>OY728153.1:741428259-751428259 GCA_963277665.1 Viscum album
CAAAAACTACTATGAAATTTCCTTTTAATTTGTGGTAAAATAATGTATATTACCACATAAATTTTATTTAGTAATAAATTTATTTATAGAAAAAATTCTCTTGAAACGTTTTTACTAAATAATATATATATAAGATAGTGATATCTCACCAAAAAGAAGATACAATATTATTCTCAATTATATATTACATTATTATTATTTTATTAATAAATAACGGATGAAATGGAAACCATACATATTAAAAATGTTCATAACTTGTGGAGAGGGATGATATGTGGTTCAAGAAAAGAAATAGCATATTATTTTCACCAAATGATCATTGATCATAAAAATCATGATAAAAAAGAATATTTTATTATAAAATTTGTTTCAACATTAGCATGATTCGCAATAATATTCCCCATTAAAGAAATAATGTGAAATAAAACATTATATTTCATGAAAATATTGATTATTGTGATAAAAAATATCAATGAAGAATTTTATACATCTTATAAATAATTATATGTGTATAAAATAACATATGTCCAAAATAAGACACTTTTAATGAGAAACCATTACATTTATCAAAATAAGGAAGTAATAATTAATCAACAAATAGAATATATTAATAATATGCAAATTTATATAAAATAATTTCAAAAAATTCATATGAAAATTAATGTTCATTATAAAATTAAACATATAATATCAATTTCAATTAAAAAGAAATAAAACTTGTGAAAATAATTTTAGTTATATAATAATTTTCCATTTGGTAACTCCACATCAAATCCATTAAGATGATATTATTCAAATCGAAATGTAAAAGTAAATTTAATTATAAAGGAATAATTATACATAATAATAAATGGAAAAAATATATAATAAATATTTAAAAATGTTTTGAGAAAGGAATATATCTCACTGAAATAATTATGAGATGAAATACCCTTACCATGAGTCCAAAATTTCCTTGTGTTCATTTAGTACAAATTTAACATCATTATATAATTTATTTTTTTTCATAAGAATCAATTAAATTTTTAATACCATGTAAAAAATAATTTAAATTAAATAATTAAATTAAAAATATAAATACTTAATTTGTTATGTCAATATCTGGTGTTTTGAGGATGTTTGCGTCATTGTTTCAAAACAACTTTCGTGTATTAAATTCGATTGACCATACCACTTAGTTCTATTTAGTTTATGAAATCTAGTGTTTAAGGTAGTTTGGGAGGTCAATGTGACATATTCCCAGCACATTTCCAAATTTCTCTTAATGGGAATATTGTGGTCGGTGAGACAGATGTGAATAGTATTGTCGGTGAAACATATATGAAAACAGCTGTCGAGGAGTCATCTTCAATTGTGGGTGAGTCATTTTTTTTTGAGCCATCTTCAACTATCAGTGAGTTATCTTTCTGTGAGTCATCATAAACTATTTTTGAGTAACTTCTATTTGAGAAATCTTCATCTATCAGTACTGTTGAGTCATCTTCACCTGTTAGTTTTCAGTGATTCATCTTCATCTCTTGTTGTCGGTGAGTTATCTTAATAAATTAGTGTCGATGACTCATCTTCATCAGTCAATGTTAGTGAGTCATATCCATCTATCGGGGTCAGCAAGTCATCTTCATCTGTCGGTGTCTACGAGTCGTATTCATTTTTCCGTGTCTGTGAGTCATCATCAAATGTCAGTGTTTGCGAGTCATCTTCATCTTCCAAGGAGTCATCTTCATATGTCAGTGTTGGTGAGGCATCTTCATCTTTCAGTGTTAGTGAGTCATCTTCATCTATTGGTGAGTCATCATCATCTATCAATTTCAGTGATTCATATCCATCTAATGGATCATCTATCAATTTTAATGAGTCATATTCATAATATGGTGATTCACCTTAACCTAGAAGCATCGGTGATTCATCTTCATCTGTCGGTAGGTTCTATAATTTTTCCAAATCAACCATTAAATAGGGTTTCTTTCTTCCAATAGTTTCACCCATTTGATGTTTTATTTGATTTAAAACGTGTTAAAAGCCTTATTTTATGGTATTTAAGGCCGGTTTAAATACCAATACTTCAATCATAATTTTACTATGGGTCTGGGTGCCTTGACTTAGTTAAAACACAGAGCCTTGATAAGATCCATCTTTAATGGAAAATCAAAACACTATCTAAAAAGCTACTCCAATGAGATTTTCGTTAGGCCGAGATAAATTCTGCCTTATTTATACATCCTATTTTCTTTGGTATAGGATTCCCGAGACCATTATTTACTTAGGATATGTTTGATTTTGGTGTGGACCGTGGATCTCGTTTTCCCTTATGTTTATCATACTACATGCACACCGCTGTTTTGGTGCAATCAGCATGTGTCGATCAATATTCGATAGAAGTTATGATCTATCTCCATTCTTTTGGGTCTTTTGATCCTTTTCTTCCTAGTATCCTATCAATTATAAGATATTTTATCTATATGTTTCTAATGGATCTTTATTTAGAGTTTATTGATGTGGTTTTGATATTTTATTCATGCTCATGTTACCTCACATCCGCACAATGTCGTCCCCCGTCCCACCACCATCGAAAAAACCCATCCCTATCACACCCCACCATCGATACCCACATTTTGATCCCTTCCACCCTACTCATTCCCTGCCACTAAGTCCTCTCTACCACCATTGAGCCTTCTTTTTTCATTCCACATCATCAAAGCCTCCAACCCCCATCGATCCACCATATTCATGCCCCATATTGAACATCCCCAATCCCGTTGGACCCCTTTACATATGGTGATTACCCTCCATGTGATTTGTTAAAATTATAATTCAATATTTTGTATTCAATTTTATCTTCATGTGATTATTATAAGGGTACACCATCTTTCCACATGTCTATTATCTCTATATACGCTAATAATAATAATCCAATTTCCTTTTTTTACTACTACTGTATAATTTTTTTTATTTAGAAGGAGTATGATTTGGGATTTAGTTACATCACATACATGATTTGGATTTTAATAATGTATCACATACATGATTTGGAATTTCTTTAATATAATTATGTCTTTCATTTTACCTATATTCTCTAAGCGAGTTGTTTATTGATTTATTATTTTACAATTTTAAACACAATTTTTTTATATGGAACCTTTTAATATCTTCACACAAATTCTTGTTTAGTCATATTTTAATGTTTCACCATCTTCAATATCATGGATTGAGGAAATTATTATGGCTATACTGTTTTCTATATAAAATTTAGTAGTTAATTTATGGTTATGTTTACCATCATCACATAACTAAATTGTGGTGCTACATTTTTTCTTTCAACCCATCTTCTGAATTCATGTATGTGATACAATATTCCAATGAAACTTGTTATGAATTATGGATTAATTAATTATTGTTATGAAGTGATGAATTCCAATTTTCTTATTTAAATTATTAAAATAAGAAAAATATTGTAAATTTACGATGAAAATACAACTATCCTTGTGGGAGGAATTGTTGGAATCATATTAGTAATGTGTTGATGGGTGAAAGTAAATTTTCAATGTACAAGGATTATATAGATGGATTTCTTATTTTTGTGTTTAAAAAGTTTATTCACTCTTAATTATTGTTAATTTTATGTATTCTTCCTATATAAATCATCGAAAGAATGTTATTTCTTGTAGAATGCTTTTTCATTATCATGGCCTTTATTAGATATGAGATTTTCATTAAAATAAAGGGAAAATATTTTAATTTCTAAGTATAAATCTTTGTGTAATTCTATATTTGTTATTTTTAGCTTAATAAATATTATATCTACATCCCTCCCTCAGATAATGTTTTGGTTATTCTAGTGGTTTACCTAATGACATGTTTTTTACTTCATTGTGAGAGTTCTTATTTTAGTTTTTAAATAATCAGTTTTTGAGGTAGTGAAATTTATCTATATCATGTATCATGATCATGTTTTTCCATTCAGTTATATAAAAAGAAAAAATGTCATTTTTTATTGAAAAGTTTGATCATTAGTTGATATAGTAGTTTTATCTCAATGAATTTTTTAGAACATTTTCTTTGAATTTTTATTTATCTATAACAATAATGCATTTTTTGGAAATATGTGCATGTAGTCATTTTAATATTACCTCTTAAAGATGTTATATATATTCTTTATTATGTAATAAAATTAATAGCAATGCAAATTGAAACGTTTGAATGTGATCCCAAACATAGCCTATAGGTTTCAGTGTTTTTTTAAATCAAAATTGGAGTGAAGTTTACTGAATTTGTTGAATTTTTTATTATTAGTGTCACATTTTTTATTTTTTAAATTTAATATATTCTGATGTTCTTCCATCATAGAATAGATGGAAATAGTGCAGTGTTTCATGAAGTCTCACGATGTCTCTATGATTTAATTAGCTGGTTCTGTTTGGAATCATTTTTTCTTGCGCCATGGTTTTACTTGCAAACTAGTATAAAGTGTTTTAATGATATTAATTTTATTTTATTTACGGTATTTTATAACATATCTAAATTTTCATGATTCATTATTAAAATTTATTCATTTCTTCTTTTGTGAATATAGAGAAAAAAATGAAATCGTTAGAGGATCTTTCCACACCGGTAACTTCTTCAGGATTGTCAAAATGCATCGAAGTTCATGAACAAGATCTCTGAGTTTATTTATTAGAAAATACTCACTTTGTTTTGTTTCAAAATTAATTTTTATTTTCTATTATTATTTTATAGAGTTTCAAGGGGAAATCCTTCCACTTTTAATGACATAGAAGCAACGTAATGAATCATTTTCCTTATTTATTTTCATTCTAGATTGCATGTCGTAAAATTTTGGGTGTAGAGACTAAAAGTGGGGAGAGGTTCTTTAGGGGTTTTCATTGGACAAATAAGGGTGCAAAACATTTATATGTCATTTTAGGTAACACAATCAGGCATTAATGGTGGAGGAGGACATGGATCTCTTTATTTTCTATGAAACAACCAACATATTTTTTTCTTCTTGTATCACTTCAAATACTCATTTAATCATCATTGTGTTTTTCATGCATGAATTGAATGTCACCGTATTCTACATTCATTATTTCATGTATAGGGAATTGGTTTTAATTCCTATTGTAAGATTTGGGTGATTGTTTTTTATTATTGGTAATAATTTTGGTTTACAAATTACAGTGACTCTCTTATAAACATATTTAACATAAAATACATAACTTACTATATCATAAAAAATGATTAACTGTGTAAAGAATGATCAACCTGAATCCGATCTAAATATTATTCATATTCCATATTACCCATCCTGATTACAATTGAAATCAATTCATGATTAACCCAATGTTGTTTAACTCATGTTGTTTTCAACACAGTCCAAACTTGTATTATATATTTTGATTCCAACTATTGGAACAAGAAGAACAATCATCACACCTTCATATGAAAAAATGAAATGCAACTTCATGATTTTCCTATGCATTTACATGATTTTATTAGGAAACTAATTTAATTTGGAGATTGGAAAAAATTAGAATTGATAGGATCACTTAGGATATATTAAACATCGCGGGGGGGGGGGGTGAATCATTGTTGGTAGATTTTATCATTCAAATCCCAACTGCTCTTAGGCTTATTCATCTTTTCTATTTTTAACACATAAGGAAGAAAAAATAAAATTAACACAATGTGTTTTTAATGAGATTCTCCTCCATGAATAATGATTGTTATTATGGTGTATGATGGTTTTTATACCTTACATATACACCAGTCCTTTTTATCGAGAAGTGTCCACATGAAATGGAATGACCTTAAACATTTTATAGATGTTCTGGATTGATCAATGGTTGAGTAAAGATAATTTCAATCGATGATTTCATTTGTCTAGGATGACAAAAAAAACTCTTTCAGTTTCATAATAGAATAAAACATGCCTTTAACTATCAAATTCAAAATAAAAAACCTCGGAATAACCTGAAATCACAGGACACTCATCTTATTATTATTTTTTTTGTGTACGAGTTGAAAAAAGGACAATCAGACATGTAGTCTATTTAAAACAACCAAATATGTGGTTTTTAAATGATTAGTGCCCTTCAAAAATATACGGTTGTCAAAACCAAAGGAATGACCTTTGAATATAGTGAAATCCAAAGAAAACAACCATTGATGGAATTTTCAAATGATATAGAATATGACACATCAATTTGTGGTTTCGTTTTTCCGAAATGGGAGAAAACACATATTTAGTGTCATAAAGCATCAAAATAAGCATTTGATGGTTAGATATATAGAAAACGACCTCATAATGACTTCAAATCATAGGAAAACAAAATTATTATTATTTGGGTTGTGTTTGAGATGATGTGATGTCGATAAGACATGAAATCCCCCTGGATCTACCAAATATATTGTTTTCTAAGGTTTGAGGCCCTTTAGAAACGTCCATATGTGGATAAAAACATCCAATTGACTTTCAAATGTAGTGAAGTCTAGAGAAAACAATCGTTAAGGGAATTTTGAAATGTTTGACAAGAAAGAACATCAATTGGATTTACTGTTTTTCTTTGGATGATCGAAAACACACATTCAATGTCATTAAACACCAAAACATGCATTTAACAATAGGAACCATAGGAAAAAACTTTTGAATGACATGAAATGTGAAGAAAATCATATTATTATTATTGTTGATTTATATGTGTAGGCGAAATGTCAGTCAGATGTGCGGTCTGACCAGAAGGAATGAATTTGCAGTTTATAAAGGTTGGACAACATTTAAAAAGGTGTGATCAGGGGTCAAAATCATCAGAATGATGTCTCAATGCCATGAAATCAGAGAAAAAAACCATATATTTAATTTTAAATTGGTCAAGAAGATAGAAAATAAAAAAAAGACAGTGTTTGATCAGGATGACCTAAAACCAATTTTTAGAGTAAAAAAACACCATAATGTGTGCTTAATGGTTAATTCCATATCAAAATACCTCAGAACATACAAAAATTATTGTATGAACATATTATTATAATTCTTGTTGTGTAAGAATAGATATAATATCAATCAAACATTTGGTCTACCAAAATGACTCAATATGCGATTTTTAAAGGTTGGATGCCCTTTAAAATAGTGTGTCTGGGGATCAAAATCTATCGAACGACATTCGAATACCTTGAAATTAGATGAAAACAACCATAGAGTAAATAGTAAATTGGTAAATTAAACATAACATCAATAAGAGATTTCATTTTATCGGGAATAATGAAAATGCACTTTTAATGTCATAAAACACCAAAATGTGGGTTTAACGATCCATTCTAAATAAAAAAACTTCTGAATTACCTGAAATAATATGAAGAACATATTATTGTTATTGGTTTAGTGTAATTGTATAATTAATGTCAATTGGTTGTCCTGTCTACTCGAAATGACTGAATTTTTTGTTTTTAATGTTTGGGCGCCCATTAAAAAGGTTTATATAGGGGTCAAAATCAGATGAACAATGTCTAAATACTATGAAATTAGATTAAAACAACCATAGAGTGAATAGTGAATTAGTGGAGTCTATAGAACATCAATACGAGATTTCATTTTCCAAGGATGACCGAAAACACACTTTTAGTTTCATAAAACACTAAAACATGTGTTTAATGGTCAATTCTATATCAAATGACCTCTGAATGACCTGAAATTATTGGTAGAGCATCATATTATTATTCTTGTTTTTTAAGAGTAGATAGAATGTCAATTATACATTAGTTCATCCTAGAATGACTGAATATTTAGTTTTTAATGATTTTACACCCTTTAAATAGGTGCACCCTGGGGGTCAGAATCAGCCGAACGACATCTGAATGTCCTGAAATCGGAAGAAAACAACTGTATAGTAAAATTTGAATTAGTCAAGAATATGGAATATCAATCTAAGATTTCTTTTTCCTGGTATGACAAAAAATTAAATATTACTATAAAAAATACCAAAATGTGCATTTAATTATTAATTCCATGAAAAATTTCCTCGGATAAACTTATACTCATAGGAAGAACATCGTTTTTTTATTAGTGTAGTGTTACAACCAAACTACTTGTCAATCAGACATTTGGTCTTCCTAGAATGATCGAATCTGTGGTTTTTAATGGTTTTACACCAAATAAAAAGGTGTGTATGATGGTCAAAATAAGATTAAGAATGCCTGAATTTTGTAAAATCCGTAAAAAAAACAATTATAGAGTGAATGACGAATTTTTTGAGTAGTAGAAACATCAATATTAGAATTTTATTTATAAGGATGACCAAAAAAACACTTTCAGTGTAACAAACACCAAAACATGTCTTAGAAAATCAATTATATGTCAACTAACCTTATAATGACATGATATCATAGGAATAATGCATTATTTTTGTTATTGTTGTGTAAGAGTAGATGGAATGTCAGTCGGATGTTTGGTCAATCCAAAATGACAGAGTATGTGGGTGTAAAAGGTCTTGCATCCTTTAAAAATGTGTGTTCGGGGGTCAAAACCATCCAAACGACATATGAATGTCACGAAATCAAACAATAATAACCATTGAGTGAGAAATTAATTGGGAGAGCTGATGAAACATCAAGGTGAGATGTACTTTTCCCAAGATGGCTGAAAAACACGTTTAGTATCCTAGAACACCAAAACATTAATTCATTAGTCAATTCCACAACAAATGATCTCTAAATGACTTCTATGCTTAGGAAGACTGTCTTACTACTATTATTTTTGTGTATGTGTAGAAAAAACATAAATTGGACATTCAATCTTCCTAAAATATCCAAATATGGGGTTTTAAAAGATTTATGCCCATTAAAAAGTTGTGTCTGGGGGTTAACAGTAGCCAACCAACGTCCAAATGTCGGTAAATTAGACGAAAACAACCGTAGAGTGAATAGTGAATTGTTCATGAAGATCGAACATCAATATGATATTCCATTTTACCGGGATGGCCGAAAATGCACTTTTGGAGTCAAAAAACACCACAATGTGCATTTAAGGGTCAATTCCATATTGAACAACCTTGGAACAACCTCAAATAGTATGAAAACGGTTTTTTATTAATGTCATTGTAAAATATAATATGGAACATCAATCAGATGGTTGGTCTGTCTGGAATGACTGAATAAGTAGTTATAAAGGTTAAATGTCCTTCAAAAGAAGACAAGTGTGAAAACCAACCATCGATCCACCAAATGCGCTGAAATTACACAACAAAAAATGTAGAGTGAATTTTTAAATGTTCTAGTTGAATGTATGTCAATTACAGGTTCTGTTTGTCTAGGATGATGGAAAAAACACTGTTAGTGTCATAAACTAGCAAAACATGAATTTAACCTTCTTATATATAGGAAATGACCTCAGAATGACTTCAAATCACAATTAATCCCTTTTATTGTTTCTATTGATATGTACGAGCAGACCACACATCAATCAAAAGTGCGACCTTTACTAAACTATCGAATGTGTGGGTTTTAACGGTTTGGCTCTCTATAAAATGGTGCGTCTGGGCGTCAAAACTTACTGAAATTCCTCTGAAGATGGTGAAATCAGATAACAAATAACATAGATTGAACTGTGAACTGTTTGAGAAAACAGAATATCAATAATAGATATTGTTTCTCCGAGATGACGAAAAACACACATTTACTGTCATAAAACACCAAAATGTGCGTTTAACAATCAGATCCATAGAAAAATGATCCTAGAATGTCTTGAAATCACATGAAATCTTGAAAAAAAATCTTGTTGTGTATAAGTATACATAACACCAATCAGATGTATGGTATGCCTAGACTGAATGAATATGTTGTTTTTAATGGTTGTAAACACTTTAAAAAGCTGTTTTTCAGGGTCAAAATTAGCTGAATGTCCTCAGAATGCTATGAAATCATACGCCAACAACTAGAGAGTGAATTGGAAATTTTTTGGGTAGATGGGACATCAATTAGATATGGTGTTTTCCAAGGATGGAAAAGACATACTTTTCATGAATATGCAGTTTTAAAAGGTTGAGTGCCCTTTAAAAAGGTTTTTTCCGGGGTCACAATCAGCTGAATGACCTTAGAATTCTATGAAATCAAAAAAAAAACTGTGTTTCGAATTGTAAATCTTTTGAGTAGACAGAATATCAATCATAGATGGCGTTTTCCAAGGATGACCGAAAATGTACTTTTCATGTCGTAAAACCCCAAAACAGGAATTTAATTGTTTATTTTATATCAAACGAGTTTATAATGACATAATATTATATAAAGACCATCATATTATTATTCTTGATGTTTTTGAGAATGTATAATGTCAATCAGATGTGTGGTTTATCCGAAACGACTAAATATGTTGTTTTAAAATGTTGGAGACCCATTACAAATGTTTGTTCGGGGGACAAAATCAAACAACTGACATTCAAATACTGTGAAATCTGACGAAATATAATGTATAGTGCATTTTGATTTTGTAAATAATACAAAACATTAATTGTAGACCCCTTTTTCCTAGTATGATAGAAAATTAACTTTTAGTCTAACAAAACACCAAAAGGGGAATTTAGTAGTCAATTCAATATCAAACGACCTCAGAATGACATGATATCATAGTGATAACATATTTTTATTATTAATTGTTGTGTACGAGCACTAAAATGAAAATCATAATTTCTATCTACCTATATATACTGAATATGTGGTTTTTAAAGGGTTAATGCTCTTTAGAAAGGTGTTTCTTGGGTTTAAAATTAGCTTGGTGATGTTCGAATACTGTGAAACCAGGAAAAATCTACTATAGAGTGAATTATAAATGGTTCAATTACATGGAACATCAATCAGATATTCCAATTTTCGGAATGACTGAAAACACAATTTTATGGTCACAAAATAACAAATTGTGCATTTAACGGTCAATTTTTTATCGAACAACCCCTGAATAACCTGAAATAATAGGAAGGATATTTTATTATTCTTCTTCTTTCATAGAATAACACCAAACATCAATGGAATTTTCATTCTACTCAGAATGACTCAATATGAAAATTTTAAAGGCTTATGCCCTTTTAATGCACATGGGGGGAATGCAATTGACCACCAAAATCATTCAAATCAGAAAAAAATAAACGTATAGTATTATGTAAACTGTTCAAGGATAGTATTTCAATCAGAGGTGATGTTTGTTTGGGATGATGGAAAACACACTTTTATTTTCATAAAACACCAAATCATGTGTTTAATATTCAGATATCTAGAAAACGACCATAGAATGACATGAAGTAACAGAAATTCCATCTTAATATTATTTTTAGTGTCATTGAATAGAAAACATGTCAAATAGATGTGTGGTCTTCCCACAACTACTGAATATGTGATTTTTAAAGGTTTAATACTTTTTAAAAATGGGTGTTTTGGGGGAAAAAGTAGACAAATGACCTCTGAATGAGGTGAAATCAGATGACAACAACTGTAGAGTGAATTTTGAAATGATCAAGTAGACCAAATGTTAATCGAAGATTCATTTATCCAAGGATGACCGAAAAAAACTTTTAGTTTCATAAAACAAAAAAAACATGCATTTTATAATCACATTCATAGAAAACGATCTCAAAATTACATGAAATAATTGGAAAATTATATTATTTATTTTTGTGTAGTGTAAAAGAATAAAAAAGGTAAATTGGATATGGGATTTTCCTAAAATGACCAAATATAATGGTTTTATTGCATTTCAATTATTATTTTATATATATTCTTCATTACTATTTTTTTTATAAATTTTTTTGATGTAATTTTATTTGATGATGAGTTTGGATCTTGGAAGATGATTATGAAATAATATATATGTGCTCATGGTTTTAGATATTTTGAAACATTTTCTGTATTATTAAATTATAGTGTTTTTATAATTTTCTGTGTATTTTTTTTAAAACCCTATTGCTTCAACCATATGACAATAACTACATGTCCTATCTGGTTGCTCTCAAGGGACCTCTATTTTGGAGACTCTATAGACCACGCCAATGTAATCTAAAGGGACAACCATATAGCTGTCACAATAGCTTAACTCAGAAATTTCTATAATGACTGCCAAATAACAGTCAGAATAGGTAATCCTTATCTTATATATATTGTCCGCCAAATGGTGGATCATATAGGAAAATTTGATGAGACTAAAGAATCCAATGTTTGAAATATGATATGCAACCACTATTGGCCTTTAGCGATGGCATTGGGATATCTCTAAAGGCCTTTTTTCTACTATTCGTGGCTTGTAAGTAAATTTATTTGTTGATATAATATGATGACATTCAAATAGATGTAGTTATTCATGTTTAATTGAATTGGTTAATTCAATATTGAATAAATAACATGTTTTGCAAGAATGATATTTCCATAAAGTGTTCAGGGTTACCCATATTATTTTAAAGGCCATGTGCCTTATTCTTTGGAGATATGAGTGCTCATAGTGATTGAATGATTAATGCCATGTTTAGGCCAAGATCCCAGTTTCTATGTTCTTTGATTCCTACTACTAATGTTGTGTTGTGAGACTGGGATGGATAATCATGGGGGATTGTGGGTTTATATTGGGGAAAGGAGGCTCAGTGGTTTTAGTGGAATCCGTTGACACCTATAGTAGCGAGATGCATCAGTTTATGCATGTTGGTGTCAGGGAGGACACCAGAGATGATGAAACAGGTTGGATATGAATATTGGATTCCTGTTAAATATTATTTCTTATTTATATGCTTTATATTTCTCACAACTTGATACATATGGTTTTTCTTACTATCCTTCCAAAAGAGGATATGACATGTGGCCTATTCCACATGCTTTCCCTGTTTAGCATCTTGAGGATGAATGAGTCAATGATCTTTCTATAGGTGTAAATGAATCGACGAGTACATCACCTACTCATCATGGAGATCCCCATGTGTTTTGTAGCATAGAATTATTTTCTATAATTCCAGGAGATATGGGAATGTAATAATTCTATTAATAAATGTTTGAATAAATGATATTAACCCACGAGGTTTGCTCTTGGTGGAATGAAATGATGAGGTAAAATTTTTGGGATGCTTTGGACTCAGTTTGGTTATGCCTCAAGGGCATGGATCATAGTGGGAATGGTACTGGGATATAAGTTCATAAATTTTAATGGTTAATTAATGGTTAAATAATTAATTAACTTAATGTTAGACTTATTAAAAGGGATATAGTAATATAATGCAGATCATTAAATTGTTGTGTACTTATATGATACTTAGTCTAAATAGTGGCAGTTGGGTGACTGAGAGACATTAGCTACAATTGATTATAATAGAGGTTATTCCCATAGTGTGGTTCTGAACTGTTTTATATTTTGTACTTTTGGTGTTTCTATATGGTACTCCACCTTTTTGGTTAGGGAAATTTCACCTTAGGGATTTTTATTCCTGGGGGGGGGGGGGTGTTTTCCCCAATATCCGGATGGGTGGATGGATGGATTACTAGCCACTTTGGCCCCACTCAATTCTTATGGTAGTTACTTGTTCTGGTTGGAATGATCGTTAGTTTTCTACATGTATGTGTGTAGAGGTTTGTAATGGATTGTGGTAATTCGTACACATATAATCCATATATAGTTTCCTATGGACTACTATTGGTGTAACGTGTATAAGTTGTGATGGCCTAAGGATAATTACTCGGTGTAAGGTTTGTATTGGATTGAGGTACAAAAATCGATGTATGATATATATTAGGTAAGCTATGGTGACCCCTAGAAACTACCGGGTTACTTTGGTTACATGGATGTGATGGTTGTGAAGCACGAGCTGAATGTTTGGAGCTTCTACAAGGTGTATGTGGGCAATCCTTTCTGGAGAGAGATGCATTGGACGCGTGACATTGGACAAATCAAAAAACCAGTGGGGTAGTGGTAATGGGTTTCAATTGATAATCATTATTATATTATATACTATATTATGTTATAATTAGTGATAGTATCCAAATAGAGGCTCAGAACATAGTATACCTGTATAGGTGATGAGTTAGTTTCACCTGTAGTTCACTATGCTTTAGCATTCTTTCTTTCTTTTTTGAATGATAGGATCTAGGGGGAGACTATTGAGTATAGTTTTATACTCACCCTTTGTTATATAAATATGATTTCAGGTAACTTGGAGAAGGATGGAGATCAGGCTTGTTACTACTAGCATGGGGTTGTAGGAACAATTCAGGTTTTGTTGTCACTACTGTTTTACTTTCTTTTGGTACATGACATTTTCCCTTTTTGTTGTAGTAGATCTTTAACAGCATTACAATTGTGTAATTGGGATTTCATTTATATTATATAGAGTAGGATTTGGTTTGTGAATATCTTATCTCTATCATTTGAATGTGATCTCTTAGAGGGTAATGACTTCTATTTGTGGGTTTACATTACCCTTGATGCTAGTCGTCATCCTAGGGCCAAACTAAGGCGGGACATGTAGGGTCACTTACTCTCTCATATCATTACCGAACAAGGATGGCTACACCTTATGGGGAGGGGGTCATGATAGAGTTGTATGAAAGCTCTGTTTGAGGGATATGATAGAGTTTGGAGTTAGAAACAAGTCAGGTTCAATGGTTTTGTAGGGAAACAGTATAACATATGTTTAGTTATAACTATAAACATTAGAGATTGTATGAGACACAAATATTTAGGGCCCCCTATGTTCTGATGTACAAAACATTATGTTTACAGTGTCTACTATACATGTTCATACTAATTTTACCACATATACAAAGGATTAGATCAGGCATCATCTTATTTATGCATATATTCGAATGGGTGGACATTGGGATAGGTTAACCAAAAATGAATAAATGAAAGAAATTAATTATTTAGTTTTATGTCTTCCATATTCTAGGTTTAGTATCTATAACTGCTTGTTATTTTTTAGGTATGGTTCTAGTTCGATGTCCTCGTAATGTTCGGGTAGAAGATATCCAGCTGGCTTTTTCTGTCGATCACTACAAAGTAGAGGTTGAAAATGAAGACACATGGAGGAGGACACATCAATAGTTTCAACAACAGAGTATACATAATTATGAGGTATCCAGTTCAAATGCAGTCATGAAAGACTAGTTGAAGGAGGATTATATATCATTCATCTCGATCAGTGCTCAGAATGAGCACTGACTATCCGTGGTTGTGATGATTATTTGTGGAGGAGTAATGATGTGGTGGTTCTTGTTCCTCAAATATTGAGTGGAGTTTGTTGTATCATGGGAGGAGTTCTAAGATGTGTTTATGTAAAGATTATTTCTTTGACCATGGAGGCGGACAATCTCCAGGAGCTACTTACACATTGATAGGGGAGCTCTAGTGTATGACTTTTTGCAATCAATTTATGGAAACTATTATGATATGATTTGGACCTATTTTCCACAACTGTAGGTCAGGGCGAGGCATTTCATGGAGGATTTGCAAATAGTGATTCAGCACTAGGTCACCTCATTTATGCTGATAACATATCTTGATGTGTTGGTGTGGGAAGAAGATATTGATAGGGAATTATCCAGAACTGAATCATCATGAGAGGGTAGCCATTTGGATTCCTCATGATGTAGATATTTGGTCTACGGATCCCAGTGTTCAAGGTAAATGAGTATACACTCAGTCGAGGTTATTTCCTAACCCTCACTACCTAATTTCTATAATGGAAGTGTATCTCATTCCTAAACCAAGGGATCAGGTTTTTGTTTTTCTTGTGGAGGCAGAGGTCATCCACTGCGACAGTGCCCGACCATTCTGTGTAATAAATGTGAACTCAGTTTTCCGTTTCATGTTCCCCCATTAAAGTAGTTCCATCCATGGTATTAGCAACAAGTTTCACAAGATTTGTATCAGAAGAGGACATATAGGGTAGGTAGAGGACAACCCTATGATGATCCCCATCCTCAATGAGTAGAGCACAACTATGGTGGTGGATATCAGTAGGTCCAGAGAGGTCGTGGATTAGTTCATGGACATATTTATGCTTTAGTGTTTCCTACACCGGGTGATCTAAATATACATCAATGTACCCTATACAATTTTTCTAATTATATGTATGCCTTGTTTGATTCTAGAGCGATACACTCCTTCATATCACCATCCTTTGTCCATGCATTGGAACTTGAGGTTGAGAGGCTTCCAGTGCACATGTCCTTCAATATACAAGCTGGAGGTCAAGATGAATTGTATGATGTATATAGAGACTATGAGATAGTGTTGGGGGATAACTACTAAGGGGGTGATTTCCTATATTTTCAGATAAAAACATATCATGTCATCCTCAGTATGGATTAGTCTTATTCAGTGTAGGCTATCATGGATTGCTTCAGGAGACAGGTGCTGTTCTTCGATGTTGATGGAGAGCCAACAATGTTTTTTAGTAGGTAAGACCCGTAGATGGGTCAGAGGCATGTTATTTCCATGACATCCTTGATGTATGTGACAATGTTCTATTCATTAGAGGTTCAGCTGTCGGCATTATCGAGGTCATGGAAGTGTATTGTGATGCCTTTCCAAAAGAAGTTGTAGTGATAATCCTTTGATGATAGATCAAGTTCGGGAACAAGCTACAACTAGGAGAGTCTCCTATATCAATATCTCCCTATATGATGGACCCTTTTGGGATGTGAGATCTTCTTATACTTCTTGATGGTATTTTTTAGTGTAGTTTTCTTCGGCCGAGTGTGTCATCGTGGGGTGCACCTGTTTTTTTCAAAAATAAGGATGACAATAATTTTTGGATGTGTGTCGATTATCATCACTAAAACAAAGAGAAAATGTAGAATATAAATATTGTTCCACATAATAATGATTTATTTTTTTAATTTAAGGGTTAATATCGTTTCTCTATGATCGACTAGTATTTTGTATATCATCAAAAGAATTTTAAGGATGAGGATATCCTGAAGACTACTTTTTGTTGTCATCAAGGGAATTACAATTTTGTTATGATGTAGTTCAGCATGACGAATGTTACAGTTGTATTCATGGTGTTGATTAATGGAATGTTCTATGAGTTCTTGAATATGTTTTTTGTTGTCTTAATTGATAAAATCATTGTGTACTCCATGTCTGAGGAGGATCATGTAGACAATCTGCAATTAATTTTAGGAGTTCTTTGTCATCAACAGCCCTTTGTAATGTTCTTGAAGTGTGATATTTGGGAATGTGAAGTAAATTTCATGTATAATGTTGTGTCCTAGTAGTGATTATCTGAAGAATAGTCAAATTTATAAGTATTTATGTCTTGGGAATCCCCCAAGACAGTTAAATTAGTGCGATGTTTCTAAGGTCTTGTGGGCTATTACAAGAGGTTTCTAGCCGATTTCTCTCTAGTTGTGACACATCTGAAAAAATCAACCAGGAAGGATCATGCATTCAGTTGAACAGATCAGTGTCATGTATAATTTGAGTATCATAAATAGAAGTGGGTAAGGGGTCAAATTCTTTCGTTTAAAGCAAAATGGTCCAGTTTGAGGTTTTCTATGACACATCACATTTGGGGTTAGGATGTGTTTTGATGAACCAAATATCTGTTATTTCTTATAGGTCTAGGTAGTTTCATCCCTATGAGAATATTTATTGCACCAATGATCTAGTGTTAGTAGCAATAGTGTTTTCCCTGAAGTTGTGGAGAAATTACCTCATCATAGAGCACTTTGTGGTCTTCACCGATCATAAATCACAAGGTGTGTATTCTCCCATTGTGACATGAACATGTGATAACATCAGTGGATAGGGTTATTATAGTAATATGACATCAAAATCATTTATACACCTATTATGGGGATTGTTGTATACAATTCTCTAGTTGGGAAGTCATGAAGTGATTCTGGGTGTGAATTAGGTGATTTTTGGAGTGTAATTTAAGAGCCATCATCAAACTTTCTTGATATTGGAGAAGTTGGGGAAGAGGATGTCTTTTTAAGATGATGGTGTCATTATCTTAGGTAAAATATGTATATTATTCCTATATGGGTGATTTATAGGTGGAGGACTAGAGACACTGAGTTGTTTTTGGAGAGAACCCTAATGATGGGTCTGAGGATGAAGAACACTACGTGTTATTTTAGGGAAGTATTTTGGTTCCATTGGCATCACTTGAGATGGTTCTTATATATTTCCATAGTTTACCCTTATCGGATATCCTGGTGTGATAAAAATGTACCGAGATTTCGGGATTCAGTTTTGGTGTCATCAAGGAGAGTATGTGGGAGTTTGAGTCATATATAAATGGAAAATACCAAGATACGTTTGATGAATATCACTTTTCATATAATGTATTTTGTTTTTTGGTAGTGGAACTTTACTATTTATAAGATGGAATTATCTTGTGGTTTTTATGGCTAGCACTCTGTTGAGAGGTATCTCCCTTCAGGGATTAGTTAGGACCTTGTTATATTTTTCCCATTCTTTCACGTGGTTCCTTTGAGGAAGTTGTTGAGCTCTTTTGGTGGTGAGAGCATTGACAGGTATCTTGAAGGGTGTTTGTTCAGATCATTTTTTTGTTTCATATATAGGTTGGTTTTGGAATCTTGAGGATGATATTGTTTTGGGAGGAATCTAATGTAATTTCATGGACCTATCTTGTCCATTAAATTGCTAAAATCGAGAGTTTGAGGTGTTTTGGGAGGTCAAGGTGAGTTATTCCCATCAATTTTCCAAATTTATAGTTATGTGAACTGTGCATTCAGTGATAAAGATGTGAACAATGATGTTAGTGAGAAAAATGTGTATAGTGATTTTGGTGAGCCATCATATACTTCTAGTGAGTCATTTGTTGATGATTTATCTCCAAATATCGGTGATTCATCTGTCAGCGAGTCATCTTCATCTTTCGATGAGTTATATTCAACTATTGTTGGGTAATTCGTTGATGAGTCATATTTAACTATTGGTATCAGTGATTCATATTAATCGTCCGGTGTCGGTGAGTCATCTTCATAAGCCATTGTTGGTATGTCATCTTTATCTATTGGTGTCGTTGAGTCATCATCAATAGTTTCTATCAGTGATTCATCTTTATCTATCTATTTTGGTGAGTCATCTTCATATATCATTGTTGGTTAGTCATCTTCATTTTTTGATATCAGTTTTTTCACAATCATATATTACTGTTGGTGATTCATCTTCATCTCTTGGTGAGTAATATTCATCTTTTGTTGTAATTGATTCATCTTAATCTATTGTAGTTGGTGAGTTGTTTTCATCTGTTAGTGAGCCTTCATCATCTATTGGTAGGTGATGTAATGTTTCAAGATCAAAAGGTGATTAATGTTTACAGCTTCTTATAGTTTTTCCTGTTAGACATTTTCTCGAACATAAAACGTTTTAATGTCATATTTTAAGGTATTTATGGTGGATTCAATGCCTTAAAATCCAATCATAATTTTCCTAATGGTTAGGGTTCCTTTACATAGTCAAACTACCTATTCTAGGTGTGATTCACTAGTAATGGAAAATGTAAACCATATCTAAAATGTTGTTCCATTTAAAATTTCCAAAGGCTGAGATACATTCCACTTTGTTCTTCCATATTTTTTCCCTTGGTATGGGACTCCACAGAAATTTATTTTCCAGCAATACATTTGATTGTGTTGTGGACCTTGGAATGGGTTTCCCCAAGAGTTCTTCTTGATGTATGCAAACACCCAATTTTGGTGAAAGCAGTAAGTTTCGATGCATATTTGATATAAAATATGTTCCATATCCTATCATATGGGTTATTTGATATGTTTCCTCCTGTTACCCTTTCCTTGTTATGTTATTTGATCTCAAAGATTCTAATAGACCTTTATTGGGTGATAATTGAAGTGGTTGTGTTGTGTCGCCCTCATATGGAAGTAATCATTGCTGCAGATGTGATTGTAATCTGTTGTGTTGGCACATTATCGTGAAAAGAACATCAAAAATATTACGAGGTAGGTGATTCATGTCTTCTATATTATTTTATGTGCATTCATAGAGTTATTATGTTTTACCCACAATATCATAATGAAATTGACATAATAAATATATGATCTAGATTAATGAATTGGAATCAATTGTAGTTTATTTCATTATATTATGGTAATGATTTTATATTTATTTCTAAATTATTCCATATCAATTCATTCCTTGTTAGAATTTCATTCTTGATTTATTAATTAAATAACATAAAATCGAGATTAATTATAAATTAATTTGATAAAGATAAAGAGCCATGTAAATGAATCCAGTGTTGTAGTAATTTGATGATAATCATATGGAAGCAATTATATATGTTTAATTGAATCAATTAATTCAATATGGAATAAATAACTGTTTGTGAAATAATGATAACGCCTTTATGGTATATATGTTACATTTTTTCTTTAAATGTAAAAGCACTATATTCTTTAGAGCAGTGATTTCCCGTTGTGTGTGAAGCCCTAATACCATGTTAAGGACCAAGATATGAGTTTCTATGTTGTTGTTTTTCGGCTGCTTGTGTTGTGGTGTGAGACTATGATTGTCAAGGATAGAGGGATTGTGACATCCCGGACCTGGCTGCCCCTCGACCCGAGCCCCGAGCCTATTTGGAAAAATGACCCCTAGATCGTCTCCCCATAGGCTAGGGGTTTCCGACAAGCAGTGGGGGTGTAATGGTAAGTCAGTGGGGAGACTGTACCACCATGTCATATTACATAGCTATATAGCAACAAATGATTAAATAGAGGAAGCTCAACAAATAGATAAATTGGAGAAAAGGTAAAACAGACAACCAAACAACACGAGCAAGGGAAACCTCGATAATAATACAAAAGCCATATAGGTAGTGTAAAGTACAAAAATTGAGGCATGGCATGTTGATGAAACGGAAATAAAAAACATGAATGTTATACAATAATAATAAAAGAGAACAAGCGTAGTCCATGAGAATCTATATCCAAGCTCAATCCTATGCTCTGGATATCCATCTAGAACATAGATGTCTCAACTACCTGACGTTGGGCCTTTTCCCCTACTAGTAGCTGTAGAAGTAAAGTGTACATGGGGGCCCAGGAGGTCGCCTGAGTAGGGTGTGAGAAAACTATCAGTAGGCCACCAAAAATGGTGTCTATGTTTAATCCGAATTGGTGTTCTCATGCAACAATGAGTGATATAATGCTAGTGAGTAAGCAAGTAAATAAACCACCCTCCTGCTCAGGTTTTGAAAGGACACCTGGCGGGTCTACCTGCGTCAGGTCATTGCTGGTAAACTGAACAACACCAGAGGTATATAGGTTATCACTGGAATGTGGTAAACATGCCTCTCGTCCCCATGTATTGTAGCTGGCATGTGGTAGAAATTCTTCCCACCTGTAAGGTTATACAGGCACAAAGTATAAATGCCTCTCGTCCTCAATCACTATAGTTGTCATGGGGTATAAATTCCTCCCACCCGTAGGTTTATATAGGCACAAGGTATAAATTCCTCTCATCCTCAATCACTGTAGTTTTCATGGGGTAGAAATTCCTCCCACCAGTAAGGTTATATAGGCACGAGGTATAAATGCCTCTCATCCTCAATCACTGAGATTTATTAAGCACTGTGTAAGAATACCTCCCGCCCAACACATGCGTTGTCCCATGGTTGTCAAAACCGCAAGGAATAACCATTAACATCACAATATAAAAGGAAAGCCATCTTATATCATAACACATTATCATTTTCAAGGCATATCCATCTTATAATATCACATAAGCAAAGCATGACATACATACATTTCAATTCATTAAAATGGTTAAGGCTACCTCATCCTAGCCAACCTCTAACCAAGACATCTCATTTTCCTAACATGTCAAATGTCCTTTCAAGACGTATTGATAAGGTTCAATGTTGAGAAAGGGGAAAATATCAAGTCATAACACCTATGGTGGACCACTCCTCGTCCATACCTCCTCTAAACTCTCTAACAAGGTTAGATTAATCAATCCCATCCCACACCTGTCATTTAGATAGTATGTGGTCAATATAATTAAGGGGTTGGGGGAAATACAACCCACGACATGATGTTATAGACCCAAAGTGACGGAAAACCCAAAATGAGAACACATGACCACCAACCATAGGGATGTAAGTGTAGGATCGGTTGATATCGACCTCAGATTTGTAGTAGTTTGGTAGAGATCTAAGTTTTAGTCTAAAGCCCTGAAAGTAGGGAATATGAGCCATCATTAAAATAATACAATGGAAGGCAAGATTCACCGAGGAAATATGGTTACGTGAGGTAAGCCTTACCGAGGGTCATCCAATGCCTTCGACGAATCGAGAATCAGACATCGGACGAAGAAACAACAAGGAAAAGAGAGAGGAGATGATTTGGAGTTCAAAAGTGGGCCCTCCTCTAGTTCTGCCTGTGGGAAAAAGAAATAAAGGCTTATGGCCTTAAAATTGAATTAACAGAATAATTGTAAATTTTACCCAGATCAAGGTCGTACGGTTTAGGCGCACGGTTTACCAAACCGTGCGCAAACTGTGCGCATCCCACCGCCTTTATAAAAAGGGATGCACGGTTTAGGCACACGGTTTTACCAAACCGTGAACAAATCATGCACACCTCCTTTCCTCCAGACCAAAGGCCACACGGTTTACCCAAACCATGTGCAAGCCATGCGCAGGTCATGCACCCTTGTCTGCAATTCCATTTCTCAAACTCTCGGGCTCCGAACCAACCCCGGACACTCCTCAGACCTTCCATAGAAACTTACACACATTAAACAAGCTTAATGAAAAGATTCTAAAGAAAAAATAACGATCTGTACCTTTGAAAAAGATTCGGGTCATTATAACCTTCCCTCTTTAAAGAAACTCATCCCCGAGTTGGCTTCCCAAGGGTACTGTGCTGTCATCAACGAAATGCTCTGGCCACTGAGAACGTATATCACCCTCTCGCTCCTAGGTCTCGTCTTTTACCAGGTTGTGCTGCCAGAGAACCTGTATAAGAGGAACATACCTTCCACAGAGTTTCTTCACACTCTGGTCAACAATTCGCATTGGATACTCCTCGAAAGAAGAATCCACATCCAGTTCAACATCATCAAGATGAAAAACGTGAGTTAGATATGAAGGTGAAATATCTCCATAACATACAGTCTTCCCAAGTCATCAACCATGAAGTTCTCCCGCACTGGTAAGAAATCTGCGAGCTTCATCAGACGGTCGACGATAACACATACCACATCACTTCTATGAGGTGACATGGGTAAACCGGTTACAAAATCCATAGAAACATCATCCCATTTCTACTCTGGAATGGAAAACTACTGCAAAAATCCTGTTGGACACTGATGTTCCACCTTCACCTGTTGATAGGTGGAACAACACATGATAAAACCAGCTATCTCCCGCTTCATGATGGGCCACCAGTATTGTCGTCGCAAATCACGATAAATTTTTGAGATGCCTGGGTGAACTGCCAATGCCGAGGCATAGAAATCCCTCATCAGCTCCTATCTGATGTCTTTTGAGACCCATACACACCCACAATAGCAATAATGTATCACCTTCATCCACGTTCCAATCTGTAGATGCATCATCGATATCACTTTCATGTAAAACAAGGCCTTCCTTATCTAATAACTGCATAGCCCTGACCCGTTCAAAAAGAGTAGAGGCCACCGCTAAGACTGAGAGAATAGTCTGACCCTAACCCTCATGAACCTCAACGTGCATCTCCGAAAACAGGGCCATCATCTTCCCTTCCTCATCAGATTCTCGAACCACTTGTGACTGAATTTTCCGACTTAGCACGTCAGCTACTGAACTTCCTTTTCCAGGAGTCTAGGCCAGTTCTAAATCAAAAGAGACCCACATGCAATGCCTAAGATTTAGATCCCATTGAGTGAATATATATTTGAAGCTTCTCTGGTCAGTGAATACCACAAAACTCTATCCCAAAAAATAGTGTCTCAAACAGCATAAGGCATGTACAAAAACTACAAGATCGAGGTCATGCGTCAGATAATTCGGTTCATGATACTTTAACTTGTGATATTAATATGCAATGACTCACTCATACTGCATCAAGACACCTCCAAGACTGATACCTGACGCCTCACGAAAGACCGTATAAGCTTTGCCTGGCTCTAGCAAGATCAGTATCATTGCTGAAGTTAGTCTTCCCTTTAGTTCATGAAAATATACTTCACAAAGTTATGACCAATCTAATCTTACCCCCCTTTTTGGTCAAAGCTGTAAGAAGTGCTTCTAGGCATGAAAATTCATGAATGAACCGCCTATAGTATCCGGCAAGCCCCAAGAAACTCCTGATATCAAAGATGTTCTTGGGATGATCCCATGAAATTACAAAACTCAACTTCTCAGGGTCAACTGAAACTCCAGACTCCGAAATAATGTGACCTAGGAAGTGAACCATATTAATCCAAAAGTGAATTTTTCTGAGAATAACATAAAGCTGATTCTCTCTTAGTGTATTCAGCACGATCTCAAGATGGGTTGCATGGTCGTGTCTCGAGCGTGAATAGACTAAGATATCATCCACAAATACAACCACAAAAGAATCAAGGTAAGGGTAAAAAATATGATTCATAAGAGCCATAAACACTACAGGTGAATTTGTAAGCCCAAACGGCATGATTAGGTACTCATAGTGACCATACATGCTCCTGAACGCCATGTGAGGTATGTCCGAAGTCCTAACATGCACCTGGTGATTGCCCGACCTCAAATCTATCTTTGAAAACACCTTCTCTCCTCACAGCTGATCGAGGAGGTCGTCAATTCGGGGTAAAGGATACCGATTCTTAATAGTCAGCTGATTTAACTTACGATAATCCATGCAAAGATGAAGGGTATCATCTTCCTTCTTGAAAAAAAAAACAGTGATCCCCAAGGAAAAGTACTGGGATGTGTAAAGACTTTTTCTTCCAGTTCCTCTAAATGACTCTTGAGCTCTAGGAGTTCCTTAGGTGCCATCTGATAAGGAGAAATGGTCACTGGTGCTTCTCCTGGTATAAGCTCAATAGTAAAATCCACCTCTCGCAATGGAGGTAGATCCGAGAAATAAACAGGAAAGACATCACTAAAATGCTCCACCATCGAATGATAAACTGAGGGTTGTAACCCTTGGTCATCGAGATAAAGACTGACAAGCTGTGCCGTGACACCACCTAAACTCTGGTGTTCCGGTCCTGCTTGTATCACACTAAGATCCCATTTTACCTTACGCATATGTGTGCCGCCCTCTGGTGACGTAAACGCCACCCTCCAATGATAGCATTCAATCCAGGCTCTATATGGAACTAACCAGTCCATCCTGATTATTACATCAAAACCTTCAATATCTAGAACATACAGGTTCCACGCGAAAAGGCAAACCTCTCACATCACGGGGAAAATTCTGACAATGACGAACTCCCTCTGAAAGAATACACAACAGGGTATATAATGTTATCATACCATGATATGACTCAATGTCGAGGACCCAACTTCCGATAATCTCTTCCGATATAAAAGTGTGAGAAGCGCCTGTGTCAAAAAAATCAGATACTAACATAGATGCAACTAGAATCGTACCTTGTACAGTATATGTTCCGACATACAACTGGCCGGTACCATGGCCTTGACTCATAGCCTGGCTACCTTGAGCAGACCCACCCTGCTAGTGCTGAGTGTCATACACCTGACTACCTCTACCTCGACTACAACCATGGCCTGATCGACCAGTGGTATTCTAGCCTCCTGACTGACGTGATCCTGCTGATCCAGCGCCAGATCATGGAGTAGGTAAATATCCCTGCTCACTGGACCCTGGGAAAAAAGTCTTTCATAAGCGGTGGAGATGACCCAACCTTACACAGCCTCCTCAATACATAGTGTTTCACGTACACTACCTCTTCATATGCCCTGTCACCCCACAGTAGTGACATATAGAAGTACCACCTAAGAAAATGGTCTGACCACCACTAACAAAGTGAGAGTCCTCCAAACGCTGCTTCTTCCAAGAAGCAGATCCACTAGAACCCTTCGGTGCCGAACCGCCCTGGTTCACACTGTCCGCTTCTCTCAAGTTCCTCTATATGATCAAAGCCTGATTGATGATCTCTGAAATGGTCATCAGCCTGAACACGTTAACCTGAGACCGGATGGTTTAACACAAACCATCATCAAAACACCTAGCGATAATGAGATCATCATCACCTAGTGTAGGAGAAAAATGCAATAACATAGTGAAACATGATGAATATTCCATGACTGTCGTGGTCCCTTGCTGCAGATTCATTAACTACCTAGCTCTGTCATCCATCAATGTCTGGGGAAGGAAATAATTGTAGAAGATGGTATTGAAATCAATCCAGATCATATCTCGATGTTGTCCCAACTGGGTGATGACATCCCACCACTTCCTGGCTGAACCACGTAGCATATAAGCTGCGAGCTTGACCCTCCACTCTGGAGGTGTCTCGAGGTGCTTGATGATGGTCAGAATAGCTTACAACCAGGACCCCGCATGAAGGGGTCCGCCATCACTCATAATGGTAGGAGGATGCTATGACTGAAACTCGCGGGTCAACTCTACCATACTCGGGGTAGGTCTCACTCCACCTTGAATACTCGACATCATACAGAAGAAGTTCTCACAGAACTGGGCATCCGCGCCATTCTCAGGAATATCAAGAATAGCCACAGGAGGCTCAACATGAAGATCAACTGGTGGCTCTGGGCCCGCCACCTCAAAAATGTGATCGTTGCCGCCTTTAGCACACGTGACTCGAGGACGTCTCAGAGGCATAGTGCTACAATGCAAAACGAACGTCTCAAAAGAAGAAACCAACAAAATTAAAGGTTGAACTCTAGATGCTCGGAAAGGTACTAAGTCATCCTACCCCTAAGATCGCCTATCCAAACCCATACGAAAAACTTATTAAAACCTAAAACTGGTCCAAATTAACTTAATCCAGTGATATGGAATTTTCCAGCCCATGAGGGACAATACTCCTCATAAACTGAAAGATGACACAGACTTGGATGTCATTTCTCACTTACTTGCACTAATCAAGAATTTAAATTTTTTTTAAGAAAAATATTTGTTTCGTTGGAATGCCATTTTCTGATCCATAGACGCCCATAAACCTTATGAACCAAAGCGTGACACCCACTAAAATCACATAATTCCCGAATTCACCACATGCATGAAAGGGTTGCACAATTTCACACAGATAAACCAGGCATAGAAATAAACATCATTCAATGCTCGCTAAAAATTCAAACGTTGCATGGAATGATGCATGGCCTAATCATATTGGCCCTATCGTGGTGAATGTTCTAATGCATAACCCTCATTTCATTGGGTCAAACCATGAAATCCAAATCCCAACATTGTAAATCTAAATAACATCACAAAACAGGTGAAGCACCCAATGGTGAAATGAGATCAATAGTAAATAGCAGAATCAATAACAACATAAAATAAGACACTATGTCATTTTCCCATACATGGGTTCACGACTCCCATGAACGGCTCATGGATATGTACCTAAGAATTCCCATTCTTCATGTCTATTTTTGGCAAACAGTAATGGAAGAAAGAAAGAAAACCCTCAGATACCATATTGTGACGTCCCAGAGACTACTGCCCCTCAACCTGATCCCCAAGACCGGTTGGGAACATGACCCCTAGCTCGTCTCCCCATAGGCTAGGGGCTTCCGACTAGCATCAGGGGTGTAATGGTTAGTCAGTGGGGAGACTGTACCCCCATGTCAGAGAACACAGTGATATAGAAACAAATGATTTAATAGAGAAAGAAAAACATATGTCTAAACATGAGAAAAGGGAAAACATAAAACCAAAAATAGGAGTAAGGAAAACATTAATAATTATACAGAAGCCACATAGGCACTGTCTAGTACAAAATGGATGCATGGCATGCTGATGCAATGGTAATAGAAAACTTTCATGCTATACAATAATAATAAATAACAATTGTAGTCCACAAGAATCCCTAGACAAGATTGATTATTTTCTCTTGATATCGAGCTATAACATACATGTCTCAGCAACCCGACGTTGGGCCTTTTCCCCTACTAGTACCTACAATAGTAAATTCTACATGTGTTCCCAGAAGGCCACATGGGTTGGGTGTGAGAAAAATCTCAATAGGACACCACCAATGGTGTCAATGTGTAATCCAAATAGGTGTTCACATGAAACAATGAGTGATATACTGCAAGTGAGTAAGCAAGTAAATAAACAACCCTCCCACTCCGGTTCCTGAAGGACACCTGGTGGGTCTACCTGCTTCATCTCATGGCTGGTAAACTGAACAACACCAAAGGTATATAGGTTATCATTGGCACAATGTAAACATGCCTCTCGTCCACAAGTACTGCAGCTGGCGTGGGGTATAAATTCCTCCCACCCATAAGGTTATACAAGCACGAGGTATAAATGCCTATCGTCCTCAATCACTGTAGTGGGCGTGGGGTAGAAATACCTCCCACTCATAAGGTTATATAGGCCTGAGTTATAAATTCCTCTCATCCTCAATAACTATAGTTGGCATGCGGTAGAAATTCCTCCCACCCGTAAGATTATATAAGCACGAGGTATAAATGCCTCTCGTCCTCAATCACAGAGGTTTATCTAGCATGGGGTAAGAGTGTCTCTCTCCCAACACACGGGTTATCACATGATTGTCAACACCGCAATGTGTAACCATTCACATCACAATATATAAGGAAAGAAATCTTATATCATAACACATTAATATTTGGAAGGCATATCCATCTTATAAAATCACATAAGAAAAGCATGGCATACATACAATTCAATTCATCCAAGGGGTTCATGTTACCTCATCCTAGCCAACCTCATTCCAAGTCATATCATTTTCCTAACATGGAAAATGTCCTTTAAAGACGTAATGTTATGGTTAAAAGTTGAGAAAGGGGTATAACTCAAGGAATAACACCTATGGTTGACCACTTCTGGTCCATACCTCCTCTAAACGCCCTAACAAGGTTAGATTCATCAATCCTATCTCACACAGGTCATTTAGATTGTAAGCTGCCAACATAATTAAGGGGTTTTGGGAATGACAACCCACATAACGACATTATAATCACAAAGCAATAGAAAACCCAAAAGGAGAACACATGACCACCTAACTTATCGAGGTAGGTGTAGACTCCCTTGATATCAACCTCAGATTCACAGTAGGTTGGGAGAGATCTGAGTTTTAGTATAAATCCCTGAAAATAGGTCATATGAGCCTATGGTAAAATAATACAACGGAAGGAAAGATTATCCGAGGAAAGAGGGGTGTGTGAGGTAAGTCTTACCATGGATGATCCAACGCCTTCGAAGAATCTAGAATCAGACACCAGATGAAGATATCGAAAGGAAAAGGGAGAAGAGAGGGTTTGGAGCTCAAAAGTGGGCTCCCCTCTGGTTCTGTCCGCTGGAAGAAGAAATAAATGCTTAAGGACTTAAAATATAATTAAGGGAAAAATTGAAAATTTTACCCAATTCCGGGTCTCACGGTATAGGCCCACTGTTTACCAAACCGTGCACAAACCATGTGCATCCCACTGCCTTTAGATAAAGGGTTACACGGTTTAGGAGCACGGTTTACCCAAACCGTGCGCAAACCATGTGCACCTCCCTGCCTCCAGACCAAAGGCCGCACTGCTTACCCAAACCATGAGGAATCCATGCACAGGTAGTGTTCCCATGTCTACAAGTCCATTTCTCAAACTATCGGGCTCCGAACTAACCCCGGACACTCCACGGACCATCATTGGAACATTACACACATTAAAATAGATTAAAGGAATTATTTAAAAGAAAAACTAACGATCTGTACCTTTCCCAGAGAGTCGGGTCGTTACAGAGATGTTTTGGTATTTGGGGTAGGGATTCCTAGTGATTGTGGTGGAATCAGTTGATGCCTAGAGCATCTAGATGCATCGTTTTATGCACGTGGGATCAGGGTGGACATCAGAGATATTGAAATGAGATGGATGTGAGTGTCAAATTCATGTTGAAACTTTTTGTTTGATTATCTTCATTACATTCTTCACTTCAGGAGCATATTGGTTTTTATTACTCTCTTTCCAAAAGATGTGAAAACAAGTGGGGTGTGCCACATGCTTTCCTAGTTTACCTTCTAATGTATTGATGGGTCTACGCTCTTGGTATAGGTGTAGAATACTATAAAAGTAGTTCAAATATTCACAGTTTTGATACCCTTGTGTTTGGTAGAATGGAATTATTTTCTACAATGATTGGGGATATGGGAAAGTCATAATGAAGTTAATAAATGTTTGAATAAATTATGTTAACCCATTGGGTTGGAGCATGGTTGAATGAAATGTTGAGGTATTATTTATAAGAAGCTGTGGAATCATTTTGTTTTTGCATAGAGGGCTTCAATCTTGAATGGAATAGTAATGGGATGTAATGTGGTAAATTATAATGGTTAATTAATGGTAAAATAATTAATTAACATAATGTGAAACTGATAAAAATGGAAATTGTAATATAATGTAGGTCATTAAATGGTTGTGCGCTTATAAGATACAAATTAATTATTGTAGAGGTTGGGAGTATAAGATACATTACCTATAGTTGAGTATAAGACTAGGTTATTCCTATAGTGTGGTTGTGAGCTATAGTGTATTCAATACATTTTTTGTTTCTATACACTACTCGGCCATCTCGGTTAGGGAAACAGACACCCCAGAGATTCTATGCACTTGGGGTGTGTTTTACCAAACCTCTCGGTGGGAGGATGGATGGTTGAAAACCCCCATTGTCCCCACTCTATTCTATAGGTACTTACATATGCTAGTAGAAATGATGGTTAGTTTTCCCCTATATGTGTGTAGAGGGATATAATAGATTCTAGTTATTCACACACATGTATTAGGGATATAGTTCCCTATGTAATAGTATAACTATAATGTGTATAATCTATGATGGATTTAGTTTCCATATATGGTGTATGGGATGTAATGGATTTAGGTATATTATACGACATATGATACACATTATGCGATAAATGGTGGCTCCCAGAAAATACCTGGTTACTTTAGATATTTGGACATGGTGGTGGTGTTACATGAGGTGCATGTTGCGAAGATTCAACTTGCTGTCAGTGGGCATGACTGTTTGGGGAGAGATACATAGGAGGTGCGACGTTAGGGAAAAGTGACAAAGCAATTGGGAAGTTATAGTGGGGTACCCTTGATATTCACTGTTACATTATATACTCATGTTTGCGATACATGGGGACAATATCCATGGTGAGGTTGGGAACAGAGTATATTTGTTTAGGTGATGAGTAAGTTTCACATGTTGTTCAATGTTCTTTAGCATGCTTTCTTTACTATTTCATGAGAGTCTATAGGATGGATCTTACTGAGTATACTGTTATTCTCACCCTACGTGATATAAACTATTTTTCAAGTCACACGGAGAAGGTTACAGATCCGGACAGTTACTACTATCTTGGTGTTGCAAGAGCTATTCATGCTTCGTGTTTGCTTCCATTTTACATTCATTTTATATTTAGGAGTTTACCCCTCCAGATGTAGTAATTCTATCATGAAATTACATATGTCTACATGGGATTTCATTTATATTTTATTATGAGATGTATTTGGTTGGGGTATATCTTATCAATGTCTTTCGCATGTGTTCCCTTAGTTGTTAAACCCTCCCATTTTTTTGTTTATTATACCTTCAGTGCTAGTCTCCACACCGGGGACTACTAGAGGCATGACTCAGGGGGTCACAATGTCTCTCATCACATTGCCGACCTAGGAAGGGTATACTTTATCGGAAATGGGTCATGACATTGCATTTCATTGAAGAAGAAATTATTTAATCATATCTATTACAATTATAATTAAATTTTTCTATTTTTATATTGAAATCATATTTTTTAACATCTAATTAATTATGATTATTTGAAATATACTATGTTACAATCATGAAGCCAATAGGTCATACATAGAAATATGTTAATTTTCCAATTTTCAATGATCATCATGGAATGAGGGTATATAATATTTTAAATTCATATATTTATAATAATATAATATGTAAAAATAATTTCACAAAATATACATATATATATCATCCATGGGTTGCGGTGACAAAAAAATAATCACACCACTTACTAGAGGTGGTAGTCCACATGTGCGCATGAATGACATCATCATTTTTGTGTGCTTGAATGAAAATGATATATTATTTTTCTAGACTGAGAAATATTTCACGAACATAATAAATATTTCTTTGTTTACCCTATATATTAATTTAAATTATCCTTATTACCTTCCATGAAAAGCATTAGTGAACAATGAATGAAATTTCATTGTGAGGTGGAAATCTCTTTCTCACAAGAGTGTCGTTATTATATCCCTCATGAAATGAAAAATAAATAAGTAATGTACTAAATATTAATTCCATAATTATAATTTTTTCTCAAATATAATATATATATTCACATTCTATCCCTCATTACAACAAGTCATTTGAGGGGATGATGAAAAACAAATGACATTTTTTCATGAGGTAGTTTCCTATGCACATGAATGATGATTTAGTATCCAATTTTATGGAATAAGTGAAGGATTTAGGTTATTAAATTAATAATATACCATATAGTTGTATGTTAGATGCTATTCATATCATATAATCATAATATAAAAAGGTTTTAAGTTGGATGAAGTAGAAATAAAATATAAAGTCTTGGTTGAGTTGATTTGTATTCTTCAGAAAACCTACACAGGTAATCTTCAAGAGGAATAATTTAATGGAATAATGATAAAAATAAGGGCTCTATGATGCGGTCATGATAGTGACAAAGACATTAGAGAAACTATTGAGCATTACAAATGGTTCTTAATCTATTATTAATATTGGAGAGTGGTGGAATATTGTATGATAGGAGAGTGGCACAGTTGTAACTTTTCCAATGAAAAATATATAAGAGTTTTTTACCAAGGGAAAAGACTCCCAAATGGACCATTTTAGATTCATTGTCTTTAAAATGTCTAATAAAGTTTATATTATAGTTGATAGAAATGTTTTTATGTTATTTTAATCCCTTCCTGTTTAGTTTAACATCACAGTGACAATCATCATCACTTTAACTATTATAATAAGATTAAATGTTTTCAATATTCATTGTGGTAAAAAATTATTTTGACCTTATTATATAAAAGATTATTATTAATGCTATGGAATATATGTAACTAATTTAATATTCAAGATTTGTAAATTTTATATTATTTTTAATCTTGCCAATGTGATGAAAAATAGAGATTTAAAGAAGTATATTTTTAAACAAAATATGATTTCACATTAAATCAAAGACTTATAATAATTATTTAATTCATATAATTTAATATTTCATAATATAACATATATAAATTTAATTTATATAATTATAAATTAGTTTTTATTTCATAACCATTATTTGCTTTAAAATATTCTTGTGAAAAATCCCATTTTAATGCAAAAAACTAAACTTATACTAAAATCCAATATGAAGTAGATTCAAAATAAATGAAATTGGTAAAAATGACAAATAATATATTTTTTACATTAAATGATATTCAATAAATAATGAGACTTTTAAATAACCGAAATTATAGAAATGAAATGAAATTTTTAGTAAAATTGTATTTTTCACTATAGACCAAAAAATCAGAATTTTATGAAAAAAATACAAAGATTTAACAAAAATTTAAATTCAGATATGATGATTTAGAAATATAATCTAATTTTATAAATTATATATCTTTAAATATTAAAAATGTTATTATAATATTTTATACTAAAATAGAATATAAATCATTTTGATGAAAACTAATATTTGTTTAATATAATTTCTTTATTAAAATTTGATTTTTATTTAATAATGATTTTCAAGTAATTTATATATACTAATAAATTTTGATATTATAATGTATATATATATATATTATAATTTTAGTTATAAAACTCATACATACAAATTTATATTTAATGAAAAATTGACGTTTAATATTTATAACATTTCTATATTTCAATTATGTGATTTTAAATGGATATGATATTTTAATAAAGAATGTTTTAATGTGTTTCTATGAAACGTCTATTAAACAAATATAAAAATGATTGATGATACTTATTTTTTACTAGGGAAATGATCCATTGATTACTTACTTATTATTTCGTTGGATAATTTATTTTTATTTTTATTATGCAACAATTTTAACAAATTAATTTTCCTTCCCAAGAGATATACTATAATGAAATGTTATTGAAACTTATTTTATTTTCATGAGTTATGATATAATGAATGTATTAAAATATTTTATAACTAAAATAAATGGATAATTTGAGGGTTTTTTGTAACACCATGAGATTTTATGAGATATATAATTTTTAATTTCTTTGATTTCTTCTATTATACACTACACCATGATTAGATTGTACTATACACAACATTGTATTAGCTTGTAATATACGCAACTCTATTCCTGGCTCGTGTTTCACACAATTTAAAGTTCATTTTGTGGAAATTATTCTACTCAACATTAAGTATAGATTTTGTTAATGAAATAAGATATGATTATGTTATACGCAACACCAAACAGAGCTTTCACTACACGGAGCCTGGACTTGTCTTGCATTACACACAATCAAGACCTTCCTCGATAGCGTGTGTAGTACGCAATACCGAGTTTCACTTAACGAGATATTAATATCATATTATTATGAACTAGCTATTATGAATAGTAATACCCACTTTTTGAAATTTTATAAATTTTATCTATCAAAATGTACTTTATTTTTTGATTTGGAATATCGAAATTAGCCTAGGGTGAATTTTTAGTATTTTTCTGAAAACATTCAATTTTTTATGAATAGTGAAAACACTAGGTTACTATTTAAATACCAGATTATTATTTAAATATTTATTTATTTTATATAAATTTATTTTAGGTAGAAATTGATACATAATACCTATATAAGATCAATTTAATTCATTGGAGTCATTTTATAATAATTTTAGATATATAAAAATTTTATTGATCTTTTCATCGTCTTTTACCCACCTCCTAAGAGAATTTGAAAATTTTCCTAAAACATATTTTTAACGCTTATGTGAGTGGAATTTCAAAAATCCCATAGAAATGGTTAATATCAAGGAGTAGAATTTTTTGGAATAAGAGAAAAATAATTTCTGGTGAATAGTAACGTTTTACTTTTATATACCACGGGTAAAAGTAAATAGGGTAGTTAAGGGTAAAAATGATATTATTATTACCAAAACACATGTCATAATTCTATTGGATATGTGTAATTGGACCAAAAAAAACCTTCGGAATATAATATTATCATTTAGGTTTACATGGATTAGATTAGGACATTTATTATTATTTAATTCAAAGAAGAGTTGAAAGAGTTAAAATCAATGTTTAACAACTAAAACATTTTTAATATAGGGTTATTCATAAGATAAATTCAACTATAAATATTATTTAGAAATATAAAACGATTTCCTACATAATGGAATTTTATTAACAATTTTTAGAAATTAAATAATATAATTTATTTATGACACAATGATGACGCAATAATTACATTATTAATGAAATATTAAGATAATTGATGTTATAAATACCAAAATAAATGTAATTTGATACATTTAATAAATTACAAAAAAAATTAGGTTAATATAACATGTTCTTATAGATTTAATTAACTTGTTTCGAACTAATCATTCTGTTATAATTTTCACAAAAATAAATAACCAAATAGGGTCAAAATTGACATAAAATAGTTTTTAAAACAAATATTATATTATTAATTGTTATTATATTCTTAGAAATCTAAGGCTATGAAAAAGGACTTCGATAATGTTATATATATTAATAATGGAACACTTGGGGTTCGTTTGGAATGTTATAGTACGTTTATTAACCTTATAGTGTAAGAAAACAAGAATACACGGTAAAAGTTAAATTATTTAACTTAGAGTTAAATATAAATTATAAGGATAAAATAATTACCAAAACTTGTCTAAAATCTATTAGTTGAGAGTAATTAGACCCATACCATATTTAGCATCAAAATAAATCAATTTGGAGCTATTATAAAACGAATATGTCTTTATTATAAAATAATACTTTAATTTTTTCCTAAGGTACCCCTCTCCACCCTTATAAAAGGGCACCTCCACCATCTTCACATTACACAATTTTGAGCCTTCATGCTCGGCCAAACCATGCCTATTTCCATTATAAACTTCCCAATAAACATTATATAAGTTCTGGTATCCTCAAAATACCAACTCTAGTTCCTTAAGAGGAAGCATAAAAGAGGTGCGTCGAAGAAGAGGTAATCTCTTATACTGATTCTTTCAAGTTTCATTCTACTTCAAAATATTATTATTTGTTTGTTTGATCATAAATTAATAACTTAAGAATAACTCATATACTGATATATTATTATAAATATGAAAAAACTTTATTTTACCTTCTATCCATCCTACGAAAAATGTAATCACCGCGCGTGTGTACGTACGGAATACCGTCTCCACGCCGTGGTGTAATCGTTTTTTCCACCACCAACATAATCGGATGGGTATAATGGTGTAAAGAATAACTATATATAGTTATTATAACATCATACTGATTCTGATATATTATATCATCCACTCCAATTCAATTCAATAATTATGGAAACGATATCATCGCTCTTGCGTACGTACGAATTACCATTTCCACGACGCGATGAGATCTATTCTCCATGTTAACCACTTAAAAATGATTATAAAGTATATATAATGAATAATAATGAAATATATGACATGATAAAGCTAATTGATTTATGTATATATATATATATATATATGTCATCTACTTACTTCCATTCAAGTCAATAAGGATATGAAAATAGCGTTCAAGCGTACGTACGACCTACCGTCTCTATGAATGGTGTATCTCATTTCATTTATATATCTATTATATATATATACTGAATACATATGAAATAGAAATCATGATTAACATTCTTGATGTAATTAAATAAATATATAAGTAATAATAATATCATTAACAACAAGTCCAAACACGTACGATAAAAAATGATTTTACCCAAAACGCTGCTTTAACATGGAATTTACAATTGAACGGGTAGTATAAAGTCATAAGTGAACCATATATGATATCATAACAACGAATATGATTCTATAATATTTCAATGACATTATTTAAATCATTATACATGATGTTCAGATACGTACAAAGTATATCGGACCTTTGGTAAGGGATAACTTTTCCAATCTCGTTTTTATCTGAGATTGCTTATACTTAGGATTTATTGGGGTATATTTTTCGTCCATGTCCATAAAATGATTTTCATAAAGTGTTTAATATTATTCAATGTAGGTTTAAAGTCATTTTAACCCACTTTGGCTTTTACTTTATGTTTTGGAAGGAACCTTTCTTTTGTTTACCATACATGATACTTTTTGACTTTTCTGTTAAAAGTATGAGGAGAATGTTTTTTAAACATATACGACATTAATGGATTTTTACAGTTTCATAACGCCTTATTTTCATGAAGCTTCCATTAATTTATTTCAGGGTTATTTTCAACAAAATCCCTTTCTTTTAAAATTGAATTGAATTTTGGGAAAGGAAAATGATTTTGAAGAAGTAAGGATATTTTCCCCAAGAATTCATTTAAAGTGTTTTGTCAAAACTATTTTCCATCTAAGATGACATTATGATTATGTTTCAAGTATAATGTATCTATTATTTACTTGGTTTGAATTTTAATATGATGAAATGATATCTATTTCTTTTATATGGATTACGTTATGATGGGATGATGTTTATAAAACCCATTTTATTCTTTGATTTATGATGAATGAATTATGTTTACTTTCTGGAACGAGTAAGAATGATTTCGTTATGAGATGGGTGGGACCTATATCTCCCTCCAATGCATTGGGTAAAAATTTATATCTCGTGATATAGATGTGGCCGGAACGGTATGTTATTCAAGTTTAGTTTTACAGTATAGGAATGAGGAGTGAGCTCGATTCAAAAAGGGATTTTGTCCACTAAGATGGTTTTGGCAGCAATGCCTTGGCTACTATGGAAATCATATCATGTGACTAATGGTTTGACATAATTAAATATTTTATTCCCATGCTATTTTATCATTATTGGTATTCCTTTATTATATATTCCTTACGTACTTCCATGATTTATGCCTTTGCTCATGATTTTGATGTCTAGATTTTATGTTCATGTTTTTTCATTCAAATGTTTATGGATTGTTTTATGTTATCTATGTTAACCCTTACTGGGAATTTTAGCTCACCCTTTTTATGTTTTCTTTTCCCCAGGATATAAAGAAAGGTTTTTCATAAGAAAACAAAAAGTGGATGATCTTTAGGGGAGACATTGAAGATCTTTCACCATGATTAGAATATTATTATTTCGAGTTTCCAAAGACACTAAACTATTGAGGTCCTTGTGTGTTTGTTTTTGTTATGTATTAAGTATTCCGAAAAAGTAATGTAATGTCCATGTACGTCAGACTTTGGGTCTCTACAATTAGTATCAGAGGAAAGGTTTAGTTAACCTTTGGAATCTAGGATGTAAAAACTTTAGTGAGATCTCTAGAGATATTTCTAATGTATGTATAGGGATGTCCCTACGGTTAAGTATAAGTATATGTTATTGTCCTATAATTATGGTAACGATATTAGAATTAAACCTATGATGTTAGATATTGAAGGTACTACCCCTTTATTAGGTTTTTTCCCTAGCATGATTTTTGTCTCTCACGCTATTCTTTTTGGGTTTTAGACGATGGCTGGAACCCGAAGGAACCATATTGATCAATGTAATGGACAATGAAATGAGTGTCCTTCTAAACAAACCAATCTTATGGGAGAAGGATTGAAAAAACTTATTAATATACTTTCATAATCTATGAATCATTCTGCACTTCCAAATGAGCAGAGAAGGGAATAGTATTCTATTGAGACCATCATGAGGCAACGTCCATCTTCTTTCAATGGGTCTTCTGATCCAATTGTTGCTAAACAATGGATTAGTACAATTGAAAAGATATTTTCCATTCTTCGATGATCAGAACATGAAAAATTCATTCTGATTGTTTACCATTTAGAAGGTGCAGCAGACTGGTGGTGGACTCTAATTAAGAATACAATGGCCCAAGATAAAATTGAATAAATGGAATGGGACGAGTTCAAAAACGTGTTTTTTCAATAAGTATTTCCATCATATTCTTCGAAAAAAGATGGAAAAGGATTTCCTGGAGCTTAAGCAAAAGGATGATGAATCTGTTGGTATATAGGAAGAAAATTTTACAAGGCTTACAAGGTATGAATCTGGCATTATCATCCAACCTGAAAGTAATGTTGATCGATTCTTCAGTGGCTTAAAACCAAGTCTTTTAATGGGAAAATATATTAGAGACATCCGTATCTATGAAGAAATTGTGCGGTGTGCTATCAAGGTAGAACTGGAAGTTGGTGTTACATATCCATCTCATGGTTTTGACTAGAAACGAAAGACGGAGTCCATAGAGAAATCTCAGAATAATGGTGAAAAGAAGATGAATGTTTCTTTATGCTCAAAGCGTGGAAAGAAGCATGGTGTAGATTGTCTTAAAGGGACTGCAAAATGTTTTAAGTGTGGAAAAGAAGGTCATCGAGCATCTGAGTTTCGAAGTAATGGAAAAAGGGTTGCTAATGATGTGAATAAACAAAAGACTTCATAAAATGCACCACTAACACTTCAATGATTCAAGTTTAAAGAAATGGGTAATTATGCTAATCAATTACCTAATCCAAGGGTTAATGATGATCAACGTGAGAAACCTCTTAAAGAAATGGATAAACGGAAGTCACATGCGATCATTATTTGTGATGTTGAGTATGGCAATGATGTTGTTTTTATGTAATGGGATTTCAAAATAGTATCATGGAATCTCATTTATGGTATCATGGAATTTTTGAATATCTAAGTATTGGTTTCAATAATTATATGGTACCGGTAACCATGAAAAGTGATTGAAATATTTTTTGAAACTATTGATATGCGCATAATGAAGGGATAAGGAGATAATGAGATGTTTGATATTATTAATGTGCTCATGACTGATATAAGGACAATGTTATATCATGGATTGAGTATATAGAAATTTTGGGATTTTGGTATGTGGAAAGAGTTAACTTTTGACAGCATTCATCTGTTCACTAAGGTTCAATGGGTGATCCTTTTTCAAGAAAATACATGATTAAGGTATTTACGTGATTGGAATGTGACCAAGAAGATATATCAGGGATGAATGATGATATTCACATGCTCAGTATATGACATTTATAGTAATTTTTTTATTTATACTATGAGCTTGGACAAAAGTATTTTTGATAAGCCTAAAGTTTGGAATTGATTAAGTTAGACATCAGATAGTATTTTTTATGGAAAGAATGTTTTGATATTATTTTTGGAATGTTATAATATTATAGTTTTGGAAAAATGGATAACCTATAGGATGGGCGACAACCCGTCGCGTCGGACAAGGATGTGGTAATCGAACCCACAACTGAAGTGCGACGAGCCTTAATCACATACCACAAGCCTAAAGTAAGTCCCTGGATAGTATAAATTAGTTTCAAATTATTATGTGGTATGATATATGAATTTTATGTCCACATTAGGAACCATATATGACTATTCTCATGATATATGGACTTATGTATATTTTGTAACTTTTTCTAACCTTTTATTTGAGATAGAAAGAATGACCAACTATTCTATCACATGATTTGCTAATGCTTCACGAATGAAAAATTAATCTTCATTTCTTTAAGAGATGTTGTGGAAATTGTTCAAGGCACGAAAAATGGTGATATTGTACCAAAATAAAGTATGTCTTTCTTTTAATTCAACAATTCATCATCATTAGGTAAATGATCTTGAAAAAAAATGTTGTCCTAGTGTCCTTATATCTGATGAATCAGATGGTACCATAAATCATCAAAAATTTAATGCTTTGTGATTATTGGACTTTTCATAGCCACGCCCACTACAACTCTCCATCAGAACATGATGGTTAGATTTTTTCCATATCGATATTTACACTTATATTCTCTTATGTGGAAACCTATTGATGAGTTAAACTGGGTAACAGTTACAATTTTTACTTTACTTTTTAAAATTATGTTTTAGTATTCCTTTTACGGTGTGGGTTTTTATGAAGGAAACATTCAAGTAGTAAACAATTTCTATCCCCGAAGAACATCGAGGGAGAAATTCATTTTTAGGGGGGTAGAATGTAATACCCCACGATTTTATGAGATATATTATTTTTTATTTCATTGATTTCTTATATTATGCACTACACCAAGATTATCTTGTACTATACACAACAGCATATTAGCTTGCAGTATACGCAACACTATTCTTGGCTCGTGTTACACACAATTTAATGTTAATTTGTGGAAATTATTCTACACAACATTACACTACTACAAACATGGCTTATAATAGTGCTAAAAACGGCCTTTAACAGTGCTAAAAAGCACTGTTAATCTCGGAGAAGATAAAGGGGGACTTTTATCAGTGCTAAAAAAAGTGATAATAAAAGTGCCCCTTTATTAGCGCTAAGCAAGCGCTGATAAAGTTAGTATTTATCAGTGCTATTTTCAGCGCTGATAAATGTAAAATATATCATCTCTATTTTGAGCGCTAATAAAAACTACCTTTATCAGCACTCAAAATAGCACTGATATATTATCCATTTATCAACGCTTAACTAGTGCTGATAAAGGCCAAATATCCTGTCCAAAACCAGAACCTGCACAGAACCTGCCCAGCACCTGCACACATTATAGCACCTGCACAGAGTCAAAACAACACCTGCACACAACACACACAACACCCACACACAAAGCATAGAAGAACAAAAATGATACATACATTTACTTGAAATAATGAATATAAAACAACACACTTCTATATACATTTCATGTAATGTCTAATTTGGTTACAACTAAATATATCTAACAAATAGTTAAAAAACAATGATGTACCATCCTTTTTGCATCCATCTGCTCTAAAAAAATGTCGTCCATGGCGGCGGTTACCGAACAAAGCATTCGAACTAAGGAAAAAGATTTCACCAACATAATAAAACAAATATTATGTTAGTAATACAATAATGAAATAAAGAATGGGGTTGCTAAATAGAATTATACTAGTGAGGCACAAAACCTAAAATAACAAATTATCAAAATCGGTGCATGGTTAGGGATAATCATCTATAATAATCAAATGGCCCAATTTTTAGTAGAACATGGGCTATTTAATGATTCAAGGGGGAATAGATAAACCTATTGTTTGGTTCTAAGCTTATGATGGTCTCACATTGATGGTTAATGGTTTGTAAAACAATGTGATGAACTTGTGTAAGGTATTAGTTTTTGGGAATGTATCTCTATATGGTTGAATAATGGATTCTAAGACACTCAATGAAACTATACAGATTAGAGGTGTGTGTATATTGATTCCCAAATTGTTCGAAAATGATTTATTTTACCCTTAGGCCTAATAATTCACCTAATTACTGAGTGGAATTAAAAAATTTTCACTATCAACCATTAAAGTGGGTTACCCTCATATATCCCTCATTCCAATGAGTAACAGGAGAAAACACACCGCGAAGGTGTCGTTAAGCACACGGAAGAGGTGCGTACGTGGAAGAGGAGAGGTGCACAGTAGAGGAGATTTCCAACTAAAAAGAAAACATTAAATAGGGGAAACCCATGAGTATAAAATAATCTAAAACCGAGTACACAATTTACCACATCCCACAAACCCCAAAAGATAATACATGCAAATAAATTTAAATTTATTGATAGAAATCACTATCTGATCACTAATTTTTATTCAAACCATAGGTGCAAACAAATCCAAATAGCAATTAGAAGGATCACATACCTCAAGAAAAGAAATCCAACTATAATAGTGATCAAGCATAGAACAATTTCAACTAGATGGAAATCATGATAGGGAGTAAGCCATCATGTAATAACTCTATGAAATTGGTTTGGTGAAAAAAGCCCAACATCCTATTCGTATTTGTGGTGCGATATGTTATACTCAACACCCGATGTAAGGGAGTGTGATTTTCCTATATTCTCAACAATTACCTTACCATCTTATGTTATCTTCTATAAAGGTGTATTTTAATTTTAACTAGAATGGGGAATTACCTCCCATCCATCAATTTAATTAGGACCATTTGTATAAGTAAGGCATTATTCAAAATTCATATTTATATTACAAAACATGAAGAAAATAATCTCATATGTCCCATTATCCATGTAAATTTTCATTCAACGAAATGAAATACACAATTATTATTCTATATAACATGTAGTAGATGGTTTTCCCTTTCAACCCATTATATATTATTTCAATTCATTTAATTAATTCATTAAATTAAATTAAATCCATCATATAAAATTCACTCCTCATTATTATTACACATTAAATTTTACCAAGAATGAAAAATTCACTAATAAGATTCAATGGTTCTTCAAAATGTTCCATAATCAACATAGATGTAACACCCCATGATTTCAAGTGTGTTATTTTTTCAAAATAACTAAATACCTTGCACTACACGCAACGCCGAGTTCAAGCGCAACATGACTTCCCAAACAAGACTTTCAAAAGAGGTTATGAATAGTATTAAATAAATTTTAAACATTATATAATCCTTATAATTTTAGAATCCATATTATGAGTTTCTTAGACATAATGTATGCAAAAATTCATTTTCAGTATTGCACTTTTACTAACTTTTAACAGTGAACCCTTTTTAAATCCAATATTTTAAACTTTTATATATTCAATTTGACTAAATAAATTTACTTTTTAGAATGGGGACATCAAAAATTTACAATGAATCATCCCAAGCTTCCATGGTATGCTTTCTATTGAATAATACAGTAGCGTGTGTTGTACGCATCTTCGAGTTCTAACACACACCACAACCAATCAAACTAGCCATTATGAATAGTAATACCTACATTTTGAAATTTTATAAATTGTATCTCTCAAATGGACTTCATTTTTGTATTCGGAGTATCTAATTTAGCCTAAGGTGAAATTTTGGAACTTTTCAAATAACATTTATATTTTGATGAATAGTGAAAATTACTAAATTTTAATTAAAAACAACATTTTTAATCGAAATAATTTATATTGATAAATTATGAATTTTAGTGGTTTTAAATTATTTTTAGAATATATTTTTACCATTTAATTCAATTTTGGTCATTGTACATAATTTCATAATTAAACCGGACATAAACAAGTGTCAATCTTTTGATAGTTATTATCTCTTAAAAACATGCTCTTTGTTTTTACGATGGGAATTAATTTTTAAATTAAATAATGCAACTGATATGTTTTAAATTTGGTAAAATAGACATCATTTTTTAATTCATAATATCAATAATAGCTTAGGCATAATTTTTCATATTTTTCAGGAAACTTTCATTTTTTGATGAATAGTGAAACCACTAAGTTGTAGTTAAGAACTAAATTTTACATAAAACATAACTTTACCACTTTTGTGAGTGGAATTTTGAAAATCCAAGACATACGGTTAATATCAAGGAGTAAAATGTGGTTCAATGAGATGCAACTAATATTTGGTGAATAGTAACTTTTTACTTTTATTTACCACAGTTAAAAGTAAATAGGGTAATTAAGGGTAAAAATGATATTAATATTACCCTAACACATGTCATAATTCTATTGGACAGGTGTATCTAGACAAAAAACAACCTTAAGAGTAAAGTATTATCATTTAGGTCCACTTGTATTAGATTAGGACATTTATTTTTATTTAATTCAAAGAAGAGTTAGAAGAGATAAAATAAATGTTTATTTAATTAAACAATTTTAATATAGGGTTATGCATAAGGTAAATTGGATTGTAAATGTTAATTAAAAAGATAAAAATATTTACTACATAATTATATTTTATTTATAATTTTTAGAAAATAAATAATTTAATTTATTTCTGACACAATGATGATACAGTAATTACCATAATAGTGAAAAATTAACATACTTAATATTATAAATACACAAATAAATATAATATTAGACTTTTTATGAATTAAACTCATTTTATATGTTAATATGACTTGTTATGAATGAATTATTTACCTTCTTTCGATGTAATAATTCTTTTATGAGTTTCACAAAAATCAATTTTCCAAATAGTGTCAAAATTGACATAAATGATTTTTTAAAAGAAGTATTATATTATTAATTGATATTCAATTACTAAAAATCTAGGTGTCGGCCAAGAGACATATATCATGATAGGTGTAACATTAATGGTCCACTTCGGGGTCTCTTGGAGGTATATAGTAAGTTTATTAACTATAAAATATAAAAATACAAAGTGACATGGTAAGTGTCAAACTAGTTAACTAAGAGGTAAAACTTAAAGATAAGGTTAATATAATGACCCAAAACCTGTATTAATTCTATTGGTAGAGTTTTTTTCTACCCATACCCACCTTAAACATTAAATAATCCATTTTGGAGCCATTAGAAACCGAATATTAATTTATTATAAAATAATATTTCTAGCTTTTCCAAAGGTGCCCCTCACTCCTCTTATAAAAGGGCACTCCCCCTTCTCATTAATTAACACCTTAAAATCCTTTTGGATCGTCCAAACCCAACCACAATACTCTCTCAACTTCCATCAATACAACCTAAAGGCCTTAGTTTTATCATAAATCCATCCTAAGGAGCCCTTTTGATCAAATCAAAAGGAAGAACCCGAAGAAGAGGTAATGTTTCCCCCACACTTTTTCAAATTCATTTCTTCTTCAAATTCTTATTTCTTTATTATTCCCATTCTAAAATAATAAATAAAATATCTCTTATATACTGTAATATTATTATAAATATGGTACAACCATATTCAGTCTTCTATCCATCCTTCGAATGACATGTCACCATACGTGTGTACGTACTGCTTACCATCTCCACGTCGTGGTGTAATTGTTATTCAATATATTATTATTTGGATGGGTATAATAATGATATGTAATTCCTATAAATAATAAATATAACATGATAATGATTCTGTATATAATATATGACATCCAAATAAATATTATTATAATATCAAAAGAATGATATTGTCGCTCGTGCGTACGTAAGGACTACCATCTCCACGAACACGATGAGATTCATTATTCATCATATCCATTAAAGTATAATTATCATTTGATGATTTAAAAATAATGTTTAAGTACCTGATATCTTTATGTATATGAATAAGATAAAACTTATCCATGAAAAACATGGCTTACGTAACATTACATATAATAGAAAACGAGTAAGTTAACACCGGAAACGAAGATAATACATAGATATTATTAACAAAGCAATGTTAAAAGATCATATATGATAACATAATAATTTATATGATTCTTTTATAATTTATTAACAATTATTTCACCATTATAAAGTAGGTTAACCTACCCCCAACCAAGGAAAAGTACAAGTTAAGGGTTTATTTCACAATCTCTTCATTATCTGAGGTTGTTTATATGTAATAATCTATAGGGATCTCTTTATCATGCACATCCATGTTTATTAAAAATATTTTTCAAGACATTATTACTATTTTATAGAATATCGGTTAAAGTCATTTATACCCATGTTTGACTTTTTATAAGATGTTTATAAAGGAATCTTTCTGTTGTTTTCCAAACAAGGTCCCTTTTAAACATTTCGATAAAATTAAGGTAAGAATGTCTTTTTTACATATACGACGGGTGCGGCAATTTTCCTCCGTTATAAAATAGTTGAAGCTTCCCTTAGAATCTTATAAGAATATTTTCAATGTAAATGTTTTCTTTTATAATTATGTTACTTTTAAATGACTTAAAAAAAGAGATATTTCTCTCAAACAGTTTTGATTTCATCTATGTCAACATCCTTTGATGGATTTTAAGCTTATTTAAAGTTGATTTTTAATGAAACAAAACATCCATATTGTATTGAAGGTTTTGTTATATGTTTTACTATGGATGTTTTATTTTTATACCATTCATGGTTTATGGTGAAATTATTGACATTTTTTATTCTAGTTTTAATACGAATGTTTATGTTATGTTTAAACTTGTTTATATGAGGAATGCATTGGACTTAATAAGTGACGAGTGGAGCCTGCTATAGCTCCTCAATGCATCTGTAGGTCTAATGAGACAAACTACAGTCTTGGAACAAGGCCTTGACAAAATCTTATTTTTATTCTTGGCACGAGGCCTTGGCTATGAAGTTATGATAGACTTGCATTATGCATTCCATCATTGTGAAAGTGGTTATTGATATTGCATGTGATTATTCGATTAGTAGAATATCCATGTGAATAAGTTAATGGAATTATTTAATTTTATTTTTTCCATACTATGTTGAAGTTCAAGTTTAAAAGGCTTTTGTTTTAGTTTTACATTGCCTTAAAAGTTTATTCTTATTTATGAAAGTTTCCGCTATATTGTTATGATTACTGGGCATTTGAACTCACCCCTTTTCTATGTTTTAATTTTCCCAGGATGTGAAGAAGTAATTTATGAATTACCTACAGGGATAGTATGAGGGGATAAGAGTGTGGATTATGGAGACTATATTGTTGTAGTTTTCATTTTATGATGTAATGTAAACTTTATTAATGTATATATTTATTACAAGGCTACTAAACTAATAAGTCTTTTGAGACTTGATCATTATTGTGATCATTACAATGTTTTGTAACAATGCACTGACTCGGGGTAACTGGGGGTGGGGCGTTACAGTTGGTATCATAGGATGTTTAGTACAAACCTTAGATGCTAGATTTAGATAAACTCTGATTAGAGCACATAGATCTAAGATGGACATTGAGGATTATTATAGAAGAACTTCCTAGAATTTTGGTATTGTAGAAATTTTGTGAGTTTTCCGAGCAATACATCCCTATCTGGATATGAGTAGGTAGAGGAGGATCGGGCACAGATGTACCTAGGGGTAATACCCGAAAACACCTCATTGAGCTAGACTCGAACGGGAACTGGTTCATGATAATGGGATTTGCTGAACTCTTGGTTACGACACTCCCATGGGATATTCTTAGGATAATTTTCATTTTCTTTACAATCCATTATGAAGGGTTTATGAGTATATTATTCCTCAAAGGAGACATTTTTTTGATTATGGATTATATCCATAAACTATTTAATTTATGTTATGTGTTTTACATGTTTGGGATTAGGTATTGTTATTCAAAAACAAATCTAGTGTATGCCATTGTTTAGAAATGGCACCCAATAGAAGGAATGAGAACTCCAACAATGCACATGATCCAAAGAGAAAGAAGGATCATATATTTCATGGTCTTATGCCCGAATTTATAAGAGAAATAGTCTCCCATGTATTATCATCATATGAAGAAATAATATCATGTGATGATAAGATAAGTAATGAAATTACTGAGTCTTATGGCTTTTAAGGGAAGAAAGAGTAGAAAAGGTTGGAAGAGAGAAAGATGGATAAATGGAAGAGGGAAAATAAGAATTTTCCCATATGTGATAATTGTGGGAAGAAAAACCCTGGAACTTTCCTGAAAGAAATGGGAGTTTGATATAAGTGTGGAGGAAAAGGGCCCATAGTACGTGACTGCAAGGGTAATAAAATGGTTTCAAATGTACAATGCTACATTTGCAAAGAGTTTTGACACTAGGCGAACCTATGTCAAGTCACCAGACTATGCCGTAAATGATGCTATTGGATAATAATCAAGTTATGATACTATCACAGATGAAGAGGAATGATTAGAGTTCTTATGTTGATTATGTCATTTGAGTGTTGTATCAACAATGTACATGTTATAATAATTATAGAGTATATAATGATTATACTGCATTGGTATTTCATTAAGGACATGAGATTGTGTGGAACAAATAAAAGCGACTCAATAGTAGGTTAAAATTTTGGAAAATATATGTTTGAGAGAAAGATAAACCATAATATGGTTCTGATACAGAGGTAGTGATTTTATAATAATACAGGATTGATTTGGATAAATTATATTTGATATTATTGACTACCTTGAAAATGATTAATGATTTGTATATTTCATCATTGTTCGTGTTTACAACATTTTTGGATTGAAGTGGTATATCTATTATTCTTTAAGGAATAAGGGATCAGGAATGTAATCAATAAGGTTTTATGGTAATTCTGGATGTTGCAGTGTTTTAAAAGGATTCATGATAAAGGTGTTCACATGTTATTACTGAGAAAAAAAGGATATTCATTTTTTTAATTTCCTTATAAATTTTGGACTGATGTATTTCGGATAGTTCTAGTTTGGATTATTTTGGATTTCCATAAAAGGAAAACTCTGAGGTCTGGAGGCAACCTGTCACGTCCGACAAGGCTGCGAGACTTGAACCAACAACTGAAGGGCCATAAGGGTGTATCACCTACCACTGAGCCACGTGATGTCATGGATTGAATAATTTTGTTTTTTTATTGGTTCTGCTAGAATAATTATAAATTCATTTTTTAACCCGATACGAATAGGATAAATAGAATATTATTTTTAAGTTCTATTATCATTTAGAGTGAATGATGAGTTTGTGGTGGAACTTAGTTAAAGGATGAGACTCTACTTGTCAAGTATATATTTTTATTCTTCTCTTATTCAATGATGTAATTATTTCTTATACTTTAGTAAAGGGATCTTAAAACAAAAATATGTTATCCTAATACCATATGTTTTGCTGAACCGATGGTATTTTAAATCGTCATAAATTGATTAATTTAAGGCCCTAAATTATACATTTGATTGTGATTGATGATCTCAATCACTACCTATAAATATTTACGTTTTTCCTCCAATTATATGTCTCTAATTTCCACCAATGTTCTCCGAATAGATATCATAATTTGGTGGCGACCCTTTCATTTCTATTTTCCTCTTATTAAGACTAAATTTTATTAACCCAATTTCAGATGTGGGTTTTCCCACAAAGATATTTCCTATAATCATCCTTTTATTTTCGAAAAACAATTTCAAATTGTGAGGACACAATTTATTGAAGGAGGGAAGAATGTAACACCTCAAGATTTCATAGTGTGTTATTTCTTCAAAATAATCAAATAACTTGCACTACACGCAACACTGAGTTCAAGCGCACCATGACTTACTAAACAATCCATTCAAAAGATGTTATGAATAGTATTAACTAAATTTTAATGTTTATACAATCGATATAATTTTAGAATCCATATTATAAGTTTCTTAGACTTAATGTAAGAACAAATTCATTTTCAGTATTGCCCTTTCACCAACATTTAATAGTGATCCCTTTTTAAATCTTATATTTTAAACTTTTATATATTCAATTTGACTAAATAAATTTACTTTTTAGAATGGGGATATAAATTATTTACAATGAAACATCCCAAGCTTCCACGGTACGCTTTCCTTTGAATAATACAGTAGCGTGTGTTGTACGCAACTTTGAGTTTTAACACACACAACAACCAATCAAACTAGCCGTTATGAATAGTAATACCTAATTTTTGAAATTTTAGAAATTTTATCTCTCAAAATGGACTTAATTTTTGTATTCAGAGTATCTAATTTTGCCTAAGGTGAAATTTTGGAACTTTTTGGATAACATTTAAATTTTGATGAATAGTGAAAATTATTATATTTTAATTAAAAAAACATTTTTAATCAAAATAATTTATATTGATATATTATGAATTTGAGTGGGTTTAAGGTATATTTAGAATATATTTTTACCATTTAATACAATGTTGATCATTGTACATAATTTCATAATTAAACTGGACATAAACAAGTGTCAATCTTTTGATAGTTTTTATCTCTTAAAAACACGCTATTTTGTTTGACGACAAGAATAAATTTTTAAATTAATTAATGAAACTGATATGTTTTGAATTTGGAAAATTAGACATCATTTTTGAATTCATAATATCAATTATAGCTTAGGCCTATGTTTTGGTATTTTTTTGGAAACTTTCATTTTTTGATGAATAGTGAAACCACTAAGTGGTAGTTAAAAAACTGAATTTTTCATAAAACATAATTTTACCGCTTCTGTGAGTGGAATTTAGAAAATATGAGAGACACAGTTAATATCAAGGATTAAAATTTTTTTCAATGAGATGAAAACAATTTTTGGTGAATAGCAACTTTTTACTTTTTTTAACACGGTTAAAAGTATATATTGGTAATTAAGGGTAACAATGATTTTAATATTACCCTAACACATGTCTTAATTATACTGGACAAGTATATCTCGACCAAAAACAACCTTAGTAGTAAAATATTATCATTTATGTCCACTTGTATTATATTAAGACATTTATTATTATTTAATTCAAAGAAGAGTTAAAAGAGTTAAAATCAACATTTATTTACTAAAACATTTTTAATATAGGTTTCTACATAAGGTAAATTATATTTTAAATATTAATTGGAAATCTAAAACGATTTCCTACATAATGATATTTTATTTATAAATTTTAGACCATAAATAATTTAATTTATTTATGACACAATGATGATAGAGTAATTACCATAATAGTGAAAAATTAAAATAATTGATATTATAAATACCCAAATAAATATAATTTTAGACTTTTATGAATTAAAATAATTTTATAGGTTAATATGACACGTTAGGAATGGTTTAATTAACTTTTTTCGAAGTAATAATTCTGTTATGATTTTCACAAAAATCAATTTTGAAAATAGTATCAAAATTGACATAAAAGAGTTTTTAAAACAAATATTATATTATTAATTGATATTCAATTCCTAAAAATCTATTGTTCAGATAAGATACTTATATCATGATAGGGGTATCATTAATGGACTACTTGGGTGTATCTTGGAGGTGTATAGTATGTTTATTAACTATATAATATAAAAATACAAAGTGACATGGTATGTGTCAAACTAATTAACTAAGAGTTAAAACTAAAAGATAAGGTTAATATAATGACCCAAACATGTCTAAATTCTATTGTTTGAGTGGTTTAGACCCATACCAACCTTAACCTTTAAATAATACACTTTGGAGCAATTAGAAACCGAATATGAAATTATTATAAAATAATATTTCTAGCTTTTCCAATGGTTCCCCTCACCCCTCTTATAAAAGGGAACTCCCCCTTCTCATTAATTCACACCTTCATAGCCTTTTGGTTCATCCAACACCTACCCAAATACTCTCTCAACTTCCCTCACTACAACCTCGAGACTTTAGTTTGATCAGAAAGCCAACCTATGGAGCCCTTTTGATCAAATCAAAAGGAAGAACCCGAAGAAGAGGTAATGTTTTCACCACCCCTTTTTTCAAATTCATTTCTTCTTCAACTTCTTCTTTCTTTGTTATTCCCATTATAAAATAATTATTACAGTATCTCCTATATACTTTAATATTATTATAAATATGGTACAACCATATTCAATATTCTATCCATCCTTTGAATGACTTGTCACCATACGTGCGTACGTACGGCTTACCGTCTCCACATCGTGGTGTAATTGTTATTCAATATATTATTATTTGGATGGCTATAAAAATGATGTGTAATTCATGGAAATAATAAATATAACATGATAATGATTCTGTATAAATGATATATCATCCAATTAAAAATTATTTTAACATCAAAAGAATTATATTGTCACTTGTGCGTACGTACGGACTACAGTCTCCATGAACTCGATGATATTCATTCTCCATCGTATCCATTAAAGTATAATTATAATTTTATGATTTAAAAATAATATTTAGGGACTTGATATACTTCTGGATATGAATAAGATACAACATATCAATGAAAAACATGGCGTATGTATCAAAACATATAAAAGAAAACGAGTAATTTAACACCCGAAAGGACGATAATACTAAGATATTATTAACAATGCAATGTTAAAAGATCATATATGATAAAATAATAATGTATAAGATCTTTGTATAAATTAATAACAATTATTTCACCATTATACATGAGGTTAATCTACCCCCAACCAAGGAAAATTACAAGATAAGGGTTTATTTTGCAATATCGTCATTATTCGAGGTTGTTTATACGTAATAATCTACTAGGATATCTTTATCATTAACATCCATGTTTCTTAAAAATGTATTTCAAAACATTATTACTATTTTACAGAATATGGGTTAAATCCAGTTATACCTTTGTTTGACTTTTTATAAGATGTTTATAAAAGAATCTTTATGTCTTTTTCCAAACAAGGTCCCTTTTAACCTTTTCGACAGAATTAAGGTAAGAATATCTTTTTTAACTTATACGACAGATGCAGCTATTTTCCACCATTATAAAATCGTTGAAGCTTCCCTTACAAGATTATAATAATATTTTCAAATTAAATGTTTTCTTTTATAATTATGTGACTTTTAAATGATTTCCAAAAAATAGAGATATTTCTCTCAAACAGTTTGGATTTCATCTATGTCAACATCCTTTGATGGATTATAAGCTTATTTGAAGTTGATTTATAATGAAACAAAACTTCTATATTGTATTGAAGGTTTTGTGATATGTTTTACTATGGATGTATTATTTTTTTACCATTCATGGTTTATGGTGAATGTGTTGACATTTCTTATGCTAGTTTTAATACGAATGTTTATGTTATGTTTAAACCTGTTCATATGATGAATGCATTGGTCTTAATAAGTGATGGGTGGAGCCCACTATAGCTCCTTGATGCATCTATAGGTCTTATGAGACAAACTAGTGTCTTGGAACAAGGCCTTGACAAAATCTTATTTATAGTCTTGGCATGAGGCCTTGGCTATGTGGTTATGATAGTCTGGCATTATGCATTCCATCATTATAAAAGTGGTTATTGATATTGCATTTGATTATTCGATTAGTAGAATATCCATGTGGATAAGTAAATGGAATTACTTCATTTTATTTTTTCCATACTATGTTGAAGTTAATGTTTAAAATGATTTTGTTTTAGTTATACATTGCCTTAAATTTTTATTCTTATTTATGAAAATTTCCGCTATATTGTTATCCAAGTGGGAATTTGATCTCACCCCTTTTCTAAGTTTTATTTTTCCCAGGATGTGAAGAAGTAATTTATGAATGACCTTTAGGGATAGTATGAGGGGATAAGAGTGTGGAATATGGAGACTATATTGTTGTAGTTTTCATTTTATGATGTAATGTAAATTTTATTAATGTATCTAGTTATTCCAAGGCTACTAAACTAATCGTTTTTTCGAGGCTTGATCTTTCTTGTGATCATGCCAATGTTATTTAATAATGCACCGACTCTGGGTAACTGGGGTCGGGGTGTTACAATGGAAATTTCCTACATGGTAAATTCCATTAAGAATCTAGAAAAAACACGTATAATGTGTCTTCAATTCCAATAATATACCATTGTATCAATGGAAACCTCGTTTAAAAGCATTGACATTAGCTAAATAGGTGTTCATGGTACAGTACTAGAAAAACAGGTATTTGCAAAGGGTCATTTGCGACGGGATCCCGTCGCAAATGGCCCGTTGCTGAAAACGGCGTCGCAACAACCCTTATTTGTGACAGGCCCGTCGCTAAAACCTTTTCTTGTGACGAGAATAATACCCATCGCAAATAGTCTCCGTATATTTGTAAAAAACTTTCATAATAGTTTTTGCGATGGGTCTCGTCGCAAATACCTGTTGCGACGGGCCCGTCGCAAATAGTTATTGCGATGGGCCCGTTGCAAAAACTAATTTTTTTAAAAAAATAAAAAACTATTAATAAATATAATAATAATACTATTTGCGACGGGCATAGTATCCCGTCGCAAATACTATAAAAAAAATTATTAATATATTATTTTAATTAATATAATAATATTCCATTTACAATTCAAAAATAAAAAATAATAAATTATTAATAAATTATTTTAATTAATATAATAATAGAATTATAATTCAAAAATAAAAATAATAAATTATTTTAATTCATATAATAATAATAGAATTATAATTAAAAAATAAAAAATAATAGAATATTAATAAATGATTTAATTAATATAATAATATTAGAATTATAATTCATAAATAAAAAAAATATTAATAAGTTATTTTAATTAATATAAAAATAAAAGAATTATTTTACATTCAAATATTAAAATAATTCAAATATTACAAAAAATATAATTAAATTGTAATATTATAAAATTTTAATATATATATATAATTTAATATTATAAAATATAAATAATATTATTATTCATATTTTTTTTATTTAAAAATATAATATTATTAATATTTTATAATGAGACAGAAACTACGAATAGAAAAAAAAATCATATTTTGATTTCACAAATTTTATAACATAAATATAAACTCTAATCTGAAGGAGGGGGGAGGTGGGGGATCTGCAGATGGTGGTGGAGGAAACTCCATCCCTAAATCATGAGTGAGTCGGCGCATGTACTCCATCTGCTCCTGATGCTGCTGCTGCCACCGACTCGTCTGCTCCTCGTACAGCTGCTGCTGGCGTCGACGGTCCTCCTCATGCTGCTGATGCATCTGCTCATGCTCCTGTCGGAGACTCTCTATCAGTGAAGTCTGAGATCGCAACTGATCTTCATACTGTGTAGTAGAAGAAGATGCACGAGCTCCTCTCGAGCTGGACGCCGACATTGCAGCACTGCCATAATAATATCCGGGAGTCAGTCGAGAGCCGATACCAACTACCCGACCCTTCTCGAAGGCATACTGGGTGGTCTGCATCCATGCCGCCTCATCAAACTGACGGCCAGTGGTCTGATCTGATGATTCGGCCTGACTCTCAGGCTGGGACTGTGACGTTGCGGCCTCATATGACTCATGTAGTTGCAAATTTAAAATTAAAATTGCGAATATATTATATGCAGTTAATTTTTAAACTTGAAAACAAATAATACTGACCATGATGTGATGCTGACGATCACCTCTGAGCTCCCCAGTAGCAGGATCACTATACATCCTCCGATATACGTCGTACTCTGTAATATCGGGGTGCTCGACAGCCTATAAGAATAAAAAATAAACTGTTAATATTTATAGTTATATAAAATATTTATAAATAATGTACATACCAGATTCTGTCTATGAGTACTGAAAGAACGACTCCCAGCTCGATGAGTCACCTCCTATCTCCCCCGATTCTGCCTCCCCACCGATGATCTCCTCTGAAAGGCACCACTCAACCAGTGCGCACATAATCCATCCCATACATGGGATGAAATGTACTCTGGTCGGTGTGCTCTACATGACTCGTCAAAATCTGACACTCCTGCTTTTTTCATGGCATCTTTTCTTAAATTGTGCAAAAACTGACGAAGGCAATCACGCATGGCCACCTCCCATGCCTCGTGGATGGCGTCACGCATTTTATCCTCGATCGGATACCATAAACCCTACAAATAAATAAAAATATCAAGTTAGAAATGAAATAATTTTCAAAATAAAAATTATTTATTGCCTTACGTACCAACCAATGGCCGAACATGGCCTGCTGCACATCAATGGGAATCTGCTCCCATGTTGTCCACGGCTTTGAGAAATAGTTGCGCAAAATAGCGCTGCCCTGTCCGACTGCTATATGCGAAAAACTGTAAAAATAATAAACATTTATTATGTGAATAGATTAATGAAATCTTAGTCAAATCCACAGGTTATCACACCTCCGTGTGGGCGGATCAAACCCAAGACGTGGACGTCGCTCGGGGATGGGGTTAGGAATCATCAATCGTGCAAGACCGCACCCCCTCCGCGTACTCCCTAGAGAGCCTGCAGGCTGAGGATCATCTTCCAGCAACTCATCCGCATCGAAAGGCAGGTCAGCATCCGCCAACTCACGAAATGTGGCGTCGTCCATCTGAAACAGAAAATGTTAGTGTTAGCAAATAATTGATAATTACTATTATATATACATATATACATATTATTATAGTATATAAATACCATGGAATTCTATAAGTGTTCATCTTCATCATCATCTTTACATATGTCAATGTCATCTTCATATTCCTCCTCAACATCATCGATATCCATTCGAGTTACAGTTGCATCATCTCTTACCATTTCAAATTCATGTGTGACATCATTAACATCATCGTCATCACCGACTCTTAAATGTGGGGTGTCGTCATCAATACTCATGTCTCTTTGTAAAAAAGATTGATTTTGAGTACTCTCTTGAAAAACTTCAATTCATTGCACATCAGTGAAAGCACATTCAGTTTGACTAAACTGATTGTCTCGAATTTTGATTTTTATTACACTCCACCAATCAGTCAAGTCTCTTGATGTAGCACAGTACTTTGCATAATAAACTTGATATTCCTGTTGAGCCAATAAGAATGGTTCATTTACTGCGAGAACACTTTTACATTTAATATCGATGATTCCATGAGTCGGATGATCACGCACACCTCTCTCTGTATCCAACCACCGACATTCGAACATGGTTATGTAATGTTGTTCAAGATAACAGAGTTCAATGATTTCATCAAGTATGCCATAAAAGTCAACATCATTTTCTCGATGATGAGATCCTCTCAAGCTAACTCCACTGTTCATTGTTTTTTTCAATTCCCCATATGCATGTGTGTTGAATCGAAATCCATTCACCACATATGCATTATAAGTTTTAACAAGTTTGGAAAGTGGGTTACTCAATACACACAGCCATTTTCAATTTTATCAGCATGTTGAGACACCTGAAAATTTGTGAAATAATTATCAATATAGTAAACTATACATTGAATGAGTTGATAAAAGATAAAGAATTTATGTTACCAGTTTTTGAAACCACTGAGAGAAATTTTTCAGTCGACGTTCTTCGAGAGCAGCTGCTGTAATTTTTGTAATTTGTTTCTTGATATGATTATCATACAACCTATAAAAACCAAAGTTATTTACTATAACATAAATGATAGAATAAGTGATATAAACACTTACAGTACAACTGATGTCAACTCTTCACAGTTGAGCAAAACATACGTATGATCTCTATGATGTTCATCATCTGAAAGCCAGCGTTCATAAACTCCACCAAAACCATGCTCTGACTAGTTGAAAACAGATAATTGATTGTCGATTTCATCAATATTCCTCTCGTTCCGTCCCATTCGGTTGTGTTTTGAAGGATACTCAGATTCAAAATAATGGGAGCAGAAAAAAGATATTTCCTCTTGCAAATAAGCTTCTGTAATAGATCCTTCAACAGATGATTTGTTGCGTACTTTTCTTTTCAATTTTTGCATGCATATTTCAAATGGGTACATCCATCGAAACTGTACCGGACCTCCACATTTGGCTTCATATGGAAAATGTAACATCAAATGTTCCATTGAGTCGAAGAAAGATGGTGGAAATATTTTTTCCAGTTTACATATAATTACAACAACATCTTTTTCAAGTTTTCCTAGAGCATCATAATCTGCCGTAGCCACACAAATTTCCCGAAAAAAATGAGACATGTCTGTTATGGAATCCCAAATCATAGAATTCAACAGACCTCTTAATCAAATGTGTAGAAGTCTCTCCATTATAACATGACAATCATGACTTTTTAATCCGGTAATATGACCATTCTTTACACATCTACCCAAATTGGAAGCACAACCATCTGGAAGTCTCAAATATGCAATCCACTGACAAAATAATAAACAGTTTTCTTTAGACAGTGTATAAGCTGCTTTTGGTTTCAGTAACCTTTCTGTTCTGACATTCTCAGATAGTTCCAATTCTGGACGCCTGCAAATTTGGGCAAGATCCAAACGTGCATTTACATTGTCTTTGCTCTTTCCTGGCATATCCAAAACTGTATGAAACAAATTACCAAAACAATTCTTCTCAATATGCATGACATCTAACATGTGTCGGACCAACAAATCCAACCAATATGGAAAATCCCAAAATATGCTACGTTTAATCCAATTGTGTTCTTTCCCAAAATATTCTACGTTTAATCCAATTGCTAATTATTACTAATTATTGGTAATTATTCCTAATTATTGGTAATTATTGTTAATTGTTCCTAATTAGTAGTAATTAAATGAATAATTACCAATAATTAAGAATAATTACCAATAATTACGAATAATAACATTATCAGTATATTTTATTATTAATATTAAAATAATATAATTTTTTAATTTATATACAATTCTCCTTTCATCTGTGTGTTTTCTATCTCCACATACAAATAATACATGTGGATATAGCAAACACATAAATGAAAAGAGAATTGTATATATATAAAAAATTATATTATTTTAATATTAATAATAAAATATACTAATAATATAATAATGTTATTATTCCTAATTATTGGTATTTATTACTAAATATTAATATTTATTCTTAATTATTTGTAATTATTACTAATTATTAGTAATTACCATTTAAATATTAACAATGAATAAGAATAATTTAAATTTATTAAGTAAAAAAACAATGTAAACATAATTAAATTACAACTAATTAAGAATAATTAAAACTAATAAAAAATTAAAAATAAATATTAAATTAAAATGAACATAAATACCTTGAAAATTGATCTTCTCTGATTGTTCTTTGAAACTTTAATATCAACTCCGAAGGAAAAAATGAAACTTCAGAAAAACTATACTTTTGAAATAAAACATTGAGAGAAGAATAAGAGGAAATTTGAGAATGATTTAAAAAAAACAGATGGGGGTATTTATAGGTTAGATTATTTGTGACGGGTCCATTTGTGACGGGATTCCCATCCCAAATAGTATTATTTGCGACAGGTACCATCGCAAATACCTTAGCCATCATTTATTACGGTCAACGGGTAAATAGTTATTTGCGACGGGACCCGTCGCAAATAACCACCTGCCGACATACTATTTGCGACGGGGGAATATTCCCGTCGCAAATACCTTTTACCGCCGCCGGTTATTTACGACGGGAATATTCCCCCGTCACAAATAAGTTTCCCGCAATTTGGCGCGCAAACCGCGCCAGTCCATTTGCGACGGGGAAAGATATCCCATCGCAAAAGGCTACTTATTTGCGATGGGTAAATAACCCCGTTACAAATAAGTTTTTAACAGGACTATTTGCGACGAGATTTATTCCCGTCGCAAATAACCCATCGCAAATGCCCATTTTTCCCGTAGTGGTAGATAATAATTTGACATTAAAGGGATAATTTTAATTGGCACACTCAAGGGGTGTCCATAAAAGAGTTCAAGAACATCTAACCCAAGAAACATTATTCAACAGGTGTTTATTGAGGTGAAAGGATTAAATAAAGAACTCAATAATATCAATAATCCATTGACTCTTTAAATAACACCTTAAATTAGGATTTCACACGTTCAATTGAAGCGGTAGAAAAAAAAAATTACCTGAAAATGAATATGAATATTGGTAGCAGCGGCGACGGAGGAAGTGTCGGAGGCGGAGGCGGCGGTGGTGGAACGGTGGCGGCGGCGACAGAGGCAGAGGTGGCGGCAGCGGCAGAGGTGGCGGCGGCAGAGGCATCGGCGGTCACGGTAGTGGGAGTGGGGGCGGAGGCGGCGATTGCGGCGGAGAAGGAGGAGGATGAGGGGGATGAGGAGGAGGAAGGAGGAGGAAGGAAGAGGATGTGGAGGACGAGGTTGCGGCAGCGAGGGGCCTGGTTCGGCTTCCGTGAGAGCTTGACCACGTGCAAGTGAGGATGGCCTGTTAGGGTTATTAAATAAAAATCGACATAAGCTTTATCAATGCTCGTTAAAAGCGCTGATAAAGGTATGTTTTATGAGCACTAAAATAAAAGCGCTAATAAAAAAATTCATTTATCAGCACTTTTTTAGCACTGATAAAGAGCTACCTTTATCAGTGCTTTTAGACATCCCTAATAAAGGCATACCGCTTTATTAGTGCTCATAAAGGGCAGCACTTCCCTTGCCCTGTTTTGTGGTAGTGTTAAGTATTGATTTTGTTTAATGAAATAAGTTTTTAATATGTTATATGCAATACCAAACAAAGATTTCACTACATGAAGCCCTGACTTGGCTTGTGTTAGACGCAATCAAGACCTTGCTCGATAGCATGTGTAGTACACAATACCAAGTTTCAGTTAACGAGATATTATTATAATATTATTATGAACAAGCCGTTATGAATAGTAATACCCACTTTTTGAAATTTTATTATTTTTATCATTCAAAAAGGACATCATTTTTTGATTCAGAATATAGAAATTAGCCAAGGGTTAATTTTTTATATTTTTCTGAAAACATTCAATTTTTGATGAATAGTGAAAATACTGTTACAATTTAAAAACCGATATTTTATTGAGAAAATTATTTATTTTATTAAAATTTATTTTCGGTAAAAATTGATACATAATACCTATATATGTTCAATTTAATTCATTGGAGTCATTTTATAATAATTTTAAATATATAAAAATTTTATTGAACTTTTCACCGTCTTTTACCCACTTACGAGGAGAATTTGAAAATTTAAATAAAACATAATGTTACCTCTTCTGTGAGTGGATTTTTGAAAATCCAAGAGACACGGTTAATATAAAAGAGTAAAATGTGGTTCAATATGATAAAAATAACTTTTGGTGAAAAGTAACTGTTTACTTTTATTTACCATGGTTAAAAGTAAATAGTGTAAATAAGGGTAAAAATGATATTATTATTACCTTAACCCATGTACAAATTCTATTAGATAAGTTTAATTCGACCAAAAACAACATTAGGAATATAATATTATCATTTAGGTCCACTTGGATTTGATTTGGACATTTATTATTATTTAATTCAAAGAAGAGTTAAAGGAGTTAAAATCAATGATTAATTAATAAAACATTTTTAATATAGAATTATACATAAGAACAATTCGATTATAAATATTAATTAGAAAGATAAAAATATTTTATACATAAAAATATTTTATTTATAATTTTCAGACATTAAATAATTTAATTTATTTATGACACAATGATGATGTTGTAATTGCCTTATTAATGATATATTAACATAATTGATGATATAAATTCCCATATAAATGTAATTTGAAACTTTTTATATATTCAAATAATTTTTTAGGTTAATATGACATGTTATTATATATTTAATTAAAAAATTTCGAACTAATCATGCTGTTATGATTTTCACAAAAATCAATTACCAAATAGTGTCAAAATTGATATAAAATAGTTTTTAAAAAAAATACTATATTATTTATTGTTATTCAATTCCTAAAAATATAAGGATTGGAAACATGACTTAGATAAGGTTATATATATTAATTATGAACCACTTGGGGTTCTTTTGTCTTTTTATTGTAAGTTTATTAACCATATAATGAAAGAAAACTAGAAGACACTGTAAAAGTTAAATTATTTAACTTAAAGTTAAATCTAAATGATAAGGTTACAATAGTGACCTAAACATGTCTAAAATATATTGGTTGAGAGTATTTCTACCCATATACACATTATCTTATAATTAAATAAATTTTAGGCTATTATAAACCTAATATGACTTTATTATAAAATAATATTTCATGTTTTCCTAAGGTGCCCCTCTCCTCCCTTATAAAGGGGCACCTCCTCCCACTTCACTTTACAGAATTTTGAGCCTCAAAGCACGGCCAAACCCTAAAAATTTACCTTCTAGACTTCACTATAATCATTATAGTGGTTCGTGTCTCCTCAAAATACCAACTCTAGGTCCTTAAGAGGAAGCTTAAAAGAGGTACGTCAAAGAAGAGGTAATCTCTTCTACCGATTCATTCAAGTTTCATTCTTCTTCAACTTATTCTTATTAATTTGTTTCATTATAAATTAATAACATTAGTATCAATAATATACTAGTATGTTATTATAAATATGAAACAATTCAATTGTACCTTCTATCCAGCCTATGAAAAATTAAATCACCGTGCGTGCGTACGTACGGAATACCGTTTCCACGCCATGGTGTAATCTATTTATCCACCACCACCATACATGGATGGGTATAGTGGTGTAATGAAAAACTATATATAGTAATTACTTCATAATAATAATTCTGAGATATTATATCATCCACTCCAATTCAATTAAATAATTATGGGAAGGATATCATCGCTTGTGCTTACGTACGGATTACAGTCTCCACGACGCGATGAGATTCATTATCCATGTTAACCACTCAAAAATGATTATAAATTATTCATAATGAATAATAATGAAATATATTACATGATAAATATACTGAATTTATGTATATATATATATATATATATATTTCATCTACTTACTTCCATTCAAGTCAATAAGGAAAAGAAAACTGCGTTCATGCGTACGTACGACCTACCTTCTCAATGAACGGTGTATTTCATTTTATTTATCTATCTATTATATATAAATACGTAATAGATATGATATATAAATCATGATTTAAATTCTTGATGTATTTAAATAATGATATAATTAATAATAATATCACGAACAACAAGTCCAAACACGTATGATAAATAAAACGATTTTACCCAAAACGCTGCTTTAACATGACATTTACAAAAGAACGGGTAATATAAAGTCATAAATGAACCATATATGATATCATAACTATGAATATGATTCTATAATAAGTCAATGAAATTATTTAAATCATTATATAGAAGTTTCGGATACGTATAAATCATATCGGACCTAAGGTAAGGGATATATTTTCCAATCACGTTTTTATCCGAGATTGCTTATACGTAAGTATTTACTAGGGCATATTTTTCATCCATGTCCATTAAATGTTTTTCATAAATTGTTTAATATTATTCCATGTATTTTTAAATTCATTTTTACCCCTCTTTGACTTTCACTTTGTGTTATGGAAGGAATCATTATTTTATTTACCATACATGGTACTTTTTGACTTTTCCGTTAAAAGTACGAGGAGAATGTTTTTTTAACAAATATGGCATGAATAGATTTTTACATTATTATAATTCCTTATTTTCATGAAGCTTACATTACATGATTTCACGGTTATTTTCAACAGAATCCATTTCTTTTAATATTTAATGGCATTTTGAGAAATGAAAATGGTTTTGAAGAGGAATGGATATTTTCATCCAGAATTCATTTCATGTGCTTTGTAAAAACTATTTTCCATCTAAGATGACATTATGATTATGTTCCAACTATAATGTATATATTAATTACATGGTTTGATTTTTATTATGATTAAATGATATCCATTTCTTTTATATGGATTACATTATGATGGGATGATGTTTATGAAAACCATTTTTCTTTGGGTTATGATGAATGAATTATGTTTACTTTGTGGAAAAAGTAAGAATGATTTAATTATGAGATGGGTGGGACCTATATCTCCCTCCAATGAATTGGGTACAAATTTATATCTCATGAGATAGACATAGCTAGAATGGTATGTTAATCCTATTTTGTGTTACAGGACTCGAACGAGGAGTGAACACGATGCAGAAAGGGACTCTGTCCACTAAGATGGTCTTGGCAGCAATGTCTTGGCTACTATGGAAATCATATCTTGTGCTTAATTGTATTCCAAAATTAAATTTTTAATCCCATGATATTTTATCATTATTGATCTTCCTTTATCCTATATTCCTAACGTACTTCCAAGATATAGTCCTTTTCTCAAGATTTTGATGTTTAGATTTTATGTTCATGTTTTTGCATTCAATTGTTTATTGATTGTTTTATGTTCTCTATGTTTACACTTACTAAGCATTTGAGCTCACCCTTTTTATGTTTTATTTTCCCCAGGATATAAATAAAGGTTCAAGGTAAGAAAAAAAAAGGGAAGATCATTATGGGAGATGTGTAAGATCATTCCCCATGATTAGAATATTATTATTCCGAGTTTCCAAAGACACTAAACTATTACGGTCCTTGTGTGTATGTTTTTGTTATGTATTAAGTATTCCACAAATGTAATGTAATGTCCATGTACGTCATGCATTGGTTCTTTAAATTTTTACATATATATAACTCCAATTAATATGTTATTGATATATATTCAAGAAAAACAAAGGGTATATATGGTGTAATCCAAATCATGGAAGATATTACATTTGATGTTATCATAAGGCCGAAAAAGGGTCCTTGAGAGACTATCTATAACAACAAAATCATGAAATACATTGATATTATATATTTTTGAGTAAAAATTCATTACATTTTACAAATTAATTCTTAAAGATCAAAATAGTTTAGTTCCTTTGGAATCATGGAATACATTCATCAATCATGGTAAATGTTGTTCAATATCTACCAAAAATATCTTCCCCTTTAATAACCATATCGAAAAAAATTATTAATAACCTATGAAAAAGAAAACATAAAATGGGGTGATATCTAATTCTTAGTATGGGTATAAAAAGGATATATTTTATCACATCCTATGAATAATGGTATGAGAACACGATCATGAAAAAATAATATCGTACCCTAAATATAAAAAATCATGGAAGAAATACTGCCAAAGCATTGGACATAGATCGTAAGGAAATAAAATTAGATAATCAAAAAGATCATAACATTAATATAAGACTTGAAATTGTGCAATTGACATAAAAAGGTAACTTTTTGAACATATATAAATAATATCTGGTTCACTCATTGAATTATTTACATTGAATGAGGCACTTGTAAAACGATATGGACCTGAAAACCAGGTCTACTCATAAAAAAATGGACAAGAAAACACGGTCCAAAAATAGAATTGTGAACATGATATATGGTTCATGAAAAAAATATATACCCAACGAGCTATCAATAATTACCCAATAAATTATAGGGTGATATATGAACCACACACCACATAATGAAATCATTCTATCATGAACCACAAAAAATAAATCATTCAAAAAATTATATCCCAAGGAATAAAATTGGTTTCTTAAAAATCATTTCATCATAAAATAATTCATGAAATACAAATGGAATTGAAAAATAACATTTCATAATAAATTTAAAATATCCCTTATAATAAAATGGATTGTATACTTGAAACATATCCATATTAAATAATATCAAATTAGATGAAAAATAATTTTTATATATCACTAGAAATTTATAGTAGAAGGAAATATCCTTTAGTCATCAGAAAAGTATTCTTTCCATTAAATTCCATTCAATTCAAAAATAAAACGAAATCATTATAAATATCCTTGAAAACAGGAAAGGTAGATTCATGTAAATAAGGCATTAATAATTTGTAAAAATCCATTCATACCATATAATATAAAAAACAATATTCACATACTTTATTTGGAAAAGTAAAAAAAACAGGTTTGAAAAGGATAGAAATATTTCATTTAAATAATTTATTAAAATGTCAAAAATTGGTAAAAATGAAATTTAACATCTATAAAATAAAATTATAACATTTTATGAAATCATTTTTATTAAATAAGTACATGGATGATAAATATACCACAGTGAATATTTAGGTATAAAATATCTCGAATAATAATGAGATTTTGAAGTTATGTCTTACATATTTATAACCAGTCGAATTGTATGAATCATAAAATAAAATAAATTATATGTATATTTTAAATTTCATTAAATTAATAATAATCATCATAAAATCATTAATTGGATGCATAAACACCACACCAAAGAAATAGGTGTTGTATTAGGAAAATTCCCCATAGAAATAAAGGAGAGACAAAATAGCCTCTTACCTTAACTATGACTTCTTTAGTACGTATCTAAAAATAAGGTATAATGTCATAAATAATGTCATTAACTTATTCTAGCACTATATTGATATTAAAATTATCATTTTTTATCATATTATCACCTGTTTATTAGTATTTCATTATTACTCTTCTTTTAGTGTTAACTACATTATTTTCCCTTGCATGTTTTGTCATATAAGTCCAAATTATTGTAAATAGGATATAGTTACATCATTTAAAAATTTATATTATTATAATATATATCATATTTACTCATTATAAACATTTATATAATCATTCATGAATGATGGACATGGATATGAAACACATCGCACCGTGGAGACGGTATGTCGTACGTACGCATGAGAGAGGGTATCATTACCATAATAAATCAAATATAAGTGGATGGTTTATTTATTTCTTTGTAATTAATATAATAATAATATATGGTAAATGTTTCAATCATTATATCCATATAAGTGATTTTTTGGTGAAAACAAATTCCACCATGGTGTAGAGAGGGAAAAATGTACGTATACACATGTGGTGGTTTTGTTTTTTATAGGATGGATAGAATGAAGAATAAGGTTGTTAAAACCCATAATTAAATATAAGTATATATATGATACTGTTTTAATAAATTTATAACAGAAACAACAATGTATGAGGATGTAGAAGATGAAGTGATCTTTAGAGAGTCGGTAAAGGAGATTACCTCTCAATCAGAGAGCTCTCTCTAGATCTCATGTTTCAAATACGATATTTCAAATTTTGAGCAGAAAATCATCTATAGAATGTGAATGTGGAATGTGTTGGGTGGAGAAAGAAAGGAGTGATGGCAAGAGGGGGGGGGGGGGTGAATTGCCTTTTAAAAAATGATTAACAAATTAAAATCAAAGTTGAAAGTGCAGCGGAGATAAAGAGGCAAGACACAAGAATTGATAACGGAGTTCGACCAAAAACCCGGCCTACGTCTCCTCTCCCAACTCAACCGTTGAGAGATTCTACCGCTTGCTTTTTAATGGTTGTAGCAAGAAACCCACTAGCCTTTTTACAGGTGAAGGCTAGCTCACCTATTACAGCTTTCTTTTAATGGTTATGCAAGAACCCACTTGCTTTCAATGGTTGAGCAAGAACCCACTAGCCTTCTTACAGGTGAAGGCTAGCTCACCTTTGATTCAAGCCTTTTGAAAGGTAAGGCTTGAATAACCTCTTCACACCTTGAAGGTGGTGTGAGAACCCAAAAGAGAGGATGAGAGAAAGAGGTGGGGTTTGTAGGCACAAACCCAATTTGATGCACAAAATAAATAAAGCAATAAAAACCGTAATGGGGAAGTCTTGGGCGCCAATGGATTGATGGAGCTGATGAAGGGAGCTCCCAAGCTTCTTTGGTGGTGCTCCTTGGATGTGGAAGTGTGTTGGAGCAAGTGGGGTTCCCTTGGAGGAATTCGCCGGAGTTTCGCCAAATGATCAAAAATATGTCCCGTGAGCTTCCTTGGGTTGGTTATGGTTCCGGTATTGATCCTTAGGCTTCCGGGGGTTCAAGGTCCTTTATTTATAGAGGGGGAACCCTCATATGGCTGTTGGAGGCCTTTGGAGCCGTTGGAGAGGCTTTCGGAGCCGTTGGAGGCCAAGTGGACAGGCTGGTCAAAAGCCCAACGGCTAGTTTGACTGCCTCCACCGGCTGACCGGTACAGGGCCACCGGTTGGCCGGTGCCTTGGAGATGGGTGGATGCTTCTGTACAGGCGCTACCGGTTGGCCGGTGGCAAGACAGTAGCTTGCCATTTTGTCTAGGATCCACCGGCTGGCCGGTGCTGAGGCCACCGGTTGGCCGGTACTGAGGCAGTAGCTCAGCCTTCTTCCCAGGGTCCATCGGCTAGCCGGTGGTGAAGCCACCGGTTGGCCGGTGGACTGAATTTCAGTCCATTTTGGCTTTTTGCCTTCTTGGCCTTCTTGGCCCTATTCCTTGGCCACCTGAAATCATGCCTATCATCCAAAAACACTTGAAAGAGGATAAGATAAATAAGAGAGTGATTGTGATCATGAAAATTAAACCACGAGGGGTTCGAGAGGTACAACAATCTCCCCCTATTTTGATGATCACAATCACCAAAACAAACAATGTAAAAGACTTAAATGAATGGCATGCTTTAAAGGTTCTCCCCCAATCAACCAAGAATTTATCCCCCTTTGTGATTATCAAAATAGCACGGGGCATAAAACTTGATTGAGGGAAAAAGAGATTTTAAACCAATTGAAATTTTTGAAATTTGAATTGAATGTTTTGAATCGAAAATTTTGAAATTGAAAATTTTGAAATGAAAGTTTGAAATTAAAAATGAATAACAGTTTGAATTGAATGTTTGAAATGAAAAATGAATAACAGTTTGAATTGAAAGTTTGAAATGAAAAATGAAATGAAAAATTTGAATTGAATATTTTGAAATGAAAATTTTGATACCAAGTGTTGAAATTGAAAGTTTGAATTGAAAGAATTGAGTAAGAATTTGAATACACAAAAAGGCTTAAACGATCCTAACTCCCCCTAAATAAAAACAACAAATCACCGGGGAGAGGTTTTTGAAACCGAGACAAATTTTGGCCCGGAGAGACTCGCTAAAAGGGATTTTTCAATCCATACTTGTCTTGTGGCGGGTCTTCTCCTATAAAATTCATCATTTAAGAAAAAAGATTTTGGCCTTCCATACCGGGCATTTTTTCAATCACACTCATAAATCATGTGCCCGGGTTTTTTACAATAATTGGAAAATTTAAATTGGGAGCTCCCCCTTACAAAAATAGTGGGTGAATGGGAGGAGGAAGCTTGCTTGGAATAGCCAAGCCCTTGGGTGGTTCTAGTTACACGTTGGGAACCAAGCAAATTGTTCAAATTTTGTTCCACTTGGGTGAACTTGGCTAGAGTCTCCCTTAGATCTTTGATGGTTGATTCCATGGAATCAACATCGGGAAGATTTTGGATTTTGAGGGACATCTCTTCCTTCTCTTTGAGAAGTTGTTCTTTTTTGGAAGAGAGGTTTTTGAAATTCTTTTTTAATGCAACAAATTTGGAAGAAAGTTCGTGAAAACCTTCCTCCAATTGATCTATCACATGTTGGAGATCCTCATAAGACATGTGATTGAAAGAATTTGAATTTTAATAACTAGAGGATGAGGAGTCGGAAGAAGTTACCTCATGGAATGCCATTAGGCATTTGTTACCGTTGTCGCTTGAGGAGGAGGAGGAGGATGTGGAGCTATCACTCCAAGTGGCATTGAAAGCCTTCTTCTTCTCCTTTTTCTTGGCCTTTTTCTTGTTGAGTGGGCAATCGGGCTTGTAATGTCCTTTCTCGCCACACCCGTAACATTTTACCTTGGGCTCAGATTTTTCATTGGGTTGAACCTTGCGGGATTTCTTCTTCTTGTGCTTCTTCATGAACTTGTGCATTTTACGTTCAAGATTCTCCATTTCGGAATCGCTGATAGAAGAGGAAGAAGATGAGGAGGAGGAGCTTTCTTCTTTTTGTACCTTGAAGGCGATGTTCTTTGAAACTTTGATCGGTTTGCCTTCCTTTTCAGCTTGCCTCCTCATGGTGATCTCATAGGTCATGAGAGATCCGATGAGCTCTTCGACCGGCATGTTCTTTATGTCCTTTTCTTCTTGGATTGTCATGACCTTCGGAGCCCATGAGCTTGGTAGGATCCATAGGATCTTCTTGACCATGGTTTCTACAGAAATATTATCTCCAAGAGATTTTATACCATTGCAAACATCAGTAAATCGAGTAAACATATCAGAAATAGATTCGGAAGGATGCATGGAAAAAGACTCAAAATCTGGACGAAACATGTCCAATCGAGTGTCCTTCACTTTGTTGGTCCCCTCATGGGTAACCTCCAAAAGTTTCCAGATTTCATGTGAGGAGGTGCATGTGGAAACTCGATTGAACTCATTACGATCAAGGCCGCAATGGAGAGCGTTCATGGATTTGCCATCAAGCTCGAAATTTTTAATATCGGCTTGGGTCCATTTGGATTCATCGGGGGAAGAGAGAGTGTAACCTTGCATGACAATTTTATAAATTGGATAACCAATGCTTCTAAGAAAAGTGGTCATGCGGGTTTTCCAATAGTTATAGTCGGTTCCATCAAAAAATGGAGCATGACCCAAAGAAAAACCTTCGGGGGCGAAAGAGGTTGAAGCCATCACAAAAAAGATCTTGAATTTGAAACCGGTTAAGGTATTACTCAAATTTTCCCTCTGATACCAATTGTTGGGCGGAGAAAGAAAGGAGTGATGGCAAGAGGGGGGGTGAATTGCCTTTTAAAAAATGATTAACAAATTAAAATCAAAGTTGAAAGTGCAGCGGAAATAAAGAGGCAAGACACAAGAATTGATAACGGAGTTCGGCCAAAAACCCGGCCTACGTCTCCGCTCCTAACTCAACCGTTGAGAGATTCTACCACTTGCTTTTTAATGGTTGTAGCATGAAACCCACTAGCCTTTTTACAGGTGAAGGCTAGCTCACATATTACAGCTTGCTTTTAATGGTTATGCAAGAACCCACTTGCTTTCAATGGTTGAGCAAGAACCCACTAGCCTTCTTACAGGTGAAGGCTAGCTCACCTTTGATTCAAGCCTTTTGAAAGGTAAGGCTTGACTAACCTCTTCACACCTTGAAGGTGGTGTGAGAACCCAAAAGAGAGGATGAGAGAAAGAGGTGGGGTTTGTAGGAACAAACCCAATTTGATGCTCAAAATAAATAATGCAATAAAAACCGTAATGGGGAAGTCTTGGGCGCCAATGGATTGATGGAGCTGATGAAGGGCGCTCCCAAGTTTCTTTGGTGGTGCTCCTTGGATGTGGAAGTGTGTTGGAGAAAGTGGGGTTCCCTTGGAGGATTTCGCCGGAGTTTCGCCAAATGATCAAAAATATGTCCCGTGAGCTTCCTTGGCTTGGTTATGGTTCCGGTATTGATCCTAAGGCTTCCGGGGGTTCAAGGTCCTTTATTTATAGAGGGGGAACCCTCATATGGCTGTTGGAGGCCTTTGGAGCCGTTGGAGAGGCTTTCGGAGCCGTTGGAGGCCAAGTGGACAGGCTGGTCAAAAGCCCAATGGCTAGTTTGACTGCCTCCACCGGCTGACCGGTACAGGGCCACCGGTTGGCCGGTGCCTTGGAGATGGGTGGATGCTTCTGTCCAGGCGCTACCGGCTGACTGGTGAGGAGGCCACCGGTTGGCCGGTAGCAAGACAGTAGCTTGCCATTCTGTCTAGGATCCACCGGCTGGCCGGGGCTGAGGCCACCGGTTGGCCGGTGCTGAGGCAGTAGCTTAGCCTTCTGCCCAGGGTCCATCGGCCGGCCGGTGGTGAAGCCACCGGTTGGCCGGTGGACTGAATTTCAGTCCATTTTGGCTTTTTGCCTTCTTGGCCTTCTTGGCCCTATTCCTTGGCCACCTGAAATCATGCCTATCATCCAAAAACACTTGAAAGAGGATAAGATAAATAAGAGAGTGATTGTGATCATGAAAATTAAACCACGAGGGGTTCGAGAGGTACAACAATCTCCCCCTATTTTGATGATCACAATCACCAAAACAAACAATGTAAAAGACTTAAATGAAAGGCATGCTTTAAAGGTTCTCCCCCAATCAACCAAGAATTTATCCCCCTTTGTGATTATCAAAATAGCACGGGGCATAAAACTTTATTGAGGGAAAAAGAGATTTTAAAGCAATTGAAATTTTTGAAATTTGAATTGAATGTTTTGAATCGAAAATTTTGAAATTGAAAATTTTGAAATGAAAGTTTGAAATTAAAAATTAATAACAGTTTGAATTGAAAGTTTGAAATGAAAAATGAATAACAGTTTGAATTGAAAGTTTGAAATGAAAAATGAAATGAAAAATTTGAATTGAATATTTTGAAATGAAAATTTTGATACCAAGTGTTGAAATTGAAAGTTTGAATTGAAAGAATTGAGTAAGAATTTGAATACACAAAAAGTCTTAAACGATCCTAACTCCCCCTAAATAAAAACAACAAATCACCGGGGAGAGGTTTTTGAAACCGAGACAAATTTTGGCCCGGAGAGACTCGCTAAAAGGGATTTTTCAATCCATACTTGTCTTGTGGCGGGTCTTCTCCTATAAAATTCATCATTTAAGAAAAAAGATTTTGGCCTTCCATACCGGGCATTTTTGCAATCACACTCATAAATCATGTTCCCGGGTTTTTTACAATAATTGCAAAATTTAAATTGGGAGATCCCCCTTACAAAAATAGTGGGTGAATGGGAGGAGGAAGCTTGCTTGGAATAGCCAAGCCCTTGGGTGGTTCTAGTTACACGTTGGGAACCAAGCAAATTGTTCAAATTTTGTTCCCCTTGGGTGAACTTGGCTAGAGTCTCCCTTAGATCTTTGATGGTTGATTCCATGGAATCAACATCGGGAAGATTTTGGATTTTGAGGGACATCTCTTCCTTCTCTTTGAGAAGTTGTTCTTTTTTGGAAGAGAGGTTTTTGAAATTCTTTTTTAATGCAACAAATTTGGAAGAAAGTTCGTGAAAACCTTCCTCCAATTGATCTCTCGCATGTTGGAGATCCTCATAAGACATGTGATTGAAAGAATTTGAATTTGAAGAACTAGAGGATGAGGAGTCGGAAGAAGTTACCTCATGGAATGCCATTAGGCATTTGTTACCGTTGTCGCTTGAGGAGGAGGAGGAGGATGTGGAGCTATCACTCCAAGTGGCATTGAAAGCCTTCTTCTTCTCCTTTTTCTTGGCCTTTTTCTTGTTGAGTGGGCAATCGGGCTTGTAATGTCCTTTCTCGCCACACCCGTAACATTTTACCTTGGGCTCAGATTTTTCATTGGGTTGAACCTTGCGGGATTTCTTCTTCTTGTGCTTCTTCATGAACTTGTGCATTTTGCGTTCAAGATTCTCCATTTAGGAATCGCTGCTAGAAGAGGAAGAAGATGAGGAGGAGGAGCTTTCTTCTTTTTGTACCTTGAAGGCGATGTTCTTTGGAACTTTGATCGGTTTGCCTTCCTTTTCAGCTTGCCTCCTCATGGTTATCTCATAGGTCCCGAGAGATCTGATGAGCTCTTCGATCGGCATGTTCTTTATGTCCTTTGCTTCTTGGATTGCCGTGACCTTCGGAGCCCATGAGCTTGGTAGGATCCATAGGATCTTCTTGACCATGGTTTCTGCAGAAATATTATCTCCAAGAGATTTTCTACCATTGCAAACATCAGTAAATCGAGTAAACATATCAGAAATAGATTCGGAAGGATGCATGGAAAAAGACTCAAAATCTTGACGAAACATGTCCAATCGAGTGTCCTTCACTTTTTTGGTCCCCTCATGGGTAACCTCCAAAAGTTTCCAGATTTCATGTGAGGAGGTTCATGTGGAAACTCGATTGAACTCATTACGATCAAGGCCACAATGGAGAGCGTTCATGGCTTTGCCATCAAGCTCGAAATTTTTAATATCGGCTTGGGTCCATTTGGATTCATCGGGGGAAGAGAGAGTGTAACCTTGCATGACAATTTTATAAATTGGATAACCAATGCTTCTAAGAAAAGTGGTCATGCGGGTTTTCCAATAGTTATAGTCGGTTCCATCAAAAAATGGAGCACGACCCAAAGAAAAACCTTCGGGGGCGAAAGAGGTTGAAGCCATCACAAAAATGATCTTGAATTTAAAACCGGTTAAGGTATTACTCAAATTTTCCCTCTGATACCAATTGTTGGGCGGAGAAAGAAAGGAGTGATGGCAAGAGGGGGGGTGAATTGCCTTTTAAAAAATGATTAACAAATTAAAATAAAAGTTGAAAGTGCAGCGGAAATAAAGAGGCAAGACACAAGAATTGATAACGGAGTTCGGAAAAAAACCCGGCCTACGTCTCCGCTCCCAACTCAACCGTTGAGAGATTCTACCACTTTCTTTTTAATGGTTGTAGCATGAAACCCACTAGCCTTTTTACAGGTGAAGGCTAGCTCACCTATTACAGCTTGCTTTTAATGGTTATGCAAGAACCCACTTCCTTTCAATGGTTGAGCAAGAACCCACTAGCCTTCTTACAGGTGAAGGCTAGCTCACCTTTGATTCAAGCCTTTTGAAAGGTAAGGCTTGACTAACCTCTTCACACCTTGAAGGTGGTGTGAGAACCCAAAAGAGAGGATGAGAGAAAGAGGTGGGGTTTGTAGGAACAAACCCAATTTGATGCTCAAAATAAATAAAGCAATAAAAACCGTAATGGGGAAGTCTTGGGCGCCAATGGATTGATGGAGCTGATGAAGGGCGCTCCCAAGTTTCTTTGGTGGTGCTCCTTGGATGTGGAAGTGTGTTGGAGCAAGTGGGGTTCCCTTGGAGGATTTCGCCGGAGTTTCGCCAAATGATCAAAAATATGTCACGTGAGCTTCCTTGGCTTGGTTATGGTTCCGGTATTGATCCTTAGGCTTCCGGGGGTTCAAGGTCCTTTATTTATAGAGGGGGAACCCTCATATGGCTGTTGGAGTCCTTTGGAGCCGTTGGAGAGGATTTCGGAGCCGTTGGAGGCCAAGTGGACAGGCTGGTCAAAAGCCCAACGGCGAGTTTGACTGCCTCCACCGGCTGACCGGTACAGGGCCACCGGTTGGCCGGTGCCTTGGAGATGGGTGGATGCTTCTGTCCAGGCGCTACCGGCTGACCGGTGAGGGGGCCACCGGTTGGCCGGTGGCAAGACAGTAGCTTGCCATTCTGTCTGGGATCCACCGGTTGGCCGGTGCTGAGGCCACCGGTTGGCCGGTGCTGAGGCAGTAGCTCAGCCTTCTACCCAGGGTCCATCGGCTGGCCGGTGGTGAAGCCACCGGTTGGCCGGTGGACTGAATTTCAGTCGATTTTGGCTTTTTGCCTTCTTGGACTTCTTGGCCCAATTCCTTGGCCACCTGAAATCATGCCTATCATCCAAAAACACTTGAAAGAGGATAAGATAAATAAGAGAGTGATTGTGATCATGAAAATTAAACCACGAGGGGTTCGAGAGGTACAATAGAATGTGATAAGGGAATCGATATGTTCATGGTTGAGAATGAAGGCTCAGTGTGAAGTGAAGAGGAGAAGGGGGGGTTCCCTTTATAATTGAGGCGATAGATAGTTTCAGGATCTCCAAATATATTAATTAATAATAAATTTAAAACCCTTACAAAAACCACAAAAAGTTCATAGTATCGAATATTATATGTTATAAGTTTGTAATATAATCAACCAATAATTTTTATGTCAATTTTTATGTCAATTTAAACCATATGATTTAAATTTACCCTTAGTTATTCTATTTTAATTTTAACTAATGTTAAAAATTGCTCAATATAAAAATAGTGTAATTTCTACTTATTTGATGTCATTTAGACCATAAATGAGAAAATTATAGAATTTAAACCTATATAATAATTATTTTATATTTTTTAAAATATTTTAAATTTTTTAATTAATTTGAATAAATATTATTTTGATAAAAAATAAATCGTGCCAATTTTGACAGAATTACATTAATGGTTATTAAAATATATCAAGATAAGATTTTAACAAACTGAAGTATATAATATTATATCTATAAGGGGTCAAGGTAATATATAACATTATTTAAATATATTAATTATAACAAATATTATTTATTTTAATATTTTTAATCACATTAATTTTATATTTCTATTAATAAAATATTTACTGCATCAGTTCTGTGTAATTATTTAATATACATATTTGTTGATGAAAATTAAAAAATGATATAAAAATGGTAATTATTTTTGATGTTATTATTATAAATATATTAAAATATATCTCTTTGATGATACTTTATTAAAAATTATATAATTATTATAACATGAATGTGATAAAATTAACATCACATTAATGAAAATATTATAACTGTCCCAATATTTTTAAGATGGCTACAAATTATCAATAACTCACCCCTTGGATGAATTAGGTAGAGATATACTTTACCAAGACGATTTGGTCATTTTTTCATCTTTTAATGGTTATTATTATTTTAATAAAATGTATTTTATTAATTTCCCATCAATTAAATAATTTATGCATCATTAATGTATACGCATTTAATGTAATTATTTATTTCAAAAAAATTACAAATAATTTACCATGATAAAGAAAAACATTTTATCTTTAAAATTAGTATTTATAGTCTAATTTAGATTCTGGATATCCTTATATTAAAAATAATTATTTTTTTAAAATTTGAGTAAGACATATGTAACGTTTCTTTAAATCAAATATATTAAATGCGCAAATCTCGTCCGTCTGGCTTCCAAAGGGTATAATTTTTAACTTATTACTATTTAGGTCAAAAAGAAGTTATAAAATAATATGGTCCATTGTGTTATGGTAATTTTATTATATTATTTTAAAACATAATTACTCGATTTACCTTAATACTGTATTAATAAAAATTACGAAAGTTACTATTCATAAAGCCCCAAAAATATTATAATTTTATTAAAATAATTTGGCTCCACTAATTCCATATATTTTATCCATTTTTAAAAATCCAAAACACAGAAGTTATAGTAATTAATTTAAAAATAATCTTTTTTTTCAAAATGAAAAATGGGATTTTAAAAGATTAAACATTGCAAAATATTGAAATGGTTTTACATCAAAATTTATATTAAAATTATTTCCTATGACCAGTTTTATATTAAATGATAAAAATATATTACAATTTTACATTTAAAACATTAAAAAATATAAATTGTGCACATAAATTATTTCGATGAAAAAACATGTTTCCAATTAAAATTTACTATTTTTAACTATTTATCATAACATAAAACTTTATTGAAACATTTCAAAAATTCATCCAAAGTAAATTTTGATACCGCTATTCCACATAATTAATTTATTTTAATAAATACAATATAAATATATATATGTGTGTAAAAAATAATCTTTAGAATTGGTGCTCCATTAAATGGCTGAAAAACTACATTTTTTGAAAAATATATTTTTTTATCGAAAAACAGATTTTGTTCTCATACCATCACATGAAAACTGATAAGATGATTTCAAAAAAAATATATTGAATATAATATATATATAAAATAATTAAAATCTATAAAAATTAATTTCATTATTTTATAAACTCTATTATTTTCATTCAATAGTTTTTTTATATGATAATTAATATAGTTCAAGACCACCATAATTATTACAAGGTTATAAGGTTACATAATAATATTTAGTTTTTCAATAAAATAAAGAATTTATTGAAATTAATTCTATCAAAAGAAATGGAAATTTTATATTACAGAATTCAAGCATAGTGTTGCATGTACCACAATGTAAGACGGTGTTGCGTGTAGCATATGTTAATATTTCTATAGCATACAACATGAGAAATAAATGAAATTTAAAACAATCGATATTATAAAAATCTCATGGTGTTACATTATCCCATGATAGAGAGATGGTAAATGGGCAGTTATCTAATAGAAGAATGAGGGTATAAGAGATGTTATCCCAAGCACAAATTAACTACATGGTTTGTTAGCCAAAGCATCAAATATTTTAAATGTATTGGAAGTGATCCTTATGGAATTTTTATAATGGTGTTTTTTAAAAATGTTTTAGGAATTAATATTATGGAATAATATAAGGATATTTCTTAACTAATAATATGATGCCAAATCATTCATCAAATTTCTTATATTCATAATTTGTTTCTTGGTATGAGAATTTTTATTATCATTTTTACAATGTGAGAAAAGAATAATATGGAGAAAAAACTGAAGTGTTTAATTTTTTCCGAAATTGTTTTTTAAATGTATCACTAGGGCATCATATGTTCAATGGGAGAAGAGAAAAGATGAATATTTATGAAAATAAAGGATAAATAATTCTTATATACATTACAAGAAAATCATAATGAAAAAAACATAGTTATAATAATTTTCTGATGAGTGTGCTAAATATAACTGGAAATTTTGCATTACAAAGAAAATATCTCATAGAAAAAATTTATAATAATAATTGAAATAATTCCATTAAATGTTGTGAATATATTATTTATGAAACTAAGGAACTTAAATGATGAAATACTGTTGCAATCCTTCTTTAGTGGGTTAAGACAAATAGTTAGAGAATGTAGATGCTTATGGAAATCCTATTTGTATAATTTAACAAGATGAATGTTTTTTCTATACGTTGAATGATGTTTTGTGTTGTGTTTTTTGTGAAAATTGATGATGAAGGTATAAAAATGGATCAATTCCAATGGATAATTATATATAATATGGAAATTTTTTTGGAAAAGATTCATTCTGTTAATAGAAGAACATTTCAACATGTATTTAATTATGTAGGCTTTCAAAGAATGAGTTTTCGAGTTTTAATGTATAATGATGGAATAGGGAAATTATGGCTGTTCTTGTTTGTTATAGTAAATTTAATTAAGTTTTATCAGAAAGAGAATAGAAATATAAAAAGTACAACATAAGGTAGATTATTTATAATGTTATTAAAGGAGATTTAATTTGATAGAGCATTAAAGAGACATGTTTATAAAGATTGAATGGATGTATCCCATCGTACATAAACATTAATGATCTAATATAAGAGATATCATGGATTCTATTGTATTGATAACAATGATGGAACTCCAACCCAAAAATGGGGTATGGAGATTGAGATAAACATATGTTGGATAAGAAGATCTATCCTTATATGGATGTCGAATATAATGATACAACGGATGGGGAATTGTAGATCACTCATTTGACTGATTACTAGGTAAGGGAAACTACATGCAGGTTCTACATATAATGAATACTTGATGTGTACCAAGAAATAAAAAAGGTCCATTGACTGAAATACATAGACAAAAACATAGAAAAATAATAAGGATCATTACAAAAAAAATTTAATTTCATAAATATGTCATTGTTGAATAAAGAAGTTAAAATATTTATATGATAATATAGTTAATGATTTTTTAAAAATATCCCAAACTGAAATATTAAAAAATATTGAAGAAATTGAATGACATCAATAAATAAGGGTATTTGAGAATTTTTCAATCTAGTATAGAGCTATTCTAGTGATTATAATTTGAGATGTATTTTAAAATTTTTAATTTTGTGGATTATGAAGGTAAATTTGGTTTGTCACTATGAATAATTAAGGGGAACCTATATAAAAGGTTGAATTTATGATCAGACATAACAATGTTCAAACATACATGAAAATAACACTATGATGTTTTTCATACAATATTAGATTCCAATCGATGTATACATTTATGTTGATGTTGAGATACTAAATACAAATCCTTAAAATAGAGGTTCATTGATGAAAATTCTATCATAAAAATGAAAATTAGGGATTGTATGATTTCTTTTTCACTTAGTCAATGAATTATGTGCATGCCATGAAGCAGTATGGACACCCTGGAAACCAAATAGCTCATACAATACTGACATGGATCGAATGGTGTTAACTATCCATATTGGTTTCTTATAATCACATATAGTCATAAAATATAAAATAAGGAAATAATGTTCCAGAAAAGAAAAAGAAAATGTTAAACATACTCATCATGATGATCAAAACAACCTATTGATACAGTACCCAAAACCAAATAGTTATATGAAAACACAAAATAGTACATCATCAATGTACTAAATTTCACACCATAAAACCACACATCCAAAAGAAAACATTACTCCAAGCCCAAAGGAATCATGAATATCCACCGCAACCATGAGGATATTTCCCTTTACCAGGACATCCATGAATAAAATCTACAAACTCCCGAAGGAAAATATATTGTGTTAGGTAGAAATAATAGTAGGGTCCCACCATGTGTTGCAAAATACAATTCCAATATAATCAACATAACAATTATAACAATTTTAACAAAAATAATCATTAAAGTTCATTTTAATATTTAAAAAAATTATTCATTTTAGAATGATGGAAAATATTTTTGACATGGAATAAATAAATATTTTATAAGAAATAGTTTATATAAATAAAAAAGCATTAGTAAAGTAGTTTCCAAACCATTTTCAATTATGTTAATGTACATCACTAGAAGCACTATGTTCATATGACCCATGGAATTATAGTTTCAAGTTATAGAATCCGCAAACAATTCATATAAATGATCATGGATATTATGTGTACATATGTCCATTAGGGCCATGTTTAATAAGACTACTCAAAATCCTGTTATAGATAAGATCTTCCAAACATGGGTTTTTTTGAGTTATTATCAGCCATCTATTGACCATGAATTAATATCCTAGTATGCTTTTCCCAAATAACCCACTGACATCCTAGGATAACATGTTCTCAATATGCAAACAAGAAAAGAGAAAAGCGTCTCATTTTAAATCAATCATCATTACAAAAATTATTTCCCAATTTTAATTTTCAAAAATCACATTCACATTTTAATCTAAATCCTGGGGTTATCAGCATTCCATTGATTCTTTCATGTAAAATGAATATTAGGTTTTTAACAATTATTATAAAAAAATTCTTCAAAATCGACTATCATATCATCTCTCAATTTCCATCAATTTCAATTCACCCTCAAATCCCATTGGAATTAGGTGTTTTTCAAAAAATAATCAATGAAAAAACAATTTAAATTAAAATCTAAATATAATTTTTTTTCACAATTCAAGTGAAAAAAATTTGAAACAAAAAAAAATTATGTATAAATAAATTGGCCATGATTAAATATAACCACATACCTTTTTAACAGAATCACAATTCCCACAACAGGGATTTTCCAATGGAAAATAACTGTAAAAAATATCATGTAACTCATCCTATAAAAAATATTCTACAATATAGAGTTTTGATCAGGAAATCTTGTCAGGATCCATAAAAGTCCAAGGATGAATAAGTAAGTGGACAAATATATAGGAGGATTTCTTAACCAGAGAGATGCACCACAACCAACATAGAGATCAATAGCTGAATAGATGACCCAGAGGGATTGGTGAACTAAAAAAATACATAGGAAGAGTCTATATGTCAAGACAATGGAATAATGGGGGAATGAAATAATAATTTACTAGGAGATTCTAGCGTGAAATGGAAACTCTCTATTTGACCCGATGTGTATTCCATCTACAAATCATGTAATTATAGAGTCCCAAAAACCCTGAGAAAACAAATTCTTTTCATTTAAAATATTATTTTTAAACTTTATGTTTCTTATAAGGTGTATATGGAATATAACCTTCTTCTGTGTATATAATTTCTTGAAATATTCTTAGCGAGGATTACAGTTAATTTTACCATATTATAGGGAAAATAAATACAAAATAGATTATAGAATATGTAGTCTATATGCTTAATATTCCAACCAATCCCTAACTAACTATAACAGTAATCATCATAATTCCATCATGGAAGTACTCAACCAATGAAAAACAAAACCAAAAAAAGGATAAACCAAACCTGATGTATGGTAAATGAGGAGATGCACACTACAAACCATTAATAAATTACTTCCCAAATGTATATTTATCTTAGAATTATTTACAATTACTGGATACACATTAATATATATATCATGCTTAGAATCAAGATTACTCCAGCTTATAATGTGAGTGGGATCATAAAGAGAGATTTAGAATTATGTTAGATGGAAAATGTTTTGTATTGACATCAATTGTGGTGGATGTGAAAAATGGTATGCCAGTTTCTTTACACACACAAAAACATCAAAATATTCCACAAAATTAGTTCATGATTCTCTTTACATCCATGTTATCTATTACATAAACAAGGTGAAACTTGTAAGAATACCGTATCACCAAATTAAAAATCCAATGGACTACACTGATAATATGAAAAAGATTGATAATGACTTTGTGCCTTCAACATCCAATTATGAGAGAACTAAATATTTCATAGCCTCTATTGAACCAATCATGGCCCAACCATGTAACATTAATTTATATATATCTCACACAATAATTATTTACATGGTAGGAAGTACAAGGCCTCGTAATGATCCATTCTGATCATGAACTGATTACTATTGCAAAAAGTAAACATAAAAACTTCTAAATGTTCTTCCCAAGATCAACAAAAATGAACTACACTTGAAAAAATAATGTCGTAAAATATATGTATAGTTATCTCAATAATGACATCTATTAAATAAAATTATGTATACAGAAATAAACATGATATCCAAGGTCCTCTTAAATTCCTCTCCAAAAGTGAGAAGTGTAACATGGATCTCTATCGAATTCTATAGTAGATGAAACTACATGAAATAAAATAATATCTATCACATAGAGATTTTCCTAATCCTTAATTGTGGCTTTTCTTGAATTGTTATAAATAGTTCTTATCTGGTCATCCTATCAATAACAATCCATATCACATTATTCATTATTTGGATTTGTTTCAACCCATGAAAAAATAAAAAGGGAATAAATCCCACATCCAAGTTTGCACTGGATTTGAATAAAGAAATCCCAACAACATCATATGCTAGAACATAACCAATATGAATATATAATATTGTGAAAAAAATTCCATTATATCACATATCATACCAATCCATCAAATTTTTTTCTTTATATCAAAAAATAATTCTTCCTGGGTGGAATTCCCACTGGGTAATATGGAAATAACCCATCATATATTATCTTACAGTTAAGGGAAATTAAATTGTTTTGTTAATATTGAAAACCCTTAGTGAAGAATAAAAATTCATCAATGATATCCCCACCAAAATGACAGTTTCTAATTCTACAAAAGTAATCATTAAGATTTGGTTCCTAAAGAAACTTCTCAAGAATAGTTTAGTTCAACTAAACAATTATTCTCATGTGGCATAATTTTATATGATCCATAAAAAATGAAGTGCTCACCCAACAAAATAACACATCCCATACTTGATCTTGATGAATCATCGAATACTACATAGTTTTTTTCAGGCCTCTTGATGATTCAACGCTGGTGTATAATTCAATTGAAATTTCAAATCGAATAAATAACACTGAAATTACTCATCTAAGTAAAAAACCATTTATTTTTGAGATAGAGTGGATATCAAAAAAATCAAATTTTAGAAATCCTTTATAAATTGAAAATAAAACAATGATAAATCCATGAACCTCTGTATATTAAAAAAATTATGTTGTTCCCCCCATGTCATAAAAACATTCACGTTCTAAGGATTAATTTAAATACCATGTACTCAGACCACATTTCCCATAAAATTCACTTCTGGAATATAGAAATAACATTTTTGCAGCTTAGTATAATGTCTGAGATTTATCAACAATTTCAGAAATATTATGAAATCATATTGATGACACTCCTCAGACATAGTGTTAACTTCTTTTTCATCCACCGATACCACTATGAATGTCTCATGATTCTCATGAAAAATTTTATTCATTAAATCCATATGGACTAAAAGAGAATTGGTTAGTACCAATGATATGAAAAGGTAATCAAAATTTCTATACCGGAGTTGGAAGGGGGGTTTAAAAATATATCATCATTATTTGGAATCAAATAAAGTTTCTTTACCCTAACACATTTGAGACTTCAAAAATCAACATACAAGAGTTTTGTTGAATCAAAATTCATAGAAAATAGCATAGGTGCAGCCTATGGTGACCCACCTAGGAATATAAATCATGAATCTAATAGTTCATCCAAATTAGTCTTCTAACCTATCATTTTATTTGGTCACATGTTTTAATAAAGAATAGATAGCATTTTAGTATCTGGTACTAAATTAATTAAGACATCTACATATCTTATCATAGGAAAACCATTGAATGATGCTTTTTTTTGTATAATTTATTACCATTATATAGAGATTATCACAAAAAATTTCTATCTCTAAAACAAAATAAAAAAAATGTATCACTTTCCCCAAATACAAATATTTTGGTCCAACTCTAGTCATCCATGTGTATAATTTTCTATAATAGATACATCACATTCCTTCTGAAACATTACATGATAACTATTAGAGATAAAAATCATATAATTATTTGTTTCAAATAATCCAATGCATCTCGAATATTACATCATTGGGTTTCAATTTGAGAACCAAAAAATCCCAGGTAAGGTTGATATGTGAAAATTAAAAATCATTATTAGAACAATGATGTCCTTAATCTCTCTTTTTACAGAGGGGTGTGTTAATATAATTAAAATATGAAAAAAACAATATAACAATAATTAAAATCATAATTATGAGAGTTGATATAAATGAGTGAATTTCACCAGTATCAAATAAAGAAGTCAATAAAGAAGAATCTAAACTGATGGTATCTCTCACAGTCACTAGGCTTATATAAGATTCCTTTAAAGACACTTCCACTATGTAATGTAGCATTTTTATTGATTCTTGTTGCAAGAACCCCATAAATATTGAATAATATGTTTGAAAATTATACTATTTATTACATATGATCTAGTTCCACTATATAGATAGTAAAATATATTTGATAACATCTTCAAGTGTCTTTTATTTCCATTGGAACCAAATATATAGGTTGTTCCAGTGAAAACCCATTTTGAATACCTAAGATTTATGCACTAGGGGAAAGTCAACAAGCCTCTTCTAAGTACCACCTGAGTTATAGAAGATCCATACCATAAAGATACATATCAAGACTCAACATAAATTCTCTTACCATAATTGTAATTCATGAATCATCCACAAGTAGAAAATGAAACTCTCATCAAGCCTAAAATACCATACAGATCTAGTTAGATGATCCATGTGCTACCCATAACATATGAAAAATGGGTGATATAATATGAACCCTAAAAGTGAATATCAGATAAATTTATCATCTCAAAACAATTAATATTAATCATCACATTGAAAAACATTTAATGTGAAATGTGTACAAGCTTAGAAAACCAGGTCACATATTCTGTCTACCTCTTATTTTCTTGCTCATGTTTGAAAAATACATACCCTAATACATCACAATATATTCATGATATGCATGATTCTTTAGGAGAACCCTGATGTTATTCTACATTAAACCATAATCCTTTTTCATCATTACAATCATGTCCAACCTTCTATTGTTAGGTCCCTTCAGCATAATGGCAGTATACATCCCCTTGATAGCATCAGAATTTTCCATGAAATGAGATATTTGATCAATATTTCTCAACCAATTCATAGACACTTTAGTGTTATTTGTTCCCTGGAAGAATAATTGATTCTTCAAATGGAACAACAATTCACGATTCATATTTTCATCCCATAGAGGATACAAATCTTGATCCTGAATGGTAACAGATGCAGGTGCCTATACTAGAGATTGGACAGCATGCACGACACTGTCAATGAGATTCTAGTTCATGAGAGGATTTTTTTCGTTGCATTCCATTGGATTATTCTGACTAGATCATATAAAAAGACCTCCTTACAGTAATTATGAAAGAAAATATCATCAATAAATATTTAGGACAACATAATATTACTCAGATCATCAAATTAGATTAAATATATAGGGAATATTGATCCCATCATATAAATAAAAAATATAGGTATCTTAACATATCAAAATAATGTTTTGGATGAAATTTATGTAATACTCAACAACCCATTACCAAACCACCAATGCTAACATAAGATCCATTATAATTAGACATTCCCAATAACACACAAAAGACTACCTCCTATGTCAAAGTAAGATCTACATCTATATATAAGGATCATTGAAAAATTCTCAACCTATACATTTGATACATATTTTCTATGAATTTTAAAAGATAACACAGTTCCATGATACCCATTACAAACCATACAATGACTAAATCACACACCCAATCTCCATGGGTTGGTACCCATTAGTTGGAAACCTACTATATAAAGGGGGAAATTTTCCTCAAAAAAAATATAGAAGATAAAGACAAAAATTAGTATTTTAAAAACTCCTTAATCAGATTGTTCCAAAAGAAAATCAAGTAAAAGAAAACAAAAAACAATACATATTTAATGTTTATAATTTCTAACAAGAAAATATCCCTTCCTAATAGATAAATAACACCATGCATTAATAGATGTAGAAAGACCACCCATCCTAAATGAGATCCTTTATATTTAATAAGAGTGGGTATGTGAAAATTGAAAAATTCATAAAGGTAAAGATAGGATGTGAGCTGAATTTCATAGTACGACATCACCATATGTTGCACAATAAGATTCAATAATTATTAACCCATTTTTTTAGTTTATATCTAAATAGTAATAATAGTTCATTTCCATGTTAATAAAACATGATTCATTTTAGATTGATGGAATCAAATAAAACATTTCTTAATTATATAATTTATATAATCCTATATATATTAATATCTAGTGATGAGTAAAGTAGAATCAGAAACATTAGAATTTATAATAAAAATGATCACAATAAGAACCATGGTCAACTACCCTATGTAATAGTGGGTTAGAGTTACATGATCCTCACACATATCATATCTATGATCATTAATAATATGTGTAAAAAAACCCTCATGTTGAGGTTGATTATAACCCATAAAAATACCATTGTGGATAAGATCTAATGATCACAGTTTTAATTAGATCTTTAATCATTATTTAATGTCTAGGGAATTACAATACCCATTATATTGTCACATATAACCCACAAAATATACAGGATCTCATGCGCTCATGCAATAAAATGATAAATGAAAAATTATTTCATTTCAAATCAATCATCATTTACAAATCAATTTCAAACTTTTCCTTTTTAAGAATAACAATTCTTAATCAAAACCAAATAATTGGTTATTAATTATTCCGTTACTTTAGGGAGTAAAACAAATCATAGTTTTTATCAATAAAATTTAATCCATTTTTCCAAAATCAATTCTCAAATCATTTTAAAATATACATGTAGATAATGTCATGACCTATGTTATAATTATATTGAAATTGGGGTGTTTTCCAAAATTGCATTCTAAATCAATTTCAATCCCAATACACATTAAATTTGGAATTCAACAATTCAATTGAAATTAATTTCAAACAATAAGGAATTATGGGTTAAATAATTGCCCAATATTATATGGAACAACATAACCTTTTCATTGAATCAAAACTCCCTCAACGAGAATCGCTAATGGGAATCAATGATCTATGAAAAAAGGCTAGAATAATGATTCAATAACATAATTTATAGATCCATCAATCCGTGGATGATCTTTCAAAACCAAAGTACGAAATAGAGAGATATGGAAGGGATGATAAGGCCTCTAACAAGAATTGATGCATCGAAACCCAAATGTTGATCAATCGCCTAAGCAGTGGTCTAGAGGGATTGTAGAACTTTAAAATCACATAAGATGATTATCTTGGTATAGATAAAACAAAACCTAGAGGAATAAACTAAAAATTTCAGCCAATCTGGATTCCTAAAATCAAAACTCTAGATTTTACACGTCATGTAACCCAATTACACGCTGTAATTATCAATTCCCACATATACCAAACATCCATCACAATTTAATAAAGAAAATCCAATTTTTAATATTTATATTACATGTAAGATAAACAAGGATTATAACATTAAAAAATTTGTACCATTTCACCACATATTATAGGTGATGATTACCGATGGTGTATCCCCATTAAAAAACATGTAAATCTATATGAGTCAAAAAATTATCAATTTTTATGCATAAATTTCCAATAAATCCCTTACATTTCCATCATAGTTATGATTACAATTCCTTATAGTCCCTACACAACCTATGAATAAAAGTAATGTAAACTAGAGTGAGAAGAATATAATAGATATAAAATTACTCAAAGACCCATAAAAAGGATGTAAAAAAGATGATTTTCTTTTAATAATCCATAGTTAGAAGAACCATGTAAAGGAAAATAGGAAGAACCCATCAGATTGAGGGATACCAGATAGAGGATGGGGTGATAAACATTTTCTAAAGTTATTCTCAGTTTTTTTAGAATAGTTCAGATACTACATATATAGTTATTACAATGAGCTTGAGGATGTTTTAAGACCAAAAAACAATTTATATTATTTTTTATTATCTCAATGATGGTATAGAGCGGAGGTTTATCTGGAAGTAATGTGGAGGAAAATAAGAGAATTATACAAGTGTTCAGAAAAGAAGAATCCAGTGAAGCTTATAGTAAGGGTGCATATACAGTATCAGAAAAAGATTTTTGGTTGGTGGGTATTACTATTTAAAACATTAATGGATATAGTTAGGACATTTTGGTTGTATCACCAACAATAGATGAATAGATTATCTCTTGGGAATACATATAGATTGGATGGTTAATGATTACCAGTGTATATAACTACTTTATACAAATTAATTTTTATTATATAAGGAATCTAGTACAATAATCCATGTTTGAGGGGATTACCAATATTAAGCATAGTTTATCATTGTACCTAAATTCATAAATATTGTGTACGGATCTATTTTAAAAAAAAATTCATAAAAAAGAAAAAGTTGATATATAAATTAGAGTGGATAATAACTCTAACTATTTATCGCGTCTGAATAAATATTCATTATGATGTTATTAAACACTCATATAAAATAAAAATTAATCACTAATTCACCTCCTATCCCTCTTGGGGATCTCATTCGTTGATCCAATGCGTTATAAAATAAGAGTAACATATTATTATCCTAAAATTAAATGAATAACAATTTTCATAGATTCAATTTTTAGTATCCATAATAATGCCTCTCCTCATATTAACAAGGTATATAATAAATCATTATAACAAAGATCTCCATCTACATTAACTTCACTAATAATATTGAAATTTTAATAAATTATTGATGATCAACATTACATTTATGATACCAGAATGAAAATAATGAATAATATAAACACAAATGGGTGATAATAAAAAATAAACTAACTAATATATGAATAATAAAATTTTAAAAATGACTTGTTTAAACTTCCATAAATATGAATATGTTTATAAAATAACATATTATGAATTAAATGGTTTTTAAATGATGTTAATGAAATTATATCGAAAACAAGTGTAATGATATGTATTTTTATTTTCAACTTCCACATTCAAATCGTCTTTTATTATCAATGGAAATTACTTAGTGTAAATTATATGTTATTTAAAACTAAAAACCTCATATATCGTATTCTCTATATGTTTTTTATTGGGTTTACATATCATATTATAATTCAAACTCACTTTAGTTTACAATTTTAATAAAATTATGATCATAAGTTTATTAAATAGTTTCCTATAATTTTCATCACGAATATTTCTATGTCTTGTAAATAATAATTATTTGATTTATTTATATTATTAGTACAAAATTTATGATTTCTTAAGTTAGTTTAAATTGTACTTTATATTATTTATAAATGAATATTATTTTAAATTTTTTACAAAATCAATTTCAATTAAAATTGAAATTATTTTCAAAATTCAAAAGAAAAATATTTTTATAATGTAGTGAGGAGAGTAAATTTTCCCACAATTTTTTACATATCTTTATATAATATAACTTACATGTTTATTTTTTCCCAAATGAAATTTATATTCCCATTGGTTTGGGATATATTTTATGTTAAATTTTTAAAAAAATGAAATTTGATCCTTCGTTGTTATTTTAAATATAAATATCTTATAATAATGATTTTCTTATTTTTCAGCATCTCCAAAAACAATTATACATTATTTGGGATATGATATAATTATACCATCAAACAATACTCTGTGGATTTATTATAATAATATATTATTTATTTATTCGTAAAACATGTTTATTTATAATTGTTTAATTACTCGCAGATGATATTTTGAATATATTCGTCTCTAAATGGAACAAATATTAATGGTTTCTCATTATATGATGGGTGGGTTTTTTATAGTCAGAAAAATAATTGTGTAAAACAATAAATCACAATATGTAATAATGTAATTCATGAGTCTTACAGATATGTTCAAAAAACTATGTGTATAACATATTGATATTTTTATAATTATATGCTTGGACATTATAGATATATTCGTAACTCTATGTGTAAATCTTATTAATGAATTAATGTTTTTATAAATTTGTTTTATTGATTGGATTATAACACTATTTTTGGATATCATTGATGAATACATGATAATAAATGTGGACATTATTAATATGTTAAAATTACTAATTGTCAACCTAACATATATGATTATAAACATAAAAATTGATGTTATTGATATGTTCGAAATTTTATGTATGGAATATATTGATATGGTCAAAAATATTTGAGTAGATCTAATTGATATCAAAAAAATAATTTAGGTGGTACTTATTGATATATTACCAAAATAATTCATCAATAAACATGAATTTAGATACATTTTTATTGGTTAGGTTTACCTATGATAGAATCCATTACATGTTTCTATGTTATTACCATCAGATAATGATTATTTACTTATGTTTATACAATTTTACATGATGGTGTAGGTATAAATTTGTAAGGGTTTGGATCTACATGTATTGACCCTTTGTGTGTTTCTGATGACTATGGTGCTCAGATGAGGCTTAGAAGATGTTTGGATTAGTTAGAATGCTAAAAATTGGATGTAGAGAGATTTCACGCCATATTAAAATTTACACAACATGAAACCGTGTTTCCTATCTTATGCTGATCAGATTAGGACGAGTAATAAATCAGGGATTAAAAATAAAAAAGCCAATGGAGTTTCAGGTTTAAACATCACATTGATGATTATATGATGTGAAAATGGATTACATGATGTGTAAAACCAAGATGACGTATATCATTAAAAGATATGACATTGATGTTTTCCCAAACCATTTGGAATGTAGTGCCTCCCACTCATTTAAGGAGGCTTGTTAGCCCCCACATGGATGTTTTAGGTATTCCATTTTGGTAGATCAACTTCTGGATTTACTCATTAAATCCGTCGTTTATCCAAGGTACAATATACCTCTATTTATGTAGTTCCTCAAATTGGTTTCCTCTATTTCCTATTTTCAAAGTGAGGACACTTTATCACCATATTTCTATTAATGTTTTTTTGCATAGTTGGGCTGTGGAATCCTCAGGTGCATGTAGTTCTGATGGGTTAGGCGAGCAACATCTTTGATGTTGGATTATTCTTTGATGAAGAACATTGACACCATTTTGAGGAAGGGGATACATTGATTCTCTTTTATTTCTGTTCTATATTTAATTGAGAATGAATTAGCCCCTTGTATTCTATTAAAATTAACACAACAATTATTTGAACATGAATAAATAATTTGTATCGATCACATGGAGATGTTATTATTTTTACCGTGAGGAGATGATTCTACTTGATTTGTTAGACATTGTTGTATATATTCTATGTAATTTTTTAATTTATTATAATTTGGATTTGTTAAAGAACATAAATCAATAATTAATTATTAACTAATTATTCATACAAATTTAATAGGTTTTTTTATGAATCTAGTGGTTTTTAATCTTAATAATGTAAGTATGTTTTAATTAATTTACCTTCCATATATTAATTGAATTGAATAATTGTGTAATTAATTTTGATGATTCATGTTAAACTAATTATATTTATTTGAAAATATTTGACTAATTAATTTTGGATAACTTTTTTAGCTTGTTGGGTAGGTTTATTGTTCTTGGAAACTGTATATAATGAATCAGTTATTTCAATATAGAAACAGAATTGGTTGTGTGATAAATGATAATTCTGTGTAGGGAATGTGTTTCCTTATTTATTTTAATTTCTGAGATCCTTATGTTGTGGATCTAGGAGGGCCTCATTTTATGTGAAGGATTGATTCATATATTTAGGGAGAATAAAGAAATTTCTATTTTTTGTTTCCTTCATCAAGTGATGTGACGATACCCTATATTTTAGAGCCTGGAGGGATGTTGTGTTATGTAGGCTGGGGAGGAAAATATTTTTTTACGTGGGTGAGGAGTCCTAGATGTGATTTGAGCTTGGTATGGGCAATCCTAGAGTGTTTTTGTCATATATGTGGAGGGGAGGCCTAAATGTTGTGGCAGAAGTTTCTACCTGTGATTGCAGAATGCATCTGGATATGCATGTGGGTGTCGGGGAGGAAACAAGATATGAAACAATTGGTTGAGGATTGGATTACCCATTGATTTGGAAGCTATATTATTTTTTTAATTTATTTTTGGGATTATGACTATTTTGTTACTTTAATTCATTCCTTTCCCCACTAATTATGTAAGATCTATGTAAATTTTTAATTATCTTGTTTGGTATATTGGGGTGTTTTTCTAAAGTACTGGTAATCTAGAATGTAATGCTCATAATAAATGAAAAAATATTTAACCCATTATATGAGATCATGATGGGATGAAATGATGATGTTATATTTTTGGGAAGTCATGGACTCATATTTCATATGGATGAAGGGCATTTAAAATTGTTATAATGGTAGTGAAATATAATGAGAACAATGAAATGGTTAATTGTTGGTAAATGAATTAATAAATGTAATGTAGAACTGATCAAAAAGAATCAAATAATTTAATATGGATAATTAAATTTCTATTTGATTTTAGGATATCTAGTCATATTAAAGGTCAATGGGAGTCTGAGAGATGATAGCTATACTCTAGTATCAGACATGGTTATAATCGTAGTGTGGCTATGAGATATAAAATCACATATACATTTTTTGTTTTATATGTTGATCTATCCTTTCAGTTATGATAATTGACACCACAATGATTTTGAGCCCCAGAGGGGTGTGGTCCCCATAATTCTTGTGGGAGGATGAATTGCTGACCACCCCTGTGGCCATACTCATGTGATGGTATTCAAAGCTGTTAGATTTCTCCATATATATTTTTAGAGGGATGTAATGGATCATAGTAATTTGAAAAATATGTATTCTGGATATAGTTTCCTAAGGGATACTACAGGTGTGACATGTATTGGTTGTGATGGATTCTGAATTATTATATGGTGCATGGGTTGTGATGGAATGGGTTATTATACCTGATGTATGATACACATTATATGGGTTGTGGGGTCTCCCAAAAACTACCTTCTTTAATTTTTTTGAGTAGGTGGTGGTGTGTTAGATGAGGTGCATGATGGGGTGCTTCTCACATGTGTCTATACGATATTCTTTTAGAGAGAGATGCTCAGGATGTGTGATGTTGGGGAAGAGTGGAAAACCAGTGGGGAAGTGGTAGTGGGTACCCTTAAAATTCATTATTATAATACATTCACTTGAATGCAATACATTGTGAGAGTATCCATGGTGAGGTTTGTTCATATAATATACCTTTTTAAGTCAAGAGTTACATTCACATATTTTTCACTATTTTGTATCCTATATTCATTATCTTTTTCATGATAGGATATAGAATGGATCCTATAGAGTATAATGTTTCGTCACCCTATATATATGTAAAAATTTTATTTTAGTATAGAGAGACTAGTATGGAGATTATAATAGTTACTACTTGTTGGTGGTTTTTGGGGGAGGTGTTTAGGATTCATTGTTATCACTGTCATTAGATTTCTCTTAGGTTTCATGCATGTTTTCCCTTTTGTTTATGTAGTTCTTGCATGTCATTTCATATATTCAATTTGTATTTTCTTTTATATTGAAGTTTGAACAGGAGTTGTGTGGGGTCTGTCTTATCTATCTTTATTTAATATATTCTATTAGAGGGTAATGCATCTCATCTATATTTTATTATACCCTTAATGGTAGTCATCAACTCGAGGCCAACTGTATGCTGTAATAGAGTGTAGCTATTAATCTTCTTCCATTTCTAGAACATTAGGTGTATACCTTCTGGGGAAGGGTTGTGATAGAGTTGTATCTAAGGTCTAGTTGTGGGATTTGATGGTGTTTGGTGTTAGGATCACTTGAGGTTATGTGGGATAGTTGGGAAACTAGGTTAACTGAGTTTATAAAGTGCTCAAAACAAGGGAGACTATCTTAGAGGTGGGTATCTAGGGACTGATGTGAACTGATTCATGAACCATTATGTTTACAGTTGCTAATAAATGATATGATAATGTTTGTATGGTAGAGACCAATGAAAAGATATTTCATCATTCTTCTTTTGTGAATAGGTTTTAATGGGTAGTCCTTGGGATTGTTTTTAAAAAAAATGTATAAAATAAAAATATTAATAAATGTTAAAGTCTTCCATATCCATGTTTATGAGTACTACCTATTTGTTCTTATGTATTAATGGACCCATATTGGTTTCCTTAAATGGTTCACATTGAAGATGTTCAATAGGATATACAAGTAGGTCACCATAGGGTATAGGTTGAAAATTATAAATCATTGAGAAGAACACTCTAAGAGTCTCATTTCTTCTATTTACTGAGGTATGATGGCTCTATTTCCTTTTTAGTCATAGATGACTTGTTGGAAGAGGTTGTGATAGCCTTCGCATCATTCAGTTATCGAAAGGATCACTGTGTATGGATTTCCATGATGATGCTACATGGGGTAGCGAGGAAATGGTGGTTCTGGTTATTATGAGATAATAACAAGTCAACAGTCTCATGGGATGAGTTCCGAGACCAGTTCTATGCTGAGCTTATATCATTGACCATGATGTAAGATAGTCTCTAGGATAGGCATTCACTTCGGTAGGGGAAATCCAGTATGCGAGAGTACGGGAATCATTGTTGCAACATATTCAAGATATTCTTCATGCATATTACTAGTTGTGGAGGCATGGTTCGTTTATTTAAAGGAGTCATTTGGTTGAAAGATATCGTACTAGGTCGCCATTTCTATATTGATGATGTATCTCAAGGTCGTTGCATGAACATATGTCATTGAAAATAATTTTTCCAGGACTATATCATCATAATAAGGGATTCATTAGGATTCCTCATTATGACGGAATGCTATTTGTGTTCCCAATTTGAAGGACATAAGTGTTTTGGATTAGTTGAGGGTATGTCCCATCCCTCAATGCCTCATTTTTATCAGGGAATTAGCTCTCAAGACTATGCCAAGGGAACAAATGAATGATTTTTTTCTTGTGGAGGCTGAGGTCATCAATGATTAGAGTGACTAACTTTTCTGTGTGGTCATCATGCACCAATTATTCTTCTTTAGGCTCCTACACTAAGGAAATTCTAACTGAGGATATATTAGTATGGTGCCATGGTTTAGGAGTAGAGGTTAAGAGATGTGGAATGAAAAGGATTTCCCCAGGATTCTCCCAATCCTTTGAGTGATGTGTGATTTTGTGGAAGTAGTCATTCACTCTGTTAGAGAGGTCATTGAGCAGGTTGTGGTCAGCTTCATGATTTAGACTTTCTAGAATCATATGAGTCAAACATTATTCTAGGTACCCTTTACTGTTTTATAAATTGGTGTATGCCTTACATGATCCAAAATAAACACAATACATCCCATAACCTACCATTGTCAATGACTTTGGTCGTGAGGCTGAAAGGCTTCTAGTGCACTTGTTGTTGAATATGCTAGTAGGGGGTCATGATGACTTGTTTGATTTATGTAGCTAATTTGAGCTGGTGCTGTTGTAGGACTACTCATGGGGGGATTTTCCATGTTTATGGATACAAAAATATGACATGATACTCAAAATGGATTAGTTGTATTCAGTGCAATAATTTGTCGATTTATTTTGGAGAATGGTTGAGTTCTTTGAGGATGATGGAGAGACAATAATGTATTTTGAGGGTGTGACCCTCAAATGTGTTAGATGTGTGTTTTGACCTTGTTATCCTTGATGGATAATTATATAATGATTTAATAAAACAAATAGTTGGTGTTTCACTGGGACATATAAGAGTACAATGATGTATTTCTAAATGGGGTTTTATTGTTACCCCCATGATGATAGATTGAGATCATGATTGAACTATAGCCATGCATGTCTCATATCTTCATATATCATCATGTGGTGGTGTCGTATGAGTTTTGAATGATTCATATATATATTGGTTTTATATTTTAGTGGGTTTTATTTCATCTATGGTTTTCCCCATGGGGTGCACCAATTTTTTTTATGAAGCATGTTTTTGGAAGAATGCAATTGTGTGTTGATTATCATGGCTTGAACCTACTGACATAGACAAAACACTGTCATATTCCATGGATTGATGATGTATTTTATTAAATGAAGGGTGGATGTTGGTTCTTGAAAATAGATTTGTATTGAGTATATCATTAGATGTATGTAAAGGATGTGGGTATCCCAATGAATGTGTTATTTTGTCATCATGGGAATTATTATTTAGTTGAGATGACATTCAGGGTAACAAAGGACCGATCTGGGTTCATGTGGTTAATGATTTGTTTACTATGTTATTTGATATGTTCCTGATATAGTTCATTGACGACAACAATGTGTACACTATATTTGATGAGGAACATATAGTGAATATTTGTGTTGTTTTTGGAGTTCTTTTCCCTGAGTAGTTTTTTGAAAAGGTTCCAATGATAGAGTTTTGGGAATGAGAAGTTCATTTATTGGGCCACATAATGTCCTAGTAGGGAGTTAGTGTAGATCAATCAACGATAGAAGATGTGGTGTATATGGAATATTAAAGATGGTGGTATAAATTCAATGCTTCCATGGTCTTGCAGGATATTACAGGAGGATCATAGCTGATTTCGCTAAGGTTATGTCTCCTATGACTGTGTTTATCAGAAATGATCCAATATTATTGTGGACTAGTCAATTTCATACTGTGGTTGAGTATCTGATGGAGAAGTTGGTCAGTGCCCCATTACATTTTTTTCCTATAAAAAGAGTTTAGTTAGAGTTTTTTGGTGATGCTTCCCCTCATGGAATGGGTTGTGTTCTAATGTAACCATGATCATACATTTCATATGAGTATTAGTAGATACATTCCCATGAGTGTCATTACACCCCCCATGAGTTTGAGTTGGTAAAAGTAGTGTTTTCCATGATGTTATAGATACATTACCTCATCTGTGACTGTTTTGTGTGGTTTACTAATCATTTTATTCAAATTCATGTTTTCTGAAAATAGTACTTGAATGTTCATCAATGTCGGTATATGTAATTCCTAATGCACTCAGAACTTGTGATTTTTTATTCACCCAAAAGAGGAATTTTGTAGGAAATGCACTGAGAAGGATTTACTGAAGTGATACTGTACGGTAATCAAATTATTCTATGAGGGTGACATAATAAAATTCAGCATTGCATCATGATATGTGAGAATTCATAGGTATGGGTTTTATTTTTTAGATGATGATGCACTTATCTCTAGTGGAGAAGGAGGTAGAACTGTAATTGGGGGATCTTGAGGTGGAGGTTTGGAGAGACTAAGTTATTTTTGTTAAGGCCCTTAATAGTTTCAATAAAGATAAGAAATACCGAGTTTTGTTTTAGGGATGACCTTTTTTACTGTAGAAATTCATAAGAATGCTATTGGAGAGTTAAATGTTTATCCATTTATGATACATCCTATCGTGATCAAGCATTGAGTTTTTAGTTTTGGTGGATTGGGTTGAAATGTTCAATTTTAGAGTTTGTGCCTCAATGTTTGGTCTACAAGAAGATGAAGGCCGAGCACTGTTTTGTTGGAAATTTTCTCAATCCATTATATGTTCCCTAGAGGAAGTGGGAGGGAATCTTGATGTACATTTTTTTTACCTAGAGTCCAGGGTGTCTTTGAAGTTATATGATTATTATTGGATCCTTTGAAAAAGTCACCCCTCATTATAGTGAAAAAGGAGTCCTATTGAGTGGAGTTACTATCGAGGATGTATCTATAGGAGGTGTGGAGACTCCACTATGTCCCAAGGTTGATCCATATTGATCGAGATCCTCATTTTACAATAAGTGTGTAGAGAGTTTTCTAGCATGATGTTGGTTCTCATCCATGCCTTGTAAATTATTTTCAAACATTAATATAGAGTTTAGATGAGAGGACTGTCTAGACTATTGAAGACATGTTGTTCTCTTGTGTCATCTATTTTTGAGGTTCATGAATGAGGCCCCTAACCTTAGTAGAGTTCACATATGATAATTGTTTTCACACAACCATATGCATTGAACTGTTTGAATCAATGTATGAAATACCGTGGCGTTCTTCATTATGCTTGACTGGGGTTGGAGAGTTAGAACATCTTAGTATAGAACTAGTATATAATACAAAAAATACGGTTTCTGTGATTCAAAATATGATGAAAGTAGCACAAGATTTTCAGAAATCCTTTTTCGATCATAGAAGGAGACCTCAAGTGTCCAAAAATGGGGATCCTGTGTTCTTGAAGGTGACAACTAATCATGGAAATTAATGGTTTTGGATATGGGCTAAATTTTTCTACCCAACATTCCCATTCGTTCAATGTATTACCTCAAGTTGGAGTCATATCATATCAGATAAAACATCTCATATTGATGATTCAGATACCAGATGTTTCTCATGTGTTGCAGCTCCATCATTATCATCATAGTGACTGTCACATCATTTATTGGAGTGAAATCAATATGGATGATGAAGAAAACTTCAAGGAGGGTATTTTAGAGATGCATGTTTGCAAGGAGAAGGTATTCTATGGGGATTCAATCCAAATGGTTCATGTCTTATGGTGGAATTGTGGCATGGAGAATTGTGCATGGGAATTTGAGTTTTATATACTCACTCTATACCCAAATTTGTATGTTTCATAGGTCCTCAATTGTATTGATTTCCATTTTTTGGTTGTAAATTGTTTCTACTTGATGTGATGGAACTCATTTTTTTGTCAAACTCTATTATGCGTGGCCACTCACCCAAGAGAGTGTTTAAGAGATAGATGTGATTATTTTGTAGTTTTGTGTTGTTTCTATGATAATGTGGTTGAGCTCCTATCGAAGAAAGATCCTTGAGAGGTATGTTGAAGGGTATCTATTTGGATAAATCTTTTTCTATTTCATCTATAGGATGGTTTTGGATTCTAAAGGATTAGAATGTATTGAGATATATTTTGTGTAATGGAATAGATATACAAGGATCTGACCTTTGTGTGTTTTCGAAGACCATGGTGCTTAGAGGAGGATTAGAGGATGTTTGAGGACTTCAACTTCTGAAAGAAGGATGTATGAATATGTCATTCCATGTAAATAGTTACACAATGTGAATGTCCGTTTCAAAAAATTTGTAGATTAGTTCATGATGTGTAATATTTCATGACTCAAAAATAAAAAGTGTGATGTTTTTTAGCATAAACAAAAGAATAAGGATGAAAAGTATCGAATTGGGATTAAACATAATGCAATTCCCTGATGATGTATATCGTTAGAAGATATCACACCAAGGGATTCCATAACCCTATGGCTGATAGAAGATCCCAATCATTCTAGACAACCAGACAACCCCCACTTTAATGTTTTTGGGATTCCTTTTTCTTGGATCGACCTCTATATTCCCTCCTTTGATCCTTATTCAGTCCAAATTATGTTCTACCTCTCTTCTTGGGGTTTCTTAGAACTATTTCATCCCATTACTACTTATAATGTGATGGAACTTGATGTCCATATTTCTGGTGATGTTTTTTGGTTGTCTATTGGTGCATTTGTGGCGCAACAGCCTCATATTGATTCAATGTTTTTAAAAGAGGTTATTATGATATGAAACATCTATCCATTTTGGTGTGGATAATTTTTATTCAATTTTTCGCCTGAGGATTTATTTCATATATTTTATTTATGTGTGATCTTAACTTAATCAAGAATTATTTCCATGGATCCAAATGAAATTAACCTAATAATTAAATGAACCATATTAAATAATTGGTGTCGATTTAATATTTATTTTGTTATTTTTATCGTGTCTACATTTCTATTATTTATTTTCTAGATAGAATAGTCTATGGTTGTGCTATTTATTCTTGGATTAGCATGTGGAATTGGTAAATAACATAAATCCATAATTTACAGTTATCTAAATGGATAGAAAAATTTAAGAGACAAGTTTAATTAATCCAAAGACCATTAATCCAACTGATAGAAGAAAAATTGAATGTATTTTATTTTTTTCTATTAATGTAATTGAATAATCCTTAAATGTGTTTAATTATTTTTTGGAAATTTATTAATGTTATGATGAATTAATTGTTATATTCTTCTGTGACAAATTTTTCTCTCTTACTATTTAGGTATGCCATAGTTCGAACCAATAATTATTGAATCTATTAATTAAAGATTAATTAATAATTGGTTGTGTAATAGAATATAATACCATATAGGCCATGAGTTTCCCTCATGTATTTAAAAGGCTTAGTTATTTATTATTTAAAGTTGTGAGAAATTTTTTGTGTAGAGGATGGTTGCCTTACATTAGGGATAAGATCATGGATGCTACGTTTTTCTGATACTTCCAATGATGGTACTTGAGACTAGGATGGCTGAGCATGGAGTGATATTTTGTTATGTTGGGCAGGAAATACCAAATTTATTAGTGTCAGGTGTCGAGGTTCAAATGTGAAGTGGGGTTGAGATGGATGAGAATAGCGTGATGTTGTGGTATGTGAGGAGGGAAGGCTCAGTTGTTATGGCAGCAGTTGACCCTTCTATTGGTAGGATTCATTAGTATATGCATGTTGCTGTCTTGGAGGACAACTAATATGATATAATAGGTTGATGTTGTGATTAACCATTTATATGAATGATTTATTTTAATTGATCATTTCTTCTATTTGATGTCCATTTTTTTAGTTTATATTGTTTACTTTCCTCACTACTTCAGGATGGAGGATGTCATTGGTTGTATATAATGATTTGTTGACTATGATGTTTTCCTAGTATACATTCTAAAATGGAAAGAAATGTTATAAATAAATGAATAATTATTTAATCTGTGGGGTTGGAGCTTGCTGGGATGAAATGATGAGTTTATAATTCTAAGAATATGTTTACTCGATTTGATATTACCTAGAGGGAATGAATCCTTATTCTTATAGAAATGAAATGTAATGTGGAATATTTTAATAGTTAATTAATGGTATATGAATTAATTAACATAAATTGATACTTTTGGAAATGAATTATATAATTTAATACATCTCATTATAGTGTTGTGTTCTTATAGGAAATCTGGTCCTAGTAGGGGCAGTTTGATGGCCAAGAGATGATAGTTACAGTTGAGTATAGTACTAGGTTATTCCCCTAGTGTGGTTGTGAGATATATTACATAATTTAATTTTAGATTTATCTATTCTAATAAACCCGATTGGATAGGTAAAATGACAAACTAAGGATCATAATCTGGGAAGGGGTGTTTTCCACAACATTCTAATGAGAGGATGAATGGAAGACTGCCCACATTGGAAGAACTCCATTCTCTTGTTAGTTAATAGTATTGGTATAAAAGGTTTTTAGTTTACCACATATATGTGTGTAGAGGGATGTATGGGATTTTGGTTATTTCAAACACATGTATTATTCATATATTATCCTTGGGATGATATATGTATAAAATATAAAGGTTGTGACAGATTGAGGATCCTTACATTCTGTATAGTCAATGACGGAATGAGGTATAATACCTAATGAATGATACATGGTATATAGGCTATGGTGGCTCCAAGAAACAACCTAGTTAGTTTTTCAAATGTGTACATGGTTGTGTGTTTCACATGGTTCCCTCTATGTTGCTTCACCCATTTGACAGCGAGCTATCCTTTTGGAGAGAGATTCTAAGGACAAGTAATGTTCGTGTAGAGTGGGAAACTATTGTGGGATTCTTGGTGGGGGACCATTGATATTCATTATTATATTTTATTATCTTGAATGTGTTAAAATGTGAAAGTGTCAAAGGCGAGGATGGGAACATATTCTACCTATATAGGCGAGGAGATAGTATAATATTTTGTTAAATTTCCGTGATCATGATTTCATTATTTGTTACACGAGAAGATTTTGGGAGGATCCAAATGCATATACTACTATACACTCCCTATTTATCTGTAAATTTTTTCATTAATGATACAGAGATTAGGTTATAGATCATGCTCGTAACTAAATGTTGGTGGGATTTTCTAGATGTGTTTGGGCTTTGTGGTTACCACCGTCATTACATTTCTATTAGTACATGATGTTTTTCCATTCAGTTGTAGTAGTTCATGCATATCAGTATAAATGTGATATTTGCATTTCTGTTTATATTATAGTCTGAGAAGAATTTTCTTGGTGTTTCTCTTATCTCACACCTTTACATGTATGATCTTTGAGGGTAATACCTATCATGTGTGTGTTTATTATACTCTCATTACTAGTTTCCATCCTAGGGCTGACTAGATGCCAATATCATTTTTCAATATCTATCACCTACAATTTTCATCCAAGGAGGGGTATACCAAGAGGATAGGGGGTTGTGATAAAAATAATGTTACTAAAATCATGGGTATATGTCCTTATATAATTTTTAATGTAAATCATATGATTCCATGTTATTTTTACAAATTTATTTCTCCCATTTTTATTCCTTCTCACATTCTAAGGGGCCACACCAATTTAAAAATATTTTATATATTTTCCCCATTATGGTCATTTTTTCTGAAGAATCTATTATTTTTTCATTTGTAATGTAATGATGAAAATTATAATATATTATGTGTAAAAAAGGATAGTACATGAGTAGATAATTCTTGGTAAATGATGAATAATAATGTTTAATATGAATAATGTGTATCAAATATATTAATATTCCAAAACCATGGGTTCATGGATTTTTTGATTAATTATGTGTTTTAATGAATAATAAAAATGTTATATTATTCATGAATGATAATATAGGGTCATATCACATGGTATAAAGGAATATGTGTAAATTTATTTATTTTCGAACTGGCTCTAGGTGTGTAACATCCTAACTTTTTGAGATTTAATGACATATAAGATACTAATGAAACCTACATATTATGCTAATCATGTGTTAAACAGATAATGTTATATTTTTGAGATTATGTGGCTCGTTTAGTTCCATGATCTTACAGAAATTAGAATATAAGATGATCTACACATTTATCGCTCAATTATATCTAACTGCATCACTCGACCATGAATGATACCCAGTTTATAGGGTGAGATTCACATTCAATTTGCAACCATACATAATGGGGAAAATTTCAATATGGAATTTCAGGTCCAGATTGATATTGAAATACATAGGGATAGTCCATGCTTAACCAAACTATCAGCCTAGCCAATGCGGTGGTTTCCCTTAAGAAGCAAGGGGTGAATGGTTGGAAAAACAGCGCAACTAAACCGTGTTTCCCCGAAAATACATGGGAACTATCATATTTTCACAACTATTTTTTTAATTTTTCTACCCTATTTATCCTCCTCTAGTGGACCTTTCACATACACATGCTCATCATCCCTCATAATTATTTTTTTTGACATCCCCATCATCATAAATCAAAATTATTCACCACCAGATGTGTTCAAAATCATTATGTAATCTATACACGCCCCTTCCTTCCATTCATTGTTTATCTTATTCTCTATCAATATACATAGAAGAGTCCTATTTTTCCATATTTTCAGTTTGTTTGAAAATTCTCCCAATATCTTTCATTCTACCCTAATTCAGGGGTCAAACACATATTTTTGGTATTCTACAATACTATGGAAGTTTGTATAGTTATTTCTAAAAAAATCACCCCATTTATATCATTCTTCATTATCCCATGTACCATACGTGTCTGGAAATGCCTCAAATTTAATAAAAAATTTATATTAAATTACATTCCATGCCTATAATCATACTAGTGAGTTCAGAATCTCCACATTGATTAATTTCCTTGACATAATCCACTGAAATTTGTGTTACCTTCCTTGGGATTCATAATTCCAATTATATATATTTTGGTTTAATCTTCTCTCGAGGTGCACTGAACATATGATAAATTCTATTAGTTATTTAATTGTGTTACAATTGATGGTAGTACATAGATTAATCACTTTATTCCTTATTTAATTATGGTTTATGGTTATGAATATACCATATGAGTTATGATTATTTCTTATCACTCATTCCCTATGCTTACAACCTTATTATATAGTAGTTCGGATAGAATAAAATTAATTGGCACAACTGGGTTATCTTGTTTTACATGACATTAATTATTTAAGAAATGTGAACTTTGTCCTTATGCCACATATATTTGTTAGACTAAAGTGAACAATTTTCCAAATACAAGGACACCATCGATGGAATATCCATTATTGTATTTTGATTTGCTAGATACGATGGGAGAGATACAAGAATATCCATCTACGTGAGCATTAGGACGTTTCTAGACCCCTGATTGAATATGGTTCCCAAGGGGAGGTATCATGGATGAGCTCATTGGTAGGAGTATTATTCCATTCCTTGGTGATACTCAATCCCTAATGTGAGATACATCTGATGAGCAGAGATTTTATTCTTAAACCATGCTAATAGTGATATGTGGGAAGCATTTTAGGGATCTCCCAGGATGGCTTCTTAGGTACTGGGTAATTTGGGAGATCTTATAGAGTCATTTGGGATTATATTATGGATCTACCTCTATCTGATCAGGATGTTACACTAGATTTGACTATTTCTTTTTCTTCGATTATATGTGATTACTTTTTACTAAATTTCTAGAACCATTGATTGATTTCATACAGAATAATCTGATATGAAAAATCACTTGCAAGGGGTAATCTCACAGTTGATACTTTACTTATGATGAGACATGTACATAACTTATTAATTTATTATAAATTTCTTGTTTCAGAGCTATAATTTTAAGGCAGAAGAAGGTAGTGGATAATGGGTATCTGAGTGATGCCCAGTTGGTAATTTTTTATTTATTGATGTCCTTAAATTAGTATTACTTTCACAATATTCATTTTAAAATGCATGATCTTTGTTGATCAATACACCCTTAGTGATATTCCACATAGTACATCTCACACCCTACATAGACCAATTAGGGTACCATAGTAGAATTTACTTTTTTATGTATAGACAAAGGGAAATATCTATCTTCCGATGCTTGATTGACATTACTTGAATTGAGTGCCGGATCAGGGGACCTATCCTTTTATAATGATACCTCTTGTAGCTGTTTTTAGCCATTCATTATTTTTTATTGATTTCAGTATATCACTATATCCCTTGTCTCCCCATGTACAAATTTTGATAGTAAAATGATATCATTATCATATTCATTGGTATGTATTTATTGTTAATATTCCTCTTTTTTAATATATATTGGACAATTTACTAATAGTATTTTAATGACTTCTTCTGATAATATAACATTATTGGTTTCTTATTTCATATATACCAATGGGATCCACTCAAATATTTTAGTGAATAGTATCCCCAAAAACACACCCCTGTTCTTTACTACTAGTTAGTAGGCTCCAATGTACGGAGTGGAATGGTGGAGGTTGTCTAGATAACTGCCACGAGGCTTTACTATGTGGAAGCTAGGGTGGTAAAATATAAGGTGTATGAGTTGTGAGTGATTCAGTTTGTATCAATGTGGGTTTGATATTTTTTTAGTGAATATGATATGGAGAAGAAGACGAAAAACCTAAACAACCTATACTGAAGAAAAAAATTTATAGGTTGTTACAGGATAAAATAAATGGTTCTGTAATTTAAGAAAATATAAAAATGAATGAAATGATATTATGATTTCACAATTGGGTAATTATTATTTTCATAATAAATCTAAGTGTTGTGTATTTATTATCTGAAAAAATAATTATTGCATAACAATTGAATTGAATGTATTTAACTCAAATCCAATAGAATATTAGGTGAATATGATTCCTATAAATCTTACGGCTCTTGTTTTTCTAGAATTTTACTATACTTAATGAATATATTGGTTGTATCTTAATAGAACCAATGTAAATTGAAAGGATAAGGATGTCACATTTCATATCCTTAAACGACCAATGGTGATCTGTTAGTGAAATTCTGTCCATGAACTCCCTATAGACGTTACTTCCATTATATGGGTATCAAAACAGAATCTCAAGGGTATTTTTCACAAATTTTTATTGAATGATAAAAAGTTATTGTATATATTTCTTTTATATGGGAATATGTAAATGCATATCTTAAATATATTCTTAGTCTTTATATTTATTTTTATCTTTTTTTATCAATGTAACTGACACCAAATTCAATGAAAATAAAAAATAAACCTTTTACAATAACCTATATTTTTTTGGGGAATTATAAAATCAATAAGAATAGAATCTTTATATTAGATTTTTATTACCATGTGCTTTTCCATATGGTGCACCATAAGTTTTCATATTGACAAAAATAGATTAGTGGTCAAATTTTTTGATAGTCATGCTCATAAAAAGACAAAAAATCCTAAACATCATATTTATCATTGCATTATCAACATAAAGAGTCACCATACTTTTCAAGGATTGAACATTCATACAGATAACATAAATGAAAATGGATAGGAGGGTACATATTTATGAAATATTATTACAAAATATATGATGACTATGAGTTCATAGTGACACACTTTATAAATACCAAAAAACCATAATAATCATGAATATATAGAGTATAGTATTTATTTATTAACTGTATCAATTTTTGGGATGTTTTATATATGGAAATTGTATATATTACTTGAGAAAGGAAGATATTGAATTTAATTCAATTATTGTTCTATATAACTTGATAAATTAGAAATTGAATACCAAATATAGTAAATGTAATTAACTTCAAATGAATGTATCATCCTTTTTTCAAGTAATCAAATGATATGGTATTTCTATAGACTTTTCATTCATAATGGTGATTTAATATTGGTCAAAAAAATATTCTATTATATAAATATTTATATTTAATAGATTGGTTGGATACAATTACATTTTTCAGGAATATTCTACAAAAGTATAAATCCCTCAACATCTTTAACTGAAATGGGCAACACATTCCTCTTGATATATGTAATAAAATTTTTAGGGAGAATAAGAAAAGGTAGGTCCCCATAACTATTATCAAATTATAATGCAATGGATATGGGTTTGTGATATAAAATGATTAATCAATGCCGTCATTTTGAGGTATCCTCGGGAAAAATGAAACGGTTGTAAAATACAACTCATGTCAATTGAAGGATACATTTTTTTTATTTGAATGATTTCGATCTAGAAGATGTAATATTTTCAATAAATATATGGATCCATTATTTATATAATTAATTATAAGAGATATTGACTAATGAAAAGTGCCTAAATTATATATTGTTAATTAATACCGAGAACTCGATCTAATGTCAATGGTAATTATTAATAATAGAATATCATTTAACAATAAATTTCCATCCATGAATGGAAAACTGTGTTTGATTATCTTAGGAAGAATGATCATGCTACAATAACCCTGATAAGGATTTAATGAGATATAATTGGCATGAATTAGAAATTTGGAACATAATAATCCTAATATAAGTTAATAAATCATATCATAATGAAAGGAATGTTAAACCATAAATCCATGTGAATATTCATGAAACACATAATGATGATATGTAGAAAATTAAAAAGGTATGAAATATTAAGATGTTAAAAAATGTCATAAATGTATTTATATGATTTTAGAACCCATACATTTATCTCATTATTGTATAAGAAACTATATGATTAAAAAATCACTTATAAATCATTGTTCTACATTGACGCGTGATGTTGTATTGAGATCCTAAGAATACCATATTTTTCAAAAATATAAGGAGATATATTTTAGAGTATTTATCTAAAATCATATTATTCAAACATGTTATTTTATAGTGATAAAATATAATTTTATGATACAACTACTACCTATACCTATATAGAAATGGGAGGATGTCACAACATATGTTTTCATGAATCATCCCAAGGAATTGAATTTTCATACATTAATTTCTGTTGTATTTTATCACATTATAATGTACACATATATCATTTATATTTAAGATATATTTCTTATTCATTTCCAATGGATGTAAGGAGTAGAATGTAAGAATAATTTTTTTACAATATTAATAAACTCTTAACGGTGAATTTATTTTTAAGGGGTGGAATATAATAATCTAAGATGTAATTATGTATTTATAATTAAAATTTTCATTGTCGTTTAATATATTATAATTTTTCCTAAAATGAACAATCATATACTTTATTAATTTAAATGACTAAAATTAATTATAAAAAATAATAAATTATTATCATATATTATGATGAAATTAATCGATCTGTAAGAAAAATAAAAAAAATCTAAAAATAATAAAAAAGAACATGAAATATTTATGAATATTTTTTGTATTTAATATAACACCTCAAATAATAACTATAGAGTGAATTAATAATATTAAATATATAGCAAACATGATGATAGAAAATTAAATAAAAATTTTTAATGTTTCAAGGAATGAATATATTTTTATGTATAGTAAATATAACAGTAATATATATATATACATTTGATATATGGCCTATGTAAATATTGGTTTTGGATAAATTGATTTTGAAAATGTGATCATTGGGTATACATATTTTTAAAAGTTATATATTAGTTGTTTATTTTTAGGTTATAATTTATTGTAATATTATTAAAGAAATTAATAAATAATTCTAGAATGAAAAAATATGATAAAATTTATTTAACTTATATTATTATTTTTATTCATTACATGTTATTTTTAATATCTCAATTTTAAAAAATTATATCTTGTTTATTTAAAATTTAAAATAATAATTATAGTCCCAATGGATTGAAAAAATAAAATGGCCATTTAATAAATAATTAATTTAAAGGGGATTTGATGAAAAGCATCTTTTAGTTAAACGTTCTATCTGTCAAAATATTCTATTAATTTATATATTATTTACCTTCAAAAGTAATGACATTTAAAGGATTATTATAAAATAAATTTCATATATATAAAAAATAGATTATCAATCTTTCAGATATTTTTTGATATTTAATTTTAATGAGAATACCTATTGATAAAAAGGAATTATTCTTTAAAAATAATTTCATATAATTTATTTTATTTTAGAATTTTATTTTTAATGAAATAAATTGAAACAATTGAAGTATAGAGAAATATTTTAAAAATCACATCACTATTGGGTAGAATGGATAAGTATAACATAAACTAGCAATTAAGTTATCGATGTAAAATATTAGTTTCCATGGTAACAGAAAAATGGGGTAAAAAATTAAGTAAATAGGTAAATGAAAAAAAATTCATAAAACCAAATATTATTTTTTTAATAAAGCTATCAAAAAGGTACTACATTATTTTAAAATCTCAATTAAAAATGGAATCCTTTTACATTAAAGAATTGATTTGATTTCAAATGACACTAAAAATCATTTTATAAAAGGTCCCCTCCAATACCATTCAAAAGCCTTACATTTCGTATGGTTATATCTTGAATAATAATTCATTTTCATCTAGAAGACGTTATTTAGTATATGAGACTATTTTGATTTTAAAAAGGATTCTGAAATCCATTATTTTGAAGGAATTTATTTTGATAAGAAGAGTGAATTCATAAATTTATGTTCATAGAGATGCGTGATATTTTTTATTTACCTTCACATCATAAGTTATTTAAAATATAATTCTACAACAGAGTTGTTTCTCTTCAGTATCATTCAAAAATTAGTAAAATTATATTTTATTTTATAACATATGAATCATACACATTCGTTATTATACCTTATTATTTATTTCAGTTAGTTGGAACAAAATTTAACACATGAATGTGTATGATTTACTATATTATTTTAATTTTTCATATTCAGTGTCGCAACAAAACCATTTTGGGGCTTGATCTGCAATTACCCCAAAATGTCCCCCATATGACAGGAGGTGGAAACAAGCGTCGAAGATTGAAAAACTCAAGGAGGCCTTTTCCTTAGTACATGTACACAAGGACATAAAAAAATTAAATGAAATAGTTTAGATGGAGAGAAGTAAAATATTTTTCCTATTGTAAATAAACCAAACATGCATAGACTAACAAACACTACAAGTACAGTAATGTGAACAAAAAAATAAAAAGGGAAAAAATACATGCCCAACCAGAATAATGTCCAAGGCTGATAGAAATTGGAAGATGAAAATATGTTAGAGAGACATGCTCCACAAATCAATGTTGTGGACACTTTATATGGTCCAAGAATCTCTATACATAGGCTCTATAATGTCATAATCAAACATATCTATCCTCTGTATAAGGAATAATATGTGCGTGAAAATCCCATTCAGGGGTGATTGCAAACAAACCCAGTAGGACGCCCCAAAAAGAAGGGGCAATAGTAAGAGATACTTTAGGATCTGGAATAGTATATTGATGAATGTACATTAAAATATTGCATGATAACCCAATGAAAGATTAAATTATACTCACACAAACACAGTGATCTATATATAATGATAAGAGAAAATTCTAATCGATTCTTCACATCCTTTAGTAGAATATTTTACTTGTCCATGCATGAGAAGATAGACATAGAAATATCCTAGAATGCCCTTTTTATCTTCACCTATCTTAGAATATGAGTTACCAAAACCCATGTAGGGGGTAAATAATAGTATGTATATATATTCCTAGTCAAATAAAAGAAAATGAGAGAGAGTATGGAGATCTCCATCTCAATCTTCATCCCATGAAATGATTCTCGAACAGTTTCAAAATTATTTATCAATGTTTCCCAACATCTCACAGGTCTTCCCTAAACACAAAAGTCAAATGGGAGATCACCACACCTTAATACTATCTACATTGGGTGGTACATACTCACCAGCATGGTTTTAGTGTGTGTTTCAAGGATGTTTCTTAGTAGGAAATGTGCCCCTATTACTCATGAGTCCATGGTTATGTCAAAGTAAATTTCAGCACTAATCTGTAGCTAGTTGGTGTATCTGAAATTAGAGGGCATATTCCCTTGTGTGCTAGGGGTGGGGTTCCACTCTGATAGTCATCATAGTGGACCCTCACCCAAGTGTGATAAGGTCTTCCACACCAATATTAGTCATAGAGGATGCCCACCATTATATCTCAAGGGGGTTTCAACTCTAGGTGATCAAAGATCTCCACACTATTATATAGAGGGATTCCACAGAGAAGTAAAAAAATAAGACTTGTGCCCATACCGATGGGGGTTTCACAATAATACCGTCGAGGACCCCAACCCTTATTCATCAAGGGGTTCTTGTTAGAGGTCTTTGATATCATACATTTTCATTACCATCATTGAACAGAACCTCAAAAAGAATCATTCTCAAAACACCTAGCATAAGATCTTAAAAGGCCCCATAATAGGTCATTACCACGTTCTACTAGGAAAAACACACAAGATATTATAGTTACATGCCCCAAATAGATAATCGTTGAAAAGGGAATTTTTCACCACCATAAGCCCGAACAGGTCATTGTGGGGCCTGTGTCTAAACCCCAAAATTAAACAAATGGATAATAATTTTGACATCCTAAAGAAAAAAACATAGTATTGAAAATTATTTCAACATTTATTGAAACCAAGCCTTGATATTGACCCTTACAATTCCAAAATAATTCTCAAAAAGACGGTCTCAAAGCGAGGATCGCGTTTTTATATACATCATGTAAAACATATGCTCCGTTGAAATGTTATTACAGTTCTAGTCCATACCATGAAGGCCTGCTCTTGATGGATCTGGTCTCATATCACCTGACTCGACCCACCTGGCTCGATTCGTCTCACTATAGCCTATGTGGCCCACTTCAGCCCTCTGGTCCACATTGTTTCTTGGCCAGCATGGTACAACCAATGTCTTAGGCCAATGGATGATCGCTTCCTTATGTAACCATGGCCTACCGTTGGCTGTGTTTTTTGATGACGGTTGTAGCCTCGATCCTTGTAGAGACCCAAAATTGACATACATGGACATTACATTAATTTTTATAAATACTGAATACACAAAAAAATAGACACCCAAGGACCATAATAGTTTAGTGTCTTTGGAAACTCGAAACATAATCTTATAATTGTGGTGAATGATCTTCAACATCTCCCAAAAGATCTTCCCCTTTTTTATTACCTAAAAACTATATCTATATCTTGAGGAAAAGATAACATAATAAGGGTGAGCTCAAATGCTCAGTAAGGGTAAACATAGGGAACATAAAACAATCCATAAACATTTGAATGCAAAAAAACAAGAACACAAAATCTAAACATCACAATCTTGAGAAATGACATAAATCATGGATGTATGTAAAGAATATGTCATAATGGAACATTAATCATGAAAAACTAGCATTGGAATAAAACATTTAATTATGGAAACCATTAATCTCATGATATTGTTTCCAAAGTAGCCAAGGCATTTCTGCCAAGACCATCATAGTGGAAAAAGTCCCATACTAAATCGAGTTCAGTCCTCATTCCAGTCCTGTATCACTGATCCAGATTAACATTTTGTTCCATCCTTGAATATATCATGAGATATAAATCATTACCCAATGCATTTTAGGGAGATATAGGTCCCAACCATCTCATAATTAAATCATTCTTACGTGTTCCACAACATAAATATAAATCATTCATCATAACCCAAATAATAAAATTGTTTTCATAAAAATCATCCCATCATAACATAATCCTTATAAAAAATGGAGATAATTTCATCATACGATAAGTGAGACCATGTAAATCATAGAGAAAATATACTTGAAACATATTCATACTAAATAATGTCATCCTAGATGGAAAATAGTTTTGACAAAACAAATGAAATGAATTCTTGAGGAAAATATCCTTTCTTCTTCAAAATCATTTTCATTTCACAAAATGCCATTAAATTTAAAAATAAAATTATTTTGTTGAAAATAGTCATGAAATCTTGTAGAGTAAGCTTCTTGAAAATAAGGCGTTATGAAATCGTAAAACTCTGTTCATTCTGTATAAGATAAAAAAACATTCTTCTCATACTTTTGTCGGAAAAGTCCAAAAGTACCTTGTATGGTAAACAAAAGAAGTATTTATTCCATAACACAAATTAAAAGTCAAGGAGGGGTTACCATGAATTTAAACATACATGGAATAATATTAAACACTTTATGAAAAACATTTTATGGACATGGATGAAAAATATAACCCCATTAAATACTTACGTACATGCAATCTCAGATAAAAATGAGATTTCAAAATTATTCCTTACCTTAGGTCTGATATGCTTCATACGTATCCGAAACACCTGTATAATGATTTAATAATTTCATTTACTTACTATATAATCACATTCATTGTTATGATATCATATATGGTTCACTTATGACTTTGTATTACTCATTCTTTTCTAAATTCCATTTTAAAGGAGTGTTTTGGGTAAAATCGTTTCATTTATCATACGTGTTTAGACTTGGTGTACTTGATATTATTACTTATATCATGATTTAATTAATTCCAGAATGTAAAACATGATTTATATATAATATATATTTATCATATAAATATATATGACAGATTGAAAAATGGAATGAAATACATCGTTCATAGAGATGGTAAGTCGTACGTACGCATGGAAGCTATTTTCATTTCCTCATTGAATTGAATGGAATTAAGTAAATGAAACATATATGTACATAAATCTAGTATCATTTTTATGTAATATATTTCATGATTATTTTTTATATATACTTTATAATAAAACATTAATGGTGTATCCCTGAAAATGAATCTCATCGAGTTTGTGGAGTCAGTAATCCGTACGTACCCACGAGTGATGATATCATACTTTTGATATTAAAATAATATATAATTTGATGGTATATCATATATACAGAATAATAATAATGTTATATTTATTATTTATATCATTTATACTCATTATTATACCCATCCAAATGACGAAATGTTTGAATAATAAACTACACCACGACGTGGTGACGATAAGCCGTACGTATGAACATGTGGTGACTTTTCCATTCATAGGATGGATAAAATAATCAATATGGTTGTACCATTTTTATAATAACATCATAGTATATATAAGATACTGGAGTTGTTATTTTATAATGGAATAAACAAAGAATGGGGAAGTGGATGAAGAAATGAACTTGAAATAGGTGGTGAGATAGTTACATCTTCTTTGGGATCTTCCTTTTGATTTGATCAAAAGGGATCCTTAGGTTGGCATTCTGACTAAATTAAGGACTGTATAATTAAGGTATGATATTTTAGAGGGTATTTTGGAAGGGTTGTCTGAGCAAAATTGCTTGGGAAAAGTGAATGTGAGAGAAGAGGGGGTTCCCTTTTATAAGAGGGGTGAGGGAACCTTAGGAAAAACTTAAAATATTATTTTATAATAAATTCATATTCAGTTCATAATGGCTCCAAAGTTACTTATTTGTATTTTAGGGTAGGTTTGGGTCTAAATAATCACATCCAATAAGTTTTAGAGATGTTTAGGTTACCATTTTAACCTTATCATTTAGATTTAACTCTAAGTTAAACAATTTAACTTTTACCATGACTTCTTGTATTCTTACACTATATGGTTAATAAACATACAATAAACTACCAATAGAACCCCAATTGGTTCAGTAATGACATATATCTTATTATATATGTCTTTTGGAAGAACCATAGATTTTTAGGACCATTATATCAATTAATAATATAATATATGTTTTAAAAACTCTTTTATGTAAATTTTGACACTATTTGGTATTTTGTCTTTTCTAAATGCATACCAGAATTATTACTTCAAACTAAATTCATATAACCAACCCTAATATTATATATTAACCTTGAAAATTTTATTAATTCATAAAAAGTCTCAAATTAAATTTATTTTGGTATTTATAATATCAATTATGTTAATATTTTATTAATAAGGTAATTATTGAATCATCATCATGTCATAGATAAATTAACTTATTTAATGTCTAAATAATATAAGTAAAATAACATTATGTAGGAAATATATTTATATTTCTAATGAATATTTATAGTCGAATTTATCTTATGTATAACTCTATATTAAAAATGTTTTCGTTATTAAACAATTATTTTAACTATTTTAACTCTTCTTTAAATAAAATAATGATAAATGTCCCAATCAAGTCCAAGTGGACCTAAAGGGTAATATATTATTCCTAAAGTAGTTTTTGGTATAATTATACCTATCCAATAGAATTAGTACATGTGTTAGGGTAATAATAATATCAATTTTACCCTTAATTACCCTATTTACTTTTAACCGTGGTAAATAAAAGTAAAAAGTGACTATTCACCAAAAATTATTTTTATCGTATTGAAAAAAACTTTACTCCTTGATATTAAATGTGTCTGTCATATTTTCTAAATTCAAATCATAGAAGTGGTAAAATTATGTTTTAGGTAAATTCACAAATTCTCCTATGAGGTGGGTAAAAGACGGTTAAAAGTTCAATAAAAATTATATATATATAGAGTTATTAAAAAATGACTCTAATGAATTAAATTGAACATATATCGGTATTATGTATCTATTTTGACCTAAAATAAATTATTTATTAAATTAAAATTTGGTTTTAACTAATAACTCAATGTTTTCAGCATTTATCAAAAATTGAATGTTTTCAGAAAATTACAAAAAATTCACCCTAAGATAATTTCGATATTCCGTATCCAAAATTGAAGTCCATTTTGAATGATAAAATTTATAAAATTTCAAAAAGTGGGTATTACTATTCATAATATCTAGTTTATATAATATTTTAATAACATATCGTTGTTTTGTTAAACTCGGCATTGCGTACAATGCAAGCTATCGAGGAAGGTTGCTCTTGCATGTAACGCAAGGCAAGAATAGTGTTGCGTATTCTACAAGCTAATACGGTGTTATGTATAGCATAAGATAATCTTGGTGTAGCGTAAAACAAAATACATCAAATAAATTAAAAATAATCTTTTGCATAAAATCTTGGGTTCTTACATTCTACCCCCCTTAATATGAATTTCTCCCTCAAAATTTTTTAGTTTCATAAATGGATTACAATATGAATGTTTCTTTCCTTGAAACCCACATCCTAAAAAGGAATACTAAAACTTGATTTTAGAAAATGAAGTATGAAACATAACGGTTACCCAAATTAACTCATCACTGGGTTTCTACAAAGGAGAACATAGGGGAAAATATGGATATAGAAGATAAATCTAACCGTCAAGTTCTGATGGGGAGTGGTAGTAAATATGGCTATAAAAAATCCATCAATCACAAAGCAATAAATTTGTGATGATCGAAGGTACCATATTATTCTTCAGATATGAGGACACTAGGACAACATTTTTTGTTTTCAAGATCGTTTCCCAATAGTTGAAGACTTTGCATTAGAAGAAGTACCTAATTTATTTTGGTACAATCACACCATTGTTCGTGCCATGAAAAATTTCCACTTCATCTCTTAATGAAATGAGGTTGAATTTTTCATTCTTGAAGTCTTAGTAGATCACATGATAGAATGATGGGTCATTTCATTTGTCTCAAACAAATGTTTAGCAAAAGTTTTCAAATATACCTAAGTCCATCTATGGTGAGGTTAATCGTATATGATTCCAAAAATTGACTTATACTTAATCTAATTTACCGCTTAATAAAATAAAAATAGTTTCTAATAACCGGTGACATCTTGTAGGGAAGTGGTAGGCGATAAAGGCATATCGCACTTTGGTTTTGGGTTTGATTCCCACACCCTTGTCCGACTCGATAGGTTGTTGCCCGTCCTGCAGGTTATCCACTTTCTAAAACTACATTATTATAACATCTAGTCAATAATATCAAAAAAAGTTCTACACATAAACAATATTAAATTATGTCCCACATAATCCATTCCAATCTTTAGGCTTATCCCAAATACTTCTATCAAAGCTCATAGTATAAAGAAAACAATTACTAGAAATGTCATCTACCGAGCATGTGAATACCATCATTTATCCCCCATATATCATATGATATATCTTGTTGGTCACATTCCGAACATGTGAATACATTAATCATGTATTCTCCTCATAAATGAATACCCATTGAACCTTAATGAAAACATGAATGCTGTCAAAAGGTAACTCTTTCCACATACAAAAATCCCAAAATTTCTTTATACTCAAACCATGATATAACTTTTTTCTTATATCAGATATGAGATCATTTCATTTTATATTTATCCCTTTATTATTCACATATCATTATCTTTCCAAAAATATTTCAATAACTTTTCATGGTTACCGGTACCAAATAATTATTGAATACCATTACATAGATATTCTAAAATCCCACAATACCATAAATGAGATTCCATGATACTATTTTGAAATCCCATTACACAAACACTTAATCAATCAAAAACATCATTTTCATACTCAACATCACAATTAGTGATCGTATGTGACTACCATTTATTCTTTTCCTTAAGAGGTTTCTCATGTTGATCATCATTAACCCTTTAATTAGGGAATTGATTAGAATAATGCCCCATTTCCTCGCACTTGAAGCATTGAAGTGTATGTGGAGCGTTATCTGTAGTCTTTTTTCAGTCCATATCATTATCTAACTTTTTCCCATTACATCGGCAGTCAAATTATCTATGACCTTCTTTTCCAAACGTAAATCATTTTCTAGTACCTTTTAGACATTCTACATTATGCTGCTTTCAACACTTTGAGCATAAAGAAACATTCATCTTCTTTTCACCAATGTTATGAGATTTTTCCTTGAACACAATCTTTCATTTCTTGTCAAAACCATGAGATGGATATATAACACCAACATCCATTTCTACCTTGATAGCACAACACAAAATTTCTTCATAGCTAATGAAGTCTCTTGTAGATAATTCCATTCTAAGACTTGGTTTTAAGACACTGAAGAATTGATCAACATTACAATCAGGTTGGATGATAAAGCCAGATGCATACCTTGCAGGCCTTTCAAAAATCGCCTATTATATACAAACAGATTAGTCATCATTTTTTTAAGATCAAGGAACTCCTTTTCAATCTTTTTATTAAGAATACGGAGGAAGTACTTATTGATAGACATGCTCCTGAACTTGTCTTATTCCATTGATTCAATTTCATCTTGGGGCACTGTATTCTTAATTAGAGTCCACCACTGGTTTGCATAACCTTCTAAATGGTACACAGCCAGAATGGATTTGTCATGTTCTAAACAGTGATGTATAGAAAATAACTTTTCAATGGTAATTATTTACTTTTCAACAACATGTGGATTTGAAGACCCACTGAATGATGGTGGACGTTGACTCATGATAGACTCAATAGAATATTGTTCCTTCTCTTCTCATTTGCAAGTCTAGAGTGATTCATATCTTGTGTAAGTATAACAATAAGATTTTTCACTCCATCACCCATAAGATTGGTTTTTTCAGAAGGACAATCATTGCATAGTCGATTACATTGATCATCACGGTTCCTTCGGGTTTCTTCCATCGTCTAAAACCCAAAAAGAATAGTGTGAGAGGCAAAAATTATACTTGGAAAATAACATAATAAAGGGGGAGTATTTTCAATATATAACATATTAGGTTTAATTCTATGATCATTACTCTAATTATAGGACTATAACATATACTTATACTTAACCTTAGGGACATACCTAGAGATACCTTAGAAATATCTCTAGGGATCTCACTAAAGTTTTCCCATCCTAGTTTCCAAAGGTAAACTAAACCTTTCCTCTGATACCAACTATAGAGACCCAATCCTGACATACATGGAAATTACATTAATATTTCAGAATACTTAATACATAACAAAAACACACACCCAAGGACCGAAATAGTTTAGTTTCTTTGGAAACTCGGAACATAATCTTATGATCGTGGTGAAAGATCTTTAACATCTCCCATAAAGTTCTTATCCTTTTGTTTTTTACATAAAACCTTTCTTCATATCGTGGGGAAAAGAAAACATAATAAGGGTCAGCTCAAATTCTCAGTAAGTGTTAACATAGGGAATATAAAAGAATCCACAAAAAATTGAATGCATAAACATGATCATAAAATCTAAACATCAAAATATTGAGCAATGACATAAATCTTCGATGTTCATAAACCATATATCATAAAGGAACATCAATAAAGATAAAATAGAATGGTAATAAAACATGTAATTGTGGAAACCATTAATCACATGAACATATTTCCATTGTATCTATGGCATTGCTACCAAGACCATCATAGTGGACAAAGTCCCTTACTGAATCGAGTTCACTCCTCATTCAAGTCTTGTATCACTGAACCTGATAAACATTCCATTCCAGCCTTGTCTATCTCATGAGATATAAATATATTTCCAATGATTAGAAGGAGATATAGGTCCCACCAATCTCATAATGAAATCATTCTTACATGTGCCACAACATAAACACAAATCATTCATCATAACGCAAGGAATAAAATGGGTTTCATAAACATCATCCCATCATAACATAATTCATATAAAACAAATGGATATCATTTCATCATATGAAAAGTGAAACCATATAAATCATAGAGACATTATACTTGAAACATAATAATACAAAATAATGTAATCTTATATGTAAAATAGTTTTCACAAAACACTTGAAATGAATTATTGAGGAAAATATCATTTCTTCTTCAAAATGATTTTCTTTTCACAAAATTCAGTGAAATTTTAAAGGTAAAGGATTTTTTTGAAAATAGTTATGAAATATTGTAGAGTAAGATTAATGAAAATTAGGCTATGAAACTGTAAAAATCTGTTCATGCCGTAGAAGTTAAAAAACATTCTTCTCGTACATTTGCCGGAAAAATCAAAAAGTACCACATATGAAAAAAACGATTTCTTCCATAACTCAAAGTAAATAACCAAGATGGGTAAAATGACATTAAAAATAAATGTAATAATATTATTCACATTATTAAAAACATTTTATGGACATGGATGAAAAATATAACCCCAATAAATAATTACGTATAAGCAATCTCAGATAAAATTGAGATTGAAAAATTATTCCTTACCTTAGGTATGATATTCATTATACGTATTCAGAACTCATGTATAATGATTTAAATAATGTTATTGACTTGTTAAATAATAATATTAATTGTTATGATATCATATATGGTTCACTTCTGTCTTTATATTACCCGTTCTTTTGTAAATTTCATGTTAAAGCAGCGTTTTGGGTAAAATCAATTCATTTATCGTACGTGTTTCGACTTGTTGTTCTTGATATTATTACTAATATCCTGATTTACTTAATTCTAGAATTTAAAAAAACATGATTTATATATAATATATATTTATCATATAAATATATATGATATATCAACAAACAGAATGAAATACACCATTCATGGAGACGGTAAGCCGTAAGTACGCATGGATGCTGTTTTCATTTTCTTATTGAATTCAATAGAATTAATTAAATGAAAAATATATGTACAAAAATACATTATAATTATTATGTAATATAATTAATGATGATTTATTATATATAATTTATAATTATACTTGAATGGTTAATAATGGAAAATGAATCTCATCGCGTTCGTGGAGACGGTAGTCCGTATGTACACACGAGCGATGATATGATTTTTTGATATTAAAATAGTTTATATTTGGATGGTATATCATATATAATGAATCATAATAATTTAATATTTATTATTTATATCATTTATACTCATTATTATACCCATCCAAATGAGGAAATGTTTGAATAACAAACTACACCACAACGTGGAGACGGAAAGTCATACATACGCACATGTGGAGACTTTTTCATTAATAGTATGGATATAATAACTAATATTATTGTACCATTTTTATAATAACATATAAGTATATAAAATATACTATAATAATTATTTTATAATGGAAACAACAAAGAAGGATAATGTGGATGGAGAAATGAACTTCAAATAGGTGGTGAGATATTAACCTCTTCTTCAGGATCTTCCTTTTGATTTGATCAAAAGGGATCCATAGGTTTTAATTATGACTAATGTAAGGCCTATAGAATAAGGAGAAGATATTTTAGAGGGTATTTGGGCAGGTTTTGGTAGATCCAAATGGCTTTGGAGGAGTGAATGTGAGAGAAGAGGGGGTTCCCTTTTATAAGAGGGGTGGGGGAACCTTAGAAAAAACATACAATATTATTTTATAATAAATTTATATTCGGTTTATAATGGTTCCAATGTGACTTATTTAGAGGATAGGGTGGGGATGGGTCCAAATAGTCTCTAAAAATAGGTTTTATGCAATTTTAGGTTACCATTTTAGATTTATCGTTTATATTTAACTCTAAGTTAAACAATTTAGCTTTTACCGTGTCTTCTAGTATTCTTACACTATATAGTTAATAAACATACTATATACTAAAAATAGAACCCCAAATGGTTCATTAATGTCATATATATTATTATATAAGTATTTTTTCAGAACCAAATATTTTTAGGACCGTTATATCAATAATTAATATAATATTTTTTTTAAAAACACTTTTTCTGTCAATTTTGACACTATTAGGTATTTTGTTTTTTATAAATTCATAATTATATTTTTACTACTCAAATAAATCATTTAACCATCCTTAATATGTTATATTAACCTAGAAAATTATTTTAATTCATAAAAGGTCTCAAATTACATTAATATGGGTATTTATAATATCAATTATGTTAATATTTCTTTAATAAGGTAATTATTGTATCATCAATGTGACAAAAATAAATTAAATTATTTCATGGAAAAATATATAAATAAAATAACATTATGTAGAAATATATTTTTATATTTCTAATTAATATTTATAGTCGAATTTATTATTTTTATAACCCTATAATAAAAATGTTTTATTTATTAAACTTTGATTTTAACAATTTTAACTCTTCTTTAAATAAAATAATAATTAATGTCCTAGTCTAATCCAAGTGGGCCTAAAGGGTAATATTTTATCCATAATGTTGTTTTTGATCGAATTATACCTATCCAATATAATTAAGACATGTGTTAGGGTAATAATAATATCATTTTTACCCTTAATTACCCTATTTACTTTTAACCGTGGAAAATAAAAGTAAAACGTTACTGTTCACCCAAAAAAATTTAACTTATTGAACCACATTTTACCCTTTGATATTAATAGTGTCTCTCAAATTTTTGAAATTCAACTCATAGAAGCAGTAATATAAAGTTGTTTTGTAAATTTTCAAATTCTCCTAGGAGGTGGGTAAAAGATGGTAAAAAGTTCAATAAAAATATTATATATCTAAAATTATTATGAAATGACAGTAATAAATTTAATTGAACATATATAGGTATTATGTATCTACCAGGAAAGTTCAGTTAGAGGCAAGAATCTCTGACTATTTATTAATGAAAAATAAAAGTTACAACATGCAAGGGTAGGGATGAGGGCGGACATCTTTCCCATACCCAGTCAACACTTCTAACCAAAATGAGACAATTACATATCAAGTCAAAACAATAGCATCAAACACTTTAGAAATATCACAATTGTAGAGATCCACCATTTCCAACATTTCAACAGATTCCCCAATATAGACTTCATCATCAAGGGAGTTCACCACATCACCATTTCACCATTACTTCACCATCACCACATCACCATTTAACCATCACAAAACAACCGAAATGGGTTCACAGCCCTAAGCTATCAATGCTGGCACCAAAGCTAGAAGCACCTCATCACAAGGGGTAGAGCCAAGGTGAAATCTTTCACAACATAACCTCTAGAACAGAAGCCATAAGAAAAAACACTATCGCGCAATGAAAATAAGGAACATAGAACTCCTTACCGGGAAGATCGTCGGATGACTGAAAGAAACCCCATACCCCAGAACCATCCCCCTCCAATCCAAACCGGAACCATCATAAACTCACACTGAAATCTCGAAAGAGATGCCACCAAGGCTCGCCGAGCCGATCTGAGAGTCCATATCCACATCGAGGGACATCGTCTCCGCAAAAGGGACGCTGAACCGCGCCAAATCCACCGAACCACATCGACGAAGACAGACCGAACCGCTCCAGATCCCCACCACACCACGATGACTCCACGCACGCCGAATTCGAGCCGAAGTAATAGAGGCCAAGACGAGACTGAGTGAGACAATAGGGGGAAGGGAAAAAGAGATTGACAAGAAACCCTAGATTCCACAAATTGGAGAGGAGAAGCCGCTCCGAGGCCAAACCGTTGGGCCTTATAAGTCAGGTATTATGTATCCATTTTTACCGAAAATAAATTTAATTAAAATATATGATTATTTAAATAAAAAGTCAGTTTTACCCAAAAACTCAGTGTTTTCACTATTCATCAAAAATTGAATGTTTTCAGAAAAATAACAAAACATTACCTTATGCTAATTTCGATATTCCAAACCGATAAATGATGTCCATTTTGAAAGATAAAATTTATAAACATTCAAAATGTGGGTATTCATATTCATAATGTCTAGTTTATATAATATTTTAATAACATATCGTTGTTTAGTAAGACTCGGTATTGCATACAACGCAAGCTATCGAGGAAGGTTTCTCTCGCGTGTAACGTAAGCCAAGAATTGTGTTGCGTATACTACAAGCTAATACGATGTTGCATATACTGCATGATACTCTTGGTGTAGTGTACAACATAAGACACCAAAGAAATTAAAAATAATATTTCTCATAAAATCTAGGGTTTTTACAATCACACCTTGTGACCCTATCCGGCTGACTTGTCGAGACATATGGCTCTGCTATAGAAATGAGCCATTTTTTTGCAGCTGATGGTACTCTAGTGGTCTCTTACACATACTATCATATCTCCTCTGTTTACCCAATAACAAATCCAAATGTAGATCTAGGTTCCTTATATCGAGAACCTAAATGAAAATTCCTCTGCTCGAAGATCCATCATGGATTTTTCATGACCAAAATAAGATAGTGATTTCAAAGAATAATAGATGAAGAATAAAAACGATTATTCCATATTAGGGTATAAAACGATGGATGTGTTAGTGGATCCATATATGATTGATAAATGTCAATGAATATAAAATAATATGAATTAACATTCAGACCATAATTTCAAATAGAAATTGAAATATAATAATCCTACCATGATTCGTTCTATTCGTCATTGATGGTGCACTCACATAGCTCCTATTGTGATCCACCAAAGACTCTTTGGTCATCAGTAATTGATTTATTGAAGAACAATGTGGGAGAGAGAGGGTTTGTCGGTCGGAGGATTATGGTCTAACCCTAATAAACTCTATTAACCACTTAAATAATTTAAATTCCCATCAATAGTCATTGAATCTAAACCTCTTACACCCTCTTATTTTATGTTTGATTATGTAAAAACCCACATTTTGAACTCAACGGAGGCCTTATATTTTCTATCTGACTCCCCATTCGAATTGTATTTGAATGATGTTTGAGATAAAATAGTTCAACTTGTTTATTTTATTTATATATTTTTGGTCAGTGCATTTTTCAACAGATGTCATGTGTCGTTGAAAGTCGTTTCCCCCAAAGGGTAAACACCGCGTTTCCGAAACAACGACACCATTAGATTCTCAATCTAGTTCACCTTATTAGATTTAACATGTTTTATTCTCATGTATAATAGAAAATATTCTTAATATTTTAATGAAATTTATTCTGGGAAACCAAAGATACATGATTGCATGTCGTATCAGCACCTATTTCTATAAATATATATAGAAATATTTCAATGTCTTATAAGGAAATAAACAGGACTCTACAACATTCCCTTTAAATATTTTTAATCCCTAAAATGAAAATATTTGGTAAAAAAATTTGGTATATTGAGCTCATATCTACCTCTACCATTCCCAGAAACTCTTTTGCATATTTTTTTTGTTGCAACCGCACACGAACTAAGGGGATGTTCTGACAATGTAAGGTCTTCTCTTGTCAATCATCAGTCACAACAAGGTACTTTGTAAAGGTGGATCCATATTTCATGGAAATCACTCCACAATCAATCATGTTCATTTGATCATCCATGTATCTCCACAGCTATGATACGTGGAAGTTGTAGTTCACTCACTACTACTGTAGGGATAGGGGAAGGATGTATGTAACCTAGCTGACCCTCTGTACGATCTAAAATGGCCTGATAAACCCTTGGGATATCATTATTCCCAAGAGAAACCCTTGGATTTCATGTCATGTTAAGACATTCAAGAATACATTGTCTCATTACTCGTACTCCAATGGCCTATCATAGCAGTCTGTGTAGGAATTATTTCTTTTCTATGCTATATTTATTAATATGTTAATGACATACAATTTATCTGTTGCTGGTTGCACAATCTCTGTGCCCATGAGGTATTAATATCGATCCATCGTCCAGCACAACGAATACCTAAAGGGTCTCCCATATATGACCTCAAAAGGTTCCATGCTGATAGTAGATTGATAAATGTTGTTGTATGAAATCTATATCAAATATAGGGGATCCTCCCATCCCCATCTAAAATCCAAAATGCATGACATCAACATATCCTCCGACTTATGGATATTGTGCTCAGTCTTCCATCCTATCTAGGGGTTAACAACCTTACTCATCCATAGATAGGTTCCAAATTCATCATATAGGACTCTCCTTAATCCATAAATACATGTCACATCACAATCAGAGACAATCATCAAGGGTACCTCATGAATTCGGATAATCACTCGTACATAAAACTATCCCAAACACTCCAACGAAATATATGTACATGGTAGCAAGGAATCATGCCAACAATGTGAGTTGGTCCACTATTAAACAGATGGTATCATGGTCGTTCACTATGAACAGAAGCCCTGTGACGATGTCCATTGATATTCTATCCACTTTCCACTCTCTGAACTTAAGAGGCTACAACAAACATGATAGAACCTAATGGTCATCCATAAACTGTTGAAATGTGATGCCTCATTAGAAAAAATAATCTACAATTAGTCTCATGTAAGACCACAAAAACTGATTTTGATGATCCCTACACAACTTCCCCACATAGGGATTTACAACTAAATGAGAAGTGTATAACCACCACATCACCTCCTCCCACAACATGACTGGAAACACTTTTCTCTCCTCAAAATATGATCACACGATTTCCTCCTTCAGAACATCCATCAAGAGCATCACCTATTGATATATGATCATATTGATCTTTAAAGTTGATGTATACATGATGGGACTCTTTCAGTTTCTAAAAGATTAAAAGATTTAGCACCATAGACAGTAAAAACATTGTAACCTCAATCCCCAATAGGGTCAGCTATAGCGAATCCCACTACTCTGAAGCTTCCTACACTATGAAATAATTTTACATCATGCTTTGGGAATCTGTGAAACCATTTTCCATCCCTATAGTGTAGACTATCTCGATGTCGTAGTCCTGTAGGAACTCCATCCAGTGTCTCTACCCTAGGTTAATGTCACTCTATGTAAAGATATACATGAGGAATTGGTGGTCTATGTAATTCATAAATTTCTCTTCTAGGTGGTAGTCCTTCCAAATTCTCAGGGAAAAGACTATAACTAGTAGATATTGGTCATGAGTCACATAGTTCATCTCATGGGGTCTCAACTAACTTGACCTGAGTGCAATTTCTTCATGATGTGGAATCAACATCCAACTGAGGTGAGCACCCAAGGAAAAATTAAAAACATTAAACCCAACACATTCCTCTTGTATTATAAAAACTAGATATCTCATCACCAAATTCCTTAACACCTCAAAGGAATTTTTTCATTGCTCACAGTAGATAAATTTTTTTCCATTCCACATTAGAGTAGATAAAGGGGCTGCGATCCTCAACAAGTCTGCCACAAATCTCTTGTATTAACCTACCAAGTAAATAATGATTTATTACCCTAACACATTATTGGGAGGATCCCAAAAATTTACTAATCTTATCTTCACTGTATCAATGTCAAAACCTTATTCAAAGAGTACATGCCCCAACAAGAGAACCTCATGTGTCCAAAACTAGCACTTCGAGAGCATTCAGTAAAGCTATTGTTGTTGATGTAAACCATGGATTATCCCCACGTGCTATTCATGGTCCTCATATGTCACATAGTATATGAGTATGTCATTGATGAAGATATCAAAAAACTACTCTATTCAAGGCCAGAATATATGGTTCCTCATGGCCATAGATATAGAGGTAGATTTTTCACAACAAATGGTATCACTAGAAAGTCGTAATTCCCAAAGAGATATTGAGAAACCTACATTGGAATATCATCCTCACTAACTCATAGATTTTGGTATAAATATATAAGATCAATGTTGGAGAACAATATTTCTCCTCACAACTAGACGAAGAAGTCATCAATTCATTGGAAGGGGTACTTGTTTGTTATCATTGTCTAGTTCAAGTGAGTATGATCAATGAAAATCCATTAACTATCATTTTTATTTTTAACGAGTAGAACATGAAAAACATTAAGGGACTCATTCGGTCTAATAAAACCCTTCTCATTACGGTCCTCCAACTATAACCATAACTCGCAGAGCTCAGTGGGTTCCATCTGATATACAATAGGTGATATCAATGTAGTCACTGGTTTCTATTCAATTAAAAAGTCAAACTCCCACCTTCGAGGTTGTCATGGAATTTCATTGAGGAATACATCCATATAGTCCTCCAAAAATAGTGGAACTCAGAAGTTTGAAGGATCTACTGAACCAACAATTACTCTCATTAACTAGTTGGTAAAATGTTGTAGCCTCCTTCTCATAACAGCTATCTGATCTGTTACAATATCTCTTTCATAAACAAAGAAGAACTTCATCCCAACAGTGTATAAGAATTTTACTAAACTGTGGTTATAGAATATCTATTATCATACAATGTTTATATAATCCATTAAAAATATGGCATCATAGGGTTCAATCCGGATGACCACTAGGAACCATGTGTACATCTCTCCGCCAATCGACAACTCACATTTCTAGTAGATGAAAGACTTAATAGATTCATTCCTTGTTGGAACCAAGAGACATATTTGATGTACTAGTACCTCAACTGAGTGGTTTAAAACTAGTACCAGGAGCGGAGAGACAAATTAGTGACTGGAACTCGATCATAATAAAACTGAAGAAAGAGTGAAATAAACATAGTGCATAAATCGAATCATATCGACTGTTATGAGATCGTTGAAATCCACAACCTATAGTTATCCATGACCTCAGTCACTAGATCCCTGAGATTAATGTGAACCATCTAGTGGGGGTGGTGGGAAAACATAAAACTATTTTCCCCCACATGCAGCTTGTCCATCACCTCTCAATGTGACACCTCCCGATGGAAAAACCTATCCCTGCAGAGGGGATCTCAGATCATGATGTTTTCTCAGCCATGATGGTCCACCTTCTACCATCTTGGGATGCTCAGCATGTATGGTCAGTCGGTCTCATGTCATGTTTCCTCTCACAAAAAATGTATAACTCCAACCCACATTGAGCTATCATAGTACTCTACGCTTCCCTAGTGTTTCCTGATCATGTTCTAAATCCTCGTCAGTGGGAGGCATCTAGCATTATAGCCCCACCAAATGACACATACTATCTACCATAGACGTATTAGCATTATAGCTTCCACTACCAGTCCTAGCTAATTTTCACCCCATCGATAGGATACTCTCTATCACAAACACTTAATCAAGCACCTCGACTTAGGTGGGGATGCACAAGGGTACTATGCTGGAAAAAATATCTCTATTGAGTCCCGGCTTGAAATTCCATTCCTGGAAGTAGATATCATGGATCAAATATAGGGAGTACCGAGTCAGGTTTATGATCCTATCTAGGTAATATTCTACATTGATCCCAACCCAACGAAGCTCCAAAAGCTCATGTATCAGAATATGGCATAAACATGAGGGGAAGTACACCTCACAGAACAGCTACTAAAACACATCCCATGAAACTGTTAACTCATCATGCATCTAAGTAACATAGCATCACCAATGTCTAATTCCCACATTGATAATACTTACTATGAAACCCATCGTATGATCCATCAGTGTTCGTACAAGCCGGAAGAGGATAATAACCATGTTCATCCAATCCTATATTGAATGAGAATATTGATCTCTATGAAACCTCAGTGGTCTCTATTACTGGATCTCAAGAAGTGAACTCAATCTATGATCATCTTCATCCTATAATGATGGGACTGTCTACTGTTCAACAGATAGAGGGTTTGCTATCTATCCACATGGTGGAAGTGGATCACATGATGTACCCTAAAAGGATACCTAATCACTCACAAGGTTTTCTTCATGAACCGAATCTCGTATCCTAGATGGTTGTCATCGCAGAGGAATCCCAAATGTTATCAAGGAACACTACAATCAGATGACCATATATATATATATATATCATAAAAAATGGGGATATGACTATAAATGAAAAAGGGAAGTACTCAATAATTCATGATTAATGTATCATTATTCCATGAAACAAGTTTCATAGGGTGTTGATTCTAGAAGTGGGTGATCCAGGTCCTGGTGAATGGATATATCAGTTTCCCATACAATGACTGGACTCCCCGGCACGAGATCCCTAACTGAGACACTTCGACACTATTTCCCACAAACCCAACCGTGTACTTTTTAGGGAAATATCTAAACAATGTCCAACAGATTTAACCATCTATGATACACATTTTTCATGACTCATCCCATTATGGGGAGCGAGATGCATCTAGCCCATGCCCACCTCTAAAGGCTAGTGGTGGCTAAAAGTACAATATGAGCAAAGAACACATGGATGCCTTTTGCTAAGTACATGTACACATGCATAGAGACAAATCAATGAAATAGTATAGAGTGAATAAATTAAAAAATGAACCCTATTGTAAATTGACCAAACGTGCATGGACCACTAAACAATATTAGTAAAAAAATGTAAAAAAATGAAAGAGGAGAAAAATACACACCCCACAACAAATGTTTCTCCACCTGACTGAAACTGGTAAATGAAAAATACCAGAGAGAGCCCAAATCCTAGAATCCTTTATACGACCACTATATGTGGTCCATGCACTTATATCCCTAAACTCATTTAAGTCATGATCAAACATGTATGTCATCTTCATAAGGCATAATATGTGTGGGAAAATCCTATGCATGGGTTAGTATAAAAATACCCTTTAGGACCCCTCACAATGAATGGGGATCAATAAGAGATACCACAAGAAAGGAAAATAGTAAATGGATTAATGTAAAATTCAATAGTGAATCTCAACCCAACAATAGAGTGGAGTAAACTTATCTATGCACAAGGTGCTACAGATGGAGGAAAGATGAATTTGTTTGTCAAGTCCTCACTATCTATAGTAAAATATTACACTCTTCTAGTCCTGAGAATCAAAATATGGATAAATGTGTAATACCCCATACATCTTCACCTATTCTAGAAAAAAAGTAACTAAAACCCGAGGAGGGGGTACAGAAATAAGATGTATTTATATATATTCCCAGTAAAATATATCCAAGTATGAGGGAATAAAGAGATTTCCATCTCACCAATCATCCTAGGAAAAATCCACCTATAGTTCACTAAGTATCCATCAATGATGCCCAGAAGTAGACACATATACCCCGAACACACAAGTCAATGGGGATCATTCGTAAAACTGTGATACTATTCACATGTGGTTGTACTGGCTCACCGACACAGTTTTAGATAGCATCGTAAGGATGTGTCTCTATGCGAAAAGTTCACCTCTTACTCATGGGTCCAAAGTTACAAAAATGTATGTCTCATAATGGATCCATAGTCAGATGGTGATTCTCAAAGTAGAGGACATAAACACTAGTGTGTTAGGGGGTTCAACTCTAATAGTACTTGTAGAGAACCAACACCCTAATATATTTGGGGGTTTTAATCCAATAGTAGTTATAGAGGACCTTCTCCTTAGTATTGAATGGGGGTTCTACTCTTGGTAATTGAGGACCCGCATCCTACTTGGTAGTGGGATTCCTGTCAGATGTAACTATAGAGTACCCACACCCATAATGATGGGGGGTTCCACTCTAATACCATCGAGGACACATCACATAATGCATCAGGTTGGTTAGACTCAGATGTATATGTATCCTGCATATCCACTACTATCATCAAACACTGCCTAAATAATAATCATGCTGAAAACACCATGCATCATAACTCAAAAGCTTCATTGGAGGTCACTAATGTGTTCCTAGTGGAAAAACATGTAGGATAAGAGATTTAAATACCCAAAACAGATAATTAGGGAAAATGGTGACATTCATCGCAACTATCCCAAACATGTCATTTTGGGGCCCACATAATAACCCAGTAATAAATGAAATGGATCAAAATATTGTGATCCTCATGAAAAAACAAAACATATCAATTATTCATTCATCCAAAAAGAGAACCAAAATAAATAGTCACATTCCACCATAAATTCCAAAAATGGGCCTCATGGGGAACGCACCTCGATTTCAGTTTGCAAACCCAAATCGGCCATTAAACTTATATTTCAAATTTAGGGTCATGACCCCTCAAGAAACACGTTGATCAGATTTCAAATACCCAATTTAAGTCCTACATAATTTTTCTCATTAATTATAATTATAATATTATTATCATTATATTAGTGTGTTTTGTGCAATCAAGCAACAAAATAAAATCTTAAAATTCCAGAACTATCCTAAAAAGTACACCTCAAATTTGAGATCACATTCATGAATGAACCATGTAAAACAAACTCTCCATTTAAATATTACGGTGGTTTTATTCCAAAACTCGAAGGCTTACTCCATCCCACTCTATCCCCCTTGGACTACTATGGGTTGCCTTGCCTTCATCGGGATGCTGACCCACCCCGCTTCTGGCAGGGCCTAATGGGTGATATCCACCCTACGTCAATGAGCCCGACTGATGTGTGTGTTTTTTCAGTGGCTATTACCACCTCGAACAATCCTCATGGCCATACCTGGATGACTGATCAAACAACGAAGCTCCACCACATCATGGAGTCACCGAGTTGCGGAGCCACCTTGTTCCACCCCCCAACATCACTCTGGTGGTCCCTTCCATGGACCACCAAAATTCCTCCATTTACCTAATCAGAAATTGGTAAACCGATTTGGGTTCCTTGCACCAAGAGCTTCATAGAAAAGGCCTCTGCTAGAAGACCCGTTGTTTATTTGTAGTTTCCAAAATGAGGTGACAATTTCCACACTGAAGGGATGAAGAATTATAAACATTATGAATATCCAAACTTGGAACAATGGACATGTTAGTTCGGCCATCGATTATTGATAAATGGAAATGAAGAAATACTAGTTACAATGAAATTTCAAATGAGAATTTCAAAAAAAAATCAAAGGGAAGAATTCATCCTCGATTCGATCCATTTTTCATTGAAATCATGCCCAACTAGATCGGATTTTTATCTACCAAAGTGCTATTGGTAATTTTTTATTGATTTATTGAAGACCGAATGGGGGAGAGAGTTTGATAGTGGGAGTATTATGGGATAACCCTAATTATATCTATTAAAATCCTACATATAGATAAAAAATGAACCACCCTCCAAAGATCACATATTATGTTCTTACCACGCTTTCTGATTTTAATTTTCACATCGGTAAAACACCTCATTTTATACTCTATGATAGTCTCGAATTTCAAACCCTTGTATCTATTCAAAAGTTATTTTACATGAATATCAAGATAAAATAATTTAAATTAGTTTTTTGAAACATATTGCACTTCATTACTTTTTCTATAGAAGCCCTGAGTTGATGAATGTTATGTCCTGCTTAGGGTAAATGCCTAATTTTGGACTCAACCCTACCCTCATATTCCATATCCGGGTTACCATTTAAGAGTTAACCAATTTCCATCACATGAATAGTATAAAATAAACATAACATGTTTATAAAATTAATTTGTAACACACTAAGAAATGGAAATTCGCTCCATATCAACAACTATCTTTGAATATATATATATATATATCCAACTCTGAAAAGAAATAAAATGAGTATCTAAATACATGATTTATATATTTTATGACCATAGATATTCATTTTTGACCCAATAATATAAATTGTCATTATATAGAAACCTGTTGTTTCAAAAAATTACAGGAAAATGTATTTTCATGTATTATGTTATCCGGACGAATACAAAATAATTCAATAAAATGAATAAGAGATCGAATATATCATTGAAATAAATTATTTTACAACATTGAGAAATCTGTGCATGATTATATTTGAATTATAGAAAAATGATCAATATTATCATTAAAAAACATATATCAATTAAATGGAAGTTGTTAACATCTTATCATTAAAATAAAATCAAATTATGTAATATATTTTTGTGAATTATTATAATTGAATATCATAAGATTTAATATATATGAATAAGGTTCTAAAATAAATGATTGACCTGGTTATGTTTATTATACAAATGGTTAATGTGCATTGGTGGAGTTCATGAGTAAAGATAATAATTTTTTCAATTCTAAAATCGTAATCATGATTATTTATGCTTTAAAATTAATTAAAATGAATTGAATGTTTCAACTCTCTGAAACCCCATTTATTTCCTATCATATTATTATTTCTTATATTTACATGTCTACATACCATTCGGCCTCCCGTTGGTTCATAATATTGATGAATGGTTTTTTTAGTGAAGGGGACTTTATTACACCCTTTGGTATTAAAGTATTAATACTCATTTTATATATTCTTTGTATTAATTTTTTTCCCATACCTCTAATTATATAATTTGTTATGGAATTTTTCATTGGAGACAGATTTTTTTATAGAAGGATTAATAATGTATCATTTTTGGTATGGTCATTTTTCCATTATACATGACTTTGAAAAACATGAGAAATTAAAATAAATTTTCAATTACATTGTTTTAAAAAATATTTATTCATAAAATAATAGTTATACAATATAAAATAATTGTATTTGTTTCAAATAAATTTTCTAATGATTTTATAATAATTTCTTAAATTTATGTCATATTTCTGTTTCCATGGATAATTGTTTATTCCAAATGGATTAATCATGCTATGACGAGACTGTGAATGTTTTAATTTTCAAAGGGAACACATATGTACAATCCAAAATTATATCAATAAAAATTCTATGTACATAAATAATTGATATGTTCTCAATCATATAATTGAATCTTATTAATATGATCATAATTCTATTCCTTCTCTAAATTTTCATATAAAAATTATTCATAGACCTAATAACATTTATATATTTTCAAGAGGTTATGTTTTACCTATAGTTGATTTTATAACACATGTCTATGTAATTCTATAGAGATCATGGTTATTGTATTATGTTTATGTATTATTATTCAATGGTATATATTTTCATTCATGATGATCCCTTTGAGGTTATTTGTCAATATATTTTCTCTTATGGAAAATTATATTGATTCCATTTTCATTTTAAATATATATTTCTATAATGTTGTTACCTTCTCAAATTCCTATGCCCTACCCCATTATAAATTATTAATAATACTTTCTGTTAGTGAGTATTTGTAGTCAACTACTTCTTATATTTTAATTAATGTGGTAATTTGTAGAAGTAAAACACATGATGTATCTGGTAGGATAGAATACATAACGATTTGTTGTTAGACTTATTGAATAAATAAAGTGCAATAATACATTCACTCTACAAATCTCAAAGTACACTATGCATTTGGGTTATTGAAAAGTTCAAATTGTTATATGAATTTATGATTTTTCAATATGTTATAATATGAAGGAATATTATGTGTATGTTTTCTCAAATAGAAACAATGAATTTGTTTAATATTTGTATTGTATCACCAGATTCAGTAGTGTGGGTTTGGGATTCATTAGACCAATTTTTTTGTTCACACATAATAGGATGTTTAATTCTTTCAAAGGATGATCATATGTGATAGGGTGGGCTAATTTCTTTTAGATATTATTTTTAAAAAAAATCAATCATGATGGATGATCAGTGATCGGAAAATATAAATTTAATCCCATGAAAATAATATAGATTGATGTAATGAAAAATAAATAATAACAAAATTCCATCTTTTTTATGAGGTATATGAGGTTCTTTTTTAGAATGATGAGTTTTTGGTGATGAGGTGAAAATATAGATGTGTATCGATAAGAAGTAAAATATCGTGTGGAAACCATGTATATTAGTGGCGATGAATGCATAGCATACATTAAAACAAAGCGGGAAAACATATTATTTTCTAGAAGGCATCATCATATATGTCATAAGAACAATATCAATTTTACAAGAGTAAATAATGTTACTGATGTGGAAATATTGACAAGAAAAAGTATATAAATGTGATTTGTATTCCAAGAGAGTAATATTTTTAATTTTTCACCAAATAATTTAGATATTAAAAAATATTACTGATGGATATTATTCATTCATATATTAATGGGAATATGAGGAATAAATTAAACATAAATATTGAAATTTTATTTTATTAATTAATTACATCACTCAAATAAAATTTATTATGTTCTTGAAATATATTTCGAATTATTTGATGAATATAATGAATTTTTGAATAACGTTGGATATAGAGTATTCTTTCTTCATGAAAAAGATCCAAATAAAAAATATGACATAATACTACTAATGGAATATTTTAACCATAACATTATAATTATTTTACTGAACCTGAAATTAGTGCCCCACAAACCCAACAAAAAATTGAATTTATGAAAAAAAACATGATTATTGTTGTAAATAAAATATTATATTGATTGATCATTATACATATAATAATTTCTAGTGAAAAGTAATTGGTACATTGGTTTATATTGAAATACATTATTTTTATCTAATTTTTTTTGATAGGACGCTATAAAATATTTATTAGAAAATTTAAATAAGCAAGAAATAAATGATTGAAATTTGAAGAAGGCGTATTATCAATGTGAAATTCAAAAACCATGGGTTTTTTAAAAAGATAAATGTTAATAGTTTCATATTTTTTTATCATCCATAATAAAAACGAAATAATTGATACATTAAAAACACCATGAATATTTTGGGTAGTGTTTATTTAATGATGTATGAACTCTAATTGAATGAAATCACATATACTTAAGAAATTATCAAACACATATATTATTAAGATAATATTTGTTGAGATGTTTTTAATGTATACAAAATCCAGTTAGATTTTGATCAAATGAAGACTGTATATATTGAATCGATCATTTTTAGTGATGTGGGTTTACATTTATGATGTTATCCAAATTTAACAATTATGGAGAAGGGTAAAAATATAATTGGAGAAAAATAAAAACATGTTAAAACTTATGTAAAATTAAAGACAACATTTTATAACCATTCTTTTTCATGTTGAAAAATATGGTTTCAATGTGAAATTATGGAAACATGAATAAAAAAACTACATGCATCATGAATTTTATTATATTTAAATGAATGTTACATGAGTTTGGATACTAAATAATATAATTTAGAATTTTAGTGGAACAAAGTTGGCGTTTCTTATAATTTTGATTTATGGAATATAATTATAAGATTCAGTGAAATATTTGGTCATAAATTATACTAAAATATTAATGTAATCAATTTTGATGACAAATTCAAATTATTCTAAACTATTTTTATATTTAATATTTTTACAATGTAAATGTCTTAGTAGATATTTCTAGTGGATGGAGAGACATCCTTATGATAGATAGAAACTTAAGTATAAATTGACATATATGATTTTTAGTTTTTGGGAGAAGCAGAATGATATTTTTCTAATTACGAAAAGTATCTATATGGGTTAAACTAGTGAACAAGAGAATCATATTCCATGTATACACGTTCATTAAGTTGTGAAGCATATGAAAGGAAGAGTTTACATCAACCACTACATTAAATATGAAAAGAAGTATCACATTCTGTTTTTATTTATGATGAGTATATTATCATTATTGGAATTGTATAATTTATGTATAAGTAGTTTTATTTAGAGTTTCAAATATGTCTCATATGTCCATCATAAGAAAAATGATGTACTTTTAGGATTATAAATATTTAAATTAGATTATCATATCTGTCATTCACAAGGAATGTATGCTTGAAAACATTTAAAGAAGATTAGAATAGAGGGTATGGGGATAATTTCTAACCGAATTTATATGGGTAAAAATATATAAAATTAAAAAGTTAAAAAAGTATTTTATTTTAGAAAGTTATTGAAGTTATTTATGTTTTTTCAGTATATTACATCATCAAGATTAGATATAGTTCATGCTATTACATTTTTTTCTATATATCAAAGAATAAAAAAGGAATATCATTTCATTTCTATGAGGGCATTTCATAGTAAGATCAATATAATGATGTATTTTGTGTTGAAAATTTTCAACTATTGTATTCATGGTCTAAACTGATATACATATATAGATTAGGATGGAAATGTTTGTGATAGAATAAAAACATCTATAAGAGTTTTATTTAAGGAGAACGTTGTATTTGCTGGAACACAAAAATTAAAAATTCATTGAACATGAGTTCTACAATAATAAAATATGATGTTTTAAGCCAAAAAAATAACCAATTAATGTTGTTAAAGATTCATTGAGAAGAACTCAAGGTGGATGAAATTTTCATATTTTTTATATTAACATAATTAATGCTCCACCAATTTATTCTTAAATTTATTTTAGATTTATGAAAAAATTAAAAATTAAAAGAATTATCCATTTATCATGGAAGAATTTGAAAATGGAGTTCTAAATCTGCTGTTTTATTCTAAAAATGAGTATATTATTGAAATGTTCACTACAATGTTGTGTACGGAATCCCTTCAGAAATTAAGGAATAAGATTGGAGTTCAACCCAATTCCTCTCAAGGTTGAGTAATGATCATACCATCTTCTATATCAGTTTATTGTTATATAATTTCATTCAACTGATTGAATAAAATAATAAATATAATTACTTTTATTTACAAATTCATTGTGGATGAAAACAATATATGAAAAAATATGCTTATAATTGTTTAAAACGATTGAAGAGTGATATATTCTTAAGGGAGATAATATTTTTTGTATGATTTTATATAATGGAATTTTTGGGATATTGGGATGGGTGTGTATGTAATATTTTTGATTGTTTAACTATTTTAAGATGTCAATAGAAATTTACAATTAGGATCTTATATATAAATGTTTAATGAATAGTACGATGAAGTTGATGTATAGATGTCTCTTGATGTTGATCCAAGTTTGTTTCAAATTCATTCAACAAGGGTACACATGAAAAATTAATGGAAAAAATGACATTAATATTTAATTTTGATATTTATAATTTTATGTTCCCACACATAGGCTTATAATTAATTAAATATGATTTATGTAAATTGGGATTTTTTTTAAAAAGTATTTATTTTCATTAGTTAATTGAAAATTGATAATATGCATATTCTTAGACTTAGGAACAATTAATGAATAGTTGGATATCTGGATTTATTATGTCAATTGGGTGTTTATTTAGACTTATGGAATATTTTATAAAATAATTAGATGATTATAAATCCATATGTTTATGTTAGTTTGTCTAAAGGCTGAGTTGATTTATTGAAAATGCAATATATATATATATGTTGATTCATTTTAATTATTTCCTATATGAACACACGTAATCTAAATTGTATTCTATTGATAGAAGAATATTTTTAATTCTACATGTTTTTAAATAAATCTGAGATTTGTTTTTTCGATGTTAAAATATTATTGGTGCACTGAATGAATGGGTCTAGAAATTGGGTAATTATTCCCAATTTAAAGAATCCCAAATTATTTTTTAATATTTTAAAAAAAAATATTTTTATATTTAGTATATAAGAATTTTTGAACATGGGTAAATATATTCAAACATGTGGTTATATATAAATTTTTTTCTATGAATAATATTTTATATATGGTACATATGGTGTAATATGAATTAAATATGAAGTTATGATATGTATGACTCTCTCTTTGATAAGTATGTTTTCACATTTTAAAACATTTGATGTTTTCCATGTGGAATAGATTCTCATTGTATTTATAATTCATCAAAATTATTTCAACACATTAATATGATGAATTATAAAATATCTTATAAATAATTTTGTCGAACCTAAATAGGATAAGAATTTGGAGAAAACTATTTGATTGTGGCATTATTTTTTCCTAGATTAAAAAATCCAGGTACTTGATGATGTAGATAATTATGTGCTATATGGAATACACCAATATGAGTCATTAATGTATACAATCATATCAATTTCCATATAATACAAGCATTGGTATAAATACATATGATTAGGTGGTATATGTTATAGAGTATTTTATGTTAGTTACTTATTTGAATTAAATATTTGACATTTACATTTGATGAGGTTATAATTTATACTAGATAATGTAATTACATCCGACATGAGAATATTTGTAATAATGGGGATAAGTATAAAAAAATAAAATTTAATATATATATATAAATATAAAATTCAATACATGTCATTATATACAATCATTAGTTTAAGGATTGTAAAATAAAATTCAAAAAATGATATAATTAAGTAAATTTGGTGAAGAGACAAGGTCATTGCTTATTCTATAGTTTCCTTAAATTATTTTAAATTGGTAAATTTTAATTGGTTTGAAGATATATTATTATTTAATGATTTCATGGATAAATAAAAATTGTTGTATCCGAAATTTAGAATATTGTTGGTTGTGTGATCAGAAGTTTTGAAATACTTTACGATCACTGTAGTGTGTTTTTCAATGTGGTGATCCTTGTAAAAATTATTTATTCTGGGTATAATTTTATATGTTGTCATTAACATCAATCACATTAACAATTTTCGATGGTGAGGAATATAATATCCCTTAAATGTATTTGTATTTGTTGTCATACAAACTAGTTGGTTGGACTAATTAAATGTGTTTTTTGTTTATGACTACCCATAGTTTAGAATGTCATGAAAAAATGTATGAACAGTAAGTTTCACATGTCCGTTATTACAAATTCAATCACTATTTAATTAGTAATTATTGTTAACGTGATTTTCTTTAATAATAACCGTGTATGAGATTTGAGATCATGTGATTATTTATATGACATCATTTGATCAGCATTTAATCCTGCCATATTATTCTTCCAAATCCTTTTATTGTTTAAATTATTTTTTTAAAATTATTTACATTTCCATATTGATTTATCCATATTAACACGTGAAAATATTCACTATATGGAACTCTTATTGAAAATATAATCCCTCCCTTATTTAGTTTCCTTTAATATTGAAATTTGGAATGATGCATTGAAGAAGTCCAAGGATGAAAAATATGTAATTTCACAATGTTATATATTATAGGGCTTCAAATATAATTTGATATTTTACTATATATATATATTTCACTGTGAATTCTAAACTACTGGGAGAATGAGGATGTGATTCCCCAAATATGGCACCAATATATTGTTGTAACCATTAAATCTGAGCTACTTGGGTTAAGACCATTAAAGATTTTATTAGAATAATTTTAGTAGAATAATTGGGAGGTTGAATTAAGAAATAATTGATTTTGGATCATTAGGGATGACTCTCTATATATGATAATATCATAATTTTTTGGTATAGAAAAGATTATTTGGTTTAACATTCCATGCATCCATATCTATATACTAAAATTGGATGTTGTTTTGAAATAGACACATCAAGGTGAAATATCCCAAAAAAATCTAGTCGACCATATAATAACAATAAATCCAATGCACGATGAGTCTACACTTACTATTAATATTTTATGAAACTCATTGGGTGAATATTAATGGTTTATTCCAAATTTCTATTAAAAGTCATTGTGATGACTGAAAAAATATAACATGTGGAAAATTGAGTTATAACCTAATAAAATTGGTATTAAATAAATAGTATTGGGTATATCAGCCTATGAATGATCATAATTTTAAAGTCATAGATAACCAATTTGAGGTTTTATGTGGTCAGATTTTATCATGATTTGGGATATTTCAGAATATATTTGTAGGAATACTAAACTTTGGTTTAGTATGTAGTTTAGAAAAAGGATATTTTGTGGATGAATGATTTTATATCTGTTTCAAATAATATTTAATTTATTTAGGACTCTTATGGATAATATGACCAATAATGTTATGAGAAAAATAATTAATTAAATTTTATTAATAAAAAATATTTTATAGAGATACATAGTTATTAAAATGTGCTCTGGTGAATAATTTTATTTATATGTATGTAGATCAAATAATTTCTGGGAATGTTACTTAAATTACATATTATTATAAAAATAAAATTCATATGTTCTGTGAAATCCCATCACATTAGTCAAGGCTATGCCGCTCGAACCCACAACTGAATGGTGACAAGGTATAAATGCCTATTATTGGCCAAAAAATTACATACATTTTAAGAATGTTTTTAACATAATATATTATATAAAAAAATATTTTTTTTATGGCAAACATATTATAGGATCATGTTATTTATAATTTTGGGGATTTTAAGGTGAAAAAGTAATTTCAAGATGTTTTTTATTTTGTTGATGTATTTAAAATGAAAATAAAATATTTTATTATTATTGATGCATAATCATTCAATATTATTGTTTTAAAGAATAATTTTTATTATTTATTTTAGTTATTCTGTATGTTTATATTCCCTATCCATATTTTTTAAATTATTTTTAAAAAATCATTAAGTTACTCGAATTTTTCATTATGGACATTGTATATTATCATTTACATTAAAAATGGATTTAAAATAATCATACTTATATTTTTTAATGTTATCCTTCGAATATATTTACCTAAAATTCCAAAATGATTTTTTTAAATGTATTGTGCATTTACATGGTTTCCCATATTTTTATCCCTATAATGAAATTTATATTTTTCTATACCATGAACGTTCATCCAAGGGTGCAGGACCCATGGCTCCAAAATTTATTGAAAAAAAAATTAAAACAGTACACAAGAGTTTATGAGATGTATACATGCAGTAAACCACATCTTAAACAAAACACAAGTGCACATCCAGAAGTTACCTTTTTCGAGGCTGACCATGACCCATGGATCCACCCCGATTAGTAGGCTATCAACCTCCCCACCTATGATTCCCCATCACAGGAATCATAGAAGAGGAGTCCCCATGCATTGTATCCTTAGGTATTGCATCCTAAAGAATAGTGGATTGCTGCTCCTTCGATTCATGGGGCCTTGCTTGCACCCCTTTTGTGACCTGCACATCCCTGGACAGGGCATCAACTACACTATCCTCAACATCAGATATCCCAGTGCACCTTCTATTATTGCATCCTACACCCATCAAACCTTCTAAATTAAGTAAATCAAATTCTGGATTATTAATGATCTCTAACATGGAGAATAAATTAGCACCATCTTTATGTGCAGCCACTGAATCCATTGTCTTTTGTTCCACCACCGCTGAAGAGTCCAGCTCCAGATTTATTAAATTATCCTACTCCACATTAACCAGGGAGGACTCTGTCTTATGGAGACAGTCCTCCCCAGGATCTCCTTGTGAGTTAACAGATTCAGTAGCAATTAAGATTTCTTGATTTCCTTGTTGCTCCAGTTTACCTTTACTAACCTTCTTGACATAATAAGGGAGCTCTGTCTCACGCATAATGTCCTACCCATGAGAAATATGCAATCTAGAAGATTCAACAATAATCTCAGTTGTACCTGTAAGAATTCCCAGCTTATCCAACGAAGCATCATCCTCCACCACATTATCTTCATGTGGCTTTTCATGAGAAATTGAGCAGGCCCTCGGTTTTTTGTGTGGAACCATTTGGAAACCTTCATCATCGATAATCTTCATCTTCCCCTTACCACAAATAGGAGAATTTCAACATGATCAATCTCCTAATTAACTTTGTCTTGAACCTCAATTACATGTTTTGATAGATGCTCTTCATCCTCTGCAACATCATCCCATGACTTATTCATAATTCCCATCTCACCATTGATTCTAGATGTCACCTACTCCAATGTTTTAGCAGTCTCTATAGCAACAGTAGCAATAACATGTTGTGCCTCACCAGTCCTTTTCAAACAATGCTGAACAACTTCAGCAAAGGTTAGAGTTTCCTTGAGAGGATCCTTTGTTTTGGGGCCATGTTTACCACCATATGCACCTTTCCTCTTACACTGATCATGGGATTGACCCAGTTATTTACATACGGAACATTTTAAATTCCGACGGCATTGAGAAAGAGCATGACCAATGCATAGGACGGACTTACAAAAATTAGGCAACCTCTCATACTGGATTGAGAGTTCCAACATGGTTTCACCAGCAACCAGAAATACTGTATCTATCAGCACATTTCAAAAATAAATTTAAACTAGTACACTAGAAAAATGGCCATACCTCGGATGTTCAGTTTCTTTTTCTACTTTAATCGGGCAGCCAATGGAAGAGGAAACTTCTACTAGAATAGATGGATGCCAAAAAAACTATTTTAAGCCTATGATCTGGACCCAAGTCTGGGTATAAGAGTTCCTGATTGCCAGAGGACTTGATAGAGGATCCCATTGTTTAACCATGATATATCTAGGTTTCATCGACACTAGTCTGATGCTCCAGGCCGCATTCTTCATTTCTTTCAAAGGGAAAACAATGTGAAAGGTACCTCTTCCAATAGAAATTAGACGCCATTCCGTAAATCCCTAGCTCTGAGAGAGTCGCAATCACACATCCTCAGCCCTGATAGGTGCATCATTTCGAGTTCCAGACAGTCTGTCAAGAAGGGAAAATTGGCATTCTTCTAGTAGATCTTCCAATATCTTCGGGTTTGCTTCGATAAATGTAATCGACCCATTTTTCGTAATCCTTTGTCTGAGAGAAGCACATTCATACCTGGAATAACATAAGAACGGGTTTCGGAAAGCCGATCCATCAGACTTTTTCGTAGGGTTTGCTGCATCATTCATCAACGAATCTACAGTGTTCCCCTTCCCTCCACTTGTAGACACTGCTTTCGAAGGGGGAATGAATACCTCCTTCGGATCAATGTAACACTCCAGAGGATTCGCCATCACCAGATCACCAAAGTCGAAGGTTCAACATAGTCTTCGTCTTCGACTCCTGCATCTCCCCCTCTCCCTCCTCTATCCAGGAAATATAGTTCACCATTAATATTTTTCTATAGGTTTCCAAAAAAATTAAAAATAGTAATCATTAAAGAAATTTTTTTCAGAATCCATTATATTTTTCTCTAAAATAAATTAAAATTAACAAAAAAAATATATTTTTTATGAGTAAATGGTACACCTCAATATTATGTGGTTTCATGGTCATTAACATTTTCTTAATCATTCTATTTCTTGTGTCCAGTGATCTATATCGCTCTACATAATTACTCTGAAATACTCTGAAATTATATTTTTTCATCATGTCCATATTATCCCTTCCCACTATTGTTCTACTATTTAAAATCTTTGTTATGTGATTACTTATATATTTATTTTTTCCTATTTTCAATAAGTAGTTATGTGATAACCTTTATGATGTGGGGTTTTAATGTAAGTATTTTCATATTTCAAAACCATATTTTTCGAGAAAAATGTAAAATTAAAAGTATTTTATTTATTAATGTGTCATGAATGTAACATGTTGAAATATTTGGAAAATGAAATCTATGTTGTATAGAATATATGATATGCAACACTGATCCTCAATTTATATTGAAATATTAATATATATATATTTTTAATTTATATTCTAGATGTAAAATTGGAATGTCAAAATATAATAAACAACATTACAAAAAATATATAAAAAATCTTTCTAATATATATATATATATATATAATTATCAATTATTAGTACATGATCAAACAATTTTTAGAAATGTTTTATTAATTTTCTAGGATACATTTTAATAAAAAATGTACTTTATTGATTTTCATAAGAATATAATATAAATAATTTTTATAAATATATTTATTAAAATATTTAACTTATAAAAATGGTATTTTTATTAAATAATAATTTCAGAATTAGCATAGTGTAATATTTGTGGGATTGTTTCAGAAAAACTGTCTTTTTTGGGAACATTTAAAAATAAAGTTTACTGTAAAACTATCATTTGGTTTTAAATAATTATGTATTATGAAAGTTCTATATGGTATTCAATTTGATATAAAATTAATATAACTATTATTTTTTTATATTTAATATAACATACTACATTTTAACTATCATTAAATTGAATATTGGTATACGTTCATTTTACAATGTGAAAAGGTATTTTTTTGAAACCCCATTTTTCATGTTTAGTGGGAATAATTGTAATTTATAATAAAACACATCATCAAATTGAACATTCAATAACTTATTGAATTTATCAAATTAGATGATATAAATTTTGAAAATATTTACCATTTAATTTGATTCATTATGAATAGTTACAATAGTAAAACAATTTCACTATATGAAAATGGTAAATCAGAAATTATGGTTAAAAATAGTATGATAAAGCATTGAAATTGAAGTTATCGAATATATTTATACTATTTTATGGGTTTTTTTGATCTATTTAAATCCAATTAGAGAACATATTCCCACTTTTCTCTATATTTGTTTATTTTAAGCATTATAATATTAATATAAAAGAAAAATATAAATATAAAAATTTATATTTTTTTAACTATAAATTTATTTGAGAGTGAAAAAATATAAGTTTAGTTATAAATATTCATTTAGGTAACAATTTATTTTTAATAATATAAATTTATTTCATGTTTTTATTAATGATATTTGTCAATAAAAATAGGTTAAATACCTTGGGGGTAGTGAATTTGAGTAATAAATATTAAAACAATTTCCCCTTCGGATATTGTTTTTGAATTAAACAAAACATTCGTTTATTTTTTCCAACATAAAGGTATGAATAAAATAGAAATCCAAATAAATTTTTTTTAATTAATTCACCCTCACTATGATATATCTAAGGATATTACTATTGTGATGCAATGATGTACCAAATCCACTAAGGCTCACTACCAAATTACATGTTTTGAGAAAGATCACTTTTATGACCTCTCTCACTTTCTTTTCAATGTTTATGGTCATCTATGTACACTCCCAAGGTTCACTCCCCACTCTCATTCAACGACTCATTGTTTGTGGAAAGGATCACTGTCATCCTCTCTCCTTAATCACTTATCTGGAAAGGATGCACACATTGATTATTTACATATAGGTCCTTCATTATAAAAAATTAACACATCCTAACCTATATATAGATTCTCTAATAATTTCATTCTTTATTATGTATTGTAAGTCTGTGTAAATTTCTATTTAGAACTATTTTAGTCTCCAATGAAATTCCATGTACAATCTGTGAACAACCTTACATCCTCCATTAACTGTATTTCAACATGTGGTGTGAGTGCTTCAAGACCACCTCTCATTTTGTGTACTGCCTCTCCTTCTATGGACCTCCTCTCATTCCATAGACCGCATCTCCTTCCATGGGATTCGTCCTCACAAAATATATTGGACATCCTTAAATTAATCCAAAATATATGATCTTATATAATGAAATTTGATATCCCTAATGATATAATTATGAGTATTTATATAGGAAAACAGATCTGAATGGACCCACTAATCTAAATTAACCCAAAATTGGTTACACTGCAATCTTCATCGTGAACTACAATATGAAGTCTGCAGAGAAACATACTCCTTTATAGTGGCCGATGTATTCCATGAATTAAAAACCATTGTGGCTCAAGAAATTAATGACTCTATTTCAAAAAATGGAAACCTCCCAAAACGACAATCCTACTAATAATGGGGTGCGTCTCATGAGCAGTGATCCTTGAGGAATTTTTAACAACACAATATACCCCTTTGGGTTTGATAAAAACTCTTCAAAATTATATACATCATTAACTATTAAACCATCATCATCCAAATTTCACTTATCATGATTTAGATAACAATTATATAAATACTTAACACACACTCTAATTCAACAAGAGCAATTCTCAACATACGAAATAAGATTATAATGTAATTTTCATCAATCAATAAATTCATTTAAAAACAACTAATCATTATTGATCATGAACCTCATATGTCATGATAAATAATCTTGAATTTATAACATTTATCATTTTCACATTTAAAACCCCCTACTTCACTACACCCCCTATTAACTTCTCCACGTGTCTTGATTGAGATATTTTCTCCCTTTTAAAACCATAATTTCTCAAACATGGTCAGTGAAAATGACGGTCACTTTCTTGTGGTATGTAAGAGGCTAAAAAACATAGATAATAACATTATGGACAAAATACACCAATCCTCCGAAAGAGGGGGTCAGACATCCCCACATTTTCAGTTTCTTAAAATCAAATGAACACCAAGAGATGTTCAATGTCTATAAAATTATTTTTTAGGTAAGTCCTTTGTTTGAAATCCTGAAACGTGTAATTCTTTAGAAACATACTCCAATATCAGAATCCATTCCTCCAACTTCTCCTTGAAAAAAGGACACTTTATTTCACTGTGTTTTTTCATCTATTGATGTACTTGATTTTCCTAGGATATATTGGACTTGAAATGTTGAATTGGATTCTGATCGTGGACCCCAGATCACCTCCCATATCATTAAGATGATTCTTCATACAAATTAATTGTGTGGAAGTTTGAGTAGTCACAATATATTTAGAATATACGTTTCTCAAGGAAATTATATCTTTTTTATTTTTTTCTTTGAAATACACAATCCAAAAAGATAGAATTCAACACAAGTCATTGACTTCCTATAATATGTTAATCTGGCACGATCTGCATCTGTATAGCCCAATAACCCTTACTGATCATTATCATTTTATAAAATAGTGAAATCCAATGTTCAGTTGACATAACAAATTATTCATTTCATTAAAAGAAAGAGGAATACCTTAATATTGCAGTGATATCATGTTTTTTTGAAATTTGGAACAAAATATTTCTGGTTCTGTCGAGGTCAAGTATAATGGACTACCAATGACATGCCTATATTTCATCACATTAACTACATTTCCTTAATAATCCCATTATGGTTTCATCTGGGTAGCTAGCAGAGAAGTTATCTCCATGTAATTATCAATTCCAAATCCTATGAAAATCTCCTTGGATTATTTATATTTAAAAAATAATGTTCCATTAAATATTTGAGTCATCTTTAAACCAATGAAAAACATCATTTTACTAATAATTGACATTTAAAATTTAATTTTCATGAATTACATGAACTATATTCACTATGCTTCATCTGATCCAGATTTTTTTCTCATAAACATATACCAACATCATCATACATTGATTACTATCATTGTTTACATGGAGACTCTAACCAAGTCCACTAAGATAAAAATAGATCTACATTGAACAAATGATATTGAATTTAATATCATGCTCATGGTGTTTTCTTAAAACCATATAGAAACTTTATTATCTAAAAAAATATGTAATCATAATCATTTATGAGGAAACCATCTAGATTATCAATATAAACTTTTTATTCTAGAATCCCATTTAGAAATGTTATCTTGTTTTCCATCTAGAATACATTGATCCTTTGTATCAATAATATTTCCAACAATAATCTGATTTTCTATATCCTCACAATGGGTGATAATGTTTTATCATCATTGATACACTCTATATGAGAGTACCCCTTGGACACTAGTCATGTGTTGTTTTTAATAACTTCACTATATTTATTCATCTTACTATGAAAGAACAATTTAGTCATAATTATATTCCTATATATGGGCCTCCAATCAATATCCCATATTTGATTCTTCTAAATTTTTCCAAGCCCTTCATTAATATTATAGACCCAGTTCTTATCTCCTGCTAATTCCATGAAACATTTAGGACATACCTTTGATATGAATGATTCTATAGATGATGTATTATTCATCCTTGAACGTTCTAATTCTGTTTGAAAAAATATAATGTTCCTTCTATAAATTTGGGATCTTCTTTTCAATCTTTTTACAGATACTAGATTATTCACATCCTTTTAATTATTTTAATATTCTTTGGAATCAGCCTCTAGAATTGGAACATCCCCTTATCTTCTTATCTTTTCATAGCTATCCTCATGAGGCTAATAATTTATTTTTTGATGATTTATATCATTCTAAAGTACAGTAACATTAATTCTTTCAACTATTATTCGTAGCCACTTTTTGATGAATTTATATGATATTTTTTTCCTTGATTAGCAAAGAAATATCCCTTCATATCCATGATGTTTCAACATTATGTAATTTTGGTGATTGCTAATGGAACACTTACTTCCAATGAATCAAAAGTACATAAACATTTACATCCATCCATACAATAGCTCATATGAATTCTTCTCTAATTGTGGATATAATAATGTTCTATTTTCTTTTTAGAAAGATCTCATTACTACATATTTACAAAAACAACATTGTATATTCTGTCTTGATGACCATTGTTATATCATGTTGTTGACAATTCAATTTCATCTCTCTACTAATAAATTCAATTATGAAGTTATTATTGCATATATATGGTCTAATATCCCATGTTTCTCAATATAATCATCCAATTGAATATTTTTTATCTATTATTCATTATTTTTTTTAAATATTATAGATTCTTTAATACAACTTTTCAACATCCCTTAGATTAGATGTTATGAAACATAAATCATCATATTTTTTTGTGATTATTAAAACCCATTCCATTATTATAAAATCAACAATTAGGAGAACATATTATCTCTTTCCATTAATAGAACTATGTGAAATAGGTCCTCACACAAAAATATGCACCATGTATTGTTTTTTTGACATTTTCTCTTTTTTCATTAATTTTATTTCAAGGGATAACCCATTATTAAAAAGCATTATATGTATGAGAATGATCACATGATAACCTAGGGAGTTCTCTAGAAGCATAATATCTTACAATATCTTCTAATGATATTTGGGTCAAATTTCCATGGTGCGTATTCCAAAACACGTTTTCATATTCATTAGAAAAATATCCCATATATTCTTCTCCAATATGAGGGTAATGATATCCATTCATTTTCATTCCCTACAAAAAAAATTGTACATAATTTTTCTTTTATTAATCAAAATTTATTTGAATAGATTATTGAATGTCATATGTCACATATTTGGATTACACTTAACAGACTATGACTGAGACCTTCAACGACCAATACATTAGAACAACTCATGTATATTCTGCCAAACATGAATTTTCCCATGATAAAAATATTCAGGATGTAATCACTACTAAATCATATGATACATTCCTTATAATATGTAGTTATTGTCACCAGGTCCCATTTTCATGTCATATGAGAGGTGAATACACTATAAATAATCTATATTCCAGTGTGATTTGATGCATTAATAGAAATTTCAGCAACCACTTCATTTTATAATCTCACATTTTTGATCCATTTAAGACTTCAAACATGGTAATGAATGATAATTTTGAACTTCCATAATGTATGAATGAGAGGACTCATCATACAACAATATATGTTTTTAATTTTTTTTACTAAATTGATGATACATTGAACTGCTGCTTTTGATCATAATAAATCTACTTCAGAACATTTTACTATATTTTCTCTCAGAAATATCTTACCATGTCCCAAAATTCTCTATACTTGAAACAATGAAAATCAAATGATGTTTTGGAATATTGACTTCTCTAAGGATTCCTTTATTTTCTTTATACCCTTTGGTACCTCTTAGATATAGTAATTACACTTTTGGTGTTTTCTATCTTTCCATGAATACAATATATCATGTTTGGTGCATTCAATTATTGAAATTCTATACTGTTGGATCTCCCTTGGGTTTTCATAATCTTTTTATTCTGATTAATACCCAAATCAATATTCATTCTTGGAGAATGTGCTTGTGTTTTGACATCAACCATTATTGCTTTCTTTTTTTATCAATCCTCATGCTGGCCTTATCATTTATATTTGATTGATTCTTCTCTTATACTATACATATATATTATACTTTCATCAAATCAATTTTTTAATGAAATATTTTCTTGATGTCATACTGCGAGTCAAGAGTTTTTCCTTATCCATAATAAATTTTTAGTGGCTGATGATTTTCATTTCTAGTACATTGATTCATTTGATTTGATCTTTCCCGGTGCAAGTCAAACTAACAATTTTTTTCCTTTTTATCTTATTTTGATCTTGTACTCAAAAGTCATTTTTAATCTCTATGGAATAGACGTTTACAGTTTTCTATCTCTCCATATATCTCATGATTTATCTTATTCCTACTATTTTATATATTCTTTTTTACTACAAACAACATTGTAGGATTTCTTTGTTTTTTTCTCATGTCATTATTTCCTCAATTGAAACTTCTAATTCATTCATTATATCAACTCAATATTTCAATTATTTTTATTCACAATCAAATTGTTCCCTTGTTTTTGAATTTCATAAAAAATTGATCATAACATCTATTTCATGATCCTCACAATTTTCCAACTCTTCTACCTCGGATTCTAATGAACTATTATCTTTTTTTGAAATAAAATTCATCATTATGAGGAAATTTCACTATAACTATTTCTTACCATTTAGTATGGTTGAAAAAAAATTAATGGGAGTTTCATCATTATATTCGTCATTATCTTGATACTTTTTTATGAGATTTTCCACAAGATATCCAATCATTCCATATCAAAATAATTCAGCTAGAATTTTTCCTTCGAGCATTCCTCGCCATCTTTAGAAATTTTAAAAGAGTAATGAAATGAACTCATCCACATTTTCTTCCTCTTGAAAATCCAAAATATTGATAGTTTTCATGTCCCTATGTTTCACTTATTTTTACATCCACCTTATAATATAATAATCATAATTTCTAATTACTATGTGACAATTGTATTGTGCATGTAATCTAATCTCATCTTTTTTGGTTCTTTATCTTCCAATTCATAATATTTCAGATTCAACCAAGGTGGATGGATTATCAAAATGTTCATAACAATATTTACATCATCAATATGTTCTTAGATACCATGAATTTTGTTTATAAAAATATTCATCTGGTCTATGAAATAATCAACCGACTCATTAGTGTGGATTTTGAGATCCTCATACATATTCCAAAAAACGTATAGATTATATTCACTGACTTTTGAGTCACCATATTAAATATTTAGAATAATTTTCTATATCTCATTTGATGAAATTCACATAATCAACTTTGTATATATTCCATTGGATATGGATCCCTATGAATAATGTATTACTTTGGAGTCAGTATCAAATTACCTACATTTATTCTCTGATAAAGCCTCACTGTTGATACCAGCAAAAATTACATGCATCATCTCTGTAAATACTTCCATTTAGAAAGATATAATGTAGTGATTCATCTAATTATTCCATAATTGAAAACTTATTCCATATAAGATAGGAATCCCTATGCGATTTACAAATTTCATTCCTTATACTTAGACTAAACAACTAACATTAAAACATTATCTCTAATAGTGATTATTATCCCACCTACGTAAAATAACTTAAGAGGATGGGAGAATTAGGGTATGAAATATTAAAACATTTTCCCTTTCAGATCTTGTTTTTTCATTAACCAAAACACTCTTACGAAACTTTCTAGTAGCAATATATGTACAAAAATAAAATCATTCACGATAAACATCAATTTTAGATGGTTCTCAATTAGTAGGCTACATCCAAGGAGCATACAATGTTGGTGTACTGATGTACCAAATCCAATAATGCTCACCTCCAAATTAAATGTTTTAGGTTGTGTCACTTCTATTCCATTGATCACTGCATTTATAATGTTTATTGTCAAATCACTACTTTCCCAAGGGTCCCCCCCTAACTCACTTTCGATTGATTACTATTTGTTGAAAGGATCTACATCATTATCCTCCATTACTAACTCCTATTGAAAAGTTCCACAAATATTTTATGGATATTTAGGTACCTGTATTATGAATAATAAATATATCCTCAACTTTATTATGATTCTCTGTTGATGTCCCCATTCTCTTTGTACTATTAGTCTGAAAAAATTTCATCGGGAACTATTTTAGTCTATCTGTGATATTCTTTTTACCTATCGAAAACTTCTTTAGAACCTCTATAAACATTATTTCACCTCCTGGCATAAGTGCTTCACAGACCACCACTTCTACCATGGACCACCTCTTATTTAGCATACTGCTTCACCATCAATATACTGCATCTCCTTCAACAGAACATATATCCTTCCACAAAAGACATTCTCACGAACTTCTTAGGACATCCCCAAATTAATCTTGGAGAAATGATGATTTCTAAGGAAATTTAATATCCCAAATGATCTTATTACGAGTCTTTATATTGGAAATAGATTTATAAATCCTACTAATACAAATTACCCAAAACATTGATATAGTACAACCTTCACTACGAATTGTCCTATATGGTACACATTGAACCATAATAATTTGTATCAAATAATGTATTCATCAAATTAAAACCATTTTTGGATCATCAAATCACCACATCTATTCCAAAAACAATGAGCCTCCAACAAACAACCATCATCTTATGAAATGAAAGACTCTCACAAATTATTCTTTCTATGATGTTTGCATTGTGTGCTTCACCATAGTCATAGCGGTACTTTGAGGACATCGCCATATGGAAATTTTTGTTTGTCGATTATGTATACCTGATTCATTGTAATATACCATTTTTAACAAAAATATCACCCCTAAAACAATAAAATGAATCCATGAAGGAATTTTTTCCAACAATATAATCACCTCAATTTGTTCTTCAATGATGAAATAGTATTTATTCATGTAACACTAAATAATAATTGAATTTAACAATATTCAATCTATTATAAATTTATTGAATAAATAACATACATGAATAGTTTTAGTTATGTAATACAACAAAGTTGTTGTAATGGATTATATTTTAATTTCATATTTTTCATGCTGTATTCAAAGTAAAAATAATTTAATAGTTCAATGGATGAAATTAATGATATATTATAATAAAAAATATTTATCACCTTATATAAATTTACATAAAATCCTATCATTTTTCATGTGGGAGGGAAATTGTTTAAAATATCTGAATTACTTATTTTTTAGGATTTATTGTATTTTTATCTATCATGACCCCTATAAAGTAAAAGTATTATTATAGTGGTAATTTTCATAATTTGTTAATGTGGATTAAAACAAATACATAATTATAAATTATCAAGTTAATATAATCCAAATTTTATTTGACGAAAATATTTTCACATATAATCATCATATAATTAAATTATCTAATACGTGACCATTTTCTCTATGAAAAATAATTTATTCTAATTTAATATTTTAAAAAAAAATTATTTGCAATATGTTCCTCAATTTAAAAGAGTGTACCACATCTTCACATTTTTAAACACATCATAAGTATGTTGGTTTAGAAAATTCCTATACATATACGTTTCATGCTTTCATTAATATGACTTATATGAATAGTTCTAATATCAAAAACAATAAGGGAAAGAAATTGTTGTAAAAATGAAGTTGATATCTGAAAATGTGATTTTGTTTATAACTATGAACATTTATTTAATTTCTTCTTCATCTTATTTAAAATACATTTCAACGAAAGTGATATTAACCAATAATTTTTTCACTTATAAATTGGTGTTATTATTCTTATATCAAATCCTACATCCATGTAACCTTTCACAAAATTAGAAACGAACTACCATTAAAGTGCAAAAAGACTATTAAATCCTATGTTTATGTAATTTACATTCCATCATCGCCTTCAATGATTGTTTATAATGATGGATTAGATATATCAATATATATTATATAAAATAAATATTTTTTATTCTAGAAATTATTATACTGTATATGTTACATAACACAATTTTTTATGAATATATTTTTTTTAAAATATTAAATTTCATTAAAATCTTGTGTTACATACAAATCAGAGTTTTAACAAACAATGAAAAAAAATTAATATTATTATTTAAATAATTTAGTTATTACCTAGAGAATAAAAAAATGTGATATGAATATTAATATTATTTAAATATTATTCAAAATGGATGTATATTAGGATAACATATTGAGATTAAAATATTTATTTTTTGGAAGTAATTATATATTTAGTGAATACAATTTACTCAAAAAAATATTTATTTTCATGAAAAATTATTCAATTAAATTTTTACACCATTGAAAAAATAATTTCAAAAAGTAAATTCAATTTTAATAATTACCTTCTCATTATAATATTTAGGATATTTTTTAGGATATTTAAGAAAATATTATTATTTCAATGAATAATGAAATATAATGGATTTTTGGAAAACATATATTTCATTTAATGAATTTATGTGGTATATTTTTTAGAAAATATTTTTTGAAGTAAAATTTGTTCCCTTTTATATAAATTAATTAAATTTATGTCATTATAATATTTTTGGTGGTGAATTTTTATATAATAAATTTTTAATCATTTCATAATTTTTTCATTGAAGTCAATCTTTCTCAGCGCATTAATGGGACTAATTTAATTTATAAATTTTCCACATATGTGAATAGTCTTTTGAAAAATATAATAAACATTATTAATAATTATAATTCATATTATCAAAAAAATTATAAATAATATTTACATTAATGAATATTAGAAATAATAAAAATTATTTATTGTAATTAAGGTAAATATGGGTTTAGTATATTATTGATAATATAAAAAAGATAATGGTTTTTAATGTACCAAAGCATATCTAATAATATTTTTATGGAAATATTTTTACCTTATATATTCTAGGATAAATAATGGTCCATTTTGGATCTTTAAATAAATAGAAAAACATGGGTACACTTTTTTGTTTTATAAAAAAATTCATGTGTGCCACTCACCTTACATATAAATAGCCACCCCTTTTCCTATCATGTTTTCACTTAAAAAACCAATTCTTTCATCCCATAGTAAAAAAAACTTCATTATTCCCTACATACATCATATAATACTAATTGTTTTTTATGAAATTAAACATAAGAATCCTTTTTTACTAAAAAAAAGAAGTTTCCTGAAGAATATTTTAAACCCATAACCAAAGATTTTATTTTATCTCTTCTACAAACTTATTCATTTCATATTAAGTGATTCTTATATAATAACATTATTATCTTACATATTATAATATTTTTGATTTTTTTTTGTATTACCAATATCCATACCGACTTCATTCATATGGCATATGAAATTATCATTCATGAGTATGACAGATGACCCCCTCACGAATCGATGTTATTGATTTTACATCACCACCTCCCACATATGGATATAATAATGAATTATATATTTTTATATGATACATTTAATATTATTATTCTTCTGTAATTAATATATCACATATAAGATTATACTTTCCAGTCATCAGGAATATTATAATATATGTTTTACGTACTATAGACCACCGACTCACGAAGTGATACGATTCTATTACAATTTTTATTGAAGATAATAAGGATGAGTGTGGAAATTATTTGATATATATGATATATAAATTATTATTTAATGTTAATATAATATTTACCATTCATTCGTTTAATACAGTGTGAAAATGGAATCATCATTCCTGTGTATGCATACCATACTGTCTTAATGAATGGTGTCTTTTATTTTCAATATCTAAATCATATGTTTTTAATGGAAACATATATCCTGTAGAATTTATTTTATATCATGGTAAACATTATGGTGATTATGGAACCATGATTAATTTTATAGGATCAAACATAAAATATCAATACATATACGAAAAACAAAGAAATTATTTCTAGAAATAGTTCTCTAATAAGGAATTGTATATAAAAATATAATAGAAGGTCATCAGTAAATAAGATTTTCTATGATATATATATATATATATATTCTATAATTCATTTATAATGAAATTATATTTTTAATATAGTTAGTTTGAATGTGTATGACGGGTGACGAGACATAAGTTAAGGGATTTGTGTCTACATATTTCTTCCTTGAGACAAATATTATGTTTTTCGCGTATACTCTATGATGAGGGGCATATACAACCCCATTGAAATGTAATCTGATAAATTTATTTATTAATGTTATATTTTATTTTTATTTTATCATATTCCATTAAAATTTCATAGTATTCAATGTTGTATAACACATATAGGGTTTATGTCATAATCCATTAATTTATTCGGATGATCACAATTTTGCTTCTGATTATGAAATATTATGAAAAACAACTCAAAAAATAATTTTTTTCCTTGTCCTGGTGTTATATATATAGAATACATGTAATCCAATCATCATAAAATATTATATGTTAAATATTTTAATATAATGTTATTAATAAAAGTCCTCTTTATTAATCTATTCATTCAAAAACATGTTTTTCTTACAAAACCAGGTTTTCTGATAGTGTATTCAAAAATGTTTTTAAATTTATAAAAATGATGTCTTAATGGAATTTTTACGCATAATTTACTTTGATTATTTTTTTAATTTAATATTATTATCATTTTAAAAGTAATGAATGGGTGGATTTTACCATAAATGTTAAAGGAATATTAGTTTTATAGAGAACATCATATATGAAATATTACACCATCATGAATCGATTTTATTTTTGATATTTCTGTATACGTATTAAATTTTATTTTTAATAAAAATTATATATAATAAATTTTTTTTATTTTTAGTTTTAAAAAATGATGTATATTGAAAATATGTCTTCATAAATAATCATTCATAGTGATTTATATTTAATAATAATTACCCATATAAGGCAACATGCTTCAATGTTACTTTTCCTTTAATTGGAATATGATCCATGATTAAAATAAAGTTTTTTCTCTTAATACTTTATTAATATGATGAATAATTTATTTCGAGACCAACTTCTCTTCCATATGTTATGCCCTGATAATGTTCTTATGAAACCCTATTATTTATGTGCTATAGTATATTGAATTTAAGAATTATAATGAAGCATGTCTATTTTCCATAAGTTATGAAATTATCAATATTTTTTGAAATCTGTTTCAATTCATGGGTTATGATACGATGAATGTTTTATGTTCTTGGGTAACATGGATATAAGGATTTCATTATTATATGTTTGGGACCTATATCTCTATATAATTTATTGGTTAAATATTTATATATCGTGATATATAAAGAACGAGAATGGTGAGTGAACCTAGTCCAATAGGGGAGATTTTCCACTATGATGGCCTTATGAGTGAACCATTAATAAAATCATTATTTTGGTATTATACCCATTACAATATGATTTTCATAGAAATGGGATTTTACTAAATTGAAAAATATTTATTTATCGTATGTGTATTCTTCAATTTTGACGACTAATGATAATGTTATGATTATAAGGATCTGGTTCTTTCATTTCCATATAATCTATGACTTTTAAACGGATAATATATATTCTATGAAATAATATTATGATCTTTAATATCCAGTGTATGGGTTTAAAATTATATGCTCATTAACTTATACAATTATTCTAATGTTATGATTATCTATATCCCATGATTACACTTAATGATCATTTGTGGGCACCCATTATTATGTATCATTTCCTCATTTATTGAATAAATGAATTTTGTATTATATTTTTAATAAGGGTTTCATATATTAATTACATAATAGGAAATGATGAAGTTTATATGTGAACCTTTTTTTTTGATTTCATGTTTATAAAGGTATTATAGCATTATGATACATAGGCCTTTGTTTGGGTAATGTAATAATTCATTATCTAAAAAGAGTTAATATTTTTGTATGAAATGTTTGGGTTTTTATAGATGGTATCAGATGAAATATTTATTTATCCATTTAAAAATATAATGATAAAATCATTATGAGAACATTGAGGAAATGTTTAAGGAAAAATATATGTATAATTCAATGTATAATAAAATATACTAGAATTTTTCTAAAGGATGTATATAGCTATTTCCATGAAATTACATCCCAATATGGATATTAAATGTGATTGTTTCTCTACCATAGATGTACTTATAGGTAATGAAATTGAAAATGATGCAATTATCTAGAATTTATCATCACTTGGATCATGACAATGGTCCATTCTTCCTAACTGGTTTGTCACTACGAGGAGATATGATGAGAAAATTCACAAACGCATTACAGACCATCAGAAGTGATATAAATAGATGATGACTCTGAATATCCTAGGTTAAATCAATGGGTTGACATATTAAATAGAACATATCATTATTTATATATCTTATATGTTATTTTTCATGATTATATTTTTCCTAACTATAATTTTTGAATTTTAGACTATGTATTATGGTTTTAATCGATGGAAGGAACCGAATAGAACCTTTCTAACGATGAGTGAGATAGAGAATGAAATGATTATCCTCATTAGAATCTAATTTTTAAAGAAGTTATTATGAGAAATATCATTTCCTTACTAATCCAAAATTCAAAATCCATGAATCATGGTGAACATTAAAACTAGAAATGGGTTGAACAACACTCTATTATGTCCATCAAGAGGCATCAACCACAATTATTATGTGGAACTACCTATCCTCCATTTATTAAAAAATGGATTAGTACCATCAAAAATATATTTCCCACTCTATAATGTAAATAAAAAGAAAAATTAATTTTGGATATATATAATTTGTAAGGTGATTAAGAATAGTACTGGACTCTCATCATTAATTAAAGGGAACATGATGAAATTTACCCCATGAATATTGACTACATAAAAAACTTATTTTTTAATAAGTAATTTCCTCATTCTCTTCATATAATAATGGAGATGCAGTTCTGTGTGATAAATAAAAATGATGATATAATATATTGGTAGATATGAAGTAAATTTTAGATGGACTGATTGGTATACTTTTTTTACTATAAAATAACCTACAAATATGTTTGATGAAATCTTTAGGATTCTAAAACCTATTCTCCAATGTTTGTTATCTATAAGGGACATCTGTTTCTTTGACTAGAATTTTCAATTATATTTAATTATGGATATGGATGATGATGTTATGTATCAATCTCATGGTTTTGATAAAAAGATAAAATTGGAATTCAATGTAACCTATAAAAAACATAGAGAGAAGTAGTTGGGAATTCCATTGTGATCATTGTATGAGAGGAAACATAGGGGAAATTATCTTAAGTGTACTCGTAAAAAGGTATTTTAGAAGTGATGATAATCGTCCAATCAAATACTGATATCATGGGAATAATCCAGTTAATAATTAAAATGGTTAGAATTCTTCATAGAAAAACCATCAACAATCGATGTTTTCAAATCCAATGTTTATCAGTATTATTATAAAATCATCACAAATACAATGATTAATGATGATAGTAGACACTAGTTACTTTTTAAGCTAATATATTAAGGTAACTCTCATGTGATCACTATTTTAGAAAATGGTTGTGATAATGAAGTGGTTAAAGGTACACATATCATCCGCTGTAAGAAATATAATGTCTTATTTGACTATAGACACACCCATTATAACATATCCAATGAATTGTTTTAGGGTATTAAGACTACAAAATTATTAGATTAATATTTTGCTTTTAAAAATCCATAATGGGATGATGATCAAATTTAATGTATTTGATTGTTCTGTAGTTGTTATTTTCTACAATGTTCTAAAAAAATTATTTTATTTATTCTCTTATAAAATTTGACATTTTCATGTGGTGTATTTGATTTCCACACACATAGACCACATCAATCTCCCAATAACGGATTCCATGTTCGATATTCTAATCCAACATATGATCATCGATCATTGTGATGATAAAAATGAATATCCAATGGAAATAAAACCCATTTTATGGGGTTTTATTCCTATACTTGAGGGATATTTATGTTATATGGTTGGGGAGAAAATGAAAATCAATTATAATTCTATTGTAAATGATATTTTTTTTGTAATCATTGAATATTTTACTATACATCAACCATAATGTGATGTTGAGTTCTTAGTAGATCTCATACAGACTTCCTCCCAAATTTCAAAGACTCCATATATAATTTCCATGATTAAGATGAAGGAAATGAAAAATAACCTAATGTAAAACCATGAAAATGAACTAATATGGACCATCTAATAGTGACCCGAGCATAACCATCATGTATATTACAACAATTATGATGGATATTAAGAACCTTACAAAATAACTGGAATGGGGACTATAATAGCGTAATATCATTTGATCCATTGAAACATAATCTTATGTCATGGTGAAATGTCTTGAACATCTCTATTAATGATATTCCCTATTAGAAATCCATCTTGAATCCATTCATCATAACAAATGTAAAAGAAATATATGAAAGGGGTGATCACATATACTTATTTTTGGTAAACGAGATAGATATATATTTATAACTTGAGAATAAGTGTATGACAATATTATAAAAACATTATAATATCATACCCTTTATATAAAATATCATAAACATTGACTATGGAATAATTATTTTCATTACGTATGAGATGAATCATATAGTATTATAAAGCACAATCATGGAAATCATAACATATTAATTTAATGTATAATTTGTTTCAGACATATCAAAATATAAAAATGATTTCTAGATTACTAAAGAATGTATTAAAAGGAAATATTAGTACATTTGCTTCAATCTCTGAAACATCATGTAATTCAATGTTCAATCAGATAACAATTTGCATGGTCAGGGTTCACTTTCAAGACCATCATAGTAGGAAAACTCCTTTACTGAACTTAGTACAATTCCCATTCCACCCTTGTCTAACCCTTGAGATATGAACAATTTCCCAATTAATTTGACGGAGATATTGGTCTTACCCATCTCATAATGAAATCATATATACATGATTTACAAGATCATTAAAAATAATTTCATTACACATTAAATTAAATGAGTATCATTAACATGTTATCATAACATAACTTATTGATGATGAGATTTTTTTATTAACAATATTATCAGATAATAACTTGTGAAACGAATTGGGTTTCATAATAATATCACCCATAAAAGAGAAAATGATTTCCTAAACCTATAAATCGAGATATAGAAATGGGATTCATAAATATGTAAGTCTTCAATGAGAAATGTAATTCCTATATATATAACCCTTGAAGTAGAAAGGGGTTTCATAAATATCATGTCATTGAAGAAAAAATCATTCAGATAAAGTCTTTGAATGGAACCCATGTATCATATCCTCAGTGATACATGACTAACACCAACAGATGTCATCTTATATGTAACATTATTTTTTCGAAATATATTTAAACAATTTCATTATGAAAATATGAACATTTATTTGAAAAAAATACATTTAAAATCATAAAATAATTTGATAACAATTTTATTTAAATATAAACTTAAAATATCTAATGCAATCATAAAAAAATAATGAAAACCATTTTCCATTAAAATATATAAATGAACATTGAAAACAAATTGAAAACATTTTTCCTTGAAAACTTATAAAAGAAGGATGGAACGAATTTCATATTTTTTTTTCTTTAAATCTTATAATAGAAGCTTGATTTTTTTATAATAATTATTATGGAAAATATATAAACCAATATTGAAAATTTAGGGAATTCAGTTTTCATTTGAGACGTATAAATGATGATTGAAAATATCTTTAAAACCATTTTCCAAGAAATCATAAAACAAGCACACAAATGTTTTGAAAAACATTTTCATTGATCCAAATTAAATATTATGAATTTTGATAATATTAGTGAATGAAAATATCATTTTAAATTAATATTATTAAATATTAAGGGAATATTAAATGAAATCAAGGTCATTATAGAGGATATGTACATACTTATAGAAAATTCCTTTTGCATTGTAAAAAGTATATGAAAGTGCATCAATCGGAAAAAGAAAAGGAAATTCATTTTTAAGACCCCATTTTAATGTTAAAACATGTATTAAAATATATTTTAATGATCAATGGGTAATATTAGAAATTTTTCTATTACATTTTTTGAAAACATTGTTTTAAAAGAACATAAATTTCTGACCAAAGAGAGAGAGACAATTGTATTATCTTGCAAATTTTTTTAAAAAAAATTCTTATTACCAAAGAGTAGAAAAATGATACCAACACATGAAAATATAATGAATAAACATTGGAGAATAAAATTAATTAAATTATTTGACACATTTATCAGAATATTTAATCAATGAAATCATAATAAAAAATAATCCTGATAAACGATTAAATTATAGTAATATACTGTTACAACTATAATAACATTAGATCATAATTTTCATTAGAAAAAAAACATTACATGATGTTTAAAATATCCTGAAAATAATTTAATTCATGATATAACATGTCAAATCTCATTATATATAACTCTTATTGAAATATAGGTGCATAATATGGCTTGTGTCACAAAGAAGGAAAATTGATACAAAATCACATGAACGATTTGGTAAAATTTAAACCGTAAATGAAATGAAAGTGATATCATAAATGGATATTAATATACCGATAAATTTATTGATCATAATAATAAAATATTTTAATGTTATGTATATATACCACACAAATGAAACATGTCGTGAATAAGGTATAAATCTCACAAAAAAATGTGAGTCCTGAAATGCTGACTTTATGCGTTGAATCTCGTCCTACTCATTCAATCCTATAGTAAAATAAATGTAATTTTATAAAAAAATAGAAAAAATAATACTATAATATCTAATTCTATATATTATTTATGATGAAATTATATTACTCTTTTGTTAACAATTTCAGGTTAAAGTTATATTTAGGGTGATATCCGCTTTTCTTTTCGAATATGATTGGATTTATTATTCATGATCCTATTATATAAATCATGATATGGTAATTTACAGAATGTAAAACATGATATAAATACCATATAAATTTAAAAAATAATTAATTGTAAAAATATAAAATATATATAAATATGAAATTGAATACACCATTCATGGAAACGATACGCCATATATACGCATGAATGATTTTTCTATTTTTTAATTATATAGAAATAAATAAATTAAATGAAATATATTTATATATATTATCATTATAGAATATTTTTTATTTCATACATATCATATAAATTTTATTTAACCTAGCCTTAAAATATTATATTAAATTTCTGAATAAATCGCATCACTTTAAGGAGGCAACAGTTCACACATTCTCAAACAATGTTATCATATTTACATAAATGGAAATAATGAAAATATGATTTATATAATACTTAATTAAAAATAAAAACATAATAAAAATCATATATATCATATTAAAATTATATGTACATCATAATTTCGAACCATTACAAGAGGTAAATGAAAACCATACGACAGGGTTTCACAAGGTGGTAGTTCGACGTACATAATAACGGTATATTCATTACCCATTTGATGGAAAAGAGTATAGGTGTAGGTAAAAGACCTATAATAAGAAATTCCAGTATATTTATGATACTTATGTTGTTATATTATCTTGTAATAATAATAATTAGGGTGGTTGAGAAATAAAATAAAACAAATGTTCTTGATGAATGATATATCGTCTTTATTCGATAACACTTTTATGATTTGCATGAAAGGGAATCCTTGGATAGATTTTGGACTATTTAGAGTCCTATATAATGTCATGGGAGATGTTAGGAGATTATTTTCGTAGGGTTTGGATGTTAAAATGTGGTTTGAGAGCTGTGCAAATGTAATCGGAAGAGTTCCATTTTATAATAGAGGAGGAGTGGAATTCCGGTAAATACCAACACCTAAAAATTGTTGGGTAGAATACCTTTCCTAATGTGCATCTAAAATGGACCTATAATAGATTTAAGTATATTTATGGATAATAAAAACCTCTAAAATAATAAAATAAGATCAATTTTATAATATTGTTCCTTAACTTATATGTTTACCAACATTTATTATTTTTATTTTTATTTTGATGACTAGTTTTATCACGTAAAAAATTTATATTATAAGAATAAATTAATGAGATATTTTTTAGAAAATATATACCCAATGATATAAAAAATGATAAATAATTTAAAAAATATAATGTCTGTTGTAAATTAATTTAAATACAAGTACATGTAATGTGCACAAACCCACTATTAACCGATTTAGTAAAAAATGTTTTTTTATATTTAAAGGTCAATGTGTTGATTATAAAACATCAAATATACCCTTAATAGAATATATGTGATCATTAATAAAATATTATTATATCTTTGAAGTATATAAGGTTTTTTTGTAAATGTTTAATATTTTTATGAAATATAATTTATTATAAAATATCATTACTATAATATTTTAAAATGTTAATTTAATTGAAATATAAATATATAAAGAAAAATAGGGAAATTCACTATATTATTTTTGAATCTATGTAACAAGAGATATTCATCAAAAAACATTATTAAAATATTATTCAATTTAATTACCATTAAATATTTTTAGTATCATTTATTTCAGATAGTTATTAACTTAATAATTATTGCATTTCATATTCCATAAGAAGTTAATCTAAAAAAATAAAATTTAAAAATATCATATAAATAAATATGATGAAAAATCCATAAAATTTAAATTTTTTAAAAAAAAATTAACACCTGTTTTTTTTTATCCATATCTCAAGAATTTATAATTGTAAATTGTAAGGAAGGTTCTTTCTTTGAATTGTTTATTTTATTTACTTATTATATGGGCCACCTCTATAATATAGTGTCCCATTAGCACATAAAATTATTTAAAATTTGATATATGGTATAAATATGGGAATCCAATTTATTATAAACAAGTTTCTAGGTCATTTTTCACATAATATTATACTTTAACTACTAATTAACTCCTTTATTCCTTATTCGATATAATTATTTTACATTAATGTCACTAATATTTTTTATCAACAATTAATATTTCCTTAACAAAAACAAATAAATTATTATGATAACTATGGAATCCATTTATCATAATTCTAAATACAAATGTGTCCTAAATTAATTTAAAACTAATCATACATGCATATCACAAATGCCGAGTTTTTATGCGAAATAGTTTAAAATTATCAAATGTTTTTATATCCAATTTCAATGCAAAATTTGTTAAAATTCTCTATATTGGATTAACTTATTTAAATTGACTTAAGTTAAAATTAAATTTTTAAAAATAATAATTAATAATATAAATAAATTATATGAAAGTGAATTTTTGAATTTAAAATTCAGTATTTTTCTATATTCCTCATAAAATTAGGTTTTTCAGAAAAAACCCCAAAATTTCATTATGTTATTATTTATACATTCTTAGTCGAAAATTTATTTATATTTTATCAAATTATATTAATAAATTTTCCTAAAATTATTTTTATTAATTTTCTATAATTACAAAAAATCAGTTCATTTGAGAAAATATTATATTCAAATATATTAAGAAATCACCAGAAATTATGGGTTTCATTATCAATAGGTTTCATTTATATAAAAATAATAATTTTTTTAAAAAATATTTATTATGATTATTGTTACTAATTTTAATTACTATTTTATAACTATTTTCAATACATAATTATAACAATAAGATGTTTTTTAGAAACCCAATGATGTGTGTATTGAAATTTATGTCGGTGTTGCATATAAAACTAGATAATGTTGGATTCAAATATAATGAAAGCATAACATGGTGTCAAATACATTGTATTAATGACTTGGCTCTTTCATATATCACAAGATATATTTATTGTTACATGAAATGAAAAACATCATAAAATTAAAGTTAATTCGGAAATAAATTTTTCAAAATAAAATGGTTTTACATTCTACCCCCTTTAAAATATCTTTTTTCCGATATATATATTTTTGGCCATATTAATGGTTTTGTGCATGAAATTTCCATTCATATAAAACCAAATCGTTATAATTTTTACTAATAATTTATTTAAAAATGGAACTTTAGAAACATAAGGTTTACCCAAAGAAACTCATAACTGGGATACCAAATCGAAGAACGCATGTGGAAAGTGAAAACACAGACATGGATGGACTGGGTAAATAATCATAGAAAATGAAAAAAATAACACATCATGGGAATTTTAGTGATCCAGATAATTTTAAAAATCATAAAACTATATAATTAATAACCATGAAAGATTTCATTAATATTATAAAAATGATGATAATATGGGAATACTTTATTTGAATTAATTTTTTCCTTAATTTGATTAATTTTCCGGAAAAACAATAATTACAGGATTTCAAGTGAACTTCCCCCTTTTATGTTCCTTGATCAATTAATTTTGTATCTCTTATTCTAAGAATTTATAGTGAATTCATTATTCCTAATGCATTAACAGATCATGATATCCCAATATAGAATGATTGGTGATTCTATATGTCTCGTTATCACAATAAAACGGATAAAACATTTTATCTACTATGTATAAATCCTCAAATGGAGACTTAATACATTACGCTCTAAAACATCATCTGAAAACCAGTATAAACCATTCCATAAATGGTTTACCTCGTAACCATTATGAAATTAAAATGCCCAAAACATTCGAGGTATGGTCACTAAATTTTCAAAAAGACCATATCATTGATCGCATGTATATCAAAAATTAATTCTTTTTTGTTATGTAATGAACAAGAAAATACCTTAATCATGTATTCTCTTGACTCATGGTAATAACTTGAATTACCAAAAATCCGTATTTAAAAAATGAATTTTTTATTCTGCAATTGTTTGTTGGTTATATTATTTAAATACAAAACATTTGTAAACTCAATTCATGATAACATAAATCACTTTTTCATCAAATCCTTAATCTGTTTGAGGGTAATTTGTACAACCAAACATTCATTATCTGAACATAATTATGTCAACATCAAGAACTTATTATGGACTATGTTTCCCATAATCATGTGATTTTCATGAATATAATCTTCCCACATAAGAAATTTATTTTCATAATCACCATTCACCCCACAAATAAATAATCTTACAATAATTTATGTCTTAGGGAGGTTAAAATCCTCATCTATTTCAATAATAAAACTCTTCATTTTTTCTTTTTAGTTACCAGCTTTCTGTCTTTCTTTCCCATAGTAAAAACTTATTTTTTTTACTCGATGAAATTAACTTGGGTGATTCATTCCACATTCATGAAATAAAATGAACCAGAATATTTATTCCTCCTTAGACTCCAACCCACAAACAATCATTGAAAACCTTCATTTTCATGTTTAATGGGTGTGAGAGTTGTTTATGATAAAAAGTGAAATAATGTTTCATGATAACTTATTAAAAAATTATCACAAAATCCTACCCCATAGTTATCATCACATTGGACTATTCATCATAAAATTGACTATCACAATCAATGTTATCCCAGTTCTTACTAGTTCCTACAACTGAATAAAACCCTAAATCCTAGTTTTAGAAGAACTTACTAAAGTGGAAAACCACAACATCACGAAAAATCACATATAAGATGTCTAAATGATGAAGAATTATTTTAAATCTACAACACCCTAGTGTTATAATTAGATATATATCTATACATATCCCTAAAAAAATCATAGTGGTTTCAATATTGTTTTTTCTTAAATGTTTCCAATTAATGACTAAAAATTTCCTATGATACCAACTATATAGTCTAAGGCTTAAAATACTTTCATATTACATAATTTTTTTGAATACACTACACTTAATAAAAGTAAATTTTAATTTACCACAATATTTTATTAACAAAGGAAACATGGAAACATAATATTTTATCATTGTGAAATATATTCAACATCTCCCTTAGATATCTTCCCTATTATTAATCATAAATATAACATTTATTTTTTACATGGGATAAGCTACCTTAAGAATGTGGTGACCAAAGATGCTTATAATGGTTAAATAAGGGATATATGTAGCGATAACTTTAGAATAAGGGTATGAAAATATGATTATAACATTAGAATATCTAAATATAAAAAATTGCTCATTACCATTGATCGTTCCATAAATATTTGTTTTTCATAAGACATAATTCACAAGGGAATCAAGATCATAAGACATGAAAATAATAATATATCTATAATAAATAGAATGTGTAGTAGAAACATAATCTTATAAAAATGGTTTACATAGTATTCAATGTATAATTACAAGCCCACCATATTGTAATGTGTTCACTCCCAAACCATCTCGGTAGTTAAGGTTCAATCCTTTGAAAATCAAATTTATCATGTTTCACATTCAATACAATCTTAGTGGGCATATTTATTTACTGAACATAGTTAACTCCACCATTCAATCCATGTCAATATAATGAGATATAATTCATTACCGAATAAATTTGAGGGATATATAGGTAGCACCAATTTAATAATGAAATAATACATATGCATTCCAAAAAAATATACAATAATTTAATGAACCCAAAATTAAATTGGTATCATAGATATCTTATCATATTATAACCTATGGAAAATAGTTAGGTTTCAAGACTATTTCTTCAATACATAACATATTAATAGAAGTGGCTTTCATAACCATAATACACATTGATTATATATGGGTTTAATAAATATTTAACCTATGAATGGAAATTGGGTTTCATAGTCAAATAACCCATGATTAAGAAACATGTTTGGTTAACATATGACCCATTTTAGTGATATGGGTTTTATAAACATTAAGAAATCAATACATAAAATATTTAAAGAAATAATATGAATTATACCCATAGATCATATCCCCATTAAAGAGTGAGAAACACTAAAGTATTTTATCATTGGAGGAACAATTTTTTTTAGAAATATTTTAAAACCATTTCTGGAAGAACAAATCCTTTTTTCTTTTCAAAAATTCGTTCTATGACATAAAAAATTTCGATATCCATTTTATTTTAAAATAAAAAATAAAACTTATGAGGAATCATGAAACCATTTCCAAATCTTTTCTCTTTAAAAACATATAAATTAATCATTAAATCATTTTTAAATCCATTTTCCGTAAAAACATATTATAGAATATTGATGATATCTTGAAATCCTTTTTTATGAATACTAATAAAAGAAGCATGAAAACATTTTGAAACCGTTTTTCATTTATAACGTATAAAATAATTAAGAAACAATTTTGGAAACAAAATTCATTTAAAACATCAAAATTATTGTTGATAAAAATTAAATAACTTTTTGCAAAAACATATAAATAAATCATGAAAACATTATTAAAACGTTTCTCCTTAAAAATTTATAAAATATGCTTGGATATTTTTTGGAAAAACATTTTTCTTGAAAATATATAAAAGGTTTGTTATTAATTTAAAAACCTTTTCCTTGGAAACATATAATATAAAATTGATCAAATTTTTAGAACTTTTTTCCTTGTAAACATTTAAATAAATCTAAAATACATAATGAAAATCATTTTCCTAGAAAACGTTTAATAAAATTTGGCAATCCCATTAAGACCATTTTATTTTAAACCACTTTAGTATGAATTAATATCAAGTATGTTTGTGAAATAATTTTCCATAATAATATTTTTCTTGTAAACAATAGGAGGCTTAAAATAAATGATGTTCAGGGCGGAGGATAAATCATTTCATACCACATATTTCTTTTTGTTTCAATTTTTTTGAAAATTTCCTTGATTGGAAAACATCAGGGATATTTTTATAAAAGAAATTTCGAAAATAAAACGTAGGAAAAATATCTTTTAAAGATCATAGGAGAACAGTAGAACATTGTTTAGAACAATTTTAAAAACATTGTATCTATAAAACCCATATCTCTGAGGGAAGTGATAAATAAAGTTATATTTTATTAAAAACAATTTCAAAATTATATTAAGTACTTATAAGGGGGGAATGGTACAAATACATAAGAATTTTATAATTAACCATAATATAATAAAATTCATGATATTTATTTGCATATGGGTCTTCAAATATGATCAATATAAGCATAATAAAAATAAATCCTAATAAAATTTGACATTATAAGAATAGAACGATGCACATTTTATAACATTATATCACAATACCCATTGAATAAAAATTTTATGTGAATATTATAATATAATTAAAATAATAATACTCATGATATAACTTGTCAACGTTTAGTGTATACACCTAATACAAGAATATTGTAGAAAAACATGGCATGTGTCTCAATGAAGGAAAATTGACACAATATTACCTTATAGATTTATTAACTTTTACTCCATAAAACCAATTCATGATAAAAAATTTAAACCCAAAAACCCATGAATGAGAATACCAAAAATTGACATTTAAATAAAAAAACTTAAGAATAATAAGCATTCCCATATTCATTAGAAGTACATACACCATTGAAATGAAATGACTGGGGAATAAGGCATAAATCTCAATAAAATAAAAGTGAGTAGATGAAACCCTTACCTTATGTATTTAATCTCATATTACTCATTCAAAACTCCCATATAATAAATATAATTTTATTATAAAATTTCCCAAAATACTATAATTTTATATTTAATACGATATTTAATTTGATTATTACATTATATTACCCATTAATTAACAATTCCATGATAATGTTACATTACTAGTGACATTGAATTTTTTATATATATGATTTCACATGTTATTATTGTTCCTCATAATTTTATCATGATATAATTTCTTATAAAATGTAAAAATTATATAAATATAAAAAATATATTCAGATTATATATATTTTTATAAATATATAAAAAATATTATTGAAGCGGAATACACCATTCATGGAGATGGTTGGTTGTACATATTCATGAATGTATTTTTTCATTTTATTCTCGTATTGAAATAATTAAATTAATTAATATATATAAATATATATATATATATATATTACTATTCTAGTATAATTATTATTCCATAAATATCAAATACATTTAATAAATCCATCATTAATACATTCAATGCAAAGTGTGAACGAATCACATCACTTTAAGATGGTGGAAAACCAGATGTAAAAAAATAAATTTTACATATTTAAATAATGAAGAAATCATAAAGGTATTTTTATATAATAAATCTAAAATCATAAATACAACATTAATATTATTTATATATATATCATTTAAAATAATTATTTTCATCATAATTTCCAACCACGATAGGTGGTAAAGGAAAAAGTGAATGACATCATTTCAAGAGGCGATAATATGATGTACACATGAATGGTAAGTTCATTACCCAATTGATTAAAGCTTGTTTACGTATAGGTTGAAACCATATAAATAAAACATAACAGTATATTGACAATATTAATGTTATTATATATTCATGTAATAATCTAATGACTCGTGTATTTCCAAAAAGAATTTTTGAGTAGAAAATTGAATCTTTACTTTAAGGTTGTTGTAAGGGGTAAAATGGTCATTTTACCCTATAATATGATCTCAGATAATTTTTATGAACACTCCATTAGTAACTGAATATGTTTATTACCCCATCACAAGGGTTTTGATGATTTTTTATCAATTCAAAATTAAGCAGAATTATAAATAATTAAAATTTTATTAATATAATATTCATTTATTCCTGTCAGTTTTTTATTTCACATCATTTGAATGAAGTTTCATATTGAGATTCCATCCCATCCATTGAGTCTAGAATAGGTATTTTCTAGTTAAGGAATGAACACATGTTTGGTGTCAGGGCTACTTAGATCCCCTTTTCTTTTTATGCATTTATTTTTCATTCTTTTATTTTTAAAATTTTCTCATCAACTTTTCCTCCTGGATTCTCAAACAAGAGGATGGGGGGTGCTCCATTCCATAGAAATGAGACATAATGAGAGAGTGGGAGAGGGAGAGACATATAGGTAGAGAAATAACTGTCCTTTTATGGAGGTCAATACATATTAGATCATCATGCACAAATCTTGGACCATAGGAACGTGCGATGTTTCATGGAATTCCACCTAATGGTAGGTTGTTATTGTGTCTTCCAAATAATTTTATTGGTTAGTAATAGTGTAGTTTTAAAGCCTTATTATATTTCTTTGGACCCCCAGTGGGCCAATCGATACCATTTACTATAAAAATGTGGGTTTCAGGGGAATTTGAGGGTTTTTTGTTCCGGATTAACCAATCCATAATACATGTGGTTCATGGAACACAGTGTGTGTGTTCTTAGTATTAATGGATGATGATATTTTCAATTTACATAACATGTATGAGATTTTCCCACTAAGTATATGTACTCATCCATGTAGCCGAGTACCCGTCTTGGCTACCCAGATAAGGGGTGTATCACCTTATAGAGTATAGGGCTAGACCCATTATGGGTTTCACAGTATGTAGATATACATGACTAGACTAAATACATGACCATTCTATGTAAGCAAACTAAGAAGGTACCCTATGAAGGGTAAAATCCATGTATATGGACAAAAATTCGTGTAGTTGGCCATTTACATTCCTTGTACAATCATATGTACATGCCAATGTTGAGCCTTTATTGTACAAACTATGTACTAGGGATCACAAACAGTGCACACTTACATTTCTAGTCTTTATGAGATTTTGGATATCATTAAAAATTGGAGTCATAATTGATCCCATTAGTAGTCCATTATGAGTTTCATTTTGCATATATCATGATGGTGAATCCCTTAGGCTGTTTTAATTTCTCCCTTGTTTAATTCGGAATAATTTCAAATTTAGATGTTCTTACACCAGTAAAAATGTCCAGAATTTCATTGGAGTGAGACTTGATCTAGGATGAGCCACGAGTTATCCCTCATGTCTGATTCCTTCTATAATTCTTTTTAGGGCATCTCCCTTATGATATGTTCCCTTCATACCAAATTGGTCATGAGACTCATTGTTTCTTAGGATATATTTTTGGAATCCTCTACATTTGTATCGACATAGAGGATCCAAGGTAGGATTCCAATATCTTCATCTTCTACCATGGACCCCATGAGGTAATCCTTTTCCTAAAATGTGACATATGGAATCCATTATAGGATCCCTATACATGTGTTTCATTCTGATGATCCCATGTTCGATGTCTTAATATATAAATAGACCCTTATGATACCATACAAGATTCTTTATTTACCTTCTCTGATTGGGATCCCTAGTAAGATTCCTCTTAGCATATCACTTGAGGGTCCTTGTTGGTTCTGTAATGTTTGATCGACCCAACTCAAGTAAGTTTGGTTTGGGTGGATATGGTAGTGGGTTTAACTACATAACTCATTCTAGAACTATAATCCCACAGGTATGTGGATGTAATATTGGGTATAGGTGTTTAATCACCCTTTATATGGTGTTTATAAATTCACATGGTTATTACTAATACATCAATTTTAGCCATATGTGATTCTCGGTAAGTGGTTGTAATGCTTTGTTTGTGATATCTATCTTTCTCAATGGAATTCCCAAAAGTTCCTTCATAGGATGCAGCTAAAGAGACATGTTATCATGATATGTTTCTTTATGCCCATAGGTACTACATTGAATCATGTTATTGAGCCTCAATGTTTAAGTATTATATTATTGGTATTTCAAGAGTTACTTCCTGGTATCCGGATGTGGTGCCTACAACAATGATATACGGGAATGGAGCCCTTAGTAATGATACCCATGGCTGAAATATCTCTCCCAAGTAATATGGATGATTCCACTACCCTCTATTTTATATGATGTTTTGATTATTACACTCACCTCAATCAGATTATTCTTGTGGATGATTATGCTCTCCTGAGGGTTATGAATGATTATGCTCTGGCTGATAGGTTACCTAAATGCAAGTTTTTGATGTTTCACCACATTGTTGGATACCCAAAATTACTAAACTCATCCAAATGTCAAGGAAAATGATGATTTCCCTTATCGTAGAATATGGGTGTGGTCATGGTGTCTCACCATAGAGTTATCCAAATAGATCGTCTATGGGTCATGCCCATAGGGATTATCCAACTTTAGAATGATTTTATTTACTATGGAATGATACTTAGGGCTTGGACGTTGGACTATATTTACATGTAATGATAAAAATGGAATCTATATTGGTGACCATTTATAGGATGTCTAGTATTACATCCACGTAATCATTCATTACACTGATTAGAGGTGAGTAAAATTGTACCTAGGCATAAGATGAGTATCCCCTTGTAGTGACCTATCATTCTCAGAGTCTTTTCTAGTGTTGACCAAATATGTTTTGTGTCAATTTGGATTACGATCCTAGAGATAGACTTAATTATAAATGACTTGAGTAGCTTGAAGAGTAACCCAATTTCCTTACATTTTATGCATTGGCTATTGAGATTATAAAGAGTATAATTGACGTATGAGTGGTGTTATTATATTCCATTCACATTAAAAATGAATATTCATATTTATGTTTATATTTACAGGTATCATACTATACATGTGTACTTGTATAGATATAGACATCCAGGGTGTAAATTTCCTAATTGACTAGGATTATGGAACATAGGATTGGTTGTTGTTAAAATTTTATTTGTTTATTTTTCAATTAAGTTGTGTCTCATATAGAATTAACATATAGTTTTTTCATTCAATTATTGGAAATATTTTATTAGATTATTATTCATATATTCTACTATGAATATTTATCACCCCTCAATGTATACCTTAGTATACATGTAGAAATTATTTCTGCTTCTCAAATTGATCATCGTTCCATGTTCAATAGGACGGAGGCCCTCAGTTTCATATTTATGTAGAGTTAATTGTTTGGATTAGTCTGATAAGATTGGAACAATTCAATAGTTTCTGGAGACCGGTTAGGTGGTATGTCTCTATGTTAGTATCACATCCCTTTAAATTTATTTCCATTTATTTTTTTTCTCCTGTATCTATATGGTCATCCAATTGGGTGACCAGTGTTGTCTGTATGCCATATATGTTTTCAATTTTATATCATTATCCTTTATTATTACAACATGTTTTATTTGGAATTATTTACTACATATTAAAAATATTTATTTATTTAAGTGTTTGATACTTACCTATTTTTATTGTTTTTATACTCTGATATGAGGGAATAGTCTCCCCTCTATCACACCCTTGACCCTCATAGCATGTCATTTACAATTGTCATACATGTAAGTAGTCTTAAATCCTCCTACAAAACTGGTCCAGGGCACCATTTTTGCAGCATCTATTCTATAATTTTTCAAATTAGTATAAGAGATGTTTATTTGATGTTCAATAGTATTTTATATATGGTCTAATAGAGTATTATAGTGTTGTCCAAACCTGTGATTGATATCCAACTACTCCACCGTGAAAACATGGTATAGTAAGATATCTAGGTTTACAGGGGTAAGGGGTTGTTGTTCTGATGTGATATATTATAGTTTTATATGATTTTCTCATTGAGTGACACACAAATTTTTTATGTTATGAGATACTAAGGATATTATGATCGTGTTCAATGGAAAGTGTCTAAGGATATAATTTGACTCTTAGATGGAAAAGGAAATTAGTGTGTAATGTATCATATATGGAACATAAGATTTATTTGGGCCAACATACATATACATATATCCTTATAAAATAAGGTAATGTGGATTTATGTTGAAGATATCTTTGTGAGATTGATGACTCAATCCTTATGCATTGGACGTGTAGTTACCCTAATTGGTCTATAAGGAAAATTATTCCAATGTGTAATTTATTATGGTGGGATTAACTTGTTGGATAAATGAGTATGATGATGAGGGATACCATTTGTTTTCTTGTGAACTGGTCCTCCAAGGGTATTACTATATATAGATTCATTGTGAGTGTTAGTTCAATATCTCTTCTTCGTTATTATAATGGCCTCTTGGGGGAAGTTCATTATGGGGATGATCATCAAGGATCATTCCCTTTTATTAATTGTTTTCAGTTATGACCAACATAGATCATTGTGATATTTACCTTCATTCAAGATGTTTTGATCTTCTTGGTCGAGTTGGTTGAACTAGTGGGCCAGTTTTGAGGATTCTTCCCTAGGGCTTTGTGGGACTATTATTTGCCCTTTTGTTTGACACGAAAATTTGTTGGATGTTGTTCATTTTGTTGGGGGATATCCTTTCTGAGAGGTTTTGGCCCATGTATTTAGATTTCTTTTTAGGAAGTATGCTTGGTAATCCTCTCTTTTTAAAACTGATGTACTATAGGTTCTTAGGTATTGTATAATACATATGTTGATAACATAAACTTTTGATAAGAACAATGGGTTATTTGGTATCAAGACTAATTACGATGTAAAATATTTTTTGGTTGATTGTACTTGTAGACCATTATTTCCACTTTTTCAAATATAGTTAGAGAGCAGGTAGAATCTCATTATAGAATGACTCTGAGTAATGGGCAGTCATGTAAAAATTAGGACATAGTTGAGGTTATTGATTTTGAATAAGAGATATAAGATATATTTTTGATTAATGAGAATGAAAAGTCGTGTAGTACAGTCATCTTACTCTTGATTGGTAAGAATCAATAGATTATGAGTCTGGTGATAAAGGTACATTCTGGTTGAACAATGTATTGTATAAATTGTAAATAATGTAGTGGTTTGGTCAGAGATAAGGATAGAATATTTGAATACAAATCATGGGAATGGTTTTTTGAGAGTTATGGTTAAATAATGAGTGTCCCACCATTGTTTTGGTGACATCAAGGATATGTTATGTGATACAAAAAGGAAGGCATGTGCATGAACTTTGACACATGTTTTTGGGAGAGATTGTGTCAGGTGTTGGTTAGAGGCGTCATAGCTCTTTTTTGTGTTCATGGTTTGGAAGAGTTGTAAAACCCTTTCATAAAATCATAGATTAATCCTATTAAAGTAATGTCATGCTCTATCATGACATCATCTTGAGTATGATGTGACTGTGTTACCCCATCACCAATCATCTTTTCTGATTTAAATGTCACTTATAGTTTAGAAAATGAAACTATGGAGGCTATGCTCGAGGTGTGGTATATGGTAAGACATGTGGTTGGGAGTGCACCGTAATCTATTTGATGGTTTTGAACCCCAATTTCAGTTATTTTTCATGTTTTTTGTGGTCTGTTGGGCTTGATTACAATTGTTGAGAAAATTATAAGGGTATTACATTGTTGTAGTGTATCATATTAGTCATAGTTATTTGTCTTACATGTATTATAAATTTCATAATACTGAGGCAGTTAGTTATATAGTTGAGTCAACACATTTTTTTAGATACTTAGGTTGAGATCATGGATTCTAGTCATAACAAAATGATTCTTATGTATTAAATGGTTTATGGTGGGGAGATTGTAACTACCCATTATTATTTCGAGTGAAAATTTTGGGAATAATTGATTTTTAAATTTATATTCATATAAGGGGTAATATTATCAATTTTCAATTTCATATCATATCATAAAATATTTATTATCTCTCTATTGGACATGGAATAGGATTTTAACCCATGTATAGGTGTTTCGTGGAATTCTAGTAAGATCAATTTATAGATGAATAAATAATAAATAATATTAAATAAATTTAATATTAATTTATTCATGAAGGATTGATCAGTTATATTATTAAACATTCTATGAAATTTATATTATATCTCTTATATTTTGTTTGAAATGGAAATTCATTACTATATGAGCCATATACTCACCTTGGACATCGAGGCCATCCTGATACCTTTTTTATTTTTTTCTTCTTTTTTTCTTCCATTCATTTTTCTCATGTTCTTTTATTATTTTCCTCTTAGATTCTCACACATAGAGTTTTTTCTTCTCCATCACACTTTTTAATGTTAGAATGATATATTGGGTGGAGAGAGAGAAGGGTAGGGATAACAATATGGTTACAATCGAGGAACTCAACACTTTTCAGATCATCATGTAATAATTGTGGACCGTGGGACTCAACGATGCTATGGTGGATTCCTCCAATTAATAGCCCATTTTAATTTTTCTATATATGTTATCATAGTTTAACAATTTTATAGTTTTATAAACTTATTATATTTTTTAGAACCCCTAGTGGGTTGATCTATTTATTTTTGTCATGAAAATCTAGTTTCAAAGCGAATGGGGGGGTTTCGTTCCAGAAAACCCATCTACATGACATGTGGTTTTATAAACACTAGTTGTGGTTAATTTTTATTCACCTACGAATATTTTTTATTATTACAACCCATCTATGGTATATTCATTCCATGTCAATGGACTCAGCCTTGTAGCTTATTAACATCCCATTCTACCCTTGTAATGGGCATATGGATGTGTATTGGACATCCATAGACCTCGTGTGGGTTTCACTTGGTGTAGATGCACATGACCAGATTATGTACACATACTAGACATGTGATGTACAAGGGTGGGTACCCCATGTTGGGTACATTCCATTTACTATTCCAACATTCTAAAACATGGGCACTTACATGTCATGTACATGCAGGAGTACACTCTTATGTGGGGTCTTGAGGGTAAGCATTGTATACTAGGGTAGACATGTTGTGTATGCCTCATTGGAAACCATTTATAGTGTATTCTTACCTTTTCAATCTAGATTCATAATTTCACACATGATTTGTCCATTCATTGTATGTTTTCTCATAGATTGCGATGATGAAACCCTTAGGCTGTTTTAAAGACTCCAAGGTGGAGTTTACAAATTTTCTTAGTTGATAGGTTCTTTACCATGAAATTATATCCATTGTATCATGAGGGTGATACTTGATCTAAGAGGATCCATGAGATATATCTCATGATTAATTCCATGTATCAATCTTTTGAGGAACTATCTATTGCGAGTTGTGCATTTTAGGCATAGAAGGTTATTAGACTGGTTGTTTTTTAGGATCCCCTATATGAATTTTATACCCACTATTCACCCTTAATGATATTATGTAGGATGGCCCTATCTTCTTCTTGTACCATGGATCCCTTGAGGGATTACTATTCATAAAAACTATCCTTGGGAATCCCTAATAGGAACAGTATACCAATTTTTAGTTCTCTGGACCCCATGTAAGATTCCATCACTATTGTATGTACCTTGATGATCCCGTGTAGTATTTGTCATTTTAATTGTATTATAAGGTTCCCATGTAGGATGCCTCTTACTATTTGACAGTATGGACCCATTAGGTGCTGTAATGATTGATCAAACTAGAGAATGCATGATGGGTTTGTGAATTGATGTTAGAGTGTGTCACCATAGAAACTATATCAAACTTGTAATCCCATGGGGAAATGGATATAGTGGTTGGATTTGGAAATTTTCCACCCTCTCTATTTGGTTTAAACTTGGACATGGTTATTATTGATGTAATTAACTTCCCTAGATATGATTTCTAGTTGGTTATTGTTTAGTAAGCCACAAGACATCTTTATTTCTCTTTGAGATGCTCTTATGTGATTTCATATGATCTGGATTCGATACCATTTTATATTCATATGTCATTTGTATACCCAATATTACGAATTGGGATCTGGTTATTGAACCTGTATATTTGAATATTATGTTATTGGTATTTTTCTAGGTTCTTCCTGGTACATGGATGTTATGACTATGACTACGATCTGCAGGCATGTCATCCCTTGTAATGATACTAATGGATGAATCATCTCTCTTATGTAATGAGTATGATAACATGGTCATCTAGATTATATATGATGAGGATTATTACACTTTACTCAATCCTATTATTTTCATGGATTATTATAAACTCAATAGGGATATGAATTAGTATGCTCTCCCTTATAGGTTACTTGACTGCTGTGTATGGCATGACTTCCCACATTGTTTGATACCCAGAGTGATTATGCTCCTCTGGATGATATGGATGATTTCAATCTTCCTTATGAGAGACTCTATGGTTTGGAATGGTGTATCACCAGTGAGTTCTCCTTATAGATTTCATTAGTTTCATACCATTATTGATTACTCGCGTTTCAAATTTAATGCCAACCTACAAGATGGTATCTAGGGTTCCTGATTTGGACTATATTCATATAGAATGAGAAACATAGTTCTAATATCAGAGACCATTTTATAGGATTTCTGGATCTACATCCGGTGATTCATTCATTATAGTGATTAGAGGAGAGTACAGATGAACACTTGATTAGAATTAGTATCAACATATGTAGGCATAGCATTCTTAGAGACATTTCCACATTGGCTGAAGTAGGTATACATTGAATTGTATTATAGAACCATTTATCAACTTAAATATACAAGACATTTGTGGACTAATGTCCAATTCAATTCCCTTGTATAAAATGTCCATGTGATCAGGATTATCATCCTCAAGGATCGAGTGATTATTCATTTTATGAAATCTAATTAACCTTACTCATGAATTTATATATTTATGTATTTATGTATATGATATTCAATATATATGTAAACACATATAGATTTGGACACCCATGGTCATCGTTTGTAAGTTTTCTGAGATTAAGGACTAGTGGATCAACATTCAATTCACATATATTTATTTTCGTATCATTTCAGTTGAGTCTTGGATTACCTAAGAATATTAATTTTCATACACATATAACAACAAATTTTATTGGTCAGTTTATAGGGTTTCCTACTATGATTATTTCTCACACCCACACAATCACCTTGGTGTATGTCTTTGAGGGTCGGAGTAAAGTAATCAAGAGGGGGGTGAATTGAGTATCTATAAAACATTCTTTTTTAAGATTATTCATAAAAGGTTTCCAAATAAAAATAAATATAGACTAGTTAATCAATGTAATATGGCTATGAGTGTTAGTATATTTAAATAACTTCTCAGAAGATTGATTAATTCTTAGTAATCATAATATCGGTTATTAATATTACTATTGAAGTTGTTCTTATAAGGCATGACAATTATAAAATCAATTCAAGATTAAATATCAATGTAAATTTAGTGAATTATAAATTATAAATTAAAACATAGAAAAATAAATTAATAAACATAGCAGATATAAATCAAGTGGATCATTATCAAGTCAAGACCTAATCCACTCCACTTGGTGATCACCTGCCAGCAAGAAGTTTATATTAATAATCTTGATTTGTATCCTCGATCAGGGTAAACAATAGTTCATAGGATTTTCCAGGTCACAAGAACTCATCCATTGTTCTTAGTGGATATGAAAAATAGGTTCACATTGGGAACTCTTCCCCACTTATCTGTTGGAGTAAACAAGTGAAAAATTATGTGAGAGGAAGGATATCTTGTATCCTCCCATTTAATCAAGGAGATATAGTGTGTTTTTATACAGACATACACAATTCTTGAAAGTAAAATCATATCAAAATTGAGAAAAAATGATGAGATAAGGATTGAAGTTCTCTAAGTGTTAGTCTATGATAATCTAGAATTCTATAATGATGTGGATGTAAGAATCAGGTCCTCTTGCGATAAATAGAGTATTTTCGGTCTGATTCACTAGTTTTCAGTGAGATCTGGCTTATGTTCTCTAAGAAGTTGATATTGCAATGATTTTCTTAACTATGATCTATAGTATCATATACTTTTTGGATTTTATTATGCTTCATGTGTTCTTTAGATGTATTAGGTTGCATGTGTCTGTTATTTTCTTAAGAATACTCTTGATTCTTCGTTTTCATGTGCCCCTATTTTTTTGATTTCATGGAAACACCTCCCTTTTTTTCTTAGATTACATGTGTTGGAGATGACAAGATGCTTGTATTCTACATCTCGTACCTCGTACTATTAGGTGACATGTCTACAATGATAATATAATTTTGATAGTGCAATTAAAATAATCAAATATGACCATTAAAAATTAAATTGAAAATGGAAAAACAGATTAAGGAATGGTGTCACAGTCTCTTTGGAAACGGTGTTCCTTCATTGCACTTGAGAGGTAAGATAGTTATGATGACGTAGTTGTATAGAGATCTATAAATGGTAGCACATATATAGTGTTAGGATCACAGTGCCAAGTCCTTTTCTAAACATCAAATGACGTCTCAACACAGAACTGGTTTCACAAAATTCAACAGATATGAAACTGGTTTCAGTGTTTGGTCATAGTGTCTATTAATGGTGTCTTGTCATGGTGTCTTATCATGGTGTCTAGGTCCCGGTGTCTGGTCACGATGTATGTGTCACGGTGTCTAGTCATGGTGTCTGGGTCAGGGTGTCTGGGTTCATTGCCTGAAATACATAAATGGTTGAAGACACATGGTTAGTCAAGCATTGTAAAATATCTGTATATCAACATAAACAATACATAAAATGGATTATACTTAATCATTTATCAATGAGATACATTATAACATAAATTAAAAATATTTAACAACAATCAAACATATAACTGAATGTCATGGATAAGTTTATTGAAAGCATAAATAATCAAACCATATGTGTATATAATTTAAAACAAATTAAACAGGATTGACAAGATTTACAGAATTTATAGGATTTGTGATCATTTAAACATGATTAATAGATGAGGATTCCAGCAATCTCCCCCTTTTTACAATGCATTATATTGATAAAAATATTCCATTACAAACTGTAAGAAAAAAATACATAAATCTTCTCTTTCAAAAGATAATTTTCATTTTTCTTTAGCATTGGTTGTCTTCTCTTTTCCCTCGACATCAGCATAATGAGAAGACATATGAGAATATGTATAAATGGATGAGTGAAGTCAAACAACTAATAGACAAGGTACTGGGAGTCCTTAAAAACACAATGAGCACAAGGTCTGTGTAGTGGAAGACCGAGTCAATTTTTAGTCAAGGATAACAGGTTTGGTCCAACTCAGTGCTTAAGAGACAAACAAAGATGTTAAAGAAAGGTCATTGGATGAGAAGGATGGAAAACCAAGACTCAAGGGTGAAGCTATAAGAGCCACAATTGCATTTCTCTGAACATGAAGATAATCCCTCACGAGCATGATGAAGTCAGCAATAATCTCCCCAGTAGACTACATTGCTTTCTCAAATTCATCCTTGTTCTCCATGAGCATATCTAAAAAAGGTGTGAAATCCATTAACTTTTGAACATGATTTTTGAAATCTTGAGTGATATGAGGGATTTTGTGATTCTCTACAAAGTACATGAAATTGGTTTTCATATCATGCTTAAAGAATATCATATTGAAGTAGAAGTCCACATTCTATATAATTTACCTTTGATAATCATTAGAAATCATGGAATGGATTCTCAAAAAATCAAAAACTCATTCACTATTCATGACAACCACATATAGAGGCTCTTGGTCAAAGATATAAAGAATAGATTTATGTTCTTTTTTAACAACTGTTCTTAGAATATTATAACCCAATGATGGTTGAGATGATTGTCTATAGGAAATAGAAACTGTAATAGCTGATGTAAGAGAGATCAGTTGATTCAGAAAATTATGGAGGAAGTGTTTATACTAATCTATCAACTTTTAAAGACCAATAACAATCTCATTCATCTCTTGGACTATGTTCTTGTTTATTTCAGCCACTTTGTAAGATAAAAAATTAAGGTTAGGATGAATCAATGAGGCTACTTCCTGTGGAATCTGGCCCTAAACATCAGAAGTAAGATGAGAAACATGTTATGGTATTGATTTCATCACTCTCTTAATTCCATAAACCATACCACTGAGAGACTTCACTTCCCCATTGCGACTTTTTTCTCATATATGTCTTCTTGAATTTCATAGAGCATTTTTAGGTGAATCATCCAAATAATATTCTTTAATAAAAGGACCACATCTATTTCACTCATGTTTTTTATAAAATAAGTTTCAGTATCCATGATCATTTAAACCCCAGCCAAAAGGGTAGTTCCAAATGCTTTAAAATCAACCTTACTCACCATATTGGAGGGTTATAGTGAAGGTTTAGGGATAGGAGCTGAGACGAAATCTGGTTCCTTTACAGTATAACATCGAGAGAAGATATTAGTTTCAATTGAAACATAGTAGATAGAAATATACCATTAATAGAGGCTTTATGTGAGTCATTATCATCAAAATAACTTGGCAATTAATACCATTTATCCATAGATCTTTGATTAATCATATTTGGAACTTCAACACTTTCTAGATTCATGGGCTCCTCTCCCTCAACATGTGCATCGTTCGTAGGACTAAGTGATATAGATCCTTGATCTATTTTTAATATTCCATCCCCAATAGCCTCACCCATTAAAATTCTAGGAAATTGAATCTCTTTATAAATTCTCTCTTTAGTATATGGGATAACCTCAAGAACTACTTGATCCTCTAGGTGTTCCTATAGAGTAGACCATTGATTATGAGATAGATTTCTTTTAAATGTTCTTCAAAAACATTATTTTTTTCTTTCAACAACAACATATTATTTTTTAATGTTAGGTTCTTATAGAACAACAATCTCTTCAGGGATATGTTCTTCATTATCAATTATGACTTGAGGAGCAGGTTCAATATATTTCTCAGTCAGGATAGTATTCCCTTTAGGTACAATAACTTCTTTATCTTATTCCTCATCAGAAAGGCTAATTATTTCATCTAGTTCCAAACCAAGATTAAGAATTTGATTAGGTCTTGAATAGTGTTCAATCGGGTTGAACATTTCATGGACTCTATCATTATCTTCCACTAGTTTTTTCTCCATAGATTCCAAATTATTTTCTTTCACTTGACTGTAACTTGTGAAAAACAAAATTCAGATTCCATGTCAACATTTTCATTTGGTCCAACTAACCATTGTTCATGATGAATAGTTGAGATTAACCTTATGTAGAACAAGTAGGTTGACATGGATGTAGTCTTGACCAACACACTCATATGAAGTGTAATAAACTTTTATAAGTTGATCTTGTGTCTATTATTCATAATATTCATTGGAAAAACATCATGATACATGAGTGTAGAAAAATTACCTTTTTAGGGGGAGATCATATTTTGATCAAATATAAACAAAAGTCATGTTTCCCCATCTAGCTCAGTAGCTATATCTCTTCTTATTGTTCCATTTCCAATTAAGATTTTCAAGGCATCTTCTTACAAAAATATCTTACACTGAGGTGGAGGACCTCTCTAATAGACCTCAAAATACCCTCATGAGGAATCTTTATGCATGCAACCCATAACCTCAAATAGAAGGTACACCATTTTCTATTGATCTATCTTCTCAAAAACCCATCTTATATATCATAATAAAATAGAAGAAATTGATAAAATAGTGAAACAACATCGGGTATATTGGTGTATCATCATTTGTGAAACAATTCGACACCCATTATCTTTATGCACATTCAGTAATTAATACCTAATTAACAGTAGCCACTTGGGGAAAATTTACTTTTCAGGTACCACTATAATGTTCACTAGGTCCGGAATCAAAGGACCTTCCGGCGCTAACATTGGTGCTATTTTCATCTTCTTCTTTGATCATCACATCTCAGTAGCTGATGAGGAAGGGCATTTCATTATGGGAATTCCATGAGTGTTCTCAAGAGAGAGAGAGAGAGAAATAAAACTGAAGGTTTGAAAGAGGGATTACACTTTGAGAGAAGAAGGATCTAGTGATGAAAGGAGTGAAACTTCTTTTTTTATTATTTAGGGATGTCAAGCGTCGAAAAATCAAAAGATTGTGATGGTAAATGAATAAAATAATTAATTACTTCAATAGGGTTTATAATATGTATCTTAAAAAATAATGTGTTGTTAAGGTGAGATCGTGATGGGAATTTACAGTGGGACCAGAACTGGCATTCATGGTGAGACTGTAATTGTGTGATTTCTTAACAGTGTGACCATATTGTTTGAGATTGTAAGTGCCAGACAGTAACTATGATACTATAATAATTAAATTGCAACTTTTAAGACATTAAAACTACAAAACTTTTTGAGTTAGGGTGTAATCATAAGACATTGATTGGTGGAACCGTAAATTGTGAAACAGTAAGTCGTGAAATAGTACACTTACTACATAAGATTTATCATTCCCAAATAATGTATGATTTAATATATTCATTCATAATTAAATGGCTTGGTGAATATATCAGCAAGCTAATATTCAGTTCCAATAAATTCCAAAGTGATATTACTATTTTTATAATGACCACTAAGAAAAGTGTTGTATTTCATCAATATTTTTTTTCAAGAGTGTGGAACAAAATTTTTTGAGATGTTAATTGCACTTGTATTGTAACCATATATAACTAAAAAACCGAATTGATATCCATAATCTATTAATGTTTGTTTTATTTAAATACATAGGGACAATAACTGCCGACAACTATGTATTCAACTTCTATAGTAGATAATGCAACATAGTTTTGTGTTTTACAACACCATGATACTGGTGACTTTCCTAAGAGTGACATGTTTCTGAGGTGATTTTTCTACCTAAAATAAAACCACTGAAGATAGCATCAGAGTAACTATCTAATTCAAATGATTTTCCTCTAGGATATAACAGTCTTAGATTTGATCTATTCTTGAGGTAATTGAAAATTCTCTTAACATAATTTAAAAGAGATTCTTTAGGGTTTTATTGAAAACAAGAACACATACATACACTAAACAAAATTTCAAGTCGACTAGAATTTTGGTAGAGTAGACTTCAAATCATTTATTTATAAGTGGTTTCATCAATATATTTTCCAACTTCAACAATAACTAGCATACAAGTAGTACTCATTGAAGTGTGACTAATTTTATTGCAATCCAGGCCAAAACGTTTTAGAAGATCTCTAGTTTATTTTCATTGATTTAATACAATACCATTATTATTTTGAAAGATTTGAAATCCAAAGAAAAATTTAACGTCACCGTTTTAACTCATTTCAAATTAATTTTGCATCATTTTATAATTTTCAAAACATAATATTTTTAAGATCCATAAATAATATCATCTACATAAATTTGAACTTCTAAAAAATCATTGGATGTTCTTTTTATAAAAAGGTTGTGATTATATATTCCATTTGTAATTCATTTGGAAATAAGAAATGTACTTAGTCTATCATACCATGCTCTTAGATATTGTTTGAAACCATAAAAATCATTATATACTTAAAAAAATTTATTTGGAAAATGAGGATTTGTACAACTAGGGGGTTTCTCAACAAAGACATCCTCATATATATACCCATTAGGAATACACTTTTAACATCCATTCAATATAGATTGAAATTAAGATGTGAAACATAAGCAAGAAGAATTCTAAGGGCTTTATGTTTAGAAACTAGTGCAATGGTCTCTTCATAGTCAATTACTTCTTCCTGACAATAGCTTTGTGAAAAAAGTATATCCCTGTTTCAAAAAATGTGACCAACTTCTTCTAATTTATTTCCAAACACCCACATAGTGCCTATGGTAAATTTGTTTTTGGGTCTATCAACAAGTTTTCAAACATTATTCCTTTAAAACCAATTAAGTTATTCTTACATAACCATCATCCAAAATTCATCATTGATAACATCATTAATGTTTTTAGGTTCATATTGTGATAATAAGACATAATGTTCAACCCGATTTCTATGAGAAGCTCCATTTTAAGCTCATTCTCTAAATCTCTTTAAACTACATCTAATGTATGGTTCTTACGAGTTTTAAAAACTCTTGAAAAATAAGGACTACTGATTTCAGGTTCTTCAATAGGATTGGGTTCTTTATGACTTGAATCTATAGAATTTATCGAACTCGCTGTTTTAAACAATTCCTTTATAGGATGGTTAGAAGATTATGAATTGATTTCCAGATTTGATACATCATCCTCCAGGTTCTATAGAGTGATCTGACGCTCATGTGTATTTGGTTCATCTAATTTGGGATGGGAATATTCTTCCACACATTTTGTTCTTTTGTTAAAAACACTATAGTCTTTACTAAATATTAATATCCTAGAAATACTCCTTCAAAACTCTCGGATTAAAATGTTTCAAGATTTTTCTTAGTATTTATAATATAGACATTGCAAAAAAAACATTGAAGTAGATAATTTTGGGTTTTCTCTTATTGAATAATTCACATGTTGTAATTTTATAAATTTGTCTAATCAATACTCTATTGATAATATAACATGTTTTATTCAAAGCATCTACCCAAAAATAAATAGGTAAGTCATATTCACTAAGCATGGTTCTTGAAATTTCATGCAAGGTTCTATTTCGTCTTTCTAACACTCCATTCTATTGAGGTGTTCTAGGGGTACAAAAATTATGAATGATTCCATTTTGTATGAAAACACATTCAATATATTTATTTTCAAACTCAAGGCCATGGATACATCTTTAAGATTTAATTCTAATTCCATTTATATTTTCAACAGTTTTGGATTATTTGGTAAAATGAGAGCAGGTTTCAATTTTGTATTCCAAAAATAAAGAGAATGTATATCTATAAAAGTAATTTACAAGAACATATTCATAGTTCATCCCATTTAAACATCAATCACTAGATTGTCAAAAAAATCTGTGTCAACTAAATTGAGAGGTTGAGACATTGAAACTTCTTTCTTTGGATTGTAGTAAATTTTGTGTTGTTTTACTTTTTAATAATGATTTAACACTTTATCACTTGGAAACTCAAGTTTCGGTAGGTCATTGAAAATTATTTTTTCTAGTTAACTTTCTAATGTTGTGAATATTACAATGTCCTATTCACCTATTCCAAATCCAATAAACATTGTGAAATACACATAAACATGAATAATTTTGATAGAAAAAGAAATCTATGTTAACATAGTATTAATTTTCATTTCATAATTTAGAAAACACTTATTCATTCTTATAATTGAAAACATTACAATAATCATTTTCAAAAATAACACGAATTCCATCATCACATAGTTATGAAATACTAGGTAGATGATATTTCAATCCATCACAAAAATGTACATTGGAAATTAAAACTGAGTTAGAGTTACCGATTTGGTTAAGGCCAATGATATTTCCTTTATCATTGTCAACAAAAAGACATGTCCACAATCAATTTTTTTAAAATTCATGAATCATGAATTGTCTCCTATCATGTTCCATGAACACCCACAGTCCAATTACCATAGGATTTTACTTGAGCTCTTTATTAAGCTTTCCTTAGATGTGTTTATCATTAAACACATATTGGATTTTTTGGCCTATTCATTTTTTGAAGATTCTGAGTCACATGAACTATCCTCAGAATCACGCCATGTTTCTTTCATTTCCTTTTTATTCATTCCATCAATATCCTCATATTCATTTTTTACATGATCTTGGAAATGTGAGCCTTTACATGTCCCTTTCACTTAAATTCATATTAAGACTATCTCCTCAGACATGTCACTTCTTTTCCAATCTTTTTCCTTCTTCCTTTTTGATCATATATTCCCTTGAAGTTATTATTTATAAAAAAAGTCTTCTTCTTGTAAAATATCATAAACCTTATGGCTAATTTCCCCATATTCTCATCATTTTCATGCTATTATTGTTCACTACTAGATCCTTATACATAGACTACCAATTTCCATTTATCTATGTGTTTAGAGGTGGTGGTCTTAAATGCAATCGATTTTTTTGGGTTCATCCTCTTATCCCTTGTTGACATTCATCTCCTCTTCATACATACATAGATTGAAAATTATTTTTTTATAAATTACTTGATGATGTCACATAACAATCTAATTTAGATAGACGTTCCTCTCCAACTATCAGACAGATATATGAGATTCCTTATAATTTGTTCTTTGGTAGTGACTTCTCTTCCAAGAGAAATCATTGTGTTTTTTGATATTATTAAACCTGACATACATGAAAGAAATATGATTACCAAGTTTCATTTTAATTTTATATATATTTTATAGTATAATTATTAAATAAAATTTCTTTTACACTAGTTGTTCCTTTACATAAAACAGAAAATGTATCCCAAATTTCTTGGGCAGTTTTGCATGCTGAAATTCGATTAAAATTTTCATCTCATAAAGAACAATATAAAGAATTCATGGCTTTTCAATTGTTAATGTAGGTAGTCTTGAATTGGTCATCCCAAGTGATTATATCAGTAGTATGAATCTTATACTCATCTATAATTGATGAAAATATATTAAAACCTATAATTTCGAGGTTCATTTTAATTTTAATTTTACATTGGGCATAATTGGTTTCATTAAATAATGATGGTCTATTTGTGGAAACACCTTCTATTCTTTTACCCATAATAAAGAAATACTTTGAAAGAGCTAGATATTTAGAATTAAAAAAAAAATTACAGATCATTAATGGACAACCCAAATAATAGTTGAGTAGGTTCAAAAATAGAGTCATAACTGGAATAACAATCAATCTTTTGATAAAAAATTATGTTCAGACTAGAGTACATAAGAGGGGGTTAATTGATTATCTATAAATATTTATTATTTAATAGAATTCTTAAACGGTTCCCCAATAAAAATAAATAAATCCCAATTAATCAAAGTAACATATTTATGTTTTTTTTTGAATGTTTGAATGACTTATCTGGAGATTGATTAATTCTAAGTAATCTTAACATCAGTTATTAATGATATTTTTGAAGTTATTATAATATGAAATACAATTAAAATTTCATTCCAGGATTAACTATCAAAGTAAATTAAGTGATTTCAGAAATATACTATTAAACATAGATATCTAAATTAAAAAATATAGTAGAAATAAAACAAGTGGTTTAGTCTCAAGGTGAGGAAAAATCTAATTCACTTGGTGATAACCTACCACCATGGAATTTATATTAATATTCATGATCCACACCTTGGTTCGGGTTAAATGAAAGTACACAGGACTATCTAGGTCACATGAAAACTTCTACTATTCTGCGTGGGTATGACCTACCAGGTCACATAGGTACCTCTTCCACACATATGTGAGGGAGTAAACAATTTTAAAATGATGTGAGAGGAAGGATATCGTGTATCCTCTAGTTCAATGCAAGAGACAATGTGTGTTTTCATACATACAAACTCACACTACTTATAAGATAAAAACAATACACAATAAGGAAAAAATTATGAGATAAGGTTATATGTTCTTTGAGTAATAATATATGCTATTATGAACTTATAAGATGAATTATATATAAGAATCAGATCCTCTTGGGGGAAACAAGGTATCGTAGGTCCGATGCTCTGGTGTTCAGTGATATCTGGCTCATGTTTTTCAGGGAGATGATATTGCAATGATGTTCATGACTCTGATCAATGTTATAATTTCCTTTTTTGATTCATGAATTATTAGTGTGTTCTTAAGGTGTATTTAGTTTCATGTGTCAGTTCTTTTGTCAATAAATCTTATGATTCTTCATTATCGCATGCCCTTTTTTTGTTTCTACTCCACAGTTCACTTTTAATTCTTGGAGTGCATATGTTGGAGCCGACAAGATGCATGTATTCTGTACCTTGTACCTCGTATTATCAGGTGAAATATATACAAAGAAATATTAATTATGTTAGTGAATTTAAAAGATTCAAATATTAAAATTAGAAATTAAAATTCAAATGATAAAACATATTAAATAACGGTGTCACAATATTTTTGGAAACTGTGTCTCCATGTAATGGTGTCTCCATGAAATAATGTATCCGTTTTTTCCTTTGACCGGTGAGATTTATTTGGTGATGTAGTTGTATAGATATCTGGAACCAGTAGCACAAATTTGGTATTAGGATCATGGTGTATGTTCATTTGCCAAAAAAAATGGTGTCTCATTATGGAACTGGTGTCATAGACTTCAACAGATCTAAAACTGGGTTTGGAGACAAGTCACATTGTCTGGTCACGGTGTCTGGTCACAATGTCTAGTTCATAGTGTATGATCATAGTGTTTTGGTCACGAATTCCGGTCACCATATCTGGGTCATAGTGTTTGGGTCCTTTTCCAAAAAAACATATTCGATGGAAGACTCACAGTTTCTCAGACACATCCAAATATCTATATACTAACATAAAAAGTTCATATAATAGATTAGACATAATCATTTATCAATGAGATCCATTATAACAGTTTTAATAATAGTTTATTGTAATCAAACATAACACATAAGATCTTAGATAGTTCTATATAATGTATAAAGAAATCAACCATCTGATCACATGATTTGAGATAGATTAAATTGGATTAACAATCTTTACAGAATATATAGGATTTTTTATTATTAAAACATGATTAACATAAGAAGAGTCCAAAAGTGTTTCCCTTGTGTTTAGTTTTTATAATTTTCATAGTTTAATGATGGATTGGGATGAGGCCCTTAGTATCATATTCTAGAAGAGTTTCTTGTGTGGGTTATTTTAATTAGGTAGGCTATGTTCAATAGTGTCTTGGGATCAGGTTTTGGGTCTATCTTGATGTTAGTAGTAGACTGCAATACTTTTATTTCATTTGCATTTTTTACTTCTTAATATGTACGGTCACCCAAGTGAGTGAAAAGTGTAGTTTGTTTGGAAGAATTGTTTTTGATTTTATAAAATATAGAATAATTTTTATATCATGTTTTTTCCATATTTTTACTACTTCTGTATTCCGTGTATTTGAGGTTTTGTATGATACTTAGTTAATTCCATTATTCCTTACTAAGAACAAATTTCATAGTCTCACCAATATTTCATCATAGGTACTCTATAATTGTGGATGGCCTCTAAAAAATAGGGGTGGCATGCATGAGGCCACATAACGAATTAGATCGAGGAACCATTTTTGAGAAATTATATTAGAGAAACTAAAAATATGAATAATTGAGGTGGTGGAAAATTAAAATCAAACAAAAGTTCGTGTTGAATGATGTTACCTCTTATTTGGGTAACTCATTTTGGGTTGTCACCAATGGGATTCAAAGGGTAAATTTATAGACTATGACAAGCCTCAATGATAAAGGGAATAAATTTATGAGCATATTCAGAAAGGCATTGGATGAGGTAAAGGGGTGGTATATGTGTTAGGAAGTGACAGGGGAGAGTTACCATTTATAATGTCTATTGTGTGGCATTATTTAAAATTAAAAAAGGTAAATACCATTGGGAGGTAACCCTTACCTAAAGTGCTTCCAATATAAAAAATTAATGGAATAAAGTGGAATTATGGTTGATTAAAACCTCTTACAGAACAAATATTTTCATTTTTAAAATTTTTTTGTTAACTTATATGTTCCCCACTTTTAACATTTTGGTTTTATGAATGTAATTGGGTTTTTAAATTAAATAATTTAACTATTAAGTCATAATATAACTTATATTTCATTTACCATATAAAACCACTTAATTAAAATTATGGCATCTAATTTATAAAACACATCCCATGTGGGTTGTAAATTATTTTAAAATAAGAGAATGTTACATGCAAAAACCCTACATTAACCTAAACCGTTCAATGAAATTTTATTTCTATTTAATGGTTTATATGTTTATAATAAATAATCTATTTGACCATGAATAGACAATATTTTATATTTATTATAATCTAAAAAATTAAAATAATACATAATTTTTAATTTTTTTAAATATTCAATAAAATAAAAATTATTATAAAATAACACTGATGTCAATTTTGACATTATTTATTTGTTGTAAATCTAAAAATAACAACAAAAAATATGTTATTTTAGTATATTAATTTTACACATCGGAAACAGGATATATTAATATATATATAAATAAACAAATTCAATCAATTTAATTCACTTTTACTATTTGAAATAGTTTATTTAAGTTGATTATTAATTAAATTATTACTTCTTTTGGAATTGTATAAAATGATAATCTAAATAATTAATATCTAAAGATTAAATATTAATTAATTTGATGAATGAAAACCCTTTAAAATGAAAAATAATGTGTATTAAACAAACTAATGTTGTTTTTTTCAAATCTCAGGGATTTATAAATGTTAAAATCATGGACAGCTCTTTTTTGTCATTTATCATTACAAAATATATTATATGGCTCATAATGATGAAATAGGGTCCCATTAACTCATAAAATTTGAAAAACGTAGGATTATAGTATAAATATGTGTATAAAATGGCCTCTAGAAATGTTTCAATGCCATTGTCTACTGATGATGTATGTTTAACCACTGAGTAAAACAATTTTTTCATTATTCGATATTAATAAGTATAAATTATATCTATATAAATTTTTCCAAAAACTATGTTAAACAATGTAAAAATTATAAATTATGTTAATTAAATCCATTGAATCCATTTTTCCTAATTATATATAATGAAGTGGATGAAATTAATTTAAAATTAATCCCCCAAATGTGTCGTGAAAGAAAGATATTTAATTGAATCTATTTAAAAGATTTAAAAGATTTTATTTTCAATTTCATTGTGATATTCGTTCCACTAAACTAAATTGGAATAATTTATAATAAATTAATATAATTACCCAATAAAAAAATATAATTAACAATATCAATAAATTAGATGAAAAAACTATTTGAATTAAAATTCAGTATTTTTCACTATTTATCTACAAATGATCTTTTGAGGACAAACTCCAAAAATAAATCATAAGAAAATTTAGATATTATAAATTTAAAAATGATGATTAATCTATGAAATAAAATTTATAAAATTTTCTACAAATTTTTTTCTTATGTTTCAAATAATTACATTTAAAATGTTAATTTTAAAAAAGTAGTATTTACAAACAGATAATGTATTTAACAAAAAATAAATATTTTATTAGCCACATTCTTTAAATAAATAAAACAATTTGAAATTATACTTAAATACTAGTAATTAATATTCATTTTAGTTTTTTTATGAAAAAAGTTTTAACTATTTTTTTTAAATAATTATAATAAAAATAATGTTTCAAAGAAACTCATTTGTGCATGTAATGCAAGTCTAGTCAGTATTTTGTGTATCAGAAGCTAATATTGGTGTATCATATATGGAAATGTTAACATGATTTATCATAAAATTAATGAATTAATATGTTCTTTTATATAACACATGAAATATTCATTGTTTTGTGTAACCAAAAATATAAAAATGTTCATATTATTTAGAAATACATGTCGCCAATAATGATAGAGATTATTGATTATTATTCCATACATGTCACAGTGAAAGAGATCCATAGTTTTCAATGTTTAGGAAGATATTGTTGATGGATTGTGGGGAAATATCTCCTAACTATATTATCTACTAACTATGATAACTTAGTGGGAATCCATTATCCTCTATACTGATGATTGTGAGGAAAATTTCATTGATCTAATATGGATATTATTCAGTGCACATATTCTTACATTACCCTTCCATGAAGAAGGGTTAGTAATCTATAGTGATTCATCCATTAAAATACTGCGTTGGGGAAATGTGATGAATGAGATTGTTATAGAATATTTGAAATAAAAATTTAAGGTTCACGAGAATAATTACCCAACTCAGGATTTGGTGTTAGCTGTGGTTTTTTTCATTAAAAATATAGATGAATTATATTTTTGGAGGAAATAATGATATATTTATATCATTTAAAAATTATTAATGAATATATTTTCATGGAAAGTTCTTTATATGAACAAGATATGATGGTTAAAACTAATTAATTATTATTACTACTCAATACATTACCACCATGTAAAAGTGATCAAGGTTGAAAATTACTTGAGCCGAAATGATCATGATATATTCTCCATGTTTATAGTCACAAAAAATAAAATTTTATTTATTTACATAGAATGAATACTAAAATCATGATGTAATGTGAGATATAATATCCTTTTAAACTAAATGTTGAACCATGTGGTCTTGTAAACATTACAATGGTGTAGATGGAAGACATATAGGTGAAAAATATGTTTAGATTTATTGCATAGTTTAATAGTGGTTATGATAGAAATAATATTTTTAGGAATCTTGAATGTCATCCATATACACTAAATTTGAATAAGGAGTTGTTAATGGTTCTCATATTTAATCATTCTATATTCGTGAGGGTAGTGCATAGATATATCGTGTTTTGAAAGAGTATTTTTATTATGATTTCATGAAGTGTGATATTGTGGAGTTTCTATCTCAATTCATGGTTTTTTTGTATGTAAGGGCCACGTGACCAATGTATATGTGTCTGTAACATTAATTAAATATAATATAATTGAAATTAGATAATATCATGATGAAATTTTTGGTTGGAATCCCCAAATGATTAAAGGGATATTGTTATTTTAGTTGTAGTCGACCTCCTTATAAAGTCAGCACAATTTATCACAATCCTCGAATACTTCCTTAACACCCATTTTTTTAATAATTAAATAATTATATTTGATAGTGTAAAGGATGTGAAACACATTGGTTATCTTGTGTTACATGGGACACTAATTTTATCTTGCATTACATGAAATCCCAAGATTATAATTTTTCATAGAATTTTCAATACACATAACTGAACATAAATGACCTGTGATATATATTAATAATATAAAAATTAAATTTTAATGGATTTTATGTCAATGATTAAAAAATTTATTTATATATGGTTTATATATTTTATTTTCTAACTAGTTAACTATTAATGGAAATAAAACCCTTCTAAAAAATAAAATGAAATATTTTTAGGAAAAATAATTTTAATGCCAACAAGTGCGTTTTATAATAATAAATTAAAAAAATAATTCTTTCTGGATTATATTAATCAAAGGAATATATTATTTATTCAATATAAATATTAATAATCATCAAATATTATTTCTATACATGAGAAAAAAATTAAAATTTGTGCTTATAACTATATTTGTTTTCAAAAATCATTTTGTTATCTTTTGATAGCACACATATGTTAAAATGTATTTAATATTTCATAAAACATTTTATATAAAATTTAGCTCATTTATGGAATTACATTATAAAAATTTATATTCGTTTAATTTTTTGATTTTATTTTCATAATTTATTTAATTTGTGGTGAATATAAAAAAATATTAATTTTTATAAAAATAATTTAATTTCAATAAATTATGACATATATAATAATAAATGGATTCTGAAAATGTTTTAAATAAATATATGATATATGAAATATTCTTATTTAAATTGAATTAAATTAATTATATCCTTTATAATATGTTTTTTTTGGTTTTAAAACATTTTTTTAAATACAGTTTTAAAATGCCTCATATTTCTCCAAATTAATTAATTAAACTAATAAATATTGGTTAATATATTAAATTGAACTTATAAACTATATATTATTAAATATTAATTGAGATCCATTAAATATTTTTTATTAGTCACAAATATAATATTAAATCATGGTTTTCTGAATAAGATTACACTTCTTAAAACCTGGTGTATCACAACTTTTGTAGGATTAATAATAAACATAAATTTTCCAAATATATGAACTGAACTTGGAAAAATTGATTTCCTTATTAGATTAAGAATTATATATATTTTCTATTATTTTTAGATTATGTTTTCACCAATCTATATATATATATATATAATTCTTTAAAAAGCAATTACCCCAGTTTAGGTTAAAATGGGCTTACTGGGGGTTAAACTAGATTGTTAAGAGTAAAAATGACATAACATATTATATTGTTTTTATTAAAGTATATTTATTTTTATTTCTAAAAAAATTAATTAAAAAATGGAAATTATTTGACACATTAATTGAAATATGAATCATAAAATATATTATGTAAATAAGAATAAAGTAAAAATACATTTCTTCATTTAAATAAGTATTATAAATTCAGATAGGGAAAAATCATCATCAGTATAGTTATTGATATTATTTTGAAACTAAAATTATTTATATTATCATAATAATTTATTTGTATTTTTTAAAAATGTTGTAATTACCTGGAATACTTAACAAATACCAACATGGTAATTATTTAATTACTATGTAAAAAACAAAAAAAATTATACTAATAAAATTATAAGTTAAATAAATGTAGTGATTTACTATGTTATATGATTTTTTATGAAAATATATCATGTAAAATGGGTGTGAGAGTAACATATTAGAATTACCACACTATACTGATATTTTTAATTTCCAATTAAATTAATAATTTCAAAATTAATAGTGATGTTATTTTAAAATAAAATCATTTTTATTAATTGATTTAAAATTACTAATAAACTTTATTTTTCCAAGTAATTTATAATTTTTAATATATATTTATACTATGTTCTATTAATTTACAAATTTATATTTTATTATAAATGTATTGAACCCTAATTACTTAAAAAATTATTATTACAATTAAGGTTAAAGCGTTGTTTTTTTACACAATACTTCAACAACATATTGAACAAATTTTTATCCGATATAATATTTTAAATTGAAAAGGTGGATTTACTGTTTACAATATGTGTATATAAATTTTACTATTTTTATCACATTAATATAGTATTAAAGGATAACATTCCTAAGTAAATAAAAATATTCTTGTTACAACGGTAAATATAAAAAAAAATAAAAATGAGTAAACATAATGACTAATGAAGGGAATGAATAATAAGTGTTTATTTTTAAATTTTAGAAGTGTTTATAATCAATATATACCCTAAAATAAATTATTATTCTATTTATAGGAAAATTAGGTAATGAAGACCTTCTTAATATTGAATATTTTTTAGTATTTACAATAATATCACTCTTCCTCAACTATGAAAGGGAACTCACTGCCCTCACATCTTCACACCTCTAAGGCCATTATGATTATCCAATCCATTCCAAAATCCCATAAAAACTCCCATAAAAAAATATGTTAAGAATTATTTTATTCCTAAATCCATCCCTATATGTAATTAGTCTAATCCTATGTAGTATACCTAAATAAGAGGTAATGTTCCTCAACGATTATCTTTCTTTTTTCCATCTCAAACATCATTTTTATTTATTATACCATGATTATATAATAACATCATAATGTTAGATATAATGTATTGTTTTTATGATATTGTTAAGGTAAAAAGACACATACAATTCTATTAGATGGGTTATAAAACCATCATTTTTCTGTAAGACAGAAAACCACCTCGTGAACTGATGTCATTCGTTCTTCCATTACCAACATTCACGGATGGGTATGATGATCATTATAAATATTATATATTATATTCATAAAATATTTATACTTATTTAGTAATTATATAATATATATGTTGTTTACAAAAATTCCATTAGATATGTGATAACAATACTCGTGTGTGCACCGGCTACCACCTTATGAAGTAATGTGATTTATCTTTCCCTAATGCTTCACATTAAATGTGAAAAGGATAAAAATAATGACTATATCTTATATAAATGAAATAAAAATTATATTAAATATCAATTTATATTTCAATAAAAATAATATATAATTTTCATTTCATTCATATCTACTCAATGAAAGACGATAACAATATTCATGTTCATGTGGGCTATCACCTTAACAGAGTAATTTTTCCCTAATTCTATCACAACAAAAAATTGATGACATATGTAAGAATATTAAAACAATTTTTTTAAATAATATTATGATTGTTATGGATGTTTTTAAGATTACATAACTCTATTATAGATTCCTCACTGAAAAAATGGAAATGTTACTAATTAGTATGTATGACATACTCTCTCAATGATTGTAATGTACATTATTTTTTATAATAATATTTCCTGATAGGTTTTAACATTATAATTGTGGTATATATATGATAATTATTTAGTTTTTATTATTATGGATATGATTGAGATATATAATATTCACAAGAACAGAACATTCATTTTAAAAATTGAATGAGAACATAAGGAAATTAACATACAAAACAGTGAAAACAATGAAATATTTTTACCGAAAGGGTGATAATATGTAACAAATGTATAAAATATTTTATTATAAAAATAAATATGATTATTTAATATTTAAAAAAAATTAAAACCCATATATAAAATTATAAATAATGATCAACCAAATTAAAAAATGTGGTAAGGGTTTTCTTATCTTGCTTTTATTTTTCTCAGATAAATGTCATATTCAACACATTTTTGTGGTATACTGTATATAATAACAAAGAATTTATTTTGTGATTAATTTTATTAATTTTATTCTATTATTCATATCTATTTTATTATCACTCATTAAAGTGTTATACAGTTTCAAATATACCAAATAGGTAATTGATTTTTTGTCACAATTTTCCTTCTTTGATAATTATTTCATGTAATGAACCTATCTAATTTAATTATTAGTATATAAATACCATGTGAAATTTAATATTGTTAATTTATTCATTATAATGGTATTTTTTTGTTTCATTCAATGTAATTATTTCATTTAGATTGAGATTCTATTTTTCCCATGTGGAAAGTGTTTAATGTTACAATATCATCCTTTATCTGGAATTATTGTGATTATTCTTCCAACTATGACATATTTTGATCTATATATCATTAAAATAATAAATTTTCATATTAATTTGTTATTAATTATATTGAAGTTTTATAGTTAATTTTCTATACTCTTTGGTAAATAAATTTTCAATAAACTGTTTTTAAGAAAATATCACTTCATTTCTCTCTTATACTAGAAAAATATTTTCATCAAAAACAATGTTTTTGAAAAATGTTTTCAAAACTATTTATAACATATAATAATTATTTATAAATGAAATTTCAATGTATTTTTCCTCTGCAAATTTTTAACAGATTTTTGGGTTTTTTTATAGAAAATTCCTATTTAGATTTAACTAAAAATTTGAAAGGAATCGTCATGTCGTTTTACTAATAAGGAACGTTCCAATATTTTTATAGTGAAAAATTATTTTTCATTTATGGAATTTTGGAAATTACCCAAAATTATGACAATAATTATCTTTTTTGATTCCATTTGAATTATACGAATCTATTTTAAATAAATATTTTTATAAAATTTATTTTCAATGAAATCAATTTTCGATAGGTTTTATGTTTTAAAAATTGATTTTCAAAATGAAATGGATGTTTTATTAAAGAATTTTTTGATTTATATTTTAATGATATTTCAATTAATCGATATCCACATCCCATGTTGTAACATATACTCTACATTGAATATATGGAATTGATACAATTATAACTCTTTCAGAATTTAGAATATTATTATTACAAATATATTGTTAGGAAAATATTTTGATTTAACATGTTAATCATATTTCAAATTCATCGTTATGGAAAATGATTCTTTTTTATTATTTAGACCAGTTTTGATGCAATTTAAATGAATCACATTTAATTAACATGGTTTAATGATGTTATAAATATAACAATAATTGTTTCTATATGTTTTATGATGAAATAGAAGATCTATGTACATTTTTCATACGGTTATTCAGACATTACATACAATTGAATGCACCCATATAGCGTCAGGTGATCCAAATATATCTTACACAATGCATTAACAATTATTAAAATATAAATTTTTGGTCAATGGTTTTTTATACAATGAATTATATTGGGTTTATCAAGTTTGATTTGATTGCGATTTTTATCATATGGTTTATGATAAGTGATTATTATGAATATATCCTATTTTAAATACTTGTTCAAATTATTCATGATTACTGATATATATATTTATTGTTATAAGTAATGATATTTTGTAATCATTCAATTTCATTATACTTTATACCCATATCCTCTACATACGATCACTATTTACATTCAATTGTAAATTATTATGTTTTTTAATATGTATAATTTGATATAACCCATATTATTCATCATTTTCCCCAGTTATAATAAATATGGTTGAAAATTTTATGTCTATATGTAATTTCATATAGATTATTATGATGTCTTAATGTGACAATGAAAATCCAGGTTATGTGATGAAAATGATCATTTAAAGGCATGAGAATTATTTATATAGAAAATTGTCCCAATTGTATAAAAATTTAAACCTATAATTTCCTTGAGGATTTATATGTTCTAATATTCCTTTCTAAGGTTTTGTGGTTTATTTGGAAAAATGTTTGGTAACAATTATTTTCATCAATGTATATATTGTAATGCTTATAATTTTGTATCCAAATCTGGGAGGGTGAATTTTGGACTATTATAGTAAGTATCAATGGTCAGTTTAGATAGCTCTATAGATTATTATTTTTTCATGTGAGGTTATAGTAATAGTGAATAAATTAATTCATATGTCTGTTATACTAAGAATGATCTAATATTAAATTCTTAAACACAACATTTGAGGTTTTAAGTTGTAAAATATAGATTTTATTTATTATTTTTTTGGAGAATTCATATTATAATGGTGTATTTATAAAATATATGATGAACATGAAGTGTTATTATAATATCCTATGTCTTTAGATAAAATATTCTATATTTAAATCATGAACATCAGTTTTATGATTTTGGTGCTGATAATCATGACATTATTTTTTCATATAAACAACACAAAATCAAAACGAAAAATTGGAACACATACAACACCAAGGACCATTTAGGTCTAATGTTTTATAAAAATATGTAAATTCCTAAATAAAAAATTTAAAAGACATTAAATGTGTATTTCACCCATTTAACATTACTTTTTCCCCATTAATAAATCATCATCATTATTATGAAATCCATTTTACACATAACATAAAGAACATCATTCGTGAAAAAATTGTTAAAGGGAAATATATTAATAGAGGGAACAAATTTATTGAAAGGGTAGACATGAGAATAACCAAATGAATATCATCATTTGGAATTATAATTGTATAGTGGAATAATTACAATACCCGAGTGTATGAGAGAATCAAAAAAGAACACATAACCATGAATTTTTGAATCATCAAATATGATAACATATAAAATATAGGGGTCATAAAAATCTATAATAATAAGAAATTTTTTAAAAATATTGATCATGGGAAATGTTATAAACCCATAAATAGAAATCAATACCCTATTTGGTTAGTTGGAGAGACATATTCATAGAACCTTTTCACAACTATTTTAATTTGAATTACATTATTAAATATAAGTATCTTACCTTAAACATTACATAATCGTTAGTTAATCCAATAATTTCTCACTATTTCACAATGAGTATCTTCTTATGTTTAGTTCTTTTTTTAATAAGGCCATAACTATTACATAAAAACCCACGTAAATAAAATGTGGAAAATTCCACCAGTATACATTTTTTTATAACACAGAAACATTTACAAAGAAATATGTTTTCCATTCTTGTTTATTCATCATAAAATTTCATTGATTTAATCCTTGACTCAAATCTCCCTTAAATCCAATAAAAACATTTAAAAACAATTTAAGATCACAAAAATCCAATTTAGATACATAAAAAGAAAGAAACCCATTAGTCTAGTTAAATAATGGTACCCCATGTAAGTTTCATTGAGAAAATGAAATAGTACATATTTACATGAATAAAAATAATATTTTTTTCTCAATGGAAAACATGAAATACCATAACAATAATTTAAAACATATTAAAGTGAATTTGAGAATCAAACAAACCACATTGAATTAGAATAACCATATACCTGAAATACAAATTGGAGATAAATAATGGGAATCAACCTATATATAAGCTATATCGGGCTCACATGTGATCTATAATGGGGTGTATCCCTTCCTATAAGATATAATGTACTCAACCGTGAGATATGATGGGGGTTAAACCTTCGTATAATATATAATGGGCTCATCCATGAACTATAATGGGGCTGAACATTCGAATAAGCTATATCAACCTCTCCTATTTTATAAAATTCTAAAGTACCAATTAAAAAACACGTTAATCAAAAACCCTTATGGAAAACTATTCTATTCCATATAAAAACATTTTCATATAAAAATTAAATTTTCATTTAAGAAATTATTTTCAATACTAAGATACCCAAATAAATTAATAATGGATTTATATTCCTTTTAAAATAAATTTATTCTTATAAAGAAGCCCAATAAAAAATTAAAGTTATGATATTAGATAAGTTGTTTTCACTGTACATGTGGAAATAATAAAAATAAATTTTTTCATTTTGTAAAGAAACTAAGATAATTATAATCAAAATATTTATTTTTCAAATTTTTAGTAAAATTCAATATAGAAAAAAAATGTCCCATATAATCTTTTATATCCAAATAAATAAATATATAAATAAATATCATGATGAAAATTATTTGATAGTTAAATCATTAAACATTCATGGTTTCCCATACCACTTTGACCATTTAATTCATATTATACAAGATTTAATACATTTACCAAAAAACAAAAAATAACAATAGAATAGATAAAATATGAATATGAAATGACATAGTGGATGTCTCTACACTATATAAAATTATAATGGTGCATATTATAAAGAAATTCCTCAATGAATGGAGATTGATACGAAATATCTTACCTTTTGTCTGACTCATATTGAACAAAAATTATATTCCTGAATAATAGTGTAAGGATAATTAATAATTTATTTATAATTATTTTCTTGTTAATTATTCCTTTTACATCACTTATTATCATGGTATAAAAATTACATAATTATTTAAGTTTACATTAGGCATTTTGTCGATAATCCTTACTTGAGAAAAAAATTAACTCAGTATAATGTTAGTTGTCGTTATGGTCATATTTATATCATATCCGGAATAATATTGATTCAATTAAGATCATTTTCATGCATAAATTGAACTTTTAAATTAAACCATGAATTATGGTTATGAAAAATGAATATCCATATAATCATGGAGACAATAAGTTTTACGTACGCATAAGTAACATTTTCCATTTTTAATTGATCATTAGGAGAATAAGGTAAGTATTATTTTACCCATAGATAATGATAATAAAATTTTAATATCATATTGATCATTTAAATATACTTATATATATCATTAAATTGATATAATGAATTTAAATGAGTCACATTGATTCATGGAGGTGATAGATCACACGTACACACAAACAACATAATAAGTTTTATGTGAATAAATGTTAGAATATAATTGATGTATTATTATATAATAATGATTAATATATAATGAATATCACATATCTATATAAATTTCATTATTATTTCAAGTCATGAGATACCGTTATGGAATGAAAATTATATTAGTTCGTGGTGGTGATAGTTCTCATGTACACACTAGTGATTAATTCTTTTCCAATTTAATAGAAGCATAGATATATTGAGGTTTTAATATTTACAGAATAAAATATATGTATATTTATGACACTAGATTTATTATTTAATCGTTATTGAAAAATAATTGAAGGGAGTGGAAGAAAAATAAATTAGAAACACTTAAAGAAATTGATACCTCTTCTTCAGTTCATAACCATTAAAGAAAACCATACCACTTATAATGAGGATGTCATGCCTAAAATAATGCTTCAATAGTGTTTTTAGGTATTTTTTTTATATTTAGAGTTGATCTTGATTTAGCTAAATTGATTTTGATTTTTGAGTACTAGAGAATAATGGGTACCTTTTTAGAGTAGAGGGGATGACCACCCTTGGAAACTCATAAAATATTAAATTATTATAAATTAATATTTTAACCCAAATGAATCCGACATGAATTATGTTTTAGATAATATGTGTATAGTTTTAGATCATATCATCCAATAATTTTTATACATGTATATATTTTATTTTAAACCATATATTTTCAGTTTTTAATTAAATAATATACCATATTTTTAATTATGGAAACAATATTTTAAATATTTAAAGGTTATAAGTTTTACCTGTATAGGGAAATGTTAAAAAAATGGAATATAACAAACATTCAATCCTTATAATATAAAATTTTTAAATTTAAAATATATTTAAAAATTTTATAAAAATTAGTAAAATAATTTTTTAAAAAACCAATACTATAAATTTTGAAACTATTCATTTTATTGAATTTAAAAACTCAAAATCGAGGGATAGCATATAAAAAAATTACTAGTCTTCTAATATGTCATTGTAACCTATAATATTAATTAATATACCTAATAAATTATAATTATTTTTATTTTAATATGTTTCATATAATGTATGTGATATTTTTGTAAATAGAATAATTAATGTATCACTATTGTGTCCATATTTATGGTAATTATTCAATATTTATAAATTAAAAATAAATTTCTATGATGTATATTACTTAATTATATTTCTATATTTTATTTATTATCAATTTTTAATCATATGTATGTCTATAATAAAATTATTATAATTATTAGTAAGAGGAAGATATGTTGTAACATTCTTTTGTTTTAACAATATTTATTTCATTTTCATTTACAATATTTCATTAAAGAATAAATTCTAATAATTCGATTTTAAGGGTATAATTTTATTCTTCATATATATTTTCTAATCTTTTAGTGTAATTTTTGTGTTCTTTTCATATTATTTGTTACCATATTTCACCTTATTTTCATTTTACCATGTTAAATAAAAATTAATATAATTACAATTCAAGATATAAAAAAAATAAAAGTAACCTATTGAAAAAAAAATGTATCAACTGAATAAAAATATGAATTCTAGTTTCAAATAATTTAAAAATCGAATTTTCAGAAATTAACTTAAAATTAACCCCCATTATCAATACAAGAAAATGTGTTTTTAAAAGTAAAAACCAACAAAAGATTGAAATCCGTTTATATATAATGTCAATTAGAAATTATTGCAATGGGAAAAATTGGATGTAATGACAAAAATTCAATATAATTATACATTAAAACCTATTATAAAGATAAAACATCTATATAAATTAATATTATGAAAAGACATTTTTGATTCAAAATTAAGTATTTTTCTCATTACATTAAAATATGAATTTTAACAGAAAAATACCAAATATTCAACAAAAGTAATTTTTTCAGTCCATGTTACAAATAATAAATTTTTCAAAAAAAAAATTTTAAAACTCAAAAAATAAAATATATTAAAAAAGTGTTTCAACAATAAAAGGATGTACTACTGCATTTTTAGAAAAACACACATTTTATCAATAAAATTATATTTGTTCATATATAATTTTTAAAAAACAAATAATTTTAATTTTATGCATTAGATTGAAAATTAATATAATCCAACCTGAATTATTTGTTTATTTAATAAACATAGTTAATTTTATTTAAATTGTTTTTTATAAAAACGTATCATTTATACTCAACTAGTTTTTATTTTATTATCTAATTAATTTTGTAAAAAATGAATCATTATATTAACTTCTGTCAACCATATTTTTATAATTAATTTAACACTTTCTATTCCTTCCATTCTAATTTCTAGGTAATAAATAAAATGTTATATAATAATATAATAATATATTATTTTTTGTATAACTCGGTCTTGAGTGTGAAAAAATATTTTGAAGAAACCCATTATTGTATGTCAAGTACGATATTGGAAATAACATCCAAATTAAGGTAAAATTAAAATGAAATACATAAATAGAATAAAAAATATTTTTATATAATTATATTGGATGTGACATCATTCCGTTTTTGGAAACTTTTTCCTCATAATTTTATATTTGGGGATTTGTAAATATGGTTTCACTTTTCAAAATAACATCATTGGAAACCCACATTAGAAACATTTTAACATCCAAGGTAAATAAAGAATAATAAATTTTCATATTTATTAATATTAACTAATTAAATATTAATTTTACTTTAAAGGGGTTTCTATGTTCGATAGCGTACCCGATACGCAACAAAGAGTTTCATTGAAATCTTACGATGCACACTAGTAATAAAATAATAACCCATAGCTATTGTATTGGCGGGAATGGATCGAAATAACTAAAATATGATTATATATGTTTTTAAATTTTTTTACACTTATCTAATAAAAGATAACGTCTTAAAATACGGAAATAATTCAATTTTAGGCATATATACCCTAATTTTCACTAAAGGTTCACTTATCACCTTTTGATGGTGAACTGTCATTAAATATAGTTTTGTTCACTTTTATACATTCTATTGGACCAAATAAAACTCTACTTTAGAATCGGGACATCAAAATTTACTTTGTATAAATTTTTGGTATTTTTCCGATAAAGTTCATTTTTTTAATGAATATTGTAAAATGTTGTATTTTAATTCAAAACCTCTTATTAATCTAATTTATTTATATGATTAGATTATCTTTTGAATTGGTTTTAAATTGAAATTATAATATCTTTTTACCATTAAATCCAATATTGGTCGTTGAATTAATTTCACTTAGAAATCAGACTTAAACTTGTGTCAATCTTTTGATACTTATTGTTTCATAAAAACACGCTATTTGCTCTGACAGCGGGAATTAATTATTAAATTAATTAATTAAACTTATATGTTTTGAATTTTTTAAAATGGACTTCATTTTGGAATTCTGAATATCAAATATAGCTTAGGGTGAAGTTTTTGGTATTTTTCTAAAAAACATCAATTTTTGATGAATAGTGAAACCACTAAGTGGTACTTATAAAAACTGATTTCTCTTTTAAATGAAATTTTACCACCTCGGTATTTGGAATTTAAAAAATGAGACATACATGGTTGTAATTATGATGTAAAATGTGGTTCAATGGGAATAAAATAAATTTTTGGTGAATATTAACTTTAAAGTTTTTAATCGCGATTAGAGGTAATTAGTGTAGTTTAAGGTAAAAATAATGTTTTAATAATATGGAATCACCTAGACACATGTCCTACCCTTATTGTATATGTAATGGCCGACCAATATAATCCATGGGTCAACTTGGGGACCCCATGGAGCCACTTTGGTAGGAAAATAACATTAATATCTTTTTATTTAATGTTAAAGTAATAATGTCACAAACATGAGTTGTTTTACTAAAACAATTTTTAAATGGGGTATTACAAGTCGGATTTTTGACTATAAATATTCATTAGAAAGCTAAAAATATTTCCAACATCATTATATTTATTTATAATTTTTAGACATTAAATAAATTAATTTATATATGGCACCATGATGATGCAGCGATTACCTCATTATTTAACGATTTAAATAAAATGAATAGATAATGTAAAATATAAAGCCTAAACATGTCAAAAAACTATTTGTTGGGTATATTTCGAACCCTTATCACCTTATACTCTAATCATTTCAATGTGGGACCTTTTAAATCCTAATCTCATTTTAAAATAAAGTAACATTTCTTTACTTTCCAAGAGTACCCCTCCTCTCCTCTTAAAAAGGCCCCCACCTCTACCACCTTACCCACACTTCCAAAGACTTTGGCTCGGCAAAACCCTGCCCATTTTGTCTCTACACATACCTCTATAACTCTTAGAAGCCTCACACTTGGCAGAAGTCTTCCCAAGGAAGCCTTTGAGCTCAAATCTAAGAGAGTTACCCGATTTTAAGGTAATGTCTTCACTTATGTCCTTTTGTTTTATTTTGCATCTCCAAACCCCTAAAATATATTTATTCATTTATTTTGTAACAAATCTAGTATCTTCAATATAATAGGATGTTGTTATAAGATTCTTTAGAGATACACTTACACACACCTACATCTAATGGTTAAAGAAGATACTGTTTCCGTGGATGGCGAATTTCTGCCTCACGAAACGATGATTGTTCAATATTTTTCCAACACCTTCAAAGGTGGCCATTAAGATGTCACTATATTTATATATGATATATAATATGTTATTTATTATTTAAGATTCTGTATTTTTCATTTATGGAACACCTTCATGGATTCCATTATGGGTATACGCGATATCTTTATTTTAGGAAGTGCGGACTACTGCCCCCTCAAAGTGATTGGATTCGTTAATGCCATATGTGGGATGCATAAAGGATTGATTTAAAGTTATTATATATGATTTATGTTACATATAAATGATGAATTTAATTCTTTAATTAAAATATACATTCCTCTAAATTAGTTTTAATTCCATTAATTTGACGATGAAATTAAAGTAGCGTTCATGTGTACGTACGACTTATCGTCTCCATTAATGGGGCATTTCATTTCTTACCTTTAAATGATTATTTAATATTATAAATACATGTATATGCTGGATATATATGATATATATGATATACAAATCATGAATATCATTCTTGGATATAATGAACCTTTGACCACACCAACAGCATGTAATTTTAAAAAGTTCACTTTTGACTCATGTACCAAATATTGACAAATGACCATTATCAACATAAATTACTAAATAATGTTCATAACATGGTAATAAGTGATATAAAAGAAATAATGAACTTGAAAAAGGTTCTTAATCAAGTAGAAATTAACTCAGGTTTATTATTCAGGATGTTAAAGAACGATCGAGTCAAGTCAAACCCGAGGTAAGGGACTTCGTCTCAATCTCCATTCATTGAGGTATATTTTTTTTATACACCACTTTTGTTAATACGGTGTATAAACCCCTTTTACTTTTACGTTTATTCAAAAGGAATATTTTTATACGAATAGTTTTACTAAATTAAAAAAGGGAATGTTTTTGTCGTACGTATGCGGCGACAACGACTTCTCTGCCATCGCGAGTATTATTTGGTCTTTGGCTTCCTCAACAAGCCTTAATGATTTTAATATGAAATAAATACCATATACTCTTTTATGTATTTTGGTATTGAAAATGGTTTTTATAGTGGATTTGTTATGTCAATATATTTATGTGATATATTGTGATCAAAGTGTGGAAATGTTTTCTTTCCATTATATTTGTTTTATGTTTTATGATTTTATATTGGTACATGGACATTTGACAGGTGGTTACGTGATAAACCATATGACAGGTGGTGCCATGAATACCAGGACGGGTGGTTACCTTATAAAATCCAATGCATTGGGTATGGAAGTCGGCCGTATGGCTATTCCATTAAGTGATATGTGTGGAAGTCGACCGTATGGTTATTCAATTTAAGTAAGTTTATGTCCCAAGTCACCTTTATATGTTATGTGATATTTATATGGGTTTTATGGTAATATTTTGGTTACAAAAGGGTAATTAATGATCTTTTATTCAGTGAAGAGTTTTTACGACTTCATAAAGGTGAAGAGTTTTACTTTGATAACGTATACATGGTTTACTTGTTGTTTTGATAAACTAATAGTTATCATTCTTTGTGTATCCCTTACTGAGCTTTTTATGCTCACCCCAAGTTTTTTTGAAATGTTTTTCATAGGAATTAATGTGGAATAGGGTCATGGATCGGGTCAAGGGATAGTCATTCTATATAAAACATGGAACTAGACATGTTTCTTTTTAAGAGTTTTTATTCTATGGAAACTTAGTAGAAGTGTCTACTTTTTAATCTTTTGAGATGTAATAGTTATGTTCTAATTCTCTAAAACTCTAAACCTGAAAAGATCTTCAATTTTAACTATTCATTTAATTCAATATTAAGTAAGGTTTATGGCTGGGGCCTTATAGTTGGTATTAGAGGGAGGTTCAGACAACATTAGGAGTTAGAAATTTTTTAAATTATATGTTAATTTATCGTATGACTGAAATGATATAGTATTTAAAGAATACCATGTTGCTTCGCCTAAGAAATTTCTGTGTTCAGAATGGTTTTCTGCAGATGAAACAAAGAAGCTATGTTGGGACGACATCAGGAGGAAGACAACCTTCCAAATCAGCAACATGAGATGGTCGGAATCAGAACTGAACAATTTGTTGTAGTGATTGTTGTACCTCTCGTATCCCCTCGTGGTTTAATTTTCATGATCACAATCACTTTCATGTTTATCTAACATTGTTTGAAGTGTTTTTGTTTTAAAGGCACAAGGTTGCCAAGAAGTTGGCCCAAGAATGGACATCAAATGGACTGAAATTCAGTCCACCGGCCAACTGGTGTGATAGCACCGGCCGGCCGGTGGAACTGGCAGAGGCATTGCCCACTGCCAGGTTCCACCGGTCGACCGGTGGCTCTGTCACCGGTCGACCTGTGGCATCCAGCTCAAATAGTGTTTGCTACTGTCTTGCCACCGGCCAGCCGGTGGCTCCTCACCGGTCGACCGGTAGAGCCTGGATCAAGACTCTTCTTCTCTACCAAGGCACCGGCCAGCCGGTGGCCTTGTACCGGCAAGCCGGTGGAGCCTGGACCAGACTTCTCCTCCACTGCCAAGGCACCGGCCAGCCGGTGGAGCTGTACCGGCCAGCCGGTAGGCCTGGTCAAACTAGCCGTTGGCTTTGACCAGTCAACTCCAAAAGCCTCCCAACGGCTCCGAGGCCTTTTCCAACGGCTCCAAAGCCCACCAACGGATACTTGAAGGTTCCTAGCCTATAAATAAAGGCCTAGGAAGCCCCGGAACTTAACCCAAGCCACCGGACACATTGTTGATCATTTTGGCGAAGCTCCGGCGGATTGTTCCAAGAGAACCCCAAGTGCTCCATCCATTTCCACATCCAAGAGCACCACTCAAGAAGCTTGGGAAAGCACTCTACATCAACTCCATCATCCAATTGGCGCCCAAGTCTTCCCAATCACGGTTTTTCGTGTTTTATTTATTTTGAGCTTCAATTTGAGTTTGTGCCTACAAACTCCCAATTTTCTCATCCCCTCTTTTCTTTGGGTTTCACATCACCACTAAGGTGTGACAAGGTTGCCAAGCTTTCCTTTAAATAGCTTGAGACATAGGTGAGCTATCCTTCACCTGTAAGAAGGATAGTGGGTTCTTACTAAACCATCAAAAGCAAGTGGGTTCTTGCTAAACCACAAAAGCAAGCTGTAATAGGTCCTAGTGCTACCTCAAAGCCTAGTGGGTTTCTTGCTAAAACCATTGAAAAGCAAGCGGTAGGAATCTCTCAACGGTTGAGTTGGGAGCGGAGACGTAGGCCGGGTTTTTGGCCGAACTCCGTTATCAATTTTGTGTGTCTTGCCTCTTTATTTCCGCTGCACTTTTACTTTGATTTTTAATTTGTTAATCAATTTTTTAAAAGGCAATTCACCCCTCCTCTTGCCATCATTCCTTGCTTTTTCTTCCGACCCAACAATTGGTATCAGAGGGACCTTTGAGTAATTCCTTAACCCGGTTTCAAAGTTAAGATCTTTTTTTTATGGCATCTACCTCTTTCGCCCCCGAGGGCTACTCTTTGGGTCGGGCTCCATTTTTTGATGGGTCCGACTATAATTATTGGAAAACCCGCATGACCACTTTTTTAAGAAGTGTAGGATATCCCATTTACAAAATAGTCATGCAAGGTTACACTTTGTCTACCCCCGACGAATCCAAATGGACCCAAGCCGACATTAGAAATTTTGAGCTAGATGGCAAAGCCATGAATGCTCTTCATTGCGGCCTTGACCGAAATGAATTTAACCGAGTTTCCACTTGCACCTCATCTCATGAAATTTGGAAACTATTGGAAGTAACCCATGAGGGCACTAACAAAGTTAAAGATACTCGGTTAGATATGTATAGACAAGACTTTGAATCTTTTTCAATGCATCCAAATGAGTCTATTTCTGAAATGTTTACACGCTTCACTGACGTTTGCAATGGTAGAAAGTCCCTTGGTGATGATGTTTCAGCTGAAGCAATGGTCAAAAAGATCCTATGGGTCCTTCGGAGCTCATGGGCACCAAAGGTGACGGCGATCCAAGAAGCTAAGGACGTCAAAAATATGCCGGTCGAAGAGCTCATCGGATCCCTAATGACGTACGAGATCACGATGAGGAGGCAAGCTCAAAAGGAGGGCACACCAATCAAGACACCAAAGAACATTGCCCTCAAGGTACAAAAAGAAGTAAGCTCCTCCTCATCCTCATCTTCCTCATCTACTTCATCATCAAGCGGCGACTCGGAAATGGAGTATCTCGCCCGCCAAATGCAAAAATTCATGAAGAAGCACAAGAAGAAGAAGAAATCCCGCAAGCACCGAAAGCAAGAACCCACCGAAAAATCCGAGCCCAAGGTGAAATGCTACGGGTGCGGCGAAAAGGGCCATTACAAGCCCGATTGCCCACTCAACAAGAAACGGGCCACACAAAAGGAGAAAGGAAAGAAAAAAGTCCTAAAGGCGACATGGAGTGACACCTCCTCATCTTCCTCCTCCTCCTCCTCCTCGAGCGACCAAGGTACAAAATGCCTAATGGCATTCCATGAGGTAACATCTTCCGACTCCTCCTCTTGCTCTTCAAATTCCAATTCTTTAAATCATTTATCATATGAAGAACTCCAACATGAAAGAGACCAATTAGAAAATGGTTTTCATAAACTCTCTTCTAAATTTGTCGCTTTGAAAAAGAATTTCAAAAAACTCTCTTCCGAAAAAGAACAACTTCTTAAAGAGAAGGAAGAGTTGACCCTTAAAATCCAAAATTTTCCAAATGTTGATTCTATGGAATCAACCATCAAAGACCTAAGGGAGACCCTAGCTAAGTTCACCCAAGGGGAACAAAATCTTTCAAATTTGCTGGGTTCTCAAAGGGTTTCTAGGACCACTCATGGACTTGGCCACACCAACCAAGCCTCCTCCTCCCATGCACCCACTATTTTTGTAAGGGGAAGCTCCGATTTTAAATTTTGCAATTATTGCAAAAAACCCGGGCACCTCATTTATGAGTGTAATTGCAAAAATGCCCGGTACGGTAGGCCAAAGACTATTTTCTATTCGGACGAATTTTATAGGAGAAGACCCGCCATGAGACAAGTGTGGATTGAAAAATCCCTCTTAGCGAGTCTCTCCGGGCCTAAAATCATTTCTTTTCAAAATCCCTTTCCCCGGTGATTTATTGTTTTTATTTAGGGGGAGTTAGGATTGTTTAAGCCTTTTTGTGAATTCAAAAATCTCATTTCAAATTTTTTATTCAACTTTCGATTCAAACTTTCAATTTCAACTCTTGGTTTCAAATTTCAAAATTCATTTGGTTTTTGATTCAAAACTTTCAATTCAAATTTTTCATCTCAATTTTGATTCAAAACTTTCAATTCAAACTGTTATTCAATTTTCATTTCAAAATTTTCAACAATTGGTTTAAAATCTTGATTTTCAATTTTTTCCCTCAATCAAGTTTTATGCCCCATTCTATTTTGATAATCACAAAGGGGGAGAAATTCCTTGATTGATTGGGGGAGAGTCTTCTCTATCATGCTTTGATTTATTATCCTTTAAGAATGTCTTTAATTTCAGTATTTTACTTTGATTGTTTTGGTGATTGTGATCATCAAAATAGGGGGAGATTGTTGTACCTCTCGTATCCCCTCGTGGTTTAATTTTCATGATCACAATCACTTTCATGTTTATCTAACATTGTTTGAAGTGTTTTTGTTTTAAAGGCACAAGGTTGCCAAGAAGTTGGCCCAAGAATGGACATCAAATGGACTGAAATTCAGTCCACCGGCCAACCGGTGTGATAGCACCGGCCAGCCGGTGGAACTGGCAGAGGCATTGCCCACTGCCAGGTTCCACCGGTCGACCGGTGGCTCTGTCACCGGTCGACCTGTGGCATCCAGCTCAAATAGTGTTTGCTACTGTCTTGCCACCGGCCAGCCGGTGGCTCCTCACCGGTCGACCGGTAGAGCCTGGATCAAGACTCTTCTTCTCTACCAAGGCACCGGCCAGCCGGTGGCCTTGTACCTGCAAGCCGGTGGAGCCTGGACCAGACTTCTCCTCCACTGCCAAGGCACCGGCCAGCCGGTGGAGCTGTACCGGCCAGCCGGTAGGCCTGGTCAAACTAGCCGTTGGCTTTGACCAGTCAACTCCAAAAGCCTCCCAACGGCTCCGAGGCCTTTTCCAACGGCTCCAAAGCCCTCCAACGGATACTTGAAGGTTCCTAGCCTATAAATAAAGGCCTAGGAAGCCCCGGAACTTAACCCAAGCCACCGGACACATTGTTGATCATTTTGGCGAAGCTCCGGCTGATTGTTCCAAGAGAACCCCAAGTGCTCCATCCATTTCCACATCCAAGAGCACCACTCAAGAAACCTGGGAAAGCACTCTACATCAACTCCATCATCCAATTGGCGCCCAAGTCTTCCCAATCACGGTTTTTCGTGTTTTATTTATTTTGAGCTTCAATTTGAGTTTGTGCCTACAAACTCCCAATTTTCTCATCCCCTCTTTTCTTTGGGTTTCACATCACCACTAAGGTGTGACAAGGTTGCCAAGCTTTCCTTTAAATAGCTTGAGACATAGGTGAGCTATCCTTCACCTGTAAGAAGGATAGTGGGTTCTTGCTAAACCATCAAAAGCAAGTGGGTTCTTGCTAAACCACAAAAGCAAGCTGTAATAGGTCCTAGTGCTACCTCAACGCCTAGTGGGTTTCTTGCTAAAACCATTGAAAAGCAAGCGGTAGGAATCTCTCAACGGTTGAGTTGGGAGCGGAGACGTAGGCCGGGTTTTTGGCCGAACTCCGTTATCAATTTTGTGTGTCTTGCCTCTTTATTTCCGCTGCACTTTTACTTTGATTTTTAATTTTTTAATCAATTTTTTAAAAGGAAATTCACCCCCCCCCCCTCTTGCCATCATTCCTCGCTTTTTCTTCCGACCCAACAGTGATGGGACAGTTGACTCAGGCTATAAATGGTGGTGGTATCCATGCACGAGATCAGTCAGATCAACCACAGAAGAACATGTCAGTGGTGGAACATTTCATGAGGCTACATCCCCCATAATTCAGAGGATCATCTTACCCTGTGCAAGCTGAAGGGTGGAATAAAGTACTGGAGAAGATTTTTGATGTCATGGGGTGTTCAGAACATCAAAAAATTAGTCTTGTTGTTTACCGTTTTGAAGTTGAAGCTGATCAATGGTGGTCAATGGGGAAAAATATCAAGGATAGTGATCAGATTGATGATATTCACTGAGACGAATTCAAAGGTATGTTTATTGAGAAATATTTTCCTAAGGTGGTTCATCTTAGGATGGAAAAACAGTTCCTAGAATTGAGGTAGGAGGATGACTTAGTGGCTACTTTTGAATTACGTTCACTCGATTGGCAAGGTATGCTCCAAACATCATAAGAGATCTTTATAGTAAAATAAACCGTTTTTACTCAGGGTTAAATCCAAAGTATCGAAGGGCTTTAGCATCTCATGAGTTCAAAAGTTATGAAAAACTTTTTCGATGTGCGGAGAAGGTGGAAATGGAATTTGCCGACGATGATGTGTTCTTTGACAAATGACAGAACAATAGGTCCAGATTGCAGGAGAAGGGGAAGAATTCATCAAAGAATTAAGGAGGTAAGAAAACCAAATATCCATCCTGTGAGAAGTGTGGTCAAATGCATCCTATAGAATGTTTATCCATGTCTGGAAAGTGATTTCGGTGTGGTATGTCAGGTCATATTGCTCGTAACTCTAAGTAAGATGATCAAGCATGTGATGGAAAGTTAATGGTAAGATGTTTTAAGTGTAATGAAATGGGTCATTATGCAAATAAGTGTCTAATGAAGAAATAAACTGAAGGAAAGTAGCCAGACTTCAAGCAGAAAGGAGTGGTGAAATCCTTTGCAGCTACTTCAGCAGATGTTGGGCCATCGAATGAAGTAGTATCAGGTACACTGTTTGTTTTTTCAGATTATGCCAATGTGTTGTTTGATTCAGGGTCTACACATTCTTTCATTTCTGAGAAGTTTTCTAGTAAATTGAAAATTCTATCTCAAGATATGAATCCCGGACGTATGGTAAAAACACCCGGAGGGAACGTTGAGACAAAAAGGAATTATAAGAACCTTCCTACCCTTGTGTGCAGAAAGAATCTACCAGCAAACCTTATTTTTTTTTCTCTAGTAGAGTTTAATGTTATTTTTGGAATGGATTGGCTTTCTGTTTATCATGCTAAGATTAACTGTAGATATAAAATGGTTTCTTTTAAGAAAGATTTTCAGTTTGTGTACAAGAATGAACCCTTGATTTTGATAACATATTAGGAAGGTGAGAAACTAGTTAAAGAAGGAAATTAATGTTACCTTGCACATATTGTTGAAAGTAAAGGAACTATTCAGATTAATGATGTTCCAGTGGTAAATGAGTATCTTGATGTTTTTCCTGATGAGTTTCCTGGTATTTTTCATGATCGGTAAGTTGAATTTACTGTTTACTTAGTTCCTGATTCTAAGCCAATTGCAAAACCCCCTTATCGAATGGCTCAAGTTGAACATTTAGAGTTAAAGAAGCAATTGCAGGAGTTATTAGATAATGGTTTCATTCGACCTAGAACATCACCATGGGGTTCTCCTGTCTTGTTTGTTGAAAAAGAAAGATTTCTCAATAAGACTTTCCATTGATTATAGAGCCCTAAATAACATTAATATTATAAACAAATATTATTTACCTCATATTGATGATTTGTTTGATCAGCTCCAAGGAGCTTAGTATTTTTCAAATATTGACTTGAGGTCGGGGTACCATCAGTTCAAAGTAAAAGAAGCAGACGTTCCGAAGACTGCGTTCCATACTAGATATGTCCATTATGAATTTTTATTTATGCCTTTTGGGTTATCCAATGCACCTTCTATATTCATGGACCTTATGGATAGAATTTTTAATGAGTTCTTGGATAAGTTTTTTGTTTTTTTCATTGATGATATTTTGGTGTTTTCTAAAAATAAATAGGAGCATGAAAGTCATTTAAGGGTTATCTTGAAAACCTTAAAATAAAAGAAATTGTATGGAAAATTCAGGAAGTATGAGTTTTGGTTACAACAAATTTCTTTCCTGGGTCACATCATTTTAAAAAATGGCATAAATATTGATCCTGCTAAAACAAAAGTTGTTAAATAATGGCCATGACCCAAAAATGTAACTAAGATCCGTAGTTTCCTTGGTTTGGCAGGTTACTACTGGAGGTTTGTTGAAAATTTTTCACGGTTATCTAGTCCAATGACTAAGCTAACTCGGAAGGGTGTTAAGTTTATTTGGACAAAAGAATGTGATGATTGTTTTCAAGAACTGAAAAGAAGATTGGTGAATGCTCAAGTTTTGGAACTTCCTTCCAGGAATGGTGAGTTTGTTATCTACAGTGATGCTTTGTTGAAGGGACTTGGTTGTTTCCTTATGAAGAATGATCAGGTAATTGCATATGCTTCACGTCAGTTGAAATCTCATGAGGTAAATTAACCTACAAATGACTTGGAATTAGCTGCTATTGTTATTGATCTAAAAATTTAGAGGCATCATTTCTATGTAGTAAAGTGTGAAATATATACTGATCACAAAAGTTTAAAGTATATATTCACTCAGAACGAATTGAACATGAGACAATGGAGATGGCTGGAATTAATCAAGGATTATGATTGTACAATTCATTACCATCTGGGAAAAGCAAATAAAGTGGCTGATCCTTTGAGTCAAAAAAGTAATGCTTCATTAGCCATGTTACGTTTGGAATGAGATCATTTGGTTTTTGATTTGATAAACATTGGCATAGAAGTTGTTGGTGAATAATGTTCATCTTTTTTGTTTCAGGTATCAGTGAGATCATCCCTATCAGACATAATTAAGCAAGCACAGAGGGAAGACAATGAGTTGCAGAAAAAGGTAGAGCTGGATCAGAAGAGTAAGTTGCCTGAATTCAACATTGATAATGATTGTTTCTTGAGGTTTGTGGATCGATTATGTGTCCCTCGTGATTCACAGTTGAAGAATGAGTTGTTATGTGAGGCTCACAGTTCCCCGTTTTCAGTTCATCCTGGTAGTACTATGATGTACAGGGATCTTCGGGAGTATTACTGGTGGGATGGAATGAAAAGAGATATTACTGATTTTACTGTGAAGTGTTTGACATGTCAACAGGTTAAAGTAGAGTGGAAGTTATCGAAAGGGATGCTTCAGCCTTTACCAGTTCCAGAGTGGAAATGGGAGAATATATCCATGGGCTTCGTTGTGGGATTGCCGAAGACAACTCGAGGTAATAATGCAATATGGGTTATTGTTGAGCGCTTGACTAAATCTTCTCATTTCCTTACTATTCGAGAGACTTTCACTCTAGATTAATTTTCTCGATTTTATCATAAAAATATAGTCATGTTACATGGAGTTCCCCTCTCCATTGTATCTGACCATGATCCCATGTTCACTTCTAACTTTTGGAAAGGCCTTCAGAAGTCGTTGGGTACTGAATTAAATTTTAGTACAGCTTTTCATCCTCAATCAGATGGGTAGTTAGAATGAACGATCCATACATTGGAGGATATGCTTCGAGCTTTCTCTATGGATTATCAAGGAAGTTGGGACCAACATCTTTCTTTGGTTGAGTTTTCTTATAATAACAGTTTTCATTCCAGTATACAGATGGGACCATTTAAGGAATTTTATGGGAAGTGGTGTCGAACTCCAGGTTTTTGGGAAGAAGTGGGTGAAAGGAAGATAATGGGACAAGAATTTGTAGAAGAGATGGAAGAAAATGTTCTGTTGATTCATAAACACATGAGAACATTGCAGAGCAGACAGAAAAGTTATGCGGATAATCGGAGGAAGGATTTATCATTCGAGGTAGGTGATCATGTTTTTCTCAAGGTTTCTCCATGGAAAAATGTGATGCAATTTGGTAAGAAAGGAAAGCTGAGTCCATTATTCATTGGACCATATGAAATTCAGGATAGAGTTGGATCACTTGCATACAGAGTGGAATTACCTCTGAGGTTATCTCAGGTACACAATGTTTTTCAGGTTTCAATGTTGAGAATATATATGCCAGATTTATCTCATGTTTTGAGTCCAGAGGTAGTTCAGTTGGAAGAGAACCTATCTTATGAAAAATAGTCGGTCTAGATTCTTGACCACAGGGAGAAAGTGTTACAGAATAAGGTGATTCACCAGGTAAAGTTTTTGTGGAAAACCCATATGGTTGAAGAGGCAATGTGGGAATCTAAAAATGCTACGAGGGATAAATATCCCCACATATTTTGATAAGTGAATAAAATTGCGAGGACGCAATTCCCAAAAGGGGGGAAGGATGTATCATCCCAGGTAAATAAAGAATAATAAATTTTCATATTTATTAATATTTACGAATTAAATATTAATTTTACTTTAATGGGGTTGCTATGTTCGATAGAGTACCCGATACGCAACAAAGAGTTTCATTGAAATCTTACATTGCACACTAGTAATAAAATAATATTATTTTAAATGGTAATTAACACATTGCTTTTGTATTGGAATGAATGTATAGAAATAATTAAAATATGATTATATATGTTTTTTTAAATGTTTTTACATTTATCTAATAAATGATAAAGGCTTAAAATACGGAAAGAATTCAATTTTAGGCATATATACCCTAATTTTCACTAAAGGTTCACTTATCGCTTTTTGATGGCGAACCGTCATTAAATAAAGTTTTGTTCACTCTTATACATTCTATTGGACCAAATAAAACTCTACTTTAGAATCGGGAAATTAGAATTTACTTTGTGTAATTTTTTTTTGTATTTTTCCGATAAAGTTCATTTTTTAACGAATAGTGTAAAATGTTGTATTTTAATTCAAAACCACTTTTTAATCTAATTAATTTATATGATTAGATTATCTTTTGAATTTATTTTAAAGTGAAATTAGAATATATTTTTACCATTAAATCCAATATTTGTGGTTGGAATTAATTTCACTTAGAAATCAGACTTAAACTTGTGTAAATCTTTTGATACTTATTGGTTCATAAAAACACGCAATTTGCTATGACAGCGGGAATTAATTATTAAATTAATTAATGAAACTTATATGTTTTGAATTTTTTAAAATGGACTTCATTTTGGAGTTCGGAATATCAAATATATCTTAGGGTGAAGTTTTGGTATTTTTCTGAAAAACATCAATTTTTGATGAATAGTGAAACCACTAAGTGGTACTTATAAAACTGACTTCTTGTTTAAATGAAATTTTACCACCTCTATGTTTTGAATTTAAAAATTCTGACATACATGGTTGTCATTAAGAAGTAAAATGTGGTTTAATGGGATTAAAATAATTTTTTTGTAAATAGTAACTTTTATGTTTTTAATCCCGATTAGAGGTAATTAGTGTAGTTTAAGGTAAAAATAATGTTTTAATAATATGTAATGACCTAGACACATGTCCTACCCTTATTGGATATGTCATTGACGACCAATAAAATCCATGGGTCAACTTGGGGACCCCATGGAGCCACTTCGGAAGGAAAATAACATTAATATCTTTTTATTTAATGTTAAAGTAAAAATGTCACAAACATGAGTTGTTTTACTAAAACAATTTTTAAATGAGGTTATACAAGTCAGAATTTTGACTATAAATATTCATTAAAAATATAACAAGGTTTCCTACATCATGATATTTATTTTATAATTTTTATACATTATATAAATTAAATTATTTATGTCACCATGATGATGTAGTGATTATCTCATTATTTAACGATTTAAATAAAATGAAAAGATAATGTAAAATCTAAGACCTAAACTTGTCAAAAACCTATTGGATGGGTATATTTCGAACCCTTATCACCTTATCCTCGAATTATAATAATGTGGGACCTTTTAAATCCGAAAATAATTTTAAAATAAAGTAACATTTCTTTACATTCCAAGAGTACCCCTCCTCTCCTCTTATAAAAGGCCCCCACCTCTACCACCATAATCACACTTACAAAGCCTTTGGCTCGGCCAACCCCTGCCCATTTTGTCTCTGCACATCCATATCTAACTCTTAGAAGCATCACTTTGGGCATAAGTCTTCCCAAGGAAGCCTATGAGGTCAAATCTAAGAGAGTTGCCCGATTTTAAGGAAATGTCTTCACTTGTGTCCTTTTGTTTTATTTTTCTTTTCCAACCCCCTATACTATTTTAATTAATTTCTTTTGTAACAAATATAGTATATTCAATATAATATGATTTTTTTATAATAATATTTCAAGCTACCCTTACAGACAACTACATCTAATGGTTAAATAACATACTCTTTCCATGGATGGCGAATTTCTGCCTCACGAAACGATGATTGTTCAATATTCTTCCAACACCTTCAAAGGTGGCCATTAAGATGTAACTATATTTAGATATGATATATAATATGTTTATGTCTTAATTAAGCTTCTGTATTTTTCATTTATGGCACACCTTCATGGCTTCCATTATGGGAATATGCGATATCTTCATTTTCAGAAGTGCGGACTATCGCCCCCTCAAAGTGATTTGATTCGTTAATGCCATATGTGGGATATATAAAGGATGGATTTAAAGTTATTATATATTATTTATGTTAAATATATATGATTAATATAATTGTTGATTTAAAATATACATACCTCTCATTTAGTTTTAATTCCATTAATTTGACAATGAAATGAAAGTAGCCTTCATGCATAAGTACGGCTTACCGTCTCCATGAACGGTGCATTTCATTTCTTACCTCTAAATGATTATGTAATATTATAAATACATTTATATTCTGGATATATATGATATATATGAAATCAAAATCATGAATATCATTCTGGATATAATGAACCTTTGACCACACGAACAACATGTAATTGTAAGAAGTTCACTTTTGACTCAAGTACCAAATATCGACAAACGACCGTTATCAACGTAAATGACAACATAATGTTCATAACATTGTAATAAGTGATATAAAAGTATTAACGAACTTGAAAAAGGTTCTTAATCAAGAAGAAATTAAATCAAGTTTATTATTTAGGACGTTAAAGAACGATCGAGTCATGTCGGACCTGAGGTAAGGGACTTCGTCTCAATCTCCTTTCATTGAGGCATATTTTTGTTTTATACACCACTTTATTTAATACGGTGTATTAAACCATTTGACTTTTATCTTTATTCAAAAGGAATCTTTTTATTTGAAGCGTTTTACTAAATGAAAAAATGGAATGCTTTTTTCGTACGTATGCAGAGACAACGACTTCTCCACCGCCGTGAGTATTATTTGGTCTTTAGCTTCCTTAACAAGCCATAATGTTTTTAAAATGAAATAAATACCATATAATATTTTATGTATATTGGTATTGAAAATGGTTTTTATAATGGATTTGATATGTCAATATATTTATGTGATATATTGTGATCAAAGTGTGGAAATTTTTTCTTTCCATTATATTTGTTTTATGTTTTATGATTTTATATTGGTACTTGGACATTTGATGGGTGGTTACGTGATAAACCATATGACGGGTGGTTCCGTCAATACCAGGATAGGTGGTTACGTTATAACCTCCAATGCATTGGGTATGGAATTCAGCCGTATGGATAATCCATTAAGTGATATATGTGGATGTCGACCGTATGGCTATTCCATTTAAGTATGTTTATGTCCCAAGTTACCTTTATATGTTTTGTGATCTTTATATGGGTTTTTTGGTAATCATTTGGTTACAAAAGGGTATGTAATGATATTTTATTCAGTTAAGAGTTTTTACTACTTCATAAAGGTGGAAACTATTACTTTGATAAAGTATACATGGTTTACTTGTTGTTTTGAGAAACTAATAGCTTTCATTCTTTGTGTATCCCTTACTGAGCTTTTTATGCTCACCCCCAGTATTTTTGAAATGTTTTTCATAGGACATAATGTGGAATAGGGTCAAGGATGGGATCAAGGGAAAGTCAAGCTATATAAAACATGGAATTAGACATGTTTCTTTTTAAGAGTTTTTATTCTATGGAAACTTAGTAGAAGTTTCTAATTTGTAATCTGTTGAGATGTAATAGTTATGTTATAATTCTCTAAAACTCTAAACCTGAAAAGATCCTCAATGTGAATTATTCATTTAATTCAATATTAAGTAAGGATTAAGGTAGGGGCCTTATAAAAATAGTTAATAAAACATTGATATTAAATGATATAAATTGATGTAAAATTGGCCTCATGAAATAACAGATACTGGGAATCAGTGTAAGAAAACATGGATATGGAATAGAATACTATCAATTATGTTATGATGTAAAGTGATAGAAAGAATTTATATAAAAATTTTACCAATCACAAAGATATAAATATGTTATGATCTAGGGGTTCCTTTGAATCATTGGAAAAGAAGTTATTAGTGGAACACTTTTGGTTTCCAGATCTTTTCCTTATAGTTGTATTCTCCATTTAAATAAAGGACTGAGAACTTAAGTAAGCATTCATACATGATATATTTTTACATCATAATAACAATGATATATTCATAATATTCAATGAATTTTGATTATCATCCCTGTGAATAACCAAAATCATCATAGATCACAGACACACTAAAGGTTATCAATATCATAAAACTCAAATCCAAAAGGAATGGCATACTCCACATAATCCAAAAGCCTGATATAAATATATCCAGAAAAAACATATTTCAGAAAGATCCTTAATAACTTATTATCAAATACGGAAAAACCAAGGATGGTGTTTCTAAAACCTTGAACATATGGTTATACATTGAATTATACCAGTCACTTTGGATCTTCCATCACTTCATCAAATGACTGCATGTCGTCTACTAATGTATAAAAATATTTCCCCACGATCATACTGATTTCCTCCCTAGGTACCAATATTTAGACCCTTTTTTGCTTAATTTTACTACTCATTGAACCTAAAACATATAATTGTAGAATGACTATATATTATTTAATTATTGGACTATTAGGGGACCTTTTTCATGCATTCATAACCCTTGATACCAAAAATAACACACCCATAATAGTTTCCCGATCCAAACATACATTCCCTAATATATATTATTCCAAACATGGAATCAAATTAGGATTACCTCCAAAATTCATCATTGGTTGCTTCTCCATTTACTTGCCCCTTTAACATTTCATACTCTTATCAAACTGTATCACATTAACTCAAAAGACTCTATTGCATATTTCTCAGCACAATGAATCACCTTTGGATAAATTTTACATTCACTAGAGGCCAAATGACTTTATTTCCCAAATTTTAGTCCCGAGTAAAATATATTAATTTTACTATCAATGTCTTGCTTAAAATATATAATGAGGAAGTCTTGTGATGTACTCTTGTTATCTGGAATCCTATTCATCATCCATTTGCATTAATTCAAATAATTGTTTCTCCAACCTAAGATGAACAACAACAAGGAAATATTTCTCAAGGATAATATCCTTTAATTCTTTCCATTCCATTTCATCAAGATTGTTTTTCCCTCTAGTATTATTATCTAATGAACAAAATATATTAGAATCACATAATAATTGATAGACAGAAAGATATTCCTTTTATTGTTCTAAAAAACCCATGACTTCAAATATCTTTTCAAGGGTATTGATCTATCATTCAGTTACCATTGGGTCATATGTTCCATTGAATTATGTGTAATTTTTCCTAAAAAAATTCAACTATTAAATATTATATTATGGTTGAATTTGTGATCTAATTCATGGATGCTACACCAATTTATAGATTTTGTCAACTGAGCCACCATCGAAACAAACAATTTAGTTCTGATTTTTAACACATCATGATGCTGATTTTAAATGTTGTTTTCCTATTGATTCCTTCCCATTACATATTTCCTATATCGTCTATGGAAAACCATTTACAACAAATATATTTTAGATGGGTCAACAAGGTAATCATAAAATGATATTTCATTTCAACTTAACCATAAGGAAAAATCATTCATGGGAAAACTATTAAAACCATACTAACAACTAAATTTGTCTAAACCATCGTCTTATACCAACTATAAATATGAAACATAAAACATAATGTAATATTTATAAAATTTATGATTTATACTTATTTTAACATTGAAAATATTTTCATGTTTGTAGATTTTTATAATTAGGCCATAAATATTACATAGAAAACCCATATAAATACAAAGTTCACTCCTCCAACATTATCCATTTCATTTATAACACAAAACATTTCAAAAGAAACATGGGTTATTTCCATATTTGGTTATCATAACATTTCCTTTGTTCCATAATTTACTCTATTCTACCTTAAAGCATGTGAAAAACAAGTGAAAACATGGGATTAGTATAAAAAGCTCAGTAATGGACATTACATGAAAGGCAACAATTCTTCTAGTCAAATCATGGTATCCCATTTAGTTTTCCTTGAGAAAATGGAAAAAATATTTTAACATTAATAACACTCATACTTTTTTCTTTATAAAAAACATTTAATCCCATAAAAATAAATTAAAAGTCATTTAGGTGACTTATAGAATCATATACGTAAAACCATTTAAAACATATTTCAATTGTAATGGATGTATGGTTGACATTGAAATTTGAGATCTTTAATGTGGATTCCCTATTTATAAACTATATCAGGAACACCCATGATCTGTAATGGGTATCATCCATTCATATAAGCTATAACGGGCTCACCTATGAGCTATAATGGGGATAAACCCATCGTATAAGCTATAACGTGTACATCCGTGAGGTATAATGGGGAATAATCATTTTGATAATCTATATCAGGCGCACTCATTTCATATAATTCTAATGTATAATTTCAAAAATGTGTTCATCACAAAACCCTTTTCAAAAACTCTACTAATCACATTTACAAATCATTTTCATATAAAAATATAATTTATATTAAAGAACCTATTTTCAATACCAAGATAAATGCATAAATAACTAAGTGATTTCTTTTTTCATTTAAAATATATTAAGGCTTAGAGATGATGACAAATAGAAAATAATGTTTATGATGGTGGTGAAGACGTTGTCGACATATTCATTAAAAATCATTCCTTTGGTCATTTATTAAATAAAGTAAAACTATTCATTTAAATAAGATTCCTTTGGAAAAAAATGAACGAAATTCAAGATATAAATTTATTCCTATATAATCCTTTTATATCCATATAAATAAATATGTAAATTAATATGCTGATGAAAAATATTAGATAACTAAATCATTAAACATTAAATGTTTTTCATACCACTTAGAACATTTGATTATTAATTTCCCTGAATTAATACATTTACCTAGACAATGAATTAATCTAGTATAGATAAAATATTGATATATAATGTCATTGTTGCTGTATATACACTTTATAAATGAATAATGGTGCATATTATCAAGAAATCTGTCAATGAATGGAGATTGTGATGAAATATCTTACATTGAGACCGACCGGACACATTTAATATTTATATTTGAATAATAAACATAGGTTAATTTCTACATTCATGAGAACCTTTTTCATGTCTATAATTTATTTTATATCAATTATTATCATGATATAATAATTACATTATTATTTATGTTTATTTCTAGGGTTTTGTCGATAATTGTTACATGAGTCGAAAATGAACATAGTATTACATCAATATTACATGTGGTCATTAGTAAATAATATACAAAAGAATATTCAGGACATTTTTTTCATTTTTAGTTACGAATTATACCTTCAAAAATAACTATGAACTGTTATTATGAAAATTGAACAACATTAGAATCATGGAGATAGTAAGATTTACGCAAGGATGAGTAACATTGTTCATTTTTAATTGGTCATTTTGGAAAAAAAGTATTATTTTATCTATATATAATCAAAATATTATATATAATTCCATATAATTCATTTAAATATAATTAATAATATATATATATATATCTTATAAGTGATATAATGAAAAAAATTAGTTTAATCACTTCCTGGAGGTGATAGTTCACACGTACGCATGAACAATGATATCCTTTTTAAGTGAATGGAACTAAGAATGTAATTGATGTATTATTATCATATAATTATTAATATATATTGAATATCACAAATTAAAATTAATTCCCTTATTATAACAAGTCATTGGAGATAATTTTGGAAAATTACTGAGATCTGTTCTTGGAGGTGATAGTTCACATATACGTACGTAGGAACGATTAATTCTATTCACATATAATTGAAGTGGAGATGTATTTAGGTAAAGATATTAACATAATAAAATCATATTATATAATGAAGACAGGAATAATTATTTCATAATGGTTTTATGATATTTAAATGAACTAGAAGATGAAATATAATAGATACACTTAAAGAAAACAATACCTATTATTTAGTTGATCCCCATTAAAGAACACCTTAACAATTTTAAGGAGGATTTATCTCCAAAAATATGTCTTCAATTATGTGGTTAGGGATTCTTGTATGGGTTTTGGGTAGATATTGGATGAACCAAATGGTTTTGGAAGAGTGGGTATTAGATAAGAATGCATGCCTTTTATAGAATTGGGGATGAACACCCTTGGAAACTCATAAAATATTAAATTAATATAAAAATATTATTTTACTTAAGTGAATCAAACATGAGTTTTGATTAATAATATATGAGTACATTTCTAAATCAGTTCTTCCAATAATATTTATACATGTATTTATTTTATTTTACTCATCTTTTTAGTTTACCATTAATTAATTAATTTTAATTTTAATTGTAGTAAAACAATTATATATTAATTTGATAAAAATAATAAATATATGGGGTTAATTTACAACAAAAGACACTAATATAAAATTTAGTCATTATATTATCAACATTGTATTTATAAAATATTTTTAGGTTTTTTAAATATTTTAATAAAATATTATTTTTATAAAATATCAATTTTGTCAATTTCATCATTAAAGTGATATATAATTTCAATCCAAACAATTTGATAGGCTTATAGTATTCTATAGTAAAATAAAAATTAATGAGGTTCATTAATTAATTTTAACTCCAATTATGTTAATATTTTTTCATGTCATTTATTTCATATTTATATTAATAAAATAATTACTATATCTTTGTTCTTTCAGAATTTATGGTAATACTTTAATCTCTAAATATTACAAATAAATTATGATAAAGTAGATAATTTAATTTTCATTCAAGAGACTATATATGGTTGTTGTTTTATCTTTTTTATCTCTATATTAAAATTATTAATACATATAAGAAATAAGGGGGAGACATGTTGTCACCTTCTTTTGTTCAATTAATATTTATACCACATTCATGGAAAAAAGCCCATTTAATGAATTAATTAAAACTAATAGGTGATAAGGGTTGAAATTTATTCTTACTATAATATTTTAATACGTATTTGGGTAATTTTTTGTCCCTATCATATTTTTTATTACCCAAATTTACCCGATTTACATTTAACAACGTTAAATAAAAATTATCATAGTTACCTTTCATAATATCTAAAAAATAAAAGTTCCCTATTGACATAGTAAGGAGCCACTAATTATATATATGAAATACATTCTTCAAAATATAAGACTCATTATTTGAATTAATTAACATAAAATTAATCATTATTGTCAAAACAAGAGAACAAGTTTTAAAATGTAAATTCCATCTAAATATCGAAACATGTTTATATATGAATTCAATTTGAAATTGCATTCATTATCCAGAATTTGAATAAATTATAAAAATATAATATAATTATGATTTTAAAAAATTAAAAATATAGTATAACTATATAAATAAATTATATTAAAAGGAATATTTTAATTAAAATGCAATATTTTTTAATATACATAAAAATATAAATTTTTTGGAAAAATACAAAAAATTAAAACAAAGTAAACTTTAATGTCCTATTTAGAAAATATAATTTTATTTTTTCAAATATAATATAAAAACTTCCTAAAAACTATATTTAAAAAGCATTCTCCATTAAATGGCGGTAAAACTGCCTTTTTTGAAAAACACTCATTTTATCGGTAAAATTGTATCTATTGAAATTAAATTTCTTAAAAACACATTATGTTAATTTTAAAATGAATATTTATTATTAATAGAATACAAAAATATTGGTTACAATCTTTAATAAACACAATTATTAACATTTAAATAATTTTTCATAATGTAGTTATCTTTTATATGTAATTGGTTTAAATTTAGATTTCTTTTTATTTGCTAACCCATGAATCAGTATATAAACACATGTCAATCATATTTTTATAATTCATTTGACACTATTTATTCTATCCATTTTAATTTCTAGGTGATAGGTACCATATTAAATAATAATATTATAGTATATTATTATTCAGTATAACTCAGTCTTGTGTGCAATGTATATATCAAAGAAACCCCTTATTGCATGTCGAGTATACTATTGGAAGTAGTTTCCCTATAAAAGAGTAATTATTATGTAATTCATAAATATAAAAAATTAAATCTTTTATTCTATAATTACCATGTATATTACATCTCTCCCACCTTTGGGAAATTCAGTCCCCATAATTTTATATTTTTATTATGGTAAGAACGATTTTTTAATTTTAAAATTACTTCATCGGAACCACAGATCAGAAAAAGAGTCAATAAAAACACCTCTTTAAATGAATGATACTGATATAAAATTTTCATCTAAGATAACAAATTCAAGGATTCCATGATGTTAACCAAGCATATGGAAAAGAAAACTAACCATCATGTTCTAATGGAGTGTGATAGAAAACCTTGTTATAAAATGTTAAAAATCACAAAACTATAAATCTATGATGGTCTATTGGATCATTTGAATCATCAAAAAATAATTTACTAGGGGAATTGTTTTTGTTTCATGATATTTTTTCTTTACTTTTAGAATTTATTTACATCAATGACTAAGAACATAAGTAAGAATACTTCCTCGATTTATTTTTATTTTATAAGTATATTTTTATCCTCATGATATTCCCATAAAATTGAAGTACATACCTATGAATAAATATAATCATCAATGATCACAAAAAGCATAAAGGAAATAAATATATTAAAACTGAGGTCCAAATGTAATTGCATACTACATTTTTAATAATATTGTTACATAAATTTACAGAATAAGACAATTATATAAATTTCTTTAATAACATATTATCATATCACGTAAAACCACAAAAGATGTTTATGATACCAATTACATATGGTTATCCTTTGAAAAAATAAATTTTTATCCTTAGATTATATCACATCACCAGATGTTTCAATAATAAATGCAATAGTATAAAAGTATTTTTATTAATCTTTTTGTTTCCAATCCAACAGATTTACTCCCAATGTAACTATCTTCGAACACATATTTTCATAATTTCCCAAATCATTGAATCAAAGTCATGTTATTGTAGATCAAAAGTCTATGATATCATTGTCGGAATATTTAACACTGTATTCATTATAGTAATGATCATTGTGACCAAACATTCTACATCAATAACACATTCTAGATCTCGAGACACATTACCAATATTTATAGTACCACACATGGAACATGTTAAAGGATTACCTACATAATTCATAGTTGATTGATTCTCCATTTCCTTGAGTATTTATATTTTCTTACACTTATCATCTTACGACACAAAAGTGTTGGAAAAATCCATTTTGAATTTCTCAGTACAACAAACCAATTTATCACAAATTTTGAATTCTCACGAGGAAAAATCTCTGCATAGCACATGTTTCTATCCTAAGTGAAATATATTAGTTTAACTATCAATGTGTCAAATAAAATCCACAACATACCATGCCAATCCCATGAAGTTATCTTCAAATGAAGAAACTTATTTTCATCATTTTTCATTAATTACATGAATTGCTTCTCCAACCTCAGGTGAACAACCTTTAGGAAATATTTATCAAAGAAAATATCATAAAATGATTTATATTCCATGGCCTCAAGATCATTTTACTCTCTAGTATTCTAAACATATGAACAATAGGGATCATGTTCACCTTCAAAAAGATATATGAAATGATTTTCCTTTGGGTGTTTTAGACATACCATGGATTCCAATATCTTCTCCAAGGTATTCATCCATCCTTTAATTACAACTAGGTTAGACAATCTATTGAATGATGTGGGATGTTTCTTCATAAATTTTTTTACTACTAAAATATTTCTATTTGGTTGTTCTTTTTTATCGCATGAATTGATTCTACAGCAAATTATAACTTGTGAAAACGGAGACATCGCAACAAAAAATTGTTCAATTTTGATTCAAACAACATCGTGATGTAGATTTGAAATGTAGTTCTCTATTAGATTCCTTACAATTACATATTTATTATTTATTCTATGGAAATGAAATTGGAAGACACATAGTTTGGATGAAAAAAAGTTGAAATCAGAAAAAGATACATAATCTAAACATAACAATAAATTTTAATATTTCAAATGAATGAAATAAAATGTATCCTAACCATTAAATTTATCTATACAATCTGATGATACCAACTATATGTCCTCGACCATAAACATTACATAATCCTGAGTCATGTCATGAATTTTATTTTATTTTACATTTAGTATCATTTCATGTTTATATATAAAGAGAATTAGGCCAAAAATATTACATAACAAATCCATACAAATACTATGTTGACCCTTCCAATAGTATTCATTTCATTCAAAACAAAACACGATTTATTTTAATGTTATTTAATCATAACATTTCCTTTATTTCATCTTTCACTTTACTCTCACCAAAATAGTATTATAGGAAATTAAAAACATGGTATGATAACTAAAATCTCAATAAGGGACATAAAAAGACATAAAACCATTAGTATAGTTAATTCATGGAATCCAACTTTATGTTCCATATGAAAATGAAAAAAAAAATATTTTCACTTAAATATCACACATATTTTTTCTCAAATAAAAACATTAAAACACATAAGAAAAAATTAAAACCCATTTTTGTGACTTATAGAGTCATATATATAAACAATTTCAAACCTCTTCCAAATAAAATATCTATATAGTTGACCTCCAAATTGGATATCCATAAGGGGGTCCCATTTTTATAAGCCAAATCGAGCACACCTGTGAGAGATAACGGTGTTCATCCCTTCATATAAGTTATAACAGGCTCAACAATGAGTTATAACAGAGATAAACGCATAAGATACGCTACAATGATCTCACTCGTGAGCTATAATGGGGATAAAACATTCTTATAATGTATATAAGGCTCACATTTTTCATCTAATCCTCTTTTACCATGTTTTTAATGTGTTCATCACAAAACACATTTGAAAAATACAACTAATCTGTTATGAACAACATTTCCATATAAAAAACCATTTTCAGTTTAGAACCTTTTATCAGTACCGAGAAAACCAAATACAAATATAAGGGATTATTTTCCCTTTTACAATACATTAAGTCTTATAGTGGAATATAATTATTAATGAACATTTACAACAATGGATAAGTCATTGTCTCCATATACGTTAAAACAAAAAACATTAATTTTATCATTTTGTAAAGAATGTAAAATAATTTGTATAAAAATATTCCTTTTAAAAAAATTTAATTAAATTCCAGATATACATAAAATTTCATATATAATCCACTTATTTCAATATCAATAAATATGTAAAATTAATGTCATGAAGAAAATGGATTTTATAATTAAATATTTAAATGTTCAAAATGTCTCATACTACTTTGAACATGTAATTCCTATTATCCTTGAATTAATAAATTTAACCCAAAAATAAATAAACCTTAGTATAGAAAAATTATGGATATTAAATTTCATAGTGTGTTTATATACACCATATAAATGAATAAAGGTTATTATTATCTTGAAATGCCTCAATGAAAAGAGATTGAGATTAAATCCCCTACCTTGAGTCTAACTCATCACGGAAAATAATTATTTTATTCAATAATAAACATAAGACAAATTATACTATCTTGATACCATTTCATTTTTATTATTCCTTTTATATCTCTTATTATCATGTTATACTAATTACGTAATTATTTAAATTCAAAACGAATGTTTTTTTGACAATCATCTGTTGAGTCGAAAATGAACTCGGTATGACGTCAATAGTCCATGTAGTCATAACTATGTCATTCCTCATATAATATTCATGAAATTAATATATTTTTAGTCATAATTTATACATTATAATCAAACCATGATGTATGGTTATAAAAAATTAACAACATTATAATTGAAGAGATGATAAGGTGTACATACGAATTCATAACATGTTTCATTTTATCATTGGTCATTATAGAATAAAGATAAGTATTATTTAATCTGTAAATAATTATACAATCATAACTGATATCATACTAATCATTTAAATAATCTTTTATGTATATATCATAAATGTGATATAGGGAATAAAAATAAGTCTCATCACCTCAGGGAGGGTATATTTTTAATATACCCTTGAACGACGTTATCATTTTTATGTTCAAGGAATTAAGAGAATAATTGTTATATGATTGTTTTATAATATCTAATATGTCATGAATATCACTTATGGAGATTAATTCCATTGTTACAACTAGTTAGAAAAGATGGTTGTGGAAAACGAATTAGATCGATTCTTGGAGGTGATAGCTCACAAGTACATACGAATGATTAATTCCTTTACCATTTGATATAAGTTCAGATGGATTTAGGAAAAGATATTTAAACGATAAAATATATTTATATTAAATTTAATGGAGTCATTATTTCATTATGGTTGAAGGATATTTTATAGAAGTTGAAGAATAAATAATATAGAAAAACCTAATGATGATGATATCTGTTCGTCGGTTGATTACCCATAAAGAACACCCTAAAAATTATAAAGAGTGTGTTATTCATTAAATAAGGATACATGAATGTGGGAAGGGATTCTAGGATGGGTTTTGGGCAGATCATGGATAACAAAAATGGTTTTTGAAGATTAAATATTAGAGAAGAATTCATACTTTTTTATAATAGAGGGGAGGGGCACGTTTGGGAACTCCTAAAACATGAAATTAATATAAATTTATATTTTATCTAAATAACTCCAACATCCGTTATGTAGAATATAATACTATTATAGTTCAAAAACATCTTATCCTATAATTTTTATACATGTATTGATTTTATTTTAGACCTTGTCATTTTTGGTTTACCATTAATTAATATATTTTAATTTTAATTGTTTTATCATCATTTTATAAATTAAAAGGACATAAATTTTAACTATATGGGGTAAATTTAAAAAACGATTACACATGAAGAACCTTTTTACCTTTTCATGTAGACTTTTTTTTATTAAAATATTTTTATGTGGTGTAAATAATTTAATAAAATATTATTTTTATAAAATATCAATAATTTGTCTTTTGACCCTAAACATAGTGATAACATCAAAAAACCATTAAATTTACTTATAATATTTCATAGTCAACTGAAAATTAATTTAGTTACCTATTTAATTTGAATTATATTTATATTAATATTTTTCACATTATTAATTTGATATTTCTATTAATAAAATAATTATTATATCATTGTTGTGTTAGTATTTAATTAAAATATTTAATCACTATAAATTCCAAATAAATTAATATAACATAGATAATAACATAATATTTATAGAAACAATTTATCATTGAAGTTCTATCATATTTACCTCTATATTAAATTTATTATAGTTATTAAAAACAAGAGAGAGGCATGTTTTCACTTTCTTTTATTTTAATAATAATTATATATCTTTTATATAAAATGTATACTATATGAATCAATTATAATCAATAAGTTTAAATGGATGACTTTAAATCATCTAGTATGAATTTTTTATGTGTAAGGGTAATTTCTTATATCCTTATCATATTTTTTGTTACCCTAATTTACCAGATATACATTAAACCACATTAAATAAAAATTACCATAGTAACTATTTTTAATATCAAAAAAATAAAAGTATCCTTTCATCATAATTTGGAACTAATTATTTCAAATTAAAAATCCATTTTTCTTAATTTTTATCCCATAATTTAATGTAGTAAATTTAAAAATTATCCTCATTTTCAATAGGAGAAGACATTTATATAACCAAAATCCATCAAAATATTGACATGCGTTTGTAAATAATTTAAAATTAAAATTACATCTAATGGAAGAAATTGGATTAATGGATTAATGTATAATGAATTATAATTTATTCCCAATTACAAATATAATCTAACTATATAAATAAATTATAAGAAAGGGCATTTTTGAATTTAAATTCATTATTTATCACTATTCCTTAAAATATGAACATTTTTAGGAAAAAAATCAACCAATTTAAATTTTGATGTCCCTATACCGAATAAAATTATATTTTTTCAAATATATCATATAAAATAGAAAAAATGATTTAAAATTTGTTCTCCCTCAAAAGGCATTAAATCATCATTTTTAGAGAAAAACTCATTTTATTTATAAAATATTTATTGTTTTTACTAATTTCCACACGTAATTTGAATTTTATACATCACATTTAATATTAATATAACACCAAAAGATTTATTTTACTATTCAACAAAATGAATTATTCATATTTAAATTGTTATTTATGAAAAATATATACTTAATATTTCATTGGATTTTATTTTTATTTCTAATTAATATAGTAATGAATGAATCATTATATATACATGTGTCAAAAATATTTTTATAATTCGGTTAACACTATTCATTAATTCCATTCTAACAACTAGGTGATAACTACCATAATAAAAAAATTCAATATATTGTTATTTTTTTGTATAACTCAATATTGTATGCGATGTAAGATTTTGAAAAAAAAACACATTATTATGGGTCGAGTACGCTATTGGATTTAATTTATCCATTAAGGTGACATTATTATGCAATTCATAACTACATGAAAATGTCTTGTTATATAATTTCATGTGATGTTACATTGATTACTTCCATTATAATGATCACCCCAATCATTTGAGAACTATCTTGGTGCACACATTATTTAAGCTATTACGGGCATACCTGATGCTACATAGACCACCCCATTTTATGATATAACGTGTATTCCGAATGAAATATAGGCCACACCATTTCATTCTCCAATGGGAATACCTGGTGGTATCACAAAAACCATTTTTTAAGCTGTAATAGGCTTCATTGGAGCTCTCTAGGTCCCCACATGTTAAACTGTAAAGGGCATACCTGACACTATCCGAGCCACCCCATGTTATGTTATAAGTTCCAAAAACAACAACATACATAACATACAAATATATTTCATTGTATCATTAAACTCAATGAAACAATAATTATTCATTTATAAGATGATTAACCAACTAAATAGAAATGGGGATCATGTATATCTCTTGGATTCATTAATAACTCTTGGAAAATGATTGATTTCTATAATAATATATCCAAAATAAGATTAATCCCTAGAAATGAAAAAAAAATTAACAATCACTTTGAGTCCTGATTAACCCCTGGAAAAAACAAGTTTCATAAAAATATGATTGAAACATAATTATTGTATAGAAGTTAAATGGATCCCTTAATAATCACTATAAATCATGATTAACCTATGTAAAATAAATGAGTTCTGTAACAATAACATGGACACAGTATTAACTCATTGAAAATAAACATGTCACATAACAATATTTTTTCAATAATTTTAATTTGTACATATGAGAGGATGATATAACTATATTATATCCCCAATTAAGACTATATAACCACAATGGGTTTTGGCATTGATGAATGGAAATACCATTAATATTTCATTAAGGATATTTTTAGGAACATAAACATATCATTTGAAAATCACTTTTTTTAATATAATACAATTTTAAAATAATTTTCATTGAAATTAACTTTAATGATTATAAAGGATGGTTTTAAAATTAACATAAAAAATAATTTTAGTAAAATAGAGAGTAGTCTATTAAAAAACATTTTAAAATGTTATTGAATTTTTTTATATAAAATTTTCTTCAATGGGTATAACATTTTTAAAATTCCTTAATTAAATTAAGACAAAAATTATTAATTACTTAGGTATGTAAAATGATATAATTTTCCTTTGTAAAAACAAACTGTATAAAACTATGTAAAAATAAATTCTAAGATATAACCAGATAAGCATGTGTTTTTATTGTGTGATGGATGTTTTTCTTTACCAAATAAAACCTCCACTGAATTAATATTCCATTTTGGAGTCATATGAGGTAACAATGAACTCCCAATAGTAATTATTTTGAATATTTACAAGAATTCGTTCCTCCTCAACTAAAAAAGTGAACTCAGACCCCTCCCGTCATCATAGATATTAAGAATGTTTTATTATCCAAAAAACCCAAATATGATACAAATTACACTCCCATATTAAAAAAATAATTATTTTTTAAATAATTTAATCTTCTAACAGTATTTGGAAAAAACTAATTAATGAAACTAGGAGAAGTGGAAATGAATAAATGAAAATCATTATTTTATTTCCTTCTCCATGTTCATTAGTAATAATTATAGTGTTGTTATATATTATCTCCAATATATTATATATAATAGGAAATTAAAATGTTATGGGTATGACCTAAAACTACATGTACACCCCTCAAATTGGTTTTGAAGTCATCATTCGTGTGTACGGATGAATAACGCCTCAACGAAAGATGACATTCATTTTTCAAATACCACCATTCACAGTTTGTATTGATCATAGATATAAAGTATAAATATATATATATATGATATTTATAATAGATTCATACCTCTAGATTCATTATATAATATAAATCTTGATGCATTCCATTCATTAGTAGATACAACAACGTCACTTTTTTGTTTTATAGACTACCGCCTCACGAAGTGATGTGATTCATCTTTTAGAAAATATTCCAATAAATGGTGATAATGATGTAGATAATGATTATATATTATATAATATATATAATTATGTTATTATTATAATATTTATTACTATGTAAATTAAATATATACTTTTTTTACTTTTCACTAATTGAATGACCATAACATCGTTCATGTACATTTGACTATCGCCTTCACAAAATGATGTGAAAGTTCTTTCATCCACTCAACAAATAGATGATATATACATGTATATTTTTTTAAAAAAATATGTTATATAATATATTATCATAATTATATAAATATTAAATTATTTTTACCTCCATTCTAAAATGATCAATGAAAAATTTAAAATCTTCTCTTGCGTACATAAATCCTTTTATCTCAACGATCACAACATATATTATTTTTCTTAACCATATTTCCTGATTGGTTTTAAAAATAAATTTGACTTATAAATATTAGTATTATTGTATTATTATTATTATGGATATAATAAAACTATATAATATTTATTAGAACTAGAACATTCATTATAGGGATTGAATAAAATACATGGTAAATAACACCCAAAACAATGAAAAAAATGAATGATTTTTAAAAAAAGGGTGATAAGATGACATAAAAAGATAATTCATGATATTATAAATATAAATATGTTTTTTTAATATGTTAATAATTTTTTAATAAACAAATTATTGGTGGATAAATCATGTTCAACCAAAATTAAGCACATGGTATGGGATTTATCAACACAATTTTAATTTTATGAGATATGACATATTCAACATGTATTTTAATCGTGTTGTGTATATATTACCCATGAATATATTTGCTCAATATTTAACATAAATTTATTTATATTTACATATCCATTTAAATATATCACTTTCATGGAGTTTTTAGTTTATGTTTTACCAAAGTAGTAATGGATTTATTGTCATAATATTCCATTTTTGAGACTTATATCATGTTATGAACCTATCATTTTTTTAGGTTCCTATAAATCCAATTATACAATAAATGTTATTCTAAATTTATTTTTTATTATTTAATGTAATACTTTCATGAGTGTTACGATTTAAAGATACCAATTTAGAATGAGTTTTATGTTACAGTCTGATCCAGTTTTGGGATTGTTTATGATATTACATCCTATAAAGATATATTGTAATCTATCTCTAGATAAACTCATGAAATTTATTATCCTATGGTTATTCATTATGTATAATTGAAATAATATATTTTCTAACTTTTTCATAATTAAAATTATAGATAATTGGTTTATAAGATTTGACATCATTTCCCTCTTCGATCAGAAATATATTTTCTTCCAAAAACAATATTTCAAATAGTGTTTTCAAAATTATTTTAACCATTTAAAATTATTTATCAATATATTTTCACTCATTTAATATTAAAAAAAACTTATTCAATTGATACATTATTTTTTCTAAAAGAATGCCTTTTTTTATTTTATCGAAATGGTGAAAGGAATCTACATTGTATTTTATAAAAAAGAATCATTAATAAATTTTTACAAGGAAAAACAAATTTTTATGGAATATGTATAATAACATACCTTTATGACCATATTTTATTTAATTATTCAATTTTTTTCAATGTAACTTTAAATTATTTTGTTTGAAAAGTTATATTAAAATAAAAGGATTTTTAAAATGATATATATTTTAAAAGTGTATTTGCACAATGAAAAACAAATTTTCCTCAGAAATATTGATATTAATACATTAATTATATTTCTATTATACAGAATCATCACCACCTTTTTTTTACTTATCCTCCATTGGATATATTTTTTATTCATACGATCTTTATACTTTCATTGAATGAAACAAGATCAATTCAAACAGATTATTAGAACACTAATTTCTCTTCAAAAAGTAAATAATATTGAAAATATATAGTTATGGAACATGTTTCTTTTCAATGGGTAAATTATATTTAAATTATATTTTAATGAAACAAATTCTTTTAACATGGGATAATAATGTTATAAAAGGTAATAAGGTTATTTTTATTGATTCTCTGATAGAATTAATGCTTCCTCTACTTTATTCATGTAGTGTTTCATGTATAATATATTTTATGGGTGAAAAAATAGAACAAGGTTTTCCCTATATGGATTATATTATGGATGAATAGATACACCACTAAAATTGATTGGTTAATGATAATGATCTATGAAGAATTGAATTTGAATTATTTTGTATGTTAAATCCAATTTTATGGGTTACATAAGGGTTATATGAGTCTTTTATAATGATGATGATAAAAGATACCAATATGTATAATCTTTGACTTCTATTGGTTTACATTGTTTCATTTGTTCAACATTGATATAACATGTCTCCTGATTATTGATTCATAACACAATTTCTTTTATTGTATCCTTATTCCATGTATTCATGATTTATGACCACGATGTTGATGGGTCTAAATATGTATATTATATAATCATGTAATTTTATTTTGTATGAATAAGATTATGAACTTTTTATTCTCAAGGATAAAATTCATGTGTTAATTATTAAATTTTCCCTTACCAAGAATTGTTCCCACTTCTTATTATTCAATATTTCTGATAATAAAGATTATGTTTAATGAGTTACGACTAATAGGGATTTCATATGGATATTAATAATGTCTTTATGTGAAAAATAAAATTTTGATATGTTGGAGAAATGATCCCTTAATGTCATGTGAATTATTTATGTATTATTTTTCCTAATTCTCTAAAACATTAAACTAAAATGTACCTCAAGAATTTATATGATCTGATATTCACTTATAATGTTGTAGGGGTTGAATTGAAAAGTTACATTGAGGATTTCAGCACCGAATATAAGAGTGAAGGTTCTGGGATGTTTTAAATTTTCTCTTGATCATATTCCCAAAACATTTACTATGTAAGTGGTATGTAATTATGGATTTCTACTTTCTATTTTATCTGATTTAGATCATAAGTTTTCCATGTTTCTATGGAATTTTTTAATAGGATCTAGATGTAGAGTTATGTTTCATCACTGCATATCATTTATAGACAAATGGGATGTCTACGATAACCATTAGGTCAATTGATAATATGATGGGATGTTGTTCTATGGATTTCAAAATTGGTTAAAGATCATATGATTCTTAGAGTTTATTTTCATACAATAATTTCATTCCCTCAATAATTCATATTGATACTATAATGACCCATTTGGTTTATATAATGACCTTAAATCTAATTGAAAAAATATTCAGTACATTTAATTAATGAAATAGTAGAACCATAAGGGATTATTGTGTTTGGAAACATGGAAACATAAAAAGTTGGTTAATAAAAATATATATCTTCTCTCAAAATTTCATCACTTCTTACACCCATTTTATAAATATCTAACTTAAAATATTTTCCCATAATTTGGGTAAAATGAATCATTAGAAATGGTAATCAAAGATTATATGTAGAGATAACCATATGAGATATTATTACATGATAATATGAAAGAATAAGATAATAATGTGATCATTATAGTAACTTATGAAGTTAATACCAAAGCTCTCATATATCATAATGTTGTTTCATGGTGTAAAAATTATCATTTGGGAAATCAGGAACCGTAAGAGTGAGGAATCATTATAAATCAATCATAATGCGTATGATCAGTTCATAAAAGTATGGAACCATCATAAATATGTTAAAAATATTCATATAGTTTGGTTTACTAAAAATCTATCAACATTACGGATCTAGACAAAAATATTTCACATAGTGGATCATGATTCACCATTATCCCATACTAGATCAGGACTCACCAATTCCCCAAAAGTGATCAAGGCCATCGTCTTTTTTACCATCCTTATCTCGGGATATATAAATTGTTACACAAGGAATTAGAGGGAGATATAAGACCCACCTATCAGAGTATGATAAAAAGAAATATTTTTTTCAAAAGAACATAAATCATTAATCAAATTAGAACCCATGAATAGAAATGGGTTCCATAAACATTTTAACCAAGCATTAACAATAGAAAACGGTTTTGATAAATACAATCCTTTTATAATGAAAAAATAAAATAAATAAAAATATTAATGATTTTATTCTTCTATAATATACCATATAATACATATGAATCCCCTAATAATTTCATCTTTTATGGAAACATATTTTCATCTATTTCATGATTAAATTATATAAGAAAATATTATTTATATTATAATTTTTAAAAATACAATAAATTATAAAAAAATTTAAATTCAAATTGCAGACCTATAAATAAAGCTTTAATACATTTAAGATTTAAGTTTAATAGAAAATAAACTAATGGTATATATGTTAAAAAATATTCATTTTTATTTTTTTGTCTGAAAAGTCCCTAAGAATCCATTTACAAAATGAAAACAATCCTATTAACATAATTTTATGAAAAGAAATAATGAGTAATAATGGATTTAATAATTCAATATATAACAATAAAATTATATCTATAATTATTTTAGAAATCATGGAAATTTTATAAATTTATATTTTTATGGGAATCCTTAGAAATATAATTTTTTAAATAATGTCTCTTATAAATATCTTATCATTGATGATAGCATTAATAAAATGAATTGGTTATGTGTATCGAAATTAAATTCATATAAAAGTATCATAAAAACAAAATAATGTCATTAGAATCTATCTCACACATAATAAACATTTTATAATCAAGGAAGTATTAGTTATACATAATGAATGGAAATTGAGTTATGAAATACATTACAGGTTTGTAATTAGTAAAATCATATATAGTGTAGACAAAATAATTATATGTTGAGAAATTGAATACCATGAAGTTAAAATGATTCATAATATCACATATCATTGGGATATCTATACATCATATATAATAATTAAGTTGTAAATAAGTTTTATATATCACATAAGTATAAATGAGGCGTGAAATCTACATGTGCCACTTCCCAATGAATTGCCTACTTTAACCACCTTTATAAAGGTTCAATTATTTTAATCAATTAATTTTAAAATTATAGTTATAAATTTAAAAAACCTATATGATTTTTTATATCATATTTCCACCTTTTCATTAATTATATTTCATTATTTTCAATGTTTTAGATATGTCCATTTCATTGTTTCATGGTCGGTTTAGTAGCGTATATTTTTTGGTCTTCCTAAAAAATAGAAATATAACACCAGAAGTGAAATTAAATGGTATTCATACAATTATATATTTTAATATGGTCCCATATATTATTTTTAATTTTGACTAGAGTATTATTTATTTTAAAAAAAAATAATGATAAATTATTAGTTTATTTTCTTTTTTTCCGGACAGTCACATACTAGTTTCATTTTATTAAATATTATTTCTATATATATATTTTAAAACATAATATAAGTTATATTATAAATATTAAAATATTATTTATCCATAAAAATATATATATGACCATTCGTGTATGCGGTAATGGAAAATGAAAAAATGTTATCCTCGAGATGGTTAACTGCTAAAATTTGGAAAATTAATTCATTTCATTGAATTAGAGGATATAAAAATGGGTAAATAGGATATTCTAAATTAGAAATATACCATTATAGTAAATAAGTCATAACATAGATATAATTATTTTATGAGTTATGGAGGTCATTATAATAAGGATTAAGACAATAAATTAAGAGAGGTTGTTTTAGTAAGATACCTCTTCAATATCACCTCTTTGAAGGATCCCCTATGAAGAAGGGAATTTTTATTTGGGTGAGACTAGAATCACATGGATAAAGGTAGAGTTAATTTATATGGTTTGAAATATAATTGATGATATTCAATTAATGGGAGGTAAAATGGGGTGCTGTTGAGTTGAACTTATATATGTGGCGTGGAGTATTAACTGATTAAATAGTAAATTTTTTTACAGATAAGAACATTTGCGTAGAAATAATACCAATTATTTTTTTATGATAATTACAATTTAATATGATATTTTTCTATAAATAAACCACATATTTAATAATTAAATTTTTATTTATTTTATGTTCATATCTATTATCTTTAATATGATACACTATTTTAACTACACTCTTGTAAATATTTTTTTACCGTGGTTACAATTTTAGTGACTAAACATGAAATCACATTATAAAATAATTTTTAAAACTTTATTTCTAATTTGAAAACCATTTTTAATAATTATATAAAACAATTTATAAAATTAAATTTAATATTAAACCATTATAATGAAATAGAAATCCATTTTTTTGGAACAATTTGTTTTTAATCGGAAAAATATACATATAAAAAATATGTAAAAATACATTTTTATATTTATATAATTATACTATTTCATGAAAAAAATTACATAGGTCATATTATGATTAATTTAACATCCTAAAATTTGTTTAAATATAAATTAAATAAGTGTTTTATAAAAATCATAATATTATATTATTCACTAAAAATGAATCATTTCAGAAAATTTTCACAGAAAATATTCCTACGATAATTTTCCCGCGATGAATATAATAATAATTTCACATTATGAAATAAAATTTTGAAATGTGTAAAAAATTACAAGTATTTATTTTCTCATATTATTAAATAGTAAGAACATTTTAAAGAATATATATATTCAAAGAATCCAATGACATTTCTAAAAATTATGTGCATACTATAAAATAATTAATTTATACAAAAAAATTGATTTGGAAAATTATCAATTTAGTAATGTGGTTAATAATATTAATTCCCACCAATTTAACTACAATGTTATAATGGTTTTGTCAAAATATTTATATTTTGGATTTTTTTTATCCTCAGCGTTTAATAAAATGTAATCTATTCAAGAGATTAAATTTATATAAAATGTGAAAAATAATAATATCATAGGAGTGTAACATTCGAACTACATTAAAATTAATTTTCATTAAAAATTTATTACACAGTAATAAAAAGATGAGGATACCTCTACCTCATCACATACTCATGTTCAAAAATAGCCTTCTCAAAATTTATGGTTTTGTAATAAAAAACATTAACTAAGTGAGTGGTCATATTTAGTAGAATCTTATCTTTATGATCTAGGATCATTTCTGATTAATCATCAAAAAAATGATATTTTTATAATATTATGACCTATGCGTTTGGAAAATGTGAAGGATTATGTATGTAATTATTCATGACATATAAATGTAACACATCATTTACATGAGATAGATTTGGTGGAAGAGAAAATTTATCAGATACCATCATGATATTATTTTGAATTTCAAAATGTTTAACCATACAAATTTTAAATAACACATTTAAAATTAAATGAAGTTATTTTATAGTTATATTTTTGGAAATCCACATTTTAGAAATGGTCATTAAAACATTATATAAAAATAGGGAAACAAAAATGCGACGGTTAGCACAAGAAAATGATTATGATTAGTAAAACAGTAGTGGAATGCAAAAATATATACATGAAAGATAATTCAAACTATCATATTATAATGAAGAATGATAGATAACATGTTCAAGATCTGGTTTATGACAAGATTTCCATATAAAATGTAGGTTCGAAATAGAACTTTGATATCATTAGAATAGATTATAATAGGATAAAATTTTATTTAAAAATTATTTAAAAAGATATTCTTATTTAATTTCATTTTATAAGTACAATCTAACTCATTGGTTGTTCCTTTATCCATTTCTACTATATCTCTTACCCCAAAAAATGAATTAGAAATTGTTTTTCCTAGTGACATAGAGGATCACTTTATCTATAATGGGATGAAAATTCCATCATTATATATCTGGTTTTCATCATAAAAAAATGGTTATCAATGGTTATCCAATACACATAAAACATCCTATAGTTGAATAATAATGTAATATATATAAACTTGCACATATTATATCATAAAACATTTCATTTATTATTATCCTTATGTCAAATCTATATGAGAAAAATCAAAATCAATTGATAGATGGTCATTTATTTTACAAAAAATATTATCATTAGTCCCCCAAAAAGTGTCATGTATCCATTAACAACCGCACCCCGACTATGTCGATATCATCATCATGTATTATCTTGGAGCGTGGTAATAAACTATATTACAATAAATACATATTAAAAATATTAATTCTTAAAAAAATTAACCATCTCTCATACAATAAATATAATAATTATGAAAACTCACTCCGTAAATCACATTTTCATCATATTATTTATTAGTTCCAAGTTCATTAAAACTATAAAAGATATATTTATCTCTTTATTATCAAAAAATCATGAACATATTAAGGGTTATCATTAACTTAATCATGTGTTCATAAAACATATCACATTACCAGCTCAATCATTACTCATGGTTTCCAATACCATTCAACATGTACATTAAAATACTCAAGTAATAGATACATCACAAAATCCACAAATGCATCATTATTTCATAACCCCATAAATGTATTTCTAAAAAATTAATCTTCAATTAAAATAATTAAGAACTTAATCATTCCACATCCTAATTACACAATTGACCAAGATTAGTCATTTTTGTTTTCATTAACACCTATTTTATCTCAAATGTCATTCATAATAACTGTTTATTAGTATTGTAACCATTACCCATGAAACCATTTTGACTCACTTCATGATTTTCCCCATATGGAATTAGTCTAAATTATTCCAAAAAATTCCACATTTAAAAGATTTAATTGTATTCTATGCCATAATAGTACCGTTATTCTTCTCTATAGTTTTAACCAAACAATTTTCTTTTCCTTTTCAATTACTTTCATTGTTTCCCTCTTTTACACTTTGAATGTATCATGCACATCCATTGAAACATTCTCTATGATGTATTTTCTAACATACATTAAATGATGAAAAATAAAATAATTTCCATAATATAGTCACCATAAAACTCTATCTTTGTCTTTTTATACGGGACAATAACATCACTATGGATGGTATTATAAATAATATTATGATATTTAATATTTGTAATATTAACAAGGTTTTAGTTCATACTCTCATTTCATTGGTTTTCTCACAATGGATATAATTTTAATAATGCCTATAAAACTCACCATTAACATGATTCCTTTTGGTTCCGTCCACTATCTAAAATAGAAAAATAATTGTGTCATAAATAATAATCATAGTTGCAAACAACATTATCAATATATGTTTATTATAAAATTTTAATCTATTTAACCTTATTTTTAATCCTAGGATAATATATAAGGTTAATAAAATTGTAATATTTATAATATTGACTTACCCTTAGTGTTCCTAATTATCTATTCTCATCATTGTTTCCAATTTTTAACTAAATCATTCTCCGATTCCAACTATAATGACCCACTTGTTTTATAAAACTACATTACATATAAATTGATGAATATTCATTACAAAACATAAAAACCCATTGCATAACCACATGCGACCATGTTTATTGGAAACATGGAAAAGTGAAAAACAGATTCATGAAAATCAATATCATTTCCCAAAATTTTTCCACATCTATAAGACTTATCAAAAATATTCCACATAAATCATTTCTTCATAATATTGATAAAACTAAAAATTATAGGGTCATAAAAAATGCATAATAAGATGAAATAAAAGAGAATAAAATCCATGAACATATAAAATATTATGATAAGATTTTGATCATGATTGTAACATACAATGTTATTACCCAACCTATAATTTGTAATTAACATTACTCATGTTATAATCATTATCACATAAAAAACATCGACCATTACAGTGAAAAATCATTATAAATATATCGTCATCCATAATCTAAAGTCACAAATATCTGGAAAGGTCATAAATATAGAATATAATTTTATATGTCATGTTTGACTACCAAAAACATAAACCTAGTGGATTAAGATACACATGTTTCACATAGTAAATCTAGATGAACATGTTTTCAATATTGGATTAGGTTCAAACCTATTTCAAATATTGAATCAACCTGTTAACATGTTTCACTTCATTATCTCATGAAATATAAATTTTACAACAATACATTTGTGGTAGATATAGGTAACACCAATCACATAATTAAAACCATGCATATTTGTCCCATTATTACATAAATCAATCATTATGTTAGAACCCATGAAATAAATTATGTTTCAAAAAAAATTATCATAGCATAACGCTTAAAAATAAATTAGTTACATAAAAATTTATATTTATAAAATAATCATAAATAATCCATAAAATTAGTCATGATTGTATCCATTGATTATATATCTATTAAAGAAAATTTAACATCAAATAATTTTATCTTAGATTTAATGTTTTTATAAAACGTAACTTGAAATAATTTAGTGGAAAATAACCTCTCTCTTTTGAATCAATTATTTAAAATACCTATAAATTATAAAAGAAAACAATTTATATGAAATTTAATATGTAATATTTCAATTTTTGAGTTATGATATTAATTATTTATGACACAAGGAAAATATCTTCATTCCAAATAAGTTATAAAAAATAATCCGTAAATATTTATTATTATAAAAGCAACATAAAACCTCCTTTGGAAAATTAAAAAACTATCCTTTCAATACATTTTCTAAAATGTAAAATATGAAAAGAAATAACATAAAAATTTTATAAGGGAATAGGAAAAACAAATTCAAATTCAATTTTAGATAACAACTACATCGAAGAATGAATGTGTTTTATGTGAAACCATTATAATATAATTTTCAAAATAATACCCATTATAAATATTATATCATTGATGTGAGAAATAATTAAATGAATTGATTAAATTTATAACAAGTAAATCTATATAAAAAACTGGTTATAAAAAATAATATCATAAAAAATATATCTCACACATAATCATTACATGAAATAATAAATTAAGTAGAAGTTTAACATAATGAATAAAAATTGAGTTATGAAATTCCTTACAAATTTGTACTCAGTCCAATCATATTCCCAATAAATGTAATAATTATAATATAAAAAATTGAATAGAATGAATATAATTATAATAATGATAGGAAATATCCAATATCAATATATTAACTAGAAAAATGATGAAACAGGAAAATAATACATATTTCTCAAAGATGTAATGTGTGTTGAGAAACCCTTACCTCATGATTCCCTTTTGTTTTCCACACTTTAACCTCATTTATAATGGTTTAAATAATTATATTATTTAATTATAGAAACATATTCATATTTAATATACCTTTTATGATCCATTTATAATATATAATCAACGTTTCATTAATAATATTTCATTATTTTCATTATTTCGGGTGTGGTTATTTCAGGAATTTTTTCCAGTTCACATTTGTATAATTATAGATACTCATTTATAGTAGACATAAATCTCAAGAAGTGACTAAACATATATCAATTCACTTCCAAAAGTATTGGTTTTTCCATATATAATATTATTTATTACACATATATGATTTATTTGATAAAATTTTTAAGAAAAATGTTTTGTTTATTTTTTTAGTTTTTCCAACCATCATGATTTGTTTTTGTTTTATTAAATATTATGTATATATATTGGTTAAAAAACATTATATATGTAATTATATACCTATAATAATCATCATTACCCATAATAATACTTTTACGAAAATCTATGATGGTGTTAATGAAGAATGAAAAATTAGTATCCAGGGAGAGAGTTAACCATGATAATTTAGAAAATATATCATTACTTGAACCAGAAGAGGTGAAGAAAAGGGACGGATTAAATAATTTTCACTAGAAAAATATAATTCATGTATATAAATGATATTGGATTTATTATACATTAATAAGGAAAATAGGTTAACATAATGTTGAGGATGAACATAAATTATGAGATATTATTTCTGAAAATTATCTCTTAAATATCACCACATTAAAACCCGTTAAGGAAAACATAATTTTTTATGGAAGATACAAGAAGGACATATTTCTGTATAGAGTTGGGATATTAGGATTTTTTAGATTTTTTAAAATATTCAAGGATTATTATGATAAAGGGGTTTGGGATGAGTTGTTTTTAAACATGAGGATGAGTGGTTTTATGTGATAAAATATTGATAATTTTATATATATTTACAACCCCATTTGGGTGAAAGTAATTCCAAAAAATCATGATAATTAATGTTATAAATGATTTTTTTGGTGGATAAAAAAATCAATCACCCATCTACAATTTTAATTTTTATAAATTTTAATATTCTATTTAACATTAACTTGCTATTGTATTTCACATATATTACAGTAAATATAATTTTTACCATGGTAACATTTTTATGTATAAAAATTATAATGAACAAATAAAGTATTTCAGACCTCCTAATTTTTAATATTTAATCCTTTTTTAGAAATTTTAAACATAGTAGTTGGGAAAAAATTAAATATTTAATGGTAAAAAAGCATTGTAATACATTTTTTTGTAAAAATATGTCATTAGGAAAAAATGTAATTACACTGAATAAAGGTAATTTACTTTTATTTTATTAGTTATATTATATTTAAATATAATTTATTTATGTTACTTTTATATCATGTTAAAATAATAATATTAAATTTTAAAATAAATTAAATGATGTTTTTATAAAAATTGGTATTTTTTACTATTCATCGAAAAAATATTCTTGTTATAAAATTACCAAAACATATCTGAAGATAATTATCACGTTTGGAATAAAACTAGTTGTCAATTATATCAATTATTTATTATTAATGATTAAAAAATAAATGTAATCCTAGAAATAAAAAAAATTCTTTTTGAAGAAAACATATCACTGAAGAATTAAAAGTATTTACTAAAACCATTATGAATATTTAAATAAAAAAATTAATAAATTAAAAAATAGTGTTAAAATTATGTATTTAATAATTATTATTATTGTATTAATTCCCCCTAAATTCATTTCTATGTTATAATTCTAATGTTATATTAATATGCTTTTCAATTATGATTATACATGGTTTTCTATACAAAGTATGAAATCAAAGAGATTAAATTAATTTAAAAATTCACAAACCATAAATCATGTGGTTTTACAACATTTTATGATGAACTATATAGAAGTAATTCTAGAGATGCACTACAATATAATAATTTTCGAGATAGACTGTCATTTAGGCCAGATATGGGTGACGAAATGGTAAAGAATATTCGAGTCATTTGGTAGAATAATGTGGGAGCACATAGTTGATAGAAATATTTTTTTTAAATTCATCAAACTAAAATATAATTTGAATTTATTTATTAGGAGATTATAAATATTTCTCCGTGGAATAATTCAATGAAATTGGGAATTTACAAAATATATTTGAAGTGGTTATATCGGTCCATTTAAAATTAATTATCATCTCGTGATGGTAATATATCATTTGGACCTTCCACTGAACCATTATCTTATTCATGATTTGTTTCAGGTATCTCTAATGAATAATTAAATAAATGGCCTTTCACATGTACAAAAATTATAGGTACTAATTCTATAGAATAGTATTTCTTTTAAGGAAAAACTAGTGGAGATTCTGGATCATATATAGAATGGTCTACGAAATAAGAAAAATCACCTCCTCAATATTTTTGGTCAAAAAGCACCATTTTTATTATTACATGTGGGAACATATGGAAATGATGGTGACAAAATATAATCATATTTTATAGTGATAATTTTAGGGGATATTCTTTTTATTGGGGGTAGAATGTTCTTCCCCTTGTTATAATGAATATTTTGTTTTTGAATGAATTAAATTTCATTGATAGATTGTGTTATGTGGAACATTGAGTTATAATGAACCATTATAAACATTAATATTATTATATAAATAAGTCAATTATTACATAAATATTAAACAATAATATATGGATATCCACAACCTATGGTTGATTTTGAATTATTAATTGATACATTAATTAATAGATATTAAATAATAAATAAATTGTGAAAATAATTAAAATAAATTATGTTATATAATAATTTATGAATTAGTAATGTGAATGATGATGAATAATTTATTGATAAATTATTTATGGGTAAAATAATGGGAATAAGGTCATTCTATTGTGAAAAGTATGGATGGAAGTATAGACCTTCACTTTTGAGTAAAGAAATGGGAACATGATCATTCTATTGACAAGAACACGTGGTAGAATAAAAATTTGTACATATGAGTGAAAGAGTGATAACATTGTCATTCTATTGAGATATAATAATAATAACATGGTCTTCTCACATTTAAATTCTAATATTGGTAATGTGTGGATTTGAGTGTGAATTGATGAATAGTAATAAAGGTACTACGAGGTCTGGTCTGACATGGTAATTTTATGGGCACTATTGTGATATGAATAAATTTTTAAAATATTATATCACTTATGAATTTATCAAATCTAGAATGTGTTTAACTAGGTATTAATTTATCAAAATAAATGGGGAAAACGTTGGGCTCCTACATGAGATGAAGTTAGTATTTGGGTATGCTTGACCCCAAGAAATCTAGAGATGATGTGGGCGAATAAAAAATTTATGAGAATGTGATCACTATATGAGTATTCCATTACATATTCCATTATATAAATGTATAAACTATTATATGAATGGTTATTGTTTTATAAATTGTTGGTGGTGACCTATGGAGTTTTTCTCCCACCATACTAGGGGTACTTGATCATTACCTAATTAGCCTTTATTGCTGCATTATTTGTTAAGGTAAATGGCCTAGTGTTTGACGGGTAATTTGGGATGGAGCCTGGATGAGGGAACTTGACACTGTTCATGACCATCATTGATGTATTTTTCGTATATATTTTCATTTTTCATTTTAAAAACTGGAAACATACTTTAGTATGCAATTATCTCTATTTTAGTAGTTTGTTATATTTCTTTTGTTGTTTTTCATGAGATATTGGTGTCGTTTATTTCATTATATTACTTACTATATTATTATTATTATTATAAATTCTACTTGCATATTTATATGTGTAAAGTGGTTATATTATACCCATCACTAACAAATCGTACTCTCATTACTACATGGAAGCCTCTATCATACAGGGAGGTGTGCCTGAGGTCACATGGGGAACCGCGTTGGGGAACTAGTATGTGGCTCCATGGTCAGGACGTTACAAAGAGGTATCATATGTCTGGATTTATTTGCATTTAATTTTTTTTACTATTTTGGATTGATATTAATAGACAAGAATGATTAGGGGCATGGTAATGAGCTCTTGCTTTTGAGTTGAAAACACCTGTATGATGGAAAACCCAAATTTGTAGGGTGGGATTATTTCTATTACTATTTTCTGTTAAATTTTGATATTGTTTCACTTTTGGAGACACACATGTTGTGTGATGTTAAAATTATCATAATATTTTATGTGTATTGTCTCAGGACCCATAATTCCATGATATTTGAGTCTTCAAGAATAATTCAAGGCACTTCGGATTATTTTAGAACATGGATAATTTTTGTACTGCATGGGAAAACATGTTATGGGTTAGTTATTGATCATAGACTATTATCCAAACTAGTGAAATTAAATTGAAAATGGTTAATAATTTATACTTGATAATAGTAAAATGATGAATGATGAGAATAAATGGGTGTCCAAATGAGAAAATTTATATGATAATGTTTTTAACCCCGTTAACCATGCCTTGCATTTAGGATGGTTTTGGGTGGTATTATAACCTCAGTTTTGACACTGTGGTGGGTTTTTATAGAAAATATTAGTTTTTCGTGTTGGTTCCCCTCTTCTGTAAACATTGGAACTTTGAAAACTATGTCATAATGTGCGTGTTTGGATATTTAGATATCACACCACTGTATTGATGCCTCTTGAGATTATGATTGTGGGGAATGGATCAAATCAATCCACTAGTGATGGAACCTGAGGTGCATATAGTGTTGGTTGAGGAAGTATGGGAGATGTTTAGAGAGAAATTTTCTCACTTCATGAATTTTATGGAACAAGACAGATGGCTGGTAGAGAAGAGAATGTCTGACCTGATTAGGGAGTTTCAGTTGCCGCACCCTCCAACATTGACCGTAAAAGGTGGACGCGAGTGAGGTGAATTTTAGGTTGTGTCCATCAAGATGAAAGTATAACTTCTAGAGCCTCAAACTGGGAGGAGGGCCATGTTGGCTACATATGTTCTATGAGGATCATGGAAGCACTGGTGGGACATTGATGCACATACTAGATACATGGACATTACCTTATGAGGGGACTTCTTAGAGAGGTTATTGGAGGACATCTATCCATATATGCTGAGAAATGGAAAAGTATGAGAGTTCATGTGGTTGAAATAGGGTATCATGTATGTGACATAATATGTTATACTCTTTATTGATTGGAATAATTTTACGATATCTTTTTTATCAGTTGAAAAAGATACAAAAGACGCTTTATGGGGAATTAAGTAAGACATTATATAGAATGTTAATCTATTTCAATTAAAGATGTTTTTTAGATTGGTGGAATAGGATCTCATAGATGATGGGGAAACTGAAGAAGTATTACAATTGTGGATACATGGTTTCAAATGGATTAGTTTAAGGTGTGACTTACTGGAGTATGATGTGCAATTATGAGAACATTATTCGAGGTAGTGGAAAATAGAGTGGTAGGGGGGAAAGGATAGTACAATATGTCCTTATTTTGGTGACATTTCATCGATGTGGTTGTTGGTTCACTATTTTCAACACTATCCCCAACCACTAGTATAGATCCTATAATACAAAAATATGGGACATATATAGATTTTCTATTGCAAAAACGATAGAGGTTCAATTATGGAAAAGATAGATAGAGTCATTGTGTAGGAATAGGATCTTCAACACCATGCAATCTGAGAGATATATTTCAACTATCTGGGGTGGGATATGTAAAGGATATAGTTTTTTCAAGAATGAGTGACCATATCAATAGATTTATATAACTCGGGTAGTGAATTAAAATCACATGTAAGAGGCGAAGGAAAATGGAATGACATGAAGCCTACAATTTTGGATAACGATTCTGGACCAAAAATATTGAGATGTACTATTCTTGTGGCTTTTACAATAGCTAGTTCCATATGTGATTCTATTCCCACCATTCCTTCATATCATCTACACTTGTAAATATCTTGGTCATTCTACTATAATTTTTAAGATGGGTAATAATTATAAATACACCATTGGGAGTTCCATCAAGAGAAATATAAATATTCAAGAGATATTCTCTCATGACTAAGGAGTATTGATTTTGTATGGGATCTCTATATTCTTTATAATACATGAATCGACCAAATAATGTAATGGACAGGCTTGTCACATACCAAAACCATATTAATTAATTTAATAATAGAGTAATTTTTACATCTCCTTTGAGATACCCTTTATGTCACTAAGGACAGTGAGGTATCCATGAATGATTAATATGTCCAATTATGTAGTAACTAAGAGAGAGCTCAAATCATGGGTTTCTATTATATTTCTTGCTGATGGGGAGTTATGTGAGATTTCATTCCACCATTTGTGGACTTGTTTTATGATTTATTCCCTAATGATCTCTCAAGGATACCACTAGAGAGGGATGTGGAATTTATTATTATACTCATGTAGGGGGATGGACTACGTTCCATTCCAATATACATAATGGAACTGAGAGAGATTCACGATCTCAAAACTCCACTAGAGGATATGGAGGAAAATGGATTTATCTATCTGAGTATGTTTCCTTGGGTTGACATGTGTAGTATGATAATAATACAGATGTGATTTAGCACTTCTCTCTCAATTATTGAAAGTAGACCAAGATGAATTTGAAGAAATTCTATCCTCTTCCCAAAATCAATGATATGTTTAGTTAATTGATAAGATATTATGTGTTCTAAAATATCTACTTTAGATTAGGGTACCATCGTCTTAGATTTTGTAGTTCGGATATACTGTGGAGTTCTTTCAAAAGTACGAATGACCTATATGATATTTTAATATTTTTTTGGATGAAAAAATTATCATCAGTGTTATTGGACAGTATAAACATGATCATTCATCCATAAATAGATTATTTCGTTGAGGTGTTTATAGACTATATCTTGGTTTACTCCAAGACTCATTACAATCATGACCGACATCATGAATTCACTGTGATTACACTGAGAGAGTATCCTATACCATCAAAGTTATTTATGTTTTGGTTATTGATTGATTATGTACATTCTTGAGAACATTGTCTCGGAGGAAGGTGTTTGAGATGATCTAAACAAGGTTCAAGAATTGTTTTCTTTAGTGGAACCTAACAATGAGTTAAATATTCATAACTTCTAAGGGTTTGTTGAATATTATCGAATAATCAACCTGGATTTTCTCATTTAGTAGCACAAATTTTTGGAATGGGCAGTAACTATATAAGGATTTAATGGTGGGAATATTATGAAATTTTATTATGGTATGAATGAATCTCGTGACATCTGCACAGATATTGATCCTACCCGATCTTGGTAAAGAGTATATAATGTATTGTGCCACATTGGGGATCATACATGGTGTTGTGTTAATGTGTGGAGATCGAGTTGTGACATACAGGTCTCAGCTATTGAGGATACATGAATATAAATACCCTATGAATGAAATTAATTTTGAGACATTGGTTTATTCGTTGATGTGTTTGTGTCATTACCCATTGGATTAGATGTTTATTGTCTATACTGAGAAAAACATCTTATGGTATATATTCTAATAGTGAAATTTTAATATTCAGCATCACATATGAGTTTTGTATATGTATTCATTTGATTTTGATATAGTATATATGATAAAGAAGGGAAAAAATGTCACTGATTTATTGATCAAGAAAACTCAGACTCTAGAGGAACATGAGTCCAATGCTGAGTCGAAGAGGATGAGTTCGCTGCTTGAAATGATTATGGTGGTTCAGTAGAATAAGAAGTATATGAATCGTGTATCGATTTTAGTGGAGTCTACAATTTTGATATGGATTAGATATTAAATGTATGGTGACCTAAAGTTATCGATCTTATGGGAAATCATTGAAGATGGGGAGTAACCTTTTGATTGGAGCATAGGTGAGTATGAGATGATCTATATTAAAAACTGGGTATTTTTCCTTCGAGCATGCAAGAGGAGTTAACTTGAGAATTTAATTCCTTAAAGTGGGTAGAACATCTAGGGGTGACCAAAATGTATCGTGACCTATGATGATAATTTTGGGTCCGTGTATAAAAAAGGATATATCAGGGTTTGTGACATGATGCTTCACCTATTAGTACGTGAATGAATAGCATCACTGACCTGGTGGATTGTTGCGTAGTTTCCCATTACAAAATTTATGTGCGATGACATGAAAGTGGATTTTGTACCGGTTCTACTGAAGCTACATGGGAATAATGATGTTATTAAGGTTATTATGCATAGACTAACGAATGTGGCACATTTATTTCCTTTACTAGACACATTCTTAGTGTAATAGATTTTATTTTAACACACTATATTGGTAGTTTACCTTCTTTGGTTTCCATGGACAATTGTTAAAGATTGTGACTCACGTTTTACTTCACTCTATCGGTACAGATTATAGAATGTTCTTGGTAAACATGTTTTATTGAGTAAGGAATTACACCCACAGACAAATGGGTGATCAAAGTATACTATATTGGTTCTTTAGTATATGTTGTGGGTGTGTTTCCATTACATTGGTAGATATTGGGAGAATCACATCTCATTATTGGAGTTTTCTTATAACAACATTTATTAGGAAACAATATTGATTTAACCATATTATTATCATTATGGTTGGCCATAAAGATCACCTCTATAATTGATGGAGTGAAGTGTGTTAGAGTTTTTTGGTATTAAGTCTCATGAATAATATTTCAAAATTTATTCTTCTAATTTAGAAAAGTATGGATACAGAACAAAGTAAAAAAAGGTCATATTATGATATATGAAGTTTTCCACTATAGATTATTGAGGGTTATCGTGTATTCTTTAAAGTGTCACCTAGGTTGGGTCACCATAGGATACATAGAGAATGCATGTTGGCACACATGTTTATTGGACCATTTGACAATGTAGATATAATCAAGTTGGTGGACTACAGATTGGAGCATAGATATAAATATAGTGATATGAATGACTTTTTCCATGTATCACAACTTCAACAGTGTCGCCCTGAATCTTTTAATGTGATTTACGTGGATGTTGTTGATCTATATTTAGATGCGTCCTTTGAGGAGAATATGCTATATGTGATGTATTATAATGAGAAATTATTTCATTGAATTATCATTCGAAAATTTTTAGTATTGTGAAAACATGGGCATGTACCGGAGGAAAAGTTGGAAATATAAGTGGATATAGAGGCCTAGTGATCCAATATTTTAGTCTTGAATCATTGATTTATTTGGAATGTTAGGTTAAGGATGATTTGTTATAAATTGGTGAGATTGAATGATCAGGAAATTTTCTAGAAATATATAAGGCTCATTTCAAGGAAACATATTTTTTTAATTTTTATATCTTTTAATTTGGATTATAAGAGGGGGGGTTTGGTGAAATTTGAGACAAATGGATGAAAATGTGATTTCCATGGTTGGCTTATAGTTACAGAAAACTCTGAACCCATCCTTGAGAACCACCCATCCATAGATAATGAGGAATCGTACTGTTGACACATGTTTTGGTAAACCAAGTTCATTAAACGGAAAACCATGAACCACAAAAATAGCTGGCCTATGCTTGGCACACGGTTAGGTGAAATCTTGGGACCCTATCCTGGAAATAGTTCCATGAAATTAAATATGTTATAAAATTATTTATAAATTTTTTGACACCCCCTAATTTACCCAAAATCTACCCTAATTCATTCCTAGGTCATATGTAACGTTTTGGGAGAAGTACATATGAATTTCAAGCCCTACCAACAACTTTTCCTCAGAAATCAATGCCCAAAACGAAGGATTCTACTCTGCAGGTAAGTAATATAATACCCTTTTAATCCCCAATTATTCCTCAATGTCATCCCTCACTCTATATATTGAAGTAATTTCTTGTTTTGAATAGATCTCTATCAAATTTTAAGATCTCAATTTATGATTCTAGAGCCATATGTTGTCTAACATGATCTTTATTTTCATTAATCGTGATTTGGAGTTTTGATATTTGTATCTAGATCTACATTTTCGCACTACCTAATTATTTTGGATTTCTTTTGGGAATTTTTTCTTTAACGATTTTAGGTAGGTATCCTAATATGAAATTCATATAGTCAGGATTTTGATATGTATATTCTTGTTTAAGGATTCCTTGCATTCTTTAGAAATTAATTCCCTAAACTGATTTTGTTATTGTGGAAAATATGATTACAAAATTCATTTTTGGCAATGATGAAAAATTAAGGAGTTAATACATTGATTAACTGTATATTAATTATGATAAATAATTTGAGAATTAATTTTTCTGCTTAGGGGATAGACGTTTATATAATTAATTAAAAGAATAACTATGAGATTTAGGGATATATGATTAAGATGATAAATTAGGGGATAAATTACAAGATGTTGAAATAATTATTATGAGAAAATGAATTGATGAATTAATTAGAAATTAACAATATATATATATATTGAGATAATTAATGGTAGGTTAATTAGGATATATTTACTCCATGATTTAATACAAATAGTGATATATTATTTATAAAAAATTAGAGGTATTACATTAAGATAATTAATAATCTAAAATTTATATTGTTTATTTGGAATAATTATTTAATAAAATCATTAACTTCATTGACATAAATAATTATTTGGTGATTTAATCTCATAAATTGTGTGATAAACTAGTTGATGAATTAGTAATGTGATTGATGTTGAATAATTAATTGATTAATTAATTATGGGTAGTATAATTTGAAACTGGTCACAGTATTGTGAAAAATATGGATGGAAACATGGTCAATCACTTGTGAGTAAATGAATGGGATCATGGTCATTCAACTGAAAAATATACATGGAAACATGGAAATTATTCTTATGAGTGAAAGAATCATAACACGATCATTCTATTGAGAAATAATAATGTTAAAATGGTCATTTTATATTAGAATTTTAATCCAATTAATGTGGGGAATTAAGTGTGAATTGTATAATGGTAATAAAGGTACTGTGAGATATGGACTCTCTTGAGAATTCATCTGGATCGAACATGAGAAGAATCAGTTATTATGATATTATATCATCATTGTGTACTTCAATCTACTGAATGACTCCAAGATGGTATTGACATATGACATTACCAGGGGAACAATTCATTCTCTGGAATGAGATGAAGCTAGTATTGAGGTACGAGTGCCCTTGAGAACCATGGAGTCGATGTGGCTGAATAATTAATATATGATAATATGATAAATTTGTTTTTATCCATTGTAGATATTTTTTTATAGAATTACGTACACTATTATCTGACTAGATATTGGTTTATAAACCGTTGCTGGTGACCTACTCAGTTGTAATCACACCCTACTCGGGCTTCCTGATCAGTACCATAAAATTCATTATTGTTGTATGACATGAATAGGGTAATAGACATATGTAAGATAGATAGTTGGGGATAAATATTGGATGAGGAAACCAGATATGGTTCGCGAGTTACTTGGGAGTCATTGGTGTCTTTATTTTCATTGTTTATTTTTGACATTGGACATGTAATTTAATACGTCATGTTTTTTTATGCTGGACATTATATGTCATTATTTTTTTGTCTCTATATATTACCATTTTTACTATTATATATTTCACAGGCTACTGTTATTATTATCAACTTTTTATTACTTTGATAAAAGTGGCTATATTCTCCCCAGGATTGACTTATCAGACCCATGCTATAGGTTAGAAGCCTTTAACATACTAAGTGGAACACCTAAGTTTGTGTGGTCAACTAGCTTAGGGACCTGAAATGTGCCTCCTTATTTGATAAATGACACCTTTCTTTATAACCTAGTAAAAGAAAATAATATATTTTTTGAGAAAATATGATCATTAATGGTAAATAAGATAGATATTAAAAAATTGATCATAACGGTGTGAGAAAATGATAAAAATAATTAAATAGAATAACATGAATATCATATATAATAAATAGGAGTCACAAAATAAATAATGTAAGCATATAATAATAGAATATAGAATGATTAAATTAACCTAATCCTTGAAAGCATAACATTTTCATAATTTGTAGTTTTGGGAGATACAGATAATAATGCAATGTCTTGTATCATGTAAACTCACCCAGACATCCATAACATGTTACATTTGGATCACCACTTATGTACCTAATTTAGGATTCATAGAACCTCTAATGTTCCATTTTTTTAAAAAGGGATAACATCTCATGTAACACCATTATGGATTCAAATAAACTATCAAGTATCCTCTTTTTGGGAATGGTATATCCATTCGTGTACCCTATTTTGGAAATGGGATAACCTCCCATGTAACCATTGGGCTAATAGAACTATTTTTATAACCTAATCCATTGGAGAGAGATATTGATACCACCCATTACAAAATCAATAAAATTTTGTTCCAATAGTTCATAAAACATTTATCAATTCATAACCCAATAAAAGGAAATATGTTTCAAAAACAAATTGACATAATATAACCGGAATGAAATATTCAAGTTTAATAAACATATTTCCATCATAATCACAATCATAATCCATTTAAAGAATGAATAATGATGGTTTTTTATATATAATTTCTTGTAAAACATAATCAATAAAACTATTTTCCTTGTCGATGAATATAAATTCCATAAAAATATCATTAAAACAATCAGGAGGAAGATATCCAATGCAATTTGAAATCACTTCACTAATATATAAAAATTTATAAAATATTATGGGAAACTTTTTTTTCCATGAAACAATAATAACTTTTATGGAAAACATAAAAAAATGAATGATCATGATTGTAGAAAATTTTATTCATGATGTACTTAGTAAAACAATGATTTCTTTCACATTTTTACAAAATATTAGAAAACAACACGGTTTGAAAAAAGAAAATTTTCTTTAATTTTGATTGATAGGTCAAAAATTCATAAATATGTATTCAAAAAATAATTGTATAATAGTAAAAAAATTATCTATAACATTTTTATAAAACCATGATATTTATGAAATTAGATTTTTGAATGAAGGGATAAATAATGTATTTTTTTCATAAATACAATCATTGGTCTATTTTGTACATAAATATAGTAACATGAATGAAACAAAATTTATTATCATGAAATAACTAGAGTAGATGAAAATACAAATAGGTAATTTATTGTTATATCATAATACTTCAACATCGAAAACTAAATAATAAATAATTTTGATAAACAATTATAATATAACATTTTTACCAATATAGAATTATTTGAATCATATGCCCTGTTAATGAAATTTCATTATATATACAAGTATATCTAATTATTTCCAAGTGAATAATCACAAAATAAATTCATTGACAGCTTATACACCACACATAATAAAAAATTGATGTCTATGTGGTGTGTCCCGTGTAAATAAATAATAACGAAAAATCATTTACCATATAAAAAACATTTTAATTGAAAGACCCATTGAATTCTATCATCAATTGAAACATTAAATTTCATTAAAATAAGTAAATAAATAAAATAACATATCAAATTGTTTTTACATACACCATATAAAATAAACAAGTTCTGAATTTTGCATATCTATTCAAAAAATAGAAGAGAGACTACAAATCCCTTTACTTAAGTCTAAATATTCACTTTATACGTTAAAATAACATTTATAATACATATAGGACAATTAAACATCATCTAAAAAATGTATCCAACATATATCAAACCATTTATTTTTATATATGACATTTTATTACCATATAATGAAAATTTTATTTTTTAAAATCATGTTTCCAGTAATACATTCTTTGATTTTAGGAATATTTTTGTTTGTTATTTTTATTAATATTACATTGATAATGGTTCCATTAGATATATAATTTTAACCATCTAATAATTCATATATATATTATGTATATATTAATTTATATTAATCCATTAAATTTATTCATTGAAAATTAACATCATTATTCATAGAGACTGTAGGTTTTATGTGTGCATGTTTGATGTTTCCATTTTCTTTATGTATAGAATGAAAAATGATAAGTATTAATTAATGATTAAAAATCATTTATAACACATATATTTATCAAATATACACTTATTTCAATCCATTTGAAAAACAATTGAAAACCATATAACGATACTTGGTGGAGGCAGATGCCCACATGTTTTAGCGACCGATGTAATAGATTTAAAATAGATTGGAAAGTATGAAGGTAGATGAGATATTATAATTCAAGAATTATAATAATTTCATTAATATTTCTTATATAATAAAAATAAATCATTATCTATATCCTTGAGAGTTATTTATAGAAGAAAAGTTAACTCGATCCTTGAGGGGGTACTTCTACTTACACCAAATAAAAATATTTGTATCACAATTGATGGAAGATGAGATTGATGTAGGTTATTACATCAACATAATAACAATAAAATATAAGTAATATTTTCTCTATAATATTTTAATTATTTGTACATTAATAAATGTTGTATTGTAATGAGTAAAAATAAATGTCTTAGGGAATAGTATTAACAACAGAAAGAAACAAATTCCATTGTAACATCTATTAAGGAACCTAGGAATTATATTTTGTGAAGACCAGTATCTCTTGAACATTAATAATCATTTTTGGGAGAAATTATGTTTGGTTTTTTATTATTCATGTAGCTTATTATTTATGAGGAATTTTGGGGATGATGATGACTTTTATTTTTGAGGTGTTTCATTTTAGTAAATATCAAAAAATATTCAATAATGAGACGTCACTCACAATACATGATTAAAAAATATTTTTAAATATTTAATTTTGTATTATATATGGTAGAAACATACCTAAGGAAAATTTTTAAATTTTAAATTTTCTTATTCACTTATATTAATTGTCTTTATAGTTTTTCCATTTTTTTGGTTCCACGACATTAACTACACTCTTCTATTTACCAATGTAATTAATTATTTAGTATAATAAAATTATTCTTAATATATATTTATGAAACACTGATTCTATATATTAAATACATTTTATAATACTATAATCCTCTTTGTTTGGAAAATTACTTTTATCACAGTCTCAATTAAGGCACAAACGCTATTTTTATCCGCAATCATGGTTATTTATTTTTATAGGTATCATTATTATTTATGAGTAAATAGTATATTTATCCTATTCACTAACAATAATTATTTTTATTCCAAATATTTAATAAATATTTAAGTTGTATATTCATAGAAGAATAATAATTTAATATTCAATTAAACTAGCTTACACGATGAAAAAATAGTTCTCCTTCAAAATTATACGATAAGTATATATCTTATTTATATCATAGATAATCATTAAATAGATTCCAATGAACTAAATTGGATTTAATATAATATTAATGAAATAGTTTTACTTGTAATTTTTTTACACAAATTCATTCTTTAGTAATGTTTAAAATGAAATTTTAGTTTTCAATAAAAAATATATATATTCACTCTTCCTAAAACAAATTTTCATTTATAAAACATTCTCAAAATTTTAATCTCAGTTGTTTTTGAAACAATTATTTCAAAAATTATCTTTATTTATTCAAATAAATTTTAAAAATGGTGTGCGAAACAAGTTATAACCACTTTTACGAAAAAATAAATATTTTTTTGCGTTAAACATGATTTACTCTTATCTAAATCCTAGAATAAAATTGATGATGGAAATTTTTTTTTATTCAATATATAATATGTAAATTTTTTAAGGTCTAAATGTTTTTTAAATCAATTTACTAAGATAAAAATGTTGTGTGTGAAAAAAAACAATTTCCCTGAAAAATAGTTATTTTAATATCAATTGTTTTCCATAAAAATAATCAATTGATATTCCATGACTTTATATTATAAAAATAGAAAATATATTAGTTTTATAAATAAGTATTTATTATTAATAAATTCCATATAAATGAATAGGATATATCTGATATATTAATTAATCTTATTTTTATGTTATATCTTAGTTCGTCTGACCTCGTTGTTACACAAGTAATCACAAAATTTAACTTTGTTAGATAAAAAAATATAGCATAAATTATCAAGATATTACATTGAACCCCCATAAATAAATATATTCATTTAAATTTAAACCTTATTGGGGTAATTAAATATTATTAGTCTATGAATAATTTTTTTCAAATCCTACATTATAAAGAGCATTAAAAAACATCATCCTAAAACGAGTGAATGAATGCATAATCATGTCATATGTGGTAATACATAATTATGATTTTAAATAGGGGGTCATTATTAGGAAGTTAAAATATTGACACGAAATAAACATATTTTCTTTATATCATTGATCATAAGAAAAAGAATGTTCAAGAGAATGTTGACAACCAAAAAACAACAAACTAATTAGGTGAAAAAAATAATACTAATTCATCAACAATGATGGAATAAAAAAACATTTTTGTTTTGAGAACCATTTTCCAATGTTATAAAACATTCATGAAAAAATTATCATCCATGATTTATTTCTATTTCATAATAAAAATACCATCCTTTGGTAGTGAATCAATATATTTCAATTTCACCACATTCTCCAAGAAAGAAATATAAATTTTTCCAAAAATCAGTAAAATTAACTTCTATCAAATCAAAAAATATATAAAGAAATGAAATTCATTAAATTATGATTCTAATTATTATCATACTCAAATTTCATAACCACATCTTAATCATTATAGATATATCCTCATGTGTTAAAACAATACTATTATATTTTAGTCATCATCAACAGATAAACATAATCATTTCCCTAAATATTGAACCTTAAACCCCATAGAAAATTTAAAAACTTTATAAAGAATATCACAAAATTGATAAAATATGATTATCATTAATTCCCAAAATATCATAATATATCACTTAACTAAAAAATGACCAAATATGGGAATATTGTAGTGACATATTATCCAAATACATTATTACACTAAAGATATAATAAAACCAAAATGAAAACAAAAAATTTACATAATTCCATAAAAATGAACACTATTGAAAATATCACATATATTTATTAATATTTTATACTCCATCAATGATAACATAATAAAAATTTTCATCAAATCATTGTCCAGTTCCATGTTATTCAATACTATCCAATTTACAATCTATATCAATAATCACTTAATCCAAACAAAAATCCAATATCTCAACATCTAAAACCCAATAAAGGTTATATTTTCCTTAATCATATTATTTTCCAAAAAATATCACTATTAAAATAAATAAATTTTTCTTGGTCATCACTATCATTCAACGTATTCTTTCAAACCCTTAATGAATATTTCCAAATGAACAATACTTTAATATTTCATTATTAATTAAAATAATTATTGACCTCAAATACATAAGAAATTACATTAATCCACTTCATTATTAAACCAATACATAGTCTTTAGAATATTATTATATAATATATCGTTCCATTAATATGAATGTTTAGTATCATCAACATCAATAGAAAACCCGTTATCCTTTCATCTTTATTGACCAACCTCATAATATTTCCACCTATGAAATTGATTTCTATATTTCACATTCAATTAACATTCAATAAAATAAAATGGTGATTATTTTATTGGGAAACCATTACTCCAATCCATTTTGTGGATATAATTTTTTTTCCTTAGAAATCACACAAATTATTGCTTTTTTCTCCATAAATTTATCATATTCTGATTTTATTAAGTATTTTGCTTATGTTTTTTTCCACAATTCTCAATTTATTAGAAACTGGATATATTTTCATCCAAGGTCTCCACATCTTGAGATCTTAGTAAACATATTATTATTATTTATTTTTGAGTCTGAGATATGGAAATGGATTGTTTTTTATCATATACCATATACTATATGTAGTAATTACTTAAATATAAATTACGAGATTATTCATTAGGATTGGATTATTATCAAAACATTGTCTATCATATTAAATGATAAACTAGACCCATTTGGTTCATTCCATTGATGAAAATATGAAAATAGAGCATGAGAATCAATATTCATTATTGAAAATGCACATAATAATGAAAATTTATTAATATGACATCTAAATCACAACATCATATTTTATATCAGTCACAATAATGGTTTATGAAAGGTTATTCTTGGCCATTATATATTTAAATTATTTAGAAATGGTTGTATGGATTTTGAAAATTTCGGAAGCATGTCTCTTTAGAGTGTCACAATAGGTGTGGAGAAAGGACCATTTTCATTAATCGGGTTATAAATCAGAATCCCAATGTTCCCATTTCGGTAGATGTTAACCTTATTTAAAATTGTGTCAAAGGAAAATCACCTGCAGTATCAAGATAGGTATATAATTTCCTAGAATCCACTAACAATATCAATCAAAAAAGTTGGAATATATCATATTAAAGATATGAATTTTTTGGATATATCTATAGTTATGTCATCAGAAATATCCTTATATATGTCCATAGATATATCCATATTGATGTCACTATTTTTTATCACCTTATTTTGAAATGGATAATTAGTCCTTAATCTGATACCAAATTTAGCGAGCTATTCATTTAAAACATTTATATTTCATCTTATTATATGAATATTCATTACATTACATAAATATCCACCACATAATCATATGGGTCTAGTAAATATAGAAACTATGAAACATAAACGACAAGTAACTTAGTTTAATAAATCACCCCCATAATGATCAAAAAAACCCTTCATTGACCCATCATACATAATAAAATTCCTTATTATAAGGGGAATGGAATCACAATAATGTGTGAATTAATATACTTAGTATGGTTGAACCGAGGATATATTAACATAATGTGTGGATAATGATATATTACAATGAGGATAATATTTAAATAATATACCATTCATTATATATATATATATATATATAAACAAATGTTATGGTATAAATCATTGAAAAATCATAATACATGAATCATGAAACAATAACAGATTTTAATCCATGAGAGGATAAAAGTGAAATAAGATATATATTCTTGGCATAAAAATAGTCTAGGAAAATATTATTAATTTGTTATGAAAATAACTCATGTATGGAAATTTGTTAAGGAAAATTACCCTAAAATACATATTGATATATTGATGAAAGATGATTAGAAAATTATTATAGACATAAAAATATCACACCTTGTATTTGTTTTCAATACCAACACAAAACATAAAAAATAATCATCATCAAAATGTGTCCTCAAATATTTATATCCCTTTGTTGTTTTCATCTTCATTATCCCCTTTATAATTTCACCCTATTATTGAAAAAAATATTCATTGGGAAATCAAAAGGGTTATTTCTTATTGACATCACCCATCTCATAAAATTGATATCTTTCATAAATAAAACATTGTGTGACACATTTTTTATAACAATAATCGTTAATCTAAATAACTCCATGTCTATATGGGTGAACAAAGTGAAGAAAAAATGTATGTATAATCAATGTGTTCAATGTTTTTTGTAACATATCCTATATTAAATACATTCTTCAATATCATTATAAAAACATATATGTAGAGAAATAAAATTATTATTTTTATAATAAACCCATTACTCATATGAGAAAAAAATAAAAACAATTCACATTTATATATACATTTTCTCAATCATATAAAATTTATTATCATTAAAGAATTATTTTTATGGAATGTTTGACATCAATACACTATCATCAGATTTACCCCCCCCCCCACCCCTTCAATGGAAAAAATACATTCATCATAATAGTTTGAAATCATCACTATTTCACATATTTCCTTATTTTATAAAAAATTAATGCACCTATATTTATTACAAAATTCTTATCATTTAATTTTCTAGAAGAGATTAAACCTAAGAGATTATATTTGAGAATAAGAAAGAACATGTTATTTCATCATATATATGATTAATAATGAGAATATTCTTTATACATGTTATTCTTTTTATCCTAATTTGATTTTCACCAAATTTAGTTTTCCTTCTGTTTAGCCTTCACATAATTTTTAATATAATTACATTAATTTATATGATATTAAAATGATGTTTTCCTCTATTCATTAAATTTAGTAACATTTTTGTTGTCTGGACTAAATAATTTTTTCCATAAATTAATCTTTATTTGTAGGATATTCATAAAACATTATATAATATTTCCATAATTCTATAATCATTTTCACATTTTATAAATACTCATCCTAGAGTGTATTGATAATTTTTCATCAGTGTATTTTCCTCAAAACCCCATTTCTTCCCATTAACATTTGAATATTTTTTACTTCATCCAAAATTAATGAAATCCTGATTTTATTTTTTTAAATATTCATGAACACATTTATTCTTTACGCAACATTATAACCTTTCTAACGATACTAAAACAACAAATTTTTTAATATATAGAATTTAGAATTATTCACATGGTAGACATTATATTCATCCTCAACTTTCACTTTTTGAGAGTTAGTTATTTTATTCTAATTGTAGCTACCTTTTTATTCATACATGTTTCCCAGTAGATACAAATTATACCAAAATGTATAATATTCATCCCAAAAAACTCCACAATATTAGTAAGGACCTCATAATCAAGTTATTTCATAATAATTATAATAATTCCCCAATGTTTTTAAAATTTTATTTTACAAAAAATATAATCAAACTAGATTTTGGATATATGTTTTTTAAGAAATACACTCTTTTTTAGTGGGGTTATTTTTCTCAAAATATTTACTTTTGAACCAATAGTGTTAGTAAAAGAATATGTATGTAGACACTGTTTGGGAATATAATCAACTTCCCTATATGAACATTGGATTTCTATAGCTTGTGAATATTAAATATAAAACATAACTATATTAGTGAGTTATTATATCATAATTCATAAATCAATTTTTAATGAAATAAAAATTTATTGGTTCTAAAAAACAATTCTTCTTTTCGACCCATATTTAACTAATAACTATTAATAATTTCCCAATTTATGTTATCTTCAACACATTTTTAATACATCCATAGAAAATAATTATATATACCAAGTTGATATTTATATCAAAGGATTTATTTCATCAAACTATTTCAGCTCAATGTCTATATCAACAATAATTTTTTATTCCCTATTTATTTGAGATTTATCTACTCATTTTTTATTCACTCACCATTCTCAAAATTAACTACCTCAATGTCATTAATTAAATTCATTCATTATTGATTAATATGATTATATTCCGTAATTAATGAATTATAAATTTCCTTTATAATACACTCATGTTTTATTCTATGTTCACAATCTCCATCACTAAATGATGAATAACTTCATTTTATCACATGATAAATGAGGATTATAAGATTATTTGAAACATTATTGGATTAATATTCATCCTTTTATCTTCTTCTCAACATGATTTTGTTGTTCTGGTTAAATGCATCTTTCTTATTTTCCTTCTTCTTTGGTTTCAAAGGATTCATATATTTTTATTTGGGGTAATATTCTTCATATATTTTCAGAGGTTTTTTATTGTTATTTATCCTCATAAGTCAAAAATTTGAGATAACATTTACCATTTCCATTCTAATTTCCATTTCTAAATATTTTTGTAATAATCACAGTGTCTGTGTTACATTATTCACATTATTTCTATTTCATTGAGTTTCATGGTTTTTTAATAAATTATTTATCTTTGATCAAAAGTTTTAACAATGGTTAATATGTTATTAAATTATTATTCCCTTTATCAAAATATAATATTTTATTAATTTTATATTCCAGGAGAATATACTACATTTCGTCTAGAATGAAATATTCATGATATCCTAATGTTGATACTTTGGAAGAAAAGTTATCAGGAAATATTTTATATAGTTTATTAAAATATATAGAATACTTAATATTCTCTAAAAACACATTGATGTATCCAATGATATCATTATATCATGTGAAGACATCATAAATAATATTTCATCAACCATCATAAAATCATCAAAAAAATATCACATATTTTTGTATTATATCTTCCTTATACATACCATTTCCTTTATAATGGATCCTAATCTTTCCCACATTTCATTACCCATTGGTAACCCCATAATCCATATATAGATAGAGATAATATAATTGAATTATGAGATTTAAAGTTATCATCTAAATATATTTTATCAGTATCATTAATAAAAACATATATAATGGTAAGAAATATTAATATTTTATCATGTATATATTCATTAAAAAATACAATAGCTCAATAAACAACTATTTCTAAAATTCTATAATCCTCCTCTCTCCAATACTTTTGATTACCCCAATAATCATCTCTTATGATATAAATGGTAATTCTAATGGACTATCTTACAATTATCCACACTCTAATATCTGGTTATACCATTCATTCCAACATGCATTTTTCATTAATATTTTCAACCTCACTAAAATATTTAATTACATATTATTTTCTAGTCATCTTTTAAATAAAATTTTATTCCACTATTAGAATGATTGATTAAATTAAATTATATAAAATATTTTCTAAATTAATAAACCTTAAGATTTTTTAATTTGTCTTGAAAAAAACCCTCGACCATGATAAGACCTATTTATTCTCAATTTGAACATTTCCATAATTTATTAGGAAGATTTCTTTAGAAAATGTAAAAATACTTTTCCTCCTTCTTAAAACACACTATATTTTGGGATTGTCTAATATTCCTATACCAAATTATTTAAAATAAGATTAATCTCAATAAAATCATCATCATTCAATATATTACATGTGATTATATCTAATTCAATCATTGTCTGAAGAATCTCACATCACTTCAGTTTTCAATTTTTCACTCAATGAATCTATATATGTTGACTTTATCTCATGTTACGCTATTAAATGGGAAATTTATGTCTTTATGAAATTATTTATTTACCTAAGTAGATAATAAATTAACTACTCTAAAATTCTTCATATAGTAAAGGACCTTTTATCATTATTCTCTTATCTAGTATCTCATCATCATCCTAATGGTATACATTCTTCAGAATCTAAACCTATCACAAAAATATTATAATGTAATCATTGTGTGAATTTGAATAGTGTTATGTTTGATCATACATTCAATCCTTTATATAGGCCCTCATTATGTATTAATTTTGGGAAACCACTTTCACTTTCATCCTCATTGAATTTATAAAATAAATTATCCTACATAAATTAATTTCATTAGAATTATTCGTACACTTCTTTATGATTTTAAAATACCCCTGATGTTTCATTAAAGTGTAACCAATATTCAAATATCCATAATCATTGGGATAATAAACATTCCCAATATTTAATAAATAGATATTTATATATTAATTTTATTGACCATATTCAATAAAAATATATTTTAGTAAATTATAATGTATTTGTACAGATCCATATAATTTATTATTATTTATTCTATTTCATTATTTGGAACATATTTATCCATCAGTACTCCCCAATAATTCTCAATCAGTTAAACCATCATTGTATTTCCCATTATTAGATATCTTCAATATGATGTACTCTATAATTTATCATCTAGTGGATAATTATATCTTACTTCTCACTAATGATGATTCTTATGATCTAATATGTATTTATCCCAAAACACTTATATCAATACATTGTTGGAGTTTCATAATATTATTTCAGTCTTTTAACTCCATGATTTTCCATTCATTGAATCATACATGTCTCTTTATGGTGGAATTATTCTATTGAAACAACATATAGATCTCAAATTAATTATCAATAATATTTCCACCCTATGATGGCATTGTATGTATAACCTGCATCCAATCTAATTTTTATGGATTGTTTATCATTATTTTAAAGCTTCCTATTATTTAATATAACCTATGAAACATTGTATAATCTCTCTATCTAATCATTATAATAACGTTTTAAATGAATCATTGTAAGACTATATAATCAATCCCATTTACAATTTTCATCTATTATAATCATGAAGCTTTTCCCAATGTTTTATAATTTTATGGATCTTTATCTGGTTGAGTCCATCAATAAACATTCCTTCAATAGTGATTTTCAATTCTTTTCAAAATAAAAAACCATACATAATATGACAAAATATTTTACTCTTTTAATCATCGTACATCTTGTTTTCATGATACATATAATTTCACTATCTTTTTCATTTATCCAATAGAATATTGTTAACTACATTATAATAATATTTGAGAAAATTAGAGTAATCAATATATCACTATCTAAAACAATCAATAAATGAATAAAAATATTTTTATGAATTTTTTTTCTAATGGAACTTTTTCTATAGACTCAAACATACCCTAAGTATAATCATATACAAACTCAGCTTCACATTCATATCATAATAGTTTTTATATTTTTGAGTCAATATCATGTACATTCTTCATCCATTCTATTCAAATAAATTCTTCTAATTTCATAGTCATTGAACATATAATATCATTATGAAATATCATTTAAAATATTTTATTTGAAAACTCAAACACATAACTTCTACTCCAACATATAAATTTCCCACATTGTACATTTAACTATAATCATTTATTAGATTGTGAAAAACATCATACTGTTACGAACATTGATAAACTTCATCATGTAATCTAATTTGTTAAGAAACATCCTTATATTCATATATTAGGTTCATTATAAAAACATCATTATGTAACATATTTATCCATATTTCTAATGGAAAATTCTCAACCAACAACTTAAATAATATTTCGTAAGTAATATTCTCATTAAGCACATATTGATATATTTACAAAACATGAAACCAAACACACATTGGTTTTCACATAATGAATATTAATGTTATTGTTTTACATAGATTAAAACATGTTTATTTGATACATTACTACTCAATATCATTAATTATCTATAATAACATGTTCATAATCATTCATGTGGTAAGATTTTAATATATCATAGATTCACTTATATATATTTTAAAACCTACTCATACAAAATATCATATATTAATTAATTTGTATCATTATAGATTTATATTACAGGAATATAAATTTAATAATAAAAATAACTATTTTAATATAAAATCATTATAATTGATAATATCATTTATAAATGGAATGGTTGATAAGGTGATTGAAAAATATTATGATGAACTATGTACTAACTCTATTGAAAAATCCCTTTATGAAAATATTTTCTTTTCAAATGATGAGTTTAGAATTATATTTTTAAGCTATAGGATACAAAAGTTCTCAGAATAATTTTTTTTTTTTGAAATGGGTAGGGAATATAGAGATAAATAAATCCATTGTCTGGATTTGGAAGTATTGAGGAGAGGAACATTAATTGTGTGTTCAGGAGTTGATTTTATACAAATATTCATTACATAATATGTAATGTAATAATTTTATGTAGAAAGTGGATAAAAGTTGAAAATAATGATATTGGTTCAAGAATTGCCTCATCTCCAAATATATATATATACGATTCATAGATATTATGAGGCACTAAAACATTGTTTTTTCCATTTTTACATCATCTTACATTTACAATTGTAACATAATTTTTAACTCAGTAGTGTATGTTTATAAATAAAAATTAAATTGAACATATTAAACAATTATGGTGTGTTGAATAAAAATTCTAAGGTAATATTATTTAATTTTCTTCTAAATTATATAAATTGATATTTTAAATGAAAACACAGAATATATATTTAAAATGATGTTTATAGAAAAATGAATTTTTAAACATTCGATGTTCTTTATCAATTTTTGTGTCAATTTCTATTTCAATAAAATTCAATAAATTGTTACATAACATGAATTATACATCTATAAAAACATTAAATGTTATAAATATAATTTATTATGATAAAAAAATATAATTGCTACAAATATAATTGAAAAATAATTTCCTTTTAATATTAAATAATTGAAATCTCATTCCATAATAATTATATATTTGTCTTAGAACCATTAAATTTAATTGATAATATTCAAATTGAAATATATATTTTTATTTTTAAACACATATAATCATCAATTTTAAAAGAAGACGAATAATAATAAAAATTAATGAATAAATTTTTTTGTCAATTTAATATTATCTATTTATTTCAGTCATGATTTTTTTATTTGTGAATTAAAAAACATATACTAAGATTATAATAAAATACAAAACACCAATGTAAATATTGGGTATATCCATATAAATTTACAAAATATTTTATTTTTACATATCAAATGTCTATATTTCCATTGGTAATAATTCCAATGACCAAATATATAAAACATATTTTTCATACCTATAAATTTTCCTATATACATAACAAAAATAAATCAACTTTTCTTCAAATATCTCCAAAATATCCTAAATATTTTAGAAAATTGCCTTATTTCTATATCTATAATGAGGTATATGATCATCATCAGAAATCACGAAGATAAGGATTTCATAATAATGGCTATTTTTCATTTCACATTTAGTCCACATGTTTTTTTCATAAATAATTTTTTTTATATTTCTAATTATAATGTATTAAAGTTAATATTTCATTTCAATATTTTATATAAATGAAATATACCATTTTTCACCATATTAAAATTATAAATATATTTTATTATATTTAATATACTTGATTAAATGGGTAAAAAAATTAAAATCATGGGCTGATATAATATCCAATATCCATAGACATTTATTTCATAATTCATTGGGAGAAACATCAATAACTAATAACTTATTTCAAATTTTTTCTCATTCTTGAGACTTTATAGTAATATAATTCATACTCCATAGGGACAACAGTATTTGGAAACAATTTTCATTAAATTTACTTGGTTGTACGTACCATCGATCAACATCATTAAGTAATTAAAACATTTATGAAACATTTAATATCAATTTTATTTATTATTTCTAAAAATTATTTGATTATGTGGGGTGACATTAGTTAAAACATTATCACAACAATATTCATTGAAACATGGAATATTTGTAATTAAAAAACAACTCATTTCTATGTGCATAAAGTATAGTTAATGGAGATAGTTTCTATAAAATTAATCTTTTTTTCTTAGTAATATTTTCTATCCTCGTTTAGAATCCATATATTATTCCATTTCATATAACCAGATGAGATAATGTAAGAACCCAAATCTTCATTTCAGATATAGATCCTAATTTCAGGTTGTTTTGAGGAAAAATGAAGAAATTGGTTTTTTCAGAGAACAGGTCATGTACATCCATCTACACATTGTTTACATTTATGTACACGCAGTATACCCTGTTTTTGTATACATCTGCATACTGCACGGGTAATAGCTGAGTACATGAATTTGTAGGGACCTGGGAGACGGATTAGGTCAGGGGCTGGTTAAGGCTACTACACGATATGTAAGCTTAATGAACACACCATGTTTTTATATTTTTATTCGATATATCAGTGTGTGGTCACGTCTTATATTCAAAAATATCTTCATATAGTCATTGTTCAAACAAGAGCACAACTGAATGGCCAACATACTCTGAAACCCTCCTGATTCTCATTCTAGAATCCAATTATGACACCATTAGGTACATTATAATCCCAATGGTGAGTTCTCAAAACACATAGAGCCGCTTTTCCTAATTCGAAGTCTATTGTGAGTAGGTTTGGAATTTCTAACATTTTTTAGATCTATGATGATGAAGGATGATTCAAGGGATGATGTTCAATTATACCCATCATAAAACATCGAGGTATGTGGTTTGTTCCATTTTTTGGTTTTTTATGGATTAAATATGTTTAATTTTCTACATACCCACGTTTAGGGTAATGCTGGATTTGGAATTTAACCTTCTATATCACCTACTATGGTTTATTTAATTGATAAATGGTATTTTCCTATGCGTGAGGTATAATATATTGTCTAAGTGACACCTCATGGGCGTGTTTCTCCTAATTTATTGGTTATGGCCACATGGTATAAAATTCATATGAGGTGTGTCATGTTTCCATGATTTGTTCTATAATGATGGAGTTATAATTTATATAAAACACTTGTGATACACATTGGGAATCTTAGACCAAGGTGGATTAGACTATGAGATCATACCGAAGGTGGTTAGACCATGAGAGCATCCCAGATGGTCATTTATAATTTATTATGCTATGTTGACCTAGGTGTATTGACCGTGAGAGATACCATGGTGGTCATTTATAATTTATTGATGCTATATTGACCAAGGGGTATTGACCGTGAGAGATGCCTAGGTGGTCATTTTTAATTGATCTATACTATGCAGAACCAAAGGGGTTATACTATGAGAGCATCTTAGATGGTTGATTAATAATAATAATAAAAATATTGCCACGAGTCCACCATAAAAAAACACAATCTTTGACTTAGTCATACTTTATTGTTTAGATAATATTCTGAGACATAAGTTTTGTTACCTACATAGGGGATATAGAGCTTAGGCTAGATCCTATGGTTTACATGATTTAATGGATTTAATGATAAATGTAAATGAAAGTAATTGAAAACTATAGGATTGTTTAATTTTGAGTACTTTATAGTTTATTACTTTATTCATTCGTATTACATAAAATATATATTCACTGACACTTAGAAACATATGTTTTGGTTTCTACCTATTGGGATTTTTCTCACATCTTGGTTGGGTAATGTGTTATATCCAAGAATATTATGTGATTGTAGGTATAGATCAGTGAAATCTCTCTTCTACAACAAGTACTAGATTCCAAAATGAGTGTTAAGATGTTGTTGAAGTTTACTTTATTTTCCAAACTTTAATTTCTATATTGGATTTCCAGAATTGTAACATATTTCGATACTTTTATAGACACATGTGACCTACATCATTGATATATATATATATATATATATATCTGTGTGTGTTCTAGTTGTTTCATTAATATCAGTCTTCTGTTTTTTACTTCTGTTGAATTGTTATTAATGCATCTATTATTTTTTAATATGTATTTTACTTTGTGTACACTATGCAAATGTGGGATTAGTTTCCCCATTATCACAACGTATCCCTTAATTCTTTTTTGAAGGCACGGGAATTTGGGGAAACACACTTGAGGTTATGTGACCTACAGGGTTCACATCACTTTTCAGAGACACCCTGATATGGGATGTTACAGAGTGGTATCAGAGGTATTTTTCTTCATTTCAATAATATTTTTCTGCAATATAATAGGTTAAGAAGTATAGGGTGTTTGGAACTAATTGTTCCTGAGTGTTGCTAACCCGTGTATAGAAAAAATCTATGATACCTCAAATATTGCAATTATTTTGGATTTGAATTTGTTAGAGTAGATTCGATTTCACCATTGGTTGATTCACCTATTTTTATGTTATGATTAATATCATTGTTGTTATATTTATGTTGAAACCCCTTGAGATGAGGGTATTCCATGTCATTCTTCATATAGGAACTTGCTGGAGATCACTTGTCAAGAATTCTTGTGATGCCATTTAGGGTGTATAACAGATCGCATGTTGTTGGGATAGATGTTCTGGTAGATATGCATGTTGTTCTGATTGATGTCATGATATAAATAACTATAATTTTCATAGAGTATTTTTATAAGTGAGGTTTCATTTTTATAGATGTCAATCTTTGTTCACTGAGGTATTGTGGGCCCTCTTGGATCAGAATTTGGTGAATCATGTTTGAATATTAATTGTAGTATTTTAAGGTATGACATGAATAAAGATTACAAACTTTTATTAGTAGTGAGTATGGGATGTCACAGATTGGAACATGGCATGAATTGGCCAAATTTCAGGATTTTGTGGTTCTAGTGATGTTTTAGAGGCTTACTGTCCAAAAACCCCATAAAACAAGGCATGTGATGTTATGACACATGACATGTGTCCCTCTATTCTAGAAGAAATTAATTTTAATAAGGACACATCGTGTAGTTATTTATGCCGTGACAGACTATGTGAGTAGGGACACAATGTTGGTAAAATTTTAATATAACACACCGTGTACTGGGAGTACACACAGTGATATAGTTGAACATGTATCCAGTCGTGTGACTAACGACATGAGTGGATGGAACATTAGTTGTATATGTCGTGTCTGGAGTGTGCACCATGAGTAATGTTATAGAAGTAGAATCGAGTAGTTATAACTATATATAAGCACATGTTCATGATGGAATGTTTAAGTACATGTTGTTTCTCAGGAGGAACACTTCGTGTGTATGGGGTGTTACACGACTAGGTTGGATGGGGTACTCTCCCAATTTCAGGCATTAAGGGAAAACATTGGGTAGTGGTTCTACATGCTGTGTAACACTCTTTTGTAAAATTTTAATTTATTCATTAAACTTTTGAATATATTCACTTCTAAGTTTCAGTCCTTGATAATATTGTAGTAAGAATGTGTTCTTGACCTTGTAGATTCCGGACACCCGGATGTCCTCCTGTTTTACGCAAGGTATAGGGTGATGATCATACACCACAAATGGTAGATCAGGGACTACAAGTAGATCCTCCTATTATAACGACCCATACTTTATGTGAATTGTTATTACATCAGAATTTAAGAACACTTATTACAACATATAACAAAACGAGGAAAGGACCGTATAGGTATAGAGTCTTTATAAACTTGGAAACATAAACAACTGGTTCATAAATAATCTACTTGGCCTCCCATTTATTTCATCATATCTAGAGTCCCTTTTGGAATGTCCTACTTAATAACCTTCTTCCTGACCTGGGGAAATAAAGCATACAAAAGGGTGAGCTCAAATGCAGAGTAAGGATAAACAAAAGAAATATCAATCACATCATAAACATAAGAACATAACTTTTGGAAATCTTAACCTGCAAAAGATATCATAATTTCATAACATGGAATAAATCTTAGTTGTAAAATTTAATCCCAATAATCGTAACATAAAACATGAAACTTTTTGGCATACACACATAATCATAGATAATCATTTCTTATTAGTCAAGACTCATTGCCAAGACTATCTTAGTGGACAAAGTCCATTTCTGAACCGAGTTCACTCCCCGTTTCAGTCCTGTTTCACTGAACCAGTTTAACTTGTCATTCCAGCCATCTCTATCTCATGAGATATAAAATCTTTACCCAATGCATCGGAGGGAGATATAGGTCCCACCAATCTCATAATGATACTATTCATATGTGTGCCACAAAATCATAAATCATACATCATTGCATAACCCATGTAAAAAAAATGGAATTCTTAAACAACATGACATCATAAAACAATTCATATAAAATAAAGGAATTCATAAAAATAATTCCATCACAACATAATCAAATCAATGTAATAATAGGGATTGAAATAGAACCATATATTATCTTAGATAGAAATTAATTTTGATAAAACACTTAAACTCCATTATTGAGGAAAATATCCTTTCTACTTCAAAAACATTTTCCTTTCTTAACATGTCATATAATTTTAAACTAAAATCAGTTGATTAAAAATAAAGTTGAAAACTTTTAAAGTAAGCATCTTGGAAATAATTTTTTAAAAATACATTCATGACATATAAGTTAAAAAAACATTCTTCCAGTACTTTTTTCGGAAAAGTCAAAAAGTACCTTGTACGAAAAATAACAAAAGATTCCTTTTATATATTTTACTAAAAACTCACCGAAGGGTAAACGTGGATTTAAAAAATTGTAGGTGGATGGAAAAAATATTACATATTTAGGAAACATGGATGTGGATGATAAAATACACCCCAGTAAATACCAAATTATAAAAAATATCGGATAAAATGAGATTGTGATATTTTCCCTTACCTTAGGTATGATTTTCTTTGTAAGTGTCCAAACCTCCTGTATAATGATTTAAATAATGTTATTTACTTATTCCAGAATAATAATAATTTTAATGATATCATGTATGTTCATATTCTTAGCTTCTTATTAGTATTATTTCATTACTACTTGTTATTCGGGTGTTTATTACTTTTTGTTCTTATGCGTGTTTTGTCGTATAAATTCTTATTTTTCTTTTTAGGTTATAGATACCTCATTTCCAGAATGTTATTAGTGTAATATATTTCATATTCATTCACTCAATTCATTTATATAATCATTATGCAATGAAGATCATTTATAACGAGTCTCATCACATCGTGGAGACGGTATTCCGTACATACACACGAGTGATGATATCGTTCCCATGATCGTGGAATTGTATTGGAGTGTATGTATACTATTTCAGAATCAATATCACTTTACAATAGTCATATATAGTTATTAATTACACCATTATTCCCATACTAGTAAGGTGGTGGTGGAAAATAGATTACACCACGGCGTGGAGACGGTATTCCGTACGTATGCACGCATGGTGATTTCGTTTTCCGTAGGATGGATAGATGGTAAAATAGGGTTGTTTCATACTTATATTAACATATATGTATATGAGTGATACTGATGTTATTAATTTATAATGAAACAAGTAAAGAAGAAGAAGTGGAAGAAGAAATAAAGATGAAAGAATCGGTAACGGGCATTACCTCTTCTTTGAAGCGCCTCTTTGAGACCTCCTCTTAGGGCACTAAAATTGGACATTGAAGAAGACCATGACCTATAGGATGTTTCTAGGGAAGTGGAGAGGTTATATTGACAGGGGTTGGCCATGATTTAAGTCTCAAAGAGGTGTGAGGAAGAGAGGGAGGAGGTTGCCTTTTATAAGGGAGGAGAGGGGCGCCTTTGGAATAACTAAAAATATTATTTTATTATAAAGTCAAATTCGGTTTTTAATAGCTCCAAATTTATATATTTCGAAGATAAGGTTGGGAGGGGTCTAAATCCTCTCATCCAATATTATTTTGACAAGTTTAGGTATCAATTTTAACCTTATCATTTAGATTTAACTTTAATTTAGATAATTTAACTTTTACCGTGTCTTCTTGTTTTCTTACAATATAAGGTTAACAAACATACTATATCAAGCCATACGAACCCCAAGTTGTTTATTATTAATATATATTACCTTATCTAAGTCATTTGGCCTAACCTTAGATTTTTATGAATAATTTAACAATTAATAATATTGTATTTGTTTTAAAAACAATTTTATGTCAATTTTGACACTATTTGGTAATTGATTTTTGTGAAATTCATAACAGAATGATTAGTTCGATAACATTTAATTAAATAAATATAAACATGTTATATTAACATATAAAATTATTTTAATTCATAAAAAGTCTCAAATTACATTTATTTGGGTATTTATAAATTCAATTATGTCAATATTTCATTATTAAGATAATTACTGCATCATCATTGTATCATAAATAAATTAAATTATTTTAAGTGAAAAAATTACAAATAAAATACAATTATGTAGGAAATATTTTTTTATTTCTTATGAATATTTATAGTCTAATTTATCTTATGTATAACCCTATATTAAAAATTCATTAGTTATTAAACTTTGATTTTAACTATTTTAACCCTTCTTAAAAGAAATTGATAATAATTGTCCTAATCTAATCCAAGTGGGCCTAAATGGTCATATTGTATTCATAAGGTTGGTTTTGGTCTAATTACACTTATCCAATAGAATTAGGACATGTGTTAGGGTAATAATAATATCATTTTTACACTTAACTACCCTATTTACTTTTAACTGTGGTAAAAAAAGTAAAAAGTTACTATTCCCCAAAAATTATTTTCATCTCATTGTACCACATTTTAGTCCTTGATATTAACCGTGTCTCTTGGATTTTCAAAATTCTACTCACAGAAGTGGTAAAATTGAGTTTTAGGAGAAATTCAGTTTTTTTAACTACCACTTAGTGGTTTCACTATTCATCAAAAAATGAATGTTTCCAGAAAAATACCAAAAATTAGGCCTAAGATATATTTGATATTATGAATTAAAAAATTATGTTTATTTTAAAAAATTAAAAACATAACAGTTACATTAACTAATTTTAAAATTATTTCTCGTCATCAAAACAAATAGCGTGTTTTTAATAGATAATAACTACCAAAAGATTGACACTTGTTTATGTCTGGTTTAAATGTGAAATTACATCCAATTAACAAAATTGTATTAAATTGTAAAAATATATTCTAAATATACTTTAAAAATACTCAAATTAATAATTTATCACTATTAATTATTTTGATTAAAAAAGTTGTTTTTAATTAAAATTTAATAATTTTCACTATTCATCAGAATATGAAAGTTATCCGAAAAGTACCAAAATATCACCCGAATATAATTTCGATATTACGAATACAAAAATGAAGTCCATTTTGAAAAATAAAATTTACAAAATTTTAAAGAGTGATTTTTACTATTCATAACGGCTAGTTTCAATAATATTTTAATAACATATCGTTGTTTAGTGAAACTCGGTATTGCGTACGACGCAAGCTATCGAGGAAGGCCGTAGTTGCGTGTAAAGCAAGACAATATAGTGTTGTGTGTAGTTAAAGATTCCTTTGATGATTTATATAACATAAAAAAATATTTCTAATAAAAGTCTCGGGTGTTACATTCTACCCCCCTTAAAATGAATTTCGCCCTCAAAATTCGTCACTTTGTAACAAAAAGATGAGGATACCTCTCCCTCATCATATCCTCAAGCTCCTATGTAGCTTCTTCTAATTGGTGGTTCCTCCATAAAACTTCCACCAAGCGAGTGGTCTTTTTCCGTAGGACTTTTTCCCTATGATCTAGAATCTCTATCGGTTGTTCTTCATAAGAAAGATCTTGCTCTAGCGGTACAACTTCTGAGCTGAGTACATGTGAAGGATCAGGTATTTACTTTCTCAGGAGAGATACATGGAACACATCGTGAACTTGAGAGAGATTCAGTTGAAGCGCCAATCGGTATGCTGCATTTCCAACACGATCCAGTATTTCGAAAGGACCGATATATCTAGTGCTCAACTTCCCCTTCATTCCAAATCTCATGACCCTCTTCTAGGGAGATATTCTTAAGAACACTTTATCACCAACTTCAAACTCTAGGTCTTTTTTTGTTTGTCAGTATAACTTTTCTGTCGACTCTGAGCTGCTCTTCTGTGTTGTTGAATAGATCGGACCTTTTCTGCTATCTCATCAACAAGACCAGGTCCTGATAGCTTTCTTTCCCCAACACCATCCCAGCAAGTTGGAGTCCTGCATTTCTTTCCATAGAGAGATTCATAAGGAGCCATCTAAATACTGGAGTGAAAGCTATTATTATAAGAAAATTCCACCAATGGTAGGTGTTGATCCCAACCACCTTTGAAATCCATAGAGCAAGCTCTCAACGTATCTTCTAGAGTTTGAATTGTTCTCTCATACTGACAGTCTATTTGAGGATGATAAGCAGTGCTGAAACTCAACTCTGTATCCAGAGTATGCTGAAGACTTCGCCAGAACATCGAGGTAAATCTAGGATCCCGATCAGATATAATAGAAAGTGGTACTCCCTAAAATCTTACCACTTCCTTTACATATATCCTGGTAAGTTGATCCAGAGAGAAATCCTCTCTAATAGCAATGAAGTGTGCAGACATTGTAAGATGATCAACTATGACCCAGATAGCATTATTGCCTTTGGATGTTTTAGGAAGTCGTGTGACAATGTCCATAGTGATGTTTTCCCATTTCCATTCAGGTATGGGTAATGGTTGTAACATCACCTTAGACTTCTATCTCTTAGCTTTAACATGCTGACAAACCAAGCATCGAGAGACATATTTAGCAACATCTCTTTTCATGCCATCCCACCAGAAGTTCTCTTTCATGTCCCTATAGATCTTCGTGCTTCCATCATGAATAGAGAATGAAGAACTATGAGCCTCATCCAGCAGCTCCTTCTTTAATTCTGGAATGGGAGGAACACAAACCCGATTTCTGAACATTATTATCACATCACAATCAAGGTTGAATTCAGGAACATTTCTAACCATTTTATGTAACTCTACATCTTCTTTCTGTGCCTCTTTAATCATTACATGTATAGATGGTTGAACATTCATTTAAGAAAGATACTATTTTCCCCCTTCCATTAAAATTTCAAGATCCATCCTTTTTAAATCCATAAATATTTGATCTTTTGTGATCCTCATCATGGATAAACTGGTATGGTCTTGTCGACTTAAGGCATCTGCCACCTTGTTTTATTTCCCAGGTTGGTAATGAATTGAGTAGTCGTAATCCTTAATCAGCTCTAACCATCTTATTTGGCGCATATTCAGCTCCTTTTGTGTGAAAATATACTTTAAACTTTTATGATCAGTATAAATGTCCCACCGTTCTCCATAAAGAAAATGCCTCTAAATCTTTAATGCAATGATTACCGCAGCTAACTCCAAATCATTATTTGGTTAATTTTGCTCATGGATTTTCAACTGTCGTGAGGCATAAGAAATCACCATATCATTTTGCATAAAAACACACCAAAACCCTTTCTTGGATGCATCACTATAGATCACAAACCTTTCTCCACTACAAGGAAGTGTGAGAACAGGTGCACTGGATAACCTTCTTTTCAACTCCTTGAAATTCTCTTCACATTCCTCCATCCAAAAAAACTTAACTCCTTTCCGAGTCATCCTGGTGAGTGGATTAGATAATCTTGAATCACCTTTCACAAAACGTCGATAATATCCATCCAAACCAAGAAAACTTCGGATCTTGGTTACTGTTGTTGGTCTCGACCATCTTTGGATAACCTCTGTTTTTGCTGGATCCATAAATATCCCCTCTTTTGAGATTATGTGATCCAAAAATGATACTTTTTGAAGCCAAAATTCACACTTGCTAAATTCGGCATAAAGCTTCTCCTTTCTCAGGGTCTTCAATATAATTCTCAAGTGATCTTCATGTTCTTCATTTCTCTTTGAATAGAGAAGAATATCTTTTATAAAGACTTCCACAAACTAATCAAGATAGTCTCTAAAGACTCTATTCATCAGATCCATGAAGAGAGTAGGGGAATTAGTAAGGCCAAATGGTATCACTATAAATTCATATTGTTCATACCTTGTACGGAAATCCATATTTGGTATATCCTCCCTTTTGACCCTTAATTGATGATACCCCTAACGAAGATCAATCTTGGAAAAGTATTGAGCTCCACGTAGTTAGTCAAATAAGTCATCAACGCATGGGAGAGGATATTTGTTCTCGATAGTGATCTTGTTAAGTTCTCAATAATCAATGCAAAGTCTCATTGATCCATCTTTCTTCTTAACAAATAGAATAGGTTCTCCCTAAGGTGATGCACTAGGGTGTATGAATCCCTTTTCAAGATTCTCTTGGAGTTGCTTCTTCAATTCCTGCAACTCAATTGGAGCCATTCTATAAGGTGTCTTCGAAATAGGCAAAGCACCCGGTACGAGTTCTATTGAAAAATCAACTTCACGATTTGGTGGAAGACCTGGAAATTCCTCTGGAAAGACATCATCAAACTCTCGTAAAATGGGTATATTATTAATCGCGAGTTTCTCACCAACCATTTGAGATAAATAACCTTCATTTAGTTGAATAAAGACCCATAAGATGGAAGAAATTTCCACAGGAACGTTATGTTCATCCTTGCATCGATATACGATCATAGATTGATCTGGAATATGAAATGTGACTTCCCTTATTTGGAAATTGATATGAGATCCATAAAAAGAAATCCAATCCATGCCACGAATGGCATAAAATTCCACTATAGTAAGGATCACATGATTTGTAGGAAGCACATTCCCAAAAACTTCAATCGGGGAAGAATTATAAACTTTTGATGCGACTGGTGTGCCATTAGGTGTTGTCATAGCTAACTCGTCATTTAATTATTGAGGTAATACGGTGATACCCTTAAAAAAATCATCAAAAATAAAAGAGTGTGTGGATCCAGAATCAAATAAATCATCTGCTACTTTAGAGTGGATGGTATGTGTACCTTTCACCACATCATTATCATACTCCACATCGCTGATAGAAATTGCATGTGACTTTCCTTTGACTTTATCCTTAAGAGTTTGTTGACATCGACCATCCTCATCAACCCTTGGATTTGGGAATTGATCGGCATAATGCCCCATCTCCTTTCACTTGAAACATCGAAGTGTAGTAGGTTCATTATGTGTATCCCTTCCTTTGTTTGCATCATTAGACATCTTCTTCCCATCATTGTGGCATTCAAATGCCCGATGACCTTCCTTTCTACATTTGAAACATTTACTTGTCCCTTTAAGACAACTCCCTCCATGTTTATTTCCACACGTTGAGCATGAGGGAAAGATCATCTTATTTTCAGTGTGCTCTTTAGATTTTCCTTTGAATTCCATTTTCCTCTTCTTATCAAACCCATATGACTGATGGGTTACTCCAATCTCCATCTCAACTTTGAGAGCACATCGAACGATTTCCTCATAGCTATTGAAGTCCCGTATGGCTAAGGCCCTTCGAAGACTTGGTTTTAAGCCACTAAAGAATCGATCGATCTTACTCTCAGGTTGGATAATAATACCAGAAGAGTACCTTGAAAGTCTTGTAAAATTTGCTTCATAGGTACCAACAGATTCATCATCCTTTTGCTTCAGTTCAAGAAACACTTTCTCCATCTTTTTTCAGAGAATACGAGGGAATTACTTATTGAAAAATAAGTTCTTGAACTCGTCCCCTTCCATAGACTCAATTTCATCTCATGGCCTCATATTCTTGATAAGATTCCACCATTGATCAGCATCACCTTCCAAACGATACACTGCTAAGATGACATTATCATGTTCAGAACATTGAAGAACTGATAGTATCTTTTTAGTAGTACTAATCCATTGTTCAGCAACTAATTGATTAGTAGACCCGCTGAATGAAGGTGGACGCTGCCCCATGAAGGATTCAATAGAATGTTGCTCCTTCCTTTGCTCGTTTTGAAGTCCTACATGATTCATAGATTGAGAAAGTTGTGTGAGCATGGATACAAGATTTTTCATTCCATCTCCCATAACGTTTGGTTGCTCATGGGGACAATCATTGCATTCCTCGTCGCATTCCGCATTAACTCGGTTCCTTCGGGTTCTAGCCATTGACTAAAACCAAGAAGAATAGTGTGATAAACACTAATTAGAATAGGAAAACCACATAATCAAGAATAAAATTTCACACTAAAGGTCTTACCCTAGGTTATTCATGGCCATTTCTAAAATAGTAAGATTGTGATCAATGCTTAGACTTATCAATAGGGTTCTTACTAAGGCTTTCACATCCTAGATTCCAAAGGTTGACTATACATTTCCTCTAATACCAACTATAATGACCCATACTTTACATACATTTTTATTACATCAGAATTGAAGCACACTTATTACAACATATAACAAAACCAGGAAAGGACCGTATAGGTATAGAGTTTTTAGAAACTAGGAAACAGAAATAACTGGTTCATAAAACATCTACTTTGCCTCCGATTTATTTCATCACATCTACATTCCCTTTTGGGATATCCTACATAATAACATTCTTCCTGGCCTGGGGAAATAAAACATACAAAAGGGTGAGCTCAAATGCTCAGTAAGGGTAAACAAAAGAAATATTAATCACATCATATACATAAGAACATAACTTTTGGAAATCTTAACCAGAAAAAGAAATCATAATTTCATAACATGGAATATATCATAGTAGTGAAATGTAATCCCAATAATCAGATCATAAAACATGAAACTTTGTGGCATACACACATAATAATAGAGAATCATTTCTTATTAGTGAAGACTCATTTCCACGACTATCTTAGTGGACAAAGTCCATTTCTGAACCGAGTTCACTCCTCGTTTCAGTCCTGTTTCACTGAACCGGTTTAACCTGCCCTTCCATCCATGTCTATCTCATGAGATATAAAATATTTACCCAATGCATCAGAAGGAGATATATGACCCTCCCATCTCATAATGATACCATTCATATGTGTGCCACAAAATCATAAATCATACATCATTGCATAACCCATGTAATAAAAATGGGATTCTTAAACAACATAACCTCATAAAACAATTCATATAAGATAAAGGAATTCATAAGAATAATTCCATCACAACATAATCAAATCAATTTAATAATAGGGATAGAAATATAACCCTATATTATCTTAGATGGAAAATAATTTTGATAAAACACTTGAACTCCATTCTTGAGGAAATTATCCTTTCGACTTCAAAAACATTTTCCTTTCTTAACATGTCATACAATTTTAAACTAAATGAAGTTGATTAAAAATAAAAATCAAAACATGTAAAGTATGCTTCTTGGAAATTATGTTTTAAAAATCCATTCATGCCGTATAATTTAAAAAACATTCTTCCCGTACTTTTGTTGGAAAAGTCAAAAAGTACCTCCTATGAAAAACAACAACAGATTCCTTTTATATCTTTTAATAAAAACAACTGAAGGGTAAAGTTGGATTTAAACAATTTTAGGTGGATGTAAACAATATTACCTATTCATGAAACATGGATGTGGATGATAAAATACACCCCAGTAAATACCAAAGTAAAAACAATCTCGGATAAAATCAGATTGTGATATTTTCCCTTACCTTAAGTCTGATTTGCTTAGTAAGTGTCTGAACCTCCTGTATAATGATTTAAATAATGTTATTGAATTAATCCAGAATCATACTTATTTTTATGATATCATATATGGTCATATTTTTAGCTTCTTATTAGTAATATTTCATTACTACTTGTTATTCTGGTGTTTATTACTTTTTGTTCTTATGCGTGTTTTGTCGAATAAACTCTTATTTTTCTTTTTAGGTTATAGATACCTCATTTAAAGAATGGTATTATTGTAATATATATTATATTCATTCACTCAATTCATTTATATAATCATTATGCAATGAAGATCATGTATAACAAGTCTCATAAAATCGTGGAGACGGTATTCCGTACGTACGCACGAGCGATGATATCGTTCCCATGATCATTGAATTGTATTGGAGTGTATGTATACTATTTCAGAATCAATATCAATTTACAATAATAATATATAGTTATTATTTACACCATTATACCCATACGATTAAGGTGGTGGTGGAAAATAGATTACACCACGGCGTGGAGACGGTATTCCGTACGTACGCACGCGTGGTGATTTTGTTTTCCGTATGCTGGATAGATGATGAAGTAGGGTTGTTTCATACTTATAATAACATATCATTATATGATTGATACTTATGTTATTACTTCATAATGAAACAACTAAATAATAAGAAGTGTAAGAAGAAATAAAGATGAAAGAATCGGTAACGGGCATTACCTCTTCTTTGAAATGCCTCTTTGAGACCTCCTCTTAGGGCTCTAAAATGGGTCTTTAAAGATGACCAGGACGTCTAGGATATTTCTAGGGAAGTGGAGAGGAGACATTGTCTATGTTTGGACGATCTTGAAGGCTCAAAGTGGTGTGAGGAATAGAGGGAGGAGGTGCCCATTCATAAGGGAGGAGAGGGGCACCTTTGGAATAATTAAAAATATTATTTTAATATAAAATCAAATTCGTTTTTTAATTGCTCCAAATTGATATATTTTGAAGCTAAGGTGGGGATGGGTCTAAATACTCTCATCCAATAGAATTTAGACAAGGTTTGGTATGAATTTTAACCTTATCATTTAGATTTAACTTTAAGTTAGATAATTTAACTTTTACCATTTCTTTTTGTTTTCTTACACTATAAGGTTAATAAACATACTATATCATGCCAAACGAACCCCAAGTTGTTAAATATTAATATATATAACCTTATCTAAGTGATTTGGCAATACGTTATATTTTTAGAAATAAAATAACAATTACTAATATAGTATTTGTTTTAAAAACTATTTTATGTCAATTTTGACACTATTTTGTAATTGATTTTTTTGAAAATCATAACAGAATGATTAGTTCGAAAAAATTTAATTAAATAAATACTAACATGTCATATTAACATATATATTTTTTTAATTCCTAAAAAGTCTCAAATTACATTTATTTAGGTATTTATAACATCAATTATGTCAATATTTCATTAATAAGATAATTACTCCATCATCATTTTATCATAAATAAATTAAATTATTTTAAGTCTAAAATTTACAAATAAAATACAATTATGTAGGAAATCATTTTATCTTTCTAATTAATATTTATAGTCGAATTTATATTATGTATAACCCTATATTAAAAATTCATTAGTTATTAAACATTGATTTTAACTATTTTATCCCTTCTTTAAATAAATTAATAATAAATGACCTAATCTAATCCAAAGTGCCTAAATGGTCATATTTTATTCCTAAGGTTGTTTTTGGTCGAATTACTCTTATCCAATAGACTTTGGACATCTGTTAGGGTAATAATAATATCATTTTTACCCTTAACTACCCTATTTACTTTTAACCAATGGAAAAAAAGTAAAATGTTACTATTCACCAAAAATTATTTTCATATCATTGAACCGCATTTTAGTCCTTGATATTAACTATGTCTCTTGGATTTTCGAATTTCTACTCACAGAAGCGGTAAAATTATGTTTTATGAAAAATTCAGTTTTTTTAACTACCACTTAGTGGTTTCACTATTCATCGAAAAAATGAAAGTTTCCAGAAAAATACCAAAAATTAGGCCTAAGATATATTTGATATTAAGAATTAAAAAATGATGTTTATTTCACCAAATTCAAAACATATCAGTTATATTAACTAATTTAAAAATTAATTCCTGTCGTCAAAACAAATAGCATGTTTTTAAAAGATAATAACTATCAAAAGATTAACACTTGTTTATGTCTTGTTTAAATGTGAAATTACATCCAATGAAAAAAATTGTATTAAATTGTAAAAATATATTCTAAATATAATTTAAAACTACTCAAATTAATAATTAATCACTATTAATTATTTTTATTATAAAAGTTGTTTTTAATTAAAATTTAATAATTTTCACTATTCATCAGAATATGAAAGTTATCCGAAAAGTACCAAAATTTCACCCTAAGCTAATTTTGATATTCTGAATCCAAAAATGAAGTCCATTTTGAAAAATAAAATTTTCAAAATTTCAAAAAGTGGTGATTACTATTCATAACGCCTAGTTTTAATAATATTTTAATAGCATATTGTTGTTTAGTGAAACCCGATATTGCGTACGATGCAAGCTATCGAGGAAGGCCGCAGTTGCGTGTAAAGAAAGGCAAGCTAGTGTTTTTTGTAGTGAAATATTCATTTGATGATTTATATAACATAAAAAAAATATTTCTCATAAAATTCTCGGGTGTTACACATATCATGCCTATCTTGGAAGCAACTGTTATACTGGACAGAAGTGTTAATTCATACTTTTGTAAAGGAATTATAAGGATTATATAGACCTTTTAGGGAGAACCACATCGTTCCCTGACTATGGCAGAGCAGACGAGTGTTTTCCAGCAGCTGCATCCTCCAATGTTTTAGGGGATGTAGGACCATGTGTTGTAGAGTCATGGTTAGAGACCATATTTTCTATCTTCATGCAGCTGGAGATTCCTCATAATAGGAGGTTTACATGTGTGACTTACATGCTATGTGATTCTTCATAGATATGGCAGGATTTTATCTCATCGGTGGGACATCATCGGGATATGACATGGGAAGAGATTCAGAGGACCTTCTATGATTATTTCTACCGCTAGATGGTGAGGTCTGACCAGGCACGAGAGTTTATTCATTTAATGCAGGGATATCTTTCAGGGATGGATTATTCTTATTTCATTACAGAGCATCAACAATTCACATTTGTTATGTGGGTGATGAGTTATCGCATGATATTCCATTTGAGGATGGTCACCCATATGGCATCCAATAACAGGTGAACGTTTTTAGGGTGACATTGATGGATACTTTAGTAAATATGTAGCTTATTTCCATGCACAATCTGAGGGAGTTTGGAGTTGAGATCCAAGGTGGTTCAACATCTAGAGAAGATACTCATTCGACTGAAAGCAGGAAGCGTCGCATGTAGCATTCACATGGTGATTCCAATTGTAGTATGTATGTTTATTCAGGTAACCATGTGGTGTGATTCTAATTTGGGAAGAGTTGCAATATGAGACGACATAGCCTGAAGGACATAGTCGAGTGCCGATATTGAGGATGGATGGGCCACATTGATCATTTTTGTAGGATGTTGTCACCACTAGTGAGTGATATGGAATCTATTATGACTACACTTTTAAGATCATGACCACCCATTTCAAATATGTTAAGGAATTGGGGTTTTTCATGAAGTGGAGTTATTCGCAGTTGTGGTAGCCAAATAATAAGTCCTCAATGCTAGTAGGGTGGACTAGATCTGGGTAGCCAGGTAGGGTCGCAGGACCGCATTACAAGTTAAAATTTTGCATTGGAGTAGACCCAGCAATAGTAGGATCTTGGACCCTCTACGGTTATAGGTTTCATTATTGTTTCCTTAGTTTTAAAGTTTGTTCTTTAGAATATAGGGGCATCCAAATGATTTATATCGATTTCCATTATAGGTAGGATTGGGATATAAATATTTAAATTAGATGATGTTTTGAATATGGACACTCTATTCGAGGATTAGGATGATTTTTGTTTGTCAGTGTAGGGTTTGACCTCTTGAGGTTGGTGTGTTTCACTTCTTGTGGGACCCATATGTCTTGGAGTTGTCATGCGTCAATGTCATTATCGAAATTGACTAGTTGGTCTCTTTTCCCACACTTTTGACAACTATCACCACAAGGTGAGTTTGATATAACAAGAGGGTAGATTATTTATACACAATGTAAAATGGGATGTTCAAACGAGTAGATATGGGCCGAAGCATCATGGGTTTGGTGGTTTTATATCCAAGAATCTTAGTGTATATCAGGATGACTAGGGGACTTCACAAATGGACTTTCCACCAATGGTGGATTTCTTCATGGATGACATTCTAGCTGACTTTTCAGGTTTACCTCCATAAAGAGTGGAGTATTTCTCTCTTTATCTTGTTCCATGAGTGGAAATGGTGTTAATTCCTCCTTATTGTATAGTTACTCTAGAGTTACAAGAGATCAAGAAGTACTTAGAGGAGTTTCAAAAAAATGGACTCATCTGATCCCGTACTTCTTCATGGAGTTCGCATATCATTTTTGTGAAGAAGGTAGATGGTACCCTCAGTCATTATGTATATTTTCCGAAACTGAACTAGTTGATGGTCAAGAAGTGATATCCTTTGGTGAGGTATGATGTTCTATTTTATCAAATCTGAGGTGCTCGTGTGTTCTCATAGATTTACATGAGATCCGGTTATCATCAATTGTGTAATGCCCCAAGATTTTATGAAAAATATTCATTTAATTAATGTCTTGTGTTGTATGCTACACCAATATTACCTTGCACTATACGCAACACCGTATTAGCTAGCAGTATACGAAACACTATTCTTGGATCGTGTTTCAAACAATTTTGATAATAGTTATTCTACGCAACATTGAGTATATATATATATATATATATATTCAATGTATAAATAAAATATGGTTGGATTCTATTATACGAAAAAACGAAGTAATCTTTCACAACACACAACCCTGACTTGGCTTGCATTACACGCAATCGCGACCTTCCTCGATAGCGTGTGTTGTACGCAATATCGGGTTTTAATAAACAACAATATATTATAATAATATTGTCATGAACTAACCGTTATGAATAGTATTAAATAAAATTTGAATTTTATAACATTATTATTCATCTTACACATTTTTTAGAACATGGTATAAGAACAAAATAAATTTATCGGGTAAAATAAGTATTTTTCAAAAAATGCAGTTTTTCCACCTTTTGATGGTGCACCCACTTTAAATCTAGTTTTTGACATGTTTATATGTTCAATTTGACAAAATAAAATTCTTCTTTTGAATCAGGATATAAAAATTTACATTGGATAAAGTTTTGATATTTTTCTGATAACTTTCATATTTTAATGAATAGTAAAAACCTGCTATATTTTAATTAAAAACAATTTTTTTCATCATAATATCTTATGTGGTTAAATTATAATATTTAATGGTGTTAAAGTATAAATAGAATATATTTTTGCCATTTAATATAATGTATGTCATTAGCATTGATTTTACCTTGAATTCGTAGGTTAAATCAATTCAATCTTTTGCAATGTTTTAAAGAAAACCCCGTTTTCTTTCAACAACGGGATTAATTTTAATTTAATTTCTGAAACTTTTGTGTATTTAATTTGGAAAAATAGATTCCATATTTGTAATCAGTGGATCCAAATTATGTTAATAAGCTACTTTTTATTTTTGGGAATTATGAATAGTAACTACGGTAAATTTTATTTACCATAGTTAAAGGTAAATCGGGTAATTAAGGGTAAATATAATATTTTAAAATTACCCTAAAAAATGTCAAAATCCTATTGGATGACTAAAAGTCGACCCATATCACCTAAGGGTCTGATTAGATTCATTTAATTAAATTTTTTCAATGAAAATAATTTAATTATTATTAAAACCAAAGAATGTGACAACATGTCACTTTCTTAAATATTATAAGTATAATAATTTTAATATAGTTATAAACTTCATGAAACATCGAAAATGAATAGTCTACGGAAATATAATACAATTATCTACATCATAGAAATTTATTTATAATTTTTAAGGATTAAATAATTATCATTTATTATGACACAAAGATGATGCAGTAATTGACTTATTAATGAAATATTGACATAATTGATGTTATAATTGCCCAAATAAATGTAATTTGAGACTTTTTATGACTTAAATTATTTTTCTAGGTTAATATAACATGTTATTGTTGATATAAGTAACTTGGTGCGAGATTATCATTCTGTTATGAATTTCATAAAAATCATGTACCAAAAAGTGTCAAAATTGACATAAATTAGTTTTTAAAACAAATATTATATTATTAATTGTTATTTATTCCTAAAAATCTAAGGTTCGACCAAATGTTTTAGCTAAGATTATATATATTAATAATACACAACTTGGGGTTCTTTTGGCTTGATATAGTAAGTTTATTAACCATATAGTGTAAGAAAACAAAAAGACACGGTAAAAGTTAAATTATTTAACTTAGAGTCAAATCTAATTGATAAGGTTAAAATAATAACCTAAACTTGTCTAAATTCTATTGGATGAGAGGATTTCGACCCATACCCACTTTAGCTTCGAAATAAGAACCTTTGGAACCATTATAAACCGAATTTGACCTTAATATAAAATAATATTTTGAGATTTTCCTAAGGTGCCCCTCTCCTCCCTTATAAAAGGGAACCTCCTCCCCCTCTTCCTCACACCACTATGAGCCTTCAAACTCGGCCAACCCCTGTAAAAATCTCTTCTCCACTTATCTAGTATCATCCTAGAGGTCCTGGTATTCTTCAAAGACCATCCCTAGTTCTTTAAGTGGAGGTTAAGAAAAGGCGCGTCAAAAAGAGGTAATATCCATTAAAAATCATTTTCAATTTCTTTCTTCTTCAACTCCTTCTTCTTTAGTTGTTTCATGATAATGTAATAACATCAGTATTTATTATATACTGATATGTTATTATAAATATGTAACAACTCTAATTAACCTTCTATCCATCATACGGAAAAAGGAAATCACCGTGCGTGCGTACGTACGGAATAACGTATCCATGCCCCAGTGGAATCTATTTTCTGCCACCACCTTAATTGGATGGGTATAATGGTGTAATGAGTAACTATATATTATTATAATAACGTGATACTGAAATAGTATATATAAACTTCAACACAAGTTCATGATCATGAGAATGATATCATCGCTCGTGCGTACGTACGGACTACCGTCTCCACGACGCGATGAGATTCATTCTCCATGTTAACCATTTAAGAATGATTATAAATTATATATAAGAAATATTAATGAAATATATGACATTATAAATCTACTAGATTTATGTATATATCTATGTCATCTACTCACTTCCATTCAAGACAATAAGGAGAGGAAAACAGCGTTCATCCGTACGTACGGACTACCGTCTCCATGAACGGTGTGTTTCATTTCATTTATCTATCTATTATATATATATATATATACTGAATATATATGATACATAAATCATGTTTTATATTCTGGAAGTAAGTAAATCATGATATAAGTAATAATAATGTCAAGAACAACAATCCCAAACACCTACGATAAATGAACGATTTTACCCAAAACGATTCTTTAACATTGAATTTACAAAAGAACGGGTAATATAAAGTCATAAGTGAACCATATATGATATCATAACAATTAATATGATTCTGTAATAAGTTAATGACATTATTTAAATCATAATACAGGATTTTCGGACACTTACGAAGCAAATCGGACTTAAGGTAAGGGAATTATCACAATCTCATTTTTATCCGAGATTGTTTATACTTTAGTATTTACTGGGGTGTATTTTTTCATCCAAATCCATGTTTCCTAAATATGTAATATTATTTCCATCCACCTACAATTGTTTAAATCCAATTTTACCCTTCGGTGAGTTTTTAGTAAATGATATGAATGGAATATTTTGTCATTTTTCATACGAGGTACTTTTTGACTTTTCCAACAAAATTACGAGAAGAATGTTTTTTTAACTTATACGGCATGAATGGATTTTTAAAACATTATTTCCAAGATGCTTCCTTTACAAGTTTTCAATTTTATTTTTAATAAACATCTTTTAGTTTATAATTGTATGACATGTTATGAAAGGAAAATGTTTTTGAAGTAGAAAGGATATTTTCCTCAAGAATGGAGTTCAAGTGTTTTATCAAAATTATTTTCCATCTAAGATAATAAAGGGTTTTTTTATCCCTATTAATACATTGTTTTGATTATGTTGTGATGGAATTATATTTTTATGAATTCTTTTATCTTATATGAATTGTTTTATGATGTCACAATGTTTAAGATTCCCATTTTTATTACATGGGTTATGAAATGATGTATGATTTATGATTTTGTGGCACACATAAGAATGGTATAATTTTGAGATGGGTGGGACCTATATCTCCCTCCAATGCATTGGGTAAAGATTTTATATCTAATGAGATAGACATGGCTGGAATGGTAGGTTATACCAGTTCAGTGAAACAGGACAGAAACGAGGGTAACTCGGTTCAGAAAGGGACTTTGTCCACTAAGATAGTCTTGGCAATGAGTCTTGACTAATAAGATATGATTCTCTATGATTATGTGTGTATTCCACAAAGTTTCATGTTTTATGTTATGATTATTTGGATTTAATTTCACTACTATGATTTATCCCATGTTATGAAATTATGCTCTCTTTTGCAGGTTAAGATTTCCAAAATGTTATGTTCTTATGAATATGATGTGATTGATATTTATTTTGTTTACCTTAATGAGCATTTGAGCTCACCCTTTAATGTTTTCTTTTCCTAAGGATATAAAGAAATGTTTTAGGTATAAAAAAAGGAAGATCTTTATGGGAGATGTTGAAGATCTTTCACCACGATTAGAAGATTATATTCCAAGTGTCCAAAGACACTAAACTATTATGATCCTTGTGTGTGTGTTTCTGTTATGTACTAAGTATTCCTCAAAGTAATGTAATGTCCATGTACGTCTAGCTTCGGGTCTCTACAGTTGGTATCAGAGGAAAGGTTTAGTCAAACTTTGGAAACTAGGATGCGAGAACGTTAGTGAGATCCCTAGAGATGTTTCTAAGGTATGTCTAGGGATGTCCCTAAGGATAAGTATACATATAGGATATAGTCCTAGAACTATGGTAACGATATTAGATTAAACCAAAGATGTTAGGTATTGAAGTTACTCCCCCTTTATGATGATTTTTTTCCTCTCACTATTCTGTTTGGGTTTTAGAAAATGGCTGGAAACAAGATGATTCATGATAATGGAGGATATGATGGACAATGGAATGATGAGAAACCAAATGAAAAAGGATTTGACGTCCAAACATCATTATTATTCTGAATCAGCAATCTCATAATATGATCAATAAAGTAAAATTTGGTAAGTTTCCTGACTCGTCTAATAAGAGAAAGATGAAGTTTCATTATGATCATAGAGGAAAGAAAGTTCAATTTCCCCTATGTAAATCATGTGGTAAGAGGCATCAAGGATAATGTTTCAATGGAACTGGAAGATGATTTTGGTGTGGAAAAGAAGGACACAAAGCCATTAAGTGCAAAAGAAAAGGTTCAGTTAACACCAGGAATGAGGATAATGGTATTGCTACAACATCAACAATGGTTAAATGTTTTAAATGTGGAATATACGGGCATTATGCAAACCAATACCCTAAGGGAAAGTCTCATGAAGAGAATCAGTATGGTCATATGGGTATTATTTATGTTGATGTTGATGAAGAGACTATAAATGATATGTGAGATGAAAGAATTGTTAAAGCTCGGTCAATGGTTTAAGAATCTAGTGGAATGATTACATGTTTATCATGTGTAATGTTGTATAAGTAATCTCATGGTACTATGGAATAAAGAGACATATAAGTATTGTTACACTGTTGTCTTTCCTTGAGTTTTGAAAGTTTATGATTAATGGTACCAGTATCCATGAAAGGTTATTCAGATATTTTTGGAATATAGATGATATGCGCAAAATGAAGGGATAAGGAGAAAATTAAATGTTTGATAGTATTCATGAGCTCATGACTGATCTAAGGAAATAGTTATATCATGGTTTGAGTTTATAGAATTTTGGGGTTTTGGTATGTGGAAAGAGTTAACTTTTGACAGCATTCATGTTTTCACTAAGGTTTAATAGGTATTCATTCTTCAAGAGAATACATGATTAAGGTATTCACATATTTGTAATTTGACCAACAAGATATATCTTATGATAAATGGGGGATAAATGATGTAATTCACGTGATCATTTTCTTTATACTATGATCTTGGACTGAAGTATTTTAGATAAGCCTAATGATTGGAATGGATTATGTTGGACATAAGTTAGTATTGTTTAAGGATACACCTTTTTTAATTTTGTTGATGGGATGTTATAGTAATATAGCTTTATAAAAAGGACAACCTACAGGATGGGCGACAACCCATTGCGTCGGACAAGGCTGTGGGAATCAAACCCACAACCGAAGTGCAACTGGCCTTTATCGCCTACCACTGGCCTACAGGAAGTCCATGTTTAGTAGAAACTAGTTTTATTCTATTAAGAAGTATGATATATGAAGTATATGTCCATTTTAGGAACCATATATGATTAATCTCACTATAGTGTATTTTTTGATAACTTTTCTAACCTTTTGTTTGAGACAGATGGAATGACCCATCATTCTATCACATGATCTGCTAACACATCATGAATGACAAATTCAACTTCATTTCTTTATGAGATGAAGTGGAAATTATCCAATGAATGACCAACGTTGAGACTATACCAAAATCACGAAAGTATTTACTCTAATTCCTATTTCATCAACTTTAGGGAAATGATCTTGAAAAAAAAAATGTTATCCTAGTGATCTTATATCTGATGAATCAGATGGTACCCTAGATCATCACAAATTTATGGCTTTGCGATTGTTGGCTTTTTCATAGCCATGTTCTCTACCACTCTCTATCAGAAAATGATGGTTAGATTTCTCTTCTATATCCATATTTTCACATATGTTCTCCTATGTGGAAACCCAGTTATTAGTTAATTTGGGTAACTGTTACACTTCATACATTAGTTTTTAAAGCCATTTTTTGGTATTCCTTTTTACGATGTGGGTTTCTATAAAACAATCTTTCGAGTAGTAACCCATTTATAACCCCGACGAATTTCGAGGGAGAAATTCATTTTAAGGGGGGTAGAATGTAACGCCCCAAGATTTTATGAAAAATATTCATTTAATTAATGTCTTGTGTTGTATGCTACACCAAGATTACCTTGTGCTATACGCAACACCGTATTAGTTTGTAGTATATGCAACACTATTCTTGGATCGTGTTACACAGAATTTTGATAATAGTTATTCTACACAACATTGAGTATATATATATATATATATTCAATGTATAAATGAAATATTGTTGGATTCTGTTATACGAAACAATGAAGGATTCTTTCACAACACGCAACCCTGACTTGGCTTGCATTACACGCAATCACGACCTTCCTCGATAGCGTGTGCTGTACGCAATACCAAGTTTTAATAAACAACGATATATTATTATAATATTGTCATGAACTTGCCGTTATGAATAGTATTAACTAAATTTTGAATTTTATAACATTATTATTCATCTTACACATTTTCTAGAACATGGTATAAGAACAAAATAAATTTATTAGTTAAAATAAGTAATTTTTCAAAAAATGCAGTTTTTCCGCCTTTTGATGGCGCACACACTTTAAATCTAGTTTTTGACATGTTTATATGTTCAATTTGAAAAAATAAAATTCTTCTTTTGAATCAATATATAAAAATTTACATTGGATAATGTTTTGATATTTTTCCGATAACTTTCATATTTTAATGAATAGTAAAAACATGTTATATTTTAATTAAAAACAACTTTTTTCATCGTAATATATTATGTGGTTAAATTATAATATTTAATGGTTTTAATGAATAAATAGAATATATTTTTACCATTTAATATAATTTATTTCATTATCATTGATTTTACCTTGAATTCGTAGGTTAAATCAATTCAATCTTTTGCAATGTTTTAAAGAAAAACCCGTTTCTTTCGACAACAGGATTAATTTTAATTTAATTTCTGCAACTTTTGTGTATTGAATTTGGAAAAATGGATTCCATATTTGGAATCAGTGGATCCAAATTATGTTAATAAGCTACTTTTTATTTTTGGGAATTATGAATAGTAACTACGGTAAATTTTATTTACCGTAGTTAAAGTTAAATCGGGTAATTAAGGGTAAATATAATATTTTGAAATTACCCTAAAAAATGTCAAAATCCTATTGGATGACTAAAGGTCAACCCATATCACCTAAGGGTCGGATTATATTCATTTAATTAAATTTTTTCAATGAAAATAATATAATTATTATTAAAACCAAAGAATGTGACAACATGTCACTTTCTTAAATCTTATAAGTATAATAATTTTAATATAGTGATAAACTTCATGAAACTTAGAACATGAATAGTCTCCAGAAATATAATACAATTATCTACATCATAGGAATTTATTTAGAATTTTTAGGGATTAAATAATTATAATTTATTATGACACAAAGATGATGCAGTAATTGTCTTATTAATGCAATATTGACATAATTGATGTTATAAATGCCCAAATAAATGTAATTTGAGACTTTTTATGACTTAAATTAATTTTATAGGTTAATATGACATGTTATTATTGATATAAGCAACTTGGTTAGAACTTATCATTCTTTTATGAATTTCATAAAAATCATGTACCAAATAGTGTCAAAGTTGACATAAATTAGTTTTTAAAACAAATATTATATTATTAATTGTTATTTATTCCTAAAAGTATATGGTTCGGCCAAATGAATTCGATAAGATTATATATATTAATAATAAACAACTTGGGGTTCGTTCGTCTTGATATAGTATGTTTATTAACCATATAGTGTAAGAAAACAAAAAGACACGGTAAAAGTTAAATTATTTAACTTAGAGTTAAATCTAATTGATAAGGTTAAAATAATAACCTAAACTTGTCTAAATCCTATTGGAAAAGAGGATTTCGACCCAACCCGACTTTAGCTTCGAAATAAGACCCTTTGGAACCATTATATACTGAATTTGACCTTAGTATAAAATAATATTTTCTGATTTTCCTAAGGTGCCCCTCTCCTCCCTTATAAAAGGGCACCTCCTCCCCCTCTTCCTCACCCAACTATGAGCCTTCAAACTCGGCCAAACCCTGCCAAAATCTCTTCTCCACTTCCCTAGTATCATCCTAGAGGTCCTGGTCTTCTTCAAAGACCATCTCTAGTTCTTTAAGTGGTTGTTAAGAAAAGGCGCATCAAAAAGAGGTAATATCCATTACCAATCTTTTTCAATTTCTTTGTTCTTAAACTTCTTCTTCTTTAGTTGTTTCATGATAAAGTAATACCATAAGTATTTATTATATAATTATATGTTATTATAAATATGAAACAACTCTAATTAACCTTCTATCCATCCTACAGAAAAAGGAAATCACCGCGTGTACGTACGTACGGAATACCGTCTCCACGTCGTGGTGTAATCTATTTTACACCACCACCTTAATAGGATGTGTATAATGGTATAATGAGTAACTATATATGATTATTATAAAGTTATACTGAAATAGTATACATAAACTTCAACACAGGTTCACGATCATGAGAACGATATCATCGCTCGTGCGTACGTACGGACTACCGTCTCCACGACGCGATGAGATTCATTCTCCATGTTAAGCATTTAAAAGTGATTATAAAGTATATATAAGAAATAATAATGAAATATATGAAATTATAAAGATACTGGATTTATGTATATATGTATGTCATCTACTCACTTCCATTCAATACAATAAGGAAAGGAAAACAGCGTTCATGCGCACGTACGGACTACAGTCTCCATGAACGGTGTGTTTCATTTCATTTATCTATCTATTATATATATATATATATACTGAATATATATGATATATAAATCATGTTTTATATTCTGGAAGTACGTAAATAAAGATATAAGTAATAATAATGTAAAGAAAAACAAGTCCAAACACCTATGATAAATGAAACAATTTTACCCAAAACGCTTCTTTAACATGGAATTTACAAAAGAACGGGTAATATAAAGTCATAAGTGAACCATATATGATATCATAACAATGAATATGATTCTGTATTAAGTTAATTACATTATTTAAATCATTATACTGGAGGTTCGGACACTTATGAAGCAAATCGGACTTAAGGTAATGGAATTATCACAATCTCATTTATATCCGAGATTGTTTATACATTAGTATTTACTGGGGTGTATTTTGTCATCCAAATCCATGTTTCCTCAATATGTAATATTATTTCCATCCTCGTAAAATTGTTTAAATCCAATTTTACCCTTCGGTGAGTTTTTAGTAAAGGATATGAATGTAATTTTTTGTCGTTTTTCATACGAGGTAATTTTTGACTTTTCCGACAAAATTACAAGAAGAATGTTTTTTAACTTATACGGAATGAATGGATTTTTAAAACATTATTTCCAAGAGGCTTCATTTACAAGTTTTCATGTTTATGTTTAATCAACATCTTTTAGTTTATGATTTTATGACATGTTAAGAAAGAAAAATGTTTTTGAAGTAGAAAGTATATTTTCCTCAAGAATGGAGTTCAACTGTTTTATCAAAATTATTTTCCATCAAGATAATAAAGGGTTCTGTTTTTATCCCTATTATTACATTGGTTTGATTATGTTGTGATGGAATTATATTTTTATGAATTCCTTTATCTTATATGAATTGTTTTTTGATGTCACGATGTTTATGATTCCAATTTTTATTACATGGGTTATGAAATGATGTATGATTTATGATTTTGTGGCACACATAAGAATGGTATCATTATGAGATGGGTGGGACCTATATCTCCCTTCAATGCATTGGGTAATGATTTTATATCTCATGAGATAGACATGGCTAGAATGGTAGGTTATACCGGTTTAGTGAAACAGTACTGAAACGAGGGTGACTCGGTTTTGAAAGGGACTTTGTCCACTAAGATAGTCTTGGAAATGAGTCTTGACTAATAAGATTTGATTCTCTATGATTATGTTTGTCTTCCACAAAGTTTCATGTTTTATGTTATGATTATTTGGATTTCATTTCACTAATATGATTTATCCCATGTTATGAAATTATGCTCTCTTTTGCAGGTTAAGATTTCCAAAATGTTATGTTCTTATGAATATGATGTGATTGATATTTCTTTTGTTTACCCTTACTGAGCATTTGAGCTTGCCCTTTTATGTTTTCTTTTCCTCAGGATATAAAGAAAGGTTTTATGTATAAAAAAGGAAGATCTTTAAGGAAGATGTTGAAGATATTTCACCACAATTAGAAGATTATATTCCGAGTTTCCAAAGACACTAAACTATTACGATCCTTGTGTGTGTGTTTTGTTATGTACTAAGTATTCCACAAAAGTAATGTGATGTCCATGTACGTCTAGCTTCGGGTATCTACAAATTGTGTTTTAGAAAATCAGATATTCCTCTTATTACATTTCTTGGAAGGTATGTTCAATAAAAGTATTTGGTTATCCCATTCTGTCTCGTGAACACGCCGATAGTTTTAATGGAATTGATGAACCGAATTTTCCATCCTTTTTTTGATTTTATTTTGGTAGTATTTCGGAATGATATCATAGGGTACTCTCACACTCGACATGAAAATCCCATCTATTTTGATATCATAATGAGTACACTAATAGGGCATCAGTTATATGCTAGGATCTAAAAGTTCCACTTTTGGATGGACAGGATTCACTTCGTGGGTCATGCCATCTCAAAGAAGTGATTATCAATAGACCTATAGAAGGTTAGAGAGGTAGCTTCTGAGGATCAGTCAAATAATTTATTTTAGGTAAAGAGTTTTCTGGGGTTTTTTGGTTACTCCAAATTCATTATTAAAGACTTTCATTCTTAGAAGTGCCACTGATCATCCTATAGAATACGAGATTGAATTACTTTTGGACAGATTTCTACGATTCATTCTTTTGGGTGCTAAAACGAAGATTTACATCAACACAGATACTGATTTTTCAGGATAGGGGAAATAGATACATTGTGTACTTTAATGAATTAGGTATCGAGTATGGAGATGTTTTTATTTTTGGGGAAAGAGTTTTTGTGTATGGGTCTTGGCAGTTGAGGTCACATGGGAGAAACTACCATGCCCCTGATCTCGAGCTAGCTATAGTTTTCCCTACATTACATTGTAGGAGAAAATATATACTACGAGAGAATTTTGTGGTTTTCACAAACCACAAAACCCTCATGAACATATTTACTTAGTGTAATTTGAAATTGAGATTTCAAATGTGCATTGATTAACTTTTTTCTTTTGGATTTGAGCTTGCTGACATTCCATGGAAAGGAAACACAGTAGATGATGCGTTTAGCAGGAGAACTCAGATATAGGAAGTCTAGGAGGCCTTTTGTGAGTGTTCTCATATGAAAATTTTCACTAAGATACATTTTGGGGTGGATGAAAAACATGAACAAATGTATCTTTCTTCAATAGTTGTTACATTTACACTACTGGATCGACTATGAATGAGGTAGATATCATATTTCAATGGCCTCATCCTATGGGATAATGTGTCCGGAAAGGGCCAAACTCTTATGAGGACAATAGATAAGGAAGATTTTCGTTTGATGGGGTGAGTAAGGGTTTCAGCAGACATACGGTAGGATCTATTGCGATATTTTCATGCCTCATTATGGGAAATCTATCATGGTGTCACCAAGATGAATCGAGATTCAAATTGTCAGCATTAGTTTCTATGTATGGTTTTGGATGTATCTTGTTTTGTTATGAGATATTCCACCTTTCAACAGGTGAAGGAAGACCATCAATGACCGAAATTACTATTATAGTAGTTACCCAATCTCTAGTGGATGTGGAATTTTGTCATGGTGGATTTCCTGATGATTTTACCGAGTTCGCCTCATGGAAATGATGTTGAATGGTTGGTTGTTGATAGACTCACAAAGTGTGCACATTTCCTACAGATCATGGAGCCCTTTAGTGTTGATGATCTTGCGTAGTTGTACATCTGAGAGATAAGTAGTTTTCATGGGGTTCCATTCACTATCATTTCAAATAGAAATTCATACTTTACTTATCTTGTCTAGAAGGGACTAAATAGGGGTTTGGGGGCATAGGTACTTCTAAGTACAACATACCATCCCAATATAGATGGCTAGTATGAGTGCATGATTTTGTTTTCGGAGGAAATGCTTCGAGAATGCGTCCATGATTTCAAGGGTTTTTGGGAGAGAAAAATTTCACTGGTTGTGTTTTCCAACAAAAATAGTTTTTAGGCAGTTATTCTGATTGAACCTTTTGAGGATTTTTATGATAGGCCAAGACGATCACCCCAATGTTGGCTAATGGTAGGACATGCATCTATGTTGGGACCTCATCCTATCTAGGAGGCAATTGACCAGGTGAAGTTGATTAAGAAGATGAATGTTACTACACACTCTCGAAATAAATCGTATGATGATTGATGGAGACAAAATATTTTTTTTGAGGTTAGAGACCAAGATTTCTTATGTGTCACACTGAGGTTAGGACAAAGAAGTATTATGAGACTGGGGAAGATTTCACCAAGATATGCCAGCCCATTTGAGGTTTTAGAGATAGTCAAGACAGATTCTTATTAGTTACAGTTAAGTTATAGGTACTGGTAAACACGTGATGTCTTTCATGTTTCTCAGCAATGGTGTTAGATTTCAGAAATGTCACATGTTTTTAACCTGAGGAGGTTGAGTGGGAGGTAAATATATCTTTTGAGGAGCACCCTATTTTGATTATAGAACAAATTACGAAATATCTCCATGGCTGGTCCATTTTTCTTGTATGGGTTCAATGGCAGCACATGTGAGTGTAGGATGAGACATGGGAGAGGGAGGTTGATATATGATCACAGTGGTTGTAGTTGTTCATAGTTTCTTCTTCACCACCCTTGGAAGGGAACATCATGAAAACATTCATTAAGGGGGGTGGAGTTTGTAAGATCCTGGATCTTTTTTCTTGTATGTATCATGATTTCTAGTTGTTTCTTAAAAGAATAAGGAAATTGGGTTTTTCTGAGTACACATTGGGTACATGGTTACAGTGTACATCCAAGTATTGGTCATGTAATGGCTGAGTACATGGTCCAGTGGTGACCTCGCCGACTGCATAAGTCAGTGGATTGTTTAGGCTACTATAAGACATGTAGTATTAATGAATATTCCATGTAGTTTGATTTTTATTTGATATAATGGTGTGGGGTCGCGTCTCTTATTCAGATGTATCTTCTCAGTTCATGGTTTGTACAAGATCTTGATAAAATAAACAAGGAACTCCAAACCCCTCCTAATTATCCGTCCGAACACCGATTGAGGTATCATCTAATGCGTTGGAATCCCACCCGTGAGTTCTCAAAAACCCTAGTGTCTCTCTTCCTCATTCATCATCTCTTATGAGTAATTTAAGGCGGTAAATTTTTTTCTTGTTTTGTTCATCTATTTAAATAATGGCTTATTCAAGGCCCAACATTCAAGTATATCGATCATATGACATCGAGGTTGGTGTTTTGTTCAAATAGTAGTGTTTTATTGGATTATATATGCGTAAAGTGCCACATACACATGATTGGGGTATTTCATGATTTGCGATTTAACCATGTTTATCAACTTTTATGGTTTAATTAACTGACAAAGGCTAGTTGCTTATGCATGAAGTTTGATACCTTGTCTAAGGGACACCCCATGGGTGCATTTCCAATGATAAATTGTTTATTTCCAATTGGTATAGAATAATTATGTGGCTTACCTTATATTCATGTCTGTGTTTTGTTTTGATAGAGTTATTACATATATAAATTTCCTATTATAAGCATTATAAATGTTTGACAAAGGGGGATTTTCCATTGAGAGATTCCCAAAGGGGTTTAGACCCTGATATTTTCTCAGGTGGTCATTTATAATTGATTATTCTATGTTGACCCATAGGTACTGATCGTGAGAGCTTCCCAGCTGTCCATTTATAATTTGTTGATGCAATGTTGACCTAGGGGTATTGACTATGAGAGCTAACCTGGTGTTCATTTGTAATTGATATATACATTGTGGAACCAATGGGTTATTCCATAAGAGTATCCATGAACTTATATTATGAATAATTGAATGATTCTGATGAGTATTCCATGAAAAGAAAAAACTTGGACTCCTTCATACTTGATTGTTTAGATGGTCTTCTAAGATATCTATTTTGTACCATTCCATGAATAGGCCAGATCCTGTGGTTTAATTGATTAAATAGATTGAATAAAAAATGTCAATGAATGTAATTGAAAATAGAATGATAGTTTTCTTTTATGTACTTTATAGTTTTTTTCTTCATAAACGCATATTAAATGCAATATATGGTCACTCATAGTTATGAATAGATCTTTTCATGGTTCTCTATTGGGATTCATATCACATCTTATTTAGGTATTATGTTAGATTCCAGAAGAATATATGATAATAGGTATAGATAGGGGAAAATTATATTCTTTGGAAAGTACTAGATTTTTGTTTGAGCTGGAGAGCATGTGACCATTATGAGGCTTGCGATGCTGTTGAATTTTACTTTCATTACAGTACATTGGTTTCTGTATGGTATTTCCAACATTTTCACTTTTTTGGAAACATTTCTAGAAACATGTGACATGAAACATTGATATATATATATATATATATATATATTCTCCAGTTGTTTTATTACTATCAATCTTCCACTTTTTACATCTATTGTATAGTATTATTTATTCCTATATTGTTTACCACTTTTTTACACTATGCATATTTTTTCAATGAGGTCACATATTCCTTATTTTCACACATTAACCCTCACTTCTATCTAGAAGCCTCTGGGATTTTCAGAAATTCACTTGAGGTTATGTGACCAACTGGGTTCGAGGCACCTTTGGGCCACTCCTGGATCTGAGACATTATAAATAATCATGGTTAGGCACCCAATCAGACCATATAATATATCTCCAAAACCATTCATGATAACAATGATCTGGTAACAACATCAAGGGATATATGAACACACTACTATGAATGGTTAAACTAAATATATAAATCCACCATTAAGACGGCCCCCATTAAGAATAAAGCATTACTATATTGATTGTTGTTGATTTCCACAATAAAGTGATTTATAAATATTTATTTTAATATAAAAAAATATAAATTAAATATCATATGAATCCATAATAAAAAATATAATATCATCAAATCATCCACAACTAATAAAATAATAAATGACAAAAACTAAATATTTACAACAATATAAAACTGGATAATACAGGGAACTATATGGAAATAAAATTGATCGAAAAAATATTTGACATCCAAATTAAAATAGAAGTTCTAGTATATGAAAAATAATACCTTAATAAATATTTTATTACATCGGAAAAACAACCCATGTCAGGTATAGAGAAGTTTCACAAGACCTTCATGAATATCTACATCATTCTTGTGATTCTTATCATTAAAATGAATCTGTTAAAATGGTTGACATACATCCCTAGGATGTCAGTATGGTGTGAAAATAATAATAACACATAGATCCCAAAAATGACGCCATGGTAATAATTTAATATATAATCTAAAAATAATATATTTAATTAATCATAAGAAAATACACATTTGACATTTAAAATACATGTAACATGTGATATGTTTATTAAAAGTAAACGATGAATTTAATAAACTTTTAAAAATATAAAAAAATAAATCATGGGATATTCAAAAGATAAAATAAAGGTTATAGATATTTAATTTATTTATACACGTTCACATCAACACAATAAATTTATCTAAAACAGTCAATCTAGATCAGAATCCAAAAATATCATAAATAATCATAAGATGTAGTGTAATGATAAACTAGTGATGTAATATCAACTTCACTAGGTAGTATGGAATTGATACCTACTGTTACATTTCTATGGATTCCTACCCATATATGGAGGCTTCCAAATAATTTTAAACACTCATATAGTATCAATTCATTATTCTAAAACCATTACACAACAAAAATTTGGTAGTCATAATATTCTCAATATATAAAAATGAATTATGATGTACATTAATTTAACAATCCATAAAAAATGTATTTTAATCCATGATTTAATAGAAATTAAACATTCCTAAATGTTGTAAGGTTGATTTTTTAATTATTGAATCGTAATTTAATAAAATAAATATCATATGGTTATTTAATGAATTTTATTTCATCAAACCACCCTTCTACGCTGTTGAATCCATTGGATAACAATTTATATTCCCTGAAATAGTGTAATAAGTGAACAATAATGAGGATTGAGATCCCTAAATTGAAACATATTCATTATATATTCAGGAATATATAACCCTATGAAACGATTCCCATAGGTAATGAAAATATTCCATAGATAAAATGATGTAAGAAATAAACAGGGCAAAGGTAGAATATACTTAATTATTCTATGATTCATAACACACTAGAGATCATTTTTTAAATGGGATTGGAATAAAGATATATTTTATATGCCAAAATTGACTTGAATATTTTATGTGGATGATAAAATGGGATTACTATGATTACCATTTTCTCTATAGTTTCATGTTATTGATTTTCTAGGATTATCACACGGTATAGAAATATAGTGTAATAAAACACTAATAAAAATTATGGTCAAATTTGAAATGGAGCCCCGGTATATTATGAATTTTTTAGTTGTATAACAGAAGAAACTATTCAACAATCAGATTGTAGACATTGAGGAATATACTCTATATATGATGATATCGGTATGGTTTAGATATGAATGTACCGACCATGCATAATTTAATCGATAAAAATCAAAAACACTCTCCATTTACTAGGTAGATATTTATAACTAGATGTTTAGTAACTCAAATTACCCAAATATAGTATGTAGGTGCCACGAGTTGGTGTGCAACATGGCTTCATGAACAGATCCCAATATTCCAAAGTATATTGACAATATGTGAAGGTCTACAAGAATACATTTAGGATATTATACATAAATTAGGAGTCCAAATGCTAGTGGAATAATAAAAACAATGAATACAAAGAATGAAACATTATATATAAATAGTGAATACAAGTGATAATTAATGAAATGTAATTATTTTATATAAATTGGCCTTTCATAATTTTCATAATGGATACCCCATGTGAAAATAAAATACAAGAAATAACAAATATTTAAAAGAAAACAAAATATAAAATATCATTCCTAAAAGGTCAGGGATATTTTTGAATCCCACCATCCATAACTATCCCAAACATTCCATGAAAAAACAAATAAAATAAAAACATTGAGTTCATTCCAAAAACATTTCAATAAAAAATATAGTAATATTCTTTGGTACCCAAGTTACATAGTGGTTCAAGTTTTGAGTGAGTACAACATAGTATACGATCACCAATAATGTCCCTAAAACCAGAAATCTATATGAAAAGTTCATTAATAAGACCCAATTATAATAAAAATGTTGTGACAAAATAATATAATAACACGCCATTTTATCCCTGATTGTATAGTTAAAAAAATTGTTGAAAAAACCCTCTCCAGAAATATTTATATATATCTAAACTTAAAAATAATCCTCAAAATATAGTGTCCATTTCATGGTTTATTGAAAAGGTAACCATGTTCAGGAATATAAATACTAGTATATCATGGAATTGATGGGCATTGATATCTAGTAAAATCATCAAAAATACATGGATTTTATCCCAAAAATTTTTATCAACAAAAACCAGGTTAATCAATAGAATCCAACATTATTTTTTTTACTAATTGATTCCTTGAATCACTGTATCCATGGAATCCAAAGTCCCATTCTTGAAAAATATCATATACTATAAACTTGATATTCTATCTCATATAATCAGTTTGGATATTGGGTGCTCATCCCATTTAATAGAAATGGGAATCCCAAGTGAATCCACTTCATCCATATATGATATACAATACAAATGATATCAATTGAATCCATGTAGAATCATTCTGAAGGCATTAAAATGTTTTTATTAATATGAAATCCCTGTAATTTTATGTCATTACATAGATCATGAAATTATTCAATACCAAGGAGAGTCAACCCCTGGAATTTAAGAGTTTCCACAATTGGAATACACACACATTGGGAATTACACAAAATTCCAATCCAAAATAAAATCCTACGTATATAAACCAAGTTATTCCATCCTTAAAACCCATTTAAAGAATATAAAAACCACTAACATATCATTTTTTGACAGATAATAAATTTCATATCATGTTATCATCACTCAAGGCTAAAACATTCATAGAATTCATCCTGGACCATTTCAAAACAAACACAAAAATAAAAATTCATGGTTTTTAATAATAACATTCCATTAAATAAATTAATTATCATCATCCTAATAAATAATTTTTTACACAAAAAATTTTCAATTTATTTTCATTTCATGGTTTACATTTAATCCTTAAATAATATATCAATAATATCACATTCCACAAGACATAGTTTAGCATTGTATTACATAAAAACTATAAACTAAAACCACTTCATTGTTTTATATTGGAACTTTATTTAACAAATAATTTCATTTTACAATGAAGTTAAATTGTTTCATGTTATTAACTAAATATCTTAAATTGTACTCCCATTGCATAACCATGGATCACCATTATTACCTTTATCATGTTCTTCCCCTAATCCCATGTTCTATTCATTAAATTAATTTCAAATTTATCTACAAAAATTTAATACCAACACATTACATTGTGAAAGATTAAATAATAGGTAAAAAATTATATAAGCATTTATTTTAGAAAACCAACACTTTATCCTATTTTATTAAAATATTTTAAATGATATATATCAAATAATAAAACCCATGTATCACAAATTGCCTAGGTTTTTTGAATATTTGGTTCGTATTTTATGAAATGAAACTAAAACATGTAATAATCAATATATTATATATAATGAAATAATTAAACCATTTTAGAATCTAAATTTTCATTGGATCACCAAGGTAATAAATAAATAAAGGGGATAGTTAAAAATCCTAGAGGCAGAATAAACATGGTAGTGGAATATAACATGTGAGTAAAACATATAACATGATATTGTAATATAGAAGGGTCATGAGTAATATAATGAAATAATAACATAAACAAAATGTTTTCATAAGGTCATGGTAACATAATAATTTTTTTATAAAAATTTATCATTAAATAAACCTGTGACAAGTCTAACTTCCTAGACAACATAACATTTCGGAAAAAATCCCTTAATTGAGATGGTATACTCAGTAATCACATATGTGGTGTATCGTGTGACTGTAATATTACCCAATTAATTAGAGAATTATTTATCCACATACATCATATAATGTTAATGATGTATCTATTCCCCACACATGAAGTCTGTTATATGTCATTACATAAGTGTTACCGTTGGAAATAAATTGGGTTGCATAATCATGGATCACATCACAATCAATGTAAATTTCACAATGATGGAATTCAATAAATCAATAGAGGAATTTATTAAAAAATAAAAACAAGGGGGAATAATATGGTTATAAATGGGAGACATTAATAAATGACATAAATTAATTTTATACAATTAATGTGGTTTAAATAGAGTTATATAGAGAATTGTCATAAATCGGAGAAAAGTTCGGGTTAGAAGATCCCATACATCAAGAAACATTTATCACAAAATTTATTTATCTTCCTAAATAATAAATATATGTTATTAATTTAGTTTCTAAAGAACCTTATATTATGTTTATTATTAATTTTTCTTTATTCATTATCATGTTATGTGCAGTTACATAATCAATAATGTTTAATTTGTACATTTTGATGATGTTTGGATCATATATCAAAAATCACCGTGGAATGTTTACTAAAGATATAAGGGTTTGTATTTATTAAAATATATTATAAAAATATTTTACTAGTTATCATTTTTATATATAAAAAATACTACTAAAAATAATCATGATCTATACTTATAAAAATTAATCTATGATAATATTATGGAGATGGTAAGTCATATTTACTCTTGATTAATATTTTTATTTCCCGCGATAATGATCGAAGGAATGCAATTATTGTTTTAAGCTTAAATAATCATATTTTTATAAATATCTTATTATCTCTCTAAAAACCATTAGATGTAACATCCATATAATGCTGAAAAAAAGATACGCATCACATCGCGAGGCGTTGGTCCACCGTACACAAGAATGTCATTATCATTTCCAACGGATTACAAGGAAATAATTTATTTGATATATTTTGAAACAAAATCATTAATATATATAGATCATAATATATAAAAAATAAATTCATCATCCCCAATAGACATGATAACCAATTATAAAGAACGATTTACACCAGTTCATGAGGTGGTAATACACCGTACATATGATCAATGGTGTGATTTCCTATTTCATGTAGGTGAAGAAGAGAAGAGGGTATTACATTAAATTTATTATTATATAAAATGGGTGGATGAATGAATAATGAAACAATTATTGGTTACGAACCTTACATATTCTTCAGAACACCTCTTTATAATTATGTATAATTCCTTCTTATAGTGATGTGTAAATAAAATAATTCCTCTATGACCTCATATGGGATTTATGTAATGTATTTACATTGTTTTGGAAAAAAATGGGGTTTCGATGTCTGTAATATGATGGATAAGAGGAACCCTTTTATAAAAGAGCAAGAGAATGAATCTTATAAATACCCCAAACTATTCAATATTGAAATGTCAATATCAATCCAAGTGCCTAAAAATTTGAAACCAAAAGTATTGGAGGATATTTATGACTAAAACACCCCATTCCATTCAATTGTTTTTAATTATTTATACCTATGAACCTAAAAGGATACTCTCTTTTACACTTTTAATTTCATCACGAAATTATATTTTTCTGTTATTTATACTGCTAATTTGGTAAAAAATTAGATTATATTATTATATAATATTTATTATTTTATATCCAAATATGGAATTATTTATAAAATATTAAAGACATAAAATTTTCAGAATTTAATATAAAATTCTTCTTGCAGAACATTGGGAAGAATAATTTTTCCAGAAATATTTTTTTCAATGAATAAGTTGTTTTTATAATTACTATATTATGTGTAATCATAATTAAATGATTTTATATCCATATATAAATATATATTATCTATATGTTTCATTAAAATTTGTCATAATTATTGGTTAATTAATAACGTAAAATGATAGAAACTTTATTAACTTTAAATATTATTTTTTATTAAAATATGTTTTTAGAGCCTAAAAATAATATAATTTGGAAAAAAAGAATACAAATTATTTAAATTTATTTAATTATGTGAAATATAATTAGATAATAAATATGTTAATATGAAATAATATTACATGAATATTGGTAATTTTGAATTATTTAATTTATAAAACAAATTACGGTTTTACATCAAATTTTAATTTTTCATTATTCACTACAAAATTCAATATTTCCAGTATAAAAAAAATTCAACAAGTTAATTAAAAAATATAAATATATAAAATGTTTTAATTTCATTAAAATTAATTTAAAAAATCTTCAAAATAATAATTAAAAAAATTTCAAACAATATTCAATAAGAATCATAATTGAATAATTTTTTTCAACTATGATTAATTTAATTTAAAATTGATTGAATATTTAAAAATTATATTAAAAAAATAATATTTCATAGTTAATTAATATATTTTTAATAATTTACTTATCACTATTCATAAATTCTTAGTTATTTTCTAGTATATAACTTCTATATATAATAAGGGTACGTTGACCTTGGGGATGCATGTCACATATGTTATCAAACACAATTTTACATTTTAAAAACTCATGTTGTTACATTATTCCCCTTCATATTATGTATCCCATGATATTTTATGTGACATAATAATTTTTAAATAGGTTAGGGTACTTTTTCTTCATTTCCACTTCGGTTACATGGGTCCTCTTTTTTTATTTGTTGTTCTCCCAATGTAGTTTTACATGATGAGTCACCTTGTTGTGAATAAATTTGTCTATGTATTAAAATATGATCACTAGATTTTCAAAATAAGAGTAGGAATTTTATATCTATATTTTCTCAAAATGTATTTCATGTTATGGATATGGTATTTATTTCCACAATAAGGTAACATAGAATACGTCACAGACATGAGAATTGGTCGGTGGGAGTGCTAGTTGATAACCCACAACTCTAAGGGGATTGAGAATATAAAAGTGGTTAGTGTACCTTGGGAACATTGTTTCACTTCATCCAAAATATCATTTTTCTATTATATTGAGATACATGTAGAATAAAATTATCTATAACATTGAACACTTGGTCTCCATGATGATTTTCCATGAATACCTTCTATCGAGTATGGGCAATCCTTATGTGTTTCTGAATGCTCTTGAACATTTATATCATCTATAAAACAAGGTTAGGTCTCAAAATATTTAATTCTACTACTTCATCCCATCACATAAGCATTCTAAAAGAAATTAAATAATTGGATACAAAAGGATCCATTTTATTCTTGAGTTAACGCTATTAATGTAATAGAAATCAACCAGAGAAAGATATTAGTCCCATCATACATATAATTCCATAAATAATAACTTAAAATTTTTGTCATATGTATGAATTCTATACTTATATTGGATATCATTTTGGTGTTGATAGGTCATAAAATTATCAACAAATTATTTTCATCATATTGGATACTATTACCGATCGTGAATGTAAATCTCATATCTCAGAAAAATACATTCGAAAGTGGCGTACCATATAGAATCAGAAATTACAAAATGTATATACCAACATTATGATCATGTTCTTGGTCATAAGAAATTGAAATTAAGTGAGAAGCCTTAATAATATTATACACCCCATCCCATAATAATTTATATCCCCTGTCTATATTTTTTAAGAACTGTAAAAAATTCCATTTGGGTGTTTTCCTATTTAATGATGGGTATTTTTATGGGTTAGATAATTCCATTTGACCTTTTAGGTTCACCAGTCACTTTCTGATATACTAAGAACATTTATATATTATACGATACCTCCTTTTTAATTCCCCCCAGCAGTAGTGTTACCCGAGATCTCTATACATATTTGTGCTTCCTAGGTTGATGTAAAAGGTAAAGATTTTTTAATAATTAAAAACTCAATCTTTGTATAAGGATTTGGTGGTACAAATTCTCTTTTCGCAATCCATACCTCTCCTTCTTCATCAATTTTAAACTCTATGGATTTATGTTTCTGATAGAAATGTGACTTCATTGAAGATATGATTATATTTTAATGATTCCCATAGTTTTATTCATGGAATCAAAGACAACCAATGGATTTGTATCCATAGGTAACTACATTTCAAAAGAAGGTAATCATTATGTATTTTCACCCATGATTCTTAAGAACTCACATCGGTCGAGAGGATGGGAGGTCTGTCTCATCACACTCTTGGTGGGGGGGGGGTTGTTTCATACTATTGGACATTCTTAGGTTTTTATGATATTTTTGTTAATACTTTATTTATTTTTATGTATGATGTGGGTATTCTCAAAATCATAGATAAAATATTATCATATGTGGAATTTTGAATCATTTTTATGAATCTCAGCTTCTTCATCAAAATAGATATCTTACTGCATCATAGGTTCTATAATGATGGTATCATATAATATAATAATTAGATATTCATTTGTTTTTATTTTTTTGATATTGGTTTTTTGTCCTTGTAGTGACCACTATAGAGTTTATTTTCATATAGTTGTAATAATTTCAATCTAATTTTTATCTTCATCTAGGGTGGTAGGAATTGTTTGATGTTTTGATTGAACAGATACACAATATTTATATGTATCCTTGTGAATAGAATTAAAACACACAAATTTTAGTTCCCCTTAATGTATAAACTTATACTTTTTAATTTCAAGTGATGTGGACCCAACCATACAGTTTAACATCCCATGGAATGTAAATCTTAATGGAATGTGCCTAGTCAAATTTAGGTGTAGTACTTATATCAAAACAACCAAAGGGACTTGGAAAGGATTTAAGTTTCCATGTTGAATTAGACCATATTGGGGATGTGGGCCAATAGAATATGGTTGGTTTAATATTATTTTTGAACATAATGGAGGATTTCTACATTTCTCCTTTGAATGGGAGTCGAATACTACATAGTTCTTCGGTGAGGACACACACCTCTGGAGGCCCTCAGGGGTATATCTCATAGGGGTGTATCGACCTTTGAGATTATAGGTTGTGGATTACTCATGATATGGTCATCCCCCGTGAATGGAACATGAGAGATATCTAAACTCAGGATGATTCAGGGGTTAAATCTATGTTTACTCCCAAGGAGGATTATTTGTTTAACGGAATTATGAATAGGGATTATTCTTATAATGGTTTTATATTTATCATGGAACCTAGATAATCAACATGTGTATCCTAAATAAAGTAGCTATCCGAGTACCGGTAGTTAAATACATTAGATGGATTGTGTGGGTGTCATGACCATCAATATCCCCTAAGATCATGTGAGTCATGCTTGGTGTTTGAAAAAAGAGGATACCAAATATTCATTAAATAAAGAACTTTCCAGCCTTTGATGATGGAAGAGGAGTATGTTGATGTTGGAAGAGGCCGAGGCGACCATGGAAGTGGATGGGGATATGGTAGAAGAAGTTGGGGATATAAAACATTACTCTCTTCACTCTAAATCGGATTAATGTCTATGGTAGGGACTGAATGAATGTCTAGGATGCGGAGGCGAGAGGGGAGAGGGATCGAGTTCCCATCCCCTTTCTGACATAGTGTTCATGAGGTAGAGAGAAGTAAAAATTGAAACCTCATTCATGAAATTCTAGGGGATTACACTTGATTGGTGGAACTAAAATCTGTCACGTAGTGAAGAAATAGGATGTCATTCCCTTTAACAGTTAATATGAAGAATAATACTCACCCTCTCTACTATAGATTTTAGGATATGGATCTCAAAGATGAGAAAGGATGAACAAATTCATATGCCTATACTCTGATACTATGAATTCCTCAACCCTGACCATGGGTTAATTGTCTACATGACCGTAAAAATATAAATCCAAATAGGTGACACACATAAGAGTATTTTCCCAAGACATTGTAAATCAGTAGGTCTTGGTGGTGGGTTTAATTTGGTTCCCTTAAGATAAGGGAGCCATGTAATGAGAGGCCCTACCATGGGCATCTTGAATGAGATCTTGAAGATTGTCTCGGGTAGGTCCTAAGCATTGGTTCTTGATGCAGATATACCAAGTATGTGTGCTACACAAGTGTTCCATACGTGTACTAGGAGGAACTAAATAGGGTTTCATCTTGGGGATAAATGGCTATGTGAGCTGGATATACCTGGATTAAAAGGCTACTGGGGTGACAACACATAGATGAGTATTTATCCAAGAACCCTATGTATCCTATGGTGTTCTTAAAAGTCTCTCACATGGTTCCCTGATCTTGAAAGGGTACCTCACGTGTGTAGTTTCCCATAGGGGAGAATGATCCATGTAAAGTTTCCTTATGTCTTCTGGCTATGAGGGGATATTTATATTGATTATTCGTTTAATTTTCTATTATACCTTATTTTAGTGAGTTAGATGAGAGATTTTTGGATACCTAGGGGAAGTTGATGCATAATGATAGCTATGGGCTTTCATCCAATTTTTTAGTTGTCTAAATGAGAATCCCACAATTCCTTTTATAAGAAATGAGGTCACCTAGTCGAATGGATTCATTGCCATAGGTCTTCCACACAGGTTATCTCTATAGTTGTACCATGTAAGTGTATAATGATATATGGTCCTTTTAGATTCTCGTTGTATCTCCGCTATATAGGACCCTGGTTAATGGGTGATGCACCTTGTCGGCTATAATGGTAGGATCTGTGTATGTGTCTTGGCACGCAGGTGTGCTGCATAAGTCCATTTTGAATGATCAGTTGGATTCTATGAATATTCCATGATACATAACTCATGAATTATGGGATTCAAAATCATTTATGTCTTCCTTTATTTCAAAATGGTCTGTCACCACAATCCCCCTCAACATTGTATCCTAAAAGAATAATGAGGGATTAGTCCTGAGGAAAAAACATTGGAAATTAATATGACAGATAGAAGTTAGATCATGTATCTTCTCTGCATAGCTTTCCCACATTGTTCATCAGGGTATGTGAGTGTAATATACTGATGGCACCTATAAATACCCATTCCATTGACTCTTTCTTCACACGCCTTTTCGGATTTTTTTCACTCTTCGCATATGTCCTCTTATCGAAAGGCCAAAATGGGGTACCTTGTCGAAGGAGTTTGTAAAATACATTCCTTTTCTAAAGGATTGAATTTAATTATGATTAAAATTGGAACATTTTTATGTACATATTTTGACATAATTAATAAAATGGTAGGTTTTCTTATAGATTTCTAAATGGCTTCATCATGGATTGAAATCGAGGAAATTGTTGTACGTCATACTGAAATGATAAAATCTGTCATACCAAACTATTATGAGTATGTTAATATTACCCTTATCGAATTGGATAAGGGTTTGATTTTGTATCATCGTGGGTATCCAAAAAGAAAATATATTTCTCTATATGTTCATGGGATTCTAATTGATTCACATATTCCTACATATATGAAATATTTCTCGAATACGTGGTTTATGAAACACATTAGCACTCCATGTTTCAACATTTCTATAATGGGGGTCCCCATTAATTGTTGAATAGATCCTATTGGATGAATTTTATATTAATGCAGCTTCGCTCCTGATATAAATGACCATGTCATAGTTTCATGGCCTAATTAGTATGATTCATCTTTTCGTACATTAATGATAGATCAATATCATGTATAGAAAGATGTCTTTGAACATTGCATTGGAGGGGTGTTAGACACAAATTCATGTGGAAGTTCTAGGAATATCAAACTTGTGTCATGTTTAGGAAAGGGATGTAGGATTTTCACATTTATAAGGCTATCAGGGTAGGAAATACATATGTTTACAATAATGATAACATTCCTAAATTATTTAGCAGATAGAGTCCGTAGAAAAAATTTTATAATTTGATGCATGGTTATGTTGGTATCTGTTAATGGGATGTCTACCAAATATCATGAGATCCCATTCTTAGGGAAATTTATACTGAACAAATTCCCCAAAAAACAACATGGGATGATGTGAATAGGACAACACTGTTGGTACTTGTCTTATTAAAAATAATTATGAATATAAATAATAAATTGGATCCTCATCCCATGAATGATGTCACATAGATGTGTTGATGTTGGAATTCTTATAACCATCATAAGAGAATGGTCCTACCTGTAAGCATCCTACTATTCTTCCCACTAAAAATAATCCGAGAGATTTGTGTATGTTTTAGACCACATTGGAGAAGGGTGATTGGAAACATTAGGGTTATAATGAAAAGCCTAATATTGAGGCAATGTTATGCCTAGCTATCTTACTTGCATTGTGGATAAGCATTTGTCAGCATCCATTTCACTAGAATGGTGGAAGTGTCAGCCACAGACTTTCGTTATTGTGGAAATGATAGCATAGGGGAGGTACATCGGTTTGTTTATCCTTGTGTTAGAAGAAATCTATCACTTAATGTAGAATTTAAGGAATTAGAAGGCATTATTTACAATTTTAGGGAATTACAAGTGTTTTTGGGATGGATTGTATCACATTTTAGTCCATATTCAGTGATGAATTCAATTATGATCCCCAATGGTCAATTTACATTATTTTTTTATGAATTCTTTGGGATTCCGCCTCTGAGTCTAAAACCTAAGGTGGTGCTAAATTCACTGAATGTTTTTGGAAACTTTATCTTCTATTCATATTGTAATTAGTTGGCCGTAACATTTATCAATGATGATAAGGAAAATAATTATGATCTTAGTATGTATATATTGGAATTTATGGATGTTGTACTATTATACCATACTGATATTGAGATTATCTGGGGCTTAAGTCCCTTATTGGTTTTATCACTAATTTATATGTCATCAGTAATTATGAAATTTCCCTCCCACATATGTTAGGAATGTGAATCATCCAATTTTATACCAACAATTATGTATCCTAATGGATCTTGAGGCATCTAAAATGTCACCACACTACCCCTGTTAAAGGTATCAATTGGACCTGAGGCCAGATATTCCAAGGCCTTGGTTTCATCATACCTTTGGGGGGATTTGACCAAGGGAACAAATCTGGTATAGTCCACCACTATTTATGTCCATGGAATGTGTGGCTATATGTCCAATACTGATAATGATGCAGAGGATCCAAAACCTTTAAAACATTCTCCTAGAATGTCCAAAACGCAATCTATTTTTATAAAGATAACACCTCCAGGGCCAATTTTGTCCGGTCACCATCATCAATAAGAAATTGTTGCCTTATCCTCTCATTCTATTGATGAAAAAAGTATTCCTGAATTGGTTTTCCAATGAGAAGGTGTTGTGTTTTCCCCACAACCAACTGCATCATTTAAAAATTAAGTGCAACCCTTACTCATCCATTATAGGGAAATCATGATTTAAAATTACAAGGATTCATGGAAGTTTCTCCCGGATGGCCATTGAATTTCGATGTTGAGTGATCTTAATGAACCCTATGATTTTCATCATAATAATTATTTTGATGAGGTATAGGAGTATATCATGGAGCTAAATTATTTCACATATGAAACTTGTTATCAAGTCCTAGCCACAATGTCTGTAACTGTCATGTTGTGTTAAGGAAAACCTTAAGGGGTAACTATTCCCCATAGGGAGGAATGTTGAATTTATTTAAGGGGTATCAATTATGGAGGTATGACATAGGTTCTTAAGGAACTAAGGCATAGAAAATCTCTAGGTTCTATAGTTATCGACTCAGTTTTGGATGGTGAAGGATAGACCAGGACAAGTCCTTGAGGAGGTATATCAGATATTGAGTGAAGAAACATCTTATAAGGATTGATTAATATTGATCTGGTGCATGATCATAAAACTGATCTGGTTAGGACATCAATGGATGAGTAAAATGTCTCTGGGAACAAGTCCAATGATGAGTATTCTAGTCATTTTCCGGCGATATAGAAGACGATGTTTAGAGTATTGGTCTTCCATGATTGAGGAGGTGTAAGATCCATATGGGAAATTGTAAAGAGTGAAAGGACATATAATTTTCCCCTACCAATGGAGATAAGATCTGGGATGTATTCAAAATCTATGTAGATTGAGATTGATCCAAACTTTCCAACCAAGGCTATTTGTCATCATAGGGAGTCTAGTGCGGTACTTGAACAATATTTGGAATTTCATGTGCACATGGAGGATGAAATGGTTGAATCAGTTCAGATTATTAATGTTACTAAATAATATGTAAAAAGGATGATGGGAAGGTTATACTGATGAATCAAAATGAAGAGAAGTGTATCTGGATTGATTTGAAATATATAATATTGATAAAAGGATTCAATTATAAGAAGATTTGTCTACAGGATTAAATCTAATCCTAGGTCAAGAAGGAATTTGAGTTTGAAGATATTTTCAATGATGAACAAGATAGTCAGGGAAACACAGTATCCTAGAAATTATTAGGGGAGATTATGTTTGGAAGACTAAAGTTGTCTTTTAATTTCTCTATTATTTCCATTTGTGGTTGAACTTATGGTTTTTCACTATTAAATTAAATTTCAATGATATTAAACCTTTTAATTTCATATCAAGGTAGATATATATGTCCAACCATAAAAAATATCGAAGGGATCAATTTTTATCAAATAATAATAAATATATTTATATGAAATATCATCCAATTTAAAATGATTTTCAGAGGATCCATTGCAATAGTCATATAATTACAAAGAAAATCCTATTGAACCTAGATAACTAAATCAGTATGTCCATCTATATATAGATGATAAGATGTTCTTAATTTATTCTTGTAAAACATAACATCATTAAATCATTTAGAAAACCTAAATTTAATCTTCATATACTTAAAAGATAAAATTTTATTGGGAATTCAGTGTTGTCTCACAAACCATTGGATATACCATACACCATACTCTTACATTATCTAAATCTAATTTATATGAAATAATTTCATGGATTTATTGATTCATTCAATGATCACCCACATTACATCCTTCCCACTAGGATTCCACCGAAAACTGAAGAACAAATCAATGGAAATATCATCTGATGACCTTACCGAATTGGTTTTGGGATGCGACAATATTGTTGGTACTGGTTTATCAATAATAATTCTTTGAAAATGAACAATAATTCAAAATATTATATCAACAACCTCACCTCTACCCCCGATACTGATACCTAAAGTGCTTATACATCTATGTAGATCTAGGTTTCACTAAATAATATGTCTAGTTTCCACTTTAAAATAAATTGCACATGAAGTAAAATGTGTCAACCAACCTACTACAAAAGAAAAAATCTACACTATGAGGCCAAGACCACTCTCCTACGGTCACCCCGCTGTAAAGGCTTTCACTAAATAATTAGAACAATGTGTCTTCAAACTATTAGAGCATAAATTGATCACTAAAATATTATTTAACCTTCATTGAATCTAGAAGCACCCTCCCACGATCCTCTTTCACTTCCAATATCATATCAACAAACAAATTCATTACAGACAACTCCTAAACCGAATCCTTCAATATTTATGTAATTAAAATTATTCTCAACACATCATAAAACAAATTTACAATGCTACGGGTTGATGAAATATCAAAATAAAATTTCTAATGTTACTTAACACAACATCTCAATCATAGATTCAGATCCCTTAGACTAAAAAAAATTTGAGGCTCTTATAATAATAATACACTATAAATCACTCCCCACAACGATTGAATTGAAAAAAAATTAGTTCATGCATTATAGTTTCCTCCTCTAGATAATGTGTAGGTTATTTCATCATATTTATATTTAACTAGTGTTATCCACAAGCAATAAACTATTTCCTCATAATTTAGATACATTACAAAACCATATGATAGGCATCACATATGGAAATATAAAAAAACATGGTTCTAGAATAATAAAAATCTATGTTGAATTCAAGCATAATTTTAGCTCATTATAATATAAATTACAACATCCATTAAATAAAAAATTTACACCCTTATATGTTAAATCTATCATTAAAGAATAAATCTTGGTGTTTCAATGAACAAATCATCCATAGTATCCATCAAAAGGCTAGATTCTCATGATCACAAACAAACTTATAGGGTTCTCTTAAGTCATAATTTCTGATATTTTTTCAAGATATACTATGATTCCGCTCAATGATATAACATTCAATAGAAACATCAATTCATGGATCTAAAACTCACACTTGTATAGAGTACTATATAGATGATGTTTTTCATGATGGTTTAAATAATATCCAAATGGTTCACATGAACCTCCTTTTAATTATACCTCACAACAAATAATATAAAATAACGACAACAAATGTTTCCTTGAACCGATGAAATATTAATTTCATCATTGCAATAATCATCATAGTATCAATAGTGAGGTCAAAATGAATAACAAGATATTGAAAATTCCCATATCAAATTCTATATGATGTCTTAGGTATATCCAAATCTCATACTCTGAATAAGTTATACCTTGAATAAAGGTAAATCATGGAAGACCAATGATCCCTTTAATAGGATAAAAAAGATAATAAATCCATGGAAAATGATATTTATTCTTATCAGTCTCCCTATTGAACAACTAATAATCAATGAAAATTCTAATTCTTCATTTTTTATCAACGTTGATAGGATATACCAAGGGTGATATGATATGATAATTAAATCCACTAGAAACTAGGTCCTCATGTAGGACCTTACATTAATCAGATTCAAAACTATCTATACAATAAAAACTTATAAAAACACGCATTATTCCAATGAACATTTAATTTGTAAAAATTATCACTATTTTTGTTTAAAACTAAAAAAAAGAAACTAAAAAAGACAACATATTACTCACAAACTACTATATGAATCCATCAACCCTTGAATGCGTTAACAACATCGAGGGAAATCTCTAAAAACTGGAATATTATTACCCCATCATAAAGAATAATTCCCCTTCCATTCTTGATCTAGATTCCCACTAAACATAGAAAACATGAGTAGCCCCATTTCTGAAATATAAGTGAACTCAGTGATGATAAAATTCTATCTAGGACTCAATTGTCATAATCCAATCCATGATGATAATTATGACGAATCTTTAAACAAAAAGAACTAAAAAGTATCACTCCACCCTATAATATGAAATAATTACTCGACACATGGAAAATATGAATCCTTGTCTGTACCTCATTCTCTATGTGGTGTATTGATCCAACATGCATGAAACAATTCTATGTTTAATATCAACACATCAACTACCTTTTAAAATATAAAATATTTGGTATGACACACATTAAATAATGATAGAACCATAAAATATGAAATAATCACCATACTTATTATAGTAGTCCCCCCCCTATATCAGATCCCTCTAGAACATACTCTCTATAATAATTATTTTTTATCTTATCCACCTACAGATGTCCCATGGAATGAGGATTTGGCCCACTACCAATAGAATTTCCCTCCTAAACCTATGATCCCTTTATGATAGTGGATAATGTAATATTACCTTGATATATATATTTTCATAAATTTTTTGTTGATTGATAGATTGTATAAAAATATGATATGTATTAAGAGCCTATACATAGTTATGAATTGTTTGACCTAACCATCTTTAATATTATGCGACATAATTCTTCTACCATATTTTCTCCCCTAAGACATGTGATAAAGAAAAATAGGCCCCTCTTACGCTTCCTTTTCTGGCCACATTATACACCTTGTATTACCACAGAACCAACTAATGCTCCACACTAACAAGTCTTCCAAACAATGTATCCCTCCACTAATGTTTCATTTTCCATTTCCAACACAATTTCTATAAGGGAAATGAGTATCCACATCAAACAAATATCAAGCCTCAGTCCTAACTCAAACATTTGTAATATGATGTACTCATTATTGTCAAGCTCTGGTGCCCGATGCACTAACTCATCAAAATGTGTGTAATACTATTTAATGGTTTGATCCCCTAATATTTGGTTAGAATATTCTAGTAATTTTATTCGTGGAATGTATTAGGATTAAAATTTTGGTTAATAATTTTCTTGAAGGATTCTTAGGTAATGTCCTCCTGTAACATTACATGCACAATAGAGTTCTACAATATCCTTCCAAGTTCCTTGAACTTTTAAGTGGCTTAAACTAAAATAGAGTCTTCCAGAGTCCTCAAGGAGTGGAAGACCATATCTATCATCTCAATCCACTCCTCATAATCCTGGGTTCCTTTTCACCATGATATATGGGTGGATGATACATAGAAAATTTCAATCCCAGATCTACTATGAATCCTTTGTTCCAAAACCCAACTAGACCCTATGTAAAAACAATGTTGATAATAGAATATACCATAGTATGTTTTACTAGATCAAATTCAGGTGAAATCAATCTCATAGCTTCCTCTCTCAAATTTGGAATATCATATCTCGATAGAGATAGAAAAAATCTAACTAGTCATAATCAAAATGTAGAATTAGAGGACCAAAATCTGGTATTGATAAAAAAACCTTGAAATGAAAATTTTATAGAAACCATTATGAAACATACATAAAATATAACTTTTCAGTTCAATTAAACAACCCTATAGGTTCATTAAAATGACCTCAAAATCCATGACTCAAACAAAAAAAAGCCGTTGACCATCCATTTAAACTCGATTGTTGTCGTGGAATTATGCTTCCTAGTACAAATTTTGCACCCACTATATAAATTTTTATGCTCTTAACTTCTCTCTACCAATAATAAATAATCAAACATAAGAATTCCTAACAAACTATAGGTTGGGCATTCTATTGATACAAAATTATAATGTAACAGCCCATGATAAGTGGAAAAGTCCCCCTAACCAGCCCATCTCATAATATGTGTAATCCTGTATAACTAAATCCACTCTTGAATTTTATAATAAAATACATTCAATTATAGTTGTAATAAAAAAAATTATCAGATACTAGAAAATATATACAATCCAATCCGACCCATGAAAACTATAAATTAAGTCAAGATTTCATTTATCCAACATTCTCCTCTAGGGAAAACCAAACAGAAAGAATCCAGATAAATGAAAGAAAACATGGTACAAGATTCACTTACCTTTATCGTAATCATATAATAAAACATCTGAAAATTTGAAATGGAAATAGTATAGTGTTATAAAAATCCTAATTGCGAAAATTTACATACCAATAATTTTTATAAGTCACAATAGTTTATAAATCATTTTCAATTTCTATTCCATTAGTTCTCAAAAAAACCAAGAATACTATCAAACCAGATATATAAAAATTACAAATGACAGAAACATGAAATCATATCCTTTAATAAAAATGTAAATTACAATACACATATCCATGAATCAACCTATCATGTGAAGAATTGAGATATAAACTCATATAATAACACAGGACAAAAAATCCATGATTCAAACAATAATGTGATAAATATGAATTCATGAAAAGAAAAAAGCACATCATATTTTGATCTAGCCAGTGAGTAAATGTGAATTAGTCCTTATCAAGATGAAATATTCATACATCGAATCCAATAAATATCGATTCATACCATTCTATATCAAAAAACATACATCCTAGTGCTGAAAAACACACTATGACTACCCATGTCTCTATCTCAATACACTAAAGGTGCCCAATGACCAATTCTTCTAATATATTTTCCAAAATCATGAGCATAATTAACCAAAGGAGAGGCTTGCGTGAAATATTGGATTTTACGTGCAAGATTGAAGTGAGTTTGAAATGTTGTGTGCAAGGAATAATTTGAGGTCAAAACATCGAACAATGGAAAAGGAATGAAGTGCATGAAATATATAAATAGTGCATGAAAGATGAGGTTGGCACAAAAGTGACTTACATTCCCAATGTGACGTCAAATGGGGTTTTGCAAAAATCATTAGGAACATGCGTGAAGCATTGGGGTTTCTACACGTAGGGGTCGACAAGGTCTATAAATACGAGGTGACCCCCTAAAATTTGTTATGCTCGAAACTTGGGTAAATCCAAAGCTCTGAGGCACGATAGAATTTTATTAAATGGGAGTGTGTGAATGAAAAATATATATGAAGAAGACGATAGTTGGGAACAACATTGAAGATGCACGCAAGTGGTTTTTTGTGAAAAAGGTCAAATCTTGTGTGCATGGAATTAAAGTTGTGAGAAAGTCACTAAAAAGGGTGCATGAAATATTTGGATTATTCCCACTTATTCAGTTGTGCATCAGATAGATCTTACCAGCTTCTAGGTAGTAAAGTGATGATTTTTTGTTCATAGAATACACCTATTCAATTATAAAGATGAACTAAAATACTGTAATTCTATATTTGTGCTAATATGGTGCACACGCACTTGAAGATTTTTTTCCAAGTGTTACAAGAGTGTAAGGGATAATCCAACTCATTGTATTCAACATCAAATAATTTTTTTTTGTGAATTTTGTGGTATCGGATTGATTCCATATAGTACAGAGGACATAGCTACACTTTTTGAGTAGTGAACCCCTTAAATCATGTGTTACTATGGTTTGCGTGTTCTTAGGGGATTAAAATATTTAAACGGAGGCAATGGCTCTTTCAGAAGAAAGGAGACATAAATATAAAAATATATAATGGATTCACCTCCTCCCCCTCTCAGCGATTCTTGGATCTTCACTGGGATCTTCAATAACACATTAACACTAGGACCTCACAAAATCCACAAAAATATATAGGTCATCTATAACATCATGATAACATTTAATAGTATTCCACTAACAAAAATAGGAACATTGTTTTGAGTTTCGTTTGGTGTATCTTTGGGTGATAAAATTGTAAATTTTGAATTTTCTGAGGTTGTGCACTATTGGCGCATCTTTTTTCCAGACCATGTGCCCTACTAGAGAAAACATGAAGAATGAGGCAGTGAGGATCTCCATAGCTATTGCACGGTTTGTAAAAATTAGTTCCCATGTAGGAGAAAACGTACAACCCATTTAAATGGGGAACATGATAGGGGTGCATGTTTTAGTGTAACCATGTATCCCGGACGAGCTAACCATTCATATGGGACTTTTAATCTGAAAAAGTAATTTTAAAACATATAAAATCCTTGTTTTATGTGACTGATTCACTAAAACAGAAACCTAATGTTTTTTTCTTCTATATTAGTTCCCATGAGAGGTTTTTGGATCATATACACCCAATTTGATGTGAATCAATGCTTCAATATCATTGTTATATCTTATCATGTCTAGTTTCCTCTTCATATTCCCTTGATCCTGAACTATTTTCAATCCTCCTTCGTGTTTCATTAATCACCATGTTGATTGGAATATCTACTAAGCTTTGTATCAAATCATTGATCTTGGTGTGATTATCATATTCCATTTTCATCATTCTACTTTGGAGAATCTTGAATAGGGTTTGAGTTATTTAGAATTATTGATCACTATGTATCTGGTTCCATTTTGATTGACAAATATAATTAAACATATAATCAATATTATATGGTTAAGTTCATTTCAATTGAATGTTTGTGATTTTGTTCTTGTGAAATTAAATTTTTAAAACACCAATTCTATTTAATGGGGGGGATTTTGTCTTGAAATTGAATTTTTTTGTACAAGTGGGTAAAACACATATTCCATTGAATTCTGGATTTATTGTGAAATTGATGGGGATGTTTAAAAAAACTACTGAATTCAAAATGAAAAATTGGTTTGACGGTAAATTGTGGAATTTTATTATGGAATTTTATTTTATTTAATTGATTTAATTTTTTTTTGTCCAAAATGGCATGAAATGATTTTCATAGAAACTGATTGGTTTTAACTTTTAATGTATTTTTTTGATTAAAACCATATTTTGGGTTTTTTAGTGGGACATTTGAATGTTGGAAATTGGAGAATGTGATGAATTTTATAATAAATTGTATTAATATAATCTTAATATTTTTTGTTTTTCACTAGATAAAATGCAATCCTTAAGTAGTTTGTGAGTTATTTGGATATCACACTTGGATTTAAAACATTTCAAAACATAATTGTTTCATGTCTCATCCCTAATAAATTTTTGATGAATTCATTTTGAATAGTGTTAAAGGGATATCTATATACACATATTACCGAGAAACATAGATTTTGAGGGATTTATCATATCCATGAACTATCCGGCCTTTTAGGAATATAACCATATTGCATGCTTGTATGTGTTTGAAATTATTATATCCCAATTTTTAATCTAGTTTACAAGATTTGTGATCATATACAAACTGTTTTACATAAAATGGTTTATTATTACATTAATTTCAAATATCTTCAATCATTTAAAATGTAAGCATGGTCTGTTTGAATTTGATTTTGAAATTCCAATCATGTTCATTTAAAATTGAAATTACTATTTTGTTAAATAAATATTTTAACATTTTATGGAATCCTTGGATAGTACCTACTAGGATTTTATCTCACAACCTACATGTTCCATCAGTTTTTTGTATTTTATCACATACTATGTTAGAGTAGAGTAAAAACACCACTTGAAGGTGGTTATAGTTTTTTATTTTTTGGCATAAAGATTTGAGTCTATTCAGACATTGAATGTACATTCATTTTTTGGTATTTTTTTCTATTACGTTGTGTAAGTTTACTTGTTGTACTTCTAGTAATATTCTCTCGGTGAATATTCAATTTTATGCATAACGAGTAGTGATAATTACTAGAAAATTGTTCTTTAACATCTCTTGGGATGGAATTTATCAGTGTTAGAGATCCGATAACTACTATAGTGAGATTAACATCCCTAGTCATTTATTAGTGCTAAAAAGAACTGATAAAGTAGAATATTATAGTTTTTGGTAACACAACACTAAAAAAAATCAATGTTGTGTGCTTTACAAGCACACCACAACACAAAAAACACTATGAAATAAAAAAATCATGTATTAATACATAATCAAAATGAAAAACATTTACAGTATAGATACAAGAAAAAACCAGTATATTATATAAATTTAAAACATTTATTTATACAACATCATAAGTTAACATTATTACATACATTCAAAAAACATAGTCATCCATTTCCTTTTGATCCAAACCCCTACTCGAGTAACAAATAACAAATATATAATAAAAAAATTACGTTAGTAATAATATGAAGAAATAAATTAATAGGATGTATTAATTATAACTTAAAATTTGAGTCATACAAGGAAAATTGTGTATCAGATTGAGTTTCTGTAGATTTATTCAAGTAATATCATCTATTCTTTATCCTTCATAAATAATCATTATGGTATTTGGACAAAAATTTATTTTACAAAAATTAAAAATAAATTAATTATGTAATATCATATAGAATGATGAGAAAACAATCTAAGCTCATTTTCAATGTTTTGTGAATGTGATGTCTGTTTTAAACTTATTTGTCATATAAATATTAAAGAGAAACATTTTGAGTACTAGAGTCACATTGTGCATCAGATTGATGTATAATTTAGTCTTACATGTCTCAAATGTCATATAGAAAATTTTAATAATTTATCCAAAAATATAAATTTTCTTTCATGGTTTTGAGTATTTCAATGTTATTTTTTACTAAAATGGAATTTTAATATGGAAACATGTACATTGACTCATACAAGTAAAATCATGTGTCAATTTAACATGATACTAATACCCAGTCCTCGCAAATGATAGCTGAATTGTTTTCCTAAATTATGGGGAATATCAAATTGTTTTTTCTCCGTTTTCAGTCAGTGAAACTTATTAAAATAAAATCTTGATTTAAAACTAAAAACGAAAGCCTTGTTTCATACTAGAAACATCATGTATTTGATAGAGGGTGGATTATTTTTAAATATCAGATATTACTTATGAATCAATTTTCTAAAGTATAAAAACAATAAAAATGTGTTTTCTTGGATTGTAGTTGGTTTGTATTCATTTTTAATAGAATTGATTTTAATTTTAAATTACAAGGCATTATTGGAGTGATATCAATCCCAACATCCATAAAAATGAGGTGATGATAATAATAAATGTCCCAAATAGATTAGGGATCATTTTCATGATGTATTAAACCAATCAGAATTTGTTTACATAGTTTTTAGAATGACACTAATATTTTTTTAGATAAAATATCATTTTAAATTCAAAATCATCGCTTTAACACATACATATTACATCATGTATTAGTTTTAAATGTGGATAATTCCAAAAAAAATCAAAAATTAAAAATGAAATAATATCTTATATTATCATAAAAAAAGGCCATGTTATCTTGGTTATCAATGAGTAACATTTTTAACTAAATTTTCAATTTTTTAACTGATAAAAAACCCATTGACTCATATTGGGCACATCATGTATTAGATTAAGTTCTGATTTATTCAAATGACATATGGATTAATTTTATATTTTATAAAAAAACTAGAATGCAATTTATCATTATTCAATTTTGAACCCAGATCTTTTTTTCTGGTATGTTTTCCTTTTTTGGTACTTTTTGGGGAAAAGTGGTTATTCTAAAAATTTTCTATGTAAACGACGTGTACATTATGAGTACACACCATGTACTCGGTTACCGCGGGTAGCCAGGTGATAGTTTTGTAGTGGCCATGCACACAGCCGTGTGTGGTGACCTGGAGACTGCTTAATGTGGTGTCCAGTGAAGGCATGTATATGGAGTGTACTTATAAATTAAACGTCGTGTATTTTTTTCATTAAATGCACTAAGGTTGTGTCTGAAAGACAGAACCAACTCCTTCTATGATTGGGTCATTCAAGAATGAGAGAACGATGTGGATCTTCACCGAGCCCTTGATCGATCATTCGTTCTTGGAATCAAACTTTGTCGGTTGTGTTAGAATCGCATCGGGGTGTTCTCTAATCTTCTTGAACACCTTCTTCTGATTCATCCTTTTTCTAGAGTTATCTTTGGTTGAACGTTTTAGAAATCTTTTTCGATATATGGTGTTCTTGGGATATTCAAGGCCTATGGTTCATGCAAAACGATCCTAAAACACCGAGGTAGGTGGTTTGTGCATTTTCGTTGGATGTCTTTGAGTTTTATGGGAAAAATCCCCAACACCCAAGAACGGGGTATTTCAGGTTTATTGTTTTATCCCTATTATTTTCCTGATATGCTTGTATGCATGAGTAGAGGATAATAGAATTTGAATAGGGTTTACTGTTATGATTTCTAAATGTTTTCCCATTCATGATTTCTTGTTTTGATTGTTAGAACTTGTTTGCATGTTAGGATATTTACTTTCCAAGTATTGTAGGATGGTGTGACTGTTTTTATAACATGCTGGTATGTTGTAGACTATTTATCCAAGTTGTTCTTGAGGTTTTCGTTGGATGATATGCTTCATTGTACTTGCTTGTCTAACACAGGGTCATGAGAACCTGGTGTATAGACCATAGGGATAATGGACGGAAGGGCCTATCCAGAGTGTCTTTTTACAGTAATGATGCGAGGCCATAGGGGGAATTGGCATATGTGCTTCTTCAGAGTGTTTGTAGGTCCTCGACGCGGGCCACATGGGGAATGTGATGTAAGTTCTTCCCTTGAATGCCTTTAGTTTTGATACGAGACTATATAAGGAATTGACGACGAGTGATTCCTCAGAGAGTCATTCCATAAACTAAACCAGAGGGGTTAGACTGAGTGTACTACTCCGAGGTTTGCATGTGTTTCTAATTAGGACCCGAGGGGTCGGGCCATGAGTACTTCCCATAGGGTTACCTTTTGTGTTTAGTTGTTTCCTTGTACTATGAGGTAGGATGAGAGCGGATAGGCTTTGATTACTTCCTAGAGGGTTACCTGTTTGTTTTTACCTGCTTTGATTAAATTTTTCTTGATATATGTGCTCAATTCAATGAATTTGTGGATTGGTTACTGCTGAGTACTTCCTTGTATATTGTTTCCATTACTCATCACCTGCCTTATATTCACTGACTATTAGGCATAAATACTGTGGTGGTTTCTATGTGGTATTTAGTCTCAAACCCTATTTGGACCGTTATTTTTGGCCAAAAAGGATTGTATTGTTTCAGGTGTAGATAAGGGAATGCGCCCTTCTATGTCAGGTACTAGACATCTTTGGATATAGAGAGAATGGGACATAGCATTGGAATGTGATGTTGTGGAGTAGTATACTGCTTTCTTTTGTACATTAGATTAGTACTGTTTTCAGTATTGTGACTTTTTTGGATGTTTTCGTAGATATATGTATCATGAATCATTTATATATGTGCTCTAGTTGTTATTATTTCATTTCATAATTCTTCCACTATTTCTTGTTGTTTGGAATTACCATTACTTCCTCTATTGTATATTTGTCATGAATCGTCCCTCAGGTCCTGTGACGTGACTACCCAAAGCCCGCCTTAAATAGGCCAGGGGCTGGCAACTAGCACCAAAGGTGTATTCCCCAAAATTGTGAAGGCCTTGCCTTTATAACCTGTAAGCACATGCATCAAATCACACATCATTATACGAACTCAACCAAACATTATAACCAAAAGTGAGTGATAATGTAAAGGGGTCAGAATACAAGACCAATCATAAAAGTACAAGTACAACTGAAATACAAAACAACTGATGAAAGTGATATTGGAAGAGACTAGGACATCATCCGAGTTACTACCTGAAGGGTCGGTACAGATTGCCTCCTCATCACACCATGCCAGTTCGTCTCTATTGTGTAATGACAGACCATATTGTCCACCTTTAGGTACCGTCCAATCCTGGTACTCCCAGTCTCAGTCAGCGCTATCCGTCGTCTGCATCCAACACAACAAAGTGAAGGCACAACCAGTGTAAGGGTCAGTATAATGATACTCAGTAGGGATCCCAAGACCCTCAAGTTCTCACAAAAATCCACCAAGGATAAACCAATAATTATGAAATCAATGAATAATCATACATAGGTATTTTCTCATACATATACCTATGTTATCAAGTAATCAATCTCAATAATGAGGAAAACCCAGAAAAACTAACTCAGCTAAAACTAGGATTTTATTCTAGGGGTAGTATCAAGAAACATCCCTAGTCACATTGTCGAAACCTAGGCTACTAGAGAACTCCTCCTCTATCGGGAAAAGTGGGTCTTCCACGACACCAAGGCGCTTCCCACAAACCTTAGACTACTGAGGTACTCCTCTTGTCGAGTACCATGGGTCAGTCGCGTCACCAAAACGCTCCCCCTCATAGCCTACTGAGTTAATTATCATATCAACTATCGTGGGTATACCGCATCAGCAAGGCGCCCCTACTATGGGTCTGTCGTGAAACCAAGGTGCTCCCTACTGGGCTAGTCGAGTCACTTCGAGTCGAATCAGTCAGCAGTTGTCAAGTCTCATTCAGCTACTATGTCTCCGCACTATGCTTTATAGTATCCAGGAGATTCCTATCCACAAGATACTAGTTGATATTCCAACTATCTTGAAGTTCCATGAAGATGTATCTCAAAGGTCTGCCACATCATAGGGGACTCATCACAACGGATGGCACATCAATCGGACGCTCGGTCAGTGAGTTATTATCCTTTTAGTCCTGGGGGCTTAGTAGGATTCATGCTCGATCCAACCAGACCGTTTTCTATATTAATCCAAAATTCTAGTGGGTTATCCTCAAAGGGACCGTCATTCTCCATGATTTCTAACGTTGTTGATGGTTCGTCAAATGGACGTCCGGTGCAAAAGTTATGACCAAAAGGAAGTAAATGGGTCATAGTGGGCATAGGTCCTACCCTACCTGGTCTGAATGACCCGTCCCGACCCAGCATGGGCGGACCCGGCCCGAAGTGTGGAAAGGCCCGTTAGGTCGGTCCAGCCTATTGGGTCTGGGCCGATAGACTGCGAGGGGCTGAGGAGGGTCGTGGGTGGCTGGGAGGGAATGATGTCGTGGAGCGGCTCGGTTGGAAGTATCCTCGAGGGAATGAGGCGGTGGGTGGCTCATAGGGCTGGCGTGTAGTGCGGTTGGGGCGACTCAGAGGGACTGTGGGCGGCATGAGCTAGGGAAGCTCGGAGGGCCATGGGTGGTGTGGACCAGGGTGGCTCGGAGGGCTGCGGGGAGGGTGGTTTGGTTGGGGCGTGGGGTTGGTGAGGCTGGGAGACCGATTCTCCATGTGGGCATGGGGCGATTCAGTCGGGAGGCCAGAGGGCCGTAGGGCGGCTCGGCCAGGGCACCAAGATGAGGTGGGTGGTCGGTTCTTCTGGGAGGGTGGAGCACTGTGGGGCGGCATTATTGGGGCGCACATCCGGGGAACACATCCGAATTGTCCAGGAGGTCGGAGCGCCGTGGTTGGCTCCATCGGGCACAAAGCTAGGGAGCACGGCCGGTTCATCCCGAATGGTGGAGCTCCGAGGGTGGCTTAGCCGGGACGCAGAGCCGGGGTGCACGGTTGGTTCGGAAGGGAGACCGAAACACCGTGGGAGAAGTGCAGGACGTAGAGGTCGCAGGTGGCGGTGTCGTTGCCTTTATCGCCTTCATCTCCTTCCTCTATGTCGAAGAGTACACCAAAGAAGAATAGTGGAGGGTTCCGACCAAGTTTTTTTTACCCACACTCTCTATGTTTAGAGTGATATAAAGTGGTTCACAAATAATGAAGAAAGAACGAGTATATTAATCAATAAGATTCATGAATTTAACATCCATCGCTACCACTTATTGTCCACTGATGATGAGGAGGAGGGATGGTCGATCGTCGAAGAAGTTCCACATCAATTTCCTCTACCAGGTTCTTCCTAGGAAGAAGTTGAAGATGTTCCTCATCGACATTCGTCCTCTAGAGGAGAATTCATCATTTGGTGGAGCATTCTTCATTTGGAGGATGTTCTTTGTTGGAGATATTTCTTCCTAAGTCCTTCTCTCCCCGAATTCCACCAAAATAATATATTAATCCATATATTGTTTTGTTGATGATAATTGCAAGACATAATTAATTAAGGTGGGTGGAATAAAATTACATAAAGGTGGGAGGCGTCACAATTATGTGGGGAGATCAAGTGGTTCCTCACCACTTAATAGGGATTTCAAGAGGTTTTAACCGTGGTTGGTCCCCACCATGACATCCACTCATGGTAGGTTAGTTCACGTGGTCTCCACCGCCATAAATTATCATGTGAGGTTTAGTTCGGGTGGTCCCCACCTGAAATATACACATCGAAGCTAGAAAAAAAATGAAGATTATTTTATATTCTTATTTCCATGAAAATCCAAAAAAATTAACATTCACCATCGACCAACTACCATCGAGGTAAATGTCTCCTTAAGAGAATATCGGCACTGCAAGTTCAACGGTGCACTTAGATTTCAATCTCGATCACCAGTTCAAAAGTAATAAAAACCCTCTCTCACATTTACTGAACGTACCTGAAAAAAAGTTTATAAATTCAGCTCGGGAACTCCAAAACTCATAATAATGTGCCATCAAATTTTTCCGACTCATAAAATTCCCATTTATTGAAAAAAATACATGGAAAATATAGTTTTTACATTCTCCCCACTTTAGGACTCTACATCCCTGTAATCCACAACTCACACTATGTAAACATGTGGTGGTGGTGAGAATGCATCTGAGCCTCCCACTCCAAAGTGCTCTCCAGGAGGGTCACGTGCTACCAGCGTACGCGCACCAGAGGTATCGACCTTCAAAGAAGGACCCACTCCTATCTATCCTCAATATCTACTAGAACCATAGTAAAAGGTTCCCCATCATATAGTTCCACCACATATTGAAGGAGAATACCACTGCTGCTAACTCCAGGTCATGGGTAGAATAGTTCTCCTCATGCTATCACAGCTGTTGAGAACCATATGCGATCACTGCTCACTCCTACCTCAAGACACATCTGAGTCTGGTCCCAGATGTGTCGTAGTAAACTATGTACCCTATGCCCTCCCTTGGAAGCCTCACTATGGGGGCACTAGTCAGCCTCTACCCTAGCTCCTGAAAACTCTAATGGCATTTCTAAGACCAAACGATGGGTTTCCTTTTAATCATCAATGTTGATAGTGGTGTTGCAACCTTGGAGAAGTATGGCACAAATCTCGAGTAGTATCCAGCCAAACCAAGGAAACTACATACCTCCGTCACACTCTTGGCTGGCTCCCAAGAATGTATTACATCTATCATAGATGGATCTATTTCAAATACATCCTTCGATATGACATATCCCAGAAAGTGATCCTCTGGGATCTAGAATCGGAACTACGAGTGCTTATCATAAAACTAGTGCTGTCAGGGTGTATCTAGTACTACCTGCAAATGATAGGCATGCTCTTCCTCAGTAGCCAAGTAAGTCAGAATTTCATCAATAAAGACCACTACAAAGTGATTATGGTATGATTGAAAGATCATGTTCATGAGTCCCATGAACACTTATGAAGCGTTTGTTACGCTGAATGGCCTAACCAATAACTCTTAATGGTGGTACCAATGCCTAAAATACCTCTTCAGCACATCCATGCCTCGAACTCTGTTCTAGTGATAGCCTGATCTGAGGCCTATATTTAAGAACCACTATTATCCCTTCAGCTGATCAAAGTGGTCGTCAATCCTCGAGAGTGGGTACTTGTTCTTCACAGTCACCGGTTTCAGGCTCCGATAGTCAACAGAAAGCCTCAAGAACACATAAACCTATTTGGCGAACGGAATCACGGCTACCAAAGGAGAAACACTGGACCAGATGAATCCCTTCCCCTGCAAGTCCTGTAGATATACCCACAGTTCATGAAGCTCTACAGGAAGCATCTGATACATTGGTGAAGATATTGGTCTCATCTTGTGGTATAATTCAGTGTAAATTTCCATCACTCTATGAGAGGTAGACCCGAAACATTATTAAGGAAGACATCCATGTACTATTCCACCACTATAGGATAGCTCAGAATCTCCACATCAACAGCTCCGAGGATATGGCTAGCCAACTGATGAGTGATCAGCTACACTCTCCTTCGGGTAAATCCATTATTCTCTACAAAGGCTCCCTTCTCGCTGGTGAAGGTAACCATGACACACCACAATTTGCACCTAATACAGTCAATCTGAGTATGTACTATAGATAACTAGTCCATACCCAAGATGATGTCATAAGTCCTTGATGCCACTACTAGGAGATCCCAGCTGAATCTCTAGCCTCCTAGAGTAAGATCACACTACTGACACCAGTACCTAATCGTCGAATCTACTCCCATAGGAGTCTCTAGCTATAAGGATCAAGCCAATGGCTCTGTCTGAACCTTCGAGCTCCGAACGGGGGTAGTGGTAATAAGTGAATGGCTGGGACCTGAGTCTATAAGTACTACAACGATTTTCTAGTTTACACAGATCATACCTCAAATCATTTCTGTAGCATCATGATCATAGGCTTCAGCTACCTAGAGTTGAGCTCGCCCCTATCCAGCTGCTCCTGGATGTCGGGTTGGACCTCCATGTGGTGGGGGCTAGAATATCTCGATTCGTTTCCCACCACCAGCAGCACAACGAGCTCCTATGCCACGTATGTGTGCTCCCTTGAGACCACCTTGATCGAACCTTTGTCTCTACCTAGGAGGTCCCTCGACCTTCATCTGATCATTCTTACGACGGTTCAGACAGTCAGGAGCCATGTGACCATACCCGCAACATGAGAAACACTGCCTGCTCTTGGCATGTCTGCCTCTACCTCGGGTGCCCTAACGAATAGACTCTAAATCATGCGGTAGTCCACCTATAGGTCAATTCCTCTTGGACCTCTATGATGTATATCTTCTGCCAGTTGCAGAAGACTCTAGTACCTAAAGACTGATGGAGGGTCTCACTGCTGGTGACTGCTCAGTAAGGAAACTCTCCACCATGTGGGCTCTCTCTAAAACCCCCACTAGCGTGGAAATGCTGAGTGAGATCATCAAAGCCCTGATATCCCACCTGATCCCCTGATCAAATATCTGGGCCCTGAGAAATGTGTCTCACACCATATCAGTGGAGTAACGTGGGAGGTCAGTGAACCTCACTGAGTACTAAGCTATAGTCATGATGCCCTGCTGTAGATGAAGATTCTCCTAGATGCGCACTGCGCGAAGGGTTTCTAAGACAAACTCTTCCTGATACAGGCTCTCAATGTCTTCCTAGAGAAGAGTGAAATCGTTGTGAACATAGAGCTTCAATATCCACTATCTACATGCTTCTACCTATATAATCATGGAGGCAAGAATCACCATGAGATCAACTGGTGTCCTTATAAGTCAGAAGACTCTCACCACAGCCTCCATCCAGTCCTCATCCACTTGCGGGTTTGTCTCTCCCCTGATCCTGGGTGGCCCCTAGCGCTGAAACTCATGAAATGTGATCAGGAGGTGTGCTCTCTCTGCTTTTGGGGTTGGTGGCATCGGTGGCCCAATGGGTAATGGTACCGCTAGTGCTTCCTCTGGCACCTCTACATGAAGAGGGCCCTACACCGAGGCCTCGTCGCTCGGTGGGCTATCAGAGCATACACCACTCGAAACTATAGTTGGATATCTTCTTGTAATTATACTGAAAAGGAAAATCTTCACCACGGTTAATAAGTTAATCGTGGTGAGATGAAAGTTCTACCTAGTGAGCTGACTAAAAAGATCACAATGAAAACACTTAGAAACACACATGCAATCAGCTTTATCGTGCACTATGTTGGAAATCAGAAGTCTGGGTCTTAGTGTATGGATATGTCAGAGCCACACCATCACTAGATTCCCTAAACTAATAACCAAACTCCATACACTTAAATCTATTGCTTCATAGAAAAGAAAGATCATAGTCCTAAATTCTGTGGTAGAACTGACTCCTTTGATACCAATTTTCCAAGAACTGTCCCCCGGGGCCCATGCCGTGACTACCCCAATCCGGCCTTCCATAGGCCAGGGGATGGAGACTAACACTAAAGGTGTATTCCCTATACCTGGGAAAGAATTGCCTTTATAAACTGTAAGCACACGCCACCAAGAACATAATAATATATGAACTCAAGCGAACTAAATTACCAAACGAGAGTACTGAAAGTAATGGGGCCAGAATACAATACCAATAGTAAAAGTACAATAAAAACTGAAATACAAAACAATAGAAGAATGTGAAAAGGAAGCTACTGGGTTTTCCTCCTGGTTCCTACATGAAGAGTAGGTACATATCACCTCCTCACAATACCACGTCCGTCTGTCTCCTTCGAGTATCGACATGTCATATGTTCCACCTCTAGGTACCATCAAATCCTAGTAATCTCATCCTGATTCAGTGCTATCTGTCATCCTCATCCAACAAAACAAGGTGCGGGCATAGCATTTACATGGGTGAGTATAACAATTCTAAGTAGGGACCCATAGAACCTCAAGGTCTCACAAAAATCCACCAAGGTTAAACCCCAATGTATGAAATCAAAATATAACCCTACATAGGTATTTTCCCATACATATATCTATGTTATCAAGTAATCCATATTAATCATGAGGAAAACATAAAAAAACTGACTCAGCTCAAACCAGGATTTTATTCTCTTGGTAGTATCAACAAACATTCCCAGTCACATTGTCGAAACCTCAGCTACTGGAGAACTCCTCCACTATCGAGTATGGTGGGCCTACCATGACACCAAGGTGCTTCCCACAAACCATGGACTGTTGTGGTACTCCTCCTGTCGAGTATCGTGGGTCTTCCACGTCACCAAGACACTCCCCACCGTGGGTCTACCACATCACCAAGGTTCTCCCCCTCGTAGCCTGATGAGGTACTCCTCTTGTCGTGTAACGCTGGTCTTCCGCGTCACAAAAGGTCTCCCCATTGTGGGTCTTCCGCAACACCAAGGCACTCCCTACCGGGCTAGTCGAGTCACTCAGAGTCAAATCGGTCAGCAGTCAACAAGTCTCAGCCATCTCCTAGGTCAACGCACTGTGCTCGCTCATCTCCAAGAGGATCCGCTCCAAAATCTAATATTTTATACTCCAACTGTCACGATGTTACACAAAGATATATATTAAAATTGTGCCACATCATAGGGGTCTCAACACAACAAACAACGCGTCAATCAGACGCGCTGTTTGTATGTTATTAGCCTTTTAGTCCCAGGGGCCCTATTGGATTTGTGCTCAATCAAAACTAAAGGTTTATAATCTTATTCCGAAATTCCTTTGGGGTGTAATCTAAGGGACCATCAAGCTAAAATATTTCTTTCACCACTAATGGTTCTTCAAGTGGACATTTGGTGCCAATGTTATGGCCCAAAGATATTAAATGGGTATTACTAGGCCCGGGTTCAGTACAACCGGTCGGATCGGACAGGCCCAACCCATCCTGGGCCGACCAAACTCGGGTCGACCCTTCCTAACCCGCTGGGTCTGGCCTGGACCGCAGTGCAGCCCGGCCCGTTGGGTCGGTCCAACCTCTTGGGTTCAGCCCGACTGGCCACGAGGGGCCACTGAGGGTCATGGGAGGCCGTGAGGTCATTGGTCATAGAGAGTCTTGGGTGGACATTTCCAGGAGGGAACGAGGACACGAGGGGGGGGGGGGTGGCTCGGAGGGTTGGCGGTAGCGCGGTCGTGGAGGCTCGGAGGGCCGGCAAGCGACGCGAGCCGGGGCGGCTAGGAGGGTCACGGGAGGAATGAGCCGGGGCGGCTTGGAGGGCTACGATGAGGGTGGTTCGGTTTGGGCACAAGGCTGGTTCGGCTAGGAGGCTAGAGCGCCACGGGGTTGCATGGCCGGGGTGCAGAGCTAGTGCACTCGACCGTTTGAACCAAGAGGGCAGAGCTCCACGGGTGTCTCGGCCGGGGCGATGAGATGGGGCACGTGGTCTGTTCGTTCAGGATGGCGGTGCGCCACAGGTGGCTCATCCTGGGCACATAGCCAGTTCAGCCGGAATACTGAAATTCCATCGGGGTAGCGCGGTTCGGGGAGGCTGCGGGGGGAGGCATTGCAGCCGTCGTCACCTTCGTCGCCTACCTCCATTTTGAAGTGTACAATAAAGAAGAATGGAAGTGGGGTTGGGCCACGTTTCATTATCCCACACCCTCCACGTTTATAGTGATAGCAAGAAGATCACAATGAAAGAAGAAATAACAAGGATATTAAATCGAGAATATTCAAGAATTTACCAAGCATCCTTACCTCGTATTGTATATTTATGATGATGAGGATGGATGTTCGGTCTTCGATAACATCCCACATCGGTTGCCTCCGCAAGGTTCATTGAGGAAGAAGTCGAAGACGTTCCTCTCTGGTGTTCTTTGTTTGGAGGATCATTCTTCATTCGGAGGAGCATTCTTCATTTGGAGGAATTTCTTTGTTGGAGAGCTTTCTCCCTAAGTCCTTCTCTTCCCAAATTCCATCAAAATAATATAGTAATCCATCTATTATATTGTTGGATATAATTCAAAATGCTTAATTAATTAAGGTGGGTGACATAAATTTAATTAAAGGGGGTGGTGGAACTATTATGTGGGGAGCTCAAGAGGTTTCACCCCACTTAATAGGGAGTTCAAGGGGTTTAAACCTCGAGTGGTTCCCACCACGACATCCACTCATGGGAGGTTTGTTCAGGTGGTCCTGACCACCATAACCTCTCATGGGAGGTTGAGTTCGGGGTGTTACCCACCTGAAATATCCACATGGAAGCTCAAAATAAAATAAAATAATGTTTATTTTATTTTATTATTTCCACGAAAAACCCAAAAATTAACATTCACCCCTAATCAACTACCATCAAGTTGATAGTCTCCTTATGAGAATTCCAGCATTGTGTGTTCAATGGTGACCTCAGATTTCACTTCTGAGTACCAGTTCAAAAGATAAAAAAACCTGCTCGCATTTTTACTGAACGCACTTGAAAAAAAGTTTAGAAATTCATTCTTGGCACTCCGGACCTCGTAATCATGTGCCGTCAATTTTTGTGGACTCGTAAAATTCCTATTTATTTACAAAAAATTACCTCGAAATTTCGGGTCTTTACAATAACTGTTTACTTACATTGTTTTACTCTTCCAATGAGGGAATTGTTTCCCACTATCACACCGAGGCCTTCACTACTATTCGAAAGCTTCTAGAATTTGGGGAAATTCACTTGAGTCCATGTGACTGACTGGGTACGGGTCACCTCTGGGCAACATCTAGAACCAGGACATTACAAAGCTGTATTAGGGGAATTATTTTCTCTTGACTTACTGTTTGGTGGCTATAGACACATGTATTAAGTAATAGTTTCTTGGTAATATGTTATTCCCTTTAGTAGATAACCAATGTACAGTGGAAATCCAATCAACCACGTTATTGAAGATTTTATGGTTTTTCAATTTTAGAGTTGATTAGATTTTCACCGTGGGGTGACTCACAGATTTTGTGTTGTTATTATTTATATTATTGAGGTTCTATTTTAGTTGAAACTCGATTAAATGAGGGTATTACATCTCATGCATCATATAGGAACTTGTTATAAATCACATTTCTTTCATTCTGGCATTTCCATTGTGGGTGCATTAGCGATGTCATGTTTTTGTGATAGATGTTGTGCTAGATATACATGCTGTCATGATAGATGCGTTGATAAAGTACCCCCTATTTGATAGGGTATTTTTTTGGTTAAGGTTTCACATAATGTACACTGAACTATGGTTCTTGAGTTGTTATGGGCCCTCATGGACCAAAATTTGGTGGATCATTTCACTGTTATCCTTGTTTATAACTTGTATAAAATGAAAAACTTTGATTTCCGGGATGTATGGGCCCTCACAGATCAGAATTTTTCACTTTGAGGTTCGTTTCAGTGTTTTTCTAGGCCCTAGATTAGTTTCTAAGGCTTACTATCAGGAAGAACCCAGAATACACACCATGTAGTTTTGACTACAGACCATGTGTTCTTCTATTCAGAAAAAAATGTTTTTCTTATGTACATATTTTTTACCGAATGTACATTTCGTGTAGTCTCTAACTGTGTCATAGGCCGTGTGGGCAGATGCATGGGATAGGTAAATTCTTGGGGGAACACTCAATGTACCGGTTCTACACACCGTGTTGTGATGACCTCGTGTTCACCCTTGTATCTAACAACACAGGTCGGATGAGTCTTCCTTTTTACACATCGGGTCAGATTTGAACATGTCCTGTAGAGTAACCTTGAATTGGGCCATGTAACTATCAACATGGGTCGATGTTATCTTTTCTAGTACACGCCATGCCCATCTAGAACACGCCGTGTAGTGTAATCCTAGAATCCAGTCATGTAACTAACAACATGGGTTTGTGAAATCCTGGCTAGTACACGCCGTGTCCACCTGGAACATGCCGTGTAGAGTCAGTTGTGTATTTGGTCGTGTCGCTAACTACATGGAATGGCGAAGCTCATCTAGTAAACATCGTGTCTAGCACAAACACGTCTTGTAGTCTTTTATTAGGTGATCCATGTGCTTTATCCGTGTAAGGGAACTCAGGAAGGGGAAGAGGATTCAAGTGCAAGATGTGTGTTAGGTGAACACACCATGTTATTGGGGTGTTACACAACTAGTTCTGGTAGAAATACACAACAATGTGAAAGGCTTAATGGAACACGTCGTGTAGGCATTTTACACGTCAGGTATCATTTTCTGGTTAAATAGGAATGTTTTGTTTATCCACTTCCCTCCTATCTCTTCTAGTTTTTAGTCCATGATAATTTGATATAAGGAGTGCATTTGACCTTCCAGAGTCATCCATTGTGATGTCCTCTGGTTGTACTCCAGTTATTGGGAAACAATCAAACATGAGACATGGCTGATCAAGGACTTCCGGCGGATGCTAATGTAGTTCCAGTCTTGGAACCACCAATCATTTTGGACATAGGTGCTGACACATAGTTCTGAGAGGGAAACATGAGGTTAATACAGACCTTCAGTGGAGTACCACATCTTTCCCCACCTGTGTCATAGTTGACATGGGTTTTCCATTAGCATCATCCTCGAACCTTCACAAGGGAAGGAGTACCTCAGGTTGTAGAGACATGGTTATATACCATGCCTTCTATCATCAAGCATATAGATATGCCTATAGAGAGGAGGGTGATGCTCACTACATATATGCTTTGGTATTCCTCCATGAGATTGTGGGATATTATTTCACAGGTGGGACGCCAACAGGTTTTTGCTTGGGATGAGTTCTAGCATGAATTCTATGATTACATATACCTAGAGAATTTGAGGGCTAATCGGGCCTGAGAGTTCATGAGTCTAGAGTAGGGTAGTAATTCTGTTATGTAGTTTTCTTCTCGCTTCACAGAGCTGCCGTGATTCATGCATATTCACGGAGGTGATGATTTATTCCTTCAAAGGATGATTGAGGATGTTATGAGGCACAACATCTGATCATAGGTGAACATCTTTAGGTTGATTTCCATCACTTCTATAGTCAACCAGTTGCTGATCACGGAGCACAATCTGATGGAATCTAGAGTTTCAATCTTGGGATTTTCGACAACTAGAGTTATTATCCCTCCTTTTGACTGCAAGAAGCATCATAGGGGTTCATCGCGTGATGATCCAAGTAGCCAAGACACTTCTTCTAGTAGAAAATTTGTGTGAAACCTATGGAGAAAGAGCGGGAATACAAGGCCACATTGCCCGAGAGACCCAGTGGTGTTCTGATCTTATGGAAAGAGGGGTCATCTTTAGCATTTCTGTTAGATCTTCTCACCAGTAGTTGGTGACATGGGTTTTTCTATGACTCCGTGTTTAGGAGTAGAGCCACCAGTTTCTCATCTATATGTGGACTGGAGTTATTCCGGCCATTCAGGCCGATGTGGTGATTGTGGCCATGGTAGTCACTTTCCAGAAATTCATCGATAGTATAGTGGACAAGATCAATGTGGTCAGGCAGGGTAACATGACAGTGGTCGAGGACAGACATTTTTGGTGGAGTAACCCAGCAAGAGCAAGAAACCGAACCTTCTACAGTTCAAGTTATGATCTTAGTTTCCCCAGATTTAGCTTCTTATATTTTTAGTATAGGGGCTTCCAATAGTGTTATATTTGTTGATATTGTGGAGAGCCTTAGGCTCTATATATTTTCTTCAGTTGATGTCTTGATGTTGGATACATCGTTGGGGACATGAATGACTAGTGTACATCAGTGCATGGAGTGCCCTCTTGAGGTTGCTGGGTTTCACTTCTCATGGGACCTCTATGTCATGGAGATGATGGGCTATGACGACATTCTGGGAATGGACTTGTTTTTTTTCTAGGTTGTTGTCGATTTCTATCATCTTAGGGTGAGTTTTGCATCACCAAAGGGAGGATTGTTCATTCATAGGGGTGAATGGGATGTCCAATATAGTTGAGCGGGACCTGACCATCATGGGTTGGGAGGAGTTATAACACAGATTGCTTGTCTATTACTAGATGACTAGGGGACTTCCCAGAATGACTTTCCTCCAGTGGTGGATCTTTTTAGGGATGTCTTTCCAGATGAATTTTTAGGTTTTATTCTAGAGAAAGAGGTGGAATTTTCTATGGAGCTCCTCCCAATAGAAGCACTGGTGTCCATTCATAGTTATAGGATGGCTACAATAGTGTTGCATGAGCTTAAGTAACAGTTGGAGGAGTTGCAGGAAAATGGTTTCATTTGACCCAGTACATCTCCTTGGGGTTCCCCTATTCTAATTGCATTGAAGAGTGACGGTACCCTGAGACATTGTATAAATTATCGGCATTTGAACCAGTTGACAGTTAAGAACCGATATCCCTTTCCGATGTTTGATGATCACTTTGATCACCATTGAGGATCCCGGGTGTTCACGATGATTGAATTGAGCTTAGTTTACCATCATCTGCACATTAGACTATCTGATATACCTCTTAAATCCCTCCGGAGTAGGTATGTTCTATACAAGTATGTGGTTATTCCATTTGGTCTCATGAATGCGCCATCTGTTTTCCTGGCACTAGTGAACCAGGTGTTCCATACATACCTAGATTCTTTCGTGGTGGTCTTCGTGGACGATATCTTGGTGTACACTCACAGTCAACACGACCATGCTACCCATCTTGAGATCCTTTTGAGTACACTTAGAGAGCTTCATTTATATAATATGCTCTCAGAATGCCACTTTGGGATTGAACATATTCAAATCATGGGTCATGTTATCTCAAAGATATGAGTATCAGTAGACCCAGGGAATGTGAGAGCAGTAGTTTCCTAGGAGTAGCCAAGAAATTTCTTTGTGGTGCGAAGTATTCTAGGGATGGCTGGATACAATAGATGTTTCATACAATACTTTTCATGCGTAGATGTGCCACTTAAGGGTCTGACTAAGAAGGGTGCACAGTTCTTGTGGTCAGATTGTTGTGAGTCAGCCATTTAGGAGCTAAAAGGGAGATTGAATTCAGCATCGATTTTATTATTTCTAAATCTAGGAAAGATCTATTCTGTGTACTATGATGCATCAGGTATCAGGCTTGGATCAGTGCTTATGCAAGGGGATGGAGTCATTGCGTACGAGTCTCGACAGTTCAGGATACATGGGAGGAATTACCAGAGTGCACGATCCTGAGTCTGCTATAGTTGTTCATTCCTTACACTATTAGAGACAGTATCTTCTGGGAGATCATTTTTTGGGTTTCACTAATCAGAAGAGTCTCAAGTACAACTTCAGTCAGCGTAATCTGAATTTTAGAATGAAAAGTTGTGTCGAGTAACTTCAGTCTTTCGACATTGAGCTTGCCTATAAGCCTAGGAATGGAAACACAATGGCTGATGTGATAATTAGGAGGACTCAGATACAGGTAGTTCTCTAGTCCAGTAGTGAGTGGAAGCTTATGGATCTATTTTCTGACATGCATTTGGTCGTTCATGAAAAACAGGGGAAAACGTTTATTTCTTCTACATTTGTTACCTTTACTCTTCTTGATCGAGTGAGAATGGGGAAACTATCCGATTATGATGGTCTAGTCCTATGGGAACATGTGTCCAAATATGACCATATTCTTGGACGGACCATAGGTGTGGAGGAGGTCTTGCATTTCCAGGGGAACATATGGGTGATATCAGACATATAAGAGGAGCTCATGGGGTACATTCACTCCTCAGTTTGGGTAGTTCATCCCATTGTCACCATATTGTATCGTGATCTACACCATAAGTATTGTTGGCCAGCTATGAAATGAGATGTTGTTGGGTTTTTCATGAGGTGTTCCACCTGTCAGTAGGTGAAGGTGGAACATCTGTGACTAGCAGGGCTTTTGCAACAGATACCCTTTCCCGAGTGGAAATGGAATGATGTCGCAATCGACTTCGTGACAGGTTTGCCAACGTTTTATCGAGGGAATGATGTTTTATGTGTTTTCCTTGACAGACTCATGATGGTATCCCACTTCTTTCTGGTCAATGAGACTTTCAGTGTTGATGAGCTGGGACGGTTGGACATCCGGGGGTTGTGCGCTTACATGGAGTTTCACACTCCATTGTTTCATATAGGGATGTATGTTTTATTTCTTGGGTCTTGCAAGGATTGAAGAAGTCCTTGGGTACATAGGTACTTCTGTGTATAACATAGCACCCCCAGATAGATGGCTATTCCTAGAATATGATTCATGTGTTTAAGGACATGCTTTGAGTTTGCATTCTGGATTTCGGAGGATCTAGGGAGAAGCACAAGCCTCTTGTGGGGTTTCCCTATAATAATAATATTCAAGAAAATATTCATATGGAAACTTATGAGGATTTTTATGGTAGGCCATTTCGATCACCCTTATATTGGCTAGAGTCAGGAAATGCTTCTATACAAGGACCTCGTCTTGTCCATGAGAGCACAAAGTAGATAATTTTGATTCAGAAGGGGATGGCTACTACACAGTCTCGAGAGAATTCACATGCTAATCAACGAAGACAACATCTGGAGTTCGAGGTCGGTAATTAGGTGTTCCTCTAAGTCACACTGAAGATGGGACATAAGAGGATTAGGAGATAGGGTAAGCTATCGTCGAGGTACGTCGAGCCATATCTGGTTTTGGAGAGATTCGGGCTAAGAGCCTATCAGATGCAGTTACCTCAGAGGTACCGAGTTATGCAAGATGTTTTCCATGTTTCTCATATTTTATGTTACTTATCAGACCTGTATCTTGTCTTCCAACCAGAGGAGGTTGATTTGGAAGTGGATTCATCATTTGAGGATAATCCTATCCGGATTGTCGATCATAGTACACATGTTCTCTGTGGACAGAATGTTCCTTTGGTACGAGGGCTATGGCCGCACAAGCGAGTACAAGATGAGACATGGGGGAGGGAGTCCAATTTATGATCATAGTGGCAAGAGTAGTATGAGGATTATTCTTCAACGTCACCTTTATAGGGAAATATTAGGAAAAATATCTTTAAGGGGGGATGTTTTTAAGAACAAATATTTTCTTTTCAGGTATGTTTTTATTTAATTTTCATTTATGGGGAAAACAATTTTTTCATGAAAATTTATTATGTAATGAAATGCAGATTATGAGTATACACCATGTAATCGGTAACTACGGGTAGCCTGGTGTAGGCCATATAGCGGCCCTACACACGGCTGTTTGTGGTGACCTGGAGATCTCTTAATGTGGTGGCTGGTGAAGGCAAGTACATTTCATGTACTTATAAAGTACACGCCATGTACATTTTTTTCATTTAACGCCCCTAGGTCACATCTGATAGAGAGAACCACCTATTTCTAGGGTTGGTTCATCTGAATGCGAGAGAAAAACACATATCTTGGCCGAGCCCTCGATCGACTATCCGTTTTCTGAATCAAACATCGTTGGTTGTGTTGGAATCATATTGGCCAGTTCTCTCTTCTTCCTGAACTCCTTGTACTAATTTTTCCTTTTTCATGAGTTATCTTCCATTGATCATTTTAGATGTTTTTGAACATCTATGGTGTTATTGGTCGATTAAAGGCCTGAATTTCACGTATAACGATCCTATGACACTGAGGTAGGTGGTTTGTGCCTTTCCGTTGGATGTCATAGAGTTATATGCGAAAAATCACCAATACCCACGAAGAAGGTATTGCACATTCACTGTTTTAGCCCTGTTATTGTAATTATATTTTTGTATGCTTGAGTAGAGGTTAAATGAATGTGAATATTGTTAATTGTGATTGTTTGGATTTGTTTTCTCATGCATGATTTCTTGTTTGGACCGTTTGGTCTTGCTATCCTGTTAGGCTGTTTACTTCCCATTACTAGTATTGTAGGATGGTGTGACTATTGTTATGAAATGATGCTCTACTGTAGACTATTCAGAAAAGTAGTTCTTGAGGTTTTCATTGGCCGATACTCGTCGTTGTACCTTCTTGACTTGCACAGGGACATGATAACCTAGTGTATAGACCATATGGAGAATGGATGGAAGGGATTCTCTAATGTGTCTTTTTACTGTTACGATGGGAGACCATAGGGGGGATTAACATAAGTTCTTCCTCACAGTGTATGTAGTTCCTCGTCGTGGGCCATAGGGGGAATGTGATGTAAGTGATTTCCTAGGGGCCCTTAGTTCTGGTACGAGACTATAAGAGGAATTGATGGTGAGGGTTTTCTCAAGGAGTCTATGCTTAAGCTGAACTAGAGGGTTTAGACTGAGTGTACTTCCCAGAGGTTTGCTTATGTTTCTAGGTTGAACCAGAGAGGTTAGTCCAAGAGTACTTCTCATAGGGTTACATTTTGTGTTTAGCTATTTTCTTGTGTTACTCTACCAATGAGGGCATATTTTCCCACTATCACACCAAAGGCCCTCAATGCTAGTCGATAGCCTCTAGAATTCGGTAAAATGCACTTGAGGCCATGTGACCAACTATGTATGGGGGACCTCTCGACGGATTCTGGTACCAGGACGTTGCAATTTAGTTGGAAAATAATCTTTTTTACTAAAATTGAGGTATGTTTCAAATAAAAATGCTCATTTAGAATCATATCTGTAACACGATGTGTCATATTGAGGTGAAGTTAATTCCAAAAAATAAAAACTGAATTTTACATTGTTTTCTTATGATCAAAACAATTTTAATGTGTTTTCTCAGTTTTGAGTAGTTTAGTTGTCCTTTTTACAAAAATTGATACCAATTTTAAATAAAAAGAAACACATTGAGTCTTGCTAGTCCCACTACAAGTTGTATTTAGGTTAGTCAAATTTGTACACATCCCAATTTTCCTATGGATAATTTTCATAATGTATAAAAATGAGCTAAATGCATTTATTATATTTTGATTATGTCGCTGCTCATTTTTACGAAAATGTCATTTTGAACTGGAAACACACACTTTAACTCATGCTGATCACATCATGTATCGGTTTGACATGAGAACCATTCTTACACATCAAAATGACTTTTTAATCAATTTTAAACATTATCATGATTATCCTAGAATGTTTTCATAGATATCTTTGAGTTACATTTTTGAACTAAATTCTCGATTTTAAACTAAAAACGGACCCATTGAGTCATAATAAGAACATCATATATCATATTGAGGATAGGATAATTCATAAATGTCAAAAATGAAATATGTATAATTTTTCTAAAGTATCAAAATAATCCAAATGCATTTTCTCATTTTTGGGTAGGTTTGTTTTAATTTTCAATAAAATTTATGTGAACGTTTTCAAAAAAAGATACACTTGGAGTCATCTCGGTATCACTGTTCATTGAATTGAGTTGTGTCTGACTCATAAACATCAAAAATTACATATGATTAATCATAATACTGTATGGAAACATTCATAATGTGTTTGACCAGTTTTGACTAGGTTAGTTGTCTTTTTTACTAAAAATGATGTCAATTTTTAATAAAAAGGCACACATGGAATCATATCGATCATATCAAGTAGGATATTAAGGTGGGGATGATTCCTACACATCCCAAGTGGAAATTGGATCATTTTAATAAAGTGTCACAAAAGTATGAAAGTTTTGTTTTTGATATTATAGTTGTGTTGTTGTCATTTTTACTAAAATAGATGTGAATTTTAAATAAAAATTTGCATTGGGAGACATATCGGTCATATTGTGAGTCCGATTGAGGTGTGGATAATTATCACTCATCCAAAATGGATTATGGAAAATTATTATAATGTATCATAACAATAATAATTTGGTTACTTGGGTTTTAGTACATCATTGTATTTTCTACAATGAATTCATCTTATACTTGAGACACATACTTTGTCTCATTCCTATCACATCTTCTATCTGTTTGAAATGGGAAAAATCCGAACACTTCAAAAATTACTTATGAATTAATGTAAAAAATTATCAGTCAAATCCAAGAGTTTTTTTCTATTTTTCACTGAATAATAATTTTTTTCTATACTATTGTTTTTAAACTGATAACAGATACATCGAGTCATATCAGGAAAATCGTGTAAATGATTATGGTGTGTCTATTTACTAAATGTAACAAATGATTTGTGGCCCATTTATATAATGTATAAAAACAATATAAATTTGTATTCTCTTTTTTGAGTATTTTAGTCATCCTTTAAACAAAGATTGATGTCAATATTTAAAAAAAGAATCACTTGGAGTCATACAAGTCACACTGTTCATCAGATTGATGTGTTGATGACTCCCACATCTCTCAAATGATATATGTGTAATTTTAATGAGGTGTAAAAATAATTAAAATAACATTTCAAAATTATTATAATTTTAGTTGTCCTTTTAAAAAAAATTGATGTCAAATATAAATAAAAAGTCACTTATGGATTCATACCAGTCACATTGTGCATCATATTGAGATGAGGTGAATTCTTCCATGTCACAAATGAAATATGGATCATTTTTTAAATGTATTAATAAAATAATAATGATCTTTCTTGGTTTGGGGTAGGTAATATTTCCTTTTTACTAAAATAGACTTAAATTCTAAATAAATAGTTTCAATTGGAGTCATACTGGACTCACCACACATCAGATTGATGTGTGGCTGATTTCTACACTTCTCAAAATTGTTTGTGGATTTTTTACTTAAGTATCCATATAATAAATATTCATTTTCTCAGTTTTGAATTGGTATGATGTTATATATTTCCATAATTGAAGTTATTTTTATCTAACAATATGCACATGGAGTCATATTGGTCAAATCATGCATCTGAATTTTTTACGAATAATTCATACACATCCTAAATGGCACATAGATCATTTAAATTAAATAATATACATTTTGAATGTGTTTACTATGTTAAGTGTAGATCACTTTTCCTTTTTTACTAAAATGTCTTTTTAAAATGTAATGATGGACTATGAATCATACTGATCCCATCGGGTATCGATGTGGCAGATTAATAATTCTTTCACATAAAAAATTACATTGGAATCAATTTATTAAAATAAAAACATAGCCCAATCATTTTTATTTGTTTTTAGTGTTTGATAATTTTTTAACAAAACTCTCAATTTTATATGAATAACTGACACATTGCTTCTTACTAGGCACATCATGTATTATATTGAGGTACATATGATTGTTACACATCAACAATGATGCATGGATTGTTTTCCTAATGTATCAATACAATCTGAATGAATTTTCTCAATATTGAGTATCTCTCTTGTATTTTTTATATTAAAATATCATTTTACAAAGGAAACACATAGTTTGAACCATAAGAAACACATAGTGTATTAGTAAGATGTCTGGATGATTTCTACACATAAAAATGACTTATTGATTGATTTATTATATTATAAAGGAAACATGAAAATGTTTCCCTATTTTTCTATGAGTGAATGTTTTTGAACTAAACTGTTGATTTTAAACTTGTAATGGTCACATTGTGTAACATTACTAATATCATTAATCGAATTGAGGTGTGACTAATTATTACATATCCCAAATAACATATGGATCATTTATTTAATTTATCAAAATTATTATCATATGTTTTCTTGATTTTGGGTATATCAATTTTTTTTTAATAATGTTAATGAAAAACTTATATAAAACGATTCTCTTAGATTCATACTAGTCACATCGTGTGTCTGATTGAGGTGAGATAGATTCATACACATACCAATGTCTCAAAAAATCATAAAATCTTATGTTACCATGATTCCAATATATTTATATGTTAAAATACAGATACTATATATTGTGTTGATATTCTTAGCTAAAAACCTATTCTTAATGTTGAATGTCTAAAGACCAGAAGAATCTCTTGTGCCCATTATATCACGATAAGTCACCACAATAGGAAAAAAAAATTTCTATACTATTCTTTATTTCAACCATGATAATGTTTTTACATATTTCAATATCAAATAAATATGTAGTCTCAAAAACTCTAGAAATGACAATGAAAATGAAAACATGATTACATTTAATGAATGAATCATTTTATCACATTTGTGCCTTGTTGGATATATTTGAAATAAAAAAAAGACTTCTAAATAGATCAGAGAAAGTAATTAATATGTGTAACACCCCAATATTGCACGACACACTTCTCTTTGAATAATATAGTATCGTGTGTTGTACACAACTTCGAGTTCTAACACACATCACAACCAATCAAACTAGCCCTTATGAATAGTAATACACATTTTTTTAAAATTTTATACATTTTATATTTCAAAATACACTTCATTTTTGGATTTTAAATATCAAAATTAGCTTACGGTGAATTTTTTGTACATTTATGATAACTTTTATATTTTGATGAATACTGAAAATTAGTAAATTTTAATTAAAACACACTATTTTAATCGAAATAATTAACAGTGATAAATTATGAATTTTATTGGTATTAAATTATATTTAGAATATATTTTTACCATTGAATACAATTCTGGTCATTGGATATGATTTCACATTTAACTGGAGATAAACAAGTGTTAATCTTTTGATAGATAAAATTTCTTAAAAACATGCTTTTTGTTTTGACAATTGAAATTAATTTTAAAATAATTTCTGCCACTTCTATGTTTTGAATTTATAAAAATGGATTCCATATTTATAGTCAGGAGTTCCGAATTGTTTCAATAGTGAATTTTATTTGTAGACATTTTGAATAATTACTTCGGTAAATATTTTATTTACCATGGTTAAAGGGTAAATCCGGTAAATAAGGGTAAACAATAATATTATAATAATATTAATTTAACCTAAAATGTGTCTTAACCATAATGGTTAATACATTTCCAACCATGGGAATATTTGGGACGATTTTGGGACCCCATGGAGCCACTTGTAAGTGATAAGGACACTTTATACTAATTTAGTTAAAGAAAATACAAAAATGACATAAGCATATATTTTTTAGCAAAACAATTTTTTAATTGGGTTATTTATGTTCTATTTTTTACTATAAATATTTATTAGATATCTCAAATTATTTACTATATAATGGTATTCTTTATAATTTGTAGACATTTAATTATTAAATTTATTTATGAAACAATAATGATGCAATATTTTCTTTATTAATGAATGAAACAAATAATTGGTATTATAAATTTTAAAATGAATATAATTTGAAATTTTTGAAGACATACACTAATTTTATTGGTTAAAATTACATTTTAGGATTTCTTAAATAGTTTATTTTAGAATTAATAAAGTTTTTATGAATTTAACAAAAATCAATTATTGAATAGTGTAAAAATTCACATAAATGAGTTTTTAAAAAACATATAATATTTTGAATTGATATTCTTTTCCTAAAAATATATGGATCTTCCAAATGACTTATATAATGATATTTTTATTATTAATAGACCACTTGGGGGTCATTTGGTTGTTTATTGTACCTTTATTGACTATATAACATAAAAATCCAAAGAGACATGGTAAATGTCAATCTATTTAAATAAGAGTTAAATATAAATGATAAGGTTAATATAGTGACACAAACCTATATAAAATATATTGGATGAATGTATTTAGACCCATCCCCACCTTAACCTTTAAATAATTCACTTTTAATCCTCTAGAAACCGAATATGAATTTATTATAAAATATTATTTCTTATCTTTTCCAAAGGAGCCCCTCACCCCTCTTATTGAAGGGCAGTCCCCCTTCTCACTAATTCACACCTTCAAAGCCTTTTTTTCTCAGCCAAACCTTACCCAAATATTCTCTCAAACAACCTCACTACATCATAAAGCCCTAATTTTTGTCACAAATCCATCATAAGGATCTCTTTTGATCTAATCAAAAGCAAGAACCCGAAGAAGTGGTAATGTTTTCACCACCATCTTTCAAGTTCTTTTCTTCTTCAATTTATTATTTCTTTGTTATTTCCACTCTAAAATAATAAATCCAGTATCATATATATATTGTGATGTTATTGTAAATATTGTACAACCATATTAAGTATTCTATCTATCCTTTTAATGACATGTCACCATAATTGTGTACTGACGACTTACCGTCTCCACGTTGTTTTGTAATTGAAAATCAAAACATTATTATTTAGATGGATATAATAATGATGTGTAATTATTTAAAATAATAAATATAACATGATAATGATTTTTTATATTAGATATACCATCCAATTATATCTTATTTTAATATCAAAAGAATGATATTCTCCCTCGTGCGTACGTATGGACTATCATCTCCACGAACGTGATGAGATTCATTCCTCATCGTATCCATTCAAGAATAATTCTCATTTGATGATTACAAATAATTTTTCAGGGCTTGATGTCATTCTGAATATGAATAAGAAACATCTTATCCATAAAAAACACGGCTTATGTAACAAAACATTTAAAATAAAACGAGTAAGTTAACACCCGAAACAATAATAATACTAAGATATTATTAACAAAGCAATGTTAAAAGATCATATATGATATCATATTAATGTATATGATTCTTGTATAATTTAATAACAATTATTTCACCATTATATAGGATGATAACCTACCCTTGACAACGGAAAAGTACAAGGTAAGGGTTTATTTTACAATCTATCCATTATCCGAGGTTGTTTATACGTAATTATCTACTAGGACCACTTTATCATCCACAACCATGTTTCCCAAAAATGTATCTAAAAACATTCATAATATTTTATAGACTATGGGTTAAAGTTATTTATACGCTTATTGGGTTTTTATAAGATGTTTATAAAGGAATCCTTCCATTGTTTTCCAAACAAGGTCCTTTTTAACATTTTCGACAAAATTAAGTTAAGAATGTATTTTTTAAAATTATACGGTAGGTGCATCTATTTTCTAAAGATAAAAATTGGTCTAAGCTTACCTTACAAGAAAATAAGAATATTTTCAAAGTAAATGTTTTATTGTATAATTTTTTTACTATTAAATTATTTCAAAATAGAAAGATATATCTCTTTAAAAAGAGTTTTGATTTCATCTATGTCAACATCCATTGAAGGATTTTAAGTTTATTTGATGTTGATTTTTTATGATACAAAACTGCCATATTTTATTGAAGGTTTTGAGATATGATTGATTGTGGATGTGCTGTTTTTATACCATTCATGGTTTATGGTTAAAGTATTGACATATCGTATGCTTGTTTTAATGCGAATGTTTATGATATGTTTAAACCGTTTCATATGAGGAATGTATTGGACATATTAAGTGACTGGTGGAGCCCTCTATATCTCCTCGATGAATTGGTAGGTCTCATGAGACAACTAGATGTGGAATTGGCTGAGGCCACTTCCCAATTTGATATATGGTTTTGGCCGGGCCTTAATCATTTTTAGACATCTTGGCCAAGTCCTTGACAAAATGTTTCAGAATGTCATGCATTATACAATCCCTCAATATAGAAATAATATTGATGGTTCATGTGGTCATTCTACTTGTATAATACCAATGATTATGTTTTGTTATGACATTATTTACTCACCTCATATTATTTCCATAAAATAATTCATGTTTATTATTAGTAAAGGCATGTGGTTTCAATTATTCAACATGCTTAATATTTATGTCATTTCCCGATGTATTACTTACGATTACTGAGCATTTGAGATCACCCCTATCTTATGTCACATTTTCCCAGGATAAGAAGAATTCTGTTATGAGTGACCTGTAGGCATAATCTAGGAGGCTAGGACGCTTCTAATAAAATATATTTGTGTTGTATTTATCTTAAAGCTATAAAGTTGAACATATGTATGAATCTTGTTTCCAATAACACTAAACTGATCAGTCTTTCGAGACATCACTTACCTGTGATCATGCCAATGTTATGCAACAATCCACCAAATCTGGGAAACTAGGGTTAGGGTGTTACAGTTGGTATCAGAGAAAGTTTAGTACAGACCTTGGAAAATAGATTTAGATAAACTCTGATTAGAGAACATAACCCTAAGATAGACTTTGAGGATTAGTATATAAAAACATCCAAAAATTTTGGTATTGTAGATATTTTGTATGTTTTTTGAGAAATACAACCCTGTCTAGATACGAGAAGGTAGAGGTGGATCTGGCACAGATGTACCTAGGGGTAATACCAGAAAACTTCACTTTGAGCTAGACTCAAACAGGAACTGGTGCACGACAACAGGCCTTGCTGCACTCTTGGTTACGACACTCCTAGGGGATATGCTTAAGATAATTCTCATTTTCATTAAAAACCATTATGAAGGGTTATGAGTATATGTTTCCTCAATGAAAACTTTTTTTATGGATTATATCCATAAAATGTTAAATTTATGTTATGGGTTTTAAAAGTTTGGAATTATATATTTTGATTCATAAACAAATCTAGTTTATTCCATTGTTTATAAATAGAGCCTAATGGAAGGAATGGAAACCATATCAATGAACACACTCCATTTAGGGATTTCCCACCTGCTCAAGATAATTATAATGGAGCTGGTGATGAAACTGGTGATGATCAGCTTATCACCATACTGGGACAACTCACATAGGTTATGAATAATATCCTTACCCATATGGAGAACCCTGATCCAAAGAATGAAGGATCAATGTTAGATCGTTTCATGAGGAAAAAACCACCAAAATTCAATGGGAGTACGAATCCATTAGTAACCGAGCAATGGATAAATTCCTTAGATAAAATATTCCATGCCTTGGGGAGTAGTGAAAGTAAAAAGGTTATCATGGTAGTTTACCGCCTCACGGGAGATGTGGACCAATGGTGTTCATTGATTCAAAACACGAAATAAGACGATGAAGTACAAAATATGGAATGGAGGGAGTTCAAAGACTTGTTTTTAGAAAAATATTTTTCTCGTGACCATAGCACAGATATGGAAAGGCAATTTCTAAGTCTGAGGAAAAAGAATGATGAGAATGTAGAAAAGTATGAGACAAACATTAAAAGGATAACGAGGCATGCGATAGATTATATACGTTACCCAAGATGTATGATTGGTCATTTCTTTGATGGGCTAAAATCATTTCACCGTCGAGAATTAGTATCACAATCCTTCTCATCATATGTAGATTTTTTCTTGTGTGCTATCAAGACAGAAAATGAATTCTCAATGTCTTATGACTTTAAATCAAAGAAAGAGAAGAAGTGATCTGAGGAACACTCTAGGAAAGGAAATAATGAATCAAGGAAGAATGGTAGAATTGAATTTCCACCCTGTGATAATTGTGGAAGGAAGCACCCTGGTTTCTGTTTAAAAAGAAAAGTAGTATGCTACAAATGTGGACAGAAAAGCCATATAGCTGGTGATTGTAAAGGAATGAAATACACAACCAATGTTCAATGATATAATTGAAGGGATATATGACATTATGAAAATTAATGTCCTATGTTTCAAGGAAACTTACCTCAAAAAAGGCCAAGGGATCAAGGACCATCTTATGCAATCACTACTACAGAGGTTAAAGCCCCGAAAGACATGGTGGAAGGTAATTTAATTATTTCCTCAAGTTTAACAAATGAATTATTTGATTCTTGGATCATCTCATTGTTTCATATCTTCCCATTTTTCTACTAAAATTTGATATTTCTAATTATATTTAACAAGGGAGTGGTCCGTTAAAACTCCTAAGGGAAGTATAATTTCATCGATGTTTTGTGAATCAGTACACATTAGATAACATAAATGTTCTTTATATTCTAATCTCATAATCATACCTATGATTGAATTTGGTATAATCCTTAGTATGTATTGGCTTTTTGACCATGATGAAAAAATTTATTGTAAGAAGTAGGAGGTTACGATTCTTGATGATGATGATATGGAACACCTTATCTTTAGAGAAGAATCGTCCCCACCTAATTCTTATCCAGATCCACCCCAAGTAGCTCATCTAAATTCAATTATCATGGGGAGAGAATGAAATTACTCTGGGTGAGGAAATGAATGTTCAAATAGAGGATGTACCTATTGTAAAATAATATGTAGTTGTGTTTCCGAAACATTTAACTGGACATCCTCTAGAACGATACATTGAGTTTTCCATTGATTTAATTCATTGTTCAAGGACCATATCGAAGACCCATTATAGAATGGCCTATGTGGAATTAGTTGAACTAAAGAAACAAATAGAGGAATTGAGTAATAAGGGATTTATTCTCCCTAGAGTTTCTCCATGGGGAGCCCCTGTCCTTTTTGTTTAGAAGAAAGATGGATCTATGAGGTTATGCATTTTCTATAGGGAAATCAATTATATAACAATAAAGAACAAGTATCCCCTACCTCGCATTGATTATTTATTCGACCAAATTCATGGAGCTCAATATTTATCAAAGATTGACCTTTGATCTAGATACCATCAGTTGTGTGTGAATATGGAATACATTTTGTTGATAGCATTTCGAACAAGGTACGAGCATTACGAGTTTACAGTAATTCCTTTTGGATTGACTAATTCACACTATGTATTCATGGAACTAATAAATAGATGTTTCAAGGAATATCATGATGATTTTGTGGTTGTATTTATTGATGAAATATTGGTATACACCAAAAGCTACAAATATTATGAAAATCACATGCACATTATCCTGAAGACTCTTAGAAGACATTAATTATATGGGAAGTTTAGCAAGTGTGAATTCTGGCATTAGGAGATTTCTTTGCGTTGCCATATTTTCTCTAAGGATGGAATCTTTGTTGATCCTTCTAAGAAAAGATAAATATAAGAATGGCCAACAACTATGAGTATAACTGAGGTATGTAGTTTTATTGGTTTAGAAGGTTATTATCAACGTTTCGTCCAGAATTTTTCCCGATTAGCTAACCCCTTAATGATGCTCACACGTAAAGTGGATAAAAATTTTTAAACAAAATATTCTAAAAACTTTTTTGAATAACTGAAGAGAAGATTAGTCAATGAACCTATATTGACTCTACCATCGGGGAATTATGGGTTTGTTATTTATAGTGATTCATCAAAGAAAGGACTTGGTTGTGTCCTTATGTGGAATGATAGAGTTATTGCATATCCATCGTGACAGCTGAAAATTTATGAGAAAATTCATACTAATCATGATCTTGAGTTTTCTTCCGTAATCATTGATTTGAAGATATGGCGACATTATCTCTATGGTAAAAAATGTGAGATTTATACTGATAACAAGAGTTTGAAGTATATTTTCTCACAGAAAGAACTCAACAAGAGGCAAAGGAGATGGCTTGTACTAATCATGGATTATGATTACATGATACACTAACACCCAGGGAAGGAAAATAAGGTGAAGGATGAATTGAGAAGAAAGTATCATGGAGTCTTAAACCAATTGAGATTTGAAAGGGATCCTATTTTTATGGATCTAGTAAAGATGGATATGGAAATAACCATGGAAGGTGAAACATAAATGCATTTTCAAATAGTTTTCAAAAAAAATTTAATAGAAAAGATATAGAGTTCTCGGACTGATGATGAAGAGTTTCAAAAGAAGATTAAAGCTATTAATGGTGGGATATTGAGTGACATTTTGTATGAAGATGGAATTTTGAAATTTGGGAAGAGACTTTGTGTTCTCGATATACCTGATCTAAAAAGATAATTTTTGGATGATGCTCGTAGTTCCAATTTCTCTATACACCCTGGGAGCATCAAAATTTATAGAGATTTAAAGGAAAATTTTTTGTGGGATAACATGAAGAGGGAGATTGCTGATTTTGTGTTAAGAAGTATGGTTTTCCAACAAGTGAAAGCTGGAAGGCAACAACCTAGAGGAGTCAGGAAACCTCTTCCCATACCAATGTGGTGATGGGATAATATTACGATGGACTTTGTCATGGGACTACCAAAGACTCCTAGAAAGAATGATGTAATATGGGTCATTGATGACCATTTTACCAAGTCAACACATTTTATTTCTACAAGGGAGGATGTAACACTTGAACGTCTAGCAAGAAAATATATTAATGTATTTGTGAGACATCATGGAGTACGCCTATTGATTGTTTCTGATCGTGATCCTCATTTTAATTCAAGATTCTGGAAGAGTATTTAGAAGTCCTTAGATACTGAACTTCGTTTGAGCACTACTTACCACCCTCAAACAGATGGAAAATCAGAACAAACTATTCCAACCCTAAAAGACATGTTGTGATCATGATCAGTTGAATTTCAGGGTTTTTGGGATCAATATTTAACTCTAGTGTAATTTTTCTATAACCATAGCTTCTATTCAATTATTTAGATGGCACCATATGAAGAGTTATATGGAAAGAGATTTATTACACCAACCTGTTGGGATGATTTTGGTGAAAGAAAACTTGTTGGACCAGAATTAGTGGAGGAAATGATGGAAACTGTAAAGGTAATCCAAAACCACATAAAAGCATCTCAATGTAGGCAGAAGAGCTATGTCGATAACCGAAGAAAGGATTTGAAATTTCATGTAGGAGATCATGTTTTCCTAAAGGTATCTCCAATGTAGGGTGTTATAAATTTTGGGAAGATGGGTAAATTGAGTCCCAGGTACATTGGAACATTCAAAATTCTAGAACAAATTGTGGTTGTATCTTACCATTTGGAAATTCCTCCAAGTCACTCCAAAGATCACAATGTGTTCCACGTATCACTATTGAAAAAATACATGCCTGGTCCAAAACATGTACTCACCTATGAGTAATTAGAACTGGAACCCGATCTCTATTATTGAGAAGAGCCCGTCAGGATTCTAGATACAACAGAACAAGTGCTGAGAAACCGGATGACTCGTCTGGTATAAGTTCTATAGAGAAACCATTAGATGGATGAGGCAACGTGGGAACTGGAGTAACTTGTAATGAAGAACAACCTAAATCGTTTCATGCAGTAGTATTCTAGAAATTTCGAGGAAGAAATTATTCAAAGGAGGGGAAAATGTAACACCCCAAGCTTCTATAGTACACATCTCTTTGAATAATTTAGTAGCGCGTGTTGTACGCATCTTCGAGTTCAAACACACACCACAACCAATCAAACTGGCAATTATGAACAGTAATACCCGTTTTTTTTAAATTTTATACATTTTATCTTTCAAAATTGACTTCATTTTTTGGATACTTAATATCAAAATTAGCTTAGGGTGAAGTTTCGTTACATTTATGATAACTTTCATATTTTTATGAATAGTGAAAAATTACTAAATTTTAATTAAAAATAAAACTTTTAATCGAAATAATTAAGAGTGATAAATTATGAATATGATTGGTTTTAAAGTATATTTCCAATATATTTCTACCTTTTAATACAATGTTGGTCATTGGATGCAATTACGCATTTAAACCATACTAAAACAATTGTCAATCTTTTGATAGTTATTATTTATTAAAAACACACTTTTTGTTTTGACAGCAGGAATATCTTTAAAATAATTTCTTCCACTTATGTGTTTTGAATTAAGAAAAATGGATTCCCTATTTAGAACCATGAGGTCCAAATTGTGTAAACAGATAACTTTTATTTTTATACATTTTGAATAATTTTTTTCGGTAAATATTTTATTTACTATGGTTACAGGGAAAATCCAATAAATAACGGTAAAAAAATATATTATAATAATATTAATTTACACTAAAATGTGTCCTAACCATATGGGTTGATACATTTCCGACCATTGGCATCTTTGGGTCGATTTGGGGATCCCATTGAGCCACTTGTAATTGATAAGGACACATTATATTAATTAAGTTAAAGTAAATACAACAATGACATTAGAATATTTCTTTTATAAAAACAATTTTTACATAGGGTTATATATGTTATATTTTAGACTATAAATATTCAGTAGAAAGATAAAAAATATTTCCTACATAATGGTATTTTATTTATAATTTTTAGACATTGAATAATTAAATTTATTTATGACACAATAATGATGTTGTATTTGCTTTATTAAAGAAATAAACAAATAATTGGTATTATAAATGTAAAAATAAATATAATTTGAATGTTTTGAAAACATACACGAATTTTGTGGATTAATATGACATTTTATGATTGCTTAAATTAAATTTTTTATAATTAATAATGTTTTTAAGACTTTAACAAAAATCAATTATTGAATAGTGTCAAAATTTACATTAATGAGCTTCTAAAACAAATATTTTATTATTAATTGATATTCTATTCCTAAATATATATGGTTCATACAATGGACTTATATAATTATAGTTGTATTATTAATGGACCACTTGGGGGTCACATGGATGTTTATAGTAGGTTTATTTACTATATTATATAAAAATCCAAAGAGACATGGTAAATGTCAAACTATTTAACTAAGAGTAAAATATAAATGATAAGGTTAATATAGTCACCCAAACCAGTCTAAAATCTATTGTATTAAAGTATTTTGACCCATCCCCACCTTAAAATTTAAATAATCAACTTTTGAGCCATTATGAACCGAATGATAATTTATTATAAAATAATATTTCTTGCTTTTCCAAAGATGCCCCTCACTACTCTTATAAATGGGAACTACCCCTTCTCACTAATTCACACCTTACAAGCCTTTTGGCTCAGCCAAAACCTTCCCAAGTATTCTATAATCTTCCCTCACTAAAACCTTGAGGCCTTCCATTGGTCATAAAGCCAGCCTATGGAGCCCTTTTGATCAAATCAAAAGGAAGAACCCAAAGAAGAGATAATGTTTTTACCACCCTCTTTCGAGTTCCTTTCTTCTTCAACATCTTCTTTATTTGATATTTACATTCTAAAATAATACCTCCAGTATCTTATATATAAATTTATGTTATTATAAATATGGTACAACAATATTAAGTATTATATCCATCCTTTGAATGATATGTCACCATACGTGCGTACGTACGGCTTACCGTCTCCACGTCTTGGTGTAATTGTTATTCAAAACATTATTAGTTAGATGGGTATAATAATGATATGTAATTCATGAAAATAATAAATATAAAATGATAATGATTCTCTATATATGATATAACATCCAATTATATATTATTTTAATATCAAAATAATGATATTGTTGCTCATGTGTACGTACGGACTATCGTCTCCACGAACGCGATGAGATTCATTTCCCATCGTACCCATTAAAGAATAATTCTCATTTGATGATGAAAAATAATGTTTATGGACTTGATATAATTATGGATATGAATAATAAACAACCTATAAATAAAAAACCATGATTATGTAATAAAACATGTAAAAGAAAACGAGTAAGTTAACACCCGAAACGATGATAATAATAAGATATTATTAACAACACAATTTTAAATGATCATATATGTAACACCCTGAGATTTTATGAAAAATATTCTTTTTAATTTTATTAATGTCTTGTGTTGTACGCTACACCAAAAGGAGCTTGCACAACAAAAATCCTTGACTTGACTTGCATTACACGCAATCGCGACCTTCCTCAATAGCGTGTGTAGTACGCAATACCGGGTTTTACTAAACAATGATATATTATTATAATATTGTTTTGAACTAGCTGTTATGAATAGTTTTAACTAAATTTTGAGTTTTATAACATTATTATTCATATTACACATTTCTAGAACATGGTATAAGAACAAAATAAATTTTTCGGGTAAAATAAGTATTTTTCAAAAAATGCAGTTTTGCCGCCTTTTGATAGAGCACCAACTTTAAATCTAGTTTTTGACATATTTATAAGTTAAATTTGACAAAATAAAATTCTTTTTTTGAATCAGTATATAAAAATTTACAATAGATAAAGTTTTGATATTTTTCCGATAACTTTCATATTTTAATGAATAGTAAAAACACGCTATATTTTAATTAAAAACAACTTCTTTCATCGTAATATATTATGTGGTTAAATTATAATATTGAATTGTTTTAAAGGATAAATAGAATATATTTTTACCATTTAATATAATTTATGTCATTAGAATTGATTTTACCTTGAATTCGTAGGTTAAATCAATTCAATCTTTTGCAATGTTTTAAAGAAAAACCTGTTTTGTTTCGACAACATGATTAATTTTAATTTAATTTCAGAATATTTTGTGTATTGAATTTGGAAAAATGGATTCCATATTTGGAATCAGTGGGTCCAAATTATGTTAATAAGCTACTTTTTATTTTTGGGAATTAAGAATAGTAACTACGGTAAATTTTATTTACCAGAGTTAAAGTTAAATCGGGTAATTAAGGGTAAATATAATATTTTAAAATTACTCTAAAAAATTTCAAAATCCTATTGGATGACTAAAATTAGACCCATATCACCTAATGGTTGGATTAGATTTATTTAATTTAATTTTTTCAATGAAAATAATTTAATTTTTATTAAAACCAAAAAATGTGACAACATGTCACTTTCTTAAATATTATAAGTATAATAATATTAATCTAGTGATAAACTTCATGAAACATAGAAAATGAATCTTCTCCAGAAATATAATATAATTATCTACATTATATGAATTTATTTAGAATTTTTAGCGATTAAATAATTATCATTTATTATGACACAAAGATGATGCAGTAATTGTCTTATTAATTAAATATTGACATAATTGATGTTATAAATGCCCAAATAAATGTAATTTGAGACTTTTTATGAATTAAACTGATTTTCTAGGTTAATATGACATGTTATTCTTTATTTAAGTTACTTGGTTTGAACTTATAATTCTGTTATGAATTTCATAAAAATCATGTACCATATAGTGTCAAAATTGACATAAATTAGTTTTTAAAACAAATATTATATTATTAATTGTTATTTTATTCCTAAAAATCTATGTTTAGGCACAATTACTTAGATAAGGTTATATATATTAATAATAAACAACTTGGGGTTCTTTTGGATTGATATAGTAAGTTTATTAGCCTTATAGTATAAGAACACGAGAAGACATGGTAAAATAAAATTATTTAACTTAATGTTAAATCTAAATGATAAGGTTAAAATAGGAACCTAAACTTGTCTAAATTCTATTGGATGAGAGGATTGCGAACCATCCCCACATTAGCCTCGAAGTAAATCAATTTGGAGCTATTTAAAACCGAACTTTACTTTATAATAAAATAATACTTTTAGTTATTCCAAAGGTACCCCTCTCCTCCCTTATAAAAGGGCACCTCCTCCCTCTCTTCCTCACACAACTTTGAGCCTTCAAGCTTTGACAAACCCTGCCAAATTATCTTCTACACTTCCCTAGAAACATCCTAGAGGTTCTGGTCTTCCTCAAAGACCAATTTTAGTGCCCTAAGAGGAGGTCTCAAAGAGGCACTTCAAAGAAGTGGTAATTTCCGTTACCGATTCTTTCACCATTATTTCTTCTTCCACTTAATCTTCTTAGGTTGTTTCATTATGAAGTAATAACATCAGTATCACTCATATACTGATATGTTATTATAATTATGAAACAACCCTATTTCACCATCTATCCTTCCTATGGAAAACAAAATCACCGCGCGTGCGTACGTACGGAATACCGTCTCCATGCCGTGGTGAAATCTATTTTCCACCACCACCTTACTTGGATGGGTATAATGGTTTAAATAATAACTATATATTATTATTTTAAAGTGATATTGATTCTGAAATAGTATATATACACTCCAATACAGTCCCACAATCATGAGAACGATATCATCACTCGTGCGTACGTACGGACTACCGCCTCCACGACATGATGAGATTCATTCTCCACTTTAACCATTCATGAATGATTATAAAGTATATATAATAAGTAATAATGAAATATATGAAATAATAATGATACTTGATTTATGTGTATATATATTTATGTCAACTACTTAATTTAGTTCAACTCAATAAGGAAACGAAAACAGCGTTCATGCATACGTACGACCTACCGTCTCCATGAACGGTGTATTTCTTTCCATTTACTGATTTATTATATATATGTATATTCTGAATATATATATATATATAAATCATGTTTTATATTCTGGAATTAATTAATCATGATCTAATTAATCATATGAATAATTACAAGTCAAAACACGGACGACAAATGAAACAATTTTACCCAAAACGCTCTTTAACATGGAATTTACAAACGAACAGGTAATATAAAGTCATAAGTGAACCATATATGATATAATAACAATGAATATGATTCTGTAATAAGTCAATGACATTATTTAAATCATTATACAGGAGGTTCGGACACTTATAAAGCAAATCGGACCTAAGGTAAGGGAAATATCACAATCTCATTTTTATCCAAGATTGTTTATACTTTGGAATTTACTGGGGTGAATTTTATCTTCCACATCAATGTTTCCTCAATATGTAATATTTTCATAATTCTACAATAGTTTATATCCAATTTTACCCTTCGGTGAGTTTTTATTAAAAGATATGAAATGAATCTTTTGTCGTTTTTCGTATGAGGTACTTTTTGACTTTTCTGACAAAAGTACGAAGAATGTTTTTTTTACTTATACGACATAAATGGATTTTTAAAAAATTATTTCCAAGAATCTTCCTTTACAAGTTTTCAAGTTTATTTTTAATCATCTTCTTTTAGTTTAAAATAGTATGACATGTTAAGAAAAGAAAATGTTTTTGAATTTGAAAGCATATTTTCCTCAAGAATGGAGTTCAAGTGTTTTATCAAAATTATTTTCCATCTAAGATAATAAATGGTTCTGTTTCTATCCCTATTTTTAAATGGATTTGATTATGTTGTAATGGAAATATTTTTTTGAATTCCTTTATCTTATATGAATTTTTTTATGATGTCATGTTGTTTAAGAATCCCATTTTTACTATATGGGTTATGCAATGATGTATGTTTTAAGTTTTTTTGTCACACAAAATAATGGTATCATTATGAGACGGGTGGGACCTATATCTCCCTCCAATGAATTGGCTAAAGATTATATTTCTCATGAGATAGACATGGCTTGAATGGTAGGTTATACCGGTTCAGTAAAACAGGACTGAAACGAGGATGATTCGGTTCAGAAAGGGACTTTGTCCACTAAGATAGCCTTGGCAATGAGTCTTGACTAATAAGATATGATTCTCTATGATTATGTGTGTATGCCACAAAGTTTCATGTTTTCAGTTATGATTATTGATATTTCATTTCACTACTATGATTTATCCCATGTTATGAAATTATGCTCTCTTTTGTAGGTTAAGATTTCCAAAATGTTATGTTCTTAGGAATATGATGTGATTGATATTTCTTTTGTTTACCCTTACTGAGAATTTGAGCTCACACTTTTATGTTTTCTTTTCCCCAGGATATAAAGAAAGGTTTTAGGTATAAAAAAAGGAATATCTTTATGGGAGATGTTGAAGATCTTTCACCACGATTAGAAGATTATATTCCGAGTTTCCGAAGACACTATACTATTTCGATCCTTGTGTGTGTGTTTTTGTTATGTACTAAGTATTCTGCAAAAGTAATGTAATGTCCATGTACGTCTAGATTTGGGTCTCTACAGTTGGTATCAGAGGCAAAGGAGGTAGGAATGTATCCGATCCTTGGGAACTCTCACATGTGAGCGTTGGATGAAGCATGGCTCTCCGCCCAAGGGCTTCATGAGGAAATGGCTGCCACTGGGGATGGTGGTGTGTCCCGCCCAGGGGGTGTAGCCGCCCATGGAGTGCCCTGATAGGTATCAAATATAGTCCACTGGAAGTAATTTCAGTCCTCTACAGTTGGTATCAGAGGAAAGGTTTAGTCAACCTTTGGAAACTAGGATGCAAAAACGTTAGTGAGTTCCCTAGAGATATTTTTAAGGTATGTCTAGGGATGTCCCTAAGGATAAGTATACGTATAGGATATAGTCCTAGAACTACGGTAATGATCACAGAATTTAACCTAAGATGTTAGATATTTAGTATACCCCCCCTTTATTATGTGGTTTTCCCTAGCATGATTTTTTCCTCTCACACTATTCTTTTTGGGTTTTAGACGATGGCTGGAACCCGAAGGAACCGTGTTGATCAATGCAATGGACAACGCAATGATTGTCCTCATGAACAAAAAAATGTTATGGGAGATGGAGTGAAAAATCGTATTTCTATACTTACACAAGCTATGAATCATTCTGGACTTCCAAATGAGCAGGGAAGGGAACAATATTCTATTGAGTCCTTCATGAGGCAACGTCCACCTTCTTTCAGTGGGTCTTCCGATCCACTTATTGCTGAACAATAGATCAGTACCACTGAAACGATATTTTTAGTTCTTCAATGTTCTGAACATGATAAAGTCATCTTAGCAGTATATCGTTTGGAAGGTGAATCTGATCAATGGTGGAATATTATCAAGAATACGAGGCCAAGAGATGAAATTGAGTCCATTGAATGGGATGAGTTCAAGAAATTGTTTTTCAGTAAGTACTTCCCTCGTATTCTTCGAACAAAGATGGAAAAGGAATTTCTTGAGCTAAAGCAGAAGGATGATGAATCAATTGGTATATACGAAGCGAATTTTACAAGACTTGCAAGGTACGCATCTGGTATTATCATCCAACCTGAAAGTAAAGTTGATCGATTTTTCAGTGGCTTAAAACCAAGTCTTCGAAGGGCATTAGCTATAAGAGACATCAGTAGCTATGAAGAAATTGTGTGTTGCGCTATCAAGGTAGAAATGGAAGTTGGTGTTACATATCCATCTCATGGTTTTGACAACAAACAAAAGATGGAGTTCAAGGAGAAATCTCAGAATAATGGTGAAAAGAAGATGAATGTTTCCTTACGCACAAAGTGTGGAAAGAAGCACGGTGGAGATTGTCTTAAAGGGACTAGAAAATGTTTTAAGTGTGGAAAAGAAGGTCATCGAGCAGCTGAGTGTCGAAGTAATGGAAAAAGGGTTTCTAATGATGTGAATAAAGAAAACACTGTAGAGAATGCACCACCAACACTTCAATGCTTCAAGTGCAAGGAAATGGGGAATTATGATAATAAATGCCCTAATACAAGGGTTAGTGATGATCGACATGAACAACCGCTTAAGGGAAAAGGACAAAGGGAAGTCACATGCGATCACTATTGGCGATGTTGAATATAACAACGATGTGGTGGAATGATTAAGTGTTTATGTAACGGTATTCCAGAATAATGTTGTATCATGGAGTATTCGAATATTTATGTATTGGTCTAATGTGGTATTCAAAGTGATTGAGATATTTTTGGAAATAAGATGATATGTGCATAATAGTATTCATGAGCTCATGATTGATATAAGGACTATGTATATAGAATTTTGAGGATTTTGGTATGTGGAAAGAGTTATCTTTTGACAGCAGTCATGTATTCACTAAGATTCAATGGGTATTCATTTTTCAAGAGATTACATGATTACGGTATTCACATGACTGGAATGTGATGAACAAGATATATGAGGGATAAATGATGGCATTCACGTGATCATTTTCTCTATACTATGAGCTTGGACCGATGAATTTTAGATAAGCCTAAAGATTGGAATGGATTATGTTGGACATAAGTTAGTATTGTTTAAGGATATAACTTTTTTTTTGATATTGTTGATGGGATGTTATAATAATGTAGTTTTAGAAAAAGGACAACCTGCAGGACGGGAGACAGCCCATCACGTCGGACATGGCTGTGGGAATCGAACCCACAACCGAAGTGCGACTGGCCTTTATCGCCTTCCACTGGCCTACAGGAAGTCCCTGATTAGTAGAAACTAGTTTTATATTAAGCGGTATGATATATGAAGTATAAGTTCATTTTTGGAACAATATACGACTAACCATAAGATGAACTTATAACATTTTCTAACCTTTTATTTTAAAGAGATGGAATAACACATCATTCTATCACAAGATCTTCTAGCACATCACGAATAACAAATTCAACTTTATTTCTTTAAGAGATGAAGTGGAAATTGTTCAAATCATGAACAACAGTGAGATTGTACCAAAATCAAGTAATTATTTCTTCTAATTCAAAATTTTCAACTTTAGGGAAATGATATTGAAAACCAAAAATCTTGTCCTAGTGATCTTATGTCTGATGAATCAGATGGTACCCTAGATCATCACAAATTTATGGCTTTGTGATTGTGGGCTTTTTCATAGCCATGTTCTCTACCACTCTCCATCAGAACATGATGATTAGATTTTTCTTCCATATCCATATTTTCACCTATGTTCTCCTACATGGAAACCCATTGATGAGTTAATTTGGGTAACCGTTACATTTCATACTTTAGTTTTTAAAGCCATGTTTTGGTATTCCTTTTTACGATGTGGGTTTCTATTAAACAAACTTTCGAGTAGTAAACCATTTATAACCCCGACGAATTTCAAAGGAGAAATTCATTTTAAGGGGTGTAGAATGTAACACCCCGAGATTTTATGAAAAATATTTTTTTTAATTTTATTAATGTCTTGTGTTGTACGCTACACCAAAAGGATCTTGCACAACACGCATCCTTGACTTAACTTTCATTACACGCAATCGCGACCTTCCTCGATAGCATGTATAGTACGCAATACCGGGTTTTACTAAACAACGATATATTATTATAATATTGTTATGAACTAGCCGTTATGAGTAGTGTTAACTAAATTTTGAGTTTTATAACATTATTATTCATCTTACACATTTCTAGAACATGGTATAAGAACAAAATAAATTTTTCGGGTAAAATAAGTATTTTTCAAAAAATGCAGTTTTTCCGCCTTTTGATGGCGCACCCAATTTAAATATAGTTTTTGACATCTTTATAAGTTCAATTTGACAAAATAAAATTCTTCTTTTGAATGAGTATATAAGAATTTACATTAGATAATGTTTTGATATTTTTCCGATAACTTTTATATTTTAATGAATAGTAAAAAAACGCTATATTTTAATTAAAAACAACTTTTTTCATCGTAATATCTTATGTGGTTAAATTATAATATTGAATGGTTTTAAAGTATAAATAGAATATATTTTTACCATTTAATATAATGTATTTCATTAGCATTGATTTTACCTTGAATTCGTAGGTTAAATGAATTCAATCTTTTGCAATGTTTAAAAGAAAAACTCATTTTGTTTCGACAACGGGATTAATTTTAATTTAATTTCTGAAACTTTTGTGTATTGAATTTGGAAAAATGGATTCCATATTTGGAATTAGTGGGTCTAAATTATGTTATTAAGCTACTTTTTATTTTTGGGAATTATGAATAGTAACTACGGTAAATTTTATTTACCATAGTTAAAGGTAAATCAGGTAATTAAGGGTAAATATAATATTTTAAAATTATCCTAACAAATGTGAAAATTTTATTGGATGACTAAACGTCGACCCATATCACCTATGCGTCAGATTAGATTCATTTAATTTAATTTTGGCAATGAAAATAATTTAATTATTATTAAAACCAAAGAATGTGACAACATGTCACTTTCTTAAATCTTATAAGTATAATAATTTTAATCTAGTGATACACTTCATGAAACTTATAACATGAATAGTGTACAGAAATATAATACAATTATCTACATCATAAGAATTTATTTAGAATTTGTAGGGATTAAATAAGTATCATTTATTATGACACAAAGATGATCCAGTAATTGTCTTATTAATGAAATATTGACATAATTGATGTTATAAATGCCCAAATAAATGTAATTTGAGACTTTTTATGAATTACATTAATTTTATAGGTTAATATGACTTGTTATTGTTTATTTAAGTAACTTGGTTCGAACTTATAATTCTATTATGAATTTCATAAAAATCATGTACCATATAGTGTCCAAATTGACATAAATTATTTTTTAAAACAAATATTATATTATTAATTGTTATTTTTTTCCTAAAAATCTAAGATTCGGCCAAATGACATAGATAAGGTTATATATATTAATAATAAACAACTTTGGGTTCTTTTTTCTTCATATAGTAAGTTTATTAACATTATAGTATAAGAACACAAGAAGACATGGTAAAAGTAAAATTATTTAACTTAATGTTAAATCTAAATGATAAGGTTAAAATAGGAATCTAAACTTGTCTAAATTCTATTGGATGAGATGATTTCTACCCATACCCACATTATCCTCTAAATAAATCAATTTGGAGCTATTTAAAACTGAACGTGACTTTATAATAATATAATACTTTTTGTTATTCCAAAGGTACCCCTCTCCTCTCTTATAAAAGGGCACCTCCTCCCTCTCTTCCTCACACAACTTTGAGCCTTCAATCTCGGCCAAACCCTGCCAAATTCTCTTCTCCTCTTACCTAGAAACATCCTAGAGGTTCTGGTCTTCCTCAAAGACCAATTTTAGTGCCCTAAGAGGAGGTCTCAAAGAGGTACTTCCAAGAAGAGGTAATTTCTGTTACCGATTCTTTCACCTTTATTTCTTCTTCCACTTCTTCTTCTTTGGTTGTTTCATTATGAAGTAATAACATAAGTATCACTCATATACTGATATGTTATTATAAGTATGAAACAACCTGTTTCACCATCTATCCATCCTACGGAAAACGAAATCACCGCAAGTGCGTACGTACGGAATACCGTCTCCACGCTGTGGTGAAATCTATTTTCCACCACCACCTTACTTGGATGGGTATAATGGTGTGAATAATAACTATATATTATTATTTTAAAGTGATATTGATTCTGAAATAGTATACATACACTCCAATACAATCCCGCGATCATGAGAATGATATCATCGCTCGTGCGTACGTACGGACTACCGTCTCCACGACGCGATGAGATTCATTCTCCACTTTAACCATTCATGAATGATTATAAAGTATATATAATAAGTAATCATGAAATATATGAAATAATAATGATACTGGATTTATGTGTATATATATGTATGTCATCTACTTAATTATGTTCAACTCAATAAGGAAACAAAAACAGCGTTCATGCGTACGTACGGCCTACCGTCTCCATGAACGGTGTATTTCATTCCATTTACTGATTTATTATACATATGTATATTCTGAATATATATATATATATAAATCATGTTTTATATTCTGGAATTAAGTAATCATGATCTAAGTAAGCATATGAATAATTACAAGTCAAAACACGGATGACAAATGAAACAATTTTACCCAAAACGCTCTTTAACATGGAAGTTACAAAGGAACGGGTAATATAAAGTCATAAGTGAACCATATATGATATCATAACAATGAATATGATTCTGTAATAAGTCAATGACATTATTTAAATCATTATACAGGAGTTTTGGACACTTACAAAGCAAATCGGACCTAAGGTAATGGAAATATCACAATCTCATTTTTATCCGAGATTGTTTATACTTTGACATTTACTAGGGTGCATTTTATCATCCACATATATGTTTCCTAAATATGTAATATTTTCATAATTCTACAATAGTTTATATCCAATTTTACCCTTTTGTGAGTTTTTATTAAAATATATGAAAGGAATCTTTTGTCGTTTTTCATACGAGGTACTTTTTGACTTTTTCGACAAAAATACGAAGAATGTTTTTTTAACTTATACGACATAAATGGATTTTTAAAAAATTATTTCCAAGAAGATTCCTTTATAAGTTTTCAAGTTTATTTTTAATCAACTTCTTTTAGTTTAAAATTGAATGACATGTTAAGAAAGGAAAATGTTTTTGAATTTGAAAGGATATTTTCCTCAAGAATGGAGTTCAAGTGTTTTATCAAAATTATTTTCCATATAAGATAATAAAGGGTTCTGTTTCTATCCATATTATTACATGGATTTTATTATGTTGTAATGGAAATATTTTTATGAATTCCTTTATCTTATATGAATTGTTTTATGATGTCAGGTTGTTTAAGAATCCCATTTTTTCTACATGGGTTATGCAATGATGTATGTTTTATGATTTTGTGGCACACATAAGAATGGTATCATTATGAGACGGGTGAGACCTATATCTCCCTCCAATGAATTGGGTAAAGATTATATATCTCATGAGATAGACATGGCTGGAATGGTAGGTTATACCGGTTCAGTGAAACAGGACTGAAACGAGGGTGACTCGGTTCAGAAAGGGACTTTGTCCACTAATATTTCCTTGGCAATGAGTATTGACTAATAAGATATTATTATCTATGATTATGTGTGTATGCCACATAGTTTCATGTTTTAAGTTATGATTATTGGGATTTCATTTCACTACTATGATTTATCCCATGTTATGAAATTATGCTCTCTTTTGCAGGTTAAGATTTCCGAAATGTTATGTTCTTATGAATATGATGTGATTGATATTTCTTTTGTCTACCCTTACTAAGCATTTGAGCTCACCCTTTTATGTTTTATTTTACTCAGGATATAAAGAATGTTTTTAGGTATAAAAAAGGAAGATCTTTATGGGAGATGTTTAAGATCTTTCTCCACGATTAGAAGATTATATTCCGAGTTTCCAAAGACACTAAACTATTTCGATCCTTGTGTGTGTGTTTTTGTTATGTACTAAGTATTCCGAAAAAGTAATGTAATGTCCATGTACATCTAGATTTGGGTATCTACAGTTTGTATTAGAGGAAAAGGAGGTAGGAATGTATCTGATCCTTGGGAACTCTCACATGTGAGCGTTGGATGAAGCATGGCTCTCCGCCCAAGGGCTTCATGAGGAAATGGCTGCCACTGGGGATGGTGGTGTGTCCTGCCCAGGGGGTGTAGCCACCCATGGAGTGCCCTGATAGGTATCAATTATAGTCCACTGGAAGTAATTTCACACTGCTACAATATATGATATCATATTAATGTATATGATTATTTAATAATTTAATAACAATAATTTCACCATTATACAGGAGTTTAACCATCCCTAGACCAAGGAAAAGTAGAAGTTAATGTTTTTTTCACAATCTCTTCATTATCTGAGTTTGTTTATTTGTTATTATCTACTGGGACCTATTTATTATCCACATCTATGTTTCTTAAAAATGAATTTCAAAGCATTCTTAATATTTTAATGACTATGGTTTAAATTCAGTAATACCCTTGTTTACATTTTATAAGATTTTTTTAAATGAATCATTACATCATTTTCCAAATAAGGTCCTTTTTAACCTTTTTGAAAAAATTAAGGTAAGAATGACTTTTTTTAACTTATACGGTGGGTGCAGATATTTTCTACCATTATAAACTGCTCTAAGATTCCCTTACAACCTTATAAGAATATTTTGAATGTAAATGTTTTATTTTATATTTATGTGACTCTTAAATGATTTCAAAATAGAAAGAGATATTTCTCTAAAAAGTGTTTTGATTTCATCTATATCAACATATTTTGATGGATTTTAAGTTTATTTGAAGTTGATTTATTATGATACAAATATTCCATATTGTATTGAAGGTTTTGTGATATGTTAGACTGTGGATGTACTATATTTATACCATTCATGGTTTGTGGTTAACGTATTGACATATCATATGCTAGTTTTAATGCGAATGTTTATCATATGTTCAAACCTTTTCATATGAGAAATATATTGGACTTAGTATGTGATGGCTGGAGCCCACTATAGCTTGTTGATGTATCGGTAGGTATCACGAGTCAACTAGATGTGGTATTTTCTGAGGCCCTATCCCAATTTGATTTATCATTTTGGCTGAGGCCTTAATCATTTTTAGACGTCTTGGCTGAGGCCATGACAAAATGTTTCAGAATGTCCGACATTATACATTCCCTCATTATGGAAATAATATTGATGGTTCATGTGGTAATTGGACTAGTAGAATACCCATGATTATGTTTTATAATGACATTATTTACTCAGCTCATATTATTTCCATAAAAGTATTCATGTTTATTGTTGGTAAATGCATGTGGTTTCAATTATTCACCATATGTAATATTTATGTCATTTTCAGCTGTATTAATTACCCTTACTGAGCGTTTGAGCTCACCCCTTTCTTATGTTTCATTTTCCCAGGATATGAAGAAGTTAGTTTTGAGTGACCTGTAGGCATAATTTATGAGGCTCGGATGCTTCTAATGAAATATATTTGTGTTGTATATCTCTTCAAGCTATAAAGATAAACATATGTATAAATATTGTTTCCAATAATACAAAACTAATCGGCCTTTCAAGATATGATTTTTTGGTGATCATGCCAATGTTATGTAATAATTCACCGACTCTGGGTAACTAGGTTCGGGCGTTATAATATTTATTAGGATAACTTGTTATGGAAAATGACATAAATATAGTACATAAACTGATGTAAAAATAAATAAAATATGTAGTAGGAATTCACCTTCTACTAATGGTTGTATGAACTATTGACACGTAATGTTTCCAAATTATCTTTGTTGAGGGCTTGATGTCCAATCCCTCACATCCATGATCAGCATCGAAAAAGGAAACCCAACATGAACAAATGAATACACATGTACATAAATATAATTATTATATGAGTAATTCTAATAAAAATTAATTTAAAATATAGAACGAAACATTATTTCCATGGATAATTATTTTACTATTCAAAAATTATTTACTATAGGGATATTCGAACAATAATGTAATAATGATGATAAAGAATTTAAATAGATCCCTCCAAGAAATCAATCAACAATTGAGGGGGATGAGTAGAAAATATGATACGATTGATTGATGCTTTGACTCATCTGAGAGAATGTAATGATATCCTATTGGGTTCATAAAATATTCATTTTTTAAAATAAATAAATACGTAAATATAATATATTCATTATCAAATGTGAATCTTATAGATAATTAAAATAAGGGAAACTAAAAAATTTATTGATTCAATTTATTTCAGTATGCTTTGACGAAAATGGGTAATTGAATTCTAGTAATGAAATACTCCACTATGGTATGAGGTATCCTATGAATTCATCCAAAGGTGAATGTTATTAAAAAATTTCATCATCATCAACTCATATTATGAATAATTATCATTTTTTTTGGTTTCGAATACAGCCTCCATCAGTTGTGGAACAGAACATACATTGCTTGAAATACATAGAGAATTATTCTACCATATGATGAATACTCCTCAATGTGGTATAATAAACATAAAATATGCTTGGGATGAGTCCTAATATATATTTTTGAAATGTAATTATTTGTTTGATGAAACTAAAGAGGATTCTCATTTTACTCTTCAGTCATATCAATAATGGTTAATGCCAAAAAAAATTAGAGAATTACATGGATGGTAATCATAGATTCCTATGGGTGGAACTATAAGGTATTTTTAATTAATGATATGTTTTTAGATGGATTGAAGTAAAAGATAAATAGAGTTTATTATATGTCTGGTGAATGAAATGATGTAATTTTTATGATGTATTAATGAGTGAGTTATCACTTTAATGATGGATATATTTTTATGAACAACAATAAATACATGAATGGATGAAAACAATGAATAAAATTTCATTGGTGATTAAGAAGTTTAGTGGAAATTCAAAGGATAAAGACTCTAAAAAAACATCAATAATTCCCATGTAGAGACAAAATAATTTGAATAGGTTAATAAGGATGATAAATTGATCAATTATATGCCTGAATAGATTTATTTGGAAAAGAATAATGTCACATGATAAAATTTTCCATGGATAAATGACATGAATATTTTCAGAACCAAGTGGGGGTTCAATAATAATATCACTTTCTATGGAAGGGTGGTTCAAAATAAATAACGGATAGTATGAGTGGGGAACACCTAGATAAAATGAATTTATATTTATGATAAATTTACTCTCATTTCATAGTTAGAAACTATTTGAATTTCATTGACAATTTTTGTTAAAATATAGTTAAAATTATTCCAAATAAATGTCATGTAAAAATTACATAAATTTTTTCTTAGGAAAGGGGTATAAAATGGAAATAATTATGAGATTATTATTGACGAAATTTATAGAAATGTGTTCAGGTTGAATAATTCGGTGTATAAGTTTAAAATAAAACAATGTGGACATGATATTTAAGTTTGGATCTATACCTACATAAGGATGGTTTTTAGCAAAGGTGAGTTGATCATACCCTCTACATCAAGAAGATGAATGATCAAGGGATGTTGGTACTCATATATGTTGATGACATAACATTTGAGGACTAGAAAAATTAAAATGCAATTTTTTTATAGATCATATGAGGTAATATACCTAGGAGTCTGTTATTGGATAAACGTTTCACTTGGTTTCTTTTCGAATAAAATAAATCATAGAACATGAATTTATCAATCATAATATGATAAAGTTTATACATAGTGATTTACAATGAAATATCCCAAACCAATGATAACAATGACCACTATATGGAGGAAATTTTCAAACGATGATAATTACGAATAGGTAGATGCCATGGAATGTAGGTAGTGGGGGCCTATTATTCCTCACAACATCATGACCCAACATTTAGTTGATATATTTCAAGTCACACAGTACCAAGGTTTTCTTGAAGATATCCACATGCTATTTGAAATTATGGTACTTCTATATTTCTACAAAACATCGAATTTTGGGATGTTTTATTATGGGGTAGTGAAACTGGAATTTTTGGGATACACAGATGTAGAATTAGAAGGTTCACTGGATAACCAGGGTAAATTAGAGATATCAAGAAACATATATTTCGTTCAATCTATGGATTCATTAAACCCTTGAATCTCTGGAGCCTTGGATTCAGGCCTTAGAACAGTTGGATCCTTTATTCTGTCCTAAAATCAAGCTTGGCTTCGATAATAAGGACCTCCATGAATGGGTCGCTTCCATAGAGAGCATCAGATATTGAGAACTAGTTCACAATGGTTAGGGTTCTTCAAATATATGGGGACATCTTTATCAATTTTTCCAAAATTTTTTTTGATAAAGATACATTTTTTAGAACAAATTTAATAACAGCTAAAAAATAATTATTTATCTATGCTTTTTCAAAACTAAGAAATATTTATAATAATTTTTGTTAAAAAAATAATACTTTTTTAAAATGTATAATTATTATATATATTTATAATTTATATAATAATATTATTTATAAATTAATAATTTCATATTTATTTGAATATATAATTATTTATTTATAATTATAACAATACATTTTTGTAAAATAATATTTATATCATTATTTATATTTATATAATCATTTACAAACATATATGTAATATATATAATAAATTCATTGTTTAAATAAATTTATTAAAATTTTTATCACTATTTGTTTATAAATATGTATATACAATTTTTTTAAAAAATTATTTATTTATATAAATTCATAATTGTATAGAAATAGTAAATATACAGTTATAAATATTCTAATTTATTAATATATTTTTACTATTTTATTTTTCACATTATTAAATAATATTTAATCTTAAGTGCATTCATGTTAAAAATGAGTAAATTTTTTTAATTAAAAACATGTTGAATATTGAAAATTTTGAAAAATTTGATTATTATAAGTCATTAATATTTTTATATATTATCAAATAAAGATGATTATGATTTGAAAAAATTAGTAATTTATAAATAAATATATATATATATATATAATAAATAATATAAATTCATTAAATTTCCCAAAAAGAAATTTGTGCATATGTATATAAAAATTAATAAATTACGTATATATGAATTGAATTTAATATATTTGATCTATATTAATTTGAAAAATGAAATGAAATTAACTAATTTCCATTACCCAACATTATTATTCAATATTATTAATTCATATAAATTTTCAATTTTAAACAATTATTCCCTATATATATAACTTCTTAATGTAAATTCAATAATATTTTTTATTATATAAATCATATTTATATAAATTCATATATATATATATATTATTTAATTTATTAGCATTATCAATAATTATTTGATCAATAAAAAGTTTAATATTTTTCTTAATTTATTTATTTTGAATTTATATTTGTTTACTTTTAATTTAACATATTTCAATAAATTTAATATATAGAATTTATTGTTTATATATTGTACAATCAATTTTTTATCAACAAATATTTAATTAATAAATTTTTCAATATTATACTAATGAATTCATTTTTAGGACAAATTTATTCAACTATTTCTTTTTGTCTGTACTTTTAATAGTGTTAATGATGTACTGATGATGATTTCCTTTAAAAATAAACCACTCATTAGGCATGTTCTTTATCAGTTCTACCCAGAAAGTGACGATAAAGGACACCCTTTATCATTGCTAGAAAATGCACAGATAAAGGTTTACTTTTATTAGTGCTAATAAATGTGTTGATAAAGTACTCCATTAATCAGTGCTATGAAAAAATCACTCATACAATTTTCATTAATGAGCACTTGTTTAAGCACTGCTAATGGGTTACTTTATTACTTCATTTTTATTATGCTGATAATGCTTCGATTTATTAATGGCTTGTTTTATAGTGGTGTATCATACTTCCAATGATGTTGGTGGAAGTTCATTCCCACATTCTCTTTTTATGATTCTAGATTCCAGTCAACATCCCATATGGATCAACAACATGCTTTTGGACATGTCAATGCTGGCTCAGTTATAAGGTTACTAGGATTACTAGGCCGGTTCATGGAAAAGTGGTATGAATGGTCCAAATTTATATATTTTCATAATGTCAGCATGCATTAGTGTAATTTTTTCATGACATAGAAGGATTTTATGATTATTATCCTATCACAATATAACCAAAATAATACTTATTTCAATAGTTGTGGTTTGATAAAATCATCTTGAGGATTAGCTTTGTTAGTTTCCCTACTTCTCATTTAGATGGATTAAAAATAGAAATATTATTTTATATATTTGTCATGACTGATTTCACTTGTTTCTCAATTTGGACACTAAGCTCAAGTATTTAATGATGTTTACTTATGTTGTGTTGTATCATGCATCTAAGAAGACATTGAAGTTAGAACTAAGAGGTAGTCAATGATAAAACTTATCAAGATAATCCTCATGTGAAACTGAGTCTTTTTTTGGCGATCATACACAATGTCCATGCTCCGAGAAAGTCACCACCAGCTATTCCCATTTAGGATGCATCTATTTATCATTAGAGGGACGTTATATGTATTAATTTTTATGTGTTCCATTACTATAATCAAATAACGTTCAAGGGAAGAAATCTTCATGAAGTGCCTAAGGATTTGTCAAATGAATGGAGTGTTTGATTGTGTTCTAGGAGGTACTGAATGAAATCGAGGCATAATGTTCCAAATTCATTCTAGAAGCGCCGAGTATGATATTGTGATACACAATGGTGGAAAAAAACATGATGTCTTAGAGTGAAAATACATCACCGTTCATTTCACCATTCAAGTCTATCTAGAGTTGATGATGTTGTCAAAGTATACAGAGTTTCTAAAACATGAGTAGGCTCACAAAACCATTATAGAGTACGAAATATTTTTTTTTGATGTTTTTATGTTTATACCTAATATTTCATAGAATGCGAATATGATGGATCAACTGTTTGGGTTAGGAATTCGATCATATATTATCTATCATGTTTTAATGGTGTGGCATCCTTCATATTAAGATGTCATGGATAGAGCGTTGATGGTTGAAATCGAACATAATGGAATGTCCGGGATGTCCTGAGTTTCTCCCTCTCCTTTTAGTAGCATGAATTCATATATGTAGAATATGAATCATGAATATTATCATGGTGCTTCTCGATGCAAGGTCCACTCAGGAACTCCTTTAGTTCATAGAAGTGGTCCTTTTATTTGTTACAAATATGGAACGCTAGGGCATACAAAGAGGATATACACTAAGGAACCCATGGTATGCAATTCATGTGGATGATCACGTTATTTAGATAAGTTCATCCATATTTATTCGACTCCCTATAGTAGCACAATATTTTCAGGGCCTACCAAAAAAATTTTATAATCATTTTCTTTACAAACAATGGGGTTCCGACCAAATACACCTAGAATGATGATCCGTCATGCATTGCATGAGTCTCTAGAGGAAACATATTTGTGTCTAGTTACCATAAAATGTAAAATTACAATATATTCTTCATTAGTGACATAGTTATTTGGTACTAGTGCATCTCGTTCATTAATTTCAAACTGTGTTGTAAAGATTTTATATCATCAAAGAGAGATTTTGTATTTTTTGATGGATATTGTAATAATTTATGGAATGAAGAGAAATAAGGGTCTCCATTGTCCCTTTTTAATTTCTCTCTATATGTAATGATCATTCATGGAGTTATATGGTTCTTTGTTTGAAACCACATTAAATTATATTTCAGATGATATAGCCCATTTCCACTAAATCATTGATTAATTTTTCTCATTTGCGGGACTCATTTACGTTGCCTAGTGTGGATTTCCAAATCATTCAAGGAGAAAGGAACTTGAGGTTGAGTATAGCCATACCTTATTATCCTAATTTAGGGAATGAGATTCATGTGTTTTATTTTTATCTAGAGAGAGAATAATTGAATTGTAATCTCCATCTTGTTATCATCGAGTTTCTATATGTGTCCCTTTAGAAATATCTAGTTTTTTTATGCTAAGAGAGGTAGATATTTTATATCAATATAGTTCTTGGTTCTTTACTATTTTCTATTCAATATTTCATCATTAAACCAACTTAAACGATAGATTTGAAATCTTAATTGGATGTTCTTCTTGATGAAGGATTTATACAATTGAGTGTGGCACCATGGGAAATGCCTATTCACTTTTTTAAGAATGATTGTGGTTAACTATGCCATTTTATTTATTATGAAAAAATAAATAATGTTATGATAATGAAAAAATAAATAATGTTATGATAATGAAAAAATATGTTTTTCAATGTAATGAAGATATTTCTAATTAGTTAAAATGGGTTAAGTTACCCTCAATTATTGAACTTTTGTATTACTACCATCAGTTGAAAAAAAAATATAATGTTCAAAAAACAACAATTCGTAATAATTAATACAATTTAAATACCTTGTCATTCCATTTGTTAAAAAAATTCATCTACAAGCATTCTGTATTTTAGGAACAATATTTTCCATCAGTAACATGATATCATAGTGATAGTATTTTTGGGAGAAATCAATATTTACTATATGTCCAAGGAGGACCAGCTGCGACATCAGTGATATATTCTATAAATTTTGACAAATCACCAAAATTATGGAAACATTTCAAAATGTCCTTTATCCGAGAAGTGATTTTAATGGGTCATTTGGTGTCAAAATTAGGTATATAAAATTAATCTAGAGAATATTAAGGCTATTATTATGTTGGAGAAAACATTAAATATATCTGTGATTTGGATCTTCTTGGGATTACCTTGTTATTATATTTTTTTTATAAAATACGCCCCAATGTAGGCTACTACGATGACTGATCTATCTCATGAGGGAGTGATGTTTTTCCTGGGATTTGAAATGTAATACTTTTTTTCTTATGAAATTCCTTTTGACTTTCTCTCTAGTGCTGAATCTATATGAGGTCGGTAAGAGATATGTGGTATTCATTGAAAAATTGAATTCATTTTTGGGTTACATTATTATGAAATGTGATCATGTTATTCCCTATGGATACCACCATCTTAGGGAGCATGAGAAGAATTACCCAACCCATGAACATGAACATGTAGCAGTGATGATGGAATAAAAGATTTGATTTAATTACCTTTATAGGGAATGTTTTGCCATGTATTCAATCCACAAGGTCATGTTCTGTATCTTATAACTAAATGATATAAATTCCTAAAAAGGCATTGGTTGTAATGCCTATAATCTTTCAACATGGACATTCAATATTTCAAAAAGAAATATATTCCCTAAAAATATGATTTTAGTTTGAAACATCTGACATAGTAAGTGAATGATTATTTGGATGAATGGAACATGATGGGTCTTTTTAAATTTTTCGTATTTTAGTTTTGGAATTATGGGATGATATTTCCTTATCCAGTATTCAGTAAAAATACTATTTTCTTAACAAGATTCTTCAAATTCAAAATCTTGAAGATATGTTATGTTGCATTAGAGAATATATTTATTGTTGGGAGACTGTCCCAGACAGTTTATTCTCTACTGAAAGAATTTAGTTCTTCAAAATACTAATTATTGTACAATTACCATATATATATATATATAACCATGTATTTCCATAATTCCCATTGGTATGTAAACCAAGAAACCATTAATATGTTCTATGAAATTATGTGATAGTTCTGGTGGCCAGGTATGAGATAGAGAAATGATCAATTTGACTATCATTGTTACACATTACATCAGGTCATTGTTGAGAATCGGAAACCATTAGGTTTTCTTCAGTATCATCCATTCATGAATTATATGTGGGATTATATATCTAAATAAATTTTTGTAGGGTTTCCACATACCCTGAGAAATATTAATATGATATGATTTGTGATCGATATACAGTCTATATCCACCGAAATAATACATATTAATGGAACAACCAAGGAGAAGTGTTGGTAAATATCTATTTGAATGATATTTTTCTATTTCAGTGGAGTTTCAACTAATATTTTCTTTGATAGGGATCATTGGTTCACTTCTCACATTTGGAGAATCCTTTAGGAGGCACTGAGATCTTTGGTTATTTGAGTACAACATAAAAACCAAAATCGGTTGGCCCAACATAAAGAGCAATATAGATTCATGAGTTTATGATTCGTTATAAAATCATTGGCTTTGATGGAGATTGATAAGATCACTTTGGGAAAGTAGTGTATATTTATAACAGCAGTTTACTACATGTGATTAGAATGGATCCTTCTGAGGCCTTATGATGTCATCCGTGCAGATATATTTTATGTTCGTTGGGGATTGGTGAATGTTAATTTGTTTCACCAAGACTTGTTCATGATATGATATCAAATATTGAGTGTATTTTTAAAATATTATTGATTGAATCGAGAAGGTATAAGTCTTATTTTGATCATCCCCATAGGATAAAAATTATCATATGTTTAAAAGGTGTTCTTGAATTATTCACCATAGTCAGGTCATCGAAATATGGGTGGTAATGAATGTTTTCTCCATGTTCTGTGGAAACTTTTATGGATTATTAAATGGTGGGTAATGTGTATTTTTAGTCATCAATTTCACTACAGGTGTCATTGATACATAATCTTTTCCACGTATCTCGACTAAGAAAGGAACTATATAATACATCTCATGTTCAATGCAGAAGTAATCTTGAGGTTGAAGTTGATTTATCTAAAACTGGAAAGGCAGTAAGAATTGTTGTTTCAAAAATGAAGGAAATTCATTGGTGGAAGATATCTTTGGTCTGAGTATTATGGTAGCATGGTTATAAAAATCCTGAGATATAGGAGAGGGAGGAACTGTTGATAGTTTAGTGGAACATATTTTAGGAATAAATGCTTTGGAATAAGATTTTTGGGGATAAAAAGATTATATGGTGGGGAGGTTGTAATATCCTGTTATTATTTTTGGGATTTACTAAACTCCTCTATTAAAAATGAATTGTTTTTTGGGTTGTTTTGGGTGAAATATTATAAAACATTTACTATTATGGGGCTATGCGTGTTTGGAAGATGATTTTCCTAAACTATGCACCCAGTAAGAGAAAACATTTAAAGCTGAGGGAGTGATGTTTTGTAATACTGAACAATGGTTTGGAAAATGGTTCTTCCACATATGAGAAACCATCCTACCAATTTAAAATGTTTAAACTAAAAGGGAACACAATGTTTTCTAATTATTAATCCCTCCACATCTAACATTTTGTATAATATTTTCATTTTGATGAATTAATATGAATACACATGAAACACTTATTTTAAGGTCCCAACTAACCAAACATCACCCCAACATTTTTTTCTATATGTGAATACCCTAGAGTGGGTTTTACCTTATAAACCCTCTCAAAAGGTGATCGATTCTTTGTGAACGTCATTAAATCCTCTCCATTTTAGTTTATTCTTTAGGTTATCTTTTCCTAATCAATTTTCATTGCTCTCTAAGGATTCATTGATCTCATTTTTGGTTGGAAGCAATCGTAAAAAAGAAATTTAGATCTTGTATGTAGGTGTGATTATCATATTTAGTTGTTTTTATTATTAATTGGAGAATCCCATTAAGGTTTTAGCATTTTGAGATCTATTGAACCAGAGGTCGGCGGTTCTCTTTTGATTGGCCAATTGAATAAACCCTAAACTACCTACTTTGAATAAATTTCTGTCAATTTAATATTTGATATTTTATACTTGTGAAATTAAATTGTTAATGAAACATGTCTAATAAATTTGGGGATTTGTACTGGAAATTGGATTTTGAAATAAAATTTTGGAAAACCACTAATTAAATTGAATTAGGGATTTATAATGAAATTGATGAGAATAATTGAAATTGATGTTATTGATTATATATTTTGAAATTTGTTTTGGAGGAAAATTATGGAATATATATTTGGAAATTAATTTAATGAAATTGATTTCAATTTTTTTTATAAAAATGGAAGGAAATCATTTTGTTAGAAACCCATTGGTTTTATCATAACTAGGCATGTTTTTAATTACAAACCTAAATTGGTTTCTAATGGGAAACCGATATTTGAAATTATGTAATGTGATGAATTTTTTTAACAGTATTAAATTAAATTTCATATTTTTTTACTAGAACACATGGAAATAATATATAGTCACTAATTTAAAGGGATATCACTCTACGGTTTACAAAATTCCAAAACATAATGGGATCACATCACATCCCTGATAGGATGGTGATGAATTACATTTGACCAATGCTTATGGGTAATGTATATACACATATTTCGGAGTCACATTGTTTTTTAAGGATTTCCTTAATCCTGGAACTATCATACCTTTTAGGCATATGACAATGTTTCTCACTTTTTGGTATGTGAATTGAATATATTCCGTTGTTGTAAACTATTTTACTTTACATGTGAATTTATATAAACTATTTTATATAAGAAAACTATTAATACATTTTTTAAAGTGAATTTAAGCATTTGAAATATATGCATTATTTGTTTAAATATTATAATGAAATTATAATCATATTTTTTAAATTTAAATCTATATTTTGATAATTAAATGTTAATATCTTTTATATAATCAATATAGAGACCCTACTGGTATTTTAGCTGACCACATAATTTTTCCTCCAGATTATTTTAGATTGTCGACTTCAAGGATTAATCATGGGAAAATAAACACTTGGAGGTGGTGGTATCTTTTCATATTTGGTCTTAAAGAGTTGTTCCCACTAGGACATCGATTGATCATTCAATTTTTTGGTACTTTTCTTTTTTACATTGGTTTTTTTTACTTTTTTTACTCTTTAAACACTTTCCCCTATAGAGTTTCATTTGAATACATACTGATTTTTTTATCATACATCCACAATGTTTGTTGAATATTTGTTCCCACATTCATTTTAAATGATGCCTGGGGTCAATCGCCTTCCCATGGGGATCAAGAACTCTATTTGGGACATATTAGATCGATCTATATTATATGGTTACTATAGAACATGGTATACTTTGTGATATATTACATCTTTATGAATCAACTAACATCTAGTCACCATGTTCTAGGATGATCCACTAACTAAAACACGCTCTTTTCAAATGAATGTTTGTCCAATAATAATGAACCAAATATCATCATGGAATTACGTCAGTTAAAAAACATTATATTTTCCATAACCTGAATTAAAACTCATATAGAAACACATTTCCTTTTGTTCTAATCCATTACAAATAGTCTCATCGAATTAAATATCGCATCAATAGTAAACAATAGATGCAAACTCTGACACCAAACAACCAAATCGAAACACATGGGTCCAATGAACCGCTGCAACCAATTCATAGAACCCGATTTACCATCCCATGAGATGGGCATCACTTATCCTAGATGCATGTCCTAAATAATGTAACATACTATTAATTCACCACATTACTCATCTAACTAGACGTCACATTGGGTATTTCATAAGTCAGAAATCCCACAATACATGTTTCATGGCTAAACACAGGAACCCCCATAATATAATGTGCAATTTTAAGAACCTTATGCATTTATCATCATGTCATACACATACAATCATCATGGAAATAATTTTCAGGATTATTAATTCTAATGGTAATGAAATTCATAATCTTACTAGATACAATTCTTTATCACTTAGGGTTCTTAACCAATACTAAAACAGAATCGTAGCCTAAGAATCCATTGATTGTATAAAACGAATTATCTATATAAAATTAACATAAATGGAGGAGTATTAAAATATCATGTAAATACACTAACTTTGAACCTAAAATATATCAAAATACTCATATAATTCATTCACCCAAAATACACATTTCTTATAGAACATCCACTAATCAAAACATAATGTATGAACTTTCCCATGAATCCCACTTCTATGTCACATAAAAATTTTTGAAAGCCTCAATCTTAGGTTACACTCACAAATTACTTGCAACTGGATCACTAAATATTGAGTAACTCTCAATTACCACCAGGTTTTATCCAATATCCCCTTATTTGTTACTCAAAAGGACCACTACACATGGGATTGCAGTATTCCCGTTATAAAAGTCAAATGACATATAAAATTCCCAATACTGAACTCTAAGATACTTATGTATATAGAAACGTTTGTAACATACCAAATCACTTGACTATACTATTTTAATGGTCACAAAACACAATTTCTTTCTTGTTCAAACTCAATACATGTTCATTAAGTTATAATAATTGACTATATGATCTACTACGCATCACATTTTTTTTCAGACAAATTTGATAGCTCTATTTAACAATTTACCCTGGTCAGGGGAAACACTATTATTAGGTAAGGTATCTAACCTGATTATATCATGACTTTGTCCCCCACATTCGTCAAATTACACATACATAAGGTTTGAGCATGCACATATGGTCTCTAAGTAACCTAAATCCTTATTGGTTAATATTATTAAAATATAAATTTTTCTTCCTCAAAAACATAAAATGGCTCAAAAAAATCTATAATAATTTATTTTGATATCACATCCCATGGTAGGATAGATATAAATCCATTAATAGGATTCGGTTTTTGACTCCAAATAATATTATTACTATAATTTTATTTATTCACCAAATCATTTTCCACATAATTCACATTTTCAATTTCAAGACATACACATTATTATTTTTCACTATTAATTATGATTTCATCATTTTAAATAATTTATTAAATAATGTCTCTTTCAAATTAATGGATGGAAAACCACATATAAATTTCTAATAGGGAGCTATTTATTCAATTCGATCATTCAAAACAGAAATTATATCAATATATCATTCACTAGATAACAATAATAATTAGCCTAATAAAATGTCACCATAATATTTTACGAATAAAAACATATAATCTATTAGTTTTATTATATATTCTGAAATTTCATTTAGCGATTTGTAACATATATCATAGGACATTCTAACCTAGAAAAATAAATTCTTAAAAAAACATTAATTTTAGTAAATAGGAATTTTAATCATAGGAATAATTCAGAAAATATAAAAAATATATGTTCTTAGAATATTTTATAAAGACACGCATAGTGTACTAACATAAAAGTACAAGAGAAATTATTGTAAAATATAATAAAATGATATCATAACTGACTAATTCACAAAGAAATAAAATCAACTATAGCAATGATTTCATTGAGAAATAAATATTAATCCGAGAAACATGGGTTTCCCTTTTGTCTGAGATGTCTCCTTGAATGCGAGGGTCTATAAGGATAAATTTATATGAAAATTAACATTTTTATAATGGAAATAATTTGAGAATAATAATGGATGTCATAAAACCATTCCATGTATCCTTCACAGACAAAGCAAGAAAAGTACCAGTAATAAATACAATATAAAAATTTATTAACAATGTGTATTCAATACATTTCATGTTGGAACCCCCAAGGGAGGATAATATACAAACAATAGAAAAATATAAAAATTACAATTTGAAAAAAATATTATCTTGAGATTGTATTGATTCCTATGAGGTCCAATTTTATATAAAAATCTCTAGCATTGAATGTCATAATGAATTAATCTAAATCATCAGATTCATTCCCAAACCATAATATAAAAACCAAATGACTTCTTATGGATATCAATTTTCCATGGTTTATTAAGTAGGAAATGAGTATTAATCAAGGTGAAAGTAATAATATTATACATAAAATAAAATATTTATATTACATGTTCATGAAGAAGTTGTACAGATAAAAATTAGTTTATTAAAAAATAAGTCAATAAAAAATCATATAATCTATTATTTTTATTAGAAGATGAGGTTGTAAATATCCACATTGGATAATATTGGATATCAATTAATATATATATATATAGGTCTAACATTATAAATTTATCTCTATCCTATTTAACTATGGAAACTATGGCCATGAAAATGCTATGGAATCTATATAGGAATTAGAAGGAATTCCAATACAAATATGTCATTCTGAATCCGTAGATGTTTAAATTTTAATTATTCTATATAAAATATATGAAAATTAAATGATTATAACCATGGTATTATGTAAAATATATCCATGCAACCATGTTCTAAAGGAATTCATTAGGTTATGATTTTCAATAATCTAGTCCGATGCCCACAAGAAATTCCACTCTTGTAATCAAACTAAATATAGGGATCCCATCATATGATATTGAAATGGGTTCACTAGGAGAATACAAAAAAATTATTAATTTTTATTACATACATTATAAGTCATGTAATTTCAAGGAAGATCATCCCTATGGAATTCAAAGTCATGAATTTGTGAGGAATTCAAGGTAGATAATGGTATTCATTTACTTTAGAAAACCATGAATCCAATGAGGCATCCTCAATTATAAATCAGGATTTTTCCCTAATTGAAACAATTCCCACTCATTTAATTTAACAAAAATAATATAACATGTAATATCTAATATATGTTACCCCTAAAATTCTAAATATAATTATCATTTACAAAATGAAATCACAATTACTAAATATTTATTTACTATGAAGGAATTTCATTTCAAGTAAATTAAATTATTTAACTAAAACCATGTTATACTTCATGAACCATTTCTAAAAAAAATATAATATCCAAGCCATTATTTTGAACATAAAAAACCTAATTCTATAAAATAATTATCATAATGTTAGGGGGGAAATATTTACATGCCACAATAATCGATTCATTTCCGTTTCAAGTTTCATATTAATCATTCCCTTCAAAATCACGATTTATAAATAATCATGGATTATTAAAATATTCTTTCATTAATTAGATATAATGAAAATACCCCAATTGGATTTTTAATAGAACTCTATTTAAGAAATAAAATCAATTTGACAGTGAATTTCAATTCGTAATATAACAACTCAGGATATAAAATTTGACACATATTTCATAGACAGAATTCACCAATGTTATATATATATTGATCATACCCTAAGATCATGTAATTTTCCCAATAAGTGAATCTAAATAGAAATCATTATTTTTTCCATCGACAGATCAAAATTTCCAGGATCCAATTCCATATTCAAAATAATTTACAAGCATCACAGTCTAAAAAATCTTATTTAACAACCATTAATTCAACCATAACACCCTCTTCATCCAAAATAATTCATAATGTAATCATTTCATGATCAAAATCGAAAATCATTTTATTATATACCATTAAATACATGAAAATCCAATTAATTAAATTAATAAAAATATATGTTAATAGGGACCCAAGGCCTTCCTTTTATAATTTCCATTATCTTGGGGTCCCAATATTCCAATGTGAACATAAAATATGGAATATTTTTGAAATATTTAATTTAATGATGGTCCCCACATGGATGGAAGGGAAATATCAGACCCCCCACATTCTAATTTAAAAATAAATTCCGACAATGGAAAAATTAAATGGAGAAATACCAAAATATTATGATAGTCTACATATCTAATTTTGGCACTCAGTTTGTCTTAAACTAGATGAAATCAGGAACATAAAATATTTCCTTAATAATAAGACATATTAGATAAATATAATGGAAAACCTTATAATATAGAATGAATCATTCAATAAGGGGAAAATGATTTATTGAAGTACGTTTATCTCTCCAATGAATCCAAAAGAAGCTCAAATAGAGAATAAATAAAGGAGGTATACCCATGACATAAATATATGTAGTAAGTAGTTTCGGGAATTTCTATTGTGAATAGTGGGAAATGAAAATTTCCTATGGGATTTATTTGGTTAAATTTGTAACGACATAATGTTTCATTAGTGGAAATCACTCTTGATCTAGATAAAAGTCTCTTTATGTAAAATGTTTTTATAAAATGTCATCTTCTTTGGTTTTATGTTATGAATTGTTACCGTTGGTTTTATATTTATTGAAAAATGATGACATGATTAGTATAAATATAGGGATTTAACAAACCAAATTTACTCAGACAAAAGAAGCTATGGACTCATCCAGTAGAATGTCTCCATTCAAAGCCCATTTTTTAGAGCTTGGAAAAGAGGTGGCATCCTTGGGTTTCACTCTTGACCAAGCCCATGATGAGATTCATCATGTCATGCTCTAACAAGACCGTCTATGTGAAAAGTGGAAGTTGATAGTGATTACCACTCGAGCGATGATATCCGAGCCACCCCAAGAGTCTGTCACCATCGCACTCCTTACCCTTATGTCTTATGCGGCTGTTTTAAGGGGTTATGTATCAAATCTATAGTAATATGTTCATGTATATTATTTTTTTGTATATAATAATGAGTACACTTTCTTGTCATTATTGATACATTGTATATAGTTTTTAAAGTATGAATAGTGTTTTTTTAATTAAGAATTCTATTTTATTAAATTAAGGGATTTTTCAATTAAATAATATTTTAATAAAATATTAATATTATTATTAAATTATTTTTTATAAAATATAAATGATCTTATTATTTTATGAATGCAATTGTAATATTCATTAAGGTTTGAAAGCCATTTTTTTGTCAAAACCCATGAATTTTCAATAAATGTCGGTTTTTATTTTAAAAGTGAAAATTGACAAATTTTGAAAATTATTTAGACAAAATAAATGTTATTTCTGGAATGAGGATGTCAAAATTATCCAATGGTGAATTTTTCATAATTTTCTGAGACAGTCAAATTTTGGGTAAAAATTAAATACCATTTAAATATATAACGTTTTTATGACATCATAATGACCCAATAGTAATGTAATAAAATAAAATAAGATTTAAGTTCGTCCAATATATGTTTTACCAATAAAATAATGAGATTTTGGGTTTTTTTGACTTATTTTATGAGGCATTAATGGACCCCACAAGACTTATTAAACATCTTGTCTTTTTAAATTATTTTCCTTGGGAGTGTGACTCATCTCCACATAAGAAAACCCATTATATTAAGAAGTTTGGACATTGGACATATAACATATTGTTTTTATCTCCCCTTTTCCAAAAACCATGGGCAAAAACCATGAGCGTATTAGTGGTTTGGATTAGTTTAATGTAAGGGGTCCGAAACCTAAATAATAAAGAATTGACTCACCTTTCCTATATAAACCCACAGAAGTTCTCACATCCTCTTCACTCAAAGCCTTTGGAGTTCTTCCAACCTCTGCCCTACACTTTCTAGAATCCTCCCAAGGTTCCCCAGGCTCCCAATAATCCTCTCTCAAGCCTCTATCAATCATTTGGAAGCACACTTCCAAGTAAGGGTTTTTCTTCCTTTCACTTTTTTTGTCCAATTTTCTTAATATTTTTATACCCTTTAATATCAATTATAAATGCTGGGGTATGGTTTCAAACCACCCCCATACAGACCTATTATTTTTTGAATGATGTTAGGCCCATTTTTCTCTCATTAAATGCCTCCCATTTACACCTGTTACTATGTAGAAATTCGGAAAGGAACTTCTCCCTCCCATTTACCTTCAAGAAATGATTTTGTATCATGAATCTAAATTCAATTACAATATTTGGGAAATGTATCTATATGACCCCCCTTACTATCCATTTCATGTAGATATTATGAGACACTACATTATCTCTCATCAACCATTTTTATTAATTCTTATATCACGCCGTTACGCTGCCGAAATAGCACCAATTTTCTAAGCCAATGCCATTGTGTAGTGAATACCATGTCCATTTCTCCATCATGCAAATTAACATATCGATTATAAAGTTTCATTCCACATTCCTTTGTCATAGAATAAATGATTATGTTTTACAAATCAACAATTTATGATCAATGTGGCACCCTTACGCATGAAATGAAATTTTTAAGAAGGGTGCACCCTTATAGTGATCCAATGAATTGGGTAAAGTATAGTATCATGATACGTCATGTGAAATGATTGTTGACTCATACTAATTCAATTGCAAAGAGGGTTTATGTGTGCTTCATTTTCAATGAGGATTTACTCATGCTCCACGTGCAATGAGCCTTGCCTCATGCTAATTCCATGTTAAGTGTTGTTGCCACATTTCCATGTTATGATTATCATGCTTTATCATGCCTTTATGTTCATGTTTCTCTTTTTCTCTATTGATATTCCAATTGTCTAAAATGTATTTTACTCCTCATTTATTCCATGTTTATTCCCTTACTGGGCTCTATAGCTCACCCATTTTCTTATGCATGTCCTCAGGTTATCCCATGAAATGCTAAGTACGAGTGAATGTAGTGGTCATGTAAAGGAGGTTTTCAATAAAGATGTTGTATTTAATGTTTTAAGTTTTTATGTAATGATCCTAAGCCCCAACGACACTAGACCTCTCGATCATTCATGTTGTAACAAGTGAATAGTTTATGTAATAAAAAATGTTTATGTTTGTAATAAAAGAAGGGTTTTCATAGTTGGAATCAGAGGATAAGTATAGTTATTTTTGTGATTAGGATTTGAAAACCCTATTAAAGCCTTATAGTCAAGACTAAGTATAATAAAAACATCCCTATGTTTTGGTATGTATTGAGTAAGTGGTTTATTAAACAAATACATCCATGTCTAGATACGAGCCGGTAGTGGCGGCTCTGGAACAAATGTATCCTTAGCGTAAAACCCAAAAACACGGCTTTGAGCTAGACTCGAATGGGAACTGGTGCATGAAAACGGGCCTTGCTGGACTCTTGGTTATGACACTCTTGGGGGATATGTTTTGATAAATTCACAAGCATAGTATGAACCCTTATTAAGGTAATTTTAAAAAATGGCCCTAAGAATATATGTTAGAAATAGATCATGAAAAGCCTAGATTGAAGCCAATAGAATCCTGAGTTAAGTAAATAAAAGTATATTTATAAGTCATCAAATTTTGCCTTTGGATTACCCTTTATGTGTTAACCTCTAACTTTCCTTTTATTCCAGCCAATGGTCGGTAATAGGTGGACACTGGCTAACAACCGATGTGAAGATCAGTTTCATGACTCTACTAATGAGATTCCCAATCCAATGGGAGATGGAATCACGAACTTTTTCACACTTCCCTCTTAGCTAACTCAATCTTTGAATAGAAACATAGGTCAAGAGGAACGTCCAAACCCCCCTTAGAAGGAACTAGTCGCTATCAAGAGCTTCATGAGACAAAGGCCTCCAACTTTTAGTGCATCATCTGATCCCACGATTGCTGAAAAATGGATCAACTCCATGGAAAATATATTTTCCATCCTTCAATGTTCTGAAAAAGATAAGGTTATCCTTGAGGCATATCGTATGGAGGGTGAAGCTGCTCAATGGTGGATGTTGATCAAAAATAAAAAGCCTGAGCAGGAGATCGAGGTGTCGGAATGGAAGGATTTCCAGAATATGTTTTTCTATAAATATTTTCCACGCACCTTCTGGCTTAAGATTGAAGGGGATTTCCTTTCCCTCAAGAAAAAAGAAGAAGAATATGTTGGATCTTACAAGGAAAACTTCACAAGGCATGCATGATATGCCTCTGAATTTGTCGTTACCCCCGAATGCAATGTTGACTGCTTCTTTGGTGGGTGGTAGCCTAGCATGTGGAAAACATTAGTGATCCATGACTTCGACAGCTATGAGGAAATTTTCCGATGTGCCCTCAATGTCGAAATGGAGATCGGGGAATCATAGGGGTATCATGGGGACAAGAATCGTAAGGTTTCCTTCAATTCTGGCGGTCCGTTGGATAAATCCAATGCTGCTAAGAAGATCCAGCACCCCACTTTCCAAATTTGTGGAAAGAAGCTCCATGGATATTTCCTCAAAGGGATGAGGAAATGCATTAGGTGTAGAAGAGAAGGGCACCTAGCTGTTATCTTTCAGCAAGACAGAACCGCAGCTACGACAGAGGAGAGGAATGCTCTATTTGAACCTCAACGCATTGTTCATTTCTACAACTACAATGAACAGGGGAATCTTTCAAATAAGTTCCCTAATCCAAGGGGTTTTAGAGGCAACAAACAACCTCCAAGGTAGAAAGGAAGAGCTTTTGCAATCACTATTACCGAAGTGAACCCCGATAATAAAATGGTGATAGGTATGCTAGTTATACATTTAAGAATAGCGAAAGTAATTTTTTATTCAGGTTCTACAAGTTATTTTATATCTCGAAATATTAGTAGAACAATCCCAGCGCCACCACAAATCATGGAAGTGAAGATGTCTGTGAGTACGGAATATGGGGAAATCATTGCATCCCATGAATATAAGTACTCCACTATCATAATATGTGGATTTAATTTCCCAGAGAACCTCGTCATACTCCCTCTGGTGGAATTTGATGCAATTATTGTCATTGATTGGATTTCCTTATATAGATCCAACATAAATTGTCGGGAGGGTGAAATCATACCCCATATAGAGAATCAACCCCATATTCTTTTCAAGTGTAAGGATGAAGATGAATCTCTTTTAGCTCTATTATATCAATCATGAATATTACTGCCCTATGAGCAAGCGTATCTGGCTCAGATGATTGAGTCCAAGGAAGAAACCATCCTTAAATAAATGCCTATTCTGGGGGAATTCGCTGGATTGTTTCCCAAGGAACTACCTGGTCATCCTACTAGAAGAGATGTTGAATTCTCAATTGAACTTATACCAGGGGCGCTACCAATATCCAAGACTCCATATAGAATGGCTTTCGTGGATCTTGAAGAGCTGAAGAAATAACTACAGGAATATCTAGATAAAGTGTTTATATGCCCAAGTGCTCCACCATGGGGTGCACCAATCCTCTTCATCAAGAAGAAGCATTGGTCAATGCGGCTTTGCATCGATTATCGTGAACTTAACAAAATCATTCTAAATAACAAGTATCCTCTTCCACGGACCGATGACTTGTTCGACCAACTACGTGGAGCACAATACATCTCCAAGGTAGATTTGTGGTCGGGATAATATGAAGTAAGGGTGACGAAGGAAGATGTCCCCAAGATTGCTTTTCCTACAAGATATAGGCACTATGAATTCATAGTAATTTCTTTCATACTCAATAATGCTCCAGCAATATTCATGGAATTGATGAATATAGTCTTTACAGATTACCTCGAAAAGTTTTTGGTTGTCTTTATAGATGATATTCTAATATACTCCTAAACCAAGGACGTTCATGAGGAGCATTTAAGAATTGTACTAGAGACTTTGCGCAAGGAGAAGCTCTATGCAATGTACTTCAAGTGTGAGTTCTGGTTGAAGGAGGTCTCATTATTGGGCCATATCATCACAACCAATGGGATATCTGTGGATCCCTCCAAAACAAATGCAGTTGAGGGATGGCCGAGGACAACATCCATAATGGATATCCATATATTCATGGGGTTAGCTGGATATTATCAACGATTTGTGAGAAATTTCTTATGATTGTCCAACCCTCTTACCAAGCTAACTCGAATGGGAGTAAAATTTTCTTGGAGTGCTGAATGCGAAGAAAGATTTAAGGAGTTGAAAAGGAGGTTTATCACTGCACCCGTGCTCACATTACCCACAAGTGGGGAAACTTTTTTCATATTCAGTGATGCTTCGAAGAAGGGATTAGGCTGTGTGATGATGCATAATGATAAACCGATATCCTATGCCACAAGGGAGTTGAAAATCCAATAGAGAAACTATCAAACACATGATCTGGAGTTGGCGACTATGATCTTTTCATGTAATGTCTGGAGACATTATCTCTATGGGGAGAAATTTGAGATATATACTGACCACAAGAGTCTTAAATATATATTCACACAGAAAGAGGATAATATGTGCCAGAGAAGATGGATAGAGCTCATCAAGGATTATGGTTGTTCAATACATTACCACCTTGGGAAAGTGAAAAATGTGGATGATGCCCTAAGTAAAAAGGACCCAGTGATTCTATCAATGATGAGAATTGAGAATGATCCAATCTTCTTTAGACTTTATGAAGATGGAAATGGGAATCATTATGAAGGGAAAATCGTAAATCCTTTCACAAATGATTTCTCAACCATCTCTTTTGGAAGGGTTAAAGGATGCTCAAAATGATGATGTGGGAAATCAAGAAAAAGTGGAATCTATCGAAAAAGGGAAATACTCGGAGTATAATGTTAATGAAGAAGGAATTGTGCGCTTCGTGAAAAGACTATGTGTTACATCATGTCCAGAGCTGAAGAATGAACTTTTGGATGATGAACATAGTTCAAATTTATCTAATAACCCAGGAAGAAAAAAGAAGTATCGGGATCACTAAGAAAACGTTTGGTGGGATAATATGAAGAATGAGATCACTGAATACACATCAAAGTGCCTGATGTGCCAGAAAGTGAAGGCAGAGAGGCAGAAGCATAAGGGGATGATGCAACCGTTGCCCATACCAAAATGGAAATGGGATAACATCACCATGGACATTGTCACCGGACTTTTGAAGACATCCAAAGGCAACAATGTAATCTGGGTTATTGTGGATCATCTTACAAAGACTTCACACTACATTTCTATTCGGGAGGATTTCTCATTGGATCAACTTTCACAGATATATATCAGGGAAGTGGTAATGCTTCATGGAGTACCAATATCTATTGTGTCTGACCGAGATACAAGGTTCACCTATATTTTTTGGAAGAGTCATCAACATGCTCAGAATAGTAAACTGAACATCAGTACAGCCAATCATCCTCAAAGTGATGGCCAATCCGAGCGGACTGTCCAAAAACTTGACGACATGTTGAGATCGTGCTCAATGGACTTTAAAGGAGAATGGGATCAACATCTTCCTTTGGTTGAGTTCTATTATAATAACAGTTACCACTCGAGCATCCAAATGGCACTATATGAAGCCCTTTATGGGAAAAGGTGTATAACAACAGTGTGTTAAGATGTGGTCGGTGAACGTAAGCTTCATGGACCGGAAATGGTCGAGGAAATGGTGGAGAAGGTGAAAACCATTCAGCAGCATATCAAGACAGCCCAGAGTCGATAGAAGAGTTATGTAGATAATCGTCGAAGAAGCCTTGAGTTTAAAGTTGGAGACATGGTTTCTCTACGCATATCTCCATGGAAGAAGGTCATGAGGTTTGGAAAGAAATGTATTTTAAGTCCAAGGTACATCGGCCCCTTCGAGATTCTTGATCATGTCAGGGTTGTGGCCTATCAACTAGCACTCAAACCTACCATGGCCAAAGTACATTATGTCATTCATGTATCTATATTAGGAAAGTATCTACCGGACCATTCAAATGTACTCTCTGATGAGGTGGTACAGTTGTAGGATGATCTTTCATATGAGGAGAAACCAGTGAAGATCTTATATCATAGAGAAAAAGTTCTACAAAATAAGACAATGCCCCACATAAAGGTGTTGTGGCGAAACCACATGTTTGAATAAGTGACTTGGGAATCAGAGGAAATGATGATGTTTGGTTACCCACATCTATTTTAGTGTGGGAAAACAAAATTTCGAGGGAGAAATTTATTATGGTAGGAATATTGTAACGACACAAAGTTTCATTAATGGAAATCCCTCATGATATAATTAAATGTCTCTTTATATAAAATTCTTATATAAAATTTCAACTTCATTGGTTTTATATTAATAATTGTGACCGTTGCTTTTATATCCATTGAACAGTGATCACATGATTAGTATAAATATAGGGCTTTAACAAATCCAATTTATTCAGACAAAATAAGCGATGACCCCATCCAGTATAATTGCTCCATATGAAGCCCATATGTTGGAGCTCAAAAAAGAGGTGGCATCCTTGGGTTTCTCTCTTGACTATGCCCAAGATGAGCTTCATTATTTGAAGCTCAAACATGACCGTCTATGGGAAAAGTTGATGTTGATAGAGATTACCACTCAAGCGATGTTATCTGAGCCACTACAAGAGTCTTTCACCATCGCACACCTTACCCTTAGGTCTTATGCGACTTTTTTAAGGTGTTGTGTAAAAAATTACTAGTACTATGTTCATGTATATTTATTGTATATAATAATTAATATACCTTATTTTCATTATTGATACATTGTATATAGTTTTTAAAGTACAAACTGTGTTTTTTTAATTAAGAATTCTATTTCATTAAAGTAAGGGATTATTTATGTAAATAATAATTTAAAAAAATAATATTATTGTTATTAAATTAGTTTTTATTAAATATAAATGATCTTATAATTTTATGAATTCAATTTCAATTTTTATTAAGTTTTGAAAGCCATTTTTTGTCAAAACCCGTGAATTTTCAATAAAAATCAGTTTTTATTTTAAAAGTGAAAATTAACTTATTTATAAAATTATATAAATAAAATAAATGTTATTTCTTGAATCAGGACGTCTAAATTATCCAACAATTAATTTTTCATAATTTTCTGAGATAGCCAAATTTTTGGGTAAAAATTAAATACGGTTTAGAGATATAATGTGATTTATGACATCATAATGACCCAATAGTGATGTAATAAAATACTATAAACTTAATTTTCGGCCAATATATGTTTTACCATTAAAATAATGTGATTTTGGGTTTGTTTTACTTATTTTAAAAAGCATTAATTAACCCCTAAAGAATTATTAAACATCTAGTCTTTTAATATTATTTTCAATGGGAGTGTGACTCACCTCCACATAAGCAACCACATTATTTTTAGAATTTCAGACCTTTTTGTTATAAAATTTTGTTTTCTTATCACCTTTTCCAAAAAACATTGGAAAAACCCATGAGATGATTTGAGGATTGGATTAGTTTAATGTAAGGGGTCCCAAACCTAAATAATAAAGAATTCACTCACCTTTCCTATATAAACCCACCCAAGCTCCCACTTCCACCTCACTAAATGCCTATGGTGTTCATCCAACCTCTTTCCTACTCTCTCTAGAATCCTCCCAATGTGCCCCAAGCCCCCGAGAAGCCTCTCTCAAGCCTCTCTCAATCCATTGGAAGCACACTTCCATGTAAGTTCTTTTATGCCTTTCACTGTTTTGTCCAAATTTCGTAATATTGTTATGACATTTAATGTCAATTATAAATACTAGGTTATGGTTTCAAACCTCCCCCATACTTCCCACTTATTGTTTGAATGATGGGAGACCCCTTTATCTCTCATTAAATTCCTCCCATGTACTCCCGTTACTATGACGAAATTCTGAAAGGAACTTCTCTCTCCTCATTTACCATCAAGCAATACTTTCGTATCATGAATCTAAATTCCATAAAAATTGTTGGGACATGTATCTATATGTCACCCCGTACTGTCCATTTCATGTAGATATGATTAGACACCCCTTTGTCTCTCATTAACCATTTTTATGAATTCTTATATCACACCGTTATGCTGCCAAAATTACAACGATTTTCTAAGACAATGCCATTGTGTAGTGAATTCCATTCCCATTTCTCCATCAAGGGTATTCACCTTCATGCGCATTTACTTATTAATTATAATTTTTTATTCCACATTCATTTGTAGTGGAATAAATGATTATATTTTATGAATCCATCTTTTATGATCCATGTGGCACTCTTTTGCAAGAAATGAAATGTTTAAGAAGCGTGCGCCCTAATAGTGCTCCATTGCATTGGATAAAGTATAGTATAATGATACTTCATTTGAAACGAGTGTTGAATCATTCAAATTCAAGTGCAATGAGGGTTTACTCATGATTTATGTGCAATGAGGATTTACTCATGATCCATGTTCAATGATCCTTGGCTCATGCTAATTCAATGTTAAGTGTTGTTTCCACATTTCCATGTTATGATTTTCATGCTTTATCATGCCTTTATGTTGATGTTTCTGTTGTGCTCTATTGATATCCCTATTGTCTAACATGCGTTTTACTCCTCATGTCTTCCATGTTTATTCCCTTACTATGCTTATTATCTCACCCCTTTTCGTATGAATGTCCTCAGGTTATCCCATGCAATGCAAAGTACGAGGGAATGTAGTGGTCATGTAAAGGAGGTTTTCAATAAAGATGTTGTATTTCATGTTTTAAGTTATTATGTAATGATCCTAAGCCACAAAGACACTAGACCTATCGGTCATCCATGTTGTAACAATTGAATAGGTCATGTAATAAATCATGATTATGTTTGTAATAAAAGCAGGGTTGTCATAAAATTAATAAATGTAAATTTTATACCGATTTAAAAAAAACAAAACATCAGGCCATTATCGAGATGGTAATATCCCATAGAATCATTGGTTACATCTATTTGGGTTCCTACTACTGCCATCTAAAACTAACTATCTTGTGGCACTACCGAATGAAAGATACATTACACTATAACTTCCTGACACCTCATTCTACATTGATCCTTCTAGGAAACATATTGATCCCAATTTCATGCCTAAATAAACATGTTTATAGATATCCTACCATAAAACAATAGTTCCAATGTCTTATTTGAAATTATAATATCCATTAGTATGAAATATAAAATTTCCTTATCAATTATCATTTCCATATAAATATAGGGTGTTACATTTTTTACCCATATATTAATATAAATGGAGAAAATTAGTTAATATTGGAACCCACACCTATAAATAACACATTTGGATGCAAACTTTCCTACACCGAGTAACATTATCCCTCCTAAATATCAATAAAATTCTAAAACAGAGAAAATGAAAGGACATTGTATCCCGAATGGCCAGAAGGCCTTCATTTTTATTGATTTTTGACAACCCCCCTTTCATGGGATGAGGGAGAACCCTTAAAAGGCCCATAGGCTCAGAGATTACATGGATAATAGGCTTAAGAGATTACATGACCCGAAGGTCTTAGGGAATTAAACCAGACTACCAACAAGGAAATTCCCTTCCCTAGTATCTACATCATGATAGTATCTCTCACACATCATATTATTCTAAGAATTAATAATATATATTAGTTTCTCGATCACATTACTGTCAATCTATATTTTCAAATCTCAGCATATCAATAATTGGGTGGGGGCTATAGATGATATTTCATTAACAAATTGATCTAGATGTGGTTATGTATTAATTTAGTTTATAAATAGAATATAAAATGATATGAAACCTCCCTTATTATTTCAATTATGTAAAAGGGTTTGATATATCTTGTTTTGAGCATACCATACTTTCAATGCCTTTAGTTACCCGAATATTGATTTACATTTTTGAACACCTATTCACTCACTAAGAATCAAATGTAATTCAATGATAATTTTCATTAGATTGTTATTGTATCATATCTATCACTAGATAATACTATATGATTTGTATATTCTCATTTATTTTTCAAATAATACATAGCCATACTATATGAGCTTACCCTAAATTCTCAATCAATGGATAAACCAATATTTAAAACCGTATATATCCTCAAAATTATCCCTTTATATTGAATAATTATATATAAATTAAAAAATTACATCACTAAATCCATATGGGTATCCCATGAGATTCCAAATTCAAGACATAATCTTGGATGTTAAAATTTTGATTTTGGATTACTCATTCAATTTAACTATTGATTTTTCATTTTATGAGGAGATCAAATTCACTATAGATTCCGTCATATTTTTTGTAATATTAATTTTGATTTGTAAACTTGAGATAACTATTTCAAAATGATAGGTTAAGGAATGTCATATAGTTTCAGGACATATTTCACATAATACATTACCAAATACTCCAACTGGTATTGGTGAATCTTTAAAAAATATGATAGTTTATTTCCATCAAGTAATACAGGACATGTAATTACAATGTATATAGACATCCCACCATACATCCATGTGGGATGTAAAGATGTAGATGAAACAAATATGGCTTATAATGAAATATATTAAACTTCTTATATGTTTATTGTTGATACATTATATCATCTATGTCACATCACAAACCGGCGCCCATGTATTAGTTACCCATTTCCAAAGATATCTTCGGTTCACCTATATAAACATCCCATTGAGAGTTATATCAATAATTCATCACTACATTATACAGATATATAGGTTCAACATAATGGATATTTAATTAGACAATTCACATAGATAAAAATTTCCAAAACATTATGGTTTATCTCTCATAAAAATTCCTTTTTTCTATAATAAAAATTATCATCCAATTGATTCTATACATGAATAATTTCAAGACGAAATGTGTCAGCTAAATATTTTCCCAAAAATGTTCTGTAATATTCTTTCACCTCTAAGGTAATCTCATAGAAGAGTATCATTAGGTCCTATTCATTACAAGTTTATATCAGGTCACGTAGTGTTATTTTCTTAATAATAAAATGGAACGATAAAATTAAATTCATATAGCATTAGAGAGTTCAATTTCAAATGAATTATTGTATTTAATCAATCAAAACCTACATCTACCATTCACATTAGGCTACTAGGTGATTTAGAAAGTCTATAATATTGTTCATTAACAAGCCTTGAATCCAAATTAAACATTAATAAAATATTGATTTATATATCTTACAAACATAATTGGTTTATTTGGAATGGAGGGATCCTAGCATCTATCTTTTCGTAATAAAAATATTCAAACTCCATTTATAGAAAATGTTGATCATTTACTATGATAGGGTTTTATGGTGAGATAAAATACACAATAAAATTACTTAATGATTAATATGTATGAACCATATGTTCACAATATTGTGTGGGGTGGTATCATTAGGGACCCATGATGAATAGTAATTAGAGCATCTTCATCTTTCTTCGGTGATGGGATATCAATTAAACATGAATATCAATCAATTTTCACATCAATCCCTTTGGGTAATATGATCATCCTATATATCATAGTGGTTGAATCTAAATCAACAATTTTGGAAAATGATTTTTTGGGACTCTTTTATAGTGCCTATAGAATATTACATTCTACTCAAACATATAAAAACATATATTCTAAGGATGTGGTGATAGTGAGGACCTAACATAGGGGGATAATGACAGTCAACCATCAAAGAAGAATTTCCCCGTCTGGAGGGTTTGGAACTAGGCTATTCTGACAGAGGTGAATGTCCAAAGGAGGGGCATCCAGTTGGCCTCTAAGTGTTTTTTATATTCTTATATAGGCACCGAATCTACGGGGAATCTCTTTTTCTATAGCTAGTTGGAATCATCATTGTGGTCCTTCGTCAGGAAACATATTGCATTCAGTGAGGGTCAGATATCTATGTAAGAGTCAATCGCATCTTGGTTCCACGGTGTGGAGCAGCACAATATAAATCTCATAAGGTGGAGTATTATTCTCATGACCATTTGTTTGACCATTTGGGAATCCAAAAACCAGGTTCATTTGGGTAACATGCTCTCCATTAACCTCATACAGTTGAGGTTGAGGTTTCTATTGGTGGAATTGGGTACTATCCTGCTAGGGGTCGTTCGTAACTTCTGAATTCCATGTTTCATAGCAGAGGTGACTTGGATGAAAGGTTAGTTGGTCATTGTATAAAATGGAATCCCCCTTTGAATGACTTGAAGCGTAATGTGGATGATTCTTGCTTAAATAGAAAAATGTGTGGTGGGCGGATTTTTAGAGACTCGATAGCTTCTGTCTGGCTCGCATTCAGTTGCATTTATAGCCTGGGCGGTTTGTTAGGTGCGGAATTTAGGGCACTTCACTTTGGTATCAGGTTATGTAAAGGCTTTTTTCTTCCGGTGAAAGAGACAGAGTTTGACTGCGATGTCATGGTCAGGATTATCCATGGGAAATATTGGGTTTTATGGGATATTTCATGCATTACTAGAAGTTGACCGCGATACCTGAACTACTGCCAGTGGGTTGAACATGTATGGAGAGAAGCAAATGGCTCCACTGAAGCTCTCACCCATTTAGTGGACTCAAATGAATCGTTGTTGTTTTTTAGAGTTTGGGGTATATTCCTGTGGAATGTAGAAGTTGGGTTCTAGGGGATGCTCTAGGACTTCACCATTGCTTCCCTCCCTAATTTTATCTTTGTTTTTCTTGGGGTATTACTTCACATTTCTTCATTTTGAATAAAAAATGAACTTTCTGTTAGTTATTATTCCCATAGAAATGACCTTATCTATCCTCCTTGATATTCATTCATCACATTTTTCAAACAATAATGAAAACTATTCAATTTTTTATAACCATAATTATTATTTTATTAGATGTTTAATAGTTATGACTATAAATGATATAATTAATCACCACTTATTGATCACTATCATGGGTTTTTAAATTTATTCATTTTTGAAATGATAGAGGGAATAATAAACCACCACATGATCCCATAAAGAAATAGAAAACCCTTTCCATTGATAAATCACAAGGAACAACATATCTCTTCTCGACCATATTTTGAATAATAATGAGGGATAATTTAAAATGATAATTTACATCATTATTAGAAGCTTCAAACTCATGTTTTAATACATAATTTACCCCATTATGAATAAGTTTGGAAGAATGAAATGGAGTCAATTATATGTTCATGAAAAATCGCTTATAGTGGCTAGTTTTACATAATATTCTACCAACCGAAACACATTATTTTATTTAGCACAATATATAACATTCTTCTACTTCTAAGTATCTATAAAAATTTCTCATTATGTAACCAAATATAACATCAACATGAAAAAATAAAAATCGAAACATTATTTTTATGAATTTTTATATTGATGAGGATCACAGATTGTTCCTAAAGTAATTACCATGGGATTATAATGATCTATGTAGGGATATAAACAAATAATGTTGTTTCCCCTAACAAAAAATGATCAATGACTATATTTATTGATGAAATTTGTAAATTATTAAAGATTTAAATACATAAAAATTACATAGAAGTAGTGGGATTACTCTTCATTCATATGGATTTAAACTAACATCAATGTAGTTTAGGGAAGGTAAGACGCCTTCACCATAAGATGTCGATATACAAAGTAAACATAATTCGTTAGGAACCACCTTGACCATTGAAAATCACTAATGAGGAAATCAATATAATTCAAGTGTTATTTAATCCAAAATTTTTCATTATTCATTATCATATAATCAATGAATTAGAAAATAATTATCATTAATTTAATGTCAATGACTATAAAAGAGTTTCTTAAAAATAAACATGGGTAATGAAATCCCATGTAATCAAGTTCATCTAATTAAACCATTAACTCATTTAATTTAATTTTTTATTTATTATATAAATTAAATGAAGCTGAATGTGTCATTGTAACAGTGTCAATATAAAACAAAACCACATGTATTGGAGGAAACCCCAAGAATTCCTCAAGGAACACTTCCCGAAACACACTGACTATGGGTGAAATCAATCTTATAATGATCCATTTATCCTCATTAAAAATAGATGATATTTTTTCATATATATATATATTCCCTAGGAAGTGGTGGTACATCCGAAAAAAATTTATTACTTATTCTCCTGGATATAAATTAGGTCTATACTTAGTAGAAATAATAGTTCCCCTTTAATGATAAATATACCCATTTCTGTTAAACATAATCATCCAATACATTTATAGAATAATATAAAACTAATAATTTTCAAAATTTTATGGGTTCTATGATATGATGACCTCATATATGGTGACAATTCTTGAAGGAAATCTGAATATATGGTACTTTTTATTCCCATTTGTTGTGGATATTTTTATAACATTTAGAATATCAATGTATAGATGATTTAAAATATCTATTCTATATAATAGTTAAATTAATTGATGAATTGTGTATCAAATAATTTTCTAGCTATATATGTTATAAAAATATGGAACCTAAAATAGTTTTCAATATTTTATTTGATTCCATATGCCCATTCTATACACCATCTATCATACGTTATTATAAGGACGTTATATTTTTGTAAAATTATTACTTTGGATGGATTGAAAAATTATTACTATTATCCTTATTCTAAAGACTCAACTCACACTTCCCATAGGATGAACTACTTTTACAACCATTCCTAGAGGTTTGAGACACTATTTACTTATAAGAATATGGATAACATGACATACATTAGGACCTACAAAATATTCCATTTTTAGAGAGGTGTGATCTACAAAATCTTTGGTAAAGGCCTCTATATTAAAAATAATGACTTATCATGGAGTCATCTTTTATTTTTGTTATTATATTCACAACACTATTAAATTGATTCTATATGGGATGTTTTCTCCTCAATGTCATATATTTTAGTATCCCATCCTTTTGTTACATTTCTTTTACAACATCTTAATGATAAAAAAATAAATCGTTACACCAAGTGGATCCAAAGGATTATTGTATTGGGAACAATTGAATCGTTCATAACACATAAAATATAACACATCATCATTTATATAATTCCTTCTTCTTTAGCTTCTTACTAGATCTTGAATTCTACTTTGTACAAGTAGTCATCACAGGATATACATTAGAACGGGTTGATCTAAAAGCCCAGTAAGAGGATATATATGAAAAATATAAAAATGGCTGAGAAAAATAATAATATATGAATGTGATATTAAGCATTAATAAAATAATTGAAATGTGGAAATCCATAAAAAATAAACATAATATCTTTGTGGTCAACTACCATGCATAGATTTGATCAATTATAGCCTCAATTTTCACATGTCATTTAACTCTAGGTCTTTAGATTAATCACATTACCCCATGAATTAGAGATATTTATAATTATGTGCACCCCCATCACATTCAAACAATTATATTGTGCTATATAATTCTAGTTACACCCATCTAATCATAACATTTACATTATCACGCATGACACATTGTAAATATTTCAAACATAAACATAGAATAACCCATGTAATGGAATTCTTTTCACATCATACATTCATAAAAATTTGGTTCCAAAAAGTAATTTGGAATATCATTCATGAAATAGAACCGTTAACCTTGAGTGAATAGTGAATCAATCATCAAGAAATAAAAATTGAGTGTTTATTTGAATGAAGAGTTGTTTTGGAAAACATTAGTGTTTTTTATAAAATCTGTTAGAGAAATTGTATATAATAGAAATATTAATATAATTATTAATAGATTATTTTTCTGTCACACCGATTCAGAAAATAGGTTAAAGTGGGAGAACCCAAATAATGAGAGTTTGGTTTGAGAATTCCACACCAGTATCCGAATGATTTCTTCATTTTAAAGTCCACTATATCACATTATATTGAATAATTATCAATTCCAGAACCAATTATACTAGAATATGGTTCATTATGGTTTCATTAATTTAGGTAATGGTCCTTTTGATGAGTTTTAATGTTTAAATTAATTTTTGGGGAGTTCCTCTTTTATAGTTTTCTTGAACGATTCACTTGTATTCATGAATGGAAGTTCATTTAAAATGAGGATAAACAACAAGAATTTTAATTTTTTGTCATTAATGTTGTTAAAAAACATTAAATGATTCAATTAATATTTTTTATATATACCATGATAATGAGTCATTTGATAATAATTTAATAATTTTCGTTTTGGTTAATTCGAGCGGTTTTTCGACCATAACTAACTTGTTTTGTTTAATAATTTTGTAATATGTACAGAAGATAGTCCCAGAACACTAAATATGATATAATAAATATAAAAAAATATCTTTCATCCGTAAAAATGGTTTCATGATAATATCTGAAGGCAGTCAAGTAGAATAATAATGTATCATTCTTGAAGGTGATAATTTAACACCTCATGAAACACATTCTCCATACTAAAAGAAAAAGAAGAAGACAAGGGATTGCATGATATAATATTTCATTAGTATCAAACAATTACAGAATGTGTATGATACTAGAGTTACCGTACCATGATTATGAGGATAGGTGGGGAGATATTACGAAAATAACATTAAATTGAAAGGAAATTAATGGAAAAGAGAGAGGAATTACCACTTCAATCCTCCTCTTGAGATCCTCCACAAGGAACCTCGGATTGGGCTTTTGATGAGACTATAATATGTTGGATGTGAGGGAAGGGATACGGAAGATGTTTGGGAAGATTTTATACAATGAGTGAAGCTTGAGAGGTGTGAAATAATGAGGCTATGAATGGTGTTATTTATAGTGGTGGGGAGAAGGTTTTTCTTAATATTATAATCAATATTTTATTAATTTCCACCAATATAAGAAATACTAATGATTCCATGACCCAAGAAAGTAAATATGGATTTTGAGTTCGTGTTTTGGGTTCTTACATCACTCACAATGTCAATAATAGTTGATTAAAATGATAAAGTATTTATACAGTGAATTAATGAATTTTATTATTCACCAAAATTTCAAGTATTTCAGAAAAACATCAGTAATTAACCATAACCATTTTTCAACACATAGAATCCAGAAATGATCTCCATTTTTCAAAGAAATTTTCAAAATATGAATAATTTAATTTTTAATTAAAATCAAAATTGACTTGAAAAATACAGATTATAAAATCATAGCTGATTTTATAATGTTACAAAAAATTAAATATGTTCTTATAGAATTTACATAAAAATAATGCTCAAAGTATTGTAAATTTATAAATAGGTATTAGGAAAATAATTTTTCATTTAATTAAACATATTAATTACAATTTAGTATTTATGAATTAAAAAATACCAATACATTTACTATGGTCATATTATCACATATATGATACCAAAATTTTATTTAATATTGAATGGGTGAGGATATAGTTATTTTTTATGATTTATGGAAATATGATTTCATGAAATTGAATGGAAATCGACTACAACTGAAATGTAATTATGTCCTTTATAATTCTATGGGAGTCCTATGACAAAATCATTAATGATATTAATTTATTTCAATATTGTTATAAGTAATGGTTGTATCATCAACCTCTAAATTCATCATTATATTTCAAAAGAATTTTATATAAAATATCAATATAAGTATTTTCGAATATCCCTCTTCATATAATGGTAATAAAAATTATTCATTAGAACTATATATATATATATATATGCTTACCAGATGAATAAAGACATATCAACTATTGGATTCTTCTAGTAGTTTCCTATTTGGTGATTCAAACATTAGTTCCAAACATTTTTACTCAATCATTATTTGTATATAACATTGGAATATTAATTACCATTTTATATTCCACCAAATCCTTAGTCATTTCTTCCTTTATCATCAGTTGGATGGATTTATGAGAAATCATTTATTAAGAAAATAATTTTTCCCATTAAACAATTTCATGGATTATTCCTTAAAATTACATTAGTATGTGGGATTTTAATTACGACATTATTGGTATGGAACCATGATATTTCTTGTTTAATGAATTTTTCACTATAATTTTCTTCCTTAAGTGGTAATGTATTGGTTATTCACAGTCACAAATTAGTTCCAAACATTTAAATGGTCACATATTTATCTCTCTATATTTGAATATATGCTCCAGTCTATATTGATCATTATGTTTACCATAAATTTTACATTAAAAATAGTTCAATTGAATTACTAATAAAAATATTACTAATGAAAGTTCCAAATCATGTATTGGAGATTTTTTCTTTTAAGTTATTAGCTTGCACTTGCCAAAAAAATTATCATACTATTTTTCATATGGAAGAATCTTAATTAATTTATTAACAGATCAATATATATATATATATATATTCATTCCAAAAATTATTGTAATAGCCCATGTTTTTATAATATATGTCTATTATAATAAATTTAAATTTTTTTAACATCTTGCGATGAACACACCATATTGATAAATAGAAAATAATATTTCAAAATTTTATTTAAATTTGACCATTTTAGCATAGAAATTTTGTTGTTGGGTAATAATAGTAATAAAATTTATAAAAATCATTGTTTCATATTTTTTTATAAAATTAAAAATATATTAATTTATTAAAAAAGAAATGTTTTCTGAAAAATTTTATTTTTTCCATAGCATGGCTTAGTCACCTGTTTTACACATAATTTAAAAGTAATTTTCATCACAATTATAATTATAACAATTCCAATTAAAATAAATTTTTCATACCATCATATAAAAATTATCTTAGGTTTATTTATTTTGTGAAGTTTATTTTTTGATGAATTGTAAAAATACTAAATATCAATTTAAATATCAATTTTGTTTATAAATAAATTTTTTTAAAAAGTATATTGAATTTATTTTATTGTAAATTTGGTTAGTTTTATATAAATTAATTCAATTTACGTCATTTGAAATATTTTATTATTTAAAATTGATATAAAACACTATAATTTTCAATATTTTCTCATTAAAAACATTCTTTATCATTCAATATATATGATTGATTTTCAACTAAATTATTTCATATCTTTGAAAGAAATTTTAAAAAATGGATCCCTTATTTGAAATTATAATAATTTCTAATTTCTAAAATTTAAACAAAATTTTTGACCCAAATGAATACTGAAAATAATAAACAAAAATTATTATGGTTTATTTAAAAGCATATTTATTAGGGGGTTTAGTAAAGGGTTATGAGATGAAATGGAATAAAAAAAGTAAAAACCACTTTTTATATAAATATTTTGACCTTATCTCTTATAATTTCGATAATGGCACAAATTTTAGGCTTTTAGAAAGATGATAAAATTAGAATGATTGAATCTGTGAAAAAACATAATAATTGTTCCACTCACATTTCTTATAAAAGGATACCACCTATCCCATATTCATGACACCATAAAAACATAATAGTTTTGGAAATACCTTCCCAAATAACATACCAAATCATGTAATTTAATACTTGAAGCCTTATTTTTTTTAATGAAGAAATCCTAGAATGGATTTGGGGAAAACCTGATGAAGATACCTGAAGAGGAGAAATTTTCCTTCGTTGACCATTTTTATATTATTTACTCCACCACATACATCAATTATTATATAACTATAATGATATAATGAAACAATGTTATTCAATATACACAAATACTTTTTTATTAATATCATGACTTATATCAATCTTTAATTTCATCAAAGGGGTTATGAATTCATCCTTCATGTGTATAGTGGACTACCCCTCATTAACTAATGTCATTCATTTTTAAATAACTGCCTCTTACTATTTTGTATGGGGATGGATTTAAAGAATTCATAATTGATTTTCAAAATAATTATATATTTGTATTCATTAATTAATATTTTTTTTAAATTTACATTCCAAACGTGATAAGATATAATTTATTGATGTACTCCGGACTAATGCCTTAGGATGTGATGTTATTTTTAAATCAGTAAAACTTCAAATAGATGGTGATAAGGAAAATTTTAATGATTTTATTTGATATGAATTAAATAAATATTATATTAATGACATATTTATCATTCTAAAAAAGTAATTATACATATAAATTTATTTATTTCTATTTCACTTATAGAAAGATGATAACCTCTTTAATGAACATGTGGACTGATTCATTCATGAAGCAATGTGACTCTCTATTAATTACCATACCATATACATGATATATATTATTCTATTTAAATAATATTCTGTTTTCATGAAAATATTTTGAAGGTTATATATTAAATAATACAATTAAATAATGATTATTAAAAAAATGAAATGTTACTCATGTGTATGTATGGACTATAGTTTTTATGATCACAATGTTCATCATTTCCCATAACCATAATTCACAAATTATAATAAAATTTTAAATCATTAATAAATATGATTATTATTTCATGTTTTTTATTTTTAAATGATGAAAATACGTAATATTTAAAATAATAGGATCATTAATGATAAATAATGTATGATAAAACAAGGCAATTAACATCTGAAAAAATTAAAAAAATATTAATCAAATCATGATAAGATCTAATAAATGTAACATATATGTTATTATAATTATTAATATGGATCATTTGTGAGAAAAAAACATCTTTAAAAAAATTATACATGATATTAAATAAGGTTTAATAAAAAATATGCAAGATGTATGGGGAATCTTCAAAATTTATAATATATTGTGAATTCTTTATTATTATGTACCAATTAAATATTATGTTGTGTATGCACTATCATTAGTATTTAAAATCATTATTTATTCATAAATCATTTCATTTTATGTTTCTAGTGGAATTATTTCCTGTAAAATTATTTGACATGAAAATTTCTATGTGGTAAAATTTATTCTATAGTCTCACTTTATTTTATGACTCTTAACATTATCCGGAAACAATAAATATTTATTAATTAATTTTCATTGGAAATTATATTTCTATTAAATTTATATATTATTTCACCACGGATATCATTATTACATAAACCATATAATTTTTTCAGAATATTATTTACATTAGAATGTTATTAGATTATCTGATGAAATATCAATAATTATATATATATATATTATTAATTAATACAAATATTCGATAATATGGGAAAATATTCATGAATTTAATCAATTATAAGATATATGATGACATATCTAGACATGAATACCGGAGTGGTGACAATTATAGATATCCCCTTGATTAAATGATAGGTCTCATGAGACTAAACATGTTTCAAAACCCATTGATTTTTTACATAGTAGTTTTGAACATTCTTCTGAATCGCCTTGATAGTAGAGGTATAGTTGAAAAAATTAGACAAGTTAGTACCAATTTGATTCAGTAATTACTATTTTTATATCATTATTGTAGTGGATTTCAAGTCTATGATATTTTAAATCCATTATTTAATCATTTCCTTCATTGATAATTCAATGATCTTATAATCATTGATATTTTAACAAAGATATTATATCTAGACGCATTTGTTTCATGATTTTTTGAATAAATAGAATTTTGTAATTTATTTACCATACTATATTGATTATTCATTATCATATCATTATTATAAATTAATTTAAATGGAATAATTGTTCATATGTTTACCTTTTCATAATGGATATGCTTATTTATGCTTAATAGATTTTATTGTACACTAAAATTACAAATAAATTTAGACCACCTATGTTTTTATCGTTTCCATAAAATATGAAGAAGAATTATTAGAATGAGTTTTCAAGGAATCTATTTATTTTTTTGATATATTATGTTTTTTCAAATGTAAAATGGGTATCATGTATGTATCTATTTACACTAAACTATGATACCAATTGGTCATTTGGGATTTAATTCAATGTATTAGTGCTAATTTAATAATGTAAGGCACCGAATATGGAATTATGGAATAGTTATGTTACATTTGGTATCAAAGGATGTTAAGTAGAAACCATTGAAAGTAGACTATAGAAAAATGTTTCAGTAAGAAATGGATTATGTCCGTCTTCCTATAAATACAACATTTTATAGAAAATGTAGCTATAAATGGGTCTAAAACAATAGTACAAAGGGGTAATAACTGTAGAATTAGTGCATTACAATAGACCTAATCATAACATGGGGGATAAATACAGTCCTTACTGTACACATGGTTTAACACTCCTAGGGTATATTCCTAGTATAATTAAAATATTCATTAATGTCTATATTGATGAATTTTATTAAAAATAAACCCAAATAAAAATATTTAAAATTCTTAGACTAAAAATACCAATGATTTAATTTTTTGAGAAGTGTTACATACTATTTAGAATTTTCTAGATTTCATTATAGTTTCCAATTTTTTTACTAATTCAAGTATGTACCATTATTTATAAATGGATCCAGGCTGGATTATGGATATAAATTCTCATGACTAAGGTTGAGGTTTCCCTTTTGAAGATGATAATACCCCTTGTATTGATACGGAACTAATTAGATCTATATTGGGGAAGCACAACCATTTTATGAAAAAGTACATTTCCACAATATATATACCTATTCCAAATTGATATTCTCATATTTTATATCGCATAAATTTATAGAATACAACACCATTTAGTGGGACTAAAAATCTAGTGGTAGTAGAGAAATGGATTAAGAATCTGGATAAGATAATTATTTTCATGTGATGTGTTGAAATGAAAAATGTTAAAATTTTAGTGTATTATCTCAGAAGTGATGGTGATTAGTGGTAGTCATTTGTCAAGAATAATAGGGAAGATGAGGAAATAAAAAGTATACAATGAAATGATTCGAAGTATGTATCATTCAAAAAATATATCCCTCCTGAGAAAAAACCTAAATTGATAGAATATTCCTTCGCAAAAAAAACAATGAATAATTATTTTACTAATTTTATGGATACCATTACCTGGTTACAAATGCATTCAACCGATTACAAATGCAACATGGAGAGAAAAATTTACCATTTATTTAAACGTATTTATCTCAATTTTTTAGTGGTATTGGTCACTCAAAATTTACCATCATATGATTAATTACATTAATTATCCATCAACATAGTAAATAAAATTTATACATAAATTATTTATAAGGGAAACAAAGAGAGTAATCTTTTATAATGAAATAATACAATATGTCATATTTTGAATTATATGTTGAAAAAAACAATTTCCTCTTTGTGATAACTATGTTGGGAATCACACTGGGTAATTGTTGATGGGTTTGGGAGATTATTATAAGTGTAGAGACTTGAATAACTAATAAATAGAATGAAAAGTGTATTAGGAGAAAATCTATAATAGTGAGTTTCAACTATCTGTATATTTGTAAATACACAAATTAATTCACCACTTTTTAGGGGAATATTATATAAGATTTCCCAAGGGTATTATCAGTTTTTTTTCAATCCCTATAGCTGACGTGGAAGTTCCAATGATGCGATTCACATATTTTGATCCTATCATAATATTTAGATACCGATTTATTAGATTTTCGACCATTAAATTCTTTTATATCAATAATAGTTTATAATAAAATTATTCATTTCCAATTTAAAAAATAATAGAGTTGACACTCAAAAAACTTAACGAATGTCACATCGCAATTAGTATGTGTTCGGAGGATTCCATTATAGAACAAAAAAATAATTATTTTATAAAATTATTATCATTACTATATATTAACTAGATGTGATCCATGGAATGGAATAAATTTCCAAATATGATAAAAACGGTATATCAAGAGGAATTAAATTAAATATGGGAGGGTTATTTATATTTACTTGTATTTAGAGGAGACACATAATCTTTTGTTTCATATCAAGATCCACCACCAATATAATTATTGAATGATATTCTGGGTGATAAAGATAAACAAATCTAAATATATAGATGTTAATATTCAAATTGAGTATGTATCGATTGTATAAGAATCCATATAAGTATTTCCTAAAGTATTACATAGATATACCTATGAACAATGAAGTTTATTTTTCTATTAATTTAATCATAGAATAATGATTAATATCAAATTGTCCATATACAATGTAAACTGTGAAAATGGGGGAGTTGGATAAAGAACCATAGGACATTACTGAATAGTGATTTATTCTCTATAGTGTTTCTCCATGGGGAGGAATTGTTTTCATTGATAAGAGGAATAATGGATCTATGAGTTTATTCACTAAAAATAGGTATATAAATTCTATTACGAAAAAGAAAAAGTAATATCTACAAAACATTTTTTTTGATCAACTACTTGGAGCCCAATATTTTTTAACAATTGTACATTATTCTAAGTATAATCAATTGTGAGAAATGAAGGAATAAATTATAAATTAAACATTTCAAATGGGGTAAGGAAATTACTTGTTTATAGTAATTCCTTTTGAATTAACTAATGATCCTTCTATTTTATTTATTTAATGACCATACTATTCAATAAATAAGATGAATTATTTGTTGTGGTATTCATTGAATTTATGTGTGTGTATTATAAAAACTATGAGGGAAAGATGAATAATATAAGAGTCATTCAAGTTACACTTTTAATAAATGAGTAATATAATAAATTTATAATGTTTGATTTCGGGAGTGATGATGTTTATTTTTGTTTATATATTTTCTAAAGGGATAGAATTTATATTCCTCCTATGATAAAGAAAGAAATTAGTGAATTTACTAGACCAATGAACATAAATGAGGTATTTTGTTTCGTTTGTTTATCTGGTCACTCTCAGAAAATTATTTAGAATTTTACAATATAGGCTATATTTTTAATCAATAATACATGTAAAGGGGGTTTGATTATTTGTAAAAGTGAATAAGAATATAGTTTTTATAATATAATGTGAAGATTTGACAAATATATTATTTTTAAACTACCGTATAAAATAGTTTGTATTGTTATATGTTGTAATGACATAAATAAGGTAAATAGTTATTTCATAATGAAAATTTTAAATGATGTTTCATTTTTGTTAACTTCATAGAAGAGTTACGAACAACACTATCCTACAGAAAACATTTATTTCTAAGCTATAATCATTTTATTTAAGATTTTGATACATTATAACTATGGTCATTGATGTGATATATAACCATACCAATGAATCCATAAAAATATATTTTCATATAATGATATCAATATAAGATAATGTTGATATTTTTAACTACTCAATGATTATGATTTCTCAATACACTACCACCCATGAAAAGAAAATATGATTAAAACTTATTAGAGTTGGAATTATCATGGAGTCCGGATAAAAATTGAGAATTGAGAGGGATCATATGTTTTTGGATCTAGTAAATATGTATATGGAAATTATTATATATGTGGATACATCACTCATTTTTCAAATGATTTCGAAACCATATTTTTTAGAAATGATAAAAAGTGCATATTTGGATGATGAGAACATTTAGAATAAAAAATGACATTGATGATTGAAAATTAGACAAATACATTTGTAAAAATGGTGTTTTGAATTTTGAAAATAGATTAGGTGTCCCATATATACATCACCAATAAATGGAACTGTTGGATGATTCTCAAAGCTAAAATTTCCCTATACAATCTGGTAGGAAAAAAGATGTATATGGATTTATGTGAATTTCTTTGTAGGATAACATGAAGCTCTAAGATGATTATTAACCACCCATAATATTGGATTTCAATAATATAAGGCGATGAGATGACACACTAATGGATTCGGGTAAACTCTACCTATTCTAGTGTGGAAAATTGATAATATTTCTATAGATGTTTTTAAAGTACATCCAAAGACACCTAAAAAATGTGATACAATATTTTCAGTTGTTGTTTACCAAACCAGATTTTTTATTTAATTGTTATAAGAGAATATTTACCTCTTTATTTGGCCATAACAATATGTATTAAATATTTTATAAAAAAGCATGGAGAACATCCTTCAATTGGGTCAGATCAAGATACCCATTTTACGTCAAAATTCATGAAACTTCTTCAGGAGGTACTTGACATTGAGTTTCATTTCATAAATACATACGGTCCTAAAATCGATGGAATTAACAAAATGAATATTTAAATAATGGAGGAAATTATTATTTCATTATTATATTATATTCATGTATTTTGGGGTCAATATTAACATTAGGTAGAGTTTTCCTATAACAACAGTTTCAATTCATGTATTAAAATGGTTTTATATGATGAATTTTATGGAAATAATTTCAATAAAAAATCATCAATGAAATGGTGTTTAATGGAAACCCTTTGCCCAATAAAAATTTTCAGAGATGTAAAACAAGGTTAAATGCTATCAAGGATCATGTTATATAATCTCAACACAAGAAAATTTGTTATGCCGATAATTAATGAAACGATTGTGTATTACACAAGGGAGTTCATTATTAATTGAATGTATCCGTATTAAATGGTGTTATATGGATTTTTAATAATGGTATATTCATCACTAGGTACATTATACCCTTTGAAATGTTTTAATGTGTATACTCGTTTGATATAATTTGGTAATGACAATAAATCACACAAAAGTACATGATATGCACCACATATAATTTGTAATGAAGAACATGCCTAAACCAATACATGTGATAACCTATAATGAATTACAATTGTTATATAATTTATAATACAATTTTGAATGCTTCAATATTATTTTTACTATATAGAATCTATTAAGGAAAGAGATGACACATCTGGAAAATTTACTTTCGAAAAATCACAAAATCAACTAAGAAACTTGGTTACCATGTGATATGATAAAGAACGAATATATTCATATGTTCAGAAGTTAATATACCATAAATATAATGGATGATATTATTTAAGGATGTAAAAATGTATATACCCATGAATTTATAAAATATTTCTTGTAGAATAAATTTAACTTTATTAATAGCTTGTGGTGAGTTTAACAATGGGTTTAAAATAACATAATCATTTAATATATTAGTCAAACAAGGGATTTTTTACCAATTATTTTTGTTAGTGATTATTATTTTAGTAATATATATTACTAAAATTATATTTACTAGTAGGATAGAAATAATATAATAATTATTTAAAATAAAGTTAAATGTTTTTTAAAAACTTGTATTTTTTAATGAGAGTTTAGTCTCTCTTTTCACACATAATATAAATTTAATCATTAAAAATTTTCTAAATTTCATATGAAAAAATAAAAATATTTTTTTTCAATCATATTATCAAAATTATTATAGGGTGATGTTATCGTAATTTTCTAAAAAAAATTCAATGAATTGTGAGAATACATAATTTTAATAGAAAACACTTTATTGTTTTAATAATTTTAAAATGATAAATTTTTAAAATGATTAGTTTTGAAGTTAAATTAGTTAATTTATATACTATTTAATCAAATTTAGGTAATTTTAATAAATTCAATATAGAATTATGATATAAAAACTCTATCATCTTTTGAAAAATTTCTATTTAATAACTAGTTTTCTCATTGCGTCTATGGTATTAATTTTGAATTGATAATTTTATGCTTAAGGGAATTGAATTATGATAAATTGATTTTATTTTCATAATCACAATACATTATAATGTATAATTATGTGAAATTTATGTTTTACCTGAATTTATATTTAAAAAGGTAATATTAATTAATGCGTTTATGGTAAAAACATATTTAACAGGGGATAAACTAAGAGGATAAAAGTTAATATTTTCAAACCAGCATGTCCCATACAAATTTTTGGGCGATATTACTATATTTTATCTTCTATTTTTCTAAATATAACACTTTTTTGTAATTTTTCATTAAACAAATGTTTTTATTACACAATATTTTCTTAAACATTACATGTTTTTCACTCACCACACTTTTAAATTGACACCCACTCTTCCATTTTGTTGACCCATTAAAACCTATATGGTTTTAAAAACCAATAACTAAATAATATCTAAGAACCCACCCTCTCATTTTGGATACCAAATTTCAGTGTGAAATCTATCATAGGAAGAAATTGGTGTCATCTAATGAAATATACCTGAAGAATGTGTAACATTACTCAACGATCTTTTATATTTTACCTCTCCAACAACTTCATTCAATTAAAGTTAATCATTACTGAAGTAATATTTTTGTATGATCTATTTACATAGTTATTTTATATGATTTTTTCATGACCTAAAACCATCACTAATCCATCAAACCAGTTGTGTTGTCATTATTCATGTTTATGGAAAATATCGCCTCAAAATCCAAAGTCATTCATTTTCCATTATCACCTCTCATGGTTAGGTATATTGATGAATTAAAAGTATATATATTATATTTATAATGTAATTATAAATTTTGATTCATTATATAATTTATACCTTTTTATCATTCTATCCTATAGGGGACATGATAAAGTTGTTCGTGTTTACAAAGGATTACAACACCATCAATCGATGTGAATTTTCTTTCCTTGAAATTTTACAAGGAAAGTGATATGTAGAATTTTAATTTATATAAGTTATATAAGTTAAATAATTAGGATATTATTATTATATATATCATATATTATTTTCATTTCTATCATTTTCACTTAATGAACTATTCATATGTTGTTTGTTTATGTGTGGATTGTTGTCTTCAAGAAACGATGTGCCACTATTTTCATCAAAAAACCGATTGGATGATATATATATATATAATTAATTGATGATATATTATACAGATCATTATATAATGATAAAATATTATGCACGGTAATTATATAATGATCATTGAAAAATGGAAATGTTACTCATGTATTATTAAGGAATGCCAACTCAATGTTCATAATGTATATTATATATGAGAAACCTATTTCATTATTGGTATTAAAATTATAATTGATTTTTATATTTTTAAATTATTTCATTACTATTATTCTGGATTTGATGAATTTATGTAATATGTACAATAATTGTATGATTAATAACAAAATAAAAATGAGAAAAAAAGTAGACTATCACATGTAATAATGATAATAATGATAGATTATTAACTAATGGGTAATAAAAAGTTTAATATAGGATAATATAAGTTATTATAATTATTAAAAAGGTTCCTTTATTACTTAATAATATTCTAAATACTACTATATATTTTATTAAATATAGATCAATAAAAAAGTAGTGTGAGGTAGGCGATTTCATCTCAAACTACTTTACATTGAGACTTATTTTTTATTATTCACCAATTATGTCACAACATGAATCAATAGGGGTTCAATTACCAACACCCCAATCCTCTATAAATAGGCCATCAAATAGCTTATAACACCGTGATTTAATATCACACACATGGGAGGCTGTATCCGATGATAACTGTGCATAGACACCTACATTCGTATCCCAGAAACAGTGAATAGATAATTAACTAAAAGTAAAAATACCTTCATACATCTGTACCAAAACCATAGAATAGAGTAATTAATGAATTTTTGAAATACAATACCACCAAAATTGAAAATTGTACATATTACCAACCAACTCTTAATGACGGTATCAAAGTTGAATAAAAACGCTGCAAAGATTCATGACCCAGCTCCAAAAAACACCTCAGTTGGTGCAGCTCACCAGTCTCCACCTACTTTGGGTCATCTTGGGGCTCTATCAAAAGGATTTTGGCCTGCTAAATACATATCATATTTGGGAAAATAATATAAAGCATTATCTATGAATATATTCTATAGGTACCCAAAAATGAAAATGAAAAGAGGGTATCTAAAAGGAAATAGTTCTCTCCACATGGCCTGAGGGAAACAAAATGAGAGAGAAACTACATATTGAAAATCAAAAACAATACCTGACATGTTATCTTAATGAACAAGTGGTGTCATAAAAGACATTGCAAAACATAAAGGACAAATGAAATCACCCTGATATAATCTTCATAGACTACATGTCTCATGAGTTTTTGACCTCATATCAAGTTAAAAGATTCTTCTCGAGGCTCAAATTGTTACACTAGTACATATGAACGACCTCCATGATATTTTTCATCTAAAATAACATTCATCCAAGAGATGTAATCTATTGATAACAACACATCCATCATTTATGGTCCATCATATAGATACCACTCTATCGAGTATCACATAAAATAGGACACAACCCAATCATCCAAATTGGAATACATTTGATAGATAACATTCATTATATCTCACTCCCTAGAAAGTCATGCTATATCCAAGAGGAAATTGATAATAAGAAAGGGGATCTCACCGAGACCTGATGGGGGATGCTACTGACCTAACATGAACCAAAAAAATGTTTCCTCTCATATAAATGGGGTCACTCCCATGATCTGAGGGGGACATTGAAAGCCTAATCTATTAAACATAATACCCCATATCCTCAAATTGGGAATCACTCCCATGTCTGATGGGGGACCCCGCAAACCCAACAATATAATCCAATACTATCTCTAAAATGGTATCACTCTTAGGATCTATTGTGTGACACAAAGAAACCTAATTTGATACCACATAGATCATCACAAATTGATTGGTGATCATAACATATGTATCATTGGTCATTAATATTATAGAAACTTCACCAGGTACAATGGAAAAATTATTTGATCGTATCACCAATAATTCCACAAACCCTGGTGAGTTTGTCTGCTGAGTTGGGGGTTGTAGACCTATCGGAACCACACCCTACCAAAACATCCTACTACGTAGAGGATCATACTCTCAACAATACCACAAAATCTAGAGGGATATAATTCTATATATGGGATCACTACACATAATGTGTTGGTCATAATGATTCCTAAAACCTATTATTGGGAAAACACCATGTTAGAGGATCCCATAATGACCACACTAGAGGGATATAGAAACTATAATAATATAATAAAGAATCCCAACCCAACCTCTATTGAGGGATTCAATAACTCTATCTATGATCATCCTATCAGGGGTATCACAATCCTATATAGAGGATGTAATGAAACATTGAACCCCTGTAGGGAAACCACCAGGGGACTAAGTCAACCATTGATGGTCTGAACATTGCTCTCTGATTATTATCACATCAACACCAGAATTCAATTATATAAGGCTCATACTATGTCCACATTAACATTAATCAAATTATCACCAGACATGATACCCTCTAGATTGAGTTGAATCCTTGAATAAGGTGCTATGATTGGAAGATGTTCCTATATATCGGAGTACACAATGTGTAATGGGGTCAAGACGATGTACCACCCCACCAGATCACCCGACTATTTCCATTGATTAAATAGATTTCTAAGCACATTGTAAAACACTATTTTATAGGTTGTACACTGAGTGTCTTTATACTCCCCGACCACCCAACCATGTCTTCCCTCACATGACTCAGCTAGCCGTGTGTCAAAAATGACATGTAAACAAGCTACATGATATATTCTAAAAAACCCCACTTCAACAAGGTATTTTATTATTCCAAATAATGATGTATTGTATCCTATACTGTGTACATTGGATGTGTAATGTCACAAAGATTACATATCCTAATCCATTGGCTAAATGAACTAGGGCCAATAAAAGACATGTATACTTGGTATGTGAAATGTAGTTCAAAAAATCATATTCACCAAATGAGGATAACATACATCGTTATCTACATCACTAAAATCCCTATATATGTGAATTCCATCTACAATATCCCTAAAAAGTTCCTGAATCATTACCATATTCTCCCAAACATAGAGATTTACCCCCACATGGTCCATAGCAATTGTCTTAGGGATCAATAACCTGAAAAACATATAGTAAAGGGGAATATGGATGAAACTAAAATCTAACTACCTAACATATAAACACTGAATATTTTAGGATAGATTTTTTCTCGGGAGATACCGCACCTTGATCTAGAGAGGCTATGCACAATAGATTGAGCTTGAAGGAACACCCACCCCTCAATTTAGCCTCAGGTACAATCATCAATATGGGAGAACCTCCTCCCCTTCCATTTATGTATGTTTGAAAGGGGTCAAGGAGGATATTAGATTAATTTATTGATAATATAATATCCTTAAATACCCTACCAATGCACCATTTAACAAAATCCAAGCCCCAAAAAACATTATGATGCGCTTAGGGAAAATTACATGTAATCAACTCAACCATGGAATGAGATTTTGTATTTGAGTCTCCTCTCCAGCAGTGTCTTAATTTTTTAATAGAAATTAATGTGTGTGATAAAATATATTCAAATTCTAAAATTAATGCACTATGGATATATAGGCCCCAAAAAATGATGCCGAATTCTCCCCAAGATAATGAAATATTCTTATAAATATTCTTATAATATTTTAAATTTCATATAGGGAAAACCATTAGTCAATAGAAATTTACAAGGATATGGTGTATACTCATACATGTTAAAATTTAATATCATGAATCTATAATACACCATGGTATTTTTTGTTTGTAATTGAATTATTTCATTTTATGGGAATCAATATAAAAATTTCCATGTGTAAAATGTAATTGTGAAATCATAGTTACATTTGTGATTATTATAATTCTCTTGAAACAATCACACTATATTAATCATTTTTCACTAAACATTTAATTCCTCTTAAATATCCATATTATTTCATGACTGTTACTATTATTTCATAAACTGTATAGTAGGTTAACATATGGTGTTTACATTGAATGATATTTTTTTCTGGGGAAATGTTGATAAATCTATATCTTTTAATTAATATATGTATTTGATGATAATAAACACTGTTCATGAATTAACTTCGTTATTAGTTATACGAGGAATGCGTTTTTTATTTAGACACAGTTCAAGCCATTTTTATATATCCCCTAGATGAATCTATAAATATCATGTTATAAACCAGATGGTCATACCCTATGAGTTTTACCTTGTAGAATTAATCTATCATGGGAATAGTCTTGATAAAAAAAATAGTTGGCCAAACATGATAGGTTATTGCTCAATATTTTTTTTACTTTATTAAGATTATTTCTTGACAATATAGGGTTTCTTGTTCATAATATATAATGTCTAATAATTAAACATTTATTTGATTGAGATTTCAGTTTTATTGTCATCCATGATATTTTTACCATGATATTATCTTTGGATACATCTCATTTTTAATTTTTTTGATTAGATGGAATGTTTTTTTTCAGTTACATACATTTCCATATTTTTTAATTCATTATTATCTAAGAATATTATAGTTATTAAAATATCATGCGTGTTTATTCATTTACCTTCCCATATAGATTATTATTATTGATTCTTGGTATCTTATGTTGTACAAAAACAATATTAAGAATCCGAGCATGTCATTATTATTTCTGTTCCACATTATATGAATAATAATTTAGAGATTGTGTTTTCAAGGATATATTTCAATTGAATTTTTTTTATTTTATTTCAAATTCCCAATGTTAAATTTATATCATGTATTTATTTGGTTCTATAAAATTTCTAAATTGATCTGTCCTTCAGAATTTGATTCTTTGTATCTATGAGAATGTGAAAAGTTATAGCACTGACTCCGATCAACTAGGGGTTTGTTCAGTATATAAATAATAATTTTAGTATACATATAGTGACCAAACACTAATTTAGTTCCTTGAAACATATTGCACACTCCTCTCTCTAAATAAACATAACTAGCATTCATGTTAACAAGTTTAGTGTATTTAATATCGATGATAAATTCCATACAATGAAAAGATAGTTTCTATATTATGAAATTAAAAAATGATCTAAAATATAGTTGTTGTTGAAGATTATTTCCTATTAAAATTCAAATATGACAGATCTATATATATTCTATTGATGTTTTTTAAAGAATCAAAGAATTAGACTTTAATAGGAGTACAATGACACACTCTAAATTAATAATATGTTTTATCATTTCATATGATCATCGACACAATAAAATATTGTCTTCATAGTATTCCATTTAATTGGAATATATTGGAATATCATATATGATAATGACCACAAATTTATCAATGATTTCATTAAAGACAATATTCATTTGATTGAAATGTAAATGGGAAAATCAGTACAAAGAAATAGAAAGAATAAAAATTCCTAATTTCCAATTCATATACAAAATACTAATATGGGCATATCCCCCCATTTGAAATTGAAATGATAAAATATAAATTGATTTCCATCCATTTTAAATTATTGTTCAGCTTTTTTTAATGGAAAAAATCATCAATTTGAGGTAGACGATTATTTTCCTTAATTTTGATTTTGTTATGTTCATTATAATCAATGAAATTTTTCATTGATCCAAACATAATTTTGAAAAATAACATCAATGAACCTTTAGTGAATCACTAATTTGTATTAGATCATTTTCAAGATTTTATTGTTTAGTTTTCATTATTTGAAAATATTTAATAGAGGGAGAATCTATACAAAAACATATATATAGGAATAGATCAAGGTATGAGTTAAATTTAAAAGTGAAGCTCATTTTCCATGGGATGACCAAGTAGATTATTCATATTTAATTATATATATTAAAATACAATAAAAATTCCACCAATGTGGTCATCCTAATTTATTATTATAGTTATGAGTCCCTCATTTCTGGGTAAAAAGACTAATATGATACAATTTTATTCTAATGATACTTTTTTATCAACATTAAAATTATGATTAATAAGAGGTTGAATCATGATGCAAAATGAGATTTCTTTATCCTGAATATTGAAATATTTTTATGCATGTATATTCCATGCAATCCAAATATTATGTAAATTTCAATTCATTAAAAATTAAATAGTTCCTGATAAAGTATTGTTAAATAAATTTTGATTGGTGAATAATTATATATCATATATGTTATAATTAGTCCAAAAAGGACATTAACGGATAATTTAATATTCATTACATTTGGTGGCGAGTCAAACATCTTATAAATCATGTTTTTTAAAAAAAATATAATGATCGATATAAAATAAATAATTCATAGATACAGAGTGGATAATATTTATATTATTTATCTATAAATTATAATGATAAACCCTTGTAGTAGTCATACCATAAACTCTTCGTTATTCCCTATGTGTAGTATGTTTAATGGTGGAATATTATTAATTTTCATTTTTCAAAGGGAATTGATTAATATAATTTAAATACTCATTGCATTTACGATATATTGATGTTACATTAGTTAAAACTGTATTTTTATCCATTGGTTTTATTATATATTTTCATTATATTTTAAGGGATGAGATATCTTTCCACCCATACCACACATCATACAATAAATTTGTAAAAACCAAACCCTAGTATCCCAATGTCGGTTGTTACATTGTTACATTAGAATAAGATAAAAGGATTTATGTCCAAAAATCCCATTAAGATTAGTATTCTTACTACACTAGAATACACATGAATCTATAATTTTAATAGAACACATAATATAACAAAATATTTTCATCAAGTGCATCATTATTTATTTTAGTATATACCTCCATATCCATCATAATATAAATCCTAAATTCATGGGGAATGAAATAAAATAAAGGGTTCAGCTCAAAACCTCAGTAGGTTTATGTGTGTATCCTAATATGTGAGTAAATAATAAATAATAAATATTAAAATTTAAATAACTAAATCACATTATATTTAATAAATGAAATTAGTATAATATGGATGGATTAAATAAAAATAAAATATTTAAATACACTTATTCACATAAGAATGAATATTTTTTATAGATATTGTTACTAATTGAATAATCACTTGGGAATCAATTAATAATGTCATAATGTAGGAATTCCTAATTCCAGATATCATAACCAAACCTTCAGTGCATCATTCAAACAAGTCATACATAAATGTGAAAGGCCTCAATCAGAAACCAATGCTAGGTCATCTCATGACAACTATCAATGCATTGAGGGGATATAACTAGACTAGCCTTCCAAATACAATTTACAAATCACTCTTCATGTGAATGGGGTAAATCATATTAAACATAAACATTGATATGTAAAATTTATAATATGAAATGTTAATTCATTCTCCATTCATTATATATAATCATAAACTATTCAGAGTAATATGGTTAATGATTTTAAAATAGTACTTCCCCAGTCAAAATAATCATTAAAATTAAGGATAAATTATAATTACCGAATACTTACAACATATTAAAAATTCATCAATGTGAAAATAATTTTTTCTTTTATTGATGAATATACATTCCATAAATATTTCATTGTCAATACTCTGAAAGAAAATTACTATTTATCTTTGAAAATATTTTCATAAATATAATGGTTAAAAAATATTTTTAAAATATCATCAATTAAAAATAACCCTTAAAATATATAATGGATTCATTACAACATCAAAGGTACATGAAATTGATAAATTTATTTATATGTTATACACATTAAAATAATGATTCCATTAACATTTTCGGTAACATCCAAATGATCGGTGTTTGGAAATCTACCGTGACATTACTGTGAAATTGTTTTACAATTTAAATCATGGGTAAAAGGTTTCTTAACAATAAATTATGATAATGATAAAAATATTTTCTAAAAGCATTTTATAAAACATGGATTTGGTTGAAAATATGATTTTTGACTAAAGTGAAAAATAATGATATATTTTATTACAATCATTATCTAAAACATTTTACTTAAGAAAGAGAGTAATTATTGTACTATTACAGGATGAAGATCATCAGTGACCACCATATAAAAACATATTGAGATTAAGATAGAGATCTAAAATTATTCCATCATGGTATATTATAACAAAAATAATTCTAAATAATGGTGGGCTATGAAATAAACCCATACGAATTTGGTAATCATTGAATAATTACCACCATGAACGAAATAACTTTAGAGGAAATAATAAATAATATAAATATAAATATATTCATGAAAAAACGTATAAATGTGTATGTATATACACAACAGAAATAATTACATAGTTAATATTTCATTTGTCTCATAGATGAAAGGGTGATATGAGAAATCCTCACAACAAATCTAATTTAATTCATAATTGTATGTATCAACATTGTGATAAATATAGATTTATTATGTATACTAATTTAATAAATATATTCACATATTTCATTCCATATATTCTTTTCTTATAGTTTTTTATGAAAACATTATCAATAATTATTTTTAAATTTTTTTCTTTTGTGTCGTAGTTTCTTTGTTTTTCATGTATATTTAGGATAAGTAATCTAATCCCTTTTACCTTGATTACAGATTTATCATATAATGTATTTAATAAATTATATACAACAATATATATATTATTTGTAATATATAATATATATATATATATATATCAAATAGATTAAACTGTACATAGAGACGGTAAGTTGTATGTACGCATAAACCTAGTTTCCATTTTTTTGTTTGAAATAGTAGATGGAAAAAATATTAATTCAACATTAATAAATCATTAATATATATATATATATAATATTTTAATCTAAAAAATCCATATTACCATCAATATAATAGATAAATGAAAATGTTTATCATTGTTACATTGATCAGGTAGTCTGCACATATGCATGATCGATTTTATTATTCTCCCAATGGATAATATTTTAATATTTTATATAAATTTTTTTATTAAATGATGTATTTTTATTACCAAAATATCACATATATATAATTAACAACTTCCATAATACCTTCAATGTAAAGAATGTATGAAAACCGTATCACATCGCTTCATGTGGTTGTAGTCCACCGTAGACATGAGCGATGTCACTATATCCCACTAAGAAATGGAATCAATTATGTAATATGTGATATAATAATAAAATAAGTATAATAATGTCCTTAATTTCATATAAATATGCTAAATCCATAATTACATTCCATTTTTAATCGTTATGATTTATTGAAATTATAAATCTATTCGAGAGTCAGTAATCTGACACAGACATAATCATTTCTTTAGTTTCTCATTTAACGGACATTAATATGAATATGGGTAATTAAATTTATGTTATAGAATATAAGTATATATTTTATAATGTTGTTTTTATATTATATTAGTAAAATTTGATTCTATGTAGTTAGTAGGAGATATAATATAAAAACAAATGTTTATGAATTTTACTAATAATTCATATATCCTCTTAGGTTTATACCATAATACAACATAGGGGAAAAAGAAAAATTGAAATAACACCTGTAAGACGTGATTAATGAATAAGTAATATTTTTTTTATTTATTGACTAGTCCAACAGGCTTTTGATGTATGAATAATGGTTTAGTTTGGGTGGCCTTTTATTAGTAGGGGAGATGACACACATTGTATATTTGAAATGATAAAATGATACCCCCAATTTGATAATCCAAAAATACATAAAAAGGTAAATTAAAAACAGTTTGATGTTATAAGGTAAATATATGGAAATAAAATGTGATTTGCAGTTTCTTTATGCTATTTTAAACCCTTATATTCATAGATTGACCCCCCTAATTAAAACATTTTTAATTTAAACGCAGTAATTAATTTCTAAGGATTTCACTATTCATTGTTTTCAAAAAATAATTTTATCTGATTATATAATATAAATTAAACTGATTAAAAATTGAGTAAAATGACCTAAATTAGTTAAATTCTAATGAAATTGAAATAATTTTATATTTTAACTAGTTTAACATATAATTTTTCTATGGAAATAATTTTTTACAAATTCAGTATTTTTCCACTATTAATAAAAAAATAATATTATCATAAATTTTACACAAGTTAATGATAAGATAATTTTGAATTTTCGATTAATAAAATGAATTTTACTTTTTCAAAAATATTTTCAAAATTTATTAACCACTAATTTTAAATTATGTGTGCAATGCAAAATGAAAATATATTTTATAAAAATATAGTTTCGCAGAATTTTTTTTCTTTTCTAATGATTATTATTTTATTTATAATAAACATATAATCACTAAAATTATTTTTTAATATATAAATAAAATAGTTATCATAATTTTGTTTCCCCATTAAAACATTCCGAAATTAACTAAAAGTTTATAATATCAATGATTAAATATATGTATATTAAATGAGTATCCCATTTTGTTTAAACCCTGCATTGTAAAATGAGTAAGCTTATGAGGGTGTTTAATTTATTAAATAAAAAATACGTCACACCATATAAATATGTTACATTCTAATTGTTTTAGTTTTCTGTCATATATTCTATCAAATATTATGATCCTCTTTTAAAATCATGTGTTGTTACATTATAACACCCTTAAATAAATTTTTTCCTCAGAATTTAATCTTGATCTCAAAAATTATTGTCCTGAAAATCTAAATCCCATTTACTCCAATCCAACATTAGATTGAAGTTAGTAAAACATCCTCCTAATAACATATTAATGAGTGCAAAAATTTCATCAAGAATAACACATCATTCAGAATCTTTACAGGGAACATGATTAATATGAGAAGAAATGGAGATAGAATTAAAGCATAAATAATTTTATAAATTTATAGAGATCATTGTTCAAAGGATAGATAATGATCAATATTATCAAAATGACCTCAATAACCCAAAGATATGATGATTTAGAATTCCCTTTCAGACATAATATTTTAAGGGAATATTATAAATGTTTTGATTAAAGATATTTTTTCTAATATTGCGGAATTATTTTATTATTTTAGAATAAAAAGAAATATAATTTATTTATTTATTTATATTTCATAAACAATGTTTCTTTAATTGTTATTCAACTAATTTACACATTTTCTTTTAATGTAATAATTGAATTTCAAAAAATGTTTTTTTCTATATAAAGGAATAAAATTAACATTTAAGAGATCCTAAGAATAATAAATGAGTGAAATTTAGTTATTCCTATTTCAAAATATTTTCCCCATTTAATATGGTTGACAAATAGATCAAATATAATATATAGAACTATAAAACTATATAGAAACACTGCTACATCGATATTAATATTTACCTATCAAATTGTTTAACTAAAATTGTGTAATAATAACCAAAACACTATATAAGCTAGTGGTAGGGGCAACACCCACATAACCATTCTTATGTGGGTTCATTCAACATTTATTTGTTGGGTGCGCTGTGATGTATGCTGAAATTAAGGGTGTATTTTTTCCAAATAATTACTATTATAGTTTCTATAATTTTTTTAAATTGTTATAAAAAATATTCAACATAACATTAAATCTCAGACAGCCTGTAAAGATAACCATCAAATTTATAAAAACAAAATTACATTTTTATCTCAAAAAAAGATAAAAACTAAGTCTTATCCTTCTTCCATAATGTGTATTATATGAAGATTACCATTTCAGTGAATAAGTTTTATTATCCCTCAGTATAATCTATCAATACATTAAACACAAACTAACATTGTACATCATTATAAATTTAATAATTATTATAAATATAATATCATTGGAAAAAAAATCCTATAACAGAATTCACGATTCCAATTACAGGAACATTTATCATTCCTCTTCATCTATAGTAAAAAATAAAAAGATTGACCTTGATCCCTTAACTTATGGTGTGGTATTTTCTCTTGGAGGTTTTTGAATTTATTTCCATAGTTCCCAATCTCCATATATTTGAATAGTTTATCATTCATAGATTAGTTCAATCCCTTTAAATGATTATAAGGTTTTACATTCTCTTTAAACATGTATAATACTGACATTTCCATTATGAAATTACATGTATGTGTCATTCATGAAATTTTACATGGTAAAAATCCTTCATTCCATACTTCGCTATACCATTATTTTGTTATTCCATTCTATTATTATATTACTTCCCTTTTATAACTTATATTATGGATAAATCATTCTCATTCATTATAAAATATGATATTATTTCCTTATATAATGCGAAATAATTGGAGGCATGTTACAATTGAAAAGTTTTAGAAAACCCATCAATGAAATGGTTAATCATTCTATTTTGAATACATCACTAGTTTTTATGATACCTTTCTAAACATGTCAGGTTTTCTTCATACATTGAAACTCCATAACATTTACTTTTCATATATGATGTAATTTTACATCCATATAAACACTTTTCTCACGGGGATAAAAATTTAAAATAATAGTTCTTAAAATTACATTTATTTAGATTTTCTTATTTGATCATAAACCTTATTCAATTAATTCAATTACCACCATTTGATTTGTGTCCCCTGAGATATGAGAAAATCATATGATAACACTAACTGTAACATTTTATCCCAATGACATAATTATTTTTTCAATAGATCTTTTCAATTATTCAAATTTCAATGGAATATATATATATATTAAAAATGATGGATGTTTTAGACATATAACTATGTCCAATATTGTAACTCTTCATAGTGGATCAACTATTAATTAAACATGGGAATTATTATTACTCATAAACTATGTAATCTTCCTAGTATTGTAATAATTTTTCCATTTCCAGTTGTAGTTCCATATCCAGATTCATTATCTTTCCATCAAGGGGAATCCCTAATTGGGGTACATGCATTTATAAAGTTCCCATTCCTTCCAATATAATCTATTTTTAGAAATGGAATATAATATATTTTATCATTACCTTATGGAAATTAATGTGTACTACAAAACTAGTAAAATAGTGAACATAAATTTTAAAATTTATTCAGATATATTCTAGTTTTTTTAATCATGGATACATTGTGAATAAGTTTAAACAAAAAAATTAAATCATTCATAATGGTTTATAAGAAAAATTATAATTAAATGAAAATTTTCCCATGGTAGTTTCCAACCAGGTCTATAGCATGGCCCATTTTCATGTACCATGTACACTCGAGTCAAGCCAGATGATCTTTTTTATTTTTTTTACCCCTATGTAAAAATATTGTAGAACTACATCTACATGTAGTATCCAGATAGACATGTATTTATATGAAAAAAATGTAATACATTCTTTAGAAAAAATTTATTATTTTATTATATACTTAACCTCAAATTCATTCATACTATTATATTCCAGAATCTATTATTTTCTCAATCTCATTACCATGGGTTCTAATATCCATTATCTAAAGTTAACTATAAAGACCCTACCTGCAATATCATAGAGACATTTGTTACTTTACAACATGGGAATAAGATACAAGGAATTTAATCCTAATAGAGAGAATTTTTTAGTAATCAGGGTAATCCAAATATAGTTTTTAATTGCACATTACAATGGATAAAATAAAATATAACATTGTGTATTTTGTGAATGTACCATTACTGAATATAGCATAAAAATTCATATTAATCATAATAATTCACATTGAATCCAATTGAAGGAAACATTAGTAAGTGTTGTGCTATAATTCTTATTAATTATTTCAGTGTGGAGAATGTTGTTAATAAAAACTTTATATTTAATATGGCATGATAAATATCTGAATATCATTCCATTTAATGATTATCTTTAGAATAATATTGAAGGGATAAAAAGTTATAAAATAATTGAAAATACCTATTCATATGAGCATGAAGATTTTTATTTTGTATTATAAATAATCAAACAATCACAGATATATTGGTGACTAATATCATAATAAGATAATTTATAATTTCAATCATTATTACCCGAATATCAGGGCCTCATTAAAAAACATTTAATAATGATTAGTTATCCCTTGGCTTAAAACCCAACAATGTTTGTCAAATGAGACCTACCAATTTATCAATGGACTACATCAGCCACCTCTCTTCTATGAGCAATGAATAATATATAATATATGGATAAATCATAATAAATAAAACAATGCTATTGGAAAATTGTAATAAATTTTTAAATACTTTCCTCGATAAATAAACATAATTATGAACCATTTAGTGTAATATGGTGAATGGTATCAAAATACAACATCCATAGTCAAACTGATTAAAACCCAAAATGATAAATAATAGGTATGGTATCATACCAATATATCCCAAATTTATAATAAGTGAATATAAGTGTTTGTTTCATTATCATTTAGAAATTCCATAAAAAAATTAAATCTTTCTTAATAATAATAACAATATCACATTAATTTTTATAAACTAAATATTCCTGATATATTTTGTAATTAGTTTTCATTTAATATAACATTAAAGACACAGAAATCCAGTGGAAATACTTTTCGTAAATACATGATAATTTCAGGAGTCCGCAGTTTCTGACGGCACCTGATTCTGAGGCCCGGTGCACCTGGAATAATTTTCTGATGTTTTGTTCGGGTATGTTCAGTAGATGTATTAGTGGGATTTTATATCTTTTGAACCAGAGCAAAGAATTGAAATATGACGAAAATGAAGAACTCAGAACACCAATATTCTCTTAAGGAGACCTTTACCGCAGTTGCGTTTTATACAGGTTGGATGTTATTTTTGGGGGTTTTCTAATTTTAAATAAATTAAAATACGATTCACATATTTTTATGTGGGTGGTGGTTAAATCCACCAAAAGGGAAGATGGAAGTGTGTCCCACCCCACACATAACCTCCTATGGGAGGATATTGGGTGGTGGGGCCCACAAGAACTCAAACCCCTCAACCCCCCACCCCCTTGAAACTCTTGACCCCACCCATTGATGTGGGTTAAACCCTCCACTTTCCACCTCCATTTTTAGTTTTTTAAACTCTCCACCTCCCACTTTCTCTCATTAATTTACTATCACCAGTAATTTCTTAATTGAGCTCCACAATTAACTAATTAATTTATGTGTTTTATTTTTGAAAACATTACGCCAACTTTATATAATAGATGATATTCTTTTATTTGGGGCTGGTATAATCGTTGGAGATCTTGGGAGTATTAGTGGAGAGTTTGAGAAATTGGGAGAACTTTCTTCCAACGAAGAATGACATCTCCACCGAAGAATGAAGACACATCTCCTTCCATTCCAATCGGGGAAAGCAGGGAAAAACGCTGCCCACATAGAATGTTGCCAATGATAAAGACTCTCCCTCCGACGTTGATGGAACGACGTCCATCTTCTAAGACACCGACTTCCGCAAATTCGACATCGATCTTGAATCGAGCTAGGGGTTTTTTTTAGAATTTTAAATTAATAAAATTATATCCTCGATTCTTTGATGTTTACTTTAGTTTGACGGTGGAAAATTTATATAACCTAATTCCGAGGGCGCGGGCAGAACAAACACGGCTCGATGACCCTCCATTGAATCTCGTTTGGTTGACATCAACGGTGGAGCCGAAAGGGTATGGCGCCATCACACTACGCAGGAGATGAACCGCGGTGGTGGAAGTTTCATGGCAACATCACGCTGCATAGAGAGAAGCATGACCGCGGAATCGTCGCGCCGCGGTGGAGGGGCGGAGGCGTCAGGCTAAACCGGCCGCCATGGATCCGGTACACGGGACGACCGACCGTCCAATCAGGCCATCCCAAAACTACAGGCTGCTCGGATGGAGGAACTGGTCGGTCGATAACCGGATGAGCTTAAGGATCACAGCGACCATAGGCGTCGTGCGGAGAAGACCGCAGCCCGCTGTGTGGGCCGCCTTGCAAGGCGAACCAGCTGGCCGCCTACCAGACAGGCTGGAAGACCGCGACGCCATGTGGGGAGAAACGCGGCCTGCTATTTGGTCATCTTGTGCCAGACAGAACTGGCCAGCTACGACCGGCCGGGCAGAGGAGGTGAGGCACCACTGGGTGAACCGAACCGGCCCGTAGCGTGAGCCGGGTCCCGGTTGGGTCGCGCTCCACCGGGTCGGACCGACCCCCAAACTGGGTCGGACCCACTGGACCGGGTCTGTGGGATGTCCACGCTCCACTGGGCCCGGTCGACCCCCAGCTGCGTCGGACCAACCAAACCAGGTCGGGCCGACACGCCAGCCCACTCGGCTTGACGGGCCAGACCCGTCTTCGTTTAAACGCGAATATCTCACAGATACACGTCTGATCAACGTTCCCTCTACGGCACTAAGACCCTCACGGTGAGGTGCTTCTATTGCGATACTCTATGTGTGTTTTGGAAAACTTTGGAAATGGGACAGGTTTGGAGCGAGCGTAAATCCAATCGAGACCCTAGAACGGAAAAGCTAATAACTCAAAGACCCGACATCTGATTGGTGCACAATCTTTCGCTGTAGGTTCCTTATGAGAAGATAGAACTAAATGATACATCAACTCAGGAATTCATGGTAGTTGTTATATCATCACTTTGATCGAGGAGCGGACCCTTCTAGAATCGAGCGTTATTTGTGCGAGAACCGTAGAGCTGGCTGCGACGACTACTGTACCAGAATCCTATGTGGGGTCGACATCGATGATTACTCAACCAGAATCCTCCGTGGGTTTGACAGTGATGACTACTATACCAGGATCCTCCGTGGGTCCGATAGTTCTGACTTTTGTTGCCGTATCATGTGTGGGTCTGATAGAGTAGCTGGTCATGTGTCATGTGTGGGTCCGACAGCTTTGATGGTCCTGTATCATGTGTGGGTCCGACAGCTTAGATAAATTAGTGACTACATCTGATCATATCTATCTCTATACGAAATATGTATATCTTTTTGAGATCAGTCTTGTCTTCCAATCATTATCATTGATGTGAATGACTTTACTTCATGTGCGGACATGGTTGTGATTGGGATCGAGAGTTGCGGTCGGGCCGTGACTGGTAACATAGGTATATGTATGAGAATATACCTAAGTTGGATTAGTTGATACTTCCTAATTGTATCTTTCTTCTTTGGATTATCCTTTTTGGATTATGGGAGAACATCAAGGATCCAGGGGTCCCCTAGAGTGTATTATTATACTCACCCCTGCACAGGCTATGCCCACACATTGTTGTGTTGGTTGCAGACGATAGACAATAGTGATCGAGGCAGAGATTATAAAGTTGGATGATACCCGGAGGTGGACCTCTTGGAGATACATATTCGGAGCGGATGGACGGACCTGGGGTGTTGAGGAGGCCATCTGTACCCTCCTTTAAGGTTGGATTCCCAGAGGACGACTCTATAGGTTTTGTTTACCATTTTGTAGTTGTACTATCTTTACAGTTGTTGTACTTTACTATTGGGCTTGTATTTCTGGTCTCATTCATTCAGTACACACTTTTTTATACACTTTTTAATTAGTGCTTACTTTCAGTTGTGTACTCTTCTACTTGCGTTCAGGTGGTGTGTCTATTACAGGTTAAAAGGCAATGCCTTCCCTTTTTATAGGGATTATGCCATTGGTGATAGTCACCAGCCCCTGGACTATTGACGGCGGGCATGGGGTTGTCATGGCATGGGCCCCAAGGAAGGGTCGTGACAATAACCTTTTAAAATATTAATGTAATAATTAAAACGTTAATTGGTAATTGTGTATAAAAATTTTCTTCATGTCATATTCTTTTAAAATTCATCACATTAATTTTTTTATAAATGCCAAAAAATCATTGTTTGGATGAAGATATGAAGTTTACTTTCAAAATATTTTATAAAATGTAAATCCAAAAAATAATTATATAATAAACTGTTTTTTAGTGTTAACATAAAATTATAAAACATTTTTAAAAAACAATTACTTCGGTGAAATTGGATTTTTGAAAGAAGAGATAAAAGAAGTTGTATTTTCATGATAAAGATCTCTCAATAAATTTACGTACAAAAGAGGGAAAAATGTTACCATAAAATGAAAATGATTTGGAATTAATAAAGAAAAAGAAAATCGAATTAATATACAATATAAATATGATATATTTCTTCCAAGTGAAAATTAAAAAAATTACGAATAATATTGAGAATGTGAAATAAATCCCTAACACTTTGAAAAATTTGGAATCACAAACCAAATGAATAAAATAAGATCAAAAGATAATTTTAATTAAATGAATATAAATTTATTCATAATATAACACAAAAAATTGCTTGTATATATAAAAAATAATGAAATATGTGGTGAATATGTACTATCTCTCACTGATGATAAATTGAGACAAAAACTTATAAGACAAATTGTATTTCAATCATTCATGTCCATATATCCAATATAAAAAATATATTTTTATTATTAATCTATTATAGACAAATAAAAATATATTCCATATGATATATGATATATTTATATGATTGATGACCTGTTTATTAAAAATTCAATATTAAATTCATTTTGTGGTGATAATATATGTGTTTTTCATGTATATTTTGGCTGGTCAATTTTATTCCTTTTAAATTGATTATGGTTACATAATATCTATAATATAAAAAATGAAATAAATATATTAAATATTAATTATGTAATAATTTTTATTACTCCGTTAAATATATATATTTAATGGATTTTCTATCTCATGGAGATGATATTCCGTATGGATTCATGACATTTTTTTCCAATTTTTGGTTGATCAAACAAAAGGAAAATGAATATTAATCAAACATTAAAAAATAATTATAATTTTATATTTATAATGAATTTTATTAAAATTCTTCCTTATTACCATACATGTAAAAATAAAAGGGAATACATATCACAAAATTATGAGGTGGTGGAAATCCATAGGTACACATGGGCTACCATAATGTTTTGTTAAAGGATTGGAAGGATATAAGTTATATATGATATTATGTATATATAAATATATTATGGTAAGAAATATATTTTAAATTAATTAAATTTATCTTTACGACCTTGCATGAAAAGCATATGTGAAAAATGAATCATGTCTCATTACAATCTGTTATTCCACCATACATATCAGAAAAAATTATTATATCCCCTCCTGGAATGGAAAGAAAAATGGTAAATATAATATAAAAATAATATAAGTATAATATATTAAAAAAACATGCATATTATAAACCCATCATTATTTTCATCCTTTAATTGTGATTATGTTATACGAATTACATTGGCTGGTGAGGTAGTAGACCACTATATGCATGCTCGACGGTTTCATTTTACCTGTGATAGAAGGTGAGATTGGTATAGATTATTGAATTATCATAATAATATCACATAAAATTGTGGATACTTATTTTTATTTTATTCTAATTGTTAATTATTAATATTTGGCTAAAGAAGCTGAAATTTAATAAAATTAATTATTTAATATCTTTTCTAGAGGTTAACATTAGGTATTTACCTAAAGCCTTTATACGATGAATTATTAATAGATATAAGGACTTGAGGATTTGGGTGGAGACATAATTAATATATATTTTGTAGCTATTATCCAATATAATGATCTTGGGATGTTTTAATAGGGTAAGAGACGCGTCAGCCTTTTATATGTGACAGAGAATACACTCATGATATTTTGGAAAAGCGAAATTGATTCCCACATTTTTCACATTCCGAAAGATTTTGAAAAATTAGTTTTATAAAATTATCTGATATATGGAGTAAATATTCTTATCCAACTAGTTTTTAAAATTTATTTGGTTATTGTAACCATTATGGTTTCTGTTTTACCCAATGTAATTAAATTTTTAACATAACTACAGTAATAAATTTTTTATGTTTTCAATATTCGTTATTGTCAGAAAAACGATTAAATTTTTATATAATATAATTTATCAAATTCAAAAATATTTTATCCAATTTTGAATTTGAATTAATATATTTGCATAATTAATTTTCAAATTAATCTTATATATAATATAAATAATGGTTTTAAAAAGAAAAACCCACAAAATAATAGAATGTGTTTTATATAATTTCGGAATTAAATTTATTATAATTAATTAAATTATTGAAATTTTTATTTAACTGAACTATATTTACATTTAAAACATTTTAAAATATATAATTAATTTATAAATATTTCAAAAGAAATAATGTTTTCAATAAAAAAATTATTTTTAACTACTAAATAAAAAATAATATATTTAGAAAAGTCTTAAAAAATAACCCTATGATATTCATGGAAAAAATTTGAAAATAATGAAGTGTGACATCTAAAATTACTTTCATTAACTTGGTAAATATTATAACAACCCGAGATTTCATAGTGTGTTATTTCTTCAAAATAATTCAATAACTTACACCACACACAACACTGAGTTCAAGCGCACCATGACTTACCAAACAAGCCGTTCAAAAGAAGTTATGAATAGTATTAACTAAATTTTAAACTTTATATAATCCTTATAATTTTAGAATCCATATTATGAGTTTCTTAGACCTAATGTAAGAAAAAATTCATTTTCATTATTGCACTTTTAGCAACTTTTAATAGTGAACCCTTTTTAAATACAATATTTTAAACTTTTTGACTAAATGGGGACATCAAAAAATTTAAAATGAAACATCCCAAGCTTCCACGGTACGCTTTACTTTGAATGATACAGTAGCGTGTGTTGTACGCAACTTCAAGTTCTAACACACACCACAACCAATCAAACTAGCTGTTATGAATAGTAATACCTACTTTTTGAAATTATATATATTTCATATTTCAAAATGGACTTCATTTTGGGATTCGGAGTATCGAATTTATCCTAAGGTGAAATTTTGGTACTTTTCGGATAACTTTCATATTTTGATGAATAGTGAAAATTACTAAATTTTAATTAAAAAAAACTTTTTTAATCAAAATAATTAATAGTGATAAATTATGAATTTGAATGGTTTTAAAGTATAATTAGAATATATTTTTACCATTTTATCCAATGGTGTCCATTAGAATTAATTTCACTTTGAAATTGGACCTAAACAATTGTCAATCTTTTGATATATATTGTTTCTTAAAAACACGCTATTTGTTGTGACAGCGGAAATTAATTATAAAATTAATTAATACAACTTATATGTTTGTAATTTTGTAAAATAGACATCATTTTTGAATTTGGAATATAAATTATATCTTAGGGTGAAATTTTGGCATTTTTCTGAAAAACTTCAATTTTTGATGAATAGTGGAACTACTAGGTGGTAGTTAAAAAACTGAATTTTTGATAAAACTTAATTTTACCGCTTCTGTGATTGGAATTTCGAAAATCTGAGAGGCACGGTTAATATCAAGAAGTAAAATGTGGTTCAATGAGATGAAAATAATTTTTGGTGAATAGTAACTTTTTACTTTTATTTACCACGGTTAAAAGTAAATAGGGTAATTAAGGGTAACAATTATATTAATATTACCCTAAAACATGTACTAATTCTATTGGACAAGTGTATCTCGACAAAAAACAACCTTAGTAATAAAATATTATCATTTAGGTCCACTTGGATTATATTAGGACATTTATTATTATTTAATTCAAAGAAGAGTTAAAAAAGTTAAAATCAAAGTTTATTTACTAAAAAAAATTTAATATAGAGTTATATATAAGATAAATTAGATTGTAAATATTCATTAGAAATCTAATACGATTTCCTACATAATTCAATTTATTTATAATTTTTAGACATTAAATAATTTAATTTATTTATGACACAATGATGATGGAGTAATTACCATAATAGTAAAAATTTAAAATAATTGATATTTTATATACCAAAATAAATATAATTTGTGACTTTTAATGAATTACACTAATTTTCTAGAATAATATGGCATATTAGGATGAATTTAATGTACTTTTTTCGAAGTAATAATTCTGTTATGAGTTTCAAAAAAATCAACTATTGAATAGTGTAAAAATTGACATAAAAGAGTTTTTAAAACAAATATTATATTATTAATTGATATTAAATTCCTAAAAATCTAAATATCGGCCAAGAGACTTATATCATGATAGATGTATCATTAAAGGACCACTTGGGGGTCGCTTGGATGTATATGGTAAGTTTATTAACCATATAATATAAAAATACAAAGAGACATTGTAAAAGTGAAACTAACTAACTTAGAGTTAATTTCTAAAGATAAGTTTAATATAATGACCCAAACCTGAATAAATTTTATTGGTTGAGTTGTTTTAGACCTATCCCCACCTTAAAATTTAAATAACCAACTTTGGAGCCATTAGAAACCGAATATGAATTTATTATAAATTAATATTTCTAGATTTTCCAAAGGTACCCCTCACCCCTCTTATAAAAGGGCACTCCTCCTTCTCATTTCTTCACACCTTCAAAGCCTTTTTGTTCAGCCAAACTATGACCAAATACTCTCCCAACATACCTCAATACAACCTAGAGGCCTTAGTTTGATCCTAAATCCCACCTAAGGATCCCTTTTGATCAAATCAAATTGAAGAACCCGAAGAAGAGGTAATGATTTCACCACCCTTTTCGAAGTTCCTTTCTTCTTCCACTTCTTCTTCCATTGTTGTTACCATTCTAAAATAACAACGCCAATATCATATATATACTGTGATGTTATTATAAATATGGTACAGCCGTATTCAGTATTCTATCCACCCTTTGAATAACATGTCACCATACGTGCGTACGTACGGCTTACCGTCTCCACGCCGTGGTGTAATTGTTATTCAATATATTATTATTTGGATGGGTATAATAATGATATTTAATTCATGTAAATAATAAATATAACATGTTAATGATTCTCTATATATGATATAACAACCATTTATATATTATTTTAATATCAAACGAATGATATTGTCGCTCGTGCATACGTACGGACTACCGTCTCCACGAACGCGATGGGATTCATTCTCCATCGTATCCATTCAAGTATAATTCTGATTTTTGATTAATAATAGTATCTAAGGACTTGATATAATTCTTGATATGAATAATATAAAACCTATCCATTACAAACTTGGCTTACGTAACAAAACATATAAAAGAAAACGAGTAAGTTAACACTTGAAACAACGATAATACTAAGATATTATTTACAAATCAATGGTAAAAGATCATATATGATATCATATTAATGTATATGATTCTTGTATAATTTAATAACAATTATTTAACCATTATACAGGATGTTAACCTACCCCAACCAAGGAAAAGGACAATGTAAGGGTTATTTCTCAATCTCTTCATTATCCGAGGTTCTTTATACGTAATTATCTACTGGGATTTCTTTATCATCCACATCCATGTTTCTTCGAAATGTATTTCAAAACATTTTTACTATTTACAAATAATATGAGTTAAAGTCATTTATACCCTTATGGGTTTATAAAGTAATCTTTCCATCGTTTTCCAAACAAGGTGCTTTTTAACCTTTTCGACAGAATTAAGGTAAGAATGTGTTTTTTAACATATACGGCGGGTGCGGCTATTTACCGCCATTATAAAATCGTCAAAGCTTCCCTTACAAGCTTATAAGAATATTTTCAAAGAAAATGTTTTATTTTATAATTATGTGACTTTTAAATGAATTCAAAATGAATATTTTAAGAATTTCAGAAAGGCACTCTTTATCAAAATCAGAATTTTAAATGTTTTAAAGATTTATCTTTCTATATCTTTTTAATAAATGTCCATGTCTTCAAAATGGTTTTTAAGGATTTATTTTTATGGACATGAATGTTTTTAAAATGTTAATTCCTTTCAAAAGTTTCAAAGTGGTATGGGACACTTTGATTCAAAAATCTCTTTTAATTACTTCCTTTATAAATGTGTGAATTTTAAATGATTTCAAAAAAAAGGAGATATTTCTCTCAAATAGTTTTGATTTCATCTATGTCAACATCCTTTGATGGATTTTATGATTATAGGAAGCTGATTTATTTTGATACAAAACTTCTATATTGTATTGAAGGTTTTGTGATATGATTGACTGTGGATGTGCTATTTTTATACCATTCATAGTTTATGGTGAAAGTATTAACATTTCGAATGCTAGTTTTAATACGAATGTTTATGTTATGTTTAAACCTTTTCATATGGGAATGCATTAAACTTAATATGTGACGGTTGGAGCCCGCTATAGATCCTCGATGCATCGGTAGTTCTCATGAGACAAACTAGTGTCTTGGCCCAAGGCCTTGGCAAAATCGTATTTGTAGTCTTGGGACGAGGCCTTGTCTATGTGGTTATGATAGTCTGGCATTATGCATTCCATCATTATGAAAGTGGTTATTGATATTGCATGTGATTATTCTATTAGTAGAATATCCATTTGAATAAGTAAATGGAATTATTTCATTTTATTTTTTCCATACTATGTTGAAGTTCAAGTTTAAAAGAGTTTTTTTATTTATACTTTGCCTTAAATGTTTATGCTTATTTATAAATGTTTCCACTATATTTCTTACCCTTACAGAGCGTTTGAGCTCACACCTTTCAATGTTTTATTTTTCCCGGGATTCCAAGAAGTATATTGTGATTGATTAGAAGGGTTAAGAGAAGGGAATAATGGCATTCATAAAGGATAATTTATGTTGTTTTGTATGTTATGAAGTGTAATGTAACATACATGTATGTAATCTATTTTCCAAGACTTCTAAACTAATCGGTCTTTCGAGACATGATTCCTTGTAATCATGCCAATGTATTAAAATAATGCACCGACTCTGGGTTACTAGGGTCTGGGCGTTACAGTTGGTATCAGAGGAAGTTAATTACAAACCTTGGAAACTAGATTTAGGTAAACTCTGATTAGAGCACATAGACCTAAGATGGGCCTTGAGGATTAGTATAGAAGAACTTCCTAGAATTTTGGTATTGTAGAGATTTTGTGAGTTTTCCGAGCAATACATCCCTGTCTGGATACGAGCAGGTAGAGGCGGCTCTAGCACAGATGTACCTAGGGGTAAAACCCAAAAACACCGCTTTGAGCTAGACTCAAACGGGAACTGGTGCATGACAACGGGCCTTGCTGCACTCTTGATTATGACACTCCCAGGGGATATTCTTAGGATACTTCTCATTTTCTTTACAAACCATTATTAAGGGTTTTTGAGTATATACTTCCTCAAAGGAGACATTTTTAGGATTATGGATTATATCCATAAACTATTTAATTTAATTTATGTGTTTTAAAAGTTTGGGATTAGGTATTTTTATTCATAAACTAATATAGTGTATGCCATTGTTTAGAAATGGCACCCAGTAGAAGGAATGATAACTCCAGCAATGCACATAATCCAAAGAGAAAGAAGGATCATATCTTTCATGGTCTTAAGCAAGAATTTATAAGAGAAATAGTCTCCCTTGTATTATCATCCTATGAAGAAATAATATCATGTGTTGATAAGATAAGTAAATATATTACTGAGTCATATGGATTTGAAGGGAAGCAAGAGAAGAAAAGGATGGAAGAGAAAAAGATAGATAAAGGGAAGAGGGAAAAGGAGAATTTTCCCATATGTTATAACTGTGGGAAGAAACACCCTGGAACTTGTCTGAAAGGAATGGGAGTTTGTTATAAGTGTGGAGGAAAAGGGCACAATGTACGTGACTGCAAGGGTTAGAAAATGGTTTCAAATGTACAATGCTTCATTTGCAAGGATTTTGGACATTATGCGAACCTATGTCCCAGTCATCAAACCATGCCGAAAATGATGATATTGGATAATAATCATGTTATGATACTACCATAGATGAAGAGGAATGATTAAAGTTCTTATGTTGATTATGTCATTTGAGTGTTGTATCAACAATGTACTTGTTATAATAATTATGGAGTATATAAGGATTGTACTACAGTACTATTTCATTAAGGACTTAAGATTGTGTGGAACAAAGAAAAGTGACTCAATAGCAGGATAAATTTTTGAAAATATATGGTTGATAGAATGATAAACCATAATATAGTTCTGATACCGAGGTAGTGATTTCGGAATAAAACATGATTTATTTGGATAAATTATATTGGATATTATTGACTACCTTGAAATTGATTAATGATTTGTATATTTTATCATTGTTGGGGTTTAAAACATTTTTGGATTGATGAAGTATATCCAGCATTTTATATGGAATAAGGGAGCATGAATGTAATCAATAAGGAACATGGTAATTCAGGATGTTTTTGTGTATTAAAACAATACATGATGAAGTTCTTCATATGATATTACGGGGTAAAAAGGATCTACATTATGTTTACCTTCCTTATAAATTTTGGACTGTGAGTTTGGACAGATGTATTTTGGATAGTTCTAGTTTGGATTATTTTGGATTTCCATAAAAGGACAACCTGGAGGTCGGGCGGCAACCCGTCACGTCCGGCAAGGCCGCGAGACTTGAACTTGCAACTGAAGGGAGACAAAGTTATATCACCTACCACTGGACCACGAGATGTCCTGGATTAAATAATGTAGTTTTTTTAAAAGATCTGGTAGATGAATTATAAATTCGTTTATTTTGGAACCCTGTATGAATAGTATAAATAGAATTTTTTACGTTCTATTATCTTTTAGAGTGAAAGATGAGTTTGTGGTAGAAATTTATTAATGGATAAAACTATAATTATAAATTAAGTATATATCCTTATGATCTTAGCCAATCTCATAAATAAATTCCTCAACATTAATAAAAGGAACATAGGACAAAAATGTTGTCCTAGATGGTGCCTTAAATCATCACTAATTTATGGCTTTGGGATTGTTGGCCTTTTCATAGCCATGTTCTCTACCACTCTCCATCATATAATTGATGGATAGATTTCTCTTCCATATCCATATTTCCCTACATGGAACCCTAGTATGTGTTATTTTCAGTAATCTTCATACATTCCACTCTTTATTTTAAATAGAGGCCTCATTAATTCATTTTTCGATGTGGGATTTCAACAAAGATATTTTGAAACGTCAAAAATATGTTATCCTAATACCTTATGTTTTGTTGAATCGATGGTATTTTAAATCAACATAGATTGATGAATTTAAGGACCTCAATTTTAAACTTGTTTGTGATTGATCACCTCAATCACTACCTATAAATATTTACGTTTTTCCTCCAATTATATGTCTCTAATTTCCACCAAAGTTCTCCTAATCGAGATCATAATTTGGTGGTGACCCTTTCATTTCTCTTTTCCTCATTTTAAGGATAAATTTTAGTAACCCAATTTCCGATGTGGGATTTCCCACAAAGATATTTTTTATTTTCAACCTTTTATTTTCAAAGAACAATTTCAAATTGCGAGGATGCAATTTATTGAAGGAGGGGAAAATGTAACACCCCAAGATTTCATAGTGTGTTATTTTTTCAAAATAATTCAATAACTTTCACTACACGCAACACCGAGTTCAAGCGCACCATGACTAACCAAACAAGCCGTTCAAAAGAGGTTATGAATAGTATTAACTAAATTTTAATCTTTATATAATCCTTATAATTTTAGAATCCATATTATGAGTTTCTTAGACAAAATGTAAGAAAAAATTCATTTTCAGTATTGCACTTTTACCAACATTTAATAGTGAACCCTTTTTAAATACTATATTTTAAACTTTTTTGATTAAATGGGGACATCAAAAATTTAAAATGAAACATCCCAATCTTCCACGGTACGCTTTCCTTTGAATTATACAGTAGCGTGTGTTGTACGCAACTTCGAGTTCTAACACACACCACAACCAATCAAACTAGCCGTTATGAATAGTAATACCTACTTTTTGAAATTATATATATTTTATATTTTAAAATGGACTTCATTTTTGGATTTAGAGTATCTAATTTATCCTAAGGTGAAATTTTGGTACTTTTCGGATAACTTTAATATTTTGATGAATAGTGAAAATTACAAAATTTAAATTAAAAAATTTTTTTAATACAAATAATTAATAGTGATAAATTATGAATTTGAGTTGTTTTAAAGTATAATTAGAATATTTTTTTTACCATTTTATCCAATGGTGTTCATTAGAATTAATTTCACTTTGAAATTAGACCTAAACAATTGTCAATCTTTTGATATATATTGTTTCTTAAAAACACGCTATTTGTTGTGACAGTGGGAATTAATTATAAAATTAATTAATGCAACTTATATATTTGGAATTTTCTAAAATAGACATCATTTTTGAATTCGGAATATCAATTATAGCATAGGGTGAAATTTTGGCATTTTTCTGAAAAACTTCAATTTTTTATGAATAGTGAAACTACTAAGTGGTAGTTAAAAAACTGAATTTTTCATAAAACTTAATTTTACCGCTTCTGTGATTGTAATTTCGAAAATCCGAGAGACACGGTTAATATCAAGAAGTAAAATGTGGTTCAATGGGATGAAAATAATTTTTGGTGAATAGTAACATTTTACTTTTATTTACCATGGTTAAAAGTAAATAGGGTAATTAATGGTAAAAATTATATTAATATTACCCTAACACATGTCCTAATTCTATTGTACAAGTGTATCTCGACCAAAAAAACCTTAGGAATAAAATATTATCATTTAGGTCCACTTGGATTAGATTAAGCCATTTATTATTATTTAATTCAAAGAAGATTTAAAAAAGTTAAAATCAAAGTTTATTTACTGAAACATGTTTAATATAGTGTTATACATAAGATAAATTCGATTGTAAATATTAATTAGAAAGATATTAAGATTTCCTACATAATGAAATTTTATTTATAATTTTTAGACATTAAATAATTTAATTTATTTATGACACAATGATGATGAAGTAATTACTATAATAGTGAAAATTTAAAATAATTGATATTTTAAATACCAATATATATATAATTTGAGCCTTTTAATGAATTACACTAATTTTCTAGGATAATATGGCATATTAGGATGGATTTAATGGACTTTTTTCGAAGTAATCATTCTGTTATGAGTTTCACAGAAATCAACTATTGAATAGTGTTAAAATTGACATAAAAGAGTTTTTAAAACAAATATTATATTATTAATTGATATTAAATTCCAAAAAATCTAAGGATCGGCCAAGAGACTTATATCATGATAGGTGTATCTTTAATGGACCATTTGGGGGTCGCTTGGATGTATATGGTTTGTTTATTAACCATATAATATAAAAATACAAAGAGACATTGTAAAAGTGAAACTAATTAACATAGAGTTAATACTTAAAGATAAGGTTAATATAATGACCCAAACCTGTCTAAATTCTATTGGTTGAGTGGTTTTAGACCTATCCCTACCTTAAAATTTAAATAACCAACTTTTGAGCCATTAGAAACCGAATATTAATTTATTATAAATTAATATTTCTAGCTTTTCCAAAGGTGCCCCTCACCCCTCTTATAAAAGGGAACTCCTCCTTCTCTTTTCTTCACACCTTCAAAGCCTTTTGGTTCGGCCAAACTCTGACCAAATACTCTCCCAACATCCCTCACTACAACCTAGAGGCCTTAGTTTGTTCCAAAATCCATCCTAAGGAGCCCTTTTGATCAAATCAATAGGAAGAACCCGAAGAAGAGGTAATGATTTCACCACCCTTTTCCAAGTTCCTTTCTTCTTCCACTTATTCTTCCTTTGTTGTTACCATTCTAAAATAATAACTCCTGTATAATATATATACTGTGATGTTATTATAAATATGGTACAACCATATTCATTATTCTATCCACCCTTTGAATAACATGTCACCATACGTACGTACGTACGGCTTACCGTCTCCACGTCGTAGTGTAATTGTTATTCAATATATTATTATTTGGATGGGTATAATAATGATATGTAACTCATGTAAATAATAAATATAACATGTTAATGATTCCTTATATATGATATAACAACCATTTATATATTATTTTAATATCAAAAGAATGATATTGTCGCTCATGCGTATGTACGGACTACCGTCTCCACGAACGCGATGAGATTCATTCTCCATCGTATCCATTCAAGTATAATTCTCATTTTTTGATTAATAATAGTATCTAAGGACTTTATATCATTAAGGATATGAATAATATACAACCTATCCATTAAAAACATGGCTTACGTAACAAAACATATAAAATAAAACGAGTAAGTTAACACCCGAAACAACGATAATACTAAGATATTGTTAACAAATCAATGGTAAAAGATCATATATGATATAATATTAATGTTTATGATTCTTGTATAATTTAATAACAATTATTTCACCATTATACAGGAGGTTAACCTACCCCAACCAAGGAAAAGTACAAGGTAAGGGTTATTTCGCAATCTCTTCATTATCTGAGGTTGTTTATACGAAATTATCTACTAGGATTTCTTTATCATCCACATCCATGTTTCTTTGAAATGTATATCAAAACATTTTTACTATTTACAAAGAATATTATTTAAATTCATTTATACCCTTATGGTTTTATAAAGGAATCTTTCCGTCATTTTCCAAACAAGGTGCTTTTTATCCTTTTCGACAGAATTAAGGTAAGAATGCGTTTTTAACTTATACGGCGGGTGCGGCTATTTATCGCCGTTATAAAATCATCAAAGCTTCCCTTACAAGCTTATAAGAATATTTTCAAAGAAAATGTTTTATTTTATAATTATGTGACTTTTAAATGATTTCAAAATGAATATTTTAAGAATTTCGGAAAGGTACTCTTTATCAAAATCATAATTTGAAATGTTTTAAAGATTTATCTTTCTAAATCTTTTTAATAAATGTCCATGTCTTCAAAATTGTTTTTAAGGATTTATTTATATGGACATGAATGTTTTTAAAATTTTAATTCCTTTCAAAAGTTTCAATGTGGTATGGGACACTTTGATTTAAAATTCTCTTTTAATTACTTCCTTTATAAATGTGTGACTTTTAAATGATTTAAAAAAAGGAGCTATTTCTCTCAAATAGTTTTGATTTCATCTATGTCAACATCCTTTGATGGATTTTATGATTATACAAAGTTTATTTATTATGATACAAAACTTCTATATTGTATTGAAGGTTTTGTGATATGTTGTACTGTGGATGTGCTATTTTTATACCATTCATAGTTTATGGTGAAAGTATTGACACTTCGTATGCTAGTTTTAATACGAATGTTTATGTTATGTTTAACCATTTTCATATGGGAATGCATTGGACTTAATATGTGATGGTTGGAGCCCGCTATAGCTCCTCGATGCATCGGTAGATCTCATGAGACAAACTAGTGTCCTGGCACAAGGCCTTGGAAAAATCTTATTTGTATTCTTGGCACGAGGTCTTGGCTATGTGGTTATGATAGTCTGGCATTATGCATTCCATCATTATAAAAGTTGTTATTGATATTGTATGTGATTATTCTATTAGTAGAATATCCATGTGAATAAGTAAATGGAATTATTTCATTTTATTTTTTCCATACAATGTTGACGTTCAAGTTTAAAAGAATTTTTTTAGTTATACATTGACTTAAATGTTTATGCTTATTTATAAATGTTTCCGCTGTATTTCTTACCCTTACAGAGCGTTTGAGCTCACCCCTTTCAATGTTTTATTTTTCCCAAGATTCCAAGAAGTATATTGTGATTGATTAGAAGGGTTAAGACAAGGGAATAATGGAATTCATAAAAGATAATTTATGTTGTTTTGTATGTTATGAAGTGTAATGTAACATTCATGTATGTAATCTATTTTCCAAGACTGCTAAACTAATCGGTATTTCGAGACTTGATTCCTTGTAATCATGAAAATGTATTAAAATAATGCACCGACTCTGGGTTACTAGGGTCGGGGCGTTACAGTTGGTATCAGAGGAAGTTTAGTACAAACCTTGGAAACTAGATTTAGGTAAACTCTGATTTGATCACATAGACCTAAGATCGGCCTTGAGGATTAGTATAGAATAACTTCCTAGAATTTTGGTATTGTAGAGATTTTGTGAGTTTTCCGAGCAATACATCCATGTCTGGATACGAGAAGGTAGAGGCGAATCTGGCACAGATGTACCTAGGGGTAAAACCCAAAAACACTGCTTTGAGCTAGACTCGAACGGGAACTGGTGCACGACAACGGGCCTTACTGCACTCTTGGTTACGACACTCCCGGGGGATATGCTTAGGATAATTCTCATTTTCTTTACAAACCATTTTTAAGGTTTTATGAGTATATACTTCCTCAAAGGAGACATTTTTATGATTATGGATTATATCCATAAACTATTTAATTTATGTTATGTGTTTTATAAGTTTGGGATTAGGTATTGTTATTCATAAACTAGTCTAGTGTATTCCATTGTTTAGAAATGGTGCCCAGTAGAAGGAATGATAACTCCAGCAATGTACATAATCCAAAGAGAAAGAAGGATCATATCTTTCATGGTCTTAAGCCAGAATTTATAAGAGAAGTAGTCTCCCATGTATTATCATCCTATGAAGAAATAATATCATGTGTTGATAAGATAAGTAAATATTTTACTGAGTCTTATGGCTTTGAAGGGAAGCAAGAGAAGAAAAGTATGGAAGAGAAAAATATGGATAAAGGGAAGAGGGAAAAGAAGAATTTTCCCATATGTGATAACTGTGGGAAGAAACACCCGGGAACTTGTCTGAAAGGAATGGGAGTTTGTTATAAGTGTGGAGGAAAAGGGCACAAAGTACGTGATTTAAAGGGTAATAAAATGGTTTCAAATGTACAATGCTTCATTTTCAAGGAGTTTGGACACTATGCCAACCTATGTCCCAGTAATCAAACCATGCTGCAAATGATGATATTGGATAATAATCAAGTTTTGATACTACCACAGATGAAGAGGAATGATTAAAGTTCTTATGTTGATTATGTCAATTGAGTGTTGTATCAACAATGTACTTGTTATAATAATTATGGAGTATATAAGGATTGTACTGCAGTACTATTTCATTAAGTACTTGAGATTGTGTGGAACAAAGAAAAGTGACTCAATAGCAGGATAAATTTTTGAAAATATATGGTTGAGAGAATGATAAACCATAATATAGTTCTGATACCGAGGTAGTGATTTTGGAATAATACATGATTTATTTGGATAAATTATATTGGATATTCTTGACTACCTTGAAATTGATTAATGATTTGTATATTCCATCGTTGTTGGGGTTTAAAACATTTTTGGATTGATGAAGTATATCCAAAATTCTATATGGAATAAGGGAGCATGAATGTAATCAATAAGGAATACAGTAATTCAGGATGTTTTAGTGTATTAAAAGAATATGTGATGAAGGTATTCATATGCTATTACGGGGTAAAAAGGATCTACATTATGTTTACCTTCCTTATAAATTTTGGACTGTGAGTTTGGACAGATGTATTTTGGATAGTTCTAGTTTGGATTATTTTGGATTTCCATAAAAGGACAACCCTGAGGTCGGGTGGCAACCCGTCACGTCCGGCAAGGCCGCGAGACTTGAACCCGCAACCGAAGGGTGACAAGGTTGTATCACCTACCACTGGCCCACGAGATGTCCTGGATTAAATAATATAGTTTTTTAAAAAGATCTGGTAGATGAATTATAAATTCTTTTATTTTGGAACCCTGTATGAATAATATAAGTGGAATTTTTTTTACGTTATATTATATTTTAGAGTGAAAGATGAGTTTGTGGTAGAAATTTATTAATAGATAAAACTATAATTATAAAGTAAGTATATCTTCTTATGATCTTAGCCAATCTCATAAATAAATTCCTCAACATTAAGAAAAGGAACATAGAACAAAAATGTGGTACTAGATGGTGCCTTAAATCATCACTAATTTATGGCTTTGGGATTTTTGGCCTTTTCATAGCCATGTTCTCTACCACTATCCATCAGATAATTGATGGTTAGATTTCTCTTCTATTTCCATATTTCCCTACATGGAACCCTAGTAAGTGTTATTTTCGGCAATCATCATACTTTCCACTCTTTATTTTAAATTGAGGCCTCATTAACTCATTTTTCGATGTGGGATTTCAACTAAGATATTTTGAAATGTCAAAAATGTGTTATCCTAATACCTTATGTTTTGTTGAATCGATGGTATTTTAAATCAACATAGATTGATGAATTTAAGGACCTCAATTTTAAAATTGTTTGTGATTGATGACCTCAATCACTACCTATAAATATTTACGTTTTTCCTCCAATTATATGTCTCTAATTGCTACCAATGTTCTCCTAATCAAGATCATAATTTGGTGGTGACCCTTTCATTTCTCTTTTCCTCATTTTAAAGCTAAATTTTAGTAACCCAATTTATGATGTGGGTTTTCCCACAAAGATATTTTTTATTTTCAACCTTTTATTTTCGAAGAACAATTTAAAATTGCGAGGACGCAATTTATTGAAGGATGAGAGAATGTAACACCCCAAGATTTCATAGTGTGTTATTTCTTCAAAATAATTCAATAACTTGCACTACACGCAACATCGAGTTCAAGCGCACCATGACTAACCAAAAAATCCGTTCAAAAGAGGTTATGAATAGTATTAACTAAATTTTAAACTTTATATAATCCTTATAATTTTAGAATCCATATTATGAGTTTCTTAGACATAATGTAAGAAAAAATTCATTTTCAGTATTGCACTTTTACCAACTTTTAATAGTGAAACCTTTTTAAATACAATATTTTAATCTTTTTTGACTAAATGGGGACATCAAAATTTTAAAATGAAACATCCCAAGCTTCCACGGTACACTTTCCTTTGAATTATACAGTAGTGTGTGTTGTACGCAACTTCGAGTTCTAACATACACCACAACCAATCAAACTAGCCGTTATGAATAGTAATACCTACTTTTTGAAGTTATATATATTTTATATTTCAAAATGGACTTCATTTTTGGATTAGGGGTATCTAATTTATCCTAAGGTGAAATTTTGGTACTTTTCGGATAACTTTCATATTTTGATGAATAGTCAAAATTACTAAATTTTAATTAAAAAACATTTTTAATCAAAATAATTAATAGTGATAAATTATGAATTTGAGTGGTTTTAAAGTATAATTAGAATATATTTATACCATTTTATCAAATGGTGTTCATTAGAATTAATATCACTTTGAAATTGGACCTGAACAATTGTCAATATTTTGATATATATTGTTTCTTAAAAACACACTATTTGTTGTGACAGCGGGAATTAATTATAAAATTAATTAATGCAACTTATATGTTTGGAATTTTGTAAAATAGACATCATTTTTTAATTCAGAATATCAATTATAGCTTAGGGTGAAATTTTGGCATTTTTCTGAAAAACTTCAATTTTTGATGAATAGTGAAACTACTAAGTAGTAGTTAAAAAACTGAATTTTTCATAAAACTTAATTTTACCGCTTCTGTGATTGAAATTTCAAAAATCCGGGAGACACGGTTAATATCAAGAAGTAAAATGTGGTTCAATGAGATGAAAATAATTTTTGGTGAATAGTAACTTTTTACTTTTATTTACCACAGTTAAAAGTAAATAGGGTAATTAAGGGGAAAAATTATATTAATATTACCCTAACACATGTCCTAATTCTATTGGACAAGTGTATCTCGACCAAAAACAACCTTAGGAATAAAATATTATCATTTAGGTCCACTTGGAATAGATTAAGACATTTATTATTATTTAATTCAAAGAAGATTTAAAAAAGTTAAAATCAAAGTTTATTTACTAAAACATGTTTAATATAGAGTTATAAATAAGATAAATTCGATTGTAAATATTCATTAGAAATCTAATAAGATTTCCCACATAATGAAATTTTATTTATAATTTTTAGACATTAAATAATTAAATTTATTTATGACATAATGATGATGAAGTAATTACCATAATAGTGAAAATTTAAAATATTTGATATTTTAAATACCAAAATATATATAATTTAATCCTTTTAATGAATTACACTAATTTTCTAGGATAATATGTCATATTAGGATGGAGTTAGTGGACATTGTAAAAGTGAAACTAATTAACTTAGAGTTAATACGTAAAGATAAGGTTAATATAATAACCCAAACCTGCCTAAATTCTATTGGTTGAGTGGTTTTTGACCTATCCCCACCTTAAAATTTAAATAACCTACTTTGGAGCCATTATAAACCGAATATGAATTTATTATAAATTAATATTTCTAGCTTTTCCAAAGGTGCCCCTCACCCCTCTTATAAAAGTTCACTCCTCCTTCTCATTTCTTCACACCTTCAAAGACTTTTGGTTCGGCCAAACTCTGACCAAATATTCTCCCAACATCCCTCACTACAACCTAAAGGACTTAGTTTGATCCGAAATCCAACCTAAGGATCCCTTTTGATCAAATCAAAAGGAAGAACCCGAAGAAGATGTAATGATTTCACCACCTTTTTCCAAGTTCCTTTCTTCTTCCACTTCTTCTTCCTTTGTTGTTACCATTCTAAAATAATAACTCCAGTATCATATATATATTGTGATGTTATTATAAATACGGTACAACCACATTCAGTATTCTATCCACCCTTTGAATAATATGTCACCATACGTGCGTACGTACGGCTTACCGTCTCCACGTCGTGGTGTAATTGTTATTCAATATATTATTATTTGGATGGGTATAATAATGATATGTAACTCATGTAAATAATAAATATAACATGTTAATGATTCTGTATATTTGATATAACAACCATTTATATATTATTCTAATATCAAACGAATGATATTGTCGCTCGTGCGTAAGTACGGACTACCGTCTCCACGAACGCGATGAGATTCATTCTACATCGTATCCATTCAAGTATAATTCTCATTTTATGATTAATAATAGTATCTAAGGACTTGATATCATTCTGGATATGAATAATATACAACCTATCCATTACAAACATGGCTTACGTAATAAAACATATAAAAGAAAACGAGTAAGTTAACACCCGAAACAACGATAATACTAAGATATTATTAACAAATCAATGTTAAAAGATCATATATGATATAATATTAATGCTTATGATTCTTGTATAATTTAATAACAATTATTTCACCATTATACAGGAGGTTAACCTACCCCATCCAAGGAAAATTTCAATGTAAGGGTTATTTCGCAATCTCTTCATTATCCTAGGTTGTTTATACGTAATTATCTACTGGGATTTCTTTATCATCCACATCAATGTTTTTCGAAATGTATTTCAAAACATTTTTAATATTTAAAAATAATATGAGTTAAAGTCATTTATACCCTTATGGGTTTATAAAGGAATCTTTCCATTGTTTTCCAAACAAGGTGCTTTTTAACCTTTTCGACAGAATTAAGGTATGAATGTTTTTTAACTTATACGGCGGGTGCGTCTATTTACTGCCGTTATAAAATCGTCAAAGCTTCCCTTACAAGATTATAAGAATATTTTCAAAGAAAATGGTTTATTTTATAATTATGTGACTTTTAAATGATTTCAAAATGATTATTTTAAGAATTTCGGTAAGGTACTCTATCAAAATCAGAATTTTAAATGTTTTAAAGATTTATCTTTCTAAATCTTTTTAATAAATTTCCATGTATTCAAAATGGTTTTTAAGGATTTATTTATATGGACATGAATGTTTTTAAAATGTTAATTTCTTTCAAATGTTTCATTGTGGTATGGGACACTTTGATTCAAAAATCACTTTTAATTACTTTTATAAATGTGTGACTTTTAAATGATTTCAACAAAAAAGGAGATATTTCTCTCAAATAGTTTTGATTTCATCTATGTCAACATATTTTGATGGATTTTATAATTATACGAAGTTGATTTATTGTGATAAAAAACTTCTATATTGTATTGAAGGTTTTGTGATATGATTGACTGTGGATGTGCTATTTTTATACCATTCATAGTTTATGGTGAAAGTATTGACATTTCGTATGCTAGTTTTAATACGAATGTTTTTGTTTTGTTTAAACCTTTTCATATGGGAATGCATTGGACTTAATATGTGACGGGTGGAGCTCGCTATAGCTCCTCGATGCATCGGTAGGTCTCATGAGACAAACTAGTTTCTTGGCACAAGGCCTTGGAAACATCTTATTTGTAGTCTTGGCACGAGGCCTTGGCTATGTGGTTATGATAGTCTGGCATTATGCATTCCATCATTATGAAAGTGGTTATTGATATTGCATGTGATTATTCGATTAGTATAATATCCATGTGAATAAGTAAATGGAATTATTTCATTTTATTTTTTCCATACTATGTTGAAGTTCAAGTTTAAAAGGCTTTTTTTAGTTATACATTGCCTTAAATGTTTATGCTTATTTATAAATGTTTCTGCTGTATTGCTTACCCTTATGGAGCGTTTGAGCTCACCCCTTTCAATGTTTTATTTTTCCCAGGATTCCAAGAAGTATATTTTGATTGATAATAAGGGTTAAGACAATGGAATAATGACATTCATAAAGGATTATTTATGTTGTTTTGTATGTTAAGAAGTGTAATGTAACATTCATGTATGTAATCTATTTTCCAAGACTGCTAAACTAATCGGTCTTTCGAGACTTTATTCCTTGTAATCATGACAATTTATTAAAATAATGCACTGACTCTGGGTTACTAGGGTCGGGGTGTTACAAATATCATTTTTTATTCAACTTCACAAAGAATGATAATACCTCCTTCTAGAAAAATATTTTTTTAGAAAACCTTTCTTTTCTTCTGAAATGATAATTAAGTTATTTATAATTAATATATAACCACTAACATTATTTTATACATGTATACATCAAATAAATTTCAAAATTTATTTAGAGCTATTGAAAATTACTGATCTAACGACTACGTTATTGTGGTTGTGTTTAAATAATAACTTTTTAATATAATGACACGTTTCATTTATACAAAGCTATTGATGAATGGTTCGACATCAAAGAGTCTTAATTTATTTTGGGTAGAAATATATAATAAATATTATACTAGAAAAATTCTCATAAAATATTTATTTTCTGTATCATTTTTATTATTCTAGATTATGATTCTTTTTAAAAATCTTAGGGATTTATATACAAGATCCATTAATGAAATTACAATGGTTCATGTTGAAAATTGTTTAACATATATACAATTTGATTTTAATTTCCCTAGGAAACGTATCATTGAGACTTATATTAAAATTTATCATAATTTTCATCCATCAATAACAATTACATTCCTCAGTTTCGGTCTCCATTATTATTAACCATAAATGAATATCTTCATAGTATGAAAATAATATTTTGGATAATACCATTTGAAATATTTTTAATAAACTACTAATTTAATAATAAGTTTTATAATAAAGTACATATATAATAATAAAGGTATAAATTAATATCCTCTTAAAATATTCATCCCATATTCCAATGGTTTAATCAATCATTTTTTTAATCAAAAATAATTCTCTCTCCATATTCATTTAAACAAGTAACAAAAAATATTTGGTGGACAATATGTTCTTGATTACCTCTAATTTCATAGATTCTAATTACTAATTTTATCCATTATTATGAAAATTAAAAAAATGGTAAAACTAATCTTAACAAATAAAAAATATATATCATATTCTAAGAACATGAGAATGGAAAAAAACATCAAAATTATCATTTCTATTGAAATTACAAGGTTAGAAGATCTAACAAAATAGAGAGGATAATGTCACTTGAGGGAGGTAATCACAAATTTTTTTATCCTCGGTTTGTTAATGTTCTCATCATGGTTTTCATTATTATTCCTATGTTGAAATATTTTAGAGACAATATTCAGAAAGGTTTTTATCAAATTATATTCATATTTGGTTGTCTATTGTTAAAATTTAAACAACATGATATATTATAAAGAAATTTTCTTCTATGTTTTGTGACAAGTGATAAAAATCATAAAAAACCCAATAAATATATTTCATAAAATGTAATCTCTTTGAAATGGTGTAGAATAATGAACCATGAGTGAAAATGAAAAATAGTATAATATACCATTAAATAAAAACTATTAATTATTCATATTTTTATTGTAATAACTAAATTATAATAACTAGGATTATATATCTTTTAGAATCAAAAGTTGATTAATTGTTTTAATTAAAATGTGTTTGATAAATAAATTTATAATAGATGGTTGATTCAGTCATTGTGATGTTGATTTAAAATTATTTTTTCCCTCCCATAGAATATTGGGTTAAAAAATAAATTTTTCTTTCGTAAATCTGCATATAAAAAAATATATTATGGTAATTTTTGTTGAATCTTTTAAAATATTTTATTTTTTGATGAATAGTAATAAATGCTATTTTATTATTTAACTAAACAATTGGTTACAAATGATTTATTATGTTAAATTATATTATAAATTTTTTTAATTAAAAATAATTCCAATTTTTAGAAATTAATAAAATATAAGACATTTTGTTGATCTTAATATGAACATATGATATAAAAATATTGTAAAATATTGAAAATTTTCTCATTCTCACCATGTCAGTGAGATTAAATAAAAATTAAAATTTAACAAAATTTAGAAATAAATTTTAAAAAATGGATTCTATATTTTGATTCATAATTATTTAATATATATATTAATTTAATAATAAATTTTCACTAAATTGAATAATGAGAACAATAAAAATTATTTACCATAATTAATGTAATAATGTATTTGCCGAGGGGTTATAAGAAAAAGATAAGGGTAAAAAATTACCCAAAAACATATCCAAAGTCAATTTCTATTACTATTAGAAGATTATTTCCCATAGGTTCAATAATGGATATTTTTATAGAATTTTTTTTAATAAAAACATGTATGTAATTTAATATTTTCAATAATTACAATTGTGGAACTCACCTCACTAATAAAAAGACACACCTATACTATCTTACCCACAGAATAAAATAGTCTTGGATCATATTTTACCTAAAACATTGCAACCCATATTATGTAATATAATCTTATATGCCTTATTGTGGGCATAAATCCAACTTATTAAGTCTTATGTGTAATCTTATGGAGCATTACTGAAAATGATGTAACATTACTTAAAGAGAATCCTTATTTTATTTCTTCCTACACCATAATCAATTATAATTTTACCAATATGATATATCATCTAATTAATAATCTATATACTAGGATATTTTTATAATATTGGAATGACCTATAAGAATATAGGCATCCATAAAATGGTTTCCAATGTTATCATTCATGTATACAGTGAACTAGCGTCTCCCAAATCGATGTCATTCATTTTTCTTTTACCAACTATCATAGTTGGGTATGTTTATAGATATAAAGTATGTATAAAATTATCATTATTACTTATATAGTGGTATCAAAGTCTGTGTATGTGTAGACTAAAACATTCACAAAGTGATGTGACTCTTTTTTCATCCCACAAAACATAGCAATATATATATTTATATTTAATGAAAAAATATGGGAATTTTTTTAAAATTTTAAAATTATAAAAAACTAAATTATTACTAACCTTATCTCCATAATCATCATTGTTAAATAAAAAAATGTGCTCATGTGTACGTATAACCTCCATTCTCCCAAATCGTAATGTAATTCAAATTTTGAAGAAATTTATCATCTTTGGTTGTAAAAGTATATCTGATTTAATAATATTACAAATGTGTTATTATTATTATTATTATTTATATTATTAAATGATATCATATTCACAACAGTTTTAACATTAAAGAAAAAACTTGAATGATAAAACAAGGAAATTTTCATCTTAAATAATAAAAATAATGAAATATTATTTATGAATGAGTAATAGTCTGTTATAAAATGATATTAAAAATTTTATTAATATTTAAATTCTTTTAGAATTTTAATTACAATTTTAAAACAACTATTTATGAGATTAAATCATGGTTAATTTGAATGGAAGTATAAGGTAATGGATTTCATCTCAATTTCATTTTGTTGAGGAATATTGTAATTTTATACCCCAAGTTTATTTTATATTGTATATATAATACCCATTTAACTTTTTTTGTCATTATTTTTCTTAAATTAAATTAATTATATGTTTCAATTTGAATTATTTCATTAATATATATTTTTTCTGAAATATACCAAGCAGTCCATAATTTCATAATGATATTTATATAAGTTGGGATATATTACTTATTCATTATCACATATATTATATTATTATGTGTATAATGACTTTTATCCTATGATGAATATCTATTTGTTTATGAGTAATTATAGATTAAAAAAGCAACTAATTCATTGACTAAACCAAATTTCAATGTTATAATCATTTTAATGGTTTATTTTTTAATCTCATTCTATTTGAGATAGACTAGTCTTAAATTTTAGCCAAGGAAATCCATCTCTATAATTTTATGATAATCCCTTTTAATTTTATTATAATCATATTATTCATGAAATTTTAATGTAATAGTTCCATTCATCTAGTAATAGGTACATAAAATAATAGATATGATGTTTTATATAAAATTAGAGCTTATTTCTCTCATTAATCAGATATATGAATCATTCTAAAAACAATGTTTTCAAAAAATAGTCTCAAAAATGTTTTTAACCATTTATAATTTATTTATTATAACTATTTTTAACAATTTTTGTGTTACAAACTAATTTTATTATTCTTGTCATATCTAGAACATGTTACACTTATTTCCAATTTATATTGAATAACTAATGTTCTTTTTAACTCAGACTTCATATAAATAATGACCCACAAACCATACCATCATTTAAATGAATATTATGTTTTAAATTAACATGGATATTTTTAAAGAATGTTTTTTCATTTTATTCTATATAAGATTATTTTTAAGTTTTATTTTCAAATAATATTTTTTTTAAAAGATCTATGTTTTAAAATGTTATTTATATAATGAAATTAAAATTCTCCCCAAAATTATTATTCAAGATATTTTTTTTGTTATTTATATTCATTATTGAATGAAAGAATCATTTATAATATACTAAATAGGAGATATATTTCATCATTTCTATACATTATCTCCATCACGATGGTTTATGATTATTTTGACCAAGGATAATATTATTATTCTCTTCATTGATTCATTTATGTAGTCTATAACCTTCTATTGAAAGGTTCACTTTATTATGATCTATAGTCATTAAATTTACCCTAAATATCCATATTACTTTCCACTAATATACTTATTTATTAAAATATATTTACATACACATATTTAATCTAACATTAAATTTTTTTTCAATGGAAAAATTGATAAATCAATTTTTTACTCCAGAAGAATATTTTTTCGTAAGACATATTAGTTATGATTAAAAAAATAATTTGATATAGGAGTAAATCATTAAACATGAAATATACTTATGGGGCTCAATTATAGGTATCCTTTAAATGTATCAGTAGTCTCATGGGATGAATTATTTTTTTACCCTTAGTTTGATGGGTTTATAACAATTATTTTGAAACGATCAAAATAATAGATATTTTTGGTAATGGTATCAAGTGACAAAAAAAGTATTTCTAATAATTAATATTTTCCTTCATCAAGAATTAAGTTATTATTTTCATTAAAAAAATCATTATGATATTATATTTTAATGCATTTTATTCCCAATTTATTGACTAAATGGAAAATGGTTTCAGTTATTTCTATTTCCATATTGATTCTTCTATATCATGTTATGATAGTCATGTTATTTAGTAGATGAAATTTTTTTTAGTTATATTCAAGGAAATATTGGTTATGATAGTAATTTTTTTAAATGGAATGTTAGTTAAATTGTTTTTGATAACATGTCATTTGTTCTCTTTGATTATTGATAAATCCCACTATACATAAGCCTTACTGAGCATTTGAGATCTCCCTTAATTGATATCCATTACCCAAGCCTCAATGTTTTTTTACGATGGTTAAAAAAAGAAACGGTAGTGGGAATAATGTAATTCAAAAAAATATTTTAGTTTCTGTTTTAAAATTTAATATAAGATTCAATAATCTGTCTAGTCAACCAAGGCTATTGAAATATTCATTCCATATGGATGTAATTCCTTGTATCTTATTAATCATTAATAAACAAGACAATGGCACCACATTACTGGATTCAGATTCTATAGTGTATGTATCAATGGATGATAATTATAAACACTGGGAACTATATTTAGGATATCCATGATTTGAGAACATAAATATATGAAAAACCTTGATGATTAATATAAGAAAAACCTAGATTATTGATAAGGATTAAACTATGCAGTTTTACATGAAATATATCACTATCTGGATACTGAAATTGGGAATAGTTCTATAATAAAGGTACACATGGGTAATAACTCTAAAAGAGGTTAATTGATATTGATCATTTAATTACCAGGTAAATGTCAAAATTCATTAATTTTTATATACTCGGAATCTCTAGGGGATATGTATATAAAAATTAAAATTTACATTAAATATAATTTGGAAGGATTTGAATAAATGTTAAAAATAGATTAATTATGAAAAACATAATGCGTCTTATATTGAAAATAATTTTTTTATAATTTATAAATCCTATAAATGATTATATAATTTTACAACTATGATAATTATTTCCCGCACTAAATGTTTTTATTTTATTGAATGGATGAAACCTAGAGTATTCATGTTAATATTGAAAATGAATAAAAAACTTTTGATTATGGGAAACCAAATGGATGGTGATAGGAGTTAAATAAAAAATTTATATTCCTAAATAGTAATCCCTAAATATATATATATATATATATAAATTTAAAATTACTGACCCTCAAAACAAATGAATGATTATAAGGATGGATTTTTCTAAGAACATATATGTTAGAGGCCATGGAAGAAAGAAGGATCTAATTATATCATGTCAGAAATGTGGGAAGAGACACATGGAAGGTGTATAAAAGGAATTTGAAAATGATTTATCTATGGAAAATAAGGTAATAAATTGAATAATTTCATAGTAATATTATTATTTTCATATAGGAAAATATATCTAATCCTAATGATATTTTTATTTTTATTTTAAAAAAATGTTAGAATCCTAGTCGTTATCCAAATCACTTCTATATTCTAAAGGATAAACCATTGACCTGAAAAGAAAATATGATTAAATAAAATCTATGAGGTAATTTTAGATTAGGATTTTAAAAATTAAATTATTGAAGTATTTTTACCCATGGTATTTTTGTTAAATGATTCATGGAATGTATATGTATTGTGTTGAATTTTAAAATCATATGTGTTTTAATTAGATTAATATAAATACATTCCATTATCGGGTTTGAGAATATGGTTGATCAGGATTTTAATGTATGAAAAACCCTTTTTACATTTTATGTGATGTAAGTCTACCAATATAATTGAAACCTTAGAGAAATTATTGGGACGTACATGTTTTACTATAAAATTTATATGATGGATAATGACATTATATTTTATAGATATAATAATAAAGGTAGTGATATTTTTTAGTGTTAATATGATCACTAATTATGTTTTAATAATAGTAAACTAATATTATTAGATTTTATGGGTAAATAAATTAACAAATTGGATTGAAAAAAATAAAAAAATTATTTTTATTATTAATTTTATTTCAAGAATATCCAAAAAAAAATTCTAACTTTAATTTTTTTATATTAATATGGTTTTATAAAATGGTAAACTTTATTTTCGGATGACAACCCAATGAATCCCTCAAGGAAACATGACTAAAATCCATGACTCCAAAAGTAAAATGGTTTAATACCTACTAGTGCCCAATGTGATGTCATTTTTACGATTTTATTGTTTCTATTTAAATTATTTTATGATCAAATATAATTTTTTTACCAGTGATTTTCTTTTGAGGTTTAGAAACTAAATTATTATACCAGATAATTTTTTCTACCCATAATGGGTTTAGAAAATATTTTGAGGTATATAGAAATACCTTCAAAAAAAATTTTAAATCGTACAATTCATTACAAGTATATTTTATTCATTAAAGAACAATGAATTCATATTTTTCATATTAATTTCATGTGGTAAAGGATTAATTGGAAATTTATTAAAAATACAAATAGATGAAGTTATTATTATAATATGGCAACATATCAAGTAAGTATATTTCCATATATTACTTATCAAATTTCTATAATGATTATTGAAACTTGAAACGTTACCCATGTAAATGTTCAACATGCCCTCTCCATGTTCATAATATACTTCATTATTCAAAACTATCATCCATTAATGTTTTTAAAAATATAATTGATTTATATGTATGATTATTATATATAGATTATTATTATTCATATGAATACCAAATATCATGTGAAAATGAAATAGAAAATTCATGGAAATACATGAATGATAAAAATAAGAAATTAACACAAAACAGAAAGAAAATAATGACTGATTATTAACCAATGGCTGATAATATGTTATTAAAGGATAATATATATTATTATAAATATAAATATGGGTTTTCACTAATTTAATAATATATTAAAATGCATTATATATAATTAAAATGAATGATCAATAATAAGGAAGCATGAGGTAAGGGTTGTCCTTTCAATTTCATTTTATTGAGGCATACTATATTGTTATACAACAAATTTACATTACATTGTGTATATAATTACTCATTGAAATGAGATGTCACAATTCATTAATATTAAATGGAATTTTATATAAAAATTATAGTTATTTCAATACATTAGACTTGAGAAGTTAATAAGAAAATGGTAACAAGTTTTATAACATGGTATTTTTAATTGGGTTATATTACTTTTTTATTATTGATCATATTATAGGATTGTGGGTGTAATTAATTTTTATTTCTAATGTGGTACGTTCAATATTTTTATGTGGTAGTAAAATCTAGTAACATAATTGATTCATCGAATTATTCTCACATGAATGTATCGATCATTATAAGCTTTTATTTCACAATATCATTCTAATTGAGATGGTTTATTCCTGAATTAAAATTTAAGAAACATATATAACCATTATCAAATAAACTTAATAATTTTTTATTCTCATAGGTATAATCAATATATTTTGATATAATACTATTATTCTAATACTCAATTGTACAAAAATAATTAAAAAATTATTTTAATAAAATATTACATCACTTATCTATTCATTAAAAAAACAATTTCCTTCTAAAAATATCTTTTATAAAAAAAGTATTCATAAAGTATTGAAACATTATAAATTTATTTAATAAAGTTATTTTTTTTTGAATTTTCTTTTTATATATTTTCTTCAAAAGACTGTCCTGTGGTATTACAAAAAACACTTCTATAACCTATTTACTCTCTAAATGAAATGTTTGTTTATTTTATATGACATTTATATAATTACCCACTGACCTTACCGTCCTCTCATTAAAGTTTAATTTTCAAATTTTGAAGGTAACTTTTAAAGGAATCATTTACCAAATAGTATCTAAATTATTAGTCTATAATTAATATTTCCTAATAGAAAAATTTTATATATATTTTTGGATTTAAAAGTAATTTTTAAAATGACAAGCATACATCGACAAAAAAATTTCAAATGATCTTTGAATGGTATTTGTATTCATAAATCGTAACAACACATTATTTAATATTTACTACTAATGGGATATTTTGTATTTACACCATTTTATCTCCCCATCATGATAATTTATGATTAGTTCAAACATGTATAGTATTTAAATTCACTTCTTTGATTAACATTCTTTATTCAATAACAATCCCTTCAAATGTCCACTTTCTTGTGATCATTGGTCATTAGATTTAACAGAAGTATTTATTATTTATTATTGATTTTTATATTTTTATTCTATTATATATCATGCCTACATACAGATTTTTTATTGAAATACATTTATTTATCTTGGGAAATATAGATACTTATTTTTCCTTTTCCCCATATAGATATTTGTAGATAAAAAAAATTGTTTTTGAATAAATTTTATAAATTGATTTATGTATAACTATTTTTATTTTAAATCCAATATTGCGGTATGATAATAGATAGCCCTATGATTATTCATCAGTCTCAATATAATAATTAGTTTTGAAACATATGTTAAATGGATTTATACCCATCATTTTTAAAATTTTTTGAGGATAGAACATGGAGATAAATGTATGATGTTCCTAGGAAACATGAAATCTAATAATTATGCATTTCATTTATCATGAAAACACTTATTACTATATATGTGATCTTATTTATGATATTATCTATTAAAATATTTTAGTCCCTATTTATTGATTAAATGGAATGGGTTTTATGTTATAAAAATTTATATATTTTTTATTACTTTTCAAATTATTATAGTCATACTTTTAATTTAATTTCATATATTTTTGTATTTTTACATTTCCATATTTATTATTCTAGTGAAAATTTTTAAATGGCATGATTGTAGTTCTCTTTGACTCATGATATCTTCTTTTTTACATAATACTTACATAAATTTGGAGATCACCTATATTTTTCCCTGTTACCTAGGATTCTATGATGTTTTATATTTTTGATATCAATGTATATGCTGGGGGTAATAATATTATTATAAAAAAAATTATTTTTCAAATATTTTTTTAAAATGTCATTAAAGGATAAAGTATACATCTAGGTTACCAAGAATATTAAAATATTTGTTCCCTAGGATTGATATTCTTTCATTCCTTTTTCAATTTAATAAATAAAATACTAGATATGCGATAATGTGTTCAGGGTGGCAATAAAATGAAAAAAATTTCCAATAAGGCAATTTTTTTAACATAGTTTGTACCTCACACAACCACTACATATATGTGGTAATATTAAACATCAGATTATGAAATAAGAAAAAATATAAAAATTAACATAAAATAAATAAATAATAAATGGAATACGTACCATAAATGGAATATGTACCATAAATTATAAATTTATATGTTCATTATAGTTCATTAATTACATATTACCTAAAAAGATCACTATCCATACAAGAAAATGTGCCCCAGTCCTTCATAATTGATTATATATATCTTGGAAATCACTAAAATATATCCCCTAGAAGTGTCAATTCACAAGTGATATTGGGACACTTTTTCATTCAATTGGTGAAGGTAAAAGTAATAAATATCCATCATTTTATGTGTTATTACTCCTAGTTGAATATGTAATATATATTAACATAAATTATATATATCTTGTCATTTTTATCAATTATAAGAAATAATGTTATCTATATATTAACTACTATTTTTCATTTCACCATACATATATACATATCTATATGGTTTCCCATTAATCTCCCTCATCATAATTCCCAACATACTAATCATTAAAAATAAATACATCATTATATAATACAATATAACATTCCCTAGACCCATAATTTCAAATCAAATTCTAAAAATTAGGCTCCAATAAAAATTATGGAAGCCATTGAGAAAAACATATTTATCTGAAATCATTTTCATCAGGTAAGCATTAGAACGTAAAAAAATTCCAAAATCCTCAAAAATGTTTGATTATTGTAATTGAGGATTTTCTACACATTAATATTATGTTATAATAACTTTTATCATTTCATTATAATCACATCTTAATAAATCCATTGATTATTTCTGATTAGTACACATCTTTATAACATATGTAATGTAAATAAAAGAAATGGGTGAGCTCAAATGATCTGTAAGCTAAATAATATCAATAATAATAATTGCTAAACCAAAACTATGTTTGGAAATAGGTATTATTTACCAATAATAAATTGAAATTTCATGGGATCATAAGTTGTAATAATAAATCATGTTCAATTATTATGGATCTCAATTTATAAGAAAAGATCACATAATGTCCATTTAGGAAGAATATATATTATAACATATTAGGAACGAATGTAAATAAACATTGAATAATAGGACAATAACATACTAATGTTTTATATATTTAAAATATTTCAAATAATGAAAAAAATCATAACAATGTATTATAAAATAATGTAAAAAATAGAAATATCACATTCATGAGTCGCTCAGTTTCACCGAAACACATAAAAAACAATATCTTGTTTGAAAATTATTATATGATGAGATAAAAGCAATAACAATTGATTTATACAGTAACATACGACTCCGACCATCAATAATCTAAACATAGATGCTTAACATTAAATCACTCATTTAATGTATCATAATGAACCCAAAAAAGAAAATTGGTTTCATATCATTTCAAAATGGTATCTAATGACACTATTTCAATGGAAACTAATTCATCCCAAATCATGAATATCATGAAAGGGATTTTCATAATGGCAAGTAAATGGTCATTTATGAAAAAAATTCCCACTGAAAAAAATATGATATATATTAATAGATAAATAGAATTTAATATGTAAGTTATATTTTTGAAACGATTTTTAATATTATCATAAATGTAAAAATTTTACTAGTTACTTTTAAAAGAAAAAATCCCAAAGGTTTACTACATGTTTATATATTTATTAATTTTGAAAATAATCATCAAGACTAGGTCCTTGAATAGGATAAAAATTTTATATTATATAAATATAGAGTGGAAGTTTAATATAACATGAGAAAAGGAAATATAATTTTATTAGAAAAAATTTATGAAACCCACAATATAATGGATTGTTAAAACTAAAATTTTTAGAGATGTAAATAAAAAAAATGTATATGGATTTATTATTATTATATATATATATTAAATTTAATATTGTAGATCATTGGAGGATGAATGTACATGGATATACAAGGGAACCTGCTTAATTAAAGAGCTTGAGAATTATTCTTAGTATCCAAAAATTTTATAAAGAAAAATATCAATGAAATAAGATGTTTTTTTTGGGGAAACATTTACTCAAATGTACAAATTAGCTATGAAAATATAATTTCACTGTATTAATGTTGAAAAAAAAATGTAAATTCCTTTTTAAAGAGAAAAAATTCTGACTCAAGAAACAATTTGTCATGGAATCCCCATACCTTAACTCTAATCATCAATGATTGTTGTTTAATCTAATGTATCATAAAAATAACCATCATAGTATACTATTTAATAATATTATTAATATATATTTCAATTTATAATAATTAATTACAGTCATTCAGAATATTTTATATAGCTAAATTATGTTTATATTCATTATCCCATCTTTTGATCACTACACATATTTTTTTCAATGTCAACATCAACCCCACATTCAGAAACCATATTAATCATGAATATATTATAAATTAAAATTAAATAGTTATTTTTGAAAGATTTATCCACCCCGATGTTCAATGGATAAAAAATATGTGCATTATTTTTCATAATAGAATCCATGACGATCTTCTTCCATATAAATTACTGATATAAAAATTTTATATTTTAATAGTCAATAATTATTTTGTAATTAAATAGAAACATATTAATGATATAAATTAATATTAAATTTAATATATATCAATTAAATAAATATTTTAATAGGATTTTTCATCTGTTAATCAAAAAAGGAACATGCCACTCTATAGAGGTTATAAATCGCATGTGCACAAAAGTAATGTATTAATTTTAAATAAAATATACAGACTCATTTAAAATTCCTGAATCTTAATAACGATTGAATGAAAATAATTATTCATTAAACCCCCCTTTTTACATTCCATGTAATATTTTTAGGGAAAATGGGACAAATATCTCTATGTGTGTGGAAGTATGCATGTACACATAGACGACTTATACAATTTTCGATGGAGAAGGGTGGAAGATAGATAAATAATTGTTATATGAATAGAATAATATTTTTTTATTCTAATGTTTATGATGTTAATATTTATAGATATATAATATATATTATGTATGAAATAATATACATTAAAATATTGGAATGAAAATCAGAAATTATTAATGTTTACCGGATACTTTGATATAACTCATTTGAAAAGTATATTAATGAATTTTTTATTTTCATTTGATGTTTAAAATACCTCATAGATGTGTCTAATATTATTGTGAAGGTATACTAGACGTTTCGTTTCTGATCTTGGTTTCTTTATATGTGTGGAGATTTTGGGAGGTGAAGGAATCCTTTAATATATGAGTGTATTTACTTTTTTGTAATAAGTGTTGAACTATATAATGAAAGTGGATTAATAAGTTTATGACAATGGGGACGATATAATGTGTGGTCTAAATCCTATCATGTTAACATATTTATACATGGATTAAACATGTTTTTATATCTTTTATACTTTCTTAGAAAATTAATATAATTTACTTTTACCATTATAACTCATTTTTTCACCACCTTAACTTATTTTTATATCCAAATAATATAGATCATTTATAAGATAATTAGGATATTTCGATCTAATACCTAGAAAAAATACTATAATATAATTTTTTACTATGATAATTTTTATTATATATTAATTTCACAACAAATAAAATGTAGTTTTGTATAACTATATTTTTTATGTTCAAAAATGTAAAATATTAATTTTTAAATTACACCTAATAGTTTAAAATATATAATACAGCTTCTTTAAAAAATACTTTTACATGAAAATGTTTCCATAAAATTTTATATAACACTTATATCCTAATAGTGTCATAAAATTTATGTTAATTGAAAAATTATATTGGTTACTAATCACCTAATAATAAATCCTTTAAATAATTCCTAACAAATCTTCATCGGATAATATTTTAATTATGAAACCCTAAATATTTTATGTTTTTGAAATTATTGTTATAAAATAATTGTAATTGTTTTTTTAAAATGGAACCATAAAACAGGATCTGTATTTTTTTAAGAAATAAAATTTTAAAATTTTATAAACCCTTATAATTAATTAAAATCTATTTCTAATCAGTTTTCTAATCTATTAATAATTAAAAATTATATTTTATCATAATTTCAATAAAATATGTATTATTTCATGGAAAAAATATTTATAGCATATAAAATATAAAATTTAAAAAAGAAATAAAATTTTAAATACAAAATTATATTCATAGTTATTTAGACATAGTAATTGAATTTAACTAATAAATTATTAGGAAATAGAACACATTTTCAAAATGAACATTCCAATTTAAGAAGCAACATTTAAATATTTATATTGATATTTATACCATAAATATTCGAGCATGAGTTGGTTGCCCAACCCATACCCTAGAAATTTATTAAAAGAAAAGGCAATAACAAGGTGAATACATGAGGTGCAGTGTATTTGCACCAACTGGGAATCAAAAGATTACAAAATGATAGTTAGACAAGAATTTGCACCTGCCATCCATTTTGGTTTTGTTCAGCATCGTCCAAAAATTTATAGATCCAAGGATTTACTCCCTTATTCAAGGTCATCAAAAGAGAGACATGCCATAGTCATCCTTCCACCGCTTGTGTTACAGCCGCTGCTTCACTAAAGAAAATCAATCCTGAATTTTCTGTGTAAAGAACTCCCATTGTAGCTGATGATACTCAGTTTTCTGCTCTGCACTAGGCCTGTCCCTACTGCTAGTGCATCTGCAACGACCTCCCAAAATTTCAAACATTCAACAGCCCCATCATCTTCTGAGATGTACCCCCAAATCATTCCTGCAATGACATGGGACAAGCCCCAAAATCTAGAAAAATGATGTGCTAGACTAATAAGAAGACCATGAATGAAAAAGCGTTATTCCCACCGAAGATGGAGATAATCAAAATCAGGGTTCCGATCAAGCTCAAATTCCACATTATCAAACATACGCTCCCTGATAATGAGATAGTAATCAACAGATATTTTTTTATTACAATATATTCTATAAGATAACCTTGCTTTCTCCTCATTCCAAGTGTAGAAATCCTCCTTGTATCCTTCCTTAATAACCCGAGTGCAATTTATAAGCTTAATTCTATCTGCCCGATCCTCAAACCAAGAGTAGGAATCCTCTTCATCTGTGGAGGAGTCCCCTTTGTTAAAGGATTCCGATGCAGAAGTACTCTTGCTGACAACCGGCTGTGTAGGGATGTTAGTTTCCTCCACACGAGGCCCAGAAGATCTAGTGACAATGGTCCTTTCTAACTTAGAATAATCAATTCTCTTTCGAGTCTTCTTAGGGTGCAGAGCGATAAAACCATCAGGATCAACAAAAGATTTCTTACCTTTTTTGGAACTCGAGTGTAGGTATTCCTCCTCAATTTTATCTTCTTGCTCACTAACATCATGACTGGAATCACCAGAAACAGAGTGAGTCTCTTGTGCTGGCTCATTAGAGGTTGGAACAACCCCCGGGTTGTCAGTGCAAAGTGTAGCATTATTGACCGCATCCACAAAATCAGAAAGAAAAACATCCTTATCACAAGTAGGTTGTGCCAAGCAGGAAACTGGAATAGATGAGGACACCAGTGGGTCCTTAGAATTAGAAGGTTCATTCTGGTCAACATGATGTCTTCGATCCTTCTCAATCCAGACTACTTTCCCTTCATTTATCAAAGGTTTACCAATCTTCTGACTGTTCATGGGGTCCTTCCCAGAACCACAATCTCCAAGGTAGTAGCCAATATGGAAACAATTAGAGCAGTAACTCGGTAAGGATTCATAAACCACTTCCGGAAAAAAAACCCGCATCCCCATTATGGATCCAAATAATGGAAGGTAGTTGCTGCGAAATATCAACCTCAATACACACACGCGCAACCGAAGGCCTTGAGAGCTTCTGAGTCGCAGAATCTAGCTTAATGGGATTACCGATCAGATTAGTAATAGGGAAAAGAGCAATTTTCTTGAAGAGGTGCATCAGCAGACCTGGAAGCCCTAACCAAACAGGTGCAGTCGACGATTCAGAAAAGCAATCAAACGAAGGGGGCCACATTAGGACTTTCATCGTGTAGCCCCCAAAACTCCAAGAACCCCTAGACTAAAGCCGATAGTAATCGTTTGCAGAGGAAAGTCGAATCGCGATATGCATTGAGTTGAGTAGGCCGATTTCAAAATCAACAAATCCAATGGATTCAAAAGATTTCTGTAGGAAGATCAGAGAGGGACGACGTTTAAAAAATTTACCAACAAGAACAAATCGAAAATCAGAAGCAAGAAATTGAACCTCCGCCTGTGAGAAAGAAATGGCCGCATGACCCCTATGCCGGAACTGCTTTGGGTGAAAAGAATCAGCAGGAGACAGATATTCATCCAATTCGAGAGATCGAATATGACTTGTCCCTGCGACCACATCTGCGAAGCTTCGTGAATATTGTCTGCGTTCATCTCCCTTGTTCCGCGTTCGGTGCCCTCGTTCATCGCCCTATCTCGGCCTCTCCATCTATATTGATATTTATAAAATGGATTATGGTTTATATTTTTTATGTTTGGAAAATAATAAATTTTAAAATATATGTATTTTAAATAGGAATATTAAAAAACTATTGGACAATACATGAATCCTCATTAAGTACTCTCGGGATTGAAAGTTGTAACATAAGATGTTTGATGAGATTATTATATATTTTTATAATGATATTTATAATATAAGGTAGAACTATTTATATTTCAAATATATTATTTTATGGAAGGTTTATATTTTTTAAAATTATAGTCATCAAATGAAATATTTCCATTTAAAAAAAAATGACCAGTATTCATTTAAATAGGATTACTATATAATTTCACTTAGTAGTTACTTGTAGATATTAGTGTTTTAGTATTTATGGTTTCCTTGTTTTTTATTAGATATCAATGATATGTTTTTATATATGAAAAACCTAGAACATTAGAAAATTTATTATATATATATATCATTAAAAACTATTAATTCTTTATTATTTAAATGGTATGCCATGGGTTAAGTTACTTTATAGGTATATGGTTTCAAACATGTTTGATATGATATGTATTATTGATATAAATAAATATAGTATGGAGAGTGTATTTTTTATTTATGAAAATTTCATTATTCAGTAACTTTGATAATTTTATTTTGGGTTGGATGATCGAAAACCCCCACATTATTCTTTCTAAGGAATTTTATTTTTTTTGTGAATTTATGGAAGATAATATTTGGTTGAATATTTATTCTAGAAATATTTTCAACTCATTGATAGTAATGAAATATTATTCAATGTATTCTTTATGTTTTAGAAGTATTTTGGAAATAATGATCACACCCTATGATTATAATCATAACGTATGGTTCAATAAACCTTCAGTTGAGAAAACGCATAAGAATCATATACCATACATTGATGTAAAATTATGGATTGTCAAACCAATGTTTGGAAGAAAAACATTATTTGATGAATGGAAATTATATTTTATATACTATAGGTTCCTAATGAATAAAACATTATCAACACAATGATTTCATTTTTTCATTATATGATGGAGCCCAACATTTAACTATTAAGTGATATAGTTTTAACATCAGTTTATTACCAGTTATTTTGACAAAAGTTTTATGATAATTAATTTATCTTCTAATCTATTTTACGATAGGTTCCAAGGATATTATTCAATAGAATAAATCATTTCAATTATTATGGGATAATATTATTATCTTGAATGATTTTGAATTCATATATTTATAATTTATTATATGACATATCCATACATTTTTTGAACTAGAGATCATCATCCTAAAGTATAAATTTTGATACAATATTCAACATAAATGAGATAGGTGATACAAAATTGAATTATGAACATGAAAGTGCTGGGTTTGAAAACACTAACTATTACATTTCAAAAAGTTTTACACATTATATACAATAATGTTCTTATCTATATATTTGGATCACTATGATTGATGTTGTTTCTGATGAATCATATTGTATTATATTTTTAAAAAATGATCGATGAGGAATTTTTTAGAAATAAACATTGGGGACATATATGATTACACAACCAAATGGTGTTTTCCATATATTTTATTGAATACTACGTATCCAGCATTTTTGATTTATTATCTATTTCCTTTATTTATGATATGAATACATCTGGTAGTTTCTACTACAATTGTGATATAAAACCTATTTTATCAATAAAATAAGAATCTATTGATTTATTGAAGTTACGGCTGCTCAGAATAAATCATGGTAAAGGGTAATCTTCTTAAACAATGATGTGGATTTTTTATTCCTTAAAAAATAACCCAAAATCCTTATAAAATCATTATACAATTTCAACTTCTGACACAATGTTGTTTTTGATTTACAGGGCTATAAAAAAAGACCTACTCGTGAAAATTACTATGATTATGGAGTGTATTTTTGGTAGAGTGACTAAGGGATATTATTTCCCATAAACCACTATTAAATCATTATGAGCATTTTCATATTTACGTTGGCTACTCATTCATATTTGAGAGAGATAGAAACATTCACAGCATAAAAAATGGAGTTAATTAAAATCTTTCACATTTTCATAAAAACACAATTCAACCCTTCTTGTCAATTTATCCTCAATTTAGTTATTCCGAAACAGAAAGTGTAATCAATGGTCGGGGTTTACCAGTTTATTTACTCATTGATGATTCATTCGAATCTATCTGATATTTGTGTGTAATTATGATAGATTCATTCAGTATATCTATTTGAAAAACCCAATTTTCATTAAATTGGAATCTTATTTCTCCATGGCATGAAATCTTGAGAAAACACCTAATTAAAATGAATTTTGGTGTGATTGTGGAATTTTGAAGGAAATTATGAAGGTAAAATGGGGAAATTAAATATTGAAATTGATTTCAATTTTTTTTTATAAAAATGGATTAAATTTGTTTGATGAAAACCTAATTTTTTATCCTGGAAAAGGCATTAATTGTTTAAAACCCTTTTTTATAATATAAATTGGAAATATTATGTGGGAAAAAATGATTAAATTTTATATTGAATAGTTTTCATATAAATTTCCTTTTATTGATTTATTTTTGGAGAACTTGAAATTCAAGGTGGTTAGTGATTCAATTTTTATAACACTATATAGACTCTTTACAAATATAAAAAAACACATCTAGTTGGTCACATCCTAGATGGGATGGTGATTATTCATCTCTAACTAGTGTCTGAGGGACTTGTGTACACATATTATCATGATCATTTATTCTAATGTGTAAGAATTCGTTAACCTATAACAATTGTACCTATTATAAGATGAACATGTTTCTTGTTTGGGATTATTTGTATACATTTATTTATTTGTCAACTATAATATATATTCCTTGTTAATTTATATATAATATTTTATATGAAATTTTTATTAAACAATTATTTGAAATATTTCTATCAATTGAAATATAATTATAGACTACTTTTAAATAATATATTAAACAAACATGCCTTTTTTATTTGAAATTGAAACCATTATTTGGTTATTCAATTATATCATCTTATTATGTAATCATTGGTGATACCCTACTAGGATTTCATCACACACACTACCCATAAATTCAGGTGTTTGTTGATTATCATATTTTAGGTTTGAGCAAGGGTAATGATATATTTTGAGATAGTTCTTATTGTTCATCTTTGGGGCTTGTTGTGATTTCTCTATTGTGACATAAGGTTTTTTGACATCATGTTTTTAGGCACTTTGATAACGTAATTTGGGGTTTCATACCTATTTTACTTCTATTATAGTTCCCCATATGGAGTTTTATATTCATCATATTGATGTGTATATGTTTCTTCCACTATTTATGTGGGAAAACTATTCCAACCATTATTTTATAGAATTATAAATGTAAGTCTCCATCCCATGGTATTCATGAATGATCTTCATTCTATTCCATGGTTAGATCATTTCTCAGGGTACTAGGGTATCTGGGCTGGTTTCTGGAAAGGTGGTATTAGAGGTACATGTCATGTATCATTCCATGATGTCTATTTTCAGATTTTGTATTCTTGTCAAGACATAAGTAGTTGTTTCAATTGATTTTTTATCTAAATATCACTATAATGAAACTGGAGTCAATAGCGGTGGTTTGGGAAATAAATCTTCAGGAATGTTTTCATTAATTTCCATTATTTTTATTTGGATATATAGAAATAAAAAAATATTTATATGATGGGAAAATTACCTATGATTATCTGTTTGAGTGTTAATAGAGTGTCATAAATGTTGTATGTAGATGTTGTGTAACATCACTTTTTTGGGAATATGTGTGAATAGGATATTGGAGTTAGTTTCTAATTAATAAAACATGAGAATCATCTCAAGGAAAAGATTCTTTTTAGTGTTATTGTTCTTATTGTCCAATCTATTGAACAAGAACCTACACACATTACCCTATATGATCCAATTATAGAACCTCCTAGGGATTACATAAGGATTTGTTCACATGAGTTCCTTTTATAAAATCTAATTGAATTAAAATGACCTAATGATCCTCAGTTGTATGAGTTTTGGTTGATAAATACGGAGCTTCTATTTGGTTTTCTGGATACACCTAATAAAATCTGTGTGAAATGTGGCACATTCAATCTAGTAGGACATAGAAGAAGCTGGTGAGACACAATGGAGGCAACAAAAAATCATGAGGTCTTATAGTGGAATTACATTAATGTTCTTTTGGATGACTATTTATATTGATATTTTATGGTTTTATCATAGGATATTAAGTTATTCATGCTCATGTTGGCTTATTGAACTGTGAATGAATATGAAATTTTTTGTGAGATTATATAGTATTCTCATGAGATAGTTTCAGATGAGAATTTTATGACTTGAAGGATCGAGACGGTACTTCGATATGATATTCATTCTAATTTGTTGGTTATAATGATTCCCACTTTTTTAATGTTCGAGATATAGTGTTGATGATAGACCATGGTTGTATATCAGGTTTGACAAGAGTTTATTTTATCTTAATGGGATTTCTATGAGTTCCCATAAAGGGAATAATAAGACTGATGATTCTCATGGTCATTCTCGATAGAAGGGTTTTTCTAGACCAACTGCAGTTCTTCAAAGAGGCCCTTGGATTTATTACAAGTGTTGAAAATTTGGCCACTAGAAATGGGTTTTCACTAAGACACCCATGATATGTGGATCCCACAGAAGTTCAGGAAACTTGAAGATGTTATTCCATATCGATTATATTTTATATAGTGGAATAGAATCATAGACATTTAATTAATCTATTGTGAAATCATATTCCTCTCAAAAGGGGTTCTATCCACAAGCATTGGGAACGAATCTTGTCCATTATAACAATCAAAACATTTATTAATGGAAATTCCCCTTGATCTAATTAAATGTACTATTATTTAAAATGGTTATATAATACATATATACTACCTTGGTTTTAGGTTTTTGGGATTTTCTTAATAAATTTATGAATTTTTATTGTTGCTAATATTTTTGTTGAGTAGTGATCACTTGATTGGTAAAAATATTGGGATTTAACAAATCCTATTTACTAATTCAAAGGAAGTGATGACCACATACAGTAGAATTTCTCCATATGAATCAAATTTTTTGGAGCATGGAAAGGAGGTGGGGTAACTAGGATTCACTCTTGACCAATCCCGTACTGAGCTTCAACATGTTAACCTAATAGAGAATCACCTACGGGAGAAATGGATGTGAATAGAGATTACCATTGGAGAGTTGTTATCTACAACATCCAAAGAGTCTATCGGCATCACACACCATACCCTTAGGTCTTATGCGAGTGTTATAAGGTGCTATGTAACAAGACCCCAACACTGTGATTATGTGCATTGGTTTTTAATAGAATAAATAATATACATTTATTTTATAATTGTTACTTTGTAAACGGTATTGAAAGAAAAAATATTATTTTTATTTAATATTCAATTAAGAAATTTGTTTTGTTGAATTAATGGATTTTTTAATTAAATAATAATTTAATAAAATATTATTACTATATCACTTTATATTAAATATAAATTATTGTATAAGTTTTTTATGATTAAAATTGTCATTTTTTTGAATGTTTGAAAGCTATTTTTGTCAAAAATCCATCTATTTTTTATAAATTTATATTTTTATTTTAAAATTATATTTTCACATATTTATATAAAATTTTAGATAAATGAATATTATTTTTTGATTAAGGGCATCAAAATTATCTGAACGTGAATTTTTCACTATTTTTTGAGATAGCCGAATTGTTGGATAAAAATTAAATACTTTTTAAATATATAATTTGTTTTATGACTTCATAATGTCCCTATAGTTTAGTAATAAAATACTAAAGAAGGGTTTTTAGGAAAATATATATTTTACCTTTAAAATATGTGATTGTTATATTTTTTTGATTACTTTAATGGTTCCGTAGTTGACCCTCGAAGACTTATAAAACATATTAACATATTAAAATATTTACTTTAGAGTGTGACTCACCTCCACATAAGAAATAATAATATTTTAATATTTTTGGCCACTTTCCATATAAAATTTTTTTTTCTACTCCACTTTGTAAAAAACCATGGGGTGGTTTTTTGTTTTTATTATTTTAATGTGTAGTGTCCCAAAACTTGATAATAATGAATCCCCACTCATTTCATATATAAACCCACTAAATCGCTCATTCCTCTCCAATAGAACTATTTGGAGCTCGACCAACCTCTTCCCCTATCCCTCTAGAATCGTACCATGTCTCCCCAAACTCTTAAGAATCCTCACACAAGCCTCTCCCAAGACATTCAGATCACACTTCCATGTAATGGATCCCCACTTTCCTTCCATCCTTACTGAAGTCAATGATTCCATATATTTTTATAACCTTTTAAATTCAATTAAAAATGATGTGGAATAATTTCTAACCTCCACTATACTTCACTCATTATGTTTTAATGGTGAGAGTCACCTTCTTCTCTCATTAATGCCTCCCATGTACACTTGTTACCATGCAAAAATTCCGAAAGGGATTTCTCCCTCCACATATCCATTCAAGTAATTATTTTATTTTTGCATATAAATTCCATTACATATGTTGGGATATTATATAAAATGACCATTCTACTGTTCATTTCATGTATCAATGAGGAGATACCCCTTTATCATTCATTAATCCATTTTAAGATTTCAATTTTATGTCGTTATACTGATGAAGATACACCAAACTTTTCATTCCAAAATCATCGTTTATGTGAATATCATACCCATTTCTCTATCAAGGGTATTCACCATTATGATCATTAACTTGTTTATTGAGGACATACATTTTTATATTCCACAAATCATATTTGTGGAATGAATTATGATGTTGGATGAATACATGTTGTACTGTGTATGTGACACACTTATGCATGAAAAGAAATGATAAGAAGGGTGTGCCCTGATAGCACTCCAATTATTTGGGTAAAGAATAGTATCATGTTACGTCATGTGAAATGACTTTTGACTCATACTAATTCAGGTTCAATGATGTTTTACTAATTATAATTCATGTAAAATGAGTGTTTACTCATTCTCTATGTGCAATGATTTTTGGCTCATACTAATATCTTGTTAAGTGTTTTCGCCACGTCTACATGTTATGATAATCTTCCTATATCATGGATTCATAGGGCTTTATAGCTCAAACTTTTTAATGTGTGTCCTCAGATTATCGCATGCAATTCTATGTATGAATTAATGTTATGGTCATGTAAATGTAATTTTCAATAATGATGTTGTATTTTATGTTTAAATATGTTATTTAATGATCCTATTTTCTCAAGACACTAAACCACTCGATTGTCATAGTTTTCTTATGTGCAATTTATGTAATAAATCGGGTTAAAGTGTTTAATAAAGTTTAGTTCTATTGTAGTTGGTATCAAAGGATAGATTTACTTATTTTTGTGATTGGGATTATAAAATAGTAGTGATGGACTTAAGGATAAGAATAAGCAAAATAAAACTATCCCTAAATTTTGGTGGGTATATATTCAGTGTTTTATAAATAACATACATCCTAGTCTAGATACGAACAAGTAGAGGTGGATCTAACACATATGTATCTAGGGGTAATACCTGAAAACACAGATTTGATATAGACTCGAACAGGAATAGGTACAAGACAACGGGTCATTCTGTCTTCTTTGTTCGACACTCTTGGTAGATATTCCTTGATAAATTCATAAGCATAGTATGAACTATTATTAATGGAATAAAAAAATTCCACAATTAATATATGGTGGGAATTATATCATGGATAATATAGATTGAAGACTATAAATTTATAAGTTAAGTAATTAAATGTACTTTATAACTTATATATTTATTTCATTGGATTACCCTTTATGTGTTACCCCTAACATTCATTTTATTCCCTCCAATGGCATGTAATAATAGGACCCATTATAAGAAATGATATGTAGATCAATGTGATGATTGTTCTAATAAGATGCCCAATATGATGGGACAGAGAATCGCAAACGTTGTCATAATAATCTCCCAGTTAACTCATGTTTTGAATATAAACATAGGTCATGATGAATATTCACCCCCACCCCCAAGAGAGAACAAGCTACAATCGAGAGATTCATGAGACAAAGGCCTCCTACTTTTAATGTATTCTCAGAGCCCTCAATCACCAAACAATGGATCAACTACTTTGAAAACATCTTATCCACCCTTCCATTATCTGAAAAAGAGAAGGTTATTCTAGATTCTTATCATATATATGGTGATGTTGATCAATGGTGGACATTGATTAAAAATATTAAACCTATGGAAGAGACTGAGGCATTGGAATTGAAGGATGTCTGAAAAATGATTTTCAATAAATATTTTCCTCACACCTTCTAACTTAAAATGGAAAGAGGCATTCTTTAACTCCACAAAAAAGATGAATAATCCATCCGAGTGTACAAGGAAAACCACATAAGGATTGCACAATATTCCTTCAATGTTTTCATTACCCATGAATTCATGGTTAACCGCTTCTTTGGTGGGGTAAAACCTAGCATATGGAAATCCATGGAAATCTGCGACTTTGATAGCTGTGAGGAAATTGTCTAGTGATCCCTCAAATTCAAAATGGTGATTGGCGAATTTCGAGGGTATCATGGGGATAAGAAGTAGAAAGTTGACTTTAATTCTACCATTATGATGAAAAAATCCAATAATGCTAAGAATTTCCAGCACCCCACTTTCCAACGGTGTGGAAAAAAGCACCCTAGAAATTTCCTGAAGTGGATGAGGAAATGCACTTTGCGTATAAGAGAAAGGCATACAACCATTAATTTCTAACCACAAAGGACTGTTGTTGCGATAGAGTAGAGGAACACTCCATTCAAACCTCAATGCATTGTTCATTATTTCAAATACAAAGAACCAGGACGCATTGCTAACCAGTGCCCTTATCCATGGGGTTTCAAAGGAAACCAACAACCTCAAAGGAAGCAAGGTCGATCTTTTTCCATCACAACCACTAAAGTAAACCCTAACATTGAAATGGTGACATGTATGATAGTTATTCATTCTTTAAAAGAAAACATTATTTTTATTCTGGTTCTTGAATTTTTTTATATACCAGATGTTTAATAGAACAATCCCAACACCACCATAATTAATGGAAGTAGAGATGTCAGTGAGAATGAAAAATGAGCCCATTATTTATTCCCATGAATATAACTCCTCCAATTTTCACGATTTTTGAATTGAACATCCTAGAGATCCTCATCATACTCCATATATTGTTATTTGATGTAATTCATGGAATGAATTTAGTTTCCTTATGTAAAGCCAACATAAATTTTTATGAGAGGGAAATCTCCCTCTATACGATGAATCGACCCCAGATTCAATATAAGTGCGAGGAGTAGGATGAGTCTTCTTTAGTACCACCATATCAATAATGGGTATGACTACCCTATGAGCACTAGTATCATGATAATATGATGGAGTCTATGGAAGAAACCATCCTTTTACAAATTCGTATTGTGATGGAGTTCTATGAAGTGTTTGTTGAAGAAATTCCCGGTCTTCCTCCTATAAGAGAATTTTAATTCTCAATTTATCTTATTACTAGGGATTTTCCAATATCAATGACTCTGTATAGAATTTCTGTTGTGTAGCATGAGGAGATAATGAATCAACTACATGAGAATATGGATAAAGGGTTTATAATCACAAGTGCTTCGCCGTGAGGTTCACTAATCTTTTTCATTAAGAATAAGTATGGTTCAATGCACCATTTCATTGATTATAGTGATCTCAACAAAATCCCGATAAAGAAAAGGTGTCATCTAAAACGAATTAATGACTTTTTTTATCCGCTATGTGGATAAAACTATATCTAAAAGGTGGTTTTACATTCAGGATATTACCAAGTAAGGGTAAAAAAGAAGGATATCACCAAGCCTACTTTTTGTACAAGATACAGTAACTATGAATTCATATTAATGCCCTGTATACTCAATAATTATCCTGAAATCATCCTGGACATGATGAATAGAGGCTTTAAATATTTCCATGAATTAAATTTGGAAGTCTTTGTAGAGAATATTATAATATACTCCAAAACTAAGGAGGATAATGAGGAACATCCAAGAACTATACTAGACACCATGCGAAAATATAATCACTATGAAAAGCACAATAAGTGTGAGTTCTGGTTGATGGAAGTGTCATTCTTGGATCATATCATTACAAGAAATGGGATATCTATGAATCCATACAAGCTAATTGTAATTTATGGATAGCTGACTCCAACATCTGGGATGGACATATGCAGCTTCCTTGGGTTATCTGGATATTATCACTGATTTTTTAGAATTTTTTCATAATATTAAAACCCTATTAGAAAGGTAAATCGAAAGGGAGTCATGCTTGATTGGAGTGATGAATGTGAATATAGCTTCAAGGATTTGAAAAGTCGGCTTATCACTGTCCCACACTACCCACAAGTGGATAAAACTTTGTGGTATTAAGTTATTCTTCGATAAAGGGCATGGGATGTGTGTTGATGAAAAATTACAATGTCATTGCCCATGCATCAAGGAAATTGATAGTTCACGAGAAAAACAATCTGACACATGATTTAGAGTTGGATGCAATGATATTAACTTTAAGAATGTGTTGAAAACACCTTTTTGGGGAGAAGTGTGAAATATATATGGATCGCAAAATCTCAAGTACATATATTCAACCATAAAGATATGAATATGTTCCAACAAAGATGGTTATAACTGATCAAAGTCTATGAATTCTCAATCCAATACCACCATTGTAATGTAAACATGGTGGAAGATTATCTATATAGAAATGACCAAATGATTTTTTTAATTGATGATAATTGAAAAGGATCTAATATTCTTTGTTTTCATAATGATAGACATGGGATTCAAAAATAAAGTGAACATCATAAATCTATTCACAAATTATTTTCCAACTGTATCTTTTGCAAAGGGTATAAGATGATCAAAAGGATGTTGTGGGAATTCATAATAAAGTGGAAACTATCGGAAAAGGTAAATCCTCAGAGTTCAGTGTAAATGAAGAAGGAATTGTGTGATTTGGGTCTAAACTATGTGTACTATCAAATAAAAATTTAATAAAATAAATTTTGGATGATGAACATAGTTTGAATTTCTACATTCACCCAGGAAAAACACATATTTTTTAAGATCTCTGAGAGCATTATTGGAGGGAAAATATGATGAAGGAGATCTCTAAGTATACATCAATGTTCCTATTATGTCATCATTTGATGGCTAAGAGGAAGATGTCTAAGGAGATGATGCAACCATTACCCATTCAAATATGGAAACCTGATAACATCACCATGGACATTGTTAGCGTACATACAAATATTTCTATGGGAAAAAATTATATCTACGCTGTTGTGGACCATCTTACAAAAACTGCACATTTAATTTCAGTGTTGGGGGATTCCTCATTAGATTCACTGGCGTGGATATACATCAAATAACTTGTCAGATTTCATGGAGTACCACTATCTATTATTTCTGATTGAGAACCATGATTCACCCCTATGTTATGAAGGAGTCTCCAACATGCACTGAATAATGAGTGGAACTTCAGGATGGTTTATCATCCTCAAACTATTGTCCAATATGAGCATACTATTGAAAAACTTGAGGGATTTTTGCTAGCATGCTCAATGGACTTCAAAGGAAGATTTGGACAACATCTTTCCCTGGTGTAGTTATCTTAAAATAACAGTTTCCTCTAAAGAATCCAAATGGATATTTATGATTCCCATTATGGTAATAGGTGCAGATCAATGGAATGTTGGGATGAATTTGGTGAGTGAAATCTCCTAGGTCGCGAAATTGACGAAGAAATGGTGGAGAAGGTTGAGAGCATCTACCAGCACATTAATGCAACCCAGAGTCATCAAAAGAGCTATGATGATAATCATCAATGATACATAGAGTTTGAAGAGAGATACATGGAGTTCCTCTATATATCCCTGTGGAAGTGATTTATGAGATTTGGAAAGTAGGGGGATCTTAGTATATGATACATCATCCCATTTGATGTGCTTGATTGCATTGGAGTAGTGGCCTATCGACTAGCACTCCAACCGAACCTATCTCAGATACATGATGTATTCCATGTATCACTCTTGAGATGTACATACCTGACCCATCACATATACTCAATCCAGAGGAGGTTCCATTGGAGAATTACATGTCCTTTGAAGAAAATCTGGTGGATATCATATATCATAGAGAAACAGTTCTACGAAATAAGGTAATGACCATCGTCAAAGGGTTGTGGAGAAACCAAAAGATTAAAGAAGTGTCATGGAATCAGACGAAGGGATGAAGAAGAGTTACACTCATTTATTTTATTGTGAGAAATGGAAATTTCCAGGGTGATATTTCTTAAGGGGGGAACATTATAATGTCCATAATATTATTAATGAAAATTAATCTTGATCTTATTGACTATATTATTATGTAAAATGGTTATATAAAACATATGTAATTCCTTGGGTTCATGTTTTTTTATTTTAAAATAACATTTATAATTTCTCCCATTTCTAATATTGTCATTGAACAATAATAACATTATTATTATAAATATATTTCTTTAGGGAACCCAATTTATTCAGATAATGTATGTGATGACGTCATCCAATAGAATTTCTCCAAACGAAACCCACTTTTCAGAGCTTGGAATGGAGGTGGCGTCACTGGACTTCACTCATGACCAATCCAAATCTAATATTCAATACGTTAATCTTGAATGGAATAACCTAAGAGATAAGTGTATGTTAATAGATATTACCACTTGAGCGATGTTATCTTAGCCCCCCCAAGATTTTGTCATCATCGCACACCATTCCCTTAGATCATATGCCGGTGTTATATTGTATTATGTAACAAGACCATACCACTATGATTATGTTCAATATTTTTTATAGAATAAAAAATAAACATTCATTTTATTATAGTTACTTGTTCAATAGGTTTTAAACAAAAAATACTATTTTTAGTTAAAATTCAATTAAGAAATCAAATTTGATGAATGAATTGATTTTTGAATTAAATAATTTTTTATTAAAATATTATTAATAAATAACTTTTTATTAAATATAAATGATCATGTACATTTTTTATGAATACAATTACAATATTTATTAATGTATGAATGGTTTTTTTCCAAAACAAATGAATATTTTATAAATGTTGGTTTTTATTTTAAAAAAAAATTCATGTATTTAAAAAATTATTTAGATAAAATGAATATTATATTTGGATTAAGGATATCAAAATTATCTAATGATGTATTTTTCATTATTTTCTAAGACAGTCGAATTTTTGGGTAAAAATTAAAGACCGTTTCAATATATAATGTGTTTTATGACATCATAATGACCAAATAGTTCTGCAATAAAATAATATAAATTTTATGCTCGGAAAATATACTTTTTTCTTTAAAATAATGTGATTCTATAATTTGTTGATTAATTTTATGGGGCCATAGTGCAACCTCCAAGATTAATAGGATATTTTAACTTTTTAAAATGATTTACTTGAGAGTGTGACTCACCTCCACATAAGTAAGCCTGATATTATAATAAGTTTCGACATTGTCCTTATAAAATAATTTTGTCTAATTCACTTTGGAATAAACATGGGAAAACCCATGGGGTGGTTTGTGGTTCTTATTATTTTAATGTGTAGTGTCAAAAACATAAATAATAATGAATTCCCACTCCGTCCCTATATAAACCCACTCAATATACCATTTATCTTCCCTAAAATCATTTGGATCTTGTCCAACCATTGACCTACTCTCTCTAAAATCCTCCCAAGTCTCCCCAATAAACCATGAAGCCTCTCTCAAGACTCTTTCATGCCATTGGGATCACACTTCCAAATAAGGTATCCTCACTTTCCATCCTTCATTATGTAGGTCCATGTTTCCTTATATTTTATGCCCTAATATTTTCAATTAAAAATGTTGGCATATGATTTATCACCTCCCTTATACCTCCTTAAAAAATAATGATGAAAGGCCCCTTTATATCTCATTAGTGCCTCCCATGTACACCTGTCACCATAAAACAATTTCGTAAGGTATTTCTCTCTAATCATTTACATTCATTCAATTATTTTATTTTATTCATCTAAATTCCATTAAATATGTTGGGATTTTATATTACATGACCCCCTTACTTTCATTCTCATGTATAAATGATAATATACCCTTTTTTCTCTCATCCACCCTTTTAATGATTTCAATTTGATGTTGTTATGATGCCGATGTCACATAACATTTTCCATTCCAAAATCATCGTGTAAGTGAATAACATTCCCATTTATCTGTCTACGTCGTTAACCATTATGTGAAAGTACCTGTTGATTGAATAAATAATTTTTTTTATTCCACCTCTATTATTCATGTAATAAATTATGGTGTTTAATGAGTCCTTGTTTAATGATATATGTTGAACACAAATTCATGAAATGAAATGATTCAGATGTGTGTGCCTTGATAGCACTCCAATGCATTGGGTAAAGAATAGTATCCTGATACGTCATGTGCAATCATTGTTTAAACTTTCTAATTAATGGTGAATTATTTTTTACTAATGCTAATTCATTTTTGATGATTGTTTACTCGTGCTCCCTGTGCAATGAGACTTTGGTCATGCTAATATCATGTTAAGTGTTGTTGACGAATCTCCATGTTATGATAATCATGCTATATAATACCATTATGTAAATGTTTTTCTTATGATCCATTGATATTAATATTGAATAACATGTATTTTATTCTTCTTGTTATTCCGTTTCAACTCCCAATACACTAGGCCACTCAATACTCAACGTTTTAATATGAAAATGATTATGTAATAATTCATCTTAAAGTTCATAATAAAAAAATAATAGTTGTTATATCCATGTAGTGGAAGAATCTCTAGTTGAAGAAGATATTGATCTAGTAACACTGAGAGGTATAATCATTATAGCTTCATCATTAGGGGTAAATTTATTTGAAACTAGTGCATCTCATTCCTTTATCTCAACTCATGTTTTCATTCTTAAAAATTACAATACAAAGATTTTATCTTAAGTGAAAAATATTGATAGACACCTCATAACAATGATGGATAAGGGTATCTAAAATTCTACTAGTGTTTTCTCATAATCTGATATTCTGTTTTTTGGATTGTTTAGTTCATTAAAGGAAACCTATTGACATTATATTCTGGATGGATTGGCCCATTTCAAATAAAACTAGAATTGACTATTATCTCATATGGGTCTCCTTTTCCACCCACCATGGGGTGTGAATTATATTTCGGGGAGAATGAGACCGAAGATAAATTATAACGAGATATTATAATCCATATTTAGGGAATTTATTATCAGTTTTGTATTATGATCTAGATTCAGAATACATGAGTGTTGATCTCCCTCCTGTTTTCAATGATATTCCCGATGGTTTTCATTTGGATTTCCCTAATTTTACACTAATAATGGAGGTGGAGTTTTCTATCAACTTAGTTCTGTATAACTATCCAGTATAAATTCATATTACCACCTGGAACTTACTGAATTTAAATAGTTGAGTTATCAGCTGTATGATATTCAAGAGAAAGGATTTATATTCCAGAGTGTGTCACAATGGGTGTTTCATGTTCTATTTCAAATGAAAACTGTTGGCTCACTTTGCCTTTATGTTGATTACTAAAAATTGAATCGAGTTATGGTCATATATAATAATTTTTTTCCATGGATTAACAATCTATTTGACTATTTATAAGTGTAAAATTGGTTCTTGAAGATTTATATTCGATCTACTTAACATCATATATTAATAAAAATAATTTAATATTCAAAAAACCACATTTGGGAGAATGTATAACCATTATAAGTACCATGTCATTCCACTTTATATAAGTAAATTTCTTTAATTATTTATGTTTTTAATTAAAATTAGTTTTTTATGATTATCTTCATAATTTTATGGCAGTATGTGTGGATTACATCATGGTTGTCACGAATCAGTTCAAGTCGACCCAGAACCGGTCACCCAGGCCATCCAATGACATGTCTCGAGAGGCGTTCCCTATCCTCCTAGGACAGAGAAAAGCACCATGGGAATCAATAGAGTAAACAAGGAAATGATTTCGCCCATTAATGAACATTAAAACAAATAGCAGAAAGAAATTGACAACCCAAAATACATTTATATAAAAATTGAACTGAACATTATTTGAAAAAGAAACTGAACGAAAAATTAAGACAAAAACTCAACTAACCAAACTTGATAACCATATAACTCCATGTGACCCTGCTTGTCTCTCTCCAACAAGATGATCACACATCTCCCAAGGTGATCGAACTCAAGCTAAAACATGCACAAGTGCTAAAAACAGAAGAAGACTATAGGCGTTAGTATTAAAACTCGGTAGGTTAACCCGATATTATATTCCCAATGCACATACTTTATATTAAAAGAAAAATCAATTTCACTTTTTAAATAAAAATATAATGTTATGTCTTCAAAATGAGGTCCCATGGTATAAAAAAAATTACCAGACAAAAACATGCATGTTTTGTAAACAAGAATGTAAGTAACAACTTTCAAAGTGGTGGAACATCAAAATGAAAATATTTTCCAAGAGGGATGATTTTAATAATTTTTTCTTTTAAATAATTCACACACACTATTGAATTTACCCACCAAACACACCATATGCCGATGGTGAGTGAAAAAGATCCAATGAACACAAGTCACAGGAACACCCCTAGCCACTAGTCAGTTGTAAGCCCCAGATACCTCATAACTCGGTGAAAGTAACCATAATAAATATTTGTTCTCATACACATGATCAACTAGTAGGGAGAATAACCATAACCTAGTGGTCCCCCAAAATCATCATCAACATATTTTAGTTAGTGTTGTCATCGTCAAACTTGCTACGTGAAACATGGGATAAACCCTACAGGATCACTAGCATACTGGTACACATTCGCCAACCTAGATACCTGAGATTCCCTTTACTTCTCAATCAAATTACACATATTATCAAATACACATTTCACATAAAAATCCCATTCCCAAACCATAAACACACAAACATCCCACAAACATTCTTCACATTTCTTTCACAAATCAACAAACCGCTAAATATTTTTGTAAAACAATTTCAAGGAGTGTATTGAGGCTTTGTACATAAAACTCATTCCAAAACACTCTTTCAATTATAAAAACACATAAAAACCATTCCGAATCATATTTTACAGAACTAAAAACATTTAATAAAATCATTTCATGGACCATAAAACAATTCCCATTGAACAACATGGTATATACTAGTAAAACACTCATTCTTCATTTTTAGGAAAGGGAAAACAGGCCTTTAAACATTCTCTCAAAACAAACATTTGAAAAAGTTATGTATATCAATTTTATTAAGTAGGTGTGAACACACCATTTTCAGAATAAAACCACATGCAGAAATCCTTTAAAACACTCAGGTGACTTATTCAAAACACCACCATTTTTTTAAAAATGTGAAACGAGCCATTTTCTGGCAACTCGGGCCAAAACATGTTTTTTAAAAAACCATTTGTTTGTCAAAAAAATAGAAATTTGATAGACATAAAAGGATAATAAAATAATTTTCTTACATTCTACCAATATATTTATAAATAAAAACAAATTATTTTAAATTTCATTAGGCACATAAAAGCCAACCAGGAAATTTACCGAACTCATGGCATTCACTCTTTAAAAAACAACTTATGTTCAGAAATTAATAAGGGATAAAACATAATTTTCATTCCATAATGTTATTCAAGATATTTATACATGTTATAAATACCATAAAACATGTGTAAAATCTCATGGAATAATTTATCTAACATGTGGAGTGAACATTTATACCAAAACAACTGTATTTTTAAAATAATAAGTCATAAAACATAATTTCCACAGAAAACCATTAAAACCAAAGTTTAATAACAACAAATATCATATAAATATGGTTATAAAAGAATTAAAATGATTAATATTAAATGATAATGGTTTGTTCAAGGGATATCCTACCTCAAATCATTGGCGTAATTCAAACGAACACCTGAAATCACCCGTCGCGGGATTGTAAACCCTAAAACTATGAAGACCAGACCTAAATGAATATAAAATCCATCAAATCCCATTGGATAACAGAAACCTAGGTCTATAATGACTAGGGGAGATTATAAAACAAATAAATAATGAAAGGAGGATGAAGCGGGACGATAAAGGAGATGGAATCTCACCTTTTCCACTAACAAAACTCATCGTATTCCATTAGATCTGCACCCCTATAGAATAGGGAATGAGATGAATATTCTTGGAGGGTATCCTATGTTATAGAAGAACCATGAAAAGAATATTTTTTTGAAAAATATAACTAATTGAATGAGTTATGTATAAAACGATTTACCTTATCAATTCTGGGAGATTTGAGGTAACCTAAGAACATTTACCATAATCTACGACACATATGAGCTCCAAAGAAGGTAAATCCATAATGGGTGAGTGGCTATGGGTATTTTATTCGAGGTGGAGGTGTAATAACCGAAAAATATTAATAATTGAATTAGATATAAGAGAGACAAGTATTTTTATAAAGGAAATGGGCCCTTGAGTGGGCTCAATACCTAACTAAGTAACCCCAATTCACCATGCTTATGAATTTCTATGGGGTCAAAAAGGATAAGTAAATATTAATATGTTATTAAATCAAAAATGGAAAGGTGAATGGGTGACGAATGATGAAAAACAAAGGAGTTATAAACGAAACAAATTCGGTTTTTCTTAAACTGGATATGGGCTCACTATTGGCCCAAATCATGAAGTAACCACCCATTCTTCAAAAACTCCTAAACAAGAAATGGGGAACCCAAATTAGGGTGATTAGACACATATGAAACATAAAAACTCAACATTAATCTATCAAGATACACAAGAAAAGGATCGGGATTTCCAATGGACTGGATAATATAAAGAAAAAAAACCAGGTGTGACAATTCTCCCCACCATTAAGGCTTTCCACCCCTAGAAAGCCATAACACTTTTTGGATGAAAAATAAACACCTAAGGAATACATATCAACATGATCCATCCTATAAAGAAAAGAAAATATCATCAACCATCAATGGATTTTAATCCTCTTGCTCAAATAAAAACACACTACTCACAACCACATCTAGAAAAATCATTGGAAATATCAAGCCACCACCTCCCCAACAAGCCAATATCTCGATTATTGGGCCTTCTCCCAATGAAACCAACCATTAATCAAACAAAATTGCACCAAAAAAATCCAAAATATTCTAGGGGAGTCCATAATTTACTCCCCACCATTATGAAACAACTAACACTAGAAACGTTTTTAGGATGAAAATCCAAGAGACCAATGGTGGGTCTCCCCACTATTAGAGACCAACAAGGAACAAACATACAAGAATTCAAATCGATCTATATTTGGGCCTCACTTGAACAATTACAAAAAAAAATTCCTATAAAAACCTAAAATAACACGTTATTAGGGTTATAAAATGAACATATAAACTACACACTGCAGAACGGAGGGGGTAAAAAACTTGGCCAACACATTCAGCACAGATCTGGACCCCCACCACTCGGGGATGGGAGGGAAAGGGACCCAATAATTTGGCCACTAAAACCATAAATGAAACGAAGTAACTAACAAATACCATCCACCTATGAATAGGTAACACCATTACCGCACCTGATTTTCACAGGCGGTCCACACAGGGACAATGACTGAAAACCCAGATCCATGAAGGCATAACCATAGACACTATGTGAGGGTTTTGTCCACCACGCTTTTTGATAAAAAGGTATATTAAAAGAAATGAGGTACCAAAACATTGACATAGAAACTAACTTACCAAAACGGAGGTAGAAGGATCCTATTAGAGAACTCAACACCTCTGGCGATTTCCTAACTGAGTGAAAAGCTTAACTCTGAGGACTAAAGCTGGAGCCCTAATTCTTTAAGCATCTGTTGCACCATAGTGAAGTTATAAGGATCACCCCACTCAAAAAAACACACTTGAACACCAAAAAACCCTTCATGTAAATATTAACTCATATATACATATCAAAAAAAATTCTCACTGTGACCGAGGGGCAGAATAGAAAAGCAATACGGCGAGACACATCAACATCACTGAACACAGCTGTTATGTGCAAAAGAATTATCATGACCTAGGAGCAATATTAATCGATCCCAAATAGCTCTATATTACCAAAAAATAGGTTGATTCATCATACAAAGAGGTGTATTTAACATTTGAAATTAAGCCTAAGGTTGATTTGTAGGAGATATTTCCAATGGAGAACAATCCATGGCCATATCACAACATCAAACACATCTTTAGGAACCCAATTAATATTACTCCAAAACAGAGCCACCAACAAGATCTCATCTCAAGATACAACAAGAGAATTAATTCTAGATCATAATGAATCAGACTTAATAGAAAACGCTTATACAACATAAGATAAACCATCCACATAACCATCCGTTCAAAATAAACACCACACCTTTTCACTTGAAAACACTTTTGAAAAAAAAATTAACATGGTGGATTTTCACATTCACCAATGGTGTTTCATCAAGTCTCAATCACATGAACATTTTCGTGCCAACCAAATAAACTCAACAACCATTCCATATAGTCCATCGTTTTAGATATCAATAAAACCATGCATGTGAGAACCCATCAAAACACTAATGGCTAAAAAAAACAACATCATTCCAAAAATCATATACCATCAAAAGGAACACCAACCACCAAGTAAAAAAATGATTTTCTTATTCCAAAAAATAAACCACAATTCATCAAGAACCACTTGTCTAAAAAATAATCTATTTCATTTAAAAGAACATAAAAAAATAACAATTCTATTCCAAATATCCCATTCCCATTTTTTAAAAAAATTTAGCAAGGTCCTTTTCATAATCTGATAACCACACAAACCAAAACACATTTCCATAAAAACACCAGCCGCACAAAAACAAATTTCCAAAACCTATTCATTATATTAAAACACTTTTCAATTGTCCAAAACACCCCATTTAAAACAATTTTTCATAATTACATTAAAATGATTCAAACTTTCAAAACATTTTATTTTAACAAACCACAAGTTTAGATTAGTAAAAATCCAATCCCATTAAATCATTTCCACTTCCTCCCCAAAATTTGTTTAAAAAACACGAAATTACCAAAACCATTCTTATATTAAATTTTTGAAAACCCCCTTTTTCACTTTTCAAAATTCAATTAATCCTTTAAATCCCATTTCCACAATTCTGACACAAGTATTTTCAAAACAAAAAATCAGAATTCAAGAAAGTTTCAAGAGACCCAGAAAAAGGGAACTAGTGTTGGTGGGTGACTTGAAAATATGGTTTGTGGCCATGTGTCAAACACAAAAACAACACAAAGAGACTTAATAGGACCATTTCCCAGCTCCACATGGCCTTCCAGGACCTACGAGCCCACGAAGACCATTAGTCAGACTCCCCTAGTCATATCCCAACACCAAACAATCAACAAGAACAAAGGACACTAACAAAACCAGACTTCCCATCGAAATCAGAGGATTTGAATGAGAAAGAGTTCGCAACGCACTTCCTGCACTTACCCCTCATGTCCCTAAAATCCTACTCCGTCTACACTATCATCCCCAAAACAACAAGGTATCTATAAAAATAAAGGTCTGTTGAGATACAACCTACTCTGATACAATTTTGTCACGAACCAGTCTGAGTCGACCCTAAACTGGTCACCCAGGCCAGCCCATGACAAGTCCTGAGAAGTGTTCCCGGTCCTCCCGGGATGGAAAAAAGCACCACGGGCATCAATAGAGTACAATAGGGAATGATTTCTCCCATATATGAACAATCAAACAAACACTGAAAAAAATGGACAACCCAAAATACATTTATATAAAAATTGAACTGAACATTATTTGTACAAGAAACTAAAAGTACAAATAAGCCAAAAATTCAACCATAAGAACACAATAAACATCTAACACCATGTGACCTGCGCAAGGGCTAAAAACAGAAGAATACTATAGGTGTGAGTATTAAAACTCAGTAGGTTAGCCCGATATTCTATTCCCAATGCACATCCTTTAATATAAAAGAAACATCAATTTCAAGTTTTAAATACAAATATAAAGTTATTCCTTTCAAATGATGTCCCATGGTAAGAAACAAATTACCAGACAAAAACTTTCATGTTTTGTAAACAAGAATGCAAGTAACAACTTTCAAGGCGGTGAAATTTCAAAATGAAAATAGTTTTCAAGAGGGATGAATTAAAGAATTTTAACTTTTAAATAAATCACACACACTACTGAATTTACCTACCAATGGCACCCTATGCGGATGGTGAGTACAAAATATCCAATAAGAAAAAGTCACGGGAACACCCCTAGGCACTAGTCAGTTGTGAGCTCCAGGTACCTCGTATCTTGGTGAAAGTAACCATAATAAATATCTGTTCTCGTTCACATGATCTACTAGTAGGGATCATACCCATAACATAGTAGTCCCCAAACATCATTATCATAATATTTTAGTTAGTGTTGTCATCTTAAAACATGCTATGTGAAACAGGGGCCAAACCCCATTGGATCACCAGCATACTGGTACACGTCTGCCCACCTAGATACCCAAGATTCCCTTTAGTGCTCAATCATGTTACACATATTATCAAATACACATTTCACATAAAAATTCCATTCCCAAACCATAAACACACAAACATCCGACAAAAATTCTTCACATTACATTCATGAAACAACAAACCGCTAAATATTTTCGTAAAACAACTTCAAGGAGTGTCTTGAGGCTTTACACATAAAAATAATTCAAAAACACTCATTAAATTATAAAAAAACATCAAAACCATTAAAAACCATATTTTTCATCCCTAAAAACATTTGATAATATCATTTCATGGACCTTAATACAATCCCAATTACACAACATGGTATATACAAGTAATAAATTCATTCTTCGTTTTTAGGAAAGGCCAAACATGCCTTTAAACATTTTCTCAAAACTAACATTTAGAAATGTTATGTATTTTAATTTTATTAAGTAGGTGTGTACACACAATTTACAGAATAAAACCACATTCATAAATCCCATAAAACACTCAGGTGACATATTGAAAACACAACCATTTTTATAAGAATTTGAAACGATCCATTTTCCGGGAACTCGGGCCAAAACATGTTATAAACAAAAAAACCATTTGTTTGTAAACAAAATCCAAATTTGAAAGCCATAAAAGGATCCCAAAATATTTTTCTTAAATGATACCAATATACTGATAAATCCAAACAAATGATATTAAATTTCATTAGATACATATAATCTAACCGGGCAATTTACCGAACACATGACAACCATTCTTTAAAAACAACTTATGTTAAGCCCTTAATATGGGATAAAACACCATTTTAATTCCATAAAGTTATTAAATATACTGAGACATATTTGAAATACCATAAACCATGTGAGAAAGATCATGGAATAATATATCAAACAGGAGGAGTGCCCATTTATACCAAAACAACTATATTTTTAACAAAATAAGTCATAAAACATAATTTGCACACCATACCTTTAGAACCAAAGTTTAAAAGCAACACATATCATATAAATACGTCTATAAAAGAATTAAAATAGTAAAACTTAAATGATAAAGGTTTTTGCAAGGGATATCCTACCTCAAATCCTTGGCGTAATGGAAACGCACACCCGAAATCCCCCATTGTGGTTTTATAACCCTAAATCTATGAAGACCAGACCTAAATGAATAAAAAACCCATAAAAACATGGGATAACAGAACCCTATGTCTATCATAACTAGGGGAGATTATAAACCCAAGAAATAATGAAAGGAGGAAGATGAGGGGGGATAAAGGAGATGAAATCTCACCTTTTCCACTAAAAACACTCTTAGTATTCCATTAAATTTCCACCCCTATAGAAAAAGTAATAGGATTAAACTTCATGGAGAGTATACTATGGTCTGGAAGATCCAAGGAAAGAATATTTTTCTGAAAAAGAGAACGAATTGAATGAGTTATGTATAGTACAATTTACCTTATCATTTCTGGGAGATTCGATGTAACCTAAGAACATTCTCCCTAATCTACGACCCATATGTGCTCCAAAGATGGTAAACCTATAATGGGGGATAATATATGGGTATTTTAATAGAGGGGGAGGTGGAATAATTGAAAAATATTAAAATTTTAATTAGATTTATAAAACAATTATTTTTTTTAAATATGAAATGGGCCCATGGGTTGGCCCAATACCTAAATAGGTAACCTCAATTCACTATTATTATGAATTTAGATGAGGTAAAAAAAGATAAGGAATCTTACATAAGTCAGTATAGGACAACTGGGATGTGTAATGGGTGAAAAATGATGAAAAACAAAAGATTTATAAAAGAAACAAATTCTGTTTTTTTAACTGGATATGGGCTCACGGTTGGCCCAATCATGAAGTAACAACCCTTTCATCAAAAAAACCTAAAAAAGTAATGGGAACCCAAATTACGGTGATTATACATATATGAAACCTAAAAAATCAAGATTCATCTCACCAAATACCCATGAAAAGGATCGGGATTTCCAATGGACCGGATCAATACAAAGACAAAAAAACTGGGCGTGACAATGGTTTACTCTATGTATAAAGAAGATCATGTGGTTTACTTGAATGCAGTTATTGAAATGTTGATAAATCACCATCATTATACCAATATTAAAAAAAATATTATTTATTTAGGAAATAATTTTCTCAGGACATGTGGTGTCAAATCATTGTATCTTAGTTGATCCTAAATATTTTATAGTTTTTATAACATGGGATAAACCATATTGTTTTTTTTCATTTGGGGATTTTTGCGTTTAGTGGGGTATTATCATCGATTTGAAAATAACATTTCAACTCTGTAATATATGATAAAGATCTCATTTGGAATAGAGTGATGCTTGTTTTGGAGTTGAAATATTAGATTTCTTTAGATGAATTTTATTTTGAATAATACGTTAGTGTTGACTATTCTAGAGGCAGTTTAGGGCTTTATAGTCTACTGTGATGCATCTGGTTCGGGGTTATGTTATGTTCTTATGATGGGTGATCATGTGGTTTCATATAACTATCAGTAGTATAGTATAAATTAGAAGAATTACCATACCAATATCCCTATACTACCAGATGGGATGCATAATGTTTAGGGCTGGAAGAATTAAATTTTTTGAGAAATTCTTACCTTCTGTTCCGACAACAATACCTTAATATATATCATTTATCAACAATATTTGAATCTATATTAGAGGAATTATGTGGACTACCGACAATATTTTTAATTTTACATCTCAAATTCATAGGGGAAAGGGAATTTCATTACAAAATCATTAAGCAAGGAACATCTAGCCCTGGATATGAAAAAATAGTAAGTAGAGTAGAGTTTATTGGATATTTTTTCACCATTTAATATTGGAGTTTGGAAATGAAAGAAAAAAGTAATTTGGACCAATGTTCTATTGATCTTCACTCATCAAGAGATGATTCATAATGAACAATATTTTGATCATTAGTTTCAAAATGTTAGAGACTCGTTTTTTGGTGCAGATTACGTAAAAGAGTAGTCGTTATCTATGGAGGTTATTTGATGTTATCAAAATTGTTTTGTTGTGATATTTGAGGGAATAAATGTTTTTATGGATGATTTATATAATCTTTACTGGTAATTTCACCTAGAAATCAAGAAGATATTCAAGGACATGAAACATAGATTATGGTGTCTAGGTATGAGATGGGTAATTGCAGATTTTGTATCTTGTTATCATACTTTCCAACAGTTCATGGATGGGCACTAGAGACCTCTAGGATTTATTCTACCACATAAAGTGATGACAAGTAAGTTGGATGAAATATCTATAGATATTTATGGGTTTTCATACTAAGGACTAATAAAAACATTAATGTGATATTTTTTTGTGATTGATAGGATGTCCAAATCAGCTCATTTTACAAGCATTTGTGACACACCTAAAGTTGAGGAGATGGGAAATCACTATATCAAAGTGATTTTTTATTTTCATGGAGTTATATTGGCTGTAGGCTCTGATATATATCAATGGTTTACCTCTATATTTTTGAGATGCCTTCTAAAATGATGGGGATCTTATGTTTGTTTGAGAATGACATATCGTCTGCATTTAGAGTCCATGTAGAATGAGTATATGTATCCATGGGGATATATTTTTCTCTTACATTATAAAAATTTGTGGGTATTAGGAAAACCATTTAAGAATATTTTAGTTTAATTATAAATATAGTTACCAAAATCTTGTTATAATTGATCCTTTTTAGGCCTTGTACGGTTGGCATTGAAAATTTTCATTGTGTTTGTTAGTTATTAGTGAATGTTCCATGGTTGGACCGAGCATGGTTCAAGAGATGACATAAATGATTTTTTTTATTCATCAGAGTATTTTGAAAGAATATAACCGATATAAATCTTGTTATAGTCATTTTAAAAAACCATTAGATGATTAAGTTGGTGACAAGGTGTTCTTTAATGTTTCTCCACGTTCACGTCATCGACGACTTGGGAATCTAGGAAAACATTATCATAGAATTTTAGGACCTTTTGAGTTGGTTGAGTAAGTTTATATTGTGCCATATGATTTAGTATAATCCACCAAGATGACATTGATAGATAATATATTCCATGATTCTCAACTGAGGAATTATCTTTCTGATCCATATCATGTTTTGAGTTGGAGAGATATTGTTGTCCAGCCTGATTTATCAATGAAAAAGAATCTATTCAGGATAATTGATTATAAAACCATTGCATTTTATTGAAATATTATATCATTGGTTTTAATCCTATAACATCAGGGTTTTCGATACACAATAGATGTGGGAGATGGAGGCAGAAATGGGAGAGTTGTGTCCTCATCTTTTTTGACATTGACGCACCCTAAAAGGAATTCTAGGTATAGAAGAATTCTATGGGGAGTTTGTAACAAACCTCTTCTATTGTCAGGTACTCCTGATCCCCTATTTTTATCATGATTCATATGGGAATCATTTAGTGGTGATTCTGGGGATCTTTTGGAAATTTTAAAGGACTTTTGGGTTTTGCATTGTTATCGCATGGTTTTACCAAACACCGATCCCTACATATGGAAATCATGAAAACATAAGAATTGAGGGTTTTCATGTTTGGGGTATGGTTTTTAAAATCATGGTTCCCCCATGGAAGAACATGGGAACCCCTCTAGAAGGGGTACATAATTTGAAAACCCTTGCGGTTATGACCACCTAACCATGCACAAATTATTATTTTATTCCTAATGTTGTCAAAAATATCCTTGGATAGAATTTTGGATGCCTGATTGACCCTAACATAAGATATTAAAATATAATAAGATGTTAGGGATCTTAATAACCAATTTCGGCACCCCCAAATCCTCTCTATAATGAATCAATGATCAGCAGTCTTCATTTGATCCTTTCCGATATGTTTTTATTCTAAATTTATTCTACCATACTCTCTTTCTCTCTCCTTCTATTCATCCTAGGGTTTAGTAGATCTTAGTCTTTTTTAGGATCTAATCCTTAATGTTTTAGATCAGTAATCTATGGTTGATTTTCAAATCTCATTTTTTGAAAATCTTCATTGACGAATCATTTTACGGAATTTATGTTGTGAATCTAGTGATCTATAGTTGGCGGTTCCATTTCAAAACATCCCAATTATTTAACACTGAAGGGATTGATTTTACATTAATATAAATTAATAGATTATGAATGAACCCAATTTTCATCAAATTGGGGTTTTTTTCTTTGGAATAACAATTTTTTAAAACCCCCAACTTAATTTAATTAGGGTGTCATTGTGAAATTTTGATGCAAATTATGAAATGAAATTGTGAAATTAACCTGATAAATTGATTTTTGATTTTGATATAGAAATTTTAGTTGACAAAAATTGATTAAATTGTTTTACTAAAAACTATTAATTCTATCCTATAAAAGGGAATGAATGGATTGAAATCCAATTTCATTTTTAAATTGTTTTTTGCCTTCTAAAATGGGAGAAAAATGTGTTAATTTTATTTTTAATTGTTTTGAAATTAATTTCCCATTATTGTTTTCTGTTATAGATAATGGAATCCTCGGTTGTTAGTGAGTAATTTGGGAGAACAATCTATTGATACTTTACATCTCAAACTTAACATATTCAGTAGGTAATATCTCTAATGGGATAATGGTGAGTAATCATTGACCAATTTATGAGGGATGTGAGTACACATATTCTCATGATCACCTATTCGAGTGTGTGAGGATCCCTTAAACTCAGACTATCCTTCATCATAGAAAATTAACATGAGGCTCATTACTGATAATTTTGATATACTCTCTTATTTATAAAATATTATATATATTCCTTGTGAATTTATTTTATTTGCAGTTATAAAATTTTTATTAAGTCATTTAATGAAATATTTTCATCGATTTAAATATAAATCATGATTTTTTAAATATTTTCATCATCTTCTATGCTTTGTTATTTAAAATTGAATGCATTAGTCGGTTAATTGTTTATGGCACCATGCAATGGAATATCGGGTGAGATCCTATTGTTATTTTTGCTCAAAACCTACCTATGCATTTGAGTGATTGTATATTATATTCCACCATGTTTGAGAAAATGCAAAGTGCGATTTAGTGGGGGTTCGGTTTTTTGACCTTTGGGCCATAAATGGATTTTTCTATTGGAGCATAGGTTAATTGTCATCATGATTTCTGTTACTTTTAGGATCTACTTCGGATTATTTTTACTTGTTTGATTTCTAGTATTGATATCTCTGTAGAGGCTTCTTTTGATCATAAAGACTCATATCACTTTAATCTGTTGCTTAGGTGGGAGAACTATCCCCACATTTTTCTTGTATTAATTCAGGTTCTTATCGCCATCCTATGGGGAACAACAACTCCGTTCGAGTTATGTCTAGATCTGTTCGGATATCAAGGTACTAGGGTATCTAGGTTTGTTCGTAATGTTGAGCATATTAAAATGAAATTAAAATTTATATGAGAGAACTTTTAAGTTAATTTTTGTGTTAAATGAGATCTATTTAACATCCAGTATAATAAATATAACAAAATTATTAACTAAATTTGTCACATTATTTATTTTAATATATATTTGTATTAATAAATTATAATCATTCATTACCAATATATTAGTCAGCAAATGTATATTTTCTTTATCATATGTTATAAATCTTACTATTTTAATCAATTTTCATAATAGGGATGTTCATCCTTGTACATTGATACCAATTTCATCATTAAGGTATTTTTCATGTCAGTTAAATCATTTGGATTCAATGATTTATTTAGTCCAATATTTATATTACAGAAGTTATTAGTATGGTTCATAAGAATGGAATCTGTGAATAACATTTTTTAGTAATTTTAAACAAAAAAATGAGTTACTTTATATTGACAATTACTTTTTTTGGTCACACATAAAAACTATATTAATAAAATAAATTAATCTTTATTATTATATATATTGTTATTAATTCCATTATATGGATTGATGAGGAATATTTTTATATAATCATTCATGTATATAGTTTAATTCAAACAAAGAAGAAGATTGTTAAACTAGTGAATGATTAATAGTTTAAGGTTATACATTACTAATAGAATCTTCATTGAATAAGTATTATGTTAATATAAATTAATTATATTTAAAATAAAATATATAATTATTGGACAAGATTAGGTAATTAAAAATGTCATAAAATAACTTATATTCTTATGTCATGAATTCTTCCCTTCTAAACACAAATTCCCTCCAAATAATGGATTTACATTTCATTCATGTAACCATAATCTATCAATTATTTAATAACCATTTTTGAGTTTTAATATGGGTTGGTATTTAATATTATTTTGAGGAAATAGAGAAATTTTTCATAGTTATGTGGACATATTTTTCTATAGGTTAAAATAATGGTAATTGCATTACAATCATATGTAAGGTGAAGGGTAATGACAGAATATAAATATAGATAGAAAAGATAGTTGGGTAAATACTCATAGAATATTTAGGTTTAACTCTTACACATAAAAAAGTACCTACAGAATGCATAAATGATATTATAACTACCATTAACAATACCCATGATAATTTACCTCTTTTTACCCTAATTTTCCTACATTACCAAGTTTAATTAATTTTCCTTAGAAAAAATTATACTTATTAAAATATAATATAACCCTTATTACCAAACTTCTACATTGAAATAATAAATTCTTACTCCATATAATTTTATTCATTTTATAAAATATGATAAAATTAAATTGGAAAAGAAAATATAATATATAGAAATAAAATGTTTTTAAAAAAATGAATTTAAAAATATTAAGTTTTAATAGTATTATTTAATATCCCTTACATATAAATGTGTTTTAACTATATTTATATAAATTAAAAAATAATACTATATAAATTATTTTAATTTGAGTAGTTTTATTTTTTTGGAAAAAAATAAACAATTCATAAACGGAAATTCATTGAATAATACAATCTTCTTTACATTAATTTATTTTCACTCAATCCTACAAAAATTAATTATATATATTTTAAAAATAAATCATTATTCACATAATAGTATTAAAATATTTCTTAGAGTTTTATACTTTCATGAAGACGTTTATCAAAAATAATTATTATTATTTTATTTAACACATATAAATTTATTATGATAAAACATTTTCAAAAAATATTATTTATTTCTTTCATTCAATAATTACAAGTTATATTTTCTTCTATTTATTCCTTAAAATTAAGAAACATCAATATAACAATTAGATATATATATACCCAACAACAATGTATTCAATCACCATATTTCCAATGACATTATTTTAAATGACCATATTTATAACGATCCAATTTCATTCCTATCAATTATATTAAACACATTATTTGAATTGTACTTACTATTTATTTATGTATCTATCAACATTTATATTATATTTATTTTTTATACAATAATTATATATTTTTATTTAGGGTAATGATCATACTAGAAAACCCGGATGATAAATGTTTCCTTTTTATGGATTTTTTATTTACATGCAGTTTTATTCCACTAGATATTTCTAAATGATGTCCCATATTATATTATAATAAAATACAACATTATATATTTAATTATAGATTTTTTCTCGATAAAATATATAATGGATCCATTCGATTCAATATTTATTATGAAAAATTGATTTAAATAATATATAGTATTTTTATAAAAAATACCTGGGAAAATAATGTGGTGTTGTATTATAACAACATTAAAATAAATTTTTCCATGAAATTTATTTCATCTAACAATAATTATGTACTTTTTTCTCATGGAATCTATTTTTTTCTTGTTTCTTCTATAAACATATAATTACTCAAAAATTACATAAGCTTGGTTTTCCATTTTATTTCATAGAACTCTACCTCTGAGATAAAATATTTCTATATGTTTGTTATTATATGATTGATGAAATTATATATGTATAACCTTTTTGTGGAGAAAATTATGTGGATATAGTATATAATTCCTAAAAATTTCAACATAGAACACATCAGGATGTTTTGATTGGTTTAGATGAAGTGAAATATGATAAGATATCATCCCCCCTGATCATGGATGTCAAAAGGGATAATGTTTCTAGGGATTAAATTTCCCGTTATAATGAATATTGTAACACTATTCCATGGGAAAATTTGATGAAATATGTTTCATATAACATTGAACTACAAATCATTCAAAATATTATACTTATTACCTCCAACACTATCCAAATATGTTGGAATTCTACCTGTATTTCCATTTAGATAACCAAATGGTGTAACTTCAATTCTTCAATTGAATTTTTTTTGTATAAGAAATCTATAATGGGAATTCATTAATATTAACCTCATTTTAAATCAATTTATTAGTATATTAATATATCAACCAATGGTTGGATGGTCGTTTATGATTGACAATCATTATGAATATGATTTAGAGTATAGAAGATCAGCTCCATGTCCATTTTATATAGAATATTTATTCAGAACATAAATGTAATCCTTATAAGTATATAATATAAAATAAATATTATATATTAAAATAAATTATACCACATAAATTATACATATATTGGAAAATTATTTTGATGAGTAGTATTCTCAAAAAAATGAAACATGTTCTGTGTATTAGGCGACCAATAATAAAAAAATGAAATAATAAACATTAAAATTTTTAGGAACACATTTAATGAAATCAGTTTTAATATTCTCTCATTTCAATAGAAGTGTTTGTAACTGTTTCATCATTCTGTTAGGAATTTTTCATTCCACCACAACTTTCTTAGAAACCAATAATCACTATATATACTTTGAAATATATATCTTCATATTTTTTCATTAGAAATTATTCTGGATATCTCTATAAATATTCATAATTTTGGGATAGATAAATAATAATGAGATATGAACACCATCGAATAGATCCTTCTTCAATAATGGTATTGATAGACCACATATTCACTTCCAGAATCTTATAATTCCATAACTATAATGTTTTAGCTGTGAAATATCCAAACATTCTTTTATAGATCAATATACACCTTTAGTGGTTTTTTAATCATTACATGAATTGATGGAATAGAAGTAATTTGGGGAGGAATTTTTTTATCTAATTTATTGTGATTTTAGGGTCTATCAGTTGAAAACACATGAGTATTTAGTCTCTTCAATCATACTCAATGATAAGATATTAGGATACACTTTACATAATTCACCAGCCTCCCTATTTACCTTCCTAGGGTGGTAATTTTTCCATTAGTCATAGTACTTATTCTAATATGACTATATCTTTTTTCACATGCTGAAATCCTTATCTATGAATATAAAAATTATTATGTTATCCTCAATATATTTTCAAATTTTTTTACATTGATATTGTGCCACAATAAAATTAATTAAAATATAACCACTAATAGATCAATATCAAGTGTCATATTAATTTTTTCATAAACATTCAGTTCATATAATGAATAAGCTACCACTATGATATTTTTACTGTGGAAACACCACAATCCCTTCATTGGCGCATCACTATATATAAAATTAATTATTTACTATGAGGTATTGTTATTAAATATGTAGTAATATTCTTTCTCTAGTAATCTAATAAATTTTCATTATAATCATCTATGTAGGGGAACATAATTCCATTCAATATTAATTTGGTTAGTGGATTTTAAATCCATGATAAATTTCCTAAAAGGGACGGTATTATCTATCTAATTGATGAAAAATATTTATATATATTATAATTTTTTTTAAAATTAAATCATTAATATTCTTATCCATTCAAGGAACCACACATATACCCCCTATTATGTTTACATGACCCATTAATTGTACTTTGTGTAGTAATAATTAATGCATTGTAATTTTTTCAAACAATTTATCATGTATCAAGTTCATCATCACAGTCCTCATATAATCATTATTATCATCCAAGATAAAACATTTACTAGAATATTATCTATAAATACCACATCAAATATATTATGTTAATCTCTAAAGAAAAGATTAATCACATATATGGAGATTATAGGTGAATTTTTATCTCTGAATTATATCACTATGAATTCTTAAGACCATATATTTTACGTAAGGTTATCTTTGGTAAATACTATATTTTTACCCTTAATATATGATAACAATATCAATGTTCAATCTATGATAAGTATTTAACCACTAACATATGATAAAATTATTCATCAGTATGTGATATATAATACTTTTGTTGACTATGATTTTTTTATGATCTTGAAAATTAGTGTAGATATTATTTAATTGATATTTACATTAAAAAATATGATTGGAGGACACCATCGAGAATCCATTGGGTGTATAAAACCCTTATCTATGTTATATTAATTTTCTTATTTCATTAATCCAATTTAATCAGGGAAATTATATAAGGAATCTTTAATATATGCCTAGAATTAGGTATGTGATCAATTGAAAATCAAACCCATTATCTAGGGATGTCTATGAAACTTCTCTATAATTATTTCTACATAATCTTAAAAAAATAATTATTTCATCAATATCATGTCTTCCCCAACAATTTGAGGTAAACACCCCTAATGAATGGGTATTAAGACAAATATAATGGATGAAATTAAAATAGTAAATATAAGAAAAAACGTGCATCGATATATGATTATAGGTTTACTTATGATTTGAAATTTTACACCCCTTTCTAAAAAAATTAAAATACTCTATATGCATATAGTTTCAATCCATGGCCATAATCACACAAAATTTATTATAAAATCACAACATGGAACATATATATTTAGATTTATTAGAGATTAAAAGCATAAAAGACTTATTTTACATCATTGAAAATATCTCACTAAAATATTAATCACATATGATACCCCTTTTAGAAATATAATACATTATAATTTCCTTCATAACCAATGGAAGTGATACATAAGAAATGGTTACCTCATATTATTATTATAAATAAAAATAAGATATGTCAATCAAAATTCATAAGCATTCATAATATGAGTTTGAATGTATGAAAAATAATAAATTTGAGTGATCATATTTTAGTGAATTCAAACCCAATAAAACAAAAAAATCTTTATACATGGCATAATGATTTTGGTATTGCAGAAAAACCACTCATAAAAGTGATGTAACAAGAGTCCATAATCATTATCATAGAGTATATAACAAAATGTTTTGTAATAGAATAATGTATTGTTAAAAAATATATTAATAAATATTTATGTCATGGTTAACAAAAAACACATTCCAATCATATTGGGATGGTCTAGACCCCCACTACCTGAAATGGGTTCTATACCAACAAGAATATTTGAACATTTTTAGAAATATAATTTTATAAGACCCCTTATACCATAAATTATAGAATATGATTATTTTAACCCATTTATGAGAAGAATATGCCAACATTATTTGTAAACCAATATTATATATATAGTAAATACAAATGATTTTGAAAACCCATTGGTATATGAATTTAATTAGTTTCCTGCATGTGTGGAATTCCACCTTACGAAATCTCTCCAATAATGATTCCTATATATGAGTAATATTTATCTATTATTACCCACCACCATAAGTATATTCTTTATTGTTTTTTTTATTCCAATATTATTGAGAAATTAATTAGTGAGTTCAAAATACATCGTCTCTTTGTCCAAGAATAATTTTCATTTTTTATAAGTATGTAACACTAACATTGATTATTTAATGACATGATTTTTCATGATACATTTAATAAGGGAATGTCATATAATTGTTTTAATTTTATTTCATAATACATCTAATTTAATGTTAATTTTTTAAAATATATTTACTCACTCTATAAACATTAATATAATATAAAACTATTATTTTTAATGATATATATTACGAAATGTTTCAATTAATTATTTTATAACTCTATTTTTTGAATATAGTAGGGGGTTACAAAATTTTAACACCTAAGAATCAATTATAGTAAGTTGAATTTTTATTTTAATAAAATTATAATATAATGAAAATTTCATTATTTTATGTGATAAATATTGATTTTGGGCTTTCTCGAACAAAATAATGCTAGAATGAAATTTTAAAATTAACCCTTAGAAATTAGATTTTATAAATAATAAAATATTAGTATTTAAATATTCCTTATTTAATTAAGTATAATATATTAATATATGATTAATTAATTTTATATTTACTATAAATTTTATTTAAATACAAATAAAACCAATTCACATTCAAAATGGATATTATTCATTGAACTATTTTTTAATCATTGCGTCTTTACATTTTAATGTATTAAAATAATATATAATAATGGATGATTTTAATTAAAATCATTGATTAAATACAAGACTACATAATTTAAATCCATATAATGACAATAACTAGACATATAATTATGATAATATCTAATAAATAATGAAAAATGCATACCATTAAATCTATTTTTTGGAAGAGTCATTCGATAATAATTTATAATTAAATTTTTATACCACTATGAATTGAAATTATTAATATAGATTCAGTATTTCAAATTAGAATATTTTATATTAATTAATAAGGTCAACATAATTATTGGCCATAATGAAGACTAAAAACAATAATAATTAATTGAAACTTTTAGGGTTTAAATCAGTTTACTAGGGGTTATTTTAAAATAATAACGGTCAAAATTACCTAAACACTCTTTAAAACCCCATAATTAGTTATATTTTTTAATTTAACATTTCCCCATATCAATATAATATATTGATGTGAAATATAACAAACAATGTGTCTTGATATAATTGAAAAAATTTGAAATATTAAATTTGTGACACTCACCTTAATTATAAAATGACACATCATCCCTCTACTTCTTCATAAATTTCAAGACATTTAAATCAATCTAACTTATAAAATTTATCCCGAAATTACTTTTCCAAAATCTAGAGGGTTTTTTCTTCCCTAAATTCCAACCCTTGAGTCCATAATAAGGGATAGAAAATAAGATTCTCTTAGAGGAGGAAATCACTTAACCTGTGTTATATCTTTTTAAAATATTATTTTTTCAAAATCAATAATTTCATAAAAATTAATATGTAGTATTTATCTATCAAATAATTCATCAAATTAGAAACAAATATATCTCTCATGTGTATGTAATAATACATTGACATTAAATGATGTATGTTTTTTCTATTACCATCTCAGATAGATTTTCATAATTCATGAATAAAATGATATACAAAATATATATGAAATAATATTTATTAATGAAAATTAATATATCATCCACATCCTAACCCTTTTGACCATTATATAAATTAAATTATCTCTCATGCGTACTTAAATAAAACCATCTTTATGAAGAGATGAGATTAATTCTCTATATATAACATTAAAAAAATTAGTTGAAAAGGTATATAATGAATATATATGATATTTATATAATTTATATATTTCTTTATGTGATGAAAATATACCATATTCATAGAAACCGAAAACATCCATGACCAGAAATGACCAATAATATGATGTATGTAAACCCCAAAACATTGGTTGTAAAGAAACATTAACATGAAATGGGTAAAAATATTTTACAAGAGCATCATTTATGATATTTTAAACACTATTATGATTCAATTAGAAATTAATAAAATGTTTTAAACCATTATTCATGTAGTTAATTCAAGATCAACTAATGGGAAGCATGAGGAAATGTATTTTGTCTCAATTTGAATTCCATTTATTTATGTTTTTTATTATGTACCTAATAATATTTATATATTTGATATTTATAACCTTTAATATATATAAAATTAATAATAATTATTATTATTATTATTATTTCATTTCATTTTTATTCATTCAATGAAATATAATTTACATGTTTTAAAGAAGTGAAAATATATTTTACAGTGTAACTTTAACTATAGATTTAATTTATATTCGTTGAATGAATTTTCTCATTTGACATCCTTATATTCACATCATTGTCCTATCCTATAGATATATAAGTTGTATACTTATTTGAATCCATTTTTACTCCCATTGGTAATTGAATCAATGAAAAAAATTGTTTAAAATTATATAATTATTTTAATTTTAATATGATATATTTTTCATCAATGTACTCAATTTTTAAAAATATATATATAAAACATTTATTTACACAAATAATTTTACTGTACATTTTTTATTATTTACTTTTTAAAAATTATATAAATTTAACATTGTAGTATCATTCAAAATGTAATTTATTTATCTTTCTATACAAAAATTAAAAAAATGAATATATTTTTAATATATATATATACATCCTTAGAAAACATCTTATCCATTGTAATAGTATTATGAAATTTAGATTCTTATACATGATTCCAATTTTAAAACAATTAATCCTTTAAATTTAGTTCTTATTTTAATAATTACATTCCAAATTCGTTGTTTTTCAAAATGAAATGATATTATTACTGAAACATTATTTCAAACTAACCAATGGATATCTCATTAAGATTATTAATTTTGTATTGGTTAAGAGTAACTTTAAACAATAAATTTCTTAATCTACCTGAAACTAGAGTTATCCCCAAACATTAATCTCAATGGTTTAGAGGAACCATTATTATAGAGATCATGGAAAATTCTATATCAAATTTTTAAAAATAATCCATTGGTATTGGATGAGTGATACTAATGGGATTTTAAAACCCACATTTAATGAACCTTAATATCCACCTAGGCCTACCCCCCAACCATGAGCCTGATTCTCTCTTTAACTGAGCTACATTAAACCTCTATTCTCCTCTATCATCATCACAAAAGTAAGGGATTATTTTCTTTAAATCTTTTTTAGACTCACATTAGTGAGTTTTGAAACATTTTTCTCATTTAAGAAGTATTTTTTCATTTTTATCAATTTATGAACACCAATCCAAGATATTGTGGGGTTATAATTCTTCTCGATTTTGATAAAAAAAAATTCGATAATTTTTTTAAATTATTATATAATAACGTTTATATTAATAGATATAAATGTTTTTTTGATTTAGTTATCCTATACATTTTCATATTTACAATATATTATTTAAATATATATCAAAATATTATTTAATTATTTAATCTTTTCATTTTTCATTGATTTATTAATTTATTATGGGCATTTAAAATGGCTTGTTATTATATAGAATAATTTATGGCAGTCAAATTTAATACATTAGTGTGAAATTAGGATATAATACATAATTATTCATTTATGTGAAATTGGGTTTGATGTGATTTATATTATTATATGGTGTATTATGAGGAGATTTCACTTTCAGAGCGTTAATAATTTCGGGATATGTTTCTCTCATATATATTGATTCATATTGACTTGGTCTATAATGAAAATACACACAAATGATATCGAATTAATATATAAAACTATCTATGCAGAAAAGGTTCTAGTATGGAAATATAGAACACTGATATGATTCTCAAAAAAGATATCTATTGTTTCCCAAACATAGATTCATTGGTAATTAACAATGATACATATTTTTAATCATTATTATGATATATTGTATTTATATTTCCTTATTTCATCTAATGCTTCTAACATTATCAAGTTGTTAGTTATTATTTTCTGATACTTATATTCCAAAAAATATTATAATTTATTATATATTCATCCAACATTTATATTAATTAGGTATTTATATGAAATTGAATTTAAAAGAAATTTTAATTTTTAATAATCATATTATTTGTCTATAATATCATTTAATATTTGAAATTATTAATTAAATTCTTCCCAAATTTGTTTCTATAGAAATTAAAATTTGATAATATCCCCTTAATATTCCCAAATCCTCATTAACAATTTCATTAAAATACACATTTCCTCTACATAAATTAAATCTAATTACTAGGTAAGTATTTCATTAAATATCAAGAATAATATTGGCTTATATGTTTTTATATTTGATAACATTGATGTCATAAATTTATATTGTAAAATTCCTTCTTTCATGCAATTTATTTTTTATTGAAAATAATTTGTATAATAGTTTTAATTTCACTAGTATATAATGGATTATATTATAATTGATTTGAATGTTTAATTTAGTGTATTACTAGGGGAATTTATCTTTTTCATAATTTATAATCACTCTATGTGTATTTAGACTGATTTCACATTTCTGTTGGATGTTATAATTAAATGATTATGGTAATGGATGATCATTGGATATGATTTAGTTATATGGATGGTGGGAAGTTTCATATTTATTATTTCCACTTAGTGATGAGTAATTTTTTATAACAAATATTTTATTTCATTTCATATATCATACAACTTCATGCTTACAAATATTTTATTACATTGTGGATGTATATTTATTCTTACATAAATAAATGTTTCTATGATATTTTTTAGGATGATTATTTATTTATTTAAAATATGAATGAATATTCATGATGTTATTATACAATGATTTTTGGTTTTGATAATGGGTGATACATTGTTATTATTCTTTGTTAAATTTATTTCATCATAAAGACAACCATATTTAATTGGATTCAATTATATATTTAAATAATGGATTTTTTTCAAAAAAAAATTATATCATAAGGATATGTATTTAACACGATTCCATAATTGTGGTTACTTATTTCTCGTCTTAAATGTTATTTGGTTCATTATTTGTAGTAAAAACTTGTAGCATATATTATTTATCTTAATTATTTTCTTAGCAGATACTCCTATGATTTAATGAATTTAAAATTCAAATTGGTTATAATGAATTTTATTGTTATATATTACATTTTTTTAATAGAATAAGTCTTTTTCCCAGGAATATAATTTATAGAAATTGGATGTATCATCTCAATCGGATGTCAACTTAGTTTCATGATTATTTGATTTTTTTTTATTTTTTTTATAAAATGTATCATGTAGTGGATGAATGTTGTCTCTATGATATAATTATATTTGAATAAAATTTTTAGGTTTGGAAAAGGTTATCTACCATATAACAAAATATATATTTTAAACAATCATTTATTCATGGTATAACAATAACATATTTTAAAATATTGTAATATTCATGAACATAAAGAAAGAAGTGATTCAAAGAATTTTATATCTGATATGTTTCCATTTTTGAATCATTAAGAGAGATATTGTATGATAGTTCAAGAAGGAAATGATATCAATATACATGAAGTAAAAATTGAGATGATGTTGTTTAGAGAGTGAAAATTAATGGATGATTCATATATTCCATTGTATCTGGAAATTACTAAATTGATAATGATGGAATTTTTAAAGTGGCTATATCATGGAAAAACAATGAAAATGAATTTCTAATAACTATATTGATTGTATTCTTAACTTTTTAAGGAATTTCATCTAGATGGCGTGGATATACCTCAAATTATTAAATGGAATGGATGTTCATTAATAATCTTTTATTTTATAATTAAAAATTTCATGATTTTTAAAAAATTATTGATTATTTTGGGAGGATAAAACTAAAATTAATAACTGCAGAGAATGTGGTATGCCTTTTTCGAAGAGAAATGTTGATGGAAAAAATTTAAAGTGCCACAAATTGTCATCTTCAACATTCCATTGATTCAAAGGCATCAAAATATATTCATATTTGCAAAAATCTCAATAAAAATGGGAATTTAGGTTACTGAGAGAATTAATGATAATAATGATTTTTTTTCATATTTATTATTTATTATCACTAACAAAATTCGATGCAACTCATATTTATTATGCATTTGAGGTTTGTATTGTTAGGTTTAGTCTATAATATTATGGTTTCAATCATTTTTTCAAATACGTACCTATTACAACATCGCAATTATCTTGTTCATGTTTATAATCTTCCTTGATTTATTTTTATGGAAAAATATTTTATATTCAATATTGTACTAAAAATTTGAAATTATGCTCCATGAAATGATATATTTGTCTACTTGAAACCATTAATAAGATCATTGAAATAGCTTTGGGATATGTGTGTGTGTGTGAATTTGAGGTTTCTTCAAAATATGTATTCCATATTTATGATAAACTTTTACGGACTATAATTGATTTCTCATCTAATGAATTTTTTTTAGTGAAAGAAGGTAAAAATATCATGTAAATTTTGTATGCATATACCTCAATAGGGAAAACAAAATATCTTCTTAGTTTTGGTTTTATATGGGATCACTGATTATTGCAACCATCAATATAGGTAGAATCAATTGAAGATTGACAAAATTGATGCCACAAAACATCCATTTCAATGTATTTTATAGATGTATATACTTAATGAATTGAATTATTTCTATTTTTAAATATGGAAAAGTCTGATTATATTTAAAACATGATGAATTTTGACACTAAATCCAATAAAAATAGTAAAAGTAAAATTTTGTTTTTTGAGTGTCCATACTGCTAATCCAATTTCTTATAATTTTTTTATTTAATTCACATTTAGAAAAATATATGTGAAATATTTCATAAAATTACTCGAAATATCATGTGGAAGAATAGTGATGACATAGAATTTTTGTGGGACTTGTTGGAATGAGGTATTTGTCAAAAACTACATCCAGTTTGTATTGGTGAAAATAAATGGATTGTTCCGTGTTATTTTTATGTGATAAATCTTGTGAATAAAAATAAATATTTGGATGTATTGGAGAATATAAAGGTAATTAATGGCTTTTTAAGAAACATGTGTAAATATGTCAAAATAAGGGTATTGAAACTAAATTCCCCAAAAACTCATGATTATCAAATCCTTCATCATGAATTGATTCCTATAACAATTTTGAACATTCATTCCAATATTGTAAGGGTGAACATGCCTTCCATTTCCATTTTTATACAAACCTTTGTTCTACACATTAATCTTATCAATTCTTGATAAATATGTCGCAAGAGGTTCCATTAATTTTGTTTGAGTTGGAGAAATATTTTCCACCATCGTTTGTCAAAGCATGTTGCATTTAATAGTTATTCTTCCCACTGAAATAATTATTGTGGAAAATTTTCATTTCATTTCATGTATCCTAGTGAATGAAATATATGAATACGGAAATATTATGCTCAAAACAGAAATAATCATGAATGTTCCACTGTGAGAGGTTATCAAGCTCAAGAATATAATAATTTCTGCTCAATGATTTTTTTGAGGTAAGCACAATGTGAAGTTGACCATTGAGAGGTGAAGATGAATAGAATGGGAAAATTGTTCCCTTATTTCCATGTCTTTCAAAAAAATTAGGAATTAATGGATCATATACATTTTTTAAATTGAGCCTTGTAGAGTGGGATATAGAACACAACATAGTATTGTTTTACTGTAGTTTGTCTAATGTTTATATAATGTATGTAAATTGATTATATAATTTTTATCTCACATGAAATATTTTAACATATACCATTAAAATAATATTATTTATATTGGTCACATAAAAAATTTAAAAGTATTGTTTATCAGTCTTTTCCTTTGAGAAGGAGAGTGTATTTTCATAGAAAAGAGTATCTTTTAAGGTTGAAATAATTTATAACCATTAAATTAATTAACGTAACATGTAAATAATAATTTTATTATATTATTATTTTATATTTTTGGTATTATTTTTTACTTTTGGGCTAAATCTATAAAGAATTTAGAGCAATAGATTTTGGTCCTAATTATTTATAAAACCATGGAAAATATTTAATATTAAATGTTTATAAATTTGTTACAACTGATCATGTGTGGAATATAATAACACAACATGATTTCAGTCTATTAGTTTAAAAAATTTATTATTACATGAGTACTTCAGATAGTAGGTCTCGATATGAAAATTTCTGTTACTATGGCCTTTTTGATAAAATATTTTAATTGTATTACTGCTATCATGGTCTATATATTGTGATAAAATATAAAAACATTTATTCAATGATGAAACATGGTAAATTTAATAGTGAATATAGATTTAGGGTTGTTTACATGAGTCTATTATATGAAATCTATGAATTATATATTTTTATATAAATTAAATAACAAGGGTTTTATTTTAAAGATCATCTGAGACCTTATTAATATCTCGTTATTATTCTAATCCCAATACATATTCTTCAAGATTATGGGGATGAAATTGAGACCATTGAATCCCCCATTGGTTTTGACCAATATATTGCAATTTATTACTCAAATTGTCTAATGTTGAGAATTGGTGTTCAACCATATGTAGTGATGGGTAATATTTTGAAACAATGATATATATTTATAGTACATTTGGTTTTCATTTATGTTTTTTTCTCAAGTTATTACTATTATAATTACATTAATTTAGTTTCCAATTGGAATGATTTGTCTTTTTTATTTTTTTTCTTTCATTGAATTCAATTAGATTTATATCAATTCAAAAAAAATTTCTAAAATGTTTTTTTCAACAATGTATACAATGGTTTTATATTATATTTTGTGATAGATTATATGACATTGCTTACAATAGTTTTTCCTTCTATTTTGTATGTTAATTTTTTAAAAAAAGTTTCCAAAAATTTAATATTTTCATCTTCTGAAGATTATAAATGATATTGATGAAATTAACTAGATCATACTATGTGATGTTGATCACTGAATTATTGTACAATGGATTCCTCCTCTAGTTTACTATGTGAGATTAATAATTATAATATTTATTAATTATATTTAACATCAAGTTATTTTGGTGTATCATATTTTTTTCACATTCATCCGAACCATATTTGATGCATAATCAGCCAATTAGTATGATCCGTGTCGGGGTTCTCCTATAGCTACACAAAGCACCATTCCTAGCCATTCTCACCCTGGCCCACCAATAGACATCTCGTCTACCACACCTTTTTATCCTCTACTTGAGAGTCTAGGTATGTTCTCACCAATGCCTTATTCATCATCTCATTTAGAACTTATTTACCGAACCATATATATACTGCCTCAGGGGATGTTCCAAACAATACCGTTTCCAATTCTAGATGCATCATCACCCCTTTTTTCCTCATCTTACCATGTACATTCCACATCCATTTCCTACATTCCATCCAAGATGTGATTCTTTTATCATTAAAATTGGACTCAAATTACTAAAAATTAGGATATACATACATTTTAAGAGGAGCATCATTCAATGGATGTCAATCTAGGAAATCCTACACCTCCATCAAAGCCAAATGACCATCTAGTGTCATGTTTTTTATAATTTTTTTCAAATTTTATCACATCATTTTATCTTATTGTACTATTAATTAAATGTATATTTTATTCTTCTATCATATTCAGTGGGATATTCTAAAATGATGCTTGGGTGCAAATATCTATCTAAATAACATAATCATTAAACATAAATAATGTTCAATTAAAATTCATAAAACCAATTGATATGTAAAAAAATCGAGTTAGTGTAGAAGTTTAATGTAAACATTACCATGTAAATCGATTTAATTCTAGATTAACTAGACTCATGGATGCATATCAATATTTAATTCGCAGAGAAATAATGGGTAGAGATATGGGTAAGAAAATTTGTTTAATTTATATCTATATCATATCTATATTTATATTGATTAACATGTACATTACAAAATCTGTTTAACATTACCAAAAATGATATTATAATGGTGGATAAGCTTCTATATAATTAAGAGTTGTGGCGATCACAAAAGGATGGACAATATGTAGGGTAGAGTAGTATAGTCAGCTCTGATTCAGTGTGTCAACTATTATTCAACAACATTAAAAAAACATAATACAAAAAAATTATTATATATTTGAAGAGTAATGAGTTTAATGTATTCTTCATATTTAATGGTCAGTATTTATATCTTAATTCTTATTTATTTTATTGAATTTTTATTTTTTGGATGTTTTAAAAAAACCTAAATAACAAGGATTCTATAATGTATACCCAAACCATGGGATGAAATATAATTCAAAAACATGATATATTCAATCTACATTAGTGTAAATAGATATAATATCAATATTTAAATATTTACATAATTTTAAGAGATGTATTCAATGATTCAAAAATTTGGGTGGATCCCTCTATTAGATAGGATTCAATATTTTTCATTTTGAGAGTGAAGAAAAATTGAATATTATATAATTTAGAAAATATTGAATAATAATCCCAAAAAACTAGTTCTATATTCCAAACTTATAATAGTTCATACAATTACCTAAAATTCAATTTTTTTTCATTGGAGCGTTGTTTGCCAATATTTTTCTAAATAGGATTCTTTTTTTTTTTGATATTTTTTCAATTACAAGTTGGGAATACATTGGCGATAAAATAATTAACTAATTTTTTGACACATAATTTTTTTATCAGAGTGGAAATACGTTTTCTATACTCATTAATCTTAGCTAATCCTATGCCCCATAGGTTTATTATATTTAAATTACATTATTTTATCTTCATTTTGTAAACTGACAAATGATTTTAATAAATTATTTTCAGTTATCTATAAAATATTCAAAGATGTAATTTCAAATAGTCCATTAAAATAAATTTAGATTTTATTTAATAAATTCAAACAAAACAAAACTTTTCATTTTTTTATTTGTATTATCAATAAGTATATAAAAAGTCATTAAAATGATTTAAAATTCAATATAAGATTTACTAAACCATTTTAAATAAAACTCTCATATTCCTAAAATTAAAGGTCATCAATCCCATATTAATATAGGTGTCCATAAATGACCTATTTAGTATGCTTTTCATGCTGAAATTTATCTTTACATCCCAAGATTCACTTAATATAAGGATGGAAATTCCAATTTAATATAGAATTTATATCTTTAATAAAGCCCTCTAACTCCCTCCAACTCGGGGTAGAAATTCTTCTCCAAACATGATGAATGTTGTATTGATATCTAGAAAAAAAGAATTATTGATTTTAATTTAACACCTATATGATATTTCAATATAATCTATATATCATTGAAACTACGATTTGATGAATGAATCATACCTCAATTTCAATATTTGATAACTTTTTTATTCAAAAAATATATTTAAAACGAATAAAATAGCCTCAAATAAACCAATTATAATACACCATGATGAACCAAATACCCTATAAAATTAAATAAATAACATAAACTTATTTAAAATAAATAATTTATCCCAAAATAAACTAATTGACCTATTAAAAATGACTAGTAGATCAAATAACAACATAGAAAAAAACAAATGTCAAAAAATGTACCAAAATAACATCTCTCAAAAAAGAGAAATCACAAAAACAAACCAAATAAACTAATAATAAATGAACCAAATAACCTATCATAAATAAAATTTTACCCAAAATGAACAATATAACCTAACATAAAAATATGTATCTCAAAATGAAAAAATGGCATATCCCAAAAATAAAAACAAACTAAACTAATATAAACGAATTTATTAAACAAAAAAAATAAACTAATGGCCAAATAAACTAACAATAACATTTATAACCCAAAAATGAACTAGCTGACATAACATGAAATTAAAAAAATGAGAAAACTTAAATATAGCATAACCCAAAGGTCAACCATCTGACCTTCCCCAAATTGACCAATAACAATGTGAGAAAAATAATATTTTCCAGAGTAAACCAAATTATATGACTCAAAAATAACTTAACCAAAACATGAATAAAATGTCCTCACACAAATCAACCCTTATGACAAAACATAAATTGAACCAGGTTATCTATCCAAATTACCAAATAGGCAGATCGTTGGAATGATATAACCCAAACAAATAACCAAATAACATAACTCATTAAGGAAAGAAACACCCCTCCAAGAATGAATCAAATAAACTAACCTAAAAATTTAGAAAATACTCTAACAGATTAAAAAAATGACCAAATTAAATTATAAATTAAACAAACAAATAACCAAATAACCAAATGACCAAAATAACAATGTCATCAAATAGCCAAATAATGTAACAGAAATAGAATTGTACCAAAATAAAAATACAAGGGGAATACATATAAAACCCAAATTTTAATTGTTTATTATTATATAATGTTTATTTTATTCCTCTAGTATTAATTTTTTAAAACATATATTAATGTGATTTTTCATTTTAAGGATTTCATCAATAGCTAAATCATAAATTCATTCAATGTTCTGTTGTAATCTAGTAAAGCCTAAATTGGTTATAGTAAAAAAATTTACCAAGTATATTATTAATCTAGTATAACTACACTTTTGATCGTTACTTTATTCTAATCATAAGAAGATCCATTCCCATGTATCTTAAATTTGTGTGAAAAATTACACTAATAAACCGTAGTGACTCGATATTATAATTTTATCAAATTCAAAAATGCTTTAACATGATGTGAGTATATGATTGAAATCACAAATCTTTAAAACCATTGTTTACTCTTTACCAACATTATATTATTCAATAATATACAATTATATTATTAAATTCATTTTCAACATGTGGAAGTTGGCATCAATGTCTTTCCCTTGAGAGAAATTTTTTTTCTCGAGAATGAAGAAAAGGGGTGTAAGTGATGTCAATATAGTGACAAAAGAAATGATTGGAATTCATTTAATAGATAATTCAAATTTTGAAGAATATTTTATAATTTAATCTTTTGTTTATATTTTCAATGGTGTGCCTTAGAGGCCCTCAATGAGAAAGAAGACGAAGGAATCAGGTAAAATGATCACTTGTTATGGTAATTAGGTGAGGAGTTCCACGGGAGAGTCTAATATTGACCTAGGAAAAGGAACATCCCCACTAGGTAACTGCCATAACCCAGAACCTATTCTATGCATATGAGGAAACAATAATATCTATACATGAGCATGAATGATGTAAACTGATAACTGAATAGTTCCTAGATAATTTTTTAGTTATTTGTCCTTCATATCCATAATGTATAGAAAAAATGTTATCTTTATATGATGCGATGAGTTTTGTCAATAAGGATTCTCATGGAGGTTGAGGTAATGATACCACTTCTTGTGATGATAGTTTTGATGAAAATAATGATAAAGATATTGGTTCTCTGTTTGATGATAATGATAAGGATATTGGTGATCATTATGATGGAACTGGTGGTGATGTGGGAGATCCAATCCAATCGCTATGATTTTTATTCAAAATAAATATACATAAACAAAACAAAGACCCCCAGTATGTGGGTCAAAAATATTGTAAACCAAGGGCATCACCCCTAATTATATTCACCCCCACCGGTTTGAAAAGTGTATCATTAGAATACCAAACCACCGGTTCTCCAAGAACTGCAATAGAAGCCAGGAAGTCTGCCACTTTATTCACTTCCCACTAAGTGTGGGTGACCCTTATGTTGTTATTATTGAGTTCCATACATTGTCTAATAATGTATGTAATCATCCATGGAATGTTGTCACGCCCCTCCAAGGAATCATCTAAAATCTTCGAGTCCGTTTCCAGTTCGAAAATGTCAAGGCACCTCTGACTACTATGGTACAGCCCAGAGAGGGCTACCAAGGCCTCCTCCCGAACAAAGCTCCCCCCCATAGAATGCTGAGAAGGAAAAAACCACACCCCCCCTATGATCCCGCACAACCCCCCATCCTTGAATAATGTCCAAAGCACCAGAACCGTCTATATTCATATTATAACTATCCTCAGGGGGGGGATCCAGCGAATCCAATTCCCCTTCCCCTTGGAGACTTTCTATCTTGCCATCTTCCTAGGGGACTGTAAAAACCGAAGCGAGGACACTTCTGTCCCAATATCTGCAAGGTCCACCTGCTCAATCAACATGCACATAATCCTCAACACCACTGCCCTCCATGTGGACTTGGTACCCTCGAACCTTGCACCATTCCTTTCCTTCCAGAGCACCCAGTAGCCTGCATTGAAAATAATGGCACGGGCCTCAGCATCCTTCGGGTTATCTTCACATCCCTGAAACCACAGCTCCATAAAACACTCAAGGTTTTCAGCATTTGGAAAATAACCCGTATTCATTCCAAAGAAACTACACACCATACATCCCCAACCCCCTTCAAAGAAAATATGATTCGAAATCTCCTCCCTCCTTCTCGGACAACACTGGAAATAGGATACCGGGCTGATGCGCAGCCTTTTAATGCTCACATCCGTAGGGATAACATTATTCTGGATATGCCAAGTCAGGAAGTTCAGTTTGGTAGGGATACTCTTCCTCCACACATCCTGTTCCTGTGGTCCTAATGACCCTGAATCATAATTCTCCAACAAAAGACTTTAAGGTTGAACTTACCGGACGTCGAAGGGGTATACACGCACCTAAACTTATCGGGGATCAGTACAACCGAGTCGAAAACATTCTTCTGTGCATCAACCAGAATCGGTCTGAAAACATGGGATACGAGCTAGCCTCCCTGAGAGAGATAAAATGGGTCAGACACCCATGATAGCCCAACACCGATCCTTCCCAGTTATGTTCCCAGAAACAGATCTCCCCCTCGCTGATATTCTCCCCATAAAATTTTATTTTATAGTAATGATACATGTGTGGATGATGTTTAGTTACTAAAAATGACTAATCATGTAGATTATATATGTCCTTTATAGTATTTTAAGTTGTTTTAGAAATATTATTAACCAACTAGTTCAATTATAAATATATAATAATTATATTTTTTTAAATGTGTATGATGGTTCGTGACATATTTATAGGTTTTGTTAGAGGTATTAAATGGTGCTAATGTTGTGCATTGGGGATAGGAAGTAATGACAATTGTTTATAAAACTATTGGTATACATCAATATTAGAAAGGTTTATATATCGAATGTTACATGAACCATTATTATAGATGTATACCCAAGTTTTACATCAAATTATAATTATTACTATTTGGTGGCGATCTGTACCAACATTTAAAATCAAATCCATTGGAATATCCATAAATTGATGTCCATAATCCCAATATTTTATATAACTATTTGTACAATCTATACAAACTGTTCTATGGACAATACAAAAGATTTTATTCCATTGGTATAACATTTTTTCAAGTAGATTCACAATCAATGTAAATTAAAATTTTCTTCAATATCCATGTTCCCTGTAACATGGATATGAATATTTCTTAAATCATATATCCTTTCTTTATATAGTGTTTTACAGTGACTTTTATTTTATTAGCTTTGCAATTATTGTCAATCCATAATATTTACTAAATTCTCATATTTATTTACATGTAACATTATTTATTAGTTGAATTTATAAATTAATATCTGAGGAATTTATTATATATACCGACTAGGTGGGCCGTGGTTATAGATATCCCCTCGATGCATCGACATATCCCTTTAGAAATATCATTTGGAAAAATTAAATAGAATTTTGGTGTATACCAACTAATAGTTCTAAAATATAATGGTTAACGGTATTAATGGTATAGATATCATGATGTATGATATTAATAATTTCCTTCATTGATAATTTATTTATTATTATCCATTATATTACTGAATTTATATTATCCATGGATTTATATCATGCTCTATTTATTGATTAAAATGGAATGTGTTTTCAATTATTGTCCATAATATATTTGTTATTCCTCATTTCCACAATACATATTCCAGTAAATTTAATAATTTTAAAAATTTGATCTCACACTTCTTTCGGTTCCTTTTTAATGGATGTGAAGAAAATTTCATAGAAAGAGTTAATGGATGATGGATTTTTTCTCTTACTATACATCAATTTCTATTGATAATGTATACTGGGTATCATGTATATATGTATCTATACAATATTTCTAAACTGGTCAATCATTATAATTAGACCCCATCTATTTACACCAATGTATAATTATATCCATAAGCCCAAGGTTACTGGAGTAGGGGGTGTTAATGTTTTTTAGAGTATGTTTTGTAAAAATATTTAGAACATCATCTAAGAAAATGTAGATTATAGAATATACCCCTATGGTATAATTAAATGATATCCCTAATTATGGAATAACATCATAATGTTTTTTTAAGGTAGAGTTTATAAAATGTTTCTTTGAAATATGTCATTATAGGGATAATATAAGTTGATGTGGTATGGAATATATATATCTATCATTATTAACTATTAAAAGAGTTTGTTTAATTATATCCTTGCTATCATTATTTGTTTCTATGTGTGTGCATTACATCTTATCTAGTTAAATAGTCAATGTGTATAAGATTTAGTTATTTCACATTTTTATTAAAACCAATTATAAAATATGGAATTTTTTTATATTATGATTTTCCCATGGAAACCATGTTTGTGATTCCGAGATTTAAATTGATTAAATTTCCAATTTATATTAATTGTAACACCATGTTTTAAATTATGTATTATGATTTCAATTTCTTAATTTAATGAAGAATATAGTATATTTTGTTGTTAAGAATTGGAACCTTCATGAAATAAGGGTTCCAAAACTCGTGGTCAATGTAGAATTTTTATATTCAGAAAGCCATTAGATTTGTTATTAGAACTACATAGATAATGGTTATATAAATGAATATGATTATTTTCTTTACCTGAAAAAATATAATTATTATTCCATATAGTTATTATCATGTGTTATTTTTCTTAATTCGATAGAAGATCCCACTATTTTTTTTGTAATAATAATCATGTTGTGGTTGAAAATGAGTTAAGTCCCTTGAGATGTTTTTGGCCATTAAAAGTTATCAAATGCAAAATATTATGTTGATAGAATATTGTTTCAATGGAGATTCTAAAAAATAGTGGTTGTTGATCTAGATTTATAGGGATGAAGATGAAATAGAACACATGTAATGTAAATATTATAAAGAAATTTTCTTTGACCAATATTTCCAATTTGGGAAATGAAATGAAATGAAGGTAAAGTTCATATGATTAATAAAAAATGAGTAATATTTTTTAATAGAGTATAAGGATTCGTTTTAAAGACTATCCATTTATTCTATAAATGATATACAAAATATGGAAAATGAATTTTATAATTTCCTTGAAGGGATTAATCCATATCTCTAAAGGGAACTAGTTTCACAACTATTTCATCATATGATAAAATATAATTATATTATAAAATAATAGATAATCCTTGAATTGAGATATAGATAAGAAATTAATTATCTTTATATCTATGAAATCATTAACTTAATAATGTCTAGATCCACCCTATTATAACTTTTATATGTTATTATTCTGGGAGAAGCGAACAAAAATCAATCTATGAAAATGGAAATCTAAACATTGAGGGTATAAAAATTATATATAAATACATTTATTTATTTATTGAGGAATAATGTCAACATCTACTAGAAAATGATGTCTATTTTTCCATTTATTTAATCAATGCTGCAAGGCCACTCATTGTATAATTCCTTCGATGGATACTGCTGTGTTCAGGAGAACAATTGTTGTTTTGTGATAACATTTATATTCTCCCTAGTGTTTCATCCTGGGGAGCCATTTTTATTTTCATTAAGATATTATTTAGATCAATGATTTTATGAATTTATTATCGGTAAATAAATTCTATTTTGATAAATAACATGTCTCATGTACCTTGAATTGAATACAAATCTAATAAATATTAATGATATGGATCCTTTTAAAATATCATCCTTCAATCTGGGTATCATCAATTGAGATTAAATAAGGATGATATTAGGATAAAAATATTTTCAATGTGGTATAAGAATTATATGTTTAATTTATTTTAATTTTGATTAACTAATGCATGATTTATTTGAATTGTTCTAGTGAAAAATGTATCTTTAGAATATCAGGATAATTTAATTGTGGTATTCATTAATGATATCTTGTTGTAATATAGAATCTACGAGGGCCCTAAAAATCACTTTTTGGTCATTCTTGATATTCATATTTGAAAAGAGTGACATTGTAAATTTACAGTGATTAAATTCAATTTTTGAGATCATTATTTTCTTGGACATTCTATATCCAATGGAGGAATCACATTTGATTATTTTAAGAAAGATGCTATCAAACAATGCCATACAGTAAAGGCTATAACTACCGTATATATATTCATTGGTTTGGAATGTTACTATTATAATTTTCTTTAAAAAATTATCCAATTGGATAAATAATTATGAAATCCAACATATAAAGGGAATACATTCATGTGGATAACAAATGTGAATAATGTTTTAAGGAAAAAAATATGATATTATGAAATGCTCAGATTTTTACTCTACAATGTGTAAATTTATTATTTTTTTATACATAATTATTTATCAAATGAGTGATTTGGTTTTTTCCTAATACATAATGATAATTTTATTGCATATGATTCCATGTAGTTAAAGACTCATGAATAGATCTATCTAACTCATGATATAGAGTGGAATCTACAAACTCTTATTTGAAGTCTTGGATAAATTATATATATGGTGAAAGATGTGAAATTTTATCCAACTATAAGAGACTAAAATAAGTATGTTCATATACAGAGTTCAACATGAGGCAAAGGGGATGGATTGTGCAACTTAGTGACTATTATTACTCTATACATTACCATCCATGAACGGAAAATAAGGCATCATATGTATTATCCATGAATGATCGTGGTTTTCAAATAAAAATAAGAATTTGTAGGGATCGTTTTTTTCATCGATCAAGTAAATATGTGTATAGAAATTATTAAAGAAGTCAATGCATCACTCCTTTTTCAATTGACTACCAAAATATCTTTTTTGGAAAGGATAAAAAAACCCTATCTAATGATATGAATTATTTGGAAAAATTTTATGATTGGAATTTTTGGAATTTGGTATAATTCATTGGTATTTTATAATTTTGAAAGAGGCTGTGTGTACCATATATAACTAAGATAAAAAAGCTAATTATTTGATGATTCACATAGATCAGTATTTTATACAAACTTGTAATATTATGATATTTATGTATTTGAATAAAAAGTTATATATGGGATAACATAAAATGGGAAATTGTTGATTATATATCAAGCTTCATAGTTTTTAAGTAAGTGAAGGATGAGAGATAACATATTAGTGGATTCATGAATCCTTTTCTTATCATTGTGTGGAAATGGAATACATTAGAATGGAATTTTTTATAGGAATACCAAAGACTATAAGATATAATTATTCAACATGGGTTATTTTTTATCACCTTACCAAATATAAATATTTCCTTACTAGGAGACATGATATATCAATTTAAGACCTTTACCATATCCATATTAAAGAAATTATAAGACATACTGGTTAACAAAATTCAATTATTTTTTACCATAATTATCTTTTTTACATAAAAATTATGGATAATTCTTAGAAGGCTCTTGATGTTGATCTTTATTTGAGAACCTCCTATAATCCAAAAACTGGTGGATAGTCCCAAAGCACTTTCCAGACATTAAATCAGATGTTTCTATCATTATCATAGGATTTTCATGGTATTTGGTATTGGAATTTACCTTTGGTAGAGTTTTTCTATATTAAATCCATTCATTCTATATTTCAAATGGTGTCATATGAATAATTATATCGATATATATTTCATACTCTAGCTTTTTTGTGGTAATTAAAGGAATATTTTACACCAAGTATTTTTTGATGACCCAATGACAAATGTAAATAATATTTAGAGTCATATTATAGAATATAAAATATATTAAAATTGTTATACCAATATCATGAGTAAGGAATTGGAAACTTTTGCGGGAGATCTTGTTTTCTAGATATTATATCATTGGAAGGGTGATATATGGTTTGTTATGAAACAAGAACTACTCTCCATAAAAATAAAACCATTTCATACTATAAATATAATTATATTTTATGATTACCTTAAATAATATGCATAAATAATCTCAATTATAAATGATGCATTCCACGTATCACTTTCAAGGAGGTCCATGCTATATAAAATATATGTGTTCACTTATAAAGAAATAGAATTGGAATCTAGTCTATCGTGGTATTGAGATTATATATAGAATCATGAAAATATAGTTATGAATTGTGGAATAGAATGGCTCTACATGAAAATTTACTTTTTACAAATAAAATAACTGATGAAGTGACATGGGAGAATCATGATATTCTGATGAGTAACATCCCTCAATATTTTAGAAAGTGATAACCATGAGAATATCATGAATTGAGTTTTTATTGGTGGATTGAATGTAACACCCATGCCTCAATTAAATTAAGTGAATAAAATATTTTAAATAAACTATATTAAAATTCACTTTTTATTATTTCAATGAAGAAAAAATATAATTTTATAAGATGCATATTAATTTGTAACTAATACGGTAAAAAACAAAAATAAAATAAAATATTCCTTTTTTTATTAGAAATATAATTTTTGGAATTGAAATGAATTATTTAAATATTACACATTTTATATATAAAAATAGTTTACAATATTTTGTAAAAAAAATTTAACAATTATTTTTATGGAAATTATGATAATATCATTTCGAGGTTATAAGGGATATTCTTGAGAAAACTATTTTTAAGGGAATATCTATTCCCATTTTTATTAATTAAATAAACATATAGTAATGAAGAGATTAAATTAAATTTATATATTTCATAATAATACTTGAGAATTCAATTAATTATATTTATTAATACTAATCATATAGTTTATACAATATTATCTAATAAATGGAAATTTCGTTTATTAGAAAACATTTTTGAATCTTTTTGCAGATTTATTTTTAAATATAATTCCTCAAAATCTATGAATTTAAATTGATAAAATGTAAAAAATAATTAATATATTAATAATTTATATTAAGTAATAATATCAACATAATGTTTCCATATTGAATAGTAAAAAAGTAAAAAATTATTACTATGGTTATGATTAGAACTGATTTACAAGGGGTTAATATATATAAATTAGTGTTTAAAGGATGAAAAACATCTTTAAACCTCATTAGATGGATGCAATTGGACCATATTCATTTCCACATAGAATAATATAAATTTTAGAGCAATATTTCAATGAAACTCAGTTGAAATTATTGAAAAACAATGAAAAATATTATGTGTTTCACTCAACTCAATTATAAAAGGGAAATGTCTCTGCTCATTTATTGACACATATCCAGTAACTTAGCTTGACAAAAAAATGTCTAAATCTCTCAAAATAATTATTATCCTCATTTTATAGGTTCTTTTATTTTTAAATGACCATCCTTAGAGTCATTAATATGATATCCAATGGAGGTCTCACTAAGAAAAGGTAAAATTATTCACCAAGATCCTTCCTTTTATACTTCATCTTTTTCCACCATCTATATTCTCTTAACATATTAAATATAATAATAATAATACATTCCATATAATGGTATTATATATTTTTATTTCATAATATTTTTCCATCTCCTTCCCCATCATATTAGAAACAAAACTATCCATCATGTGTACTGTGGAAAATTTTCTCATGAACAGATGTAATTTATTTTCCACCACTAACTCACATTGATAGAAATAATGATTGAGAATATTAATTTATATGTTAAATATGAAAGAGTTTTTAATTTTCAAAATAAATCTACCATAAAGTTTCTTACCATTTCTACCATTAAAGAAATGATGTCGTCACTAATGCATACGTACGACCTACCATCTCAGTAAAGCGACTAGATTATTATTCCATATTCACCTATCAAATACTATGTCATAAATTGAATCAAATTATTGAATATAATATTTATTACATTATTATAATAATGGGGATGATGAAACTATATCTTATTCACCAAAACTAGAACTTCAATGAAACAACATGCATACAAAGAAGAAGAAGTCAACCCCAGAAACAATGTTAATAAAAAATGTTATAAAAATGAACATAAGATCTTATAAGAGGATAATATATGATATTATGAATATAAATATGTTTCTTTTATAAATTAAAAAATCCTTTAAAAATTATGTAATAGGATAAAACATGTTTTATAAATTGGAAGCATGAGCTAAGGGATTAATTCTAAATTTCAAGTCTATTGAGACATCTGTTATTATCCCCAAAATAACTTTCTTGAGGTTCATATTATGAAATATTAAAAAATTTATTATTAATAACTATTTATTTATTATTATTAATGTTTCGATTCAATCTTATTACTTTAGAGGTTATGATTTTAATGTTTAAATGGAGGTAAGAATATATTTTACAATTTCACATCCTTTTGGAATTTCTTTTTTTTCGTGAAGATATATTATTATTATTCCTTCCAGAAATGGAATAATTTTATTATCCACTTTATATATAAAAAATTTATATTTTTGTCCAAATTATCCCTACAATGATACTTTAATAAAGAATTATTTTTTAAGATAAAAACCAATATTATTCCTCCTTAATTTAGGTATATTATTCTTCCATGACCACAATTTCAGAAATTGATTTACAAAATTCCTATTATTTACTAAAATTATTTTTTGATGGAATTTTATGTAATCATTAACTTTTCAAAAAAAAAATAAATTGAATCGTTCTACTAGTTTCCAAAATTGATGTTTTCATATCTCTTTAAAGAAAATATTAATGATTTTCTTTAGAATATAGAGTGATACCACCCTACCACTAGAAACATTTAAATAATTTTACCTTATTTTTATTATTTTTATTAATTAAAGAAACACATAAAATTGTGATTATTGTAACATTTAACTTCAATATATATTATTTATTAAGATTACCTAGCATTATTACTAATTTTATATTTACAATGAATTGATGGTTATATCATATCCCTTATTAATATGGTGGTCATTAACATTCTCTTGAAATATTCACATTATCATGATCATTGTACCTTAGATTTATCTTAAATATCGATATTCCCAATATCATTTATAGGAATATTACGAAAGTAGTATATCATTAAATTTATTTTGTTTTATCATGAATTATATTTTAATGAATGGGTAAATTTTGTCCATTCATATTATTTACTATTTACATATATATATCAATAAGGAATATTGATTACAAATAGAATTGATCATTCACTATTTCAAAAATGAAACAGATATACAGTGATGTATGGGCCCCATTTATATATATTTATGTGTTTCATTGAAAGGTTACATGAGAATAGTTAGCAATCAACCATAAATTGATTTTTAGCATATAGTTATCCCTCATTTTAAACTACCTTATTTTAATGCTTTGATGTAATATATATTAGGATGTCTAAGATCATATAATCCAATAATAATCCTTTTACTCACAGAAAATATAGTTATTACTATTCATGATATTATTATAGTTATATTATCCATAATTGTATTTAGTGGTCAATTTATTTATTAAATGTAATGTGATTTAGTTATTTCCCTTTCCATATTGATTGTTCATTGTATTCTCGTGATAACATCCTCACTATGTAACTCTTGCTAAGAATTCTATATCACCCTTATTTTTTACATTACATAATATATGGAGAATAATTACTTGATTTAATTCAAGGATATTTAATTCTTTCTATTTCATTTATTTATTTTCTATTACAAAAGAAAAATGGTTCTCATGTATATATTTTACTCTTTAAGAATACTACACTAGACATTATTTCAAGATTAATCTTAAAATATTTAGACAAATAAAATAATGTAACCATCATATTCAGGTTACTAGAGTAGTGGTTTTTACCTGAATAATTCAATTCAATGTTTTATTTTAATAATTGAAACTATTTATTTCATGTAATAAACATTTTTTGAATTAAAATTATGTATATTGTATAAATATATAGCATTTTCATGTTGTCATAAAATGATGAATAATGATTTTATTGATTCATGATATTTCATTTAATTATAGTTTTCACAAGAATATTCCAATTGAGGTATTCTTTATCAATATTAAAATAGTTTTCAATTAACACACAATTATCACAATGGAAGAACTACATATTTTACATATATGTTAATTAAATCTAGATTTTTTGGTTTATAAAAACATCGATATGGGTGGAATATTTTTCTATAATCATATTTCATAAATTATTCTAAATATATGTATTTACATTTTATATAATGAATCATTTCCTTTCTTTTGATATGTCTATGGACATATTATTTTGTGTTATATTCCTTGTGTGGTTTGTTTTTATTAATCATTTCCTAGGACCTACTCCATACTAAACAATTAGTTTACAGCTAATATAATATTTTTATTAACCAACCTAAACTAATTACATCATTGGTTTATAAAGTATGATATTTAGATGACTATATATACTAGGGTTCATGTTATAAAAACACAGACTTCATTAATATTATAATTCATATATAAATTAGTTTTTCCTGTGATATCTTATATATAAACAGAAGTTTTTGTAATAGTTTAAATTGGTAGCTATAATTTTTTGGAGAAAATTATATTATTTTCTATGTGTTTCAATATTTCATTTCAAAAATTGTGAGTGCCTAAAAAAATTTTCCATTCCCACATGATTTGTTTTTAATTAACATAATTATTTCCAATCTTATTTTATATAAGTGAGATTTATGAATAGTGGTCATTTTATTTGAATGGTTTTAGTTATATTTGATATTTGATTTAAAAAATTCAAGGTATTTTGATGTAATTTAATGATGGTTTTTATGGGTTCGAGAAACATTATTTATGAAATAATCTATTCATTCACTCTTGATGTTTTCAAATAACAATGTGTTTCGATGTATTTTGTTTACTTATTAGGTTTAAAATAATTAAATTTATTATGATTTCAACTTATGATTCTTAATCTTGGGTTCATTATGTTCAAAAAAATTATTATTACACATTATAAGTTAAACAATATTAAAATTTATTCTATTCATGTAATAATTATTTTTAAAATTATTTCAATTAAATTTAAATTTAGTTGTTCACAAAACATGATTGTAAACTCATTAATTGATGGATTTTTTATGAAATGATATTTTAGGTTATTAAATTCTAATTTTTATATAATAAATTATTTTATTTAGTAATTTAATGTTTTAATGACATTAATACTCTGTTATAGTGGGATATTCAAGTCAATATATTACAATTATTAATTCATGAAGATAACTCAAAAAATGATGGTTGAACTTGTAATGCCTAATTAAATTTATAGGAAAAGAGGTGGAGTAAAAATTTTCATTGAATATCATTATTGGTGTAGTCATGTTCCAATAAAATCATTCATGATCTGATTTCCCTTAATTAAATAATTCCCCCAAATTGATGGGGGTTTTTTGTTAAATTATTACATGTTTATTACTCCACACTATCTTGAATTATTTATTTATATTATAATGTGTTGATATTAATATAGATTTTTTGAAACATAATGGATAGAAGAGGGATGTATGCCATAAATCAGATCTCAACTGAGTTTCACAATATGTTGGATAATTTGATAGGTATTTCATTCAATAATTCATCATATAGAGGTCTTATACATTACCCATGTTATAATTATGTTATATAACCATGGTTAAGTCACAAAAAGTTAGATGTCATATAAAAATGGTAGTTTTAAATAAAAAATTTATTTCTTGTTTCATAATGGAGAGAAAAGATAAATTCAAATTGTTCATGATAAAAATGATAAGATTATAAATAAAAAATTTATTTGATTGGTTTTCTTTTATTGTACATCATAATAATGAATGTATAAAAATTCATGAATATAAATAAATGACTATATATAATGAAACTAATGGAAGTGATTGTGAGTGTATGGTTATGAAATTTATGTAAGATGGGAAGACCCAAATATATGAGAAATGCGATTAAATGAAAATGATAAAAATATAAATGTGATTCTTCCATGGGAAAACAATGTATATAATTTCTAATAAAAAAATATATTATATTAATAAATTAGTTCAATAATAGACATATAATTATGTAGATATTTCCTCAAATAAATATATGACAATGAAGTTAATTTACAATTTTAGATTTTCTACAATAAAAATTCATGTTTTCTTTAAATATTCAAACTTAATCTGGGACGTTACCAGAAGGCTAAATTATTTTTACGAATGTTATACATAAAATGAAATCCAAATGCAGATGTAACAATATCTAATGTCACATAGAATATAATATGAATCATTCCATTGATTCCTAGGATCCAATTTTTTTAATATCAGATAAAATCACCAAAAACATACGATGGAGTGAGGATGAGAGTATTAAATATAATGATTTATTGGTTCATAGATAATATGGTTTATCATGGGGAAATTTTGATGCATAGTAACCTGATTTTTCATTTTTGGTGCATGATGTCTGGTCGGTTCAATGATGTGATGATTTTAATCCAATCATTTATATTTTTAAATCATAAATCTCATTAAATGACTTTATTCACATTTATATCATTACTCTGTTGATGATTATGAAAAAATCATTCACCGTTTTACAAAAGCTCTTATATTTACTATACTATCTTTTTAGTGACATAGTTATACGAATGATATATTTAACAAAATAGTGTACACATATTTAGAATATGGGTGTGTGTAAAAAAATGATTCCATAAAAGATATTATTCAGATTTTTATAGTGATTATTTGGTTGAGAAATGATTTTCTAGATTATGAAATGACACGTACCAGACTAATGATAAATGAATTGGATAATTATGGCCAAATTTTACCCATTTTCAATCACTACCCAAAATAGAGGGAGCTCATTGATCATATCCATTAGGTATATATACCCTTGAAGTGTGGTATATGGATCATCGTAGTGTCTTGTTTAACTGTGGTTTGATTGATTACTATATAAATTAGTTGATTAGAAAATGAATATGTTATCTCTTACTAAGTAATTTAACATATATCTGAAACTATATTTTTCTTTATTATAGAGGGAATATAATAATAATTTGGTAGAACTCGTCATTCTTTTCCATTGTGATGGAGATATACTCTGCATCTGAAATTGTTTCTTATTTGGTTGAGATGGAAGGTACACACATTAATTTACAAAAATAGAAAAATAAATAAACATAGAATTTTAATAATAATTATTATTTAAGGAATTATGTTTATATTATGAAAATAACACTAATCAGATAATAGATTTTTCTTTCCTTCCCAATTTATTTGTTTGTGAATGAAAAAACATTGTTCATCAATTTCTACAAGTTTTTTTTATCTTACCAAGTATAGAATGTGAGACCACAACATGATGTAATAATGTTAATTGTAATTCCATACTATTTTGAAATTACATTTGATAGTAGTACTATATATGAAAATGTTTCTAATTATTCAGTTGATAATAAAATAATAAAAAAATTTATTAATCCCTTGGTATAATGTCTATGATGAAATGCATGGGGTTTAATTAAATGACATAACATGATACATTTATTCATGACTGTGGATTTATATTTTTTCAAAATACTCACATCATGAAAACTCATGATACTTATATTTTTCATTAACATCGACAAAATAATTTTTAATGGAATATAATATGATACCAACATTCTATGTTTTATTGATATCTTCCCAAAAAATATTTTTAATGACTGTGGTGTGAATTTGAAAAAAATATTAAACCTTTTGGTTTTGATAAATTTATTTCATATGATGAATCATATTTTCCAATAGATTGCATTAATTGTAACCCTAATATAGTTGACTACAACATTTCAACTCACCCAAATGTGTTCTTATTTCATGCAGTTTATCTAAACATTAGACTCTCTGGTTCTTTTTATTCATATTTTATTATTTTGGTATCATATTTTAAATTGTAAATTGTTTTTATAGATAATGGTAAAGGTAAACTATGAAATATACTAACATAAAATTTCATATAGTCTATTATAATCATCCCAAAATAAATTCAATTCAATCATATGACCCTAATGTTTTTATTTCAGACGATTTATCCAAAAATATCCTAAATATAAATTGAACAAAATTAATTAACCCAAAATGATAAAATAATATGACTTATAATAAACCAGGTTACTTAATCCCATGATATAAAAAGGCATAACCTCAAACTGACCAAATTACGAAATGTTCTAATTGAAAGTAAAATAAACTAAAATTTAACAATAGAAAACACATAATAATCTAAATAACCAAATTTACAAATTAAAAAAGAAAAAATTAACTAGATAATATAATCCAAAATAAAATAAAACAAAATCATGTAAACAATATCGAACTATATATCCTAAACATGAATGAAAAAAATAATCTAACACAAAAATTAAATAACCAAATATTTATCAAAATTTCCTCACACAAAATAACATAAACCAAAATGACATAGACCAAAATGAACCAAATAACCTAACTAAGTATAAACCAAATAATAAGCTTAATAATTACATAAACCAACAAATAAATTAAGTAGGCTATCCAAAATCAACTAAAATAAATGGAAAAAAATTTAAATGACTTAACAAAAAATACAAATATGAAAAAATGAAAAAATGAACCAAATGACCTAACCAAAATATAACCAATCCTAAAATTTTAAAAAAATCATAACATAATATAAAAAAGTTAACCGAAATCAATAGAGACAAATTGACGTAGAAATAGAGTAATGATAAAATTTCCTAATAAAAAATGTTATAACCAAAACATATACCAATTTTCTTAACTAGAAACAATCCAAGTCACAAAACATTAGAATCACATAGTTGAATACTGAACCAAATGAAATAACCCAAATTGGCCTATCCCAATATAAACCGAATAACAAAAATATGTAACTGAAAATTAATTATCCAAAAAATGAATCAAACGAACTAACCAAAATAATCCAAAATATCATAACAAAAAATTAACCAAGTCATCTAACTGAATTACAAAATGAACAATTAAAAAGAAATATCAAACATAAAAGTTGGTAAAAATGATTTAACACCTTAATAATATAAATTTCCTAACCCAAAATGAATCATATTAACTAAAAAAGAACCAAATGATCTAAAAAATTGAAAACCTGAACAGTTTGAGAAATATCCTTAAAATTATCCGAATTTCCAAATAAAAAAACACAGAATAGCCAAATAACCTAGAATAATCTAAATTTGAATAAATTAAACATATTATATGAGATAAAATATCATACCCATGTTTAGAATTATAATTTTTAGTCATTTATTGTGTTATAAAATTATCATCAATTTGAAAATTAAATATATATTTTACATGCAATGTAGCATATTCCAAATAATGAAGAGAACCAATAGAGTAGACTGTCTAAAATCATCACCATATAAGAGAAACCAGAATTCCTCCTATAGTTCCTTGGTGAGATTAATATTTCAAATATATATCAATAAAAAAATTTAATTTCTCCTCATTATTAAATTTTTAATTTTTATTCAAGTACACCATCTTGTAGATAAATATTTATTTACCATATTTGTAACAATGGTGACCCAGCTTCCAATTTGGGGGGGGGGGTACTCGAGCCACTCATGCACTCTTCATACTTGATAAAAAAATAATATTATCTATATTTAAAATATACCACATCTTGTGATCTCATATTTCCCTTAGAAAAATTATTGAATTTGTAACCACCTATATTTCCCACTCCATTATAATTTTATCATATTTCACACCTACCATTTCCATATCTATTGACATAAGCCACTATATAACTCTATTATAATTTTCCACAATATTTTATGAAAAAAATATTATTCGATACTTCTATATTATCTTTGACATTATTTTTCCATGATCCTTTTACATATTATTCAATGCCCTTGGATAGTTCTGAGTATATATTGCACACCATGAACTATATAGGTTAATAATCATTCAGATCCTATATATCCAACAAAACCCACTAATCAGCATATCTCATGTATATGTATACAGTCCTAAAAAATGAAACATATTTTTATTAAAAAAATCCATTAATTTAATATATTTTTTTATTCAAAGTTGGATCGACCACTATTAGGAAACCTAGACTTAGTCCCATCAAAGAAATTCTGATCCGTTAGACACTGGTGATGCTCATTTATAATGAAGACAATCAAATAATTAGATAAACTAGCAGATAATATATGATTTTTATGGAAATTTGTTATAAATATAATCATAAAATTCCCTTGAAGCCTGAATCATGGAGACATGTTGATTTGAAATTAATGGATTTTCCATGGTATTAGAAGTGGGTAAAAATATTTATTTGTATAAATATTTTATTTAAAAGAATTATTATTTCAGAAAAATATTTGAATTAATTTAATGAATTTTGATGATATTAGGGATAAATGATTGATAAAAATATATGAGTTTTGGAGATAATTTAATCATGTGCAATATAATGTATGGGATGGTAGATTTGGTCTAAATTTTGTATTCATTGTTTCCATTGGTGATTTTCCATTAACATTGCACTATTAAATGATTATTTATTGGATAAGTTGTGATTTTAATTAATATTGGGAACATCCCATACAATTTATGCATTCATACTTTTGAATAAATACATGAAATTAATGAGACATCTAAATCAAGATAAAGAATGTTTAAAAAAATATTCACTTATTAAAAATACATAATTCTGTAATAAATTAAATAAACATACCATAAGAACCTATTGTACTTTAGTGTTGGATCCATTAAATATTAGAAGAATAAAATTATAATAGAATTCATTACTTTTATCCTTTAGTATAAAAAAAACAACAAGAAAAAGGGAAATAATGTAGAGAGACATAGGAAACATAAGAACCATCCTTTATTTCGAGATAATTAGAATATGAAGAAAGCCTTTTTTAATGATTCAATTTTATGCATATTTATAGTAATTTTATTGTTACCATTTATAAATATCCATTGGATTATTTTTTAGGAAATAAATATTAACTAAAACAATCTATGATGTAAAATTAAAATAAATTTAAAATAATCATAAGTATTAGTTAAATTGTAATTTAACTTTTAGAAATTTTAATTAACAAATAATAAAAACATTATGATAACAAACACATTATGTTTTTAATTAATATTCTCAGTATATTATATAGTTTTTCTTGAATTCTTAAATGTAGAAAGTTTCTATAAAAATTATCCAGCCAATATGTCAGCTAACTAAGGGACACCAAAACACATATTTGGGACCCTTATTGTGTATAAAAATATTTTGAGGTCAACCTGGGAAAACCCATATAGTAGTAGGGATGGATATTATAGCATTGGTCCATGTATAATACCAAAAGAACATATTGGGAAAATCTCCAAAAAAGTGAATCATTTCCGCACTTGTATCCCCCATAGACCACGTTTCATGACCCATTGGAGGATTTGTGTTTTCATTCAAGTGTCAACCCTACAAATGGCTCAGGATTAAAGAATAATGAAATTACTTATTAACCACTGCATGAGTAATGAAAAAATTAATGATGGAGTAAATCACAGGTTACTATTTACCTGTATTAAAAATAGTTTTCTTATTTCAAAACTATTTAATTATTTTCATCTCGACCATATGATTTGATCAATGTTCGTCACCTTCTTCAATCTACACCAGAAAAAGTAAAAACATCTTTATTTTATTCTTCTCACAGTAATGTTATGCCCAGAATCATTTAAAACTCAAGCCACTTAAAATAATAATAATAATTTTTTTCTTACATCAATTATTGATTTAAATGAAATTAGAATAAAAAATTATAGGAAACCTCGTATGTAAAACATCTCAGTTGACCTTCCATAAATTTTTTACATAGATTACAACATGTAAAATGTTCTGTTATATGTTAAATAAAAAAAAATTTAACTACGTGTAACAACTGCATTAAAAATAATTATTTAAATATGATGTATTTTCACGTTTTGTAGTTTATTTTCAAGATCCCCCACAGTGGTTAAATGTTAAAAAATATAAATATATATAAATTTCATCATCATTCGTAAATGACTGAGATTCTTAAATGGCTCTGCTCAATTATCGAGGTTTTTATGGTTAACCAATAATGCCACAATATATATATATATATATTAATATCCTGAATAAATCATACACTTATATTTCTTATATGAGGTATGTCTTATATAAAAGGATATACCCTGATGATCATCATTGTTCTATTTTGATATTTTTTTACTACCATTAATCATCCTTAGTTCATGTTTCTCTTTAATTTTAGGTATGAGATTATATCTTTACTTTGTATTATTTAATATTACACGTAACAGAATAATTTTTTTTCTATTTTATATTTATTTAAATCTATTATTTTTCATTAAGTTAATTTTTTTAAAGAATAATTTTTTTCAATGTTACATTCAAGGGGATTATATTTATTCTTTAACATATTTATGGTACATTTCAATGATTTTTTGAATGGGGTTTTGTAATATAAAGTCAATCTTTTTATTTTTAAATTTTCTATTAAAATATATAAATGTTATATAAAGATAATGTTATTTCCATGAACTATGTATAACAATATAATTACATTAATATATATATATATAAATTATATAATATTTATTTATAGTCAAATACTGAATTTAAATTTATAATGATTTGGATTTCTCTAAACTCTATAGTGTTCTAGGAAATGATAAATTTTTTCCATGTATATAGGATATAAAACTGTTTTATTCCAAGAAAATAATTCAAGTAGTTTATGGATAGTTATTAATGGGTTTTAAATGATCTCAAAAAATCAGTGAAAAATGTTATTCAGACAATAAACCTCTTCACATGGTTATCGAATGAGTTGACGAGGAATGGAGTTATCCAATGACCTCATTAAAACTATTTCCTAATAAGTATACTTATTATGGCTTCAATAATTTCTTATGAACATAAAAATAACATTTAATCTAAAAATATTTTTATTTTCATATTATTTTTAAGGAATTAATCAATATATTATATGTAGTTAATTATTTTAGATAATAATGTTTTTTATTAGAATTTTACTTTTTAAAACCATATAGTTTTATTTTTAGATTTATTTAATATATTAGATATTTTATATTCCAAATAAACAGTTTTAAAATAGAATTAAAATAAATATTTACACAATTATGTTTCATTAATTTTATAAATCCCATATTGGGAAATCATTATGCACAGACATTGTTTTGAAAATTATTTTTCACTAGGCCTTTAAAAGAATCAAAGATGACTGGTTTCAATTAAGTATATAGCATGACTAAATACAATTAGTTATTTTATTTTTTCTTGTGAAATATGGTATTTTTTAGGTAATATTACAAATCCACTACAAAATTATAGTAAAATACCCATTTTTGCTAAGGATTGTGTATTCCATTTCTTAACAATTATAAAATAAAAAAACATGGAATTATTTTTTATCATGTATTGAAGTGCTGTTTTGGTATATTATTATGGCATCATGAGAATTTTATATAATCATATGAGGCTATTAATTTTTTATAGGTTAGATATTCCTTCATTTTAGTAATCCATTATTCTATAAATTTTTCAAATTAGACAAAAATAGAATAATGATGTACATGAAAATTATTATATCCCTTCCAAATGATTTTCCTACAAGGAGTATTATAATGCTATGCTTATATGACTTAATGACATTCTCAAAAATTCAAATTACATGAAAAATCCTCAATGAGACATCCAACATATCAACCATACCTGGACTATTTCTTGGTTTAGGATTTCCCTATTTTGAAATTTTGAATACCCAACTATATTTCTATGCACGATGAGGAAACATCCATGAGGGTCTTTTAAAATTCATCACCTTATCCAATAGATATAAAACCTTTTTCATTTTATTCATTCTCTCATTTGGAGTGACCTCCTTGAGTTATATATGTAAAAAAATTTATTATTTTTTATTTATGGAAGAATCAATGATGATTTGGAAATATGACCAGATGACTCAATAACACTATTTTATAGAAATCATATTCCAGAAATCATTTTATAATTATATACTTATAATATTTTTTTTATCAACTACTAATCATTTTCTAAATCCATTCATCCCTAATTAAAAATATTACACATGTAAAAGATAAATAGAAGAACTTGAAATCATAATATAGTCGAATCTGAATGCATGGACACTTTATTATCAAGATAGATAATAGAGTTGAAATCCTTGAGGATTGTGACAATTATATCAAATACAAATTTAGTTATTAGTACTGAATATGAAGATATTTTTATTAGAATTTCAAATTCCAAAAAAAGTATATTGGATGGAAAAATTATGGGGGATGAAAAGAATAATATTGAGAGTTTAGTTCAATTAATTAGGGATAATTTAACATTTAAAACAATTAATGTATTCTTCCATTTAGAAATTATAGATAATAAATGAAACATAAAAAATAGTGTGATCAAAGTTTTATTTAAAATAATAAATTTAATTATTTATTTTGTAGGTTCCTAAAACAAGGTAACTAAATTAATCAAAAGAACTGGTCATATATGAGGATATTCCCTGATAAACATAATTAGACTATTATTATAGCATATTTTTATGTTAATCCATAAGTAGAAAAACACCAATAAGGAAGTGATAAATAATTAAGAGAGATTGAGGGATGATGAGAACCAACCATACATTACATATTATTAGAATATATATTATATAGTTTATATAAATGACTATATTGTGTGGGTTTTAATATTTTTTTGTTCTGTAGCCATTAATAAATTGCATTGTAAACATTTTTATGCAATAAATATACAATGATAATTTTTTAATAAGTAACATGAAATTAAATTTAATATAATTAAATGTTTTTGTTGAATTCAAATATGAAATTTAAAAAATTATAAATATAAATAATTTATTATATGAAAACATTATTTATGAGTATAATAATCTATATACAATATAAATTTGGGTTTTAATTTTTTTAAAAAAATATATTAAAATTTTCTAATGATTATGAAGGCTTACCAAGGGACTTCTCAAAACATATATGGAACCCTACTAAGTAAAACACATGGAGAGGATGACCCTCATGAGCCTATATGGTGGATGAGAGCATCACAAGAGATTAAGGATGTGTGTAATCCCTCATGACTGGATTGGTAATAGTTTCCAAACAATGTTCTCATTGGTGTGCATGGTATTCCCATGGACCATGTGTTTACGTTTGTTTGAGGGTGCGTGTGTGTCATGTTGTGGGTTTCAACCACACAATAATTTTGGTTGTTATTCATCATTACATATCTTATTATGTTTTTAACTAATGAAGTGAACATCATTTTGATAGTTCTTCTGGGATGTTTTTTAACCTATATAATAAATGATCGATTATGACCCATCTATTAAATTATTTTCATCTAGTCCATTCAATTTTAAGGTTTATAATGATCTTCTTCGAGGCAAACTGGCCAAACAATATATGTCTTTATTTCTTTCTTCTCTTGACACAATTGAGTTCCCAAATCAATCAACTCCCAAATCAAGTTCAAAAATCTTCATCATTTTTTATTCCATCGATGACATATTTGATGAAATTTCAAACAAACAATAAGGTGCCACTTCACACCTGAAATCTATCAATATAATTTCATTAAAATATTTTTACTGAATTTACAACATGTAAAACCTTAAAATAAATGTTTAATGAGTAAAATATAAATAAATTTATTTATCATATTTAAAAATAAGTTTTAAATAATTTTAATTTCTTGCTTTCATTGTTTGTTTTCATGATCACCAATGGAGACAACATATTATAAGATATAATTATATATAAATTTCTCAATAAATATTAAATGAGTGAGTTTTAGAAAACTCTAGTAAATATTCTATGTTTTTTGGGTTACTAAATGATGTGACCATATATATATAAATATATATATTTAAATTTTCCATAATAATCAATAAAATAAACCTCTATAGTTATAATATGAGGTGTTTCTTAAATACATGGATATACACTTATGACTATCTGTATTTGATTTACATAATTTTTATCTATCATTAATTTTGATCATTTTCACATACTACATGTTGCAACAATGAGGGAGATATGAAATATATATAAACCTTATATTTTTCATCAAGTAACCCGATCCAAACTCTCAAATATATTATTTTTCAAATGATAACTTTTGAGAAATGATATACAATCAACATTATTAAATACATGTAAAGGCCTAACCATGATCAATGTGTAACTATGAGGGGGGTGGGTTGAATCAATGACGTATTCTTCTTTTATATTATCAATATTTTTTATCAAACATTACTTCCTATTAAGGATATATCACATTTCTAAAAAAATAATAACACATCCACCTGAACTCAATTATATATGTGGTTTACTACTCAATAACAGTATGTTGATTCTTTTAATGGGTTAGAAATAATTAAATACCACACAATCCACTAGAGATCAATCATTTTGTATTGGTACATCAAGTGGGATATATAGTTACACATGTGTAGACCTATGATAAATATAATAGTGCATGTGCTTCTTCTAGCACAAATGAGATATGATAATATATTTTAACAAGTTAATAAACTCTCAGAAGTTGGTTTCAAACATTTAATTTTTATTCCTTATTAGCTTCCACAAATTTATTTATTCAAAATGCAGTTCTTCACATTACTACCCATCAGTAGGAAATAACATCACATTTTTGGATGTAGTTCAAATGCAATGTATGATTGATCAATCAAACTCCTCCATCTAATTAGAAATTCCAGAAAATAGATAAGAAAATAATACCCGAGGCACAATTTTAAACTGATTCAATCGTTCATGGGAAAACTACTTTGGATAGACCCATCTAATCCAGTAACTATTTATTATTCTTAAAATATCATGGAAACACCCTCAGTAATTCTCTATTTGGAAACATATTTTCTATTAAAAGCATCCATTGATCTATCTATATATTTTCGTATAAAAATTGAAGGCTTTAGAAATTACAATTCACCTCCTTATATTTATAGGTGTAGTAGGTTGTGAATTGGTGGGAAACTAATTCCACATTCATTCTCATACAAATATTCATAAATTTTTATTTCAATTCTATTTCGACTTCATATTTTACTCCTTTAGCACTTCTTATATTTTATTGATTCTTCACTAACCTTCTTAAATATTCTTCAATATTAATCTACAATCTAAATTTATAAATATTCTTCTGTTTCATACCAAATGATGTTCCAATGATTCTTTTTATTATAAAAAAACATGATCACTTTTATTTTCTTCATCCACATGAAAAAAAAAACATAATAAATAAATTCTTCTCATTAATATTCTTCATACATTTTTAGGATGAATGAATTTTGCTTTCATAGAACTGTACCAACTTGAAAAAAGTAAATATTTTTGAATGAGGAACAAATTTTTATTAGGTTTCTCCAAACAAACATAGAATGTTAAAATTGTTATAGAAAAAATCATTTCAAATTTTTAATAATTCAACTATCTCTTGAAAACACCTATGGAAAACTATTTTAATAGTTCTTATTTTTCTTTGATCATTCCACAATTACTTAGAATGATGTTACTCCTTTCAAAGAATCTAGTGTCAATTATATATCAATTTCAAAAAGCATCTGATAGAATTTTCTCTGATTATTTCTGAAGAATCATTTTTAAGTGAGGTTTGATGACTCTTTACCCATGTAATATAAAATAGAACTTTTGTTTTATGAAAGGAAAGTAAAAATTATTCATGTTAGCTTGACCTATTGAAAAAACACTTCGGTATTATTTTTATCTTGATACAAATGAATGCATCCAACATAGACCATATGTGTTTTTTAAATTGTTCAAATATTTATTGATAATCATCTGATCGATCTATCTAATATCTCATTTTGTTCAATTGTCCCTGCATTTCCAACAAAACCAAACATCCTATGAATCCTAAAAGATACCGCCAATTGAATTTGATAGAAATGTATCGGAAATAATTAAATAGATTTCTAGCACACCATGTCTAATGGAATAGTGTGAACGGTTCATCAATATGACTTCAAAAACATTAAACATTCTATTCTTAAGAGAAATATTTTGGCTTCTTTGAATCATACTTGTGAGTTGAGACATGATGTCATTGTCTTCAAAAATTAATTTTCCACAAATATGTTTTTGTATCATGAAATCCTAATCACATTTAGAACATAATTATTTATAAATAACCATATATATTCCATCAGAATATTCTATAACATCCCATTATTTTTTTTTCTTCGGTCTTTCCATCCATAATTCAATCTGATTAGAACCACTTTGAATGATGCATCCACCTTTTTTCCGGTTCTTTCACAATTATTGCATCATAATTTTTTAACCAATAAAATAATTAAAAAAGTAAATATCAATAAATCATCATCAAATTTAGTTCGTAGACGTTTATAATTCCATAAAACATTCACTATTAATCAAAAAAATTCATTTCACACCTACGGTGGGTCGAAAATTAATAATCCTCCTCTAAAAATTTAATAAAACAAAAAAAAGAATAATTGTATTTACTACTAAGATTGTTTATGATATTTTGATTGTAGTTCCCCATTTCATCTGATCACTAAAACATAAAATGTAAATTAATTTTTCCATAATCGAAAAAAATATTCCTCACAAACTTATTTCAGCATCCAAAAAACCTTCAAGCCATCTTGGTAACAAAATTACCCACCTTTAGATTTTTTGGTCAATCATCATTCATAAGTCAATAAAATTTTCATCCTAAATATATGGAACACTTATGGAAAAAAATATGTCATAAATTTAGAAATTTCATTATAGGAAACATTAATCATTGAAAGAAAAACATATCTATCCAAAAATAGGGACTTACAAAACTGCTTCATCTTTCATAACAACTTTTTCATTCCCCATTAAAATCATATTTTTCATACAACATTCATACCATCATTCACTCTCCTATAGATAATTTTTATTCACACATTACTAAAATTTTATAATTGTTCATGCACATACATGATGAGTTCACAACATACCTATAATTCCCCAAATATATATACATCCCAAAAAGGATTTTCACATATAAATGGATTGATATATAAAACCATATTTTTATAAAAATTTTAAAACTCATTATAATTACTAAATGATAGAGGAGAAAATAAAACATATATCAATATTTAAACTGAATATGTTCAACACTCATATTTATCCTCAGTTTGTAAACTGATTTTTCGGTAAATATTTTTTTTATTTTTAGAAGCTTTTCATGATACCGGAATATACTGTATCTGGAGTTCATTTTTCGTCATGTTATCTTTCGTGAAGTGATATTTGATATCAATGTTTTTTGAATGAAAAGGTTTTATTGGGTTTCTAATATTATAAATATCGCATTGATTATAAAAACACATGAAGATAGGTAACTACACTTAAACATGTAAATCTTATAAAGGATTCTTGATCCACATAAGTTTTGTTACAACATGACTGGTAATAATGTACTCAGAATCATATGTACTATGTTTTACTAATTTTTTTTTCTTAGAATGTCAAATTCCTAGAGAGAAAAATCCTCTAAATGTGAATCTTCTAACATCAAAACATGCTTAATGGCCACTATATCAATAAAAAATAAAATCAATTCTTTCTATTATATCATACTGAATTATGAAATATATTCATACATTGATATATCAAAAAAATATTTTATCATAAAATTAATTTCATTTTTTGGAGCCCTTTGGAATCATTTTCATAATTTAGTACCATATTTTTTGGTTTTATGTCAGGGAATATACAATGAGCTTCTGATCAGCTTCCAAAACACTTTAGAGTCAATATCCTTATATTCTCCATATTTAGTCATCTTGGTTCCCAAATAAATTGGTGTGTAAAAAGTTTGTCTTTTTTCCATTAAAAATATATTATGAAGCTACATAATTTATTTTAATTGGTAAAGAAATATTTTTTTATTCTTTTAATGGATTTTTAACCCAAAAAAGTATTTCATTTCAACCGGCATGGAAATATAAAACAACTTTTTGATTTCTTCAACAGCCCTATGACTTGATAATTTATCATTCCTAGAAAATATAATTTCATAAAAATATAAAATAAAAATCCAGGAAATATATTTACTTTATATAACATAAGCATTAACATCAACCCTTCATTATTTGGAATACCAATCCCCCAGATTTTTCTTTAGAACATACAATGATTCCTTCAACTAGAACACAAAACATTCATCCTCTCCAAACAGAGAATAAAGGTTATTAAATATAATTATCTTTATCATGTTCTCCATTATGATATGTGACATAAAATCTATCTAAAATATATTCTATCATTCTTGTGAATAAATACAAAAGAATCTAATTGTTTATAACCTTTCCACTAGATATAAAGTATTATCTAAATCAATGCCTCAAGTATACGAGTAACCATTTCAAACTAACTTTAATTTCCTTCTTATCGCTTCACCATATTAATTATAATTATTCTAGAACACCCACTTTGTAATAATAGAGTTCTTTTCATTTGGATTAGGTACCTATTATCAAGTAAAATTCTTCTCAATATAATCCTACTCTTCATTTCTAGCCTAAATCCATTTTGGATTATCAAAAGATTCATTCACATATTCATCTCAACCTTTACATATAATAATAGTCTTTGTTAAATTTTAATTAAATTATTTTCTGAACCTTTTAATGTTGATAACCAATTATGTTTTGATCATTCGAATGCTTCCAGAACATGGGATGAGATGTTTGAAATTCTTATTCATCAGTGGAAATAGTTGAGTCAGATACTTCCATTTTTTGTGGAATCAAATTTATATGGATCCTTTTAATGTTTACTAAAAATCTCTTTAATCCCCATCATCTTCCTTATATGCTTGTTTTTTTATAGTATGTTCCAAATCTTTCACAATAAAATTTAAAACTAAGGTATCTACAAATCATACTATCTCATTATTTAAACATAGATACCCTCTTTAATTCTAATCCTAGACACCAACGATTCCATCTTCACCTCTATGATAAAATATTCAATGGAATCCACTATTATTCATTATGATGATGGGACAACCAAAAAAACATTATTGTTTCCAATATGGTGTTTTTTTAAAACAATTCAAATCGAATCACTTCAAAATATGTCATGTCGAAATAAAATTCATGACTGTAAACACTTTTTTATCAATAAATTCATAAAAAATGTAATTAGATTGACCATGTTCAAGTAACATAGTATTTCCTATTTCAAAAAAACATATACTAAATAGTTCAGAAACAAAACATTGTTTAGGATTTTATGGTTAATTGAAAACATGCATAATTCCATTATTTTTAAGATAACTTATGAACTCTTCATTGTTCTAATCTCCACTATTTATAGTTCCCAACTTCATCATAGAAGACCCGCCTTTCTTATTAACTCTTCCCCTAAAAAAGTTTAACATATTCAACACATATGACTTATGTTTCAAATACATAACACAAGAAATGATATTAAAATAATCAATTAATTTAATGAAGTAAATATCTTTCAGAGGGGATTTTTTTCACATTATCCCAATGATATATTAATGCATATGTTTCATATGTTGAGTCGAATAAATATTAACAGTCTTATTCATTTACCCCATTATTTTATAAGAAAAATCACCATTATATTTATTTCAATATAAAAAAATCAACTTTCATCTTAAATAAGTTAGAGTTTTATTAAAGTTGTGTCTAAAACTACATTTTCACATAATGATCAATCATTCGTATTTTTATTTAAACAAAAAACTAGGATAAAAACTAATATCATGAAAGAATGTAATCACAAATAATTTACATCATTCCCATCAACTATAGTCTAGATGATTCATTATCTTCATTAGTTCAATCCATAATAGATCACCAAAGAATAAAAATATTGGAAATCTCACAATTTACAAAAATGATGATAGATTTCTAATATATGATGCCTCAAATAACACATTCTGAATAGTTTCAGAAGACTAAGAGATAAAGAGATGATCTGAAGATCATTATAATATATAGAGGTGATTCAGTAACAAAAAAACATATCATCAACAACTTGCACAATATCCAATAATATGAACACAATGTATAGCTAGAACATTATTCAGATGATAAACTGAGAGGAAACGAAGAATAAAATTTTTATAACTCACATTAAATAACTAACACTCGATCTCTCTAGATGGGGATAATTGATAAGAAATAGAGGTAAGAATGTTTTTATAAAAACAAACTCTAGTTTCTCTAATGATGAGAGAGATGATGGAAGATGAATTTTTTTTAGTAATAGTAAAATTTATACATCACTATAAATTCATAAAACCTCATTTTAATAGTCTATATAATGCCTCAATATATAGTGTTTTCCAATAGGGAATGAGGTAACACACAATTCTATTCCAAAATTTGTTATGCACCCTGTACCCCAATAAATTACATCACAAATCTCCATACGATTCTCTAAATTTGGGGTATCAATATAGCGCTCGAAAAAAGGCTCCCCACATTAACCCTTCATAAGGAAAAGAAACCACTTAATAATTCATCATACTCGATGGTGTCAATGGCCATGCCACAATCATATTTCATCCCATTTTCCTTATTTATATTCAAATATAGATTACTAAAAAACCAATTTTCATACTATAAGGATCCTTGAGATTGAAAATCCAAAACAATCAAAATCATTCCCCCCTATAGTAAAACCCCAATAACCACAATGAAAAAAATAATTAAGACAATAATCATTACAGTAATATTTAACTTTATTTCATAAACCCCTTCATCTAGTTTAAATTCCAGGTTAAACTCACCTAATCTCTTTAAAACCTCATCCTGGATACTTTGACATTGAAAACCCGCATTGAAACTATCGAGGGATATCTTGATTAATATATTACATACCTGTTAAATAAATCTCATCCATAATAATTAAAACCAGGATAAAAAGAAAAAAATATTCACCAGTTAACAACAACTCACATGAGGGGAAACTTTTCAAATCAGGTGATGAGACTAAGTAGTGAATGAAACAACATAAGGATAAATAAATCAAGAGAGAATCCATTGGAAAACACAACATTATACCCAATAAAATTTAAAAATGAATTAAATAATGATGAAATATATTTAATATAAAAGAGGAAATTATCCATGAATATATAAATCACATTCCTACATACTATCCTCTGAACCATTACCCCTCGATAGAATTTAAAAATTGGATTTCCCTAGACACTTGTTATAACTAAGATCTTCATTCTCAGGATATATCTCTATATAGATCTCTAAATCATCAATATCATTCTCTCTTTATTATTTGATACAGAATTCCTCAAGAATTTATTGATGTTGTTTTTACACTTAAAACACATCATGGATAGGATCCATTGAGGGTAAGAGTACCAACTAATTTGAATCCTCTCTAACATGTTGTAAACTAAAAAATCACGTAAAATCATTAATGATTTCATACTCCCCTATAAACCCCATTGTTACACATAACAAGGGGAATCCCACATGATTATATGATTTCAAACCAAAAAATATAACGGCCTCATCCTCCAATCAGAACATGAATTTTGACAATCCTGTGCTACCTTCGTATGTTCATACCCCATATAAATCTTACCAATCATGATTTAGACGATATCCTAAAACAAAATTCACACTCCACAACATTAGTCCCCCTCAATGGGGAATTACAAGGTCATCCATACATCACCGCAATGTATTCCACTCTAATTGAATATTGAAATTTATAGTAAATTGGAAACTATATAAAAGAAAGATTCTAATTATTTGATCCACCAAAATATTAAATGAAATATTGTATCAAATCCACCAATGTCTAAATGGTTTTATCCATCTTCTCATTTATATAAGGTGGGAATGATTTGTGAAGGTTAAACATTGAGCCGAAATTATGATGCATCCTCCCTAGAATCACATGGTTAAAGTATGATCTTGTTAAGAAATGATGTTCTTAAAAACCCCATGAAGCCACACCACATTATCCATATACCATCATGGAAATTTTTCCCTAGCACTCGAATATCTAATGTTTAGAAAGTTAGATGAATTTGTTATCTGATGTGTGATCACAAATGTTATGTGACATTATCTATAGACTCATGGTATGATAGTGTTGAATATGATATATATATCCTATAAATTACTCTAGAGAACAACCATTGGGGGAATATATCCATTTATATTATGATTCTACACTTAAAACTAATGACTTGATAAGAAATGTGACATGAACTCTTCTATTAGAAAATTCATCTAAGGCCTCCAATGTGGACTTATAAATGAATGATAATTCTTGGCCTCAGTAAGATGCACTTCTACCATTGTTATACAAACTAGTGAATAACCTACCAAGGAATGACTAAATGATTGAACAACCTCCCAAAAATCATTATTTGATGTTGATTATTATCTCATCATCCATCCAGAGTATCACCTTAAATGAAATGGTCCAACATAACCTTTTCCTATTTGAATTTCAACATTGATTCCTCTAACCACTACATCAATAATGACATACTTTTTATAAAAATACAGGAATCCAAATCCACTATCTTGCACCACGTTAAGATGATTCATGGAAATATTCTTCATACCTCTCTAGAAATCAATTGAATTTTAAACAGTATCCCCCCATGAAATTCTAATACTCCAATACATACTAATATTCATCCTCCCAGAGGCATAATAGAGAAAAATGTTTTAGTATTATATTAATTTCGACCCCCTATATTCACATACATTTAAACTGGACTAAGAGAAACATTGTAACACCCCTACACCTTAAAAGAACATTGTGTTTGAAGGTGTATACAACACAAAACAATGAGCATAAACATACCATGAAAAATTATTATATGGATATTATAACCATGATATTGAATTATTGAGTATGAATAATGTTAAACAAAGTATTAAAATATTCATAATGGTTCTATATTATGGATTTATTAATAAATTTAAGTACATAATTATTGGTAAAATCATATAATACATCAAAAATAAATTTTAAATAAAAATGGTTTCATTTTTCGTTCTGTGTGTCAGTGATATAGAAAATTTCATTAAATTCTAGAAATTATATTTTATAAAATCAATATAATATATGAAATTATCATATTAAAATTATTTTAGGATGAAATTATTTATTTTTCTAAAATGATTAAATTTTATGTTAATTGTGAAAAATATTGATTTTCATAGAAAATTGTATTTTATTTCTAGTATTTACAAAGTTTAGTTTTATTGTTTTTAATGGTTTAGAAGTATTATTAGTTCTTTCATATTATAATTAATTAAAAATAATTTCATTATAATAATTTTTATGTTTTAAATATGTATTAATACAATTTTATACATAGAAATACATATTTTTGAAAACCTATTTTATTATTTTGTTAGGAATTTTAATCTTATTTTTATTTTTTTCAATTATAGAAATTCAATTTTTATAATTGGATTCGAAATTTTTAATCACAATTTTATAATTTTTCTAAACACAAACCTTTTATTTTTGTTAACTATGAAAAGAAATCAATATTAAATTGTTCTCACCATGTTAAGGGTAAATCAGTTGATTAACATTACAAATAGTATGATATGGATTAAAAATTACCATTAAATATTAATTTTTCTAATTGGATTTTCCAATTTGAATGTTTATCCTAATATTCCAAAAACATGAAATCATGGTTCTATATTTCATTGATATTGATCTTTATAATATTTCTGCAAAATATAAAGATGAAAATGTCACCTTCTTGCTTTAAATATATTTATTATTTTATAATTGGGATAAATACAACATATGTTAGTTTCTAAAAGGATATTAAAAATGTTTATTATGTTTTAACATCTGGATTTATTTTTTATTGTTGGTGATCGAATAATTATTCTAAATTGTAACGTAACCGCGATATAGTATTTATTCAACTATTATTAAAATAAAATAAATGATTTTTAATATATTAAATGTAAGACATATGGGATAATGTTTTTTGTTACATATATCTTATATGTATATGTTTCATTATAGGGGTGACTGAAATTATTATATTCCAGTTCACCATTTTTAACGATGTAAAAGAATTAAAATTAAATTTATATTGTCAAAAATGACACTAATGATATTTTATAATAAATCATATTTTATTCATTGATTGAAAATCAAAAAGAATATTATCTTACATAAAATGATGTATATATCATTGAAAATGTTGAAAAATTTCCATTTATGATAGTATTTGAATTTTATTGAAATAGTATTAAATATTAATGGGTGGAAAACATTAGTACTATTAAAAACGTCAATATGGTTAATCGGGGTTTAAAACTAATCATTATTGTATAAAATATAACCAAAAAATATAATAATTTTATTGGATGAGATAATTTAGACTCATCCTCGTAATATATTAAACATACATAATTTGGGGGACATTTTCCATAAAAATTATAATTTATAATAATAAAATACATTACGGAATTCAAAGAATTCCCTTCCCCTTACTTATAAATGTGTACTACTTATGTATTTAATTTATACCACAATGAAAAATCTATTATGTAAAAACCCTACCCAATTATCTTATTTACATTATTATACAAGTTATAGAGTTTATGAACCTTTATAATGTCCAACTATTGGTCCCTCAAGGGGATGGATAAACAAATTTTATCAAATAAGGGGTAGTTATCCTTACTGATTCTTTCAAATATATGTCTTCATCTAGTTCTCCATAATGTGTTGTAATCATCATAAAATAATAAATAAATTATCTGAAATATTTATATGTGTTAATAGTATTGTTTAATTACCATATTCCATTTTGTTTCCATCATATGAAAAGATAAAACATTGCTCATGTGTATGTATGGATTACTGTCTTTACATAGCAGTATAATTCATTTTTCATCACCACTATAATTAGATGGTTATAAAAAATTATGTAAATAATTTATATTATATGTTTTTAATTAATATTCTTCTTGAATTATAATTTTATATCTACCTTCTTAACATCTAATATCTTGGAAAACATTATTGTTGGTTGTGTGTATGAGTGGACTAACACCTTTACAATACAAGGTGATTTTATCATTTAAACATTATATGGATGGTAAAAAGGATGTTTTTAGTTAATATATAATATTTATGATATAAAAATGATCATCTAAATGATAATTATCATTTACCATTCCTTTTTTCCATCTATTGAAAAGTGAAAATGACATTCATACATATATATGACCAACCAACACCATGAACAATGTAATAATTTTATCTATAATAGGATTTTTGTAATGATTAAAAATAAATATATAATGAATTTATATAATATTTATATCATTATTATCATTCAAGTGATTAAGGAAGAATAATCAATATATAGGGCTAAAACTATTAAACCAATACATACATGAAAAATAAAACTATTATTACCTTTCATATTGATTTTAATAAATGTGTGATAAAAGGTTATCACAGAATAATTTATGGTATGATTTATTTTATTGTAGTTAATAAATTTATGTATAATATTTCCATATTTATTAAAAAGAATTATTTCAACACATGTGATGGAATTTAGAAATGACGTTGGGGTTCTTAATCTCAAATTATCATTTGGAAAATATATGTTATGTAATAAAAATATCTTGTTTTATGAAATTTATATACTTTATATTTGATATTTAATATCATGAATATCATTACATTAATGGTACATAATTTTTTATTTTATGTAATTACATTCATGGGGGTTATGATTCGAATGTTTCAAAAGTGTTAATGGTTTATTTCAATACCTCATCATTATTCTGTATTTTATATATTGTACTCCTTTTGGGGAAATTATTCTATCATATACCGAATCTATTTTCTCCTACTATAGTTATTTCTTGATATTAAAATATTTATGTACTTGAAAATATCATAATATTATTTTTAATGAATTACGACTCTTTTTCTTCCCAGTATAGACAATTTTTCATAAAATTAAATATTTTACATAAAAATATTAAAAAAACGTCATAAGTATTCTATTATGATTCATTAAATAATTTATTACACATTATTTAATTTTTCAAAATTAGTTTAAAATAAATCTTATATTCCACTTTCAGAACGAAACACCTTTTACTTTTACCAAAAATATGAATGGAAACATTAATTTAACATACTTAGCAGGAATAGAATTTCATTCAATAATTATTACTCAATTATATAGAGAATTCAATAAAAATTTCCATTATTCATTTCAATGAAAATGATTTTCATAATATTATGGAAATTTGAATTGATTTTAAATTCGGGTTTAAATATGGAAGTTCTATTTTCTACAAAAATGTTTTAACATCTTTTTTATGGAGTAAATATTCATTAAAAATAACAACTTTATTATTCTCTATTTGGAATATATTTTAGGATATCATCATTATTCATTTTCTCTATTGTTTATGATTATATTTATTAGAGAAATTATTGAAATTCTTTATGATATTTCATCCTATATTTCATGATTTTTAATACATCTTGTTGATTACATTATTTTTTTTATATATAATTAATGCATTGTAATTATTAATTAATCGGTGTTGCCTAGAAATATATTCCCCTTCAATGAATTAGTAGTTTTCATGAGAAGTATCTTTTGATTATCCTTATTAAATTGGTTTTTGGGGTATCCTTACACATAGTATAAATTTTCATGGCATATATCCCCACTGGTAATATTCAGATGTCTAACATTATATATTCTATCATTATAAATCAATTTTATTTCCCATGAAATTTTTTATATTAATATCCATTGATAACTTTCAGTCATATGTTATTATTTATATATCATAATTTAGCCTAAAATTTTCTTTCTTAAATTATTTATTATAAATTGATTAATTTAATGAAATATGGTTTCTGTTATTTACCTTTTAATATGGATTATCCCATATATAATCATGATAAATTATTGTATATGAATACCATATTGATAATCGGATCTCACCCTTATTTATATTTAATTACCAATGATGTGTATAACTAATCATGGAATAAGTTCTAGGATATAGAATATTTTCTTTTATTAATTTTTATAGTTTATTTTTTAAAATATAATATTCGATTTAAGTAATTTTATCGTTTACCAATACTAATAAACTATTTGGACAATCTGAAAATGATTCCTTTTATCTAGTTCCAATGTAATAAAGTAACCACCAACATTATCCTACTAGGATCATGATCTTTAAAATTCATATTGTTGAATGGTTAGTAAAAATATTTTTAACTAAATTTAGGAATATATAAATTAGGGAACATTTCCTTTTGAATAAAATTGAGGATAAGAATAATTATTTAATGAAATATACATGTTTTGGTGAATTATTTATTAAAAATATTTCCTAGAAATACATCCCTATTTGGAAACTAAAAAACGATGTGGTTTTGGTATAGATGCATCGTAGGTTAATAACTCAAAAAAGTGTTTGTCAATTATATCTTGGTCATTATTTAGAAGCCTAGTGAGTCTACCATTACTATGCAACAATTTTGTTAGTTTAGTGGGATATGGTTGGCATAATTAACATTAAATTATGAACCATCATTGTTGATATGAATAAATGATAACAATGAATTTCTCAGGTTAGACATAAGGATTCATAGAGTGAAAATAATGTGTCATAGTTAGGCATACTATGATTGAAATGTCAGGATTTCCTACTATGATTATTTTTTCACAAAATAATCTTATGTGTTTTAGTAAATGGATAGAACTAGAAGGAACATTATTAATTTTGAATGTTATAGATAATGAAATTGATTATGAGAATCCAAATTGGATGTTATCTCAAGTGAAATATATTGTGATTATTCCTAATATGATGTCACAAAATATGATTTTTGACATATTTGCTAATAGATTCATAATCTCTCAAAAGAGGATAAATATTGATTTTAGTTAGTTCTTGGGTAGTGGATTTTATGGACGAAAAGAGGCTCAATTTTCATTATATAAGAAATATAGAACGATACACCCATGGAAGTCACAATAAAAGGGGAATATGTTTTCAAGGTTGAAATATCAGACCTAGTGTAATCAATTTCTATGTTATTATTTGTCTTCTATGTGTACAACATGTTAATTATCTAGGTCAATGAGTTATTCATAATTGTTAACTCCTACACCTTGTAAGGAACTATTCCTTATAAATCACAGAAGATGAACGATTAATGGGTTTATGTATTTTGAATTGATAATTAGGTTGTATAAGTGTTATAAAAATGATATTTTTTTATAATAATTATGAAACATCTTGGGATTATTCCATATTAGTATTTCATTAGGGATTTTAACTTCTATTCTAATTTTTTTAGATGTACTTTTATCGAAAATATATTATAAGGGGAAACATAAACCTTAATATATTCATGATGTTGTAGTAATAAATATTTCTAAAGGATGATTTACATTAATCTTATAAATCATATAGTATTATGACCTTGGAAATGAATACTGATTTTTTGAAAATGTAATTTATGATTGAATTTACTTCATTTTAAAATTCATGGTGTATTTGTGATATTATTTTATGAATAATGATATACTTAATTTTTTGAAAAACTTATCTTTTCCACGAGGTTCTATATTTATCAATATATTCAAAAAAATATGTGACTTTGAGAGTTACATTTTTTATTCAAGGGATTAATGATTTTGTAAAATAGTGTACCATTTTTATAAATATTTCGATTTTCAATTTCATTGGAAATATATTTCATTGGTTTTAAAGATATATACATATGAAATTGGTTATGAATATATATTGGTGTTACTATTAAGGTTTTAGAGATTAATATGTTATATTGAATACCCTTTTCAAAACCTTTATTTATGGTAAATATTTTGAGATAGACGTAATGACATTTAATTCATTTATGTATCTTATGATCTATTAAAAGTATGTTTTTGTGCTATGTGCATGAATAATCCATCCCAAATACTCATCATTTGGATAAATGATGATATTTAAAAGAAATTTATTAAAAAGGGTTATTATATTGTCAAGAAAGTATATTTCATTATTTTCATAGTATATATTGTAAACTTATTCCTCAATGATGGAAAAAGGATCCTAAAACCAAAATATTATACAGTTATGTTTATTTATGATGAATTGATTGTTATCTCCCAAATAAAATATAAATAGTTTTGGGGTGGTAAAGGTTCTATATTCCCTGAAATATATCACTATCTTTTAGTACCTAGGTGTTACTATTTCCTACAAGTCCATATTTTCACATCTTAATAATTATTTTATATTTAGAAACATATAATTTTGTTATTCTGGATAACATTTTTATTTCCCTTTCCCTCTTTTTAGAATGATATTTTATTAAAAAAAATTATGATGGGTGTTTTCCAAAATTGTATTTTCAAATGATAAACTAAATAATGTAAACATTTCAAGCACAAATTTTATTTAATGGGGAGAACTCAACACCCTTTTTAAATGTACACCATATTTGTAAGAGTACACAATATACAACACTAATCTTAACTGAACAATGAAATATACTAATATGGTCTTCTTACAATATGAATTTAACTTAATGGTATGTATATGATAAAACACCTTATTTAAATATGTATAAATGTTTTTCATGGTGATTTTATTTTTAATATATAACTAATTAATTTTTAGTATAATACTATTGTAATTTGAAAATACATTTTGTTTTAAATTGTTTTTATTTTTATCATTTTTATGGGAATTAAAAATAAAATTTTAAATATTTGAAAATTTTAATTTTTAAAGTGGAATTAAATTTCTAAATGATCTTATTCAATTTAACATAACATGAACTGTTTTTATTTTAAATAAAAATATAGATTTTCTAATGAATTGTGAAAAATACAGATTTTCAGTCAAAATAGTATTTTTGTTTCAGGAATTTAGAAATATTAATTTTTTAAAAAATGTTTTTAATGTGAATATAGCTCTATTTTATTATTAATTATCTAATTAATATCATTTAAATCAATTTTATGTTTCAAATTACTGAAAAAATTTATTATACATAAAGATTACTTTTTATGATGAAAACTATTTTTTATTCTGTTTTAAAATTTAGTATTAATTTAATATCATTCACATGTTGAAATTGAATCATGAAAAATGGATTACTTGTTATCAATCCAAATTTACAAATGAATTAGTCATTTCAATTTAATTTTTTTTCATTTTTAATAGTGACCATAATAATTAATTGCTACCAACATTATGGTAAATCAGGTAAATAACATTAAAAATAGTGTTATAGAGACTAAAAATTAATATAAAACTTGAATCTATCTAATTTTATAGTCATTTCCATTGAGTTTCCCGAAATATAGAAATGTGGATCCATATTTAATAGATTTTGAGTTTAATAAAATTTAATTAAAAGATAAAGATAAAAATATCAGTTTTGTTCTTTTAATATATATAATATAATATTTTGGGGAAAATGTTTTGTTCAGATCTAAAAGGATATTTTAATTTTTTATTTTTTATTTTTGTAATTTATTTTACACCTTATGTGATTTAATTATTATTTTTAAATGAATACATGATACTGACTCATTATTTATTCAATTAATTTGATAAATAAAATATATGATTTAAAAAATATTAATGGTAACAAAAATTGAATGAAAATTTTTATTAAAAAATTTAATATAAAAATATTCTATATGTGTGGTGTGTGAAAGGATTAATTTAGAATTCATTATTTTTCTTAATGTATTAAATGTTAAATTAAATAAATATGGTCAAAATTGACATTAATGATATTTTATTATAAATAATACATTAATAAGTGATTTAAAATTCATAAAAAATGTAACATTAGAAAAATGAATGGGATGTGGTTTAGGGTATAAACATTGTTCCATTTATTAGACTTTTCAAATTCCATTGCATCACGACTTACACTTGAGGATTGAAAACATTAATATTGTGAAAATTTTCAAAAAGGGTATCAGGGTTTAAAACTAAAAAATTTCAGAAAAAACATAACAAATACCTATAAATATTTTATGTAATTAGGTTCTTATGATAAATTCTCATCTTATAAAATAATTATATAAATTTTTGGTAACTTTTACCTAAGAATGTAATTTATATTAATTTAATACCTTATGAAATTCAAACAATTCCACTCTCCTCGCATATAAAAGGACATTGCTTCTATATTTACCTTACACCACACAGAGAAACCTTTCCTAACCAATCCCTAATAAATTACATTATGAAAATCCTTATCTTACGTATTTAGGTCCTTCTCCTTATTTAGTATCAACCTTCTCTCACTTATGATGTTAAATAAAGGAGTATTATCGAAGAAGAGATAATTGTATTTAACTTGTATTACATGTTTATTTATTCTTATAATTCTTATAATTACGCAATAACAATCATAAAATAAAAAATAAAACACCATAATTATAATTATATGTTAATAATATTATGTAAAAACTATATTATATCTACTTTATATCCTAGGAAAAGGGAGCATATAACTTGTGCATACGTACAACATACTGTCTCCATGTAGTAATGTAATTTATTAATCATCACCACATTACATAGATGGATATAATGTGGAATTGGTTAACACGTATAATTTTAGGAACTAATTCTGATACATGAATTATAATGTCACATTTACCTTCTTACCATCCAATTAATGGGAAAATAATAATGTCGATTGTGGTTACATATCAACTACCCCTCCATAAAGTGATTCAATTTGTTTCTCATTTTTTATTTAAATGGGTTATAATAATTATATTTCTAATTAATATATATTATTTAATAATTAATTTAATGATGTATTTTTATTTTCCTTTCTTTTATTCCATCCATCGATAAGAAAAAATAGTGCTGACGCGTACGTATGTCCTCATTTCCCCAGGAACGGTTTAATGGATTTATAAATATCAACTATTAAGAATTTTTATAAAAAAATATATAATTAATTGATATGGATTTGTTATAACTATTCACATTTTTGTGATTATGTAATAGTAATAATTGTATAAGGACCATAAATACTAAAGCAAAATAGATATTAATAACAATTCTTTTATCACTCGGAACAGTGATTTCAATACATGGGTGACAAAATGATATAATTAAATAAAATGTGTAATGATGATATTAAAATGGTTTTATAAAATTACTAAAATAAATATTTATTTATTATTATATAGGTCTTAATAAAAATGAATGATGTCAGAGCTAAGGTAAGTGTTATTTGTCTCAAATTAACTTCATTGGGACATATATTATGTTATACATCTATATTATTTCATATAGTGTATATACAACCCATTAAGGATGTTATATCATGTATATCATTATATTCATAGTATTTATGTTTTAATTTAAATTAATTTATCTCATGGGAGTAATTATTTAAAAATTAGCAAAGTGGTAAAGGTTTATTTCATAATCTCATCTTTATTCGATATTGTTTTTGTTTAAGTCACTGGTGGTGAAATTATTTTGTATTTCTATCTTAATAAAATTAAATTTACTATTACTTTTTTATTTCTATAAATTACAATTCTTTATTTTATTTTCCACTTTTTGTGTACTCAAACTTCTAAAATCATGTTTTAAGGAAAACTAACATTTTTTTTCTTGTCAATTCAGACTCTTTTCCCCGAAGTCCATATTTTATTTTAAATTAGTTATAAAATATTAATTACTTTATAATAAGGATTAATTATATGAATTTTTATCCATGTTTTTAATTTTTTATAATCGATGAAAATTAACTTTCTTGTCATTTTTCTAATGATGTATTCTTCGAATTTAATATAAAATGTGATATGCGTCCGTATTTAAAAGAACATGGAAATAATGGATTTTCACACTATCATTACCACTCAATAAATCTACTCATAATTTAAAAATATTGATGATTAGTTTCAATATAAACAGTATTCCAAATATTCATGAAATTTTGAGTTTTAAAAAGATCAATTCAAAATGAAAAAGGGTGTCTTCCATAATAATGTTTTTAATAATATTTTCATAGATATTTTTTTCATCAAAAAGAATAACCCAATAATTCTCCACTGGGGATATATTGTACTGATACCATCCATATGCATTATATAGATGTTTTTTTCAGGTTTTATTGGGGAAATTATTGACGCTATAAAATATTTCTTTAGATATATGTAGTTATTAAATATCGAAAATTGTATATGTTTTATTATTTATTCATATAATGAATACATTAGACTAATTATGTCATGTGTTAGACAAGGAATTAAATATCCCTTAATAAATCATTACCTAAAATTAGTCAAACCAGTTGGCTAGCATTAATATGTAGGACTTTTGTAATCGACCAATAGATTAAATTTTATTGGTAAAATGAATCAATATGAAGTTTCATTGGACTAGAGGTATGCATTAACATAGTATAAAAGAATTATTTCATTTCCATGTTATTTTTTCATAATTTCCATAGACATTTTTCAAGGTAAAGTTATTATTAATATTTCATCATTCAATTATCATTTACTCCCTCCATATTATTCCTCACAATCAATTTATTGATTAAATCCCATGTGAATTAATTATTTTCTTTTATAAATTGATTATTACCAATTCACAATTGTCATTTTATGTTATAAATAACCCTTACTGTGACTTTTATATCAACATTATTTTAGTTCTTTTCCCCAAGATATTAAAAACCAATCCATAAATAAATTCCAGGATTCATAATATTTACATTAATTATATTTTTTTATATAGTTTCAAATATAAAATGAGATTAATTAATGTATCTAGTTTTCCAAGATAACTAAATTATTCAGTCCTTCAAGATATGATTCACTATATCTAGTTCCATGTTTATAATGTTACCATCGACTCCAATAAACTAGTTAGGTATATTTAAAAACATACATCAGGATCTTGGGATCCCAAAAGATCCTAATGATCTCACTAATATAGTTTTTTTATCCTATATTTAGGGTGAAAGATACAACCACAAATATAATATACTGTGAGGAATAGATATAAACATAAATACATTAATACATGTATTTATATGACATGACAACTCTCATTTTCATCAAAAAAACCCTAATCTATTAATGGGAGCATCATGGAAGTCTATAAAACTCCATCCCTTCCTCGTGAAGTTTAAATATGGGGGTACTAATCAAATTCTCATTCATGTTAAAAAAATATAAATAACATTAATCCACAATAACATGTCTTTTTCTTACATGTAAAATATATTTATGGGGTTGTTTATCTAGAAAAGTCAAAAATATACGTCCAATAATAACTATTGAGACCGAAAAAACTACATACCTCCATAATAATCATGGGTGTTTCCAAAGAAACAACTAACTAAATCGTTGACATATCCAAAACTACATCTTTCTTATACGTTGCATGCATAAGAAAGTGAAACTTCTATTTCCCAAACATTCACTTGGTTATCTTCCCAAAAAGATGATGGTTTCTAAGGACCTATATAATTTCCCTAATATGCTCAAAATTGTAATCTTTTAACATCCAGTTGACATTATTTTCTTTGAACAACATGAAATCCAAAAATTGTTGGAAGACTGGAACACAAATTTCATCTATCTTATAAATATTACTATGAATGTTTTGACACTAAATGAAATTATCATGATATCAGAGTCCCCATAATGATACCCAAACGTTTACATTCAAATTTCATCATAATTCATTGTCTTCTAATGATATCTAAACTATAATTCATCCTTTATAGACAAATTAGATTGCTTCAACTGGGTAACAAAATTTCCAATTATTTGGAGTGTTATGAATTCATGGATTTCACATTACTCCACTATTGATAGTCTATAAACTACCATAAACCCCCATAATCCATATTTTCAAACAACACCAGATCACCCAACCACAACACCCTAGTGTAGATAAAACACTTTATCTCCATATCATATATATGAATATGCATCTCCCATTACTCAAATGGTTTTATCTAATAAGGTAACATCAAAATCAAAGAGGGAGAAAGCTAGAACTAGATCCCAAATTTCATATCACATCGAGCATATAAATCCATATCCTACATACAAAAAATATCGGTGAAATAATCCTAAAATTAAATCCCCACTACCCATAATTCATATAAGCCAATTATAATGACTCTTATTGAGAAAAAAATGGTTCCATGTATTATCAACACATCTGACACTCCCACTCACCAATGAATTCTATTCATTTTCCCTCCTCCTCAAAGTCAAATACTATCTTTTAATGAAATCCATTTCCACAAACACCAAATACAACCATCCAATTCTAAGGATGACATCATATATGGTTCTACAAGAACTAAAAACAAATCCAATGATGGTTGACCAACCTATATCTCAATTTTTCTAAAAAAATCCACTTATAGTTGATGTTAACCCATCACTAGCTCGAAAACATGTCATGCATCAAGAAAACTCGTCTTGCCTCTAAGTGGAATAGTTAAAATCAATGGAAATAGAAAACTTTTAATATTGGTCCCCAAAGGGAAAAAAGTAAGGTGAATAAAATACTATAATTCTATAGAATAAAATAATGTATACACAACAATTGAAGATAAAATTATGGTATATTGGATGATCCCTATATCATATAATTTTTTAATATCCATAGAATGAAGCAGTCCATGTTTAGCTCATCTTCGATAATGTTGAAGACCACCTCTATGATAATACTCATATCTCTTCCCCTAATCGATATAGAAATCAAGAGGTAATCATCTATCAATTTGGTTTCCAATCGATGGGAACAATTTCTGCTACACCTACTAGTGTTATGTCCTATAGGGAAAGATATGATTTTTTGGTTTATAATGGATCTAAAATCAAACACAATGACGATAATGGAATTTGGTCAAATACTATGAACATTGAGGACCATAGTCTTCGTAAGATAGTTACACTAGGAAAAATCATCAATTAGAATATGGAAAATTCATTCCCCATATAACTGAAAGGAAGAAAACTATTGGTTCAACTCTCATCTAGCTGAATAAATAACTACAACTATAATAATGATCCTCTACCAATAGCCCTTCTCCCCATTAGATCATATTGACTCAACCCTTACGATGACATCATCTGATCATACATTCTCATAATAACCTTAGACTTATTTTTACACTCCGAATACATAGGAAATGAAAATGGGGTTACGACGTAGTTAATAATGGGATACAAAACCTCATTCAAACTCTAATCAATAGACTCATCATCTGAAAAAAAAAATATGATTATATTAAAAATGATAAAAATTCATGATCTCGAGATCTTCCACACTAATGATCCATTATTAAAGGTAGAGCATCACTATCCTCTTTAGAAACCTAACTATTTAAAAAATAACCTTAGCACAAAACTATTTTTGAAATTCATCCAATGGAACATTCCCCTCTAACTACATAATCAGATACATGATATATGGTTCAGGAACAACCTCTCATCTTCTGACTAACAATCAATAAAACTCAATACTCAACCTAATATATAATGATACAAATAGATATCTTATGTTCCTACAAAAATTTCCCAATAATTTGATCAATAAAACTCCTCTCATATAAATCCATTCCAAGATTCAAAAAACACACATATAATCTTCCAAAAAATCACTTCATCCAAATCTCGGTAAACCCTCGAACAATCATTTGGGTAATCTATATAAACCTCCCTAAACTAACATTATCCTTAATTATGTCCAACCATTATATCATGAATCAAGGAACTGTAATCATATTCTTTGTATCATGTGATTTAATTAACAAAATTATTTAAATTATTCAATATATTTTCCTAAAAAAATGAATCCCTAATTTATGCACAAAATCATTCAATCATGATTCATATACATCTAATAGGTATTCACACTGTATGTGGAACCATTTATCATCGTTGTTTACTAAAATTGTATTCCATGAATTAGATCTTGGTGGAGTTTAAAATAATATGTCCAAGATGGTCTCCATATAATATTTTATACACAATAATCAAGTGGTACAATTAAACTACAAATACAATGAACTAAATATAATTCCTAACTTTAGTATCCAACATACGCCTCAACCAAGAGCTTTGATACAACTCAATAATCACCAAACCCGATGGGTAAGAAATATGAGGCCAACTATATATATGGGAGTAACCATCAAAGACCACATCCAACAAGCCTTATGTTGGAAACTATAGCACTTGATATAAATAATATTAACGAGATTTATTAACATTAGATATCCCATGAATATAAGAAAAAATTCAACAATAAATTACATTATAAAAATTTAAATTGGACCCATTATTACCCATAATGCATGAATATTACTCATAAATACTAGTATCCTAATAGAATATAAAATAAAAGTATGTGGTAGTGACTATGATTGTAAACTTCAACTACAAGAAATTAATATATATTGGTATAAAAAATCATCTTGAAAACTTGAAAACCCATATATATATCAGGATGATCATAAATTGTATACGTAGACAGATCATATAAAATACCATTCACAAAAATGTGGAAAATCGTAATAATGAATTTGTAAAATATGTGAAGAACAAAAAATATAACAGGTCAGTTATACCCTAGAATCACCAAAGATCATCTACCTTTTATTGAATCCATTTTTAAAAAATATTACCAAGGAAAATAATCATATGTTAATTGAATAAAATTCCCTATATATTTTCAACTCACATTCCCTAATGTAAATGCTAATGGGAATATTCGTTCAAATAACTGATTTAGGTTATGTCAAAACACTACATAACCAAACAACCCGGAGTGTCCAGAATCCAGTTATAGCATCATAATATCCATAAAATATCCAAAATTATACCATAACCACAACCACATCATCCCAACATAAAATTATGCATATTCAATATATAGAATTTCTCGTACAGTAATGTATCATGAACATGAAGGAAATAACCCATATGGAATCCTCTTACCATATTCAAATACAAACATATATTATCCCATAATCAGCATATCCAATCCATAGTATCACACATAAAGGGAGATTGGGGAGTATGAGGTAGTTATCTATCCTCCCACGTCGACCTATATGTTCCGGAATATACGTTGAATAATAAAACAATTGGCGTTTTTAAAGATATCTAACAAGGTTGGGGAGTATTGAAATAATATGGAAAACACTAGTATAAAAATACACCAACACACCATCCCGACCTAATTATTTTACATAAAAATATCATTATCACCATACACTATCAACACTGTTCTTCTATAGCTACATTATGGTGCTACTATCATATACATGTCCAGTAAAAAACACATTTATAATGAAAGACAAGCACCAAATGAACATATAAAAAACCAATTATCATACCATTAGTCCATTATAAACTTTAAAATTTCATCCATATATATATATATATTCATGAATTTATTTAATTCCAAATTTAATAAAAAACATCATCATCCACTACATTCATAATTATAGTGATTTCTTAGTAACTGTTTTATCATTACAGGTAATATTATCTTTGAATATGACTAATAATAATTAAACTTGAAAAAATATTATCCATGGTTGTGAACATTACCCAAATACCCAACACAAGGCATCCCGAATAGCCCCACTACACAATTGTGGAAAAAATAATGTTTTCCCACTACCCAATCCAAGTCAACTAGTATAGACTAACTACTCAGCTCATTCTAATCAATTTAGCTAATCAAATCAATAACAGTCATCCTATAACGTCTATAAATTACCTCAAAAAACAACCATAAATAATATATAATAAATTTCATGTGATCTCATAAAGAATAAAAAATAAATTCCTTTACAAACACTTGTAAATCATAATTATTCAAAAACAATCATCATTAATGTAATAATTTCCATTAAATCAGTTCAATATCCATTTAAAAGTTACTATAATTTTACACAATGTGTTTAAAAAACAACATCTATACATAGGTCTTAATCAAAACTAAGGAATTTAACATGTATAAGTGATCAATACACAATTTCATAAGAAATGACCTGAAATAATAATGCACTTCAGATTCACCCCATTCCCATATATTACATTTTTTCTAGTTAGTTATATTTATTTGGTTAATACATACCTCAATCTAAATAAATAAAAATCATAGTAATGACATCATCTATAAGAAATAATTGAGAGTTATTTAATCCACTACCTCTACTAGAGAATTAAAAATCTCTACATAATATAATGAACGGAAGAGGCGATATAGAGACTAAACATATTCCAATATGATCTTTAAAAAATTAAATCCTAAAATTAAATCATATAAAATAACTCCATCTCCCAAACTCTTAACACAACATATATCCATATCCTTATGAAAGTGGTAAATAGAAATAAAATGATGTCGGAAATGATTACAACATTCCATTGAATACTAAAAAATTATATATAATGATAAAGATCAAATATAAGTATTATGAAAATGTAATGACTCTCAAAAATTCACTATAGTCATCTAGAAGTCATAATTATTGAAGGAATACTGAATTTTATTGAAGGAATTTCAAAATTTATACCCAACAAGAAAACATTTACACTAATGTACAATACACTATATCCCTACGCAATAGATGGGGTATTCCAAAACCCTACGATGAAACCCATTATGCTACATAGTAAATATGCATGGCCGAACACAACCCCCATCCCAAAATTCATGTTGAAAAATTTCCTTGATCATATACACATGGGGTATAACAATAGTGTATCTGATAAAACAAGTCATAGGGACCCTTCATAATTCTATGAAACCAAGAAACAAATCCCTTCACCTCCACATTGAAACCCAGAGGAACAAGAAACAATCATATGGAATCCAAATTCCTTAATATATCTTAAGTCTCACATTACATTACAACTGAAAACCAATCCACAAGGGATCCTATGATGGTAGGTCCATTGAAAATAAACCCTACATCCCTATAATGTGACCCCAAAACCATTATACATCCAGTCCACATAACAAACCTCCATGATACAATATGTACATTCACATAAAAAATCCTCTCTTCTATCTTAAATTCTATCATTAACTTAACTAAACTCTACTAAATCTCCTCCCAGACCAATAACTATGATAAAAGAAAATCTAAAGTTTTTAGGAGGTTTACACTAGCACATATATATAATAATACTACCATTTTTATATAATAATAATGATGTTAAAATAATATACTTATAATGGATAATGATATTTTGAGGGATTGGAGATGATAATGTAACTGAAAAATTTATAAATGAACTCAGTTACTTAGATAACAAATTTTCTCCTTCTAATCACGGGTTCCCTTATAATAGAGAAATTAGGATTCCTTCATGGAAACAGAAGAATCAAAAGTTTGACGAATTATTAAGTAGATGGAAAATTGGTAGGTATTCAAAAGATTTTTCAACTAATAATGTTGTTTTTAGGGCTATAGGTACGATTCTATTATAGGTGAAAATGATGGAAATTTATTTATAAACATATTTTAGTTTTTCGGTAATGATATAATCACTTGGGGTTTAGGAATATTAAGTGAAAAAATATTGGTTATGAATAGTGGATTTACTTTCACAACAAAAAATTTACTTCTATAATCAATAAAAATCCATTATATTTTTAAAATCGTGATAAACTTTAATTTACTTATTTTTAACCCATTTTACCCCATTTACATAGTTTAATTAGTTAACATGATAATTATTTTTTTATTAAAAATTGAAGGTTTCCATTATTAACTAATATAAACATAATGAATCAAATTTTGGAGTCTATTTAATCAAATTTAATTTCTTATTTCAAGAGATTTATATTTTAAATAATATTTATCAATTATAGAAAAAATATTCCTAGAGGAAAACTACTTTTAAGCATTATGTGTTAATAATTTTATTTAATATTAACTAATAACTAAATAACTATTAAGATATAGTTTATATATTTAAAAAATTTATTAGATTCAGCAATTACAAGTTTTCAATTTAATAAATTAGGATAAAAATTAAACAATACATCAAAAATAAATCGTTAAAAAATATCTTTTTATAACAATATTTTTTTTTACCAAATCTAATTAAAATTATATATTCCACAACTAACCATTTTATTTAATCACAAAATTGATATTGAAATATATATTATTTTTTGAAAATAATAAATCATTTTAATAATTATAATAATATGTAAATAATAATAAAATTTAACAAATATTTTTTATTTTATTATTATTTTCCATTTCATTTGAGAATTATAGTAATTATTTATATAATTAAATTATTTTATAAAAATTATATAATTTCATTAAACCTATTGGATACATGTATACCAAATGATCATATATAAAACAAAAATACTTTTAATGACCATATTTTTATTGAACTTATATATAAGATTCATATTTTATTTCAATATATCGGCTGACATAAATTTTAAGTATTATTCATCATATTTGGTTTCCTATCTCTCAACATGATTATTATACCTGTAATTCTATAAATTATTTCCATAGTTTTAATAAGGGTTTTAATATTTATAAAAAACTATAAGGATAAATATTTTGTGTTTATGGACTTTTATTTACTTAATGTATTATTGCATATGTTCTCATATTTTTGATATCCTGTATAATATTTTAATAATTTGTTATATATTATTCATAATTATAATATCTTATCACTATAAAATTTATCATGATTTGTTTTCATGTGAAATATAATGATTCCATTGTATTTATTTATATGGAAATATATATAGTAATTAGGGGTGTTATATGTTTTTAGGGGGAATCATGTTATTTTTAGGGAATTTAATTTTTCAAATGTATAATAGAATATTTATGAATCAAATGTTGCTATAGACTTGTGGATTATATTTAGATATAATTCATTTAAATGTATGAGTACTCAAATCCGAAAGATTAATGTATAAAATTAATATTATTCTCTTTTTTAAGAAAATAACAATATTTATTAAGGTGTGATTAGGGGTTTTATTATTTAAATAATTGTAGAGTTAATTTGATGTTCATTTTTTTCATGGGTGTATAATTTTTCGTTAAACCAATGGAAAGGGATTTGAATGGGATAATAATAAATATTAAGTATCCAAATGGTACTCTGAACCTTGAAATAATATTAATAATAAATAATAATCTGAAATTTCTATGTTATTAGAATTCTGGATTTCGAGGACACAACATACTAAAAACACCATGGAATATGTTATTTTCAATGTTAAATGTTTTATGAATGATTTCATTTAATTAATTTCCAGTATCTTTTTCAATAGTAGATGAAATATATGTGGATATAGTGTGGTGTTTGTCTCGAACTCTATGGATTATAGAGACATAGTTTTACTTTGATATTCATTGTGAATGAATGAGTATTCTATGTTATAAATGAATAGTTACAGTCATTTCAAATAAACCTCTATTATATTCTATATCTAATATTGTTGATGTAATTTATTGTTTTATAAAAAATTTTAAGATAAAAATTAATATCATTAAAGAGTGAATTATTGGAAAAAATGAATGAGAAAATATCTTTACTAAGACTTTTGATACATCTAAATTTGAAATTATTAAGTATGATATTGGAGTGATAGAATCATGAGACAATTTACCACAAATACGAAGTTTTATATATTTTTTATATTTTTATACTTACATTTTAAAATGTTTTTTTTCACATGATAATTTCTTACATACGATGTTGTCACATTAAAGATATCAATTTCTTACCTCTTACATAAAAGAAAATATTAATTAAACAATGAGTAAAAGTAAATGATTCAATTTAATAATTAAAATTATTATATAATTCTAAAAATTCTATAATATATATTTATTACATAATTGAATTTTATTTTAGAAATTTTATTTCATACATGAATAACTCATTATTTTATCATTTTTTTATCATTAAAATGGGGGAGAAAAATTTGGGATTTGTAATTATAAAAATGTGGTGAATTTTCAATGCCTATTTATCATTATTTTATTTAATAATTACATTCCCCTAACTTTATGAAAATAGAAATTATATAAAAAATATTTATATTTGAATCGATTCTATAATTACTATTTAATAATTATTTCAATTGCTAGTATTCTTAATGATATTCATTCATCATTTATTCTTATTAATTATAACTTGTTTTTATTTTATAATTTTTTATGGTATTTCTCATATTTAATAATGAGAAAATTTGTATAATTATTTTATACTATATACGATAATGAAGATATTATGTTTGAGTATTTTGAGATTTTTACCAAGTTAGAAATCGTAGGAATTCAGAAAATGATGTTTTGAATTAATTAATATACTACATATATATTATATATTGGAATAAAATATTTTATATAACATGAAATTATAGAATTTTTTCAATGTCAAGAATACCATGTATCAATAGTTCTCATTATATCTAAAAGCCTAGTCTCTTACATATCATCAAAAATTATAATAATATCATACGTATCAATATTTTCTCAAAGGAAAATATTTGGAACCTATTCTTAGGACTAAGAAATTATATTACATATTATAATATCTCATATTTTATCAAATAAAAATATGAATAATATCTTGGAAAAAAATTTAGGCATTATTGTGAATTGAATATTTTCTAATGTATTATAAATGTGTATGAGGGGAATATCTTATGCATCATTTATTCTATAGAGAAAATATTATGTATTTTAATTATATTTTAAATGTATCTATGGAATATTTACTAACTGGTAAATTTTTTTGTAACACATTTTCTATTAAATCATTCTAAAAAATTATTAATTAGTAGAGATAGTAATACAATATTCCATGTTATAGTGCAACATATATAGATTTTAGTGATTCTGTTGATTTAGATATGATCACACTGTTGATATATTTTTATGAAAGGATTACCTTGAAAAAATAATGTATAAATTTTAATATTTTAAATTATTAAAGGATTATGTATAGTAATGATTCAATAATTTTAGAGGTTCAATGATTAATATTACAATATATTATTTTTAAAGAGTTTCATGGATCTACATGTATTAAAAAATATTCAACACTGAAGGGGTTCATTATTCAATTATATTACATGTATAATGTTGACCAATTATTTTTTATTTTTTATTAGATATTTTAATTATCAAGAAAATACTACTAGTTTTATTATACATTTCCAAATGAATTATTAAAATAGTAACATGATATGTATCCATTTTGTATTTTTATAAGAAGTGAGGTCAATGATATAGGTTAAGGTAGTGTGAATATGATTTGAAATAACAGTGGATGATATAAAAATGAGAACATAATGTTATTAACGACCACTATTGTCCTTGTACATCAATAATTGGATGTGGTTAATTATATGGATTCATTGATCAAGTATATGTAAAACTATTTTTACTTATCATCCTTATGTTTCTTTGATTGATTTTTTTTGTTTTTCAATATTTTTTTATTATTTATCCCACTCAAATAGTACTATAAAATGGATTAATCGATTCTCTAGAAACATAAACCACATTTTAGTAATACCTATATAAATTATTTCTCTTATAATTGTATTTTATTTACCATTTAAAATCATTTTCTCTTCATGATTTATTTTCTATTAGAAAAGGATGGTTTTAGTTTGTGACTTCAATTTGAAATTTATTTTATAAGTTAAATTCCAAACCAATCATAGAGTATGGGTGTGTGAAGAGTGGTCATAATATCATTTTTTATATAAAATATTTTCAAAAATTGTTTTCATTGATTTTCATATATTTTGTATTTTATTTTATATATTAAATTATGTTAACTCACCCACACACCCCCCATGACGGTTTTTTGTGCATTATGCAATCACAGAAAAAAATAATCTCTTCCTAACATTAGTTTTCAGAAATGAAATATAATCTAGAAAAATGATGAAGAGAGGCCCATATGAATTAATGACATTCACCCAAATATATGTGATCTACTATTTAGTGTATGTTTATCATTATACCATAGACATAGTATTTATATTTTATTATTATGATTCAAAAATGGTAAATGTGATGTCTTTAAACCATTTATCCTAACACGAAATGGTTTACATTATGCTCCTCTAATCAAAAATATTATCTCTCACATGCCTCATTTATAGGTTCTGGTATCCACTATTCAATGCTTCCAAAAGATATATTTGGTTGAATCTTCTTGATGTGTTACAATCCACGTATGATTGCGTCTCTTTTATATATAATGAATATGACAACATTCCACAACAGCAAAAATCATAATTTCCATCCAATATTCTTCTTCAAATATAAATAATAAAGGATGTATAACTTATTATCCATTGCATATAATGATATTAAATAGATATCACCCAAATTAAAACCCATCTATTTATCCATCAGTAAGTAAGATTGATTTTAATAGATAAGGGTTGGTTTTTCATCTTTTTAATTCTATGATAAAAATGGACACTAAGAATAATAGTTTCGAGCACTCTCTTATTCAATAATAATTTAACACATAAAAATAACAAATTAGAGTATGTTGGAATATCTCTCTTTTATTTGACCCAGTGAATATTCAAAATGAATCCAGTCTATCTCCTTTATTATATTCAATTATTATATTATATTCTATAAGTAAATCTCATCATGAAAAAATAATAGACATTCAAGTATTTCAAATATGAAGGGACCATTCAATCATGGTCATGTGATAATCTAATTAAACGTAAATTTCAATTCACATTCAAACTACTTGTATAATACAATATGAGTATCCCATATAATCTATTCAATTAATTTCATTGAATTACTCTCATTATTTATCATATAATTTAGTAAAAATTATCTCACATGGATCTATATTAGTATATTAATTTTTATTCCTCAAAATAAATCTTATTTTCCTTAGAATATTTCATAATCCTCTCAACTCCATTGTTTTCACAAAAATACAAAATCAAATTTCCCATGTGTTCACGACAATAGGACAATATTCTTGTGTAGTCAGGATTCTTCTCATGGTGTTTTATTCTCAATATTAGCTCAGCACATTTTATTTTTAGATTCAATGGTGATAAAAATTAATCAGGATATTCTATTATTTGAATGTGTATTGATTAATCATTTTCATTTCTTGTTCATGATTTTTTCGTCTCATATTTTCTTTAAAATTCCAAAAAAAATCCTCCCAAATATCCAATAAAAATTTCAATTGATTCCCATTATTATTACCTCTAATTCTGCTATAAAACCCAAATTTTTATGTTTTTTACAAATATATATCACTTAAAAGACTCCAATTTACTCTTATCTATGATAAAAACTATTACTATGCTCTTATATAGGCATTATATTATCTATTTCATTCAACATTATCATTTTTTTTCTTATACATAGATGTAAAACACATTTGTTTAATCTTAGAAAACATTACTTTATTCAATGAAATCCTCAAAATGGTTCATATTACTCTTTCATTGCTCAGTATTAATCTATTGTGGAATTGATATAATCCAAGATTTGAAACTATCCTAATATTAACTCTAACATAACACATGTTATATATTTTACTTCATAGATTGATTCAAAATAATAGAATTACTTCTCAGTAATGCATGGTTAATCATTTATCAGCCTTGATTTTGAATATTTTCTAAATCCTAGCTTGAAAATTATTGTTGTATTCATTTGTATGTACTCTGGAAATCCATATTACTCCTATAAATATTAGCACATTATCAAATCAAATAAATAATCATGATTGGGAACTCAAATTCATCTCCAAAATTCTTATTTCATATCTTATTATCCACAATAATTCATATAAAAATTCTTTATGTTATTCAATTAAATTTAATACTCTTTAGAAAACACTATATATCTCTTATGGATGATGCAGTGACACTAAGAGGGGTGAAACATATTCTAAAAATTTAACAAGTTGTAATTTATTTTCGATTATCACCTCCTAGACTAAAACCTAATCCCTTTTAAATTGAATAGTTATTATATGTGCTCTTTATAATCAAATACAATAATATTCCATATAATATAGGGTACAAAGTTACATAATTGTTTTAATATAATTCAACCATAATGATAGAGCGTACTCACTATCTAGATTGATAATTTTTTGTTTCATGGATTCTCCTATCACTATAATTATTAGAAATTACAAATTAAATTTTATTCAAACACATGTTTGGATGTTAACAACCATTACTATTAAATTTATTTATAGTTAATTATATCGGATTCACAGATTTTTCAATGGTGTTGTTTATACCGGCAGCACTGGTTCCTCAGTAATTATTTTAAACAAATGTTTTTAATAAGATTTATATAATCCACAAGAAGTATATTCATCAACAAAATAACCTTATTCTCAATTTTTAGGATTTCTACTATTATTGTAAAAATAATATTTTATACGCATATGAATATTACTCTTCAATTTGAGGAAGATTGAAATTATACCCAATCTGAATCCATTATCAAAATGTTCAACTGAAGATTCTATATTATTCTATAAATTTTCTTCCTCCTCACTTCACTAAAATATATCTCATAAACACATAATAATAAATCTAATAATATTTTTAATGTGATTATGCAATGACTAATGATGGATTTTTTTCATGAAAACAATATTTCATGCATGGTTTTCTGGAATCACACATTATTATTATAAGAAAAAAATGTACAAAAAATACCTACATTAATGAAATACTTTAATCACGGGAATGGAATACTGTGATGTTATTAAAAAACTTAAAATCATTGAAAAATATTAACCTAATACACTATCTCCATGCACTGCAACATATTTATTTGAACATATTAGTTTACATAATTTAGTACATTGTGTAACACCCCAACATTTTGGGAATTATTTTTTAAAAATAATTTAACCATTGTGATATTTTTCACATTACATAACACTTAAAATTAATTATTTTATAATGAATAACTTTATTTGGATTACATTATACGCAAACCCAAGATTATCATACACCACACACAACATAAATTTTATCTTTCTCTAGATAGAACACTGTGTTTAGTTTGTGTTATACGCAATAATAGATTTTCTCGATGGTTTGTGAACCACACATGACAATGTATTACCAAACAATAATTTATTATTTAAATAATATTATTTAATATTATAAGATATAACCTATAAGATAAATTTGTGGTTTTGGAAAAATATTAACGATTTTATAGAAGTATACAGTTTACAAAAATATATAATGAATTTATAGGTAATCAATTAATTAGAAATGATTATGAAATATGATGGAATATAAGGAAAATTATTAATATTTTTATGGTGTGAAAAGATATATTATCCCAATACATTTAATTAATTATAACCAAGGACTGATATTAATGTAATATATATGTTACATTTCCAATAAAAAAATTCATATTCATCTAATAGACTAGATAGAAATAACAAAAAAAAATTAAATTGTATGCATAAAAAACATTTTTTTAAAAGTTTTAATGCCTTTTAATGTACATCCAATTTTAAATAAAATATTTGGACTTTTAAATAATTAATATTTCAAATAGAGGACCCATACCTCATGGAGGTATGTCTCTAGGTTGAGGGGGTTACCAAACCTAATAGAGGACCCGTACCTCTTTAGGTGAAATGTATACTGTTCGATGGGGAATTAATTTATGTATATAAGAATAATACACAATAACTAAGGGTGTTATCTTCATCATGAGTCATATTTGGCACATGTATTTTTTTTGGGCCAGGGTCACATCAACACCATGTATTCAACAGATGACCTCCACGCAGAATCTATGGGTGGATATCTAATCCCTAATGTTAATAAGGGATCTAATACCTTTTATAAACATGTCTATATGCTTTGTTTGACAATGTTATTCAATTATTGGAATATCTATATAGAATTGGTTTATTTTGTAGGGATTTTTATCATCTTCTACCCTTATCTGCCTCATCAGAACTCTATTATCATTAATATGGAGTTCAAATATTGAAATTTCCTAAAAAATGTTATGAACATGCATTAATGATGATGCTTTTATCACCATCATTTTCTATGAGGAAAAAATCATAGAATGGTATTTTCCATTATTTAGTTTTGTAATCAGGGAAAGAATATGAATGTTGTAGCACCAAAATATTTCATAGTATGTTATTTCTTTTAGAGTTATTAAATAGCTTGTGCTAAACGCAACACCGAGTTTGAGCGCACTACGACTTACCAAACTAGCCGATCAAAAAGTGGTTATAAATAGTATTTACTGAATTTTGATTTTATATACTCTATATTATTTTATAATCCATATTATGTGTTTCTTAGACAAAATTTAATAACCAATTCAATATTTTCAAATAAAAGAAGTATATTAAAAAAAATGTAATTTTACCACGATTTAATGGAAAACACATTTTAAAACCAATATTTTACCCTTTATATATTAAATTTAATGAAATAAAATTCACCTTTATAATCGTGAGATAAAAATTTATATTGAAGAATTTTTTTGTACATTTTGGATAACATTCAAATTTTAATGAATATTGAAAAATGCAAAATTTTAATTTGAAACTACTTTTTTAATTGAAATAATTTATAGGGTTAAATTATGCATTTGAATAGTTTGAAAGTATAATTAGATTATAATTTTATAATTTAATACAATGTACGTAATTATAAGTAATTTCAAATTTAAATTTGACACAAACACATGTCAATCATTAGATAGATTTTACTTTTTGAAACACGCATTTCGGTTTTGACAACATGAATTATTTTTAAATTATTTAATGAAAATTATATGTTTTTTATTTGGTAAAATAGATTTCATTTTTGAATTTAGAATATCAAAATTATCTTATGGAAAAATTTGGTATTTTTCTGAAAACATTCAATTTTAGATTAATAGTGAAAAAACGGCTTTATAGATAAAAACCATCTTTTTATTTAAATAAATATTTTTTTTATTTAAATTTATTTTATGTTAAAAAAGATTTATAATACCTATATAAATTCAATATAATTAATTTCATTAATTTTATAATAAAATTATATGTATAAAATTTTATTGAGCTTTGTACAGTCTCTTACCCACCTTCTAGGAGCATTTGCGAATTTGCCTAAAACAAAATTTTACTGCTTCGATGAATTGAATTTCTAAAATCTGAGAAACATGTATAATATCAGTATGTAAAATGTGGTTCAATAATATGAAAATAATTTTTGGAGAATTGTAACTTTTGACTTTTGTTTACAACGGTTAAAACTAAATAGGGTAATTAAATGTAAAAATGGTATTATAATTCCCTAAATCATATCCTAATTATATTGGATAAGTTTAATTCGACAAAAACCAACCATAAGAATACAATAGTATTCTTTTGGTCCACTTTTATTACAATAGGACATTAATTATTATTTTATTTAAAGAATAGCTAAAATTGTAAAATTAAATGGTTTATACCAAAACTATTTTTAATATAGGGTTATACATAAGATATATTCGACTATAAATATTCATTAGAAATATAAAGAAAATTAATACATAATTGTATTTTATTTAAACGTTTTAAATTTAAAAAATTATATTTATTTATGACACAATGATGATGTGGTAATTACCTTATTAATGAATGATTAAAATAATTGATATTATAAGTATCCAAATAAATGTAATTTTAGAGTTTTGATGAATTAAACTAATTTTTTAGGTTAATATGACTTGTTAGGGTTGATTAAATAATTTTTTTAAAGTAATCATGCTGTTATGATTTTCACAAAAACCAAATACTAAATAGTGTCAAAATTGACCTAAACGAGTTTTTAAAACAAATACTATATTATAGGATGATATAATATTACTAAAAATCTAAGGTCTGGGAAAAGTGATTAAATGAGATTATATATTTAATTAATGATCCACTTGAGGTTATCTTGGATGTTTATAGTATGTTTATTAACTATATAGTGTAAGAGTATAAGAAGACACGGTAAACGTTAAACTATTTAACTACTAGTTAAATAAAGAAGGTAACGTTAATATGGTGACCTAAACTTTTCCAAAACATCTTGATTGAATGTTTTTCAACCCATCCCTAATGTATCTTCCAAATATATCATTTTTGAGCCATTATAAATCAAAAATGATTTTATTATAAAATAATATATCAAGCATCCATAAAAGTGACCATCACCTCTCTTAATAAAAGGTACTTCCCTTTCTCTTTATTCCACACCACCAAAGTCATTTTTATCTACAAACACCTACCCAAATAACATCCCAACATCTTTTCATTCAACCTAGAGGCCTTAAATTGACCATAAATCCAACCAAGAATCGCTTTTGATCAACTCAAAAGGAAACACCTCAAGAAAAGGTAATAATTTCACCACCCTCTTTCAGGTTCTTTTCCTCATCCACTTCTTCATTATTTTACTGTTTCCATACCAAAATAATAAATCCAATACCTTCTACATACTATGATGTTATTATAAATATGGTACAACCATATTCATTATTCTCTCCATCCTATAAATGATAAAGTCACCATACGTGCGTACGTACGGCTTACCATCTCCACGTCATTGTGTAGTTGTTATTCAAGATTTCATTATTTGGATGGGTATAATAATGATGTATAATTGATATAAATAATAAATATTACATGTTAATTAATCTTTATATATCATATGAAATCTATTTATATATGACCTAACCTTCAATTGAATGATAGTGTCGCACGTGCGTCTGTACGGATTTCCGTCTCCCCAAACGCGATGAGATTCATTCCCCACCATAACCATTCATGAATAATTTTCTTTTTATGATTAAAAATATATTTTATGAACATAATATAATCCTGTATATGAATCAAATAAATCCTATCGCTTACAAACATGACTTACATATCAAAACATTTAAAGGAAAATGAATCAGTTAAAACCTGAAAAAATGATACTACTAAAATATTATTAACAAAGCAATATTAGAAGATCATATATGATAACATATTTAGGTATGTTTTTCTTGTATAATTTAATAACAATTATTTAACTATTATAAAGTAGGTTAATGTACCCTTGACTAAGGAAAAGTATAAGGTATGGTATTTTCATCTAACTTCTTATTCCCGTGAGATTCATGTTATATTGGAACTATTTCCTTTTGTGTGGTGTATGTACTAACCATGATTGTATTCTCTATATAATATTCATTAATTTATTTGTATTTAAATCTTAATTGTATAATACTTCTTTCATGAGTTTTTTTGTTTCGTAAGTTACAAAATCGGTAATGGAATTTCAAATTTCAATTTCCACTCATTGGGTTATACACATACTTCATTGATTATTATACTCCATGATTATGTGTGGAATCAATATTTATTATTTATGTAGTAATTTTCACTCCCCTTTATGTTGATATACCTTTGATACACATAATAACTCCATTGAAAAATTAATTGTCTATTGATATGTACATTTAAGGGAAATCATAAACTCATTTTTCATTCATAGAGTTAAACATCCAAGTCATTGGTTTTGTTTTTACTATAATATGGGTGAATGTAATATGATTGATTTACACTTAATATCCAATTATATTGACTGTATTTAAATTTTTCACACATAAATATTTCATTGATTTATCATTAATCTAAGGATATGGTCTTTATAGGGTATTTCGTCTCAATTTACATTATTTTGAGACCACTTTGTCGTTATGCACCAATTCACTTTTATATGGTGTATATAATTTCCTTCGAAATATTATATCATGAAGCCCTTTATTTTCATGATATAATGTTTTGATTAATGTTATTCCAAAATTATTGTATTCAAGGGTTTCTTATTTGGTTAAGAACCCTTTAACTAAAATATTGTTTTAATTATTTTAAATATCTATTATTCTAAATCATTCTAAATAATGTCCATGCTTTAAAAATGGATTTGAGTATTTTTATTTGGACATAATTGTCCTAAAATTAAAAATCCTTTTAAAATTATCATAGTTGTATGGGAAACTATTATTTAAAATTTTATTTTAAATGACTTCTTTGATAAATATGGAGACATATATATGGTATTAAGAAAAAAGGGATATTTCTCTAAAATAATTTTAATGACCATTTTCATCTATGTCAATATACTTCTATGTATTTTATTCTTGATTGATATTGATTTATCATAATAAAATCATCCATATATTGAATGAGTTATGTTTGACTATGGATGTGCTATTTTTATGCCATTCATGGTTTGTGGTTAAAATATTGGTAGTTTGTATGCTAGTTTTAATACGTATTTTTATGTTATGTTTCACCATTTCATATGAGAATTGAATTGGACTTAGTAAGTGATAGGTGGAGTCTGTATAGCTCCTCAATGCATAGGTAGGTCTCAGTAGAGAAACTTGTGTCTTGGTAGAAGGACTTTACAAAATATTATTTGTAGCCTTGGCACAAGGCCTTGAATATGAGGTTATGAAGTCTGGAATTATGCATTATATCATTATGAAATTGGATATTGATATTACATGTGATTATTAGACTAGTATAATATCCATGTGAATGAGTAAATGGAATTATTTGATTTATCTTTGCCATATTATGATGAAGATTAATTTTAAAAGGATTTTGTTTTGGTCTTATACATTGTCTAAAATTTTTATTCTTATTTATGATAGTTTTTTCTATACTGTTATCCTAACTGAGCATCTGAGATCACCCCTTTCTAATGTTTAATGTTTTCCAGGATGAAATGACGTATATAACAATTAACATGCAGGAATAGGCTAAGAGATATAAGAGTGTTCAAAGGGGACACCATGTTGTTTTTTTTATTTCATTATGTAATGTAATAATTAGTATTTATCCAGTGCTTCCAAGGCTACTAAACTGATCAGTATTTCGTGGAATCTTTCCTTGTATCATGCTAATGTTATGTAATAATGGTCTAATTCTAGGTAACTAGGGTTGGGGCGTTAAAGTTGGTATCAGAGGATGTTTAGTACATTCCTTGGAAGCTAGATTTAGAAAAAAACTATGATAAGAAACAATACCCTAAGATATACATTATGGCTTAGTATAGAATAACAACCAAAAAATTTGGCAATGTAAATATTATGAGGAATTTCCAAGCAATACATAATTGTCCAGATAAGAGAAGGTAGAGGCAGTTTGGCACAAATGTACCTAGTAGTGAAAACTCCGACAAGGATTTTCGGGCTTGGCTCGGGGTTTCTGGGTACACGAAAATTGGTCTTGCTGCACTCTTGGTTTTGACTCTCCAAGGGGAAATGCTTAGGATAATTCGAATTTTCATTACAAACCGATTTTAAGGTTTTTAATATAATATGAGAAAAAATATCTTTGGTAAATCCTAAGGTTTTATAGATGTAAAATAAGGTGTTATGATATTATATAAATGATTTAATGACTCACACTAGGCTTTCTTCTGTTAGTCAATTGTTGGATTCCAAGGAAGTCATAGTAACATTGAACATTACATACAAGGTGGGAATGATGGTTTAAATGAGCAATGAAATATAATTTTGATAGGTGTAAAAGATATCGTGTTCATGTCGAATCAGTTCTCCAAAAAAATGATCTACAACATATATATTATCCAACTCCTGAACTCAACAAAGAAGAGAAAGGTGGTGAATGAGAAGAGCTACAGTAGTGGATACCATGGAGAAAAGAAAGCTCAAATTCCATCATGCAGGAAATATGGAAGGACACACCGAGGAAATTGTCTCTATGGAACAAATAAATTCTTTATGTGTGGGAAAGAAGGACATAAAGTAAATAATTATAGAGGAAAAATGAAGAGTACTCAGAAGAAAATAAAAATTATCTAAATAATCCATTTACAGTAATTTTTTCTAAACGTAGGGGACATGAGAATTACCTGAGTGAATTCTCTATTCTATAGGATAACCTCTTTGTCATAGAAGAACCTATATGGACATAAATGGATGGTGAAAAGTTTAAAAGTATTAGTGCTCTTTATTGATGTGATTACTTCAGAAAACATTCCTCTTTTATGTGTAACCCTACAGTTATGTGAAAATGAAATTTTAGGAATATGGATCTTTTTGATTGTTTATATAGTTATAAATAACTATTTGGTATTATATTATCCTTGAATTTGATAAAATTACATGTTATTAAATTTGAGGGTGAAAATTTCAGGTATCAGATACCATTTGTGGCGAAATTATGTTATGGTTATTTGAAGGAATTTATCTTATTTTGTAATGTTTTAAAATATATTTTTTGAAAAATGACAACATGCAGACTGTGTGACAACCTGACACATCGGAGAATGCTGTTGGAATAGAACACACAACCAAAGTGCGACTGGGATTTATCGCCTAGGACTGGACAACATGAAGTCCCTGGTTAGTGTGACAAATTATTTTTATTTAAATGATGTTATAAATAAATAATAAGTTGATTTGGGATATTTTGTATTATCAAATGGATATCCATAGTATAGGGATATAATTTGGTTATTAAGTGATAACTGTTATTCTGGAAGATTTTCGCTCTCTTGGGAACACTATATGCCTATGGAAAATAAAATGCTATGGGATTTCAATTGAGGAGTAATGATGTATTTTTATCTATGTTTTTATTGTGGATTTATAACTATTTGGGTTATTTATGTAAATTGTTAAGCTATCATAGAGAATATGTGATTAGGTTAATTACTTTTATGTTTGTGACTTTAAGATTAGTCGTTGTTATTTGGAGATACAATTTAACGTGAAATATTAATTAATAATATTCTTCTATGGTTTGGTTTTCATTATTAGTTAGGATTATATTAATTTATTTTAAAGACAATTGTTTATTGAATGATATTTATTGAACTTTGGTTATTATTGGTTTAATTTTAGAAATTAAGATTAATATTTCTTTCTCTAAAGGATTATCCTTTTTGGGGATCATCTTATCTAGTATTAACCATTTTTATTTTGATTAATAACTAAATAAAAGGTAAATATACTTTATTATCATTTTTGGATCATGTGATTATCTAAAAGTTGATTCTAGTGCTTCAGTTGTGACCAAGTCAACTTGGATACTCATCATTTAAAAAAAATGACGAGATAGTGGTAGAAATTTATTAAATAATGAAAATCTATATATAAAGTAAGTATATATCTTTATTTTATTAAGTCAATATCATAAATAAATTCCTCAACTTTATGAAATTTCACTTAAAAAAACGTAGTCCGTTTACTTTTCCTATAGGGAAACTAATGACTGTTTATCCCATCACAAGTTTGTTGTTTTCTTGTTGTTAACATTCTCCTGCTAAAATTTTCTATCACCCTCCATCAGAACGTCATATTTATTTTCTCTTCAATATCCATGTTTTCGATCATTGAAACCTAGTATGGGTTATCTCGGGTGACCTTTTTACTACTATTTCATTCTTTTAAAGTTATAGTTATATTGACACTTTTTTTCGATTTGGGACTTTAAATGAAGTTCCCAAGCCCAATTTTGAACTTTTTAGGATGAAATTTACAAAATGGGGGAAGAATGTAACACCCCAAGATTTCATAGTAAGTTATTTTCTCTAAAGTAATTCAATAGCTTGTGCTACACGCAACACCAAGTCTGAGGGCACCACCACCTACCAAACTAGCCATTCAAAAAGCGATTATAAATAGTGTTAACTTAATTTTAAATTTTATATACTCCATATAATTTTAGAATCATTATTATATTTTTCTTAGACATAATGTAATAACAAGTTCATATTTTCAGATAAAAGAAGTATTTTTCAAAAAATGCAATTTTACCACCTTTTAATGCAAAAACCATTTTAAAACTAGTATTTGAGAAATTTATATATTCAATTTAATTAAATTAAATTATATTTTATAATTGGGACATAAATATTTACTTTCGATAAATTTTTTGTTATTTTCTTATAACTTTTATATTTTGATTAATACTAAAAAACAATAATTTTAATTGAAAACAAAAAATATAATCAAAATAATTTATAGTGTTAAATTATGAATTTTAATGTTTTGGAAGTATAATTATATTGTATTTTTGTCATTTAATACAATATAGATCATTATAAGTAATTTCACATTTAAATTTCAAATAATCACATGTCAATCTTTAGATAGTTTTTACTTTTTAAAATCCCACTTTTTGGTTTTGACAGCGGAAATTAATTTTAAATCAGTTAATGAAACTTATATGTTTTTAATTTAGTAAAATAGAATTTATTTTTGAATTCCGAATATCAAAATTAGCTTATTCTGAATTTTTTTTATTTTCTAAAACCATTAAATTTTTTTGAATATTGAAAACGCTTTCTTAATAGTTAAAAATAAACTTTTTATTTTAATACTTATTTATTTTATTTAAATTTATTTTAAGAAAAAATAGATATATAATACCGATATAAGTAAAATGTTATTCATTTGAGTCATTTTATAATAAAATTATATTTATAAATTATTATTGAAATTTTCACTTTCTTTGACCCGCCTTCAAAAAGCATTTGTAAATTTGTATAAAAAATAATTTTACCAATTTTGGGAATTTAATTTCAAATATCTAAGAAACATGGTTAATATCATTAAGTAAAATGTGGTTCAATAAGATGAAAATATTTTTTTATTGAATAGTAACTTTTGACATTTATTTGTCACGGTTAAAATTAAATATGGTAATTAAAGGTATAAATAATATTATAATTACCCAAAAACATGTTCTAATTTTATTGGATACGGGTAATTATACCTGAAAAAACCTTAGGAATAAACTATGATCCTTTAGGTTCACATGGATTAGATTAGGAAATTTATTATTATTTTATATAAAGAATAGTTAAAAGTGTTAAATTCAATGTTTACTAACAAAACTACTTTTATTATAGAGTTATACATAAGATAAATTCGACTATAAATATTAACTATAAAGATATAAATATTTCCTATATAATGGTATTTTATCTATAATTTTTAGAAAATAAATAATTAAAATTATTTATGACAAAACGATGATGTAGTAATTACCTTATTAATGGATGATTACAATAATTGGTATTATAAGTATACAAATAAATTTAATTTGTCTCTTTTGATGAATTACAATAATTTTTAGGTTAATTTGACATGTTAGGTTTGATTAAATAGTTTTTTTTTCTATGTAATCATGCTGTTATGATTTTCACAAAAACAAATGACAAAATAGTGTCAAAATTGACCTAAATGAGTTTTTTTTTAAAAAAACTATATTATTGGTTGATGTAAAAATACTAAAATTATAGGGTTTGAAAAAGTGATTAAATTATATTATATATTTAATTAATGAAATAATTGTGGTTTTCTTCGATGTTTTGAGTATTTTTATTAACCATAGAGTGTAAGAATACAAGAAGACACGGTAAAAGTTAAACTATCTAACTACTATTAAAATCTAAAGGATAAGGTTAATATGGTGACCTAAACTTGTATAAAACCTATTGGTTGTGAGGTTTTCAACCCATCCCCAACTTATCTTCGAAATAAATCATTTTTGATCCATTAAAAATTGAAAATGTTTTTATTATAAAATAATATTTCACACTTTCCCTGAAGTGACCCTCACCTCTCTTATAAAATGGTACTTCCACTTCTCTTAATTTCACACCACCAAATCCATTTGGATCTTCCAACCCCTACCAAAATATCTTCCCAAATTCCCTAACATAAACCTAGAGGCCTTACACTGATCTAAAATCCATCTTATGGAGCCCTTTTTGTTAACTAAAAAGGAAACACCCAAAGAAGAGGTAATAATTTCAACACAATCATTCAAGTTCTTTTTTTCTTCCACTTCCTCTTTATTTTTTTGTTTCCATTCCAAAATTATAAATCCAGTACCTTCTAAATATTGTGATGTTATATAAATATAGTACAACCATATTCATTATTCTATCCATCCTAAGAATGACAAAGTCACCATACGTGCATGCGTAAAGCTTACCGTCTCCACGTCGTGGTGTAGTAGTTATTAAACACTTCATTATTTTGAAAGGTATAATAATAGTGTATAATTAATATAAATAATAAATATAAAATTTTAATTAATATGTATATATGATATAAAATCAATTTATATATGACCTCACTTTCAATTGAATGATATTGTCTCTCGTGCGTACATACGGATTATTGTCTCTATGAACACGATGTGCTTTATTACCCCATCTAAACCATTCAAGAATAATTTTCATTTTTTTATATTAATAATATTGTTTTAGAACATAATATAATTATAGATATTAATCAAATAAATCCTACTCATAATAAACATGACTTACGAAATAAAACATATAAATGAAAATGAATCAGTTAACACCCAAAACAATGATACTACTAAAATGTTATTAACAAACCAATATTAGAAGATCATATATGAAATCATATTTATGTATGTGGTTATTTAATAATTTAATAACAATTATCTAAAAATTATAACAGAGGTTAACTTACCCTTTACTAAGGAAAATTACAAGGTAAGGCGTTTTCATCTCACTTCTTATTCTTCTGAGATTCAGGCTATATTTCCACTATTTTCTTTTGTGTGGTGTATGTACATCCCATGATTATATTATTTGAGTAATATTATTTAATTTATGGGTAGTTACATATTCATAGTATGATACTTCTTTCATGGGGTGTATGTTTCATAAGTTACCAATTCAGTAAGGGAATATTAAATTTCAATTTCCCCTCATTGGGCTTTACACATACTTCATTGATTATTTTACTCCCAAATTATATGTGGAAATACTATTTATTATTTATGTATTAATTTCCCCTCCCCTTTCTGTGGATATAAATTTAAAACACATATTTACTCCATTAATAAATTCAATGTCCATTTATATGACTTTTAAGGGTAATCTTATCTCAATTTCCATTCATTGAGTTAAACATCTCAGTCATTGGTTATGATTTAACAAGAATATGTGTGAATATAATCTGATTTATTAACACTAAATATCCAATTTTATTGAGTGTATTTATATTTTTCAAACATAAATATTTCATTGATTTGTCCTTAATCAAAGGAAACAGTCTTTATAAGGTATTTCATCTCAATTTACATTCCTTTGAGACCTCTTGTCGTTATGTACCAATTCATATTTATATGGTGTATATACTATCCTTTAAAATATTATATAATGATTCCCTTTATTATCATTATTTAATAATGTTTTGATTAATTTTATTCCTCAATTACATGTATTCAAGGGTCTCTAATTTGGTTAGGAACTCTTTAACTAAATTATTTTTTTAAATCTTAAAAATATTTATTCTTCTAAATCATTCTCAATAATGTCCATGTTTTTAAAATGGTTTCAAGTATTTATTTATATTGACATTAATGTTCTGAAATTAAATTTCATTTAAAAGTTTCTAACTGGTATGGGAAACTTTGATTCAAAAACCTCTTTTAAATGACTTCTTTGATAAATAGTGTGACATTTAAATGTTTTAAATAAAAAAGGGATATTTCACTCAAATAGTTTTGATGACTATTTTAATCTAATTCATTATCCATAAATTTATTTTATTCTTTATTGAGGTTGATTTATCATAATACAATCACCCAAATTGTATTAAATGAGTTATGTTTGACTGTAGATGTGCTATTTTTATTCAATTCTTGGTTTGTGGTTAAAATATGGACATTTTGTTTGCTAGTTTTAATACGAATTTTTTGATTTTGTTTTACCCTTTTATATGAGGAATGCATTGGACCTAGTAAGTGATGGGTGGAGCCCTCTATATCTCCTCGATGCATCGGTAGGTCTAATGAGACAAACTAGTTTCTTGGTACATGGACTTGAAAAAATCTTATTTGTAGTCTTGGTACAAGGCGATGACAATGTGGTTATGAAGCCTGGAATTATGCATTCCATCATTATGAAATTGGCTATTGATATTACATTTGATTATTTGACTAGAAGAATATCCATGTGAATGAGAAAATGGCATTATTGGGTTTATCTTTGCCATATTATGCTGAAGATTAATTTTAAAAGTCTTGTGTTCTACTCTTATACATTTCCTTAAATGTTTATTCTTATTTCTGACAGTTTCCGAAATATTGTAATCCTTACTGAGCATCTAAGCACACCACTTTATTATTTTTTTTTCTAGGATTCAAAAAATTATATTACGATAAACCTATAAGAATATACTAAGGGATATTAGAGTGGTCTAAGGGGACATAATGTTGTTTTTTTATTTTATGATGTATTGTAAAACTTATGTATGTATCGATTACTTCCATGGCTACTAAACAGACTGGTCTTTTGGGGCACGATTCCTTATATCATGACAATGTTATGTAATAATGGACTGATTCTGGGTTACTGGGGTTGGGGAATTACTAAAGTGATACTATAAATGGTGAATTAAATTATATGTAGAATACACATGGTGTGTTAAGGATAAACGGTCATGTGGGTGTGAAATTTACTCATCTTATCATGATGGTTTGTCTTGAATAGTGTACCAGTTGTCCTTGCATAAGGCACAAAATCCAAGGCTTAGTTAGGCTCATTTTTCCTGACATGAGTTATGTTGTCTCAACCAAAATTTTATTTTATTAAAACTCAAATGATATATGTGAGTCAATTATTATATATCCCTATAGGATCATATTTTTTATTTCATGTACCTGATATGGAATGATATTACTAGTTACATAACTTTGGCATACAATAGGGTAGCAGGGTATGAAATGTGACACACCTATAGTCGTGTTTCATTTAGTCCAATATGATGTTATTTTGAAATTATAGACATTATGTTTTTCATTATTTCTTTACACTCTTTAAAAATGTATACATTAAACCTAAATTGTGTATAAAGGATAACAAATATGTGCTCATGTTCCACATAAAATTAAAACCCTTTCCTCTGAATCTGTATTCATAAGATCCAAAACTACTTATCATGCATGAAATTACTATTCTATTTTCTTATTCACCTACAGCTAGCCTGATGTCGGCCGAACAATACTGCCATCGCCTAACTGAATTTTATAGATTACATATTAATGAATCCCATAATCAATCCACCTCTCCCGCCTTCAATATTTCCAATCTTGAGCTTCACATTGCATCCCATGATGCTTCCCTCGATCTTAATAATATCATAAGGTTGGACACCAGTTTAAATTATATGTAAATAGAATTTTAGATAGTATATTAGGTGGAATATTGAGTTTTTAGTAGTGGAAGTAGTCAAAATACTCTCCTGGAATCCATAATCACCCTATTTGAATAACACAATGTTATTCGACAACATGAAATATATGGGAAAGGGATATTGGATAGATTATCTTATCAAGAAATTCATCTCTATTCGTATTTTCATAAGTAAATAAACAAATGAATCATTTTCAAGATAACTATTTCAATGATGAAATATTTATATTGATAAAATATTTCATGATAAGAATAAAATATCTTTTTTTTCAAGAAAATGAAGAAAATTAAAAATTAAAATTTTCATCTTTATAATAGATTTTTGGCATTTCAAGATTTCAGCATCATTTCAAGATTCCAGGATATCATAAATGAACATTAGCTTCTAAATCCAAAAAACTCTTTTCTAAAACCTATTCTCAATGCATGTTTGGTCTCTGCATCTAATCCTTATTTTGGAGGAATGAAAAATCAAAATATAAAAATAAGTATTGGGGACTTTATGGGTATTTTTAAATTTCCCTAAATATTCTATGTCCGTGGGCCAAAACGTGAAAATGAATTTCATCTCACATTACTTCAACATTCCCATTATGAGCGAATTTTAACCAATATACTTTCTATTAAAAACTCTCTTTATGAGTTATATATTATTTATGTCATTTTTATGAGTTATAAATATTATATTTATTAAAATGAGATATAATTCAATATCCAATGTAAAATGTATCACATTTTCCCCTTTTTTTACTTTCAGAAATTTTATAGAATCATTTCGACACTAGAAACTAAAATTGTGTGTTATTCTGAATCCCAGTATTCTAGGAACAATTGCTTGAAAAATATTAAATATTTAATTGCATGTGCACACAGTTTTCAAGAAAAATATTAATAACTGTTAAATGTGTTCCAAGATCTTAAATCAGAGGGCACCATTGAGTTATGATAAGTAATTTTACCCCAGGTGAAACATAACTTTTGTTAGTGCGGGTTGTCTGTAGAAAAATTCATAGAGGGAATAAACATAAATTGTACAATTTTATAATTTTTTCACTCAATGACTTCCATTATTAATAAATATTTTTCATAAATTAATGGATAGCCACATAACCCTATAATTTCTCTAGATACATAGGGAAATAACCTCTAGAGAAACTATTTGTGAATGATGATGGATTGATCTAATGATGCCCCTCGGATTCGACGAATCGAGGATCGATGACATGATGACCATTCTACATCATCAACCACTCCATATTGAGTTATGGTGGTTGTTTCTTTATGGCTCCCCCATTATTGTTTTTGATATGAATTTGGTTTAATCCATGAATATATTGATCCACAATTTTATCATTGAAGTATGATTATTAATATTGGATATTATTTTTGGAGTTTTCTTGATTTTGTTATTTGGTATTCATTCTATCATAAATGGATTTCGGTAAAAATGGAGAGATGATGATGTTCATTCATAATGGTGTTATTTGTGCTTTTCATTACCACTTTATTTCTTGTTCTTTGTCATTCAATCCATGTGATCACGGATTGACTTTTTGTGTGTCTATGAATGGGATTAAACCCCCAAAATGTTGGAAAACTTACTACAATGGTCGAGTCTATGTAGATCAGTACTCGATGATCTCATATATTTATCATTTACAAATTTGGGGCATTATATGTTCCTTGATGGTCCGCGAAAGGGTCCATCATTTTATTTTTGGTTCAACAGTCTGATGTAGCCCGGGTTGGCGGTGTTTAGAGGCAGAGGCAATCAGAGGAAGTGGCATCGATAAAATAGAGCACATTTAGCGGTTGTGTGGGAGCCAGCAGAACTAGTGGGGGTGGAACATGGAAGTAGGCACATGGATCAGAGTCCACTGACATTACGAGGCACATGACATGCGATGGGCCAGGCATCCCATGTGTGAGTTAGCCAATCCAGTGGAGATAGGGTGTGGCAGGAGGAGTAGGCCTGGCCCATGCTGAGTTAAAATGGACGAGCGATTTAGACTTGGGTCGGACCTGGGGCAATCATGCATGATTCAGGCCATGGTTGACTATGGTGGTCAACTATGTGCCATGGTTACACGAGCTATGACGTGACCATGACATCTGTGGGCAGTGGACTGGGTTTCATGTCCCGGGTGGCCGACCACGACAATTGACCTTCGTGGTGGGTCCACAGTCTAAGTGACCCTTCTTTTTACATATCAATCTACAATAACATTCAAACTGTACATTTGATTGATTATTTTTCTGTAGATTTGGGACCCTAGTTATGATATAATCAGTTTGGGAAAAGTATTGAGTTTTTTGTTTGGATTAGTACAGGTTTATGGAGTTTCCCTAGGTCCATTACTCAATGTATTTGTATGGTAGTACATCCACATCACTATATTGTAATCCCATCTAGATGTTATCTCTCAGATAGAGTCTGGAATCCCTCCCCAAAAATATAGTTTGATCCTCTACCGCATATAGTGTAGTTGTGGAATTTGAGTTACATCACAGAGAAGGGTGTTGGCCCTCCATCTGGTGGGCCACATCATTAGGTACGTGGTATCCCCCTGTGAGTCTCAGACCGATCTATGGAATCCCCTAGGTTTTCCGGTGTGTTACCCAATATGTAGAAGTTCAATCCATATTGGGTACGTGGTATCCCCTGAATAGTCATGGTCATGATCCATGGTGTCCCTTGGTCCGTTATGGGTGTGACCCCCACACTATGTATCATAGTTTTCTTTGTCTAATACATTCTCATTTTTTTGGTTCCCAATTTAGATATACCATTTCAAGAGTCCCTTTGATGATTTCTTGGCTCAATCAGTGAGTTCTCTTGGAATGTGTGTTCATTGAGAGAAATCCTATGGATAGAAATTGGTTGTTTTTTACCTTTATATTATGTGTCTTGGATTTAACATATCTGGATATTCCTGTTACACGTGTTGTAGTCATATTCCTTTATAGAGCTAACTATACATTCCATTATTGTAGTCCTTTAGAGTATTACCTTGTATAATTTCGTTGTGGTGTGGTTTTTAGGATTCAACTATTTTAATTGGGTTTTTTTATACTCTCTCCAACATAGGCATTCCCCACAGTTGTATTGTATTTTTTTGATGATCGGTCATTTGAGGGAGAGCCATGAAGACTAGGACCGGACATTTCTTAGTGAGTCTTCATAGACCGAGGTGTGTTCTAACAGTTTAAATAGTATACCCAATACCTATTTTTTTATATGTTCGACTTATATTAAAGACTCTTATTATTGGGTGTGTATTCTAGCCATGTTTACATTCCAATACTTTAACAATAATATAATGTGGTGAGATCATATTTGTATGAATGTGTTGTTCACATAGTAGATTTCTCATTTTAGAATTTTGTGGCCTGGATATGTGTTTGTGTGTACGTGTACATAGGTTAATACCTCTCATTTTTTGGATATTCCTAATTAGTGTTAGTGTGTTTCCCCTATCATATTGGAGGTGGGCTTGGGGTAGTCATAGAATGGACCCCTTCGGGATCGTTCGTGATAGAGTGTTATCAGAGGTTTTTGGTTCTACCTTCAGATTGGGAGACTATGTTTTTGGTTTGGGGAAACAATGTTATGTGTTTTGTGTTTTTATTTTTGGGTAGGAACTCCAGTGTTAGAGAGGTGTCTGATGTATCTATACACCAAGACTCGGACTACCTATTTTTTGACTTGCTAAATGAAAAAATGGTTGTAGGGAAAAAATGAAACATTTATCATATAGGATTTTTTTGTTTTCCTTCTACTTATTGAGTCATCTATCTATATATACTCTATTTATCATGACATATCATTTTTTATTTCAGGATGGCTCCATGAAGACAAACATCTAGGATTACACTCCTTGATCATGAGGATGATCCTCCTAGTGAAGAGGCGTTGAAAGAGGGACATGTAGAGGTGATAGAACCTTTGATTGGTAGAATAGCCATACCACCACTCATTCATAAGTAGATTCTACCATAACATCTATATGAGGATGTGCGCAGGTAGAGTGCATTGCATGGGTTTTAGATGTAGAAACCTTCCATGTTTTTTGAGTGAGCCAGACCCCCTCACTTGGATAAGGATTGTCTAGAGGCAGTCCCTCATGTTTTCTGCATTGTGAGGATGCATATTGAATATATTAAATTCCTCACCAAGACTCATATTTAAGGATTAGTAGGGTGACGATGGAGCATGGTGACACAACCTCATGATAAGACAACTCTCTCATGGAAATACTTTGAGGATCTCTTCATAGATAATTTTTATCTGACTTCATTGCATTCAATAAACATACATGAGCTTATATATCACTAGGAAGGAAGTATTATGGCGGAAGAGTATTCAATGAGGATTATTAATCTTTCATGATACTCCATGAACAAGATATGAGATTCTTTCTTCAGGGCTCAGCCCATCAAGTAGGTCTTATTCCAGGACATCAGGGGACATTGGTGTCCCTTATCATTTCTTCTTATGTCAGGGTACTGGACAGATCCCGTCTAGTGGAGAGTTTTCTCTTGGAGGAGACATAGAGAGTGGGGTATTGATGTGGTAACCGAGTAGCTGATACCTTGGATGTTGGAAGTCGATGGAAGTTAGTGGGATCCAAGTAGGTTAGCTGCATTTGGGGATGATCCCATAACTCAAGGTCAGTGGTGTCGGTCTCCCAAGGTGGTTTGAGTCATCTGAGAGACAATCTATGTTACTCATTTGGTGGTCAGGGACAATGGGCATGAGACTTCCCATCCCATTATACAACTAATCTTGAGATCATCTAGGGACCACTGAGGAAGATGAAGAGATAGGGTTAGGGTGGTCCACAGGGTGGAATATGTAGCAGAGGGGTAGGCATTCTAGTTAGTAGTGGTTGGATGTTCGACCTATTAAAACCACCACCCATATAGGGTCCACTCCTACCTGCGGGAGTAAGTTGTAAAGGAAGAGGACTATTTTAGGTGATAGAGGGTAGTGACCATGGGTCTTTAGGGATGATACGAGGTACACATTGTGTTTATTCCACAATAGATAGAGTTTTTTTAACACCAGTGAAATTCATTCCTTTCTTTCAATGAACCTTGTTCAACATTAAAAGATTCCATTATAAATGATTACTCAAACAATACTTTTAGAGATTTCTATAGGAGGATATTTGATGATCACACACTGGTGAAGATAGTGTTCCCGAAATCATGGAGGTTAAATTTTCAATTGTGATCTCCTGGTAACAACGATGACGCCTTATGACGACATTATTGGTATGGACTAGTTATCCATAGATCATGATATGATTGACTATTTTAGGCATAGAGTGAATTGTATCTATATTGATGGACCCAGGTTTTCCTTTTGGGGTGAAATGGAAACACTTAATGTGCATGATGGACTCACACGTAAGAGGGTTCAGCTGATTAATCATGAATTGGAAGGCCTCACCCGCGGTGTAGTGGATGATATGAGTCATCAGTTTTCCTGTTACGATGGGGTATAAGGACATATTTTTTAAATATGTTCTTGGATTAACTCCACATATGGATATAGACTTATACCTTGATATACACCCCAGGAAGACCCTAATATCGACACCTTCATAATGGATGTCTCCCACCTATCTTCATGTGCATAGTGTGTAGTTTGAGGGATTTTAGAGGTAGGCCTTCCTGAGGCCGATCATTTTACCCAAGGAATCCTCAGTTTTGTTCATGAAGAAGTAATATGGTAGATTGAGGTATTGTGTGGATTACTGACACTTGAACTTCGTGATCGTGAAGAATGAGTACCCACTATCAAGGATCAACGACCTCTTTGATCAGTTCAAAGGGGTGTGATGGTTATCAATGAGCGGACTTAGATCAGGTTATCTCCCATTGTGAGGGTGATATGAGTTTATATTGAATATGGTTTCATGATTTAGTTATATTCAATATTAGTACTTGGTGATTCCATTTTCCATGGCAAACACTCCATAAGTGGACATGGGACTCATTGACTAATCATTCAACCTTACTTGGACCGGTTCACGGTGGTTTTCATCGATGAAATCCAAGTGTACTCATTGTATAAGGAAGATAATAAATGACACATTTGGATGGTCAGGGACTAACTCTCGGAGCACAATGTCTTTGGGAATATCTTGATGTGTTAGTTCTAGATTCAAGAGATTCATTTTCTTAGACATGTTATTTTAGAGGAAGGGGTTGCAATGGATCCAGAAAAGGATGAGGCGGTGATCTCATGGGATCGACCTAATAGTGTTGTTGAAGTACGAAGTTTCCTTGGATTGGTAGGGTATAATCGTAGTTTGTACCAATAATCTCAATAGTAGTAACACCCTTGATATATTTGACCTGAATAGAGAAGCATTTCATGTGGACAGAGAAGTTCCATTACTTATTTCATCAGTTTAGGAAGAGGTTGACGAGTGATCCAATCCTAAATTTTCTAGAAGAAGGCTTCATGTATGTGGTATTCTGCGATGCATTAGGGATTTGGCATAGTTATGTCTGCATATCGGGGAAATTTGTGGATTCCAATGTTTTATTCTTATTCAAACAACATAAACAGAATGATGAAACCCGTAATTTTGGGTTAGCTTTTGTAGTCTTTTCATTGAATATGTAGTGGTACTAACTTATGGGAGAGTGTTTTTCCAATTACTCTCATCATAATAGTCTCAAGTATATCTTCCCTCATATGGATCTGAACATGAGACCAGGGTGATGGCTAGAGTTCCTCCAGGGCAATGACTTTGAGATTATTTATACTCAAAGTAAGGGGATCTTGGTGGTGGATTCTCTCATAAAAAGGTCTCGTTTTCATTTTTTGAGAAAGTAATCATAGTATTTGTCCTTATTACAGATATCCTTTATGGATAGAGATCGATAATCATAATTACAGTCAATGGTTGTTACCCCTTCACTGGATCAATGATTTTGGGGAGGCATAACGTGGGGATTATCACTACAAGACCTTATGTGATCACTTTTCTGTAAGACATGCCCATCATTTCACTTCAAAAGTTGGGTATCATGTCGTTCATTTCAGAGGGTACACAACAGTGCCTAGGGAATTACGAGATGAGGTTCTAAGGGAGTACCACATGTCCTCTTTTATAGTATATATATGTGTGGAAAAGATATATCAGGACCTTCGACATCATTTTTGGTGGCCACATATGGGGAATGGAGTTTTGGAGTTTGTCTCTTGTTGCTTTACTTTCTAGCATGTAAAGGAAAAACACCATGTTCTAATCGGTTAAGCTCAACACCTCAAGGTCTAGAGAAGAACTGGGATAGATTAATTATGGACATTGTGATGGGTTTAGATCATATATCCAGGGGACATGATTCCATCTAGGAGATCATTGAATGAATCACCATGTAAACCCATTTCATATCCCTCATAGAGTAGAGTTTAGTACATATCTTTGGAAACCTCTAATTGAAGAATATTGTTTGACTATATAGAGTTCCATTTATTGTAGTTTTATATGGTGATGATCCCTTTACATCCTGACTGTGGAAGGGATTTGATGAGGAATTAGGTAGCCAACTATGATTGAACACAGTGTTTCACCCAGAGAATAAGGTCCAAACATTTCAGACCATTTAGGTTTTGAAGGATATTCCATGACTTTTTATATTAGATTTTGGTCTTATTTTGGAGGATAACATAAATTGAGGTTGTTTTCATAAAATAGTAGCTTTAATTACACCATTAGTTTGGAAACATTCTAGGCCTTGTATGGATGACTATATAGGTCACCATTTTGAAGGACTAACCCCTATGATTCAGTACTCATGGTTCTATAGTCTGTGCGAACTACCACTGCAAAAGTGTAGATCATATAGGAGCAGGTAAAAACTACACAGAGACATAAAAAGACTTATACTAATAGATGATGGAGGTCATTGGATTTCGAGGAAGGACACTATGTGTTTCTTTGAGTTTCACTTTGATGGGGGTTACAAAAATTTTGTCGGGGTAGAATGGTATCTCTGAGGTCAATCAGCCCATAACAGATATAGTGTACAGTTTACGAGGTGGCATACCTCGTGGCTCTAACACTATAATTAAATTAGGTACACGATGTCTCCCACACGTCGTAGCTGAGAAGGTACATGCATGACCCATCACACATCATCAATTGGGGATATCGAGACATCGAGGATGGAGTAACATTTGTTGAGCACCTGATAGAGATTGAGGATCAATAGAAGAGGATCTTTCATGGGTGGTTGATTCCTTTCATGTGTTTTTTGGGGGAATCATATGGATCTACAGGAGAATACATGGGAGTGAGAGGCCTAGATTTGGGCTTAGTACCCTCATATGTTTGAGTAGCAATTGGATTGGATTTTGGGGATGTAAAGCACCAAGGTGGGGAGAATTTATCATCTCATACTTCTCACTTGTTATAATTTCAAAAATTATATGTAATGATTCTGAGATGAGGTACTGGGACGACATCTAATTATGTGGAGTGGTTTTCCATAAACAATTATTTGAAAATATGAAATGTTTAAAAGCATGGACATGAAGTTTTCCTAAAAAATTGAATAACTCTTAACCATATACCCAATTCAGAAATCTGAAGGCACCATTGTGCTCTAATCCTTGAAATTACCCTATTCACTGCATAACATTTGGCAGCACAGTTCATCTGTAGAAAATTTCATGGAGGGTGTAACCATAAATAAAATAATATTATTAGAATATTGTTTTTTGACGTAGTGGCTTCCCTTTTTTATAATTATTTGTTAGAAATTATTGTTTATCCTCAAAACCCAAAAAAATTATAGAAGACGTGGAGAAAGATCCTCTGGAAAAACTGTTAGTGATCAATAAGTGAACGATCGAATAGCTCCTCTCACATTCGATGAATCAATGATCAATGACAATCTGATGACCATTCGATGTTAGCAACTGATCCAAATCAATGTAGGGAGGTTATTTCATTGTGGTTTACACATTCATGATTTTCAAAACAAACACAGGTCAATCTATTAATAGATTTATTTATGGTTCGATCATTGTGGGATGGTTTATAATTTAAAGGGTTTTTTTGGGTGGTTTCATTATTTGGTTATTTTTTCTTCATTATAAAGGAAAAAAATTGAGGCTGACATGATAAAATTCCATGGTTAGTTACTTAGGGATTTTTTTTCAATTCTTTAACTTTATTTTTTGAATTCATCACTATTAGATCCATGTGCCCTTGAAAATACATGTTGGCTAGTTCCAAACATGATCGGACCCTAGATTAGAGGAAAACAAACTATAGATGTTGAGTCTATGTATATCGAGACACTAGGAGCTAGAATATGTGATTATTTAAAATTAAAAGAATAAAATTTGACTCTGTAGTCCATATAAGGGACAACCATTGTGGGTCCAGTATGGAATTTGAGTGTGATTAGGTGATGAAATTGGTATCCTGGGGAAATGGAGATTAGAGGAGGTGACGATTGAAGGCGATGGCGATGGTGAAGGGGAGCATGGAGGGTGGCCAGGTGGGTGATGGTCAGAGAGGACTATTGTGATGGATGCATGGATCAGAGGATGTAGATAATACAATTAGGGTCGTTTGGGGTGGTGTAGGTGGCTCGTGGGAAAGGGGTCTAGGCCCAGGTTGGTCAGGGTGAGTAGGACAGAGTCGGGCCATGGTGGACAATGGAATTAAACCCTGAGCAACGATAACTCTTCCTACCACATGGGTCAGTCCGGATAGATGAACACAGCGGTCAACCACCATAGTCTGTGGAACGACCATGTGGTTGGTCCATAGGCCCCATTATCCCCCTTTTGATATTTTCAAATACCACAAAATTCAAATGGTACATCATTCGGATGAGATATTTAGGGTGTTTGGACCATAGGAATGAGGTAATCATTTTTGGATAATTGGTGAAATTTTAGTTTGGACAATTATAGGTTGTGAGTGATTCACTTATTCCATTCCTTAAGGGTTATGTATGGTATTACATACACATCGCAGGAATGAAATCCCCTCTAGAGGATGAGTCACATATAGAGTCAGGTATCCCTCCCCAAGACTAATGTGTTATCCTCTATCACCCTTATTGAATTTTTGGAATCTACGTTAGCTCTGAGATAAGGGTGTTGGTGCTCCATCTAGCGGTCTGTATCATTAGGTATATGGTATCCCCTAGTGAGTCTGTTGGAAATCTGTGGCATCCCCCAATTTTTTCGAGGTATGATCCCCTTTGTAGAGGGTTGATCCAAACGAGGTATGTGGTATCCCCCAGTCAGTTCTGGGTATGATTTGTGGTGTCCCACATACAATTTTGGGCAAGACCCCCACTCTGTGAATCATATTTTTCCTTTACCAACATGTTCTCATTTGGGGGGGGGGAAATCATCTTTAAATCATCATGAATATATCAGATGATTTTATGGATCGATGATTAATTCCACTTTGAATGATCAGGCTTTATTTATAATCATATTGCTGGTTATTTTTTGTGTATTACCTCTAGACTATGTTTCTTAGATTGAGTATATCAAGATATTCAGGATACATTATTGTAGAAATATTCATTTGTCAAACATACAATACTTTCCTTTCTGATATTCCTTTTTGGCATTCCTTTTAGGTATTACTTTTTGGTACTGATTGGTGGTTTCAGGGTGTCTTACAGTGTATTTATATACTCACCCCAGCATGGGATTTTCCTACTTGTGTCATGTCTTTTGAAGATGATCACCCCATTGATGGAGTACCTGAAAGACCAAGATCGGGCAGTTCTTGGTGAGGCCAAATAGACTGAGGGGTGTTTCAATAGGTCAGACAGTAGTCCCAGTACCTATTTTCTTATAGGTTGGACTTCGGTTACAGAATCTTTTTGGTGGGTGGGAATTCTGGTGTACTTACATTCAACTATGTTTACTATAGTACTCTGTTCTGATATCTTAGTGGTATGTACAGTAACACCCCATGATTTTATGAGATATATTCTATTTAATTTGATTTATATCTTTTTATGTACACTACACCATGATTAGATTTCAATATATTCCACACCATATTAGCATGCAGTATACACAACAATATACTTGGCTTGGGTTGCAAACAATTTCATGTTCATTTTATGGAATTAATTTCACTCAACACTGAGTATAGATTTTTTTTCAATGTATAAATGAACTATATTTTGATTATTTTATACACAACACCAAATGAAGCATGTACAACACACCACACTGACTTGGCTTGGGTTACACGCAAGTGTGACCTTCCTCGATAGCTTGCATTGTATGCAATACCGAGTTTCATTAAAAAACGATATATTAATTAAATATCATATAATCTATAAATTATGAATATTATTTACCAAATTTTTAATTTTTTATAACATTATAATTCATCTTATACATGATATGAGAAAAAAATCAATTTTCCAGATAATAGAAGTATTTTTCAAAAAAATGCAATTTTACTGCCTTTTGGTGGGGCACCCATTTTAAATCTAGTTTTTGACACTTTTATAAGTCATGTATGAAAATATAAACGTCTAATTTGATATTGGGACATGAAAATTTACTTTGACTAAATTTTTTATATTTTACTGATAACATTCATATTTTTATTAATAGAGAAAATACCCAAAATTTTAATTGAAAAAAACATTTTTCATCAAAATAAATTATATAGTTATAATATATTATTGAATTGTTTTAAAGTTTAAATAGATTTAATTTTTATATTTTAAGACAATGTAATTCATTTTCCTTAATTTGACATAGAATTCATATGTAAAAACATTTCAATATTTTGCAATGTTTTAAACAAAAACCTGTTTTTTCGACAACGTGATTAATTTTAAATTAATTACTGTAACTTCTGGGTATTGAATTTGGAAAAACATATTCCATATTTGTAATCAAAAATTTCAAATTGTGTAAATAGGTACTTTTTATTTTTTGGAAATTTTGAACAGTAACATCAGTAATTATTTTATTTAACATGGTTAAAGGGTAAATCTTTTAATAAGGGTAAACAAATAATATTATAATAATATTAAACAAACCTAAAAATGAAATAATGTAATTAGTTTAGATATGTAAGACCATGGGAATCCTTGGGTCTATTTTGGGATCCCATGGATTCACATGGATGTTAAAATGACATTTTTAAATAATAAATTTGAAGTATTGATAACTACAACCTAACCATATATGATTTACTAAATCGATTTTAATATAGGGTTATATATAAGATAACTATAATTATAAATATTCATTGGAAAGCTAAAAAAATTTCCTAAATCATGTTATTTTATTTAAAAAATTTACAGATTATATAAATAGTTTTATTTACGACAGAAATATGATGTCGTGATTACTAGATTAATGAATGATTCAAATAAATGATTTTATAAATATTAAAAAAATTGAAATTTGTTTATTTTGATGTTATCCAAGATCATTCTAGATTATAAAAACATATTATATTTTTTTTGTGACTTATTTTCTAAAGAATCAGTTTGTTATTAATTTGTAAAAAAAGTCAAATAAGAATAGTTTTCAAAATCGACAAAAATTCATAACTTCAAACATAAAATAGATTATTTAATGATAATAAATAAATAGAAATATAATATTCATAAGAATGTTTAATATGAGTATAGATATGTCATATATAGCTTCTTTTGGGTCATTTGAAATGATATGGTAATAAAATTTACCCATAATGTGTAAATAAAATTATATCAAGGCAATATTAAAAAGGGGAAAATAAGGGTAAAACAAAGAAATAAATTTTTAAAAAATATTCCAAACTTGTAAAAAAATTATTTGATGATGTTTATTTTAACCAAAATCATCTTATATTTTAATTTAATATGTTTTGTACTATGTTAAATATAAATGTAATTAATAATAAATTAATATGTTTGAACTTTCCAAAAGTGCCCTTCTTCTCTCTTATAAAAGGGAACCTCCTCCCTCCTCTCTTCACTCCATTTTATGTCTTCAAGCTCATACACACCTTGCCCATTTCTCTTATCAACACCCCAAGATACATTTTATATTTTCTAGTCTTCTCAATGAAAAAATCTACTGTCTTAATAGGAAATTTAAAGGAGGCACTTCGAGGAAGAGGTAATCTCTTCTACTGATTCTTTCAAAGTTATTTCTTCTTCTAATTCTTATTATTTTGTTGTTACATAATAAAATAATAAAAAAATTATCAATAATATACTGATATGTTATTATAAATATGAAACATCCATCTTTCACCATTTATCCATCCTATGAAAAAATAAAATCATCGTGTGTGCGTACATACAGATTATTGTCTCCACGCCGTGGTGTAATTTGGTTTTCACCACCACCATACATGGATGAGTATAATGTTGGAAATAAACACTAAGTATTATTTTTATAACATGATTATAATTCTGAGATATTATAAACCATAGAATTCAATACCGTTTGAAAACTATGGGAACGATATCGTCGCTCGTGCGTGTGTGTGGCTTACCGTCTCCACGATGCATTGAGATTCATTCTCCATGTTAACCATTCAAGAATGATTATAAACAGTATATAATAACTAATAATGAAATATATGACATAATAATTCTACTAGATTTTATTATATATATATTTCATTTACATACATCCACTCAATTTAATAAGGAAACAAAAATAGAGTTCAGGCGTACGTACGACCTACCGTCTCCAGGAATAGCGTATTCTAATAAATTTATCTATTTATTATATATATTAAAATACATAATATATATGATATAGAAATCTTTTTTTTACACTATTTAATTCATTTAATCATGATATATGTAATAATATAATGAATAGCAAGTCCAAAAACGTATGATAAATAAAACGATTATTAACCAAAACATTCCTTTAACATGGAATTGAAAAATGAACAGATAAAATAATGTAATAAGTAAATATTATATGATATAATAAATATTATTAATGTATGTTACGAGTTAATAATATTTTAAAACCCACTATATTGGTGTTTCAGACAAGTGTGTAGAAAATTGTACCTAAGGTAAGGGATAATTTTACAATCTCACTATTATAAGAGATGATTGATACACAAGTATTTTCTATGGATATATTTATCATCCATGTACCTATTTTATAAAAGTGTTCTCATAAATTTTTTACTATTCCTTTAGTTATTTTTAATGTAATTTTTACAGATTTCTACTTTTACTACATGGTATGGAAGAAAGCTTTCTTTTGGTCACCATACGAGGTACTTTTTTACTTTTTTGGTAAATGTATAAGGAGAATGATTTTTTACTTATATGAAATGAGTGGATTTTTTACAGTTTCCCAGCGCCTTATTTCCATGAGGCTTCCATTACACTATTTAAATTTTATTTTCAACTAAATAATTTTGTTTTAAAATTGCATGACATTTGGAGAAAATAAATATATTTCTTAGAAGAAAGGATATTTTCCTCATGAACTACGTTCATATGTTTTATCAAAATTATTTTCTATCTATGATGAAGTTAATAAATATGGTTATGTTTCTACCCCTATTATTACTATGTTTTTATTTTCATAATGAAGGAATTATCTTTTTTATGGATTATGTTATGATGGAATGATATTTAAAACCCCATTTTATTGCATAGGTTATGCAATGAGGAATTATTTATGTTTCTGTGGAACATGTAAGAATGATTTCATTATGAGGTAGGTGGGACCTATATCTCTATCCAATTCATTGTGTAAAGATTTATTTCTCAGGATATATACATTGTTGTAATGGTAGATAAATATGGTTCAGTAATACAGGGCTGGATCGGCAAGTAAACCAAGTTTAGTAATGGACTTGTTCCACTATGATGTCATTGGAAGTAATTCCATGGCTTTTATGGAAATAATATTATCTGATTAATAGTTTTACACAATTACATGTTTCATTCCCATGATATTTTATCCTGATTAATTGTCCTTTATAATCGATTACTTATATACTTCCATGATTTATATCATTTCTCATGATTTTTATTATTAAACGTTATGTTCATGTTTTTATGTTCAAATGTTTATGGTTTGTTTTGTGTTATTCTTGTTTACCCATACTAATAATGTGATCTAACAATTACTATGTTTTCTTTTCGCCGTGATTTATAGAAAGGTTTTAGGTGGCACAAAAAGGGTAAGATCTTTATGGGTGATGTTTAATATCTTTCACCATGATAAGAAGATTTTGTTTGGATTTTCCAAAGACACTAAACTAATACCAACTATGAGAATTTTTTTGTGTCATTTATAAGTTATTATGAAAAATAAATGTAATTCCCATTTATTTCAACATTGGTTCTCTATAGATTGTATCATATCAATGTTTTAGTTAACATTTTGATACTGGGACGCAAAAACTTTAGTGACATCCCTATAGATATTTCTAAAGAAAGTCTATGGATATCCTTAAGGTGAAGTATAAGTATAGGATATCATCATAAAATTATGGTAATGGACATTAATAACTTATAATTAAGCCTATGATGGTAAAGATTGAAGGTCCTTCCCCTTGACTATGTTGTTTTCCTAGTATGAATTTTGCCTCTCATGCTATTCTTTTTTGGTTTTAGACGATGGATGGAACCTGAAGCAACTGTGTTACTGAACAATTCACTAGTAAATGCAATTATTGTCATCCTGAACAAATAAATTTAATGCGAGATGGAATGGAAAATATTATTCTTATACTTACAGAAAGAGGGAATCATTGTAGACTCCCTAATGATAATAGAAGGGAACAACATTCTATTAAGTCCTTCATGAGGCAACGCCTACCTTATTTAAGTGGGTCTTCTGTTCCACTTGTTGTTGAACAAAGGATCAGTACCATTGAAAATATATTTTCCATCCTTCGATGTTCAGAACATGAAATGGTCATTTTGGTTTTCTGTCATTTATAAGGTGAATCATATCAATGATGGACTCTAATTAAGAATACAAAGCAGCAAGATAAAATTGAATACATGGAATGAAAAGAGTTCAAGAACCTATTTTTCAATAATTAATTCCCGCGTATTCTTCAAAAAACGATATAAAAAGAGTTTCTTGAGCATAATCCAAATAATTATGAATCTTTTGGTACATACGAGGCGGGTTTCACAAGACTTGAAATGTATGCTTCTGGATTTATCATCCAACCTAAATGTAAAGTTGATCGATTCTTCAATGGTGTAAAACCAAGTCTTCGAAAAGAATTAGATATAAGAAACTTCAATATCTATGAAGAAATTTTTCATTGTTCTATCAAGGTAGAACTGGAAGATGGATTTACATATCAATCTCATTATTTTGACAAGAAACGAAAGATGGAGTTCAAGGGAAAATCCCAAAACCAGGGTGAAAAGAATATAAATTTTTCATTATACAAAAAGTGTTGAAAGAAGCATGGTGGTGATTGTCTTAAAGGGAATAGAAAATTTTTCAAGTGTGGAAAAAAGGATATCGAGCTGATGTGTGATGAAGTAATGTGAAAAATATTACTAATGATGTGAATTGAGAAAAGACAATAGGGAATGCACCACCAACACTTCAATGAAATAAGTGCAAGGAAATGGGGTATTTTTCTAACTAATTACCTAATCAAAGTGTTAGTGATGAGAAACATCATAAACCCCTTAAGGATGAAAGACAAAGGTAGGTCACATGTGATCACTATTGGTGATGTTTAGTATGACAATGATGTCATGGAATTATTAAGTGTTTATGTACTGGGATTTAAAATAGTGTTTGAATCTCATTTATAGTATTATTGAATATTGGATTATCTATGTATTGGTATATTATGTTTATCTATAATTATATGGTACTGATATCCATGAAGAGTGATTGAAATATTTTTGGGAAGCAAATTATATGGGCTTAATGAAGGGATAAGGAGAAAATAACATGTTTTGATATTATTAATGAGCTCATGACTGATAAAAGGACAAAGTGTTTTCATGGTTTGAGTATATAGAATTTTGGGTATATTTGGTGCATGGAAAGAGTTAATTTTGATATAATTCATGTTGTCCCTAAGGTTCTATAGTAATTTATGTTATTAACATATTTCAAGAAAATTCACGATTGAGGTATTTAGATGTTTGGAATGACACATCCAAGAACTGCCAAATGAGTTATGTGGTACAAATGTAAAGTCGATTTAGTTCACCTACTTATAAAGATTTATATTTTAAATTTTTGAAGGATTGGAATTTTACCCTTTTATGGATAGTATAGTTTATATTCTAGTTGATGTATGTTATATTAATGTATTGTCTCACTATTTGAATGATTATGCATATTTAATAATCTATTCTATCGTTTTTGTTGAGATAGATATAATGAAATATCATTATATCATTTGACAATATAAATCTTCATGAATTACAAATTCAACATCATTCCTTTAAATAATAGATGAAGTGGAAATTTTTCAGATAACGACCAACAGTGATATTACACTTAAATCAAGAAAGTATTCCTCCTTATGCAAAAATAATTCATATTTAAGGAAATTATAATGAAATCAAAAAATGTTATCCAAGTTCCTCTTATCCATTAATATGATGGTCCCTTAAATCACTGCATATTTATGGCTTTCTGGTAGTTAACTTTCTTCCATCTTTATTCTCTATCATTATCCATCAGAACAAGATGGATAGATTTCTCTTCTATATACATGTTTTAATGTCCCACCTATGTTCTCCTATATGGAAACCTAGTGATGAGTAAATTTGGGTAACCATTATGTTTCTATCTTTTCTTTTTAACATTATGTTTTAGTATTCTTCTTTATGATGTGAGTTTCTTTGAAAGAAACATTCAACTAGTAAACCATTTATAACCCTGAAAAATTTCGAGGGAGAAATTCATTTTAAGGGGGGTAAAATGTAACACCATGAGCTTTTATGAGATATATTCTTCTTAATTTCATTGATGTATTCTGTTTTACGCTACACCAAGATTATCATGTGCTATATGAAACAATGTATTAACTTGTAGTATACCCAACACTATACTTCGCTTGAGTTGCACACAATTTCAAGGTCTTTTTATTGAATTGATTCCACACAACAATGAGTATAGATTTGGTTCAATGTATAAACAAAATATTTTTTTATTATGTTATACACAATACTAAAGTAATCTTTCACTACACACAACACAGACATGGCTCTCTTTAGAGGAAAAGGTGACCTTCCTTGATAGCTTACATTGTACATGGTACCGAGTTTCACTAAACAATGATATATTAACAAAATATTACATAAAATTTCCGTTATTAATATTATTCATGAAATTTTTAATTTTTTATAACATTATAATTCATCTTAGACATGATATGACAATAAAATCAATTTTTTCAGATAAAAGTAGTATTTTTCCAAAAAAAATGCAGTTTTACCGCCATTTGATGGCACACCCATTTGAAAACAATTTTTTTACACTTTTATAAGTTATATTTGGAAATATAAACTTCTTATTTGGAATAGGGACATAAAAATTTACTTTGGATAAATCTTTTACACTTTTCTGATAATTTTCATATTTTGATGAATAGTGAAAACACGCCAAACATTAATTCACTACAACGTTGTTCGTCAAAATAATTTATATAGTTAAGATATATTATTTAATGGTTTTAAATTATAAATATAATATATTTTTATAGTTTAAGACAATTTAATTCATTGTCATTAATTTTACATTGAATTCATATATAAAAACATCTCAATCTTTTGCAAGGTTTTAAACAAAACCGCATTTTTTCAACAATGGGATTAATTTTTATTTAATTACTGAAACTTCTATTTTTGGTATATTGAAAAATGGATTCCATATTTTTAATCAGAATGATCCATCTATTTAAATATATAATTTTTATTTTAGGACATTATGAATATTAACTTCAGTAATTATATAAGTGTACAATGGTTAAAGGGTAAATCTCGTAAATGAGGGTAAAATTTAATATTATAAAAATATTAAACTACCCTAAAATGACATAATCCTATGGGATGAGAAATTTCCTACCATAGGCATCCTTGGGTTGATTTTTGGACCTCATGTATTCACATTGATGTGAAAAATACATTTTAAAATAATTAATTTAAAGTTATGATAATTATAACCTTAACATATATCGTTTGCTAAATATATTTCTATATAGGGTCATATAACTGTTATAAATTCTTATAAATAGTAATTGGAGATCTTAAATTTTTTTATATATCATGGTATTTTAGTTATAATTTTTAGATATTATATAAATAATTTTATTTAAAGTACAAATATGATCTAGTGATTACCTCATTAATGAATGACTCACATAAATGAATTTATAAATATTAAACAAATTGTAATTTTCATATTTTAATGTCATAAATGAATTTTAGTGATGATAGTTACATATTATCTTTGTTTTAATGCCTTATTTTAGAAGGAATAAGGTTGTTATTTATTTTTAAATAAGTCAAATATGAATAGTGTCCACAATTGAAACAATTCCTAACTATAAACATAAAATAGTTTATTAACTGATATTTAATTCCTAATAACTAATATTAAGAAGAATGCTTTTTATAAGTCCAAATACATCATATATCACTTTTTTGGATCGTTTGACCAGATTTGGTAATTAAATTTACATACTATGTGTAAATAACATGATATCATGGTAATATTAAAAAGGGTAAAAAGGGGGTAAAACCAAAATGATAAGGATAAATAAAATTGAAAAAATTGAAAAAAATTATTGTATGATGATTATTTAAACCAACATCATACAATATTATAATTAAATAAGATTTGGACTATTCTAAATCAAAATATAATTGATATTAAATTAAATTTTTTGAACATTCCTAAAGTGCCCCTTTTTTCTCTTATAAATGGACTCCTCCTCCCTATCCTCTTCAATCCATATAAAGCCTTCAACATTAGAAAAACCCAACATATTTATCTTCTCAACTACCATTGATACATTCTAGAGGTGTTTTTTTTTCTCAAAATACCTACTCTATTGTCCTAAGTGGACATTTATAGGACGGACGTCGAGGAAGTGGTAATCTCTTCTACCGATTCCTTCAAATTAAATTCTTCATCTACATCCTCTTGTTTAGTTGTTTCATTATAATGTAATATCATAAGTATCAATAATATACTAATATGTTATTTTAAATTTTAAACAACCCTTTTCACCTTCCATCAATCCTATGAAAAACTAAATCGATGTGTGTGTGTACATACGGATTACCGTCTCCACATCGTGGTGTAATTGGTTTTTCACCATGACCCTACATGGGTTAGTATAATGGTGGAAATAATAAATATATATTATTATTATAACATGATTATAATTATTAGATATTATACACCATCCAATTAAATACCATACGTCAACTATGGGAAAGATATAATCACTCGTGCTTATGTACAGGTTGACATCTCCACAACGCAATGAGATTCCTTTTCCATGTGACCCATTAAAGAATTATTAAAAAGTATAAATGATGAATAATCATTAACTTTTATTACATAATAATGTTACGAGATATATGTATATATATAATTAATTTACTACTTCCATTCAATTTAATAAGGAAAAGACCCACAGGGCATGGACGAGTTGGTGAGAGGTGGTGGTGTCATATCCCTGAGGTTCTGGGTTCGAGTCTTCACAAGGAAACATGAACTATATGAATTTTTCACTTTTTGTGGGCCCCTATACCTCATGTGGAACTGTCCTAAAATCCTGGGTGCTATTACACCTGGGACTGAAGGTGGGGGAGTATATAAAGGTGCTCGGTGGTGGGTGATGGCCCACCAATAACGTGTAACCCCTTAGGCCAAAAAATCTAGTGTGTTTTTGCGCGGTTGTGAGTGAAGGCCCACGTATACCGTGTAACCCTTGGGCCTGAAAACTGAGTGTACTTTTCTCCCATAGTGCATGGGTGAGTTGGTGAGTGGTGGTGGCATCCTGACCCTGAGGTTCCGTGTTCATTTCTTCGTAAGGAAACATGCACTATATGCCTTTACAACCTCTCATGGGACCCACTACCCCTGGTGGAACTGGCCTGAAAGACCAGGTGTCATTACACCTAGGACTACGGCTGCGGGAGTACATATAGGATCTCAGTGGTGGATGACGGCCCACCTATACCATCTAACCCCTTGGGCGTGAAAACCAAATGTACTTCGATTACCCACATGGCATAGGTGATTTGGTGAGTGGTAGTGGCGTCATGACCCCGAGGTTCCGGGTTCGAGTCCTCACAAAGCAACGTGCACTATTTGAATTTATCACCTCTCATGGGACCCTGTACCCCTTGTGGAACTGGCCTAAAAGCCCAGGTTTCGTTACACATGGGACTGTGGCTGGGGGAGTACATAAAGGCGCTCAGTGGTGGGTGATGGCCTACCTATACAGTGTCACCCTATGGGCCAAAAAACCCAGTGTAATTTTTCCCACGGGGCATGGGTGAGTTGGTGAGAAGCGGTGGTGTCCTGACCCCGAGGTTCCAGGTTTGAGTCCTCTAAAGGCAACTCACACTATATGAATTTATCACATCTCGCGGGCCTGTCTAACAAATGTGGAACTGGCCTAAAAGCCTAGGTTCCGTTACACCTAGGACTGTGGATGGGGGAGTACATAACGGCGCTCGATGGTGGGTGATGGCCCACCTATACCGTGTAACCCCTAGGGCCTAAAAACCCAGTGTACTTTTTCCCATGGGGCATGGGTGAGTTGGTGAGCGGCGGTAGATTCCTGACCCAAACGTTCTGGGTTCAAGTCCTTGCAAGGCAATGCGTACTATATTCATTTATCACCTAACATGGGCCCCTCAACCCCGTGTGGAACTAGCCTGAAAGCCTGGGTGTCTTTACACCTGGGAATTATACTGGGGGAGTACATAAAGGCGCTCAATGGTGGGTGACGGCCCACTTATACCATGTAACCCCTTTGTCCTGAAAACCCAGGGTACTTTTAGAACAATTATCTGGAGGAAAAAATAAAAAGTGTAATAGGTTTTCTCTTCAATCTTGGGGATGGAAATTCTGCAAGTTCTTCATTTAGCATCTGACTCCTCACATGGATTCTTTTAATCCTGATTGGGAGTTTTCTTTTAATGATGATAATCACTTACATGCTCAAAGAAAGATCTCGGTTGATCGGGATCTAGCCACCTTGAGGAAGAAGGGTGTCTCTTTCACGGAAGCCTTATCTGGATCCTTAGATCCAATCAAGGAGGGTTTTTACAAACCCTCTAACATACGTAGCATAGAAGATGGTTGATTCTCGATTGTGGCTGATCCAGAAGCACTACAGCAGCGTGCTTCTCTCTATAAATTTTCAATATTGGGTTGCGTTATTTACCCATAGGGGGATAGGCCCTGGTCTTATGCTGACCTCAAGAACAGTGACTCTCATTGTTAGGGTTTTAACAAATGGAGGATTATTCCTATCGGGAGTGGATTCATTCATATTATTATGCAACACAAGGAAGAAATCAACAAGGCTTGGGGTATTGGAAATATACAACTCATGCTTGGAATTTTAAGGCTTTCATAATGGGATGTTAGTTTCAATCCCTTTAATTTTAAGCAAACCAATGCTCGGATCCGGGTCAGGCTTCACGGTTTAAATTGGATGTACTGGCACCCCATGATCCTTAATTATCTTGCCTCTAACATTGGTACCCCAATTACATTGGATCAATGGACTCTTGATGGGGATCCTGGCTTCTTTTCTAGAATGTTGATTGATTTCAACCTTGAATCAAAGCATCTTGGTAGCATTATGTTTATTTCTAATGGAAACAAAATGGATGTCAAAGTTGAATATGAATGAGCCCCTCCTTTTTGTGATGTATGCAAGATTGTTGGATAGGCGGTCTTCAACTATAGAATTTTTCATAAAAAGATGAATGAAGCACCCAAGACTTCAGAGTGGAAGGAAAAAAATTTGAACAGAAAGGGTAATGGTCTTTACAATGGAAAGGGGATTTGGATCTTGGTGGTACTTCTAGTTCTATCCTTCCTAATAAATTATGGGATGATATTGAAAAGGAGGAATATCACGAGAATAATTCCTTGTCCACCCTACCTTCCAAAGCTAGAGATGCGGATCTCAACTCCATTGGGAGGGTCATCTCAGCAGATCAGGACTTGATTTCTTACCTTTCAAATGAAATATTTGAACTAATATATAGTCTGTAAGTGGAAGAAGATGATATTATCTTGTCACAGGAGCTGTTTAAAAACATTAGGGACTTTTTCCATTCCAACCAATCAGGTGAGAATTTATCTGATCCCATGAAGATCCCATCTTGTGTTCCCAACTCTGTAGGAAACGTCCCAAGCTCTCCTACTCCAGTTTTCTCTTGGACAACTGATGTTTTGGCCTCCTCTCATTCATAGGATCCTATTTCCATGGATCCCATATGGGCCAACACTTACCTATTCACTACGGCTGGTCCCCTCGAATTGGAATAACTGAATGTTGCTGATATCCCACTCATTTCAGATGGTCACATTTCTGGTGATGGCGCAACTCCACCCTCTGTTAATGGCTTAAAGAATCCAAATAATCCATGTGTTCCTCCAGTGGATATATTGATTCTTAATCCTACTACTGAATCCATTGATTTGGGATCCACTGGTATGTCTCCTTCACCTAACGTACGAGCTCTATCCACACTTGATCCCTTGGCTTCTGGGAATCTAGATGGGATTGCAGGCCCAAAAGAAGACTCCTGTACTCCTATTAGTGCCAATGTAGCACATAAGGAATCTGATTCGGGTGTTGTGGGCATGGTAGTTAATCAGAATAGTGTAGAGAAATTCAATACTTCTTGGCCAGAAAAAGAGATATCAGATATTAAAGATCTTATTCAAGGTATCCCCACTCCCAAAAGTAAAGTGGGGAGACCTCCAAAATCAGGAAAATAGATGGAAATGTAAAATAAGAAAGCAGTTTCCACCCCTGGATTCAAGTTTAAATTAAGATCCTATTTTGGAATTATCATGGTTTATCCAACCGAGACACCACTAGGATATTATTCCACCTTATTGATACAAATAGACATATTCTTATAGGCTTTCTTAACCCAAAAAAAAATTCTCCTCCATCATTGGCAATATTGAATTCATGGGTTTCCATCTTATTGACACTAACAGATGCTCCCCTGAAATTAAGAGTCTTTGGGTCCTGGATCACTCTTCATTGAAAAATATTTCTTTGGTTTCCTCCATTGAGAAACATGTCACATGGTAATTTATTTTACTTGGTACTAACCACACATGCTCCTTCATTTATCCATTTAACTAGTATCAGGACCATAGAAGCTTATGGATGGATATAACCTCCTTAAATTATTCTATCCTGGGGCCGTGGATTATACTGGGAGATTTCAATTATATTTTTCATCCGTTGAGAATATGGGAGCTATGAATAATTCTATCTCTTCCAGGGAATTTAAAAATTCTGTTGAAAGCATGGATCTGATTGAGGTTAACCTTGTTGGAGCAATGTATACGTGGTAAAGGAGATACTTAAATAGGTTTGTTTCTAGAATAATTGACAAAAACTTTGTAAATGAAGTCTCCAAGGATTTTTGGGACTATATTTCTTGTACAACCCTTCCAAGTCTTAATTCGGACCTTCATCCCATCCGGGTTGATCTTGTTGGTAAGGACTCTAGTCCCCCTCTCCCATTCAGGTTTAACAAAGCGTGGGTGGCTCACAATGAATGTAGGGATTTGGTTCAAAGAGTCCAGGATTCTGTCAACTGCTGATATGATGCCTATGATTGCATTATTAAACTCAAAATTCTCATGAATCACTTGAGAACATGTAGAAAAAATTGATTAAGATGTATTGATTCTGATATTTCCTCCCTTTAGACCTTGCTTCATCAAGCCCATGAGGCCAACACTCAAAAACATTTCTCTAATAACCTCATGGGTGAATTCGAGTTGACTTCCAAGATTAATAACCTTCTCATCCTCAATGATTCTTTTCAAATGAACGTTTTTAAGGTAAAGTGGATGAATTATGGTGCTAGATATTCAAAAGTCTTTTATTCACTCCCTAAAATCAGGAATTTTTCTAGGCATCTCTCCTAGATTATAGACGATGATCACTTCATTGATAATATAAGGTACCTCTCAGAGTATGTTGTTTCATACATTAAGAACATTTACAATGGAACATCCTCTACTTTTTCCCCTGAGGATAGCATTATTCGAAGGCTTGTTCATCAATATGAAAATTCCAATCTCATCTCTATCCCCTTTGGTTTTGAAATCAAGGATTTTATTTTTAGCATCAAACCTGAATGCTCTCCTAGACCAGATGGATTTGGAAATTATTTTTTCCAAACTTATTGGGATATCATCCATGTTGATTTATGCAGATTGATAACTCACTTATTCAAAGTGGGATCTCCTCCTCAAGGTTTGAATTCCCAGTTCCTTTCCCTTATTCCCAATGTGTAGAATTCTAATTACATTCTTCTTTTTAGACTAGTTGTCTTTGGTAACTCCATTTTCAAGATCATTAGAAAAATTCTTTCCAACAGGCTCTCTCATATTGAATGAAAAATTGTGTCTCCTAATTATTTTGGTTTCATTAAAGGCAGATCAATTCAGGACTACCTTATCACTGAATCAGAATGTGTAAACCCTTTTAAGAACCCCTCTAGGGATGGCAATATTTTTCTCCAACATGATGTTAGGAAAGCCTTTGATATGATGAGTTGGCAATTTATCTGTAGTGTTCTCTCTTTATTTGTATTTAGTAATTTTTTCATTACCTGGGTTAAAGTAATTTTATGTTCTGCTCACATTTATACTCTTCTTAATTGCTCTCCTGAAGGATACACTGATTGCTCTAGATGGGATAGTCAATGTGACACATTATCTGAAATTATCATTTTCATCCATGAAGACTATCTCAGCAGGCTCTTTTGCATGATTAATGGAAATGGAAAATGGGATCAATTTCTACTGGTAGGGATGTCCTTGCTCCCACACATCTGATGTATGCCGATGACATTATCCTTTCCACTACATGGGACAAAAGGAAATTAGAAACATCAAGAGAGCAATTTTACATTAGGAAAGGTTCTCTGGTCAGTATATCGGCTGGGGAAAATATTTCCATTACTTTGGAAGAGGTATCTCTACCAACAAAAAGCTTGAAATTATCAGTGGGTTGGGAATTGGTGAGGGATCTCTTCACTTTATCTATCTTGGGGTCCCCTTGTTTTGGGGAAGACTGAAGGCCTTCTACTTTTCAGATATCATTAGAAATATCATAATACAACACTCTTATTAGAAGGGAAAATCCTTATCCATTGATGGTCATGTTTGTTTTGTGAAATCCGTCATTACCTCCAAGTTTATTTAATCTTTTATGGATTATAAATGGCTGAGTTCTATCCTAAAAAGCATCAACATCTCAATTAGAAAATTTTTCTGGAGAGATAGCATAATGGAAATAAGGATTTCCACTGTTTCTTAGAATTCATACTGCTAGTCTTATGATTCTGAATGCTTAGGATTTAAGAATATTGGGCTCTTTAATGTCTATCTACGTGCCTCTTTTTTGTGGAATATCGTGAATGGTAACTCTAATGCTCTTGGGTTTTTACGGGCCATATTTCTGCACAAACACAAGATTGAAAAAGGCAACTGCCTTTTCTCATTGGTGTGGCCTGCTTTTAAAATTGTATTTGCATCTATTGTCTCCCACTCCATATGGATTGTCTCCAGGGACTCATCCCTACAATTTTGGAAATTTAATTGGACTAGTACCCCCCCCCCCAATTAATTATCTTGTGGGTGATGAAAATATTCTGAATCTAGACATCTCTGTAAGGGACCAGTTATCCAGCATGGCGAACCTATCAGATCATATTGTTTACATTGTGGAAAATTATTTGTTCTCATACAAAGATGACTTCTGAGCTATAGAACCTTATATCAATGGATTCCTCACTTAAAACTATTTTATAAGCACTCTAACTACAACTCTCCTGGTTTGAAGTGGATTGGAAATATGAACAAAATATTTATCATACCCTCTCACTCTATTCTAGTTTGGAGACTGGCACATAGGAATTTTCCCACTAACTTCTTTCTACAAGCATTAGGAATTTTTCTAGGCTCCCAATGTGCTCTATTTCATCATCACAAAGATGACATTAATCAACTCATCCTAAGTTGTGCCACTACATCTTCAATGTGGAAAGTCTTTGCTGATATTTTCGAAGAAAGCCTACCTCAGGTCTCATCAATTAGTGAGCTACTCATGAGCTGGCAGGAACATGTGCTCTCACCCATTCTCATGGATCTTTTCTAGGTTTTTGTAGAAGAACTAATCCATTTCCTATGGTCCACTCGAAATAAGATGATTCATGAAAGGCTCCACTTCACTACTGTGGCTGCCATCTCCACGATACTTGCTGTTGTTCAAGACTCCAGCCTTCCATTGAAGAATTACACCGAAAACTCGATACATGACTTCACTTTCATCAACAGGAGTGGTGTTAGGTGTAGACCTCATCCCCCCATGGTATTCATGAGGTTTCCTGGCTTACCCATTTGTGGGATGGATAAAAGTTAATTCTGATGGTGCCTCAAGAGGTAATTTGTCTTCCTCTATCTATGGTTCCATTTTCAGAGATCACAAGGGGGATATCCTTGGCTATTTATATGGTTCTTGTGGCCTTGTTTCTTCCCTTTAAGCTAAAATGATAGGCATTATTTCAGTGGTGGAGTAAGCTTAACATCATGGTTGGAACAATATATGGCTTGATTGTGCTTCCACCATTATAGTCCTTGCTATTAGGACTGGTTCTTCTCATCTTTCATGGAATCTTACTAATCAGTGGAACAACGGCTTGGATCATCTTTCATCCATGAATTATTTCATCACTCATGTCTATAGGGAAAAAAATTTGGTATCATACGGTCTTGCAAATAAGGGCGTCAATGGCATTGACTTCACATGGTGTGATGTGATCCCTGACGAACTTCTCTCTTTTATTCAGTGGGGTCAATGTAAACATCCATTCTTTAGACTCTTGCAAGCTTTTCTCTATTGATTTTTCCAATAAAAGAGGCTTGTTTTATTTGGTAATGTTCTAATCTTAATAAAAAAATAAGGAAATGAAAACATCATTCATGCGTACGTACGGCCTACAGTCTCCATGAATAGTGTATTGTAATAAATTAATCTATATATTATATATATTTATATATTGAAAATACATGATATATAAATCATTTTATACATTCTAGAAGTTATTAATTCAGGATATGTGTGATAATGTCAATAAAAAAGTCCAAACACATACAATAAATAGAACGATTATTCCTAAAAATGTATTTTCAACATGGAATTGACATATTAACAGGTAATATAAAGTCATAAGTGAATCATATATGATATCATAAATATTATTATGGTTCTGTTCCAATTTAATAATATTTTTAAACCCACTATATTGGAATTTTGGACACCTATGAAAGAAATTGGACCTATGTTAGGGGATAGTTTTTCAATCTCATTTTTATCATAGATTGTTTATACGTAATTATTTTCTGGGGATATATTTTTCATCTGTGTCCATATTTTATAAAAAGGATTTCATAAAATGTTTATTATTCTTATATTTTTTTTTAAATTAATGTTTAACCATTTTGGACTTTTAATACATGGTATGGAAGGAATCTTTCTTTTGTTTACCATACGGGGTACTTTTTGACATTTCCTGTAAAAGTATGTGGAGAATGTTTTTTAACTTATATGGTATGAATGGAATTTTTAGGGTTTTACACCACCTTATTTCCACGTTGATTCCTCTACCAATTTTCATGTTTATTTTCAAATAATTCCTTTCTTTTAAAATTGCATGACATTTTGTGAAAAGTAAATGTTTTTGAAGAGGAAAAGATATTTTCTTCAAGAACTATGTTCAAGTATTTTATCAAAATTATTTTCACCTAAGATGGTTCCATTAAATAGTGATATATTTCTACCCCCATTATAAAAATGATTTTATTATCATAATAATTGAATCATATTTTATATTTATTATGGTATGATGTCATGATGTTTAAGAACCCCATTCTATTACAGGGGTTATGCTATGATGAATTATTTCTATTTTGTGAAAAATGTAAGAATGATTTCATTATGAGATGGGTGGGATCTATATCACCCTCCAATTAATTAGGTAAAGATTTATATCTAATGAGAAATACATGTATGGAATGGTAGGTAAATATGGTTCTGTAATACAGGGATTTAACGACATGTAAACCCAGTTCAGTAATGGACATCGTCCACTATGATGGTGTTGGAAGCAATGCCTTGGCTAATATAGAAATCATATTATATGCCTAATGGTTTTCCACAATTCCATGTTTTATTCCCATGCTTGTTTATCATGATTAATTATAATTTATGCTCCATACATTACGTACTGCCAAAATTTATTTCATTGCTCGTGATTTTTATGTCAAAACATAATGTTCATGTTTTTATGTTCAAATGTTTATGGTTTGTTTTATGTTCGACATGTTTACCTTTACTGAGCATTTGGGCTCACCCTTTTTATTTTTTATTTTACTCAGTATATAAAGAATGTTTTTATTAAGGAAAACACAAGCGTAATATCTTTATGGGAGATATTAAAGATCTTTCACCATTATTAGTAGATTTTGTTCCATGTTTCCAAATACACTAAACTAATATGATCATTGTGCATTTCTTTGTTTCATGTATTAAGTATTATGTAAAATCAATGTAATTTACATTTATGTAAACCTTGTGTATCTACATGTAATCATTCTTAATTAGAGGATTTCACATTCCAGCATTTTGTGACTTGGATATGTGTGTGTTTCTACTAGTACATAGGCTAATGCCTCCCATTTATGGGATATTCCTACTCAGTGATAGTCACCATCCTATAGCCTATTATTGGAGGGCTTGGGGTAGTCACATCACATTCCCCTCTGGGACTGGTCATTAAAAAATGAAAAATAATGAAGAAAATTTATTTCACGCCCACTTCTTAAAATATAATTACAATTATTTGAAATAACCTTTGAAAAATAAAGTTCACTAAAAATCACTTAATTATTCATTAAATTCCATCATTATAATAATAAGTATTTAAGTATAATAAAAATTAATAAAAACCTCACCAAAATATAATAAAAATTATACATATAAAGTAATATTATAAGGACAATATAAACTAACGTTTCCTTTTAAAGTGTCTGAAGGATTGTTCTTATTTTCAACCTTATGGTGAGAATCATTAGAGAATAAAATGATATTTTTCAAGATGTTATAAATATATCTCAATTTATTTTAGACGTCCTATGCATGATTGATGTTGATCTGAAGTAATTTTGAAATTCTCGGAGGATGATGTGAATTGGAAAAAGTTGAATTTGTAAGATTCTTTCATTCAATGTGCATGAGTTTTTTTGGGATCAATAATGTAATAAAAAATAATGTTCCTGATTTCATAAGATTTAATCTAAATAATATGGATTACTAATAAGTTAAAAATTATTATTATTTCTTTATTAATATGATTGAGATTTGTTGAACTGATAGTATCTCAAAATTTTAAAATATACATGACGAATCAGAAATATATACGATTCATTCATTGATAGTTTCTTTATTATTTGTGACTTTAAAGGGAGAATTACTAACATAATAAGGTTGATTTCTTAGTATATTAAATTTCATGGTACTCAAAAAAAGTGAAATATTAAATAGGAATTAAGAATCGCTTAGAATAATTCTATAAATTTCATTATAAATATTATAAGGATCATTTTGACATTATAAGTATCAACACATAATGGTAAAATTGAAATTTTAGAATTGTAAAAAATATGAGAAATTAAAAAATGTAATATTATGATGGAAGTTAAATTAGATGTATAATGTGTTGTTATTTACTAAATAAATCATCAAAATAAAATAAGAATTCAATATTTTTCATCTGATAAATTTAATGAGATGTAACATCTCAATTATTTAATGCTTGGAAAGCATTGTTTTGATAAATATTATAAAATTATAATGTTATATTATTTTTAGAAATGTATTATGATGATGCTATGATGATATTAAGTAAATTTATTTTATGAAAATCAATATATTATTCATTATATGATTTCATGTTTCAATTATCAAGAGAATGAGTTATTATGTGTTATTATTCCATGACGAGATCTTTCACACTATAAGCAGGTATAAGACTATATTGGATGAAGATTTACTTTTGAAAGTAAGGAGATATCACTAAAGAAAAATTATAGAATTCAGAAATTAATTTATTTTTTATATATTTTAATGGTTGATAATAGTTTTATATTACTCAAGAATTTTATACTACTATGTAAAATTAAATGAATATAATAAAAATGTATTTCTGTAATTAAACTCGGACATTAGTTAAATAACAAATAAATTTGAAGATGATCATGGTAATATGATCATGAAAAATTAAATTTAGGAAATGTGATGAGGATTCCATTATCATTAATCATATTCCCCAATATCGTTGAGTTGTAATTATTTTTTCTACTGAAATCAATTTGAATTATTAAAAATTCCTGGATAAGGGAAGATGTATGAGTGAGAGAATTCATGTTCTTTGAAATACAAAAAGTGTAAAAAAAGAGATCTAGAATAATATGTTAATCATATAGAAGGGAATCATTCATGATCCCATGAATTGTTTGAATTACTATTTAACAGAACATTGAGGTGTATATCAACAACTGATATTTCATATTTTGATCATGATTGATCAATATATATTTATCATGTGATATTAGAATCTAATTTTCACAAATAGTATAGCAGGTGTTTTTCTTATACTTTTTTAGTCTTGAAGATGAATATCATCAACAGTTGTAATAGATAAATAGGTTCTTTTGTGATGTTACTTAAACTATTTGGTAACATCATAAAATGTGTGGTTTAATAAATTATATAAGATTTTGTATATGTGTTACTAAACACAATTATACAAAATGATACCTAGAATATCAACATATAATTTGTGATTAATTGTTTGTTGATAATGATCGAACTTTGGTTATAACCTGTATTATTTATGATCTCATACACCCACAAGGAATGAACATTGTTAAAACTAAAATATAACTTATTATTTTTCATTCATATTAAATTTTGGTATGGATGAGTTAATATTTTTCTGTGATCGAATGCTAATCAATTGATGGGGTAGATTTCTTTTTGAAATATAAATTTCAAAAAACTAATAACCTTAATTAAATCCCTCCTTCTTGTAGGTGCATACATTCCTATATAAATAAATATATTATCATATCCTCGAAGGTCATATTTTTATCTACTTTTTTAGAAAGATATGGATGATATAAAATTAGTGAAAATAATGGATGTTTCAATTTTTGTAGTAACTCTCAAATTTAGAAGAATATGATTTTATCGTATCTTTTATCACTAGTAATAGAAGTTAATGATAAAATATCATTGGATTTTCTACCCATTAAGAGATGTTCCCCTATGTAAGTTTTGTATATAAATTTATAACTTAGTTAAAAAAATCAAATATTAGTCTTTTTACTCTATCAAAATATATTTACACAGGGGTTATGAGGTTACCAATCAAAAAAAGAATTGTAGGATAGTTTGCAATGTTTCTATTAGTGTAATTTAAAATTTCAAGATTCAAAATACTAAATTTGGTTATTTAGATTTTTATTTTAAAAGAAGTTTTAATAATAAAACATTGAATACTACATATTAGGATTCAACGAAGCTATTAGTTTCATAAGTATATTTTTTTAAAATTCTATAGACTCATCATTTTTAAAAAATCAAAAGAGAAATTTTTGAGATAGTTATTATCCTAAAATGTTATCAATTGAAGAGAGAGAGAGGATTTTACACTTGATAAATTACTCAATATTCGCATTGACATTTAAATTATTATAAATGAACATTAAAAAATATGGTTAAAGATGAATTGGAATTTCAATATATTAAAAAAATAATGACCAATTATGAAGATGTTGAAAATTCATACGAATCTCTTAATTATATAGATAATTAAAAGTATAAGATAGTAATGCCCCCAATCTCAAGATTTTTCTTGAATGGATAGGGAAAATACCAACATAAGAATCCATATAAATAATTCAAATGAAAATATGTTTAAAACATATTAATAAAATATACTATAAGAATAGAAGATGGTATGAGGATATTAAAAATGATGATAAACCTCAAAATTAATAAATATGATTATGATATCAATATATGATTCAAAATCCATTAAGAATGAGATGATGCCTCTAATAATTAAAAATATTAATTCTGATGATTAAAGTGGTCATGGATGATGTCTCCATAAGAATCCAATATATGGAGTAATTTGTATATAATTAAAAATTTACATGTCTCATGTGGAGAAACCTAAAGTATCTCTTTGTCCTGATGATAAAGAATAATAGATCACATTCATGGTATGAATGCTAAAATCAAAACTCCAATAATGCATTGATAAAATTATGAATCTCAATAATGAAATATTAGTTTTAATTAATGTCAATAGAAATAATGGTATTGAAATGGAAGATATTTTTGTGATGTAATGTGAAAACACTAATGAAAATAAAGACCACAAGATAAAATTGTTTGAGAAACAAAATACAGTTATAGATCATAATGAGAATACCAACCTGAATTAAAATGAACAAAGCATCACATGATAAAAAATTTAGAACGATCAATAAGCATTGAATAATATGAAATATGTACTCGATGAATTATTATATGTAGTATTGGAGACATAAAAATTAGTTTTGAAAATAACATCAAATAATATGGTTAACTATTCACAAAAAAGTCTCCAATTAATTATATTTTGACAAATAGTTCAGGATTAAATTATAATTCAATAATAATCTGGGACAATAATAATATTAAAATTCTTCATATATATTAAACAATGGGATGTAAATATCAAGAATAAAGTAATCCCAAATAAAAACAATGAGGCATAACACCTAATAATATATTATTAAAAATATTTAATAATTTTTCATAATTATTATTGATGAACTACATTTAATGGAATTTTCAGGTTTTATGGGATATTTTGGAAAAAAACCTATTCATGATGAATTAAAAAATCTCTATTTTTGATAATCTGTGAATCAATATGGATTATTTCTTAGGAGATAAGAAAATATTCTCAAAAGAAGCATGATGTGACCAAATATTCATAAAATATTTCCACCAAAAATAAATTTGTGTATTGGGATGAAATATGTGGCAGAGGTGACGAATAATTTTTGTGTGTTGAGGAATTGAATTGAAAAGTTACTTAATATAATTCATATAATGAATAATTTAAATGAATCTAAAATTTAAATAGGGGAAGAAAATTTCTTATTGTTGGAGTTGCATTGAAATAATGAAATAGATGAAAGCCTTGGATTCCTGAGAGTGGATATTCCTCATGAAGGTCTGTAGATAATGTATTTTAATGAAAAAATATAAGAAAATTAAATAGGGTAGTGTTATTTGGAAAACAAATTCAATATTAATAATAGGTGATGTTCCTTCTAATATTGAATTATGGAATCTCAATAGTATTTATGTCCTCTCTATGGAAGGGCTTAAACCCAATATTTTATGTTTCAGAAAATTACCGGATGATTAGATTGCTGATTTTATAAAGAATAATTCATTGCTTTACTAGAAATATTATTTTTATATATTCATTTATAATGGATAAAAAACATATTGAAACTAATTTCATATTATTGACCCAACTCATTTATTCTGCTTTAGTGAAAATGTTGAGAATCAACTCTATAACATGTTTAAACTAAAGACTTTCGTAAATCTAAATGGATTGTTTTTTGGTTTTCTATCAATACAAACTAGCTTGATCAAGGAGTTTTTAATTTAATTGATATTATAGTTCATGAATATTTCTAGATTCATGAAGTCATTTTTTGGTTGATTTTATATTCTTCAATACGGTTTCAAAAAAATGGTAGGGGCATGATAGAATGAGAAAATGTATGATATCATGAGAAGATTTGCTAATTGATTTTTTTTCTAATGATTTGTGAAGAAAAGGATCTTCATGAACATGAATGAAGAGTTTCAGGAAAAGGTTGGGATCCGCTTCCAATATTTATAAAGGATGTAATGTCTATAGATAAGCAGCCTTTGAAAATTAGAGATAATGAGAGAGATTTACACAAGGTAAAATTTATCTTATTTCATGAACTTCTTATGAGAAAGTAATTGCATCTCAAATAAGAAACTCTTCCTTAATTAATTTTTTTTAAATAATGGCCCTAAACAAAATGAATCTATGGAATTCAAGAAAATCTAGTATTGTGAAGGCTGAGAGTTTTGCGATATATTGGACTTCTTCCAATTCATGGTATTTCATGAAGGCTAGGAGCTTCAAAAATGTAATTTTCCCGAATTCTTAAATATCAAGGAGAAAATTGGGCTTCATGATGGATGGTATTATAAAAATTGCAGTTTTATAAAAAAAATCTAAACATCTGATTTGAGTGAACAATACATTTCTATGCATTAATTCAGTATTATGGTGCATTCAGAGTCTTGTGCTAATCGGGGACAAGTCCTTACATTCCCACCCTATTGATGTCACCATCATGTCTATAAAATGAGGGAGACTCTACCAAAGGTAGTTAGTAAGGGGGAGTAGGTATAACTGATATGAAGGAGGAATTATTCCAGGAATAGAGTGATTATATATGATCTTTTGTATTCCATAATATCTAGTGAAGCATATTGGATATCGGTATGACTGACACACGGTGTATACTCCTTGGAATATCTTGTAGTGGTGATCCATATAAAATTAATATTTATTCTATTTATTCATATAAATGTTTAATAACATCATAGGATGGGTTTATCTTGTTCTTTGTGATTTGGGGAAAATATAAGTCGTATTGAATGAAAAATATGACACACGGATTTATCCCTCCTGTCTAGGGTGTTCAAGTTTCATAAAACATAAAAGAAATTACCACCTTAGAGAAAGAAAAAAAATTTAAATATAAATGATAAAAGTAGTGAGTTTCCATCCCCAAAAAAAAGTTAAAAATATCTTGTTTTTTAATGATTCCATAATGGAAATATAGTATAATAAACAAATAAAAAATTGTGTATCTATTCTATTGTGTAACAAGAAATTATTCAGTTGTATTTGTATGGTCAAATGATGAATTGGTTTTCTAAAAGTTATTTTTAAATGATAACTTTTATTTATTAGTATACATAGATGAATGTTATTATTTATCCAATACATTGTTTAAAATAAATAGAAATTTTTACAATCATTAGAATATGTGTTAAGAAATCCTTGAGAGTTTACATCATGATGAAAATATCAGATAGTGGTGGGGAATAAAAATGATATTCATTTTACTATTATCTTGAAAATAATGGTATATAATATCATTTTACTACACTTGAAGTTCCCTAGAATAATTGAGTAGTTTATAGGTTGAAATAATGCATAGTTGAGATGGGAGGACAATGCTTGCTGAAAAACCCCCTCTAAATTAATATATTAATAGCCTATTTGTATTGATCTCCAAAAAAAGGAAAAAATGAGAACATTAACACATATTACACATTATTAATTTTTTTTCAAAATTAATCAAACTTTTATGTAGATTAATGTTTTTTGAATCCCTACTTTCTTGAAGATAAAATTACTAATCTAGGAATGTTTACAGAAATTACTAAAGAATGAATCATCATTGAATTATTATGAAATGGTATTGATTTTAAATTCTAATATAAAATGAGGCATAATATTTTTTACTATATTGATGTGAAGATAATTTAAAATAGAAATATAATTGAAATTATAATTGAAGTAGGTGAAGAACGTCGTCAAGCTGGTACAATTAGAATTTCTAAAAAATAGGGTGAAGAAGTTTATGGAACTGTAAATAAATCTATATATGTTGATTTAGAAAAAACAAGTTATGAATTTTAGATTAATGGAAATTGGTAATTATGGCCTAAAATATTGATGAATAATATTTATTCTAAAAATGATATTAACAATTAGGAGGCAATAATTAAAAAATAAAAAGTCTTATAATTGAAAACTTTGTTGATATCATTTTGAAAGTAAAACCAATACTTATTTTAGATGTATTTGAGAATAATTAATGGATTAATTATATGAATTTTGTACTTCATGAAATTGAAAATATAACCAATTTGGATTTGTTCCAATAAATGAAAAAAATATGGTAAACCCCATGCGAGCTGTCATAAATAAAGAAAATGTGGACGGTTATGAATATAGAAACCAAGAAATATATATTTTAAGTGGTTACTCCATGATGTAAAGAATAGATAATATAAAAAAATTCTCCATTATTTTGGAGAGAATATATCAAACTGATAATGGTATTGGAAATAAACAGGAATTACCAGGATTCTCTAATGTTTTGGAAATCCACAATCTTTATTTGTTATTAAAAAGTAAAATTTTTCATTGATCAATCTAAAGTGTTAATTTTAAATAGATATAGAGGAAATTTTTTTTAAAGAAAGATTTTTATGACATAAAACTATCCCCTACATCTTGGAACTCTAAATTAAATGGTTGTTTCAGAGATATGTTATTTTCAATGGAAAAGGTTGATAGAAACAAAACATGTAAAATATTCATCCACGTGTACTATAATTATCATTTTTTATATGAGTGAATTTTTTTCCATCATAAAATAGTAAATTTATGATGAATATTCAATTAAAATGATTAAGAACATTGAGATGGATATGTTGGGTGAGATGTACTGCTTTATAGGATTTTAAATTATATATACAATTCACTGTATCATCCATTCCCATGTTATGTTTTCTATAGAATTATGGAAGAAATAAAGAATGGATTATTTTAAAGAAATATATACACAAATAATATTTGGGATTAAATAAATTAAGGATGAAGAACATAGTAATGTTAATCAAAATTATTTCGTAAGGATCACTGCATGTATTCTCTCTTTAACTACATCAAGTATAGATATTGAATAGGTTGTTACTCTATTATCGTGGTTTAAGAGTGATCATAAAGAGACTCATATGATTTAAGATAAATTATCTTTAGAATATTATTGGTACATTGAAATGTTTCCTACGGTATATAAATACGTCATATTTAAAATTAAAGAGATAAAATAGTACATACTAGGTTATAGAATGTGTTGACAAGATATAGACAACTTATTGAGTGTTATTTCAAGGTGATAGATGTGTGAGTTAGAATATAAAAACCATAATAAAGTTACATTGGGTATAATTGTGTTAGGGAATATTTCACCTACACCTTCATGCACACATATTCTAGGGATGTGGTTATAAGTGGAATACTTGAATGTTATGGTTTAGATTCCACTAAAAATATATTTTGATGGTTATAGTTTTATTTATCTATAATGAAATATTATACATTTGGTTAGATTATATGACTCAATAGGGGTGAGATAAGTAATAATTTAAAACTTATGTTACAATAGAATAAAATTCCCCCCCCCATGAATAAAATCATCCTTGTTTACTAAACTATTATTTTTTTATAATTTAAAATTAAAAAATATCCTCAAAATTTCTATCAGAACTCAGTTGAAACATCTATAAGAATATTTTATCATTTTAATAAACAAATATCTTTAATAAACCACAAATAAAAAAATACTAATTAAATCTTACCTTATAATTATTTTATATATTGTTTTGATAAAATAATATTTTTTTGATTGAAAAATTATTATGAAAAATAGGGAAACCCACGATGGAATAAAACAAGAGGTTCAGTCTCAAGTCGACGCAGAGCCTTATCAACTTTTTAAACTCATGTTATGAATCATTTTATTAATCCAATGAACTGACCCATAACATAGATCTTGTTTTACAATAAATAGCTAAACACGATCATTCGAGTACATTCAAAGTATCCTACATTGTTCTACATCAGATAACATATGTAAAGGAATGAAATAAATAATATATATCACACATCAAGGTAATATTGGATCCATTGTTAAGGTGTAAATATAGTGTAACAAACATAGCATGAAATATAAGCTAAAACAGTGATAGAGAAGGATAAAAAATTGTAATTTCTAATGTAACTATATTTATTCAACTTCATATGGTAAAATATATTTTAATATTCCCTTTAGAATGATTAACTGGGATTTTTAGATATGTTGGTAAAACGGAGTGTTGGGTAAGGGTCAATGTTTTGGTATGGAATGTCATTATTTCACGTTATAAATTTAACTAATAATTTTTATTTTAGAAATTAGTTGATCTTCTTTTAAAGAGGGAGTGTCCCTCATTTCTCTAGTAGACGATATTCATATTTTAATCCTTGTAATTATTATAGTTTTAAATTCATTAGATTTACAATTATTTCTCCGAAAAATAAAGTCATTGGAGACCTAAAAATATCTCATTAATTATGTTTGACAAGGTGACTTGGTTCTAACATAATGCATGGTTTTTTTGGATCAAATTTACATATAATTTCCATTAGGAACAACCAATTTAATAATTGGGTTCATCTGTCCTTGAAGTCACATATTTTCTCTAGGTGGTCACTTAACTTCTTCATGTGTTCACTTCATTTTCCCATGAGGTAGTTAAATCTCTTAAAATGTTAGGTTCATCTCTTATTGTGTTAGGTTTTTTATTTCACATGGTTACTTTCGTTCTTCATGACATCAATACACAATGCCATATGGTCACTTTATTTCATTATGTAGAAAATTATTTACTTGATTCATTCGCTTCATTCTTTTCGTATGGTAGGTTCAATTCCTCATGCAGACACTAAATTACATACACATGGGTAGTTCAATATGTAGGAAATATTTTCTCACATGACACACTCAAGATTTATTGTTCGTATAATAGGTTAAATACGTCTCACAGTCACTTGATCTAACATTATTTATAGTTTTGGTACACAGGCAGTAATTTTAAATTCAATGCATGGTCACCTCATGTATTAGACATAATTTTCACATATCTCCCACCTTATATGCATTCACATGATTTCATGTGTGGTCACCTAAAGATAAACAAATGGTTACATCATCCCAATAGCATGACCATCCCAGTAATTTGAATTTCAAAACATAGTAGGTTTTGATGGTTAATTTATGATTTATCCAATTTTATCATTTTTTATAAAAAAAATAGTTAACTATTAGAAAACATGGATTTGTTTTGTAACATAAGATATATTATTTGGGAACATTAAACTAAGGAGGTTTTGGAAAATCCAACAATATACCCCTTCATGATGATTAAAAATTATGAGATATAAAATGAATTGAAGGAAATAAATCATAATTATATTGGATGAAAATTAAAACATATAATGATAAATATAAATAATTATCATGTTTTTTATTTATTTCCCCATGTTCCTTGATACATAATTATGTCAATTATTATCAAAACTTATTCTCCCCATTTTGGATTGTCGAAAATTACGCCACATGGAAAATTCAATAAACAAAAAATATATAGATATATTGTATTAAATAAAAGATAATTTTCCTAAATGAAGACAAAGTGGAGTACTTCATTAATATCCCAATAGAGATAAATTATATTATAATGGGTTTTTTTATCTAGATTTCTAATAAAAATATGAGTCATAAACATCCTTGATAAAGGTAGGTGGGATGGGATCCCTTTATTTGGAAGTAGAGGATATGTTGTTTTGGGTAGGTTTTGGTACAGATGTAATAGTAGGGTCTTAGATGAACACTTTCCATGAATCTTAATGAATGCATCATACTACTAATCTATGAGTAAATACAAAAATGGAATGAAAATAGGTTGTACCTGAAGTAGAGGATGACATAATTTGAATGTCAAGAGGTGATGGGATGGTAGTTTTGGTATTGTATAGGTAAGGATCTTTAAACCTATTAAAATTTATTAGTACCCACATTATATTATAAATGTCCTAGAAATAGTCTTATTTACTTCCATTAAGGCTTCTGTAACACTATTTATATCAATGGAATTTACACTAGTTACATGAATGATTGGTTTTAGGGATGTATACTCAATTCTCCAGCCATATATCTAAACATATCTTTCAGGTCTAACTTGGTGCAACTCCATATGAGATAGAAATAAATGGATATTTGGATTTTATCTCCATCCCCTCTATATTATATTACAAATTTCTAAAAAAACAATGTCTTAGTATCTTTATTTTGTAAACCATCAAACACCAGATCCCTTATTTTTTAAAACACGTCAAAATCCACTTTTACCTCATTGATTATATGTTTTCTAGTTTCCTCATAATTTCAAATAGAGTGCATCATAGTAGGATGAGTTAATGATGAATTATAAGATGGATTTTTAGTTGAATATTTAAATTCACCATTTATAAATATATAATCTATAACTAACATAATATCAAGAATATCTTCTGGAAAAGCACCAACTTGTGATCTTAAGTACTCAATATCATTTCTTATAAAGTAAAATTTCGTTTGGAACCTTGGATTATGATGATAAATTAAAAGATTTACTTCCCTTGATATATATTATTTTCTAAAAACCTCCAATGAGTTCCCAAAGTCAATTATAATATAATTCAGAACCCATATCATATATGATTTGAATTAATTTAAATCAACTTTTAATAAAAATACTATAGATTTAGTTGAAGAAGGTACAACATTAGATGCATCATAATCCACCATCATACTGTCTAACTCATCGTCAATCTCCATAAACATAGGTACCCAAAAAATAAAATTCTTCCTCATTATTAGAATGTTCTTAAATTTTATTAACATATGTATAGAAAAATCCCATAGGTAACGTTATATTTTTATACACTAGTTCCTCAACAATAATTATATTATTAGGACCAAATATATCATCTAGATATTCACCCAATGTTTTTATAACATAAGAGACTTCATTATTATCCTTTTAATATAAATCATCGATCAATTATCCTTCCAGAGATCATTGAGAATGTGAGATTCATTTTCGACGATCTCATGGGGGACTACACACATTATAATCATTATCCTCAAACATAGAGTAGTCCCAAAATAACATTAATGACTGATAGAGAAAATATTTTCAATTAATTTACATTTAATATCATTGTTTTAAACCTACAAAATTGTTCCTCTATGATTAATTGTTTCATTTTTATGATAATGGTGTTATTTTGAGCTGAATAGTAAAAATTGGCATTTTGGATTTTTAATAGTTTTATATTATTTTGGTAGTTTAGCCATAACATTATCTACACTGATCCAAATTGCATATTTCTTTCTTTCCCAGATTCTACACATCCAGGGATTCATTTAATATATTTGGACCAAAATCTGAATGGTCCATATGGAATCTCAAAAAAAGCTCACAATTTGGCTCAAGAAAACTGTTTTCAGTTCTTCCTAGTTTTGATGTGGGATCCATAACCCATCCACTGTGGACCCAAAGCTTGTGAAATTCGGTGGGTGTACGTGCAAGGAGTTTTGGAGCATCTGTTATGAAGGAAGAACCGAGTGAATTGGCCGTTTATTGGGTCATTAAATCACCCTCATCCGGAGGATTGCGTTTTGGAGAGTCTGACTGGACAGAATAAATGCTCATATTAAAACAGCCAAAACTCTCGGAATTCATGTCAAAATCTGCTGAGCTTTTTAGGGGACACGGCCAAGGGAATTATGAACAACATTCAAGCAGATCTCAACGCATGAAGATGTCATTTAATGAGGATAAAACACGTCGACATTCGGGGGAAACATTCTGGCTATAAAAGGAAGAGAGCTCCACCCTCTCAAAGCATCCATTCTCCACCCCATTCCTTCCGGGACACGAAGAAGAAGATCTTTTCGGTTTTAATTTTTATTTATTTTCTTTTTCATTGTTTTGTAATTCCTTCTTCTTCCCCATTCAACTCGATTACCCTTACCATGGTGGGGTAAACATTTGGAATGATTGGGGAAGGGTTGCTTTTCTACATTGTAATGCTTGAGTTCTTAGACGCAATTGAATAAATTTATTTCTTCTTAAATGTTGTTTTCAATTTCTTATAGCAGATTTTATTATCAAGTTCGATCGTTCTTGAATATTAATTCCGTTATTTATTTTTTCCTCGGTAAAATAATCAATATCTCCCTCCACTAATTTCTGGTTTATATACGATGGAATAAACCAGGAATTAGTGGTGAAGTACTCGACGATCGTCAGTATGTGTAAAAGGTATAGTGAATGTTCTTGATTTTTTGGGATAAACAAAACCCGATCAGGAATTGCCCATTTCAATTAAGGATATTAAATACAACTATTTTACACATGGAAGGAGAGTTGACCAAACCAAGATCGTGGTAAGGTTTTCTCACACAATAATAATTTCACCAAGGAAGTGAGAGGAAACGATTGTGGAAACTCACTTTAATCAACTAAGAAGAAGAGGTTTGAATTAAATTGAACAAGGATAGCATTTTAATTAGGAAACCGACCCCGACCTAATCACCTTTTTAAATTTCATTGTTTTTCAATCATTTGAATTTCAAATTTCCGTTCACAACATTTTTACCCCCATTTTAAAGTGACAACCCATTTTGTGTGCACTCCTCTTCGAGAGACATCCTAGGTCAACCACATTACTACATTTTAACTTAGGAAAAAAAAATTCCACGTCCTACGCCAGGTGTGCGTCAAACTTGGCGCCGTTGCCGGGGAGGTAGTGCCACAAACTAATTGTAAATATTTGACTTTTTCAATTTGAAAAAAAATTCTTTTTCCATGTTGTTTTCAAATGATTATTTCTTTAATTCATGGAACAATTACCCACCAGTGAGAGAACCAATTATTGAATCACCTTGGTCTATAGATTATAAAGTTTCTTTCTTGGCTAAACAAATTCGAGGAGCTCGAATCCAAATCATCACAGAGGATGAATTCAAGGATCTCATTCAAAACCTTAAAGGGAACCTCGAATACCCAGTGTTGGAGGGATTGGCCAGAGAATTAATTGAACTTCAGGAGTATTTTCCGTAATTTTATGAAGTCATAATCAAAGTACAACACCAAGAAGAAGAAGTTCACAAAGATATTGAATCCCAATTTGAAAGAATTAGTCAAACAGTTCAAAACCTAGAGGCCTCAATACAGTGGATTGCGGAACAAGTACATGCATCCCAGGATCAACAACAAATGGATCCCGTACAAGAACCAAAACCAGAAAAATTGATGGAAGAAGTTTCTCCACAAATCGTTCAAGTTGAAGAACCCATGGAAGCATTGATGAAATTAAAAGAAGATCCATTGAACCCATCTCAATCAATGTTGGATGATATTGATGAAGAATATTTAGCAATTCAAATACATATGGGAGATCAAAAATATCTAGATAACTTCTGGAATGAGTGTGAGGAACTTCTTGAGCCAACTATTCCTCATAATGGAGATGATTCATCAACATTGAAGGAAGAACCCAAAAAATTAGTGAAATTTGAAGAGAAGATAGAGGAGTCTGACTGCCTACCTATATCTAGGGAAATTCAACTTCAAGAACACCTCCCATTGAAGAACCAATTTAAGCCAAACAAGATTAGGGAGTCAATATTTTTATAAACTCATTATCTTTTGATTTTTTTGAAACTAAATTGAGAATTACCTCGCCTTTTTCTAATTTTTCAGATTCATCCAACACTTTTATTTCCTTGGATGGAGAATATGCATCTGAAGAGGAACATCTGGTGCTCCCCAAACCTGTTGAAAATTTAATAGAAGGAGTACATGAGAAGATCAAAGTAAATTGTTTAGAGGAAAATGAGACACAATCTACTTACTTTGAAAGGGATGAATTTGATATTGATTCTTCATGCTTTATTTTTTTAAAATAGAATTAAACTCTGACATTCCCTTTGATTTTTCCCCAGATGTATCATACCTTCAGCAACCACTGGAGAATAAAGAAGATGTTGTTCAGGAGGAACCCAAGAAGGAGGAGGCTCTTTACTTCATTCTACCCCTACCATGCATAGTGTACCACATTGCGAAGGGGGTGGATCCGGTGTACTCTATCTATGGAGTCCTCCTCAACAAGAACAATGAAATGAAAGCTGGGAAGAGCCACATGTGTTGGTTAAAATAAAAGAAACCTCATCCACCATCAGATTGGGGATAATCGATTAGAACTGCCCCACTAGTGGTAGTCAAAACCCAGGGCCCACTTGGGGGATTAAACCAAGTTTTATCCTTCTATTCTCATCCTACTTATATTTTTATTTCTTTCATTAAATATCTTATGTTTTCTTTTGTTCTTTTATTTGTAGTTTTTCAGAGTGCAACACTTGGAAGCTTAACTCAATGTTGCACTATGAAGAAATCAGGTTATACCTCTCTTTCAAACTATCTTGATGTTGTGATTAATTTTAAGATTGCCTTACATGTCAAATCCACTTGAATTCATTGAGGACACTGCATCATTTAAGTGTGGGGGAGGGAACCTTTGTAGTGTAGAATTTTTTTTGATGTTTGTTTTTAAAAAATAAAAAAAATAAAAAATTGTGTGTTTTCAAATTTTTTTGTGTTTATTTTTCAATTTTGGTGTGTTTCTGAAACTTTTGAGCTGAAAAGATTATCAATACCATTTTTGAAACCCATGTCAATGAGTGAACCAATCTATTTCATGAAACCGAGCTTAAATGAATATTGAAATGAATTTGATTCAAGTTAAATTTTTTTGGAATTTCATGAAAAGTACACTGATTTTTGAATCTCATGCCATATTTCACTGTCTATATATTTGAAATAACTTTCCTTTGAGGCTTTTGAACCCTTTTTGCCATATTCTTTTCATTCACCTCATTTCTTGAGAGAACCAGACCATGCTTGATTTAACCAGAATTTTATTTATTCCTTTCAAAACTTGAGGGTTGGGGTACGTGTGTTTTAAATGATTGAGGCATTTATTTTGTTTGAAGCCCCCTATTCAAAATAATCCTTTTCATTATGGCCCACCTTTACATTTATCCTTCATTGTATCCCCTTGTATCCATGAATTGCATGTTAGGTTAGCCACATTACAAGACAATTTTCCCTATCATACCTACTCTAGAAGTAAAATTGCATGATCTAGTTGAGCTTAAGTGTGGGGGAAGATGTCTTGTGGTGTACTACCTTATTTGGTTGTACTTTGGGTGGAAAAAAAATTGTGGAAGAGATGTGTGTGATGATGAAAAATTATTTTGTTGAAAACTGTGCCTTTTCTGGAGCTTTTATGACAAGAGAAGTTGTGCCTTTCTGGAGCTTCCAATGTAAAAAGAAAGTTGTGCCTATCTGGAGCTTTAAAAAAAATTATGTTTGAAAAGATTGAAATGTTTGATGCTGAGATGATTGAATGATGATGGATCCTATTTTCAACAAAGAGGAAGTGAAGGAGACTGTATTTGACTGAAAACTAGAATCTTGCAATTTTTCTTCAATAAGAGCCAAGCCTTCCTTTTTCGGCCTCAGAACTTTAAACATCTAAATCCTACCAATCGGAAGCCACAGAACAACCCTGAAAAGTCCTCATGATAAACACATGTCCTTGACTCACATCAGGTGGAGAAATAGGAATTTATCAAACCTATGGTGACTCTTGTGTGAGTTTGGATGAGAAAACCCGTGTTCAGCCTTTACATTTGTGAGATGAGAGAAAATTCATGTGAGGAAGGTGTTTTGTGTGCATGGGATAATAAATGAAGTAGAAATATATTAAAATCATAAATGGAGAACATGATATAACAGTTTTTGATGAGGCATGATATCTTTTTTGTTTCTTGAAATTGATTTGATTGATCTCATTGATATGTGTTTTGGATTTGATTTGATTTGATTTTTACTTGTCCAGGAGTCCAAGTTCTAAGTGTGTGGGAATTGATAGAGAAAATATTTTCAATTAATTTACATTGAATATCTTTGTTTTAAACCCACAAAATTGTTCCTCTAAGATTAATTGTTTCATTTTTATGATAATGGTGTTATTTTGAGCTGAATAGTAAAAATTGGCCATTTTGGATTTTTAACAGGTTTAAATTATTTTGGTTGTTTGGCCATAACATTATCTACACTGATCGAAATTGAAAATTTCTTTCTTTTCCAGATTCTACACATCCAGGGCTTCATTTAATATATTTGGACCAAAATCTGAATCTTCCATATGGAAGCTCAAAAGAATCTCACAATTGGGCTCAAGGAATCTATTTTCAGTTCTTCCTAGTTTTGATGTGGGATCCATAACCCATCCACTGTGGACCCAAAGCGTATGAAATTCGGTGGGTGGACGCGCAAGGCGTTTTGGAGCATCTTTTATGAAGGAAAAGCTGAGTTAATTGGCCGTTTATTATGTCATTAAAACACCCTAATCCGGAGAATTTCTTTTTGGAGAGTTTGACTGGAAAGAATAAATTCTCATAGTAAAACAGCCATAACTCTCGTAATTCATGTCAACATTCGCTGAGATTTTTATGGGACACGGCCAAGGGAATTATGAAAAACATTCAAGAAGAGCTCAATGCGTGACGTTGTCATTTTATGGGGATAAGACGTGTCGACATTCTGGGGAAACATTCTGGCTATAAAAGGAGGAGAGCTCCACCCTCTCAAAGCATCCATTCTCCACCCCATTCCTTCTGGGACACCAAGAAGAAGATCATTTCGGTTTTATTTTTTATTTATTTTCTTTTTCATTGTTTTGTAATGCCATATTCTTCCCCATTCAACTCGATTACCCTTACCATGGTGGGGTAAACTTTTTGAGTGATTGGGGAAGGGTTGGTTTTCTACATTGTAATGCTTGAGTTCTTGGACGCAATTGAATAAATTTCTTTCTTCTTCAAAGTTGTTTTCAATTTCTTATAAGGGATTTTATTATCAAGTTTGATCGTTCTTGAATATAAATTCCGTTATTTTTTTTCCTTGGTAAAATAATCAATATCTCCCTCCACATATTTCTGGTTTATATACGATGGAATAAACCAGGAATTAGTGGTGAAGTACTCGACGATCGTCAGTACGTGTAAAATGAATCGTTAATGTTCTTGATTTTTTGGGATAAACAAAACCCGGTCGGGAATTTCCCATTTCAATTAAGGATATTCAATACAACTATTTTCCACATGGAAGGATAGTTGACCAAACCAAGATCTTGGTAAGGTTTTCTCCCACATTAATAATTTCACCAAGGAAGTGAGAGGAAACGATTGTGGAAACTCACTTTAATCAACTAAGAAGAATAGTTTTGAATTAAATTGAACAAGGATAGCATTATAATTAGGAAACAGACCCCGACCTAATCACCTTTTTAAATTTCATAGTTTTTCAATCATTTGAATTTCAAATTTCCGTTCACAACATTTTTACCCCCGTTTTAAAGTGACAACCCATTTTGTGTGCACTCCTCTTAGAGAGACATCCTAGGTCAACCACATTACTACATTTTAACATAGGAAAAAATTGTTTTGCCATTCCCTACGACAGGTGTGCGTCAAACTTGGCGCCCTTGCTGGGGAGGTAGTGCCACAATCTAATTGTAAATATTTGACTTTTTCAATTTAAAAAAAATCTTTTTCCATGTTGTTTTCAAATGATTATTTCTTTAATTCATGGAACAATTACCCACCAGTGAGAGAACCAATTATTGAATCACCTTGGTCTATAGATTATAATGTTTTTTTCTTGGCTAAACAAATTCGGGGTTCTCGAATCCAAATCATCACAGAGGATGAATTCAAGGATCTCATTGAAAACCTTAAAGAGAACCTCAAATACCCAGTGTTGGAGGGATTGTCCAGAGAATTAATTGAACTTCAGGAGTATTTTCCGGAATTTTATGAAGTCATAATCAAAGTACAACACCATGAAGAAGAAGTTCACAAAGATATTGAATCCCAATTTGAAAGAATTAGTTTTACACTTCAAAACCTAGAGACCTCAATACAGTGGATTGCGGAACAAGTACATGCATCCCAGGATCAACAACAAATGGAGACCGAACAAGAACCAGAACCAGAAAAATTGATGGAAGAAGTATCCCCACAAATCCTTCAAGTTGAAGAACCCATGGAAGCATTGATGAAATTAAAAGAAGATCCATTGAACCCATCTCAATCAATGTTGGATGAGATTGATGAAGAAGATTTAGCAATTGAAATACATATGGGAGATCAAAAAGATATGGATAACTTCTGGAATGAGTGTGAGGAACTTCTTGAGCCAACTATTCCTTATAATGTAGATGATTCAACAACATTGAAGGAAGAAACCAAAAAATCAGTGAAATTTGAAGAGAAGATAGAGGAGTCTGACTGCCTACCTCTATCTAGGGAAATTCAACTTCAAGAAGCACCTCCCATTGAAGAACCAATTGAAGCCAAACAAGATCAGGGAGTCAATCTTTTTATAAACTCATTATATTTTGATTTTTTTGAAACTAAATTGAGTATTACCTCCCCTTTTTTTAATTTTTCAGATTTATCCAACACTTGTATATCCTTGGAGGGAGAATATGCATCTGAAGAGGAACATCTGGTGCTCCCCAAACCTGTTGAAAATTTAATGGAAGGAGTACATGAGAAGATCAAAGTGAATTTTTTAGAGGAAAATGAGACACAATCTACTTACTTTGAAAGGGAATAATTTGATATTGATTCTTCACGCTTTATTATTTTCAAATAGAATTAAACTATGACATTCCCTTTGATTTTTCCCTAGATGTATCATACCTTCAGCAACCACTGGAGAATAAAGAAGATGTTGTTCATGAGGAAAACAAGAAAGAGGAGGCTCTTTACTTCATTCTACCCCCACCATGCACAGTGTACCACATTGTGAAGGGGGTGGATCCGGTGTACTCTATCTATGGAGTCCTCCTCAACAAGAACAATGAAATGAAAGCTGGGAAGAGCCACATGCGGTGGTTCAAATCAAAGAGACCTCTTCCACCATCAGATTGGAGAATCGATTAGAACTTCCCCACTGGAGGCAGTCAAAACCCAGGGCCCACTTGGGGGATTAAACCATGTTTTATCCTTCTATTCTCATCCTACTTCTATTTTTATTTCTTTCAATAAATATCTTATGTTTTCTTTTGTTCTTTTATTTGTAGGTATTCAGAGTGCAACGCTTGGAAGATTAACTCAATGTTGCACTATGAATAAATCAGTTTGTACCTCTCTTTCACACTTTCTTGATGTTGTGATTAATTTTAAAATTCCCTTACATGTTAAATCCACTTGAATTCATTGAGGACACTGCATCATTTAAGTCAGGGGGAGGGAACCTTTGTAGTGTAGGATTTTTATTTGATGTTTGTTTTTTAAAATAAAAAAAAAATAAAAAATTGTGTGTTTTCAAATTTTTGTGTGTTTATTATTCAATTTTTGGTGTGTTTCGGAAACTTTTGAGATGAAAAGATTATCAATACCATTTTTGAAACCCATGTCAATGAGTGAACCAATCTATTTCATGAAATCGAGATTAAATGAATATTGAAATGAATTTGTTTCAAGTTCAATTTTTTTGGAATTTCAAGAAAAGTACTATGATTTTTGAATCTCATGCCATATTTCACTGTCTATATATTTGAAAAAACTTTCCTGTGAGGCTTCTGAACCATTTTTGTCATATTATTTTCATTCACCTCATTTCTTTAGAGAACCAGACCATTCTTGATTTAACCAGAATTTGATTTATTCTTTTCAAAACTTGAGGGTTGGGGTACATGTGTTTTAAATTATTGAGGCATTTATTTTGTTTGAAGATCCCTATTCAAAATAATCCTTTTCATTATGGCCCACCTTTACATTTATCCTTCATTGTAGCCCCTAGTATCCATGAATTGCCTGTTAGGATAGCCACATTACAAGCCAATTTTCCCTATCATACCTACTCTAGACGTAAAATTGCGTGATCTAGTTGAACTTAAGTGTGGGGGAAGATGTCTTGTGGTGTACTACCTCATTTGGTTATACTTTGGGTGGAAAATAAATTGTGGAAGAGATGTGTGTGATGCTGAAAAATTATTCTGTTGAAAGTTGTGCCTTTTCTGGAGCTTTTATGACAAGAGAAGTTGTGCCTTTCTGGAGCTTCCAATGTAAAGAGAAAGATGTGCCTATCTGGAGCTTCAAAAAAAATATATTTGAAAAGATTGAAATGTTTGCTGCTGAGCTGTTTGAATGATGATGGGTCCTATTTTCAACAAAGAGGAAGTGAAGGAGACCGTATTTGAGTGAAAACTAGAATCTTGAATTTTTCCTTCAATAAGAGCCAAGCCTTCCTTTTTCGGCCTCAGAACTTTTAACATCTAAATCCTACCAACCAGAAGCCACAGAAGAACCCTGAAAAGTCCTCATTAGAAACACATGTCCTTGACTCATATCGGGTGGAGAAGTAGAAATTTATCAAACCTATGGTGACTCTTGTGTGAGTTTGGATGAGAAAAGCCTTGTTCAGCCTTTACATTTGTGAGATTAGAGAAAATTCATGTAAGGTAGGTGTTTTGTGTGCATGGGATATGAAATGAAGTAGATATATATTAAAATCATAAATGGAGAACTTGAAATAATATTTTTTGATGAGGCATGATATCTTTTTTGTTTCTTGAAATTGATTTTATTGATCTCATTGATATGTGTTTTGGATTTGATTTGATTTGATTTTTACTTGTCCAGGAGTCCAAATGCTAAGTGTGGGGGAATTGATAGAGAAAATATTTTCAATTAATTTAAATTGGATATCATTTTTTTAAACCCACAAAATTGTTCCTCTAAGATTAATTTTTTCATTTTTATGATAATGGTGTTATTTTGAGCTGAATAGTAAAAATTGGCCATTTTGGATTTTTAACAGTTTTAAATTATTCTGGTAGTTTGGTCATAACTATATCTACACTGATCCAAATTGAAAATTTCTTTCTTTTCCAGATTCTACACATCCATGGATTCATTTAATATATTTGGACCAAAATCTGATTCGTCCATATGGATGCTCAAAAGAAGCTCCCACTTTGGCTCAAGAAAACTGTTTTCAGTTCTTCCTGGTTTTGATGTGGGATCCATAACCCATCCACTGTGGACCCAATGCTTGTGAAATTTGGTGGGTGGACGCACAAGGAGTTTTGAAGAATCTTTTATGAAGGCATAACCGAGTGAATTTTCCGTTTATTGGGTCATTAAATCACACTAATCCGGAGGATTGCGTTTTGGAGAGTCTGACTGGACAGAATAAATGCTCATAGTAAAAAAGCCATAACTCTCGGAATTCATGTCAAAAGCCTCTGATATTTTTAGGGGAAACGGACAAGGGAATTATGAACAACATTCAAGAAAATCACAACGCGTGAAGATGTCATTTAATGGGGATAATACGCGTCGACATTCGGGGGGAAACATTCTGGCTATAAAAGGAGGAGAGCTCCACCCTCTCAAAGCATCCATTCTCCACCGCATTCCTTCCGGGACAACAAGAAGAAGATCTTTTCGGTTTTATTTTTTATTTATTTTATTTTTCATTGTTTTTTAATGCCTTCTTCTTCCCCATTCAACTCTATTACCCTTACCATGGTGGGGTAAACTTTTGGAGTGATTGGGGAAGGGTTGGTTTTCTACATTGTAATGCTTGAGTTCTTGGACGCAATTGAATAAATTTCTTTCTTCTTCAAAGTGGTTTTCAATTTCTTATAGCGGATTTTATTATCAAGTTCGATCGTTCTTGAATATTAATTCCGTTATTTATTTTTTCCTTGGTAAAATAATCAATATCTCCCTCCACTAATTTCTGGTTTATATACGATTGAATAAACCATGAATTTGTGGTGAAGTACTCGACGATCGTCAGTACTTGTAAAAGGTATAGTGAATGTTCTTGATTTTTTGGGATGAACAAAACCTGATCGGGAATTTCCCATTTCAATTAAGGATATTCAATACAACTATTTTACACATGGAAGGAGAGTTGACCAAACCAAGATCTTGGTAAGGTTTTCTCTCACAATAATAATTTCACCAAGGAAGTGAGAGGAAACGATTGTGGAAACTCACTTTAATCAACTAAGAAGAAAAGCATTGAATTAAATTGAACAAGGATAGCATTATAATTAGGAAACCAACCCCGACCTAATCACCCTTTTAAATTTCATTGTTTTTCAATCATTTGAATTTCAAATTTCTGTTCACAACATTCTTACCCTCGTTTTAAAGTGACAACCCATTTTGTGTGCACTCCTCTTCGAGAGACATCCTAGGACAACCACATTACTACATTTTAACTTAGGAAAAAATTGTTTTTCCATGCCCTACGACAGACGTGCGTCAATCTTGGCGCCGTTTCCGGGGAGGTAGTGCCACAAACTAATTTTAAATATTTGACTTTTTCAATTTAACAAACAAATCTTTTTCCATGTTGTTTTCAAATGATTATTTCTTTAATTCATGGAACAATTACCCACCAGTGAGAGACCAATTATTGAATCACCTTGGTCTGTAGATTATAAAGTTGCTTTCCTAGCTAAACAAATTTGGGGAGCTCGAATCCAAATTATCACAGAGGATGAATTCAAGGATCTCATTGAAAACCTTAAAGAGAACCTCGAATACCCAGTGTTGGAGGGATTGACCAGAGAATTAATTGAACTTCAGGAGTATTTTCCGGAATTTTATGAAGTCATAATCAAAGTAAAACACCAAGAAGAAGAAGTTCACAAAGATATTGAATCCCAATTTGAAAGAATTAGTCAAACAGTTCAAAACCCAGAGAACTCAATATAGTGGATTGCGGAACAAGTACATGCATCCCAGGATCAACAACAAATGGATCCCGAACAAGAACCAGAACCAGAAAAATTGATGGAAGAAGTATCCCCACAAATCCTTCATGTTGAAGAACCCATGGAAGCATTGATGAAATTAAAAGAAGATCCATTGAACCCATCTCAATCAATGTTGGATGAGATTGATGAAGAAGATTTAGCAATTGAAATAAATATAGGAGATCAAAAAGATCTTGATAACTTCTGTAATGATTTTGAGGAACTTCTTGAGCCAACTATTCCTCGTAATGTAGATGATTCAACAACATTGAAGGATGAAACCAAAAAATCAGTGAAATTTGAAGTGAAGATAGAGGAGTCTGACTGCCTACCTCTATCTAGAGAAATTCAACTTCAAGAAGCCCCTCCCATTGAAGAACCAATAAAATCCAAACAAGATCAGGGATTCAATATTTTTATAAACTCATTATCTTTTGATTTTTTTTTGAAACTAAATTGAGTATTACCTCCCCTTGTTTTAATTTTTCAGATTCATCCAACACTTGTATTTCCTTGGAGGGAGAATATGCATCTGAAGAGGAACATCTGGTGCTCCCCAAACCTGTTGAAAATTTAATGGAAGTAGTACATGAGAAGATTAAAGTGAATTGTTTAGAGGAAAATGAGACACAATATAATTACTTTTAAAGGGAAGAATTTGATATTGATTCATTGTGCTTTATTTTTTTCAAATAGAATTAAACTCTGACATTCCCTTTGATTTTTCCCCAGATGTATCATACCTTCAGCAACCACTGGAGAATAAAGAAGATGTCGTTCATGAGGAACCCAAGAAGGAGGAGGCTCTTTACTTCATTCTACCCCCACCATGCACAGTGTACCACATTGTGAAGGGGGTGAATCCGGTGAACTCTATCTATGGAGTCCTTCTCAACAAGAAAAATGAAATGAAAGATGGTAAGAGCCACATGTGGTGGTTCAAATCAATGAAACCTCATCCACCATCAGATTGGGGATAATCGATTAGAACTGCCCCACTGGAGGCAGTCAAAACCCATGGCCCACTTGGGGGATTAAACCAAGTTTTATCCTTCTATTCTCATCCTACTTCTATTTTTATTTCTTTCAATAAATATCTTATGTTTTCTTTTGTTATTTTATTTGTAGGTTTTCAGAGTGCAACACTTGGAAGCTTAAATCAACGTTGCACTATGAATAAATCAGTTTGTACCTCTCTTTCACACTTTCTTGATGTTGTGATTAATTTGAAAATTGCCTTACATGTTAAATCCACTTGAATGCATTGAGGACACTGCATCATTTAAGTGTGGGGGAGGGAACCTTTGTAGTGTAGGATTTTTATTTGATGTTTGTTTTTTAAAAATAAAAAAAATAGAAAATTGTCTGTTTTCAAATTTTTGTGTGATTATTTTTCAATTTTTGGTTTGTTTCTGAAACTTTTGAGCTGAAAAGATTATCAATACCATTTTTGAAACCCATGTCAATGAGTGAACCAATATTTTTCATGAAACCGAGCTTAAATGAATACTGAAATGAATTTGTTTCAAGTTCATTTTTTTTGGAATTTCATGAAAAGTACACTGATTTTTGAATCTCATGCCATATTTAACTGTCTATATATTTGAAATAACTTTCCTGTGAAGATTCTGAACCATTTTTGTCATATTCTTTTCATTCACCTCATTTCTTGAGAGACCCAGACTATGCTTGCTTTAACTAGAATTTGATTTATTCCTTTCAAAACTTGAGGGTTGGGGTACGTTTGTTTTAAATGATTGAGGCATTTATTTTGTTTGAAGCCCCCTTTTCAAAATAATCCTTTTCATTATGGCCCAACTTTACAGTTATCCTTCATTGTAGCCCCTAATATCCATGAATTTCCTGTTAGGTTAGCCACATTACAAGCCAATTTTCCCTATCATACCCACTCTAGAAGTAAAATTGCATGATATAGTTGAACTTAAGTGTGGGGGAAGATTTCTTGTGGTTTAATACCTCATTTGTTTATACTTTGGGTGGAAAATAAATTGTGGAAGAGATGTGTGTGATGCTGAAAAATTATTCTGTTGAAAGCTGTGCCTTTTCTGGAGCTTTTATGACAAGAGAAGCTGTGCCTTTCTGGAGCTTCCAATGTAAAAAGAAAGATGTGCCTATCTCGAGCTTTAAAAAAATTATGTTTGAAAAGATTGAAATGTTTTCTGGTGAGCTTATTGAATGATGATGGAGCCTATTTTCAAGAAAGGGGAAGTGAAGGAGACCGTATTTGAGTGAAAACTAGAATCTTGCAATTTTGCTTCAATAAGAGCCAAGCCTTCCTTTTTCGGCCTCAGAACTTTTAACATCTAAATCCTACCAACCGGAAGCCACAGAACAACCCTGAAAAGTACTCATGAGAAACACATGTCCTTGACTCTCATCGGGTGGAGAAGTAGGAATTTATCAAACCAATGGTGACTCTTGTGTGAGTTTGGATGAGAAACGCCTTGTTCAGCCTTTACATTTGTGAGATGAGAGAAAATTCATGTGAGGTAAGTTTTTTGTGTGCATGGGATAAGAAATGAAGTGGAAATATATTAAAATCTTAAATGGAGAACTTGAAATAATAGTTTTTGATGAGGCATGATATCTTTTTTGTTTCTTGAAATTGATTTGATTGATCTCATTGATATGTGTTTTGGATTTGATTTGATTTGATTTTTACTTGTCCAGGATTCCAAGTGCTATGTGTGGGGGAATTGATAGACCAAATATTTTAAATTAATTTACATTGAATATCATTGTTTTAAACCCACAAAATTGTTCCTCTAAGATAAATTGTTTCATTTTTATGATAATGGTGTTATGTTGAGCTGAATAGTAAAAATTGGCCATTTTGGATTTTTAACAGTTTTACATTATTTTGGTAGTTTGGCCATAAAATTACTTACACTGATCCAAATTGAAATATCCTTTCTTTTCCAGATTCTACACATCCAGGGGTTCATTTAATATATTTGGACAAAAATATGAATCGTCCATATGAAAGCTCAAAAGAAGCTCACAATTTGGCTCAAGAAAACTGTTTTCAGTTCTGCCTAGTTTTGATGTGGGATCCATAACTCATCCACTATGGACCCAAAGCTTGTGAAATTCGGTAGGTGGACGCGCAAGGAATTTTTGAGTATCTTTTATGAGGAAGAACCGAGCGAATTGGCCGTTTATTGGGTCATTAAATCACCTTAATCCGGAGGATTGCGTTTTGGAGAGTCTGACTGGACAGAATAAATGCTCATAGTAAAACAGCCATAACGCTCGGAATTCATGTCAAACTTCGCTGCGATTGTTAGGGGACATGGCCAAGGGAATTATGAACAACATTCAAGAAGAGATCAACGCGTGAAGATGTCATTTAATGGGGATAAAATGCGTCGAAATTCAGGGGAAACATTCTGGCTATAAAAGGAGGAGAGCTCCACCCTCTCAAAGAATCCATTCTCCACCCCATTCCTTCTGGGACACCAAGAAGAAGATCTTTTCGGTTTTATTTTTTATTTATTTTCTTTTTCATTGTTGTGTAATGCCTTCTTCTTCCCCATTCAACTTGATTACCCTTACCAAGGTGGGGTAAACTTTTGGAGTGATTGGGGAAGGGTTGGTTTTATACATTGTAATACTTGAATTCTTGGACGCAATTGAATAAATTTCTTTCTTCTTCAAAGTTGTTTTCAATTTCTTATATCGGATATTATTATCACATTCGATCATTCTTGAATATTAATTCTGTTATTTATTTTTTCCTTGGTAAAATAATCAATATCTCCCTCCACTAATTTCTTGTTTATATACGATGGAATAAACCAGGAATTAGTGATGAAGTACTCGACGATCGTCAATACGTGTAAAAGGTATAGTGAATGTTCTTGATTTTTTGGGATAAACAAAACCCGATCGGGAATTGCCCATTTCAATTAAGGATATTCAATACAACTATTTTACAAATGGAAGGAGAGTTGACCAAACCAAGATCTTGGTAAGGTTTTCTCTCACAATAATAATTTCACCAAGGAAGTGAGAGGAAACGATTGTGGAAACTCACTTTAATCAACTAAGAAGAAGAGGTTTAAATTAAATTGAACAAGGATAGCATTATAATTAGGAAACCGACCCCGACCTAATCACCCTTTTAAATTTCATTGTTTTTCAATCATTTGAATTTCAAATTTCCGTTCACAACATTTTTACCCCCATTTTAAAGTGACAACCCATTTTGTATGCACTCCTCTTCGAGAGACATCCTAGGTCAACCACATTACTACATTTAAACTTAAGAAAAAAAATTGTCATGCCCTATGACAGGCGTGCGTCAAACTTGGCGCCGTTGCCGGGGAGGTAGTGCCACAAACTAATTGTAAATATTTGACTTTTCCAATTTAAAAAAAAAATCCATGTTGTTTTCAAATGATTATTTCTTTAATTCATCGAACAATGACCCACCAGTGAGAGAACCAATTATTGAATCACCTTGGTCTATAGATTATAATGTTTCTTTCTTGGCTAAACAAATTCGGGGAGCTCGAATCCAAATCATCACAGAGGATGAATTCAAGGATCTCATTGAAAACCTTAAAGAGAACCTCGAATACCCAGTGTTGGAGGGATTGGCCAGAGAATTAATTGAACTTCAGGAGTATTTTCCAGAATTTTATGAAGTCATAATCAAAGTACAACACCAAGAAGAAGAAGTTCACAAAGATATTGAATCCCAATTTGAAAGAATTAGTCAAACATTTCAAAACCCAGAGAACTCAATATAGTGGATTGCGGAACAAGTACATGCATCCCAGAAAATTGATTTATTCCATTCAAAACATGAGGGTTGGGGTACGTGTGTTTTAAATTATTGAGGCATTTATTTTGTTTGAAGCCCCCTTTTCAAAATAATACTTTTCATTATGGCTCACATTTACATTTATCCTTCATTGTATCCCCTAGTATCCATGAATTTCCTGTTAGGTTAGCCACATTACAAGCCAATTTTCCCTATCATACCTACTCTAGAAGTAAAATTGCATGATCTAGTTGAACTTAAGTGTGGGGGAAGATGTCTTGTGGTGTACTACCTCATTTGGTTGTACTTTGGGTGGAAAATAAATTGTGGAAGAGATTTGTGTGATGCCGAAAAATTATTCTGTTGAAATCTGTGCCTTTTCTGGAGATTTTATGACAAGAGAAGCTGTGCCTTTCTAGAGATTCCAATGTTAAAAGAAAGTTGTTCCTATCTGGAGCTTTAAAAAATTATGTTTGAAAAGATTGAAATGTTTGCTGTTGCACTTATTGAATGATGGTGGAGCCTATTTTCGACAAAGGGGAAGTGAAGGAGACCGTATTTGAGTGAAAACTAGAATCTTGCAATTTTGCTTCAATAAGAGCCAAGCCTTCCTTTTTCGGCCTCAGAACTTTTAACATCTAAACCCTACCAACCGGAAGCCACAGAACAAACCTGAAAAGTCATCATGAGAAACACATGTCCTTGACTCACATCGAGTGGAGAAGTATGAATTTATCAAATCTATGGTGACTCTTGTGTGAGTTTGGATGAGAAAAGCCTTGTTCAGCCTTTACATTTGTGAGATGAGAGAAAATTCATGTGAGATAGGTGTTTTGTTTGCATAGGATAAGAAATGAAGTGGAAATATATTAAAATCTTAAATGGAGAACTTGAAATAACAGTTTTTGATGAGGCATGATATCTTTTTTGTTTCTTGAAATTGATTTGATTGATCTCATTGATATGTGTTAAGGATTTGATTTGATTTGATTTTTACTTGTCCAGGAGTCCAAGTGCTAAGTGTGGGGGAATTTATAGAGAAAATATTTTCAATTAATTTACATTGAATATCTTTTTTTTAATCTAACAAAATTGTTCCTCTAAGATGAATTGTTTCATTTTAATGATAATGGTGTTATTTTGAGCTGAATAGTAAAAATTGGCCATTTTGGATTTTTAACAGTTTTAAATTATTTTGGTAGTTTGGACATTACATTATCTACACTGATCCAAATTGAAAATTTCTTTCTTTTCCAGATTATAAACATCCAGGGATTCATTTAATATATTTGGACCAAAATCTGAATCGTCCATATGGAAGCTCAAAAGAAGCCCACAATTTGGCTTAAGAAAATTGTTTTCAGTTCTGCCTAGTTTTGATGTGGGATCCATAACTCATCCACTGTGGACCCAAAGCTTGTGAAATTCGGTGGGTGGACGCGCAATTCCTTTTGTATCATATTTTAGGAAGGAATAACCAAGTGAATTGGTCGTTTATTGGGTCAATAAATCACCCTAATCCAGAGGATTGCGTTTTGGAGAGTCTGACTGGACAGAATAAATGCTCATAGTAAAACAGCCATAACTCTCGGAATTCATGACAAAATCCGCTGAAAATTTTAGGGGACACGACCAAGGGAATTATGAACAACATTAATGAAGATCTCAATGCGTGAAGATGTCATTTAATGGGGATAAAACGCGTCGACATTTGGGGGAAACATTCTGGCTATAAAAGGAGGAGAGCTCCACCCTCTCAAAGCATCCATTCTCCACCCCATTCCTTCCGGGACACCAAGAAGAAGATCTTTTCGGTTTTATTTTTTATTTATTTTCTTTTTTATTGTATTGTAATGCCTTCTTCTTCCTCATTCAACTCGATTACCCTTACCATGGTGGGGTAAACTTTTGGAGTGATTGGGGAAGGGTTGGTTTTCTACATTGTAATGCTTGAGTTCTTTGACGTAATTGAATAAATTTCTTTTTTCTTCAAAGTTGTTTTCAATTTCTTATAGAGGATTTTATTATCAATTTCGATCGTTCTTGAATATTAATTCCGTTATTTTTTTTTCCTTGGTAAAATAATCAATATCTCCCTCCACTAATTTTTGGTTTATATACGATGGAATAAACCAGGAATTAGTGGTGAAGTACTCGACGATCGTCAGTACGTGTAAAAGGTATAGTGAATGATCTTGATTGTTTGGGATAAACAAAACCCGATCGGGAATTGCCCATTTCAATTAAGGATATTCAATACAACTATTTTACACATGGAAGGAGAGTTGACTAAACCAAGATCTTGGTAAGGTTTTCTCTCACAATAATAATTTCACCAAGGAAGTGAGAGGAAACGATTTTGGAAACTCACATTAATCAACTAAGAAGAATAGGTTTGAAATAAATTGAACAAGGATTGCATTATAATTAGGAAACCGATCCCGACCTAATCACCGTTTTAAATTTCATTGTTTTTCAATCATTTGATTTTCAAATTTCCCTTCACAACATTTTTACCCCCGTTTTAAAGTGACAACCCATTTTGTGTGCACTCCTCTTTGAGAGACATCCTAGGTCAACCACATTACTACATTTTAACTTAGGAAAAAATTGTTTGCCACGCCCTACGATAGGCGTGCGTCAAACTTGGCAATGTTGCCGGGGAGGTAGTGCCACAAACTAATTGTAAATATTTTACTTTTTCAATTTAAAAAAATTTCTTTTTCCATGTTGTTTTCAAATGATTATTTCTTTAATTCATGGAACAATTATCCACCAGTGAGAGAACCAATTATTGAATCACCTTGGTCTATAGATTATAAAGTTTCTTTCTTGGCTAAACAAATTCGGGGAGCTCGAATCCAAATCATCACAGAGGATGAATTCAAGGATCTCATTGAAAACCTTAAAGAGAACCTCGAATACCCAGTGTTGGAGGGATTGGCCAGAAAATTAATTGAACTTCAGGAGTATTTTCCGGAATTTTATGAAGTCATAATCAAAGTACAACACCAAGAAGAAGAAGTTCACAAAGATATTGAATCCCAATTTGAAATAATTAGTCAAATAGTTCAAAACCTAGAGACCTCAATACAGTGGATTGCGGAACAAGTACATGCATCCCAGGATCAACAACAAATGGAGCCCGAACAAGAACCAGAACCAGAAAAATTGATGGAAGAAGTATCCCCACAAATCCTTCAAGTTGAAGAACCCATGGAAGCATTGATGAAATTAAAAGAAGATCCATTTAACCCATCCCAATAAATGTTGGATGAGATTGATGAAGAAGATTTAGAAATTGAAATACATATGGGAGATCAAAAAGATCTAGATAACTTCTGGAATGAGTGTGAGGAACTTCTTGAGCCAACTATTCCTCATAATGTAGATGATTCAACAAAATTGAAGGAGGAAACCAAAAAATCAGTGAAATTTGAAGAGAAGATAGAGGAGTCTGACTGCCTACCTCTATCTAGGGAAATTCAACTTCAAGAAGCACCTCCCATTAAAGAACCAATTGAAGCCAAACAAGATCAGGGAGTCAATCTTTTTATAAACTCATTATCTTTTTATTTTTTTGAAACTAAATTGAGTATTACCTCCCCTTGTTTTAATTTTTCAGATTCATCCAACACTTGTATTTCCATGGACGGAGAATATTCATCTGAAGAGGAACATCTGGTGCTCCCCAAACCTGTTGAAAATTTAATGGAAGGAGTACATGAGAAGATCAAAGTGAATTGTTTAGAGGAAAATGAGACACAATCTACTTACTTTGAAAGGGAAGAATTTGATATTGATTCTTCATGCTTTATTTTTTTTCAAATAGAATTAAACTCTGACATTCCCTTTGATTTTTCCCCAGATGTATCATACCTTCAGCAACCACTGAAGAATAAAGAAGATGTTGTTCATGAGGAACCCATGAAGGAGGAGGATCTTTACTTCATTCTACCCCCACCATGCACAGTGTACCACATTGCGAAGGGGGTGGATCCGGTGTACTCTATCTATGGAGTCCTCCTCAACAAGAACAATGAAATGAAAGCTGGGAAGAGCCACATGTGGTGGTTCAAATCAAAGAAACCTCATCCACCATCAGATTGGGGATAATCGATTAGAACTACCCCACTGGAGGCAGTCAAAACCAAGGGCCCACTTGGGGGATTAAACCAAGTTTTATCCTTCTATTCTCATCCTAAATCTATTTTTATTTCTTTCAATAAATATCTTATGTTTTCTTTTATTCTTTTATTTGTAGGTTTTCAGAGTGCAACACTTGGAAGCTTAACTCAATGTTGCACTATGAATAAATCAGGTTGTACCTCTCTTTCACACTTAATGTTGTGATTAATTTGAAGATTTCCTTACATGTTAAATCCACTTGAATTCATTGAGGAAACTGCATCATTTAAGTGTGGGGGAGGGAACCTTTGTAGTGTAAGATTTTTATTTGATGTTTGTTTTTTAAAAATAAAAAAAATAAAAAATTGTGTGTTTTCAAATTTTTGTGTGTTTATATTTCAATTTTTAGTGTGTTTCTGAAACTTTTGAGCTGAAAAGATTATCAATACCATTTTTGAAACCCATGTCAATGAGTGAACCAATATATTTCATGAAACCGAGCTTAAGTGAATACTGAAATGAATTTGTTTCAAGTTCAATTGTTTTTGGAATTTCATGAAAAGAACACTGATTTTTGAATCTCATGCCATATTTCATTGTCTGTATATTTGAAATAACTTTCCTGTGAGGCTTTTGAACCATATTTGTCATATTCTTTTCATTCACCTCATTACTCGAGAGAACCAGGCCATTCTTGCTTTAACCAGAATTTGATTTATTCCTTTCAAAACTTGAGGGTTGGGGTACGTGTGTTTTAAATGATTAAGGAATTTATTTTGTTTGAAGCCCCCTTTTCAAAATAATCCTTTTCATTATGTCTCACCTTTACATTTGTCCTTCATTGTAGCCCCTAGTATCCATGAATTGCCTGTTAGGTTAGCCACATTACAAGCCAATTTTCCTTATCATACCTACTCTAGAAGTAAAATTGCATGATATAGTTGAACTTAAGTGTGGGGGAAGATGTCTTGTGGTGTACTACCTCATTTGGTTATACTTTGGGTGGAAAATAAATTGTGGAAGAGATGTGTGTGATGCTGAAAAATTATTCTGTTGAAAGCTGTACCTTTTCTAGAGCTTTTATGACAAGATAAGATGTGCCTTCCTGAAGCTTCCAATGTAAAAAGAATGTTGTTCCTATCTAGAGCTTTAAAAAAATTATGTTTGAAAAGATTGAAATGTTTGCTGGTGAGCTGATTGAATGATTATGGAGCCTATTTTCAACAAAGGGGAAGTGAAGGAGACCGTATTTGAGTGAAAAATAGAATATTGCAATTTTGCTTCAATACGAGCCAAGCCTTCCTTTTTCGGCCTCAGAACTTTTAACATCTAAATCCTACCAACCGGAAGCCACAGAACAACCCTGAAAAGTCCTCATGAGAAACACATTTCCTTGACTCACATCAGGGGGAGAAGTAGGAATTTATCAAACCTATGGTGACTCTTGTGTGAGTTTGGATGAGAAAAGCCTTGTTCAGCCTTTACATTTGTGAGATGAGAGAAAATTCATGTGAGGTAGGTGTTTTGTGTGCATGGGATAAGAAATGTAGTGGAAATATATTAAAATCTCAAATGGAGAACTTGAAATAACAGTTTTTGATGAGGCATGATATCTTTTTTGTTTCTTGAAATTGATTTGATTGATCTCATTGATATGTGTTTTGGATTAGATTTGATTTGATTTTTACTTGTCCAGGAGTCCAAGTGCTAAGTGTGGGGGAATTTATAGAGTAAATATTTTCAATTAATTTACATTGAATATCATTTTTTTAAACCCAAAAAATTGTTCCTCTAAGATTAATTGTTTCATTTTTATGATAATGGTGTTATTTTGAGCTGAATAGTAAAAATTGGCCATTTTGGATTTTTAACAGTTTTAAATTATATTGGTAGTTTGGCCATAAAATTACCTACACGGATCCAAATTGAAAAATTCTTTCTTTTCCAGATTCTACACATCCAGGGCTTCATTTAATATATTTGGACCAAAATCTGAATCGTCCATATGGAAGCTCAAAAGAAGCTCAAAATTTGGCTAAAGAAAACTGTTTTCAGTTCTGCCTAGTTTTGATGTGGGATCCATAACTCATCCACTGTTTACCCAAAGCCTGTGAAATTCGGTTGGTGGATGCGAAAGGAGTTTTGGCGCATCATTTATGAAGGAAGAACCGAGCGAATTGGCCGTTTATTGGGTCATTAAATCACCCTAATCTGGAGGATTGCGTTTTGGAGAGTCTGACTGGACAGAATAAATTCTCATAGTAAAACAACCATACATCTCGGAATTCATGTCAAATTCCGCTGAGATTTTAGGGGACACATACAAGGGAATTATGAACAGCATTCAAGAAGATCTCAACACGTGAAGATATCATTTAATGGGTATAAAACGCGTCGACATTCGGGGGAAACATTTTGGATATAAAAGGAGGAGAGCTCCACCCTCTCAAAGCATCCATTCTCCACCCCATTCCTTCCGGGACACCACGAAGAAGATCTTTTCGGTTTTATTTTTTATTTATTTTCTTTTTCATTGTTTTGTAATGCCTTCTTCTTCCCCATTCAACTCGATTACCCTTACCATGGTGGGGTAAACTTTTGGAGTGATTGGGGAAGGGTTGGTTTTCTACATTGTAATGCTTGAGTTCTTGGACGCAATTGAATAAATTTCTTTCTTCTTCAAAGTTGTTTTCAATTTCTTATAGCGGATTTTATTATCAAGTTCGATCGTTCTTGAATATTAATTCCGTTATTTATTTTTGCCTTGGAAAAATAATCAATATCTCCCTCCACTAATTTCGGGTTTATATACGATGGAATAAACCAGGAATTAGTGTTGAAGTACTCGACGATCGTCAGTACGTGTAAAAGGTATAATGAATGTTCTTGATGTTTTGGGATAAAAAAAACACGATCGGGCATTGCCCATTTCAATTAAGGATATTCAATACAACTATTTTACACATGGAAGGAGAGTTGACCAAACCAAGATCTTGGTAAGGTTTTCTCTCACAATAATAATTTCACCAAGGAAGTGAGAGGAAACGATTGTGGAAACTCACTTTAATCAACTAAGAAGAAGAGGTTTCAATTAAATTGAACATGGATAGAATTATAATTAGGAAAACGACCCCGACCTAATCACCTTTTTAAATTTCATTGTTTTTCAATCATTTGAATATCAAATTTCCGTTCACAACATTTTTACCCCCATTTTAAAGTGACAACCCATTTTGTGTGCACTCCTTTTCGAGAGACATCCAAGGTCAACCACATTACTACATTTTAACTTAGGAAAAAATTGTTTTTCCATGCCCTACAACAAGCGTGCGTCAAACTTGGCGCCGTTGCCGGGGAGGTAGTGCCACAAACTAATTGTAAATATTTTACTTTTTCAATTTAAAAAAAATTCTTTTTCCATGTTGTTTTCAAATGATTAGTTCTTTAATTCATGGAACAATTACCCACCTGTGAGAGAACCAATTATTTAATCACCTTGGTCTATAGATTATAAAGTATCTTTCTTGGCTAAACAAATTTGGGGAGCTCGAATCCAAATCATCACAGAGGATGAATTCAAGGATCTCATTGAAAACCTTAAAGAGAACCTCAAATGCCCAGTGTTGGAGGGATTGGCCAGATAATTAATTGAACTTCAGGAGTATTTTCTGGAATATTATGAAGTCATAATCAAATTACAACACCAAGAAGAAGAAGTTCACAAAGGTATTGAATCCCAATTTGAAAGAATTAGTCAAACAGTTCAAAACCTAGAGACCTCAATACAGTGGATTGTGGAACAAGTACATGCATCCCAGGATCAACAACAAATGGAGCCCGAACAAGAACCAGAACGAGAAAAATTGTTGAAAGAAGTATCCCCACAAATCCATCAAGTTGAAGAACCCATGGAAGGATTGATGAAATAAAAAGAATATCAATTGAACCCATCTCAATCAATGTTGTATGAGATTGATGAAGAAGATTTAGCAATTGAAATACAAATGGGAGATCAAAAAGATCTGGATAACTACTAGAATGAGTGTGAGGAACTTCTTGAGCCAACTATTCCTCATAATGTAGATGATTCAACAACATTGAAGGAAGAAACCAAAAATCAGTGAAATTTGAAGAGAAGATGGAGGAGTCTGACTACCTACCTCTATCTAGGGAAATTCAACTTCAAGAAGCACCTCCCATTGAAGAACCAATTGAATCCAAACAAGATCAGGGATCCAATCTTTTTATAAACTCATTATCTTTTGATTTTTTTGAAACTAAATTGAGTATTACCTCCCCTTGTTTTAATTATTCAGATTCATCCAACACTTGTATTTCCTTGGAGGGAGAATATGCATCTGAAGAGGAACATCCTGTGCTCCCCAAACCTATTGAAAATTTAATCTAAAGAGTACATGAGAAGATCAAAGTGAATTTTTTAGAGGAAAATGAGACACAATCTAGTTACTTTGAAAGGGAAGAATTTGATATTGATTCTTCATGCTTTATTTTTTTTCAAATAGAATTAAACTCTGACATTCCCTTTGATTTTTCCCCAGATGTATCATACCTTCAGCAACCACTAGAGAATAAAGAATATGTTGTTCATGAGGAACCCAAGAAGGAGGAGGCTCTTTACTTCATTCTACCCCCACCATGCACAGTGTACCACATTGCGAAGGGGGTGGATCCGGTGTACTCTATCTATGGAGTCCTCCTCAACAAGAACAATGAAATGAAAGCTGGGAAGAGCCACATGTGGTGGTTCAAATCAAAGAAACCTCATCCACCATCAGATTGGGGATAATCGATTAGAACTGCCCCATTGGAGGCAGTCAAAACCCAGGGCCCACTTGGGGGATTAAACCAAGTTTTATCCTTCTATTCTCATCCTACTTCTATTTTTATTTCTTTCAATAAATATCTTATGTTTTCTTTTGTTCTTTTATTTGTAGGTTTTCAGAGTGCAACACTTGGAATCTTAACTCAATGTTGCACTATGAATAAATCAGATTGTACCTCTCTTTCACACTTTCTTGATGTTGTGATTAATTTGAAGATTTCATTACATGTTAAATCCACTTGAATTCATTGAGGACACTACATCATTTATGTGTGGGGGAGGAAACCTTTGTAGTGTAGGATTTTTATTTTATATTTGTTTTTTAAAAATAAAAAAAAATTGTGTGTTTTCAAATTTTTGTGTGTTTATTTTTCGATTTTTGGTGTGTTTCTGAAACTTTTGATCTGAAAAGATTATCAATACCATTTTTGAAACCAAATGTAATGATTGAACCAATCTATTTCATGAAATCGAGCTTAAATGAATATTGAAATGAATTTGTTCCAAGTTCAATTTTTTTTGCATTTCATGAAAAGTACACTGATTTTTGAATCTCATGCCATATTTGACTATCTATATATTTGAAATAACTTTCCTGTTATGCTTCTGAACCATATTTGTCATATTATTTTCATTCACCTCATTTCTCGAGAGAACCAGACCATGCTTGCTTTATCCAGAATTTGATTTATTCCTTTCAAAACATGAGGGTTGGGGTACGTGTGTTTTAAATGATTCAGGAATTTATTTTGTTTGAAGCCCCCTTTTCAAAATAATCCTTGTCATTATGGCCCACCTTTACATTTATCCTTCATTTTAGCCCCTAGTATCGATGAATTTACTATTAGGTTAGCCACATTACAAGCCAATTTTCCCTATCATACCTACTCTAGAAGTAAAATTGCATGATCTAGTTGAACTTAAGTGTGGGGGAAGATGTCTTGTGGTGTACTACCTCATTTGGTTATACTTTGGGTGGTAAATAAATTGTGGAAGAGATGTGTGTGATGCTGAAAAATTATTCTGTTGAAAGCTGTGCCTTTTTTGGAGCTTTTATGACAAGAGAAGCTGTGCCTTTCTGGAGCTTCCAATGTAAAAAGAATGATGTGCCTATCTGGAGCTTTAAAAAAATTATGTTTGAAAGGATTGAAATGTTTTCTGCTGAGGTCATTGAATGATGATGGAGCCTATTTTCAACAAAGGGGAAGTGAAGGAGACCGTATTTGAGTGAAAACTAGAATCTTGCAATTTTGCTTCAATAAGACCCAAACCTTCCTTTTTCGGCCTCAGAACTTTTAACATCTAAATCCTACCAACCGGAAGCCACAGAACAACCCTGAAAAGTCCTCATGAGAACACATGTCCTTAACTCACATCGGGTGGAGAAGTAGGAATTTATCAAACCTATGGTGTCTCTTGTGTGAGTTTAGATGAGAAAAGCCTTGTTCAGCCTTTACATTTGTGAGATGAGAGAACATTCATGTGAGGTAGGTGTTTTGTGTGCATGGGATAAGAAATGAAGTGGAAATATATTAAAATCTTAAATGGAGAACTTGAAATAAAAGTTTTTGATGAGACATGATATCTTTTTTGTTTCCTGAAATTGATTTGATTGATCTCATTGATATGTGTTTTGGATTAGATTTGATTTGATTTTTACTTGTCCCGGAGTCCAAGTGATAAGTGTGGGGGAATTGATAGAGTAAATATTTTCAATTAATTTACATTGAATATCATTGTTTTAAACCCACAAAATTGTTCCTCTAAGATTAATTGTTTCATTTTTATGATAATGGTGTTATTTTGAGCTGAATTGTAAAAATTGGCCATTTTGGATTTTTAACAGTTTTAAATTATTTTGGTAGTTTGGAAATAACATTACCTACACTAATCCAAATTGCACAATTCTTTCTTTTCCATATTCTACACATCCAGGGATTCATTTAATATATTTGGACCAAAATCATAATCGTCCATATGGAAGCTCAAAATAAGCTCACAATTTGGCTCAAGAAAACTGTTTTGAGTTCTGTCTAGTTTTGATGTGGGATCCATAACTCATCCAATGTGGGCCCAAAGCTTGTTAACTTCGGTGGGTAGACGCAAAAGGATTTTTGGATCATCTTTTAGGAAGGAAGAACCGAGTGAATTGGACGTTTATTGGGTCATTAAATCACCCTAATTCGGAGGATTGCGTTTTGGAGAGTCTGACTGGACAAAATATATGCTCATAGTAAAATAGCCATAACTCTCGGAATTCATTTCAAAATCCGCTGAGATTCTTAGGGGACACGTACAAGGGAATTATGAACAACATTCAAGAAGAGCTCAACGTGTTAAGATGTCATTTAATGGGGATAAAACGTGTCGACATTCGGGGGAAACATTCTGACTATAAAAGGAGGAGAGCTCCACCCTCTCAAAGAATCCATTCTCCACCCCATTCCTTCCAGGACACCAAGAAGAAGATCTTTTCGGTTTAATTTTTTATTTATTTTCTTTTTCATTGTTTTGTAATGCCTTCTTCTTCCTCATTCAACTCTATTACCCTTACCATGGTGGGGTAAACTTTTGGAGTGATTGGGGAAGGGTTGGTTTTCTACATTGTAATGCTTGAGTTCTTGGATGCAATTGAATAAATTTCTTTCGTATTCAAAGTTGTTTTCAATTTCTTATAGTAGATTTTATTCTCAAGTTCGATCGTTCTTGAATATTAATTCCTTTATTTATTTTTGACTTGGTAAAATAATCAATATTCCCTCCACTAATTTCTGGTTTATATACGATGGAATAAACTAGGAATTAGTGGTGAAGTACTCGACGATCGTCAGTACGTGTAAAAGGTATAGTGAATGTTCTTGATTGTTTGGGATACAAAAACCGGATCAGGAATTCCCATTTCAATTAAGGATATTCAATACAACTATTTTACACATGGAAGGAGAGTTGACCAAACCAATATCTTGGTAAGGTTTTCTCTCAAAATAATAATTTCACCAAGGAAGTGATAGGAAACGATTGTGAAAACTCACTTTAATCAACTAAGAAGAAGAGGTTTGAATTAAATTGAACAATGATAGAATTATAATCAGGAAACCGACCCCAACATAATCACCCTTTTAAATTTCATTGTTTTTCAATCATTTGAATTTCAAATTTCCGTTCACAAGATTTTTACACCCGTTTTAAAGTGACAACCCATTTTGTGTGCACTCCTCTTCGAGAGACATCCTAGGTCAACCACATTACTACATTTTAAATTAGGAAAAAATTGTGTTCCCACGCCCTACGACAGGAGTGCATCAAACTTGGCACCGTTGCTGGGGAGGTAGTGCCACAAACTAATTGTAAATATTTGACTTTTTCAATTTAAAAAAAAAATATTTTTCCATGATGTTTTCAAATGATTATTTCTTTAATTCATGGAACAATTACCCACCAGTGAGAGAACCAATTATTGAATCACCTTGGTCTATAGATTATAATGTTTCCTTCTTGGCTAAACAAATTTGGGGAGCTCGAATCCAAATCATCACAGAGGATGAATTCAAGGATCTCATTGAAAACCTTAAAGAGAACCTCGAATACCTAGTGTTGGAGGGATTGTCCAGAGAATTAATTGAACTTCAGGAGTATTTTCCAGAATTTTATGAAGTCATAATCAAAGTACAACACCAAGAAGAAGAAGTTCACAAAGATATTGAATCCCAATTTGAAATAATTAGCCAAACAGTTCAAAACCTAGAGACCTCAATACAGTGGATTGAGGAACATGTACATGCATCCCAGGATCAACAACAAATGGAGCCCAAACAAGAACCAGAACCAGAAAAATTGATGGAAGAAGTATCCCCACAGATCCTTCAAGTTTAAGAACCCATGGAAGCATTTATGAAATTAAAAGAAGATCTGTTGAACCCATCTCAATCAATGTTGGATGAGACTGATGAAGAAGATTTAGCAATTGAAATACATATGGGAGATCAAAAAGATCTGGATAACTTCTGGAATGAGTGTGAGGAACTTCTTGAGCCAACTATTCCTCATAATGTAGATGATTCAACAACATTGAAGGAAGAAACCAAAAAATCAGTGAAATTTGATGAGAAGATAGAGGAGTCTGACTGCCTACCTCTATCTAGGGAAATTCAACTTCAAGAAGCACCTCCCATTGAAGAACCAATTGAATCCAAACAAGATCAGGGAGTCAATCTTTTTATAAAATCATTATCTTTTGATTTTTTGGAAACTAAATTGAGTATTACCTCCCCTTGTTTTAATTTTTCAGATTCATCCAACACTTGTATTTCCTTGGAGGGATAATATGCATCTGAAGAGGAACATCTGGTGCTCCCCAAACCTGTTGAAAATTTAATGGAAGGAGTACATGAGAAGATCAAAGTGAATTGTTTAGAGGAAAATGAGACACAATCTACTTACTTTGAAAGTGAAGAATTTGATATTGTTTCTTCATGATTTATTTTTTTCAAATAGAATTAAACTCTGACATTCCCTTTGATTTTTCCACAGATGTATCATACCTTCAGCAACCACTGGAGAATAAAGAAGATGTTGTTCATGAGGAACCTAAGAAGGAGGAGGCTCTTTACTTCATTCTACCTACACCATGCACAGTGTACCGTATTGAGAAGGGGGTGGATCCGGTGTACTCTATCTATGGAGTCCTCCTCAACAAGAACAATGAAATGAAAGCTGGGAAGAGCCACATGTGGTGGTTCAAATCAAAGAAACATCATCCACCATCAGATTGGGGATAATCGATTAGAACTGCCCACCTGGAGGCAGTCGAAACCCAGGGCCCACTTGGGGGATTAAACCAAGTTTTATCCTTCTATTCTCATCCTACTTATATTTTTATTTCTTTCAATAAATATATTATGTTTTCTTTTTTTCTTTTATTTGAAGGTTTTCAGAGTGCAAAACTTGGAAGCTTAACTCAATGTTGCACTATGAATAAATCAGGCTGCACCTCTCTTTCACACTTTCTTGATGTTGTGATTAATTTGAAAATTGCCTTACAAGTTAAATCCACTTGAATGCATTGAGGACACTGCATCATTTAAGTGTGGGGAAGGGAACCTTTATAGTGTAGTATTTTTATTTGATGTTTGTTTTTTAAAAATAAAAAAAATAAAAAATTTTGTGTTTTCAAATTTTTGTGTGTTTATTTTTCAATTTTTGGTGTGTTTCTGAAAATTTTGAGCAGAAAAGATTTTCAATACCATTTTTGAAACCCATGTCAATGAGTGAACCAATCTATTTCATGAAACCGAGCTTAAATGAATTCTGAAATGAATTTGTTTCAAGTTCATTTTTTTGGAATTTCATGAAAAGTACACTGATTTTTGAATCTCATGCCATATTTCATTGTCTATATATTTGAAATAACTTTCCTGTGAGGCTTCTGAACCATTTTTGTCATATTCTTTTCATTCACTTCATTTCTTGAGAGAACCAGACCATGCTTGCTTTAACAAGAATTTGATTTATTCCTTTCAAAACTTGAGGGTTGGGGTACGTGTGTTTTAAATGATTGAGGCATTTATTTTGTTTGAAGCCCACTTTTCAAAATAATCCTTTTCATTATGGCCCAAATTTACATTTATCCTTCATTGTAGCCGCTAGTATCCATGAATTTCCTGTTAGGTTAGCCACATTACAAGCCAATTTTCCCTATCATATCTACTCTAGAAGTAAAATTGCTTGATCTAGTTGAACTTAAGTGTAGGGGAAGATGTCTTGTGGTGTACTACATCATTTGGTTATACTTTGGTTGGAAAATAAATTGTGGAAGAGATGTGTGTGATGCTGAAAAATTATTCTGTTGAATGATGTGCCTTTTCTGGAGCTTTTATGACAAGAGAAGCTGTGCCTTTCTGGAGCTTCCAATGTAAAAAGAAAGTTGTGCCTATCTGGAGCTTTAAAAAAAATTATGTTTGAAAAGATTGAAATGTTTGCTCCTGAGCTAATTGAATGATGATGGAGCCTATTTTCAACAAAGGAGTAGTGAAGGAGACCATATTTGAGTGAAAACTAGAATCTTGCAATTTTGCTTCAATAAGAGCCAAGCCTTCCTTTTTCGGCCTCAGAACTTTTAACATCTAAATCCTACCAACAGGAAGCCATAGAACAACTCGGAAAAGTCCTCATGAGAAACACATGTCCTTGACTCACATCGGGTGGAGAAGTACGAATTTATCAAACCTATGGTGACTCTTCTGTGAGTTTGGATGAGAAAAGCCTTATTTAGCCTTTACATTTGTGAGATGAGAGAAAATTCATGTGATTTAGGTGTTTTGTGTGCATGGGATAAGAAATAAAGTGGAAATATATTAAAATCTTAAATGGAGAACTTGAAATAACAGTTTTTGATGAGGCATGATATCTTTTTTGTTTCATGAAATTGATTTGATTGATCTCATTGATATGTGTTTTGGATTTGATTGGATTTGATTTTTACTTGTCCAGGAGTCCAAGTGCTAAGTGTGGGGGAATTGATAGAGCAAATATTTTCAATTAATTTACATTGAATATCATTGTTTTAAACCCGCAAAATTGTACCTCTAAGATTAATTGTTTCATTTTTATCATAATGGTGTTATTTTGAGCTGAATAGTAAAAATTGGCCATTTTGGATTTTTAACAGTTTTAAATTATTTTGGTAGATTGGCCGTAACATTATCTACACTGATCCAAATTGAAAATTACTTTCTTTTCCAAATTATACACATCCAGTTATTCATTTAATATATTTGGACCAAAATCTGAATCGTCCATATGGAAGCTCAAAAGAAGCTCACAAGTTGGCTCAAGAAAACTGTTTTCAGTTCTGCCTAGTTTTGATGTGGGATCCATAACTCATCCATTGTGGGCCCAAAGCTTGTGACATTTGGTGGGTGAACGAGAAAGGAGTTTTGGAGCGTCTTTTATGAAGGAAGAACCGAGTTAATTGGCCGTTAATTGGGGAATTAAATCACCCTAATCCGGAGTATTGCGTTTTGGAGAGTCTGACTGGACAGAATAAATGCTCATAGTACAACAGCCATAACTCTCGGAATTCATGTCAAAATCCGCTGAGATTTTTAGGGGACACGGAAAAGGGAATTATGAACAATATTCAAGAAGATCTCAACGCGTGAAGATGTCATTTAATGGCGATAAAATGCGTCGACATTCGGGGGAAACATTCTGGCTATAAAAGGAGGAGAGCTCCACCCTCTCAAAGCATCCATTCTCCAACCCATTCCTTCCGGGACACCAAGAAGAAGATCTTTACGGTTTTATTTTTTATTTATTTTCTTTTTAATTGTTTTGTAATGACTTCTTCTTCCCCATTCAACTCGATTACCCTTACCATGGTGTGGTAAACTTTTGGAGTGATTGGGGAAGGGTTGGTTTTCTATATTGTAATGCTTGAGTTCTTGGACGCAATTGAATAAATTTCTTTCTTCTTCAAAGTTGTTTTCAATTTCTTATAGCGGATTTTATTATCAAGTTCGATCGTTCTTGAATATTAATTCCGTTATTTATTTTTTCCTTGGTAAAATTATCAATATCTCCCTCCACTAATTTCTGGTTTATATACGATGGAATAAACCAGGATTTAGTGGTGAAGTACTCGACGATCGTCAGTACGTGTAAAAGGTATAGTGAATGTTCTTGATTGTTTGGGATAAACAAAACCCAATCTGGAATTTCCCATTTCAATTATGGATATTCAATACAACTATTTTACACATGGAAGGAGAGTTGACCAAACCATGATCTTGGTAAGGTTTTCTCTCAAAATAATAATTTCACCAAGGAAGTGAGAGGAAACGATTTTGGAAACTAACTTTAATCAAATAAGAAGAAGAGGCTTGAATTAAATTGAAGAAGGATATCATTATAATTAGGAAACCGACCCCGACCTAATCACCCTTTTAAATTTCATTGTTTTTCAATCATTTGAATTTCAAATTTCCGTTCACAACATTTTTACCCCCGTTTTAAAGTGAAAACCCATTTTGTGTGCACTCTTCTTCGAGAGACATCCTAGGTCAACCACATTACTACATTTTAACTTAGGAAAAAATTGTTTTTCCATGCCCTACGACAGGCGTGCGTCAAACTTCGCGCCGTTGCCGGGGAGGTAGTGCCACAAACTAATTGTAAATATTTGACTTTTTCAATTTAAAAAAAATATTTTTCCATGTTGTTTTCAAATGATTATTTCTTTAATTCATGGAACAATTACCCACCAGTGAGAGAACCAATTATTGAATCACCTTGGTCTATAGATTATAATGTTTCTTTCTTAGCTAAAAAAATTCGGGGAGCTCGAATCCAAATCATTACAGAGGATGAATTCAAGGATCTCATTGAAAACCTTAAATAGAACCTCAAATACCCAGTGTTGGAGGGATTGGCCAGAGAATTAATTGAACTTCAGGAGTATTTTCTGGAATTTTATGAAGTCATAATCAAATTACAACACCAAGAAGAATAAGTTCACAAAGATATTGAATCCCAATTTGAAAGAATTAGTCAAACAGTTCAAAACCTAGAGACCTCAATACAGTGGATTGGGGAACAAGTACATGCATCCCAGGATCAACAACAAATGGAGCCCGAACAAGAACCAGAACCAAAAAAAATTGATGGAAGAAGTATCCCCACAAATCCTTCAAGTTGAAGAACCCATGGAAGCATTGATGAAATTAAAAGAAGATCCATTGAACCAATCTCAATCAATGTTGGATGAGATTTATGAAGAAGATTTAGTAATTGAAATACATATGGGAGATCAAAAAGATCTGGATAACTTCTGGAATGAGTGTGAGGAACTTCTTGAGCCAACTATTCCTCATAATGTAGATGATTCAACAACATTGAAGGAAGAATCCAAAAAATCAGTGAAATTTGAAGAGAAGATAGAGGAGTCTGACTGCCTACCTCTATCTAGGGAAATTCAACTTCAAGAAGCACCTCCCATTGAAGAACCAATTGAATCCAAACAAGATCAGGGAGTCAATATTTTTATAAACTCATTATCATTTGATTTTATTTTGAAACTAAATTGAGTATTACCTCCCCTTGTTTTAATTTTTCAGATTCATCCAACACTTGTATTTCCTTGGAGGGAGAATATGCATCTGAAGAGGAACATCCGGTGCTCCCCAAACCTGTTGAAAATTTAATGGAAGGAGTACATGAGAAGATCAAAGTGAATTATTTAGAGGAAAATGAGACACAATCTACTTACTTTGAAAGGGAAGAATTTGATATTGATTCTTCATTCTTTATTTTTTTCAAATAGAATTAAACTCTGACATTCCCTTTGATTTTTCCCCAGATGTATCATACCTTCAGCAACCACTGGAGAATAAAGAAGATGTTGTTCATGAGGAACCCAAGAAGGAGGAGGCTCTTTACTTCATTCTACCCCCACCGTGCACAGTGTACCTCATTGCGAAGGGGGTGGATCCGGTGTACTCTATCTATGGAGTCCTCCTCAACAAGAACAATGAAATGAAAGCTGGGAAGAGCCACATGTGGTGGTTCAAATCAAAGAAACCTCATCCACCATTAGATTGGGGATAATCGATTAGAACTGCCCCACTGGAGGCAGTCAAAACCCAGGGCCCACTTGGGGGATTTAACCAAGTTTTATCGTTCTATTCTCATCCTACTTCTATTTTTATTTCTTTCAATAAATATCTTATATTTTCTTTTGTTCTTTTATTTGTAGGTTTTCAGAGTGCAACACTTGTAAGCTTAACTCAATGTTGCACTATAAATAAATCAGGTTGTACCTCTCTTTCACACTTTCTTGATGTTTTGATTAATTTGAAAATTGCCTTACATGTTAAATCCACTTGAATTCATTGAGGACACTGCATCATTTAAGTGTGGGGGAGGGAACCTTTGTAGTGTAGGATTTTTATTTGATGTTTGTTTTTTAAAAATAAAAAAAATAAAAAATTGTGTGTTTTCAAATTTTTGTGTGTTTATTTTTCAATTTTTTGTGTGTTTCTGAAACTTTTGAGCTGAAAAGATTATCAATACAATTTTTGAAACCCATGTCAATGAGTGACCCAATCTATTTCATGAAACCGAGCTTAAATGAATAATGAAATGAATTTGTTTCAAGTTCAATTTTTTTGGAATTTCAGGAAAAGTACACTGTTTTTTGAATCTCATGCCATATTTCACTATCTATATATTTGAAATAACATTCCTGTGAGGCTTCTGAACCATTTTTGTCATATTCTTTTCATTCACCTCATTTCTTGAGAGAATAAGACCATGCTTTCTTTAACCAGAATTTGATTTATTCCTTTCAAAACTTGAGGGTTGGGGTACGTGTGTTTTAAATGATTGAGGCATTTATTTTTTTTGAAGCCCCCTTTTCAAAATAATCCTTTTCTTTATGGCCCACCTTTACATTTATCCTTCATTGTATCCCCTAGTATCCATAAATTGCCTGTTAGGTTAGCCACATTACAAGCCAATTTTCCCTATCATATCTACTCTAGAAGTAAAATTGCATGATCTAGTTGAACTTAAGTGTGGGGGAAGATGTCTTGTGGTGTACTACCTCATTTGGTTGTACTTTGGGTGGAAAATAAATTGTGGAAGAGATTTGTGTGATGCTGAAAAATTATTCTGTTGAAATCTGTGCCTTTTCTGGAGCTTTTATGACAAGAGAAGTTGTGCCTTTCTAGAGATTCCAATGTTAAAAGAAAGTTGTGCCAATCTGGAGCTTTAAAAAATTATGTTTGAAAAGATTGAAATGTTTGCTGTTGCGCTGATTGAATGATGGTGGAGCCTATTTTCAACAAAGGGGAAGTGAAGGAGACCGTATTTGAGTGAAAACTAGAATCTTGCAATTTTGCTTCAATAAGAGCCAAGCCTTCCTTTTTCGGCCTCAGAACTTTTAACATCTAAACCCTACCAACCGGAAGCCATAGAACAACCCTGAAAAGTCCTCATGAGAAACACATGTCCTTGACTCACATCGAGTGGAGAAGTAGGAATTTATCAAATCTATGGTGACTCTTGTGTGAGTTTGGATGAGAAAAGCCTTGTTCAGCCTTTACATTTGTGAGATGAGAGAAAATTCATGTGAGGTAGGTATTTTGTGTGCATGGGATAAGAAATGAAGTGGAAATATATTAAAATCTTAAATGGAGAACTTGAAATAACAGTTTTTGATGAGGCATGATATCTTATTTATTTCTTTAAATTGATTTGATTGATCTCATTGATATGTGTTTTGGATTTGATTTGATTTGATTTTTACTTCTCCAGGAGGCCAAGTGCTAAATGTGGGGGAATTGATAGAGTAAATATTTTCAATTAATTTACATTTAATATCATTGTTTTAAACCCACAAAATAGTTCCTCTAAGATGAATTTTTTAATTTTTATGATAATAGTGTTATTTTGAGCTGAATAGTAAAAATTGGCCATTTTGGATTTTTAACAGTTTTAAATTATTTTGGTAGTTTGGACATAACATTATATACACTGATCCAAATTGAAATATTCATTCTTTTCCAGATTCTACACATCCAGGGCTTCATTTAATATATTTGGACCAAAATCTGAATCGTCCATATGGAAGCTCAAACAAATCTCACATGTTGGCTCAAGAAAACTGTTTTCAGTTCTGCCTATTTTTGATGTGGGATACATAACTCATCCACCGTGGGCCCAAAGCTTGTGAACTTCTGTGGGTGGACGTGAAAGTAGTTTTGGAGCATCTTTTATGAAGGAAGAACCGAGTGAATTGGACGTTTATTGGGTCATTAAATAACCCTAATCCGGAGGATTGCGTTTTGGAGAGTCTGACTGGACAGAATAAATGATTATAGTAAAACAGCCATAACTCTCGGAATTCATGTCCAAATCCGCTAAGATTTTTAGGGGACACGGCCAAGGGAATTATGATCAACATTAAATAATATCTCAATGCGTTAATATGTCATTTATTAGGGATAAAATGCGTCGCCATTCAGGGGAAACATTCTGGCTATAAAAGGAGGAGAGCTCCACCCTCTCAAAGCATCCATTCTCCACACCATTCCTTCCGGGACACCAAGAAAAATATCTTTTCGGTTTTTTTTATTTGTTTTCTTTTTCATTGTTTTGTAATGCCTTATTCTTCCCCATTAAACTCGATTACCCTTACCATGGTGGGGTAAACTTTTGGAGTGATTGGGGAAGGGTTGGTTTTCTACATTGTAATGCTTGAGTTCTTGGACGCAATTGAATAAATTTCTTTCTTCTTCAAAGTTGTTTTCAATTTCTTATAGCGGATTTTATTATCAAGTTCGATCATTCTTGAACATTAATTCTGCTATTTATTTTTTCCTTGGTAAAATAATCAATATCTCCCTCCACTAATTTCTGGTTTATATACGATGGAATAAACCAGGAATTAGTGGTGAATTACTCGACGATCTTCAATACGTGTAAAAGGTATAGTGAATGTTCTTGATTGTTTGGGATAAAAAAAACCCTATCGGGAATTTCCCATTTCAATTAAGGATATTAAATACAACTATTTTACAAATGGAAGGAGAGTTGACCAATCCAAGATCTTGATAAGGTTTTCTCTCACAATAATAATTTCACCAAGGAAGTGAGAGGAAACGATTGTGGAAACTCACTTTAATCAACTAAGAAGAAGATTTTTGAATTAAATTGAACAAGGATAGCATTATAATTAAAAAACCGACCCTGACCTAATCACCCTTTTAAATTTCATTGTTTTTCAATCATTTGAATTTCAAATTTCCGTTCACAACATTTTTACCCCCGTTTTAAAGTGACAACCCATTTTTTGTGCACTCCTCTTCGAGAGACATCCTAGGTCAACCACATTACTACATTTTAACTTAGGAAAAAAAATTTGTCATGCCCTACGACAGGCGTGCGTCAAACTTGGCGTCGTTGCCGGGGAGGTAGTGCCACATACTAATTTTAAATATTTGACTTTTTCAATTTAAAAAAAAAATCTTTTGCCATGTTGTTTTCAAATGATTATTTCTTTAATTCATGGAACAATTACCCACCAGTGAGAGAACCAATTATTGAATCACCTTGGTCTATAGATTATAAAGTTTCTTTCTTGGCTAAACAAATTCGGGGAGCTCGAATCCAAATCATCACAGACGATGAATTCAAGGATCTCATTGAAAACCTTAAAGAGAACCTCGAATACCCAGTGTTAGAGGGATTGGCCATAGAATTAATTGAACATCAGGAGTATTTTCCGGAATTTTATGAAGTCATAATCAAAGTACAACACCAAGAAGAAGAAGTTCACAAAGATATTGAATCCCAATTTGAAAGAATTAGTCAAACAGTTCAAAACCTAGAGACCTTAATAAAGTGGATTGCGGAACAAGTACATGCATCCCAGGATCAACAACAAATGGAGCCCGAACAAGAACCAGAACCAGAAAAATTGATGGAAGAAGTATCCCCACAAATCCTTCAAGTTGAAGAACCCATGGAAGAATTGATGAAATTAAAAGAAAATCCATTGAAACCATCTCAATCAATGTTGGATGAGATTGATGAAGAAGATTTAGAAATTGAAATACATATGGGAGATCAAAAAGATCTGGATAACTTCTGGAATGTGTTTGAGGAACTTCTTGAGACAACTATTCCTTATAATGTAGATGATTCAACAACATTCAAGGAATAAACCAAAAAATCAGTGAAATTTGAAGAGAAGATAGAGGAGTCTGACTACCTACCTCTATCTAGGGAAATTCAACTTCAAGAAGCACCTCCCATTGAAGAACCAATTGAAGCCAAACAAGATCAGGGAGTCAATCTTTTTATAAACTCATTATCTTTTGATTTTTTTGAAACTAAATTGAGTATTACCTCCCCTTGTTTTAATTTTTCAGATTCATCCAACACTTGTATTTCCTTGGAGGGAGAATATGCATCTGAAGAGGAACATCTGGTGATCCCCAAACCTGTTGAAAATTTAATGGAAGGAGTACATGAGAAGATCAATGTGAATTGTTTAGAGGAAAATGAGACACAATCTACTTACTTTGAATGGGAAGAAGTTGATATTGATTCTTCATGCTTTATTTTTTTTTCAAAAAGAATTAAACTCTGACATTCCCTTTGATTTTTACCCAGATGTATCATACCTTCAGCAACCACTGGAGAATAAATAAGATGTTGTTCATGAGGAACCCAAGAAGGAGGAGGCTCTTTACTTCATTCTACCACCACCATGCACAGTGTACCACATTGCGAAGGGGGTGGATCCAGTGTACTCTATCTATGGAGTCCTCCTCAACAAGAACAATGAAATGAAAGCTAGGAAGAGCCACATGTGGTGGTTCAAATCAAAGAAACCTCATCCACCATCAGATTGGGGATAATCGATTAGAACTGCCCCACTGGAGGCAGTCAAAACCCAGGGCCCACTTCGGGGATTAAACCAAGTTTTATCCTTCTATTCTCATCCTACTTATATTTTTATTTCTTTCAATAAATATCTTATGTTTTCTTTTGTTCTTTTATTTGTAGGTTTTCAGAGTGCAACACTTGGAAGCTTAACTCAATGTTTCACTATGAATAAATCAGGTTGTACCTCTCTTTCACAATTTCTTGATGTTGTGATTAATTTGAAAATTGCCTTACATGTTAAATCCACTTGAATGCATTGAGGACACTGCATCATTTAAGTGTGAGGGAGGGAACCTTTGTAGTGTAGGATTTTTATTTGATGTTTGTTTTTTAAAAATAAAAAAAAATAAAAAATTGTGTGTTTTCAAATTTTTGTGTGTTTATTTTTCAATTTTTGGTGTGTTTCTGAAACTTTTGAGCTGAAAAGATTATCAATATCATTTTTGAAACCCATGTCAATGAGTGAACCAATCTATTTCATGAAACCGAGCTTAAATGAATACTGAAATGAATTTGTTTCAAGTTCATGTTTTTTGTAATTTCATGAAAATTACAGTGATTTTTGAATCTCATGCCATATTTCACTGTCTATATATTTGAAATAACTTTCCTGTGAGGCTTATTAACCATTTTTTTTCATATTATTTTCATTCACCTCATTTCTTGAGAGAACCAGACCATGCTTTCTTTAACCAGAATTTGATTTATTCCTTTCAAAACTTGAGGGTTGGGGTACGTGTGTTTTAAATGATTGAGGCATTTATTTTGTTTGAAGCCACCTTTTCAAAATAATCCTTTTCATTATGGTCCACCTTTACATTTATCCTTCATTGTAGCCCCTAGTATCCATGAATTTCCTGTTAGGTTAGCCACATTACAAGCCAATTTTCCCTATCATATCTACTCTAGAAGTAAAATTGCATGATCTAGTTGAACTTAAGTGTGGGGGAAGATGTCTTGTGGTGTACTACCTCATTTGGTTATACTTTGGGTGGAAAATAAATTGTGGAAGAGATGTGTGTGATGCTGAAAAATTATTCTGTTGAAAGCTATGCCTTTTCTGGAGCTTTTATGACAAGAGAAACTGTGCCTTTCTAGAGCTTCCAATGTTAAAAGAAAGTTGTGCCTATCTGGAGCTTTAAAAAAAATTATGTTTGAAAAGATTGAAATGTTTGCTATTGTGCTGATTGAATGATAATGGAGCCTATTTTCAACAAAGGGGAAGTAAAGGAGACTGTATTTGAGTGAAAACTAGAATCTTGCAGTTTTGCTTAAATAAGAGCCAAGCCTTCCTTTTTCGGCCTCAGAACTTTTAACATCTAAATCCTACCAACCGGAAGCCACAGAACAACCCTAAAAAGTCCTCATGAGAAACACATGTCCTTGAATCACATCGGGTGGAGAAGTAGGAATTTATCAAACCTATGGTGACTCTTGTGTGAGTTTGGATGAGAAAAGCCTTGTTCAGCCTTTACATTTGTGAGATGAGAGAAAATTCATGTGAGGTAGGTGTTTTGTGTGCATGGGATAAGAAATGAAGTAGAAATATATTAAAATCTTAAATGGAGAACTTGAAATAATAGTTTTTGATGAGGCATGATATCTTTTTTGTTTCTTGAAATTGATTTGATTGATCTCATTGATATGTGTTTTGGATTTGATTTGATTTGATTTTTACTTGTCCAGGAGTCCAAGTGCTAAGTGTGGGGGAATTGATAGAGAAAATATTTTAAATTAATTTACATTGAATATCATTGTTTTAAACCCCAAAAATTGTTCCCCTAAGATTAATTGTTTCATTTTTATGATAATGGTGTTATTTTGAGCTGAATAGTAAAAATTGTCCATTTTGGATTTTTAACAGTTTTTAATTATTTTGGTAGTTTGGCCATAACATTTTCTACACTGATCCAATTTGAAAAATTCTTTTTTTCCAAGATTCTAAAAATCTAGGGATTCATTGAATATATTTTGACCAAAATCTGAATCGTCCATATGGAAGCTCAAAAGAAGCTCACATGTTGGCTCATGAAAACTGTTTTCAGTTCTGTCTAGTTTTGATGTGGGATCCATAACTCATCCACTGTGGACCCAAAGATTGTGAAATTGGGTGGGTGGACGCGAAGGGCATTTTGGAGCATCTTTTATGAAGGAATAACCGAGTGACTTGGCCGTTTATTGGGACATTAAATCACCCTAATCCGGAGTATTGCGTTTTGGAGAGTCCGACTAGACAGAATAAATGCTCATAGTAAAACAGCCATAACTCTCGTAATTCATGTCCAAACCGCTAATATTTTTAGGGGACATGGCCATGGAAATTATGAACAACATTCAAGAAGATGTCAACGCGTGAAGTTGCCATTTAATGGGTATAAAACGCATCGACATTCAGGGGAAACATTCTTTCTATAAAAGGAGGAGTGTTCCACCCTCTCAAAGCATCCATTCTCCACCCCATTACTTCTGGGACACCAAGAAGAAGATCTTTTCGGTTTTATTTTTTTTATTTTCTTTTTCATTGTTTTGTAATTCCTTCTTCTTCCCCATTCAACTCGATTACCCTTACCATGGTGGGGTAAACTTTTGGAGTGATTGGGGAAGGGTTGGTTTTCTACATTGTAATGCTTGAGGTCTTGGACGCAATTGAATAAACTTCATTCTTCTTCAAAGTTGTTTTCAATTTCTTATAGCGGATTTTATTATCAAGTTCAATTGTTCTTGAATATTAATTCCGTTATTTATTTTTGCCTTGGTAAAATAATCAATATCTCCCTCCACTAATTTTTAGTTTATATATGATGGAATAAACCAGAAATTAGTGGTGAAGTACTCGACGATCGTCAGTACGTGTAAAAGGTATAGTGAATGTTCATGATTTTTTGGGATAAACAAAACCCGATCGGGAATTGCCCATTTCAATTAAGGATATTCAATACAACTATTTTACACATGGAAGGAGAGTTGACCAAACCAAGATCATGGTAAGGTTTTTTCTCACAATAATAATTTCACCAAGGAAGTGAGAGGAAACGATTGTGGAAACTCACTTTAATCAACTAAGAAGAAGAGGTTTGAATTAAATTGAACAAGGATAGCATTATAATTAGGAAACCGACCCTGACCTAATCACCCTTATAAATTTCATTGTTTTTTAATCATTTGAATTTCAAATTTCCGTTCACAACATTTTTACCCCCGTTTTAATGTGAAAACCCATTTTGTGTGCACTCCTCTTCGAGAGACATCCTAGGTCAACCACATTACTACATTTTTACTTAGGAAAAAATTATTTTGCCACGCCCTAAGACAAGAGTTCATCAATGACCTTGTGCAATTATCCCCATATAATTCACATCATGTAGACATGATCTCAAAGTGCTACCAATTTCATGGAAAATAGGTGGAGATTTTTTAGAAATTTTATATCCTCTTATGATTCACCTAAATCATTAAAGACATGTTTTTCAATAAATAAACTAAATGAATAATATATTTTAATGAGATAATCCTCTTGTAACTCAACAGCATGAGAATTCATGGGTATAGTAGAGTCAGGTTGTCTAAATGGAATAGTAGGAGAGGATTTTTTGTCATCCTTATAAGCCAATCGGTTATACTCATTGAGATCATCTATCTACCACTACTCTTGATGAACTTATATAATAATATAAACTTCATCATCTAATGAATATTCAACCACATCAACTAAATATAAACTAGGATACACTAGATCCCTTGGTGTCAAAAAACCAAACTTGTATAGCCTCTCAATCTACTACATCACCATAACCATCCCATACCTAGAGGGAGTTCTTAAACCCCATGGGATGGCAACCATAACCCACACAACAAAAAACTATAGGGAAAATTTTCTCCCAACCTAAATATATCAAAATTATATATAAATATAAACAATGGGATTAAGTAAATTAATAGTAGAAAACATATAAATGTTATATAAATTGGTAATAGAATAAAATACAAAAAATCAAAAGTAGTTAACCACTCATCATGATGAAAATAAAACAAAAAAATAAAAATAAAAATGTAATAACTAATCCATGTTATAGAATGAGAAAACTCCCACCATCTCGCGAACACCTTCCTAGACAAAACTGATAGAAATATCTCTACCTTAGAGCTGCGCCTTAACATTCCCTACATAGAAATTCAAAATATGTTCTACACACAATCGAATGGTTTTAAGGGTTTTGTGCTAAATAAGAACTGTAAGATCCCACCCAGTTCACCCATACCAAGTGTTTATATACCAATATTAATATGAACAACTATAATGAAAACAAGACATGATTGTTAAATAATCATTATTATATGAAAATCATCGGACACCATTTTTTGTGTTCTAAATTTTTCAAATAATTTCATGAAAAAAATGGTTTTAAAAACATTTCATAAATCATTTAAAAATTCATTGAAAATAATTTTTCTTTTACAAAATTAATGTAAAAAGAATCTATTATCATCAACCAGTTTGAACGCAGACATCATCCAATCATGTCATTTTATTTATAAAACAATATATTAAACCATATCAATAATGTTAATCAATCATGGGATAGAAATGGAAACACCTAACTCAATCATGAGCCACACATTCCAATAATAGGATCAACCAATAAGGGAGAACACAAATAATACAATGGTTGCCCATGAATAAATCCTCACATATATAAATCTATTCAATATGAAATATTGTCGGTTGATATGACATGTCAAAACGTAACTCAAAAACATTTCATGCCTCACCACAAAAAAGACAAGGTTCATTCTCCAAAGGAATATAACATAAATGATCTAAACAGAATAAATAATATTATGATCATAGATAAAAAAAATATTTAGATGTTTAATAATGGTGATAACATGATCAATGGTAAAAAACATAAGGGTATCTTACAAGAATTGGTTCACGACAACCGCATTGAAGATCAATAGTTTACTAAAATGATCCTAATGGGTAGAAGATCCAAAAAATCACTTGGGAGAGATCCTTGATCTATATGTGAAATCATTTGGTTAAATTATAAACAATCATCCTTTATACTCCATAAAAGAACTAATCCCTAGAAATTGATGATGTGAAACCATTTCCCAAGGTGAATTTCCTAGTTAACATAATAAATTTAAAAAATGAATCACCGAGGATTACAAATTAAATTAATGGCCATTTAATTATTTGAAACTAACTGATAGGGCGTAAACCATTCTTTACTTCAGTAAATTCATGGTGTATTCCCAGAAAAGTTTTCACATCATGTAAATAGTTCATGATGTAAAATTTTAATGTTGTTAGTTAGTTGTCTAGATTTTAAGAAGGATACAAAACCATATATGATATTCCTAAATATCATATAAAACCACAGAATTCTACTGACATATTTATACCTAGAAACCGTTAAACCCAATCAACATAAATCCCAAAACATTTGGTTATTATCCCCAGTAATTATATTCAACCCTAGGAGTAAGAAAATAAACACAAACAATGTGGGAAATGAAAAGAGACATGATAAATACTTGAAATAAGGTAACCAAAAGTTAAAAAATCCACTCAATAAAACATTATTTCATCTTTAAATCATCTGGAAGAATGGTGACTAGAAAGAGGAGAGGAATTTCTACCATATCAAGAACACATGCCCCCAAATCTATTTTAAATCTGATCTATGTCTACATATCACTCCAACCAACAAAATTGTATTCCTAATCTGGACTTTCACATTAGAGTTAATGATATCTACAATATTCTCTATAGGATATTCTTCTCCCACTAACTCAACATCCTCTCAACATAAAATGTGAGTGGTATTAGAATGGTAATTCTGGAGCTATGATATATGGAATTCATCATGAGTAATTGTTAACTAAATAAGAAATTACAACATATAAGAAAGGATCCTAAGATAATCAAGGACCTAAAATGATCTAGAATATCATGAAACCAATATTCCATATTTTCCAAGATGATGGTGACCAATCCATGGAGAAATATTTCGAAAATCCTAGCTACCCTTAGAAAAATCCAAAATGATGGAACTGATGATCTATATATGATATCTAATAAAACGTTCTTATATAAAACACATAAATATATCTGAAATTCTCAATGAAATATCCTTAATGATTCACAGTCCAATGAAATAGTGCTCTTCAATAGATTCATGTCCATGAGCCGACCTTAATGGGAGGATATAAAAAGCCTCTTGGGATCCATTCTGATCGATGACATATAATTTGTAATATATGAAAACACAACCTTTTATTGTTGGATATCCCATGATACACCAAAATCAAAGACACAGGCATGGAGAATATCCTCTAGGATCTGAATATAAGTCGATTTCATTCCATCAATCCATGGTTGGTATGTAATAGTCAACCTAGTATGAGCCCCCTTTACCAGGTAGAGACTCTTCCAAAACCATGATATAAAACAAAGAAATCTATTTGAAACAATGGAAGAGGGAAATCCATAAAACATTATAATATATTTTTATATATAGCTTACCCAATTCATCATATTTAGTGGTTTCCCTAATAAGATTATATTGAATTGATATTTTCAATAGATTAATCACTATCAAGACAGCATTACTCCCACAGGGAGTCCACAGTAATCAAAAAAAGTACATGGAAACATTTACCCATTTCCAAACTGCCATCAGAAGAGGCTGGGGAAAACCAGAAGGTTTCATATGCTCTTCCACTATCTTTTGGTAGTTGTAACAATAGGACACATAACCTGTAATTTTACGCTTCATACCCTACAACAAGAATTTATATCCCACGTCATATTATATTTTCATAGTTCTTAGATTAATGTACCATTAAGAACTATAAAATTCAAAAAAAAAACTAATCTCCCCTTAAATTCAATGATAAAATACTAATTCCTAATATGTAGAATACTATATAAATAGAGGGAAAAACTATAAATGGTATCCCAACCATATAGGGTGTCTCAAATTACCCTAAATTATTCGTCATCATATTATCTATATAGAACATACTATGTGATGGATTACAATAATTGAAAAAGTTCAGAACCAAACCTAAAACATTTTCTCGATGATTGATGTGAAATAAAATGATATGTCCATTAAAGTTTTGTTCCTCCTTAGATTCTAGAACAAAACATGGTGGTACTTTCAATATGATAGAATATACAATGACATTCCCTTTCCTGGGGTGATGGATACATTAATGTAATACATCCAAAGGTATTCCACCCACCACCTCTATTTAAGATTTTGGTATTTTTGAGAATATATGTATCCCTAACTCTTATTTTCATAAAATATAGTGAAACTCTTTCAAAAATGATAGTTCTTCCAACATTTTACATACATAAATATCCAAGACAATCTCTATATCATGAGTGGGGTAATTCTTCTAGTTATATTAATAACTGAAAGATTCATAATCCACCAGATAATCATTCTACATAAGTATGAAACCCAAAACATCACCGTAATAATCATAAAAAACCACCTACCCATACCTGATTCACTTAAAATCTTAATAGGAGTAGAGGTCATTCATTGTTTCAGATCATCTATAAAAGGATAAAACTTTACATCCCAAATGATTTTCACCCCTTTCATGGTAATTATAGTCAAAGTTATTTCCATATATGAGAAATCCTTCATGAACCATATGTAGTATTAAGTAAGACCATGGAATCTCTAAATCAAAAAGACATTCCTACACTCCTCAAATGAAAAATATCTTTCTCTTCTTCAAGATCAACTGATAATCCATTCTCATAAATAATGTTCCACAAGAAAGAAAACATCATGGATCCAGAATCGTTATTTTGAGATCTTTACATACAAATAGAAACACATATAGATTTCCAAAACCAATTTCTATTGCTTCTCATGCTTACTCATGGATCTCAAAAAAAAACAAATATTATCCAAGAATACTACCATAAATGTGAAGAGATAATATAGAAATACATTTTCCATCATATCCCTAAAAATAGTAGGAGAGTTCTTCATACCAAATGGAATTAAAAGATATTCCTAATGGTCAAAACATCTTCTAAAATACATCTTTTGTGTATCAGCATCCAGAACTCTAAGATGATGATAAACTGACCAAATATTTGATTATTCAATACCAATTTAACTCCTATTATAATATCTAAAAAATAATCCAAATCATCCAAAATATAAATATTCTTAACATTTAAAAAGTTCTACATTTGATTGTCCAGACACAATTAATGTGAATTATCTACCTTCTTACTAAAGTTAATATATTCTTCCCATGAAGAAAAAATAGGGAGAATGAAAACATTCCCTATTAGATCATCTAACTAAATAATTATCACTTTTAGATCCATATTTTCCACACAATAAGAGGGAATAAAATTTTAATTTTTACCTAGAACCAATTAAATTGTAATCTATAACTCCCTCACTAGAGGAAGACTAGAGAAATAAACCGAGGAAACAATAGGGAAATATAAAAAATTATAAGGAAGTAAAACAATGAAATAAATGTCCTCAAACTCAAATTCTATATAAGATAAAAAAATTAATGAAATCTTGGTGGGAATGTCTTGCAAGACTAGGCCTCAAATCCTTTTCAGCCTAAAAACCCAACATCACCCATTAGCAACAAAACGTAAATAATTATAATGATAGCATTCAATATCATTATAGTGAGACACAATCCAATCCATCCCATTGGTGATGTCAAATATATCAAGGTCTTCAATGATGAAATCCTAGACTAACTCGGCATCATCTATCGATAGTGAATATCAAGGACACCTAAACACCTTATCTTTCCACTTTCTTATAGGTGTGGCTACCTCCATTATAAAGGAATTGAGTTTTGATGGATGATTAATTGTATACACAAGACGAAAAGATATAAATGCGCGGGAAGATCCTTTATCAAACATAACACATTCCAATAATGATTAAATAAATATTGAACCTCTCACATTCATTAGACCAACATCCACCTCCACCAAAAACTCTTCCACTACGTTATGATTCTTCACTCTTGAGGATAATAAGTGAATCCCTATCATCCATAATGTGTTTGAATACACCCCAATAACCTTTTGACCTAATAAAACTTGACCATAATGAGATATTTACACAACATGATATAATCAATTAATATTACCATAGAGCCCACAATTGTTACACATCTTTCTGTAGTGTGGAACAAAAAAACAGTGCTTCCAAAATATTCTAGACTGAAAGCAGGTACCCAATAACCTTTTGACCAAATAAAACTTGACCATAATAAGTTATATACACAAATAGATATAATTAATGAATATTACCATAGAGTCCACAATTGTTACACATATTTTTGTTGTGTGCAACAAAAAATCTAGGGGTTCCCAACTATTCTAGACTGAATGCTGGTCAAATTCACACTACATGATATAACAAAATATACATAGATGGAATTCTTCTTGGAACCACCTCCCTCACACATGATATGATCATTACATTTCCTCTTATTTCCCATATTTCCACTAAATATTTTACTAGGTGGATGAGAAGGGGAATAATGACCAACCTTGCATACCATACCAATCATTACTATAACTTCACTATCTACTATCTATGATTATATCGAAATATTCAAAAAAATAATTGTTATCTGATACTTGGTTACAAAACCTATAGGTACATCTAACCCTTCATATGGTAATTATATAGTACATCTGTTGAATGTCGAGCCAACTATAAAAATGGATTGTTGTTCACTGACACTAAATGATATTCGAAATATGGTGGAGGAACCACAGATACATATCCAAAATCAGCAAAATGGTAAAAAAAACTTCTTGAATAAGGGAGTATGGAAACCCTTTTAATATAATTCCATGGTTATATCCTCATATAAAATTGAATCCCACCATAGCTTGCTAGGACATTCATGTTTGAGGGAAATTCACTTTACTATTATATTCTCAAGTATACACAAAATGATAAAGATTTGATCATCCTTTTACAGCTAGTCCTCTACCTCTTGAAGTTCATTCATAACTCTGAATGAAAATGGATTCTTACATAAGAAATCTCATGATTGATCCATTTACCCTCCATCATATGGTTGTAACTATTGAAACCAAAGCCTAGGATTCCGTATTCAGTGAAAAAATATATTTTGTAAAAATTTTATGAAAAATACAAAACAATTACTCAACACATTAAAAAATTGAGGACCATATCCTATCTATGTTTTGTATAATTAGATAAATATATTACATTTCATAAAAAGTTCACAAATTAAAATTTACTAAACCAACAATTATTCAGAGTGTAGTCACCTCAAATAACTCAAATCACAGTGTTATTATAATGATCATGTATATAACTTATTTTAAAATGTAGGGTGAGCATTTAAGATTCATAGTAAGGGGGTTTCAGAAAGGTTTATAATATATTTTCAAATATTTTCTTTGGATAATGATATATATATATATATTTAAATTATATTCCAAAAAAAATTGAAATCCATGAATTTTAGAAAACATTTATTTCATAGAATAATATTATTCTAAATGATTACTGGGATCTCTCCATTAAAAATAATAATTGTTGGTGGTTTATTTAGGCATCATGGTACACCATAATAAAACCACAAGGCCACTAGAATAACTATAACCTCCCATGTAATTATAGAATAATAAATTTTCATTAATATTTACTAATAAGATATTGATTTTACATTAAAGGGGATACTTTACTTGATAGTGTACCAGATTCCCAAATGTGGGATTCTCTGAAATCATATGTGGCACACAAGATTTAGATATACCAAAAAATAATAGAATATTTATAATATTTTATTAAATCGTAATTATAACTATGTTGTTGTATTGGATGGAATTAATATAAATATTTATATTAAGTTTAAAAATGTTTTTATATGTTTTTAGATTCTTCTAAAAAAATTTAAGAGGCTTTGGATGAGAATAACTCCAATTCTAATCCAAAAATACTCTAATATTTTTAAAATGTAATTTTAACTCTTTTTTATGGAAACCCATTTTAAATAAAATTGTTTTCATTAATATATTATATATTTAGAATAACAACTTTCTTCTTTGGAATGTGGACAAAACAATTTACTTTGGTGGAAAGTTCTTATTTTTCTGAAATTGTTTTTATTCTCATGAATAGTGATAATACAACTTTTTAATTCAAAAGTACCTTTTTATATAATTTATTCATATTGTTATAATATTATATTAATTAGATATAAAGTATATTGAGGTTTTGTTTTTATATTTCAATCCAATTTTGGTCAGTAGATGTAATTTTACATTGAAAATAGTTATAAACACATGTTAATCATTTGATGGTCTACTTTTTAAAAACCTATTTTCTTATTCTAACAACGAGATTAATTTAAAATGTATTTTCACCACATATTTTCATTGAATATTAAAAAAACTAACATACATTTTTTTTAATTAGTGTATAAAATAGGGTTTCAAAGGATCAAAATTATTTTTGTTGAATAGTAACTTTAGTATTTTATTTACCACTATTGAAGTGTAAATCAGGTAAATAATGTTAATAATCATATTATATTCATATAAAACTAAAAAAAAATTGTACTAATATTATTGGATAAGATACGGATGACCAATACAAAAATTGGGAGAAATTGTTTCCTTTGGGATCCACTTGAGTGTTACAATGACTTTTATAACATTTAATTTAAAGTAAATAAAAATATACCATAAACATAAGTCTTATTACTAAAAAATATTATATGTGGTTATACATGTGGTATTTTTTACTATAAATTTTCATTAGGAAGATAAAAATATTTCCTCCATCATGGTTATTTATTTATTATTTTTATAAATTATATAATTAAATTCAATTACAACACAATGATGATTTAGTGATTGCTTTATCAATGATAGAATCAAATGAACGATATTATAAATATTATAATAACTATTATTTTACATTATTTATGTCCTAAAAAATTTATAGGCAAATATAACATGTTAAAACATTATAAAATTGTTTGTTTCGATGTTATTTCTATTTTTAAGTTTATTTCAATTCAATAAAATAAATAGTGTTAAAATTGACATAATTAGATTTTTCTAAAGATTATAATTTAATAAATTATTTAAAAATCTTAAAAATATTTCAAATTAACAATGTTATTATGATAAGGTCTTAATGTTCCTTAAGTTTCCAATATTGGTGAATGGAACCCATTTAACTAAAATTTATAGCCTATTAATATTTAAAATTTCGTTACTAGAAATAAAATTTAAAGAGAGTAATTAAGGTAAAACTGAAATAATTAAGTCTAAAATAAATTAAATACGTTTCCAAAAATTATTGTATGATATGATTTCAAAATATACTCATATTATCTTTGATATGTATCAATAAGGGATCATTTGAATAAAATAATTAACTTATATTAATTTAAGAATTTATGAGTTTCAAAGGTTTCCCTTCCCCTCTATTATAAAATTGTACCCACTATTCAATAATACTCACACATCATGAGTCATTTTTTCCATCCAATATCTACACAAAAATCTTCTTTAAATACCTGCCCATGATCTCCATACCATATTTTAGCCATAACATCCTTCTATGAGGTGTTAAGTCTTTCTTCAAAGGCGATCAACCAAAGAAGATATATCGTTTTCATTAAGTATTTCTATTTTATATCTTCTTTCAATTAATTGAAGTCTCCAATAAACATTATGAGATAATTACTCCAATATCCTAAATATACTGACATGTTATTATGTTAATATCATAACCTAAGTCCATCTTCAATTCCATCAAATTGGAATGGAATTAATCATTTGTGCGTACATGTGAACTATCATCTCAACGAACCGATAAAATTCATTTTTCATTATCACCTATCAAGAGTGATTATAATTAAGGAATAAATGTTAATATATGAAATTAAAGACATATTTATCCATATATAAGATTTATATTTTTATTATTTTTTGACTTACCATGCACATAAAAACTATAAATTCATTCGTGGGTACTTTTGAACTATTACCTCCATGATGTGATATGAATAATTATTTTTCAACAGGACACTTGTATGATATTTATATATATATATATATATATATATTATTATTATGTTAATAATTTAATTATCATTATGTGAGAATAAAATAATAATTACCTTATTTTCATTATGATCAATGAAAAATTAAAACATTACTCATGTGTATGTATGACCCACTTTCTCCAATAATATAATGTTGTTCATTTTTTATTACCATAAATTAGGGTCTCATATAAAAATTATGATTAATGTAGACAAGTGATGATTATTTAATGAATACTCTTTTTTATATGATGGACTTATGACCACATGGACTAGTGACATCAAAACCATGTTCATTTTCATGTCAAGTACTGAATATTAACAAAACATATGATATGGACATAAATAATTATGTCATTTTTATATCATAGTAATAAGTAATTTAAATGAAATAACAAACTTAAAAAAGGAAATAAATAATTTATAAATTAATCTACATTTATTAGTCAGGAATATAAAAATTTTACATGACAAGTTAAACTTATAGTATAGGACTTGATCTAAATATCATTCAATTTGTCGTGTTTTGATAACAAACACCAAATTATTTTTTATAGTGTATAATCCAAAACATTAAATTTTAATTTAATTAAATAAATTTAAAAGGAATATTTTTTATATGAAGCATTTTACTAAACAAAAAAAGGGATATTTTTTTAACAAATGTGTAAAAAACAACCATTCTACTACTGTGACCATTATTTGATATTTAGCTTCCTCTATAAGTATTAATGTTTTTTAAAGAAAAGTAAGTAAAATATTCACTTTAAACATATTTTCGTATTGAAAATGGTTCTGATAATGCTTTGGTTATGTCAATATCTTGGTATTATATATTATTATTGTAGTGTGGAAATGTTATTTTACCTTTATACTCAATAATGTGTTATGATTATGTTATGATTCTTGGGAATTTCTAAGGTATACATGGTGTTCCAGGATAAACTGATGGATGATGAGACTGGGATAGCCCTCCAATGGATTGGGTAATGAGATAGAGTTAAATGAAAATGTTTCTCCTAATATATTAACGTAATATACTGTGAGGGGTATTCCAGACATAACCATGAAGGATACTATATTTTTAGTTGAGAAATCATCAATATAAGTATGATATGGATGCCACATGTTACATTTATGATTTATGATTACAATGAAGATTTTCTAGAATCTTATGCTTTCATGGGTTTATAAACATTCAAGGAGTAACATTTTCCTTCTTTATTTTATATCCCCTACTAATATTTTTGTATTCACCCCATACTTGAAAACATTTCACAGTGTATAAGGATGGGTAATGGAAAAGATAAAGTCAAGAAGATTTTTATCAATAATAGAGAATGATTCTTAATTTTAAAATAATTATATTTTTTATAAAATGGATAATCTTGTAGTTATATCCAATTTGTATAAATTTGATAAAATGGGTAATAGTTATGTCCAAATTATCTATTACTATAAAACTAAAATGATCTTCGATGTAAATTAATGTAAAATTATTGACTTATCTCGAGAATATGTAATTATTTATGGTTCGGGCCTTATAGATTGTATTAGTGGTTGTATTATATATCATTAAGGATTTGGATATTGTTAATAGAATTTACATAAACTATTTTTACATTATGGTCAAATTGAAATGGCATATCATTTTAAGAATACTATATTTCTTTGTTTAAGATACCTATATTAAAATAGCTTTTTTACAGGGGAAATATTGCAACTGTGCTGGGATGACATCAAGAGGAAAACGACCTTCCAAATCAATAATATGATATGGTTGTAATTTGAACTAAATAGTGTTTTTTAGTGATGGAATAGATGATCCAGATTATAAATGGTGGTGGGATCAGTGCACATGATCAGCGAGATCAACTGCAGGGGTATATTTTGGCAGTGGAGCAATTCATGAGGTGGCATCATCTATAATTAAGAGGAATATCAGTCCCCATGTAATCTAAAGGGTGGATTAAATCCCTTGAATCGATTTTTCATGGGGTGTTCATACATTCAAAATGTTAGTCTTGTAATTTACCATTTTGAAGGTGGAGTCGATCAGTGGTGATTGAGTTTTTTGAATATTAGATACATTGAGGAGGTTAAATCTCTACATTGGGATGAATTCAATGGTTTGTTTCTTGAGAAATATTTTCAATGTAGGTTCGACATAGTATGGGAAAAAATTCGTGGACTTGAGGCAATATGAGGACTCAATGGCTACATACTAAGAGAATTTTACTCAACTAGAATTGTATGTTTCAAATTTCATATGAGATATTGATAGTAAAATCAATCATTTTTAATCATGATTAAATATAGATAATTGAAAGGAATTTTTTTTCATGAGTTTAAATATATAAAACACTTGTTTCATTTCTAGAGAAGGTCGAAATGGAATTTTCCGATGAGATAGTGTTCCTCGAAAAAATTCATAATAAGAGGCCAAGGTGGTTGAAGAAAGGGATGAACTATTCAAAAAAGTATGAGTGTATGAAAATTAATTTTATAGTTTGTTAAAATTATGGTATAAAGTACACTAGGAAAGGCCTTTTGAATAATGGTATATTCTTCCAATGTGGTAAGAAGGGAAAGAAGGCTCATAATTTCACTGAAAATGATAACGATAGTTATAAGACAAAATCTAATTTATTGTCAGTAAACAAACATTATGTGCAATGAGAAGGGTCATTATGCTAAATATTGTCTAATGAAGAACATGACTGTAGGGAATTGGCAAGACTATAAGAATATTGGTGTGGTGAAATAATTTACAACTATTTTTTCAAATTTAGGGCATAAAATGAAGTGGTATCATGTATATTTTTAGTTTATTTAGATTATCATAATGTGTTGTTTGATTCAACGTCAACACATTCATTCAATTCTGAGAATTTTTCTAGAAAATTGGGATTCCTACTGAAATAAATTAATGCAGAACAAACGGTAAAAACACATGGGGGAAACATTGAGGAAAAAAGAAATTATAAGAATCATACTATCTTATTCTGTGGAATGTATTTATATAAAAACCTTGTTATTTTACCACAACTATAACTTGATGTTATTCTGGGTATGTATTGGATTCCAATTTAAAATTATAAGATTGAATGTAGAGATAAAAGATTTTTCTTTTAAGAAATACGTTTACATTGTCTATAAGAATGAACCATTAACATTTATAACATATCAAAAAGTTGAGAAACTATTGAACGATGATAGTGAATGTTATCTTGAACATGTTGTTAAAAACAAATTAACTTGTCAAATATATTGGATATGGGAAATGGATTTTTGGACCTCTGTCGGCCCGTCAACTCAGGTGAAAGAGATGGTTGGTGGAGGCTTGGAGTGGACTCTAAAATCCAAATCCTTCTCAGAGGTGGTCTGCGAGGGTGTCTCGGAGGAGGAGTTGGGATTGAGTTGTATTCCTCCGATCAAGATGGAATAGCAAAGGATGGAATGTTTGGATGGGGTTTCTGTGGTGGTGGCCTCTAGGAAAGAGTTGGATTGTGTAGCGAAGTTCCATAGGTTAACGCTGGTTGATAGGTTTGGTCCAATAAAACCATCACTGGAGATGTTTAGGTAGTTTTTAGTCTCATGGGGCCTTCTCCGCCAGGTGGCGGTCTCGGAGTTATCAAGGTTCACATTCTACTATCATTTTTCCATAAGGATGATTTTGTGCATGCTTTGTAGCAGGAGGGAAGGAATTGTGGCCCACACCGCATTCCTCATTCTCGGGGGGCGATGGAGTGCCACTCTGACATACAATCCTGTATGGGGGCATTGTGGATAAAGCTACTTGGTCTACCTCTTCTGCTCTATAATCTGTCAATTCTAATGGTTATGGTGGATTCTTTGGGGAGTTTCCTTTTCTTGGATGAGCAGATAAAGCATCTGCTGGATTTGAGAAACCAGTAGGTTTCCACTAAGATAAACCTTGTAGTTAATTTTACTTCGCGCATTTTTATTTGATCTCTGGGGGGTTTGTGTGGTGGCAACGTTTAGTGTTCCAGTCTCCCCTATGGTACTATTCTTATTGTGGGTTCCAAGGTCAGGATGTGGAGTTCGGTAATATGTGGAAGGGGAACTCTTTATTATGGGCTGTCTCTGATCCACAGTCACATCCATCAGGCACAGTTATTATTCCTAGTGGTATAATGAGTGGTTTGAGGGGGCGGCTAGTCTGGAAGGATGTGGAGAAGGCAGTTATGGTTTCTAAACCATCGTTGGCATCATAGAGGTTTGGGATCTTTTATGTGGTTCTTTTGGTGGGAAATTCAAATTTTTTCAGACCCAGGTCAGTAAAGATGGTTTCTTTTTCTAAAATGGGGAAAAGGGTCATCTTAGTGTCAGCAGTTGTTGAGGTGTCTGATTAGTGGTCTTTGGGGTCTGAGGAGGTGTTTTCGTCGGAGCCAAATATAAACTAATGGGAAGTGGCTCATCTAGTGTCACCCTCCCTCTCTTCAAAAGAGAAAGTTAAGATGTTCATGGAGTCTCTTTCTTGCATTCCAAGGAGGGTATCTTCACCATTTCCAAAGGTGAATTTTTTTATTGTGTCTTTAGGTTCGCTGATGATGTTGTTGTTGGTGTCAATTGGTTTCGATGGCAGTCTTCTTTTGGTGCCTTCAAAGAGTGGCCTTATAAAGGGGGTTTAGAAAGAAATTATGACTACCCGAAAGTCACCTCTATGACTGGTTAATGTTTCATTGACTCGATAAGAGTATCCTCCTTCGACACCCCATGTGATGTTGGGGAACTAGTTTCTCTACTGGAGGAATTATATAGACATATGAAGAAGAAGGTTCTCGTGCGGAAGAAGAGATGCTCCTCGGAGGTTCCATCTTGTTTGGTGATGCATTCAATGTAAAATGATGGTTATTGAAAAAAAAATTCGTTCTAAAGATAGGTAATAGTACCAATTGGGTAGGTAGTTTCCTTTACCAATATCATCCGTGATTATCTGGAATGCTCTGGGAATGGGGGGTTGGGAGAAGGGGGTTTTTCAGGCTTCTAAAGGAAGGAGTATGGTGCTTCTATGGTGGTGGTTCTTGAACACAAACAGGATCTGAGCCAGATCAATTAGTTTTCAACGAGGTCGGGTATTATGTGTCACCTGCCTTGGCATCTAGTTAACAACCACATTTGGGTATTTTTTAAGAGATTTCTTCATGTGGAGATCATTCATGTGGTGGATCAATGTATTAAATTGAAAATATTGGTCATAGGTAGGGAAATTATGTTGTCCTTCAAGTACGATATCACTGATTTTTTGGAAAGACGTAGCTTGTGGGAGTATCTGGGTTTCTTTAAGGTGTCTGGTTTATCATGGTTTGTTGGCAGAGACTTTAACTCTCTTATTGAAAAATCGTAAATGAAGGAGAAGACAATGGCATATAACCATGGTATGCTGTATTTCAGTAACCTCATCTCCAGTAAGGGACTCCATGATCTAGGTTTTTAGGGGAGAAAATATACTTAGTGTAATAATAGAAGAGTCGATAGTCAGATATGGTGTATACTGGATATGTTTTTGGCCAACATTCAAGGCTTTAGAATCTTTCTTAGGATCCTCAGTTTCACAAATGTCTTGAGGGATTTTGGATCATTCACCCTTACTCATGGTACTAATGTTTTATTGTGGGATAGTAAGGCATTCATGTACTCTATGAACTGGCATTGTAGAAAGGGATTCCTAAAAATTATGGATGATTCTTGGACACATGCGAATGAGGGATGAGCATGGGTGGGGCTTTCAAGGCATATGAAGAGGCTTACGAAAGATATTATTTGATTTTCTAGGTCTGATACTTCTCCAGATGGATACATAAACATTATACATGAGGATTTTGACCGTTTGGAGGTGATGATTCAACAAAACTGGGATGATTAAATTTTACTATGGCTATGTGACAAGTGAGGGTTTCTAGTGAAAAGAATTTTTAAGGTAGATAGTGGTCTCATATAGTGAGCTAGGTTGAGGTTTCTTAAGGAAGGTGACATGAATAATTAGTTCCTTCATGCTTGTCTGAATGAGTAGCAAAACTCTATGGTAATTATCAGCCTGGACGATGCCTCGTTCTCCTCTAATGTGTATGTTTCTGGTAGTACTTGGTTGGAGCAATTTGAACCACTACTGGCATGTTGTGGGGAGGTGACCTTAGGGGAGGTTGGTTCCAATGGTTATCAAGAGAATTTCATTCAGAATAATTTCATGAAGGTTGATAGGGGGACTAATGAAATGTTGAAGTCCATTCCCACTTTGGAGGATGTGTGGGAGGTGGTTCGAATCTTGTCTCTGTACAGTGCTCCCGGGACGGATGGGTTCCCTAGGGGCCTTCTTAGGGCGGCATGGGGCATTCTGGGGCTTACAATAATCACATCATTTTATGATTTCTTTAGGGGGCTCCCTCAACAGGGGTACGTGTTCATCCAGAGAGGTTATTATTCCTAAATTTAAATATCCATCATCTATTGGCCAATATAGATCAATTTGTCTTTGTAACATCCCATATAAGATATTCTCATCCAACTTGTGAGGAGACCGAATAAGATAATTCTTAGTATCAATTCCCAAGAACAACATGGGTTTTCTAAGGTAGAGGAATCCAGGGGCGGTGGGAGTGGTACAAATGTTGCTAGAGGAAGTGAACAAGAAGATGGCAGGGTATAATGTTATTTTCTATGTGGATATGGAAAAGTCGTAAGATAATCTTGAATGGATTTTTATAATTCGAGTCATGAGGTAAATTGGGTTCCATAAATGGGTATCTGATTTACGCTTTTGTTGTTTCTCCTCTCCTTGGATATCTATTTCTCTACTGGGTAAGGAGTTTGGTTTTTCCAATATTGTGTGAGGGGTCAGGAAAGGAGACCCCCATTTCCCCTCCATATTTTTCATTTAATAGGAGGCTCTATCTCAAAACAACCAGAGATGGATGTTGGAAAAAAAGATCCTACCATATATCTCATAGGCCTCGGATGGATCTTATTCCCACTTGATGTTTACTGATTCTTATTCTAATTTTTAAATGGAAGGAGGTCATATTTTGTAACAACCTAAGTTTTGGTTATCATATAATTATGATATTATTCATTTACTTTTGATAAATCCTTTTTAACCAAACAAAAATTTAAAGGACAAACATAAGGTTCATTATTTAATTTAGAACACCGTAGTGTTTACAATACATAGAAATAAAAAGAAAAAACATACTACCCAAAAATACCTATGAAAAACCCTATAAGAACTACTAGAAGACCCTTAATAACCTAAAAAGGCCTAGTAAGTAATGTAAATCCTTCGAGTCACCTAAATAAAAAAACATTACCGCCGTAATCATGAATACTGTGCTAATCATCAGTGGGATCGGGAGCACCATCTTCTTCGGTTACCTTATGTTTGAAACACTCTACCCTGCTATTTTTATAGGGGTCCTTTAGAAATTATGACCATTATATATATATATGATCATTGGGTTTTTAAAGTATATATTTTTATAAAAAGTTTTTTTCTGTAACCTTATATTATTTCAAGTATGTTAAAATGTACAAATGATTTGAATTATATTTTCAAATATCATATTTTTAAAATAAAATATTACTCTTTTAAAGGAACCTAATTGATTTTACAAAATCCAAATGGTTCAAAACCTAGTATTTTAGAACCTTATAAATGTTTTGAATGTCATTATTAAATAGTATCTTATAATCACATACCTTTAATTATTGTTGAACGATATTTTTTTTAGATCATTAAAACTATGTATTTTGAATTAGGAAAAACGATTTATCATTTAAATAAAATGGTAGAGTATGTTATAAATTGAATTTTATATTTTAAAAGTTATAAGTTCTTAAATCGTATAAAAGTTTATAAAAATTCAGTTGTTTAACTATTATTATTTTATATTATTTTAATGAAACCATTCATTGATGCGCAATCCAGGCCGTTCATCGCATCTAGAGATTGATCGGAACTGTCCATGCGATTGAAGGCCGTACGAAAACCTGCATCTCACCATGACCATATGATCATTCCGAGATCGAATCCCAGACATTGATTTCATTAAATTGATCAAATCATCTCTCACTTCACTCTCATCCGTTCGATCAGGCTTGATCTGTCCAAGTTGTTCGTTCCTTTTCTTCTTCATCCACACATCGTGATCCGCTACCAGTGCACTGGTTCACCTGAGGACTCCACGGTCACCTCCATTTACACTTCTCCCCTTGACTCTTGCACACCCCACATCTTAGGGTACTATAGTCTCATCCCCCTCATACCAGCATACATCTTGAGAAAGTCTCATTAAGTACATTGAATCCTCTACTTGAACCCCTCCCCCTCATAGACATCCTCTTGCTCTCGAACTCCTCTCGATCTCCCCAATAAACCAGTGAGTTCCCTTTGATTTGAGTGTCCTCTATAGTCACGGTAAGGGTGCTTTATTTTCATGTTTTTTCCAAACCCATCCTTACACCTCAGAATGTATATGTATAAAAATGGTTTAGGTTTACAATTATATACATACCATGCAAACCCTTTGTTATAAACATAGGGTTTCAAGGGTGCTTACCTACATGGCTACAAATGTAAGGGTTCTGTTTTAAAGGACATAGTTTTACAAAAACCTAAAATGAGAGGTTCTGTATATATGATTAATATATTATATACACATATATATATATATATATATGTATATACAGACATGTTTCTACTTCGAGCCTCTCCAACAATGTTTTCCATATTATTGTTTATGAAGTTTATAAATGAATAATTATTTACTTTCAATTATTTCTTTTTACAAACACTATTTTTTATATTGTGTTTATACAGTTTTTCAATATATATATATACACATAAATACTTCAAAAACCCTCCATGTAATAAGGTTTTTTAGGGAGTTCTTTGATGTTTAGTTAGGAGTAAGTAATTGTTTAGACAATGTTGGGTTTCTTTCAAAATGTTTCATTAAGAAAAACCCAAATAATACATGTGTATAATCGTTTGTATTTATATATATATATAATAACAATCCAAAATATTTTCTTAAGCGTTCCAAATAATAAGCATGATGTACTGATATTTATATACTTATAATGTTTGTTTCGAATCTATCTTATATGTACAGGAATCGTTTTATAAACTTTGTATTATTATGTGTATAATTATTTATACATATTTGTTTTCCAATACAATCATTTATGATTTTTAATACTTGAATACTAACCCTTAAATAATACTCTAGGTGAGAATTATGATTCTAGTTTTACTATAGTTTTGTTATAGTTTATAATCTCAGTTTTCATAAATTTATGTAAATATGGTTTCATATATATATAATAAACCCTATATGGTTTGGTTCCTAGAAAATAAATGATTGAGGGTTAGAGGTTTTTAGATTTTAAGAGATTTAGTCGACCATGATTAATTTATGAGAAAAACCATATATATACTTGGTGTATATATCATTATGTATGTAATTATTTTTAAGATTAGTATTTGAAACCATGATTTCATGTAATGGTTGTTAATATTTTAATACATATAGAATTTTAGTGTTTCTTTATTATATTTTGTATTTTTGTATGTAAGTGTACACTAATGGGCTTGATTAACTTAATTTCAATATTATTAACCGCGTTGAATGTCAAATGGATATACACTGTCTTGACCGAAATTTATTAGAAAATAAATGGATTTGTAAATCAGGTTATGCTTGCAAGAAATTTTAACACATAATGAATTCTCTACAATGTTTACTGTAGGTTAATCAAGTTTATGATTTATCCTATTTTCATGTTTAGTTCCATGTTCAGCAGCATATTTAATGACAAGTGTCTATGTATTTCATTTCCATGAAGAAATAATTTCAAAGCATATCATTTTATCATTTCATGTGATAACCACTTTTCATCTACAATTTGATATGGTTTAGCAATTATCTTTTGTACATAGAATGTTTACTAAACCATGCCTTCTTTTGATTAATTATTCCATGTCTGTAATGTTAACTGTCATGTCATATGTTTGTAGACCAATTGTATATTGGTTTTTTTCCATGTCCATATCATTAATCATACTACATGCATATGACACATCATAATAATGAACCAAGAATCAAGTTACCCAAAGTGGTATGTGACACCATGGCTAATATAAAAATTTATTATTCAAGGTGGTTTGGGACATGTTGGATATAAAACCCTATTTATATTAAGTATGATCTATGTGGCTAACATGAAAATAAAGTGGAATTAAGGGTGCCCCTTGATACAGCTCCATTGCATTCGGTAAAGACTTAATCTCAAGATAATACCATTTTAACGATACCTAGGTGAATAACCTTGGTAATTTTTTAATGACACCTTGGGGATATACCTTAGTGATACGGAAATGACTATCTAAGTTAAATGTTGAAGCCACATATTCAAGTTATGTTACAAGTTATTTTCAAAATGATATAGATATTCTTTCACTACTCTTTTCCTTATGTTTTTATCAAGTTCATATTGATGTCACAAGTAGAGGATTAGGGAATGAGTTGTGTTTATCACTTATTAAGATAGTAACCAACTTATGAAATTGAAGTTGTTTCCTTCAAGAGAAACTCTGATTACGTATTACTCTTAACTGTTTAATTTGTACTTAAATTATCAAATTTCATACATGTTTATGATGACCTTTATTACTCATTTTAAAAATGTCATAATTGATTCATGTATTCCTTGAAAATCTTGATTGAGAACTTTTATGTTATGTTACATGTATTACAGTTTTCCTTAAGAGAATGTACTATGGATAGTTTTAAAGAATGCTTTCTGAAGTTACATTGGTTTGTTTTAAAACCCTTTACTGGTTATTCTTATGATCACCCTACATTTTGATTTAAAATTTTCAGGTAACAACTTTTATTAGATGAAACATCCCTGAAGTTTCCGGTTTTCTAGGTCCCGAACTGAACTCGATCATCTGTATAGGACATGATTTGTGTTTATCAGTGCATGTTTTTATTAAAAATGATACATCATGTATAGAAGGCCCTTGATCCTTGTTTTCTGGAGTTAGGTCTTCATAGTTGGTATCAAAGGGTTCGGTTTGGATAACTCTGGAAAACCAGAACTGAAACAAAGAAAAATATACTTCAGCATCACTAAAAATTGAGTTTTCTTAATTTTCATTTGGAAATAAAAGGTACATATCTTTTGTCTCTCTCAATAGAGGGCCTAGAGTCCATTGTGTCTTTAGCTAGTCGAGAGAATTTTCTAAACAATACCCACATCTTCATGACATGAAAACACCTACATGACGTGTCAAACTCACCACGGGTGCTTCGGCTACACCGAGGGTTATGATTGGATAACCTCCATACAATGATGACCCAATTCCCCCTCTTATATACATCGGGGGACGGTACCATAAGGGACCTTTCGGGGTGTTCACGGCAGGTGAAGACTTCAGCTTTAGGGCCCTCGACACTTTTCAAGACACTGCTACTATATGTGACCTCTGAGCGGCCTATCTTTGTCAAATCTTGAACTACAGCTTCTGGGGACAGTTTTTGGACTTCTTAATGTTAAAGGATGAGTCCACCCGACTGTCTTGCAGACAATAAGTGTATTTTGATGTCTACCTACTTTATACCCCTCATTATATACTCATGAGAAATCACAGGTTCCCCCTTGAGTTTAACCTTGAATGCTCATCCTCTGTTTGGTTTGAGGAAACAGGGTGTTTTTCTTCTCTATGTGGAGTTCGTGTAGTAGGTCCTTAGGGGAAACTCAAGAACTGATGTTTAGTAATAAACATATGTTCATTGAAATATTTTTTTCCCCTTTCCTTTATTTGCTTTGTTTGTACCTTTGGATGGATTTCAAGTGATTGAACTCTCATCTTAAACTTTCAAATGGAAGGACTAACCCCCATGTTATCTCTTCCTACTGAGATACTAGATATTATCACAATCAAAACCTGTGAAGATGAGTATCATCCCTTCTCAAACCTGTGAGGAACGTGCAAAAAATTGTTTGAGGTGACAAACGGTCCGGATATTCTCCACACCTATCAAGGGAATGCTTCCATCTACTACCGTATAGGCTCATCACAATTGACAGAGGGTAAGCAGAGGAGGAAATACCAGGAAGGGTTCTTCCTATGTTTCACCATATGCCAAAACTACATGTCTAGAGAAAAATTTCAATAGGGTGCCTTAGAGGGAAATGTTTATGCGACCTACATGTGTCGACCCCTCTAATTTAGCCTATATGACAATGTCTATAACATATATGTTCTCGAGCAAGACTTAATTCGGAATGTTCTTCATACATTGGTCCAAATGGACATTTCCAAACCCGGTACCATTCGTGCCTCCCTCTGGAAGCCAGAGTGTTCGGTGCATGAGCCCAACCCATTCTACCCTAAGTGTATCTGAATCAGAGAACTATAGTAGTTGAACATGAATGTGGTTCTTCCGCTGAGCACACCTAATGATTTCCCACGATGGTGGATATGGTAGGAACAACAGGGAGATTCCTCTTAGTGAGTTTGTATGAAAGGAATTGCGAGGATGGAATTCCTTAAAGGGGGGAATAATGTAGCAACCCGAGTTTTGGGTTTCATATAATGATGATACTATGAATTTACTTTTGTTAAATCCCTTTTAACCAAACAAAAATTTAAAGGACAAACATAAGGCTATTTATTTAATTTAGAACACTGTACTGTATACAATACACTGAAATAAAAAGAATAAACATACTAACAAAAAATACCTATGAAATACCATATAAGAACTACTGGAAGACCCCCAATCACAAAAACAAGGCCCAGTAAGTAAACGATATACTTCGAGTCAACTAAAGCAAAAAAACATCACCATCGTAATCATGAATACCATGTTGATCATCAGTGGGATTGGGATCCCCATCTTCTTCGGTTACCTTGAGTTTTAAACACCCTACCCCGTTGTTTTTATAGGGGTCCTTTAGAAATTATTCCCATTATATATATATGACCGTTTGGTTTTTAAAGTCTATATTTTTATAAAAACATGGTTTCTATAACCTTATGGTATTTCAAGTATGTTAAAATGATCAAATGATTTGAATTATATTTTCAAATATCATAATTTTAAAATAACATATTACTCTTATAAAGGAACATAATTGATTTTAAAAAATCCAAATGGTTGAAAACCATGTATTTTAGTACCTCCTAAATGTTTTGAATGTCAGGTTTAAATAGTATCTTCTAATAATAAACCATTAATGATTATTGAAAAATATGTTTTGTTAGATCTTTAAAACTAAATATTTTGAATTAGGAAAAACTATTTATCTTTTAAATCAAATGAAAGAGTATGTTATAAATTTAATTTTAGATTTTAAAAGTTATATGTTATTAAAAAATTTAGAAGCTTATACATATTCACTTTTTTTACTCTTTCTATTGCATATTTTTTTAATGAAATCATTCGATGATGCGCAATCTGGGGCGTTCATCGCATCTCACGATTGATCAGAATTGTCCATGTGATCGAAGGCCGCATGAAATCTTGCATCTCAACGTGGCTGTCCGATCATTCCAGGATTGAATCCCAACCATTGATTTCATTAAACCACTCAAATAATCTCTCACTTCACTCCCAGCCGTTCGATCGGGCTTGATCAATCCAAGTTTTTTGTTCCTTTTCTTCTTCTTCCTCACGTCGTGATCCGCCACGAGCGCACTGGTTCACCCAAGGACGCCACGATCACCTCCATTTACACTACTCCCATTGACTCTATCACACCCCACATCCTAGGGCACTATAGTCTTATCCCCCTCATATCGGCCTACCTCTTGGGTCGAGTCTCATTAAGTGAACTGAAGCCTCTTCTTAAACACATCCCCCTCACGGACTTCCTCTTGCTCCCGAACTCCTCTCGATCTCCCCAGCAAAACAGTGAGTTCCCTTTGATCCGAGCGTCCTCGGCAGTCACAGTAAGGGTTCTTCGTTTTCATGTATTTTCCAAACCCATCCTTACAGCTCGGTATGTATATGTATATAAATGGTTTATGTTTACATGTATATACATACCATGATAACCCTTCATTTTAAACAGAGGGTTTCAAGGGAGCTTACCTACATGGATACAAATGTAAGGGTTCTGTTTTAAAGGTTTTAGTATTAAAAAAACCTAACATGATAGGTTCTGTATATACAATTAATATATTATACACACACATATATATGTATATACAAACATGTTTCCACATCGATCCTCTACAATAATGTTTTCCAGATTATTTTTTATGAATTTTATACATGAATAATTATTTACATTCAGTTATTCCTTTTTAGAAACCCTATTTTTTATATCGTGTTTATACAGTTTTTCAATATATATATTTACAGATAAATATTTCGAAAATCCTCTATGTAATATGGTTTTCTAGGGAGATCGTTGATGTGTAGTTAGGGGTAAGTAATCGTTTAGACTATGTAGGGTTTCTTTCAAAATGTTTCATTAGGAAAAACCCAAATTATACATGTCTATAATCGCGTGTATTTACATATATATATAATCTCAATACAAACTATTTTCTTAAGGGTTCCAAATAATCATCATGATGTACTGAGATTTATATACTTATAATGTTTGTTTTAAATCTATTTTGTAGGTTCAAAAATATTTTTATAAACATTGTATCATTATGTTTATAATTATTTATACATATATTTTTTCCAATAAAATAATTTATGATTTTTAAGACTTGAATACTAACCCTTAAATAATATTCTGGGTGTGAATTAGGCTTCTGGTTTATGTATAGTTATGGAATAGTTTAAAATCTCGGTTTTCATAAATTTATGTAAATATGGTTTCATGTATATATAATAAACCCTATATAGTTTGGTTCCTTCCAAATAAATGATTGAGGTTTAGAGGTTTTTTTATTTTAAGAGATTTAGTGGACTCATATTAATTTATGAGAAAACCCATATATATACTTGGTGTATATATTGTTATGTATATAATTATTTTAAAGATTAGTAATTGAAATCCTAATTTCAATTAATGGTTGTTAATATTTTAAAACGCGTATGATTTTAGTGTTTGTCTACGATATTTTTTTTTGTATCTAAGTGTACACTAATGGGCTTGATTAAAGTAATTTAAATATTATTAACTATGTTGAATATCAATGGGATATACTCTGACTTGACCCAAATGTATTAGAAAATAAATGGATTTGTAAATCATGTTATATTCGCATGAAATTTTAACGCATAATGAATTTGCTAGAATTTTTACTATAGGTTAATCACGTTTATGATTTAGCCTATTTCCATGTTCAGTGCCATGTTTAGCAGCATATTTAATGACAAGTATCTATGTATTTCATTTCTATGAAGCATAAATTTTAAAGAGTATCACTTTATCATTTCCTGTGACAACACATTTTATTCTACCATTTGATGTGGTTTAGTAATTGTCCTTTGTACATAAAATTTTTACTAAACCATGCCTTATTTTGATTAATTATTCCAGGTTTGTAATGTTAACTATCAGGTCATGTGTTTGTAGTCCAATTGTATAATGGTTTTTTTCCTTGTCCATATCATTGATCATCCTACATGCATATGACACATAATAATAATGAACCAAGAATCAAGTTTCCCAACGTGGTATAGGACACCATGGGTAATATGAACATGAATTATTCAAGGTGGTATGGGAAATCATGAATATACAACCTCTTTTAAGTAAAGTATGATCTATGTGGCTCAAATGATAATAAAGACAACTTAAGGGTGCATCATAATAGCGCTCCAATGCATTGGGTAAGGACTTAATCTCTAGAGATAACCATTTTAACGATACCTTGGTGAATAACCTTAGTGATTTTTTAATGAAACCATGGGGATGGAACATGGTGATACAGAAATGATTGTCTAAGTTAAATTTTGAAGCAACATATTCAAGTTATGTTAGATGTTCTTTTCAAAATGATATGCCTATTCTTTTACTACTCTTGTCCTTATGTTTTCATCAAGTTCATATTGATGTCACAAGTAAAGGTTTAGGGAATGAGTTGTGTTTATCACCCAGTAAGATAGTAACCAACTTATGAAATTGTAGTTGTTTCATTCACGCGCAACTCTGATTATGTGTTACTCTTAACTATTTAGTTTGTTCTTAGATAATCAAATGTCAAACTTGTTTATGATTAACTTTATTACTCTGAAAAATTTCATAATTGATTCATGTATTCCTTGAAAATCATTATTGAGCACTCTTATGATATGTAACATGTGTTATAGTTTTCCTTAAGAGAATACTCTATGGATAGTTTTAAAGAATGATTTCAAAAGTTACATTGGTTTATTTTAAAACCCCTTACTGGGAATTCTTATGATCACCCTACGTTTTGATTTAAAATTTTCAGGTAACAACTTTTATCAGATGAAACATCCCTGATGTTGCTGGTTTCCCAGAGCCCGAACCGAACTCGATCCTCTGTATGGGATGTGATATGTGTTTATCAGTGCATGTTTTTATTTCAGAATGACACATCAAGTTCAGAAGGCACCATATCCTGGTTTTCTGTAGTCGGGTCTTCACATCTTTGGTCAATCTAATGTGGACCATGGGGAGCTATGGTAGTCTGAGCATATAGTAAGTTAATGGCAGGAAGAGAAATGCCTTTATTTCTACTAATTAATCAATGAAGAGGGCCCATAGCATCCATGAAATCTTGGGGATAAAAAAGAAACAACTGCCAATGTTTTATCTGAGGGATCCCATCTCAAATTTTGGGGTGAAAAAATACTTCTTTTAGAATATATTTAATTGAATGGCTAGGAGAATTTATAACCTGAAAACTTGTTTCTATCCTTTGGGAACCGGGTTTCCTTGATTAATAGTGCGGTCTCGTTGATTCTGATGCATGTATTATCTATGATCACCCCTCCAAAGGGGATTATTTCTTCCATAGAGATTATTTTGAACAGATTTCATTGGGATACCAGTGACTTAGGAAGGGATCATTGGGCCTCCTGGACTTGGTTGGCGGAACAATTTGAGGAAGGAGGTGTTGGTCTCATAGAATTAAATGTATCCATAAAATCCATGTAGGACCGGTTGGCTTGGGATTTCCTTATGGGGAAGTCAATGTGGGCCAAAACTATAATATTAAAATATGGAAAAAATTGGGAGGATTAGGACATAAGAAACTTTCATTGTTGTGGTAAAAGTGCTATATATTTTGGAAATCATCCTGGATTCTTCCCTATGGGTGATCTGCTATGGGATGTTAACATATAGAGGGATAATTGAATTAGAGAGAAGTTCTTTTTCTAGGGGTTCCATGGACTGGATATGTTAGTGAGGGAGGCATTTCAGTTTCCTTGGTTGATGGAGACCAATACCAGCTCATAGCAGATGAAGCTGTTCAAATAAATTGTTCCCTCAGAGGATGAAGACTGTTTATACTTTATCGAAGCTAGATCTGGGACATTTACTAGTAATGATCTTTGTAGAATTATTAGACAAAAAGGAAGTCCGGATGATTGGGGTTATCAACTATGGTGTAAGGAGCTCCCCCTATAAGATTAGTTTTCTAGTTTGGAGAGCTGGAAATTAGGCACTGCCAACGGATGACAAAATCCAAAAAAGGGTATACATACTGCCTCCTAGTGTTTCTATTTTAATAATCCTCAAGTGGAATCGATTATCCACTTATTCATTACGATTGAATTGGTGGAATATCTATGGTCTATCTCAGATAGATGGGTTAATTACAGGGCTTCATGCAACTCCCTACAAAAGTTTTTTGAATGGTGGTTTTCAGGAGCGAAACCAAATGGGATGGAGATCAAGGTCTATAGTACTATTGTAATCTTAATTTTATAGACTATATGGGAGGCGAGGAATAATGTAATATGGGAGGTTCATCAATAATATTCCCTTATTCTGGTGAGAATTACAAGGCTTCTATATGAGTTATAATCTCTTCTAAGGGGGGAGAATTATTTTATGGTCTCCAGGTCTGTTAACGGACCTGTTTCTCATCCGAAGGTTCATAGAGGATGGGAAATATTCCATATTCTAGATAATGAACTTAATATTTATGTGGGTGGTTTGGTTATGAATTTGATGATTCATGGGGGAGGGCTGGTTCGGGAAAATAGTGTATTAGTTTTAATGGCCTCTAGTAGCTTCCATGGGTTGGGGAATTCGTTGGGCGTGAAGGTATGGGCATTACACACCGGTGTTATGCTATGAAAGAGGTCATCGTTAGTGATCTTGGAAGTCGAATCAGACTCTGAGGTGCTGATTCATCCCCACCAAGGGAAATGTGAGGTTCCTTGGTGTTTGACTTACCTCGTTCGTGGTATGCCATAGAGTTTTCTAATGAATGTGTGGTTCAACATATTCCAAGGGAGCCCAACTTCACTACAGATGCTCTTTCTCAGGGGAGTTTTCTTGATGGCCCTTTGGTGGTTTTCTATAGGGTGAGATCTTTACCTTACGAGTGTATTGGTTTTGTTATGGGGGATGCATTGGGGCTTTATCATTTTATACAGCCTTGAATGCTTGTATTATGTAAGGTTAGTTTTTCATTGAATAAATAAAATAAATGTTCAGTCAGTTAAAATTAATGATGTGCTAATGGTAAATGTGTATCATGATGATTTTCTTAATGATTTTCATAGTACTATACCAAATCTAGAAGTGGGATTTAATTTTGAATTAGTTATTTATTCTAATCTAATTTCAAAACCCCCTAATCAAATAGCTAAAATTGAACTTTTAGAGTTAAATACGAAATTCCAAGAGTTATTAGATAACAGTTTCATTCGACCTAGCACATCACCATGGGGTGCTCCTAGATTATTTGTTAAAAACGAATATAGTTAAATGATACATTTCATTTATTATAGATTACTTAATAACATCAATGTTATGAATAAATATCTTTTTCCTCATATTGAATATTATTTTCATCAACACTACGGGGCAGAATATTTTTCTGTTGGTTGAAATTAGTTATGGGAACCATGAGTTGAATGTAAAGGAAGAGCGCATTCCAGAGATTGTGTTTCATACATGATATGAATATAATGAATTTTTATTTATTCTATTTGGTTTAAATAATACACCTTCTAAAAAAATATCCCATTATTTCTTGTATACGTTTTTGGTTGTGTTAATTGATGATATTTTGGTATATTCAAAATGTAATGGGGAGAATGAAATTCATTTTAGTGTTGTCTTAAAAACTATCAATAAAAAGAAACTATATAATAAATTCAGAAAGAGTGAGTTCTTAATAAAAAAAATTTCACTCCTTGGTTACATTATTTTTAATTTTGGCATAGCAATTTATCCTAATAAAAAAGTTGAAAAAAATGGACAAGAACCAAATGTATAACCAATATTTTTAGTTTTCATGGTTTATCAGGTTATTATCGGAGGATTGCTGATAATTTTGAATACTTACCAAGCCCACTAAAAATGTTAACCTAAAAAGATGTTTAGTTCATCTAGACAAAAGAATTTGAGGAATGTTTTCATGAATTGAAAATAACATTAGCAAATGCGTTAATTTTGGAACTACCTTCCAAAAACTTTGAATTTTTTATTTACAATGAATTTTCATTTAAAGGACCTAGATGTGTCCAAATGCATAATGATTGTGTAAATCCATATACTTCACGTTAGTTGAAAATTAATGGGTTAAATTACCCTACACATGATTTTGAATTAGCTAATATTTTTTCTATAAAAATTTGGAGTCATATTCTGTATAGAGTAAAATATGAAATATAGACTGACCAAAAAAGTTTGAATTATATATTTACTCAGGAATAATTTCACATGATATAGAGAATATGGTTGAAACTAATCACGTATTGTGATTTCACAATTCATTAATATATAGGAAAATCAAATAAAGTGTCTAATTATTAGAGTCGGAAGAGTAATGCTACACGAACCATGCTACATGTGGAGTGAGAACTATTGGTTAATGGTTTGATTGATTTTGTCATAGAAGTTGTTAGTGCATGAGATTCTCTATTTTGTTTCAGGTTTCAGTGCAATCTTCTCTATCAAACAGAATTAAGTAATCATCGACGGAAGTAATTAAATTCTAGAAAAAGGTATATGTGGTTAAAAAGGTTAGGTTTTTTTTCAGCCAGGCATCCAAATTTTACATCCAATTTGTACAAATATCAAAGCTAGGTTTTATACAATGGAACCAAAGGCCAGGAAAATTTTCAGTGGAAAATAGAGAGAGAGAGAGACGAGAATTGATTTACGGAAACAGTAATCACAGCAACACTGTTCGGGGACTCCCCAGACTAATATAAAAGTCAATTCCATCGCAGATATCTGGATCTATCTTTGAGAAAAAAGGGGCAAGGAGAATCAAACTGTGGTTATGTGAGAGAGCAGGCTGGGAGTCGGCCTGAAATTCCACCGCCGCAGGGTCAGCCGCCGCGGCGGCGTCATCAGGGCTCGTCTCAGTATCTCCTTGTGCCCCTGACGCCTCGATCTGTCCCCGGGGACGGGAAGCTGGAGGCGGCCATTCGGCTCTGCGCTTCGGCAACCGCGATACGGGGAGAACGCCCAGCCGGATCTGGGTACACCGGGCACCGCGCAATCGTAGGGGAAGAATCGATCGGGCCGCGCCGCGTTGCTGCCGAGCTGCGGCGTCATCATAGTTCTCTTTTTTAGTTTATCCTAGAAATTAATAAGATATAAAAAGACCTTTAAGAGTATTATTGGTCATATGGGAATAAAATATTTATTTTGGACTTTATTGTGAAAAGTTTGACTTATCAACATGTTAATGGTTAGTGATAGTTCTCGAAAGGGATGTTTCTTCCTTCTCCAATACTAGAATAGAAATGGGAAAATATATTAATGAATTTCATAGTTGTATTACAATTTACTTCTCGAGGTAACAATGAGATCTAAGTTATTATTGATTGATTGACAAAATATTCTCATTTACTTTAGATTTGAGATACTCTATCTCAAGATCTACTTTCGCAGTTGTATCCTGAATAGATAATGAGGTTACATTGATTTCCTATCTTCATTATATCAGATTATGATCCTTGGTTCACTTATATCTTTTAGAAAAGCCTTCAGTAGACATTTGGAATTGCATAAAATTTTACTACATCTTTTCATCCTTAATCAGATGGGTAGACAGAATGAACAATTCATACATTGGAGGATATAATATGTGTATTTAAATAGATTACCAGGGAATTTGGGGCCAAAATCATTCTTCGTTTGAGTTTTCTTATAATAATAGTTTCATTCCAGTATACATATGGAACCATTTGAAGCATTATATGGAAAGCAATGGAAAACACTAGATTTTTGGGATGAAGTATGTCAAAGGAAGTTGATGGTACTGAAATTGGAAGAACAAATTATATAACAAATTTAGTTGAATTAGAATCAAATAAGGACATCACAATGCTGGATGAAAATTTAGGCAAATAACCGGAGGAATTATCTTTATTTCATGGTAGGAGATCATGTCTATCTCAGGATTCACCATGGAAAAGTGTGATTAGTTTGGTTAAGAAAGGGAAGTTGAGTTTGAGGTTTATTGGACCCTATGAAATCGTAGAGAAGGTTGGGTTAATTTTCTACTTAGTGGATTTGTTTACAATTTTATCCTAGTAGCATAATGATTTTTATCTATCAATGTTAAGAATGTATTTTCCAGATTAATCTCATGTTTTGAGTCTAAAATTAGTTCAGTTGGAAGAAAATATATCTTATGTAGAACGACCAATCCAGATTCTAGACAACAGAGAGAAAGTGTTACAAAATAAGGAACTTTTTTAGGTTATGTTTTTGTGGATGAACTTTATGGTTGAAGAGGAAACATTTGAATCTGAAAATTCAATGAAGGAGAAATACCCCCACTAATTTGATAAGTTTGTAAAATTGTGGGGACACAATTTCAAAAGGGGGAAGGATGTAACATCCCAGGTAATTGTGGAATAACATATTTTCATTAATATTTATGAATAATATATTAATTTTACATTAATGGGGATTATTTATCTGATGGAGTACCTAGAAGACAATAATGGGTTTTTTAAATTTCTTATGTTGCACACATTATTGAGATATAACTAAAAATAATACAATATTAATAATATTATTTTAAATGGTATCAATGCCTAGTTTTTGAATTGAAGGGAATGAATAGAAATAACTATATTTTTTACACATGTTTATTTACTATTTTACTTTATTTTATTAAATTATAAAAGTATTATGTTGAAAATAAACACAATTTTATGCATAAAAAGGTCTATTATTTATAAAAGGTAGTTTTACCGCCATTTGTTGGATAACCCATTTAAAATCAAACTGTTTTCACTCTTAAATGTTTCATTTAAAAAAATAAAAATTATTCTTTATAATAGGGTCATCTTAATTTACTTTGGATTATATTTTGAAATTTTTCTAATAAAATTCATATTTTAATGAATAGTGAAATATACTGCATTTTAATTAAAACAAATTATCTAATTATTTTATATTTTTATATACTGATTTGAATTGGATTTAAAGGATATTTAAAATATGTTTTTTTCATTTCATATGATTTTGTTCATTGAAATTAATTTCACATTGAAATTTGATATAGAAACATGTCAATATTTTGTTGGTTTTTACTTTTTAAAAACTTGTTTTCTCATTCCGACAATGAGATTAATTTTAAATTTAATTTTTCCAAATTTGTGAATTCAACTTAAAAAACTAACATTCATAGTTCTAATCCGTATGAAAAATGTTGTCTAATATGATAAAAATATTTTTTAAAATTGTAACATTAGTAATTTATTTACCATGGTAAAAGGGTAAATCAGTTAAATAAGGGTAAAAATAATATTATAACAATAAAAAACTACCTTCATAGTTATCCAAATATTATTGAATGTATTATAGCCATCCATGAACCCCCTTGAGATGGAAATTTTGCATATGTGACCCACTTGGGTGTGATAATGACATTTATAACATTTAATTTAAAGGAAAATATATCTAAAACATGATATTTATTACTAAAAAAATTTAATATTGTTTTATATAAGTTATTTCATCAACTATAAAGATTTAGTGGAAAATTATAAATATTTACTACATCATGGTATTTTATTTATAATTTTTATAAATTAAATAAATAAATTTAGTTACGGCACAATTATGATTCAATGATTTCTTCATTAATAAAAAATCAAATAAATTATAATAAAAATATTAAAATAAATATTATTTTAAAAACGTTATGCCATCCACTCTTTTTATATGTTAATGTTACATGTTAGAATATTTTTTAATGGTTTTTTATGAAAATATATCTATTTTGGATTTTATTTAATTTCAATAAAATTAATAGTGCAAAAATTGACATAATTTATGTTTTAACAAAATAATGAATTATTTTATTATTTAAAAATACAGAAAATATTTTAAAACCACAAAGTAGTTATGATAATGTCAAATAGTTCATTATGTTTCCCATTATGGGATATTTACCCCATATAATTAAAATTTATAACTTCTTAGTATTTAAAATATGTTACTAACATTAAAATTACAATAGATTTATTAAAGTTAAACAGAAAAGATAAGGTTTAGAATAAAAAGAATGCATGTTTATAAATTATTGTATAAGAGGATTTATAATTATCCTCATAATATATTCTATATATCTCAATTTAGAATAATTTTAATAAGATATTAATTTATATTAATTTAATAATGTAAGTGTATCTAATCGTGCCCATCCCCTCTCCAATAAAAAGTAACCCACTATTCTCTAGAAGTAACACATACAAAGCCTTATGGTTTTTCCAAATATTACCACATCCTCTTCCTAAAATCCATCATCATGTTCTTAAGACCTTACTTGAGGCATAACAACCTTCTTAAAGGTGTTAAGTAGATCATCAATGGTGATCAACCGAAGAAGTGATATCTTATTCATTAAGTATTTATATTTTATTTATTCTTACACTTATATATTGTATCCTAAAAACATGATGAGATAATAAAATCTATTTCCAAAATATACTGGTATTTTATTCTATTAATTTATTAACCTAAATCCATCTCCACTTCCATAAAATGGGAAATGAATTAATTTTTCGTGCTTACATGTGAACTATCACCCTCCATCAACCAATGTATTTATTTTTTTATAACCATCTATCAAGACATGTTACAATGATGGAATAAATGATTATATATGATATTCATGAAATATTTATAATTTATAAATAATAGTATTTCAATTACTTTCTAACATACCATTCACATAATGGTGACAATGTAGTTTGTGTGTATGTGTAAACTATCAACTCAAAGAAGAAATGTGGATTATTTTTATTCACCACATAACTTATATGATATATAAATGTATATATATAATATTATTATATTTTGAGAATATTATAAACATTATATAAACGTAAAATAATAATTAACTTATTTTCATAATGATAAATGATAAATGAAAATGTTACTCATGAGTACGTATAGCCTACCATCCCCATTAATATAACGTTGTTCATTTTTTGTTACCATAATAAATGGTTTGTATTAAAAGTATGATAATTTATAAAAATTATTATTATTTTATAAATACTATTATAGAGATGATAGAATTTTTTTCCAAATGGGCTAGGGACATCAAAACCATGTTAATTTTCAACTCAAGTACCGAATATTGACAAAACGTCTCATTTGAACTTAAATAATTATGTTATTTTAATATCCTTTTAATAAGTGATATAAAATAAATAACAAAATTTAAAAAGTTTCCCAATCAATTATAAATTAATCTATGTTTTTATTCAATAATATAAATATTATACATGATTATTCAGACTCATGGTAAGGGACATCATCTCAATCTCCATTGATTTAGGTGTATTTTGATAATATACACTACATTATTTTATATGCGGTATAATATAACCATTTTAATTTTAATTTCATTCAATATTTTTAAAAAGTAATATTTTGAATAAGAAACATTTTAAAAATTTACAAAAGAAATGTTTTTTATCATATGTGGTGACAACAAACATTCCGCCTATGTGACCATTATTTGGTATTTGGCTTCCTCTACAAGCTATAATATTTTTTAAATAAAATTAAATAACATATTCAATTTTAAAGTATTTTGGTATTGAAAATGGTTTTGATAATGGATTGATTATATCAATATCATGAAATGATATCTTATGATTACAATGTGAAAATATTATTTTTCCCATTATGCTTGTTAATGTGCTTGGATTATATTATGGTTCATGGGAATTGCTAATGTACAAAGGTGGTTATATGATAAACAAAGTATAGGTGATCCCATGATACAACTCTAATTCATTGGGAAATGAGATGGAGTTAAATGATAAGGTTTCTACTATGATATTTAGGAAATATATGGTGATGGGTATTCCAAACGTAACAATGGGGGTTACTCAATATGTAGTTGTGAAAGCTACAATGTCGATAATCCATATTTGTATTTCCAAAAAACACATTCAATGGATATGTGAGAACCTTATCCAACCCGATTTTACATTTAAGAGATTTAAAAGCACCATAATTCATCAAACATCAAAATCCAAATAACAGATTCATCATCAAGAAAAAATATAATTTCAAAATCTATATATATGTTGTGTGATGTGCCCACCTAATTCGGTCATGAAAAAACCATCTTCCTTCCATCCATTCCTCCATAATGCTGCGAAAAAAACTACCATTTTAAATTTTCAAATTTTGAAAATCGAATGACAGTTAGTCCATCATCACACCTTGGCCACCATTGTCCCGGGATGCACAATTGACACTGAAGACATCGGCCATCAACATGCCTTAGTCTCCAACACCATCAGAAGCTATTGTCACCATCATCTCATAACATTCTATTGATACCTCATCACCTTCGTGAGCAACCAACACCATCACTATCACTGTTAACCAGCACCAGAAACCATCGCTGGTGCCAATAAGGAACCGTCGTCGCTATCATCAAACACCATCACCACATACCATCAGAACCAAAATCATAAGTCATTTGGGAAAAAAGAAACCAACTAACCCCACATGCACCACCATAAGGGCCAAAATAATAGGAATGTTCCAACACAGTTCACGCCACCCGAAACATCGCATTGATCCCCATACAAATCCCAAAACATCTTTAAGTAAACATCGCACCCACCCGACCTTAGAGGGAGAAAATAACCAGGAAACCAAAAGGGACAGGAGTGGCATAGAAGGAGGTCATAAAAAGACAATTGAAGAAAACCCATGATCAAAGAAAAAAATCCACAAATCATAAACCACTTTGGATTGATATATGGTATAGCATGACAGTACCCTAAAAGAAGAATTAACATAAGGAAAATTGGGGGATGAAACCATAACAGAATCACCATGAAACAAGAAAGATGTAACCTGGGATGAACCCCAAATCTAATGGATAATAACTTGGGTGAGATAGTACAATGAAAGAAGCCACTGTAAAGATATTTCCGCATTACCCCTACTCATACTACCATAGTCCCAAACTCATCTAAAACCCAACACATTTGTCTAATATGGAGTTGAGTGTGTCGGGAAAGACCGGTAGAGTAGGGGTGGTAACTGAGAAAGTGGGATATCTCGAGAAGCGAGGACAAAGGAAACCCTAAAGGGGAAAATAACAGATAATAAGAAAGAAAAAAAACGGGAGAAGAAGGAAGAGAGGCCCATCAACACTAGGGAGAACTATAAACCCTATAATAAGTGATGGTGAGAGTAGGAGATCAGGATCCGAGAGGGAATAGGGTGTAACCCAAAGCATGGGACATGAGATAGGAAAGTGAGGCATCATTTTCCCCCTATGAAAGCTACAATTTATGTATGATTTGGATTCCTGATGTTACCTATATTATTTATGATTTTAATGATGGTTTTCAGGATTCATATGATTTCATTGGTTTATAAATATTATGGGACTAAAATTTACATTCCTTATTTTATATCCCTCACCGAGCTTGTTGTTCCCGTCCCATGTTTTTAAAATGTTTTCACAGGGTAGAAGGATGGGTATGGGAAAGGAAAAAAGTTGAGAAACTTTTTATCAAGAATAAGAAGTCATTTTTACTTTTAAATGTTTTATATTGTGGAATAAAAGGATATTTTTTAGTTGTATCTAAATTGTATAAATTTTAGTTGTTTTGTAATATCTTTGTCCTAATTCTCTAAAAATCTAAATTGAATAAGATCCTTGAGGTAAATTAATACCAAATTATTGATGTAACTCATGGTAATGTAATTTTTTAATGTTGGGGACTTATAATAACTCAAATAGAACAAAGTCCTCCTGAAATTTATTGGATCCGTCCCCATAAAATAAAATTCTTTGTAGTAGTGGCCATATTTGAAAACAATTTCAATAGACCATCCTTTCTCAATCCTATCCCAAAACATTTCATATATATATACGTAAAAAATTTCATTAAAAAAATTCATTATAACAAGCCATAAAAAATTTCGTTAGAATTTCTAAAACCATTTTTTGGAGAATCCCATGCTGAAAAATTGATATGCTAATTTAAAATTTACATGTAAAATTCATAATACAATATGTGCAAATTTGATTAAAAATGTATGGAATGCTACTTATAAGTTAGATAATGGACATACTTAATTATGAATAACAAACCAGGGGAAAAAGATAACATATCTAACATGAAATAATAATAGGATTAGGATGGATAAAGAAAATGATATCTATTATCATTTAACCCATAAATATAGACAATAAGATGATTGATTAAGAACAAATTTATAAACATTGTAAAATGATTATTGAAAAAAATATAAAAGTATATTTATAAATAAATTGATATACATATATTTATATACCTAAATTTAAATAATTAAACATTTTTTATAAAATGATGTTTTAACAATATATTAATTCTTTTTGATAAACATAACCAATCCCTTTACAAAATATAGGCTTTGAGATAAAATTTTTAAAAACACATTATCTTATAAAATTACAAAATATCAAAATTTATACACACACAAAAGTATATATAAATATATATTTTTTAAAAACAATATAAATTGGACACTAATAAAATCAAAACCTTACATACCATAGGATTAGATATAAAATTTAAAAAAACACATATCATATATCTATTCTGAAAAAAATAGACAGTAACATATTCGTATATATATATACATATATATACACATATATGTACATATTTGTAATATAAAGATAATTTTATAAAAAAATAAACCCTTAGATATCAAAATGGGGGACTAATATGGAATCCCTTAGAACATAAATATAAATCAAATATTTTTGATCAAAAATTCTCAAAACAATGAAATAGGTACATATATTTTTATATATACTTGTATTTATGTGTGTGTTTGTCTTGGAGAAATCAAAAACAAATACAATAGAAGTCTTATGTGAGTTTATAAAATTAAAATTGTAAATAAAAATAATCATTACATACTATCAAAAAACGAACTATGGATGAAATATCTTTCTTCCTTATGAACTCAACCAAATGATTGGTCAGGCTTGTATATTCTAATCATGGAGGAGGGGATCTCAATATTTAATAAAATATTTCCGGGTGTCATAAGATTCTTGGAGAATCTAAGTAGATTTTTAAACAAAACAAGACAAATAACCCATAAAAACAACCATGTGTCATCATTTTTCTTTTCTCTTATTATTTCAAAGATCATGTAATTATAATAATATACTATATTTCTTTTTTAATCATTTTTATCATTTTTACCTTTCTCGGGACACATCTCTTATATTATATTATATATTTTTAATATCAATTTATTAAATCATTTTATTCACTCTTTTTAAATATATGTTTTCATTTATTCCATCATTAAGTCGCATCTCCCTCTTTTTGTCACCTCTAATATCAACTTTTTTCTGTAAATAAATATATGACTTATTATTTGATCAATCGTTTCATTTTATTTATTTTAGTTTAAATATGTTACATTTTTTAAAGACATGTAAAATAACATTTAGAATTTTAATAAAATAATATTATTATATATATATATAATAAAATAAAATTAGTTATATATTTTTAAACTTATAATTATATTTTTTTAATTAAATAAATAAAATATAAATATAAAGACAATTATATATATTTATAAAAATATTTATTATATCACATTATCAAATAAAATAAATAAATATAATAATTAACAGTATAATTTATATTTTCAAGTTTTATATATATATATATATATATATTTATAAAAATTATCATATTTTCATTATTTTTTTATTCTTAAAATAAATTTTTTAAGTAATAGATTGATATATATGATACAAAAAGTGTATATTTTTTTTACATTTATAAAATTGTTTTTTATATTATATATATTTATATTTTCAATACTATCATAATTAATATATTTATATTTTATTGAACCATATTATTATTATTTGACCACCAAAAATTTATTATTTTAAAATAAATTATATCATTGGAATATAATTGAAATGTAAATAATTTTCTTTACTATCATTTCAAAAAAAATCAAAATCATCATTGTTCGTCAAAAATTAATAAATTAGTATATTTGAAATAACAATTTCATTACATGAATATATATATATATTCTTTTCTCAAATATAATTTCAATTTTCAATTTTATTAATTCAAATATTATATTTTAATAAAATAATAATCAAATAAAAATATTTATATAAAAATAATTTTTTAAACAAAACATCATAAATTTAAATTTTATTTTGGAAATAGTGATTTATTAGAAATATACTAAGAGATTTGAAAACAACAAACAATTTTATGAAATCATATTAGATAAATAATTTTAAATAATAATATTTATAATAAATGTATTTATTTAACTATTTTAATTTTTACCAAAGTTTACTTTTTAAAATTAAAAAAAATTATTATTAAAATTTATGTTCAAACATTATTAACCGTGACAAAATTGTGTCTTCCCAATTCGTTCATCTGACTCAAAAAAATACTCTGAATATTAAACTTCATAAATAAGAAAAAAATAGAACAGATAATATTCTATACTTTATTAAAATAATCTAATATCATAAGATTCATAGACTATTCCTTTGATGGAAATTATAGCAGTCTAAGCTCGCGCTTTGGGATTTTGTTCTAAAACTTGTTGTGTAATTTTTTTATAAAACAATACTGAATAATTACAAAACACATTACACAATATAATACCTTTTTTTCTATAGGTTTTGTAAAATTAGATACCAATATAAAATTACATCAAAACAAAATAAAATAAAATCAACTAAAAAAATACTTTAGTGCACTGCCACATTAAAGAACTAAAATCAAATTATAATTCTACTAATCCTATTCATAAATGAATTTAAAATGCATGGCGATCATTTCATATGCCTAATAAGGGGGACTGAAAATTTTAATTAAAAAATTAATGATATTTTCATATGATAAATATAAATACAAATATAATGAATTATATTTCAAAAAATATTAAAATCTGTGAAATTTAGAAACCATTAATTTCAGAAAATAATTATATTTGAAAAGATAATTGGGTTTTTGTATATAAAGTAAATTTTTTTGGTTTTTCATTTATGTTACTTGGCATACCATAATAAATCCATAAAGTTGCTAGTCATAACTCATATAGAAAAATTTCCTCCTACGATTTATGGTTTCACTCCCCATAACCTAACATTTATTATACTAGTGCCAATATTTGATAACATTTTGAATGGTCCTACCTTTCTGAATCCTAAAACAAAAATTTTTGAAGTTACATATATTTAATTAATTTGTTAAAAGAAAATAACACTCATTATTACACGTCATTATCATTTTGTTGATAATTTATAAAACCATTTTATGGAGAATCCCATGATAAAAATTTTCTATACTTGTATAAAAGTTATAAATTAAATGCATAATAAAATATGTACACACATGATTAAAAATGCATGGAACGAAACTTATAAGTTAGATAATGGCCATTACTATTTATGCATGACATACCAAGGGATGCAGATTTAATTTTGCAGATGAAATGATAACTTTTTTAGGAATGGTATATATAATGAAAACTATTATCATTTAACACATAAATATAAAACATAAAATTATTGATTAAGAACAAACTTCTAACATTTTTAAATAGTTATATAAATAGAATATTAATAACCATTTTAAAAAAAATTATAATTCTTTATTTATTTAAATATATTTAAATCATTATACCTTATAAATAAAATGGGTTTTTGCAAACATAAGCATTCCCTTTGATAAATATAGTCAATCCCATCACAAAGTACAGTCTTGGAGGTAAAATTTATAAAAAAATATTTATCTTATGAAATTATTAAAAATGGAATGTTATACAGATACATATTTATAAACAAAAATATATATTTGTGGGTATATATTTGTAAAAAATATAGATTGATCAACAATAAAATCCAAACTTTATAAACCATAGGTTTAGAAATTAAATTTAAAGCAAACCCTTCTCTTATATATATTTTGAAAAATAAATTTTCATATATTAATATAAAAACATATAAATCGATATACATATTTATATCTTTGTAAAACATAGATAATTTGGTTAACTAAAATAATCCAGTACATAAATAAATAAAAATGGTTGATTTATATTGAATACATTAAAACATAAATTTAATATAAATACTTTTCATAAAAAATTCATCAACCAAATAAATAGATATATATTTTTTTATATACATACTTATTTATATATTGTTTAAAAAAAACAGAAAAAAATTGGACCCTTATGTGAGTTTATAAAATCTAAATTGTAAACAAAAATAACCCTTACTTGCTAGTAGAAAATGAATGGGGGAGGAAGTATCCAACTTTTCTATGAAATGAACCAAAGGAGTGGTCTATATCATTTCTTGTAATCATGGAAGAGGGTTACTCCATATTTATAAAAATGTTTTCATAGGTCATAAGCATTTGAGAGAATTGAAGTTATTTTTTAAATTATTTTTGGAAAAACAAGAAAAATACCCCAATAATACAACCATGTGTCGTTAATTTTTATATTGTATTATTTTGTCACCAATAGTGTAATTATAATAATATATTGTATTTTTTAATATTTTTTATCATTTTTTAATAATTTCCTTCATATAATATTATAATAATTTTTAAATCATTTTTTCATATCATTTTAAACTCAAATTTTCCTTTGCTCCATCATTATGTCTCGTCTCTCTCTATCTTTTTATCACCTCTCATGTTCACATTCTATAAATTTAATAATATGAGATTTAATAATTGATAAATCATTTTGTTTTATTTATTTTGTTTTAAATATGTGACATTTTTAAAGACTCTTCAAATCAAGTTTTGAATTTGATTAAAATAAAATAACATATATATAATAAAACAATGATAATTGTTTATTTATAAACATATACTTATATTTTTTTAATTAAATAAAACATTTATATATATATAATGATAATTATATTTATTTATAAAAAAAGTACATTATATCACGTTTTGATATAATATATATATATATATATATAATAAATATAATTTTAGTTTTCAATTTATATATATATATACTTACAACACATATCACAATTTTTTTATTTTGGTTGCATTCTTTAAATTTTTTTAATTAATATTTTTATCTATATTAACACAAAATGTAAATATTTATACATGTATAAATTTATCTTTAATATCATAAACACATATAATTTCAAAATTATTGTAATTCATATATTTTGTTTTTTATTAAAACAAATTATTATAATTTAAAAATTACAAGTTTATTAATTTCAAATAAATCATATCATTTTTTGTACTACATAAAATTAATAATTTATTATAGAAAATTATTATTTCATATAAATCATTATCATCATTATACATTAAAAATGAAAAAATAGTATATTTGTATAATATTTTTACTACATTTGAGCGTGTATATATTTTTATTCTATTCTAAAATGTAATTTCAATTTTAATGTTTAGTTGTTAAAATATTTTATTTTCATTGTCTGAAAATAAAATAAAAATATTTATATTACAATAATTTTTTTTAAAAACAATATGAAATTAATTTAAATTTTATTTTGTAAATAGAAATTTATTAAAAAAATAGATTTGAAAATAAAGAAAAATTTTATAGAAGCTTATTGGATGAATATTTTTATATATCGTTATTAATGATAAATTTATTTATTTATTTAATTTACTTATTATAAAATTTTATTCATTTAAATTATAAAATATATTACTTATAAATATTTGGGTTGTTATAGTACCTCACAACCTGTATTCTGAAATTACAAAACATTTTGGTCAACAAATCGAAATAGATACATGATAGACTAAATTTTTTTCCCCTAATTATGTGGATTATCTTGAGGACCATCCAATGAATAATCTTTAAGAACCAATGTAATACTTCTAGGAGAAATACATTTGAGCACAAAAATAGATGAGATAATCTAACAACCAAATAATTTTTGTCCAAACTATAAAACCATGAGAATGTACTGAGAATGTTTTTAAAAACAAATAATTGGACACACATATCCTAACATCCTATGGTAACTTCAGTCTCATCATGGAAATAACTGACAAGGAACTAAATCATCCCACATCCCAAATCCCCAAAATATTATATCTAGCCTACCAACTACCCAAAAAAGGCCACAACCATCCCCTTAAATACCAATTTTTGAGGAACCCAACTTGGATACCATTAAAAAAAATGGTACCCAACCAAAACCTCAAATACTTATTGGGTGTTACTGATCCCCATGGATTGAAACCTAGGACCTGATCATCAAAAAAAAGAACAAAGTCATTAATTTCTCTCAATAACATGTAAAAAATATGATATATATATATATATGTATACATGGAAGGAATAAGCAGTATAAGTGTAATCTATAAATTTTTCTGTATGAAAAAAGAAATGAAAGAAGAGATAAAACTCAAAAGATAATAAGAAATATTCATGATAGAAGTCTAACACAAAAAAAACTACATCCAAATATTTACTCCTTGTGATTCCATGGTAAAACACTATCTTTCTCACCACGAACTACCTAGAAATAGAATATAGAAACCTAGTCACCTAACTCTAGCACATTTCCTTTCCCTACAAGGAAATACACACAATGTTCTATGCATCACTGAAGGGGTAAATAGAGTGTGGGCTAAGCATTCCTAGTAGGATCCAAACTAGGTCCCTAATATCAAATATTTTTACCACAATCTGAACATGCTCAACCATAAATATAAAAACCCAGGATAATTAGTTGAATGTTTTTTATATGAAAATCATTGTAAAACATTTATCCCATTTTCCACATTTCCAAATAATCCTAGTGAAATAGTTTCAAAGCATTTGATATACCTCAAATAAATCAAATAAAAGAATGTATATATATCAGATCAAATCTAATATAAAAGGATGCACATTTAACATCATGCCAAGTCTCAATATATGCCATTCTATCTAGAAAAGTCATACATAATAAAATAAAATCAGGAAAATTACTTATCTAGATATATGAATCAAATCTATAGAGTATTGAAAAAACCCCGCAACTAAACCCCCAATATATCAAACATGTCCATAGAATAATTGACCTTGGATATAGGGGAATTCCCAACGAGTAAACCTTTTGACATTAACTATAGGAAAGGAATATTATTACTCCATTATCCTATATTTCCAAGGAATAAAATAAAATAAATTTTCTAAAAAATTTAATCAAAATAATTAATTTAATACCATATCAAAAATATATTTCAAAATTCATTGAAAATAACTAATCATTAAACAAAACATCGTAAAAAATATATTTTTGTAAAAAAAAGCATTTACACACACATAATGAAATCATTCCAATTAATTTTTAAATAAAATATATAAAACCATAGAAATAAAATTCATCCAACATAGGATAGATATGGAACCACCTACCTCAAAATCTGGTTACTCAAGACCTCAACAAGATCAACTAATAAAGAGGAATTCAATGAAGACAATAGAGGAAAAATTACAAATCCTCACACCTCATAAATAAATTTATGAATAAAAATGGTTAGTGGGTTGGATTTATCTCAACATACCTTGAAAAAAATTTTGTTTCACCACAAAAAACACAAGGGTCATCCTTTGAAGGAAGATCTCACAATAAATCAATAATGAATAAATAACATATTCATCACATATTAACAGATTTATAAATATATCGTAATGGTTCTTCCAAGATAAAAAACAATGAAGAAACATAAGAATATCCAAACCATAGGGATATACAATAATAGAAATTAAGATTGATCATTGACAATAATAATCCATATTGATAGGAGATCCTCGAAATCACTAGGGAGAGATCATTTTTCTCTAAGGAAAAGAATGTCATTAAATGAAAAATAAATAACCCATACATTACCTAAGAATTCAATAACCCTAAAACATTTTTATCGGAAACTGTTTCAGGATATAAATTTCTCAAATAACAAAAGATTCCTAAAACATGACTCCTTGGATTAACAATCCTGACATTGACTATTTAACAATGTGTACTCGATTCACATTGTGTAAACTATTCCTTCCTTAAACCAATACATGGTGTCAGACCTATTCAGGATTTACATTGCATGAACTATTCACAAAGTGGAAATTCAATGTAGGAAGGGAATAATCTGGATACTAATTAAACAACCAAATCCATCTCTAGTGTTATCTAAACTATGGGATAACCCCACATTTCCTTTTACATGTTTATACTAAGATTATATTAATTCCAAAAAAACATGCATGAAAAAATTTAGTTCACTTTCCCTGGAAACTCTCTCCACTCTCGGGAGTCCCAAAACTCATCCAATCAATTTATAAAATAAATATTCTGATGATAAATACCTGAAATAATGTAATGGGATATTAATCTTGGTATAATTTGATACTTGAAAATATTAATCATTTAATATAGAATTTCATTAATAGTTATCCAATAATTATTTCAAGTATTCCAATTCACATTATAATGAATATAAATCATATTTTTTAGGAATATAACATATGAGGAAGATATCATTTCTTCCCCATAATAAATTAATCCCTTATACGTAAACAAGTCTTATATAATGTTTGGATATAGATAGTAAATAAATCTAGAATTATGCTTATATGTATGTGACATGTGTCCCATCACATACCATAAAAAACTAATCTAAATTCTATTTTTATCAAGAAGATAAAAATTATAACTTGGTCCTCCATGATACTAATGTCCCCTTTCCTAGGATATGTCATTTTTTATCAATATAATCAGTATAATATATTCACCAATTTTTTCTACTATTTTTGTTCTCCCTAGAGTCTTATTCATATTTCATTAAGCACTATAATTTTATAAATCAAAATATGTATGATTTATTAGGTTTTATATTTAGAAATCATAATATTCAACCAGATAGGGTACACTGAATCCATATTCCTAGAGATTTGAAGAAACTGAGACACATCCATATTTACTATAGTATGAATCAAGTCTATTTTATTTAATCGGGAGAATTCCAAATGAGCATAAAATTATATAACCAGCGTTATATAGAATGAATTTCCATTTTCCTTAAACAATTCACTCAATACTTTTCTCTGAATAGATTTTCAAAAAAATGATCTACTTGATTGAAGCCACTAATAATCTAGTTTTTTTCAACCCAAAATGGATAATATGTTTAATAGGGGTTTGAAGACATCACTTCATATCTCATTCTACCATCATCATTCATGTATTTATTTAAAGGATAATATCAAGTTGGAAAAGTGGAACCACGAAAAAAAAATTTCCTTTGATTTCTCAATTTTATTTATAGTCCTCAATAGTTTTAGGTTTGAGTATGAGGGAGATGATTCAAAAATCAGGTTTCAAGAAAGAAGGATTCAAAAATAAGAAATGGATTTTTAGGATATATAAGTTCATCAATTACAATTATAATTAAAATTTTATTTCAACCATTTTTGGATTATAATAAAAAAAAGAATAAATCATGCCAAAATAATATAATAAACATTTAAAATATAAATAGACATGATTGGTATTCTGAATATGTGTTCATGAAAACTAAATCATGGTAAGTACACTAAACATAATCTTAGGGTAGGTATACATACCATCTAAGTAACAGATCAATGTTTTTATTGTATCCTCATGGGTAAACAGTTAAGGTAATTATGGTGACTGTATAAAAAATGGTCATTGTCACTTAACTGACCATATGCACAAAACATATTAGTCAATAAACTACCTGTTTCAACTATACATCAATGTTAAATAGGTAAAATATAAATACACCAAAGTTAATCACATATAAAAACAAATTACACAAATATAAAAGAAATAACTATTTTAAACAATTTATCATTATTTAATCTTATCTAACACAATTATGATATAATTGATTCTCTCTAAATATTCTAAGGATTACTAAATATTAGAACATGTTAATGATCAGTTCTAATTAATTTAAGATTAATATCACCATTTTTAAAATAGTTGTCTATATTGATATCAAAAATTGAGAAATGTTTTTATAATCTATATTATTTTTTCACATATAAAACCATATGGAATATTTTGAGGCTTACAAGTTGATAATTTATTGGTTTTCTTATTTTTAATGCAACATGAAAATTGATATTTTTTAAAGGTGAAATTATCAAAAAGTAATATTTGAATCTAACTTATAACCACCAAAATCATTGTCTATATAACTAACTAATTCCAATGATTTACCTCTAGAGATGAACATTATAAAATCGATTTCTTTTTTGAGAGATTTAAAAATTATTTAGATCGAATTAAAATGTTATTCCTTTGGATTTCCTTGAAAATGTGCACACATTCACACATGAAGAAATAGGGTGGTTTTTTGTGTTTGAAATTGAGGCCCGTTAGTCAAAAAGATAATAATTTAATGATTTTAGATGTGACAATTTTAGAGTTAATCATTAACTCCAAATTCATGTGTCTGTTATCAATCATAATAACACATTGATATCAAGAAGAAATAATTTACATTATAATGTTTTAAAAGTAGATGGATAGAAAATCTTATGAGGAGTTTTATTTATACATCATATGGAATTTCGATTATGTTTTTTAATAGATGTATATCAAAAGAAAATCCAAACAAAAAAGTCATCTGAGGGACCCACAACCACATTAGATGTGGGAGGCGTAACCTCATCCATGAAATCATGGTGGTAGATGGGAATTCATTACATTCCGATAAGAAGTAACTAAACTGTGGTAAGACATTATATAGAAAAACATAGAGGCAAAGCATGGTACCAGCATATGATGATGCTAGAGATGATAAGAGGAAATTGGTATCCATTTCTAGCCAGATTATGATTAACTTGTATTATAATTGAGTGTGCTTATAGTTTCTATGTGGTATAATATCCATTCATGTACTATTTATAGTCTATTATAAATATTGAATGAAGGGAGATTTTACAATCTGATACATAAGAACTATCTGATCAACTGAGGGCTTCCTCTTCTTTATTAAGACATCAAAGAGCTTATGTATATCAGTATTCATTCATATAGTGGCCTCTGATGAACCACAAAATACATCTAATATTCTTTTCATTATCCTGAAAACATATGAGTGATTGAAACTATTTGAAACATTTATTAATGTTTAAAAAAAGATTAAAATGATCGGAAAAAAATTGGAGATAATTCATATTCTCAATTATGATGGAATCTTGTGATATGCCTTCTAAGGAGTGAGTCAATGGAAATGAGAGGTTATCTATATTTTTTTAATCTCTGAGGGGCTTTTATAATCTATATAAATACTTGAGGTTGAGCACAATTGTTGGTGAAATTTATCCAACTTCATTGATAGATTTTTATTTTTGATAGTAAAAGAGTAGTTCAAATGCTTATTATTTTTATGGTACTTTAAGGCATTCAAGATGAACATATAAATTACAGATCTTAGGAAGTTAGCTTGATATTCCATAAACTAGTTTAAATTAATACAATATGTTTTTTAAGGATAAATTTAAGTTAGGTATATAGTTACATGAAGATGAAGTACATAAGATCAGTCCCATAAGTTCTTTTATGTGATGATCTTAATGGTAATGCATGAAATGATATTTATTTATAAAGTCTTTTCCATGTGTAACATCTTTGTAAAACTCATTATCAACCTTGAGTAATGAAAATTAATAGTGTAATCATAAAATGATTTGGTATGTTATACATTCATTAATGAATAGTGAAGGTATATTGTTGATCAGTGAGATAAGGGAAGAATAAGTGAGAATAAAATGAGATATCATTTCATGATGACATTAAGGGGATAAGTTTCAAGATATATGAAATATTCAAGAATAATGATAATGCAAATAACAATTTTAATATTCATCAAGACTTCTATTTTGTAAAGAACTAGTGAATGTGCAAGTGAACCAATCACTAAAATTATAATTAGTGAGTTTATTTTTATGAACATGAAATAATATATACACAAGAAATAACACATAAAAATAGAAATAATTGATAATACAATGTAGTGTATAACATAAATTCATGATGTATTAATAATTTCACATGAAATATACATTTCATAATTACTATGATTTGTTTTGAGACTAAATCATGAACAATTTATTAGAATGAATTCATATTTTATTTTCTCAATCATCATTATGGATAGAACTCCCATAAAAGAAAGAATTAAAGGAAAATAAATGTCACACTGAGGTAACTAATGATATCATCTGATCATGAATTATTTGATGAAGAAGAACATTACTGCAATGGTTAAATAATGTTTACACAATCAATTGTAATTAAACTATATCATGGAGGAACATCAAGTAATCATCATATGCATGGATATGATCATTTGAATATAAAGAAGGATCATGTTGCTGGTGAGTATAACTGGTTGCTGAAGAGGCTCTAGATAATGTGGGTCTTACAATTTGAGGGGTTGGAGTCTCTAACAAACCATAGAAGAAGTGTTGTATCACTAGGGGTTATAACCCTGATCATCTATATGATCTTCTACAAGGTATTATAATCAATTGTTTCATTAAACATTTTAATTAATCAAAGTATAATATTAGAGAATCCATATTAGGTTTTATAACAAAAATGTCTTAGAGGAGGTATTAATACATAACCTTGTAAAAATACTTAGTGTTTTGTTTCATTTATTTTTTGAATTTCATCCATGATCCAATTATTATAACATGGGATAAATGTATAAATAAAATACTGAAAAAAAATATTAAATCGTGTAACACCAAATTCAACCCCCTCCAAATGTGATTTCAAGATCAATTGAGATATATATGGCTGGATATACATCACTTGTCTAGTTGTTTTTATCAGAAGTATATTAATTGAAAATTTAATTTTGATGAAAATTAAAAAGATAAAATGATCTAAAATCCTATCTCTTCTACAGATGATATGAATTTTGACATTTTATTCATTTCTCATAAAAAAATAGTGGAAATGAAGTCAGATAAGATTTGAAAGTTAAGATAAGATCAACTATTTATTTAAGGATATCAGAGTTGTAATTTTTCAGTGAAATAAGTTGATTATAATACTGATGAACAAAATATTTATTGTGATGATTATTTTATCAATTCAAAAATTATATACATTCTAAAAAAACCCCAAATAAGAGGTCACATGTATAAACATTGTTTCCAAGTGACTTCGATATAAAAAAATACAAGAAAAAGAAGAGTATAGTGATATGGATTATGAATTGTCTTAAATGTTTGGCATATACAGAACTCTTACATTCTGTAGAGGGAACTGTAGAAGGCACTGGTTGGCCCTATAGTAGTTGGGAATATTCCCCTGTTTGGGCCTTCAGGCCACCAATTTGTTTCCTGAGTCCTTTAAGGCCTTCGGTCCACCAAGGCCTTCAGGTCAGTAAGGCCTTCGGGCCACCTCAAGGCCTTCGGGCCACCTTAAGTGCGTATCCAAACCGGATGACCTATAAGGAACAAGACCTGCAAGGAGGATGTGAAAGGAGCTTTCACCACCGTAGAAGCTAAACAGATTGAAAAAATGAGAGGGTATGGAACCTGCCATCAGGACAAGCTCGTGCGTGCACAGGAATGCCTAGACGAATAGCTATGTGAAAGTGGAGAGCTGATTTCACGATAAAAATGATGGGGAGGAGCAGTTCCAAGTAGTTAGTCTGAGTTTTATTTCATGTTTGAAGACTATAGGAAAATTAATTCCTCTAAGGCATGTGGGCCATGTGTTATTTATGCCTATGGGCCTTGTAAGGGTTCCAACTCACCCCTTGAAAGGTGAATTATCAAAAATCAATAAAAATATAAAGGACTTCGGGCCATTTGATGGATGAGAGTATTTTCCTCAACATAAATTGTATTTAACATTATGTAAAACTACAGAGTGTAGAAGTGATAAAAGATATGAATTTCAAATTTTTTGAGAAATATGTATTGAAAAGTATTCATCTAATAAAAGTTTCCTTTCTAAAAATAATCAATATAGTGGAATGAATTTCTTGAGATTATCTAAGGATAAATCTATTGTAAGATCATTGATGAAGGTAACCCTTTTTCATCTTAAATATGTTTGTACAAATTATTTTTTGAGGACTAGGTCATATTCAATTTCAAAATCTAGAAAAATTTAGTTGAAGAAAACATTGTTTTGCAGAAATAAATAACATTATTAAAAATGTTCTACCCAAAAGAAAAAATGTAAAATACATCTATAATGTGTCAAAGGATAAAAAAATAATGATTTCATGCATATTGATCATTATTTATAGATTTTGGGAATTAATAAATAAATTTTTTTATAATATTTAATTTTATGAAAATTATATAATGTCCGCATTTATGGTTATAAAAGCTGAATAAAATTAAGAACATGCACAACAAAAGATGAAATCACATAAATGGGATCATTTTTTCAAGATATAATGGATTATGTTGAAAATTTATGTAATTATTGAAAAAAAACGGTCATTGTTATGATAAGTGTTTTTATATACAAAAAATTCACAAATAATTTATAAATTTGAATAGGAGAAAACAATCAAAAGGGGTTCAGGTAATAAATAATGATGACATATAATCAATGGGATGAGAAAAAAAGAAATAGGTTGTTGAACTACCAACTCCTATGGTATTTGTTAATATTGATGTCGAGAGAGTCACACCAATGAAAAGAATATTATACTTTAGTATAAATGGTCACATCATAGACCATTTTTTATTTTTCATGAATATGAAAAATAAAGGAACCTTGCTGGATTCAATGAAAACATAAATCCATAAGAGAAACCATATGATTGATTTGGTGAAAGAAATATATGATAAATAATATTATAAGTTCCATAAAATGTGTAACATGATGAATTATGTTGTATTATGTGAAAAGTGTAATATATCTATACATACATGTAAAAAATTATTGACATGGTTACAGGGATAAGAAAAATTCTTGAAGAACAAAGGGATATCAACAGTGATGTCTTGTTTTTGGGATGTAAGTCTTCTCTCAATGGGATGAATTAGAATTTTCTTTATAAATTATTCACATTAGTGAGTGATCAATTGGAGGATTCAAGAATCATAGATCATTTTGAGGAAAGTAAAATTTATTTTCATGGAAATGTGAAGAATACTATTCATATAAGATTACTACTCGGTTGAGAAGAAGCCCTCGGATCCATTTCTATAAATTAGTATCATTTATGAACCAAATTAATCCTATATATATATTGTATCTTTTTAATGAAATGAATTTAAGGAGAATAATTTATTCATGGGGGATATATTTGATAAAATATATGAACATATTATATCTATAAGTGCTGCCATCTTGGAAGACTATTGGAATCATGTCGTCTTCATAATACATCTATATTAATCTTAGATGAATCATGGATTTTATTCCCAAAGAAAGTCAATCACAATGAAGAATTATTGGGTGCATCTCATGAATGATATCATAGAATAACAACATCCAAATATTTCTATCTCAATTTATATATTATGAATATCATATGTTATAGTGAGGTTGTAATTGGCTAACTCTAGTTTTTCGAAATATATATATTAAATATTTACAACATTGAGGTATACTGATTACATTATTTTATTTTCATGATAAAAATATATTCTAAAATAGATATATTGTTCACATGAAGATAAAAGAAAATTAAGTTTGATAAGGGGAATTTAATTTTGTTACTAGAATCTTGTTAATGTATTTTTTTGTGATATACATAAGAGATCAGTTGAAAATATTTTTATAAATTCCTAAAAAGGGGTTTCAATGATGAGTCTCAAGTGATGGAAATTATTTGAAACTATTGATGTAAAATATGATCACTATTGTTTTCTACATAGATAATGTCTCACATAGACTCGTAGTTGGTTAGATTTATCTCATTATATTATTAATATTGATTTTGCCTTTATCAAAAGTAAAATATACAATAAGTGTCATAAAAGAAGAAATTTTTATTAAAATATTAATTTTGGAAATGTGATATCCTTCCCAAATATATATCATTTGTTTTATTTCCAATAACGGGGATAATCTATCAATTATTTTTAAAATTAAGTGGGTAATCTCAACAAATCCAGTGGGGGATATTAAAGAATTCAATTGGTTTTTGGAGTTTGAAATTATCGTCAATTATTTGTGAAGAAGAAAAGTCAATGAGTTCAAATGAGATTATTATTGAGCTTATATTTAATTCAAAAGACATGTATCAGTTGTTATATATAATTTCAAATTTATCTCAATAAGAAAAATTATATGAGAAATTTTTAGAAGGATTTTCTATAATTTTTTAGTTGGAGTTGTATTTTCCCTTCATATTGAATTTGGATTATGATTTTTTTAATATATTTATATAAAATGAATATGAAACCACACTACCCAAATAAGGGACCCATAACCACTTCTATGTTGGGAAGGTGCAACCTCAACCGCACCAATAAGGTGACAGATTAGAATTTAATGTGTAAATTAAAGGGATTTCATAGAAGTGGTGATCAACCATGTGGGGAGTCCAGGTGGTCGAGAAGGGTTCCGACATGGGGTAGTACCAATGAGGAGAGGAGTGGGTCTGTAACCATATCTGGTCAGTTTTAGACACACGTTCTATTATAAGGTGGAAGGGAACCACTTCTGGTTTTGATATTGGATATTCTCCTTGAACATATTGTTGCTCCACAATTAAATATATGGGAATAAGGGAGGTAATCTGATCTAAAACATCTACATTATCTATCATACTTAGTGAAAAATTTTATTCCTTAATCCATATGAGTGATTTTTAATTTTCATTCCTTGTTTATTTCAACATAATGATCCAACTGATCCTTCTAATATTCATTTCAAATTCTAGATAAATTTAGAAAGATTTAAACAAGATGCAACATTTTTTCAATTTTGAAATATGATTAAGTCAAATAAAAAATAATTGGAACTAACTCGTAATTTTTTTGATGGTGTAATCTCACAATACGTATTCTAAGGATTCACATAGTGAAAATGAGAGTATCTCTAAAAATTTAGAACCTCATAATTAGTGTATGAATGAATATAAATACCAGGTGATGATCTCATTTATTTTTTTATTTTATCTCACATCTGAGAGATATTTAATTCTTGATAGAGTAATATAGTGTTCCACATTCTCATTATTTTAAATGGAGTTTCCTGAATTTGAGCTGAACATATATACATGAGATCACATGATGTTAACTTGAGATTCCATGAAATAGTATAAATTACTAAACTATTTTTTGAGAAGGAAAAAACCGAACCCACTTATACTATTATGAGAATAATAAATATAGAATTTATGTCACATGTTTTTAGTTATGAGATGAGCTTTATGATAATGCATGAAATGGTATTCATGTTTGATGAATTTTTTTCATATAACATTTGAGGAAGAGACAACATATACCATCTGTTATGCAGTAAAATAGGTTCTTCATTAATTTTTTTTCTATGAGATAGTAACATGAGGAAACATTGACGGTGTATTTATGAGTAGTGATATATAGTAAGTAAATGTGAGAAGAAAATGTGATATCATTTCATGAGGACGGTTTTTGGAGGAATTACTATAACCATTCAATAGATATGCATGAACATAACGTGCATAAGAAGTGGAATTTCATTGAGGTGATCTAATTTTTAAATAACTAATGAAGGTGAAAGTGAACCCATCACTACATGTATTTGAATTTTTTGTATTTCGATGCACATGAAATAATTCATGTTGTGAAATAACACTTTATTAAAAAATTATCTAATAAGACCATGCAATGTATGACATAAATGAATGATGTTTTAATAATTTGAATTGAAATATTAATTTCATAATTAGGGTGAAGTGTTTTTTATACTAAAACCAGAGAACTATTTCAAATTCAATTAATATCTATATTTTTAGAGAATAGTGATGTTGTATCTTTAGAAGAAGACTGAATTTATTCCCTAACAATGTTGCACTAATGTGGTAGATTATATAATCTAATCATAAAATATTATAGATATATTGGCATCAGTGAAAAGTTTCTTGAAGTTATATATGAGATGTTAAGATCTAGAATTCTTGTGGAGGAAGATACATTGATCTTCCTATCAGTGGATCAGATCATCATCACAAGAAGAATGAGCTAGTGAATGGGGTGTTTATCCAGTTACTAAAGAGGCTCAAGAGACTGGGGGTTTAACAAGGTGAATGGTTTTGATTTTTTCCCAATTAAGGTAGAATAATATAATCAACATGTTGGTATAAAAAGAATACATATTATGATAATGTAAAGGGGTGTAAAATCAGGTGCTTCCAGAACAATTGTAATTAATAAAAATATTATCATGGAGAATCTGTGTGGGAGGTCTAACAAATATATAAATGAGTAAGTATTAGTACCCTAACTAGTTAAAATATGATGTCTTGTGTTCTTCTTACATCCTAAATTGCTATATTGACCAACTTTTATTAATAGGTTACATATGTTTGAATTGAAAAGTCAAATAGAATTATGTAAAATAGGTTACATCTGATTCACCTCCACCCTCTCAGTGTGATGCGATGATCGATTGGACACTTCACAAAATAAAAAAACTGGATAATTAGTATTTATATAATGTAATCTTCCAATAATTCATATACAGATGGTTTCTACCATAATATTCCTAGTTATATATAGATCCATCTAACACCTTGTACTCATAGTAGTATCCTTTATTTTTATACTATATATATCTAAATGTTTAAGATTATATTTAGTGTATTTTATGTGATATAAAATTATTCCTTCCTTATTATAAAAAACATAAAAAATGGAAGTATTTAAACTCACCCATTAAACTCATTTCAAATTAATTTTTACCATCTTTTAGTATTCAATATATAAAACATTTCATAAAAAATAGTAAATATTATCATCGTGTTATATTTAAATGAATAGAACAACATTTTAAATTAATGTAATAAATTTTTTTTATTAGTTATACCTTGTTAAATACCTTTGTAAATAAATAATGATCTAATACAATCATACTACACTCTATGAGATTATAGTAAATCATAAAAATCATTTGATATTAAAAAAAGGATTTTGAAAATGAGTTTTTCTTAAACAAGGGAATGGTTAAAAAATGCAGTCAATAATATAACCCATTAGTAAATAACTACTAATATTTATTTTATTTAGTATTGCATTAAAAATTAATTTATATTGAAGAAGTATCGAAATGGATTAATGTATTGGTTATAGAGAAAAGTTTTCCTCATTGTAAATACCATCCACATTATTACACCATTATGAAAAAAAGTCTTTCATTATTTATAATTATTGTTCTAAACCCATCATCCATTAAACACCAATTAGGTTCTGATTAATAAAAAGTACTTAGGTATTATTACTAGTTTCGTGAATTTTTTTCATTCAAACCGATTCAAGTCTACTTATGTGTAAATTGATGAGAATTCATCATTTATATAAATTATTATTATTTTATGTTCATGATGTGACAAAGGTCCTTGATGTAAAACCATATTTCTATGAGAATATATTGTATACATACCACTATAATTATTTCTAACTGCATCATATAAGGTATGGTCTCCATGAGTTATAATGACACTATAATAAAAAATGCATGGATCTTAACCTTATTCATCTAGTTCTGGTTCAAATAGTTCTTCCTCTCTACATTTATTTTCTTTATAATGTTTCATAAAACCATCAATATGATTGGTTTATGTATTTAAAGTAATATTAAAATGATCATCCTCTTGTCTTTCTAAAGAATTATTTTTATTATACGGATAAGTTAAAACAAATATGAATTTTAAATATTTTTTTACAATTGGGTAATCTTATTGAAAAAATTGTGTGATTTACAAGTGTTTGAATAAACAAGGATGATTAGTTCATCTCTATTGAATTAATATTTATCTAAATATTACTTTTCGTTTATAATTAATACCTTGAAGCCAAAAACACTAAATTAATTAAATATTATTTTTCATCCATTTTATAATTCATATGTTGTCTTCATTAAGAAATTATAATATGAATCTTATTTATAGTATAGAAATATATATTGACAGGTTTATCTCAAAAATAATTAGGTATTTCATTCTAAATAATAAAATTCTAGTATATCTTTTATAGTTTTCAATTTTATCTTTTTGAAATACTGGGTGTACATGGAGAAGAAATACTAGGATTGTATCCAATTTGAGTGCTAATTATTCAAATTTGTCATTTCAAAAATCATGGAAATGATCACTTTGTAAGGTCATAATAGTAATCCAAATATTAGTTTCTAAAAATTTTGCTTATTTTGTGAAATAGAAATAAGAATCTATTTTTTATCTAAAAATAATACACATTTGTAAATAAAATAGAAATTTACAAGAACAAAGTAATAAAAATTTCTGTTTATAAATAAACTCTATATGGTCTAAATAAGATAATGTGAAGCCACTATGATAGTATTGTAGTTGAAACATGTTTCTATATTTTGAAGTAGATCATATATTGTTTCCCTTTTGAGGTGGGATTTAGACATTATCTTTGGGGATTATAGTTTATTAAGATATTTAACTAATCCCTTAATAGTTATCTTCTCATGAGTGTGAGGGTTATAATGGATTATTATTATATTCAAGAGCCAAGATTCTTTTTGAAGACACTAAAACATGAAATATTTTTTGAAACATAAGAATATAAATCAACAATATAAACATTACCATCATTTAATATAGTAAAACCAATATTGTTCTTGGAAACATAACATTTTTAGGAATTGTTTTCAAATTTTACATTGTATAAATCATTATATGTTTATGAGATGCAAAGAATATTATATATTAATCCATAAAAAAATAAAACTTTATAAATTAAATAAATATTATAATAACCTATTTAATCATGTCATTTTTTTCCTTTAGTGTTGTCACAAAATGTAACATGTCGACCATCAATAATAATAAGGATATTAAATCTTGTGTGGCCTTGATCCTTGTTTCAAGAAAATAAACTATCATGTTACGATATATTCCTACCGGTACTCATCATGAATGTTTCCTATAAAAATTGATACAAGAAATGATTTTTGTACCAATACATTATTGGGTCCAAAAATGTAAGCAGCAAAATATTTCAGAATCCAAAATTCTTTTAAAGAATTTAAAAAAATAGAAATAAAACATATATAAATAAAAAAAATTGGTAAAAAATAATATGAAAAATCTAAATAATTATATTATATTGATCAAGGAATAAATGGATTATAATAAATTCTTCACTAACCATGTTGGTATAAAATCCCAATTTTATGTTGGGTTTCTCTTTTTAACAATAATCAAGGCCATAATTTCACTACTATTTTTTATTCTTTCCAGAATAATTTTGAGTTATTATTTTAAATTTTTATGTTAATTTTTTCCTTTTAATAATTGGCCAATCAAGTATTTTTCTAAAAATCATTTTTAACATTAACTAATAATCTATACTTCTTCTAACATTTACTATTATCTTAAAATTAACAAAATTTTTATCTCATAATATTATAGTATTAAAATAATTCCACATACTCATATTTTAACCATTATTTTTATTTTTTAAAATATTAATGATATGAGTAGGATATGTAGAAACAGTATTTATTATATCAAATGCATTTTTCATAAAACACATGTTGTATCTATTATAATTTTCATATATGATCAAGATAAATTCACTATAACTATCCTCAGTGATTCTCTGTGTTTATTTTATAGCCTTATTTGACCTTTACTATTATCCTCATATCATTTATTATATTTAAAATTTGGATATTTATCTTTAATATTCCTTTTTATTTTTCATTCATCGTAGTTCAATTATCCTGAGTTATTTTACATTTTATAGTTCCATCTTTTGTTGTTATTTACATCATAGTTTTTTTCATGAATATTTAATTAATCCTATAGAAAATCATTTATATCCATGATATGTGAGATATTCCATCATCACTATCCAAAGGTGATTCATCTCAACATGAACTATAATCCCATATTTTTTTCTTTATCATTGATTCATAATTCATGAAAACAACTATTAATAAGCTAATCTTCTACATTTGTTTCATGTTATTAAACATACATCATGAAATTTACAATAAACACAATTACTAGTATTTCAATTATTAAACAAGATTTTCTAATGGAAATAAAGGTTCTACTCCACCGATCTTGTAAGAAACATAGGAGTCTCATCACATTACACTTATATTAAATTTCATCCCAAGTTCATTAATTGTATTTAAAAGTTCATTTAATGTGAGATACATAGTAAAAATTTATTAATAAGGTTTCATATAAAATGTATCATATTTAAAAGTGTAGTTATTCTAGGTAATCTATTTAACATTTTATGTTTCATCAGGAGATATTGAAAGAATATTCAAGATTTCCCAATGTATTAGAAGATGACCAAATTCTATTGAAAACACCTTATCTGAATGAACAATTATAATGAATTCATATAATTATAGTAAAATTAATATAAATACTTAGTATGAAAACACCAATAATATAGAGAATCATTTTTTTTTTGTAATTTATTTCCTTATTAATGTATACATATAAAATCCTACACATTCTATATTTATTTTCATATTGATTATACACTAAGACTAATATTTTCAAATAAAATAAGGAGGCTTGTTTCCAGAAATCCCATTTATAAAATTATTATTCCTAAAGATAAAAATAATGTAAATAATATAAATTTTGATTTTATAGAAAAATTAGATCAATGTTAAAAATAAATAACTTTACCCCAATACAAAATTTTGGCCAGAGTATAAAACTCAGTAGGTATGTATTGAGATTACAATTAAAATTTATGTAAAAATAAATAAGAAAAAAAAATCCACCAATTTATAATAATATCACAATTTAATAAAATAAAAAAATTATATATTTTTATCTTTCAAAAACCACCTCCAAAGATCAATATATACTCAATAAAAAGAAGTTTATAACTCTATTAAAATTTCAAACAAATTTACTTTTGTCAAAAAAATGTTCATAAATAATTTATTAAAGCTAACTATTGATAATTTTGAAAATTAAATCATATTATTTTAAAAATAATGAAAACAAAAAATAAAAAAAATAAAGGATTACAATATTATGATTAGTCACAAGACATGACCTAGTCCTCTCCACTTGTAAAACACCTTCTCCCAAAAAAATTATTTATTAAATAACATAATCTGAATCATTGATCATGTTTTGTATACAACTACTACACATAAGAGTAAAAATCTATAAAAAAATGTATTCCATAGTTTTTGGTGGGATAGTAGAAGTAAAATATTGAGATAAATGTTTTCTAGAACACTATAATACAATACATGTTCCAGTGTTAACAATTAAATAAATTTCAATAAATACAACTCGAAATATAAGATAAAATGAAAATGAAAAAGAATAGAATGTTATAAATAATAATGAACCAACATTTCATCATCTTCAATTGAACATATATATTTTCATATATCAATGAAAATGATCAAATTGGTTTGTAAATATAGGTTATGAAAACATAGTATTTTTGAATGTTCAATAATGTAGTATGGAGTGCCAGTATTTCTCTCTTGAAGATACACTACTATCCTTGTATTTTATCAATGATTTAAACATATTTTTTATGGGATAAATTCTTTATCATATCCATTATAGGATTTTCATATTTTAATCCTATAATATATTTTACTATTAAAAGAAAAGGAACTAAAAAACGCTCCAATATATATCCATCACTTATTTTAAAATATATCATGGCTTAATATTGACATGATCAAATGGTATTTACCTAAATAATGGAAAAATTGGAATAGTATTATTATGAATTATTAGTATGCATGGTCACGTTCCATGGGTAGATCATTTATTCTTATTCTCACTTCTTTTCTTCATGAGGTCACATAGATTCTTCATGTGGTCTCTTATTTTGTCCAAGTGGTTGCTTCATCTCTTTATATTATAGCTTCAACTCTTTAAGAGGTGCGTTATTTACATCACATTGTTACTATATTTCTTCATGTGGTTACTTTAATACATTTTTTGGACATATAAACTCATTATATGGTAGCATATTTATTACATATTGAAGCTTTGTTTTTTTATTTTAGTTAGTTCAATTCCACTTTTGGTCAATAAATTAAAAACACATGGTCAATTTAATACTTATGAAATTCATTCCCACCAGATACATGGTAAATTAGATGTTAATTTCATAGGTTAAACCCTTATCATGGTCACTTTATATTCAACATGTTTTATGTTTGGTACACATGCAGTCAATTAAAATTCAACAGACTATCACTTCACAACTAAGATAGAATTAGCTCATATGTCTCTTCTAATTCTCTATCCTGTTAATTTAAACATTATATTACATCCATATAATCACTGGACCTTCCGAGAAATTTTATTTTCATCACATGTTTGGTTTTCACTTTTACCGTAAGACATGGAATATTTTAAAATTTTTGCTAGACAATAGTTAACTACCAAAAGACATAAAATAACTTACTTATATGAGAAATATGGAATTAGATCACTATTATAATGAAGGGTCGGACTATATAAATATTTATGATGTTTAATATAAAATAATAGTGATATTATAAATCATTTGGTTAAAGTGAATGATGAAAATTGTGAGGTGAAATTGGAATACAATTTCACTCAATATCATACTGTCGATATTTCTACAAATGAAATATTAAGAGATATGCAAGAGGAATTATGACTGAAACTACATATTTATCCTTCACCTCTCATAAGAGGATAAATTAATTATCCCCATAATAATTTTTATCATATTGAAATGGGATCTTAGTAAATTTTTCATATGTTTTTAGTCTGTTATTCATAAAAGCGGAAGATTAAAAGATGAGAGAAAGGACTCTATCAATATATATATTAATCTGTAGTTTTGTTTTCATTTAAATAGATTAAAATTAATGTATGGATTTCGGTTTGGTTATTAATATCACATGGAAATAATTTCATTTCATTGAGATATGGATTTATATTAATAAAATTATCATTTATAGTAGTGCAGCAACAAGACACTACCCATTTAAGAAAATTTTTATTTAATTAACCTGGTATAATTTATATTGTTTTAGAATGGAGATTAAGATAGATAAATTAACTGTTTTTTTTAATTGGGAGTGGTGATAAAACAATATAAAAATGGGGATATAGATTTTTACTTTTGAAATGATGGTAAGACTGTATTTTATTTTAACTTTGTTGTGAAAATCATTAAATCCAAATGAAAAGTTATTGATTCTATTTGGAATGATATTGAGATGATTTTTGAAGGCTTGATATGGTTTGAATTTCATTTGGATTAATTTTTGAATTTTATTACGAAGAAGAATCTTATCTATGTATCACTTAGTAAGAGATAGGTATTCACATTAAAATGGTCATTTTGGTTCAGAAATGTAATATAAGGCCCCAGCCTTAAAACTTACTTAATATTGAATTAAATGAATAATTCACATTGAGAATCTTTTTAGGTTTAGAGTTTTAGAGAATTAGGACATAACTATTACATCTCAAATGATTACAAAGTAGACACTTCTACTATGTTTCCATAAAATAAAAAAAACTCTTAAAAAGAGACATGTCTAGTTCCATGTTTTATAAAGCATGAATTTCCCTTGATCCCATCCTTGACCCTATTCCACATTATGTCCTGTGAAAAACATTTCAAAAAAACTTGGGGTGAGCATAAAAAGCTCAGTAAGGGATAGACAAAGAATGAAAACTGTTATTTTTTCAAACATCACGTAAACCATGAATACTTTATCAAAGTAATACCTTCACGTTCATGAAGTAGTAAAAACTCTTCACTGAATAAAATATCATTACTTACCCTTTTGTAACCAAAGGATTACCATAAACCCCATATAAATAACACATAACATATAAAGGTAACTTGGGACATAAACATACATAAGTGGAATAACCATACGGTCGACTTCCACACATATCACTTAATGGAATAGCCATACGGCCAACTTCCAAACATATTTAATGTAATAGCCATACGGCCGACTACAATACCCAATGCATTGGAGGTTATAACGTAACCACCCGTCCTGGTATTCATGGCACCACCCGTCATATGGTTTATCACGTAACCACCCGTCAAATGTCCAAGTACCAATATAAAATCATAAAACATAAAACCAATATAAAGGAATGATAACATTTCCACATTTCAATCACAATATATCATTTAAATATATTGACATAATAGAATCCTTTATCAAAACTGTTTTCAATACCAAAATACATAAAATAGTATATGGTATTTATTGTATTTTAAAAACATTACGGCTTGTTGAGGAAGCCAAAGACCAAATAATACTCGCGGCGGCGGAAAAGGTCGTTGTCACCACGTATGTTAAAAGAAACATTCCTTTTTGTCGTTTTGTAAAACCCTTCGTCGAAAAAGATTCCTTTTTTTATAAAAGTAAAAGTCAAAGGGGTTTATACACCATATAAAAGAAAGTTGTGTATAAAACAAAATATGCCTCAATGAAAGGAGATTGAGACGAAGTCCCTTACCTCGGGTCCGACTTGACTCGATCGTTCTTTAACGTCTTGAATAATAAACTTGAGTTAATTTATATTTTCTTAAGAACATTTTTCAAGTTCATTATTCCTTTTATATCACTTATTTCCATGTTATAAACATTATGTAGCCATTTAAGTTAATAATTTTTGTTTTGTCGATATTTGGTTCTTAAGTCGAAAGTGGACTTCTTACAATTACATGTTGTTCGTGTGGTCAAAGTTTATTTATATCCAGATTGACATTCCTGATTTGGATATCATATATATCATATATATCCATCATATACATATATTTACAATATTACATAATCATTTATAGGTAAGAAATGAAATGCACCGTTCATGGAGACAGTAAGCCGTACGTACGCATGAACGCTACTTTCATTTCTTTGTCATATTAATGGAATTAAAACTAAATGAGAGGTGTGTATATTTTAATTCCAGAATTATATTCATCATTTAGATGTATCATTCATCATATATATTCATTATATACATGTACTTATAATAGTACATTACATTTGGAGATAAGAAATGAAATGCACCGTTCATAGAGACGGTAAGCCGAACGTACGCATGAACGCTACTTTCATTTCTATTTCAAATTTTTATGTAATGGAATAATAATGATATAGAGGTATATTATAATTCCAATATAACATCATATATAATATCATTAAATCTATCCTTTACACATCCCACATATGGCATTAACGAATCACATCACTTTGAGGGGGCGGTAGTCCGCACTTCCTTAAATGAAGATATCACGTTTACCCATAATGGAAACCATAAAGGTATGCCCAAAACGAAAAATACAGAATCTTAAAGAAAAAATAAACATATTATATATCATATATAGATATAGTGTCATCTTAATGGCCACCTTTGAAGGTGTTAAAAGAATGTTGAACAATCATCGTTTCGGGAGGCCGAAATTCGCCATCCACGGAAACAGTATGTTCTTTAACCATTAGATGTAGGTGTGTGTAAGTGTAGATAGAATCCTTCTAATAACAACATCCTAGTATATTTATGATACTGTAGTTGTCACAAAAGAAATTAATAAAAAGATTTTAGCGGGTTGGAGAAGCAAAATAAAACAAAAGGACTCAAGTGAAGACATTACCTTAAAATCAGGAAACTCCCTTTGGTTTGAGCTCAAAGACTTCCATGGGAAGACTTATTCCCAAAGTGAGGCTTCAAGGAGTAATAGAGGGAAGTGGAGAGACAAAATGGGCAGGGGTTGGCCGAGCCAAAGGCTTTGGGATTGTGAGTAAGGAGGTAGAGGTGAGGGCCTTTTATAAGAGGAGAGGAGGGGCACTCTTGGAAAGTATGAAAATGTTTCTTTATTTTAGAATGCGTTTCGGATTTTAATGATCCCACATTGATGTGTTTCAATGATAAGGTGATACGGGTTCGAAATACACCCATCCAATAGGTTTTGGACAAGTTTAGGTCATAGAATTTACATTATCTTTCCATTTTATTTAAATCCTTTATTAATGAGGTAATCGCTGCATCATCATGATGTCATAAATAATTTACATTATTTATTGTCTAAACATTATAAAAAAAATCATGATGTAGTAAATCTTGTTATCTTTCAAATAAATATTTATAGTCAAAAATCTGACTTGTATAACCCCATGTAAAAATTCTTTTAGTAAAACATCTCATGTTTGTGTCATTTTTACTTTAACATTAAATAAAAAGTTATTTATGTAATTTCCCAACCAATGTGGCTCCATGGGGTCACCAAGTTGACCCATGGCTTTTCCTGGTCGGCCATGACACATCCAATAAGGGTAGGGAATGTGTCTAGATATTTTCATTTTATTATAATATCATTTTTTCCTTAAATTTCCCTAATTACCTCTAATCGCGATTAAAAACTTAATAAGTAACTATTCACCAAAAAATTATTTTAATCCCATTGAACCACATTTTACTTCTTAATGACAACCATGTATGTCATATTTTTGAAATTCAAAACACATAAGTGGTAAAATTTCATTTAAACGAAAAATCAGTTTTTATAAGTACCACTTAGTGGTTTCACTATTCATCAAAAATTGAAGTTTTTCAGAAAAATACCAAAAATTCACCCTAAGCTATATTTGATATTCCAAATTCAAAAATGAATTCTATTTTAAAAAATTCAAAACATATAAGTCACATTAATTAATTTAATAATTAATTCACGTTGTCATGACAAATAGCGTGTTTTTATGAAACAATAAGTATCAAAAGATTGACACTAGTTTAAGTCCGATTTCAAAGTGAAATTAATTCCAACGACCACTATTGGATGAAATGGTAAAAATATATTCTAATTGAACTTAAAAACAAATTCAAAAGATTATCTAATCATCGTAATAAATTATATTAAAAAGAGGTTTTGAATTAAAATACAACATTTTACACAATTCATTAAAAAAATGAACTTTATCGGAAAAATACCAAAATTTACACAAACTAAATTTTGATGTCCCGATTCTCAAAAAAGAGTTATATTTGGACGAATATAATGTATAAGAGTGATCAAATCTATATTTAATGACGGTTCACCATCAAAAGGTGATAAGTGAACCTTTAGTGAAAATTAGGGTATAAATGCATGAAATTGAATTCTTTCTGTATTTTAAGCCTTTATCTTTTATTGGATAAATGTAAAAACATTTAAAAAACATATATAATCATATTTTAGTTATTTCTATCCATTTCCTCCAATACAACGGCTACATGTTAACTACCATTTAAAATAATATTATTATATTACTAGTGTGCAACGTAAGTTTTCAAAGAAACTCATCGTTGCGTATCGAGTATGCAATCGAACATAGAAACCCCTTTAAAGTAAAATTAATATTTAATTCGTAAATATTAATAAATATGAAAATTAATTATTTTCCATTTACCTGGGATGTTACATCTTTCCCCCCTTTTGGGAATTGCGTCCTCGCAATTTTATTCACTTATCAAAATAAGTGGGGTATTTATCCCTCATAGAATTTCAGATTCCCACGTTGCCTCTTCAACCATATGGTTTTTCCACAAAACCTTTACCTGGTGGATTTACCTTATTTCGCAACACTTTCTCTTTTCGGTCAAGAATCAGGACTGGTTGTTCTTCATAAGAGAGATTCTCTTCCAACAAAACTACCTCTGGGCTCAAAACATGAGATGAATCTGGCATATACTTCCTCAACATCGAAACATGAAAAACATTGGGTACCTGAGATAAACTTGGAGGTAATGCCACTCTGTATGCAACTGATCCAACTCTCTCCATAATTTCCTATGGTCTAATGAACCTTGGACTCAACTTTCCTTTCTTACCAAATCGCATCACACTTTTCCCTGGAGAAACCTTGACAAAAACATGAGCACCTACCTCGAAAGATAGATCCTTCCTCCGGTTATCCGCATAACTCTTCTGCCTGCTCTGAGCTGTTCTCATGTGTTTTTGAATCAACTGAACCTTTTCTGCCATCTCTTCTACCAATTCTGGTCCCATCAGCTTCCTTTCACCCACTTCATCCCAAAATGCTGGAGTTCGACACCGCTTCCCATATAATGCCTCAAATGGTGCCATATATATACTGGAATGAAAACTATTATTATATGAAAACTCAACCAATGAAAGATGTTGGTCCCAACTTCCCTGATAATCCATCGAACAAGCTCGTAGCATATCCTCCAAGGTCTCAATTGTTCGTTCTGACTGCCCATCTGATTGCGGATGAAAAGCAGTACTAAAATTTAATTTATTACCTAACGACTTATGAAGGCCTTTCCAAAAGATAGAAGTAAACCTAGGATCACAGTCAAATACAATAGAGAGAGGAAATCCATGTAACCTGACTATCTCCTTAAGATAAAAACAGGAAAGTTGATCTAGGGAAAAACTATCTCGTATAGGAAGGAAATGAGCAGATTTAGTCAAGCGATCTACAATAACACATATTTCATTATTACCTCGAGATGTCTTCAGTAATCCCACAACAAAGTCCATGGATATATTCTCCCATTTTCACATTGTCACTGGTAGAGGCTGAAGCATCCCTTTCAGTAACTGCCGCTCTGCTTTAACCTTCTGACAAGTCATACACTTCACAGTAATATCAGTAATATCTCTTTTCATTCCATCCCACCAGTAATACTCCCACAAATCTCTTTACATCTTAGTAATTCCAGGGTGAACTGAAAACGGAGAACTGTGAGCTTTACATAACAACTCTCTCTTCAACTGTAAATCACAAGGCACACACAATCTCTTCCCAAATCTCAAAACACAATCACTATCAATGTTGAATTCATGCAACTTACATCTACCTTTTTCTGCAACTCACTGTCTTGCTTCTGTGCTTTCGTGATTCTGTCTGATAGAGATGATCTCACTGATACCTGAAGCAAAACAGAAGGACATCATGCACCAACAACTTCTTTGCCAAAGTTCATCAAATCAAAAACCGAAGGATCTCGTTCCAAACGTAGCATGGTTAATGAATCATTACTTTTTCGACTCAAAGCATCAACCACTTTATTTTCTTTTCCCGGATGGTAGTGAATTGTACAATCATAATCCTTGATTAATTCCAGCCATCTCCTCTATCTAATGTTCAATTTTTTTTGAGTTAATATATACTTTAAACATTTGTGATCACTATATATTTCACACTTTACTCCATACAAATGATGCCTCTAAATTTTTAAAGCAAAAATAGCAGTAGCTAATTCCAAATCATGTGTAGGGTAATTTACCTCATGAGTTTTCAACTGTCGTGAAGCATAAGCAATTACCTGATCATTATGAATTAGGACCCAACCGAGTCCTTTCAACAAAGCATCACTGTATATAACAAACTCACCATTCATAGAAGGAAGTGCCCAAACTGGAGCATTCACCAATATTCTTTTCAACTCCTAAAAACAATCATCACATTCCATTGTCCAGAAAAACGTAACACCCTTCCGAGTTAGCTTAGTCATTGGACTAGATAACTGTGAAAAATTTTCAACAAACCATCGGTAGTAACCTGGAAAACCAAGAAAACTACAGATCCCGGATACATTTGTGGGTCTTGGCCATTCTTCAACAACTTTTGTTTTAGCAGGATCAACAGTTATGCCATGTTTTGAAACAATGTGACCCAGAAAAGGAATTTATTGTAACCAAAACTCACACTTGCTGAATTTTCCATATAGTTTCTTTTCTTTTAAGGTTTGCAAGATAACCCTTAAATTACTTTCATTCTTCTCTTTACTTTTAGAAAACACAAAAATATCATCAATAAAAACAACCAATATTTTTCAACTGAGTCATATGAGCCATCACTACAACAAACTGTTTAGTTCTGATTCTGACCATCTTAGGATACTGATTTGAAAGGTCATTTACCTCTGTATGCCTTCCCAGAAAAGATTATATGTTTCCTCTACGAAAAGCCATTATTAAAAATGAAATATCTTAGGCAAACCAACATGGTAGTATTTAAATGCTATATCATTTTAATCGTACCATAAATTAACTTATAATTTTACACTTTTCTAACTCCTAAAGTTGTCTAAACTGATCTTTGATACCAACTATAAGGCCCCAGCCTTAAACCTTACTTAATATTGAATTAAATGAATAATTCACATTGAGGATCTTTTCAGGTTTAGGTTTTTAGAGAATTAGGACATAACTATTACATCTCAAATGATTACAAAGTAGACACTTCTACTATGTTGCCATAAAATAAAATAAAAAACTCTTAAAAAGAGACATGTCTAGTTCCATGTTTTATATAGAATGTCGTTCCCTTGATCTTGTCCTTGACCCTATTCCACATTAATTCCTATGAAAAACATTTCAAAAAAACATGGGGTGAGCATAAAAATCTCAGTAAGGGATACACAAAGAATGAAAACTGTTAGTTTTTCAAACATCGCGTAAACCATGTATACTTTAAAAATGTAATACCTTCACCTTCATGAAGTAGTAAAAACTCTTCACTGAATAAAATATCATTACTTACCCTTTTGTAACCAAAGGATTACCATAAAACCCATATAAAGAACACATAACATATAAAGGTAACTTGGGACATAAACATACTTAAGTGGAATGACCATACGGTCGACTTCCACACATATCACTTAATGGAATATTCATACGGCCAACTTCCATACATACTTAATGGAATATCCATACGGCCGACTTTCATACCCAATGCATTGGAGGTTATAACGTAACCACCCATCCTGGTATTCACGGCACCACCCATCATATGTTTTATCACGTAACCACCCGTCAAATGTCCAAGTACCAATATAAAATCATAAAACATAAAACAAATATAAAGGAATGATAACATTTCCAAATTTCAATCACAATATATCATTTAAATATATTGACATAATAGAATCCTTTATCAAAACCATTTTCAATACCAAAATACATAAAAGATTATATGGTATTTATTTTATTTTAAAAACATTACGGCTTGTTGAGGAAGCCAAAAACGAAATAATACTCGCGGTGGCGGAAAAGGTCGTTGTCACCGCGTATGTTAAAAGAAACATTCCTTTTTGTCGTTTTGTATAACCCTTCATAGAAAAATATTCCTTTTTTATAAAAGTAAAAGTCAAAGGGGTTTATACACCGTATAGAAGAAAGTTGTGTATAAAACGAAATATGCCTCAATGAAAGGAGATTGAGACAAAGTCCCTTACCACGGGTCCGACATGACTCGATCGTTCTTTAACATCCTGAATAATAAACTTGAGTTAATTTCTATTTTCTTAATAACCGTTTTCAAGTTCATTATTCCTTTTATATCACTTACTTCCATGTTATAAACATTATGTAACCATTTATGTTAATATGTTTGTTTTGTCGATATTTGGTTCTTAAGTCGAAAGTGGACTACTTACAATTACATGTTGTTTGTGTGGTCAAAGGTTCTCTATATCCAGAATGACATTCCTGATTTGGATATAATATATATCATATATATCCATCATATAAATGTATTTATGATATAACATAATCATTTATAGGTAAGAAATGAAATGCATCGTTCATGGAGACTGTAAGCCGTACGTACGCATGAACGCTACTTTCATTTCATTGTCATATTAATGGAATTTAAACTAAATGAGAGGTATGTATATTTTAATTCCAGAATTATATTCATAATTTATATGTATAATTCATCATATATATCCATTATATACATGTACTTATAATAGTACATTACATTTGGGGATAAGAAATGAAATGCACCGTTCATGGAGACAGTAAGCCGTACGTACGCATGAACGCTACATTCATTTCTATTTCACATTTTTATGGAATGGAATAATAATGATATAGAGGTATATTATAATTCCAATATAACATCATATATAATAACTTTAAATACATCCTTTACACATCCCACATATGTCATTAATGAATCACATCACTTTGAGGGGGCGGTAGTCTGCACTTCCTTAAATGAAGATATCGCGTTTACCCATAATGGAAACCATAAAGGTATGCCCAAAATGAAAAATACAGAAACTTAAGGAAAACATAAAAATATTATATATCATATATAAATATAGTGTCATCTTAATGGCCACCTTTAAATGTGTTAAATGAATGTTGAACAATCATCGTTCCGGGAGGCCGAAATTCTCCATCCACGGAAATAGTATGTTATTTAACCATTAGATGTAGGTGTGTGTAAGTTTAGATCGAATCATTCTTATAAAAACATCCTAGTATATTTATGATACTGTAGTTGTTAAAAAAGAAATGAATAAAAAGAGTTTAGGGGGTCGGAGAAGCAAAATAAAACAAAAGGACTCAAGTGAAGACATTACCTTAAAATTGGGTAACTCCCTTTGGTTTGAGCTCAAAGGCTTCCTTGGGAAGCCTGCTGCCCAAAGTGAGGCTTCAAGAAGTAATATAGGGAAGTGGAAAGACAAAATTTTCAGGGTTTTTCCGAGCCAAATGCTTTGGGAGTTTGGGTAAGGAGGTAGAGGTGGGGGCCTTTTATAAGAGGAGAGGAGGGGCACTCTTGGAAAGTAAGAAAATGATACTTTATTTTAGAATGCGTTTTGGATTTTAATGGTCCCAATTTGATATATTTCGAGGCTAAGGTGATAAGGGTTTTAATTCCACCCATCCAATAGGTTTTGGTCATGTTTAGGTCATAGAATTTACATTATCTTTCCATTTTATTTAAATCCTTTATTAATGAGGTAATCGCTGCATCATCATGATGTCATAAATAATTTAATTTATTTATTGTCTAAAAATTATCTAAAAACTATAATGATGTAGGAAATCGTTTTATCTTTATAATGAATATTTATAGTCAAAAATCGGACTTGTATAACCCCATGTAAAAATTGTTTTAGTAAAACATCTCATGTTTGTGTCATTTTTACTTTAACATTAAATAAAAAGATATTTATTTCATTTCCCAACCAAAGTGGCTCCATGGGGTCCCCAAGTTGACCCATGGCTTTTCTTGGTCGTCCATGATACATCCAATAAGGGTAGGACATGTTTCTAGGTATTTTAATTTTATTATAATATCATTTTTTCCTTAAATTGCACTAATTACATCTAATCGCGATTAAAAACTTAATAAGTTACTATTCACCAAAAAATTATTTTAATCCCATTGAACTACATTTTACTTCTTAATGACAACCATGTATGTCGGATTTTTGAAATTCAAAACACAGAAGTGGTAAAATTTCATTTAAACGAAAAATCAGTTTTTATAAGTACCACTTAGTGGTTTCACTATTCATCAAAAATTGACGTTTTTCAGAAAAACACCAAAAATTCACCCTAAGCTATATTTGATATTCCAAATTCAAAAATTAATTCTATTTTACAAAATTAAAAACATATAAGTCACATTAATTAATTTAATAATTAATTCCCGCTGTCATGACAAATAGCGCGTTTTTATGAAACAATAAGTATCAAAAGATTGACACTAGTTTAAGTCCGATTTCAAAGTGAAATTAATTCCAACGACCACTATTGGATTAAATGGTAAAAATATATTCTAACTGCACTTAAAAACCAATTCAAAAGATTATCTAATCATCTTAATAAATTAGATTAAAAAGTGGTTTTGAATTAAAATTCTACATTTTACACTATTCATTAAAAAAATGAACTTTATCGGAAAAATACCAAAATTTACACAAAGTAAATTTTGATGTCCCGATTCTAAAAAAAGAGTTATATTTGGTCCAATAGAATGTATAAGAGTGATCAAAACTATATTTAATGACGGTTCACCACCAAAAGGTGATAAGTGTACCTTTAGTGAAAATTACGGTATAAATGCCTAAAATTGAATTCTTTCCATATTTTAAGCCTTTATCTTTTATTGGATGAATGTAAAAACATTTAAAAACATATATAATCATATTTTAGTTATTTCTATCCATTCCCTCCAATACAACGGCTACATATTAACTACCATTTAAAATAATATTATTATATTACTAGTGTGCAACGTAATTTTTCAAAGAAACTCGTCGTTGCGTATCGAGTACGTAATCGAACATAGAAACCCCTTTAAAGTAAAATTAATATTTAATTCTTAAATACTAATAAATATGAAAATTATTTATTCTCCATTTACCAGGGATGTTACATGTAAATTCTGTAAATAGATGTTAATTTTGTAATTGTAATTATAATTTTTTTGTATAATTCATGTGTCAGTAAGGATAATCTTGTATGAAAATTGTCCCTAGTAGCACATGGATAGTGGTAACTTTATTACATTGGAAATAGATTCAATATACCACATCCCAAAGGATCAAATAGTATAATAGTTTTGGTATAATCTATATACACTTAAATTTCACATACATTTTGTTTAAATAAAACAATTTATTTCATATGAAAATTCCATTATTTCCCTTAGCATATCCCTATATATTAATCATAAAACACTTCCTCATATCCTAGGTGAAACAAATATACTAAATGGGGTGAGATCAGATTCTCAGTAAGGGTTAGTGTACAGAAAAATCTATAATTAAAAATTATTATAATCAATAGGGTAATGTAAATTACTGAAACACATTCCCATTAAACAATAACAAGAGAATAATATAGAGGAAATCAATTATGATCAAATATATCCATATAAATAGTCACATTATCTTAAAACATATATGTAGATATTATAACTAATCAAATAATCATATGGACATTAATAAATTATATTATAAAAGGGAATACATAATTCCAAACATCTGAAACAAACATTCAAGACCATTCACAAGATATATTAAAATTATTGTTAAAATCATGTCTAATTTGGCCAACTTCATTTCCTCATGAGACTGTTTGAAGCACTGATGGGCTATCTATAACCAATCCCCACCCATCACATACAAAACTAACAAACAAAATTTTAATAATTAACCTGATTAAATAAACAAAATCATAAACTATCCAAATACAGATGGTGAATTGTAATAAAATAGTATATCCTCAGTAAAATATATTATAAACCATCCTAATATTTATTTACTATGATATCAATACAACACATCCCAATTTATCATACGCATAATATCAGGCTGATGTTTCAGATGAATAGATGTTCCATAATAATTTAATTTAAAAAATTAGTAAAATAACCTCTTCAATATAAAAACATTATTTTTTTATTAAATGTTCATAAAATATTTTGAATGTTATTTTCATTGAATATATAATTTAAAACATATAATTTATTCTTTAAAAAATGAGTGGTTATGATGGAAAGAAAATTTTTTGATGACATAAATATAAAAAATAAATATTCTGATTAAATTTTTATTAAACACTATGGAAATATTGATTTGAAAATGATAGTAATATCACTTTAAAAAATATATATAAAAATTGAAACATGGGTAATAATTTCTTGATTAAATAATTTGGAATGTATAGAAATATTTTTAAATAAACTTTTAGAAAACATGGTTATGGAAGGAAAAGGATTTTTGATAGAAGAGTGAAATAAAGTCATATTTTCTTAAAACATTTTCTCAATAAATTTAAGTACAAATTGGGGGTGGTACAATTACATGAAAAATTTCAGGAAGAATAAGATGAAATGAAATAATATTTATTTTAGGAAATAAATAGCCTGTAATTATCTATAGCATCACTTATACATAATCAATTCTGAAAAAAGGTGAGATTCTGAACTAAACCTATACCACATTGTTTACTATGGAATCATAATCCCCATGAATGGAATTACATCAAATAAGACTTTAAAAACAATAAAGATAATTATAGTCATGATATAGAATATAAAAATGGGTATTATATAACAAAAAATGGAAGAATTGGTTAATATGCAATATGTATCATGGAATTAGATGTGAGATGAGAAACCCTTACATTAGGGGAGATCCCATCTTATGTGTATAAACCTCATTCTATTTATAATGACCCAGCCTTAAAACTTACATAATATTGAATTAAATGAATAATTCACATTGAGGATCTTTTCAAGTTTAGTGTTTTACAGAATTAAGACATAACTATTACATCTCAAATGATTAAAAAGTAGACACTTCTACACAGATTCCATTTTTTCATAGAATAAAAAATCTTGAAAAAAATATTCATGTCTAGTTCCATGTTTTAGGCAACATGATTTTCCTTTGATCTCATTCTTGACCCTATTCATCTTTAAGTCCTCTAAAAACATTTCAAAACATGGGATAAGCATAAAAATCATAGTAAGGGTTATAAAACAATGTAGGAAAACATTTTTTCATTAATACATAAACAAAATAAACAATTTAACTTACCTCTTGAAAACATAAGATTTATGAATAACACGTATAAATCATAAATCATAAAGGTAACTTGTGGCATCCATAACATACTTACAACGTATCTATAATATCTACATAGGGAGTAACTTTGGAATACCCATCATAGTATATTCCCTAAATATATTAGGAGAAACAATCATGTTTACTTCCATCACGTTACCCAATGAAATATAGATCTATCATGGGCTCACCCGCCCTAGGATTATCATGTAACCACCCATATACGTAAATAATGCCCAATAACCATAACAAAATCATAACACATAACATAATCATAAAGGAAATATAACATTTCCACATTGTAATAACAAAATATCATTTCAAGATATTGAAATAATAAATCTATTCTCAAAATCATTTTCAATACCAAAATATGTAAAAAGATTATATGGTATTTATTTTCCCTGTTAAAAACATTACGGCTTGTTAAGGAATCCAAAGATCAAATAAAACATGCAGCAGCAGAAAGGTCGTTATCACCGCTTACGTTAAAAAACATTATTTTTTGTTATTTAGTAAAATTCTTAGTATAAAAAGATTCCCTTTGAATGAAATTAAAGTCAAAGGTTTTTATACACTGTATAAAATAAAGTCTTGTATAAAACTAAACATGCCTCAATGAAAGGAGATTGAGACGAAGTCCCTTACCTCGTGTCCGACTTGACTCGATCGTTCTTCAATCTCCTGAATAATAAACTAAAGTTAATTTCAAATTGATTAAGATTCTTTTTCAAGTTTATTGTTGATTTTATATCACTTATTACCATGTTACAAACATTATGTAATCATTCAATTTAATAATGGTCGTTTTGTCGATATTTGGTACTTGAGTCAAAAATGAACTCCTTATATTTACAAGTTGTCCATGTGGTATGTAGTCCATTATATCTAGAATTATATTCATGATTTAGATATAATATATATCATATATATCCATTATATACATGTATTTATTATAGTATATAACATCTGGATGTAAGAAATTAAATGCATCGTTTATGGAGACGATAAGTCGTACGTACTCATGAACACTGCTTTCATTTCTATTTCTTATTTTAATGGAATTAAAACATAATGATACATAGGTATATTATAATTCCGGTATAATTTCATATATAATATCTTATATAATATCATTAACTCTATCATTTATATGTCCCACATATGGCATTAACGATTCATATCACTTTGAGGGGGTTGTAGTCCGCACTTCCTCTAATGAGATTATCGCGTTTACCCATAATGGAAACCATAAAGGCATGATATAAATGGAAATTAATGAAGCATAAATAAAACAAAAACATAATATATATCATATATAAATACAGTACCATCATAATGGCCACCATGAGAGGCGGTAGGATATAATCGAATAATCATCGTTTCCTAAGGCGTTAGTTTTCCATCCACAGAAACATTATGTTCTCCATCCATTAGATGGAGGTGTGTGTAAGTGTAGTTTGAATCATTCACATAAAAACATCCTAGTATATTGATTATACTGTTGTTTTTACAAAATAATGGACTAAAAATAGTTTAGGGGTATGACAATTAAAATAAAAGAAAACAATTTAAGAGAAATCGTTACCTTTAATTTGGGTAACTCCCATTGGTTTGAACCAAAGGACATCTTGAAGTGCCTTTTTCCTAATGTAAGTCTTCTAATGTGAGGATAGGGATGTAGGGAGATTAATAGGGAAGATTTTGGATGATCCAAATGGCTTGAGAGGTGTGTGGAATTGGTTAGAAGTGGTCTCCTTTTATAAGGGAGACGAGGGGCTCTTTAAGAAAGTGTGAAAACATTATTTTATTATAAACATTTCCTTAGTTACAAAAGGTCCAAAAATCATTAAAGTCAAAGATAAGATGACTTATATTCAAAATATAATCATCCAAGCATAATTGGAAATGTTTTGGATAATATTTTAATCATTATAATCTAATTTCATTAAATCATTTATTAATGAGGTAAATACTACACCATTAGTGTGTCATACATAAGTTAATTTATTTGATGTCTAAAAATAAAAAAAAAAATACCATTATGTAGAAATTTTTTTATCTTTCCAATGAATATTTATAGGAAAAAATATTACTTATATAACACAACATAAAAATTAATTTACTAAAAGATTTTTGTTTATGTCATTTTTTCCTTTACAATAAATTAATTAATTTAAAGTGTCATTATCTTTCATAAGTGGCTCCATGGGATCCCAAAATCAACCCAAATATGTCCATGGTCATCCATGACTCATCCAATAAGGTTCGTACAAGTGTTATGGTAATTTTGAATTATTATAATATTTTTTTACCCTCAATTACCTTATTTACCTTTAACTGCGGTAAATAAAAGTCAAAAGATACTATTCACCAAAAATTATTTTTATCTTATTAAACATAATTTTACTTCTTGATAAAAACCATATATGTCAGATTTTCAAAATTCAATTTATAGAGGTGGTAAAATTTCATTTAAATGAAAAAGTCTATTTTTTTAACTACTACTAAGTGGTTTCACTATTCATCAAAAATTAATGTTTTTCAGAAAAATACCAAAAATTCAGCATAAGCTATATTTGATATTCCAAATTCAAAAATGATTATTATTATTCCAAATTGAATACATAAAAGTTTCATTAAATAATTCTAACATTAATTCCCATTGTTAAAACAAATAGAGTGTTTCAAAAAAACAATAGCTAGAAAAAGATTGACACTTGTTTATGTCCAATTTCAAAGTAAAATTAATTCCAATGACCAAAAATGGATTAAATGTTAAAAATATATTTTAATTTCACTTTAAAACCAATTAAAAAGATAATATGACCATATAAATAAATTAGATTAAAAGGTACTGTTGAATTAAAAGACAATATTTTTCACTATTCATTAAAAAATGCACTTTATCAGAAAAATACCAAAAAATTACCCAATGTAAAATTTGATGTCCCCATTAGAAATAAATATTTTATATGGTAAATTATAATGTATTTATGTGACCCAAACTATATTTAAAGAGGGTGTTACGCTATTTGAGATACCACCTATCGTTATCTTATTAAGGACCCTATTTTTTGACATTCAGTAGGAATATAAGCTGAATAATGTGGATAAGAATTTTTTGGAAAAGGTTTGGTAGGGTTTGGCCATTCAAATAGCTTTATAGGTGTGATTAATAAAGGCGAGGGAGTTCCCTTTAATATGTAAAGATGAGTGGAATTTTTTAAATGCCCAAAACTATTCAATAATAGGACTTCACATTCACCCAAATGCGCTTTAAATGATAATTAAATGTTTTGGGATGTTATGGTTGAGATACACATCCAACGTACAAAAAAAACATAAATGTTTAAAAAATATTATTCATTTACATCTAATATTACTAAATTTTTCCATTTTATTTTTTCATTATATTAACTAGTTTTTTAGTCTAGGTATTTGATCCTTTAAGAATAAAATAAAATTATCATTATTATATAATTTCTACCCACAATTTCAAATTATAAATTTGTATTTCAAAAATTAAAATCAAATTTATGTTGGACATTATTTTTAAAAAATGTTCATGTATCCTAAAAAACAATACTATAACTATAACCATAGTAATAAATCACTATTTATGTGGAAATATATAACTATAAAAATAACTGGTCCAATAAAGGGAAATATTAGATATTTTTAAAATTTAAAAATCACTATGTAGAAGATAGGATTTTTATGAATTTTAAATCATTTAAAAATTATCAATTATCATAAAGTAACAATAATGTCAATTTTTACATTAATCATTTAATTTTAATTTATAAAATATCAATAATAAAAAATAATTATAATATATTATTGTTAAACATATTAAACAAAATATATTACTCTAAAAAATTAATGTACCATAATTATTCATTTACATTATTATACTTTAAAATTTTTAGTATCATTTATTAATTTTTCTTTTAATTAAATATTTACTACTTAGATGTTTCATAATAATTTAATTTATATATTTTATTAATAAAAAATAAGAAAAAATTTAACAAATTTTATTAAATTTATTATTCTAAAAATTAATATCCATACTCATTCACATATTTATTTTTTCTCTATGTAAACAGATAATTGAAATTTAAAAGAAATAGTGTGACATTTTGTCTTTTTCTTTATGTAAATTATTATATTAGTAACATTCATTTAAAAGAGTACCAAAAACTCATTAAAATATATCCTAATGTAATAGTGATATATATTTTTCTAGAAAAAAGTATTTGGATATGTTTTTAGGTCACTTTAACCCTTACCATTTTCATTCAACCCCATGGTAATCTCATTTTAACCTTAATGGTGGAACTTTATATTTATTGGTTTTTATATTCATTAAAGAAAACAAATTACGTAAAAGTTTAATATAATAATAAATTTTATAATTATAAATTGGGAATCATATTTTTCAAATTAAATTCAATAAAGTGGCATAATTAAATTTAAAACTAATCCTGTAAATGCGTTGAAGAAGTGTTTTTCCAAAGAAGAAAATTGAAAATTAATAAAAATATAAAAGTTAAATAAAAAATTAATTTAAATTACATAATTGATTTAAATATTACTATAATTAGACAAATTTCACATCAAAATAAAATTAAAATATAATTTAACTCTTTGAATAATATATAGGAAAATGTAGTTTTTAATATAAATTAATATTTTCAATATTCAAAAAGAATTAATATTTTTAGAAATTATAAAATATTCATTAAAATATAATATTGACATTTGGATTAAAAAAATATTTTTTTAAACTATTAAAATTAAATATTAAATTTTATATACAAAGGGGATCTAATTTGCCTTTTAGAAAAAAATTGTTTTTTTAAGAAAGTATTTCATTATCTTTCAAAGGATAATTATTTTATTTATAATAAATATAGAAGCATGGAAATTAATTTATATGTGTATAAAGCATATAGTTATCATATTTTATTTAGTCTTATTCATACTCTCCAATTAAATGGCTTGGTCATTATAGTTCTTCAATAGAGTATCAGGTTTCGTTTAAACCCTCTCTAGTGTGCATCCCATGATTTTAACGATATTGAATATATTTAAAAGATAATATTTTGTATCATATTGGGGTGTTACATTCTCTTATAATCGTGTTTTATTGCTTCATATACAAAATCCAACAAGGTGTTCCTCATTTTAAATTCTAATGGTGTTATATTCTACCTTTCATTAATAAATTTTTTCCCCAAAAATTATTCATGATCGTTGTAATCAAGGGATTGAGATTTGAAAATACTATATTTAGAAACCCACATAAAAATTTAATAAAATTTAATCCAATTAAAAATATTGAAATGGAAGTAAAAATGGAAACATAATATGTTTTTCATATAGGGGAACATGTTTTAGAAATGAATACGTGGACATGGAATATTACACAATCACATAATGATTAACAGAGAATGATATAGATCATAGATGAAAATAAATTAAATGATTAATAGAAATTTATTGTTCTAAATTCATAAATATTTGATGAGTTAAGAGGGAATTTTATTCATCGGATATAAAGTTAATAGGATATTTTTTCATATCATTTACCTAGGTTTTTGGAATTTTTTTATGATTCTAATTGACAAAACTAAAAAATATACATACAATTTAATCATTTTTTGAGCTTTGATCAATTTATACTTCATCTATTACTCAACTAAATGAAAATCCAATAGAAATTTTAGTTAATAATGCTTTAAAGAAAACATTAAACAAATCATTAGGTCAATAAAAGTTTGAAAATTCATTTCTCCTTTAATTATATATTTTCAAAGAAAAACATTTTTTGACCAAGTTATTCAATAATAAAAAAATATCAATATAGTATATTCCATGAATATTTTACCTTTAGACTCATCATAAATATGTCTGACCAAAATTTATTTCCAAAACTTTGGAAGGATTATACTAAATTTCTAAAGTAAAAATATCAATATGTTCCTATAAAATCATAAAGTATCTCTTAATGTATTATACCAAATATATTAATTCCTTAATCATCATAAAATCTAAATGAAAACTTACAAACTCCCAAAAATAAAGTCACAGTGTTTTAAATAAGTTCCAAAAATATTTACATACAATAAAATCAGAAAAGATAACATAAAGCCCTAAAATTTTTAAGGTTTCCAATATAATCCCATAAACATATCTTTATCATTATTATTAGAGCATCTTCTACATATTAAGCGTTACCTTTAATGACCCAAATGTTTATAATTAAAATCCACAATGTGATTTAATTAAATATAATACAATATAATATGTAAATATAAAACACATACACTTATTTGATTTTATTATATCCTATAATATTTAATATATCTTTGAGACAAATTACCATTTACAATATATATTTTGAATGGTTATCATATGATTAGATTATGTATTGAATTTTAACAAATCAATTTAACAGAGAAAAATGAATTGACGGACTTGACCCATAGGATCGTACCATATGAATCTAATTTATTATAGATTATGATGGATAAATAATCACTGTTATTTTCCCTTGACCAAACCTAAGATGAGTTCTACCAAATAAAGAACAAGTTAAACCATTTACAAGAGAAGTTCAAGTTCATTGGGACCACTACCCAATCCATTTATATTGAACCACCCATTTAAAGTCTCACTATCAAACACCTTACGCATAGGTTATACGATTTTTTATTTTTGTATAATCTTTCAGGACCCTATAAATATGAATATGTACATTATTTTCAACAGAATAATGGTATACTTACTATTTATTATTGTTACTTTATAAATGATTTTTATTTTACACAATAAAACACAATCTTTATTTTTTAGTAATAATCAAATTAAATTAAAAAAATTATTTTTTTGAATTAATGGATTTCAGAAATAAATAATATTTTAATATAATTTTTCTATAATATAATTCTTATGAAATTTAAATGATTATATAATTTTTATGAATTCAATTTAAATTTTTATAATTGTTTGAAAATTGTGGTAAGAAAATCCAACCTCTCTAAAAAAATATCAATTCTATTTTAAAATTTAAAATTCAATTATTTTGAAAATTATTTTAATAAAATAAATATTATTTTTAGAATCATTATTTTGAAATTATCTTATGGTTATTTTTTCATAATTTTCAAAGAAATTTGAATTTTTTAGTAAAAATTAAATACCTAAATATATGGTGTTTATTATGACATCATAATACAAAGAAGTTATGTAATAAATACTATAATTGGTATTCAAAACTATATATATTATCCCTTTAAAATAGTATTATTTTATTTTTTTTATTAATAATATAATCCATTATAAATTCTTTCAAACCTATAATATAATTTAATTTTTAAAAATCATTTATATAAGGGTATGCCCCACCTCAACATCACCGTCGGTAATATTTTTAATATATTCTTTCCTTGTCAATATAAAATAATTGAAATAACTCACTCATTGTCTAAAAACTTGTGAAAATGTATTTTATGGTTTGTGGTTTTTGTTATTTTATAATATAGAGTCCAAGACCCAAATGTGAGAAATTATAAAGAATTTACCTCCCTTATATATATAAACGTACCCATTATATAATTTTACATAAATTAAAATCATTGGATCACATATTAAATATACCCTCCCCTATCTATATTCCTCCTATGGTTCCCCCATTATCTCAAGTAGCTCTTCCCAAGAATTTTGAATCACTCTCTCAATGTAAGAGATCATATCCTTCACCTCTTTATTCAAGTATCTTATTTTTATAATGTCTTTTATCTTCATTTAAAAATGTTGTGAAATGTTGATCCATATCCCCATTACTATAAAATTTATGTAGAACATTTTAGAGACCCCTTTCTCTATCATTATTCCCACCAATGATCATTCATACACCCCTGTTATGCGGCCGATATTTCACCACAATATTTGATGCCAAACAATTACGGAGTGAATACTTGAACCCTTTTCCAATAAATGGTGTGAACCTCTATGAACTAATACTTATTAATTGGGGAATTACATGTATTTATTCAATATAACTTGAGTTTGGAATAAAATATGATGCTGAATTAATCAATGTTGTTTGATTTATGTGGAACACTTAAGAATGATAATGAAATTTATGTGACGGGTGCACCCAGAATTATATTTCACTCTAATGCATTGGATAATGTTTTAATATCATTAGACATATTGAAACGGATTTAGGAGTGAACCTAATAAATCATTTGAATACTTCTATCTTTATGTGTTAGTATTTATACTTGAACAATTTTTATGATGTAGTGTTTTATGTTGTTGCAACATTTTCCCATGTTTCCTTTATGTTGTCATGAAATGTCATGTCGTACTAAACATTTTTCTGATTTTCACTCCTTTTATGATCCACTTATATGACTATTTTCAAACTTATATTTATATATTCATGTAATTCTATATTTACTCCCTTATTATGATTTATATCTCACCACATTCTTATATATGTCCCCAGGTTATCCCATGTAGTGTTAAACGAAATAGAATTTTATGAGAATGATAAAGAGGATTTATATACATATGATGTATTCATTGGTTTATGTTGATATGTAATGAAACAAATTCTTGAATAAACTAGGCTACTCAATATTCTAGGTTTTATTATTCATAATCTTATGTAATAAATCATGATTTAATGTGTAGTAAAGTAAAGGGTTTCCATAGTTGGTATCAAAGGTAATATTTAGTTTTATTTGGGATTTAAATTAGAAAAATATAGATAAATACATACAGATAAGACTAATTATAATATATCATCCCTAGATTTTTTTAATGTATTGACTATGTTTTTTATCAATAAAATATACATCTTTTGGGATAGTAAAAGTGGATGTTGTTCTGGCACAGATGTACATAGACGAAAAACTCAAAATAACCATGTTGAGCTAGACTCGACCAGGAAATGGTGCATGATAAAGGGAATCTATACACACCTAGTTTGACACTATTAGGGTATTTCATTTGGTAAATTTATAATCTCATTGAGAAACACTATTAAGGGAATAAAAAATTCCATCACAATATATGTTTGGAATTATATCATTGATAACACAAATTGATTCCATGAAATTTATATATTTAGAAATAAATGAAAATAAAATTTTATCTATTTGAAGTCATTAGTTTCCTATTTATGTGTTTAATATTTTAAAAATGGTCATCCCTAATTTTTCCTTTATTATATCCAATAGACGAAAAAGGGGGAATCCGGTAAACAACCAATGAGAACATAAATTTGATGACTACCAAAACGAGATTTCCAACCTGATGAGAGTAGGAATATAGAACATTTTTTAAGATAATATCCGGTTAAACTCATATTATGAATAAAAAACATGATCATGAGGATTACCCAAATCCCTATAAAATTTAGAAGCTGAAATTGATACCATTATGTGATAAAGGCCTCTGGATTTCAATGGATTGTATGAACCCTTAATCATGGAATAATAGATAAAATCTAATGAGATAATCTTCTCTATCCTCCAATTTTCTGAGCAAGAGATGTTTCAAATTTATATTTATCATATAGAGGGTTATTGTGATCAGTGGTGGAAATGTATCCAAAATACGAAGCATGAGGAAGTGATTGAAAGTATTTGGATGAAGTAATTCTAGAAAATGTTCTTTGATAAATATTTTACTCACAGTCTCCAAAAAAAATGGTGGTAGTAATCCCATAACTCAAGAAAAATAGGCAGTGAATATATCATGGAGTATGATTAAGTATTAAAAATAATTTCACAATGTGCATCTAAATTTTTTGTTACCCCTGAATTAAATGTCTTCCACATCTTTTATTGGTTCAAACCTAGTCTATGAAAATTCCTGGTGATCCAAGACATTGATTTCTATGAACACAATTGGCTGATCCAACATCAACGTTGAAGATTATATTAGTTAATGTCAAGTATATCATGAGTTTAAGAAGTGTAAGGTTGAATTTAATTCTGCCAATCTAATGTAGAAATTTAATTGTGCTATGAAATTTCTATACCCAATTTTTGAGAGGTGTGTAAATCATCTGAATAAAAATTGAATAGTGGGGGAAGGGGTTGAAACGATATAGGTGAAGGAAGGAAGAAAATATAGATATTTATTTTGAACATGAGAAACCCACTAATATGATCGAGGAAAATAAGGCTATAGTCAACCCTCATAACATTTTTCATTGTTTCAATTTTAGGGAACTAGGGAACTTTACAAACTAATGTAGAGATCCAAGGGTTTTGGAGAAAACCAATAAACTCATAAAATGCAATGGCTGGCTTATTCTATCACAACAATAGAGGTTGATCTTGAGAACAAAGTGGCCACATGTATGATAGATATTCATTCAATAATAGAGAATGTATTTTTTGATTATTGATCAATGCATTCCTTCAAATAAAACAATTTCAGTAGAAATATTCTAACCCCACTAAAATGCATAGAAGTATATTTTTTTGTGAAAATAGAAAATGATGAAATTATTGCATACTAATTATATTACTTGGAACAAATAAATATTTTTATTCCTAAATTCCCATAGATCCTTTCAATACTCTATTTAGTATAATAAGATGCATTTATATGAATGGATTTTCATTCCTCATATATAGATGACATAAATTACGATGAGAATAAAATAACTCTCCATATTACAAAATATTCATCTATTATTTACAAGTATAAGGAGGGTGATGAATCTTCTTTAGCATAAACATCTCAAGAATGGATATTATTTCCCTACGAGCAAGATTATATTTCTCTAATGATTTATTCTAAGTGAAGGATCATCCTTGAATACATGCCCATGTGATGGAATATGTTGTTATGTTTCTTGAATAATTTCTTGGTCTTCCTTTTATGTGAGAGGTTGAATTTCTAATCGATATTATACATATATAGTTTACATTATCTAAAACCCCTTATAGGAAAGATGTAGCAGAACTTGTGGAGATGATAAATCAATTACCAGAGAATCTAAAAAAAGGTTTATACACCCATGTAATTCACATTGGTGGTGAAAAATTCCTATACATTATGAATAAGGATGGGTCAGTGCACCTTTTCATTGATCATCATGAGCTGAAAAAGATCTTGATAATGACAAAATATCCTCTATCATGGATTGTTGACTTTTTCAATAAACTACATGGATAATAATACTTCTCCAAGGTGGATATTATGTCAGTATATTATCATGTAAGGGGGAAGAGGGAGAATATCCCCAAGTCAACTTCCTGTACAAGGTATGGGCACTATGAGTTCATAGTAATGGAATTTGGACTCAATAACTCTCCATAAAAAATCATAGACATTATAAGTAAACTCTCTGGAGATTTCCTTCAAGATTTTTTTGTAGTATTTATAGGTGATATTCTCATATACACCAAATTAATGGAGGAAAATAAGGAGCATCTGAGCCCTATCATATATACATTATTATAGGTGAAGCTTTTTGAAAAGTACACAATAAATCATGTTTTGTATGAAGGATGTGTAATTATTCGTTCGTTTTATCACAATTAATGTGATATCCAAGGATGCTTGAAATATATAATAAATTTAAGGATGGATGGGTATAACATATATGACAGATATATACATTTTCCTTCAATTAGTAGGGAATTATTGTCAATATATGAAAAATTTATCAAGATTGTAAAATCCAATAAGAAATATCCCATGGAAGGGAGTCATATTTGTTTGGAATGGTTAATTTGATGTGATACTCAAGGATTTTAATATGAGGCTTATAACTACATTAGTACTCACACTACCGACAAATGGATAACTATTTTACTTATTCAGTGAATCTTTGAATATGTCTTGTGTTGTGTATTAATATAGGATGACAGTGTGATATCCAATGCATCAGAAAAAATAACGGTTAATGAATAGAACTATCCAAAACATAATCTAAAATGGGTTGTAGTGATCATAAAATTGAAAATCTAGTAGTATTATCTCTTTGATGAGAATTGTTAAATATATAAGGATCACAAAATCCTCAATAATATACTCACACTGAAGGAATGAAAATTTTTTAAAGAATATTTTTAGATCGGATCAAGGACTTTGTCTGATCATTCTACTAACACCATGGGAAATAAAATAATGTGGAAGATTATCTATGTAGAATAGATCTAGAAATTTTATCATCGATGATAATTGAGAAGGATTTGACCTTATTAAACATAAAAATTCTGGATTTGGGAATCATAAAGAATGTGTTATAATAATCCCTTTCAGAAATTATTACGTGAATATGCCTTTTTTAATGATAAAGAATTATCAATGAGATGATGTTGGAATTTAGAAAATATTGTAATCTATAATAAAATGGAAATCATTATAATTAAATTTAAATGAAGAAGTATTTTTGAGATTTGTTTCCAGACTATGTGTACTATAAATACTAAATTAAATATTTAGTTGTTGGTTGATGCATATTGATCACCCTTCTCCATCCATCTAGGATGCAAGAATATGTATCGAGATATCAGAGAGCACTATTGGTGGGACGATATGAAGAATGAGATCACAAAATATATATCAATATTTTTTTAATGTAATCAAGTGAATTTGTAATGGAACAAAATCCAAGGGGATGATTCAACCATTATATATACCTATATGGAAATGATAAAACATCACCATGAACATTTTCACTATTTTCCAATGGAATCATGAGAATATAATGCTATCTGGGTTGTGTTGTACTATCTTATAAATACTTATCACATAATTTCAATTCTATAGGACTTCTTAGTCAATCAATATGCACGGATTTACATTAGATAGGTGGAAAGGATTTATGGTACACCACTATCGATTGAGTTTTATTGAGACCAAATATTTACCTCCATGCATTGGAAGATTCTACAACAATATCTAGATATTGAGATAGAATTTAGTATGGATTATCACCCTCAAACTAATGGCCAATTATACAAAAATATCCATACATCTGAGGATAGGTTGAAAACATTCTCAATTGTCTTTATTGGAGGATGGGATCAACATCTTCCTCATGTATACATATCATACAATAATAGATTCAACTCTAGCATCCAAATGTCACCCAATGATTCTCTTTATGGGAATTGGTGAAAAACACTAACTTGCTAGGATGAAGTTGGGAAATATAAAATTATAGTTCATTTGATGGTATAGGAAATGGTGGAAAAAATCAAGACCATTCAGTTGAACATCAAGGCTACTTAGAGTCAGAAACAAATATATGATGATATTAATCTACATGAAATGGAGTTTATTTTTTGATAAAAGCTAATTTTCCCCATACTTCTATGGTATAAATTCATTAGATTTGGGAATAATTTAAATCTTATTCCATAAAACATTAGTCCCATTGAGATTTATGATCTCATTTTTGTAGTGGCCTATGGACTAACAATCCCACCTGACCTATCTCAAGAACGTGATGTTTTCTGTCTCTTTCTTTTGTGTAAATATATACCAGATCCCTTGTAATTTCTTCGACCTCTCCATTTCATTCCTTTGATGACATCTGGTGTTTAAATAATTCTTTGAGGTCAAGTTGAATTACTCCCAAGAATTTTCCAAATTTCTAGTTTTGTGAATAGTTCAATCAGTGAGAATAAATAATCTATCCATGAGTCATATTAACATATCGGTGATCCATATTCATCTATCAGTTATTCATCTTCATATATCTATGAGTCATTTTCATCTATAGTTGATTCAAAATTCATCTTTAAATGAGTCATCTTCATCTACCGTTGATTCATCTTCATCTATCAGTGAGTCTTCTTTAATTGTCTGTGAGTTAACTTCATCTGTTAGTGATTTGTTGATGAATTGTTTGTCGGTGAGTCATATTCATCTATTTTTGAGCCATCTTCATCTCTAATTAATTCATCATCATCTATTGTTGAGTCATAATCATCATTGGGTGAGTCATCTTCATCTGCCGGTGATTCATCTTCATTTGACAGTGAGTCATCTATCTGTAAGTGTTATAATGGTTCCAGATCAACCAATGAAAAATAATTCTAGTTTCATAAAGTTTCTCCTATTTGATGTAAAATGCATTCAAACCCACTTTTTAGGGATTTAAGGCTTATTCCAAGCACATAACTCCTATCAATAAATAAACAAGGGTCTTGATGTTTTTTCTTGGTCAAACCATATGGGTTATTATGACCCAACATTAATGGAAATAAAACTATTTCACATTTTGTAAGACATGGATTTGATCCTTATATGCTGAGGTCTCTCCATTAATTCGCTTATTCTACTTCCTCTTAGAACAAGGTGAATATAATTGTTCTTTCCCATGGATATGTGCAATTGTGTGGTATACATAGACTGAGTTTTCCCTTCATTTTACCCTTATTTTTGTGGAAGAAACATGTGTCAATATGTATTCAATAGAAGTTGTGTTCTAGCCCTGTTCTCATGGGTTCTTCAATCTGTTTCCATATGATTCTCCTTTACATGTTATGTAACATGTTCCATTTATTTCTAATGGTCTATTCTTAGGTGTTGGTTGATGTAGTTTTGTCACAGCATCCTCAGGTGAATGCAGTAATTACCAGAAAGGTGATTAGGATTCATTGTATTGGTCCGTCCTCATGCAAAGAATGTAAGAAATGATTTGAGGTATGGGATTCATGGATTATATATTATTTTTATTTTTAGTTGTATAGTTATAATGATAGATCCAATGGACCATAATTAAATTGATATAATAATTATTCAACATGAGTAAATAATTTTTTTAAATCATATGTGGTTGCATTATATTGTGATAACGGTTTTCTTATTGATTTTCTATATAGTGTGATATCTATTCCTTTCTTCAATAGTATATTTTTTTGGACAGAAATTAGTAAAAACTTTATTCAGGGATTAATTGTAAATTAAATAGTTAAATATAATGATGCAAGTTTAATGAATATGGTTGTTGTTGTGAACTAACAATAATCCAATGAATGTAGTTATGCCTGATTATTTGAATCGATAAATTCAATATGGAATAATTGACCAGTTTTGAGAAAAATATAATTACTTTAATGGTTCTGAGTTACACAATTTCATTTAAATTCCACGTACATTATTCTTCGGAACTGTGAGTGCTCGTAGTGTATAATGTATGAATTCCTTTTTTAGGTCCAAGAGAATAGTTTTGATGATGTTTATTACCAAATTAATATATTGTGGTGTGAGCCTATGATGGATGGGCCTTGGGGTTTGTTGGGGTATGTGGGGGAAGGGAGGCCTAGTGGATATGGTCGTAGCAGTTGATTCCTAGAGCATTAAGATGCATCAATTTATTTATGTGGGTGTCAGAGAGGACACCAGAGATGATGAAATATGTTTGATGTGATTGTTGGATGTTTTTTAAATTTTTTTTGTTTGTCTAAATTATTTTCCCACTAATTGATGTAGGTTTTCCTTCTTACCCTCCATCAAAATGAGGTGAATACATGTGGGGTATTCCATAGTATTTCTGCATTTATTGTCTCAAGGGTGAATGGGCCTTTCCTCCAGCTATAGGTGGAAAAGACTTGATGGGTAGTTCATCTACTCGTCATGTTAAGCCCATTATTTTTTTTAGCATAGAATTTATTTTCTATAATACCATTAATTAAATAAAATTAATAATCATATTAACAAATGATTGAATAAATAATGGTATCCCATGGGGTTGGAACTTGCTGGGATGCAATGCTTAGGTTATATTTTTTTAAAGGAATTGTTACCTTGGTTTGGTTATGCCTGGAGGGCATGGAATGAGTTTGTGATGCCAATAAAATGTAATATTGAATTTATAATGTTAACTTAATGGTTAAATAAAAAATTAAAATAATTTGAAACCGATAAAAAGGGATAAAGTAACTTCATATAGCTCTTTAAAAGGTTTTATGCATATAGGATATCTAGTCTTAGCATAGGAAATCGAGAGTCCAAGAGACGTTAGCTATTGTTGAGTCTATGACTAGGTTATTCCCATAGTTTGGTTGTGAGTTATAATATATTCTATACATTTTGTGTTTTTATATGATACTCCACCTAGTTGGTTTGGGTGGCTGACACCCTAGATATTCTGAGCCATGGGGGTGTTTTCCACAAAATCCCAATGGGATGATGGATGGTTGACTACCCCTTTTGGGAATTCACTTCTCTTTCTAGTTACTTGTGATGTTAGGAACAACTGTTATTTTTTTTGATATACGTGTTTGTAGGGAAATAATTTCATGATGTTATTCATACAAAAATATTCTGATATAGTTTCTTAAGGCTTAATATTGGTGTAGCGTGTATAAGCTATTATGGCATGCAGATACTTACTCAGTGTAAGGGTTTTAATTGATTGATTTATAATACCTGATGTATGATAAAAGTTATCGGACATATGTTAGATCTAGTAATCTAACAAGTTACTTGTTTATATGGATGTGGTGGTTTTATTTCATGAGGTACCCATTGTGGTATTCTCATAGGTTTCTTCAGTCCATCCTTTGTAGAGGGAGATGCTCGGGACGTGCCACTTTGGGGGAAAGTGGACAACTGGTGGGTAAGTGGTAGTGGGGTACCCTATATATTATTTATTAGGTTATATACTCATATTTGCGATTCATGGTGACAGTATCCATGGTGAGTCTGTGGACATAGTATACCTATTTTTGTGATGAGTTAGTTTCAGTTGTATTTCACTATGCTTCGGCACTCTTTCTTAAAATTTTCTCAAGAGGATCTAGGAAGGGTCCTACTGAGTATAATATTTTACTCACCCTGCATATATATAAACTATATATGTAGTTAGCTAAAAAAGGTTGGAGATCTGGATGGTTACTTCTAGCTTGGGAGTGAAGGAGTTTTTCGGGCTTGATTGTCATTGTCATTTTACATTCTTTTGGTACATATAGTTTTCCCTTTAAGTTTTACTAGTTCTTGTGTGACCTTTCATATGTGTACATGGAATTTCTATTACATTATTGTTTGAGTAGTATTTGGTCGGTGTCTTTCTTATCTCTCTCATTCACATGTGTTATCTTAGAGGTCAGTTCCTTCCATTTGTGCGTTTACTATACCCTCGATGTTAATAATCAACTCAAGGCCTGCTTGAGGGGGAACGTAGGGGGTAACTATCTCTCTTCTCAAATTTCCAACCTATGAGGGGTAAAATTTGTGGGGAGGGTCATGAAAGAGTGGAATCAGAGCTCTGGTTAAAGAATTGGATATTGTTTTGAGTTAGGAACATGTGGAATTGCATGGTTTTTTGGGAAATAGGGTCCCCTATCTTTATAAAGCTCTATAAAAAGGGAGACCAACTAACACATAAGTATTTAGGACACCTGTGATCTAATTCGTTGACCATTATTTTTCTAGTGGCTTTTAAATATGGTCATACTTGTTTCTGGTTAGATTCCTAGGAAAGGATTATCCATCATTCTTCTTTCCAGCTATGATTGAATTGGTAGACCATGGTATAGGTTAATATATAATGAATAAAAGAAAATAATTAAATAATTAATTTGGATTATTCCATATTCTTGTTTTATTATCTCAAATTATATGTTATTTTTCATGTATTTCTCCAGTTCAACTTCGTCATCAGGTTCTCACAGAATATGTTAATTAGGTTGTGTGAGTGGGTCACCATATAGTTGAGGTTGAAATTGATGACACATAGAATAGGGAACATCCATTGTTTCTTCCCCAGTGCATCTATAAGAACAATGGATCAGTTTCAGATACTATCATGAATAACTGTTTGGTGTAGGTTGAGATATCTTTCATTTAAATCCATGCTTGGAAGGAGCACTTGGTTTCATTGTTTGTTATGATGAGGCATGGAGAAGTAAGGAAATCATGATTCTTATTCTTGGGGATCATTAGGAGTCATCGATATTGTGGGAGGAGTTATGAGACATGTTCAGAGTCGAGTTTCATTCTTTCACTGTGAAAGAGACCATTAACTAGGATCTAATTACCCTTAGATATGGGATATCTAGTGTGAGAGTGTTTCGAATATATTTCTGGACCCTTTTTTGATATGCGTTAGAACTATTTCTAGATGAGGAGGAAAGGGAAAGGAATTTCAAGGAGGCTCGGTATTTATAGATCCAATTTCAAGTCACCCTATTTATGATGAAGAAATATCTTGATGAGATGGAAAGGGTGTAGGCATCAAACAGAAATTATCTCTAATCGAATCAATACGCTAAGGGAGTCATCTGGATTCCTCGTGAAGTAGAGCTCTAGTTTGGGGTTCCTGTTTTTCTAGAATAAAAGTGATTTCATTCGACCAGGGGTAGGTCACAGCCCTCATTATTGGGTATCTCTTGGGGTAGTGGCTCTTTGACCTATAACAAGTGATTAGACACTTGTTTTTCTTATGGAGTCAAATGTCGTCAATAGTGAGAGTGCATGACCTTCCATATTAGTCAGTGTGTTCCAAGTGTTCCTCTTCATGTTTCCCTATTGAGGCAGTTTCAGCCAAGTTAGCGGCAGTAGGTTGTACGTGCTTTAGATTAGTAGAGAGCTAATGGGAAAGGTAGAGAACAACCCTGAGATTCTCCCAATCCTCAAATAGTAGAGAAAAACTGTGGTGGTGGTTTTTAATAGGGTTGTAGAGGCGATGGAACAGATCATGGGCAGATTTATACTTTAGCGTTAGTAGTATCAGGCGACCCTTACATTGTTTGAGGTACACTTTTTTTCTAATGGAGTGTATTCCTTGTTTAATTCAGGAGAGATTCACTCCTTAATGTAACTGACCCTTGTCCCGGCCTTGGGATGGAGGTAGGGAGACTTCTTGCGCCCTTGGCATTGACTATGCTAGTAGGAGGTCGAGCTGACTTGTTTGAAGTGTGTAGAGACTCTAAAGGTAGTGTAGGGGTATCACCTCTCATGGGGAGACTTCCTATGATTATAGATATATACAAATTATTTCTTCCCTGGCATGGATTTTTTTCAGTGTAGTCTACCATGGATTTCTTCAGAAGTTAGGTGCTGTTCATCGATGCTGGTGGAGAGCCATCGGTGTTTGTTGGAAAATGAAACCCTCAGATGGGTCCTAGGTCTGCTCAATATTTGTCATCCTTGATGGATAAGCTGATGTAGAGATCCTCAGTGGTTCAACAATCATCATTTCCCATGTTCATGGTGGAATACAATAATGTCTTTCTAAAAGATGTTATAGTGTTACCCCCTTGAAGAGATTGAGTTCGGGATCAAGCTACAACATAGCGCATCTCCTATATTGGTTTATAAATATAAGATTACCACTTATGAATTACGGGAGATATGTATATAACATGATACTTGGTTACAATGTGGTTCTGTTTAGATGATTGTGTCACTGTGGGGTACACCAGTTTTGGTAATGATGAAGGTTGTTGACATATTATGTTTGTGTATCAATTGTCATAACATGAACCAAGTGACAGTGAAGAATAAATATCCTCTTCCACATATTAATGACTTATTATATGAAATGAAGGTTGGAATTTTGTTCTCGATGATCGACTTGTAGACATGATATCATCATATTCACATGTAGGATGAGGATATCTCAATAAGTGCTTTCCATTGTCATCATGGGCATTATGAGTTCGTTCTAATGTCGTTTGGTGTGATGAATTCTCCAACTATGATCTTGCGGTTGATGAAAACTATGATCCATGAGATCTTATATATCTTACTAGTGGTCTTCATCAATGAGATCCTTGTGTAATATATGTCTAAGGAGGATCATGCAAAGAATCTGCATACCATATTAGAAGTTATTCGTCAATAGAATCTTTTTGGGATGATATCAAAGTGCAATTTTTGGGCTCGAGTTGTATGTTTCAAGGATAATGTTGTATATCAGTAATTAATATTTATAGATCTGTTAATTATAAAAGAAGTTGTGTCTTAGGACACCCAAAGATAGTGGTAAAGGTGTGATGTTTTCATGGTGTAGCATGCTTTTACAAAATTTTCTCATCTGATTTCTCATGGGTTGTGTCTCCTATAACATCATTGATTAGAAATGATCAAGCATTCATATATACTAATTAGTGTTATATATATTTCAAGAAACTGAAGGTGATGTTGGTCAATTCTCAATTTCATTGTATACTTAATGAAGGAGTTCAGTGAGAAATTTTCTATGATTATTCACGTCTGGGGTTATGATGTTATCTGATGTAGCAGAGATTAGTCATTTCATACAGTTATCGGTAGTTGCTTTTCCCATGAGTGTAACTATTCAACCCATGATCTAGAGTAGGCAGAAGTGCTATTTTCCCTAGTGTTTTGGAGACATTTCCTCATCATATATTTATTTGCGGTCTTCAGTGATCATAAAATCCTATGGTATATTTTACTACAAAATAAATGACTTTTACCAACAAAAATTTTGTAACGGATTATATATTTATTGGTAAAAATGATTTACTCAAATAGATATTAATTTTTCCTTGTATTATTATTAGATACCATCATTTTTTTACTGTTAAACATATATTTTAGTACTAATAATTCTGTACAAACACATGTTTTACAAATGGTTGAATTTTTTGTTTTATCACATCAATACAAAAACATTGTTTACTAAAAAAAAACATATTTCATTATTAATTATTATTTTCAAAAAAATATTTAATAAATAATAAAATTTGTTTCAATAAATTATCCAATAACAATAAAATTTTTACAAATCACGAAATATATATTTATAAATTATTTTCTTGTAACATGTAATTTTTGATAAAAATAAAATGTTTATACATTGTATTATAATATTAATAATTTAAGATTTTTAATGAAATTAATATATTTAACTTAAAATCATTGATAAATTATTTGAAAAAAATATCAATTAAAAATTTACATATTTAAAAAAATGGATGTGAAAGAATTAATTATTATTATTTAATAATAAATATTTTTATATTATATGTAATTATTTATTAAATTTATAAAACTCACCTCTAGAAAATTCCGCACATCAAGTTGATATTACCGGGAAAAACCCTCCCCCAATATGATACCCAAACCCTAAAACAGTTTGTATATTCACTCATGAAACATTCTTCATGGGTTCTCCATTCATCAGAGCCTCACCATTCGTCGTTGGATCTCCAATCATTGGAGTATTTCCATTCATCGTATGATCACCATTATTCATTGGATCTCCATCCACTATAGTTTCGTGTTTTTTCGTAGGCTCTCCATTCTTCAATTGTTCATCGCATGATCTCTATTAGTTTTATCTTCTCTAGTTCTCCATTTCACATTTGTCACAAGATCATCATAGGTTCTCCATTAGTCGTATAATTTTTGTTTCTCCATTCATCTCTTTGTATGTTAATTAATTCACCTTTGTATGGTAGTGTCGTGCTATTTTTTTATACCAGCACTGAATCGTTTCATCATCTTGAAATCAGGGAATATTAATCCTTAAATTAGTTTATTTTTATGATTTTTTGTATGATTTATATTATTGTAGCTATGGATTTTCATAAATGATGAAAATTGAAACCTATTTGGATTCTTATATCATTACCCATTCCATATGCTATCATAAAACCCAAAAAATAAAATTCTAAATCTTTTAATAAATACTCATCAATAATTTTTATAAATTATCAGAGGATATTAAGGATAACCAATCAATGATTTAAGATTTCAACATTTATGTGGATAATAATTATATAATGAAATTTTTTTAAACTATATGTTTAAATATGTGATAGTGAGTAATATAAAGGGAATCAATTATGTTGATGACAAATGATTATGGTAGATATAATAATGCAAAAGTGATTATTATTATTAAAATGAGCTAATAAAAAGTATGAAATATTTGAGGCAGCATCTCATATTTTAAGATAAATCTAACATAGATTTTATAAATTATGAATTGTCTGCTATATATGATATAATTTGATATATGACCACTAAAAATAATTTTCACTTCTCAACAATTCATTCATATTCAAATTTTAATTTTCAGAATAGAAAAAATAATCAAATTCAATAAAACCCTTTTATTAATTAAAAACTCATCAATACCAATTTTATATCTTTTCTTTGTAAAATTATTTATATTTTATGATACACGAGAATGGATATGTAGTCAGTTTTTACTAGCATTTTTTTGAGTCTGGATTGTTTTTCACACACTACATTACACCATGTAAATGATGACATCTAATATATAATATTGAAACTACAGTTTGATCCCTTCCATCATCATTTTATTGTTTAATTTTTATATTGAACTCTATATGGACATTATGTTGAATTTTATTAATAATAAATTTCTAATACTTTTTAATGAATCTTTCTTTATTATTATTTTCATCAACTAGTTTCATAGTATTTATATCTAGACGTAATATCATATTTTCTATTGGATTCAACATATTTAAATAGAGTCGTAATATATTTATATTCCTATAAATCAAGGCATGAAGAATCTCAACAAAAAGTTCTCCAAAATGAAATACAGCTGATTAGACTAGTACTTGGATGCTAGAACATAAGTAAAGCACATTCTATAATGCTCAAATCAAACATTCATCCATTGGTGGTTTTATGGCCTTAGATTAGATTATGAATAAATTTTATTTATACCATATGTTTTATTTTTTTGTAGGCATTCCAATCCCTTCGTTATTCCTTCCAATTTAAAAAATGATAAGTAATTTATCATATTATCAACCTTCACACTATAAAAAGACCGAGTAAGCTGAAAATTATCACCCAGATCAAGTTCAATGTGGTTGAGTCTAAATATATATTAACTATAATTATTTTTTTAATTATAAATTCATTGGATTTATTTATTTTTTACAGCTTATTTTACTTTTACATTAAATAAAGATTCTATTATTGTCATTATAACATTAAATATAACTAAATTATTATTGAATCCCAATATTCCAATATTGGAAACATTTATTAAGGGGTTATAATTTTTTCATCCATTTACTTTATTATCCATGTACTTCTTAAAAACAGGCCATTTCATTTACTCCCATATAATGTGATGTTATTTTTATTCAATAGTATTATTCTAGAATATCTATTTTCAATTTTGTTTCAATTTTTTGTTAATTTTAGTAGAAAAATAGAAATTTCATGTAAATATTACTAGAATATACTGCACATTATTATGATAATTTTTATACCTAATATGATTCGAACCAAAATTCCTCTCATTTACTAAGAATTATAGAAAAGGATTCTTGTTTGAATACAATTATTCAAAAGTTTGGAATCTAATACTCTTTGAAAGATTCATATTTCTAACGAACACTTATTTTTCATACTAATATGATATATCAGAGATGAATTATTTCTTTTTTTATAATGAAAACTTGTGTGATTATACCCTTATTTATATTTTATTTCATTTATGTCAAGTAGGAAAGGTCCCTATTTTTAGATAATTATTGAAGCATGATATATATTTTCTCCCTCCAATCAATTACGTTTTTTTTACAGTGAAATGGGTTCAATTTCTAAAATTTTAGTAGATGGAAACAAATATAAGAATATGTAATAGAATAATAATAAATGTAAATTTAAAATAGATATAAATTATTTTTTCATATATTTATATGAGTTGGGAAAAAGATTTTCTCATTGAAAACATATGTGGATATATTTTATGATTTTTCTATAGACTTTGGTTCTAAACATTTCTTTGTAAATTCTATATTGTAAACATCTTTTTCATGTCACACTAAGAATATTATTTAACTTCAAATATTGAATATTTCCTATTGAAATATTTAGAAATTCACTAATTATAACATTTTTATTAATGTAAATCCACTATGACTAACTGTCATTGACATGATGGAAAATTTTCAATCATTGGTAACACTATGACAATGAAATGTAAAGGGATGGATCCATGAATCTCTCTGTATAATGAAACATACCATTGTTTGGACTATGTTTTTAAAAATAAATTATTTGTTTTGACTTTAAAAGAATGTTATTTTGTGTTTGGGCGATGAATAAAAATAACTTTTTACATAATATTTTGTCTATCATGATTTACTTTTTTGTGAATGTGAACATAATATCCAACCATAAGATATTGAACAAGACTAAAAGAAAGGATCTTCCACATAGGGATTATATCCTTTTACTTACTAGGTTGGGTTTATCTGGGAACCTGGAGGCTATGATGCACAGTGGATAGGATCCAGGAGGAGAATTAAAACTTTGTCATGTAATTCATCTTAGTAAATTTTAAATCATGGAAGGGGGATCGGTTGTAGGTGGATCCTGTTATTGATCATGAATCCCTGGAAGACTAGTTGGTGGATATGGATGACATGATGGGTCCTTATTAAAGCACTCTTCTCTGTATAAGAGCATTCATGATGGGTCTCCTTAACTCTGGTTCACTGAGGTGGAGTGTTAGTTCTATTGACATTTTTTTATTTGTAGAGGGTTTCATGAAGGTGGTTTCTTCCAAGATTGTTCTCTCTATCTTTATCAACATTATAACCAAATAAGGCATGGAGTGGATACAAAATATACTCAAATTTGTTGAAGTTTTTCTTGAGTATGAGAGTCACCATGCACTGTAAGGCTTCCAAGAATTATGTTGCTGAAAATAAAATGAAAGAACTTAAAGCCACCATGATAGTGTTTTCTAAAGAATTCAGAATGGGTGAATTTTAAATGACATATCATGAAAGGATGGTAGCTATTTTTACAAAGTTAAAAAATGAAACATTTTTTGAATGCAATGAAAAGAGTATATTTCTCTCTTGATTCCAACTAAATTATTATGAAAAAAAATTATTTTCAAAAAACAATGTATTTTCTAGATGGGGTGATACATTATTTTTTGTGCTGAATTAAATTATCTAAATTAAGATTTTGTGGACTATTGTTATTCTTAAGGTATGTGGATCAAACTACAATATTTTTTCTCATTTTTTTAAACATTATTTTGATAATAAATTATATTTCAGTAATGAGTTTAATATACATTACTAGTATTTTATTTGATATGAAACGTTTTTGTGCTGCTAGTGTGAGATTGGAGATGAACGACTTTCATCCACATGTTCTGGAAATGACACATTCTTACATGAGTGATGGTGACTAGGTTATTTCTTATACTAGTGTGACTGTAACCTGCATCAAAAATTATGGTTGGCCTACTTCTTGATCCCAACTTGAGTCTATTATAGATGTTCATTGTTATTGTGGCCAAGTTATGACTGAGTGGGTGCACAATATGTGTAGACCTTCCCATCGCTCTGTTCACACCCATTTCCAAGATATTTCTATTTCCCATTTCCCATTTTCCATTACCCATTTCATATATTCTTCAACGTGTTCCAAAATCAAACACATCTTTATTTAACCTAATTATACGAGGTGGAGTTATAGTGATTTTTTTGTTACTAGTTCAGCATAGTAGACCTAATGTCAGAGATTAAAAAATGCTTCGGTGTAAGGGGGTTGTGTGAAATGGGCATATTGGATCCTACTAAATTATTGATATGTTAATATTGATGTTGAAAAATAATCCGTATGAAAATAATATTTTTGTAAATCCATTTATTTATATTTTGGTTTCAATTCATGTAAATATTTTTCACTGAATTGAGTTATATCTAGCTTGCTAGTTCGGGGGCATGGATTAGTTATTCATGTTCGTTATTCCCTAGTGTGGTATGGATGGCCTTCTACTGACTCACTAGCATTGATGGATTGTTGGTGTTTGCTAGTCCTTGGGGTTATATGGATAAGATTATTCTAGCTCACTTGCATGGATAGGCTGATGCTGGTTGTTGTTGCTCACTGGATCCCGGTGTTTCATGGATATGTTTCTCCTAGTAAGATGAGTTTATATAGCTCACTGGTCCCTGGGGGTGGTAAGCATCTTGTTAAAGGATGGATTTTTTATTGATTCATTTTGAATTAACTTTCATTATTAATATAATTATTTTTACTAATTTTGAACATGTGTTAATATCATATTCTCTTTAAAAATAAACATTAAGAAGTTATATATGATAAGTTATTAAATATAATATGAAAATTTACTAGAAATTAAAATTTGTAATTTTTGATCAAATGTTATTTAAAAATAGATATATTTTGTTGATAATATTATTACCAATATAAAAATGTGTAATTATAACCTATTGTTAAACATTTTAACCAACATATATATTATCTGTTTGTATTATTGTAATTATAAAAGAATGATTTTGTCTATCGCAAAAGCATTTAGAGATAGAGTTTTTTCTGACAGTTTAGGGACAAGGACATATATGTTGGTAAAACATTTTACCAAAAAAATCTACATTTACCAACAGATATGCCCCGTTGGAAAAAGTGAAATTATTTTTGTGAAATTTTTTCATAGTGTTACTTGAATTTGTGACAGTGTTAGTGGATAGATTTCTTATAGAATTACGGATTTGAAAAATCATATACACCTGGTAAGGGAAATGTATTAGCTTATTCGTTGAGAAAGAAGTCTCATAGTGATGCATTGTGTGAATAAGGTGATTCCTAGAGAGTAATGGAAGAAATTTTAGTATTAGATATCCATATGGGAGAATTTGGGGACAGAGGTTGTCTTTTTCATTTGATGGTACAATCATATTTTGTGAAGAAGGTGGAAGATTCCTAGTTGGGTGATCTGAAAGTAGAGGTTTGGAAAGACCCATTTTTTTATGGTAATGCCCATTTCACTTTTTCCAATGGGGGTATATTTATTGGTAAAAGTACATTTTTTTGCTAATACATTTTTCCAACATATATGTACCTATCACTAACCATTCGGTAAAAACTATGTCGCTAATTTTTTTTGATAAAGATAAAATCATTTAGTTACAATTATAATAACACAAACAGATAATATATATGCTGGTTAAAATGTTTAGCAATAGGATGTAATGACCCTTTGTCATGCTGATAATAACATTAACAACATATATATCAATTTATAAATTACATTTGAATAAAAATTATAATTTTTAATTTTTGGTAAATTTTTATATTATATTTATTAATTTATCATATATAACTCTGTAGTTTTAATTTTTAAAGAGACGATGATATTAACACATGTTCAAAATTATGAAAAAATAATTGTATAAAAAATAAAAATTTATTAAAGATGAATCATTACAAAATCCATCCCCCAACTAGATCCATCCCACCCCCAGGTACCAGTGAGCTCCAGAAACCAATCCAACTAGTAGCAACCCATCCATGACACACTAAGAACTTGCGATCACGAACAACTAGTAGTAGCATATCCATGTGAGTGAGCTTGTAGAAACTCATCCATGTCACACCAAGGACTATCAAGAACCAACAACCCGTCTATTCTAGTGATTTAGATGTAGCCCATCCATTCCACACCAGGCACTAACGACCAAAAACTACTCATCCATTCCCCTGAACGAGAAAGCTAGATCTAGCTCAAATCAGTGAAAAATATTTATAGGAATTGAAACAAAAATATAAATAAACAGAGTTATAAAAAAAAGATTTTCATAGTGAGTATTTTCCATCATCACTTTTGACATATGAAGAATTTAGTAAGATCAGGTATGCCTATCTTCCATTTCCCCCACCTTCCACAACATTTCGTCCCACTCTAACATCTGGTCCACTAGGCTAAACCTGTAAAAAAATTACAATCAATCAACCTCCAAAAATGAGTTGAGATAAGGATGTTTTTAATTTTGGAATTTTTTGAAGAATCCATGAAATTGAAATGGGAAATGGGAAATCAGAAATGGACCTACCTGGGAAATTGGTGTAAACTAAGAAACGGGCAAGGACAACACATATTGTCCACCCACTTAGTCACGACATGGCCACACTAATGGTGATCATCTATAATAGAATCATGTTGGGATCAAGAAGTTGGTAATCTCAAATTTTGGATGTAAGTAGCACTCACACTAGTATAAGGAATCACCAAATCACCCCCACTCATGTAAGTGAGTCTCCTTTCCCACACATGTGGATAAAGGTAGTTCATCTAAAATCTCACACTAGCAACTAGAGAAAGATTCATATCAAATAAAATATTAGTAAAGTGGATTAAATAAATTACTAATATATAATTTATTATCATAATGTTGTGTAAACATATATTAAAAAAACTTTTTGTTGGAGCAACATACCTTCAGAATAACAATAGTCAATAATAACTAAATTAAGATCATCTAATTCAGCACATAATTAATGCATCTCCACATCCCTATAATACATTGTTTTTTGAAAATACATTGTTTTTTCTTAACAATTTTGTGGGAATCAAGAGAGAAATATAATCTTTTCATTTTATTCCACAAATGTTTCATTTTACACCTTAATAAAAATAGATTCCATCCATTGATAATATGTCCTTTCATGATCACATATTTTGGAACCATTACCGAATAGTTTCATGGTTGCTTTTAGTTCCTTGATTTTAGTTTCAGCTACATAAATCATGGAAAACAAATAAGGCATGGTGAATCTATTACTCAAGCATAACATCAACAAATTTGAGTTGCTTGTGTCTCCACATCATGTCTAATTTAGATATAATGTTGAGAAATATTTCAAGAGTCATCTAGGATGAAACTACCATCTTGAAAGCCCCTACAAAGAATTAAATGTCAACAGAACAAACACACCACCTCAAAGAACCCTATTTAATGATACCCATCATGAATGATCCTATACAAATAAGTGTGTTTTAATATTGAACCATCATGTCACCCCCACCCACCAGTTAGTCTACTAGGGATTCATGAAAAATATCTGGATCCACCCGCAGCCCCACCCCCTCCGATGATTCTAAGTTCACTAAGATGAAATCTATTCAATGATTGAATGCTCCTCTATGATCCTAACCGTTTGAGTGGTGTAGCCTATAAGTTCCTATAACATATCAACTTTGCAAGCAGCAGGAGCCTAGGCATGTGTGGTAGATCCTTTAATTTAGGCTTGTTCAATATTTTATGGTTGGATATTATGTGCACATTCACAAAAAAAAGAGAAAAAAGAGGAAACAATATTAGGTAAAAAGTTATTTTTAGTCATCATACAAACAAAAAATAACATGATTTTAAAGTAAAAAACAAATAATTTATTTTCAAAAACATAATCCAAACAGTGGTATGTTTTACTGTACCATTTGATTCATTAATCTAACCCTTTATATTTCATTTTCATGGTGTTACAAATGTTTGTAAATTTTCCATCATGTCTATGAGAGTCATTCAATGTGGATTTACCTTTATAAAAATGTTATAATGAGATAATTTATGAATATTTCAATAGGTAATATTCAATATTAAGATTTGAAGAATATTCTTAGCATGACATGAAGAAAGATGTTTACAATATCGAATTTACCAATAATTTTTTATATCTAAAGTCTACTGCAAATTCAGACAACATATCCACATATTTTTTTAATATGAAAATCTCTAACACAACTCTTATAAAAATATGAATTATACTTTTATACCCTTTTAAAAATTATAGTTCATATTATTTTATTACATAATTATATATTTGTTTCCATCAATAAAAATTACAGAAATTGAACCCATTGAACAATATAAAACAATAAAAACATAATGGATTGAAAGTGATGAAATATGGATCATGCTTCAATAATTAACTCAAAACGAGAAGTTTTCATGATTTACATAAATGAATGAAAATATAAATAAGGGTATAATCACACAAGTTTTCATTGTAATAAAATAAATAATTCATCCATGATATAACATATTAGTATGACCAATAAGTGTTCATTAGAAATATGAATGTTTCAAATAGTATAAGATAAAAAAACATTTGAATAATTGTATATAGACTATAATATATATCTATACTACCCAGTAAAGGAGAGACATTTTGGTTTGAATCATATTAGGTACAAATACTTCCAAAATAGTGTACAATATATGCTAGAAAAATTTCTATGAAATTTTTTCTTTTTCTACTATAATTAAAAATAAAATGATACAAAAATAGAAATAGACATTCTAGCATAAAATTGTTGATGGAAATAACATCACATTGTATGGAAGTAAAGAACATGGCATGTTATTAATAATAACATGGAAAATAAAGTAGACGGATGATAATTTTATAACCCCTTGATAAATAATTCCAATATTAGAATATTTGGATTCAATAATAATTTTTTTATATTTAACATTATAATGAAAATAACAGAATATTCATTGAAGGTAAAAGTAAAATAAGACTTCAATGATAAATAAATGTAATGAATTTAAAGTAAAAATATATACATATTGTTATGATAACTTACGACTCATCCACTTTGAACTTGTTCTGGGTGACAATCTTCACATTACTCGGCCTTTTTACAATGTTATTGTTGATAATATGATAAATTACATCTTGTTTTATTTTAATTTAGTTGGAATAATGATGGTATTGGTACTCCTAGGAAAAATTAAAACATATGATCATGCATTCGTATAGACTAATTAGTGATAGATAGATTTCGAGAAAATAAATATAATGTTGGTCAAGGCTCTAGTTCTTTGTCTACTTCAAGAAGAAGCTCAATGTGACATTTTATGTGATGCTTCATGTCTCGGGTTATGATGTTCTCTGATGCAGTAGAGATCGGTCATTTCTTAAGATTATCGGTTGTTGCATCCCCATGAGTGTAACTATTTAACCCATAATCTAGAGTTAGAAGCAGTGCAATTTTGCCTAGTGTTATGGAGACATTTCCTCATCATATATTACTTTTCAGTCTTCACCGATCATAAAATCCTGTGGTATTTTTTTACTAAAAAATAAATTACTTTTACCAATAGAAATTTAGTAATAGATTATATATTTTTTTGTTAAAATGAGTTATTCTGACATATATTAATTTTTTCTGGTATTATTATTAGCTACCAACATTTTTATATTGTAAAACATATCTTTTAGTACTAATCATTTTGTACCAACACATGTTCTAGTAATGGTTGAATTTGTTGTTTTATCACATCAATACAAAAATCTTTTTTTACTAACAAAAAAATAAATCAATATTACTATTATTTCCAAAAAATATTTTATAAATAATAAAATCTGTTTCAATAAATTATCCAATAACAACAAATATTTTATCAATCAATGAATTTATATTTATGAATTATTTTCTTCTAACAAGTATTTTTTGGTAAAAATAACATGTTTATACATTGGATTATAATATTAGTAATTTAAAAAATTAGATGAAATTAGTATATTTAATATAAAATCATTGATAAATGATTTGAAAAACAAATATAAATTCTAAATTTACATATTTAAAAAATGGATGTGTAATAATTAGTTATTATTGTTTAACAAAAAATCTTTTTATGTTATATGTAATTATTTATTACAGTTATAAAACTCACCCCCTAAAAAATCAGTGCATCAAGTTGTTATTACAGGGAAAAACCTCCACCAATATGATAACAAAACCCAAAAACAATTTCTGTGTTCACCTATGAACCATTATTCAGGGGTTCTCCATTCATTGGAGCCTCACTATTCGTCAGTGGGTCTCCAATAATTGGAGCATCACCATTCATTGTAGGCTCACCATTATTCATAGGATTTCCATTCACCAAAGTTTCATATTTTGTTGTAGGCTCTCAATTCTTCAAATTTTCATCACAGGTTCTCTATTAGTATCATAATCTCTAGTTCTACATTCCCCATTCTTCACAAGATCCTAGAAGGTTCTCCATTAGTCGTATCATTTTTGTTTCTCCATTCATCTGTTTTTCTGTTAATAAATATGTCTTTGTATGGTAGTGTCAGGTTGTTTTTTTACCTCCACCAAAGCCTTACATCATCCCTAAATCATGGAATATTAATCCTTAAATTAGTTTTTTTTATGATTTCTGTGTATGATTTATATTATTATAACTATGGATTTTCATAAATGATGAAAATTGAAACCTATTTGGATTCTTATATCATTACCCATTCAATATTTTGTCATAAGACCCAAATAATCAAATACGAAATCTTTTAATAAATATTCATCAATGATTTTTATAAATTTTCAGAGGATATGAAGGTTACCCAATCAAATACTTATGATTTTAACATTTTTGTGGATAATGATTATATAGTGAAATTTTTTTAAGCCATATGTTTAAATATGTGAAGGAGAATATAATAAACGGAATCAATTATGTTGATGACAAATGTCTAGAGTAGATATAATAATGAAATAGTGATTATTATTATTGAAATGAGCTAATAAAAAGAACGAAATAGTGGATGCAACATCTCACTTTTTAAGAATAATCTAACATATATTTTATAAATGATGAATTGTATGCAATATTTTATATAATTTAATATATAACCACGGAAATTAATTTTCACATCTCAACAATTCATTCATATTAAAATTTTACTTTTTAGAATTAAAAAAATATTCAAATTCAATAAAACACTTTAATTAATTAAGAACTTGTTAGTACAAATATTATATCTTCTTTTTGTAAAATGATTTATATTTTATGATACACGACAATTGATATGTATTCAGTTTTTTCTAGATTTTTTTTATGATTCTAGCTTGTTTTTCACACACTACATGATACCATGTAAATTATGATCTTTAATATATAATATTGAAACTACGATTTGATCCCTTCCATCTGTATTTTATTTTTTAGTTTTTATATGGAGCTCAATAACATCATTATGTTGAGTTTTATTAATATACTATTCATAATTCTTTTTAATGAATATTTGTTTATTATTATTTTCATCAACTAGTTTCACAGTATTTATATTTAGATCTATGATCATATTTTCTATTTGATTCAACAAATTTAAATGGAGTCATAATATATATATATTCATAGAAATCAAAGCATGAATAATCTCTATAAAAATTTCTGCAAAATGAAATACACCTGATAAGACTAGTCCTTGGATGCTAGACATCTAGTAATGTACTTTACAGAATTCTCTAATCAATCATTCATCCATTGGTGGTATTGTGGCCTTAGTTTTTGATTATGAATAAATATTATTTATACCATATCTATTATTGTTTCATTGTAATCTCAATACCTTTGTTATTCCTTATAATTTATAAAAATGATAAGTGATTTATCATATTATCAACCTTCAAACTATAAAAAGTTAGAGTAATTTGAAAATTTTCACTTAGATCAATTTCAATGTGGCTAAGTCATAAGTTATCTTAAATATAATTATTTGGTTAAATAGAAATTCATTCGATTTATTTATTGTTCACATATTATTTTACTTTTACATTCAATAAAGATTATATTATTGTCATTATAACTATAAATACAACTATATTATTATTGAATCCAAATATTCCAATATTGGAAACATTTATTAAGGGGTTATTATTTTTTCATCTATCTACTTTATTATACATGAAATTATTAACAACATGCCATGTTGTTTACTTCCATATATTATGATGTTATTTTCCTTCAACAGTATTATTCTAGAATATCTATTTTCATTTTTGTTTTAATTTTTTGTTTATTGTAGCAAAAAAAGAAAAATTTCATGGAAATCTTACTAGAATATACCACAAACTACTTTGATAATATTAATACTTAATATGATTCAATCAAAAATTCCCCTCCTTTACTGAGTATTATAGATAAAGGAGGTTGTATATATATAATAAATCAAAATTTTGGCATATAATACTATTTGAAACATTTATATTTCCAACGAACACTTATTTTTCATACCAATATGATATATCAAAGATGTATTACTATTTTTTATTATGAAAATTAGTGCGATTATAAACTTATTTAGATTTTGATTCATTTATGTCAAGCATGAAATCTGCTTTTTTTAGATAATTATTGAAGCATGATATATATTTTCTCCATTCAATCAAGTATAATTTTTATTCTTTTATTTAGTGAAATGGGTTCCATTTCTAACATTTTAGTAGATGGAAAAAAATATAAGAAGATTTAAAAGAATAATAAGAAATATAAATTTTAAAAGCATATAAATGTTTTTGTCATATATGTGTATGAGTTGTGCAAAATATTTTCTCATTGAAAACATATGTGGATATATTTTCTGATTTTTATATAGACTTTAGTTCTAAACATTTATTGGTAAATTTTATATTATAAACATCTTTTTTCATGTCACACTAAGAATATTATTTAACTCATAATATTGAATATTACCCATTGAAATATTCATAAATTCACTAATTATAACATTTTCATTAATGTAAATCCACTATGAATGACTCTCATTGACATGACGGAAAATTTTCAATCATTGGTAACACCGTGACAATGAAATATTAAGTGATTGATTCATGAATCTCTCTGTACAATTAAATATACCATTTTTTGTAATGTGTTTTTAAAAATAAATTATTTGTTTTGACTTTAAAAGAATGTTATTTTGTGTTTGGACAATGACTAAAAATTACTTTTTACATAATATTTTGTTTATCCTGATTTACTTTTTTTTGTGAATTTGAACATAATTTCCATCTATAAGATATTGAACAACAATAAATAAAAGGATCTTACACATAGTCATGGGCTCCTTCTACATGCTAAGTTGGGTTTTTCTAAGAGTGTAGATTCTATGCTGCTGTAGTGGTTAGGATCATGGAGTGGGACTAAAACTGTTTCATGGAATTCATCTTAGTGAATTTTGAATTATGGGAGGGGGACCGGCTACAGGTGGATTCCGGTATTGTTCATGAATCCCTAGAAGACTAGTTGGTGGATGGGGATGACATGATGGGTCTATATTACAACACTCTTCTCTGTATAGGATCATTTAGGATGGATCTCATTAACTCTGGTTTATTAAGGTGGAGTGTTAGTTATTTTGGAATTTTGTTCTTTGTAGAGGGTTTCATGAAGGCAGTTTATTTCTAGGTGATTCTCGCTATCCTTACCAACATTATACCCAATTTAGGCATGTATTGGAGACAAAAGCAACTAAAATTTGACTAAGTTTTTCTTGAGAATGATAGTTACCACGCACTGTAAGGCTTCCAAAAATTATGTAGCTGAAAATAAAATGTGGGAACTAATAGCCACTGTGATAGTGTTCTATAAATTATTTAGAATGGGTGAAGATTAAAGGACATATCATGAAAGTATGGAAGATATTTTTACTATGGTGGAAAATGAAACATTTGTGGAACGTAATGAAAAGAGTATATTTCTCTCTTGATTCCAATAGAATTGTTATGAAAAATGTATTTTCAAAAAACAATGTATTTTCTAGATGTGGTGATATATTATTTTTGTGCTGAATTAGATGATCTAAATTTAGATGTTGTCGACTATTGTTTTTCTTAAGTTATGTGGATCAAACTGTATGTTTTTTCTCATTTTTTTTACACACCTTTTTGATAAGAAATTATATTTCAGTAATGATTTTAATATACTTTACTAGTATTTTATTTCATATGCATCATTTTCGTATTGCTAGTGTGAGAATGGAGATGAACTTCTTTCACCCACATGTCTTGGGAAGGGAACTTTCACACATGAGTTAGGGTGATTAGGTTATTCCCTATACTAGTGTGAGTGCTACTTGTATCAAAAATTGGCGTTGGCCTACTTCTTCATCCCAACGTGAGTCTATTATACATGATCACTATTATTGTGGCCAAGTAATGACTGAGTGGGTGGACAATATGTGCAGACCATCCCATTGCTCAGTTCACACCTATTTCCCAGATATGTCTATTTCCCAATTCCCATTTTCCATTACCCATTTAATAAATTCTTCATAGTGTTACAAAATCAAACACATCCTTATTTAAACTAATTTGGGGAGGTAGAGTGAGAGTGATTTTTTTGTTACAGGTTCAGCCTATTAGAACTGATGTTGGAGATTGAAAAAAATGCTGTGGTGGGAGGGGGCTATTATAAATGGGAATACAGGCTCTTACTAAATTATTGATATGTCAACAGTGATGATGGAAAATACTCACTAAAAAAATAATATTGTTATAAATCTATTTATTTATATTTTTGTTACAATTCATGAAAATATTTTTCACTGATTTGAGTTATATATAGCTTGCTGGTTCGGTGGCATGGATTAGTTGTTGATGCTTGTTAGTCCCCAGTGTGGTATGGATGGGCTGCAATGGACTCACTATCATTGATAGATTTTTGGTTCTTGTTAGTCCCTATTGTTATATGGATGATATGTTGTCGACTCACTTGAATGGATGGGCTACTGTTAGTTTTTGGTGCTCACTGGCTCCCGGGGTATCATGGATGGGTTTCTCCTAGTAAGAAGAAATGATACAGCTCGCTAGTCCCTGGGTGTGGGAAAGATCTTGTTTAGTGATGGATTTTGTATTGATTCATTTTGAATTAACATTCATTATTAAAATAATCATTTTGTCCAAATTTTGAACATGTATTAATATCGTCTTCTCTTTAAAAATTAACACTAAGGAGTTATATATGATAAGTTAATAAATATAATATGAGAATTTACTAGAAATTAATTTTTTTAATTTTTAATCAAATTTTATTTAAAAATAGATATTATATATTGATAATATTATTACCGACAGAAAAATGTGTTATTAAAACCTTCTTATAAACATTTCATCCGACATATATATTATCCATTAGTATTATTATAATTTTAAAATAATTATTTAATATATCACAAAATCTTTTATAGATAGTGTTTTTACTGATAGTTTAGTGACAGGGACATATATGATGGTAAAACGTTTTATCAAAAAAATGTACATTTACCAATAGATATTCCCCATTGAAAAAAGTGAAATTTTTTAGTGAAATTCTCTCCTAGTGTGACTTGAAATTGCGCCAGTGTTAGTGGTTAGAGTTTTTATAGCATTATGACTTAGAAATATCATATACACCAGGTAAGGGGAATCTATTAGCTGATTCGTTGAGAAAAAAGGCTCATAGTGATGTATTGTTTGAATAAGGTGATTCCTAGAGACTAATAGAAGAAAATTCAACATTACATCTCAATATGGGAGAATTGGGGGGGGGGGGAAGAGGTTTTCTTTTTCATATGATGGTGCAATCATATTTTGTAAACTAGGTGGCAGATTTCTAGTTGGGGGGTCTGGAGGTAGTGTTCTAGAAAGACAGAGTTTTTTGTGGCAAGTCCCATTTAACTTTTTCCAATGGGGGAATATTTATTAGTAAAAGTACATTTTTTGTTGTCATAACATTTTACCAACATATATGTCACTATCACTAAAAATACGGTAAAAACTATGTCGCAAATTTTTTTTACTTCAGATAAAATCATTTTGTTACAATTATAATAATACCAACAGATAATATATTTGTCTTGTAAAAAATTTAGCAACAGGTTATAATGACACATTTTTATGTTGATAATAATATTATCAAAATATATATCTATATATAAATTTCATTGGAATAAAACTAATAAATTTTACTCTCTAGTAAATTTTCATATTATATTTATTAATTTATCACATATAACTCATCAGTTTTATTTATTAAAGAGAAGAGGATATTAACACATGTTCACAATTATGAAAAAATAATTATATTAAAAATAAAAATTAATTAAAAATGATTTACTACAAAATCAATCCCCCAACTTGATCCATCCCACCCCGTGGTACGAGTGAGCTCCAGCAACCCATCCATGACACGCTAGGATTTTACGAGCACCAACAACCAGCAACAGCCTATCCATGCTAGTGAGCCAGTAGCATCTCATCCATGTCACACTAGGGACTATCAAGAACCAACAACCCATCCATTCTAGTGATTCAGTTGCAGCCTATCCATTCCACACCAGTGACTAACAAGAAAAAACAACTCATTCATGCCCCTGAATGAGAAATCTTGATCTAGCTCAAATTAGTGAAAAATATTTACATGATTTGAAACCAAAATATAAATAAATGGAGTTATAAAAAAATAATTTTCATAGTGAATATTTTTCATCGTCAGTATTTACATTTGAATAATTTTTTTAGGGCAGATATGCCTATCTCCCATAGCCCCCACCTAGCACATCATTTTTCCCTCTCCAACAACAGGTCAACTAGACTGAACCTATAAAAATATCACAATCACTCAATCTCCCAAAATGAGTTGATATAAGGATATGTTTGATTTTGGAATGCTTTGAAGAATCCATGAAATGGAAATGGGAAATGGGAAATGGGAAATAGACCTATTAGAGAAATTGATATAAAGTGAGAAATGGTCAAGGACTTCCCATATTATCCACCAACTTAGTTACGAAATGGCCACAATAATGGTGATTATCTATAATAGAATCAAGTTCGGATGAAGAAGTATGTCATCACTAATTTTGGATGCAGGTATCTATCACACTAGTATAAGGAATCATCATATCACCTCCACTAATGTAAGCGAGTCTCCTTTCCCACATAAGTGGATAAAATCAGTTCATAAAAAATATCACACTAGCAACTAGAGAAAGTGGCATATCATATAAAATATTAGTAAAGTGGATTAAATGAATTACTAACATATAATTTCTTATCAGAATGTTGTGTAAAAAAATTTTAAAAAAACATTTAGTTGGAGCAACAAACCTTCTTAATAAAAACAGTCAATAATAACTAATTTTAGATCATCTAATTCAAAACTTATGATAATTCATCGCCACATCCATAATTTTTTTTTTAAATACGTTTTTTCTTAAAAATTATATGGGAATCAAGAGATAAATATACTATTTTCATTACATTACACAATTGATTCGTTTTACACCTTAGTAAAAATAGTTTCTATCCTTTGATGATGTGTCCTTTTATCTTCAATGATTCTGGATTCATTTCCGAATAGTGTCATGGGGGTTTAATTTCTACATTTTAGTTTTAGCTACATAAATCTGGGAAAACATAAAGGGCATAGTGACTCTCATACTCAAGAACGATATCAACAAATTTGAGTTTCTTGTTTCTCTACTTCATTCTTAATTTGGATATAATGTCGAGAAAGATAGTGAGAGTAATCTAGGAATAAACAACCATCTTGAAACCCTCTACAAAGAATAAAATGTCAATAGAACAAACACACCACCTCAAAGAACCATATTTAATGTGACCCATCATGAATGATCCTACATAAAAAATTGTGTTTTAATATTAACACAACATGTCACCCCAATCCACCAGTATGCCTTCAAGGGATTCATAAAAAATACCAAGATCCACTAGCAACACCTTCCCCTCCCATTATTCTAAATTCACTAAGATGAAATCAATCCAATGATTGAAGGTTCATCCATGATACTAACTACTTCAACAATATAGTCTCCAAACAAAAAATAACATGATGTAAAAAGTGATTTTTAGTCATCATCCAAACAAAAAATAACATGATTTTAATTTTAAAAATCAAATAATTTATTTTCAAAAAATAATCCAAACAATGATATGTTTTATTATACTGAGTAATTCATTAATCTAACCCTTTATATTTCATTATCATGGTGTTAAAAATGTTATTAAATTTTCCATCATGTTAATGATTGTCATTCAAAGTAGATTTTCCTCTATAAAAATGTTATAATGAGAGAATTTATGAATATTTCAACAAGAATTATTCAATATTAAGAGTTGAAGAATATTCTTAGTGTGACATGAAAAAATATGTTTACAATATAGAATTTACAAAGAAATGTTTTTAACTAACGTCTTCTGTAAAATCAGAAAATATATCCAGATATTTTTTAAATGAGAAAATCTCTAGCACATCTCCTATAAAAATATGAATACCACTTTTTTATCCTATTAAAAATTATATTTCGTATTATTCTATTACATATTTATATATTTGTTTAAATATATATAAAATTAAGAAATTAAACCCATGGAACTATATAAAACAATAAAAAGCATAATGGATTGAAAGGGAAAAAATATAGATCACACTTCAATAATTATCTCAAAACCAGAAGTTTTCACGATTTACATAAATGAATGAAATTATAAATTAGTGTATAATCTCACAAGTTTTCATTGTAAAAAAATAAATAATTCATACTTGATATAACATATTAGTATGAACAATAAGTGTTCATTGGAAATATGAATGTTTCAAATAGTATAAGATAAAAATATTTGAATAATTGTATATAGAATACTATATATATCTATAAAACCCAGTAAAGGAGAGAAATTTTTTTTGAATCATATTATGTACTAATACTATCAAAATAGTGTGAATATATGCTAGTAATATTTCCATGAAATTTATCTTTTTCTACTACAATTAAAAAAATGATACAGAAATGAAAATAGATATTCTAGCATAAATTTGTTAAAGGAAAATAACATCACATTATATGTAAGTAAACCACATGTCATGTGGTTAATAAGTACATGGACAATAAAGTAGAAGGATGACAATTTTATAACCCCTTAATAAATTATTCCAATATTATAATATTTGGATTCAATTATAATTATGTTATATTTAATCTTATAATGAAAATAATAGAATCCTCATTGAAGGTAAAAGTAAAATAATATTTGAATGATAAATAAATGCAATGAATTTAAAGTAAAAAATATAAATATAGTTCTGAAAACTTACGACTCAACCACTTTGAACTTAATTAGGGTGACAGTAATCACATTACTCTATCTTTTTACAATGTGATGGTTGATAATATGATAAATTACTTCTTCTTTTATTTTAAATTAGAAAGAATAATGAAGGGATTGAAACTACTAGGATATAATAAAATATATGGTATAAATAATATTTATTCATAATCAAAACTAAGGCCATAATACCACAAAACACCTAAAGTGTGATTCAGGCATGCTTGAGAGTGATTCTACAGAGGTTTGATATACATTTACTAGTCTAGTCAGGTGTATTTAATTTTGTAGAACTTTTTTTGGGGATGCTCCACACTATGATTTCTAGGAATATTATTATACTATGATTCCATTTACATATTTTGAATCAAAAATAAAATATGATGATAGATCCAGATATAAATTCTGTAAAGCTAGTTGATGAAAATATTAATAAAGAAAGATTCATTAAAAATTATTATAAATTAAATATTAATAAAACTCAACATATTGGCCTTATTGAGTTCCATATAAAAATTAAACAATATAATGGGAAGTGAAGGGACCAAATTGTAGTTCCAATATTACATAACAGAGTTTATAATATACATGGTGTCATGTAGTGTGTGAAAAATAATGTAAAATCAAATAAAATGCCAGTAAAAATGACTACATATCAATTATCATGTATCATAAAATATAAATAATTTTATAAAAATAAGATATAATGTTTGGATTGATGAGGTTTTAATTAATAAAAGGTTTTTATTGAATTTGATTATTTTTTTAATTCTTAAAATTAAACATTAAATATCAATAAGGTGTTGAGATGTGAAAATTAATTTTAGTGGAAATATATGAAATTATATCAAATATGTCTTACACTTTATCCTTTATAAAATTTATGTTACAGTTGTCCTAAAATATGAGATGTTGCCTCAAATATTTATTACTTTTAGAATCTCATTTCAAGAATCATAATCATTATTGCATTGTTATAACTACTCTAGACAATTTCCATCGTCATAATTGATTCCCTTTATAATATTCCCCATAAAATATCTAAACATATTGTTTAAAAATTTCTCATTACATAATTATTATCTGCAGCACTATTCATATATTCAGTCTTTTATTGGGTAACATTCATATCCTGTGAGAATTTCTAAATATTATTGTTGATAATTCATTAAAATATTAAGAATTTTTTTTTTGTATTATGAAATCTTATTGATTGTGTAATGATTTAAAAATCCAAATAGGTTGCAATTTTCATCAATTATGAAACTCCTTAGCTACAATATTCTAAATCATACAAAAAAATCATAAAATAAAAACTAATTTAAGGATTAAAATTCCATGATTTTAGGATGATTGAAAGCTTTGGTGCGGGTATAAAAACATATCATCAAAACAAAATACAAAAGAGAATATATTAATAGACAAACATATGAATGGAGAAACAAAAATTATGTGACTAAGGGAGAACCTACGGTGATGTTGGGATGAATGGGGAATGGAGAAATAGTGATGATGTGACAAATGGTGAGCTATTGATGAACATGTGAAGAATGGTGTACCTGCAAAAAAGGTGCCGCTCTACTAGATAGAGAACCTATGATGAATGGAGATCCTATGACGAATGGTGATGCCCCAATGGATGGAGATCCAATGATGAATGGCGAGGCTCTGATGAATGGTGAACCCCTAAAGATTGGTGAACAAGTGAACATACAAACTGTTTTAGGGTTTTGGTATCATATTGGGGGAGGTTTATGCACTTTAATTACAAATGAATGTTCGGATTTTTCAGGAGGTGATTTTTATAAAGGTAAAAAATAATTATATATAATATAAAAATATTTATTGTTAAAAAATAATAACTAATTATTACACATCCATTTTTTTAAATATGTTAGTTTACAAGTAAAATTGTTTTTCAAATCATTTATCAATGATTTTATATTAAATATATTTATTTCATTAATTTTTTTAAATTACTAATATTGTAATCCAATGTATAAACATCTCATTTTTATCAAAAAAATACATGTTAGTATAAAATAATTCAAAAATATATATTTAGTGGTTGGTAAAATATTTATTGTTATTGGATAAATTATTGCAAAAAAATTTCTTACTGTAAAATATTATTTAGAAATAATAATTATTAATGATAGTTTTGTTTTTAGAAATTAAAATATTGGTATTGATGTGATAAAACAAAAAATTCAACCATTAGTAAAATTTGTGTTGGTGCGGAATGATTAGTACTAACAGATATGGTTAATGGTAAAAAATATTGGTAGATAATAATAATACCTGAAAAAATTAATAACTATTGGAATTACTCATTTTTTACCAAAAAATATATAATATGTAACTAAATTTTTGTTCTTATAAGTCATTTATTTTTTTGTGCTTGTTGAGGATGAACAAAACTGGGTGTGGTTCCATGGAAGGATTTTTGTTCCTTTATATATGAAATCGATTGTTCTTAGGGTGTTCCATAGTTTTCCCTTAGCAGTACATACTATTATAACAATGCTGTTCTGAGATTTAAGGAGTCTTTTTTGGTGGCCTGGGTTGAATCATACAGTTGTGGAGTTTATGTCTCGATGTTTGGTCTGCCAGAAGTTGAAGGTTGAGCAATGTGTTCCTGTTGATTTTCTCCACCAATTATATATCCTTCGATGGAAGTTAGAATACATCATGATGGAATTTTCTATTTTTTTAACTTGAGTTCTGTGAGGATATGATTCTCTATGGGTTATTTGGGATCATTTGGTGAAATCATCCCACATTATAACAATTATGGAATTGAAAACATTTGAGGTTTTGTCGAGGAAATATCTGGAAGATGTGGTGAGACTCCATGGGTTCCCTAGGATGGTCATTTTTTTATCTAGATCATTGTTCTACCTCTAGGGTGTGGATATGTCTCTAGAATTCTATTGTTTCTTAGTTGTTCCTTATCACTTATTTTCATCCATAGACAGATTATCAAACAGAGCAGACCATACCGAATCTTGAAGAAATGTTTCACTATTGTGTCCTGAACATTGGAGGTCAGTTGATGAGGCACATACCATTGGTAGATTTATCCTACAAAAATAGCTTCCACTCTACCATCGGTATGGAGATGTTTAAATAATTTTATGGCAAACAATTCCTTTCATTATAGTGTTAGACTGAGTTTGGAGGGTCCACAATTATCATGGTTAAACTAGTACAAAAAATGACAGAGATTGTTTAGGTGAATCATGAGAGGATGATGGCAGCTGAAGATCTTCATAAATCCTATATCGGTCATAGGAGGAGACCATTGAATTCTTTCAATGGGGATCACGTGTTTCTAAAGGTGACTCCACGGTGTAGGCATTGATGGTTTGGTTATTGGTGTATCATTTCTCCCCAGTTTGTTGGTCCTTTTGAGGTTTTGGGTCATTAACGAGAAATGGTGTATAGGGTTTCACTTCCCCAACATATGAGTATGATACATGATATTTTCACATGTTTCACCTTTGTCATTATCTTTATGAAAACTCTCACATCATCAATCAGGGTGAGATCGATGTTGACAATGATGCGACCTTCAAGGAGTGGTTGTCGAGATCCTGGACTATACAGAGAAGCTGTTACATGGGCATGTTATCCCCTTGGATCGTGTCTTGTGGTGGAATGGTGGCATGGATTTGAGTACATGGTAATGTGAGTCACAGATATGTGTTTGGTATCCTGAGTTGTTGCGTGATTATATATTTTCTTATAATGTATTTCTTCTGTGGTTTTAGACCTTTCCTATTTATTAGATGGATTCTCTTGTTTCTTTTCTAGCTAACTCCATTTTGAGAGGTATCTCCCCTAGGTGAGTAGTTAGGATCTAGTTTTTTGATTTTGATGGTTTCACATTATTCCATTGAGTAAGTGGTTGTTCAGCTATGGTGGAGACAGTCTTTAGAAGTATCTTGAAGTGTGCTTGTTTAGACCCTTGTTCTGTTTCCTCTCTATTTTGGTTTAGGATTTTTGAGGAAGATAATTTCTTGAGAGGTATCTAATGTAATGGAGCAGACCAATCTAGCCCATTCCTATGATGAAATCTAGTGTTTGAGGAATTTTGGGATGTCAAGGTGACTTATTCCCAAAATGTTTTCCAATTTATAGATCTGTGAATAGTGCAACTGGGGAGTCATATTCTTCTATTAGGGAGTCATATCAATCTATTGGTGAGTCATATTCATCTATCATTGAGTCATCTTCATCATTCAGTCAGTCATAAGAATCTATTAATGATTCAGATTCATCTTTTCATGACTCATCTTCAACTTTCGGGGAGTTATATTCATATATTACTAAGTCATATCCAGCAATCATTTTTTCATCTTCGTCTTTTTTTGAGTCATATTCATCTATCAATGAGTCATCTATTAGCAATTCATTTATCATTGAGTCATATTCATATATCGGTGAGTCATATTCATCTATCAGTGAGTCAACTTTACCTATTGGTGAGTCATATTCATCTTTCAGTGAGTCAAATCCATCTGTCAGTGAGTTATCTTCATCTATTGGTGATTCATCATTATCTTTTAGGGAGTAATCTTCACCTATCAGTCAGTCATCTATCAGTAGGTGCCTAAGTGTTTCCAAATCAACCAGTCAACAGTGCTTCCATCATCCTATAGTTTTCCCTATTTGATGTTTTCATTGACATTAAATGCATTCAAATCATCTTTTTAAAGGATTTAAGGCCAATATAAATCACATAAAACCTTTTATTAAATCTATAATTTTCTCAAGGATTTTGTGTGGTAAAATCATGTGGGATATTGAGATTTGGATTTAATGTAAATTCAACCATTTCACATTCTGTGAATCTTGAATCTGATCCTTCTAGGCCAGGGGCCTTCCCATCCATTGTTTTTTCTCCTTCTTCTTATTACGAGCTTCCCGAAACATTTATTTCTTGAGGATACTTATGATTGTACTGTATCGTTGTACAAATTATTCCCTTCCAAAGCACACCTATTTTGGTACTAGCGGTAAGTGTCAAACTATCTTATATAGAAGGGTTGTTCTATCTCTTTTCTTGTGGTGTTCTCGATAAATTTCATCATGTTTATCCATGCCATGTTATGGAATGTGTTATCTATCTTTATAAAGAAATTTTATTTGGTGTTAGTTAATAATGTTGTTTCATGACGTCCTCAGGTGGATGCAGTCATTGCGAGAGAGGTGATCATGATCCATTGTGTTGGCTCATTCTCATTGAAAGAACATAATAATTCTTTTGTTCTTGGGGGTGTGTGTATTCGATATTATTTGCATGTGAAATATTACAGTTCGTATTATTTATCCATTAGACTATAATGAAATTTACATAATTAATATTTAACTTGAGTAAAGAATTGGTATCGATCTTATGTTGTTTCATTATACTAAGATAACAGTTTTCCTCTAAATTTTATAGATAGCGTGATATATATTACATTATTATTTATCATTACTTTTTTTTGAAAATTAAAAAAGAAAATAATTTTTGGATTATTTGTAAATTAATTGGATAAATATAAAGATGCATGTTTAATAAATCTTGTTTTTTGTTGTTGTTATTTGATGAAAATCAAACCGGTACAGTTATGCATGTTTAATGCAATTAGTTAATTCAATTTGGAATAAATGAATTATTAAGTGATAATTATAATTCCTTTAAGGTTTCTATGTTACCATCATCCTTTTAAATTCCAAGGGCCATATTCTTTGAACTTGTGTGTGCTATTTGTGTATGAAGGATGAATACCAAATTTTGGACCAAGAGCATATATTCAATTTTTTTTATTTCCTAATTCATGGGTTACAGTAGGATACTGGGATGCACGATCTTGGAGGCATGTTTTGGTATGTTAGGATAGGGATGCCCACTGGTTGTGGTGGCATTAGTTGATACCTAGAGTGGTGAGATACATCGGTTTATGAATACAGGTGTCTAGGAGGACACTAGATATAATGAAACAGGTTGAATGTGAATGTTGGATTCTTGTTGAGTCTTGTTGTTTGTTTATCTACTTTAATATCTCAGTAATTATGGTATATGTTCTTTCTTACCATCCTTCAAAAAAAGGAAAAGTCATGCGGGGGTATGCCATGTGCTTTTCATGTTTAGCTTCTTGAGGGTGGATGGGCCAACAATCCAGCTATGGGTGGAAAAGACTCGACATATAGATCATCTACTCACTATGTTGATCTCCTTGTGTTCGGAATCAAAGAATGTTATTTATTAAATACATGGAATTATGTAAAAGTGATAATGTTTTAAATAAATGATTGAAAAAATTATTTTAACCCATGGGGTTGGATTATGTTGGGAAGCAATGATGAGGTTACATTTTTTAATGCAACTTTGGACTTGGTTTGGTTATTCATTGTTTTGGAGTCAATTTATAATAACTTTAGATATATAAAAATTTTATTGAACTTTTAACCATCATTACCCACCTACTATGACCATTTGCAAATTTACTTAAAACTTAATTTTACCTCTTCTGTGAGTTGAATTTAAAAAATCCGAGAGACACGGTTGATATCATTAAATAAAATGTTGTTCAATAAGATGAAAATAATTTTTTTTTTCAATAGTAACTTTTTACTTGTATTTTCCACGGTTAAAATTAAATTGGGTAATTAAGGGTACAAATGATATTATTATTACCCTAAAACGTGTCCTAATTCTATTGGATAAGTGTAATTAGACCAAAAAAACCTTAGAAATAAAATATGATCCTTTAGTTTCACTTGGATTAGATTAGGACATTTATTGTTATTTAATTCAATGAAGAGTTAAAAGAGTTAAAATAAATGTTTAATAACTAAAACATTTTTAATATAGGGATAAACATAAGATAAATTCCACTATAAATATTCATTAGGAAGATAAAAATATTTCCTAAATAATGGTATTTTCTTTATATTTTTTAGACATTATATAATGTAATTTATTTATGACACAATGATGATGTAGTAATTACCTAATTAATGAAAAATTAAAATAATTGATATTATAAATATCCAAATAAATGTAATTTAATACTTTCTGTGAATTACACTAATTTTATAGGTTAATATGACATATTAGAGGTGGTTAGATGAATTTTTTTTCTAATTAATAATTCTTTTATAAATTCAACAAAAACTAAATACCAAATAGTGTCAAAATTGACATAAAATAGTTTTTTAAACAAATATTATATTATTAATTTATATTCTATTCCTAAAAATCTAATGTTATGAAAAAAGACTTATATAATGATAGTTGTATCATTAATTAACCACTTGGGGTTCGTTTGGAAGTATATAGTGAGTTTATTAACCATATAATATAAAAATACCAAGAGATATGGTAAATGTAAAACTATTTAACTAAGAGTTTAATATAAAAGATAATGTTAATATAGTGACCCAAACCGGACTAAAACCTATTGGTTGAGTTCTTTTTGACCTATACCCACCTTATCATTTAAATAATCTATTTTATAGACTTTAGAAAACGAAAATGATTTTATTATAAAATAATATTTCAAGGTTTTCCTAAGATGGCGCTCACCCCTCTTATAAAAGGCGCTCCCCCATCTCTCTAATTCACACCTTCAAAGCAATTTGGTTAGGCAAAGCCCTACCCAAATACCCTATAAACTATCCTTCATTAATCCTAGTGGCCTTCCTTTAGTCATAAATCTCACCTAAGGATCCCTTTTTCTAAAATCAAAAGGAAGAACCCAAAGAAGAGGTAAATATTTCATCACCTCTTTCATGTTCATTTCTTCTTCCACTTTCTCTTTCATTGTTATTTTAATTCAAAAATGACAAATAAATTATCTAATATATACCATGATGTTATTATAAATATGGTACAACCATATTCATTATTCTATCCATCCTTTGAATGACATGCCACCATACGTGCGTATGTACGGCTTACCGTGTCCACGTCGTGTTGTAATTGTTATTCAATACATTATTATTTGGATGGGTATAATAACAATTTTTAATAGAGTTAAGTAATAAAATAACATTATAATTCATCTTTATATATTATATACCATCCAATTATATATTATTTTAATATCAAAATAATGAAATTTTCGCTCGTGTGTACGTACGGATTACCGTCTCCACGAACACGATGAGATTCGTTCCCTATCGTATCCATTCAAGACTAATTTTCATTTGATGATTAAAAATAATATTTAAGGACTTAATATTATTTTTGTAAATGAATAAGATAGATCCCATCCATAACAAATATGACTCACATAACAAAGAATACAAAGTAAATTGAATCTGTTAACACCCGAAACGATGATAATACTAAGATATTATTAAAAAACAACATTAAATGATCATATATGATATCATATTAATGTATATGATTCTTTTATAATTTAATAACAATTATATCACCATTATAAACGAGTTTAACCTACCCGTGACCAAGGAAAATTACAAGGTAAGGGTTAATTCTTCAATCTCTTCATTATCTGAGGTTGTTTATACGTAATTATCTACTGGGACCTCTTTATCATCAAAATCCATGTTTCTTTAAAATATATTTCAAAAAATTATTACTATTTTATAGACTATGGGATAATTAAATTTATACCCTTGTTTGACTTTTATAAGATGTTTATAATTTAATCTTTCTCTCATTTTCCAAACAAGGTACTTTTTTACCTTTTCGACAAATTTAATGTAAGAATGTTTTTTAACATATACAGAGGGTGTGGCTATTTTATGCCTTTATAACATCGTCAAAGCTTCAATTACAAGATTATAATAATATATTCAAAATAAATGTTTTATTTTATAATTATATGACTTTTAAATGATTTCAAAATAGAAAGGGATATTTCTCAAAATAACTTTTGATTTCATCTATGTCAGCATCCTTTAATGGATTGTAAGCTTATTTGAAGTGGATTTATTATGATACAAAAATTCCTTATTGTATTTAAGTTTTTGTGATATGTTTGACTGTGTATGTTATCTTTTTATACCATTCACGGTTTATGGATAAAGTATTGACATTTCGTATGCTAGTTTTAATACGAATTTTTATGTTATTTTAAACCTTTTCATATGAGGAATGAATTGGACAAAGTGAGTGACAGGTGAAGCCCGCTATAGATCCTCGATGCATCGGTAGGTCTCATGAGACAAACTAGTGTCTTGGCACAAGGCCTTGACAAAATCGTATTTGTATTCTTGGCACAAGGCCTAGACAATGTGGTTATGAAAGTCTGGCATTATGCATTCCCTCATTATGAAAGTGGATATTGATATTTCATGTGATTATTTGACTAGTAGAATATACATGTGAGTAAATAAATGGCATTATTTTGATATATATTTTCTATATTATAATGAATTCTATGTTGAAAATGATTTTGTTTTAGTTTTATACATTTCATTAAATGTTTATGCTTATTTATGAAAGCTTTCCCTATATTGTTATCCTTTATGAGCATCTGAGCTCACCCCTTTCTATGTTTTATTTTTTCAAGGATGAGAAGAAGTATATTATGAATGACATTAAGGGATATTCTATGGGATCTAAGTGTTTTCTATGGAAACAATGTTTTTGTAGTTTTCCATTTTATGATGTAATATAAACCTTATGAATGTATGTAGTACTTCCAAGGCTACTAAACTAATCGGTCTTTTGAGAATTGATCTTTTGTGATCATGCCAATGATACTTAATAATTCCCCGACTCTGGGTAACTAGGTTTGGGTGTTATATTTGGTATCATTGAATGTTTAGAACAAACCTCGGAAAATAGATTTAGATAAACTCTGATTAGAGCTCATAGCCCTAAGATTGACTTTGAGGATTACTATAGAGGAACTTCATAGAATTTTGGTATTGTATAGATTTTGTGAGTTCTCAAAGAAATACATCCCTGTCTGGATACAACCAGGTAGAGGTGGCTCCGGCACAGATTTACCTAGGGGTAAAACCTGAAAACGCCACTTTGAGCTAGACTTGAACGGGAACTGGTGCACAACAGCGGGCCTTGCTGCACTCTTGGTTACGACACTCCCAGGGGATATTTTTAGGATAATTCTCATATTCTTTACAAATAATTATGAACGATTTAAGAGTATATACCTCCTTAAAGAAATTTTTTTTAATATTATATATTATATCCCTAAACAATTCAATTTACGTTAGGTATTTTACATGTTTGGAATTATTCATTGCAACTCCTAAACTGACCTAGTGTATTCCATTGTATATAAATGGCACCCAGTAGAAGGAATGTGAACTCCAGCAATACATATTATCCAATGAGTAAGAAGGATCATATCTTTCACGTTGTTATGCCAAAATTTATAAGGGAAATAGTCTCCCATGTATTCTCAACATATGAAGAAATATTTCATGTGTTAATAAGATAATTAATAAATTCTCTGAATCACATGGATTTTAAGGGAAGCAATAAAAGAAAATGATGGAAGAGAGAAAGATGGATAAAGTGAAGAGGGAAAAGAAGGATCTTCCCATATGTGATAATTGTGGAAAGAATCACCTTGGTAAATGTTTTAAGGGAATGATAGTTTTTTATAAGTGTGGAGAAAAAGTACTCCAAGTATATGATTATAAGGGTAAGAAAAAGGTTTCAAATGTAAAATGATTCATCTTCAAGGCGTTTGGACACTACGCGAATCAATGTCCTAGTCATCAGAGTATACGACAAATGATGACATTGGATAACAATCAAGTTATGATACTACCTAAGATGAAGAGGAATGACTACTGTTATTTTGTTTTTATTATAGAAATTATTTCATTTGAGTGTTATATCAAAAATATATTGGTTATATGAATTATGGAGATAAATAAGGATTGTACTGCAGAACAATTTTATTGAGGATTTGATATTATATGGTTCTAAGAAAAGTGACTTAATCATTAGCTACGCATTTTGGAAAACTACATGGTTGAGGGAAATGTAATCCTTAATATGGTCCTGATAATGAGGTCATGATTTTTGAATAAGAGATGGTTGATTTGGATAAAATATATTGGATATTTTTAACATCCATAGAACTAATTAATAGTTTGTTTATTTCATTATTGTTGGAATATTAAATATTTTTGGATATAAGAAATATATCCAGTATTATATAAATGATAAGGGAGCATGAGTGTAATCAATAAGGTTTTATGGTAATTCAGGGTGTTACCATGTTTTAAAATAATACATGATGAAGGTGTTCACATGTTGTTATGTGGAAAAAGGATCTTCATTGTGTTTAACTTCCTTATAAATTTTGGATTGTGATTTTGGATAGAAGTATTTTTTATAAGTCTAAAGGATGGACTGGATTAAGATTGAAATTGGATACTATTGTTAAGGTTATTTTTGGTTTTTTATAAAAAGGACAACACAGAGACTGTGTGACAACCCGCCGTGTCGGAAAAAGCTATGGGAATCGAACCCACAACCATAGTGCAATTGGAATTTATCACCTACGCATGAACTATGTGAAGTCCATGGACTGTATAATCTAGTTTCTTTTTTTAAAGGGTCTGATAGGTGAATTATAAATTCATTTTTTTTGTAACCCTATACAAATTGGATAAATAGAATATATTTTTTAAGTTCAGCTATCTTTTAGTGTGAATGATGAGTTTTAGGTAGAAATTAGTTAAAGGATAGAACTCTACTTTTCAAGTATATTTTTTTTTCTTCTCTTATTATATGATGAAATTAATTCTTAAACATTAGGTAAGGGATCTTAAAAATGAAAATCGGTTATCCTAATACCTTATGTTTGGTTGGACAGATGATATTTTAAATCATCGTAGATTGATGGCTTTGAGGCCCTCAATTATACAATTTTTTTTGTGACTGATGACCTCAATCCCTCTCTATAAATATTTATGTTTTTCCTCCAATTATCTGTCTCCAATTACAAACCAATTTTCTCCTAATTGAGATCATAATTTGGTGGTGACATTTCCATTCCCCTTTTTTCTTATTAAGACTAAATTTTATTAACCCAATTTCTGATGTGGGTTTTCCCATAGAGGTATTTTCTATTTTCGACCATTCATTATTGATGAACAATTTAAAATTATGAGGATGAAATTTATTTAAGGAGATAAGAATGTAACACCCCATGATTTCATAGTATGTTATTTCTTTAAAGTAATGCAATAACTTTCACTACACGCAACACTGAGTTCATGCACATGACGACTTACCAAACTAGCCGTTCAAAAGCAGTTATGGATTGGATTAAATGAATTTTTAACATTATATAATCCTTATAATTTTAGATTCTATATTATTAGTTTCTTAGACCTAATGTAAGAACAAATTAATTTTTTCAGATAAAAGAATTATTTTTCAAAAAATGCAATTTTACCGCCTTTTAATGGCGAACCATTTTTAATTCCAATATTTGAAAGTTTTATATATTCAATTTGAAAAAATAAACTTCTTCTTTAGAATCCGGACATAAGAATTTAGTTTCAATAAATTTTCGGTGTTTTTCGGATAACATTCATATTTGGGTGAATAGTGAAAAATACTATATTTTAACTGAAAACAAGTTTTTTAATCAAAATAATTTATAGTGTTGAATTATAAATTTTAATAGTTTGGAAGTATAATTATATTATATTTTTACCATTTAATCCAATTATTGTCATTTTAAGTAATTTCACATAAAAATTGAATATAAATAAGTGTCAATTATTTGATAATTATTATTTCTTAAAAATACGCTTTTTGGTTTTGACAACGGGAATTAATTTTAAATTAATTAATTTAACTTCTATGATTTGAAATTTGTAATGTATAATTCATTTTTAAAATCAGAATATCTAAATTAGTTTAGGGTGAATATTTGGTATTTTTCTAAAAACATTCAATTTTTGATGATTAGTGAAAAACATTGAGTTATAGATTAAAACCGAATTTTTATTTAAATAATTATTTTTTTATTTAAATTTTTTTTAGGTCGAAATAGATACATAATACCTATATAAGTTCAATCCAATTCATTGGAGTAAGTTTATAATAACATTAGATATATAAAAATATTATTGAACGTTTTACCGTCATTACCCACCTCCTAGGAGCATTTGAAAATTTACATAAAACATAATTTTACCGCTTCTGTGAGTTGAATTTCAAAAATCTGAGAGACATGGTTGATAAGTAAAACGTGGTTCAAAAATATGGATATAATTTTGGGTGAATAGTAACTTTTTACTTTTATTTACCACGGTTAAAAGTAAATAGAGTAATTAAGGGTAAAAATGATATTGTTATTACCCTAACAGATGTCCTCACTCTACTGGATAAGTGTAATTCGACTAAAAACAAACTTAGGAATAAAATATAATCCTTTAGGTCCACTTGGATTATATTTTGACATTTATTATTATTTAATTCCAAGAAGAGTTAAAAGAGTTAAAATCAAAGTTTAATAACTAAAACATTTTTTATATAGGGTTACACATAATATAAATTAGACTATAAATATTCATTATAAATCTAAAAATATTTCCTATATAATGGTATTTTATTTATATTTTTTAGATATTATATATTTCAATTTATCTATGACACAACGATGATGGAGTAATTACCTAATTAATGAAATATTAAAATAATTGATATTATAAATATCCAAATAAATGTAATTTGAGACTTTTTATGAATTGCACTAATTTTATAGGTTAATATGACATATTAGAGTTGTTTATACGAATTGTTTTCGAAGAAATAATTCTTTTATTAATTTATCAAAAACAAAATACCAAATAGTGTCAAAATTGACATAAAAGAGTTTTTAAAACAAATATTATATTATTAATTTATATTCTATTCCTAAAAATCTATGGTTCATCCAAAAGACTTATATAATGATAGTTGTATAATTAATTAACCACTTGGGGTTCTCTTGGAAGTATATAGTAAGTTTATTAACCATATAATATAAAAATACAAAGAGACATGGTAAATGTCAAACTATTTAACTAAGAGTTTAATCTTAAAGATAAGGTTAATATAGTGACCCAAATGTAATTCCCCGACCCCAGTTACCTAGAGTCGGTGAATTATTACATAACATTGGGATGATCATAAAGGATCAAGTCTTGAATGTTCGATTAGGTTAGTAGTCTTTGGAACACTAGATACATTCATAAGTCTTACATTACATCATAATTTAAAAAAACTACTACAACATCTTGTCATCATATCCCCTCATACTATCCTTATAGTTCATTCAAAAATTAATTATTCACATCCTGGGAAAAATAAAACATTGAAAGGAGTGAGCTCAGATGCTCAGTAAGGATAAAAATATAGTAGAAGCTTTCATAGATAAGCATAAACACTTAAGGCAATGTATAACTAAAAAAAGCCTTTTAAGCTTGAACTTCAGCATAATATGGAAAAGATAAAATGAAATAATGCCATTTACTTATTCACATAAATATTATACTAGTCTAATGATCACATGAAATATCAATAACCACATTCATAATGATGGAATGCATAATGACAGACTATCATAACCGCGTAGCCAAGGCCTCGTGCCAAGACTACAAATAAGATTTTGTCAAGGCCTCGTGCCAACACACTAGTTTGTCTCATGAGACCTACAGATGCATTGAGGAGCTATAGCGGGCACCACCTGTCACTTACTAAGTCCAATGCATTCCTAATATGAAAATTTTGAAACATAACATTAACATTTGTATTAAAACCAGCATACGAAATTTCAATAATTTATCCACAAATCATGAATGGTATAAAAATAGCACATCCACAGTCAAAAATAACTCATTCGATAAAATATGGAAGATTTTATTGTATCAGATTAACGTCAATCGATAATAATGAAGGATATTGACATAGATTAATATAATCATCAAACAATTGAGAGAAATATCCCCCTTTTTCTTGAAAACATTTAAAAGTCACACTATTTGTCAAGAAGACATTTAAAATAGATATTTGAATCAATGTTTTGCATACCAATTTTAAACCTTAAAAAAGAATTTTGATTTGAAAACTTTAATTTCCATATAAATAAATCCTTAAAACCATTTTTAAAACATGGACATTAATGAGAAATATTTAGAATAATAAATCTCTAAAACATTTTAAAATGATATTTTATTTAGAGTTCCTAACCAAAAGAGAGACACTTGAATACAAATATTTGATCTAATAAAAACATTTTAATATTATGAGAATAAAGGGATTCATGATATACTATGTAAAAGTACATTATATACACCATATAAAAGTGATTTTTTGTATAACAACAAAGTAGTTTCAATAGAATGTAAATTGAGATGAAATCTCTCATAAAGGTCATATCCTTAGGATAAGGAAAAATCAACGACATAATTATGTGTGAAAATTATAAATACACTCAATATTATTTGATATTCAGTGTAAAACAATCAAAGCACTTTCACACATATTCTTGTAAAAACAACACCAATGAATTAGATGTTTAACTCAATAAATGGAGATTGAGTTAAAAATTACTCTTATCAAGTTCATATCGATGACTTGAGAATTTATCAATGGAGTGATTATGTGTATCAAAATTATATCCATATAAAGGGTATGTGAAATTATGACATAATCAAATAAATAGTGATTCCACACATAATCTTGGAGTAAACTAATCAATGATGTATTCGTAAAGCTGAATGAGTGGAAATTGAAATTTCAAATTCCCTTATCGATTTGGTAACATACGAAACATACACCCATGCAAGAAGGATCATACAATGATGATATAAATATCCATAAATTAAATTATATTACACAATTAATACAATCATGGGTAGTACACACACCACATGAAATAAATTAGTGGTGAACAATGGAAATATCACAGAATTAAAAGTGAGATAAGAAACCCCTTACTTTGTACTTTTTCCTTGGATGAAAGTAGTTTAAACTCCTGTATAATGGTGAAATAATTGTTATTGAATTATAAAATAATAATATACATTAATATGATATCATATATTATCTTTTAAAATTGAGTTGTTAATAATATCTTAGTATTACCGTCGTTTCGGGTGTTAACGGATTCGTATTCCTTTATATTATTTGTTATGCGAGCCGTGTTTGTTATGGATAGGTTATATATTATTAATATACAGGATGATATCAAGTCCTTAAACATTATTTTTAATCATTAAATGATAATTAGACTCAAATGGATAAGATGGTGAATGAATCTCATCGCGTTCGTGGAGACAGTAGTCCGTACGTACGCACGAGCGACAATATCATTCTTTTGATATTAAAATAATATATAATTGGATGGTATATCAAATAGAAAGAATAATTATCATGTTATATTTATTATTTACATGATTTATACATCATTACTATACCCATCTAAATAATAATATATTGAATAACAATTACACCACAACGTGGAGACGGTAGGTCGTACATACGCACGTATAGTGACTTTTCATTCATGGAATGGATAGAATAATTAATTTGTTTGTTCCATATTTATAATAACATAAAATTATATAGAAGGTACTGGAGTTATTATTTTTTAAAGTAAATAACAATGAAATAAGAAGTTGTAGAAGAACGTAACATGAAAAGGGTGGTGAAAACATTACCTCTTTCTTTGGGTTCTTCCTTTTTATTTGATCAAAAGGGCTCCTTATGATGGTTTTATGATCCAAATATGGTCTGTAGGTTGAAGTGAGAGAGGTTGAGAGAGTATTTGGGTAGGTTTTGGCCGACCCAAAAGGCTTTGATGGTGTGAATACTTGGTTAGAAGTTGTGTCCTTTTATAAGGTGGAGGAGGGGCTCTTTAGGAAAAATTTAAAGTATTAATTTATAATAAATTCCTATTAGGTTTATAATGGATCCAAAGTGGATTATTAAAAGTATAAGGTGGGTATGGGTCTAAATTATTTAAACCAATAGATTTTAGAAAGGTTTGGGTCATTATATTAACGTTATCATTTTGTTTTAACTCTGAGTTAATTAGTTTGACATTTTCCATGTCACTTTGTATATTTATATTATATAGTTAATAAACATACTATATACATCCAATAAACCCCCAAGTGGTCCATTATTGATACACATATCATGATAAAAGTCATTTTTCCGAACCTTATATTTTTAGGAATTTAATATCAATTAATATTATAATATTTGTTTTAAAAACTCTTTTTTGTAAATTTTGACAATATTTGGTATATGATTTTTGTGAAAATCACTACGGCATTATTACTTCGAAAAAGTTAATTAAATAAATACTAAAATGTCATATAAACCTATAAAATTAGTGTAATTTATTAAAAGTCTCAAATTATATTTATTTGTGTATTTATAATATTAATTATTTTAATATTTCACTAATAAGGTAATTAATGCATCATCATTGTGTCATAAATAAATTAAACTATATAATGTCTAAAAATTATAAATAAAATATAATTAAGTATTAAATCTTTTTATCATTCTAATTAATATTTATAGTCAAAAAAATAACATATATAACCCTATGTAAAAAATGTTTTTCTAAAAGATATATGCCTATGTCATTTTTTTATTTACTTTAACTTAATTAATATAAAGTGTCATTATCACTTACAAGTGGATCCATGGGGTCCCAAAATTTACCCAAAGATTCCCATGGTCGGAAATGTATCCATAAATAAAGTTATGACATGTTTTAGGGTAATTTATTATTATTATAATTTCATTTGTTTACCCTTATTTACCGGATTTACCCTTTAACCATGGTAAATAAAATATTTACTGAAGTAATTATTCAAAATGTCTAAAAATAAAAGATACCTATTTACACAATTTGGACATCCTGATTACAAATATGGAATCCATTTTTTCAAATTCAAAACACAGAAGTGGCAGAAATTATTTTTAAATTGATTCCTGCTGTCAAAACAAAAAATGTGTTTTTAAAAGATAATAACTATCAAAAGATTGACACATGTTTATGTCCGGTTTAAATGTGAAATTATGTCCAATGACCAAAATTTTATTAAATGGTAAAAATATATTCTAAATATACTTTAAATCCACCGAAATGCATAATTTATCACTATTAATTATTTCGATTAAAAACGTTATTTTTAATTAAAATTTAGTAACTTTCATTATTCATCAATATATGAAAGTTATCTGAAAAGTACCAAAATATCACCCTAGGATAATTTCGATATTCTAAATCCAAAAATGAAGTCCATTTTTAAAGAAAAAATTTATAAAATTTCAAAATGTGGTTATTACTATTCATAACAGCTAGTTTTATAAGTTGTGGTGTATGTTAGAACTTGAAGTTGCGTACAACACACGCTACTGTATTATTCAGCGAGAAGCGTACCGTGGAATCTTGGGGTGTTACATTCTCACCTCCTTCAATAAATTGTGTCCTCACAATTTTTAAAATTGGGCTTGGGAATATAATGGAAAGTCCCGCATCAGAAAAAGAGTCAATAAAACTATCACTTTAAAAGAAAGAAAGAGGAGTGCAAAGGTCACCTGAGATAACCTATAATAGGATTCCATGTAGAAAAACATTGATATGGATGATAAACTAAGTGTCAAGTTCTGATGGAGAGGGATAGAAAACATGATCAGGAGAAAGTTAACAATAATAAAACCACAAACTTATGATGGGACAAATGGTGATTAGTTTCCAAGTAGGAAAAGTAAACGGACAACATTTTTATTTTTATTTTTTTATTTTTAAGTTACATTACATAATGATGAGGAATTTATTTCTGAGATTGACTATGAACATAAATAGATATACATAATTTTTTAAGTAATGTTTCATTCATTAATAAATTTATACTACTAACTCATTTTTAAACGATGAGCATTCCAGAAGACTTGGTCACACTAGAAGAGCTACAATAAAATTCATATAGATTCACATGATCCACGAAGAATAAACTATATATTTACCTTGTCTTTAGAGATTAATCAAAACCAAAATGGTTAGTATAAGATCTGATGATCCCCCAAAATTTTATTTATTTAGGGAAAGAAACTCTAATATTAATTTCTAAAATTAAACCAATAATACCCCAAAGTTAAATAAATAGCATTCAATAAATAATTTTCCTTAAAAACCTTTAATAAAATACAAAATAATATTGAAACTCAAAACATAGAAGAATTTGGTTATGTAGTTTTCCATGTTAAATGGTATATTCAAATGACAACAATTACTCTTAAATTCACATACTTAAAAGTAATTCACCTAATCACATATTCTCTATTATAGGTTAATAACCCAAATCACTATAAATCCACAATAAAAACATAGATGAAAATACACCATTAATCCTCAAATGAAATCCCATAATATTCTATTTTCCTTGGGCATATAGTGTTCCCAACAAAGCGAACATCTTCCAAAATAACATTTATCACTTAATCACCAAATCATTTTCCTATACTAAGGGTATTCATTTGATAAGACATAAGATCCCAAATCAAATTATTATTGATCAATAAAATAATTTAACTAAAAATAAACGTGATGAGTTTTCACACGGTCTGCGTGTTGTCCTTTTTCAAAAACTATATTTTATAACATTACCAAAATGAGTTAAATTCCTCAAAATAACCATAACATAATTTAACCACAAATTTTATCTCATACCTTGAATTTTCATTCCAAATTATAATAACTTGTAATTTCCTCAAACCCAATGATCATAGAAAACCAAATGGTTATTTATAACTATATCCACAAGAGAAAATATAATTCTTCCTAAAATATCATTCTCACATGGAAAACTATAGGGTTATAAATACAATAGAAACTTATTCCAAAGTAAACCCATCAACAAGGAGAATTAATACTTTTTAAACATTTCTACAACCATTTATTTCCACATAGATTCTTATTTGACTATGAAAATATCCTATAGAATAGGGCATTCACTTGGGTAATGGACAGGTCCCCTAAATTTACGGAAAATGACTATAAATGGATTCGTTGGACCATTTTTATATTTTTCCATAGTACCCTTCATTTTTCTTGGTTAATTCATCACTTTATGTCCATACTTCCTACACGTAAAGCATTTATTTGTCCCATTAAGACACTTTCCTTGGTGTCTCCTTCCACATTTACTACATTATGGAAATTGAGGAGTCCTTTCTCCATGGTCTCCACTGCTTTAGCTCTTACCATTCATCACCTTTCTCTTCTTTGTTGAGTCTAGGAATTGGATAATATATATATTGTTGATCATATTTTTGGAAAATTGATTTGGCATGAAGATGATATCTTTTACGCCTATCAACATTCCATTTTTTTGCTCATTGACAACACCGTTCTGACCTTTTACATCATTCTCAAAGTCACTATGACTTCATTGGAATCCATCCATTGACTAAAACTAGAAAGCATTGTGTGAGTAACAGTAGTCATAAAATCATTTAGAGAGTATCATGTCACCATATTCTCAATTTTAAACACATTAGGATTAACCAAGGTCATTTACTCTCAATCTTATATATAATAATTCAAATCGGTTGCTAAAGAAAATGTAAATTATCCTATTTATATCCCCCAGGAGTGTCATAACCAAGAGTACAGCAAGGCTCGTTGTCATGCACCAGTTCCTGTTCGAGTCTAGCTCAAAGCGGTGTTTTTGGGTTTTACCCCTAGGTACATCTGTGCCAGAGCCGCCTCTACCTGCTCATTTCCATACAGGGATGTATTGGTCGGAAAACTCACAAAATCTCTACAATGCCAAAATTCTAGAAAGTTATTCTATACTAATCCTCAAAGTCTATCTTATGGATATATGCTCTAATCAGAGTTTTTCTAAATCTAGCTCCCAAGTTTTGTACTAAACTTCCTTTGATACCAACTGTAATGCCCCGACCCCAGTTACCCAGAGTCAGTGCATTATTACATAACATTGGCATGATCACAAAGGGTGAAGTCTTGAAAGACCGATTAGTTTAGTTGTCTTGGGAACACCAAATACATTCATAAGTCTTACATTACATAATAATGTAAAAAACACTACAACAACATCTTGTCATCATATCCTCTCATAGTATCCTTGTAGGTCATTCATAAAATACTTCTTCATATCCTGGGAAAAATAAAACATTGAAAGGGGTGAGATCAGATTCTCATTAAGGATAAAAATATAGAAGAAGCTTTCATAGATAAGCATAAACACTTAAGGAAATGTATAACTAAAACAAAAGCCTTTTAAACTTGAACTTCAGCATAATATGGAAAAGATAAAATGAAATAATTCCATTTACTTATTCACATGGATATTCTACTAGTCGAATGATCACAGGGAATATCAATAACCACGTTCATAATGATGGAATGCATAATGCCAGACTATCATAACCACGTAGCCAAGGCCTCATGCCAATACTAAAAATAAGATTTTATCAAGGACTCGTGCCAAGAGACTAGTTTGTCTCATGAGACCTACTGATCCATCGATGAGCTATAGCGGGCTCCACCCATCACTTATTAAGCCCAATGCATTCCTTATATGAATAGTTTGAAACATAACATAAACATTCGTATTAAAACCAGCATACGAAATGTCAATACATTATCAACAAACCATGAATGGTATAAAAATAGCACATCCAAAGTCAAACATAACTCATTAGATACAATATGGAAGATTTTATTGTATCAGATTAACCTAAATAGAGAATAATGAAGGATATTGACATAGATGAAAATAATCATCAATCTATTGAGAGAAATATCCCCCTTTACAATGAAAACATTTAAAAGTCACACTATTTTTCAAGAATCCATTTAAAATATATTTTTAAATCAAAGTGTCTCATACCACTTTGAAACTTTTAAAAATAATTTTTATTTGAAAACTTTAATGTCCATATAAATAATTCCATAAAACCATTTTTAAAACATGGACATTAATGAGAAATATTTGGAATAATAAATCTTTAAAACATTTTAAAATGATATTTTAGTTAGAGTTCCTAACCAAAAGAGAGACACTTGAATACAAATAATAGAGGTAATAAAAACTTTTTAATATCATAAGAATAACGGGATTCATGATATACTATGTAAAAGTACATTATATACACCATATAAAAGTGATTTGGTGTATAACAACAAAGGAGTCTCAATGGAATGTAAATTGAGATGAAATATCTCATAAAGACCGTATCCTTAGGTTAAGAAGAAATCAACGACATAATTATGTGTGCAAAATATAAATACACTCAATATTATTGGAAATTAAGTGTAAAACAATCAAAGTATATTCAAACATATTCATGTAAAAACAACACCAATGAATTAGATGTTTAACTCAATAAATGGAGATTGTGTTAAAAATTACTCTTATCAAGTTCATATCGATGACTTGAGAATTTATAAATGGAGTGATTATGTTTATCAGAAGTATATCCACAGAAATTGGAGTGGAAATTATGACATAAGAAAATAAATAGTGATTCCACACTTAATCTTGGATTAAACTATCAATAAAGTATTCATAAATTCGAATGGGTGGAAATTGAAATTTCAAATTCCCCTATCAATTTGGTAACTTACAAAACATACACCAATGAAATAATGATCATACCATGATGATATAAATATACATAAATTAAAGTATATTACACAATGAATACAATCATGGGAAGTACACACACCACATGCAATAAATTAGTGGTGAACAATGAAATCTCACGGAATTAAAAGTGAGATAAGAAACTCCTTACTTTGTACTTTTTCCTTGGTCGACGGTATGTTAAACTCCTGTATAATGGTGGAATAATTGTTATTGAATTATAAAATAATCATATACATTAATATGATATCATATATGATCTTTTAAAATTTATTTGTTAATAATATCTTAGTATTATCATCGTTTCGGGTGTTAACGCATTCGTTTTCCTTTATATTATTTGTTATGCAAGCTGTGTTTGTTATGGATAGGTCGTATATTGTTCATATACAGGATCATATCAAGTCCTTAAACATTATTTTTAATCATTAAATGAGAATTATACTCAAATGGATATAATGGGGAATGAATCTCATCGTGTTTGTGGAGACGGTAGTCCGTACGTACACACGAGCGACAATATCATTCTTTTGATATTAAAATAATATATAATTGGATGGTATATCATATAGAAATAATAATTTTCATGTTATATTTATTATTTAAATGAATTATAAATCATTATTATACACATTTAAATAATAATAAATAGAATACCAATTACACCACAATGTGGAGACGGTAGGCCGTACGTACGCACGTATGGTGACATGTCATTCATGGAATGGATAGAATAATGAATTTATTTTTTCCATATTTATAATGAAATAAAATTATATAGAAGATACTGGATTTATTATTTTATAAAGGAAATAACAATGAAAGAATAAGTTGAAGAAGAAACGAACTTGAAAATGGTTGTGAAAACACTACCTCTTTCTTCGGGTTCTTCCTTTCGATTTGATCAAAGGGGCTCCATATGATGGTTTTATGATCAAACTAAGGTCTCTAGGTTGAATTTAGGAATGTTGAGAGATTATTTGGGCAGGTTTTGGCCGAACCAAAAGTCTTTGAATGTGTGAATAATTGGTCATAAAAAGGGTCCTTTTATAAGGGGGAGGAGGAGCTCTTTAGGAAAAACATAAAGTATTAATTTATAATAAATTTCTATTCAGTTTATAATGCCCCCAAAGTTGATTATTAAACTTATAAGGTGGGTATGAGTATATATCCTTTCAACCAATATATTTTAGATAGAATTTGGTCATTATATTAATTTTATCTTTTAGTTTTAACTCTTAGTTAATTAGTTTGACATTTACCATGTCACTTTGTATGTTTATGTTATATAGTTAAATAACAAACTATATACATCCAATAGACCCCCCAAGTGGTCCTTTAATGATATACCTATCATGATAAAAGTACTTTGGCCGAACCTTAGATTTTTAGGAAATTAATATCAATTAATATTATAATATTTGTTTTAAAAACTCTTTTATGTCAATTTTGACATTATTTGGTATATGATTTTTGTGAAAATCGTAACAACATTATTACTTCAAAAAAAGTTAATTACATCAATACTCACATGTAATATTTACCTATAGAATTCTTTTCATTTATTAAATGTCTCAAATTATATTTATTTGGGTATTTATAATATCAATTATTTTAATATTTCACTAATAAGGTAATTAATGCGTCATAATGTTGTCATAAATAAATTAAATTATATAATGTCTAAAAATTATAAATAAAATATATTTTAGTAGAAAATATTTTTATCTTTATAATTAATATTTATAGTCAAAAATATAACATATATAACCCTATGTAAAAAATGTTTTTTCTAAATAATATATGCTTATGTAATGTTTGTATTTACTTTAACTTAATTAATATAAGGTGTCATTATCACTTACAATTGAATCCATGGGGTCCCAAAATCGACCTAAAGATGCCCATGGTCAGAAATGTATCCACCAATAAGGTGAGGACATGTTTTATGGTAATTTATTGTTATTATAATATTATTTGTTTACCCTTATTTACCAGATTTACCCTTTAACAGTGGTAAATAAAATATTTAACGAAGTAATTATTCAAAATGTCTAAAAATAAAAGTTACCTATTTACAGAATTTGGAAACCCTAATTCAAAATATGGAATAAATTTTTCCAAATTCAAAACACATAAGTGGTAGAAATTAATTTAAAATTAATTCCCATTGTGAAAACAAAAAAGCGTGTTTTTAAGAGATAATAACTTTCAAAAGATTGACACTTGTTTATGTTTGGTTTAAATGTGAAATTATTTCCAATGACCAAAATCGTATTAAATGGTAAAAATATATTCTAAATATAATTTAAACCCACCCAAATTCATAATTTATCACTATTAATTATTTCGATTAAAATAGTTGTTTTAATTAAAATTTAGTAATTTTCACTATTCATCAAAATATGAAAGTTATCTAAAAAGTACCAAAATTTCACCCTAGGCTAAATTAGATATTCCAAATCCAAAAATGAAGTCCATTTTTAATGATAAAATGTATAAAATTTCAAAACGTGGGTATTACTATTCATAACTGCTAGTTTTATTAGTTGTGGTGTGTGTTAGAACATGAAGTTGCGTACAACACATGCTACAATATTATTCAGCACGAAGCGTACAGTGGAAGCTTGGGGTGTTACACAAACCTATCTAAAACCTACTGGTTAAGTGGTTCTCAACCTATCCCTACCTTATACTTTAAATAATCCATTTTGGATCTTTTATAAACTGAAAATGATTTTATTATAAAATAATATTTCTAGCTTTTCCTAAGGTGCCCCTTACCCCTCTTATTAAAGCGCACTCCCCCTTCTCTATAATTAACACCTTCCAAGCCATTTGGATCATCCAACCCCTGCCCAAATACCCTCTCAACTATCTTACCTTCATCCTATAGTCCTTCGTTTAGTTAGAAATCCCACCTAAGGATCTCTTTTGATCAAATCAAAATGAAGAACCCGAAGAAGAGGTAAATATTTCATCACCTCTTTCACATTCCTTTCTTCTTCCACTTCCTATTTCTTTATTGTTTCCATTCTAAAATAATAACTCTAGTATATTATATATAATATGATGTAATTATAAATTTGGTACAACCATATTAATTATTCTATCCATCTTTTTAATGACATGTCACCATACGTGCATACGTACGGCTTACCGTCTCCACGTCGTGGTGTAATTGTTATTCAATACATTATTATTTGGATGAGTATAATAATGATGTTTAATTGATGTAAATAATAAATATCACATGATAATTAATCTTTATATATGATATACAATCCAATTATATATTATTTTAATATCAAAAGAATGAAATTGTCGCTCGTGTGTACATAAGGATTATCGTCTCCACGAACAAGATAAGATTCATTCCCCAATGTATACATTACAGTCTAATTTTCATCTGATGATTAAAAATAATTTTTAAAGACTTAATATCATTCTGTATATGAATAAGACACATCCCATCCATAACAAATATGACTCACATAACAAATAATATAAAGGAAAACGAATCTATTAACACTCGAAACGACGATAATACTAAGATATTATTAATAATTCAATGTTAAAAGATCATATATGATTTCATATTAATGTATATGATTATTTTATAATTTAATAACAATTAATTCACCATTATACAGGAGGTTAACCTACCCTCTACCAAGGAAAAATACAAGTTAAGGGTTAATTATAAAATCTCTTCATTATCCGAGATTGTTTATATGTAATTATCTACTGGGACCTCTTTATCATCCACATGCATGTTTCTTAAAAATGTTTTTCAAAACATTTTTACTAATTCATTGAATATGGTTTAATGTCATTTTTACCATTTTTTACTTTTATAATATGTTTATAAAGTAATATTTATTTCTTTTTTCAAACAAGGTACTTTTTAACCTTTTCGAAAAATTTAAGGTAAGAATGTTTTTTAACATATATAGCGGGTGCAGATATTTTATGCCATTATAAAATTGTGAAATCTTCCCTTTCATGATTATAACAATAATTTCAAAATAAATGTTTTCTCTTGTAATTATATGACTTTTAAATGATTTAAAAATAGAAAGAGATATTTCTCAAAAAATGTTATGATTTCCTCTATGTCAACATCCGTTGATGGATTGTAAGATTATATGAAGTTGATTTATTATGATATAAAACATACATATTATATTGATGGTTTTGTGATATTTTTGACTATGGGTGTTTTATTTTTATACCATTATCGATTTATGGATAGAGTATTAACATTTCGTATGCTAGTTTTTATATGAATGTTTATGTTATATTTAAACCTTTTCATATGAGAAATGCATTGGACTTAGTAAGTGATGTTTGGAGCCCGTTATAGCTACTCGATGCATCGGTAGGTCACATGAGACAATCTAGTGTCCTGGCACAAGGCCTTGACAAAATCGTATTTGTAGTCTTGGCACAAGGCCTTGAATATGTATTTATGAATGTCTGGCATTATGAATTTCATCATTATGAATGTGGATATTGATATTTCATGTGATTATTCGACTAGTATAATATCCATGTGAGTAAGTAAATGGAAGATTATTTATTTATATTTTCCATATTATGATGAAGTTTATGTTGAAAAGGATTTTGTTTTAGTTTTATACATTGCCTTAAATGTTTGTGCTTATTTATGGAAGCTTCCGCTATATTGTTATCCTTAATGAGAATATGAGCTCATCCATTTCAATGTTTAATTTTTCCCAAGATGCGATGAAGTATATTTTGACTGACCTACAAGGATAGTCTATGGGATCCCAATGTTGTCTATGGAAACAATGTTGTTGTAGTTTTCCGTTTTATGAGGTAATGTAATCCTTATGACTGTATCTAGTACTTTCAAGGCTACTAAACTAATCGGTCATTTGTGACTTGATCTTTTGTGATCATGCTAATGATACCTAATAATGCACCAACTCTGGGTAACAAGGGTCAGGGCGTTATAGATATTCCTTATTATATTATATACTCTTGTATGTGATTTTTTGTGAGAGTGGCCATGGTAATGATCGGAACATAGTATACATGTTTAGGTGATGAGTAAGTTTCACTTATTCTTTACAGTTCTTTGGAATTTTTTTTACTTTTTCAAGATAGGATTCAAAGAGTATCATACAAAGTATACTGTTTTACTCACCCTACTAATATATAATATATTTTTCTTCTCACTTTGAGTAGGTTAGAGATTAGGATTGTTGCTACTAGATTAGGGTTTCTTGAGCCATTTGGGCTTCATGGTCATTGCCATTTAACTTTCATTTGGTACTTACAGTTCTCCCTTTAAGTTGTAGTAGTTCTTTTATGACATTACATATGTCTAGTTGTGATTTCTTTTATATAGTAGTCTCATAATGAGTTGGTTGGTTTCTATATTTTATCTCTCTTTTGCATGTTTTTTCTTAGAGGGTAATGCCTCCCTTTTGTGTGTTTACTATACCCTTGGTGTTAGTCACCAACCCGGGGCCTACTGGAGGTAGGACTCATGAGGTCACTGTCTCTCTTCTCGGATTTCCATACTAGTATAGGTACACTTCGTGGGGAGGGGGTCATGACACCCCTCACATGTATTCAATCTATAGGGGGTACCATTGGAGAATGATCCTTCATACAAGGAGTAGTCGGTGAAGATCCTAGATCGTTGAGACCTTGTTATATGGAATAACCCAATGAACCAAGTCAAAGTGATATGGAGAAAACATAAGTTTGATTATGTGAAATGGGGATAAGAGTAAGTGTTGAAATATAATTAACCTCATATATTTTATTGTTTAAAATGAAAATTTTGAGGGGTAAATTTCTAAATGGGGGAAGATTGTAACAACATGATGTTTTATAAATAATATTCCCCATGAGATTTAATTAAATTCATTACTATATATTATTGATATAGAAACCCCTTGAATTTATATGGTTTTATTATATCCAATATTTTTTAAAATATATTTATGAAACATTACCATTTATAATATATCAACTGAACAACGATCATATGATTAGTTTAAATATATGATTTTAATGGACCCACTTGATGAAGACAAAGGAAGTGATGGCATAAACCAGTAGAATCATTCCATATAAAGACCATTTATCAAATATTTCATGGAAGATATAATTTTAGTTTACCATGATCAAGCTCAATTTGAAATCCAATAACATAATTAATAGCTAAGCCATTTACGAGAGAAGTTCAAGCTCATTGAGATCAGGGCCCAAACCATGTATGTCCAACCACCCCATGAAAGTCTCACTATCACACACCATACTCATAGGGAATATTTTCTGTGTATTAAAGGGATATGTATCAAGTCAATTTAAATATAAATTTGTATAATATTTTCAATAGAGAAATGGTTTTATTTAATTTTTATTAGTATTATGAATTTTTAAATGATTTTTATTTTATATAATAAAAACTGTATTTTTGGTAATATTAAAATTCAGTTAAGGTATTTATTTGATGAATTAATGAATTTTTGAAATAAATACGGTTTTAATATTATATTAATACTATATAATATTTATTAAATATAAATTATATTATAATTTTTATGAAGTAAAATGTAATTTTTATAAGGCTTTGAAAGCTATTATTATTTAAAAATAACCATTTCTTAGAAAATATCAATTCTATTTTAAAAGTTTAAATTCAAATATTCAGAAAATTATTTTGTTAAAATTAATATTATTTTTGGAAGAATAATGAAAAAATAACACAATTTTATGTTATTCATAATTTTTTGATACAGTCAAATATTTGGCTAAAAGTTATATATGTTATAAATATATAGTGTGTATTATGGCATCATTAAAAAAAGGTGATTTATTAAATTATATAATGGATTACAAGAACACTTATATGTGTTCACATTAAAATAATGTGACTTTATTTTTATTTTTTTAATTTAATAAAACAATTATGAATCCTCCAAATCCTATAATATATTTTATGATTTAGAAATCATTTAATTAAGAGTATGACTCACCTCCACATCACCAAAAGTAATATATTAATATTTTATGAACAAGACCATATAAATATTGAAAATGACCTCTATATGAAATAAACCATGTGAAATAACCATTTGGATGTTTGTCTTTTTATTTATTTTAATTTATAGTTTCCAAAACCTATGTTTGAGAAACAATAAAAAATTCCACTATTTTCCTATATAAACCCACCCATTCTCACATTTACCTTCCTAAAAATCCTTGGATAACATCATTAATATTACCTAAATTTTCTATATTCCTACCAAGGTCCCCTAATTCTCTCATTAATCTCCTACAAAACATTTATAATCACTATCTCATTGTATGGGATCATCTTTGTCTCCTCTTCATTCAAGTGTAGTTTTATCATATATATTTTATCATCATTTCAAAATATTGGGATAGTATCATACATATGCCATTAATTTCTATTTTATGTCTAGATTATGATATACCCATTTATCTCTCATCAATACCCCCCCCCCCATGAACATTCATATGACCCTGTTATTCTTCCGAAATTTCACTACGATTTTCCCTGAAAAAACCATTGTATAGTGATAACTCGTACCCATTTCTTTTCACGGTTGGTCACCTTTATGAAATTATAATTCTTTATTTTGGAATCCCATGTCTTTTTTCCAAACTATGTCATTTGGGAAAAATAATGATGAATGAGTCCATGTTGTAAGAACGTTGGGGCATATTTAGGCGTGAGGATGAAATGAAATTAATAGGTGGACCTGGAAATATATAGCACTCCAATGCATTGGGTAATATATTAGTATCATTAGTTATCATAAAAGGGATTATAGAGTGATCATAATCCATAAAGAGACATTTTTCAACCCAATGTTTTAGTAGTTATCCTTAAATAATGCTTATGATTTCCTATTTTAAGTTATTTCCCCATTTTACTGTGTTTCCTTTTTGATGTCATGTTATATCACGCCTCATTATTTACATTCTTTATAATCATTCCTCTTATTCTCCATTGATATTCATATTTTCTAAAATGTGTTACTTTCTTCATTTTGTATAATTTTTACTTATTTACTGAGGTTTATATCTAACCTATTTTTTAGGTATGTCCCCATGTTATCACATGTAGTTTTAGAATATATTGAATTTCTTGTTCATGTAAGGATGTTTTATATAAATATGATGTATTTTATATTTTATTTTTATATGTAATGTTCTTAATTCACAAGGAAACAATATATATATATATATATATATGAGTTATATTATTTTTATTCATGTGTAAATACACATGAATTAATGTATAATAAAGAGTTTGGATTCCATGCTATCCTCACCCAATCATGTATTTTCCAAAAATACTAACTTTTAAATACATCACTTTTGGTGGTCATTAGAACCACTAAACACGTGTCTTTAAAATCCTTAAAGGAAAACCTATTTAATAATTTCTGTAGTTGTTTTATAATTCTTGTTTGTGTGAAAATGGTTCTAAAATATAATTATTCAGTCCAAATAAAAACACAATTTAATCATTCCACATCAGTCATAGTAATAGCATAATCTTGACATGGATACCTTATCTTATTCAATGGTATATTCCTTTTATTTTTATGTAATTTATTTTTTACTTCCACATAACCTTATAGTTGTAATAATTAATATTGAATTTTTTATTCTTACCATACAATCATGATCATGGATGCCTTTCTCTATACACTTGTAAAAAACACACATTACCTTCAAGAAATAACAGGAGTGTTTCTTTCTAAAATTATCACATGGTAAATATCCTTATTTTCCTTATTCAATTTATATGATCTTTTCTTTATCATGCTCTTTTTATCGTTTATCCCTATAAATCCCCAAGACATGGATAATTATTTTTTTTACATGATAGAGCATGATACTATGGCATCATATGATGAGAATTTTTTAAAGAGTTGTTCACATTTAATAATTTTTATAATCCTATAAATGAAATGATAAATCTTACTCCATGGATTATGTTAAATGACATGGTTCCCATTATATCTACTAGTTTCCATTTCTAAAAAATGGAATACACAATATTAAAAAATTAAATTATGTATCGTATGGTATTATACCATAAATAGTGAAACACTTATCATAAATTAAAAATTATTATTCTTTATTAATATCATAATATAAAAATTATTAATTAGGAATTTTTGTAAAGCATTAAAATATTTAAAAATACTTCATAATGTTCTATAGTGAAAATTTTACCTATCAAAATCACATCCCAGGGTAGTGTCAAACCAGGTGTGCAATAATGCCAACTATTGTGTACTAATGAATGCTAATGTTAAGCCCCATGTGGATTTTTCATATTTGTATCCTCTTGGTACATATGTTTCATAATCACATAGACTTTTAGTATCAAATTAGATATGATTTTTTTGTAAAACCATATAATATATACCTTTAAAAAATTAGGAGTTTATTTTATATATATACTCAATGTCTATTACAGGGTTCTGTTCCCAAATTTATGTTTTCCTAAATCTAGTTCTGTGGATTTTTTCTAAAATTCCTCTGATACTAACTAAAAATAACCTGACAATATTTTCTTGAAGTTGGTGGTTACTTTATTAGTTTTATGTAGATACAAGTATTCACTTCTCGATGGAATTAATAGTTTATTAGTCTTGGTAAACTATATACATTTTTAAATTTCACATACATTTGAAGGCATAAACTAAAAAAACATATTTTCATTTAGAATTTATTTTCCCTCCTATCATATTCTTATATATAAATCATGATACATTCACTAGTATTCTTGAGAAAATAAAAAATATGAATGGGGGAGATATCAGATGATCACTAAGGGCATGAACACATCAAAATTTATCATGAATAAATAATCTTAATTAATATAGAAACGTAAATAACTAGAACACATTCCATTTAAATAATAACATATTTATAATATGGATGAAATAAATTATGATACAATAAACCCATATAAATATTCACATGATCATGAAACTTGTCCATGGATATTAAAATTAATTGAATGGTTATACAGACATTAATAATAAATATCATAAGTAAGGAATTGATAATGTTATAAAACTAAAATATACCTTCTAGACAATTCTCATAATAGGTTAAAAACATGGGTAAACCCGTATTTAATTTGGACAATTGATTTGTCTCATGATACTAGTTGATATATTAAGGTGATATATATAGCAGGGGCCCACCTATTACTTAGTAAGTCTGATTCATTATAAAAATTAATGTTATAAAACAGAATCAACAAAAACATCTGAATTGAAAAAACAAAAATATTAAATGTTACTACCAACAAAGAAATAAAAATAATCGTATACCATCTAGATTTATATGGTGATTGGTAATAAAAGTGTAAATATATAATCAATCTAATCATAAACCATAAAATGAATTATTATATATTATATTAATATAATATATTCCTAAAGGAAAATAAGTACAATAAATGGTTGATGTTGTTGATGAAAAAAATACCATATGAATTTTATTAATAACGAATTTTTGGAAAATAAAATTTTCACATTGAAAATATATATTTTTAAGAAAACTTTTCAAAAAATATTTTTCAAATACATTTCTTTGTAAATAACAATTGAAAAATATACTCTAAGAACAAAATAGTTGTGTGGTCACAATTGGATGAATTTATGTTCATTTTACACATGTCAAAACAATGTTTCCTATAAAATTATTTGTAAAATCCAATGTAGAATTTTTTGGAAAATAAAATTAATATTCCTTTCAAAAAAATTTGTAAAATGTAAATCAATGGTAAATATTTCATTAATTAATCATTTGTAAAATCTAAATAGTCGTATAAAACATGAAAAAAAATTTGGAAGAAATATGATTTATGATCGGAAATAGAAATGTAGTTGTCTTTGTCTTAAAAACATTATATTTTACACCTTAAGCCTAAAAAAGTGGAAAAGTTGTACTATTACTTGGAATATTTCATGAATAACTAGAGAAGAAGAAAAAATATTTATTTTTTAGAAATAGTATGTAATTTCACCAATAGACACATAAACATAAATAATCTCGATTAATTATGTGAATGTGAAATAAACTCTTACCAATTTCTCAGCTTTTGAATCATAAACCCCATGAATGAAATAATATCAAATGAAACAATAAAATCCATGAAGATTACAATAATCATGATATAACATATAAAAAAGGTATTATATAACCGAAACAAATAAATAATTTGTGAATGTGGCATATATATCTCGAAAGTAAAAGTGATATGAGAAACCCTTACCTTATGTTAGACTCCCTTCGTATGTTTGTGATCCATTCTCTCTTAGAGAAACCTCCTTTTATCACATCTTATGGAAAAGGGGGAAGGTAATTTGTGATATTGAAAGATCTAGACTTTATCCAAGGATATTGGAGTGATATTCTTATAAGGGATGGTCAATCCAAATGTTTTTAGTAGTTCGAATATGTGAGGGAGTTAGATCCCTTCTATAATTAAAGAGTAGTATTATTTTTTGTAAATACCCAAAAATATTCAGTGATGGGATGTCACATCCATCCAAATTGGACCAAAAATTCATTATCAATGGGATAGAGTAATGATATTTTCAAGTCACACATTTTCTATAATAGAGATACACATGTTTTAAACATGTTTTCCCTTAACATATAGGTTTTTATTATCTTATAATTTTTGTTTTTCTCTATGGTAACAAATATTTTAAACCAACATATATTATAGATGAATTAAAAAACTTAAATCAATCAGTTTAGATAATTTATATCTACTAAATATTAATCAAAAATCTAATTTATCAATATTTTTTTATGTTCAAAAAAATAATTTTAACACAATAGTATGTAACATGAAAAAACACAGCTTTAACCTTAACTATGGTAACAATGCTTTTACTTATTATGGGTTATAATAGTCACTATAATAGAACAATTGGTAAATTAACAGATCATATATAATATTTTAAAACATTAATAATTCTCTTGTATTAACAGATTCTTTTCATTATTTTAGATCATTTTAATAAATCACATTTATTTTAAAATAACATTAATATCAATTATGACATTAATCATTTATTTCGATTTTTGAAAATATAAATAAAATGATCAAATGATAATATACAATGTTCACAATAGTATAACATGATATATTTCTATAAATAACTAAGGGAAAAATAAATTATTATATTTATTTTAGTTTCAATATTTTTATTAACATTTATGTTAATTTTTTATTAGTCAAATAATAACTATGTTGGTGTTTCTTAAGCATTAAAAGTAATTATATGATCGAAAAAAATTAAAAAAAAATATTTATTTTTATTATTATCTAAATGATAATCCATATTCATTCCCGTATTTATTTCTTCCTTATGTGACCACATAACTTAAACAGAAAAGAAATAGGGTGACATTTTGTCTTTTTCATTATCTAAATAATTATATATGAAACATTCATTAATATTTTCAAAAAATAACATAAAATAGATCCAAAGGAGATACGTTTTGAATAATTACCATTATGTAATAATTAAATAACTGATTAGGTCATTTTATCCATTATATTTTTTAGTTCAACCCTTTTGTAAAATCATTTAGACCTTAACAATGGTATTTATTTTTCACTATTTTCAAATTTCATTAATAAAAATATTAATTTCACCAAGTATATAATATTAATTATTATTATTCCAAATATGGAATTGTTTTCTTCAAATTAAATTCATGGAAGTGGTACAATTCATTGTAAAATTATTCACATGGATGTGTCAAAAAACAGGTTTTCCAATGAAAAACATTAAAAAGTAGAAAAAGTTTTTACATCAAAATTTCATATTAAATTAATTGTATGGATCTAAGTTAGATAAATTTTAATATAGTTTAAAAAGATTATTTTAATATCAATATAAAATTAAATTTTCCTATCGTGGAATCCCCTTAGTAGTGCCCATAGATGGTGTGCCACAAGTCATCAAACAAGCCTCCACACATGCCAGATTATACCAACCATCAGAGAGGGTAAAGGGTGTGTATTGGTGGAGAGTATGGAATCATAGATCATGGGGGGTCATATCTGTATTAAATAAATCAGAAACCATAAAAATAATAATCATGGAAAGACATGAGCTGAAAAAAATAAATGATGCAATATAAATGAATGATGCAATATGAAAATAAATAATTGATATAAAATCTAGTGATCAGGATATCATATATAAGTATAGAAATATTTCACAAGGGATACAAATAAGAGAATAATATACCACATGATATAAAGAAATACAAAAAGTCTAGAATTGGTAATAACCATCTTTACGAGCATAGGCTCGGTCCCCTTCCCCCATAAAACATCCAAGAACATAGATTTGAATATCAGAAGCAGGACACTTCCCTTTAGCTATACCAAAAATAATGTATCCAACTTTGGTACCCATGGGGTACTAATCTATATATGAGATATATCATTTTTTCACCTCTAATGGTTTATAGATCTATCACGTTTGTGTAGATAAAATGAATAGTCTTTCAAAATAAATATAATGAAATACAAAAAATAAACACATCAGTCTAAGCTCTTTATTGAGAGCGTAATGATCTCCAAAGATCATCCTAAGTTGGATATTTGAACCATGTAACTTTTAGAAAGGTAGTATGGTGCGTACATGGGTCATCATGAATAATAACCAAGTATATACTAACCCTGAGTGTGTTATCATTCTTAGATGATGAGTCCCTAAGATATCATTTAATCATTCTCTTGATTTAATAATAAGGTGTTGCATGAACTCTAGTAAATGAACCATCAAATCCAATGTGGACTCCTGAGATAATCCAAGGTAATCCATAATGGAATTCCAGGGTTTGCTATAGGATCTCTCGAAATACTCTATCTTGAAAAGTCTATCTATGGATATTTGTAAATGGGGCCCTTTTATTACTCTTTTCATGGTGAAAAAAAACATATATGCCCATCCTAGGTATATCACATGGGTGATTTTGTATCTCTTGAGGCATGGAAAAACCATCTTTCCAGTGATCTAGTCCATTATTCCAACATTGGGAACCGATTCTCTCATGGGTATAAATAATCCACCAAAAGAGCAAGTGTATGGTAATACAAGTATCACTCATGGAACATATGATGGTTCCAAATACATAATAGGATGATTCCATCCGTGATGATCTTCTATTGGGAACCTTTTTCCCTCTTCGATCATATGTATGTAAGGATTTTCAATTAAGATGACTTGTTATAATCAACGGATTGAAATAAAAACACGATAATCAAGCTAGCCACATCATTTGTTTAATATAAGAAATATGTTATAAGGCCTAAGGAATCCGGAATAAATCATAAGAACATAGAAATGTTATATAGAAAGAACTAGAAATTGTGAAATCCTACTCATGGCCATTTAATTCTTATTTGAAGTCTGTTAATTAATTAAAGGAATTTACTACAAGTGAAACACGCCACAATATGTGCTTACCCAAATCAAGAAATTTGGATTAGATCTCCAATGGAAAATATAACAAAATTGGATGTATTAAGGTAAGGAAATCAACCAAAGGGTTGATTCACCTCTTACTAGAGTCATAACGAGAATGGAGATAAATTCAATTTAATTAATAAAATGATTTTGAGAAATCACCAGAATGGTCTAGTGCATAGAACAACAACTCATGAAATAGAAAGAAATGAATCATATGGAAATATTCTTTACCACCTAATATAGGTTTGTAGAACTCCCCTTTTCTATCATTGGATTCTAAATAAAGCTATAGTAATATATATTAGAGATATTTTCAAATTCCATGAAAATAGGGAATAAGGTTGTATATAAATTGAACAACATAAGAGCAGATAACTAGAAATTAGAGGATGAGGATTTTATAGACTTTTTAGAGCATTATAATACATACAATAGACAAGAAAATATATTTTTGATGAAGGAGATAGAAAATTCTTGAGGAGAATGGGAAGAGAGATCATGTGTGGTCCCCTAGAAATGAGAGGGTGGAGAATGAAATTTAACATAAAATCATTCTAGGGAAAATCGGTAAAATCAACCCCTGTATCGGGTCCCATGTTTTCGTTTCATGGTTGGTTATTTCGTGTTCTAGCCATATGTTAGGCTCTTCTAAAGGACCTACCCCACTTAGGCTAGGCACATGGTTTGAAAAAATATGCACATGACATAAGAAAATCTTGTGTCAAAAACCCTCTGCAACATCCATGGGTGTCCACCCGAGTTCATTGGATTTCAAAAAACTATATAAATCCAAGCTCCAATGTGAAGAAACCCCACAAAATCAATGGATCTTGTGTAGTCTAGGGTCATTGTTTCTTCTAACAATGTATCCTAGTCTGTTTATCCAAAAAGAAGGATTTCAGAATCCTAAAAATCCCAAAAACCCATAAAAACTACCTTTAATCAATTATTTACTATTATAAGGTCCATTTAAGGAATATAAGTAAAAAATGAGTCCTAATAATGAGAAACTTCAGGTCATTACATCCTCCCCACCTTCATGAAACACGTCCTCGATTTGGACTTGTAATTGTAAAGATGCATTATTTACGAAAATCTATGGACACTATTAACATACATAAAATTCCCACTCTAGGATATCTTCATGTATATATGAATATTTCCATAGCACCACTACCAATGGTACTGACATGCCATATATATCCTTCATACATCGATCAATTATACAAATCAGATGCACCTCAGATGACAAATCTATCTACAGCTCAATATCCATTGGTCGAAGCTAAGGAGTTGATTCATCATGATTTTAAAGAATATTTCATAAAACTAATATGTCATATGTGGCATGGTACCTATGGAGGACCTATAAATGATGGGATACCATCCTAACACTCACCAAAATCACAAAATCACAAACATAAAGTTGAAATATATTTCCATGCTACTAAATTATTATATAACCCAATGTATGTGATACTTGTAGAAAAACATGATGTCCCACATCAAACTCAATATTATGATACCAGATATCGTTATAATAATTTTTCTTGAATAGATCGGTATCCATAAGTTTTTGAATTAATTGTATTTTTCCTAAATTCCCCTAAATGATATGAGGCCCCAGTAGTGCTACCTCGCCTACCTCATCTGGCATAAGGGGGAATATCACGAACTACCCTAAAAGACCTCATAGAGACCCATCTGAATTGATTACACAAAATATAATTGTAGAAAATCTGAACAATAGGTATATGTTTCTCCCACTAACCTCTAAAATAACGGATCCATGATCGATTTGTGTCTTATAATACCAGTATTGTCTACTAGACATCCAGTCAGTCTAAGGGTGATAAGATATACTGAAGAGAACCATTGATCCCAATGCCCTTTTCAACCCCAACCAGAACTGTGATGTTAAAAATGTAGCTCATTCCAATACAACAGAATAGGGAATACTGTGAAAGCATATTGTCTCTCAAATATAAAACATCACAAGCTCATCACCTAAGAATATCTCTCATATCGGTAGAATGTGTGAGACCGTGGTGATACTATTGATGAGAACCTGTAAAACATCATCTAATTAAGGGTATACAGGTAAAACCCTTAAGAAATACATGGTGATATTTTTCTATTCCCACTCATGAATTAATATGGGCTATAAAAGTCTCATAGGTCGATCATTCTTAGACATCAACTACTATCAGGTGGAGCACTGAGTGATAAAACCTACAATTTTCCCTTCAAACCCAACCACTAATACTGATAGAGTACATCATGGTAAATCATGGTAATTTAGGAATAAACACCCCAAACAGAGGCATGAGATTCTTGTATCAACTCTTCTTATACATCAAAAGGATCCCAAACACAATATTGGAAGAGAATGATTATATTCTCATCAACAACCTAACCAGACATTGGTTTCTCACTTGTGCCAGTCTCCCTTAGTATGAGGTCCTTATAAACTAATAATTTTTTTATCCACACCCCCTATATTTGGGCGGATGAAAGTACCAATGCTTAAAAAATAGGACTCTCATGTTGTTCATGAAACCCAAGGTTCATCTATAAAAAATAAATCCATTAATTTTGACTCACTACTAGACTCCTAGAGGGAATATTTTTGGGTCTTCTTGCTGAAGGAATCATCCACAACATTACTTTTAATTAGCGTATAAGAAAGCTCAATTTTGACTGATTGTAGGTACTCTACCCACTTAAATAGCCTTAGATTCATTTTATGCTATGTGGTGACATATTTGAGAACTTTTTATCCATATAACCAAATACACACTCAAAAACAATTACTCCAACAACATATAGCAAGGACCATGGAATATCACTTGAGGTCATGTGTAGGGTAATTCCACGCATGGGGTATCATTTGGTAGGACTCTTTCCCTATAATCTGATTACCCTGCATCAGAACTGCTCCAAGATAGATTCCTAAAGAATCAAAAAGAGCATTATATATATTTCCATGTTCTAGAATAATTGTGATCTATGCTAACATTTTTATTACATTCATCTATGGAAAGGGTTTCTCAAAAGCTTATGACCAGACAAACATCACACCATTTTTCGTCAAACCAATATAAAGAAGTAATTGGAATGATAATTGTATAATGAACTTCTCATAATAGTGACATGGCCCAAAGAAGTTGTGTCTGTCCAAAACATTCTTTATCTTCTCCCATGAAAAAATAACATTGAGCATTTCATGGTCAAAAGATACACTTTCCTCTAAAATGATAAGACCAAAGAAGTGATCTGTATTGATAAACAAGTTTAAATTTCTAAGCATATATTATAACGAATTCTCACTAATTGTATTCATCACTATAAGAAGATAGTTGGAATTTTTTTGGGAGAGAATACATAATGATTTCATCTATGAAGACTTCCAAAAATGAATCCCAATATTAGTGATAAAACCAATTTATCAACAGCATAAATAATTCTACTTTGTTAGTAAGGCCAAATGACATAACAAGATACTCAAAAAATGTTTACCTTCTTTAGAATGCATGATTAGGTATGTCTTATTTCTTCAAATTCACCTGATATTTTCCCAAACTGAAATTGAACTTAGATAAAAATTATTCTCCGTGAAGTTAGTCAAAGGGTTCATATATATGAGGCATTGGATACTTGTTTTTCACCATGATCTACTTCAATCAACCATAATCCTTTCAAAAATAGAGGGTTCCATCCACCTTCACGAGGAAAAGGATGGGCGTCCCCAGGGTGAAGTGATGGGTCTTTTAAAACCATTTTCCACTATATCTTCTAGTTTCTTAATGATTTTATATATCTCTTTAGGTTATATCCTATACGTATTAATGTATAGTGGTTCCAAACATATCAATATCCTGATGGTGAATTACCCCTCTCTCCCAGGTGGTAGAAAATAGAAATTTTCATGGAATATATCCCTTGAATGATCCACCACAGGGGGGGAATTCTACAAGCTATGTTCTCTGATTGCTTATAAAAAGACACTCCATCTAGGTTTTCACTCTTCCAATTCTACGAATCTCAGTTCAATCTTGAATCTCGTAGAGATCCCATTAGACCATATGAATATACTTGTTACCCTTTGGTGAGAAAAATAATATGAACTTGTGGTAGTAATAAAAATTGGGTAAATAATGCACTAGACAGTCCATAACATGAATGAAATCAAATTCAATAATACCAAGGAAAAAAACTCCATAAGAAATGCTAACCACCTATCTCAAGTGGAACTTCATAGACTATAATATTATGTTTTATCTGACCCATAATAGTGTAATAAGAATCTCCACACCACTATGTTGATTTATTACTAGACCCATACTCTCCAAAATTGCAGTAGATTTAAAAGTGTATGATGAAACAATATAAAAAAGATTAGAAACTAGAATAAAGTATACCATAATAATTCCTCATACTGTAGAAGGTCTTGGACCCTACTCCTTAGGCGTAGGTTGTGTAGCATATATATGGCCAAAATCAAAACCCTTAAATGTAGCCTAAATGCATCGAGTAGTTTCACACAACTAGAGATGTACCTTTGAAGCATAACTACCATAGAAACAACCACCTCCTTGTCCTAGTTGATTAGTAGATGAAAAAATTCAAACATGATGTGGATTTTCTAACCTTATACTCTGAGGTGGTGTTGGTATAGACCCCATCCCCCCCCCCCACACACACACCCACACACTACAAACTAGAGTAAAATATTGACAAAATCACTAATGGTGACCAATACTACCTCAAGCTCAACACTTGAGCAGGTTCCTCATGAACTGAGGATTATTATAGCCTATCATTCCATACTGTGGACACACCACATAGATGCTATTGAATGTCACCATGATAATTCCACCCCCATGTACACCATCAAAATGGAAGTTCTTACTACTAATTGAACCATCTCCCAAACTCAAAACGGAAACAACATGGCTCACATTCCAAGAATCCCACAGGTTCCATTATGTAATGATTTCCTTGTCCAAACTCTCATAAATGGTATTCAACTAGAAGATGTTGAGCTTTGATCGGATGGAATAAAAATCCATTCATCAAATTATCTCTCACTCATCATCAAGTCAGTTTTTAGAGTTATAGAAAAACAACGAAGCTGAGTAAAGTGATAATAATAATATAACATTGGAATAGTGCACTGTTAAAGTTTCATAAACTCCCTAGAGTGGTATGCTCTCTGCATTTAAAGGAAGAGATGATCATGAAAGGCTGAATGTATGTCTTCCTAAACCATACATTGGTGATGATTAACTTGAGATATGACATCCAACCAATGCTTAGTGGAGTCGCATAGTATGTAAGTAGAGATATTGGTCATACTCTACAGAGGAATCTGTAGATGGTCAACAATATAAATCATGGATTCTATCCATGACTTAGAAAATTGAGGCATGCCATGCCCTAAAGCGGTGGTAATATATTTCTCATAAAACTCTTGATTCATCTCTTTCATAGATAGGGAATTCCAAGTAGCACAATAAATGGATTGCATGAACTATAAGAATCTGTCACATAATTGAGAATTGATGCCCAATGTAAGATGAAAACAAGGATCCATTGGTGGAACTACTAGAGATAATATTGGTGTCTTAGTTCTCATCACCTTCTAAGAAAGCTCATTATCACTTTATTTTCATATGACATGAGGATTTAATGGTGTAATAACTCTAAATTTTCAAATAGAACACCTAATATAAGGATTATAACATATTTGGAATGTGATAAAGGAAGGAGTATGCAAAAAGAACTCAAATGAATATTTCAAAATTCTCTACCTGCTCCTAATTCGAGTTTTAGTTGATATGAAAGAGTCGTTGAAGGATAATAATAGACACATCCTACTTCCCACTGCCAAGGTTGGGTCAGAGTGAAGGCATTATTCTACTTAGTAGATGTTCTAGTATATGGAGTGTCGATTGAAATGTATTGAGGAAAACACCCATTATTTTTCAATTAGAATCTCATTTAATAGTAACCATTTTATTTTAAAATTTTATTCTATTGACATTTATTCAAAATTATTTAGATATTTATTTAACACTCTAGTTAATTATGATAGTAATTCCAAATTTATGAAGTCCCATACACATTTTGAACAAAAATTTTAATATCATGTGACTATGCATCGACTGTTACATCAATTAAGAGGATTTAATAGGTCTTGTAAATTTATTTTGTTCATTTAACTACCATTTTAAATTTATAAAAGTACTCACCTAGTAATTTTGTAGTGTAATTAATCGATAAAATGGTCTAATGTTGAATAATTGATTAATTTAGCTGTAACCATCATTTTTGTAGGAAGACACCATTTATATTGATGTGGGATATTTAATTAATCTGATTAATTCATTCCAATCGAATAAAATAGAACACTAAATGTCATAAAAAACAAGGCACCAAACAAGAAAGAGAAATACAAGAAATACATGTAGATCAGTCTATATAAAATGGCATAATGTATGTCATCCATGTCATATAGTGCCTAGTATGATTCATGATTCAAAATACCCTCAAAAATCTTCCCAGGTAGAGGAAATATCTATATAATAATTTCAATAGTAATAAGGACATAATGAATGTTTATCACATAATAGATAATTCCATTAAACTATAATAAACCCAACCAATAACAAAATTTACCCATCCTGAGTAATTTATGTTTCCCGTATATGTGGGTAAGATACTCTTAGTAATATGATTATTATAAAACTCCACTACAATGATGTCTCATGTCTATTACCCAAATATTAAGACAAAGATTAAATACCCCATATGATTCCACATTGTTCCATCTCACCACAGAGTCCACATTGTAGTGCCATGAGATGGTGGGATATAAAACCTAAAGAGATCCCCCTGGTATGACAGATGGATCTGGCCTGTAGCAAAGTCATGTGGTGTGTTTGTTGGGAGACTATTTCCTCATAGATCATTGTGGATAAAATATGTATGAAATCAGTATGAAACATCAAAAATAGTAATAAAATATAGACCAAGATATAAAAATAATAAACCATGAAATAAAAATTACAAATGAAATATGAAAATAAATAAATGATAAAAATATGATGATCATGATGTCGTGTAGTAGTACATAAATAAGGAATAATGAATACAAGGGAGAAGAGAATACATAACATTCTATAAAAAATACAAAAAATCTAACAGATAAAACTACATAAATCATGAGTATATGCTCGATCCCCTTATCCTACAAACTATCCTAGTACTTATTATCATGATTCATAATCTAGTATCTTCCCATTATCTTTATCCCAAATCATGAAGTATGATTTAATATGAAAGGCGGCCTAATAAGGGACTAATATTTACTACGTAGGACACCACCAAAAAGTCTAAATGAATCTAATGCATGAATACAAAATGAGCAGTGTGTGAAAAAAAATATAAAAAATAAAATAAAACATTTCATTAGGGATCCTTATGGATACCTAAAGGATCTATTAACTTTGGGATAAGATATCTATTCAAACTAATGAACCAGTATGATGGTGGTATGCTATGTAAAAGGGTTATCATGATTAAGAACCAAGTGTGAAACAACCCCATGTGTTCTATTTATCTTGAAGGATGAGTCTCTAAAACATTAGGTAAGAATAATAATGATTTACTCAAACCTCATAACATGAAATCCAAGAAATGATACCATAAAATCCAATATGAAATCCTGAACCCATTCAGTGTAATCCATAAAGGAATCCCAAGGGTCACTATATTTGATATTGAAGAACCAAATACCATAGATCCCGTCTAAGTAAATCCATAATGGAACCCCTCATACCACAGTTAATATTGTGAAAGGATAATCACTGAGCCCATCCCAGGTATCTAACATTGGGAACCAAGTGTCTCTCGGGGTATTTTATAACCATCATTCTAATGAGAACATCCTTTGTTCCTCTCATAGGGAACCATTGTCAATAATATTTATAAATAATTCACCCAGATTGATCGTCTATGGCAAGCTGAGTGTCACTCCCAACATGTCTAATAGACTCAAATATGAAGCATGGTGAGCCCATCCAGGGATTCCGTAAGTCAGGACATGTGTTATCTTCTAGTTCATATGAATGTAAGTCCTTTCATTCATTATCACATATTGTCTTCATGGGATTTCAATAAATACATTCTAAAAAATCAGTCCATGTCATTTATTCTTGCTAAAAAACAATGGAATATGGAATAAGGCAATAGTTATAAACCATAAGCACATGGGATATGGTATAATTAATAATTCAAAAACTATTAAGAGTACATATGGATATTAAATTTTTTTTCAAATTCAATTAATTAATTTAATTCATTTATTAAAAGTGAAACAAACCTCCAAATGTTTTTAGCCAAATCATGATTAATGGGATTATGACTCTATGTGGAAATATCACCAATTTGGGTGTATTATGCCCTGGAAATCAACCAAAGGTTTGATTATATGGTCAGTAGAGTCATAAATGGAACTAAAATGCATTCAATTTAATTTAGTTAATATTTTAGAAGCATCGTCGGAAGGGTCCGTCACATGGAAGGATAAAACATAATGTTCAAAGGGACAAAAAATATGCAATGAAGATATACCATCATCCTTCGAATTGAATCTCTCACCCCATCTATCATTTTCCTTTGAATTGAGATAGAATAAGTGATATTGTAAAAATCATCAAATACCCTATAAATATAGAAATTTTGGCTTCAATTAAATATTAAAAATGGGGATTAGAGAAACTATAAAATAAACGATGTGGATGGTAGATCTTACTGAGTTCTTTCCAATTCATCTGATGATGAATTAAATATATTTCTAATTATGGAGATAGAAAAAATTCCTAGGAGGAGAATGGGTGAATAGGTTATGCTTATTAACCACTAGAAATAAGGGGATGAGAAGGAAATTTGGGTTAAAAACATTTTATTGGAAAATGGTAAAAATCAACCATAGAATGGGGTTTCATGGTTTGGTAATAAATTTTTTTGAACCATTCCCAAACTATTTTCTATGTTGTACCTAAAAAGGGACCCTACATAGGCTATTTTTACAGTTTGGATAACTGTGCACAAGCCAGGTGAAAATCCTCTATCCTAAACCCTTTGCAACCCATACAAATATGTGCCTCAGCTCACATGGTCATAGAAAATTATGTGTCTCCTATAATGCCTCTAAAACCAACCTCACATTTAGTTGAAACCATATGGGATGAGTTACATGGTTTCTTCTAACTGTGATGAGTAGTCAGTTTATACAAAAACTAGGGTTCTGGGATCTTAAAAATCGTTACACACTCATGTGACCTCCATGAATACATTTGGTACTATTATAGGGGACATGTAATAAATCTATATATATTAACAGCAATCCTATCCTTTGAGAAAACCCAAGTCATTGAAAAAATATTATTCATCTTTTATAAATATTTTAAATTCAAATAAAATATTCAAAAAATCTGTATTTTTCAAAATTAATCATATAATTAATTTTTTTAATAAAATTTAAAAAATATTAAATTTTCTATGAATATAGATTTAAATATTTATGTTAAATCATACGAATAAATTTTTTATATGTGGTAATTATTAATTTTAAATTATTTTAATAAATCTTTACAAATCCCACTTTTAGAAAAAAATAGTTTTTTATAATATATTTTGTTCTCATTCAAATGGTATTTATTTTATTTTTTGACAATAAATTACCATTGTATTTATATTATAAATGTGTAAAAAATATAATTTTCATAATTTAGATAGATTTCTTCAAACCATCCTACGTAAAGGCTAGGTTATAATAATATTTAAAAAGAGTATCATGTTTTGTTTAAATGTATTGTTTTGAACATTTCAAACTATCTAAGAGATTTTATTTATTTAAAAAGGAATATATTTTAACGTATTGACATTGTAAAATTTCTTATTTTTATTTTTTTCTATTACATACACAATCAGATATGATTTTCCTATTTTAACATCCTTAGGGGTTCCATTCTACCCCTTAAAGAAATTCTACCCTCTAAAATAAATCAGGACCTAACTGATGAATGGTTTTTCATTTTAAAATACCCTAGTAAAAACAAATAGTAAAATGCGATAATATTAAATACTCTTGATAAGATAGAAAGTTATGTATAATGGTCGCATAAATAGTTTTCCATGTAGGTGAACATCATTGGGAAATCAAGACATTTATGTGGTAGTGAATAATAATTCCCAAGGATTATTAGAGAGTTAGAAAGATCATTAAACCAGATAAATTGAATGTTAAATATAACTAATACCTAAATCTATAAATATTTTAGTTTCCATTTATTTCATCATGTATAAAAGTAATTGGAAACCATTTTGCTTCATGATCATGTTCTTTGATTTGAGAAAATACATTACTAATATGATAGATAATTACAAAAAATATTCTTATAATTTCATCCTTTTCTAGTCCTTTAAGAAATACTTATTTCTTCTCTTACTCTATGAAAGGAATATCCAATATGAATTTTTATACCAAATTCACTAAATTTGAAATTTGATATATTATTAGCTCAGTTATATAATGTAATTATATTCCACCATTCTCTTAATACTTTCAAAGACTAAATTTTTTATCTCATGTTATCCAACAACACACAAAGTTAAACATAATACAAGTCATAAATATTTAACCTTAAGACTCATGAAAAATATGTATAACCAAAATCATTGTCCAAATTTTTGGAATGGATGTCAATAGATCTTCAAAATCAACATATAATTATATTCCCCAAACAACATAATATAGCATTTAAGGTTATAGACCAAATATGTGAATACATTTATCACTATAATTTTTTAAGGAATACAATTAATGCTTTTAAAAAAATCTCAGCTTGTTGAAAATATAACATCCCTATATGATTCAATGGGTATGAGGTGGAAAGACACATACCTCATGCTCACATCCCGATACACAAGAAGCTACCGACTAGCAGTGCGGGTAAAAATTAAACAACTGGAAGACTATACACTCTGTATCATATCATTGAGAAGGTTAATAATGAAAAATAATAAAATAAATAAATAAATAATCATAGTAAAATGTGGAAACAATATAAGTGACATAGGTATAAAAAATCTACCAAATCATTAAGCATAACCAGATTATGAGGAATAGGTTAATGAAATATAGGTAAATAAACTAACATTTGTGGGGTACTATAGTATTTTCTGTAGTCTTATCCATGTCAATTATCCATTAATCAAACCATTTACTACAGTGTTGTCTCCCTTCATTGGATCTATATATAGGAAATCAACAATAATAAAAACATTCCCATGAAGGGGTTGAGTACAATAACTTTTATGACACCACCAATGCATTCTTTACATTAGTCTAAAATATATATAAAATTGTATATCATGAACTAAGTAAATTATCAATAAAAATTCATGTCCAGGGATATAGTATGATGACCAAGACACTACAAACCCCAGCCTCACCTCCATTAGATCACTTCTAATAAAAATGTCAAGAAGACATTTACCTATATCAATGTATGCAATACCACACCACTCTTTTTAGGGTTGTCAAAGGAACACTACACATTATATCCTGTTAATACACAGACAGATTAGCCTTTTAACCACCATATACCAAGTCCCTATGATTCCGTGTAAGGTATCATCCAAATTACACTATGTTTTCCCCTCAATAGGGTATCCATGTTCTCCTTTAAAGATATTAGGATTGTGTCATGTTGGGTAACCAGTAACTAATGGTTTCCCCAAAATTTGGGTTTCCTCTCCCACCTTTACAAACATTAGAAACACCTAACTCCAATCCTCATGGATCGACCTATGTATCTCTTTTCCTAGAAACTAGCCATTATGATTTCCCTATTATAGGTGTAGGAACTTCAGCCTTCATAGATGTTAGGACAAAAACATGTTGGGTAACAACATACACTCAAAATCAAGGCACTACCGTAGTATCTCGGTACCTGTTTCATAATTCCATAGTCTATAAAACAAAAAAATATATATATTTTATTTAATGGAATGATAAAACACAATAAAAAAATCATAGAATAAACAGAGGAAAACATGTAATAACGCGACTACTCACAAACACACATTCATATCAAAACAAATAAGGTTTACTACATCATCAACATCATGTTATTATAAAATATTTATTACTTGGAACATATTATTATGTATCCCCGTACTGAAAATTCGTTGATGTTAATGGAAAGTGTAAACCACTATGTGTGGCTTAATAGCTGGACTGGAAATAATGAGTTTCAGGAAAACCTACTTGCAGTGTTATAATCATATTCATCTATATGTCAACACTTTTAGTTCATCATGGTTTCATCACAGAGAGGAGGAACCATGAAGAGATGAAGAAAAGGATTTATTATTTCATTAACAAATGAAAAGAAAGAGTCTAAAGATCACTCATTATCAATTATTTTTTCCCATAATAAATGAATGTATGTTCGAATGTTTCACGACTCAAAATAGCATTCTATTCACCCTTCTAAAGAAGAGAAAATAAATACTCAACATTAATCTATTATTTCAATAGTAAATTAAAGATAATTTGTTTATTCCTCCAAGTTAAGTCAACGCAGGATAGAATGGAAAAAATGATAAGAAAAAGAATCTTTTTTATTGTCCTCATCTTGAAAAATGGTATATTTTCATCGGAGGATGAATATTTAACAAATAAATAAAAATCATAATAATAATAATATTATTAATATAATATAAATTAAAATATCATCCTCACATGATATGTTACCAAAAATCAAACATGAATTAAAGTTATATTTCCACTATGGTAAAACCTCCATCCCAAACCTGAGGGTTGTCTCATATTTATTGTGTTATGAATTTTTGAAAGATATTTAATTATTTTATGAAAATATATATATTATAAATAATAAATAAATTCTATCATGTGTTGTCTAAAAAAACATACAATGAACACAAATAATTTTTTATTCCTAACATAAATTCCACATCCAAGACCTAATGGTGGTCACATATTTTAAATACGATGAACTATTTAGGATATATTCAGTTATTATGGGAAAATTATGCATACTAATATTATATATTTAATTTTATTTATTATTTCTCTAAATAGGATCTATGGGACTTGAAATATCATGTTATCTTAGTTGCAAAGTTTGAAAATATTTTCTAGAATATTCTAAGGTTTTAGTTGGGATTTTACACTTATAAAAATTTATTAAGTCGTCTATTTAGTTAATTTAAAAAAAAATTAAATTTTGACATAAATACTAATAAATTATTAGTAAATAGAATTTTTATTGTATTTAAAATTTAAGATACTAAAATTATACCCCTATATAGAATTTATATCCTTGATATGTATATCTAGTATTCTTGTTCAAAAAAATTCATTCCACTAAGTGTTCGCATTACTCCCCTACTGTCACATCCCCATCTGGATCTATTCATGCTAAATAAAATTTGGAAAATTAGTATTTTCTTCAATCAGAGTACATTCTCACTCTATCTTAATATCGACATCGCATACTTCCCATATGATGCATCTTGTATCAACTCAACATACTCACAGTCTATAACATTCACATGATTGTGCATGTACCTCAAAAGATTAGAATCATGGAACACATCATATATACCTCAATAATAGGGAGTAAATTAAAAACATGAATGTCACTATATCGATACATTAAGTTATCTCAAAGGATCCGAAAAAAAATTTCCATTATACCCTTCTTCCCCAGACGTTGATTCCCAAATCAATGAGTCAATGTCAAGAAAAACCAGATAACCTATGGTGAAAACTAATGATATCCTCCTACTATAATCATAAGATCTATGCCTGCCCTGAGTTGTGATCAACATATTTGTTATTAGCTATATTCTCTCAAAGGAATATAAAACCATATTATTCCCAATAAAACCTTCCACACTGACCTCATTCAATATGGTTCATGAATGAAACATCCTCCCCTAAAGATCCTCTTAATTGGACTAGGCTATGTGATCATCCAACACTCTACCAAATTCAAGCATGTAAGCTCGAATTATATAATCCAAGATGTGTACAGTCCACTAGGATAACCCACCAGTCTGAGCATGGAACATTGTTCTCAATCTCTATTGACAACTTAGGTATTTTTTCAATCCCTTCAAAAATGATGATTTAAAACATTTTGTCCCTATTCGATACAATTCTCCAACGAAATCCATGCCACCATACAATCTCTTTTATATAGAGATTTCAATGCTCTTCCACTATGTGAGTCCCTCATCAATATATCACTAATGGAAGCACTCACTACTGATCTATCATAAATATGGGTTTTACATAATTCTTAAATTATGTATCAATGAATGGTAATTTAGGGAAACATAAAACTATAGGTAAGTCAATTAAAAACATATCTAAAATATATAAAAAATTAACCAATTTAAAAAAAAGAAATACGGTCAAAAATAAGTGTTCACAACCATACCACATACAATAAAAACATCCCATCACTATATAGAATATTTTTATCCAATACATATACATGTATTTCTTAAGTTCCATGAACATGTCTACGACTATTCAGAGACTTCATCATCTGGGGTGTCCTTAACCTATTCTAAGGCCCTCTACTTCCATCATGTACTCACTTCCTAGGACTCCTATAGGATTACATATATAAAACCAATTGAGGATGACTAACCCTACAAAATTTATGTGTGTCCACAGTAGTATTTTAGTATGTGTTGATGTAGTCCCCCCTTGACCCCCAGTTGTAGAACCAGCCTCTCATTGGGGATACATGAGAAGTTCCTCTCTGACCCAACTGTCTTCTTCTTTATCGATCATAGTCCACCATTCTCTTCCTAATTTCAAAAGGAACTCTTATTGTGGTAAGGGAAAACTCATTAACTTTCATTACATGAGATATAAGTAATCCTAGTGCATTTCCATCTTTCATACCCTTCCAAAAGTTCATGGCCTTACAAATAACATGGGAATAGTTTTTCTGGTCAAAGACTCTAACCTGGTTTTTGAGATATTTTAAAAGGCCTATATCAAAAGTGTTATCCTTATATCCCTCATTTCTAGAAAACAAATGAGATTTGTGAATCTACTATATAGAATTAATAGAGTATGAAGAGACAGACATGGAACCTTATCATAACTCCATTAACTCCTAATCACGATCATGATTCATCATGTCCAAAAAGGAAAACCCAATAAATTGTTCCCTAGACCACATCCATGTGAGCCCCTATCATCTCCCTTCGTGACTCAGGGATGCCAACCATCATCTAGAAGGTACATGGAACATGATGCTAACCCGAATAACATTTATTTCCTTGAGAATATGGACTGTTTTAAAGACACTCTCTATGAAGTCGACTCATACTTCTACATTCTTTTGGACACCAATACCCTTTTATATCAGAGGTTGATAAATTTGAAAATTCTGAGAATAGTCAATTGCAGTTATCTAAGTGGATCATCCTTAATGGGGAACTATATGATGGAATCCCTACTAAACTAGATCTATAGCCTCGATCATCTATGATGATACAAGAGAATTCTAGGGAGTATCACCCTACAACATTCATGGTGGAACAATGATATACAAGGCTTCATCAGCTTTTGGTCCAATAAAATGTCTCAATGATACCATATATACATCATTAATGAAATTATGATCATAACATGTCCAAACAGGTCTATGGTATCACATAATGTTTTCCTCGTATTCCACTATCATATCAATAAATACCCTTAATATTACTAAACCTAGTCTTCATTACTGCAAAATTAGTCTGAATCATCATTTATGTATACTAATAAAACAAAATTGTTAGTTCAATTAATTATCATCAAAAATATTCTATCTCAATGATATGAAAACCCCTAAAAATCATAGAATAATGAAACTATCCTGATCATATAACATGAGTCAAGGAATTTTATTAAAGAACAACTATGACTCATAAAAATTTATATATATATATATGTAATGTAATCCTACATTCCTAGTCATAAGGTATATACATACTTAAAATTAAATTCCAACATAATGTGTATCACTCTAAGTGAATTCAATCAATTGTATCAACAAAACATAATTTCCCATTTATGGAAATTCATAGGTCCGCTATATAGTGTTTGGAATCCACTAACCTAGGTCCCTTACTTGTATCCCAAAAATCCTATCTCTTATCTATCATGTCCTAATTCAAGGAATATAAAAGAATTATTTAGTGAATACTGACAATATGATACCATTTTTTAATTCTTGACCTGAATCATCAATTCTAATCATGATTGACACATGACCTCAGGTGTACCTCCCCATAAACAAGAGGATCCCGACAAGTAGTGAGGATCTAAATATAATAGTTTGGATACTATACCCATTGTATCGTGTCCTCATATATGTTAATAAATAATAAAAAATAAAAAATATTCAGACTCAAAAGGATGATATTGAATACGTGACATAGATATAAAAAAGTTTCCCAATGTGAAAAAAATCGTTATAGTATAAGCATCAGGTAAATACAGGTAAGAAATTCAAAAAAATATATCAGTTACTCTATTGTCTATCCATATCCTCTCTAGCTACATACACAAACACTCAAAAATTTAATATAGGGACCCTTCTCTTCACTAGATTTATGGTCATTAAATCTACTAGTGCAACAAAATTCTTGAGTAGGGTGTCACCATAAGACTCACTAGGACACCACTAATGCATCCTTACCATATAAGAACAATATATATAACTATATATATCATGACATGTAATTCCCCGACCCTAGTTACTCAGAGTCGGTGCATTATTTTAATATATTGTCAGGATTACGAAGAATCAAGTCCCGAAGAACCGATCAATTTAGCAGTCTTGGAAAATAGATTACATACATAAAAGTTACATTATACTTTATAACATACAAAACAACATAAATAATCTTTTATGAATGCCATTATTCCCTTAGCATAACCCTGCTTATCAATCACAATACACTTCTTGGAATCCTAGGAAAAAAAACATAGAAAGGGATGAGCTCAAATTCTCATTGAGGATAACAATATAGCAGAAACTTTCATAAATAAGCACAAACATTTAAGGAAATGTATAACTAAATAAAAATCCTTTTAAACTTGAAAATAAGTATAATATGGAAAAAAATAAACGAAATAATGCCATTTACATAGTCACATGGATATTCTACTAGTCGGATAATCAAATGCAATATCAATAACCACTTTCATAATGATGGAATGCATAATTCCAGACTATCATAACCACTTAGACAAGGACTTGTGCTAAGACTACAAATAAGATTTTGTGAAGGCCTTGTGCCAAGACACTAGTTTGTATCATTAGACCTACCGATGCATCGAGGATCTATAGAGAGCTCCACCTGTCACTTACTAATTCCAATGTATTCCACGTATGAAAAGGTTTAAACATAACATAAACATTCGTATTAAAAGTAGCATACAAAATGTCAATACTTTACCCATAAACTAGGAATGATATAAAAATAAAACATACACATTCAATAATATCAGAAAACCTTCAATACAATATGGATGATTTGTATCGTGATAAATAAACCTCAAAACAAGTTTAAAATCCATTAAAGGATTTTGACATAGATGAAAATGATTTGTAAAACTCTTCGAGAGAAATACCCCATTTTCAAGAAAATAACTAAAAGTCACACAATATAGAAAGGAAGACATTCAAAGAAATTTTTGAATCAATGTTTTCCATGCCACATTGAAACTTTTGAAAGGAATTACCATTTAGAAATATTTATGTCCATATAAATAAATCCTTAAGAACCATTTTGAAGACATTGACATTAATGATAATGATTTAGAAGAATAAATATTTAAAACATTTGAAATGATGTTTTAGTAAAAAACAAGTTCCTTAAAATAATCCCTTTGAAAACACTTCCATGAAACATGTATATGAATAATAAATATGTCCCAGCAGATACTTACATAAAAACAAACTCGGAATATAAAGATATTGTGAAATTAACCCTTACCTCATTGTAATCAATCAATTTGTATGAAAAAATAGTCCATAATCACCAAATAAATCACAAAATATAATGAATATAAAGAGAATAATGATAATATATATCAAATGGCAGTACAAAATACACCACATGTAATAAATAAGTGGTGAACAATTGAAATCTCACGAGATTAAAAGTGAGAAAAGAAACATCTAACCTCGTGTCCAACTTGACCCGTTCATTCTTTAATATCATGAATAATAAACTAAAGTTAATTTATACTTTCTTAGGAACATTTTTCAAGTTTATTAGTCCTTTTATATCACTTATTACCATGTTATAAACATTATGTAATCATTTATGTTAATAACATTCATTTTTTCGATATTTGGCACTTGAGTCAAAAATGAACACTTTATAGTTACAAGTTGTTCACATGGTAAAAAGTTCATTATATACAGAATGATGTTCAAGATTTAGATATCATATATATCATATATATCCAGTATAAACATGTATTTATAACATTTCATATAATTTTGGGGTATGAAATGAAATGCACCATTCATAGAGACGGTAAGTCGTATGTACTCATGAACGCAACTTTCATTTATATTTCATATATTTAAAGAATTAAAATATAATTATACATAGTTAAATTATAATTCCAGTATAATATCATATATAATATCATTAACTCCATCCATTATACGTCCCACATATGGTATTAATGAGTCATATCACATTGAGGGAGCGGTAGTCCGCACTTCCTCAAATGAAATTATCACTTATAACCATAATGGAAACCATTAAGGTATGATATAAAAGAAAAATAAATAAGCCTAAGGAAAATAGAAACATAATATATATATCATATATAAATATAGTTCCATCATAATGGCCACCATGATAGGTGGTCGGAGGTAATTGAACAATCATCGTTTCGTGAGGCATGAGTTTTCCATCAACAGAAACATTATGTTCTTCACCCATTAAATGGAGGTGTGTGTAAGTGTAGTTTGAATCCTTCTCATAAAAACATACTAGTATATTAAGGATACTTTTTTTGTTATTTAATAAAGGAATAAAAAGAGTTTAGGGGTTGTAGAAGTAAAATAAAAGAAAAGATGTTAAGAAAAACTATTACCTTTAATTTGGGTAACTTCCTTTGGTTTAAACCAAAATGACTTCTTAAAGTGCCTTCTGCCTAAGTTAAGGATTCTAGGAGTTAAATAGGGATGTAGGGAGATTAATTTTTAAGAGTTTTGACATTACTAAAGGCTTTAGAGGTGTGATTAATTGGTTATAAGTGGTCTCCTTTTATAAGGGGGAGGAGGGGCTCTTTAGGAAATTGTGAACATATTATTTTATAAAATAATGATATTCAGTTTATAAAGGTCAAACAATAATTAGGGTCTAAAATAAGATGACTAATGGTCGAAATAAAATCATCCAATAATAATTGGACATGTTTTAGATATTGGTTTAATATTTATAATCTAATTTATTTAAATCATTTATTAATGAGGTAAATACCACATAATTATTGTGTCATAAATAATTTAATTTATTCAATATCTAAAAATTATAAAACAAATACTATGAAGTAGGAAATATTTTTATCTTTCTAATTAATATTTATAGTCAAAAATATAACTTATATAACACCATATAAAACTTAATTACTAAAAGATTTTTCTTGTTGTCAATTTTGTCTTTACTTTAAATTAATTAATCTAAAGTGTCATTATCATTCATAAGTGGCTCCAAGAGGTCCCCAAATCGACCCAAGGATGCCCATGGTAGGCCATTACTTATCCAATAAGGTTAGGACATTTGTCAAGGTAATTTGGAATTATTAAAATATTCTTTTTAACTTGAATTACCCTATTTACCTTTAACCGCAGTATATAAAAGTCAAAAGTTACTATTCCCCATAAATTATTTTCATCTTATTGAACCGCATTTTACTTAATGAGGTTAACTTTTTTTCTCATATTTTTTAAATTCAACTCACAAAAGTGGTAAAATTTATTTTTATGCAAATTTGCAAATACTCCTAGGAGGTGGGTAAAAGATGGTAAAAAGTTCAATAAAATTTTTATATATCTGAACATATTATAAAATTACTCCAATGAATTATTTTTAAAATATATAGGTATTATGTATCAATATTGACTTAAAATAAATTCAAATAAAATAAATAATTATTTAAATAAAAATTCGGTTTTAACTAATAACTTAGTGTTTTCACTATTCATCAAAAATTGTTGTTCCTTTGAAAAATACCAAAAATCAGCCTAAGCTATATTTGATATTACGAATTCAAAAATGATTTCTATTTTACCAAATTCAAAATATATAAGTTTCATTAATTAATTTAAAATTAATTCCCGTTGTCAAAACAGATAGTGTGTTTTTAAGCAACAATAACTATCCAGAGATCGATACTTATTTATTTCCAATTTCAAAGTAAAATTAATTACAATAAACAAAATTGTATTAAATTATAAAAATATATTGTAATAAAACATTAAAACCAATTAAGAAGATAATTTAACCATATAAATTAATTAGATTAAAATCCACTTTTGAATTAAAATACAATATGTTTTACTATTCATTACAAAATGAACTTTATCGGAAAAACCCCAAAAATTTACACAAATTAAATTTTGATGTCCCAATTATAAAGAATAAATTTATTTAGTAAAATTGAGAATATATAAGTTTCAAATATTGTATTTAAAAGGGGTTATCCATTAAAAGGTGGTAAAATTTCATTTTTTTAAAAATACTTTTTTTATTTGAAAAAAATGAATTTGTTCTTACATTATGTCTACGAAACTAATAATATGTATTCTAATATTATAAAGATTATAAAAAGTTCAAAATTCAGTTAGTACTTTTCATAATCGATTTTGAATGGCTAGTTTGGTAAGTCATGGTGTGGTTGAACTCAGTGTTCTGTGTAGTGCAAGTTATTGAATTACATTGAAAAATAATGTACTTTGAAATCTTGGGGTGTTACATTCTTCCCTCCTTCAATAAAATGCTTCCTCGTAATTTGAAATTTTTCTTCGAAAATAAAAGGTTGAAAATATAAAATACCTTTGTGGGAAACCCCACATCAGAAATTGGGTTAATAAAATTTATTCTTAATAAGTGGAAAGGGGGAATTAAAAAGTCACCACCATATTATGATCTTGATTAGGTGAACATTGGGGGAAATTAGAGACACATAATTGGAGGAAAAAGTAAATATTTATAGGGAGTGATTGAGGTCATCAGTCACAAACAATTGAATAATTGACTGCCTTAAATCCATTATTCTATGATGATTTAAAATATCATCGGTTTAATAAAACATAAGGTATTAAGATAACACATTTTTTGTTTTAAGATCCCTTAACTAAAGTCTATGAATTAATTTCTTCATAGAATAAGTGAAGGAAACAATATATACATGATAAATAGAGTTCCATATTTAACTAATTTATACCATAAAATCATCTTTCACTCTAAAAGATAATAGAACATAAAAATTATTTTATTTATCCTATTCATATAGTGTTCTAAAAAATTTAATTTCTAATTCATCTACCAGACCTTTTTAAAAACTAAATTATTCAATCCAGTACATCGCATGGGCAAGTGATAGGTGATACACCCTTGTCTCCCTTCGGTTGTGGGTTCAAGTCTCACAGCCTTTCCGGACGCGACGTGTTGCCGCCCGACCTCCAGGTTGCCCTTTTTAGGGAAATCCAAAAATAAACTAGAATTATCCAAAATACTTCTGTCCAAACTCACAATCCAAAATTTATATGGTAGTTAAACACAATTAATATCCTTTTTTCCATGTAATAACATGTGAACACCTTCATCATGAATTCTTTTAAAACACTGCAACATTCTGAATTACCATAAAACCTTATAGATTAATTCATGATCCCTTATTCCTCATAGATTACTAGATATACTCCTTCTATCCAAAAAATGGTGTAAACTCCAACAATGATGGAATATACAAATTATTAATCAGTTTCAAGGTAGTCAATAATATCTAATATAATTTATCCAAATCAATCATTTATTATTAGAAAATCACTACCTTAGTATCAGAACCATATTATGGTTTATCATTCCCTCAAACATATATTTTCCAAAAAAAATTAACCATCAATTGAGTCACTTTTCTTGGTTCCATAAAATCTCAAGTCCTTAATGAAATAGTACTACAGTAAAATCCTTATATACTTCATAATTATTATAACCAGTACATCGTTGATACCACACTCAAATTACATAATTCTTTAATAACAGCATAAGAAATCTAATCATTCATTCTCATCTACGGTGGTATCCTAACATGATTATCATCCAATAGCCTCATTTGGGGAAAACTCTGATGAATTGGACATTGGTTTGTGTAGTGTCCCAACTCCTTGTAGATGAAGAATTTTATATTTGAAACATTTTTCTTACCCTTGTCGTCACGTACTTGGTGTCCTTTTTCTCTACACTTATATCAAACTCCCATTCCCTTCAGAAAAGTTCCAGGGTATTTATTTCCACAGTTATCACATATGGGAAAATTATTCTTTTCCCTCTTCTCTTTATCCATCATTCTCTCTTCAATCCTTTTCTTATCTTTCTTCCCTTTAAATCCATAGAACTCAGAGACATATTTACTCATCTAATTAACACATGATACAATTTCTTTATATGTTGAGAACATATGGGAGACTATTTCCCTTCTAAATGATTTCTTAACATTGTGAAAGATATGATCCTTCTTACTCTTTGGACCATACGTATTGCTGGATTTCACATTCCTTCTACTAGGATCCATTTCTAATCAATGGCATACACTAGTTCAGTTTATGTATTGCAATGAATAATTGCAAACTTGTAAAATACCTAATCTAAATTGAAAAGATTATGGATATATCCATAATCATAAAAAAGTTTTCTTTGAGGAATTATATACTAACAAACCCTTCAAAATAGTTTTTAATGAAAATGAGAATTATCCTAAGCATATCCCCCAGGAGTGTAGTAACCAATAGTGCAGAAAGACCCATTGTCGTGCACCTATTCCTGTTTGAGTCTAGCTCAAAGCGGTTTTTTCGGGTTTTTCCACTAGGTACATCTGTGCCAGAGCTCCCTCTACCTGCTCGTATCTAGACAGGGATGTATTTCTTGGAAAACTCACAAAATATCTACAATAACAAAATTCTAGGAAGTTCTTCTATACTAATCCTCAAAGTCTATCTTAGGGTAATGTACTATAATCAGAGTTTATCTAAATCTAGTTTTCAAGGTAATTGCTAAACTTCCTCTGATACCAACTATAACGCCCCGACCCCAGTTACTTAGAGTCGGTGCATTATTTTAATACATTAGAATGATTACAAGGAATCAAGACCCAAAGGACTGATCAGTTTAGTAGTCTTGGAACATAGATTACATACATAAAAGTTACATTACACTTTATAACATACAACACAACATAAATAATCCTTTATGAATGCCATTATTCCCATAAATTAACCCTTCTTATCAATCACAATACACTTCTTGGAATCCTGGGGAAAAAACATAGAATGGGGCGAGCTCAGATGCTCTGTAAGGATAACAATATAGCAGAAACTTTCATAAATAAGAATAAACATTTAAGGCAATGTATAACTTAAACAAAAACCTTTTAAACTTTAACTTCAGCATAATATGGAAAAAATAAATGAAATATTTCTATTTACTTATTCACCTAGATATTCTACTAGTCAAATAATCACATGCCTTATCAATAACCACTTTCATAATAATGGAATGTGTAATTCCAAACTATCATAACCACATAGTCATGGCCTTGTTCCAAGACTACAAATAATATTTTGTCAAGGCCTTGGGCCAAGACACTAGTTTGTCTCATGAGACCTACCGATGCATCAAGAAGCTATAGCGGACTCCACCCATCACTTACCTAGTCCAATGCATTCCTCATATGAAAAGGTTTAAACATAACATAAACATTCGTATTAAAACTAGCATATGAAATGTCAATAATTAACCCATCAACCAGGAATGGAATAAAAATAACACATCCACTATCAATCATATCACAAAACCTTCAATACAATATGGAATATTTGTATCATGATAAATCAACTTCAAAAAAAGTTTAAAATCCATTAAAGGATTTTGACATAGATGAAAATGATTTGTAATACTCTTTGAGAGAAATACCCCTTTTCCATGAATACAATAAATAGTCACACAATTTAGAAAGGAAGACAATTAAAGTCATTTTTGAATCAAAGTTTCCCCTACCACTTTGAAACTTTTGAAAAGAATTAACATTTTAAAAACATTCATGTCCATATAAAAAAATCCTTCAAAACCATTTTGAAGACGTGGACATTAATGAGAAATATTTAGAATATTAAATATTTAAAACATTTGAAATGGTGTTTTTGTAAAAAAGAGTTCCTTAAAATAATTCCTTTGACTACTCTTTCATGAAACATGTATATGTATAATAAATATTTCCCAGTAGATTCTTACGTAAAAACAACCTCGGATAATAAGGAGATTGTGAAATTAACCCTCACCTCGTTGTAATCAATCTAGTCGTATGAACAATAGTCAATTACCACCAAATGAATCATAGAATATCATGAATATTAAGATAATCATGATAATATATATCAAATGGCAGTACAAAATACACCACATATTATTAATAAGTAGTGAACTATGGAAATATCACAGGATTAAAAGTGAGATAAGAAACCCTTTACCTCATGTCCGACATGACCCGTTCATTATTTAACATCCTGGATAATAAATTAAAGTTAATTTATACATTCTTAAGAACCATTATCTTGTTTATTATTACTTTTATATCACTTATTACCATGTTATAAAAATTATGTAAACATTAATTTAATAACGTTTATTTTGTCGATATTTGGAACTTGAGTCAAAAATGAACACTTTATAGTTACAAGTTGTTCACATGGTCAAAAGTTCATTATATCCAGAATGATATTCATGATTTAGATATCATATATATCATATATATCCAGTATAAAAATGTATTTATAATAGAACATATCATTTTTGGGGAAAGAAATGAAATGCACCGTTCATGGAGACGGTAAGCCGTACGTACGCATTAACGCTACTTCCATTTCTATTTCTTATCTTTATAGAATAAAAACATAATGATACATAGGTATATTATAATTACAGTGTATAATAATATATAATATCACTAACTCCAACCATTATACATCCCACATATGGTATTAACGAGTCATATCACTTTGAGGGGGTGGTAGTCCGCACTTCCTCAAATGAAATTATAGTGTTTAACCATAATGGAAACCATTAAGGTATTCTATAAAAGAAAAAGAAATATCATGAAAAAAACATAAACATAATATATATATATATATATCATATATAAATACATTTCCTTCATAATGGCCACCATTAGAGGTGGAAGGAGGTAATTGAACAATCATCATTTCACGAGGCATTAGTTTTCCATCCACAGAAACATTAGTTCTTCACCCATTCGATGGAGGAGTCTGTAAGTGTAGTTTGAATACATCTCATAACAACATCCTATTATATTGAGGATACTGGTTTTGTCATTAAATAAAGGAATAATAAGAGTTTATGGGTTTGAGTAGTAAAATAATATAAAAGAAGTTAAGAGAAACTATTACCTTTAATTTGGGTAACTTCCTTTGGTTTGAACAAAAAGGTATTCTTGAAGTGCCTTCTACCTAAAGTAAGGCTTCTAAGAGTAGGAGAGGGATGTAGGGAGATTAATTTGGCAGAGTTTGGATGATCCTAAGTGCTTGATAGGTGTGAGTAATTGGTTAGAAGTGGTCTCCTTTTATAATGGGGAGGTGGGGCTCTTTAGGAAAGTGTGAAAATATTATTTTATTATATAATGATATTTATTTTATAAAGGTCCAACAATAATTAGGGTAAACGATAATATGACTCATGGTCAAAATAATATCATCCAATAAGAATTGGACATGTTTTGGATATTGTTTTTATATTTATAATCTAATTTATTTAAATCATTTATTAATGAGGTAAATACTACATCATTATTGTGTCATAAATAATTTAATTTATTAGCTGTCTAAAAATTATAAAAAAATTCCCATGATGTGGGAAATATTTTTTTATTTCTAATTAATATTTATAGTCAAAAATATTACTTATATAACACCATATAGAAAATAATTACAAAATGATTTTTTTATGTTAGTTTTTTCGTTACTTTAAATTAATTAATCTAAAGTGTCATTATTATTCATAAGTGGCTCCTTGGGGTCCAAAAATCGGCCCATAGATGCCCATGGTCGTCCATTACTCATCCAATAAGGTTAGGACATGTGTCAAGGTAATTTGGTAATATTTCAATATTCTTTTTACCTTGAATTACCCTATTTACCTTTAACCGCAGTAAATAAAAGTCAAAAGTAACTATTCATCAAAAATTATTTTCATCTTATTGAACCACATTTTACCTACTGAGTATAACCATGTGTCTCGGATTTTTGAAATTCAACTCACAGAGGCGGTAAAATTATGTTTTATACAAATTTGCAAATACTCCTAGGAGGTGGGTAAAAGACGGTAAAATGTTCAATAAAATTTTTATATATCTAAAAATATTATAAAATGACTCCAATGAATAATTTCAAACATATATAAGTATTTTGTATATATTTTTACCTAAAATAAATTTAAATAAAATAAATAATTATTTATATAAAAATTCGGTTTTAACTAATAACTCATTGTTCTTCAATATTCATCAAAAATTGATGTTCCTCAGAAAAATAACCAAAAATCAGCCTAATATATATTTGATATTACGAATTCGAAAATGATGTCTATTTTACCAAATTCAAAATATATAAGTTTCATTAATTAATTTAATATTAATTCCCGTTTTCAAAACAAATATCTTGTTATTAAGCAACAATAACAATCAAAAGATAGATACTTGTTTATGTCCAATTTCAAAGTAAAATTAATTATAATAAACAAAATTGTATTAAATGATAAAAAATTATTTTAATTACATTTTAAAACCAATTAAAAATATAATGTAACATATAAATAAATTATATTAAAAGGAAATTTTTAATTAAAATACAATATTTTTATTATTCATTAAAAATTGAACTTTATCAGAAAAATCCCAAAAAATTTCACAAAGTAAATTTTGATGTCCCCATTATAAAGAATAAATTTATATAGTCAAATAGAATATATATATAAGTTTCAAATATTGTATTTAAAAAGGGTTCTATATTAAAAGGATGTAAAATTTCATTTTTTGAAACATACTTCTTTTATCTGAAAAAAATGAATTTTTTCTTACATTATATCTAAGAAACTCATGATATAGATTCTAAAATTATAATGATTATATAAAGTTCAAAATTCAGTTAATACTATTCATAATCACTTTTGAACTAGTATTTTGGTAAGTCGTGATGCACTTGAACTCAGTGTTGCATGTTGTGCAAGTTATTGAATTACTTTGAAGAAATAATGTACTATGAAATCTAGGGGTGTTACATGACATATGTAAATTCACAATAAAAATAAATGTTTTGATTCATAATTTTCAATCCAATACGCCTAAAACAATGTTCCCAAATACTTTATATCCTTTCTAATAAGGATATCGATAAGTCATGTAGCTCAATAAATGTAACTAAGCACACCCCACCCATATAGTCATTATTATAGGATTTCCTCACATTCGGTTTAGTCGATACCTGACCCGCTTAAACTTTTAATCACCCATGTACCTTGTAAATACTAATCAATTATTGGTATCTTTCAAAAAAAAATCCATTATTATTTCCCCTCTACAAGGGTATCCATGCTCACCTTTATCAATGTTAGGACATTATCAGATTTGGTAACCGATCACTGATGGTTTCCCCTCAGTAGGGGTAGTCAAACCAACCTTTTGGGATGTCAGAACCATATAACTTCCAACCTCAAGGGTCCACCTCTATATCTCATTACATTCCAACATGCCACTATTATTTCCCTTCTTATAGTTTAGCCACATACATCTTTAAAGATGTTCAGACTGTGTTAGTTTGGGTAACCATATACAACCAAACACAAGGCTCCCCTGAGTATCATGGTACGTAGATCATAATTCCATAGTCTATAATAAAAGAAAACAAAATATGTTTCTTAGGAAGTAATGATAATCCACACTAAGAAAAATGTTGGGATAATCACAAATAAACATGTTTTACCACAACTACTCACATGCCCACATGCATCTTATAAAAATAATGGGTTAGTCCAGCATAAATTTCATATCATGATAACATCATATGTGTGTGTGTGTGTGTCATATGACGGTGTGGAACCTCCTATGTAAAATTCAATTATGTTAACATAATGAGTAAGCTACTATGTGTGGTTCGATAGTTGTAGTGGAAACCTAAATAGTCTTGAATATCTCATTGAAGCCTTATTATCATGGTCTTTAATATATCAATTTATAAGGTTTATAAAGGGTTCCCCATAGGGTGGTGAACTATTCTAGTATAAATATTAATACTGATGAATTATTTAATAAATTCAAGGAATGAGTCTTAGGATCATCAGTTCAATTAGGATCATCCCACAACAAATGAACTTTTTTTACTATTTGAAGATCCAAAACATAGTACCCTACTCTGTTACACATTCAACAAATTAATTACACCATTTTAATCAACTATTTCAGCCACAAATTAAACAAAAGTCATTAATTCCTCCCCACTAAGTAATTGAAAAGTGGAATGGGGAAAATGATTAGATTATAACTCTTTTGGATTGACCTTTACATGAGAATAGTGGATTTTCACATGAAGATGAAGATGAACCAAATAAAAAATAATTTCATAATTAATTTAATGATATTTTTATTAAAATTAAATTTTTTCCATGCATGGGATGTTAGGAAACACCCCATGCATATAAACGTTATATCGTTCAGAGGGTAAATTGTATATCTTGGAACTAACAATGGACACTGATTTCTCCTAGAATACATCATTTCATTGATATTAAAATATTTTCAGAAAAATAAAAAATAATTTATTCTCCGTTGTGATCTGATCAAATTCCCAATGCACAAAAAGTTTATTTCATGCATAGTGTAAATACTTCATCCTAGACCTAACAGTGCTCTCATATTTCACATATGATGCACCATTTTGGAGATTTGATTTTTTTTTATTAAAAAATAAAATGGCTAATATATTGCATTTCAATTTTTTTTATTCTTTGATCATTGGGGATGTACAAGATCTGAAATCATGTATAATCTAAGAAAAAATATGTAAAAGTATTTTATAAAATAATATAAGGTGTTAAATGAGATTTCACCATTATTGAAACCTTTTAAATCATCTATTTAGTGAATTTTTTTTTGAGAAATTAAATTTTCACATAAAATAATAAAATATTATTATCAAAAAGGGGTTTTCTTGTCTTTAAAATTTTTGATATTACATAATATATTCCAAAAAATGAATACATGTAATAAAAATCAATGAATATTACATAAATCAAAAACTAATAGTAAGGATACCAATAAAATCCCATAAAATTCAATTTAACATTATTATCTCAACATAAGCCACTTATTAAGGGTTTTCCTCCTTCAATAATGTGTTTTATAAAAAGATTGACTTCCCATTGCGTCACTTCTCTTGGCCATCAGTACCATTTATCTAATGTATTGAAATACATATATTGAAGCTACATTATTAATATTCTTATAAATTTATGATTCTTATCATTGTTAAAATACTTCTATAACATAATTCATGAATCTAACTACACAATCACATTAATCATTCCATTTTGGTTGAATTAATAGTACTATACGAACATCAACCCCTTATCATCATCAAATGCCTATTCACTTTAATTTTGGTGTATTTTTTTATGTAGTTCCTCATATCCCTACAATTAAAACGCTCAATATTAAGGGTTTCATTTTTACCCTTTCAATCATGATCATGGTCAACTTTCTCTCCACACGTATAAAAATATCTCATTACTTTCCAGCATGTACCAGGGTGTTTCTTTCCATAATTACCACATGGGGGAAATCCTTTTTTCCCTTTATCTATATTTTTTCCTATCATCATATTCTTATTTGGTTTCATGTTTAATCAATATTACATAGATAGTTTTTTCATTTTTTTATATAACATGATACTATGTCCAAATATAATGAAATTTTATTAGGAATATTAGTCCCATTAAAATGATTGGATAAAACTTATCATTGAAATGATCGTTCCTACTCTTTGGATTATGTTTTTCAATGACATTTTCATTACTTCCATTTAGATCTATTTCAAAAAAATGGTATAAAAATATAGGATCCTAACTATATGTATCATAAATAATAATCCCAATACTTGTAAAAAACATCACATAAATAGAAAAAAACATTCAGGTTAGATTCCATAAACATTTACATGGACTATTTCATAAATCTTCCAAATAAAAAATAGTTTTTATAATCCATGATAGTGGAATGTAAACAACCTGAAAATTATCTTACAAATATACCCCCAGAGTTATACACCATGTGTTCTGTAAAGACCACTTTCATGTTCTAGGTAATGCTAGAGTCAATCCTGATGTGTTTTTTTAGAGTTATTATGCCTAGAGACATCCATGCCCATTCCATTTCGACTTATAGTATCTAGAGTGGGATGTACTGGTAGGAAAACTATATAATAAAATCCTTATAATACATATGTATGTTTATATATACTTATCCCAAATATATAGCATTGGATTATCTATCCTAGTTAATGTTTTCTTAAATGTAGTTCCCATGTTTTCTACTAATCTTTCACTAATACCAAATGTAGATACCCCAACCCTGGTAGGCAAGATTCTATGGTTACATTATTACATTTTCACTAGATACAAGGTATCATATAAAATATTATGTAATAGTTTATTAGTTTTCATAAACTAGTTAAATACATAAATTCCACTTACATTTGAAAACATAAAATAAAAAATTATTTTATTTGAGAACACCATTATCTGTCTAAGCATATCACATAATATCAATCAAAAAACACATTTTAGTATCCCAGAAAAAGTATAAAATAAGAAAATTGGTGATATTATATATTTAGTATGTGTATGTGTATCATGGTATATATCCTGAATAAATAAGAATATTCAATCTGTAATATTAGATAAATGAAACGCTTTCTATTTAAATAATAACATTGGAAGAATATTGTAGGAATAAATGATAATAAAATAAATCCAAATTAATAATCTATTGAGAATATAACATATCAATAGATATCATAAATAATTGAATATCTCCTAGAAAATAAAAACATATCTCATAATGACGGAACCACTTAAACATACTATCATGACCTTTTAAATGAATTTTAAATCTTGGGTAAAAACTTATCTAACATGGAAAAAAATTTCCCCATGAGACCCGTCAACGCATTGAGGTGATAAAAATAACCAAGTCCCACACACCACTTACTAAGACAAATTAATTCCTCATAAAAAGGTTAAAAATAATCTAATTGAAAATTTACATTGAAAACATAACATATAAAATTAACCCAATCAAATAAATATTATCATAAACTTTAAAATAAAAAAAAGTTGTATGGTGTTAATAAAAGATATCCTTTTGGGTTAATTTTTACAATAAAGGGTTTCTATTAGAATTGAATATAATAACTATAATAATGTCCCTGAAATGATTTTTTAGTAAAATAACCTTTTCCCAATGGAAATATATTTCATTTTCAATGAAAAATAACATAAAATATTTAAAATATTTTTCCTTCAAAATAACAATTGAAAATTATAATTTTATCTTTAAAATATTGAATTGTCAATATGGTAATAAATTTAAATAATTAAGTTAAAAATAAAAGTTATATTCTACTAACTTTTTTGGAAACATCCAAACGGTAAATCTTCAGAAAATTACATGATGATTACTTTAAATAAAATTGTAAAAAAATCAAACCACGGTAATGTTTCCTTTAAAAATAATTTATATAATGTATAAAAAATTAAAACATTTGTAGAAAAAATATTTTTGGAAGAAGAAGGATTATCAACAGAAAATAGAAATCAAGTTAAATTTTCCTAAAAACATATTTCAAATCATTTTAAGTAACCAAGAGAACAAAATTGTAATATTACATGAAAATTATCACTAATAACCAAATGAGAAGAAAATAGATAGTTTTTATGATTGAAATATAAAATAATTCCCCCAAGGTTGAATTAAAAATAATCAATATTTAATAATTATGATATTGTGAAATAAACCCTTACCACATTGGTAACTATTGAATCGTTGGACTCATGAATGAAATAGTGTCATTGGAAAATTAAATACCATAAAGATAAAGAAATATGTGATCTAAATAATCAAATGGGTAAGTAAATACACCACAAAAAAATTATATTTGGAATATGGGATATGTTTCATTGATGAAAATGAAGATAGGAAATCCTTACCTCTAGTTTGAATCCCATTGTATCTGTCTTAACCTCCTTCACTTAGAGAAACCTCATTTTGGTCTTTTTTTAAGGTCAATCGGGTTGGTCCTTCGTGAATAATAGAAGTAGTAGAATATTTTCTTGGATGTTGAGGAGGGATTTTTAGAGCGGGTTTTCAAACCAAATTTCTTGAGTGGTTTGAATAAGTGAGAGGATTAAACATCATTTTATACATGTAGACAAGTGTAATTTTTTTATATTCACAAAACAGTTTAATAATAGGAATTCACTCCCACACCATGTTGCTCCAAAATTAAAAAATGATGGTTTTTCAGGATGAAATGGTTGAGCTTCACCTTAAGCATGCACAAAAGCACAAGTTTTAAACATGAGGATCCTGTATTTCTATGTTATATTACTTTTACCATTTTAGTTTTTCACTACACTAACTTGTCTTTTTAACCTATTTATATTATATTTTAATCAAAAAATAGAATAAAAATTGTTTTTTGTAAATAATTATTATAAATAATATACCCAATTTTTCATTTAAAAATAATATTTTTTGGATAATTAATTTTAAAACAATCACATGCATCATGAAATAATGCCTCTTTAGACTCAACAGTGGTGACAAAGTTTTTACTCTATATGGGTCAATATAGTATCTATAAAAGAAAATTTTGAGCATGAATGTATCATAGTTTATATTTCTAAATTTTTAAAAATCACTTGGAAGAGAATAGTATTTTTTTTTAATTTTAAATCATTTAATATAATATTAATTATTATAAAATGACATTATTTTCAATTTTGAAATTATTCATTTAATTTGAATTTAATGAATATAAAGAAAATGATGGAATAAAAATCTATTTTTTACACTTATATATTAAATTATATATTTCTCTAAAAAATTAAATAATTCATTCAATTCCTTTTACTTATAATATTTTTAGTACTATTAATTATTTATCTATTATTAAATAAATAATATATTGGTGTTTCTTAAGAATTTAATGTAATTTTATTAATACTATTAATTATTAATAAATTAACCTAATTAAATGAATTTCAGTATTCTTGAAATGATCATCCTAATTCATTCTAATACATCTTATTTCCCTATGTAAACACATAGGAGAAATTTATTATAAATAGTGTGACATCTTATATTTTTCATTACATAAATAATTATAGAGGTTTCATTCATATAAATGTATTGAAAAAACTAAAATGAAATTATAATATGATATGGGTCGAAATAAGGATATAAAATAAAAATTAGATAAGTTTTTAGGTCATTTTAACCCATACCTGTTTTAGTTTAACACCACAGTAAACTTGTTTTAACCCTCACCATGATAGTTACTGTTTTTTTATTTACAATTCATTAATAAAAAAAGTACATTGAAGTTATTATATAATATTAATTATTTTTATTCAATGTATTTAATTCAATTTTTCAATTTCATTCGACATAATTGGGGGAAATAAATTTAAAACTACACATAAAGACATGTTGAAAAAAAGGTTTTTTTAAAGAAAAATATTGAAATGTTTATAAAGATTTTTTATCATAATTTAATATGAAGATGATTACAATAACCTGAATTAGTTAAATAATAATAAAATTGAACTAATTTTACTTCATAATCAATATAATGTATAATTGAAATATATAAATAATTTAAACAATCGAGAGTTTTAGATAAAAATTGGTATTTTTCACTCTTAATTAAGAATTTAAAATTCCAAACAATTACCAAAACAATTACTCAAATATAATTTTTAAATATATATTCAAGAAATTAGGATTATTTATTCAAATAAAAATTTCTAATATTAGCAAAAATATAAATGAAATTATGTTTTTATATAATTACTAATTTTCCTTTTAGAACAAATGTTGTTTTTCTTCCAAAATGGATTTCCCTTTAAAATGGATCATATATTATTTCAAATAAACATATTACAGTTTAATTTTTTTCTAAATTCTTAGACTATATATTTTTCATAATTTTGTTAGTTATATTCATACCCACCAACTTAATGGCTAGGTTATAATAATATTTTTTTGGAATATCATGTTTTCTTTGAACCTAGTGTTGTGTGCATTAAAATCCATCAAAGATATTGAATTTAAATAAAAATAAATATATAGTATTGTATAAGGGTGTTAAATTTACTTTTATTCTTGGTGTTGTAAATCATATTATCCCTCCAAAATGAATTTACTCATTTAAAATCTCAGGGTGTTACACATAAAGTTCTCGTAAGGATGATTGATATTTCTATGAATCAATAGTTGAGAGTTTTGACTAATTCATTAATACCCAAGAAAAAACCAAATAATTTTAATAAGTTTATAAGGAAGTCAAAAAATTTATATTGATAATTAAAATTCTCATTAGGATTTTTTAGATATTTAAGGATAATGTTTCTATAAATAAGATTCATTTTGTGTGATGTCTAAAAAACAAGGATGAATTCAATAACGATCATTTTGGATACCATAAAGATCACTGTAACTTCATAAGTATTAATGAATTTTCATAAAATTTAGATCTCAGAAATCTATAATGTCATTGATATTCCATAATAAATTTTTCATAAGAAAATTTAATATGTGGATGATAGATCTATTATTTTTTAATTAAATTTAAAAAATTAATGTACACTTCAATCCAATTCAATTAAAAAATAAAGAAATAGAACACTACTATATTTGTTAAATGTTTTCAATTTTTAAAAAATATAAATAGAGGTTAATATTGGGTTATTTTATTGAAATATATTATATTTTTTATGACAATCAAATTCTCATTATTCATATTAAAATAATGTTCTGATTCGTGGTGATTTTCCAATTTTCAAAATTATCTTATCGTAGAGTTATCCAGTGTTATTATAACACATGAGGATAAATTTGTTTACATGAACATTCCATTTTACTAAAAATATAATTAATTTCAAATTTTTATAATTCATGGAAGAATTGTTATTTTTTAGGATGAATATCAATTTTGAACATACCAAGTCAAAATATTCTTAAAATGAATATTTGATATTATTTGTTTGAAATAATATTTTACGAATTAATGAAAATCAATTAATTAACTATAAATTTTTTTATATATAATGATAATTTATAATAATAATAACTTTCCATTTTTACTATAAGTATTATATAAATAAATATAAGATCATTTTGAAGTAAAAAATTTAAATTTTTTAAAAAATGTTTTTTTAAACAAGGCGTAATGTAATTGAATTTAATTTATTTAAATTATCCTTATTCATTAGTTTTTAACATTAAATTTTTATATTATAATAGTTAAATTATAAATTTAAGTCCATATAATTATTTTTAATAGTTATATTTTCAATATAATAACGTTTTTCTTGAAAAATCATTTCTTTAAAACCTATTTTTTTTAAAAAAATTAGTGTAATTATTTATAAATTAAATTATACCAAATATTTGATTCTAATTTTATAAATGGGATTCCATTTTTGGAATCATCATGTACTAATTTTTTAATAAGTACAACTTCATTTTTTGTAATAATGAATAATGAATAGTAAAAAAAATTTAAATAAGATAACGGTTATAATTTGTTTATCTGGGCGTTAACAACAAAAGATAAGGAATAAAATGAACTAATCAATTCAATAAAGACTATTCTTTTTTTTATTAAGAAAATAAATTAATAACCTTATAATATGAGATATTTTTGGAGTAATGTTTCAATGAATGTTATATTAAATTATTTTAAATTATTTAATAATTAATGTGTACCACTCACCTCAATTAGAAAAGGTCACCTCCTCTGATCATAAATTCAAACCTCTTATATCCTTTAGCTAAACTAAAACATACAAAACTATCTCCCAAATGTACTTATACATGTTCTAGAACTTCTGTATATAACAATAGACCAGCCTTGTGGTTCTTAATAATATAACTAAAGGTGGTTTCTGTATGAGAATTTTACTATCTTCTCCAAGTGATTTTATTTTTACTTATTCCTTTTCCATATGAAATTATAGATTCTTTATTCATATATAATAATACTACAATGAACCATATATTGATATTTTATTTTATTTAGTAATAATATTTTTCTTTATCCTTCTCTCTCTAATGAGAAATAAAACCCACACTCGTGTGTATGCTGGACAACCGCCTCACGAAACGGTCCCATTTTTTCTATCATACACTAACATAGATAGTCATAATGGTTTAATAAAGTAATATTGAAGATGTTAATGAAATAATATTTATTCTAAAAAACTAATATATCATCCAATTTCTTTCCCTTTCACCACATAAGGAATTGATGATGTCACTTTTGGATATGTACGACCTATTATCTAAACTAAGAAATGTGATTCATTTTCTGTGTCTAAATTTAATTAATGATTCCAAATATATATATATATATAATGGATAAATATGAAACATATGAAATAAATATAATTATTTTGATTATATAAATATTTCATATGAATGAGAACTCTATCTTTCGTGATAAAACATGCATTCGAAATTAAGTAGTTAACACATGAAAATATGGTAAGAATGAATTATTTTCATCGAACATGAGATAAGATGTTATAAAATTATAATATTTTATATGATAATTATGAATAATTTTATGTAAAAAATTAATAACATTTTTAAACTGTTATAATTTATTTTAAATCATGTTCAACCGATAAGAAGCTTGATGTATGGTATTTCATCCTAATTTCCTTACCATTAAGACATATTAAATATTATGCAACAATTTACATTAATGTGGGGTATATAGGGACTATTTTATATATATATATATAACATGATTAACTATTTATTAATGAAGAATAATGTTTTAGTACAGTTTATTATTTCATGGGGATAGAATTTAAAAGACACCAATGAGGTGGGGATTTATTTTAAATTATCATTTTTTAGGATTCAATTAATTTTTATTAGTGAAATTTTCGTATCCATCTATCATAAAATCCATCTATATATATAAACCCAAGATATTAAAGTAATTCTATAATTTTCGTCCAATTTTTCCTCACTTTATAACTAAAAACATTAAAAAACATTTTTTAATGAAAATAGATTTTATTTAACTTTTAGTTGGATATATTCCCATTCCATGCCTATATTTTAAAAAAAATATGAAAGTACTTTTATTATTAAAATTATTTTTTAAGAAATTTTTTTTATACTTGACTCTTATATTTCTTTGGGATCAATATTTCTAGTTTTTTCTTAAGGGGTATTTTTTAAAATTCTTTACAAAAATATGAGATGAATTTTTTATTGTATAAGACATTAACAGACTTCCCCACCTTCATAACTATTTTATAATACATACATTCTTCTACATAATATTAACTATTTAAAAATATAAAAATAAAAATAAATATTATTTTCATATTTCAAATACTTTTTTTATTTTTAAAAAGGATGTGATATTACTTCAAAAAATAATACTTATAATGAACAGAATGTTATCTCTTTTGTCTTAATAATTTCATCATTTTTAGATTTATATTGAAACATTCACGATATTGTGATCATTTAAAAATACATTTCTATTAAATTATCATATTATTTGTATCATATATATGATTTTTTACTAAACCAAATAATTTGTTTTAAATATGGTGATTTTGTAATAATTATATTTAATTAACTATAGAAAATATTGATAAATCTATATTCTTTAATAATTATTTATATTTATTGATAAGGCATATTATTTAGGAATTTAATTGATCATTTGATATATGAGTAATGAATTATAAATGCAGAGATAAGAGTTTCCTAGTTATATATAAGCCTTCAATGTATCAACATGTCTCATGAGACAAATCAGTTGACCATAATTATTAAATGGGTTTTTGGTGAAAACCATCCAATTGATTAAACTATCTAGCATGTAGATTTAATAGTAAATATACATTGATTTTTGAGTTCATGATTCCCAATATTATTCATTTAATTCATTTAGAATTCAATTATGTTTATCCATGTCATTATTTCCTTGATACTATTCATAAATTCATTTCATGTTCATGTTTCTGATTGAATGGAATGTGTTTTTAGTTTCCTACCATTCCATATTGATTATTACATATTTACTTATGGTATATTTATCTATATAAAACAATTAATAATAATTTATATCACCATTATATTGTTTCTATTCCCATGTTTATGAATAAAACCTTTTTGAATGAGTTTTAAAGATGTATAATGTTTACCTTTTTATGTTTTATATTTTATTCCCATTAAATAATTGTTATTATATATGTATCCAAAACTTTTTTATTAGTAAACTTTTTTTTCCTAGAATATTATATCCAATGTATATATTCCAATGTAATAAAGTAGATAGGTTGGTGTTGTTATAGTTTGTATGGGAGGACGTTTAGTAAAAATAATAAGAATAGATTTAAAAAAATTGATTAGTGCGAATAAACCTATGATATAATATGGGGATATTCCTAATGAGAGGATAATATCATTAATGTTTTGGTATAATAAATATTATGACGTTTTCTATAAAAAAATCCATGTTTGGAAACTAAATGTCTATGTGGATTTAGTATTGATGAATCTAGGTGTAATAACCTAGAAATGAGTTGATTTAATATATATTTTCCATCATTATAGTGCATGTTGTGTGTTCCCATTAATATTACCTAGTTTTACAGTTTGGGTTGATATAATTAAGTTAATTTTATTTTTTATTTACTAACCATTATGATGGATTAGAAGAAAATTTATTATCTTTGTAGATCGTAAAAGAAACCATGTTTTTTATTCAAGTATTAAAAATGAAAAAAAATCAATCGATTAAACGTGTTATATAATATTTAAAGATATGTACTATGATTTTATTATTCATAATATTATGAAAATTTCAGTATATTACAATGTTTTGTAATATTCCCTGAAAAAATGAATAATGTTGATACTCATGGACAATGTGGAAATTGTCTTACTAAGGTAGCTAATACAACTAGTTCAAGAGATGAGTAGATCATGACCATATTAGGGAAGAGTATATTGGTTATGACTAATATAATTTCCCATATAAAGGAACATAATGTTACATATAAAGATACATCAATGTTGTATCATCCCAAACAATTGAAACCCCCTTCATTTAATAGAACTATTAAGCATGTGGTACATGATTAATTGATTAAGTCCCTTTAAAATATATTTCATTTCATGGGATGTGATGAAACTGAATGTTTTATACATATGAAATATTTTATCAAATTATATACAGATCAGTGGTTGTAATTGAGAAATAATACTATAGAGGAAGAATAAATTTAACACATGGAATAGAGAGATTTAACGTAATACCCCTCATCAAATATTTTCTTCATGAGAAAAAAATTGAAATGAAGATAATATTCATCATCTTAATGAAATAAAGAATAAATAAATTATTATAGATTATGAATCTAACATTATACAGAATAAAGGTTTGATACAAATTATATAAAGAATATATAAAGAAATATTTACTATTTCATTGAAAAACCTAATCCTAGTTATTGATGGGAAATGGTTTCTACTGATTTTTTATCATTTAATGAAATTGTTTTATGCACCATCATAATTGAGAAGGAATTTTCTGGATCATATTTATTAAATTTAAATCAATAGAAGATTATGTTGGATGAACACCAAGAAAAAGAGATCACAGTGATGAATAAGATGATGATGAGGTCATATTCATCATGTCAAAATTATGGAATTAAATAACATTCAAAAATCATAAAGGGAATATGAGTTTATTACATATGAAATGATAAGGTCCATCTAGGTATTGAATGCAATATAAATAAGGAAATCAATACTATATCATGATTCATATATAATGAAATAGTGAATTACTCAAACTAATATCCCTTGTGACAAGGGAACATGTTGTAGATGAGGTAGAGTAGAGAAAGCCAAGATTATAAAATCACTACATATAAGGTTAGAGATTATTAATGTGTGGTGGTAGATATTTTAATCATACCTCATTTTTTGATTATTTAATTGATTATGGATCTATTTTCTAATTTATATGTTCTATGTTTCCAAATAATATTAGATATTTCAATATATCCTTAGCATGGAGGTTTCAAGTCCAAAATCTTAATGCAAATATCCTGGAAATAGTAATAAATTATGAAGTTCAAGTTATGGAAGATAAAAAAACCATATATGCAGACTTTATTATTATACCTATGGTCAAATTTTATATAATAATTTCTATAACATGGCATTAAACATATGATTAAAAAATTTATTAGGAAGATAAGGAAATTATAATTCATGATAAAGTAGTGAATTTATTTATCTTTAGGAGGGTGCCTTCATCAATTGATTCATGCCAAGAACCACCTCTTGTATCTCTTCTGGGTGAAATTCATGGGGTTTAAAAGAATACTTAATCTACATAAGGAAAATGAAATCCTAAAATTGGATCGGTAACTATTGTACAAGAATACATTTATTTATTTCCTAAGGAATTACCTAGACATAACCCAAAATGTAAAGTTACATTTTTCATTGATTTTATTACTGATGTAGTGCTTATATAACAAAACCCTTAGAAAATGGACTCTATTGAATTTGTGGAATTAATGAAATAATTAGAATATTTTTTTAATAATAGATTTATATTCCCCTATATTTCACAATAGGGATAGAATATTCTATTCATTATGAAGAAAAATTTCTATATTTGGTTTTGCATTGATTATCATAAAATCAAATATTTTATTATAAAGTACATATATCCTCTAATTCGTATTGATGAAATATTTTATGGACATCAGAGAGATAAATATTTTTTAAACATTGATCTTTATTTTTCGTATCTCCAATTATAAGAAATGATGGAAGATATACCCAATAAAAAAATTTGGTGAGGTATGAAAATTATGAATTTACAGAAACCCCATTTGGATTGACCAACATAACCACAATTTTTATCGATCTAATGAACAAAGTATTAATGGATTATCATGATGAATTTTTATATAGTATTTATTGATCATATCATGATCTATTAGAAAATCTATGAGGACCAAGAGAAACTTTATGTATCATTTATTAATGTTTTAGAATAAATGATATATATGAGTTATTTTGAAGGTGTGAATTTGAGCTTGAAAAAGTTCCATTAATTGGTCTTATTATATACATGGAGGGAATATGAGTTGATCCTCTGAAGATAAAAGAATTTATGAGTGCCCTACACCAATGAACTTAATTGGGGTATGTTGTTACATTAGTTTTCTATTTTAAATGGTTGATTTATTCAATATTTTTTCTACTGGATAACCCCTTAACCAAGTATATAGGTAAATGGGTTAAGTCTATATAAATAGAGAAATGTGAATAATATTTTGATGATGTGAATAGGATATTAGTCAATTCGATGATTTTGAGTCTACCATAAGAAAATGAAGGATTTATTATATATTATGACTCATCAAATATCATACTCAGTTGTGACCCTATACCGAATGATAATATTATTGAATATGTATCAATGTAGTCAAAGAATCATGAACTTAACTATCTAACTCATTATATTATGTTGGAAGTTGTAGTATTTTCTTTTTTGATATAGAGACATTATCTTTGTGATGAAATATGTGAGATATTAATATACCATAAAATCCTATAATTCATAGATTTATTTAAGTATCTCAATTTGACGAAAAAAAAGGCTCAAACTAGTCGTGTTTAATTATTTATCAATACAGTACCACCCAAGATGTCAAATAGGGTAGTATATTCATTAATCATGAAATACCATGTTTTCCTATGAAAAATGTGGACTCATATAGATCCTAATTTCATGGATGTAGAAAACATAAATATGTGATTTATTAATGATGGTGGAACTTCAACCATTTTTTAATTGTTTTCACAATGAAAATAATTGGAAAAGATAATGTTTATCATCATAATGAGCAGAATTATAAAATGAAAATTAAATCTATGAATTATGGGATATTTTAAATCTTATGGTATGAATATATCATTCGTAAAGTTTGAAGGGGGTCTATGTTTCATATTTACCAGAGTGTAAATGAGAATTATTGGATGATTATAATAGTTGTAATTTCCCTGTACTCAATGGTGTCACCATGATTTATAGGTATATTGGGGAATATTTTTAGTGGTAAAATATGATGTTGTAAATTGATTATTATGTATGGGGATACGTAGATTTTCAATTGGTGAAGGCTAATTTATAACACCCTATAGGATCTATGAAACATATACCAATTTCTATATGAAAATATAATGACATTTCTATGGAATTTTTCAATGGATCACCAATGAATCTTGTAAATAATGAGGAAATATGTGTTATTGTTAATCTCCAAACCAAATATACTCATTTTTTATCCATAAGAGAATAATTACCAATTGATATTCTGTCACAACCCCATATATATAATATTTTACAACATAATGGTACAACAATTTCAATTTTGTGTGATAGTGATCCATTATTGAAATCAAAATTATGGAAACATCTTTATAAGGATCATAATACCGATCTTCATTTGATCACATCATATCAACTTCGGACTGATAGATAATTTGAAATGGCTATTAAAACACTAGAATAATTTTTGAGATCATTACCACAAGACTTTAATGGTATTTTGGATCATTATTTTCCATTAGTATACTTATCCTAAAATAAAATCTTCTATTAATGCATTTGAATGGTGTCATATGAAGCATTATATGGAAAATGATTTGGTACTCCATCATTTCGGAATGAGGATGGTGAAAGAAAACTTTTAGTCAAATAATTTGTTGATGAGACAATGCCAAAGGTAAATACTCATTATAATGGTATTAATGAAAAAAAATTCAGAAGGGTTATTTTGATAACTTAAAGAATTATTTTTAAATTCATGTGGGTGATCATTTTTTCTTGAAATTATCTTTATAGAATAGTTTTAAAACTTTTAATAAGAAATGATAGATGAGACCTTGGTATATCATAAGTTATGAAATAATTAAAAAATTTGGAGTTGTATATTACCATTATAAATTTTTCCAATTATCTCTAAATTACATTATGTGTTACATATATCCTTGTTGAGGAAGTGCATTCCAGACTCAAAAAATGTGCTCAACATTGAAGAAATTGAATTTTATCCCTATCAATATTACTTTTAAGATAACATAAAGATTCTTGAAACTATATATACTGTAAACAGGAATTGGATTACTGTATTGGTTAAGTTAATTTTGGGAAATCATAAAATTTTGAAATATATTTGGGAATAATATGAGGTTATGAAGAAGGCCCACCATCATTTTTTTATAAAGTAATATCCATGAACATTTTGAGGTTGAAATTTTTGTATCAGGGACGAATATAAAACCACAAAAATATAGTAATAGAAAATATTATTTTAATAATACTATAATACAATTCACGTATTAATATATCATGGAACACAAATTCTAATTTGATGGGATGAATATCAGTTTTGAACATACATGGTAAAAATAATTCTAAAATGTGTTTTTTAGAATTTTTCATAGAAATAAGGTTTTATGAAAAAATTAAAATTTAGTATTTAAATATAATTAAATTTATTTATAAAATATTTTAAAATTTATATAATTATCCATTTTTATACATTCAATATGATGAAAATAATGATAAGATCGTTTGGAGGTAAAAAAGTGATCTTTGTTTAGAAAACCTTTAATGAAAAGTCTTAATATCAATCCATTTTAATTATGTTAAATTAAAATTAATGAATAATATTTTAAATAGAATTTATATATTATATTTCTAACTATATTTATTTTAATTCATTAAATTATGATTAATGTTTAGATAGTTGATGTAATATAATCTAATGATTGTGAAATGCATTTCTTAAAAAAATAGTTGTTAAATGGTTATTTTTGTTAGTTGTATTCTTCTAATTTAATAAAATCAATTATATAAAATGGATTCCATATTTAGAATCATCATGTAAAGATTTGGTTATAAGGTCACATTACTTTTTTATCATAGAGAATAGTATAAATATTAAAAAAAATCACCATGGTTATGGTTAAAATAGTTTTACAGTTGGTTTAACGTAAAAATATATTTGATCTAATGATCTAAAAACATAATAAAACACCATTGGTTTGTTGTATTTCTACCTTACTGTTATCACCATCTCAATTGAGCCATTTTTGATACATTTTTTCAAGAATGTGACATGAAATTATTTTAAAACATATAATATTTACAAAGGTTCTACTAAACTCAATTATAAAAGGGAACATCCTAACTATTCCTACTCCAAAATCATAATACATTTATCAAAAAAACATTAGGGGTCATAATAAGATATCGAAATGAGGTTTTACTATGTGAAGATAATCTTCTTTACAAGGCTCTTTCATTTTACGTCATTTTACCACCTTCAATTATTTCTTAATAACTATAATAAAATTACACAAATATTTACTATATAATGAGAAGTTTCTATTTTATAGTTTAATATAAGTCAATATCCTTCTCTATTATTGGGTTAATAAAACCATAGCTCATATATATCATGAAATACTTCCTCACAAACTATTTTAATTTGTTTTCCATCATGGAATCACATAGATTGTCATAATGATGTAAATAGTGAATATATATTATACATATGAAATAATATTTAATTGTGGAGTAAATTTATCATCCGCATCATTATCCTTTCACAAATTATGTAAATTATAATTTCCCTCATGCATACATATAGCCTATGATCTTAGAAAATTGATGTAATTCATTTTCCATATCCAGTTTTTTTGGAATGATTCAAAAAATTATCTCATAAATAAATATGATATTTTTAACATTAATATAATTCTTGAACTGATAGAACTGTGTCTTATTCAAAACAATTGGATCATCCATAAAAAAATTATTGATAAAATGGAGTTTTTAACTACCAAAAGATTTGTAGTAATTAAATACTGTTATTGAATAGGAGGTAAGATGTTGTAAGAGGATCATATATGATATGGTATGTTTTAATATGGTTCTTTTATAAATGAAAAACATGTTTTAATACCATTAAACATGAGGTTAATTCATGTTATTCTAAAGGGAATCGTTAGTTATTATATTTCATCTCAATTTTTATTTCATTCACACATAATGGATATTATGCAGATATTTACTTTTATATGGTGTGTATACATAGTATTTGTTTTATTTAACATTAATACTTATTAATTCATGGTTATTATTTATTAAATTATTGTTTAATATTTCATTAGGATAAAAATTAAATGTTATCAAAGTAGTTAGGATTCATTTTACAATTTCATTATTTGGGATTGCCTTAAATTACATTGAAATAAACTTATAATACATCAAAAAAACCTTCTACATTATTATCCTCTCATTATTTATTTATTTCACATATATTCTAAATAAATTTATTTCACTTTCACTTGAATCAAGGAATGAAATTTATAAAATAAAAAATGATTTTTTTATCTGATAAATTTCTCTTTTAGGACATTATTTTTAATTTTTTTTATAAATGTTTTTTATTCAATTGGTTTAATATAAAATTTTAATGATATTATTCAAATTTTTTTAAAATAGTAATAGAATCCTTTTTTTGAAATATTATTTTTTTAAAATTTCTAAAAAAACTCAATTTGAATGTTTTTAACATATATGGTGTTAATGGAATTCACCTCCATGGTAGCTATTTTATGATATTGTTCTTATTTTATAATTTTTTATTAAAAAAATATTTTTGAAAAACTATTTTAGTATTTTACTTACATTTTCTTTATTTTTAAAAATACATGAGTTTATTACAAGACTTATATTATTTTTGAATGTACATCCATATCTTATATGATATTAAATTTATGGTCATTAATGTTATCTTAAGAAAATAATTTTCTTATGACCATTAGACATTACATTTATCATAAAATAAATATTATTTTTATTATGTTTAAGATTATTACCTAAACCATATACTATTTTATATATGGGGTATGAGTATGAGATTTATTTTATATAATGGGTAAAGTGTTGATAAAACTGTATTCATTCACCCAAAAAATGTATCCAATATATAGGTCTGATCCATTAACTCTTTCTTATTCTAATCCTTGTATCTGGAAAACATCAACCATAATGATCTATATAGAAAAATATTTTGTCTTCAAATAACTATATTGCTCTATCTTTCTTTTTACACATGAATAGTATAATCCTTATAATGTACAGTGCATGTCTTTATATTTATAGGTGTGTTGGGATTAGAATTGGTGGGAAACTAATTCCACTTTCCCACTTGACCAAATTTCCAAAAACTCATATTTCATTTCAATTTCATCTTTATATTTTACTCCGACGTCATTTCACAACTCTTTCTAATTCTTCTCAAACCATAACAAATATTATCAATACATTAGCTCGTATCATAATTTCAAAATTATCTTCAATCTCATACGACATGATGTTCTAATGATGTTCTTTATTATATAGAATTCATATAATCACTCATATTGTCTTTATCCAATTGAAAACATATTATAACTGAAGAATTTTCATTATGATTCTTTATACCATTTTAATGAAGAATTAATTTTCATTTCTTTTCACCATACTAACATGGAAAACATAATTTTTTAAATCCATTTGAAAGATGAAGAAATAATCATTATGACTATTTACACAAAAAAGGAATGTTGAAACTATTATTCAAGAAAAATCATTCAATCTTTTGAAGAATTATTATGCCCCATTACAGAACATCAGGAAAATACATAAAATAATTTTTCTCTATAACTGCTCAGAAAATGCTTTGAATTATGTCACTATGTTTAATGAATCCAGTGTTTAATGACATATCAATGTATACATAAATATTATTTATTGTTATATATTTCATTTCAATGAATGAGTGTGTAGTCCTGTATGATTAGTCCTGACCTAAATAAGAAAACACAGATCTTTTGTTTTCTGATAACAATCAAAAATTATTATTTCTCACTTGACCCATTGAGTAAACACATCAGAGTTATTTATATTTTGATATAATTTAATAACACCTATATAGATATTTGTTTGTATGAAGATATTCAGCTTCATTGTTGATCATAATCTGATTTATTACCTCATTTCTCAGTAAGTTCAATAGTCCCAATAATCCCAACAAAATTTTTCTTCCCCTGATTCAATTTAGATACAATCAATTGAATTTTTTAGATCACTGTCAGAATTCATGCAATGGATTAGTGGAAACTATTTATTATGGAAAAATTTCTTATGTAATTCACTTTGACATCATAAAATTCAAACCTTTTACCCTTAAGATAAAAGTTGTGTCTAGTGAGAATAATAACAGATAATTGAGACTAGATGATATTGTCTTCAAAAAAATTTCATCCACAAACTTTTGTATATATCATAAATTCCTCATGATGTTAAGAACCTAAGGATAAGGCATAGTATCATCTAAATTATAATTTAATGTTCTATGACATCATGTAATTCCACCATATTTTGTATGTTCATCCATAACCCAATCTGATTGGCACCACTAAGAATTACTCACCCACCTTTTTCTATTATTTCCCAATGCATTGATCTTATGTTTCTAACCAATAATAAGATATAAAAAACATAATTATCATTAAATCGACATAATATTTAGTATGTAGACAATTATACTCCAATATAACATCAAATATAGATTAGAAAATTAATTTCGGACCCACAATTATTTTGAAACACAACTTCTTCCAAAAAACATTTTAAGAAAAGTAAAATGAAACAGATGAAATTTATGTTCAATATTGTGTCTGGCCTTCTTAATATGATTCTCCCTTTTACATGTTCATAGAAACATATTATGTGAATTAATTTTTCAATAATGAAAACAAAATAATAACAATTAACAAAAACATCGTCCAGCATCCAAAAAAATATTCTAGCCAACTTTGTATGAAAAATCTCCCCCATTAGATTTTGTTGTCAACAACAGTTCATAAATCACTAAAAAATTTATCATCACATTATTCAACCCATATAAAAAATTATATGATTATGTGATCAACCCCATTTTAGGGAACAAGAATACCTGAAAGAACAAAAAAAATCTATCCAAAAGTAGCGACTTAAAACTTTTTATCAACTTTCAAAAATTATTTTTCATTCACCACAGAAAACAACTTTTTCTGACACCATTCAATCCTTCATTCACATTCATATAGAGAAACTATTCTCAATATACTTTAAAAATACTTTCATAACAGTTCACACACATAAATATTGAGTTTTTAACTTACCTATAACTCCCCTAATATATATGTTTCCTTAAAATGTTTAGCACATAAAAATTGATAGATTTATGAAACAATATTTTTATCCCACATTGAAAAAACTATAAATAGACTATATGAGATAGGTTAAATTAACACATAACTCATTTTTGAAAATAAAAATGTCAAACACCCATGCTCAACTCCAGTTTAAAATATTCATCTTTTTGTAATGTTTTGTGTAAATGTTATCAACTTGTTTTTATGTACGAATATACTCCCGCTTGAGTTCATTCTTCTCTAAATTGTCTTTGATGAAGTTATATTTTATATAAATGCCTTTTGAATGATAATATTTTTCAGGGATTCAAATAATAACAATATCAAATTGATTATCACAACCTAAGAGTAGAGATAACTTCACTTCAATAAGAAAGTCTTCCAATTGAGTCTTTTTCCAAAAATGTTGTGGTACATCTTGAGTGACAACAACATACTCATCTTCCGTAGTGATATGTGTTACAATATTTTTTTCTTACTATTTCAACATACCTGAGTGAAAACTACAAAAAATGTAGATCATCAATCATTAATACATACTTTCTAATCTGTATATCCATAACAAAAAAATCAATTCTTTCTAATAAATAATACATGATTCTAAAATCTTTTCTTACATTGATATATCTAGTGATTCCTTTTCCATCCGATTGATATGATTATTTTTGAGCACTTTGAAATATTTCTCATAATTTAATAATATAAAAAATTTATAGTATTGAGGTATCATAGATACAAAATACATCTCATTATCTTCCAGCACAATTTTGATCCAAATTCCTTATCTTCTCTATATATGTAAATAAATTTACAACTTAAATTGGTGTGGAAAAAGGTTTTAAATATTATTTTAAAAAAATCTCATGAATTTCATAGATTATTTATCTTGATAAAGTAATATTTATTTTATTTTGAGAGATTTTTATGAAAGAAAGTATTTCAATTTCACCAAGCATGGATATCTCCAAAAACATTTTAATTTCATCATAAATCCTCTGACATGATCATTCATCATTCACAAAAAATATTATGTAATCAACAAATATAAAGAAAATATGGAAATATTATAATATTTTATTATGTACATATTACTATCAACCCTTATAAATTTTTAATACCATTCCCAAACAATGATTCTTTCAACTAGAAAACATAACATTCATCCTTCCAAATAACAAAGAAACATGGTTGTCAAATATAAACATCTTTATCTTATTCTCCATTAATAAAATGAGACTTCACAACCATATGAAATATTTTGTATCTTCATTTTGTAGCAATAGAAAAAGTTATTATAATTTTTTCTAACCATTTCACTGGAGAAAAGCAATTGTCAAAATCAATGCCTTCAATCTATGAGTAACCATTTCACACTAACCTACATTTTATTCTTATAACTTCAAAATATCCTTTCAACTAGTTCTAGATCCCTCAAATATTTACCAATAACATTTATATCATTTTTTTAGGTACTGTTTCAAATGTATCACTCTTCTAAGTCTGATTTAACTCTTTATTGATTGCTTGAATCCATTGTGGAAGCTCAAAAGTGTCATTCACATCATTCTACCCAACTTTTGAATATAAGTACATTTAGAAAATTTTAATTTTATTTTTGTTTGACCCTTTTAATGATGATCACAAACTATGCTTTGAGCCTCCACTTGTGTCTTTATCTTGGGATGAGATGTTTGATATTCTTCTTTATTAATTGAAATAGTTGATTCTAATTATTCTATCTGTATGGCACCACAATTGTTGGCAACCTTTTCTTGTTTCCTAACAACAAAACTTAATACAAATCATCTTCCCCATTATCATGTGTTTTTATAATGTGTTATTTATAATTATCATGAACATTTTCAATAATGAAATAAACTAATATTCTTGTCTCTTTTTGGGAACATGTTTTTTATCTTCTCTTTCAAGAATAAAAAAACAAGATTCTATATTCACCTCTCTGGTGAATAATTCTATGGTATCCACCTTTTTTATTTAAAATGTAGGGAATCTCAAAAACTATTATGTGTTTCATACATTGACATGTTTTATAAAAAAATAAAAACATAATCATATCAAAACATTGCATGTAGAAATAGTGGTTTTGAATATAAACACTTTTTATCATAACATTCCTCTAAAATTAAGGAGAGAGAACATGTTCAAGGAACGTCGTATGTCCAATCTCAACCAAACATCTATTTTTAATTTTAGAAACAACATTTTGTTGAGGTGTGTATAGTGTACAAAAAACATGAATAATTTTAGGAATTCCATTATTACTTCTGAAATATTTATTATTTTACTCAGTACTACTCCTAGTTCTAATCTTCCTCAGTTATTATCTACATTCCCTATCAGCTCTCCTCTTGATAGATTTAGAAATCTTCAGCACATCTGACTTATGTTTCAAATACATAACACAAGTAATGGATGAAAAAACAAACATGAATTAAATGAGGTAGTTATCTTTAAAAGGTGAATGGTTTCCCATACGACCATAGATATTAGAATGAATATGTTCTAGAATTTGATCCAAACAAATATCAACATTCTGATTCAAAGAATTTGTAATAATGAATTTTTGAAAATCTGTTAAATAGAAATATCTTCTTATCGACATATCATTAATAACATGGAAAATGTATCTCTTTGATAACGTTCTGATATTTCTATAACAAAAATGTCACATCATTTTATTCCATGAATGATTCTCTTCCATAATTATTAGGTAACATTAATTTTGAACTTCACCAACCTGAATCAAATTTCATTTTGTACTTTGTCCTATGTTATTAACTTTTTGATCATCCTCTCTTTTTACAAAAAAACTGGCTTTTCTAAAGACGAATTTATATACATAATCACAATGTTGTGGAACACTAAAAAATATTTTTTCTAATACCACAAAAAAATAACTCTTGTATTTCAACATATCTTCCCATATATAGCATATCTAACTCATTTGATTTTGATGGATTTATTATTCCCAAATGTCATTGTCCCTTCTTCCATGTATTTCACGTTCTCCAATAGATTCATGTCTCTTTTCATATAATAATAATGCCCACTATACAAAATCAAAATTCTTTCTCCTTTTGATATTTTGTGAGTGGTTTCTACAATATGATCTTTTTCATTCACTTTTCATTTATTCACATCAAGCTTCTGGGAATTATTTTTAAATTTTTACTGTGTCAGAAACAATACAGTACATCATTTTACTTTATGATCTAGTTGTTCACATCTTTAACAAATAGATTCCCAATTTTTTAACCTCTTTTCAAATTTCGAAACATATTTCGCAGATTTATTACTTTTAAGGGATTGAATCTTTCTTGTGAATTTCCTTTAATAACTCTTAAGAAATGTATAATATTTTTGGTTAAACCATCACATATTTTTGGATTTCATAAATCCACCACAATACTAGTAGTACCGTAGAGTGAAAATTCCCTCTAAATCTTCCATAACATTCCGATTTGTGAACATGTTTCTCAATTAATTTATTTTCATTCACATCAAAAAAAATTAATACCAAATCAATATGTAATTAGATATAATCTTATTCATTAATTATTTTTTTCATCCCAACCTTACTGGAACCATAGGTGGTATAATAATTTTTCCGAATCAATATTTTTAGAAGCATCTGAATATCAAACATTGTTGGTTTCATGCACATACACGATTTATACAACATTATTCTTCTTAGGAACATTTTCATCATTCTTTCTAACTGTTGGAGGTAACTTTTGATCCTTATAATGTTTAAAATTTCAGTACATTCACTAAATTTATAGATTGAGTTCCAAAAACATGTAACATCCTTCTCAGCTTCAAAGATACAACACATCATCTTTTTCTATCAACATAACTTCGAGATATCCATTCTTATTATTTCCCTCTCAAGACACATCTTCATACATTAAACCTCTTCTAGAAATTTATCATTCTATTTAGGAATTAAATATGGATTCATTATTATATGAAATTCCTTCATAAATATATTTATTTATTATTTATGCCTTACTATCTTCCAGATACATTCTTTCAATTCACTATTCATTTGAAATTATTACCCAATCTCTTATTAATCAGAACAACAATTCCTAAAAACATAATCATTAACTGATGGAATAAATGTATGTTCACTCAAAATATTATTGAAAATTTTTGCTCATGCTTCACTATCTTACTCTTCATAGTATTTATACAAAACACTAACAATTTTATATTTGGAGAAATTTATAAATTTTCCCTTCGAAAAATATTTGTACTTATCACCCAATTTGTTCAATTATCTTATTATCCATATATCAACTTCACCTTTATTTTCCACACCAACTCAATGGGGGTGATTCAAAGAAAATATACCAATGTATCCAAATAAAAAAAAAATCATGTGTATTTTCCATTTTTACATTAATGTAACACAATTTCATTTTTAGAAAAGAAGGATACGAATTCATTAATACATTTATATAAATAATTTTTAGGATTCTGAATAACCATATACATATCTGCATGATAATTATTAGTATTTATTTTCTTATAATACTTGAATGATATTCCATGATAAACATTTACTTCTATATTCATAAAATTCTCCCTTATCATTTAATAATTAAAGAATGTGATATAAAGTCTATCCAATGATAGTGTTTCAGGATCTCTATCTTCCAATGAGAAAAGTTTATCATCAGTCATATTAGGAATAATTCTCAATTTCATTTCATCACGAGGTCAGTATTCTAACATCTCACTATGAAATTGAGTGGTGTAAAAAATATCATTCACCATTATAAATTTGTCACCAAGAGATTCGTATTCACCGATTTTTTTATCCTCATACAATAACGCCCATATTTATAAATTTTCTTTCTTTACCTCCGTATTTAATTTATAAATGTATTTCAACATTTCTTAGATAAGTTTGGTAGTTGATACTCCATTAACTATTAGAACTCACATACAGAATGTGATGAGTGTAAAGCATTCTGAGTTCTTCCATAATTCTCTATATTCTATTGATCCCTAGATGTTAGATGGATTTTTTTCATAAACAGGATGATATCCATCTATAGCCACTTCCAAAATAGCATATCAATAATGTATAAGATTGTAAAATATTCTATATTTCAATATAAGATACTCCATACCATATACGGTCGGGATCCCCTTACAGTTCACAGAATTCAGTTTCTCCATAACAACTTCTATTCAAAAAAATTCATCACAAAGTAGTCAAAGTTAACCATTACTGTGATAACACATGTAACAACCCAACTATGATCAATGTATAACTGAGAGGGTGTAGTGATGAATTAGTGATTCCATACACTTTTATGTTATAAATGATTTATAAAAACACTTTTAATCCTATTAATGGTCTATAACATTATAGAAAAATACACACACACACACACATAGAAACATAAGTATTTAAAAGGTTCACTACACAATAAGAGTAGTAATGTTATTGCCATAGTTTGTAGATAATACAATAATCCACTTGGAAATAATCCATCTGTATGGATAAAATAATTAGGATATAACCTTACACCTATGTAGTACTATGATTAATAAAATAGTGCATGTACAAATTCTAGCATAAATTTTATATAAAAAGTTTGAGTAAAAATGTAAGAATCCATCGCATTTGGTTCCAAACATGATACTTTTATACCTTATCAGCATACATTAATGTATTTCTTCAAAACACAATTCTTCAATTTCATACCTAGATGTAGGTAAGAATATCACATTCTAGACATTGTATAAAAACATAGTCTATAGCTCAATAAAATTCATATATTTTATAGTTTAGATTAAAAATATATAAGATGAAAATATACTTGAAACAATTCTAATCCACTTCAAGATTTCCCCAAAAACCTACATTTGATGGCTCGATATGAGAAGGATACTATTTCATATAATTCTTCAACCTAGAGAAATTATCTATTAAATCTCTATCTGGAAACTTATTCCCTATTCCCAAGCATCCAAGGATCTATCTCTCTCTCCACATGTCAATTGTAAAATCTTTATAAATTATAATTTAATTCCACCAATTTATAGGTGTTCTAGGAGTGGATTGGGATGGAATATAATTCCACATTCCATTTCAACCAAATTTCCATAATCTCAAATTTCATTTCCATTTTAACATCATCATCAACTCATTAAATTATTTAACACTCTTCTTGATTATTATCAATCCTTCTCAAATATTCTCACAAATTAGGCTCACTTCAACCATTCTAGCCATTCATCACTCTAGTGCAACATGACATTCTAATGATGTTCTATATTATCATGAAAACACATTATTACTATGGATTTCATGACCTATATGAAATACCTATTAGAACTGAATACTTCTCATTATTATTCTCTAAAATTTTTAATAAATAATGAATATTCATTTTGAATCTCCATTCCATATTGGAAAACATATAAATTTGTATCCATTTGAAAAATGAATGAATTTTAACTCTAATGATTCATACCATCATTGAATGTTAAAACTATTTTTCTTTAAACATAATTGTAACATTTTAATTTGTCACCAACACCTTGATAATGATTTGAAAAATATATTCAAATAATTCTTCTTTTCTTCAATCATTCAACAGTTCCTCATAATGATGTTATTGATTCCAACTAAGACTATAGTCCAATGAATTATAAATGTTATCATGTGTCTGATGGGTCATTCTCTTATTTTTTCCTGTGATTCTATGTCAAGTATTTTCAGATCAATCTTGACCAACTTAATGAAAATTAGAATGTTTTTTATGAAACTAAACAACAGTTCTTCTTTTCCCCTTAACCAACAGGGAAAATACATCATAATTCTTTTTCTATTCAACTAATTGAATAAAACCAACCTAATTATTTTTTCAAAAATATTTCAATATACATTTGATCATCATATAATTAATCAATATCTTATCTCAGTATATTAAACATTCCAAAAAATTTCAACAAAACAAGTCTACTACCAATGCTATAAAGACACCATTAATTGAATTTGATAGATCAGTGTCAGAATTCTTATGACTAATATGTGTCCCAAAAAAACTAATGGACTGATGTCAGTAGTGCTTCACTTCGAATTCAACAACATCAAGAATCCCACCCTTCAATAAATTTCTATGTATTGTGCTAATAATACCGATGAATTTAAACCGGAAGACATTTCCTTGAAAATTTCTTCCTCTATAAACATTTCTTTAAATTATGAATTCCTCGTGATGTTGAGAACATAAGGATAAACATAGTATCATCTGACTTAAATTGGAATGCTTTGTGACTATCCATACTTCTTTCATTTTTAATCTTTCTATCGAGAACATTATATGAATGGAACCATTGTGAATGACTCGAACCCCTTTTATCCCTTTGTTTCCAAATGATTGGATCACGAGTTTCAATCCAATCAAATGATTTTAAAAACATAATAATAGAAAAATCATAATTATATTTAGTATGAGAACATTCATACTCAGATAAAACATATAATACTAATAAAAAAATTCATTTCTGACCCATTGTCTATCTGAAAAACAATATCTTCCAAAAAAACATCTCCAAAATATAAAAACAATACTAAAAACATTGTACTCATTATTCCATCATATTTTTTTTCATGATTCTACATTTCATGCAATAAAAAACATAAAAATTGAAATGATTTTTATGTAATGACACAAAAATAAAAAACAATTTACCCAAAATTTAATTTTTATCCTAAATAATCATCTAGGCAGCATGGTATCAACAATACTAAGTGAAACATTTATAAATTATTACACATAGAACTACTATTTCTGAGGTAGTTCCTTCACCTAGTAGAATCCCAAATTTTTATTCTCCAAACTCTTTCTCTAAAATACTCAGTGTGTTACCACACTAGTAGTTGAATTCCTTAGTTCATCAATTTCTTCCATTTTCAGTGAGGGGTTATTTTTTAGAATGTATGATTTTATGTTCTATGTAACATCATGTTACCCTTTTTCATGAATTTTCATACACTTTTCATGCTTTTCTATTAAATTTTTTTGGTCTTATAGATCTTGGGGATGATAACCATATCTTGAAGAAAAATTACCTAATTTTAAAAGATTTATGTTTGCATGAATATGGTATAGATTTTTTGATGAGTTTATAGGGTTTTCCCAATATAAAAAGAACACCTAAGTTTGTTTTTTGGTTTTGAATTCGATTCTAAATTCTCTACTATGTGCAAGGAAATAAAATTCTATGCAATAGGGTTATAGGTAGTTTACTTGGTCAGAGTCAAATTGTGATCAATTTACATATAATAATTGGAGTACTCTCTATTTAATGGTTACATGATGTGTAAAGATAAATGTTTAGGTTTTAATAAAAAGGAAAACAGGTTTTTGATATACCTGATCAATGTGGATTATAGTATGTGTAAAGGGGTTACACATCATGTCACTATTTGGGAGGTTGGGTTTTAGGGTACTACCTCTAATGATATTTCATTCATCCATTAACATCACTACTTCTTATTTATGTAAATCCCTTTTCTGGGGATTTTGGGAGCCTCCATTAAATTTTTATTGATTTATTCATCATTGGATCATCAGGACGATTGTGTTAGATCTCTTTGGTTAAGTTATTGTTTCTACTTCTTTTTTTCTTTTGATCATTTTAGTGTAGGTATGTTGGTCTATTAATTTTGTTGACCCATGGTGATTTTTATTCAGGATTCCCTCTATATCTATCCCAAGATTTCATTGTAGGGGATATTTCACTATTGGTTATGATGAGGAAGGTGTGTGTTCTTGAGGTATGTGTTGTTGCCTCCTCTCTAGAAAACCATTTTTTAATTGGATTAGTCATATGATGTGTAGAATGATTTTAGTTAATACAATACCATTATTTATTTCTTCATTATGTAGGGTCCCTTATTGGTAATTGTTTCCCTGAGTTTGAGATATGGGATTTTGTCTCTAGCCAGCATTGGTGAAATTCATTGTTATTTTTTTTATAAATTGATTTATTAAATAAAATGGAATAAAATTGTAGATTTTTTGTGTGTTTTGAGGTCATATTTTTAATAAAAGATGGTATCTATAGAGTTTCTATAAATTGAAAACTTTTTTCAAATCATTGGGGAATGCTTTTATGATGTGTTTTTTAAAGAATGGTTTGATGGAAATTGTTTGAAAAATTGGTTTTGAAAATTTATCCCATGGGATGACATGGGTACATTTTCAGAAGGAATAATATTATGTCTCATCTACTATTGTGGGATTTTGTTATTTTCACTAAACCTTATACCTAGGTCTATTTTTGAGGGACTTGTTCAAACAATTCTGGGGTCATTTGTTGGGATTCTCCTCTACTATCAAAACATGATGCATATGTATAGTGGCTCGATGTGTATGTGATTTTCTCTGATAGGAACAAGTGTTAAAGATATCATAAACTATTGTGATCTATGGTATGATGTTACCTATTATTCTATTTTTGGAATTTACTATTTCATTGTACTACCAAATATTTGATGTGATATATGATGCATGATTTTTGTTAAATGATATATATTTTATGATATATGGTTATGAAATGTTTTTAAACTAATTTCCATGTTTTATTTGAAAATGTGGAAAAGGGAAAAAAACCCATGATATCGATATAAAAATGTTAATCTATTATCATGCAATATTTTCTTTAAATCTATTCATGATTTGATTATTTTTTAAATAAATAATATTAAATGTCTGGGTGGCATCCTATATTCATTCTTAGCACACACCCAATATATAACTTTTGAAATTAGTAGATATTTGTATATCCTTTGATTTCTGTAATGACGAGGTGTTGTCATGATGTCACATGCTTCTTGATCTGATGAGTTGGGTGGCTACTAGTGATAAGTTAGTTGTTTTCCCATAATATCAAATGGAGTAGTTGTTTTTTCCTATTTTGGTAGTCCTTTGTGGTAGGACATGTACTTGAATATTGTTTCGACACATTCTTTTTAAATTTTGAATTATGCTATTTAATTTCATTTGAGGAATATATTTATCTTTTCTGATGTGGTATCTATTGTATATATGCACCATGTTTTTTATTCAAGTTTGGTGAAATTATTCCATCTATTTGTTGGGTGATTCCCTTATGTTAGTTACCAACCATTGGAGAATGATAACTCTCTTCAAGTATTCGATAGATCAGGTCAGATACATGTTTGAGAGGGTTTTGGGTCACTTCGTAAGGGTTTATTATCAAAATAGGTATATCCAAAAGATTCCCTTTGATGGGATGTTTGGTAGATTTTGGATAGGATTTTTAGGAATTGAGTGGTATATTTCAGTGAGTTCCTAGGAATCTCTTGCTGTTATGAAACTCAAGATACCATGGGGTGTTGGGATTTGTGTGTCATTTTTTAGTTATTGCCGTCAGTATTACTTATTTCTCATCGGTTTACAGGTTTAAAATAAGATTATTATATTCTTAAATAATTTATTTTGTTTTAGTGTGAAAATGTATGGAAATCAGAAATATTCATGGAGTTATTTTGGGGGGTGATACTGGTTCACCTCAAGGGAATCCTCCAATAAATCAGAACATCATTAATTATATCATGTGGGTAGTTCATGGTGTGTATTAGAATGTTCTTCAATACTAGAATAGACTTGTTGAGATTCAACCATGATCTATTGGAGTAAGATATCAATCACGAGAGTTCTTGTGTGATAAGCCACCATCCATTAATGGTATGAATGAACCTCAAGAGGAAGATGGAATATTTACAAGATTGATTATATCTTGGAATTATTGTATACACCTACGATCATCAAGGTGAAATGTGTAGTGTTTGGACTTGAGGTTCCAAAAAATCATTGGTGAGATTCTATAGTACAAGAAGATAATCATGCATCATTTGAAAATAAGGGTTTCAAGACTCTATTTTTTAGGCAATTTTTTCCATAGTCACTAATCATAAAGAATTATCTTGAGTACCACTCTTTATTGAAGAGACCTAATTTTCTGTAAATATACACCAATCAGTTCTCTGGTCTCATTCTTTTTGCAAATGATATTTTGATGAATTAATAATTGAAATCTCAGAAGTTCCTACTCATTTTGCAACCAGATATATGATCTCAAGTATTTATAAAAAATATTATAATATATGAAGAGTTAATGGATTGTAATTTTACAGATAAATTAAATGTGTTATGAATGGTTGGATTTTTTCCCCATCCCTATCACCTGGTGGAATCATTATAGGTGTTCTTGGAAGAAGTTGAAGTTATAGGATTATCATAGGCATAGTAGAGGTGGTTATCTATTGTTGGACTCTTTAGAATTCTAGTTTCTACAAGGGGTGTGATTATGAATTTATATTATTATTTCAATATCGGAAACAAATTTTTTTATTTTCCTTCACTGATAAATATTTGTAATAGTTGTGGATGTTATTTTCAGGTATAGTGTTTCTTTCATGAAATGTATACACGCAGATATAGTCTTGGATTCTCAACTCTAAAGGCCAACGAATCATTGTTATATTATTTAATGACTATAGGTCTCTTACCCTATGCCTTATTGTTAAAGAACCTTCATATATTAGATCAATTTCATGTAGATGTAGATGCATATCTAGTGATAGTGATAGGTACCATCTATATTGATTTTTTGATTACATATTCATTATTTGATATTGGTTCAACCAAATTATTTATATCTATTCATCTTTTATATTATTAACCTTCCAATGAAACTCATCAACTTTTTTGCATTAAGAAGCACCTCTTAGGATGAGGAAATAGCATGTTTTTTGGTTTTCATTATTGGGTGATATCTATAGCTAATGTGGTGTTAGTTTGTGATATCTTTTTCCATGATTATGTTTTATTATTTCTTCATCATATTTGATTGGAATTTTTCCCATCATTCTATGGATTATTTTTATCATCATTGTGTCCCATTTCTTATGGTTTATGGATTCTCATGGGTGTTTTAGGGAGACTATGATATGAGTTATGGTCATTAAAGACCTTCCCACCTATGAATAGTGTGTTTATTGTCTGTGGAAGTGGTATTTTATGATGATTTATATTCTATTGTTGATATTCCCGCTATTTTTTGAGAAATTCCTTGACATTTTCCCATATGATTTCGTGTGGATTCCTTTAAATATGGAGGTATGGTTTATTATTGGTTTGGTTCCTAGTTTATATCTAAAATATGTACCTTATTATCATATATAACTAGTAAAGATGAAAGATATCAGTATTTTGTTTAATGATATGGTAGGAAAGTGTTTTTTAGTATTTTTCATCGTGTATCAACATTGATAATTTCAAAGAAGGTAGGTGGTTCACTTTGATTTTTTTGGACTATCAGATGTTGAATCAGAAAATAGTAAATAACATGTATTATTTTCCCTTTTTATATGATTCTTATGATTAGATAAAAGGGGTAAGGTGAATATTTTCATTTGTCCAGGTTATCATCAGATGATGTTTAGGTATTCTAATATGAAAACAATGGATATTAGAAGAATCTATGGCCATTATGAATATCTTTTTTTGTCATTTGGTTTTTCCAAATCTCCTAAAATTTTCATATATTTAATGAATTGGATATTCCATCAGTATCTCAACACTTTTGAGGTAGTTTCTATATATGATATTTTTCTGTATTCATGATCCAAGAACGATCTTGAGAACAATCTGAGTTTGGTTTTGGAAATCCCTAGGAATTACTTTTTTATCTAATTCCCTCAAAATGAACATTATGGATTCACGATGTGAAGTTATTGGGGAATGTGATTTTATTAAATGGAAAATAAGTTGATCTTGAGAATTTAATGGATGTATTTTCGTGGAAGTATCCATGAAATTTAATTGTGATTTTATGTTTCCTGGGTCATTATAGATATTATCTACAGTTCATCATGGACTTATCTAATTTGATTTCACCTTTGAATACTCTTACATGGAAAGGGGTGACAACACATTGGATGAAAGTTTTAGGCTTCTTTAAATGAGTTGAAAATACTTATAACATCAACTATAATTTTGATATTACCTAATCCCAGTAATGAGTAAGTGGCTTTATATTAAGCTTCTTGAAATGGTCAGGTTTGTGAGCTCATGACTGGTGATCCTGTGGAAGATTAAATCTCCCAAAAACATCAAACACATGACAGTAATTACCCAACTAATGATTTTTATATTACCATGGTTATCCATGTGCAGAATGATAAAACACTATTTTATTAAATATTTTATTGATAATAAATGATATAATTTCCTCACATTGTGTTAAATATGTTTATTTTTAAAATATTTGGGATTTGATCATTCATTTGAAAATTTGGTGAAAATTCCAGTTTTACCCTTAATAGTGTACTGTAGTATTGCGAATATAAATATTTTCATATTTATTATTTGAATTTTATATTTTTTAACAGTGTTCCTAACTTAATTATATACAACTTTTATTCAGGACACTAGATCAAAAGAAGGCATTGTAATGGAGTAATTGGGCCATAAAGTCAAAGCTGGGCTGGACTCGCCAGAATGGATAAGCTTCTGTATTTCGGCCATAACTCCTACATATGGGCTATTATTGAGCCCAAATTTGGAGGGGAGATAGAAAACCCATATCCGAACATTGTATCCTTCTGGACGGCCGGCCAATTCACGCGTTTTGGTGGTCAAATGGGCAGTTCAATTTTCATTAAAATATTTGGCCGAATTTCCACATTCACACTTGAAACCACTTGTAACCTCTCCTCCACTACCCTCTATAAATTGGAGTTTTTCTCATTTGGAGGGGTTGGGACGTGAATTGGGATATTGGAGGAAGATGAGAATTTGTTTCACCCAAATTCTCCAACCATTGTAAGAGGGGTAGCTCTTGAAGCAAGGATCTCCTCATCGAAGCCTCCTTCTCTTCTTCATTTTGTAATGTTTTCATTTGTGTAATAAACTTATTTGTTCTTCTTTTACTTCTTCTCGTTTCTTCTGTTTTGTTTAAATTTCTTCTTCTATTAATATTCCCCTTTGGGCTGGAATTCTTGAGTAGAAGCGTTATTGGGTAATACCCATTATAAAACTTTGCACATGAAAAACGCTTCTACGATGATTACGCCACCCATGGAAGAGTAGTCTTTTAGTAATCGATCTATCTTCTACCCTCTTCATTTAATTATTTTGAATCATTGAGCTACTATAATTCACTTAATATTATCCATGAATTGTGTTTTTAAATTGTAAGAATCTAAGCAAGCAACTGAACAATTAACACAAAAACACGTGAGGTCAGGATTTTGTGTAAATTGTGAGAGCGCGATCTTAATCGGTAATACAAGACCAAACGGGATAAATTTGTATAGTTCAAATATAATCCCTAAACACAATTCATCCTCATTTATAGAATGGATATGTGCCTTAATTTACCACTTACCATAAGCTAATCTTAGAACATCAATCAAAGCAGGGTGTTGTGATTGCATGTTCCGAAGTTAGCCTAGGGTTAAATTCACATCATCTTCGTGGTAAAGTTAATTATCATAGTGTTTGGGATTTAAAAAATTAATGGATCATAATTAAGTGAATTTTAATTTAAATGATAATGATTAATAATAAACTGAAGAGGTAGAGTTAGATCGATTACGCCTTTTAAATTTATTTCTAAAAAAACATCTTCTTGTTGTGTCATTTTAATCGAAATTCATTTCAAAACTAAAAACAAAAATAAATTATACAATCTTCTTCCAGCAAACTTCTTCTAGATTCATAAACTAAAACAAACCCCAATCCTTTAAAGTAGTGTTTTTATTCTATTCTATTTTATTTTATTTTTTATAATACCTCTAATAAGTTGTTAAATTCACTTCCTCCTTTGAGAGACGACCTTGGTCAGCCACTCGGCTGCACCTAAGTACCCCAAATTACACTAATCATTTGAGGGCTCCCACGACAGCGCTCTTTCAAATTGGCGCCACTGATGGGGAGGCAAGTAATTATTTCAACCAATTAGAGATATTTATTTTATTTTACATTTTATTCTCTTCCTCTCTTCTTTCTTCCTTCTTTACCCAATCTGATTTTTCATCTTCTTCTTTTATTTTCTTCTACTTATTTTTGGACCCTCAACTCAAACTTCTCATTTTTATTTTACTATGGTCCACTTTCTTTCTTTTCATTTTTATTTAATCTATGACACGAACTAATCTCGAAGATCTCTTAGATCTTGACCCTGAGATTGAACGTAGCCTTAGGTCACGAATCAGACATTCTCAATCTACGGGAAGTTTCAATATTCAACCAGTTGGTGAATTTCTCTCTTCTGGAAACATTGAAATTGGAAGCAATTCAAATACAAACATAAAAGAGGAACCAATGGCTGGAAATAATGGAAATGAACTTAATAGAACCATTCGAGAATTGGATGCACCTGATATTAACTATCAACCAAATTGTATTGCATACCCAAATCTCGAATCGGACTTTGAATTGAAATCTAGATTAATTCTCCTTCTTCCAAAGTTTCATGGCTTATCTGGTGAGGATCCCAACAAACACCTTAAGGAATTTAATGTGGTTTGCTCAACTTTAAAACCAAGAAATGTTTCTAAAGATCAAATTAAATTAATATCATTCTCATTCTCACTTGATAGAGCTACAAAAGATTGGATGTATTATTTACAACCTGAATATGTAACATGTTGGAATGATTTGAAACGTCTTTTCTTGCAAAGATTTTTTCTAGCATCAAGGACATCATCCATTCGAAAGGAGATATCGGGGATCAAGCAAGCCCAAGGGGAGTCAATTTATGAGTACTTGGACCGATTCAAGAAGTTGTGTGCAAGCTGCCCACATCACCAAATTAGTGAGCAATTACTCATCCAGTACTTCTATGAAGGACTCACACCTATGTAGAAAAGCATGGTAGATGTTGCGGATGGAGGAGCATTGGTGGACAAGACACCAGTAGTTGCACGTGTGTTGATCGACAAGATGGCCCAAAACTCCCAACAATTTGGTGATAGAGGTACACCACATGTCAGGAGAGTACATCAGGTAAGCCCTTCTTCTCTTGAAAGTCATTTGATTGATACTAAGTTGGAAGAATTGAACACTATGGTGAGGCAAATTTATTTGGCACAAAAGACATCTCAACCCCCTCCTTCAAGGCCATGTGGCATTTGAACTGAGACAAGCCACCCAACTGACTGTTTCCCACAACTACAAGAGACAGAAGATTGTGTAGCAGTGTTCCCTGGGAGACCATTTCAGCAGCAACAACAACCATATCCCCAAAAGAAGTTTGATTCATTTGCTCCAACATACAAACAAGGGTGGAAAGATCAACCGGACATGAGGTATGGCTCTAGACAACAACAAAGGACACCCTTTCAACAAAACTTCCAGCAGCCTCCGCCTTACCAGCAGGGTTTCCAACAACCCCAAAGTATATTTGAAGCCCAAGCATCAACAAGCCAACAACAAGGGAATCCCCCACCAAAGGTAGATTCTAATACTGATGATCTTTTGAAGAAAATTGTTCTTAATCAACAGAATGAGATGAAGAGTCAAGTTTCAGAGATGAGAGAGTTAAAGACTCAAATGAGCCAGATTGCCACTGCCCTCCATGAACTTGTAAGTAAGAATTCCGGAAATCTACCTTCCCAATCCACTCCAAATCCAAAGGGGAATGTTAGTTCCTTCACATTGAGAAGTGGAAAGAAAATAAACGATACATCTGTACCTACCATTCCACCGGGATTCACCTCAACTCCAGAGAAGCCGCATTCCAAACCAAATGATGAGAAATCCAAGGAGAAAGATAAAGGTCAGAAAAATATTGATGATGTTCCTCCTAAACCCCTTCCTTTTCCAAACAGGGTTGTTCAAACCTAGAAGATGGCTGAAGAAGCAATGCAAAAGGAGGTTTTGGACACATTCAAGCGTGTGGAGATCAACATTCCTCTACATGAAGCCATTAAGCAAATCCCAAGGTATGCCAAATTCCTAAAAGAACTCTGCACCAATCGAAGAGGGCTCAATGGAAATGAGAGGATCAACCTTGGAAGAAATGTCTCGGCACTCATTACACCAACTCTAGCAATGCCTGTGACAACCCTTCTTTTTATTACAACTTAAACATGCTTTATTACATAAAACATCACTTGATACAACAAAGAAGATCGAGAGGTTTAGTGTATTTGGGGCTTAGGATCATTACATAAAAACTTTAAACTTGAAATACAACATCTTTATTGAAAACTTCATTTACATGACCACTACATTCCTTCGTACTTAGCATTGCATGGGATAACCTGAGGACATGCATAAAAAAAGGGTGAGCTATAAAGCCCAATAAGGGAGTACACAATGAATATCATGAGGATTACAATACATGTTAGAAAATAGGAATATCAATAGAGCATAAGAGAAACATGAACATAAAGGCATGATAAAGCATGATAATCATAACATGGAAATGTGGCAACAACACTTAACATTGAATTAGCATGAGCCAAGGCTCATTGCACATGGAGCATGAGTAAACCCTCATTTCACTTGAAGCACGAGTAAACCCTCATTGCACTTGAATTAGAATGAGTAAAAAAAACTCATTGCACATGACGTATCATGATACTATACTTTACCCAATGCATTGGAGCGCTATAAAGGGCGCACCCTTCTTAAACATTTCATTTCATGCATAAGTGTGCCACATGGATCATAAAACATGGATTCATAAAACATAATCATTTATTCCACGATAAAGGAATGTGGAATTAATACATGAAACTTTACAATCAATATGTAAATGTGCATAAAGGTGAATACCCTTGATGGAGAAATGGGCATGGTATTCACTACACAATGACATTGGCTTAGAAAATTGGTGCGATTTCGGCAGCGTAACGGCGTGACATAAGAATTCATAAAAAATGTTTGATGAGAGAGAAAGGGGTTCCTTATCATATTTACATGTAATGGATAGTAAGGAGGTCATATAGATACATTTCCCAACAATTGAAAAGGAATTTATATTAATGATACAAAAGTATTGCTTGAATATAAAAGAGGAGAAAAAGGTTTCTTTCGGAATTTTGGTATAGTAACGGGTGTACATGGGAGGCTTTTAATGAGAGAGAAAGGGGTCTCCCATCATTCAAAAAATAAAAGGGCAGTATGGGAGAGGTTAAAAACCATACCCCCAACATTCATAATTGAAATTAAAATGGCAATACAGCTTAAAGAAAATTGACAAAACTGAGAAAGGAAGAAAAAAACCCTTACTTGGAAGTGTACTTACAAAGGCTAGAGAGAGGCTTGTGAGAGGCTTCTTGGGAGCTTGGGGAACCTTGGGAGGATTCTAGAGAGAGTAGGGCAGATGTTGGACGAACTCCAAGGGATTTTAGTGAGGAGGAAGTGGGAGCTTGGGTGGGTTTATATATGAAAGGTGAGGGAATTCTTTATTATTTAGGTTTGGGACCCCTTATATTAAAATAATCCAAACCACAAACCATCCCATGGTATTTTCCCAGGAAAAAAATATTTTACAAGGCCAAGGTCCGAACTTATTAAAAAATTAGGGTTGCTTATGTGGAGGTGAGTCACACTCTCATGGAAATTAATTTAAAAAGGCAAAGTGTTGAATAAGTCTTGAGGGCTCCTTTAATGCTTTGAAAAGTAAGTCAAACAAACCCAAAACCTCATTATTTTAATGATAAAACACATATTGGCCGAACATAAGGATTATGTTATTTTATTACATCACCATTGGGTCATTATGATGTCATAAAACACATTATATATTTAAATGGTATTTAATTTTTACCCAAAAATTTGACTGTCTCAGAAAATTATGAAAAATTCACCGTTGGATAATTTCGACGTCCTGATTCCAAAAATAATATTTATTTTATATAAATAATTTTCTAAATATGTGAATTTTAACTTTTAAAATAAAAACTGACATTTATAAAAAAATTCACGGGTTTTGACAGAAATGGCTTTCAAACCTTAATAAAAATTTTAATTTCATTCATAAAATTATAAGATCATTTATACTTAATAAAAGATTAATTTAATATTAATAATAATATTTTATTAAAATATTATTTAATTCACAAATCCTTTAATTTAATAAAATATAATTCTTCATTAAATAATAACTAAAAACACCATTTGTACCTTAAAAACTAATTACAATGTATCAAAAATGACTAGAAATTATATTCATTATTATATACAAAAATAATGTACATGAACATGGTGCTACTTATTTATTACATAACCCCTTAAAATAGCCTCATATGACCTAAGGGTAAGGTGCGCGATGGTGACAGACTCTTGGGCGGCTCGGATAACATCGCTCGAGTGGTAATTTCAATCAACTTCCACTTTTCCCAAAGATGATCACGTTCGAGCTTGACTTGATGAAGCTCAGCTTGGGCTTGGTCAAGGGAAAAGCCCAAAGATGCCACCTCTTTTCCAAGCTCTGAAAAATGGGCTTCGTAAGGGGCAATTCTACTGGATGAGGCCATCGCTTCCTTTGTCTGAGTTGAAATGGGTTCGTTAAAGCCTTATATTTATACAACTCGGATGATCACTGTTCAACGGCTATAAAAGTAATGGTCACAAATCTTAACGTAAAACTAAAGAAGTTGACATCTTATAAAAACATTTTTCATAAAGAAACATTTAACTGGATCAAGAGGGATTTTCCATTAATGAAACTTTGGGTCGTTACAAAATTTCCCCCTTAAGAAATTTCGCCCTCGAAATTTTCCTTTTCCCACACTAAAAAAATGTGGGTAACTTAGCTTCATCATATCCTCCGACTCCCAAGTTTCTTCTTCAAACTTGTGGTTTCTCCACAACACCTTGACGAGGGGCATTGTCCTATTTCTTATAACTTTTTCTCTACGATCTAAGATCTTCACTGGTTGCTCCTCATAAAAAAGATCGTCTTCTAATTGTACCACCTCAGAAGAGAGTACATGTGAAGGGTCTGGTATGTACTTCCTTAAGAGGGATACATGGAAGACATCATGCACCTTGGCCATAGTAGGTGGAAGTGCTAGTCGATAGGCTACAGCCCCAACACGATCAAGAATCTCGAAGGGGCCGATGTACCTTGGACTTAACATCCCTTTCTTTCCAAACCTCATGACCTTCTTCCACGAAGATATGCATAAAAACACCATGTCTCCGACTTTAAAATCAAGGTCTCATCGACGATTATATGCATAACTCTTCTGTCGACTTTAGGCTGCCTTGATATGCTACTGAATGGTTTTCACCTTCTCCACCATTTCTTCGACCATTTCTGGTCCAAGCGGCTTACGTTCACCGACCTCATCCCAACATGCCGGTGTTCTACACCTTTTCCCATACAGGGCTTCATATGGTTCCATTTGGATGCTCGAGTGGAAACTATTATTATAAGAGAACTCAACTAGAGGAAGATGTTGATCCCATCCTCCTTTAAAGTCCATTGAGCACGCTCTCAACGTATCCTAAAGTGTTTGGATAGTCCGCTCGGATTGGCAATCAGTTTGAGGATGATAGGTCGTACTGAAGTTCAGTTCAGTATTCAGAGCATGTTGAAGACTCTTCCAAAACTTAGAGGTAAATCTTGGATCTCGGTCAGACACGATAGATAGTGGTACTCCATAAAATTTTACCACTTCCCTGATATATATTCGTGCCAGTTGATCCAAAGAGAAATCCTCTCAAATAGAAATGAAGTGTGCAGTCTTTGTAAGACGATCCACAACATCCCAGATTGCATTGTTGCCTTTGGATGTCCTTGGAAGTCTAGTGACGAAGTCCATGGTGATGTTCTCCCATTTCCATTCTGGTATGGGCAATGGTTGCATCATCCCCTTAGACTTCTGCCTCTCTGCTTTCACTTGCTGACACACCAGGCACTTTGATGTATATTCAGCGATCTCCTTCTTCATATTATCCCACCAAATGTTTTCTCAGAGATCTCGATACATCTTTGTGCTCCCTGGGTGAATAGAGAAATTTGAACTATGTGCATCATCCAAAAGTTCCTTCTTCAGCTCCGAACTTGATGGAACACATAGTCTTTTCCCAAACCGCACAATTCCTTCTTCATTAACATTAAACTCTGAGGATTTTCCTTTTTGGATATCTTCCACTTTTTCTTGGATTCCTGCATCATCCTTTTGAGCATCCTTTATCCTTTCCAAAAGAGATGGTTGAGCAATAATTTGTGAAAGGATTGATGGTTTTCCCTTCTTTATGATTCCCACAGCCATCTTCATCAAGTCTAAGAAAATTGGATCCTTCTCAATTCTCATCATTGATAGAATAGCTGGATCCTTTCTACTTAGGTCATCTGCCACCTTGTTCGCTTTCCCAGGGTGGTAATGTATTGAACAGTCATAATCCTTGATGAGCTCTATCCATCTTCTCCGGCGCATATTAAGCTCTTTATGTGTGAATATATATTTAAGACTCTTGTGGTTAGTATATATCTCACATTTCTCTCCATAGAGATAATGCTGCTAGATTTTCAAGGCAAAGATCACCGCTGCCAACTCCAGATCATGCGTTGGATAGTTTCGCTCATGGATTTTCAACTGCCTTGAAGCATAGGATATCACTTTATCATTCTGCATCAGCACACATCCTAAGCCCTTCTTTGAAGCATCACTGAATACCACAAAAAGCTCCCCACTTGTGGGTAAAGTGAGCACGGGTGCAGTGATAAGCCTCCTTTTCAACTCCTTGAAGCTTTCTTCGCATTCATCACTCCAAGAAAACTTTACTCCATTTCGAGTTAGCTTGGTAAGAGGGTTGGAAAATTGTGAGAAATTTCTCACAAATCGTCGATAATATCCAGCTAACCCCAAGAAGCTACAGATCTCAGTTACCGATGTTGGCCTCGGCCATCCCTCAATTGCATCTGTTTTGGAGGGGTCCACAGATATCCCATTGCTTGTGATGATATGGCCCAAGAATGAGACTTCCTTCAACCAGAAATCACACTTGCTGTACTTGGCATAGAGCTTCTCCTTGCACAAAGTCTCCAGTACAGTTCTTAAATACTCCTCATGGTCGTCCTTGGTTTTGGAGTATATTAGAATATCATCTATAAAGACTACCACAAATTTGTCTAGGTAATATCTAAAGACTCTATTCATCAAGTCCATGAATATTTCTGGAGCATTGGTGAGTCCAAAAGGCATTAATATGAATTCATAGTGCCCGTACCTTGTACGAAAAGCAGTCTTGGGGATATCTTCCTTCTTCACCCTTACTTGATAATATCCCGACTGCATGTCCACCTTGGAGAAGTATTGTGCTCCACACAGCTGATCAAACAAGTCATCGATTCTTGGGAGAGGATACTTGTTCTTTATCGTTATTTTGTTAAGTTCACGATAATCGATGCAAAGCCGCATTGACCCATCCTTCTTCTTGACGAAGAGGACCGATGCACCCCATGGTGATGCACTTGGGCATATAAACCCTTTATCTAGATTCTCCTGTAGTTGTTTCTTCAACTCTTCAAGCTCAAAAACAGCCATTCTATATGGAGTCTTGGATATTGGTAGCGCCCCGGGTATAAGTTCAATTGAGAACTCAACATCTCTTCTTAGAGGAAGACCAGGAAGTTCCTCGGGAAATACATCAGCGAATTCCCTCACAATAGGCATTTCTTCAAGGCTGGTTTCTTCCTTGGACTCAATCATCTGAGCCAGATATGCGTGATCATAAGGTAGTAATATCCATTCTTGAGATAATGGAGCTAAAGTAGATTCATCTTCCTCCTGACACTTGTAAAGAATCGGGGGTCGATTCTCCATTTGGAGTGTGATTTCCCTCTCCCGACAATTTATGTTGGCTCTATATAAAGAAAGCCAATCCATGCCAAGAATTGCATCAACTTCCACCAAAGGGAGTATGAAGAGGTTCTCTGGGAAATTCAATCCACATATTATAACAGGGGAGGACTTATACTCATGGGATGCAATGATTGCCCCATTTTCCGTACTCACCGACATCTTTACTTCCATGATTTGTGGTGGTGTAGGGATTGTTCTACTAAACTTTTGAGATATAAAAGAATGCGTAGAACCTGAATCAAAAAGTACGTTCGCTATTCTTGAATGAATAACTAGTGTACTTGTCACCACTTCGTTGTCGGGGTTCACTTCGGCAGAAGTGATGGAAAAAGTTCTTCCTTGCTGTCTTGGAGGTTGCTGGTTGCCTCCGATAACCCTTGGATTAGGGCACTGATTCGCAAAATGACCCGGTTCTTTGCATTTGTAGCATTGAACAACGCGTTGAGGTTCGAACGGAGCGTTCCTCTCCTCTGTCGCAGCCGCGGGTCCTTCTTGCTGACAGTTAACAGCTAGGTTCCCTTCTCTTCCACACTTGAAGCATTTTCTTGCCCCCCTAAGGAAATTTCCAGGGTGCTTCTTTCCACACTTTTGGCAAGTGGGGTGCTGGAACTTCTTAGCACTGTTGGATTTATCCATCGGACCACCAGCATTTAAGTCCACCTTACGCTTCTTGTCCCCATGATACCCCTGTGATTCTCCGATCTCCATTTCAACCTTGAGGGCACATCGGACAATTTCCTCATAGCTGTCGAAGTCACGGATCGCTAATGCTTTCCGCAAGCTAGGCTTCATCCCACCAAAGAAGCGGTCAACCTTGCATTCGGGGGTAATGACAAAGCCGGAAGCGTATCGTGCAAGCCTTGTGATTTTTTCCTCGTACGCTCCCATAGATTCTTCATCTTTTTGTTTGAGGGAAAGGAAGCCTCTTTCCATCTTAAGATGGAGGGTGTGTGGAAAATATTTATCGAAAAACATCTTCCGGAATTCCTTCCATTCCAAAGCCTCGATCTCCTCCTCGGGCTTCGTATTTTTGATCAACGTCCACCATTGATCAGCTTCACCCTCCATACGATAAGCCTCCATGAGAACCTTCTCTTTTTCAGAGCATTGGAGGATGGAAAATATCTTTTCAATGGAGTTGATCCATTGTTCAGCGATCGTGGGATCGGATGATCCACTAAAAGTAGGAGGCCTTTGTCTCATGAAGCTTTCAATAGCGACTTGTTCTTTCTTAGGGGGGGTTAAATGTTCCTCTTGACCTGTGTTTCTATTCAAAACTTGAGTTAGCTGAGAGAGAAGCGTGACAAAGTTCACGATTCCCGCTCCCATTGGATTGGGAATCTCATAAGTACAATCATCACACTGATCTTCACAACGGTTGTTAGCCCGAGTTCTCCTATTACCGGCCATTGGATGGAATAAGAGGAAAGTTAGGGGTAAAACATAAATGGTAATCCAAAGACAAAAGTTTATGACTTATAAATAAACTTTAATCTCTTTAACTCATGAGTCTATAGGATTCATTCCAGGCTTTTCATGATCTTCCTTCTAACATATATTCTTAGGGGTATTTTTCCCTTAATAAGGGTTCATACTAAGATTGTGAATTTATCAAAACATATCCCCCGGGAGTGTCGTAACCAAGAGTGCAGCAAGGCCCGTTTTCGTGCACCAGTTCCCGTTCGAGTCTAGCTCAAAGCGGTGTTTTCGGGTTTTACCCCTAGGATACATCTGTGCCAGAGCCACCTCTACCTGCTCGTATCCAGACAGGGATGTATTTGTTTGATAAACCATTTACTTAGTATTTACAAAAACTTAGGGATGTTTTTATTATACTTAGTCTTGTATATAAGTCTTTACTAGGGTTTCCTAATCCCAAAAATAACTAAACCTATCCTCTGGTACAAACTGTGACAACCCTGCTTTTTATTACAACTTAAACATTCTTTATTACATAAAACTTCACTTGATACAACAAAGAAGATCGAGAGGTTTAGTGTCTTTGGGGCTTAGGATCATTACATAAAAACTTTAAACTTTAAATACAACATCTTTATTGAAAACTTCCTTTACATGACCACTACATTCCTTCGTACATAGCATTGCATGGGTAACCTGAGGACATGCATAAAAAAGGGTGAGCTATAAAGCCCAATAAGGGAGTACACAATGAATAACATGAGGAGTAAAATACATGTTAGGAAATAGGCATATCAATAGATCATAAGAGAAACATGAAAATAAAGGCATGATAAAGCATGATAATCATAACATGGAAATGTAGCAACAACACTTAACATTGAATTAGCATGAGCCAAGGCTCATTGCACATGGACCATGAGTAAACCCTCATTGCACTTGAAGCACGAGTAAACCCTCATTGCACTTGAATTAGAATGAGTAAAAAAACTCATTGCACATGACGTATCATGATACTATACTTTACCCAATGAATTGGAGTGCTATAAAGGGCTCACCCTTCTTAAACATTTCATTTCATGCATAAGTGTGCCACATGGATCATAAAACATGGATTCATAAAACATAATAATTTATTCCACGATAAAGGAATGTGAAATTAATACATGAAACATTACAATCAATATGTAAATGTGCATAAGGGTGAATACCCTTGATGGAGAGATGGTCATGGTATTCACTACACAATGACAATGGCTTAGAAAATTGGTGCGATTTCGGCAGCATAACGGCGTGACATAAGAATTCATAGAAAATGTTTGATGAGAGAGAAAGGGGTTCCTCATCATATTTACATGTAATGGACAGTAAGGAGGTCATATAGATACATGTCCCAACAATTCAAAAGGAATTTAGATTCGTGATACAAAAGTATTGCTTGAATATAAAAGAGGAGAAAAAGGTTTCTTTCGGAATTTCGTCATAGTAACGGGTGTACATGGGAGGATTTTAATGAGAGAGAAAGGGGTATCCCATCATTCAAACAATAAGAGGTCAGTATGGGAGAGTTGAGAAACCATACCCCAACATTCATAATTGAAATTAAAAGGGCAATACAGCTTAAATAAAATTGACAAAAATGAGAAAGGAAGAAAAAACCCTTACATGGAAGTGTGCTTCCAAAGGCTAGAGAGAGGCTTGTGAGAGGCTTCTTGGGAGGTTGGGGAACCTTGGGAGGATTCTATAGAGAGTAGGGCAGAGTTTGGACGAACTCCAAGGGGTTTTAGTGAGGAGGAAGTGGGAGCTTGGGTGGGTTTATATAGGAAAGGTGAGGGAATTCTTTATTATTTTGGTTTGGGACCCCTTATATTAAAATAATCCAAACCACAAACCATCCCATGGTATTTGCCCATGGTTTCTAGAAAAGGAAAGAGGAAAACAATATTTTACAAGGCCAAGGTCCGAACTAATTAAAAAATTAGGGTTGCTTATGTGGAGGTGAGTCACACTCTCATGGAAATTAATTTAAAAAGGCCAAGTGTTGAATAAGTCTTGAGGGATCCATTAATGCTTTGAAAAGTAAGTCAAACAAACCCAAAACCTCATTATTTTAATGATGAAACACATATTGGCCGAAAAAAAGGATTATGTTATTTTATTACATCACCATTGGGTCATTATGATGTCATAAAACACATTATATATTCAAATGGTATTTAATTTTTACCCAAAAATTTGACTGTCTCAGAAAATTATGAAAAATTCACCGTTGGATAATTTCGACGTCCTGATTCCAAAAATAATATTTATTTTATCTAAATAATTTTCTAAATATGTTAATTTTCAGTTTTAAAATAAAAACCGACATTTATAAAAAAATTCACGGGTTTTGACAGAAATGGCTTTCAAACCTTAATAAAAATTTTAATTGCATTCATAAAAATATAAGATCATTTATGATTAATAAAAAATTAATTTAATATTAATAATAATATTTTATTAAAATATTATTTAATTCAACAATCCTTTAATTTATAAAATATAATTCTTAATTAAATAATTACTAAAAACACCATTTGTACTTTAAAAACTAATTACAATGTATCAAAAATGACTAGAAATTATATTCATTATTATATACAAAAATAATGTACATGAACATGGTGCTACTTATTTGTTATATAACCCCTTAAAATAGCCGCATAAGACCTAAGGGTAAGGTGCGCGATGGTGACAGACTCTTGGGGCGGCTCGGATAACATTGCTCAAGTGGTAATTTCAATCAACTTCCACTTTTCCCAAAGACGATCACGTTCGAGCTTGACTTGATGAAGCTCAGCTTGGGCTTGGTCAAGGGAAAAGCCCAAAGATGCCACCTCTTTTCCGAGCTCTGACAAATGGGCTTCGTAAGGGGAAATTCTACTGGATGAGGTCATCGCTTCCTTTGTCATAGTAGAAATGGGTTCGTTAAAGCCTTATATTTATACTACTCAGATGATCACTGTTCAATGGCTATAAAAGTAATGGTCACAAATCTTAACGTAAAACTAAAGAAGTTGACATCTTATAAAAACATTTTTCATAAAGAAACATTTAACTGGATCAAGAGGGATTTTCCATTAATGAAACTTTGGGTCGTTACAATGCCAACAAAGTGCAAGGATCCCGGGACATTCACCATCCCATGTACCATAGAGGAGTTGCACTTCTCTGATGCTCTTTATGATTTAGGAGCTTCAATAAATGTGATGCCTCACTCTGTATTCTCTTCCTTGCAGGTTGGTGAGTTGAAGCCAACAAGAGTAGTGGTGCAATTGGTGAATAAAGCTACGACATATCCAGCAGGAGTCCTTGAGGATGTACTTGTCCGGGTAAGAGACATGATCTTTCCAGCGGATTTCTATGTTCTTAACATGGAGGATGATCAGGTAAGTTCTCATGCCCCCATTATCATAGGTAGGCCCTTCCTCAAAACTGCAAAAATTATCATAAATGTCAATAAGGGTACTCTTTCCATGGAATTTGGGGATGAAGATGTGATATTTAGTGTTATGGATTCCATGAAGTACCCCTCTGAGGACCCTTCTGCTTTTGTTATCTCCCATTTTGAACCACCAAATAAAAACTCCATAAAATTTGATTGTCCTATGCTTATTGAGATTATGAGTATTGGTTCGAGTTTGATGTCTAAGAGCACTTCTGCACATGTTGATGATACACAATCCTCTCTTGGATTTGATTTTGATGTGGATTTATATTCTGATTTTGATCATGTTCACTCTGATTATGAAATGGATGTTGAGTATGCTGATGGATTTGATGCTTTATTCTATGATTTTGATGATGTATATTCTGATTTTGATGCTCTTTGTGCACATATTTCAGTTCCTTCAATGTCTACATCCATACTACACCCTCCTTCATTAGAACTCAAGCCATTGCCACCAAATCTGAAATACTCATACTTGTTGAATGGTGAGAGATTACCTGTTATCATTTCTAACAATCTCCCTTTTGAACATGAAGAAAAGATTTTGAATATTTTGAGGGAGAACATCAGGGCGATTGGGTGGACCTTGGCTGACATATCAGGTATTAGCCCCTCCATTTGCATGCATAGGATTCTCTTGGAGGATGGGGGTAAACCGATGAGACAACCACAAAGGAGACTCAATCCCACCCTCCTAGAATTTGTTAAAAAGGAAGTTAAGAAATTGCTCGAGGCAGGTATAATATTTCCCATTTCAGATTCTCAGTGGGTAAGTCCTATTCCGGTTGTGCCTAAGAAAACTGGTTTTACTGTTGTTAAAAATGAGAAAGATGAGTTAGTTCCAATGAGGGTGCAAAATAGATGGCATGTGTGTATTGATTATAGGAAACTAAATCAGTCCACTCGCAAGGACCATTTCCCCCTCCCATTTACTGATCAGATGCTTGAGAGACTAGCTAGGAAGACACACTATTGTTTCTTGGATGGATTTTCTGGATATTTTCAGGTTCCTATAGCTCCGGAGGACCAGGAGAAGATGACATTCACCTGCCCATTCGGTACCTTTGCCTACCGAAGGATGCCATTTGGACTATTCAACGCCCCAGGTACCTTCCAGAGATGCGTGGTGAGTATTTTTTCTGATTTTATTGAGACCTGCATAGAGGTACTTATGGATTATTTTACAGTGTATGGATCCTCATTTTATGAATGTCTAAAGAGTTTGGGAAAGGTGTTGAATCGTTGTATTGAGAAGAATCTGGTCCTGAACTTTGAAAAGTGTAATTTTATGGTAGAGCATGGCATTTTCTTAGGGCATGTAGTGTCAAAACATGGGATAGGGTTTGATAGATCTATGATAGACATTATTTCATCCTTACCATATCCTTCATGTGTGCGTGATGTTAGATCTTTCCTAGGGCATGCCGGATTTTATCGGCGCTTCATCAAAGATTTTAGTAAGATTGCTCTTCCTATGTCACGATTACTTAAAAAGTATTCTGATTTTGTGTTCGATGTTTCTTGTAGGAATTCATTTGATGAGATAAAACAACGTCTGACCACTCCACCTATCATATAGGCCCCACGGTGGGACCTTCCATTTGAGCTTATGTGTGACGCCTCCAACTTCGCGGTTGGAGCTGTCTTATCTCAGAGGGTGGAAGGATGTTCACATGTGATCACCTATGCATCATGGACACTGGATTCAGCCCAATAAAACTACACTACCACAGAAAAGGAGTTTCTTGCTGTCATATTTGCTTTAGATAAATTCCGTTCATATTTATTGGGCTCTAAAGTAGTTGTTTTTTCTGACCATGCAGCTTTGAGGTACCTCCTGAAGAAGCCAGATGCAAAGCCACGACTAATCCGTTGGATGCTCCTTCTTCAAGAGTTTGAACTTGAGATAAAGGACAAGAAGGGGTCAGAGAATTTGGTGGTAGACCACATGAGTAGGCTTACTCAAACACTTGAGGGTGACACCTTGGACTAGGTACCACCTCGGGACACTTTCCCCGATGAGCATCTCTATACCATCTCAGGTAAGCATCCTTGGTATGCTGATTTAGTTAATTAAATTGTTTCATCTGAAATCCCAGTAAATTTGAAGAAGAATCAAGTCCAATAATTAAAAAGTGAGTCTAGGTATTATGTGTGGGATGATCCTTACCTCTGGCGCATGTGTAGTGACCAAGTCATTAGGAGGTGTGTTCCCGATCATGAGTTTGAGTCTGTTTTGCATTTCTGTCATACACTTGCTTTTGGTGGACACTTTGGACCCCAACGGACATATAGGAAGGTTTTGGACTCTGGATTATATTGGCCTAGATTATTCCATGATGCCCATGTCTTTTGTAAGTCATGCTCTCGTTGCCAACACACTGGGAACATTTCTAGGAGACATGAGATGCCCCAACAACCCATACTATTTTGTGAGATTTTTGATGTATGGGGCATCGACTTTATGGGTCCTTTTCCTAGTTCATTTGGATTTTTGTACATTTTTCTTACTGTTGATTATGTGAGTAAATGGGTGGAGGCCAAGGCCACCAGGACTGGCGATTCTCATGTTGTTGTGGACTTTGTCAAAGCACAGATTTTTTGCAGGTTTGGAGTCCCAAAGGCCATCATCAGTGACCAAGGGACACACTTTTGCAATAGGAATTTTACTTCCCTCCTTCGAAAGTATGGGGTGACACACAAAATATCAACATCATACCACCCCCAAACAGATGGCCAGGCTGAGTTTTCAAATCGTGAGTTGAAACAAATCTTGGAGAAAAATGTGCAGCCAAATGGGAAGGATTGGAGAAAGCGCTTGGATAATGCATTGTAGGCTTATAGAACAACATACAAGACCCCCATTGGTATGTCCCCATTTCGTATTGTTTTTGGGAAAGCGTTTCATCTCCCCGTGGAAGTCGAGCATCGGGCATATTGTGCTATAAAGAAATGAAACATGGATTTGGCCCAAGCTGGAATTCAAAGGAAGTTGAAAATTCAAGAGCTTGAGGAGATTCGACTGTCATCATATGAGAACTCAAGGCTCTACAAGGAAAGATCAAAAGCAGCTCATGACAAAATGATCCAACAAAGGGAGTTTCATGTTGGAGATAAAGTCCTTCTCTATAGTTCACAACTGAAGTTGATGCCTGGTAAGTTGCGTTCCAGATGGTTAGGTCTTTATATTGTGTCTAATGTGTTTCCTTATGGTGCAGTGGAGATCACACAAGAGGACACTGGAAGGAGCTTTATAGTCAATGGGAAACGTTTTAAGAGATACATTGATGGACATCCTACTGATGCAGTGGATTTTATCACACTGCATGACCCCATCATCACTTGATCACATCAGGCTGTTCCTAACCCTTTCACTTTTATATTATATTTCCTATTTAAAAATTCTGCATTTCATGTGCATATATCATCTCACGGGTTCAAATTGAGGACAATGCAATATTTTAAGTGTGGGGGAGGGAACCTTTTATTTTAGTAATTTCAATTGTTTTCCTATTTAAAAAAAACCAAAAAAATTGAGTGTTTTTCAAAAACGAATTGTGTGTTTTTCAAATTTTGTGTGTTTATTTTACAATTTTCTGTGTTTTTTGAAACATTTTGAGCTAAAATTATTCTCATCACCATTTTTAAATCCATATCAATAAGTGAAATAATTTACCCCTTGAAACTAAGCTTAAATGAATGCTGAAATGACTTTGTTTCAAGTTCAAATATTTAGTTATTTCATGAAAAGTACGCTGAATTTTGAATCCCATGCCAATCTCACTATCTTTATACTTGAAATCACTTTCCTATGAGGCTTCTAAACCATTATTTTCATATTCTTTACATTCACCTCACTTCATGAGAGAACCAGACCATACTTGATTTAACCAGAATTTGATTTATTCCTATCAAAACTTGAGGGTTTGAGGTACTTATGTTTAAATGATTGAGGCATTTGTTTGGTATTAAAGCCCATATTTCAAAGAATCCTTTTTTATAATGGCCTACCTTGAATATTTAATCCTTTTATCCCTTAGAATCCATGAAAAGCCTGTTAGGTTAGCCACATTACAAGCCAATTTTCCCTATCCAACCAACTCTTGATGTGAAATTGCATAATCTAGTTGAGCTTATGTGTGGGGGAAGTTGTCTTGGGTTTTTCCACCACATTCTATGATACTTTGGGTGGAAGATTAAATTCTGAAGAGATGTGTTTTCTACTAAAGAAAGTCATTATATTGAAAGTTGTGCCTTTTCTGGAGCTTTCATGACAAGTGAAGCTATGCCTTTTCGGGAGCTTCTAATTGAGGTGAAAAGCTATGCCCATCTGGAGCTTTCAAGAAAATCATGTTTGAGAAGATTGACATTTTTTATTCTTAAATGATGAATGGTGTAAACCTTTCATGACTTTTCATGATGATAGAGCTGAATTGATACTATGGGGATTGAAGAGAAGACCATATTTAAGTGAAAATTAGATTAATGCAATTTTTCTTCAAAAGAGTCAAGCCCTCCTCATTCAGCCTCAGAGTTTTTCACATCTTAATCCTACCAACCGAAAGCCACAGAACAACCCTAAAAAGTCCTCATGATAAACATATGTCCTTGACTCACATTGGGTAGCGATGTAGGAATCTATCAAGCCTATGGTGACCCTTTTATGAGTTTGGATGAGAAAGACATTGCAAAAAAATATTAATATTTGAGTGATGAGAGAAAATTCAAGCGAGGTAAGTGTTTTGTGCATGGGTGGATAAATGAAGTGGAAATATATTGAATGATATAAATGGAGAACTTGAAATAAGGTTTTTTATGAAGCATGATATCTTTTTATTCTTGGTGTGAAATTGATTGATCTTAAGGATATGTGTTTTAAAATTGGTTTTTATTTGATATTGATGTTTACTTGATATGAGGTTTTGCCCAGGTGTGCAAAAGGGTAAGTGTGGGGGAGTTGATAAAACAATATTTTATTGAATATTTTATTGATAATAAATGATATAATTTCCTCACATTGTGTTAAATATGTTTATTTATAAAATATTTGGGATTTGATCATTCATTTGAAAATTTGGTTAAAATTCCAGTTTTACCCTTAATAGTTTACTGTAGTATTTCGAATATAAATATTTTTATAATTATTATTTGAATTTTAAAGTTTTTAACAGTGTTTCTAACTTAATTATATACAACTTTTATTCAGGACACTAGATCAAAAGAATGCATTTTAATGGAGTAATTGGGCCATAAAGTCAAAGCTGGGCTGGACTCGCCACAATGGATAAGCTTCTGTATTTCGGACATAACCCCTACATATGGGCTTGTATTGAGCCCAAATTTGGAGAGGAGATAGAGGACCCAAATACAAACATTGTTTCCTTCTGGAAGGCCGGGCAATTCACGCGTTTTGGTGGCCAAATGGGCGGTGAAATTTTCATTAAAATATTTGGACGAATTTCCACATTCACACTTGAAACCACAAGTAACCTCTCCTCCCCTACCCTCTATAAATAGGAGTTTTTCTCATTTGGAGCGGTTGGGACGTGAATTGGGAGATTGTAGGCAGAGGATAATTTGTTTCACCCAAATTCTCCAAACATTGTAAGAGGGGTAGCTCTTGAAGTAAGGATCCCCTCATCGAAGCCTCCTTCTCTTCTTCATTTTGTAATGTTTTCATTTGTGTAATAAACTTATTTGTTCTTATTTTACTTCTTCTCTTTTCTTCTGTTTTGTTTAAATTTCTTCTTCTCTTAATCTTTCCCTTTGGGCTGGAATTCTTGAGTAGAATCGTTATTGGGTTATACCCATTATAAAACTTTGCACATGCAAAACGCTTCTACGATGATTACGCCACCCATGGAAGAGTAGTCTTTTAGTAATCGATCTATCTTCTACCCTCTTCATTTAATTATTTTGAATCATTGAGCTACTATAATTCACCTAATATTATCCATGAATTTTGTTTTTAAATTGTAAGAAACTAAGCAAGCAATTGAACAATTAACACAAAAACACGTGAGGTCGGGATTTTGTGTAAATTGTGAGAGCGCGATCTTAATCGGTAAAACAAGACCAAACGGGATAAATTTGTAGAGTTCAAATATAGTCCCTAAACACAATTCATCCTCATTTCCGGAATGGATATGTGCCTTAATTTACCAATGACCATAAGCTAATCTTAGAACATCAATCAAAGTAGGGTGCTGCGATTGCATGTTCCGAAGTTAGCCTAGGGTTAAATTCACATCATCTTCGTGGTAAAGTTAATTCTCGTAGTGTTTGGGATTTAACAAATTAAGGGATCATAATTAAGTGAATTTTAATTTAAATGATAATGATTAATAATAAAGTGAATAGGTAGACTTAGATTGATTACGCCTTTTAAATAGATTTCTAAAAAAACATCTTCTTGTTGTGTCATTTTAATCGAAATTCAATTCAAAACTAAAAACAAAAAAAATTTATACAATATTCTTCCAGAAAACTTCTTCTAGATTCATAAACTAGAATAAACCCCAATCCTTTAAATTAGTGTTTTTATTCTATTCTATTTTATTTTATTTTTTAGAATACCTCTAATAAGTTGTTAAATTCACTTTCTCCTTTGAGAGACGACCTTGGTCAGCCACTCTGCTGCACCTAAGTACCCCAAATTACACTAATCATTTGAGGGCGCCCACGATAGCCCTCTTTCACATAACTATTGGTGGAATTATATTTTTTGGAAAAAGATAATAGTCTTTAGTGAACATGAAATTTTAGGCTATGTATTTTCTCAAAAGTGCTTGAAACATTGATTGATGTAGTGGGTGGAATGACCTCTTTCATTTGAATTTGATATAGATTGAAAAAAGTGGAATGGGAATGTCATTCAAGACACTCATAGCAGTAAATATCAATCTCAAGATATTTTGGAATCAAACCGAGTGTGGAACCATTGGGGGAATTTTACTCTCTTCTATCTAGATGCTTGGGAAAACGTTTCATGAAATTTTTTTACTAGTGTTCAGTTTTGATCAAAACTCCATAGTAATATGAGGTTCATTTTAGTGGAATTCAAGAAACACTCTATTTTTTAGAGATTATTTTGTGTTATTATCTCTCTGTATAATGTTTTCTCGATTTTTGGATCGGTTTTTCATCCCATCATATATGAGGAGATTAGTTTTTTAATGTTGGTAGTTCTACATGGATATTTAAAATGTGAAATATGAAGATATATTATGACATGATACGTCAATTCAGGTGGCTGGGTATGAAGTGTTAAATTGTTGATTATGTTTCATACTCTTACACCTACTAATAGATATATTTAGTGTATTTAAAACAATATAGTTTTCCTCAACCTCATTTAGTGATAGTTTTGAAATGGGATGAGGTATGAAGAAAACAATTTCTTGGTTTACAATTAACTCCCAATGGTAGTAAATTATTTTATTGGTTCTTGATCAGTTGAAAATGTAATATCATTTCATTATAATCTGTTATAGAATCAAATTTTAAGATCGAGGTTACCCGTATGTGCATGAGATTTTGAGGTTAAATGTCGTTTCTTATTCCATAATGTCAGATACTGATTCTAGGATTACATCATGGGTCTAGGGGAGTCTCCAAGATTTTATGGGGACACATATCAAACTAATTAATGGTTATCATCCACAAATAGATAGTCTGACATATTATATTATTCATATTCTGGAGGATATTATTTGTGCAGGTGTCTTGGACATCAGTGGATCCTGGGATTTCCATATGGGACTATTTGAGTTGTATTATAAAAATATTTATTACTCTTTAATAAAAATTTATGCTTTTGAATCTTTTTATGGTCACCCATACAGATCACCACTTTGCTGGAACAAGGTGGGTAGAGCTTCTTTGGTAGAACCGAGCTAGGTTAAAGTGATTCTTGTGAGGATTTAGTATATATTTAGAAATTTGGATATAGTGAAGAGTAAAAAATAGTCTTATATGGATCAATGGAATCATCCCATGGAGTTTTAAATCTATGATATTCTTTTCTTGAATGTTCCTCCTTGATTTGGTCCCTGTTGGTTTGAAAAAAAGTGGATATTGGTTCTGAGAAATGTTTGACCATTTGAAGTCATTGAGTGGATTTGGTTAGTAGCTTATTGGTTTTAATTGATAACTCAGTTGATAGGAATTTAGGATGGTTTAAAAATATCACAACTCATAAAATTTCAACATGACCAAAATCATGTTTTCATTTTGGAAGAGATTGATTTAGAGCTAGATGATTCAGTTATTGAGCAGCCAGTATATATTGTTGACTATCAATTGAATGTATTTGATGAGAAATTGATTTTGTAAGTCAGAGTGTTACACCGACATTGATCAGATTATCATGAAACTCAGTAGTGTGGGTCGTGGATGTGGGATCGATGCATCACCTCTTTACCAGCCTCCAATATTCTACATGTCTTCTTTAGGATATAATATTGTATGGTGGGGATTTGGTGACATCCCATTACCCTCCATTAAGTATTTCCCACCAGTTTTATTGTCATCATCTTGAATTGGGTTTATCTTTGGACTCCTAGTAATTATGTAAATTGCATGTGTATATTACATAATTATTGGGGATGTATGTTTGTTTTAATTAAAAGAGTCCTTCCATAAATGGGTTAGTGGATCTCTAGGCTTCCACATGAGTATAGAGAACTCCTGATATGCATTGTTCTTTTTTTTAAGATTATGTATTTTATAATATATATATTGTTATTAAATTTTCTATTAACTGGGTTAAATGACATGTACCTGGTCACCAGAACCCTGTCATGAATAATATGCATAGCATGAAAGAAATACACATCATCTAATGGTAACATGACATTTAATGTTAAAAGATAAAATTTTATCAAAAGGGGACATTTTTATGTACTTTATCCGCATGGATTACAAGTTGTGTAATGGGGCTACACATCATGTAACTATCAAAGTTTCTACATTTAGGGTGATGCATCAGCTGATTTTTCATTTATCCTTCTATATCCTTCTTTTCTCTAAAACTAGATCCCTTATCTAGTGATTTTGGAGGACTGTGTGTGATCCAGATTGACTTGTTTGGCATTGGATCGTCAGTGTTGTTTCATTTCATCATTATATGTATGTGATCCTCCCAACTTCTTCATTTCCTTTAATCATGGTATCACCATTTTATTGATCTTTTGTTTCTATTGAAACATGGTTATTTTTAATCATTATTATCTCTATATCAATTGTGTGATCAAATTATAATCATATTTTCATATTGTTTGTTGTGTTCCAGGTGTGAATTCATGAGGTTAGTGGTTTTCCACTTTTCCACTAACCATTTTGATGAATTGGATCCATTCTAATTTGTGTAGATTTATTCGAGGGAAACCATTATATTTTTTTCTATCTTCTTGTTGGTGGATCCCTTTAGGACATGTGAGTCCACGAGTCAGTGGTAGGTGGTTTCATATCTTGTCTATATTGGTGAATTGTATTGCACAAATGTTTTATAAATTATTTTATTCAATGAAATGGAATGATATGAATGATTTTTTTGTGTTTTTGGAAAATTGTAATTAATGAAATATTTTTCCCCTAATTATGGTAGATTTAATAATGTTTTCAATTAATAGTGAAATGGGTTGATGATATTGTTTGGAAAATAGACCACATGGTAAGCCTTGGAAAACTTAAGTTAATGTTATATTACTACGCGTCATCTAGTTTCGGGGGGTTTCTCTAGGGACTTTACACTTCATCCTATAAATATTTTTTTAATTACATGTTAGACCTGTTTGAGGGTTCACATGTAGGGGTGTCACTCTAATATTTAGACTCAAGGCATATGTCTAGTGGATTAATGCATAAATATTTTTATATGTTACATTTGACTATTCTAGCTATCCAAAACTAGTGCCATACCTAGTGTGATGTTACATCTTCTTATAATATTTTATTGTACTATATTGTTATAAAACTATAGATTTTATATGATATGTTATTCATTCTTCATTTTGATATGATATATTTACAGTTATATATGGTTACTAAACAATTTGAAATTAATTAATATTTTTATTTGGAAATGTCAAAAAAGAAAATTAAAATGTGGTTCAACGATTTTGATATGAAAATATTAATATGATATAATGGTTTTTTTCTATAATTTTTAGCACACATTGATTATTTTCTAGATACATAATATAGAGAACCATGGTGGGATCCTTCTGATCCAATTAGTTCACACCCTACATACCTGTTCAGCGGTGAATACACCTTTGTATGTCTTTCAATGTAGGGAATGGAAATGCGTTGTAGTGAGGTTGTGAGTTTCTTTTTACCTATGTTGGGTATCTGGTGGTGATATAGTATGAGTCTACCCATTCTATCACATAGATCAGTTGGGTTTTCTTATTTTTTTATTCCTTTTTTTGTTGGAGGTTTAGTTGGATATTGGTTCTACACTTGATTTGTTCAGTTTTAGATGCTTCCATTCAAGTATGGAATATATTCATCTCTTCTATTATTATCTATCTTGTATATATGTCCCATTTTTTACTTCATGATAGGAGAAATAATTTCCCCTAATTGTTATTTCATGCCGAGACGCTAGTCACTAGCCTATGGGGATTGGGAACACACTTCAGTTATGTGATAGATTAGTTTAGGCACCAGTTTGAGATAGTATTCAAGTCAATTCATTACATTCTATATAAAAGAGGTATGTTTTTAAAATTTATATTTATTTTATTATATTATATGACATAAAATTCCATTTTTCAAAGGTATTTAAATTATTTTAAAAAATCTATTTTATAAAATTATTTCAATAATTCTATGTGTAAACAATCTTGCAAAATTTATGGACTTCGTATATGCATATAGGTATGTACATTAGCTATGGTTATCGCTGACATTATAAGAATATTTATAAAAGAATTGTTTTTAAAATATTTTTAGGTTGTTCTCAAATACTATATTTGAATTTATAAAATCTTTTAATTATAACAACTCTATAGTTTTCTATCAAATACTAGATTTTTTCAATGTAAAATGAAAGTATAAATATTTTATTCATTTAAAATAATCCAACTAGTTTTTTAAATTTTATTAATGGATTCAAAATGAGAAAGGTATAACTGATAAAATAATTATTAGGATAAGCCTCAACACAATGGTATCAAATGAGTTGATAGGAAATAGAATTATCCCACGGCCTCAATAAGACTATATCCTTATAAGGATATTGGAATTTTCATCATTTATTTCTTATGGATGTACAAATATCATTTTAAACCATAAAAGATATTATTTTCAAAAAATTTGTAAAGAATAAATCCAAATCAAATATAAATTTTTTTTGAAATTAATGTTTTTGATTAGTATTTATATGTTTTTAGAACCCTAGAATTTTATGTTGAAAATTATTCAATTTAAATATTGTTAATATTGTTTTAAATAAGTATTTATTAATGTATTTTTCATTTATTTTGTAGACCCCATACTAAATAATTTTTATTCACACCCAATGTTTTTAAAAATATTTTTCTTATGGACCTTTGAAGAATAAATGGTGAATGGTTCAATTAAGGGATTATTTTCAGTAAAATTAATTTGTTGTTTTATATTTTTTATCTATAATTTTATGTGGGGAATATGCCTTTTCCTCAAAATCCATTATTAGAAAATATCCTCATTTATGTACAGAATTGTATATTTTGCAATCATCAGTTATAAAATAAATAATACAAAACAATTGTTTTTACTGAATCTGGAAGTGAGGGTTCTTCACATTACACTATTCAAATTTAATATCATTATACTTAATTTTTTTATTAATTAATAAATTATTATTATTTAATTTTCTTTGACTATAATCATTAAATAAAAAACTATGTTATATTGTATGTCCAAACATTAAGGAAAATGACTATGTCAGAGTATGAGAGACCATATGTATTTCTCATGTTCAACTATTCTTAATTAAGAACCATCACTATTGAACCAAAACAAATCAATACAACCAAACCTTAACTTATCCATACCTAATAGAGTGAAATATAATTGAACTAAAATTATATAATTGAATATAAACAAACCTGTAAAAATTTTAAAAAAATATAAACAAAGAAAGTCAAAACAAATTCATAAAACATGGAACGTTTACATGTAAAAAAGTAAATAGATAAAATTTTGAGAACAATTTATAGTTATAAAAATAAATTACGTATAAAAATAAAAAATTTAAATGATCAATAAATATATATATCATGATTTTAAATAATTAAAAACCCAAAATAATGATATTTTGATGATTTACCAAAAAAACATCAAGAATCATAGGAATTGCAATCAAATAAGAAACATCTATATCCAAAACCAAAATCTCCTTCTAAGAATACTAAATAAAATCCCATTCATCATTTCCATTTTAATATAATTTTTTCAATCATAAATTACCATTATTCAATCCATATGACCATAAAACGTGTCATATATTAAAAAATCTACCTACCCTTTCCTTTTATACCACTAACATCCTCAAAAATGGGAAAAATAAGAAATAACCACCCAAAACACCACATTACAACATATTTCTATCCAAGAAACCCATATAAAATTTAATCATCCCAAATAAACCATTCCTAGATCCATATTGAATATAAGTCCCCCAAATAACAATATAATTCTACATAACATTAAATTACCAAATTTTATATTCAAACCAAAAGCATCCTAAAAATTTATACACACATCAAATCAAGAGAAACAACCAAATCACAACAAAAAGAAACAATTAAAATAAGTAATCAATTAATTAAAAATCCCCAGATGGAGGTATATGGAAACCGTGGTTCCAACTATATAAAAATAAACATATTCCATAATATATTTTAATGAAACCAAAATAGTCATATCCAATAAGATAAATTTTTTTTATAATATAATACAATGTGAAAACAATTATTTTAAATATAATTAATTATTTATATGTCTCACAATTAGTATAAATTCAAATTTTCTTAAATTCAATACATTTAAATTGAAACCCAAATATTCCATATATTAGATTAGAAAACAATTTAATTTTTTTTCTATCACCCAATACCTGAAAGATTAAATTTTCTATAAGGTTTATTCAAAAGGTAAATTAAATAATCGATATAATATTATTTATTTATTTTTTCTTATATTCTATTTTAGTTGTAGTGGGTGATATTGAATATAAAAAGGTGTGTTAATTATGTGAGATTGCAATAAATATAATAAAAGAATAATGTTAGTATTTCTATAAAAAAATATGTACTAGGAAATATTGTATCTTTTTTTAGGTACTTTAAATTTTCAAAATAAATTTTCTAATAAATATATTTTATATATTATCAAAAAAATTATTTTGAGGTACTTTATATGAAATATGATGAACATATTGGGCTAGGAGACTATTTTTTATATATATTTTGTTATGAAATCCATTTAATATCCAACTATTGACTCAAGAAGAGTATAATATTGATATGGTATTTTCCCACATCAGGCGCCTATAACATATATGGTAGCACCATGTTATAAGAGGCCCATAAAAAGTCTATAGTGGTATATAAAGAGGAAATAGAGGAAAAAAATCAATGAAAGATAATAAAAGAAATATAAAGTCCAATGAGTAGTTTTCTTTAGCTATAGAGGGGTTATGTACATCAATACCGATATAGTTTTTGATATATTCATGTCAATGATATTATCCATATATGATGCACTCAATGATGGTGATGAAAATCATAGTGGTGTGTTGGAAAACAACATTACATATAGTGGAGATGAATATAATGATGAAGATACCACTATAGAGGATGTTCATAATTATTGTCAAAACCATTATGGTAGAGCTGGTCATGAGGGAGATATTAATCCCTTTCATTTTGGAAATGAAATTTATCTATCATGTTTGTTAATATTTTTTATTGTGAAAAGTGATTGTATTATAGTGTTTTAGTTTATAAATTATAATTTATTAAATGTGTAATATCATAGTTTGAATACATAATTGTTTTCCATATTGGTTAAGTTGAATGGGGACTATGGAGGCCAAAATGGATTCTACATATAATCCTAGCATATACCAATAGTTCTAGAACCATTGATATAACCACTATATGTAATGTTTAGTTAAACAATTGGAATTCATGAAATCAAGATCCACTATACAAATGATTCTCTCAGAACTGTTGGTATTTTTCAGTCCCCACTGACAATATGCCAATGATTTCCAGGGTTATACCAATGGTTCAATATATTGGTATGTGGGACATTCTCCAGTAGTGAACCATATAAAACATAATGCATGTGTTATATCCACAAATCTACCATAATATAGAGGACGTGGGATAACCACTAAAATCATGTATAGATATCATGAGATATGAAGCATTATCCCCTGGATTGTGATGTTATAATATTCCTAGACATCATATAATGATAAACCATACATATTTTTACAAAATAAAAATGGAAACAGTCAGTGACATCTTGGGCCTGAGTGCCACTCAGAGGTTCCCTGACCTTAGTTGGTCACATGGAATCATGTGAGCCTCTCTATATGGAAGAGGATTCCAACTAGAAGCGAGGGCCTAGGGTGTTTCCATTGAGGTATTATTTCCTCATAACCAGAGTTGATAATAGAGGATAAATAATAACATGTAAATAGTAGAATAATATGAAAACATAAATCATAGTAGAAATAAGAACTATAATAACCAGACTAGTAACATGTCATTGTGGATTCATGGTATAAAATCCAAGAAATACATAATAAAATTATTATGTAAATTAAATCATATATAAAATAAGGATAATGTATATCATTTCTATAGAATTATAGAAAACAGGTATACATGGTTGTGGGAAATACATGTTATAAAGAAGAATTAGAAGAAGCTAAAAACATTCCAATATCCTAAGCACCTACCACTTGATCTGATACTAGCCTCTATCCTAATAAACTAATCATGATCTGGTGTCCAATGGAATATTATTTTTCTTTTCAACATCGTCATACATATAATATTCCTATGTACCATTGGCGTCCTAGAAAGGGTGTGAGATAAATAACAATATTCGACCACCAACGTCTTCTATAATATCCAGTGTCTGAATAAAAACTTAAAATATAATGGTATATATAAAATTAAATCAATTCTATAATGATAAATAATACCTTAATTTTCCATAGGTAGAAATGTATCTACACATGTGATCATTTAATTAATTTATTTATGTTAATTTTATGTTAATAAATCATGTGATGTATCACTACATAGAAAATTTATCATGATAAATATAATAATAATAATTTATCTTAGGTGTTAGATGACATCCTCTACTAATTAAAATAATTCAAGGGCCCAAGGTAATAACAAATGGATCCTTGATCTGAGGGGTTGAGTTAGCATAGTAATAACCTTTGGCCTGGCTAAGAGGTCTCAGTGTAATCCAAGGTGCATCACCCATGGAATTAGACTATAAATAGTTTGAATCAAGTCCAATGATCTCATCCAAGTTAAAATGTGATAAACATGACTAGGCTCGATAGAGGGATTCCATTGTGCCATATGTTTGAGAAAATCATGTTGGATCCATGATGTGTATCCAAGGCATCCAATTAGTCAGAAGATAATGAAGGGATACTACCCCATCATGTGGATAATCTTATTCTAGAAAAGGACCATTTTAAATGATGTGTATCTCATTAAGAAACCATCTCTATGTATTAGAATAGTGTCCTATGAGTTCTCAGGGAATTACCATGGGAATCCAAGGCATAACTCAATTCTTACCACTCCTATTGACATGAAATTATCCATATAAAGTAGGCAACTTATATATAATTCATTTTTTAATTTTTCCCGTTTAATAATCATGACTTTTAATAATTTAAAAAGGTCATTGGGTTGACTTTTTTACTTGTTTACAAGGATAAATAAGACATACAACATTTTATTACATTTATTCCATCTTAAATTATTTGGTTAATTCCTCTACCATTTATAATAATAACAAGGTGGGATATTGACATTCAACCATATGAAAATCAATTACATTTCACTAGGCCATTTGATATATGTACAATTTACATTCCATTTTAAAATTAAAAAGTTAATTAATAAATTGGGGAACATCACATAGAACGGTAAAGTGGAAACTAGACATACTATATACATTTAGAAAATAAGGATGAATTGATTATATATGAACACTTTACATATAAAGTTCAAGTGAGAGCACACTCGAAGGGTGGAAGAGACAGTCATAACCCACCGAAAAAAGAATAAAATGGAGAACACCCTACATGAGGTGGAAGGAATTGTGGTATCACCCTCCAAAAGTGTGATTAACATATATAGGTAGGGTTCTTGAATACAAGAATGATGATTATAGGCATTAAATATGAATTAAATAAGCAACATTCGATGAAATTAGCATTCGCATAGTGTTTATAGTTTTTAAAATGGATATACTTGAGGGATGTGTCATATACCACCTACCTTGAGCCTGTACCACTCTCCTCATCTAGTATCATCCTTTAGTTTGGACTAATTAGAAGAAAATAGAAGAACATAACAAGGCACTAAAAATAGGCCATATGTTTATAAATCAAAAGTGTCATTGAGGGAAATAGAAACGATAAACTAAGAATATGGAATGAGAATATTTCCTAGGGGTCTTGAGAGGAAAAAATTCTTTGATCGGATATTGTATGTAAAATCATGATAAAAAACTATAAAGAGGTTATTTGGGATCACTAAATTGAGGAAATGGAGGTCACTTATCCATTGAATGATAATAAGAGAAGAGGGATAAGTTTATTCGAATTTTAAGGGAAATGGTTAATTATACCATGCATTATATGGTCTATTTTTTGGCCTAATTGTTGGGAAACCGAAGTTCAAATCGTACTCACCTCATTATCGCAATAGAGGACTTTCATGGTTAGGCTGCATGGTTTGAGAAACCATACACCAAACATGTTGTATGGAGCTTCTAAAAACTACAGACCACCCCCACATGATTTCACAAATATTTGCATTGTTTTTTCAAACAATGTGTACATTTAAATCTTTATTTCTATTCCCCACATAGATAGAGAGGTTGTGTGGATTAATGTATGTAGTTTCTACTGACGGTGTAGCCCAGGCCTTTTCTCCACCTATTGGGGTTCCAATCACCAAAAAAAATTTAAAACTCTAAAAATAACTGAAACCCCATTAGGAATATTGAATAGGTTTTTAAAAGTAGACTAATATCTAAATGATCCATACATGGTAGGGAAAATAGGATCTTACAGTCCTCTACCCTTAAATGAACTATTCCCTGTATTCAAATTCCAAGGGTGAAAACACTGTCATAGAATAACTACATCCACTGAGAATGTTAGATAAACTCTAAATCCAAATTCTTTTCTTGTATAGGGATATGATACCATTTCTCTAACATAAATGGGACATAACATCCTCATATATCCATCCTAATATGGTAACCAATTTGTATATGATACTCTTCAAAAGAAGATTCGGGGTCTTGTTCAACCACCATGGGATAAAAAGTATAATATGATTTTGAATGACAATGAAGAAGATGTGAAACATGGAATAAATCATTCATCAAACTTTACCTATCAGGTAAAATAAAATGATATGATATCCACCCGAATCTATCTCCAATTTCAAATAGCCCAACTAAGCATTAAAATAGCTTCCATTACCTATGTTTTTATAAATTCTTATTTCTGGGTGACACCCATAGAAAAACATGATCCCTGACCTAAAACTCTATAGATTGCAAATGGTGATTGGGAAAATATTTCAATCTAGACTAAGCAGTATACATATGCTTCTTGATCATCTAAACCATCTTCTAAGTCAATTGAATGAGAAGAATACCTAGTATCACATCCACTCCAACCTCTAGTCATCATAGGGGTCAATGACACAACCTACCATACAATCCCTCTTATGGATCCACTTAACTCCTCTCCAAAAATCTATTATTATCGGAAAATTCAATGAATTAGTTATTCTTCTCCCAAGAACTATTGAACTCTAGGATACATTCTTGTAGAATGTTCACTAACACTTATATCATCCACTTCGACTATCAATTGGCGGGAGGGTGAAAGGTTGTGCTCAGATACTCCTATGTACCAATAGCCCTACATAACCACATCAAGAACTATGATGTTAAATGAGAGAACCTATCTAAAATTATATATTGAGAGACCCTGTGTGTTCATAAATCCTCACGCACATATAGTATTCCAATCTCAAAAATTTATAATTTCTCCTGAATAGGAAGTAAGTGACCTGCCATATTTATTGAATCCACAACTACAAAAACATTGTCACTACCTTGAGATAACCTCAGAAACAGGAATAACAAATCCAAAGCTACATCGTTCTATTATATTTTGTGAATTTTATTGGTCAATAAAAGATATCAGTTCGGTATTTATTCTCCTTCACCTTATAAAATGTGGAATAACTAATGATAAAACCAACTTTCTGATGCTACATCCCTTGAAATAAACATGACGATCACTTATCCCTCAAAATCATGGATATTTCAGGATGAACTTCCCCCTAAGAATAATTAAACTCTCACATCATTTCCTCTATCATATTTTTAGTATCCTAGAAATTAAAATGTATTTATAGTATGTTATCTCTATCAACTGACCAATCTAGAGGTTGGTCCTCACCAGAAATACACTCTCAGAGAACCAAGGCTTTAGAATCAACAGATGCCTACTCTTCACCCTATCACGGAGTGTAGAGGTAATTGTAAATGCTAAGAGATTATACTGCTTGTGACTTTCTTGAAACTACGTATGCATGTCATTATCAAATTACATCAATTTCTAATTATCACTTGATTTTAGTATAACTTTTTCCAGAGTTTTTCGACTCAGTGCATATGTTGCTGAATTATCATTTCTAGGTGGGTAGGCAAGATCAATGTTGAAGGATGGATGGTATTAGACACTTATTTTCTATTTTTGATTCATGTAGTAATATATAAACATATGTTTATTTCTCTTGTTTGCATATACACCACAAATCTCTAACCCATTAGATAGTTTCCCCAATAACCTATAGCAAAGAAAAATGAAGTTATCTTAATGTTGTGCATCAGGTAGTTAATCGTGTGAGTTCCAAACTATTGAGATCTGTATGTAGTGACTCTATCCTCACATGTCATTATGATACCCAGAATGATGCAGGATAAATCACAAAACATTTTATTTCCTCTTATAGGCATGGTCTGAATGAGAATCAATGGAGAAAAAGACTTCTTATCGACTCATGAAAGGATTTCTCACACTCCTCTGACCACTGGACATAACACAATTATTTAGAAGACTATAATGAGATATATAATGTTGTGATATGTCCTATATGAAATTAATATAACATCCATCTATCCCCTTGAAAATTCATATATATAACCCATTCTTGGGATACTCATTGGAAACAAGAGAAATCTCCTTCTCTAGGTCAACAAATACTCTAGATTCTAAGATAATATAACCAATGAAGTGAACTTCTTCTATCTGGATGTTCCACTTATCATGTTTACCATATACTATATGATTTCTTATTGTATTAGAAACTATATCTTATTTTTTATCATTATTATTATGAGTATGGGAACACACCAAGATCTCATCAAAAAGGAACCTGAAATAATAATATAGATAGGGGTGAAAACTATATTCATCGAAGCAATGAACACAATATGTGAATTCGTTAGACTGAACAGAAAAACAAGGTATTCATAAAGACTATATCGATTATGGAAATATATATGAGTTGTGTTTGAATTACTCACTCACCTGATTATGACTGAATCTTCAGTGAATCTTTGGTAATACCCCCCGACCATCCATGAATTTAATCAAATTCCAATCAGTCACTCCACATATCCCATGATTCTCTCATCTATCTCTACCAGGTTGAACATTCAACTCATCCATATTTAGATATTTACTACCCTATTGTGATGTAAACAGTACCTTATGATGATATATGTTCATGAAGGGGTTATATGGAACCAACCATTCAACCTTGATAATGACTTTGAAGACAATTATCCTGAGGATAAATATCTCCCATATGGGTGGATAACTTCTTAAATGAAGGTTGAAGTCCCTGTATAGGTGTATTACCTATCACTGTACACCTAATGGTGTATCCATGGTCATCACACCATTATAATTCTAAATTTCTTACCCAATACATTCCACAGTCAATAATGATATGAAAGATTTTGAAGAACCTATATCAAAAAAAGTAGATACAATAGTGGTGGAACAAAGAATAGTACCTCACACTATAGATGTTCCTACACTCTACCCCATGGGTATCAACTATAATACATGAAACCTATATGACACATGGCCCTGTGCTATATCTATACTACCCTGAGTAGTTACGTTATAGTTTCATTGATAATTAGAAGTATAAATACCACATCCCCAAACTCCACCCCAACTAGTCCTTCTGATATAACTCCAACTCCCTACCCATTGTCATGTAACTAATCCTTCACCTGAAGGTGGCTATGGTGCAGAGCCTCTTCTACTGGAAGATTACGGAATCTTTAGAAAAAAAAATATATCTGCATCTTCCCAATTGGGACACAAACACATCACTCCTGAGGTTATCCATCACCTTGGGGCTTCATATTCCACTTCCATCTACACTAATGGGATATAACAGAGCATTAATTATAGATATTGTGGCCTCTATTTTGTTGATGATAAACACAAAGGGTACACTTCCTACTATTGGAATAACTATTTCTCTACCTTGACATTGATCATATATCCCTAGAATTGTCTCTTCCCTTAATTTTTTTTAGTAATAAGTTAATATTTAATAATATAAAAAAATAATACATTTATGAATGCAATTCTACTTAGTATTTTTTCCATACTTAATCGCATCCTAGAAGTGTCTAGTACATAGAATCTCATCATCAACTACATATTGTGAAAAGTATTGTAACTCAGTAAAAAGTGATGAATAATTCATAACAAACACAGGACCCTAATCTAGGTGCCTAAATTTTATGTCTCATTCATATCTATGTATCTTATGAAATAAGTCCCAAAATAAGGTAGATTAAAAATCATCACAAACCATTCCCTGATAATGTCTGTCCTGGGTAATCACATCCCACAATATCTTGGCTGAATCACACAACATGTAGGTGGAACATTTGAACATCCTCTCTAAGATATTTTCACGATGATTAATTATATATGGACCAAACATCATCCAATACATAGTAGAATATTCATCTCTATATCCCAAAAATATTGGTGTGTGTTACTGTTAAAACTCATGAGTCAAATCATCTTTAGTAGATGCAGGTCATGGAGAAACCTACCTAGAATGAATCAGACCTTTAAAAATATCATGAATCTCACCATATGTTCCCAATTACAGTATAACAAGTATTTTATCAAGTACAAATCATGGTATAATGTATGGTAGTTGAGTTCCCACCATCTCTAGAGCATGGTAGCTCCCACTCTCCTCATGCATGATGCGATGGCACTGAGGTGTCACATTAAATTGAATGCCAAGAACACACCTAAGAATAGATTGGTAATATATTAAAGAACTGGTAGATGTAGAACATAAAAATATGTTATCAATACCATATATACTATCCCAACTACCTAATTTGAAGGATTAGGTGTTGGTAAGTGATCATGTTTAATTAACATGGGTTCTAGCAGGTGAAGGGTAAAGTACAATATACTTCTTCATTTACATGAAACCATTTTAATTGATAAAATAAGATTTACTCTTTATGATTTACATTTATTATTTACATAAATCATGGTTTTATTAAAATGGATCACCATTCCAATTTAATAATGACACATACACCTTGAAACTAAAATCGAAAACCATTTAATTTCTAATTATCCACTTATATATTTGTTCCCACAATTTAACATGTAATAAATGATGGAATTTTTCAAAAAAACATTGCATTTCAATCCATGAGATCTCGTACTCCACATGAATTGAAACTATAAATCCTCCAATCAAAGAAAAAGTGCGGCTCAGGTATCCATATGTACATATCTAACATGGGTAGAAACAACAAATTTAATATTACACCCCAAATCTATATAGGAAAACAATATTTATAAAGATTCATAAAACATTAAACAACCAACTACCTTCCCTACAGAAGATGTTAGCATAATAATAATATATAAAAAAGAATAGATCACTCAAAAAGCATAGGAAACTCAAGTAATGAAAGTAGTGAATATCACTGATATGGAATGGAATATTCATGAAATTTGATTTATAAGTTCCTATAATGATGAATGTTAATTCCCCCTTTCCATCATCTCAGAAAGTCAATGAATAAATATAGTCCTCGACGATTAAAATATTAATTATAACCATCACATAACATGTGGGTCACCCAATGTCAAAAGGATATTAAAAATTAAATAAGAAATAAAGAAAAATAATCCTCGTTTAAAGAAACTCAGTATTTACCCCAATTGAGAGATATCTAATCCTAATCACGGCTTATAATAATGTTCGAAAGTGATCCTAATATCTCATATATTTTCTCATAATAGTAAGAGATGAAAATAAATCCATAAAAACACATTATGACATCACAGACCTGGGTACCACTTAGAGATTTCCCTAACCCAATTGGCCACATGGCCTCTAGCATGACTCCCCATACACCAGAGGTTACCGACTAACATTGCAGGATTAGTGTTTGTATGTGGGGAGTCTATTATCTCATAACATAAGTAGAAAATGGTGGATAAATTATAATTGGTAAATAGCAGAAGCATATAAAAAGATAAATCATGGAATAAATAGTCACTATAATATCCAACCTAGTAACTCATCATAGATTATTTATCATATAAACATCTAAGAAATAAATATCAATATAGAAACTAAATAATACATAAAATGATGATAATTTCTGTCATATCTCTAAAAATATTTAACATAGCCAATCATTGATGAAGGAAATTCATACTGTATAAAATAATCCAAAAGAATCTACAAACACTCTAGCATTCTTGGTAGTTAGCTATTCATGTGCTACCAAGATCAATCCAAAGAAATTAATCATGATCTGGTGTCCAGTGCAGTATACTTCCCATGATCCACACATGCATACATATAATCTTCCCAGGTACCATTGGTAGTCAGGATGAGGTGTGAGAAAAATCTAAGTATGCCACTTCCAATGTCATATATTCCATCTAGTTTGTGAATACAAACATACAATGTATAGGTATATATAAAATTAAAGGAATGACATAAATATAAATGAAATATTCTTTAGCCTCAGCAGGAAATGTCTCTGAACATATGATAATTTTATTAATTCCTTTAAGATAGACTAATTTGAATAATTCACATGACGAATAATACCACTAAAAAAGTATCATTATATTTTTAATAATAATAATAAAGGATCCATGTTTTAACAAGTCATCCTATAATTATGATGATAATAAGAGGGTCTTATGTAATAACCAAGGAATAATATGATATTAATAGTTAATAGGATCTATGGAAGTAATAATGGAATCCTTGACAACAACGGTAGATCCAAATCATTAATAACTTGTAGTTTGGTTATAGGTTAAGGGGTAATCTATTTAATATCTCTCGAATAATTCCATTGTAAATAGTTTTAATTGAGTCTAAGAATATTTTCCAAAGTAAAACGGGCTAAGCATGATTGGGCCTATTGGGACAAATTCATAGTGTTTTGGGGATGAGGAAATAAGATAGATCAAAAGGTGTATCCAAGTAATCCTAATATCCATAGTATAGTGAAGGGATCCTATGGTTTTATGTTAGGAATCTGCTAATAGAAAAGGACCATGTTCTATTGTTGGTATCTCCCTTGGCAATTGGATCCTCAAATCATAATGAAAACCTTTATGATCTCAAGAGATTCCCTCTAGAATCCAAGTCATATCTCATGTCTGAACACATCTATACTGATGGAAATTTCCATACACAATAGGAACCTTATTCATAATTCATTACTCAATTGAGGCCATGTAATACTCCTAATTTTTAACTATTTACTAGGTTTAGTCCACTGAATTTTATACTATGTGAGAAGGATAATTACGTCATTTGGTAATTTCTTATTTCAATTCCATAATAATTTATTTGGTTCATTCTTTTTCCATTCAAATTCATAGTAAGGCAGGATAATGATATGAAACCATATGAAATTTCGTTTCATTTAACTAGGGAAAATGATATATATTGATTTTATATTCTACATATCATATAAAAATAAAAATAATTAATTGGGAATCAATACTTATAAGTATAAAGTGGAAACTAATTTTGTTTTAAAAATTTAGAAATTAAGGATTAATTGATCATATAAGAACACATACCTTAGAAAGTTCTTGTCAGATCACACCTGAATAGTGCCACATAAAGTCATAAAAAACCATTAAAGGAAAAAAGAGAACCCACCCAACATATAGTGCAACATATTGATGTATCATCCCCTAATTTTGTTATAAAAATATATAGGTTGGTATCTATAATATAAGAATGATGACTTTAAGCATGTAATATGAGTTATATAGGAAACACCTAGAAAAATTGGCATGCACACAATGATGATAGTATATAAAATGGTGAGATATGATGGATGAGTCTGAGACATCCTACCTTGATCCTATAGAACTCTTATTGTCTATTATCAGCCTTTAGTTCATCCTAGATCAGATGAAAAGGGAATAAAGTATCAACACCTTAAAAATAGGGAATATGAGCCTACAAAAAAAATATCTGTGTTGAATGAAATGAAATTGATGAACTGATCCTATGGATCAAATATATTACCTGGAGGAATCCAAATATATAAATAATGCTTTGATCAGACATTAGATGAATAATCAGGATCAAAAACTATGAATATGGTGTTTGGGAGCTCAAACAGGATGAAAGGGAGGTGACAAGCCTATTATGGGAGAAAAATTGAATATGGTAAATTTTTATATTTTCTTAATAGAAAATGGTTAATTACACTAGGAATTTCCATGTAGCTCCATTTGGTGGGATAGTTGCACAAAATTTTCCATAATGATGCACACCTCACTACTGTAAAAGGGAACCTTCACGACTTGGTAGCATAGTTTGAGAAAAATTTCTAAAACTATATTTTGTGAAACAAATAAAAAATTTAGACAACCTGCACGGACATGTGCCCCTAGCTACATGGATTTCTTAAACCATGTGGCTTTCTGAATCCCTCTATCCATCCCTCCCACTGTTAGGGAAACTGGGTGTAGAACCTCACATGGTTTCTACTAAATATACCACTCAATCTGGTTCCCCATCATTTGGGGTTTTGAGATCCAATGAAGCCCAAAACACTCAAAAAACCCTTAAATCATTAGGTATAAAATTTATATTGAAAGTAAAATAATTAGACCAAAATATAAAGAATCCATACGAGATAGAAAAACTGGGTTCTTACAAATTGACAATTTCAACATGGATTAATCAACACATATCAATGAAACGAGATCCATAATGATTACAAAAAAAATAATGTTGTAATCCATTAGAAAGAAGAACAATTATTATATGATTAGATCATTTTCCAAATTTTTCATAACATACCATAAATGATATTATAATATAAGAAAAAAATTATAATTGAATATAGAAATTTATTTTGAAAAATTTTAAAAAAATATTAATTTCATTAGAAAAATAAAATAAAATAAAAAACATAAAATATAATTAGAATATAAATTAACTTAGAAATACATGAAAATTTATTTCGAATGTTTCATAAATAAAAATAAAAATTACTATGATGAAATTCATTAGTACAAAAAAATTATTAAATTTGGATTCTATCCAAACATGCATAACTAATTGTAAATGATGAACTAAAATGAAGTGTAGTGGCAAGAGGACATGAAAGAAAAATGAAAAGGTTATGTAGAATAAAATTTATAGGGATCTAGATTTAAATATAATGCATTTTCTGAAAGCAAAAATTTATTCACAATAATCATAAATTCAACGTGAGATTTATAAAAAAATTACAATATTTGTTGCTTTTCAATCAGTATCCCATTATTTAGACAATCATTGATTTATTTTTAAATGCCATGTATTTAAAAAAATTGATGAATATTTATATCCAAGGTAGTCTATGAAGAAGAAATTTTTTTAAAATAGATTAGACCTTACCTAGAAAATAAAGGTACCTTTATTGAACAAAAATAACCAACTTACACTAGTCTAAAAATGGGAGTCTTATCACAACCCCTCTTAATAAGTGGTTATAACTTATCAAGAAGCTAATCATACCAGATAAAATCAACACCATAGACACCCTTGTTTTCAGGTCCATCTTTCATTAAATCAGCTTCTCTATAATTGTGAGTAGTGATATAGTTTATAGAGTGAAGATAATCCAAGAAGTTGATCAAATGATTAGTGATATTTCAGGATAAGTAAAAAGATCCCAGCTTGATAGGAGAAAAAATGGTAGTAGAATCACTCTAAAGTCAAATGTTATTCCACGCACTCCACCACAACAATAATTCCAAGAATCTCGACCCCATTGAAGATGTGAAACCATAAGAACCATGGAAACATCATATAACATTGCCTCGATGATCCATGAAGATAGAGCCATAGATAAAGGGACTCAGATTACCTTGAGAAGCTCCATTGCTGTTGAATTCTATCCATCCTATAAGTGGATGTTTCCATAACACTTCTAGTGTGCCATATAGTGGATGGAAAGAACTAGTGACTCCTATTCATGTTTGAATAGTTAGATCATGTGATGTGTTGGAAAAATATTTTATTCTAAGAATGGTGTCCTCAAGCACAGCCGCAAGGATCAAAGATAAAGGGGTACGGGCAGAGAATGACTCACCAGAATCAATAACCTAGTTTCAGGAATACCAGGAATAGTGCAAAAGTTCCAATGTTGTGACTATGAAGAGATCAAGAAACTGACCGGATAGGGAAAGGGGCACCCATCTCTTCATGAGGTCATGAATGGGGATTATCTGTGGTAGAGAGACTTCAAACAGGTCTCAAATGGCTTTCCAAAACAAATCAGTAGCCACATAGTTGAGAAAAAGATGATATGCACCCTCCCTTTGTTGGTGGAAAAGATCACATTTGGAGCATAGTGAGATTCCCCAAGACTGAAGATAATAATCTGTTAAAATTTTATGATTTGAAACTCTCTATGAAAATATGGATGTAGAGGGTATCATATAATTCATGTGTGACTAATCCACCCCTAGATAATACATTTTCACTAAAAATAAAACATATAAAACATCTTGGAGGAACGAAAATAGTTAGTAGCGGGCTACATTGCCCCTAGATCCTCCCTGTTAAAGAAGAAATAATTATTAATAATGATAACAATTTTATTAGGAAGGCCCTACATATTACCACGATGGTCCTTGATAGAAATATTCAAATATAAGATAGTGTCTTCACCGACTTTCAAATCATCAATAGGGGTACTAGTCTAGTTGGCACTTCAAAAGTCAAGATATGATTCCATTGAGATAAACAATCTCGAATGAGAATCAATTGAGACAAATATGGATTTAAATTCTGGCAACACGGGGGATTCAATATGGTTAAATTCAAAAATCTTAATCTTATTCATAAATTTAACCCAAAGTAAAGAAAGATCCTTTGAATTGATGTTGAAGAGTCTCCAATTAAAAGATGACTGCAAAGAATCATTGAAGAGCTACATACTTTTTATCCCTAAACCCCTCACATAATAAGGTTTACAAAAATTATTCCCAGAAACCATAGCCAATTTCCTTTCCAGAATGTTTCCACTCCATATAAGGTTCTTGATAGAAACATTTATATTATTTATGATAGAAATGGTCCATTTATACAACTTAAAAAAATAAAAAAAAAATTAGAGACAATAACAGATTTAACCAAGAAAACCCTTCTAGTCATGGAGAGAATTCTCCCCTTTCAAGTAAAAAGATGCCTTCTAACCTTGCTAAGGATCTCTGCGAAATAACAATATTTAATAATTCCCCAAAATAAAGTCACCCTCAAATAGTTAAAAGGAAAGGTCCCCTCATGAATTCATAACTCTATAACAATATCACTCTTCCTAGGAGTAGTGATATTTGGGACAAAGTAAAAAGATGATTTTTCCCAACTTATCTTTTAACCAGAGATAGAAGAATAGTGAGAAATGGCTCGTTTGATATTTCTGATATTTCACTTATCACCCTGGGTGAAAAAGATAACGCCATCATCATACAAAACGTTAGTAAGAGCTACTAGGCTTCTACCAGTGCAAATATACTTCATTTCTACATTTACATCCATGATGGAGATATGTCTGAAAATATAATCCTCTATAATGGAAAATATATTATCAGATAGAGGGTCACCTTTTCTGACACCTCCAGAACAATAAGAAAATCCCTATGGAGACCCATTAATGAGTATGGATATATAAGTAGAGCTGCAAATGGTTTTGATCCATGAAATAATGACACCATTATATCCAAACAAATCAATAACCATGCTAAGAAGTCTCCATTTCTTTGTGTCAAGGTATTTCTGAAATAAAGATTAAGAAACATATTTCCACTCCTAGGGATTTATTTAATAGATTAGAACATTCTGAAATGGTGATGAAACAATCCTATATAGATCATCCATTGATAAACCAAACTGGTTGGGAGAAACAATCCTGCTTGCAATCAGAGCCAACCTTGTATCCAAAATTTTACAAACTATTTTGTATATAGTGTTATCCAATGTAAATGGCTTGAAAATATGTATTTCATTGGAATTTTTCACTTTTGGAATCAAATCCAGGAACTGATTATTCAGTCCAGGAGGAATATCGCGCCCTTAAAAATGAATGGAAATCCTACTTACATAATTTTTAATTATGTCCCAATATGTTTGGAAAATTCAGTTACCAAAATCCTCTAGGACTAGAAAACATTTAGATTTAAGGTTGATGGCTGCCTCTTTAATCTCAAGGTTCAAGGGTTTATATGTAAGATTGGTTTTTTCTTCATGATTCACAAGTCTGGTAATGATACCCTTCAATGGATCAATAAGAAGGAAAGGGCCATAAAAAAGATCATTGAAATAATAAATCACATGATCTGATAGATCCCCTATTGTCAATAATCTGATCCCCGTTTTTAATCACGGATAATTCCCTAAAGACCTTCATAATTTTATGACGTGAATTAAAAAAACATGGAATTCCTATCACCATCCTTCAACCATTTTTCCTTGAAAATATCTCTTTTTAAAGCATCCTTGAAATTTAAAGAATTATTAAACATAAAACACCCACAGATTCTCATTAACTGCCATTAGGGAAATCATTCATCGTTCTTTTCTCCTACAAATTCGAGAGAGAATATTCAAGGGATGAGATTTCCAAATCCAAGGAGCTAAATAGATATTTGCTCTAAATTTTGAGAGATCTATTAATGATATTAAGCTTAATGAAAATATAATAATAATCCTTCCTTAAATCCATATAATTCCAAAACTTTTCAATTATGATCATATATTTTGGGTGAAAAATCTATCCCTTGTTTAACCAAAAATGTAAGTGAGGCCTATGATTCTAACCCACCAAGTCAGCCAATATGTTATGATGATCTGAGTTGATTCTAGATAAGGTTGTTCTAGAAATGGAACCCCAATAATCCATACAATCTTCATTGGAAAAATCCCGATCAATTTTACTAGCAAAAAACTTGTTCAAAAACATTTTGTACCATGTGTATTTACCTCCAACCTAGTTAATTTCAAACAACCCACTACAATCAGTGAAAGCATTGAACTCACTGGAGGAAATAGCATTAGACTTGGCCCCCATATTCTCATCCAGATTTATAGTGGAATTAAAGTCCCCACGGACCAACTATGTACCAAAAATAAATGAATTGCGATCCTCAATATCCAGTTGTAATCTTTTATGATCCTAATAATTGTTATTAGTATATACGAAGGAACAAAAATAATGAGAGCCAAGGTACCTGAATGTCCATGTGATATGATGTTCACTATAAGAACCCAATGAGATATCAAATATGGAATTATGTTCCATAAACCATTGCCTCTTAACTTCTGACAGATAGGGGTTAGAGTTGACCAAATGGAAACCCAAATTTTCCAGATTTTCAATGATAGGAGAGAGGAACCTTTTAGGTTTAGAGATACCAAAAATAAGATTCCTATGAAGTTGAATGAAGAGACTAAGGGTCCTAATAGTGTCTGAGTTGGCCAGCCCCTATAAATTCCATAATATTCTTCATTTAAACTTGAGTCTAGGGTTGATTCCCACTTTTTTGTATCCAACAACATTTTTCTTGCCTGCTCAGGGAGGTCTTTCAACATTCCTTTTTGGGCTGGGAATAGCCTGGATAAGGTCATTGATATCTGAGGTTCTATACTATCCCATTCCCTTTTAGTTTATTTAATAATAAGAATTCAATTCACATTTATTAGTTGTTTTTTGTTTAATTTCTTCATCAAATGTTTGAAATTTTAATTATTTCATACAGGATCAGAAAAACTGATGTCGGTCCTCATTCTTGGTTTTGAATTTCATCATTACTAGATTATATAAGCTAACAGAATCAAAATATTCTAAATATTTAAATACTCCCATGTTCACATAATTGAAGGTACTGGTGTGGTTCATAAGAATGGAATAAATGATGGTCATTTTCATATAACCTAATTGTATCAATGAATTACTTTTTAGTGTTCATTAATTTTCTTATTTCATGCATCTAGAACCATATTCATAACATAAATTACACATTAATTTCATATATTACAATTTTTAATTAATTTCTTTTAATTGATGATGAAAATATTCATCTTGATATAGAATTACTAATGTTGGTGGTATAATTGAATGAAATAAGAATATGTTATAATAATGAATAAGTAAGAGTACGAAGTTATATTATAATAACTCTTCAACACCAAAAACCCCTATTAGTCATTTAGTAAAGATTAGTGACCCCGCAATTCTATCCTCAAAATTTTAATGGGTTAACGACTAGAATTGACGGTGTAAAACAAACAAATAGGAGGCATAAAACTCATATATCACAAGAATACTAAGATTTAACCACCAATAAATTCCAAATTATAAACAAATATAATACTTACAACAACCCATAATTCAAGAATATTTTAGAAAAATAAAAAACTACAAATAGTGTACTGAATAAAATTATTATGTAGTGACTCTAACATTAATCCCCTACTCTAATCTTGTACTATCTAGATAAATAATCAAAATCACCCTATAATCATTGAAAATAGAGTATATATACGAGTTTTTATTAAATTTATTTTAATTATGATCATTCCCAAGACCTATCAAGTAATTTTGAATGAAGAATAACAATTCATTTGGGAAAAACTAAAGAACAAACAACACAATATCTCTTCAGCTATCCTATTTCATCACTATGTGAAACTCTCCATTTTTCACATCCAATGTATTAATATAGTTTCATGGAATAAAATAAAAGATTACCAGAAAATAATTCCCCATTTATTTTCTTCTCTCCCACCCTCCAAGTCAAATCGCATGTACTTAATCCATTCAGTATCTAATGTTGATTACATCACAACCCTACGAACCTTAACTTCCCATAGGGTCCAACATCTTATGATAACATCATCCATCAATATTAGTACCACTACTATATATAAACAACAACTGCATTATCACTCCTTTATCCCATATGTATCCATACTATAGCATCTATATATTGTAGGGTGTTAGGAAAATTAATGAAATCAACCTTATTTCATCCTCATACAATTCTTGACCTCTAAAATATCTGAACTCACTATCAATTTATCTTATCCATTTTATCACACATTAAGGGATAGAGAGGAAGATGGGATAGTAGATCATATTCCCTCACTAACCTATTGTATTTAAAAATAACATGAAACCAATAATTTTAGGATTTGATATATATAACAAACTCAGATGCATCCATTATAGATATCACACGAAAAATACAAGTATATATCCACAGCCACACATAAGACTATCATAAATATTTTACATCAATAATATGCCATCACAATCCACCATCCACCCTATTATACCATCATCATACAGTATTTTTATGACAATCTAAATCCTCACTGACAAGCCCATTTCCCACATATAAAAACAATTAGAAACACTTACTAAATAAAAATTAATCAAACCATCTTACCATTTTTTTAATTCATTATTCATTTTATTATTATACTCATTAAGACCTTAAACTCCATATTTAAAATAATAATAATTACCCACAAGATAAAAAATTACATCCACTAACCCCATACAATTTTATCATTACTAGGTATATTATATTCCATTTCCATTTGAAAACTACGAAAAACACACAACTTATCCCATGCCAAACAATACAACCACTCTTCGATTCATATTCCAACTAACATAGCCTCACTTCAGAAATTCGGAAAACCAACATGGTGCCACTTCGAAACTCAACAAAAAAATGAATCCCCACTACCCAACATAATCCAACTAATTCACCCAAAAAAACATAATAATCTCCCCATAATAACACCCACATCTCCAAAAAACACATACACAAAAAATAGCTACAATATATTTTCATGCACATTAATAAAAAATAATTAATTCAAAAAAAACTATTACCATAATCCCATTATTATTTAGAAAAATAAATAAGATATTAAATGAAATTTGAAAAAATGCAGTTTCCCACTTGAAGTTGATATCATTTTATTAAAGGCGAGGCTAAAACAACATTTACAGAAAATGATCAGTCTATAATATTTCTTTTTAGAAATAGTAATGGGTAATAATTAATCACATATAAAATATCATGAAGGAATGTAATCACAAATATTTTACCCCATTACCATAAATTATTGTTAGGATGATTCATTGTCTTCATTAGGTCAATATACACTACATACCCAAAGAATAAAAAAAACATGAAAATCTAATAATTTACTAGAATTAAGTTATATTTCTCAAATAAGATACCTCAAACAATTATTTTCAAATAGTTTCACAAGAAAAAGTGATTAAGAGTGGATATCAAGATCTGGATAACACAAATAGGTTCATCTATAACAAAAAAACATAACATCAACCACATTCATCGGGCCCCACAATCTGATCACACCATAAATCTAGATCAGTCTTTAAGTGATAAATAGAGTGAAAACCAAGAGTAAATATGTATAACTCACCTTCAATCACCACAACTAGATCTCTCAATATGAGGATAAAAAATAAAAAATAGAGGATGTAAAGGTTTCATAAAAACAAACTCAGATTTCCCTAATGTAGAGAGAGATGAACAAGGAATAAATATTTTTCAAGGATTACTAAAATTTATACCTAACAATAAAAACATAAAACCTCATTTAAATACTCTATTTCATGCTTTAAAATATAGTTTTTTTCCAAAAGGGAATGGTGTAATCCGCATATCGTTTCAACAATGTGAAATGGACCTAGTATCCCATGTAAATACCATCACATATATCTCATAGATTCTATGAATTTGAGGTATCACCATAGTGATTCCAAAATTTATCTCCACAATGACCCTTCATAAGGAAAAAACACCTTATTAATTCACCATTCTCCATGGTGTATTCCAAAGGACCATCTAAAAATAATGTTTCTTACCATTTTATTGATAGATCCTGAAAAATATATTAAAAATGAACAAATTTTTATTTAATAAGGATTCTATAGATTGATTATTAACAAAAATATAAACTATTCACCCCTATACTACAACCCTTATAACCACCATGAATCCAAGAATTAATAAAAACATACCTGGAGTATTACATACCTTATTTCAATAAACCCCATCAACTAAATGAAAATCAAACTTAAACACACCCATTCTCTCTAGAACCACCTCTAGAATACTAAAAAAAGGCAAAACCAACAATGTAACCATCCTGGTATATCTGAACTATTACATTCCAGTCATGATAAAATATTTTCATAATTTTTAAGGATAACTAGGAAAAAACCTCTTATAACAATTAAATAGAACACCCCTTAAGAGATTCCTCTCTAATAAGACGATGTGATTACCTATTGAATGAACAAAAATTAGGAGAATAAAATCAGGAGAGAATCAATAAGAAACACTTCATTACATCCATAGAAATTTCAAACATCCATTCAACATTGAAAAAATATATTTAAAATATATTGTGAAATTATCCATTCATTAATGAATCACATAATTGTGTAATCTCATCGACACCATTATGCCTCAAAAGAATTCAAACCAAACAAATGGATTTACCACATATGACCTTGTCCTGTTGTTCTTGAAACTCAATTGATTTCTCTATAAATTTATTAAATCATCAATATCATGATCTCTTTAGTATTTTATATGGAATTCATCCTGAATATGATGATGATTTTTTTTTCACATCAACACATCATGGATCGATCCATCTATTGTGGGAGTACCAAATGATATGAAACCTATCCAATGTGATGTAAACCTAAAAATGATGTATAAGAATAAGAGAGTTAATAATGACATAGAAAAACATGTTTACCCATGGTGAGGGGATTCCCATATAAATACATGATTCATAACATAGATCTCTAATGGCCTCATCCTTTGATCAACACATGAGTTTTGAATATGCTATTCTAACTTCATATGTTCCAAAACCGAATGAATCTTATCTATCAAGATTTCCCCCTACATATTACCCATATATTTTCCATTCCATTTCTTTAGTCCCCCATAGTGGATAATTACAAGTTCAAACATACAAAACCTCAAAAATTTACACTTTAATCTAATATTGAATGATATAATTACAAAAAAAGTAAACCAAGGGGAAAATATTAATCATCGATCCACTAAAATCAATAATGAAAGCCTGTATCAAATCCTATAATATATATATGAATTTATCCATATTACCATATATCTAGGGTGGTAATGAATTGTTGAGGAGAGAATGGATTGAAAATTATGTTTCAATATTCTCTAGACTAGTAATTTAAATGTATGATCCCTATAAGAAACAATGGTCCTAAAACCCCCATAAATCCATATAGCATCATCAATATACATTCCTGTTAATTCCTCCATCGCACTCAACTCTCTAATATTTAAGAAGTGAGAGGAATATTTCATCTAATGAATGATCACCCATATAATGTCACATTACCCATAGGATGAAAGGAGAACAATGACAAATTCAATCAATATGTCCTTAAAATTACCCAAGGTAGCATTAATTTGTTTCATCAAACAAACTATATTGTGATTCTCTACTTTAAACTAGTTACAAAATAGGAACGATGACATGAACTCTTCCATTAACCCCTTTATCTCAGGGCCCCAATGTGGACTTATAATTGCATGATAATTATTGGATACAATAGGAAGAGCTTGCACCATTGTGATATGAAACACCAAGAGAACATCAATGTTTTCCACTAACTGGATGAAAAACCTCCCAAAAATCATAATCTGATATTGATTATCATCTGATCATGTATTCGGAGTATCACCCCGAATAAAAATGTTCAATGTAACCTTTACCTCTCATTCTTCCCACATAGAATCATACAACCACTACATCAAGGATTATTTATTTTTCATCAAAAACAGGAAACCATGTCCACCGTCATTCTCCACCTTCTGATGCGTCATGGAAATCTCCTTCATCCCTCTCTATAAATCTATGTATTTAGAAACAACATCCCCCCATGGATTCATAATTTTCAAATCTATACTAATATTCTACTTCACTAAGGTGTAGAATGAAAAAAAAATGTATTAGTCATGGATAGATTACATTCCACTATATTATCATACATTTAGATCCCACTAATAGAAACACTATAACATCGTTACACTTTAAAACAACAATATGTTTGAAAGTGTATAAAATATGGAACATCGAGCATAAACAATCTAGGAGAATATATTGCATGAACATTGTAACTTTGTACTTGAATTGGTGGGAACAAATAGGGTTACCGACAACATTAAAATAATCATAAATGATTTATATTTGGGATTTATTAATATACTAAAGTACTTAGTTTTTGGTAAAATTATTTTATACTTCAAAAATGCATTTTATATATGAAAGGTTCTATATTCATTCTGTGTGTCATTGTTATAATTAATTTGCTAAAATTTTAGAAACTATATTTTATTAATTAATATAATTAATTAATTCATTATATCATAATTATCATAGGTTAAAATGTTTTTATTCTTCTGAAAAAAATCATTATCAAGCCAATTGTAATAACTACTAATTTTCACTAAAAACTATATTTCTGTTTCTAGTATTTACAAATTTACATTAATTTTTTAAATGGTTAAAATTAAAATTAGTTCTCTTTTATTATTATTCAATAAAATAATTCTCATTTAAAATAATTTTATTTTTTAATTTTATAATTAAAACATTTTATACATACAAACAAATTTTTCTGAAAAATAGTTTTTTCATTACATTTAGAATTTTAGTCATAAATTAATTGTTTTCAAATTATATAATTTCAATGTTGAAAAATGCATTCAAAATTTTAAATAAATAGGTTCAAATTCCTTAAATATGTATCATTTAGTTATTTTCACAATTAATAGTAACTAATATTAAATAATTATCCCCATATTAAGGGTAAATTAGGTAATTACATATAGAAATACTGTGATATGTACTAATAATTACCATAAAACTTTATATTATTTGACAGTTTAATTTGGAAATTTTGACCAATATTTATTAAACATTGAATATTGGTTCTATAATTAACTAATTTTGATAATTATAATATTTAATAAAAACATAATGATAAAAATGTCACATTCATTCTTTTGATACATATAGTGTTTTTTGATAGGTATAAATAAAAATTAAATTTGGTTCTAAATGGATAATAAAATATTAATGATTTTTTATCATCTTAATTTATTGTATATTTTCTCTAACTGAATAATTTGCCTAAATGGTTACGTAACCTCGATAAGATAATTATTCAACTAATAAAAAAATATAATAAAGGATTTTAATAATATAAAATGTAAAACACATTTAATAATTTCTTTTCTTAGGTATATTTTATAGATCAATATTTCATGATTGGGATGATTAAAATTATCATATTCTGGTTCACCATTTTTCTTGATGCTGTTAACTTCAAATTAAATAAATATTATAAAAATGACCTTAATGATATTTTATAATAAATAATATTTTATTAAATAATTTAAAATTAAAATAAATACTATCATCCACAAAATGAATTGGAAAGGGCTTCAAATATCAAAAAAATCATTTATGATCCCTTTTCAAATTTATGGTAATATTGTTAGCACTTAGTTGGCAGAAAACTGTATTACTATAGCCAATATCGATATGGTTAATAGGGATTTAAACTTAATATTAAGGGTAAAAATAAAACAAAAACTTCTAGATATTTAATTGGATGAGATAATTAATACTCATCTTCATATTATATTCAAATTACACTATTTAGATACATTTTTTCATAAAAATTATATTTGATATTAATTTAATACTTTGTGAAATTTCCCGAATTCCACACCATTTACTTATAAATATAGACCACCTTTATTGTTTCAATATACAACATTAAGAAACCTATCATGAAAAAACACTACCCAATTATCCTATCGACATTATTATAATAGTTATATGGGTTCTTGGACTTTAAAAAGTCCAACCATATATTCCTTAAGGGGATATCTAAATGATGTCTACCGAAGAATATGTAGTTATCTTTAACGACCCTTTCATGTTTATATACTCATCCGGTTCCCCTTAATTTTTCATAACCATCGTAAAACATTAAATAAATTATCATAAATATACCAATATGTTTTAATTATTATGGTATGACCATATTCAAATTCTTTTCCATTCTACGAAAAGAGAAAATATCGCTTGGGTGTATGTAGGGCTTACCATCTAAATATAGCGGTACAATTTGTTTTTCATCAACACTTTATTTTGAGGTTTATAATGACAAGTAAAAATAATATATATGATATTTTTGAAATTAATATTCTTAAAGAATTAAAATTTCATATATACATTCCTAACTACAAATCCATTTGAAAAAAATAATGTTGCATGTGTGTACGAGTGGACTAACACCACCATGAAGTGATGAGATTTTTTTCATTTATTTTTTACATTAATGGAAAAAAGGGTGAATATAATGAATTTATATGATATTTATTATATATAAATGATCAATAAAATGTTAATTATTATTTATCTTTTTTCCATCTATTGAAATGTGAAAACAGCATTCTTGCATACGTATGGCCTGCCATCTACATGAACATATTATTTCATTTTTCTATATCTTGAAATTTGAAATTATTATAAATATATATATATATATATATTGAAATTATATGATATTTATATCATTATTATCATTCTATAGATTATGAACCAAAATCGACATATAAGGACAAAAACTAAGGAACCAACCCTTACATAAAGAAAGAAGTAGTTATCACTTGGAATAGTTAATTTAATACATGAGTGATTAATGGTTATTATAAATTCATATATGTTATGAAATATATTTTTATGGTTATAAAATTGATTTATAAAAATTAAATATTTTTTATAAATGTGGTTAGAACGCATATAAAGGAATTCATAAATGACGTAAGGGTTTTTCATCTCAAATTTTCGTTTTCCAAAAATATGTTATGTGATAAACCTATGTTGTTTAATGTGGATTATATAATTCTTATATGATATTTTATATCATTAATATCATTAAATTAATGGTTTTTAATTTTTCATTTGAATTTATTTCATTCTAAGGGGTTATGATTTGAATGTTACCACATTGTTAAGGGTTTATTTCAGAATCTCATCATTATTCAGGATTGTTTATATTTCTATCTTAAATAGGGAAATTATTATATCTTATACAAAATATATTTTATTATACTATATTTATTTCAATAAATTTAATTGTTTCTATAGTCAATATATCATAATCAGGTTTGTACGGAAATCCGACTTTTTTTTACTCGATTGGGAATGATTTTCAACAACGGACATATTTTACAAAAAATGTTTCCAAGAATATTTTTACTATTATTTAATGATTTCATAAATAAATATTTAAACATAATATATTTTTAAAAATTATTTTAAAATTAATCTTCTATGTCATTTTTTGAATGATGATTTGTTTTTAAATTTTAAAGAAAATATGAAAGGAATAATTATTCATACAGACTAAACATGAATAGAATTTCCTACCATTTGGTTTTCTCAATTATTTTACGATTTCAAAAAAAAATCACTATTGGTTTTAATGAAAATTTACTTCCTAATATTTTATAATTTTTTATGTTTTTGAAATATGATTTCAATGTAGAAATTTTATTTTCCTAAAAAGTGTTTTATTAACCATTTTATGGAATTTCTATTTGAAAAAAAATAACTACTCTTTTAATTTTCAATATGGTATATGATCAGATTTATTTGGAAAATTACTAGCATCCCATATGTTATTTCTTCCTATACATGTATACTTTTTTAAATTAGGCTAGTTGGTAAAATTGTATTAATTATTCATATGATGAATGTATTAGAATTATTGACTAATGGGTGGGGTATAAAATTATATATCCTCTCAATTCATTATTAGCTATCATTTTAATAACCAATTGTATATCCTTATTAATTTTTTTTAGTATTCGTACATATGGTTTAAATTTTCATGGCATAAGGCCTCGTTGGTAATATTCAGATGTCTGATACTATAAGTTCTATCATTATGAACTAATTTTTTAATTCCCATGAAACTATTTTTAATAATATCCATGAATAATATTTATAATTATGTGATTATTTAAATTTAATCATTTAATATTCATTCTAATTTTCTATATTATTCTTCAACCTAAATGTATTGATTTAATGGAATGTGGTTTTAGTTAGTTACCTTTTTATAATGATTATCCATTATTTAATCATGATTACTTCCTCTGATCATACCCCATACTGAGCATCTAACCTCACACATATTTGGTTTCGATTACCAAGGATATTAATCAGAAATAATTGAATGATTTCAATGATTTGGAATATATAATTTTTTTATAATTTACAATTTATGTTGGAATACAATATTTTGTATTTCAGTAAGCCTCTAGTTTACCATGACTGATAAACTATACATTCATTCTTGATACGATTTTGTGTATATAGATCCAAGGTAATGAATTAACAAATGACCTTGGGATTCTAAGATCATGGTCATTATAATTCATATAATTGGAAGTTTAGTAATAAAAAATTTAACTAGATATTGAAATATATACATTAGGGAACGCAATATTATGACAAAAATTGATGATAAAACTAAGTACATGATTTCAACCAAATGTTTTGGTAAGTTAATGATTATGTGTATTTTCTAGAAATACATCCATATTTGGATATAAAATGTTTATGTGGTTTTTTAATAGATCCATCTTGTGTTGATAACTCATAAATGATTTGGTCAAGTATATCATTCCCATCATTTAGATGTAAAGTGAGTATGCCTTTACTATAACCCAATTGTAATGAAATGGATTTTCAAAATTTTATTTTCATAAATAATTTACGAAAATTCGGAGATCAGGAGCTGAGATGGTGTGTGATTCTTTAGTTCAGGTTCCTGTAATGTTTGAATAAAAAAATTTACGTTTTTAATTGCACGCACATGTGACTTTTCAGGAAAAAATGATATATCTATTAAATGAGTGTTCAGATATGAAATATGAGGGCAATGTTGATCTCATAGTTATGACATTACCCTAGTCATGGCTGAACATTGGTCGACGCAAGTCATCTATAGAAAAATTCACCATGGGAATAATTGTAAATAATATAATTAAATAAAAATTATTTTACATTGAAAATATAATAACACATAATTGGTAAATTGGATTGGAAATATGACACCGCCATTGAGTTCATAACTGGGTTTTTTATTAAGGTTAAGCCTAACATCGACCTGTGTGGTTTGGCTATAAAAGTTAATTTTAGGATGGGATCATCATTAAAATATTTAATAAATGTATTTATATTGTAGGATAAATGTTTACACCATGGTGGATTCATTTATTAATAAGCCATGTCAAGGGAATTCATGGTTATTGGTAGAAACCTGGAATTACCCTGAGGCAAAGAGAAGGAAGCTCTCTCCTGATGACATAAGCCAGCTTATCAACGATCTATGACAACACTGAACCCCATTTTTCATTAATGACCGATACAATAATCAAGGTAGGGTGTTGATATGATTTTGATTTATTTTTTCCATCATAGAATCAAAGTAAAATCATGGTCAAACCCATTAACATGTTGATCTTAATTTTGATCATTCATCTAGGTGGGATAATTATTGTAGGATTAAAGTAAATAGATCATGGTGATTATTCGGTTGTTGGTTTCTTTATGATCATGTTATCATGAACAGATCAAGGATAAACAAACAAGGACAAGATCTATTTTTTCGGTGTTCATGTGATCAATCTCTCCTCCCTAAATATATAATGTTCTTTGTGTGTTCTTCTCCCTTTGAAACCCTACATGAACGAATGATCATTGTGCCCAAGATCCATGCCACAGTGATCCAAGACCAAAGGTTGTAATATGTGGTGATATTGAGGTGGTGTGATTGGTGCACAGTAGGCATGTAGTGGCTCACGATAGAAGGGAAAAATGGCAGGCTACCGACAATGTGGTTGGGGATGATGGAAGCACACGGCCTGGAGGGAGGTTGGGTTCTAGTGGAGTGCATGGTCGTGGTACTAGGGGACTACACAAAAGGAGGAGCCCACAGCGATGTAGGTCGTGGTAGGAGGTCACAGCGGTGGATGTGGAAAGATGTGGAACCTAGGTCACATTACATGGGGACCACACGGTAGTAGGCCCAAAAAACTAGGGTGTCCGGATGTGGTTCCTTCCATGTTGAACATGGTGGCCATGTTCACAGATAGCACACGACCGAGTCAGGCCTTGAAGAAGATGAAACGCATTCGGCGACTGGGATGGGTGACCTCGACCACTCTTTTGTCCTAGTGGGCTTCGGTATAGTGACCCATCACGTTGGGATAGTTTGGGCACTCCTAGACTGATTGGTTTGGGTCGGTTCGGAAAAAATGGGCCATACCATGTTGGCCGAACCGGGTTGGGTCGAACATGGACTGACCAGATCCTTTTTAGTAAATTGGTTGTATCATTCAAAATGAATGTCCATTTGAAATGAAATTTACTAATTTGGGACCCTTATGATGATAAGGTACATTTTAGATACTATAAGTGAGTTTTAGTGGATTTCAGATTACGGAATAATGGTTTGGGGAGTTGGTTCACTTGCAACAAGTGCGCTTCGAGTGGATTATTGTGGCTGGCTATGACTTTATGACATGGGGGACTGCTTGATCCATTGACACTCCATGCACCCTCGACACATTGTGCACGATCGACACTCATTGCACCATCGAAGCTCCATGGGTCATCAACACTTTATGCGCCATTGACACCCATAACAATGTCACCACTCTAGGCACCACCGATGCTCAATGTGCGACCAATGCTCCATATGCCATCGACCCTCAATGTTCCATCGATGCTCTATGCACAGATGACACATCTAGTGTCACATATACCAAGATATCTATGGACTACAATATAAAATATGTCTCCTCATTCTTTAGACATATAAATTTATGAGATGACATTATTGATTGTACTTCATTTATTTCATTTTACTTTTACATTGAATGTTTCCGTTGTGGTATACTTCATGGGGTTTTTTTGTGTTGTACATTTTGTAATTCTTATGGTTTACCTTTATCGTTTTTGGGTCCCTACAGAGTATTTTTTTACACACCCCTGCATGGGTTATACACCAACTTGTCATGTCATGTGTAGAAAATCAACTCTTTGATAGAGTCCTTGATTTACCGTAGCGTGGTTCTTAGAGATAGGCCCAACAGATGAGGTGTTATTCAGTGACATCGGATAATTTTCTCTATACCAACCCTTCAGGATGGGTTTTATGTGGACAAGATTCAAGAGCTTGTACTTACCTTTTGGTTGGGCATGTATTTTGGCCCTGTTTAATTTTCATTTATTGTATTCTCATACACTGTCATTGGTATCATGATTCAATGCGTGCTTGTTTATAGAGTGTTTTATGTCTATCACTTTTGGTCTAGGAAATGGGTGTTTGTGTAAAGGTACTTAGTAAAATTCCTCCCATTTATGGGACATGACTACTCGATGCTAGTCACCAACCCCTGGCATATTGGAGGCGGGCATGGGGTAGTCATGGAATGGGACCTGGGGGACATGTTGTGAAAGATTAGTATCAAAGGAGGTCAATTCTACCTAATGAATCAAAAGTCTATGAGATTGGTTTTGGGAAATAGTGTAGACTATTTCAATATTGGAATTAATTATAGGGAATCAAGTGTTATTGCAGCCGCCGATTTATCCATACACTAGGAATCTGAAGTCTACTTTCCAACTCGGTAAATGAAAACAATAGTTGAATGGAAAAAAACAGTACATGCATCATATAGGACTGAGTGTGTTATCTTGTCCTTCTTGAGTTAGTGTCATCTCACCAGTATACTCTATTCACATTGGTATGTCTTTATCTATTTCAGCATGCCTCCACGTAGACAACCATACAGGATTCCAATGTGTGATCAGAAGGATGGTTCTCTCAATGATGAGGCATTGGTACATGGACTATTACTGGAGATAGCACCCCCTAGTGGTGTACTAGTGACAACACTGCCTGGAGAGCAGCAGTTAGTACCAGCATTACTGGGAAAGGATTCACATAGGCTGGGGGCACTTCATGAGTTCCATAAAAAGAAAACACCCATATTTATGTGTGATCTGGACCCCCATGAATAGGAGGATTTTCTAGAGGTGGTTACGCGTTTCATCCACCTAATGAGGACGCATCTCAACTAGATATCACTTATAACATTCTAGGTAAATAAAGAATATGACATTTTCATATTTATTAATATTTGTGAATAAAATGTTAATATTAAATTAAATGTAATTCTACGTTTGATGGCGTAACTAATACGCAACAACGAGTTTCTTTTAAATATTACATTGGACACTAATAATATAATAATATTATTTTAAATGATAGTTAACGCCTAGCCGTTGTAATGGCGGGAATGAACAGAACTAACTACCAAATGATTATATATGTTTGTTAAATATTTCAACAATTACCCAATAAATTATAGAGGCTTAAAATGTGAATAAATCCAATTTTAAGCATAAATATTCTAATATTCTTTAAAAGGTCGATTAACCGCCTTTTGATGGATAACCCTTCTTAAATATACTTTTTATCAATCTTATATTATATATTTTAAAAAATAAAAACCTTCTTTATAATCTGGACATCAAAGTTTTCTTTGAGTAAATTTTTGTTGTTTTTTCGATAAAGTTCATTTTTTAATGAATAGTGAAAACTGTTGTATTTTAATTCAAATCCTTATTTTAATCTAATTTATTTCTATGGATATATTATATTTTTAAATGGTTTTAAAGTGTAATTAGAATATATTTTTACCAATTTTCCAATGGTGGTCATTATAATTAATTTCACTTTGAAAATGCACATAAACAAGTGTCAATCTTTTGATAGATATTGTTTCTTAAAAACACGCTATTTATTTTGACAGTGGGAATTAACTATATAATTTATTAATGAAACTTATATGTTTTTAATTTGGTAAAATGGACATAATTTTTGAACTTGTAATATCAAATATAGCTTAGGGTGAATTTTTGGTACTTTTCTGACAATGTTCTTTTTTTTATGAGTACTGAAAAATACAGCATTTTAATTCAAAACTACCTTTTCATCCAATTTATTTATATAGTTAGATTTTAATTTTAATTTTTTTAAGGTTTAATTTAATTATTTTTTATCATTTAATACAAATTTTTTCATTGGAAGTAATTTCACTTTTCAATTAGATGTAAAAACAATTCAATCTTTTGATAAATTTTACTTCTTAAAAACTCATCTTTGTTTTTGACAACGGGAATTATTTTTAAATTTATTACTGCAATTTCTGTGTTTGTAATTTTTTAAAATGGATTCCATATTTGAAATCAGAAGGGAGAAATTATTTAATTAAGACTCCTATGTTTTTGGACATTATGAATATTAATGACACTAATTATCATTAATTATCGTGATTAATTAGTAATCAGGTAGTTAAGGATAATAAAATAATATCATAATAATATAAAAAGACCCCAACATGTGTCTAAATCCTATTTTTTGAGACATTTCCGACCATTTACAGCCTTTTTCCAACTTAGGGACCCCATGGAATCACTTTTGTGTGATAGTTACCTTTAATCATATTATTTTTAAAGAAAGGAAATATAATAAAAGTATTTAATTCCAAAGTAAAACAATTTTTATTTTGTTTATATAAATGATATATTTGACTATAAATATTAATTTGAAATCTAAGAATATTTCCTACATCATGGTATTTTATTTATAATTTTTAGACATTAAATATATAAATTTATTTATGACACAATGATGGTGCAGTTATTACCTCATTAATGAACGATTTAAATATATGATATTATAAGTGTTAAAATAATTTTCTTTTGATTCTTTGGATGATATCCACGAATTTTATAGATACTTATGACTTGTAAAATATATGTTAATGCTTCTATTTCGAAGGAATAGAGTTTTATGCCTTTATCAAAAGTCAACTACCAAATAGTGTCGAAATTGGCATAAATGAGTTTTTAAAACAAATATTATTTTATTAAATGAAATAATAGTCTGAAAAAATTTAATATTCTTCCAAATGATATATAATATATTAATAATATCATTATTGATACAGTTATGGGACTATTCGAATTTTAATGTAATTATTATGACCTTGTAGTTTTAAAATAAAAAAAAATTACGTGGTAAGAATTATTAATTTTAACTAAGGGTTAAAATGAAATGATAAGGTGAATTATATGGCCTAAACATGTCTTAATCCTATTGGTTAAGTTTATTTCTACCCCTTATCCTCTTACCCTCGAAATATATCATTTTTTAACCATTCTAATTTGAAAAATATTTTATAATAAAATAATATTTCATGAATTTCCAAGAGTGCCCCTCCTCCCTCTTATAAAAGGCCCCCACCTCTACCCCCTTACCCACACCTATCAAGACCTTTGATCATCCATCCTATGCTCATATTGTATCTCCACATCCCTCTATTACTCCCAGAAGCCTCACTTTGGGCATAATTGTTTTTAAAGAATCCTTTGTCTCAAATCAAAAAGAGTTACCCGATTTAGAGGTAATGTCACCTCTCGAGTTTATTTCTTTTATTTTCATTCTTCACTCACCACTATATTCTTATTATTTTATCCCATAATAAAAAAATTATCCTAAATATACTAATATTTTTTTATGATAATTTTTATACCTTAACTTACACACACCTCCATCTAATGGTTAAAGAACATATTGTTTTTGTGGGTGGCGAATTACTGCCTCACGAAACGAAGATTGTTCAATCTTCTTTTAACACCTATCATGGTAGCCATTATGATGGAAATATATTTATATATGATATATATTATATCAATAACCTCTCTATTCTTTGGTATTTTATATTTAAAACATACCTTTATGCTTTGCATGTTTTGGAACTGTGATAATTTCATTTGAAGAAGTGTGGACTACCGCCACCTCAAGTGATGTGAGTCGTTCATGCCAAACATGGAATTTATAAATAATGTAATTAATGAAATTATTTAACCTATATAAAATATATATTATATTGTGGTTATAATATATCTATGTATCATTTATTTTTAATTCATTTATTATGACAAGGAAATGAAAGTAGCATTCATGCATACGTACGGCCTACCATCTCCATGAACGATGCATTTCATTTTTTATCTCCAAATTTTATGGAATAGTATAAAGTAAATATATACGGGTTATATATGATATTTAAATCATTAATAATATTTTGGAGATGATGGACTTATAACTACATGGTCAATTTTTTTCAAACAAATTCATTTTTTGACTCATGTACCGAACATCGACAAAACGTATGATATGAACTCACATAATTAACTAATTATTTTTACACAACAATATGTGATATCAATTGAATAATAAATTTTAAAGGAATTCATTAATAAATTATAAATTGACCTAATTTTATTATTCAGGAATATAAAGAACAGACGAGAACTAGTCAGACTTGAGGTAAGGGATCCTACCTCTCTCTTTCTTTTTAAGTACTCTATTTTATTTCATTTATTTTAAGATCCTATTTCTTATGTTAGGGGATGTTATTTTATATTAATCTTACTTTAATGTTTATGTTCTTAAGATTATAGAACTTATTTGATCTCATAAATCAATTTTTGGATATTTTAGGAGGCTTTGTTAGGCTGCCAAATTTTCATAAGGAGATTTCTTATCTCACCTTTAATTTCGTGAGATTTCCATTGTTCGCCACTTATTTATTGAATGTGGTGTATTGTGTGCTTAAATTTAATATATATTATCTTTATTATATTTATATTCATGGCATTATGTTATTCATTTGGTTCTTATTATCTTTTGTTCATATGACTCGATTTATTATAATGGTGGAAGGGGTTTTTATCTCACATTTCTTTCTCGTGGGATTCATGCTACATTTGCCACTATTTCCATTGTGTGGTGTATGTACTAGACATTATTCTACTATTTTTGTAATATAATTTATTTTATGGGTATTTACATCAACATTTTATAGTTCTTCTTCCATGGGGTGTACGTTTTGAAAGTTACCCCAATCGGTAAGGGAACCTTTCACCCTCCTCTTTTTAAAAAGACTACTTTTTGTTAGGTCTTTTAATTTACATATTTATATGTTGGGATATGTTATTATATATCCTTATTGATTTAAATTTGATGTCCATGTTATGATATACCCTTTTTATCTCTCATCAATTCATTTTATAAATTTTAATGTGACGATGTTAGGCTGTCAAATTTCTGTAAGAGAACTTCTTAATCCAATTTTAATTCTTTGGGTTAAACCTCTATTTCATGATTATGTTGTAATATGAATATGTTTAGATGACCTATGATTTTTTTAAACATAATATCCACTTACATTGAGTGTATTTATATTTCTCACACATAATTATGTAATTTATTTAACATTAATCTATGGATAACATCTTTGTACGGGACATCGTCTCAATCTCCTTTCATTAAGTCATCTTTTGATTTATACATGACTTTATTTTATATGGTGTATAAAACCCTTTTGACATTTCATTTCGTTAAAATGTAATATTTTTACACATATCATTTTACTAAACGACAAAAGAAGTGTATTTTTTTTCTTACGTATGCAGCGAGAATGACTTCTCCGCCACCGTGACCATTATTTGAGTTTCAGCTTCCTCTACAAGCCATAACTCTTTTTTTAAAGATAAATAAATACCATGTTGTAATTTTCTTTTATTTTTGTATTGAAAATGGTTTTGATAATGTCTTTATTATATCAATGTGTTGTATTTATATCTTTTTATTGAAATGTGGAAATGTTATGTTTCCTTTATGCATGGTTTATGTGATATGATTATGTTATGTTTCTTGGGAATTGATTATGAATTCGGGTGGTTCATTGATATACTAAGGGTGGGTGAGCCTGAGATAGATCTTCAATGCATTGGGTAATGTAAAGGAGTTAAAGGCTAATGTTTCTTCGAAGAGATTTAGGGAATATTATGAGATGGGTATTCCAAATGTAACCACGAGGGTTACTCCCTACGTAAGAATGATATAAATGCCTCAAGTTACCTTTATTTCCTATGATTTCTATGAGTTATTCATAAATCTTATGATTTCATGAGGTATGTTAAAGTGATTATGTTTTATGAATAAAGTATGCTTTCATTGATTCTTATGTATACATGGACTAATGTTTTCTTTCCGTGTTTTTATATCCCTTTTTGAGATTTTTATGCTCATCCCATGTTTTTGGAATGTTTTACACAGGACTTAAAGATGAATAGGGTCAATTGTGGGATCAAGGAAAGACATGCTATCTAAAACATGGAACTAGACATGTTTATTTTTAAGATTTTTGATGTTATGAAAAAAATGGATACGGAGTAGAAGTGTCTACTTTGTAATCTTTTGAGATGTAATAGATATGTCCTAATTCTCTAAAACTCTAAATCTGAAAATATCCTCAATGTGAATTATCCATTTAACTCAAGATTATGTAATGTTTTAAGGTCAGGTCCTTATATCACTCTGATCCATGAGTCTTCTATATGGATCTTCGGAGATATGGGGGAGTTTACTGATACAGATTCATGATGATATATCCCTAAATTGGAAAGACTTAGACAATATCTTCATAGAGGAATTATTCCCAATGATGTTGAAATCTGTGCATATATAAGATCTAATTCATATGTATTAGGGGATCCAAATAGTAGTGGAGCATTAGCAATATATACAGATCATTCCCGCTACAACATAGATATGGTGTAGGAACCATTATTTGGGGCCCAGACCATTGAGCAGGGGCTACACAGGGAGATCAGGGCATCCATGATATCCCTTAGAATTATAAAGTATGCTGGGGTACTAAAGCGATATATTCTATTAGACATGTTTATGGAGGAGCAGACATTAGTAGTTGGAGCTACGATCGGGTATCAGGTAGTTGTGTCTTCGGCAAAAGGTAACCAACAGTTTAAATAGGGATCCAAGAGGATCAGAGCATTTAGGGGATAACTATAGGACATGGGGTCAGTGGTGTGAGGCTACCAGGGTAAGGAAAATAACCAAAGGACAAGCTGTGTTACTCATGCAGTGGTTGGGGACATCTAGCTAGATATTTACTGACTCTCCATATAGATTATCAGCATATGGTCGATGGACATCCAAGGAAGAAGCGAATTTATGAACAAGGTGGTTCACTAGGTTGAGGATGTGGATGATGAGCAGGACAGGTAGAAGATATTGGGTAGAGGTTTGAGTTACTACCACCACCTCCCCCAATAAGTCCACCACAGACTTAGGGAAATGGTTGATAGGGTCAAGGATATATTAAGGTGATGGACTCTTATGACCCTAGTACATTAGATATGATTAAAGGTACAGTCTGTGACTTTTCCACCCTAGATTCAGTTTTGATAGACACGGGGGCCAGAACCTCTTTTCTCTCCATTATCCTTGGTCGAGACAGAGATATTCTAGTGGATCCAGTGACTCGGTCCCTACGCTTAGAGATCATAAGATACATGATTCGATGATCACACACTTGTACTGACAGTCTTCACTTACTATTGGGGGGTGAGAGTTTTGGATGGTATCTCTTGGTTACAGCATCAAGGACTTACAATGTCATCCTTGGTATGGACTGTTTATCCACATTCCATGCCAAGATTGAATGTTTTAGGTGGATAGTGTGGTGTGTCCATGGAGACGTGACCAGGTTTTCCTTTCCCTATAAAAATTTAACCCATGTAGTGCAGGATGGACTCAATTATTAAAGGGTGCATCTGATCACACACCAGTTGGATATCATGACCCTCAATGCAGTGAATGAGATGAATCCTCAGTTTTTTATAATGGTGGACGAGTACAATAATTTATTTCTATAAGATTTTTTAGGATTACCTGCTCATAGGGAGGTGGATTTATACGTTGATTTATACCCCAAGAAAAAACCAACATCATCACTTTTATAACATATGGCTTCTGTAGGGCTTCAGGATTTATGCATACAGATTGAGTACATGCAAAGAAACGACCTTATGAGACCTGGTGGTTCACCCTGGGCATCCCTGGTGTTGTTTTCCTTACAGGAAGATGGGATCTTGAGGTTATGTGATTACATCCGGTGCCTAAGCTAGGTGACCACAAAGAACAATTATACACTATTGAGGATTTAATACCTCTATAATTAGCTTATGGGAGAAAGTTGGTTCTCAAAGATAGACCTCAGATCATCCTATCACCAGATTTGTGCATGGGATGAGGAAATCCTGGATATGGTATTCAAAAATTGTGACAGCTAGTATGAGTAAATAGTGATTTCATTTGGAATGAAAAATTCCCCATCAGTGTTCATGGGAGTCATAAAAAGGATCTTTTGTCCTTACTTAGACCGGTTCGTTGTGGTCCTCATTAATAAAATCCTGGTGTACTTGGTGCCCACGGAAGAGCACATTATTCACTTGAGGATGATTCTAGAAATACAACAACATAACTAGATTTATGGGAATCTCTCAAAGTGTCAGTTCTGGGTATGAGAGGACCACATTCTAGGACATTTCATTTTAGAGACTGGAGTTGAAGTAAACCTGGTGAAGATTGAAGCATTGCTTTCTTCGTTTCCACCCTAGAGTGTTACATAGGTGGAGAGTTTTCAGTTTTTGGATGGATACTATCAAAGGTTTGTAATCAATGTTTCTAGGGTAGAATCTCCCTTGACAGCCTTCAAAGGGAAGAGGAATCCTTTTGTGTGAATGAAGAAGTGAAAATATTGCTTTTTGGAGCTGAGGCAGAGGTTGACGAGAACTCTCATCTTGAGATTACTGGAGGAGGGTGTTGAGTACATGGTGTTCAATGATGCATTAGGGAATAGGGTTGAATTTTTTATGATGTAGGGGTTAGAGGTGATTTTCTATGGTTCATTCCAGTTGAGGAAGGATGAGAAGAACTACACAACCAATGATCTAGAGTTTTCAGCAGTAGTCTACACATTGAAAATGTGAAGACACTTCCATATGGGAGAGTGGTTTACCATATACTTCAACAACTAGAGTCTCAAATATATCTTGACTCAAAAGGATTTGAACTTGAGACAAATACATTGTCGATAATTCCTACAGGACAATGACTTCAAGATAGTCTATAATCTGGGGAAGATGAACATGGTGGATGATGCTCTTAGCTAGAGACTAAGTTCACAGATACTGAATGAGGCATCATAGCAATTAGACTCATTATTGTTATCCTTTGTGGATACTAATGAAGCGGCTTATCTCAAATCAATGGTTTTTACCCCACCACTCTTATAATGATTCATGGAGGCAAAACAAAAATATTCCGACTATGAGACTACACATGCTCATATGTACATGGGGCATTCCCTGGATAGATATTTGAATGATAGGGAGCATGTAGATAACTTCAAAGGTTGCATAGTTGTGCCAGAGACATTATGGTGGGAGGTCTTGAGGAAGTTACATAATTCACCTTTTGTGGTACATCCAAGAGTGTCAATGATGAATCAGGACCTTTGGCATCAGTTTTGGTGGATGAGGATGAATAAGGCAGTGGTAGAGTTCATTTCTCAATGTCTCACATGTCAGCAAGTGAAGGATGAGCATCAGGTTTTAGTAGGTTTGACTCAACCCCATGAGGATCTAGTGATGAAGTGGGATGGGATATTGATGGACTTCATTATGGGATTACCAAACATGTCCATGGAACATGATACTATCTGTTTGATACCTGAGAGACTCACTAAGTCGGCCCACTTCCTATGAATCTTTGAGGAGAGCACAGTAGAGATCTTGAGATGTGTTTACCTAATAGAGATAGTTCATATTCACAAAGTACCATTAAATATCATATTAGATCATGATTCTTTCCTTATATCCTAGCTATGGAAGGGATTCTATGAAGTGTATAGGACTCAGTTTCACTTTGGCATGATCTTTCATCCCTTGAAGGATGACTAGATGAATAGGACCATCCATGTTCTAGAGGACGTGCTACATGCTTGGATCCTCAAATTCGGATGCATTTCGAAGGATGACCTAACTCTGGTGTAGTTTTCATATAACAATAGATACTAGTCAACCATTACTATGGAACCATTTGAGCCCATTACATGAAACCCTTCAGGTCACCGATTTATTGGACAAATCAAGGAGATTCAACACTCATGGACATGGAGTTGGTTCATGAAACATCATAGAAGGTGTAAGGAGTCCACGAGTTTGTGAAAATTGAACAAATCCATCATATTTCCTATGTTGATAGGCGTAAAAAGACATTTTAATTGATGTAGGGAGACCATGTGTTCCATAGAGTCTCACGTTGACAAGAATTGCATAGATTTGGTCGGGGTGGTAAGTTTTACCTATGATGCATTGGCCATTTTTAAATTCTGAGTGAAGATGGTGAGGTGGTGTACTGCCTAGATCATTCCCTGATGATACAATAGGTGCATGATATCTTCCACATGTCGCAGTTGGGGAGTTGCATTCATGATCCAACACATGTGATCGATTGGGGAGAGCTGGACATTGATGATGGGGAGATGTTGGCCGGGTACCTAGTGGAGATCGAGGATCAATTGGAGGGGGATCCTTCATGGGTGGTCCATTACTCTGGTTCATTTTTGATGGATGCATGAGAATCTATAGGAGAGAACATGAGAGTGGGAGGCTCATATTATTGATCAATACCCTAATCCTTTTGAGTATCCTTTCTTTTGGAATTCCAGGACATAAATTCCTAAGTTCTTTAGAATGAAAGGAATCATATTTTCCTAATTTTATTATTAGAAATTATTTGGGAAAATTATGAGACTAGGTTCTAAAACGGCATATGATTCAGTGGCCTAGGTTGACCTTAACATTTGTTTGAAAAATATTTTTTTTAATAGAAGGCACACACAACTTTTCTGGAAAAGTGAAATAACACATAAACTATTTTTAAGATAATAAATATTAGGGAATCATTGATCTAAGAGTAATTATTTTACCCTATGTACAACCTTCCATTGGTCAGTGTTGGTCATCTTTAGAAAAATGTCACCCAGGACGTAATCGTAAATAAAATAATAGAAAAAAAATATTTTATTTTGAAATCATAATAAATATTAAATGGTAAATCTGATTGGAAATCAGAGACCACTATTAAGTTCTTAAGAGGTTGTTTTCCTTAGGAAAGTCCTAACATCAATTGGTGCGGGTTGGCTACAAAAGATAGTTTTTTGACCTGAACGTCATCAAAAATATTTAGTAAAAATTTTCAATTTGGATGTTATGTGTTGATGCAGCGTATGTTTTAATTTTTTAATATTCCATTTCAATTTAATTCTTGGTTATTTCCATAACCATGGAATTCCCTTGAGGAAAGGATAAGGAAGCTCCCTCCCGATAAAAAACCATCGACGGATCAAGGATCATCGACGAAACGGAATCGTGTTCTTCATCAACGACTAATCCAATTGTCGAGGTAGGGTGTTCATATCTCTATGATTCTTTTACCATTAATACAATATAATGATGAATGTGAACCAACCCATGAATACATTGATCCATGGTTCAATTTTTCTCATGGTAGGGATAAATATTGAAGGATTAAAGGGAATAGATCTTGGTGATTATTCAGTTGTTGGTTTCTTTGAAATCCCAATTACATGAATTGATCAATGCTAAAAAAACAAGGAGAAGATCCATTCATTGAGTGTTCAAGTGATAATTCTCTTATCCCTAAATCTATCGTGTCATTCTCCCATTGAAAACATTAGATAATGATCGATAGTTCTATCCAGAATCCATGGTTCAATGATCTGAGGCCAAAGTTTTTGATCTACAATGTGATTGTGGAGGTTCAACAGGAGCACAAAAGGAAGGTGGTGGCTCACAGTGGAGGGCACAAAGAATAGTGTCCACCAAAAGGGTGGCCCATGATGAGGGTAGCACATAGCCTATTGGGTGGCCAGGTTCCAGTGAGACGCACAACCATTGTCCAGCGTGATATCACTAGAGGAGGATCCCATGACGGCGTAGGCGATGGGTAGAAGATAGGCACTATGACAAGAGGCATTGGCGATGGTGGATGCATGATGCGGCGTGGAGGTCATGTAGAAGGGGGTGCCATTGTAGCGAGGTTGAGGGACAAGGGGCAGGAACATGGTTGTATCCATGTTGAACGAGGTGGCCACATTGACTAGGAGTGCAGGATTGAGTTGTAAAATAAATGAGTCGGACCACATGCGGTGGGTTGGACTAGGCAATCCATGCTACTCCGGCAGCCTACTAGCCCATCGGGCCAAGTTGGATTGGGTTGGACTAGACCGAATGGGATAGGTCGGGACGGCGATATGGGTCGGTCGGGTAGGCCGGACCGGGTTGGGTTGGACCCAGGCCAAAACCTTTTTACTATGTTGGTCGTATCATTAAAAAATGTATCTTTTTCATTAAATTTTTGTGTCTTTGGGACCCGTGTGATGAGACAGTACATTTTAGATACTCTTAGTGAGTTTTTGAGGAAGTCATTTTACGACCTAATGACATGACGAGTATGTTCTCCCGTTACAAGCACGTTATGATTGGAATTTTCTGGCTGACTGTGACTATGTGACTTGGGGACTGCTTGACCCATCGATGCTCCATGCTCCATCAATGCTCTATGTGCCATCGACACTTCATGGACAATTAATTCTCTATGCACCATCGATTATATGTGTTCCAATGATTCTTGTGCGCCATCGATGTCCCTGATGCCATCATCGCTCCCGGCACAACTAACGCTCTGTGAGCCATTGACACTCTGTGCGACACTGATTCCTTATATAGAATTGATACTTTATTCCCCATCGATGCTCTGGGTGCCATCAACGCTCCATGTCCCACCAAAACATCTATTTCTATTAGTTCAGCACTTCTAGGATTGGAAATGGATGTGTGTGTGTATAAGGTGCATAAGAAAATACCTAATATATTTGGGATATTCTTACTCATTGCTAGTCGTCTTCCCCTAGCCTATTAGAGGTAGACATGGGCTAGTCACATCATGGGCTCTGGGGGGACGGGTCGTGACCCCAATTTTGGATGTCCAGTGGTATATGGTTGAGTTAATTTACATTACATTATGAAACATCATGGGGGATTTGAATAAAAGATTAATAGTGATTTGTTAGGTTAAACCTAATATTTCATAGATTGAAAATGAAGGATTCCTAATGATACATCCTATGATTGACATTTCCTGAATTCCAACTATGACTATTTTTTCTCACACTATTCTTATTGGTTTTAGTCAATGGATGGAACTAGAAGGAATCATTTGATTGTTGAATATGATGGGTAATTTGGTGATTATGAGAATCCAAAAGGTATACTAATTGGAGTGAAATATATAGTGATTATATATAAAACTTTATCACAACATATGTTTAAAACATTATGATTAACCAACTCTCAAACTCATCATAGATGAGAAATATTGATTTTCTTTATTACATGGGTAGTGGATTCCATGGATGAATAATGGCTCAATTTTCATCATATCAAAATTGTGAAATGATACACCCCTTGGAATGTCTCAATTGAAGGGGAATATGTTTTCTATGTTGAAATAATGTTAATTTTCTTGTTAATTTGTAGTTGTTTATGTGTCTTCTTTTTAGGAAACATGGTAATTATCCATTTCAATTCACCAATCCAAAGGGTTAAATCTAAACACATCAAGGACTTATTCTTTTTCAGTCATTAAGGATGAATGATTAAGGTGTTTATGTATTTTAATTTGATAATTTTATTTTAAAAGTCTCATAACAATGAATGTTTTTTATAAGAATCATGAAATGTATAGATATTTTTCCCTAATAGTTTTACATTAGGGATTTGAAAGTATATGTTAAATAGTTTATATGGCACGTTATGGAAAAAACATAATTGTGGGAAAGATAAACTTTAATATATTCCTGATGTTGTTATAATAAAATATTAAAGGTGATTATTTACTTTCATAAATTATATTAGATATTATTAGTGACCTTGAAAATGATTAGTTATTTGATGATAAACTAAATTATGATGAAATTTACCTCATTTTCTAATTCCTATAATATTTTTGTTTTTTTAATAAATAAGGATATAGTTAATTTTTTAGATGAACTTCATTTTTTCATTATGGTTTTATGATAGTCAATATATTAAAATAAATTGAATAATAAATTCAGAGTTAAATTATTTTATTCAAGGGAATAATCATTATTATAAATTAGGGACCTTACTTCTAATTTTTTTTTTATCGCAAATTTGGATGGGCATATATTTTAATGGTTTTAATGATAAATACTGATTGATTGGATTAAGGTGAACTTGGGGTGTTACTATTGATGTTTTAGAGGTTAATATATTATATTGAAGAACTTACGAAAAATATTTTAGTTTTGGTTGATAAATAGTGATATACAGGAAGAATTTTAATTCATTTATATATCTTATGAACTACTAAAAGTTAATTTTAGTGTTTCTTGTAGGAAAAATTCATCCCGAATACTCATCATTGAGAGAAAGGATGATAATTTGGTGAAAAGTGATTAAATGGGGATATTTTACATTTCAATAAATATATTTCCTTATTTTCATATTATAACTGGTAATGAAATTTTTCAACTCCATAAAAATGATCTTGAAACCAAAATTTTATACTATTAAAAAATTTTCTGATGAATTGATGATATTTTCACACATAAAATATTTATGGTTTTTTGGTTTGTAAACATTATCTCATCCATGTTCTCTATCAAAACCTATTAGTGCATAGGTCTTACTTTCCCCCATTTCAATATTTTCTCTACCCACTAATAGTTTCATATTTGGAATCATTGATTTGTGATATTTTAGAGGACCTTCTTATTTTCCTTTCCACCCTTTTTGAATGAGGTTTTATTTTCACTTTTTATGATGTGTGTTTTCCACAATGTAATTTTCAAATGAAAAAAAATTATAGGTATAAATTTCAAGAACACAAATTTTTTAATCGGGGGGGGGGGACATAACAACTCTAGGTTATAAAAGTACACTATATTATGAAGCATATACAATATGCTACCACAAGCATAACCGAACATTGAAATATTTTTATATGGAAGTTATAGTATATCCAAGGAATTTTAGGGTATGAATAGGTTTAAAAACATTATTTAAAAAATTATAAATTTTTAACATACTTATTTAATTAATATTAAATATGTAATTATTTTTTAGTAAAATTATTTTCACTACAGAAATTAATTTCCTTAAAAAATTGTTTTTTGTGGGAATTATAAAATTTTTATAATAATTTTATGAATTTAATATTATTAAAATGAAATTTATTTTTAAAAATATCATATAAAAATTAACAGAGGATTTTGACTTTTTCTGAAAGGATTGATTTTCCAATGAATAGTAAAAAATATTTCTTTTCATTCAAAAGAGTATTTTTGTTTCAATAATGTACATAGATTAATTTTGGTTATAAATGGTTTTAAAGTAAATTTTTTCCCTTATATAATTAATAATTCAATTAAATTCATTTAAATCAAATTTTTTGTTCACATTAGTAATGGATAATTTTTAAACAAAACTTGGAATATTTAGGAACAAAACTAAGTTTTGTTGGGTTTGGAATTTCAATATTATGGTAATATCATTTACTTATCATAATTGAGTCATGAATAATGGATTCATTATTTGCAATCCAAATGTCCAAATGATGTAAATATTTCAATTTTATGGTTTTTCATTTTGAATAGTGACTATAGTAAATAATTGTCACCAGAGTAAGTGTATTTCAGTTAATTTAGGATAAAAATATTGTGACAGAAACTAAAAATCATCCTAAAAATGAATTTATCTTATTTTATTAGTTGATTTTAGAAATGTCAACCAAAGCTTCTAAAATGTTGAAACATGTAAGAATAATTTAGGGATTTTGATTTTAAAAAAAATTAATTATAAAAGATGGAATCGTCACTTTCATGAATTTAATATCAATAATATTTTTTGAAAGGGATAAACACAAATTATGTTGAGATCTAAAAGATATTTTAATTATTAATTTTTTTATTGATGTAATTTTTTTTTCACTTTATGTGATTTAAGAATTTTCTTATTTGATTATGCAATGTAGACATAGTATTTATTCAATTGATTGAAAAATAAATTACTTGATTTTAAAAATATTAAATAGAATACATGTTCCATGAATTTATGTACCAAAAAATTTAATAGACACATATTTAATTTAATTTATGTTTTAATGAATTATTTTATAATTAGATATTTTTCTTGTGGTAGTTAATGTTGAATTAAAAAAAATAGTAAAAAATTGAAATTAATTAGATTTTATAATAAATAATAGATTCTGAAATTATTAAAAAATAATAAAAATAGAAACATTAAGAAACTTAATTGGATATAGTTGAATGTATCAATTTTTTTCCATTTAGTATTCATTCAAATTTTATTGTATCGTTCTTCACACATAAAGGATTGAAAAAGTTAATATTGTGGAAATTGTAAAAATGGTTAGTGGGTATTAAAAATAAAAATATCAGTGGATACATAACCAAAACTAGTAAAAAAATTATGGAATGAGAGTATTGTGATACATACTCATATTATATTATAATTATAACAATTTTTGGAAATTTTTACACAAGATTTTAACTTATATCAATTTAATACATTATAAAATTCCCAAAATTCCCCTCTCATCACTTGTGAAAGGACAATGCTTCTCTCTTTATATTACACCTCCATGAGAAACCATTCCCAACCAGTCCATACCAAATTATCCTATAAAAATATTTATCTTAGTTTTTTAGGTTCTATCCATTTTAAAATATCAACCATGTGTCATTTAATTGGATACCTAAAGGAAGACTTTCAATGAATAGGTAATTGTATTAATAAAGTTTTTCATGTTTATTTTTTTTCATATTTCCTCAACATGTATTGTAACCATTGTAATATAAAATATAAAATATAAAATATCATCAATATAATTAGATGTTAAATTATTTTTATAAAAACCATATTATATCTATTTTATATTTAAAAAATGATAAAATATCGCTTGTGTGTATATATCGCTTATTGTCTCCACGCAGTAGTGTAATTTTGTAATCATCGTCACATATCATAGATGGTCATAAAATGGAACTGGTTAACATATATTATATTTATGAACTAGATATGCTTCATTAATTATAATATCATATTTTCCTTTATACCTTCCAATCTATTGGAAAATAATAATGTCGCTTAATGGTAAATGTGGACTACCACCTCCACAATGCAATGTGATTCATTTTTTACATAGATTAAAATAATTATATATTAAATTAATATATATTATATATATTCTATTAAGACAAAAAGGGGCCTATAGACCCTAATAGGGGGTAAATCAGGGTATGGATATTCTTTTAAAATTTATTCATGCCCCACTAGATCTTAACCTCTATATTAAAAAGATCACCTTGTTTTCACTTCTGTGTTAATAATGGTATTATTTTTCCAATATTTTTCTCATGATGATGCTTTGAATGCAATGGTGGAAATCAAGAAGAGTGACAAACATATTTTTACTTGGTTCACCTTCACTGGGCTACATCCAAGGAGAATAGAATGATGTTGTGCCGATGTACCAAATCCTCCCAAGCTCACTACCAAATACAAGATTTGGGCTAGATCACTTATATGCCCAAGATCAATGACTTTACAGGGTTTAGGGTCAGATAACTACTTTCCCAAGGGTCACTCCATGTTCATCTCTCTCTAGCTCAGTACTAGTAAATGGATAACCTTCCTCCTCTTCCTTTTCTCACTACTCTAGAAAGGATCCACATAGATTTTATAGAATTATATGTCCCTTCAATGTCACAAATGAATGAATTAGATTATTCAGATGGCCTTTTTAAGTCCAATTTTCATCCACTGATGAATACCCCTTTACAATATGTGTACTGGGAAACATCTAGCATTCTCATAACTTTAGGGTGAATTTTGTGCCACTTTAACAAGTGAAAATACTTTTCCATTGTTGTGGGAAAACCAAATTTCACTCCTATTTGTACTTGTGAACAAATTTAAAATTTTGTTCAACAATATACTTGTGCACAACTTCTTGTGCACCAATTCTTGTGTGCCACTGCTTACACATCACTGGGTATGTTCCACTACTTACGCACCACTGACTGCACAACTCACTACATGGGTCCAACTCGCTACATTCACACCACTAAAAACTTGTGTTCCACTTCCACTTTCATGATCCAAGCATGGATTTTCTCTAATTGTTTACCTTACACTAAATTAGGAGGGTCTCCTTCTATTTTATAGGCATTTTGGTGACCGTTCATGCGAGGCATGCAACTCACATTGTGCGCCACATTATCACTTGTGTGCCACTCCATAACTTGTGTTCCGCATTATTACTTGTGTTCCCATTAATGTCTTGCATGACACATTATTTCATTTGACATATTTTTATGTGATTAAATATAACTTTTGTTCCACTTGTTCCCTTTCATTCCACTTAATGACATGTGAACCACTTCTTAACTTGTGCGGCATGTTATATCCATTGTCATATTTTGATGTGATGATCTTAAAATTTGACTTGTACACCACTTCTTCACTTGAGAGCCACTAATGACTTGCTCTCCACATCTTAACTAGAACCCCACTTTATTTCATTTTAAATTTTTTGATGTGATGATCTTGAAATATGACATGCACACCACTTGTTCAATTTCTTTCAATCAATGAATTATGCACCATTAATAACATGAACACGAATTCATAACATGCGTGCAACTTAATGACTTGTGAGCTTATTCTTCACATATTCACCACTTAATAACTAGGGTACTGCTTCTTCATTTGTGTTTTAGTTTCTTTTCTTTTTATTATTTTAATTTTATGATTTTCCAACATTTTTGGTGCACAATATCCCAATTCCCTGCTATGTAAAAACAAAAAATCACCCAAAAAATTATTCAATGATACCTTGAGGTATTTTTTCCCAACAATCTCACCCATTCGGTTTGTTGATAACACTTTCATAATTTTATACCTCGGTTAATGCTTCTTCCGTCATTAACCACCATTCTCCTCTTACAATTCTGATAGCGATAAAATATCTACTCAAGAAATACTCCAAGACCACATGAGCAATGCTCTATGTGAGAAATAATGGTATAGTGAGAATTTCATTAATTAACCGCTCCATTCCTGACATCAATTAATGAATCCAATCAACTAATTTCTTCAGAAACCTCATTTCTCTCCCCCTATTTCTCTACTCCACATGTCTGCTTCTTCCCATGTCTTTGAATATGAAATTTTCTGCCATATTTTTCCATAGTTTATCCCTAATAAAATATCTCCCATTATCTCATCAATCTATACATATCTCACTACTCCGCCTATCTTCATCTCCCCATGTCTTTGATAAAGTCATTTTCTCCCCTCTTTAGCCACAATTTCTCCCCCTTTAAGAGTCACTCATTCTTGCCACTCTCAATGAACCCAGTGGTCAATCCTTTGTGGTTTGAAATAGTGTAGAGAATACAGATCATTGCATTAGGGAAAAACAAACCATTCCTCAAGGACATGGGGGTCCCAAATCCACACTTTTTCAAGTATGGGGAGTTGACTACACTCCTAGATCCATTTGATGCCTCTCAAAAGCTTCTTTATATTAGGCCTTTGTGAGAATGTATGTATCCTATAGCTCTATAGGCACATACTCAAACATCACTTTCCCTTTCTCATGCTTCTCCTTGATAAAATGATATTTGATCTCATTGTGCTTTTACCATGAGTTATGGATTGGATTTTTTATAAGATTGATATCACTAAAATTATCACATTGTATTCCAATCAGAGACTTCAATTAAACATGCATATCACCAATATTCTGCTCCATCCACAAAAAATGTGTGCATACATGGGTGGTAGAAATATGGTCAAATTATTTGGTTCTCAATGAAATCGAATCTTGCTTCTTGATTAGCCAAAAAATACACAAACCACCAAGATAGAAAGCACCTCCTTATATAGATTTCCTATCAACTACTGATCCAGCCCAATCTGCATTGGCATATCCCAGAATCTCAGCCTGAGATTTATTATTATACCTCAAACTAAAATCCACAATTCCCTTAATAGAGTAATTTATTCTTTTCACTTCAAGCATGTGGACTTCCTCAGGATTTATCTGGTTTCTTGTTACATGAAAAGTGGCCCAAAAATATCATGTCTTTTCACTGTTAGGTATAGTAAACTTCTAATAATCTGCCTATATTCTATGATATTAACTATCTTGCCATCATATTTTAATTGATAATTTCATCAGGGTAGAAACAACAGTCTTTTTATCATAATAATTTACATACCAATCATTCTCAACACCTCTATGTCATATTAAGATTGAGTTATTCCTTTACATCCGTATGTAGATATAGGTTATACTTCCAATTACTCATTATTAGTGTCTTTTCTTTAATCATTTTTTTCCTCTTTTACTCCCCCTGAGTCTCTTACCTCATGATCAACTTTATTAGACAACCCATCACTGTGTTGTGGGGGATTCTGTTCATTCTCTACCACAGTGATTTCATTGCTCTCAACTACATTTCCCATCTTCTTGTTGCAACATTCTTGATATTCTCATATAGCTTCACGGTACCCAACAAATAGTCAGTTGATACTATATAGTCAGAATAAAATAAATAATCATGAAATACATGAATGTTGCTTCATGTCTCCCATTTCATCTTCCCAGACATAAACCTTCATCATCTCTATACAATTGAGATATTTCATCTGATTAGGTTCACTGTTTAGACCCACAAACATTCAACTTCTCCTACATCATTTCATCACATGTGAATACTGATTTCATAAACATATATATATCAATATAATTTTCTTATTGTAGTTTCCTTCAATTATATTTTCATTGAGTATATTTACCATTAAGTAATGAGACATCAAAAAACCCTATAGGCCTACTTAGTAGGAATTCTATTTAAGAAACTAGAGATAGAGTTAATAACACCTCCATAATCCATTATACTGAATCTCATCCTTTATTCTTCAATTCTGACAATTTATTTGAATTATTTGAAATTCCCAAGAGAATTATGTCACCACATTTCATTTTTTAGGTCAATTCCCCTTGGATCCCATATCCCCAGAAACATGAAACACTTAAACATTAGCTTGTATCATTTAAACACATAGGGAGAAGGGTTCATATATAATCTTCAAGAAGAGGATTGTGGTTGATCTGAATGGGACAACCCTTTTATTCTTTCTTGAAAATCATGACACTATTTCCATTATCCCTCCAAATTTCTATCCAACTTCAACTTCTCTGGCCATTTTACTAGGCATTCATTACCCACATTTTGATTCTTCTTTTGATATTCAGATTCTGTATTCTTGGCCTTTTCCCAATTTAGGAATTTATCCCATTACTATAAATTTTATTATTTATGATTCACCAATATCCCATTTTTCATAATTCTATATTTAAGTAGGAATCTCTCCACTAATCATCTGGTCATGCTTTTTCCTCCACTAGGGATATCATTCTATTTCCATCACTTCCCGATATGTGGAATGACATGCAAATTTCACATGACATTCCTTAGTTGCATTTTTATCAATTGTTCGAGTCATGGCACATTTTCATCTTAGGGTTGAGTCTTACATTCATCATAATTACACTTGGGGATTCTCCTCGCTTATTTCTCCCAATATTGTTCGCATCCATTCTAGGGAATTTTTTGTGAGTGTAATAGAGGGAGTGATTGATAAACCTTTCGATGAGAACCTTCTGATTCCCCTAGGACTATAAACCTATTTTTCAGCTTATAATGTTCTCTTCTAGAAAATTATTTTTCATCGCACCCTTCCCATGCTAGGGATCTCCTTATGGGTTCTTTTTTCTTCTCTAATTTCTTCTTTCTACAATATCTATCCAAATTCCCATGATTATACCATATAAAATATCTTCGATTTAAGACCTACCTCATCTCATGATTTCTCACCTTAGATGATGATTCAAATTTCTTTTTTCTTCTGAGATTGAGATCCTAGGCTTCCTAACACATACAAATGGTTTGTCCCATTCTTCCAAAATATAATCACTTCATTGATATATTCTTCTGAGATACTATTCTTTCATATTTCTCAAGATTATTCTTCTTATTCTCAGATATAGAAGAATTTATATGTTCACAACTTGATATGTATTCCTAATCCTATTAAAAGAAGATTCATATAAGATAATTAATCTCACCGAAATAGCTCGTGATATCATTACATCCTGTAAAAGACTCTTCAGGTATATCTTTATAAACTACAATACTTTTTCAATTTCTAGAAATATTCATACCTCTCTTCATATCATGAATTAGAGAGGATTCATTAAATCCAATGATGGTTTTTTAGATCGTATGGACATTGAGATGAGAAAATATGTTCATTTTCTCCTCATAAGGATTATATTTTTTATTCATCTCATCATCACCTGCCGAAGGATAATCAAATAGTATGTGCAAGGAATCCTTCATTTTATGTTTTTCTCTCTCATTGGATTTCCCCATTTATTTCATTACTAATTATAGCTCTTCTTACAACTAATGAATTTTCATATCCCTTAACTCAATTTGATCATTAAGTTATCCTTTGAGATTCTTCCCTCTACACATATTATCTTCCAATTCACGTGTGATCTCATATACCATGTGTCTTTCCTCTATTATTTTAAATTTTTCTTCAGTAATAAAATTAGAATTGTTTGAATTATCTTGTTATATCCTCTGATTTTTATGATCCTGTTCAAAACAATATATAGAAAGATCATCCTTTCTAGAATTCATATTCTAAACTTCATCTGACATAAAATTCTAATAATTTTCATCATGTTTTTCTTTTCCATTATTTCATGAAATGTTTTGTAGTTCTTCTCCTTGAGAATAATTATTCTCCCTCAAATAAGTAGCCACATAAATAAGCCTTCAATTTAAAAATATTCTCTTATTGAACTCAATTTCGAGTTCTTAGATTCAAGTATATTTAGATTTAATCTCTTCATCCAATTTAATTGATTCATGGATAGCTTCCTCTTTTTTCCTTCTGAGAGTTTCTTCATCATTCATAGTTCCAACATCACTTGGAAAATCTGTTCTTTACTCCTTCCTTTAGCAACATTGACTGAGTAAGTATTTTCATTGTATGATTTATCAAAATCATTATTCAATTCACTATGTGGTTCCTTCAACAAAATCACACTCTTCCTATAGACACTTCCACTCAGAGTAATATAACCTAACTTATTCTTCTTCGTTAACGTTCAAACCTTTCCCCTTGAATAGAAAGATAATAACATACTGAATTTTAAAAAATAATAATCGACTAAACAAAGTGAGATAAAAAATATGATAATAGAATCATTCCCTCTGATACCAATTGTTAGGGCCAAAAGGTGTCTAGATACGTTTCCAGTGTGGGTGAATCAAGGTATGGATATTCTTTCAGAAATTATTCATGCCCCACTATATCTTGACCTCTTTATTATAAGGATCACTTTATTTTCAATTATGTGTTAATACTAATCTTATTCTTCCAATCATTTTCTGATGATGATTCTTTGAATTCAATGAAAGAAATTAAGAATACTCATATGTAGATTTTTACTTATTACACCCTCACTAGGCTACGTCTGAAGATCATACAACGACGATGTGCTGAAGTACCAAATCCATTAAAGCTCATTTACAAATACATGATTTTTTTTCTAGATCACTTCTATGAATTGGATCACTACCTTTACATGTTTTAGGGTCAGCTAACTACTATCCCAAGGGTCACTCCCTATGTCTCTCTCTAGTACAATGATGTTTGAAAGGATAACATTCTTCCTCTTCTTTTACTCACTGCTCTAGATAAAATCCACACAAATTTTATAGACTAGTAGTTCACTTCATTATCATAAATGAATTCATCAATATATGTATGTTATCTATTGAATACCAATTTGGATCCACTGATGAATACCCCTTTACCGACAGTGTACTAAGAAACTTAGAACTTTAACGCAACAATATGGTGACTTGTGTGCCAATTTAACTAGTGTTTAGCTTCTGCCTCTGTTGTGGGAAAACCAAATTATGCACCAATTTATACTTGTATTCCAATTTATAGTTGCACACCACTTAATACATTCATGTCACTTCTTTCACCCAACTACTTACACACCACTTCTTTCACACCTCTACTTGCATGCCACTGACTGCACAACTCACTGCATGTCTAGAACTCGCTACTTTTGCACCACTCAGAACGTGTGTGCCACTTACACTTGTGTGATCTGAGTTCGGAATTTATCTAAGTGTTGATATTTCACAAAATGATGATGGTATCCATCTATTTATAGTCATTTTGGTGACCATGCGCATAAGGCGTGCAACTCACATTGTGAGACACTTTATCACTTGTGCACCGCTATATAACATGGGCGCCACATCATGAATTGTGCACCCCTTAATGACTAGTGTGCCAATTTCTTTCCTTTTTCATGTTTCTATGTGATGAAATGTGACTTTCACGCCACTTTTTCGCTTGCATACCACATAAATGACTTGTGTGCTGCTTCTTAACTAGAAAGCCACTTTATTTCCTTTGTCATATTTTTATGTGATGATCAAGAAATATGACCAGCATGACACTTCTTCATTTTCACTCCACATAATGGATTGTGCCCCACTTCTTAAATTTCATGCCACTTTATTTCCTTTGACATATTCTGATGTGATGATCATTAAATATAACTTGCGTGCCACTTCTTCATTGTGCGCCATTAATGACATGTCAGCCAATTCTTAACATGCATTCGACTTAATGACTTATCAGTCACTTCTTCAATTGTGTGTCACTTAATTACTTGTGCACTACGTCATCACTTTTTCGCCTCTTTATTTTATTTTTCATATATTGCTATTTGGATTTTGAAACATACATAGTTAGAAATATTCCAATCGACCACTTTTTCAACAAACACAATCACATACAAAATTCCTCAATGATACCTTGAGGGAATTTTTTCCAACATATAAATGATATAATAATTAAGATATAAAGGTGAATTATTATTTACCTTTCATTCATTAGATCCATCATTAAGAGAAAATAGTGTTCACATCTATATATGTCTTACCGACTCCATGATTTGTGTACTTTATTTCTCTATATCTACCATTTATGATTTATTATAAATAAATATATAATTAATTTATATGAATTTTAAATACATTTTATCAATTTTTAGATTATGGTACCATAATAATTGTATAATGACCAAAAATACTAAAGAATAACATATATGAAAAATGAAGCATTTATCAATGAGAATTGTGAATTCAAGACATTGGTGATAAAACAATATAATTAAATTATATATGGAATGATAATATGGCAATTGTTCTAAAAAATATGTATAATATATCTTTATTTCTTATTCATGAGGTTTCAAGACATATGAAATATTTCATACCTAAAGTAAGGGGTATTTGTCTAAAATTTTCTTGTTTTGGACATATATTATGTTATACACCTATGTTATTTTATATGGTGTATCTACCATCCATTTAGTATGTTATATCCTTTTATATAATTTAATTAATTTTATTTAATATATCATTAAATGTTATTTATTTAATGGTATTTACAATATGAAAATTACAAAAGTTGTAAGGGTTTATTTCATAGTCACATGTTTATTTAAGATTTCTTTTATTTAAGTCTCCACTAGTGAAATTATTTGATCATTATATCATAAAACAAATATATTTATTCTCCACTAATTAATTTTATAAGTTTAAATTTATCCTTTTATATTCCTCTTTTTGTGTACTCATGCTTTTAAACTCATTTTTTAAGGAAAACTATCTTTGTTTTTCTACTCGATTCGGAATCATATTATCCCATGTCCATATTTTCATTAAAAAAATCTCAAAAAATTTCTTCAATATATTAATATGATTTATTAAAAAAAAGTTTACCCGTGTTTGAATTTTTCAAAAATAAGTTAAAATTATCCCTCTTTTTATCTTTCTAATGATGTATATTTTTAACTTTACAGAAAATGTGAAAGGTATAATTATTTAAACGTACATGGAATGAATGGAATTTCACACTATAATGAACACTCTATGATTTAAATATTTGTTTAAAAATTTACATAATCAATTTCAATGAAAATTATATTCCTAATATTCTAGACTGTTTTATTTTTAGAAAGTTTATTTCAAAGTTAAAAGTGTGTTTTCCACGAAAGCGTTTTAAAGACCTTTTATTTGAAATTCAATTCATAAAAAAATCAAAAACCATATGATTCTCCACTGGGGACATATAATAATGATACCATCCTTATTATTTCTCTCAATGTGTTTTAAACTCTTTGAACGGGGAATTTATTGACATTCTTTAATTTATTTATTCATTATATCATACCGCCTTTTTATCACATAAACTTTCATTACATTATACAAAACCGAGGATCTTTAAGGTTTAGTGTCTTGGAAACCAGGAACTTGTTACATAAAAAAAATCTTATTAAACACTTGAAAGGCTTATTCATTTTTTCATCCTATGTTCATTACAAAATCTCATAACCTGGAAGCATACATCAAAGGAAAGGGTGAGAAAAAGGCCCAATAAGGGAAACAAGGGAAGCATTTTACATGATAACTTGAGATACATCAAAAGTCATGAAAAATAACTTTAAGGCATGAGAAAGAAATAACGAGGCATATAAAAATAACGTATTTCATAACTTGAAGATTTGGATACAACATTTAACAAAGACAATCATTTCCGTTTCACCAAGGTCCATCCCCAAGGTGTCATTAAAATTTACCATGGTTATTCACCAAGGCGTCGTTAAAAAATGGTCATCTCTAGAGATTAAGTCTTTACCCAATGCATTGGAGCGCTATCAGTGAGCACCCTTAAATTTTTCTTTATTATCATGTGAGACACATATATCATCATCAAATATTTTCATAAACAACCCATATATCATAAAATAAATGGACTTCATTTCATAGTCATCACATTTTAAAAAAACTACTTTAAAGATGTTATCCTTATGTCACATTAATCCCACAAAAAAAAGGAACGTGGGTATCATGTATGTAAATCCAAGAATTTAAAATAGAACATTTTTATATATATTTGAATACCCTTATAAGAGAAAGATCTTTGAGTATTCACTTAATAAAATAAAATAATTTAAAAAAAGAGGAAGACACTTTGAGACGAAAATCCAGCAGCATAATGGCTATGATACATGGTTTTAGAAAACATTGAAAAGAGAGGGGACATGGGTCACCCACTCATAAATGATACATAAAACAGTAGGGGGACACAATATAAATTATTTAAGAACATGGTAATTAAATTTTAATGATATACCAAATGAAACGAAGAACTTGAAAGGAAGACAAAAAAATAATATTTCTCTTATTAGAATTCGGCAGCCTAACGGCGTCACTTAAAACTTCCAAAAATTGGATTTACGAGATCAAATAGGGTCTCTAATCATATGAACATAAATTATGAGTATGATAGATATAGATATCACACCCCAACATAACAAAAAGTAACTTGAAAGACTTGACCCGAAAATATAACTTGAAAATGAGAAGGGTGAACGAATCCCTTAAAAATTCGGCAGCCTAACAACGTCACTTAAAATTCAAAAAAAAATTGAATTGACGAGATCAAATAGGGTCTCTCATAATAGGAACATAAATGATCAGTATGATAGATATAGAGATCATACCCCAATGTAATAAAAAGTAACTTCAAAGACTTTACATGAAAATAGATCTTGAAAACGAGAAGGGTGAAAGAACCCCTTACAAATTCGGCAGCCTAACGACATCACTTAAACTTCAAAAAAACGAATGGACGAGATCAAATAGGGTCTCTAATAATATGAAAATAAAATATCAGTATGATAGATATAGAGATCGTACCCCAACATAATAAAAAAGAACATGAATGAATTGACATGAAAATAGATCTTGAAAAATGAGAAAGGTGAAAGAATCCCTTAAAAATTCGGTAGCCTAACGACGCCACTTAATCATTCTTAAAACGAATTGATGAGAGAAAGAGGGGGTTTCTCATCATATGAACATGAAAAGGTCAGTAGTATGAATATAAAAGAACATCCTCCAAAATAAGAGCATGTATCATAAAAGAAATGACATAAAAGAGATTACTTGAAAAGAAAGAGAGAGGTAGGATCCCTTACCTTAAAACGTATCTCTTAAAACCCAAAGGTTGGGACCTTGAGGGATTGGGGGAACCTTGAGAGGACTCCTTGCGAGGTAATGAGACCAGAGCTTCGTTGGGAAAGATTTGGGAGTAAAAACTAATGGGGGAAAGGTTGGGTATTTATAGGGAATGTGAGGGGACAAGGCATTAATGGCCAAGGGGCACCTCACAAGTGGTTTTCTCAAAACCATGGGCTCTCCCATGGTATTTCCCATGGAATTAGGCCACATGGGGCCCCCCATACAATAATTCATAACCTTTGGTCATCCAATCCTTAAAATATATCATGACATCATCATGACACAGTTATGATGTTATTAAACATACCGAAACCATAAAGCTGTATTTTTACTATTCACTGAAAATTCAACTTTCTCAGAAAAATCCCAAAATTTCACATTAACCAAATATCAATTATATGACTTCAAAAATGAACTACATTTCATAAAAATAATTTCCTAAATCATTTTAATTTAATTTTTAAATAAATACACTATTCACCAAAAATTCATTTTTTCTAGAAAAAACCCCAAAAATTACCTTAACATAATATCGACGCTCTGAGTTCAAAAATAAAATCTATTTTATAAAAATAATTTTCTAAATATTTTTAATTTAATTTTTAATTAAAAAACACCATTCACCCGAAAGAACTAATATTTGACTAATAATTTCTGAAATAGTTATTTACCTATTTTATTGAATCTCATTACTTAATCAAGGTGCCTAGATTATATTAATACTTTATTTAAGTGAGATTACTAATCTATTTGGTCACATTACTAATCCTAAGCATAAAATCACTATTCATAATTTACTATTCATCAAAAATTAAGTTGATCTTATTAGATTCTAAATTTTGTACTGAACATAATTGGAGAACACCATTTTTTGAAAATCATTACACATTTTTAATTATTTAAGGTTAACATAAACATTTTTAGAATATCATTTTTCTAAAATTCATCAAAAATATGCATACTATATTTATCCGGACATTTGAAAATTCACAAACTTCACTATAAGAAGAGGACACAATTTTATTTAAATCAAGGGATTACAAAAGGGGGTTACAGTCTCCTTACATATCCCCTTATAACCCCAGCATAGGACCTAAGTGTAAGGTGTGCTAAGGTGAGAGAACTTGAGGGCAGCTCGGCTAACATCACACGAGTAGTAATTTCTATCAGTTTGAACTTCTCTCGAATGCGATTCTGTTCTAGCTTCACACGATGATGTTTGGCTTGGTTTTGGTCCAGAGCAAAGACCAGTAGTGCTACCTCCTTCCCATGTTCTTTTAGATGGGCTTCGATTGTCCTGAGACTACTAGATGAGGCCATCAAATCTTCTTTCTATATTAATTAACCAAGATCACTTGTATTTAGAGATAGTAATCGAAACGTTTAGTTTCCAACAGTTATATTGACCAACGATCATATAACAGTCAAAACCCAACAGTCTCATTTTAATTATACACATGTTATCAAATGAAACAGTTTTGTTGAGTATAAAATAACACACAAAATTAGGAAACAATATTTATTCAAAATTTCGGGTTGTTACAATCTTTCCCCCTTAAGAAATTGCGTCCCCACAATTTTTAAAAATAGGATGGTAAATATCATTGAAAGTCCCACATCGTAAAAAGAGTCAGTAACACTATTTCTTTAAAAGAAAGAAAGGGAAGTAAAAAGGTCACCCGAGCTAACCCATACTAGGATTCCATGTAGGAAAACATGGACATGGAGGAGAAAACAAAGGGTCACATTCTGAGGAAGAGTGATAGAAAACATGATTAGGAGAAAGTTAACAACAAGAAAATCACAAACCTATGATGGGTTAAATGGTATTTGATTTCCCAGTAGGAAACGTTAACAGACAATGTTTTTGTTTTACATTCCTTTTCATAGTTTTGAGGAATTAATTTACTACATTGAAAAAAACACAAGGAAATATATTTACCTTCAAGTACAGTTTCATTCCTTAATAAGTTTCTACCAAAACTAATCTTTTCTCCAAACGTTGAGCATTAAAAAACACTTGGTCTCATCAAAATCACAATAATCTTCTTCTAGAGAATAACATAATCCACCAAATATTAACTATGTATTTCTTTTATTATCCCAAAAAATAGAAAGGGTAAGATAAAACAACTCTTCAAAAAGAAATAATCCCATAAAAAGGGAAAATTCTTTAAATATTCAAAATTCCACGGTACTACCCAAAGTTCATAATAGACCATTCCATAAATAACTGTCCTTAAAATTCCTCAAAATAAACCAAACTATGATTGAAACCCAAATACAAGAAGGATTTGATAACATAGTCTTCGAAGATAAACATTATCGTTCATCTCCAAACAACATCAACCACTCTTATCATCTTATAAAAAAAGTAACAAACCTAATCACATTTTCCCAAGATAGGTTAATAATTTCTATAAGTAACATAAATTACCATAATTTCACCTTAAATTCATCGATTCTTCGAAATATAAGTACACCATTACTCCTCAAAGAAAATAACGTAGTAATCTATTTACCTCGATCATATAGGGTTCCAAAAATAGTGAATGTCTTCCAAAATAATAATCATCTTTTAATCCTCAAATCACCTTTTTTTAAGAACAGCTTCACTACATTAACATGTGGTACATAACAATAGATGTTTTCCTTAATGATATAAAATTATCTTAGGCAGTGACTAGATGATCTTAGAAAACATAAAAGATATGCTCATAGAGCACGAAATAAAAATACAACATGACATAGACAATTATTGCGAAGAAGTTACATGTACTTCATTCATCACGATCCATCTCAACATAGGACTTTCATTGTTCCCTTGTCCTTGAAGATTGTTGATGCTCATCATGCTTCTCATCACTTCCAAGAGATAATTTATTTGGATAATGTCAAACTTCTCCACATTTACCAAATTTAATAGTATAAGATACATTAGATTTAACCTTATCACCATTCATCACATTATCCATTTTTTTAAAGCAATTGGCTACTTGATGCTCTATCTTCCCACACTTAAAAAATCTTTTGGTTAATTTATGACATTCTCCTTGGTTCCTCTTCCCACACTTTTGGCAATAATGAAATTGGGTCTTCTTTACCTTATCAACTTTATCAGATGAACATCCTTGAGACTTTGTCTTCTTCTTCCTTTATGAATTTGGGCATTCAACTAGGTACCAATTATTAATTGTGATTTTTGATAGCTAGTTTGGCATAATCACAATATGTTCAACTTGGTCTCTCGTCATCTCTATCACATTAATAGAGCAATCATCACATTTACTATCACATTGGTTTTTGGGACATGGTCTTCCATTTCCCGCCATTAACTAATAAAAGAAAGTATAATTAGGGGCTTAAATACTTAGCCAATAATCATTAAAAGGATACTTTAAGCATATAAGGATAAAATTGTATAAGGAAATAATACCCTAACTTGTGATCCCCTAGGTTCCAATCTAGGTTATCCATGATCATATATTCTTATGTGAATCTTTATTTTATTTTATCTTTGTTCCTTTAATAATGGTTCATACTAAGCTTATGAATTTACCAAAGCATATCCCCCAGGAGTGTCGTAACCAAGAGTACAGCAAGGCCCATTGTCGTGTACCAGTTCCCATTCGAGTCTAGCTCAAAGCGGTGTTTTCGGGTTTTACCCCTATTTACATATGTGCCAGATCCACCTCTACCTGCTCGTATCTAGATAGGGATGTATTTTCATGGAAACCCCTTATTCAATACTCACCAAAATACCAGGAAGATTTCCTATATTTAAAAATTTATATAGGGTTCTTCCTAATGTTTTCATATCCTAATTTCCACAAATAACTAAACCATCATTTGATACCAACTATAGCATCCCGCCTTATTATCACATAAACTTTCATTACATTTTACAAAACAGAGGATCTTTAAGGTTTAGTGTCATGGAAACCAGGAACTTATTACATAAAAAAAATCTTCTTAAACACTTGAAAGGATTATTCATTTGTTCATCCTAAGTTCATTACATCATCTCATAACTTGAGAGCATACATCAAAGGAAAGGGTGAGAAAATGTCCCAGTAAGGGAAACAAGGGAAATATTTTACATGAGAACTTGAGATACATCAATAGTCATGAAAAATAACTTTAAGGCATGAGAAAGAAATCATGATCATATAAAAATAATGTATTTAATAACTTCAAGATGTGGCTACAACATTTAACAGAGACAATCATTTCTGTTTCACCAAGTTCCATCCCCAAGGTTTCATTAAAAATTACCAAGGTTTTTCACCAATGCATTGTTAAAATATGGTCATCTCTAGATATTAAGTCTTTACTCAATGCATTGGAGCGCTATTAGGGTGCACCCTTAAATTCGTCTTTATTATCATGTGAGACACATATATCATCATCAAATATTTTCATAAAAAACCCATATAGCATAAATGAAATAGGCTTCATTTCATAGTCATCACATTTTAAAAAAACTGCTTTAAAGATGTGATCCTTATGTCACTTTAAACCCACGGAAAAAGGAAAGTGGATCTCACGTATGTAAATCCTAGAATTTTAAATAGAATATTTTGATATATATGTGAATAATCCTATAGAAGAAAGATATTTGAGTATTCACTTAATAAAATAAAATAATTTGAAAAAAGAGGAATACATTTTGAGATGAAAATCCAGCAGCATAACGGCTATGATGCATGGTTTTAGAAAACATTGAAAAGAGAGGGGACATGGGTCACCCACTCATAAATGATACATAAAACAGTAGGGGAATAGAATATATAGTATTTAAGAACATGGTAATGAAATTTTAATGATATAACAAATGAAATGAAGAACATGAAAAGAAGACAAAAAATTAAGATTTCTCTTATGAGAATTCGGCAGCCTAACGGTGTCACTTAAAACATCCAAAATGGATTGATTAGATCAAATAGGGTCTCTAATAATATGAACATAAATGATAAGTATGAAAGATATAGATATCATACCCCAACATAATAAAAAAGAACATGAAAGACTTGACCAAAAAATAGAACTTGAAAATGAGAAGGGTAAACGAATCCCTTAAAAATTCGGCAGCCTAACGGCATCGCTTAAACGTCAAAAAAATGAATTGACGAGATCAAATAGGGTCTCTCATCATATGAACATAAAATATCATTATGATAGATATATATATCATACTCCAATGTAATAAAAAGGAACTTGAAAGACTTTACATGAAAATAGATCTTGAAAACGAGAAGGGTGAAAGAACCGCTTAAATATTCGGCAGCCTAACGGCGTCACTTAAACTTCAAAAAAATGAAATGATGAGATCAAATATGGTATCTCATCATATGAACATAAAATATCAGTACGATAGATATAGAGATCATGCCCCAACATAAAAATTAAGCTCTTTCCTCTATCCCCTAGGAGGAGGAGATCAGAGACGCGTTGATGAGCATGCCAAAGAAAAGTGCGCCTGGCCCAGATGGTTTTCCTGTGTCATTTTTTAGTTATGCTTGGTGCATTGTTGGCATAACTGTTGTGGAGGAAATTCCGAACTTCTTCAGAATGGGTCATTTGAATAAGGGGGTGTCTGCTTCTAGGGTGGTCCTTGTTCCTAAAATAAAAGATCCAATCCTCATTAGCCAGTATCGGCCCATCTACCTTTGTAATGTTTCTTACAAGATTTTAGCCACGGTGATCGGTAGGAGACTTTCAAGAATTATTCCCAAGTTGGACCCGGCAGAACAGTATGGCTTCATCCAGGGCTGAAGCATCTAGGGCACGGTGGGAATTTCTAGTGAGTTAATTCATGAAATTAACGGATGAACGGTGGGGTCAAATGTAATCCTTCAAGTTCATATGAATAAAGCTTATGATTATTTGGAATAGGGTTTTGTCATTCGGGTAATGAGGGGTTTTGTGTTTCAGGAATGGGTTTGTGATCTCTGTTACAGGTGTTACTCTTCAATGTGGCTCTCGATAGCTTTGATGGGGAAGTGTTTTGGCTTTTTCAAAACCGTCTGATGTGTGAGACAGGGTGATCCGCTTTCCCCAACCATCTTTGTTATTGCACAGGGTTCTCTTTCAAGGAATCTGAACAGAAGTCTTTTTGAAGGCAAGTTGAAACCATACGGTGGCAGAAGGAACTCAGGGAGCATATCCCACTTGATGTTTTTAGATGGCATCCTGTTATTCCTGAATGGAAGGTACAGGTCCTTGAATCATTTCAGTGACATCATTTCCAGATATAGACGTGTGAGTGGTCAGTCTATAAATCCTTCGAAGAGTCATGTTTATATTTTGGATAAATTCTCTATTGGAAGAGTTCGGGATATACAGAGAGTGATTGGGTGCAGACAGAAGAAACTGACCATTGTGTATCTTGGGGTACCTCTATCCTATGGTCGGATCAAGAAGCAACACTTCAATGGAATCACTGATCGTCTTCTTGGGAGGATTTTTAACATGAAGAACAAACTTTTGTCTTTAGGGGGTCAGGTCATGCTTATTAACAGCTTTATTTTGTCTATCCCTATGCACATTTTTTCTGTTATTCAACCTCCAAAGGGCACTGTGGAGAGGATGGAGCATATTCTCACCTCATTCCTTTGGGATGAAAAGGCGGAAGGGAGGTTTCACTGGGCCTCCTAGAAACGGATGGAAAAACCAGTTGATGATGGGGGAGTAGGTTTGCGTGACATACAGGGCTCTGTCCTTGGTTTGCAGGCTCTCCTTACATGGGAGATCATTACTGGGGAGTCACTGTGGGCATGCTTCTTCCGGAGGCATTATGGATAGAAGTTGGGGAATATCATCCTTGGTGCTACTGGTTTGGCCAAATGTATGTTTGCACGTATGGAAGAGTTTTATGTCCATGTTAGATGGATTATTGGCTCTGAGAATATTAGCTTCTGCAATGATAACTGGGTAGGTGAAAAGCTTGCATTTGCAGGTTGTCTACAACCGAGTATCTCTTTCAGGGAAGCAATAGACTGCTTCGACTTCATCCATGCTTCACTAAACCCCGCTCAAATGAGCGTTTTTGATAATGTTGTTATGAAAGACAAACCAGATATATGCTGCTTCATGGAGGCTAGTTCTGGAAGGTTTAACATCCGCGACTACAGAAGGATTCATCAGAGGGAGAACCCAAGAGAGGAAGACGGACTGATCGCTTGGTGTAAGGAGATCCCGATGAGGATGAATTTTCTGCTATGGAGAATCAAGAATAGATCATTACCGACAGAGGATAATATTCAGAGGAGAGGGGTTTGCATGGTTTCTCGGTGCTTCTGTTGTGACCACCCTAATATTGAGACGTCGACACACATCTTCTTTCAAGGTCAGTGGGCTTCCTTGCTCTGGTCTGCTTTCAATCACTTTCTGTCTTCTATTGGCATGATCTGGAGTTACCAGGAGTATGTGTCAGCATAATTCTCTGGAACTGAGCACAGAGCCATAGAACGAATGATCAGGACCATCATATTGGTGGCGGTTTGCAAGATTTTATGGGTGACCTGTAATCCGATTAGATTGGGTCGTAAACTATCCCCTTGGGCTCTTCGAATCTGGCTTAAGTCCCTCATTGTGGAGTTAGCTTCTCTGGTGAAGGGGGGAGAGCTTCGGTCACGCTATGCAACTTCCTCAAGAACCCATGCAAGCCTCCAGGAAGCGGTGGTTTTTGGGTTGCGTGGCAGCCCCCAATCCGTGGTTTGAAATTAAATATTGACAGGTCTTGCATGGAGGGAGTGATGAGGGGTGGAGGTTTACTACGTGACAGTTGGGGCTCGATGCTTGTTGCTTTTAGTGCGTTTTACGGTCCAGGTAAATCATTGGAGGCGTAGGTTCGGGCACTTTTTTCTGGTTTGATGGTTTGCAGGAGATGGGGCTGGCATGTGGAGGAGGTTGAATCAGACTCAGAGGTCCTTGTTAAAGCCTTGCATGGAAAGTGTGGTATCCCTTGGGAGCTTACCTACCTTTTCAGAAGATGTAAGGTGGAGACAGATTAGGGGAGATTAATTCACCATATCTGGAGGGAGACCAACTTTGAAGCTGATGCACTTGCACATTTGGGCAGGCATGAGGACTCTCTTTTCGTTTATGATAATCTTCATTCCCTTCCTCTTGAGTGTTTATGTGTGGTTCGAGGGGATGCCCTTGGTCTGCATCATTTTCGGCACCCTTGAAGGGTTCTTTCTTCTTTCTTGGTGTTTGTGGTATTAATAAATAATAACTTTTAGTCCTTAAAAATTCGGCAGCCCAACGGCGCCACTTAAGCATTCTTAAAACGAATTGATGAGATCAAGAGGGGATCTCTCATCATATGAACATGAAAAGGTAAGTATAAGGAATATATAATAACATCCTCTAACATAATAGAATGGATCATAAAAGAAATGACATAAAAGAGATTATTTGAAAAGAAAGAGAGAGGTAGGATCCCTTACCATAAAATGTATCTCTTAAAACTAAATGGTTGAGACCTTGAGGGCTTGAGGCACCTTGAGGGGACTCTTTGGGGGGTAATAAGACCAGAGCTTCGTCGGGGAAGAGTTGGGAGTGATAAATAAAGGTGGAAAGGGTGGGTATTTATTGGCAATGTGAGAGGACAAGGCGTTAATGGCCAAGGGACACCTCACAAGTGGTTTTCTCAAAACCATGGGCTCTCCCTTGGTATTTCCCATGGAGTTAGGCCGCATGGGTTCCCCCATACAATAATTCATCACCTTTGGACGGCCAACCATTAAAATATATCATGACATCACCATGAAAAAGTTATGATGTCATTAAACATACCGAAACCCTAAAACTGTATTTTTACTATTCACTGAAAATTCAACTTTCTCAGAAAAATCCCAAAATTTCACATTAACCAAATATCAATGCTCTGATTTCAAAAATGAACACCATTTCTTAAAAATAATTTTCTAAAAAATATTAATTTAATTTTTAAATAAATGCACTATTCACTGAAAATTCATTTTTTTCAGAAAAATCCCCAAAAATTCCCTTAACATAATATCGATGATCTGAGTTCAAAAATGAAATCCATTTTATAAAAATAATTTTCTAAATATTTTTAATTTAATTTTTAATTAAAAAACATTATTCACCTGAAAAAACTAATACCTGACTAATAATTTCTGAAACAGTTATTTACCTATTTTATTGAATCTCCTTACTTAATCAAGGTGCCTAGATTATATTAATACTTTCTTTAAGTGAGATTACTAATCCATTTGGTCGCATTACTAATCCTAAGCATAAAATCACTATTCATAATTTACTATTCATCAAAAATGAAGTTGATCTTATTAGATTCTATATTCCGTACTGAACATAATTATAGAACACCATTTTTCAAAAATCATTACACATTTTTTATTATTTATGGTTTACATAAAATTTTTTAAAATATCATTTTTCTAAAATTCATAAAAAATATGCATACTATATTTATCCGGACATTTGAACATTCACAATCTTCACCATAAGAAGAGAACACAATTTTATTTAAATCAAGGGATTACAAAAGGCAGTTACGATCTCTTTACATAGCCCCTTATAACCCCAGCATAAGACCTAAGTGTAAGGTGTGCTAAGGTGAGAGAATCTGAGGGCATCTCGACCAACATCGCACGAGTAGTAATTTCTATCAGTTTGAACTTCTCGCGAAGGCGATTCCGTTCTAGCTTCACACAATGAAGTTCAGCTTGGGTTTGGTTCAGAGAAAATCCCAGTGGTGCTACCTCCTTCCCAAGTTCTATTAGATGGGCTTTGATTGGCCCAAGACTACTGGATGAGGCCATCAAATATTCTTTCTATATAAATTAACCAAGATCACTTGTATTTAGAGACAGTAATTGAAACGTTTAGTTTCCAGTGGTCATATTGACCAATGATCATATAACAGTCAAAACCCAACAGTCTCATTTTAATTATACTCATGTTATCAAATGAAACAGTTTTGTTGAGTATAAAATAACACACAAAATTAGGAAACAATATTTATTCAAAATTTTAGTTCATTACATTCATATATAAATAGTTATTAAATATTTAATGTAGATTATGTTTTATTATTTATTCATATAATAATCAAATTGGACATGATATGTCATGGGTGGGCATAGAATTAAATAACCCCTCAAAGCATCAGTACGTATCATGAGTCAAACTAGTTTTCCGGCTTATGTAAAAGAGTTTTTTGGAGTTACCTACCATTTTTTTAATTTTCTTGGCATAAGGAATTAGGGGTATGTTTTTGTTTTCTAGAGTTGTGATTTCCATCAGAATAAAATCAAATATTAATTTCCATGTTATTATTTAGGAAAATTTTCATTGATATTTTCATGATCAATTGATTTTTAACATGCCATCATTAGCTCATCATTTACTCCTTCCTTTTTATTCTTCATACTTAATTTATTTATTAATTGTAATATGATTTAATTAGATACATTTATATATTGAATATTTCTTATTTACTCATGATATTTTCCACTGTAAATAACCCATAATGAGAATTTTATATTACCCTTTTTTTGGTATATTTCCTTAAGGTTTTAAGAAGCAATCCATGAATAATTTTAAGAATGATTCATATTTACTTTCATTATGTTTTTTATTTTATGGTTTCAAATATAATGTGATATTTATTTATATACCTATTTTACCAAGATAAGTAAATTATTCAGTCCTTAAAGATATGCTTCTTCGTCTCCAATTAAAATGGGAAAATGATACCCTCAACTCTAGGATACTAGGTTACGTATCTTTTAAAATATACATTAGGATCTTGTGATCCATAAATATCATAAATTCCCCACAATTGAGGTGATGTCTCCATGTATTTAGGGAAAATGTTACTACTGAAAATTTAATATCCTATGTGTAATAGTTATACACACAAAATCATTAATACTTATATTTATCTAAGATAAATACTATAGCTTTAATCCAAAAACATCATAATATATGATTGGGAGAATAATAATACTAATTAAACATCATCCCTTCCTCTGAAATATTAAATATGGGATCACGAATAAACATCTAATTTTTGTAGGAAAATAATAACTGACCATGATCAATAACAAGTTGGTGTAGTCCTTACATGTCAAAGATATTGATAGGGTTACATATCAAGAGAGGAAAAAATATACATACAATATTATCATGTGAGATTGAGGAAACCATATACATCTATAACAGTCATGGGGGTTTTCAAAGAAAGAACTACGTTAATATTTGGTAGATCCATCCTACATATTTCTTAGACATTACATGTATAAGGAAGTGAAACATCTATTTCCAAAACATTCAATTGGATATGTTCCCATAATTATGATGGTGTCTAGGGACCTATAGAAGTTCTATAATATGATCTACATGCTCATATTTTAATATCTAGTAGACAATATTTTCTTCTAAGAACAAGACCTAAACCATGTATTGGAACTCTAGAAAATAGATTTTATCTATCAGAAAAATATGAATATGGAAATTTTTACACTTAATTACATATTCATAAACTATAACTCCCCATTATGACACCTAAAATTTGAATTCAGAAAAACTTCCTCACTCACCCTCATGTAATTATATCCAAAATGTAATTCAGCATTCATAAACCTATTTCAACCCATAAAATGGATGGAAAAGTTTCCAATCCTTGGGATGGGTTATCAATCAGGGTTGTCACATGAATCAACAATTGATAGTCTATATACCACCAGAAACCACCACAATCCAATTTTCAAACAACACTAGATCACCCCACCAAGACACACTGGTGTTGTTAAACCCCTTGCTCATCATTTCATCAATATGGATCTGCATCCCCAGCAACTCAAAAGGATTTATACCATAAATAATCCTTTCAAAATCCAAGAGTCATAGAGCTACAAGTACACCCCAAATCGGATAATACATTAAGGGGTGAAAGCCATGACCTACATTGGAAAAATATCAGTGAACTCCTCTAAATATAAAAACCCCACTACCCACACTAATGATAAACCCAATTAGATGGCCTCTTATTGAGACAATAATGGTTCCATGTATCAAAAACAAATATAATTCTCATAATAACCAATTAACATCATATTGTTTCCCTCATATTAATAGAAAAAATTATCTCTTATAGAAGAAATCATTATCCACACACACACACACTCAAAATATAGCCATTTTATTTTAAGGGAGACATTATATGGTTATACTGTAAGTAGAAGGAAATCTACAAATGGTTGATTCTACACTATCATAAACTAACAATCCCATTATACTTCATGAACACTTTCATGACCTCTAATTGGAATAATAAACATCAATGGAACTTAAAGCCTTTCCATATTGACCCCCAACAGAAACAAAGTCAGGTGAAACAAAATATTGTAATTCTATAGAATAAAACAAATTATACACCACATTACAAGATAAAAATAAACTATGTTGTATGATATCTAGATAATATGGATTTTTAATATCTATAGATTTAATCTATCCATGTTTTTCCCAACTTCCTTACTATTGAAGACCAACTCTCTAGCCCTATTCATCCCTCTTCTCCTAAGGGATATGGACATCTTGTGGTTGTCCTCTACCAAATTCGATATCCTATTATTTGGAAACATTCTTGTTACACATACCATTTTTATGGACTTTGAGGTAACATATGAGGTTTTGGTTGATAAGGGATATTATGTCAAACACAATTATGAGCAATTAATGTGTTCATATACAATCAATTATAATAACAATAGCCTTTATAAGAAAGTTACATTGGGGAAAATCTCCTGTCAATGGAATTAAAATTCAGGTCTTTTAAATGGGAGGAAGAAATATATGGGTTCCACTCCCAGCTAGATAAATCAAAAATTGTGTTGATACATCTAATCCTATACCAACAACCCTTATCCTCATTAAAACCTAATGAATCACCCATTATTTTGTCCCAGACTAATCATACATCCTCATAATCACCTTAACCATATTTTACAACTCTAAATACATATGTAATGTAAATAAGGTAACCACGTATTGAATCATGGGATACAACACCTCCTTCAATCATTAATCTATAGACCTATCATCTTAAAAAATATCGAGATAATTGAAAAATATGATACTAATACCCGATCTCTAGATCACCCACACCCAAATCCCCCTTGTTGAAGGTATAAAATCTCAAGAATATTTAGACCCCTCATCGTTTATAATAGAAATTCATCACAAAATTATATTTGAAACTCATAAAATAGAACACCCCCTCTTTCTACACCATAAGATATAGGATCCATGATTGTGAAACAACTTCTCATAATCTAATTAAGAACCAATATAACTCAACACTCATCCTAATATATGATCAGACTAAAATATATCCTAAGCTCCTCCAACAAGTTCCATATCACTATATCTATGACCCTCCTATCACACATATCCAAACCATGAGACTGGAATTCACTTATCATCATCCACCACATCTCATCATCCTCATCTTGGCCAACACTCCAATAGTCATCTATATCAACCTGGTGAACCTCATAAACTTGAAAAATTCATAAAATATATCTATCTAGTATATCCTTATACAAGGATAAATTATGATAAACTTCGTATCACATGACTTATATAACCAATTAATTTAAAAAAATTAATATATTTTCTAAAAAAAGTGCTGCTAATTTGAACTTAATTTCAATCAAGCCTAATGCATATACCACTTATAGGTCTCTACCCTGTTAGTGGAACCATTTAACATTATTGTTTAGTAATATCATGTTCCATGCATCAAGTCTTCGTGGAAACTAAAATACTATGTCCAAGCTAGCCTCTGTAGCCTTCAGCATTCACCAAGATCATGTGGTATGTTACCAGATCAATACTATGAAATACATATAATTCCTAATTCAAATATCCACAATATTCCTCATCAAATATCATTGATACAACTGTATCATGGCCATCCCATATGGGGAACCAATCTAGGCCATGTAATAAATATAAGAGTGACCCCCAAATGTCTCCTCTAATAAGACATGTGTTGGAAACTAACAGAGTGGATATAAAAAATATAAATGGGAGGAATTATCAATATATATCTCAAGAGTATTAGAAACAATTAACAATAAATTCCATAATATAAATAAAAATATGACCCATAATAACCCATAATGGATGAGTATTTCACACAAATACCAGTATCCAAATATAATAAAAATATAAAATTCCTAGGTAGTGATAGTGATAGTAATCTCCAACTAAAAGAATGTATTATCCATCTTGGTCTCAAAAATAAACCAGAACCCTAAAAAATGTATATATATATATAGGGGTGATAATAAAATTTATAAATGGTAGGATCCTAAAAAATATCATTCCTAAAAATGTGGAATAATAATCCTAATACAATTGTAAAAAAAGAGAAGAACTAAAAAAATTTCACGTCAACTATCCCCAAGCCTCACCAAGGATTATTCACCTTATATTTCATCCACTATAACCAAACATTATCAAGGAATATTATAAAAAGTCCCTTGAAACAACATCCCCTTAGATTATCTACTCATGCACCACAATGTTATTGGTAGTAAGAATATTCCCTCCAATATCTGATTTAGGTCAGGTCACAAGCCTACATACCCAAACCACATATAGTTTCTAGCATACATTCTATCCATAAAATATACAAAATTATAACATAACCAAATCCACATCATCACATCATCATATTATTCATATTCATCATAGAGAATTTCCAGTATAGTGAGGTATCATGAACTTGAAGTAAATATCCCTTATGGCCTCCTCTTTACATTTACAAATAGCGCCATATCATATCTCACAATCCACATATCCAATCCATAGTACCACACCAGATGTGACGGTGGGGAGGATGGGGTATCTATTTATCCACCCGCATCAATATAGATATTGGGGAAAACACCTAGAATATACAGAAATAGAAATTAATGAAGGTATCTACCATATGTGGGAATCATATCAAAATAAGATGGAAAACACTAGTATATATATATATATACCAACAAACTATAACAACCTAACAATTTCACATCAAAACAAGATCACCACCATCCACTATCTACACCATTCTTCATTTGCTACACCATGGCGCTGATATCATATACTTAGCCACCAACTAATCCATTTTCCATGAAATAAAACCCCAAAATGAACATAAAACAATAAAATTAATTATATCATTAAATAATATTTTTCATTCATAATTTTTTTATGTATTTATGTTCTATAATCCAATTAATTAAAAATTTATTAACAAAACATCATCACCCCCTTCACACAAAATTTAAGTGATTACCTAGATACAATTTCATCATTACTAGAAATATTATATTCCAATAAAACTAAGAATATATTAAACTACACAAAATTAATCCCAAGTTGATGAACTTATCCAAAATACCCAATATAAACCAACCAGCACAACCTCACTTCCCAAATGAAGAAAAATGAATGTAGCCCAACAACCCATCCCAAGATATATATCATAGCTTGACTACCCAAATCATTTTGATATATTTAAAAAATCAGAACTATAATAATCATCCCATAACACCCCCACATTTCCATAAAATAATCCCATAAAAATGTTCCAATAAGTTGCATGCAAAGTCTTTAGGAACAAACAAAAAATTCATTAACAACAACTTGTAAATCCAAAATATTCTCAAAGAATCATCATTAAGATATTAAATTTCACAAATTACATTAATTTTCAATCCTAAATTGATTATCCTATTATGAAATGTGATGAAAAAACACCATCTATACAGTAATAAAAATCAACAAAAATTAATTTCAGTATTATAAGTGAGTAAGAGAAAACTACATAAGCAATATCATGAAATATGTATAAACTTGTGATTCAACCTGTTCAAATATATTTAATTTTTTCTAGTTCATTATATTTATTAGGTTAATACATACCCCAAAAAAATAACAAATAATCATACTAATCCTACCCTTTGCAAAAAAATAAGTGAGAGTTCTTGAATCCAAAACATCAATTAGAGCATTTTGAATCCTACATATGATAGAGAAAGAAAGAGATGGTCTAGATATTGAGATAATACAAAGAGGATCTTTAGAAAACTAAATCACAAAATCCAAAATTATTAAATCACTCCATCCCCCATAATCTAAACACACTATATAGCTATATCCTTATACAGATGATAATGAGAAGTAAAAAGTAGATAGAAATGTGTACAACTCCCCTTATATTAATAAAAAATTATCTATAATTCCATGGATCAAATATAACTAATAATGGATGGTAATTACTCCAAAAAAGATAACTTTGGTCAACTAAATTTCAAGATAGATGAAGGAATAATGATGTTTGTTAAATGAATTTTAAAATTTATACCCAACTAGAAACAAATTACACCAATGTATGATAATATATATCACACCACATTAGATCGGGTTTTCCCAAACACTATGACGAAACCAACTATGTCGCATTATAATGAGATAGGCCCCAAAAAACCCCAACCCCTACCCAAAATTAATTGTGATAATTTTTAAATGATCATATATACCTGCGGTAGATCCATAGTGTATCCAAGACACCATGTCATAGAGACACTTCATAAGTCTATGAAATAAAAAAATAGATCAATTAAGAACCACAATGTGACCTATACGACCATGAAATAGTAATTTCGTTTTCCATTTCCCTAAAATATACATCGAGACAAATTACATTACAACACAAAACCAATCCATAAGGGTTCCTCGGATGGAAGGGCCCCATAAATATGACTCAATATCCCTACACTATGACCCCCAAAACCAAGATACAACCTTACCACATGAAAAAACCAAAGATAAAATATGTACCTTCACATAAAAAAAATCCCCTATTCCATCATAAATTCCATCTTCAACTCCACTAATCTATACTAAACCTCCTCACTAGACCTATGACTCCAATAACACATAATGTAAAGGGTTAGGGATGTATGTAATGTTACATATCTAATTATAATACCATTTTCATAGACGAATAATAATCATAATATAACATAATTATATTGGATAATTATATTTTTAAAGAGAGGATATGTGAATGTAAATACATTTTTTAGAAAATAACGTAGATAATTACATGATGAATTTCCCCCTTCTCATCATGGGATCCCTTGAAAATTGGAAATTAGGATTACTTCTTAGAAGAAGAAGATATACAATTTTAAGAAGTATTTGGTAGACATAAAAATTTTAGGTATTCAATAAAATTTTGAAGTAATGGAGACGTATGTTAGGGTTATATGCCGGTTCTTATTTTTGGTGTAAATGAGGGACGCTTATTTTGAAACATATGTTAGGTGATATGTAATGATATAATCAATTGAGATTTAGAAATTTTAGGTGAGGAAAGAATTGTTTTGGATTTTTTATTAACATTCACACATAAAAATGTACTTTAAGAATAAATATATATTGATTTTATTATGAAAAATGTAATCCACTTTAATTTATATCTTTTTACCCGCCATTAAATTATTTTACCTAGTTTATTTATTTACCATGATAATTATTTGTTTTACTAAAAATGTAATGTGACCATTTTTAAATAATATAAACATGATGATTATAAATTTATAATTCGTTTAATCTAATTTATTTTCTAATTTGGATAAATTTTTATTTTAAATAAATAAGATAAATTATAGAAAAAATAGTTTTATAAAAATATTAATTTTTAAACATTAAGTTTTATTAATATTATTTCATATAAAAAATTAACTAAGGTAATCTTAAAATATTATTTATACATTGAACCGTTGAAATAGATTCACAAATATAAAGTGATAAATTTAATAAATTAAGACAAAAAATACATAATACCTAAAAAATACAACTTTGAAAAAAATTGTTTTTTCCGATTAAATAATTTTTTCTGAATATTATTAAAATTACCTTTTAAAAATCTAACCATTTAATTTAATCAATAAATTGATATTAAAATATTTAATTATGTTTTGACAAAAAATTAAATCATTCATTAATAATAATTATAATAATATTTAAAGAATAAAAAATATTACAATAAAATATTTTATTTATTAAAACATTTTCTTTCTAGAATTATTGACATTTTTACAATTATTTTTTTATCTAAAAATTACATAATTTACTTAAACCAATTTGATACATGTATACCCAATGATTATATATCAAATAAAAATACTTTTAATGATTATATATATAAGAATCATATTCCATTCCAATATATGTTTTGACAAAGATTTTTGGAATTATTAATCTTATTGGTTTACATCTCTCTCAACATGCTAATTATATATCCAATTATATTCCATATTTCCATAATTTCAATCAGAGTTATTGTCTTAATTTAAAACCATGAGAATAAATATTTTATTTTCATGATATTTTTATTTACATTCTGTATCATTTCCCATCTACACATCCTAATGATGTTCTATATATTATAAGAATAATGTATTAGAATTTATATCTAATTATAATATCTTATCTGAATATAATTTATCATTATTTTTTTTCATTTAAACCAAAATATTACCATTGTATTTATTTATATGAATATAGATATAGATATTTTTGGGTCTTATATGTTATCTTGTGTGAGTGAAGTTATTTTTAGGAAAATCATTTTTCTAATTAGAGGATATAATATTTCGGTATCAAATAATACAATATAATTGTTCATGTTATCTGGTTATAATTAATTTAAATGTATTAATACTCATATGAGTACCACTACTACAACAAATGAAGATTACAATTTTCTGTACGTAAATAATTATATGCATTGAGGTATGATTAAAGTTTTGTTTTATTTAACTACTAGTAGTGTAAATTTGATGTTCAATTTATTCACGTGTGCATTATTTCAGGGTAAACTAATGGAAAACAATTGGAATGTATTGAAAATAATTATCAAGTATGTGAATGGTACTCTGAACCTCGAATTATTATTTATAAAAAACTTATTTTAATTTCTAGGTTATTTTAATTATTGATTTGGATGCTACATGATATTAAAAACATCATTAGTATATGTTATCTTCTTGGATAATGTTTTTTATCCAGGATTTCATTTAATTAAATTCTAGTATCTTTATCAAAAGCTGAGGAAAATTATAGGGAAGTAGTGAGGTGTTTTTCTATAATTCAATCCATTATAGAGACATTATTGAACATTGATATTCACTATGAAAGAATGTGGAATCTATGTTATAATTCAAAACTAATATTTATTCCAAATAAACCTCAATTATATTATATAACTAGTATTATTGAATTAATTTATCATTTTATCAAAACTCACATGAAAATATGTGATATCAATCATGATTTAATTATTTCAAACATTAAACTATAAATTATATTCACTAAGCCTTTGGATACTTCTAAATATAATATTATTAAATATTATCTTGGAATGATAAATGTGTGGGAAAATATACCAATAAAATGAAGTGTCTTTTAATTTTTTTAATTTTTTTACACTCACTTTTTTAATATTTTTTTGTCATATGATAATCTTTTTTCAATAAAATATTTTATCATATTAAATATTTAAATTTATCTTCTTTTACACTATGTAATATATGAGTTAAGTGGGAGTAAAAATTCATGTTTCAATTTATTAATTAAAATAATTCTAGAATTATGAATTTTCAATAGTATATTTCAATTATATTCAATAATTATATTTTAGTTATTTGATCTCATACATTAAATACCATATATTTTTTTTATCTTTTTTATAATTAAAAATAGTGTTGAGAAATTTGGGATTTGTAATAATAAAAATGGGGTGAAAATTGGGTGCCTCATTATCATTAAATTATTTTGATAATTACTTTCCCCTCACATAGCCAATGTAGATCTTATATAATACACTATTTTATATTTGAATCAATTCTGTTGTTACTGATTTATTATTTTTTCCATTATTATTATACTTAGTGATATTAATTCATCATTTATTACTATTCATTATAATTTTTTATATTTTCTTTATTATTATGGTATTTCACACATTCAATATTGATGGAATTTTTTAAGAGTATTATACGACAAAGGATAATGAAGATATTATGACTGTGGATTTTGGAATTTTAACTATGTAAGAAAGCATAGGCACTCATAAAAGGATATTTCATAATAATTAGTATATTAAATTTATATTATATATTGTGATAAATTATCTTGAGTAACATGAAATAATATAGTTTGGTAAAGTCAATAATATTTTGTGTCTTTAGTATCATTGTTTCTCAAAGACCAATCTCTTACATATCATCAAAAATTAAAATAATATATTACGTATCAATATTTTATCAAATTATAGTACACATGTTCTCAAGAGTAAGAAAATATATTACATATTTTAGTATGCGATATTTTCAAAAATAAAAATATGATTCCTAGCTTGGAAAATTTTTTATGCATTACGGTGAAGTGAATATTTTAATTCATGTTAGAAATTTTTTAAGGAAATTGTTTTAAGAATTGGTTATTCTATAGAGAATCTATCATGTATGCTAAATATATTGTAAATGTATCTACAGAATACTTAATACCTGATAACAATTTTTTCAAACCATATTCACTCAAATTTTTCTTATAAATAATTAATTAGTAGTGATAGTGATACATTATTCCATGATATAGTGATACATAGATTGATTTTAGTGACTCTATTGATTTAAAAATGGTCAAAACGTTGAAATATTATTTCATAAGGATTATCCTGAACACTACTTGTATTAAATTTAAATTGTTAAATTGATTAAAGAATAGGTATATTAATCTTTCAAGGATTATTAATGGTTAGAAGATCAATATTAATATATATTATATTGAAAGAGTTTCATGGATCTAATGATACTAAAAAATAGTTTTCTATACTGAAGTAGTTCATTATTCAATGTCATTTTTTGTGAATTTTTGTCCAAGTGTTTATGATTGATTATTTGAAATTTTGATCATTAAGAAAATAATATAAATTTTATTATTATTTTTTTATTTTATTATTTAATTAGTTGTATTATTTTTATATATTATGTATTTTTATAAAAACATATGTCAATACAGTAGGCTAGGTTAGCGTGAATATGATTTTTACAAGTGGTGGATGACATAAAAATAAAAATCATTTGAATATTAATAACTGATATTTAATTTCTAAATCAATATTTCAATGCGATTCAAAATATACATTAATTGAGAAAGGACTAGTCCAACTATTATTACTATTAACCTAATTTTTCCTTTATTACTATTTTTAGTTTAGTACTATTTTTTCTTATATATTTATCATAACTGGATTTAAATAATAGATTAATATATTCCTCAATAAAATATATCACACTTCTTTTATACCTCTGTAAATGGTTTCAATTGAATATAGTTTTTAATTACCATTTAAAATATATGTCTTCTCATGGTTGTTCATACATTAGAAAATACATGTTTTAATTTGTGACTCCACTTTGAAATTAAAGTTTTTTTTAATACCAAACCTATCATAGAGTATAGGGTGAGAATAGTGTACATAATATCATTTTTTATGAAATGATTTAAAAAATATACTATTTTCATTACATTGAGTATTTTCCATTATATATTAAATTTTTTCAACACACCCCCCAACCCCCATTATTTCCTTCTAGCAATCATTCCATCTATAGCAAATAATCCCTTCTCAGTATCATTTTACATGAATGAAATATAATGTAGAAAACTAATGAAAAAATTCAACAAGGATTTATGACGATCACTCAAAATAATTGATCTACACTCAAATATATAGTTATTAGTATACCATATACATATGATTCATATTTTATTGACAAGAATAAATAAAGTGAAATGGGATGACCTTAATTCATTTTTCTCTTAATACCAAAAAGGTTACAATGTATTCCACCAATACACTTTAGTAATCACCCACTTCCATTATTCCTAGTTTCATGTATCAATCAGTCATTGCTTCTAAATACAAGATTTGGTTCGCACCTCTTGAAGTGTTATAATCAGTTTAAGATTATGTCTCTAGTAGATAGAATAAATATAACATCACTCCACATTACAAAAATCTCAAATTACTTCTAATTTTCTTCTTTTCATAGATTTCATCAATGATGTATCACTTCTTCTCCATTCAGGAGAATGATATTAAATAGATATTACACAAATAAAAATATATCTCTATCTCTTTTGAAAAATAAGTTGAATTTTATTAGATAATTATATTTTTGTCTTTATTTCATTCTATGAAAATAATGGATTCCCCAAACAACTATGTAGACGAATCTGTCAATTTAATAATATTCAAAACATAAAAATATGCAATTAGATTATGTTGAATTTTTCCTATTTTATTATACATAATGAGTATTCAAAATGAAGATGATCTATTCTTCTCTGTATGTCCACTTATAAAATTATCTTCTATAAATAAATCTTAGCATGAAATAACAAAAAACATTCTAGTATTTAAAATATGAATGGTTCCTTTAATTATTTCCATGTTATATTCTCATTAAGGTAAATTTTTATTCACATTCAAACTACTAGTCAAACCCTCATAAAATATCATAAATAATCTATTCAATTAATTTCAATGTATTCTTATCATTTTTATCATATAATTTAGTAAAAAAAATCTCTCATGGTTATATATTAGTTTATTATTTTTGATTCCACAAAATGCCTCTTATTTTCATCAGAATATTTCATAATCCTCCCAACTCCTTCTATTTCAAAAAAATAAAAAATATCTTTTCCCATGAGTACATGATAATATGCCCAAATTTTTTTGTTGTCATCATTCCTCTCACATTGTAGTATTCTCATCATTGTCGTAGAACATATTATTATTAGCTTGAATTATCATCATACATAATACATATATTCTATTTTTTGAATGTGTAGTCAAGTGTCATTTTTATTTCATTTCCATGATATTTCTCCCTCAAATGTTCATTAAAATTCCCTAAAAATGATCCCTAATATCCTTTAATAATATCCTTTCATTTCAAATATTTTCACCAATAAAACAACTATATAACCCTTATTTAATAGTTTGATAAACCTATGTATCCATTAACACACTCATGTTTATAATTGTATATGATATAAACCTTGTATTTCATTCTTATGTAGGAACTGAAATATCATGTTTATTCCTACATAACTTTATGTTTCTTATATGTAGATGTGAAACACATTCAATTAATATGCCACAATATTAGGTTATTCAATAATATATTAAGAATTTATTACATTACACTTTCATATCTTATTATCCTCTTTAATTGATTTAAAAATGATTCATGTAATTCAATTATATTAATTTCTATTTACAAAACACTATAGATCTCAGATGGATTATATAGTGATACTGAGAGGTGTTGAATCTGTGTACCCAAATTTTTTCCAAGCTTTAATAAATTTTAAACTATCCCATCATACCCTAAAACCTCTACACTAGTTAAGAGGAATTCATCTAATATTTTCTCTATATAATAACATACCCTAATAATACAGATAATAAATTAGGTAATTGTACATTAATATATTTACATTTTTTTAGATTTAATGAGAAAACTTACTCATTATTTAGATTCACATGTGGTTGTTCATGGATTATCTTATCACTCTAATTTTTCCTGATTATATATTCCATTAAATTCAAACACAAGCTTAAAGGTAATGTAAAATATTATAAATGATAGATTGTGTTATTTATAATTTAAAAAAAATTATTCAGTGATGTTGTTTATACTAGAACCATCAGTTCCCCAGTGATTCCATTCAACACCTTTAAAAATAATATATCTATTCTCCATCGAATATATTTTCATCAATGAAATAACCTTTTTCATCAATTGTATGTTTTCTACAACTACTGTATGAATAATATTTTGGACAAATAAGAACATTACTCTTAAATATGTGGAAGATGAAACATACACTCCATCTCACACCTTTCTCAAAATGATCAATAAATTAACCTATATTATTCGCTAAGTTTTTTATCTTCACATCACTAAAAAATATCACCTAAAATCTAAAGAATAATTATAAAAATATTTTTAATGTTCCCCTGGCATGATTACAGAGGAATATTACTTTCATGAAAACAATATTTCATATATGGTGTTTTTCATAACACATTCTTGTTATAATAAGAGAAGTGTGGGATAATCACTTTTCATCATTCATGTATATAATTTCATTTATCTAATTTTCTCAAGTTACTAAAATACATAAATTTATAGAAAAAACATACACTTATCACACTATCTCCTAACTCTGCAACATATTTATTTGAATATTGTTGTTTGTGTAATGTATAATGTCAGTTCCCTATGAAATCCTTTATGAAATAGTATATGAAACATTATTTGTATCCATGTTACTGTAATTTTGTATGTGTGTATCTATTCTACAGGAGGCATTAAAGATCAAAGAATCAACACATAAACATACAAAAACATTCCCTTGTATCTTTGACCTATTATCATTCTAATTTTCACAAACAAGTATGGATTTTCCGAATAATTTTTCACAGAACAGTATACATGGGTTCTATTCTCTTATACTATTTTTATAATTAATAATGTTACAAAAAATGGTTTATGAATTCAATGAAAAATCATATGATATTGACTGATTTTTAATGACCCATAGGATTTCATCTAAATCTCTTCTTGAATATAGGATACTTTTCCAAAATCCCTCTTTTCCAATAAATTCAATGTATTACTTGTAGGAGGCCTTCTATTTATTTGTGAAACCTATGAGGTTTGGGGTACTCAATTTTCAAGTAAAATTATATAATTATCAAATATCATTAGGGATAAAAAACTGATTTCTCATTCAACCTCCATTATTTATGGTTAATGTCTCCACTACATCATCTGCATTCATTCACCACCTTACCCAATAAAACATAATCCTCATAAAGTCTCCAAATAATATTTTCATTGAGGAAGTTATTTAAATCCTTAATGTTCTAATGTATTGAGAATCATTCAAACACAATATTTTTTATTTTCATGTTACATTTAAACTCATGTCGTATTTCCTTACAAAACTAACTAGTCATGTACAAATAGTATGATCACATGAAACTCCAATCATGAACACAAAAAATATCAAAATTATTTAACAGAAAATTGTATCATAAATTTTATTTGGTAATCAGTTTTCATATAAGAATCTCAAAGATGGATGGATGATTATCTCAAACTCGCTATACTTGGTCCTACATATAGAGATTATTATGAATAAGAAAAATGATTTCATTTAGGGAATTGTCAAATACTACATATTAAAGGTGGATAAACTCTTCATCAAGGTTGGTGGAGATGATTATGGCCATTACATTGGAATACCTACATGAGTTCGGCATGATCTCTATATATTTCATCAAATAGAAATATTATTACATGAATAAACCTTTGATGAAATAGGTTAAAGAAAATTATGGTACTGATCGAATAGTCCTTATAATGAAAATCAAGAGAAATTTTTTTATGTGTATCCTTTTATGGTGTAGAAATAGTACACTATAATTTTCAATGCAACATCAATTTTATGTGTAGCTTCATACTCCTATATAAATTATATCATTCACATTGAATTTTATTGAAATAACTGAGGCTAAGTTAATAGATCACAATCAAATACCTCCCCTCATGGGCCACACTATATCCCTGCCGATTCCCATGGGTACCTTTATGCACACATTTTACACCACCTTATGAAATCATTGGGTGTTGTGGAAGCTCTATCTCACCTAACACTCATGGTTTTCCAGGACAAACCTCTCCAATGTGGTTGAACACTTGTTCGCATATATGTTCTTGACAGGATACTTGATTATCCATGGGTTGACAGTATTTTTTATTAAGTCAAAACAAACATATACTTATAATTGTTCTAAGAATATAATATAATATTAATCAACTTTCAAACATCATGAAAAATTCATCATGAAAACTAAAAAAAAATCTTGGTCTTCATAATTATCTACATCCTTTTATTTTATAATCCAATTATAAATTCCAAGGACCTAATCCTCAAATAAAATTCACTTTATCCTTATACTTTCAACAAATCATTTCTCTAATTTATTAACATGAAAAATTTAAATTTTCATGGTATTATTCCTTCTTATAAATGTAGTATACTATGTGAACACTCCTAGTGAAATTGGAACATGTTATTACTCTCAAAGAATATTCCAAAAACATAAAATTTAAACAATGATAATTTTTCATGTATAAAATCGGATGTTATTAAAGGAATCCATTAAAATTATCCACGAATCACCACCATCCATCTTTAATAATTATAAAGTTTTTTACATCTTTCTCCTTCTATAATTAATCACTAATCATTTAGGACTTCCTTATACATTAACCTTGATTACATCTATATATTTACAATAAATAAAACCATACTTATCAAATGTCACGACATGTCCCAGTGGGGCATGCACCGTGACTCCCCAAGCCCAACCCCAATAGGCCAAGGGCTGGTGACTAGCCCTGAGTAGCCATATCACTAACATGGGAGGCCTTTCCTAATAACTTATACACACACACACATCTCCAATCCAACAAAAGCTGAAATGCAAAAACAACCACTAAGGAAAAAAATTCATGCATACAACTAATCCTAGCCAATCGAGTACTATGGAAAGTAAAGTGCAGAAAGTAAACTGGGCCAAAATACAAGCCCACCAAAACAAGAGTCTGAAAAGAGAAAAGTCCAACATTTAAAAACAAAGAGGTATTGGGACTGCTACTCTTAGTCATAGGAATGCCTCGGCCTGTAGGGGGTTCAAGATTCTCGGTCCTGTCTTGGTCCACCCGGGACCCTGTCAAAAATATTCTCATCTGCACAAGACACGACATGTGTGGGAAAATCCCATGCAAGGGTGAGTATAACAATACTCAGTAGAGGACCCTGAAAAACCACAAAGCAATACATAAAGTAAACGTACAGTCATCTCTACAATGTATATGTATACAAAACATATAGCAAAGAAACACAAACCAGATATACTCAAAACCCAGACCCGCAGTCTAGAGACAAGTCACACAACTGCATACCCCAGTCTAGGGATTTAGTTGGAAGACTCCACGAAGGACTTGTTCCAGGAGACCACACTCCATGAGTTTAGTAGCTCTGATGACATCCATCCAAGAATTATTGTCTGTCGGGAAAATCCATGAGAGGTAGTTACACTCATTACATGAGACACAATCCCGAGTGGGAAGAACACAATAGATAGACACACTCATTACGGGAGACACACACCTAAGTGGAAAGGATCACGATACATAGATAAGGATAACTGTGAGGGCCGTGGAGGATACTATGACTCATCCAAGGTCTCCATCTATGTAGAGGATCAATGCCTCGTAGAGTTGTTCACATCGATACCTAACTCTACCTAGGGTCAGGAATGGATATAGGATCTTGCTCTGGGCCTCTCGGAGGGATGCCCAACTCTATCACAAAAAGTCTTGCTGAAGGGATCATACTCCTATAAAAGGAAACGATTCCTGACCTTCATGGGAATGAGAAGAAAGGGGTACTAACCCAAATAAAACATGTCCAATACATGGTGGACAATAGGACCAATCCATTTTCCAAAAAGTACACAATGTGTAGAAAATTCACACATCGTGTCTTCTAACCATAGGTATTTCCCATGTACAACGGCCCATTTTGTAAGGCCGGTCATGTAGAAAAGCTAGTACATGGTGTGTGGTATGGATTACACACAGTGTATAGGTATCTAGGGTCGGTTTCATTTATGCTTGCTATGTGCCCGTACATGGCCTCAACCTGTGTATTACCACCTCTGTAATTGGTACACGGGGTGACCTGCGCTGTTGTCCTCACCTAGCCATATGGTGTAGTACATGGTCGTGTACAACACCCTATGTCCCTGTATCCCTTGGATACATGCCGAGTCCCATGTAGCCGCCTCTGCATTGCTTTGTAGGGAATACATGCCATGTTTCAAAGATGTGTAGTCCATCTCGTGACCGTGTACTTTCCGAAATACATGTCGATCTTCGGGGAATGTCCAACATGTGGTGTGACCGGGGTCACACACCGTCTGATTCCTCTCCGACCCCCGAAACCCTATCCGCCTCCACCGGTACTACACGTTGTGTTCTTCATAAGTACACATCATGTATCCCAGAATTTTATAGAAACGACCCTCTTTGTCGGTGTGCCTCCCATGCTACCTCGTTCATCGATTCGCCCATCTGATCCCCACGAAACTCCACAATCTAGGTCACCCCGATGTACCAAAGTCATTTCTGTTGTTTTTAGGCCTCAGATCAGCCCATAAAATGTGTTTTTATCCACCTGTATGAAGAATGATCAAAGAACAGGAATTCCAGAATCGTGTCGATCCGTCTGCCTCTATCTCCGTCGCACCTCTGCTAGGTCGTCACGATTTCGGATCTCCAATTTTGGATCATTTCATAGCAAAAAAACGTACAACGATCCATTATTAATTGACCCATGAAGAACGTGAAGAACGCGAAGAATGCGCGAGAGAAGAAAGGGGGAGGAAATCCATAAAATAAATTGAGGAACGAACCTCTGTCGTCCTTCATCACGGCGTAGATCCGCTCCCTTTAGTAGGATCAAATGGAGCTGGATCAAAACGATAAACAATAATCATGGATCAATCCCCAAAAAACATCCCAACAGAAACCCTCCTGTAAGAATGCACAAATACGGGGATCAACTTGTTCGTGGTTGATCTGCGTTTGTTGTTAAAATAAAAAATGGGGGAAAAGAACTTAAATAACAATCCAATACCTCAAAAGGGGTCGATCTCGGATGAAGAGGTCGTTCCTCCACCATTGTCGAGATCCATCAACTCATTGCCGCAGAGATTCTCAGCTTTGATTTGTCGTCGTTCGTCGCTGATATATTTCTCCAAAGCTCCACAAATTCTCCAGAGTTATCTCTCAATTTTCTATCAATGACCATCGTTCTATTAACCCAATAAAAAGGGGAAGTGCATTTTGGAATTCCATAATGCTCTGGCATTAATGAGTCAAGTGGTCATTTCTTAGTCATTATGACATTGCATTAATTATTAAAAAGATTCCCCATCGTTGTGTTGTAGTGAATGTTTCCAAGTAAAAATAAAATAAACTTTCCCATTTATTTTATTTTTACTTTACTGAAAATGTATGAAAATTAAATTTTTCCCTCGACCTGTGTCAGTTGAGGTTAGACCCATTCAAAGGTAAACATTGTCGTCCCGGACACAACGGTCCCCTCATATTTTTAATTCGGGCATCCGTTTGGAAACTACCACAACCGCGCACAAGTTCCAACTCACATCACTTAAAAAAAGGTAAAACCATCATTCCAAGATCACCGGGCCTCAAAATGATATGTCTTCTCTGTTCTTGGTCTTGTAATAATTCCACATAACAATTAAAAAAATACATGGAAAATCCAAGACATTACATTCTCCCCACCTTGGGGATTTGCGACCCCTAAAATCCAAAACAAGACTACTCAAAAAGATGTGGGTACTGGTCATGGATTTGAGCCTCCCACTCCCATGTGCTCTCTTGAATATTCTCATTCTGCCACCGAACACACCCCAAGGTAATTGATTTCCCATGAAGTATCCTCTCCTGCAGATCCTCAATCTTTATCGGTTACTCAGCAAAGTTCACTCCATCCTCAATGTCAAGATCACCCCAATCGATGACGTGTGATGGGTCATGCACATACCTCCTCAGCTATGACATGTGGAAGACATCATGTACCCGATGAAACTATGGGGGCAGAGCTAGGCGGTACGCCACCTCTCCAAATCTACACAGTATCTGGAAAGGACCAATAAATCTCGAAGATAGCTTGCCTCCACGGCCAAACCTCTATAACCCTCATCGAGGTGAGGCCGAAAGAAAGACGCGACCTCCCTCCTCAAACTCCAGGGGTCTCCATCACCTATGAGCATAAGTCTTATGCCAGCTCTGTGCAGTCTTAATCTTCTCCCAGATAATCTGCACCTTTTCAGTGGTAGCTCGCACCAACTCTAGACCCATGAGTGTTGACTCTCCGGGGTCAGTCTAGAAAAGCGGTGACCAGAAGGGTCTCCCATATAAAGCCTCTAAATGTGCCATACCAATGGTGGAGTGGTATATGTTGTTGTACGAAAACTCCACTAGTGGTAGGTGGTCCTCCCAACTACGACCAAATCCAAGATACAGGCCCACATCATGTCCTCCAGAACCTAAATGGTCATCTCCGTCTGACCATCGGTCTGGGGATGGAACACCATGCTCAAGTGTATCTGAGTCCCAAAGGCCTCCTATAATCCCTTCTACAACCATGATGTAAAGATGGCATCTCGGTTTTAGATTATCATCGAAGGTATCCCATGAAGCCAAACTATCTTCTGCACATAGAGGCACCCAAGCTCTCTACGGAACTCTGCTCCCTCATAGCTAGGAAGTGGGATGACTTGGTGAGTTGGTCAACAATCACCCAGATGGAATAATACCCCTTGGATGTATGAGGTAATCCAGTCACAAAGTCCATCAATATTACATCCCACTTCTACTCTGGAACTTCTAGGTGTGAGCTAATCCCACTGGAACCTAGTGTTTAGCCTTCACCTGCTGGCATGTGACGCATCGGGAAACGAACTCGGCTACTGCCTTCTTCATTCCTGACCACCAGAACTATCTTCGGAGATCCTAGTACATCTTTTCCACTCCAAGATGTTCCACCAAGGGGATATATGAAACCCCCTCAGGACCTCTCCCTGCAATGATACCAGTACAATAGTGCATCCTCTGAAAAGAAGTATGTGCACCCCACCTAGCGAATATCCATCAGGAGCATGTCATGTGGATAACTGAGCATGTCAAGCCTCATAGTCGACATTCCCAATTTGTGCTTCCCAAACTCATTGTAATATTGTAGGAGTGACAACCATCGACTACAGGTAAGTTGCATCCTCTCCATCCACGAAGGATAACTGCAACGTGGCTAACTACTCTATCGACTCACTCAGTAGCTATGAGCTCAAATATATACTTAGATCATAATCCACCTTATTCCCCTTACTAGGTGTATAGATGATCTTGAAATCATAATCCTAGAGGAACTCTAGCCAACTCATATACCTTAGATTTAAATCCTTTTGTGAGAATATGTACTTGAGGCTCTTGTGGTCAATGTAGACGGTGAACCACTCACCCATAAGGTAGTGTTTCCACACCTTCAATGCTAATAATACTGAAAAAACTAGAGATCATTGGTCTTATAGTTCTGATAATGTGGCCAAAGCTGGTGTGAACCATAAGCAATCACTGACTACCTCTGTATCAAGACACATCCAAGCCCAGTTCACTGATGCATCGCAGAAAACTATGTACTCGACACCCTCCTCCGTCAATCTCAAGATTGGGGCGCTCTTCAAAGTCTATCTCAACTGCACGAAATCCTTCTAGAACTCATCTATCCATATAAAGGGTTTCCCATTCTTGGTCAAGGTTGTCATTGGTGCTGATATTTGGGAGAAATTTGGAATGAATCTCTGGTAATATCATGCCAAGCCAAGGAAGCTCCGCACCTCCATCACGCTCCGAGGTGGCTCCCATGGTAACACTGCCTCCACCTTGGCTGGGTCCATAGCTACTCCATCTACTGAGATGAAATTTCCCTGAAAGTGGACCTCCATAATCTAGAACTAGCACTTCGAGAGATTCCCATAAAGTCGGTTCACTCGGAGTACATCTAGAACCATCCACGAGTGTCTTGCGTGCTCCTCCTCTGACGTTGAGTACACAAGGATGTCATAGATGAAGACCACTACATAATATTTCATGTAAGGCTGGAAGATCAAGTTCATCAGTCCCATGAACACTACGGGGGCATTTTTCATGCCGAAAGGCATCACCAAGTTCTCATAGTCACTATAGAGGCATCTAAAAGTCATCTTCGGTATATCCTCGTCCTGTACTCGTAACTGGTGATAATCTGATTGAAGTTCAACCATCGAGAACCATTGTTCCCCTCTCAGCTAGATGAAGAGGTCGTCATTTCTCGGAAATGGATACTTTTTCTTCACCTTCACCTGGTTCAGGCACCGGTAATCCATGCACAACCTCAAACTTTTGTCTTCCTTCTTGGCAAACAAGACTAGGGCCGCCCAAGGTGAAACGTTGGGTCTCACGAAACCCTTTCTCTAAAAATCCTCCAACTTCACCCTCAACATGAAAAGCTTTGTGGGAGACATCTGATAAGCTGATGAAAAAATTGGTGCCATCCTGAGGTGTAAGTTGATGCAGAAGTCGATTACCCAGTGGGGAGGTAGTCCAAGAACTTCTTCGGGAAAGAAATCATCATACTCCGCCGTTACTACTAAGAACTGGGAGCTCATCTCATCTACTTCTCTGAGGGAAAGGCTAGCCAGATCATGAGTGACTGGTTGCACCCTCCTATGCATGAGCCTATTCTCTACTTCATGTGTCTCCTTTTCTCCAACAAAGGAAAACCTCATCCCATCACTGTGGACACACTGCACCCTTCGCCTAAAACAATCAATCTGGGCATGGACTGAAGATAACCAATCCATACCGAGATTGACGTCGTAAGGACTCAATGCTAACACCAAGAGGTTCCAACTGAAACTCTAACCTCCAAGGGTAAGATCTCACTGCCTACAATGGTGTGTGATCGTCGAGTCTCATCTCGAAGGTGTCTCCAAGCATAAGGATTGAGTCAACGGTTCTACCGAAATCTCAATGTTTCGTACAAGACATGTAGATATGAAGGAATGACTGGAACCTATGTCTATAAGTACGATAGATAAGGTAGATAAGACACGGATCGTACCTCGTATAATCCCTAGAGCCCCTGGGTCATATGCCTCAACCGCATGTAGCTATCTCCGCCCCTATCCCCCAGCTCCCTGATCATGGTGCGGACCTCCTGGGGGTGGTGGTGGATATAAGTCAATGTGTCTGCCACCACCTGTAGCTCTCCCTTCTCCTCTCCCACATCTGCTGCCTGGCGGGTCTGTCTTCTCCACTCTTTTCCTCTGCCTCGGTGGTCCATCCACTGCTTCCCAATCATTAGCTTGACGAGCCCGATAATATATAGCGAGATGTCCCCTACCATCGAACACGTAGCACCTCTTCTACCTATGATGATTGGATCCATACTGAGAGCCCTGGTCTATCGATCCCCTGTCTTGGGTCCTCCTATGACATCTCTCATCTCCTGATCCCTACGTCCGACGTCGATTCCCCGCTGCTGAGGTCTCTGAACCTATCTGCCTACTCCTGACTGTCGTCAGCTATCTTTGCTCTGACAAGAAGCTCTCGATCACCAAGGACCGCTCGAGAATGCCAGCATAAGTCAAAATGCAGAGGCAAGAAACTAGCTCAGATGTCTCTTCATAGACCTCGCTCAAATGTCCGAGCGCTGAAGTACTTATCCCTAACCACATCCATCGAGTACCTAGTGAGGTTGGTGAACCTCAATCAATAGTCTTCTACCATCACAATGCCTTGCTGGAGCTAAAGAAGCTTCTATATGTGTACCTCTCTCAGCATAACTAGAGAGAACTCCTCACTAAAGATTCACTCGAACTCTATCCACGAAAGAGTCTCCTCACAGTGAGTCTGTGTGGTCAGACTCCACCATCGTCCCATCACACCTTAAACAAGGATTGTTCCATAGATCACCTTCTGGTATGTCATTGTCCTCACTTAGAATATTACTCTAGTTACTGCCTCAAGCCTGTCCTCAGCTGCCTAAGGGCTGGGCTCGCCTCGGAACCTGAGGTGTCTCTTTCTTTGGAACTCACAGAGTGCGCTAAGTTTGCACTCCTCATCGGTCGATACTGTCGGTGCCACAGGATACTCCACTGGTGGTGGCATAGCAGTTGCACCACCTGGAGGCAGCACTTGGGGAACTGTTCCCTATATATAATCCATGTCACTGAGGGGGTCATACTCATGATCATGCTACTGAATCCTAGCGGGTATGCATTGCGGAGACATCCTGTAATGAAACAAGATGTACCATGAGTATATCTGGATAGTTGACTCAAAGGGCATGGAAAACACAACCCATTCCTATATGATGCATGTCCCTTTCTTTTATTTCCTCGCAAATAGTGTTTAGGGTACCGAGTCGAAAAGCAGGTTATCAGAGTCCAAGTGTGTGGATACGTTAACCGCCCGCACCAACACTGGAGTCTATGGCCTGAAAACTAAGCTCAAAACACTTAACACCATTTTCCCAAACCCAATATCATAGACTCCTAGTCTTATGGTAGAACCGACCATCTCTGATACCACTCTGTCTTGACCCGTCTTAGTGGTGCCCATGTCGTGACTCCCTCAGCCCGCCCCCAATAGGCCAGGGGATGGTGACTAGCACCGAGTAGGCATATCACTAACATGGGAGGCATTTCCTAAGAACATGTACACACGCATACATATACAAGCCCACAAATAGTGAAATGTAAAAACAACCACTAAGGAACAAAATTCATGCATACAACAAAACCCAACCAACCGAATATGGCGGAAAGTAATGTGTTGAAATTAAACTGAGCCAAAATACAACCCCACCAAAACAAGAGTCTAAAAAGTGGAAAGTCCAACCTATAAACACAAAGAGGTACTGGGACTACCACTCATATTTATAGCAACGCCTCGGCCTACAGGGGACTCAGAATGCTCGGTCTTGCCCTAGTATACCCTAGACCCTATCAAAAGGCTTCTCAACTGCACAAGACACAACACGTGCGGGAAAATCCTGTGGAGGGGTGAGTATAACAATACTCAGTAGATGACACCGAAAATCAACAAAGCAATACACAAAGTAAACATACAGTTATTTCTACACAGTATATGTATACAGAACATATAGCGGAGAAAAACAGACCGGATATACTCAAAACCCAGACCCATAGCCTAGAGACAAGTCACACAACCACATACCCCTGTCTAGGGATTCAGTTTGAAGAATCCAAGAAGGACTTGTTCCTAGAGAACACACTCCACGAGTCTGATAGCTTTGATGACATCCATCCGAGAAGTACTGTTCATTAGGAAAAGCAATTAGAGGAAGTTACACTCATTTCGGGAGACACACTCTTGATTGGGAAGATCACGATAGATAGATACACTCATTATGGGAGACACACTCTTGAGTGGGAAAGATCACGATACATAGATGAGGATCACTACCAGGGCCATGGAGGATACCAAAAATCTTCTGGATTCACCAGCTTGGTAGAGGATCAATTCCCGGTAGAGTTGGTCATGTCGATTCCTGACTCTACCTAGGGTCAAGAATGGATAGAGGATCTCACTCTGGGCCTCTCATAGGGATGCCTGGCTCTATCACAGAAAGTATTACTAAAGGGATCTTACTCTTGTAAAAGGAAATGATGCCCAACATTCAGGGTAGTGAGAAGAAAGGGGCACTAACCCCAGCAAAACATGTCCAAGACAGGGTGGACAAGAGGACCAAGCCATTTTCCAAAAAGTACATGGTGTGTAGAAAAGTCACACGCCATGTCTTCTGACCCTGGGTACTGCATGTGTACAACGGCCCGTGTCGTAAGGATGGTCATGTGGAAAAGCTAGTACATGGCATATGGTACGGATTACACGTCGTGTCCGAGTATCTGGGGTCGGTTCCATGTATGCTGGCTATGTGCCTATACCCGGACTCAGCCTGTGTATTCCAACTCATATAATCGGTACACGGGGTGACCCATGCTACTGGCCTCACCTTGCCATGTGGTGTAGTACATGGCCATGTACTACACCCCGTGTCTGTGTATCCCTTGGATACACATTGAGTCCCACGTAGCTGCCTCTTCCATGTAGCGTAGGTAGTACACGTCGTGTCCCAAAGCTGTGTCGTCCATCCCATGACCGTGTACTTTCCGAAATACACGCCGGGATTCAGGTAAAGTCCAATAAACCGTGTGACCAGGGTCGCATGCCCTGTGATTCCTCTCTAACCCCTGAAACCCTAGTCACTGCCGTCGGTACTACACGGTGTGTTCTTCAGAAGTACAAGTCGTGTATCCCAGAATTTTCCAGAAATGACGATCTTCACCGGCATGCCTCCTATGCTGCCTCATTCGTCGATTCGGTCGTCTAATCTCCACAAAACTACCGAATCTAGGATTCCCTGAAGTCTCAAAGTTGTTTCTGTTATGTTCGGGCCTCTGATCAGCCCCAAAAAATGCATTTTGATCCACCCACATGAAGAACGGTCGAAGAACGGTAATTCCTGAGCCGTGTCGATTCGTCTGTCATCATCGCTGTCGCACCTCCGCTACGTAATCGCGATATCGGATCTCCAATTTGGGATCACTGCATTTCCAAATGAACTCACAACGATCTGTTGTTCCTCACCCCACAAAGAACGTGAAGAACGTGTGAGAGAATAAATGAGAGGAAATCCAGAAAAGAAATTGAGAAGTGAACCTCTGTTTTCATTCGTCACGGCGTGGATCCACTCTTGTTAGTAGGTTCAAACGGATCAGGATCAAAATGATAAACAATAATCATGGATAAATTCCCTAAAAATATCAAAATAGAAACCCTCCCACAAGAACTCATGAATCCTCAGATCAACTTGTTCGTGGTTGATCCGCGTTCGTCATTTAAATAAATAAAGGGGGAACAGAATTTAAATAACAATCCCATACCTCAAAAGGGATCGATCGCGGATGAAGAGGTCATGCCACCTTCATTGTCAAGATCCTTCAACTCATTGGAACATCGATTCTCATCTTTGATTTTTCGTCATTCATCATCGATAGTTTTCTCCAAGGATCCATGGATTCACCAATGTTTTCTCTCAATTTTCCGTAAATGGCCATTTTTCGATTAACCCAATAAAAAGTTGAAGTGTGTTTTAGAATTCCATCATGTTGCGGCATTAATGAGTCAAGTTTTCAATTCTAAGTCATTATGACATGGCATTAAATATTAAAAATCGTCCCCATTGCAGTGTTACAATGAATGTTTTAAAATAAAAATAAAATAAACTTTTCCATTTAATTTATTTATATTTTACTAAAAATGTCTGAAAGATAAATTTTTCCCTAGACCTATGCTGGTTGAGGTTAGACCTGTTCTTAGGTAAAGTTGTCATCTCGGATTCAATAGTTCCCTCATATTTTTAATCCAGTCAACTGTTTGGAAAATGCCACAACCGCGCACAAGTGCCGACTCACTTCGCTTAAAAAAAAGGTCAAACCACCATTCTGGGATCACCGGGCCTCGGAATGATGTGTCGTCGTTGTGTCTGGTATTTTAATAATTCCATATAATATTTAAAAAAATAAATGGAAAATCTGAGACATTGCATCAAACATCAACATGGAATTTTCAAACACCAAATAAAAAAGAATATTATTTTTTCTGTGAATAAAATCAAAAAAAATGAAAACATCATGAAAAAATAATCTCATGCTACTTATTAAATTATTTATATAATTTCATTAATTTTTTTCATTTAATTCCACCAAATAAAATATATTTAAATGGATTATTTAACTATATCAAAACTTTTAATTCATCTTTAACTCTACCAAAACATCAATAATATACCTATTAATCAATTTTCAATTATTAAAAAACTTATTTCATCTAATAGTTATTTTATTTAATCTTCATCATCCATGTCTAAATTATATATGAACAAAAATTCCATGAATGATAAATACAGGGATGGTTTCTTAAATCTAGATTCTATGTATCTTCAAAGAGATATATCATTACATTTATTAAACTATATTTTCTATGAAACTTCTCATAAAAATTTTTATCCTTATAAATAGATTATTTACATAATATATAAATCATTAGTATTCTAAAACTTCTTCAAACTAATAGTAATTATCTTTACCTATATGCTTGGATATATCACACTTCTTCCAATCTTCACTTATCCAAATATATTGATTCTAATTCATATTTTGAAAATAAAATTAAAAAAATCCAATATATTTATCGATAAAAAAAATTTAATACCTTCTGTAAGAGATAGAATAACTTGATTACCCTCTAGGGTAGATTATGTACCAAACTAATAATCCCAAAACCCCTTAGGATAGATACATTTTGAAGACAATGAAGCACCTCCCCTAACTCCAAACATACCCATCATTAGCTTTTAGTATGATTATGATTACTCCAATAAATCTTCATTAACTCCAAGATCACCTTTATCTTCTCCATCGTAATACATATGACCTATAGACCACAATACCGCAACTTTACAGTCTGTATCCATTAATGGGGAACTTATATAGTCTTCCATATGATGCATCTGATGGCATTATACAAATGGTGGAGTGGTAAATTCATTGATAATACTCTATTAATGTTATATTATCAACCCAATTCCTACCAAAATAAATATCCTAGGTATGTAACTTTCCCCTAATGTCATGAATAATCCTATTTATCTAACTAGATATCTATGGGTAATAATTTACTCAATCTTATTTTGGTCCCAAAAAAATTCCACATGATATTATATAATTGAGACGTGATATGATAATATCATGTAGAAACAATGATTAAGGGAATTCTCTAAAACTATACCATCCCATGTGTGTATAGAAATAAAAAACAATCAACTAAATTCTCTTATAATATATCAGGTAATGAGCTAACTTTTTTTCATTAAATTATCAGCCATACTGCATAATGTCTTTTGCAAGAGAATATAATTTCCATCTAGAAAAAAATTATATATTATACACTTTCTACTTAATGACCTTAATAATTTTGGAAGAAATATTTTTAGACAAGGATCTTAGAAATTACATATTCACTAGTGAGGCATTGAGATATAAACTCTATAATAATATTCTCCATGCCTTGTAACCAATAATAAAATTTCATATCATGAAATATCACATCAACAACAATATATTCCACTAAAGGGGAATTGTGTTACTCCCTCAATAACTCTCCATATATCCAAATTGGAAACATTATCTACCCATAGTAGTGGGTGATTTTATCAACTATAAAATCAATATTTTCATCAATTAATAATATCTTGTTTTAAAACACCATATAAAAAAATTCCCTAAGAATGAGCTTCATAACTTGATGAAAAATATTTGGTTCCCCTAATATTGATAATGTATAATAAATTTATTCCTATTTCTATATACCATATACATTGAGGAAATTTCATTAGAAAAATCATGTACATGAATAGATAAAGAAATAAAACTAATGGAATTACCAACCAATTTACCCTAATCAATGGTATACTGTATAAAAACATCAAAATCCTATTGGGACAGCTTGTATTAACTGTACATCGAGTTTAGATATCATAGGTAAAATTGTATCTATGACACTTGTGACCCATGTTTACAATAAATCCCTCACCATGTGGATTATTTCTCCAAGATCTCAAGTTGAAAATCACTAAAGGATACCCAATTTAATAATAAATTTTTTCTAGTCATAACTTCTTAGATACCCAAACCCATATATATTCACCACCATAACCAAAATGAGCACAAAATAATGCTATTTTCCAATGACATCAAAAAATAAAATGTACATAATTTAATCCTTTGGTTACTGAAAAAATATTAGAATATTTTAAAATCCACTTAAACCCATAAAATTTAATCTAATAACAATAATAACCCCTAATGATAGAATGTCACTAGATATTAAGGTATGTATTGAGGGACTTATTATAGGGGAAGTCTACGATGAACTTATAATAATAAAAAATTTCCATATGAAATTTTTGTATGTCAAATAATGTATTTAGTCACACTCAAGCCAACATAGCCTCAATATTCATGGGTTTAATTTCTACTCCTCCATCATAGATGACATTTTCCATAAACTGGTAAAATAAATTTTTTCCCATTGTAGTTCATCATATAGATGTTTCACATGATGTATGTTTATGATAACCCAAAATTGATCCACATGATACTCCTCTATCTTAGAAAAATTATTGATTTCATCAGGGAGAAGCATTATATATTAGTCCATGAATACCTTGATAGTATTTTTTATGAGTATTTTGGACATAAAAGGGTAATTCCACACTCTAATTTGAAACACTATTAACTCATAATTTCAAATGATACACTTGAAAGTTATGTGTTAGTTATTTTCCACATAAATTTGAAACTAAGAATATCTGGAATTATGATCGATCCTAAAATCCCACATATCTCCCATAAAATAGTAAACAAGTTCACTGATCCATATATTAAGATATTTATTAAATTAACTTTTTTTTGTTAGAAATATTCATCAAAAATATTTGAGATTCTATCTTTTTTATTTTAGAATATATTATTATCTCTATAAGGGGACACAATGTGCTAGATAAAATATTTCTCTAAAATATCTTCCATAATTATCATGATCTCCCTATAATAACCCATCCCATAAAGTAAGGGTAAAATGATACATTTATAGTCTCAGGATAAAATACATTGTAAATATTATATATATTATTATGGTGGAAAAAATGTAACATCTTACAAAACAATTCCAATCTATTCTTAAATAACTATATGAAGTCAATGATCAATTGAATTTACAATAAACAATTCATTTCATCCAAACTAGTAGGTAAATCATTTTTTATTTAATATGGTTTGGATCTATTATTCTCACCTGTAGGTCACATTGATAGTGACGGTGGACCCTGACCCATTTTCTAGATAACATATCACCATACAATGATAGAAATCCACAAAATCACGGATAGAAGATTAATATTCCATAGTAGGGATGACCTCATATGGAATTAATTATAGAATTATTAAACCCCAGGAGTACATATGTAATTATTTCTATATAATTCAATAATGTTATATATAATTAATATGGTGACCACCCACAGTTATTGGTTCTCGCCTAATAAGTAAAATTAGGGGACCTAATATTATTCCATTGTATCACACTATCTACCCTATGATACTCACTTGAATAGAATATCATGACATATGTTCCAATATTAGAATATAGAAAAAAATACCCCTATATGGTTATACCCACTACAAGAACTCTATATTATTAATTACCTCAATTGTGATCAAGATTTCATATTCCAATAATTATGTGATAGTGAGGACCATCTTATGCAAGAGTATTCTTACATCTCTACACTAAGGAGAAATTGATATACACCCATACTATATTATTACATTGCTAAGATATTCTCATTCATTAATTATTTATCCAATACATAGGAATATGTAAGGATATATAAAGTTACACCATATTATCAAATATTTCCCTAAAGTGCATACTCAAACTGCCAATATAAAGAAAAACAATTTTGATTGGGGAAAGAGGAGTTCCTCCAAAGGTCTATGAACCTTCACATGTTTTTCTCCATATGTATGCATCCCTGATGAAGTTACACAAAATCTTGAACAAGTACCATCCTTAACATCTCTATATTTTACATCAATGAGAAAAATAACTCAAATATCAAAAATAGAGGAGTGTTCCCATCCTGATTTTGAAAAGTTATTCATCCACTAATATCCTATCACCCCATAAAAAATACTCAATTCATGTATCCAAAACAAGTTGGTGGGTTTCAAAGTGTGATGTAACACATGAGTCACTAAATAATTATAATCCTCTACCACCCAACGGTTAGGATCCACTTAAAACAATAAATACCTTTGAACCCAAAACACTTGAAATCCCTCCTTTGTATGTATGGTATCATTTTCCCAATTTATAACTTCAATCTACTCTATAGGTGAAGGTTATTCTCTCTACATATTAGGTTTAATATCTAACCTCTACTCATAGGGTGGAAAATCACTTAATACTATCATTTCATATTCACTCAACTAATCAGATATTGTGGTTTTTAAAACTATCATAACATATGAACCTAAATTATTTGGATACATGGACACATTTTGAAATTAACAGGATAATAAAATATTCACTAAGGCATATATAGAAGATATAACACAAAAAATGGTGTGGGTATTCATCACTAACACATTGATTAATAATTTTAAAAACATGTGTGTACTCTAGAAATGGTTCATTAGGTATGTTAGTTCACTGAAATATCATTAGAGATATATAAAAAGTATATGTAACCCATAAAAACCTATAGTAGTTTCTATATTCTAAAAGGTAAAATAAAATACATTTGATAAATTTTGTCTAAATTTCTTAAACCATAACTCATTGTACTCCTGTTTCAAAACTATATCAGTATGGAATCCCATATCTTCTACCACTATGATATGATTCATTTATCCCTCTAAGATAGTTGTTTATGCCGGTGTGACACCCCTATTCCTACCATAAAGAGGGATGGGGATAATGAAAAGGATTAAGAATCTATGACACACATGGGGGACAAATACTTATGAAAACAACAAATTGGTAAATATATCATGTATTAAATATAATATTCATTAATTTTTTATAAAAATAATAATAACACGATGGGAAAACATGGATATAAAAAATCCTATTATCCATACCCACATGAAAAACATAACACAGAGTTAATGACTTATAAAACCCATAATATCTGAATATATGATGGACCTATGAAAAAGAAAAAAACAACCTATAAAATACTTTTATGATATCTAATATAAGTCATTAGTTTTAATGATCATTAATAAAAAAAATCTAAAAACTATCCTTTCATTGGGGATGCAACCAAACTATGAAAATCCTTCAATGGTTCAACATGTTTGAGTTTAAATTCTTTGAAGGGTTGATTATAGAAATATTCAATTGGGAACCATGAAAAAAAATATAATGATCAAAAAATAAGATATATCAAGTCCATATATTTTGGGAGAAATACAAAATATTAGAAACTAATATATACTTAAATAATAGAGACCCCATGGATATAGAAATATATAAGACAAAATATCTCAACATCACTATGATCATATCCTATTTCAATATATCTAAATTGAAAAATTATAAGACTAAATATATCTAAAAATCATATCATAGATAACTCTCAAGTTATCTATCATAAACCATGGATGTGGCCCACAACTCATAGAGGTATGTATGTCATTTTAGGGGATTACCGAACCCAATTAACGGCCTATACTTTGTTAATCTTAATGTATATTGTTTGATGGGGAATTTAATCTATGGATAGAGGAATCATACACAATAACATAGAGGGGTTATCTTAACCGTTAGTAATATTGGGTATATGAAGCTTATTTGGATCAAGGGAACATCTACACCATGTCTGGAATAGAGGGTGAACACCTTAATCTATGGGTGGGTATTGAAACCCTAATGTTAATCGGGAATATAATCCTAGTCATAATCATGTATATAGGAGTTCTTCAAATATTTTATTCATTTACAGGGATATCTACATATAATAAGTTAAATGTTAATGGGGGTTTATCATCTTCCTCCCGTATAGACCTCTATTGAACTCTACTATGATCAATATGGAGTTAAGATAATCATATTTTATAAAACTCATTATAAACATACATTAATGATGAGGAGTTTCCCCCCATCATTTTCTAGGTGGTAAAATTATTATAATTGAATACTTGTTTTTTTAGTTTCTTATCCAGGGAAAAGGTTGAATTCTCTACTAGAAATGGTGAAGTATATTATATGTACACTATTACACAAGGTTTTTTTATAATTAATGTTCATGTGGGTGTGAAATATAATCATTATATCATTAACCTTTTTACATAAATAGTGTACCTTGTTTCCTTACATTATTCACAATATAGAAGGGTTAGTTAGGTTCTGTTTTCAAGCCATGAGTTGTGTTGTATCAACCAAAATGGTATATAATTCAAACAAACATTATATATGAGACTAAATTTTTATATTTCCATACACTCTAATCATGATCATTTCATATATTATATATGGAAAGTGATTACTATAAAAATAACACATGTATGAAATGGGGTAGTAGGGTGTGAAATTTGGAACATCTCATGTTGTCTGTCCTTTAGTCCAAGATGATGTCTATTTTGAAAGTATACACATTATCATATTTTTAATATTTTTTCAAACACTTTACACTTGGTAAATTTATACACAACTTGTTTTAAAGGATTCAAAATATGTGACCATGTTCCCCTTAAAATTGAAAACCATTCCACCAAATCATGATTCATAAGAGTCACAACTCCTTATCATGCCTGAAATTACTTTTTTGTTTTGTCTTTTACCTATAACAAACATAATATCGGCTGATAAAAACTATCATAGACCAAAAAATAGGAATGGATTACATCTTAACAAACCCCACAATCAAACCACCTCTCCCACCTTCCATATTTCCATTCTCGAGAAACAAATTTCATCCCTTGATGTCTACTTATAATAGAAAAATATAATGAAAATTTATAGTTGTTTAAATTATAACTAAATAAAATTAGAGTTATTACATTATGAAGGAAAGGGGGATTTTAGTGGTTGGAGTGGTCCAAATACCCTCATGTAATCGACAACCATCCACTTCCAATATCACAATGTTATGACACAACATAAAAAATTTCATGGAGGGATAATGGAAAAAGTATCTTATCAATAGATTCATCTTCATTAGTTTTTTCAGCCCTAAATAAAAAATGATACATTCACAAGAAATAAAATTCATTGATTAAATATTCCTAGTGATAAAATACATCAATATATGAAGAAAAATATAATGTTTTTAAGAAAATAAAGATATTAAAGACTTATTCTTTTACCTTAATAACTGATTATTAGAATTTCCCGATTTTCCCTATTTTTACGAATCCATCAATTCTTGAATGAACATGATCATCTAAATCAAAAAAATAATTTCAATAAATATTTATCTTAGTATGTTTTGTGTCATAATCTAATACATTATTTATTGGATTAAAAACTAAATTGATAGAAATTGTTGTATGGTTTTTATGGTTATTTTATTAACTTCACAATAATAGTCCTAGTCCATAGAAAAAAACCGAAAATGAATCTTACCTCACCTTACTGAAACATCCCCACAACTATATATTTTCTATTAAAAACCTTATTTATGAGGTATATATATTTATATCATTTTTTAAAAGTTATAAATTATATATATATATATATATATATTAATATGAGATATTTATTATAAATACAATGATACATAAGGAATATAAAATATTTCATGACCACCTTTCAAAATATAATTACGAATATTTCTATCACGACTCGCCTCCCCGGGCCTTGAACCTTGTCATCTGACCCCATGGGTCTCCAATAATACCTTAGTTTCCTTCCCACCACACCATAGGCTATTACTCACTAGGGTCACTTATCAGACTAATGACGTTCCCCACAGGCCAACACATGTTCTTTCAGTGTGTTTTGTCCTCACTCACACACACCCTGGGAAACTCTCCAGAAGCTCTCCCATCCTTATTAGTACTCCCAACCAAGCATGCTTAACTGTGGAATTATAATCAGGTAGGCTCATGAAAATAAAGGTTCACCTTTTTGACATGGGTAGTAACATTTATCCTTTTAAGTCTCACTTTTCCAGGGGTGTTACATTATCCACCCCTTTTAAAGCACAACGCCCTCGTTGTGGACCCAAAGCCTCAAACCTAGGCAGTTCCTAAGCACTTCCGGCTGTGTATTGGCTCTGATACCATTTGTTATGACCCACCTCCCCAATCCATGAACCTTATCATCTAACCCCATGGGTCTCCTGTAATACCTTGTTTTCCTTCCCATCACAGCATAGGCTATTACTCACTAGGGTCACTTATCAGAATAATGATTGTCCCCACAGGCCAACACATGTTCTTTCAGTGTGTTTTGTCCTCACTCACACACACCCTGGGAAACTTCCCAGAAGTTCACCCATACTGATTACTACTCCAGACCAAACACGCTTAACTGTGGAGTTCTAATCAGGTAGGCTCCGGAAAATAAATATGCACCTTGTTGACATGGGTAGTAACATTTAGCCTTTTAAGTCTCACTTTTCCAAGGGTGTTACAATTTCAGATAACCTATTAAAAATACATGTCACTACAAAAGGATTAATTTTACTTTAAACTCAGTCATTCAAAAAGTAAATAATTAAATATAATAAACCTAAAAACCTCGAAAAAATATAATAAACATCATAAATTTCAAATAAAATTTTATGGACAATATAAAATGAACTAACCATTTATATTGGTTGAAGGATTATGCATATTGTCCATATTATAGTGAGAATAATTGGAGAATTATAATATTTTTGTTAATGATATAATAAATATTTTATAGTTTATTTGAAAATAACTAGGATGCATTATTGATGACTGGATGAAATTTTTAGATTCTTTGTGGAAGCAGAAAATTTGTTAAATAGGACGTTGTAAGAGTCATTCATTCACCATGAAAGATTTATTTTGTATCATAAATAGAATATAGAAAACATTTTTTTGCTTCCATAGGATACATTATACATTATATAAATTACTAATAAGTCCAAAAGGTTCATAATTCCTCTTTGAGGATGATAGAGATTTTTGGAAGAGAGAGTAGCTGAGATTTTTAATAACGACATGATGACTCAAGACTCTATAAGAGCCTTAATTGAGTTTTTATTTATGATTAGTGACATTATAGGGAGAATTAATGAAATAATAAGGATTATTTAATAGATTCATAAGTATAATGTTACTCAATTTAAGTGTCCTTTGATGAAAAAATTTATGAACGCATATACAAATTCCATAAAGAGAATTCTAAATACCATAAGAGATCATGTGAATGTGTTATTCAAGCTATGTTTTGAACTTTCAATTATCATGTGAATGTGTTATTAAGTTTTATTATTTAATTAAGAGATCATTAACACTATTATTAGTTACAATAATTTTTTTTGAAGATTTCCTAGTGGAAGGAAGCAAATATCACTAAATAAATATTTTGGAATTAAAAAAATGAATTTAATTTTATATATTTTAATAGTTGATAATAATTTTATTTTACTAAAGAATTTTATACTAAATGGTAATTTGAAATGAAAATAAATTAATGGTATTTATGGAGTTACACATGGGACATCGATTAAATGAAAAAGAGAATGTTGGGGGATCATGGTAATATACTCATGGAAACTTTTATTGAGGAAATTTACTAAGGATGTCATTTTAATTAATGAGAATACCATCTAAAATTGAGTTTTAATTAGTTTTTGAAACTAATTTAAATTTTTAAAAATTTCATGGATAAGGGGAGCAGTATGAGTGATAGAATGAATGTTTGTTAGAACAAAAATAGTGTACAAAAAAGTGATCTAGAATACGAAGGTAAATTGACTAAGAGGAAACACTAATGATCTTAGGTAATAAGTGAGTCATTATTTAGAGGAAAAATTTGGGTCATATCAATGTCTAATATTTTAAATTTTTATCAGGACTAAACAATCCATGTTCATCAATTGATATTAGTTATTCATGTTCAAAAAGAGATGATCATGTGTTATTCTTATATTTTTGTAGTCTCAAAGTGTAAGATCATCAACAGGTGTAAAATAAATATAGATTCTTATGTGATATTAATAAAACTATTTAGATCACATCATAAGTAGTTGGTTTTTATATCTTCAAAAATATGGTGTGTGTTTGTATTGGGAAACACAGTTATACAACATGATACCTGGAATACTAAATGTATTTTTGTGATTAATTATTTGTGGAAAACCAGTGGATTGGGGTAAAAACTGGATGTATCTATGATAACATACCCACACTAAGACTTATCATTTTGAAAAATATACCTTATTCATTTTCATTTACATTAAAAAAAATTGGATGAGTTAATATTTTTATAGGATCGATTCATAAACAATTTCTTAGTTTATTTCTTTGATAAATAAATTGTAAAACACTAACCCCTCTAATTAAATTCCCATTTATCAGTGGGGAATCCATTCTTATGGAATATCATGTATTATTTTAGCCTCTAGATTCCCAATATTATATCTTTTTTTAAAAAGATACAATTGATTTAAAATTAAATAAAATAAGGGGAATTCTAATTTTCTATAGTAAAAATTATCATAGTTGGAAGAATATGATTTTATCTAGTGTTTTATATCTTATAATATATCTTAAATATAAAACATCATTGGTATTTATATTTATTGTAGGAATTTTACTTTTTCCTATTAATGATTAGATAAATTTATAAATGGGTTGAAAAACTAAAATATAATTTATGGGACTCTATAAAAATATTGTTACACAAATGTTATGGGATACCAACAGAAAAATAAATCTAGGATAATTTGGAAGGTATCTATGAATGTAATATAAAAGTTCAAGATTAAAAATTCTAAATTTGGAGATTTATATTTAAATATGTAAAGATAGATAAATAAGAAATCATTTATGCCTATATTATAGTACTCAATGATGCTATTAGTATCATCAATAGATTTTTGGAAAATCTATAAGACTCAGCACTTTTTAAGAGGCTTAGGAAAAAGTTTTGAGATAGCTTTGATATTGAAATTTTTTCATTTTAATAGAAAAAAGATATTACACATGACAAATTACAAAATATTCTCACTACCTTTGAAATGACTAAAAATAAGAAATTAAAAATATGGTTAAATTTGAAATATAATTTGAAGGCATTAGAAAACTAATGATCGAGGATAAAGATATTGAAGATTTAACTAAATTTGAGGGTGAGAAAAATAATGAAAATTAAAAGATAATTATTTATCTTGTATCAAGATTATTCTGAAATATAAGAGAAAATTCAATCATAAGTAGGAAGAGAAATGTTTTAAATTTAAATATGTTTAAAAAATATCAATAAAATATTCAAATAAGAATAAAAGTTTGTATGATTCAATTTAAAAGGATGATAAAGAAAAAAATTAATATGTGTGTTAAGATATAAATAGAAGATTCAAAATACATTGAAAATGAGATGATTCCTCCAAGAATAGAAATAATAATTCAGATATATAATGTGGATGAGGATGATGTATCCATAAGAATAAAATATGAAGAATAATTTGTTATTAATAAAATTTTCTATGTCTCATTTGTAGAAACAAAATTAATCCCCTAGTATAGAGGAATAAAAATTATATATAACATTCATGGTGTGCATGATAAAATCAAAAAAGTAAAACTTTAGTGAGAAAATATTAATCAAAATAATCAAATCATGGTTTTTATGAATATTTTTAGATATAATGGTATAGAAAAGAAAGTTATTATCATGATGTATTTTTATCACAATAAGAAAATCATACACTTCGAGAAAAAATATTTTTGGAAAGGAATGATGGTGATAGATCTTGATGAGAATATAATCCTGAAATATTTATACCAAGACAAGACATTATAAAAATTTATTAATGATTAAGAAACATTGAATAATATGAAATATGAATTACATGATATAGTGTAATTAATATTGTGCAGATAATTGTTTTTCCAAAATAAACTCAAAGAAGCAGGAAAAATATTCACCTGAAAAAACTCAATTTAATTATATTTTGTTTAATAGTGTATGATTAAATAACAATCCCAAAAAAATGTGGAAAATAATTTTTTTAAAATTATTATATGTTAAATAATGGGATGGAAGTATCTATAATAACATCATCCCTAATAAAAAACAAGACACAACACATCATTATCCAGTAGTAAAAAAATGATGAAATAATATTTATTTATTATTAAAGAACTAGATTCAATGGATTTTCAAGGATTTTGGGATATTAGGGAAAGAACCCAATTCATAATAACTAAAAATATCTCTATTTTGGAGAAGGGATTAATTTAGGGGGATTATATCTTAGAAGATAAGAAAATATTCACAAAAGATGCTTGTTTGGACCAATCAAATATTCAATATTTCCACTAAAAAAGTTTGAGTGTTTGGATGAAATATGTGTCCAAAATGATGGAAAAAGTCATTAATTTGAGGAATTAAAGAATAAAATTATTATATATATTTTATACACAGAATATTTTAAATGAATCCAAAAAGTAAACAAGGGAGAATAATTTCTTATTGGTGGAGTTTCACTCAAAACGTAAAATAGAGGAAAACGATTGGATTCTTGAAAGTGGTTATTACATGCATGTCTATGAACAGTGTATTTGTATTAAAAAAATATGTGAATACTATATAGGGCTAATTTTATTTGGAAATGAATATTCTCTAAGAATCTGTAGACGCTTAAAAATGCGTAGGTGACGGAGAATGTTCCGAAATGAATGGGCAAAGTCATATTCGGACCTGGAGGCCTGGTCCGGAGGGCCTGGAGATGTTGCGCGAAAAAAAGGTGAAGCGCGCGAAAAATTTACATCCCACGCGGAAGGCCCCGGGATTCCCGAAAGGTCCCTGCGCCAACATGAAATAATTTCACGTTCGCGCCCCGCACTGTTGATATTTAGTGCCGCCACATCAGGTGCACAATTATTTCATGTAACACTAGCATTCTGCGCCTCCTGATTCCTATAAATAGAAGGCGACCCCCTTCCTTTTCGGGGATGAAGAATTTGAACCGTCTCTCATGCGCATAATTGGCATTTCACACACACGCAATATGGCCTTCAGGTAGGGTTCTTTTTTGCGCCAAGTTTCCCCTGGATCCGCCTTCACGCGAGATCCCCCTGTCTTAGACTAAATTCCAACCCCTCAAGGTTGGCCCCCCCTGCGCGCAATTCCTTCCATTGTGCGCAAGCCCGTCAGTCATGCGCAATATTTGTGTATCCCCCTGTAATTATGCTCGGCACTCGCCACCCACGCACAATTCTTCCACCTTGCATGTAATCCATTATGGTCGTGAGAAGGCTCGGCTGCCCTTATTTAACGTAGTCCCATGGGCTACGCGAAATCCTTTGGCGCTTTTCACCTCAATGCTCCATGGGAATATTCTATGTGCGAGTCTGATGCCCTCCATCCGGGTGCCATTTGTAGGTGTCTTAAGCGCCCCGGGCATTCGTATGAAGTAACTTGAAAGTCCCTTGGGAAATCCTCCTCTTTGCGTTACTTCACCTCATGCTTCTTCGCATAGGCACGCTAACGGCTATTGCTTCTTCACATAGCCACGCTAACGTGGACCATTCGATGGTTCGCCCCGTGACACACCCCTCAGTACGGCCTTGCTGATGCCTTCCCTTACACATGGGGAAGAGGGCACCGGTTATGTAAGTCCTAGGGGTGCGGATCCATCCAGACTCATCTGAGCTGTAGGACGTTGAACTTCCAAGCACCTCATCCCCAACACATGACATTAAACTGTGACTCGTCCCCTTGCCTTACAAACAGGGTCCCCCTCCTTAGACATACTCCACGCCCACTCATCTCCACGAGGATGGTGGGGTCATCCCTCTCCATATGTGATTTATTGGAGTGGCATTTGTCCGTGGGTAATGGCAGCCGCCTTGGTTTAAACCCTTAGCCCTTCTTGTGGAAGGTAGCAACCATGCACCTCCGTACTTCCCCGGCACCAGGCCACCAGAGAGCATGATGGGAAGTGGGACTCCTCCTTTCTTTGGTCCCAAATCCCTCTCCCACTGCACTTTGTCTCCCTCGGGCCTCCATCCTGGAGTAAGTCCCAGCACCATGGTCCGTTCAACGCATAAGCCCTCTTCGCTTCCCACGGACGCACCCTTCGCGACGTGATCATCAGGTCTCTGCTATATCTTGTTTCTCACACTAAGAATGACTCCCGTGAGCTTAGAGTGAGAACCGACCCTGACCACCATCCATCCCAAACTATGGGGAATTTTATCCGTGATAATGCATGGTACTTAGGAAGCCTCCACGAGGTTCAAACCCCACCACCATGGGTCGTCTCAGAGCGTAAGCCCCATCCATCCCGAACTACGAGTACATGGATCTGTGATAAGGCATGGTACGTAGGAAGCCTCCATGTGGTTCAACCCCACCACCAGGGGTCATCTTAGAGCATAAGCCCCATACATCCCAAAATACAAGTACATTGATTTGTGATAAGACATGGTACGTAGGAAGCCTCCACGAGGTTCAAGCCCCACCACCATTGTTCGTCTCAGAGCGTAAGCCCCATACATTCAGAACTATGGGGACTTTGATCCGTTCTAAAGCATGGTACGTAGGAAGCCTCCACAAGGTTGAAGCCCCACCACCATGGGTCGTCCCAGAGCACAAGCCCCATACATCCTGATCTACGGGGACTTTGATCCATGCAAAGGAAGGGTACGTAGGAAGCCTCTACAAGGTTCAAGCTCCACCACCATGGGCCGTCTCAGAGCGTATGCCCCATCCATCCCGAACTATGGGGACTTTGATCCATGCTAATGAATGGTAGGTAAGAAGCCTCCACAAGGTTCAAGCCCCACCCCAATGGGCCGCCTTAGAGAGTAATCCCCAAATGACCTCGTCCGAGCTGCAGGACGTTAAACTGCTAAGCACCCTCGTCCTACATGACGTTAAACTATAAACCTGAACTATATGGACTTTGATCTATGATAAGGCATGGAATGTAGGAAGCCTCCACGAGGATCAATCCCCACCACCATGGGCCATCTCAGAGCGTAAGCCCCATCCACACCTGAACTACGTGGACTTTGATCTGTGCTAAGGCATGGTACGTAGGAAGCCTCCACGAGGTTCCCGCCCAATACCCATGTCTCATCCTGACCTCTCCCTCAAGCCCATGTGCCTCAGGAAACTCATTCCATATCCCAGAGGTCTTACTCCCTTCGGATCTCATCCATGCATTCATTCTCACAGGTTTCCTCTTCAGGCATCCCACCGTATCATTGAACTATGCGGACTTTGATTCCCTGCCATGGGGATATGTATGAAGTCTCCTTGAGACCCAAGCCCAAATCCATCATTCATCCAGATTCTTACCTGGGCCTCTACATCCTGGTGGAGTCATGCCACTTAATTCTCCATTCTCCTCCACAACATTCGAGAAGTCTCCCACATGTTGGCCCCAACATCGGTGTTCCCTCTAGGGGGATACCTCAATCTGATCCACTCTAGATAGTGTTCTGATCAGTCTGATCCGTCTCTGTTGCATGTTAAACTTGCGTCATACCCCGTGTTAAACATGGGAAGCTGAGGAAAACGTCAGATACATGCCTATGTCATAAAATTCCCCGCGTTCGATATGGGATGTCTCGGGCTTCCGCGCCCTCGAGAAGCCCTATAATAAGGGATAGATGACAGACATGCCAACTCCCCAACGTCAAGACACGCCAGTGATATCCCAATGCGACTACTCTCCTAACTGAAGGTTGCTGCCCTGACCAGACCCCTTGGAAGGTCCTGAGAGAAGCAGCATCATTAAATGGAGTCCATGAAGATATGGCGTCGAGAGGAGCTTCATGAACCACGTCTTAAATCTATGAGGGAGACCCGGACTAGGTGACGAGTTCTGAGGAGGAATCCACTGAAAGAAGGACTGACATCCCATAATCCTAGTTTCGATCAAGGAGAAGACGTCCTTGAATAAGGAGCGGATGCCGCCCACCTTTGGAAAGAGGGAATGCGGGGTAATAGAAGCGTGTCCTCTGCGTGACAGATGTGCGTGTCCCCGACGAATGCATCAGAAACAGAAAAATGGTGAACCCAACGTGAATGGCCTCTTCTCAGCATGGAGGCTAGTAGTGTTCAGGATACCAGGGGATAAGCATGTCGTCCGACCTCATCGTCCGGTACTAGGTCTCACCAAACAAGCCTAACATGAACCTTTCCAGAAGTTGGGAAAGTCGGAACGTTGAGCATTCCGTTCGGTGACGTTGTCGGCATAGATCCCTCTCGCAAACCATGGAATACAGAATGGTGTTGGGGCACTGGCTGTCGATTTATTTCCTTATAATTATTAATGAGTTCCTCTCCTTACTTCAGGAATCAAGTTGCTACCTCTGGAGCTCGACCACCTGCCCACCGGCATAGGAGAAGGGGCAATACCAACATGGTTACCCCGAGCGGTTCTACCCCTTCCACGATGGCCGTGGCCGCCACGACTGCTGGGTGCCCACGCCCCCTCTCCCCATCATAGATCATCCAGCATAGGGTAATGAACAGCCTTGTACGCAGGTACGAGGAGGAGGGGGTCATCCCCACCAGGGATATGGCCCACCTTGATCTTGAGGCAATTGTGCCTCACCGTCCACGTCGCCCCCAAGGGCCGCGTCGGGAGCTGCTTCTCCCCACCCCGACATTCAATAAATTTGGTAGCTTGTCCCCAGAGCACCTCGATAGCTATATCCCCTACGCCAATGTAGTTGGAGGTATCCAGGCTAGCCCTATTGGAGTCCCGCTTCAATGGCTCCCAGTAGGGGTCCCCATCAGGTTGTGTCAGCACCGCCGCCCGGCCCCCCGGGCCGAGGAGCAGGTAGTCCGGGCGCTTGCACCATCGGATCCAGTCCACCCGACCCGACGCCATCATCGGGTACCAAAAGAAAAAGGCGCTTAGTGTGGGGGCGTCAACATCAGTGACCGGTCTGGCCCGAGCCATCGACGATTCTTTCCTCCAAATCCCTGTATATATTGAGTAGGGAAAGAAGTACGCCCATCCCGGATCGAGGCCCCAACCACCCCACAGGCAGGTTTGGTTGACTCTCTCGGTCGCTGGAACAGGTGATGGCCACCATGGAAAAATCTGTAGTAGTGCCGCCCGGCGTGAAGGCTCACTCCGCACCACTACTGTGGAAATTTTGGGCCCTCCATCCTTCCAATCTTAGCTTGAAGGTCTGCCACGTGCCACCTTCAACCTAGGTGAGGGTCTTCCCTGTGACAGCAACACACAACGTGGGTGTCTCTCCCATGCCCACTACACTAGGTACAGGGTCACTCCCCCTGTCACGAATAGTGTGCATTGAATCATTGCGTGTCCAGTCACTCGCCAGCAAGGAGGTCCTCCCCGTTTCCCTTTCGACATTTTTCCTAGTTCCCCTCACACCCCGACCTCCTCGTGTGGGAACTTTATCCACCCTGGCACTGGTACTGCCGGGGGACCCCATGTCAGAAATCAGCCCTGCCCTGAAGAACCATCCAGAGGTAGGAGAGCAGGCCGCCGCCGTAAGAGGAATCCTGGGGAAGGCCAGATGAGAATCAGGCCAGTCTGCTTCTCAAAATCTAAGTCAGAGTATGATCCAGTGTGGGAGCCCTCCCCTCGGTCCTCTGAGTCAAGGGTCGGGGCAGGAACGAGGTGCATCAGCCTCATGCTTTCGGAATGTGAAGCCCGTAGGATCTCTACTTCCCTACAAAGGTATATCCAGGAGGATGAGACCCTGGAATGTTCCCAGGGGCCAACCACTCACTCTCCACCATCACCTCTAGAAGCACCCTCTATCTCGGAGCAATTTTTGGGATCGATGACGGAAGATCCAGGACGTAACCTGCCCCCGGAGGGTGCCGATGCTGCATCAGGAGCTCTGGTCCCTGCTCTATCCTATCAGGATATGGAATCCAGATAAATACAATCCTCAAGCGATAGCCTAGGGTTCGGCGGCCAATAAGCATGCTCGTCATACTCTCCCCCGGACAACATGTCGTCCCAGTGGCCTGCCTCAGCACCACTACTAGTTACTCAGCCATCCTCAGTTGACGAGTGGGGAAATCAATGGCCAGACCCTGAATCAGAGCCGGGGAACTTCTGGACCATCCTCGCAGTGGTCCACTTCCCTAAGAAGTTTTGGCTAGTCATGGGATCAAATTTTGGTACGCCAGAGTCGCTCACCCTGGAGGAGTTTTAATGCTTCTGCCAGACCCTCTAGGCGGCTCACCTCCGTCTTCGCCCCTGACGGGTGACTTATCATAGTATCCAAGAGCACCTCGAAGGCATCCAAAAGAAATGTCGCCTAGTGGACCTGGCCACACTCCCTGCGGTCTAATACCCCGAGTCACCTGGCCACCACAGGACCCTCCAACAACAGTGCATTCAGATTTTTCAAGTACTCCGCAGAGTGGTCGAGGAGGCTACCCCCCGCGTGAAAGTCTGTGGATGGGGGGCGTACGCTGCCCTCTTCTTCAGTGCAATTCGACGGCAGCCTGACTCACTTGGCGGTAGTAAGGAAATGCCCCCAAGAAGAGTGGCGGTCATCATGATTGATCTGTCAGGAGCATATATTGAGCTGGGACTTCTCGATGGGAACACCCCCCTGAGGACGTGCTACCACTGGACCCATCATGAAGAATTACTCACCAACAGAGGAACCTCCTCGGTCTCCCTGCACCCACTAAGTTACTAGTACTCAAACAGAACATCAGTAAGGGAAAAGAGAATTTTGGAGATGCCAAGCACTCTGACCCGTCGGTCTTCGTGTAGATGACAGAAGATTACACCAAGAAGGCTGCGCTGCATCAGCAACTTGCATGTAGAAGAAGTTAGTCGATGAACTTATGGATAAGCACATTACCGAGCGCCGACCCGATTACAGCGATCCTAGGACGGGGTAGTAGGGGCAGGAATAACTACCCCTCGGCGAGATTCTTCCGGGAAACCCTGATCTTGTTATATTCGCTAACTGGGTAGAAGCCGGAGCGCATGGACTGAGGGCGCGGTTTGTCTCGCCAACCCTCCAAAACGACGGAACCGCCTTGGGAACCTTGTCAGGGCTCCTCCAGCCACCGCAAAGCCGGCTCCACCAGCTGCTCCCAGAGCCGCTGAGCTCTGATACCACATTGAAGAGCCTAGCAATGCGCTCGTGGTTAGGGATCCCCATCAGGACCGGGACCCATGCCCAGAAGATTTGATGGCGGCACTCATTTCCTGCCTGGAAGCTTTAGAAACGCAAAAAGTGGCTATCCCACCCAATGGAAAGCCATACCTTTGGGTGGACGACATGCTGGTGCCCTTGGGATTTGGAAATCCCACTTTCTCCCCCTTTAATGGGACGGGGGACCCACCGCAGCACCTGGCCCACTTCAACTCGAGGTGTGGCCCTATGTTAGGGACCCCAGCGTAGTAGGAGGCCGCTAAGATCAATTACATTGTACAGATGCTAGAGGGGCCGACATTCGTTTGGTACAGCCAGCTCCTTGTCATATTTGTGACCAGCTGGGAGGACCTTCATAGGCAATTCCATTACCAGTTCAGTTATACCACCCAAAATATGAACATTTCAGACCTCTTCAGGTGTAAGCAAAGGCCTTATGAGTGAGTCACAGAATGCATCGCCCGATGGAAGGGGCATAAATACTCCCTTGACATGCTGCTGACTCAGGTGAAATTACCGACGATGTGCATGGGGAATGTCAAGACAGAATTGGTTCCCTCCCTGATCACTTAGAATTATCCTGGAGGATTCCGAGACTTCTCATATAAGGCCCAGCGCCTCGAGGAAGCCCTACAACATGCTAGCCAGGCACGCCTGCTGCCCCCTACAATCCCAGCAAAGAGGGCTTCTAGAGCCGAGCCTGCCGTCATGGCCCAGATAGAGGCCCTCAGCCAGCTAGATTTCCTACCAGTGTTTCCAGCTCCACAGCCTCATAGAGGCCCTCCACAATGGGTACAGTTTCAAGCCCAGTAGCGCCTGCCCCAGAATCAGTAGGTTCCCTTGCGTAACGCGTAGTCGCCGCCTAGGGGAGATAATCAAGTTCTGCCCCCTCGGAAGGCTCCTCCGGCCCTCCGTCGGGGCAGCGATCCTAGAGCCCCTTTTCTGTATAGAAGGAATCAAACCTACTCGTTCGACGAGGCTCAGGTCCCCAGCTACTTCCGTAGTGCCTTAAAGTAGAGAATTGTGTGACTTCCTGAGTGCCAGAAGCCAGAAGAGGTGCATCTCACTGATCACCCCAACTACTGACCTTATCATCGGATCCTAGTGCACACCATCAAGAAATTCTATGTGTTCAAGGACTGGATCCAAGGTCAGATTGACAATAACATAGTGAGGTAAGCCCAGCCCCGACACAAGTAGCTGGTGTCTTTATTATATCAGATTGTAGTAGTGATGGAGAAGGCACGTGGAAGTAGGTCCCTAACCATGGGTCTCAGAAGTATAAAGACCGGATGGCTCTCAGGATAGTCACCCATGCCCATGGGATTATTCGTGCATGCCTGAATTAGCCGGAGCCTTCAGAAGCTGCGGCCGCTGCTTCGGTGTCATCATCTCAATCGGCCTCTTCTTAGAAGAGCATGCATCGACAGTGCAAGAAGAATTAGACCTCCCCGCCAATATCATCATCGTCCCACACTCTTGGTGACTTCATGCCCCCAGAGATGGGCATCCCTCCTAGAATCCGCCCAATGGTGGATGATTCGTCAAATGACAGTCAAGGGAACGCTTCGGTTAACACCATCGAGCTGGTAAATCCCTATATGACTCCCAACGAGGGGGAGCAACAGACGAAACTCCCCAATGTCCCAATCTGACGCCAACATCGGCAGAACCGCAGCCATATGGGTCGTCGGGGCATGTCAGTTGGCACCTCTATCCGGGTTGTACATGCAGCTGAGACTAGAGAGCAGGTCCAGCGCAAGACTCAGCACACGCAGCCTCTTCATCTGGTGTCGACAGGCCCACCTCTGCCACCGTTTGTGTTACTGGATCAGGCAGAGCCACTTAGTCTGTCTCACGACCAGCTTCGCCCAACCACAGGCCAATCTCAGTCTCCCGGTCCTTACCCAGCAGCTACCCACCGAGCTTCAACTAGTGAGTAGTGGGATGCCCTCATCACGAGTCATTTGTCGATCCAGTCGGCAGGGCCCACCATGCCTTCTATCGCAGAGCGGCCTCTTATAAGTAGGAGTTTGCACCTGGCATGAATGTATGATGTTCTAAATCACCTTGTCGGTATCCCAGTAAGGATCTCCATCCTTGAATCCCTTCTCCTATCGTCAGATATGCGGGAATCACTCGTCGAGGCTTTAAGAAACCCCATCCAGTTTGAGACGGAGGCCGCAGCTACAGAAGCCTTCCATGTTGAATTCGTTGATAATGCTGAGTTCCCGGCCTTCATCTCATTCTCGGGAGAGGACGAAGGATCCCCCATACAGGGGCACATTTGCCCGCTGTATATCACCGGCCAGCTCAATGGCGTGGAGGTTCGCCGCTCTCTCATTGACACTGGATCCGGGATCAACCTTATCCCCACACAGACACTGTGGAAGCTGGGGTTATCCGAGGATGATCTGACTCCCTCTGATTTTAGGATCCAGGGATATGATAGGACAATGCAGAAGCCGGTTAGAAAAATCCTCCTAAAGACCCAGTTCGGTGGCCTGGTTGCTAGCACCGAATTCATGGTTATCTCCCAGGACACCGCATACAATGCATTTATGTGTAGGTCATGGATCCACCTACACACAGTCGTCCCCTCATCATTTCACTAATGCCTCAAGTACTCCCTTAATGGTCGAGTAGGCGTACTACAAGGTGATGTATCTCCCTTCGCCTCTTGTGAAGCCCGATACTTGGATGCTGATTATTACAAGAGAAAGGATAAACAAGTCTAGGAAAGTGAGGTTGAGCCTGTTGCCACAGCGACCGACCCTTGGACAAGCATGAATGATGCCTACGTCTTCCTGGTCCATCGTTTGGAGGCCACAACCCCTGATATGGGGCAGTGTTTTTTCATTTCTAGGACAAGGGGGGATCACGCTCCCAAATCCCAGTGGTGTCAGAGGATTACATCATATTCTTATACGAACCAGGCTCCAGTGATCCCAGAGCCTCCCACTCTTGTCATGCATTGAGGTGTACGGATCATGGAAACTGCAGTGCATCATACATGTCCATTTCGCCGAGCTGGAATAATTTGGCTTTGGAAAATGCGCCACTACTGCTTCGACATTATCCAGTGTGGCTCCTTGTGCCGGAGACCAGATGGGATTGGGTCGACAGCCTTCATATCCATGATCTCAGCAGTGCTGGAGTGCCCTGATGTAATGATCAGCCTCCCATCAGGGTGTGGTAGCTCAGAAGCAGCCCCCCTATGAATGATCCCTCCATAAGTAGAGAAGAAGATATATAGGATACTCCCCCTGCCTTTGAGGAAGGCGTATCCACCACGGTTGACGAGATGGTATAGGTGAACCTCGGAAGCAAGGCCGATACGAGACCCACATTGATTAGTGTCTCCATGTCCCTTGAAGAGCAGCATCGGTATGTAGTCTTTCTCAAGAAGCACTGTGATGTGTTTTCCTGGAGTTACGACGAAATTCCAGGACTGGATCCTCATGTAGCCGTCCACCGTCTCGGTCTCCCTACAAACCATCGCAGGTTCAAGCAGCCTCCCAGAAAGATGAACCCTTCTCACGGTGCCATGTATGAGGCTGAAGTTGAAAAGATTATCAAATCCAACTTCATCAAAAAGTCAAGTACCCCAAGTGGCTAGCCAACATCATGCTAGTCAGGAAGAAGAAAGTGCAGATCGGAGTCTGTATCAACTTCTGCGATCTCAACTACCACTATCCAAAGGTTGATTTTCCCCTTCTAGTGACAGAGTTGTAGATTGATGATATGGAAAAATTATAATCCCTTTCCTTCATGGATGGGTATTCTGGATACAACCAGATCCGGAAGGCCCCTGAAGACGAGGAATCCACCGCTTTCAGGGATCCCCAAGGTACTTTCTGTTACCAGGTTCGTCCTGAAAAATGCAGGTGCCACCTATCAGCAGGCCATGCACCGCACATTCAAGCCAATTCTCGGGACATTGGTGGAATTCTATGTGGACGATCTGGTTGTCAAATCTTGCCAGCGCTAGGACCATCTCAAGGATCTCGAGAAAGTTTTCAGTTTCCTCTGTTCACGCCACTTGAAGATGAACCCGTTGAAGTGTGCCTTTGGGGTCACCTCTGGGAAATTCCTCGGCTTTTTTTTCAGAACCGGGACATCGAGGTCGACCCAAAGAAGATCAAGGCAATCAGACAGATGCTTCCCCCGAGAAATACTCAGGAGATTCGAGGTCTTTAAGTCCACTTATCCTACATACACCGATTCATTGCGAATCTGGCAGGAAAGTGTAAGCCCTTTTCTCGGCTCATGAAGAAGGGAACCACTTATAAGTTGGACGAGGGGTGTCAGAGTGCCTTTTAGGGAATCAAGCGATATTTTCTCCAACCTCCGATCTTGATGACACCCGTCTCAGGGAAGCCACTGGTTCTCTTTGTCACCGCCCTGGAACGATCCTTGGGTGCCCTTCTCGCAGAGAAGAACAATGAGGGGATGGAGATCATCCTCTACTACCTCAGCCGCGTTCTCCTTGATATGAAGACCAGATACCCCCCCCCCCCATTGAGAAAATATATCATGCCCTCGTATTTTCCATGCAGAAACTGCGGCATTACCTGCATCACCATGAGGTATTGTTGGTCTCTCGAGTGGACCCACTAAAGTACATTCTGAATCGCCCCATGTTGACTGGCCGACTAGCACGGTGGGCGGTGATCCTCCAACAGTTCGACATCAGGTTCATGTCCCAGAAGGATATCAAGGGGAAAGCATTGGAAGACTTCCTAGCTACCCACCCAACCTCTTCGGATCAGTTGTTGGACCTAGGTTTTCCTGATGAGGCAATCCTCTCAGTCGATTGTGTCGTCCCATGTTGGCAGATGCACTTTTATGGTTCCTCTCAGAGTCCCATTGGTAGGAGGCTCAATGATCCTAGGCTCAACGTAGTAGGCCTAGGTATCGTCTTTATCACCCCGAAGCAAGTTGTTCTACCGTGCTCATTCCTGTTTTCAGAAGGCTGCACCAATGACGAAGTGGAATACCAAGAGCTCATCACTGGCCTCGAGCTGTCCCTTGAGATCGGTGTGCCCCATTTTCACATGAAAGGGGATTCCGAACTAGAAATCAAGAAGTTCAATGGAGACTATGTTTTCAAGAATCCAAAACTCATAGAATTTTTAGAGCGCACTCTTTGGCTGATGTTCCAGTTCCCTTCTCAGCCAGAGGTTATCTGTGTCCCTCAGTCACAGAACGGTCGAGCAGATTCTTTGGCCATCCTGGACGCGTCGCTTGCAGAACACAAGCAGGATTATCTTATTATCCATGTGGTGCACTGGAGAATCATCGCTCCCATCACCCCAAAGGATGATGATGGCCTGCGGATAAACCATCTTACAGATGGTTCCCCTACGTCAGGAGCCCCAGGTTCCTCAGATGCGTTGATGGAGATAGTTGCCGATTGGAGGATACCCTTTGTTGAATACCTCCAACACGTTAATATCTTGTCAGACCGAGACGAGCACGAGAAAATATGACGCCATGCGATACAGTTTACCCTTCAGAGTGGTCCCAGCCTTGATCAGATCCCCTATAAACTCATTTTCGACGGTGTTATCCTCTATTGCATTCAAGGACTCGAGAGACCATAGGTCTTGGAAGAGGTTCATGTCGGTTCCTGTGATTCCCATCAAGATGGGTCAAAACTATCTCACTAGATTCGTAGACTATGATATTTTTGGCCCTCCATGATCCATGACTACATCGAGTTCACCAAGAGGTGCCATGCGTTCCAAGTTCATGTTATCTTTGTGCATTGGCCACCAGAGCCTCTCCATACCACTATGTACTCTTGTCCCTTTGCAGTCTTGGGGTTAGATGTTGTGGGGACATACCCATCATCAAAGGCTCCCTAATTCCGGTTTATCCTAACCACTACAGATTAATTTTCCAAGTGGGTGGAGGTAATTCCGATCAAGTAAGTTAAGTCTTATTCTATCGTCGACTTTGTGAGTTCCAATATCATCTATCAATTTGGGGTACCTCATGCTATACTCACTGATAACATTACCAACTTCTGAGCAGCTGAGCTGAAGAAATTGTACGCCACGTACAACATTCTCTCCAACCATTCCTCTCACTATAATGCACAGGAAAATGGATAGATTGAGGCGTTCAATAAAACCCTTTCTAATATTCTGCATAAAATGGTTGGTCATAACAAAAAGAGTTTGCCGGATAAGCTCCCCAACGCCCTATGGGATTATCGGACGATGACCCGTAATTCCACCCAGGTGACCCCATATTCCCTTGTGTATGGAACGAAGGTCATCCTGCCCATTGAGATTCAGTTTCCCTAGTAGCGCACAGTGGTTTATGACCAGCATGTGCTGAATAGGGTGGCTGGAATCCATCCGGATGAATTGGAATCACTGGAAGAGAATAGGCTCCGTGCCTTACACAACCTAGAAAGGCGTCAGAGTAGGATGGCTCGAGCTTTCAACAAGAAGGTTTGCCTCCGCTCTTTCCAGGAGGGTAACTTGGTATTGGCACTCAGAGCGCCAATGATCCCCGGCAGGAAACCACCCATGTTGGAGCCCAAATGGGAAGGACCTACCATTTTTCATAAGGTTTATCCCAATGGAGTGTACTCCCTGGTGACCATGGATGGTGAGCATATAACTCCTCCCACCAATGCCAAGTTCCTCAAGCAGTACTTTGCTTGAGCATCCTGCCCCACATGACCCTAAACTATATCTAGTCTTGCATGAACCTAAATTGTATTCAGTCCCGCATGACCATAAACAGCATTCGGTCCCACATAACCCTAAACTGCATTAGGTCCTGCACGACCTTAAACTACATCTGGTCCTATATCCATGCCCCTTTGTTCCCCCATGACCTTAAACTGGATTACAGTCCCCCATGACCTTAAACTGCACTACGGTCCTGAATGACCTTAAAATGCATGCTAGTCAGGCCTCCCTGACCGAGGCCCAGCCTCGGGCCCCTTGGCCATTTCAGGCGCTGGCCCAGGCTCTCTCCTGTGGGATTGTATGGTGTGGTGTGGTATTATGTCCTCATTCACGTTGGGTTACTCTCTATTCCATACACATTCCCGGTTGAAATGCCTCTCATCATCCAACATGATGTTAAACTGTGCTTCTAGAACTACATGTGGCTTGATTCCCATCCTTATGGTATATATAGGACTGCCTAGACAACTAGATTTCAGGTCCATCCCCATATCTTAAAGAGATCCCACATTCTCCTGGTCACCTCAGCCTCTTGGCTTGTCCCTCTCCACGAGGGTGATATATAGGTGTGGTCGAGGGTTTTTAGCACCATTCCCCCCTTCTCTCGGGAATCTGTCATCTTTTGGCCGCTCTCAAATTGAGCCCCCGGCCCTTTTCAGTGGTTAGAAAATGTGTTCAGAGTACTCTGGTCTAGGACATGGAGTTTTAGATTCAACTTAGGCAAGTTCCATCCACTTATAAAGCTTCGTGTTCCCCTTCATTCGAGCCCCCGTTATCTTTCACACTCGGAGGGACCCCCAAAAAAATGGCCTGGATACAACACCTAAGGGCTCTCCTACCGTTACAGGCCAATGCCCCTGAGGGTCTCGGTCAAAAAATTGATACAAATCCCACTTTGCGAACATGTTCAGCGGTCGATGCTCATTTTTTTGTCCCTATTTCAGGCTAACACGACAGGATGTTGTGTTGCGAATGTGGTCAGCAGTAATCCGTCATCGTCACGCCGACTCCTTCATGACCTAAATGTTGGTTCCATGATTCACATTATGTTCCACCCCATCGGGTCAATGTGGAATCTCGACACTCTTTTCACTAACCCTCAGTGCCCCTCCACATGTCAGGCAGACAAAGTTGCAATATAGCGTCTCTCAGGGATCCTGTGATCCATGCACTAAGACTGTACGCTGAGATCTTCTCTAAGAGCCATGTGTAGCTTGAACCTCATCCTCGTTGGATATGTGGGGTCACCCGGACATTGGATTTCAGGCCCAGATCAGCTGGAGACAAGTGTCTTCTGCCCCTTTATCTCTAGACCTTCACTGGGCCATTTTCCTAAGGCTCCTCTCCCGGAATCGCGTGTGGTGATGGTATGAGATTATGTCCTCATCCATGTCGGGTATGCTTTATCTCGTCATGCGCATTCCCCCAGGTCCAATCCATATGACCATAAACAGTACCGGTTGGTCCTACCACAAGACCATAAACTGTGATGATGTCGTCCTGGCCGCACGACGGAAAATGGCACTGCATTATGATGACCTCCTCATAGGGGACACCACGTTGGGTATCGGTCATTTACCATACCATTTTTCAACGCCCGTATATGGCATGATTATTGTGGTGATGCCCGGAATTTCTACCCTAGGCCGGTCATTCCACAAAAGAAAAAGCATTCACCTTAAACGATAAACAAGACACATCAAATGTCGCTCCTTTCATTGTGAGGGCAAGACCCACATGCCCTTTTTATCCACTGCACAAGTACCATATCGTTCCATGCCACCTTCCAGAACTATGTCAGGATTAATTCTCATCTTTATGAGATACGTAGTAATTCCCAGACATTTCGTCTCGGGTCCAGCCCTGGGAATTACCAAGTCCCAGCCCTCCTCACTATCATTCACTTGGCCTGACTTCTCATGGAGTTATGTAACTGTAGAATTTTCTCCAAATAAGTTCGGGATGCCTCGTAATGACATTTAGAAGTGACAGTTCTCTCACTAGAGAGGTCCTGTCTAAAAATTAGTGATGATCCATGACTATATTAATACGTCCGCCTAATGTGCCTTCACCACGGTGGCGTAATATTGGGAGTGTTGGATTCTGTTTGAAAAAACCACCACTTAATTTTCCATGCTTTGCATGCCCCTATATTCGGATCCTTGTCCTATTTCACATCTAAAGGGACCCCCTAATTTTATGGAAGCTCGATCTATGGTCCACTTTTTGTCCTGGACCAATGTTCCGAAAGACTGGTCATGTTTGGAAGGACCCCCTAACAGCATGGATGTTCGACCTATGGTCCGCCTACTGTCCTAGGCCAACATTCCGGAAGACTGATCAATGATAATTTAGTTAGGCCTGGTGTTGCGAATATGTTCAGTGGTCAGCCATCATTTTTTGTCCCCATTTAAGGCTAACGCGATATGGATGTTATGTTTCCTCCATGGTAAACAACTATCCTCTATCGTTATTCCCCTCTCACAGTGTTCCTAATTTTAGTAATGTGATTCAAAATTTTCATTCCCCTATGTTTGTACTGATTCCAATGCCCCTGGAATTGCCTCGCTCATGCACTACAGCACGTTGAGAAGACGATACACCGATTGGTCTAAGGTCCTCTTCCTTTGGATAGGCCTCCCCTTCTTTGAGGGAATCTGGGATCGAATTTAGAATGCCCGAAGCCTGGTTGACGCTCCCATGATCGAATGAAGTGATATTTCGAGCCTCCTTTGCTTCTCACGACCTATGAGAGCTTAGTGATGGATTTCTATTTATTTCAGGGTTATGGTTGAGGATGTTAAACAAATTGGACAAGTATGTTAACCAGATAAGGGTACGTAAATTTTTCCATGCGTACATACATACAGTTCAGGGGAACAACAGAAAACAACGGAGCGGGACATGTATAGGGGTTTGTCCAAAATAGTCCCCCCTAGGGGTCGTCTTTTTTGATAGATCTCTCCAATGCCACCAACTTTTCACTAGTGGCCTCCAGGACTGCCTCCTGTCCCATGAGAACTCTTTCTTCTTCAGCAGCCGCAAAGCGCATCTCACTGACCCTGGCCTGTGCCCATGCCTGTTCACCTTGTAGCTCGGTTATCTGATGACTCGCTTCTATGAGTTGACCTTGAGAATCCACCAGCCGGGCCCTCAAATACTCCACAAGCTCATATCAGGTTGCAATGAACACCTCTTGCTCCTTCTCCTATTCCTCGGGGCATCGGACCTCCTGTTCCACCCTCAAAAAGGCCCGGATACTCTCCGACTCCTCCTGGCACCGAATGACATCGGCGCGTCGGATGCTCTCCCACATCCTCTCGGCCATGTAATCATGGACCATCAAATGAAGATATTGAGCATCCACCCCTCTAGCACACAGGAAGCGCAGCCACGTCTAGAGAGACCCCATTCGCTTTAGCCATTCTGCTAGGGGCTGATTGAGGAAACGTCGCATGCACTTCCATCCCTTGCATCGCTTCATCCTACTCTCCTCGGACGCTTCTGAATCTAAATCATCAAATTATTCGGCATTAATGGGACGGAAGATATGTAAGACAGCCAAAAAGGTAGCAGTATGGTCTTCCTCATAGATTCCTCCCAGGGAGATAGGCTTCTCGATATTTGGGTGACCTTCCTGTCTCACCCCGGTCCTGGCGGCACCTGCGTCGACATCTGGACCTGCCCTGACGGCGGCACCACCAATGTTTGCCTCCCCCTTCTCATCAATTGTTAGATCCAACTCAGTTATGTAGATGTACTCTAGATGGGGCGGTGGGTCTTCCATCGGCACACTCGTAGATGGTCCGGGCTCAGCAACCTGACGGGCCTCCAGCGTCGTGATCACTGTACAGACAAGAAGCACCCTGATCAGTTGAGTCCTCCGACAGTGAGTATCGGTATCGAAGAAATGAACTTATAGGAACCCAAGGGATCAACCACTATTTCTCTAGCAGCTAAAAAATCTAGCATAGTGGGGGATCCCTCAGCACTTGTCAGCTCAATAACGAAGGTCGGTTCCCTGTCTTGCCCTATTTAGACCTCCTCCCCTCTTTCAGCCATAGAGGATTGGTCAGTGCCAATGTGCTCCTAAGTAAGACGAGTAAGATGGGTTATGTTTTGAAAAGAAAATAGAATACAGGAGAAGAAGGGTAAGGGTCGGAGCCTACCTCTAGTAGTTCGGTCACATCCATGTCAGAGCCGAAGATTACACTGCTTTCTCGAAGACTCCCTTGGTGGGATGCCCCTTATGATCCATCACCTTCGGACTCCCCTTCTACCTCTACTTCACCTTCCCCTTCTTCTTTGGCCCACTCTCCTATTTTTTCACCCTCTGAATCATCGTTGTCATCTTCCCCCGGAGGCATCCTCTTCGGATCTTGCTCCTGGCCAAGTAGTACCTTCACCAAGAGAGGTGTCTTCGCACGCCAACCACACTGGCATGTGTATGTTTCCATGTTCATAAGGTATGCATGCTAGCAGTGGATGTCCACTCTATTGGTGACCCGAACAAGCCCGACTTCTAGAAGTTGTATCCCTTCCTGCATTATCTTCTCCCATAGAGATTCAGTTTTCATTGATTGTCGTAGGGTTATCCAAGCTAACCACAGTGTGGGGAAAATGGCATCCTAGGATGGTTGATGCAAGTATTTTATTTATTTCCCAGAAAGTTATCTGGACTCTCCATGGCCCCCTCCTCTTGCGGGCATCGAGGCTGCAGCCACTCCATGCGACATCCCCGCCACTGAAGTCCCGGCTTGCGCAAGCCCCGTTTCCTGAGGCGTTGCTGGTCCTCCCCTCCTAGCGGCACCCCACCTACTCTCTCACTACCGGGGTTCCACGCTGACAAACTTGAGATGCTAGATGCGCTTCCACAGAAGCCCCTTAGGGTATTCTATGGTCCAATGTTCAGCATACTCAGTTGAGAGGCCTGCGTCGAATCTGGTGGGAGGAAAAGTGATGATGTCGCTAGAATTTTAGGTTGTGAACATCAGCCATAGTTGGAAAAGAACACAGGGGTGTATCTCCTATCAAACATCTGTTTATACCCTCTTCGGCATTCGCTGTAGGCATCCGAACATCCTAGAGAACTGGGACAGCACATAAGGCTCGCCGAAAATCTTCCCATCAATCCGGGCCACGAGTACCCCGCCTCTGATACTTTGGAAGTACTCTATCTGCTCCACCGAGCCTTGACCGTCATATACCGGCTGACTAGTTGGGGTAGGTGATGGTCTGAAGGTGAAGTTGGCATGGTTACCAATCCTGATTTGTATCCCTCCCACATTGAGCATCATTGGCGCGACCCCATCAATGTTCCGTAGAGATGGTCACAGGCCATTTCCCAGGGGGTGAATGGAATTTGGGAGGGTGTAGCCACCACAGTGTGATGCAACCCAGCCATGGAAGATCTGGAAGGGGACACATAATCTCTAAGGCGATACCCCTCTCTAGATGCATCCCAAGATGGCATACATCCGAGCCCACATGGGGACCTTGAGGTTGAACCTCTTGTTGGCAGCCACAATGCCTTCCATCACCAGGGTCGTGGGGCGGACACCCATCCTTGTGTCCCATACCGGAAAGATCTACCCACTTAGGAATGTGGCGAGGAATCTGGCATACTGGAAATTCGGGTCCCGGGACTCAATGATAATGTAGCCCCATGATTGGTATTTCCTTGCCTCCAGGATCCTTCAGTAGGATCCACTCCTGCTCCTTTGAACCGCGGTTGGACACCACTTTACCCGCCCTGGCATCTTGACCTCTAGGTCCCTCTCCAAGAACAGGCTGAACAAGTGCTTGTAGGCAATTTCCTTCAGATATTCATTGACCTTCAGCCTCTCCTTGGACAACTCCAGCAGGTTCCACATCAGTATGGGGGTTTGAGACCTATCACCCCAGATGTTCATAGGTGGGAGGAACTCGTCGTATTGATGGCCCTCCATGGGGATGCCTCCGATGTAGTGGATATCCCAGAGACTGATGCTAACTTCCTCGTGATGGCGATGAAATGTGATGGTGTCGGGGGACCACTGAGTAAACAACTCCGGTTCGAGATTAGGCTACCAGTAAAAGTGGAACTGCGATGTCCACACCGCCTCAAATAGACTGATGTGCCACAGCTCGGCCCCAAATTGGTCGCATGTGTGGAGAACTCAGTATGTCCATGCCCAATCACTTGTTAAGTTGCCCCCAGACTGCAGATCCCAGTCCTACAACTAGCCTTTGGTCTCATCAGTGATGCTCTGAAGGAAAGTGCTCGCCTAGAGGGCTAGTGAGTTCTCCGCAATGAGGTCACCCCCAGCAATGGTCCAGGTCCTGTGATTCAGGACATATACATCCATGTGCCTGGTTTCTCTGGCAGGATGACTATTTTTGGTGATGTTGTATCGAGGAAGGTTGTCTTCGCGAGTCACCCATGACTGCGGGGTATAAACCTCGATGCCCGATAGAGGAACCTCCTCCAGAATGTCAAAGTTCCACAATGGAAGATTATCTGATAAGGAGTACTATTTCTAGGAGAAATTTAGCATGTTGATGAGTGTGTGGTTATTGGAGACCACCCTCTTTACTGCATAAACCTCCGGGTTCACTGCCATCTCAGCTCTACGTGCGGTGGCCTGCCCCTGATTAACCTGGTTTGTAGCCATCTTCTCCAAGCTAAGTGTTCGGAAGTGGTGCGCAAAATCGGGGACTTAGGCGCGGAATCTAGAAGTCGGGTGCGTAAAAACAGCGACTCGCGTTCAATCTCAGAGTGTTGCGCCGAAACTCCAGGCTTTGCACATAAAAGGCTGCTAAATCTTGGTGGAATTACGCGCAGCCAAGTGGTTTTCGCGCAAAAGCGGAAGCTATTTCACGCATGAGAGCTCACAGCTTATCACGCGAGAAACACCGTATGGAGCATGGGTCCCATGGTGACTTTCATAGTCCAAGTCAAGGTTCCGCACCCGTTCGTAAATAGACTTCCACACCTGACCGGAATTTTTCGCGCCGCTCGATTTTTTTGCACGTCAGCGGCCCAGGGGCCCAGCATTTCGGCGTTACCCTCGGAATCCGATCGTTGCGACCCCACGCCGATCCAATTCCGATGGGGGTCATTTATTGACGCCGAAAAATGCGTAAGAGTTGGAGAAAGTTCCGAAATGAAAAAGTGAAGTCATATTAGCACCCATAGGCCCGGTCCAGAGGGCCTGGAGATGTTTCGTGAAAAAAAAGGAGAAGCGTATAAAAAATTTATGTCCCGCGCGGAAGGCCCCGAGATTCGCGAAAGGTCCCAGCGCCGGCATGAAATAATTTCACGCCCGCTCCCCGCGCGGTTGATATTTCACACCGCCGCATCGGGCGCACAATTATTTCACGTAACCCTGGCATTCTGCGTCACCAGATGCCTATAAATAGAAGGCAACCCCATTTCTTTTTGGGGCTGAAGAATTTGAACCACCTCTCGTGCGTGTAATTGGAATTTTTCATGCGCGCAATATGGCCTTCAGGTAGGGTTCTTTTTCGTGCCAAGTTTCCCCGTGATCTGCCTTTGCACGAGATCCCCATTGCTAAGACTAAATTACAACCCCTCGGGGTGGGCCCCCCTGCGCGTAATTCCTTCCATTGTGCATTGGCCCGTCCATCACGTGAAATCTTTGTGCATCCCCCTGTAATTACGCTCGGCCCTCGCCACCCACACGCAATTCTTCCACCTTCCACACAACCCATTAATGTCACACAAAGGCTCGGTAGACCTTATTTCACATAGCCCCAAGGGATGTGTGAAATACTTTGGCACTTTTCACCTCAGTGCTCCCCGGGCATCCCCTGTGCGTGAGTTTGATGCCCTCCTTCCGGGTTCCATTTGTAGGTGTCTTGTGCGCCCTGGGAATTCATATCATGTATGGTTTTCCCAGACAGCCTTCTTGGCTCGTATGAAGTATATTCAAAGTCCCTTGGGCGATCATTCACGTTGCGTTGCTTTGCCTCATGCTTCTTCACATAGGCATGCTAACAGCTATTGCTTCTTCGTATAGCCACACTAACGTGGACCCCTCGATGGTTCGCCCCGCGACACCCCCTCGGTACGGCCTTTCTGATGCCTTCCCTTCCACAAAGGGCAGAGGGCACTGGTTATGTATGTCCTAGGGGTGCGGAGCCAACCCAACTCGTTCAAGCTACAGGAAGTTAAACTGTCAAGAACCTCGTCCTCAACACATGACGTTAAACTATGACCCAGCCCTGTGCATTACACGCAAGGTCCCCCTGCCTCAGACATCCTCCACGCCCACTCGTCTCCATGGGGATGGTGGGGTCATCCCTCAAACGGGTTGATTTATTGGAGTGGCTTTTGTCCGTGGGGAAGGGCAGCCACCTTGGTGTAAGCCCCTAGCCCTTCTTGCAGAAGGTAGCACCCATGAACCTCTGTACTTTCCCGACGCCTGGGCCAGTGGAGAGCATGATCAGAAGTGGGACTCCTCCTTTATTCGGTCCCTAATATCTCTCCCGCTGCGCTTTCTCTCCCTCGGGCCTCCACCCTGGAGTAAGTCCCGGCACTATGGGCCACTCAACGCGTAATCCCCTCTTTGCTTCCCATGGACACACCCTTCGTGACATGATAGTCAGGTCTCTGCTATCTCTTGTTTCTCACAACGAGCATGAATCTCGTGATCTTAGAGTGAGCACCGACCATGACTACCATCTATCCTGAACTACGGGTAATTTTATCTGTTCTAAGGCATGGTACGTAGGAAGCCTCCACAAGGTTCAAGCCCCACCACCATGGGCCGTCTCAGAGCGTAAGCCCCCATCCATCCCGAACTATGAGAACTTTGATCTGTGCTAAGGCACGGTACATAGGAAGCCTCCACGAGGTTCAAGCCCCATCACCATGGGCCATCTCAGAGCGTAAGCCCCATCCATCCTAAACTAAAAGGTCTTTGATCCGTGCTAAGGCATGGTACGTAGAAAGCCTCCACGAGGTTCAAGCCCCACCACCATGCGCCGTCTCGGAGCGTAATCCCCATATATCCTGAACTACGGGGACTTTGATCGGTGATAAGCCATGGTACATAGGAAGCCTCCACGAGGTTCAAGCCCCGCCACCATGGGTCATCTCAGAGCGTTAGCCCCATCCATCCTGAACTACGGGGACTTTGATCCGTGCTAAGGCAGGGTACGTAGGAAGCCTCCACGAGGTTCATTTCCCACCACCATGGTCCATCTCAGAGCGTAAGTTCCATCCATCCCGAGATATGGGGACATTGATCCATGCTAAAGCATGGTACGTAGGAAGCCTCCATGAGGTTCATGCCCCACCACCATAGGTCGCCTTAGAGAGTAAGCCCCAAATGCCCTTGTCCGAGCTACAAGACATTAAACTGCCAAGCACCCCCATCCTACATGACGTTAAACTATACACCTGAACTATGTAGACTTTGATTCGTGCTAAGGCATGGTACGTAGGAAGCCTCCACAAGGTTCAAGCCCCACCACCATGGTCCGTCTCTGAGCATAAGCCCCATCCACACCTGAACTATGTGGACTTTGATCCGTGCTAAGGCATGGTACAAAGGAAGACTCCACGAGGTTCAAGCCCAACACCCATATCTCATCCTGACCTCTCCCTAGAGCCCACGTTCCTCGGGAATCTCATGCCCTATCCCAAAGGTATTACTCCCTTCAGGTCCCATCCATGTGTTCATTCTCATAGGTCACCTCTTCAGGAATCCCACCGTATCATCGAACTATGAAGACTTTGATTCCCTCTCATGGGGATACGTAGGAAGTCTCCTCGAGACCCAAACCCAAAGCCATCATTCATCCTGATTCTTACCCGGGCCCCCACATCCCGGTGGAGTTATGCCACTTCGTTCTCTTTTCTCCTCTACAATATTAGGGTAGCCGCCCATGTGTTGTCCCCAACATCGGTGGTCCCTCTAGGCGGATACCTCAATATGATCCACTATATCTAGTGTTTTTATCAGTCTGATCCGTCTCCGTTGGGCGTTAAACATGAGGCATACCCCATTTTAAACATGGGAAGCTGAGGAAAAGCTCAGATACATGCCTATGGCATTCAATTCCCCATGTTCGATGTGGGATGCCTCTGGCTTCTGCGCCCTCAAGATGCCCTATAATAAGATACAGATGAAAGATATGCCAACTCCCCAGCATCAAGACACGCCAGTGATATCCCAATGCAACTACTCTCATAACAGAAGCTTGCTGCCATGACCAGACCCCTTGGAAGTTCCCGATAGAAGCAGCATAATTAACTGGTGTCCATGAATATATGGCGTCAGGAGGATCTTCAAGAACCACATCTTAAATCTATGAGGGAGACCCGGACTAGTTGACGAGTTTCGAGGAGGAATCCGCAGAAGGAAGAACTGACATCCCATCATACCAGTTTCGATCAAGGAGTAGATTTCCCTGAATAAGGAGAAGATGTCGCCCGCCTTTGGAAAGTGGGAATGCGGGGTAACAGCAGCACGCCCTCTGCGTGACGGATGTGCGCATCCCCGGTGAAAGCGTCAGAAATAGAATCATATGTCATGTTTCATCATATATTGAATCAAGTAATCTCAAAATCATTTATTTCATCTTTTTGGAAGGTCTAAAAGACAATATTTTATGTTTGAACCAAATATATTATTATTAAAATGAGGTTATTTTCAAGAATAATTCAATACTTTTCTAGAATTATAATTTTGATAGCTTCTTCTCAAAGTTATTAAAAACATATATAAATTAATTTCAAACAAGTCACCCAACCCATTATTTCAACTTCAGTGAAAAGGTTGATAATCCACTATATAATATGTTGGAACAAAACAAATTCATTGTTGTAACTTGATTAATTTTTCTATTTTTTCAATTCAAACTATGTTTATCATTGATTTTTTTAATATAAATTTTATTATAGTGTAGGAGTTTATAGAGATTCATGAAGTCATATGGTGTTGTGATTTTTTTATGTTCATCAAAGAGGTTTCAACAAAATAGAAGTAGTGTGAAGGAAAGATTATAAGGTATGGAATTATGATAAGATTCACGAATGGAAATTTTTACTAAAGATTTGTGAGTAAAATTATTTTCATGAATATTAATGAAGAGGTTATAGAAGTGATATTGATGTATTTATGAAGGATGAAATGTCTATAAATCTATAGCCTCTCATCATTTGAGTTATTGAGAGGGATTTGAAAAAAGGGAAATTATACCGATCTTATGATGATATTATGAAAAAGTAATTGTTTTTTGAATCATAAAATCATCACGAACATAGTATTTGTGAAAAATAATGGTTAATAACTAATTGAAACTATATAATTTCATAAAATACAGTTTTTTGAAGTTTGAGAGTTTTATGACAGATTAGATTTTTTCCAATGAATAGAGTTATGTGTAGGTGGGGATCTCCATGAATGTAATTTTATTGAATGAAAAATGTTGTTTTATGAAACTGGGTTTCATGAAGGATTTAGTTTTTCAAAAGGTACTTATGTGAAAAACATGTTTTTCACATGTGGTTTGAGTAAATAGTGCATTTGTGTGCATTAATTCAAAACTATGGTGCATGAAAAGTCTAGGGAAATTTAGGGGCAAAGGATTATGTTACCAATCTATTGATGTGACCATAATATTGAAAAACTAGGTAAGAATTCACACATGGGAGATAGTAAGTGGAGTTAGCCTAAGTTGTTTGAAGGAGGCATTGTTCCTAGAATGGAGTTACTGTATGTGATCTTTTTTTATCCAAAATATCTAGTAAATCTTATTGGATTGAGGTAAGAATGAAACATTGATGGTGTATGCTACGTTGACTAGCCCTTTGTGGGGAACTAATTAAATCTACTCTATTATGTTTCTATTAATTCATATCAGTGTTTAATAATTGAATATGATAGGTTTAACAAGGTTATAATAATTTGGGGGAAGATATGTCTGAGTGAATGAAATTTTTGACATACTAATTAACCCCTCCCATCATAGGGTGTTCAGGGGTCTTACAACATAGAAGACATTTCCACCAAGGTTAATGAAACAATAGTAAAATATCAATGAAAAAAATAGTGTTTTTCCATCCCTAAAATAGAAGTGAAAGTTATTTTTTTTAATGATTCCATATTGGAACTATAGTATAATAAACCCATAAAGAAGTGTATATTTAGTCCATTAGGAAATAATAAATTATTCATTCAGATTTGTGTGGTTCAATGAGGAATTAGTCTTCTATATGTTACTTTTTTATGAAAATTTTTATTAATTATATATATATATATGAATAATGTTATTTTTATAAAAAATTGTTTAAAATTAATTGAAAATTTTATAATCATTAGAACATATGTTAAGAAATAGTTGGGATATTACATAATGATGTCAAGATTAGATAGTGGTGTGCAATAAACATGTCATTCATTTTAGTGTTATCTAGATAATAATGGGATCTAACATAATTTTAGTACACTTAAATCTCCCCTGTAAAATGAAGAAGATGATTGGATGAAAAGAAGTTTAGTTAATATGGGTAGAACAATGCTTATTCGAAAAAAACACCTCTAAATGTTTCTATAAATAAGATTATTTTACTAATAATCACATAAAAAAATAGAGAACATGGACACATATGACACCTTATTATATTTTTTCCTAAATTAATCCAACTTTTAGGAAATTTAGTGTTTCTGAAAGTTGTTTTTTCATGAAGATCAAAAATAGTAGTCTAGAAATTTTTGTTGAAATAGATGAAGAATTAATTAACATGGGATTCCTATGAAATGGTAGTGATTATAAATTCTACTATAAAATGAGGAACAATTTTTCTTATTTTAGAAATGTGAAAATAATTGGAAATAACTCATTGATAGATGTTATAATTAAAATTGGTGAAGATAATTGTCAATTTAATAAAATAATGATTTCTAGAAAATTAGGTGAACAAGAGAATGAAAATATACATGACATTATTTATGTTTATTTAGAAAAAAAATGATGATTTTGATATAGTGAAAATTAGGGACTAAAGAATCAAATATTTATGAACCATATTGAATCTAAATAAATTATTGTCAATCAGGAGGCACTTGTTAAAATAGAAATAACTATGAGACTTGAAAAATAAAGAAGTTTCATTTAAAAAGCCAAACCAAATTCTATTTTTGGAAGTAGTTGAGAAAATGTAATGGATAATCTCTATGAATTAAGAGCATCATGAAAATGAAAATAAATCCACTTTAGATATTGTTCCATTAAATGAAAATAAAAATGTGGTCAACAATAATGAGTATTCATAAATATGATGAATGAGAACTATTAAGTGGAAAGAAACAAACTAAGAATGGTTTTTAAAGTTAAAAATATGTGTTAGGAATATATAATAATAAAAATTATTCATTTTTATGGGTAGAATATCTCAACACTCTAATGGTAGTGAAAATTCAAATACATTACCATGTTTCTCAAATGTTTTTGAAATCTACAGTCATCATTTTATATAAAGTAGTCGATGTTTTCATTGATAAATCTAATTTGTTAATTTTAGATAAAGACAAATTCCCAGGGTGGTTTTTAATGAATTTTTTACATGTATTAAAACTCATCCATACATCTAGGTACTCAAAATTAAATGGTTGTTTGAGAGATATGTGATTTTCAAATGTAATGGTTGATAGAAACACAATATGTCAATTATTTGTCCACATGTACTATAATAATGATTTTTTGTATGGATGAAATTTATTTTTATATTGGAAAATAGTATCTCTATGAATAATTTTCAATGATAATGAATAAAAACGTTGATATGTCTATGTTGGGCGAGATATAATGCTTTATAGTACTTTAAATTACATAAAAATTTCACAATATCTTTCATTTCCAAGTGATAGTTTCTATAGAATTATTGATGAAATTATTACTGTATGATTATAAATAAATATCTACATTAATAATAGTTGGGATTTAAAAAATAATGATGAAGAATTTGTTAATTTTAATACAATGTATTTGAGAATAATCACTAATATTCTTCTCTATATTACTTTATCAAGTATAGAAATTTCTTATGTTCTCACTCTCTCTGTATGTTTTAAGAGTGATACGAATGACAATCATATGGTATAAGCTAAAATTATCTTGAGATATATCCATGGTACTTTGACCAAGAGCCTATTTTATATAAATTCATTACATTTAATATTTAAATGCTACATTAAAACATAATAAGTTATGGAATGTTTGGACAAAAATTTCACATCTTATTAACTTTACTTCCTAGGTGAGAGAAGTGTGAGTTGGCATATAAAAATTAATAAATCTATTTCTTTGAGTAAAATTGTGGATGATTATATTTCAAAAACACATTCACGTATATAGATCCAATGGATTTGTTCAGTGGTAGAAAAATTGAATGTTAATATTTAGAGGGTTCTAAAAATAACTTTTTATTATTAGAGTTTTATTAATCTATCAAAAAATATACTACTTGTTTTCATAATATAAAACTACAGAGGTGTGAATATAGTTTCCATTTAGAATTTAGGATACAAATTATTTAAAAACTAGAACCACCCCCCCCCCACACACACACAAACATTTATAAATTCATCCTTGTAAACTAAACTAGTATATGTTTATTATTTAGGTATTTCAAAAAGATCTACAAAATTTTGATCAAAACTATGTTAAAAAAGTCAAGTTTTCTTTTAAATTTTGAAAAAATATCACATAAGTCGAACACAATAAAAAAAACTAATATAATCAATTGTTATATGTATTTTTTTAAATAGTTCTACAAAATTATACAATTTTTCAACAATATGAATGAAAAATAAGAAAACACTTTGTGGAATAAAACAATAGGTTCATTCTCCAGTTAAGACATAGTCATATCATCTTCGTAATCTCACATTACCATGCATTGTATTTATCAAATGAAAAGATTCATAACATTGATGAAGTTTTACATGAATTAAATAGGCACAGTCATTATGTGATATTCAATTCCTCCTATACAATTCTACATGGGATAAAAGATATAAAATATTAAATTAAAGATTTCATATATCTCTTCAAGGAAATATAAGATACGTTGTTATAGTGTAAATAGTGTGTACTTGACATAGTTAGAAATGAAAGCTGAAATATAGATTGAAAAGGATTTAAACTGGGAATTTTTTATGTATCACAATCTAATCATATTCATTTCATCAAATATCACTGAATTTTACATTTGAAAATTTAACTGAGTTTTCATAGATATGTTATGAAAACAGAGTGTTGTGTAAGGATCACTGTTAAGGTATAGAATGTCAGTATTTCACTCTAGCAAGTTCATTAAAATATTTTTATTTTATTGCTGGGTATATCTCCTTCTTAAAAATGGAACATCCCTCATTTATCCAATAGTGTATATTCATAATTTAATTTTTGTGCTTATTATAGATTTAAAAGCATGGAAACTATAATTAATTCTCCATAATATTTTGATTAGAAATTTTTAAAAATCTCACTTCTTAAGTTTTACATGGTGACATGGTATTCACATAAATCACTGTTACATTGGATCACATTTACTAAGCATGGTCTGCAGGCATGGTCACATTCAATATTATGTTCATTTATACATTTGGTCTCATATTTTTTTTAGGATGTCACCCAACTTCTTATTATGTTTATTCCATTTTTTCATGAGTTAGTTAAATCTAATCAAATGGAAGAAGTTTCTCTTCATGTGTTCTGTTCTTTATTTCACACTGTTACTTTCTTTATTCATGCGCTCAATACCCTACATCACATATACACTTCATTTCATAATATAGTTGATTATGTACCTCATTTCGTACCTTCATTGGTTTTTTGTGATAGGTTCAATTCCTCTTGTAGCCACTACATTACATACACATGGGTAGTTCAATAGTTTGGAATAATTTTTTCACTTTACATATAATAACATGGTTTTTGATATAGTTGGTCAAATACTTACCTTAGTAACCAGATATTATATTTTTTTTATAGGATCAATACATATGTATCCATTTTAAATTCAATGCATGTCCACCTCATGTCTTAGAAATAACTTTCTCATTTAGATCATATAATGTGTAGTCACTTTATTTCACAATTTATCACTACATGTTCAAATTAATGTTACATCCACACGGTAGCATGACCATCACAGTAATTTGTGTTTATAATCATTGGTAGGTTATGAGGGTTAGTTTATGATTTATCCATTTTTATGTTTTTGGATAGAAATCAATTGACTATTAGAAAACATGATATTCATTTATAACATATGAAATATGATTTGGGGACATTAAAATAAGGATGTGTTGGACAAATCCAACAATATCACCCTTCCTAATGATAAAAAATTATGAAATATTAAATGAATTTAATGAATAAATAATTATTATATTGGTAGGAAATTAAAACATATAATTATGATTATGAAAAAGTACCATGTTTTTATTTATTTCTAAAATTCTCTTAATTTAATAATTATGTAAGTTAATTTAATAATTTATTCTCACCATTTTTTGATTATCTAAAAGTATGATATTGAGAAAATTAAATAAAAGAAAATATATTATTATATTAAATGATGAATTAGAAAATAACATACCTAAATGAATAAAATGTGGATTACTTAATTAATATCTCAATAGAGTCCCATAATATTATAAGGCATTTACGTATATGGAATTCTAATCAAAATCTGAATCAATAACATCCTTGAAAGTGGTTTTTGGAATTGGATCCTTCTTTTTGAAGTAAATGATAAGGTGTGCTTGGTAGGTTGTTGTACATATATAATAGTATGGTATTATATTATAATATTCCTAGAATATGGAAGAAGGTATTAGATTTATTGTCTATGATGCAACACAAAAAGATTATAAAAATATGTTGTACATGAAGTAGGTGATGAGGTAATTTATAATTCAAGAGATGCTAGGATAGTAGTTTTAGTATTATAGTCTTAAGGATCAAGAAACATATTAAAATAGATTAATATCCATATTATATGTTCCATTTCCTTGATATAATATTATTTATTTCCATTGAGTATTATATAATATGATTTAGATCGAGGGAATTTTCCACTCTTCTCTTGAATGATTGGTTCAAGGGAGGAATCCTTAATTCACCATCCATATATCTAAAAATGTCTTTCTTGTCTAACTTAATGAGGATCCTTCTGAGATAAAAATCAATGGATATTTTGATGGTATCTTCATATCTTCAAGCTTATATTACTACTTTTTTAACCAAAACCAATGAATAAGCATCAGGGGCTTGTAAATAATCAAACACCAGTTCCCTTATTTTCTAAAACTCATCCATATTTACTTTTACCACATCTATTATTTTATTTCTAATTTCATCATCAGTTATAATAGAATTTATCATAGTGAGAAGAGGTAATTAAGAAGAATAAGATAAATTATTAGTTAAAGACTGAATTTCTTTATTTAGAAATAAATTATATAGATTCAATATAATATTTATAATATCAACAAGAAAATAACATACATCTTCTATTAAGACCTCAATATCACATATTATAATATACCTTTTACTATGGAATCTGATATGAAGATGTTAAATGAATAAAGTCAATGCCCTTGCTATATCTTCTTATCTAACTTTCTCCAATAAGTTCCCTATGTCAATGAAAAATTAATTTAGAACTTCCCTCGTATATGATTTGAATTAATTCAAGTAAAATTTTTCTAAAATTACTGAATATATAATAGAATTGGGTAAAACCATATATGGATCATAATCCAGATTCCTACTATATAACTAAACCTCAATCTCTATATATATGGGTGCCCAAAGAATGATCTTCTACCTTATTAGAATATTCTTGTTCAATTTTTCGAACATCTGTATGTATAGATCCAATATGTGTGTTATATTTTTATCCAGAAGTTCCTAAACATTATTTATATGTTTAAGATAACATATATCTTCCAAATCATGGCCTAATGATTTTCTAATATAAGAGACATCATTTGTATCATATTAATATATATCATCTATCAATGATCCTTCTATAGGTCATTAAGAATATGATATGGATTTTGAATCATCACATGGAGGACTTAACACATTATCATCATATGCTCATACATAGTGTTTTCCAAAATGAGAACTATAGACCCAGGGGATTTTTCCCCATAAAAGGTGCATTGGGTAAACTAGAACATGGAGTGAAACCAATCTCACGGCTTAAAGGGGGATATTTTTTCAACAATTCTCTATCCTCTTGGGATTTAACTAAATCCTACCAATATTTTTTTCCTATAGAAAAACTAACTGAAAAAGTATGTTTCAACAAGATAATAATCTTTTAACTCATTTTCAGGAGGATGTATGGGTGTAGGTGAGTCAGGTGCTCTAAATGACATAACATTAGGGGCATCTCTTTCATCCTTATAAGTCGCCCAAGATTAATCATTGACCTCTTCCATCTCAATATCCTATTACTCAACATCAATAATAATATAAACTTCCTCATCTGATTAATATTCATCCACATCATATAAATCTAAACTATTATCCACTACATCCCTTGGTGTAACAAAACCAACCTATATACCCTCTCAAACTACTAACTCACCCAAACCATGACATACCCAAACAAATTCCCTAAACCCAATGGGATTTTGACTAAAACCCACACATCCCCATCATCCAGAGGAAAAATTTCCTTCATTCCTAAATTAGAAAATATGATGTATAGATATACACAACAAATTGGAAAAAATGAAGAGTAAAAAAGAAATATTTGTTATATTAGAAAGGAAATAGAAGATGAGACAAAAATAAGAAGTACCTAACAAATCATCCATATACAATTTCAACAAAAAAAGGATAAATAAAGAATGAAATATATAATCCATTTTATAGAATGGTAAAACTACCACAATCTCATTATAATCTATTTAGACATAGCTAATATAAATATCTCTTCCTCACTGTGGAACCTTTCCTTTCCCTACATCGATTGACTTAAATGTTCTACGCACTGACAAAGGGTTGTGTAGGTTTTGTACTAAACAGTATAAGTAGGATCCCTCACAATTTCTCTATACCATGTTTTTTATAACAATATGAGCATGATTAACATTAAATAAAAAGGAATTATAATCAGTAAATCAGTTATTATATGAAAATCATAGCACAACTTTTTCCATGTGCTACATTTTTAAAATAATTTCATTAAAATATTTCTTTGAAAACCGTTTCCCAAATCCATTTTAAAATTCATTTAATATATCATTTAATTTACCTATAGAATGGAAAATCCATCTCTTCCCATGAACTAGTTTATACACACACTGGATTCAATAATTCTAATTAATTTTTAAAATAATTTATTAAACATTAAAAATAGTTTTTATGCAACATTGGAAAGCAATGTAACCACCTACCTAAATCATGGGTGAAAAATTCCTAAAAAAATATCAACCAAAAAGATTAAAACATATTCTCTAGGGTAATTCCTATGGTTAAATTAAAAATAAATCACCCACACAACACCATAAAAATCACAAATCCCCTCAAATTCATGATGTGAAACCATTACATGAAGAGGATTTTTCAATTAACAAATGTTTCCAGAAAATGAAATACCTTTGATTAAAAATCACATCATTGACCATTTAAAGGCGTGAAACCAATTCATAGTGTTTAAAACTTTCATTACATGAAAAAATTCATGGTTCTTACCTCTAATGCTTTCGCTTCATGAAAACCATTCATGATGGGAAAATTCACTATAGGAAGGGAATTGTTTATGTTCTAAAGAAAGATCCCAGAAATTTTTTGATTTTCTTCAAACTCAAGAAGAACCCTAAAATTCCTTTTACATGTTTATACTCAAACACCATTACTTCAAACAAACAAACATCCTCAAATATTAGGATATTAACCCAATAAAATCTCTCCATCCACATAACTCAAAAATTACACCGAAACAAAGTGGTAAATGAATAATGATATGAGAAATACCTAAAAGAAGGTAACAAGATGTTAAAAAATCCCAACTATAATATTTTTTCACTATGAAATCATTTGGAATAATGGTGTCAGGAAAGAGGTGAGTCCATTTCTCACTTATCAATGACCTGCGTCCCCCCAAGTCTCATGACAATATGATATGTGTCACCATATCACTATAACCAATAGAATCAACTTCCTCTTTCTAGACATTCACCTTATATTTAATGATCACTAATGGATTCTCTACAATAGATACATATAGCTCCATCTCGAGCACATCTATACTCAAAATGTGATAGGGATCAGAATTATAATTCATGAGCTATGATATATGGAATGAATCATGCATACCTATCAACTAGACTAGAAATTCCAATAGATTAGATCCCTACCCAAGACACTCAATGAACTAAAATGATCAATCATATCCTAAATCATATGAACCCTACTTTTAAAGATGATGGTCCAAACCAAGGATAAAATTTTAGGAAATATTATTCACATATTCCCCCATCAAGAGGTGACCTTCATGGGAAACCATGGAAATCCTCGAATGAATCCATTCTACTCAATGACTGATAATTCGTTTTATAAAATAAATCAATATTTTATAAATGAATATCCCATGATCCACCAAAATCTAAGAAAAGGGCATGGACCATATCCTCTAGGATCTAAATTGAAGGATCCTTATAGTCATCGGTCTTTGGATGCAAGGTTATAACAAACCTAACTTGATCACTCATCACATTATTGACACTCTTACAGAACCCTGAGGTAATACATGGATACCTATTTGAAACAATGGAAGTGGGGACTCCATGAAACCTCACAATATCCTATATATATAGCTTATCCAATTAATTAACTTCAGTGGTATACCTACTCATAATAAAGTGATATGATGTTTTCAACTGATCAATCAGCCTTAAGAAAACATTAATCCCTTGTGGATTCCATGATAATCTAATAAGAAATTACATAGATAAGTTATCTAATTTCTAAATTATCACCGAAATAGGCTAGGGAAAAAATTATGTTTTAGATACTCAACCTTTATCTATCGGTAGCTTTAACATTAGGACACAAAACCCACAATGTCACACTTCATACCCGACCACTTGAATTTCTTTTCCATATCCTAATATATCTTCATAGTGATCAAATTAATATTCCATGAATAACAATAAAATTCCAACAAAAATGATCTCATCACATATTCAAGGATTACAGGTTGATCCCCAAAATGTAGAATAACATTTTAATAGATAAACTAAGTCAAAACAGTCTCCCAACTATATAGGCTCTCCCAAATTACATGTGATTCATAATACTTATTCTAAAACTATAGAATAGACTAAATTGGGAATGATGATAATTGAACCTTGTTAGAACCATACATAAAATGTCCTCTTTACTGTACATGTGAAACAAAATGAAATGTTCCAGAAGGTTCTACTCCTCATTCGATTCCATAACAACCTATGATTGTACTTTCCAGCTAAGATAAAATACAATGACATTCCCCTTCCTGGGGTGTTGGAGATGTAGAATTTAAACATTTCATGTACTTCCACCCACCACCAATCTATGAGAATCATGTCTTTATGAGTAAATATATATCTCTGACTATTATTTTCAAAAAATATCATGAAACTCTCTCAAAAAAAATAATTTTCTTCCAACATTTATGATCATGAGTATCCATGATAATCTCTCATTCATGAGTGGGGTAATTAATCTCAGGAATTGAAAGATTGAGTGATTTTTATTCCACCACATAATCATCCTACATAATCATTAAATCCAACCCATCATCAGAAGAATCACACAAATCGAACTAACCCATACCTGACTCCATTTATATCAAAATAATATTGGATGTCAAACATCAATTTAGAACATCAATAGAATAATAAAAAATTTCATCCCAAATGAATTTCACCCATTTTATGTTAAGAGTAGTCAAAAGTGATGCCACTTTTCATGAATTCTTAATGAACTATCATAAGTAGATATTAAGACCAAGGAATCTCTAAATCTCAAAGATGTTCCTCTAATCTTCCAGTGAATTAATAGAATTCAACTTCTCAAGATCAATAGATAATTCGTGGTCATAAATAACATCCCCAAATAACATCACATCATGGATCCAAAATTTTCATTTTGAATGATTTTAATAAAAATTGTAAAAACTTGAGATTTAAAAAACCAATATCTAGTGGTGCTCATGATCATGCTTAAATATCAAAGAAAAAATATTATCCCTGACCACTACAAAAAATTTTCTGAGATCATCGTGGAATATAAAATTCATCAAATACATAAACAAATTAGGATTTTAGTCAGACCAGATTTCATCATACAATATTATTAATGGACATACATTCTCTTGAATGGAATATTCATTGTATTAATGTCCTAAACTCTATGTTGATGATAAAATAACCTAATACAGATCATTGAAAAACAAATTAACCCCTTTAATTCGTCCAAAAAATAATCTAAATGATCCAAAATATTCGTATTCCTCATACTTACCATGTTCCACTTTCGATAGTCTAGACACAATCGAACATAACCATCTATGTTCTTAAAAAATAAAATAGGAGAATCCCACGTAGATACACTAGGGATATTTAAATCTTTCACTATTTTACCATACAACTGAATCTTGAGGTCTCTTTGCTCTATTGGTTCCATGTGATAAGTGGGTATCAAAATTGGCTACATCCTTAGCACCATTTCAATCACAAACTATAACTCCCTTTGTAGAAGAAGGACGTATAAATATAATGGGTAAATACTAGGAAAATTCCAAACAATAGAAAAAAGATCAAAAAATGAATGAAACATCATCATCCTACACTAATATAGCATATAGAAAATTCATGATCCCTTGGTGGGAATGTCCTGCACATCCTAGCCTTGGATCCCACTCTCCCTCAAAATCCCAAGAGCTCCAATGGACAGTAAAGCATGAAACATGACATTGATAGCATTCAATATCAACTTGTTTGAAACTATCCAATCCATTCTAACGAAGATAAAATTATCAAAATCCAGAATGAGGAAATCCTAGGCTACCTCCACGTTAACTATCGATAGAGAACAAGAAGGAAAATTAAACCCCTAATCTTTCCTCATTCTAAATAGTTTCACCAGCCCCATTATAAAGGACTTTAGTTTCACTAGATGATTAATAAAATAAAAAAATGGAAGGATATAATTTTTTTTGAAGATCCATTATAAAATAAATCACTCTCTACTAAATATTCAATAAATATTGGACTTATCTCTATCACTGCACCCACATCTACCATCATCGGAAACTCATTCATTGTGTGAGGACGCTTCACTATTGAGTATTATAGATATTTCCCTATCATCTATGATGAATATAACTATACCATAGTAGCCTTTGGACCTAATGATACCTTACTATAATGAGGTACACACATAGACTTACAGAAACATTGTATATGAGCATAGTTCCCTTAGCTGTTACACAGTGTCACATGTGTGGACTAAGAACATTGGTTTTATACAACCTTTCCACACTAAAATACTTTCATAGGAACACTATCAAATATAATATAATATATAGATAATGAATGATTCTAGGAACCACCTTCCCCACTCCTTATATGATTATTCTACTTCCCCTTCTTTCCATTTGAACCACTGAATCTTCGACTAGGTTGAAGAGAAGGGGTAGAAAGAGAAACCTTGCCTTCCATATCCATATCTTCTATCACTCAATAATATACTATCCCTGCATATGATCATGTATTAATCATAAATGGATATGATTTGATATTTGGTTGAAAACCCTGTTGGTAATTTTGAGCCTTTATATGGTAATTATTTACTACATCTAGAGAAAATTGAGCCAAATATACAAACTATTTGGTTTCACTAACACATAATGATTTTCCATATATGAGGAGAGGAAATCAATAGACATATCCATCATCAGTGACTTGAGACAATACGTCATTAAGAATAGAGTCTTGAAACCCATCCAGTCTAATTACATTTTCCTATCCTCATGAACCATGGAATCCTACCATCTCTTTTTGGGACCCTTGAGTCTGAATGCAATGCACATCACCTTCATATTCTCTAGTGTACACAATAATATGAATATCGGATCAATATTTTATATCCAGTACTATAAGAGTTTATGTTCATTAATCACTCTGATGGAGAATGGATTCTCACTTAAGAACACTCATTATTGATCAATTTCCCTTCCAACTCATGGCTATACATCAGTAACTAAATTCTAAAAATACAGAATATTTTGGTCAAAATCGTGAACTACCCATATAATAAGAAAATTATTCTTATGATCTAGGGGAATATTCCATTGAGGGGAACCCGCTTCACCTTCCTTAAGAACCCATGAGAGAATTATAAGAGGCAAACCTTTGCACACCGAAATAGAAGTATCAATAAAAAAATAATATAATATCTATTTAATCCACAAAACCATTAGAAAAAACTGATATTTTTATTACAAAATCAGATTATGAGACACACATCCCAACATCACCTAGTAACTTAAGTCTCATCATAGAAAGAGATTTCCAGTAAATCAAAGCATCCTATATCTATAGTCCCAAAATTCTTATATTTTTCCTACTAAATTCCAAAAACCAGCCACAATCATCCCTTTTTATACTAAATTGTTTTGAACCCAAGTTGGATACCCTTTAAAACTAGAACCCAGCCTAAAACATCACATACATAGAGGGTGTTTTGAATCCCCATGAACGAGAGACTAACACATGGGAATCAACTGTAACCAAATATATTAATTTTCCCCCACGAGAAGTAGATGATATGAAATTTATATATATGTAGGGAGTAAATAGTAGAATTTCAAATAATAAATATATTCCCTATAAAAAATGAGACATCATAATTGATAAAACTCAAAAGAAGGTAAGAAATATCCATGATACAAGTCTAATAGATTAGAAAAACTAAAACCAAAATAGATACTCTATATGATAACATGGGAAAAATCCCACTGTATAACCACTAGTTATACAGATATAGATGATAGAATCCTCACCACCTCTCTTTAGAGTCATTCAATTCCCTACATATAAAGACATTAAATGGTTAATGAATATCTGAAGGGGTGTTCATGGTGTGAGCTAAACAATATTAGTAGGATCCCAACTAAATCTCCAATATCAAATATTTTTACAACAATCTAAACATTGTAAACATTAATGAAAATTATACATGATAATTAGTTAAAAGTTTTTTATATTAAAAGTAGGGTAAAACATTTATCCCTTCTTGAACGTTTCTAAATAATCCTGGTAAAATAATTTAAAATCATTTAATATACATCAAATAATTCAAAATAAAATATGGTATAGAATATCATATCAAATATAATATAAAAGTAATAATATTTAACATCATTACAAGTATCACTATATGTCATTATACCTAGGTAACATATACATAATAAAATAATATCACACAAATCATATATCTACATATATGCATCAAATCTAGATTTTATAGAAACATCCCATCAAGTGAACCCCCAATGGGTCTAACAAGTCCCTTGAATAATGGGAAAATAACATAAAGGAATACCAAATGAGTTAAAATCTTAACATTTACAACATAGGAGATCAATTACTACACCTTCATCATGCATAACAAAGGATTACGATATACTACATTTTAAAAAACACTTCATCAAAATAATTATTTTAAAACCATTTCATGAATCCATTTCAAAATTAAATGAATATAACTTTTCATTTAACCAAAATTGGAACGCACATCTTTCATTGAAAAATAATTTTAGACACAAAATTAAATCATTCCAATTCATTTATAAAACAAATTATAAAACCATAGAAATATAGTTCATCCATCATAAGATTGAGATGAAACCACCCACCTCAAACTCAAGTCATAGAATACCTCAATAGGATCCACCAATAAGGAAGAATGAAATGGAAATAATGGAGTCCCAATAATAAATTCTTAGATATCATAAATGAATTCAAAAAGAAAAATAGTATGTGGGTCAGAAATATCATAACATACCATAATGAACTCTCATGTTTCACCACATCCAATACAAGGGTTACCCTCCAAATAATGATCTCACCAAAGATCAATAAATAATAAAGAATATTTTAAAAATATATTAATAGATTTGTAAATATAGAATAATGGTTCTTCTTTGAGAAACAACAATGATGAAACAAATGGATATCTTAACCATAGGGACACACCGCAATCGCAAAGAAGATCGATCATTGAACATAATGATCTGTTAGGAGAGGATGTCCCCAAAATCACTAGGGATAGATCCTATATATCTAGGGAAAATCCTATGGTAGAATTAAAAAAAATTACACAAAAAGTACCCTAAAATTCACTAATATTGAATCAATATTGATGTGAAACTATTTTGTGTTGTGAATTTCTCAATTTTTAAAATCCTCATAAAACATGACTCCTTGGATTAAAAATCCTAACATAGAACATTTAATGATGTGTACTAGATTCATTACACATAATCCTTTAACACCTTGAACCAATACTTTGTGTTTACCATGTTAAGGATTAAAATTGTATGAACAGTTCAAAATGTGAAAATTCACTACAGGCAGTGGACAATTTGGATTCTGAATAAAGTAGCAAATCGATCTATAATGTTCTCGAAACTCGAGGAGAACCCTGTGATAGATTTTATATATTTATAACTAAACTCCACTAATTAAAACAACTATATATCTTTAAATAGTACTTCATTTTCCCAAGAAATTCCCTCTACCCTCATGAGTCCCCAAATGCACCCAAACAATTTGGAAAAAAAGGTTGATGATAAATACAAAAAATAAGGTAAAGGGATATTACTTGTGGTATAATTGAATACTTTATAATACCAATTATTTCATATATATATTCAGTACTAGTCCAAAAATCCATTTTACAAGTATTCTAATTAGCTTTTATATTCTTATAAATCCTATTAGTGATGAATAATACATATTAAGAATATATAGTTTTCTCCACATAACGAAATAATACCTTATAAGCCAGCAAGGCTAATATAAATGTTGGATATGGATGATAAATTAATATAGAGATAGTATTATAAAAATATGACATGTGTCTCACTACATACCTCTAAAAATTAATTTAAATTCCATTATTTATTATGAAGATAAACATTAAATCTTCGTGCATTAGGATGAAAAAGTCATATTTCCTTGGACTGATTAAATTTTTTATAAACATAATCAGTATAATAAAAGTACCACTATGCCCCCACCATTGTTGGTATCTTGGGTGTTCTATTAATATTTATTTATTCAATATCATTTTTAATTCAAAATTAGCATGATTTTTGGGGTATGATATTTGGTGATCATTATATTCAACCTTATAAGGTGCACATAATCATTTTTTCAAGAGTTTTTAAGAAAATTGAAAAACATCTATGTTTACAATAGTGTGAATGGGGTCCATTTTAATTCCTATGAGGAATTAAAAATGATCATAAACTCATTATCTAACCATGGATAGAATGGTGTTCCATTTTACTAAACCAATTAACTCAATCCTTGTCTCTAAATCGATTTCCACACAAATGATCCACATGAATGAAGCCACTAATTATCTACTTGTTTTTCAAACCAAATTAGTTGATCTGTAAAATGAGGGTTTCATGACTTCCTTTTAGCAATTGAGATATATTTATATTTCTTGTATCTCTTTGAAAGGGGGATAAATTTGGAAATGTGTCATCAAGAACTCATTTCATAATTTGACATATCATGTTTTTTTCGATTCCATAAAAGTTTCATGTTTGAGTTTGGGAGGAAAATTTTCAAAAATAGTGTTTCTAGAAAGATGTATTTGAAAATAAGAAATGGACTTTTTAGGATAGATAAGTTCCTAAATTTGAATTATAATTATAATTTTATTTCAACCATTCATGTATTAAAATAATAAAAAACTTGTTCAAATCCATCCAAAACAGTATAATAAAAATTTCAAAAACAAATAGATAAGATAGGTATACTAACTGTGTATTCAAGAAAAATAGCATGGTAAGTACACTAAATTTAAAATCATGGAAGGGTATACTTACCATATGAGTAAAATATCACAGTTAGTATAGATTCTATTTCAGTGAACTCTTATGGTATGTACAATAACCACATGACCAACTAGTCTCTATCAATTAAAAATCCATATGATCTAAGAATCAGATTCATTTAACTAACCATGAAAACTATAAATCATATTTACAAAGCAAAAATTATAATATGACAAATTTAACCACTTATACTAAAATGTCACAAAGATATAAGAGTTTGAACTATATTTATTTATTTATTTATAGTTAATCATATCTAATTCAAGTATGTTATAATTCACTCTCTCTATGTTCAATGGTTTTTTATATATGCAAATAAGATAATGATCAGTGCCAATAAATTCAAGAATTACATCCCCTTTTTTGAAAATGGTGTCTCATAAATTACTGTATTATGTCAATTTTTTCTCCTTGATAGACAATTTGGATTCTTAGAAATATTAATAGAACATATATTATCATAGTCTATAGGCACATGTCTGAATTGATATCCATAATTGAGAAATTTGTTTTAAATTTAGAGAATATGTTAACACCTACGCCCATATTCTATGTACTCTTGATTAATAGTGTATAATTTTATAGTGTTATTAATTTTACAACATCATGAAAATAGGTAATTTTTTAAAAAGTGACATGATCCATAAGTAATTTTTCTATCTAACATATAACCACTGAAATATTATCTAAATAACTAACTAATTAACATGATTTTCATCTGCAGTTTAACATTTCAAAATTGGTTGTGATTTTGGGATATTTAATAATTCTTTTGGTATAATTAAAATTTTATTCCATTGGATATCCTTGAAAGTGAGCACACATTCACACATGAAGAACCCATGTGGGTTTTTTAAATGAAATTGTTGTCAATTTGTAACAAATGTGGAAATAAAATGAGTTAAAAAGTGATATTTTAGATGTGATATTTAGTTTAAAAGACATGTGTCAGTTATTATTGATAATGACTCATAGATCAAAATACAAAAAAAATCAAATGAGAATTTTTTTGAAGGAGTTCGATACAATATTTTAAGAGGAGTTTGATTTTCACATCATATGGAATTTGGGTTTTTTTTAATGGATTTATATAAGAAGAATACCTAGCCACACTAGCCAAATGAGGGACCCATTACCTCTTTTGATATGGGAAGGTGAAACCTCATCCATGCCATCATGAAGGTAGAGGGTCATCCTGGTCGAGCCTAAAATAAGGTTTACAAAAGTGGTGACCCACCATGAGGCATGGAATTGTGGTAGATCAAGGTGCTGGAATGGGATGGTTCCTATGAGGATGGGTTCATAATCACAATCTCATCATGCCATTTAGGTTGTTCCTTGTATTATAAGGGAGTGTGCTTCTGGATTCATTTTGGGATGTTATACTTTCATGAATTATTTTTCCACTATTAAAATTATAAAAATAAGGGAGGTTTTACGATCTAAAACATCTACACTATCTTGTTTACTCATTATGGCATCTTTGTCCTTAAGACATCAGAGAGATTATGTTTATCGGTATTCATTCATGTAGTGACCTCCAATGAACCAGCCAATATTTTATATCTTCATTTCATCATCATGATAACATCAAAATCATCAAAACTACATAAAATATTTTTTCCCGTGATTAAAAAGAGATTAAAATGAAAAAATTACAATTTTAGATAACTGATATTCTTAGTGATGGTGGTTTCTCATGAAACATATATTGAGGAGTGATTTAGTAAAAATGAGAGTTTTTCTATATTTTTCAATCCTTAGTGGTGGGTGATGCTTCTCTTTGAGTACCCGAGGAAGATCTAAATTAGTAGTGTATCATATCTCTCATCCTAGAGTTATTTGGATTTGTGAGATATAAAAATAGATGTTCAAATTATCTATATTTTTTAAGGGATTTCAATGCATTCCAGCTGAACATCTATATTCATGATCTAAAGAAGTTATCTTGAGATTCTACAAACTATTGTAAGTTAATAAACTATTTTTTTCAAATGAGAAATTTAACCAGCTTATACTATTATGAAAATAAGGAATAAAAAACATCAACCCCATATATTCTATTATGTGATGTGTTTGCTGATAATTCATGAAATGGTATTAATGTATAATGTCTTTTTCATCTGTAAATTTTTATGAAAATACCACATATATGTTGATTTATGAAAAGAAATAGTTTCATCATATAATTTTTTTTCCTAGAGATACATGCATGAAGGAAAAATAAAGTAATATTATTGAGTAGTGAGATATGAGAAAGATGAGTGGGAAGAAAATCCGATATCATTTCTTGCTTGAATTTATTGTTTTAGGTGCAAGATGTATTGAATATTAATTTATGTAGATAATGTGCATAATAAATGGAATATTCAACAGGTGTTATATTTTTGTGAGGAACAAGTGAATGCGAAAGTTAACCAATAACTATAATTATAGGTATTGTGTGTATTTTAATGAACATGAAATAATACATGCACATGAAATATCATATTCATAAGGAAAATTGGTGTTAAGAATATGTCATATATTATATACATGCATGATGTTTGATAATTTCAGATGAAATATACATTTCATAATTAGTGTGACTTTTTTGAAAAGACAATCGGAACATTATTTTAGAAGGAATTCATATCTAAGTTTTTCAGTGATAATTGTGAAATAGTTTTCATCAATGGAAAGAATTATTTACCAAGTAGTGTTTCATTGATGCATCTTATTATATCATGTGATTTGAAATTATTTGAGTAAGTCCATCATTTCTGAAAAGGCTCTTGAATGATTACACAAACCAATGTGATCCAGCATGCTTTTAGGGGAAGATCATGTGATTATCTTGTTAGTGGATTAGATCATTAAAAAAAGAAGAATATTGTGACTAGTGTACAAAACCATTTGATGAAGAGGTTTAAGAGACTGGGTGGGTTCTAACCAATAAAATGTTTAGTATTTATAACCAATAGAGGAAGATGTGGTGGATCATTGGTGGTATAACGAGGATAATAGGTGGATTGACTACGGGGGTCTATAACCTATTTTTTTATAACCAATTATAATTGATAAAAAGATTGTACTATACAATCCATGTTGGGTCATCTAATGAACATAGAAAGGAGTTTGTTTTAGTAATGAACATTTTAATAATACGATGTGCTATATTTAATTTACATTATGCAATTCATTCATGATCCACTAATATTAACAGGTGATAGAGTTTTTAATTAAATAATTAAAAATAATTTAATAAAACAAGTCACACCTAATTCACCCCCTCCCAGTGTGAGTACACAATCCATTTGAATCATTAATTTATATTAGATTGGAGGACACCAATGGTTGTATCTACTTTACTATTCTAGTTTTTTTATCAGATTTATATTAATTGGATATTTGAGTTTCAGAAAAATTCAAAAGATCCTCAGATGGAAATGCCTATCGCTAATCTTGATGTTATGAAGGTTTATGTTTTAGTCATGAATTATAAAAACATAATGAAAAGTGTGGAATGGAATCTAGAGAGAATTCAAAGATAAGTGAAGATCAAATCCTAACTTAAGGCTCACAGAGTGGTATGTGTTCTTTGAAATATTTTTATTATAATTTTAATGAATTATGTTCATGTTGTGATGAATATTTATCATTTCATAAATTAAAGTGCTTCTAAAAAAATTTCCCCAATAAGTGATCACATGTGTGATCATAGGTTTCAAGGAACTTAAGGATAAAGAATTGTAGCAATAAGAAGGGGCTAATGATATGTAATAGGAATAGACTAAAATGTATGGAATACATAACACTCTCATAAAACATGTGAAAAAACATGAAGAAAAAATATCTCTTTAAAAGAAAGATATGATGTAGATATTATATAATTGAAAATTAATAATTCAGAGATTTTTTTTGAAATTGTCTTTATAGAAGATATCCATGCACTTTAAATTCTCTATCATAAATATATGAATGTTAAATATGGTCTGATAGATGATAATGTAGAAATATTCTAGATACGTGATAGTTTCTTATTGAATAAAAATCATATTCCTAAATTTGATATTTAGATATTGAATATTCAGTGGGAAGAAACAATGAAATAAGTTGGAGATGAGAATATTTATCTCAATATAAAATGTCTTGACCTAGAAGTGAAACTAGGGAATATGGAAGAGATACAATATAAGCCTTCCCAAATTACTGGAAGAAGAATTATTTCAAATGATTCACATATGTAAAGTCTTATTTCTAAATATAATCAATCTAGTGAAACGAAGATCTTAGGATTATCCCTAGATAAATCTATTGCAAGATCACTCAATAAGGCAACCCATTGTCTGGATAAATCTATGTGTTCTAATGTTGTTTTATGACTAGTGCATATTCAATTTCAAAATTTGAAAACACATGGGTGAAAATAAATTATTGTTCCTAAATGAAATCATATTATAAGTAATGTGATACCCAAAGGAGTCAAAATTCCAAATACAGTTGTAACATCCAATAAAAATAATAAATCATGATTTCTTCCGTATTTTTAGTGTTTTATGGATTTTGGGAATCAAGAAATAAATTCTTGGTACAATATATAATTGTATTAAAATTATATAATGTCTATATTTAGCGGAGGAGTACTATAAATTATTTGAAACATGTACAATAGAAGCATAACTCATAGAATAGAAATCATTTATTATGAACAAAATGAATTACTTTGAAAATTTCATTGATTACAGCAACATAATTTTTCATTGTTATGATTAGTGTTTTTATGTACCAATCATGAAAAAATCATATGTTTATATGAATTGAAGAACAAACCAAATGTGATTGAGGTAAGAAATTAATATGATAGGTCAGCCTTGGGATATGAAAAATAAAGAAGGATGTTAAAAATAAAACTCCCAAAAAATTGTGAAGAACGATTTGGAGGGTTTCCAACCAATGATGTGATGATACTATTTTGGTATAAATGGACACATCATAGACCATTTTGAATAGGTTATGAATATCAAAATTAATGGAATTGTGATGGAGTCAATGAGAAATTAAATCCAGAAGAGAAACGATATGATTGATTTGGTGAAAGGCATCTCAAATGATGAATCTAAAAAGCTTCCTAAAATGGGTAACTTGATGAATTATAAAGTAGTGTGTGAAAGGTGTAATATATCTTGAAATCCAGGGAAAATTGTTTTTTCATGGATACCAGTGCATGAATAAATTTTGAAGTAGGAAGGGAAATCACTTGTTACTTCTCGTTTTGGGAAGAATCTCTACTCTCTATGTGAAGAATGAGTGTTCATAAATATTTACTGATCATATAGATAGATCATTTAGTGGAGTCTAGAAATTTAGAACAAGCAGGTAAAACAGAAAATGATTTTATAGAAAATGTGTAGAAAGTTTTTCATCTAATAAAATTACTTGTTTGAGAAGAAACTCTCAGATCTCTTTCATTAAATGAGGAGCGTTGAAGAACCAAATTATTCCCATATATATTGTGTTTTTTAAGCAATAAATTGAAGGTGAATCGTTTATTCTAGGGATGAATTCACTAAAAGTTATGAAAATCTTAAGGTAATAAATTTTTCCATCATGGAAGAATATTGGCATCATGTTGTCTTCTTACTATATCTCAAATAATCTTAGAAGTATCTTCGATTTTATTCCCAAATAAATTCAATCATGATGAAGAACAATTCAGTTATTCTCTTGAGGGGGAGAAAAAATATCAACACCCAAATATTAATATCTCTGATGATATATTATGAATATAATAAGTTATAGTGATGTGTTAATTGGATTACTCTAGTTTATATAAATATAGAGATTAAATATCAGAATCATTGAAGAATGTTGATTAAATTATCGTAGTTTCAGGGTAACAAAATTCTAAAACAGATATATTGATCACATGATTATAAAAGGAAAATAAATTTGATAAGTAGAGGTATATTTTTTACTGGAATGTTTTAATCTATTCTTGGTGATGTATGTCGTAAATTATGAGAAACTAATTTAATAAATACCTAAAAAGGGGTTTCAGTGGTTGGTCTCTCAATATAAAAATTATTCTATAGAATTGTTGTCAAATTTGATTATTGTTGTTTTATATAAAAAGAATATATCACATAGACATAGATTTGGTTAATTTTATCTCATTACTTTGTTAATATTTATTGCACCCTTCTCATAAGTAATACATACAATATGATTAAGGAAATAATATCATTGTATTAAAATGTCAATTATAGAGATGAGATATCCTTCCCAAATATATATCATTGGTTTTACTTTCAATAAGGTGGACAAGATATCATTTAAATTTAAAATAAATTGGGTATTTGAAACAAATAAAATAGGGGATATTTAATAACTTAATTGGTCTATTGAGGCTAAAATTATTATAATTTAGTTAAGATGACGAAAATCCAATGAGTTCAAATGATAAAATTATAGAGTCTATAATTAGTTAAAAATACGTGTGTTAATTATTATTGAGAATTTCACATTAATCTCAGAAACAAATAATTGACATGATAATGTTTAAGAAGGATTTGGATAGAATTTTTTATGGGGTGTTTTCTTTTCATTTCATATTGAATTTGGATTATGTTTTCTAATGAATATATATCAAAAGAATTGGAAATAACACTTTCTATCCTAGGGACCAACAACCACTACTATGGTGGAAAGGTGAAACCATAACTATGTTAGCATGGTGGCATTGGGGAATTCAAGGGATACCTATAAGGAGGCATGTAGAAGTTGTGATCCACTATACGAGGTGACAAGGTGGAAGTGCAGGGTGGTGGAAAAAGATAGTTTCATTATGAAGTGGAGTGGAAGAGCCTTTATATACCTTCAGTTATGCATTGAAATTGTTTCACTATGAAATTTTTTTTATGATATACCTGTGTGAAGAAACAATGAAGGTATATTTTTTAGTTTTCACATATGGGAAAAAGAAGTGAATAGAAAATGTGATATCATTTCATGATGATTGTTTGAATATGAGGTGTAAGATATAATCAATATGAATTCATGAAGATATTGTGCATAAGAATTGTAATATCTATGAGGTGTTCTATTTTGTGAATAACTAATGAAAGTTCCTATGAATCAATCACTACAAGTATAGCAAGTGTGTGTTTATGGATGCACATGAAATAATACATGAAAATTCAATAACACTTGCATAAGAAAAAGTGTTGAGAAGACCATACAGTATACTACATGCTTGAATGAATTTTTTTAATTACACATGAAATATATATTTCATAATTAATGTGAAGCATTTTTTAGACTGAAGATATAACATTATTTCAAACGGAACTAGTATCTATCTTTTCAGTGATCCGTCAAACTGATTCTTCAGTAGAATAAATAATTCCTTATTAAACATTGTTTCTATAATGTTTCAGATTATATACATTAATCATAAATTTTATCGGCAATATTAGCATCATGGAAATGATTCTAGAAATCATATATGAGAAGGTGTGATCTAATAAGCTCATGGAGGTAGATCAAGTGATTATCCTATTAGTGGATCAAGTTTTCAGAAGAAGAATAATGAACTAGTTAATGGGGGGTCTAACCATTTTCATAAGAGGATCACGAGGCTATGGGGTATAACCTGTTGAATGGTTAGGTTTTCTAGAAAACCAATATAGAATAATTGGACCTATTTGGGGGTATAACAAATTACAACTGTAGGATAGACTAATGGGGTGTATAACCCGTTTATACATGAACCATTCTAATTTATAAAAGGAATATAGTGGAGAATATATGTTGGAAGGTATTACCAACATTGAATGGAGTAGGTGTTAGTACTTAACCTTGTAAAAATACTATGTGTTGTGTTACAGTTACATTCTTCATTGCATGAATGTTCTACTCAACTTAATAGGAGACATTTTTCTAAAATAAAAACTGAATAAGAATTCAATAATACATGTTACACCTGATTAACCCTACCCCATAATGATTGAATTTGTAATCTATTATACACATCAATGCACTAAAAAAATAAATTGATATGTAGAAGTTATGTAAAGTAATCTTTCAATCATACATATATATATATATATTGACTAATTGGTTTCCTTGTTTCATCAAGATCCATCTCACATCTTGTACTCATTGTAGTTGTAATGAACCAGGTATTTATAGAATAATTATTTTTTATTTTTATTAATACTTATGTATAAGATATTAATTATATGTTATGGGGATGATTTTTCAGATGGTTTACTTGACACGCCACAATGGGTTTCTCTGAAATCTCACGTTGCACACAACATTGAGTTATATCGAAAAATAAAACAAAAATAACATTATTATTTTAAATGGTTGTTAACACATTGTCATTGGAATGGATAGAATAAATAGTATCAATAGAATAAAAAAATATGGTTTAAACATGTTAAAATAATGATTCATTTTTTACCTAATTTATTAGAAATACAAATAATAACTATTTGAATATGAAGTATGTATTTTTATGAAAACATATTCAAAAGAGAATAATTGGGTTTCTAAACTTGTCACACTTTAATGATTTTTATATAATAAAATGTATATGTTATATATTCAATATAATGTTTTAAATTATTCTTATATGGTTTCTAGATATTATATAAGAACAAATTCAATTGTTTCTGATAAAATACGTATTTTTCTAAAAATGCAGTTTTAGCGACTTTTGACGACAAACCCTTTTTTTAAATTTATTTTTTAACACCATTATAAGGTATATTTGTAAAAATAAACATATTCATTAGAATTAGGACATCTAAATTTACTTTGGATGAATTTTTGAAATTTTTCTGATAACTATCATGTTTTGAAGAATAGTAAAAATATGATAAATTGTAATTTAAAACAACTTTTTCCATCGATATAGTTTATATGGTTAAATAATATTATTTAATGGTTTTAAAGTATAAATGGATTATATTTTTATCATTTAATCCAGTTTTGGTCATTGGATTTAATTTCAATTGTAAATTGTACATAAACACGCGTTAATATTTTGATAGTTATTACTTCTTAAAAACCTACTTTTTAGTTTTTACAACGGGAATTAATTATAAATTAGCTAATGAAAATTCTGAGTTTTGAATTAAGAAAAATGGATTCCACATTTGATATAAAGGGTTCCAAATATTGTTAATAGTTATCTATTATTTTTTGACATTATGAATAGTTACTTTAACAATTATATTATTTACCATGATTAAAAGGTAAATCTGGTAAATAAGGGTAAAAAATAATATTATAATAATATAAAACTACCATAACACATGTATTAATCCTATTGTATGAATTATTTCCTACCATTTGCATCCTTTTATCTCTTTTGGTACCCCATAGATCCACTTGGGAGTTATAATTAAATTGTATAATAATTTATTTAAAGTAAAGACGAAAACAACATAAACATGTATCTTTTACTAAAACACTTTTTATATACTGATATATAATTGATCTGTTTGAATGTAAATATTAATTAAAAATCAGAAAAGAATTTATACATCATGGTATTTTACTTAAAAAAATTTAGACACTAAATATATAAATTTAATAATGACACAATGATGTTGTAGTGATTGCTTCATTAATAAAGGATTCAAATAAATGATATTAAAATTATTAAAATAAATTTAATTTGAATATTTTGATGCAATAAATAACTTTTCTAGATTATATTTACATATTATCTTTGAGTTAATTATTTTGGTTCGAAGGGACAGTGTTGTAATGAATTTCTAAAAAAATCAAGTATGAATAGTGTCAAAATTGACATAAATAAGTTTTTAAAACAAATACTATATTATTAAATGATATAATAGTCATAAAAATATAAGATTCAGCCAAATTACATATATATTGTTAAAAATATCATTAATTATTCACATATGGTTTGATTTCCATTTTACAGTAAATATAGTTTCCATATATTATGGAAATTCAAGAATACATTGTAAGAGTTAATATTTTTAACTAAGGGTTAAAGCTAAAAAAATAAAGTTATTTTTAGGACTTAAACTTTTCTAAAACCTATTGGTTGAGTGAATTTATACCCAAAATAATTTTATATTTTATATAAATGTGTTTGGGACAATTTAAAAGGGGAAAAAATTCTATAATAAAATAATATTGCAATGTCTTCCTTAAGTGCTCCTCCTCCCTCTTATAAAAGGCCACCGCCTCTACCCACATAATCACACTTCTCAAGACCCTTATATCATCCAAATTATTCCCAAATAAGCTCTAAAAATCACTCCCTTACTCCTAGAACCATACCTCGAGGAGATGAAAATTCATGAATGTTTTTTTGGCTCAAATAAAAAGGAGTTACACATTTTAGAGGTAACGCCTTTTCTAAAGATCTTTTCCATTATTTTCCATCTTCACTACCTATGATATTATTATTATTTGATTACATAAAATAAAATTTATCCTAAATATACTAGGATATTATTATAATATGGATTAAAACTACACTTACACAGACCTCTATCTAATGGATACGAACATATTCTTTCTTTTTACGGCAAACTACTGCCTCATGAAATGATGATTGTTCAATTTTCCCCTACCACATCTCATGGTGGCCATTAAGATGGAACGGTGTTTAAATATGATATACATTATATTTATGGTGTCTCTATTATTCTTTATTTTTAATTTACATCCTAACTTTATGCTTTCCATAATTTCTAAGTATGCTAATTTTATTTGTGGAAGTGCATACTACCGCCTCGTCAAAGTCATATGACTCGTTAATGCCATACATGGAACGTATAAAGGATGGAATTAATGAAATTATATAAAATATATAAAATATAATATTTCACAATAATTACAATATACCTATGTATCATTTAGTTCTCATTACATTGAATATGAAAAAATGAAAGTGACGATCATGCGTACGTACGTCTTACTGTCTCCATGAACTGTGCGTTTCCTTTCTAATCTTAAAATGTTATATACTATTAAAAATACATATATACTAGATATAAATACATATATACTATAAATATATGAAATTTAAATCATTAATACAATTCTGGATATAATGGACTTTTGACCACATTTCCAATTTGTAATTATATCATGTTCATTTTTTACTCAAGTACCGAACATCGAAAAAATGATCAATATGAACTTGAATAATTATATTATTGTTATATAAAGGTAATAAGTTATATTAAAAGAATTAAAAACATGAAAATGTCTCTAATGAAAGTATAAATTAAATTAAATTTATTATTCATGAATAGAAACAACGAATGAGACGAGTCTGACCAATGGTAAGGGAACCTTTCACCCTCTTCATTTACACAAAGACTTATTTTATGTATTGTCTTTTAAATTCCATTTTTATGTTGTGAAATGTTCTTATATATCCATATTGATGATAATTTTAGGTCCATGTGATGATATAACATTTTTTCGACCATCAACTCATTTTCTGAATTGTTAAGTGACGTCGTTGGGATGCCAAATTTTCATTAGGTAACTTCTTAACCCAATTTCAATTATTTGGGTTAATATTATACTTCATGATTTTTCCGTTCTATAAATATGTGAGAAATAAATTTTTATATCATATCTTGTATTTATACTTTATTTATGTGTATTTATAGTGAATACACATAATCCGTCAATTTTATTATCAAAATGATCTTTGTAAAGGACTTCATCTCAATTTCCATTCATTGAGGCATATTTGATTTACGCACAACTTTCTATTATACTATGTATAAACCCATATGAATTTTAAAATCATTCAAAGAGAATATTCTTTCTATGAATATTTTACAAAATAACAAAATGATTGTTTCTTTTTAACGTATGTGGTGACAATAACCTTTCTACCGCCACGAGCAATATTTGATATTTGGATTCATTAACAAGACGAAATGTTTTTAAATGGAAAATAAATAACATATACCCTTTTATATATTTTATTATTGAAAATGGTTTTGAGAAATAAATTATTATGCCAATATATTGAAATTATATATTTTGACTGCAATGTGAAAATGTTATTTTTCCTTTATTCTTGTTTTATGTGTTATGATTATGATATGGTTCCTAGAAATTATATATGTATATGGGTGGTTCAATGATAAACCTTTTGTGTTTGATCCATAGAAATATCTCCAATTCATTCGGTAATGTGAAGGAGGTAAAGTTTAATGTTTCTCCTAAGTTATTTAGAAAATATACTATGTTGGGTCTTCCAAAAATAACTCCCTATGTAGTTGTGGGAGCTAAAATGTAAGTATGTTTTGGTTTCCACAAGTTACCATTATGATTTATGATTTCTATGTAATATTAATAATTCTTATGATTTCATGATGTATGTTAAGGATATTCTGTTTTATGAGTGAAAATTATGATTTCATTCATTTGTATGTATTGATGGAATAATTTTTTCATTCTTTATTTTATAAACCTTAATGAGATTTTTATGCTTACCCCATGTTCTTGAAATTGGTTTCATAGGATATAAGTAAGGGTTAGGGAAAGGAATAATTCAAGAAGATTTATATCAAGAAAATAATCCATGTTTTATATAAGGAGTTTTATTGTTCTGAAAACAAATTGGATAGAGAAGAGGTGTCTAATTTGTAATATTTGAGATATAATGTAGTAGTTATAGCCTAATTCACTAAAACACTAAACATGAAAACATACTCAATTTTAATTCTTGAATTAACTCAATACTATCTAAGGATTAATACTGGGGACTTATAGTCAGTATCAATGGTTATTTAAGATACCTTAGAGGTTATGGTGTTTTTTTAGTATATGTGACATTACAATATTGAATACAATATCAGAATGTGTCATGGTTATTTTAGATAAATTCAATGAGTTTATGATAACATGAATAAATATATCTTTGTGTTTACCACCCTTATAAGATTCTATTTGATTATTTTACTAATATACTCACACTGACCTTTTTGGTTTTAGTAAATGATTGGATCTAGCATGCAGCCATGTAGTAGTAGATGTGAAGGAAATTTTTGCGGTTTTCTGAATAAGAAATCAAATGAAATGGGAAATTCACAGAGAAATGTTGTGGTTATTCTCAACCAACTATATTGATTCATGGTTTCCCGATTTTACATTAGGCATTATTCTTAGGCATCATTTATGGGAGAAACAAATCCTTATAGAAGTTCATGTAATAATCATAAAGGTAGGTATATTCAAAAAATCTATGTATCAAGGATTTGGAAAGAAACACCTATGAAAATGTTTCAAAGGGACCTAAATATGTTATAGATGTGGTAATGAAGGTCATAAATCAATAACCTATCATAGAAAAAGGAAGCATATAGTTGACTCTTGGAAAGGGATAGATGTTCTCTCTAAGGGATCAGTTGAATGTTTTAAATGTGGTGTGTATGGTCATTACGCAAATAGATTTCCTACAAAGTAGTTTCAGTAATGGGGTCAATAAGACTGTAAAAATATATGTTTACCAATACATAATTCCATTCCAATTTAGGATGAGGAAACTGACCATGATGTATAAAAGGTGTGGATTATTTCATAGTATATGTTTTAAAATTATTGAATCGTAGGATATGATTCATGATTTTATTTGTATGAAATAAGTATTATGGAACAAGTTGGAAAAATGGTTAAGGGATCATGAATAATTTTGGATGATTTGGATGCCCACATTTTATTAATTCGACAATTGTGATAGATATCTGGGCAAATAAATGTTTAAAAGTATTAATCCCCTTTTATTGATGGGATTAAATTGGAAGGTTTCTCTATTATATATATCCCAGAATTTTTTTATGTGAATATGATGTTTTATGAAGAATTATCTTTTCTTTTGTGGATATATTTATAAAGAACCATTTAGGTTTATATGACCCTTTAATTTGAGGCAATTACAAGTTATTACTTTTTGGGATGCAAATGTAAGGTTTGAGATAACAATTGAGGTTAGAATATGTTGTGGTTATTTTGTGTGAGTTTTTCTCATTTTTTGTATGGTTATAAAAATATATAGTTTTTGAGAAAAGGAAAACACGAAGACCGTGTGACAACCCATCGCATTAGAAAAAGTTGCAGGAATCAAACTCACAACCAAAGTGCGACTGGGATTTATTTCCATCCACTGTCATACAAGAAGACCCTCATTAGTATGCCTTATTATTTTTAGTTAAATGATTTAATGGATCAATAATAAGTTTATTTGTTGAAATTATGTTTTATCAAATGGATATACATAGTATTGGAAAATGATTTGGTGATGAAGTGATAGTTTTTATTTTGGAATATGTTCACTCTTTTGGGAACACTATATTCCTAAGGAAAATAGAATACTATGGGATTTTTATTTTCGGATTATTGGTAGAATTTCTATTGGAATACTCTATGTTTTTAATGTGAAAAAATGGTTATTTCTGTTTTATTTGTGGAAATGATTAACCTAACATGGAGAACATGTGATTTGGTTAATTACTTTTATGTATGTTACTTTAAGAGTAGTCTATGTAATTTGGAGATACAATTTATCGTTGAAGACTATGTGATCATATCCTTATGAATTTTGGGTTTCTATCTTAGTTTGGATAATTTTTAATATTTTTAAGGACAATTTTTTATTGAATTGTCTTTGTTGAACATTGTGTTTTTTTTGTTTAATTTTGGAGATTAAGAGTAGTATTTATTTCTAGAAAAGACTTTTCTTTTTTGGGGATTTTCTGAACTTGCACTATCCATTTTGGATTTTGATAATATCTAATGAAAAGGGAAATATATAGTTTATCTTTCTTGGATTATGAGATCCTATATAATTTTATTCTAGCATTTCAGGTTTCACCAATTTATCTTGAATACACATCATTTGGAGAAAAGATAAGTTTGTGGAAGATATTTTTTAAGGTATAAACAACTACATGACAAGAAATTATGTTTTCTTATCTTCTTAGTAAATCTCATAAATAAGTTCCACAACTTCCGGAATTGGAACATAAAACAAAAAAAACATTTTTTTACATTTACTACTGGGGAATAAAATACCATTTAACCCATCACAAGTTTATGGTTTTTTGATTGTTAACCTTCTCATAATCAAGTTTTCTATCACTCTCCATTAAAACATGATGGTTTGTTTCCCATCCATTTCCATGTTTTCCTACATGGAATCATAGAATGCGTTATATCGAGTGACCTTTTTAATTCTTTTTAATTCTTTTTAAGTGATAGTTTTGTTTCATATTATTCACATGTGGAACATTCAATGATGTTTCTTAACCCAATTCTAAAATTGTGATGATGCAATTTCCAAAAGGGGGAAGGATGTAATGAATCGGGTATTTATAGAAAAATAACTTTTGATTTCTATTAATACTTTTGAATAGGATATTAATTTTAAATTTAAGGGAATTCTTTTTATGATTACATACTCAACATGCAACAATGGGTTTCTCCGAAATCTTACATTGCACACAACATTGAGTTATACTGAAAAATAATACAAAATTAATATTATTATTTTAAATGGTAGTTAAAACCTTGTCATTGGAACGGTGTGAATAAATAGTATCTTATGAATAATGAAACTATGGTTCAAATAGGTTAAAATAATGATTCATTTGTTTCCAAATTTATTAGGAATACATATAACAACAAATTTAATATGAATGATGTGTTTTTATAAAAACCTATTTAAAAGAGAATAATTGTGTCAATAAAATCATAACAAACTTTATGAATTTTTATTTAATGAAAAGTATATGTTATATATTAAATTTAATGTCTTAAATTCATCATATATGTTTTCTAGATATGATATAAGAACAAATTCTATTTTTCGGATAAAAGAAGTATTTTTCAAAAAATGTTGTTTTACCTTCCTTTGATGGTGAACCCTTTTTTTAAATTTAATTTTTGATACCATTATATGTTCAATTTAAAATAATAAATTTCTTTTTTAGAATTGGGACATTAAAATTTAGTTTGGATGAATTTTTTATATTTTTCTGATAGCTATCATGTATTTATGAATAGTAAAAATACTCAAATTTTAATTGCAAACAACTTTTTCCATGTACATAATTTATATGGTTAAATCATATTAATTAACGGTTTTCAAATATAAATTTAATACATTTTTATAATTTAATCTAATTTAGGTCATTGGATGTAATTTTACTTTGAAATTGGACATAAACACATGTCACTCTTTTGATGGTTATTACTTCTTAAAAACATGCTTTTTGGTTTTAACAATGAGAATTAATTTTGAATTAATTACTCAAACTTATATATTTTGAATTTGAAATAATTTATTGCATATTTTAAATCATGAGATCCACATTTTTTTAATAGGTACATTTTATTTTTTGACATTAAGAATAGTAACTTCAATAATAATTTTATTTATCACGATTAAATAGTAAATATGGTAAAGAAGGGTAAAAAATATTATAATAATAATAATACAAAACTACCACAACACATTTCTTAATACTATTGAAATAGATGTTTTGACCATGGGAATCATTTTCTCTATTTTGGGACCCCATGAAACCACATGGGAGTGATAATGACATTTTATAATAATTAATTGAATGTTAAGAAAAAAATAACATGAACACATATCTTTTTCTAAAACAATTTTTATATGGGGTTATATAATTGATCACTTAGACTATAAATATTCATTAGAATTATGAAAAGAATTTATACCTCATGGTGTTTTATTTATAAATTTTAGAAACAAAAAATAAGTTTAATTATGACACAATGATGATGTAGTGATTGCTTCATTAATAAAGGATTCAAATAAATTATTTTATAAATACTAAAATAAATGTAATTTGAATAAATTGATTCAAAAAAAGAATTTTTTGGATGATATGGACATATTATCTTCTATTTTCCTTCATTTCAAAGAAATGATATTGTTATTAATAGGTAAAAAAGTCATGTACGAATAGTGTCAAAATTGGAAAAAATGGGTTTTTAAAACTAATACAATTTTATTTAATTATATATTAGTCCTAAAAATATAATATTCATAAAAATTAATTATATAATGTTACAAATTTCATTAATGATACACTTTTGGGTTTTATGTAATTTTATAGTAAATATAGTTACCATATATTATGGAAAAGCAAGAAGATATGGTAAGAGTTAATGTTTTTAACTAAGGGTTAAAACTAAAGGATAATGTTTATTTTACGACATAAAATTGTTTAAAACCAATGTTTTGAGAGTATGCCAACCCTATATCATATTATATTTTAAATAAATGACTTTGGGATTTTTTTAATCCAAAACACTTTTTATAATAAAATAATATTTCAAACATTCCTAAAGTGCTACTCCTTCCTCTAAGAAAAGGCCACCACCTCTACCCACATAATCACTCCTCTCAATCCACTTATGTTGTAAAAATTATACTCAAATAAGATCCAAAAATCCATACCTTAGTCATACAATCCATACCTTTTAAGGAAGGAAATTCAATAAATCCTTTTGGATCAAATCAAAAGGATTTACATGTTTTTGAGGTAGCGTCTTATCTGAAGTTCACTTTCTTTACTTTCCTTCTTCAATGCCTATGTTCTTATTATTATTTGATTAAATAAAAACACCTATTTTCTAAATATACTAGGTTTTTTTTATGATAATTATTCATACTACAGTCACACACACCTCCATCTAATGGATACGAACCTATTTTTTCTGTGTACGGTGATCTACTGCCTCATGAAAGGATGATTGTTCAATTTTCTCCTACCACCTCTCATAGTGGACATTATGATAGAAATTTATTTATATATGATATATATTATCTTTTTTTGTCTCTAAGATTATCTATTAATCACTTAAATCATACATTTATCCTTTCCATAATGTGTAAGTATGTTAATTTTATTTGAGGAACTGCGGACTACCGCCCCCTCAATGTGATATGACTCATTCATTCCATACATGCAACGTATACAAGATTGAATTAATTAAATTATGTAACGTATATAAAATATTATATTATACTAGAATTATAATATATCTATTAATCATTTATTTTTCATTCCTTTGAATGTGAAGAAAATTAATGTAGTGTTCATGCGTACGTACGGCTTACCGTCTCCATAAACGGTGCATTTTATTTCTTATCTCGGAATGTTATGGAATATTCAAAATACATATATACTGGATCTAAATACTTATATACTGGATATATATGATATTTAAATCATGAATATGTTAATGGAGATAATGGACTTTTGACCACATGGAAAATTGGTAATTATAACAATTTCTTTTTTGACTCAAGTACCAAACATAAACAAAATGACCTATGTGAACATGTATAATTATATGATTTTTATATAAAGTTAATAAGTTATATAAAAATATAAATAAAATTTAAAAAATTTATGAATAAATTATAAATTAACTTAATTTTATTATTCCGGAATATAAATAACGAATGACACAAGTCGGACAGAGTGTAAGGGAACTTTTCGCCCTCCTCTTCTAGTAAAAGAATTATTTTATGTTATGTATTTTAATTTAAATTTTTTAATGTTGATATATGTTCTAATATATCCTTATGTATGGCCATTTCAATTCCATGTTATGAGATTCCATTTTCTCTCTCATCAATTCATTTTCTGAATTTTTAAGTGATGTCGTTAGGCAGCTGAATTTTCATAAGCTAACTTCATAACCCAATTTTCATTATTTGGGTTAATATTATACTTCATCATTATGTCATGATACAATTATGTGATTAATAAATTTTTTATCATATCATTTATTTATAAATTCTTTATGTGTATTTATAATGAATACACATAATCGATCAATTGTATTAACAAAATGATTTCTGTAAGGGACTTCGCTTGAATCTCTATTCATTGAGGAATATTTTTATTTATACACAACCTTATTTTATATAGTGTATAAATCCCTTTTAATTTTATTTTAATTCAAAATTATTCTTTTTTCTAAAATAATTTTACTAAATTACAAACGGAATATTTCTATTTAACGTATGTTGTGACAATGACCTTTCTTCCGCCGCAGGCATTATTTGATACTTAGATTCATTAACAAGTAGTAATGTTTTTAAAAGGAACATAAATACCACATACCATTTTTCCATATTTTGGTACTGAAAATGGAGATGAGAAATCATTTATTATTTCAATATCTTGAAATGATATATTTTGACTGCAATGCAGAAATGTTATCTTACAATTTTTCTTGTTTTATGTGTAATGATTATGTTATGGTTCTTGGGTATTATTTATGTATATGGGTGGTTCCATGATAAAACTATAGCAGGTGATCCCGAGATAGCTCTCCAAATCATTAGGTAACATGAAATTGGTAAATGTTAATGTTTCTCTTAAGATATTTGTGGAATATATTACGATGGGTATTACAAACATAACTCCCTATGTTGTTGTCAAAGCTACAATGAAATTATGTTATAGATTCCACAAGTTACCTTTAATAATTTATGATTTCTTTGTGTCATTCATAAATCTTACAATTTCATGAGGTATGTTAAAGATCTTATGTTTTATGAGTGAAAAGTATGATTTCATTGATATGTATTTATTGATGGACTAATGTTTTCTTTCCATATTTTATAACCATTATTGAGCTTTTTATGCTCATTCTATGTTTTTTACATGATTTTCATAGGGTATATGGAAGGGTATTATAATGGAATAATTCAAGAATATTTATATCAAAAAAATAATTCATGTTTTATTTAAAATGATTTATTTTTTTGATAAAAATTGGATAGAGTATAAGTGTCCCCTTTGTAATATTTGAGATATAATGTAATAGTTTTTTCCTAATTCTCTAAAATTATAAACCTGAAAAGATCATCAATGTAAATTCTAGACATGACTCAAGATTATTTAATGTTTAAGGCTAGGGCCTTATAGTATTATCACATCATTTTATACTATATATGAAAAAAATTGGATTAGAATTAGTTTATTTTATATGAATTAAAATGATTATATCCTTATTTTAAAAACTATATAAACAATGGAAGAATTTAAACTTACCCATTAAACTAATGTTAAATTCATTTTAATTTTTTTTAAATTGGTATATATAAAAAAGTTATTAGAAAAAAAATATATCATCAACATAGATTTTAAATAAAAACATCTTTGTAAATCCTTGTAAAAAATAATTTGGACCAGCTATACATTTTGAAAAACCATTTCAAATCAAGAATGATCTAAGCCAATCATACTAATTTATATGAGAATATATAGAATAAAAAACTATTTTTCTATTTAAAAAACATGATTTCTAAAATGGGGGTTTTGAAATATAGGGGATATTAAAAAAATTATCCTCAAGTATATATCCCTTTATGGAAGAACTTTGAAGATCTATTTGATTTAATTTTACATTCAAATGTGTTATACAGGGAACAAATATCCAAATGGAATATTGTACTAGTACTGGTTAAATGGTTTCATCATTTTCATTACCTTTCACATGATTAAATCCTTATAAAACATGTATAGAATTGTATCAAAATATTGTGGAAAACTCATAAACCAATTTCCTAAACATACATCTGGTTTCAATGTCCAGAAATTAATTAGTAATAATTACTAGTTTCAAGAATCTGTTTCGTTCAAATTGTTTGAAATCATCTTATGTATACATTGTTGGGAATTCATCATTTAAAAATTTAATAATTATTTTATTTTCATGATGTTTCTTTAAGTCTTGATGTTCAACCATATTTATAATTGAATCTCTTGTCTACATCCCACTATAATGATATCTAACTACATCATATAAGGGATGGTCTCTATGAGTCCTAATGACCCTATTTAGTAAATTACGTAGAACTTAATATTATTAATCTAGTTCTTGCTCAAATTAATATTCTTAAATGGGTTATTTTTCATTATAAATTTTCATATATTCATCAATAGTATTGGTTTATGTGTTAAAACTAATATTAAAATGAATATTTTTGTAGTTTTTTAAATATTTATTTGGATTATATTGTTATGTTTCATAAAATATGACTTGAAAATAATATTCCACAATTATAAATATTTTATTCAACATACTGTATTTTTTAATGGAGGTTAAATAAATAATTAATATTCATTTATCACTTTTGAATTTATATTTTTCTTAATTCTCCTTTTCCTTTATTATGAACATGTTGCAGCCAAAAACTCTAAGGAAATTAACTATTGGTTTTCTTACATTCTATAACTCATGTATTTTCTCCTTTAAAATTTTTCTAACAACAATCGTATTAATAGTATAGAAAGTCGTATTGATAGTTTTCACCCAAAAATAAATTGGTATTTCATACTCATTATTTACATTTTGGTAAATCTCTTAAAGAGTCTAATTTCTTCTTTTTGTATCACCAAGAGTCCCGTGTAAAAAATGTTTATGACTGTATCCATGTTGGGTGATTAAATATTCAAAGTATTCCTTTTCAAATTCATGTAAATGGTCAATTCATAAGGTTTTAATAGTAATACCATAAATAGTTTCTATAAATTTTGAATAATTTGAATGATAAGAATAAGATACTCTTTTGTGAGCTAAAAGGAATACCCATCTGTATCTAGAATTGAAATTTATAAGAAAATAGGTATAATGCTTTCTATTTATATATAAACTCTAATTGTTACAAAGATGTTAATGTGAACCCACTGTATGGGTATTGAAGTTACAAATTGTTTCTTTGGTTTGAAAGAGATCATATATTATTTCCCGTTTGACATGGGTTATAGACTTTAACATTAGGAATTCTAGTTAAGTTATATCCTTAAATAATCTATTGATAGTTGTCTTCCTAAGAGTGTGTGGGTTATAGTGGTTTGTTATCCTATCCATATCCAATATTAACTTTAAAAGACACTCAATGAATAAATAATTTTAGAAAATAAATAATTTTAATTAACTCTATAAAAATTACTATCTTTTAAAGAATAAAAACCTAAATCATTCATAGAAAAATTATTTGTTTAGGAATTATGTTTTTAAAATTATCATGGTATCACTCATTACATAATTTTAAGATTCTTATAAAATCATATTTTAATCCACCAATATATAATACCTTCCAAATTAAAGAAATACTATAATTACTAATTTAACAAAGATTAATTATTTTTCCTTTACCATTTTCAAGAAATGTGAAATTTCCACCATCCACCTCTATAAGAATTTTTAATCTTGAATAGTCATGATCCATGTTTCTAGAACTTAAACTTTCAAGATACTATAAGTGCCTGCTATTATTTTTCATACAAGTTTTCTACACATAGTTAGATGGGAAATTATTTTGGTACCAACAAATTCTTGGGTCCAAAAATGTTCTAAGTAACAGCATTTGGAATCCAAAATAATTTAAATGAATTAACTCAAATATACATAATAAATTTGGAAATAAAAATAAATTATATCCATGATAATATGAAAATTTTAAATAATTAGAAGATATTTATGGAAGAAGTAAATGGATTCTTATAAATTCTCCTCTAACTAGACTGGTATCTAATCCCATCATTATACTAGGGTTTCTCTATTTACCAATAATCATGTGAATGATTTACTTAACATTTTTAATCCATTCAAGAAACATTTTTTGTTTTTTATTCGACATTTTATGTTAATATTTTTCTTTTAATAAATTGTCAATCTTCAATTTTTCTAAATATATTTAACATTAACTAATACGGTATACTTCTTATTCAGAAATTTATAATTATCATTATATTCACTAAATGTTTCTTCCAACATATTATAGTATTAAAAAAAATTATCAATACTCATATTTTAATAATTAACTTCATTTTTTTAAATATTAGAAATATTAGTGGGATATGAAGATACATTATTTATTATGTCATATGTGTTTTTTATAAAACTCAGGTTTTCTCTATCAAAATTTTCATATATGATAAATACATAATCACTAGAATAATCTTTAGTGATGCTATGTGTTACTTTTATATCCTTTTTGGTTGTTTTCCATTAACATCATATCATTTTTCATATTTAAACATTATACATTTATATTTAATATTTCTTTTTCTTTTTCATTTGTAATAGTTTAATTATCCTGATTGGTTTTCCTTTTTCTAGTTCTATCTTTTTCCATGATTTTATTCATAGTTTTTCTAATTGATGATTTTCATCTTCCTGTAATACATCATGTATAACCATGCTATGTATGAAGTTTTATCATCATTGTCCCAAGGTGATTAATCTACACTTGAACTAAAATCATATATTTTATTCTTTACCATTGAATCAGATGTCCTGAAAACAACTGATTTTCTTTTAGGTTCATCTTCTACATTATTATTTTATGTATTTCCATATACATAATGTTCATTCCAAATACTAATTTACCAAAAGTTTACTTATATCAAAAGATTCCCTAATGGATATAGATGTTTTTCTCCACTAATCTAGGAAGAAACACACGAGTCTCATCACTTGATCCTTATATTAAATTTTCTTCCCATGTTCATGAATTGTATTGAATATTTCATTTACTATGGGATAAAATATAGATATTTATTAGTAAATTTTCATATAAAAATTATTGTATTTAATTATTAAATTATTTATTTTAAGATCATTAACATTTTATATTCATTCAAGAAATATAAAAAGTGTATCCCAAATTGAAAAATAAATATAACAAGAATAAATTCAATTAAAATCACCTTATCTAAATGAATATTATAATGAATTCTTGTAATTATAGTTGAATTAACACGATTCCTTGGTGGGATAAAACTAATCATCTCTATCATCCTTTTTTCATATTTGTTAATCTATTAAAGATTACATAGTAAAATATACACTTTAAATATGTATTTTAATCTTGATTTTAAACTATGAATAATTGGTTCAATTAAAATAAGGAGGATAGTTTTAAGTAAACCCATTAAGTACATAATTCTACATAAAGATATAATTACTAAGTATCATAAATTTCGATTTTATAGTAAAAATAGACAACATTTAAAAATGAAATAACTTTCCTCAAATAATAATGTTCGTCGAAGTGGAAAACTCGGTACAGGTGAATTGAGTTTCCAATTAAAATTTATGTAAAAATATATATAAAATATCCCCCAATTTATATTACCATCTCAATTAATTAAAATTGAAAAACTATATAATTTAATTTTATAAAACCTCCACAGAAGATCGATCTAAACTTATTTAAAATATTTTTCAAAACCTATTATCATTGAAGCAATTTTACATGAATAAAAAAAGATTATAAATAGCTCATTAAAGAAAAATATTGATAGTTTTACATTTTAAAAATGTATTACATAAAAAATAAAATAAAAGAAACAAATAGTGGAATAAAATATAAGGTTTATTCTCAAGACAATACCTAGTCCTGTCCAATTAGAAATCACATTCTTCCAATTAGTTTTTTAATTAAATAAACTCATCAACAACCGTAATCAGGTTTTGTATAAAACAACTATACATATCCATACCAATCATTAAAAACCTATTACATAGTTTTATGTGGGATAATATAAGTGAAATTAAGAGATAAAAGTTTCTAGCACACAATAATACAATACTAGATCTAGTGTTAACAATTAAATAGATTCTAACAAACAAAACTCAAAATGAAAGATAAAATTTAAATACAAATGTAAAGAAAGTTATAATGTATAATAAACCTATGTTTGATCATATTTGATTGATAAAATATCAATTAATCTATCCATGAGAAGGATAAACTGAGTTCGTATATATATGTTAGAAAAATAGATTATTGTGGAATGTTCAATGATGTAGTATAGAATTCTAGTATTTATCTCTAGCACATATACCAATATATTTGTATTTTATATATTATTTAAACTACTTTTTAAACAGATAAATTCTAAAGTATATCCATTTTAGGACTTTCAATTTTTAATCATTATACTTATTTAAATCTAATAAAAAATGGCAGTACAAAAAAATTCTCCACTATATATCCATCTTAGATTTGAATATATGTAATGGATTAAGTTAAACATAGTAACTTGGTATTCACATAAAGAATGGCTAAATTGGATCATTATTATTAGGAATGGATATTAATCATGGTCACCTTCCATGGTCAATTCATTTATTCTTATGGCCACTTATTTTCTTCATGTGGACACCTAACATCATTATTCGGTCTTTTATTTTGTTCATGTGGTTTCATCATATCTTCATATGGTTGCTTCAAATATTCAAGTGGTAGATTCTTTACATCACATGGTTTATGGATTTCATCATTTTGTTACTTCAATGCATTTTAGGGTCACATCATTTCATTGTGTGGTAGCATATTTACTTCATGTGTTTTCTTTTTTTTCGGTACAATTCCTGTTATGCTGACTACATTACACACACATGTCCATTTTAAAACTTATGATTTTTTTCTTACAAAAAACATGGTGAATTGGTTTTAAATTTGGTAATTTTAACCCTTACCCTGGACACTTGATCTTCAACATGTTTTACTTTTAGTACACATGTGTCCAATTGTAATTCATCACATGATCACTTCATGAATAAGATATAATTAGCTCATTTGCCTCATCTGATGATCATTCATGTAGATTAAAACATATGATTACTTCCATAGGGTCATTGGACCATCATGGTAATTTCAATTTCATCACATGGTATATTTTTATGGTTACCTCAAGACTTAGAAAATTTTATCATTTTGGCCAGTAAATAGTTAATTATCACAAAACATGTAATTCATTTGTAACATAATAAATATGATATGGGATCATTAAAATAAATAAGTTATAGATTCTACTGACAATAATGAAACTTTTTATAAAATAATATTGATATTTGAATACATTTTTGGTTGAATTTTAAAAATTTTGATGTGAAATTTGAATACATTTTCATTATAGATCATATTGTAGATATTTATACAAAGTATATTCTAATAGAGTGGATTGTGAAACTATTTTTGAAACTAAACATTCATCATTTACCTCTCACTTGAGGATAAATGTTGTATCCTCATAATTCTTTACATTATGTTGAAATGGGAGGACCAAAAATTAATCTTCTTTTTTATGTCTCTTGTTTATCAAATTTCGATATTAAAAGGGGATAGGAATAATGTTATCTATATCTATGTTAATATAGTGTCGAGTTTATTTCTAAATTGATAGAAATTAAAATATAAATTTTGGGTATGTTATTTATATCACCTGGCCATAATTTCATTTCATTAAGATCTAGAATTATATCAAAAACATTATCATTTATAGTAGTGTGGATAAAAGACAATTTTTATTTAATAAAATAGTCATTTAATTAACATTGTGTAATTTTTTGAGTTTTATAACAGTTATTATGAGACATTCATGAGTGGAAATTTTTTGATAGTGGTAGTGGTGTTGAAAAAAATTCACAGGGGGATATAAAAATGACATTTTAAAATGATTGTAGGAATTTATTTCAATTCAACAAAGTGGTGATAATCATTATATCCTAAAGTAAATTTATTGATGCTATCACAAATAATTTTGAGATGATTTTCAAAAGACTTAAATGGTTTTAATTAGATTGGAATGAATTTATGAATTTTTTAGGAATAATAAAACTAGATATGTGTGAATTATTAAGAGTTAGATATTCTCAATAAAATGGTCATTTCATCCTAGGAATAGAATATCTGTAAATGGATGTTAATTTTTTATGTATCGTTGGTCTTTTTATGTATAATTCACAAGTTATTAAGGGTCATATTATTATACCATGAACCTTGTAGTATAGAGTTAGGGGTTACTTTATTACATTATCATGAGATAAAATGTCCAACATCCTAAATGACTAAATAGTATATTAGTTTTGGTAAACTAGATATACACTTTAATTTCACATACATTTAAAAATAAAAGACAAAATTGTATTTTCTTTGAAAATTCCATTATTCCCCTTATCATATCCAAATATATAAATCATAAAACACTTCCTAGTATCCAGAGTAAAATAAATTATAAGAAAGGGGGAGATCTTGGATGCTTAGTAAGAGTTTTTTAATAGAAAAATAAATTAATAATAAATAAAAATAATCAATATGGAAATGAAAATAATTAAACCACATGACCTTTAAACAATAACATGATCATAATATAGAAGAAATAAATGATGATCAAATAAGGCCATATAAATAATCACATGATCTTAAAATTTATCCATGGATATTATAACTAATCATATAGCCACATGAAATTTAATAACTTATCTCATAATAAGGGAATATAGTATTTTAGGCATCTAAAACATAATTTCCCGACCAGTCATAAGTTATATTGAAATTGTGGGTAAAAACCCATTTAATTTGGCCAAATGATTTTCCTCATGAGACTGGTTGATTCATTGATTTTCTATCTATAACTAGGCCCCACCCATCACTTACTAATTTCAATTCATTACTCATAAAAAAGTGGTGAAATAGAATCAAAATAAAAATTCATATTGAAAAAACTAAAATATAAAATTTTAATAATTACCATGATCAAATAAACAAAATCTTAAGCCATTCTTAGTTATATAGTAAATAGTAATAAAATTGTACATCCTCAATCAAATAGATCCTAAATATGGTGTCCATATCCATTTACACATATTATTACATGATTGTAAGCATAATTAAACATAAAATACAATCAATGATAAAAAAGTCTACTGTCCTAGGATGATTAGGTATGTAATACCAAAATCATGAGGAAACGTCTTTTATTTAAACTCCATATAGATATCTTAACATCCCTTGATCCCTTACATAAGAATAAGATACCTTGAAGAATAGTTGAATAAAGGTATGAGCCAAAAATAACAATAAGGGAAATACTCATATGAATTAATAATAGCATATGGGTTAAAAGGCATAACATGATAAAATAAAAAGGCATGAATATACATAATAAAGTATAAAATATATAATTATTGTAGCATATGAAATACAAAAACAACATAAAACATGGCATAAGAATGGTTCAGGCTCAATGCACATGGAGGATCATGAGACAAGAATAACCACCAATATATTTTCACATGTATCACGAGTCAATGCTAACCACCAAGACCGTTGCGCATAGAGCATTAGTCTTGGTTGACCACAATGACCATTTCACATGAAGCCTCATGAGACTACTCATTAACTAATACAATGGAGAACTATCTAAGAATACCCATCATAACATGTTTATGAATATATGTTCCATGTGAAGAATCATGCATAAACAATCAAACATAAACATAAGGGTTTCCCATGGAAATAAGTTGTTATCATAATCATGTCAGAGGAATAACAAAAGTAAATATGATAATTGTGTCCAAAAAATAAAATATTTAAATAATACCTAATTAGTAATAATTTAACATAGGTATATATCATGATAATTTATGTCAAACTGATGTGAAATCATTTAAAAATATGTTTTAATATACTTTAGAAATAAAACATTTTAGTGTGGTTGAAGGAAAATATAACAGATTCTATAAAAAAGGAAAATGAGTAATTATTTGTATAAAATAAAAAATGAACCAATGTAGTTTTTAATGATAAAACAAGTTATTTTTGAAATTTATTGGTAGATTAAAACAAATTATGGGTGATATTAGAAAATTGGTAATAAGTTATGAAGTTCCATTTAATCGAGCTTACTTATCAAGAAGAATAGAAAAAGGATCATTTTTAAAGAATGAATTTCCCCAAAAAATAAAGATGATATGATATAGATATATGATTTTGAGAAATATAAAAAAAATAGAATATGTAAAAAAGAAATAAGCATTACATTGGGTTAAGGAGATAGAAATGTCAACCCATCATAAAAATGGAGGTTCGGGTAGAATCCCTAACCATATGATTGAAACAGTTATATATGTGATCTTAATATCCTAGATAATATGATTAAATACATTAAATAATTAATTATTACCCTTCTATACATTTATTTTATTTTATTATAATATTATTTAGTATATTTATATCCATTTGATGGGTTATGAGATTCAATTTCTTTCTTCGGTGGCATTCATTTCCTTGGATTTCATGATTTTTTTACTTGAATACTTGTATGGATTATCATGTAAAAAGATAATGGTTTCCCAAATGTGTTCTAATATGTTATTAATTAAGATATAGAATATTAAATTTTTATATATTTAATTGGTAATTCCTAGTGAGGATGAATCATTAGATGAGATGTTAGTGAAAATCTTTTAGATTATTTTAGAGGTTTGTTGATCATGAAAAACAAGTTTTGATTTATTAATTAATTTTCATTATATAAAATTGTATTAGAACATTAAATGGGTTTTAATAAAATATTATCATCTATTTTAACCATGAAACTTGTTTTATGACCAGTCTTGATTCCAGTAATTAAAATTGAATAATCACTGTCCTAGAATGTTATAAATTAACACATCACATATGATGTTTTCATTTTTAGAATAAAAGGGGAGGAGAAGAGAAACAATGATTTTTCATTCCATAAACACAATAAGATTAAATTATATTGATGATATTGGAATTATCATTTCACTTTGATAAGGTGAGGTTGTGATATATTAAAAAAAGAAGTAAAATTTAAATAAAATTAAAAAAAATAGGATTTTACCTCTTGATTTTATCCTCCATGAAAACCTCCATAGAGAAATGTTATTGGATTTTAATTAGAAAAAGGGATACATTACTTATAAGTGAGACTTGGGAAGAGTAGTGCGAAAAATTGGGCAATTCTTAAATCTAGAATGGTGTGAGGAGTAGTGGGGGTGAGGGGTGGTATTTATTGTAGAGGATATGGGTGTTTTGTCATTATTCTATTAATTTTTTTATTATCTTTCCTCAAGGCTACTAATAGTTTGAGAATTATTAAAAAATATATTAAAATAATGAATTATATTTTGAGATTATGTGTTTACAACTTCCATAAATCATCTATGACTAAATAATTAATGTATTTATCTTTTATCATAAATTATTAAATTTTATTATTCACCAAATAATCATGTATTTTAGAAATATCCCAAAAATTCACCCTAACCATTTTCGTATGTGTAGAATTTAAAAATTATCTCCATTTTATGAAAATAAGTTTTTATATATGAGAAAGTAAGTTTTTAATTAAATATCATTTACATGGAAAATAAAAATTTTATAATTATAAATACTTTTATTACACTTTGAAAAATAAATTAAGGTGTTAAAAAATTATCTTATAATCAAATGAAAAAAATATTAATTTAAGAATGCATACTATAAAAAGAAATTATTTTAAATAATTATATTAATTATAAATATAAAAATATACAGTTATGTTTCATAAAAATGTAAACAATTATTTAATAATTTCTAAAACATTTATTTACATGTACTATGATATAATTATATCATATAACTATTTATAATATGCCTATTTTTTTAATTTCATGGGTTTTGTTAATATTCTATTGTTTAGATTACTATTAATAAGTTTCATATTACTATTCCAATGGTCAAGTTACTATTTCATTGGTATAGGTTCCATAACATATACAAATACCGCTTATTTTGTGTATTCATTGTTTATATAGGTTGTATTGTGTTCTCCATGTGCTTTTATGGGATTTATACTATATAACATAATTTTAAGAAGGTAAATTTCATTGATATAATTCAAGGTCATTACATTCTTTTTCCATTAGGAAATTTCACCCTCAAACTTTGGTTTTACATACAATGGTGAAAATAAGTGAAGTTACTTCTCCTTTATCACTTCAATGAGGCCTTCGGTCAATCCTATTGGAATTTCCTTCAAGGAGAAAGGGTTTGTGCATCATAATAGTACCTTGAGATATTATCAAAATCATATACATTCTTTATCAAAAACACCTCAGGTTTCTTGGATTATATTTATGTAAGAATTGATAAGTAATTGAAAAGGTATTTATTGTATATAATTTTGAATCATCTTCTTGAACCGGTTTTTTATAAAATAGTCTTACTGATTCATCTTCAAATATTTCAAAATATAGTTTTGGTATATCTGTTTTGGTATTTTCCAAAGAGAGAAATCTATAATTAGATATATATATATATATATATATATATATATATATATATGATGCTCAGAGATCTCTCTCTTCTGTAGTATCTAGAAAATTATTGAGTCCTTTGTGTTTTTTAAATAACGAAATGAATTTGAAATGACCCTAATGGTACTTCCCACGAAAATCATGGTAAGACGGTTAAGAGTGAAATATTATACAATATATTATTCTTAATCCTTGAAAGAATCAAGCTACGATATATATATTTGATGACTCGTGCTATTTTTTGAATGTAGCATATATGCTAGAAAATTTTCCCAATACATTTTATCCTGAATTTAGGATAATCATTCTATATAGTTCTTTAGTAAGAGAGGGAAGAGTTATTCATGATCTCCCCCCTTCCATCTTTTGACTAAAAAATAAAATACAATTATAGGGAATGAAAATATACTAATAAGAATATAAAAAATCATTGAATATAGAAGTATAATCTTGTAAATGAAAAGTATGTCTTATCATATGATATCGTAAGTTTAAATATAGGAATCTATAGTTATAGAATTATCCCTAGGGTTATTAATATGGTTCTCTAGTCGTAATATCCAAAAATAACTAGACTATGATATGATACCATGTATAGAATCCCTAGCCCTTCAATCATATTATTACATGATTTTAAGAAAAATTAAACATCAAATAGAACCAATTAATGTAACATATAGTTTTATTAAAGAATAGGTAAATAAAACTGAAAACATAGTGAAAATCTGTTTTATTTAAACCCCATAATATGCTCCTAAATTTCTTTGATATATTACATATATATAGGATAACCTGGGGAATACATGATCAATGTTATGAGCTAAGAAATTCAGTAATATAAATAAGCATATGAATAAATCATATCACATGGTTAAGAAGGAATAACATGATAGCCTAAAAGGAATGAATATACATAAGGAAGAATAACATATATAATCATGGTATCATAGTAGATGTAGAAACAAAAAAAACATTACATAATCATCAGTCAAGGATCATTTCTCATAAGGGATTGAGAATCAAGTCTGACCACCATGAACATTTCATATTGAGTATGAGTAAAGGCTAACCACTAAGATCATTGCACATGGAGTGTGAGACAAGGTTAATCACCAAGACCATTGCACAAGACATCTCATGAGACTTAAAAATACCCAAAACATTGGAGTGATATATATGATTACCCATTATAACATTTTCATTAATATGTGTGACACATAAATATTTATACATAATAAATCAAGTATAAACATAAGGGTTACACATGGAAATAATTGTGTATCATAATCATGTAAAAGGAATAACAAAAGATAATATCATAATGGTGTCCTTAAAATAACATAATTTTATAGAAGATTGAAATTAATAAGGTAAAATAGGAATAGATCATGAAAATTTATGTCAAACTGATGTGAAAACATTTAAAAATAGGTTTTAATAAACAATAGAAATAAAACATTTTAGTGTGGTTTTAGAAAATATTCAAGATTCATAAAAATGAAAAATTCATAATTTTATGTATAAAACCAGAAGTGAACAAATATATTTTTTCATGAAAAAATAATTGATTTTAGAAAACTAATTGAGGCTTAAATCATATTATGGATGAAAATTTTAAATGGGTAATAATTCATGAAGTTAACTTTTAATCGGGATTACTTATCTGGAAGAATTGAAAAGGGAAGCTTTTTAAAACATGTATTTCAACATCATAGAAGGATAATCTGGTCTAGATACATTATTTTGGGACATATAAACATAATTTATAATATTTACACAAAAATTAAGAATTATTACATTGTGGTAATGTGGGATAAAGAGTATCCAAAAGGAAAAAATTGTTGATTGGGTAGAATCCCTTACCTTATGTCTAAAGTAGTTCTATAGTTGATATTAATGGCCTGGATACACATATTAAATTAAATAAATAATTATTTCATAAAATTTTGTACATTTATTTTTTTATTATGATTTTATTAAGTTCATTTATGGCTTTTTTATGGGTTATGAGATTCAATTTTATCGTTTGGGAGAGTTTGTTTCTTTGGTTTCATTATCAGTTTACTTGTATACATGTACGAAAAATCATGTAAAATGAGAATGGTTATATAAAATTGAAATTATATGTTATTAAGGAACATATATAATATTAAATTATTATATAATTAATTGGTAATTTTGGGGGAGGTTGAATCATTAGATAAAATTATAGTGATAATTGTTTAGATTATTTTTTTAGTTTTTCAGTCATCATAATCTAGTTTTTTTATTAATTAATATAATATATATAAAATTTTTCTAAAAAATTACATAGTTTTTAATACATATTTTAATTTTTTAACCACATAAATGGTTTAATTAACAAAATTTATGGCTGTAATGGAAATGGAAAAACCGTCATCCTTGATTTTCATAAATTAACACAACACATACATGTTTTCATTTTTAGAATAAATTTGAATGGGAAGAGAAATGATGATGGGTTATTCCATAAAAAAATAAAATTTCTATACATTAATGATACTGGAGTCTTCATGTCACTTGTATAAGGGTGTGTGGGGACATAATAATAAAATAATAAAATTAAATTAAATTAAAATAAATGAAATTTGATTTTACCTCTTGATTTTCACCTCATTCACAACCTCCTTTCGGACAAGGATTTGGTATTTTGATGAAAAAAAGCCTCCAAGATGTGGGGAGAGAAGTTTTAAGATAATTTTTCATATATTGGACATGGATAAATTCTTGGAAGGTGTGAAGATAATATTTGGTGAGGGGTAGTATTTATAGTGGAGGATAAGGGTGTTTTTTAATTATTCTATTCATTAGTTTTTCATTTTTTTCTCAAGTCTATTAATAGTTGGAGCATAATAACTAAATATAATAAAATAATGATGTATGGTTTGAGATTAATATCTAACATCATCCATTCATCATTAAGGAAACAATATTTCTTGAATTTAGATTTTATCATAAATTATCATATTATATTATTCACCAAAAATTAAAGTATTTTACAATTATCATGAAAATTTAACAAAAAAAATTATATATATAGACTTAAAAAATAAAATCCATTTTTAATGATAATTTTTTAAATATCAGAAATTTAAATTTTAATTAAAAGAATTATTTACATGGAAAGTACCAATTTTAAAATTATAACTGATTTTATAATAATTCGAAAATTTAACCAAGGTCTCATAAAACTATATTATAATAATAGGGAAAAAAATAATAATTTATGAAGAAATTTTCTTTTAAATAATTATATTAATTTTAAAATAAAAAATAAACATATAACTTTTATAAAATTATCAACACGTAATTAATTATTTCCAATGAATTTTTCTACTTTTGATATGATATAATTATATCATATTACTATTTATAAGATTCCTTGTTTTTATTTAAACTTTCATTTGTGAGGTTACTATTCAATTGGCCGGTTAACTATTCATAAGGTTTATATTGTTGTTCTAATGTTCATTTTATAATTTCATTGGTATAGTTTCCTTAACTAGTATAAATACCTCTTAATCCATTAATTCTTCATTAATAAATTTTTTATTGTGTTCTCTATGTGATTTTATGGGATTTATTCAACATAACATAATTATAAGAAGGGAAATCACATTAATGAAATTCTAGGTCAGTATAATAAACCATCCTAAGAAGCAATAATGATGATATCAATATAAAATATCCCAGTAGATAATAAGTGTAAAAACATGGAGATTTATTGAATGAATAGAAATTCCATAAGAATGTACATTAATTTTTTTTGATTAAAGTAATCATTTCTCTTTGAAAATATTATTTTTTTATAAAATTTCATAAAATATTTAGCCTTTTTTACATTTAAAATACCCTTTGAATATTATAATTACCAATTTAAAAAATGGTATGTCCAGGATGGTAGGAAATTCAATACATTTCATAACTATTAAAATAAATATTCCATTTACATTTTTTGTAAAGTCCAAGAGGAAAATATTTAGAAACTAAAATGAATATTCCTTTCAAAAAAATCAAAAATCAAAAAATGGTAATAATTTATTTTATAACTCGTTTATTAAATGTAAAAATACTTTTTGAGAACACTTTTATAAAACATGGTTTTTGAAGAAAAATGATATTTGACCGAAGAGTGAAATGAACTCAAATTTTCTTAAAAACATTTTCTCAATCATTTTATGAACTAATAGGAGGAAAATGGAACTATTACTTGAAAATGATCATGAATAACTATATAAAATGAAAAAAATATTAATTTTAAGAAATAAATATTAAAAATTCACCCTATGATGACTTATACGTAAACTATCAGGAATAATGAGGATATTGTCAAGTAAACCCTAACAACTTTGTTAACTATTTAATAATAAGCCTCATGAAATAAATAACCAAAAATGAGACATTAGATACACTAAAGATAAATACATCCAAGATATAAAATATAAAAATGGTTATTATATAAAATTAACAAAGGAAGAAGTGGTTAATATGATATATGCTCACTGAAGAAAATGTGAAATTAAAAACCCCTACCATAGGTGAGTCTCCCTTCATATGTGTCTAAATCTCATTATATTAGAGAAACTTCCTTTCTGTCACTTGTTAAGGACTCTAGTATATAACATTTTTGAAGAATATAAATTCTGGAATGTGGATAAAGATGTTGAGGAGGGATTTTGGCAGGGTTCGTAAATCGAAATGCATTGATAGTTGTGAATAAGTGAGGGGAGTGAGTTCCCTTTAATAATTGAGGATGAGTTGATATTTTTTAAAGACCAAAAACAATTCAATAATAGGAATTTAGTTTCACCTAATGATTATCAAAAATTTATAATTAATGGTTTTTATAGAATTTATGATCGAGACACACCTCCAACACAGACAAACATTTTCTTTCAAACATGTTATTCCTTAACTTCTAAGATTACTAAATTATACCATTTTATTCTTTAACTACTGTGACAAGTATTTTTTAACATGATATTTTATAAATTAAAAATAAAATAAAATAATTCTTATTCTATAATTTGGACCCAATGACTCTATATATGAAATATTATTTATTGAATAAAAAATACAATGTATTTCAAAAATTTATTTTAACACAAGTAAGTATTTCCTAAAAAAAATACTACACTAACATTAACTATGGAAAACATGTTTCTACTATTTCAGTCCCAACATATGACTATAAAAGAACAATTGATGTAGTAATGGTCCAAATTTGATATTTTTAAATATTTAAGAATAACAATGGATATAATAAGATTTTCCGTAATTTTAAATCTTTTAATAAAATATCATTTATTAAATAATAACATTAATGTAAATTGTGACATTAAGAATATAATTTTAATTAAATGAAATCAATAAAATTAATTATTTCAAATATATTATTTTTAATAATATGTAAAATTATATATTTCTCTACAAAATTAATGTAAAAAATAATTCATTTAATTTATTTTACATTTAATTATTTTATTATCAATTAATTTATTTTTCAATTAATAAAATATTTACTTTTTTATTAATATTTTAATTTAAATATATGATTAATTGTAAGAACCCAGATCTTCTTTTCAGGTATGTTTACATTTTCTGGTGTTTTGGAGGAAAAATAGGAGTTTTCTGGAAATTTGTTAAGTACACGTCATGTACTTTATAAGTACACTCCATGTACTTGGTTACCGCAGGTAGCCGGGTGTTGGTCGTGTCATGGCCATGCACATGGTCATGTGTAGTGACCTAGAGATAGCCTAATGCAGGGACTGATGAAGGCAAGTATACGCCATGTACTTCTAAAGTACACACCGTGTACTTTCTTTTTTTCATTAAACGTGTTGAGGTCACGTCTGACAGACAAAACCAACTCATTCTAGGTCTGGTCCATCCAAGAGAAGATGTATGGTCGAGATCATTCCTCGAGCCCACGATTGAGCATTCGATCTGCAATTTGAGCACCATCGACTGCGTTGGGATCTCCTCGGTGATCTCTTCATTCTTCTAGAAATGTGTTTCCTGATTCCTCCTCTTTCCCAAGTTATCCTTTGTTGAAATTTTTGATCATTTTTGTAGATATATGGTATTCTTTGGAGATTCAAGGCTAAAGGTTCTAGTATAATGATCTCCCAACACTGAGGTAGGTGGTTTGTGCCTTTCCATTGAAAGTCTTTGAGTTATATATGCAATTTGACCAATAACCATGAACGAGGTATTGCGTGTTTACTATGTTAGACTTATTAATTGAATTTTATGATTGTATGCTTAATTATCAGTAGATTGAATGTGAATAGAGTTAATTTCTATGCTTTGGAAGTGTTTTCTCATGCATGCCTTGTTTTGACATTTTGGTCTGGCTTAGCCTGTTTGGGTGCCTAGTAGTTTTTCCCATGCCTAGTATTGTAGGATGGATGAATTTGTTTATTTGGCATGATGATATGCTGTAGACTGCTAGACAAGAATTTCATGAGGGTTACTTTGGTTGATACGCTTTGCTGTGCTTTCATGACATACTCGGGGCCATGAGAACCTGGTGTAGTATACCATAGGGAGAATGGACGTAAGGGCTTCTCCATAGTGTCTGTTTACTTTTGTGATGCAAGACCATAAGGGTAATTGATGTAAGTGCTTCCTCATAGTGTTTATAATTCCTTGATGCATGCCACATGGGGAATGTGACGTAAGTTCTTCCCCAAAGTGCCTTTAGTTACCGATACGAGACTATAAGAGGAATTGACGGTGATTGTTTCCCCAAAGAGTCTATACTAAAGTTGAACCAGATGCGTAAGGCAATGTGTTCTTTCCAGAGGGTTGCTTGTGCTTTCTAGGTAGGACCAGAGGGGATTAGGCTATGAGTACATCCTAGAGGGTTAGCTATTTTTGATTATCTGTTTACTTTGTATGTGGAACTGGATACTTTGAAACTGGTGAATTGCTTACTGTTGAGTACTTCCTCATTTACTACTTCCTTTGTTTGTTGCCTACCATATATATTCACTGACTATTAGGCACAGACCTCTCAATGGTTTCCTATTGGGATTTAGTCTCACACCCTATTTGGTCCATGATTTTGGGCCCAAACCGATTATATTGTTGTGGGTATAGATAAGGGAAAGCGCCCTTCTACTTCAGGTACTTGACTACTTTGGAGCTAGAGATCATGGGACCAATCTGAGGCTTGAAATGCCTAGGAGTTGTTTACTGTTTCCTTGTACTTTCATTAATTATTGTATTTCAGCATTGTGATGTGTTTGGATACTTTCCTAGACATATGTATCATGCAACATTATATATGTTCTCCAACTATTTATTTCCATCCGTCTTCTGATGTTACGGTTGTATGACATTATCACTGATTCTGCTATTGCTATTTTTTTACTTATGTTGTGTTACTCTGCTAATGAGGGAATTGTTTCTCCACTATCACACCCAAGGCACTCGCTGCTAGTCTACATCCTCTGGCATTCGGGGAAATTCGCTTGAGGCAATGTGACAAACCAGGTACAGGGCATCTCTAGGCGGTATCTGGAACCATGACGTTACAAAGTAGTATCAGAGGGAGGTTCTTTTATTCTTGACTTTTTGTTTGGATCCTATAGTTAGTGCTAGGATGGAATAGGTACTTGGTAATAAGTTATTCCCATGAGTAGCTAACCTGTGTATAGGGAAATTCCAATCTACCTCATTTATTTCAATTTTTATAGTTTTTCAATTTTACGGTTGATTTGATTTCACTTTTGGGTGAATCAATTGTATTGTGTTGTTATTGTTGATGTTATTAAGGTTCTATTTATATTGCAACCCGAGAAGATGAGGGTATTCCATCTCATGCATTATATAGACACTTTCTAGAAATCACATGTCATTCATCCTTACCATGCCATTTCGGGTGAATTAGTGATTGCATGTTGTTGTGATAGATGGTGTGATATATAAGCATGTTGTTTTGATATATGCCTTGATAGAATACCTACCTTTTGTTAGAGCATTGATTGTGTTAGGTTTTGTTTTAAATAACACCAAACTATGGTTCTTGAGGTGTTATTGGCCCTCATGGACAAGAATTTGGTGGTTTATTGCCTTATTTTCCTTTTATGTGACATGTATAAGATGCCAAGATTTGATTTGCGAGGAGTATGGGCCTTCACGGATCCAAATTTGGAACTTTATTGTTAATTTTTGTGATTTTATAGGTTTCAGAAAAGTTTCTATGGTTTACTATCTGGAAAAAAATCTAGAATACACGATGTGTAATGATTAATACACACCATGTGTTCTTATGTTTGGGAAGAAACTATTTTTATTAAGTACATGTTGTGTATTATATGTACATGTCATTTTGTCTCTATCCATGTCTCAAATAGTGTGGGCGAGGACCCGAGGTTTGGAAATCTCTGGTAGGACATGTCTTGTACCAGATGTACACGTCGTGGTGTAGAACCGTGTTTCCGGCTGTGTCACTAACAACACATGTTAGTTGAGTCTTTTCTAATACATGTCGTGTCCATCTGAAACACGTCGTGTAGTGTGAGCCGTGTATCCGGCCGTGTCACTAACAACACGGGTCAGTGAAGCTTGTCTAGTACACGTCGTGTTTGTAAAGAACACACCATGTAGTCTTGGTCTATGAGAACCATGTGGGTTAGCCGTGGAGGAAAACATGTTGTGTATGGGGTGTTACACGACCAGTTTTGGTAGGAGTACATGCCCATATGAAAGGTTTCAGGGAACATGACGTGTAGACATTATACACGGAATGTATCCATGTTTTGCAAAACATGAATGCCATCTTTCTCCTTTTCCATTCCTGATCTTCTAGTTTTCGGTCCTTGATAATCTTGATCTAAGGTGTGTGCTTGAACTTGTAGAGTCATTCCATCGAGACTTCCTCCAGTTGTCCGCCGATTACAGGGTAGTGATTAGTCACTGAACATGGTTGATTAGGGATTTCCAGAAGATCCTCCAGTCATGCCAGTCTTGGCACCAGCCGCTATTCCGGACATAGGTGTTGATGCACAGTTCTATGAGGGCTTCATGAGGTTCATGAAATCCTTATAAGTAGTACCACATCATGTCCCGTCTATGGAGGAGTTGACGAGGGTTTTCCAGCAGCATCATCCTCCCACTTTCACTTGTGAAGGAGGACCTCGGACTGCAGAGTCATGGTTAGAGGCCATGCTTTCTATCTTTGGGCATCTTGAGAGGCCTCTAGATAGGAGATTCAAGCTCGCTACGTATATGATTAGGTATTATGCCAAGATATGGTGGGATGTGATCTCACCTGAGGGATGCCGGCAGGTCATGCCCTAGGATGAGTTCCAGCATGCCTTCTACGAATACTTCTATCTGAAGACTATGAGGGCCGATCAAGTCTGAGATTTTATGAGTCCAGAGCACTGTACTCTTTCAGTTACAGATTATTATCCTCACTTCAATGCACTATAGTGCTTCATGCCTATTCCATGAGGTGATGAGTTATTCCTGACAAGGAAGGTTGAGGATGGTCTGATACAGGACATCTGATTATAGGTGAATATCTTTAGTATAACATCTATCACTTATATAGTCAACCAAGAACTGATCACAGAGCATAATCTGAGGGATTTTGGAGTGGTGAGCCAGGGATATTCGACATCCAGAGTTGTATTCCCTCCTACTGATAGCAGGAAGCGCTGCATGGGGTCATTGAATGGTGACCCAAGGAGGCGATAAACTACTTATGGTATCCAAGTGGGGTGCTACCAGTGTAGGAAGAGTGGTCATGTGAGGCCACATTGGCTAAGAGACTCAGTGGAGTGCCAATCTAGCTACAAGATGGGGCATCTTCAGCATTTCTGTCACTACTGGAAAAACGACCTATACCCACGGTTCAAAACCGTGGGTATAGCCCCCAAAACCGTGGGTATAGGCTATACCCACGGTTTGGGGAACCGTGGGGCTGAGTGGCGTCGGTATAGGGGTCTCACCCTATACCCACGGTTTAGAAGAACCGTGGGTATAGCCTTTTCAAAGGGAGGACCACGCTGCTCCAGCGTGGCACACACCAATCCCCACGGTTACCAAACCGTGGGGTATTAAAAATCAGAAATTGGGCGCTGCTGGAATTCGAACCTGCAACCCAGCAACGCCTCACTACCGCACCTCACCACAAGACCAACGCACCTACAATTTCTATTTGTTAAATATACATATATCAACAAATATATATTAATAATCCACAGATTTCGAATGACAGGAAATAAATTTAAAAAACGCGGCTGGGAGGATTTGAACCCGCGTAGCGGGTGAATCCCGCGCCGCACCAAGTGACCAACTGACCTAACGCCGCTATTGATATATAGTCATAATTTTATTTTAATATGTTAATATAATAGTTATAATCGAAAAGAAAACTCTTGCGGGTTTCGAACCCGCGTCTCCCTTTCGCTGCCCAGTCACAGGGACCAACTGAGCTAACAAACCAATTGTTATATAATTATACTTCTTTATTCTTATATTAATATATCTTCTATAATTAAAAAATAAAACACGCTGATTTTCGAACCCGCGACCTATACTGAGGCATGTGAGGTACTGACCAACTAACCTAAACATATTATGCGATTTAAAATTTCGTATCTATATATCTATATTATTTAAGATCGTCTTTTCATCAAAAAAAAAAATTCGTCCCGCGGAATTTTTTGTTCCCGCCATAACGCGGGAACTCTATACCCACGGTTTTGAAAAACCGTGGGTATAGGTCTTTGAAAAATATACCACCTATACCCACGGTTTTCAAAAACCGTGGGTATAGGTCTGCTAAACAACACCTATACCCACGGTTTTGGCAAAACCGTGGGTATAGGTCTTCAAAAACAACCTATACCCACGGTTTGTCCATGAACCGTGGGTATAGGGGACCTATACCCACGGTTCTCCAAAACCGTGGGTATAGGTCTCGATACTATCCCTATACCCACGGTTTCCCAAACCGTGGGTATAGGGGGGGCCTATACCCACGGTTATACACAAAACCGTGGGTATAGACCCATTTTCCAGTAGTGTGTCAGTTCTTCTCACTAGCATCTGGTGACATGGCTTCTTCTATGACTCCTTGTTCAAAAGTAACACCACTAGTTTCTCAGCAGGAAGGGAACTAGAGATCTTCCACCTGTTCCGGCTGAGGTGGAGATCATGGTCATGGTAGTCAATCACCAGGATTCTAGCAACAACAGGGTGGATTAGCTCAGGGAGGTCAGGCAGGTTCACAGGGCCGCGGTGCAGGCCTAACTTTTGCAGTGGTGCAGACCCAATAGGATTAGGATCCCAGACCCTCCACATTTTGAGGTATGATTCTAATGGACTCAGTTTTAGCTTTTATTATTTTCAATATAGGGGTTTCCCATAGCTTTATATTTGTTTCTGTTGTGAAGATCCTTGGGCTTTGTTTCTTTTCTTTTGATGTTATCATGATGTTAGACACTTTGTTGGTGGTTGGAAAGGCTGGTGTATGTCAGTGTAAGGAGTGACCTCTAGAGGTTGGTCGGTGTCACTTCTTATGCGATCACTATGTCTTAGAGATGGAAGGCTATGCTGTCATTCTCTGAATGGAATGGTTAGTTCCCTTCCAGGTTGTTGTCGACTATTATCACCGTAGGGTGTGTTTCACATCACTAGAAGGAAGATCGTTTCTTTATAAGGGTGAATGGGATGTCCATGCAAGAAGAGTAGGACCCAAGCATCATGGGATGGAAGGAGTTACAGCCGAGATTTCTTGTCTATATCTATATGACCATGGGACCTCACAGATAAACTTTCATCTAGTGGTGGATTATTTCAGATATGTCTTTCCAGAGGACTTTTCAGGTTTGCCTCCATAGAGAGAGGCAGACTTTTCTTTTGATCTTTTACCCAGAGCGGAACCAGTGTCCATACCTCCTTATTATATGGCTCCACCTGAGTTGCAGGAGTTAAAGAAGCAGTTGGAGGAGTTGCAAGAAAAGGGTTTTTTTTACCCTGTACTTCTCCTTGGGTTTCTCTTATCGTATTTGCGAAGAAGGCAGATGGTACCCTCAGAATTTGTTTGGATAATCGAAAATTGACCCAGTTGACGGTCAAGAATAGATATCCTTTACCAAGGATTGATGATCTATTTGATCTACCTCAAGGAGCCTGGGTGTTCTTGAAGATTCACTTGAGATCCAGTTATCATCAATTGTATGTTAGACCATCTGATATACCTCTTACAGTCTTCTAGAGTAGGTATGGTCTATACAAGTATGTGGTTATGTCGTTTGGTCTCACGAACTCGTCTGCAGCTTTTATGGCACTGATGAACCATGTGTTCCATCCATACTTGGATTCTTTCATTGTATTCTTCATGGACGATATCTTGGGGTACACTCACACTCGACACGACCATGCCACACATCTTGAGATCATTTTGAGTACAATGAGAGAGAATTAGTTATATGCTAAGCTCTCAAAATGACACTTTTGGATGGACCAGATTCACTACTTGGGTCATCTTATCTCAGAGATAGAAGTATCAGTGGACCCGATGAAAATGAAATCTGTATTTTTCTAAGAGCATCTGAAGAATGTATTTGAGGTATGAAGTTTTCTATGGATTTATGGATACTACAGGCATTTCATATCGTACTTCTCATGCTTAGCAGTGCCATTGACGGGCCTGAATAAGAAGGGTGAAAAGTTCTTGTGGTTAGATTCTTATGAGGCAGCCTTTCAGGAGATGAAAGGGAGGTTGACTTCAGCACCAATACTAATATTTCCAAAGTTGGGAAAGAGCTATATGGTTTACTATGATGCATCAGGTATCAGGCTGGGAGCAGTGCTTATGTAGTGAGAAGGAGTCATTGCGGACGGGTCTCAAAAGTTGAGGCCACAAGAGATAAATTACAAGACGTGTGATCTTTAGTTGGCAACAGTTATTCATTCCTTACAATGTTAGAGACATTATCTTCTCGGAGAGAATTTTGTGGTTTTTCACCAACCACAAAAGTCTCAAGTATATATTCACCCAGCGTGACCTAAATTTGAGACAGTGAAGGTGGGTTGATTACCTTTAGTATTTTAACTTTGAGCTTTCCTACACGCCTAGAAAAATCAACACAATGGCTGATGAACTGAGCAGGAGGACTCAGATATAGGTAGTTCAAGAGGCCAACAGGGAGTGGAAGCTTATGGCTCTATTCTCTGAGATGCATATGAATGTGCATGGAAGATAGGGGAAAGAGGTTTCATTCTTATATAGATGTTACCTCTACTCTACTTGATCGAGTGGGAATGAGGCAGCTATCAAATTCTGAAGGCCTAGTATTATGAGAAAGTGTGTTGGGAGAGGACCATATTTCTAGATAGACTATAGGAGAGGTTGAGATCTTGTGTTTCTAGGGGCGCATATGGGTGTCAGCAGAAAAATGCGAGGAGTTTATGCGGGAATTTCATTCCTCATTTTTTGTCATTCATCCTGGTGTCACGAAGAATAATTGTGACATACAGCATTAGTATTGGTGGCCGAGTATAAAGAAAGCTGTTGTTGGGTTTGTCCTGAGGTGTTCCACCTGTCAATAGGTGAAGGCGAAGCATTAGCGACCAGCAGGGCTTTTGCAGCAATTAACCATTCCCGAGTGATAGTGGAATGATGTCACGATGGATTTCAAGACAGGTTTGTCGAGGTCGCCTCGAGGGAATGATGTTGTGTGGGTTGTCATTGACAGAATCAAGAAGGTTGATCACTTCTTGACAGTCAAGTAGACTTTCAGTGTTGATGAGTTGGGACGGTTGTACATCTATTAGATTGTACGTTTATATGGAGTTCCACAATCCATTGTTTCAGACAGGGACACATGTTTTACTTATCGGGTCTGGAAGGGGATATATAAGGCTTTGGTCACACAGGTACTTTTGAGTACATCTTTCCATCCCCATATAGATGGTCAGTCTGAGGGAACGATTCAGGTGCTTGAGGATATGCTGCGATCATGCATCCTTGATTTTGGAGGTTCTTGGGAGAATCACATACCTCTTGTGGAGTTTTCCTACAATAATAGTTTTCAAGCCGCTATTTAGATGGAACCTTATGAGGCCTTGTATGGTAGGCCATGTATATCACCCTTATGTTAGATGTAGGCAAGAGAGGAAACTATACAGGGACCTCTTCTTGTCCAGGAGACCACAAAGTAGATAGAGTTGATTTTGAAAAGGGTTGCTACTGCACAGTATTGAAATAAGTCTTATACTGATCAGCAAAGATGACCTCTGGAGTTTGAGGTCAGGGATCAGGTTTTCCTATGTGTCACACTAAGGTTGGGGAACAAAAGGATTAGGAGATAGGGTAAGATTTCATCGAGGTACGTCGGGTCATTTGAGGTTTTGGAGAGAGTCAGTCTGGTTTCCTATCTGCTGCAGTTACCTCAGAGGTATCGGGCTATGCCTGACGTCTTTCATGTCTCTCATCTTTGACATTACTTCTTAGACTCATCTCATGTTCTTCAACTCGAGGAGGTTGAGTTGGAGGTGGATGCCTCATTTGAGGAGCATCCTATCTGGATTGTTGATCATAGTACAAAGGTTCTCTATAGACCATTTGTTCCTCTGGTATGAGTGCTACGATATCACAGGAGAGTATAGGACGAGACTTGGGAGAGGGAGACTGATGTACAATCGTAGTGGCCAGATTTGTTCAAGAATTCTTATTCTATGCCGCCTTTCTAGGGAAATTCGGGGATGAATTTCTTTAAGGGGGGATGTTTGTAAGAACTTGGATCATCTTTTCAGGTATGTTTTCCTTTTCTGGTGTTTTTGAAGAAAAATATGACTTTTCTAGAAATTTCTTAAGTACACGGCATGTACATTATAAGTACACACCATGTACTTTATAAGTACATGTTGTACACTCGTTTACTATAGAGAGTCGAGTGATGGCCATGTCATGGCCATGCACATGGCCGTGTGTGGTGACCTAGAGACTGCCTAATTTGAGGTTTGGTGAAGGAAAGTACACGCCATGTACTTTCTTTTTTTCATTAAACACACTGGGATCATGTCTGCCAGATAGAACCATCTCCTTCTTGGATTGGTCCATCCAAGAGAAGTCGTACAACTGCAATCATTCCCTGAGCCTCCGATTGAGCATATGATCTCTAATTTGACCATCGTTAATTGCATTGGGATCGACTCAGTAAGCTTCTCCTTCATTTCGATCTTCGTATCCTGATTCCCCATGTTTAACAAGTTATATTTCATTGAATGTTTTGAGCATTTTTTTAGATCTACAGTGTTCTTGGGCAATTCAAGGCTTGGGGTTCGAGTATAATGATCTCATAATGTCGAGGTATGTGGTTTGTGCCTTTCCGTTGAAATTATTTGAGTTATATGTGCAATTTAACCAATACACTTGAATGGGGTATTGCGTGTTTACTATTTTAGACTTGTTAATTTCCTTTTATGCTTGTATGCTTGATTAGAGTTTGATTGAATGTGAATAGGGTTAATTGCTATTCTTTGGAAGTGTTTATCCATGCATGCTTTGTTTTTACCATTTGGTCCTGCTTAGCCTGTTATGTTGCCTTGTAGTTTTTCCCATGACTAGTTTTGTAGGATGGAGTGATTTGTTTATCTGAAATGTTGATATGTTGTATAATTCAAGCCAAGTAGTTCTTGAGAGTTACTTTGACTGATATGCATTTTTAGGCTTGCTTGACTTAATCAGGGCTATGAGAACCAGGTGTAGTAGACCATAGGGAGAATTGACGTAAGGGCTTCTCTAGAGTGTTTGTTCACTTTTGCGATGTGAGACTATATGGGGGATTTACGTAAGTTCTTCCTCAGAGTGTCTGTAGTTTCTCGATGTGGGTCACAGAGGGAATGTGACGTAAGTGCTTCCCCAGAGCACCTTTATTTACCGATATGAGACTGTAGGATGAATTGACGGCCAGTTCTTCCCCATAGTGTCTATACTAAATCTGAACCAGAGGGGTTAGACTATGTGTACTTCCTAGAGTGTTGCTTGTTTTTTCTAGGTAGGACCAGAGGGGATTAGGCTGTGAGTACATCATAAAGGGTTACCTGTTTGTGATTATCTGTTTACCTGCTATGTGAAACTGAATGATTTGAAACTGTGGAATTGTTTACTTTTGAGTACTTCCTTATTTACTACTTCTTTTGTTTGTTGTCTTCCATATATATTCACTGACTATTAGGCACAGATCTCTTAGTGTTTGCCTATTGGTATTTAGTCCTACACCCTATTTGGGCCATGCTTTTGGGACCAAACAGATTATATTCCTGCTTGTATAGATAAGGGCAAGTTCCCTTCTGCTTCAGGTACATGACTACATTGGAGTTGGAGAGTATGGGACCAAGCTGAGGCTTGTGATGCTGAGGAGTTGTTTACTATTTCATTTTACTTTGGTTTAGTACTTTATTTCATCATTGTGATGTGTTTGGCTGCTTTCCTAGACATATGTATCATGTGTCATTATATAAATGCTCTAACTATTTATTTCCTTCAGTCTTTCACTGTTATTGTTGTATGACATTATCACTACTTCCGCTATTGCTATTTGTTTTTTACTTCTGCTTTGTTACTCTGCTAATGAGGGCATAGTTTCCCCACTATCACACCCAAGTCCCTCACTACTAGTCGGTAGCCTCTGACATTCGGGTAAATGTGCTTGAGGTCATGTGACCAACCGGGTACATGGCATCTTTGGGAGACTTTTGGAATCGGGATGTTACAATAATAAAAACTAAAAACCAATTAAACACATTAAATTAAAATTATTATACTTAAAATCATAGTCCATTATCATTCACATATTTCTTTTGTCCCTATTCAAACACATCGTTTAAATTTAAATGCAAGAGGGTGGTATTTTTGCTTTTTCATTACATAAATTATTATATAGGTCACTTTCATGTTAAAGTGTATAAAAACTATTAAAAATATATATCATAAGGTGGTAATGTTCTATATGTTTCCAGAAATAAAGGAATTAGATAAGTGTTTAGTTCATTTTAGCCCTAATAAGATTTTGTTTAACCTCATGGTAAACTTGTTTTAACCCTAACCATGTAAATTAATTTTTATTTGTTTTACTATTCATTGAGAAACAAATTAGTTAAACATTTAATATAATAATGACTATAATTGTTCTAAATATGGAAACCTATTTTTCAAATTCAATTCATCAAATTAGAAAAATTCAGTTTAAAATTAAACCTGAAAATGCATCAAAAAAGGGGTTTTCTAAGGAAAAAAATTGAGAAGTAAAAATGTATTGATATGAAAAATAAATATGAATTTATTCAAATAGAATAAATTAGTTAAGTTATAATATAATGAAACAAATTTTACTTTAGATTAATTTAAAATATAATTTATATTTTTAAATAATTTAAATTAAAAGGAATTTTTTTAAAAAAATTAGTATTTTCAATATTCATCAAAAAAGTAATATTTTCATAGAATTATAAAAAAATAATTAACATAAAATTTTGAAATAAATATTCAAAAAAGTGAATTTTATTTATAAAAGTAATGTTTCTAAAACTAGTTAAAATAAATTTTAAATTATGTGCACAAAGCGCGACTAATTCGCCATTTAGAAAAAATAATGATTTTTTTTGGAAAATATTTCATTCTATTTATAATGAATATTTAATTATTTATAATCAATATAAAATCATGGAATTAAATTCATACATATATAAACCATATAATTCTAATATTCGTTTCAGTCATATTCCTAATATCAAATAAACAACTAAGTCATAATAATATTTCAATAGAGTATCGTGTTTGTTTAAACCACGTGTTGCGTGCATCCCAAGCTATCAAAGAGTTTGAATTTATATAAAAGGGGATATATTGTAAATAATATGGTTGTTACATTATCTTATTATCTAGGTTTTTTGTTTCATATACACTATCCAACATGTTGATTCTCGTTTAAAATCATGGGAAGTTACATTCTACACACCATAAATAAATTCATTCCACAGAATTTTATCATTATCTAGGTAATAAAGGTGTTGAGATATAAAAATAAAATTTTTAGAGAGCCCCATCATAAAATTGGTAAAAATAATCATATCAATAATTGATAAATGGATGTATAATGGCCACATTACTAGTTTTCTATGTAGGATAAAAAAATTTAGAAATGAATACAAAGACATCGAAGAGAATAACAACACCAAATGATTAATAAAGAATCATAGAGATCATTGACAAAAGGAATGTGGATGATTAATTGAAATTTAAGGACATCAAAAAAATAAATATGGGATCATTTGAGAGTAAATTTGATTCATTAGATAAAAATTAATTGCATATTTTCTTTCAAGATCGTTTTTCTAGAGATAAAGAATTACTTTACTATTGTGATTGATAATGACAGAAAATATAGTTACACACTCATCCTTTGGATTAGATTTAATCAATTCCTACTTCATATATTACTCCATGAAATTAAAATTCAATAGAAATTTTAATTAAAGAAAATATAAAATTAAAATTTAATAAATTATTTTCTCATTGAAATAATAAAATTTCACTCCTCGTTTCTTTAGATATTTTCCAAGATAAAAATTATTATAATAAGTTATTAAATAACACCAAAATTTCAAGATAATCAATTACATAAATTTTGTCCCTTAAGACTCATCCAAAATATGTTTTACCAAATTTCAATTCCAACACATTAGAAGGTATGTCAATAAATTCCCAAAATCAAGATATCATTATATTCCCCAAACATCATAAAGCATCTCTTAATGTCACATACCAAATATTGGAATACTTTTATCACTATAAAATCTAAAGGAAAATATGCACAATCCAAAAAAATAAAATCTCATTTTTTAAAATTAATCCCATAAATTTGTATATACAATAATCTCAAAATAATATAACATAACCTACTGAAAAATTTTATGGTTACTAATACAATCCCATAAATAGGTATTTATCGTTATTATCATTTCATCATCCAGGAGTTTAGGGTTCTGTGTAATGACAAAAACTTTTCTAATTAAAAAACCCCCTATAATTTAATTAAATATATTTTTATATAATATGGATATAGAAAAAAAACACTTATTTGGTTTTAGTATATCCTATCTGTAACACCCCGAGATTTTATGAAAAATATTCTTTTTAATTTCATTAATGTCTTGTGTTATACGCTACACCAAAAGGAGCTTTCACAACACACATCTATGGCCTGGCTTGAATTACACGCAATCGCGACCTTCCACGATAGCGTGTGTTGTACGCAACACCAAGTTTCGCTAAACAACGATATGCTATTAAAATATTATTAAAACTAGCCGTTATGAATAGTAATAACCACTTTTAGAAAATTTTTTAAATTTTATTTTTCAAAATGGACTTCATTTTTGGATTCGGAGTATCGAATTTAGCCTAAGGTGAAATTTTGGTACTTTTCGGATAACTTTCATATTCTGATGAATAGTGAAAATTACTAAATTTTAATTAAAAACAACTTTTTTAATCGAAATAATTAATAGTGATAAATTATTAATTTGAGTGGTTTTAAAGTATATTTAGAATATATTTTTACAATTTAATACAATTTTGGTCATTGGATGTAATTTCACATTTAAACCAGTTATAAACAAGTGTCAATCTTTTGATAGTTATTATCTCTTAAAAACACGCCATTTGTTTTGACGATGGGAATTAATTTTCAAATTAGTTAATGTAACTGATATGTCTTGAATTTGGTAAAACAGACATTATTTTTGAGTTCATAATATCAAATATAGCTTAGGCCTAATTTTTGGTATTTTTCTAAAAACTTTCAATTTTTGATGAATAGTGAAACCACTTAGTGGTAGTTAAAAAAACTAAATTTCTCATAAAACTTAATTTTACCGCTTCTGTGAGTGAAATTTCGAAAATCCGAGAGACACGGTTGATTTCAGTGAGTAAAATGTGGTTCAATGAGATGGAAATAATTTTTTGGTGAATAGTAACTTTTTACTTTTTTTTACCACGGTTAGAAGTAAATAGGGTAATTAAGGGTAAAAATGATATTATTATTACCCTAACACATGTCCCAATTCTATTGGACAAGTGTAATTCGACCAAAAACAACCTTAGGAATAAAATATGACCATTTAGGCCCACTTGGATTAGATTAGGACATTTATTATTAATTTATTTAAAGAAGGGTTAAAATAGTTAAAATCAAAGTATAATAAGTAAATCATTTTTAATATAGGTTTATACATAAGATAAATTAGACTATAAATACTCATTATAAATCTAAAAATATTTCCTACATAATGGTATTTTATTTGTAATTTTTAGACATTAGATAATGTAATTTATTTATGACATAATGATGATGTAGTAATTATCTTATTAATGAAATATTGACATAATTGATGTTATAAATAACCAAATAAATGTAATTTGAGAATTTTTATGAATTACACTAATTTTCTAGGTTAATATTACATGTTAGTATTGATTTAATTAACTTTTTTAGAACTTATCATTCTGTTATGATTTTCACAAAAATCAATTACTAAATAGTGTCAAAATTGACATAAAATAGTTTTTAAAACAAATATTATATTATTAATTGTAATTTTCTTCCTAAAAATCTAAGGATTGGCCAAATGAATTAGATAAGGTTATATGTATTAATAATAAACAACTTGGGGTTTTTTTGGATTGATATAGTAAGGTTATTAACCTTATAGTATAAGAACACAAGAAGACATCGTAAAAGTAAAATTATTTAACTTAATGTTAAATATAAATGATAAGGTTAAAATAGGAACCTAAACTTGTCTAAATTCTATTTTATGAGAGGATTTCGACCCATCCCCACCTTATCCTCGAAATAAATCAATTTGGAGCTATTTAAAACCGAACTTGACTTTATAATAAAATAATATTTTTAGTTATTCCAAAGGTGCCCCTCTCCTCCCTTATAAAAGGGAACCTCCTCCCTCTCTTCCTCAAACCACTTTGATCCTTCAAGCTCTGCCAACCCCTTACATTTTCTCCTCTCCACTTTCCTAGAGACATCCTAGAGGTTCTGGTCTTCTTCAAAGACCCATTTTAGTGCCCTAAAAGGAGGTCTCAAAGAAGCACTTCAAAGAAGAGGTAATGTCCGTTACGGATTCTTTCATCTTTATTTCTTCTTCCACTTCTTCTTCTAAGGTTGTTTCATTATGAATTAATAACATCAGTATCAATCATATATGTATATGTTATTATAAGTATGAAACAACCCTATTTCACCATCTATCCATCCTACGGAAAAAGAAATCATCGTGCGTGCGTACGTACGGAATACCGTCTCCACGCCGTGGTGTAATCTATTTTCCACCACCACCTTACATGGATGGGTATAATGGTGTAAATAATAACTATACATAGTTATTAGAACATCATATTGATTCTGATATATTGTATCATCCACTCCAATTCAATTCAATAATTATGTAAAGGATATCATCGCTCGTGCGTACGTACGGACAACCGTCTCCACGACCCGATGATATTCATTCTCCATGTTAACCATTTAAGAATGATTATAAAGTATATATAAGAAATAATAATTAAATATATGACATTATAAATCTACTGGATTTATGTATATATGTATTTCATCTACTTAATTCCATTCAACTCAATAAGGAAACGAAAACAGCGTTCATGCGTACGTACGGCCTACCGTCTCCATAAACAGTGTATTTATTTCCATTTATCGATCCATTATATATATGTATATTCTTAATATATATTATATATAAATCATGTTTTATATTCTGGAATTAATTAATCATGATCTAAGTAATCATATGATTAATTACAAGTTAAAACACGAACGACAAATGAGACGATTTTACCCAAAACACTACTTTAACATTAATTTACAAAAGAACGGGTAATATAAAGTCATAAGTGAACCATATATGATATAATAACAATGAATATAATTTTTTAATAAGTCAATGACATTATTTAAATCATTATACTGGAGGTTCGGACACTTACGAAGCAAATCGGACCTATGGTAAGGGAAATATCACAATCTCATTTTTATCCGAGATTGTTTATACTTTGGCATTTACTGGGGTGTATTTTATCATCCAAATCCATGTTTTCTTCAATATGTAATATTATTTTTATTCACCTACAATTGTTTAAATCCTATTTTACCCTTCGGTGAGTTTTTAGTAAAATATATGAAAGGAATCTTTTTTCGTTTTATTGTACGAGGTACTTTTTGACTTTTCTGACAAAAGTACGAGAAGAATGTTTTTTTTAAACTTATACTACATGAATGGATTTTTAAAAAATTATTTCCAAGAAGCTTTCTTTACAAGTTTTAAAGTTTATTTTTAATGAACTTCTTTTAGTTTAAAATTGTATGACATGTTAAGAAAGGAAAAGTGTTTTTAAAGTAGAAAGGATATTTTCCTCAAGAATGAAGTTCTAGTGTTTTCTCAAAATTATTTTCCATCTAAGATAATAAAGGGTTCTGTTTTTATCCCTATTATTACATTGATTTGATTATTTTGTGATGGAATTATTTTTATGAAATCCTTTATCGTATATGAATTGTTTTATGATGTTATGATGTTTAAGATTCCCATTTTTATTACATGGGTTATGCAATGATGTATGGTTTATGATTTTGTGGCACACATAAGAATGGTATAATTATGAGATGAGTGGGACCTATATCTCCCTCCAATGCATTGGGTAAAGATTTTATATCTCATGAGATATACATGGTTGGAACGGTAGGTTATATCGGTTCAGTGAAACAGGACGGAAATGAGGGTAACTCGGTTCAGAAAGGGACTTTGTCCACTAAGATAGTCTTGGCAATGAATCTTGACTAATAAGAAATGATTCTCTATGATTATGTGTGTATGACACAAAGTTTCATGTTTTATGTTATGGTTATTGGGATTTCATTTCACTACTATGATTTATCCCATGTTATGAAATTATGCTCTCTTTTGCAGGTTAAGATTTCCAAAATGTTATGTTCTTATGAATATGATGTGATTGATATTTCTTTTGTTTACCCTTACTAAGCATTTGAGCTCACCCTTTTATGTTTTCTTTTCCCCAAAATATAAAGAAAGGTTTTAGGTTAAAAAAAGGAAGATATTTATGGGAGATGTTGAAGATCTTTCACCACGATTAGAATATTATATTCCGAGTTTCCAAAGACACTAAACTATTACGATCCTGGTGTGTGTGTTTTTGTTATGTACTAAGTATTCCGCGAAAGTAATGTAATGTCCATGTATGTCAGGCTTTGGGTCTCTACAGTTGGTATCAGAGGAAAGGTTTAGTCAACCTTTGGAAACTAGGATGCAAAAACGTTAGTGAGATCCCTAGAGATATTTCTAAGGTATGTCTAGGGATGTCTCTAAGGTAAAGTATACATATAGGTTATAGTCCTAGAATTGCGCTAATGATCATAGAATTTAACCTAAGATGTTAGATATTGAGGGTACTCCCCCTTTTATTTTTTTGTTTTCCCTAGCATGATTTTTGCCTCTCACACTATTCTTTTTGGGTTTTAGACGATGGCTGGAACCCGAAGGAACCGTGTTGATCAATGCAATGGAAAATGCAATGATTGTTCTCTTGAACAAACAAATGTTATGGGAGATGGAGTCCAAAAATCTTATTGCTATACTTACACAAGCTATGAATCATTCTGGACTTCCAAATGAGAAGAGAAGGGAACAATATTCTATTGAATCCTTCATGAGGGAACGGTCACCTTCTTTCAGTGGGTCTTCTGATCCACTTGTTGCTGAACAGTGGATCAGTACTACTGAAAAGATATTTTCAGTTCTTCAATGTTCTGAACATGATAAAGTCATCTTAGCAGTATATCGTTTGGAAGGTGAATCTGATCAATGGTGGAATCTTATCAAGAATACGAGGCAAAGAGATGAAATTGAGTCCATGGAATGGGACGAGTTCAAGAACTTATTTTTCAATAAGTACTTCCCTCGTATTCTTCGAACAAAGATGGAGAAGGAGTTTCTTGAACTAAAGAAAAAGGATGATGAATCTATTGTATATACGAAGCGAATTTTACAAGGCTTACAAGGTATGCATCTGGATTTATCATCCAACCTGAAAGTAAAGTTGATCGATTCTTCAGTGGCTTAAAACCAAATATTCGAAGGGAATTATCTATAAGAGACTTAAGTAGCTATGAAGAAATTGTGTGTTGTGCTATCAAGGTAGAAATGGAAGTTGGTGTTACTTATCCATCTCATAGTTTTGACAAGAAACGAAAGATGGAGTTCAAGGAGAAATCTCAGAATAATGGTGAAAAGAAGATAAATGTTTCCTTATACTCAAAGTGTGGAAAGAAGCATGGTGGAGATTGTCTTAAAGGGACTAGAAAATGTTTTAAGTGTGGAAAAGAAGGTCATCGAGCAGCTGAGTGTCGAAGTAATGGAAAAAGGGTTTCTAATGATGGGAATAAAGAAAAGACTTCAGAGAATGCACCACCAACACTTCAATGCTTCAAGTGCAAGGAAATGGGGCATTATGCTAATAAATGCCCTAATCCAAGGGTTAGTGTTGATCGACATGAGCAACCACATAAGGCAAAGGACAAAGGGAAGTCACATGCGATCACCATTGACGATGTTGAATATGATAACGATGTGGTGGAATGATTAAGTGTATATGTAATGGGATTACAAAATAATGTTGTATATAGTATCGTGGAATATTAGAATATTTATGTACTGGTATATTGTGGTTTTCAATGGTACCGGTAACCATGGAATGTGATTGAGATATTTTTGGAATGTAGATGATATGCGCATAATGAAGGGATAAGGAGAAAATTAAATGTTTGATAGTATTCATGAGCTCATTATTGATATAAGGACTAAGTGATATCATTGTTTGAGTATATAGAATTTTGATGATTTTGGTATGTGGAAAGTGTTAACTTTTAACTGCATTCATGTTTTCACTAAGGTTCAATGGGTACTCAAGAGAATACATGATTAAGGCCTTTGAATGTTTGGAATTTGAACAACAAAACATATCTTATGATATATGGGGATCAACGATGGTATTAAATCTCTGGTAATCGTTTTCACTATATTATGAGAGTGGACTATAGTATTATGGATAAGCCTAAAGATTGGAATGGATTATGTTGGACATAAGTTAGTATTGTTTAAGGATATAAGTTTTTTCGATATTATTGATGGGATGTTATAGTAATGTAGTTTTAGAAAAAGGAAAACCTGCAGGACGGGCGACAGCCCATCGCGTCGGACAAGGTTGTGGGAATCGGACCCACAACTGAAGTGTAACTGGCATTTTTCGCCTACCACTGGCCTACAAGAAGTCCCTGGTTAGTAGAAACTAGTTTTATTTTATTAAGCAGTATGATATATGAAGTATAAGTTCATTTTAGGAACCATATAAGATTAATCTCACTACAGATGGACTTATGTTTTTTTTGATAACTTTTCTAACCTTTTGTTTGAGACAGATGGAATGACCCATCATTCTATCACATGATCTGCTAACACATCACGAATGAAAAATTCATCTTTATTTCTTTAAGATATGAAGTGGAAATTGTCCAAATAACGACAAACGGTAAGACTATACCAAAATCATGAAAGTATTTCTTCTAATTCCAATTTCATAAACTTTAGGGAAATGATCTTGAAAACCAAAAATGTTGTCCTAGTGCTCTTATATCTGATGATTCAGATGGTACCTTAGATCATCAAAAATTTATGGCTTTGTGATTGTTGGATTTTCCATAGCCATGTTCTCTATAACTCTCCATCAGAACATGATGGTTAGATTTCTCTTCCATATCCATATTTTCACCTATGTGGAAACCCAATGATTAGTTTATTTGGGTAACCGTTACGTTTCATACTTTTTTTTAAAGATTGGTGTTGGTATTCCTTTTTACGATGTGGGTTTCTATTAAAGAAACTTTCGAGTAGTAAACCATTTATAACCCCGACGAATTTCGAGGGCGAAATTCATTTTAAGGGGGTAGAATGTAACACCCCGAGATTTTATGAAAAATATTCTTTTTAATTTCATTAATATCTTGTGTTATACGCTACACCAAAAGGAGATTTCACAACACACATCTCTGACCTGGCTTGAATTACATGCAATCGAGACCTTCCACGATAGCGTGTGTTGTACACAACACCATGTTTCGCTAAACAACGATATGCTATTAAAATATTATTAAAACTAGCAGTTATGAATAGTAATAACCACTTTTTGAAATTTTGTAAATTTTATTTTTCAAAATGGACTTCATTATTGGATTTGGAGTATCGAATTTAGCCTAAGGGGAAATTTTGGTACTTTTCGGATAACTTTCATATTCTGATGAATAGTGAAAATTACTAAATTTTAATTAAAAACAACTTTTTTAATCGAAATAATTAATAGTGATAAATTATTAATTTGGGTGGTTTTAAAGTATATTTATAATATATTTTTACAATTTAATACAATTTTGTTCATTGGATGTAATTTCACATTTAAACCAGTTATAAACAAGTGTCAATCTTTTGATAGTTATTATCTCTTAAAAACATGCCACTTGTTTTGACGACGGGAATTAATTTTTAAATTAGTTAATGTAACTGATATGTTTTGAATTTGGTAAAATAGACATCATTTTTGAGTTCATAATATCAAATATAGTTTAGGCCTAATTTTTGGTATTTTTCTGAAAACTTTCAATTTTTGATGAATAGTGAAACCACTAAGTGGTAGTTAAAAAAACTGAATTTTTCATAAAACATAATTTTACCGCTTCTGTGAGTGGAATTTTGAAAATCTGAGAGACACGGTTGATGTCAGTAAGTAAAATGTGGTTCAATGAGATGAAAATAATTTTTTGGTGAATAGTAACTTTTTACTTTTTTTTACCACGGTTAAAAGGAAATAGGGTAATTAAGGGTAAAAATGATATTATTATTACCCTAACACATGTCCTAATTCTATTGGAAAAGTGTAATTCGACCAAAAACAACCTTAGGAATAACATATGACCATTTAGGCCCACTTGGATTAGATTAGGACATTTATTATTAATTTATTTAAAGAAGGGTTAAAATAGTTAAAATCAAAGTTTAATAAGTAAATCATTTTTAATATAGGGTTATACATACGATAAATTCGACTATAAATACTAATTAGAAATATAAAAAGATTTCCTACATAATGGTATTTTATTTGTAATTTTTAGACATTAAATATTGTAATTTATTTATGACACAATGATGATGCAGTAATTATCTTATTAATGAAATATTGACATAATTGATGTTATAAATACCCAAATAAATGTAATTTGAGACTTTTTATGAATTCCACCAATTTTATAGTTTAATATGACATGTTAGTACTGATTTAATTAACTTTTTTCGAACTTATCATTCTGTTATGATTTTCACAAAAATCAATTACTAAATAGTGTCAAAATTGACATAAAATAGTTTTAAAAAAAATATTATATTATTAATTGTTATTTTCTTCTTAAAAATCTATGGTTAGGCCAAATGACTTATATAAAGTTATATATATTAATAATAAACAACTTGGGGTTAGTTTGGCTTGATATATTAAGTTTATTAACCTTATAGTATAAGAACACAAGAAGACATGGTAAAAGTAAAATTATTTAACTTAATGTTAAATCTAAATGATAAGGTTAAAATAGGAACATAAACTTGTCTAAATTCTATTGGATGAGAATATTTCGACCCATCCCCACCTTAGCCTCAAAATAAATCAATTTGGAGCTATTTAAAGCCGAACTTGACTTTATAATAAAATAATATTTTCAGTTATTCCAAAGGTGCCCCTCTCCTCCCTTATAAAAGGTCACCTCCTCCCTCTCTTCCTCAAACCACCTTGAGCCTTCAAGATCGTCCAAACCCTGCCATTTTCTCCTCTACACTTCCCTAGAGACATTAGATACGTTCTGGTCTTCTTCAAAGACCCATTTTAGTGCCCTAAAAGGAGGTCTCAAAGAAGCACTTCAAAGAAGAGGTAATGTCTGTTACCGATTCTTTCATCTTTATTTCTTCTTCCACTTCTTCTTCTTAGGTTGTTTCATTATGAATTAATAACATCAGTATCACTCATATACTGATATGTTATTATAAGTATGAAACAACCCTATTTCACCATCTATCCATCCTACGGAAAAAGAAATCACCGTGCGTGCGTACGTACGGAATATCATCTCCACGCCGTGGTGTAATCTATTTTCCACCACCACCATACATGGATGGGTATAATGGTGTAAAGAATAACTATACATAGTTATTAGAACATCATATTGATTCTGATATATTGTATCATCCACCCCAATTCAATTCAATAATTATGGAAATGATATCATCGCTCGTCCGTACGTACGGACTACCGTCTCCACGAAGCGATGAGATTCATTCTCCATGTTGACCATTTAAGAATGATTATAAAGTATATATAAGAAATAATAATGAAATATATGACATTGTAAAGATACTGTATTTATGTATATATTTATTTCATCTACTTAATTCCATTCAACTCAATAAGGAAACGAAAACAGCATTCATGCGTACGTACGACCTACCGTCTCCATGAACGGTGTATTTCTTTCCATTTATCGATCCATTATATATATGTATAATCTGAATATATATTATACATAAATCATGTTTTCTATTATGGAATTAAGTAATCATGATCTAAGAAATCATATGAATAATTACAAGTTAAAACACGATCAACAAATGAGACGATTTTACCCAAAACGCTACTTTAACATGAATTTACAAATGAACGGGTAATATAAAGTCATAAGTGAACCATATATGATATAATAACAATGTATATTATTCTGTAATAATTAAATGTCATTATTTAAATCATTATACAGGAGGTTCGGACACTTACGAAGAAAATCGGACCTAAGGTAAGGGAAATATCACAATCTCATTTTTATCCGAGATTGTTTATACTTTGGCATTTACTAGGGTGTATTTTATCATCCACATCCATGTTTCCTCAATATGTAATATTATTTCCATTCACCTACAGTTTTTTAAATCCTATTTTACCCTTCTGTGAGTTTTTAGTAAAAGATATGAAAGGAATCTTTTGACGTTTTTTTGTACAAGGTACTTTTTGACTTTTCCGACAAAAGTACGAGAAGAATGTTTTTTTGAATTATACGACATGAATGGATTTTTAAAACATTATTTCCAAGAAGATTCCTTTACAAGTTTTCAAGTTTATTTTTAATCAACTTCTTTTAGTTTAAAATTGTATGACATGTTAAGAAAGGAAAAGTGTTTTTGAAGTAGAAAGGATATTTTCCTCAAGAATGAAGTTCAAGTGTTTTATCAAAATTATTTTCCATATAAGATAATAAAGGGTTTTGTTTTTATCCCTATTATTACATTGATTTGATTATGTTGTGATGGAATTATTTTTATTAATTCCTTTATCGTATATGAATTTTTTTATGATGTCATGATGTTTAAGATTCCCATTTTTATTTACATGGGTTATGCAATGATGTATGGTTTATGATTTTGTGGCACACATAAGAATGATATTATTATGAGATGGGTGGGACCTATATCTCCCTCCAATGCATTGGGTAAAGATTTTATATCTCATGAGATAGACATGGCTGGAACGGTAGGTTATACCGGTTCAGTGAAACAGGACTGAAACGAGGGTAACTCGGTTCAGAAAGGGACTTTGTCCACTAAGATAGTCTTGGAAATGACTCTTGACTAATAAGAAATGATTCTCTATGATTATGTGTGTATGCCACAAAGTTTCATGTTTTAATTTATAATTATTGGTATTTCATTTCACTACTATGATTTATCCCATTTTATGAAATTATGCTCTCTTTTGCAGGTTATGATTTCCAAAATGTTATGTTCTTATGAATATGATGTGATTGATATTTCTTTTGTTTACCCTTACTGAGCATTTGATCTCACCCTTTTATGTTTTCTTTTCCCCAGGATATAAAGAAAGGTTTTAGGTTAAAAAAAAGGAAGATATTTATGGGAGATGTTGAAGATCTTTCACCACGATTAGAAGATTATATTCTGAGTTTCCAAAGACACTAAACTATTATGATCCTTGTGTGTGTGTTTTTGTTATGTACTCAGTATTCCACGAAAGTAATGTAATGTCCATGTACGTCAGGCTTCGGGTCTCTACACTATCAAAAATAAAATACCATTAATAAACATTATCGTTGATAATATAGTTGTTGAATAGTTATCATATTATTAGTATAAATATAAGATTTTAATAAATCCAATTGGAGAGACAAAGGATGTAATGGCCTCAACCGATTTGATTGTACCATAAGAAGCCCATTTATCATAGTTTACAAAGAATATAGAATTAGTGGAAATTTTCCTTGAAAATCCCAAGATGAGTTCCAACAACTTAAGCATGAACAAAACTGTTTATAAGAGATATTCAAGCTCATCGAGATCATGGCCCAATCCATATACACTAAACTACCCCATGAAAGTCTCATTATCGAACATCTTAATCTTAGAGTGTTGGATGGTGTATTTATGGGATATTTTTTAAGTCCCTATAAATATAAATAGATAAATTATTTTCAATTGAAAAATATATATATTTAATACTTATTATTATTACTTTTTAAATTATTTTGATTTTTTACAATAAAACACAAACTGTATTTTTGAGTAATATTAAAATTCAATTAAATCATTTATTTTGATGAATTAATGGATTTATGAAAAAAAATTATAAAATATTATTAATAAATAATTTTTATCATATATAAATGATTATTTTATTTTTATAGTGTCAAATTTAATTTTTATATGGGTTTAAGAACTGTTATTATAAAAAAACATGGTATTTCTCAACAAATGTCGAATATATATTAAAATTCAAAATTAAAATATTTAGAATATTATTTTGATAAAATAAATATTACTTTTCGATTTATAATTTATAAATTATCTAGTGGTGAATTTTTCATAACTTTCTAAGATAGTTGATTTTTTTAGTAGAAATTTAATATGAAAGAAATATAATTTATGTATTATGACATCAAAATACCCCAAAAGTGATGTAATAAAAACCATATATTGTATCAAAGACCCAATATAAGTGTTCCAATTAAAATTATATAATTATATGTATATTTATTTATTTTTATAAAACCTTTATGAATCACCAAGAACCTATAATATATGTTAATGTTTCAAAATCACTTTTTTAAGAGTATAACTCACCACACCATCACCAGGTGTAATGTTTTAATAAGTTCTTCCCATGGACTTATAAAATAATAAAAAACACTCATATATTTCAGAAAATATGGTGAAAACTATGGTAAGGATTATGGGTTTGGTAATTTTATAATATAGAATCTAAAACCTATGTTTGAGAAATAATAAGGAATTCCCCCCACTTTTCCTATATAAACCCCACAAGTCACTAATTTACCTTTAATAAAAATCCTTGGATCATTTACATAATCATACCTCCCCTCTTTATAGTCCTCACAAGGTTCCCCAATGATCTCAAGTAGCCCTTCCCAAGCATTTGGAATCACCCTCTCATGGTAAGGGATCCCCCCATTCTCCTCTTTATTCAAGTATCTTCTTTATATTATGTATTTTATATTCATTAATTAATGTTGGTATATGTTCATATAAATCCCTCTTATTGTCCATTTTATTTCTAAATTATGAGATACCCTTTTATAAATCATCATTCCCTCCCATGAACATTCATACGCCCATGTTATGCTGCTGAATTTCCAGAGTGATTTTCTATGCCAAACAGTTGTATAGTGAATACCCATACACATTCCCTATCTAGGATTTTCCCCATTATGAACACATAAATCTTGATTGTGGAATTTCATGTATTTATTAGACAACCATTTACTGTGGAATAGAATAATATGATGAATGAATCCATTTTTTATGATCCATGTTGCACACTTAAGCATAAGAATGAAATGAGTGTGATGGGTGCGCCAAGAATTATTTAGATATATAATGCATTGGGTAATTTTTTAGACTCATGAGTTGTCATTAAATGGAATATAGAGTGAACCTAATCCATCATAGGAAATTTTCCATCATGTTTTATTGGTATTTACACTTGAACAATGTTTATCATGTTGTGTTTTATGTTTTTTGTAATATTTTCCCATATTACCTTTATGTTATCAGTTTATATGATGTCTCATTATTCATTTTTATTATTACCTATCCGTTGAATCCCCATTCATATGCCTATTTTCTATCATGTGTTACTTTATTCATGTTATTCTATGTTTACTCCCTTATTGGAATTTATAGCTCACGACATTGTTATGTATACCCCCAGGTTATCCTGTGTAGTTTTGAAAGATATGGAATTTTATTATAATGTTAAGTAATTTTTAAATAAATATGATGTATTATTTCTTTTAAGTTGTTTTTTAATTTACCTAATTTCAAAAGACACTATAGCTATCAATCATCCAGGTTGTATTTTGTGTAATATTAGGTAATAAATCAGCATTTAATGTATAATAAAGTAAAGGGTTTCTATAGTTGGTATCGATTGAAATGTTTAATTATTATGGGGATTGATATTAGAAAACTCTTGATAAATCCTTAGGGATACTGATATGTATAAAAATTCACCCCTAAATTTTTTATATTATAGAGTATTCAGTTTATCATGAACTTACACTCCTTTAGGGACACTAAAAGTTGAAGTTTTTCTAGAACAAATGATGATAGGAGTAATAACCGAAAACATCGTGTTGAGATACACTCGATAGGGAACTGGTGAATGATAATGGGTCTTGATGTAAACATGGTTTGACAATCCCAAAGGTTATTATTTGGTATGTTCTCAAGATCATTACAAAACATTATTAAGGGAACAAAAATGTCCATAAGAATATATGTTGGTAAATAGATCTTGGGTATCATATAATAAAGATTATAAATTCATATTTTAATAAATAAATTTCATTTATAATTTATTCCTTTAAATTCATTAGATTTTATTTATGAATGTCATTGTTTAAAAATGATCATCTCAAATTTTCTTGTTATTCTAGACAATAGTCAAAATTATGATTAATCTAGTAAAAACCCAACGTGAAATGAAAAGTGATGACTAGAAAAACAAGATTCCCAACATGATGAAATAAGGTATAGAAAACATTTTGAAAAAACAGTCTCAGCTAACTCAGGTTTTGAATAGGAAGCTGGATGAGGAAGAGAACAGAAATCCCCCTTAAAATGAATAAGCTAAAATTGAGAACATTATGTGAAAAATTCCCTTACAATTTAATGGATCATATAATCACTTAATAATAGAAAAATTATTCAACTTCATTGAGTTTATTTCCTATCCTCGAGTGTTTTGAGCAATAGAATGTTCTACTAGTTGTTTATTTTATCGAGGGAGAAGACGATCAATAGTGGACAATGATGAAGAATATGAATACTAAGGAAAATATTGAAAGTATTTGAAGGAAGTAATTTGGGAAATTTATTTTTGGTAAATATTTTCCCCGCACTCTCTTACATAAAATGGAAAGGTATTTCCTTTCCCTCAAGAAAAAAAGGCTTCAAATATATTGGGAATTAAAAGGAAAATGTAAAAAATACTTTCACAATATGCCGCTGAATTTGATGTTACCTTAGAAATCAAAGTTTATCACTTATTTGATGGGATAAAACCTAGTCTATAATTTTCCCAAGTGATCCTATACTATGATAGATTTTCAAAAATAGGTTGATGTACCCTCAATGTCGAAATGTGGATCAATGAATCTCAAGGGTATAATTGAGATAAGAAGATAAAAGTGGAATTTAATTCTGACCATGTGATGGAGAAATATAATGGTTCTATGAAATTTTAATATCCCACTAATAATAAGTGTGGAATGAATCACCCCAAAAATATTATAAGGGGAGGAGGAAATATTGTAGGTGATTGAAGGAAGGAAATCTCGATTACGATTTCCAATAAGAGAAACTAACAAATTTGATAGTGGAAAGGAATTCTCTTGTTAAACTTTATGACTTTGTTCATTGTTTTAATTATAAAGAAAAAGTGTAATTTTCAAACTAATTCACTTATCCTAGGGTTTTTGGAGAAAACCAATAACCTTCAAGGAAGAAAGAGTGTGATTATGACATCACCACCATAGAGGTCAATCCAGACATTGAAGTGGTCATAAGTATGCTAGATATTCATTCAAGAATATTGAACATACTTTTTTATTCTTATTCTACAAATTCCTTTATATCACTCAATTTTAGTGGGACTATTCAAACACCACCACAAATCATGGAAGTATAGTTTTTTTAAATAGAAAATAGTGAAATTATTTCATCCTGAGTATATAACTCCTCCCCTGTCAAGATTTGTGGGTAGAAATTTCTAGAGAACCTTGTGATCCTCCCATTAGTATAATTTGATGTAGTTATGGTCATGGATTTTTTTTCCTTATATAGATCTGATTTAAATGACCACGAGAAGAAAAAAAACTCTATATATCACAAATCTTACTTTGATTGTGTACAAGTGAAATAAGGATGATGAATCTTATGTAGTATCAGCATCAAAAGAATGGATATTATCTCTTTAATAGGAGGATTTTCTATCTAAAATGACTTCCTCTTGGAAAAGGATCATATTAGAAGACATTAATATTTTGTGGGAATATTATAATTTGTTTCCCAAAAAATTTCTTGGTCTTCCTCCGAACTAAGAGTTGGAAATTTTATCAATATTATACCTGGTGTGTTTTGATTATCCAAGAATCCATATAGAATGGATATTGTGGAACATAAGTAACTAAAAAAAATAAAGGAGAATATGTAAAAGGTTTTCATATACCCAAGTGCTTCACCTTGGGGTGAACAAGTCCTCCTCATTAAGGAGATAGATGGGTCAATGCACTATTTAATTATTTATTATGTGCTAAAAAAGATCATGATAAAGAATAAGTATTCTCTACCGTGGTTTGATGACTTGTTTGATTAGATACATGAAGAAAAATACTTCTTTAAGGTGGATCATCAATTGGGATATTATTAATGAAGGGTAAATAAGGAGTATATCCTCAAATACACTTTATATACAAATTTTGGGTACTATGAGTTCATAGTAATGGAATTCGGACTCACTAATTCTCCATAAATCATCATGGACATGAAAAATAGTTCCTGTAGATATTAACTCAAAAAAATGTGGTAATAATTATAGATGATATTATGATATAATCTAAAAAGGAGGATCACCTGAGTAATGTGCTAAAGACCATACGAAGGGTGAAGCTTTATGAAAATAAATCAAATGTACGTTCTGATTGATGGAAGTCTCCTTCTTGGTACATATTATCACATGTAATGGGATTTCTGTGTAACCTTAAAATATAGAATCTATTGAAGGATGGTCGATTCCAACATCTATGAAAAATATATATTCTTTCCTGTGATTATTTGGGTATTATCACATATTTGTTAGATATTCCTCATGATTTTAAAAAAACCTAACAAAGATCACATGTAAGGGAGTCATGTTGGTTTGTAATGATGAATATGAATGGAGATTTAGGTTGTTGATGAAGAGTATTATCACTACACATGTACTCACACTACCCACAGGTGGAGATCATTTTTTCATATATATTGAATCTTTAAATAATGGTTTGGTTGTGTGTTAATGTATAATGAAAATGTAATAGCGTATGCATCAAGTAAATTGAATGTTCATGAGAAGAACTATCCAAATGTATGATCTGGATATGGTTATAGTGATCTTCACATTGAAAATCTAGCAACATTATCTATTTGGGGGGAAATGAGAAATATATACGGATCATAAATGCATAAAGTATTTATTCACACAGAAGAATCTGAATATTCTCTAATGCATATTAATAGAGATGATCAAGGACTATAATAGATAAATCAACTATAATCCTAAGAAAGAAAATAATATGGTATACACTCAATGTAGAAAGGATCTAAATTTTTTCATTGATGATAATTGATAATAATATGATCATAGTAGACATAAAATGTATGGACATAGGCATCATAAATGAAGATATATCATTAACCTTTTCACAAAGGATTGATCAACCATAAATTTTGGATATAAATGATTCTTAATGAGATAAAGTGGGGATTCAAAATAATGTTGATGCTATAAGAAATGGGAAGTCCTCAAAGTTCAATGTTAATAAATATGGAGTTGTGCTAATTTGGTCATGATTATTTATACCATCAAAAACTGAATTAAATAAGGAGTTATTGGATGATTCTCATAGATCACCCATATCCATCCATCTAGGAATCAAAAAATATGTATCAAGATTTTAAATAGCACTATTGGTGGGAAAATATGAAGAAGGGGATTGCAAAATATACATGAAGATGTTTTGTATGACAACAAGTGAAGGCAGAAAGGAAAAAAATAAAAGGGGATTATTCAACCACTACCCATAACTACATAGAAATTGAGAAACATCACCTTGAACTTTTTCCCTAGTCTTCTAAAGAAATAAATAAGAGATAATTCTATTTGGGGTATGGTGGATCATTATACAATTACTTCCCACTTCATTTCAATTAAATAGGACTTATCACTTGAAAAACATGTAAGGATTTACATTAGAGAGGTGGTAAGTTTGAATGGAACATCACTGTTTATTGTATTTGATCACAACCCAATATTTACCCCCATTCTCTTGAATTGTCTCCAAAAATATCTAGATATAGAGTAAAACTTTATCATGGATTATCACCCTTAAATTGATGGCCAATATGAGTGGACTATCTAGATACTCGAGGACATGTTGAGAGCATGCTCAATTGATTTTAATAGAGGGTGGGATCAACATCTTCCTTGAGTGGACTTCTCATAAAATAATAGTTCCCACTCTAGAATCCATATTTCAACCTATTAATCCCTTTATGGTAATAAGTGGAGAGAACCTACATGATGGGATAATGCTGGGGAAAACAAATTGTTAGGTCCTTAAATGGTTTAGGAAATGGTGGGAAATTTCAAGACTATTCGGTAGAACCTCAAGGCTTCTTAGATTTAACAAAATATCTATTCTAATAATAATTAACAAGAACTAAAGTTTGATGTTATAGATAAGTTATTATTATGAATATTCCCAATGAATAAGGGCATGATAATTTTAAATAATGTAAATCATAGTCCATGATACAACAGTCCCATTAATATCCCTGATCTCATTAGAATAGTAGCCTATCAACTAGAACTCCCACATGACCTATATCAAGTACATGATGGGTTCTATTTATCACTCTTGAAAAAATAAATAATATACCCCTAACATGTAATCAATATATAGGTGGAAATATTAAATAATGATCTTTCTAATGAGGAATAGTCAGTGATGATCTTAGATTGTCGATACAATGTTCTATAGAATAAGTTAGTACACTTTTTCAATGTGCTATAGAGAAAAACAAAGTTTGAATAAGATACATGGGAACTATAGGAAGATACGAAGTAGAATTACCCTCATCGTTTTTGATGTGGGAAATGAAAATTTTGTGGTGTAAATTTTTGAAGGGGGGGAGATTATAATGACTTGAAGTTTTATAAATAAAATTCCTCTAGATATTTAATTAAATTTATTAATATATATATAATGGATATAGAAAACACATTCACTTATTGGGTTTTATTATATTCTATCAGATTTAAAATATAGTTAAGCATAATTACTATTGATAAAATAGCTATTGAACAGTGATGATATAATTTGAATAAATATAGGATTTTACTAAATCTACTTGACAAAGACAAAGGATGTGATGGTCTCATCCAGTAGGATCATACCATACCCAACACATTTATCAAAGTTTTGAAGGGGATAAAATCACTTGGATTTTCCCAAGACCAAGGCCAAACTAAGATCCAACAATATAATCATGACTAAAACCATTTACATGAGAATTTCAAGCTCATTGAGATCAAGACCCCAACCATGTATGTCGAACCATCCCATAAAAGTATCACCATCACACACCTTACTCTTAGGTCGTTTCCTATGTATTAAATGTATACATATCAAGACCCTATAAATATGAATATATACAATGTTTTAAATATATGAATAGTTGTATTTACATATTTTTATTATTATTTTATAATTGATTTGGATTTTATACAATATAACCAAAACATTATTTTGGTGTATTATTCAAATTCTATTAAGGAATTATTTATTGATTAATTAACGGATTTTTGAAATAAAAAATATTTTAATAAAATATGATTATTAAATAATATTTAAAAAATAAAAATTTCCATATAATTTTTATGAAGTCAAATGTGTTTTTTATAAGGGTTTGAAAAACAAATTAATCTAAAAACCCATTATTTGTCAATAATATTTTTTCTATTTTAAAAGTGAAAATTCACATATTTATAAAATTATTTTGCAAATATAAATATATTTTTTTGAATTATAATTCTAGAATAATTTATCATTGAATCATTCCTATTTTTCTAAGATAGTTGAATTTTTAGGTAAAAATTAAATATGGTGTAAATATAAAAAGTGTATTATGAAATAATAATTTCACAAAAGTGATGTATCAAATACTATAAAGTGTAACCATGACCAAATATAGGTTTTCTCTTTAAAATTAGGTTATTTTATGTTTATTTTACAAGTTTTATGAAACCACTATGAATCCTCAAAAACCCATAATATATTTTAGGATTTTAAAATCATTTCTTTAAGAGTGACTTACCTCCACATCACCAAAACAAGTTTTTTAATAATTATATACAATAGCCTTATATAAAATTAATAATTCCAATATATGGAATAAACCTTGAGAAAATCTATGGGATTTTTTTGGTTTTGTTTATTTCATTATATATATTCCAAAACCTAATTTTTGAGAAATAATAAAGAATTTCCCTCTCTGTTCCTATATTAACCCAAACACGCATAAATATTTCTTCACTAAAAAAACTTGGATAATGTCATTAATCATAACTATCATATCTAAATCCCTCTAAAGGTTCTCCCATGATATAAATAACATCCTTCTATGCATTTAGAATCACCCTCTCAATGTAAGGAATTCTTTCCATCTCTTATTTCTTCAAGTATATTCTTTATCTTATATATTTTATCAACATTTCATAATGTTGGTATATGTTATTACATATCCTCTTACAATAAATTATATTTCTAAATGATGATATACCCCTTTAACTCCATTTAATCCCTCCCATGAACAGCTGTTGGCCCCTATTATGATGCTGAAATTTCAACGTGGTTTTCCATGGAAAATAATTGTTTAGTGAATACCCATTCCCATTTCCCATCATGGGATTTCACATTTATGCACTTATACTTATTTATTGGGGACCTACATGTATGTTTTCCACACTCACTAATTTTGGATTAAAATATGATGATGGATGATTCCATTTTGTTTGATATATGTGGCACACATATGCATGATAATGAAATGAAAGTGACATGTTGATCCAGAAATATATAGTGCTCCACTACAATGGGTAATGTTTTAGTCTCAGGATACATCATAGATGGGATTAATGAGTGAACCCAATCCATCACATGACTTTTTCCATCATGATGTCTTGGTATTTATCATTGAAAAATCTTATTTATTTATTTTTTTATGTCATTTCGACATTTTCCCAAGTTATATTTATGTTATCATGTCATGTTATGACTCATTGTTCATGATTATGAGTCTCACTCCTTTTACTCCCCATTGATATTCCTATTTTCTAACAAGTATTGAATTCTAAATTTTATTCCATGTTTACCCCCTTACTGTGCTTTATAGCTCACCCATTTCTCATGTATATTTCTATGTTATCCTGGGTAGTTTTAAAAGATATGAAATTTTTTGAGAACATTATGGATGTTTTAAATGAAGACAATGTATTATATATTTTAAGTTTTTTTGTAATTTTTCTAATTCACAAGGAAACAAGTCTTATCAATCTTATATGTTGGATTATGTGTAATAATTTTTAATAAATATTGAATTAATTTATAATAAATATAATGGTTCCATATTATCCTCCCCCAATAATGTATTTTCCAAAAAGATCGAATTTCATCTGCATCACTTTTCCTATACATTGGTAGCACTGAACATATATCCCAAAAATCCTTAAATAAAACTTGATTTAATACTATCTTTATATTTTTTATGATTATTACTAGTCATAAAATACTTCTAAAACATAATTTTTGAATCCAAATAAAAATAAATTTAAATCATTCCACATCAGCCATAATAATAGCATATTTTTCACCTTGATCCCTTAGATTCTTCTAAGGTATATTCCCCTGATGATTGTAGTATTCATTTACATATTTCCCTATATCTGTATAGCTGAAAAAATGAATATTATTGGTTTCATTCATACCCATAAAATCATGGAAATTTTGTTATTTTTATCTACACATATAGAAAACTCTCATTTACTTTGAGATGGTACAAGAGTATTTCATTCCATAATAATCACATGGGGAAATCCATCTTTTTCTTCTTCCCTTCATATTATATTTTCTTTGTCATCCTATTCTTATCTTTAATCCATTTTAATCCATGAGACTTGTAAATTATTTCTTTTTTTTTATTGAACATGATAAAATTCCATCATATGATTATATTTTTTGGGAGACTAGTTCACAATGAAATATTGGTTTAACCCCATCAAAGAAATGATAAATCATACTATTTGGATTACATTAAATGATAAGTTTCCCATTCCATCCTCTATCATCCATTTTTAAATATCTTAATACACAATTTTCTATCCTAATATTATGTATTATAATATATAATCCCAAAAATAGTGAAATAATTATCAAAAATTGAAAAACTTACTCATGGTTCACCAGATTATCAGAAACAAGGTTTTATTGGGAATATTTACCAATCATAAAAATATTTTCAAATCCTTTATAATGGTTTATAATGAAAATTTTAATTTTCCAAATCATATCCCATGGTATTGTCAAGCCATTTTCCTTGTAAGGACCATTGTTTTGTACTAGGGATTTCATGAGTTAAGTTGAACATGGCTTTTTCATAATTATAATTATTAAGTACATCTAGTCCAAAACCATAATCACTTTCAGTATCCATACATATATTTATTTCTAATAAATCCACATAATATCAACTTTAAAAAAACATTAATATGTTATTATATACTTATCATCAACATCTATAATAGGGTTATGTTCCCAAATTAATGTTTTCCTAAATCTAGTTCACATGTTTTATACTAAAATTCCTCTGATACCCACTAAAAATACACAAACAATAGTAACCTAGAGATGGTGGTTACATTATGAAATTTGAACTAGATACAATATTTCACTTCTTGAAGGATTCAATAGTTTATTACACTAGGTAAAGTGGATAAATACTTAAATTTCCTATACATTTAAAGAAATTAAAAAAATATATTTTCTTTTAGAATTCCATTATTCCATTTATCAAATCCTAGCATATCAATCATAAAACACTTACTGGGATCTAGAAGAAAATAAAAAATAAGAATATGGGAGATATAAAATGATAATTAATGGTAGGAACACATCAGAAGATATCATGAATAAATAATCATAATCGAAATAGAAAGGTAAATAACATTAAAAAATTATATTTAAACAATAACCTAATCATAATATGGAAGGAATAAATGATGATCAACTAAATCCATATAAATAATCACAGGATCATGAAACTTATCCATGTAAATTAGTACTAATTAAATAATCACATAAAAATTAATAACGGATATCATATGTAATGAATGTGTAATTTCAATCATCTCAGACATTCTATCAAGACAATTCACATAATTGGTTAATAATGTGGGTAAAACATGATGAAAATTTCCAGCTAATTTATCACATGATCCATGTTTAGGCATCGAGGGGATGAATATTATGGGGCCCCACCCATCACATAATAATCCCAATGTGTTACTCAAATGAAAGGGGTGAAACAAAATCAACATAAACACCCTTATATAAAAAAAATATAAAAAATTTTAATACTTACAATAGTAAAAAAACATAATTGTAGACCATCTAGTGTTATATGGTGAATGGTAATAAAATTTTACATCTATAGTAAAACTAATAATAAACTATCCAATGAATGAATAAGTATTATATCAATAAAATATATCCCTAATGGAACAAAATTAAAATAAACCATTTATGTTGTTAATTAATAAAAATACCATAATAATTTTATTAAAAATATTTTTTAGTAAAATACAATTTCCACATTGAAAGTATATCTTTTTCATCAAAATGTGTAAAAAAAATTGAAAAACAATTATTGAAAATAACCTTTTAAATTTATAATTTAATAATTAAATAATTTAGTGGTCATTATGGAATGAATTTATGTTCATTCCATACATGCTAAAAAAATTTATTCCTTTCAAATTATTGCTAAAATACAAATTGGTTTTTTGAAAAAGAAATTAATATTCCACTCAAATCTTTTTTTAAAGTCAATCAGGGGTTAAAATATATTTAATAAATCATATGTAAAATCTAAAAACATGTTTTTTGCAACATTTTTATTAAAATCTATGTTGGAAAAAATGATTTTAACTTGAAAAGAGAAATGAAGTCGATTTAAAAAAAACAGTTTATCAATCATTTTAATCCACAAAGAGAAGATAAATTTTACTATTACATGGAATGTTTATTGAATAACTATATTAGAAGAAATATATTTATTTTATGGTAGATATATCAAAAAAATTACCCCACTGGAGAGTTAAACATAAACAATCTTGAATAATGATGTGATTGAAATATAAACTCTTACTACTTTTGTAACTTTGGAATCATAAACCCCATAGAATGGATAACATAAAAAGAAACTTTAAATACCCTAAAGATAATAATATTCATGATATAAAAAATAAAAAATTGTATTACATAAACCAATAAAATAAATAAATATTTAATATGGCATACATATTATGAATGTATAAGTGAGATGGGTAACACTTACCTCATGTTTGACTAACTTTATATGTGTATGCTCCTCCTTTTCTTAGAGAAAACTTCATTTAATCACTTTATAAGGAAAATAGAGATGATAATCATGGAAGATTGTAACCACTATAATTTCTAAAAGGATTATAAAGAGGGATTTTGATAGGGTATGGTCAAGAAAAATGGCTTGATATGTTTGATTAAGTTATGGGAGTGAGTTCCTTTTTATAATTGAAGAGGACTAAAAATATTGTAAATACCCAAAAACATATTCCATAATCGTAAGTCACATTCATACAATGTGGATCTAAATTTTTTTATCAATGTAATGGATTAATGATATGGTCCAGAAACACCTTTACCAAAATAAAAAAACATGTGTTTTAAACATTTTGATCCATAATGTCTCTATTTCCATAGTTTTATAGTATTTTAACTTCGGTAACTAGTATTTTTAACATGAATATTTTATAGATTAAGTATAAAATAAAATCATTCTTATTAGATAAGTTAGATCCACTAATTCTAAATATAAAATATAATTTATCAAATAAAAATTATTTTTTTATAGAAAATTAATTTTAACACAAGAACATTTAACGTGAAAAAACATTGCTTAACATTAACTATAGTAACAAAGATTTTACTTGATAAGGGTCAATATAGTCCCTAAAAAATAATAATAAATTAATTAATCAATCCTATTTTATATTTAAAAACATTTATAAATTCATTATCAGAGGATAAGATTTTTCATAATTTTAAATCCTTTTAAAAAATAAAATTTTTTATAAACTAACATTAATTTCAATTATGACATTAATAATTTAATTTGAATTTAATATATATCAAGTTAATGATAAAATTAAAATATATCTTGTTCACACTAGTATAACATGATATATTTCTCTAAAAAATCAATGGAAAAAATTAATTCACAGATTTTATTTCAATTTAAATACTTTTAATATTCTTTATTTTATTTTATTTTATTAATTTCCTAATTACTACATTGGTGTTTATTAAGAATTTAAATTAATTATAGGATTACTGAAAATGAAAAACAAATAAAAATCATTAAATTAATTTCATTATGATAAAAATTACAATCCATATTCATTCACATTTTAATTTTATCCTTTTATGAACACATAATTCAAATTTTAATGGAAGTGGGTGACATTTTGTGTTCTTCATTACATAAATTATTATATAGGTTATATTAATCAACAATTGTCCAAAAAACACATAAATATGGTTCAAATTGTTTCCAATACATAGTAATTAGATGAGTGTTTATATTATTTTAACCATTGTCTTTTTTAGTTCAACCCTACTGTAAACTTGTTTTGACATTGACCATGGTAATTAATGACTACTATTTTAAATATTCATTAATAAAAAAATTAAATTGAACTTATTATATGATATTTCTTATTTTTATTTCAAATATATAACAAATTTATCCCAATTAAATTCACAGAAGTGGTAGTATTCAATTTAAAATTAAACTCACAAACGTATAGAAAAAATGGCTTTCCCAAAGAAAATCATTATAATGTTTAAAAAATTATACTATGATAATAGAATACGAAATTCACTCATATGACTTCAATTTGTTGTATTTTAATATGGGTTAACTAATTTTATTTTAAAATTAATATTAAATTGTTACTTTTTACTATGGAATCCCCTTAATAGTTCCCTGAGATGGTGGGCCACAAGTCCTCAAGAATGCATCCCTATTTTCTAGAGGATAATAATAATTTGAGAGGTAATTGTGTGTGTATATTTGGATACTATGATATCATATATTATATTCTACCATAGTGGAATGAAATAATTATGAAAGAAAATAAACAATAATAATAAACTAACAATAGTTGAAAAATAATAAACCATGCAATTGAAATGACAGAAGAAAGATGAAAATAAATATTTGATATAATAGATGATGGTCATGATATAATGTAGATGTATTGAAATATGGCACAAGGGATATAAGAGAGATAGTAATATACCATATCCTATATAAAAATACAAAAATTCCAAAATTTGTTACTACTTGCTTCACGATCATAGGCTATGTCCCCTTCTACCATACAACATCCGCAAACTCAGAATTGAGCATCAGACGTTGAACCCTTCCCTTTATCTATAGCAAAAATCATGAAGTCCACTTGGGTACCAAAGACAAACCAACCAGGATATAATATATAGTCTACAAGCCACCACCAATGATGTATATATCAATCAAGTTTTGGAATGTTAAATGATAATTGTGCCAATATAAATATAGAGAAACAAATTAATTAAGCACATCATTCCAAGTTCACTATGGAGACCTGAATGATCTCCCTGTTTCGGCCTTATCTAGTTGTCTGAACCAAGGATCCTTTACAAATGTAATATGGTGTATATATGGGCTATCATGAATAATAACCATGTTTTTACTGACCCCAACTGTGTGATTTAACTTGGATGATGAGTCTATAAGATATCAGGTATCCATTTTCATGGTATAATAATAATAAATCACATGAACTCTATAAAAGGAAACCGTCAAAACTAGTTTGGAATCCTGAGACCATCCAAGGTGATCCATAAAATAATTATAGGGTTTGTTGTAGTATCTCCTGAAATAACCGATATCAGAAAGCCTTTCCAAGGAGAGCTATAAAGTAGACCCTCATATCACTCTTAGGATAGTGCAAGCATATCATCTGATCACTTCCCCACTATCTCACATAGGAGACCGTGTATCACTTGAGGCATGGTATAACCATCATTCCAATAAGACATTCCACTATTCCCCCATAGTGTACCAATTTTACTCGTGGGTATAATAATCCACTCAAAGAGCCAGTCCATGGAAAGAAAAGTGTCTCTCTTGGAAAATATTTTGGTCCCAAATATGAAGCGTGGTTATTCCATCAAATATGTCCTTTTGTTAGGAATAGTGTTTTCTCCTCGCTTGTATGTTGGTAAGTCTTAGAAATCATGATCACTTATCATCATCAAGGGATTCCAATAAAAACATACTAAATAAAAGATTCACATCATTTATTCAATCCAAAAAATCTAGAATAAGTAATATAGAAATAATAATAAATCATAATAACATGGATAATGGTATTAGGAAAACAGAATAAATCACGGAGGCCTACTCATGACCGTTGCATTTTTAACCCAATTCAGTTAATTATTATTCAAAATTTAATATAAGTGAAACACAAATTTAGAGGTGTTTTCCATAATCAATAATAGGGTATTATAACTCCATGGAAAAATCGTACACATTTTAGTATCTTAATTCAAGGAAATCAACCAAACTATTGATTCGCTGCTCACTAGAGTCGTAACGAGCATTGAAAGTAATTCACTTTAATTTATTAAAATATTTAGAGGTTTCACCCAAATAGTATGGTATTTAGAAAAAACACTCCTGATATAGAAATTAATGAAACATAGGGAATGAATTTAGACCTCCTACTTTAGGTTTGTAGCTCCCCCATCATCCACCATTAGATTTTGAATTGAGTTAGAATGATATAAATTTGAGATATTGTCAAATTCGTTGAAGATGGGGAAAATTAGGTCACACATAAAAATAACCCTAGAGGATAAGAAATAATAGAAAATTAAGGATGATGAGTTTATTGATTTTTGAGAGATTTACAATGCTTCCAATGAAGAAGCAAATGGATATTGAATGAAGGATATGAAAAAATGCCAAGGAGGAGGATCGGAGGAGATATCATGTGTGTGGTCTGCTGAAAATGAGAGAGAGGAGAAGGAAAAATGTGTTAACATGATTTTTGGTGAAAAAATGTAAAATTACCCCCATCATAGGGTCACATGGTTTGGATGAATGGATGGACAAAATGTGTTCCAACCTTGTGCTAGGATCCACCAATGGAGGGGCCCCGCATGGTCGAGGCACATGGTTTGGAAAACTATTCCTAAGAAATAAGAAAATACTCTATCCTAAACCCTATGAAACCCACATGATCATCCACCTTAGCTCAAATGATTTCATACAACAATAGGCTCCTTGATCCCCTATGAAACTCGATGCACTATTAGGGGAAACTATACTATCTATGAGATATTATTTCATTTAACTATGAAGATTATTTCGTTTATCCAAAAACTATTCTTACAGGCTCTGAAAAATCCATGTACCCCCTTATAACCTCCTTAACTCCATTAGGTACTATTAAAAGGTCCATGTATGGATTCTAATTAAAAAAAGTTTTGAATCTTTGAGAAAAGTTGGGTCATTACACCCACCCCACCCATTCTAGAAGGGAGGATGACACTACCAAAGCTACTAAAATTGGTTTCTTATATTAATTGTGAAAATTTAGGTGTATCTAAAAAATAAATCCATCATTTTCTTTTTACTAATGGCCTTTGGGAGGGCCTATGTGTGAGTCTTCCAACTCATGGAATCATTCACAAAGTTACCCATACAGGGTGTATAAGGCTTCTCAATGTTGAATGATTGTAGGTACAATACCCACATACATAGCCTCATATTCATGTCATGTTGTGTGGTGATATATTTGAGACTTTATTTACCTATATAAAAAACATTATCACCCAAATGAAAATTTCTCCAACAGTATAAATTGTTGACCACATTATCTAGGTCAAGGTCATATGAAGGGTAATTCCACTCATGGGGTCTCAGTTGGTGGGACCTGTATGCTACTACCCAATCACTCTACATAAAAAAGATCCTAGAATGATTCCTAAATCTTCATAAAAAATAATATATAATATTTATAGTTCTATAATAATTAAGATCATTGCTAAATTCATTAAAACATTCATCTTCTTAAAAGTTGTCTCAAAATCTTATAACCAGAAGAACATCATATCTATTTTCATAAATACCATAAGAGGTGATACTAGGAATGATAATACTAGAATGAACTGCCTATAATAGACACCCTACCCACAAGAAACCACGTATGTCATGAAAAGTCTTGGGCTGCTCCTAAGAAACCATCCATCCAATATTTTTTTTGAAATTTTATTGAAAAAGGAAAACCAAAAGGAGTACAAAAAGAAGGAGAAGACCAAAAGGATCTCTCCCCCCCCCCTGAAGGAAAGCATGCGGAGGACAACACTCATCTTTTCTAGCTCAAAAGATACCCTTACCTCTAAAAATAAATGATCAAATAAGTGAAACATATTTATCCAAAAGATGAATTTTATAAGATTATCATATTGATAACGCTCTCTTTTTATATTTATCAGCATCTCAAGATGTTTTTATTGGTTTTTTTTACATGAATGAAAAAAAATGGCATCCATGAAGGATTCCAAAAATTAATCCAAATATAGGTGGAAACCTAATTCATCAATTCCATAATGATTTTTAGTGTGTCCTTATAGTTGAATGACATGAAAATATACTCATAAAAACATTCATTCTCAAAAAACATTTATGAGGTATGTCTGATTATTCACATGAAACTGATGGTAGCTCGACCTCAAATCAACAATAGAGAAAATGGTCTCTCATTGAAGATGTTCAAAGAGGTTATATATACAAATAAATTGATATAGGTTCTTCAATGTGATCCTGATCAATCGACTATAATCCATGAATAAATAGTGGGTACCATCTACATACATTGTAAAAATTATGGGTCATATAAAACCCTTTTCCCCTATATCTTCCAGCTAATTCTTGAGTTCCTAGAGCTCTGTACGTTCCATCCAATATAGAGGAATGGAATGTGTTTCCAAACCTAGCAATATCTCGATGGTGAACTTACCCTCCCTCATAGGTGGTAATATAGAGAAGTCATCCTGGAATATATCCCTGAAATGATCCTCCATAAGATAGAATTCCACTAGTTATGTTCCCTAGTCACTCATAAATAGACTCTCCATTAGGACTACCACTCTTCCGAGCCCATGGCACTCGGTTCTATCTCGACTCATCTAGACATTCCATTTGACCGAATGAATATATATTATTTCCTCGGGTGAGGTAAAAAACCCACCGGTGGTAGAAATAATCATTTACTCAATAAGTAACTATCCATACCATACTAAAAGTGATATCGAATTCAGTCATCTCAAGGATGAAAAACATCATAAGAACTTGTACCCACCTCTCCCATGGAGAACTCGTTGAACTGGCATATTACCTCTGATATGACCCATAACAGTTTATGAAGAGTCATCACCCAATTGAGGTACTATATTTCTAGGCCCATACTCTGCATGACTGTATTAAATATAAAATAGTGTGTTTGACCTATATTAAAGAGTGATGAAAATGGAGTTGAGGCACCCAGAATAGTACCTCATATTGTAGAAGGTCATTGATTTTACTCCTCAGGCATAGGATTTGCATAATAGATATGGAATGAACCAAGGATATTAGATGAATCTTGATTATCCTAAGTTGGTTAAAACTACTATAAATGAACCTATAAATCATTACTACTTCAGGTAAGACCTCATCATTGGAATGGTTAGCTGGTAGAATACCAACTCCCTACTTGACATAGAGTTGGGGACCCTAGACTCAGTGGTAGTGCCAGTATGGATCCCCTTTCACTATTAATTGGAGGAAAATATAGTAATAAGACCTAAATGGGACCCATCCTACCATAATATCAAAAATTGATCACATTCCTTATGAACTGGGGCTTCTTATGGCTTTTTAGGCAACACATGTGACACAAAACATAGTTTTTGGTGCATGTCCCCATGCTAGGGCCACCCCCACATTCACCCTCAAAACAGAACTTCCTACAACTAGATGAAACATCTCCCTACCACTAAACTAAAATAATCTAGATCAAATTGACAAAATCCACTAGGTTGCATTATTTAATGACGTTATGGTTCTCTATATTAGAAATTGTAGTCAACTGAGAGACAATATCATTTGATCAAATGATTTCCATAATCTCTTTCTCAAATCTTCTTGTATCCATCAACTAGTTAGTGTTCATATTCAGATAAAAATGTTGAAACACAATGAATTGAAAATAATACTCTAAAATTAACATAGATCAATATTAAAGATGCATAAACACCAAGCAGTGGTCTACTATTAGCATCAATAAGAATGAAGTGACTACAAAATACTATATGGAAGTCTTCCCAGACTATACCCTGGTGATGATCATCCATATATGTGAGATCCCATGAATGATTAGTGGAGTAATATGGCATGTAGATAGATATATTTACCCTCATCTCTAGATTCATCTCAATAGGTTCTATGATCTAATGCACGGGTTCTAGCCAAGAATCTATAGCCCGATTTTTGTCATCCCCTGAAGAGGTGGAAAGATATTGCTACTCAAAATCTAGGGACATCTATTCCATAATAGGGGAAGGTCAATTATAACTAAGAATGGATTGAATGAATTAGAATAAGTTATCATAGAAATTAAAATTTTTTCCCATTGTAAGATGAAAATTAGGTTCCCTTGGTTGAACTATAGATGGTAATATTGGTGGATCAATTCTGAGCATCTCTGGAGTATTCCCAATATTGCTTTCTTTGAATTCGATATGAGTATGTCACTATTGAATAACTCTAAAATTTCAAATATCACACCTCAGATAAAATTTATAATAGATAAGAATAGTGATAATGAATGGAGAATGCATAAAGAATTCCTACCAAAAGGTCACACCTCTCTGCCTACTATTACACCTAGTTTTATGTGATAAAGAAGAGTCACACAAGGATAATAGGAGGAACATACTACTTCCCACTACCAAGGATAGGTTAGTGACAAGGCTTTATATAACTCAATAGAGGTTCTGGTATATGGAGTTTCAATTGAAATGTATAGAGAAAAACACCAATTACTTGTCAACCAGAATCACATTTAAGGGTAACCTTTTTATTCTAAAACATTGATTTATAGAAATCTGTTCATAATTTTTGGATATTGATTTCCCACCATTTTTAATTTCATCACCATTTACAATTTTATAATGGCACATACACCAAAAATGGTAATTACCATCCTAGGTAATTTTGGTGTCCCCTATACGTGGATTATCAACATCAAATAATAGGATTAATACCAAACTCCATTACATCCTAATTTATTGTATAATACTCGAACACTTAGGCAGAAGGAAAGACCCCCTTTGATACCACGTTTTACTATCCCACCCTAGAATACACATTTTTGTGCCCTGACATGGTGAGCTACAAGACATCAAGCGCTCCTCCTTGTATGTTAGAGACTTCCGACTAGTAGCGAGGTCCTCGGGTGTGTCTGTTGGGAAGACTATTCCCTCATAGATCATAGTGGAAAACATCGATATGTATTAAATAATAAATAGTTCAAAAAATTAATAACATATAGAAAAATATGGAAAAACTAATAAACTATGAAATAAAAATGATTGACGAAATTTGAAAATAAATAATGGGTACAAAAGGTAATGATCATGATTTCATATATTAGTACATGAAATGGGTACAATGGATATAAGGGAGATAATAATTTCAAACATTCTATTAAAAAATACAAAAATGAAAAAACATGTAACTACTTGCATCACGAGCATAGGATCAGTCACCTTATCATATACACCATCCTAGAACTCAGAATCAAGCACCATGAGGTAGGTGATTCCAATTATCTATACCCTAAATCATGAAGTATGATTTTGTACCAAAATAAGCTCATGAATATTGTGATATATATTAATTAGTCCACCACTATTGAAGTTTAGATCAATCCAGTTCATGAATATAAAATGGTTAGTGTGTAAAAATAAATATAAATAAATAAATAAATAAAACATATCAATATGGGCTCTTCTGGGATAACCGATGTATCTAACTTTTTTGGCCTCATCCAGATATCTAAAATAAGGAACCTATTTGATGATGGTAAGGTGAGTACAAGGTTTTCAAGAATAAGCACCAAGTGGGGACCAACCCCAAGCATGTGATTTGTATTGGAATATGAGACCATAAGATGTCAAGAAATAATGATCAGGATTTAATGACAACTCATCACATTAAATCTTGGAAAGGAAACCATAAAATCTAGTATGGAATCCAAGGCCCATATAGTGTAATCCATAAACAAATCCCAAGGGCTACTACAAGATCTAGGAGGTACCAAAATAGCCAATACCAGAGATCTCCTCTAAGGAAATCCATAAAGGAACCCCTCATATCAATCATGGTAATGTCAAATCATAAACTCTAATACGATACTTGGTTTCTAACATAGGGGACTGAGTATCACTCATGGAAAGGTATAACAATATTTCCAATGATTATTTCCATGGTGCCTCCCCAAGGGAACCACTGTCACTCATGGATATAAATAATTTTCCTAGAGTGACTGTCCAAGAAATGCTAATTGTCACTCCTAGCGCGTCAGATAGTCCCATACCTGAAGCAAAGAAATACAATCCATTAAGTACTTATGTCCGGACCCATGTTTTCTCCCAGATACAAATAATTTAAGACTTTACAAACAATATCACTTTTCAACATTAATGTATTTCAACAATGACATTATAAACAAGCTACCGATATAATTTATTTATTCCAAGAAATAATGGGATAAAGCATAACAAAAAAAGAATAAACTATAATTACATGGATTATGTAATATTTCATAAAGAATAAATAATGGAGGACTACCCTTTTCTATTAAATTATTATCCCAATTCAATTAAATAATTTAATTCATTTATTACAAGTGAGACCGAACTCAAAATTTGTTCACGCAAAACAGGATAAAGTGGATAAGGTATCAAAGGGAAAATATCACCCATTTTGGTGTCATAAGTCATGGGAATCAACTTAAGGGTCAATTATATGATTACTATATTAATAATAGGCATGGAATGGAATTAAATTTAATTTATTTAGAAATTTATAGGAATTTTCGGAAGGGTTTGGAATGTGGCTTGATGACACATTATATTAAAAGGGAAAAAAATTTGGGAAATAAGCTATAGCACCTAACAAATATTCGTAATTCTCACCTAATCTATATATGGTCATTTAATTGAGATAGAATGAGAGATATTGTAGAACACATAAAATTCCCTGAAAATAGGAAAAATTATTTCATAATTAATTAATAAAAATAGGATAATAAAAACTATAAAAAATAATGAGGATTGTAAAAATTACTGAGTTCCTTCCAACGCATATGACAGTTATAAAAATGGATTACAGATTAGGGATATAGAAAATTCACTAATAAAAGAAGGCAAAGATATATCATGTGTACAATCAACTAGATATGAGATGAATGAGAAATAAATTTGGTATACAAATATTGTGAAAAGTGTAAAATCACCCCTTACACTAGGTTTTCTGGATTTGCTTATGGTTTTCAAAAATGTGCACCATATATTTTCAATGTTGTACTAAGTAGTGACCCCTCAAAAACTAGTTGAATGGTTTGGATAACTTTTCACAATCTAGGTGAAATTACTATATCACAAACCCTCTTAGTCCCACATGAGTTTGTGCCTCAACTCACATGGTTGAATAAAACTATGTGGCTCCCTGAACCCCTCTGAAATGTATTTCAATATTAGTGGAACCCGTTTGGGATGGGTGACATGGTATCTTCTAACCATGTGGCCCATTATTTTTCTCCAAAAACTTGGTTTTCGAGATCTGAACTAGCCCTATACACTCTCGTGACCTCTTTAAATCCATTAGGTACTATTACATGGTCTGAGAAAGGAATATATGTAAATAAAAAATTATCCTTTCCTTTGAGAAAATTTTGGTTATTAAAAAAAATTAATTATCATTGTAAATATTTTAAATAAAAATACCTTTTCTAATAAAATTCAATATTTTTTATAAAAAATTCATTTAATAAATATTTTCAAAAAAAATCAATAATTAAACATATTATTTTTTAAATGTAGATTTAAAGATTTATGTTTATTTATTAAAATAAATTGATTATAAGTGGTAAATATTAATTTTAAATTATGTGTGTAAAGCATCACTAATCTTCCTTTTAGAAGATATACCTTTTTTTGAATATATTTTATTCTCATTCAAATGGTTCTTATATTATCTCTAATCAATAAATAACAATTGAATTTATATTATAAATATGTAAACAACATAATTTTCATAATTCATTTTCTTTTATTCATACATACCAACTTAATGGTTATGTTATAATAATATTTTAAAATAGTGTCATGATTTTTAAACTCGATGTTGTGTGTATCAGAAACTATCAAAGAGATTGAATTTATTTAAAAAGGAATGTATTTTAAAGTATTGGGGTGTTAAAATTTCTACTATTTTTGTGTTATATATGTTATCTAGCATGATGATCCCCTTTTAAAATCCTTGGGTATTACATTATACCCCTTACATTAATTATGCCCTTTTAATTTTATCATAGCCTTAGTAATCAAGGGTTTTTTATGTGGAAATACCCTTGTTAAAAACCAACATTTCAAAATGGAATTAAAATACATCCTATTGAGGTGATATAAAGTTAAGTACAAAGTTAATATAACTGGTTTTTCATGAAGGATAACATTGGTGGGAAATAAATACATAGATATGGAAGAGAAAAATAATGAGTAATGATTAATAAAGAGTGATGCAAATCTGTAAACACAAGATTGTAAATGATTAATTGAAATTTAAAGACAAAAAAACCATAAAACTATAATGATTTTACTATCCATTTAATTCACTAGATATAATTTTAATAGGATATTTTTTTCATGATCCATTTAATAGATTCAAGAAATTAAATTACAAATATGATAGAGAATTCTAAAAAATATGCTTACAATTTCAACCTTTGGTAGTGCTTCTTTAAATTGATACATTATATCATACTCCAAGAAACTAATATCCAATGTAAATTTTTATTCCTAATGAACTAAAATTAATATTTAACACATTATTAGCTCAGATAAATAATAGAATGTTATTCAACCATTCCCAAAAGACCAAACTTTTTGGGCAGAAGTTATCCAATTACACAAAAGTTAAACGTAATCCATTACATAAATATTTAACCTTAAGACTCATAAAAAATATTTATGACCAAATTCAAGGCACAAATATTTTGAAATTTTTTTATTAAATTTCCAAAATAAACATATCATTATATTCTTGAAACAGCATAAAGTAGATCTCAAGGTTACCTACCAAATATGTGAATTACATGACCACCATATGGTCTTAAGGAAAACATGATTGATTGAAATATAATACAGGTTATTGAATATGTAACATCCCTTCTTAAAACAATGGGTTTGAACCAAAAGTCCATATACCTCATGCACACATCCCAGTAAGCAAGAGGCTACTAAATAGTATTGATGGCCTAAATTCAACATTGGGGAGACTATACACTTTGCATCATTTCATAAAGTTGATTAATAATTAATAATAATGATGATGAATAAATAATCAGAGTAAAAATGTTCAAACTGAATAAGTGACATAGCTATAAAAAACCTAAAAAATTGGTATGCCTACCCAGAGTGTAAGGAACATATAAACACAATACATTTAAATAAACAAACATCTGTGGGGTACTAGGTGCTTGTCCTATTTTTCTCCAACTCTATGCTCCACTAATCAACCATTTACCATAGGTCACTAACCCATTATCAGATATCTAGTCATGAAATCTATTAGCACACTAAAATCCCAATATGGGGTGTGAGTACAATACTTTTTAGGATATCGTCAATGCATACATACCAATAGTCTATAATATTTATATCAATGTATATCGTTACCAAAGTAAATTCTCAATAAAAATACATATGTTGAGTCATCATATGAAGAAAAATCCAATAAAAACCCCATACCCACCTCCTTCATATCATTTCTGATAAATATTTCAATAAATTATGTACCTATATCAATGTAACCGATCTCACCCCACCATTTTAATGGTTTTCAATGGAACACTTCACATTATTTACATTTGATACCCATCATACTTAACCTTTTAATCACCCATAGACTTAGTCCATAGGATTCCATGTACATTCTCGGCAATCATGCGAGTATGTTTTCCCCTCTAAAATTGTACCCACACTCTCTATTAGGGATTTTAGGACTATTCCATGTCGGGTAACTAGCCACTAATGGTTTCACCTCTAAAAGTGTTTTCACTCAAACTTTAAGGGAATTAGAACTGTATAACTCCAAACCTCATGGCTTTACATCTGTATCTATGATTCTAGAAACTAGACATGATGTTTTCCCCTATATAGGGGTAGGAACATCTACCTTTACCAACGTTTGGACCATGTAATGTTGGGTAACCACATATACTCAACCTCATGGAACTACATAAGTATCTTGATACCTTTGGTACAATTACACAAGAAATGGAACACAAAAATAATATATTTTATAGAGTATAATTATAATATACACCAAGAAAAAACATACAATAATCATACGTAAACAAATAAGCCCACAATTACAAACACACCCACATGCATATCAAAACAAGTAAGGGTTAGTCCACCATAAACATAATATTATGATAACATCCTATATACCTGTACTATATTGGTAAGTAACCTTCTACCTGAATTTCTTTGAAGTAAATGGTATGAATAAAACACTTTGTGTGGCTTGATAGATGGATTTGAAACAAAAATAGATAAGAAAACCTCCGTGTAATGTTATTATCATAGCCATCAACCCAAAACTTATTTAGTTTCATCAGTGTTTCTACATAGGGTGGAAGAATAATTGATGGAGGGAGAAATATATTGATGATTTCTTTAACAAACTTGTGTAAAGAGATTCAAGATCACTATATGTCCATGGGATCATCCCAAAATAAAGGAAAATAGGATTTACTATTTCAAGACCCCAAACCACATTCAAATCACTATTCTAAAGTTAAAGAAATCAATTCACCACATTAATCCATGGTTCTAATAGAAACTTTTAGTAGAGACATTAATTCCTCTCTATTATGGTATTATAAACTGGAATGGGTGAAAATGGTTAGAAAAAGAACCTTTTAGATCCTCCTCTATTTGAAAATGGTTTCTTTCCATGTGCGGATGAATATTTTACAAATAAAAATGATTTTCATAATTACGTTAATAATATTAATATAATAAAAATTAAATGATCACACTCACGTGCGATGTTACAAAAAAACATAATGCTTATAATAGATATACATCCCCTAGGGTAAAACCTGTATCCCAACCCTAATTGTGGTATCACATATCTTTCTTTATGAACATTTGGGTGATAATCAATTATTTTACGTAAAATATATAATATAAATATTAAATAATTTGTCCTCATGTGTGATATATCCAAACTTATGGTGCCTAAAAAATTTATGCCACACCAATGGTAAATACCACCTTTCAGACCGAAAAGTGGTGTCATATTTCTCATAAAACAAACTATTTTGGATATTTGCAATTATTTGGGAAAAATAATCTGTTCCTAATATAATATATTTACTTTTTTATTCTTTTAGTCTCAAGGATCAATGGTTCTTAAAATCACATTCTCTCTCAGTACCAAAATTTATAAATATTCTATAGAATATTCAATGTTTTTAACTGGTATTTTAAACTTATCAAAATCCTTTAAGTCACATATTAATTTTATTTTATTGATAAATTACATTTTCCCATAAAAGAATAATAAATTAATTTTAAGGTATATTTTTATTGTTTTTAAGATTTAGGATATTACAATTCTCCCCCTATATTGACTTCTCATTCCTAAGAATTATCTATTGTAGTCTGGTTCAAAAAACTCGTTCCACTGAGTTCAAACATTAGACTCCCACTCTCATGTCTCCACCAAGATCCATTCATACTGATACCAAATTCGGAAATGTTTTAATGTATTCCCTCAGATGACATTATCACTCTAACTTAATATCCATATTAGATGCTTCTCATATGATGAATATATTTCCAACTCAATATCCTCATAATATATAACATGAAAATGATTGGGAATGTACCTTCAATGATTATAAACATATATCACATAATGCATGCCTCAATTATAGGGAGGAATATATAGAAGTTAAATCATTATCTCCATCCATTCGGTGATCTCATAGGGTCCAAAAAAACATAGTGACATCTTACCCTACTTCGTTAGATGTCATTGACCCAACTAATTAGTCACTCTCAAGAAAAACTAGATCTGCTATTATGAACATTAATGGTCTCATACTTTCATCATAAGATCTCTATCTGCTCTGATCTGTGATCAACCTCTTTTATATTAGCTAAATTCTCTCTAATGAATCTCAAACTATACTAGGCACCCCCACTTATTCCTCGCCCACCTCATTCCATCAATTTTATGAATGAAACTACCTCCTTTAATGATCCTCATAAGATGCTAAGGCTAGGTGATCATTCGAATATACACAAAATTATTTCCTGCAATCATGAATCACAACAGCCAATATGTGTATAGTTTACTTCGACTTCCAATCGGTCTGGGAATAGTACATTGTGCTCAATATCAATTGATTACCTTTTTTTAATCACTTTAAAAATCATAATTTAAAACATGTATCTCTATTGAAAATAATTCTCAACAGATCTCCATACAGGCATATGATATCTTGAACATAAGGGTTTCCACTCTCATCCACTATGTGAGTCCATCATCAAATATCACTAATTGAAGCACTAATTACCTCTCGATCATATATAAGTGTTTCAAATAATCATTCAATGGTATATTATAGAATGGTAATTTTGGGAAACATAACACTATAGTTAATTAAATTAAAATCCCATCCCATAGATATAAAAAAACAGAACATTTAAAAAAATGAAAAGGGTTAGAACGATTTGTTCATGACCATACCTCATATATTAAAAAGTTCCTCATCACCATCAATTATATCTTTATCCATTTCATATACATGGATTGCCTGTGTTCCATGACCATTTCTGCGACTCTCCAAAGTCATCATCATCTTGGTGGTCTATATCCTCTTCTGGGGGTCCTCCACTCCCATCTCATTCTAACCTCCTAGAACTCCGCTGGGAGACCTTCATAAAAAATCATTAATGATGAATAGCTCCACCATGTTAATATAAGTCCACTATCATATTTTTCAATGTGATGATGTAATTCCCAATCAGTTGATATTTGAATCACCTATCTCCCATAATGGGTACATGAGAATTCCTTCTCTAACCGAACTATCAGCTATTTTGTTGATCCTAATCCAACTTTCTATTCCTACTGTCTGAAGAAAATCATATGATAGAAAGGAAAACACAGTCACTTTCATATTGTAAGATAGAATTAAGCCTAATGCATTTTCATCTTATATCCCCTTCCCAAAGGTCAAGGCATTACGAAGAACTTTTGTGTAGTTTGTTGGGTCAAATCCTTTAACCTGACATCTGAGCATCGGTCGAAGGCATATCACAATCTTTTAAGCCTTTTTTTCCTCATTTCTAAAAAAATGAGAATATTGAATCAAATCCATAATATGTGTAGAGTATGAAGAGACATTCTTAGAAGAATTTCATAAATCCATTAACTCCTAGGAATGATCAAGCTTTATTATTTCTAGAATATAATAGTCAATAAATAATTCCTTTATGATCATCCAAGTGAGACCCTATAATCTCCCTACCGGACACATGTATGTCCACCATAATTTGGAGTCTCCTTAGAACATGAAGGTCACCAGAATAACATGTATTTCCTTAGGAATTTGGACTATCTCAATGATACTCTCAATCATCATTTTTCAATATTCTACATCATGCGGTCAACAAATACCCTATAATATCATAGGAAGAAAAAATTGAAAATCCTCATCATGTTTAATCATATTTCTCTGAGTGACTCTACCATAATCGGGAACTAGGCCAAATAATCTTGACTGAATTGGATCTACAACCTGGATCATCTATGCTAGTACATGAGCATTCTAGGGAGTATCCTCATGAACCATAGTTAGTGGAATAGAGATATAATAGGATTCCTCAGCCGGTGGTCCTATCAAATGTCTCAAAGTTATCATATCTACATCATTAATGGAATTAGGAACATAACCCTTCCTAATATGTATTTGGGATCACACAATTTTTCCCTTAGATTCCACCATCATCTCAATATATACCCCTCCTAATACTAACCCTGGTCTCCATCCCTACATATTAGTCACAATAATTATTTATATATACTAATAAAATAGAATGATCAATTAAACTAATTAAAAACTACAAGATTATATCACAATGACATGAAAACACTGATAAATCACACAACAAAGAAACTATACCAAAAAATAGAATGAATCAAGGAATTTTATTATTGAACTACTATGAATCATAAAAACATATCTTTAAATATAGGTAATGTAATCCTATATTACTATCCCTAATGAATATAGATATTGAAGATAATATATCAACATTATGTTCTTCACATGAGTTGAATTTAGTCAAAAGTAATAACAAAACATAATTTCCAATTTATTGAAACTCGAAGGTTTACTATATAGTACTAGATAGTTACTGATATATTTCCCCTAATTGCGTCCCAAGAATCCTGTATCCAATCTATCTTGTCCCATTATAAGAAAAATAGAAGAATAATTTAGTGAATATTAATCCTCTGATACTATTTTGTGGTGTCCCGAACTAAACCATCAAATCCGAGCATGAATTCCACATGACCTCAAGTGCACCACCCCATACACAAGAGGCTCCAAACTAATAAAAAGATTCTAAATCCGAAAGTGGGGAGACTATACCCACCATATCATGTCATCAAATAGGATAATAATGAAAAATAATTAGAAAAATTAAAAAAATCAAATTAAAAATGATGATAATGAATAAGTGACATAAATATAAAAAAATCTCCCAATGTGGTAAACATGTCCAGAGTATAAGAATCGGATAAATTCTAGTCAACTAAAAACATTGTTAGGTAATCGGGTGTCTCTCCCAATCCTCTTCATCTCCATGATCCACCGCTAAACCATTTATTATAGGTCCATTTCCCTTCACCATATATCTGGTCATTAAATCTATAAATGCATTTAAATTCCCGAATATGGTGTCAGTATAATACTTAATAGGAAGCCACCAATACATCCTTACTGTAAGTTCAAAATATATATAACATTTTATATCATGGAATAAGTAAATTCTCAATAAAAATAAAATATCCAAGACATAATTATCTAACCAATCCTCAACAAACACCAGACCCACCTTCTTTCGATCATTTCTGATAAGGATGTCAAGAAGTCATGTACCTATATCAAGGTAACCATGATCACCCAACCCTTCTAATCATTTCCATAAGAACGCTGCACATTCAGTCATGTCGATACTGGACTAGCTTAAAATTTTAATCACTGATGTCCCAAGTATATAGGAATCCATGTCTAGTATCTTCCAGCAATCAATTATTCATTCCCATCCATGAGGGTACCCACACCCTCCTTTATGAATGTTAAGACTTTGTCAGGTTTCGTAACTGACCACTGATAATTTCCCATAGATAGTGATAATCACACAAACCGTTAGTGATGTCATAGACACATAACTTCCAACCTCAAGGATCTACATATATATTTCATTTCATTCCAGCTAGCCACTATGTATTCCTTTATATAAGTTTGTCCCCAACCAGTATTAAGGATGTTAGGACTACGTTAGTTTGGCTAACCCCATTCACCCAACAACAAGGCTCCACCTGAGTATATGGGTACCTTTAGAAAAATTTCATAGGATATGAAACACAAAAATAAATATTTCATAGAAATTAATGATAATCCACACAATAAAAAATGTTGGAATAATTATACATAAACAATTTATCACATTCCTAATCACACACCAACATGAATCTCAGTGAAATAATGGGTATGTCCAACATAAATTTCATATCTTGATAACATCACATATATAATTCTTTTAATAGTAAGGAACCAACTCTCTAAAAGTCGTCGATGTCTATGGCATGAAAAAACAAACTCTGTGTGGTTCAGTAGTTTGAGTGGAAACCTCAACAGTCATGAATAACTACTTCTAGCCTTATTATTATAGACTTCAATATACCAATGCTTGAGGTTCATCAAGGGTTACATGCAGGGAGTAAGAATAGTGGAAGTAGTTAGAGAAGCATCAATGATTTCTTCAATAAATGCTAGAAAGGAGACATAGGATCACTCGTTTTCATGGATATTATCCCACAATAATGGGAAACGGTTTTAATATTTGAATACTTTAAACATCATACCCTTCACCATTAAAAATCCAAAAAAATTAATACACAACATTAATCCACTATTTCAGCAGAAATCTAATGAAGATCCATTAATTCTTTCCCGTTAAGGAATAACAAAGTGGAATTAGTAAAAATGTTTTGAAAAGGGAAGCTTTTGGATAAATGTGTTCATGGAAATGCGATATTTCCCCATGAAGACGAAGATGAGCCAAAAAAATTTATTTCATAAATAATGTAATAATAATAATTATAATATTAATAATAATTAATAGATTATACTCATATATGATGTTACCAAACACCCAACACATTTAAATGTTTTAACACTCTTAGGGTAAACCCACATCATGGACCTAATAGTGGTCTTCGATTTCTCATTAAATTCCCCATTTCAGTGACATACAAATGTTTTATGAAAAATATAAAATAAGAATAATAAATAATTTATTATCATATGTGATCTGACCAAATGTATGATGCACACAATTGTTATGTCACGCCTAGTGTAAATACATCTTCCTAGACATAACAGTTGTCTCATGTTATACGATTCACAGTTTTATAGATAATAATTTATTTTAAAAAAAACTCAATTGAATAATATATTATATATTATATTCATTATTATTTGATTACATAAGCTATACGGGCATAGGAATCTCATACTATCACAACTCCAAACTCATAAAATATTTCATACAATATTCTAAGGAGTTGAATTGGATTTTAACCTTATGAAAAGCATTTCAATTGTCTATTACGTTATTTTTATTGAGAAATAAAACTTTCACATAAAAATACTAAATAATTATTATCAACATGTTTTTTTAATGTCATTAAAATCTTGGATATTACATAATATATATATCATAAATACATACATGCTCTAAACATCAAGAAAGAATACATAAATCAAAAATTGATTTCATCATTAATAATAATATCCCATAAATATCAATTAACCATTATTATCTCAACCTAAGACATATATTAAGGGTTATCATACCTTAATCACATGCTTTCTAAAATGATTTACTTTTTATTGTGTCAATTTTCTTGGTCATCGGTACAATACAACAAATGTATTGAATTACATATTGGAAAACTAAAATAATATAATCCAAATACATTTTATGATTCTTATCATTAATAAAATAATTATATAAAATAATTCATGAATATAATACACAATCACTTCAATCATTCTACTTAGGATGTAGTAATTATAAAAGATGGACCACGATCCTTTAGATTATTCTAAAGTGTATTCCCTCAACGGTTGGGGTATTTTTTTGTGTAGTTCCTCATATCCTTACAATATTACCAAAAAATATTAATGGTTTATTAATTACAATTACAATCATGATCATGGTGGAATTTCAATCCACCCATATTGAAAACTATCATTCCCTTCAAGCATGTTCCTGGGTGTTTCTTCTCATAATTACCACATGGATAAAGCCTCTTCCCCCTTTTCCTATATTTTTATTTTTATCTATAATAATATTATTATCTAGATTCAATTTTAATCCATAGTAATTTGAGATTTATTTTTATTTATAAAACATGATAATATTTCTATATATAATGAAATTTTTTAAGAGACTAGTCCCATTTGAATGATTGGATAAAACCCATCAAAGAAATGAACATTCCTAATAATTGGATTTTTATATTTGATAGTGTTCCCATTACTTCCAATGGGTTCCATTTATTAAAAAAGGCTTAAACTAGATTACATCCTAAAATAATGTATCATAATTTATAATCCCAATATTTGTGAAAAACATAAACTAAACAGAACAATTTATACAGGGTTAATTTCATAATCATAAACATGGTATTTATGGGAAGTATTTCAAATCATAATCATATTTTCAAATCCATAATAATAGTTTGTAAATAAAATTTAAATTATCATAAGAATATCCCCTAGTAGTGCCATAATAGGTGTGCTATAATGATTGTTTTCACATACCAGGTAACGCTCGACTCAATACCGATATTCCTTTTTTCATACATATTACCCCTAGATACATTAATTCCAGAACCACTTCCACATTTAGAATCTAGACATGGACGTATAGGTAGGAAAACCACATAATCATTAAATTAAATAAACTTTCTGAATTTCGACTATAATTATCTTCAATTTATATCATTTTATTATACCCTAATTAATGTTTACATAAATCTGGTTCCCAATGTTTCCACTACTCATATTTTGGTACCAGCTGTAAATACCCCAATCCTATTAGCCTAGATTCAGTTGTTTATTTAGTAAATATTCACCAGATAAAAGTTATACCATAAAAATGATGTAATATTATATTATTCTTGATAAACTAGATATATACTTGAATTTCATAAAATATTTAATATCATTAAATATAAAAAAGTGTTTTATTTGAGAACACCATTATTTCCCTTAGAATATCCCTACATATTAATCATAAAATGATAACTATTATCTTATGGAAAATACAAAATAATAATTATGGTGAGCTTAGATACTAATAAGTGTTTGTGTATAGTGGAAGCTATCATGAATAAATAAGCATATTCAATATGGAATGGTAGATAAATAAAGAACATGACATTTAAACAATAACTTGAGCAGAATAATTTAATAATAAATGCTAATCAAATAATTCAATATAAATAATCATATAAGCACGAAACTTATCCATATATTTTTTAAATAATTGAATAATCTCATCGAAATTCATAACATATCTCATAATGATGGAATTTCATATTTTGGAGAATTGAAAAATAGTATCAAGACCTTTAAGATGATTTTTAATGTCATGTGTAAAAACCCATCTATCATGGAAACCGAATTTTTCTCACGATACCTGTCAATGCATCGAGGGGATATCAATAAATGGTCCCCACCAATAACTTACTATGAAAAATTAATTCCACATAAAAAATAGTTGTAAAATAATCAACATAAATATTCAAACTGAAAAAATAACATTGAGAATTGTAAAACATAACCTAGTAAAATAAATATGATCATAATTCATTCAGACTTATATGTTTAATGGAAATAAAATTGTAAATCATCAATCAAATAGATCATAAACCATCAAATGAAAAAATAAATATAATATCAATACAACATATCCCTATTAGTTCATTTGTATAGTAAAGGGTTGATATTTCTTTGAATATAAATTCCATAAGAATGTCCCTAAAAACATTTTTTAGTAAAATAATTTTTTCACTTTGAAAATCTATTTTTTATGAAAAATAAAAAAAATTGAAAATAATTTTCATTGAAAATAATTTTCATTGAAAATAACAATTGATGAATATTTTTTAAACTTCAAAAAATTGAACGGTCATAATTTTAAGAAATTTCACTCATTTCGTACACAATAAAACAAATATTCCTTTCGTGTTTTAGATAAAATCTAAAAGGAAATTGTTTGTAAAATAGAATGAATATTCCTTTCAAACAAATTGTTAAAATAAAAACATAGTCAAAGTTTCCTTTAATAAATAATTTTGATACTGTAAAAAATTAAAACAATATAAAAAATGTGGTTTTGGAAGAAGAATGATTTTCAATCGAAGAGAGAAAATGATGTTGGATTTTATTCACAGCATATTCTCAATCATTTTAAGTACCAAAGAGAGAGAATGTGGTAAAATTACAACAAAAGGATCATGGATAAGTAGATGAGAAGAAAATAGATACTTATTATTAAAAAATTATTAAATAAATCCTCAAAGAGTGAATTAAGCCTATATAATACTGAATAATGATGAGATTGAGAAATAAACCTTTACCCTATTGGTTACATTTGAATCATAAGCCCCTTTTATGAAATAGAATCAATTAAAACTTTTAATACAATGAAGATAAAGAGATTTGTGATATATAAATCAATAAGGCTAGTATATACACATAAAATATGATTATATGTGTAATATGGAATCTATTTTATGGAATAAAAAGTGAGATGATAAACCCTTTCCTCTAGTTTGAATCCTATTAAATTTTTCTGAACCTCTTTCACATAGAGAAAGTTCACTTGGGTCTCTTATTAAGGATCATAGGGTTAGTCCTTTGGGAATACTAGAAGTTTTATAATGTGTCCAAATATAATGGGATTCTTATATATGGGTTTTTTAATCCAAATTTCTTTAGTATTGTGAATAAGTGAGGGGATTGAATTCTATTTTATAATTGAGGAGGAATTGCATTTTTTTTAAATTCCAAAAACTCATGAATAATGGTAACTCGTTCTCATGTCATGTATCTCCAAAATTTATAATTTATGGGCTTTCAGGGTGAAAACTTTGATCCATAACACACAAAATAAAAAAAATTAACATGTTTCTCTTAAACCACTAAGTTCATTACTCTTACTATTTTAGTATTCCACTATAGTAACTAGTCTTTTTTACTTAGGTATTTTATATTTTAGTCCTAATATTAAATGATGCTTATTTTTTTTGTTGGACCAAATGATTCTAAATATGAAATCTATTTTATCATATAAAAAATCTATTTTTTTAAAAACTAATTTAAACACAATCACATGCAATATTCTAAAAAACTACATTAACTATATCTATGGTAACTGATCTTTTACTCATTAGGGTTCAATATAGTCACTATAAAAGAACAATAAGACCATTAATGCATTATATTTGATATTTTTACATGTTTAAAAATTAAATCGAAGATAATTGTAGTTTTGGAATTTTAAATCATTTAATAAAATATCATTTATTATAAAATTACCATATTATCAATTATCACATTATCCATTTACTAGGAATTTAATGAATATAAAAAAATGATGTAATTTAAATATATTTTTTACACCTATATAAAATGATATATTTCCCTACAAAATTAATTTAACATATTATTCATTCAATTCACATTACTTTTAATATATTTAGTAACATTTGTTTTTTTCAATTAATTAATAATTAATGTGTTGGTGTTGAATATGTATTTAAAGTAATTATATTATTAAAAAAATTATCCTAATTTAATTAATTTAATTTTTCTCATAATGATCACCCATATTCATTCACTTATTTCATTTTACCTATGTGAACAGGTAAAAGAAATTTAGAAAAAAGAGGGTGAAATTTTTTATTTTCATTAGTTAAATTATAATATAGGCCACATTCATGGAAAAGTTTTCCAAAAAATTTTAAAAACAATAATAATGTTATAGGGTTATAAATATGGATATAAAATAAAAATTGGATAAGTTTTTAGGTCATTGTAACCATCATCATATTTATTTTAACACCACCGTAAAATCAGTTTAACCTCAACTAAGGTAATTATTATTTTAAACTATTAATTAAGACAAAAAATTAATTTAACTTTATTATATAATAATTATTATTCTAATTCAAAATATGGGATTTATTTTTCCAAATTAGTTTCACATAACTGGATGAATTCAATTTAAAATAAATCCCACATACGTGGTGGGAAAAGATTTTTTCCGATGAAAAACATTCAAAATTTTATAATGTTTTTATAACACAATTAAATATTAAACTACTTCCAATGTCCTTTTTAGTTAAATAATAATAAAATTGAACTAATTTTACTTTAAATACAATTTTAAATATTATTTAAAATTTTATAAATTTAAAAAAAAAGAAGTTTTTGATAAAAACTGATATTTTCATACTTCATAAAAATAATAATAATTTAATAAAAGTATAAAAAATTATCAAAAAATCATTTTAAATATATATTTTTAAAATTGAGTTAAAATTTTTAAATAAATGTCTCTAAAATTGGTAAAAATAAATTTTACATTTTTTTCGTAAAGAGTGGATAATCTACCTTTTAGAAAATATATGGTTTTTCAGAAAACATTCTTTCTCTTTCAAATGGTTATTTTTTATTAATAATCAATATATAACATTTTAATTGATTTTATAAATTATTAGACCATATAATTATTATGTTTTTGTTATTACTATTCATTTCCACCAATATAATGGCTAGGCTATAATATTATTTTAATATATTGTCATGTATCATTTAAACCAGGTGTTGTGTGCATCACAAGATGTCAAAGAGATAGAATATATTTAAAAATAAATATATTATAACATCTTAAGGGGTTAAATTAACTTTTAGGCTTGTTGATATGTTTCATATATTCTCACAAACATGATGTTTCCTTTTTAAAATCTCACATTTTTACACATATAATTTTCATAAGGATGATTGATATTTTGATAAGAGTCAATAGTTGAGATTTTTTACAATGTCATAATGACTTGAGACTCTATAAGATTCTTTTAATAAGTTAATAATTATGTTCAATAACTTTATAAGGATGTTCAATAAAATTATAAGTACCATTAATAACTTCATTATTATTATTTATTATGTTTGAAAGGATAATGTTCCTCTAAATAAGAGTCATTTTATTCTATGTCTGAAAAAGACAGGGAATAATTCAGTAAGGATCATTTTGGGTTCCATAAGGATCATTATAACATAATAAGGATCAATAAATTATGGTAAAATTTTGATCTCAAAAATATTTAAAATCTTAGAAATCCCATAATGAAATATTTAGAGGGTAATTGAATATGTGGGTGATAGTTCTATTCTTCCATAATAAAATTATAAAAAATTAAATTGTGATTCAATCAGATTCGTGCGAAAAATTAAAAAATAGATCACTACTAAAATTATTTAATGATTTAAATATTTAAAAAATTTCAATTTTTATTAATATTGGATTAAATTATTGAAATATATTGTATTTATTGTGATGATTGTATTCTTATTATTCACATGGAAATAATGTTAAAATTCATGATGTGTTTTCAATTATCAATATTATCATGTTTGTGATTCATCAAGTGTTGTTGTAACAATTGAGGATAAATTATTATAAGTGAGAATTCTATTTCCATAAAACTATAAATCATTAACAAATTTTATATTTCATGGAAAAATTCTAATTTTGTAGGATGAATTTCTATTTTGAACGTACCATGTGAAAATAATCCTAGAATGAGTTGTTAAATTTTTTTGTTGGAAATAATATTTTTTGAATTAATGAAAATTAATTATTTCAATATAACATGTTTTATATATAATAATATTTTATAATATTAATAATTTAACATTATTTTCAATCAGTTTTATATAACTAATGATAAGATAATTTTAAAGGGAATATTTATTATTTTCTAGGGAACTTTTTTAAAAAGAAGGCATTATGTCATTCCATTTTAATTAATTAAAATTTTCCATATAAGGGAATTATTAAAATGATGATTATATATTATATATCTAAAAATATAAATTTAAATCCATAGAATTATGATTAATAGTAATATATTCTATATAATTCCAATTTATGATTAACAAATGCATTTCATTAATAACTATTTTTGACACATTTTGTGGGATTGTTTTTAAATTATATTATACCACATATGTGAATTCAATTTGATTAATGTGATTCCATATTTATAATATTCATTTTCAATATTTTTAATAATTCCTCATTCATTTTTTTTGTTTCAATGAATAGGAAAATATTTAGAATTTTCATCGTGATTACAGTTCTAACGGTTTTATCAAGGTGTTAACCAGAAAGATAAGGGTTACAATGACCTAATCACTTTTTGAAATCTAATTGGTTTGTTTTAATTTTAATATAATATTATAAAATTTTAATATGAATAATGTTTAGATACATTTGTCTATGAATTTTACGTGATATTAATTTAAATTATTTAAAAATTAAAGTGTTCCACTCACCTCAATTAGAAAAGGTGGCCTTCTATACTCACCTATTCACACATCTTAAGTTATTAATTTAATTTAAAAATACAAAAATATATCCCAAAAATAAATATATATGTTATATATCTTCTTTATATAATAATATTTCATCACTACGGTTATTAATAAGTTATCCTGATGTTGTTCTTCTAGTAGATCGTAATCGTCTTCACCAAGCTGTTTCATTTTTACTTATTCTTTTACCACATTAAATTATGTATTAATAATTATAATATAATAATACCATAGGAGGATTAATATTTATCTGTATCCAACCCCACTAAATTGGAAATGAAACCATCACCCGTGTCTATGGTGGACTACAGCATCATCCCAGTTTATGAGGACTTGGTAAGTGCTTCGAAGAGACCCGAGATCAAATCTGGGTGGAGACATATTTCCATGTTATTTATAGGTAATGTATCCATACTATAGAGAAAATTTTACCATGAAAATTAGTTGGTATTATAGAAGATACGGTTTGGTACAGTATCAGCTAGACCAATTTATCCTTTTAGACTTTTGGGCCTCTGGTTTGGTCCCCGAGTCCTTAAATGAATTTGGGTCACCTAAGGCCTTCAGGACAATAAGGCTTTCAGGAAACCTCAAGACCTTCAAGCAACTTCAAGGCCTTTTGGCCACCTGAAAGTGTTCTTAAATGGACTAATAGGACTCTATAAGGAGAAGGCACCATATGACGATTCAAAAAAGAAGCATTCACCAGAGTAAAGAAAATAGATTTGGATGAATTATAGGGTATGAAATTTTCCATCAGGGCCCACATGTGATTACATTGGGAGCATAGTTGAATAGTCATGTAAAGCTGGAGAGTTTACATCATGATATAGAGGTTGGTGAGGGGAAATTTAAATTATTTATAATCTGGATGAATTCCTCTAAAATCGTTGGTTCATGTAAAGTCACGAAGCCTATGGTCCATGTTAGGGTTCCCCTTCAACCCTTAAAATGGGGATTATCAAAAAATGAGTTAAAATAGAATGCCTTCAAGACATTTCAAGAAAAAAGGATTTCAGTAATATATATGATAATTATTAAGATATATTTATTATAAAAAATAAATATATTATTCAATTATGTACCCTTTCACAACATAAGGAAATGTTGACATCACATTTACGTATGTATAGCCTAATGTATCAACTAAGAAATGTGATTTATTTTACATGCCTAAATATCATGAATGATCCTAAAAAATATATCTAATGAATAATTATGATGTTTATAAATTTAATATAATTATATAGATTTAATAAATATTTACTATGAAGAATAACTAGAACAGTCATGATAAAACATGTATGTGAAACGAAGATGTTAACACTAAAAAATATGGTAAAAAGAATATTTATAATAGAACAGGTGATAAGTTATTATAAAAGGACAATATATGATATTATTAATAAGAATATGGTTCTGGTTCTGGTAAATATTGATAACATTTTTAAATTATTATAAATTTGTGTAAATCATGTTAAACTTATGGGAAGAATAATGTAATAGATTTTTCCCCAATTTCCATTCAATTGAGACATATTTTCTGTTATACACTAGTTTACATTTATATAGTGTATATATTTCACATTTGATATATTTTATATGATTAATAATTTATTCATGATAATTAATGTTTTAGTTCATGTATATTCATTCAAGTGGGTAGAATTTAAAAGAAACCAATTGGGAAAGGATTTATTTTACATTCTCGTTTTTTGGGATTTCATTAATTTTCATTAAAGTAATATTATAATGAAACTATCCTAAAATCCATATATATTCTTATCCAAATGATAATGAAATAATTTTCATATTTCTTCCAAATTTTCTGCTAATTGACACTATAATAAACGAATGAAGTTTCTAAATAAAAAATAGATTTAATTTCACTTTTAATTTGATATATCTTCATTCTATTCCTATATTTTTTCAAATTGAATTATAAAAATAACTTTATTACTTCAATGATTTATTAAATAAATTTTACATTATCATGGAATTTTTTTAATTCTTTTAAATTAATATTTCTAATTTTTTCTATATATGTATTTTTTATCTCTCTTACTAAAAACTGAGATGAATTTTTCTAATGTAAACGACATTAATGGCTATACATTAATCTTTAAATATTTTATGATACTAATCTTCATCTATACATTTTAAATTTTCTTAAACACAAAACTAAAAATTAAATCTTATTTTATTATTTTAGTCGCATTTTCCCAATTTTTACAAAGGATATGATTTTATGACAAATACTATATTTCTGGTGAACGAATTATCTTCTCTTTTCTATTCATAATTTTTTGTTTTTCATATTTCTCTTGAAACATTCACATTCTTATGATAATTTAACAATACAGTGTCCTTATATAACTTTATTATTTTTATCATGTGCATGATTATTTACGAAAATCATATAATTTAGTTAGGGTGTTTTATTATGATTGTTATTTGATTGATTGGGGAACATCTTCATCAATTTTTATTATTTATTGAGTATATATATTTATTTATTGGGAGTATTTTTTATGAATATAATTGATAAACCAATATATGAGGAATACATAAAAAAATTCAGTGACATGTGGGTCCTGATTATATATATCCCCTCGATTTATCAATAGGTCTCCTGGTACAAATCAATTGGAGAAAATTGTTAAATGCTTTTTTGGTATACACCGTCTATTTTATTAAACTGTCTCGGAACATAGATTTAATAGTAAATATATCTTGATTTATGAGATAAGGATGCCTAATATTACTAATTTCCTTCATTGATAATTCAATTATAATCCATGTCAATATTTATTTCATATTATTCATGGATTCATTTCATGTTCAAATTATTGATTAAATGGAATTTATTTTCAGTTACCTACCATTCAATATTGACTATGGATTATCTTCTTGTGGTATATTCCTCTATATGAATCCCTTACTGATAATTTTATATCACCATTATATTTTTTCCATTCCTATGATTATGAACAATAACTATTTGAATGAGTTTCATGGATTCATAATGTTTACTTTTTTATTTTTTATATTTTATACCCATTACATAATTGGTTTCATGTATGTATCTAACTCTATCATAGAACTAAATTTATTATTCCTACATGATTATATCCATTGTATATATTCTAATGTAGTATTGTAGACACCGACTCTGGGGTATATATTTTGGGGTTTTCATAGTTGGTGTTAGAGGAAGATTAATAAAAACCTTAATAATATATTCAAAAAATAATTGATTAGGGAACATAACCCTATGATATACTTTGAGGAAATATCTAATTATAGGATTATATCATTAATGTTTTGTTAAGGTAAATATTATCTCATTTTCTATATAAATAAATCCATTTATAGAAACCACATGTTGATGTGGTTTGAATATTGATAGATCTTAGCGTAATAACCCCGAAATGAGTTGGTCGAATAAATCTTGGCCATTATTCTAGTCCATGGTGTATGTTCCCTTAATTCTTGCCTAGTTTGACACATTGAGGGGATATAATTATGTTAATTAATATATTAATTAAAAAACATTATGATGGACTAGAAAATATTTTTATTATCTAAATATATCCCCAAACAAACCATGTTTAGGATTCTAATATTAAAAATGATAAAATGTTCAATCAGTTATGAGTGTTGCACAAAATTTAGAGATATATATTATGATTTAAAATTATGAATTTAATGAAGTAATTAATTATATTCAAATGTTTAGAAATAGTCCCTATAATAATGAATAGTATCAATAGTCATGCCCAATGTAAAAGTTGTCTTACAAAGAAAGATAATAAAACTAGTACTAGAGATGAGTATATCAGGTCCATATTATAAAATCTATGCTTGGTTATGACTAATAACTATTTACATATATAGAATCATAATGTTACATAATATGATACACCTATATTGGATTGTTTCATGCAATATAATCCCCCATCTTTTAGTTGATTTATTAATCCATTGCTAACGGGGTAATGGATTAAGTCCCTTGATAATATATTTCATTTCATGGGATGTGATGAATCTAAAAATTTTATACTTATTGTATATTGTATCAAATTTTATACTAAACAATGGTGGTCATTGATCCAAAATACTATAGAGGAAGAATTGATAGAACACATTGAATGTAGAGATTTAACGTAATATTCTTCAACAAATATTTTCATCGTGAGAAAAAAACTGAAATGAATAGAATATAACTCATCTTAAGAAAAATAGAAAAAATAAAGTGTCATAGATTAAGAAGATACCATTATAACACAATCTAGTTATGATGCAGATTATATATGTAATATAGAAATCATATATTGATCATTTCATTGAAGTTCTTAATTCATGTCATTAAATGGAAACATTTTCTCAAGATTTTTCATCAACTGATGAAATAGTTTTATGCAGCATCAAAACTAAGATTGAATTTTATAAATCTTGTGTATTAAATTGAAATAAATAGAAGAATAATTTGGATGAACACCATGGAAATGATATCATATCAATGAATAATATGTTAATGAATTAATTTTCATCTTGAGAAAACTATGGAATGAAATGTATTTCAAAATGATTAAAGTGCATAGGAGTTTGTTACATATGAAAATATAAGTTTCATATAACTATTGAATTTAAAGGAAATAATTATATCATGATTATCCAGTGCTTAAGGTATAATTAAATTGATTCTTATTCAAACTAATATCATAGGTGTTAAGGTAACATATGACAAATTAGGCTGAGGGGGTAAGTCCAAGATTATAATACCACGATAGATGAGGGTAGTATTATTTAATGTATGTTTCTAGGTATTTTAATTATACCTTCAATTTTTTCTAATTCCTTATTTGATTACAGATCCCTTAAATATTTTTTTCTTTTAGGTTTTCAAATAGAATTAGATATTTCCCAAGAACCATATGAAGAGAGTTTTTAGTCAAAAATCCTAATAGAAATATCAATACAACAAGGATGAATAAGGAATATCACATTATTAAAAATAAAAAATCCATATTTATAGGAATTATTATTTTACCTATGGTTAAATTTTATATTCTAGGTATAAACTATCATTAAAAATATGATTCAAAAATTTATTGTGAAGAGAAAGAAATTATTATTCAAGATGGAGGTGTGAATTATCTTATCTTTAGAATGGTGACGTTTTCATTTGAGTCATGTCTATATCCAAATCTAGTATCACTTCTAAAAGATATTCATCGAGTTAAATAGAATAAATAACCTACATAAAGAATAGAAAATTATTAAATTGTATCTATAACTATTGTACATGAATACATTTAGTTCATTCCAAAGGAATTACATAGGCATACACAAAAATTTGAATTTGAGTTTTTCTATGATTTAATAACTAATGAAATACGTATATCAAATAATCCTTATAAAATATACTCTATTCAATTAGTGGAATTAATGAAATAATTATAGTATTTGTGTAATATGGGATTTATATTCCATAGTATTTCACCTTGGGGAGTATATATTTTATTCATTTGGAATAAATATGTATCTATGTGATTCTAAAATGATTATAGGGAAATAAAATCTATTATTATAAATAAAAAGTATCATATTCCTAAAATTAATGACCTATTTGATTGACATCATAAAACTAAATATACTTAAATCATTTAACATCATTCTGAGTTTCATAAATTTTTTTTTAATGTTTGAAGATATTCTAAAAATAGCATTTTCAATGAGGAATGTAAATTACGATTTTACAATAATTATAATTGGAATTACAAGTTTACCCTCTCTTTTTATTGATCTAATGAACTATGTAATCAAGTAATATATGGACGAATATTTGGTAGTATTTATCTATCATAACCTTTTTTATTATAATATCTATGAGGACCATATGAAACACTTAAGTATCCCTGTTTAGAGTCTTAGAAAAGAATATATATATGTGATATTTTTGAAGTGTGAATTTGAGATTCATAAATATTTATTTATGGGTTTCATTGTATCCCTGTATGGAATATGGGTTGATCCTTTTATGATAAAAAAATTAAAATAATGGCATACTCAAACAAACTTAACTGAAGTATGTTGTTTCATTAGTTTGGAAGATTATAATGGATGTTTTTTTCAATATTTTCCCAACTATATAACCCATTAAACAATTATATTGTTAAATGGGTTGAGATTGTATAAATAGAGAAAAATGATTCATATTTTGATGATTTGAAATAAAATTTTGTTCAATGCACATATTTTGAGTCTACTCTAAGTAAATGATGGATTTATTAATTATAGTGATTCATTATAGAAGGTACGTAGTTTTGTACTTATGTAGAATGAAAATTTTATTGCCTATGTATCAATATATTCTATGATTCATGAACTAAACTCTCAATCTAATTATATTAATTAGGGAGAAATAGTTTTTTATTTAAAGATATGGAAGTGTTATCTATATGGTGAAAGATGTGAGATATAAATAGAACGTATGATACTGTAATATATATATTCACATAATGATATCATCTTGAGAAAAATAAAATGGCTCAAAATTTTAAACGATTATAATTTCTCAATACATTACCACCTAGGGAAGTCAAATAATGTTGCGGATGAGTTAATAATGAAAGAACATGGAGTCCTAGAAAAAATATGGATTCCTAGAGATCCTATTTTCCTAGATGTAGTTAATATATATATATATATATTATTGATGATGGTGAAACATCAATCATTTTTCAAATTATTTACCAACAAATAATATTGGAGAAGATAATATTTATCATCCTGATAATGAGAATTGTAAAAACAAAATTAAATCTATGAATGATGGGATATTTTCACACTTAATATATAAATATTTCATTATAAACATTTCAAATAGGATCTATAAAATAAATTTACCTTAGCTAAAATGGGAATTTTTGGATGATTATTATAGCTCAAATTTATCTATACACACTAGTTCCATCAAGATGTAAAGGGATATGAATGAATATATTTAGTGGGAAAATATTATGTGGTAAATTGGTTATTATTTATGAGGATGTATCATTTTTAATATGTGATGGATATGATAAAGAACCCTAGAGGATCTATGCAATATATAGATATTTTTATAGTGAAATTGGATGAAATTAAAATTGAATTGTTTACTATATTATCAATGAATCCTAGAAATAAATATTTAATATGGGTTATAGTTGATCTCTAAACAAAATCTAAACACTTTCCCTTTATAAGAGAAGAATTTTATATAGATATTGTGTCACATCTATATATAAATAATTTTTTAATAAATAATGGTTCAAATATTTCAATTCTATTTGATCATGATCTATTATTGACATAAAATTTATGGAAACATCTTTATAAGGATCCTGATACCAAGCTTCATTTGAGTACCTCATATCATCCTCAGACTGATGGATAATGTACAAGGACTATTAATACACAATAATACATGTTGAGATCATTCTCAATTGACATTAAAGGTATGTGGGGTCATTATTTTCCTATGGAATATTTTTTCTATAATAATAACTTCCTTTAATGAATTAAAATTGAGTAATAAGAAGCCGCGTATAGAAGAATATTTGGTACTCCAACTTGTGGGGATGAGGTTTGTGAATGGAAACTTGTAGTCTCTTTTTTAGGAGAAAAAGAAAATGATAAATACTATTTACACTCGTATTAAATAAACACAAAGAATTAAGAATTGTTATACTGATAAGTTAAGAAAATTTTGTAATTTCAAGTGGAATTTCATGTTTTCTTAAAATTATATTTTTGGAATGGTGTTATATGATTTAGTAAGAAATGAAAAATGATCCCTAGGTACATCAGAAGTTATCAAATCATTTAAAGAGTTATAGTTGTATCTTACCATCTATAAATTTATCTATGTATCTCTAAATTATATTATGTGTGACATATATCATTATTAAAGAAGTACATGCTAGACCCAACACATTTTATTAGCTGTGAAGAAATAAAATTGGATCATGATTTATCTTACTCAGAATATCTCATAAATATTCATGAAAGTACAAAAAAAATATTAAGGGGTTGTGTAACTCAATTGGTAAATTAAATTTAGAGAAATCATAAAAATTAGGATGAAATTGGGGAATAATATAACGTTATGAAAAAGGAAAACCCAATTTTTTTAGAATGTAATATCCATGATCATTTTGAGGGTCATATTTTTGTAGGACGTAAGAATGTAACACCTAAAAAAATTAAATTAAGTGAAAATTATATCTTAATAAAAAAAATTATAAAATAAAAATTTCAATATATCTTGACACAAAAATTTTAAATTTATAGGGTGAATATCAGTTTTGAATATACTTGGACAAAATAATCCTAGAATGAGTTTTTAAAAATTCTACATATAAATAAGGTTTTTTGAATCATTGAAAATATATTATTTAACAATACCTAATATTATTTTTAATAATATATTTCAATATGTATAATTGACTATTTATTGAATATCAATTTGATAGAAATAATGATAATAACATTTGGATGTAAAATGAACATTTTTTAAACATTTTTTTAAAAAGATAAAATGTTCATAAATTTTATTTATGTCATATAATAATTAATAATAATTAATTAAATAATATTTCTATATTATATATTTAACTACATTAATTTAAATCTATTTAATTATGATAACTATTTATATAGTTAATGGACGATCATTATATTCTTGAAAAAATTGTTTCTATAGAAACCATTTTTTTATTTTTCATGGTTTTATTTCAACATCAAATTCATATACTTCTATGAATTTAATTTGATAAAATTGATTCCATATTTAGAGTCACCATTTCCATCTTTGGTAATAAGGTCGCATTTATTTTTTCTTACAGTGAATAGTAAAAATATTAAAAATTTGTCACCATGGTTAAGGATAAAATGGTTTTACTGAGGAGTTAACCTAAAAATATAGCTGTTATAATGACCTGAACACTTACTAAAACCCCATTGATTGGTTGTATTTTTACTTTACACCTATCTCCATAGCATGTGAGCCATTTTGGATGTATTTTTCAAGAAAGTTGCGTAACATTATTTTAAAACATTGAAACATTAAAATGGTTCCACTTTGCTAAATTATAAAATGGAAAACCCTATCCTCACTTATTCAAAAATATTAATAAATTTATCTTGTTTAATCCTAAGGTTCCTAAAAATATATCCAAAGGAGGTTTTACTGAGTGAAGGTAATCGTCTTTACCAAACTCTTTCATTTATCTTCTTTTAACCCCTTTCAATTATGTCATAATAATTAAAACAAAATAACACCATTATATACCATATACATACAATTTATTATATTTTTTGAGTATTATTCATTCATTTCTTTCTTTATTTTATGTGAAACAAAACTACCACTCTTATATACAGTATACTACTACCTCTCAGACTGATGTAATTTTTTTTCCATCACCAACTCACATTGATAGTCTTGATGATGAAAATAATGGATTTATATTATACATATGAAATAATGCTGAATTAATAAATTTAATATATCATACACTTCATTAAAATGTCACCAATTAAGTAAATGATATTGTCGCTCATGCGTACGTACGACCTATCATCTATACGAAGTGATGTGATTCATTTTCCATGTGTGGAATCAAAAAATGAATTTAAAAATATTTCTAATAAATAAATATGATATTTTTACATTAATATAATCTATATATGATAGGACTATATCCTATTCATAATAATTTGAGAATCTATAAAACACATGCTTGATATAATCAAGCATTTAACACCCAAAACATTGGTGATAATGAAATATTATTAGGGAACAGGTGATAATATTTTGTAATAGGATCATATATGATATGATAAGTATTAATACAGTTCATTTATAAATGAATAACATATTTAAAACCATTAAAAATGTGGTTAATGCACGTTCATCTAAAAGGAATCATGAGTTAACAGATTTCATATTAATTTATATTCCATTAAGAAATAATTGATATTATGAAAATACTTACTTTCATATGATTTATATAAAAATAATTTGTTATATTTAACATGAATACCTATTAATTCATTATTATTAATGTTAAAATTTATTGTTATTATTTCATTGGGTTATTATTTAAAAGTTATCCAAGTAGTTATTATTCATTTTAAAATTTCATTGTTTGTGATTACATGACTTTTCATTAAAGGAATATTATAAACCATCCTTCAAAAAATCCATCTAAATTATTACAATCTGGTTATTTAATGATTTTCAATATTTTATAAAAACGCCTATATTTTTCTTGGATTGAAGCAAATAAATTTATAAAATAAAATTTGATTCTATTTCTCTTTTATATGGATATGTTTTTCTTTCATGACATTATTTTTCAAAATTGTTTTACAAAATTACATTTATTAATCAACTAATTTATTAAGGAAATTTTATGATATAATTGATTTTTTAATGAATTTAATGGAATCTTTCTAATTTTTTCTAAAATATCCATATTTTAATTTATAAATAAAAATTAAAAATGAATGTTTTCAATGTATATGGTTTTAATGGAACTCCCCACCACTGTAACTATTTTATGATATCTTGATTCTTCTACCCTTTTTTATTTTTAAAAAATATTAATGAAAACTTACCTTAATATTTAACTTCCCTTTTATTTATTTTCCAAAAGAATTGATTTTAATAAAAAAACTTATATTTATTGTGGACTGAAATCCATAACTTATATATTATTAATTTTATGGTTATTAACATTCTCTTGAAAAAATTACATTATTATGATCATTGGACATTAAATTTCCATTACAAATCTATATTCTTTATATCATAGATCTGATTATTACCTAATCTATATACCATTTTATTAATGTTATTTTAGTTTAAAATTATTTTGATAGAATGGGTAAAATAATGTTAAATCTATATTCTCTTAAAAAATATAGATATTCAAATATTTGGAATATAGTTTAAGATATGACTTACAAATTTAATATATGATGAATAAATTGGGTAAGAAATTATGTGTGGGGAATAATTATAGATATCATCCAATGCATTAATGGTTCTCGTGAAAAAAATTATTTTTCCAAAATTATTAATTATGGTTTGGTATATACATACTTATCGATTAAACTATCTTAGAATAAATGTTTTATTGTAATGATATCATGATTTCTCGGATCATGATGTCCATTATTATGTATTTTCTTCATTTATAAATCAATTATTATTATCCATGATAAAATTTCATTGATATTATCCATGGATTAATTTTATTCTAATGTTATTCATTAAATGGAATGTCTTTTTAGTTATCTACCTTATTGATTATTTCATATTTAGTCATCATAGAATCCATCGTATGAAACCCTTGCTATGAATTTGAGATCACCAATGTTTTTTCACATTTATTATGTTATGGAGAGTAAAAAATTGAATGATTTTTATAAATTTCTAATTTCTAATTTTTTAGGTTTCAATTTGTATTCATATTATAATATGGTTATCAAGTATGTATCTGTTATTCAAATACTACTAAATGGACTGGTCCTTTGGGACAATATCCTTTGTATGTATTAAAATTTAATAATATAACCATTTTCTCTTAGGTATTATAGTTAGTGATTTTACATTTTTTTCATAAACATATACACAATTTTGTGACTATGTTGATGAAAATGTTAATTATAGAATATCTAGTAGAAAATATATAATATCACTACATGAAATATTTTGAATTAATAAATCTATTTAATTTTTATTAATTTTAATTATTGATCTCAACTAAATTTTAATCATTCAATTTATTCCTCTTTCTAAAATAATGAGAAAATAGAGGAATAGAATTTATAAAATTACATTTAGGGTAGTAGTTAAATGAAGAAGGGAAAATTTGGTTTTCAAAATAATGTCCTCATGGTTAATTTGGTTGATGAAACTCATGGATGATCTCATCATTCCATTCATCGATGATAATACTCAATAAAGATAACCTATAATGTTTCTTGAAATTAAAATAATTATGCATTATTAAGAATTTATTAATAAGGGGAGCAGTCTAATTGAAAGTATATATATTCTCATAGACCACAAAAAAGATATAAAATATTTCATCAAGATAGAGTTCAAAAGAGCACTAAGAAATATGCATGATCATGGGTGTTCAAGGATTTATAATTCAGAAGAATATCAATAATGGATACAACATGTTTTGAGAAAGACTGATTAGTCCTAGTTCATCAAGTGATATTAGTGATCAAATTTCTTAAAGATTTGATAAAATTATATTTTGATAATCTTGAAGGATCTATGGGGATGATTCTAAATAGTTGTGGAAGAAAAAAAGATTCCAAAGTGATCGTACTGAAACTCATTATATCAAAATATAATCACAGAGATGATATTTCATAAGTGGTTTGTTACATATATTTTTTAAAAAAAATCTATAAGATGATAACTATCTTACCAACTTATAATATGTGACAAATTATTAGTGGAAAATATATAGAGTCAGTAGTAACCAAACAAAGTAAGGAGTGGGTACCAATACTAATATTGAACTAGGTAAAAACATATATGATACTTTATCTTAATAATTTATATTTTTTTGGTAACATTGAGTTAATATTAAGATGGAATAAACCCTAAAATATTACAATGGATGAATTCGAATAGTATTTAATTAGAAAATAATAACACCACTAATTAAATCCCCCAAACCACAATGGTGAACTAAATCTAATGATATCTTTTTAATAATAAAAAAAGTTGTCCCAAATCTAGTAATTGACCATAATTATCATCGTATAGTCTATTCTCCTTGAGTACTTGTTGGTTCAAGCATATTTTTATTTTATTTTCCCCATTCCCCAAAACTAATGTAAAAATATATATAATTAATTAATTATTATTATTATTACAATTGTAATTATTATTTTTATAACTCATAACTCATTATATAATAATATCCTAAATAAAAATAACTCAATATCACTAATATCAACCATACGATTCATATGATAAATATGCACATATGAACCACATGGATTCATGCCCAAACCAAACAATAACTTAAGCATTATTAAAACATAAAATTTAACTTTTTACACATATAATATCATTCATAAAAGATCACATGAAAGGTTACTAACTAAAACTAAATTTATTCTAAATGATAAAGTAAAAGAGAACATATTAAAAGTGGAATGATATTAGTAATAGTATTTTATGACACTTATGAACCTCTTAAGAAATAAACTATAACTTGATCTATTGGCCAAATTCCATATATGATAAATTAGTAATAAAGAAATAATGTTCTTAAGTGGTATAACACCAAGGGAAATAGGGAATTCAACAATTTTGAAAACAATAGATGGGAAAATATGAAATATTTTGTAATATATTTTTTCTTAATGATTAATAACATACCACATCACCATATAATAAAAGAATAATTACATTCCAATCCCCAACAGTCAACCCAAAACATTATTTCACTAAAACTATGAGATCCACAAATTAAATATAAATAATACTATGACCTATGATAGAAGATAATTATAAATTAAATTTAAAAAATTAAATTTTCTGTTAATGAAGTATATAACATATAAATGACATAAAAATAATAATTAATCAACTACCTTTACAAATACCACTTCATGCCACACCACTAAATGTACTTCATATGCAATGAATAATGAAAATAATTTGAATAATAATGAACAACATTGAATCCAAGGAGAGAATCTATAAACAATAAGTATTGATTTAATTAATTTCTAATCAATGTTTCACCCACTCTATTTACTTATATTCTCATAATCACAAAATTTTATAAAAAATGCACAAAAAATATTAATTTCAAAAATTAAAACACAATATGAATTCTATAAAATTATAGAAATATAATAAATAATTTAATTTATATATAATTTCTCATAGAATACCATACATGAATACTCCCATCTCCAAAAATGTATACAATTTAATTATAAAAAATTATAATTTAATTATTTCCTTATATTATAATATTAAACAATTATTTATCCTTCGAATATATTTTATATATTAATACATTAAATATATAAAATAATAATAATTTATAATAATAATTCATATTATCGACATTTCACTCTATATTTTACACTCGAACACATGTCATTATACTTTTAATATTCTATTCCTACTATAGTTAAATTCTTAATCAAATACGTAAATAACATTTATCATTTATCCACTATTAATAACCATATTATAATTATCTATATCAATAATATTTTTCAAACAATACGAATTTTATTATCATAATATATTTCCCATTTTCACTACAATATAAATTATAAATAAATTTATTTTCACTTTAATATTCACAATTCAAATAAAAAATATTTAATGTTTCAACTTATTAAAAATGCTATTGAAAATTAAAAAATCAACAAATTCATTTCCATAAAAAACACATTAATTTTTTTAAACACTAATAAAAATTCCACATAAATATACGTAAATAATTTTTTTGTTATTATAATTAAATTTAGGTCATCATATAAAATAAAAAAAAAATCATACCATCATTTTTTTAAAAAAAAATTACAATATTATTGTACAATTATATTATAAATATATACCATATACATCACCAATTTTTTAATAAGAATTTTTAAAAATAAAAAATGTTCTTAATAATCTTAAATATAACCAACATACAATTAAAATTCTTTCAAATGAAATTTTTACAAATTAATTATTATTATTGTATCATTATCACCAAAATAAAACTGAAATCATATTTATAAAATTTAACATTATCCAACATATTAATTTTTATGTATATTATAATTGTATCAAGATATAGTTTCATTTTTAAAAACATGAAATAAATAATAAAAATGTCCTAAATTTTGATGTTCATAATGTTTCAAATTATGTTTAATAAAATGTTAATTAAAATAGTCCATTAATCCATGGTCATGTAATGTTCAAAATCCAATGACCCATAATAGATTATCACATGACAATTAATGATCTCCTTGATAACGAAAATCTGTCAAATTTAGTTCCATATTGCAAGATAAAGCATTGATATGGGGGAGAATTACTGATCCATCTTCATTAACTATGTTTAATTCAATATCATAAATATTTTAGAGTCCTAGATCCACTCTGTAATTACTCAAAAACCCAACTCATGTGGAGAGATAATTATTTATAGAGTATCACACCACATTTACTAAATTAATCATGAAAGATAACTCATTTTCATGTTTCTAATTCTCATTAATAATGATTATACACTAATTTCAACAATTTTTAAAACCATGTAATATAAAATCCTATCTACACTGATTTTATAGTCTCTTTCCTTATCAAATTGTTCCCAACCTAGAATAATCTATGACTCCACTATTTCAAAAATATTGTAGATGTCTTCTTTATTTCATCATGGATAATCCAGAACGAAAATATCTTAATCATTCTAGAATATAGTATTCTTCCATGAGTATATAGGATCATGTTTTCTCATGTAAAATTTATCATGGTCTTCAATAGATTAATGTAGTAAGTATGTTAGCCTTCAAACTCTTCCTTGGTCTTGAATGATCTAATTCTCACCAAACTATAAATACTCTGGTGTTTCTTCTTCTGGTACACCTAGATTTGGATCTCATTAATCCTACATTACATTGGTTTATCATATTCTATCATATGATCTTGAAATAATCACTAAATTTCTCTCTCATTTTACAAAAATAGATCACCTACATATTCACTAAGGAAAGAAAAACCTTTATTTTTTTTTATAATATTCAATTTCGATTATAAATAGTTGATAATGAAGGAAATTTTAAAATTTTCACTATCCACATAGGGTTTCTCAAACTAATGTTGAGAACACTTATAAGAGGAAATATATAGAATTATTCAATCTTTCATTTACATAAACATAATATTGAATGCCTTTATATGAGACACCTGACTTCATTTTTATAATGAAACGATGTGGAATGTACTAATGGATGGAATTCAATATTGGTGTTTGGTATAAACCATATTAAACACCCTTATAAGATATTAATTTTTTTATGTAAAACATATGTTTATAGGCTTTATACGGGAATTTCTACAACAATTTAACATGAAACTGATATAGAAATTCCTTATAGAAAGTTTTCAACGTCATTTTTTAATTGATGGTAAAAGGTCATTTATAATTTTATTTTATATAAAAGCATGTGGAAATTTTTATTTTTTAAATAAATTTATAGAAACACATGATCCAACAACTTATTACTCCAAATAAAAATAATAGTTTTACCAAAAATCATAAACTATACAAGAGTATGAATTTTAAAATATTTTTTTACAAATTTATAGATAATTAAAACTAAAAATTAAATTATTTAAACATAAAAAATATTACTCAAATAAATTTTCATGGTAATCCATGTCATTCGATGTATACAAAGAAATTTCATATTAAACTAATAAATAAATTGTTTAGAATTTAAAAAATAACTTATTTGTGTAAATTATAATTCTTATAATGAAAAATTATTTTTTAAAGTTTTTTATTCTTGTTATCATGATTATCTAAATAATGAATCAAAAATATTAATATCCAAATTCAATAATTACTTATTGATTTTTGAACTACCCTTACTAAACAATATTTTAAACATAAAAAATTATATATTTAATGAAAACTGAATATTCTATGATATAAGAGTTATATATATGAAAATTAACATAATATGTTTTATATGGTTACACTTTTGAATTGTAAACCCTACAGGATATAATCCATGACTTCTTTTAATTTTAAATATTAATAATAAAACCTGATTTGAAATGAAAATTTTTATTATTGAATTAAATGAATGGAATAAAGCATACTTCTTTAACAATGGGTGTAGGATCTTATTGTTTGATGAGGTATGTTTTCCTTTTAGATTTGGTTAAAATCCCTTTAAATTGGTTAATGGAATCCCACTAATGAGTTTGAATGTCCTTGATAGACTCTCGAATATTCGTGAAAAAATTGGGAAAATCCAATCCAGTGTATCATGCATTGTTGGCACATAGTTATTAATAAACATCTTCTAGAATCATACACCCTAGATAAGGGATGTGAATAGATAATAAAATAATTATGAGGAGGTTGAAAACCAAGAAGACATAGATAGAGCAAACCGTATGGTCCCCACATGGTTTGGAAAAATTTTGGGACCCCCAAAAATCATGTTTCCATATTTCCCTCTTTGATAGAGGGTAGCTCATGGTTAATGCTTGGTTTTCCCAATCATGCAGAAAAACCATTTTCCCTTTTAAAATTGGGAAATTTCTAGTTGGGTCCTCAAGGACTTTATAACATTTTCAATCGATTTCCATCTCATTAATTCACTGTAATCCTTTTGTGAAATACCAGGGTTATCACCTCTTTTAAGGATCATTCACCTTAGATTATTAGGAATTTATAGTGTTGCATCATTTAAAGCAAATCTCTATTTGATTCAACAAATCTTATTGCTTATATTTTTTTAATAATCATTGGGTAATTGTTCCTCATATTTTGAAGCTCCTAAAACCTACTTTTCATGGGTGTCCTGAGTATCATTAATAGTGATCGATTTATCTTGAACTTGGGGTCATGGTTTGGTGAGTGGTTATCTACAATATTGTGGTAGGTAGTCTATAAATCATCTCATGTGGTCATAATGTTATGTATGTGTATGTGGTTGTTCTCTTTAATTATCATGTTGTCTAATTTTTAGTAAACATTTAAGGGATATTGAGCTTTTTTTTGGAGGGTAAAACACTTCCCAATCCACATTGGTTCTAATTTTGATTATGATACCAGATTTGTGGTCACCCATGGGGTGTTCCACCTTTCTTGAGAATGTTTATTTGAGTTGTAGAATAAGGAATTAATTATTCTATTTTATTAAATCATTTATATGAAATTTAGGCATATTAACATGGTATAAGTGATGTTTATATTTACATGGAAACATTAATGGGATAGATGATGGTTGGGAAAAATTGATATATAGTTAAAAGTGTATGTTTATGTTGTTTATGTCTTGATATATTTTTTAATAGTGGTTAGTGTGACTGAATAGTGAAACATACTATTTTTGAATTATATTTAAATTTTATATAGAATGCACCATGGAAATATTGATAAATGGAATGGTGTACACATGTTATTATTGATTAATAAATAGGTCATGTATTATAATCATTGTCAAATGAGAATAGTGGTATAGTGGTTTTTGGACGGTGGCTCATCGTCCTTGGTGTTGGATAGACTAATAACCTTAGAACCACCACCACATTGCATGGTCTGAGAAAAACTGATCCTTATGGAAAAATCAATGAATTTCATGGTCTGTGATAGACTAATTCTAAAGGCAACGCAAATATATTTTATGGTATGGTATGTTGGTCTGACGCTCTATGCTTTGATGGTTTACATAATAAGGGTACCAGGACTTTGGCTCCATGGTAGGATGATTTATATATAAAGGGTACCACGACTAAGGCTCTATGTTATGATGAATTATATTGAATTAAATTATTAATTACCTTGAGACTTAATTTTTTTAGTCCCTTATGATATATGGTCCAAACTTTATGTATGGGTCGAAGTAGGTTTGGTGAGTTAGTTGATTTTAGAACATTGGAGACCCTGGCGATTTTGATGACAATTACAAAAATTGTGATACCTATTTTATTTAATACTTTTCCATTATTTATTCATACCTATACTTATATTATATTTTAATTATATATTTCATTCAACACCACTTGTAGTGGCCTACTGAGTTGTACTGACACCCTTCTTGGGACACTATTGGTACCTGAAAAGATTTCATGGTTGTAGGTCAGGATAAGGTAAAGATCCATATGATAGATAGTTGATTTATGATTTGGGGTGGAGCATGGATGAGGGGATAAAGTTGATGTTGAGACCTTTTTTGGGGGATCTTAACCATGTCTTTATTTTTGTTTTCCTTGGGCACCTGAAAATATTATGACATGACATATTTAATGTTATAGTTTCTAGGAATTTTCCATTTTTGGGGAACTGATTACATGATGAATCGTTATTGATTATTAATACATTGGTTATTTTTACTTTGATTTCTGATATTGTGAAACTCTTTTAAAGATGGTATTTTCTCTCCACATGTTTCATAATACCCTCACAACTTGTTAGTACATTCTGGCATATGGGAAGGCATGCTTGTTGTCATGTGGTGAACCATTTCAGGTAACCTGTTTAGTGGCACCCTAGACGGGACGTATTAAGTGGTATTAGAGAGGTTTTATTTTATATTTATTTAATATTTTAATAATTTTAGTTTAGAGATTTGAATTTTTTGGTCCATGGAAATGATCTCGTGCAAGGGAGTAGATAACCAATGTGCATGGGAATACCCATGTTCCTTGAGCGGGATTTTTGTTCATGTAGTTCTCCTATTATAGTTGGATGTTATTTTAAATTGGGTGATGCACTTATTGTATGACATTAATATTTCTGATATTTTACTCACGAGATTATATGGAATTATTTTTTGTGCATGGAATCATCATGTTATGAACTTTGGGACTTATATGGAAAAGATCACTTTAGGAATACATTGGGTTAATGTAGAGACTTGGATCCATTAAGCCTAGATCCAGTGTCGACTACCATTACATTGTCTAGATTACAAAGAATCCAATCCTGAAGGATCAAAGAGATTAGTATTCTTCATAAAACAGATACATACAATTTTCTTTTATTACAAATAAATACACTAATTACTATGTATTTATTTCTTTCATGGATATAATTATTCAATCTATTATATCATTTCATATATTTCATAGAAAACTTAAAATAATCCTGAGGAAAGAAACAAAATAAGGGTGATATCAAATTCATATCAAGGGTCAGGTATAGAAAAAGCAATACATAATCAATGTGAATAGTCAGTATGGGGAGGTAATAACTAAAGACACATTCCATGTAATAAAAAACCTTAAAGGAAATGCATGAACCAAATGGAATGGAAAATAACTGGGAACACATGAAATTTAAATAACTAGATAAGGAAGAATAAATATGGCAAGTTAGTAAAAATAAATAACATTCCATTTAATCAATAATGTATGAATGAAATTATTCCATAGACTTTTCATAGTGAAAATTTCATGTATAATTAATATAGAATCAAAATTAAGGAAATACCTAATTTTTGGATGCCATTTTTCCCAGGTGCATGGTACCATTACCATTAATACCTTTTATAAAAAGGTTTAGCATATTTTTGTTAAGACCTTTCCCAATATAATTTAAAACAAATTTGATTTTGAAACAAATTCCAAGGGTTTGTCACAAACTGATTTCATCCCATGTGATTACTGATCCATTGAAGGGATATCTATAATTGGGACATTCCCATGTCATACCTATCCAAATAATTCCTCATCTAACAAATAATTAATTTAATTCATTGATAATGTGCTTTATGAAATATCAGTATTGAGTAAAATATTTAGATATATAAATATTTCCCCAGATATCAAATATATTTTCATATAAAAATCTTATATATCAAAGGTATAATGTTTAAGAAGATATCATATCCATGATAATTGATAATTATATTTTGGGGAAATGTTCAATGATCACTAGAAATTGAATATATCAAGGGGGATAACAAAGAATAAATGGTAGTGAATTTCATTACTATTTTTTTAAAAGGATTAATAAACCATACAGATGAAGAATAAGTATGGAATCAATAAAACATATCCCAAGTGGAAAAAATAATGGATTTTTTGTTGTTGATGAATGTAAATACAATATAATGTGCCTTTAAAAAATCTGGAATAAAATATTTGTTTCATATTGGAAAACATTTTGAAGGTCCTTATCTTTGAAAATAACTTTTGAAAATATTTTCATTAAAATGTATCTTATTAAAAATTCAAATAAATCTTCAAAATAATCACAAGTGGTAAATCCATACATGTTTTACAAGGTAAAAAACATTAATTTTTAAAGGTGAAAATATTTAAAAATTACCTTGTTTGCAAAGAGATAAGAAGATTCCTTCGATGAAATTTTCAAAAGAAAAAGGGTAAATATATAATTAATAAATCATTTTGGATTGGTCAAAAATATTTTTGTAAATATTTTTATAGAAAAAGTATTTTCAGACGAGAATAGTTTCTCTGAATAAAGAGATAAATGAAGTCATATTTTCTTAAAAAAATTATAACATTTTTCCAGTACCAAAGACTGGAAAATAGAACAATTATATGAAAAGTATCATGAATAAAAATATGATAAGAAAATTAACGGTTTTATTAAATAATGATTAAATAATATCCTCTACTATAAATTTATGTGCAAACAATCTGGAAAAAATGTGATTATGAAGAAATCACTTATAAATGACATAACATTATATAATAATAAATCAATGAATATATTATTTATCTCAAATATAAATCCAAATAAAATTTTTTTAATAAGATAATATATAGTAAAAATTTATTACACACACAATCTTATATTATTAACAACAATATGGATATAATTTAACCAAATGAAAAGAAATTGGGTTATGAAATTCAATTTCAATCAGTAATTATTAACTAATATAACCATAGATTAACTAATTAAAGTTAAAACTCCAAATATCATGAATAATTAATGAACCATTATAATACAAGTCAAAGTGTTAGTATTTAAACCATATGTAATAAATAATATGCATAGCAATAAAGTGTGTCTCAAAGAATGAAAATTGATATTGATACCCTTATTACGTAGTAACTTTTAAATCAAAAGTACCATAAAATAGATAAATTTAAAATAAAATTTATTAAGATAAAATTATTCATGATATAATCTATCAAAATGGGAATTGGAAACACCACAAAAAAATTATATGTGGTGAAAATTGTGTATGCCCCACAGAAAGAAATGTGAGACAAGAATCCCTTGCATTGCATTCCCATTTGTGTGAACAACCTTTTACCTTATTTTTAATGGTTTTAATAATTTTATTAAATTATATCATAAACATAATTATATTTATAATACCAAATATTGACTTCTTATAATATTTTATTAACCATTTGTTAATAATATTTCATTATTCTCACTATTACGAGTGTTAATTTCTTAGTTTATCGAGTATGTTTTGAATTGTTTCCTAAGGATTCAATTGTATAGATCATGATATCATCATATAGATAATTTTAGTCATGATTTAAATGTTATATATATTTATTATATTTTTATTTATAATAATCTGCAATATTTTTTGATAGGAAATGAAATGTATCGTTCAAGGAGATGGTAGGTCCAACATACGCATGAATGCTACTTCCATTTCTTTATCATATTTAAAATATAACTGATGTATATATATGTATATAATAATTATAATATAAAATTTTTTATAATATAATTCTCATTATTTCATTAAAAACATCACATAATACATTCCATGATTAGAGTAAATATATCACATCTCTTTAACGAGGCTATAGTCGAGAGGTCCACAAACGACTTTATTGTATACCTATAAAATGGAACGCATGATGGCGTTTGTTATATAGTAAATAAATAAGTATAAACGAATTATAAATATTATATATAACATATAATAACAATTTTTTCATCATTATTCCCAACCACGATTGGTGTTAAGGTAAAAACGAATGACATCATTTTGTGTGGCGGTAGTTCAACGTACACAAAAATTGTAGGTCGTTACCCATTAGATAGAACTATTTAAAATTGTAGGTATAAACATAGAATAATAATATCTAAGTGAATTCATGATACTGAGGATATTATATAACAACATAATAATAATATTTTATGGGGCGGAGATATAAATAAAATGAAGGTGATCGTTGAAGAACGTTACCTCATTACCGGATAACTCATTTTTTGTTTATACCAAATAACATCAAAGGATAGAATTATTACATATGTGATGATTCTATGATGATTTTTGGGATACTGGGTGCTTTTTTGATAGGAATTTGGGGGTTTTAAAGGTCTTTATATGTCTCAATAATTGGGAGGGTGAGTGCATTTTTATAGTGGAGGATGAGTGGTTTTCTTGTAAATTTTTTAAAATAGAATTCCACCGATGTTTTTTCCTATGAAGGTTGGATCCAATAATAGTATAAGTTCTATAAAAGGTATTATATGTTAAAAATATTAACCTCCAATGTATTTTGGAAATTTTTATAGGATATTATTTCCATTTAGTTTAAGGTTTATTTAATGGTCAAGCTAATTTTTCTCTTAATTTTTGTAATTAACTTTACCCACTTTCACTAATATTTTATGTAAAAATATAAGTTATACATATTTAGAAATTAGAAATTATTTTGATTTCTAATATTCAATCCATTTTTCAAATTAAAATCACAAAAGTAGAAGAAATTAATCTAAATTTAATCCCCCTGACGGGATGACAGAGATGGTTTTAAAGTAAGATGTTCAAATGTTTGTTGTGTTTTTATATTCATTATCAAAATTAAATTGATTATTATAAAATAAATTGGATTAATTTATATAAAAGTTTACTTAAATAAACTTTAAACCCTCTAATATATATATATATAATCCTTGCAAATAAATTAGACAAAAAAATATGATTTATGTTTAACTTCAGTGTTCTTCATTATTCCATATTAAATGAATCCTCATTTAAAAAATACCAAATAATCACCCTAAACTAATTTTAATGTTTAAAATTAAAAAATAATGTTTATTTTTTAATTTTAAATTTATAAACGTTAAAAAATTAGATTTACAATAGGTTATCCATTAAAAGGCGATAAAATTTTCTTTTTAGAACAATATATTTTTTAAGCATAAAAATGGGTTTATTATTATCATTTGCTTATCAAACTTATTGGATCAATATAAAAAAATATGTTATTAATTATATAATATAGATATATATATATATACTTATTATAATTCAAAAATAGTAAATAATTTAATTTCTTTGGATAAAACACCTTTGTGAGCATAAAAACATTTACTTTATATTGTGTTTTAATTTACTTTCTAATTAATTGGTAACATATGAATTCAATTTTTATTTTCAAAAACCATAAATTCTCATAAGTTAGTTAATACTTTTAATAACTACTAATTTTAATTAATAGGAAAATTATTATTATATTAAATGGTGATATAATAATAAAATTGTATTGTTTAGTAAAACATGGTCTTGCATGTAACACAAGCCATTGAGGAAACACATTATTTTTTGTGACTCATGCTAACTCAATATCTTGTGAATTACATGATATATAAGTTATTGATAGTATATAGAATATTGTATATATTATAAAGTCTCAAGATATTATATTCCCTTACTCTCTTGGTGTTTCTTCTCATACACATTATTGAACATAATGTTCTTAATTTAGACTCTCAAGGTGTTACATTATAACCACCCTAAATAAATTGTGTCCTCAAAAATTAATCTAGACATTGGTAAAAAATAATTTGATAATTCTAATGTTTAAATCCCACATCCTGATAAGATTTAGTAAAAAATATTATAGAAATGATAGAATGGGAAGTACAAAGTTCACATGGACTAACATATAACTATGTCTCTAAGTATGATAAAATTAATGGAATGTGGATATTCATATATAAAAGAAAATAATAAATATTTATAAGGATTTATTGAGTTTGTTAATAAAAAATAATTGAATTATTTGTGGAATTTTGAGGGCCTAAAATCCATAAAACCATGATGATTTAAAAGACCATAAGTTCAACATAAATTAAGGTATTCAGACAAAAAAATTATCATTTTTCTAATGTTGAGAAATGTATATACCCTGCTTTTCCATGTAAATTATTTTTTAATTATATGGAAATTTTACGAGTCCGCAAAAAATGAAGGCATGTGATTTCGAGACCCAGAGTACTCGGAATGAATTTCTGAACTTGTTTTTAGTTATGTTCAGTAAACTTGCAAGTGGTTTTTTTGTAACTTTTGAAATGGTGCATGGAATTGAAATTTGAGGGCACAGTTGAACTCGCTTGGATGATATTCACTTAAGGAGACCTTCACCTCGACCGAAGTAGGTCGGGGATGAAATTTAGTTTCCAGAAATTTCATGGGAGATTTTAAAGAATAATAATAAAATAAAGAAAAACTATTATTTTATTTCTAAAACATCCCATTTTAATGTTTAGTGGTGGGGACCACCCGAACCCCACTTTTAATGAGAGGAATCTCTTTTCATTCTCCAAATTAAATGTGCCAATTTAATTTAATTAATGTACAAACTTTAATTAAATTATTTCTTAAGCTGATTTAATTTGGCACCACACCTCTCATGGGAAAAGGGATTGGAAAAGGTGGGGAGAGCTTCGGAGAGTTGGAAAGATCATTATCCTACAAAAGATATCCTCCAATGAAGAACAACTTCTAGGATCAAATAATGAGGAACCGACCTTGGAGCGTTTTGCAGGAGTGATGAAGGTCTATGTCAATCTTCAATGACTTCGCGTTCTTCCACATGCCACCTCCAAAGGAAAATCAGTGTAGTGGTTTTAAAGTGAATTATGAATAATTATATTTTTTTGATCCTTCATATTCTGGATTCACAATGGTAATGGCCAAAAAAACATGGTCATCATCCCGCACATATACCTCACCCCTTTTTCATTTGTTCTTCGCATGTTCTTTTGGCATTCATAAATGCCAATTAATTAATGATGCTGGAAAAATGAAGTTTTTTTGAGCGCGATGTATGGACGCGAATCCCTCAACCTGAATATTGTGAATATGAAAACGAAATAATTTTCGGGCTTGGAACAAAGCCGTGATGGCTCATGGAAGGAGGCGGCAGCTGGCACCCAGTTGGCTGCATGGAAGGAGGGCGGTGCGCGTCCGCACCGCTGGAAGAGGAGGTCGTGGCTTGTCGGCCGTGATGAAGCAGGGTGGCGGTCGATATCCGGCCGGCCACGTGGCAGAGCGGTGGTGCGCGTCCGTTCCGCTGGAGCAAATGGTCATGGAATGTTGGCCACGGTGGATTCTAGAGGGTGGTCGGCACCCAGCCGACCAAAGGGGAGTAGTGGCGGGTGACTGCGCCGCTGGGAGGAGAATCGGCCAGAGCACCGCTCAGTCGTAGTGGATTGAAGGGACCCGCATGGGTCCCATAGTTGACATGGAATCACCTAACGGCGCAGCTGCTTGATGTCCCAGATGGAAGGGTGGAGTGGGCTACTCCCCTTCAGCGCCATCTCGGGCGGACCGCACTGCCTAGCGGGTCGCACCAGCGGGCTGGCCCAGGCCACCCCCATCACGGGCCGGGCCGGACCATGGCTCAGTGGTCCGGGGCCACCGCAGCTCAAAGTTTCGGGCCCTCCGGGGTCCAGGATAATTGTGCTGAACTTGGACCGGGTCGAAGCGACCTGAATCGGGTCGGGTCGGCCCATGCCAGGTCGGACCGGACCTGGGCCCAATTAGACCCAGATACGCTTTTTTGGCCGTAACTTGAGAACTGGGTGTCCATTTGATGAACTGTCTATAGCACTAGAATCCTTGGATTGACAAGGTCCTTTTTTTATACTCCACTTGATTTTTGGATAAAGTTGGAGTACGAATGGGTTGGATTAGACCCCAAATTCAACTAGACTCTCGAAGCAGAAATGCTAATAACTTACAGACCGAGCATCTGATTGACACATCGTCTGTTGAGTTGGGTCCCTTATGACTTGACTGACCATTGGGATACTTATTCATGAAACTTTCTAGTGGTTGAGTTATGATCGATGGCTTGAGGGTCAGTTCTCCCAAATGTTCTATTAGCGGTAATCCAGTGGCTGGCAATGAGTCAAAGGTTGGAGACAGATCATACAGAGGTTAGTTACCTATCAACACTAGGTAGGTAGGATCATGTGTGGGTAATTGCGGGGGTTAGTACCTATTGATATTGTGTGTTTCAGACTTCGTATAATCATCAGTTGTGCCTCTTGATAGAATAAGATGATCTAACTTCGTGACTAACCATATGTACTTCTATACTTCACTTATACTTGTGTGAACTGAGTTTTATATCTTCATGGTGTGCCTATGTGGTACTATATCTTTGTGGTGTTACCTTTGTGGTACTATTACCTTTGTGGTGTTACCTGTGTTGTACTTCTACCTTCGTGGTGTTACCTTTGTGGTATTCTTTCCTCTAGTGTGAGATGAGTATATCTTGATAACATAGGTATATGTATGGGCATAAACCTAAGTAGGTCTGAATGTTGTTTATATGTTTTGGGGTTTATCCTTTGTGGATTTGAGAGATTTTTGGGGTTATCAGGGTCCTTACTAGGTATTTTTATACTCACCCATGCACGGTCTATGCCATCACCTTATTGTGTCTTGTGCAGACGACGGACATCGCTGACTGAGGACGAGGGTACCAGGACTGGAGACTTCTCAAAGGTGGACCTTAGATGAGGCATACCACAGAGATTTTCATTTGAGAGCTATACCTACCCTTCAGGTATGATCCTTGGCGGGTGTTTACAGGAGATATTTTAAGTTTTACTTGTACTTTCCAGTTGGGCTTGTATTTCAGCCCCTTTTTTCTATACACACCATATTTACTATATAGTTTAATTTGTTCTTGTATCTTGTTGTGTGCTCGGTTTTTGAGAGTTTACAGTTTTTAAAAGCAATTCCTTCCTGTTTTAGAGAATATTCCATTCAGTTCTTGTCTCTAGCCCCTGGCCTATGGAAGGTGGGCTTGGGGTAGTCACGGCATGGGCCTCAGGGGACGGGTCGTGAAAAATTGGTATCAGACCAGTTCGGTTCTACCGAAGAACTAGGACTCTGATCTTTCTTGTGAAGCAATATTGATATGTGTTATGAGTGGGTTTTTTAGTTTGGGGAGCCTAGTGTTGGTTCGGCGGCTGACGTATCCATAAATTAGGACCCTGAATTCTGATTTCCAACTCGGCGCACGAAGACAATGATTGTGTGTGATTTTTTGAAAAAAAAATTATTTTGATTTCTTTGGATTCAACTCGCCAGGTATAACCTATTGGTCATGGCACACCTGCTTCTTTTCAAGATTCCTCCACACAGATAACCATCCAGGGTTTCTGGTAGAGTACATGATGACGGCCCACCAAGCGATGAGACCTTGGTGTAGGGACCTCTTGTGGTGTTATCACCTTCGGGTGGTGTACCAGCAGCACCATTACCCATTTGATGAGTGTTCCCACCAACCCCACCATTAGAGGATGCACGCCGACTGAGCTCATTCCATGAGTTCCAGCAATAAAGGCCTTAGAGGTTTCAAGTCAAGTTAAATTCCTAGGCAGCTGAGGGATGGTTGGATGCAGTGGCTAGTGTTTTCTGCCTATTTGAGATACCAGTAGAGAATATGGTGATTCTAGCTAATGGCCTTTTCTATTACATGACCATGAGGATGGTTCGTAGGATAATGAGGCTTTTGTACATGGAACATTGCCTGAGATGGTACCTTCGGGTCGTGTGCCAGTTAGGTCACTGGCTGTTGGTTAGCAGTTTCAACCGGCAGTACCGGTACAGGACACATTTAGTCTTAGTTCCTTACACGAGTTTTAGCATTAGATACCCCTCAATTTCTGATGTGATCCTGACTCATAGGAGGCTGAGGAATAGCTTTCGGAGGTGGCTGAGAGTACTCTAGAGCTTCTACAGCTTCGGTAGGATGACATGTCGGTAGCGGAGTAGTCATCGAGGCATACCGACCATTCCTGGTACTCTATGAATATGATACGATCAGGGATTCAGATCTCAGAATTCCGAGCGAGGTGTCTTTAGGTACATCTGAGCCAACACTATTCCTTTATGCATCCCTACATATGCTAGGGTTCTAGAGAGAACCTTTGTGGTTGAATATCCTGTGGCTGAGCAGATACAACCAGTGAATGTTAGTAGTGGTAAAGCAGGAAACTGGTGCCTGTCTCAGAGACTTGGGCGTGTAAAAATATTTCGGGAAGAAGAAGTGTTAGGGATAGATGAATCTGTAGGGCTATAGATGTGGAAGCAGATCTAGTAGAGCAGCATGAGGTGGTGTACATTTTTACATGTTACAACAACCCCCCTTTGTAGTCCCCACAATGCTTAGGGAGCTGGAGGATAGGGGAAGGGATTTGCATCATATGGTCAAGCAGTGTGACCCAATGGCTCTATAAATGATTTGATGAACGATATATGTCTACTACTAGCTATCGTATTAATATAAATATGTACCAATCATTCCTTCTTTACACGAATCTTGTCCAAGACCTAGAGTTTCCAGCTAAGCCGTTGACTTGACCCTCATGTATGGAGATACCTTTTGGAAGAGACTCAATAATCACACTTATGCTGACGGTGTTATATGACCCTTGAGGTGATAGTTTCGGTTGGAACCTCTTGGTGTTAGCGTCGAGGCCTTATGATGTTAGTTTGGGTATGGATTGGATTTCCATAGTTCATACTTCTGAATGTCCCGAAGGCCTTCATTTTGTTTATTATTTTCGATAATCCACCTTTTAAGGGATGAGGTGGAACACTTACAAGGCCCGAAGGCTCAGAGAAAATTAATGACCCGTAGGTCTTAGAGTGAATTACCCCGACAATATAACTTGGAACTACTCCTCCCCAGCATATGTCATGATGATCAGCACTCCACCTTCACAGGGCTAGTCGGCTAGCTATCCTATGAAAATATTCATAGGCCTGGTACCGATGGAAAATCCATACCCTCTCATTCATCCAATTCCAGTTATCTCTGCTCTAGTGAATGCGTCTGCCCTAAATCCTCATCTGGAGCCTTTTCCCTTGTAGTCTGACTATATTTGGATCCTTGTCCCTTGTATTCTGACTGGTACGTCTGTATATCCAGGTGGCATGAAGGCTTTGGGGTGGCCCAAAGTCCTTAAGGTGGCCCGAAGGCCTTGAGAGACAACTGGCCTAAATGCCTTGGGTGGCCCGATGGCCTTGGTTGACCTGAAGGCCTTACATGACATGAGGCCCAAACTGGTGGCCTAGAAGCCCATATGGATGAATAGTTTTGGTTACTATAGTATCGAATAGTACCTATTATAGTACTGCTGCAGTGTTTGCTACATTACTGCTACAGTACCTGGAAATATGTCTCCACCCATATTTGATCTTGGGTCTCTCGGATGCACATGTCGAGTCCTCACCAACTGGGCTAAGGCTCATGTGCATCTACAGTTCATACTTAGATTGATTGTATTTGTAAAAAACGTTATGCTTTACCAACAACTTTGGAATGGGTTTTCCCTTGGTCGGTGAAAAGGGAAACCTAGGAAGCACTGGAAAAACTCATGTAAAGGAGGGTGTATCTGATCACGCTTGAGTAGGCCATCTCTACCCTCCTGGAAGTGGGAGTTTTCAGTTTTCAGTTCCCAAAAGAAGCGGCAAAGTGTGGGGGATATCCTTTCAAAAGAGGATTCGAGGTTTTCCTCCCTGAAGGGGGAGGGACTTCTCCTTTGGCTGGGTACTACCAGAGTTTTGGACCGGACATCTCCAGGGTAGAGGAACCCTTGTCAGTTTAGACAAAAAAGGGGGATCCTTTTCTATGGATGGAGATGTGTCAGCATAGATTTTAGGATTTCAGACAGAGAATGACGAGTAAAACTATACTACCCATGACCTGGAGTTAGCACCAGTGGTCTTTTCACTAATGATGGGGTGGCACTACCTGATGGGAGAATGTTTTACAGTCTACTCTGATCATAAGAGTCTCAGGTATATCTTGTCTTATAAAGACATGAACCTGAGACAGAGGTGATGGCTAGAGTTCCTCCAGGACTATGACTTTAAGATATTCTATACTCCTAGAAAGGGGAATTTAGTAGCAGATACACTTTGTAGAAGATATGGTATACTGTTGTTGTGGTAGGCAAAAGAGCAGTTAGCTACTTTGTGGATATCCTAAGTGGATCGAGATAGAGCATCTTATCTTCAGTCTCTAACTGTCACTCCCCCGCTCCTTCAGAAAGTCAGGGAGGCGCAGCATGGGGGAATTGACTGCGGAGCTCGACATGATCAGATATCTAGAGGACATATACGCGATGGATTTTCTAAAGGTGGGGGGGAATTTAATCCTCTTCAGAGGACCTGTTATGGTACCAATGGCGCTACAGGAGGATGTTTTGAGGGAGTTCCATACATCCCCATTAGCGGTACATCCAGGAGTGGAGAAGATGTACTAGGACCTTTGGTGTCATCACTGATGGCCAGCAATGAACAAATCAGTAGCTGTGTTTATCTCACAGTGCCTCACTTGTTAGAAAGTGAAGGCCGAGCACTAGGTTCTAGCAGGCTTAGTTTAGCCATTTGAGGTGCCATAGTGGAAGTGGGATAGAATTTCCATGGACTTCGTGATGGGAATTCCACGCATGTCCAGGGGGCATGATTCTATCTAGGTGATCGTTAACCGAATCACCAAGATGGCCCCCTTCCTACCTATCAGAGATCAGGGTTCAGTAGAGGGCTTGGGATGCCTCTACATGGAGGAGATTGTATTAATTCATGGAGTTCCATCTATTATTGTCTTCGATCATGATATATGTTTTACTTCCCAGTTATGGAAGGGGTTGCAGGAACCATTCGGGACACAGCTTCGGTTGAGCACTGTCTTCCATCCTCAGACGGGTGGTCAGACAGAGCGGACCATACAGACCCTTGAGGACATGTTGCGTGCATGCGTCCTAGATTTCGGCCACAGCTGGGAAGATCACTTTCCCTTGGTGGATTTCTCATACAACAACAGTTATCACTCCACTATCAGTATTGCACCATTCGAGGCGTTGTATGGGAGACCTTGTAGATCACCTATATGTTAGACTGATCCAGGGGAGTCAGCACTCATGGGACCAGAGATGGTATGAGCTACCACAGAGAAATTACAGATCATCCAGAAGTGGATGAAGACTACACAGAGCAGGCATAAGTCTTACGCTGAAAGGAGACAGAGACCTCTGTAGTTCGAGGATGGTGACCATGTCTTTCTACGGGTCTAACCTCGAAGAGATTTGTGGAGATTTGGCTGGGGTGACAAGTTATCTCTGAGGTTCATCAGACCCTTTCAGGTCCTTAGTAGAGCTGGCAAGGTGGCATACCGCTTATCCCTTCCACCGTAGTAAGAGAAGGTTCACGACGTCTTCCACGTATCCCAGCTAAGGAGATACATGCATAACCCATCTCACATCATCAACCACGGTGATCTAGACATTGATGATGGGGCGATATTTTTGGATATTCTAGTTGAGATTGAGGATCGATATGAGAGATTCCTTCATGGGTGATCAATACCTCTGGTGCGCGTTTTTTGGCTACATGAGAACCTCCAGGAGAGCACATGGGAGTGGGAGGCCCATATTCGTGCTTCGTACCCCCACTTGTTTCCCTATTTTGTGTTGTGTCTTTTGGGGACACAAGCCCTGAGGTGGGGAGACTGTAAAGACCCGTATTTTCCATGTAAATTATTTTTATAATTATATGGAAATACTACAAGTCTGTGAAAATTAACAAAACATGATTCCAAGGCCCGGAGTTCCTGGAATTAATTTCTGAACTTTTTTTTAGGTACGTTCATTAAAGTGGTTGTGGGTTTTTTGTAACTTTTGAATCGGTGCTCAGAATTGAAATCTGAGGGCACTGTTGAACTCACAGCATCGATATTTGCTTAATGATACCTTCACCTCGACCGCAGTAGGTCGAGGGTGAAATTTAGTTTCCCTAAATTTCATGGGATAGTTAAAAGAATAAAAAAAATAAAGAACAACTTTATTTTATTTTTAAAACATCCCATTTGAATTTTTAGTAGTGGGGATCACCTGAACCCCTATTTTAATGGGAGGAAACTCTTGGATTTCTCCAAATTAAATGTGCCAACTAAATTTAATTAACTTATAGACTTTAATTAAATTATTTCTTAAGCTTATTTAACTTGGTACCTCACCTCTCACGGGAAAAGGGATTAGAAAAGGAGGGGAGTGCTTTAGAGAGTTGGAAAGATCTTTCTTCAACAAAGGAGATCCACAAATGAAGAACGAATTATAGAATTGAAGAATGAGAAACCGACCTTGTAGTGTCTTTCGGGAGTGACTAACACCGACGTCAATATTCAATGACTTCTTCTTCTTCCTCGAGCCACCTCCAATAGAAAATCAAGGCAGGGGTTTTAATGTGAATTATGATTAAATCTATTTTATTATCCTTCATATTCTAGATTCACAACGATGATGGTCAAACAAACATGATCATCATCCCGCACATATACCTCACCCCTTTTTCTTTTGTTCTTCGCGCGTTCTTCGTGCGATCATCGAGGACAAATAATTAATGACTCTGGAAACACAAAGTTTTGTTGAGTGCGACGTATGGAAACGGCGCCCTCGACCCAAGGATTGTGAATATGAAAATGACATAATTTTTGGGATTGGAACAAAGCCGTGATGGCTCATGGAAGGAGGCGGTGGTTGGCACCTGTCCGGCTGCATGGAAGGAGGGAGGTAGGCATCTGTGCCGCCAGAAGGGGAGGTTGAGGCCCGTCAGTCACGACGGAGCAGGGTTTCAACCGGCATCTGGTCGACCGTGTGGTGGAACGGAAATGCGTTTCTATGCCCCTAGAGTAGGAGGTCGTAGCCACTTGGCCGCAATAGAGGCTAGAGGGTGGCCATCACACATCCGGCCGCAGTGGAGCAGCAGTGTGCGACCGCACCACTGGGAGGAGAATCGGTCGGAGAACCGGCCAGCCATAGAGAATCGTTGGGACCCACTTGGGTCCCATGGGTGACATGGTAGTTCCTAAAGGCGCTGCTTCTTTCTATCTCGAATCGAATGGGGGGTCGGGATGCTCCACTTCGGTGCCAGCTCGGGCGGACCGCACTGCCCAGTGGGCCCCGCTAGTGGGATGGGGTGGGCCGCCCCCTTCCCGGGCCTGGCCGGACCACGGCCCAGTGGGTCGGGCCCACCGCTGCCCAGGAAAACTGGTCCAGACCTAGACCGGGTCGGGTTAACCCGAACCGGGTCGGGTCGGGCAAGGTCGGACCAGACCCGGGCCCAATTAGACATAGATACGCCTTTTTGGTCGTAACTTGAGAACTGCGGTTCATTTGATAAACCATCTACGACACTAGAATCCTTGGATCGAGACATTCCTTTTGGTATACTATGCTTGAATTTTGGATAAATTTGGAGTACCTCTAGGTGGGATCAAACCCTGAATTCAACAGGGCCCTCGGAGTGGAAATGTTAATAACTTACAGACCAGGCGTCCGATTGACGTGTCGTCTGTTGCATTGGGTCCCGTATGACGTGAGATACATTTAGGATACTTCTTCATGGAACTTAGTGGTGGTTGAGGTATGAATGATGGCTTGAGGAGTGGTTCTCCAAAATGTGCTATTAGTGGGAATCCAGTGGGTGGTAGTGAGGCAGAGGTTGGAGACAGATCATTCGGAGGTTAGTTACCTATCAACTCTAGGCAGGTCGGATCCTATGTGGATCATTGAAGGGGTTAGTACCTATTGATCCTGTGTGGGTAAGACTTTGTGTAATCAGAAATAGTGCCTCTTAACAGAATAAGATTATCTAGCTTCGCGACTAATCATCAGTACTTCTATACTTGACTTATACCTATGTGATCTGAGTCTTATATCTTCATGGTGTACATGTGTGGTACTATATCATCATGGTGTTACCGTTGTGGTACTTTTAACTTCGTGGTGTTACCTGTGTGGTACTTCTACCTTCATAGTGTTACCTTTGTGGTATTCATTCCTCCTATTTGAGATGAGTATATCTTGATAACTTAGGTATATGTATTGGAATATACCTAAGTAGGTTTGACTGTTGTTTCCTTTTTTTGTGAGTTATCCATTGTGGATTTTAGAGTCCTTTGGGGGTCTTAGGGTCCCTACTGAGTATTATTATACTCACCCCTGCACGGGCTATGCCCGCACCTTGTTGTGTCTTCTGCAGATGATGGACAACGCTGACTGGGGATGAGTGTACCAAGACTGGAGACTACTCAGAGGTGGACCTTAGATGAGGCGTACCGCAGAGACGACCATCTGAGATTTGTAACTACCCATTAGGTAGGATCCTTGGTAGGTGTTCACAAGAGTTGTTTTCAGTTTTACTTTTACTTTCTAGTTTTACTTGTACATTCTAGCTGGGCTTGTATTCCGGACCCTTTACTTTTTATACACACCCAGTTTACTATATAGTTTACTTTGTGCTGGTATCTTTCTGTGCTTTTGGTTTTTGTGAGTTTACAGTTTATAAAAGGAAATTCATTTCCATTTTAGGGAATATGACATTCAGTGCTTGTTGCCAACCCCTGGCCTATGGATGTCCGGCATGAGGTATTCATGGCATGGGCCTCGAGGAACAGGTTGTGACAACAAATTATTTTACAGCCTAATAATATATATAAATATACAAACCTGATTTGTTTCAATTTCATATTAAAAATTCCAATTTTTTCATCGATCAAATTATAATTTATCCCTTTATCAAGGAAATGGATATCCAAAAAGTATTTTTTATTCCTGAAGAACAAAAATTTTCTTTTTACATATCATAGGATCCATAAAACAAGTCTTTGTATCTGTTTCAAATTATTTCCAAAACCACTGTGTTTAATACATTAATCTCTAAAAATAAAAAGTGATACTAGTGGTTCATCATCTGAATTTATTCTTCAAAATGATTTTCTAAAATCAATGACATATTAACCAGAAAATTTCATATGTCAGTGGTTAGAGTTAAACCCTTGTCGTCTATCGGTTGTAGGATCATGATCTATGGCATAGCTGGATATGATGTGTTTTCATCCAATATAAATTTTTTCTGTTTTATAAAATATATTCCCGAAATGTTCACAAAAATATGATCAAAATTATTGAAATATAATTGATCATTAAATAGCCTTTTCATAAAGGATTTCAATACAACCATTTTTTCAAAATGTTTAATAATCATATTTTTATTTCCACCATATAGTTTATCAATACCTATAAGTATATGCCTATAAAATATAAAATCACTATTCCTCAAATAAATTTTCAACTAAAACATATAATTTCCATAAATTTCTCTAAAAATCCCATAGTATTGGAAGACTCTCATTATATAAAATAGAAAAAGTGTTGTTTAATACATAGAAGTTGTAATTAACTATAATATGATAATCTTGTGATGGTATACACAACTCTTAAGTTATTGTAGTCAAATGTGCTTCTAAAATTCTAAACAATCCTTATATGTTTCAGGATTCTTATAACTAATATACTTTAGTTTTATATAATTATATAATTTAATTATTGAATACCATTAAATATTTCAACAAAAATATTTGAATATAATTCATCCCTTGTTCTAGGTTTTAACCTAGGTAATTCATTTTCATTATCTATTCAAATCCTTCATAACTATTTGTCAATAAAATGGGAATTTTCTTAACCATATCCTCTAAGAGTGTGAAACCAGGTTCATATTAAGGCATGATGTCATGAACTAGGTATGGCTTGAGCCATTCCTAATACACCTTTTCAGAGTTTTCACCCCTACGTAAATTTGTACCAGAAACACATATACTTTTATTATCCAAACATGGATGTATTTCTTAGAAGTCCCCCATAATATTTACCTTACCAAAACATTAAGATTACCTTCTATAATTATATCCATAGTCTACCTTAGGTCTATATTAAATAGTCTATGTTTTCTTAAATATAGTTCCAGTTGATTCAACTAAAATTCCTCTTATACCAACTATAGAGACCCGACCCCAGTAATCCCAGAAATATTTTCTACTACTATTATATTAGCATGACTAAAATAAATAAAATCTAGATGTTCCAAAGTGTTTAGTTTTCTAGGTAAACCTGATAAATACATGAGTCTTGAATTGAAACTAATTACAACATAATTTTTTTCTTTTGATCATAACATTATTCCATATATGATATCCTTACACATATTTCTTATCACAGTTCATGGAATCCTAGGGAAATATGAAAAATCATGTTGATCTCAAATGATAACTAAGGCTCATGTATAAAAGAAGAAACAATGAATCAATTAGAATAGTGAATATGGGAAGGTAATCACTAAAGAAGCATGCCACATAATCAATAAACTGAGAAGAAAATGCATAAAAATATTATAGGGTAAATAGATAGAAACTCATGCCATTTAAAAAATTGGATAAGGAAAAATGAATATAGAAATGTAATAAATTTTAAACTCATTTCATTTAATCAATAAACTAATAATGAAATTCTTCCATAAACTTTGGCATAGTGAAAATATCATGGATAATAAATACTGAATCAACATTAAAGAAATACTTAATTTTTGGACACCATGTTTCTTAGGTACATGGTACCATTACCATTAATACCTTTCACAAAATGGATTAGCATACTATTGTCGTGACCATTCACAAGATTATTTAAAATGAATCTGATTTGGAAACAAAATCAAAGGGTTGTTCACCAAATGGTTTCATCCAATTAGACTACTGATGCATCAAGGGGATATAAAAAATCAATACATGCCAATTTCAAACATGTCCAATGAATTCCTCGTATATATAATAAATTATTTAATTCATGATCAATGTTCCCCACCAAATATGTGCATTTACTAAAAGATGTGAATTTATCTGTAATTTCCAAGATAACAAATAAATATAAAATTAATCACTGTATATAAAAATGGTATATGGTTTAAGAAATAATCATATCCATGATAAATTATATGGATATTTAGGGAAAGTGTTCAATGATCACTGAAAATCGAATATTTCATGGGGATTAGAAATTAAATTAAGGTCATGAATTTCAATACTATCCTTATTAAAAATAATCATAAACTATATAGAGGAATAATTAGGATGTAATCAACACAACATATCTCATGTTGTATAAAATAATGTTTTATTGTTCTTAATGAATATAAATAGTATAAAAATTACTTATAATAACATTCTTGATGAAAATATCCATTACGTTTTGAAAATCCTTCTCATTGAAAATTACTTTTGAAAAAAATTTATTTTAAAAGTAACATTTTAGAATTTTAAGGGAATCCTCGAAAAAAATGATGGCAGATAAATCTATAAATTTTATACAAGGTAAAAACAATAACCCTTTTGCAAGGTAAAAAGGTTAAAAAATCATGTTTTTTAGAAATAGGGAGGAATATTCCATTAGAAATATTTGTAAAAGATAAAATGGATAAAAATTCATTAATAAATCATATTTTTAGTTTAAATAATTTTTTTATTTTTTTTAAATAGTGTTTTTAGAAGAAAACATGTTCTCCAACTAAATGGAAATATAAATTAGGGGTTTTTTAAAAAAATTATAAACAATTTTGATTACCAAAAGGTGGGAAATGGTACTATTAAATGATAAATATCATGAATAAATATAGTATAAAAAAATTAAATGGTTTATTAAACAACTATAAAATAATTTCCACAATTGGAAATTCATGTGAAAATAATACTGAATAAATTGAGATTATGTTAAAACCCCTTGAAAAGACCATAACATTGATTTGAGAATAAATCAATGAATATATTATTTTTATCAAATATAAATCCACATAAATCAATTTTTATTACTACAATAGATAGTAAAAATTTATTACACACATAATCTTGGAAAAATAATGATAATTAGGATGTAATATATCAAAAAGAAAATAATATGGGTTATGAAATTATTTTCCACTTGGTAACGCTTAATTGAAATCCCCTTAGATGAACTAATAAAATTAAAAACTAAAAATATCATGAAAAATGAATGATACGTGAAATTACATTTCAACATGGTAGTATGTACACCAAATATAAAAAATTAGGTTCATAAAAATAATGTAAATCTCAAGGAATTGAAATTCAGACGAAGTCCCTTACTACTTAATAAGTTATGAGTCACAAGCCCCTTGAAAGAGATAATTGAAAAAAACATTAAATAAACTATAGATAAATTATTTCATGATATAATAATCATAAAGGGAAATAGACACACCCCACAGAAGAATTAAGTGATGAAAATGGTGCATGCTTCATGAAAATAAAAGTAAGATAAGAATCATTTTCCTTGTGATTCCTTTTGAGTGAATGTCATTTTACCTCATGTATAATGGTTTTAATAATTTTACTATCCTATATAGGAACCATAATTATATTTATTAAATCATATATTACATTATTATAATATTTCATTACCCATTTTCTAATAATCATTCATTATTTTCACTATTACGTGTGTTAATTTCCTAGTTATTCGAGTACATTTTTGACTTGTGACTTGTTATTGATTAAAAATATCATTAATTAATCATATACAAAGTTAAAAAATTATCTAAATGTTATATATATTCATTATATATATTTATAATAATACAACATATTTGTATATAGGAAATGAAATGTACTATTCATGGAGATGGTAGGTCCTAATACGCATGGGACTACTTCAATTTCATTGCCACATTTATTAATTAAGTGATATAAATATTTGTTTGTATATTTTAATTCATGTGTCATTTTTATATCATATATTCCACATGATTTTATTAAAACCATCACCCAATGCATTCAATGTACATCATGAATGAATCACATCGCCTTTACTAGGTAGTAGTCCACATATCTACAAACGATGTTATTATATATCTAAAAAAATTGAAAACATGATGGTATGTATTATATAATAATAAAAAACTATAAATAAATTATATATATCATATATAAAATATAAAATAATGTTTCAATCATAGTTACCAGACATGATAGGAGGTAAAATAAAAAAATGAACAACATCATTTTTGTGAGGCGATAGTTCTTCATTCACATAAACGGTCAGTTTATGAACCATTAGATGAAGGTGTGTATAATTGATGGTAGAATCATGGAATAAATACATACCAGTATGTTTAGGATACTTTGGTAATTATATAATAAATTAATAAGAAAATATTATGGGGTGTAGAAGGAAATAAAATGAATGTGATTGTTGAAGAATGTTAAGTCATTTTGAGGTAACACCTTATGGTTTATACCAAAAAACATAGTTGGATATATTTATGAAAAATCTGAGGATTGTAGTATGCGTTTTTAAGGAGTATGTGAGATTATTTGAGTAGATTTGGGTTAATACAAAGTGATTTAGATGTGTGAATAAGTGGGAGAGTTGAGTGCCTTTTTATAGTAGGGGAGTAATATCATTCTTGTAAATATTTTAAAAGGGAATTATAACAATTTTTTACAATGATTAGTGGATTAAATAATGATAAAAATTTGAATAAATGTATTATAGGGTCAAAATAGAAACATCCAATTGATTTTTCAAATGTTTATATTTCATTTTGGCCATTACATTTAAGGTTTATTCCCATGTTAATTTAATTTTTCTCTTATTCATTGTAATTAATTTTAATAAATTTCACTAATATTTTTGGTCAAAAACTGATATGAAATTATTATAAAATATAAATTATTCTGATTAAAAATATGGAATCAATTTTTTCAAATAAAAATAATAAAATTGGTATAAAATAATTTTAATTTAATCCTAAGGATGGGATGATAATGCGGTTTTTGAAAGTAAGATGTTCATAAGTTTGTTTTGTTTTTATAATTAATTTCTAAGTAAAATTGATACAAATGATCTAATTGTATTAATTGATATAAAATTGATATATTTAAACATTAAAATTGATTAAAAATATAATTTAACCTTATAAATAAATTAAAAAACTATTTGGAATTAAAATTGTGTATTTTTACTATTCATTAAAAAATGAAGCGTCACATAAAATTACAAAAAATTAACACTGGACTAATTTTTATGTGTATATTTCAAAAATAAAATTTATTTTTTTATAGATAATTAATTCATGTGCCTAAAATTTTATTTAAAATACGTTCTCCCTTAAAAGTTGGTAAAATTTATTTTATAGAAAAATGCATTCTTTAAGCATAAAAATAGATTTATTATTATCCAATGGTTATCAAACCTATTAGATGAATATAAAAAATATTTTATTAAGTAGATAATATATATATATATATTTATTTAATATCATTCACTAAAATTAATTAATTTAATTTATTTGTATAAAACATCTATTTTACCATAAAAACCTTTCCTTTATGTTGGTTTTAAAAATCATTTTCTAATTAATTGGTAACCTATAAATTCAGTTTATATTTTATAAAATATATATTTTCATAAGTTCTTTAATACTAATCATAACCAGTGATTTAATAGATAGGTTATGCCTTATTATATTATCTGATAAAATAAACATAATATATTATTGTTTGGTAAAACATTGTTTTGCTTATAACACAAGCCATTAAAGAAACTTGTTGTTCCATATGACACATGCTAACTTAGTATCATATGAATTTCAAGCTATATTTTTTATATATTTTATTTATTATATTAAATATATTATAAATTCTTGGGATATTATATTCACTTATCTTCTTAGTGTTGAGTGTCATACACACTATTGAATTCAATGTTCTTAATTTAGAATTTTGGGGTATTATAGTTATCATGTTATTGATGGTCTATTGGAAACGAGAATGGTTTTCTAATTCCTATAGGTTGAAAGAAAATTTTATAATATAAAAATGATGCAACTAATTTCATTCAAATGAGTTAAATTTATATTGTTAAAAATTATTTTGAATGGGATGTTTTTAATTTAAAAAAAATTACCCTAATTTAACCATGGACCAGGATATTGATGGTTGATGGTAGTAATAATGTTTCAATTGTATACATTATAATAGTGTAGGTGGGGAGATCTATTTATGTCATGTTATAAGACCTATTTTTTTAATTGTGAAATATATATGTTATTTTTCTTGAGAAGTGTGTTTGGAAATATAGAGAGATTCCACCATGTATGTAGTTTCCAATTATGTAATAGCTGGAAGCTGTTGAAAATGCACCTATGGTAGTGGGACCAGAGACCCCATTTGTTCCCATTTATTAGGGTGATGGGAAGTTCCTCTGAAATATCAACCTTTTTATGATGCTTATTTAAATTTCCCAGGGTATTTATATTTATAGTATGTTTGACTTAAATCATGAGTTTCGACTACAAACTTTTCCAAAATTTACTAGATATGGCGGTCCGGAGGGAGTTGAGTTCTAGATTGAGTCTATCCAGACTATTATAGAACACTTGGAAACTCCTTTAGATAGTAGGTCTAACATAATATATTACATGTTAGGATGGCTGTATATGCACTCATGGGATATTTAGGCATTGTATGAGTGGTTGTAGAGCATGGTATGGAAGGACTTCTAGGAGAAGTTTCTGGAAGACTATTATCCCAAGAACCTTGGGTAAGAGAAAGTTGTGTAGTTTATTCTATTAAACCATGGGACTATGTCAATAAAATATTATACTAGTCAAATTAATGATTTAAGGTGTTTTTCTTCAATTTTGGTAGGTGATGAGTTAGATACAATATGAAATTTTCATAATGGACGTGGTTTTTTGATCAAATACTAGGTGAATATCATTCATCTAAAAAAGTTATTAAACATAGTGGATAATGTTATAATTCCTAAGGGGAATCCAAATAAGGATTCCAGGTATGGACATATGGTTTTATTTGGAAGATTTTTAGGCGCATCTTTAATCGTGTGAAGTTCTGTTATGGGTTTTTTCACTAGGGTAGTGCCAGATAGAGTATCCAGGGGAGAGGATCAGCCTCACAAAGAAGCCACTAAGTGTTTTACTATCAGTGTGGTAGGAAAGGTCACATGTGCCGTTAGTGTCCTCAACCAATAGTGGAGTTCCAAGCCTAAATTAGGATGGGTCACATATATAAGTTCTACAAGATCCCTCTAATGTTGAGTGGTGATATGTGACCTAGGATGATCTAGAGTATTGGTAGGGGATCTTCTACCCCATACCAATCCGGTAGTGGGATCTCCATCAGTTATACCAGTCGAGGTGAGGGATGTGGTTCTTTAGGATAAGATCATTCATATCAGATGAGTAGTATAGTTCATGGTAATTAGACTACATATTTGAGTATATTTATGTTTCAATTATATATAGTTCATCCTTCACCAATCAGTACTGAGACTAGGCCAGCAACCATTTGAGTAATGATTCTTATACCTTCTATGATTTCTTGTTACTATATGATATATTATACAATAATTCATTAATATCTTCTGGAATGTTTAATTTTTTGGTATTGATGGTGGATTTCATGTATAAGGTTCTTTTATCGACATTCCTTTGGGGGTGAGAAAGTATGGAATCCATATTTATAAGGAGTGTACCATCTAGGTTGGTGGGTATCATATTCTTTGGGAATTTTATGTTCTTAATATTTAAGGTTTTGAATTGATGTTGCGTATTCTTTGGTTGGTATTATATTAATCTCACATCGACTAATGTGATAAAACTATAAAATTCACATCAAAAGAAGTGACACTTATGTTCACTATGGTTATTGTGATATCTATGGTAGCCATGCATGTACAGTTCTTCAAAAATTGAGTTAGCTCATACCCTTGGTTTCATGTTTTATGCTTGATTATTAGTTTGTGGAGCTTGATGTATTCTCTATAATTGGATATTAACTTCAGTATGTGTTCCATGTTGACTTTTCAGGGAATCCACCTAAGAGAGATGATGAATTAATGATTGATCCAATGATAAGAGATTATATAGTTCCTATTACACATAATATAATGGAAACAGTGGAGGTTTGGGAGCTCCATAATAAGATGGAGGAGTTAGAGAATAAAGAGTTTATCTGTTTGAGTATGTCACCTTGGTGTTGTCCAATTTTATTTACTAAGAAGGATAATGTGATGTGTCATTTTTTTTATTACCAAAATTTGATACAGATTATGATCATGAACTGGTACTCTATTCAATCTATTAATGTTCTTTTTCACTAGTTGAGGAGTTCTTGTTTGTTATATGTGATTTATCAGAGGTTATGGTATCATCAGTTGAGGTTTATACCTTTTAATATATCATGGAATTCTTTCCAAAGTAGTTATGGAATGTATGAGTACTTCATTATTTCTTTCTGGTTAATGATTTCTCATATTGTGTTTATGGACTTGATGAACTGAATCTTACACTTGTATTTGTATTAGTCTTTGTTTTTATTTATTGATCCCATCTTGGTGTACTCCCATTCTCATATAAATCATGTCAAACACCACGACATCATCCTTAGTAAACTGAGGGACCATAGTATATATGAAATGCTATCTGAATTACATTTTTTTGGATTGATTAGGTATAATCCATGGGTATCATCATCTCAGTTAAAGGTATGTTAGTGGACCCATATAATGTTCAAGAATTTGTTACTTGGAAGAAAACTATGAACATTCTTATTATCTGACTCGTATGTTGTTTGGGGGATTATTATAAATGGATCTTCCAATGATTTTCTCTCCTGGATGCACTACTCTTATGTCTAACCAAGAAGAGTTTATATTTTTATTGGTCTACGTAATGTGAAAATTACTTCTATAATTTAAATATATTTTTTACAACGACACTAATTATTATCATTCTAGATTCAATTAAAGAGTATAACTTGTCTTTTGATGCATTTGGGAATAGGCTTGGGGTGGTGTTATTGTAGAGAGGTCTAGTCATGTTGTATGGATCATGAAAATTTTGGACACATGAACAGAATGACCCCGTGAATGATCTCAAGTAAGATGAAGTGTTTAATTACTTAAAATGTAGGTAGATTTATCTTCTTGGTGTGAGGATTATAGTGTATATGTATCATAATATTCTATAATATATATTTTCCCATCATGATTTAAATATCTGGTAGTAAATGTGGGTTGAGTATATGTGATCCTTCAATTTTGAGAAAAAAATACATTAGGGAAGGGAAAAAGAATTGTTGATGAGTTGATCTTGAAGATAGAGACTCGGGTAGTTTGGGAGTCTAGTTTTGAGTGTAAGAAGTTAGATTTATTCAAAGAAATGCATATTAGAATTTATGAGTACCATGAGAAAATTAAACTCATTTCTATATCCATTAATCCATATATTGTGATTTGTATCAATATGAGACAATATGAAGATATGGGTATCCATTTTTTTATAGATATTTTTTAATATGGGGAGAAACATTCTAATTGGAATTTGGATAAGGATGATATAATACATGTTCATGGTTGTGTTTTTGTGCCTACTTGTAATCAAGAAGTGTTAATTCATTAGACTCATCCCTCGAAGTGGGTAGTGCACCTCGGATTGATAAATATATACTATAATATTCAATGATATTATTAGTTTCTATTGATGAAGGAAGTAATTGTGTTTTTTGTTATACAATGGTACACTTTCCCACAGGTATAAACCAAGCATCAGTTCCCTATAGGTCTGTTACAACCATTTCCCAATACAAATTGGAAGTAGGAATATGTTATTATCGATTTTTTGTGGTTCTTATTAGGAAACCATGGATGAATGTTGTGATATAGGTAATAGTAGATCTTTTGAAATAGGTGGAACAATTTTTCCCTATTTGGTATAGTATAAAAATGGACCAGTTGGATGATTTATATGTTCGTGGGATAATATATTTTCAAGGAGTTCTTCATAGTATCATTTCATATTGTGATCCACATTTTAAATCAAAATTATAGATAGTCTTGTCAAAGGAATTGTGTACTGAATTACTTTTTAGTAAGGATTCTCAACAACAAGTTAACAGTTATTCAAATTTTACTATTCACGTTTTACTGGAAATGATGAGGGAATGTGTCCTGGATTTTTTTGGGATATGGGATAATCACATAGTTCTTATTGGATTTTATTAAAAAAATATCAGGATAATATTCATGTGGCACCGTATGAGGAACTATATTATAAGACATGATTATTAACCTAGTATTGGTTGGATATGGGAGATTCAGAGTTAATGGTACCAAGTATCGGGTTGGATTCATCCGATTATGCTTAGTTGATATTGATGTGTGTGGATATTTCATAGAGTAGACATAATTCAAACATTGTTCGATGACATAAACCTCATGATATTACAGCTGGTGACCACGTATTCTTTCAGTTAGCACTAATATTGAGACATAATCATATTTGGAAACATTGAAAGATGGTTCCAAGGCATACATGGTTATCTGAAATTATGGAGATGATCAGACTGGTGGAGTACCGATTAGTTCTTTTTTAGTGGTAAAGTTCTATGCAAGATTTTTTTCATGATTTATAGCTATATAAGTACCAAAACAACTCTTCCATTGTGATTTATTTTGATGATTTCAAGAGTGAGGATGATGGGTCATTTGAGTAGAATCTGATTTTTTGTTGTGAATCGTTGTGAGAATTTTTTCCGGGGTGAGATCGTGCCTTTATTCCACTGTTATGTAATGATGGTCATTCTCATAATGATACATGGGAAAGGGATGTTGATATTCTGGAAGCATTTCCTAACCTATTTATTATGGAAACGTATTTCATATTATTAGGGAAACTAAAGGATGATCTATCATAAGGTTAGGAGGTTCTAAGATCATTGTGATTGATGAGTTAAATTTTCATTTTAGTTTGTGTTTATCTACCATTTAATTTTTTAATGAAATAAATATAGAGTGTACGAAAAGTATCAGGAGTTTAATAGGGGTTTGGGACATGAAAATATCATTAAAACTATAATCTAGTGCATGGTGCATGGTTTATCCATAATACTAACCAAGCACCAGAACTGTGTTCCCTAGAGAAGGGAGGTTCACCGTTTGGAAACCATAAATGGTGAGGGTAAAACAAATAGCCCAATAATGAACTGACTATTTTTCCTTGGCATAGTTTTTAATGTTTCTTGGTATCACCAAATAATCTTATGACCATTAACTAAACTTGGATAGAGGGTACATCATGGTTGGCGCATGGTGTGCCCAATCCTATGAACAAATGTAATGCCTCTTAAAATGTTGGGAATTTCCAATTTCTCCCTCAAAACTATTATAAAATTTCCTCTTGATTATATCCTCATTTATTCCCTAGTATTCATGTCTATGAACCTGGATCTCTCCCCACTTCCCAAGATCAATAATCATCTATTATTAGTCATTTGGAGTGTTTTATTGTGTAAATAAATTCTCTACGTGAGTCTATGAATTCTCTTCTATTTTTTGAAAGAATATTTGTATGTATTTCCACTTATTTTGAAGCTCTTAAACCTTATATTTTCTAGTAAATTTTTATCCTTGGTGTTTATCCATTTTTTGACCTCGAATAAAAGGCCATTGTTTGGTCAGTGGTTATGTATGAGTTTTAGGTAGGTGGACTACAACCCTTCTTCCTTAGTATTAATTTTATAAATTTATGTGTGGTTGTTCCATTATTCTATAATTAAGAAAATTTATAATATTGAAAAAGAAATGTAAATTTATCCTTTAAATGAAAGGGTAACATTTTACAAACTATGTTGGGTCTGTTGATGATTATGAGACCTAGTCTATGTTCACCCATGGGGTATGTTAAACCCTTCAGAATGATGATATCAGTTGTAGAATGTGTAATTAGAGGGTTTATGTGATATATTTTTTATTTGTGTATTTTTCATGATGACATGGTATGAGGATTTTTGGGATTGATGTGGGAAGGTTAATTGGGTAGTAAATTCTTGGGGGGAAATGTGTTAAAAGGTTAAAAGGGTATGTCCATGTTGTAAATTGTTTTAAAGAATGATTAATTGGGGTGGGTGTGAATTAATGGTAAAATGGAATAGTTATGGAATAAATCTAAAAGTGTTAAATTGAATTCACTAAGGAAATATTGTTGAGAGATATTTTTTACACATGATGTGTGTGTTTGATAAGCATGACCCTAATGATAAACTATGGGAAATGTGAATAAAGAACTCATGGATATTTTTTTGAGGATCATAATCCATTGTGTGGTCCAGATGGATAGTTTAGGCACTACTGATGAATTTCATGATCTAGTCCTGATAGATTATATAGTCCCCAACAATTTCATACATGGTATGGGATGTCATACTAATTCTCCAACCTCCAGTGGTTTGCATATTTTGGGTACTTGGTCGGAGCTTCCAAGGTATCATGATTAATATGAAAAGGAAACCTAGATTGAGTCTCCAAGGTAAGATGAATTATATTGAATTAATTAATTAATTCCCATAATACATAAGGTGGTTTGTCCCTTGGGATATATGGTTTATATGACCGGCATGGGACAAAGTAGGTTTATAGAGTTGGGTGATTATGGAACTCATGATCCCTTGGGTAAATTTGAAAATATTAAATTATGAAACCTATTTTACTTAATATTTTTCTACTATTTATTCATACTTATTCAAACATAGTATTCTGGAAAGATATTTATTTAAACATCATTATTGGTTTCTTACTAATATGTACTCAAACCCTTCTCAGGTAACCATTGGTACCTGACTATATTTCATGGTTGTCGCTAAAGAAAAGGGGAATGGCCTTGTGATATATGGGTGATTCTGAATTCTGGTTAGAGTATGGATGAATGTATAGGGATGATGTTGAGTCTCGTTTTGGGGGATTTCAACCAGTTATTATTTTAGGTTTCCTTGGGCACCTGGAACTTTTATGACATGAAATATTTTTTTTACTAGTTTTTTTCATTTACCTCATCTTGGGAACTAATTCTATGATGTATTGTTACTGATTCTTAATTCCTTGGTTATTTTTTAGTTTTAATATTTTTGTTGTGCTAATATAGTGAAGTGGGTATAGTATCCCCACATGTTTAATTAGACCCTCTCTAATCGATAGCCTCTATAATTTGGGGAGTCACATATGAGGTAATTTGGAGAACTGGTTTGGGCCATTTGTTTAGTAGAACCTAGGCGGGGACATTACAACTAGATAAATATTACTCAAAAACCGCCCAATAAATATAATAATATATATATATTTTACATTCATTTATGAAAACATTAATAATATTAAATACCCACTAAAATATAAAATATTAATCATTAATAATATTATAATAAATAATGGTTCATGATTATATATTTGTTCTTACTAGTCAAGAAATGCAAAAAAAAACTTGAAATCATTGTATTTTTTTTAATCCTTCTATTATATATTCAAATTTTTCTTCTTGGATCATGTATTTAAGCTTGTTTGAAATGTATTATCTATGGATAAACCCTAAACAGAACTAAAATAATATCAGATGAAATTACTATAGAGATATTAGATTATAAAATGTAATTAATTAGTTAAACAAAACATATGTTTACATAATGAAAATAAATTAAAATTTAATATTTACTATCATGGAAAACTACTACAACACAAGTACACTGATCTAATCATGATTTCCAACATCCATGATGTCTTTTCTAAAAATATATAAGATATAATTTATTCCACATATATCATTATTTGTTATAAAATTATAGTAATTATCTAATATGTAAAAATATGGGGCAATTTAGTTACCCAAATAGCTTTATGATGAGTATATGAAGGTAACAGATCCTTAAATTTTCCTTTAATTTCTAATTATTTCTTAGATTTAAGATACTTATATATAAGTTAATTTTAATAAAATATTATAATTAATTATAAATTTAATGATAAATAAATAGTGAAAAACAATGAAAACTTCATATGTTACATGACTATAGATATTATCTTGAAAATTTTAAAAATGACTAATACACTATCCACCTATAGACAGCTCCTACATTGGGAGTGGCAATGAGTAGTTGGATAAATAATATCATGTAATGATACTCTTATATGAACTAACTACATAATCTGAAGAAGCATATAATCCCCTAGATGATTTACACATCATTATTATACACTATGTTTGTGGGCATCCCTATCTTGCAACTCGTAGTTCATAGTGAGGTATGAATATGGAGGTAGTAGATATTAGAATGCAATTTTCATGGGTTGAATTTATCACAATGCTTCTACAAGAATAGCTGATACATATGATTTAATTATATCCTCTATCAAATTATTAATGTTTTATAGATCATATTTCAAATGATACATTTCATCCTTATATTTATCCCTCATAGATTCCATTCAAGGGTTGTGGCTAAAAACCTTTTTAAAACCAATACACTCTGCATACCCTCTAACGGGGCATGGGTGTTATGGATTTCATAAATAATTAGAATGAATATATGTCCAAAACTAAGTGATAATTGTACCTTATAGAATTTTCTCATGATCTTCATTATGAAGTAATATTTTAAAACATAATATTAAAAGGATTAATATCATAAAAAATAATATTAGTGAAAATTAACAATTAATTACTTATAATCAAATCAATTTCATCCTTTTTGGATCAGTAATATACATCCCCTTTTTTCATTCTTGCCCTTTTCTATTTTTCATCATGAGGTGAGGAGATGGAGGGTCATGTGGAATATCATTGGTCCACCACTTGGCTAGGATCTTCATTCACTAAATTTATCAATGATCATTTGATTATCTAATAAAAGATACCATCTAGATGAAAATTTATATGGGTATAAATTGTGACAATATATCTCTTTCAGATTTTTCATAGAGACGTTTTATATAAGAAAAAAATAAATAATTTATAAAGTAATCTAAATTTATTGAAAAAATTAGTTTTCACTTAATTAAATTTGGTTTAACCATAATTTTAATAAATATATTTAGAAATAAATAATTATAAATATATTTACTAAAAATACAAAAAATACAGAAAAACATTGCCTGCAACAAAAACATACTATAAAATCTTCCTCCCACCAATTGGAATAAAACTTCTCCCATGTATCCTTATCTCTAAAATCATAATTAAGGAATATATATTGATTATATTTAATCCCAAAAATATAAAATAAAGTCAACTTCATCTAAAAATAATTCCATTTTTCCCAAAAATAAAAAATATATAATTTTTCTTAACTCCATTTGTCTCATAAAAGATAAAACTCATCTATAATTGAAGATATAAAACAGTAAGAAAAGTATAATTTGTAAACAATTGGAAAACTATATAAATAAGTTTATATATTTTTACTATTTTAGACTCTTATAAAAGAGCTTTCAGCAACTTGTAGACACTTCTCTAAATATGGAATGAAATACAAATCCTATAATAAATCTTAATTACAATTTAATTCCTATGTTTTGTGGAATGTGTTCCAGTTGGGTGGTCATTATCATCAAATTTAATTACCACACTCTTGTATACATGTATGAGTGAATGTTTTGTTAACCATATAATCCCCCACCTACCATATGTAGGTACCATACTCTCAGGATAAGAACAATAGTTGCACATATTTTTGAGAAAAATAATATTAATTTCACAAAGTAATTTAATTACAATAGAAATATATTTTTATTAATAAGTCATTCATCTAGCAGTTCCCCTACCATAGTGTCTATCTTTTCGAAATAGGTATGTTACTTTAATAAAAGTATGTGTTCTTTTATTTAATTAAAATTAAATAAAAAAATAAAAAAAAATCATTTTCAAGAAATGAAAACAAAACAATAAATGTTATATTTTTAAACCAAAAATGTCAAACCAAAACTATTGTATATTATAATTAACAATAACAACATAACTTAAATGATTATAATATATAAATGTTCAATTTTTTGTTCCTATGTTTTTATACAAATAAATAAATTCCATAAGTAAAAATTTAATTGTTCATAGTATTATGAAAATTATAAATATTTTATTGAATAAAACCATATACAAGGAATTGAATAATATTAATAAATCAATCAAAAAAATCCTAAAGGTAAAAAAATTCAATCAAAAATGGATATATGGATATAATTAGTATAAAAATTGTTAATAAAAGAATGATTCTTAATCATTTATATATTTAATTATCAAAGTAATAATAATAATTCTTTTTACTCTATCTATTTCATACAAAACAAAATTTTCCATTATTAGTTGGGGGAGTAATTGATTGTTTTACCTTATCCCTCCTACATGATCATTTCATGTTGTAGGAATAATTTCAACATCATAATCATTGTTATAATTAGGTAATCTTGTTAAAATGGTGAAATTTCATATAATTTTTCAACTGTATCATTTTTCTCATCACTAAAATGATTTTTCCCTAGAAAAAACAATAGACCACTAATTATTTGAGGGGTAAATAAAAAATACATTTTTTTGATACATAACGATAATAAATGATTCCTCTATGAAAAAAAATCTTTTCAAATTAACAATTGCAAATCTTTACTAATCAGGTTTCATGCCACTATTATATTCATCCCACTTACACAAAAATACTGGTACTAAAAATATATTCTAATAAATCTCTTATATATCCTCAATAACTCCAAAATATGAGGTTGATGTAGAAATTGTATGTTTAACATTCACACTCAAATAATGAAGTGCTTTAGTGACACCCATTTATATACTATTTATAATGTTACTCTTATCATTGTGGTTTTTTATGTGAAAAGTAAAACAAGTAATATTAAATCTAGAAAAACATATCACATTAAAATATGGCTCCCCTTATAACAATTCCAATGTTCCTGGTGCAAATAATTCAATTTTGGTTTTCTCCTTAGAATATGAAAATAAAATGTGTTTCATTTTAATTCATCAACCAATTTAAATTTCTTCCTAGATATCGTTCCTTCATTCCAGAAATATTTAATGATATATATGGTTTAATATCATCTATGTTGTTCAGAATATATAAATGTGCATGAATCAATTCATCACATGGAATTAACTTTATCTTTAAGAGATAAATCCTTTTATATTGACCATAAACTATTAAATGTAATGATAGAGGTAGACCAATGTGCTCCACTTCTGAAAAATAATCATTACATAACTAAATTACCGCTTTTGAAGATTATTTTTAATAATAAAGGACAATGATCAATGTAGATTCATAACAAGTCTCTTCAAAAAAAATCATTTACCTGTTAAAGGATAGGTCCAATGTAAAGAAACATGATCACAAATTATTTTCTCTTACAATAAATTAATAGACATATGAACCATTATATTAACAAAAATCATGGAAAATACATTTATAGTTGAAAAATTATGAGGAGATATTCTTTCTCCAAGACATCTAACAAATATGGATCTAGGACTTTACTATACATTGAATTGAAAAGGTAATAAAACCTGATTATAAAATTTGTGATAGGTATCAAAAATATTTCGTGAAATGTAATAAATACATATTATTTCATTAATACAAGATATTCATGATATTTTAATCCTTTTAAAATAAAGTCCTTCAATGATACAAATTTTTTCACATTTGAAATAACCAACTAACAACTTTAATACCACTCAAACATTTATAGAAATGTATCTTCTCACTCTTGATTAATGTGTGACAAGACAAAGGAAAATATGTTAGGTTTCCTTTTATTATGGGAGTTTACTCCAAATATATTCCCATGGTTGTAATATGTTTTGTAATCCATTTGTTATATTTCCATTTATGTTTAACAATGATACAATTAAAATGTAAAAAAATATTTTTCTTGACATGTATAATTTCAATGTTATATTTTCCATACAAAAAATTAAAATAATGTGTCTAAAATAAAATATATAATTTCATACATGTATTTGGTTGATGGATAGAAATTATATTCATTCCATATGTTCAATCAATTCTCTTCACCTTTTATTAAAATTCATTAGCTGAAAATGGATTTCAGGAGTAAACATACTCTTGTAAACCATTAAATAAAATTTTTGATATTTTTATAATGATTATCTATTCAATAAAATGTGTGATGTACCATATACACTATTTTTATTATATTTTGTAATTTATTATATAAATTCCCCTCTTCGCACATGGGATAAGAATTAGGGATATTAAGACTATATCAAAATAAGTTTCTATATGCAGGAATGTTTTTAATAGTGAATATTATCCTATCATGATAAATGAAAAACTCATTCTTGTATGAATCATATATTATAACACATGTCTCCAATATAAATCTCAAATCACTAATAAATGGTGATAGATAAACATGAATATCATTTCCTCGATGTTTTAGTCTATAAATCTTCATGTTTATCACTACATATTTATTTTTCATAAACATCTATGGGAAGAAGTTAATGGAATCCAAAAAAATAGACTATGAACTATGTTGGACACTGATTCCATTATATGGATTCATTAAATATTTTTAAAGATGCAGAATAATATTTCTAACTACATTTCAAAAATCTAAAAATTTGTGATCAAATATTTTATATTGTATTGAATCTGTTGGATGATGTTGGATTCTATCAGATATTTGTTCATTTATATGAAATCTTATCCTCCTGAAATTAATATAATTTGTAAGGAGACTCTTAAAAATTAAATTAAATAAATATACACGATTTTTTATCGTGTATTTGGTAATTGTTCTTGATAATGAGTCACGCTTTGATTGTTCATCCTTTTTAAATCATGATTCCCCTTGTTTAGGGAATTCCTATAAACATTAATATTCCATATTATACATCATACAATCATTCGGGTAGTCATGTATCTTCTTATACCCCAATCCCATTGGACATATTTCTTTCCTCATAATTGGAATCTTGAAGCTTGTTTTCTTCTAGAGGATCAACCAATTCAGTGGAACCTTTGTCACTCTATCCACATCATTATATCATGATAACTAATCTTAGTACTTTCAATAACATTGTAGATTTAGTGAAAACTAAAAAAATTTGTTTTCCAGAATCCATGTAGAGTTGTTCAACACTTGTTTCCATGGTTTAAACACCTACATCATGAATTAACTCTTCAGGACAATCCTTGATCTCATATAAAACATCTTCATCATAATTAGATCTTGTATTGTTTTTTATTTAACCACGAAATATCCAACGTGTATAATTAGGACTAAAATCATATAAAATCATATGTTCATTGATTTCTATCTACCCTAATTTACTCATATTGAAACATTCCATGTAAGGATAGAAAATTACAACTTAGATTTAAATACATTATTTTGAAAATTCCAAGAAACTACTAACCAATTTATCATATTCATGTGTAGTTATTCATGAATTTATTTAAATTTAAATCTATTAAATAACTAAAAAAATTATAGAATAGTACATTAATATGTTAAAAAATCTTTTTTATCAACTATGGGTAATTCCCCAATTTTTATTAGAACTTTTACATCCTCGTATTATTTTGTGTAGAGGAATCCTATTGCATGGATTTTGAAGGCCCATGGGGGAATCAAATCCTACTAGAAAGGGTGAAAATACCCAAACCTAGGTTATTCATCCCAGTTACACCACACCATTTCATAACCCTTTCAACTTATGTGGATCTTGATTCCCCACCCACTAAGGTCATCATCTACCATGACTGCCACAAGAAGAAATGTGGACTCCTGTCATTTTCAGCTATAAGTTTAGAGAAGCCATTGTCACCCACCTTGCACACAGGTCTCTCATCTTGGAGAACTCAACCTGAAATGTCTCCATGCCCCCACATTCAGTCAATTCTGCCACTTTTTATTGACATCAAATCGGTTCTTCAACCTCCCACTACCATCATCATCCATTCATGCCAAATCTCGCCATTATTTGATGTCACAAATTTTTCAACCATAATTGATATTAAGTGAAAACATCCACTTTGACTCACCATCTGAATAAACCCCTTAAACCCTTTACCAACTGACCGAAGCCATACCCAATTTTGGGAATGTTGGGGATCGAACCCTCGATTTGGATGCACTGAAAAATGTAGTGGACTACTCATCCAATTCATTTATGAAATGAAATTTAGAATAGAATAAATTTAATAAATAGTAATAATAAGGATATAAAAAATTTATAAGGGAAAAAACAAATTATGAAAAATACATGACTTCAGTAGAAAAAAAAACTATAATGATAAAAAAAATTATTAATAAAAAAATATATAAATACATATAGTTACTGTCGAAAATAAATTATAGTTACAAAATATTTTTTTATCATTACAAATTTATATTATTAATCAAATTCAAAATAAATTATAAATCATAATAAAATTAATACCAATAAATAAATTGCTAAAGGAAATTTATTACTAATAGTAATTTAATTTAGTTTTGTAAATAAAAAAACAAATTATAAAATTTCGAATTATATAAAGGAAAAAAGATCCCGAATTACGATAAACCCCCTATAGGTTGTGGAAACAAGGTGAAAAGCATAATATTTATTGGAAACATTTTCAAAAATGAAAACAAAAAAAATAACAAAAACCATGACCCATGTTTTCTGGTCGATCAAATTAAGATTTTTATATACTAAATAACATTGAGGATAATTAAATATGTATAAAGGGTGGTTGATTAAAGAAAAATAATGTGAAATGATTATAAAACTTTTCCGGTAGTGAAGATCTAGCATCGTCAACTTCCATTGAGGTTCAAGAGAAGGTGGTTTTTGAAAATTTTTATTTGAATATATAAGCATTTTTAAGAGACAATTTTTTCCACTTTTTATAGAGTTATTCTCAAAATAAAATGTTTAAGTTTTTATTTAAACTTAAAATTAGTTTTATAGAAAACTGACATTAATGATATTTGTGTTGACCTTTTAACATTAGTTTTCTATAAAATTAAAATCAAAAGGTTTCTATATCACTTTTGATGTCATTTACTAAAAACCTAGAATTTAATGTCCGATAAGGAAGCCTCATTTTCTACTTTTGATTCCATTATATTCAGATCGTTAGTATTGTGAATTTTATCTTCATAATTTTTATAAAAAAATTTCTATTATTCCATGAAATACAAATGTCAATAATAGCATGCATTTTTACTATTTTTCATTTATTCAAGGAATATAAATATCATCACCCATTTGTTATGAATAATAATTTATTATTTATATATTATAATTTCACCTCATTAAATACTATATTAACTATTATTTATTTATCCTGGTAAACATCAATAAAAGATCTGCTTAATTTCATCATCACAAGCCTTTCGTTAACTTCTTTTTATTAGGGGTATTATTTCATTATTAATAACATATAATAATTCTTTATATATTCCATGGTAATTATTCTCAATCTCTTTCCATAATTCCTCGTATTAAATATCAAAGGAATTTGGGTATCATTTTTTCATTTTTCACATTGTTTAAGAATAAATTCATTTACATTATTGTTTAAAATCATGATTTCGTACAGGCTTCACAATTCTTCACTATCATTAATATGTATGTGTTATGAAATAATACATACACATGTACTAGATGAATATCACATATACCGTAAATGTGGCTTCCCTATAAAATTACAGATTTTCTCCTCTTCATAATTACTATTTTTCATATTTTGAACATGATCATGTTTGCATTTATAGTGACTAATATATAGCATAGTGGCTAACCTCGTGGTAACTCTCAAGGAATCAGTATCTATATCCTCAAGTTTTATTTTCCAAAAATAAATTTTGTATATATTTTGAAAGAAGATATACAAAATAGAAAGAAACAATGATGAATGTCATAGTGGTAGTGGGTGAAATAGTGAATGAACAAAAGCACAGAAGAAACAAAATGACATAGGGAAAAAGAAAATACATAAATAATCAAAAAAATTATCAAAAATAATAAGGACCATATCCAGGCCCATCAACCCTTAATTACCCTCCATAAATAAAATTATGAAATAAAATCAACAACTCTAAACATCACTCAATGCATGAATAATGGTTCTGACCACACATTTATCTCACATAAGCACTAAAAAATCAAACAACACAGTTCTTCAGTGCTTGACCATTCCTCCAATTTTCAAAATGGAAACATCAACTGAATCATTCTAGAAAGGATGTCACAAGCCATAATGGGGCAGCCGAGTTCGTCAGTTTTCACAACCCAACTCAATTTCTTATTTAGAGAAATTGAGAAAGGAATGGGATAATATTTGAGATGGGAGAGTAATTGACCATTCATGGGAATGATTTCTCTCTCACCACTATGTCATAGGCACAATCTGTTAAGTAGAAGAAGAATATGGTGATCTCACTGCAGATCTGATCTCCATGTCACTTGGGGTTTCACTTCATGAATCTTTCCTCGTGAATTAGATATACATTTATGGAGATATGAGATCACAACATAAGTAAATGGGGGAAGAAAAAAATCACAAAAATCCCAATTCAATTAATAAAACAAGAAGCGCAGGACAATATATATAGACAAAAAATAAAACATAAAAATGGACCACTGACAAGAAAACAAGAAAAAAAAGAAAAAAAGGTAGAATAAATAATTCGAGGATGGAAGGGGAGTTGGGTTACCATCTCTAATGTTAAAGATGATTCCTCAGTCCATGGTGAGAATGGTGAGGTGTCTCCCTACAACAAATGAGAGAGGAGCTTAGTTCCTCATATTTGAAAAACATTAAAAATAGAGACAATGATAACTAATTAGAATATAATCCATGTGGCATACCTTTGACATGCTCGTCAACAGATTCAAGTGAAATCTCTATGAATATAAACACTACTACAAATATGGCATTTATCAGGGCTAGAAAAGTCGATTAACAGTGCTAAAAAGCACTGTTAATCGAGGCAAGGACAAAGGGGGGTCCCTTTTATCAGCGCTCCAAAAAGCACTGATAAAGGCCCCTTTTATCAGTGCTAAAAAAATCACTGATAAAAGTTGAAAAATATTATAAAAAAAATTAAATTTTTTTTTGCAATTTTGGGGGGCTTCAACAGCGCTTGAAGCCCCCCCTTTAGTAGCGCCCACCACCCATGGTAGCCCCACGCATGCCCCATGACCGCTCTACTCAGCCCCACCCCCCCCCCCCCCCACCCCCCCACCCCCCTTTAACAGCGCTAGGTAATTCCTCACACTTGCGCGCGTGACCTGCCTCCCCCAGGATTCGAACTCGAGACCTCTTGCCTACGTGCCTAAGCCTTTACCACTCCACCATATTTCTTTGGTTTTCATTTATTATATATCTAGTTATTTATATATATATTTAGTTATATTTACTTATATATTAATATATATTTATATTTAGTTATATTAATATATATATATCTGTATATTAATATATATATATATATATATATTACCATATATATATATAGTCATATTAATATATACATGTATTTAATTATATTAATATATATATATATATTCGTATATTAATATACAGATATATATATATATAAACATATATATATAGTCATATTAATATATACATATATTTAATTATATTAATATATATATATATATATATTCGTATATTAATATATATTTATATCTATATTTATTTATTTATTTATTTAGTTATAATTTTTTATTTATATATTTATTTGTATATTAATATATATTAATATGTATTTATAAGATTAGTTTTAAATACATTTATAAAATATTTTTTCTTATGTGTGTTTTTATAAATAAATAAATACATACATATATACAACACACACACAGATAAATATTATATGTATATCTGTAGGTATAATTATACATATTTATATATATTTACAAATATTATATATTAATATATATATATATATATACAAAAGTGCTAGAAATGGGGTCTCGAAAAACCTAACAAATCGCAGACACTAATAAAGACATTACTTCTTCTCTGGGTGTCTGTTTTAGCTCCATAAGTAGTAAAACTGAAGCTCATGGAACGAACTACGATAACTTCTTCTCCGGGTGTCTGTTTTAGATCCGTAAGTAGTAAAACTAAAGCTCAGGGAACGAAATACGATAACACAGGTGTTGGAGGCCGATCAGACACATAGAACAGAAATTATGACCATTTTAATAAAAATTTGGCAGGGGTCTGGACACAGAAACTGAGTTTTGGAGGCCTTCTCATGGTTTTTTTTTGATTTTCAGGTTGCAAAAATGAAGGATATTATGTCCCAGTCAACCTTCTATGTATATATCTTTTCTGCCTTCGATTTGATATGTGGTAGGGCCCAAAAGGACACCTAGAGCGAAATTTATTGTCGTTTGATGTTGGACTTTTTTTGTAGTGCTATAACTAATATATCTTTCGTTCCTCTAATATTCTAACATTTTATACTAGACGTGGTCGTCACTCACTTCCCGGGATTTGATTTTAATGTTTTTTGCACTCAAACAGACAATCGGAGTAGAAGTTGTTCCCATTTTAGTGATTTTTTGGTTTCTTAGGTTTTTAGGAGATACGAGAGTTGCAAAATTTCAAATGACAATAACTTCTTCTCTGAGTGTCCATTTTGACTCTACCTCATATAAAATTAAATATTTTGAAAATTTACATACTCTGGTGATTACTGAAACCCCTACTCACCTTCTTTGAGGTTTAAAAAAGGACCAAAAACCCTCAGAACTGTCATAAGTTTGGCTTCGGGGGTCCGTTTTGCCATAACTTGTGCTCCGGGTGTCCGTTTTGCATCAACCATAGATCAATCGAATATTACGACCATAAATATACTACGGTGACCATTGTAACACCTTCCCATATTCATCAAGGTACAAAAAGGTCCTTAATCGCTACAAACGTCCATAATTTCTGCTCTGGGGTGTCCATTTTGGGTCTACGACATATCAAATCGATTTAAAACATATTTCAAAAAATATTTATTATATTTATATCAATATAGATATACTTATATATCAATACATTATTTTTTATGAATTTTTTTTCCGAAATATACACATTTATCAGTGCTAGGAAAATTCTTGCAGATAAACCCCCCCCCCCTTTATCAGCGCTACTAAAAAAAAGCGCTGATAAAGGGTGGTGCTACAGAAACCCAATTTTTTTGTAGTGAAATTCTTTCTTTAATGACCATAATATCCACACACACTTTCCCACATACATCTTCACCTTCATAAACCAACCACAATCACTGAGTTTTGCCTTCTAGAAAACAAATAAAAAGAAGACCTCTAGCAATTCAATAAAATGTAACTATTATAATATATATGTATATCTGAATATATTAAAATCAATAACTCTAAAAAATATTTTATAAATAATTAATATAATTAATATAAATATATATATATATATACATATATCTAAAATTATTATTATAAAAATTATTAGATAAATAAATACATAATTATAGTAAGTATTATATAAATTTTGTAATTTAATAATAGTATAAAATACATAAATATATGTTTGTAATTTATATATTAATACTTTATATACTAAATCAATTATAATTAATTATACTATTTTTATTATAATATTATATTAATTATTTTAATTTTATATATATTGTATTATTATATTATTATACATTATATATTATATATATTATATGATATAGTATATAATAAATAAATAGTGAAAAGAGGTGTTGGGGGTGTTGGGTCATAGAGAGGGAGAGAGAGAGGGGGAGGGGAGGTCGAGTGTGAGTAGAGGGAAAGGAGGAGGTTCTGAAGCAGTGCACAAGACTCGTCCAGATAGAAGGGGGAGAGAACAACAGCATGTGGGTCTCTACAGCTTTAAAAGAGGGGTGTCGCAGTGGTCAGTGGTGCACATCCTCAGACGATAGCTTCTAGTTTTTGATGGAATTAGTGAGGGATAGTTTAGTGGAGAAGACCTCAGGTTGGAGACCTTCATAGCAGGTGGCGGATGGGTTCTTCTAGATCATTCGGCTTCATGCAGGGTTCATATATGGCGAGGTGAGATCTGGTGATTCTTCATTTTTGTTTTGTGATTCGTTTTTTAAATTATGGAATTACGAATATGTTATTCCAGTTAAATATTCATTATACTGCTTTTATTTATTTCTTTTCTGGTGATGATTTTTATTTGTTGCTAGTTTGATTTTCATTTGACGTGCTAGAAATTGTACCGCATGGATTTTTTGGTAATCAAATGGTCATGGTAGAATAATTTGGAAGTGTGTGAGAAAAATGGGGTAACGGTGGCTGCTGGGGTGGAGGGGAAGGAGGTGAGTCTGGGACTCACCACAGAGAGAAGGCTGTGGTGGATAGAATTTGGAGAGATGATGAAGAGAAATTGGCACAGAGGGCGGGGAGAAGAACCTGTTGGGGCACAGCGGAGGTGCATGGTACCTCAAACACACAAAACGAGGATCAAACGGATCAACATGGGAATTTTTAACGTGGTTCGGAGAGTTGCCTACGTCCACAGGAGAAACATGGGTTTTTTATTCTCTCCGTTCTCGTTAGAGGATTTACAACATACACATCTCACACACACCACATACACCTCTTACAATACATGGGATTTTAATCCCATTTTATAGAGGAACCAAAACTCATGTTTCTTCAGTTTGGTGGGTAGTTCATCTACCGCTGAAGACTTCCTCCATACTGCCACTGGTTGCTATCCAACATGTCGGCTGCCAACCTTGACACCCACCAAAGAAGACTCTTTCGGCTGAAAAATACACCCCACATTGGGAGTGGCCCCCACAAATCTCCCCCTCATGACCAATTTGGGGTAGACGCTTGACCTGCAGTCTCCTTGCAGGTGTTGAAAACTTCATCAGCAAATCGAACACGCTTCTTCACGCCAGACGACATGGCACTTCCACCATCTTCACTCGATCTCGGGCTGACTGCGGTCTCCATCAAATGATACAACCCTTGAGACTCCTTCCCAGTAAGCTTCATTGCATCACCGCGTGAGACTTCCAACACTCCACCTGTTATGGAAATCTTATATCCTCTCGCATCGTGCCTACTCAATGATACCAGGTTCCGTCTCATCCTCGGAACAAATTTCACGTCAGCCAGTTTACGAACTCCTCCATCGGGTGTCTTCGATTTCACTGTCCCGACTCCTCGAACCTCACATTTTGACCCATCACCAAGTCGCACCGAGTCTCACACCTACTGAAAAGTATCAAATGTACCTCTCTTCGTACATATGTGTGATGAGCTCCCCGAATCCAGAACCCATCCGTCTTCCTTTGGATTTTGAGCTCGCTCCTTCTTCTTATTTAGAAATCGACATTCCCACTTCATGTGCCCGTATCTTTTGCAGTAATGACACTGTACTTCTCCCCGTTCAACTTGTTCATCTGAGTGCACGCTTCCCATTTTCACGCAGATTTCATCATCTGAATATAATCCTATGATGTTCACATCCTCCTCTTCAACTTTCTTCTTCCCAGCAACGTACCGTTTGCGCTCTCCACAATCACTTTTATAGTGACCCTTCTTCTCGCACCAGAAACACGTGATTTCACTCGGATCACGTCCCCTGGATTTTGGCCGCCATTTTTTACCTCTTGAATGTCGATGTCGGCTCCTCCCACGTTGATCATCTAGCATCACCATGATTTTCTCTCCTGAATGCGTCGTGGGTCTTCGAAATGCTTTCGAATCTTGAAGTGACGCCATCACATCGTCCAGCTTCAATGTCTCCTTCCCCACGAGCAATGCAGTCACAAGCCCATCAAATGAGCTTGGTAGTGATGAAAAAATCAAAAGTGCTTTGTATTCCTCTTCAACCTTCACACTGAGCCCCAATAACTCTGCCAGGATCTTGTTGAATTCGTTGGTGTGATCCAACAAATTCGTTCCCTCATCCATGCGCAACTGGTACAATTTCTTCTTCAGGAACAACTTGTTGGTCAGTGACTTCGCCATATACCACTGCTCCAACTTCTTCCAGATCTCCTTTGGTGATGTCTCGTCCAACACTTAGTATTTTACCTCATTCGCCAGACATAGCTGAATTGTGCTGACGACCCGCATCTTGAGATCTTCCCAATCATCGGCACTGGTTGTCTCAGGCTTTTCTCCAATCAACGGTCTGATCATGCCCTACTACACCAAAATATCCTTCACTGTGCTTTTCCACAAGCCGAAATTGTTTTGACCATCGAACTTCTCGATGTCAAATCTTGGAAGTGCTCCACCACCCGTCATCGTCGTTGTCGCAAAACGCGATCACCACCATCGATGTCACACCCTTTAATCACCACCTGAAAGAGTGCGAATTTTCAAAAACTAATCATACAGATATGTCCGTAACGGTCGAAATAGTCGGAATCGATTCCTGGATCGCCGAAATCGGACACCAATTGACCGAGATATGGTCAAAACACGTTCAACGGTCCAGATCGCTCGCTGACGTGGCGCTGACGTGTCGCTGACGTGGCACGCCAGAGCTCTTTCCGGAATCTCACCGGAATTGTCACCGGCGGCGTGAACAGTTCCTTCTTCTCCGGCACGGGGTAACTGTTCACCCGCGGGTTTGACCAAACTTTGACCGGCCATATCTCCTTCGTTTCAACTCCGTTTTCCTCGCCGTTTACGCCGTTGGAATCGTCTTGTCGTCCTCTTCCCGAATCTTCCCTCAGAAAAATTTTCCAAACACTTTCAATTTTCCGGTCATCGAAAAAAATTTCTTCGGCTCACCGGTTCACCTCCGTTCGCTCCACCTCGCCTCTGATAGCACTTGTTGGGGCACAGCGGAGGTGCATTGTACCTCAAACACACAAAACGAGGATCAAACGGATCAATACGAGAATTTTTAACGTGGTTCGGCGAGTTGCCTACGTCCACGGGAGAAACATGGGTGTTTTATTCTCTCTGTTCTCATTGGAGGATTTACAACATACACAGCTCACACACACCACATACACCTCTTACAATACATGGGATTTTAATCCAATTTTATAGAGGAACCAAAACCCATGTTTCTTTAGTTTGGTTGGTAGTTCATCTACCACTGAAGACTTCCTCCATACTGCCACCAGTTGCTGTCCAATACGTCGGCTGCCAACCTTGACGCCCACCAAATAAGACTCCTTCTCCTTGCCAGCAGAGGACTCTTCCGGCTTAAAAATCCACCCCACATTGGGAGTGGCCCCCACAGAACCTGGTGGTGCGAAGGATTAACTACAAGCCAAGTGACACCAGCGATGTGTTAATGAAATAGTGGGAGATGGAAGAGGAGGAAGGAGATCTTGGTGGTGATACATTGTCTCATACCCATGGAATGCAGTTATGGTGGAACATGACTCACCACCAAAGAATATGGCAGTCATTCATGGGTTTTTAGCGACTACAAAAATTAGCAAAGAATGAGAGGTTGGTGGTGACTCATTGAGTCACTACTGGGTGGTTATACTGGTGAATAAATTACTCTTCGTTTCATTGTATCTTGCAGTAGGTGCACCTGCAAAAAACCAAATGAATTAATTAAATTTATAAATTACAATTTTAATACCAAACACAAAAAATTAAAAAAATAAAGCAAAAAATTTATTATCAAATTGAATAGATGAATTAAGTTAATAAATTTGAAATAATAGAAAGAAATTGAAATTTTAATAATTTAAAATAAATAACTAAAAAATTAATAAATTGAAAAAATTTTGAAATGAAAATTAATTACCAAAAATATTAATTATATATAAGAATAAATAAAATAGTTATTTTTAAAAAAAAATTAAAAAATGAATGAATTAATAGAATGAAAAAAATATAGATAGAAATTTAAAATAAAATAATGAATTTAATTTTAAATTTATTAAAAATATATAAAAAATAATGGTTTTAATAATAATGTACAAAAAGAACAAAATTTAATAAATATTATTTAAAATACATTACTTTGATATTAAAATGTCAATAATTAAAAAAATGATGTGGAAAGAGTGAAAAAACACATCCACGTCAAACTCCCCTACACATAAATGTTTGTTTGTCCTTAAAAAAGCAAGATTTTGAATTTTTTTAAATAGAATATATGATTTGTGAAATTTTTTTTAAAAGGTTCATGAAAAAACCATTATAAATAGAGAAGAACCACGATTGACTTTTCAAATGCTCACAAAAATGGTATTTCCTAGTCTCAATCACACACTAGAAATCAAGATCAACAAATATTCATCCACTATTATAGATTTCATGCCTCCTATATGAAATCACATACTTCCCTACTTCAATTCTTGTTCAAGATTCTATTCTAGGAGTAATGATAGTTTAAATCAAGTGGAATTAAAATCATAAAAAAAGAACAATCAATTCTTACATTCTCTTAAGTTATAAAAATCATTGTCTAATTTTTCCTTCACTTTATTGATTCAACTCAATTGATTTTTAATTAAGTAAATTGTACCCTTCTTTATTTGGGATGAAAAATCCTCTCACCTTAATGAACTCATTTTTAATAGGGTGATTTATTTTATTTATTACCAACCATATTTTTTGATAAAATAATCGTTCATAGAACATATTTACATGGAAAATGGTTTTTATTTATTAACAGATATCCAATGAGTTCCCTTGTCTCAATGTCTTATCCTGTAATTTATTTTTTCCATTTTACTCTTGTTATAAAGGACTTAAATGATTATCAATTGAGTTGGCTTTCTAAAGAGATAATTTTTTATTGAAAGATGATACTACAAGGATCTAGTTCAAAAGTCCAGTTTCCTAAAGCCTTGATTACAATTAAACAAAAATATATCATATATATCTCTTTAACTATGTTCCTAAATAGAAAATCTATAAGGACAGTGTCCTACTTCACTCAGCAATCATATATCCTCAACAACATCAGACTATGTGAAACCCTCAACACTTAGTAGGTTGTTATCCACTATGAAGGATATAAATGATTCGTTGTTTGAAGCTATATGACCCTATGGTTGTGAATGAAATTATAAAAATATTGACAAAAAAATTTCCATTTTTTGAGAATAAAAATCAATGGGGAATGTTAAGTGATAGAATGACCCCTCACCCCCACACTAAAAACTCAAAATTATCCCCCATATTGACTCTCATGTTTGGATACATATTGGTTTACATTTATTAGGTAATTCAATATGAAATTAATTATGAACGGGTATCAGGAATGTTAAAAAATCACTTTTCCATACACAAAAAATAAAATGAAAAAAAAAAGAAATTAAAAAAAAGAAATAGCCAATCAAAACTAGGAAACAAGTGTGTTTAAATTTATAAAATATTCATGCATTTATGTTTTAAAAATAGAAAAATTATTTTTCTATGTAATTCAAACATGGTAATGATTATAAATTATTTTCATCTATTACAGTTGAATGAAAAAGTATGAAAATAGTGGGTTAAAGAAGGTTTCACAGTACAGTTCTAAATAATTATCAACTCTCTATATTTTAGTAGGATATACACCCAATCCTTGATAATAGATTAAACATTTCAACACTTTTGGGGAACTCCACCAAAAATATTTCACAATAGCATGAAGTATGAATTCATATATTGAAAATAAGGGAAAAATTAAAAACAGTATGTCCTTGAGTGGAAGATTTTCGTTCATTTTTTAACTCGGAATTAGGGTTCTTCCCTTTTTACTCTCTGTAAGAACTCTAACTGATTATTTCCAGTCTGTAAAAATGTAAAAAAAATTCATTAGACTTTATGAATTTAAAGCTCAAAATTAAATGCAACTTGTTTGAGTTAGGGAGTGAAATCCTGTGAAATATCATTAATCTAATCCTTTTTATCTAAATTTAATTCCACATAGATTTAACTACAAGATTATTATCCTAAAAGAAAATATAAAAAATTAAAAAATTATGCATAATGAAACTAAATCATGAAATGAAAGGTATTATCTTGGGACAATAAACCTAAGGGGTGCTATAGTTTGACTTTCAATAGCTGGATAGTCATTGAATCTACCTGAGTCTAATGGGGAATGCAGCTTCTTGCTCAAGAACAACCATATGTGGTTCTTCCCAAATTCAGTTCAAATCCATCTTTTGATAAACCCTTATTCAGCATCACACAGTTCCCCCTCCTTATAAGTGGAGTACCTCATGTGGAGTACTGGAGGGGACATCAAAAATTAGGGTCACTTCTATAACACTCTAACCCCAGATGCTAGGAGATGGTGCATTGTTTCAATACATTGGCATGATTACAAGGTATCAAATCATGATGGACTAATCATTTTTGAATTCTTGGAAAATAGATTACATACATGAACATTATGTTACAATTTGAACAAAAAATTACTACATATATAATACTTTCATAACTCCATTATATTCCTAGATTAACCCTGCATATAAATCACAATACACATCTTGACATCCTTGGAAATTAAAACATAAGACATCAGTGAGCTCAGATTCTCAGTAAGGATAAACAATAGAGCATAAGATTTCATAAATATGAAAAAACATTTAACGAATGGTAGAAAACCGAATCAAAATCCTTTTAAAAATAATCTTCATCATAATATGGAAAGAATAAATCTAATAATGTCTCTTAATCTTTCACATAGATGTTCTACTAGTCAAATAATAACAGGAAATATCAATAACTAATCTCATAACCAGGAAATGAAAACCTTCAGGCATCATAACCATACCATCAAGGCCTTATGCCAAGAACATTACCATACTATCAAGACATTTTTCTAAGACACTAGATTTTCTCTTGAGACCTACCGATTCATTGAGGGGCTGTATCGAGCACTATCCATCACTTACTAAGTCCAGTGTATTCCTCTTACGAATGGGTGAAACAAAACAGAAACACTCTTATTAAAACTAGCATATGAAATTTCAATACATTAATAATAAACCATAAATTCTATAATCATATCACATCCACACTCAAATATTTCATAAACCATTCAATTCAATATGGAATATTGTATCATAAATATTCAAACTCAAATAATCATAAAATCCAACAAAGGATATTGACATAGATGAAAATAATCTAATAAATTAATTAAAACGATTTCAAAAAATTTCCCTTTTTACTATTAATCATTAGAAACTGAAAAATTATAAAATAATTCATTTCCTTTGAAAGCAACCTTGTAAAATTGTAAGGGAAGCTTCAAAATATTAAGGCATCATAATGGGAGAAATAGTCGCTCGCACCGTATAATTTAAAAGAAACATTATTTCCTCAATTTGTTGACAAGGTTATAAAGTAACTTGTTTAAAAACAATGGAAATATTCCTTTAAAAACATTTATAAAAAGTCAAAAATGGGTGAAAATGAATTTAAATAATTTTTGACAATATTTTGAAACACATTTCATTAAACATGGACATGGATGATAAAGATATCCCAGAAGATACTTACATATAAACAATCTCAGATAAAAATGAGATTGTGAAATTAACCATTATATATAAAACACAAAAATATTAATTTTTAAATAAAATTAATGAACTTAAAATTGAACTAAAATGTGATTTATAACCCTTTTATATCCATATAAATAGTTCTGTAAATAATTACAATAAAACTAAAATGGTGAAAGGATTAATTCTTTAAACATTCAAAGCATTCAATAACACATTAAACAATTAAATAATAACCCCAATAACATAAATTAAATGTTACAATAAAATTAAGATAAATGTATTCAAGATATAAAATATTGTAAGAGTAGTTTATACACCACACACAAGAAATCGGTGGTGAACATGGCTTTTATCTCACAAAAATTAAAAGTGAGATAAAATTCTCTTACCTTAGGCCTGATACTATCCTTATGTGTCCAAGACTCCTATATAATGTTTTTATGCATATTATTAACATATATAGAACATATAATAATATTAACGATATCATATATTATTCTTTTATGACTTTATATTACCTGTTTATTAATAAATCCAAGTTAAACCAATCTTTCGGGTATAATCCCTTTGTTTTTCATACACGGTTTAACTTGTTATTATTGATCATATAACATAGATCATGATTTACATATGTCCATAATTTATAATATTTTTTATATAATATATATTCATAATATAAATATATATAATAGATATATATATATATGAAATGGAATACATCATTCATGGAGACGGTAGGTCGTACTTACACATGACCGTTGTTTCTGTTTTCTTATCATATTGAATATAAGTAAGTGAATGAAACATATGTACATAAAAACATATATATATTAATATAGTAGCATTATTATGACATATATTTCATTTTTATTCTGTTTGAAAATTTTTATAATCATTCTGAAATGGTTGTAATGGAGGATGAATCTAATCGCATCGTGGAGGAGTAAGTCGCACGTACACACGAGCTACGATATCATTTGTTTAATGGTTAAATGGACTAGAATTGGATGGAATATGAATTATATAGAAACTATATTGTGTCATTTTTATTATTTATAAACTTTAAATTTATCATTATACCCTTTTGAAATAATTTATTGATGAAAAAATTTACACCACGGTGTGGAGACGGTAAGTTGTACGTACGCACGCATGGTGATATTCTTTTTCCTATGATGAATAAAAGGATGAATATGGGTTTATCATAATCATAAAAACATCTCAGAATATAGTAAATTCTAGAGTTATTACTTTCTTATGGAAAAAATTTAGGAAAAATAAGTAGAATAAGAAAAGAACAACGAAAGAATTGGTAAAACAATAACCTCTTATTTGATTTTCTCTTTTTGATTTGCACAAAAGAACTCCATAGGTTGGATTTCTGCCCAATGTGTGGTATCTCAGATGAAGTGATGGATTTTGGGAGGATAAATGTGTAGGGAATGTCTGAAAATAAGTGCTTTAGATGTGGGAATAAAATAGAAGGAGAGGGGCCCTTTTATAAGAGAGGCACAGGTCACTTTAAGAAATTTTCAAAATATTTCATTAATATAAATTAATTTTCCACTAAAAATAGATAAAAAGAAATTATTTTGAAGATAATATGATTATGGGTCTAAATCCTTTCAACAAATAAATTTTATACATGTTTTTGTTTTATTTTTAAACCTTATCATTTTGATTTATCCTTATTTTATCTATTTAATTTGGATTTTGGTAATAAGATTCTAAATATTAAATGGATATAGATATTTAAATATATGGGGTCAATTAACCAGAAATGTACACTATATGACATTATAGACCTTATAATTATCACTTATTAATTTTTAATATTTTTATATGATTTTTAAATATTTAAATAAATTGTTGTTTTTATAAAATATCAAGTGTCAATTTTGACACGATTCATTAATTTAACAATAAATAAAAACCAAAATGAAAGATAACACAAACTTTAACCATTTAATAAAATCTTAACATGTCATAATCACCTATAAAATTTGTGTATCACTTCAATTATGTCAAATTAATATTATTTTTATATTATTTATATTATTTTATTTGATATTTCAATTAATAAAATAATTACGTCATCACTATTGTGCCATTATTTATGGTAATTATATAACCTCTAAGAATTATGAATAAATTTCTATGAGGTAGGTAATTATTTTATATTTAATAAGACTACTTATAATTGATGTTATCTCCTAGATATCTTGATATTAAAATTATTATACTTATAAGAAACGAGAGTGTGATATTTTCTCACATTCATTAATTTTAATAATATCTATGTAATTTTTATGCACAAGTTTCCATTAGAGGATTCCAATTCGATAATTATTACATATTTAACATTATAATATTAATTTATCTAAATTATTGATTTTTATGAATTTTATACAATTTAATGAATTATTATTTATTTTAAAATCTCATTTATGTCAATTTTTGACAGTATTTATTATTTAAATTTTTATAAAATAATAATAACTTTATTCATTCGAAAAAACTATATTAACTAATCCCTAATTTGTCAGTTTCATCCATAAAAATTGTGGATGGAATAAAATGTTTGAAATTATATTTATTTTAATATTTTTAATATCATTTAATTGATTTTTCTATTAATAAATCAATTACTGCATAATAATTGTGTCTCTATTTAATTTAATTATTTATTTTCTAAAATTATAATAAAATTACGATAATGAAGATAAATTTTTTATTTATAATGACTATTTATCATTGACCATAACACTCATATTGTATCATATTAAATATATTTTTCTTGTTAAAAATAAAAGTACAACAAAATTTTATTTTATTTAAATATAATATTATAAATATATTAAAGTCTTTCAAGTGGCTCCAATTTGTCCCAAAATAGAACCAAGGATGATTTCGGTTGAAAGAAACTTACCCAATGAAATTAGGACAGGTGTTATGGTAATTATAATATTATGTTTATATTTAATTACCTGATTTACCCTTAAACGTGGTAATAAAAAATTACTGAAGTTGTTATTAATAATTCCAAAAAATAAAAGAAACCTAGTTACATAACATGGATCCACTAAGTCCAAATATGGAATCCATTTTTGAAAATTCAAAACATAGATATTGGAGTAATTATTATAAAATTAATCCCATTGTCGGAATGAAAAACAAGTTTTTTGAAGTTAAAACATCACAAAAGATAGAAATGTTTTTACATGAAAACTCATGATAAAATTAATTACAATGAACAAAGACATATTAAATTATAAAAATATATTCTATATATACTTTAAAAACAAACAAATTTATAATTTAACACTATAAATTATTTTTGATTAAAAAATTGTTTTCAATTAAAATTTAATACTTCTTTATTATTCATCCATATATGAAACATATCAGAAAAATACCAGAAATTAAAACAAAGTGAATTTTGATATTATTATCTCAAAGAAAAAGTTTATTATGTCATATTTAATACATAAAAGTGTCAAATATTTTATTTAAAATTGGTTCCCCATTCAAAGGCGCCAATACTGCATTATTTGAAAAATAATTCTTTTATCTAAAAAATTGAATTGTTTCTTTTATCATGTCTTGAAAATACATAATATTAATGTTAAAATTATATATAATATATAAAAAATATAATTTAGTTAATACTATTCATAACCACTTTTTAAATGGCTAGTTTTATAGGTCGTGGTGTACTCAAACTCGGTGTTGTGTGAGCGCAAACTAAGTCAGTGTTATGTGTAACACAAGATTTTATTGGTGTAGCATAAAAGAGAAGATATTTAATTTATTTAAAAAAATGTACCATGGAATCTTAGGGAGTTACAACTTCCACTATTCTTCTAATTGAGGATGAGGATGCATAGGTAGTGAGACTTCAACACTAGGATGAGACATTTATTCCAGTTTAGATTGAATAAGAAATCCTTCATTAAAATATATAAGAGTGTCACAAACCTCCTCTATCTACATGCACATGTTTAGAAATTCCTCATCAACATCAGTTCCCAATGTTGAATTTTCATTCAGAATTGGGAGTTCCATTAATTCCTCTACGGGTGTAGCTTCAACTCCTCTACTCACCAAGAAATTAAAAAAAAATGAGATTTATCTTCAATAACTATAAAGGTTGAAACACAATAAATATCAACTTCAATATAATCTTAGTCAAATTAAAATACTACTTTATTCAGGTAATTATCTACTCCCTATAACAGTGTTCTTTCTTCTTCCTTGTGATGGAAGAGTGATCATGGGAGATATTCTGGGGCAGTAGTGATGTAGTAAACCTCATCCAACCTCTATTTGAAACACACCACCTCATTTTATAAATATTCAATAGAAAATGAGATGATTACTTGTGCGGGTTTCCTTGTTGAATTGTTGAAAAATACTTAAACAAGTTATTACAGTCAATATTTTTAAATGAAAATTAAAGAAAGATTGATCATCAAAGAAATTCCAAGCATCATGAATTTCGGCATATTGCATCTCCTTCCAGCCCATGAAAAAACCTACAAAGGGTGATTCTATAATTTTCATCCTTATCTTCATGGTAAATTCTAGATAAAAAATAAGTAACCCCAATTTTTTTATTCTTCTATTTACTTTCTACATCATTCTAACTTATTATCCAGAATTTTGAACTCCAGTGGGTGTCGGTAGTACTATATTATCTTCTTTGTTTCCTTTGACCTTATCCATAGCTTTCTACATCATCTACATGATTTCATAAGCACATGTTTTCTCATCTTTATTAAGGTATCGATGCTTCCATTCTTATATCCAACATTGAAATCTTGGTGATAGCCTACTCATGTTTTTGTACGAGGTCAAATAGTAATAACGAATCAGATCAGTTACAGTTCATCCTTGTTGTGTGTGTGTCTATTCTATTACATTTTTTTATTTTCTATTTTGAAATAAAATAAAAATTACAAAAAAATACTCAGTCAAATGTTTCCTCCCCGGCAACGACACCAAAATTTGACATCGCCCTTGTCGTGAGGATAGTCACGTTTACATATATAGTACCCAAGATATATCACTTTGGAAAAAATTGAGGTCACATTCATGGAAATAGTGTAGAGATTCTTAGTGGTGTTTCAAAAAATATTTTTGTGTTTTTATATATTTTGAAAAATGCCATAAAAAACAGAAATACAAATGATGATAATCATAGTGGAACCGGGTGAAATAGTAGATGACCAGAATCACAAAAGAAAAAAATGACATAGAGAAGATGAAATGATAGAAGGAAACTTAATATTAATAAGATTAAGGTCTAAAATTATGTCAATCCACCCTTAATTAACTTCAACATAATAAATAACGGGCTTGTCTAGTTCTTCAGTTCGCATAACCCAACTCAATTTCTCAATTTGAGAAATTCATAATGAAAGGGAAGAAGACAATATAAGAGAGATTAACAGACCATTTGTATGAAATATTTCTCTTTCACTCCCCCTAATTCATAGACAAAATCTTCTAAGGTGAAGAAGACGAATGTGATCGCACTAAAGTTCAAACCTTATGGTATGTTTGGGTTTCAATTCTGGAATTTGTCCCCATGAATTATATCTATATTTCCAGAGATATGAGATCACAACATGTGAAAATATGAAAAGAAAAAACATCACAAACATCACAATTCAGTTAAAAAACAAACCTCACAGGATGATATTTAAAGATAGACAAGAAAACTGAAAAATAGAGCACAAGAAAATAAAACATCAAGCAAAATGAAAAAGAGATGAAAGTTTCAGAGGATGGAAGAGAATTCAGGTTCCCATCACCAATGTTGACGATTCATCCCCATTTCGGGGTGATAATGGTGAGGTTTTCCCATGATATAAACTAGAATGGAGAATGATTCCTCTAATTAAAAAAAATCAAAAACAAAGACAATTCTAACTAACAAGCAACAAATCCATTTGATATGACTTTTACATGATTGTCACAGGGTTCAAGTGAAATCACAGTGAATGAAACCCATATCTTTCAACGGATAGAGTATCCCCTTGCACTTTCTCACATACAACTTTGCTATCATAAACCACCCACAATCACTAAGTTTTCCTTATGAGAAAATAAATAAAAACAAGACATCAGAAAATTTGATAAAATCTCAGTATTGTTATATATAAGAATATAATTTTATATTAAAAAGATTGCTTATAAAATGTATTTTATAAAAAATTAAATTAATTAATATACATATATATATATATATCTATAATCATAATTGTTAATATAATTCAATTCGTAAATGCATATTTATATTTAATATTATATATATAACTTAATTTAATAATAAACACGCAAACATATGTTAGTAATTTTATTATTTATACTTAATATACTAAATATATTAAAATTTAATATATTGTAGTTATAATTATATTTTATTAATTATATATATATATCATATTAATATTATATATGATGTATGATATATATTATATGTTATAATGATATATAAGAGTGAAAATAGGGTTTGGGTGTTGGGTCACGGAAAGGGAGAGGTTGAGTGACAGGGAGGTCGAGCGTGGGTAGATGGCATGGAGGAGGTTCATGAGTAGTTCGTGGGACTCGGATGGACAAAATAGGGAGACGAGACCAGTGTGTGGGGTTGTGCAGCATTTTAACAGGGCGTTCGTGGTGGTCGGACGTGAACAGCCTCGGAAAATAGCTTCTGGTTTTGGAAGTAATCAGTGAGGGATGGTGTGGTGCAGAAGAGCTAAATATGGAAGCCCGAACTTCGGGTGGTGGTCGGGTGCTAGAAAATTAGTCGGCTTCAGGTAGGTTCCATCTATGGAGAGGTGAGATTCGCTGGTTCTTCAGTTCTAGTTTGTGATTAGTTTCTGAAATCATGGAATTATGAATATGTTGTTTCAGTTAACGATTCAGTCTGCAGCTAGTGATTTTTATTCATGACTAGTTTGATTTGATTCTACTATGCATGAACCATTTTTGGGGTGGCGGAAGGTTGAGGGATAATAAGCTGGCAGTGAGTGAAATAAATGGAGGGACGGTGGGTGTTGGAGTGGAGGGGAAAGAGGTGAGTTTGGGACTCACTATTGGGTGAAGTTAGCATTGGTTGGAATTTGGAGAAATAAAGGTGATAAATTGGCTTAGAGTGATGGGAGAAGAACCTAGTGGTGTGAAGGAGTTGCATCCAGCCAAGGTGACGGCTAGTAGTGTGAAGGATTCATCATGGTTTATTTTGTATATATGGGTTTTAAAAAAAATTATGAAAAAGGGATAGGGTTTGAAATATTTTTAAAAATGGGTCTTCAGATGCGTGAATAGCGTTCACGCATCTTCGGCGCGGAGAGATGTGTGAACGGGGTTCATGCATCCTTCATCCCGTCTTCGAAGGATGCGTGAACCATGTTCACACATCCTAGCAACGGTAGATGCGTGAACAGGGTTCACATATCCTTTATGAAGTCTCTAAAGGATGTGTGAACCTCGCTCACGAATCCTACATAAAGTTTAAAAAATCATCATTTATTTAGAAGAAAACATTTCTTATGTATTTGATTAATTCAATTACAACCCCTTTCTGTTCAGTATTTTTTTTGTTAACAAATGAAGAGACATTTAGAAAAAAAATTATATTTCTATAACATGATCTTCCTAAATGTTCTACAGTAATTATATTTGATTCTAATTGATATATTAATTCTGGAATTAATTTAATATTTCTTCATTTACCTCCCCCTAATGAGAAACACTCATAAACATCAGTTTTGAAATCTTATATAACTTCACCAAGGATGATCTTCTTCAATACTTATTCTTACATATGCTAACACATTCTTAACCCTCTTAAGGATTGTTTCTTATTTTATAAGAATATGAAATAAATATTTTTCATAATGTCCATAATTTTATCACATGATGGAGGTATTTTAACAGTAAAATCCTCCGGTGAAGATTGTTTACCAGTAAAACATGTGTCCTTTTTTAAAGTTTGAATATGTATTTTATAAAAATTGGACAAATGAACTTCTAATTTCATACATCTCATATTGTGGTTTTTTTATCTTCAATCATAATCATCTACTCTTCACAATTATTCATTATTCATTGAAATTTTTCTTCATGCAATTTAATTTTTTTAAACAAAGAATCATGTTCCATGATTTTAGGATTCAAATCATTAAGATCAATAATATTTGTCATGATTTATGGATGTTCACAGATCTTTTCATCCAGAGTATTAATATTTATTAATTATTTCCAAATAGAAATTATGAATTTTGGAATATAATTTGATGACAGTAAGACACTTATTAAAAAAGTATAACTCTATAAATGATAATAGTAATGCACATACATAATGTATCATAAATAAAAAATCAACTTAATCTATGCCTCTGGCGTGGATGCTCCTCTGTCCCACAACCAGGTGTATAATGGACGCGTCCATGTCGTGTCCATCTATGATTGCGCTCTAGCGTACGCTGCACATCATCCTCAGCAGCCACCCACACATCCTACTGTGTGACATACGGTGGATGTACATTCTCACCGTCTGTACCATGTCTTGCATCTAATGATAGTGGAGGCCGGCTGGAACTCTCACCAACATGGAAAGAAGATATTTGTTGTGCTGAGGATGTCTGTAATAAAGAATCGAGCTCAACCCAGCCAACGTCTGTATCAACCTGTGGCTGAGCCTAAGAAGCTGGAAGAGCATATGACTGTCACGAACCGAATCTGGTAACCACTAATATCGGCACCAAACCCAGCTTGTGACAAGCCCCGAAGGGCATTCCCTATCTCCAAGGGCTGTCACAAGTGCCTGGGTATCATTTATCTTGGTTTGGGAATGATTTACCTGAATATGTATACATAAAAACATCAAAAATATTTGATACAATGAATCTGAAAAATTCATACCCACAAGGTTTATACAAAAAACCATAACTGAATACATAAGTTCAAATGAAATACAAAAGGTCCAAAGACACAATGAAACAGCAACAAAACAGCCCCATGGACTCCACATGACAAGGGGTCATCACCCCCAAGCTGTCTCCACAACTCCGCCCCATGGATGGGGACTAACACTCTGAACTGCCATCATCCTTAGCCTTTCCTTTACCTGAGTCAAACATAACCAAGTCTACTTACACCCAAGGGGTGTAAGTAGGGTGTGATACTAAGCCCAGTACGATACCACCCAATGATTCCAAAGAGCATTCAATACAATGTGAAAGAGCAAGCATTTTTAATACGTAAAGAAAAGCAGTGATAAAATCCAAAAAATGCAACTTTCAATTGAAACGGCTTTCAAACTAAAGTTTTCAAAATGCTCACACATAAAAATAGACATGTTAGCTACTGTAAATTACTACCAAAAACACTCCAATACATGGGAAAATACCACAAACACAATGAGAAACCAAATTGGGAACACCCCTAGGCACTAGATAGTCTCGGGCCTCATGTACCTCATACCTCGGTGTAAAGTAACCATTGTAAAATCTGCTATCGTGCATGAGCCACTAGTAGGGAACATACCCATAACCTAGTGGTCCCAAATAATAATCCACATAGTTTAGTTAAAGATGTCGTTATACAAATTCTAGGTGAAACAGGGACAAAACCCATCTGGTCCACTATCCGTACTAGTACACATCTACCCCACCTAGGTACCCGGGCTTCCCCCCTTTGTGCACAAAAAATTTTAGAATGATACATATATCCATTTTCAAATAAAACACCACTAATAGTAACATAAAATCATTATAGTAGCTACACACATTTTATACCATTTAAAACACACAACAAAACACTTTGAGTTTCAATAAAACAACTTCTCCAAATCATTCCTTGTTTTTCACCCAAAACTCTTTGAAAACCCCACATGAACACCAAATTCATAATCATATTTATAAAAACATAATCCAACACACCCTAAAAATTTCTTTAAACTCATTACATGAGTTATAAAACAATCCCAATAAACATCACATAGAATACCCATGTAAAACACCCAATTCAACACCAAATCTATACTCAAAACCCATTTTCTTAACAAACGTCACCCAAAAACAATTTCGCAGCAACGACCAAAGAATAATTACATTTAAAACATTATTTTCATCCCTAATACAGTTAAATAAGGTCAACTAAATAATTAAAAGTCATCCTTTAATCAACCAATAAAAGATTTATATGAAAAAAACACAAATTTCACATGAAATTGGCCCTTAAAATTCACTTGCATTACAAACACCACTAAACCCAATTTTTTCAGCACCAAATCAATGATTTAAACATGAAAATATAATAAAAAGAGTATCTATGTCACAAGGATTTAATACAAATTGGAATCACCTACCAAATTAGTTGAAACCTTGAATCAACGTGCGAAAATCAAGTCGCACCACCACTGTACCAAGAGGGACTTAGAACAAACCTAAAACCACAAAATTGGACCAATAAAACCCAAGGTTAAACCCTAAGTTCGAAACCCTAACCACTTGTCATTTTTTACTTCGAGGAAAAGGAAAGAAACCCCAATTAGATAGAATTAAACCCTAAGCAATTTGAAAGAGGAATGGAAGAGACTCACTTACTTGAGAGATCTCAAAGAATCACCCCAAATACACCAGTATATGAATTTTAAAACAATAAAAACGTCAAGGGAGGTTATAAGAAGGATTATGAGGTAATTTAGGAGCTGGAATGGAGGGAAAATAGTTATAACTGAGAGAGTTATGATGGAAAGAACTTACCTCTTCAAATCTGGCCGATTTTAGAAACCCTAATATGTTCTTCACTCAATTGCTACGAATAAGAGCTCCAAAGAGGGGAAAGAGAGGTTGGGCGTGTGTCTGGGTTCAATGGTCTTGGGTGAGACTTGGAATCACCAAAAAATAATTAAAATTAAATAATTTATTAATTAAAAAAATTTGATTTTAAAACTTGAATTGGGATTCCAGGTAGGCCCAATCCCATAAATAAAAACCCATATACACATTGGTTATGGATTTATAAGGGCTTAAAATTTCAATGGTGGTGTTAAAATGTCAGGGGAGAACATTTAGAAATTTTTATAGATAAAAAATATTGAAAAATGAAAAAGTTATAAAAGAAACAAAATTTATTTGTAAATATGGAATTGGGCTCACGGTTTGGCCCAATTCATTAAAACTCACCCATTCCTCTATAAAAGTTTGGAATACCCCCAAAACAAAGAATGAATGGAAAATAAAAGAAAAATAACTTTAAAATATTTCATTTATGTGAAAATTCTCCCCACCATGAAAACTTTTCATCCTAGAAAGTCAACCTGAAGTTTGATCAGAAAACAGGAACTAATACTCTTCCTCAACCCATGACTTATACTTCCATGTCTCATGTGTATCATTACCATGCTGCCAACGAACCCGGACCAATGTAATGGACTTCCCTCGAAGCACCTTCTCTTGGGAGTCCACTATTTTCACCGGATGCTCAATAATAGACAAGTCGGGCTCTAGCTCTAGTTCTTCCCAACTCAACACATGGGATGGATCTGGGTTGTATTTATTTAACTGGGAGACATGGAAGACATCATGGATGGATGTCAACTGATAAGGTAAATCCAACCTATATTCCACCTTTCCAATAAGCTCAGTGATCTCAAAAGGGCCCGACATACCACAACATCAGCTTCCCTTGCTTCCCCAATCGACGATGGCCCAGACGAGGGGCCACTTTCAAGAATACCCTGTCACCCATAGAAAACTCTAGGTCTTGACGCCTTCGGTCAGCATATGATTTATGGAAACTTTGAGCTTTCAATAAACGTTGCCTGATCAACTTGACATTCTCATATGTCTCTTGCACTAGACTCGGCCACAACAGTGAGGTCTCACCTACCTGAGTCCAACACAGGGGGGACCGACAAGGATGACCAAAGAGCGCCTCAAAAGGAGTCATTAGAATGGAGGATTGGTAACTATTATTATAAGAAAACTCAACCAGACCCAAATGGATATCCCAAGAACTTCCAAAGTCCAGGACACATGCATGGAGCATATCCTCCAAAATCTGATTCGCCCACTCTGTCTGACCATCCGTCTGAGGATGGTATGTCGTGCTCATCTTAATCTAAGACCCCAAGGCCTTCTGAAGGCCTTCCCCGAACTGAGAAGTGAAACAGGGGGTCTCTATCAGAGACAACTTCTGATGGAACATCATGGAGTCTCACCACCTCCCTAAGATACAAACATCCCAACTCATCCACTTTAGTTATATCTCTGATTGGAATGAAGTGGGATGATTTCGTAAGATGATGAATTACCACTCAAATGTCATTTATTACACTGATGTGTACGCGTTAATCCAACAATGAAGTCCATGGTTACCTCGTCCCACTTCCAGGTAGGAGTGGGTAATGGCTGGAGCAGACCAGAGGGCCTTTGATGCTCCGCTTTCACCTACTGGCATGTGTAGCATCTTGAAACAAAGTCTGCTATGTCTCGTCTCATACCAGGCCACCAGAACTGACGACAGATATCATAATACATCTTGGTGGCACCCATATGGATAGACCACTGAGACTGGTGGTTTTCCTCCATCACCACCTTTCACAGAGATAACGAGACTACTGAACGGCCCTTAAAGCACAAGATTCCCTTGGGAGATGATGACCAATTAGAGGATGTATCCCCACCTAGAAGAAACTACTTCGACCATTGACAAAGAACATCACTGGGATGTTCTTTCTGAATAAACTCTAATAGAGAAGGATTCAACTGGATGCTCACCAAGAATGCCCCTCCACCGTGTTCCCTGGTCTCCACATGCATCTGAGAAAAGAGCCCCATCAAAATCCACTCATCACTGGACTTCCTCAAAACCTACACTAGAACTCTTCTAATAAAAGCATCATCCACCACATTACCCTTTCCTGGGGTATATACAATGTCAAAGTCGAACCCCTGCAAGTACTCGATCCAATGACACTGTCTCAAGTTGAGGTCCTTCTGCGAGAAGATATAGGCCAAGCTTTTGTGATCATAGTAGACCACAAACTTCTCCCCAAAGAGGTAGTGACTCCAAGTCTCCAAATCATGCATCACCTCTTCCAAATATAATTCATGGGTGGGGTAATTATTTTAATGTGTTCGGAGTTGGAGAGAGCCATACGCCACCACGTGATCATCTTGCATAAGCACGCACCCAAGACCAATACCTGAAGCATCACAATAGACCACATACCCCTTCTCAGCCGCAGAAAAAATTACCACGGGGTGGTAGTCAACCACCTCTTCAGCTCCTCAAACAATGCCTGAAATTCTAGACCCCATAAAAACTTAACCCCCTTTCGGGTGAGTGCAGTCATTAGTGAACCAAGCCGAGAGAAATCCTGAACGAATTTCCTATAATAACTTGCCAGACCAAGGAAACTCTTGATCTCGAACACATTCTTCATCTCCTCCCATGAAATAACCACACTAATCTTCTCAGGGTCCACTGAAACCCCCTGCTCAGAGATCACATGCCCCATAAATCTCACTTCTCTGATCCAATAAGTGCACTTTGACAACTTTGCATAGAGGTGGTGATCTCGTAAAGTGCCCAAGACGATCCTCAAGTGATGTTCGTGTTACTCCTCAGAGCCAGAGTATACTAGAATGTCATCCATGAACACCACAACAAAGGAATAAAGATACTGATGGAACACCCTATTCATGAGTTCCATAAAGACCGCTGGAGCATTGGTCAATCCAAAGGGCATCACCAAATACTCAAAGTGGAAGTACCTGCTTTGGAAGGGTGTCTTTGGGATATCTGACTCCTTCACCCTGAGCTGATGATAACCCGAATGCAAGTCTATTTTTGAGAACCACTATGCCCCTTAAATTTATTGAATAAATCATATATTCTTGGAAAAGGGTATTTGTTCTTAATTGTTACCTCATTCCGCTTCCAGTAGTCAATGCACAACCGGAGGGATCCGTATTCCTTTTTCACGAACAACACAGAAGCGGCCCAAGGAGAGATGCTCGGGAGAATTAATACTTTGGATTATAGGTCGTCCAGTTGTATCTTTAATTCCCTCAGCTAGGTGGGTCCATTCAATAAGAGGGAAGAGATATCGGTTGTGTTCCCGGCACCAAATCAATCGAAAACTCCACATCTCGCTTTGGGGGAAAACCTGAGAAATCATCAGGGAATACCTTCGGAAACTCATTAACATCATGATTTAGTACACCTACAGGGAAAATAACATCATCCTATAGCATGATAAATGATAACTGTATGGTAAGACATCCCAACTCTGGGAGTGGAGGTCCTACGTGACCCGATCGAGGATCTCATTCTCCCTGAAAGACCTGACAACTCCCATCAGGTGCCGTGAAACTCACTCACCTCCTATAGTAATCAATGTGTTCCTGGAAGTGTAATAGCCAATCCATTCCAAGTATTATGTCAAAAAGTTCCATATCTAGAACCAAGAGGTCCCACTCCATCTCAACCCCGGACACGAAAAGCGCACACGAGGGGAACCTGAGGCCTTGCTCCTTTCCTAGTGATGTCACCAACTCCATCGCGAAAGGCATCAACTCAATTGGAAAACTCAGTATGTCCACAAAACGGGAAAAAATAAATGAATCAGAGGCACCGGTATCAAAAAGAGTAGCAGCTATAGAAGATGCGATCAAAACGGTACCTTGAATGGTCAACGATCCCACCTCTGATCTTGCCGGTACCTGATCCACCGCATAGAGATGTCTGGTCTCTACCTGAGGATGACCTCTAGTCTATGTCTGTACCCTGAACTGGCTCTGCCCAGAAGATGACCCAGCCCTACCACCATGGCCACCAAATCGAGATCCCCCCACTCTCGATGGCTCAGACTATGGTGGAACTCCTCTTGAAGCCACAGACCCTGCCCCACTCAGAAGTAGACGTGCCACACCGCAGAAGCACTATAAATGGCTCATTCCTCCACACTGGTAACAAGGATTCGAAGGAAGTGGGAATGCTGGTTGGATGTGCCCTGGCTTCCCACATTGGTGGCATATGACTGATCTCACATCAGATGTCGCAGACGAAAAATGTTTGGAAGAGTAGCCTGAACTGCCACCTCCTTTCTTCACATGTTCCTCCTACTTCCTTTTCTTCTTTGAGGAGTTTCCACTTCCCACTACTGATACTAAACCATAGAAACCATCCCTACCATTCCTATCAATCTCCATCATGCACTACCGATCAATGACCTCAGCATAGGTTCATAGCTTAAACAAGAACACCTATGAGTATATCTCGGGTCGCAATCCTTTCTCAAACCTCTGAGCCTTTGCTTTCTCATTGGAGATGATTTATGGTGCATATCGAACCATCTCAGAAAAATGGTTGGCATACTCCATAATAGATTGATTCCCCTAAACAAGGTCTATGAACTCTCTAGACCTAGCATAAGCCAACACCTCAGGGGAAGTACTGTTCATTGAAGACAGCCTTAAATTCTCCCCAGTGCATCTGCTCGGTCATCCCAGTCTGAAGCACTAACTCCCACCACTTACGGCTAGGACCCTCCAACAGAAAGGAGGCACACTTCATCCTAAGCTCATCGTGATTTTCCAAGAACTCAAACATACTCTCGATCTTCTTGATCCATTCTTCTGCTTCTTGGGGTTCTGAGCTACCTCGTAAGGTAGGAGGCTTATTTTTCTGAAACTCTTGTTCTTTATCTTTTCTAGGACCTATATCTTATACGCTAATAGAAATAGGATCTGGAGCTGGTCGCTGTCCTAAATCTTGGATAGACTGGACCATAGCCTCCATGAGCCTATGATCAATCAGTGTGGGAGGACTCTCTCCAGCTTCCTCCCGTAGGCACATGGGAGCTTTCCGGGGAGGCATGTTCCTACAAAATGCAATAGTCACAAAACAATAGTCAATACCACAATTCTGAAAATTGTATTTGTTTCCGACGCTTTCTATTGAGGATGTGTGCATCCGTCACATAGGGGAGGACGCATGGCTTGTAGCCCCGCATTCCCGCTTTCCAAAGGCGGGGGGAATCCATTCCTTATTCAGGGATGTCTACTCCTTCATCGAAACCGGGATTATGGGATGTCGATTCCTCCTTCAGTGTATTCCTCCTCGAAACTCATCACCTAGTCCGGGTATCCCTCATAGATTTAGAACGTATTATTGAATCTTGTTCCTGGTGCCATTTCTTCATGGACATCAGTTAATTACGGTGCTTCTGTCGAGATGCTCCAAGGGGTCTGATCGGGGCAGCAACCTTCGGTTATGGGAGTGGTCACACTGAGGCATCGTTATCATGTCTTGACGCTAGGGTATTGGCATTTATGTTTTATATCCCTTATCATAGGGCTTCTCGAGGGCGCGAAAGCTCGAGGAATACCACATCAAACGCAGGGAATTGTATGCCATATGAATGTATCTGAGGTTTTCCACAGCTTCCCATGTTTAACACAGGGTATGCCGCGAGTTTAACATCAAGCGGGGATAGATCAGAATGATCGGAACACTGAGAGTGGATCAGATAAAATAACCCCATGAAGGGAACTCTGATGTTGGGTTCAGCACGTGGGAGGCTTCCCAGATACTGTGGAGTGGAATGAGGTGGCATGATCCGACCGGGATGTGGTGGCCCGGGTAAGAATCAGGATGTGTGATGAAGTGAAGGGGTTTAAACCTCGTGGAGGCTTCCTACATATCTATATGGTATGGAATCAAAGTCTGTGTAGTTCGATGATACGGTGGGACACCTGAAAAGGGAGACCCGTGAGAATGAATGCATGGATGGGACCTAGAGGGAGTAAGGTCTCTGGGCTAGGGCATGATCTTCCAAAGGCATGTGGGCTCGGGGGAGAGTTCAGGATGAGACGGAGGGTTGGGATTGAACCTCGTGGAGGCTTCCTACGTACCATGTCTTAGCATGGATCAAATTCCCCATAATTCGGGTATATAGTTTAACGTCATGCAGGACGGGGGAATTTGGGGCTTACGCTCCGAGGCGGCCCATAATGGATGGATGGGGCTTACGCTCTGAGGCGGCCCATAATGGATGGATGGGGCTTACACTCTGATTCGGCCCATAGTGGATGGATGGGGATTATGCTCTAAGGCGGCCCATAGTGGTGGGGCTTGAACCTCATGGAGGCTTCCTACATACCATGCCTTAGCACGGATCAAAGTCCCCATAGTTTGGGTTGGAATGGGGCTTACGCTCTGAGGCGGCCCATAATGGTGGTTCTTGAATCTCGTGGAGGCTTCCTACGTACCATCCCTTAGCACAGATCAAAGTCCCTATAGTTCGGGTTGGAATGGGGCCTACGCTCTGAGGCAGCCCATAGTGGTGGGGCTTAAACCTCTTGGAGGCTTCCTATGTACCATGCCTTATCATTGATCAAAGTCCCCGTAGTTTGTTGTAGTGTAGTTTAACGTCATGCAGGACGGGGGTTATCATGGTCGATGATTTCTCTATGCCCACGTGATTCATGATCAGTGTGGAAAACAAGAGGCAGCAGGGACCCGACAATCACGTCGCGAAGGGTGCGTTTGTGGGAATCGAAGAGGGGCTTATGTGTTGAGCAGCACATGTTGTCGGGACTTACTCCAGTATGGAGGCCTGGGGGTGATAAAGCGCAGAGGGAGAGGGATTTGAGACCTAACAAAGGAGGAGTCCCACTTCCCATCATGCTATCGGCTGGCCTTGGTAGTGGGGAATTACGGAGGTGCATGGGTGCTACCTTCCGCAAGAGAGGCTAGGGGATTACACCAAGGTGGCTGCCCTTCCCCCATGGACAAACGCCACTCTGAGAAGGGGGATATCATCCCATGTGGGTGGTGATCCCATCCCCGTGGAGACGAGCGACGCAAAGAATGTCTGAGCTGGGGGGACCCTACATGCGAGGCACGGGGCCGGATCACAGTTTAATGTCATGTGTTGAGGATGAGGTGCTAGGCAGTTTAACATTTTTCATATCGGATGAGGTGGGTTCGCTCCACACCCCTAGGACTTACATGACCGGTACCCTCTTCCCCTTGGGGGAGGGAAGGCAACGGCATGGTCGTGGTGAAGGGGGGTCGCAGATCGAACCATCGAGGGGTCTACGTTAGAATCGCTATGCGAAGAAGAAATAGCTGTTAGCGTGCCTATGTGAAGAAGGATGAGGCAAAGCAACGCAATGGGAAAAACCACCCAAGGGACCTTGAGGTTACTTCGTATGAGCCTAGAAAGCTATACGAGAAAACATCACATGGTGTGTATGCCCGATGTGTGTGCCCAGGGAATACAAAAGGCGGACATCGGGTGCCTACGCAGGGAGGCACCCAGGGAGCATCAAGGTGAAGGATCCTGGGGATTGTGTGAAAAACACCGGGATGGTGCGTAATCAGGGAAGAGGGATTGCGTGTGGCTAGGAGGATCACACTCAAGGGATATGAATTGTGCGTGAGTGGAAAAGGCTACACCCAGCGAAGGGATTGCGCACAATTGGACCGTTTTGCGATCAACGGAAAGAATTGGGTGCAATGGAGGAACCCTGAAGGGTTTGGAATTCTGTTTAATCCAGTGGGAGTACGCGCAAAGGCGGATCCCAGGGCGAGGTGGCATGAAAAGTATTAGTACCTGAAGGTCATCTTGCGCGCACGGAAGTCCTATTACGCACACAAGAGCCGGTTAAAATTATGCAACCCCAAAATGGAAGGGGTCTCCTTCCATTTGTAGGCCTTCGGTGTCACGGAATCCAGGCGGCGCGCGAAATTACCCGCGCCAGAGATGGAAGCACATAATGTTAGTTGCGTGGTCGTGGGCGCGCAATTATTGCGCGCCTGCGCCGGGATCCCTTCACGAATCCAGGACCCCTTTTGCACGACCCACTTTGTTTTACGCGCATTCCCATTTATTTCGTGCAACACTTTCGGGCCCTCCGCACCGGATCTCTGGGTCCGAATATTACTTCTCTTTGTCCATTCAAAACTTCATTTAGGTTTTACAGACTTTTCGGTGCCTACAAAATCCCCCCCTAGGAATTGGATCGACAAGAGACCACAATGATCGGATTCTGAGGGAAACACCGAAATGCCGAAGGGTTGGGCATCGATGGCCCCCTGTGCGCAAAAATGTTGTGGCGCACAAAACTCCGGCTTGGCGTGGAATCTGCTTTCCGCGTGGTGCGGAACCCCGCCATCACCTATAAAAGGGGCCATGGGTCCCATTATCCGTACGTAAATTTCTCACGTGATAGGCTCAGAGCTCTCATGTGTGAAATCGCCTCTACGCCTGTGTGGAAAACCTGCTTTGGCAGTGCGGAAATTCTCTGAGTTTCGGCTACATTTACGCGCCAACCTGGGATTTTCCGCGCCAACTTCTCTGATTTTGCGTCCGGCTTCTGAATTTCACGCAACACACTCCGATTCTACGCAACACATACAGATCTCACGCAACACTCTCGAAGCAATTGGCTGAAAGAAGATGGTCGCAAACCAATTAGATAAGGGGGAAGTCGCCGCTTGCAGAGCTGAAATGGTGGCGAACGAGGAGGTTTATGGTGCCAGGGTGGTTGTTTCCAACAACCATGCCTTGTTCAACCTGAAAACCCCCACCCAGAAGGATTACCCTTTGTCCAACAACCTTCATCTATGGAACTTCGGCATTTTGGAGGAGGTTCCGCTGCCAGGATTCAAGGTTGATACACCGCGGTCATGGGTGACCCGAAAGGATGACCTTCCCCGATACAATATCACCAACAATGGTCGCCCTGCCAGAGAAACCAGGCACATGGATGTATATGTCTGAACCTGAGGACTAGGACCATTGCTGGGGCTGATCCTGTTGTAGAGAGTTCCCCAGCCCTCTACGCAAGAACGTTCCATCAGAGCATCACAGACGATACTAAGGGATGTCTGCAAGATTGGGATTTGCGGTCCGGAGGCAACTTCACCAGTGAGTGGGCCTGGGCATACTGGGTTTTCCATATGTGCGGCGAATTCGGGGCTGAGCTGCGGCACATTGGGTTATTCAATGTGGTGTGGACGTCATAGTTACACTTCTACCACCAGCCAGAGCTCGGGCCGGAGCTTCTCACCTGGTGGTCCCCTAACACCAACACATTCCATCTTCACCATGGGGAAATTGGTATCAGTCTCTGGGATTTCTACTGCATCGGAGGTATCCCACTGGAGGGTTATCAGTACGAAGAGTTCCTTCCCCCAAGGAACACTTGGGAGGACAGATCCCGAACCCCCATGCTGACGTGGCATCTACTAGAGCTGGCCAAAGAGAGGCTGGAGGTTAAGGGATTCCTGAAGGAAATCACCTACAAGGACTGGTTCCGCCTGTTCCAGGAGAAGGACCCGACAGTCAAGATGTTGGGACGGGGAAAATGGTTCCCAACTATAGCTCAGAGGAGAAAAAATGGATCATACTGAAGGATACTGGAGGCAGGGCAACACCAATCATGGTGTTACCGCGTTATTGAGGCCCGGGACCTAGATGTCTGATATGCCGGGTTCCTCTCCACCTTCCTGAGTGGGTGGCTCCTGTCGGTGCGGGACACAAGGATGGGTGTTCGTCCAACAACTATGGTGATGGCGGGCACCATGGACACCAACAAAAGGTTTAATCTGGGGGTCCCTCTGTTGTCTTGACTTTACGCCATTCTGGGACTCATCTCAAGGGGGGGTGGGGGTCACCTCAGAGGGTGTGCGACCCATTCTAGATCTTCCATGGCTGGGTGGCGGCTCATCTGGGTGGGTACACTTTCCCAAATTCCATTAATCCTCCAGGCAACGTCCTACGACCATCTTTACTGAACATTTTCGGGGTCGCGCCGATGATGCTCAACAAGGAGGGAGTAAGGATTAGAATTGGTAACCATGCCAACTTCAAATTTCTCCCATTCCCCACCCCGGTTGGCCAAATGGTAGACAATGGTAAGGGCTCGCTGGAGTAGCAGGAATACTTCCAGAGCATTCGAGGCGGGGTGCATCTGGCTCAGATTGACGGGAAGATCATCTGCGAGCCTTACTTGTTGTCCCGATTCGCTAGTCTGTTCAGGTGCCTCCTGCGAATGCCGAAGAGGGTATTCACGGATGTCTGGGAGGAAAGAAATCCTTGCTTCCTTCACCAGATGTGGTTAATGTTTACAACTTATGGCTCTAGCGACGTCATCAACCTTCGTCACACTGGGGACGACGCTGGCCTATCAACCGAGTATGCTAAACATTGGGTTATAGTGTACCCTGAGGGCCTTTTTCACAAGAGAGTTTGGTAGCTCGAGACTACTCGCGTGGAACCCGGGTGATGAGAGAGAATGAAAGGTGCGGCTAGAAGGGGGGACCAGGGGCGCTCCAGGAATCGAGGCCTGCGTAGGTCGGGACCTCAGCAGCGGGGACATCGCATGGTGGGACCAACAAACTTCTTGGGAAGTAGATAAGGTATCTGCTTCAACCTTCCTAGGATTCAATCTTCCCAGCGCTATGGTCAGCCTGGTTAACCCTGCGGTAGTCGATGAGCATCGAAGCCCTCTGAAAAAAGATAATACAGGATGGGATCCAGTTTCCAGAAGTTAGGCTCATTCGGGTTTCTGACAGAGTAAACTTCCATTGGCAGCACGCATATATAACGGCCATGGACACATATGCGCGCCAACGGGGTCGGCGTGTGCAGCCACCTTTCCTGGTGAAAGTGATGCTCGACCAAGTGCATGATCAGGAAATGATGTCGTCGGGAGAATGTGACAGTGATGTCGTATCGGAGGGAGAGGAGGAAACAGGAGAAGACGAAGGATCTCAAGGAGGGTCCCGCTAAGGGAGCCTACAGGAGACTGGAGAGATCATCGGCTCTGGAATAGACATAACCGAGATGCTCTAGGTCTGTCTCTATCATTATTTATCCCCCTTATTTATCCATTATCTTCTGCAATTTCCAATCCATTTATCTATCTCACTCAGGAGCATATAGGCGCTGATCAGGCGTCCCTAATAGAGGAAGGAGAAGAGGCGCTGGTGGGACAGGGTGGGGCTCCGACGCCCATTATCGAACTGACAAGTTCTGAGGAGTCTCCTACCACGACTGCTATTGTAGCGGCCAGAACACTAGAGGCTGACTTTCTAGTTTCCTGTAAGTCCCTTGCTTCGCTACTGGTGCTTACTTTCGGAGAACTCTACTAATTAGGATGCTCCTTGTGCATTGATCTCGGCGTTGGAGGCTCGTTGGGTTGTTGATCCCGGGTCGTCCAATATTGAATTAGCGGCGGACGTACCACCTCCTCCAGAACATACTTCCCAAACTGAGTCAGCCCCGACAATTGGTGAGCAGGGGGCAGTGGACATCAGTGGTGATGACATTGGAGTGAGGCCAGAAGCTGACGAAGGCACCGCCGCTGTCGAGGCGAGAGAGGAAGGTCGCCCGGACATCGAGGATCCTATTCCTCTAGAAGGCATCCCTGAGGTAGATCCTGTAACTGACATGCTGGCTATCTTCCCTGTATACCAGTCCGCTAATCTCGAGGAGATGGATGATTCAGACTCGGAAGCAGCCGAGGAGAGCCGGATGACATGGAACAAAGGGTGGAAGTGCATCCATTGTTTTCTCAGGCATCCTCAGACGGATTGGCTGAGGCGGATGGGATCGCTCTAGACCTAGCTACGTTTCCAGTGTGCCAGAGGGGCTGACGCTCAACGCCTTCACATGACGGTCTACGATTACATGGCTGAGAAGATATGTGAGAGTAGCCAATGCACCGACGTTGCCCAGTGTCGGGAAGAATCGATGAGAACCCGAGCGTTCCTGAGGGCAGAGCAAGAATTCCGACACCTCAAAGATCAAGCAACAGAGAAGGAGGCCTTCATCACAACATGCTCTGAGCTCGTGGAGCAACTGACAGCCCAGCTGGATGACGCCCAAGAAAAATGGATGGAGGTGAGTCACTAGATGACTGTGATTCAAACTGAATGGGCACAAGAACAATCTAGGATTGGCGAACTGCGTTCTATGGCTGCTGATGAGGAGAGAGTCTTCAGGGAGTGAGAAGCAGTCTTGGAGGCCACCAGCCAAAGCGTAGTGGCCTTGAAAATATCAATCCAAAATGAAGATCCTTAAGGGCCCTATTTTGGCTATCTCATGACCTTTTTTCTCTCAATGTATGGAAAATCCATTTATCTGTACCTTTGCTTTAATACGCTCAACCATAATCCTGATATAAATAACAATTCATCCCTAAACTCATGAGGGTCGTACCCAATGTGAGAAACAAAGGATGCTCGTATTATCATTTTGTTCGACCGTGGGGAATCAACCAAGCTTCAGGCATCTGAAATCGAGTCTGGATTTTTGAGGAGAAGAGGGAGGCCCAGCCAAAGAGAGGGGACCTCAGAACGATCAATTTATAGTCTCCTCAACATTCTCTAACGCATGAGCGGGGAAATGCTGGGGGCATTGAAATCAATTCGAACATAGGGAGATGAAAAAGGTTAATCACGTTACCCAAATTAGGAACACTATGGGAGGGGCGTAAATATGGAGGATAGCTGTTAACCATGGTGGAAACACAATATCCATATCACATTGGCCTGAAATGGGTACAACAAATGAGGGATGACCGCTGACCTTGTTCACAACTTGGGGCCTAACTCAAATATCGTCAATCAGTATTCTGGAACGTTGGCCCAGGACAGCAAGCAGACTATAGGTCAGGCATCCATATTGTTAGGGGGTCCCATCAAACATGAAAAGTCTTCTGGAATGTCGGCCTAGGATAGAAGGCAGACCATAGGTCGAGCATCCATACTGTTAGGGGGTCCCATCAAACATGACCAGTCTTCCAGAATGTTGGTCCAGGACAGCAGTCGGACCATAGGTCGAGCATCCATACTGTTAGGGGGTCTCATAAAACATGAAAGAGGATGAAGATCCAAATAAAGGTCCACACAAAGCGTGGAAAGTGAAGTGGTGGTTTGTTCAAATAGAATCCAACACTCCCAATATTATTCCACCATGGTGGAGGCACATTAGGTAGACTTATTAATCTGGTCACGGATCATACCTACTTTTAGATATGACCTCTCTAGTGAGGAAACTGTCACTTCCCAGCATCACTATGGGGCATCCTGAACTTATTCAGGGCTAATACTGCAGTTACACAACTCTCTGAGGAGTCAGGCCAAAGGGACGATAGTGAGAGGGGGAATAGACCTGTGATTCCTGGGGTTGGACCCAAGATGAAATGTCTGGGAAATCCTACGTATCCCATAAGGTTGGGAATCAAGTCGCACGTAGTTCTGGAAGGAATCTTAGTTTAAGGTCTTAGAACTCGGACCAAGGATTGGTAAGGAGGGAGGGAGACACATGGTAAGGTGCTTTACAAAACTCGACATGAATGAGGAAATGGTCCTTCTTACCATGTGTTCCTTGGAAAAGTGTTCTAGTCAAGGGACCGGTCACAAAAGTTAGGTTGAGCCCGTGGGGAAGTGCCCGAGAGCTCCTACGTATCCCATAAGGATGGGAATCTATCCATACGTAGTTCTTGGGGGTGCCTTTTAACATCGTGCTGGATAGGAAACAGGAGGTCTAATTCTTATAACAGGGTGAAAATGGTGTGGCTCTTGAAAACCTGATGTGAATGAGAACATGATCCCATACCATGCCACGCGGTCCCATAGTCAAGGTCCCAATGGTGGGACAAAATGATGAATTAGAAAACCTCAAGCTAGAACCAAAGACAAGAGGTTTGGGAATTCATGTGTATCCCATAAGGATGGGAATCAAGCCATACGTAGTTCTGGAGGGTGGCATGGCATACGAAGGTACATGTTCCAAGGATGAAAGGGGCATGCGGGTCTAGCCCTTGCACTATAAGAAGCGGAATTTGATGTATCTTGTTTTTACTTGAAGGTGGATGGATTTTCTTTTGTGGAGAAACCTACCTAGGGTAGAAATTCATGGCATCGCCACAATAATCAAGTTGTATACTGGCGTTGAAAAATGTCATGGTAAATGACCAATACCCAACGTGATTCCCTTTATGAAGAGGTCATCACAATGCAGTGCCATTTTTTGTCGTGTGGTCGGGACGATATCATCACAGTTTATAGTCATGTGGCAGTACCAACCAGCACAGTATAAGGTCATATGGCTTGGACCCAGGGGAATGAGCACGATGCGATAAAGCATACCCGATGTGGATGAGAATATAATCCCTTACCATAACTGTGCGCGATTCCGGGAGAGGAGCCTCGGTCCAAGGGCCCGATGAGGGTTTAAAGATCAAGGGGCAGGAGACACTAGCCTCCAGCTGAGCTGGTCCCAAAACGCAATGTCTGGGAGACCCCTCATATTTTTTGGGGATGAGGGTCAAGCTGTGCATGGTTCTTAGAGAAGACCCAAGCCATTAATCTTAGCGCTCGGATTGCGGGATCCCCGAGAGACGGCGTAACGCAGCTTTGTCTGCCTAACGTGTGGAAGTTCACTGAGGGTTAGTGCAAGGAGTGTTGAGATTCCACCTTGACACGATGGGGTGGAACATAATGTGAATCATGCAACCAACATTCAGGGCCTAAAGGAGTTGGTGTGATGATGGAGGATTATTGCTGACCATGTTCGCAACACAACATCCTTCCATGTTAGCCATAAATTTGGACAAACAAATGAGCATCGAACACTCACCATGTTCGCAACGTGGGATTTGTATCAATTTGTTATCTGAAACCCTCAGGGGCGTTGGCCCGTAATGGTAGGAGAGCCCTTAGGCATTGTATCCAGGCCGTTCTTGGGGGTCCCTCTAGGTGTGAAAGATAATGGGAGCCCTAATGAAGGGGAGCATGAAGCTTGAAAAGTGCATGAAACTTGACTAAGTTTAATCTGAAACTCTAGGTCTTAGACCAGAGTACTCTGAACACTTTATAAAACCACTGAAAAGGGTCTAAGGGCTCAGTTTGAGAGAAGCCAAAAGATGGCGGATTCCCGGGAGAAGGGGGAATGGCGCCAAAAACCCTGTACCACACCTTTATATCCACCTTGTGGAGAGGGACAGGCCAAGAGGCCGAGGTGACTGGGAGACCGTGGGATCTCTTGAGATATGGGGCTGGACCTGAAACCTAGGTGTTTAGGCGGTCCTACGTATCCCATAAATATGGGAATCAAGCTGCACATAGTTCTAGAATAAAATTTTAAATTCATGTAGGACAATGAGTGGAATTTCATCCGGGAATGTGTATGGGAAGACGAGTAACCCAACGTGAATGAAGACATAGTCCCACACCACACCGTACAATCCCATAGGAGAGAGCCAGGGCTGGGGGCCTGAGGCTGGGCCTCGGTCAGGGAGGCCTGACCGGCTTGCAGTTTAACGTCATGTAGGAAGAGCGTGCAGTTTAAGGTCATGCGGGACTGTAGTGCAGTTTAAGGTCATGGAGGACCCAACAGTTTAAGGTCATGTCGGACCACAGGGGCCCATGTACTAGACCAAATGCAATTTAAGGTCGTGCATGACCTGATGCAGTTTAGGGTCATTCAGGACCATGGAAGGATCTCAGTTTAGGGTCTTAGAACTCGGACCATAGGGGCCCAGGTGCTGGACCAAATGCAATTTAAGGTCGTGCAGGACCTGATGCAGTTTAGGGTCATGCAGGACTGTGAAAGGATCTTAGTTTGGGGTCTTAGAACTCGGACCACAGGGGCCCTGGTACTAGACCAAATGCAATTTAAGGTCGTTCAGGACCTGATGCAGTTTAGGGTCATGCGGGACCGTGAAAGGATCATAGTTTAGGGTCTTAGAACTCGGACCATAGGGACCCAGGTGCTGGACCAAATTCAATTTAAGGTCATGCAGGACCTGATGCATTTTAGGGTCATGTGGGACCATGAAAGTATCTTAGTTTATGGTCTTATAACTCGGACCAAGGATTCAGGAAAAATATTGTTTGAGAAACTTAGCATTGGTGGGAGGAGTTATAAGCTCACCATCCATGGTCACCAGGGAGTGCCCACCATTTGGATAGACCTTATGGACAATGAAATGTCCCTCCCATTTGGGATCCAAAATGGGTTGTTTCATGCCGGGGATCATTGGCTCCCTGAGGGTCAGTACCAGGTCACCTTGCAGGAAGGAGTAGAGGAAAACCTTCTTGTTGAAATCTCGATCCATCCAACTATGATGCCTTTCCAGGTTGTGCAAAGCACGAAGCCTATTCTTGTCCAGTGCTTCCAATTTAGCTAGAGAGATTTCTGTAACTCTATCTGGCACTTTCTGGTCGTAGACCGCTGTGCGCAATGAGGGAAACTGAATCTCGACGGGCATGACGACCTCAGTTCCGTACACCAGGGATTACGGGGTCACCTGGGTGGAATTCCGAGTCATCTTATGATAATCCCATAGGGCGTTGGGGAGCTTATTCGGCCAACTCTTCTTGTTCTAACCAACCATCTTTTACAGAATGTCAAAGAGGGTTTTGTTAAATGCCTCGATCTATCTATTTTCCTACGCATGATAGAGGGAGGTATGGTTAGAGCGAATGTTTTACTTGGTGTACAATTTCTTCAGCTCGGCTTCTCGGAATTTGGTTCCATTGTCAGTGAGGATAGCATGAGGTACTCCAAATTGATAGATGATATTGGAACCTACGAAGTAGGTGATAGAATGGGCTCTTACTTCCTTAAGATTAATTGCCTCTTCCCACTTGGAAAAGAAATCCGTAGTGGTCAGGCTCTAGTGGACGATTCACAAAGTTATCATGAACATGGCATGCATGGAACCTCTTGGAAAACTCGATGCAGTCATGGATCATGGAGGGCCAGAAGTACCCCAGCCTCCGTATCTAGTTAGACAACTTTGATCCGGCCTGATGGGCGCCATTGGAACCAGCATGAACCTCTTGCATGACCTGTGGAATATAGACTCCTTGAAGGAAAAAAAGGAGAACACCATCAAATCCACATTTATAAAGGCTCTTCTCAAGACGGGGACCACTCTAGAGGGTAAACTGTAGCGCATGACATCGGATTCGCTCGCGCTCGGCCCAGTCTGATGGAAGATTACCATGTTGGAGGTATTCAACCAAGGGTGTCCTCCAATCAAGAACTATTTCGATCACCGCATCCGAAGAACCTAGATCTCCTGACGTAGGGGAACCAGTGGTAAGATGGTTTACCAGCAGGTTGTGATCACCCTCCGGGGTAATGGGGGCAATGACTCTCTGGTGCGCTACGTGGATAATCAGTTCATCTTGTTTGGGCTCCGCAAGTGACACGACCAGACTGGTCAAACCATCTTCTCAACCATTCTGTGACCGAGGGATGTGAATGAACTCTAGCCAAGAAGGGAACTGGGCCATTATATGGAGGGTTCACTCCAAAAATGGCACGAGTTCTGGATTTCTGACAACATAGTCACCATTGACCTGCTTGATGACCAGCTCGGAATCCGCTTTCAGATAAAGATGGGGCACGTCGGTTTCGAGGGCCAGCTCGAGGCTAGTAATGAGCGCATGATACTCTGCCTCGTTGTTGGTGAAACCCTCTGACAATAGGAATGAGTATGTCAGAACGACTTCCTCCGAGGTGATGAAGACAATACCTAGGCCCACTCTGTTGAGCCTAGGATCCTTGAGTCTCCTACAGGTGGGGCTTCAGGAGGCACCGTCAAAGTGCATCTTCCAACATGGGACGACATGATCGACTGAGAGGATTGCCTCATCAGGAAAACCTTGGTCCAACGGCTGATCCGTGGACGTTCGGTGGGTAGCTAGAAAGTCTTCCAATGCATGTCCTTTGATAGTATTTGGAGGCACAAACCTGATGTCGAACTGCTTGAGGATCACCGCCCACTGTGCCAGTCGGCCAGTCAACATAGGCCGGTTCAGGATGTACTTCATTGGGTCTACCCGAGAGACCAACTGTACCTCGTTGGTTGCGCCCAAATTTACCCTACGGGTAAAAGCGATCGATGTAGTACATGTAGGGGTCGAGTCCACAGGGACCGACGAAGTAACCTTGAGACGCTATGATTTGGTGAAGGATGGGCTATGAAGTAGCCAACTTTGGTTTTGATTTTGGATGGTTTAAATAACACTAAGACACCTACGTGAATTCAATTTAATGAAAATGGGTTGATCTAGGATTATGCTCGGGGTGGATTGAATGAATTTTACTTCTTTAAACAATTTTGGTTTTATTAATTCTTGATGAATCCATTCTTCAAAAATAACACTACCTTCATCATTTTCTGGTTTGGTGCTTACTAAACACAATTAATAATCCCCTATACACTTAGAGAACCAAATTCATGATCTCTCCGAGGTATATGGTCATTTAGTAATTGAATTTATTTTGCTCAAACACAGTAAAGATGAAGAGTAGAAATAACTGAAGAATGGATTTCTTAAATTAATTATCCATTTAACAACAATTCGTTCATAAAATAACATTCAATCCAGCCTTTGCATCCTCCTAAGATCAACCCATTAAGGGTTTAGCCCTCCATTGATGGTATACTCTCAATGGTGGGCGGAAGATGACTAACAAGAATTGGATTGAAGAAATTAAAACCGCGGAAATAACGAGCACTCCTCCGTGTGTGTGAATGAAATTCACACCTATGTGTGAACTAATTCACAACAATACAGAGATATCACTATGCTTTGTGATTATAATGTTTTAATAAATGAAATGGAAAATATATAAGAGAATAAGTTGATTAAGAACAAAAAGAAAAACTTACATGGAAATGGAAAACATTACAAAGGAAATTTGGAAGCAAAACATTACAACAAAACAAAGCATCCAAGATGATAAGAAAATTCCCCCCCCCCATTCCCTTCACCAATAGCTCCTTATATAGGCATATTAGGAGCCTTAGGTACATCCCCCAACAATTAATTCACCCCCCAACAATTAATAGAGTCAAATGGAGGGTGAATAATCAAAAGGAAATTGATGTTTCGAATTTGACCCGGAAAACTGTCCAGATTCGTCCACCACATTGACGTGTGAATTCGATATTGAAGAAGGCCGAATACGGAGGGGCTGTAGAAGAGAACTATCTTCACCCATCTGTCCTCTATGAGATGTAAAAATTTCAGGAACTTTAGCCCAGTAGTTTGGAAGTTATAGTCGAAATGGTAGGACGTCTTTTTGAGCATTAATGACGAGTCCACCATTTAAATCTTAACTTCATATCCCTTTATCATCATGAAAACATCAGAATTAGCTCCGGCCACAGTTGAATAAAATGATCCTCATATTTTTATATTTCTACTGTATAAATGTGACCTTCATTGGGCTTGGTGTCTGGGCCCCACATTTGTTTGATGGGCCTTAGGCCCATTATGCTTTTTCTAGCATGTTTCTGCCTTCAGGCGCAAAATTCTCCATCTTCCTTTGGGATTCATCCATCTGACCTAAAAGATAAAATGTTCCAAACAAAGTGATCAATCATATCCCAAAATTTCAAATTAAAATTATGAATATTGTAATTTCCACAAGCAAATTATTGAGTGGGCCCAAATTGACATTTTAAGCATGAATTGCACAATGATGGGAAATGAAGTTCAATTTCTGAATTGGACTAAAATTGATGTTTATGAACTTTTAAATACAGTAATATTAAGATATTAAAAATGAATATTAGCCACTTTCAGTGACTAATCACACCCCCCAACTTGAGTTTTGCTAGTCCCGAGCAAAATAAATTACAAATATGAAATTCAAATCCCCTTTTCCAGAAACATTTAAATACACATTGCTCACTCAAAAGATCTCATACCAAAAAAATTATGGAACCCATCAAAATCATTTAAAACAAGCTAGGTGCATAAGCATATCCCAAGCCCAAGCCCATTCCTTTGTTCAAATTCATTGCCACATTTCATCCAATTCCAATTAAGCATGATAAAGTGTTGTGCATCATAAAAGATATGGGGCCCATTTTATTGTTCAAGGGGAAAAAAATGGAAGCGCTGGGTGGGAATCACATTAAACCTTAAGATGAGTATCCCTTTTTTTTATTTATTTTTTTTTATTTTATAACCACAATAGATATGAAAAGACTAACTCTGGGCAAGACAACTATGGAGTCACGATCCCCAAGTGCCGGACGCCACACATATTGTCAATTTCATGCTCTACAATAGAGATATAAAGCCTAACTCTGGGCAAGACAACTATGGAGTCACGATCCCCAAGTGCCGGACGCCACACATTTGGACAAAACATTGCTCTATGTGGTCTTTTTTTTGTTGTTTTTTTTGGATACTCAAATTAAACTAAAAGTGACCCTAGAACCCTATGTTATAATGAAAGGGACCCAAGAACTCAAATTTACACCCAAAATCCAAAAGACGTGCATTGTGGCATTTTTATTAAGAGGATGAAAATGTAAACTTTGAAAAATCACATCGGACAACCGCACTTTCCAAAAACTATGCTCATGAACTTAAACTTGCATTAAAATCAGAATCAAGGCATGCAAAATTTATTTGATATCCAATTTTAGAGTTTGCAATGTGTCTTTATCATGTTTATGGTTAATGGAATTTTTTTTCATGCATGTTCTTATTCAAAATAAAAATCATTTTTTATTCCCCCCCCCCAACATAGAATAACACTGTCCCCAGTGTTTAAAGAAAAAAAACTTAGAAGGGGGTAGGAGAGGAGTTCAAAGATAAAATTGAGAATGAAAAACATGGAACAAATTCACCTGGTTTTTAAAGTTGAGGTTCATGATGCTCCAAATTACTCCTTTGATCTCTTTGGGGATGTAGGCACCTCCTTGATTGAACATGTATCAGCCAAAATAGTTCCTGAACCATAAAAAGAAGGACAAAGCAGACAAAACAAACAACACAATGATTTATTTAATTCCAAGTACCATCATTTTCATGTTTTTTTTTAAATCAAACTAATGATACATTGTCTTCTTTTAAATTTCTGGGTAAGGTATTACTCAGGGATCACACCGCGTGACACGGATGAATACGGTGCTCCCCTTTCATACCCATCCATACTCATAAAAGAAGAATAGGTCAAGAGTCTAATAATTAATTTTTTTTTTAAACCTACAAAAACATAAATAAAATAAACTGATGTTACATTGTCTTCTTTAAATTTCTGGGTAAGGTATTACTCAGGGATCACACCGCGTGACACGGATGAATACGGTGCTCCCTTTTCATACCCATCCTTACTCATAAAAGAAGAACAGGTCAACAGTCTATATATATATATAAAAAAGTAACAAAATTAAGCAGAAGGAAACAAAAGATGATTCCCAGTGATTGGAAACATGAAAACCACGGGTTGCCTCCCGTGCAGCGCTTTTGTTTAACGTCGTTAGCCCGACTTGTACCCTAAATCTATCAATTTTTCTCTGGTTCATATGTTGGCTCAGTTAACTCCTCCTTGGTTTCTTGTTTATTGAATGATTCAATGAATGGTTTTAACCTATGACCATTGACTTTGAAGACATGACCACTTGTGGGATCCTGAATCTCTATTGCCCCATGAGGGTACACATGATGCACTAGGTATGGACCAGACCATCTGGACCTTAGCTTTCCTGGGTGTAGATGAAGTTTTGAACTATACAAGAGCACAAATTTTCCCAGCTCAAAGTGTTTGACTTTGAGATTCCTAGATTGGTAGGCTTGAACTTTAGATTTATTGATCCTTGAATTTTCATAAGCCTCCATCCTAAGTTCCTCGAGTTCATTAAGATCTAATTTCCTTTTTGTTTCAGCCAAAGAAATGTCAAAGTTCATTTTTTTTATTGCCCAAAAGGCCTTATGTTCAATTTCAACAGGTAAATGACATGATTTTCCATAAACCAATCTATACGGTGACATGCCTAGGATAGTTTTGAAAGCAGTTCGATATGCCCAAAGGGCATCTAAGAGTTTCTCGGTCCAATCTTTCCTAGAGGGATTGACAGTTTTTTCAAGAATTTGTTTAATTTCTCTATTTGCCAACTCAGCTTGACCGTTGGTTTGAGGATGGTATGCAGTGGAAACTTTATGAGTAATACCATACTTAGACATGAGTGAAGCGAATGGGCGGTTGCAGAAATGGGTTCCACGATCACTGATTATAGCCCTAGGAATTCCAAATCGAGAAAATATATGCTCTTTTAGAAATCGGATCACAACATGGTGGTCATTGGACTTGGTGGGAATGGCTTCAACCCATTTTGAGACATAATCAATAGCTAAGAGGATGTAGAGGTATCCCTTAGAGTTTGGAAAAGGCCCCATGAAATCAATTCCCCAACAATCAAAGATTTCAACGACTAGAATGGGAGTGAGGGGCATTTGACTCCTTTTGGTAATGGATCCTAATTTCTGACACTGAGGACAACTTTTGCAGAATTGGAAGGAATCCTTAGTGAGTTTCGGCCAGTAGAAACCACTTTGGAGGACCTTTGCAGTGGTTTTCTTTGTAGAAAAGTGGCCTCCACATGCCTCTCCATGACAAAATTTTAGAATGGACTCTTGCTCAGACTCAGGAATACATCTCCTGATGATTTGATCAGGACAGAACTTGAAGAGGTAAGGATCATCAAACACATAGTGTTTTACGTCAGAAAGGAATTTCCTCTTAGCTTGGGTCCCCATGAATTTTGGAATGTCACCCGTCACCAAATGGTTTTCTATGTCAGCATACCAAGGGGAATCACTCACTGAATAGAGGTGCTCATCGGGAAATGAATCAGACACAGAGAGGTGGTGTGAGTTGTCTTTGAATTCCATCCTAGAGAGGTGATCAGCTACAATATTTTCAACACCCTTTTTATCCTTAATGGTTAAATCGAACTCTTGAAGGAGAAGGACCCACCTAATCAATCTAGCCTTGGCATCTTGTTTTTGGAAAAGGTATTTTAGGGCTAAATGATCAGTGAAGACAATGATGGGTGATCCTAAGAGATAAGACCTGAATTTCTCTAAGGAAAAGACAACAGCAAGCAACTCTTTCTCAGTGGTGGTGTAGTTTATTTGTGCATCATTTAAATATTTGCTTGCATAAGAAATTACATGTGGAGTTTTCTCACACCGTTTTCCTAAGACTGCTCCTACAGCGAAATCACTTGCATCACACATGAGCTCAAAAGGAAGTTTCCAATTTGGAGATTTCATGATAGGTGGAGATATAAGAGTTGACTTGAGTGTAGAGAATGATTCCTCACAGCTTTCTGTCCATAAAAATGGAGCATCTTTTACCAATAGAGCACAAAGTGGTCGAGAAATAGAGCTGAAATTCCTAATGAACCTTCTATAAAAACCAGCATGTCCTAAGAAGGACCACACTTCCTTAACAGTTTTAGGAGAGGGAAGGTGACGAATGATGTCAACCTTAGATTTATCAACTTCAATCCCTCTACCAAATACCAGATGACCTAGAACAAGTCCTTCCCTTACCATGAAATGGAATTTTTCCCAATTTAGTATGAGATTCTTATCCTCGCACCTTGACAAAACCTTTTCAACATTTATAAGGCATCCCTCAAAAGTATCCCCAAAGATGGAGAAGTCATCCATGAAGACCTCTAAAAAATCCCCCACCATATCCGAGAATATTCCCATCATGCACCGCTGGAAGGTACCAGGGGCATTACATAACCCAAAGGGCATGCGTTTGAAGGCAAAAGTGCCAAATGGACAAGTGAAGGTTGTTTTTCTTTGATCCTCTAAGGAGACTTCGATTTGATTATACCCTGAGAATCCATCTAGGAAGCAATAGAATTGATGACCCGCCACTCGCTCGAGGACTTGATCAATAAAGGGTAAGGGGAAATGGTCTTTCTTGGTACAGGAGTTGAGCTTCCTATAGTCAATACAAACTCTCCATCCACTACTGACCCTTGTTGGAAGCATCTCTCCATCCTTGTTGGTTATTACTGTGATTCCAGCCTTCTTTGGAACCACATGGATTGGGCTAACCCACTCACTCTCAGCTATTAGATAGATGATACCATCTTTTAACAATTTTAAAAGTTCTTTTCTCACTACTTCCATGAGATTAGGATTGAGTCGTCTCTGAGGTTGATGACATGGCTTTGACTCAGATTCAAGAATAATTCTATGAGTCCCGATAAGTGGGCTAATCCCAGGGATATCAGATAGGGTCCATCCAATGTCTTTCTTGTGTCTCCTAAGAACATCTAGAAGCATACTCTCATGATCGGCTTCAAGGGAGGAAGAAATGACAACAGGAAAGGATTGATTGTCCCCTAAGTAAGCATACTTTAGTGATGAAGGTAAGACTTTTAATTCAAGATCAGATTGGTCATGACTTTCCAAGAATGGTTGAGACATTGTATTTAACTTAGTTTCTTTGTTCAGATTTCTTGACAAAATTGGTTCCTTGTGAACAAAATTTTCATCCACTAAATTTTCCAGAGTAGTGTCATGAATGGCTATGGACTCAATGTTATTGATTTCAACCATGGTATCATTGATTGGTGATTCTAGAAATTCATCAATAGAGCTGTCTGAAATAGATTCAATCCAAGGAGGCAAATTTCCCTCATGTGAATAAAGAAAATCAATCTCTTCTTGACTTAACCATCCTTCGGTAACTCCTTGATGTTCATTGAGTTCATTATCAACACTACCAATCCAATTAACCTCATGGATCTCTTCATCATCCCCAATTTGAGAGTTTGCATTGTAGATGTTCAAGTCTAAGCTCATGTTCCTAAAGGTGATGGTCATGTTCCCATTTCGAACTCGGATTACAGAGTTGATTGTTGCAAGGAAGGGACGACCAAGTATGATTGGGGTTTTCTCCCTAGGACCTAAGCTTGGGTGATTGTCCAGAACAATGAAGTCAGCTGGGTAAATGAAATTTTCAACTTTTACCAAAACATCTTTTAAGATCCCCTTTGGAACTCGAACACTACGATCAGCAAGTTGAAGAGTGACAGATGTGGGTTGGAGTTCTTCGAGCCCTAACTGACAGTACATGGCATAAGGAATGAGGTTCACACTAGCACCTAGATCACACAAGGCTTTGACAACTTTGTTCTCTCCTAGTTCAACATTTATGTAAGGGCATCCTGGGTCTTTCATCTTAGGAGGAATGGTCCCTTGAATGGTGGTACTCACATTAGCAGCCAAAAGGACTTGGTTTTTATGTGAAAATTTTCTTTTAAAAGTGCACAAGTCCTTAAGATATTTTGAGTAGGAAGGTATGGTTTGGATGGAATCGAGAAGGGGAATGTTCAACTTGACTTGTGAGAAGATTTCCCTCAATGTTTCACTCAATTCAGGCTTGGTTTTCCCCCTCATGCGTTGAGGAAATGGTGCAGATTGTGGAGTCGTTTGATGAAGTGTTGTTTCATTCACATTATTATCAGTTTATTCAGTTTGATCTTGTATTTCATTTGAATTTTCATTAGATTTTGAAGCTTCACATGGTTTTTGACTTATCTGTTCAGGTTTTTCAATTGATTTCCCACTTCTTAAAACTGTCACAGCCTTTAGTTGTTCGTGAGTTGTTTGAGTGAAACTTGTCTCTCCCCTTGATGTTTGTTGTGGAATGGCTTGTGTGGGCATGGGTTCCTTTCCAGTTTTTATGGTTTGAAGTTCTTGTTTAATGGATGAGAATTCTGAGTTCATTTTGTCCATTTGTTTGCACAGTTGTTCTAGTAGGCTTTGTGGAACATTTTGGGTTGGTGCTTGAGCTTGTGGGTTTATTCCAGGAGGATACTTTGGTTGTTGGATAGGTTGTTGATATTGGACATGAGGATTTTGGAATTGGACCAGTTGTGGTTGGAACTGATTATGAGGTTGAAAGTTTTGTTGAGGGTATGGGTTGATACATTGTTGTTGTGTTGGTTGTTGATTGTCCTTCCAACGAAAGCCCGGATGGTCGTTATACCTTGGATTGAAGGTGTTCGTGAATTGTGGCTTTTGAAAGTTCATTGCATTAACTTCTTCTGGTGGTCCTCCTAAAAGAACATCCTTGATGGAAGGAATGGTTGGACAATTATCAGTCTTGTGGTCATTCTTGTCACAAATTGTACAAACAAGCTCAACAGTTTGGGTTTTGTGGACCTTCCTAAGATCAATCTCCTCAACTTTCCTCGTGAGTGCATCAAGTTTTGCTCTAAGGTTTTCTTCTTCTCCAAGATTGTACATTACACCAGATTTGGGTGGCTTCTCATAGTATGGTGATGTTCCCCATGTTTGGTTTTGTTCAGCAAGATTTTCTAGATACTCGTAAGCATCATTTGGGGCTTTGTTTTTGAAGGTTCCATTACACATCATATCAATGAATTGTTTGTTTCCGGGACCCAACCCTTCATAGAAAATTCTCACTTGTTCTGGGATTAAGAAACCATGGTGTGGTACCATGTTTAATGTGTCCTTGAACCTTTCCCATGTTTCATAGAATGTTTCTCCCTCTCTTTCAAAAAAGTTTTGTATGCTCTTTTTAAGTGCAATTGTTTTGTGACGGGGGAAGTATTTTTTATAAAATTCTCGTTGAAGCTGGTCCCAAGAGTGAATGGATGCTGGTCTCAAATTGTTTAACCAATTCTTTGCTCGGTCCTTAAGGGAAAAAGGGAAAAGTCTCATTTTAGCAGATTCAATTTGATTTGGTGGGCACATGGTTTCGACAATGTCATTAAATTCTTTAACATGAAGGTAAGGCATCTCAGACTCCATCCCATGAAAGGTTGGAAGGTGGTTCAGGACATGGGGTTTGAAAACATATTGGTCATATCCTATGTTATCATGCCTAATGCATGAGGGTGCATTGGTCCAGGTTGGTGTGAGGTAGTCATTCATGGTCGGGTCTGCAACAATTCCCAAGTTAGGGTCCTGCCCGTTATTTTGGTTCCCTCCCCGGTTTATGATTTGGTTTTGTGGGATATTCTCCATTGTATCGAACTCAACGTCTGAATTTGGAGTATTAGGAAGATTTGGATCTAAAGTAAATATACCTCTTTTAGTGCTTGACTCCCCAGCCCTAGGAGTATCCACCCTAACTAATCTGTTTGAGTTATCGCGGGTGTAGGCGGACATGCGCCAAAAGAAAAAAAAAGCGAGAAAGGGAAAAGATAAGAGAATTGGGATGAGAATAGAATAATGGGGTTAAGAAAAGAAGGTTTTTGGTCTAAGGAACTTACTTGGTCCCCGGCAACGGCGCCAAAATTTGGTTGCGCCCAAATTTACCCTACGGGTAAAAGCTATCGATGTAGTACATGTAGGGGTCGAGTCTACAGGGACCGAAGAAGTAACCTTGAGACGCTATGATTTGGTGAAGGATGGGCTATGAAGTAGCCAACTTTGGTTTTGATTTTGGATGGTTTCAATAACACTAAGACACCTACGTGAATTCAATTTAACGAAAATGGGTTGATCTAGGATTATGCTCGGGGTGGATTGAATGAATTTTACTTCTTTAAACAATTTTGGTTTTATTAATTCTTGATGAATCCATTCTTCAAAAATAACACTACCTTCATCATTTTCTGGTTTGGTGCTTACTAAACACAATTACTAATCCCCTATACACTTAGAGAACCAAATTCATGATCTCTCCGAGGTATATGGTCATTTAGTAATTGAATTTATTTTGCTCAAACACAGTAAAGATGAAGAGTAGAAATAACTGAAGAATGGATTTCTTAAATTAATTATCCATTTAACAACAATTCGTTCATAAAATAACATTCAATCCAGCCTTTGCATCCTCCTAAGATCAACCCATTAAGGTTTTAGCCCTCCATTGATGGTATACTCTCAATGGTGGGCGGAAGATGACTAACAAGAATTGGATTGAAGAAATTAAAACCGCGGAAATAACGAGCACTCCTCCGTGTGTGTGAATGAAATTCACACCTATGTGTGAACTAATTCACAACAACACAGAGATATCACTGTTCTTTGTGATTATAATGTTTTAATAAATGAAATGGAAAATATATAAGAGAATAAGTTGATTAAGAACATAAAGAAAAACTTACATGGAAATGGAAAACATTACAAAGGAAATTTGGAAGCAAAACATTACAATAAAACAAAGCATCCAAGATGATAAGAAAATTCCCCCCCCCCCATTCCCTTCACCAATATCTCCTTATATAGGCATATTAGGAGCCTTAGGTACATCCCCCAACAATTAATTCACCCCCCAACAATTAATAGAGTCAAATGGAGGGTGAATAATCAAAACGAAATTGATGTTTCGAATTTGACCCGGAAAACTGTCCAGATTCGTCCACCACATTGACGTGTGAATTCGATATTGAAGAAGGCCGAATCCGGAGGGGCTGTAGAAGAGAAATATCTTCATCCATATGTCCTCTATGAGCTGTAAAAATTTCAGGAACTTTCTCCCATTCGTTTGGATGTTATAGTCGAAATGGTAGGACGGATTTTTGAGCATTAATGACGAGTCCACCATTTAAATCTTAACTTCATATCCCTTTATCATCATGAAAACATCAGAATTAGCTCCGGCCACAGTTGAATAAAATGATCCTCATATTTTTATCTTTCTATTGTATAAATTCGAGCTTCATTGGGCTTGGTGTCTGGGCCCCACATTTGTTTGATGGGCCTTAGGCCCATTATTCTTTTTCCAGCATGTTTCTGCCTTCAGGCGCAAAATTATCCATCTTCCTTTGGGATTCATCCATCTGACCTAAAAGATAAAATGTTCCAAACAAAGTGATCAATCATATACCAAAATTTCAAATTAAAATGATGAATATTGTAATTTCCACAAGCAAATTATTGAGTGGGCCCAAATTGACATTTTAAGCATGAATTGCACAATGATGGGAAATGAAGTTCAATTTCTGAATTGGACTAAAATTGATGTTTATGAACTTTTAAATACAGTAATATTAAGATCTTAACAATGAATATTAGCCACTTTCAGTGACTAATCACACCCCCCAACTTGAGTTTTGCTAGTCCCGAGCAAAATAAATTACAAATATGAAATTCAAATCCCCTTTTCCAGAAACATTTAAATACACATTGCTCACTCAAAAGATCTCATACCAAAAAAATTATGGAACCCATAAAAATCATTTAAAACAAGCTAGGTTCATAAGCATATCCCAAGCCCAAGCCCATTCCTTTGTTCAAATTCATTGCCACATTTCATCCAATTCCAATTAAGCATGATAAAGTGTTGTGCATCATAAAAGATATGGGGCCCATTTTATTGTTCAAGGGGAAAAAAATGGAAGCGCTAGGTGGGAATCACATTAAACCTTAAGATGAGTATCCCTTTTTTTATTTTTTTATTTTTTAACCACAATAGATATGAAAAGACTAACTCTGGGAAAGACAACTATGGAGTCACGATCCCCAAGTGTCGGACGCCACACATATTGTCAATTTCATGCTCTGCAATAAAGATATAAAGCCTAACTCTGGGCAAGACAACTATGGAGTCACGATCCCCAAGTGTCGGACGCCATGCATTTGGACAAAACATTGCTCTATGTGGTCTTTTTTTTGTTGTTTTTTTTTGGATACTCAAATTAAACTAAAAGTGACCCCAGAACCCTATGCTATAATGAAAGGGACCCAAGAACTCAAATTTACACCCACAATCCAAAAGACGTGCATTGTGGAATTTTTATTAAGAGGATGAAAATGTAAACTTTGAAAAATCACATCGGACAACCGCACTTTCCAAAAACTATGCTCATGAACTTAAACTTGCATTAAAATCAGAATCAAGGTATGCAAAATTTATTTGATATCAAATTTTAGAGTTTGCAATGTGTCTTTATCATGTTTATGGTTAATGGAATTTTTTTTCATGCATGTTCTTATTCAAAATAAAAATCATTTTTTATTCCCCCCCCCAACATAGAATAACACTGTCCCCAGTGTTTAAAGAAAAAAACTTAGAAGGGGGTAGGAGAGGAGTTCAAAGATAAAATTGAGAATGAAAAATATGGAACAAATTCACCTGGTTTTTAAAGTTGAGGTTCATGATGCTCCAAATTACTCCTTTGATCTCTTTGGGGATGTAGGCACCTCCTTGATTGAACATGTATCAGCCAAAATAGTTCCTGAACCATAAAAAGAAGGACAAAGCAGACAAAACAAACAACACAATGATTTATTTAATTCCAAGTACCATCATTTTCATGTTTTTTTTTAAATCAAACTAATGATACATTGTCTTCTTTTAAATTTCTGGGTAAGGTATTACTCAGGGATCACACCGCGTGACACGGATGAATACGGTGCTCCCCTTTCATACCCATCCATACTCATAAAAGAAGAACAGGTCAAGAGTCTAATAATTAATTTTTTTTTTAAACCTACAAAAACATAAATAAAATAAAATGATGTTACATTGTCTTCTTTAAATTTCTGGGTAAGGTATTACTCAGGGATCACACCACGTGACACGGATGAATACGGTGCTCCCTTTTCATACCCATCCTTACTCATAAAAGAAGAACAGGTCAACAGTCTATATATATATAAAAAAAAAGTAACAAAATTAAGCAGAAGGAAACAAAAGATGATTCCCAGTGATTGGAAACATGAAAACCACGGGTTGCCTCCCGTGCAGCGCTTTTGTTTAACGTCGTTAGCCCGACTTGTACCCTAAATCTATCAATTTTTCTCTGGTTCATATGTTGGCTCAGTTAACTCCTCCTTGGTTTCTTGTTTATTGAATGATTCAATGAATGGTTTTAACCTATGACCATTGACTTTGAAGACATGACCACTTGTGGGATCCTGAATCTCTATTGCCCCATGAGGGTACACATGATGCACTAGGTATGGACCAGACCATCTGGACCTTAGCTTTCCTGGGTGTAGATGAAGTTTTGAACTATACAAGAGCACAAATTTTCCCAGCTCAAAGTGTTTGACTTTGAGATTCCTAGATTGGTAGGCTTGAACTTTAGATTTATTGATCCTTGAATTTTCATAAGCCTCCATCCTAAGTTCCTCGAGTTCATTAAGATCTAATTTCCTTTTTGTTTCAGCCAAAGAAATGTCAAAGTTCATTTTTTTTATTGCCCAAAAGGCCTTATGTTCAATTTCAACAGGTAAATGGCATGATTTTCCATAAACCAATCTATACGGTGACATGCCTAGGATAGTTTTGAAAGCAGTTCGATATGCCCAAAGGGCATCTAAGAGTTTCTCGGTCCAATCTTTCCTAGAGGGATTGACAGTTTTTTCAAGAATTTGTTTAATTTCTCTATTTGCCAACTCAGCTTGACCGTTGGTTTGAGGATGGTATGCAGTGGAAACTTTATGAGTAATACCATACTTAGACATGAGTGAAGCGAATGGGCGGTTGCAGAAATGGGTTCCACGATCACTGATTATAGCCCTAGGAATTCCAAATCGAGAAAATATATGCTCTTTTAGAAATCGGATCACAACATGGTGGTCATTGGACTTGGTGGGAATGGCTTCAACCCATTTTGAGACATAATCAATAGCTAAGAGGATGTAGAGGTATCCCTTAGAGTTTGGAAAAGGCCCCATGAAATCAATTCCCCAACAATCAAAGATTTCAACGACTAGAATGGGAGTGAGGGGTATTTGATTCCTTTTGGTAATGGATCCTAATTTCTGACACTGAGGACAACTTTTGCAGAATTGGAAGGAATCCTTAGTGAGTTTCGGCCAGTAGAAACCACTTTGGAGGACCTTTGCAGTGGTTTTCTTTGTAGAAAAGTGGCCTCCACATGCCTCTCCATGACAAAATTTTAGAATGGACTCTTGCTCAGACTCAGGAATACATCTCCTGATGATTTGATCAGGACAGAACTTGAAGAGGTAAGGATCATCAAACACATAGTGTTTTACGTCAGAAAGGAATTTCCTCTTAGCTTGGGTCCCCATGAATTTTGGAATGTCACCCGTCACCAAATGGTTTTCTATGTCAGCATACCAAGGGGAATCACTCACTGAATAGAGGTTCTCATCGGGAAATGAATCAGACACAGAGAGGTGGTGTGAGTTGTCTTTGAATTCCATCCTAGAGAGGTGATCAGCTACAATATTTTCAACACCCTTTTTATCCTTAATGGTTAAATCGAACTCTTGAAGAAGAAGGACCCACCTAATCAATCTAGCCTTGGCATCTTGTTTTTGGAAAAGGTATTTTAGGGCTGAATGATCAGTGAAGACAATGATGGGTGATCCTAAGAGATAAGACCTGAATTTCTCTAAGGAAAAGACAACAGCAAGCAACTCTTTCTCAGTGGTGGTGTAGTTTATTTTTGCATCATTTAAAGATTTGCTTGCATAAGAAATTACATGTGGAGTTTTCTCACACCGTTGTCCTAAGACTGCTCCTACAGCGAAATCACTTGCATCACACATGAGCTCAAAAGGAAGTTTCCAATTTGGAGATTGCATGATAGGTGGAGATATAAGAGTTGACTTGAGTGTAGAGAATGATTCCTCACAGCTTTCTGTCCATAAAAATGGAGCATCTTTTACCAATAGAGCACAAAGTGGTCGAGAAATAGAGCTGAAATTCCTAATGAACCTTCTATAAAAACCAGCATGTCCTAAGAAGGACCTCACTTCCTTAACAGTTTTAGGAGAGGGAAGGTGACGAATGATGTCAACCTTAGCTTTATCAACTTCAATCCCTCTACCAGATACCAGATGACCTAGAACAAGTCCTTCCCTTACCATGAAATGGCATTTTTCCCAATTTAGTATGAGATTCTTATCCTCACACCTTGACAAAACCTTTTCAACATTTATAAGGCATCCCTCAAAAGTATCCCCAAAGATGGAGAAGTCATCCATGAAGACCTCTAAAAAATCCCCCACCATATCCGAGAATATTCCCATCATGCACCGCTGGAAGGTACCAGGGGCATTACATAACCCAAAGGGCATGCGTTTGAAGGCAATAGTGACAAATGGACAAGTGAAGGTTGTTTTTCTTTGATCCTCTAAGGAGACTTCGATTTGATTATACCCTGAGAATCCATCTAGGAAGCAATAGAATTGATGACCCGCCACTCGCTCGAGGACTTGATCAATAAAGGGTAAGGGGAAATGGTCTTTCTTGGTACAAGAGTTGAGCTTCCTATAGTCAATACAAACTCTCCATCCACTACTGACCCTTGTTGGAAGCATCTCTCCATCCTTGTTGGTTATTACTGTGATTCCAGCCTTCTTTGGAACCACATGGATTGGGCTAACCCACTCACTCTCAGCTATAGGATAGATGATACCATCTTTTAACAATTTCAAAAGTTCTTTTCTCACTAATTCCATGAGATTAGGATTGAGTCGCCTCTGAGGTTGATGACATGGCTTTGACTCAGATTCAAGAATAATTCTATGAGTCCCGATAAGTGGGCTAATCCCAGGGATATCAGATAGGGTCCATCCAATGGCTTTCTTGTGTCTCCTAAGAACATCTAGAAGCATCCTCTCATGATCGGCTTCAAGGGAGGAAGAAATGACAACAGGAAAGGATTGATTGTCCCCTAAGTAAGCATACTTTAGTGATGAAGGTAAGACTTTTAATTCAAGATCAGATTGGTCATGACTTTCCAAGAATGGTTGAGACTTTGTATTTAACTTAGTTTCTTTGTTCAGATTTCTTGACAAAATTGGTTCCTTGTGAACAAAATTTTCATCCACTAAATTTTCCAGAGTAGTGTCATGAATGGCTATGGACTCAATGTTATTGATTTCAACCATGGTATCATTGATTGGTGATTCTAGAAATTCATCAATAGAGCTTTCTGAAATAGATTCAATCCAAGGAGGCAAATTTCCCTCATGTGAATAAAGAAAATCAATCTCTTCTTGACTTAACCATCCTTCGGTAACTCCTTGATGTTCATTGAGTTCATTATCAACACTACCAATCCAATTAACCTCATGGATCTCTTCATCATCCCCAGTTTGAGAGTTTGCATTGTAGATGTTCAAGTCTAAGCTCATGTTCCCAAAGGTGATGGTCATGTTCCCATTTCGAACTCGGATTACAGAGTTGATTGTTGCAAGGAAGGGACGACCAAGTATGATTGGGGTTTTCTCCCTAGGACCTAAGCTTGGGTGATTGTCCAGAACAATGAAGTCAGCTGGGTAAATGAAATTTTCAACTTTTACCAAAACATCTTTTAAGATCCCCTTTGGAACTCGAACACTACGATCAGCAAGTTGAAGAGTGACAGATGTGGGTTGGAGTTCTTCGAGCCCTAACTGACAGTACATGGCATAAGGAATGAGGTTCACACTAGCACCTAGATCACACAAGGCTTTGACAACTTTGTTCTCTCCTAGTTCAACATTTATGTAAGGGCATCCTGGGTCTTTCATCTTAGGAGGAATGGTCCCTTGAATGGTGGTACTCACATTAGCAGCCAAAAGGACTTGGTTTTTATGTGAAAATTTTCTTTTAAAAGTGCACAAGTCCTTAAGATATTTTGAGTAGGAAGGTATGGTTTGGATGGCATCGAGAAGGGGAATGTTCAACTTGACTTGTGAGAAGATTTCCCTCAATGTTTCACTCAATTCAGGCTTGGTTTTCCCCCTCATGCGTTGAGGAAATGGTGCAGATTGTGGAGTCGTTTGATGAAGTGTTGTTTCATTCACATTATTATCAGTTTCTTCAGTTTGATCTTGTATTTCATTTGAATTTTCATTAGATTTTGAAGCTTCACATGGTTTTTGACTTATCTGTTCAGGTTTTTCAATTGATTTCCCACTTCTTAAAACTGTCACAGCCTTTAGTTGTTCGTGAGTTGTTTGAGTGAAACTTGTCTCTCCCCTTGATGTTTGTTGTGGAATGGCTTGTGTGGGCATGGGTTCCTTTCCAGTTTTTATGGTTTGAAGTTCTTGTTTAATGGATGAGAATTCTGAGTTCATTTTGTCCATTTGTTTGCACAGTTGTTCTAGTAGGCTTTGTGGAACATTTTGGGTTGGTGCTTGAGCTTGTGGGTTTATTCCAGGAGGATACTTTGGTTGTTGGATAGGTTGTTGATATTGGACATGAGGATTTTGGAATTGGACCAGTTGTGGTTGGAACTGATTATGAGGTTGAAAGTTTTGTTGAGGGTATGGGTTGATACATTGTTGTTGTGTTGGTTGTTGATTGTCCTTCCAACGAAAGCCCGGATGGTCGTTATACCTTGGATTGAAGGTGTTCGTGAATTGTGGCTTTTGAAAGTTCATTGCATTAACTTCTTCTGGTGGTCCCCCTAAAAGAACATCCTTGATGGAAGGAATGGTTGGACAATTATCAGTCTTGTGGTCATTCTTGTCACAAATTGTACAAACAAGCTCAACAGTTTGGGTTTTGTGGACCTTCCTAAGATCAATCTCCTCAACTTTCCTCGTGAGTGCATCAAGTTTTGCTCTAAGGTTTTATTCTTCTCCAAGATTGTACATTACACCAGATTTGGGTGGCTTCTCATAGTATGGTGATGTTCCCCATGTTTGGTTTTGTTCAGCAAGATTTTCTAGATACTCGTAAGCATCATTTGGGGCTTTGTTTTTGAAGGTTCCATTACACATCATATCAATGAATTGTTTGTTTCCGGGACCCAACCCTTCATAGAAAATTCTCACTTGTTCTGGGATTAAGAAACCATGGTGTGGTACCATGTTTAATGTGTCCTTGAACCTTTCCCATGTTTCATAGAATGTTTCTCCCTCTCTTTCAAAAAAGTTTTGTATGCTCTTTTTAAGTGCAATTGTTTTGTGATGGGGGAAGTATTTTTTATAAAATTCTCGTTGAAGCTGGTCCCAAGAGTGAATGGATGCTGGTCTCAAATTGTTTAACCAATTCTTTTCTCGGTCCTTAAGGGAAAAAGGGAAAAGTCTCATTTTAGCAGATTCAATTTGATTTGGTGGGCACATGGTTTCGACAATGTCATTAAATTCTTTAATATGAAGGTAAGGCATCTCAGACTCTATCCCATGAAAGGTTGGAAGGTGGTTCAGGACATGGGGTTTGAAAACATATTGGGCATATCCTATGTTATCATGCCTAATGCATGAGGGTGCATTGGTCCAGGTTGGTGTGAGGTAGTCATTCATGGTCGGGTCAGCAACAATTCCCAAGTTAGGGTCCTGCCCGTTATTTTGGTTCCCTCCCCGGTTTATGATTTGGTTTTGTGGGATATTCTCCATTGTATCGAACTCAACGTCTGAATTTGGATTATTAGGAAGATTTGGATCTAAAGGAAATAGACCTCTTTTAGTGCTTGACTCCCCAGCCCTAGGAGTATCCACCCTAACTAATCTGTTTGAGTTATCGCGGGTGTAGGCGGACATGCGCCAAAAGAAAAAAAAAGCGAGAAAGGGAAAAGATAAGAGAATTGGGATGAGAATAGAAGAATGGGGTTAAGAAAAGAAGGTTTTTGGTCTAAGGAACTTACTTGGTCCCCGGCAACGGCGCCAAAATTTGGTTGCGCCCAAATTTACCCTACGGGTAAAAGCGATCGATGTAGTACATGTAGGGGTCGAGTCTACAGGGACCGAAGAAGTAACCTTGAGACGCTATGATTTGGTGAAGGATGGGCTATGAAGTAGCCAACTTTGGTTTTGATTTTGGATGGTTTCAATAACACTAAGACACCTACGTGAATTCAATTTAATGAAAATGGGTTGATCTAGGATTATGCTCGGGGTGGATTGAATGAATTTTACTTCTTTAAACAATTTTGGTTTTATTAATTCTTGATGAATCCATTCTTCAAAAATAACACTACCTTCATCATTTTCTGGTTTGGTGCTTACTAAACACAATTACTAATCCCCTATACACTTAGAGAACCAAATTCATGATCTCTCCGAGGTATATGGTCATTTAGTAATTGAATTTATTTTGCTCAAACACAGTAAAGATGAAGAGTAGAAATAACTGAAGAATGGATTTTTTAAATTAATTATCCATTTAACAACAATTCATTCATAAAATAACATTCAATCCAGCCTTTGCATCCTCCTAAGATCAATCCATTAAGGGTTTAGCCCTCCATTGATGGTATACTCTCAATGGTGGGCGGAAGATGACTAACAAGAATTGGATTGAAGAAATTAAAACCGCGGAAATAACAAGCACTCCTCCGTGTGTGTGAATGAAATTCACACCTATGTGTGAACTAATTCACAACAACACAGAGATATCACTGTTCTTTGTGATTATAATGTTTTAATAAATGAAATGGAAAATATATAAGAGAATAAGTTGATTAAGAACAAAAAGAAAAACTTACATGGAAATGGAAAACATTACAAAGGAAATTTGGAAGCAAAACATTACAATAAAACAAAGAATCCAAGATGATAAGAAAATTTCCCCCCCCCCATTTCCTTCACCAATAGATCCTTATATAGGCATATTAGGAGCCTTAGGTACATCCCCCAACAATTAATTCACCCCCCAACAATTAATAGAGTCAAATGGAGGGTGAATAATCAAAAGGAAATTGATGTTTCGAATTTGACCCGGAAAACTGTCCAGATTCGTCCACCGCATTGACGTGTGAATTCGATATTGAAGAAGGCCGAATCCGGAGGGGCTGTAGAAGAGAAATATCTTCATCCATATGTCCTTTATGAGCTGTAAAAATTTCAGGAACTTTCTCCCAGTCTTTTGGAAGTTATAGTCGAAATGGTAGGACGGAATTTTGAGCATTAATGACGAGTCCACCATTTAAATCTTAACTTCATATCCCTTTATCATCATGAAAACATCAGAATTAGCTCCGGCCACAGTTGAATAAAATTATCCTCATATTTTTATCTTTCTATTGTATAAATTTGAGCTTCATTGGGCTTGGTTTCTGGGCCCCACATTTGTTTGATGGGCCTTAGGCCCATTATGCTTTTTCCAGCATGTTTCTGCCTTCAGGCGCAAAAGTCTCCATATTCCTTTGGGATTAATCCATCTGACCTAAAAGATAAAATGTTCCAAACAAAGTGATCAATCATATCCCAAAATTTCAAATTAAAATGATGAATATTGTAATTTCCACAAGCAAATTATTGAGTGGGCCCAAATTGACATTTTAAGCATGAATTGCACAATGATGGGAAATGAAGTTCAATTTCTGAATTGGACTAAAATTGATGTTTATGAACTTTTAAATACAGTAATATTAAGATCTTAACAATGAATATTAGCCACTTTCAGTGACTAATCACTCGTGGTGATGCAAGTAGTGCCGCAAGTTTTTTATGGAAAATACGAGTGAAAGTAAACTCTTCTCAATGGGATAATATCTGATTTCCTCCTCGAGGAGCATGCAGCTGAGGTAGTAGAGGCTGTTCTTTGTTCCCTCATTGTTCTTCTGGGTGAGAAGTGTGTCGAGGGACCATTCCAGGGCAGTCACGTAAAGGACCAGCGGCTTCCCAGAGACGAGTGGAATCAAGACCAGAGGTTGGAGCAGATACTGCTTGATTTCTTCGAAGGCGGTCTAACACTCTTCATCCCATTCATAGGAAGATCCTTTCTTCATGAGCTGGGAAAAGGGCTTACACTTTCTAGCCATATTCTCAATGAATCGTCGTATGTAGGCTAAGTGGCCTTGGAGACCTCAAAGCTCCTGAATATTTCTCAGGGGAGGCATCTGGTTGATGGCCTTGATCTTCTCTAGTTCTATCTCAATGCCTCGATACTTTACAATAAATCCAAGGAACTTGCTGGAGGAAACAACGAAATCACACTTCAACGGGTTCATCTTCAGGTGGCGGGAACATAGGAAACCGAAAACTTTCACAAGGTCCTTGAGATGGTCCTGGTGTGGGTGGTATTTGACCACCAGATCATCTACATAGCATTCCACCAACGTTCCCAGAATCTTCTTGAATATGAAATGTATGGCCCTCTGATAGGTGGAACCCGCATTCTTCCAGCTGAAGTTCATAACCTCATAACATAAAGTACCTTGGGGTGACCTAAAGGCAGTTGACTCCTCGTCTTCAGTGGACATCCTGATCTGGTTGTACCCAAAATACCCATCCATGAAGGAGAGGTCTTGGAACCCGGCCGTGGAATCAATCAACAACTCTGTCATTGGAAGGGAAAATTCATCCTTCAGACAGTGGCGATTAAGATCACGGAAGTCGATACAGACCCTGATTTTTCTGTTCTTCTTATTGACTAGCACAATGTTGGCTAGCCACCTAGGGTACTGAACTTACTTGAAGAATTTGTCCTTGATGAGTTTATCAACCTCAGCATCGACCATGGCACTGTGAGAAGGGTGCATATTTCTAGGAGGCTACTTGAACCTGTGATGGTTTGCCGGGAGACCAAGGCGGTGGATGGCTACCTGAGGATCTAGTCCTGGCATCTCGTCGTAACCCCAAGAGAACACATTATAGTGTTGTTTGAGGAATTCCACATACCGTTGCTGCTCTTCGGGGGGCATGGCAGCACTGACCAGTGTGGGTCTCGGGTCTGCCTCGCTACCAAGGTTCACCTGTACCAACTCGTCGACCGTGGTGGAGATGCCTTCCTCAAAGGCCAGGGGAGCATCCTCTAGATCTTCTTCTCCACTTGTAGAGGGATCCTCTGCGGGGGGAAGTTGCTTCCGAGCCACCAGGCTCTGATGGGAGGCTGGTGACGGGTTGAGCGGCAGTGGTCATCAAATCAGGAGATTCAGGCACCACTGAGACCATAGGGATGAAGGCAGTCGATCCAATCCCATCTGGACTTCGGCCTAAGGGGCCATGCTTGATGACATCAAAGTGTCGACTTGAGCCTGTTGATTCCAGCCCAGTGAAAGAGACATGTATGAAGTATCTTCATTTCCATGAACCTTACATCCCGATACAGTACAGGGGTAGGAGGTTCCGGGATCACCTGAGCTTGGTTGGTGTAGGAGTACGATGTGATTTTCCGTCTTCACTTGGACCTGGGAATATGCCTTCCTCTTGTACCCAAAACGACAAAGCATTGCCCCTTATCGAGGGTCGTGGCCTCCAACTGATGGATTGAGAATATGTAAGTGTCATTCAGACCTTCCCAAGGATCACTTGTGACAGTGGCGGTTTCAGCCTTACTTGCCAGAATCTTCTTATCCTTGCTCTTATAATAGTCGGTGTCCAAATAACGGGCTTCACAAGAGGAAAAAGGAGATGCATCTCCTTGGAGCACACCTACTCAACCATTGAGGGAGTATTTGAGGCATTGGTGATACGATGAAGGGACCACTGCATGCAGGTGGGGCCATGGCCTACCCATCAATGCGTTGTATGCGGTGTCCTGGGAGACATCCATGAATTCAGTGCTGGAAATTAGGCCATCGAACTGGGTCTTTAGGAGGATCTTACTGACCAGGGTTTTCTCGGTCCTGTCGTATCCCTGTATTCTGAGGTCGGATGGAGTTAAACCATCCTCACACAACCTCAGCTTCCAAAGTGTCCGAGTCGGGATTAGGTTAATCCCAAAACCCATGTCAACAAGACAGCGGCGAACTTCCATGCCATTGAACTGGCCAGTGATGTATAGTGGGAGAATGTGCCCCTGTATAAGAGGGTATTCGTCTTCACCGGAGAATGAGATAACTTCCTAGCATTCGGCGTTCTCAATTCCCTCAGCGTGGAAGGCTTCCGTAGCTGCTACCTCCGTCTCGAACTGGAGGGGGCACCTTAGGGCCTCGACAAGCGCCTCATGCATTTAAGATGACAACCGAAGAGAAAGGATAGAAATCCTAGCTAGAATGCCGACAAGGTGCTTCATAACATCATACTTTTGGTCCAGACACGATCCTCTGCTTATGGGAGGCCACTCTGCAATCGGAGGTACGGTGGGCCCTGCCGGCTGGACCGGCGGCTGACTTGTACTAGGCATATCTCATTGTTCACTATTCAAATCCTGAAGAATGGCTGCCGAATGAGGACCGGATGTCTGGGGTCATCTGGTAGCAGGGCGAAGCAGGTCGCGGCATGTCCGATGGGGTTCCTCCTAATCTAGTAACACAAAAGGTAGTGGAGGAAAACCTGTTAACACCGGATTAAGGGGTCGCGTGTGCTAAGCTCTGCACTGGGCCTGCTGTCTGGTCTCAGTAGTGTGCACGGCCTGGCTGGAGATGCCAACTGTCATGCCCCGACGATTCATGTAACCACGGATCCGACGACATTGGCGATAGCTGGGGATATTGGGAAGGTCTACCTGGCATTCCTCATCGTCGGGATTCAAATAGGGATTTACCAACTCTACGGTGTTAACTGAAGCGTACCCCTGACTGTCACTTGAGGAGTCATCTACCACTGGGCAGATTCTGGGAGGAATCCCCATTTATGGGGGCATAAAGTCACCAAGAGTGTGGGAAAATGGCGGCATTGGAAGGGCGCGTTGTTTCTTCTTGTGCCACTGTTTCTTGCTCTTCTGGGAAGAGACTGGCTCAGATGACGATGCTGAATTTTTAACCACATCTTCTAAGGGATCTAGATGATTCAGGCATGCACAGATGATTCCATGGGTGCGGGTGACCATCTTTCTGTCCATCCCGTCATTCTACTTCTGGGACCCACAGTCGGAAACCTACTGTCATTCACCTTCGTCGCCACTACTTCCATCCTATCTCACAAAGACACCTTCCACTTGTGCCGGGGCTGGGACCAACCTAACTATATTGTTTTCAATCTGGTCTTGGAACCATTCCTTGAACACGTAGCATCGCTTGATGGTGTGCCCCAGGGTCTGGTGATAAGGGCAGTATTTGGGGTGATCAGTGAGATGTTCCTCTTCTAGCTTTCGGCACTTAGGCAGCCACAGAATTCTCTATTCCAAGGCACTACGGAAGTAACCGGGGACCCGATCCTTGTCAAATGAGTAGGTTTGATTCCTTATTTTCGAAAAGGGGGCTCTAGGAGCATGAACCTTACGGGGGGCTGGAGGAGCATGCTGAGGAGGTGGAACCTTATTATCTCACCTAGGCAGTGGCAGTGCATTACGTGGAGGCACTTGCCGATTTTGAGGCAGTCGCTATTGGGCTGGAAGCTGTGCCTGTGGGGGCAGACCCCTATGGGTCTGTGGAGCTGGCCTCATTGGTAGTAATTCTAGCTGCCTGGGGGGCTCTATCTGGGCCACAGTAGTGGGCTCAGCTCTGGCATCTCTTAATTCTGGGATTACAGGAGGTAGCGGGTGTGCCTGATTGGCCTATTGCAGGGCTTCTTTGAGGCGCAAAGCCCTGTCTGAGAAGTCTCGAAACCCTCCAGGGTAATTCTGAGTGATCAAAGAAGGAAGTAGCTCATCCTTGATGTTCCCTACACACATTTTCAATAATTTCTCTTGAGTTAATGGCATATCAAGGGATTATTTGAGCCCTTTCCACCAAGCAATGAAGTCTGCGACTCGCTCATCGGGCCTTTGCTTTCACCTGAAGAGGTCTGCGATGTTCATATTCCAGGTTGTGGAACTAAACTAGTAGATGAATTTCCTACGAAGGTCCTCCCAGTTAGTCATGAATCTGACAGCGAGATGGATATACCAGACGAACACAGGCCCTTCCAGTGTCTTAACAATGCAACGGAGATTTGTGGCCTCCTGTTGCGCTGGAGTCCCTAACATAGGCCCACACCTTAAGTTGAAGTGGGACAGGTGCTGCGGCAGGTCTCCCATCCCATTAAAGTGGGTGAAAGTGGGGTTCCAAAATCCTGGACGTGCTGGCATATCATCCACCCATGATGGGTATGGCTTGCTGTCTGGTGGTATTTCCACCTGTCGAGTTTCCAAAGCCTCTAATCAGGCAATGAGTGCTGCCATCAGATTGTATGGATGCGGATTCCTGTCTTGATGGGGACCCCTAACCACAAGCGTATTGTCGGGATCTTCAATTTGGTAGATAAGCTCAACAGCTCGTGGGGCAGCTGGTGGAGTGACCCTTGGGGCAGTGGGAGGAACCCAACTTGGGTCTCTTGGGTGGTCACGCCGCTCAGGAGAGTTTGTAAAAATGTATCGCGCCCTCTTGCCGCAAGCTCAGGCCTCTCCTCTGTCAGCGAACACGGCATGATCGAGGTTGCCTGGGAGGATCTCTGTAAGGGGTAGTTGTTCCTGCCCCTGCTTCACCGGCCTAGGATCATTGTAGTCTGGTCGCCAATCTATAATGAGTTCATCCAGAAGCTCATTGACTAACCTCTTCTTCTCAGCAAGCTATTGGCACAGTGTGGCCTTCTCGATATCTTCCTCAGCCTTCTGTACTGAGGCATATGGGTCGGAGTGCTTGACAGCCCCAACGTTCTCTTTACCCTTTCTGATATTCTAGCTCAGTTTTAATGCCTCAGTGGGTGCGGGGAGACCTAGGAGGTTCCTCTACTGACGAGTAATCTCCCCTGATGGGTCCAGGAGAGGCTTTTCCTCAGGGGGTGAGTCCCCATCAAGAAGTTCCAGACCGTTCCCCTCTCCCGACAGATTGGCCATGTTGACCGCCGCTACCCTCAGGGGCATGTCCTCAGAGTCGCCCAGTGAGTCGGGTTGCAGGCGAATCGCACTGAAGATAAGGGCAGCGTACTACCCCCATCCACAGATGTGCATGTGGGGGGTGTCCTCCTCGATAACTTTGCGGAGTACTTGAAAGATCTGAACGCATTGTTGATGGGGGTACCTATGGTGGCCAAGTGATCTGGGGTGTTGGACCATGGGGAGCGTGGCCAGGTCAACCCAACGACACTGCTCGCTGATATCCTCGAGGTGTGCCTGGCTCCTGGGATAAGGCACTTTCTGGTGGTGAAGACGAGAGTGAGTCACCCGGAGGGTCTAGCGGAAACATTCAAACTCTCCCGGGGTGAGTGATTCTGGTGTATCAAAATCCGACCCTACGACCGGCCAAAACTTTAAGGGGAAGTGGCCAGCTACGAGGATGGTTTAGAAGCTCCATGACTCTGGTTCAGGATCTAGCCCTTGATGGCCCCACTCATCAACTGGGAGTGGCTGGGGTACTGGCAGCGGCGCTGAGGCAGGCCGTTGGGCTGGCCGGCGGAGAATACGGTGAGCAGGCCGATCGGCCGCCGAATCTTAGGTCACCCTCCAAGGGTTGTAGTGTCATGGCTGCCACGTCATGATAGGATGGACCGGTGAACGGGCCTCCTGTCACAGTGTCGGTGCTAGCCGGGGGTGTGCTATGTCATTGAACTTCCTTCATCGACCCCCAAAAAATCTCTCCACCATCTCTGGCCGAGGTGGAAGGTGCTCCTGAGATGCTGATGGTGACTAAATGTTAGATCCATGGGGGTACACCAAGTCCTCATCCTCTTGGATATACCTTCAGAGGGAGGTGGGGATCATATGGATCTCACATTTGGGGAGTACGAGGTTGACGCGCCGTGTCCCTACCCTAGCCCTTGACTCAAAGGACCAAGGAGAGGGCTCCATCGTCGAGTCGTACCCCTCCTCAGAGTCTGAGAAATGAACTAGTTTGATTTCCATATAGCCTTCCCTGGCATTTCTCTTATGGAGACGACATCCCTCTTTCCTGCCCCTGGGTGGCTCCTTGGGGTAGGGCTGATTTCCGTCATGGAGTCCTATGGCCGCACTGGTGCTCAGGCAGAGAGGACTGAAGGCCGAGGTGCGGAGAGAATCGGGGAAAATGTCGAAAGGGACATGGGGAGGACCTCCATGTGGGTGGGTGACCGGATATACAACGGCTCCATACCTGCGGCCTGCGGTAGGGGAAGTGACCCCATACCCCGTGTAGTGAGCGCTAGAGAGAGCCCCACCTGGAGTGTTGCTGTCACAGGGAAGCCCCTTACCTACGGTGAGGGTGGTGCCAGGCAGGCCTCCGGGCTGAGGTTGGAAGTAGGGAGGTAACACACCTTCCAGATCGGTGGCATGGAGTAGGACATGATGCTGGATGGCACTACCGTGAATTGGTCTGCATCAGTCGTTTCTTGTGCCGATGATCGGGAGAGTCGACCCAACCTGCTCGTAGAGCGGTCAGGGCCTCGATCTGGATCATGTATATAACTGCCCCTGCTCAATGTGTGCGAAGGTTTGATGATAGGAGTCAGTAGTGGCTCGGGCCACACTGGTTGCTGACATTGATGCCCCAGGGCGATCATCCTCTTCCACTCGTGCCCGCCGCTGGCGTCGGGTCATGTGGGCTGGAGACGGTGGTGCGGGCACATGGATCGCCTGCTCCTTTTCTTGGGGAGCTGGGCGGCGGTGGCGACGCGGCCTGGAGGGGTCCCTTTCTATGAACCCTTAAAGAGGGTCTCTGATTGGGCCAACCCAGGCATCCCTTATCTCGTCAGCGTAGGGGAGGGAGGTGTCAAGGTGTTCTGGGGATAAGCTCCCAAAACGGTTGAATATCGAGGTGGGGAGTAGCGGCTTCCTGAGCGGGAATCGGGGGAGGAGTTGGCGGTGAGGCATAGCTGCCTCGAGGTCCAAACGGGCCATGTCCCTGGTGGGGATGACCCCCTCCTCCTCATACCTACGCACAAGATCGCTGATCACCCTTTGTTGGATAATCTCTGATGGGGAGAGGGGGCATGAGCGCCCAGCAGTCGTGGCGGTTAGAGCAGCTATGGAAGAGGTGGAACTGCGCGGGGTGGCTGTGTCGGTACTGCCCTTTCCCTTGCGCTAGTGGGAAGGTGGCGATCGAGCTCCAGATGCAGCGATCTGATTCCTAAAAGCAGTGAGATGAACCCATTAACGCTGATAGGAAAAGAAATCAACAACCAATTGCCCAGTGCCATTCCATCTTCCATGGTTGGTAAGAGGGATCCACGCTGACAACATCGCAGAACGGAGTGATCAATTTCCTGACTATCCCAACCTTTAGCAGGTTTCACATCCTAGTGTTGGGTTCCCAGACTTGGTGACATGCTAATATTCTGAAGCCCCAAACGCTACCAGTCTCCATATTGAGGAGAAGAGATTCATGTCGGGTTCACCATTTTCTATTTCTGACACTTTCTGCCGGGGACGCATGCATCTGTCGCGCAAGGGGGGATGCGCGGCTTGTAGCCCTGCATTCCCGCTTTCCAAAGGCGGACGACATCCGTTCCTTATTCAGGGACTTCTGCTCCTTGATCAAAACCGGGATGATGGGATGTCGATTATTCCTTCCGTGGATTCCTCCTCAGATCTCATCACCTAGTCCGGGTCTCCCTCATAGATTTAAGACGTATCCGTGAATCTCGTTCCCAGTTCCATATCTTCATGGACACCATTTAATTATGCAGCTTCTGTCAAGATGCTCCAAGGGGTCTGGTCGGGGCACCAACCTTTTATTAGGGGAGTGGTCATGCTAAGGCGTCGTTAGCATGTCTTGACGTGGGGGGATTGGCATGTCTGTCTTTTGTCCCTTATCATAGGGCTTCTCGAGGGCACGGAAGGCTGAGGCATCCCACACCGAACACGGGGAATTGTATTCAATACGCATGTATCTGAGGTTTTCCTCAGCTTCCCATGTTTAACATAGGGTATGCCGCGAGTTTAACATCCAGTGGGGATGGATCGGACTGATCGGAACACTGAGAGTGGATCAGATTAAAGAACCCCCTGAAGGGAACTCCGATGTTGGGGCCAGCACATGGGCGGCTTCCCGGATACTGTGGAGTGGAATGAGGTGGCATGATCCCACTGGGATGTGGCGGCCCGGGTAAGAATCAGGATGGGTGATGAAGTGAAGGGGCTTGAACCTCTTGGAGGTTTCCTACGTATCCCTGTGGCAGGGAATCAAAGTCTGCATAGTTTGATGATACGATGGGACACCTGAAAAGGGCGACCCGTGAGAATGAATGCATGGATGGGACCCAGAGGGATTAAGGTCTCTGGGATAGGGAATGAGCTTCCCGAGGTGCATGGGCTCGAGGGAGAGGTCAGGATGAGACGTGGGTGTTGGGCTTGAACCTCGTGGAGGCTTCCTACATACCATGACTTAGCACAGATCAAAGTACTCATAGTTCAGGTATACAGTTTATCATCATGCAGGACGAGGGAATTTGGGGCTTACACTCCAAGGTGGCCCATAATGGATGGATGGGGCTTACGCACTGAGGAAGTCCATAATGGATGGATGGGGCTTACGCTCTGAGGTATCCCATAGTGGATGGTTGGGGCTTATGCTCTGATGCAGCCCATATTGGATGGATGGGGTTACGCTCTGAGGCGGCCCATAGTGGTAGGGATTGAACCTTGTGGAGGCTTCCAACGTACCATGCCTTAGCAAAGATCAAAGTCCCCATAGTTCGGGTTAGAATGGGGATTACGCTCTAAGGCTGCCCATAATGGTAGATCTTGAACCTCGTGGAGGCTTCCTATGTACCATGCCTTAGCATATATCAAAGTCCCGTAGTTTGAATTGGAATGGGGCTTACGTTATGAGGTGGCCCATAGTGGTGGGGCTTGAACCTCGTGGAGTCTTCCTATGTACCATGCCATAGTACATATCAAAGTCAATGTAGTTCACTATGGTGCAGTTTAATGTCATGCGGGAAGGGGGTTTTCATGGTCAATGCTTGCTCTAATCCCACGTGAGTCATGGTTGGTGTAGGAAACAAGAGTCAGTAGAGACCCGATGATCACGTCGTGAAGGGTGCGTCCATGGGAAGCGAAGAGGGGCTTACGTGTTGAGTGGCCCATGGTGTCGGGACTTACTCCAGGATGGATCCCCGGGGGTGACAAAGTGTAGAGGGAGAGGGATTTGGGACCGAACAATGGAGGAGTCCCACTTCCCATCATGCTCTCTGCTGGCCTTGGAGATGGGGAAGTATGGAGGTGCATGGGTTCTACCTTCCGCAAGAGAGGCTAGGGGCTTACACCAAGGTGGATTCCCTTCCCCATAGGCAAATGCCACTCCGAGAAGGAGGATATCATCCCATGTGGGGGGTGACCCATCCCCGTGGAGACGAGCGGCATAAATAATGTCCGAGCCGGGGGACCCTGCATGCGAGGCACGGGGCCAGATCATAGTTTAATGTCATGTGTTGAGGAAGAGGTGCATGGCAGTTTAACGTCCTGCAGCTCAGACGAGGTGGGTTCGCTCCACACCCCTAGGACTTACATGACCGGTACCCTCTTCCCCTTGGGGGAGGGAAGGCATCAGCAAGGCCGTGGTGAAGGGGGTCACAGAGCGAACCATCGAGGGGTCCACGTTAGCGTGGCTATGTGAAGAACCAATATTCGTTAGCGTGCCTATGCGATGAAGAATGAGGCAAAGCAACAAAATGAGAAAACCACCCAAGGTACCTTGAGGTTACTTCGTACGAGCCTGGAAGGTCGTACGGGAAAAAAAACATGGTGTGTATTCCTGATGTGTGTGCCCGGGGCATACAAAAGGAGGACATAGGGTGCCTATGCAGGGAGGCACCCAGGGAGCATCAAGGTGAGGGATCCCGGGGATTGCGCGCAAAGAAATGGTTTGCTTGCAAAACACCGAGATGGCGCATAATTGGGGCACATGGATTGCGCACGACTAGTAGGATCGCGCGCAAGTGATGTGAATTGCGCGCGAGTGTCAAAGGCTGCACCCAGTGAAGGGATTGCACGCAATTGGACCATTTTGCGCACAACGGAAAGAATTGCGTGCAAGGGAGGAACCCTGAAGGGTTTGGAGTTTTGTTTAAGCCAGTGTGATTGCGCGTAAAGACGGATACCGGGGCGAGGTGGCGCGAAAAGGATCAGTAACTAAAGGACATCTTGCGCACGAAGAAGTCTTATTTCACGCATGAGAGCCGGTTCAATTTCCTCAACCCCAAAATGGAAGGGGTCTACTTCTATTTATAAGCCTCTGGCGTTGCGGAATCCAGGTGGCATGAAAAATTTTACGCGCCAGAGACGACGACACGGAACGTTAGCCGCGCAGTCGTGGGCGCACAATTATTGTGCACCTGCACCAGGATCCCTTCGTGAATCTCAAACTCCTTTCGTGCGGCCCACATTTTTTCACACGCATTCCCCTTTATTTCGCGCAACACTTCCCGACCCTCCGGACTAGGTCTCCAGGTCCAAATATGACTTCGCTTTTTCATTTCGAAACATCCTTTAGGAATTACCGACTTTTTGGCACCTACAGTTATCAAATACATCAAATATAAATAAAATACACATTTCAGTAAAAAAAGGAACAACTACTTCACATCCTCCTGATGTCCATGTGTGATCTGCAGCCCACACGTCTCACCTGGAAGTGAAGTCAATCCGTAAATTCCAAAATCCCCTGGTGACTCAAGGTCTTCCACGAGAGGTGTGGGCCAGGAACCCTACTCACAACCAAAACCCCGATCCCTAATAGTCCTAGTTCCTGTCTATCCTGACTCATCCAAAAATAGCAATATAACACAAAAACATTAACCTTCCTCTGATACCATTTTGTTATGAACCGAATCCGGTCACCACTAATATTGGCACCAAACCCAGCCTGTGACAAGGCTTGAAGGGCATTACCTATCCCCAAGGGCTGTCACAAGTTCCCGGGTATCATTTATCTTGGTTTGGGAATGATTTACCCGAATATGTATACATAAAACATCAAAAATATTTGATAAAATAAATCTAAAAAATTCATACCCACAAGGTTTATACAAAAATCCAGAACTGAATACATAAGTTCAAATGAAATAAAAAAGGTCCAAAAACACAATTAAACCGCATCGAAACATCCCCATGGACTCCACATGACAAGGGGTCATCACCCCCAATCTGTCTCCACAACTCCGCCCCAAGGATGGGGACTAACACCCTGAACCGCCATCTCCCTTAGCCTTTCCTTTACCTGAGTCAAACATAACAAGGTATACTTACACCCAAGGGGTGTAAGTAGGGTGTGAGACTAATCCCAATAGGATAACACCCAATTATTATAAAGATCATGCAATACAATGTGAAAAATCAAGCAGTTTTAATAAGCAAAGAAAAGCACTGATAAAATCCAAGAAATGCAACTTTCAATTGAAAACAGCTTTCAAGATAAAGTTTTCAGAAGGTTCTCACATTTGAATAGAAATGTTATCTACTGTAAATTACTTCCAAAAACACCCCAATACAAGGTAAAATACCACAAACACAATGATCAACAAAATCAGAAACACCCCTAGGCACTAGATAGTCTTGGGCCCCATGTACCTCATACCTCGGTGTAAAGTAACCATAGTAAAATCCATTCTCATGCATGAGCCACTAGTAGGTAACATACCCATAACCTAGTGGTCCCTAATAAAAATCTACATAGTTTATTTAGAGTTTTGTTTTTCCATATTCTAGGTGAAACAGTGACAAAACCCATCTGGTCCACTAGCTGTACTAGTACACATCCGCCCCACCTAGGTACCTGGGCTTCCCCCTTTGTGCTCAAAATTTTTTAGAATGATACATATATACATTTTCATATAAAACACCACTATTGGTCACATAAAATTAGTACATTATCTACACACATTTTATACCATTTAAAACACACAACAAAACACTTTGAGTTTCAATAAAACAACTTCTCCAAATCATTCCTTGTTTTGCACCAAAAACTCTTCGAAAACCCCACTTGAACAACATATTCATACTCATATTTATCAAAAAATAATACAAAGAACCCTATAAATTTCTTTAAACTCATTACATGAGTTATAAAACAATCCCAATAAGCATCGCATAGAATACCCATGTAAAACATCCAATTCAACACCAAATCGGTACTCAAAAACCATTTTCTTAACAAACATCACCCAAAAACAATTTCGCAGAAATGACCAAAGAATAATAACATTTAAAACATTATTTTCATCCCAAATACAGTTCAATAAGGTCAACTAAATAATTAAAAGGTAGCCCTTAATCATGAAAAAAACACAAATTTCACATGAAATTGGCCCTTAAAATTCACCTGCATTACAAACCCCACTAAAACCAATTTTTTGCAGCACCAAATAAATGGTTTAAACAAAAAAATATAATAAACACAGTATCTATGTAACAAGGATTTCATACAAAGTGGAATCACCTACCAAATTAGTAGAAACCTTGAATCAACGTGCGAAAATCAAGTCGCACTACCACCACACGAAGAGGGACTTAGAACAAACCTAAAACCAAAAAATTGGACAAATAAAACCCAAGGTTAAACCCTAGGTTTGAAACCCTAACCACTGGTCATTTGGTACTTCAAGGAAAATTGATGAAACCTCAATCAAATATAATTAAACCCTAAGCAATTTGAAAGAGGAATGGAAGAGACTCACTTACTTGAGGGATCTTGAGTAATGTCCCCAAATACACTAGTATCGGAACTTTAAAATAGTCAAAACTTCAAGGTAGGTTCTAAGAGGGATGAGGAGATAATTTAGAAACTATAATGGAGGAAGAAGAGTTATAATTGAGAGGGTTATGATGGAAAGAACTTACTTCCTCAAATCTGGCCTATTTTAGAAACCCTAATATGTTCTGCACTCAATCGCGAGTAAGAAGTGCTCCAAAGAGGTGGGAGAGAGGTTTGGATCGTGTATGGGTTCAATGGGCTTTGGTGATACTTGGAATCACAAAAACATCATTAAATATAAATAAGTTATTAATTAAAAAAATTTGATTTTTAAAACTGTAATTGTGCTTCTAGGCATACGAAATCCCTTAAATAAAGACCCATATACACCATGGTTATGGATTTCTAAAGGCACCAAATTTCAATGGTGGTGTTAAAATGTTAGGGGAGACCATTTAGGAATTGTAATGGATGAAAAATGTTGATAAATGAAAAATTTATAAAAGAAAAGAAATTTATTTTTAAATCTGGAATTGGGCTCACGGTTTGGCCCAATTCCTTAAAACTCACCCATTCCACTATAAAAGGTTGGGAAACCCCCAAAACAAAGCATGAATGGAAAATAAAAGAAAAAATACCTTTAAAATATTTCGTGTTTGTGACAATGACTAATCATGTGGAACACCCTCCTCCTGTGAAACAACAGCATCTGACTGATCAATCCGAACATCCTCCTCCTATGGAACAACAAGATCCATAATAGGGTCGTCACCCCTAGTACATCTATATGATCCTCAGCAGGCTCTGAAACCTTCTCAGCATGCCGTTGATAAAAGAAAATTACATGATAAATCTCATCCATCAAAGGAATCAACTGTGATATAAAGGTGTGAAAATATGCTGGGTCAAATACGGTGTGCTCTACTGGATCAGACATGTGTAGTAGATGACAGATACAAGCATCCTATGAAAAAAAATTGTGTTTTTAAGTAATATGAATTAAAAATCCACTGAATTGTGGAAAGAACTATGTATACCAGCTCGTGAAAGCCGCGTCTATGTCATGTCAGAAATCTGACTAGGGACCTGTAGTACCAAGTTGTGTAATCCATCTAATCCACCAAAAGAAAATGCATTGTCCCCAACCCTTGCAACTGGAAGTCCTATCGTCTATCCCATAAATCAATATATCTGGCGTGGTATCTCCTCCAATTAAATCTATCTTCCCTAACATATTTAGGGAATGCAGTGAATCTAACTGACCGGGCGGTTCAGGAACAGGATGAAAGAATATGAACTGCCTTATAACTCTGTCGGTCTAATGCCACTCGACAATATGAAAATGAATCAATAGAACCCTACAGGAGGCAATAACAAGCATCTCCGTACAGTATGGTGGAAGACTCTAGATAATATAATTTGTATATAGAATCCATAAAATGTGAAGGAAAAAATAAATAATCAATTAATAAATAAATACATGTATAGTAAAGAATAAATATTTAACAATATAAATAATAATCACTTACATCGTGTGGTCGAATACTATCCAACATAAGTCTGTAGGCGTGGACATCATGTCTGGGGGAATCTGAATGTCAATGTGCCTGACTCCACCTGTAGAGAATATTGTTATATTTATATTTCATAATAGAAATTAATACAATTATGTTAGACAGTATAAGGAAAGAATAACATACCAACGTCCACACAGAGCCTCTGCTACAATATCAGCTGGTAATGGAAGACAAGCATGTGGAGATAAATGAGTGATGTGCTCCCATACCCACATCTATAGAAGAACCATGCATCCGGTGATCTGCATTTTATCAATTCCACATGTTCTATATAATGCCTTGTATGTATATGCTAGACAAGCAGACCCCTAGCTATATCGGCCGGCCTCGTCTAAATCCACCAAAAAAGATAAATACATCAAATGTACAAAAGTAGTGGAGTGATCAATAAAAATCGTGCCACCGATAAGCCTCAAAATATATGCACATGAAAATCACATAACAGTGATCTCATCAGCATCCTCTGCTAACTGTGTGAAGTTCTGGACTAACCAAGGCATACGTAATCGACCACCAACGATGTTCCTTCCTTCATTAGGGACATCTATGCCTAGTAGTCTATGAACAAGATCCAGCAAACCTGCTCTAACTCGGCCAGTCAGATCCGCACCATCGATGGGGAGGCCCAACATTATGGCCACATCCTGTAGGTTAATAGTCATCTCCCCTCTCTAAAATGGAATGTATGTGACTCTGGCGTCCATCTCTTTACAAGCGCAGCAATGAGATGATGATCGAGAAAGGTGAAGTCATATATCACTATGCCATAGAATCCAGCACGATGAAGATGAGGGATGATAGTGGGAGGTGGTGCGTTATGATGGAAATGGTGAGATCTACGTACACTCATCGGAGGCACTAGACGTCCCTCTAAAAGTAGTCATGATACATGAGTAGCCTGAGATGTCAGTAATAGAAAATCGATCATCTGCACAAATGATATCATCATTACTTTATTATATTGAATTCAATAAAAAACTCAACTATTATTTAAATAAATATAGAACAATGAAATGAAAAATTATTGTGTTAATATTTTTTATTTATACTTGATTTGTTGCATGTGGATTAGTGTTTTTATTACTTGACCAATCCCCTCAATAAATAATGCACTGTAACACCAGAGACTTTTATGAGAAATATTTTGTTTTTAAATCATCAAAGGAATCTTTCACTACACACAACACTAGATTGGATTTCTTTACATGCAATCGCGGCCTTCCTCGATAGCTTGCGTCGTATGCAATACCGAGTTTCACTAAACAACGATATTCTATTAAAATATTATTAAAACTAGCCGTTATGAATACTAATAACAACTTTTTGAAATTTTATAAATTTTATTTTTCAAAATGGACTTTATTTTTGGATTTTGAATATCGAAATTATCCTAGGGTGAAATTTGGGTATTTTTCTGAAAACTTTCAATTTTTGATGAATAGTGAAACCACTAAGTGGTAGTTAAAAAAACTGAATTTTTCATAAAACTTAATTTTACCGCTTCTGTGAGTGGAATTTATAAAATCCAAGAGACATGGTTGATGTCAGTAAGTAAAATTTGGTTCAATGAGATGAAAATAATTTTTTGGTGAATAGTAACTTTTTACTTTTATTTACCACGGTTAAAAGTAAATAGGGTAATTAAGGGTAAAAATGATATTATTATTACCCTAAAACATGTCCTAATTCTATTGGATAAGAGTAATTCGACCAAAAACAACCTTAGGAATAAAATATGACCATTTAGGCCCACTTGGATTAGATTAGGATATTTATTATCAATTTACTTAAAGAAGGGTTAAAATCGTTAAAATCAAAGTTTAATAAGTAAATCATTTTTAATATGGGGTTATACATAAGATAAATTCGACTATAAATATTCATTAGAAAGCTAAAAATCTTTCCAACATAATGGTATTTTATTTATAATTTTTAGACATTAAATAATTTAATTTATTTATGAAACAACGATGATGCAGTAATTATCTTATTAATGAAATATTGACATAATTGATGTTATAAATACCCAAATAAATGTAATTTGAGAATTTTTATGAATTACACTACTTTTCTAGGTTACTATGACATGTTATTATTGATTTAATTAACTTTTTTCGAACTAATCATTCTGTTATGATTTTCACAAAAATCAATTACTAAATAGTGTCAAAATTGACATAAAATAGTTTTTAAAACAAATATTATATTATTAATTGTTATCTTATTCCTAAAAATCTACGGTTTAGCCAAATGACTTAGATAAGGTTATATATATTAATAATAAACAACTTGGGGTTCATTTTTCTTGTTATAGTAAGTTTATTAACCTTATAGTGTAAGAACACAAGAAGACACGGTAAAAGTAAAATTATTTAACTTAATGTTAAATCTAAATGATAAGGTTAAAATAGGAACCTAAACTTGTCTAAATTATATTGGATGAGAGGATGTAGACCCCTCCCCACCTTATCTTAGAAATAAATCATTTTGGAGCTATTTAAAACCGAATTTGGCTTTATAATAAAATAATATTTTTGGTTATTCCAAAGGTGCCCCTCTCCTCCCTTATAAAAGGGCACCTCCTCCCTCTCTTCCTCACACCACTTTGAGCCTTCAAGCTCAGCCAACCCCTGAAAATTTCTTCTCTCCACTTCCCTAGAGACATCCTAGAGGTCTTGGTCTTCTTCAAATACCAATTTTAGTGCCCTAAAAGGAGGTCTCAAAGAAGCGCTTCAAAGAAGAGGTAATGCTCGTTATCGATTCTTTCATCTTTGTTTCTTATTCCACTTATTCTTCTTTAGTTGTTTCATCATTAAGTAATAACATAAGTTTCACTCATATACGGATATGTTATTATAAGTATGAAACAACCCTATTTCACCATCTATCCATCCTACGGAAAATGAAATCACCGCACGTGCGTACGTACGGAATACCATCTCCACGCCGTGGTGTAATCTATTTTCCACCACCACCTTACTTGGATGGGTATAATGGTGTAAAGAATGAATATATATGATTATTGTAAATTGATATTGATTCTGAAATAGTATACACACACTCCAATACAATACCACGATCATGGGAACGATATCATCGCTCGTGCGTACGTACGGAATACTGTCTCCACGATGTGATGCGACTCATTATACATGATCTTCATTGCATAATGATTATATAAATGAATTGAATGAATGAATATGATATATATTACACTAATACCATTCTGTAAATGAGGTATCTATAACCTAAAAAGAAGAATAAGAATTTATTCAACAAAACACGCATAAGAACAAAAAGTAATAAACACCCGAATAACAAGTAGAAATGAAATATTACTAATAATAAGATAATAATATTACCATATAGGATATCATAACAATGAGTATTATTATGGAATAAGTCAATGACATTATTTAAATCATTATATAGAAGGTTCGGACACTTACGAAGCAAATCGGACCTAAGGTAAGGGAAAATATCACAATCTCATTTTATCCTAGATTATTTATACTTTGCTATTTACTGGGGTGTATTTTATCATCCACATCCATGTTTCCTCGATATTTAATATTATTTCCATCCACCTACAATTTTTTAAATCCAATTTTACCCTTCGGTGATTTTTTAGTAAAAGATATGAAAGGAATCTTTTGTCGTTTTTCGTACAAGGTACTTTTTGACTTTTCTGACAAAAGTACGAGAAGAATGTTTTTTTAACTTATACGGCATGAATGGATTTTTAAAACATTATTTCCAAGAATCTTAAGTTACAAGTTTTCAAGTTTATTTTTAATCAACTTCTTTTAGTTTAAAATTGTATGACATGTTAAGAAAGAAAATGTTTTTGAAGTAGAAAGGATATTTTCCTCAAGAATGGAGTTCAAGTGTTTTATCAAAATTATTTTCCATCTAAGATAATATAGGGTTATGTTTCTATCCCTATTATTACATTGTTTGATTTTGTTGTGATGGAATTATTTTTATGAATTCCTTTATCTTATATGAATTGTTTTATGATGTCACTATGTTTAAGAATCCCATTTTTATTACATGGGTTATGCAATGATGTATGATTTATGATTTTGTGGCACACATAAGAATGGTATCATTATGAGATGGGTGGGACCTATATCTCCCTCCAATGCATTGGGTAAAGATTTTATATCTCATGAGATAGACATGGCTGGAACGGCAGGTTAAACTGGTTCAGTGAAACAGGACTGGAATGAGGAGTGAACTCGGTTCAGAAATGGACTTTGTCCGCTATGATATTCTTGGAAATGAGTCTTGACTACTAAGAAATGATTCTCTATGATTATATGTGTATGCCACAAAGTTTCATGTTTTATGTTATGATTATTGGGATTACATTTCACTACTATGATTTATCCCATGTTATGAAATTATGATCTCTTTTGCAGGTTAAGATTTCCAAAAGTTATGTTCTTATGAATATGATGTGATTGATATTTCTTTTGTTTACCCTTACTGAGCATTTGAGCTCACCCTTTTGTATGTTTTCATTCCCCAGGCCAGGAAGAACGTTATTAAGTAAGATATGCCAAAAGGTACTATAGATATGATGAAATAAATGGGAGACAGTGTAGACGCTTTATGAACCAGTTGTTTATGTTTCCCAGTTTCTAAAGACACTATACCTATATGGTCCTTTCCTGGTTTTGTTATATGTTGTAAAAAGTGTGCTTCAATTTTTAAGTAATAACAATGTATGTAAAGTATGGGGCATTATATTTGGTATCAGAGGTAAGGTATAGTCAACCTTTGGAAACTAGGATGTGAAAGCCTTAGTAAGAACCCTAATGATAATTCTAAGCATAGAACACAATATTAGTGTTTTAGAAAAGACCATGAATAACCTAGGATAAGACCTTAAGTGTGAAATTTTATTCTTGATTATGTGGTTTTCCTATTATAATTAGTGTTGCTCACACTATTCTTCTTGGTCTTATTCAATGGATGGAACCCGAACGAACTGTGTTAATGCGGAATGCAGCGGGAAATGCAATGATTTTCCCCCTGAGCAACCAAACATTATGGGAGCTGGAATGAAAAATCTTGTAGCCATGCTCACACAACTTTCTCAAGCTATGAATCATGCAGGACTTCCAAACGAGCAAAGGAAGGAGCAACATTTTTTTGAATCCTTCATGAGGCAGCATCCACCTTCATTCAGTGGTTCTACTGATCTATTAATTTCTGAACAATGGATTAGTACTAATGAAAAGATATTTTCAGTTCATCAATGTTCTGAACATGATAAAGTCATCCTAGTAGTGTATCATTTGGAAGGAGATGCTGATCAATGGTGGAATCTTATCAAGAATACGAGGTAAAGAGATGAAATTGAGTCCATGGAATGGGACGAGTTCAAGAACTTATTTTTCAATAAGTACTTCCCTCGTATTTTCCGATCAAAGATGGAGAAATAGTTTCTTGAAATGAAGCAAAAGGATGATGAATCTGTTGGTACCTATGAAGCAAATTTTACAAGACTTGCACGGTACGCTTCTGGTATTATTATCCAACCAGAGAGTAAGATTGATCGATTATTTAGTGGCTTAAAACCAAGTCTTCTAAGGGCATTATCCATAAGGGACTTCAATAGCTACGAGGAAATTTTTCGATGTGCTCTCAAAGTCGAGATGGATATTGGAGTAACCCATCAGTCATATGGGTTTGATAAGAAGAGGAAAATGGAATTCTAAGGAAAATCTAAAGAGCACACTGAAAAGAAGATGAGATTTCCCTTATGCTAAAAGTGTGGAAAGAAACATGCAGGGAGTTGTCTTAAAGGGAAAAGTAAATGTTTCAAATGTGGAAAGGAAGGTCATCGGGCATTTGAATGCCGCAATGATGGGAAGAATATGTCTAATGATGCAAACAAAGGAAGGGATACACGGAATGAACCTACTACACTTCAATGTTTCAAGTGCAAGGAGATGGGGCATTATGCCAATAAATGCCCTAATTCAAGGGTTGTTGATGATGATCGACATCAACAAAATATTAAGGCTAAAGAAAAATGAAAGTCACATGCAATTTCTATCAGCGATGTGGAGTGTGATAACGATGTGGTGAAAGGTACACTTACCATCCACTCTAAAGTAGCAAATGTTTTATTAGATTATGGATCCACACACTCTTTTATTTATGAAGATTTTTCTAAGGGTATCACCATATTACCTCAACAATTAGATATTGAGTTAGCTGTGACAACACCTAATGGCACAACAGTCGCATCAAAAATTTATAATTCTTCTCCGATTGAAGTTTGTGGGAAAGTGCTTCCTACAAATCTTGTGATCCTTCCTATAGTGTAATTTGATGTGATTCTTGGCATGGATTGGCTTTCTTTATATGGATCTCATATCAATTTCCAAAGAAGGGAAGTAGAATTTCATATTCCAGATCAATCTATGATTGTCTATCGATGCAAGGATGAACATAACCTTCCAGTGGAAATTTCTTCCATCTTATGGGTCTTGATTCCACTAAATGAAGGTTATTTATCTCAAATGGATGGTTAGAAACTCATGATTAAGAATATGCCCATTGTACGGGAGTTTGATGATGTCTTTCTGGAGGAATTTTCGGGTCTTCCACCAAATCGTGAAGTTGAGTTTCCAATACAACTCGTACCGGGTGCTTTGCCTATTTCAAAGACACCTTGTAGAATAGCCCCAATTGAGTTACAGGAATTGAAGAAGCAACTCCAAGAGAATCTTGATAAGGGGTTCATACGCCCTAGTGCGTCACCTTGGGGAGAACCTGTTCTGTTTGTTAAGAAGAAAGATGGATCAATGAGACTATGCATTGATTATCGAGAACTTAACAAGATCACTATCAAGAACAAATATCCTCTCCCACACATTGATGACTTATTTGACCAACTACACGGAGCTCAATACTTTTCCAAGATTTATCTTCGTTCAGGTTATCATCAATTAAGGGTAAAAAGGGAGGATATACCAAGACAGCTTTCCGTACAAGGTATGGACACTATGAATTTATAGTGATGCCATTTGGTCTTACTAATGCCCCTGTTATCTTCATGGATCTGATTAATAGAGTCTTTAGAGACAATCTTGATCTGTTTGTGGTAGTCTTTATAGAAGATATTCTTGTATATTCAAAGAGCAAGGAAGAATATGAAGAGCACTTGATAATTATATTGAAGACCCTGAGAAAGGAGAAACTTTATTCCAAATTTACCAAGTGTGAATTTTGGCTTCAAAAAGTTGCATTTTTGGGTCACATAATCTCAAAAGAGGGGATATCTGTGGATCCAGCAAAAATAGAGGTTATCGAAAGATGGTCGAGACCAACAACAGTAACTGAGATCCGAAGTTTTCTTGGTTTGGATGGATATTATCGACGTTTTATGAAAGATTTTTCACAATTATCTAATCCACTCACCAAGTTGACATGAAAAGGGGTTAAGTTTGTTTGGACGGAAGAATGTGAAGATAATTTCAAGGAGTTGAAAAGAAGATTATCCAGTGCACCTGTGCTCACACTTCCTTGTAGTGGAGAAAGGTATGTGATCTATAGTGATGAATCCAAGAAGGGATTGGGGTGTGGTCTTATGAAAAATGATATGGTGATAGCTTATGCCTCACGACAGTTGAAAATCCATGAGCAAAATTACCCAACTCATGATTTGGAGTTAGCTGCAGTAATCTTTGCATTAAATATTTGGAGGCATTATCTTTATTGAGAAAGGTGTGATATTTATATTGATCATAAAAGTTTAATGTATATTTTCACACAAAAGGAGCTGAATATGCGCCAAAGAAGATGGTTGGAGCTGATTAAGGATTACGACTTCTCAATTCATTACCACCATGGGAAAGCAAACAAGGTGGAAGATACATTAAGTCAACAAGACCATGCTAGCTTATCCATGTCGAGGATCACAAAAGATCCAATATTTATGGATTTACAAAGGATGGATCTTGGAATTTTAATGGAAGAGGGAAAATTGTATCTTTCCCAAATGAATGTTCAACCATCTATACATGTGAAGATTAAAGAGGTACAGAAAGAAGATGTCGAGTTACAAAAGAAGGTGAGAAATATTCCTGAATTCAACCTTGATTGTGATGGGATAATAAAGTTCAGTAATCGGGATTGTGTTCCTCCCATCCCAGAATTAAAGAAGGAGCTACTGGATGAGGCTCATAGTTCTTCATTCTCTATTCATCCTGGAAGCACGAAGATGTATAGGGACCTGAAAGAGTACTTCTGGTGGGATGGAATGAAAAGAGATGTTGTTGAATATGTCTCTCGATGCTTGGTCTGTCAGCAAGTTAAAGATGAGAGACAAAAGTCTAAGGGGATGTTACAACCATTACCCATACCAGAATGTAAATGGGAAAACATCACTATGGACTTTGTCACAGGACTTCCTAAAACATCCAAAGGCAATAATGCTATCTGGGTCATAGTTGATCGTCTTACAAAGTCTGCACACTTCATTGCTATTAGATAGGATTTCTCTCTGGATCAGCTTGCCAGGATATATGTAAAGGAAGTGGTAAGATTTCATGGAGTACCACTTTATATTATATCTGATCGGGATCTGAGATTTACCTCGAAGTTCTGGCGAAGTCTTCAGCATACTCTGGATACAGAGTTGAGTTTCAGCACTGCTTATCATCCTCAGACAGACGGTCAGTCTAAGAGAACAATTAAAACTCTAGAAGATATGTTGAGAGCTTGCTCTATGGATTTCAAAGGTGGTTGGGATCAACACCTAATTTTGGTGGAATTTTCTTATAATAATAGCTTTCACTCCAGTATTCAGATGGATCCTTATGAAGCTCTCTATGGAAAGAAATGCAGGACTCCCACTAGTTGGGATGAAGTTGGGGAAAGAAAGCTATTAGGACCTGATCTTGTTGATGAGATGGTAGAAAAGGTCCGATCTATTCAACAACACATAAGAGCAGCTCAAAGTCAACAGAAAAGTTATGCCGACAACCGAAGAAAATACCTAGAGTTTGAAGTGGGTGATGAAGTGTTCTTACGAATATCTCCCTGGAAGAGGATCATGAGATTTGGAAAGAAGTGGAAGTTGAGCCCTAGATATATCGATCCTTTCGAAATACTGGATCGTGTTGGAAAGGTAGCTTACCGATTGGCACTTCCACTGAATCTCTCTCAAGTTCACGATGTGTTCCATGTATCTATCCTGAGAAAGTACATACCTGATCCTTCACATGTACTCAGCTTAGAAGTTGTACCGCTAGAGCAAGATCTTTCTTATGAAGAACAACCGATAGAGATTCTGGATCGTAGTGAAAAGGTCCTACGGAACAAGACCACTCGCTTGGTGAAAGTTTTATGGAGGAACCACCAATTAGAAGAAGCTACATGGGAGCTTGAGGATATGATGATGGAGAGGTATCCTCATCTGTTTGTTATAAAGTGATGAATTTCGAGGGAAAAATTCATTTTGAGGGGGGTAGAATGTAACACCCGAGACATTTATGATAAATATATTTTTTTAAATCATCAAAGGAATCTTTCACTACACACAACACTATATTGGCTTGCTTTACACGCAATCATAGCCTTCCTCGATAGCTTGCATCGTACGCAATACCGAGTTTCACTAAACAATGATATGCTATTAAAATATTATTAAAACTACCCGTTATAAATAGTAATAACCACTTTTTGAAATTTTATAAATTTTAAATTTCAAAATGGACTTCATTTTTGGATTCGGAATATCGAAATTAGCCTTGGTTAAAATTTGGTATTTTTCTGAAAACTTTCAATTTTTTATGAATAGTGAAACCACTAAGTGGAAGCTAAAAAAACTGAATTTTTCATAAAACTTAATTTTACCGCTTCTATGAGTGGAATTTCAAATATCCGAGAGACACGGTTGATGTCAGTAAGTAAAATGTGGTTCAATGAGATGAAAATAATTTTCTGGTGAATCGTAACTTTTTACTTTTATTTACCACGATTAAAAGTAAATAGGGTAATTAAGGGTAAAAATGATATTATTATTACCCTAAAACATGTCATAATTCTATTGGATAAGTTTAATTCGACCAAAAACAACCTTAGGAATAACATATGACCATTTAGGCCCACTTGGATTAGATTAGGACATTTATTATCAATTTACTTAAAGAAGGGTTAAAATAGTTAAAATCAAAGTTTAATAAGTAAATAATTTTTAATATGGGGTTATACATAAGATAAATTCGACTATAAATATTTATTAGAAAGCTAAAAATATTTAAAACATAATGGTATTTTATTTAAAAAATTTAGACATTAAATAATTTAATTTATTTATGACACAACGATGATGCAGTAATTATCTTATTAATGAAATATTAACATAATTGATGTTATAAATACCCAAATAAATGTAATTTGAGACTTTTTATGAATTAAAATAATTTTACAGGTTAATATGACATGTTATTATTGATTTAATTAACTTTTTTAGAACTAATAATTCTGTTATAATTTTCACAAAAATCAATTACTAAATAGTGTCAAAATTGACATAAAATAGTTTTTAAAACAAATATTATTTTATTAATTGTTATTTTATTCCTAAAAATCTAATGTTCGGCCAAATGACTTATATAAGGTTATATATATTAATAATAAGAAACTTGGGGTTCTTTTGGCTTGTTATAGTAAGTTTATTAACCTTATAGTGTAAGAACACAAGAAGACACGGTAAAAGTAAAATTATTTAACTTAATGTTAAATCTAAATGATAAGGTTAAAATAGGAACCTAAACTTATCTAAATTCTATTGTATGAGATACTTTAGACTCATCCCCACCTTAGCTTCGAAATAAATCAATTTTTAGGTATTTAAAACCGAATTTGGCTTTATAATAAAATAATATTTTTAGTTATTCCAAAGGTGCCCCTCTCCTCCCTTATAAAAGGGAACCTCCTCCCTCTCTTCCTCACACCACTTTGAGCCTTCAAGCTCGGCCAACCCCTGCCAATTTCTTCTCTCCACTTCCCTAGAGACAACCTAGAGGTTTTGGTCTTATTCAAAGACCAATTTTAGTGCCATAAAAGAGTTCTCAAAGAAGTGCTTCAAAGAAGAGGTAATGCCCGTTACCGATTCTTTCATCTTTATTTCTTCTTCCACTTCTTCTTATTTAGTTGTTTCATCATGAAGTAATAACATCAGTATCACTCATATACGGATATGTTATTATAAGTATGAAACAACCCTATTTCACCATCTATCCATCCTACTGAAAATGAAATCACCACGCGTGCGTACGTACAGAATACCGTCTCCACGCCGTGGTGTTATCTATTTTCCACCACCACCATACTTGAATGGGTATAATGGTGTAAAGAATGAATATATATGATTATTGTAAATTTATATTGATTCTGAAATAGTATACATACACTCCAATACAATTCCACGATCATGGGAACGATATCATCGCTCGTGCGTACGTACGGAATACCGTCTCCACGATGTGATGTGACTCGTTCTATATGATCTTCATTGAATAATGATTATATAAATGAATTGGATGAATTAATATGATATATATTACACTAATTCCAATCTGTAAATGAGGTATCTATAACCTAAAAATAATAATAAGAATTTATTCGACAAAACACACATAAGAACAAAAAGTAATAAACACCCGAATAACAAGTAGCAATGAAATATTACTAATAATAAGCTAAGAATATGACCATATAGGATATAATAAAAATGAGTATTATTCTGGAATAAGTCAATGACATTATGTAAATCATTATACAGGAGTTTTGGACACTTACGAAGCAAATCGGACCAAAGGTAATGGAAAATATCACAATCTCATTTTATCTGAGATTGTTTATACTTTGGTATTTACTGGGGTGTATTTTATCATCCACATCCATGTTTCCTCGATATGTAATATTGTTTCTATCCACCTACAATTGTTTAAATCCAATTTTACCCTTCGGTGAGTTTTTAGTAAAAGATATGAAAGGAATCTTTTGTCGTTTTTCGTATGAGGTACTTTTTTACTTTTCCGACAAAAGTATGAGAAGAATGTTTTTTTTAACTTATACGGCATGAATGGATTTTTAAAACATTATTTCCAAGAAGCTACCTTTAAAAGTTTTCAAGTTTATTTTTAATCAACTTTTTTTAGTTTAAAATTTTATGACATGTTAAGAAAGGAAAATGTTTTTGAAGTAGAAAGGATATTTTCCTCAAGAATGGAGTTCAAGTGTTTTATCAAAATTATTTTCCATCTAAGATAATATAGGGTTTTGTTTATATCCCAATTATTAAATTGTTTGATTTTTTTGTGATGGAATTATTTTTATGAATTCATTTATCTTATATGAATTATTTTATGATGTCACGATGTCTAAGAATCCCATTTTTATTACATGGGTTATGCAATGATGTATGATTTATGATTTTGTGGCACACATAAGAATGGTATCATTATGAGATGGGTGGTACCTATATCTCACTCCAATAAATTGGGTAAATATTTTATATCTCATGAGATAGACATGGCTGGAACGACAGGTTAAATCGGTTCAGTGAAACAGTACTGGAACGAGGAGTGAACTTGGTTCAGAAATGGACTTTGTCTGCTAAGATAGTATTGTCAATGAGTCTTGACTACTAAGAAATTATTCTCTATGATTATGTGTGTATGACACAAAGTTTCATGTTTTAAGTTATGATTTTTGGGATTATATTTCACTACTATGATTTATCCCATGTTATGAAATTATGATCTCTTTTGCAGGTTAAGATTTCCAAAAGTTATGTTCTTATGAATATGATGTGATTGATATTTATTTTGATTACCCTTACATAGCATTTGAGCTCACCCTTTTGTATTTTTTCTTTCCCCAAGTCAGGAAGAAGGTTATTAAGTAAGATATGCCAAAAGGGACTATAGATATGATGAAATAAATGGGAGACAGTGTAGACACTTTATGAACCAGTTGTTTATGTTTCCCAGTTTCTAAAGACACTATACCTATACGGTCCTTTCCTGGTTTTGTTATATGTTGTAATAAGTGTGCTTCAATTTTTAAGTAATAATAATGTATGTAAAGTATGGGTCGTTATATGCACCCTATTACCTAATTTTGAGATTCAATATTAATGAGGTCTTCATTAATTAAAACCTATAGAGGTCTTCTAAGCATTGCTTGTGGGGTTCCATGAGATAGTTATTTTGTGTGGCCCATAAGATACTTGATTGCATAGGGACGATAATCATATGGATGGTATTAGTGATATGTCATTTTTCTCATATAATATCAAGGTAGTATGCATTGGTGCATGTGGTATGAGAGGTTCAATAAAAATATTCAAGTTTTATTTAAATAAATCTAGAATAATCAAATGAAAATTGATTGTGTTAATATTTTTGATTTATACTTCATTTATTGTGTTTGGATTACTACCTTTGTTATATATGGAAGCATGATATATTCATTTTCTTTATATGTTGTTTTTTTGAATAGTTTGAGTATCCCAAAATTCTTCATTAGAGAATCAAAAAACGAGACAAACCAAAATTGTAGCATGTTAGAAATAGATCAAGTCAGAAATAAAAGGATTCAATACTAAAACATACACATACATATAATAATATACATATTCGTGATACAATACACAAACTCGATCATGGATGAAGAGATGTGGAGATTTGTGCTTCCACTTGGGGACATCTCTTATGAGTATGTCATTCTGCATGACAAATAATGCATCGTATTCTCCCTCCCTGTTGTCGAGTCCAATCCATTTCATTTCTAATTCAACTTGATTTCAGTCTTCCTCGAGGCCGTAACCTAGTAGTATGATGCCAATAATTTAAAAAATGACATACATTGAAAAAATCATAAATGAAAACAAAAGAAAATTATGAAACCTGAAAATATCAGGTATAATGGTCAGCTGATCAACAGGCAAGGAGATAGAATGAAAGTCACCAAGAGGCATCCAAGATTCACTATAATAGTTAACCAAAGTGCTCATGTGATACACTAGGTCAACATATGGCTCCCATGATATATTTATCAAAGCACAAGCTATGATAACATGTGCACATGGATATCTAAATTCATGAAAGTTGTCATAATCACGGTACCTGTTATCTAACATCACTAAAAACAGTCGACCACTAGTGCATGTATTAGTGGTCATATGGGACCGGTCAAAAAAGTAGTGAACACATCTATAAAATTTCTCTATCACTAACCTTGTGATCGGATGTTTTCGCACACCCTTGAGGACCCCATTTATGTACTCCACTGTATTAGTGGTCATATGGCAAAATCTTCTGCCACCATAATATGCTAATGTCCATTTTTCCTTCAAAATCAGCATCATATATTCATACACATATTCATTAGCAGTTCAGATCTCTTCAAGGCGTCGATCAAACCATTCTTGATGGGGCTCATATGCTGAAACCATAAGAGAATAATATATTAAAAAAGATAAATTTTGTTTTAAAAAAATAAGTTTAGAAAAACTTACCCAACTTGAGGATCGCCTTCTTTATGGAATCATCTCTGAAATGCTCATGCACATTATTTGCAATATGTCTAATGAAATAATTATGATAAGAATTCGGCTCAGTCCATGAAACCCCATCACTAACCACAACCTCTATAATCGCTCGATAGCGATCAGATATCAGACACACACCATGGTTTTGTGTGAAATGAACACATACACATGCCAAAAACCAGCTCCATCATTCAAAATTTTCCTTTTAAACAATAGAAAAAGCAAGTGGCAGAGGAGCACAATTACCATCATGTATGGTAGAAATGAGTAGAAAACCTATATACTTTCCATATAAGAAAGTGTCATCAACTTGAATAAATTGTTTACAATATGTAAAGGTATAAATGCATGGCCTGAATGCCCAAAAAACTCTATTGAACGTCACCTTTGTTCGATCAACTTGGTGATTGGGGGATACATACTCAATAGTGTCCAACTGATAAAAAATCTGATTTTTGAGAGATAACAATTCCAAAAGTTGTGGCAACATAGAATAAGATTCATCCCAGTCACCATGCACTTTTACAATTGCCTTCTATTTTGAATTCCATGCTTTTGTATATGATATCTTGTAGTTATATAACTGTTGAATTATTTCCTGAAAAAGGGCAACGGGAACATCCTGACATGTTCGTATCATCTCACAAATAACATTTGATATAAACTCTAAATCAAGGGAAGAGTGATCCTATGACAAGCTTGGATGCACACAAGTGTGTGGACCTTCTAATTTGGTTATCCTCCAACATGAAGTTTTTTTATTAAATATTTCCCTTAATCGAAATTTACATTCTGGCCCATATTTTTCAAAATGAATGATATATTTTGTCTTCTTTGACTCATCAACCAAAAATGTGAAATTTCGCTCAATGTAGTATTGTTTTATCACATTTTTCATGTCCAATTCACTTTCAAACTGCTGCCCAACATAGATGGAGTTATCATTTGATGCAGACATATTTCCTATAATTCCAGGGAATTCAGAAGCCAGTGTAATGACATAGCAATCAAAATTTTGTTCACGAGACATTCCTTTAACTAAGTAACTAAATACTGAAGGATGATTACCACTAACCAGTGGATGTCGTGGATGTCTGTCTCTCAGAGGAACCTCATAAGGTTCATTTCCCACATCACCCTCACCCACATCTCTCAAAGGAACCTCAGAAGGTTCATTCCCCATATCACCCTCACCCACATCATCTCCTGATGGCTTCCCAGATTCTTATTCCTTAGATAAACTTTCATTCACTATATCATCACACAAAGGGATGTCATCTACATTTCCTTCTAAATTTTGATCAACATCTTCATAATTTTCTTCTATTACTGGATTCAGATGAGAAGGAGGCAATGCAAAAGACTGATGTAAAGGACCAACTTGTACAAAGCTCACAAAACACGGTTCTGTAGTAGTCAGTTGCACCACAAATATATCAGAAATCACCACATACAACTCCATCAAACCATTAGCACACTGCTGTCTAAATAAGGAAGATGCATCCAACCAATCATCATCATCGACCAAAGGGTACTCAGTGTGCCAAAAACATTCAGGATGTTGTAGATGCCGATATGTGATTGAAGAAATGGATTGATCAACCCTCAATTTTAACCAATTATAAATCTTATTGCGAACTTCATCCAATGTCATACAACCATGAAAATTTACCACTCTGACAGGTGGTACACTATAGCTAAATCCATGCTCTATATAAATGGTCTCATCGTTTTAATATATTTGCGCAGACATTATTCCCTATAAAAAGTAATTAATAAATTATTATATACTAAATCAATATTTTACATTATTTAATATAACATTATATATTTTAATTAGTTATGAATAATTAATCATGACTTGATCTTGAGACTTATGATTAGTTTATCATTAATTGATAAAATAACCAAAACCTATGGGTAGACTCGTGGAGTCTCTATTATCAAATATTTCAGAAACCACTATTCTCCTTTCAAACAGCAATGCCTCATGTCGAATTCTTGTTCTCAAACGCCTATTCGGGGACACCTCTCTGGGGATGCCTCTTCAGGGACACCTCTTGTTGATTGCCTTTTAATTACAAATTTACTCACATGCATGTGAGGGGGTCTAGGGATATGAAATACATAACTTTTTTTAAGTGGACACGCAGGTCCTTTTATACTTAGTCAAATATGACTCACATGTCATCAATACAGAAAAATAAATGCAATTATTATAAATTTAATAACCACATTCACAAAACAAGACATGCAATTTCAATTATGCATCGGTCGGTCATCTCAAGATCAGTCATCACACAACATACCATGTTCTTGGGTATACTTATTATATCTATTACTATATGAAATACATATTAAATATCTACACCTTTTTTATATTTAATAAATTTAATTATAACTAATATAATTTAAAAAAATTATTTATACAAAACTGTTTTTATACCATTAACATAAAAAAGTTTTCTATATATTTTTTTAAAAATATAAATATGATACATATAAATAATATATTATTCACAAATTATATTACTAGTGTATAAAACATTTTAATTTAAATTGATATTACTTTCAAAATAACATTTTTTATAACATATTTAATTTTCATAAACATTCAATATGAATTCATACAACATTTTAAACATGACATAATTAATTTTCCTAAACATTCAATATGAATTCCTACAACAAACACAACGTTCATAAATTAAATCATACAAAAGACACTAATTTACACGTCAATACATATGAAATAAATAAACCATAAAAACAAATAGTAATTTCTACATATCACAAATCAAATAAATAAATCATACAAATGAAATAAATAAACACAATTAAATAGTTGAAAATTTAAATATAAATTTTACCTTCTTAAAAGTAGCAAAAATTTGTTGAGAAAGAAATTCTGCAGGCTTCGCAGCAAAATGAAAAGGAGAAGAATAAATTTGTGGGGGGGGGGGGTGGAGACCCCCTTTATATATTTTCTCGGTCAGATGCATGAACCACGTTCATGAATTTCTCCGCGTTGAAGATGCGTGAACGAGGTTCACGTATCTGAAGACCCATTTTCAAAAATATTTCAAACCCAATCCCTTTTAAATAAAAAAATTTAAAACCCATATATACAAATTATCAGAGTCATCACCAAAAAAGTGAACCTGGTGGTGTGTTAATGCAATGGTGGGAGATGGAACTAGCGGAAGGAGATCATAGTAGTGATATATTGAGTCACCCCCAATGAATGCAGTGTTGTAGGCACATGACTCACCGCCATTGAAGCTGGTGGTAATTCACAGGTTTACGTCGATAGGAAAAATTAGAACAGGATGGGGGGATGGCAGTGACTCAAAGAGTCACCATTGGGCTATTATGACGGTGACTAAATTAGTCATTGCTTCTTTGGTTCTGGCCGTAAGTGAACATGCTAAGAAAATTAAAAAACTTATTTAAATTTATAAGATACAATTTTAATACAGAACCTAAAAAATTATAATACAACAATGCAATAAAAATATCCTTTCAAATTAAATAAATGAATTAAATTTAAAAAAACAATAAAAATAAATCGAATAATTGAATAATTTAAATAAAATAAATAATAAAATTATTGAATTGAAAAATTAGTGAAATGAAAAATAATTAAATTAATTATTAATTAAATAGAGGAATAAATGAAATGTTTTTTTAAAATAAATGAAAAAAATAAACTAATTAAAAGAAATAAAATTATAATAAATAAAGTTAAAAAATAAGGAATTTAATTTTAAAATTATTATAAAAAGATGAAAAAAACAAACAATAAAATACATAATTGAACAAAAAAATCATTTTTTACTAATAATGTACCTAAAGGAAAATATTTAATAAATACTAATTAAAATAGAATATTTTGATAGTAAAAAAGACAATAAAATATAAAAAAGGATGTGGAAAACAGTGTAAAATCACAACCACATCAATAATAAATTTATATACATTCAAGTGAAACATCCTATATATATCGAAACATTGTACACATTAGATCTTTTTTCCAATGGTCCTATTTTATTTCAGTAGAAATTGGTTGGTATCAAGATGATTGAAATTTAACTTATAATTAGGTTAACATGAATGAATGTTCACATTAAAGGATCTCACATGTATCTAAATATCTATATTGGAAAATAGTTATATTTAAATTTCCTTTATCCCTAAATATTTATGTATGAAAATAACCCATTTTAGATGCATAGTTTTACATGAAAATTATTTCATCTCATAGAACTCATACATGGAAAACTTATTACTCATAGGATTTCAAAATTATTCATAAAGAAACACCTTTCTAATGAAATATATGGTCTGTGTATGTAGTTTTCATTAATTTAACATTGAATAAAAATTATCATCATGAGGTCTTTTCATAAACAATATCTTCATACCTCCATACAATCACTTCATCCAATCATGACATCATGCAATCAATAATTATAATCTCTATTGATTCATTTCTATGTGTGGTTTCTATTACTATATAGTTGATCCTATTAACCCATATAGTCGATTTCTATTCCCAATAAATTAGAGAGATATTATGGACCCACCCTTAATGAATTCATAATGTTACAAACCATCCAGGTTCATATCGTAACCACTGATCCTATTTTTATCAAGAAACCAAAAATCCCTTGATTATAAATGAACCAAATATAATCATAAATAAATTTCTAAAATAATAACATAATAATAACACATAATATATTTCAATTTTCAACAACAAAAAAATAATATATACATTTCACACATAAGAAAAAACTCCCAATATTGTAATTTCCACTCCATTTGAAAACCAGTTTTCAATAAAAAAGTTCCCAAAAAAGGGAAATATGGTTTTTATTTTAATAAAAAATGTAATATATTATAGTAATTTAAAAATAAAATAATGGTTATTGTGGACTGTAAATTCATTTTTGATGTATTTTTCAAAATAGAACATTGATTTTTTTATCGAAATATTTCATAAAAAACACATAAAAATTTCATGTTGATTTTTTTTGAAAGAAAGTAAAAAAGGTATATAAAATTGAAATTATAATTATTTTATATCCATATAAATAAACACATAAAATAATTATAGGTAAATGGATATGGAAGAAAAATACATTGAAAATAAATCATTAAAACATTTTTGAACGAGGTTTTGAAAGTAAAGTTTCCCTTACATAAAACCTTACAATGATTCCTTATTTATTTAAATAATTTCAATTATTTTAAAATGTAGTCAAAATGAACATTATCATCCATTTAAACCTAAATAATAACATTCTAGAAACGTTTATAAGAACAAATTAGAAAATTATTGATAAACTGAATCTTTAATATTTTTTAGAACCAGGATTTAAGAAAAAGGGTCCCTTGCCTTGAGTTTGAATCATCACGTATATTCATTTCCTTTAGGAATAATAAAGATATGTTAATTATTTAATTGATTCATAAAAATTTTAGGCTTATTATTCATTTTATTTTAATTATTTATTTTTATTGAAAATTTCTTAATCAATTGATATTACATGATATGTTTTGATTAGATTTTTCTTATATGTCCAAAATGACTTTAATATGTTGAATATTTTAAAAGAGGTCATTATTTAAAAATATCCTAAATAATAATAAGGATAAAATTATAAATTTTATTAATAATTTATTTTTAAATCCAATCATGAAATATAGTTATGGAAAATGAAACACGTCATAAACACAGTTATGGTAAGTCGTATGTACTCATGGGTAACATTTCCATTTTTCAACGATCATTATGGGAAAAATATAAGTATTTTTTTATTTTTATATAATCAGAATAATATTATAAATACCATATTATATCATTAAATGTTCTTGTATATTTCATCAGTGTTATTTGGTGATGAAAAAATAATCACATCACTTTAGGGACGTCGTAGTATACATGTACATAGGAATGCCATTATTATTAGTCAGTGAGTGGAAAAGTAAGAAAGAAAATGATATCTTACCTTTTAATAATGATTGATATTTCATTAATATAATAATTATTTCATGTATATCAAATTTATTTATTAATATTTTCATTAATAACATCAATGTAATGTATTAGTTAAAAAATAATCACATCGCTTCACATGGTTGCAGTTTTTCATACACACAAGAAATATTATTGTGTCCCCAACATAATGAAAATTAAGAATTTATATCTAATATAACAATTAAATAATTAAAATTATGTAATAATTTTAATATAAAACAATACACCTATTATTATAACAAATCATGATTGGTGATGATTAAAAACGAAGTAGATCAGCTCATGAGGTAGTAGTCCACAGTATACACAAATGATGGTTTCATTTATGATTTCATAGAAGATTAGATATATATCAGTTATGAAAATAACATAACATCATCTTAGTATATGTTATATAATAGTATTATTATTTCATCATTAATTAAGATTATTTAAAGTATGTGTATGAAGAAATAAAAGAAAAATGCCTAGTTAAGCATGATACCTCTTCTTCAGATGACCTCTTTAGGTTAGAAAAAAAGGAATTCTTAGGTTGGAAATCTGATAAAAATGAATATATGTATTGGTTTTTTAATTAAGGAAGTTATTTGGTTATTAAATTTCAAAAAAAAATCCTAGAATGTTTAATGAGGAGATAAGAGGAGGGCTTTTATATGTGGGGTGAGTGGAACTCCTGTAATGTTTAAAAAGAAAAATGTGTACCCAAATGTTTCACATTCCACAGGGATCAAAATAGATAATTATCAATATTAAGACTATATAAAGTCTAAATATATCCATCTAATATTATTTATACTTGTTTTTAGGAAAATTTATCTCTTATCTCTTTAGTTTAACCCCTGATAATCTCATTGTCGCCTTAAGTGTGTTGAAATATTTTTTCTATTTTAAATATTCATTATGACATAATATTATTTTTACAATATTATAAAATACAAATTCATATAATTTTAGATATTTAAACCATTCTAATAAATTCAAATCGTATATTTGGTAGAATTTATTTCAATATTAAACCTAAAGACACGTTGAAAAATCAGTTTTTCAAAGTGTGTTTTTCAAGAAAAAGATGGTTTTATATTAACTCTATGTTTAAAATAAATAATTATATTAATTTAAATTAAATTTAAAAACAAATATTTTTTATATTTCATTTATATTATTCCAAATTAGTCATTATATTAATTAATTGAAACATAGAAACATTATTCACTTTAAAAAGGTCTTCAGAAAAATAATATTTTAAACGTAAAAATAAACTATACTAAAATCCAATATAAATATGATTAAAATATAATTAAATGGATTAAATAAAACTAATTAATAATTATGTTTCATTAAATAATATTCATCATATAATTTTACTTATAAATTACATAGTTTATTTAAATGAAATAATTTATCTACAAAAATAATTATTTTTCATTATTCACTAAAAAATCAATATTTTTTGAAATATAATAAATTTTTAGCATAATTTATTGATTGAATTATTATTTATAATATTTTTTTCCAAATATATTTTATATAAGAAAAAAAGGTATTTTTAAAAATAATCATGGAAAATATGACGAAATATCTTTTTAGGAAAATGATGTTTTTAAACACAAAATAGGATTTATTCTTATCCCAAGATTATAAAAATACTAGATGAATGATAAAAGTTTTTATTAATTATTAATTATTATTTCATCAAAAAAATTCCTCAAAATTGAATAATATAAATTTTTGAGATTAAAAAACCATGCGAGCAAACAAACTATTTTTCATAAAAACAATTCATTAACATTAAAATGATTTTTATTATAATTTATAATTATTTGATAAACAATTAATCTATTATAAAATTTTTAACCATATAATTTTCATAATTTATTTATTTCTATTTATATCATAATATTTAATGGTTAGCTTATATTGTATATACTTAAAATAATATTATTTCATGACTCATTTAAGATCGGTGTTGTGAGTCTTGTATGCTAATGATCATAGAATCATTTTTAAATTAATTTAGTGTTATATTATCCCCCAATTTAGTAACTTTCATCCCCTCAATTAGAACATGATATCAGAAAAAAAAAATTGACATTGAAAATACATTTCTTGAAATATCTTATCATAGATATAGTTAATAAAATATCATCTTAAAAATATGGGAATTGAAAAACAAAGGTTACATGAAATAACAAAAAACCAGGTTTCTATAAAAGGGGATCACTGTTTGGATTTGAATAATGTATTTATAAAGAACATAAATTTAGGATTTGATGTTATACTTTTTTATATAAATGAGATATCATAAATTTATTGAGAATGAATAACTATTTTATATAATGACCATTTCCTAAAGGTGAGAAATTACAGTACCATATAGACAAGGAACATAAGGAAATATACTTACTTTCTAAGTTTAATTTCATCCTTATTAAATTTACACAAAAATATAATCTTATAATTTAATAAATTAGAATTCAAGATGAATTTTTATTCATGATGTTCTAATATAATCATTTAAAGGATTACATAACCATAAAAGGATAACAAGATATTCTTTATATTTAGACATTAATGAAAACCAAAATGGTTAAAACAAGGTCATATAATTCCTAAAATAAATAATCCTTCATATGATTAGATACAAAAAATAATCTCCAAGTCCTCATAATTAAAACCCAATGTTTATCATCGACCATTAAATAAGTTACTACCTTTAGAATTCTCTAAAATAAGTATGAATAAGATTAAAACAAAAAAAATGGTTCGATCCTATATTATTTTGAGATGGATTTAAAAATTATCTCCAAATAAAAAAAATCAATTTTAATGTCTCATAACAAAAATATATATTTCTTAATAATATAATCTCCAATATATATTAATCATTTCTATAAATATAACAAATTTCAAAAAATTCACAATAAAAAATAATTCAACCTTTATTCCTAAAATAAAATGCCATAATGCTTGGTCTACCATAATCTCATATTATTTAAAAATCATAAACTTCTTCCTCGATAACATTAATCACCTAGTAAAAATCACTTTTCAATCAAATTTATCTATAAGATGAAATATATTCTCTCAAAATCAAGTTAGTTTTTATTGGTCAGATCATTTAAATGATAAAAAATTATGTAATACTAAACAAGACATCAGATAAGACAATGGTTGGAATTTATCCCTTCTCGCCATTAAAAGTTTCATTCAAATTGTATTTCCATTTAGTATTTGACAAGGTTTATGTTCTCGAAAACATTTCTAATATAATCCATATAACATTCCCAAAAATATGGAAAACATACTCAAAAATAATATTAGTCATCGAAATCCTTATAAAGACTAATTGTATTAATGCCTTTATACGTATGTCCAAAAATTGACAACAAAATTCTCCCTAAAATAACATTTTCACATGTTAAAGTTAGGGTTAAATATATCTTAAACATCCATAAAAACTCCAAGAATTCACCAAAATTACTCCCATCACACAAAACATTAATGAACATATGATGAATTTAAACGTATGATCATCCTTATATATACCACTAAATCGTATCTTTTTAATACCCTTATGTATGAACATTAATCACAAAACATTTATCATAATCCATTAACCATCATTTTCCATTAAATTCTTTAATACTAAAATTCTACAAAAAAAATATTATCCATGTACTAAGATTCAATAATGTCAAAACATAATAAATGATATAATACATACATTTCATATGTCATCTATAGTTTCATCAACTTAAAAAATAATGGTTTTATTCATTAATAGGAATTTATTTTTATAGTAATTTTGATAACATTCTTGATCTTTCCCATATGGAATTAAATTTTTGTTACACACAAACTCCACACATTTGAAACATTTAATTTTTACCATGGGAATAATTTTAATCCCTTTCATAGAATTAATGGAATGATTCGTTTTTTCCATGGTATATTATATCTTTATACCCCCTTTATGAAATAAAAAAAACATCTTCCAGATATCCTTTTTACATTTTCCTAAGTTCTTACTACATTTTTTACACATAGATTGTTGAATCTTCTACCATTGTGATCCTTATCACCTGAGATTATATAGAATCCCATATTTCTCTTGATCGGTGCATTAATAAACACAAAACAATCCATGTTTTTAATCATAACATGTGATAGCTTGTTAAAAATAACCCTAATAATTTTCACTAAAGATCTTATTCTCTATATTTCCCTTTCAAACAGCCACAATATTTTCATTCACATGTATTATTAATTTAGTTCATGTTTGATCCATTAATTTACTAAAAATGAAGAAAAATTTATTGTTCATATATCAAATAAAATATATTAAAACATATTTTGAGGAGGAAAATACTAAGATATATTTATCCATTCTATCCTCAATTTAACTATTTTTCTTTATACAAAAATAACTATAATTCTCTTTACTGTACCATCTTTTGTGGTTATAGAGAATTTATAACTAATTCAAAAATAACATCCAAACCTATAAATTTATCTAAACCTTACTATGATACTAACAATGAGGATAATGTATTAAACATTATATATTTCAGTATTATAAGACTATAATTTACTTTATTCTTAAAAATAACTTTTATGTTTTTAATTTTAGAGAATTAGTTCATATATAATACAGAAAAAACTATATATCACAATGTGTACACTACAAATAGATATTAATATTTTCCACAATATATAACTTTTCAAATAAAACATGTTATCTTTTAATGAAAAATCCACATAAATTAATCATTAATTATTCCATTATCTTAACCATCATTAAACCCTGTGAAAAATATTTTAAATATCTAGGATGAGTGAAAAAAATATCAGGTAGGGATATAATATAAAATAATTAAACCTATTAGTCTATGAATAATTTTAAAAATATTTCTCTTCATTGTATGCTTTTGGATCAAAATAAATATTATCTTACCAAAGAAATACCATTTTCTACCCAATGATTTTTATAGAACATTTCATAAGAAAACAGAAAGGAAAAAATAAATCTCATAAAATTTCCTCAAAAACATGATAAACTCATGAATACTATTTCCATAATTTATACCTTTTATCTTTAATAATTACTAAATAATTTTGGAGGAAATAAGATTTGTCCTTACCTTTTTTGACATCATAGGATTACCATAAAATCCAATAGAAAACATAGATAAAACCTATATATATAATAGGATATAACTTTTTATATCACTCTTAAAAATTGAGTAACAATATGGTTGAATTCCATATATAATTAATTGGAGGGGTATCACAGACCAACCCTCCTTTAGTTTATTACATAACCACCCATCCTTGGTTTATTGCATTATCACTCATCCTTGGTTTATCAAGGAACCACCCACTTTTGGTTTATGATGTAATCAATGATCATTGTAAATAATTATAAAGAACCATAAAATAATAAGAAAACATAAATGCTTGAAATTCTAAATATAGAACTCTTTAAATATTCTTTTAACCCATAAGAAGCATTTACTGATATTGTAATATCAACTCTATATAAGTGCCCATTTCCCATTTCAATATACCTAGAAAAAGGGAGATATATATTTCATTAATGAAAAATGAAATATTTAAAAATAATCCATCAATTAGATAATGGTTATGGTATTGGTTTATATTATTGTGATCATATACATTAAAATAGAAAATTATATTTGTTATTTTGGTGAAACATTTTTTACAAAACACATAATAATATTCCTTATGAAAACCATTGAAAAATATCAAAAGAGACCTAAAATAACCTTCATAATTATTTTATATTCATAAAAATAAATGAAAAAAATCAATTTTAAGGAATATTGATATGTAATAAAAATACATAGATAATTTTTCTTTAAAACGTTTTAGAACAAGGTTTTTAATGTTTAAGTATCCCTTACAAAAAACCATTAAAAGATTAATTATTTTTGTTAAACATTTTAAGGAATTTCAATATTGATAAAACATTACCATTATTATCAATTTAAAATTAAACAATAAATTTACAAAAACATTTATATTAACATAGAATAAAAATATTTATAAATTTAATCATTAATATTTTTTAAAACGAGGTTTTAAGTAAAAGAGTACCATTTCTGGAGTATGATTCATCATGTATGTTATTTATCTCCATGAATAATAAACTTATGTAAATTATTTAATTTCTTATGAAACATATAAATTTTTATTATTATTTTAATTTCATTTATTACCATGTTATATACAATTAATTAATTAATTTAGTTCACATCAAATGTTTTAACGATATTTGGATTATATATCCAAAACAACTTCATTAGCTTGAATATGTTAAAATTGGTCATTATTTAAACATATAAAGAACTATAATAAAGAATAAATTGTCATTTTTTAATATAAATTATTAATTTAAATTCATTTAAGAAATATGGTTATGAAAAAATGAACTATGTTACAATCATGTACACGATAGGTCGTACGTACACATGAGTAACGTTTCCCTTTTTCAAAGATTATTATTGAAAGAAGATATTTTTTATTTCATATTTAAATAATGATAATAACATAATAAATACAATATTATTTCTTTAAATATAATTATTTATACCATTCATGTGATGTGGTGATGAAAAATGGATCACATCGCTTCTTAGAGGTGGTAGTTCCCACATATTCTCAAACAACATTATCATTTTTTTGTGAGTGGAAAGGTAAGAAATAAAATGATATATTATGGATTCATAATTATAAATATGTCAATAATATCATAATTATTTCATATTTACCACATATATTTAGAATCTTTGTCCTTATTACCATCCATATAAAGTGTTACTAAAAATATGAATCTCGTTACTTCTCATGGCGGAAGACTGTCATACACACGAGCGAAGCTATCGTATCCCCCAATAAATGTAGAGTAGTAATTTCTATGTTATATAATAATTAATAATTATAATTATATTACAAATATAATATATATACATATTTTTCATTATTATAACCATCTCTAAAATATGATTATGATAAAAAAATTAAATCACTTCGCAAGGTGGTAGTATGTCATACTCATGAATGGTGGTTTTGTTTCCAATTTAATAGAAAAGGTGATAGATGTAGGTTATAAAAATAACAAAATAACCTCTCAGAATATGGTATGTACTTTTGTTATTATATCATCATAATTGAAAATTATTTTCGAGAGGTGGATGGACAAATAAAATAAAAATTCTTAGTTGAGCATTATACCCCGTCTTTAGAAAACCTCAATCGGTTGGCACCAAAAGCCTTAATTTGATGTTTTTTTAATAAAAATAGGAAATATAGGCCTTGGATGTGAAATTAATTAATTTTTTTAAGATTTTAGTATCTAAAACAAAATGATTTTAAGGTTTTCTGTGGAGATAATAGGGGGGTTTCTTTTATATGTGGGGTGAGTGGCATGTTTTTTATTTTTGAAAATAAAATATTATAACTCTATTTTACTCATGAAAAAGCCTCAAAATTGACTATTATCAATGATTATATGATATGAGGTCACTAAATGTCAATAAAATATAATTTATAATGTTTTTATTTTATCTTAACCCTAATTATTTTAGTTTAACGCTAGGTAAACCAATTTTCACCTTAACCACAATAAATGTTTTTTACTGTTTCTCTATTTATTATTACCAAAGATTATTTTAACCTCATTATATATTATATATTATTCTGATTCAAAATATTTAATCCATTTTAACAAATTTTAATATTTTATTTTATAGAATATAGTTTAAAATTGAACATAATGACATGACAAAAAAAGAGGTTTTCAAAAAATTGTATTTTTTCAAGAAATAGATGATTTTATATTAACTATGCGAATAGTAATGATCATTATATGAATTAAAATTAAAATTTATATAAACATAATATATTTAATTAATTTATGTAATCTGTCAATAGGGATTAATTTATATAATTAAAATTGATACAAATTATGCATTATAAAAAAATTCAAAAAAAACTATTTTAAACCCAAAAATAGAACTCTACTAAAATACAATATAAAGATGATTAAAATGTAATTAAGTGGATTAAATATAAATAAATAATACTTATGTGACATTAAATCATATTAAAATCTTAATGGTACTTTTAAATTACTTAACTTATTGAAAAGATATGACATTTTAACAAAAAAATATTATTTTTCACTATTCACTAAGAAATCAATATTTTCAAAAGAATCAAAAAAAGTTACTCTAGGAAAAAAATTATTCTTGTTTAAAAAAATAATTAAACATTAAAATTAATTTTATAAAATTTAACAAAATTATTTTTTAACAATAAGAATAGATACATGATAATATTGGGTTTTAGGACAATACAATTTCTAAGCACATGACTGGATTTATTCTAATACCAATATAAGGAAAAATATTAGACAAATTATACAAAATATGATTAAATATATAATATATATAATTCATTAAAATAAATCTCCAAAATATATTAATTTAATTTATAAAGATAAAAACACATTGCGTTTATAAAATCTATTTTTCAGAAAAACATTTATTTTACTTTCAAATGGTCTTTATTTTTATTTAAAATCAATTGATAACCAATGAAAATATTATACACGTGTAAACCATGTAATTTTTATAATTTACTTATTTCTATTCATATCTACCCATTTATTGTCTAGTTTATAACGATTATATTTAGAATAACATTACTTCATGGTTCATTTAACCTCACTATTGTGTGTCATATACACTATTGAGCATAGCACCATTTTTAAATTCTTAGGGTGTTTAAAATTATTATATATTCCACTTCTCATAACCCCAACATTGTCCCTAAAAATTATGTTAATTCATTTAGGTTTAAATCATGCCAACTACATTTACTTTAATACATGATATGATGTGTGGATTCCACAATCATGAAATACTAAACATGGATATCATAAAAACATAGCTAGAAATTTTTTTAGTAGAATTTTTTAATTACCACTAATACAAATTTGTTTAATTCTTCCAATTATCTTTTTCAAGACTCCAAAATAATTGAAAATTGTCACTAACTTTAGCCTTACCAACAATTTAACTACAGATGAATCATAACAAAGAAGATGGAATGAGTTATCAAGCATAATACCCTCTAAAAGAAATTTTAATAAATTATGTTAAAATATTACTTATTTTTTCTTTTATTTGGATGTACCATGTCCAAAAAAATAATTTAAACATAATATTTTTTATTATTTTAAAATGTAATCTTATTAATTCATTTACCTTATGTGGTTGTGTTTAATAATTAAATAAATTTGAAACCATATATAAATAATGAATCATGCATAGAAAAAAAATAAAAAAAATGATATGATCATTATGTTTTATCTACCGATTGTTTTATTAGGTGGAAGACAAATCAACCTTATCCTTTTGAAAAAATCTACTTGAGCTAATATCTGGCTCGATTTACAACATTCCTTTATTGACCTATGTATCTTCTGTATTGGTTTCTCCTTGATTAGTCATGAATCACCTCGTAGTTATTAGAGATCCATATTGTATTATTACATACTTACCCATAGATGAGGGGAACTAGGGGTTTAGGGTTTCAGAAATAATCTTTTGATACACAATCCCAAAAATAATAAATATTGAAGGGATGTTTCAAAAATAATCATATGTAAATTTAAAATAAAGTAATCATAAAACCCCCATGTTATAAATAAAATAATTAAATAGAAACACATACACATTATGACCAAGATATTTATCTATTACAATATGTGGGGAATATAATCTACCTTTCATTTAAATTATTTATTCATAAAGTTACATATTTTCATTTAATAAATAAATAATTATTTAATTATTTAATTATTTTTCTTAATTATTTATAAAAATAGTCTCTAAGATTCCCATCCTATATAATTTTAAATAAAATAAATAATTTTAATTTTAATTTTAAAATAATTCATACATAGAATGTACTAATAAAGTACTAGATGTAAACCCATTCTAGCCTGAAAAAATTTATTTTGGAATTATAGACACACAAAAGTCATGTACTAGAGGTCACATGGTCTGGACTCTTTATTGTTTTATGAAACCCATATTTGGAGTTTAATAGCAACAATACATGTATTTTCACTTGATAGAGATACTAATTTCAATAAGTAATCATCTAGCCTTGAAATAATACTTCCCTTGATATCTTATTATTGAGAGGGATGAGGATTATTTTCTCCCTATATTTCGTATAGAATAATTTGGAGTTCTATTAGTATTGGGTGAATTACATTGATATAATTTTTTATTGAAAATAATTCAATCACCCCCTTAAAAAATGATATATATAAGATTATATAATTAAGGTTAAAAAATTATTATTTTCAAAAAATGACCATAACTTATAAATTATCTAAATTAAAGATGATGTAAAATAATAATATTATTATTTTTATAATCAGGGACATGTGATAAACTCATAGATATTTTAATATCATTTGATAAATAAATAAATCAGTATTTTTTTAAATGATATTAAAAAAATATATCATTTTTTGAGCCCATTAAATGACCAATGAATATTCTATGAAATTTTATCAAACCTTCAATAACAATTTTTTATTTAAATAAGTAAATATAATTATATATTTGTTCACTAAATAAATAAATATTATATTTTAAAACACCCAAATAATTTTTGTTTAATATTCAACTCATATATAATTTAAACTCAAATCAATAGTTATTGAATTTATGTGATAAATAGGACCTGTAAATTATTATCCCACAAAATGAGAGTAATTTACATCAATACTAGGGATGTGGAGAAATTCAATGAAAATCATACACTTCTAATAGTAAAGAACCTAGAATGACTCGAACCAGAGACCTCAGTGAGACCCCACATGGCCACTACTATTGAGTTATTCCCTGGTGGAAACATGGTGATAAAAATATCTATTTTTGATATTAAATTAAAATATAATTTAATTATGATTTTGAATAAACATAATGTGTGAACCTATAGACCACTTTATTATAATAATTAAGAGAACATTCCAAATGTTCATGAATAGTGTGTAGCAATACATCAAGACATCAATAGACAAAGTGTAATGACCCACACATTTATTAATGAAAATTACTGTTGTTCTAATTAAATATCTTATTATGTAAAATGGTTATATAAAACTTATGAACTTCCTTGGTTTTAGTTTTTGGTATTTTAAAATACCTTTAATAAATGTTACTGTTTCTAATATAGTCATTGAATAGTGATCACAAGATTAGTATAAATATAGGGATTTAACAAATCCAATTTTCTCAAAAAAAGGAAGTGATGGCCTCATCTAGAAGAATTTCTACATACGATTCCCATTTGTTGGAGCTCGGAAAGGAGATAGATTCACTGGACTTCGCTATTGACCAAACTCAAGTCGAGCTTCAACACGTTAAGCTTGAACAGAACCACCTATAGAAGAAGTGGAAGTTAATAGAGATTACCACTCGAGCGATGTTATCTGAGTTTCCCCAAGAGTCTGTCACCATCACATACCTTACCCTTAGGTCTTATGCGGGTGTTATAAGGGGTTATGTAACAAGACCCTAGCACTATGATTATTTCCATATGTTTTTTATACAATATATAATATACATTTATTTTATTATTGTTACGTTGTAAATGGTTTTTAAAGCTTAAATAGTATTTTTGGTTAATATTTAAATTCAATTAAGAAATCTATTTTGATGAATTAATCGATTTTTTAAATAAATATTATTTTTAATAAAATATTATTATTACTAACTTACTTTTTATTAATTCTAAATGATAGTATAATTTTTATTAATACAATTTTAATTTCTATTATGGTTTGAAAACTGTTTTTGTCGAAACCCATGAATTTCAATAAATGTCCGTTTTTATTTTAAAAGTTAAAATTCACATATTTATAAAATTATTTAGATAAATTAAATATTATTTTTGGAATTAGGATTTCAAAATTATCCAATGGTAAATTTTTAATAATTTTCTTAGATAGTCGAATTTTTGGGTAAAAATTAAATATTATTTAAATATATAATGTGTTTTATGACATCATAATGAACCAATAGTTATGTAATAAAATACTATAAAAGGAATGTTCATACAATAAATGTTTTAAATTTAAAATAATTTGATTTTATATTTGTTTTATTTTTTTTACAAAGCCATATTGAAGCCTCCAACACTTATAAAACATTTTATCATTTTAAAATGATTTCCTGGAGGTTGTGACTCACCTCCACATAAGCCTGCCTAATATTTTAATAATTTAGTACATTGGTCTTATAAAATAATTTCTTCCACTCCCCTTTTGAAAAATCCATTGGAAAGCCCCATGGGATGGTTTGTGGTTTTTATTAGTTTAATGTGTTGTGTCTGAAACCTAAATAATAAAGAATTCATTCTCATTTCCTATATAATCCCACTCAACCTCCCATTACACTTCACTCAAATCATTTTTATATCAACCAAACTCGTCCCTCCTATCTCTAGATTCCTCCTAAGGTGCCCCAAGATACGAAGAATCCACTCTCAATCCTCTCCCAAGCCATTGAGATCACACATCCATGTAAGGGATTTCTTCCTTCACCATTTTTCCCAAATTTATTTATGTTGTTATAACCTTTTATTTTCAATTAAAATTTTTGGGGAATTTTTTTGCACCTCCACTATATTTCCCTCCTTATTCTTGGATTTTTTTATACCTTATTATCTCTCATTAATTCCTTCCATGTACACTCATAACCATGATGAAATTATGTAAGTAATTTCTCTCTTCTCATATACATGTAAGCGATTCTTTTATATTATGCATCTAAATTCCATTTAATATGTTGAGATATAATATTACTTGACCCCCCATACTATACATTTCATTTATACTGGATGAGATACCCCTTTCTCTCTCATCAACCAATTTTATGATTTCTATTTGACATCGTTATGCTATCGAAGTTACACCAAAATTTCCCATTCCAAAACCATTGTGTAAGTGAATACCATGCCCAATTCACTATCAAGGGTATTCACCTTTATACACATGTACTTGTTTATTTATGACTTAAATTTATATATTCCATGTCTCTTATTCATGGAATAAATTATGATTTTTAATGAATTCATGTAGTATGATCCATGTGGCACACTTATGCATGAAATGAAATGTTTATAAAGGGTGCACCCTGATAGCGCTACATTTCATTATGTAAAGATTAGTATCATGATAGGTCAAGTACAATGAGGGTTTACTCATTCTAATTCAATTGCAATGATGTTTTACTCATGCTAACTCAATTTCAATTAGGGTTCACTCATGCTCCATGTGCAATGAGACTTGGCTCATATTAACATCATGTTAAGTGTTATTGCAACATTTTAATGTTATGTTAATCATGGAATATAAATCCTTTATGTTCATGTTTCTCTTATGCTCCATTGATATTACTATTTCCTAACATGTATTGTATTATTCATGTTATTCCTTTTTTACTCCCTATACCGGGCTTTATATCTCACACTTTTCATATATATGCCCTCAGGTTATCCCATAAAATACTAAGTACGAGGGAATGTTGTGGTCACATAAAGGAAATTTTCAATAATGATGTTGTATTTTTATGTCATAATATGTCATGTAATTTTCATAATTTCCCAAGACATAGGAACTCTCGATCCTCAGATTTGTCTTAAATGAAATTTTATGTAATAAATCATGTATTAGTGTGTAATAAAGAGAAATTTTATTATAGTTAGTACCAGATTATAGGTTTATTTATTTTTGGTATTAGGATTAGAAAACCCTAGTGAAATCCTTTGGGATAAGAATATGAATAATAAAAACATCCCTAAATTTTTGTGAGTATAGAGTAAGTGGTTTATCAAGAAAATACATCCATTTTTATATGGGAACAAGTAGAGGCGGCTCTTCCACATATGTATCAAGGGGTAAACCCCAAAAACACCACTTTGAGATAGACTCAAATGAGAATTGGTGAAAAAAAAAGGGTCTTGCTACACTCTTGGTTATGAAACTCATGGGGGATATGATTTGGTGAATTTATAAGCTTAGTATGACCTATTATTAAGGGAATAAAAAAATACTCGTAAGAATATATGTTGGGAAGTAAATCATGGATAACATATATTAAATCCTATAATACATAAGTAATGAAAATAAAAGAAATTTATAAGTTATCCCTTTTTAATTGGATTCCCCTTTATGTTTTACCCCTAACTTTCCTTTTATTCCAGCCAATAGTCGGTAATAGGGGGACTCAGGCTAACAACCGATACAAAAATCAATGTAATGAATATTATAACGAGATGCACAATCCAATGGGAGAAAGAATCACAATAATTGTCATGATACTCTCTCATTTAACTCATGTTTAGAATAGAAAAATGGGTCAAGAAGAACGTCCACCCCCCTAGAAAGAAAAAGCTGCAATCAAGAGCTTTATGAGATAAAGGCCTCCTAATTTTAATGGATCATCTGATCCCTAAATCTCCGAACAATGGATTAACTCCATTGAGAAGATATTATTCATCCTTAAATATTCCAAACAAGAGAAGGTTCTTCTATATTCTTATTTTATGGAGGTTGAAGCTGATCTATGGTGGAAATTCATCAAAAATACAAATCCAGAGGAAGAGATGGATGTGTTGGAATGAAAGGATTTCCGAAAAATGTTTTTTGTTAAATATTTTCCATGAACCCTTCGACTTAAGATAGAAAGGAACATAATTACCCTCAAGAAAATAGATGAAGAATCCATTAGAGAGTATGAGGAAAACATTAAGAGGATTTCATGATACTCCTCAATATTTTTTGTTACCCCCAAATGCAAGGTTGACTACTTCTTTGGTGGGATAAAAGCTAGCCTTAAAAATTCCCTAGTGATTCGTGACTTCGATAGCTATGAAGAAATTGTCCAATGTACCCTCAATATTGAAATGGAGATTAATTAATCTTAGGGGTATCATGGGGATAATAATCATAATATGTACTTTAATTTTGGTCGTTCTATGGATAAATACAATAGTGATAAGAAATTCTAGCACCCCACTTGACAAAGGTGTAGAAAGAAGCACCAAAGAAATTTCCTAAAGGGGAAGAGGAAATACTTTAGGTGTGGAAGAGAAGGGAACCTAGCCATTAATTACTGACAAGAAAACCCATTTTTTATGATATAGGAGAGAAACACTCTGTTCTACCCTAAATTCATTGTTAATTGATTCAAATTCAAAGTAATAGGGAACTTTTCAAAATAGTTCCCTAATCCATGGGTTTTCTAAGGCAACCAACAACCCCCTAGGAAGCAAGGGAGAATTTTTTTCATCACTAACACTGAAGTGAATCCTGGAAACAAAGTGGTGAAAGGTATTTGATCTATTCATTAAATATTAGAGAATGTATTTTTTGAATATGGTTCTATGCATTATTTTATATCACTAATGTTTAGTATAATAATCCCAACACCACCAAAAATCATGGAAGTAAAGATGTTTGTGAGAATGGAAAATGGGGAAATTATTGCATTACATGAATATAACTCATCCCCTGTCACAATTTGTGGATTGAACTTCCCAAAGAACCTCGTAATACCCACTTTGGTGGAATTTTATTTAATTCTTGGCATGGATTGTCTTTCCCTATATAGAGCCAAAATAAATTGTTGTGAGAGGGAAATCACTCTCCATATGGTGAATCGACCCCCGATTCTATACAAGAACAAGGAGGAGGATTAATCTTCTTTAGCACCATCATCTCAAGTGTGGATATTACTACCCTATAAGCATGTGTATCTGGTTCTGATGATTGAGTCTAATAAAGAAACCATCCTTGAATAAATTCCTATTGTGAGGGAATTCCCTGAAGTGTTTCCTGAGGAATTTCCTGGTCTTCGTCCTAGAAGAGATGTCAAATTCTCAATTGATCTTATACCTGGGGCTTTTCTAATATCCATGACTCCATATATAATGGATGTGTGGAGCTTGAGGAGCTAAAGATACAACTATATGAGAATTTGGATAAATGGTTTATACGCCCAAGTGCTTCACCATGGGGTTCACCGGTCCTCTTCGTCAAGGAGAAGGATGGGTCAATGCGCCTTTTCGTTGATTAAAGTGAGCTCAACAAAATCACGATAAAGAAAAAGTTTCCTCTATCGTGAATTGATGACTTGTTCGATCAACTACGTGGAGCACAATACTTCTCCATGATGGATCTGTGGTTAGGATATTTCCATGTAAGGGTAAAGAAGGAGGATATCCCCAAGAATGCTTTTCGTACAAGATACGGGCACTATGAAGAGTAATTCTTTTCGGACTCACTAAAACTCTATAAATATTCATGGACTTGATGAATAGAGTCTTAGGATATTACATTGACAAATATTTGGTAGTTTTTATAGACAATATTCTAATATACTCCAAAACCAAGAAGGATTATGGGGAGCATATAAGAACTATACTAGAGGTCTTGCAAAAGGATAAGATCTATGCAAAGTACAAAAAGTGAGAATTTTGGTTAATGGAATTCTCATTATTGGGTCATATAATCACAATCAATGGGATATATTTGGATTTTTCCATGACAGCTGCAATTGAGGGATAACCAAGGCCAACATTGGGGACAGAAATCCATAGCTTCTTGGGGTTAGATAGATATTATCACTGATTTGTGAGACGTTTCTCACTATTTTCGAACCCTTTTACCAATATAACTCGAAAGGGATTCAAATTTACTTGCGTGATGAATTAAAATATAGCTTCAAGGATTTGGAAAGGAGGCTTATCACTGCACGTGTACTCACACTACCCACAAGTGGAGAACTTTTTATGGTATTTAGTGATTCTTTGAAAAAGGTCTTGGGCTGTGTGTGATTCAAAATGACAAAGTCATTGCTTATTCTTCAAAGAAATTGAATGTTCATGACCAAACATATACAACACATGATCTAGAGTTGGCTGTAGTAATCTTCACTTAAAAAACATGGTGACATTACCTTTTTGGGGAGAAGTGTGAAATATATACGAATCACAAAAGCCTCAAGTATATATTTACACATAAATAGTTGAACATGCACCAATGAAGATGGTTATAGTTGATCAAATACTTTGTCTGGTCAATCCATTACCACCCTGGGAAAGAGAACAAGGTGGATGATTCTCAAGTAGAAAGGATTCAGAAACTCTTTCATTGATGAAAATTTAAAATGATCCAATCTTTTTAGATTTGATTAAGATGGACATAGGAATAATAAATAAGGGAATATCATCAGTCCTTTTGACAAACGATTGCTCAACTGTATCTTTTGAAAAGGTTAAAGGATTCCAAAAAGGATGTTGTGGGAATTCAGAAGAAAGTGAAAACTATCAGAAATGGAAATCTGTGGAGTTCAATTTTAATGAATAAGGAATTGTGATATTTGGGAAAAGACTATGTGTTCCATAAATCCCAGAGTTAAAGAATGAACATTTGGATGATTCACATTGTTCAATTTTCTATATTCACTTAGGAAACACAATGATGTATCAAGATCTCCAAGATCATTACTGGTGGGATAACATGAAGAAGAAGATCACTGAGTATACATTAAAGTAACTTGTATATCAATAAGTAAATGATTAGAAGTAGAATTAAGTTGGGATGGTGCAACCATTACCTATACCAACATGGAAATGGGAGGACATCCCCATAGACTTTTTCAAAGTACTTCAGATAAAATCAAAAGGAAACAATGATATATGGGTTATTGTAGATCATCATATAAAGAATGCACACTTCATTAAAATTCAGGAGGATTTCTCATTGGATCAACTAGCATGGATATACATCAGAGAAGTGGTAAGGCAACATGGATTACCACTATAAATTTTATCCAATTGAGATCCAAGATTCACCTCTATGTTTGGAAGAGTCTCTAATATGCTCTGAATACTGAGCTAAACTTCGGTATGTCTTATCATCCTCAAACTGATGGCCAATATGAGTAGACTATTCTAACACTTGAGGACATGTCGAGAGCATACTCAATGGAAATCAAAGGAGGATGGAATCAACATATTCCTCTGGTTGAGTTCTCTTATAATAACAGTTTCCACTCAAGAATCCAAATGGATCCTTATGAATCCCTTTATGGGAAGATATGCAGAACAACGACATGTTGGGATGACGTTGAGGAGTGAAAACTCCTAGGTCTAGAAATGGTCTAAGAAATGGTGGAGATGGTTAAACCATCCAGCATCACATTAAATCTGCTCAGAATCAACAAAATATCTATGCTGATAATCATCAACGAGAACTATTTTCTAATGTTGGAGATATGGTATTCCACTTTATATCACCGTGGAAGAGATTTATGAGATTTGGGAAGAAGGGAAAGCTTAATCCAAGGTACATCGACCCTTTTGATATCCTTGGTCTCATTGGAGGAGTGGAATATCAACTATCACTCTCACCGAACCTATCTCATGTACATGATGTATTCCATTTATCACTCTTGAGGAAGTACATACCTGACCCATCTCATGTACTCAATCAATAGGTGGTACCATTGGAGAATGACCACTCCTACAAAGAGAAGCCAGTTAAGATCTTATATTGTAGGGAAAAAGTTCTATGAAATAAAACAATTTCCCTCGTCACGGTGTTGTGGAAAAACCTCAAGTTTGAAGAAGAAATGTGGGAATTTTAGTGAGTGATAAAGAAGAGTTACCCTCATCCATTTTAGTGCAGGAAAAAGAAATTTCAAGGTCCAGATTTCTTAAGGGGGGGAATACTATAACGACCCAAACATTTATTAATGAAAATTCCTCTTGATCTAATTAAATGTATTATTATGTAAAATGGTTATATAAAACATATGAAATTATTTGTTTTAAGTTTTTGGATTTTAAAATACCATTAAGAAATGTTATCTTTGCTAATATAGGCATTTGACAATGATCACATTACTAGTATAAATATAAGGCTTTAACAAATCCAATTTACTCAGACAAAGGAAACGATGACCTCATCCAGTAGAATTGATCCATATGAAGCGCATTTTTCCAAGCTCAGAAATGAGGTAACATCACTGGGCTTCGCTCTTGAGCAAGCCCAAACTGATCCTCAACATGTTAAGCGTGAATGGAACCACCTATGGGAAAAGTGGTTAATAGAGATTACCACTCGAGCGATGTTATCTGAGCCACCCCAAGAGTCTATCACCCTCACACACCTTACCCATAGGTCTTCTGAGTGTTTTATAAGGGGTTATGTTTAAATACCCTAGCACTATGATTATGTGCATTGTTTTTGTATAGAATAAAGAATATACATTCATTTTATTATAGTTACTTTTTAAATGTTTTTTAAAGCACAAATAATATTTTTGGTTAATAATTAAATTCAATTAAGATATCAATTTTGAGGAATTAATGGATTTTAATTAAATATTAATTTAATAAAATATTATTATTACTAAATTAATTTTTATAAAATATAAATGATCATATAGTTTTTATGAATACAATTGTAATTTTTATTTAGGTTTGAAAACTATTTTTTGTCAAAACCCATGAATTTTCAATAAAAGTTGGATTTTATTATAAAAGTTAAAATGAAAATATTAAGAAATTTATTTAGACAAAATGAATATTATTTTTAGAATTAGGATGTCGAAATTATCCAATTGTGAATTTTTTATAATTTTCTGAGAGTCAAATTTTGGGGTAAAAATTAAATATTGTTTAAATATATAATGTGTTTTATGACATCATAATGAACCAATAGTGAAGTAATAAATTACTATAAAAGGTATATTCAGAAAATATATGTTCGAAATTTAAAATAATATGATTTTTTAATTGTTCGATTTATTTTACAAAGCCTTAGTGGACCCTCCAAGACATATAAAAGATTTGGTCATTTTAAAATGATTTCCTGGAGAGTGTGACCCACCTCCACAAAAGGAATCATGATATATTAATAATTTCATCCATTGGCCTTATAAAATAATTTTTTCCACTCCCATTTTGAAATAACCATGGTAAAAACCATGTAGTGGTTTTTGGTTTTGATTAGTTTAATGTGTAGTGTCCAAAACCAAAATAATATAGAGTTCTCTCTCCTTTCCTATATAAACCCACTCAACCTTCCATTACTCTTCAATAAAGCTATTTTGAGCTCGACCAAATTCTACCCTTGTCTATTTTTAATCCTATCAAGGTTCCCAAATCTCCTAAGAAGCCTCTCTCAAGCCTCTCCCAATCCTTTGGGATCACACTTCCAAGTAATGGATTTCTTCTTTTCTCATTTTTGTCCAAATTTATTTATGTTATTATACCCTTTTATTTTCAATAACAAATGTTGGGTAATGATTTGGAACCTCCATCATACTTCCCTCCTTATTTTTGAATGATGTGATACCAATTTCTCTCTCAATAATGTCTCATGTGTACACATGTTACCATGCTGAAATTTCATAAGGAATTTCTCTTTTCTCATTTACATTCAAGAAATTATTTTATATTATGCATCAAAATTCCATTACATATATAGGGATATTATGTTCCCTGACCCCCATTACTGTTCATTTCATGTTTAAATGATGGGAGACCAATTTCTCTCTCATAAACCGATTTTATGGTTTCTATTTGACATCGTTATGTTGCCGAAGTTAGACCAAAATTTCCCATGAAAAAATCATTATGTAAGTGAATACCATACCCATTTCTCTATCAAGGGTATTCACTATTATGAACATTTACTTATTGATTCAGGACATAAATTGTTTTATTCCACATCTCTTTTAAATGTAATAGATTATAATTTTTAATGAATCCATGTTGTATGATTCATGGGGCACACTTTTGCATGAAATGAAATGTTTATAAATGGTGCTCTCTAATAGCCCTATAACGCATTGGGTAAATATTAGTATCATGATACATCAAGTAAAATGAGGGTTTACACATGTTAATTCAAGTGAAATGAGGGTTTACTCACGCTAATTCGAGTGCAATGATGGTTTACTTATGCCCCATGTGCAATGATCCTTGGCTCATGCTAATATCATGATTAGTGTTGTTGCCACATTTCCATGTTATGTTAATCATTCTATATCATTCCTTTAGGTTCATGTTTCTCTTATGATCTATTTATATGCCTATTTCCTATCATGTATTTTAATCTTCATGTTATGCCTTTTTTAGTCTCTTACTAGGCTTTATAGCTCACCCTTTTCACATGTATGTCCTCAGGTTATCCTATGCGATGCTAAGTATGAGGAAATTTTGTGGTAATGTAAATGAAGTTTTCAATAAATATGTTGAATTTTTATTTCTTAAGTTGTCATGTAATGTTAATAATTTCCCAAGACACTAGACATCTGGATCCTCAGAGTTTTCTTAAGAGACAGTTCATGTAATAAACCATGTTTAAGTGTGTAACAAAGAGCAGGATTTTTATACAATGAAACTAATGCTGAAACAACAATAATCACATTTTTTTAAAAGGCTGGGGCCGAAGCCTCATTTTATCATTAAATCAAATCAAAGACCTCTTTTAACTGGGTAGAGGGAGAGTCATTACAAAGCCCAAAGTCCCAGTGGGCCTGTAGCCCATTACATAGCCCGTACACCCAAATTTTTGGCCTAAGGCCCATTCTGTGAATAGTAACCTGGCTGCTGAAGTGCCCGCCGCTGCTACAGTACCCTGCCGCAGCTACAGTACCCGCCGCTATTGTATCCTACCCCCGCTACAGTGCCGCTACAGTACTTCGACAGTACCTGCGCCCCATGGGTTTTGAACCCTCATTTTTCATGTAGGATTACGAGGTGCTTACCACTAAGCCAAACCCCAACTACAACAAGAATAATCACATATGAATGCATACTAAGTAATGTAATCATTTTTCACGATATCTCACCAACATGTTCCATTTTAATTATTCCTTGTTTAAATTTATCATCTATGAAGTTATATGTGTTTTGAATGTGTTTTTTATGGGAATGTTGAACAAGATTCTTAGTAAGATCAATTTAACTTTTGGTATCACAGTGAACCACCATTGGTTGTTTCACATCATCACCAATATCAGTTAGTTATTGATTAATCCAGATTAGCTGAGTATAAGATATGGAAGAAAAGATGTGTTCAGCTTTAGCAGTACTGAGATAAGTGATTTCCTATTTTTTACTCAACCACCCTACAAATTTATTCCCAATGAAGAATTCTCCGCTACTGGTGGATTTTCTATCCACCACATCTCTAGCCCAGTCAGCATCATAAAATGATGATAGTTAATTATATCTTCCCAAAGTAAATAATAATCCATAATTGTGAGTACATTTAATATACCTCATGATTCATTTAACTAACACCTCATGTTCTTCTGTTCGAATACTTTGAAAGCGGGATGTTAAGAATGTTTCAAAGACAATATTTGTAAGTGTTATAGTTAAGTATAGTAAGTTTTTGATGAATCAATTAAACATGGTGGGTTCAATATAAGTTTCACCCTAACTTTTTTTAAGATTAGTTCCAACTGCTAGTGATGTCAACATTTGTTTGGAGTCATGCATATTGAACCTCTTCAGCAACTCCATTGCATACTTTTCCTAACAAATAAATGTGTAATATTTCCTTAGAATCACTTGTAGTCCTAAGAAATATGTGAGTTCACCAATCATGTACATTTAAAAATCCTATTTCATGTGATTGAAAAATTCATCAACTAATCCTTGCCTATTTCCACCATATATAATATCATCTATGTACACCAATACTATGAACTTCTGTAACGCCCCGACCCCAGTTACCTAGAGTCGGTGCATTATTACATAACATTGGCATGATCAAAAGAATGATCAAATATCGAAAGACCGATTGGTTTAGTAGCCTTGGAAACACTAGATATATTCATAAAGATTTACATTACATCATAAGGTGAAAAACTACTACAACAACATATTGTCTCCATAATCCACACTATTATCCCCTCATAATATCTATGCAGGTCATTCATAATTTACTTCTTCACATCCTAGGGAAAATAAAACATAGAAAAGGGGTGAGCTCAAATGCCCAGTAAGGATATCAATATAGCGGAAACTTTAATAAATAAGAATAAACATTTAAGGCAATGTATACTAAAACAAAAGCCTTTTAAACTTGAACTTCATAATAGTATGGAAAACAATAAAATGAAATAATGTCATTTACTTATTCATATGGATATTCTACTAATAGAATAATCACATGCAATATCAATAACCACTTTCATAATGATGGAATGCATAATGCCAGACTATCATAACCACATAGCCTAGGCCTCGCGCCAAGACTATAAATATGATTTTTCCAAGGCCTTGTGCCAAGACACTAGTTTGTATCATGTGACCTACCAATGCATAGGGGATCTATAGCGGGCTCCACCCATCACATATTAAGTCCAATTCATTCCCATATGAAAAGTTTTAAACATAACATAAACATTCGTATTAAAACTAGCATACGAAATGTCAATACTCTCACCATAAACCATGAATGGTATAAAAATAGCACATCCACAGTCAAACATATCACAAAACTTTCAATACAATATAGAAGTTTTGTATCATAATAAATAAACTTAAAATAAGCTTAAAATCCATCAAAGGATGTTGACATAGATGAAATCAAAACTATTGGACAGAAATATCTCTTTTCTCGAAATCATTGAAAAGTCACACATTTATAAAGGAAGTAATTTAAAAGAGATTTTTGAATCAAAGTGTCCCATACCACTTTGAAACTTTTGAGAAAAAATATCATTTCAAAACTTTCATGTTTATATAAATAAATCCTTAAAATCATTTTGAAAACAAGGACATTAATTAAAAATATTTAGAAAGATAAATATTTAAAACAATTAAAATTATGATCTTGATAAAAATTACCTTTCAAAAATTCTTAAAATATTCATTTTGAAATCATTTAGAAGTCACATAATTATAAAATAAAACATTTACTATGAAAATATTCTTATAAGATTGTAAGTGAAGCTTTGATGATTTTATAACGGTGGTAAATAGCCACACCCGCCGTATAAGTTAAAATAAACATTCTTACCTTCAATTTTTCGAAAGGTAAAAAGTGTCTTGTTTGGAAAACGATGGAAAGATTAATTTAAAAACAAATAAGTGTATAAATTACTTTAACCTGTATTCTTTTTAAATAGTAAAAAAAATTTGATATACATTTCGAAGAAACATGGATGTGGATGATAAAGAAATCCCAGTAGATTATTACGTATAAACAACCTCGCATAATGAAGAGATTGCGAAATAAACCATTACCTTGTATTTTTCCTTGGTTGAGGGAATGTTTTACCTCCTGTATAATGGTGAAATAATTGTTATTAAATTATACAAGAATCATATATATTAATATGATATCATATATGATCTTTTAACATTGCTTTGTTAATAATATCTTAGTATTATCGTCGTTTCGGGTGTTAACTTACTCGTTTTCTTTTATATGTTTTGTTACGTAATCCATGTTTGTCATGGATAGGTTGTATCTTATTCATATCCATAATGATATCAAGTCCTTAAAAATTATTTTTAAATCATCAAATGATAATTATACTTGAATGGATACGATGGAGAATGAATCTCATCGTGTTCGTGGAGACGGTAGTCCGTACATACGCACGAGCGACAATATCATTTTTTGATATTAAAATAATATATAATTGGATATTATATCATATATACAGAATCATTATCATGTTATATTTATTATTTACATGAGTTACACATCATTATTATACCCATCCAAATAATAATATATTGAATAACAATTACACCACGACGTGGAGACGGTAAGTCGTACGTACGCACGTATGGTGACATGTTATTCAAAGGGTGGATAGAATACTGAATATGGTTGTACCATATTTATAATAAAATAACAGTATATATAAGATACTGGAGTTATTATTTTATAATGGTAATAACAAAGAAAGAATAAGTGGAAGAAGAAATGAATTTGAAAAAGGGTGGTGAAAACATTACCTCTTCTTCGGGTTGTTCCTTTGGATTTGATCAAAAGGGATCCTTAGGTTGGATTTCTGATCAAAATAAGGCCTCTAGGTTGTAGTGAGTAAAGTTGGGAGAGTATTTGGTCAGATTTTGGACGAACCAAAAGGCTTTGAAGGTGTGAAGAAATGCGAAGGAGGAGTGCCCTTTTATAAGAGGGGTGAGAGGCACCTTTGGAAAAGCTAGAAATATTAATTTATAATAAATTCATATTAGGTTTATAATGGATCAAAAGTTGATTATTTAAATTTTAAGGTGGGTATGGGTCGAACACCACTCAACCAATAGAATTTAGACAGGTTTGGGTACTTATATTAACCATATATTTAAGTATTAACTCTAAGTTAATTAGTTTCACTTTTACAATGTCTCATTGTATTTTTATATTATATGGTTAATAAACTTACTATATACGTCATATAGACCCCAATGTAGTCCATTAATGATATAACTATAATGATATAAGTCTCTTTGCCGAAACTTAGATTTTTAGGAATTTAATTTCAATTAATAATATAATATTTGTTTTAAAAAACTCTTTTATGTCAATTTTGACACTACTCAATGGTTGATTTTTGTGAAACTCATAACAGAATTATTACTTCTAAAAAAGTAAATTAAATCAATCCTAATATATCATATTATCCTATAAAATTAGTTTAATTCATTAAAAGTCTCAAATTATATTTATTTGGGTATTTATAATATCAATTATTTTAATTTGTCACTATTATGGTAATTACTGTATCATAATTGTGTCATAAATAAATTAAATTATTTAAAGTCTAAAAATTATAAATAAAAAATAATTATGTAGGAAATATTTTTAAATTTTTAAGGAATATTTATAGTTGAAAATCCAACATACATAACCCTATGTAAAAATTGTTTTTTTAAAAGATATATGCTTGTGTTATTTTTGTATTCATTTTAACTTAATTAAAATAAAGTGTCCCTATCACTTACAAGTGGCACCATGGGGTCCCAAAATCGACCCAAAGATGCCCATGGTCGAACATGTATCAACCAATAAGGTTAGGACACGTTTTAGGGTAATTGTTTATTATTATAATATTATTTTTTAACCCTTATTTACCAGATTTACCCTTAACCATGGTAAATAAAATATTTACCGCAGTAATTATTCAAAATGTCTAAAAGTTACCTATTTACACAATTTGAACATCCTGATTCAAAATATGGAATCCATTTTTCTAAATTCAAAACACAGAAGTGGCAGAAATTAATTTAAAATTAATTCCGGTTGTCAAAACAAAAAGCGTATTTTTAAGATATAATAACTATCAAAAGATTGATACTTGTTTATGTTCGGTTTAATTGTGAAATTATGTCCAATTACCAACATTGTATTAAATGGTAAAAATATATTCTAAATATAATATAAAACCACTAAAATTCATAATTTATCACTATTAATTATTTTGATTAAAAAAAGTTGTTTTTAATTAAAATTTAGTAATTTTCACTATTCATCAAAATATGAAAGTTATCTGAATAGTACCAAAATTTCACCCTAGGCTAAATTCGATATTCCGAATCCAAAAATGAAGTCCATTTTGAAATATAAAATATATATAATTTTAAAAAGTAGGTATTACTATTCATAACAGCTAGTTTGATTGGTTGTGGTGTGTGTTAGAACTCAAAGTTGCGTACAACACATGCTACTGTATTATTCAAAGGAAAGCGTACCGTGGAAGCTTGGGATGTTTCATTTTAAATTTTTTATGTCCCCATTTAGTCAAAAAGTTTAAAATATTGTATTTAAAAAGGGTTCACTATTAAAAGTTGGTAAAAGTGCAATATTGAAAATGAATTTTTTCTTACATTCTGTCTAAGAAACTCATAATATATATTCTAAAATTATAAGGATTATATAAAGTTTAAAATTTAGTTAATAATATTCATAACCTCTTTTTAACGGCTTGTTTGGTAAGTCATGGTGCGCTTGAACTCGATGTTGCGTGTAGTGAAAGTTATTGAATTATTTTGAAGAAATAACACACTATGAAATCTTGGGGTGTTACATTCTCCCCTCCTTCAATAAATTGCGTCCTCGCAATTTGAAATTGTTCTTCAAAAATAAAAGGTTGAAAATAGAAAATATATTTTTTGGAAAACCCACATCTAAAATTGGGTTACTAAAATTTAGTCTTAATATGAGGAAAAGAGAAATGAAAGGGTCACCACAAAATTATGATCTCGATTAGGAGAACATTGGTGGAAATTAGAGAAATATAATTGGAGGGAAAATGTAAATATTTATAGGTAGTTATTGAGGTCATCAATCACAAACAAGTGTAAAATTGAGGTCCTTAAATTCATCAATCTATGATGATTTGAAATACCATCGGTTCAATAAAACATAGGGTATTAGGATAACACTTTTTTGGTTTTAGGATTCCTTAAATAAAGTATAAGAATTAATATCTTCATAGAATAAGAGAAGAAGAAAAATATATTCTTGACAAGTACAATTCCATCCTTTAACTAAATTCTACCACAAACTCATCTTTCACTGTAAAAAAATATATTCTATTTATCCTATTCGTATAGGGTTCCAAAAAAAATAATTTATAATTTATCTACCAGATATTTAAAAAAAACTACATTATTTAATCTCGGACATCATGTGGGTCAGTGGTAGGTGATACACCCTTGTCGCCCCTCGGTTGTGGGTTCAAGTCTCGCGGCCTTGCCGGACGCGACGGGTTGTCGCCCGACATCCGGGTTGTCCTTTTATGACAATCAAAATAATCCAAACTAGAACTATCCAAAATACTTCGGTACAAAATTTATAAGGAAGGTAAACACAATAAAGATCCTTTTTTCTACATAATAACATGTGAACACCTTAATCATGTATTCTTTTAAAACACTGCAACATCCTGAATTACCATAAAACCTTATTGATTACATTCATGATCTCTTATTCCTTAAAGAATAATAGATATACTCCTTCAATCGAAAAATGTTTTAAACCCAAACAATGATGGAATATACAAATCATTAATCAGTTTCAAGATAGTCAATAATATCCAATATAATTTATCCAAATCAATCATGTATTATTCCAAAATCACTACCTCGGTATCAGAACTATTTTATGGTTTATCTTTCTCTCAACCATATATTTTCCAAAAATTTAACCTGCTATTGAGTCACTTTTTTTTTGTTCCACACAATCTCAAGTCCTTAATGAAATAGTACTGCAGTACAATCCTTATATACTCCATAATTATTATAACAAGTACATTATTGATACAACACTCAAATGACATAATCAACTTAGGAACTCTAATCATTCCTCTTCATCTGTGGTAGTATCATAACTTGATTATTATCCAATAGCATCATTTGTGGCATAGTCTGATGACTGGGACATAGGTTCGCGTAGTGTCCAAACTGCTTGCAAATGAATAATTGTATATTTGAAACCATTTTCTTACCCTTGCAGTCACGTACTTTGTGCCCTTTTCCTCCACACTTATAACAAACTCCCATTCCTTTCAGGCAAGTTCCAGGGTGTTTCTTCCCACAGTTATCACATATGGGAAAATTCTTCTTTTCCCTCTTCCCTTTATCCATCTTTCTATCTTCCATCCTTTTCTTCTCTTTCTTCCCTTCAAATCCATAGGACTCAGTAAACTCTTTACTTATCTTATCAACACATGATATTATTTCTTCATATGATGATAATACATGGGAGACTATTTCTCTTATAAATTCTAGCTTAAGACCATGAAAGATATGATCCTTCTTTCTCTTTGGATCATGTGCATTGTTGGAGTTATCATTACTTCTACTGGGCGCCATTTCTGAACAATGGCATACACTAGATTAGTTTATGAATAACAATACCTAATCCCAAACTTGTAAAACACATAACATAAATTAAATAGTTTATGGATATAATCCATAATCATAAAAATGTATCCTTTGAGGAAGTATATACTCATAAACCCTTAATAATGGTTTGTAAAGAAAATGAGAATTATCCTAAGCATATCCCACGGGAGTGTCGTAACCAAGAGTGCAACAAGGCCCGTTGTCGTGCACCAGTTCTCGTTCGAGTCTAGCTCAAAGCGGTGTTTTCAGGTTTTACCCCTAGGTACATCTGTGCCAGAGCTGCCTCTACATGCTCGTATCCAGACAGGGATGTATTTCTGGGAAAACTCAAAAAATCTCTACAATACCAAAATTCTAGGAAGTTCTTCTATAACAATCCTCAAGGTCTATCTTAGGTCTATGTTCTCTAATCAGAGTTTATCTAAATCTAGCTTCCAAGGTTTGTACTAAACTTCATCTGATACCAACTGTAACACCCTGACCCCAGTTACCTAGAGTTGGTGCATTATTACATAACATTGGCATGATCACAAGAAAGATCAAATCTCGAAAGACCGATTGGTTTAGTAGCCTTAGAAACACTATATATATTCATAACGTTTTACATTACATCATAAGGTGAAAAACTACTACAACAACATATTTTCCCCATAATCCACACTATTATACCCTCATAATATCCCTGTAGGTCATTCATAATTTACTTCTTCACATCCTGGGGAAAATAAAACATAGAAAAGGGGTGAGCTCAAATTCCCAATAAGGATATCAATATAGTGGAAACTTTCATAAATAAGAATAAACATTTAAGGAAATGTATAACTAAAACAAAAGCCTTGTAAACTTGAACTTCAACATAGTATGGAAAAAATAAAATGAAATAAGGATATATACTTATTCACATGGATATTCTACTAATCGAATAATCACATGCAATATCAATAACCACTTTCATTATTATGGAATGCATAATTCCATACTACCATAACCACATAGCCAAGGCCTCGTGCCAAGACTACAAATAAGATTTTTCCAAGGCCTTGTGCCAAGACACTAGTTTGTCTCATGAGACCTATCGATGCATCGAGGACCTATAGAGGGATCCACCCGTCACATATTAAGTCCAATGCATTCCCATATGAAAAGGTTTAAACATAACATAAACATTCGTATTAAAACTAGCATACGAAATGTCAATACTTTCACCATAAACCATGAATGGTATAAAAATAGCACATCCACAGTCAAACATATCACAAAACCTTCAATACAATATAGAAGTTTTGTATCATAATAAATCAACTTCAAAAAATCTTAAAATCCATCAAAGGATGTTGACATAGATGAAATCAAAACTATTTGAGAGAAATATCTCTTTTCTCAAAATCATTGAAAAGTCACACATTTATAAAGGAAGTAATTTAAAAGAGATTTTTGAATCAAAGTGTCCCATACCACTTTGAAACTTTTGAGAAGAAATATCATTTAAAAACCTTCATTTCCATATAAATAAATCCTTAAAATCATTTTGAAAACATTGACATTAATTAAAAATATTTAGAAAGATAAATATTTAAAACATTTAAAATTATGATCTTGATAAAGAGTACCTTTCAAAAATTCTTAAAATATTCATTTTGAAATCATTTAAAAGTCACATAATTATAAAATAAAACATTTACTATGAAAATATTCTTATAAGCTTGTAAGGGAAGCTTTGAAGATTTTATAATGGAGGTAAATAGCCACACCTGCCGTATAAGTTAAAAAAACATTCTTACCTTAAATTCGTCGAAAGGTAAAAAGTGTCTTGTTTGGAAAACGACGGAGAGATTCCTTTAAAAACACATAAGGGTATAAATTAATTTAACCCATATTCTTTGTAAATAGTAAAAAAAATTGAAATACATTTCGAAGAAACATGGATGTTGATGATAAAGAAATCCCAGTGGATTATTGCGTATAAACAACCTCGGATAATGAAGAGATTGTGAAATAAACCCTTACCTTGTACTTTTCCATGGTTGAGGGTAGGTTTTACCACCTGTATAATGGTGAAATAATTGTTATTAAATTATACAAGAATCATATATATTAATATGATATCATATATGATCTTTTAACATTGCTTTGTTAATAATATCTTAGTATTATCGTTGTTTCGGGTGTTAACTTACTCATTTTCTTTTATATGTTTTGTTACGTAAGCCATGTTTGTCATGGATATATTGTATCTTATTCATATACAGAATTATATCAAGTCCTTAAAAATTATTTTTAAATCATCAAATGATAATTATACTTGAATGGATACGATGGAGAATAAATCTCATCGTGTTCGTGGAGACGGTAGTCCGTACGTACGCACGAGCGACAATATCATTATTTTGATATTAAAATAATGTATAATTGGATAGTATATCCTATATATAGAATCATTATCATGTTATATTTATTATTTACATAAGTTACACCTCATTATTATACCCATCCAAATAATAATATATTGAATAACAATTACACCACGACGTGGAGACGGTAAGCCGTACGTACGCACGTATGGTGACATGTTATTCAAAGGGTGGATAGAATACTGAATATGGTTGTACCATATTTATAATAACATCACAGTATATATAAGATACTGGATTTATTATTTTATAATGGTAATAACAAAGAAATAAGAAGTGGAAGAAGAAATTAATCTGAAAAATGGTGGTGAAAACATTACTTCTTCTTCGGGTTCTTCCTTTTGATTTGATCAAAAGGGATCCTTAGGTTGGCTTTCTGATCAAAATAAGGCCTCTAGTTTGTAGTGAGGAAAGTTGGGAGAGTATTTGGGAAGATTTTGGCCGAACCAAAAGGCTTTGAAGGTGTGAAGAAATTAGAAGGAGGAGTTCCCTTTTATAAGAGGGGTGAGGGGCACCTTTGGAAAAGCTAGAAATATTAATTTATAATAAATTCATATTCGGTTTCTAATGGCTCCAAAGTTTATTATTTAAATGTTAAGGTGGGGATGGGTCGAAAACCACTCAACCAATAGAATTTAGATAGGTTTGGGTACTTATATTAACCTTATCTTTAAGTATTAACTCTAAGTTAATTAGTTTCACTTTTACAATGTCTCTTTGTATTTTTATATTATATGGTTAATAAACTTACTATATACTTCCAAGATACCCCCAAGTGGTCCATTAATTATATAACTATCACGATATAAGTCTCTTGGACAAACCTTAGATTTTTAGGAATTTAATATCAATTAATAATATAATATTTGTTTTTAAAAACTCTTTTATGTCAATTTTGACACTATTCAATAGTTGATTTTTGTGAAACTCATAACAAAATTATTACTTCGAAAAATGTCAACAAAATCAATCCTAATATGTCATATTATCCTAGAAAATTAGTGTAATTCATTAAAAGTCTCAAATTATATTTATTTGGGTATTTATAATATAAATTATTTTAATTTGTCACTATTATGGTAATTACTGCATCATAATTGTGTCATAAATAAATTAAATTATTTAAATTATAAAAATTATAAATAAAATATCATTATGTATGAAATAATTTTAGATTTCTAATGAATATTTATAGTTGAAAATCCAACATACATAATCCTATGTAAAAATTGTTTTTCTAAAAGATATATGCTTGTGTCATTTTTGTATTCATTTTAACTTAATTAAACTAAAGTGTCCCTATCACTTACAAGTGGCACAATGGGGTCCCAAAATCGACCCAAAGATGCCCATGGTAGAACATGTATCAACCAATAAGGTTAGGACATATTTTAGGGTAATTGTTTTATTATTATAATATTATTGTTTAACCCTTATTTACCGGATTTACCCTTAACCGTGGTAAATAAAATATTTACCGCAGTAATTATTAAAAATGTCTAAAAGTTACCTATTTACACAATTTGAACATCCTGATTAAAAATATGGAATCCATTTTTCTAAATTCAAAACACCGAAGTGGCATAAATTAATTTAAAATTAATTCCCGCTGTCAAAACAAAAAGCGTGTTTTTAAGATATAATAACTATCAAAAGATTGATACTTGTTTATGTTCGGTTTAATTGTGAAATTATGTCCAATGACAAAAATTGTATTAAATGGAAAAAATCTATTCTAAATATACTTTAAAACCACTCAAATTCATAATTTATCACTATTAATTATTTTGACTAAAAAAGTTGTTTTTAATTAAAATTTAGTAATTTTCACTATTCATCAAAATATGAAAGTTATCCGAATAGTACCAAAATTTCACCCTAGGATAAATTCGATATTCAGAATCCAAAAATGAAGTCCATTTTGAAATATAAAATATATATAATTTCAAAAAGTAGGTATTACTATTCATAACGGCTAGTTTGATAGGTTGTGGTGTGTGTTAGAACTCGAAGTTGCGTACAACACACGCTACTGTATTATTCAAAGGAAAGCGTACTGTGGAAGCTTGGGATGTTTCATTTTAAATTTTTGATGTCCCCATTTAGTCAAAAAGTTCAAAATATTGTATTTAAAAAGGGTTCACTATTAAAATTTGGTAAAAGTGCAATACTGAAAATGAATTTGTTCTTACATTATGTCTAAGAAACTCATAATATGGATTCTAAAATTATAAGGATTATATAAAGTTTAAAATTTAGTTAATATTATTCATAACCTCTTCTGAACGGCTTTTTTGGTAAGTCATGGTGCGCTTGAACTCGGTGTTGCGTGTAGTGCAAGTTATTGAATTATTTTGAAGAAATAACACACTATGAAATCTTGGGGTGTTACAACTTCTCTTTTGGAGAATTATTCGAAGATATATTGTGATCCACTCATTCTATTTTAAATTCGGGCTTCCTTAGATAATAATCCAGCTAATAGAAACACACTTGTGGTTCCTACTTCAGACCATAGAGAGCCTTCATTAATCAGAAAACCTTCAATCTATGAATAGCCTTTACACAACAGTGGTGCCTTATTTCTGATCAAATTTCCATTCTTGTAAAATTTACTTTTAAAAATACACTTTGTACTAATAATATTATGGTTATCAAGTCTCTTAACTAGATCCCATGTTTGGTTCTTATCGATCTGATCCAAATCATCATTCATGTCCTTAACCAATGATTCATCCTTTATTACATCTTCAAATGAGGATGTTTCCAAAATTAAAATAAATGTAGATGTGCGTTATTCCTCATTACCCTTGTTTGCATGGGGGTATTCCAATCCCCAATTATGTTGAGTTGATAAATTTATGATCTTTAATTTAATTTTTGTGGTTCAAATGAATTTTCGTCAACCATGGTTACCTCTTCTGATTCTTCTTCTGATTCAACATCCTGATGTGACTCCTGGATATTTTTCATTCCTCCTCCTACTTCTATATATTCATCTATTCCCTATCCACATACTTCTTCGTCTTCCACCACATAATCATAAGAATTATTTGAGGCATTTTTGGTTTTTTCTTCAATGATGTATACATCAATTCTATCCATAAATTTTCCAAGATGTTTATTAAAACATTTTTATGATTTTCTATTCATTGAATATCCGAGGAATATTCCTCTATCAGCAACATCACCATACATTCCATGATTTCCTTCATTATTTCATATACATAATTTTCCTTAAAATACATAAAAATACATAAAAGAGGGATTCCTTCCATGAAATAAATCATATGGTGTCTTGGTTTCCCCCATATAAATCACTGTTTTTTTTTGAATATAAACTATAGAATTAACAGCCTCTTTCCAGTAATGGAAAGAGATACAACTCTCAATTGGAATTGTTCTGACTATATTATTCACCTGTTAATTTTAGCACTCAAAAACTCCATTTTTCTATGGATTTCTTACAGCATCCAAATCATGTTGTGTTTCATGTTTCTCTTGGTAAATTTTAAATTTAATGGATGTTTATTCTCCTCCATTTTCAGACCAAATAACATTGATTGTCCATCTAGTATCATTCTCAGCTATTAGGTGATAACTTTTTATGAAATCTACAACTTATTTTTTCCTTTATATAACCATCACACAGTCCATTCTACTATAATCATAAATGAAAAGGAATAAGTACCTTTATTAATATGTTCCAGAAACATTTATTATACCATGTACATCTGTATGAATGAGATCAAGAAGATTTGATACTCTTTTCTTTTTTTGGATGATATAAAATGCACACCAACATTACTCACATTAAATCATCACATGTATGCTCCCATTCATTATTTAGATTTGTTATATGCATGAAAATCCATTGTTTAGATATCTTTTACATATCTTGTTGATTGATGTGACCCAACCTTTGGTGCCACAAGTTGTTCTCTTATTCAACTATCATGCAATAGATATTCTCTTTAATATCAACCTAATATAGGATTCTATCTTTTCTATATCCTTTCTGGATATAATTCCCAATTCATCATTTTATAGTGCACCCCTTTTGATTTAATTTCACTATAAGTCCTGAGTCACATAGTTTACTCGCACTCGGGAGATAGGGATGCAACCCATCCATATAAAGAACTTCAGACTTCTTCAACTCGCCAATGGCTAGTTTAGTACATCCACTACCTTTGATCTTCAAAGAACCATAATTACTGAATCTCACTATTACAACAACATTTTTATAAACATTTTTTAATCAGTCTATATTTCCCATTATATGGGATGACTATAGTTTATAAATAATTTAGGTGATGATGTTCTTGGTAGCTTTGAGAGCTACTTATACAAGGTTAGAATTTTCAATTATCTTTTTTTATTCCATGAAATATTATTTTTAGTGAAGGATAAATATGGATTTTCATCTCTATTTTCCATGAGCGTAGGTTCATCATACAAAAAATAATATTCTATAGGAGACAATTTTTTTTATAAACAACACTGTCTGGTCGGCGAGTACTGACTTATCTCTGAGTTCTGTATGAATTGATCAAGGCTTTCTTATTCCTGCAATCAATATCTTAATTTAAAAATATAGATTAGTGAAAAAATATCCATTAAAATTTATTCTTATATACGAATTATGATATTAATTCATTATTCTTTGTTGAATTTCCAAATTATCCCCATTCAATTAACTTATTGACTCTTTACAATATGACATGGTATGGCCCAGATTGCCATAGAATTGACATTTCATTATTTGAAAAGTATTCTCAATTATATTCAACCTCATGTCAACTTATCAGTAAATATTTTGACTAAATATCATATTGGGAAACTTAAGGACAATTTTTAGTCCACCTTTCAGTCAAATTTGAGACTTTATTTGTTTGGGATTCGGGTTTCTTTATGATATGTCAAAATATTTACTTGACTGTAGTTTGGCCTATTTTACTTCCAATATTCAATGTTTCAGCATCACACCAATTCCAACTATTGCCATGCATTTGGGTCTTTTAGCATTCATAATCTTTTCAACTCTATAAAAACCATGCTTATCACCCTTTAGAATCTCAACATCTGATATTTTTTCAAACAGAATTTTCTTGTTTGTTTTTTTGAACATCAATCACTTTCATGTTTAATACTAAGAGTAACAACTTCTTCTTCAAGCCCCTAAATATTTTTGGACTTCTCCTCAAGTCTAGATGTTAGGTCATTAACAACCTTTGCATGTTCTCCAATTCTGAGATTAATTTCAACTATATCATCTAAGATCTCAAATGTAGTTGAGTGTTCCATTACTACTTCCTCAAGTCGATAATTTTTTGATTTTAGTATATCAATATATTTTGATGACTCTTCCATAACTTATCTACAGTTTTTTTCATCTCTTTCACTTATTCTCAAGCTTACCAAAAGCATCCTTAATTTTCAAAAAAATATCTACATTAGTGGTCAAATGATTATCTCTTATTTTATCTATCGATAATATAACATTTCAATTATATCCATCATTGACAGAAGGGTTCTAGATTTAAATTATGCATATTCTACCTCCATGAATTCACTATCATCATCTTCTTCTTCACAAAAAAAAACTTTTTCTGTAATTTCAATCCAAATATGATGTATCAATTTTTAAAAACCCATTTCCAAGGATGTTGCATGTCCCTAACATCACATTATTCATCATAAACTTTCTACTACATTGAGAGGCAATGTAGCCAACTCTACTACAACTAAAAAAATCCAGAGGTAACATACCTACAAATTTCCATTTTCCATTGTTGAATTTCTTCGTAATGAAAGAAAGAAGATCATTTTTCACATTATCATCACCTAAACTATATCCTAAAATTTATAGTTTTTATATGGATTTTAATTCCATTTCCTTTATTAATCAACTCATTACATCTTCTGTTTTGACTTTAATCTCATATTCCACCATGTTATTCAGCAGATCATCTAGAGAGAGTTTAGAAAGACCCTTTTCCTCAAGGGATAACACCTTTTCATTTTAATGAGGTGGAATTCTTCTCAATATTTTTTTTACAATATCAATGTATTTTATTTCTTCACCATATCCTCGTATTTCAACAACAACTTTAGTAATTTGATTAAAAAGACATATAAATTTTCATCGGGATGCATTTTGTGATCATCAAACCTATTGTGTAAATTTAGATTTTCTCCTACTTCACTTTTTTTTACCATCATTGATATTCTCCAGTACTTCCCACATAGACTATTCAAAAGTTAAACTCATCACCTTTATATATATTTTATTAGAAAGAGTTGTAGTTAGGGCATTATGTTCTTCAGTATATGCATTAATCATTTTTCTATATGTATCATTCATAGATAGGCCTGTTAGATTAGTGACCTATATTCATTATGTAGTGTTAAAAATTAATTCCATTCCAAGAGATATTAGATGATATCTCATCATGTTCTTCGAAATATGAATGTTTCTTCAAACATAGAGTTGGACTCCCCTGACATTTAATGAATTCTCTATGATAGAAATTAAGGATAGATTTAATAACAGTATCCTTTACCCTATAATACCACTTGAAGGACCTCAGGACACCCTAAGAGGGGATGAGTGAACTAGGGTGTCAACCTTTTCTTTTTAAAGTGATGAATCCAACTCCCACTTTGAAAAGAACCTGTAAAAACTAGTCTGATGGTAGAGTGCAGTAATTAAAACATTCACACGCATCCAGAAAACACATAAATTTTACTTAGCTAAACACTAAGTTCTAGTCCAAGGAGCATACAGTAACATATTTATGGTAATCCCTAAATCTACTAATATTCAGAAAATGTGGAATAGAAAATTTTAGACATAAGCATTGTGTTCCAAGAACACTACCTTTAAAATATTTTAGGGATAGCTCACGACATTCCTCGGGACACATTCATTGACTCCCCCTAGCTTACTACCTTGGGAGGAATCCACACATAGTTTATGGACTTGTAGGTCCCTTTATTTTCATGAAATTATTCCTCCAAACAGTATATGGATTCTCTGTTGAAGTCATGTTATCACTTGTATATATAATTGACCTTTCTGTACATTGATAGTTCAAAAACTATTCTTCCATGAACTAACTGCTTCCTCAATGTACTGTGATTCTTCCTCTGGTACTGGCCTTCACCGAATACCATGAGTGCTTCATAGACCACTTCTCCCCTTCAAACCCTTCATTCTCTATGAAATGTATATGGTTTTATGTACTATTTCTCTTTCATGTACTGCCCCCGCATCCATGTACTTTTTATCCTCTGGGGACTGCCTCTGCTTCCGCAAACAGTTTCCTCCCAAGAACCATCTCTACTTATTGAATGATATTTACCTCCATGGACCACCTTACATCCATGGACCGTTCTTCTCAATGGAATCTTATTCCTTTTCTAGCTATAATGCCTTGTAAAAATCCTTTAGCAGAATTGTTTCCATTTGAACCACTTTTAGACTTATTTGAATTCCCGAAGTGTTGTTTTATTCTAAGGAAATTTAATATTTGTTCCTTTTTAAAAATGGTAATAGAGATCCTTATATATGAATATATATCTAAATAATCCTCTAATATGAGATTAATAAAATCCTTGATGCGGCACCACCTTCACTACATAACATCCATCTCCCGCGAACTTTTTATCTCTATGCGGTCCAGGTACCACCATTCTTCAATTGAGGTAGCCAGAATCTTCTGATAGCCAATATCCACCTCATTTTTTCCAATGATAATACACCCTTCATACCTCCAGCCTTTTGTGATCCATTTTCCTCTCATAAACCTCTAGCTTCCATGAATACTATTTTTCCTAAGTGGTCTGTGTACCACACTTCACAGCTCGTATAACACTACTACCAAGAATACATCTCTGTGATGATTTTTTCCATTCTTCATACCCCCTATGCAGTCTAAAAACTATCCTTCATGGTCTATGAACCATGACATGCGTACACGTTCTAATAGTTCCTTCCATTTCCAACATAATAAAATCCATATATTGAGGCATAAAAAATTGGAAAATACTATGAAACTGTACCACCTTAGACACTTTCTTTGCCTTGTACTATAATATAGCTTTTCTTGAAAACTCCTTGATAAATCTAATGTGGATTGAAAACAAACACAAACCATACACAAGTTCTAGAAAATAACTCTCCTTGGTGAAATAGTTTGAGTTTATGTAAATAGTAGCATATAGTAGCATGATATATACAGGGGGGATAGATTTATATTTTAAATTTAATTTGTTCAAACCAATTCTCTTATGTTCTGATGAGAGTGTGAAACCTTTTTTATGATATGTTATTATTTAGTCAATTGAAATTTTCTTCGTATTTGATCATTTCATTTAGTGTTACTCTACCATGTATATATTTAATTAGTATTATTATATGTGATTTTTCCAATTTTTTAATGGTAACATTATAAGTTATTTTTGTGTTGAAATAAATATGATGATATAATAGGCTCATGATAATGGTGGATAAATGTTATAATTTTATTATATCCATTAATTTTTGTATTTTTTCTCTGTATATTATTGTTTTATTTTTAGAATGTAGAAAGACGCCATTATTAATATGGATTCATCGCAAGTCCCTCTATATTAATAGGTATTTCATTGATAAGGGTTCCTATAGTTAAATATAGGATTATTATCAGGATACCCTGACACAAAATTGGATGTTTCATTAAGGGGACCTAACTCTTTTCACATTTTTCATTTCCCATGGGATGAGATTTAGTGCTTCTTAACTCTTGATCATAGATTCATCTTTACCATGGGAGGTTACTATTATTCCATGACTCTTATATAATATTTCCTTCTATATTTCTAGCTACATTAAAAATATTTGTGGTTAATCCTTGAGATGGAATTGAAGCAGTTGTGGTTGTTTTTATATTTATTTAGAATTAACTCATCAAACCAACCATCAAGGTTTTATATTTAATTTCTCTCTATCTTAAATTTAGTAATGAAATAATTTTATCTGGATTGGATGATCTTTACAAGTAGTAAAATTTAATAGGAATATTTGGGTTCCACAGGTGTATTTATATTTTTTTATATCATGTCTGGTTATGAATGCACTCACATAGATAAAGTATTATTTTTGGGACACCATTAGTGGTGGCATAATAAATTATATACTCCTCCAAAGGCCTGAAGGCCTTAATTTTTTTTATTTATAATAATACCCCCATTTAAGGGAAGAAGGGTAACTGAAATAGACTACATTGACATAAAACATTACACATCCCAAGGATAAAGAGAATAAAACCTAGTATATAAGTTATCTTTTAATTTAGGGAAACTAATTAATGTATGATTGGATAATTCTGGATTTTTAAATAACCTGGAATTGACCAATAATATCACCACTATATGTAAAATAATTCACTAATGGTTTAATTATTCCCTAAAAATGATTCTCCATAAATTTAAAAATGAGGAATATACATTTGGTTAGTGGAGGTCCAATCTAGGTCAATAATAGATATGAGTCTAGTAATTATAAGTGGTAACATAACTATGTTTTTGTTTTAAGGTACTCTCTATATGTGATCTATGATTGTATGAGAATTATGAATCACCCCATATAAATTAAAGATGAACCTATATATTAAATAATATCTAGTAACCATCGGTGTCTAAGAGTTATTTCTATACACTATAACAATGGGAAATATTTTTATTTTTATATTCTGAGTATGAAATGAGAATTACTCATAATGTTTTATAAATCATAGATGAGAGACGTGCTTTTTTTTATTATATATATCATTTTTATAGTTTCATATAATAATTTTGAATTATAAATTTTATGTTTGTTATACATGAATGCATTTAATTAATTATATGCAACTGATAATGCAATTATTTTTATCTTAAATACCCTATGAGGAAATATTAAATTAATTAAAAATCACTAACATGTGTTAATTTTTTATTAGTTATTTTCCCTCTATTTATTGTTTTACTTATAGTGATATTTTATGATTTGGATCCATATGTGGATAAATAAACTAATATTATTTTTCAAAGGAAAATAAAATAGTTTCAATTAGAAAATATTTTTACATTTATAAAATTAGAGAAAAAAAAAATTCGAATTATTTTATTTTTGAATGAATGAAATATCTAAATAAAATGGATTTTTTTTAAATATGTATATGGATTAGGGTCATAGGTTTCCATTTTTATTGAGATACATCTTATGTTGTTTGATTATGGATAGGGTTTGTAAACCTAATTTTTTGTTAGTGTTGTATTGTGTGTGGGTTATAGGTAGTTTGTGTGGGTTATATCAAGCCTATGATGATGGAGATATTCACTAAACCCTTAACATATGATATGTGTTTTTGTATCTATCATATAGTATGATATAAACATGTCATATTAAAAAACATGAAGAAATCGAGGTTATGTCATATTCCTTTCTTAAGATATTTTTCTTTTATGATATATCCCTATCATATGGGATTCCTATGAAATAGTTATCTTCATTGGATGGATATCAAATGAAATAAAAACATGAAACTACCTCATCTATAATAAGTTGTGATTAGTTTTATATGATTTAATGGATTTTCCCATTTCCATGCAACCATAATTAACAGTTTCTCATATCATGGGGTGGATTCCTAGATTTTTTAAAGTATTAAATTCCTATATCATATGGATTATTCATGACTAAATCTTTCATAAATAGTGAATTAATGATAAATGTTTTTATTTGAACCAAAATTATATATTGGACATCATTAAATAATATATTTCATAATACATAACTCTTTTGAGTAATATTATCCATAAATATGATTCATGAGTTGGTCGATTCATTGACTCATTCATTATAGTGCATTTGTTAATACATACACTTTCAAGGGGAGTCTTCAAGGATTTATAAATCCCACTATAATGTGATGAATGTGTAGGTCTATTCTTTCTCAATTATAGTATGATAATCCATAAAACATGATTCTCTCTCCACTTCCATATGTTATGTATGAGGTTTGAGAAAACTATGATAAGAAGGAGAGTTACATTCACATGATATATAATTTAAATTCAACCTATGTAGTCACTATGAAGGAAAAAATATAATTATTATTCCTTGGTGAAATTTAGAAATCATAGGATATGAATATGTTTCAATGGATACAATTTTGTAAGGTAAAAAATGGTTTTATAATATTTTTCATTTCTAATATTGTGTAATTTCATGTTTCTCAGTATTGTGACATTGAGTTTGTGTAAAGCCTAATTAATTTTATTTCAGGTATTTTGAACATTATTTTGAGGTTTCCCATTTTTTTGGGAGATTATTTTAGACCTTTAATTGGTAGGATACTTTTAATGGTGAAGTCACATATTTGTTTTGGATTTTCATCTTCTCCCTCGACTTTTCTGTTGTTTACGAGGCAGTTACATGACATGTAAATAGAGATTAGTGATTAGTTCATTTTCTATTAATAATTTTTTATCATAGTTCATTATTTTTCTTCTTAAGGAAGATCATGTGGCTTTTAATGACTATTTTCAAAGTTGTTTTGGTTTTATACACTCTTGAGGTAGCTAAATCTGTTCAATTTTTCAAAATTCTTGAATTTCCTATCTTTCTAATTGATATTTTGATATTTGAAATGGAATTTCAAATTTTAATATTAAAAATTGAATGTGCTCATGTTTTAGGGGGGGTCATTGAAAATTTAATTTCCTTGATTTTAAATGGAAAAAATGGATTTTCAATCTTTGAAGAAGATTGTCTTGACATTGAAAATGTTTTATAAAAATTTGGGCTAAATTTTTAAAAGAGAAATTGAAAAACATTACACCGCGAGAGCATTGGTTGTGGATAGAAAAAGAAAGTTGTATCCTTAGTGTGTGTGAAACCCTTATGAGGTATCCTCTTTTATTTCAATAGACTATGGGAAGCCTCGTTATTTGTTAGATCCAACATTATGCCTTGTTTTTTTATTGAATGTCTAGAATGTATTGCCCATAGGATAGATCCTAGATGGTAGGTGCATTATTATTTTTGGTTTTTTATTACTGAAAAAAAAAATTCATGGATGGTGGATGAAATGTTTATTTATATTTTAGTATCTTAACCTACTTTTTTTCTTTGAATTCATGTTATGAAATTTTTGAAAACTCAAAGACTGTCTGAAAAATGTTTTATTCATAAAACTTATTGTAAAACTATTTTGTCTTACAACTTGGGCCCATGAATTCTATTTCATCGAATGTGTATAGATATTTTTGTGGAATCCTACTAGTATATATTTCTCACACCATAAATCTTTCTTTCGGTGGATTTCGACCTAGTTTTGATGGATTCAGGTAAAGGGAATAGAATTACGTATCATGCAATATTTTATTCACATAACTGTTTCATTTTGTGAAACATTAGAAATGAAGTTTCATCATATGTAGACCTATTTTCTAGAATTTTCTATCTTTTTTTATCATGATTTTCCTCGTTTTATCTTCAATTATTTCCCCATTTTACTCTAGTGGTTTTTCTATTTTCATATATATGTCACTAGCTATTTTTTCCTTTGTTTTACCCCACCCCATGGTGGGCTAACTTTGGTGACTAGTCTTGTTGAACAAATTTGTTATGTTAAAATTTTGGATAATAAGGGTTACTCAAAATAATGTTATTCAAGACTATTATATTTTTTTCTATTTCTTGGGTAGACTAGAGTAGGATCGTCAGAATTCAGACAGTTGATGTATAGAAGGGACTTCACCAGCTCAATTATGTTATTGGATCAGAGTTTCCATGTGTGGTCATAAAATATTTACTAAGTTGAAACTGATTATTTAGATTCATTTAAAAGAAATTATGGGAAGCATAATTAAAATAACTTATCTACAATGTTTGAGGAATTGTTTCATGTATATTCAATTGAGTAAACTAACTGGGGAGTTTATTAGGATGAACCTGTTCGTTTAAAAAGTTGTTTCCATTTTATTAGGATTCATTACTTATTTAAAATATTATTTTTTTATTTCATCATTATTCCTATCTCCAGTTTGATGGTTTTGGATTTTCTCATGACTGATTAGTTTTCCTCATGTGTTTATCAGACAATGACTCCTATAAAATTTCTTTCATATAGGATATGGGAATCCATAAGGGAGGTTCTATGGGAGGATCTACTAATGGACTCTTCATTAGTTGTAGCATTGATTCATACCATTCAGACTCTAGGTTCAGTTGTTACAATGAACTCAATATGGGATAGTTGCTCATGGTCCGGAATTTACTAAGTGAAATCCACTTGTCTTATATGGTAAAAAAGGACCATCAGATTTAGAATAGTGTCCTGAGTGGATTGAAATGATCTTTTCAGGTGGGTTTTTCCACATATATGATCAAAGGACTAAGAAGAAGATCATGGGATTCAATAGTATAATCTAAAATTCACAAGGGTATTACCTAGGTTTCTTTAAATAATATATTCAATAAATAGTCTTTTCTTGAGAAATTATGTATATAAATGACCTGGGAGTTTCTGACCTTGGAGAATGGGGGATTACTATTTTGAAGTACTCCACCCACATTGTTGGTTTGTAACATTTGGCACCGGAGCATGCCACTAATGATTAGTTGAAGGATTGAAAAATCGATATGGGGATGAGGTCAAATTTTAGGTCAATGATAGATCTTTATTGCCTTATGAACTTTTAGGAGGTAGTGTAGAAAGCCTCTTTGGATGAGTTAGACATAGATAAAAGGAAATTCCTGGATGGTGCTTTAGTGGGAGTAGCAGTTATCCTGGGTGCTTTTTTTGGTTAGAAAAGAATGTGCAAGAGAGGTTAGTTTTCAATTGGATCAGTTTCTAGGGATTCTATAGGGTTAAAAATATTATTTACTACTATTGTGGGATGCATGGCCATAATATAACATAGTTTACATATGATCCTATAAGTTTTCTCTGTGTGAGATATCTGGCTATATGAAGTGTTTATGTGATATGATTCCCCAAGGCGGTAAGGCAGGGTCCACATTAACCAAGGGGTCATAGGTTGAGGTTGATGATTCCAAGGGTGGTGGGTCTTATTCATTGGACAAGGGGGGAGGGGGCTTCTAGGTGTAAATATCCAAACAACTTTAGGTTCCTGAGTGTATTCCAAATGAATCTGAATAAAGCCCAGCTACTATTAGAGGTACGATATTTATTTCATCTTCTATGATGATAGCATTGTTTCATACTGTTTATAATCATTTTTTATATCTTAAAAGTCATTTTATATGTTGGTTTTTCATTTCATTCTTATTCCATTCTAGTTGGATCTTTCTAGGCTTTTAGGAAAAAGGTCTGAAAAAGGCTTCAAATGACCCATGTGTCCAGTGGTGATAAGTGACATTGAGGTGGATTGGTACTTCTATGTGCTTGATCTTAAAATATTTGACTTGATCATCCACATGGACTAGATGGTTATTTTAATGTCCTAGATAGATTGTTATCTTCACTGAGTATAGTTATTATATACCAATGTGGTCACTTATGTTTTTCTGGGTGAGTGGGACTCTAGATTGGGAAGGCCAGGTCTGGTTGTTCATTATGCCGCATTAATATAATGCCAGTTGATTGAAATGGTTCTGTATGAAGTTGACATGTTCTATGGTTTTTTGCTACCTATTGTCTTGTGTTTATACCCTAATGTCTTTCTGGATAATTTCACTAACATTCCACCATAGAGAGATGTTGAGTTTATTGTTGAACTGTTACCTAGAATGACGCCCATTTCTATGACACCCTATCAAATGGAACCTACTGAGTGGGTGGAACATTAATTCTTGATTAAGGACCAAGAGTTAAAATTATTTATTCATCCAAGCGTGAAACTGAGGGATTCACGTGTACTCATTTCTAAGAAGGTAGATGGAAGTCATAGTCTTTATATTGACTATTGGAAGTTGAATCAGGTTATCATAAAGAAAAGGTATACTTTACTTAGAATTAATGATCTCTTTGATCAATTTAGTGGGGGTTCATTAGTATTATAAGATTAAAATATTGTTGGGATACCACCAGTTGAGAGTTTGAGAAGTGGATATACCAAATACAGCATTATTGAGTTGCTATGGGGATATTGGGTTTTTATTTATGCCATTAGGACTGACTAACAACCCTATGGTATTCATGGCATTGAAGAAAAAAATCATTCATCATTTCTTGTAATCTATTTTTTTTTTGTGTTCATAGATGATATCATGGTGTAGTCTAAGAAATATGAGGATCACATAGACCATTTTGATATCATTCTTCAAAGTTTGGGTGAACATAAAATATATGGTAGGATTTCCAACATTGTGTTTTGGATCCATTAAGTGATGTTTTGGGGCATGTGATATCTTATAGGGGCATCTCAGCTGATCCTGAAATGATGTAGGAAGTAATGTCTTAGGAGAAACCCATAAATGGGTTTGTGATGCAAAGCATCATGGGTTTGGAAGGTTACTATATATGGTTTGTTTAGGAATTCACCAAAATTGCTTATTCAATGATATATTTACCCCATAAGGATGTGATGTTTGAATGGAAATAAAAGTGCGAGATATATTTTGAGGAGCTGATGATGTGGTAGAATTTATCACCCTTTTTTATTTTTCTGGAACTAGGATCGGGTTATGATATTTTATGAAATTATTCTTATATGGGTTTGGGATTTATCTTCATGTATGGGAAACAGTTTATGGAATATGGATCACACCAGTTATTCCTCATGAGAAGAACCTCCATACTAATGATCTTGAGTTTGTAGTTGTTATGAATTCACTCAAAACATGGCATCACCATCTCTTTGGAGAGAAGGTTATGGTATATTTTGATCAAAAAATCCTAAAGTATATCTTCACTCTGAGATATCAAAACATGCGACAGAGAAAATGGGTTGAGTATTTTTAGACATTTTCTATTGATATCGTATATACCCCCTGGAAAGGAATTCTTGTAGCCAATGCATTGAGAAGAAAATTACCGACACAAGAAGTGAAGGAATTAGTTGAGCATTGGTCTCTGAAGTGGTTATTTACTGAGATGAGATTTGGAGTAAAGGATGTTTTTTAACATATGTTCTTCACTTTGATAGTGGCTTAATTGTATTTTGATCATGGATTTCAGCTTGATAATATGACAAACAGCAGGTGCCTATGCATAAGAGAAATCCTAAATGGTTTGGATACATCATTTGAGTTATCTTGGTCTCCCAGTGGAGCTTTATGCTTCTGTATTAGTTTAGTAGTTTTGTTTTCCATAATGCGGGAGTTTATAGATTGTGGACATTGGTATTGTTGGTTTTTTCACCCTAAGGATACATAGTTGTACCACAATATGATACATCGGTATTGGTGGCTAGGAATTAGGCAGTCAGTTTCAGATTTTGTATCGCAGGGTCTCACATGTCAATGGGTTAATGTAGAACACAAGAGGCATGTCAGTTTTCTGCATCCTTTACCTATTCTGGTATATAGATTTGATTAATTTCAATGGATTGCATCATTGTATTCCAAAAGAAAATAGTTAGAAGGACCTGATTTTGGATATTGATGGAGGAATCACTAAATTAGAACATTTATTCCCAATAACATAAACAATAAAGTGAAATAGCTTGTGGATTTGTATGTCAGAAAAAATTTGAAGCTTCATGGGGTTCCCTATATAGTTGTTTCTAACAAGGAATCAAAATTCAAACCTATATTTTGTAATGTTTTTTAGGGGGAATTGCTTTCCTAGTTTAGATTGAGCACAACTTATAATCCACAGATGAATTTAAAAACATAGACGAATATTTAGGTTCTTGATGATAAGCATTGAACATGTGTGCTTGATTTTTGTGGATTATGGGACACACACTTTCCTTTGTTCAAGTTCACCTACAAAAAATGTTATCACTCTTCAGCCAGGATATCACCCATTGAGGATTTTTATGGGAGACCATGTTGATTTCACTTGTATTGGGAATATCTAGGAGGGAAGTCCAAGGATGGGTCGATCATTGTTCAAAAGATGGTAGTGGTGGTACAGTTGATTCAAAGACATTTTATCATAGAAGAAATCCATCAAAAATCATATTGGGGTCATCGAAAGTAGCCGCTATAATTTGAGGTTGGGTATCAAGTCTTTCTTAGAGTTTCACCTCGCTTAGGACATGATCAGTTAGGTATGAAGGGTAATTTTTCACTGAGGTTTGTAGGACCCTTTGAGATTATTAAGAGACCAGGGAGGGTGCCATATCGATTGTTCTTACCATATATCGTGACATATATATATGACATGTTTTATGTTTCCTTGTAGAGGAGATTTATAAAAAATCATTTCCATGTGATTAGATGGGATGATGTGGTTTTGGACCCTAATACCACTTTGGTTGAGTATCTAGTTTACATTATGTATCGCAAGGATAAGGTACTAAGTGGTAAAATTATTCCCGTAGTCTGGGTGAAATGGAAGTGTGGATAGTATCTTCACAAGACATGGGAGCGTGATTCCTTTATGAGGTAGTAGTGGAAAACTCTTTTTTCAGATCCATGATATTGATCCCTTTTAGGAAAAATAATACTTTTATGTAATGGATATTGTGACACCCTGTTACATTTCCTATAGGTGTTCTAATATTTGTTTTTGGTTTTCAATATTTTCTTTGTGAAATAATTTTTTGGCCCTAGATTAGGAGGATACCATTGATGGTGAAGTCATATATTATTTGGATTCATAGATTTCCCCCCGATTTTTTTGTTATTCACTGGGCTATTACATGATGTGTTACTATGGTTAACAATGTGTAATGTTAGACGGAATTATCCCATGACTTGAATTCACAATGTAATAATTTACACATCATATAAGGGTTACACATTGTGTAGTGTAAAAATCCAATTTTTAATTTAAAAGGTAATTCATTTTTTCTATTTAACTTAAAATAAAATGGATTCACAATGTGTAAAATATTACACACCATGTAATTCCCCATGTTAAAATTTTTAGGGTGTTGTGTGGGTGTTCAGGGCTCATTTTTCCTTCTATCCCCATCCTCTCATCGAGAGCTATTACCCTTGGTGATTTCAGGAGTCTTCCTTCCATCCAAATTGATTTGTTCTATGACTGATCAACAAGGTTAGGTTCTGTATATCACTATATAATCTTTCCTCATAGTATCCCTCTCATTTTGGTAACAACAACATTTAATTTAGGGTTTAGTGACCAGATTGTGTTTTCTATAAATCATTTTCCAGTCTTCAATCATGGTTTTTCTTATGAAGGTAGATCTTGTAGGTTTCAATCCTCGTTTCCAAAGGTGTTTAACTTTTCTATACTCTCAAGGTTGATAGATATGTTCAATTTTTATAATTTATTGAATTTATTATAGTTTCTATTGATTCCCTGATATTTTAAATTGAATTGCATGTGTTAAAATTAAAAAGGTCAATGGTTCATGTTTTAAAGGGGGTTTTTACCTTGAAAATGGAATTTCCTTGATTTGAATTGGAAAAAATAGATTTTCAAACCCTGAAGTAGATTGTCTTAGTTTATAAATATTTTCATAAAAATGTGAGGATGGTTGTTAAAGAATTAATTGAAAAACATTTCAAAGAGGAAACCTTGGGTATGTCAACAAAGAGACATAGGTTTCCATAGTGTGTGTCACACAACTTATAGGTAACCTATTTTATGTTGATGGTCTATGGTAGGCATTGATGTTAGTTACATCCAACCATATTTCCAATTAGGCTTTTGAGTGCCTAGTATATATAGTCCCATAATCTAGAGCCTAGCTGGTCGGTACATTATTGTTTCTGGTTTTTATTACAAGATAGTTTATTTCATGGATGTTGGCTCACACGTTTATTTATATTTTAGTAAATTTACCTAATTTTTTCGAAAAATTTTATTCAATTTTGAATACTCGAGTATTGTTTAAAAGGTGTTTTATTTATAAAAATCCTTATAAATCAATTTTTTTAATCTCAAACTAGTTTATTATTATTATTATAACTTGTATCCATATTTTAGGTGGTATCCTAATTTAAACTATTACTGACACCCAACTTCTTTTTAGGGGAAGCTATAGACCTTGTTTTGAAGTATTCGGGTAAAGGGAAGAGCATTCTTTAGCATGTAGTATTCTCTTCATGTTTATTTTTCATTTTGGGATAATATAGAGGTGGATTTTGGTCACATAGAGAATTTTTTTTCAAGACATTTTTTTATTTTTTGTTCAGTCTATTTTGATCAATAGTATATTAAATTGTTTATACATTATACTATGATGTTTTTCCTTATTTTATTATCTTTAATACTAGGTTTTTTTTGTATTTATTTAACCCCACTGCATGATGGTCCAACTTGGGTGACATGTCTAGATTACATAGGATGGATTATTACGATTTGTGGTTGTAATCCCTCCCCCCTTACTCTAATAAGTTTTATTATAACTCGATAAAATGCACTTGTGGTATTAGATTTATTCAAGATTTATATTTATGAAATATTTTATGAAAATGAATATCTTCTATTTTATATCCAATCGCATTTTTTGTCCTTGAATACTAATGGAATTTTTCTCTATGGTTCATCTTATCACATCAAATATCATCATTTTTTACTAGGTTGTTATTTTTGTGATGAGATTTCATAGACAGAGATTCAATGAAATTATTAGGTTTATATATATATATATGTATATATATATATATATGTATGTCATAGAATAGGATATATAATTTTATATGGGATAATATAACTATTTTAGGTGATGAGAACATAACATTATATCGTAAAAAAATATGATGTATATCATAATTATTGATACATCAATGTTCGTGTGAGATATCACACTTTGTTATTATCTACCATAAAAGTTGACAAATAATGTGTAATTCCATGGATTTTGATATAACCTAGGTCATAGAATAACATTATTCATGAAAAAAAAATATTTTTTTAAAATTCCATTCTGAATTGAATATTATTATTTATAAATTTTATATAAATACATTTATAAGGTTTTATGGATATTTAAATATTTATAATGATTTATTATATTAATTAATCATAAATATTTTATAATTAATCAATAAATATTTATGAATAATTTATTATTAAATTTTTATTAATGTTATATTTTTTTAAAAAATATTTCTTAACATTAAATATTAATATTGAAAATACCATTTACTTAATTTAAATTTCATTCCGTAAAAATACATTTTCATGTTTTTATAAAATTATTTTATAAAAAAAATTATAAATTAACATGGGAAAAATATAAAATGTTTATATTGAAATTGGGAATATTTAAAAAAATGAAATAATTAATAATTAAATAATTTGAATTATATAAATTAAAGAGTAATTTTTTGTTGTTATATAAACCTCATAAAAAGAGATTTGATGATTTATTTGATCAAGGTATGAATAAAAGTTTGAATTTAATATTTAAATTACATAAATATTTTATATAATGTGGATTACATTATATATTTTTTGAAATTCATAAAATATCATATATTTGAGGTATATTTCTATTTAATTGATAATATGATTAATTTCATATTTTGAAAACAATGTAAAGGGTTTGTATTTAATGTTATATAATTCATGTAATGTATAATCTAATATTATAAAGTATTTATAATGAAATTTTATTAATGAATTTCAAATAAATGTTTATCTCTTGTTTATTTATGTAAATTTTTCATCTAATTATATATTATAACAATGTTTATTATTCATGGATATAACTTTTTTATATGTTTTGAATAAATATATAATTTATTTTATTTTGATAAACTACTTATTATAAATTTTCAATGCTTTTATTACTTTCTAGATACAATTACATAATATTTAGTTTTATTCTTCCTTGACCTCAGATTGTAATTAATGTTATTAACATGAATTTATATGTTGAATATAGTTTATAAATATTAGGTTTTATAGTTATGATGAGTTGGATTCTCTCTTGAGTAATGTATCCTTTAGTAGAGGTATTTCGTGTCCAAATCCTAGTTGTTTATATGTGTATTTCTTATTCTAAAAAGTGGGGGTTGGTTATCTATGGATTCAAGCTTAGACATGTGTAAATTTTCAAATTCATATAATTATTAAAACGGATATGATAGATGTTTCATATAACTTATGCATTAAATGTATATGTATATGTTTAATTAGGTGCCACTTTTATTTTTGGGTCAGTAACTATAATGTGGGTTGTGTAATTACTTACTCATTAATATGGTTTGAACATATTAACTTGGTTAATGGAATATGACTCTAGACTAAATCGTAATAATTAAATACACATATATAGAATAACATGATATAATATGTTGAGATTAAAATTGATCATATATTATAAGTGATTGATTCACTCTATAGTGGCACTTGTTAAGAACTCAATCATCTAATCAGATAGTTTCACACCTAAATATGGTACCCCTTGATTAACATGTGTAAGGAAAAACAAGTAACAGTAAGTTTCATTGAAAATTTTGGATCCAGTTAATAGAATTTTCAATAGGTTATATATAACTGGGAATCCATATTGGTTTGGATACCAGGGGAATAGATTTCAGATTATCCATATGTTCAACTAGAAAAAGAGGTGTCTGTTAAACTATCTAATATTCACATATAATTTTATTGGGATAATTCCAAACCTAGAAACTATGTTAGATGATTTCCAAACAAGACTCATTACTGATTAAAATGTGGGGCCTCTTCAACTAATGGATATTATTTATTCTAAAGGGGTTGTCGTTTTATTGAAATCCCATTTAAAAAATCTTTATTAAATTTTAATAAAGCTTGAAACTCATCAGATAAATGTTTACATGGTAGATTATAGAATGATCATCAAGAAAACATAACTTTTAATCAAATCCTAAAGGATATAGAAACATAATGTAGGAAACATATATGACTAGTTACATAAGAATATTTCCTCAGAAAATGTATATTCTGTGTGATAGATGAATACCTATCTAAATATCCATACAATTTAATTTTTTTTGATACATGTAATTTAAATGCTAATAAAGAATTGAATGATCTAATGGGTGTTTCAAAGGAATTATATTCATAGAAAAATATATAATTAGAGTATCGTATAATTATTATGGTTGGATATATCAAATGATATTCAATATGATTGAGTATCCTAATGACTTTACAATTGAATGTTTTCTTAAATTATTATTCTATTAAATTAATTATACATTTTTTCATTAGATTTTGATTATGTTAATTGATTCAAGAAAAATATTTTTTTTCTCAAGTATTAGAAATATATAGAACAGAAATTTAATTTCAAGAATATAGTACTATATTCATAGTATAAGAGACTTAAAGTCAGAATAGGAAGAAAAAAAGTTAATTGGAGGGTCTAACAATGTTTCTATGAGTACCTAGTTAGGTAATTGAAACCTATAAGTGAAATTATGAAGGATTAATAATTCCATAGGATGAAATTTTTGTACATACTTGAAGGATACTTAAAAAATCTATGGAATTTCCAAGAAAGTTATCAGTGTAATAAAAATGAATTATTTGATTTTTAATGGTATGCAATTCTAATTGTATGTTTAATAATTTTGTAAATATATAGGAGTTAAAGATATAGGTATAACTTGATAGTGAATCTAATCTTCAATCAGTGTTACGATGAAGGGAGTTTTTACATCAATAATTTCAATATAAAATAATTTATCAGGAATATATAGATCTAATAAATGGATACTTATCTTCATCTCATTTTCATATATGATATGAGATGTTGTTAGTAATCAAATAGTTTTTTTTTTGAAAAAATTGAGATGATTAATTTTACACGCATTACTTCGGATTCATCAGATTCTATAAAATATTTTAGAAATGATAAAAGGGTATAAATGTTTTATCAATGATAATGATTTTATCTAAATATTTATTAAAATATAAGGTCATGTTTCCATTCCACCCATAAATGTAATATTTTAAATAATAAAAATTATTTTCATAATAAAATGCTCCAAATTCATAATATACCATATATGATTTAGAATCAATAGTTTATTTGTTATACATTCTTACTAAATAGAAATATGTTTTTTTTCTTAAACACAATATTTTTTTTGAATCTTCAAATTTTATTATGAGGATATTATAATTCCTATGTGAAAAATGGGGGTAATATTCAAGTTAGAGAAGATATAATTTTAAAAAATAAAAGATTATAGGAGTATAAAGTTAAAGTGATTTCACTTAATATTATAATAATTATAGGGTATTTCATAGTAAGGAAATATTTAATAGTGATATTTAGTTATTAGAAGAAAATTAAGGTAACTATTCCCTAAAGGATTATTCCATGAAAAATAAAAAAGTGAATGTCACTTTATCCTAGAGGAGTATAGGATGTGGTGGTAATTAATAATGTAAATTGTTAAATCATTTATCATATGATCTCAAGTAAAATGTTTTATTGAAATAGTTCCAATTATGATGATATTAACCTTATAATGTTTTCTATGTAGAAAATAGAAGTTAAAATCATAAAATTGGAAGTTATGTAGTTAGGCTGTTTGAATATGTTCATGGGGTAGAACATTGGGAATATGATTCCTTTGTCTCACCATTATTCAAAATTTATTTCTTCATAAATTTTAATCATTAAATATTTTATTGGAAGGATTTTATCTGAAGGTAACATGTTTATGTGATAGTAATTATATATAGATATAATAAGCTTAAAACTCCTTCATAAATTATAGAAAAAAAGACTAATCTGGTATTTTATCATATATAATATGATAGGTAGGTTCTCATGAAGGGTTTGGTATTTTATTATTAATATATTTTAAAGGATATAAAATGTATCATATAAAAGTAAATCTCTACATTATCATTTATTTGTGTTGGTGGAAAAAATGTACATATTGATATAAATTTCATGAATAATAATGATAATTGACCTCTACTGTTTGAAATTGATGTATCACTAATAAAAAATTATCATTGAGTATTATAGGTTATGATGAAATGTTGTGGTTTAAATGAGTAGGTTTATTTTATGTGATAAAGAAAATGATGATGTTGTATAAAAACTATTATTGTATGTTGGATGACCCATTGAGTACACCTCAGAAAGTGTAATATATTGTTTATTTGATATACTAGGGGTTCATGGACTATATTTGGATTCCCACTTATCTGAGGTTGATGATATACCTATAATGATAACCTCATAATTTTATACCTTTCTTGTGGAAGCCTCTATAAATATCTAATAATGGAAAATTTTGGTATGTTACTGATCTTGTTATCAGTTGGAGCTCAACCAAGATTGGTTTTCCCTTCAAATTATGAGTGTGACATCTTATCCCTCGAATAAAATAGAACCTAGAGTATATGGAAGCATCGTGATAATACATATGATGTTCTTATCTATTCAGAATATTGGCATGTGATGTTCTCATTCATTAATATGAATTATATATGATGTATTAATCAACTAGGATGTCTATACTACGAAATTAAAGAATGTATGATTTGGATATATGGGATTGACATACTCCCCAACCCATAGTCACTCAATGTCTTGTAAAAATGGAATGTATGAGAATGTATTCTATCATGTGATGTAGTTGTTGGAAAAAAGTATATAGATACATGTGTTCATCTAAGATCATTAAATATCCATTTGTATCTTTAGTGAAATTGATGCTTTACTAGAGTCCTCTTAATTCATACCATTTTGGATACAAAGATTCATATTTTTTCAATGATATAAATGTTTTTTGGGTCACATTCTATGGTTGACTGAATGGGGATTAACTATTACTCAGAGAGATACCCTATAAGTATATTAGAATTGTTCCAGTAATGTTTTGGATATGTATTCAAAAGGTATTTCATATTATATTATATATGATTATGTTGATGAAATAATTATAAAAAAAGTTAAATAATTTCAAAATATTTTTTAAAAGATTCAATAAGTTATCAAATATGATTTGATTTAGGATTAAATGGAACAAGGTACAATATTATTCAATGCATGTGTTAGATTAGTGGATTTATGTTTTAAATTCTTTACCCATGATAATTATTTTCATCTATATCGTTGAGAATGATATTAACATGTCATATGGTATTTCCTGATGAAATTTATATTATGTAATATACCGTGGTTAGGCATATCATTTTTCATTATACATCCATATCATATGGCTTCCCACACAATCATTTTCTTTGATTAGGTGGACATCAAATAGAATAAAAATTATATACCTACCTATTTAATCCAAATGTATGATTTTTTATGTCATAGTTCATGGTTTTTTCTTTTTTTCATATAACAATAATGAATGGTTTCTCATATTGTTGAGCGGATTATTCTATTATTCATAGTATATGACTTCCATATTTTATGAAATACTCCTGTTTCAATTGTTGATAGATGGTACAAAAAAATTATAACCATTATCATTAGAAATATACTTCAACGTTGGATATTATTCATGTATATGATGTACGAGTTAGTCAAGTAATTAACTCATTCATTAAAATTCATGATTTAATGTGTTCACTATCAGGGAGATTTCTGGATGATTTTTTAATTCCAATTCCATAAAATGGATGTTTTGGTTTGTGAAATTTAAATTATAGGTTGATACTCTTTAAAACCAGATGCCCTCTCTTCTTCCTTTATTTACAAATGATGTGTTATTATAATTTTTTAAGAATAGAAGTTACATCCATAAGTAGGATGATTCAGATTCAACATATGGGTACACCATGGAGGGAATAAATCATTGATTTTTACTTAGTGGTTATTATCAAACATATAATATGATTAATGAATAATGTATGCTATAGTGACAGGTTATTTGATGGTTTTATAGTATTCTGTATTTAAATTATTGGTGATTTCATATTTCTTAGCATGGTGATCTTGGAAATGAGATGTTAATCTCTATTACTTGTTTTAATAACTTTTATTAGATCCTTAACATTAAAATATATATATTGGATGAGATTGTGTGGGATATAATCTAGGATAATTCATGAAATAGTTGATTTGTTTATGACAATTAAATATGTTTAATACATGACCTAATCATTGAAGAAATAAATTTAAGACTTTTATGGTAAAGCTCATTATGATATGAGTTGTGTGGGTAATTATTAATAAAACAACGTATATTTTTTGTTGTTATTTAATTTTATAACCCTCAATGATTATATTTTTTCTTTAAAATTCTAGTGAGAGATGTAGAGACCATGGTTTATTAACATATGTGATAATTGATATTGGGGTATTAAAAGTTTTAATCTAGTGGACATGATTTTTGTAACTAGATTGTCCTTGATACAATGAATCTACCATATCCAGCTTTTGGTAGTATTTTCAAATGAAAAAAATATTAGAATCATATTGGGAATATATAATTATTTTTTAATTTAATAGGAATTCCTAAAGAGTTTCACACAACCTTTATAGTCTTAAACAATTAAGTGATTCACATAAGTAATAGATGACCTTGACCTATAAATAGGTAGTCAAAAAAATTCATCTTGAATTTCCAATTTCTATTTTAAGATTTTTTTTTTGGAATTGTAGATCTATCAAGGTTCAGGAGGTTAGAAAATATTTATAGATTGGTTGATAAATGATAATGTATGGTACTTGTTTTTAAATATCATTTATCTTCTTAGTATCCTTATAAATCCATTATTTTGATAGAGGTATTAATGGTTCATTATTACTATGTGTAATCATTATTATTGTGTAAATTATGAAAATGTTATTTGGACATGCAGAGGCCACTGCACCTCTTAATTTTGTGATGAACAAAACGGTATCTAGTAATTGAATATTATTCCAATAAATGAGATAGATATAAACCCATTAAACCTAGATTTTATTCCTTTTATGATATTACATGTTTCAAGTGTATGACACATATAGGTTATATTCCATGATGGACTAGAATAATGGAATTTCTATGGGTTTATTGAGTGGTTGCTCGAGGTTCATGGTGGTATTTTCTTGAATTTCTACCAGGAAATATAGCTTCTAGCGATAAATTATTCAGGACATGATATCTCTATAATAGGGAAATGGGTATAAAAAATATATGGAACCCCTATGACCTAGATTAAATATTATAAAATATATTAGTTGGGTTATCATGAGGAAGACTCTATACTTTTAATAGTTAAGAAATGATGATAAGTGAATCCATTAATTCTTGGGAAGTGAGATATAAGGATAGTATTATGGTGAGCAGTACACCATTTATTATTGTAATGTGATACTTCTTACTATTATAAGGATTCTTGTACCATGGTTTATGTCTCAAGAAAACTATTGATGATAGTAATGGAAACCTCACTTTTACTTACAAGTGACACTATATCATGTGATACTCAGTAGAGGTAAAAATTTGCGGGATGAGATATTTTTCTATCAGATGATTTTAATGATATCAAGGATTGGGTATTATTACAAAAATCTTGAAGGAAATTCATTATGTTTGATAATAGATATATGTGTTATTTGAGATAATATTTACTATGAATCTCAATATAGGGAGTGTTCATTTATAAAAATAAAATGTAACTTAGATCCAAATATATAAAATATGAAGGAATTAAATCTTGATAAAAATTTGACAATATTATGAGGATTGTTAGGATATGTTCTTCCAACTCTGATAAGTTATGATCAGAATTATAAAGATGATATTAAACAGTGTAATTCCTATATAAATAATGTATTTTTTACAAGTTTTATTGGGTTCGTGGCCTCATTTTTCATAAAGGATGGAATTTTTCGGTGTCTAAATGGTTAGTAAATTTTGAATCACCTTTTATGGTGATGTATGTTTGTCTCTTCTCATGAATTATTAGAAATGATAAAATGAGTTTATAATTGAATTTATAATTAATTATATAGTTGATAGTGTTTTAAAATTATATTAAGAGGTTTTTTAGTTTTCTGTATAAAGGAAGTTGTCTGGATTATGTGTGTAGCATACTAGTATTGATTGGTGTTTGAGTATAAGATGTGATTTTTTATTTATGTAAATAAATCATGATTAATAAATGAATAAGAGTAATTATTAGTGATGAAGAGTTATATAGTGAGGATTTTGTAATGACATGTATCATGTTATATTGATGTTATATTTTAATGGTTTCGATTTAAATGGATTTAGTGATTAGAGGAAATTAAATTTTGGTGTTTGAGTGTAAAAGGAAATGTTTTTATTTGTTGTGTTATGGAAAAGAGGTTTTGAATGTTTTATAATGTATATAAAGGACCCATGAGTAATTTTTAGATTCAAGGTGATTAAAAAACATGAAATATGGAACAATAAACACTAATTGAAAGGCAGGTGGGGTTCCACCATAAGCTCAATGGATGGTCCCTATGATTCTAGAGTCCCCCAAGTAAATTTATTAAATTCCATAAATTAAAATTTCAGTTACATTTAAATAAAACATAAGTTCTCCCATCTCTTACATCACAATCAGTAAATCCTAGTAGAATAGATTCATGTCCCCCCCCCTCCTCTTGTTATATATCAATGATTTCATTCTCTTGACTATTCCTGAACTGTATGAAGTTGTGACATCCAAAATGTAAGTTTGAGTCCCTACACCAATTATTTATCTATACTGATTTCTAACCATCATTGCACTACCTTAAATCTCGAAGTTTATTGGTATTAAATAATTCAATAAAATTAAACATTTTAGAAAAAAAACACAAAATGATTACAGATGAGTATGCTTCCACTAATACATAGTAAGTGGCACTTTTCCATTTCCCTATGTTTGTTTGCTATTTTTTCCATGTTATTATTGAGATATCTGGTAAATGGATTTATATGACCCAGAATTTGGCTTTTGGTTCTAGGTGTGACCATGATATTTTGAGTGATCCTTTTTAGCTTCATGAATGATATTCCACGTACAATACATCTTTTCATGGTGATTTTTCAGCTATTGTAAAATTTAATGTAGATTGTATATGAATGGAATTAGAATATATAAGGGTGTGTTCAATACTAAATTTAGTGTGGGGTTTCATTGAAATGTTTATGGTATTGGTTTAATATTATTATATCAAGTTTAGTGATGTAGATTCAGGTAATTTTTTATGTAGGTTGAGTGTTTATGATTAAAGTAAGTTTATATGTATGAGAAATTTATTCCATGATAAATATTAATAGTAAGGGGCTACATGTGGATTTTTGATCCATGAGTGTGACCCTTGAGAGGGTTTGTTTAGTAAGATATTTTTATAAGTGATTTGTTTATGATAGGAAATGATTTCGAGTGTAGTGTCCTTGAAACTTGTGACATGGTGACAAATGAGTATTTTTTTTGTTTTTTTGTATGTACATATGTTTCTATATATACAATATATTAATTTTGAGTGGTATCTTAAATCCCTAAACTAGGGTGGTTCAAAGAATTAATGAGTGTTTATCTATTAATATTGGGTGATCCAGTAATGACTCGATATTTTATCAATGTAAAATTATACCTTCCTATAAATATGTTATATGGTATAAAACACATACATAGTATAGGGTTCCTAATAAAAATATCATTCTCATAAATAAAGAATGAAATTATACATTTTCATTGAAATTAAGTAACATATACTAATAAAATAGTAACTGGACCCTTGAAATTGTAACATGTCCATTAGGAATATTAATCTGGCCAATAGAATTGTAACCTCGCCTATTAAAGTATGAATAAAATTTTATCATCTTATAAATTAAAATATGATATAATTATATCATTGTATTAGTAAATAAATTATAAAGCAAATAATAAATTATAGGATGATATTTTTGTAAAAATAAAATATTTTTATAATTTTATAATTATTTATATAAAATAAAATTTATAAAATAGATTCATATATTAATATTTTATTGTATTATAATTATATAAGACCTTAATAAATTTCTCAAAGTTTTATAAAATCAATTATCACATTAAAATAATTATTTTTCTAATAAATGATGATTTTAATTAAAAATTAGATTACCCCTATTTAGAAAATTATTTTCAAAAAACTTGATTCTTTTTTTTTAATCAGCACTTTGATGTTGTCCAAGGGTTATTTTCTAGTAATTTTATGAAATACATCAATTTTGTTGATGAATAGTAATAATAGATTTTTCACGTAACCATTGTAACTTAAATTACAAAATTCACAATTTATTACTAATATAATGATTTATAGAACTTCATTTTAGAATATTATATATTTAATTTTAAAATTGATTCATCAAAATATAATAAACACAATTTCTAAACATAAAATATTTTTCAAAACATAAATTCAAATGTGATTCATTAAAATAATAATTTTTCTTTTATCCACATTCCATTTTAATTAACTAATGAATTTGAATAATAAAGTTGTTTTAAAACTAAAAAGCTGTTAAATTATATTAATATACGATTTATATTTTGAAAAACTCACTATTAAACATATCAACTTTGATATAATATTTGGTAAAATATTTTATTCTAAAAATACCCCTCTCTTTAAGTATAAATAACCCCTCTCTATTCCATTGAGAGACCATTTATTCCACACATTCCAATGACTATGTTCTATAAAAATCCCCTCTCTTAATCCAATTAGAAATTTTATGGACGTTCTAGTTCCATCGAACCCCATTTTCTAAGGGAGTCCTAGTGTCGTGCAAGAGAAGTCACACAGTGGAAGGAGTAAGTCTCCATTAACTATTCCCTATTTTATTCTTCTCCTTATTTTTCCCCAATTCATTTAAAAACCATATCATATAAAACTAATTATGAATTACTTTAACATGATAATAATTATTTTAACCTACTAAAATTATCATATACATGACATATATAAATTTCATACACCATTTTTCCTCTCTTTTAGCAATGACCCATTAATGGCTGGTTAACCACCAATGGAGATATCTCCCAAAATATTATTATAACCACATTCATGGATGGAAAGTATGATATATATATATATATGAAATTATATTTATTCTAGGATTCTAGAATTTATTATACTAATGAATAATTTCCAAAATATAGAAAACGAGACAAAACAGAAAATTTTAAGAAAAATATTATATTAAAATGCTTCAATTTCTTCAAAAAAATTATGAGATTTAATATAATGATTATAATTGATAAATAATTGTATAAATTACTATAACTACTTTCAATATTAGTGTTTTAAAAAATATGTCTTTCTTATTTAGGAAGAGAAAAAGAGACATAATTAAACATGAATTTAGTTAAGGGGAATCTTGATCCCAATTCCTTTTATTGGGTTATTCTCTCTTCCATGGTCTGAATTCCCATATTATATTATCAAATTTTTATTCCCTTTTCCTTTAAGGATATACATGTTTCTTCCATATCAAAATTATTTATAAAAAATGTTTTTTAAAGCGACTTCAATTTCCAAAACATTGTATTTTAAACCACTTAAAACACTTTTTTCCACTCATGAATAATAATGTATTATGTTCATGTATGATTTCCCTTATTAATTTGGGAATAAAAAAGTATATTCATTAAATATTTATTTATGAAATACTTATGAAACCCATTCTCTTCTTTGGGTTTACATCATGAATTTGATTGATATATGTTACATGCATGACTATGTAAATGTTATGATGTCAAGAGGTGGACCAAAATTATATAGACCTCCAATTCATTGGGTAATTTGATGTATCTCATGAGAAAATGTGTAAATTTCATGAACATGGTGCTAAAATTTTCAACAATAATGATGTTATGATTGTGCATATATGTTATGGATTAATTGATGCAATATTTTTTCACAACTATGTGTTGTATTTAACCAATAAGATATGATGTTTCATTTTTATTTATTACCATGTTCAATGACATTATCTAATTATTTATCTCATGATTATGATGGTGACCCAATGATTATTTTTTGATTATGATGATGATGATCACCCAAGTAATATTTATCCATGCCATTATCTTTCTGTTTACTAGGATTTTATATCACCCCTTTCTTTGATGTATATTTCCAGGTGACAAAATTTACCAATGAGATAATGAGATTTTGAAGGATAAAGAAGAACATTTTAAATAAAGGATTTCATTTTCTTATGAATAAGTAATGTATGCTCTTATTTTTTTCAAGATACTAAACCTATGGATCCTAGTTTTGTAACACTGTTATTTAGTTTATATTTATAATTATGTAATAGATATGTAAGAAAAAAGTCAGGGTTTCTATAGTTGGTATCAGATCATGGTTTAGTTAGTTTTGGAATCAAGATTAGAGAAAATTAGTGAAAACTCTTATATTAGACTTCGTATATGTAATCACTAATGAATATTTGTTTTAGAAAATTTTAAATGTAGGGGTCACATAATATATTCCTTAAGAGTTAATTTTAAAATTGAATAAATTATTTATTCATGACTTGTTGACTTGGGTTGTGTTTAAACCATTTATATTTTAAAAAATCATAGGAACCAGGATAATATAGGATAACAACCAATGTGAGGGAAAATACAGTGATTCTATGAATTTTATCCCCAATGACTTGGGAGGTGGAGTTCAAAATTCCATGGTTATTCTTACCCAGAGGACTCTGGCTATAAAAAATAACCTAATTAATGTGTAACTTACACCAAAAACTAATAGGTAGAAAATTTCTTTTGATTATTTTATGTAGCAACAACCACCGACATTATTGGATCTTCATATCCATTAGTTGTGAAATAGTGGTTCTAATCGATGGGGAAGATCTTTTAGGTACTTCACTATTCATATATCGAGAAGTTGACTCTAGTAATTAATCATTTAGATAGAGAGGTCGATCAATGGTGGGTGTTGATAAAAATCACCAAGATGAAGTTGGAAATTTAAGGGATGGAGTGGGAAGAGTTTAAGATAGTATTTCTTAACATGTATTTACCTCGAACTCTTTATATGAAGACAGAGAGATAATTCATTGAGATAAAGAAAAAGGAAGGTGAATTTGACATGGATTATGAAGAAAATTTCACATGTCTTGAAAGTTATTCCTAGGTTTTTATTATAAACAATGATAAAAAATAGTTATATTTATTACTATTTTAAAACCATAACTTTGAAAGTTCGTTACTATTCTAGTATTTGGGAGTTATGAAGAATTTTTCGATGTGATCTCAAAGTAGAGAAGGATTTTGGATAATGGTACCATGGTTAAGGATATAAGAAATGAAAGATGGAATTTCAATCTGAGGGATATAATGATAAATGTGGAATGAAATCCCAACCACTCAAATGTAAAAAAACATTGGAAGAAGAATCATGGGAATTTCCATAATGGGATGGAGAAATGACTCACGTGTGGGAGATAAGGCCACCAAACTCATGAATTTTAGAGAGACATGAATAATATAGCCAATGTGATAGAGTAATGGAGAGAAACACCCATGGATCAATGCTTAAAATATAGGGAGCAATGGAATTATGATATCTAGTGCACTAAACATTGACTCTTTAACGGTAATCAGTGTTAGTATCCACCAAATCAAAAAGGGCAAGGGAAATATTATACCATCACTACTTCTGAAGTGGAGTAAGAAAATGAAGTCATACTAGGTAAAATTCTTATTCACTCAAGAAGGAAATAGTCTTATTTGACTCTTGTTCTATGAATTTGTTTATATCATGAAATATTTATAGAAATATTGAATCAAAACCCCACAACCTTGATGTAGAGGTATCCATAAAAACACTTGTGGGTGAGATCATTGAAACCAATGTGTTTTACTCTTCTCATATTAGATTATATGGGAATATTCTCCTAGTGAATCTCGTAATACTTCCCTTGTATGAAATTTGATGCTATACTATGAATGGATTGGATCTTGTTATATAGAGCATATATAAATTACCATGAAATCAAAATATCTTATCAATTTTCAAACCATCCCATGAACCTCTACAACTACAAGAAATACAATGAATCTTTTTTGGAAAATAAATGAATTTTGTGGGTTTTGAGGCACTTTGAAAAACAAATCCTCACTCAAATGGTTGTGTCAAAGGAAGTTATCAATCTGTGGGGAATTACCATTGTAAGGTAATATAATGATGTATTTCTTGAAGAGATACCCAGACTTTCCCCAGATCATGTTATAGAGTTATCAATATAACTTATATTCAGATCCACTCCTATATCAAAATGTCCTTAAAGTATTTCCTATATCCTACTGGAGAATATAAAGAAGAAGTTGTAAGGGCATATGAATAAAGAGTTCATACACCCTAGTGCATCAACTTGGGGTGCACAATTTCTCTTTTTAAAGTAAAGGATGGATCAATGTGGATTTTTATAGATTATGAGGAACTCAACAATATCACCATAAAGATCATGTATCTTCTTCCACGGATTTATGACTTTTTTCAGTCATTAAGAGGAACTTCGCACTTCTAAAAGGTGGATCATCATTATATATATCATCAACTGATGGTGAAGAATAAAGATATTCAGAAGACTTCTTTTCATGCATGGTATGGTCACTATGAGTTTCTAGTAATACCCTTCATATGTACTAATTCTTCTTCTATCATCAAGGATTAGATTAATAGAGTCTCTCGATACTACCTCAAATTTTTTTTGGTAGTGTATATCGATAATATTATCATATATTTTAAGACAAAGGAGGAACATGAAGAACACCTAATGATTTTTTTGTGACATTAATGTAGGATATATTATATTCCATGTTAATAAATAGTAACTTTTGGATGAAACAAGTCACATTATTAGGACATGTGATCATAAGTGAGGGAGTTTTTGTGTACCCTTCAAAAAAAAGAAAAATTAAGAATGGCCCAGACCCACTAGTATCATGGAAATACATCATTTTCTTTGATTAGTAGGGAAATACTAATGTTTTGTGATAAATTTATCATGATTTTATAGCCCCCTAACTAAATTTCAAAGTAAATGAGTAAAGTATGTCTAGAGAGATGAATGCGAGGAAATCGTCAAGTAGCTAATGAATAGGTTGTCCATTGCACCTTTACTCGTATTACTAATGAGTGGGGACTTATTTGTGATATATAGTGGTTCTTTAAAGAAAATATGGGGTTGTATACTCATTTATAATGAAAAACTGATAGGATACGCCTCATAGAAGTTGACTATCCATGAGAATAACTACCCAACACATGATCGGGAGATAGAAGATGTGATTGTTGCCTTAGAAATCATGTGGAAATACCTCTATGGTGACAGTTTGATATATATACTGATCATAAAAGTCAAGAGTATAAGTTTAGATAGAAGGAACTCAACATGTGTAAAAGGAGATGGTTATAGCTAATCAGGGACTATGATTTCATTATTCACTATCATCCTATGAAGGAAAAGAAGGTAGATAATGCTCTTACAAGAAAGGAACATGATACACTATCCATGATGTGAATTAAAAAGAACCATATCTTTATGTATATGAAAAGGATGAATTTTGAAATCATAGTAGTAGGAAATACACAATAAATTTCCCAAATGATTTCCCAACCATCCATGTAAGAGAATATCAAGGTAGTACAAAGGGATGATCTAGCACATCGAAAGAATATTAATGTAGTAAATGAATGGAAGATGAAAGAGATCCATCTAGGTGATGATGATGTGATTTGGTCTGGAATGAGGTTTTATGTTCCTTCATAACATGAGATATAGAAAGAGCTATTAGAAAATAAACATATCTCATCGTTCTTCACCAATCAAGGAAGTAACAAGATATTCCATGATCTCTGAGAGCACCTATTTTGTGATAATATGATAAAGGATACTAAAGAATATATCTCAAAGTGATTGATATGTCTGCAAGTTAAATCTAAAATACAGAATTCTGATTGTATGATTCCACCATTACCTATTACCGTTGTGGAAATGAGAGAATGACACTATGTAATTTGTCACTAGTCTTCTGAATACATACAAATGAAGAAATTCAATATGGGTTGTGGGGGATATACTCAACACGTCTACCCACTTTATTTCTATTCGATAGGATATATCACTTGAAAAAAATTCTTTGATATTTGTGAAGTAATTGGCGATGTTGCATGGGGTTCATTTTTGATAATATCTGATAGTGATCCATGGTTCACATCTAAATTATATATATGTATTCTCCATTATTTGAGTATTGAATTAAATTCAATAATTCCCAATCACCCTCAAAATGATGTCCAATTTTAATGTACTATTCAGACACTCGAGAACATACTGATGTCTGCTCAATGAAATTCAAAGATTGATTAGATCAACATCTCCCATTGGTTGAGTTATTATTCAACAACAGCTTCCACTATATTATTCAAATAGTTTTATTTGAAGCTCTGTATAGAAAGTGATATAGAACTCCAACTGATTGGGATGAAGTTGGAGAACGAAATCTACATAGACCTGATCTTGTGCATGAAAAGATAGAGATTGTTCAAGTGATCCAGTAATATATCAAATATACTTAGAGATAGAAAAATATCTATGCGGACAACCATTTAAGGGACTTGGAGTTTGTGGTTTGAGGAAAACTCTTCCTTCAGGTATCACCATTAAAACACTTATGCGGTTTGGAAATAAAGGGAAGCGTAGCCCAAGGTACATTGGGACCTTTAATATCTTTGATCACATATGAGTGGTGGATAATTATCTTTCACTTTCTCCAAATATTCCCCTAGTTTATGATGTATTCCATGTATCTCTATTTGGAAATTACATACCGAACCCTCACACATATACTAAATTCTGAATTTGTGGAACTAGAGAATGAACTCTCGTATGAAGAGCAGTCGATACAGATATTGGACAGATGACACAAGGTCCTACGCAATAAGAAAACTCACCATATCAATGTTTTTTGTAGGAACCATAAGTATGAAGATATAAATTGGGAACTAGAGGAATCAATGATGGATAAATATCCTCACCTGCTTATGTAAAAAGAAATTTAATGGTAGATGTTTTAAAAAGAGGGGAAGAATATAATGACCCAATATTTTATCAATGGTATTTTTTCCCTTCTTATAAATAAGTTATATGGTATAAAACACATACATAGCATAATGATCCCAATAGAAACATCATTCTCCTGAATGATAAATGAAATAGTGATATTAACAAAAAATAAATAACATATACCAATAAAATAGTAACACGACCATAAGAATAGTAACATTACTATTAGGTATAATTATCCATCCAATAGAACATTAACCTCACCTATGGAAGTATAAATATAACATAAGAATCTTATAAATTAATATATGATATAATTATATCATAGTATAAGTAAATAATTGTTTAAAAAATGATAAATTAAGTTCTTGTATTTTTGTAAAAAATATTTGTTAATTTCAAATTTTATAAATAAGTTTTTATAAGAAAATTTATAAAATATATTCATTGGTCAATATTTTTTTATTATATTTTTATAATATCTTAATTTTTTAAAGTGTCATAAAACCGGTTATAACATTAAAATCGGTATCTTTCAAAAAAATGATGATCTTAATTAAAAAAATTAGATTTATCATATTTTAAACATTATTAGCATAAAATGGAATCCATTTTTTAAATTTTCATGTTGAAAATTTCCAAGGGTTAAATTATTTTTATTTTTTGAAATACTTCAATTTTTTTATGAATAGTAATAATAATGTCTTCACGTAACTATCATAATTTAAATTACATAATTCAAGATGTATTATTGAAATAATGATTTATAGTACTTCAATTTAAAATATTATATATTTCATTTGAAAATTTATTCTTTAAATTACAATAAAATCAATTTCTAAACAAAAAAAAATTATTCTCCAAAACCTAAAGTCAAAAGTGATTCTTTAAAATAACTATTTTTCTTTTTTCCAATTTCCATTTTAATAAACTATTCAATTAGAATTATAAAGGTGTTTTAAATTCTTAAAACTATTATATTATATAAATTTATGATTGACATTCTAAAAAATTCACACTTACATGTCTCAACTTTGAAGTAATATTTTATTTCATATTTTATTCTAAAAATACACACCTCCTCAAGTTTAAATAACCCATCTCCCTTATCTTAGAAAACCACTCATCCCCCCATTACAAAGCCAAATCTCTTCCAAAAAAATCCCACTTAATCCTATTAGAAAACCTACTTATGTTTTCAATCCATACAACTCTAATCACTAAGTAATTTATATTTTCATGAAAGAGAAGCCACGCTTTGGAAAGAGTAAGTCTCCATTAACTCTTCCCTATTTTCTTCTTATCCTTCTTTATTTTTTCCTAATTACTTTCAAAACCATATAATCTAAAATTAATTATGAAGTAAGTTAAAATGATATTAATGATGATAATCTATTTAAATTATCATATATATATGACTTATATAAATTTCATACTCCCTTTTCTCGCTATTTTGACAATGACATATTGAAGGTCGGTTAACCACCTATGGAGACATTGCCAAGAAAATTCTTATAACCACCTTCAAGGATGAATAGTATTATATATATATATATATATATTTAATTATATATATTCTATTCTTTTATAATTAATTATATAAATTAATAATTTATAAAATAGTGAAATCAAAGAAAAATAGGAAATTTTAATAATAACATAAAATCAAAACACATAGATTTCGTCAAAAAAATAAAAAATATAATCTAATGATTATAATTGATAAATAGATTTATAAATGACTATAATTCACTTCTAGATCAGTCTTTTAATAAACATATGTTTATTTTTCACAAGGTTCAATAGTGACATAATTAAGTAGGAATTGAGGTAAGGGGATTCTCAAACCCAATTCCTTTCATTAGGTTATTCTCTCTTCTACGATATGAATGCACATATTCTGTTCATTAAATGTCCTTTACAATTTTATTTGGGATATATATGTTCCTAAAATGTCAAAATGTTTTCTAGAAAATCTATTTTTTAAAGTGACTTCAATTTCCCAAACATCGTATTTTACTCCTCTTGAAATACTTCTTGTCCACTCTAGAATGACGATGTATTATGTTCAAGTATAATTTCACTTATACATTTAGGAACAAAAAAGTTTTTTCAAGAATTTATTATTTATGAAATCATTATAAAACCCATTCTCTTCCTTTGGAATACTTCACGACATTGGTTGATATACAAGACACATATGATTATGTAACTGTTATGATGAGACGGGTGGGCCTGAAATTAAATATCCCTCTAATGCATTGGTTAATGTGATGTATCTCATGAGATAATATTAAATATGAATTAACATGATGGTATTTTTTTTAAATAATGATTTTAGAATTATTTGCATATTTTAGGCATGAACAAGATGGTATATTTGTTCACAGCTGTGTGTGGTATTTGACCACTAAGAGATGATGTTTCATTTTTATGAATTTCCTCATTCCATGAAATTATATAATGAATCTTATGATGATTATAAATATGATTCAATTGTTATTTAATGAGAAAGAAGATTAATACCATCCATTTTATATTCATCAATGTCCTTATCAATCCTCTTATGGGCTTTTAAGTCACCCCTTTGTTTGGTTTATATCTTCATGTTACTATATTTTCTAAAGAGATCATGATCTTTATTAGGATAAATAAGATTACTTAAATAAATTTTTATTTCTTATTATTCATAACTTATGTATGTTCCTAATTTTTCCAATATACTAAACTATTGGATCCTAGTTTTGAAATTATATTTTGTTTTTTATCATTAAAATGATTTATTAGATATATATGAAAAAAGTAGGGTCACTATAGATCAATTTTATCTTTTTGTCTTGTCATAAGTTTTATTGATACAAGAATAAGTTATCATGTGATATATATATATATATATATATTCAAAATTGATTTATCTTTTAAAAATATTCAATAAAATCTATTTTTTCTTTTTCAATGTGTGTACACCACTTTTTTCTATGATATCTTGTATATGTTTCATTAATATTATATATTTATTTCGAGTATGTTTTTTTGAATTTATATTCTATATATATATATGTCCCCTATATTATTATAAATGGTATTCCTCATAGTTAAAATGGGAATATTATTTATTTATTTTCTTATATTTACTTATGAATGTATTGTAGGATTGTGATGATAGTTATATGTGTTATATTGTTATTCTGAGTGATTATTTTTATGCATTTTTTCTACATTTATTTTTGTTTTTTTGAAAATTTAAATGGGTATAGGAATTGGTAAAAAAATTCTGAACCCCTATATTTTGGAAGATTGGAAATTTATTATGGTGCATATAGTGAAATATGTGATAGGTAATCAGATACCATAACTTTGAATGGGATAAGAAATTTAAGGGCCCTAACACATTTCAATTCCCCATGGAACGGGATTAATGGCATTACAAATATTTTTGAAAGATTCAATTTTCCAATGGGATTGGTACTATGCTACCCACACTTTTATATAGTTTATCCTTTCATGTTATTTGTCATATATGAATTACGCATGATTGAATTTTGAGTAGCATGTGAAAAGGTTATCACATTGTTTATAATGATTTGGTAAGAATTTGGGAAATAATATTTTGTGGGATAATATTTTATTTCATCTATTTTGAATATATAAATAGATTTTTGTTGTCATGATTGAATTATCATTTCTAGTATTAACATATTATTAGAATATTTTTGTTCCTTGATGGACTATATTTTTTTTATTATTGTATCCATTTTGGTATCATTCATGCAATCTCATATATAATGTTTTATGTTCGGAAACCCATTGTTGGAATAATAATAATTTATTTACTCACATACTACATATAATTCTTGGTTTATATTCATTTTTAATTATTTAATTTTAGGTGTCAGAAGTTATGATGGAATCTACTCAGATGTTCCATGGACCAAGGATGTTTAGAGAAACAGATCAAGAATCCACATGCTAAAGGATAATAGGTTTCTATAAATTAAAGTAATAATATTCCTAATTGAAATATGTATCAATGTAATATAGAAAACCCTCTTCATGTGCACATGGATAATTCAACACAATACTAGTGAGTAACTAGGTCATTATTTCTAGGAATAAGTTTGGATTACTACACTTCTTCATGGTTTTTTTATGAAAAGTAGAAAAAATATATGGAGAAAATATGTGTGATAAGTTGTAATTTCTCGGACCCCTCCAGTCCATTCCTTTGTGAAAATATGGTGTTTGAGGTGTTCCAGGAGGTCAAGTTGACTCATCCCCAACACTTTTCCAATTTTCCCTTTCTTTGAACAGTAGCATCGGTGACCCTCGGTGAATAGTTGCAATGGTAGACAGTTGTGAACAGTGCCAACAGTGAGGTCTAATGGTAACCTCTCTTTCCTTTTCCAAATTTAAAATTCTATGAACAATTCCATCAGTGTACAGTTCAATCGGTAACCCCAAATGGTAACCTCTCTTTCCTTTTCCAAATTTCCAATTCTATGAACAGTTCCATCAGTGAACAGTTCTATTGGTAACCTCTAATGGTAACCACTCTTTCCTTTTCCAAATTTCCAATTATATAAACAATTCCATTAGTGAATAGTTCTATTGGTAACCTCTAATGGTAACCCCTCTTTCCTTTTCTAAATTTCCAATTCTATGAACAGTTCCATCAGTGAATAGTTCTATCAGTAACCTCTAACGGTAACCTCCATTTCCTTTTCCAAATTTCCAATTCTATGAATAGTTACATTAGTGAACAGTTCTATTGGTAACCTCTAATGGTAACCTCTCTTTCCTTTTCCAAATTTCAAATTCTATGAATAGTTCCACTGGTGAACAGTTCTATCGGTAACCTCTAATGGTAACCTCTCTTTCCTTTGCCAAATTTTGAGTTCTATGAATAGTGTTTCCAGAACGGTAGGTGTACAGTGTTCTATCAGTGAGGTTCATGAATAGTGTTCTATCGATGAGGTTCATGAACATTTTTCTATCGTTGATGTTCTAACGATGAGGTTTATGAATTTTGTTCTATCGATGAGGTCCATGAACAGTGTTCTATCGGTGAGGTTCTAACGGTGAGGTTTATGAACAGTGTTCTATTGATTAGGTTCATGGAAAGTGTTCTATCGGTGAGGTTCTAACAGTGAAGTTCATGAACAGTGTTCTATCGGTGAGGTTCATGAACAATGTTCTATCGGTGAGGTTTTAATGGTGAGGTTCATGAAATTTTTTTTTCCTTTGCCAATTTTTGAGTTCATGAACAGTGTTTCCAGCTTCCTACAGTTTCTCCCCTTTAGCATTTTCCTTTAACTTAAAATGCATTTAAAGCCTCGTTTTAAGAACTCTAAGGCCAATTCAAATTCCATAAGTATTATATTAATTATTCCTAAGGCTCGAGATGTTTTTACTTGGTCAAACCGCTTGGTTTAATGCAATCCTCTTTTAATGGGAAATCAAGCGTTTCTTAAACTGCCACTTCGTTAAATCTTCAAAAGGGATGGGATATCTTCCTCCCTAATTATTCCTCCTTGTTTTCTAGCGAGAGATGCTCAAAACGTTCCTTCCTTCTCATAGGAATTGTGAGATCAAAATTTTTCCCATGGATTGGTTTCCTTGACGTCCTTCTTGCGGAAAGTGCACACCCCATTTCTGTGCAACCAAGAAATATCGATCAATCTTCAATATAAGGTATGTTTTATCATCATTATTTTGGGATTCATCTTCTCTTATTTCTCCTTTCCATTTTATAGCATGTAATCTCCATGCTTCTAATGGAGTTTTCTTGGGGTTCGGTTGTTGCAGTTGTACTGTGGCTTCCTCGGGTGGATTCAGTTGTCGCGAGAGGAGGATCATGACCCGTTGTGTGGATAAAGAATGTCAATAACTATTTGAGGTAGGGGATTCGTTGCTTCTCTCTTCTTTTATGTGCAACTGTATCGTTAGCATGTTTTATCCCACTGGATGACAAGGGAATTGAAATAATAAATATTTGAACCAGATAAATAAATTGATATCGATCATATGTTATTGCATCTTATTTTGCTAGATAGTGTGATATCTATGCTTTCTTCGTATAGTTGTTCGTTCTTGATGGAAATTGGTAAAGAATGTAAACAAGAATTAATTGATAATTGTTTGGATAAAGATAAAGAGGCATGTAGATGAATCCCGTTCTTCTTGTTGTAATTTTGATGTTAATCAAAATGGTCCAGTAAGCATGTTTAATTTATTTGTGATAGCATATTGTTTAGGTTTCCCGAATATGGAACCTACGTATAATAAATCGGTTAATTCAAAAAGAATTATTTGTTTGATAAATCCTTTAAGGGTTCTGAGTTATCCTCTTGATTGTTTAAGGGCCAAGAGCTAATTGTTATGTTTTTTTTATTCCTTCTTCTTATGTTTTGATGTGAGCCTGGATGGCTGTTGTGATATGTGGGGGCATGGAGGCCTTTTCGTTATGGCAGTAGATGAAGCCTAGAGTGGCGAGATGCATCAGTTTATGCATGTGGGTGTCAGGGAGGACACCAGGGATAATGGAACGGGGTGGATGTGGATGTTGGATGCTTGGTGTTTCTTATAGGTTGATTATCTTCTTTACTTTTCCCCACTACCTAAGACAGCTGGTCTTACTTACCCTTCTTATGAAAGAGGCGAAGGCGCACAGGGTTTGCCACGTGCTTTCTGTGTTTATCTTCTCAAGGGAGGATGGGTCTATGCACTTTCTATAAGCGGAAAAGACTCGACGGGTAGTACATATACTCACTGTGTTGATCCCCCTTGTGTTTAGAAGCATAGAATGTTTTTCTACAATGCCTGGGAATGTGTAAAATTAATTCTGTAATGAATAATTGAATAAATGGTGTTAACCCATGAGGTTGGAGTTTGCTGGAACATAATGATGAGGTTTTAATTGTGAAGGAACAGTGTACTTTGGGTGTGATGCTAATAAAATTTAATGTGGAATTGGTACTGGTTAATTCATGTTTAAAGAATTAATTAACGTAAAGTGAAAATGATAAAAAGGGAATGAAATGATGTATTAAAGCTCTTTAAAAGGTTGTGTGCTTATAGGATACCTAGTCTTAGAAGTGGCAGCCCAGAGTCCGAGAGACGTTAACTGCAGTTGAGTCTAAGACTAGGTTATGCCAATAGTGTGGTTGTGAGCTATAATATATCATGTGATTTTTGTGTTTCTATACACTACTCCACCCTGTCAGTAAGGTTAACTGACACCCTGTGGATTCTGAGCCCTAGGGGGTGTTTTCCCCAACATTCTGGTGGGAGGATGAATGGATGACAACCCCCTTTGTCCCCACACACTTCTCTTGGTAGTTACTTGTGCTGGTAGGCACAACGGTTAGTATTCCTCATATATGTGTGTAGAGGGCTGTCATGGCTTGTGGTTATTCACAAACATATATTTTGTATATAGTTTCACATAGACTACTATAGGTGTAACATGTATAGGTTGTGATGGATTAAGGATCCTTACTCAGTGTATGGGCTATAATGGCATGAGGTATAATACCCGGCGTCTGATACACCTTATGCAGGTTGTGGTGGATCCCAGAAACTACCTGGTTACTTTTATTACGTGGATGTGGAGATTTTGTTGCAAGAGGTGCATGTTGTGGTGATTTTATCAGGTGTCTGCAGGCAAGCCTTTTGGATAGAAATGCTTAGGACGTGCGACGTTGGGGAAAAGTGGAAAACCAGTGGGGAAGTAGTAATGGGGTACCCTTGATATTATTTATTATATTATGTACTCTTGTATATGTTACTTGGTGAGAGTATCCATGGTGAGGTTGGGAACATAGTATACCTTTTTAGGTGACAGGTTATTTTCACTTGTTGTTCACTGTGCTTTAACATGCTTTCTTTACTTTTGCATGAGAGGCTTCGGGGAGGATCCTACTAAGTATATTGTTATACTCACCCTATGTATATATAAACTTCTTTTTAGGTCACTTGGAGTAGGTTGGAGATCAGGCCGGTGTTTACTAGCTTGGGGTTGTTGGAGCTGTTCGGGCTTGTGGTTGCTGCTGTTTTACATTCTTTTGGGTACTTCCAGTTTTTCCCCTTTCAGTTGTAGTAGTTTTTCATGAAATTATATATGGGTACTTTGGATTTCATTTGTATTTCTGTCTGAGTTGGAGTAGGTCGGTGTTTATCTTATCTATCTCTTCAGCATGTGTTCTCTTAGAGGGTAATTCCTCCCATCTGTGTGTTTACCATACCCTCGGTGCTAGTCGCCAACCCGAGGCCTACTAGAGGTGGGACTCAGGGGTCATTATCTATCTTCTCACATTGTCGGGATAGGATGGGTACACTTTGTGGGGAGGGGGTCATGATAGACTGGTATCAGAGGTCTGGTTGAGGGATAGGATGGAGTTTGGAGTTAGGCACAGGTGAGGTTGCAAGGGTTGGTAGGGAAACAGTGTCACTCATGTTTATCAAGTGATGTAAACACTGGAGACCAGCTGAGACATAGGCATTTAGGGACCCATATGATCTGATGTACGGACCTTTAAGTTTACAATGGCTACTAAATGAGGTGATACTAGTTGTAGGGTAGAGACATAGGAAAGGATCATGCATCATTCTTCTTTGTGCCTGTGTTTGAATGGGTAGACCTTGGGATAGGTTAATCTAACATAAATAAAAGAAAACAATTAATTAATTAATGTTGAGTCTTCCATATTCCAGGTTTAGGAGCTCTAATGGTTTGTTATTTTACAGGTATGGTTCTAGGTCCACGTCCTCATCAGGTTTGCACAGAAAATGTCCAGTAGGTTGTTCCAGCAGATCCCCGTAGGGTAGAGGTTCACAGAGATGATACTTGGGGGAATACACTCTGAGAGTTTCAGTTCCAGAGTCTTTAGAAGCACGAGGTATCCATTTTAGATGAAGTCACGGATGAATGGTTGGAGGAGTTTGAGATAGGCTTTAGTTTAATCCATGCTTGGAAGGAGCACTGGGTGTCCTTGGTTGTGACGATGTTGCGTGGAGCAGCAAGGCAGTGGTGGTTCTTGTTCCTTGGGGATCGCGAGGAGTCAGCTATCTCATGGTAGGAGTTCTGAGACAAGTTTAGAGTCAAGTTTCTTTCTTCGGCCACGAAGGAATCCAGTCACCAGGAGCTTCCTACCCTTCAACAGGGGAGATCCAGTGTGCGAGAGTTTGGAATCCGTTTCAAGAACCTTTTACAATATGCTTCGGACCTACTTCCAGATGAGGAGTCCATGGAAAGGCATTTTGAGGAGGCTTTGCATCCAGAGATCCAGCGCTAGGTCACCCCATTTATGCTAAAAACTTATCTTGAGGTGCTGGCGAGGGCAGAGGTTGTCGATAGGACTTTGGCTTGAACCAGATCATAACAAGAGGGGAGTCAACATGATTCCTCACAAAGAAGAGTTGTGGCTTGGGGTTCCCGGTTTCTAGGGCAGAAGAGTTTCCGTTCTGCTGAGGGTAGGTCCCAGCCCTTCACATCTTTTTTCTCTAGAGGAAGCAACTATTAAACTTATGCCAAGGGATCAGGCTCTTGTTTTTATTGTGGTGGTCGAGTTCATCAGCAGTGGAAGTGCCCGTACTTTCAGAGTAGTCATCATGCACCAGGTGCTCCACTCTAGGTTCCTCCGTTGAGGCAGTTCCAGCCAATGCAGTAGTAGTAGGTTGCACCAGATTTAGATCAGAAAAGGGTAGATGGGGTAGGAAGAGTACAGCCCTGTGACACTCCCCATCCTCATAGAGTAGAGCGTGTCCATGGTGGTGGTCATCATCAGGGTCAGAGAGGTCGTGGAGGTGGTCATGGTCAGCTTCATGCTTTAGCGTTCACAGCTCCAGGCAAGCCAGACGTCGTTCGAGGTACCCTTTACTTGTTTTCTACCTTGGGGTATTCCTTTTTTGATTCAGGAGGAACGCACTCCTTCATATCACCTACCATTTTCCATGCTTTGATACTTGAGGTAGAGAGGCTTCCAGTGCCCTTGGCATTGACTACTCTAGTTAGAGGTCGATCTGAGTTGTTTGAAGTATGTAGAGACTGTGAGCTAGTGTTTGGTCAGCACCGCTATTGGAGATATATCCTATGTTTCCAAATACAATCATATGATTTCATCCTCGGCATGGATTGGTTGTATTCAGTGCAGGATATCGTGGATTTTTCAGGAAGAAGGTCATTTTGTTTGGTGCGGATGGAGATTCAGTGGTGTTTTTTGGTGAGCAAGATCCTCGGATGGGTCATAGGCGTGTTCTGTCCATATAATCCATGATGACTGAGATGATGTTGAGTTCCTCAGAGGTTCAGCAGTTGGTGTTTCCTAGGGTCGTATAAGAGTACCCTGATGTCTTTCCCGAATAGGTTGTAGCATTACCCCCTCGACGAGAGATCGAGTTTGGGATGGAGCTACAACTATGAGCGTCTCCTATCTCTATGTCTCCATATAGGATGGACCCTTCTGAGTTACAAGAGCTATGTATACAACTTGGTGGTCTATTACACTGTCGTTTTGTTTGGCCAAGTGTGTCACTATGGGGTGCACCAGTTTTGTTTGTGAAGAAGGTAGAAGGCAGACAGAAGTTTGTGTTTGTGTGTCAATTATCATCACTTAAACAAAGTGACAATAAATAATTGCTATCCTATTCCATGGATTGATGATTAATTCAATCAACTTAAGGATGAAGGTCGGTTCTCAAAGATTGAATTGCTATCAGGATATCATCAGATGTGTGTAAAGGATGAGGATATCCCGAAGACTGCTTTCCGTTGTTGTCATGGGAATTATGATTTCATTTTAATTCCATTTGGCATGAAAAAGGTTTCAGTTTTGTTCATGGGATTGATGAATTTTGTGTTCCGTGAGTTACTCGAGAAGTTCGTGGTGGTTTTCATTGATGACATCCTTGTGTAATTTACATCTAAGGAGGAGCATGAAGAGTATCTACATGCCATTTTGAGAGTTCTTCGTTAACATCAGAAATTTGGGAAGTTGTCGAAGTGTGGGTTTTGGGTTCGAGAAGTCTGTTTCTTGGGGCATGTTGTGTGTCAACAGAGAGTAGTTGTGGATCCATTGAAGATAGAAGCAGTTGTGTCTTGGGAAGCCCCCAAGATAGTGTCATAGGTGCAAAGTTTTCTTGGTCTTGTAAGCTACTACAGGGGGTTAATAGACGATTTCTCACGAGTTGCGACTCCTCTAACAGCTTTAACCAGGAAGGATCGGGCATTCATATGGACCGATTAGTGTAAGGAAGCTTTCGAGTATCTAAAGGAGAAGTTAGTAAGTTCTCCAATTCTTTGTCTTCCAGCTGAGGGAGTTTAGTTTGATGTTTTCTACGATGCTTCACAAATGGGGTTAGGCTGTGTTCTGATGCAGCAGAGATCAGTTGTTTCTTATGGGTCTTGGAAGTTGCATCCCCATGAGCATAACTATGCCACCCATGATCTTGAGTTGGAAGCTGTAGTGTTTGCTCTAAATTTGTGGAGACATTACCTCATTGGAGAGCGCTTTGTGGTTTTCACCTATCATAAGATTTTGAGGTATGTTTTCTCCTAGTATACTTAAACTTACGACAACATCAATGGATGGAGTTATTATAGGAATACAACATCAAAATATTTTGTACACCTGGAAAGGGGAATGTTGTAGCTGATACGTTGAGTCAGAAGTCACGTAGTGATTCAGTTCATGAATCTGGTGACTTCTGGAGAGTATTGGAAGAACTTTCAGCATTACATCTTGATATGGGAGAAGTTTGGGGTATAGGTTGCCTTTTTCAGATGATGGTATAGTCTTCCCTGATGTAGAAGGTGGAAGTGTCCCAGTTGGTGTATCTAGAGGAGGATGTGTGGAGAGACCGAGTTGTTTGTGTTGAGGCACTTGATGGTTGGTCGGAGGATGAAAAACACTGAGTGTTGTATCACAGAAGGCTTTTTGTTCCTTTGATGATTTGTGAGATGGTTCTCAGAGAGTTTCATAGTTCGCCTTTAGTGGTGCATCCTGGCGTGACAAAGATGTACCGATCCTTGAGGAGCCAATTTTGGTGGCCTGGGCTGAAGCATGCAGTTGTGGAGTTTGTGTCTCGATGTTTGGTCTTCCAGAAGGTGAAGGTTGAACACAGTGTTCCTAGTGGTCTACTCCAGCCATTAGAGATTCCTCAGTGGAAGTTGGAAGACATCTCAATGGACTTTGTTACTAGTTTACCTCGATATTTGGGAGGTTATTATGCTATTTGGGTGGTAGTGGATCACTTAACAAAATCGTCCCACTTTATAGCAATCAAGGAGTCATGCTTAGTGGAAGTTTTGTCGAGGTAGTGTCTGGAGGAGGTGGTGAGACTTCATGGAGTCCCAAGGATGATCATTTCTGATTGAGATCCTCATTTTACCTCCAGGGTGTGGAGAGGTCTCCATCATGATTTTGGTTCTCAATTATGCCTTAACACTGCTTTTTATTCTCAAACAGATAGTCAGACATAGCTAACCATCCATACTCTTGAATACATGTTACACTCTTGTTTTCTTGATTTTGGAGGTTCGTGGATGAGGCACTTACCCTTAGTGGAGTTCACTAACAATAATAGTTTTCACTCCACCATCGGCATGGAACCATTTGAATCCTTGTATGGCCAGCCTTTTCGTTCTCCATTGTGCTGGACTGGGGTTAGAGAGTCAACAATTCTCAAACTGGAACTAGTGCAGAATACAACAGATATGGTTTAGGTGATTTGCGAGAGGACGAAGACAGCGCAAGATCATCATAAATCATATGTTGATCAAAGATGGAGACCCTTAGAGTTTAAATTTGGGGATCATGTGTTTCTGTAGGTGACTCCCCATCGTGGGCAGCGAAGGTTTGGTCGTGGGAGTAAGATTTCTCCCTAGTTTGTTTGGAATTTCGAGGTGTTAGCTCATGTTAGAGCTGTGGAATATCAAGTAGCACTTCCCCCGTAGATGAGTCGGATAAATAAAGTTTTCCATGTATCACAGCTTTGTCGTTATCTTCATGATGACTCTCACATCATCGATTGGGGAGAGATCGATGTTGATGATGGTGAAACCTTTGAGGAGCGACCAGTGGAGATCCAAGACCACAAGTAGAAGTTGTTGTGCATGCATTCTATCCCCTTTGTTCGTGTCTTGTGGCAACACGGTGTCATGGAGGAGAGTACCTGGGAAGGTGAGTCACATATACGTGCTCAGTACCTAGAGTTGTTTGATGTTTAACTCTTTTCATGTATCGATGTAGCCTTTTGGTTATAAACCTTTCATGTTTATGAGATGGATCCCTTTGTTTCTTTTGTGGCTTGCTCTTTTTTGAGAGGTATCTTGATGGGTGGTTATTCAGACCCCGTTTCATTTTCACTTTACATAGGTTTTGAATTCTTGGGGACAAGAATTTTTTTAGAGGTATCAGATGTAATGGCCCAGACACCTCTAGTCTATTACTTTGTGAAAATATGGTGTTTGAGGTGTTCTGAGAGGTCAAGGTGACTCATCCCCAACACTTTTCCAATTTTTCCTTTCTGTGAATAGTATCATCAGTGACCCTCGGTGAATAGTTCCAACTGTAGATAGTTGTGAACATTGCCAATGGTGAGTTCTAACGGTAACCTCTCTTTCCTTTTCCAAATTTCCAATTCTATGAACAGTTCCATTAGTGGATAGTTCTATCAGTAACCTCTAATGGTAACCTCTCTTTCCTTTTCCAAATTTCCAACTCTATGAACAGTTCCATTAGTGAATAGTTTTATCGGTAACCTCTAATGGTAAACTCTCTTTCATTTTCCAAATTTTCAATTCTATGAACAGTTCCATCAGTGAACAGTTCTATCGGTAACCTCTAATGGTAACCTCTCTTTCCTTTTCCAAATTTCCAATTCTATAAACAGTTCCATCAGTGAACATTTCTATCGGTAACCTCTAATGTTAACCTCTCTTTCATTTTTCAAATTTCCATTTCTATGAACAGTTCCATCAGTGAACATCTTTATTGGTAACCTCTAATGGTAACCTCTCTTTCCTTTTCCAAATTTCCTATTCTATGAATAGTTCCATTAGTGAACAGTTCTATCGGTAACCTCTAACGGTAACCTTTCTTTCTTTTTCCAAATTTTGAGTTCTAAGAATAGTGTTTCTAGAATGATAGGTGTATAGTGTTCTATAGGTGAGGTTTATGAACAGTGTTATATCGGTGAGGTTCATGAACAGTGTTCTATCGTTGAGGTTCTAACGGAGAGGTTCATGAACAATGTTCTATCGTTGAGGTTCTAACGGTGATGTTCATGAATAGTGTTCTATCGGTGAGGTTCATGAACCATTCTCTATTGGTGTGGCTCTAACGGTGAGGTTCATGAACAGTGTTTTTCCTTTTCCAAATTTTGAGTTCATGAACAGTGTTTTCAGCTTTCTACAGTTTCTCCCCTTTAACATTTTCCTTTGATGTAAAATGCATTTAAAGCCTCGTTTTAAGGACACTGAGTCTGATTCAAAGTCCATAAATCCTATATTAATTATTCTTAAAGCTCGTGATGTTTTTACCTGGTCAAACTATGTGTTTTAATGTGAACCACTTTTAATGGGAAATCAAGTGTATCTTAAACAGCCGCTCCATTAAATATCTTAAAGGGACGTGATATCTTCCTTCCTAATTCTTCCTCCTTGTTCTCTGGTGGAAGATGCTTGAACCTTTCCTTCCTTCCCATATGAATCGTGAGATCATAAGTTTCCCCGTGGATTGGTTTCCTCGACGTCCTTCTTGCTGCAAGTGCACCCCCTATTTCTGTACAACCAAGAAATATCGATCAATCTTCAATATAAGGTATGTTTTATCATCATTCTTTTAGGTTTTATCTTATCTTATTTCTCCTTTCCATTTTATATCATGTAATCTCCATGATTTTAATGGAGTTTTCTTGGGGTTTGGTTGGTGCGGTCGTAACGTGGAATCCTCGGGTGGATGCAGTTGTTGCGAGAGGAATATTGTGACCCGTTGTGTGGATAAAGAATGTCAAGAACTGTTTGATGTATGGGATTCATTTCTTCTCTCTTATTTTACATGAAACTATATCGTTAGCATGTTTTATCTCACTGGATGACAATGGAATTGAAATAATAAATATTTTAACCGGATAAATAAATTGATATCGATCGTATGTTATTGCCTCTTGTTTTGCTAGATAGTGTGATATCTATTCTTTATTCATAAAGTTATTTGTTCTTGATGGAAATTGGTAAATAACATAAACCAGAATTAATTGATAATTGTTTTAAAAAGATAAAGAGGCATGTAAATAAATCTGGTTCTTCTTGTTGTAATTTTGATGTTAATCAAAATGGTTCAGTAAGCATGTTTAATTTATTTGTGATAGCTTACTTTTTAGGTTTCCCAAATATGGAACCTACGTATAATAACTTGGTTAATTCAAAACTGATTATTTGTTTGATAAATCCTATAATGGTTTTGAGTTACCCTCTTGCTTGTTTAAGGGATAAGAACCAATTGTTAAGATGTTTGTCTTCCTACTGCTTGGGTTGTGATGTGAGCCTGGATGGCTATTGTGATTTGTGGGGGCATGGAGACCTTTGGGTTGTGGAAGAAGATGACACCTAGAGTGTAACATCCCAAGTAAGTAATGGATAATAGATATTTTTATCTATGTCTATTAATGATTATGATAGTTTTTTAGAGGCTTAAAATGAAAATAAATACAATCTTATGCATGGAATACACTAATATTCTTAAAAGATTGTTTTATTGCCTTATGATGGAAAACCCTTTTTAAATCTATATTTTGAAAATTTTATAAACTATGTTTGTCAAAATAAACTTATTCGTTATGATTGGGACTTCAAAATTTACTTTTTGTGAATTTTTTGTATTTTTCTGACAATGTTCATTTTTTAATGAATAGTGAAAAATACTGCATTTTACATCAAAACTGCTTTTTAATCTAATTTATTTATATGATTAGATTATCTTTTGAATTGGTTTTGAAGTGAAATTAGAATATATTTTTACCATTTAATCCAATTGTGGTCATTGGAATCAATTCCACTTTAAAATTGGACTTAAACTGGTGTCAATCTTTTGATACTTATTGTTTCATAAAAACACGCTATTTGCTCTGACAGCGGGAATTAATTATTAAATTAATTAATGTGACTTATATGTATTGAATTTTGTAAAATAGACTTCATTTTTGAATTCGGAATATCAAATATAGCTTAGGGTGAATTTTTGGTAATTTTCTGAAAAACTTCAATTTTTGATGAATAGTGAAACCACTAAGTGGTACTTATAAAAACTGATTTTCCGTTTAAATGAAATTTTGTCATCATTGTGTTTTGAATTTAAAAAATCCGAAATACATGGTTGTCATTAAGAAGTAAAATGTGGTTCAATGAGATTAAAATAATTTTTTGGTGAATAGTAACTTATTAAGTTTTTAATCGCGATTAGTGGTAATTAGTGTAGTTTAAGGTAAAAATAATGCTTTAATAAACTAAGATGAGCTTGACACATGTCCTACCCTCATTGGTTGTGTCATGGCCAACCAAGAAAAGTCATGGGTCAACTTGGGGACCCCATGGATCCACTTTGGTTGGGAAATGACATAAATAGATTTTTATTTAATGTAAAAGTAAAAATGACACAAACATAATATGTTTTACAAAAACAATTTTTACATGGGGTTATAAAGATCAGATTTTTGATTATAAATATTCATTGGAAAGATAAAACGATTTCCTACATCATAGTAATTTTTTTATAATTGTTAGACTTTAAATAAATTAAATTATTTATGACATCATGATGATGCAGCGATGACCTCATTATTTAACGATTTAAATAAAATGGAAAGATAATGAAAAATCTAAAACCTACACATGGCCAAAACCAATTGGATGAGTGTATTTAGAATCCTTATCACCTTATCCTCGAATTATATCAATGTGGTACCTTTTGAATCCGAAACGCTTTTTAAAATAAAGTAACTTATCTTTACTTTCCAAAAGTGCCCCTCCTCTCCTCTTATAAAAGGCCCCCACCTCTACCTCATTTCACACACTCCTCAAGCCTTTGGCTCAGCCAAAACCTGCCAATTTACTCTCTCCACATACCTCTCCTCATCCTAGAGGATTCCCTTTGGGCAGAATCCTTTCAAAGCAATCCTTTAGGCTCAAATCAAAAGGAGTTACACTTTTAAAGGTAATTCATTCTCTCATGTTCATTTGTTTTATTTTGCTTCTCCAACCGCCTAAACTCTTTTTATTTACTTCTTTTGTAACAACACCAGTATCTTCAATATACTAGGATGTTGTTATAATATTTATTTGAGCTACACTCTCACACAACTACATCAAATGGTTAAAGAACATACGGTTTCCGTGGATGGCGAAATTCTGCCTCCCGAAACGATGATTGTTCAATACTCATTTAACACCTTAAAAGGTGGCCATTATGATGTAACTATTTTTATATATGATATATAATATGTTTATGTTTTCCTTAAGCTTCTATTTTTTTCATTTTGGGCATACCTTTATGGTTTCCATTATGGGTAAACACGATATCTTCATTTTAGGAAGTACGGACTACCGCCCCCTGAAAGTGATTTGATTCGTTAATACCATATGTGGGATGTGTAAAGGATAAAGTAAATGATATTATATATGTTATTATACTGGAATTATAATATACTCTTATATCATTATGATTACATTTCAGAAAATACGAAATAGAAATGGAAGTAGCGTTCATGCGTACGTACGGCTTACCGTCTCCATGAACGGTGCATTTCATTTCTTACCTATAAATGTGATGTAATATTATAAATACATGTATATGATGAATATATATGATATATATGTTATCAAAATCATTAATATCATTCTGGATATAACGAACCTTTGACCAAATTAACAACATGTAAGTGTAAGAAGTCCATTTTTGACTTAAGAACCAAATACCGACAAAATGAACATTATTAACTTAAATGATTACATGATGTTCATAACATGGTATAAAAGGAATAATGAACTTGAAAAAGGTTCATAAGAAATTAGAGATTAACTCAAGTCTATTATTCAGGATATTAAAGAACGGTCGGGTCAATTCGGATACGAGGTATGGGACTTCGTCTCAATCTCCTTTCATTGAGGCATATTTTATTTTATACACAACTTTCTTTTATACGGTGTATAAACCCCTTTGACTTTTACGTTTATTCAAAAGGAATCTTTTTTATACGAAGCGTTTACTAAATGACAAAAGGTAATGTTTTTGTCGTACGTATGCGGCGACAACGACTTCTCCGTCGTCGTGACTGTTATTTTAGTTTCACCTTCCTCTACAAGCCATACCTTCTTTTTAAAAGAAAAATAAATACCATGTTTTACTTTTCTTTTATTTTGGTATCGAAAATGGTTTTCATAATTTTTTTATATCAATGTGTTGTATCGATATCTTGTGATTGAAGGGTGGGAATGTTATGTTTACTTTATGCATGTTTTATGTGATATGATTATGTTGAGGTTCTTGGGCATTATTATGAAGACGGGTGGTTCCATGATAAACTAAGGGTGGGTGAGCCCGATATAGCTCTCCAATGCATTGGGTAACGCGAAGGAGTGAAACGTTAAGGTTTCTCCAAAGAGATTTAGGGAATATACTGTGATGGGTATTTCAAATGTAACCAAGAGGGTTACTCCCTACGTAAGAATGTTATGAATTCCTCAAGTTACCTTTATGTCTTATGATTTCTATGATTTATTCATGATTTGATGAGGTATGTTAAAGTGCTTATGTTTTATGGGTAAAGTATGATTTCACTCTTATGTATATATGTACTCATGTTTCCTTTCCATGTTTTTATAACCCATACTGAGCTTTTTATGCTCATCCCAAGTTTTTTTGAAATGTTTTCACAGCTCAAGGGAAAGGTACATGATATGATGATAGTGTCAAGGAAGTGTCAAGAATGAATCCATGTTTTATTTTAAATATATTTCCATTGACGGGAATGAAGAATACTATCTTTATGTAACCACTTTGTTTATATGTGGAATGTAATGCAAGTTTTATGATCTAATTCTCTAAAACTCTAAACCCGAAAAGATCCTCAATGTGTAATCTTGTAATAACTCAAGATTAAGTAAGGTTTAAGGCTGGGGCCTTATAGTTGGTATCAAAGGTCGGTTTAGATAACTTTAGGAGTTAGAATTTTATTAGATGATTATCCAAAAATATTTTTTTTTGAAATCATATAGCATTTGAAGATTACCATGTTGCTTCATCTAAGACATGTTTGTTCAGAATGGTTTTCCACAGAGGAAACAGGGAAGCAGTGCTAGGAAGGCATACAGAAGAAAATAACCTTCCGAATCAGCATCCTGAGATGGTCGGAATTGGAACTGAATAGTTTGTTGCAGTAATGGTGCAGTTGACTCAGGCTATAAATGGTGGTGGTATCCATGCACAAGATCAGCCAGATCAACCGCAGAGGAACATGTCAGTGGTGGAACATTTCATGAGGCAACATCCACCATCATTCAGAGGATCATATGACCCTGTGCTAGCTGAAGGGTGGATTAAAGCACTGGAGAAGAATTTTGATGTCATGGGGTGTTCAGACAATCAAAAGGTTAGCCTTGATATTTACCGTTTGGAGGGTGAAGTAGATCAGTGGTGGTCTATGGTTAAAAATATCAGGGACGCCGATGAGATTGATGCTCTTGACTGGGATGAATTCAAAGGTATGTTTCTTGAGAAGTATTTTCCTAAGGCTGTTCAACTTAGTATGGAAAAGAAATTCATGGAATTGAGGCAAGAGGAAGACTCAGTGGCTTCCTATGAAGAAAGGTTCACTCGATTGGCAAGGTATGCTCCAAATTTTATCCGAGACCTTGATAGTAAAATCAATCGTTTTTACTCAGGATTAAAGCCAAAATATCGAAGGGCATTAGCTTCTCGTGAGTTTAAAAGTTATGAAAAGCTTGTTCGATGTGCTGAGAAGGTGGAAATGGAGTTTTCCGATGACCAAGTGTTCTATAACAACCAGTAGAAGAAGAGACCGAGGTGGCAGGAGAAAGGTAAGAATTCTTCAAAAAAGTCTGATGTTAAGAGAACTAAGTTTCCAGTTTGTGATAAATGTGGAAAAAGGCATGCTGGTGAATGTCTTCTGAATTCTGGAAAGTGCTACCGATGTGGTAAGATGGGACATAAGGCTCGTTATTACACTGAAAAGGATCAAGGTGAAGGTAATAACAAATTTGATTTACAGTTAGTGAAATGTTATAAGTGCAACGAGATGGGTCACTATGAAAACGAGTGTCCGACAAAGAGCTTGAGTGATGGGAAGCAGTTAGACTACAAGCAGAAAGGGGTGGTGAAATCCTTTGCAACTACTTCAGTAGATGTCGGGCCATCAAATGAAGTTGTATCAGGTACTTTGTTTGTTTTTTTAGATTATGCCAGTGTGTTGTTTGATTCGGGGTCTACACATTCTTTCATCTCTGAAACCTTTTCTAGTAAAATGGGAATACCATCTCAAGAAATGACTCCTGAACTTTTGGTAAAAACACCTTGGGGAAATGTTGAGGCAAAAAGAATTTATAAGAATATTCCTATCCTTATATGTGGAAATAACCTACTTGCAAACCTTATTGTTCTACCTCTAGTAGAGTTTGATGTTATCCTGGGTATGGATTGTCTCTCTATTTACCATTCTAAGATTGACTGTAGATCTAAAGAAGTTTCTTTTCAGAAAGAATTTCAGTTTGTTTACAAGAATGAACCCTTACTTTTGATAACATATCAAGAGGCTAAGAAACTTGTAAAAGATGGAAATGAATGTTACCTTGCACATGTCATTGAAAATAAAGGAACTGTTCAGATTAATGATGTGCCAGTGGTAAATGAGTATCCTGATGTTTTTCCTGATGAGTTTCCTGGAATAATACCAGATCGGGAAGTTGAGTTTACTGTTGACTTAGTTCCTGATGCTAAGCCAATTTCAAAACCCCCTTATCGAATGGAACAAATTGAACTTTTAGAGTTGAAGGAGCAATTGCAAGATTTATTAGAGAAAGGTTTCATTAGACCTAGCACATCACCATGGGGTGCTCCTGTTTTATTTGTTAAAAAGAAAGATGGTTCTATTAGACTTTGCATTGATTATAGAGCCTTGAATAACATCACTGTTAAGAACAAATATCCTTTGCCTCATATCGATGATTTGTTTGATCAGCTCTAGGGAGATCAGTTTTCTTCAAAGATTGACCTGAGATCGGGGTACCATCAGCTGAAGGTAAAGGAGGCATATATTCCGAAGACCGCATTCCGTACGAGACATGGCCATTATGAATTTGTAGTAATGCCTTTTGGGCTAACCAATGCACCTTCTGTATTCATGGACTTAATGAATAGAATTTTCCATGAGTTCTTGGATAAGTTTGTGGTGGTTTTCATTGATGATATTTTGGTGTTTTATAAAAGTAAAGAGGAGCATGAAAGACATTTAAGGGTTATCTTGCAAACCTTAAAAGAAAAGAAACTGTATGGGAAATTCAGCAAGTGTGAGTTTTGGTTGCAACAAATTTCTTTCCTTGGTCACATTGTTTCTAAAGATGGAATAACCGTTGATCCTGCAAAAACAAAAGTTGTGGAAGAATGGTCAAGACCCACAAATGTAACCGAGATTCGTAGCTTCCTTGGTTTGGCGGGCTATTACCGAAGGTTTGTTAGAAATTTTTCACGGTTATCTAGTCCAATGACTAAGCTAACTCGAAAGGGTGTTAAGTTTATCTGGACAAAAGAATGTGATGATTGTTTTCAGGAATTGAAAAGAAGATTGGTGAATGCTCCAGTTTTGGCACTACCTTCCAGGAAGGGTGAGTTTGTTATATACAGTGATGCTTCATTGAAAGGACTTGGTTGCGTCCTAATGCAGAATGATCAGGTAATTGCTTATGCTTCACGACAGTTGAAAACTCATGAGGTAAATTACCCTACACATGATTTGGAATTAGCTGCTGTTGTTTTTGCTTTAAAAATTTGGAGGCATCATTTGTATGGAGAAAAGTGTGGAATATATACCGATCACAAAAGTTTAAAGTATATATTTACTCAGAAAGAATTGAACATGAGACAAAGGAGATGGCTAGAATTAATAAAGGATTATGATTGTACAATTCATTACCATCCGGGAAAAGCAAATAAAGTGGTTGATGCTTTGAGTCGAAAAAGTAATGCTTCATTAACAATGTTGCATTTGGAACGTGATCCTTTGGTTAAGGATTTGATGAACTTTGGCATAGAATTTGTTGGTGCAGGAAGTCCTTCTGTTTTGTTTCAGGTATCAGTGAGATCTTCTCTATCAGATAGAATCAAGCAAGCACAGAAGCAAGACAGTGAGTTGCAGAAAAAGGTAGAGCTGGTTCAGAAAGGTAATTTGCCTGAATTCAACATTGATAATGATTGTATTTTGAGATATGGGAAGAGATTGTGTGTGCCTTGTGATTCACAGTTTAAGAGAGAGTTGTTATGTGAAGCTCATAGTTCTCTGTTTTCAGTTCATCCGGGCAGTACTAAGATGTATAGAGATCTGCGGGAGTATTACTGGTGGGATGGAATGAAAAGAGATATTTCTGATTTTACTGTGAAGTGTTTGACATGTCAACAGGTTAAGGCAGAGCGACAGTTACCGAAAGGGATGCTTCAGCCTTTACCAGTGCTAGAGTGGAAATGGGAGAATATATCCATGGACTTTGTTGTTGAATTACCGAAGACATCTCGAGGTAATAATGCAATCTGGGTTATTGTTGATCGCTTGACAAAATCTGCTCATTTCCTTGCTATACGAGATACTTTCTCTCTTGATCAACTTTCCCGTTTGTATCTTAAAGAGATATTCAGGTTACATGGAGTTCATCTCTCCATTGTATCAGATCGTGATCCCAGGTTTACTTCTAAATTTTGGAAAGGCCTTCAGAAGTCATTGGGTACTGAATTAAATTTTAGTACAGTTTTTCATCCTCAATCAGATGGGCAGTCAGAACAAACAATTCAGACATTGGAGGATATGCAACGAGCTTGTTCTATGGATTATCAGGGAAGTTGGGACCAATATCTTTCTTTGGTTTAATTTTCATATAATAACAGTTTTCATTCCAGTATACAGATGGAACCATTTCAGGCATTATATGGGAAGCGGTGTCGAACTCCAGCTTTCTGGAATGAAGTGGGTGAAAGGAAGTTGATGGGACCAGAATTGGTAGAAGAGATGGCAGCAAAAGTTCAGCTGATTCAGAAACACATGAGAACAGCTCAGAGCAGGCAGAAGAGTTATGCGGATAACCGGAGGAAGGATCTATCTTTCGAGGTAGGTGATCATGTTTTTCTCAAGGTTTCTCCTTGGAAAAGTGTGATGAGATTTGGTAAGAAAGGAAAGTTGAGTCCAAGGTTCATTGGACCATACGAAATTCTAGAGAGAGTTGGATCAGTTGCATACCGAGTGGCTTTACCTCCGAGTTTATCTCAGGTACACAATGTTTTTCACGTTTCGATGTTGAGAAAGTATATGCCAGATCCATCTCATGTTTTGAGTCCAGAAGTAGTTCAGCTGGAAGAGAACCTATCATATGAGGAACAACCGGTCCAGATTCTTGACCATAGGGAGCAAGTTTTACGGAATAAGGTAATTCACCAGGTAAAGTTTTTGTGGAAAAACCACATGATTAAAGAGGCAACATGGGAATCTGAAAATGCAATGAGGGATAAGTACCCCCATTTATTTGATAAGTAAATAAATTGCGGGGATGAAATTTTCTAAAGGGGGGAAGGATGTAACATCCCAAGTAAGTAATGGATAATAGATATTTTTATCTATGTCTATTAATGATTAAGATAGTGTTTTAGAGGCTTAAAATGAAAATAAATACAATCTTATGCATGGAATACACTAATATTATTAAAAGATTGTTTTACTGCCTTATGATGGAAAACCCTTTTTAAATCTATCTTTTGACAATTTTATAAACTATGTTTGTCAAAATAAACTTATTCGTTATGATTGGGACTTCAAAATTTACTTTGTGTGAATTTTTGGTATTTTTCTGACAATGTTCATTTTTTTAATGAATAGTGAAAAATACTGCATTTTACATCAAAACTGCTTTTTAATCTAATTTATTTATATGATTATATTATCTTTTGAATTGGTTTTGAAGTGAAATTAGAATATATTTTTACCATTTAATCCAATGGTTGTCATTGGAATCAATTCCACTTTGAAATTGGACTTAAACTGGTGTCAATCTTTTGATACTTATTGTTTCATAAAAACACGCTATCTGCTCTAACAGCGGGAATTAATTATTAAATTAATTAATGTGACTTATATGCATTGAATTTTGTAAAATAGACTTCATTTTTGAATTCGGAATATCAAATATAGCTTAGGGTGAATTTTTGGTAATTTTCTGAAAAACTTCAATTTTTGATGAATAGTGAAACCACTAAGTGGTACTTATAAAAACTGATTTTCCGTTTAAATGAAATTTTTCCATCATTGTGTTTTGAATTTCAAAAATCTGACATACATGGTTGTCATTAAGAAGTAAAATGTGGTTCAATGAGATTAAAATAATTTTTTGGTGAATAGTAACTTATTAAGTTTTTAATCGCGATTAGTGGTAATTAGTGTAGTTTAAGGTAAAAATAATGCTTTAATAAAATAAGATGAGCTTGACACATGTCCTACCCTCATTGGTTGTGTCAGGGCCGACCAATACAAGCCATGGGTCAACTTGGGGACCCCATGGATCCACTTTGGTTGGGAAATGACATAAATAGATTTTTATTTAATGTAAAAGTAAAAATGACACAAACATAATATGTTTTACAAAAACAATTTTTACATGGGGTTATAAAGATCAGATTTTTGATTATAAATAGTCATTGGAAAGATAAAAAGGTTTACTACATCATAGTATTTTTTTTATAATTTTTAGACTTCAAATAAATTAAATTATTTATGACATCATGATGATACAGCGATGACCTCATTATTTAACGATTTAAATAAAATGGAAAGATAATGAAAAATCTAAAACCTACACATGGACAAAACCAATTGGATGAGTGTATTTCGAAGCCTTATCACCTTATCCTAGAATTAAAGCAATGTGGGACCTTTTTAATCCAAATATCTTTTTAAAATAAAGTAACTTATCTTTACTTTCCAAAAGTGCCCCTCCTCTCCTCTTATAAAAGGCCCCCACCTCTACCTCATTTCACACACTCCTCAAGCCTTTGGCTCGGCCAACCCCTGCCCATGTACTCTCTCCACATCCCTATTCTCATCCTAGAGGATTCCCTTTGGGCATAATCCTTTCAAAGCAAGCCTTTAGGCTCAAATCAAAAGGAGTTACACTTTTAAAGGTAATTCATTCTCTCATGTTCATTTGTTTTATTTTGCTTCTCCAACCCCCTAAACTCTTTTTATTTACTTCTTTTGTAAAAAAACCAGTATATTTAATATACTAGTATTTTGTTATAATATTTATTTGAGCTACACTCTCACACAACTACATCAAATGGTTAAAGAAAATACGGTTTCCGTGGATGGCGAAATTCTGCCTCCCGAAACGATAATTGTTCAATACTCATTTAACACCTTAAAAGGTGGCCATTATGATGTCACTATTTTTATATATGATATATAATATGTTTATTTTTTCTTTAAGCTTCTGTTTTTTTCATTTTGGGCATACGTTTATGGTTTCCATTATGGGTAAACACGATATCTTCATTTTAGGAAGTGCGGACTATCGCCCCCTAAAAGTGATTTGATTCGTTAATACCATATGTGGGATGTGTAAAGGATAAAGTTAATGATATTATATATGTTATTATACTGGAATTATAATATACTCTTATATCATTATGATTCAATTTCAGAAAATATGAAATAGAAATGGAAGTAGCGTTCATGCGTACGTACGTCTTACCATCTCCATGAATGGTGCATTTAATTTCTTACCTCTAAATATGATGTAATATTATAAATACATGTATATGATGAATATATATGATATATATGTTATCCAAATCATTAATATCATTCTGTATATAATGAACCTTTGACCAAATTAACAACATGTAAGTGTAAGAAGTCTATTTTTGACTTAAGAACCAAATACCGACAAAATGAACATTATTAACTTAAATGATTACATGATGTTCATAACATGGTATAAAAGGAATAATGAACTTGAAAAAGGTTCATAAGCAATTATATATTAACTCAAGTTTATTATTAAAGAGATTAAAGAACGGTCGGGTCAAGTCGGATACGAGGTATGGGACTTCGTCTCAATCTCCTTTCATTGAGGCATATTTTATTTTATACACAACTTTCTTTTATACGGTGTATAAACCCCTTTGACTTTTATGTTTATTCAAAAGGAATCTTTTTTATACGAAGAATTTACTAAATGACAAAAGGGAATGTTTTTGTCGTACATATGCGATGACAACGACTTCTCCGCCGTCGTGACCGTTATTTGAGTTTCAGCTTCCTCTACAAGCCATACCTTCTTTTTAAAAGAAAAATAAATAACATGTTTTACTTTTCTTTTATTTTGGTATAGAAAATGGTTTTCATAATTTTTTTATATCAATGTGTTGTATTGATATCTTGTGATTGAAAGGTGGGAATGTTATGTTTCCTTTATGCATGTTTTATGTGATATGATTATGTTGAGGTTCTTGGGCATTATTATGAAGACGAGTGGTTCTGTGATAAACTAAGGGCGGGTGAGCCCGATATAGCTCTCCAATGCATTGGGTAACACGAAGGAGTGAAACGTTAAGGTTTCTCCGAAGAGATTTAGGGAATATACTATGATGGGTATTTCAAACGTAACCAAGAGGGTTACTCCCTACGTAAGAATGTTATGAATGCCTCAAGTTACCTTTATGACTTATGATTTATATGATTTATTCATGATTTGATGAGGTATGTTAAAGTGATTATGTTTTATGGGTAAAGTATGATTTCACTCTTATGTATATATGTACCCATGTTTCCTTTCCATGTTTTTATAACCCATACTGAGCTTTTTATGCTCATCCCAAGTTTTTTTTGAAATGTTTTCATAGGTCAAGGGAAAGGTACATGATATGATGATAGTGTCAAGGAAGTGTCAAGAATGATTCCATGTTTTATTTTAAATATGTTTCCATTGATGGGAATGAAGAATACTATCTTTATGTAACCACTTTGTTTATATGTGGAATGTAATGCATGTTTTATGATCTAATTCTCTAAAACTCTAAACCCGAAAAGATCCTCAATGTGTAATCTTGTAATAACTCAAGATTATGTAAGGTTTAAGGCTGGGGACTTATATAGAGTGGGGAGATGCATCAGTTTATGCATGTGGGTGTTGGGGAGGACACCAGGGATGATGGAATGAGATGAATGTGATTGTTGGATGCTTGTTTTTTCTTATTGGTTGATTATCTGCTTTACTTTTCCCCACTTTCTAAGACAGCTGCTCTTACTTACCCTTCTTCTTAAAGATGCGAAGACACGCGGGGTATGACATGTGATTTCCATATTTAGCTTCTTAAAAGAGGATGGGTCTATGCTCTTTCTATAAGTGGCATATACATGACGGTTAGTACATTTACTCACCGTGTTGAACCCCCTTGTGTTTAGTAGCATAGAATGTTTGTCTAGAATTCCTGAGAATGTGGAAAAGTAATTCGGTAATGAATAATTGAATAAATGGTGTTAACCCATGGGATTGGAGTTTGTTGGAACATAATGATGGTGTTTTAATTTTGAATGAATAGTATACTTTGGGTGTGATGCTAATGAACTTTAATATGGAATTGGTACCGGTTAATTAATGATCAAAGAATTAATTAACGTAGAGTGCAACTGATAAAAAGGGAATGAAATAATGTATTAAATATCTTTAAATGGTTGTGTGCGTATTGGATACCTAGTCTTAGAAGTGGCATCTCGGAGTCCGAGAGACGTTAGTTGCAGTTGAGTCTAATACTAGGTTATTCCCATAGTGTGGTTGTGAGTTATAGTATATCCTATACTTTTTGTGTTTCTATACACTACTCCACCCTGTTAGTAAGGTCAACTGACACCCTGTGGATTCTGAGCCCTAGGGGGTGTTTTCCCCAACATTCTGGTGGGAGGATGAATGGATGACAACCCCCTTTGGCCCCACACACTTCTCTTGGTAGTTACTTGTGCTGGTAGGCACAACGGTTAGTATTCCTCATATATGTGTGTAGAGGGATGTAATGTCTTGTTGTTATTCACACACATATATTCTGTATATAGTTTCCCATGGACTACTATAGGTGTAACGTGTATAGGTTGTGATGGCTTGAGGGTCCTTACTCGGTGTATGGGTTGTAATGGCTTGAGGTAAAATACCCAATGTATAATACACGTTATAAGGGTTTTGTTGGATCCCATAAACTACATGGTTAATTTTCTTACAAAGATGTGGAGGTTTTTTTGCACAAGGTGCATGTTTTCGTGCTTCTCTTAGGTGTCTGCGGGAAAGCCTTTTTGGAGAGAGATGCTTAGGACGTGCGATATTGTGGAAAAGCAGCAAAACATTGGGGAAGTAGTAGTGGGGTACCCTTGATATTATTTATTATATTATATACTCTTGTATGCATCACTTGGTGAGAGTATCCACGGTGAGGTTGGGAACATAGTATACCTTTTTAGGTGATGAGATAGTTTCACTTGTTGTTCACTGTGCTTTAGCATGCTTTCTTTACTTTTTCACAAGAGGCTTTGGGGAGGATCTTACTGAGTATACTGTTATACTCACCCTATGTATATATAACCTGATTTTCAGGTCACTTAGAGCAGGTTGGAGATTAGGCTGGTGTTTACTAGCTTGGGGTTGTAGGAGCTGTTCGGGCTTGTGGTTGCTGTTGTTTTACTTTCTTTTGGGTACTTGCAGTTTTTCCCCTTTCAGTTTTAGTAGTTTTGCATGACATTAGTTATGGGTACTTTGGATTTAATTTGTATTTCTGTCTGATTTAGAGTAGATTGGTGTCTATATTATCTCTCTCTTTTGCATGTATTCTATTAGAGGGTAATCCCTCCTATCTGTGTGTTTACCATTCCCTCAGTGCTAATCGCCAACTCGGGGCCTACTGGAGGTGGGACTGGAGGGTCATTATCTCCCTTCTCACATTTCCAACCCAGGAGGGGTACACTTTGTGGGGAGGGGGTCGTGATAGATAGGTATCATAGGTATGGTTGAGGGATAGGATGGAGTTTTGAGTTAGGCACAGGTGAGGTTTCATGGGTTTGTAGGGAAACAATGTCACTCATGTTTAGCAAGTGATGTAAACACTAGAGACCGGTTGAGACATAGGCGTTTAGGTCCTCCTATGATCTGATGTACGGACCTTTAAGTTTACAATGGCTACTAAATGAGGTGATACTAGTTGCAGGGTAGAGAACTAGGAAAGGATCATGCATCATTTTTCTTTGTGCCTGTGTTTGAATGGGTAGACCTTGGGATAGGTTAATCTAAAATAAATAAAATAAAACAATTATTTAATTAATGTTGAGTCTTTCATATTCCAGGTTTAGGAGATCTAATGGTTTTTTATTTTACAGGTATGGCTCTAGGTCGATGTCCTCGTCAGGTTTGTGCAGAAATGTCCAGCAGGCTATTCCAGCAGATTGTCGTAGGGTAGAGGTTGATGATGATTAAACTTGGAGGAAGAAACTCTGAGAGTTTCAGTGCCAGAGTCTGAATTAGTACAACAGATCCATTTCAGATGCAGTCACAGAAGACTGGTTGGAGGAGGTCGAGATAGTCTTTAGTTCGATCCATGCTCAGAAGGAGCACAGGGTGTCCTTGGTTGTGATGATGTTGTGTGGAGCAGCGAGGCATTGGTGGTTCTTGTTCCTCAGGGATCGCGAGGAGTCAGCAATCTCATGGGAGTAGTTTCGAGAAAAGTTTAGAGTTGAGTTTCTTTATTCAACCATGAAGGAATCCAGTTTCTAGGAGCTTCTTACCCTTTAACAGGATAGCTTCAATGTGCGAGAGTTTGGAATCTATTTCAGGAACCTTTTATGATATGCTTCAGACCTACTGCCATAACTAGATCATCACAAGAGGGGATTCATCGTGATTCCTCACGAAGCAAAGATGTGGTCCAGGGTTCTCAGTTTTCAGGGAAGAAGAGTTTTCGTTCTGCCGGGGGTAGGTCCCAGCCCTTTACATCACATTTCTATAAGGGCATCAACTATAAGTCTTATGCCAAGGGATCAGGCTTTTGCTTTTCTTGTGGTGGTTGAGGTCATCAGCAGTGGAAGTGCCCGACTATTCAGAGTAGTCATCGTGCACCAGGTGCATTGCTCCAGGTTCCTCCGTTGAGGCAGTTCTAGCCAAGGCAGCAGCAGCAGGTTGCACTAGCATTAGATCAGTAGAGGGTAGATGGGGCAGGCAGAGGACAACCCAGTGACGCTCCCCATCCTTAGAGAGTAGAGCATGACTATGGTGGTGGTCATCATCAAGGTCAGAGATGTCGTGGAGGTAGTTGTGGTCAACTTTATGCTTTAGCGTTTATAGTTCTAGGTGAGCCAGACCTCATTCGAGGCAACCATTGCATTTTTTTCTACCTTGGTACATGCCTTGTTTGATTCAGGAGGGACACACTCCTTCATATCACCTACCATTGTCAATTCTTTGGGACTTGAGGTAGAGAGGCTTCCTGTGCCCTTGGCGTTGACTACGCTAGTTGGAGGTCGAGCAGACTTGTTTGAAGTATGTAGAGACTATGAGCTAGTGTTGGGGAAACACTACTCTTGGGGATATTTCCTATGTTTATTAATAAAACCATATGATGTCATCCTCGGAATGGATTGGTTGTATTCGATGCAGGCTATCGTCAATTTCTTTAGGAAGAAGTTCATTTTCTTTGGTGCAGATGGAGAGCCGGTGGTGTTTCTTGGCGAACGAGATCCTCAGATGGGTCATAGGAATATTCCATCTTTATCATCCCTGATGGAATAGATGATGTAGAGTTCTTCAAAGGTTCAGCAGTTGGTGTTTCCTAGGGTCGTAGAAGAGTACCTTGATGTCTTTCCAGAAGGGGTTGTAGCATTACCCCCTCGATGAGAGATCGAGTTTGGGATCGAGCTACAACCAGGAGCGTATCCTATCTCTTTGTCTTCATATAGGATGGACCCTTATGAGTTATGAGAGCTACATATACAAATTGATGGTCTGTTACAGTGCGGTTTTGTTCGTCCAAGTGTGTCACCGCGGGGTGCCCCAGTTTTGTTTGTGAAGAAGGCTGACGGCAGTTTGCGATTTTGTGTTGATTATCGTCACTTAAACATAGTGAAAATAAAGAATCTTTTTCCTCTTCTAGAGATTGATGATTTATTCAATCAACTAAAGGGTGAAATTTGGTTCTCAAAGATTGAATTGTGGTCAGGATATCATCAGATGCGTGTAAAGGATGGGGATATCCCAAAGACTGCTTTCTATTGTCGTCAGGGGAATTATGAGTTCATTGTAATGTCGTTCAGCATGACAAATGCTCCAGCAGTGTTCATGGGATTGATGAATGCTATGTTCCGTGAGTTACTGGACAAGTTCATGGTGGTTTTCATTGACGATATCCTTGTGTACTCCACATCTGAGGAGGAGCATAAAGAGAATCTACACGCCGTTTTGAGAGTTCTTCGTCAACATCAGCTATTTTGGAAGTTGTAGAAGTGTAATATTTGGGCTCGAGAAGTCAGTTTCTTGGGTAATGTTGTGTCCTAACAAGGAGTAGTTGTGGATCCATCGAAGATAGAATTAGTTGTGTCTTGAGAAACCCCAAGACAGTGTCATAGGTGCAAAGTTTCCTTGGTCTCGCAGGCTAATACAGGAGGTTCATAGCCTATTTCTCATAAGTTGTGACTCATCTAATAGCTTTGACCAGGAAGGATCAGGAATTCATATGGACATATCAGTGTCAGGCAATTTTTATTATCTAAAGGAGAAGTTAGTAAGTGCTCCAATTCTTTGTCTTCCAGCTGAGGGAGTTTAGTTTGATGTTTTCTACGATGCTTTGTATTTGGGGTTAGGTTGTGTTCTGATGTAGTAGATATCATTTGATTCTTATGGGTCTCGGCAGTTTTGTCCCCATGAGTGTAACTATGCCACCCATATTCTTGAGTTGGTAGCCGTAGTGTTTTCTCTGAAGTTGTGGAGATATTAACTCATTGGAGAGCGCTTTGTGGTTTTCACCGCTCATAAGAGTTTGAGGTATGTTTTCTCCCAGCATGACTTGAACTTAAAAAAATGTCAGTGGATGGAGTTATTACAGGAATACGAGTTCAAAATATCATATACTCCTGGAAAGGGGAATGTTGTAGCTGATGCGATGAGTTGGAAGTCGCATAGTGATGCAGTGCGTGAATCTGGTGACTCCTGGAGAGTAATGGAAGAACAGTCAGCATTACATCTTGATATGGGAGAAGTTGGGGGTAGAGGTTGTATTTTTTATATGACGGTACTATCATCCCTAATGTAGAAGGTGTAAGAGTCCCAATTGGGGGATCTAGAGGTGGAGGTCTAGAGAGACCGAGTTGTTTATGGCATGGCCCCTGATGGTTGGTCAGAGGATGAACAACAAGGAGTGTTGTCTCACGGAAGGATTTTTGTTCCTTTGATGATGTGTGAGATGGTTCTCAAAGAGTTTCATAGTTGTCCTTTAGTGGTTCATCCTGGCATGACAAAGATGTACCGAGCCTTGAGGAGCTAATTTTGGTGGCCTAGGATAAAGTGTGCGGTTGCGGAGTTTGTGTCTCGATGTTTGATCTACCAGAAGGTGAAGGTCGAACACCGTGTTCCTGGTGGTCTTCTCTAGCCATTAGAGATTCCTCAGTGGAAGTGGGAGGACATCTCAATGGAATTTGTTACTGGTTTACCTCGAGCTCCAGGAGGTCATGATGCTATTTGGGTGGTAGTGGATCGCTTAACAAAATCGTCCTACTTTATAGCAATCAAGGAGTCGAGCACAGTGGAAGTTTTGTCGAGGCAGTATCTAGAGGAGGTGGTGAGACTTCATGGAGTCCCAAGGATGATCATTTCTGATCAAGATCCTCATTTTACCTCCAGAGTGTGGAGAAGTCTCTAGCATGATTTCGGTTCTCAACCATGCCTTAACACTGCTTTTCATCCACAAACGGATAGTCAATCAGAGCGAACCATCCAGAATCTTAACGAAATGTTAGGCTCTTGTGTTCTTGATTTTGGCGGTTCATGGATGAGGAAATTACCCTTGGTAGAGTTCACTTACAATAATATTATTCACTCCACCATCATTATGGCACCATTTTAATCCTTGTATGGCTGGCCTTTATGTTCTTCTTTGTACTGGACTCGGGTCAGAGAGTCATCAATTCTTGAACCGGAACTAGTACAAAATATAATAGAGATGGTTTAGGTGTTTCGTGAAAAGATGAAGATAGCTCAAGATCATTAGAAATCATATGTTGATCAAATAATGAGACCCTTAGAGTTTAATGTTGGGGATCATGTGTTTTGGAAGGTGACTCCCCGTCATGGGAAACGAAGGTTTAGTAATGGGAGTAAGCGTTCTCCCCGGTTTGTTGGGCCTTTCGAGGTGTTAACTCATGTTAGAGTTGTGGCATATCGAGTAGCACTTCCCCTGCAGATGAGTCAGATACATGGCGTTTTCCATGCATCACAGCTACGTCGTTATCTTCATGATGACTCTCACATCATCGATTGGGGAGAGATCGATGTTGATGATGATGCAACCACTGAGGAGTGACCTGTGGAGATCCAATACCATAAGGAGAAGGTGTTTCATGGGCATTATATCCACTTGTTTTGTGTCTTGTGGTGACACGGTGGAATGGAGGAGAGTACTTGGAAAGGTGAGTTACAGATACATGCTCAGTACCCAGAGTTGTTTGATGTTTAACTATTTTCACATATCGATGTAGCCTTTGCAGTTATGAACCATTCAGGTTTATGAGATGGATCCCTTTTTTGCTTTTGTGGCTTTCTCTCTTTTGAGAGGTATCTCGATGGGTGGTTGTTCTGACCCCGTTTCATTTTCACTTTCAGTGGGTTTTGAATTCTAGGGGACGAGAATGTTTTGAGAGGTATCTGATGTAATGACCTGGACCCCTACGATCCATTATTTTGTAAAAATATGGTGTTTGAGGGGTTCTGGGAGGTCAAGGTGACTCATCCCCAACACTTTTCAATTTTCCCTTTCTACGAACAGTAGCATTAGTGACCCTCGGTGAATAGTTACAATGGTAGACAGTTGTGAACAGTGCCAACGGTAGCCTCTCTTTCCATTGCCAAATTTCCAATTCTATGAACAGTTCCATCAGTGAACAGTTCTATCTGTAACCTCTAATAGTAACCTATATTTCCTTTTCCAAATTTACAATTCTATGAACAGTCCCACCAATGAAAAATTCTATCGGTAACCTCTAACAGTAACCTCTCTTTCCTTTTCCAAACATCCAATTCTATGAATAGTTCCATTAGTGAACAGTTCTATCAGTAACCTCTAACGGTAACCTCTATTTCCTTTTCCAAATTTCCCATTCTATGAATAGTTCCATCAGTGGATAGTTCTATCGGTAACCTTTAATGGTAACCTCTCTTTCCTTTTCCAAATTTTCAATTATATGAACTGTTCCATCGGTGAAAAGTTCTATCAGTAACCTCCAACGGTAACCTCACTTTCCTTTGCCAAATTTCCAATTCTAGGAATAGTTCCATCGGTGAATAGTTCCATCGGTAACCTCTAATGGTAACTTCACTTTCCTTTACCAAATTTTGAGTTCTATGAACAGTGTCTCCAGAACGGTAGGTGTACAGTGTTCTATCAGTGAGGTTCATGAACAGTGTTCTATCGGTGAGGTTCTTGAACAGTGTTCTATCGGTGAGGTTCTTGAACAGTGTTCTATCGGTGAGGTTCTAACGGTGAGGTTCATGAATAGTGTTCTGTCTGTGAGGTTCATGAATAGTTTCTATCGGTGAGGTTCTAACAGTGAGGTTCATGAATAGTGTTCTATCGGTGAGGTTCATGAACAGTGTTCTATCGGTGAGGTTCTAATGGTGAGGTTCATGAACAGTGTTCTATCGGTGAGGTTCATGAACAGTGTTCTATTAGTGAGGTTCATTAATAGTGTTCTGTCAGTTAGGTTCTAAAGGTGAGGTTCATGAACAATGTTTTTCCTTTTCCAAATTTTTATTTCATGAACACTAATTCTAGCTTCCTACAGTTTGCTCCTTTATAATTTTCCTTTGACCTAAAATGAATTTAAAGCCTCATTTTAAGAAATCTAAGGCCGATTCAAAGGCCATAACTCTTATATTAATTATTCCTAAGGTTCGGGATGTTTTTAGTTGGTCAAATCGTGTGGTTTAGTGTGATCCAATTTTAATGGGAAATCAAGCGTATCTTAAACTGCCGCTCCGTTAAATATTATAAAGGGACAGGATATCTTCCTCTCTAATACTTCCTCCTTATTCTCTGGTGTGATACACTCAAACCTTTCCTTTCTTCCCATAGGAATCCTGAGATCAAACTTTTCCCCATAGATTGGTTTCCTCGATGTCCTTCTTGCTGCAAGTGCACCCCCTATTTCTGTTCAACCAAGCAGTATCGATCAATCATCAATATAAGGTATGTTTTATTGTCATTCTTTTGGGGTTCATCTTCTCCTATTTCTCCTTCACATTTTATAGCATGTAATATCCATGCTTCTAATGGAGTTTTCTTAGGGTTCGATTGGTGCGGTCGTACCGTGGCATCCTCGGGTGGATGCAGTTGTCGCAAGAGGAGGATTGTAACCCGTTGTGTGGATAAAGAACGTCAAGAACTATTTAAGGTAGGGGATTCATTGCTTCTCTCTTCTTTTATGTGAAACTATATCGTTAGCATGTTTTATCCCACTAGAAGAAAATGGAATTGACCTAATTAATATTAGAACCAGATAAATAAATTGATATCGATCGTATGTTATTACCTCTTGTTTTTCTAGATAGTGTGATATCTATGCTTACTTCTTATAAATGTTTGTTCTTAACGGAAATTGATAAAGAACGTAAACCAGAAGTAATTAATAATTTTTGGGATAAAGATAAAGAAAAATGTAAATGAATCTGGTTCTTCTTGTTGTAATTTTGATGTTAATCAAAATGGTGTAGTAAGCATGTTTAATTTATTTGTGATATCTTACAGTTTAGGTTTCCCGAATATGGAAACTACCTATAATAAATCTGTTAATTCAAAATGGATTATTTTTCTGATAAATCCTTGAAGGGTTCTGAGTTAACCTCTTTCTTGTTTAAGGGCCAAGAGATAATTGTTACGATGTTTTTCTTCCTGCTGCATGTGTAGTGATGTGAGCATGGATGGCTGTTGTGATATGTGGGGGCATGGAGGCCTTTTGGTTGTGGTTGAAGATGATGCCTAGAGTGGTGAGATGCATAGATTTATGCATTTGGGTGTTGGAGAGGACACCAGGAATGATGGAATAGGATGGATGTGATTGTTAGATGCTTGTTGTTTTATATTGGTTGATTATCTGCTTTACTTTTCCCCACTACCTAAGGAAGTTGTTCTTGCTTTCCCTTCTTCCTGAAGAGGCTAAGATGCATGGGGTATGCCATGTGCTTTCTTTGTTTATCTTCTCAAGGAAGGATGGGTCTATGCTCTTGCTATAAGCGTCAATGACTCGATGGGTAGTACATCTACTCACCGTGTTGATCCCCCTTGTGTTTAGTAGCATAGAATGTTTTTCTAGAATTCTTGGGAATGTGGAAAATTAATTCTGTAATGAATAATTGAATAAATGGAGTTAACCCATGGGGTTGGAGTTTTCTGGAACATAATGACGAGGTTTTAATTTTGAAGGAATAGTGTACTTTGGGTGTGATGCTAATGATATTTATTGTGGAATTGGTACTTGTTAATTAATTTTTAAATAAGTAATTAACGTCAAGTGCAACTAATAAAAAGGGAATTAAATAATGTGTTAAATCTATTTAAATGGTTGTGTTCTTATAGGATACCTAGTCTTAGAAGTGGAAGCCCAGAGTCCGAGAGACATTAGCTGCAGTTGATTCTAAGACTAGGTTATTCCCATAGTGTGGTTGTGAGATATATTATATCCTATACTTTTTGTGTTTCTATACGCTACTCCTCCCTATCAGTAAGGGAAACTGACACCCTAGGGATTCTGATCCCTAGGAGGTGTTTTCTCCAATATTCCGGTGGGAGGATGAATGGCTGACTACCCCCTTTGGCCCCGCACTCTTCTCTTGGTAGTTACTTGTATTGGTAGGCACAACAGTTAGTTTTCTCCATATATGTATGTAGAGGGTTGTAATGGCTTGTATTTATTCACACACATATATTCTGGAAATAGTTTCCCATGTACTACTATAGGTGTAACGTGTATAGGCTGTAATGGATTGAGGATCCTTACTCAGTGTATAGGCTGTAATGTCTTGAGGTATAATACCCGAAGTATGATACACGTTATGTGGGCTGTGGTGGCTACTAGAAACTACCTGGTTACTTTGCTTACGTGGACATGGAGGTTTTGTTGCATGAGGTGCATGTTGTGGTGCTTCGCTCAGATGTCTGCGGGCAAGCCTTTTTGAAGAGAGATGCTTAGTACGTGCGACGTTGGGGATAAGTGGCAAACCAGTGGGGAAGTAGAAGAAAGGTACCCTTGATATTCTTTATTATATTGTATACTCTTGTATACGTTACTTGGTGAGAGTATCCATGGTGAGGTTGAGAACATAGTATTCCTTTTTAGGTGACAAGTTAGTTTCACTTTTTGTTCACTGTTCTTTAGCATGCTTTCTTTACTTTTTCATGAGAGGCTTCAGGGAGGATCCTACTGAGTATATTGTTATACTCACCCCATGTATATATAAACTTCTTTTTAGGTCACTTGGATCAGGTTGAAGATCAGGCTATTATTTACTAGCTTGGGGTTGCTGGAGCTGTTCGGGCTTGTGGTTACTGCTGTTTTACTTTCTTTTGGGTGCTTGCAAATTTTCCCATTTTAGTTGTAGTAGTTTTGAATGACATTACATTTGGTTACTTTGTATTTAATTTTTATTTCTGTCAGATTTGGAGTAGTTTGGTGTCTATCTTATCAATCTCTTCTGCATGTGTTCTCTTAGAGGGTGATGCCTCCCATCTGTGTGTTTACCATACCCTCGACGCTAGTCTCCATCCCGGGGCCTACTGGAGGTGGGACTTGGGGGTCATTATCTCCCTTCTCACATTTCCAGCCCAAGAGGGGTACACTTTTTGGGGAAGGGGTTGTGACATAAGTGGATAATTAGTATGAATGTGATTATACTAAGAGTAAACAATGAAGATGCCTATCATTCAAGGGATTGGCTTCCGATTTTTTGAAATTACATTGAAAATATCAAATATTCTTACTAACTACCTTCTATGTGAGTATAAAGTAGTCACCATAATTCTCCCAAGGATGCTCTCTCAAAAGACACCCCCAGTTTTTTATAATAGAACCATAGTACATGTATGGTTTCTTATAAACATCCACATTTGATAATTGATCCTAGTGAATAAATGGCGTTGTTTCTATTAACACTACCTCTAGAGTTCAGTTATTGTGTTTATGGGTTCTCATGATAAAAATGTGTGGGTTTTTAAGCCACATAAACCTCACTCTATTAGAAATAATTAGTCTCTCGATTCATAGTGTGACTATAAAATATTATGCCCACTCAGAAAATTAAATAATTCATATAGTGGAACATTGGATGAGAATTATTCACAAGGATTCCAAATTGACACACCATAAGTTTAATAATCTATAGACTAAATTAAACAATCAAAATATCATTCCACTAGAGTTTATTACAGAATAATACTATATATGAAATAAATCAAATATTAATATGAATTGAATGGAAGGATAAATATCATTATATATGCATGATGTCTATTGTGTAATAATTACTCAATCCTTATGAAAGTTCCTCCAACTAAAATACATATCCCTAACATACTCTATTTTTAGTCATACTCTAAAACTAATTCATATTCTCTATTGGTTCTCATAGTGACCAGTCACTTCCATCATTTATTCTTCTTCTTTAATTATAATTCTCCCTCTATATTTAATCATTTTATTTATGGAGTACATCGACAAGGAAATAAATATGTTGATGATGATACCATATTGTTAATGGTGTTAAATATTATTTCCATTAATGTAGAGCATGGTTTTCAACACTAAGAACTTATTCTCTTTGCTTTAAGATATCACTACTCATTGTTTTTATTAAATTATTAAATGATTTAGTTATATAATTTTTTTCTGATATTTTCTTTCCCCACTATGTTTTTTCATATCCTCAACTTAGTACTAAGATGATCTTGATTGCTCAACTTCTTCCTTACAATCATTTCTTTGTGATTCCTCTCTCTTATGAATTTATCAAAATTACATAGAGATGTCTTTTTATTGTCCCTTTTTATGTTGGGATAATTTTAATGACATGACAAGAATCAAGTATATTTAATTATCAATATTGGAATTCAAGATGATTAAAATTTGTGTCTATATTATGTGTGTACTTTTCATGTAAAAAAGTATGTTTGATGTATTTTGAATCAAGGATAAATTCTTTATGGGGTTTTGTCACTATCTATGGGCCATTTAATAGGAAACATACCCACTGGTCATATGGTTCAAATATATATATGTAATAAAGTGGGTAGTTGGGTGGGTTATCCCTTAGGGGGACATGCCCTACCTTTCAGGCATGTGTGTGTGTCTTTGTGTAATTGTACCACCAAGAACCTAATATAATTTATTAATACAATGGGTTATTTTTCAAATAATTTTTTTATATGTTACATATTTCAATAAATTGATCTATTTTAAAATAATTAAATTTATGAAAAACTTTAACACTCAATTAATTATATAATGATATAAAATAATATTAATAACATTTGAAGTTTAAAATAGTTAGTTTTCTATAGAAGTTATTTTCATTTACATTTATTATTTTTATTTAAACTAAAAATGTATATACATTATGATTTTAATTTGAATAAATGAACTATTTTTAAAATTATTCTATTAAAAATTAGCTTATTATTAATTTTTTATAGTTTTATGAATTTTTTGATTTTTATATAAATAGTTAAAAAAATATAATTTTTACATATACTTTCGCTTTTATGAAACCATCATAAAATAATAATTAATGGGAGTTTTATGAAACCCATTTTCTAGTAAACATTTTTTAGGGATTCAAATAAATTATAAAAATATATTACTTGGAAATTATATGTTAAAACTCATGCCCGTATGAGTTGAGCATTCAAGAAAGAATTTAAATTTATTATTTATTGGATGATTTGAGTTTTGATTAGAGATCCAAAATGGAATAATGAGATTTGGATGGTCCTAAATCGATTTTTTATATTATGATTAAAGGTTATATTGAATCTTTAATGTTCGAGTGATCTTCAAAGGATTCTAGTTATGTTTTGGGATATTTTTGAAAATATTTATCTATGTGCACAATAAACGTGCATGGTTTTAGAAAATCTGTGTGACACCTTGATGTACATTTTTTAGATATTTTTTTTAACAAATCATAGTTATAATGCATGGTTATTTCATGTTTAAGTGCAAACCATATATAATTTCTTGTAAATAGAGTGATATGGGTAGAGACCTAGGAGTTGGTGCATCGTTGGAACATGGTCTGTGCGTTGTTGACAACCAATCATACACCTTACTATAGAGGGTACAAGTTTTATCAAGAATGGTTGGTGCATGGATTGGTATTCATTTAAGTTTTTCAATGTTTCCAGTTATAGATTCATCATGAATTATGGTCTACGGTATTCCATGATAATTTTGTTAGCGTTTTACCTTAGTTCTAGTGTGGTGAGAGCATTCTATAGTTTTTCTTAATTTATGACTTGATGGAGTTTTTGTTAAAATAATTATTTTTATTTTTATAATTAATTTTTCAAGTATAGGTGACTTGTGTATCATACCTATTTCTCAATTTGAGTCTTCACAGACACTGAAATTTTGATTTCCCATGTTATTATAGTTTAAATAAATCCTATATGGTAGGTAGTCTAGGAGATATTACCCATAGTCAGGATAATTTATTTTCATTTGTAAGTATCATATGTGATAGAACTAATGTGTAGTGTAGTTTTTTATATGGTTTAATAAAATATTATAGATATTAAAATGGTGAAATAGGTGGGTTACGAGTTTAACCCAATTATTCACGTTGGTTGGTTTAATATCATGATTAAAATGATATTTGGTATAACATGAGAATAATTATTTTATAACATGTTAAGAGGTTGAAATTAAATGTTTTATGCTTTATAATTGTTTAAAATTCATATGGATTTTTTTGAAATGGTTTTAATAGTGTTCATTATATTTTGATCTAGATATAGTTTTCAATGAGTGGACACTATGTTTTAAATAAGATATTGTTTTAAAAGTATGTTTCAACATCAAGTAATTTAAAAAGGACTTTTTAAATGAATTTAACATATTTGTTTTAATTGATAATATTTTTTCCCTTTTGTAAAAATTAATTAATGGTTATTTTACTTGGTATTGATGGAAATAAAGTTTTTGGGCCTTGTTTTGGATTTACAATTGGAAGACCCATATTTAAGGGAATATTTGAATTGTTTTAAATGATTGTGTGATTACCAATGGTTTCTAAAGAGTGTTTATACTTTTTAGTTTTATGAAATGTAAAAGTACATAGAATTATTAACCATGTTTTTGTGTTAAAAGTTCAAATATGTTTCACCTTGGGAATTGGAAAATTTTGGATTGGTTTTAGGTGTTGAACTGAATCTCTATGAATAGATTATATTATTTATTATTTTGGATGTTTGAGTGACACACTAAACCCATGGGTTAGATATTCGATAGATCATCTAGTAATGATTTATTATATATGGTTTATATGTTGGAATAAAGATCTAGGAATGTGTAACAATGAAGCAGGATATAAGTTCCTTGGGATGATGGTTCCTAGTACCGTGAATTTAATATCTAATTAAATACCATTTCTATTTCTTAAAATAGATATCACCCTATTCTTTATGGATCAGATATCTGGAAATGTATAAAGCAGTTTTGGATGGTTGGGGTGTCACATCAGAACCCAAGGTTCAAGATGTTAAATAATTAATGGTAGTTTGAAAACGTATATTCTATTAAATATTACTTAATATTCCAATTTATATCTTTATACACCACTACCCAGACTGGTTATTTATTTAGATAAAATTGGCGGTGTCATAATGAGTTATAATCACAACCCCACCGAGTCTGCCACTATATATGGGTACATAAGAATCTCTCACATTTTTATTATAGAAATGGGTTTGGCATGAGTCCTAGGTTGATTTTTTCATGGTTGGTCATGATATATTTGATTGTATCATTTTACTATATGATATTTTACTCAAAGAATCACTAGGGTCCTTTTTGTAGTTTATTTTATTTTGGTATGTTTATGTTACATTCCTAGTGGATAGTTAGTTGTATTTATATCATGGTTATTCAAGACTTTAAAACATTTCATTTATTTTTAAATCTCATTTATATTTATCTTATATCACTTTTAGTTTATTTTTTGATGTTTTATATTTATTTATTTACTTATTATTTTGAACTCTGATACAGGGGGTATAGTCTACACATGGTACCATCATAGACACCTATTGAAAATCCAAAGCATCTAGCATACATAGAGATTCACATGAGGTCATGTGTAAAACCTATTTAGTGATTATTTGTAGATCGAACCACGATAGGACGTTACATTTTTATTCTTAGTTGATTTTTTAATGTTTTGGGATTTGGTAGACATGAGACATAATAATGTGTCCTTTGATGGATATTGTAATAGTTCATTGAGAACACTTTTCCTAGTAATATTTTTAGGTTATCATGGTCTAGGTTTGATATTCTTGGTTTTCCACATTACAATTGTTTATTATTTTTTTCATTATATTCACATGTAGTTTGGATTTTATGATTTTTTATTTATTTATATCTCTTAGACCATTGGAAGGATGCCATTGAGTTATTTTCACTCTTTGGAAATTCTGGATAAATTTATCTTATGTATCATGTATTTCATGTAGGATCAATATGTTATTGGACATGTAGTGTCTTAGTTTAATTATAACTGAGGCACAATTGTTTAAAGTTTAAAAAACTAATCATATGGTTTTTTTCAATAAAAGTACTTACTATAATTCTACATAGCTAAAAAAATATTTCTATGGATATCCTTTAGATTGAAGACCATCTATTTTTATAGTATGCAATTAATGATGAGGATGATTATGTTTTTCTCATGTATAGTAGGTGAAATAACACTAGTGGGTCAATGTTTCATAGGTTCATAACTGTATGACCCCTTTTGTATTGTTACTATTTAGGTTTGGGTATATAAAGTTACAAATATAAATAGATATGATGATTTAAAACATGTATTGGAATGACCTTATACTCAACTAATCATAGAATTAATCATATAAACAACATGTGATACTAATTGGGGATCCATGTGGGTGTAGTGGTGGTACCTATAAACTAAAAATGTCCTAGATACAAAACATTACTTTGTGTATGTGTTGATATATGTGTCCTTATCCTCTCAGGAGTAGTATAATGTGTAGGTTCTTAGAGAGTATGGGTTTTCTAGTTGTTAGTGAGTTTCTTGAAATATAATGCTTGTCATATATAATAATATAAATATGGATGCTTTGGAATGTTGACTTATTGTGACATTGGGATAGGATTATAATTGACACATCAGAAGATATTCCCTTATATGAGTTTTCCTATACCTATATGGTCCGAACTAGTGACCATGATGTATGTCTTGGCCTTTAGACTACACGGGGTCCTATAGACAATCAACTTAACATGGGTCATAGTGGGTTGATTCTTGGTTTTATTTAAAGGGAAACTCATGCTATGGTTTGTTCAAAGGATTTTTTTTTCTTAATTATGGGAATCATGGGAAGGTACTTTGAGTTGGGATGCTAATGGTTGTGAGGTGTGACTGGAATTTTAATGTTAGCACTGTGATGTCCAGATGAGTTTAAATCACGGGAACACCACGAGTACTAGCATTGTCATATTGAAATTTCTTTGAAAGGAAGTGACTATTTGGGTGCCTAAAACTATTCTATTTGAGTAACTTTATTAACCTATGAGATAATGGGTAGATGCTCAAAGAGCTTGAATGGATTCATGTAGGGTTTAAGCTTGTGAGTTAGACCTTGGTGTTGGTTATGTGTCACTTTTGATGGCCAATCCTAGAGTGATCATGGTTAAATAAAGATGAGAAGTAGTGGATATCAACATAATTTTTATTGGATAGTAATCCTTTACATGGGTGACATGTCAAAATCATGTTTTAGTTAGAGAAACTATGATTCTTGGATTTCAAGGAACCAACTTGTAGTGAACAAGGTTAGTAATTGGATTAAGCTTGGGAGGCTAGTTTGGTTGTAATGTGAATCATGTGTTTGTTATCCAAATTTATACTGGTAAGGTGGTAAAAGAGTGTACACTTGTTTATTTTTATGTAAATTATGTTGTCACATGTATTTCATGTCTTTAACTTGTATAGGTTTGAATCGGTGATGGTCATGATAAGGATGAAAGTTGATGGAATGTTTTGATGAGGTTATCTGAGAAAAAACCCCATTGAGGGGTTTATATCAGAAAAAGGGTGCATCATGTTATTCTATTTTATGAATTTATAGTGTCTTATTCCTTGATTCACCTTTATGATTGCAAATTTAAATAGGAATGAGTGTTGGTTTTGAGGAGGAACTAGATGGGGGAGAATTAATGTTTGGTAGGGTGCGATGTTGACTAGTTCAAGAATACATTGGTATAGAGTTTACATAAAATATGTTTTTCATATTGGGATCAAGAAACACATATTGGTCATTTAATATGCATGATGAGTTAGAATCAATGGAACTAGGGTTTTTTAGTCCCATTAGATGAGAAGCTATTGATTATGGCTTGGAAGGAAGAACAAGTGTGTGATAGAGATTAAACATGATGATCTTAGGAATAGAAGCGTTTTTTAAGAAAATATATTATGTAGAGAGTGAATTGGTATCTATTTTAGGGTTTTAACTCTCATATTGGTTTTTAAATTCATTAATTAATGTCTAAAACATTCCCTTTGTCCATGAACAAGTGGTGTTCTGGAGTTTATGTTTAGTTCTCATAAAAAAATGGGTTTGAACCATGATTATCTTAAGATAGGTGATGGATGGGGAATAGGTCTTTGTGAGGAAGAACCGATTTCAGTATCATGATAAAAAATATTATCTTAATGTGAATATTGTTATTTTGATAATGAATGTAATATGCACACACTAAAAGGTTCATGAAGTCATGTGAATCTTTATTGGATGGTCATTTAGTAATTTTGATGATAATGGATAAAGGGATCCAAGTACTTTTGGTTTTCCTGAGGAATTCAAGATGTAATTTTATAGGTGGTTTTGGGTGAAATCTTAGAATGAGTATTGGTATCAAGATAACTCATGATAATCACAAGATGTTTGATCAGAAGTGTGTCTGTACTTATGTTGGATCAAGACAGATGTTTCTTGTCGATTAGGATTTTTCTAATAAAAATAGCACCAAAAGTCGGTTTGAGACTTCAATGATTTTATGGGAATGATTGTAGAATTACATAGATCATGAAAGGAATCATCGTTGGGTAAGCTCCTAATGTTTCAATGGGAGAAATTGATCACTTTTTAGGAAATCGAGTCATGGATGGTTCGACATTTACTTTCATGTGTAACTGGATGAAGTTATTTAAAAATGAACTAGGCACATCATGTAGTTTATGAAGAGTGTGCTTTGAGGATTTACCCAATATATTCAAGAAAACTATGGAATTTTTGAAATTTTATCTTGTTCATTTTTAATTAATTAAAATCAAAACTATTTCAAAATCTGAGAGTGGAATTCTCATGTATGAACAAGTGTTGTGAGTTAGAGATCGCAATAGGTGTGTCTTTTATGACTTGTAGCTTTGAAATAGTTGTGTGATCAAATGTTTGGAGAATATTTCCATGTTTTTTGGGTGAATTAGTTGTGAACCATTTCTAGATAATCATTAGTATTATAGAAGCTTGTTCTAATAAGGAATTATGATAGTGGTAAAAATTGTGGCCCAGAATTGACAATTTTTTTCCATGTTCTATAGTGGTTAGAACCATAATCTATTTGATGAATGTGAAAATGGTGTGGTAATTTATCAGGATATACAGGCTTGATTAAAATAATTCTTGGGCTTTCAATAATGGTAATGGGAATTGTATACTGTCTTGGTATCTTGATAACACAAGTTGGATAAGTAGTGTTTTAGAAGAAATTTTGGAATTTGAGGATGAAATGTGGCCGATTACAAGAAAAATGATGACTCAATCACATAAATATTAATATTCTAATCCATAGTGGGGATTAATTGGAATGAGATATTATAAAGTGGGAAGATTCTATGACCTCAAATCCATATGAGATGAAAATTCTAGAAGGAATTTGAATTTTTCATTTATAGGGTGGGTTGAGTTTCGATCGCTGATTTGGAATGGAATTGTGAGATTTTGAATTAATTAAATTGGTGTTATTAAATTATTACTGTGTCTTGGAAGTTAACTCAATAATTTTAGTGATATTTGAAGTATTTGGGTTATATTTAAATAATTTTCATTCTATCATTACCCAGGTTCACTCTTTGGTGTGCAAAATTTAATAGAAATCTTATGACACATTGATGATCAGTGAGCTTTCAGTTCATTTATAACTAAGAATGGTTTTGATTAATGGTTATATTATGAATAATTTCAAACCATTCATAATTCCAGGGAAACTATTTCATCTATGTAGAGACCTAGGAACTTGTTCATAACTAGCACACATCTTCAACATAGTTTGAGAAAAATCATGCTCCTTAAGGTAGTGGGGTATAGTGTTGTTTTATATGGTTAGAACATGGTTTAGCTTACCATGCAGGAAAACCAATAGAGGATGCATTTAATTTTTTATGCCTTTCACAATGTTGGAACACTATTTGGAAAACCATGCATCCAAACCATGTGGCTTTCTAAAATTTCATTAAAGGGGGGATATTTCCATAATTTCTTCCCATTCTATTTTCATTACAACACACCACATCCTCCATTATGCACACACTGACTAGGATGGTTACCTCTCCTAATGATCCCTCTCACCCCCTTTAATTTTTTTTTGTTCAAACACATTTCACAAACGTTTTAGATGATTCAACTTCCTTAGGTGGCTTTCGTTTCTCTCATTCTTCCTCTTCTCTAATTTTTATGTTCTCTAGGTTATGTTTTTAAGGGAGATTCCACCAGATCATATTGGAATCACCCATTTGTCATTGTTATTTTTGTTTTATTTCATATAGGGGATCCCAAGGAAATGTCTCCATACTACCATAGGTAGTTTCATAGGAAATATTTTATTCCATTAATTTTATTAATTTTTTATTTAACTTTGGAATAAATTGAGGTTTGTTTCAATTTTTTCTATTAGGTATTAAACAAAGATTGTAGTCCTTGGTATATCATGATCACTTTTATGTGTTTATCCTTGATTCCTATATGGTGAGGGATTTAAAATGAATTTTTTTTGTGACTACTTGTAGTTGTTTGTTTAATTAATTATAATTATTTTTATAATTAAATTTTTGAGTTTTGGTGCCTTGATACAGGTATGTGGTTGGGGATGTGAGTCTCTAAAGGACATGGAATATTCCAAGCTATTGGTGTTAAAGTGTGAAGGTTTTCTATGAGGTATCCATTTAATGATATATTACACATAATCATGATAATTTATTTTCATTTTTATATATCATGTATGATACATCCAATTTTTCGAATTTTCACTTCCATGGTTAAAAAAATATTGTTGGTATTTAAATGGTGAAGAATTCTATTTATAGGCTTAAAATTGTTAGATAATTTGCTTTGATAAAATACATAGTAAAAAAGTTTACATGGTATAACCTTCGATTAAATGTTTTATGACATGTTAATAGGATGAAATGGATTATTTTATGTTCTAATATTTTTTGAAATTCATATAATGATTTTTGAGATGGTTTTAATAGTGTGTGGTGGATTTGGATCGAGTTTTAGTTTTCAATTAGATAATAATATATTTTAAAGTGTATATTGTATTAAGAGTAGTTTTTAAACTCTTATAATTTAAAAACAAGTTTTTAAATTAATTTCAACTATTTTTCGGAACTGATTGTGTGTTTGAACCTTTGCTTAAAATGATTTAATGTATATTTTAATATGTTTTTATGGAAATTAGGTTCTTGGTCTATGTTTTGGATTTCAATGAGGATGAATCGTGTTTAAGGGTAGATTTATATGGTTTTATATCAGCTGATTGTCACTAATAGTTTCATATGAGTGTTTGGACATTGGTGTTTCATGAAATCTGAACAGGACTATCATTATGAAATATGTATTAGTATTAAAATATCAATTATACTAGTCAATGTGAATTTTTTAAGGATTGATTGGATTAGGAGTTGGACCGGGTCTCTAGTCACTGATTCAATTCAATATGGTTTGTGATATTGGAATGATTTTATGCATCTATGAGTTAGGTGTGGGACAAATGATCTTGGTATGATGTATTTCATATGCTTTAGCTATTATAATAATTCCCAAGTAATGAATAGAAGTTAATCATGGCATATGAACCTTGTAATATTACTTTCGGTTAACAAGAAATTAATTACTAATTAAATATCCTTTATTTTACAGAAATTATGTATCACACAATAGATAATGGATCAGATACCTAGAAATGGAAGATGTATGGTCGATTAGCTCAGGTGACACTTTAAAACCCGAGGGACAATAGAGTAATTAACAAGTCTTTATTATAAATAATAAATTCTTTTATATATTTAATATTATTCCATTTTATATCTTTATACACTTCTTTTGGGAATATTTATTTATTTTGAAACCATTTATGCTTTCCTACTGAGTTTAACTCACACCCTTCTCAGGCCACCAATGGACATGGGTACCGGAGAAAATCTGATATGTTTATCAGAGTTAAAACTTTAGGATAATGCTTGGGTTAAATGATTCATGGTTGGGTATGATATCTTGTATTATATCAAAATATTTGTTGGGAAAAAATCCCTCAAGGTATCATTGAAGCATTTTTGAGGTAATTGTGTTTGTTGACAAAGTGGACATCTGTGTTGTGTTTATTGACAAAGCAAACCATGACATGCAAATTTGTTGAAAAAGTGTATTTCATGGTGGTATGTCAAGTTCAAGGGATATGGTTAATGATCCATGTCTGATTCAAGAAAGTCGATAAAAGAATGGATGATCTGGAGGCGGTACAAAAAGAGCAGATAAAAGGTGGCGCTATTTTCTAGTGTTTGCCAAATTTTGGGGCCTGAAAATCGAAAAATGGATAAAAGTGGTTTTGTCAAAGGGACTTGTGCGTCGTTGTATTGAAGGAGAGGAAACTTGAACACCATATGCTTTTCTAGATCATAACATCAAAATATGGAAAAGGGAAAATAGGCGCCCAAGTTTTATGTTTGGCCGTGCAAGTGACTTGCGCGGCAGAGACTAGGGCGGCTGGACTTGCGCACTAAGAGGATACTTGCGCGCCGTCGCACAGGGTGTTAAAATGCCTATAAATAGAGGTCAACCCCTCCTCATTGTGTTTGAGTTCAACACTTAAAAAAATTAGAGCTCTCGTCGCGCAAGTGTGGTGGTCGTGCAAGTGGTGGTGTGGTCGCACAAGTAGAAGTTGCGCGCCAGTTGATTGTTGCATGTTCAGAGTGGTTTGGGTGAGAAAGGAAGGGAGTCGCCCAAGTTTTGAGTTGAAGAAGGGGGTGTCGTGCAAGTGGTTTGGAAACACTTGCGCGCCAGGTTTTGAAGAAGCGTGACAGTTGATGGTTGCGTGCCAAAATTGGTTTGGGCGTAAAAGGGTGTGAGTCGCGTAAGTTTGGAGTTGCAGAATCTAGTGTCGCGCAAGTTGTTGAGGTGAACTTGCACGCTAGTTTTAACTTGCGCGCCGAGACTTGCACGCTGGATTGGAGAAGGGATCTAGGTATGGTTGAAGCATGGTAGTGATTCAGGGCTGCGTGAAAGCTGGAAGATTTCTTGATACCTTTGGTGCAAAGTGATATTCATCTACGGGTGAAAGTTGGACTTCAACAGCGCATCTACATACGACAAAGGATGTATTCATTAGTGATAAGTAAGAGACATACAAGTCTATAAACTGTGAGTAGATCCTTTCTAGAGTAGTGAGAAAATGAAGAGGAAGAAGGTTATCCTCTCCACTGGCAGTGAGCCAGAGAGAGAGAAACAAGGAGTGACCCTTGGGAAAGCAGTGACATAACCCAAAACATTGTAAAGGCAGTGAGCCTGGGCATAGAAGTGATCTAGCCCAAACTTTATAAACAGTAGTTTGCTTTAGTGTATTTGGTACAGCGGCACATCGCTGTTGTATGTTCCTTGGATGTAGCCCAGTGAGGGTGAACCAAGTAAAAATCTCAGTGTCTGTCTACTTACTTCCCTGCATTGCATTTAAATCATCATCATCAGATAAAGAAGAAAAGAAGTGGTCATAATAAACACACAAGTGCAAAAAAAGTGACCCTTGTAATAAAGAGGTCAAGATCTAGTGGGTAAGGAAGAATTTTGAAAAAGAATATCCATATCCTGATTCACCCCCCCCCCCCCCCCTCTCAGGGTATATAGGCCCCTATTGGTCCTAACAATATTGGATGATATTCATCATGGAGATGCAGTTGAACCCTCTATATTTTATTTAATTTTGGTAATTTTATATAATAGTCCAATTGGGATGATGTTTTTTATATCGTGTCTATTAAAAATAATTACTACATTTTATTTCTTATTCATCATTTTTTATATTTATCATCTACTTCTTATGGTTTATTTTTTTGTGTTTTGTATTTTTTAGTTTATCTATTACTGCAAACTATGATATAGGGGAATACTCTCTCCATGGTACCTTTCAATACCCGTGCTACTATATGGTAGCCTCTTGTGTACTGGAGGTACTCTTAGGATCATGTGAATAATTGGTGCATTTATGTTTTATAGAGTTTATATAGCCATAATGTTACATTATAAACCTATCTTTTACATTTTAAAACCTATTTAATGATTTGTTCTAATAAAAGAATTAGTTTTGATCCATTTCTTTAATAAAGTAATTATACTGTTACAATATATTTTTATGGGTTTTAACATAAAATTATTGTCCTTATTTTACTAAAAAACAAATAAATTTTGTGGCAATCTACAAGGAAAATATCATATGTGTAAAATAAATTTTATTCATTAAAATATTTTTTTCCTAAAAAATGTTTTCATTACATTTTATCTATTTATATTAAAATTAGTTTTTACCAACTTTTTAAATTGAATATTAAAAATAGATTATATATTTGGAAACATAGCATTAAAATTATGTAAAATGTTTCATTTCATGTTTTAGTCATAAAAGTCATTTTACGTATTTGGAATTGGTTCCCACGGTAGGGGTTAAAAAGGATAAAAGGGTTAACACTATGAGTTAAGGTCACAAATATCACAAAATCCTATATTTAAATAAATTTAATTAGATTATATAAACACTTCCACATATTATATTCTAAATTAGTTTTCATTGGTTTCATATTATCATGAAAATGACTTTATATAATTTTAACATTAATAGTATTTACAAGGGCACCACTCCTCACACTTATAAAAGATGCCCCCAATCCCCAAAATTGACTGAAACATTTATCACATTAAAATGAAAAATATCTGACCCAATAACATCCTAAAATCCTTCTATATGACCTTGATCTTCAAGACTTACAATAATACCATCCTAACAATGCCTAAGGAGAAATACAAATTTAGACGCCCAAAGAAGTGGTAATAGTATTAACCGAGTTCATTCATGTTTTTTCTTCCTAAACACACACCAAATTTTATATAATCATTATAACATAATAAAATATGAATCATCAGTTTACTGAAATGTTATTATGTTTCTGAATAAACAATAACCTAACTTTATTTCACCCAACGGAAAATTAAGACATCATAAAAGTGAATGTGAAGACTACCACCTCCACATATGACATATTTCATTTTTTATAACCACATCACACATATTCTTATGAATATGGTTTTAAAAAATAATAATTGCATATATGAAATTATTATTATTCTATAAAACCAAAAAAATAATATGATTTATTTCCCTCTAATTCATTAAAAAAATTAAAACATCACTTGTGTATATGGGAAGACTTCCACCACCTTGGTCGACATATTTCATTTTTTATCACAGTATTACATGGATGATTACAAAAAAAATAATTTAATGAATAAAATTTAAATTCATAACATGATTAATATTCATTAAATTTGATAATATCATTATACAATGTCATGTTCATACTCATTTTTTTTATAATGTGTTTATGTTTTGGCTGGTTTTACCAACCTGCAAGATCATTGTTATCATGTTTATGTCATGAATTATTAAGAAATGTTATGTAATAGTAATATTATGTAATATTGATAAAATTATGTTGTCATTAAAATTATAAAAATGGTAATATATATATATATGTGCATATTTAATAATAAAATCAATTCCATCTTTGAACTCAATACTTCTAAAAATTGAAATTTTTTAAATTTCCATGTGAATCATCACCAACAATTCTATGAAATTTACTTGGGAACGTAGAGTTATATCAAATACATATATAAAATCCATATGAAAAATATTTATATTATAAAACAAAGGCTAAATTTCAAGGACTGAATCTATGAAATTGAAATATGTATGGAAAATATAATAGTTAACCACTTGATATAGATTTTAACAATGATTTAGTAATAAATATGGGATAAAAAATTATAAATTAATGGGATATCGAAAGAGGCATAATAATCTAATTATTTTATAGATTTATAATAAGTCAAAATCATTATGTAGGATATAAGAGTGTATTTGACCATGTGAAATTCTGAGGTAAAGGTTTATTTCGTAATCTTATTTTTTTCAACATTATTTATATTTAAATTTCTATTGGGGTAATTATATAATTGTTCTATAATAGAACACATAATTTTTCTTATCATCTAGTTATTTTTGGATTTTTCAATAATTCTTTACATTACCCCATATTTGGTAGTCAATAATACCATAGGAATGGTTTTAAGTAAATCTGACCTTATTTCGTCTTTAATATCAGGTTTATTTTTCTTTTATGACCATGTTAATTATATTTATTCAAGAATTATATTATTTATACATAAAAGATTTTATAAGTTCACTTTCAATTTTATTTCACTTTATTTATAATTTTTTCAAAGTAATCTCTATAAATACATCCATAAATGTCACATTTGAATTTCATTATAAAATTTGAAAAAAATGTTTTTAATGTATCTGGATAATCCATGTTTTTCAATTATTATAACAGTTATTCATTATTAATCTTCCATTATAGTTTTTCTTTTTATTTTCAAAGAAACTTTTATTCCCATTATTTTTAGAGTTTTTAGTTTTTAAATAAACTCTAAATAAAGATGATATTTCATTTTTTTATCCAAAGAACATTGTAATGTATTTATGAAGGTGATTTCCATCTCTATCAATATCCTTTAAAGTATCTTTATACTTCACTTAGTACATTATCTAATGATATTATCCAACTTCATTCTCTATATTCCATATGATCATTTTTTTCATTTATTGACTGGGGGAAATTATGTTATTCCATATACTGGTTTTTTAAAATGAATGTTTATTACTATGTGAGGTTGATCAAATAATATATTTCTTACTCATTAAATTAATGTTATCAATTCATTGGACTTATTTAGTGATAAGGGAAGTACAATTATATATAAATATATATATCTTTAATGAAATAATAGCCCCTAAAGGAAAAACTAGCTTGGTTATTTGTTTTATTCCTATCGGATTTATGTAATATGTCTTGGAATGAGGCATTGATGAGAAGATTATGATGTTAGGAATTGTGAATTATATTACTATTAAACCAGTTAGTGGAATAGATATGATTAATTATGTTAATTTTTCATCCATGTATATATTCCTATTTCTTAATATTAGTTATATAAAACTTTTCATTATTATTTAAATCTATAATATTATTCATGAATATGTTACTCTATAAAAGTATTCACTATATTTTTTCCCTTACCGAGCATATGAGATCAAACTTTTATTTTTTTTCTTATAACTATGGTAATAAAAAAGATAACTTTGATATATTTATGGGATATACTATAAGAAATAATAATGTTAACATTTGAATTTAATGTTGTATTTCATGTTTTCAAATGTAATGTGAGAATCATGTAAGTATCTAGTCTCTTAAGACTACTAAACTATTCTATCATTTGGAATGTTATCTCATAAAACTTGTTCAATTGTAATATAGTAAAAACATTATCTAGTATTGTAACGTCCCGGCCCAGGTGCCACACAATAGTGCCCCGAGCCGGTCCGCCACATGACCTCAGGCGCGCCTCCTCGTATGCCAGAGGCTGCCGACTAGCGGCGAGGGTCTAGTAAGTCAGCCGTGGGGAGACTATACCCTCTTTTATCAGAGTAGTAACTAGTAGAAATAATAAACAATAGTGGAAGCATATATAAAGACAAAAAAACCAATATATGAAGATTATGAGGTAGGAAAATACAATATCAAACTGAAACAGAAAACATGTCATGTTGAAGTACGTTTTAGGTGCCTAAACTGAAAACCAAAAAGTAAAGACACTGATGAAACCCTATTAGATCCCGAACCACATTTGGTCCCCTCACAATGCTTCATCCCAATTCAACCATATAACTCAGGGACTTTTCCCTTAACCTGTCAAGAAAAAGAAAAGGAAGTCTACTCGAGTACCGATCAGGCATCCCGAGTATGGTGTGAGTACAACTTAGTAGGCCACCATCGATGACGTCTAAAACAAATACAGTCAATAATAGTGTATGTAGATTTATAAAAACAAGTAATAAAGTAAACAATTTACATTTATTCAATTGTCCCTTATTAAACTGCATAAACCACCAAGTTCCCATGGACACACGTATCTCAATACCTTCTTTGGTCATGCCGGTGTCTGAACCATTTTAAAGTATCAATTCAAATTTCATTTAAACCTATGTGATTTCATTTCCCATTTCAATTCAATTAATATCAACTCTAAATTGGAACCATAGTCCAATGTCAATTAATGGGTGTAGAACTCCATGTCTAGCACCCTCGTGAGTATTTGAAGCATCAGTACCTCTCTCACAACCCATGGGTATTTGGAGCATCAGTCCTCGTCCCATAAAATAATATTTTTATGCATAATGGGTGTTGAACGCCATGTCTAGCACTCTCATGAGTGTTTGGAGCATCAGTCCCTATCTCACAAGCCATGGGTATTTGGAGCATCAGTCCATGTCCCATAAAATAATATTTTTATGCATAATGGGTGTAGAATGCCATGTCTATCACCTCGTGAGTATTTGGAGCATCATTCCCTATCTCACAACCCGTTTCTCAATAAAGAACATATATCACATACATCACATTAATCAAGATTAATCAACATTAATCTTTTATCACAATTTTACATGTCACATGTATCACAACATCACATTAACTAATTCAACAAATAATTAATCACAACATCAAATTAATTAATTCAACAATTAATTAATCACATAGTCTCATTAATTAATTCAACAATTAATTAACCATATCACGAAATTAATTAATTCAACAATTAATTAATCACATAGTCCCATTAATTAGTTCAAAAATTAATTAATCACATATTCAATTAATTAATTTAATGATTAATTAATCACATTGTTCCATTAACTAATTTAACAATTCATTAGTAATGTCATCGCATTAATTAATTTATCAATTAATTAATCAGTATCCACAACTCGATATCTTATAATTAATTCTATAATTAATTATCTCATTCCCAATAGCAATAGCTTATAATTAATTATACAATTATTTATCTCGAATCATCTATTTCAATATCACATAATTAATTCAACAATTAATTACTCTACTTACAAATCTCTTTGCCTCACAATTAATTCAACCATTAATTATTCAATTTTATCAATTAAATATCTCAACCATCTACATTAATTAACTTATCAAATAATTAATCTAATTCATTCAATTGCATCTCATGGAAATACTCATTAATTAATTCACCAATTAATTAATCTAACACATTCAATTTTTTTAACATAAAAATCTCCATTAGTTAATTCTTCAATTAATTAATCTAACTCATCCAACTCTAATATCCCAACAATCCCCATTAATTAATTTTCTAATTAATTAACTTAACTCATTCAATTGTATCAACCCAACAATTCTCATTAATTAATTATCCAATTAATTAATGTAACTCAAAAATCATAACATTACATACATTAATTAATTTATTAATTAATTATTTCAAATTATTCTCATCAACTAATTCCTCAACTAATTAATCTAACTCAAGCCTTTAATTAATTCACAAATTAATTTCCATGTCATTTAATTAATTCACAATTAATTAATTCACATTAAACCCCTCTTCAATTAATCCACTAATTAATTGTTTCCATCAATTCTATTATTTAGTTCAACAATTAAAAAATTACGTTGCATAAATTAATTAATTCATCAATTAATTATTTCAACCAACCAAATTAATAAATCATATCATGACCATGAATTAATTCCAAAATTAATTAAACAACTCTACCATCACAAAAACCTCATAATTAATCTATCGATTAATTATTTAATCCAACAAAATTAATTAATCACATCATGACTATTAATTAATTCCAAAATTAATTAACAAAATTCTCCATCACAAAATCCTCATAAATAATCTATCAATTAATTATTTAAACCAACCCAATTCATTAATCACATCATGACCATTAATTAATTCCAAAATTAATTAACCAAATCCACCATCACAAAATCATCATAATTAATTTATTAATTAATTATTTAAACCAACCAATTATATTCCAAATTTCACAATTCCTCCAAATTAATTAATTTACCCAATTAGTTAATTGATTATAGAAAAAAAATCAATTGTTAATTATATCATAAAATTTCTACAATTGCATATGCATAAATGAATTAAGACTATGGGATGGAAATTTAGACCACCTACCTCAAATATGATGAACACGCGATATGAATCTAACATCATTGACGACGCGTTATTCCAATGACTATCAAATGAGAAAATAAATAAATAAGCATATTCGGTTTAATAAAAATCTGCTCAAAATACTTCATTTTCTATGAAAGCAAAAATTGATACGCACAATCCTCATATCAATATGAATCCAATGCAACTGACTTCACATCAATCTGATCAATATCAAAAATGATATTGGTTATTGAAGTTTGATTCGAGCGGAAACGAAGAACAGACAAAATCCCTAAAAAATGCATGTTTTTCGATGATAAATATCTTATAATAATTTCATATGATAATTAAATAATATTATTTTCTAATTATATTTGATTTTATTACATACTTATTATTTAACTAGATGGCATAATGATAATTATTAAAAGATAATTTCATCAAATTATTCTTTGATAATTTCTTTTAAAACCCATGAAATTATCATTTAAAAAAATGGAATTATCATTTATAAAATAAACCTCCCTTTTCACTTCTTCCAAACCATAACATTTTATAAAAAGAAATTAGAGAAAAGGAGACAATATAGAGATAATAAAATGATTAAAAAAATAAAAGAAACAAAATCCGCTTTGTGACGCACCAGGTTGAGGCGCACAGTGATGAAATGTGCAGCAGGTGTTTCGCGCAACAGACCTCTGCAAAGGAAGAATGGGAAGTAGCCTGGTATACCCAAGTGACAACCGAAGGAGTTTGCAAATGACTTGATCCACCCGAAACCACAACTGAAAGGTTTGGTTATATAGAACCCCAAGCCCCATACGGTTCATCCGCTCAAGAAATAAAACACTATTTTAATCCACCGTTTCAACTGAAAATTGATGATGGAGTGTTTTAATTTACAATATTAATGTGTTGGTGTTTGAAACGGTAAAAAACGGTTGAGAAATGAATCTTTTGGAATGCTCCATGCGTCAAAAATGGAGAATATGGATTTAACGACAAAAACAAAAATCCATTTTATTATAATTAATACAATAATTTAATTATTTAACATAAATATTAAATGTTATCAAATGTCCGATGCACATAAGATTTATACCAAAACTAGGGTAAACATCTCATTCCGGACCTAACGGTGGTCTCAGATTTCTCAACTGATGAACCGTTTGATAGATATTTATGATTTAATACTTAAAAAATAGAATAATTAGTTAATAAAAAATAAAAACGATATTTTTGCGAGCGAGGCATCAAAACACTTGTCACTTACCAATGTTATACCTTGGATAGGGTAAACCCCCCGTTCCGGACACATTGGTGGTCTCATATTTATTGTACGACACACGGTTTGTGAGATATTAATGATTTATTTTAAAAAAATGGAATAAATAATTAATTAAAATAAAATGGTTATTTCTTGCTAGTGAGACATCCAAATGCTCGACGCGAACAAATGTTATACCTTTTCTAGGGTAAAACCCTCATTCCTGATCCATTGGTGGTCTCAGATTTCTCATAGGATGCACTATTTGAGAGATATTTTATTATTTTTAAGAAAATAATATATTAAATCTTATTTAATAACTTTAACTCACGAGCGAGACATCTAAATGTCTGACGCCTACATATGTCATACCCTGCCTAGGGTAAACACCGCGTTTTGGATCTAACAGTGGTCTTATATTTTTCATACGATGAATTGTTTTAGAGTTATTCAATTATTTTGAATATATTGTTCTCGCTTACTATAATATCATTAATATTTTTATTTTGCCTTCGCCAAAGCTTTGCGGGTCTCAGAATCTCACACTATCCAATGTCTAACTCTGAAAGAGTTCCAATAAAAATATTTCAATATCTTAACAGGGAATTATTTCTCAAATTAGTATTTAAACATTTATTAATGTCTTTCACTAATAAAATATTTTTTTCCACATAAAGTATTTATAATCTATAAAAGTAGTAAGTCAAAGGAAAACATATTTGGTAAAAGGACGGAATATTACAAGTATTCTATATTTGAGTTTTTTTTATAAAAAAAATAATAGGGATACTTTCAGTGTGGGTAACAAAACTTCTATCTAGTGGACTCAGATAACATCTTCTTGATGATCCATCTTCCTCTAAAATAGAGCTCCATAACACTACCTTGATTCATCTTCAACACTTTATTAGGATTCAATTCACGTATCATAATTTTTTATTTGATTTCTTCATAGGGTATGCAATATTTTTGGTCATTTAAACTTTACATTTTGGTGAAATAGATGAAATTATCCAATTTTCATGCTTTTGAGATACTAATGTTGGGTTTTAATACCTCCTTGCAATGTGACACAGTTAATATACTAACCTTTTTTTCCAAATTATGTGACATCTTGAATAGTATTCTCAACCTATCATTGTCTAAGTAATCTTCCTATGAATAAATAAACAATTAAGTTTGTCAAAAAAATCGAATCAAATAATAAATTAATTAACTATAATAATATACATATTATACAAGAAACAATTACTAAAAATATATTTATTTGAGTTTGAATGTATATTATTGAAATTGGTCTTCAAATATGTCCCAAAAAATGGCATTAAATGAGAATTAAAATTTATATTTCTAAAATTTCAAATATAAACCCCTAAAATATTTTAACTCAATATAATATATGTTTTTTTTCATGAAATCCATAAAAAATACATTAAAAATAAATGAAATTTTATATCTAATTATGTAAAATCACATACCCCCATGCTTAATACATTCTTTTCCTCTAACATAGACCTCAGCATTATCGAAATGGAATTCACATCGTGATAAGGTTAATATGAATATTATTTATCACAAATTAAACCATGGATTTTCATGAATTTTTAATACTAAAAATATGAGTCTTCATTATTCCATAACACCACAGCTAAATTCTTTAAATGTTATTACAAATTACTCAAATCTAAAATTTCACATTAATTGTTCAACTGAAACTGTGAATTTGAATATTTATATGATCTACAAACGTACACATCCTCCATTCTCACTAATGATTGGGAATAAACAGACCATTTTCTTTTTTTAACCAATTTCATTCCAAAATATGTAAATAAATTGTTTCTAATAAATTGGAACAAACTGGTGCTATATGATTCCATTTAGTCTGCATCCACTGAGTTAAGAGTAGAAAATAGAGTATAGAAACTATGTTGGATAATCATATCTCAGAATTCTTTTATTCCAGAATGAGTTTAAATAATCTATAATAGAGAAATTCAAAGAGAAACAACCCACCTACGCTATTGTTTTTATAAATATGGAATGTAAAAAAAAGTAAATAAAGTTATCATGTCACTCTTAACTATTATTCATTGATTCAAACATTTTTTTTATTTAAATTCACTTTTCAATTCACACCTACCCAATTTATATTTGAAAACCTCATATTGAATTTCTTGAATTATAAATAACTATCGACTCACCTATGTTCTGATTTCATAGTCCAATCAATTAGGATGACTTATTAATTATTAAATTCCCATTTAATTTAAATATTTAAAATTAAAATAATATTAAAATACAATATTTAATGATAATTGTAAGAAAAATTTATCCTAAGTCTGTAAATTTAATATGATTTAAGAGGCAAATTATACAAATAATTCCACCTACACATATCCTAATATATATATATATAATATTATTTGAGTGAAGTAGACAATATATATATATATATATTACAAAATATCCATGCAACTAGGGAGGTAAAAATATGTGATAAATGAAACAAACTCATTAATTGTGTAGTGAAACTCCTCCTCTGGAAATGATTTGGGCCTCATTTTTTATTACTCTAGAAAATCTAGGTACTACAAGATAATATGGATGGATTCAGATACTATGGGATTTTATTTGAAATTATTGAAATGAACTAATGTAACTAAGAGTAATCAATCAAATAAAATTCCATAAAATTATTGGTTTTTCTTCAAAAAAACAAATAATGTTAAATCCATTTATATTATATTTACCCCAAAAGTATATCCATAATTGATGGATGGGTGTGGTTTTATCAGAAGGAACATCATTTTTTGGGTTTCTCTTCAACTTATCAAAATTATAACATAAAAATTGTATATTTAGGGCTCCATGGTAGATATTGTAATCTTTTATGTGGAAACATTATCTTTTACTCCTCCATATTGAGTAAAATTTAGGATTTTACCCACAACCTACTTTATGTTCATAATCTAGGTTGAGTCCAATGAGGGTGGAAATGTATTATGGTTTTACTCATTTTGTTATCACATTTTCCTATTCTATATTCCATTTATAATGTGTGATCTCAATCTTATCAACTTCTCTAAACATCTACTTTTTTGTGAAATAATTTGTTGTGGTCTCGATCACCTTTTCTTGATCACTTAATTATTATCCAATAAGTAAAATATTCTATTATATTTTCTGAATATCCTTTGTATTCTATTATAAAATAGAAATCCATCCATCTATCTTCGATAATTGGAGAAAGCTTTGCATGATAGGATTCACTACATGTTTGGTGTTTCTTAATTTCATCAATATGATCTATGATCATTTTGTATGTATTAGACCACGACTCATTATACTCTTCATATATATATTGGGGATTTTTCTACTTAATACCATTATAAACCCAAAATTTGTGTCCATGATTTCCAAAAATACAACAATTATCCTCATGATGATCTTCCAACACCAAAACTTTCATTAACTATAGAATAAAATTTTGTAGTGATATATTTTTCATCAATAGAATATGTAATAAATTTTATATTTTTAATTAATATCATTCAAAAAAATTATATTTAATTCAATAAAAAAAATTTAGGAACAATATCTAATGATATTTTCTTAATCTTTTAATTTTATTATTTGTATATTTTTTATTTTTAACAATATAATTTTTTCCCATAAGAACACTAGAAATATCATGAACATATCCCCAAAAACATTTCCAAAATTGATTTTATGAAATGTGATGCATTGTAATCTATAAAACTATTTGAAAGTTCACGAGTTCAATGAAACAAAATGAATATGGGTAACTAGGTCATTTGTCCATAGGGAATGATTTATATTACCAATTAAATTGGTTGTTTTTATTGATAAATAGTTAACATTTGGTGTAAAAATGTGTGTAATAAGTGTGTATATAGTGTGAACATTCCTAGTATAAAGGAAAACAATTCAGATAAACTACCTTCATTGGATTACAATAATATTTTTTGAAATGAAATTTAAACCATGAAGTGATCATGATAACTACCTTATCTATATTTTTCTAGTATCCATAAAAATTCACCAAAAAATTATCCCTCAAAACAGCCCCATGATTTATTAATAAATTCATATGACCAAAAAATGTTGCATTTTACAATCTTAAGTGGATAACTAAGTCATTGAATCGATGATGTCATGTGTACTACTACTTTATTTAGAATTTAGGTGTTGAGTGTATACGTTTTCATGCCATTCATGTGTGGGTTTTATTGATACATTACCCTCTCACAAGTAGTATAATCCTCTATTCTAGTGGCTATTATAAATCCTAATAATCTCTGATCAATCACCCTATTAAATATTCAAAATTGTGGCTAACTGGACTAGCATTAAGAAAATAAATAGTCTAAAACGTATCCCCAAAAAATAAATAATCAATAGTCTCAATTAACTAATAAAAATATAATTATACATAAATTTATTATAACATAATATTTAATATGAAACGAATCAAATATGAAAATGAAGTTCAAGGTTGTATAAAACTCATTAGATCCAGATGAGGTTTAATATTTGGGATCCATTTGATCCTAAACCAATTTCCCCTAAATATAAAAAATCATTGTGATATAATATATGTTCTTCAAATCCACCATATCCATAAACCATATGCTTATTTGGTTTTCACAGTAACCAGAATATTCCCCTATAAATTCTACTTCTCTAAATAAGAATCTCCCTCAACATTTATTTATTGCATTCATGGATTAATTCCATATATCAAGGAATATGAATATAAATTCATGTATAATGTGTATTTGGGGATTATTTACCTCCATGTTCAGTATGGTTTTTTATAACCATACCCCCAATATCCTCTCTCTTGGATATAGATATAAGTGGATTTTTAGGTGAATTATTCCTTAATTAAATTAGATATTTTTTATGGAGATTCTTTAATCTCATTGGGTGTTTTACAATCATAAAAATTCTCTTATGATGATCTATATAGATGAATTTATTACTTCTCAACCATTCTTGATGCTTCCTATCTCATCTATATTTATCAAAAATGATTTTAGAGGTCTTGTTTCCATTAATCAATAGGTTGGGATAATTTGTGTGACACAGATAGCATCAAGAAAATTTAATGACTATGCTCTCATCCCAAATAATGAACATTGGTTCTCGTAGTCTATGTTCACTTCTCATAAAATAAATTTATTTTGATATATTATGTGTTAAGAAAGTATACATAATTTTTCGGTGTTCTATCCAATGGTGAGAACACTAAGATATTGAGAATTCTCAAGGGAATTGTTTTAATGTCTAGAAGTTCAGTTTTAGGGACTCTTTCTACATGGGTGATGCAGATTTCATTCAGTGGTTTCAAATAGTTTCATATTGATGGTTCATAATATTCAAAAACATAGTTTCACAATACTTCCTTCATTACTCTTCAGTGATATATGAGTATTTATCACATACTTTTTTAGCTACATCATATTGGTAAGGTACAATGTTTTTAGTCTTGGCTACCTAAGAATCAATTTTTTTTAAGTAACATAACAACTAAAATGGTGTAACTTTTAAAATATAATGTGGAAATATATAGTGATGGTAAAACAGAACTAATGTTCAAAACCATGCTTTAATTTTTGTTATAATTTCCAGAATAATAATGTGTGGACTTGGGAGTATGAGATCTATATGTTTTCATTGTTCATTGGGAATTTAAAGTTAAGGCAGTTATTTCATCATGAAATAAACATTTTCCAGTATCAGTGGTGGAATTCCCATGAATATTCGAATGGGTGGATATGAATGAGACCAAATAGATTTTTTAGATGTTCTATATAAATAGGGAGGTTGGGGTCACTAATTTATAATTTCATTTCAAATAGTTTATTCATGATTTTGGAATGAGAAAAAAAGTCATGTTTTTATTTTCCTAAGTATATCACCTATATTTGGGTGATTATAACTTAGATAAATTGTAATATATTGTTTCATATTCTATATTTATTTCATGTAACATAAATATTATTAATTATTCTAAATCACTTAAATTCATATGTTCCTTCATTTATTATTTTACACCTATTTTTCTACTACAGTTTTGGTTGAGTGTTGTGCATCCCTGAGTATATTTTTTATGGTTCATGGATTGCGAGTAAGGGTTCTCTTTTATAGTTATTTATATCTATGAAATTACATTATTATAACCTTATTAATTCATTTTTCTTTTATTTTATGGTTCAAAGATTAATTTATTCAAGATTTTGGGTTCTTTTTATAATATGTGGTAATAAATACTCGTGAATATTTCTTTCATAAACTCATACAACAACTTCTTTAAAACATGGGTTTCCTACCCTTTATTCTTTCCTAATTAAATTGGATTCCAATTTAAAAATATAGTGTTGGAAGTGATGAGGATTAAAATTATGAATTTTGAAAAAAATGGAACTTGGATTTTAGAAGATGTGGGTTGAGGATAATATGTACCATAGAGATATAGAGCCTATTTTTTTAAGATGAAAGAAATGGAAAAGTAAGAGTGGGAAACAATCTATAAGAAGATACAAGGTGTGATCCAAATTTTGTTTTCTTGGAACATGTCCTTAAAAATCTTTGATGTGGATAAAAAATACAAGATAATGTAAATTCTTATAAACATGTATGATAATCCATCCAAAACAAATGAAGGTTATTTTATGTGATGAAATTTTCCAATAAGGATGTTAAAACTAAATTCAATGGATAATAATCTAAATTTGATCACTAAGATTTATATTAATGTGGGTTATATTGGAAATAATTTCCCTATAGATGAGTGGGAAGTGATACTTTTTTATTGATTCTATAATTTATGATTTAAGGGTTACTATTGTGAGTAACTCCAGGTGTAACGATGACACGGTATTTTGTTAAATTGATGATCTTATCTTCAAATATGAGATTGGAAATAAAAATTATTTAGGTTATTCAATATGTACATATATTATAGAATTCAAGGGAAGATCCACTCATATAATTCATAACAAAGAGGGTGGAAGGATAAAATAACGGATTTGTGAAAGTTTGGTTGGTCCCATTGACTCCACATGATGGAATTTAAAAATTTTGAAAAACATATAGATTAATTATTGTGATAGATGAGTAAATTCCATAAATCATTCTTCCATTTAATCTAAAAAGACCCTAGATGAAGTCTATAAAAGATTTTTTTGAAATCCATACCTTCCATGTATCAAAATCCTTTCAAAACAAGACCTGCATTATATTATTTCCAACTATAATATTTTTTTAAATGATAAACCCACTTTTTTTATAATTATATATTCTTAGATGAAAGTTCCATTACCTCCCATTTTTTTAAAACTTGTAAAGATTCCATCTTATCCTTTATCCCAAACACCCACTATCTCAAGTCACACAGAAAATCCACCTATTCTGGACATTAAGGTTCTCTATCATCCACAAGTATAATGTAGTGTACGTTGCATATAAATATCTACCTTGGTAAACTATCATTGGTAGAACTCCATAACTTAACATGTGGTTATAATCATTCCATAACCATTTCATTCCGAAAATACCTATATAGGTAACTTCCTTGAGCTCTGGAAGTACTTGATTATTCTGGTGCATCTAGATTTGGCGATACCAAAAGAATCCAACATCAATCCAAAATGGCTTATGTAATGACTCATATGTCAAAAAAATTCATACTCTCTAAAATAACTTCAATTTCCTAAATTCCAACTAGATCAACATTGTCTTGTGGAAATTATTTGTTATCATCCTCATTTTATTCCTAGTTCCAATCCTTATATGTGATATCCTTATTAATGAGGAGATTCTAACTTCTAGAAACTATAATAATTTATTATCTCAGACTGAAAACATATTCTTCATCATTATAAATAACAAGTAATCATACATGTTACTTGGACTAAATCTTATCACATTCCCTATAATCTATTTGGAAATAGGAGATACTTTAAAAAACATCATGGTGAGAGATATTTATCATTATTTTGTACCAACATGCATCCAAAAATTCAGACCGTAATGGAGTGTCATAAATATGATTCAAAAATAGGTCAAATAATTGATATCTCTACCAAAAAATATTTGGGGAATTTGTTTTTTAACCTCACGCTCCTCACCCTCTAAATCAATTTATAATTAAACCATTACATATCACTTTTTTTATTTTGTCTTTTAGGTATTCTCATCTTAAATAATATAAATTATCCACAATAAAATTTATAGAACTCCCAACTTCTGTATTATCCCCCATTATCATGACTCAAAAATTTATTTAAAAATTTGATTCCTCTTACCCCATGGATCTCCATATGATTATGTTTAAAAAAATGGGCTTCTTATTAAGAAAAACTCCCACAAATTCTATGTCACATTGACAATGAAGGTACTATAGTCCAACAAACCTATGTAGTAATAATCCAAATAGGCTCCCATATGTTAATATATACCATCTATAATTTATAATAATTAGGTTCTATACCATTAATTCAGAGAAACACTATTTAATACATACTATAAATACACTCCTATAATGTTTTATACTTCATAACTATGAGTTTTAGTAATTCTTTCATATTGTGGACTTATTGGGTTTGGTGTGAGAATAATTTTCTAGTTTTGCTATTGTAAGATATCATTTTTACACTATGTTTTGATCCATTTATTTGTAGTTTAAAACCTATTTTCTATACTAATAAATGTTAATAAGATAATATTTATGGTTTTGGAGGAGTTTAGGCTCCTTAGGAACCTAAATTTATGAATTTTGGAAGGATAGGTCCAGGCAAATTGTTAGTGATAACTATGCACCTCAACTGTGTGGGCCATAAGGGGTACCACGTTTTTTGTTTCACTGTAGAAGGTAGGTCTCATGGCGATGATAAATATGTATAAAATTTTATACATATTTACCATGTGATGAATATGGGTTTTCAAACCATGCACCTGGTCATGGAGGTAGATGTCCATTTGGACACTGATCAAGCACTGGTTTCACTAGGTTTGTCTAACCATGCGTTGAGAATTTGCATGGTGTGTTACATGGGAGATTTTTGGGGCACGGTTTACTCATAGATTGGAAAAAATACTACCACACTATGTTCACATTTAATAAGTGTAAAAGGGCCATTTTTTCTTAAGACTTTAACCTAATTTACACTTCCTTTCATCCTCAATTACATATAGTAGCCTCTAAAAGCTATTCCAATATTCCACTTCATGGTTTTGAGATATCATCTTATTACAACATCTAATTCAAGAATAGTTGTTCATTTTGGATCCCCCTCATAAATTCTAAGACACTTATACTATCTTATAAGTATTTATCTCACTATCTTTGACAATGTCTACATGCAAGCTAATATGACCTTTTTAAAAGTTATTTTTATAGTTTCTTTGATTTCTCCCATTCTAGACCAAATATGATTCTTATATCAGATGAGGAGTCATATACCAATATAAATTAGGTGGTATAGTACATTTCCCTTGATGTATTTTTATTATAACTTTCGTCATTGTGCTTTATGCTAGACACTCCATGTGTTTCCTCTTAAAAGATAGGTTAATTAAATGGACTATTATTGATTTGATTTAGTTAGCCATTTCACCCTAAATTGAATCATTTAAGGTTTCCTACAACTGCTCGAACAACCCTTTTGGGTGTGTGGCTTATATTCCATGACCACTAAAATTTTTATATGGCTTGTACACCCCTTGGATCAGTTCATTATATTCCATGAATAAATTGTCTTACTAATGTAATTGAACCCTTTGGGGTGAGTTTGGTCTTTTTCATCATCAAGGAAATTTAACAAATGTATTAAATGAGAAGTGAATTGTAAGACCATGTCACTTTGACCTTGTTTATTCTTATCATTACTTGATTTATCTTATATAGATGAAATGGATAATTTGAATTTAATGAATAGATTAATGGAATAAAAACTAACATGACCAATTGGACACTTATATTATTCCATGGGAAATACATGGGTCCTTATATAGAATGAATTGGATGGGGTCATCAGACATATATAATTGAATGATTAATAAATGATATTATTATATAGAATGAGTGATACCTAGGTTTAATACATGTAATATCTTGGATGGGATCACAAGGCCATTGATATTATGATATTTCATTGGTGAAAACTAGATACCTTAAAAGTAATACGTTGGACAGGATCACAAGTTAGATGAGATTATATTATTAAATGGTTGTTACCTCAGTTCTTATAAGGAATACCTTGGATAGAACCATAAGGAAATAATCAATTAAATAATGCCTTGAGAAGTACCTGGATTCCTTATGTGGAATTCCTTGGACAGACTCAGACCACTAATTGATTCAATTTTTCCTCTTCCAAGTCAAATATCACATTTTGATTTTTAAAATTTATTAAATACTTAAATTTTTTAAATTACACATGGATTATAACTCAGAAATTCAAAGGAACATGTTGATATGCTAAATGATTATTGTTATTTAGGGTCACCTTTTTTTGTTCCATGGGTCCCGAGCCTATTCCATAAAAATAATAAATACCTAGAAAAATTCTATATTAGGATGAGGTAGGTAGTGTTGATGAAATATCCCATGGTAATCTCAAGAATAATACAGTGTTGTAATATCAATATTGTTTTTATGTTATTACCTAAACACTATTCAATAATATATTCATAGACTAGGTAGTATTTGACCTTACTAGTGGTGGACCACTGAGTTTTACTCAAAACTTCTTTTATCCTATGATTCATAACTATATAAACTTATTGGATATAGGTAGGGATGGTGTTAATTTTCCAGCTATGGAAACTTTAGTTTTTATACTAAGATGGAGTATGGGAACAGAGGACCAAGCTAGTTCTTGTGATAATATTTTAGAAAGTTTTGTTTATTTTGTATGTTTTTATAGCATATAATTATGGTATGTCTTTTACCATATTACTCATGTGTCCTCTATTTTATTATAACTTATTGAAACCATCATTTTGTATAGAATACTTTGTTCATATTATAGTATACATATTTATCTAGACAGATTATTCATATTTCCACTACTTTATTTATTCTTCCAATTCTTAAAAAATATATTAATTATATTATTTATCATCAATTTGACCATTGTGTTGTTATCTAATAAATATTATATAAACTCTCAACTATACCATTGTAGAACCCTTATACCCATTTAATGCCTCTAGCATACGGGGAAGCACGTTTGAGGAATTATGGCCACCGGGCCAGATCACTTATCAATGGACCAGGCTTGAGACATCACAATGATATATCATAGGTTATTTAACATTATCATGATATTTTTGGATTGTGGATAAGATATTTGGGAATTTAAAATTTTGGTAATAATCGTATTCCTAGGATTATCTAACCCATGTAAAAGAAAAATCCTTGTTTATAGGGATGATACTTATTATTCTAGTTTTTTTCTATTAAAGTTATACATATTTCAGCATAGGGTGACACACATGATTTATAATTTTAGTTATAAATATATAATTTTACCCTTTTTAGTTTTCAAAAGGAATTTTTTTTCAATAATTATTGCAGGCACCATGGTATTTATATTTCATTTATATGTCATGCCACATTTACATTGTTACATGCAATTTCTGTAACCTGTTTTGGTTCCATGATTTCTATACTCTGATTAAGAAACATTTCTATATGATGAATGAGATAAATAATTATTTAATTAAAGTTTATATATCAACCTAAATGGTTTTTTCCCACATATATTTATTTTGGATCCTTAGTAAACAATGTATTTCATGTTTGATCCATGAAACATCAGTTTCATGGGATGAAACATCAATTGTTAAAATAAAATATATTTCAATTATAATATATAAAGTGTATAGGCTTTATAAATTTGGAATTGTGATGCATATAATTGAACCTTTTTCATGTATTTTTTTGTCTTGATATCATATGAAACTTGTGAAATTTGTTTTAGTTACATGAAATACCATTTGAAACTTGTAAAAATGAATTTAAAACATGAAAATGGAATATTCATCTAAAAACCATCATATATTTCCAATTAGTGGTTTTAAATTCATAAAGGGGGTAGAATTTATTAAATAGAGATAATTATTGTAATAAAAATGGAATTTTAATTTATAACATAGAATTTATGGTCTATATATCAGAACCCCTATGATTGAAGATTGGAATCCTACCAATAACCTGACCTTAATAGTGGGTAGAATAGGTAGTATTTTCTTTTAAATTGAGTCCTTGTACCTTCCTAAGTAACTATTAGTAACCCATAATCAATATATCTTGTTTGAAGGAATATTATTGTAATTGTAGATATATGCCTCCACGACAGGCATTGTAAAATTACAGGAGGGTTGCAATGAAAATGCCTCTAAGGTGGTAGGACATGAACCACATGTGGTTCCACTTGAGGAACCACTTTAGTAATTACTATTATACCTAGAATGGGAACTGATTCGAAGCTCAGAGAGGCTTCTATTTTTCCAGGTTAGTCAATAGAGGGATATTAATGATCTTCAACCTCTATGTTAGATTTGACGTGAGTGTTCTTATAGAAACACTAACCTATTTTAAAGGTATGGTGGCCCTCAGGATACTGAGTCATGGATAGATATTATATTTTATATCTTATATAATCTGTAGATACCTTTGGATAGGAGGGTCGAGCTCATTTTTTAAATGATTTCTAGATCTTCTAAAAATAGTTGGATGTTTTAAATTGGCCAGATCAGTATCAAGACCTAGATTGAAGGGATTTTAAATCTAGCTTCAATGGATACTTCTTTCTGGAGACACTATGAGATGATTGATATTTATAATTAATGAAACTAGAGTAGGTGTCTATGTTCATTATGGTCTAATCAGCTCATTTCACTTAGCCTCAATTTTTTCACCGACCCTTACAAGTGATTAGTTAACTTGGGAAATGCAATTTGAGGATTGGATTTTGTAATCCCTCTGATCTCAAATGAACATTTTCTGATTGATTACCATTTCTGAAATAGTGAACCAGGTGCTCATCTTTATGAATACATGTGGTAAGATAAGGCCATAGGGAATAGTGTTTTAGGGATGAGGTAGGGTAGGTGTTAATTTAGAAATAGAAATAATCACTTTGAGCTATCTCAAGGGAGAAACAGAAGTCAGAGTGTGTTCCTAGGTAGCCATGTGGCATGCCATCAATATGGTAGGTTGAGTCACATGAAGCCCCATTGTATCAGGGGCTCAATGGAGTTTTTGTCTTGTATAAATATGGTCCATCATTAGTAGTATTGATGGATTATTCCTCCAATGTTCAATGAGAGGGGTCCACACTAGCTCCAGGTTTTGGAGTGGGATTAGTAGTTCCACTTCAGGTAAGGAATTAGAATATAATAGGATGTTTGGGCCAAGCATATAGTCATGGTCAAGGAAACAAGAATTTTTATATACTGAACTAGTAGATTGGACCTGAATAGTGTATTTAGGTAGTACCTCATAGCTATGGATTGGGCCACATATATATGTATTGAAACCACCACCTGAGGAGAAGACTAAAAAACCATCTACTTTTTGAGTTATGATATTATTATCCCCTACATTAATATCTTATTTATTTGATATTGGTTCACTTCATTACTTTATATCTACTCCTTTACTGACCATCCTTGGCTTTAAGATCGAATATTTCTATAGAGTTATGATTCTAGATACTCCTTTGGGAGTCCAATCAGAGATTTTTTGTCTATGGAATGAGTGTACTTTTGGGATAACTGGAAATAATTTCTTCTATAATCATTTGATCTTTAAGATGATTGGATTTAATATCATTCTCATGATGGAAAGGTTTATCCCTTTCCAGACTATATTGATTTTTATTATTGGTGGGTGTTCTTTTCATCACAATAGATTGGTTGCTATATTTATAAGGATTATTGGGATGTCTAGGTGAGTAAAGTTGGAAATATGAATCATGGGATGGGTGGGGTGTAAACCCAAATTTCAATTATTTTTCAAAATGATTAGGGAGAATTTCAGATTGATTTCCCTCTAGTTGGGGATCATTTCAAATATTTCTTCCTGGATGAATTTTTTCAAAATATCTCATAAGACAGAGGAAGATTTTACTATTTATCTTGTTATAGGACCATCATTGGTATCTATACCTTCTTATAGGTTGGATCCAACTAAGATTCAAGTACACAACTAGCAGTTATAGGACCTGAAATCCAAAGTGTTTATACAACCTGATACTTCACGTTGGGGCTCCCGATTCTATTTCTAGAAGAATAAGTAAAGTAACCTTGTTATTTTGGGGGATTAACAACATTTTTACTAGCTTATAGTTAAGAAATCATATCCAATTCCTCTTATAGATGATCTCTTCAACCATCTTAGAGATTCTTTGGTTTTCTCAAATATTGATTTGTGTTTAGGCTAACATCATGTAAGGATAATAGCCTTATATATACCACATATATCCTTCTGAAGTAGATATGGCCTATATTTGTATTTAGAAATGTTGTTTGGTCTCACAAATGTGATCACTATTTTTATTCGCTTTATGAATTAGGTTTTCCACCAGTATTTGGACTCTTCTGTGTTATTTTTTATGGATGATATCTTGGTGTATTCAAAAACTCAACATCATCATGCCAAACACATTGAATTCATACTAAGTACACTAAGAGAGCGTGGTCGATTTATTAAACTCATAAAATGTATCTTCTGGATTGATAATGTTCACTTCATGGATGACATTATCTTAGAACATGGTGTATCTATGGACCCAAAGAATGTGATAGTTATGGTTCCTTAGGAACATCCCATGAACTTCTTTGAAACATAATGTTTTTTTGGGATATCTATATACCATTGGAATTTTATCCCATAATTATCACACCCTAAAACACCAATTATATTATTTAAAAAGAAGGTTGTGAAATATATTAGGTTTGAAACTTGTTCGAAAGAATTTCAGAAGTCAAAGGAAGGACTATCCTCATTTATGATCCTTACTTTAACTAATCTAGATGGAGGCTTTATGGTTTATTGTAATGCATCAAACATCAAGCTAGGTGTTTTTTGATTCAATGGTATTGATTCATGGCATGATGGTCTCATAAATTAAGGAATCATTAGTGTAATTACATGATTGATGACCCTGACCTTGTTATAGTTTTTCATGCCTTACATTGTTGGAAGAATTTTCATTTCGGAGAATAGATTTTAGTATACATGAACCATAAAAGACTTAAATATGTTTTCACACAGCATGATTTGAATGTCACATTTTGAAGGTGGGTTGAAAATCATTAGTATTTTGATTTTTATATTTATTTTATTCCTAGTAAAGGAAATTGAATGGTTGATGCTCTTAGCAGGAGGGCTCAGAAAAAAGTAATGCAGGAAGTCTGTAGTGAGTGGTAGCCGATGAATCTATTTTCTAAGATGTATCTTAAGATTTAATAGATTCACATACATCCAATTCTTATGTATTTATTAGGGACCTCATTAATTCTAGATCGAGTGATGATGAGATAGATTTCTGATTTTGAAGTCTTAGTCCAAAGGGAGAGTGTTTCAGGTGAGGAACCACTGTCTAGTTGGGTCATTGACAACATTGATATCTTATATATTTATGGACACATTTGGGTTTATACATACATGCAAGATTAATTTATCATATAATATCATGCCTCTATGTGGGAAGTGTTTTACGTACTTTTTGAGATGTACCCTGACTTAAACCACCAATATTTTTTGTCAAGGATTAAAAGTGGACTATTTGTTTTGTTACTAGTTGTTCCATATATCAGTAAGTGAGTCTGGAACATGATAATAATTCAAGGATTCTATATCTATTACCCATTCTAGAATCAAATGGGTTGATGTCACTATGGATTCTTTCATAAGTATAATAAATTCTCCATGAGGTTTTGATGTAGTGTGGGTTATTATGGATAGGTTGATGAAGGTAATATACCTCTTACCTCTCAGAGGGAATTTATGAGTGGAAGAACTAGGAATACACAATTTACATGTGATTATAAATATTCATGGAATCCCTTATACCATTTTATAGTAAAAGGATGATCATTTTATATCATGGCTATAATAGGTGTTTCAAAAAAACTCTTGGTTCACATGTAACTCTAAGTACATCCAACCACCCTCAGCTCAATATTCAGTCTGAGCATATGAATCAGGTATTGGAGTACATTATAATAGCACACATCCTTGATTTTAGAAGATCATTGGAAATATAATTTTCTATTGTCAATTTCTTTTAATAATAGTTTCTTTCATGAAGCCATATAGATGTATCTATATGAGTCACTTTATGGTAAGATACGTCGTTCACCTCTATGCTGGTTATATATAGGGTAGTAAAAACAAAAAAAACCTTATCTTGTTCTAGAAATATTAGAACAGATGATTTTTATTATAAATTGTATGGCTATATATTAGTCTTGGTAGAAGTCTTATGCCTATCATTACTACTAAACTCTAAAGATTGAGGTGGGAGATCAAGTCTTCCTAAATGAGCATACTAGATTATGAAATAATATAATTAGGAGTTAGAGAAATGTAGCTCCTAGATTCATTGAAACTTTTGAGATTTTGGAGAGAGTCAGACTTGTGGCTTATTGGACAGTACTTCATCAAGGATACATGTCTATGAACAATGTTCTTCGTGTTTCTCATTTGCATCATTCTGATTCTGAACACTCTCATATCATTCGCAAGAAGTGGTGGAGTTGAATGTTGATTCATTTTTTAAGAGTATCCTATTCATATTTGTTCCGCCTCTAAGGTGGCATATTTCCTGGCGGTGCGGAAATGGCACGAAGAGGATCATCACCCATCCCATTTTCTGTAGATAAGGGTTCTCATCAAATTTACCATTCCTTTGTTCCTACCCATTCAGCATCATTATCCTTTAAATAAGGTTTAATTAACCCTGTGGGAATAGTTGGTCTTAGCAGATGATTACGTGGAGTTCAAGAACTCATGCATTTTGTCCTTCTCATATATAACTACCTCGGATGGTATCCAATGGGTTTATTTGTGGAGCCAAGAATTCCCAACGGCCCTAGTATTTGATATTTATGGACTTGCTTTCCAAATTTAGGCTATCGTTGGCCGACGATTTGGCCAACGACACTTAAGGACTCAATTGGTCAAGAGGATGGTAGGTCATGCTCACTGCACCCTTCTGGTGGAGGATTGTTTCCTATTCTAGTACTCTCTTATAGATTTATATCATTTTCATATGTTCGTGAATCCTTGGTTAATTCCTAAAAATTATGCCCATAGTCTACCCTTGGTTTGCAAGATCAACGTAAGCATGCATATATTTGACGCTATAGGGGTGATGCTGACTTGAGCCATATTATAAGTAACTCTGGAGTTTATCGTCATCTAGTGGGGATGGAAGGTGTCTTGATTTTTGGATTGTGCCCAAAAGGAGTTCTTCCTACGTATCCTCAAGAGATGAATCAAAACCCAAGTATTTCGGATGGTGTGGGGCTTACCATGGTAGTTTCCCATTTGATGGGATGTGATTGGGTGGACCCTTTTGGATGGGAACCCTTTTGAGATCATGCCTTCTGGTAGGTAGCCTATGTATCATGATTTGGTCAGGAATCAGAGTTCTCGTAGTTTTGAATCATGTGGATGTTTTAATCTTTAAAAACCTTTATTCCCACTTGAGTCATGCTTGGTGTGAGAAACAAGAGGATTTGAATGATTAAACAATGCACATGACTCCTCCCCTATTTGTGGGGGGAGAGACCGTGGTGGTAGAGGCTAGGGTGACCATAGGTGAGGGTGTGAAGAAACAAACCCTTTAATGTGAGATGGCATTAAAGGTCTTGCAACCCTACCTCAGCAAATTGGGGACTTAACTCAGTGGGAGGGCCCCCAAGAACATCCTAGGATGGGGAGGAGTTTTTTCCTCATCAATGGGGATATCGAACATAATCCCTTTGACTGATCACTATTCCTCTTTGAATGAAAAAGAAAGTGATCACCATTATTCCCTAGAATGGGGAGGTTCAGTTCAGAATTCCAAGGTTGGGCTCCGAGTTACTGTAGGAATGTACCTTCACAGGCATTCCTGAAGCCCGCACCATTGTGGGGAGAGCCTTTGTGACTCTGTTAACCATGGGTATGTAGACTCAATAGGTCGTACTGATGCACTTAAAGGTCTAATCATATGGGTCTGGTGGATTTGGAGGAGGCTTTGGCCTAATGCCAGAGTAATGGTTATTAGAGGGATCATGGAGGACTGGACGGTAATGGAGGGGTGACGTTGGAACCGGAAGGAACAATACCCAAAAACACCACATTCAACATACTGACTTTTTATGTTGTATGGGAGAGGCTCCGCATACCATAGTGGTATGCGGGGAGAGGGTTCTTCCACATACAGTTGTGGTACGTGGGTATGGGTATAGGAAACCGCGTACCAAAGTGGTACGTGGCCCATCATGCCGCTTTGGGTTCCATCCATGTACCAAGGTAGTATGTAGTGCTTGGTTCAGTCCGTGTAGTGGTAAGCTATGTCGAGCACCATATTGAAGGTGGGTCTGGGAGATCATCATTTGTGGGGAGTTCATCAGCAAGATTCCTTTGGTTTGCAGTTCAATAGTTAGGTTCGTGGTTCTATTATTACTATTAAATTCCCCCATTTTATGGTTTTCGGCTGGTTGTACCTGTAGAGGGAGTGGTTCAAAGTTTGGGCATCGTCGATGAAATAAGACGAAAGCTAGAGTGAAACCTCCAAGTATCCCTCAAGATTTCATCATTCGTCCTTTTCTCTATTCATCTTTCTCTGTATCTCTTGTAATTCTACTATGATACATTTATATAGAATCGGAAAAATCATATCTATTGGGCATGCGAAACCATTTGTGGAGGCCCATTGGAGGAATATCCTGACCCGCGGAAGACTCGGTAAACTAGTGTTTGTGGAGGCTTCAGTTCACAATAATAGTTCCCAAAACCCTACCGATTTGCTTTGTTTGTGAACAGATGAGTTCAATGAATGGTAAACAGATGTTCCTCACGCGTATGAATCTGTTGATGACTCGATTCTTAGTCATCCTTGCTCGTTGTTCATTGTTTCACGGGCCAATGGTTTGCGGATCGTTCTACATTCCTGGTGGTTCATGATCCAGTTAGTCCACATACCTTTTCAGTGATGTTATGTGGGCCACCTATAAAGCCTTGAGAACATGAATTCATTCAAGTTCCTTCAAATAATTGAATCTCAATTTGAATCCATTCACATTTTTGGACTTGTAGAAGTACTTGATTCCTTATACAAAGCAGTTTTTTGTTGTATTTTCTTCCCTTGGTGGAATTTTCAGGACCCTACCAATTCCCCATTAGAATGGTGTCCATTTAGAACAAAAAGGGGACTATTTCGATGTAGAAGTTGTCCTGAACTAAAATGGTTCACGGTAGAATATATGAACCTTGTAGGAGGGGACCACACCTATATATAGTGGCCAATGTCATTTGTATTTTACCGTTTCTCGTGGAAAAAATTACTCTCAACTTCCTAGGATTCATTTTCTCTTGTGTATCATGCTCCTTGCAAAAATCTTGTTCGCGAACTTCTTCGTATGTTCTACAAATCGAACTCCTTTCCATTTTTTCGTTTGTATACCATGTATTGGATTTTGAGAGCGGTGTTGTAAAATTTTAAGACTTAAAATATGGATTCCTCATAAGAGGATGCTACCCGATTGACTCATTTGCATACCGCACTTGGATCAGCAAACCATACATTAAGAATATTTAAAATATGAAATTAAACATTAACCCGCTAATCCAAAATATGAACTTAATCAAGGCATGGGTTTGCGGTATCCTATTTTCATGAACCTTTCTGTTCCCCGACCAACTATCTGTAGGCCAGCGCCTTGTGAATGGTTCACGTACCATGGTTGTATGCAGTGCAACACAACTGCATACCGTAACTATATGTGGGGTTACTTATACATATCATTCAGTACGTGGGATGTGGCTACCATGTATTGTTTCCAAAATACATATGTGGAGCATCATGTGTACATATTTTTAATCTTTTTTCCACACTTCCATAGCCTCTATCCAACAATATTATAATCAGAATTAAGTTTCATCAGATTATGGGTCTTCCTGTGCAGGGTATCATGGTTGATTCACAGGCTGCTGCAAAATTGATGAAGACAAGGGCAACCATGGTGAAGAATAGTGATGATCAACATCAATCCCACATCATTCCTTGTGACAGCTTCTTGATATTCTTCTTAACACCAGAGAACTTAGCTTACCTATTATTCGTACAGTTGACACTTTACATATTTGGTCATCCTGCCAACATGCCTCAATCGTTACTTGAACCGAACATCCCTTTAATCCTCTTAGAGGCACCACAAAGTCATGATTGTGCCAACATTTCCCCTGTAGCATTTGTAACTATTCACCTTGGGCCACCAGTTTGGGCTTGGAGTCCTTAAGGCTTTTGGGCCACCTTTAAGGCCTTCGGGACACCTCAAGGCCTTCGGGCCACATGCAGTTGCCCCAGACAGACTCTACAAAAAAGGAACAGCCGCAGAAGAGGATTTAGAGAAGGTGCACTCACCAGAGCAGAGCCAAATGGATTTATCAGAATGAGAGGGTATGGCTATGCCATCAGGACCTGCCTGTTCTTTCATGGGAATCCTAGCCAGATGGCCATATGAAGGTGGAGAGCTACTATCATGATGCAGATGCTAGGGAGGGGCAGTTCCTTGTAGATAGTCTGGTTGAAATCCCTAAGACCTTCAGGTCATGTAATCTCTTAAGACTATGGGTCATGTAATCTCTAAGCCTACAATCCTTGTAAGGGTTCTCCCACATCCCTTGAAAGGGGGTTATCAAAAATCAATAAAAGTGATGGCCTTCGGGGCATTCGGGCTAGTAGTGGGTGGAGAACCAAGTTGTATATGTGGGTTATAGGATGTTTCTCTGGTGAGTGGGATTGGGAATTCTGGGTACATTAGACCTGTCTGGACTCCCCTGACTAGCTAAGGGTAGTGGGCTTGTACCAAGAAGCCTAGGTTTCTCAGTTTTTAATCTTTTCTCTAGGTGAAATACTTCCAGAATTTCTGAACCACTGGCGTTCAATCACCAACACCTTCAACATATTACATGGGGAGGTGGGAATCAGTCTACTAAATATCTACCAGCTTAGAGGGACTCTCTATCATGCGATAAATGTATGAAGAGTTCCTCCCAGTAGCCACCACATGGAATAACACCGATCACGAGTCTCCTTTGACAAGGAGATTACTAGTCAAGGAAACTGGATCACTGGATCATCCCCTTGAGGCCCATTCCCTCATCCCACACGAAGTGTGGATAAGGTTATTCTTAGAGATGAATAGGCCCGAGCCAAGGGCTTTCCATAGTCGAACTCATCCCACTCGCCTGTACCGCCAAACTCCAGGGTCATATTATGCTACCCTTAAAGCAGGGTGATATAACACATGGGGATATGAGCTTTGGTTAGACATTTCACATACTCTTATACTGGAAGGTTTCTTTTCTATGTTTTTAAGTTGATAGCTCTTCCCATCTTGCGACATATATACCAGGGTTTGGGACAACACCTTGATGATGGAATCCATGCTGAAAAAGGGTCGACCCATTAATTTGGACATTCCTACCTTTTCCCATATTTACGAATTGTTGGGACATATACAAGAAAGAAGGCATCTGTAGCATCTAATCAGACCATTCCAGTTTCTATATTGGTGGATGGAAGAACACTTCCCTTTTTATGAATACAAACATACTTCATGGGTTTCCCTTTTTTACTTTCATCCCACTCTTCTCAACATTTCTGATGTTTATCCCAAGACTCTGAGTGTTACTGGTGTGGTTGGGCTGTTGAAAGAAGCCTCTTATTTATCGTTTTCACTAAATCCTACCCATCATGGATCATTCATAGGCGAAATGGTCGGTTCCTTGTAGGAATTATCATACCTCATCAACCTTTGGGATGGGATGCTCACTGCTTGTGTATACTAAGTAGTTATTTGTTAGCCATACCCCCCCTATTGATTTTCCAAGAAATTTGGATGCCTTCAACAGACTCTGCTACATTCAGTTGTTCAGTTAATGGGAGAATATAATCTTGTGTTTATCCTCCAATTGTGGCTTATGATGACACATAAAGGTTTTTCTAGGGAGATTATCATTCCTAACACAACAGGGCCCACCTTTCTATCGTTGGAGTATGTCCAACTTTGGGCATATTGGTACCACAGTGGGATGCTGAAAGAACCAGTTTGGCGGGTGTAGAAACCCTTGACTGTTACCTGCCTCATCCTTGCCCCAACGACAATGCTACAAATTCCTTCTACCATGAAAAGTGAAACAACTATGACTTCTACTTCCATCTCTACAGCAACCATGATGGATACCCCTCGTTCTCCTACTCTGGTGGAAAGAAAGTGTTATGTCTATCGTCTAAAGCATCTGGGAGGGGTTTAATTAGTACAACCCATTTCAGTGGGAAGTGATTCAAACTACTCCCCCTGCCAATATTTCCCAAGTTCTTAATGAGACTATCACCATCCAAGAATCACCAATCATCCCAGAGGTCGTGATTAGTCATCTGCATCCAGCTCCAGTGGCTGGTCAATTTGAGGGAAAATAGAGCCTCCCATCTTGGGGGACTTTCCTTAGGTCCCTCCCAACTCCTATGGTGACGCTTCCTACTTATAAACATGTGGTAGCAGTGTAGGATCAGTGTTCTAGTGTTGTGGCAGGGAACTAGGAATTGAGAAAAGAGGCATGGCACCACTTATGTTTTCTTGCTGCAAAGACACCCCTTGCCAATTTTGTTGATGAGGGTGACAATTTTTAGTGTATTCACTGCACTGGGTTCCAACGCCTTTGATTTTCAGCACTAACCCCTCCTAATTTACCAAATTGGAATAGCCAGAGAAGACTTTTCCTCCTTTGAGGACTAGCAGGCGAGGTTCAATTCTTCCCATCACTAGGTGGTGACCTTCCGAGATGTTTTCAGATGAATTTTTTCATCTGATGGATGAGTAGGTGAAGGCCTTTGATTTGGTAGAGACCCAATAGGAAGAGATATGGGAGTATGAATCCCACGTAGCAAGGTTGAGGGAATAATTTTCCTCCTCATGTGCCAACTATGATGTCATCCAGAAGAAATTGAGGGACCTTAATGTTGTTTTGGAGTGGGTGAATCCAACGGTCAAGGTCAAATTAGAGGAAAGATATTCTTTGGAGAAAACTACCGAATACCCATGACAATAACTCCCCATCCTTCTGGAAAGGGCGAACTGATCCCCATTGTAGTTCAGTCCCAAATCACGACATGTACTCTTTCCCTTTTTTTGATACTTTAGAGAGACTCCAAATTGGGGACATTCCTCTATTTTTTGTTGAGATAAATGGAAGTGATTTGGCTTTTAAATATCCCTATTTGTAACTTTTCTTGTCATGTCACCGTCATTTCATTTAGGCATTAATCTCAAACTATGACTTGAAATCAGTAAACTGAAATAATCTAATTGCGCTCTAATTTTTGCATGAGATGCGGGACCCAGCGAGCGTAGTTCGACTATTTCTGGGGTGTCATGGAAAACCCCATGAACGTTTGTGTCTATTTTTTCATGTCACTCTAATTCTAGCCTAAGACTGATTGGTATGGACTTAGCAGGAATAACTTGTCTTTTCCCCTCCCTTTGTGGGTTTTCGAACTAACAAGATTTATGCCTTTTCTGATGACTCAATGTTTCCCTTTTTTAACGAACCGATACTTGACTTTTTTCCCAGAGGTTTTATTTGTGGATTTTTCCTCTGGAAAGTATGGTTTATTTTTTACTAGTAGTTAATAGTCTTGCCTATCAAACTTATTACTGATGTTTTCAGATGAACTGTTTTGACCAGACTTGATCGGGCAGGGACTTGACTAGGGATTGCTAGCTAGTAATGTTATAGTATCCTTCATACAAGGATTAGGGATTTTTATTGACCCTTGATTTGTGGATTATGGACATGAAAGAGGATCTGGATCTACTTTAGGCATACATAGGTATGAAATGACTCTCCTAGGGATGAATTTTCCATTGATTGATGACCATTTTTTTGGGAAACATATGCAGAACCACAAGGGCATAATGTGCATAGTTAAGAAAAGGTGTCCACAGGACAATGGCCTTCCATTTATGATGGCCTAGTAGGATTTGAAACATTTTGGATTTATTTTTATGTTGGGAGCCACAATGGGTGGATGGACTGAGTAGTGTTATCTAAAAACATCAGGAACATTCATATCATCTTTGAGTGGGAAACTGTTCCTGCACATTTCTTACTTGCGTGAGGGAGAACTAGTGAATGGTCAGTTCAGCTAAGAGTCTTTATTATGTCAGTGGAACTTGGGAAGAAGGAGGTACACAAGCCATCATCTAAGAGTTTTCCAAATATTGGGGTGTGACAAGACATGAATGTCATTTGAGCATACGGAAGCTAGAAAGGACTCCCCTGGGGAAGAATTTTCCTTTAATTGATAGCCATTTTGTGGGAAACATATGTAGAGCCACTGGGGAATGATATTCATAGTCATAAAAAGATATCCACAGGACATTGGCCTTCCATCTCTAATGACCTCTGAGGATTACAGTGATTGGGGACTTTCTGAATACAGTACATGACCTTCGACGAGGGGTTAACCTGAGCATCAAAAAGGGGAAGTTTAACTAAGCCTCTTCCGAGAAAACATGAAATGAGTGGGGGGACTCTTATTTTATATGTAGATCAACTTCACGCATACAGATGGGACATCATTAGAGTCCTCAAAAGGAAATAGAGTTGAATCGGGCACGTTTGTTTCGATATATCCAGGGTATGTGTAAGGAAGAAAGTGTAAACCATGACTTTGAGGGTCCTTGAATCAAGAGGAATGGGACAAGGCTTGGAATCCATTAGGTGTACTAAGATATGATAGGACTCTCCTGGTGACAAATATGCCATTGATTGACAACCATTTTTGTGGGCAGTATATGGAGATCCACCAGGGTATAATGTGCATAGTCAAGAAATGGTACCCGTCGGACACTGGCCTTCCATCCCATATGGCCTTGGAGGGATATGTAGATTCACAATCACTCAGAGCATAGAGTCTGAAATATGGTAGGATTTTATCCAGACATATTGGAGACATTTGGGTAGTGATTTACTCATGGAATCGGGTGTCCCTTACGTAGATCTGACTCATACGTAGGGTGAGGCATTCTTTCCATATTTGGGATACCTAGTTATTTATCATCACATGGACATAACATGGGGTTCCTCTAGAGGGAGATAACTGTAACATTCCTTGTAGAGTGATGCTACTATTACCAAATTCATGGTCTGATTTTCCATAATTCCATGGTGGATCTCTCAGTGAAATCCCTAAGCTCACGTGACCTATGCTCGGTGTGAGAAACAAGGGATTACGAGGATTCTATGTCATTGCTTAGGTATATAAAAATCTTCATTAGAGGGAATTTTTGTTCATAAACCATTGTTATGCAGTTTAACATCATACAAAAAGGATGATTTTGGCCTTGTAGTTTAATATTGTGTGGTGAGGATGTGATGCTATGCATTTTAGAGTCCTGCAATGAGGACGATTTTGGCCTTGATGTTTAACGTCGTGTGGTGAGGACGATTATACTATCATAAAGATATTAAATAGTTTTAGGTTAATCTCAATTAGGATGTTCTGGAATTCCTTAGACATGAGTGATGATAGAAGGTGTAAACCATAGTCCTGGGGGGAAACTTGAATCAGAAAGGATGACATGGGGCTTGGAAGCCTTTGGGTGTATTTGATAAAAGAGAGGACTCTCCTATGGAAGAATTTTCCTTTGATTAATAGCCATTTTTTTGGAAACATATGCAGAACCATTGGGGCATGATATGCATAGTCAAGAAAAGGTGTTCACAGAACATTAGCCTTCAATCTAAGATGGTCATACATGATTATGGTGATCTATTTTTTCCCAAGGTATGGAGTGTGACAGACGGGAAAGATGTTCCTAGGAATATTATAATTCTCATACCATGATTAACTATAAACTACATGGAGCTTCCACATAGTTCTTACTTGTATGTATAGGGGGATGCATGATATTTTGACTTCTCTTGACTGAGAGGCATGTGCAGAATCTAACAATACTGAGGACTAGGCTACACATAACTCATGAATAATTTCGCAGTTTATTGTCATGTGATATGGACTTTTATGGACTCCCCGTACAAGTCTAACTTACATATGGGGGAATGGGGATTTTTTTCTGGTGGATGGGCTAGGATGCCAAATCTGGGCATCAATATGTATCCTGTGAGGGTAGGAATCATGCCACACATAGTTTTGAATGTTCCCTGCAAACATTTTCTTGATGTGTAGGGACACTTGAGGGAATATTTTTATGATGGTGGCTGGTATGGGATTGAATATTGAGGTGTCACTACGTATCCTGTGGGGGCAGGAATCAAGTCGCACATAGTTCTGAAAGTTCCATGTACCAATTCGGCTCGTTCCATGTGTGAGGGAATGTGAGGTCATTTTAATTTCACTTGATACGGGTGTTGGGCCTACCATATTTCCCTACAATTTATTTTCATAAGAGAATCCTCACCCCTGATCCTAAGATCACGTGAGTTATACTCACTATGAAAAATAAGGAGTGGTCAAAGAGTCTCCTTCGCAAGCGCGTGGAGTTTGAGAATATAATGGGGTCTTTTTCTTTTTCTTTACTAGTGGGGCTGGGCCAAGATCGGGGATCGAGGCGTCACTACGTATCCCGTGAGGACAATAATTAAGTCGTACATATTTTTGTATATACCCTGTACCGATTTGGATTGGTCAAACTAGTAGGGGAATATGTATTCTATCCATCACGGTTTCCAGGTCTACCATGTTACTCTATAGTTGGCCTTTTTAAGAGAATCCCTACCATAGATCCTAAGCTCACATGAGTTATACTTGATGTGAGAAACACGGTGTGATATGATTTTACCTTATAGATATGGGTAGGTAGGGGCGTGATAGAGAAATTTTTTGGGTAGATAAGCCAAGATCGAGGATCCAGGCATCACTACATATCCTCTAAGGGTAGGAATCAATATGTATGTATTTCTCTGAGTGATCACACAACTTTTTGTCATGCGATTAGGACATTTTGTGTTAAGTAGTTTAACTTCTTATGGAGAGGACATTAGTTGTAGTTTAATGTCATGTTTTAGGGACAAGTTCCTTACAGATTAACGTCATGTGGCCAGGACAATGAATTGTAGTTTAGGGTCATAGAGTTTGGACCATGCCTTCAGGGTTGGCTATTACTCATAGTTTAAGGTCTTAGAGTTTGGACCATGTCATTTTAGTTTAATTTCATATTTCATGGACTAATACCATACATTTTAACATCATGTGGCCAAGATGATGACTCATATTTTAGGGTCATAGATTTTGGAGCATGGCTTCATTATCTTTTGGTTTCTATTACTCGTAGTTTAAGGTCTTAGAGTTTTGACCTTGTCTTTATTGTGTTTTAACATTACTCATAGTTTATGTTATTACAGTTTATACCTTGGATTGAGTGTGTTTTTCTATTACGCATAGTTTAAGTTCATAGAGTTTGAACCTTAGATTAATTGGGTTTTTCCATTACTTGTATTTTAAGGTCTTAGAGTTTGGACCTTGGCTTGATTGTGTTTTTACATTACTCATATTTTATGTTCTTAGTGTTTGGACCTTGGAGGAACTGTGTTTTATTTCATTACTCATAGTTTAAGGTCTTAGAGTTTGGACCTTGGCTTGATTGTGTGTTGTCATTACTCATAGTTTACAGTCATAGAGTCTGGACCATGGATTGATTGTGTTTTTCCATTACTCGTAGTTTAAGTTCTTAGATTTTGGACCTTGACATTAATTTTTTTTATCATGTGAAGTATTTCATCAAGAACATCACATTTGTAGGATCTGTGTGATAAGCTATCTTTCCATTGATATTAGGGTGTATGCTCCCTTGGAATATAAGTTATGTATGAAATATGGTCCTTCCCACTTTGGTTCAAGCTTTAGGGTCTTCTTCCTAAGTATCATCAGGTTTATGAGGACTAACACAATTTCTCTTTCGAGGAAAGATCGAAGGGGAACCTTTTTGTTGAAGGCCCGTGCAATCTGGTTTTGGTAGATTTCCATATGGTGCAGAGTGTGAATCCATTTCTCATTTAGCTACCCCAACTCATCATACAGTCTCTAGTATTTCTCTTCCATGGACAGTTGATCAAAAATGTCCACACAAAGTGATGGAACTTGGATTTCGATAGGCAGAAACTCTTCTACCACATATACTAGTGAGTACGGGGTTGACTGGGTGGTCATGCGGTTCATGGTCTGGTAAGCTAACAAATCATGAAAGAGCTAGTCTGGCCATGATTTATTATCCTTATCAACCATCTTTGGAACTGTATTGGACATAGTCTTGTTGAAATCCTCTATATTCCCATTGGCCACCTCATGGTAACAGGATGAACGATTGGCTTTAATTCCATACTCCTAGTATTACTTTTCAACCTCATCAGAGAAAAAGATGGTGTCATTGTCCATCAGTATTGTATGAGGGACACCAAATCTGGTGATGACGATGGCCTTCACAAAGCTGATACTATTTTTCACCCAGAATTCCTTACAAGGTATGGGTTCAGCCCATTTAAAAAAGAAGTCAGTCACTGTGAGTATGTACATGAATTATCTTACTTTAGTGGGAGGATATGGTCCCACAACATCCATCCCCTAGGCAATGAATGGACGGGAGTACATAGTTGTATGAAGTAACTCTGGGGGGAGATGTATCAAAATTGGCATGAACTTGACAGGAATGAAACTTCTTGGTGAATTTGGCACAATCATGTATCATAGTGGGCTAGTAATACCCAAGCCTTCAGATTTAGAAAGAGAGCTAGGTTGCTGACTGGTGTGCTCCACAAGCTCTGGTGTGCACCACATTCATGACGTCAGTAGTCTCTTCTCCATCAATTAACCTAATAAGGACTCTTTCAAGGACTCGTTTAAAGAGGATCTTTTCTTTGTTTACCCCATTGTACAGGACAAAATTTATTGCCCATCTTTCGACCTGCTCTCTTTCAGCACTATCTGGTGGGAGTTTCCCATTCCAAAGGTAATTTTCTATGGGAAAAATCCAACCGGTGGTATGAACATAAGGCTCCAGAACAGGACTAATTTCCTCAATTTCCTCCTTATTTCTCTAGATGAATGGAAAGAACATACGGGGATGAGAAATGTTAATGAATATTTCATCTTAGTCTGGATCGTCTAAGGCTGTGGATGCATTTTCCAAAGCATCGTCTTAATCATTCTATGATAGGGGGACATAAGTCAATGTTGGTTTTGATTGGAATTCTTCCATCGGTCCTCGAACAAGGTCCATCAAGGGAACCAATACTTATTTCTTGATATCACAGTCATCATTGACCTGTTTGATGACTAAATCTGAATCACCCTTTATTTTTAGGTGTTTGGATTGCACCTAGAGTTCCAATTCCATGCATGTAATGAGGTTCAGGTACTCTGATTCATTGTTTGTACACCCTTCCAAAAGCATGAAAGATTAAGGAAAGATGGCCTTTTCGGGAGATACACGTATTACTCCCAACCCCACTTTTTTGAGTTTGAGATCCTCCATCCTTTTTCTTTTCAGAAATTAGGAAGCACCCTTGAAGTACATTTCCCAAGTAATGGGTTCCTCCCTAATGTAAAAAACTTCTTCATATTGATGTTCAGTATCCAATGATGTTGTCTCTTTTGAGGGTTCCTCGGCTAGGAAGTCTGATAATTTCTGGACTTTGATGGACTTCTAAGGAACATATCAGATGTCAAACTATTGTAGGATGACTTCTCATCATGATTGGCACCCATTTTGCATGGGACGGTTGAGGATATATTTGAGCGGGTTGCAATGAGAGACCAGGTGGACCTCATGGTGCTGCAGGTAATGCATGAGCTTCTGAACTGCGAAGATTAGGGATATGTTATTCTTTTCAATTTTTGAATACTGAGTTTTAGCATCAATCATTGTTAGGATGAGGTAGTATAGGTTGTTCTTACTTCTAACATCATTCTTCTGCACGAGGAAGGCACCTAATGATCGTTCTAGGGCAGTTATGTATAAAATGAGTGGTCTCCCATCAAGTAAAGTCATGAACATTGGCGAGCTTAGGAGATATCTTTTTATATTTTTTAACGCTTCTTAACAATCATTATACTACTCATATGTAACTCCTTTCTTCATGAGCCTAGTGAAAGGTAAAAATTTACCTACTAGGTTTTCTATGAAGCATCGAATGTTGGTGAGGTTCCCCTGGAGACCTCTTAACTTGGTGAGGTTGTGAGATGGGGAATTTTCAAGTATGGATTTTGACTTCTCAGGGTCGACTTCAATTCCACGATGGCGTACGATGAAGCTGAATAATTTTCCTATGGTAACGCCAAATGCGCATTTAAGGGGATTCATCTTTAAACTGTTCTATCACGATTTTTTGAAGAAAGTTTCAAGATCGGCTAGTTGGTTTGAACATTGTCATGATTTAACCACGAGGTCATCGACAAAACATTCGAAGAATTATCCCAGGAAGTTCTTAAAGTTTTGATGCATGGCATGTTGATATATGGAACCGTAATTTTTTAGACCAAAGGGGATCACTTTATAATAGAACCCTTCATGAGGGGCCCTAAAAGAAGTAGCTTCTTCATATTATTAGGCCATCCAAATTTGATTGTATCCAGAATAGTTGTCCATGGAAGATAGGGATTCATATATGGTTGTTGCATCGATCAACAATTCTGTGATTAGGACCGGGAAGTTGTCTTTTGGGAAATACTGATTAAGGTCCCTGAAGTCAATGCAGATTATAATATGACCATTCTTCTTTTTGATAGGAAATATGTTTTTCAGCCAGGTCAGATATTGGAACTCTCGTATAAAGTTTTCTTTGATCAGTTTGTCATCTTCATCCTATATTTGGGCATAATTCATTGGGTGGGTCCTTCTGGCTGCCTTTTTATAGCCCCAGTGATCTTCTAGTAAGCCGAGATGATGGTTGGTGACCTCAGGATTGAGGCCTGGAATCTCTATGTAATTCTAGACAAACACATCTATATTCTTATTTAATAAGGAGGTGTATGCCTTCTTTTCCTCAATAGGCATGGCCACGCTAATCAGAGTGGGTCGTAGGTTATTTTTGGTGCCTAGATTTATCTTATTAAGTTCATCGATTGTGGTGGATACACCATCTCCGAATGTAGGAGGGGCATCTTTGGGGTATTCTTCCTCTTCTTCTTATTCTTCTTTTTCTTCATCATCTTTATCTTCTTCCTCTTCTGATATATAAATTATTTTTTAGATGAACTCTCCAATGTTAGAAGAGAAATCATCCTTTTACTTAGTGAGTAATTCAAGGGTATTTTGATGCCTCGAGGACGTGTCTAGAGAATTTTTGATATGCCTTTTCCTAACAACATGGATGTGAGCCTGCGTTTCCGTGTCTTTGGACATAGTGGTCGTAACAGATACCATTTAGACGATTGATTCTGCATTCAGACTCATGCCTATGCATTCAACATGGTTGATGAATAGTACATACTCCTTACCAAGCTACTGGAGGAGGTCGGCGGGATCCATCTCTAATCCATTTGTGGCATTGATCCAATCAATGTGGTCATCCAAAAGATATTTTTATTTCGACTCATAGAACCCATCATCGATATAATGCAATTCACAGACTCAAACATGGATTTAGCAGTGTGAAACTTGTCATTTAACCCATTAGTGAAATATTTGATGCACTTATGGTATGAGGACGGAATTGCAACGTGTTGGTGCATCCAAGGCCCCCCTAACAGAAAATGGAAGGTCGTACATTTCCACACCACCAGGAACTCAGAATCTGACATGAGATCTCTGATCCAGATTTTATTCTTGATTCTTCCCAACAGGTTCTTCTAGATCTTGTCATATCCTAGCAGAGTTTTAGTGTATTGTGTCAAGATATCTTTATCAAATCCTAGCCAACAAAGCCTTTATAGTGGGAGGAGGTTGACTCCAGAGCCGTTGTCAGTAAAGGTACTCTGAACATCAATTCCATTTATCTTTCCAGACACATATAAGGGTTTTATGTTCCCTTGAATGATGGTGTCTTCATCCCTATATATGAATGAGATGATGATGTGACATTCTTTGGGACTAGTCTCCATCCGGTAGACTTTTTCTACTGCTACTTCAACCTCAAACTCTTGGGTACATAGAAAAGCTGTGATTAGTGCCTCCCTAGGATCTGTGGACATGCACAATGCATCTAGGATTGATAGCTTTTTTCATATCTAAGCCAACTAAATTAAAATATCATACATCTTCTATAAATGTTTGTGCTTCTCGGCTCAGGGTTTCTCTTTTATAGCCACATTAGGGGCTTGATCTTTGGACGTAGATAGTTTGGCCTCTGTGATAGAGTTCGACAGTGCTGCAGTCCTTTCCATGTTTTGTCGAACTGGTCTACCTATATACCTTGGAAAGTTCTGTATTTTTTCTTCCCCTAATGGATATTCCAAGATAATTGGGCTTGGATTTCTTCATATGGGGTAGAAGGAGAATTCTGGTTCTTTTTTTGCCTATTTGAGGGTCCTTCTGTGAGTTTCTACGATGTTAATGGTTTGACTTGGGGTGTGGCCAGGAATTTGACTCCTGCCATCATCATGCTTTCTAGAAAACCTCCAGCCTATGCAGCCTCTTCCTCCTGATCTCCATTTTGGCACGTGAAATTCAGGTTCCTAACCATAGTCTTCATCAGATAAGGGGTCCATCAAGTGAATGACCTTAATGGATGTGAAGATCAGTTTTAGATCTGACATTGTTTCTGTCAGACTATCTCCTTCTGATGGTGCAGTTTGGCAGGACGGTGCCCGTTGTTCCAAGACTGTTGCCATGAATTCTGAAACTATCAACATTGACTTGGGATTTGGTGTCATCTCATCTTCTTTCTCATTCATTCTATCCTTTTATCCTTTGGAGGACTTTAGGGCTGATAAGGATGGATGTGTTTTATCAAGTGCTTTTGGGGGCATAGTGGGTTGTTTCTGTAGAGAACCGAAGCTTGACGTACATGTAAATTACATTACTTTTGCAAAATACTTAGTACATAACAAAAACACACACACAAGGATCGTAATAGTTTAGTGTCTTTGGAAACTCGGAATATAATCTTCTAATCGTGGTGAAAGATCTTCAACATCTCCCATAAAGATCTTCCTTTTTTACCTAAAACCTTTCTTTATATCCTGGGTAAAAGAAAACATAAAAGGGTGAGATCAAATGCTCAGTAAGGGTAAACAAAAGACATATCAATCACATCATATTCATAAGAACATAACATTTTGGAAATCTTAACCTGCAAAAGAGAGCATAATTTCATAACATGGTATAAATCATAGTAGTGAAATGAAATCCCAATAATCATAACTTAAAACATGAAACTTTGTGGCATACACACACAATCATAGAGAATCATTTCTTATTAGTCAAGACTCATTTCCAAGACTATCTTAGTGGACAAAGTCCATTTCTGAACCGAGTCACCCTCGTTTCAGTCCTATTTCACTGAACCGGTATAACCTACCGTTCCAGCCATGTCTATCTCATGAGATATAAAATCTTTACCCAATGCACTGGAGGGAGATATAGGTCCCACCCATCTCATAATGATACCATTCTTATGTGTGCCACAAAATCATAAATCATACATCATTGCATAACCCATGTAATATAAATGGGAATCTTAAACATCATGACATCATAAAACAATTCATATAAGATAAAGGAAAAAATAATTATATCACAACATAATAAAATCAATGTAATAATAGGGATAAAAACAGAACCCTTTATTCTCTTAGATGGAAAACAATTTTGATAAAACACTTGAACTCCGTTCTTGAGGAAAATATCCTTTCTACTTCAAAAACAATTTTCCTTTCTTAACATGTCATACAATTTTAAACTAAAAGAAGTTGATTAAAAATAAACTTGAAAACTTGAAAAAGAAGCTTCTTGTAAATAATGTTTTAAAAATCCATTCATGCCATATAAGTTAAAAAAACATTCTTCTCGTACTTTTGTCGGAAAAGTCAAAAAAGTACCTCGTACAAAAAATGAAAAAAGATTCCTTTCATATCTTTTACTAAAAACTCACCGAAGGGTAAAATAGGATTTAAACAATTGTAGGTGAATGGAAATAATATTACATATTGAGGAAACATGGATGTGGATGATAAAATACACCCCAGTAAATACTAAAGTATAAACAATCTCGGATAAAAATGAGATTGTGATATTTCCCTTACCTTAGGTCCATTTTGCTTCTTAAGTGTCTGAACCTCCTGTATAATGATTTAAATAATGTTATTAACTTATTACAGAATCATACTTATTTTTATGATATCATATATGGTCATTTTCTTAGCTTCTTAGTAGTAATATTTCATTGCTACTTGTTATTCGGGTGTTTATAACTTTTTGTTCTTATGCGTGTCTTGTCGAATAAATTCTTATTCTTCCCTTTAGGTTATAGATACCTCATTTACAGAATGTTATTAGTGTAATATATATCATATTCATTCATTCAATTCATTTATATAATCATTATGAAATGAATATCATGTAGAACGAGTCGCATCACATCATGGAGACGGTATTCCGTACGTACGCATGAGTGATGATATCGTTCCTATGATCGTGGAATTGTATTGGAGTGTATGTATACTATTTCAGAATAAGTATCACTTTATAATATTCATATATAGTCATTATCTACACCATTATACCCATCCAAGTAAGGTGGTGGTGGAAAATAGATTACACCACGGCGTGGAGACGGTATTCCGTACGTACGCACACGCGGTGATTTCTTTTTTCCATAGGATGGATAGATGGTGAAATAGGGTTGTTTCATACTTATAATAACATATCAGTATATTAGTGATACTGATTTTATTACTTCATAATGAAACAACTAAAGAAGAAGAAGTGGAAGAAGAAATAAAGATGAAAGAATCGGCAACAGACATTACCTCTTCTTTGAAGTGCTTCTTCGAGACCTCCTTTTAGGGCACTAAAATGGGTCTTTGAAGAAGACCAGAACCTTTAGGATGTCTCTAGGGAAGTGGAGATGAGGAATTGGCAGGGGTTGGTCGAGCTTGAAGGCTCAAAGTGGTGTGAGGAAGAGGGGGAGGAGGTGCCCTTTTATAAGGGAGGAGAGGGGCACCTTTGGAATAACCAAAAATATTATTTTATTATAAAGTCAAGTTCGGTTTTAAATAGCTCCAAATTGATTTATTTCGAGGCTAAGGTGGGGATGAGTCTCAATCCTCTCATCCAATATAATTTAGATAAGTTTAGTTATCAATTTTAACCTTATAATTTAGATTTAACTTTAAGTTAGATAGTTTAACTTTTACCGTGTCTTCTTGTTTTCTTATACTATAAGGTTAATAAACTTTACTATAAGCAGACAAACGAACCTCAAGTTGTTTATTATTAATATATATAAACTTATCTAAGTCATTTGGACGAACCTTAGATTTTTAGGAATAAAATAACAATTACTAATATAATATTTGTTTTAAAAACTATTTTATGTCAATTTTGACACTATTTAGTAATTGATTTTTGTGAAACTCATAACAGAATTATTAATTCGAACCAAGTCAATTACATCATTACTAAAATGTCATATTAACCTAGAAAATTAGTTTAATTCATAAAAAGTCTCAAATTACATTTATTTTGGTGTTTATAACATAAATTATGTCAATATTTCATTAATAAGATAATTATTGCATCATCTTTGTGTCATAAATAAATTATATTAATTAATGTCTAAAAATTACAAATAAAATACAATTATGTAGGAACTATTTTTATCTTTCTAATGAATATTTATAGTCGAATTTATCTTATGTATAACCCTATATTAAAAATGATTTAGTTATTAAACTTTGATTTTAACAATTTTAACCCTTCTTTAAATAAATTAATAATAAATGTCCTAATCTAATCCAAGTGGGCCTAAATGGTAATATTTTATTCCTAAGTTTGTTTTTGGTCGAATTACACTTATCCAATAGAATTAGGACATGTGTTAGGGTAATAATAATATCATCTTTACCCTTAATTACCCTATTTACTTTTAACCGTGGTAAAAAAAAGTAAAAAGTTACTATTCACCAAAAAATTATTTTCATCTCATTGAACCACATTTTACTTACTGACATCAACCGTGTCTCTCGGATTTTCGAAATTCCACTCACAGAAGCGGTAAAATTAAGTTTTATGAAAAATTCTGTTTTTTTAACTACCACTTAGTAGTTTCACTATTCATCAAAAATTGAAAGTTTTCAGAAAAATACCAAAAATTAGGCCTAAGATATATTTGATATTATGAACTCAAAAATTATGTCTATTTTACCAAATTGAAAAAATATTAGTTGCATTAATTAATTTAAAAATTAATTCCCGTCGTCAACACAAATAGTGTGTTCTTAAGAGATAATAACTATCAAAAGATTGACACTTGTTTATAACTGGTTTAAATGTGAAATTACATCCAATGACCAACATTGTATTAAATTGTAAAAATATATTCTAAATATACTTTCAAACCACTAAAATTAATAATTTATCACTATTAATTATTTCGATTGAAAAAGTTGTTTTTAATTAAAATTTAGTAATTTTCACTATTCATCAAAATATGAAAGTTATCCGAAAATTACCAAAATTTCACTCTAAGCTAATTTCGATATTCCGAATCTAAAAATGAAGTCCATTTTGAAAAATAAAATTTCAAAAATTTCAAAAAGTGGTTATTACTATTCATAACGGCTAGTTTTAATAATATTTTAATAGCATATCGTTGTTTAGCGAAACTTGGTGTTGCGTCAACACACGCTATCGTGGAAGGTCGCGATTGCGTGTAATTCAAGCCAAGTCAGAGATGTGTGTTGTGGAAGCTCCTTTTGGTGTACCGTATAACACAAGACATTAATTAAATTAAAAAGAATATTTTTCATAAAATCTCGGGGTGTTACATTCTACCCCCATTAAAATGAATTTCGCCCTCAAAATTCTTCGGGGTTATAAATGGTTTATTACTCGAAAGTTTCTTTAATAGAAACCCACATCGTAAAAAGGAATACCAAAACCAATCTTTAAAAAAAAGTATGAAACGTAACGGTTACCCAAATAAACTAATCACTGGGTTTCCACATAGGTGAAAATATGGATATGGAAAAGAAATCTAACCATCATGTTCTGATGGAGAGTGGTAGAGAACATGGCTATGGAAAATACAACAATCACAAAGCCATAAATTTGTGACAATCTAGGGTACCATCTGATTCATCGGATATAAGGGCACTAGGACTACATTTTTGTTTTTCAAGATCATTTCCCTAAAGTTGAAGAATTTGAATTAGAATAAATACTTACTTTATTTTGGTACAATCTCTCTGTTGTTCGTGCCTTGAACAATTTCCACTTCATCTCTTAAATAAATGAAGTTGAATTTGTTATTCGTGAATTATTAGCAGATCATGTGATAGAATGACGGGTCATTCCATCTGTCTCAAACAAAAGGTTAGCAAAAATTATAAACATAAGTCGATCTATAGTGAGATTAATCATATATGGTTCATAAAATGGACTTATACTTCATATATCATACTGCTTAATATAATAAAACTACTTTCTATTAAACAGGGACTTCCTGTAGGCCAGTGGTAGGCGATAAAGGCCAGTCGCACTTCAGTTGTGGGTTCGATTCCCACAGCTTTGTCCGAAGCGATGGGCTGTCGCCCGTCCTATAGGTTGTCCTTTTTCTAAATCTATATTACTGTAACATCCCATTAATAATATCGAAAAAACTTCTATCCTTAAACAATACTAACTTATGTCTAACATAATCCATTCCAATCATTAGGCTTATCTAAAATACTTCGGTCCAAGCTCATAATATAAAGAAAATGATTACTTGAAATGTCATCAACCAAGCATGTGAATACCATCATTAATCCCCCATATATCTTGTTGGTCACATTCCAATCATGTGAATACCTTAATCATGTATTCTCTTGAAAAATGAATACCCATTAACCCTTAGTGAAAACATGAATGCTGTCAAAAGTTAACTCTTTCCACATACCAAAATCCAAAAATTCTATATACTCAAACCATGATATAACCTTCTCCTTATATCAGTCATGAGCTCATGAATACTATCAAACATTTAATTTTCTCCTTATCCCTTCATTATGCGCATATCATCTACATTCCAAAAATATCTGAATAACCTTTCATGGGTACTGGTACCATTAATCATACACTTTCAAAACTCAAGGAAAGACCACAGTGTAACAATCCTTAGATGTCTCTTTATTCCATAGTACCATGAGATTACTTATACAACATTACACTTAATAAACATGTAATCATTCCACTAACTTCTTAAACCATTGACTGAGCTTCAACAATTCTTTCATCTCACATATCATTTGTAGTCTCTTCATCATCATCAACATAAATTTTACCAATACGACCATACTGATTCTCTTCATGAGACTTTCCATTAGGGCATTGGTTTGCATAATGCCCGTACATTCCACATTTAAAACACTTAACCATTGTTGATGTCATAGCAATACCATTATTCTCATCCCTGGTGTTAATTGAACCTTTTCCTTTGCACTTACTGGCTTTGTTTCCTTCTTTTCCACACCCAAAGCATCTTCCAATTCCTTTGAAAAATTCTCCTTGATGCCTCTTCCCACATGATTTACATAGGGGAAATTCAACTTTCTTTCCTCTATGATCATCATGAAACTCCATCTTTCTCTTATTAACCGATTTAGGAAACATACCAAATTTTACTTTATTGATCATATTATGAGATTGCTGATTAGGCAAAATAATGATTTTTGGACTTCCAAATCCCATTTCATTTGGTTGCTCATCATTCCATTGTCCATCATATCCTTCATTATCGTGAATCATCTTGTTTCCAGCCGTTTTCTAAAACCCAAAAAGAATAGTGTGAGAGGCAAAAATCATAATAAAGGGGGAGTAACTTCAATATCTAACATCTTTGGTTTAATCTAATATTGTTACCATAGTTCTAGGACTATATCCTATACGTATTCTTATCCTTAGGTACATCCCTAGACATACCTTAGAAATATCTCTAGGGATCTCACTAAAGATTTTGCATCCTAGTTTCCAAAGGTTGACTAAACTTTTCCTCTGATACCAACTGTAGAGACCCAAAGCTTGACGTATATAGAAATTACATTACTTTTGCGGAATACTTAGTACATAACAAAAACACACACACAAGGATCGTAATAGTTTAGTGTCTTTGGAAACTCGGAATATAATCTTCTAATCGTGGTGAAAGATCTTCAACATCTCCCATAAAGATCTTCCTTTATTTTACCTAAAACCTTTCTTTATATCCTTTGGAAAAGAAAACATAAAAGGGTGAGCTCAAATGCTCAGTAAGGGTAAACAAAAGACATATCAATCACATCATATTCATAAGAACATAACATTTTGGAAATCTTAACCTGCAAAAGAGAGCATAATTTCATAACATGGTATAAATCATAGTAGTGAAATGAAATCCCAATAATCATAACTTAAAACATGAAACTTTGTGGAATACACACACAATCATAGAGAATCATTTCTTATTAGTCAAGACTCATTGCCAAGACTATCTTAGTGGACAAAGTCCATTTCTGAACCGAGTCACCCTCGTTTCAGTCCTGTTTCACTGAACCGGTATAACCTACCGTTCCAGCCATGTCTCTCTCATGAGATATAAAATCTTTACCCAATGCATTGGAGGGAGATATAGGTCCCACCCATCTCATAATGATAACATTCTTATCTGTGCCACAAAATCATAAATCATACATCATTGCATAACCCATGTAATATAAATGGGAATCTTAAACATCATGACATCATAAAACAATTCATATAAGATAAAGTAAAAAATAATTCCATCACAACATAACAAAATCAATGTAATAATAGGGATAAAAACAGAACCCTTGATTATCTTAGATGGAAAATAATTTTGATAAAACACTTGAACTCCGTTCTTGAGGAAAATATCCTTTCTACTTCAAAAACAATTTTCCTTTCTTAACATGTCATACAATTTTAAACTAAAAGAAGTTGATTAAAATAAACGTGAAAACTTGAAAAATAAGCTTCTTGTAAATAATGTTTTAAAAATCCATTCATGCCATATAAGTTAAAAAAACATTCTTCTTGTACTTTTTTCAGAAAAGTCAAAAAAGTACCTCGTACGAAAAACGACAAAAGATTCCTTTCATATCTTTTACTAAAAACTCACCGAAGGGTAAAATAGGATTTAAACAATTGTAGGTGAATGGAAATAATATTACATATTGAGGAAACATGGATGTGGATGATAAAATACACCCTAGTAAATACTAAAGTATAAACAATCTCGGATAAAAATGAGATTGTGATATTTCCCTTACCTTAGGTCTGTTTTGCTTCGTAAGTGTCCGAACCTCCTGTATAATGATTTAAATAATTTTATTGACTTATTAAAGAATCATAATTATTTTTATGATATCATATATGGTCATATTCTTAGCTTCTTAGTAGTAATATTTCATTGCTACTTGTTATTCGGGTGTTTATAACGTTTTGTACTTATGGGTGTCTTGTCGAATAAATTCTTATTCTTCCCTTTAGGTTATAGATACCTCATTTACAGAATGGTATTAGTTTAATATATATCATATTCATTCATTCAATTCATTTATATAATCATTATTAAATGAAGATCATGTAGAACGAGTCGCATCACATCGTGGAGATGGTATTCCGTACGTACGCACGGGTGATGATATCGTTCCTATGATCGTGGAATTGTATTGGAGTGTATGTATACTATTTCAGAATAAGTATCACTTTATAATAGTCATATATAGTCATTATATACACCATTATACCCATCCAAGTAAGGTGGTGGTGGAAAATAGATTACACCACGGCATGGAGACGGTATTCCGTACGTACGCACGCGCGGTGATTTCTTTTTTCCGTAGGATGGATAGATGGTGAAATAGGGTTGTTTCATAATTATAATAACATATCAGTATATTAGTTATACTTATGTTATTACTTCATAATGAAACAACTAAAGAAGAAGAAGTGGAATAATAAATAAAGATGAAAGAATCGGTAACAGACATTACCTCTTCTTTGAAGTGCTTCTTTGAGACCTCCTTTTAGGGCACTAAAATGGGTCTTTGAAGAAGATAAAAACCTCTAGGATGTCTCTAGGGAAGTGGAGAGGAGGAATTGGCAGGGGTTGGCCGAACTTGAAGGCTTAAAGTGGTGTGAGGAAGAGGGGGAGGAGGTGCCCTTTTATAAGGGAGGAGAGGGGCACCTTTGGAATAACAAAAAATATTATTTTATTATAAAGTCAATTTCGGTTTTAAATAGCTCCAAATTGATTTATTTAGAGGATAAGGTGGGGATGAGTCTAAATCCTCTCATCCAATATAATTTAGAAAAGTTTAGTTATCAATTTTAACCTTATCATTTAGATTTAACTTTTAGTTAGACAATTTAACTTTTACCGTGTCTTCTTGTTTTCTTATACTATAAGGTTAATAAACTTTACTATAAGCAGACAAACGAACCCCAAGTTGTTTATTATTAATATATATAACCTTATCTAAGTCATTTGGCCTAACCTTAGATTTTTAGGAATAAAATAACAATTACTAATATAATATTTGTTTTAAAAACTATTTTATGTCAATTTTGACACTATTTAGTAATTGATTTTTTTGAAAATCATAACAGAATTATTAATTCGAAAAAAGTCAATTAAATTAATAATAACATGTCATATTAACCTATAAAATTATTGGAATTCATAAAAAGTCTCAAATTACATTTATGTTGGTGTTTATAACATAAATTATGTCAATATTTCATTAATAAGATAATTACTGCATGATCTTTGTGTCATAAATAAATTATATTATTTAATGTCTAAAAATTAAAAATAAAATACAATTATGTAGGAAATATTTTTATCTTTCTAATGAATATTTATAGTCGAATTTATCTAATGTATAACCCTATATTAAAAATGATTTAGTTATTAAACTTTGATTTTAACAATTTTAACCCTTCTTTAAATAAATTAATAATAAATGTCCTAATCTAATCCAAGTGGGCCTAAATGGTCATATTTTATTCCTAAGTTTGTTTTTGGTCAAATTAAACTTATCCAATAGAATTAGGACATGTGTTAGGGTAATAATAATATCATCTTTACCCATAATTACCCTATTTACTTTTAATTGTGGTAAAAAAAAGTAAAAAGTTACTATTCACCAAAAAATTATTTTCATCTCATTGAACCACATTTTACTTACTGACATCAATCGTGTCTCTCGGATTTTCGAAATTCCACTCACAGAAGCGGTAAAATTAAGTTTTATGAAAAATTCAGTTTTTTTAACTACCACTTAGTGGTTTCACTATTCATCAAAAAATGAAAGTTTTCAGAAAAATACCAAAAATTAGGCCTAAGCTATATTTGATATTATGAACTCAAAAATTATGTCTATTTTACCAAATTGAAAACATATCAGTTGCATTAATTAATTTAAAAATTAATTCCCGTCGTCAACACAAATAGCGTGTTCTTAAGAGATAATAACTATCAAAAGATTGACACTTGTTTATAACTGGTTTAAATGTGAAATTACATCCAATGACCAACATTGTATTAAATTGTAAAAATATATTCTAAATATACTTTCAAACCACTAAAATTAATAATTTATCACTATTAATTATTTCGATTGAAAAAGTTGTTTTTAATTAAAATTTAGTAATTTTCACTATTCATCAAAATATGAAAGTTATCCGAAAATTACCAAAATTTCACTCTAAGCTAATTTCGATATTCCGAATCCAAAAATGAAGTCCATTTTGAAAAATAAAATTTAAAAAATTTCAAAAAGTGGTTATTACTATTCATAATGGCTAGTTTTAATAATATTTTAATAGCATATCATTGTTTAGCGAAACTTGGTGTTGCGTACAACACACGCTATCGTGGAAGGTCGCCATTGCATGTAATTCAAGCCAGGTCAGAGATGTGTGTTGTCAAAGGTCCTATTGGTGTAGCGTATAACACAAGACATTAATTAAATTAAAAAGAATATTTTTCATAAAATCTCGGGGTGTTACATTCTACCCCCCTTAAAATGAATTTCACCCTCGAAATTCGTCGGGGTTATAAATGGTTTACTACTCAAAAGTTTCTTTAATAGAAACCCACATCGTAAAAAGGAATACCAAAACCAATCTTTAAAAACAAAAGTATGAAACGTAATGGTTACACAAATAAACTAATCACAGGGTTTCCACATAGGTGAAAATATGGATATGGAAGAGAAATCTAACCATCATGTTCTGATGGAGAGTGGTAGAGAACATGGATATGGAAAATCCAACAATCGCAAAGCCACAAATTTGTGACGATCTAGGGTACCATCTGATTCATCGGATATAAGGGAACTAGGACTACATTTTTTGTTTTCAAGATCATTTCCCTAAAGTTACAGAATTTGAATTAGAATAAATTATTACTTTATTTTGGTACAATCTCACTGTTGTTCGTGCCTTGAACAATTTCCACTTCGTCTATTAAATAAATGAAGTTGAATTTGTTATTTGTGAAGTATTATCAGATCATGTGATAGAATGACGGGTCATTCCATCTGTCTCAAACAAAAGGTTAGCAAAAATTATATACATAAGTCGATTTATAGTGAGATTAATCATATATGGTTCATAAAATGGACTTATACTTCATATATCATACTGCTTAATATAATAAAACTAGTTTCTATTAAACAGGGACTTCCTGTAGGCCAGTGGTAGGCGATAAAGGCCAGTCACACTTCGGTTGTGGGTTCGATTCCCACAGCTTTGTCCGAAGCGATGGGTTGTCGCCCGTCCTGCAGGTTGTCCTTTTTCTAAAGCTATATTACTGTAACATCTCATCAATAATATCGAAAAAACTTCTATCCTTAAACAATACTAACTTATGTCCAATATAATCCATTCCAATATTTAGGCTTATCTAAAATACTTCGGTCCAAGATCATAATATAAAGAAAATGATTACTTGAAATGTCATCAAACAAGCATGTGAATACCATCATTCATCCCCCATATATCTTGTTGGTCACATTCCAATCATGTGAATACCTTAATCATGTATTCTCTGGAAAAATGAATACCCATTAACCCTTAGTGAAAACATGAATGCTGTCAAAAGTTAACTCTTTCCACATACCAAAATCCAAAAATTCTATATACTCAAACCATGATATAACCTTCTCCTTATATCAGTCATGAGCTCATGAATACTATCAAACATTTAATTTTCTCCTTATCCCTTCATTATGCTCATATCATCTAGATTCCAAAAATATCTGAATAACCTTTCATGGGTACTGGTACCATTAATCATACACTTTCAAAACTCAAGGAAAGACCACAGTGTAACAATCCTTAGATGTCTCTTTATTCCATAGTACCATGAGATTACTTATACAACATTACACTTGATAAACATGTAATCATTCCACTAACTTCTTAAACCATTGACCGAGCTTCAACAATTCTTTCATCTCACATATCATTTGTAGTCTCTTCATCATAATCATCATAAATATTACCCATACGACCATACTGATTCTCTTCATGAGACTTTCCCTTAGGGCACTGGTTTGCATAATGCCCGTACATTCCACATTTAAAACATTTAACCATTTTTGATGTCATAGAAATACCATTATCCTCATCTCTGGTGTTAACTGAACCTTTTCCTTTGCACTTACTGGCTTTGTGTCCTTCTTTTCCACACCCAAAGCATCTTCTGGTTCCTTTGAAACATTCTCCTTGATGCCTCTTCCCACATGATTTACATAGGGGAAATTGAAATTTCTTTCCTCTATGATCATCATGAAACTCCATCTTTCTCTTATTAGCCGAGTTAGGAAACATACCAAATTTTACTTTATTGATCATATTATGAGATTTCTAATTTGGCATAAAAATTCTTTTTGGACTTCCAGATCCCATTTCATTTGGTTTCTCATCATTCCATTGTCCATCATATCCTTCATTATCGTGAATCATCTTGTTTCCAGCCATTTTATAAAACCCAAAAAGAATAGTGTGAGAGGCAAAAATCATAATAAAGGGGGAGTAACTTCAATATCTAACATCTTTGGTTTAATCTAATATCGTTACCATAGTTCTAGGACTATATCTTATACGTATTCTTATCCTTAGGTACATCCATAGACATACCTTAGAAATATCTCTAGGGATCTCTCTAAAGTTTTCGCATCCTAGTTTCCGAAGGTTGACTAAACTTTTCCTCTGATACCAACTGTAGAGACCCGAATCTTGACGTACATGTAAATTACATTACTTTTGCGGAATACTTAGTACATAACAAAAACACACACACAAGGATCGTAATAGTTTAGTGTCTTTGGAAACTTGGAATATAATCTTCTAATCGTGGTGAAAGATCTTCAACATCTCCCATAAAGATCTTCCTTTTTTTACCTAAAACCTTTCTTTATATCCTAGGGAAAATAAAACATAAAATGGTGAGCTCAAATGCTCAGTAAGGGTAAACAAAAGACATATCAATCACATCATATTCATAAGAACATAACATTTTGGAAATCGTAACCTGCAAAAGAGAGCATAATTTCATAACATGGTATAAATCATAGTAGTGAAATGAAATCCCAATAATCATAACTTAAAACATGAAACTTTGTGGCATACACACACAATCATAGAGAATCATTTCTTATTAGTCAAGACTCATTGCCAAGACTATCTTAGTGGACAAAGTCCATTTCTGAACCGAGTCACCCTCGTTTCAGTCCTCTTTCACTGAACCGGTATAACCTACCGTTCCAGCCATGTCTATCTCATGAGATATAAAATCTTTACCCAATGCATTGGAGGGAGATATAGGTCCCACCCATCTCATAATGATACCATTATTATATGTGCCACAAAATCATAAATCATACATCATTGCATAACCCATTTAATATAAATGGGAATATTAAACATCATGACATCATAAAAAAATTCATATAAGATAAAGGAAAAAATAATTCCATCACAACATAATAAAATCAATTTAATAATAGGGATAAAAACAGAACCCTTTATTATCTTAGATGGAAAATAATTTTGATAAAACACTTGAACTTCGTTCTTGAGGAAAATATCCTTTCTACTTCAAAAACAATTTTCCTTTCTTAACATGTCATACAATTTTAAACTAAGAGAAGTTGATTAAAAATAAACTTGAAAACTTGAAAAATAATCTTCTTGTAAATAATGTTTTAAAAATCCATTCATGCCGTATAAGTTAAAAAAAACATTCTTCTCGTACTTTTGTCGGAAAAGTCAAAAAAAGTACCTCGTACGAAAAACGACAAAAGATTCCTTTCACATCTTTTACTAAAAACTCACTGAAGGGTAAAATAGGATTTAAACAATTGTAGGTGAATGGAAATAATATTACATCTTGTGGAAAAATGGATGTGGATGATAAAATACACCCCAGTAAATACTAAAGTATAAACAATCTCGGATAAAAATGAGATTGTGATATTTCCCTTACCTTAGGTCCGTTTTTCTTCGTAAGTCTCCGAACCTCCTGTATAATGATTTAAATAATGTTATTTACTTATTCCAGAATCATACTTATTTTTATTATATCATATATGGTCATATTCTTAGCTTCTTAGTAGTAATATTTCATTGCTACTTGTTATTCGGGTGTTTATAACTTTTTGTTCTTATGTGTGTCTTGTCGAATAAATTCTTATTCTTCCCTTTAAGTTATAGATACCTCATTTACAGAATGGTATTAGTGTAATATATATCATATTCATTCATTAAATTCATTTATATAATCATTATGAAATGAAGATCATGTAGAACGAGTTTCATCACATCGTGGAGACGGTATTCCGTACGTACGCACGAGTGATGATATCGTTACTATGATCATGGAATTGTATTGGAGTGTATGTATACTATTTCAGAATAAGTATCACTTTATAATAGTCATATATAGTCATTATCTACACCATTATACACATCCAATTAAGGTGGTGGTGGAAAATAGATTACACCACGACGTGGAGACGGTATTCCGTACGTACGCACGCGCGGTGATTTCTTTTTTTCGTAGGATGGATAGATGGTGAAATAGGGTTGTTTCATACTTATAATAACATATCAGTATATTAGTTATACTGATTTTATTACTTCATAATGAAACAACTAAAGAAGAAGAAGTGGAAGAAGAAATAAAGATGAAAGAATCGGTAACGGACATTACCTCTTCTTTGAAGTGCTTCTTTGAGACCTCCTTTTAGGGCACTAAAATGGGTCTTTGAAGAAGACCAGAACCTCTACGATGTCTCTAGAAAAGTGTAGAGGAGGAATTGGCCAAGGTTGGCCGAGATTGAAGGCTCAAAGTGGTGTGACGAAGAGGGGGAGAAGGTTCCCTTTTATAATGGAGGAGAGGGGCACCTTTGGAATAACCAAAAATATTATTTTATTATAAAGTCAAGTTCGGTTTTAAATAGCTCCAAATTGATTTATTTCGAGGATAAGGTGGGGATGAGTCTCAGTCCTCTCATCCAATATAATTTAGACAAGTTTAGGTATCAATTTTAACCTTATCATTTAGATTTAACTTTAAGTTAGATAATTTAACTTTTACCGTGTCTTCTTGTTTTCTTATACTATAAGGTTAATAAACTTTACTATAAGCAGACAAACGAACCCCAAGTTGTTTATTATTAATATATATAACCTTATCTAAGTCATTTGGCCAAACCATAGATTTTTAGGAATAAAATAACAATTACTAATATAATATTTGTTTTAAAAACTATTTTATGTCAATTTTGACACTATTTAGTAATTGATTTTTGTGAAAATAATAACAGAATTATTAATTCTAACCAAGTCAATTAAATAAATACTAACATGTCATAGTAACCTAGAAAATTAGTGGAATTCATAAAAAGTCTCAAATTACATTTATGTTTGTGTTTATAACATAAATTATGTCAATATTTTCTTAATAAGATAATTACTGAATCATCTTTGTGTCATAAATAAATTATATTATTTAATGTCTAAAAATTACAAATAAAATAAAATTATGTAGGAAATATTTTTATCTTTCTAATGAATATTTATAGTCGAATTTATCTTATGTATAACCCTATATTAAAAAGGATTTATTTATTAAACTTTGATTTTAACAATTTTTACCCTTCTTTAAATAAATTAATAATAAATGTCCTAATCTAATCCAAGTGGGGCTAAATGGTCATATTTTATTCCTAAGTTTGTTTTTGGTCGAATTACACTTATCCAATAGAATTAGGACATGTGTTAGGGTAATAATAATATCATCTTTACCCTTAATTACCCTATTTACTTTTAACCGTGGTAAAAAAAAGTAAAAAGTTACTATGCACCAAAAAATTATTTTCATCTCATTGAAACACATTTTACTTACTGACATCAACCGTGTCTCTCGGATTTTCGAAATTCCCCTCACAGAAGCGGTAAAATTAAGTTTTATGAAAAATTCTGTTTTTTAACTACCACTTAGTGGTTTCACTATTCATCAAAAATTGAAAGTTTTCAGAAAAATACCAAAAATTAGGCCTAATCTATATATGATATTATGAACTCAAAAATTATGTCTATTTTACCAAATTGAAAACATATCAGTTGAATTAATTAATTTAAAAATTAATTCCCGTCGTCAACACAAATAGCGTGTTCTTAAGAGATAATAACTATCAAAAGATTGACACTTGTTTATAACTGGTTTAAATGTGAAATTACATCCAATGACCAACATTGTATTAAATTGTAAAAATATATTCTAAATATACTTTCAAACCACTCAAATTAATAATTTATCTCTATTAATTATTTCGATTGAAAAAGTTGTTTTTAATTAAAATTTAGTAATTTTCACTATTCATCAAAATATGAAAGTTATCCGAAAATTACCAAAATTTCACTCTAAGCTAATTTCGATATTCCGAATCCAAAAATGAAGTCCATTTTGAAAAATAAAATTTACAAAATTTCAAAAAGTGGTTATTACTATTCATAACGGCTAGTTCTAATAATATTTTAATAGCATATCGTTGTTTAGCGAAACTTGGTGTTGTGTACAACACACGCTATCGTGGAAGGTCGCGATTGCATGTAATTCAAGCCAGGTCAGAGTTGTGTGTTGTGAAAGCTCCTTTTGTTGTAGCATATAACACAAGACATTAATTAAATTAAAAAGAATATTTTTCATAAAATCTCGGGGTGTTACATTCTACCCCCCTTAAAATGAATTTTGCCCTCGAAATTCGTTGGGGTTATAAATGGTTTACTACTCGAAAGTTTCTTTAATAGAAACCCACATCGTAATAAGGAATACTAAAACCAATCTTTAAAAACAAAAGTATGAAACGTAACGGTTACCCAAATAAACTAATTACTGGGTTTCCACATAGGTGAAAATATGGATATGGAAGAGAAATCTAACCATCATGTTATGATGGAGAGTGGTATAGAACATGGCTATGGAAAATCCAACAATCACAAAGCCATAAATTTGTGACGATCTAGGGTACCATCTGATTCATCGGATATAAGGGCACTAGGACTACATTTTTGGTTTTCAAGATCATTTCCCTAAAGTTGAAGAATTTGAATTAGAATAAATACTTACTTTATTTTGGTACAATCTCACTGTTGTTCGTGCCTTGAACAATTTCCACTTCATCTCTTAAATAAATGAAGTTGAATTTGTTATTCGTGAAGTATTAGCAGATCATGTGATAGAATGACTTGTCATTCCATCTGTCTCAAACAAAAGGTTAGCAAAAATTATATACATAAGTCGATCTATAGTGAGATTAATCATATATGGTTCATAAAATGGACTTATACTTCATATATCATACTGCTTAATATAATAAAACTAGTTTCTATTAAACAGGGACTTCCTATAGGCCAGTGGTAGGCGATAAAGGCCAGTCGCACTTCGGTTGTGGGTTCGATTCCCACAGCTTTGTCTGAAACGATGGGCTGTCGCTTGTCCTGCAGGTTGTCCTTTTTCTAAAGCTATATTACTGTAACATCCCATCAATAATATCAAAAAAACTTCTATACTTAAACAATACTAACTTATGTCCAACATAATCCATTCCAATCTTTAGGCTTATCTAAAATACTTCGGTCCAAGGTCATAATATAAAGAAAATGATTACTTGAAATGTCATCAACCAAGCATGTGAATACCATCATTTATCCCCCATATATCTTGTTGGTCACATTCTAATCATTTGAATACCTTAATCATGTATTCTCTTGAAAAATAAATACCCATTAACCCTTAGTGAAAACATGATTGCTGTCAAAAGTTAACTCTTTCCACATACCAAAATCCAAAAATTCTATATACTCAAACCATGATATAACCTTCTCCTTATATCATTCATGAGCTCATGAATACTGTCAAACATTTAATTTTCTCCTTATCCCTTCATTATGCGCATATCATCTACATTCCAAAAATATCTGAATAACCTTTCATGGGTACTAGTACCATTAATCATACACTTTAAAAACTCAAGGGAAGACCACAGTGTAACAATCCTTAGATGTCTCTTTATTCCATAGTACCATGAGATTACTTATACAACATTACACTTGATAAACATGTAATCATTCCACTACCTTCTTAAACCATTGACCGAGCTTCAACAATTCTTTCATATCACATATCATTTTTAGTCTCTTCATCATCATCAACATAAATATTACCCATACGACCATACTGATTCTCTTCATGAGACTTTCCCTTAGGGAATTGGTTTGCATAATGCCTGTACATTCCACATTTAAAACATTTAACCATTTTTGATGTCATATCAATACCATTATCCTCATCCCTGGTGTTAACTGAACCTTTTCCTTTGCACTTACTGGATTTGCGTCCTTCTTTTCCACACCCAAAGCATCTTCCAGTTCCTTTGAAACATTCTCCTTGATGCCTCTTCCCACATGATTTACATAGGGGAAATTAAACTTTCTTTCCTCTATGATCATCATGAAACTCCATCTTTCTCTTATTAGCCGAGTTAGGAAACATACCAAATTTTACTTTATTGATCATATTATGAGATTGCTGATTCGGCATAATAATGATGTTTGGACTTCCAAATCCCATTTCATTTGGTTTCTCATCATTCCATTGTCCATCATATCCTTCATTATCGTGAATCATCTTGTTTCCAGACATTTTCTAAAACCCAAAAAGAATAGTGTGAGAGTCAAAAATCATAATAAAGGGGGATTAAGTTCAATATCTAACATCTTTGGTTTAATCTAATATCGTTACCATAGTTCTAGGACTATATCCTATACGTATTCTTATCCTTAGGTACATCCCTAGACATACCTTAGAAATATCTCTAGGGATCTCACTAAAGTTTTTGCATCCTAGTTTCCAAAGGTTGACTAAACTTTTCCTCTAATACCAACTGTAGAGACCCGAAGCTTGACGTACATGGAAATTACATTACTTTTTCGGAATACTTAGTACATAACAAAAACACACACACAAGGATCGTAATAGTTTAGTGTCTTTGGAAACTCTGAATATAATCTTCTAATCGTGGTGAAAGATTTTCAACATCTCCCATAAAGATATTCCTTTTTTTGCCTAAAACCTTTCTTTATATCCTGGGGAAAAGAAAACATAAAATGGTAAGCTCAAATGCTCAGTAAGGGTAAACAAAAGACATATCAATCACATCATATTCATAAGAACATAACATTTTGGAAATCTTAACCTGCAAAAGAGATCATAATTTCATAACATGGTATAAATCATAGTAGTGAAATGAAATCCCAATAATCATAACTTAAAACATGAAACTTTGTGGCATACGCACACAATCATAGAGAATCATTTCTTATTAGTCAAGACTCATTTCCAAGACTATCTTAGTGGACAAAGTCCATTTCTGAACCGAGTCACCCTCGTTTCAGTCCTGTTTCACTAAACCGGTATAACCTACCGTTCCAGCCATGTCTATCTCATGAGATATAAAATCTTTACCCAATTCATTGTAGGGAGATATAGGTCCCACCCATCTCATAATGATACCATTCTTATGTGTGACACAAAATCATAAATCATACATCATTGCATAACCCGTGTAATATAAATGGGAATCTTAAACATCATGAAATCATAAAACAATTCATATAAGATAAAGGAAAAAATAATTCCATCACAACATAATAAAATCAATGTAATAATAGGGATAAAAACAGAACCCTTTATTATCTTAGATGGAAAATAATTTTGATAAAACACTTGAACTCTGTTCTTAAGGAAAATATCGTTTCTACTTCAAAAACAATTTTCCTTTCTTAACATGTCATACAATTTTAAACTAAAAGAATTTGATTAAAAATAAACTTGAAAACTTGAAAAAGAAGCTTCTTGTAAATAATGTTTTAAAAATCCATTCATGTCGTTTAAGTTAAAAAAACATTCTTCTCGTACTTTTGTCGGAAAAGTCAAAAAAGTACCTCGTACGAAAAACAACAAAATATTCCTTTCATATCTTTTACAAAAAACTCACTGAAGGGTAAAATAGGATTTAAACAATTTTAGGTGAATGCAAATAATATTACATATTGAGGAAACATGTATGTGGATGATAAAATACACCCCAGTAAATACTAAAGTATAAACAATCTCGGATAAAAATGAGATTGTGATATTTCCCTTACCTTAGGTCCGTTTTTCTTCATAAGTGTCTGAACCTCCTGTATAATGATTTAAATAATGTTATTGACTTATTCGAGAATCATACTTATTTTTATGATATCATATATGGTCATATTCTTAGCTTCTTAGTAGTAATATTTCATTGCTACTTGTTATTCGGGTGTTTATAACTTTTTGTTCTTATGCGTGTCTTGTCGAATAAATTCTTATTCTTCCCTTTAGGTTATAGATACCTCATTTACAGAATGGTATTAGTTTAATATATATCATATTCATTCATTCAATTCATTTATATAATCATTATTAAATGAAGATCATGTAGAACGAGTCACATCACATCGTGGAGACGGTATTCCGTGCGTACGCACGAGTGATGATATCGTTTATATGATCGTGGAATTGTATTGGAGTGTATGTATACTATTTAATAATAAGTATCACTTTATAATAGTCATATATAGTCATTATCTACACCATTATACCCATCCAAGTAAGGTGGTGGTGGAAAATAGATTACACCACGGCGTGGAGACGGTATTTCGTACGTACGCACGCGTGGTGATTTCTTTTTTCCGTAGGATGGATAGATGGTGAAATAGGGTTGTTTCATACTTATAATAACATATCAGTACATTAGTGATACTGATTTTATTACTTCATAATGAAACAACTAAAGAAGAAGAAGTGGAAGAAGAAATAAAGATGAAAGAATCGGTAACGGACATTACCTCTTCTTTGAAGTGCTTCTTTGAGACCTCCTTTTAGGGCACTAAAATGGGTCTTTGAAGAAGACCAGAAACTCTAGGATGTATCTAGGGAAATGGAGAGGAGGAATTGGCAGGGTTTGGCCGAGCTTGAAGGCTCAAAGTGGTGTGAGGAAGAGGGGGAGGAGGTGCCCTTTTATAAGGGAGGAGAGGGGCACCTTTGGAATAACTAAAAATATTATTTTATTATAAAGTCAAGTTCGGTTTTAAATAGCTCCAAATTGATTTATTTAGAGGATAAGGTAGGTATGGGTCGAAATCCTCTCATAAAATATAATTTAGACAAGTTTAGGTGTCAATTTTAACCTTATCATTTAGATTTATCTTTAAGTTAGATAATTTAACTTTTACCGTGTCTTCTTGTTTTCTTATACTATAAGGTTCATAAACTTTACTATAAGCAGCCAAACGAACCCCAAGTTGTTTATTATTAATATATATAACCTTATCTAAGTAATTTGGCCGAACCTTATATTTTTAGGAATAAAATAACAATTACTAATATAATATTTGTTTTAAAAACTATTTTATGTCAATTTTGACACTATTTAGTAATTGATTTTTGTGAAAATCATAAAAGAATTATTAATTCTAACCAAGTCAATTAAATCAATACTAACATGTCATATTAAGCTATAAAATTAGATTAATTCATAAAAAGTCTCAAATTACATTTATTTTGGTGTTTATAACATAAATTATGTCAATATTTTGTTAAAAAGATAATTACTGCATCATCTTTGTGTCATAAATAAATTATATTATTTAATGTCTAAAAATTACAAATAAAATACAATTATTTAGGAAATATTTTTATCTTTCTAATGAATATTTATAGTCGAATTTATCTTATGTATAACCCTATATTAAAAATGATTTAGTTATTAAACTTTGATTTTAACAATTTTAACCCTTCTTTAAATAAATTAATAATAAATGTCCTAATCTAATCCAAGTGGGCCTAAATGGTCATATTTTATTCCTAAGATTGTTTTTTGGTCGAATTACACTTATCCAATAGAATTAGGACATGTGTTAGGGTAATAATAATATCATCTTTACCCTTAATTACCCTATTTACTTTTAACCGTGGTAAAAAAAAGTAAAAAGTTACTATTCACCAAAAAATTATTTTCATCTCATTGAACCACATTTTACTTACTGACATCAACTGTGTCTCTCGGATTTTCGAAATTCCACTCACAGAAGCGGTAAAATTATGTTTTATGAAAAATTCAGTTTTTTTAACTACCACTTAGTGGTTTCACTATTCATCAAAAATTGAAAGTTTTCAAAAAAATACCAAAAATTAGGCCTAAGCTATATTTGATATTATGAACTCAAAAATTATGTCTATTTTACCAAATTGAAAACATAATAGTTGCATTAATTAATTTAAAAATTAATTCACGTCGTCAACACAAATAGTGTGTTCTTAATAGATAATAACTATCAAAAGATTGACACTTGTTTATAACTGGTTTAAATGTGAAATTACATCCAATGACCAACATTTTATTAAATTGTAAAAATATATTCTAAATATACTTTCAAACCACTCAAATTAATAATTTATCACTATTAATTACTTCGATTGAAAAAGTTGTTTTTAATTAAAATTTAGTAATTTTCACTATTCATCAAAATATGAAAGTTATCCGAAAATTACCAAAATTTCACTCTAAGCTAATTTTGATATTCCGAATCCAAAAATGAAGTCCATTTTGAAAAATAAAATTTACAAAATTTCAAAAAGTGGTTATTACTATTCATAACGGCTAGTTTTAATAATATTTTTATAGCATATCGTTGTTTAACGAAACTTGGTGTTGCGTACAACACACGCTATCGTGGAAGGTCGCGATTGCGTGTAATTCAAGCCAGGTCAGAGATGTGTGTTGTGAAAGCTCATTTTGGTGTAGCGTATAACACAAGACATTAATTAAATTAAAAAGAATATTTTTCATAAAATCTCGGGGTGTTACAGTTTCAATTTCACCTAGAGGATGCCATGGACTCAGTTGATGGTCTTATAGCCATTCCAGTTTTCAAACTTTGTATCCTTCTTACTGGTGACTGTCATCCATTCCTCTTCCTCTCTTGAGTTTGAGGTGGAAACACACACCACGTGTGCTAGTGGTAGGCCCAACATGACCTGCTCAAAATCCACCATCTTTTGCAGGAGATCCTTGAAAATGAAGCATTCCTAGATGGAGTGTCCTAGTATTCATTGGTATGGACAATAACTTGGACAGTCATCGGGACCCACTTCATTGGCTCTCTTTGGCTCTGATATCTGAAGAAAAATTAATTTTATAGCGGCTATAAAATAGTGGCGGACCTGGTCATCTCAGAATGAGTAAACTTTTATTTTTTTCGTTCTTTGAAATAATTTATTTTGGCACCCAGTCACTCTTCATCTCGAGGTGGGGGTAGTTATTGTCTTCCAGGGGGTCCTGTATGATTCTTTGGGGGCCTTCAACTAGAACTTGTGTCGGGGTGGCATAAGCATGACAGAAGCTACTTCATCTTTTCCCATTACTTTCCCTAGGACTGATGGGGACATTCGGGACTTAAGGTTGGTCTGTTGCAAGGTGTCCTTTATACTTTGAGAAATTGAAGGAAGTCTCTAAACCAACTGGTGTAATTCACCGGGATGAGCGGTGTTCACAATTCATCCTGAAGGTTATTGATTCACATGGTGAGAATCTCATCCTGGGGGAGTGGCTAGTTCAGGGAATATGTCAGGCCCTTCCATATGGCAATGAAATATGAGACTCTTTTGTTCTCTATATGTTTGTAGTTCATGAGATCATTATCCATCATCTTAGGTAGCGTTGAATTGATCTGGAAGTGAAACTGTCGCTGGAGGTCCTCCTAGCCTGTAATTGTATTTGTTGGCAGGCTAGTATACCATACAAAAGCTAATCCCTACAGGGTTCGTACGAAGAACCTGAGTTTTACGGATTCTTATTTCTCTTGGGTTCCCATCATGGTGTCACAGTAAAAGTCATAGTAAATAAAATGATGTTATGGGCCCCCTGATCCACTAAATACTAGGAATATGGGGTTCTCAAAGTTTGGTGGTGGCGGAACTTTGCTCACCCACTCGAGGTAGGGTTTTCACTCTAGTTTTATCGGAATGCGCCAACCCTCCAAGGATTTAAGTTGAGCTATTAGCTACAGGAAGGTGTTTAAGATCCCTTGATGCATATCCTGTTGAGCATGAGCTTGAGATGATGTGTTAGTGGCCAAGACTGGACGTGCCGACGCAACTAGAATTTGAGGTTGATACCCAGTCAGGGGAATCATTTGTGGGTTTACCTAGATATATTCTATCTTTCTTCCCAGCAGGGGGAAGTCTTGATGTCGATCAGGGGCTAGGTGGAATGGTCCTCTAAGCCTTGCTTCATTCCCCGAGATGACTGCATGTGGCATGATCACCTCTTCTAGGAGCACCTTTTGATGTTCCATAAGGGGAACACATCCTATGAGATATCTCCCTCGATGTAGCTCAGCAATAATTCACCTGATATATTTCATTTATTCCTCCTACTTGGAGAACCTTTACATAAGGGTGAGGGACGCACTCTCAGAGGTTGGAGAAGGAAGTTAATAGACGACCTGGGATATATTCTTCTCCTTTTTATGTTTTTGCACGAAAGGTAATGTATTATTTACTAAGGGGGGCCCAGATTTAGGAACGCCCTGTGGTTCTGGGTATGCACTCCATTAGACTCAGTGTGGGATTCCTCTGGGAGGGAACTGTCTTCCTTCATATCATATCCCCCTATGTAATTTCTTATGAGATCTATAGGGTTGACGTGTACCACCTTCACTGAGGCATACCACATTGGAGGTGGTTTACATGGTTTCAAATGGTAGGAAGACTTCCTACGCCATTTATTAGACTTTATCCTTCCATTTTATGGTATTCATCGGGTTTCTTGGCGAAGATTGACCCAAAGGGAGCCCTGGTCTAACCTCATAATGTTCGTTTGTCTCAAAGGGTGTGAACCGTGAGAAGGGGTGGAACGGGTAACTCCTATGTTCATCGTTCTACCTAGACGGTGGAAGACAGATGTCCACAATGCTGGGATTTGATGTAAAAATTCCCTCATCCCTACGGGTTGGGGTTGTTCCCATTCGCCTATTGTTGCGCTATGACCTGGATTTGTTAGTCTTAAAATGTCATTTTGATTTAAGAAATCCCCCAGCCCTATGGGTTGGGGTTGTTCCCATATTTCGGTGGTAGCCACCGCTATTTCCACCCTTTCAATTTCATTTACTCCCATGTGGGTGTAAAAAGAGTATGGAATTGGGACTTCATGGAGTCTATAGTCTTTTGACGACATGAGCACTGCTTGCTGGTTGGCTTCCCTTATGCGAGAAGCATGATGGATGTTCCTGGTTTCCTGACATAGAAGCTTTTTGATGTCTTGAACTCTTAGGCCCCAATGCTTTTGAGACTTACTACGGGCCTAGTTTTTGTTGAGTATCCCATCTTTGCTGAGATGGGGATTCACATGATTTTTTTCTCTATGTGATGACATTACAAGATGTTGTTTTCAAAGGGGAATGCTGGATGAGATATGGGGTGAAGTGTAGAGCTCCATTTTATCCCCATCCTTGAATGTGAACTCCAGTTGGGGTGTTTCTAATGAGGCGACACAATTTATGTATTGCATGGAGGTAGGACAGTTCAAGGTTTTTCTTTCTTCTTTATGATTGTGGTTGCATTGTGGATGGGAGGGCTTCCAGGCCGATTAGATGGTGAAGCTCCCATATCATGCAGACATGGTTCGTGTACCCTTTGTAGGGTAGAACTATTTCTTTCATCTTTCAAAGATTCATCCATATATTGAGGAGAATTTCATGTGTTCATTCCCTAAACAACTCGCCTAGTATGTCAAAGTGAGAAGTGGCCATAATCTAATACATTACTGGTATATTATCCCTAGCTAGTTGTCTTCTCACAAGTAATATATCATGTTGTTGTTCTTATAGAGGCATCTCTACATGATATTACTAGCTCGAATTTATCTTAATAATTTCATTTCATGAAACTGGGATGGTGGGAGAATTATTGATTTGTGGACACCACGGTGGTGGCTCAGAAGATGAACATGGTTTCGGGCCATCCTCTGGTTGAGAAAGAATATCACTCTCTATAAATAGAGTTCCTAATGTGTATGACTCCATTTTTCTGAGTACCTCAATATAGGAGGGATTTATCACATTTATTCCTGTGATGGGAGGACCTTTTTTCTAATATGATGTTTGATTGTGGGGAGGAACTTCTCAATTGGTGCTATAATGGGCAGGGCTACTATTGAAACTTGACACCCAACCGCATGAATTTTCCAGATGGAGTATACCCTGGGGAGGGCCTTCAGGGTGGGATATAGCAAGGGGGGCCTTATTGCTGCTTGATTTCACTGTGGGGAGGACCTTCATGGAAACTATCATTGACGAATGACCTTCTAAATGACTGTCATCATGAAGAGTACTACCACTAGGACTTGATACCTAGCTGTAGGAAGAATTTTCTACAGTGTACATCCTGAGGAGGACCTTCAGAATTTACTATAATGAGGTGATTACCATCTCTTTTCTTAGCATTACTATGGGTAAGACCTTCAAGGTAACTGCCATTGCGGGGAGGTCCATCGCAATGATTATCAACATCGCGAGGAATACCATCATGACTTGATGTCCGACTACAGGTAGAATCATATCTATAGCCTATACCCTAGGGGAAACCAACAGGTTAGAAAACAGCAAGGGGGGGAACTTCTTGCTTCCTGATCTTTAGGTCAAGGTGAGGACTACCCTGACGCGCATCGGGAGATAGGCTCTCGTGATCGATCATTCTTGACCCACAAAGTAATCCCCTATGGGTTCTCTATGGAGGACCTTCAGAGCTGCTGGTAGCCACATTGCTAGGAGGACCTTCCCAACTGCTACTACCACTTCCATAATTTGGTAACAGAATGATAGGGTCTTGATCCTTTATTGATATATGTTTGAGGGAATCAAGAACACCAGCTTCCAGCTAAGCAAGATCATGTATGTGCTCTTCATTTTCCAGATTCCTTAGGAATTTTCAATATTGGGAACTCTCTTGAAGGTATCTAGGGATATCTGCTATTGGAAATGGCCTTCATATATGGGTCCCTATCTTGTTGGGTCATTTGATTTTGTTGGGATACGCTGATGGGCATCTTGAGTTTTGGCAGGCATATATGCCTGCTTAGGAGAGGCCACCACATTGTACTACCATCCCCCAATTGGAACGAGTATTTTTTCCCAATATGGTTGTCTGTATGTCACAGGATATTGTCTTTGACCCTCCTGGACTAGAGAAGGGATGCATAACTGTTATGGAGTGACAAACTAATTTTGTGAGTGAGTCATTCTGTTTGAGGAAACCAGGTTGTGGGCTTGATTTCTCGCCTTTTCTGTTGATGCAATGATATCTTGGCATGATTGGAGAATATGGTCTGGGATCGACATATGATCTTCCCTCATTTCCAGGATGTTCTAAGATACATCTTTGGCTAGAACATGTATGAAGTCTCATTCTGATATCAGAGTGGGAGTTGGTGCCTTCTCTGGTCCTCCATCACTTTCTAGTAGATACTACCAGTTATCTTGTGCTTGGACAGAGGAATAAGACGGTCATCGGTTTTCTTCTCTGGTTGGCACCATATATGACTTCTGGACATCATATTCATGAGAAGGGATGTCCATCTGTTCACATTCCGTTGTATTTGTCTCACGTGCTTTGTATGCATCCGTAGGAATTTGACTCTGCTCGTATTTGGTTGTCTCCCTATTTGGATGGCGGGCATGATATGCATTAGTAGGTATTTGTGCCTGCCTATAGCCTGTTTCTTCCCTATTTAGATGGCAGGATTGAAATGAATCGGTAGGTATTTTTTCATGCGTGTATTTGTGTGTTTCCCTATTTGATGGTGGGATTTTTGTGTGTCAGCATATATTTGCATATGCCTGTAGTTTGCTACTTTGTTTTCACAGTGGGACCGACGAGCATTATCAGGAACATTCATGTTCTTGTATTCTGCCACCATAATTTTGTGGTGGGCTTGAGTAGACGGGGAAAGGTCATAGGTATTCCTGTTGAATGCCACTTAATTAGTATGGTGGAGCTGCTCCTCAAGAACTAGGGTGATTGTGAGTTCCTAAATATATATTTTCCTCCCTTGGCAGGTATCCTAAGGGTCTTGGGTCTCCTAGACATTGGCAGGTTCCCTCTTCATAAATTCCCCCTCGGAGGGAGGAGGCCTGGCCGTATGGTGTTGGCGGTGACACTCTCTGGAGGGGTCCCATGAGTAGGACCCATGTGTAGTTGAGATGAAGCTGTCAGCTTCGACTTCATCTACCTCCCTATGATAAAGGAGGTACTCATTGTCACGTTCCAAGGACAGGATCCCAAAATAATTTGAGATGACCATCGGGTCTGCCTTGTGTTGGGGTGCTGGGAGTGGCTGAAGAGGAAGATGGTGGACCTTTGCAGATATGAGGACTTATCTTGCAGCCTTCAGTGTGGGTAGAGTACCATTTTGGTGGTACTTCATGATCAACATGTTGGATAACCAGTGTTGAAATGTTTGGTAGGTGAGGTGGTTTTGCTCTTTGTTGGGGCCCTGACCGCCCGTGGGATCACTAATGTGCATGTCTGCATGGGTCGTTGGGAATTCATTTGGATCAAAGTTCACTCTTCGTGAACCTGTAATATACATATAAGATATACAAACAACAAAATATCATCAAAGTATCATTCTTTTAAACATATTCATATTTGGTGATTCATCTTGGCCCTCATCCCCTTTTCATTTGTTACGGGGCAATGAGGTCGAAGTGGGTTGAGACTACCACCTTTGTTAAGTATTCACGTTGGGTTCACCATTTTATTTCCACCTCTGACATGGCGTGTTTAGCACGTACCGAGAAAAAAAAATTGTCTGAAATGTAGTATCCTTTTTTATTTTTTCAATGGTTTAGAACTTCTACATTGGTTAAGGATTCACGTCAAGTTTACCATTTTTGTTCTGCCTCCGAGGTGGCGTGTTTCCAGGAGGTGCAGAAATAGAACTATGAGGATCATCACCCATCCATTTTTCTATAGAGATGGGTTCTCATAAAATTTTCCTTTCCTTTGATTTGACTCGTTCAACATCATTATCCTTTAAAAAAGGTTGAATTTACCCTACAGGAAATGTTGTTCCCAGCGGATTATTGCGTGGAGTTCAAGCACTCATGCATTTAGTCTTTCTCAGATATAACTTCCTCGGATGGTCTCCAACGTGTTTATTTGTGGAGACACGGATACCCAATAGACCTGGTATCCATGATTCATGGAACTTCTTTCCAAAGGTAGGTGCTCGTTGGCTGACGATTTGGCCAATGACACTTAAGGACTTCATTGGTCGAGAGTATGAGAGGTCGGGTTCACTTCACCCTTCTAGGGGAGGATTTTTTCCTCTTTCGGGACTCTCTATAGATTTAAGTTGTGTTCGTATGTTCATGAATCCTTGTTTTATTCCCCATGAGTGTGTCCACATGCTACCCTTAGTTTGCAAGATCGTCGTAGGCATGCATATATTTGACTCTACAGAGGTGATGCTGACTTGAGCCATATTATAAGGTGCTCTAGAGTTTAATATCATCCAGGGGGAGGGACGGTGAAATTATGTTGGGATCAGGCACACAAGGAGGGCTTCTTATGTATCATCAGGATAAGAATCATAACCCACCTAGTTCGGATGGTTTGGGGCTTACACATGGGAGTTGCCCATTTAATGGGACATGATTGGGTGGAACCTTTTGTATGGGCACCCTTTTGAGCTCGGTCCTTCTAGTAGGTGTCCTACATAACCTAATTTGGTAAGGAATCAGATTTCTCATAGTTCAAAATCATGTGGATGTTTCAATCCTTACAAACCTCTAATCCCACATGAGTCATGATCAGTGTGTGAAATAAGAGGATGTAAAATAATCAAGAATGCACATGCCTTCTCCCCTAATGGTGGGGGAGGGAGAGCCCATGGTGGAAGAGGTCGGGGCGACCATGGGCGAGGGCGTAGATCAAAAAATCCATTAATGTGAGATTACATTAAAGGTTATGAGGGCCTTAGAAAATTGAGGACATACCCCAGTGGGAGGGCCCTAGAACACGTTATTGGAAGGGGAGTTGTTTATCCCTCATCAAAGGGAAGAGTGAACATAACCCCTTTGACTGATCAGTATTCCTTATTTAATGGAAAATAAGGTGATCACCATTAATCCCTAGAACTGAGAGGTTCACGTCAGCATCCCAAGGATGGGCTCTAGGTTACTGTGGGAATGTAGCCTAACAGGCATTCTTGAATTGTGAACCATTGTGGGGACATCGTTTGTGACTCTGCTTATTGTTGGTATATAGACTCAATGGGTTGCACTGATTCATCTGATGGTTTGATCATACGAGTCTGGTGACTTTGGAGGAGGATTTAGCCTAATATTGGAGGACTGGATAGCGGAGGGATCATGGAGGGCTGGAAGGCAGTTGAGGGGTGAGGTTTGAATCAGAAGGAACAATACCCAAAAAAACCACATTCCGCATACTGAATTTTTAAGAATGATGGGGGAGGCTCCACATACCATAGTGGTATGCGGGCAGAGGGGTTATCTATGTACCACTGCTGTATGTGGGCATGGGTATAGGCAACTGCGTACAATAGTGTTATGCATCCCATCATGCCACTTTGGGTTCCATCCGCTACTGAGGTAGTACGCGACACTGAGTTTAGTCTGCGTAGTGGTATGCTACATTGAGTACCATATTAAAGGGGGTTTGGGGGATAATAATTCATGGGGAATTCATCCATGAGAAGCCTTTGTTTCTCAGTTAAATAGTTAGGTTTGTGGTTCTATTCTTATTAATCAATTCCCCCATTTTATGGTTCGCGGCCGGTTGCACCTGCGGAGGGAGTGGCTCGTTGTTCGGGATTTTCCAATGAAACAAGAAGGAAGCCTGTGTGAAACCTCTAAATCTCCCTATATCTTTCATCGTCTGTCCTTGTCTCTATCCATATCCCTCTCTCTATCTTCCATACTTCTATTGTGATCCTTTCATAGAGAATTGGAGCAATCGTATCTATTTGGAACGCGACACCTTTTGCGGAGTCCCATTGAAGCAATATCCTATCTCGCGGAAGACTCGCTTAACTGGGGTTTGTAGAGGCTTCAGTTCTCAATAATGATTCGCAGAACCCTACAGATTCACTTCATCCACGAACTGATGAGTTTATGTCATAGTACGCAGGCATTCCTCACACGTATGAATATGTCGATGACTCAGTTCGTGGTATGCCTTGCTCGCTGGCCATCGTTTCAGGGGCCAGTGGTTTCCGGATCATCCCACGTTCCAGGTGGGTCATGATCCAGCTGGCCTGCATACCATCCCTTGTGATGGTACGCAGGCCACATAAAATTCCTTGAAAACGTGAATTCCTTTAGGTTCCTTCAAACTATTTCAACTCAATTTGATTCTATTCACCTTTCTAGACTTGTAAAAGTACTTTCTTCCTTATGCAAAGCGTTCGTGGGGGTATTTTCTTCCCTTGGTGGATTTTCATGACACTACAATATTATTTATCATATCATGATGTCTCTTTAAGTAAGGTTAGTTCCTCTAGTTCAGGTTCTATTGAATCTTGGCTTTGTATAGGAAGATACATGGGAAAGAGAAGCCACTTTACATTCTTAGTGGACAGAGATATTATCAGATGATGTTCCACCACCCTCAGAAGAGAAACATTATAATGAGTTGTTTTAATGAAGGGATGGTATAAGATCCCAATATTTTCAAGCTACAAATCCTTTAATTTTTAGTTTACAATCATTTTATTTTATCCTAATATATATTTCTATGAGTATATGGAATGTGTTATAGGACTTGTGAATTTTGGAAGGACATAGTGATGTTCACAGTCAATAATAACATTACACCTCAATCATGAAGCCTCTAATGGGTTCCAAATGGTTAGTTTAACCATGCAAGGGAGGCCAAATTTCCCTAAAAACCTATAGAATATTGTAGGTCTATTAGACATGGGATGCACAATACTTGAAAACTATGTGCCTGGACATGTGAGGGGTATGTATCCTTGGACAGTGAGCATACATAGGCTATTAATGGTTTTTATAACCATATGTTGAACCATTACTGGATGTGTGCTGTGAGATAGAGTTGGAACATGATTGGGGTACAATATGGCCAAATGTGTAGCAAACCATGTTCCCCTTTAAAAAGTTTAAAATGACTTTCCCCCTTGTGACATAAACATTATTTCTTCCTCCTTTCATCCTCATTTTCACAATGCATCCCATAGAATCTCTCCCTTTCACCATCTTCTTTTTTTTGAGATATCATCATCATTCGACATCTGATTAGAGTATCATTGGTCACATTTGATCCCACTCAGTAATTCTAATACTCTACTACATTCTTTTCCCTATTTATCTTATGATTTTCAGCATTATTTTCAAGAAAGATAATATTCTATATTTCTAGTTTGTTTTCTTGTTTCTTGTTTTTATCATTCTACTCTGAATCTGAAGTTAATATTAGATGATGATTCATCTACCTGTATAAGGTATGTGTTTGAGTACATATCCCCTAATGTATTTTTGATTATATCTTTATTTTTTGGGACACATGGTGGGATTTCCATTCATTTATTCATAAAAATAACATTAATTAAATAGATTGATACCACTTTGAGTTAGTTAGTCCTTTCATCCTTTTTTCATTATTATAGGCGGTATTCCTCAACTCGAAAACCCCCTAGCTTGTCTAAATTATATTCCATGACCGCTACCCTTATTTATAATGTTTGAACACCCCTTGGTTTAATGAATTAAATGGCATGACTATAACATATTTCTAATATAATTAAACCCCATAGATGTGGGTTTTGGATTTTACCCATTAAATAAAATATTCAAATTAATTAATTTCAAGGTGAATCTAAAGACCATGTAACTTATCCCTTATTTCATCATACCTTATACATGAGTTATTTCATATAGAATAAATGGATAATGGTAATTAATTGAAGGGAATAGATTCAAGGAAAATGAAATGGAATATTGACCACATATATTTTTTCATGGTAAATACTTGGGATCCTACATGTAATTTCTTGGATGGGATCATCAATCAAATTGAATTGAATGATTTAAATATGATATTATGACATGCCAAGGGTGATACTTGGGTTTCTTACATATAATGAATTGAAAGAGATCATAGGGATATTGAGATTATGATATTATGGAGTCGATAAGGTTTCCTTGTAACTTTTCCATTTCTTTGTGTTTTAAAAATCATAAACACTCTCCCTTAAGGTAAATAATATTTTCCCTAAGCTTTATCTTAATAAGAAAAATTTTCCTTCCTCAAGGAAATTTTATCCTTATCTATGTTTTCATTGTTAATTTTATAGTTTCTATAAAACAAACTCGTTTTATTTCTAAAGGGTAAAATTCGGTTTCATATCTAAAACCTCATAATCCTATAAATCCATAGTTTTAGAGTATTATGTTTTCAGGTTCCGAATTCAGATTCTGAATTCTCTGAAAATCAAATTTCAAATTCTCTGAAAATCAGACTCTGAATTCTATGAAATTTAGACTCTGGATTCTAAAAAATTTAGACTCAGAATTCTCTGAAATTTAGACTTTGAATTATTTGAAATCCAGATTCAGAAATCTCTAAAAATCCGACATTGAATTCTCTAAAATTCAGACTCTGAATTCTTTGAAATTTGGACTCAAAATTTCTCAGAATTAAAACTCTAAATTCCTCAAAATTCAAACACTGAATTCCTTAGAATTTAGACTCCAAATTCCACAGAATTGAGACTCTTAATTCTAAATAATTAAGATTCCGAATTCATTAGAATTCAGATTCCGAAGTCTATAGAATTCAGGTTCTGAATTATTTGGAAAACAAATCCGAATTTCCATGATTTATAGTCTCCAAATTATTATTTCCATAGACATTGAAATTTTAATTTTTCATAGACTTTGAAAAATAGAATTGTTTAATCGGCCTTATTTTACTTACACTTGTTATAGTTATGAAATGATGTCATACATTATGTTTCTAACTAACCATTTTCTGAGTGACACATGTACAGGTCCCTCCAAAATTCAAGGAAAAATATGACCGTTGGAGGAGGGAGCCGACTGTTAGAGAAGTGCCTATAAATAGTAGCTCATTTGAATGAGTTCATCACTGACTGAGAATATCAGTTGATCACTCTAGAGATTGCATACTACTGAAGTGATTTCTATATAATGAGACTCTCATGCCTTAGGCATACTGAACATCTTGTTCGGCTTGCTTCGTGTGACTCTGATTGTTGTTGTGTACAATCAGGGACTTCTGGGGATAGGAAGATAGAGGTGTCGACTACCTTAAACTTCTAGGACTTGCGTGGATAGGAAGACAAAGGTGCCAACTACCTAAAAGTTCGAGGACTTCTATGGATAGGAATACAGAGGTTCCTACTACCTTAATGTTTGAGGTCTTGCAGGGATAACAAGATAGATTCTGATATTCCTATCAAGGGATTACACTGGTGTGGGTAAGACAGACTTTCTTGAAAGTACAAATCAAGGGACCTTTATTCAATGTTGTTGGATACCCTTCTCTTTGGGTTAAAAGATTTCATACTTGTTACTTGATTTTGTTTCAAGTTTATTTTTGATGTATTTTGATAAAAGAAGAAATTATAACCTTCTTATACATTCTTGTTCTTTTTTTAATCTAATAAGTAAGATTCTATACTCTTTAAGGTATAATATTTTTCTTGTAAAATTTTCTTATGTTTCATTTTTGGAACCACATTTCCAGAACCTAGCATGTTTTTAGAACTAAAAGTGGTCTTGTGAACTTACCTTGTTTAAAACTTTTAAACATAGTTTTCCTTAAGGTTAAAAATGATAGTTTTTAAACATACATTTCACCCCCCTCTTGTAATTAAGCATCTAAATTCATATTTCGATCCTACAATTGGTATCCGAGAAGGTATCAGAAATACTTATATTCACATATAAGTTTTATTGATCAAGTTTTCATTATTCTAAATATTTTCTTTTCTTAGGAATTTTTATCCTTGTTTATAAACTTTTTCTATTAACAAGTTTTTGTGAAAAGATATTTTCTTTAGATGGTAGGAATGAATGTCGATTCGATTGACAATCTAAATCCTACTAGACCACCTATATTTCATGGAAATTATTATGAATATTGGAGAGATCATATGAAGACTTTTGTTATTAATACTTTAGTTGAAAACTTCATTATGTTTACTACAGATTAAAAGATTCCTCGTAAGGAAGTCATAACTTTTTCTAATAATGAAAAGTCAGAATATAAACTGAACTACAACGTATGCAATACTTTTTTGTGTTCCATGGCCAAGAATATATATAGTCAGATTTCTTCTTGTGAAGCTGTAAATTTTATTGGGAAGAAATTGGAGGTTACTAATTTTGTTACATCCGAAGTTATAGAAACTAGAAGAGCTATGCTTAGAGAAAAATATCATGGATTTCTATTTTCTTATGGAGAACTGGTATGAAAGGTACAAAAAAGGATTATGACTATTTTTAACAGTTTACAATCAATGGGTGAAAAAGTTTTAGATGATGAGGCACTTTTGGAAAACATTATAGATATCATGCCTAATGAGTGGGAATCTAAGAGAATAATTTTTTATGAGAATTGGAAATTATCCCAAATTACTCTTGATGAGCTTTTTGAAACTCTTCTTCAACATGAGACAAGAATGAAAATAGATGCTGATATAAATAAGAAGAATAATGGCAATGTAAGTGTATTATTCACTACTATAAAATCCAAGACTCCAGAAAGGGTTACAAGATCCAAGTCAAAGACAGTCATTGTTTTATCTAAAAATAGTGAAAGTGAACATTCTGAGAATGAGTTGGCTAGTCTTTCTCGAAGTATGAACATGATAAATAGGAATATATACTTTCAGTATAGATTGAATGAGAAAGAAATAAAAGATAAGAAATACTGAGAAGTCACATGTTACAAATGCAAAAGAGCAGGGCATATAAGGGAAGATTGTCCTATACCTAAGAAAAATAATAGAAAGGAAAATAATTCTAAGAGAAATAGAAAGAAGTACTAAAAATCTAAAGCTAGTAAAGTCTTAAAAGCTAATGACAACTAGAGTGCCATTGGTGGATATTCTTCTGATGAATCCTTAGATTATGAATCTTCTAGTGAGAAGAATCTTGGTCTTCTTACCAAGAAACCTATTGAAAATCATTGTCTAATGGACAAGGTACACAATGTTGAATCCATAACTAAAGTATCCTTAAATGATAATTATATTGATAATAAATATTATGAATGTTTGAATAAATAATCTTCTTCTGATGAAGATAATACATTACCTTTATATGAATAAGTATCTAGGTTTGCTAAGCTTCTTGAGAGTTAAAATTATAAACTCAAGAAAAAACTTGATAAGAAAAATTATAGAATTTCTATTTTAACTAAAGAAGTATCAAATCCTTCTAAATATCCTGATAAGAAAAATTATGATTTTGTAAGTATTTCCAAAAACCTTTAAGAAGTTAATTCTAATAAGGATAATTTTTCTAAGGATCTTGAAAATGTAATTTCTAAAAAAAATATTTTAGAGAGTAACTCTTCTCCTAAAACTAATGTTTTTTAGGAAAAAAACATAGTTATTAGACTAAAGTCAGAAATATTTTCCTTGAGTAAGTGTTTGTAAAAGGTTACCATGGGTAAGGAAAACATTTATAGGATGTATTCCCAAATTTGACCTCTAAGGAATAATTCTGGATTTGGTTATAGTCATTCTAAACTGGTTTTTAGAAAAAATTATTTTGTTCCTCAAAGTGCTCCATTATGCACTAAATGTCACTATAGTGGACATTGGGAGAAAAATTATTCTTTAAACAAAACTCAGTCTTTAGGTTTTCATAAATCTTATCTTTATAAGAAAATGTAGAAAACTAAAAATTTTCTTTCAAAAGTTTCCAGATCCAAGAAAGTTTGGGTTCCAAAAGTCTAACACTCTTATTTTCAGAAAAATAAAGATTGTACCAATAGTAGTACATGTTACATAGATAGTGGATGTTCCCAGCACATGAATAGAAACAAAAAAATCTTTGAAAATATTATCAAGACGAAAGGAGGAAAAGTAACTTTCAGAGATAATGTTAAGGGAGAAATTATTGGTATATTAACATTATTCTTCTTGGAAAAACATTTATTTCAAATGTTTTATTTGTTAAAGGTCTTAAGAAAAACCTTATTAGCATATGTTAATTAGGTGATGAAGGTTACCTTGTGAATTTTAGGAATGAAAAGTTCTTAGTACACAATTACAAGGAAGTGTTTATTCTTTTTTCTCATATGTAAGAGAATATATACACACTAAACATAGAAGACCTTAGGATCCAAGACCTAACTTTACCTAGTACAATGGAAGACCAATCTTGGTTATGGAATAGAATATTAGGACATTGTAACCTTAGGAACTTATGTAAACTCTCTAAGAAAAGACTTTTTAAGGATTTACTAGAGCTTAGATTTTATTATTCATAAGTTTTTTATCCTTATCAATATGGGAAGAAATATAAATCAAGCTTTAGATCAATTAGTGAAGTCTCAAATTCTATTTCATTACATTTAGTGCATATGGATCTTTTCAGTCTAACACAAACTGGAAGCATTTGAGGAAAATACTATGTGTTTTTCCTAGTTGCTGATTACATAAGATTTATGTGGGTATATTTTCTAGAAAAGAAATCTGAAGCATTTTCTTATTTCAAGGTTTTTAGAGCTCAAGTTAAAAATTAGAAAAACCTTCCATTAATAATTATTCATAGTGATCATGGAGGAGAATTTCAAAATTCTAATTTTGAAACTTTTTGTAGTAGAAAAGGGATTACTCATAACTTCTCATCACTAAGAACTCCTCAACAAAATGGTGTTGTTGAAAGAATAAATCAAATTCTTCAAGAGATAATAAGAACCATGTTGAGTGAATATTCAATAGCCAAAAATTTTTGGGATGAAGCTATAATTACTACTTTTTATACTATAAATCGAGTTTTAATTAGACCTTTTCTTAATAAAACCCTTTATGATTTACGGAATGGTAGAAAACCTAAACTATCCTACATCAAGGTGTTTTGATGCAAAGTATTCATTCTGAATACTAAATATAATTTATATAAATTTTCTCTCAAATCTAATGATGGAATTTTCATAGGATACTCCAAAAATTCTAAGGCTTATAGAGTTTTTAATAAAAATACTTGTACTGTTGAAGAAACAGTACATGTTAAATTTGATTAAACCGATCCTTTTGTTTTTAAACACCCTCAACCAACATCTACGGATGTGTTTTCAAAACTAATATCAACCCTTGATAGAAGATCCTTTTGATAAAGAAAATGTTCAAGAAAATGTTTCTAAGACATTTAACCCAGTATATTTCCTACCATATGTTGAAGAACATGTTTTACAAAATCCAAATCAGTTGTTTCTTAAGAATAATCCCAGTGATAGTATAATTGGTGATGTTAATCAACCTGTAAGGACTATAAGATCCTCAAGAAATGAAATAGAACATCTAGCATTCCTTTCTTAATTAGAACGAAAAATCACTGATGAAGATTTAGGTGATGATGATCGGTTAAAATCCATCCAAGATGAGAAAAATTAATTTTAAAGGAATAAAGTATGAACCTTTGTTGAAAGACCTAAGGAAACTTCTGTTATTGGAGTAAAATGGGTCTTCAAAAATAAGTGTGATGAAAATGGAATCATATTAAGAAATAAATCTAGATTAGTTGTTAAATGCTATAATAAACAAGAGGGAATAGACTATGAAGAAACCTATTCTCTAGTAGCTAGACTTGAATCTATCTGTATTCTACTTGCCTTTGTAGAATTCTTTAAAATTAAAATTGTTCAAATGGATGTTAAATGTTCTTTCCTTAATGGATATGTTCAATAGGAAGTTTTTGTTGTTCAACCTCCAAGATTTGAAGATAAAAAACATCTTGAACATGTTTTCAAACTTACCAAAGAATTATACGGACTTAAATATGCCCCTAGAGCCTGGTATGATTGACTTACCAGATATTTGTTACAAAACAGTTACATTAAGGGAAATGTTGATCCAAAACTCTTTATAAAGAAAGATAAGAAAAATATTTTTATTGTTAAAATCTATGTTGATGACCTTATATTTGGTTCAACTCAACAATGTTTAACCAATTAATTTGTGAATGTAATGAAATCTAAGTTTGAAATGAGTATGATGAGTGAGTTAACATTTTTCCTTGGTTTTCAAATTTCTCAAAAACCAGAAGAAATTTATATATATCAACATAAGTATATTAATGATCATATTAAAAATTATGGATATAACAAAACTAAAATTATTATTACTCCCATTGGTACCTCAAATTCACATGATCTTGATGAATCTGGGAAACCAGTAGATCAAACATCATATAGAGGTATGATAGGAAGTTTACTACACCTGACAGCTAGTCATACAGACTTAATGTTTTCAGTATGCTTATGTGCAAGATATAAATTTAATCCTAAGTAATCTTATTTAAAGGAAGTTAAAATAATTTTTTGTTACTTAAAAGGAACCATAGATTTAGGACTCTTTTATACTTCTATAAATTATTTTGTTTTAAAAAGAGTTTCGGATGTGGACTTTGTTGGATGTAGAATTGATAGGAAAAGTACATCTAGATCATGTAATTTCTTAAGAGATTAATTAGTTTCTTGGTCATGAAAAAATCAACACTCAGTAGCACTTTCCACTATTGAATCTGAATATGTAGAAGCTGGAAGTTGTTGTGCTCAAGTATTGTGGATGCAACACACATTCTCATACTATGGTTTGAGTTTTACCAAAACAAAAATATTGTGTGATAATACTAGTTCCATTTACCTAAGTAAAAACCATGCACATCACTCTCATTCAAAACACATAGATATCATACATCACTTTCTTAGGTATCACACACAAAAAGGAGATATCATTCTTCAATTCATCAGAATGCAAGATCAACTTGCTGATATTTTCACAAAAACTTTAACCTCTGATAGATTTAAATACATTAAAAAAAATTAGGAATGATAACTACAAGGTAATATTCCATATTAACTTCTTATTGAAACCTATCCCCTTACAGTAAGAAACTACTTTTCATAGGGTGGGTACATTTTCTTGTTAATCAAAATTTTAGTAATCAAAATTTTTGTAATCAAAATTTTTGTAATCAAAATTTTCATAATCAAATTTTTCATGATAAAATTTATCTTAAAATTTTCTGGAATCTAATGTTCTTCAAGAAGAATTTTCCTCATTATGAATATTTTTTCCCTGGAAATCCGGAATGTATGTTTTCTTTCTTAAAATTTCATAATCATCTTTTTTACATGTTGGTATTTTTATCTTGACTAAGAAACTTTTTCAGATTCACTATCTCTTAAATCTGAATGTTTATCATTAAATCCTCAAAAGATCGAAACCTACCAAACTCCTTCTTTGGATATCATCTCAATCGTCATATCTAATCTAGAGTATTTCAACCATTGGATCAATCAAGAAAGTTGAATCGTCGCCTCAAATTCCAATATAAGGAACCCACGATGTTTTTCCCACATCGATTTTCAAGCCTTGGCATGTTAAATCTCTACTCCTATACTTAAGGCCATTGTAAATCTTCAAGTTTTCTTTAGTTTCGAATGTTTGTATAATCCTCTCCTCAGAAAGATATGTCTTCAGTAAATGAAATCTCTGAGTGGACGATTTATAGAGAAAGTTTAGTCGATCTGAAATTCTATGCTATATATGACTCTATAATTTCTAATAATATTAAGCTGAATGGCTCAGAGAGATTTTTTATATTGAAACAAATGGCATAGGATCTGGTCTATCCAGAGTTGTTGATTTAATTTTATGATTCTGCGAGTTTCTTCAATGATAGAGGGAGAGATATGTTTTCCTTCAAGAGCTATGAAATGGACTATTCCCTTTCCTACAGCAAGTCAGAAAGTTTGATTGGACACTACTGGAAATCATTCTTTTCCCAACACTTGTATACCAATGGTTCAAAAGAACTATTGGTATAGGTGTTCTTTACCAACGGTTTTCATAAATCGTTGGTAAAGATGTAGTTTTTCCAACGGTTTGATGTAACTATTGGGAAATCATTGTTTTCCCAACAGTTTTTAATAACTGTTGGGAAAATATTCCCCAAATTCAACTAAGGAATGCGACCCCCCCCCCCAACTCCATAAGTTGATTGTGTGACTCCCAGAAGCATTTCCCGACTCCCAGAAGCCCTTGAGAAGCCCCAATATAGGTGCACCTCTTCCATTCGATCAGATTCCAGGTTAGAATCCTTCCACCTCTTCTCAAGGATATGCTTCCACCTCTTCTCAATAATATCCTTCTATTCTCAAGGATATCTTTATTTTCTGTTTCTAGGGATTTTGGAAAATTTTATGATTCACTACTCTATGAATTGTGTACTCAAATCACTACATCCACGAATTGTGTACTCAAATCACTACATCAGTGTACACATTTTCCAATTAATGTTTTCATTACACATATACACTTATAAGGGCATGGTGTCTCTTTCTTGTGTTCTAATTTTAAAGATTCGTAGTTTTTTTTAATCTCAATGCTTCAAATATTACATCTTCATGTATATGAACTCATAAGAAATTGTTTGTAATATTTATTCATAGTATTTCATGAAAATCAATCCTTTCATTAAGATCATGTCAAACATGAAGATATTATTCATCTTAATTTGTGTACACATTTTTCACTTATCCTTTGCACAATAGAGCATATGGAGTATCTTCTTGAACTTTGCAAAATAGTATGTGGTTCCTAATTATTCTTCACATAAGAAATAATAAATACTTAACCATATAATCTAATGTTCTTTATGAATAAAATATCTACAAAGGGAACTCTCGGTGGGACCTATCCTTTTCCCATGTAGTACTTCTTCCTTAATGAAACTAATTCATAGAAATTCAAATTCGCAATATTAATGAATATTAGTTTTCCTAATATAACCATTAATCAATCTACCTTCAACATCAAACATGAGTTATTCAATCACCTTTTTAAAACACAATGAACATTTTTACTGATTTGGGGTTCCTCAAAATGCTTGGGAAAATCAGAAAAACACATGTATTGAATCGTGATTCTCATATGGTTTCATGGATACAAGTTCATCTCAAAAATCATGATTGTGTGGTTCAAATATCAAGAGGACCATGGGATTATTATTCTTCACACAAATGAAGTTGTTTTATGCAACTATGTGTTTTTGTTTTCACTTTTTATTAGGCTGAAAGGGGAGCTTTGTGGTCATTAATCATGGTTTTGGGTGATCATTTAGGATGTAATATAGTATGACTTCATTTTACTTGACATATCCAATATTATTATTAATTTATGTTAAATTTTATTATCTTTGACAAGTGATGTTGTTTAATAAGTTGTTAATAATGGTTCTAATAATGAAGATATGGTATAAGGGTTCACATGGTGTGTATAACGGTTGACATGGTGTCTACAATAATCTAGTGTCCTGGGAATGTACATGGGAATATACACACAGTACATGACTTGGGTTATCCATGTAAATATAGATGGCTAGTCCCTTATGGTGAATAGTATGTTTGGCCAAATGGGGTGCTGAAAATGTCCCATTTACACATGGATTTGTTTCATGGGTATGCCCACATGATGTGTTGTCCATACTATAGATTGGGTAGTAATTAGCTTAGTCAAAACACTTTCATCCATGAAATTCAAGACTACATGGTTAAATGGAATAATCCATATTCTAATGACATGGCTAACATGGTTTCTAACTCCAATCACCTTAAAATAAACTAGAACACTGGTTAAATGCAATACTTCATCCTAAACGTACACTATAACATTGGTTAAATGGAATAAATCATCCCGGTTACTGAATTCCATACACATTTGGGAAAAAACCAACATTCACGAACATCACTGTAATGTATAGGCTTTTCACAAAACACATATCCCTTAAATGTTATGAAATTATAGCAGGCACTAATTTAAAGTTGTCATGTTTACAAGTGGAATATTTGTATCTTTGGATAATAAATTCTCAGAAATATAGAGTGGAACCCCATTCGGTGTTTTGAGGTCCTCCCAGGACAACCCCCTCCTTCCTGGACCCAGGATAACCCCCCTCCTTCCTGAACCCTGAACAGCCCCCCCCCCCACCCACCCTCATCCCTAGACCCTAAACAGCCCCCACCCTCCTTCCTGGACCCTAGACAGCCCCCCCCCCCCCTCCTCCCTAGACCCCAGACGCCACCCACCTTTCTGGACCCAGGATAGCCCCCCCCCCCCCCCTCCTTCCTGGAACCCGGACAGCCCACCACCCTCCTCCCTGGACCCCGGACAGCCCATAAATCATTATTCATATGTGAGATAAAACACAATAGAACTTGAAGGTCCCTCTCCAATGAGTGTCCATCTAGGTTCGGGTCACTAATGAGTGGAATCCTGTTTTGGGATGTCACAATTCTTTTATATCCTTTTTATAGGTGTTTCTAATCAAATCCATACCTATAACTATTGAAGGTCCCTCTCTAAAATCAATGGGGACATAATTCAATGAATAAAGCCTACCAACCTATGATCTATGGTCCCAAACCAAGGATACTTTAATCCATGGTTAAGGTGAAACTTAATGATTCCATAACTACTTTTGATGTGATCCTCATCCTACTCCTCATCCTGATCTCCCTGAAGAAGTTAAAGTATAAAACTCATGTACTCCCAACAAGACCCTTAAGGATTATATATTCCTTGATACACTTCCAATATCTTACTGGGAAATCCTTTAATATAGGCATTATAAAATTTTTATCTTATTTTCTTATATACATTGTATTTTGTTGTATTTATTAATATGATTCTCATATAGAGTAATGCGTCAGTTATGCTTTTATTTAAAGTAAACAATTTTCATTTACCTAAATTTTTTTTGATTGAACTTCAATATTATTAAATTGCTTTGAAATGACTTATTAAAATTTTTTTACAGAATGGATAGAAGTTGGATGTACGAAACTAATCGGATTTCAACCGATTTTCAAAATAATTTGAACAGCTTTTTAGATTTGCATTTGACAAGGCTTCAGATAGTGGTCGCATACACTGTCTATGTTCTAATTGTGTTGGAAGACCTTGGTTGAGTAATGAAGCAGTTAGCTATCGTATAACCAAATATGGTTTCCAAACAAACTATTATGTGTGGTATCACAATGGAGATAAAATGGAATCTCAAAATGTTGATGATCCAAATGATAGGACTAAATTAGAGAGTTTGATATATGATCAGTTTCCATTTATTCGGCATCATGAGAAGGAAAGGATTTCCAGACAACAAGATTTTTATACAAGCACACATGATGCGTACAATGAAAATGATGATGTTGATAGGGTAAAAAAATTGAATGATGATACAACGACTCCAGAATATCAGCAATGTGGTAAAATAAAAAAGTTGGAATTTTTAATCCAAATGTTTCAGGGGAAAACTATGTATGGGATTTCAAATACTGCAATCGATTACATTATTACCTTCTTGAAGGACTTACTTCCAGATGATGCAGATATTCCCTCAAACAACTATATGGCATAGAAGTTAGTTGATGAAATTGGATTCTCAAAAAAATCATGCTTGCCCAAATGATTGCAGCTTATTTTGGGAGGAAACTGCTAAAAGAAATGATTGTACCAAATGTGGAACCTCACGATGGAAGCCAAAATATGATGGAACACCATCTCATGTGCCACAAAAAGTAATTTGGCACTTTCTATTAATCCCTAGATTACAAAACCTTTTCATTTCTAATGAAATATCTGTAAAAATGTGATGGCATGACATCTAGAGAAAAAAGAATAATGAAGAGTTGGTTCACCCTACAGATGAATTTTCATGGTAGATATTTGGTGCTCAATATTCTGAATTTACAACCGATGTGTGTAATGTGATACTGGGTCTTTTATGTGACGGTTTTAATCCATTTGGGTAGATTCTTACTTCTCACAACACATGGACAGTTTTCATACACATTTATAACCTTCCCCCATGGTTGTGTATGAAAAATCCTTACACTTTCTTGAGTATACTGATATCTGGACCTTCTAATCCTAGAAATGATATAGATGTATACCTGAAACCTTTAATAAAAGATTTGAAACTTCTTTGGGATGTGTGTAACGTCGTGGATCCGGGTGCCGCTCAACGGGTGCCCTGAACCCGGTTGGTCACATGACCTCAAGCGCATTTCTCCAAATGCCAGAGGCTTCCGACTAGCAGCGAGGGCCTAGGTCTGATAGTGAGGAAATTATGCCCTCAATTTTCAAAGTGTAGCGCAGTGGAATATTGGATAAAACATACAACGACAACAGAAGCAATAAACCATACTCAATTTTAAATGAACAACTACAGTAAAGATAACCAACATTCATATAAATAATGATGTAACATGTCTCTAGTTCTAAGAAAACAGCCAGAACATGTTACACAATAGTACAATACGATACAATAGAAGGTACAGGTACAACAGAATAAAACAAAACAGCCGATAGCATCGCGAGCCTAAGCTCGGTCCAATGCTCCCCTACTCCTCAGCAAAAATCATGTACCTGTGTAGGGACCCTTGCCCATGTCAACACCTGCAGAAACGTAATCTGTTTGCGCCGAAGACATGACCCAAACAAGGTGTGAGAAATAAATCCCAGTAGGAACCCACCAAAGGACTGTGTCCAACTGTGTGAAAACATGCAACAATAGTGTGTAGTAGTAAAATGAAAGAAACTAAGCAGTACTCAAAAAGTAACTAACTTTACCAGTTGTATTGCCCATCAGAACCACACCCTCAGGCCAATCAGAAACTCTCCCTCAGGCTAATATAGTAAACCACACCCTCAGGCTATATAATATCCACGCCCTCAGGATAATATCACCCTGCCCGCAGGCTAATATAACCACACCCTCAAGCTAATATAACCATGCCCTCAGGATAATATAACCACGCCCTCAGGCTAATATAACCATGCCCTCAGGCTAATATAACCATGCCCTCAGGCTAACACATAAACATGCAATTTATATACAATTCCTCTCGAGGAAAAAGTAATGCATAATATAAACAAGGAATACCCTCAGGTATCTTGGCCAAACGGCTAAACAGAGGAATGCACCCCGGGGGTGGTCTTGGATCCAAGCAGTGATCTCAAACAGCTATTTATTATCACATTTAATTACCTATAAAATTCTAGTTATTCAAAAGAGTCAAGGACTCATCCACACGGCACCCCAACATGGGTTCGTAGCACAACGTTACACAAAAACACACAACAGTTGGAATTTAAACACCAAGCCACCTAACTTAAACTCCCTTGATCGATATACACGAATGTTGCTCCCAGAAAAGCCCAAAGACGACGTATATATAAGGTGAATATAACACCGTTCAAACTCAAATAACTTCCCTTAGAGGAATAATTGGCAAGAACTACGCAAGGAGGAAAAACTCACCTGTGCGGTTCCAGGGAGATCGACGGTGCAAAAAAATGGGTTCCCGGTACTCGATCGGGGGATCTCCAAAGGTTAGGCCCTCTCTCCTAACTCCTCCTCCGATTCTAAGCCTTCCCTGTTAACAGGGGAGGCTACTACCAATTTTAAGTGAAAAAAAACAAACTTCACAGCGTGTACTATTTACTACATGGTGTGTACTTTTATCATTTAATTATTCCTCTGGTGGCTACCTTTCCCCACTGCCGTAATGTTCATCCGTTTACATGAGTACACGACGTGTATTCCTGATCACATGGTGTGTACTATCGCTCGGCTGGAGGCTGCTTCCACCACCTTACTATTTGCCTACCGACTGACTATACGGCGTGTAAATAACCACTACACAGCGTGTGGTCATTTTTTACACCCTTCGTCGCCGACATGGCTACACACCCTGTGTACCCATCCCACACGGACAAATTACACGACGTGTGGAATAATACATGGCGTGTAGTCACAAAAAGTGTAATTTTTCCCCATTTTTCTTATTTTCTCAAAAACACTTAAGGAAAAGAGAAAATAAGAAACACATACCTCAATAATAAGAATCGGGTTCTTAAAAACTTCCCCCCTTAAAGAAATTTTCCCCCTAATTTCCCTTCCAAGGGTGGCGAAGATAAATCTCAGAATAGCTCTGGCCACTGAGCACGTACATCAGTCTCCTGCTCCCAGGTTTCATCCGGCACTCGGTCATGCTGCCATAGCACCCATATGAGAGGAACTGACCGGCCTCAGAGAACCTTCATGCTCCTATCCACGATATGAATCGGATTCTCCTCAAAGGACGCATCAATCCGAAGCTCAACTTCCTCGGGATGAAATTTGTGACATGGGTCTGAATGATAGCAGTGCAACTAAGATACATGGAAGACGTCATGCATAGCCCAGTACCTCTGTGGTAACTGCAACTGATAGGCAACCAGCCCGACTCTCTCCAGAATCTCAAATGGCCCCACATACCTCAGTGAAAGTTTACTCTGTCTCCGGATCCGTTTTTGTCTCAACCTCGACAAAACACGTAAGAGAACCTGATCCCTGACCATGAACTCCAAGGGTATTCTATAGCAATCAACATAAGATTTCTGATGAGACTCTACGGTAGCCATCCGCTTCTGAATCAACTAGACTTGGTCAGAAGTCTCTTACATGAGACGTGGTCCCAGTAAAGCTACCTCACCTGCCTCTAAATAGCACAAGGGTGATCAGCATGGCCTACCATATAAATCCTTGTAAGGTTCCATCTCAATAGTTTCCTGAAAACTGTTATTATAGGAAAACTCGACCAGGGGTATGTTCTTCTCCCAAGAGCCCCCAAATTCTAGGATGCATGCATGCAGCATGTCCTCAAGCACCTGTATCGTACGCTCTGACTGGACATTGGTATGTGGGTGGTAAGCTATGCTCAGAAGCACCTGTGTACCCAGTTCCCTCTGAAAACTCTGCCAGAAATGAGACATAAAACGGGCATCCCTATCTGAAATGTTAGAATGAAAAACCCCATGAAGACGTACGACCTCTCGGATATACATATTCTTGAGATCGTCAACACCGAAGGTCTCCTTGATGGGAAAAAAGTGATCTACCTTCGCGATCCTATCCACAACAACCCACACAGCATCATTGCCTCAAAGTGACCTCGACAACCCAGTCACGAAGTCCATCGTGACATCATCCCACTTACACTCTGGGATGGGTAACTGTTGTAACAGTCCAGGTGGCCTCTGATGCTCCGCCTTCACCTACTGACAGGTGGAACACCTCGTAACAAAACCAGTTGTATCTCTCTTCATACCCAACCACCAGTACTAACGTCTCAAGTCACAATAAATCTTGGTAACCCCAGTATGAACTGCCCAAGATCAAGCATGAAACTCCCGCATCAACTCCTCGCGTATATCCCCTAGAACCCACACTCGTCCATGGAAACGCAGAACCTCTTCATTGCATATCATCCAACTAGGAGGAGGGTCCTCACTTGCCACTGACTCCCATAGAACTAGGCCTTCTGAATCAAATAGTTGTCTCATCATCACTCTATCTAGGAGGAAAGAAGTCACAGCTAAGGAAGAAAGATAGGCCTACCCCTGACTGTCGTACACCTCCAAATGAATCTCAAAGAACAAATCCATAAGCTGCCACTCACCACTGGCCTCATGCACCGCCTGTATCTGAGTCCTCCTGCTCAGTGCATCAGCTACTGCATTAACTTTACCAGGTGTATAGGCAATCTCAAAATCGAAGGACTGAAGGTATTAGACTCACGTTCTCTATCTCTGGTTCAATTCATGCTGATTAAGGATATATTTGAGACTTTTGTGGTCTTTTTAAACCACAAAATTCTCTCCCAAGAGATAATGTCTCCAACAGTGCAACACATGAACAACTGCAACCAACTAGAGGTCACGTGTCGGGTAATTCCTCTCAGGCCTCAACTGCCGAGAACCTTATGCAACAACTCGGTCTCCCTGCATCAACACTGCTCCTATCCCAATACCTAATGCATCATAGTAAACTGTATAGATCTTCCCTTGCTCTGGAAGTATCAGGACTGGTGCTAATGTCAACCTTCCTTTCAGGTCCTAAAAGGCTGTATCACAAGCTTTCAAACAAAAAAAATTCACACCCTTCTTAGATAGACCCGTCAATGGTCCTGCTAATTAGGAGAAGTCCTATATAAAGTGTTTGTAGTAACTAGCCAGCCCTAAGAAACTTGGTATCTCAAACACATTATTAGGTTGCTCTCAGGAAACTACTGCTCTCACCTTCTCTAGGTCTACTGTAACTCCTGCCTCTGAGATGATATGACCCAACAAGTGAATCTGGTCCATCCAAAAGTGGCACTTTGAGAGCTTATCATATAGATTATGCTCTCTTAGTGTACTCAATATGATCTCAAGATGGGTGGCACTGTCGTGTCGAGTGTGAGAGTACACCAAGATGTCATCCGCGTATACTACCATGAAAGAATCCAGGTAAGGATAGAACACGTGATTCATCGGAGCCATGAAACTGATGGTGCGTTCGTGAGTCTGAACGGCATAACCAAGTACTCCTATAGACCATATCTACTCTGAAAAGCTATAAGTGGTATGTATGATGGTCTTACGCGAAGCTAATGGTATCCTGATCTCAAGTAAATCTTTGAGAACATTCATGCTCCATGAATTTGATCGAAAAGATTGTCAATCCTTGGAAAGGGATACCAGTTCTTCACCATCAACTGGTTCAACTTCCGATAATCCACATAAAGTCTGAGGGTACCATCTGCCTTCTTCACAAAGAGGACCGGAAAACCCCAAGGAGAAGTACTGGTTCGGATAAAACCCTTTGAATTTAACTCCTCTAACTGCCTCTTGAGCTCCTGCAACTCTGGTGTAGCCATCCTATAAGGAGGAATGGACCCCGGTGCTGCTCCTGGCACAAGATCAATAGAGAAATCCACCTCTCGCTTGAGAGGTAGACCCGAAAAGTTTTCCAGGAAGACATCCCGGAAACGATCAACCATTGGAGGGAAATCCTTATTCCAAGTTCCCTGATCATCCAAATATAAACTCACAATCTGGGATGTCACACCACCTCTCCCATGATGCTCTAGTCCATCTCGACTCTCTTGAACATCCCATTCACCTTTTTATAGAAACTCTCCGCCCTCTGGTGACGTGAAACTCACACTACGATGATAGTAGTCCACAAAGGCTCGAAAGGGAACCAACCAGTATATCCTGAGAATGACGTCATAAGATATCATCTCTAAGACATAGAAGTCCCATAGAAAGTGACACCCACTAACCTCAAGGGGGCACTATTTACACTGATGCACACCAGTCGTTCCAGTTCCCAACGGAGTGTCTAGCATCATAACTGCAGATGAAGAAGAAACATAGAACCCAAGGCTCCCCACAACGGCCAAAGATATAAAAATATGTGTAGCACCCATATCAAAAAGTACAGAAGATAAGACAGAAGCTACTAGAATAGTACCTCTGATAGTAGAAGGTCCAGGATCCTGCTCATGTTGGGTCTGTTGCACTGCATATGCCTACCCAATGCCGCGGTCCTACGACACAGCCTAGCTACCCTGAGCCGTCCCGCCCTGCTGGCTCTGAGATCCTGGTGTCTGGATACCACGGCCATGACCACCACCACTGCCTGTACATCCTGATGTATCCCAGTTGCTCGACTGGTAAGAAGGTGTTGGTCCTACTCCCGCACGCGGAGTCTGAACAGAACCCCTCTCACTAGCCACCGGTGGAAGTATCCTGCAAAAGCGTTGCAGATGACCCATCTTGCCGCAAGCTCGGCACTCCACTGGGTCATGTGGACACTATGGTCTCTTGTTCCCCTCTTTACCACACTGGTAGCACCTGACCGAGCCACCTGAAGTAATTGCCTAGCTAGTACTGCCACCGTGAGAGAAACTCATCTGTCGCTTCCTCTTTCCAGTAGTAATAGTACCAGAAACTGGTGCTGAACCACCCGGGCCTGCACCACTAGCTTACTGCAAGTTCCTCTCTATAATCAGTGCCTGGTTCACAATATCATGTACTGTAGGCAACCTGAAAATGTTCACCAGTGCTCGGATGTCATATTGAAGACCATCCTCAAAGCGTCTGGCCCTCAACATATCATCACCCGCCAGAACGGGTGAAAAACGCTGAAGGTCAGTGAAATGAGCAGAGTAATCCATCACCAACATAGCGCCCTACTACAGATTCATGAAATATCGAGCCCTATCTTCCCTCAGTGTCTATTGGAAGAAGAATTCATAGAATACTATCTAAAAATATTCCCACGCCATGTCTCTATGATGCTCTGTCTGAGTGGAAACATCCCACCACCTCTTGGCGGAATCACGCAGCATGTAAGTCGCGATCTTCACCCTCTGCCCTAGAGGCGTCTCAAAATGATTGAAAATAGTCTGCATAGAATCCAGCCAAGACTCCGCAGCCCATGGTCCACCATCCCCTGAAATCATAGGCGGATGCTGCTGCTGGAAGATACGTGTCAGCGCAGCCATAGATGTGGCAGCCGGCGGTGCTCCCTGAAAGGTCTACATGAACCGCATGAAGCCTTCACAGAACTGCACATCCGCACATGTGTCCGGTATGACGGCTGGCGCCGCATCTGGCTCTGTTGGAGGATCCACTGGTAGCCCGTGGCCCACCATCTTTGGAGTATAATCGCTGCCGCTCTCCTGGAGAACAACGCGTGGTCGTCTCGGCGGCATGACTCTACAAGTTCAAACGCACACCTTAGATCAAGATTATCAAAGACTAAAAACGAGGGTACCAAAAAGGTAACAGGAGGAAGAATGCATTCAAGATTTGAAAAACAAGACTACACGGTGTGTAGACAGACTACACGGCGTGTACCTAACTTCTCTTCCCCTGCTCGGGTGCTTCTACATGGCTGAGCCACACAAATCCCATTGAACAAAACTAAATGGAGTTTATATCATCTACACAACATGTATGGTGTAATTTCCAACTGCCCGTGTCGTTTGTGACATGGCCGACTACTCGGCTTGATACCACACGGTGTGTTACACCCACACACTGCGTGTACACTACCCCGTATTCCCAGCCACATGGCTAAGTCCACACGGTCTATCACCGATCAAGACTACACGGCGTGTCCCACAGGTACACGACATGTTCAAGAAGGGGTGACACTGACCCGTGTTTGTTAGTTACACGGCTGGATCCCAGGTCAGACTATACGACGTGTTCCACAGTGGACCCGGTGTGTATGTCTTAAGGTCTCCTCCATCCATGTTATTAGTTACACGGGAGGACTCTGGGTCAACACTACAAGGTGTGTACATGTGGTACACAGTGTGTTTTTTTCCCAAGCATTTCCCTTCCCCGTGTCCCCACCCACATGTTCTATGACACGGAAAGAGAATACACGGCGTGTACTGAGGGTACACGGCATATAATCAAAAGTTTTCTTTTATTCCCTAACAGAAGATCACATAGCATGTGTCCGAGGACCTACATGGCATGTATCCAGGTTTTTCCAGACAGTAAGCCTCTGAAACTACTCCAGAACCGCGAAAATACTGAAAAACAACACCTAAGTGCCAAATTCTGACCCGTGAAGGTCCATACTCCCCGCGAATCAAAGTTTGACATCTTATATGTGTTATAAAAATATAAAAAGTCAATGACCAACCAAATTCCAGTCAATGAGGGCCCATACTCCCCAAAAATTAAAGTTTTGTGTCCATTCTATCAACAGGCTCACACAAAAATACCCTATCACATAGAAGGTATTTATCAAAGAAGCTATCACAATAGCATGCTTTTCTAGCACAACAACTATCACAACAACATGTAATTTCTAATGCGCCTACATGGCATGAAACTATGCATGGCATGTGATTCCTAGCATGTGCCTAAATGATGAATGAGATAACATACCCTCATCTCATCGGGTTGCTACTAAATAGAACCCATGGATAAAATATAAACAGCACAATCACAAGTGAGTCACCCAACGATGAAATCAAATCAACTGTAAAATTTTCAAAATCAGAATAACTGCAAAAACACGAGGTGTACTGTCTTTTCCCTATACATGGGTTAGCTACGCTCGGTCACAACTTATTACCAACTACCATTCCCTTCCTATCCCTGACTAAGGATCCAAATAGTAATTCAAAGAAAATAACTCCTTTGATACCACTTTTTAACATCCCGGATCCAGGTGCCACTCAATGGGTGCCCCGAACCCGGTTGGTCACATGACCTCAAGCGCATTTCCCCAAACGCCAGAGGCTGCCGACTAGTAGAGAGGGCCTAGGTCTGATAGTGGGGAAACTATGCCCTCATTTGTCAAAGTGTAGCACAGTGGAATACTGGATAAACCATACAACGACAACAGAAGCAATAAACCATACTCAATTTTAAATGAACAACTGTAGTGAAGACAACCAACAGTCATATAAATAATGATGTAACATGTCTCTAGTTCTAAGAAAATAGCTAGAAAATGTTACAAAATAGTACAATACGATACAATATAAGTTACATGTATAATAGAACAAAACAAAACAACAGGAAGCATCACGAGCCTAAGCACGGTCCCATGCTCCCCTACCCCTCAGCAACAATCATGTACTTGTGTAGGGACCCTTGCCCATGTGAACACCTGCAGAAATGTAATCTGTTTTGATAGAAGACATGACCCAAACAGAGTGTGAGAAATAAATCCTAGTAGGCACCCACCAAAGGCCCTTGCCTAACTGTGTGAAAACATGCAACAATAGTGTGGAGTAGTAAAATTCAAGAAACTAAGCAGTACTCAAAAAGTAACTAACTTTACTAGTTGTATTTCCATTTTATTATTCATTTTAACCATTCAATTTAATAATATTCTATGCTCATCAGAACCTTGCCCTCAGACCAATCAGAATCTCACCCTCAGGCTAATATAGTAAACCACGCCCTCAGGCTATATAATATCCATGCCCTCAGGCTAGTATCACCCCACCATCAGGATAATATAACCATTCCCTCAGGCTAACACATAAACATGCAATTTATATACAATTCCTCTCAAGGAAAAAGTAATGCATAATATAAACAAGGCATACCCTCGGGTATCCTGGACAAATGGCTAAACAGAGGAATGCACCCCGGGGGTGGTCCTGGATCCAAGCAGTGATCCCAAACAGCAGTTTATTATCACATTTAATTACCTATACAATTATAGGTATTCAAAACAGTCAAGGCCGCATCCACACGACACCCAAACATGGGTTCATAGCACAACGGTACACAAAAACGCACAACAATTGGAATTTAAACACCAAGCCACCTACCTTAAATGCCCCTGATCAATATATGTGAACATTGCTTCCAAAAACGCCCAAAGATGACATAGATATGAGGTGAACATAACACAGTTCAAACTCAAATAACTTCCCTTAGAGGAAGAATTGGCAAGAACTACACAAGAAGGAGGAAGAACTCACCCGTACGGTTCCAGGGAGATCGACGGTGCATAAAACAGATTCAAATTACTCGAATGGGGGATCTCCAAAGGTTCGAACCTCTCCCCCGACTCCTCCTCCGATTCTAATCCTTCCCTGTGAACAAGAGAGGATACTTCCCATTTTAAGAAAAAAAACAAACTACACGTCATGTACTATTGACTACAAGGCGTTTACTTTTCTCATTTAACTGTTCCTCTAGCGGCTACCTTTCCCCACCGCCGCACTATTTATCCATCGACATGAGTACATAGTGTGTATTCCTGATCACACGGCATGTACTGTCGCTCAGCTGGTGGCTACTTCCACTACCTTACTATTTACCTTCTGACTGACTACAAGGCATGTAAATACCCACTACACGGCATGTAGTTGGTTTTTACACCCTTCGTTGCTGACATGGCTACACACCCCGTGTACTCATCCCACACAGACAAAGTACACTGCATGTAGAATAGTACACAGTGTGTAGTCACAAAAAGTGTGATTTTTCCCCATTTTACTTATTTTCTCAAAAACACTTAAGGAAAAGAGAAAAGAAGAAACTCGTACCTCAAGATAAGAACCTAGTTCTTACAATGTGGGTGTGCCCACATACGATGCATGTTCGAAAGACATATTCCAGATGCGTGTTACGCTTATGTGGGTGATCAATGATTTTCCTACTTATGCAATGATGTCTTGATGGATCACAAAAGAAAAATTTCATGTCCTATTTGTATAAAGAATACTCAATCGAGAAGACTTAAATATCATCGTAGTTTTAGTTTTATAGAAAATCGACGATTCTTTCCAATGAACCATACATATAGAAACAATCTTCAAATATTTGAAAATATCATGGAGACTGACGATCTACCTCAGCGTATGTCTATAACTAATGTGCTTAATGAATTGAAAGATTTCAGATATTCATTTGGGAAGGGTGTAATGAAATCTATAAAGAGGAAAAATGTTTCTAATGATACCTATTACAATTGGAAGAAGAAGAGTATATTATTTGAGTTATCGTATTGGTCAACCAACTTGTTATGTCATTTCTTAGACGTAATGCACATTGAAAAGAATATATGTGAAATTTTTCTTCTAAATGTCAAGGGGAATACAAAAGATGATTTACGATCTCAGCATGACTTGGTAGATTGGGGGATCAGACCAGAATTTCATCCTATCTATATCAGTGAAAATAAATGGCAAGTTCCATGTGCTTCTTATGTGATGAAACCTGCTAAAACTATCAATTTCTGGAAGTTCTAGAGACTATTAAAGTTCATGATGGTTATTCAAACAATATATAAAAATGGGTCAACAGAAAAGAGTTGAAGTTGAAATCTTTGAAGACTCATGATTATCATGTCCTTTTGCATGAGTTGATTCTAATAGAAATCTGTCATCTCTTTTCCAATAATGTAAGAGTCTCAGTTATTCGGTTGTGATATTTTTTTAGAGATCATTGTGCTAAGAAGTTTTCCAAATCCTTCTTGTAAAAACTGTTGGGAGAGACACCATTAATTTTATGTGAGTTAGAGAAAATATTCCCTCCATCATTTTTTACATGCATGTTGCATCTGACTGTCCATCTTCCGAACGAAATACTTCTTGGAGGACCTGTTTCTTTCCGTTGGATGTATCCATCTGAAAGAAACATGTACACATTGAAATCATATGTTCGGAACAGGAATTATCCCGAAGGTTCTATTGTGAACGGTTACTTGGCTCAAGAATGTATGGATTTATTCTCAATATATTTGTCTGATCTTACTACGAGAATAAACAGAACAATGAGAAATTAAGAAGAACAGTATGAGAAAATTGAACCCAGTTTTCCATCACTTCCTCAAACAGGAGGAATTCTGGGATCATATCATTAATCCTTGAGGAGCGAGAGATGGCACATCGCACAATGTTGTTCAATTGTGATTTGTTCGATGAGTATATCAAGTAAGTAAATTGTACATGTATCTCTTGTATTATCTCTTGTAATTTTAAATATTTGTTAAACTATTATTATTTTTATCTATAGGGAACATAAATAATTGATATATAAAAAGAATCATTCTTTATCTTTGAGAAGTAAAGAGACTTTTCATTGCAAAGGGTTTTCTGCTTGGTTGAAAAAGAAGGTAAAAATATTTCTGTAATAACTAAATAAAAATAAAATTTAATTAAGTTTATTATTTGTTTATATTTCCGTTATTGAGTTTTCCTACAGACTCTCTTTCTAAGGAAATAAGAGTTTTGGCTTTTGGTCCTAATACCATGGTTTGTGCTTGTAAATCACTTGTGATCAATGAATACAAAGTTATTATCACTGAATGAGAAAGAAACATGAGAACACAGCATGATGGTGTTATGCTAACTGCCACAACAGACTATTATGCCAGTTCATCAGAAAATAGGCCTCGTTATGAAAATATAGCTTATTATGGAGTCGTGGAGAAAATAATAATTTTGGATTATTACTCGCATGTTCGAGTCATGATGATGAAATGTCAATGGTTTGATTCAATGATGAGGCAAGGAACCTTTATTGATGATTGTGGATTTTTATTTATTTACATGACTCGCACTCTTGCCACCGATGAACCATATGTAATGGCATCAATGGTGAAACAAGTTTTTTTATGTCAAAGATCATTGTCATCCTAAATTCGGTGTAATTATTGAAGAAAATCCTAGACATGTTTTTGATGAGGTTGATGATGAAGTTGACACTATCCCTACTGCAATTGAAAGAAATTTGTTTATTACTTATGATTACTCTAATAGATCAATTGTCAGAGTTGATTGTGAACTCAAAGTGGTGGTGGGAAATATATTGAATTATACAGTCGTGTTCTAACTTAAATTTTTCATCTATATCATTCAGAGTGTGTATCCTAGTACTTACCTTAAAACCACCATAAATTTTCTGTTTCATTATGTTTTTTATCAGAATGGTTTTTCTATATTTTGTTTTTTGGGTTACACATTAGTTAACTGTTTCTAATTACTTCCATATTTGTTTTCATTGCAAGAAATGACACCCATTGAAGAGAGGCGATGGAAAAATATGACAAAAAATAATTGTCACATGAAATAGATGGGCATTCCTCCACTCATCCCTGTTGTGAGTATTTTATTTCAAATATATATATTTTAATAACATATAATATCATGTGTTTAATTTTGTGTTAAAATTTTTTTCAGGATCCACCCCCTAGACGAGAGATGTTTGATGAGGATCCTGATATTGCTCCCAGTACATAGGCTAGTGGTAGGAGGGGGTGGTGTCAGAGTTAGATGATCATCTGGTGGTCCTGGTACTGAGGCCGGTGGTACGAGGGCTCATGGTGTGAGAGTTAGACGATCCACTGGTCGTACCCGATTGGACTATGCGCCTACCACAGACGTATCTTCTACACCCCATTTTGATCCTGTTGTGTCTTTAGGGACACACATAATATTTAGGCCTCTGATAATTACACTACTAGTTGACCAGACGTATGTGCCATCATCTTTTTCTTCTGGTTCATTATCTCCGAGCTATTATATTCCACCTTCTTCGTCTCCTGCTCCAACACAGTATGTGGCTGAAAAGCGTACACTGAGGGACACTCCACCTATACAGGATATTTCTTCAGCTTATGAACATCCAGTGATTCCCATTTATCCGACTACCACAGGTATATTTATATAAATCTAACAAATTTTTATACCAAAATTTATTTTTATTATAACTTGTACTGATAGTTTTTTTATTTAATAACAGATTAATCTATTGATAGGAGGCGGGGGAGGGGGCTTACTCTCTTGCATGTGGTATGGAACCACCAGACACATTTTATGGTTGAATACAATGATGATGGACAGATGATTGATAAATCTGGGTAGGAATGTCGGGGGTTTTTGGCGATGCTATCCAAATACTCCGATATCATTCCAGTCAGCCCTCTCTCTTGGAGACATCTGCCACACGAAGTCAAGGATAATGCGTGGGCACAAATATGGGTAAAAAATATATTGGATTTAATGTTGTATTTTTTTCTATTTATATGAATTAATCTATTGGGGGTCAGCTTCGTTTTAACTTCCCTGATGGCGAAGGTGCACGACCAACGCGTTTAAAGGAGCTAGGAGAGATTTGGAGAGATTATAAGCATGAGCTGTATGTTGGCTGGTGTGATAGAGTGGTAATTTAGTTGGAGACATTACCTATCGTGGATGACTGCCTGATATAGAAATATCACCAAATGCTTACCCAATGGGTGACTGCCAAATTTAAGGTATTAATCCCATTTGAGGTATTTAAATGACACTTTTCATATTTTGCATTAATATTATCTTATTTATTATTAAACATTATTTTGGAATATTCTGAAAAAAAAAACAAAAAAAACATTGATTACCTCCAAACTTTGGGGCACACTACTATGTCAGATCATGAGAGGCAGCTGGTACGATATAGTTGTTTATAATATTTCTTTAGGACTTGCCCTTTTTATTGTTTCCCACTAAAATTATGTGATTTATTGAATATTGAATATATGATTATACTTGCACTTTATATTGTTTCAATGTCATTACAGAAGCACAAATTGAATATTAAAGGACGTATCCCTCGAGAAAAATTGTTTTGCTCGAGTAGAAGGAAAAAAGATGGAACTGCGGTTAATGAACTGACACAAGAAAATATTGTAGGTTTAAATTTGTTTATTTTGATGTTTAATATCTATTTTAAAATTTAATAATCTATTAATATTTTTAACAGGATGCTTTAGAGGCCCTTGATGCCTAGGATCCTGACAATTTAGGGCCACACGATCATTTATATCAGGTTTTGGGAGATGAGCACTCTGGTCGAGTACACTACCAACCTGGTAAGAATATAGTACCGACGAGGTATTGGTCCTCTCTATGTATTCATTCTAATACCACCAAGTTGAAAAAAGTTAAGGAGCATGCAATAAAGTATGATAAAAGGGTTACAGAGTTGGAAGAACAGGTTCAAACGAGGGAGAAATAATTTACGAAACTAATCAAAGATTTATCTTCATCACTTACACCAGAGGCCAGCACGGCTTGCTATACATATATGTCATCGATGGGTACATTATCCAATGCACCAGGTGGCATTTCTAGTGGCAGTCAAGATGATGATGTTCCTGGTGACGACGAGGATGCTGAAGAGGATGAGGGCGAGGATGAGGATGAGGACGAGGGCGAGGATGGGGCTGAGGGCGAGGATGGGGACGAGGGTGAGGATGGGGTCGAGGGTGAGGATGGGGATGAGGATGATCATGGGGATGATGAGGAGGAAGACTATGAGGGAAAATATGGTGGCGAGGATGAGGATGATGATGATAGTGGTGATGGTGATGGTGATCAGGGGAAGATTGATCCATTACATTTTTGAATTCTGTATAACTCTTTATTTTTGAACTTGGTTTTTCACTCTTGTATGGATATTTTTTAATTTAGTATAACTCTTTATTTTTTGACCAAATATGGAAGCCTAATGATGTTATAATGGTTTATGGGGCTTCTGGAGCTTGTTTGGATCTCGGAACCCCAATCAGCGTAGAAAAACACTATGCCTCACGGTTAGAAAAATACTATGCCTCGTGGTTAGAAAATAACATGTTAGTTCTTTATAGAAGCCCCTAGAATAGGTCCCGTAGAACACTGGACACTTTTTTACTTTCTTTTATAACGAAAATAAGAAATTTGAATAATTATTTCATCCACTAAAGCCCCTCCCAAGTCTATCCTTCCAAATATGTCTTCTTTAGAAAAATAAACATTATCCAATACCTCCTAGAAGATTGGAAAGCTAAAAAGAACTATAATCAACCAAACATCATCCCTTAGTCCCATATAAAACCTACAATATTTTATGTAATCATTTTTGAAAAGATCTAGTGCAAGATTCGCCAACTCAACAAAGTGGTTGGAGAACTCTAGAAGAGTACGCTTCACTTTCTCCAACTTTACAAACTCCAAAGTATTTTACACGTGTAAAGTTTCATGATTAAAAGCTGGTTAAATATATTATTGAATGAAACCCAGGTAAGACATTTTTGAAACTTATCCTACAATATAGAATCCCAACATATTAATTCTGGTCATTTGTGACGTGTACGAGTCAACCGCGCCTCAATCTGAGGAACGATTTGGCCGGTATCACTCAAAGTGTGTCACTTTTATTTGAAATGGAAAAAATTTTAAGTGAAAAAAACAATTGGCATACGGAAAACTGACCAAACGCATCTAGATTCTATTTATACTTCATGAAAATGATCCATGGTTTATTTATGACATATACGAGTCAACCCCGACTCAATCCGAGGCACAGTGTGGCGGGTATCACTCGAAGTGTCTGTCTTTTGTTTAAAATGGACACTGTTTTAAGTAAAAACAATATCCATATGGAAAACTGACCAAAATTATTCTAATTATGTTGATACTTTAGCCCAAATATCCATGGGTCATTTTTGATGTGTACGAGTCAACCGCACCTCAATTTGAGACATGGTTTGGCCGATACCACTCAAAGTGTCTCACTTTTATTTCAAATGGACAACATTTTAAGTGAAAACAACAATTGGCATATAGAAAACTGACAAAATGCATTCAGATTCTGTTAATAATTCAGGAAAATGATCCATGGGTGACATGTACGAGTCAACCCCGACTCAATTTGAGGCATAGTGTGGCAGGTATCACTTGAAGTGTCTGTCTTTTGTTTAAAATGAACACTATTTTAAGTAAAAACAACAGCCATACGGAAAACCGACCAAACATATTCTAATTGTGTTGATACTTTAGAAAAATGATCCATAGGTCATTTTTGAAGTGTACGAGTCAACCACGCCTCAATCTGAGGCACAATTTGGCCAGTACCACTCAAAGTGTCTCTCTTTTTTTTGTAATGGACAACATTTTAAGTGAAAACAACAACTGGCATACGAAAAACTAACCAAATGCATTCAAATTCTATTGATACTTTAGGAAAAAGATCTATGGGTTATTTGTGACGTGTACGAGTCAACCCTGACTCAATCCAAGGCACGGTGTGGTGGGTATCACTCGAAGTGTCTGTCTTTTGTTTAAAATGGACAATTATTTAAGTAAAAACAACAGACATATGGAAAAATGACCAAACGTATTCTGATTGTGTTGATACTTTAGCACAATGATCCATAAGTCATATATGACATGTATGAGTCAATCATGTCTCAATCCAAGGCATGTTTTGGCTAGTACCACTCAAAGTATCTCACTTTTATTTGAAATGGACAACATTTTTAGTGAAAACAACAACTAACATACGGAAAACTGACCAAACGTATTCGGATTCTATTGATACTTTAGAACAACGATCCATGGGTCATTTTTGACTTGTAAGAGTCAACCTCGCCTCAATCCAAGGCATGGTGTGGCCAGTACCACTTAAAGTGTCTCAATTTTCTTTGAAATGGACAATATTTTAAGTGAAAACAACAACTGGCATACAAAAAACTGACCAAATGCATTCGGATTCTATTGATACTTCAAGAAAAAGATCCATGGGTCATTTGTGACATGTAAGAGTCAACCCCAACTCAATCCGAGGCACAGTGTGGTGGGTATCACTCGAAGTGTCAGTCTTTTGTTTAAAATGGACACTGTTTTAAGTAAAAACAACATCCATACAGAAAACTGACCAAACGTATTTTGATTGTGTTGATACTATAGAACAACAATACATGGGTCATTTGTGAGGGGTATGAGTCAACTGCGCCTCAATCTGAGGCACGGTTTGGCCGGTACCACTCAAAGTGTCTCACTTTTATTTGAAACAGACAACATTTTAAGGGAAAACAACAAATGGCATACCGAAAACTGACCAAACGCATTCGGATTCTATTGATACTTCAGGACAACAATCCATGGGTCATTTGTGACGTGTATGAGTCAACCACGACTCAATCTGAGGCACAGTGTGGCAGATATCACTCGAAGTGTATGTCCTTTTTTAAAATGGACACTGTTTTAAGTAAAAACAACAGCCATATGAAAAACTGACCAAACATATTCTTATTGTAATGATACTTTAGAAAAATGATACATAGGTCATTTATGATGTCTTTGAGTAAATCGCACCTCAATCCGAGGCACGGTTTGGCCGGTACCACTCAAAGTGTCTCACTTTTATTTTAAATGGACAACATTTTAAGTGAAAACAACAACTGGCATACAGAAAACTGACCAAACGCATTCGGATTCTGTTGATACTTCAGTAAAATGATCCATTGGTCATTTGTGACATGTACGAGTCAACCCCGACTCAATCTGAGGCATGGTGTGGCAGGTATCACTAAAAGTGTCTATCTTTTGTTTAAAATGGACACTATTTTAAGTAAAAACAACAGACATATGGAAAACCAACCAAACGTATTCTGATTGTGTTAATACTTTAGCACAACAATCCATAAGTCATTTTTGACATGTACGAGTCAACCGCGCCTCAATCCAAGGCAAAATTTGGCTGGTACCACTCAAAGTGTCTCACTTTTATTTGAAATGGACAACATTTTAAGTGAAAACAACAACTAACATATGGAAAACCGACCAAACATATTTGGATTATGTTGATACATTAGAAAAACGATCCATGGGTCATTTTTGACATGTACGAGTCAACCCCACCTCAATCTGAGACACGGTGTGGCTGGTACCACTCAAAGTGTCTCACTTTTGTTTGAAATGGACAACATTTTAAGTGAAAACAAAAACTAGAATACATAAATCCGACCAAATGCATTCAGATTATATTGATACATCGGGACAACAATCCATGGGTCATTTTTGACGTATACGAGTCAACCCCGTCTCAATCAGAGGCATAGTGTAGCATGTATCACTCGAAGTGTCTGTCTTTTGTTTAAAATGGACATCATTTTAAGTAAAAACAACTGTAATACGGAAAACTGACCAAACCTATTCAGATTGTGTTGATACTTGAGCACAAGGATCCATGGTTCAACCTCACACAATCCACTTATCATGTGAGAAACTCCTACCCCTATTCTAAAACACATGTCATTTATTACGCCAATGAAAATTACATTCCCTAAGTCACACAATCTAATTGATACACACCCATTATCATCATCACTAAGTTCAAAGACACCCACCCCAAACCATGAGACATTATATTTGTGTTTGGTTGAAGTCATTTATCCATTTCCTTATTTTGGGGTTATTAGCTTCTAATTTCTTTATTCAATCATGTATGTGTTATACAAAATGCAATTTTGTATCTATTATTAATTCTGTATAAAACATATAATTACGTATTCAATTTTTTATGTATTTTATTCATAATTAATAATTAAATTATGTATGTATTCAATTCAGTATTAAATTACAAATTGAATTTCGTTTTGCACATGTAATTTTCTCTCATAATTGAATTCTAAATCAATTATGTATGTTTATAATTTCCTTATGAGTTATGTTTTCATTCTATATGTGTATAGTTTCTGGAAGGTGGAAAATAATTGATTTAGAATTATGTTTTTCATTGTATATGTTTTCATTCTATGTAGGTATTCAATTCAGGCCTAGAAATGCAGGCCTGGAATCACTCAAAGAGGCTTGGACAGCAGCAGCTCACCACTCACAGTAGCAGGTCACAGCAGCCTACTGCTGCAATTTCCCAGCATGGCCTATGCCAACTATTGTAAACCGTTGTCATAGGGAGTTTTATACCAACAGTTCTATATAAATATTGGTATAAAACATCCAAACATATATCTGGAATAGTCTCTTTACCAACAATTTCAAACCGTTGGTGAAACATTTATACCAACGGTTATGTAAAACTGTTGGTATAAGGTGGATATCCTAAGATATGCCTATAGTTTTCCACAAACCATTGGCTTATATTTTTTCCTACTCCTTACTTCCCCACGGTTTGGATAACTGTTGGTATATATTATACCAGCAGTTTTGAACCATTGGAAAAGACTTATTTTCCAGTAGTGGGAATTACTTATGAGGGTGAAGAAAAATTCTGTACTCACAAGATATCAGATATATCATGATCGTTTGAGAAGGAAAAGGCTTTATAGTGCCTTGTCTTGAAAGATATGAAGACTCTAAAAATTGTTCAACCCTATACATATTTTCAGATTCTTAAATTGTGGGTTCAAGGTTTTATTATTCCAAGAAAATGAGATAAGGATAAACTGAAGAAAAGTGATATCTATATTTTGGATTTCATGGTGAACCTCGGGAAGATAAATTTGGTGATGTATATTTTGATTATGATTGATAATATCAAGAATGAAAATATGAAGTCTCGAATTATCATATATATGGTAATTCTCCCCAATATTATTGTTATTTGCCTTCAGTCTTTCAAAATCCCTTGTAGTTCTAAGGCAAGAAACTACAAGGTTACACTTCTTAGTGATGATACCTTGAGAAGGATGAAGGCAGGCTTCTCAAATGAATTCAGAGAATTTTATGACCTACCTAAAGAAGAAGTTGAATATTTAAAAAAGAAACTAGAAGTGTTTGAAACTTATAATAAGGGTGGAAGGAAGAGGAAGGAAAAGGAACCAGAAGAGAAAGGAAAAACCCATGTGGATAAGGAAACACAATCTGCACCCCCAAAACCAAAGAAGAAAAAGTTTTACCCTGATGAACTAGTGGATAAGTGGAGAGAGGGCAATAAAAATAGGAATGGGAGCCCACAATTGGATTGGACCCTTCTGAGGCAAAAGCTTTAAAGATAAAGGATCCTAAGGATCTTGGAGAACAAGAGAAATAAAAGAAGTAGAGGAATAAGTTTTTTGAATCCAAGATAGTTCAATACCTTCTCAATGATACTGATAAAACCTCTGAACAATACTTGGTACCAAAATCTTTTTTGCAAGAATCAATTCCCATGACTCCAGGAATGAAGATACCGATTCCGAAACCAGATCAAGAAGAAGTAATAGTTCCAGAAGAAGAATTGGTAGAAGAAGAAGAAGAAGGGAGTGGTGATACAGAAGACATGGTAAGGAGAGTGGAGGATTATCATGAGAAAGAGAGTCCTTCTGAGAAACTTTCAATCCAAACTTCTGAAGCAGAGTCTTAAAATCTTGATACACCTAAAAAAGATGATAAGGTTCAGGAAGAAGTGAATAATCTATCTGAAGAAGAAAGCAGCAATCATGATTTTATTCAGCCAGAGGATGTTGTGGTAGGTACAGAGAAAAAAAAATCTTGAGGAAGATAAGATTTTTCAGCTATTAGATAGTGAGCATAAATCTCCCAAAGCACAATAAATCATTCCAAGAGTCGATAAGGTAAAGAAGTTTTTGGTGGATACACCTAGTAAATCTATGGTGAAAAAAGAAATAAGTTGGTGCTTCATCGAAGAGGAAATCTGAAAAAATTGAAAAACAATCCTCACCAACCAAACAATCTGATTTGGAATCTCCCTCTCTTGGACTTTATTTTATGGTACAGTCTTTGAAAAAGTTGGTTGATACCATTACATTATTCCTGATTATTTATTCAATATTCCAGTTGCTTCAGCATTCGTTCAATCAAAAATCAGATTTAGTTTCAATGTTTATGGATATATTTGTTGTACATTAGGTATATTTCAAATCTTTTCTCATTGGTTATGAGGCTCATAAAAGATCATGCAAGAAGATTACAAGTTGGTCAAAAAATATAGTTGAAGAGCTTAGAGTCATTGATTAATTTCAAGATAATGTGAAAGATGATTTTTGACACCGAACATGGAAAGCTTAATGATCATAATAAGATCTTTGAGGAGATACTATCTCTCAAACAAACCACTTGGAAGCAAGAAGTCAATGACTTGAATGGAAAGCTTAATTCAATGGCTATGAATTGGAAGAGAGAAAGGGATATCATAATTGTGTTTTAAGAAAAGATTATTAAGAAAGAAAAAGTATTGAAGGCTCAGGAAGAATGTATTAAGGCTCAGGAAGAAAAAATTAAAACCTTGGAGAAGAAAAGTGAATATCAAGATCAACTACTGAAGAGTTTTGATGAAGATCACAAGGAGATTAAGAAGCTGAAAACCATTTTGAAGAATTTTTTCTGAAGGATAAAGAAGGATAATTTCCCCAAATATGATCTTTTATTGTATTTTCTTCTTTTTACAAATTCTTTCAAACTTAATAAAATTTTGGTTGTTCTCATATATTTGGTTGTTTAGTATTGTTTTTTCAAGTACCATTTTTATCCATTCTCTTTATTCCTTTTGTAAAATCACAAAGGGGGAGAAATGAGTGATAAAAATAATTCTAAGTAAAGAAGATATTTTTCTAAGGGGGAGTTCATCAAGGGGAAGTTCTTATCAAAGATAATTTTCATATACAAGAAAATGCAAAATATCAATTAGGAAATCAATAATACGATCATTAGGGATTTCAAATCCTAAGGGTCAGTTATTCGTATTCACTATGTTTCATATGTAAAGGGAAATAAGTTTTTATTTTATATCCATAATGAAATTTTCTATGTCCTTATATTTTTTTCATAAGTATTTTTTGTGCTTTCCAAAAAGGGATAGATTATTGAGTCAATAAGGTTTCCTTATGACTTTTCCATTTCTCTATGATTTAAAAATCACAAACACTCTATCTTATGGTAAATCATATTTTCCCTAAGCTTTATCTTAAAAGGGAAAAAATTCCTTCCTCAAAGAAAATTTATCCTTACCTATGTTTTAATTGTTCATTTTATAGTTTCTATAAATATAACTTTTTTTATTTCAAAAGGGTAAAATTTTGTTTCATATATAAAACCTCTAAATCCTATAAATCCTTAATTTTAGAGTATTCTATTTCCAGGTTCTGATTTCTGGTTCCGAATTCAGATTATAAATTCTCTGAAAATAAAATTCCAAATTCTCTGAAAATAAAACTCTGAATTCTCTGAAATTTAGACTCTGAATTCTCTGAAATTTGACTCTGAATTATTTGAAATTCAGATTCTGAATTCTCTGAAATTTAGACTCCAAATTCTATGAAATTCAAACTCTAAATTCTCTACAATTCAGACTCTGAATTCTCTGAAATTCAGACTCTGAATTCCTAAGAATTAAGATTCTGAATTCATTAGAATTTAGATTCCAAAGTCTATAGAATTCAGGTTCCGAATTATTTGTAAAACAGAATCTGAATTCCCATGATTTATAGTCTCCAAATTATTATTTTCTTAGAGTCCAAAATTTTATTTTTTCCTAGACTCCAAAAAATATACTTGGTTAAGAAACCTTATTTTACTTCCACTTTTTATAGTTATGAAATTATGTCCTATATTCTATTTCTAACTAACCATTTTTGGAGTGATATTTGTACAAGTCCCTCCAAAATTCAAGGAAAAATATGATTGTAGGAGGGAAGAGTTGACCATTGGAGAAGTGACTATAAATAAAAGCTCATTTGAACAGGTTTAACACTAACTACCTTAAAGTTTGAGGACATCTGTGGATAGGAAGATAGAGGTACCGACTACCTTAAAGTTTGAGGACTTCCATGGATAGGAAGATAGAGGTTCTGAATACCTTAAATTTCAAGGGCTTGCATTGATAGCATGACAGATTCCGATATTCTAATCGAGGGCTTACCCTGGTGTGGGTAAGGCAGACTTTCTTGAAATTATAAATCAAGGGACCATTATCCAAGGTTGTTGGATACCCTTATCTTTGGGTTAAAAGGTTTCATAATTGTTACTTTCTTTTTTTCATGTTTATTTCCATTGTATTTTGATAAAAGAAGAAAGTATAACCTTATTATACTTTATTGTTCTTTTTTTACATTTATAAGTAAGATTCTATACGCTTTAATGTAGAATATTTTTCTTGTAAAATTTTCTTAAGTTTCATTTCCGGAACCACATTTCCAGAACCTAGAAATTTTGTAGAACTAAAATAGGTCTTGTGAATTAACCATGTTTAACTCTATTATACATTTTTTTCCTTAAGGTTAAAAATGAATGTTTTTGAACTTACAATTCACCACCCTCTTGTAATTGAGCATCTACATTCATATTTCGATCCTACAGATATTCCATGGGTAACAGCTAGATTATATGCACAGAATATCATCCATGATCTCACAGGGATGATGGGATTATATTATTCCACAAGTGATACATGGGATCCAATAAAAAAATATGTTGGATGGTCCCATTGTGTAAATAAAATTACATAATTTCTTAAGAGATACTTGGATTCCCTACATGAAATACCTTATAAGGGATCCATACAATAATTGATTCAATGTTTTATCTTTCATTTCAAAGAAAACACTTAGATTTGGTCAATATCTTAAATACTTTAATGTATAAGTTTACTCATGACTAATAAGTCGTAATTTACAATTGACTTGTTGATCCCTTGTATGATTTTCATTACATAGTGATATCTTGGATTTGTGCCTTGTGCCCCAAGACTATTCCATAATAATAATAAATACTCATATACATGCTATCTTAGGACAAAATAGGAAATTTCATATAGGTATCCCATGAGGAACAAGAGTTGGCAAGGGTGTTGTTATCTCATTACCTTTTTTATTATTACATGCACACTTCTATATTATATAATCATAGGATGGATTGTTTTATGCATTATTAGAGGTGGCATAATTCATTTAACTCCCACCTTGTTCGAACCTCTGATTGGTATCGTGACAGACTTGATGGGTTCAAGTAGGGATAAAGGGTACTTCCCAGGTATGGATGCTGGAATTTCGATAATAGGATAGATTATAGGAGTGGAGAATCAAGCAACTGTTCATGATGCTATTGGAAATAGTTTTTTTTACTTTTGTATGTTTTTTATAGCATATATATATATATGGTACTTTTTTTAAATTATTTACCTTTCATCCTTAGTTAGTTTATAACATCATGGAATACTCATTTTTATATGATACTATGAACAGATTATTCGATACTTATTTATATCGATTGATGTTTCTCATTTTGGTATCCTTATTTATTCTTCCACTACTTTAATATTATAATGTTTTTAGTTTTTATATTATACTTCATGTATTTTTTTCTCTATGATATATAGAGTATAGTCCCCCCCACTGTACAATCATAGACCCTTGCTTCTAGTCATCAGCCACGGGTGTATAGGAAGGTGTTGTAGAGTCAATATGGCCAGCAGGTCGAGTCACTTATCAGTGGACCAGGTTTGGATGTCACAAGTTTTGGAACCACTCATATAAATATCACAAGATATTACCATTAAACATCCATTTGGAAACTTTTCCCAAGAACTATGTGATGTTTGAATTCATGCATTGGAAATAAGTTCACCAGAAGTAGTAGTGTTAGTTTAATAGAAGTTACATGGGGGACTCAAACTATCAAATCAATAGAAGCATGCTATTGGATAGTGAGATGACCGGAATGTGATTTTAGTTGAATTTAATATATTAATGAGTTCATTAGATATATTATAGTTGATTCATAGTTTGGAAATGTTTATAGGATTAACTGAAGTTGTTATTAGTGGTTTTTGTGTGTGTTTTAGATGAATCATGTATATATGTAAAAGTGGATTCTTTTGAATGTATCATATGTTTGATATATGTTTAATGTTATTTGAATTACTTTGAGATAAGTCGTTATAAAAAATCATGGATACATTCTTCATAGGATTTATATAAAGGAAATATATTAGGAATCATTAATTTTTATTGAAATATTACATGAACTATTCAGAAAGAGTTAGTGGTCAAAGAAACGAGTGATACAGGGAAACATATTATACAAAAGTAAAATTAAGGTCACTTGTAGTTTTCGGATGGTGGTTCCAAAAACATTAATGGATGGGACCATTATATAAAGTCTATAATGTACAGGTATAATATAAAATGGTAATAAAAAAATAGAGATCTTACCAGGACTATAATGAGGACGAAGTGGTTCTGGAAGGAGCACTCCTGGGAACATATATGGGCTGAAGGTTGAAATTCCAAAGGTTGGAGTCTAGGAAGATGAGTGTTAGAAGAGAAATATCTACGTAATTAGTGATACTTGTTCCAGTATTCCAAGTAAGATTGTAATAAATTTTATTATCCTTATAACTCCTATGTACTTCTCTTTTCGGTAGAATGAAAAGAGATATTTTCACTCTCTAAAGGATATAAGAAACAATTTTTGAACTATGCAATACTTATGTGTGCCCTATTTTGTTTTTATGTATGTATGTGTTTTGTTTTCATGTTCTTCTTCATAGGATTATTTCGTTTATGTGAGACCATGAGGTGACCTAAACCAAATTTTGATGATGAATTGATGGAGTGAATGTGGTTCTCGATCATCTCAATTATATATATCAAATTCATGGGGGATACATGATCAAAAGGAGATGATTCTGATAGTTGATGTTCCACTATATCATAGGATTATAATATGGATCTTTTTTTCTTGAATTTTTTCACACATCAATAAAAATGTTATAAAATCTTGGTTCCTATGCTTGGTATTAAAACAAGGTGGTGAAGTGGCTGGTGGAGAATTAAATCAAGTAATTTATTGAAGTGTCTCTCTAACAGTAGTGGTTATACCAAAGATATTCTATAATATAAAATTTTATCTTTACTTATAGGTTTCTTGAACTGTTTTTATGTTTGATACATCTATAAGAGCTTGGTTAGAAGATTATTGGGTTATCACTATCAGTTATTCTATTTGGTTATCATATGGATTACCTAAAAATGTTTTGGTTAGTGTAGAGGAGATCTATGAATATATAAATTCCAACTAACTAAAAGGTTTAATATGGATGTTTTCCATTCTTTGGAATAGAATTCCAATCTATGTGGAGGATTAAAAAAATTACCAAGAAACCCAATGATCCTTTACATTTCCTATATTTAGATTGAACTCACATTTTTAGAGGATAGTACAATAATCTCTTATACATGTTTTGATGATCTATTGGTGAAAGATAAAGAACTTGGAGGATACTAGGTTTTCAACTTCAAGAGGGTTTTCAATTACTTTGAAATGATAAGTTAGTTGGAAAATATGTAAGAAAAAACTATAAGGTCTTGAAAATAAAAAAAAAGTTGTTTTTTAATTATTTAATCATTTCAAATGATGAATGTTCATATAATGGGTTTTCATAACTATAGTATGATATCTATTCAAATAAATTGAAATCGATGGAGAATGGTATTTTTGTTCCTAAAATGTTCAAATTTTGGATCTTCCAAAAACCAACAACTATGAGGTGAGGAAAAAAATTATCACCAAGTGTTATCCAAAGTCTTTCTTGATTCATATTAGATAACAATAGTATTTCATCACTCAATATACATAAAAGTATATAGGTTTTATTGTTTTAGAACCCTCATGACTGTTGGAAAAGTGGTTCTTTTATCTAGATGATAATTAAAAGAAGGCGTAGTGTGATATGTTCTTGGTTCATTTGAATATGTCTATCCATAATGGAATATTAATTGTGGAAGAGTGAAGGGATTCTCACTAGGATGAATTATGGTTATGGAATATGTGCATATTTTTCAATCTTTAGAAGGATATGTGAAGATAATGTGTTGGCATTCCATGGATCAGATAACTGGAATATGGAAATTGAGGCATGAATCTCATGAGTTCATAAGAAATAGATAGAATGAATGGTTAGGATATTGAATTATATGAATATTTTATGCAACTCAATGGTATTTAGTGAAATCTTCAGTGGAAGAAACTCCTGCTCATATTTAGATGGTTTCAATAACTGAATGCCAATATACATTATTATACTTTCCTCTAAAATCTAGAGGAGACATTGAAACAACCCAAATCTAGTAACTCAAGCCCCTTTTTTATTAAATTAATAAAAAATAAATTGATTATAGGATACAATGGTTTATTATTATTAGGAAACTATATTCATGAAGAAATATTGCATTAAATTTAAAATTAAAGAATCATTATATGATAACCTGAACACAATATTATTTATCCTTGAAAATCCAAATGTCACATGTTGTAATCCTCTTAGTTTCCTTGGGAAATAGAAAAAGAAATGAAAATGGGTGAGCTCATATTCTTAGTAAGGGATTTAATATACCAGAATATATTATTCCAAATCATGAAATCAATAATTCATCAAGAATAAATAAATTTCATAAAAAAATAATGTACCGTGGAATACATAACAATAAAGAATTATTAGATAAGAATAATTGATCTCATAGTTAAATAATTCATAATGTTTAACATCAAAAACATACCGTTAAGGCCCTATTCCAAGTCACCATATATATATGGGTAATGACTATACCAAATACCCAACTAGCTTGTCTTATAAGAGTTGTCGATACATCACGTGGTTATATAATTATGGGGCCCATATATCATTTAATATTTCTAATAAATATATCATATGAATAGTATTTATAAATAATAAATATCAAAATATTCAATAAATATACTCATATATGACCATGGATAAGTAATCAATATATTTTATATAGGAAAATTTAATATATGAAATATAAATATTTCACTATTCGGTTGAATAATATGACTATTGAGTTGAATATCTAAACATATTATTAGGAAAATTTAGAAATTAAAAATATAATGGAAAGTAACCTTATCAAAGGATTCATGACATGATATTATTGAGGAGTAATTTCATGGTTTATGGATATTAATAAGAAACAAAATCATTAGGGTTTGTGAGGAGCTCATGAATCAATGTATATCCCCCAGGAGTGTCAAAATAATTGTACAATTATGCCCATTTTTTGAACCCTAAGTGAATAATGAGTTAATACCCAACCATGATTTTAAAGGATGTCAACATTGATTTAATCTGAGCCAAATATTGTGTTCACGTATTCTTATCAAGACAAGGATGTATTTTCTTAGAAGTCACGAACACATTTCCAAAATTTTATAGTGTTTTATGGACACAAAATTGTTTTCTCATTATAACCAAACAAGAAGGTAGTATAATGATAGTGAATGCAAATATATCATTTTAAATATAATAAGTTATTTTATAATAATGAATTGTAGTAACATTTCTCAATTAAAAAGAAACAAAATCCAAAGAATTTAAAAATATATATATATAATAGGTTAGGAACCCTTACGTAGAAAAGTAGAAACTTTATTCTTCATAAGAACACATTATAACCTTATAAAGTCTATGGAGATGCTCTTGATAGAAAAAAATATAAATAATTATTACTCAATGACTTTGGATTAGAGATAAATTGGAAAAATGGAGGTGGGTTTATTTGAGGAGGAGGGTATTTTTGAGATAAAATATTGATTATTTTGTCATTTATCCCGCTAGTTTTTTAATTGTATTGATTCCCATGACATGAGTTAGGTATTTTAAAAAATATTTTTTTGAACATTTCAATAAATACAAAACTAAAAGAAACCTTACAATAACTCCATTAAATAAAAAGAACCAAATATAATTTTTATTTGGAAAAAATATAATTTAGGTTCTAAAATGTCAAATATAAATTTCTATATTCAACATAATAATTTTATATTAAATATTTAACTCTATAAATAAATATTTAGTAAACAATGGTTTATTAATTTTTAATTCACTCTTACATCATAATGATATCATAAATGTTTTGGAATTTGTAAAAACATTAGTTTTCAATTTTCACAAAAAAAATCAACTTCTTTAGAAATTTTAATAAAAATCCACATAAATTTTTTATGACGTGATTATTCTAAATTTAAATAAGTTTTTTGAAATTAATTCCCTATCTGTATGAAATTTAATTATTAAATTAAAACACTTCTGTATTTCAAATTCATTTATTTTTCACCTGAAATTCAAAGAATGATCTTCTGTTAAAGCTAATTTTTATGTTGAGTCATATGTGTGTAATTATTATTCATTAAATAATATAAAATTTTAATAATTATTAATTATATTATGATTAAAATATTTTATTAATTTTATTGGAAACATGAATAAATAAAAAAATTACATTACCTTAGTTGATTCTCTGTTCTTACATCCCCCCCTTAAATTATTTTATCCAAAAAAAATTTGGATTTACATCAATAAATAAAAAGATGAGGTTAATTATTCCAGGTTCCTTCCATAAGAACACATTTTGTTTCATATATCATGTGATTCATTAAAAAAACTCCATTTTAGTTATTCGATTCTATATAACCTTCCCTCTTGTGTAAAAAATGTGTACAAGATCTTTATTATAAGACAATTAATTTTTGATATCTATTTCTTCTATGGTGTGTTTTTTTGTTGGTTATAGAATATATTTACTTAAAAATTTTATATATAAGGAATCATGAACTTTAGAGTGGTTGGGTGAAAAATCCAAAGGATGGTATATAACTCAAATTATGTTTAAAATCCGAAAAGGCTAAATATACATCAGAATTTACATTTCCTTTTTATAAAACATTATAATTACATTCTATTGTAATACATTTCAGAAGAACTTATCTCCCAATTGTAAATACAAGTCTTTCCTTAAATTATTATCATTTTTTTCTCCTTTGTGTTTTCTTGATATTATTCTGGCTAACACACACCTTCTCAGTTGTTTCCCTAATAAGATCTAGACCCAGTGGCCTTATTTCCCAACTTCATCCCATTGGGTTGGAGTAAGACAGTTTTTCCCATAAAAAGGCCCTATAAGGATCCATTTTTATGCTTGAATATAATCTAATCTTTATTGAAAATTCCACTGGTGTTATTTATTGGTTCTAAAATCCTTATAAGCCATGTTAGAATGACTATAAAAAGTATTCTATGGTTTGGAATGTCCTTTTAGACGCCCCGTGTATTTGAAAATGGTAAGTAGTGCTCATGTGTATATTAGTGTTCAAGTACATTTGAATAATTCCCTATTATTTGATGTGAAATGAGGATTATGATTAGATACAATTTACAATGGTGAACTCTGACGTATCACAACATCATTGATATATGGTCTTGCAAGGTGTTCAAGGGGTAGATCCTTCTTTATTTTATATAAACGTGTATATTGGGTAAGGTGATCCACAATGAACCATATAGAATCATTATTATTATATTTGTTAGGAAATATGGTAAAAGTTCCAATTATTATATCATCTCGATTCTAGATTGTTACTGGGAGAGGTTTCATTACACCCTTTGGGAGTTTTCTCTAATTCATTACTTGTTAGTATATCAAACATATTGATACATATATAGCAATTTCTTTCTTTATTTTTTCCACAGGAAGTGCTCCGTTAGATCCATATACATTATGGTGACACCAGGGTGTATAAAGAAATTCAATCTATGTGCTTTATCCAACGATTAAATAATCATATTATGTACTAATGGAATACATAATATCATTAAAAACATCAACAATCCATATATATAAACTAATTATATCAATATCCCATGTTCCATGGATTTATCCATTATTTTTAAAACATTTCCATATTATTTATACTTATTTATCTTATCTAGTAAATATAGTTGGTCAATTACTTGTAAATTTAATTATTTGACCCTTCTTTAATAATTATAAAATTTGACTTTAGTAAATCCAATAAAATTTTATCCTAATCCATCCTTATCCTTTATAAGACTCCATGATCCTTCTTACTCAATACATATTCTAGCTTGTTTTCTTTCCCATGATGGTAGTGTATTGTACTATTATATTCCTTCAGTAGTTTTATCAATATCCTTTGCATCATGTTGATATCTTTCTCAATGAGTATATTATTTAATCTTTTTTAATCAGTATATATGTTACATATTTCACTATAAAGATAGTGCATTAATATTCTCAATGAAAATATTACATATTCCATATCAATAACATGAGTTGTATATTTTTTTCATGGGTCATAAATTGACTAGATGTATAAGAAATAACTATATAATTTTTCATAATTACACACCCAATTCCTTTATTTGATGCATTATAGTATATAAACAATCCTTTATTTTCCAGTTGTAGGGTCAATATTTGTGTATTGATAAATATCTTCATGATTTCATCAGAACTGTCTTCACTTTTATTTTACCATGTGAATCTTACCCCTTTAAATGTAACTTGGATAATGAATTAGAGAATTTGAAAATAATTTAAATATATCACCAATAGTAACTAGTTTAATCCAAAAACTATATATCTCAATTATATTTGTCTTCATGGGACATTATTTAACCACCATTGTCGTTGCAGGGTAAACAAATATTTCATCATTGGAGATAATTTGGTCCAGAAAGGAAACTTCTTGAATCTAAAATTCACACACACTTGGTTTCCTATATATCTCTTTCTCCCTTATAGTTCCAAGGATGACCCATAAATTCTCACTATTCCCTTCATATCACTTAGAGTACATCAAGATAACATGAATAAAATAAAAAATGAATATTTGTATAATCCTTGAATTCTCAATTAATTAAATCCATAAACAAATATTGTAATTTTTTTAACCCAAAGGGAATTAATTTTAACTCATAATTCCTATACCTTACATGAATTTACATATACGAATATCATTCATATTGGACTTTAGATGACGGTAAACAAAAAAAGATTCAATCTTTGAGAAGTTTTGATAACCATTAAGTTTATCAAATAGATCATCAATATGAGGTAAAATATTCATATTTATAGTAATTCCATTGATTTCCCTATTGTCAATATATATCCTTGTAGACCCATACTTCTTCTCCAAAAATAGTATTTTTCTATCCCTAAGGTAAAACAATAAGGTGTTTGAATAACTTATCATATATATCATTAAATTTCTATTTTAACTCCTCAAATTCTTCATACTTAATTTTATATATAGGATTAAATATAGCCATTACAATAAAGTTAAAATAAATTTATAATTATACATTACGATTAGGTGTATATCTGTGTAATTTCTCAAGAAATGGATCAATATAATCCCTCATAATAGATACATACTCTATTCAAAGGATATAGCTTTCATCCATTGATTCATTCCATCAAATAATTTCATTAATATGAGCTACTATAGATGGTTCCAAACAAGTCTCGGGAAATGTAGTTCCTTCTCTAAAAACAAAAGAATCTATTCCAAAATCATAGATTGTAATCTCCCTCTCACAATAATTAATTCTTATATTATAATTCAATATTAAATCCATTACAATTATTATATCAAATTATGGAATTGGAATTAAAATTAGGTAGTAGTTAAGGAAACTTTATGAATTTTAATAGAGAAAAAACAATATACATTCCTTTCTAAAGATTTACACTTGTAGTTTTAACAGAATACTCCAACCATAGTGCTTTAGGGGACGATTAAATGTTCTTAGAAGACTTGTGACATATAAATGAGTGGATATATTGAGAATATTATAATGTATTATCATAAATTTATTTCATGGTGTAATTACTTGTTATAACATCAGTTTTTACTCTGACTTATGTTACTATGATATTAAAGGATCAACCTTTCCTCCTTGACCTCTTCCATTAGTTCACTAATTATAAATTTTTGTTTTCTTTCTTTTCATTTCACATACGAATGTGAAAAACCTTATATCTATAATTATGTGACACTATCATTACCTTTAAGAAATACTTGGATTTTTTCATCTGATAGTTATTATATTCTAGAAATTATACAATTCCATTTAATCCTTTACAAAATTATTTTCAACATGGTGTTCATCCACATTTTTCTTCTCTTTTTTCTCATTGAAATAAAAAGACATTATGAAATTATTTTCAATATTGATGAAACTTGTCAGTATCAAATCATAAGATGAAAATATTTAAAAAAATATCTTCAAATTATTGGATTCAACCTATCGAAGAAGCAATCAATATTTCTCTGTATATTTTATACATAATCTACAAAATGTCTTGGTAACCTCATAATGTGACCATCATACTCAAATTTGATATCCTATTCATTTTTTCAGATAATTATGAAATGTTTTCCTTGTTATATTGTTCCACCCATTGAAAGTATTAATCAACTAATATCAACTTAAAATAATTTCATTCTATATTGTTTATCTCACCTTCCTTCTTGGTGTTTTGAATCAAAGAAAACCATTGATCAAAATCTCCCCTTAGATAATTTATATCCATGATAACCTTCTCTATTTTACTACATTCCAAAGTAATACCTTCTATAGGTATTTCATCTATTATTCCAATATTAATAAATTCATGGTTCTATTAATGGATATATTTTTCCCTCATTACGTAGTATATTATTTTTACACCATGATTTTGAGTAATAGATTTGTAATGTCCCTGTCCCCGGTAGCACAAAGCTGGATTCTTAATTTATTTCATTGGTATTATGAACATGCTATCACATCCCAAAGGACAGAAGAGTTTAGTAGCTTTGGAAAATAAGATAAGAACATAAGTTTTACATAAAAAATTGAAATTAAAACCAACATAGTAACTCCATTGAAAACACTCTTATTCTCTTAATTTATCCATACATGTCAATCATAATATACATCTTGGTATCCTATAGAAAAAATAAAACATAAGAAAGTGGTGAGCTTAGATTCTCAATAAGGGTAAAAAATATAGTGAAATCTATCATAAATAAACATAAACAATATGGAAAGGTTAATAACTAAAAATTCATTCCATTAAAACATAATCCTAAGTATAATATGGTAGGAATAAAAGCTAATAGAATAATTCCGTATAAATAATCACATGAAAATGAAACTTAAACATGGATGTTATACTAGTAGAATAATCATATGGAATATAAATACTTATAACATATTGAGGGAATTCATAATCTGGGAGATCATAAACATATCATCAAGGCTTCTTCCAAGGAACCATACATAAATGGGTAAAAAAACCGATCGAGTTTGTCTCATCTGAAATATTGATGCATCTAGGTGATGTAGAGAGATACACTCATAAATTAATATGTCTAATTCATTACTTGTATGAAATGGGTGGAACATAATAAACATATGTATTCATATTTAAACTAGAATTTGAAATATTAATAACTTTTTCTATACAATAAATATAGTCATAAACCATCTAGAGTAATATGGTGATTGGTATCAAGATAGTACATCCCCAAAAATAATCATAAACCCTTTAAAAAATATGGTAGATGGTAAAATAAGTGGTCAATATCAATTAATAATAATATTAAATATAGTGTATTTAAATAGTTGAAAATACTCTTATTAAATCATTGAGAAATTCTTTAGAGAAATACCATTTTCTTTAAAAATAATTCTTTTGGAAAATCATTTGTGTTTTCCATAAAACTAATATTGTAAACATGTATAAACCAAAAAAGATAATGGAATTAAATCCTATTTTAATAATATTAAAATAATTTAAAAAATATATTTATATTCAAATTTGAAAATTGAAGTCAAACCATTTGAAAATAGCCACTTTTGTTCAGTTTAAGGGAAAATGTAACTGATTCTTTAAAACCGAAAAAGGAATAATTATTTAAATAAAAATATAAATGAACTAAGATATATTTTCATGATGAAAAATATCGACTTTATAAAAATATATATATATTAAAACATATTATGTATTGTACTTTAAAATGTTTATGAAATTGGGATGTTCCTTTTAATTGTGCTTACTTATTGGGAAGAATTAAAAAGGGAACCTTATAAACATGTATTGATCAAAAAATAAAGAAGAATTTATAAAGGTACATATTTTTGGAACCTACAACTAGAATTTAGGAGTACATAAGAGGAATTAATAATTACATTTGGGTAAAGATAGAAAAGTGTAAATCGAAGGAAAAAATGGAAGTTTGAGGAAAATAACTTACATTAATTCCTTCTTAATTATGTCATGTTTTTTCCAACTGAATAAAAAAAATTATTAAAAAATTTATATATAATTTAATTATATTAAATTATAAAACTATTTATCAATTATAATAATTATATTAAATTTCATATTTTTTTCTGAAATTGAAGTGTTTTGATATCATGTTATTTGTAAAAAATATTATATTTTTTTCCTTAATTTCTCTATTTTGTTAAATGTAAATAATACATTAGGAATATTTAATTTCATAAGAATATAAAACTTTTAATTAAATATTTAAATATTATATAAAATTAATATTTTCTATCCATGAAGGTGGTTATATAAATTTTCTAGGAAATGTCTTCATTGGTGGTTAACTGACCTTTAACGGGATATTGTCGAAAGAGCGGGAAAATGGAGATTAAAATTCATATATGTAATATATATGATACATACAGTAGGTTATCATCATTAATTTCATGCTAAATTACTTCATAAATAATTTCAGAGTATGTGGTTTTGAAATTAATTTGGAAAAAGAAGAAGGATAAGAATAAAAAAAGAATGAGTTAATGGAGGTTTACTATTTCCTCACTGTAGCTTCTCTTGTATGACACTATAAATCCTTGGTGATTGGAGTTTAATCACTCCAGAATATTCCATGGATTCTGAGAGGCTTAATAGAGAATATTTTGATCGATCATTGTCTTTTTAATGAATTGGATGAGTTGTTTACCAAGGTAAGGTAGAGGGGATATTTATACTTGAAGGGAGGGGTATTTTTAGAATAAAATATTATATCAAAGGTGAGACTTTTAATAGTGATTGTTTTTACAATATGAATCATATATGAATATAATATAATGTGTTTAAGAGATTAAAATAAAATTCTAATTATAATTCATTAGTTTATTAAAAAGGAATGTGGTAAAAATAAAAATTGTTTTTTTAAAGAATCACTTTTGACTTCAGGTTTTTTGAAAATAGTTTTTAGGTTTGGAAATTGATATTTTTGTATTCTAATGTTTCATTTTTTAAATTAAATATAAAATATCCTAAATAAAATTTCTAAAAATAATTATTTCACTAATACATCGTGAATTATGTTATTTACCTTACACAAGTTACGTGAAAACTATATTTTTATTGTTCATCAGAAAATTGATGTATTTTAGAAAATTAACAAATAATAAACATTAAAAAAATTAAGCATGATGATTTTAAAAATTTAATACATTTTTTGGAAAAAAACATTTCTAAATACAATAAATTTAATTTTTTAATTAAAATCCTCATTTATTCAAAAAATACTGATTTTAAAATTATTACTGATTTTATGACGCTTTGAAAATTTTATTATGTTCTCATAAAATTATCATTTAATAATTAGTCAAAAAAATTAATTGATGAATCTATATTTTGAAAATAAATTTCCTTTTAAATCATTATGTTAATTAACAAATTGTAATTAAAAATTTATGTTCAATAAAAATAAAAATACATAATTTATAATTGTTGGAAAATTTATTTACTTATTCCATGAAATTATTATATTATATTTTCATTCATAAGATACCTAAATTTTATTTATATTTTTATAGGTGATGTTACTATTTTATTGTCCAGATTACTATTCTTGTTGATCACATTACTATTCAAACGGTCATGTTGATATTTTATTATATATCACAATTTTTTAATCTCGATTCATAAGCTATAAAAGATGTTAAATTTAAAAAGAGACATTCCATATGATCTTTTGGTGTTACATTATCACCCCTTCAAAAAAACCATCCTTGAAATTTCCAAAATGTAAAATAAAAAAAAATTTGGGTAGCTCTTCATCATAATTTCCTTTGGATCCCATGTATCCTCTTCAATTCTGTGATTTTTTAGAAGTACCTTTACCATATGATTCATGTGATTTATCTACACTTTTTTTATAGTGTCCAAAATCTTGGAAGGTTCTTCAAATTAAGATAAATCATGTTCCAATTCAATTTCTTCATATTACAGAACATGCATTGTGTCTTTCATGTACTTCCTCAACAAATGGATGTGGAACACATCATGTACTTTAAAAGGCTAGGTGGAATTGACAAATAATAAGTCGTAAATACAATTATCTCTAGAATATAAAATGGTATGATGTACCTGGAGTTCAATTTCCCCTTTTTACTGAACCTTATGACACCCTTAAATGGAGATACCTTTAAGAAGGCGTGATCTCCCACTTATAAATCCTGGTCTTTCCATCGATTGTCAAAAAAACTCTTTTTCTGAATTTGGGATTCTTTAATATGTGTTTGAATAGTATTTACCTTTGATTTTGATTCCACCACATGTTCTGGACCTAAAATATTCATTTCATTAACTTCATCCAAAAATTTGGTCTATGGGATCTCTTTCTAGGTAACACTTCTAACGGTTCTATTTGAATACTTGAATGGAAACTTCTATTATAGGAAAAATATACCAATAGAAAATAATGATCCCACATACCTATAATGTAAAGTGAGTAGGACCTAAACTTGTCTTCTAATGTTTGAATAGTGTTTTTAGACTGTCCATAAATTTGATGGTGATAAGTATTACTCAAATGAAGCTCTATATCAAGATCCATCTATATATTATTCACAATATTCTATGTAAATCATCGATTATTATCAGAAACATTTGAAATATGTGCACCATGAAGTCTTGAAACTATATTTATATATATAAATTCAGTGAACTATAATGGGAAATCCTCCCTTATAGCAAGCAAATGTACATATTTAGTATGTGGATCAAAAATTAACCATATTGTGTCATTATTTCTTAGAATCTTTTGAAATCTAGTGAAAAAATCCATAGTAATATCATCCCATTTCCATGTAGAAATATGTATAGGTTGCATGAATCCTCTAGGATGTTGTATTTCAGCATTCACTTATTGAAAAACTAAACACCTTGATACAAAATAAGAAATGTCCCACTTTGTATTATCACACTAGAAATATTCCTTCAAATATTTATACATATTAGTGCTACCTGGTTGTATAGAGAAATTTGAGCTATGGGAATCACCCAATATTTCCTTTTTAGAATGGGTCTAGAGAGAACAAAAATCCCCTCCCAAAATTTTATAACTCCATCTTCATATTTGAATTCTACCAATTTCCCATCATTGACATATTTAATTTTCCTTTGAAAACTCAAATCATCAGACTAAGAACTTTTAATCCTTTATTATAAAGATGGTTAGGAAACCAATTAAAAAGTTGTAGTGTTTCACCTTCCATGATAATTCCTATATACATATTTTCTATATCCATTTACATAGGATCCTTATCGATCCTCATTTTTTTCATAAATTCATAATCCTTCTAGCCTAATTCATATGTTGCCTTATTTACAATCCATGTGTGGTACTGTATTGAACAATCATAATCCTTGAGTAGCTCGATTCATTACCTTTTACATATGTTGATTTCATTTTACAAGAATATATTTTTAAATCTCTTGTGATTTCTATATATCTCACATCTTCCACCATATAGATTTTTTCTCCATATCTCCAGATAAAATATTACAACTATTAACTCAATATCATTATTTGTGAATTTTTGTTCATGATTTTTTAACTACATTTATGCATAAAAATAACTCTATAATTTTGTATAAGTACACATCAGGGTATTTTCTTTATTTCATCACTATAAATAAAAAATACACCATTTCCCAATGGTATAGTAAAAATCAAATCATTCACTAATATCCTCCTAAATTCTTCACATCATTCTTAAAATTCATTTTTCCAAATAAACTCATCCCATTTACATGTAATCTTGGATAACAGGTTAGATAATTGTGAAAATGTTTGAATGTAATGCCGATAGTAACCAACTATACAAAGAAAACTACATACCTCTGTTATTTTAATTGGTGTAGGTCGTTCTTGGACTACCTTTGTCTTTGAAGGAACAACTAAGATTCCATCCTTGGAGTCAATATATCCATGAAAAAACTATTTAAAGCTAGAGTCCACACTTGATAAAATTCCCATATATCTATTTTCTTCTAGGATTCTACAGAACAATTTTCAAGTATTTCACATGGTCCTTATAGATTTTAGTTTATATCAATATATCATCAATAAATCCGAAAAAAATCATCAAGATATTCCTTAAACAATCCTTTCATTAGATCCATAAAAATAGAGGGTGCATTAGTCTATCCAAATGGAATTACTGTAAACTCATAATGGAAATACCTTGTTCAAAATGCTATCTTTGGAATATCTTCCTTCTTCACATGTAATGGATGATATCCAGAATGAATATAAATCATTAAAAAATATTAATCTCCATTAATTTGATCAAATAAGTCATTAATGTGGGGAAGTAGATACGTTTTCTTTATTATAAGAGTTGTGATCTCCCTATATTCAATACACAACCTCATAGATCCATATTTATTCTTAACAAAAAGAACATTATGTCCCCAAGGTGAAAGATTAGGGAATATAAATCCCTTATCACTCAATTACTCTAGTTGTTTATTTGTCTCCATTAACTCCACTCTATCCATTATATAAGGTGTATTTCATATAGGTCTTTCAATAGGGATTAAACTAATAGAAAACTAAAATTCCTACTCTATAGGATTTCTAGTTAAATTATCTGGACATACATCAATGCATTCTTGTATAATAGGGACATCCTCAATTTGTAGATCACTTCTTGAATTATTAGGATTTATCTTATCTTTTACTACAAGAATATCATTTATAAGTGATACTGGAGGGGGTCTAGATATGAATGATATAATGAAGTATCCCCTCTAAAGATAAGAAATCCCATATCTTCTTCCTGAATCATAATTTCCTTCTTTTTGAAATAAATTTATTCATCATATTTTGGAATCCAGTATTAACCAAGGATTACATCAAAATCCACCATATGTATGATAATAAAATAAGCAATTAGATCACATTTATGTGTGGTAATAGGTACTTCCCAAGAAATATTTGTTAAAATAAGGTTCCCACTATGAGTTTTCTATGTAAACACCCTTGTCAATGTGAATTGGAAATATCTAATTTTTAAATAGAACTAGGAAGATATAAAAGAATGCGTTGATATAGAATAAAATAAAAATGTAACTAACTTTGAGGATATGATTAAAGTACCTCCCACCACATCATTAAGAAATTCAACCTTAGTTGTTGTGACTACATGGGCATAGACTTTTCTCTCTTATCCTTTTCTGAGGAAATTATCCATGACATTTAGGAAAATTAATGTCATAGTGTCTCAACTCCTTCCAACTAAAGCATTGAACATTTTCAGCTTCTTTCTTTCCCTTGAAATCACATACATGGAGACCTTTTTTTCCACACTTATAAAAAACTTCCATTCCAACTTAGAATATTCCATGATGTTTATTTCCACATTTATTTCCAGTTGTAAAATCTATTATTCATTTATTCCCTTTTACCTTATCTCCATTTCTTAGGTACTCAGCATCCCTCTCCTTATCTTGCATCCCTTCAAATCCATATGCCTTGAAAAATTCATTTTCTATGTGGATGGAACATGATGCTATATCCTCATATGATGATATCTTCTAGGAGACTATTTCCCTTCATATGATTGGTTTATGACCATCATAGATATAGTGAATCTTAGTAAATAGATTATGTATGTAGTATGGAACATGCCTTGGTAACCTTTTAAAGTTTTCTTTCATACTTGGAAACATTTTCATCCACTTTTTGTCTTATACCTATGAATTATCTCTACATATCCACTAACTATCGTGAGGGAAATATTTTTCCAGGAAAATTTCCATAAAATACATGCATTCAATATTGAAAATTTATTCCTCATCCATTGTGTTTTGAATTAATGGTCACCATTGATCTACATATCTTAATATAATATAAACTACCTTAATAACCTCATCCCTTTCAATACTTCCCAAACTAAGAAATATCTTCTCTAAGGAACTTATCCATTTCTCAGCAAAAAAATTGTTTGTAGATCCATTGAATAATGTAGGTTTTTCTCGTATTAAGTTCTCTAAAATTGTTACACCACATTCTGGATCAAGATACTCAATGCGAGTAAGGTTACTTCTCTTAACCTGAGTCAGTTTTTCCAATATAGTTATGATTTTTTTCAACTCCAGTTGTAGCTCCAAATCAAACATCATTATCTTTCATAGGAGGGAGATCCATACATAGGATTTACACATTGATATGGTTTCCACTCGTTCCACTAGGTTCCATTTCAAAATAATTTCTTACACTAGATTAGGTCATAAAATTATGAAACCTAATTTTTCATTTTAATACTATTGAATAACATAATCATGAATTGAAAATTTTGGTGTAACTAATCTCTAAATTATAATCTTTTTTTCTTTGAGAATGTTTAAAAATTATATCATATTTCTTTATTATATATCCTATATTTTCATTAATCTAGTTTCTAATAAATTTTATCTGATACCAACTATAAAATACCTAACCCCATTAGCATAGATCTGGTTCTTTAATTTATAACATTGGTACTATGAACAAGATATTTCATCCTAAAGGACCAAATAGTTTAGTATATTTTCAAAACTAGATATATACATAAATTATACATTAAAACATTAAATAAAAAACAGAATATTAACTCTATGGAAAACACTCGTATTCTCTTATATTATCCCTTCATGACAATCATAATATACATCTTGGCATCTTGGGGAAAAAATAAAACATAAGAAATGGGTGAGATCATTTTCTCAATAAGGGTAAGAAATATAGTGGAAACTATCATAAATAAACATAAACAATATTTCATGGTGAATAAATAAAAAATAATTCCATTAAAACATAATCTTGAGAATAATATGGAACAAATAAAATATGATCAAACAATTCAATATAAATAATCACAGGAGAATGAAACATGATCCTTGAATTTTTACTAGTATAATGATCACATGGAATATAAATACTGATATCATAATGAGGTAATTCATAATGTGGGAGATCATAAAAATATCATCAAGGTATCATCCATGACACCATACATAAATGGGTAAAACCTAATATAGTTTGTCTTATGAGAATAAACAATGCATCGAGGGGCTATAGAGAGACCCACCCATCACTTAATAAGTTCAATTCATTCCTAATATAAATGGGGTAGAACATAATCAACAGATTCTTTCATATTGAAACTAGAATATGAAATATTAATATCTTTCCCAAAAAAAAATAATCATAAAACATCCATAATAATATGGTGAATGGTATCAAGATAGTACACCCCAAAAAATAATCATAATACATTAAATAAAATATGGTATATTGAAGAATAAGATATCAATCTCAATTAATCATAATATTCAAATTTGGGTTTTAAAATAGATGAAAATACTGTAATAAAATTAGTGTGAAGTGATTCATAGAAATACCCTTTTTCTTTGGACAGGAGAATTATTTTGGAAAATCATTTGTATTTTTCATAGGAAGAATATTATAAACATTTATATTCCCAAAATGATAAGGGAATGAAATTATATTTTAGGAATATTAAAAAAATACTCATACTAAAATTTGGAAACTGAAGTGAAAACATTTGAAATGAGCCACATTAGTGCAATTTAAGGTCAAATATAAATGAGTCATTAAAGTAGAAAAATGAATAATTATTTTCAAAAAATAAGAAATAAATAAAATATTTTTCCTAATAAAAAGTGATATTTTTTAAAAATATTTATGGATTCAAATATTTTATGAAGTGTACTTGAATTGGGTAAGAAATATGGGTGTTTCCTTTAATCGGGCTTGCTTGTTGAGAGGAATTAAAAAAAGAAACCTTATAACACATATATTTCCCATAAAATAAAAAATAATTGAGAAATGTAAATAAGTTTTTATGATAAAAAAAAATTTACATGGATTACATAAGAATAATTATGAATTAATTTGGGTTAAAGAGAGAGAAATTATAACCCAATGGAAATAATAGAGGTTTGGGGAGAATCCCTTACCTTAATTCCCGCCGAATTTTCTCATGTTTACACTTCCTAAATAATAAACATATGTTTATTAATATAGATATACAGAAGTGAATTATATTAAATTATAAAATTATTCATCATATTTAATCATTTTATTGAATTTATTAATATTTATTTTGATGATATTTAATCATTTCGATATCATGTTTTTCTTAAAAAATCATATTTTCCTCAATTTTTCTATTTTGTTTAAAGTAAATAATAAATTCTTACAATTGTTTCAAGAATAATATAGTAAATGTAATTAAATATTTATATATTATATACAATTAATACTTTCCATCCTTAAAGGTGATTATAATAATTGTCTTGGAAATGTCTATGTAGGTGGTTAACCAACCTTTAACAGTACGTTGTCAAAAGGAAGAGAAAATGGATTATGAGATTTATATATGTCATATATATGATACTTGTGGAATGTTGTCATCATTAATATCATGTAAAATTACAGTATAAATGTTTTTATAAAATTTATATTTTTAAAGGAATTTGGAAAAATAAAAAGGATAGGAACAAAAAAAAGGAAGAGTTAATAGAGGCTTACTCTTTCCTCGTTGTGGCTTCTCTTGTATGACACTATAACTCCTTGTTTATTGTAGTAGTATCAATCCAGAATGTGATTATGGATTATATGATTCTTTATATAGATTATTTTTTGAGATCATTATCTTTGGATTTAGTGGTATTAGTGGGTTTCCAATGGAAGGGAGGGGGATTATTTATACTTGAGGAGAGAGCTATTATTATAATAAAATTATAAATAAAACATTATATCAAATTTGATACTTGTAATAGTTATTTTTTGAAATTATAAATCATATATTAATATAATATAATGGTTTTAATACTTTAAAACACCTTTATAATTTTAATTCATTAGTTTATTAGAAACAAAAATGGAAAAAATAAAAAATATTATTTAAAGGAATCACTTTTGACTTTAGTTTTTGGAAAATAATTTTTATGGTTGGAAATCGAGTTTACTATATTTTAATGTATAATTTTTCAAATTAAATATATAATATCATAAATTTAATTTTTCTAAATAATTATTTCACTAATAAATCTTGAATGATGTTATTTATATTACACCGATTACGTGAAAACTATATTTTTTTTATTCATCAAAAAATTGAAGTATTTAAAGAAATTAACTAAAAATAACCATTGGAAAATTTTGACATTGTTATTTAAAAATTGGACACCATTTTATGAAAATATTTTTCTAAATATGAGAAATTTAATTTTTTAATTTAAATTATCTTTTATTCGAAAATTATCAATTTTAAAATTATAACTAATTTTTTGATACATTAAAAAAATTATTAAGTTCTCATAAAATTGTATTATCATCATAAGACCAAAAAAATTAAATTATGAAACTATTTTGAGAAAATAAATTTTCATTTAAATCATTGTATTAATTATAATATTTTAAATAAACATTTATGTTTCACAAGGATATAAATAATTAATTTATCATTTTTATATCATTTAATTACTTATTCCATTATATAAATAAATTATATTTTTATTCATAGTATACCTAAATTGTATTTATACTTTCATAGGTGAGTTTATTGTCATATTGGAAAGATTACTATTCATAATAGTCACATTAATATTCTAATGGTCATGTTCACATTTTATAGTATATCACAATTCGTTTATGATTGGTTCATAAGCTATCAAAGATGTTAAATTTTAAAGAGACATACCACAATATATCTAGGTGTTAGAAGATTCTTCCATATAGGAAAGCTTATTATTTATAACCTTAGTTAAATGTCTTACAGTATTCATAATCTATTGATACCCAACACCAACTTCATTAATTTCGTTAGTAGAGAAATTTGTACACTGATTACAAGTGTTGACATGGTATGTGTTCCATCCATTGTGCTCTATTTATCTACAAGGGTTTATACTTAATTTTTTTATGAATAAAACTATTAGTTATAAATCAGAGTATATATTTCTAATTTGTTTTTAAAAAATTCATGCCATGTAATCTATAAATATTTATATAATTACTTATAGTTTTATCATATGGGTGTGTTCTCTGGTTAGGTTATTCTAAATCAGCTTCCTAATGTTTCTATTAAACTATCTCTAAAACATAATATAATAACCAAACTCCAATAACTCAGAGCTAGTTTTTATTTTATTACACTGGTAAAAAAATACACCCCACAACCAATAAATTATTAGTCTTATAAAAATTGATACATAATTGAAAATTATATTAAATTTAAAAATAATGATATGTTACATGAAAAAATGAAAACAATGTTATTTATCATTGAAAATTCATATGACCATTATATTAATTCTCTTGGATTATTGGGAAAATGTAAAAAAAGATATAATGGAGTGATTATAGATGCTCAATAAATGGTAGCATATAAAGGAATACATCATAAATAATCTTGAAATAAATTTTATATTTTGAATAAATAAATTATATAAAAAATAATATATTTCTAGATTACATAATAGTAACTAAATGCATTGATAATAACAACTAATCTTATGGGGAGGGAATTCATAATATTATACATCATAAATATTACATCAAGGCCTTATGCCAAGACATCATTTATAAATGGGTTACGAGTATACCAAATAACCAACTATATTTTCTCATGAGACATGTTGATGTAACGAGGATAAATATAATTTAAGGCCTCACCCATTACAAAAAAATTCCAATGCATCTATCATGTGAATATAATGTTTAAAAATATATATAATAATTCTCTCTAAAGAACATGATACATAATCATGGATAATTAATTTGTAGTTTTCCATATAGGAATATTGGATATAAAAAATATCAATATTTCCTCATTTAATTGAACATTATGGTCATTAAGTTGAATATCCCGCAATGAACATATAAATAAAAGGATGATAGTAATGTAATAGAATGTACCCATATCAATGGAATGATAAAAAGGTAGTAGTGAAGGGTACATTCATGATGTAGGGATGTTAATAGGTAATAGTCATTTGTTATGGTTTATAAAGAAATTGTTAATCAAATAATACCCCTTATGAATATGATACCAGGTGTGCAGTTATGATAATTAGTTGTGCATTAAGTGATGATTTATTTAATACCCATCGAAACAATTATAGGCTTATCACCCCTTAGTGAATCAGATCCAAATAATGCATCCACCTGTTCGTATCCCAATAGTTATTTCATTTCTAGGAAACCACACACTCCTTAATTTACAAAAAATTCAGATTTTTTTGGATACAAGAATTTGTTTATCACTATAATGACTTTTAATGATATTATAATGAGAGATATTGGTGGTATATAATTGAAAATATACTATATAATTTTATAAAAGTGAATAATTGTAACATTTATCATTTATAAATAAAAATAATTTGAAATATTTAATAGTAAAGGTATATAAGATGTTAGTAACCAATACCTAACAAAATAGCCTCTTAATATAATAGCCTCAAATTCAAATTCTCAAATTCATTACTAAAAACTAAAACATTACTTTTCTTACATAAATATAAATAAATGTGACCCAATTTCAACCATACAAAACATACAACAAGAAAATGAAATATAGGATCACTTACATAACCAATGAAATTTAAGTTTTCCATTTTTAGAAAATTAAGAAAAACTATTACATAATAATACCCATATTTTTAGGTGAGAATTATTTATAATATACATGGGTTTTATTTTCCATATTAAGTCTTTATAAATTTTTATACTCATTATTAAACCCTATTGAAAAATTGTTTAAAATAATGTTGAGAAGAACTTTTTCTGTAAGTGATATATAATATTGAAGAATGAAATAAAAAAACTTGTCACTCTAGTGCCGAACATGAAGACCCATAAAATGTTTATCCTTATCAAAATATGTTTTTAGTGTTTAAAATAAATAATATCCACAAGAATAACAAACACCTTTTTTTCAAAAAGAAACCTATAAAACACATATAAAATAAATAGAACCCCATTTAGGTTACTTAGAGTGTTATATTTATAAAACATGTAAAAAATAATTGAATCCTTGTAAAATAGATAGTATAATCTAGTTTGGTTAACTCTCTCATTCTTTACTTTGAAGACAATGAGCAATAAACATTACATTCAAGAGCTATATCAATATTACACTTACATATAATATGTATCGACCTCATTCACTCTTCATATATCATTATCAAAAATTGTATCAAATAAAAATCATTTTTTATTTCCCTTTTTCATCATAAAACCGTCTAAAAATCTTATGATCCTATATGAAAACCATTTTCTGATATCGAAATAACCTTTCCTTTAAGTAACCCATTTTCAAAACATATAATACACATAACAAAGGGGATGATGGGATTTCTTTGAATAAAACATGAATTCTTGTAATGGAAGTAAAAAAATAAAATAAAATTTTTGGAGGTGTGAAAATCCATTGATTTCATATACGTTAAAATAGAATATTACTTTTTCCATTTGTAAAGAACGGGAAAATGTTTTATATAAAATACATAGAAATATTATTTTAGAAAAAAATTGTTCCAAATTCAAAAGATAAAAAAAATTATTTTTATTTAATTATTTTCTATATAAATACCTCATTAAAATAATATTATGAAATTTTACGTAGAAGAAAATTATTTATAAAATAAGCATTCAAAACATTTAAAATGTTGTTTTTTAAGTAAATTGTCCTTTACCTTGACTCTGAATCATCTTGTGCATTTCTTATCTTTATTATTAAAAATAAAACCATAATTATTTACCTTTTTAATAACCTTTTCCAATTTTATTATTTCAATTTATTTTATTTATTAACATGTTATATTTAATGAATTATGTTAATAACTAATATTCTATCGATATTTGTCTTGTATGTCTGAAAAGACATTTGTTATACTAACTATGGTAATTGATTTCATTATTCTATTAAATAAAAATACTATTCATGAAATAATTATCATTTTTATTCCTTATTTATTATATTAAATCCATCTTTTAAATATATTTATGAAAATTTTACTATGTTTCAATCATGGAGATGGTAGTTCATACATACGCATGAGTGATATTTCCATTTTTCAACAAACATGATAGAAAAAGGAAAGTATTAATTTATCTATATATAATGATGATTATATAATTAATATAATATCAATTCTTTAAATATAATTATATATATAATCAGTGTGATTTTTTTATGAAAAATTAATCACGTCACTTCGTTGAGGTGGTCATCTACACATACGGATGAACCACAATATCATTTTTCAATCGATGTAAATGTAAGAAAATAGATGACATATTATATTTCTAAAGTCATAATTATTTCATTAATATCACACACACACACACCCATATATATATATATATATGAAATCCACCATTATAACTAGTTGTGAGAGGTGGTGATGGAAAATTAATTACATCGATCTGTCAGGCAGTAGTATTTGATACACATGAACGATGGTTTTATTACCCAATTGACAACAGTGGATATGTATATATGTTATTTCCTTAATTAAAAAAATGTCTTATTATATTTAAGATACTATTTTATTATTTAATCATGTTTTAATATGATTGTATGGTTGTTTTAGAAGAAATAAAAAAAAGTTGGTCAAAAGTTGTACCTCTACCTTGGACATCCTCCTTTTATTTACACCTTAATCCCAAAAGGATAGTATTCGACCATAATAAGATCACTAGAATGAGGGTATGGTTTTTATAAAAGGATTTAGGTAGGGTTTCACTGAACTAATAACTATTTAATTTTTGGGAGAGGAGGGTAGGGGTGGCATTTTATATGTGAGGGAAGGGACATTCTTTGAATTTCATAAAGTACTAAATTGATATAAATTAATTTTCAATGAATAATGAATATGAATTTATATAATTTAAACAAATTATGGAAATGTGTGTAAATTATCTCATTGAATAAAATTTGGACAATTTTATATTATTGTTTCACCCTTATCTCTTTGTTTTAATCACTTTTTAACCCTTTTTTCCAATTGACGCGATAATAAGTTTTTTTAGTCTTTTGGTGTTAATAAAGTTACAAAAAAAAGAAAAATAAATCATAAAATAACTATAGTTTTTATTTTTTATCATATACCCTTCATGTTGAAAATTATATTATTTTTTGGAATTTTAAATCATCTCTTAAAATATTGTTTGATATAAAATATCATTAATGTTATTTTAGACACTCGAAATTTAATTTGAAAATGAAAAAACATGGTGAAAATGGAATTATAATATAAACTTTTCACACATCCATAATATATTATATTTCACTATAATATTTTTATAACACTATAACTAAACCAATATATATATATATATAGGTTTTTAATTAATTTAATTTATTTTCCAGCAACAAGCACAAGCACTCAGTCGGTGTTGCCTAAGAATTTAATATAATTATTTCACCATTAAAAATTAAAAATAAATTACCAAGAAAAAAAGAATTTATATTTAAAATAAATTTTTATACCTAAAAATATGTTATTTTTGTCCCAATCAAAAAATATTATATATATTAAAAGTAAAAGAGTGGCTTTTTTACTTTATATTTACATAAAATAATAAAAATGTTATAATTAAATGAAATGGGGAATAAGATCCCAAATTTTTAAGTAATAGATGTCCATGTTCCATAAAAAATATATAAAATAAAATAAAGAAAATCTTTGAATAGATTTTAATCCTTATCTCCAGGTTAAATAACATTAAATTATTTTTATCCTTAATCGTGATAGGTTAAATATTTACCATGACAACTTAATTAAATTACATAAAACAAAAGGGGCCATGTAACCCAATTTTTAGATGATGATTCCAAATTTTGGTTCCATTTTATTAGGTTCAAATTCTAAATTTCTAATTAATTGCATTTAATATAAAAACAGAAAATATATGAAAAATAGTCTTTAGAAAAATGCTTGATTTTTTAATAAAAAATATTTCACCTTGAAATCAAGTAATAAATTATTTTATATAATTTCATTGGTTATATAATAATAAAAAATGTTTTTTATAATTTCTGATCAATCCAAAAATTTATGTAATCTTCCAACCAATCCATTAAATTTAAATTCCAAACAGTATTAATTGGAATAAAATATAGATTCTCTTCATAAAAGACATGCTTGGGATACAATTTCACAATGATGTTTTAAAATAAATTATTTAACACATTTTTAGTAGAAAATTTAAAAAACATGTAATAAGAAAAGGAATTATTTTGGTTTACTTTAAGGTTTTACCCTATAGTTTCACACTTATTTACCACATTTAACCCATTACCGATGTTATATATTTTACCATGATTACTATTTATAATTACTAAATATAAAAGTGACCTATTTTCATAATTTTAACCACCTGATCCAAAAAAATGGGTTACATTTCTCAATATTTAATTCCTATAACTTTTGTAAATTAATTATATAATAAATCTAAAAAATGAAATGAAAAATTAGTTTTTAGAAAAATAAGTTTTTAATCCCAAAATAAAAATAACCAAAATAAAGTATATTGATAATTAATATAAAATTAATTATATTATTTATATTTAATTATTAATTATTTAACTTTAATATAAAATTACACTTTAAAATAAAATATTTAATGAAAATTAATCATAGACTTACAAAAAATGATATTTTTCACTATTAACTAACAAATCATTCCTTTTAGAAAAAACACAAAATTTTACCCTAAATGTTTTTAATATGTTGAATACAAAATTTATATAATTTTTATAAAATATTATTTTTAAATTTTGTAGAAAATATTTTTTGTTATTCATGCACAAAAATCAATAAAAAATATTTTTTAAGAAAACATATTATTGAAGCATAAAATAAAATTTCTAAAAAATTAATGCTTATTTCCTAAGAATTGAACAATGTATTTGTATTGTGTATTATCTTTAAATATATTTCATATCATGGTTAAAAATATTATTTCACACTACTTTATGCTCTAGGTTTTAACTCTAACATTTGAATAATAATAATATTTGTTTTCTTGATTAAGCTCGGTGTTGTGTATTGTGTATTCTATTGAACATAATGTTCTTTTAATATCTTGGTATATTAAATTCTCTCTATTATTATAAATTTTCTTCTAAAAATTTTAACTTCATCTAAGTAATTAAGGGTTTTACATTTAAAAAATACTTTTTTTAAATCCTACATGATAAAAAGGGTTAATAATACTTCCTTATAAAAAGAGGGAAAGGAAAATATAAAGTTCATCTAGAATAACATTTCTCTAGGTTTTTAAATAGTAGAATATTAGTCAAAAGTTAAAATTTTTACAAGGGGTAAAATTTAATTTCTAAATGATTGAATGTGATACATAATGCTGTTATGATAACGTTAATGACAAAACAACCATAATTCTACAAGGGAATAAGAAGACCATCAATTCATTTGAAATGAAGATAATAGGATAACATTTTTTAATGATTTATTTTTCTATATTTAAGGATTACATTTCCCCTCTATACTAACAACATAAGGATATATACTTTTCTAACAAATAGAATGTCATCCTTTAATAAATTTCCACTGAAATGTCATCTTTTTCACCAAAATATGGGTTTTTAAAATGAATTTTTCATGCCAGGAGCATTAAAATAAACTTCTATCATATTGTATAATTATACACAAGGGTAATGACTAATTCCCCCTATAATTAAACATTAATAAAAACCAAGATAGTTGTGACAAGATACGATAATTACCAAAGTGAATACACCTTCATATGAATAAGCATAACAATAATCACTAAAGCCTCAATAATAAACAAATTTCATCTTAGATCATATGATAAAAACTAAACTTAAAATTCATTAAAATATTTCTGATCACATTCAAAACCTAAAAAAAAAATAAACGTATTTGACCACATATTATTATAATATTAATTTAAAATTTATTTCTAATCACCATTAGCCACATATAAAGTCATATACCCAAAATATATATGCCCCAATTATGTAATCTCAAAAATATTTTAACAATTTTCCAAAAAAAACCTAAATATCCATAAATAAAATACAAAATAATATATACTCCCAAAATATAATTCCAGTTTTACTTCTCATATAGAAATATAATATTATCTAAAAGTATTTCTATTTTCCTTAATAATAAAATTTCCCCCAAAATACTGAACTTCATCACAAATAACATTAATAACATGGTCACAAAATCACATTCCAATCCCATTGTTATCGATGTGGTAAATCATATTATATCAACATTTAATAACACTTTTCCATAATTAACCATGATTACCTCATCATTAGAGATCATCTTAACCTTAATGGAAATCGATACCTATTATCTTATTTTTATAGAATATAAAATCATTATCCCTAAAATAAACATTAAAAAAACACATACTAACCCCAAGTATTTTATTACCAAAAAGGTATTCCAAAATAATATTAATAATCTTAATTTTATACCACATAAAACCTCAAAGGTTTTTATATTCCTTATGCCTTATGATAAACCTTAACCTTATTATCTTATAATGGTATCCATAAATATTAATTTAACCTCTAATGAAAAAAATCCAAATATCAAAAGTTATATAAAACCTACTCTGATGCAAACTATAATATCCTCAAACCCACACTCCCATATTAGGTGCTAAAAACATAAACTTTACATTCATGTATTTGATACCAATAAATGTGAGCCAATTGTAACTATCCCAAATATACAACATCAAAAGTGAATACGGTATAACTTAAAATAACAAAAACCATTTAGGTTTATAGTTTTAGATAATTAAGAATGATATTAAATAACAAATCCCATGTATTTAAGTGAGCATTATTCCCACTATACCCATCTTTTCTTTTTCCAAATTAATTCTTCATTAGTTTTCTTACTCATATTTAAACCCTTAGAAAAACATTTACAAATTTGGGATGAGAACAAAATGATTATTAAGGGATACATAAAAATAATGAAATAAATAAATAAACCATTTACTCCAGTTAAAATCCCAAAACCCATAATTTTTACCTTTAACTAGATATTCATTGATAATATGAAATAAATCATATCCACCTACACAACTTTTTTCACAAACAATCCAATAAACCCCATTGTATCAAAATATAAACCCCTTTAGGTGACTTAGAGAAATATTCATATAGACATTGTTATAATTAACTAGAGCCTAGTCAAATCCATGGGAGAAACATCTTCTATTAACTACCTCCTTCTTTTCTTTGAAGAGACATAACTTTACCCAATACATTGGAGAGAGATATTGGGCTCACCCACTTATATAAACTATATTGGTCTCATGAACTTGTATAAGTTGTATGGGGATCGCCTACTCATTTAAGATATATCGGGATAATTTTCAATTCATATGAAATGATAAATTACCATATCAAGTATAAAACATATCCTAGAACTTTTTTATATTGAAAAACTTTAAAAAGAAAACACATTTGTGAAATTTTTTTGAATATTGGAATACCCTTTCCTTTTACAAATAAATTTCATAAATAAAATTCCTCGAAAAATAATTATGGTATTACTTCAAAGAAAACATTTATTCTTTTAATGAAATAAAAAAATTAAAAAATAGTTGGGTAATGGGAAAATCTATTGATAACATATACATTAAAATAGAATATTTCTTTTTAACTTTTGTGAAGAAACTCAAAATGTTGCATATAAAATATATATAAAGATAAATTTTGAAAATATTTTTAAGTAAATAAAATGTGACATAAAATTTCCATTATATTTTTTTATTTTAAAACAAATATATTCATAAAATAATTTTAATAATGTGCACATGGAAGAAAAATATTTAGAAATTAACTATTGAAATTAATTAAAATGATGTTTTTTAGGTAATATGTCCCTTTCCTCAAGCCTAAACCATCACGTACACTCGTTATGTTACTGAATAATAAAAGTATATTAATTATATATCTATATAATAATAAATTTTTTTTTTATCATTTCCTTTTATTTTATTTAGTATCATATAATATTTAATCAACTAAGTTCACATAAGAAGTTTTGTCGATATTTGGCGCATATATACAAAATAAAATTTTATAAATTTGATATGGTCAAAGTTGTAATTATTAAATAATATCAAAATAAAAATAATTATATTATTACCATTTTAACTCATAAATTATAAATTTAAATCCAACCATGAAATATTATTACGAAAACTAAACTACGTTATAATCATGGTGATGGAAGGACATATGTATGCATGAGTAACATTTCCATTTTCAATGAACAATATTAAAATAAGTTAAGTATTATTTTATATTTATAGAATTATTATTATATCCTATATAAATTATCCTTTTTAAGTACTATTATATTAAATAGTCATGTTTTTTTATTTTGAAAAATTAATCACATCACTTTGTGGAGGTGGTAGGCCACACGTATGCATGAATGATGTTATCAATTTTCAATGGATAGAAAGGTAAGAAAGTAGATTATATATTATATTTAATGGATGAAAATTATATCATTAATATCATATATACACATTAAATCTATCATTATAACCATCTATGAGAGGTGGTGATGGGAAAAGAATTACATCGGTTCGTGAGGTAGTAGTTTGGTATACACACGAACAACAATTTCTTTTCTCATTTGATTAATATGATTTTAATATGGGTTATGAAATTTAAAAAATCATCTCAATATATGATTTTTTTATAATTTGTTAATAATATTTAAATTAATTAGAATAATAAATAAAACATCAACACTTAGTTAAAATTTGAACCTCTTCATCAGACATCCTCCTTTTCTTTACACATTAAGACTTATAAGGTTGGTATTATTCACAAAATAATTCCTATAAAAAAATTAGGTATACTATGAAATTATTTTTCTAGTTCATAGAGAGATAAATGGATATTTTACTGTGGATAGAAGAGTATAGGTATTTACCTTTTATAAGTAAGGGATATGGCATTCCTGTAAATTCTTAAAGAATAAAATTAATATAAATTAATTTTCATTGAATACTGAATCCAAATTGGTATAATTATTAAATAATATGAGTATTTTTTTAATAATCTCTTATAATTAAATTTAGAAAATTTTAGATTATTTTTTAATTATAATCTCATTGGATTGATCCCATGTTATCCATTTAGACAATTACTAGAAAAAAAAGTATTTTACTCTTTAATGGTTAAGAAAGTTACGATAAAATGATAAACGATCTATAATTGAACAATGAATAATATTTTAATACAAATCCCATTATATTGGAAGAATATAATATTTTTATAAATTTTAAACCATTTAATAAAATATTGTTTAATATTAAATATCATTTGTTTCATTTATGTCACTATTTAGTTAATTTGACTTTGAAAAAAAACGTAAAAACAATGGAATTTGAATATAAACCTTTATAAACCCTAATATTTTATATTTCTCTATAAAATTCATGGGTCACTATAACTCACAAAAACAAAATTAAATTTAGATTTTTTCATATCATTTATATGAGTTTTCTAATACTTACTCATGCATTGAGTCTATGTTTTGTAAGTGTTAAAGGTAATTATTTCATCAGTAAAAAATATAAAGAAAATTTCATGATATAAAAATAATTTCTATTTTAAATAATAATTTATAAAATAATATAATTTTTTATCTCTATGACAAATATTATACACATTAAAAGAAAGAGAGTGTCATTTTTTACTTTATATTTACTTAAAACAACGTAACGATATAATCAAAGGAAACTAGCATGAGATTTATACATTTTTGAATCATAGATAGTATTGGTATAAACACACTTATCAAATAAAATAAATAAAACTTTTTCATAAATTTTAATCCTTATCACGTATTTAAACAACTTTAACTCATTTTAACATTAACTAGTAAAACTTAAATTTTTATTGTGAAAATTTAATTAAATAAATAAAAGTAAAAGATTCTTTATAACCATATTTTTAAAGTCTAATTGAAAATAATCTCCTTCAAGGAGATATAAAAATTCCACCCTAAAATAATTATTATATTTTAATTATAAATTTAAATCCTTTTTATGAAAATAAATATGTATTTATATGAAATTTAATTATTAAATAAAATGATATATGTATTTAAAAATTACTAATATGGGGCCAAATATCGAAAAAAAAACTTGTTATGTAAGTCTAAGTTTTATTGTAATACAATTGTGTGTAAAAAATATTATTTTATTAATATAAATTATTATATCTAATTAATTATATTACAATGATGAAATATTTTTTCATTTTATTGGATAAATTTAGAAATACTGGTTACAATACCATAGTTTAATTCCATGTCTTACAACACTGATATAGGAGGAATATTTGAAAATTCTATATGATACAAGAGACTATAATTTTTTCTATCTTATCTCGATGGCCATTAGAGGGATTCAACCACAATCATTTTTATACCTTAGAGGGACAACCATATTCTCTAACATGTGATTATTTGTAACGTTTTGATAGATACTTTGGAACCATTCTAATATATACCCAAAATCATTATAAGATCATTATAGTATCAAAAGTAACTATGAATTATATGTGGGATCCAAAAGGGTTCAAAACCAAGTTTTTAAGGAGTGGGATAAAAGTCCCACACATGTTTTGGTATCATTGAAGGGGCTTCATTGAGAGTTAATAATGTCAATGAAAATTTAATTTCTAGAATATTTGGATTGAGGTTAGTTTTGATTATGTGACTTGAGTTTGATATACCATATATCTCTAGGATTGAAAAATATTAGATGATCATTGTTTTGGAATCATACATCCAGAAGAGAATTTCCATGGACTTGGTGAACATCACAATTTATTTATGGAAATTCAATAAAGTTGTATGATTGATTCTTGGTTTATGATTTCATTGGAGAGTTCCCATGGAAGAATTTTTATGACTTACATAGAGGAAGTGGAATGGAATATTGAGGTTCTAGAGATTTGAAGATTATTTATTTAGTGGGTTCCTGGATAATTGGTAGGATCATAAAGGAGAACCATTCTTCAGTTTCAGAAGGAGGGTTAATTGAAACTGACTGGTAGCACTTTATCATGAGTATGATAATATTCTTAGAGTGGTATATTGGTGAACTAAACCTTGAAAAAAATACTCATGTGGGATACTGTTGGGTTATGTGTGAGAACTTTTTTTGGGTTCACTATTGGAATATCCAGATGTTTAGTCACTTGAAGTTACACTTGACCTCCAATATGAAGATAGTACACCAGCACCATGGTATGCCCAGATTAAAATAATAGAGTAACACTAAATGAAATTTGTAGTGTTAGTGAAACAGAAGTTATAAGGGGGATTTCGAGTGTTAGATTTTTGGAAGAATTTAATTGAACAGTGAGATCACTGAATGGTGATTCTAGTGAAAGCAACTAGATGGATGAGTTCAGTGAATATAGCATAGTGGAAGTGTAGTGATATAATGGAAGATAATATAATCAATAAATTTTTATTTCATTCCTGTTCTAAAGGATTCATTTATTTTTATGGAAGGGGTATCTTATTGATATAGTACATATTCAAAATATAGTTAAGGTTGTGTGGATGTCATGATGAGAATTCACTAGTAATGATGAGGCAAAATTCCCTCCTTTGGTTTTTATAAATCACAAGTTTAATAAATCATCAATGTTGATTGGATGATGGAATCAATTTTTTATCAAGATTTCGTGGTTGAGGAAATAGAAGTTATAAGGAGACTAAATTTACATGATTCAATGTTTGGTTTCCCATGAATTTTAGATTGAGGTGATGATTGGATGATAATTTTGGGCCATTATATATAGTGGGAGTGGTCCATATGTTTCATATAATGGTATGAAAACTGATATAGTTCTGATAGGTCTTAACACATGGTATAATTAGCTATACACTGAGCACACCTAGTAACATTCAGATGTCGAATTTTAAAATATCAATGAAAGAAATATAGGGGGAGTATAATTAGAAGATGAAATATTTAAGGCATTGGTGAGACTTAATATGATATTCTATGTAGAATTTTATAAAGTTTATTATCCTTGTAAATCTTATTTAATTATTTTTATAATGGACCAAAATGATATTTTTTTATACTCCCATGTATGTAAGACACAATGTTGAAACCATGTTATCCATATATACAGTATGTTTTCTTTTTGTTATCTTATGTGTGTGTGTTTTCTATTCTTTTTTTCTTATTCGTTGCTCAAAATGGAGACCGTGAGATGAACAAAACCATAGGTGGAGGATAGCTTGATGTTGTCATTGGGGTACATTTTCCTATCATGTATGAACATTAATTACATGGTGTATGTTAAATTGGTGGGGGATTCTTTTTATGGTTGATTTCCTACAGCATTGGAAAAAGGAAATATGATAACCCTTGTCATTATTTCAAATTAATTCATAATTTACTTTATAATAATAAATATAAAATAACCTACAGGGCCAAGAGTCCAAGTGTATTTGATTAAATATTTATATTGCATAACAACATAAAAATTGAGGGTATATTGGAATTATTGTAAAATCTATTAGCATGCTCATAATTTTCCACTATTCTAAAAACTGAATGGGATAAAATGGGGACATACATAAAAAAGGGGTGTTCTATAAATCCACATAAGGGAATTAAAAAAGTATAACATGAAGAAAATTTTACATGTTATAAAAATGGAATTTCAATGTGATATAAAAGGGGTGATAATAAAAAATATGAACAATGTGGTGTGATATGTCATGATAACATAAAGGAAACACAGAATTGGGAAAACAATATTTAACATTACAACATAATCATAGGTTTATTATAACCCCCAAAACATCATCACATGGTCAAAAAAGTTCTATAATGTATTATTTTCACACCTTAATTCCATACATGAGGTCTCATGAGACTAAAAAATAACCTAATGATTTGAAGTTCTATATAATTTTCAGCTCAACTATCACTTTCATTATATGTACATGTATAAGTGTGCCACATAGATTAGGCAACATAATGATGCCATTCATTAATTTTAACCCCAATATCAATGATTTTGGGTTAGATACATTGAATTCGCCAATAAAATATGAATACATACATCTAAATGAATACCCTTGAGAGGAAATGGGGGTGGATATTCACAATGTAATAATTCAGACTGAAAAATCATTGTGAAATTTTAGAAGAATAATGGCAGTACATAAAGATTCATAAAATGGTTTAATGAGTATGAAAGGTTTATCTATTCATTTTTATATAAAGTGGTAGTAATAGATATATATAAATTAATATCCTAACAATAGGAATTGGAAAACAAAATTCTTTACATAAATAAGGTTCAATAATAAAGAGGAGAAAGAGATGATCCCTTCCTAAATTTTGGTATAATAACAGCTAAGGTAAATACTATAATGAGAGGGGATAAATGGACTCTAATTGTTGGTAAATAAACTTTATAGTAGTTATATATTTATAAAATCATGACAAAACAACCAATTTATATTACAAATGTTATTTACAAGGAAGGCGCTAGAATGGAAAATAAGTCTGTGAAGTCCCTTACGTTGAGAGGGTGATTATAAAATCTTAGGAGGAGCTTCTTGATATATTTGTGTAACCTTGGGAGGAATCTAGAGAATGGGGGTAAAAATTAAGGATGTTCTCCAATATTTTTTAGTAAAGAGTAATGGGATATTTTGTGGATTTATATGTTAAGAGAGACGAGAGTTCTTTATTATTTCCCAAACATAGGTTTTGGAATCTATATAATAATGTAATAAAAACCACAAAACATACCATGTTTTTTTACAATGGTTTATTAAAATTATTATTGGTTTTAATGTTTTTTAAGTATATGGGATAAAATAAATTAAATATCACTCTTGGTGATGTGGGAGTGAGTCATGTTTATAAATAAATGATTTTAAAACCTTAAAAGATTGTATGGTTTTTCGAGGATTCATAAATACTTCATAAAATTTATAAAATTACCTGAAAATAAAATTATTTTAAAGTGAAAACGAATACTTGGTTGTGGATTAATTTTATAGTATTTATTATTTCACTTTTTTGTCTTTTATGATGGCATACTGCACATCATATGTTAGAATGTATTTAATTTTTACCCAGAAAATTGATTCTCAGAAAATTTTAAAAAATTCACCATTGGATAATTTTGACATGTTGGTTCCAATAAAATATCTATTTTATCAAAATAATTCTATAAATATTTGAGTTATCAATTTTATAATAAGAATCAACATTTATATAGAAATGTTGTTTTTTTTTACAGTAGTAGTTTTCAAACCCTTATAAAAATTACATTTGAGTTCATAAAAATTATATTATAATTTTTATTTATTAAAAATTATCTAATTTTATTATTTTATTAAAATATAATGTATTTTTAAAAATTATAAATTCATCAAAAATGATGCTCTTAATTTAAATTTTAAATCATTGAAAAATATAATTTTTGTTTTATCATATCAAAAAAAATCATTTATAAAGTTCAAATAATATGAAGTAAATATTAAAATTATTCTATTAAAAATAAAAAAAAATTATTATTATTAGGGTCTTGATACATATCTCTTTATTATACCAACAAACTATCTAAGGTTATGGTTCAAGATTGTTATATTTTCATATTATGGTTTGGTGTACATGGTTTCAAATATGATCTTGATGAGTGATTCTCACTCAAATTTATCCAAGAGGTGAAGGTAGAACGATCTTTGTAGTTTAGCTTGGGTTGTCGAATCCTCGGAGACCAAAGAAGTAACCTATGGACACGTACATTCTATGGACTGTTTTTTGGATATTAAGTGTCCAACTTTGGGATAATTTTAGATGGGTTTAAGTTAACACTAAAAGTCTAAAGTGAATTCAATTTAAAAGAGTGATTTGATCCTAGGTTATCACATGGGGTAGATTGGACGTATTTCCTTTTCAATGATTTCAATTTCTTATATTTGAGATGTGTTCATTTAAGAAGATAAAAAAAACATCATCACTTACTGGTTTTATACCTACACCCTTTAATACTAATCACCTATACACTTGAAGGATCTAAATTTTGATCACTTCAAGGTAAAGGTTCGTATTAGCACTTGAAGTGTGTGGCCTTAAATTCAACAAGGATGATGGAGTTTAAAAATCATCAAATAAAAAACTCAATTAAATAAGTGATTAGACATTAATGGGGTGATAAATAACATACAATCCAGCTTCTTTATACTCCCTTGTATCAACCCATAAGTGGGTTATCCCTTCATTGATGCTATGGTTTCAATGGAAGCGGGAAGTAGACTCATGAGGGGGGAATTGAAGAAGTAAAGAAAACAATAAAAAGAAAATGATCACTCCACCGTTGTGTGAATAATTTCACAAGGTTTGGTGTGAATAAATTCACACCTTGAACCAACGGTATCAAAGTGATATGAATAACAACATAATAAGAGGAAAAGAAGAGCTTTTATTAAGAAACTAAATTGAATTGAACAACTTACATGTGAAAGACAAACTTGACACAACAAAATCGTAGCATAACATTACAATTTAACAAAGCACCAAAGATGATAAACTCCTCCACCACCACTACCTTAAATAAGCATTTTGGGAGCCTTGGGTATATCCTCCAACAGTACAAAGCATCCCACTTGATTATGGTAGGCCTAGGGTGGTGGAAAGCTTGTTAAATTTGGACTTTTCCACTCTTGACCCAAGGTTACATCCAGCTTGCTACCACCAAACATACGTGCCTGGAAGACCTTCTAGATGGACTCATTAGAGTGGTACATAGAAGAAGTAAATGGATCCCCGGATGTCTCATAATATCTTGTAAAATTTGGGCCCATTTGGAGATATGTATTCTGAGATATGATTATTTTAGTAGGATTTTTTCTGGGCCGCAGAATCTGGCCCAGAATTTTATCTCCAAATTGGTCTGCCTTAATGACCACCATGGAGGACTAATTAGCACTAGTTCCTGCAAAATTATTTGTTCCTCTACATTTCATCTAGCATCCCAAAAAATTTGGGCTTTATTTGGCTTGTATGTTGGGCCCCATATTCGCATCAGTGGGCTGGTGTCCAATCTGACTTCTCCAGAATTGTTTCCTTTCATCACAAAATATCCCCATCTTATTCCATGAATTCTCCATTGATCTCTGAATGAAACATGTTAATATTGAAGTTTAGATAAATTTTCTAAAATATCAAATTGAAATATGGATAATTAAATTCCTTAAAATCAGATAAATCATTGGGTACTTTAAATGATGTTCAAAAATGTACCACATAATAGTGCATTTTAAGAAGGAATTACAATAATAATGTGAAATGATGTTCAAAGTGTAAAATTCACTAAAATGGTGTTTATGAATAATAAATCACATGAATATTATATAAATTAACAATGAATATTAGCCTCATTTATTGTCTAATAACACCCCCCAACTTGAGTTTTTCTAGTCCCAAGTAAAATATCTCTCAACAATATGAAATTTGAATTCCCTTTTCTAAAAACATTTTAATACATAATCATCACCAAAAACTCTTATACCAAACAATCATGAAACCCATAAAAATATTTTAATACAATATAGTTTCATAAGTAGATCTAAATCCCAAGCCCATTCCTTTGTTCAAATTCATTTCCATATTTCATCCAATATCAATTAAGTATGAGGATGTGTTGTGTATCACAATAGACATGGGGGTTCATCTTTATTCAAGAGGGAAATTATGGAAGTTCTAGGTGGAATCAAATTTCAATATTAATATGAGTATTAATTTTTTTTATTGTATTATTTTTTTTGTTTTTTTTTTGTTTTTGCAATTTTTCCATGGTAATTGAAGTTGCACTCAAAAGAGTCAACCCCTGTAGCGAGACTTTGCCGATGACTCCCAGGCTCAAAGACCTTAGGGCACCAAGTGAAACCCACATACTCGGGTATCATCTCAAGTTAACTCAGTCAAAAACAAATTCAAATTACCAAAAATAGAGATAAAACTACTAACTCTGGGCTATACAACTATGGAGTCACAATCCCCAAGTGTCGAAAGCCACGCATTAGGTCATTTCATTGCTCTACGCGCAAATTTATTGTTTTTTTCTTATTTTTTTTACTTAATACTCTTATTAAAACTAAAATGATCACCAAACCTATGCTATTTATTTGTGGGACCCCATGAACAGAAACTAATACCCCACTATCCAAAGGACATGCATTGTGATCTTTTTTTTATTTGGATAAAAATATAAACAATGAAATATCACATTGGACAACCACACTTTCCAAAATCTATGCTTGTGAAATTATTCAAGGATTAAAATCAGAATTAGGGCATGCTAAATTATTTGATATTCAGTTTTAAAGTGTAAAATGTGTATTACCATGTTCAAAGTTAAAGGAATTTTTCCTTCCATTTACACACATTTTTTTCAAATCATTCATTTTTTTACACAAATTTTTTTTATTTAATCTCCCCCCCCCAACTTAAAATAACATTGTCCTCAGTGTTTGAAGAAATGAAAATTTAGAAGGAGTATAGGCAGATAAGGGAAGTTCAAAAAGGAAATTTAAAGATGAGGATCATGGAATGGAGTCACCTGGTGGTTAAAGTTGAAGTTCTTGCTGCTCCAATTTAGTCCTTTGATATCCATGTCACTTGTAGAGTTCCCTAGTAGAAAAAGGAAAAAAAGAAAAAAAATCAAAACAAAACAAAATAACACACACACACATATATATATATAATAAAAAAAGTAAAATATAAGTATATATATAAAAATTATAGAATAAGGAAGCACAAAAAGTCATAGGTCAGTGGTAAGCGTGTGCCCCTGTCTCCCTTCGGTCCTAGGTTCAAATCCTCGTGGCTTCATCGGTTGTGACGGGGTTTGACCCATGACCTACGATGTGGACTTTTTTTTATTATTATATTTTTTTATTTTTATTTTATCTTACAAACACATAAAATCAAAATAAAATAAACTGATGATACATTGTCTTATTTTTACATTTCTGGTTAAGGTATTACTCAAGGATCACACCACGTGACATGGATGAATATGGTGATCCCCTTTCATACCTATCCATACTCATAATAGAAGAACAGATCAACAGTCTATATTTTTTAAATATCAAAATGATTAATAAAAAATGATTCCAAAAATATTGAAAACATGAAAACCATGGGTTGCCTCCCATGAAGCACTTTGTTTAACGTCGTTATCCCGACATGGATCCTAAATCTATCAATTTTTTTCCTGGTTCATAAGTTGGATCAATTAACTCAACCTCTATTTCCTTTTTATTGAATGATTTAATGAATGGTTTTAACCTTTGACCATTGACCTTGAAAATGTAACCACTTGTGGGATCTTGAATCTCTACTGCCCCATGGGGGTACACATGATGCACTGTGAAAGGACCTGACCATCTAGACCTTAACTTTCTCGGGTGTAAATGAAGTTTTGAACTATATAAGATCACAAGTTTTCCTGATTCAAAATTTTTGACCTTGATATTCCTAGATTGTTAGGCTTGAACTCTAGCTTTATTGATCCTTGAATTTTCATAATCCTCCATCCTTAGTTCCTTCGGTTCATTGAGATCTAATTTCCTTTTTGTTTCGGCCAATGAGAGGTCATAATCCATTTTCTTAATTGCCCAAATGGCCTTATGCTCAATTTCAACAGGTAAATGCCATTCTTTTCCATAAACCAACTTATATAGTGACATTACTAGGATGGTTTTGTATGTTGTACGATATGACCAAAGAGCATCCAATATTTTCTCGGACCAATCTTTCCTAGAAGGATTGACAGTTTTTTCAAGAATATTCTTAATCTCCCTATTTGCTAACTGAGATTGACCATTGGTCTATGGGTGGTAAGCAGTGGACACTTTGTGAGAAATTCCATATTTTTTCATGAGTTATGAGAATGGATGATTTCAAAAATGAGTTCCACGATCAGTAATGATAGCCCTAGGAATTCCAAATCTAGAGAAGATGTTTTCCTTGAGAAATCTAATCAAAGTTTAATGATCATTGGATTTTGTAGGAATGGACTCAACCCATTTGGAAACATAATATATAGCTAAAATAATGTAAAGATATCCCCTATAGTTTGGGAAGGGACCCATGAAATCAATTCCCCAATAGTCAAAGATTTCAACCACTAAGATGGGAGTGAGTGGCATTTGATTCCTTTTTGTGATGGACCCTACTTTTTGACACCTAGGACAGCTTTGAAAAAATGTGTAGGAATACCTTGAGAGGGTTGGCCAGAATAGACCACATTTAAGAATCTTAGCAGATGTTTTTTTAGAGGAAAAGTGACCTCCACATGCCTCACTATGACAGAATTTAAGGATGGACTCTTGTTCGGATTCTGGGACACACCTCCTAATGACTTGGTCAAGGAAGAACTTATAGAGGTATGGATCATCAAACACATATTTCCTAACATCATAAAGTAATTTCTTTCGAGCTTGAGTCCCTAAGAATTTTGGAATGACTCCTGTAAATAATAAATTTGCTATGCCGGCATACCAAGGGCAGTAACTCATAGAGTATATTTGTTCATCAGGAAATGAATCAGACACAAAAAGATGATTTGAGTTATCTTTGAATTCCATCCTATAGAGTTGATCAGCTACAAAATTTTCAACGCCCTTTGTGTCCTTGATTGTGAGTTCAAATTCTTGCAAGAGAAGGACCCACTTAATCAATCTAGCCTTAGCATCTTGTTTTTGGAAGAGGTATTATAGTGCAGAATGGTTAGTGAAAATAGTGATGGGGGATCCTAAGAGGTAGGACCTAAACTTCTCTTTGGAAAACACAATAGCAAGTAACTCCTTTTCTATAGTGGTGTAGTTGATTTGGGTATCATTTAAGGATTTTCTTGCATAATCAATGACATAAGGAGTTTTATCACAACGTCTTCCTAACACATCTCCTACAGAAAAGTCACTGGAATCACACATAAGTTCGAAAGGAAGGTTCCAATTTGGAGATTTCATAATGGGAGGAGAGGTGAGAGAGGATTTGAGGGTTGAGAATGAACTCTCACATCTTTCTGTCCAAACAAATGGAGCATCCTTTACTAGGAGAGCACAAAGGGGATGGGAGATTGAACTAAATTCCTTGATGAATGTTCTATAGAAACCAGCATTTCCTAAGAAATACCTCACTTCCTTGATAGTTTTGGGTGATGGAAGGCGACGAATGATGTCAACCTTGGCTTTATCAACTTCAATCCCCCTACTTGAGACTAGATGTCCTAGAACTATTACCTCTTTAACCATGAAATGGAATTTTTCCCAGTTTAGGACTAGATTATTTTCTTCACATCTTGACAAGACTCTCTCCACATTCTGCAGACAACCCTCAAATGTATCCCCAAACATAGAGAAGTCATCCATGAATACCTCTAGAAAATCCTCTACCATGTCTAAGAAGATTCCCATCATGCACCGCTGGAAGGTTCCATGAGCATTGCATAAACCAAAGGGCATGAATTTTAAGGCAAAGGTGCCGAATGGATAGGTGAATATAGTCTTCCCTTGATCCTTTAGGGATACCTCAATCTGATTGTACCCCGAGTACCCATCTAAGAAACAGTAGAAGGTATGACCTTCCACTCTCTCAATGACTTGGTCAATGAATGGTAAGGGGAAATGGTCCTTCTTAGTGAATGAGTTTAGATTTCTATATTCAATGGAGACCCTCCATCCACTACTCACCCTGGTTGGAAGAATCTCTCCATCCTTATTAGTTATCATTGTGATTCCTGCCTTCTTGGGAACCACTTGGATTGGGCTGACCCACTCACTCTTAGCTATGGGATATATGATACCATCTTTTTACAATTTCAGAAGTTCTTTTCTCACTACTTACATGAGATTAAGATTGAGTCTCCGTTGAGGTTGACGACATGGCTTTGAATCAGATTCTAGAACAATCCTATGAGTGCCAATAAGTAGAATAATTCTAGGAATATAAGACAGGGTCCAACCAATGGATTTTTTATGTTTCCTAAGGACATATAGAAGAATCCTCTCATGATTGGCTTCAAGAGAAGAATAAATGACAATAGGATGTGTTTGATTTTCCCCTAGGAAGGCATACTTGAGTGCAGTAGGAAGTTACTTCAATTCAAGATCAGGTTGGTTCAGAATTTCAGTATAATATTGGGACATTGGATCAATATCAATTTCTTTTTTTAGAGTTTCATATAGTATTGATTCCCCACATATAGAAGTTTCAGCTACAATATTGGTTTGATCAGATTTAGGGAAGGAAGTTTGATTGGTCACCATGAATGTGGTTTGCTGAAAGGTTTCACTGATTGTTGGACCTTAGAATTTATCATAAGAGAAATTTGAAAATGATTCAATCCAAGGAGATAAACATCCTTCATGTGAACAAATGAAATCAATCTCATCCTGACTTAAACATCCATCAAATATTCCTTGATGTTCTATAGATTCATTATCAATGCTTCCTATCATGTTTACTTCATGAATTTCCTCATCATCCCCTATTTGTGAGATTTCATTATAGATGTTCAAGTCTAGACTCATGTTTCCAAAGGTGATGGTCATGTTCCCATTTCAGACTCAGATAACAGAGTTGATTGTTGAAAGGAAATTAAAACCAAGGATGATTAGGGTTTGTTCCTTATTTCCTAAGTTTGGATGGTTTTCAAGGAAAATTAAGTCGGCAGGGTTGATGAAGTTTTCAACCTTTACCAGAACATCCTTTAAAATCTACTTTGGAACCCTAATTCTACGATCAGCAAGTTGAAGTGTGACAGATGTGGGTTGGAGTTATTCTAGGCCTAACTGACAGTACACGGTATAGGGGATGAGATTGACACTAGCACCTAGGTCACACAAGGCCTTGACAAATTTGCTCTCTCCTAGTTCAACATTGATGTAAGGGAAACCCGGGTCTTTCAACTTAGGAGGAATGGTCCCTTGAATGGTGGTACTCACATTTGCAGCCAAAAGGACTTGGTTTTTATGTGAAATTTTTATTTTAAAAGTGCACAAGTCTTTAAGGTACTTTGGGTAGGCATATATGGTTTGTATGGCATTGAGAAGGGGAATATTCAACTTGACTTGTGAGAATATTTCCCTCAATGTTTCACTCAATTCAGGCTTGGTTTTCCCCATCATGCGTTGAGGAAATAGTACAGGTTGTGGGGTTGTTTGTTGAAGAGTTGTTTCTTTGACAATGTTATCATGTTTTTTAGTTTGATCATTTAGTTCATTTGAATTTTCATCCAAGTTTGAATCTTCAGATGGGTTCTGAATTAGTTTTTTAAGTTTCTCAATTGATTTACCACTTCTTAAAACAATCACAGCCTTTAGTTGTTCATGAGTTGTTTGAGTTCAAATTGACTCTTCCCTTGAAGTTGAGGATGGTACCGCCTGAGTAGTCATGGGTGACTTTCCAGTTTTGATGGTTTGAATTTCTTGTTTTAGGGAAGAGACTTCCAAGTTTATCCTTTCCATTTTTTTGCGCAGTTGTTCTAGTAGGCTTTGTGGAACAGTTTGGGTTGGTGCTTGAGAAGATTTGTTTATCCCAGGGGGATATTTTGGAGGTGGGATGGTTTGTTGAAAATGGACTAGTGGCTATTGGTATTGGATAGGTTGGGTTTGGAACTAGTTATGGGTTTGGTAGTTTTGATGGGGGTAAGGATTTTGTCCCTATGGTTGGCTAGGTTGTTGGTTATCTTTCCAACGGAATCCTGGGTGGTCATTATACCTTGGGTTGAAGTTGTTTTGGTATTGAGGCTTTTGAAAGATCAAGGAATTTACTTCTGCTGGGGGTCCTCCTAAAAGAACATCCATGATGGATGGAATGGTTTGGAATTTGTATGTATTATGGTCATGTTTGTCACAAATTGTGCAAACAGGGTCTACAGTTTGGATTTCATGGACTTTCCTAAGGTCTATCTCTTCAACCTTCCTAGAGAGTGTTGCGAGTTTAGAACTAAGGCTTTAATCTTCTATAAGTGTATGAATTCCACGAGTTCTTTGTTTCTTTTCATAATAAGTTGAAGTTCCCTATGTTTTGTTTTGTTCAGAAAGGCTTTCTAGATACTCGTAAGCATCATTCGAGGCTTTTTTTAAAGGTTCCATTACACATCATGTCAATGAATTGTTTGTTCCCCGGACCCAACCCTTCATAGAAAATCCTCACTTGTTCAGGAATATAAAAACCATGGTGTGGAACCATGTTTAGAGTTTCTTTTAACCTCTCCCATGTTTCATAGAGTGACTCTCCCTCTTTTTCAAAAAAAAATTGGATACTCTTTTTAAGTGCAATTGTTTTGTGGTGGAGAAGGTATTTTTTATTTAATTTTCTTTGTAGTTGGTCCCAAGAGTTTATGGATGATGGTCTCAAATTTTTTAGCCAATTTTTAGATCGATCCTTTAAATAAAAAGGAAATAGCCTCATATTAGCTGATCTAGTTGATGTGGGGGACACATGGTTTCTACAATGTCATTGAATTCCTTAATGTGAAGGTAGGGCATCTCGAACTCCATTTCATGGAATGTGGGAAGATGGTTTAGGAAATGGGGTTTAAAGATTTAGTTGGAATCTCCTAGGGAATTGTGTCTAATTCATGAGGGTGGATTGGTCTAGGAAGGTGTGAGGTAGTCATTCATGGTTGAATCAATTGTGTTCCCCAAGTTTTGGGCTGCCTCATTTGGGTTTCCATTTTGTTTCCCACCAGGATTTATGATTTGGTTTCTTTGAAGACCTTCCATTGAAATAGGATCAATTTTTTACTCTTGAGTATTAGGAATATTATGATATAATGTAAAGAGTTCCCTTGGTGTACTTGACTCCCCAACCCCAGGACTATCCACCCTAACTAGACGGTTTGATTGATCGTGGGTGTAGGCATACATGCGCCAAAAGAAAAAAAATGAGAAAGGGGAAAGATAAGAGAATTTGAATGAGAAAAGTATAAATGGGGGAGAATATAATGGGTGTTTAGATGACTTACTTGGGTCCCTGGCAATGGCACCAAAATTTGATTCTCGCTCAAATTTACCCAAGATATGAAGGTAGAACGGTCTTTGTAGTTTAGCTTGGGTTGTCGAATCCTCAGAGACCTAAGAAGTAACCTATGGACATGTACATTCTATGGATTTTTTTGGAAATTAAGTGGCCAAATTTGGGTTGATTTTAGATGGGTTTAAGTTAAAACTAAAAGTATTAAGTGAATTCAATTTAAAATAGGGATTTGATCCTAGGTTATCACTTGGGGTAGATTGGACGTATTTCCTTTTCAATGATTTCAATTTCTTATATTTGAGGTGGGTTTATTTAAGAAGATAAAACAACATCATTACTTACAGGTTTAATACCTAAACCCTGTAATACTAATTACTTATACACTTTAAGGATCAATGTTTTGAGCACTTCAAGGTAAAGTACCGTATTATCACTTGAAGTGTGTGGCCTTAAATTCAACAAGGACGATGGAGTTTAAAAATCAACAAATAAAAATCTCAATTAAAGAAGTTATTAGACATTAATGGGGTGATAAATAACATCCAATCCAGACCCTTGATAATACCTTGGATCAACCCATAAGTGTGTTAGACCTCCATTGATTCTATGGTTTTCATGTAAGCGGGAAGTAGACTCATGTGGGAGGAATTGAAGAAGTAAATAAAACAATAAAAATAAAACGATCACTCCACCATTGTGTGAATAATTTCACAAGGTTTGGTGTGAATAAATTCACAAATTGAACCAAAGGTATAAAAGTTATATGAAAAACAATAGAATAAGATGAAAATAATATCTTTTATTAAGAAACTAAAGTGAATTGAACAACTTACAAGTGAAAGACAAACTTGTGACAACAAAATCACAACATAACATTACAATTGAAAAAAGCACCAAATATGATAAAATACTCCACCACCACTACCTTAAATAGATATTTTTGGAGCCTTGGGTCGAGCCTCCAAAATTACAAAGTATCCCACTTGATTATGGTAGACCTAGGGTGGTGGAAAGCTTGTGGAATTTGGACTTTTCCACTCTTGACCTGAGGTGGCATCCATCTTGAAACCACCAAACAGAAGCGCCTAGAAGACCATATATATGGCCAAATTAGAGTGGTACATAGATGAAGAAAATGGATCCCCAGATGTCTTATAGCCTCTTGTAAAATTTGGGCCCATTTAGAGTTCTTGATTCCGAGATATGATTATATTGGTAGGATTGTTTCCGGGTCGCAGAATCTGGACCAAAATTTTATCTCCAAATTGGGCCGCCTTAATGACCACCATGGAGGCCTAATTAGAACTGGATCTTGAATAATTATTTGTTCCTATACATTTATTCTAGAATACCACGAAATTTGGGTTTCATTGGGCCTGTATGTTGGGCCCCACATTCGCATCAGTGGGATGGTGTCCAATCTGACTTCTCTAGAATTGTTTCCTTTCATCACAAAATATCCCCATCTTCTTCCATGAATTATCCATTGATCCCTGAATGAAACATGTTCATATTTAAGTTTAGATAAATTTCCCAAAATATTAAATTTAAATATGGATAATTACATTCCTTAAAATCAGATGAATCATTGGGTACTTTAAATGATGTTAAAAAATGTACCACATAATAGTGCATTTTAAGAAGGAATTACAATAATAATGTGAAATGATGTTCAAAGTGTAAAATGCACTAAAATGGTGTTTATGACTAATAAATCACATGAATATTATATAAATTAACAATTAATATTAGCCTCATTTAGTGTCTAATCAATGAGTATTAATTTTCTTGTAAATAGTTTATCGCATGGATTAATTATTGATATTTTCTTGGTATTGTTCAAGGGAAAATCCCAGTGATTCTATATCCCTCAAAATCATTGATAAATGGGCTATATAAGGGGTGATTATACTATTTGAGGCCATAAATTTCTTTTTTCATGTTAATTAGATTTATCAATACCCTATATTTATACAAATCATATGAGCACTATTCTACGACTATTTTATTGAAGGTTATGATTCATAATTTTTTTTAAATATTATAGGATATAATAAAACCAAGGATTTCATGTGTTTTCTATTACCACAATATGGAATTTAATTCAACCACATAGTTAATTTTAATTATAAAAGTTTGGGTCATTACTATATTTACCCCCTCAGAAATTTCTACTTAAAAATTTTAATTTCATACACTAAAATATATTATGGTAATTAAATAAAATCACCTACTATGGTTACCATGTAGCCTCTTAAAAATTTTGGTTTCTCCATAGTATTATGACTAGGTTTATTTTCTTAATTCAAAAAACTTTTTCTCTATTATCTAAGATCTTTACCAAATTATCTTCATATGAAAGATCATTCTCTAGTGGTTCCACCTCTAAATTCAACACATGTGATGGGAATATTATGTGATTACCCAATATGGATACATGTAACACATCATGTACATGAGATAGGTTAGGTGGGAGTGATAGTCGATAGGAAACCACTCCGATGTGATCAAGGATTTCAAAAGGGAAAATGTATCTTGGACTATGATTTTCCTTCTTCAAAAATCTCATGACAGTCTTCCATGGATATATATGGAAGAATACCTTATATATAACCTAAAACTATAGTTTTAATTTATTATTGTCATCATATCTATTCTTTCAACTCTGATCATCCCTAATGTGCTACTGAAATCTTTTGATCTTTTCCACCATTTCCTCAACCATCTCAAGACCTAGTAATTGTAGTTCACCAAAATCATCCTATCATGAAAATTTTCTATATCTATTATTATAAAGGGATTAATAGTGATACATTTGGATGATTTAGTGGAAAATATTATTCTATGATAACTCAACTAAAGGATGATGTTGATCCCATCCCCTATTAATATCGATTGAAAATTACCACAACCAATACTCGAGTGTATAGATAGTACAATCAGATTATTTTAGGGTGATAAGTTGTGATGAAGTTCAACTCATTATTTAGATAATGTTCTAGAATCTTCCAAAAAATGGAATTAAATCTTGTTTCTTGATCAGATATAATCGATAATGTTGTTTCATGCAGCCTCATCACATCTCTAATGCATACCATTGCAAGTTATCGAGTGATAATTACACTCAAATTTCAATGAAGTGAGTAGTATTTTTAAGACAACCCACCACAACCCATATAGAATTATTCCATCACAATTCCTTTATAGGACTTGTGAAAAATTTCATAGTTATTTTTTCCCATTTCCATATTGGTATGGGTAATCATTACATTAACCCCTTGGATTTTTTCCATTCATCCTTCACATTATGACATATGAGACACCTTAACATATATTATGTGATATACTTATTTATATTGTCCCACAAATAGTTCACTCAGATATATTGATACATATTTTTTCTCTATGACTGGGTGTAGAAGGTCACGCTATGTGGATCATCCAATGTATCCTTCTTTTACTTGGGATTTAATGGTACATATATTTATGATACAAATCTTAGAAAACCTTTTTCATTAATTTTTAACTCCAAGGATTTACATTTTCTTATAGCTTCAACCTTGTTCTGAATTTCCATATCATCTCTTTGAGAATCCTTTAACTTCTCTAGAAGGTATGGTTTATAAATCATTTGTGAAAAGGTTGATAATTCTCTTTCCTTTATGATTCCAACATCCATCATTTTCAAGTAAAATAAGATCATATCCTTCTCAATTCTCATCAATGATACAATTTCTCGATCCTTTTTTACATATATAATCTTCTACATTATTTTATTTTCAAGGACAGTAGTGGATTGAGAAATCATAGAACTTAATTAGCTCTAACCATGTTAGGAACCAAACTGAGTACCCTAGTAACCCGATAACGGAGTTGGTCCTAACATAGCTTGAAGATAATATACATATCAAAGGAAAAATCCACTGGGATTAAAGTACCATAAGTTAAACAGGAACAACCGCCAATGTACTATAAAAAAATTACAAAAAGGGGAAAACTGCCCAAAGTCCCTAAGGACACAACTCACCAAGACTAAAGTTTAGCAGCAGGATCCACCTCCAAGAGATCCCTTTCCTTTGCTCGGACCTGGAAGGAGAAAATATACAGACACCTGAAGTCACAAGTAGAGTTTTATCCAAAGAGTAGTATGACCTAACTTTAACATTCCATAATAGATGACAATATCAATTTAACCAAAACGTGCCTTTAATTTTAAAACAAACAGTTTTGGCATTAACAAATCATATTTAAAAAAATAATTATATGTAGTTCAGATGATGGAAATACCTTTATAAAATCATTCTATACATTTTAATGATGGAAAACATTTCAAAAGATGGAATTTTCCTTTAATCAATGGATACTATGCACAAACTGAAATCCTCACAAATCACTTAAATAAACACTTTATATAAATAGTTTATATAAATTCTAAAGACATGTTATACAATTTATAATAATGGAATATATGGACATTAAAAATGAAAACATGTGAGAAAAATGGTAATGTTCCAAATAGGTATGATAGTTCTAGTCAATAGGTATCCAACACTATGAATTCAACAAAGTATGTACATAATCCCCTTTAGGACTAATGTAAAGGGATCTCATCACCATTTTTTAAGGAATGGGATGTTCTGATTTTTTGTTTTCAAATGTTGTAGAATCGTAAAGTGACACACAAAATAACTCACTAACCACCTAAGGCTTGCATGTGCTCCAATACAAATCAATGATGTGCAATTCATTTTATAATAGAAAATGCAATTAATCTCATTCACCATTTCATATATGCTAATTTACTATTCAAAACCCATAATAGGTTTTTAATCCAAACCATGTCTTTTCACATAGATGAGACCCTAAGGTTTACATCAAAATATTTTAATCCATCTTTCACAAAAACATGATTTGAAGCTAAATCAAAAAATTCATCATTTTCTTCACAAACCCCCAATTCAGTTGAATCAGGGTTTTCTCCCAAACATTCCATCAAATAAATTTTTCTTCATTTAAAATCAACATTTCAATTGATTCAATTCCCATCAAAATAAAAATTTAAATTAAAAAAAATTAAATCTCAACAAAATCCAATACTAAGTGGAAACCCCTTTTTTCTTCCAAAATCCCAATTCATCGGAATTGAGTTTTTTCCAACAAAAGGATTGAAATCCATTTGATTCATATATAAAAAAATTAATTTAAATCCAAAAAAATGAAATTTAATCAAAGTAATTAGTTTTAATAAAAATTGTTCATCGTAATGGAACTTCCTACTAAAAACAATGGATCTCGCAATGCCAAAATCAATTCAGGATTTGCCGAAAAAGAAAGAATATCACATAAAAAGGAATCAAACCTAGGTTTAGGATCCCAAAAATAAAGGGTATTAGACCCAAAAATCAAAATCAAGATCTATGGTGCCATAAGGAGAAAGAGGGATATTGCAGGAGGAAGTGAATGAGAGGAAGAAACTAATTGGATTGAGATCGAAGGACATTACTCAAGCTTAAGATCGCACCTGTGAGGGGTTTGAGGCACCAAAAATCTCCCTTGGGAGCTCTGTGGAAGGTAGAACCGGATTAGGGTTGAAGGAGGTCCATCCGAGACTAAAAAGGGGTTTCAGGAAATTTTAATAAAAAATTGGAATCTATAAAACGTCGTCTATATGGTTTCTTGGGAAACTACGCACAGTTAGGAAAAACCATGTGCAAACCATGTGGAGCCCACTATCCAAAACATGGAACTAGCACATAGTTTTCCCTAACTGTGTGCAGGCCATGTGCAAACTGTTCCCCTACCTAGAAACCTCTATAATTCTCAGAAATTAACCTCGAACAACTCTAAACGATACCCAATCAAATATTAACTAAAAGATGGGTTTATGAATAACTAAAAATGGTAATAGGATGTTACAACCTCCCCACCAAAAAATATTTATGTCCCCAAAAGGCCTATGAAGAAGCCTCCCTATCAAAAATATGATGTCACTGCTCTCTTAATAGTTCCTCTCTCTTGCACATCTCTTGAGAATCAGAACTGTGCTTACATAGCACACAAACCAAAGGTATTGTTCTCTCAAGAAGTACCTTGGTCTCATAATCAATTCATCGGACTGGCCATTCAGTCATAGATAAATCAGGTTCCACTTCAATATCATGCCAAATCAGAACATGAGATGGCTTAGATATATACTTTCTATGCTAAGATAAATGAAACATTTTATGTATCGACATCACTTGTGGTGGTAGTGCTAACTAGTATGAAACTTTCCCCACCTGCTTGAAAACCTCAAATGGTCCATCAAAATGAGGAGAAAGCTTCCCTTTCCCCCCAAGCCATCAATTACCAAACATGGGTGAATCTTTCAAGAACACCTGGTCACCAACTGAGAACTCCAATGTTCGACAATGATGATCAGCATAATACTTGTATCAAATCTTATCTGTCAACATTATCTGATGATTCAATTGAATCATTACTATCATTTCATGCACCAAGCTCAGTCCAATGAAGGAACTCTTACCGATCTTCGACTAACACAATGATGATTTACAAGGAAAGCCATACAAGGCCTCAAAAGAAGTGATTCTGATGGATGAATGGTAACTATTGTTATAATAAAACTCAACAATCCCCAAATGATCATCCCATGAACCACCAAAGTTGAGAATGCAAGCGCGGAGCATATCCTAAAAAATTTGTATATCTCTTTCTATCTAGACATCCTACTGCAGATGGTATGTCGTACTCAAACGAACATGAGATCCTAGAATTTCTTGAAGGCATATCCAAAAGCGAGAAGTAAACTCAGGGTCTTTATCAGAGACTATAGTAGATTGAACTCTATGAAACCGAACAATATCTTTCACATAAAGACTTCCCATCTCCACAACTTTGGGCATATCCTGAATGGGTACAAAGTGATCTGGTTTTTTCAGCATTTTGATCACCACTCAAATCACATTATTCTTCCTCTGGGTATGTGGAAACCCAACTAGAAATTACATAGATATTTCATCCCACATCCAAGTAGGGATTGAAAGTTTCTGAAGAAACCCTGAATGTTTTTGGTGCTCATATTTCACCTGTTAACTTGTATAGAAATGAGAGACAAACTCAATAATGCCTCACCTCATACTTGGCCACCAGAATTTCTGCCTAATTTTGTGGAACATCTTCTTGGTTCCTGGGTACTCATCCCACGGGGAGTTATGGAAATCCACCATCACAACATTCCTTACCGAATATGGTTCTACAAAATTATTCTAATAGCATATAATTTCTTCTTTAGAGAATAACCACTAGGAAACTATCTCCCATCCATTAATAGAGTCTCTAATGGTATGGAATTCATCATGAAGTTGATGGTCAATAATAATCATTTCAAGAAGAAAGGATGTTAACTAAACACTATCCAAGGAACCCTCAGCCCCTACCTCCTGAACTCCAATATGAAATTGTGAAAAAAGAGAAATCAAGTTCCACTCTCCCAAATATTCGTTCACTGTCTGGGCCAGAATCTTTCCACTCAAATCATCTACAACTTCATTCCCTTTCCTAGGGGTATATTTATTGTCAAACTCATAAGAATGATGGTTTTCCACCCAACGCCTCTAGTGGAGATTCAAATCATTTTGAGATAAGATATAATTCAAACTTTTGTGGTCTGAAAACATGGTAAACCATTCATTATAATGTTAATTCCACCAACTCTTAATAGTATGAATTATAACTTCCAGTTCAAGGTCATGGGTTAGATAATTATTCATATGCGACCTAAGGTGACGAGATCCATAGGCATCAACATGATCACCATATATAATAACACATCCCAAACCTGAACCCGATGCAACGCAAAATACCACATAGCCCTGCCCGGCCTCTATAAGAGTCAACATCGGCGTAGTATTTAAAAGAGGTTTCATCTCACCAAAATAAATCTTACATTTCTAACTCCACACAAATTTCAATCCCTTTTGAGTAAGATCATTCATTAGATATTCCAACATTGATAAGTCCTTTACGAACCAATTTTAGTATTCCACTAAACCCAAGAAGCTCTGAATCTCGAAGACATTCTGTGGTTTTTTCCATGTCAAAACCGATTTTACCTTTTCAGGTTAAATGGATATCCCATGTTCTAACACCATGTGTCCCAAGAATTTCAATTCCTGAATCCAAAATTAACACTTCAAAATCTTGGCATAGAGTTGGTGATTTCTTAGTAAACTCGGCACTATTCTCAGATGATGCACATGATCATCTGTGGACTTAGATAAGACAAGAATATCATCCACAAATACCACCACAAAGGTGTTGAGATACTCATGGAAAACCTTATTCATTAAATCCATTAAAACTTCCATAGAATTGGTTAGACCAAAGGTCATGACAAGGTTCCCATAATGTCCATACCTACTCCAAAATGCGCTTTTTTCGATGTTATATTATTTTTTCCACAATTGATGGTAACCTGAGCAAAGATCTATCATTGAGAACCACTCACCCTTCTTTGACTAATCAAAAAAATCATCAATCTGTGTCAACATATACTTTTTTTTTACCATTACTCGATTGAGCATTCAATAATAAATGCAAAGTTGGAGTGAACCATCAACCTTCTTGGAAAAGAGAACTGTCGCCGCCTAGGGCGACATGCTCGAGCTTATAAATCCTTTACTAAGAAGATCATCCAATTGTGACTTAAACTATTTCTATTCATCTAGTTCCATATGGTAAGAGGGAATATAAACTAATTGAGTTCTAGGTGTCAAGTCAATATAAAATTCAACCTCTTTTACTGGTGGAAAACCAGAAAAATATGAAGGAAACACACCATGAAACCCAATGAAACATGGAGGGAGGTCCCCACTCAAATATTCCTACTCCATGTAAAATTAAATGGTTGGTATTACTTTCCCCAAATCTAGATAAGAAGTTTTATCCCTTCTTGAACTCAGGTCCCATTCTCTTTGGAATAGATTTGATACACCATTGGGTGTAGTGGTGGAGACCCATTGAAAAAAATCAATCAATACGGGCATTATTGGAAATGAGCTAATCCATTCCAAAGATGATTTCAAAATATTTCATATTGATAACCAAAAACATCCAATATAACTCCACATATGATAGAGAGAAAACACAAGAGGGACTTCGGGGAACCTGCTCTCTCTTTGTACTAAGGGGTGTAGTAATATCCATTTCACAAGACAAATGCTCCATAGGAAGATTATGCAGATTAAAAAAATTGGTTGAAATAAACAAATGAGATGCACTAATATCAAATAAAGTAGTTACCAATGACGAAAATATAGTGATGGTACCTCTCACGGTTACTAGACTCATTTTTGCTTCCTCTCGAGACTCTTCCACTGCCTAATGAAGCTATGTTCAAGATACCTATAGATGGAACCCTTTTTCACCTACACCATCTGATTGCCCCATAGTTTTAGGAGGATCTAATGATCTTATCCCACTATGTGAAGTGTAATAAATATCGAAGTACCTCTACAAGTTCCCTGAATTCCCACAAGAGCCACAATTATTGGGTACCTCATTGTAAAACCTTCTTAGAATGCCCTGAATTTCCACACATGTACCAAACCAAAGGCCCTATACCTAGTACTGTAGGATGTCAAGAAAAACCCTGTCATTGATAACTACCATGAGAATCATCGCACTTAATTTTTCCTTTGAAGGAACTCAAATTTCCACTAGGAGTAAAAGAAACTCTTGAAAAAGATGACTTACCAGCCAACTCCATCTTGACCATCAGTTCTCTATCTAGTACATCAGCATACGAAGTCAACATCAGCAAGAAAACCTAATATCGAATATTTTGACAAAGTCCCAACTCAATACTTTGAACCTTCATCCTCAAAATGGATACAATATCAAGTGTGAAGTGAAAAAGCTCAGAAAAACAGTTTACATACTCTACCACATACTTGTTAGCATGTTCAAGTCTGAAAAACTCTCTACATTAGGACAGAAGCATTGAATCTAGATAGAATTGGTTGGTGAAAGGGAATTTGAATTATTTCCACTATAAGCCCTCATGATTCTTCTATATCACCATAGTGTCCCACCATCATCTGATCGGTCCTTCAAGCACAAAGGTGGTACACAGTTCCATTATCTTCTTGGGTGTGTCTAAAAACCAAAATAATCATTCCAACTTTCCCAACCACTCCACATCCTATTGAGGGTTATTGGATCCCATAATCGGTGCAAGTTTCTAGTGAAGGAACTCTTGAGAATGAATCTGGAGGAGGTACCTCTAAGCTTCCACAATGGAATCAGGAATGGGGACTAGATGTGGTGTCTTTCCCAGAGCATGGATAGTTCACATGATCACCTCTATCAAATTCAAATCCACAATAGGATTTGTCGGCTGAGGTTCAGCTGCAACTTCCTCCTGAATCTGATTCGCATGTCTTATCAGAGTCATGATTCTAAAAAACAACATCATACAACAAGGAAGACATTATGCAATGATCAAACTAAGAAACAAGGGAAAATTAATCCCAACATATAGGATAACCAAGATTTGGATTTCACTCTTCCCAAATCAGAACCTGGAAAGGAATAGAACAAAACCACAAGACATCTTTCCCTTACCACCCTTCCGGAATTAAGTTTCATTGTGGTAAGATATGTCAAGGAAATCAATCACAAATAACTCTTAAGTCCTAACAAGACTTTACAATGCATACTGACTCCCAAACAAAGGTTTAACTAACCTCCCTCTAATACCACTTTGTCATGAACCAACCTAGGTACCCTTGTAACCTAATAACCAAGTTGGTCCTAAAATATCCTGAAGGGCATTCTTGATCCTCATAGGTCAGTGATTAGAACCTATAATTATACAAATTGAAAGTGGGAACAATATTTCCACCAAAAATTCGTAAATAAAGGAAAATAAGAGAGTATTCATATCAAAGGTAAACTCCACTGAGAGTAAAGTACCAGAAATTAAACCATTACAACTTGAAAAGTACTAAAACTGAAGTATAAAAAAGGAGAAAACAACAAAAAATACCTAAGGAAACAACTCACCAAGACCAACATTCAGTAGAAGGATCATCCTCCGAGAGATCCTTGTTCATTGCTCGAAGATAGAAGGAGAAATCTACAAACACCTGAAGGCACAAGTAGGGTGTGAACCAAATCCAAATAGGATTTCACCCAAAGATTCCATAACAGATGCCATTATCAATTTAACCAAAATGTGATTTAAATTTTAAAATAAGGAGGCTTGTCATTAACAAATAATATTTAAACGAATAATTATCCATAGTTTAGAAGATGGATATACCTTTAGCAAATCATGTTATACTTTTCAATGATAGAAAACATTTAAAAAAGATGTAATTTTACATTAATCAAAGGATACTTTTCATAAACAACAATCATCACAAATGGATTAAATAAACAATTTATATAAAATTTTTATATAAATTCCCAAGGCATGTAAAACAATTTATAATAAAGGAATATATATGCATAAAAAATTCAAACAAGAGTGAAACATTGTCATGTTCTAAATAGGTATCTATGTTCCTGGCTATAAATATCCAACATTGTGAATACGACAATGTATGTACATATGCATTTTTAGGCCTTAGGTAATGGTATCTCATCACCATCGTCTAAGTAATGGCATCTGTTGATATTATTTTTTAGAACATTGTAGAATTGTAAAGTTCCACCCAAAATAACTCATTAAAAACCTAAGGATTAAATGTGCTCCAGTACAAATCAATGATGGGAAATCCATTATATAATGAAAAATGAAATCCATCCCATTCGTTGTTTCAAATATGTCAATTTTATCTTTAAACCCCCTAATGGGTTTTTAATAAAAAACATGCATTTTCACCAAGATTATACCCTATGAGTTCCATCAAAACATTTTAATCCATTTTTTCAAAAATGTGGATTTGAAACTAAAACAAACAATTCCATTATTTTTATCACAAAACCCCAATTCACTTGAATCTAAATTTTTCAAAAACATTCCATCAAATAAATTTCTCTTCAATTAAAATGAAAATTTCAATTGATTCAATTCACATCAAAACAAAATTTTAAATTAAAAATTTAAATCTCACCAAATTCCATTTCCAAGCCAAAAACCCATTTTCCCTCAAAAACCCTAATTCATCGGAATTGGGGTTTTTCTAAAAAATGATTGAAAGTCATTTAATTCAAATATATACATTTTCATTTAAATCAAAACAATTTAAATTTAAACAAAGAAATTAGATTCAATAAACATTGGGCATCTTAATGGAACCACCTACTGAAAACAACAGATCTCACAATGACAAACCAAAATTGGGATTTGTCCACAAAGAATGAAGATCACAAAATTGGGAATCAATCCTAGGTTTAAGATCCCAAAAAAGGGTATTAGATCCAAAAATAAAATCAAGATCTATGGAACCCTGAGAATAAATAGGGAGATCACAGGAGAAAGAGAATGAGAGGAGAAAACTAACCAGATTGAGATCGAAGGTCATTCCTCATACTTTAGATCACACCTGGGAGTGGTTCGATGAACCAAAAATTGACCTTGGGAGCTCTGATTAAGGGAGAAATAGATTAGGGTTGAAAGAGATTTTTCTGGGACTAAATATGGGGGGTTTATAAAATTTTAATAAACATTTAAGATCTGGAAAATGTTATATGCAGCGTTTCCTATGAAACAGCACACGGTTAGGGAAAACCTTGCATAGACTATGTGTATCCCACTATCCAAAACATAGAAATGGTGCATGGTTTTCCCTAACCATGTTCAGACCATGCGCAAACTATGCCTCTTCCCAAAAACCTCCATAATTCTCATAAATTCACCTAGAAAAACTTTAAATGAAACCCAACCAAAGCTCAACCAAAATATGGGTTTAGGAATACTTGAAAATGGTAATGAGATGTTACAAACCATCTAAATTGGTTAATATTCATATATTTATTTGTGAATATATACTTGAGGTTGTTATGATCTATATATATTTCACACTTCTCCCCAAAGAGACAAAACCACTATATTTTCAACCCAAATATTACTTCATCCAACTCTAAATGATGCTTGGGGTATTTTCATACATGAAAATTATATTGTCCTGAGGAATATGTTATCACCTTTATATTTTGTATTAGTATAAATCTCAACACATTCTTAGAATTATCAATGTATACCATAAAATTTCCCCACTCATGGGTAGTGTAAGTACATGTGTAGTTATAATCCACTTTTTTAACTAGATGAATCACTCATTAAATTAAGTATTACAAAAAAAATGACTCTTTTATTAGTTATCTTGGTAATATGTATTGACAATAAAGATATGATTATCACAAATCAATTATGATACCCAACTAATCCAAGGAAACTGCATATTTTCATCATATTGGTTGGTCTTGGATGCTCTTCCATTGTATGTGTTTTTAAGGATCCACATATATCTCTTTTCTAGTGAAAACATTCCCTATTAATGTTACATGGTACAATTATATGCTTTATTGATAATACAACCATTCGTTTAGGAGGGAGACCATCAAATTCATTAGGAAATACATCAAGGATTTCCCTTGAAATGGGTGTGTCATCAAAGATGATCTTCTCCTAAGACCGAATAATTTGAGTTAGAAACAATAACTCATCATGAAATAATATTCATGCATGAGATGATTACACCAATGATTATTCATCCTCCTCCTTTAACTAGAATATAATCATGGGATATTTTTAATACGAATTATAATTTCCTTCTCTCAAGAATTTATATTGGATTTTATAAAAGGAAATACATTCCATAACTAGGATACATAAAATTCCATTGAAGGAGGACCGATATGATTTTCAATAAGAACATTAACACAAGATTCAACATCTAAAAAAATAGTTATAGAATTTTTTTATAATGATATCAAATCATTTTAGGTGGTGACTCAATATTCTTAGAAAACTTATAAGATATGATAATAGTACATGAATTGAAATACAACATGACATATAAAATTATTAATCCCAGGTTACATTTACTTCAGTCATCCAGATCATACTCATCATAATACATGCCATGTTCCCTTATTCTTGGAAATTATCAGTTCGCATCATTCTTGTTAGCCCTTACAATTGAGAATCGACTTGGATAATAGACAAATTGTCCACATTTGCAACAAAGAACTGTATATTGTTCCTGAAATTGATATTTATTACCATACATCACATTATTTAATTTTACATGAAAATTGGATACATTACGCCCTATTTTTTCACACTTAAAACATCTACCGGTTCCTTTTTGAAAATTACCTTGGTGTCTCTTTCCACATTTTTTTCAAAATAAAATGGGTCATATTTTCTTTTTTCACATTTATCTAATAAAATTCTATGATATTAATTCCCCATTTTTATGGATTTGAAAATCAACTAGGTTCTAGTTCTTAATCATGATTTTTGATATCTGGTTTAGCATAATCATAATATGTCTTACTTGCGCTCCCATCAAGTTAAGAATCTCATTTGGGTTGTTATCACATTTCCCACCACATTGGTTGTTAAATTGTTTTCCCCTATTTCCAGGCATTGGATGGAACAAATTGAAAATTTGGGATGAGTGTATATAAACTATTAAACACACAAACATGAGTCTAATAACATTAATGGGATTATTTATAAATGGATTGAATTTCCTTAACATATGATTTTCTAAGATTCAATATATTTTATCCAAGATCTATTTATAAACATAAACTCTTATGGGAATTTTTGTTCCCTTAATAATGATTCATAAAGATCTTTTGAATTTACGGAACCATATCCTTTGTGAGTTTCATACTAGGTATGTATCAATGAATATTATTGTGCACTATGTGATGATTCATTCTAGCTCAATGCACCCTTTTTGTAATTACCTCTATGCCAGAGCCTCATCCACTTGTAGTATCCTGACATGGGTGTATTTTATTGGAAACCAATTACTATATATTTTCCAAAATATAGATATGTTTTCCTATAATTATTATTGTCCCTAATACATTCTATATAGTTTCTAATCCTAATCCATAAATAACTTGACTTTTATCTAATACATACAATGAAAACGCTTATCTTTATTACATATTTTAATTCATGAATTATTGCATAATAATATAAATAATAAAATATAGAAGATCAATAATACTATTTTATTTGGTTAATTAGGTGGATTACATTACAACATAAAATAGGGGGTACATTGGCATTATTTTAAACTTCCATAATATGATCATAATTTTCCATTGTTCTTTAAACTCCATGTGATAACCATGGACATATATAAGAAATGGGTGATCTATAAAGATGATTAATGGGATAAAAAAAGAATAACATGAATAAATAATTACATGTTAGAAAATAGTAATTTCAAAGAAATATAGAAGGTATGAAAATCAAAAATAGTAACAATGAGGCACGACATAGCATGATTACATAAAGGAAACATGGGAATGTGGAAAACAATATTAAACATGACACTATAAACATAAGTCTAGGTTAACTTCCAAGAAACCATATCATGGTGGAAAAAGTGCCATAATGTATTAGGTTCACACCCTTATACCATAAATTATGTCTCAAGAGCCTAAAATATTTCCAAATTCATTAGAGCACTATATAATTTAGGGAGTATCTCTCACTTTCATATCATGTACATGCATAAGTGTTCCACATAGATAATTAAACATAAGGATGTATTTCATCAAATTTTATCCCAAGATCAAATAGTTCTGGTAATTAAATGGAATTACTAAATAAATGATGTATATATATCTTTAGATGAATACCCTTGAGTGGAAATAGAGGTTGATATTCACGAAACATTCCTTTGGCATGAAAAATCATAGTGAAATTTTAGAATCATAACGACAATACATAAAGATTCATAAAAAGGGTTAATGAGATTGAATGGGGTATCTCATAATTTTGGTATAAAAAGGGTATTAATAGGGAAATGTAAGTTTATATTCCAACATTAGGAATTGGAAACCAAATGCATTACATAAATAAGGTCCATGAATAAATAGAAGAAAGAGAGAATCCCTTACTAAATTTAGGTATGGTAACATTTTATTTATATGATATAATGAGAGGGGATAAATAATATCTCACTATGTGTTCATAAATTGTATATTATAGGGTTCTTTATGAAGTATTCAATATATAACCCATTTATATTCAAAAGACTAATTACAAAGAAGGTTCTTGAATGGAAAAGGAGAGGGGTAAATTCCTTACCTTGAGAGGATGATTCCAAAATCTTTCTAAGAGATTCTTCAAAGATTAGGGGAACCATGGGGGGACTATAAAGAGGCTACGATAGAGTAATGATGTGATCCAAGGTTTTTGAGTTAATATATATGTGGTATTGGGTGGGTTTGTATAGGAAAACCTAGGGGAGTACTTTATTATTTCTTAAAAATAGGTTTTGGACTCTCTATAATAAAGTAAAAAACCACAATCTATCCCATAGTTTTTTCCCATAGTTTCTATCTAATAAGAGTGGTTTTAATTATTTTATAATTCTAAGGTCAAAAATCAATAAAAATATGTCACATGGTGATGTGTAAGTGAGTCGTATTTATAAATAAATGATTTTAAAACCTAACAATAGAATATTGGTTTGGGGGATTCATACACGATTTATAAAATTAATCAAATAACCTCAAAATCCTTTTATTTAAAAGGGGGAAAATATTTAGTTGTTGAAACATTTTATAATATTTATTACATTGCTTTTTGTGCTCCTTTTATTTCATAAATAACACCATATTTTATATCCTATTTATTTTTACCAAAAAAATTGATTGTCTCGTAAAATTAGGAAAAAATCTCTGTTGGATAATTTCTAAGATTTGATTCCAAAAATAATTTTAATTTTTTAAAATGTTTTTTTAGGTTTATGAATTTTTAATTTTAAAACATGAATAGTCATTTATCCAGAAATATAGTGTTTTTTACAGTAATATATTTTTTAAACCTTATAAAATTTAATTTGACTTCATAAATATTATATTATAATTTATATTTAATAATTATTATTTTATTTTATTATTTTATTAAAATTTAATTTATTTTTAGAATTCATGAATTTATCAAAATTGAAGGTCTTAATTGAAATTGAATATTACACAAAAATATAAATTGTGTTTTATCATATCAAAATCAAAATCATTTATAAACTAATAATGATAACGAGTAAATATAACAATTACTGTATTAAAAATAAAACATATATATCCATAATATTACAGTCTTTATACATATCCATTTATTCCACTAGTAAACACCCTTGAGGTAGGATGCGTGATGGTGAGATTTTCATGTGTTGGTTCAACATACATGATTTGTCTTGTGATCTATATGGGATTGAACCTTCCCCATAAACTATTTCGCTCATGATTTACTTGTTAGATCACAACTTACTATTTATGAAGGTAAAATACTAGTGATTTTATCTCCCTTAGAAGCTCAGATAAATGGGCTTTATAGGGTCTGATCCTATTTGTTGAGGCATTTACATCCTTTTTCTATGTCAATTGGATTTATTAAAACCCTATATTTATAATAATCATATGATCATTATTCCCTGACTATTTTATCAAATTTTATAATACATAAGGTTCATTTAAATCCAATAGGATATAATAAAACTAGAGAAGTTAATGTGCTTTCAATCACCAGAATATATCATTTAATTCAATCGTAATGGTAATTTTATTTACAAAAGGGTGGGTCGTTACATTAAAAATGGGTTGTATGGTCATAGGATGTGTACCTTAATCCCCAATAGGAAATCCACCCCCTTCTCACCTATGTTATTGAGACCCTTCTGAAATAACCTAGTAAGTCCAAATTTTTTATTCATATATGAATTTATCCTTACATACTCTAGGATAAATAAAATTCCCAATACTTTACACCTTTTCCCACCACTATGGAACCCCATGTGATTTTCTACACTCCATCTGAAAATGTTGTACAAAGAAATATTTCATTTATCTACCCATATAATATCATTTTTTCCATACCCTATCATGTTTAGCACCCCTTGTAACTCAAAAAATAATATTTTCTATATCAAAATATAAAAAAATTTATAACCATATATTTGATAATTTCATCATTTATAAGGTGAACCCTTTTAAATATTCAAAATAGATAGTTTCTTGTGCACTATTTATCAAATATAGATTAAAAAAGATAACCCATAGGTAGAAATATATATCTCAAGAAGATTGGTTACACTCTCTACTAAATTGTTCTTATATTCAAAAATAAGATTTCAAATTAACTTATAGAATAATACCTTTTACAATAGACCCATCAGTATTTGTGGTCTTTCTTGACATACCCTATTTTTCTATAGTACCAATATGTTGTTCTAGGACCAAATAAGATTCATTAAATACTTTCTATTCATTATTTTCTTTCTTCATACACTTCTATTAAGTGGAGCACCTTTACATGGGTCATTCATAGGGTATGAAAAAGAAAATTTATAATATTCCTATTAAAGTATAGTTGTTGACTAGGGTCATATCTCATTTTTCATTTTCGTCAATCACAAACTATTCTTGTCATATTATTTTTATTTTTATGTTTTCAATATATTAATGTAAGAAAAAATGGTGGGGATTTTTTTGTGTCTAAAAAATGATCTAATATAAATGAAAAGGAATGGAGAACAGGTCCTAGATTGAAAGAAGTCGATAATAGATTTGTGTCATGGGTACCTGAACAATAAAATTTTATTATTTAAAATTAATATGATAACTCATCCTATTATACATGAGTGTAACGACCTGAATCCGGAGCCACAAAACCGGTGCCCCGTACCCGGTTCATCACATGACCTCAAGCGTGTTTCCCCAAACTCCAGAGGCTGTCGACTAGCAGCGAGGGCCTTGGTGAGTCTGTGGGGGAACTATTCCCTCATTTGGTAAAGTATACAGCGGAAGAATAAACATAAACAATAGTAGAAGCAGTAAATAGCATACAAAAACTAAACTAAAGTCGAAGCAATGTCTGATATAATAATGATGAAGAATGGTACATGTATCTATGGAAAGTAGTAAACAAATCAACATGCTGAAATACAACTGAAACCAAGTACTAAACGTAAACAGCAACTCCAGCAACATCGTGAGCCAAAGCCCAGTCCCATGCTCTCCAGCTCCAACCAGCAATCAATTACCTGAGGTATAAGGACCACAATCTGTATCTACACCTGCAACCATATAATCTTTTTGGGCCAAAAAGAAGGACCCAAACATGGTGTGAGACTAATCCCAATAGGCAACCACCACAAGATTTGTGCCCTACTATCAGTGAGTAATATAGAAAAAGTAAAGGAAAATAAGTACAGTAATGGACTAAGGGTAAAATAGTAAATAGTCCTACCAATTACCATTCACATTCATTTAATTAAATAACCAGGGAAAACTAACAAAGCTTTCTATTCCAATGTAAGCAAGTAACACAGCAGGTATCTCAAAAGACTACCTAAACACAAGCAGTACAAAACCCAAGCTTGTTCTTTGGCTTGGTGGAATCATCACAACCAACCATAAAAAATTCACACTGACTCTCTGGGTGGCTCAAACTAGCAGACCCCTATAGTCCAGTAATCAAACAAGGCACAGACACTATGGGAAGCTCTCACGTCAATTCCCTTATTGTCTTGCAATGATAGCTACAGACTCTCTGAGGAATCACTTAAGTATAATTCCTCATATGGTCTCGATGCGTGTGTAAACTAAGAACACTCTTGGGAAGAACAAAGTCCTATTACCGTAGGTCCTGCGTACGAAACTAAAACCATCAGACCCTCTAGGGAATCACTTAATCATTTATTCCCTCTTTGATCTCCCGCACTAGGTTCTCATAGCCCTGAGAAGTCCAGTCGTGTGTAATCGACTATCAGAATCCCTAAGTAAGTTCAAAAAATACTTGGATAATAGCTACCATGCATCAAAATCATTTAAAAAGTAGGAAAAACATGAAAACAGTTATAACAAGTAAACTAGCAATTGCAATAAAGTTTTTCTCACAGGAAAACGGTGTCGAACGGCAATAAACCACAAAATAGGGAGAAAACACCCATGGGGTGATCCTCAAACATGAAACCAAGCATACATTAGCAACAAGTAATCATAACCTAACAAGAAATCTAGGGTAAACAAACAATAGGATCAAAATCCTAAACCTGGGATACCCGATACATGGGTATCTGACACTTTTGCAACCAAAACTCAAATAACTTCAATGTAGGGAAACAAACCACCTACCTCGATCCTCGAAGATCGATATACTTGAACCTCATCCCGTGAATCGGCCTAGAATGGAGTAGATATGCAAAAACATCTAAAACGTTCAACCTCAGATAACTCACATGAGAGGAAGAATCAGGAAACGAGGCCAAAGAAGAACCAAGAACTCACCGTTGTGATTCTTCTGCAATCGACGGAGTTTGATTTAGAAAACTGGTGATGGATCGGTGTCTCGGAGAGATTTTGGCCTCCTCGGACGCTCTGGACGGAATTAGGTGGAGAAGAAGACGTTTATGAGCATTAGGCATGACCCCGATCTGATTAATGAAATAAAAATAAAGTACATGGTGTGTAATTTTAGAGTACATGGCGTGTACTTGGTTTTTTTGTACTCCACTTTAAGAGGCAGCTACATCATCCCTACACACCGTGTGTGTGGCCCGAACATGTCCAGCACACGGCTTCGAGTGGTATAGGAGTACACGGCGTGTACTCATAAAGTACACGGTATGTACTCTGAAAATTTCCAGATTCTCCATTTTAACTTAAAAAGCCCATAAAAGAGATCCGTACCTGAAACTGAAGATCCGGGTTCTTACAAACTTCCCCCCTTAAAGAAATGTGTCCCCGAATTTCCCTAAAAAGGCGTAGAAGAAGAAACCTCGAACAACTCTGGCCACTGTGGTCGCATATCAGCCTCCCTCTCCCAAGTCTCATCCTGTATACAGCTGTGTTGCCATAGAACCCGTACTAGAGGAACAGACTAGCCACGGAGTACCTTTTCACTATGATCAACAATCCTGATAGGATTCTCTTAGAAAGATTCATCCTGCTCTATCTCAACCTCCTCAGGTTGAAAAACATGATACGGGTCTGGGAAATACCATCAAAGTTGGGAAACATGAAAGACGTCGTGCATAGCCTGGTACCTCTGAGGTAACTGAAACCTGTAAGCAACCATCCCGACTTTCTCCAGAATCTCAAAAGGCCTGACGTATCTCAGTGAGAGTTTCCCCTATCTCCTAATCCTCTTATGTCCCAACCTCAGGGTAACATGCAGGAAAACCTGGTCTACAACCTTAACTCCAAAGGTCGTCTCCACTGATCAGCATAAGACTTATGCCGAGACTGTGCAGTATCCATTCTCTTCTGAATCAACTCTATCTGCTCGGAGGTATCCTGAACAAGACGAGGTCCCAGCAAAGCTGCCTCTCTTGACTCAAGCCAGTATAAAGTTGATCGGCATGGCCTACCGTACAAATCCTCGTAAGGTTCCATCTGAATAGTCGCCTAGAAAGTGTTGTTGTAGGTGAACTCCTCCAGAGGGATATGCTTCTCCCAAGTACCTCCAAAGTCTAGAATGCAAGATCGGAGCATATCCTCATGCACCTGGATCGTACACTTGGACTGGCCATCAGTTTGGGGATTGTATGTTGTACTCAAAAGTACATGTGTACCCAAAGACCTATGTAGCCCCTGCCAGAAGTGCTAAGTAAAACGTGCATCTCTGTCTAAAATAATGGAGTGTGGAACTCCATGCAGACGAACAATCTCTCGGATGTACAAATGTCCCAAATCATCAACACTGAAGGTCTCCTTGATTGAAAAAAGTGTGCAACCTTCGTGAGCCTGTCCAATACAACCCAAACCACATCATTCCCTCGACACGATCTCGGTAACCCTATCACGAAGTCCATTGCGACGTCATTCCATTTCCACTCAGGGATGGGTAGCTGCTGTAAAAGCCATGTTAGTCGCTGATGCTCTACCTTCACCTGATGACAGGTGGAACACCGCATAACAAAACCATCCATATCATTATTCATACCTGGCCACCAATACTGACGGTGTAAGTCTCGGTACATCTTGGTGACACTAGGTTGAACTGCCCAAGATAAATCATGAAACTCCCGCATCAGCTCCTCACGTATGTCCGCTGAAACCCATATGCGGCCATGAAAATGTAGCACCTCATCATCACCCACTGTCCACCCCGGAGTAGGGTCTCCATCTGACACACCCTCCCATAGGACTAGGCCTTATGGTTCTGATAGCTGCCTCATTCGAACTCGATCTAAAAGAGTAGAGGTAATAGCTATAGAAGAAATAATTATTTGTCCATGTCTATCGTGCACCTCCAAATGCATCTCAGAGAACAGAGCCATAAGCTGTCACTCGCTGCTGGCCTCCTGAACTGCCTGCAACTGAGTCCTCCTGCTCAGTGTGTCAGCCATAACATTTCCTTTCCCAGGAATATAAGCAAGCTCAAAGTCGAAAGACTGTAGGTACTCGACCCACCTCCGATGTCTCAGATTTAAGTCATGCTGCATGAATATATACCTAAGGCTATTATGGTCAGTATATACCACAAAATTATCTCCCATGAGATAGTGCCTCCAACAACGCAAAGCATGAACAACCGCAGCCAACTCCAGGTCGTGCGTAGGATAGTTCTTCTCATGAGGCCTCAACTGCCAAGATCCATACGCAATAACATGATCCTCCTACATAAGAACTGCTCTAAGCCCGATGTCAGATGCATCACAGAAAACTATATAACTATTGCCCAGATCTGGCAGAACTAGAATTGGTGCTGAGGTCAATCTATCATTCAGCTCCTAGAAGGCTGAATCGTAAGCTTCTGACCAAATGTACTTCACACCTTTCTTATTCAAGCCCTTCAATGGCGCTTCTAAGGGTGAGAAGTCTTGTATAAACTGCCTATAATAACCAGCCAGTCCCAAGAAACTTCATACCTCGAAGACATTCTTTGGCTGCTCCCAGGTAACTACTGCTCTCACCTTCTTTGGGTCTACTGATACTCCTTTCTCTGAGATGACATGGCCCGGGTAGTGAATCTCATCCATCTAGAAGTGGCACTTTGAGAGCTTAGAATATAACTGATGCTCTATCAGTGTACTTAATACGATCTCAAGATGGGTAGCATGGTCATGTCGAGTGTGAGAGTACACCAAGATGTCGTCCAAAAATACAACGACGAAAGAGTCCAAGTAAGGATGGAAAACTCTGTTCATCAGCACCATGAAAACTATCGGCGCGTTCGTGAGACCGAACGGCATAACCAGATACTCGTACAGACCATACCTGCTTTGGAAAGCTGTGAGAGGTGTATCAGATGGTCTAACCCACAACTGATGATAGCCGGATCTCTAATTGATCTTCGAGAATACCCTGTCTCCTCGAAGCTGATCAAAAAGATCATCAATTCTCTGCAATGGATATCAGTTCTTGACCGTCAATTGTTTCAACTTCCGATAGTCCACACAAAGCCGTAAGGTGCCATCAGCCTTCTTCGCAAACAACATAGGTGAACCCCAAGGGGAAGTACTGGGTCAGATAAAACCATTTTCCTGCAACTCCTCCGACTACGTTTTGAGCTCTTGCAACTCAGGCGTGTCCATACTATAAGGAGGTATGGATACCGGTGCTGCTCCTGGCACAAGCTCAATCGAGAAATCTACCTCTCACTCCGAAGGCAACCCTGAAAAGTCTTCTGGAAAGACATCCAGAAAACGGTCAACTTCCGGAGGGAAGTCCATCTGATAAGTCCCCTGATCATCCAGATATAAACTAGAAATCTGGGCTGTAACACTGCCCAACCCATGATAATATGGTCTATCTCTACTTTCCTGGGCATCCCATTCGCCCTTGTGAAGAAAATACCCTCCCTCTGGTGATGTGAAACTCACCCTGCGGTGATAAAAATTGACAAAGGCATGGAAAGGAACTAGCCAGTCCATTCCGAGAATGACATCATAACCCGTCATCTTAAGGACATAAAGATCCCATAAGAAGTTACACCAGCCAACCTCAAGGGGGAACTCCCTACACTGACGCACACTAGTAGTTCTATGTCAAAAAGGAGTGTCTAGTGCCAATGTATCCTCAGAAATAAAGATAGTAAGTCTAAGGATCTCCACAGTGTGCACAGAAATAAAGCTATGAGAAGATCCGGTATCGAAAAGTGTGGAAGATAAAACTGAGGCTACTAAGATCGTACCTCTAACTGTGGAAGGTCCAGGATCCTGCTCTCAATGAATCTTCTCTACCACAAACATCTTGCCAGTACTGTGGCCCTATGTAGCAGCCTGATATCCTTGAGCTGATCCTCCCTAAGCCTGACCACCGCGTCCACAACCTCTACCCTGTCCTGAACGTCCTGAAGAACTCCAGCCCCCAGTCTACTACGGAACTGGTAATCCTGCTTCTGTACGAGGAGTAGAAACCGACCCTCCTTCACTAGCTGCTGGAAGAAGAACCCTACAAAAACGCCGCAGATGACTCATCTTGCCGCAAGCTTGGCACTCTACTGGATCTCTCAGGAATTGAGGCTTCTTATGCCCACTCTTTCTACATTGATAGCACACCACCTGGTTTCCAGAAGGAAGATCTCGTCTTCCATAAGAATTTCCCTGCTTCCTCGAGTCACCTCGATTAGAATATCGGTGGCACTTCCTGCTGTCAGTATGCAAGGAATCAGTCTTGGATGCTGAACCGCCCTGGTCAATAGCTTCAGTCTCCCCCAGATTCCATTCGGTGATTAGTGATTGGTTGACTATTAGGGTAATATAAGTCAACTGGAAGACGTTCACCTGCAATCTGATCTCTGGTTTGAGGCCTTCCTCAAACTTCCTTGCCAAAAACAGATCGTCATTTCCTAGAATGGGAGTGAAACGCTGTAAATGAGTGAAACGGGAGGAATAATCCATAACCGAAAGAGTAACCTGCTACAGGTTCATGAACTATCTGGCTTTGTCGGCCCTCAGCGTCGCCAGGTAGAAGTAGTCGTAGAACGTATGCTGGAATTCGTCCCAAGCCATAGTCCACTGGCGCCCTGCCTGTGAGACTACATCCCACCACCTATTGACAGAATCTCACAGCATATAAGTCGCGAGCTTAACCCTTCTGTCTAGGGGTGTCTCCAGATGCTCGAAGATGGAAAACATGGTTTCTATCCATGACTCTATAGCCTGAGGTCCTTTATCCTCTGTGAAAGTGGGAGGATGTTGCTGCTGGAAGACTTGCGTCAGCTCTTCCATAGACGGGGAAGGATGCTGAGCTCCCTGGAAGGTCTTCATGAACCTCATGAAACCCTCTTTGAACTACGCATCGGCACCAATTTCTGGAATCACTACAGGTGCCATGTCCGGAATGATCAGCGGAACTACAGATAGTCCCTGGTCTTCCATATCAGGCGTACGGTCACTGCTTGGTTCCTAGCATGCAACGAGAGGACGTCTTGGTGCCATAGCTCTGAGAAATCAAAAGCACACTTCAGATTTAGGATTAACAAGGACAGAAAACAGAAGAGTACAAAACGGGAACAGGGAGAGAAACACTTAAGTTTTCAAAACAAGACTACACGGCGTGTATTTAAACTACACGGCGTGTTTGTTAAAGCCACTCACATGGGCGTGTACTTCTGCCAATACTAGTCGTGTAACACCCCAGACTACATGGCGTGTTTTCACAACAAACGGAGTGTACTTGAACTCCACTCCCCTGCCCGAGTCTCCTTACACGGCTAACCTATATGGTCCTCCAAAACCTAAACTACACGGCGTGTTCACTAAAGAAACGGCGTGTACTAAAAAGGTTTCAGCGACCTGTGTAGCGGTTACACGGTCGGCTACACGGTTGTCTCCTACACAGCGTGTTCCGAACAAACATGGTGTGTATAAGAAAAGATAACACTGATCCATGTTGTTCGTGACACATCCAGGTACCTAGAAGAAAACTACACAGCGTGTTCCTATAAAAAACGGTGTGTACTACACAAGTTTCCCCGACCCATGTTGTTAGTGACACGGTCGGGTACGCAGTTGACTACTACACGACGTGTTCTTACAAAACACGGAGTGTACTAGAAAATATTCCCCAACCCGTGTTGTTAGTGACACGGTCGGGTACACGGTTGATTATTACACGGTGTGTACTTATCGTACATGGAATGTCCCCGAAGACTTTCTACAACCCCATGTCTCTGTTCACACAGTCAGTAACACAGTTTAAAAACTACACGATGTGTATTAATAAAGTACACGCCGTGTATTCTGGGTTTTTCTAGGCAGTAGCTCAGAAACTGCACCGAATGCCAGAAACACTAAAAAACAAACATCTATGTGCCAAATCCCTAACCTTGGGGGGCTATACTCCCTGCGAATCAAATCTTGGAATCATAACAATGCATACAACAAGTAAACAGCATAACAATCCAATGATTCGCCAAATTCTGATCCTTGAGCGCCCATAACACCTCTAAGGCCAGAGCTTGGCGTCTATGCTAAATGGGATGTAAAATAAACAATACTCTATCAGAACAACAAGTATGTCTATCACAGCAAATATCACAAAAACATGCATAATTTATCACGAAATCTATCACAACAGCATGAAATTCTAATGCACCCTAGATGGCATGGTAAAATGCATGAAATGTGATTTCCTACCTATTTCCTATATGATGCATGAGATGGCACACTCTCATCTCATCGGTTTTCAACAAATAGAACAACAATCATATAACTATAACAGCACAAAACATGTGCATCACCCAATGGTGAAATATAATAAACTGTAACACTTGAAAAAACTGAAAATTTCAATTATGATGTAACATAGATTTTCCATGTACATGGGTTAATTACTCTCGGGCATAGTTAAGTACTAACTACCCATTTCTTCCTATCCTTGTCTATTTTTTCAAAATATTAAGGCAATAGAAAAGAAATAAAACTCCTCTGATACCACTTTGTAACGACCAGAATCCAGAGCCACAAAATTGGTGCCCCATACCCGGTTCGCCATATGACCTCAAGCGCATTTCCCCAAATGCCAGAGGCTTCCGACTAGCAGCGAGGGCCTTGGTGAGTCTGTGGGGAAACTATGTCATCATTTGGTAAAGTATACAGTGGAAGAATAAACATAAACAATAGCGGAAGCAGTAAACAGCATACAACAACTGAACTAAAGTCGAAGAAATTTCTGATATAATAATGATGCAGAATGGTACATGTATCTTTGGAAATCAGTAAACAAATCAACATGCTAAAATAAAACTAAAACCAAGTACTAAACGTAAACAGCAACTCCAGCAGCATCGCGAGCCAAATCCCAGTCCCATGCTCTCCAGCTCCAACCAGTAATCAAATACTTGAGGTAGAAGGACCACAATACCTATCTACACCTGCAACTATAAAATCTGTTTGGGCCAAAAAGCAGGACACAAACAGGGTGTGAGACTATTCCCAGTAGGCAACCACTGCAAGATTTGTGCCCTACTATTAGTGAGTAATATAGAAAAAGTAAAGGAAAATAAGTACAGTAATGGACTAAGAGTACACCAGTAAATAATCTTACCAATTACTATTCACATTCATTTAATTAAACAACCAGGTAAAACTAGAAAATCTTTCTATTCCAAGGTAAGAAAGTAACACAGCAGGTATCTCAAAAGACTACCTAAACACAAGCAGTTCAAAACCCAAGCTTGTTCTTTGGCTTGGTGGACTCGTCACAACCAACCATCAAAAATTCACACTGACTCTCTGGGTGGCTCAAACTAGCAGACCCCTATAGTCCAGTAATAAAACAAGGAACAGACACTCTGGGAAGCTCTCACTTCAATTCCCCTATGGTCTTTCAATGATAGCTACATGCTCTCTGAGGAAACACTTACGTCTAATTCCTTTGGTGGTCTCTATTCGTGTGTAAACTAAGAACACTCTTGGTAAGCACAAGGTCCTATTCTCGTAGGTCCTTTGTACGAAACTAAAACCATCAGACCCTCTAGGGAAGAACTTAATCATCTATTCCCTCTTTGATCTCCCACACCAGGTTCTCATAGCCCTGAGCAGTCCAGTCCTGCGTAATCGACTATCAGCAGACCTAAGTAAGTTCAAAAACTACTTGGATAATAGCTACCATGCATCAAAAGCATTTAAACAGCAGGTAACACATGAAAACAGTTATAAAAATTAAACTAACAATTGCAATAAAGTTTGCCACACAGGAAAACGGTGTCGAACGGCGATAAACAGCCAAATAGGGAGAAACCACCCATGGGGTGATCCTCAAACATGTAACCAAGAATAAATTAGCAACAATTAATCATAATATAACAAGGAATCTAGGTCAAACAAACAATAGGATCAAAATCCTAAACCCAGGATACCCGATACATGGGTATCCGGCACTTTTGAAAACAAAACTCAAAGAACTTCAATGTAGGGAAACAAACCACCTACCTTGATCCTCGAATATTGATATACTTGAACCTTGGCCCGTGAATCGGCCTAGAATGGAGTAGATCTGAAAAAACATATAAAACTTTCAACCTTAGATAACTCACACAAGAGGAAGAATCAGGAAATGAGTCCAAAGAAGAACCAAGAACTCACCGCTGCGATTCTTCTGCAATCGACGGAGTTTGATTCAGACAACCGGTGACGGATCGGTGGCTCGGAGAAGAATCGGCATCCTCGGACACTCTGAATGGAATTAGGCGGAGAAGAAGATGTTTATGAGCATTAGGCGCGACCCCGGTCTGATTAATGAAATAAAAATAAAGTACATTGTTTGTACTTTTAGAGTACATGGTGTGTACTTGGTTTTTCCGTACTCCACTTTAAGCGGCCGCCACATCATCCCTACACACCGTTTGTGTGGCCCGGACATGGCCAGCACATGGCTTCGAGCGGCAGAGGAGTACATGGAGTGTACTCGTAAAGTACACGGCGTGTACTATGAAAATTTCTAGATTCTCCATTTTTACTTAAAAATCCCATAAAAGATATTCGTATCTGAAACTGAAGATTCGGGTTCTTACAATGAGTTTTTAAACCGTTCATATATTTTAAAAAATATTTCAACTAAGATATCTCTTCAACACATTGAGTATGAACTCCTCAAATAATAGGGATTTATAATCTCATGTCAATTGATTATGAACTTCTATCTTACACTCCAATCTATCATATGTTGTTTTATTCCTAAAATAAAAAAAAAATCCACCATAAAATGAGTAGGAAGTGAAAGGGGGAGAAATATGTTTTATTAGGAAACAAAATGAAATTGTAAGAGATTGAAAAAAATATGGATAATCACTACAACTACCCATGACACAACCACCGTGTCATCAAAAATTAATTAAAATGTTAATAAACAAATAATTAACATTTAGGAATACCATTAAAACTCCCCTAAGATCACTCCATGGGTTAGCTACTCCATAATCATGGAGTTTTGAGGAGGAATAATATATGAACATGAATAAACATGAGATATTGAGAGATATATAGAATATTAAACTATTGTATTAAATATACATTATAATATAATTTAAAATACTATTTTACTCATAATGATGGTGGAAGGATTTAAAACTCTTAATAATAGAAGGATTTAGTGTTTTAAATAGATATAATCTGAGATCCTGATTAATCTTGGATGTTCATATGGAAGAATCTTCATAATAATGTCATGAGAAAGAGGAGGTATCCACATAGTAATCATCTAGGTTTTTCTTGATTTATACATCCTTAAAACACTACTATGATATTTGGTTGATAATTTTGTTCAAATATCCCAAATGGTCATTTTTTATTCTTCTATCTTGAATAAAATAGTGTATTAAAAAATATGAAAATATATATTGGCTGGGTAACATGGAATTCATGCCAAGGAACTCTAGTGCTTCTTCATGAAGGAAACTAGAGATAATTTGGGAAACAATGCATTACTAATCAATCATATATCTAAGTATAAACATATTTTTCATTTTTTTTATGGAAACATTGGTATAAGATGGTAATATTGTGTTGAAGCTCAAGATTCCATTATATGGATTTCAAAATTTGTTTCGAAGTCTAAGAGAGTGTTGGGATGATGTAATTGATGAAGAATTAAATTTCACATATTTTTATCTATAATTCACTATTATAATCCACTAAAAAATTAAAAAATGTAGTATTAATCACACTTTCATACATTAGTGTGTTTTGAGCGAATAAAATAAAAATACATTAAATTATTTATTTTGGTGATAAAAATGAATTGAGATTTTAATCTATAATTAAATGATCAAATGGATTTAATATTGAATTTATTTATTTAAACATGTTAAAATTTATTGAAATCCATTTATTGATTTATTGAACTTTTCTAATAGGCTAACCGACCAAAAGTGAAGACCTTAAGCTACCATAACTACTCATGCTCTTATGAGACTCTAGCTACCGTGTGAAGCTATCATAAAATTAAAATTTATTGACCATAAGTTAAGTAACCATGACCTATGGATAAACCATGAGACTTCCATACGTGACTTTTAACCATTCCTGCACTAAATATACCACAAAAGTTAGTTTAAAGTTAGATAAAAATATACTAACAGTTTTTGAACTAAGAGAAGATCATGTTTGGGTGAGGGATTTGTAATGGTACCTCATCTTCCCCTATACTGTGTAAAGGGGAAGAGCAAGTCTAGGGGTTGTGAAAACGTAATAAAATGTTATGTAAGGGTACCATTTATGGCTAGTTCACTATCTAAAATTCATAAAATACCTACATAAAAGAGAAAGGAGTGTTTAAAGTGTTTTTAAAGTGCATATTTCATGATCTAGTTCTTATGTAAAAGTAAAAATTATGATATGGCATCTTGAAACCTTGATTTCAGGGTTGCGTCAAGATAACTTCTACAGGAAGAAGGATCTATCAGGGTAAAATTTGATTTTGGAAAGGTCATTAAAATATTCCAGAATCTACATAAGGGGCATGATTTCCAATGTTATAGTACATATATAACACCTGAAGATACATAAATTTAAGTAGCATGTCTAAATAGATATATTAGTGTATAATGAAAGTTTTGTAAAGTTTCACTAAGAAAACTACTTCTGTGTAATGGTCATCCTAGGGTTTCATAGGTTATATGAGGTTACACACTAGGATCAAATATTAAATCCATAAATCAATATAGATTGACATAAAATCAAAAACATTTACCCCACTATGGTTTGGCTGAATTCGATAATGATTTCTTTATCTATACATGAAATATAATCCAAAAGAAGAATGAGATAAAGATATTGGGGATAATGTCAATAAATCTATAGGATTTAAGATTCCCAAACATATCCCTTGAACTATAAACATTATAGAAACTAATGAAAATAATATTACTTCATTTAATTTAAAGAAATTCATGAATTTCTAGGATGTGATTTTATATGACTCATGTGGAAGGGGGAGTCACTCTTGGAAAGATCCTGAGAATCTTGATAAATAGAAAATTTTCCACTCAAGGAGTGGGTGTTGTAAGCATGTCCCTTAGATCAAATTTCTCTACTTCATTTTCTTATTTTCATTTCTATTTACTATAATACACTGATGATGATACATTAGTACATTATAGGTCAAGCCAATAAGATTTCTCTCATTCGTTATTTTTGAATCTTGTTCATTAATGCTTAATATCTCCTACTCATCTCTGTATATGTTTTTAATTTAATAATATTTTATTATTTTATATTGGACTATTCCATTAATTAAATATTCTATAATTATTTAAATTGAATGCACTTAAAACTGGGATTCAGTCTGCTCTATGCAATAATGAGCAGTGGGTTAGTTGGAGGGTAACTTGAGATATTTAATCAATAGTTTAGGAAATAACATGGGATATAGAATCATTTTAATCCCTTATTCAAGCTAAATCAACCTAGTGATAATAATCAATGATATATCATTGTATTGGAGAACTAATGGAGAAATAACATGAATAATGATTGGTCATGATAATAAGAAAATGGTCTAAGGTTAGTACACTATTTAAAAAATTAAATTTAAAACCCTAAAAATAATTCAATCTCTTTATGAACATTGAACACATAAAATAAGATAAGAACACAGACAAAACACTCCCTTCTCTAGATATAAACTGAGTTCCACTATTTCTACATTAAAATTGGCTTCATAAACTTTTTTAGGGCCTTCTGACATAATTCCCATCATCTTTGAGAGGTTTTAAAGGAGGACACTATTGTTTCTGTTATATTTAAACTGATTTCAATACATGACCATAACTAGTTAATATCACCTCACTGGTTTTGATCCAAATTTTTAGAAAATAGTGTGGGTATGAATTGTGAATTTAAGAAAAACTAAAGATATTAAGAGAGGTTTTTTCAAAATTCCACTAATTGAATCTCATTCCTCATCTACTTATTCAACTATAGTCATCATGGGTAATTAAAATAAGTAATTTAATCATTCTCAATTTAATAGGACCTTGAGAAAATTATATGGACCCAATATCAATATTAATAATCAGCATAAAAACCTAATAACCAACAAGACTTCAATTTAAAAAAATAAAATGATCCAATTCATAAAAAAGTTTCATAGTTTTAAAGGAGAGGATCATAACTAAAAATGAAGATAATTTAGTGAGGTTTACTTTTAATTTAAACCAATATGAGTTTCATAAGAATAGGTTAGTTGGATGGTCTTCCCATTCTCTTTTGAATGGGATACAATGAAGTGGATCTACAATATTCAACCTAGATTGATCAGAAAATGGGATGAACTACATAACTCCTTCCTCTAGAAATAATTCCCAATACTAGGGATTTTCCAACTGAGGAAAGAGATACAAAGAATCAGATAAGAATGTGGATAAACTCTTTACGATTTCAGTGAGATATCTAATCAATTAATATCATCCTACAAACAAATAAAATATGAATATAATTTTTTTTCCTGGTATTATTTTACCAGGGATTAATGGAAAATAACTAAATCATTAGTGATACTTCTTATGTAAGAGAACTTTTTGAAAATTATCTTTCTAAAGTTAATGAAATTATTGAGACTATTTCCATAAATTCTCTGCAATTAGGAACAAGAACTAAAATAAGGGGAGTGTATATGGAAAATATTTATAAAAATATTTTATCTAGAAAAAAATGGATGAAATAACCTCTCTTGTGATAGAATAGTTTTGATGAAAATTTGGGAGACCACACCTTCCACACCCCATCATGTTTTCCAACATTGTCACTCCTTAGAAAAGTACACTAAAGGTTTCCCTCAACTTCAATGAAATAAAATATATGTTTCCATGTTATGTATGTAATTACAATAGAAACCAACCTAAAATAAAGGATTCAAGGAGTATTCTAATTCTAAATTTGGATCCAAAAACAAATAACCTTTGATACCACCATTTCACCAAGGTTTTCATCAAAATTTACAACAACCATTTTAGAGATGGATATATCAACCTTATACAAGATACTAATTATGAAAATCAAATAAAAATTAATGGATAACTTGGTGAAATAGATTGTTATATTTAAAAAATCATTATTTAGAGTTGGAGGAACTGAAATGTAAATTTTCATAGGTTCTATCTATCCTCAACGAACTGAAAACCCAAAGTTCTAGATTAATTTCTACTCTGTCAATTCAAAACCCCATTATTAAAGTAAGTTCTATTTCATTATGTAGAATAAAGGAACTCAATTACAATTAACAATCACTATCTCAAGACAAATATTGAAGTGGATATTCCAAAAAAAATTAAAATATTTCCTTGAAATAGGGACAAAAGAAGAATCACATCTTGTAACACCCTAAGATAAGATAAAAAAGAAAAAACACAAAATGAAAGACCCACAAAAACCTTATCCTCTCTTATATACAAGAATTAAAATACCCATAAAACTAATGATGAAACCTTATAAAAAATATCATGGATATATTTAAAAAAGTGGGGATCCCAATCCCTTTGTAGAAAGCTATTTTCTAAATCAGAATGTATTGAAGTTTTATCAATGAAATTTTCATTGGGAAGATAATATTTCAAAGACTTGAACATGTAAATTTAGGTAGAACATACTATGGAATTGTCATCAAATAATTATCTAGGAAATACCAAGAACCTGGTATATTCACTATCTCTAGAACCATATGAGAAATCCATTTATTAAATGAATTTTTTGATTTCAAAGAATCAATTAATGTGATTCCTTATTCAGTTTATTCTTACCTAGATATAGGAGAACTCAAACCCACCAAAGTTTTTGTAATATTTTTTAACTGAACATCTACCTACCCATTTGATGTTCTTAAGATTATCTATTAAGAATAAAATGATTTTTGTTCCTTACTAATTTTTACATTATGAACATAGAAGAAGGATGAGCTAAATCACCCTCACCTATCATACTAGGTTGAAAATATCATAAGACTACTAATAAAATTTTAAATATTAATGAAGGAAATCTTTTAATGAATTTAAGATAATAAACAATAAAATTTAACAGTTCTGGATCAATTAATTACCACCATGATTAGAAATTAATGTTTACATTTAACTATTTAGAATTTCCTTTTATTATAAATAATAGAAAGAAATGTTTTATGAAATAATTTAATTAGGATAAAATCTATAATTACTATATTTTTTCAATGAATATATATTTGAAAATAAATTGAATTTGGAAAAACAATTGTGTGATGATGAAATTTATTTTAAGGATAATTATTTTGGTGATTTATTTGAAACTACTACTAATAATTTATCCTTGCATATGAAAGTTTCGATAGTGGATAATACTGAGTAAAACCATTACAATATTAACCACCTAAACTATAATTGAATCATCTATATCCAAATTTAAAATATGAAATGATAATTTTCCTATAATAATTTCAAAGTAGTTGGAACCTAATTTAGGGAATGAAATTTTATAAATCTGGAAAAAATGTAATATACATAGGAGGTTGCTTATGATATATCTTAGGAATTATCCCATCCAATAATATGCATATTATTTTTCATGAAAGGGATTCAATACAAATTAGGAAACCCCAAAAAAGGATAAATACTCCCTTCATGAAGGTTGTTAAAAAATAAATTAATAGGATGTTAGGAACTGAATCATATACCCCACCTAGAAATCTAAATGGGTGATTATCAATCAAATTTTTCAAAGAATATTAGATACATACTAGTAAAAAATTGAGAATTTTTAGTTTTTTCCCATAAAGATTCATAATAGTTGGAGAGTTTTTATTGACTAAAAAATAGAAACATGTGATAGGAAAATACAACTTCTTTATTCCCTAAATAAACCAAATTTCATAGAGCTAGGATAAGAAGGGTCACTATTATTTCCTTGATAGATTTTAAAGTTATTATCTTGTCCTAATAGCTCTTAAGGACCGAAAAAATCCACATTATCATACCCATTTGGTATGTTTGATTGCATAAGTATTTAGTTTGGATATGAATTTTCTTAGTTAATTTTCATGGATGAATTTTATGTATCTTTCATAACCTTATGAAGAGATACTTCGAGGTATTCAGTAATGAATTCACTATTTATAGAATATATTTTCTTGGTTATATTTAATGTTTGGAAAATGTTTTATTTTGGATTTAATCATTTAAAAATTACATTTAATGCTAGAAAAAAATAAATTTTTAAGGAAATATAATTGGTAAATATGGGATTTAATTGGGTAATTCCATAATTAACATTGTTTATACACTACCTTACCCAACCACTGTGAGACACATTACATATTTTTTTCCATTATTTATTTTATAAAATGTTTATTAGGGACTTTAGCATGATTTATTATTACTTAACTAGACTTCAATAATGAGAATAAATTTTTAATTAGTGATTCATACAGTTTATATTTTGATAATATCTATTGAAGACTTTCCACATCCACCATAATCATCCCACCTAATAAGAATAAACCCTTTTCTATAATGTGTGAGGCATAAAAAAATTATAGTAATGTGTTCCCATGAAATTTATGGAGGCCCAGAAGTGGTATTATACACTTCATAGACAATGGAAATTGGCTATATAAATTACAAAATAAAATATAGGGATATTATATCAATTTTTTCCTTTAGAAAAAAAAATTATTACCTATTATGAAGTAAAGTAATTTATTATTCTGATCAAACAGAACCTAAATGATTGATCAAAAAATTCTAATCATAGTAGAGGTTGGTGATTTGAATATCACATCTGCAACAGTTTAAATTATCAATCATGTACAATAAGGGATGTAAAAATATATTGGAATACAACATAAGTAGATTTTCTTTAACAACTGAGGTAATTACATCAACTGAAGAAAATATGGATGACACCTTCTATGGTTATAAACTATCAAAAGTCACCCTATTTCTTTGGTATGTAGACCAACGTAATTTTTTGGTCACAACAATGTTACCCCCACCCCAAATTAATAATAACAAAAATTATAAATAAAATTTTCATTAAAAGTTATATGTTTAGGAATATCCACATTTATAAAAGATTTATAATTACTAATTAAATATGTGTATCCTCATGGATGGAATAAAATTTGTGCTTTAATTTTTCCATAAACAGGCATGAATAGGATATTTTAGACCTAAAATAATAGCGAGTAATGTGTTATAAGTTTGATTAATTTTGGACCTATATTTTAAATATTTACATAAATTTTTTAAATAATTCACTATTAACATGCTAATGGAGTTTCCAAAATACATAAAATTCCTAAATCACCCTTAATAATTATTAATGTTAGTTATATTTTGTGATCTATTTTTCTATATACATTGGATATTCCAACAATTTATTAGTTGTACATTATGTTTATAAGTGGGTAAAATAAAAATCCAAAAACAACTAATGATTCCAATGTTGTGATTGAGTATTTAAAATTAATAATTTTTTTATATTTAGTGTACTTGAAGCCATAATCAATGACCATGGAACACACATATGAGAAAATAACATGGAATATTTTAGGATGATGTATGGAGTGAGAGGAAAGACTTTAACTACCTAATAAACATATAAAAATCAGAAAGAAGAGGTGTTTAATAGAGGGATAAACAAAATTTTGGAGAAGACAGTGCATCCTACCCAAAATGACCCAAGAAAAAAACTTAATGGTATACTATGGGTGAGAAAAAATTCATAAAAACCACTTTGTGTATGTCCCCTTATAGAATTATTTGAGTGAAATATTTTCACATTCCAATTGAGCTACAACATCATGATTAATCAATTGTGAATAGAGTGAACTTAGAGTTGAGAACGATTGGAGAATAGAGAAAGTTGTAGATGATGGAACATGAGGATCTAGGAATGGTGGCATACAAGAACACCGTACTATATAAGGGGAAGTACATATCTATCCATGACCAGCTCATACAGATAATATACCTTCATGTTAGAGTTAAAGTAATGTTATTATATTCAAGAATGAAGCTTATTACTCATAAGCTCTATTCCATGTGGACAATACCATATGGTGTACCTAAAATTTTTTATTTGGTGCAGTTGAGATTAAGGGAAATGAATCAAAAAACCCTTCAAGATGAATATACATCAAGTGCCGAATTACTATAAGGATTTATGGAATGAACCAATAGAAGAGTCCAAATTCCTCTGTGGTTCCATTAAATAAAAGACTAGAAGGTTATCTATTTCTCTCATATTTTTCTGGATTCTCACACTTTAAAAATAGTTTTATATGAAAAATGCATGATAGTTTTAACAGGAATTGTATCCAATATATGTTCGGGGAAGGGGAAAAACTAATTGATGATGTAAGTACATTTTCTATTTTTATTTTCTTGTTTCTATTTGTATTTGAGTTAAAATAACATATATAAAAGGGATTATAAATATATATTTAAGAACATATACATAATTTCTTCATGTTTTTTGTAATGTTTTTATATTTCCATTAGATATGAAAACATGAGATTAAATTTTTATTTCTTCAGAAAAATACCATGATATTTTGGAGGGAGTTATTGGTTCTAAAATTGTTAGAGTTAAAGGTTTATAGAGTAAATTTTCCTACCTTTTTCTTGGATATTTGTTATTAGAATAATGATAACGGGTGTGAGTGAAAATATTCTTGTTTAATTGATATTATGAAATGAGGACACTAGATTTTTAAACATAATTCAAGGTAACATTTCTTTTATAGAAAATAACATCTTGGGGATATAAATCAAAATATTTTTATTTAATTCATATTAAATTATATTAAAATGGAAATTGGGATCCCATAATGAAGTTCCAAGTTATAAGGAACTCAGTGTATGAGTAAATAGATTCCATTGTACATATCTAATAAGTTCTTTACACAGTACATTGATTGGAATAAAATTCAATAAGTTCCTAATTTTCAAAAATTAATTCATTCTTTTAAGGGGAATATCGAACCCAAATGAATTAGAGGGAAAGTGGATTATCAAAAAATCTTTTGAGTTGTATAAATTATATAAAAATGTAGAAATGTTATTTAAGGAACTTTGAAAATAGGGATAAATGGAAGTGCCACTTATTAAAATTTTAATTCCACTTAATTGAATCTATTTAATTCCCAAAACTAAAACATGACCATAATTAATGTTATTTGGAAAGATTAATTCATATAGAAAGTATTATAATTAAAAAAAAATAGGTGAATTCATTATTTACATCTACTCTACTCTGTGTATTAATGTATATATAAGATACATCTATTCAAATAAAAACAATTATTTGTACAAATGATGTGTTAAATATTTTAAGTGTGGGGGAGTGATGAAATAAGATATTTCACAAATTTTTATCTATAATTCAATGTTTTAATTACCTCAATCCATTAAAAAATATGGGTATTAATCACATTTTAATTATTTGGGGTGTTTTGAGTGAATAATATAAAAATGGTTTAAATTGTTGATTATAGTGATAAATATGAATTTAGAATTTAATCTATAATTAAATGATCATATGGCTTAAAAATTGATTATCTTTTTTACCCATGTGAAATTTTTTGAAATCTATTTTTTGACTTAATGATAATTGGTAATGGTTGAACCAATGACAAGTGAAGATCTAATGTTACTGTAGGTGAAACCTACCATAAGTGTTCAAGCTATCATAAGACTACACCAACCTTCTAAATCTATATAAAGAATATAAATTCAATGATCTCAAGTGAACTAACTATAATACATGGATCAACTGTGAGACTTCATATAAAAGAAATTGATTGCACCTTCATCTAAGCTACTGCAATCTCCAATCGACCTGAGATAAAAAATGATCACATGTTTCCAAACTATGAGAATATCATGCCCAATTGAGAGATATATAAGGTTACATCTATATCTATTAAATTTAATAATGGTGAAGAGAAAGTTCCATAGGATATGGAATGATGATCAAAAGCTACATAATAGTCAATTATAGGCCTAGTGTGCTAGATAAATATCAAAAAAAACTTATATAATGGTGAAGGGAGACTTTCAAGTGTTATAAATGTGTATATTTCATTATCTAGTTATTTTATAAGGGTAAAAATGTTAATACCAAAGGGTACCACTGAGTATGAAAAGATGTATCATGGTAATTGGGACACTAAGAAGGACATGTCAGGGTACAATATCATTATGGAATAGTTACTACCATGTTATAAATGTTGTGTAAGGGTATTGTAAACATATATAAGGGTAATATTAATAACCCTAAAGCTAGGTAAATGTAATTTTAATATATTAAAAGTTGTGTCTGGGAAAACATCAAACTTCATCATGGTCCACTGAACAGACCACCGGTGTATCAAGGTTAGCCCATGGTTCCAGAGGCTATATAAGGGTTCTAGTAGGGATTAAATATAAATTCCAAAAATCAAACCAAATTGATCTAAAAAATTAATTTCCACCTCTTTGGTTAGGCTGAATCAGGGAATAAATTTTCATGTTGGACATCCAGCGATCAGCCAATGGAAGAATTGGATGGATATCATGGGGAGAATTTTAAATAATCTTGAGTATTTGAGATCCCAAATAGAAAACATAAAACTGTACACATGGAAATAAAAAAATAAAAATTAATTTTGAAATGAATTTATTGAAATTCTTGAAGTTTTAGGATGTGATTCCATTCAAATCATGTGGAAGGTATAGTTACTTCATGAAGGGTCCTATAATATCAATAAATAGAGTACTTTTCACTCAAGGAGAGGGGGAGTAGGAATAAATTATCAATCAAATTTAATAGATTTATTTTCTTATTTTCATTTATATGTGTTGTAATACTTTGATGGTGGAACACTAGGCCATTAGTGGCTGGTCCAAGGAGAATTGCCCCATTACCTATTTTTCTAATTATGTTTGTTAATTCTTGATTTATCTACTTTTTTATATGGGTGTTTTAATTACTTAATTATTCATAGGTTTCTATTACCTATGAGTTTAATTTATTATTATTTCATTCATGTAATTATACGTAGAAGAAACATGGATTCACTCCACTTCATGGGATAGTAAGTAGTGGGTTACTCTGAGATTGATCAAATATTTTTTATCACTAGAAATGGAAACATTAGGGGATACATGATCTTTTTAATATCTTAATCAATAAAAATACTAGTTTAGATTAATTTATGATATCTCAGTTGATTTGAAAAATATTAGTGAAACAACATGAATAATGATTAAATAGGATAATGGGAGAATGATATAAGGTTATAGAATTCATTAAAAACTAAATATAAAACAAATAAAACTCACTCACTATATTGACACACACATAAAACCCATAAAAAAAGAATAACACACCAAAAACATTCACCTCTCCAAATACAAGATGTGTTCCACTATTTTTGTACTAAAATAAATATAAAATATATATCATATAGGGTATTTTTGACATGATTATTATTATTCATTCACATCATTGGAATGGATATTTGTGTGGATCGGAAAGTGGTTCACATGGGGAAATCCCTTAGAAATTCCTCTTATATAGCACCACCCTATAAGATCTATTCTAACATGGAAACCATAGATTGGGGTTAATACCATGTATGGCCCTTCCCATATGTTTATTCTTATGGGTTATGTTCATTTCTCTTAAAAGTCAATTCTTCAATATTTTTAAAAAGAAATCATCTAATATACTATTACATGGCCTGGACTAGTTCATTTTTATTCTTATTTAACATAAAAATCATTTTTAATCGTCTTTAGTTATCTTGGATCGCAACTCTCACCTATATAACCATTAAATAACAAAAAATTAATGTATTTTAGGACTAAAAATTTTATAATATTATTAAAATCAATTAAATAATAGTATATGATATATTTACAATAAAATAAGAAATATTTTAATATGATTAAAATGATCTTTTTCAACATATATTATAAAAATGATTTTAAATTTTTTAAATAATTACTTCATTAATATACAATCTTTCCCCAAAATGAAAATTAACATATCACTTTTATAAAAAAAATATCCCCTTATTTTTATCCCTCACATCTAATACTTTTTAAACTTGATTATATATCAATGGCCCAATAACAACCTACCTCAAAATGAATACAATTTACTTTTCACTCAAGAGAAGTTTATTCTGGAGTTATAATTATAATTTTAATATTCATATATCACCATAGGGTTAAAAAATATCATTTCACCAAACTATGAGACATAAAACTTTATCTAATCATGAGGCCTTTCACAAGAAATTATTGATTTCCATGTGTTAGTCATTTCACTTATAAAAATAATGGATGAAAATATGAGGTTATAGTCTTAAATAAAATACATAAATTTTGAAGTGAATTTATAGAAAATTACGTACACATTTCCCCTTGAAAAATGAAATTCCTATTCAATTCCCATTTTATTACATGGTTTATGGGTCAAATAATAAATCCAATGAATGAATTCATCCTTATTAACCTATTTTTATTTTATTTTTCATGTATTTTGTGTTTATAAATGAGTAAAATGAAATAATGATAATTCATTCCCATGTATTTTTTATCAAATTCTTGAGTCATACATGTGTCATAATTAATAAATCAATATCATATCTCTTTTTTCTTTTTTTACATAAACTTTTCATCATATTTAATGAGGTTTTAACTATATAAATAAATTATAATGAATTAAGTAAACCATTCTCATTCCTCTCCAAATTCCCAAAATGATGACCCACCCCCAATTTCTGTATGATTTTTTTCCCTAAAACTAACTATAATTGGTTACTAGTATATTTAGAAATTAAAATGTTAATAAATTTTATAATACATGATGATTTATCTTCTACATAACATCATTTTGAAATAGTATATAGAATATCTTTCACATTAAAAGGTTATACAAGATACCTATATAATAATAACCTTCAAGTGTTATGATAGTATCCTTATATATGTGTTTTATTGATGGATATGATGGGACAGAGTTGATATATGTTATCAGGGTTAGGGGATCATAAGTCATTGAATCATATTACCATAAAGTTCTCCCTTTGAAATCTATATGATTTGAGGTTATTAGAAAAGACCCATCATTAATAAATTCACTTGTTCTATGTGTCATTTTAGGTTCTGATATATGAAAATTTGTGTCGGTCCTTAAAATTGATATTATTATTAATGAATATCATGAGTTATAAACTTTTATTATTATTATAAATTGTGGTGGAATATATTCATAAGGATGTTGGTTACATTGGGTTCATCAAAATTGATATGAAATTGATGAATAATTAAATAAAGGATTTTCCCATCCATTTTAATGGAGGTATATATCCCTAGGTATTTTATTGAAAACATCTATCAGATTAAACCATGTCCATTATAAGACATCAACATGTTCATTTCTGGAAATTTGAAGAAATATAAATTATTTATATAGTTTGATGTCACAAACTATGCAAACTAATTTATGTTATATTGATATAAATGGATTATATTACATAGAAACTATATATAATATGTTTTTTCCATTAAGAAACTTAATTTCTTTTCTCTATTAGTTCCTTATCAGGTTGCAAGATGTTAATTTAAGACCTTATGAAAATTCAGCCCAGTGCAACTGAGAAACAGTCCAATAGGTTAATATACTAATTATATACAAATCCTCAGTTATATTTTACATTAATGTAATATTTTGAATAAATATTATTTATGTCATGTGGTTTAGTAATTATTCATGTATGGTTTATCATGTTAAATCAATTAGTAGTTTTTCAAAAGAATACATATGTGAGTTGAATATTGAACAAATATCTATTCACCAGATAATTAATAATTATATGAATATATAATATTTATTTATCTCTTTTTTATTCACAAGGTAAAAAATAATTATTTACTTTTCTAAATTATTATTAAATAACTATTCATTCTTTATATAGTGAATATTATATTTATTGATTATTTAAATGAATAATAAAATGATATTTATTTATTAAATAAATATTCATTATTCAAGGTTAGATAAATACCAAAGAAGAAATATATACTATGTTATGGGTCTAATTAGTTTGATATATTAAATATAATTTAAATCAATAATAATTTATTTATTGATAATTATATTATCCACATGGCTTTTTCAAGTCAAAAAAAATATTATTGTTATTTTTATTATTTTATATGGGGTTACCTAAGGATTATTTAATTTTTTTAAATACTATGTGAAATTTGAAATTCTTAACCTAGTTCCATTAATACCTAGTTAAAAAATTTCTTGGGTTAGCCACAAGATACATCATTGTGCACAACTAATTGTCCCAGGGGATCTTGCAATCCCCATGAGAAGGGAGTAAATCAGGGGTGAACAAATTTTTTCAGAATATATTTATCTTACATTCTTACTTTCTTCATGTTGATCAAACCTCTATCAGCTGTTTGGACATATGGATCTTTATAAATTGTCTTCACCACTTTAATAACACCCAAATGTTGATTTCATGTATAATCACTCTCTTGTTTAATTTATATTATTTCAATATCAATCTCTAGTTGTTCCTTTTTTTTGGTATTTTAGGGTCATGGGTGTAATTTTTAGAGTCTGTAAATTCATACCTAATTCCATAGTTAGATAAGCTACAAGAGTTCCACTAGCCATCCAATGAGTTCCATCATTTAATTGGTGGACTACCCTATGTTAATCTAATCTACATGGATTCCACCTTCTATATTGTGACCATCTAGAATCGAGAAGGTAAAAAACATAAGTTTTGGAATTCTTCCTACCAATAATGTATCATTGGTGACTAGCCACCTACCATCCCATGAAAATTATGGGTTTCAGGGATTTTTTATACAAACACCAGCTAAACGGTGACACTAATCTAAATAAGAAAAGTAAGGAGATTATTTTAATTTTTCATAGATTCTTTCATTTTATTTATAATTCCTCCTAACATGAACATATCACAAACTATACAAATATAGTATCCTTGTTTGGATGATTTTGGATCTCTGAACATGATTTCTTTATAGATAAAATAGTTCATTGATGTTTTGATTATCTTTTGAGAAGCCTAACATTGTTTTGGTCATAGATCTTAATTTCATTATTTTTCATTTGTTTATTTTTATTTATCATCCATGAAAGCCCTAATAATTTTTTAGATCTGATTTTCTCATTTGGGAATTCTAGTTCTAGGTCTCTTCTGCTTACTTCTTTAATTCATCTCTCTCTTCGTCATGTGGGTTTCTTCCGGTAGTTGAAATTATAAGTGTTTTTGAGGCAGTTGGTTTCATGAAATGGATTTTCCCTAAAAATTTCCCTTATATATATTTTAAAATGGTTTCTAAAATCATTCTAAGGAATTACCTATGTTTTTTTATTTATGAATTTATCTTTCAAATGGCTTGGAATGGTATAAAAATCACGATTTTAGAAAGTATGGGTTTTTGTGAAATCATTATGAAATGGATTTTACATTTGGAATTGCTGATAAAATGGATTAAAAATAATATTTTATATGATTGAAAATTATTTGTGATTACCTTTATGTGAAATTACATTTGAATGGTTTTTGTTGTGAAGATGGTAAGCCAAGTGTGTTCATCATTGTGGTAGGGATCTATTTTTGGGAATGGACTCTTACACCCCTATAAGATCATTATGTTAGGTTAATGTGCACACTAGATGGCCCAAGTTTACTTTGAAAGGGAGATACTCTTGGGGGTTCACTCATATACTATAGGCGCATTGTTCTAGGGTAATGTTCGAACTAGTTTTCTGTTGATTATAGAAATTGTTTGAGGACCCTCACTAACTCGAATCTAGTTTATTCAATGGATAATTGCCATGTTTCTATTTATTGAAAGTGTATTTATTTGAAAATTTATTAATAGATATCAATAAGTTGGATTTCCATGTGTCATATCAAATTATAAAAGTTTTAACTCATGCCTTGTATTTATCTATATGATCATAATTGGTTTATATTATAATAACTACTTATGAAACACATGATGGGTCCTACTGGGATTGTTTTTCTCCAACCATGCATACACATTTTGGGGTATGTTGATATATTTTTATCTAATGTAGATAAATTCAAGACATTATATGGTGGTGGTAGGATTTTTCATTAGTAGTGTGTGGGATTATGTTGGTGACTATATTTAATGTGGACATAAGTTTCTGCTATACTTTTTTTCCATAGTTTGGTTTGTATTTTTCCTCCTATATTTTCATTCATTGTTATAATATTTCCATTGTTGAATTGTTTTGGGATACTAAAATTATCTTTATATATGTCATCATTTTTTATGATCCTTATGTAAAAAATCATTCCCAAAAGGTAGTTCTTAGTGCTTAGGTACTTTTTTCCATCTTGTACATATTAGGATGGACCTTACTTCCTTGTCATAGCTGGATTGGGTACCTAGATAGTTGGTTAATATATTTTGGATCATGAAAAAATTGTATCTATGTACTCTCATCTATTTTCTTTTTTGATATGAATCTTGGGATATCTTGGTAGACATGAGATATGATTTTTAGAGCCTAAGGGTTGTATTGTGAGTGAGTTTTTAGGCAAATCTCATCATTAAAAGCCTTAGTTTACTATGGATGGTTGTAAAATTAGTCATTTTTTATAAATAGTGATGTAATCCCAATATTCCTTTTCCATGTTTCTCTCATTTACATTTAATATATCATGTTAGATTTTATTCTTGTGTCACATGTTCTATTATCACTTTTTCTAATTTTGTGTTATTCTATATCTTCTATAATACTTCAAATTAATCCTATAGAGGGTGCTACCATCCATCCATATTAAGGAAACCCTCCAGTTTATCAAAATCTCATTAAAAAAGTTCTGTACATCATATAATATATAGACCAAGGTGTGGAACTTACCCTTTCTCAGGTTAGAGAGGTAAAACCTTCAAGGGGTAAGGATATTAGTCAATCCAAATATTTTCTTCATCATAATCCAATATCTTTATAATGGATTAATGATACTCAAAGATGTTTAATATTGGTTAATAAATATTTAGTTACTCTTTTGAATTCCGGGAGACCCCATATTCCATCAAGGTGTGGTGTGTTGTCTTCAACCCTAAAGGCCTGAGTAGAAGATGGTGTGATTTATTGGTTTTGTAAAACAATAAAGAGGTAATGGGTTGGGAAGACTTCAAGACCATATTTACCATTAAATTATACATGTATTCTAAGAAATTGGTGATATATATATATCCTCACCCTTGATAATGGGAATTATAAAATGATGGAAAATGTAAATATATTCATTGATCTATCATTATTTTCATCTAAGGTTGCGTAAAATGAGATGATGATGGCTCCAAGATTTCATATGGGACTTTAAAATACTACTCAGTCACTTATTTTTATGCTAAAATTTTTTACATATTCCCTGGTGGTGGATAGGGATTTGACAGTGGAGATTGATTAGGCTAGAATGTTAGGGCTAACTAGATTTCCTCCTACCTCTAGAGGTGGATTCAATGGTACTTTTTTGGGAATAGGATATTTTGTGATTTTCACATAATAAAAGGTGTTAGTGCCTTAGAAAAATATTATTCAGTATCAATATCAATACTTAGTGTTCTAAATAATTTCTAGTGTGTCCATACATGGGATGTAATGAAATATTTCTTCAGACCTCTAAAAAACTACAACTCATATAGACATTGTGGTCACTTTTAGATGTAATGTCAAGATAGTTCTTTTCCATGAATGGGTGAAATATCATTGTCACTTATATGAATTTAATTATAGTCAAATTATTTATGAAAAATATTGATCTATCCATAGGCCTCTAAATGGGAGGTGTTACACACATTAGAAGAGTGTCTGATGGATATTGATGTAGATCTTGTGACCATGAGAGGTTCTATTTCTATTATTTCATACATAGTGACTAATTTATTTATTTTAGTTACTTCTCACTCATTCATGTCAAATCATATTGTGGATATTTTAAAACATCCAACAAAACTCATCCCATTCATTATATAGTTGGTGACACCTCTAGACAGAAAGTGGGAGTAGGGTTTCCAATTCCCCTCGTACTTTTCCATTTTGTTAAACATTGAGCTAGTTTTGGATTTCAATGTCATTAATTTCAGGTGTTTTGAAATTATTATTGGGATGGATCGGTTGATTCCAAAAAAAGAATTAAATATATTGTTATCATTGATTGATGTTCTTTACATTCCCGGATGGGAGCTCTCATGTATTTAAAGGAGAGTGGGACATCCGCGTCATTCATTGGGAGGTTCAGGGTTTTAATCCTAGGTGTCAGCTTTCAAGGAGAGCCTCTCCCCCGAGATCCACCCACCTTGTCAGATCACCCGGTCTCATCTGGGCAGAAAAAATGAGGTGTGGCCCAATCGCTGATGGATTTCTTGACAAACCATCGTTGTCGGACCATCACCCTCCGAGATGCTCTGCCATCTAGGATGGAAATGGCTCCTTCCCTGGATGTGGCGATACCTCGGGTGAGTGGCCTCTTGATGGGTGAGGGGGGTTTCCATCCATGGAGGGTTTGAAAAGGCAACACAGGAGAATTCCCTTTTAAAGAGAAAAAAGGAGAGTGGGACCCGAGGTCTAGTCTGGTAGGACCTTCTCTTCTGATGCATTATAAGTAGATATCTTTATTTGTGTTTAAACATAGATAAGAATATTTCAATATTTATCTTCCCCTGGTAGTCAATAAATTCCAAGAGGTGTTTCTAGATGAACTTTATAGTTTACCTCATGATATGTAAGTAGATTTCACTATTGAATTGGCTTAGAGAACATAGTCGATATCAATTCTATCTTATCGCATGTCTCTATATGAGTTTATAGAGATAAATATTCAGTTAGAAATGTTTAAATCCAAGGGTTTAATAAGAATGTTTTTGTCACCCTGGGAATCCCCTATTATATTTTCTAAGAAGACTAATAAAAATATCCACTTATGATTTTATTATTTAAAGATCAACTAGGTAAATATTAATAATAGGAATCGTTTTGCTTGAATTGGTGATTTTTTAATCAATTGAAAGTGGGAACTAGTTCTCAAAATTTAATCTTCAGTCTAGTTATAACCAAATCAGAATAAAATATTAATTTATTCTAAAGATCACCTTTTGGAGAAAGTATAGTAATTTTTAGTTCCTCGTAATGTAGTTTATCCTAACAAATTATCCATTAGTCTTCATGGAACTGATGAACCATATATTCTAGATAATTCATGAAACATTATTCATTGTATTTGTGGATGAAATTATGGTGTACTCAAAGATAGAATAATTTCATGTGCAACAATAGATAAAATTATTTGAAATCCTAAGGGGACATTGCCTAAATGAAAATTCATAAAAAGTCTATATATAGATCCAAATGCCTTATTCCATGGGAAACATGATCTTAAAACAAGGTATCTCATTTGATACTAATAAGTTTATGTATATCATGTCATGGGATGAACCATAAAATGGCTTCGACATTCATTTATATCAGAGATTGGTAGTTTATTATCTATAGTTTGTGAAGTATTTATAAAAACATGCATCACCTTATATTACTCTCATATAGAAAGGTGTGAATTTATTATGGGACTCTAAATGATAGGAATAATTTGGTGAAATAATGTGGTGTTTGACCTCAGAATCTATTCTGACTCTACCATTGACTAGATAGGTTTATGTGGTTTATTGTGATGCTTTAGGTGCAGGTTTTGGTTGTATCCTAATTCTAGTAGATAATGTGGTATCTTATGGAACTCATCATCTTCGACCTCATCAGAAGACTTATACCACACTTGATTTGGATCTCATAGTTGATTTTATTTCCAATAAGAGTTGGTGACACTATATTTTTAGAGATAATGTCATTGTTTAGTCAGACCAAAAGAGGTTTGGATACATCTTATCTTCTAAATATTTAAATATTTGATTGAGATTATGGCTTGAATACCTATAGTCATTTGACTTTGACAAGGTCTATAGTTCATGAAATGGTATTGTGGTTGCTGATTCACTTAGAAATAATTTTTCAACTCATTCTATAATGGATAAAAACTATGAATGGAACTTGATGTGACATGTAACAATTCTACTCTTGTAACCTAAATCCAGTTTTTTCTTTACTACGTTATCTTATTTACAATGGATCTAATCCTAAATTATTGATCAGTTTAGTGGTCTTGAAGAACTATATGGATACATGATTCCCATATTTAATTTAATATATAAATTACTTGGCATGAAAACAATATTTCATCCTTAATATTATTCATAATATGCTTCTTCATATTCATGAGACAAGAAAAAAATAAAGGGATGAGCTCATATTCTCAGTAAGAATTATGTACAGAATAATATATCATGAATCAATAAGGTATAATAAATATGTCATGATAAATAACTAAAAGCACATGTCATTTTATCAATAATTCGAGCACAAAATGCATACTTGGATAATATCAATGATGTAATCTCATGGATAATAGTAACTGAATTCTCAATATAAGAAATAATTAATATTGAACTCCATGATTTCAAACATTAAGATATTTATACCATCAAATACATGTGATAATATAGTTTAATTTATTTTTATGTATACACTAGAAACCCATTTAATTCTTGATTATTGATTTGCCTCCTAAGGCTGGTCGATGAATTGAGGCGATTTCTTTATCCTGGACCCACCCATTATTTCATGCTCAATTTATTACTTATATATTAAATGAATAACTCAATTAAAAAACAATATGCCTTATCAGTAAATAACTATATTGAGTAAATAATATATATTTATTAAGGATTTCTCGAGTTAATCAAATAAAATTCTTATTAAAACACCACATGTATAAATGATATATGGTTTAAAAAATTAGTATATTAATGATGGATATTTGTGAGAAGTGTAATGTTAAATAAAATATAATAATAATAAAGTGAATTTTTCAAGATAAAATATTAACTTCAATTCATCATAAATATAGGTTTTGAAATAAATTCATTTATTTTTTGAAATAAAAGAAAATCGATTAGGAAAATTATTCTTTAAAGATTTTTCTTTGTAATACCATTGAAAACCTATAAATGAATCTAAATGGCATAAAATGGTTATGGGGATAGTAAAATATATTAACATTTTATATGATAAACAAACATTTATTTTGATTTTTTATAAAGAAATTAAAAAAATATACCTTTTAGAAAAACATTATAAAGCTTTCTTTCATACATTTTAAAAATACAAGGATAACATTAAATTTCATCACTTAATCATTTTTATAAAATAAAATTTCTTTTAAAAAAGTGTAAATTATGGACATGTATGGAAAATATACCTGATTTAAAGAGAGATAAGATTTACTTTTCTTTTAAACATTTTTTTCTTGATTCAAGTGTCCTAGAGAGGAAAAGTTGTAAGAAAATATAGAAACTAATTAAAATAAAAAAAATTAATGGAAACATTAATCATCATGAATAAATATAAATATTCATGATATATACCTCAATGGGTAAATATATAGACCACATAAAACTAAATATGTATAAAGTACCAAATATGTCTCAATAAATTATTAATTTAGATAAAATCCCTTACCTTAGTACTAAATCATCGCTTACAATATTTATCATCCTGAATAATAAATTTATGTTAATTAATTACTTTCTTAATAACTGTTTCAATTTTTATTACTCCTTTAGTTTTATTAATTACCATGTTATATTTATTTTCTTAATAAATTCAATTAAACACTGGTAGGTTGACAATGGTAAAATAGGTCATTATTCCATAATATACAGAATAATAATCATGAGACAATTAACATTTTTATACAAAAATTATACATTAAAAAACCATAGTAGATGGTTAAGAAAAATTGTCTATGTTACAATCATGGAGATGGTAGGTCATATGTACACTTGATTCACATTTACATTTTTCAATAATTAGGATTGAAAAAGGTACGTTTTATTTTATATTTTATAAAAATAATTATATCATAAATACTATATGATTTATTTTTATAAAGTTATATATATCATCTATTTTTTGGTGATGGTAAATGAATCACATAGCTTCATGGAGGTGGTAGTCCACACATATGCATGAATGGAATTTTCAATTTTCAATGGATGTAATTGAGAGAAAATATATGATATATTAATTTTATTGAATGGTAACTATTAAATTAATATTATATATATATATATATCAAATTCTTCATTATAACTAGTTGTGATATGTGTTTATTGAAAACAAATTACATCAGTTCGTGAGGTGGTAGTCCTCCGTACACACAAATAACGGTTTTGTTTCTCATTTGATGAAAGGGGGGATGGATATAGGTTATCACATTAACATAATAACATCTTATTATATATATTATTATTTTTTATTATTTTTTATTGGATTATGAATATTTTAATTAGGTGTAAGAATAAATAAAATGAGATCATAGAATTTAGAATTATACCTATTCATTAAACAGCCTCTTTAGGTTTATATATAAATAATTCAAATGATGGGTTTCCTATCAAACAAAGGACTCTAGGTCGTGGTTAAGGATTTAAGGAATGAATTATTTTTGGTCTTTTATAAACCAAAATTCTTTATAAGTGTTAAGAGGAGAGGAGAGGGGTGTCCTATTATAAGGGGGAGAGGTCACGCGTGGAATTATTAAAAACTATAATATAATTAATATATAATAATCTATAAAAATTCTATTAAAATAGACCGTTTTATAATAATAGATGATATAGAGTCAAAATATGGCTATAAAATATAAATTATTAATGTGTATAGGTCATTTTAACCCTTTTCTAATATATTTATAATGCTTTTTCTATTCATTATGACCAAAAAATAAGTTGGCCATATTAAATAATGTTAATTATTCTGATTGTAAATATGGAATACATTTTATCATATTCAATTCATACATGTGGTGGAATTTATTTTAATATTAAACCCGAAAAAAACATTGAAAATTTGTTTTTTAAACAAATGCATTTTAAATTATAAATATGTTTTTATACCAAATTCAAGTATAAAATTCATTCTAAAGACCATAATTGGATAATAAATAATTTTTATGAATTAAGTTTTCTTTGAGTACATTTTAAAACCAAATTTAACATTTTAAATTCAGGAAAGAAAAATTTACTTTTTAATCAAAAATAGTATTTTTCACTATTCATTAAAAAATATTACTTTTCAGAAAAATCAAAAAAATTAATCCTTGACTAATTTTCATATGATTATTACAAAAATTAAGTTAATTTTAAAAAATAAATTTTATAGAATTGAAAAAAATATATTATTTTCTCTCAATAATTGATAAAAACATTTCTGAAGAAAACATATATTTTATGAATAAAATTACTTTATAGAAAATTGATGGATTATTTATTAAGAATTAATTAATAAATTTGTACTAAATATAAAAATCATATGTATTTCAAAATGTGGTTATTCCTATTCATACCAAAAAATACAATGTCTTGGTTATTACAATCATATTAAAATAATAATATTTCATTATTCATTGGAGATTTGTGTTGTGTGTTGTATACGCTATCGAACATAATGTTCTTCTAAAATCTCATGATATTACACTATGACCTCCTAAAATAATTTCTCAAAATTTTAATGAATAATTCCTCCAAAATAAATGTGAGTGCTTCTTCTTCATAACTTCCTTAGGTTCCCTTATTTCTTCCTCTATTTTTTTGATTTATCTAAATTACCTTTTCCATTCAAGTCATTTAATTCCTCTACACATTCTCTTTAGTGTCAATAATCTCTATATTTTTTTCAAGGTATGATATATATTGTTTAAATTTTATTTCTTCCAAGTTCATCACATGTGTTGGGTTTGGCATATACATTCTTAATAAAGAGATAAGTAACACATCATGAAGTTCAGATATGTTTGGTGGAATTTCTGGTTAGTAAGCCAATGCTCCAGTTCTTTCCAAAATTTAAAATGGTCCAATGTGTGTGGGGATAATTTTTACATTCATACCAAACCTCATAACACCATTACATAGCGATACTTTTAATAAAACATGATCACCAACTTGAAATTCCAAATCCTTCCTTCAGTTATTGAAATAACTTTTTTCCAACATTGAACTTCTCTAATATGAGGTTGAGTATAATTTACCTTTTTCATTGAATCATAAACCTTATGTTCATGCAAAAACATTCATTCAACCACTTCTCACCAACATTTTAGAGTAAAATATCTCTTTCCATATAATTATTCATATAGTTCCATTTAAATACATGAATGGAATTTATTATTATAGGAAAATTCTATTAAATGTGACTACTTATCCCATGTACCTCGAAATCCATGTGAGAATAACATTAAAATTTCTTCTAATTTTTTAAAAGAACTTTTTGATTTCTAATTAGTTTAAGAAAGAATGTTTGTGCTCAAATGATGCATGTTATTAATAACCTTCTGAAGACTTTTCCATAATTTTGATGTAAATCATGGATCACAGTAATACATTGTTTAAATAGGTGAATTTTTTTGTCTTCTAACATTATTAATATTGATAAATGTGAGTCACTCATGAGTTAAATCTTCTCTTATATAGAGGAAAGGATCATATTTTGTAAGGGTATCAAAAATAACCCTTATTCCATCATTATTTCTAGGATTATTTGATAATATAGCAAAAAACCCCATAGTGATTTCATCCCATTTTCACATTGGACTAGGTAGAGGTTTTATTACCCCTATAGGATGTTGTTTATCATACTTCACTTGTTGAGAAACCAAACATATGGATAAATAATCAATAATTTCTCACATTATATTTTCCAACAAAAAATGTCAATTCAAATCTCCATACCTCTTGTTGTCACTAGGGTTTATAGAGAAATACATGCTATAAAAATCATCTAATAATTTCATTTTTACCTTTGGTATAAAGAGAAAACATAAAATCATTCCAAATTTTAAAAATCCATCTTTATATTTTAAGTATTCCAATTTTATATCATTCATGAAAATAATTTTATTTTAAAAATTCTGATCAAAAGAATGAGAATTTTTTATATTTTCTAATATATATGGTTAGGAAATCATTTTAAAGAGGACTGATGTTTCCCATTTTTTTATAATTCCCATATCAATATTTAATAAATCCATAGTCATTGGATCCCTTTCAGTCATCATTTTGGCTATAAATACATCATCATTCCTACTCAATGTATCTTTTACCATATTTTCCTTCCCCAAGAGGCAGTTTGTTGAGAAATAATAATCCTTGAGTAGATCGATACAACATATTTTCCTCATGATACTCTATTTCAATGAAAATATATATTTCAAACTCTTATGAGTTGTGTATATCTCTCATACTTCTCCATAGAGATAATTTCCACATATCATCAAAGAAAATATTATGATCATTAACTCATTATCATAATTTGGATAGTTCTTTTCATGAGTCTTTAACATCCTCAATTAATAGGAAATAAATTTGACACTTCACATAAGGACATAACTAATCCACTTCTTCTATGAATAAGTATATATCAAAGATCCATCATTTCTTGATGGTATTGTCAAAATCATATCATTGACTAATATCCTATTCATTTATTTAAAAAATTCATTTTTGTTCTTTTTTCAATATGAATTTATCCCCTTTACTAATAATATTTTTTAACTGGTTATCCAATTATTCAAAATTTTAAACAAATCACTGATGGTAACCTACCAAACCAAGGATACTTCATACCTCAGTAATTTTCACTGATTTAGGATATTATTTGACTATTTTTTTATCTATATGATCAACTAGGATTCCATCCTAAGAGACAATGTATCCAAGAATAGAAACTTTCTAATTCTTGAAGTCACAAGTTTTTAATTTCAAATATAATATTTTCCTTCTAAGAGTCTCATGAATGATCCGTAAATAGTTTGTGTGGTCCTAATATATTTTATAATATACTATAATATCATCAAAATATACTATAAAAACATAATCAAAATATTCTCTGAATACTCTATTCATTATATCCATAATTGTATAGGGTGTATTAGTCAACTGAAATGGAGTTTCTAGAAAATAATAATGCTTATGCCTTGTAAAAAATATTGTATTCATAATATCTTCCTTATATGAAATTTATAATACCTTAAACTAATTTCAATGTTGGAAAAATATTGATCTCTATGAAGTTGATCGAATAAGTCATAAATCAAAGGTAGGGGATGCTTATTCTTTATCATAATAGTATCAATTTTCCTATAATCGGTGCACATCATCATCGATCCATTGTTATTCTTAATGAAAAGAATATAGGGACCTAAAGGTGAAATGTTAGGGTATATAAATCACTTTTGACACAACTAATGTAGTTTTTTTCTCAACTAATCCAATTATATTGTGGTTATTTGTAAGATCATAAAATTTTCTAGAGAGGTATCAATATTTTTTTCATGTACTCTTTTTTCAAGTTTTGAGTACTTTTCATTTTTTTTTACCTTGGGGAATTTTTGGGTGAAATTGGAAAATGTTGGAAGAGTTTTGGGTATTTCGTAGTTGGCGCACATTTTTTCCAAACTGTCCACCTCACCACAACAAACTATTAAACCCCTAACATAGATGGATTTTATGGCTAGAATATGGTTTTTAAAACCATATTCCCTTCTAGTAATATCTATACGACTCCCTGGGAGGAGGTGCAAGGTTTGGGGAAATTGTGTGCCTCGTGTAGGAAACCATACATGTGGAAATTTAATCCAAAAAAAAATCATTAAAAATTTATTTAACCACTATATTATATCCATTTACCACCAAGTTCAACCCTCAAATGTTTCTCTTCATTTTTTAAGGTTTTCAAATAAATCTCAAGGCATTCCAACTTCCATTCATGATGATTCTTTGCCTGGATTTAAGATCTGAACCTCTCCCAATAAGAGATTCTCATCCTGATTAGTTTCCCAATCTATCCTATCATTCTCTCATCAATTTATGGGATTTTTTTACTTCATTAGTAGTGTATCAAGATCTAGGTTTTTATTTTTATAATATATTTTATCTTAGTTCTAGGTTTCAAATATAGATCTTGTTGTTCACAGTGTTCTTGTTCATTCTGCTTCAATTAGGGATTTCCTTTGTCGAGCGTTCATTATCAATTTTGATGTATGTAGTATAAATTCAATTACCATAGTCTTGAATTCCAGTTATGTGTATCTATTTTGTAATTTCAACTGGATCATTTTATGATTCAATATTAAATTGAATAAATTAATTGGTTAATTAATTTATGGAATCATAGAATTTAATAATTGAGTTTCCACCTAAATATGATATGAGTTATACTTGGGATATTTGTCTTGGTTATTGGGTTTTATATAATTAGTGGAATTAGATTAATTGTTTTTTTAATTAATTAATCGAATGTAGTGAATTTGGAATTTCTAGGAAATTGGGATTGTGTAATTGGTCAATTAATGTGATGTGAATGAATTGACAATGGGACTATGAAATGGTTGAAATCACCATAATGGGTTAATGGTTAATATGACTTAATATTAATAAATGGATTATTGTGAATTTTCATAATATTCCATGTGATTAAAGTGTTTAACCATGTCATAATTGATAGTTGAAATGGTATACCATGATGTGAAATGTGACAAGAGGGCTAATGTGGGCTAACCTCTTTGAATGTAATATATGTGATATATGTGTTTGATTGAGAAATGGGATGTGGGACATAAAAAGACACTCCAAATACCCTATGGGGTCCTAGCCATGGTATTCTAGATCCAAATTCATTCATTTGTATTTTTTTTATGGTATAGATAACAGTGCTCCAAATAAACATGAGGTGTTGGACAAGGACTGATGCTTCAAATACCCATGGGGATCTAGACATTATGTTCTATGCTCATGAAATTAAAATTTGACTATAGTTCCAAGTGTTCATGATATGATTTTATATGAATTGGATAATGAAATCAAATGTGTTATAATGAACTATGAATTGAATATGTGTTATGGTTCATACTCCAGCATGGGTCGAAGTAGTTATTGAGGGTTTGGGTGTCCTTGGGAATCTAAGGGTTTATATAGTTAAATAAATATTAATTGAATATATAAATTGTTTACTTTATTTATTATGATTTATTATTTATACAATTGAATACTATGTTATTGAAAGGATATATTTTTATACACTATTGGTGGGGGGAATTTTAGTTTTACTCGCACCCTTCTTGGGCTGCTTGATTGTTAACCAAGTTGACTTCATGTTTTCAGAAAAGGATAAGGCAAAGAGTCCTATGTAATATGTATGAGTTGGGATGAAGCACATATGAGGTAATAAAATGTGATTCAAGACCCACTTGGGAGTTTTCAATGCTTGTATTTATTTTAGTACTTTCATCTTGACACTTTAAATTCATTTGGCATGAAATAACTACTGTTTAATTTTTGATGTTGTATTTCCAGTTTTGGTCATCATGTTATAACGGATTGGTTTGGTTATAAGTTATATAATTTTTTTATTCTCATTTATTCCCTTTTTTTATGTGATTTGATAAATAGGGTATAGTATCCCTATGTTGATATGTTATACCCCCACTACTGGTCGAAAACCTTTGGTGTACAGGGAGGTGTGCATTAGATTGTGTGACTGATCGGCTCGGGGCATCGATATGAGGAACCCAAGTTGAGACGTTTTAAAGTTTCAACAGTTTTTTTCTTTTCTTTTCTTTTTCCTTACTATTTATTAAAGGTATATATGAGAATAGAATGAGTCGGGAATTTGTAAAGAGATCTTACCTAAGGGTACCTAACCCATGTACAAGGGTAAAATCAAAGTACCCAAGGTGGGATTGTTGTTATCGATGTGGGTTGTTATACTTGATGTTATTTCACCTTGGGTGATAAACATGTTGTGTGATGTGATCATTATTTCTATGTATTTCAATGATTTGAATTGGGGCCTGGTATAGAATGAGAGTTTATTATTCATTCATAATTCTAGGAAGATAATATTTATTGTAACATTCATCACTATAGGAACACAATAGATTAGTAGGTTTTGGGCATGATGTTAAATAAAAATACATTTCATTGATTTTTTGACTTAAATGAAAGGGTTCCTAATATGAAATTGAATATGGTAAATAATGAAATATTCGATGGATTGAATTGAAAAATGGGTTTCTAATGAAAAACCTATAAAATGATAATGAGGTTACCCTTTGTTAACCAAGAAATAGATGTAATATGGTTAAGGGTATTTATAGCACCTCATTTTTTACCATGTGGGGGGTTGAATGACTTGTGGTATATTTTGTGAAACAATATAGTTCAATGTGTTAATGTTCTGTCATGTGGCCTAAGAAGTGTTTTTGAGATATTATAGATATTCTTCCATAATTATTCTTATTGATAGGATGACAGGTGGAAAATGGATTGAAATGATCCACCACTAGTGGAACCTAAGGCACCAATAAGGTTGAGTGAGGAAGTCAGAGAGAAGTTTTGAGAGAAAGTTTCTTGGTTCCTGTAGTTTATGGAATGATACCCAGAGAGGGGTTTGAAAAGAATTTCTGAAAGGACATGGGAGATTCAGTTGCAGCACCCTCAGACATTTAACAAAGATGGTGTACCTGAGGCTACTGAGTTTTGAATTGAGTCTATCTAGAATAAACATGACCAATTAGAGACTCCTACTGATCATAAGAGAGTTAAATTTGATATTTATATGTTATGTGGTTTGGAAAAGCATTGGTGGTACATCCAGACTTGGGATATAAAATAAGAGAATATGGAGTGGAAGGTATTTTAGGATAATTTATTGTAGAACATTTATGGTGATACACTAGGGTAGGAGAGTGTGGCTGAGTTAATGAGGTTGAATAAAGGGGTATGTCTGTAATGGACTATGCTGATTTCTTTATTGAATTTTAGATCTTTATTCCAGCATTGGTGGGAGATGAGGCTACTATCGATAAGTGATTCAAGATGGGCTTAAATGGGAAATTAAAACCCTTGATAAAATCATGATTATGAAAAAGTTTGTGGAAGTGGTTAATTATGATCTCATTTTTAGGGGAACCTGAAGGAGATGGTAAGAACGGGACATCTATAAATGTTCTGTAGGAACCTATGATAGATGGGTAATTATGGGGTGGTAAGGAAAAATAAGAGTATGGGAATGAGAACTTCTACACCATACATGTCTGGTAGTTATAGTTCTACTAGTTGTGGTGGTAGAGGAAGTGTACGTGGTGCTTCTAGGAAATAGTGCATAGATCAACAGAGTGGTGTAACTCGGGGGACTCAAACTACATCATAAGGATAAAGGGTAGGATAGTTGCATGCAGTTCAGCCTATACTTGTGGATAGTGTGGATGGGTTGTTGACATTTAAAGGTACTATTCTTGTATCTTCTATGCTATCTAGTACCTTATTTGATACTAGTTCCCCTCTTTATTTTATATCTTCACAACTTGTGAATGTTTTGATCCCGACAGTGGAGTTTTTGAGTAGTTTTATGATTATTGACACACTGTTTTGAGTACGATTGAGGTAAATCTTTTCATGCAATGAGTGTTATCTTGAGGTTGGGGAGTATCGTTTTATTTGGGACCTCAACATTCTACATATGTCATGATTTGACCTAATTATGCATATGGAATTTTTAGTGGCATACTGATCTCATATAAATTTTTTCCACAGGAGTGTGGCTTTTATATCTCCATATGGTGACAACTATATTCACTGAGGGGAGTGGGATATCAAAGTGGTCTATATGGGACCAATTCATTATTTGCTGGGGGAGACCAGGACCCAGGTTTTTAGTTTATTTCTTGATTATAGGGGTTCCAAACATGATTTATTTCCACTTATATTTGATAGTTTCTAGTACATTTTTCTTGAGTACTTTTCTAGGTTTCCACCTGAAAGAGATGTGGAATTTACAATCGAGATCATGAAGGGGGTTTCACTAGTTTCTATTCCACTATTAAGAATAGCACCAATAGAGATTCAAGATCTAAATACTCAACTAGAAGAATTTATAGATAATGGGTTTATCCATCTGAGTACGTTGCCTTGGGGTTCTCCATTTGTTTTTTTTAATATGTATGACAAGACCTTGTGCTTATTTTTTGATAACTGAATGTTTAACTAGATGACTGGGAAAAACTGATATCTTATTCAATGAATCGTTGGCCTAATTGACCAGTTGAGGGGAACTTCTGTATTTCCCACGATCTACTTGAGATCAGGGAATTATCGGTTGAGAGTTTGTCCTTCTGATATACCTCAGGCTACTTTTAGAAGTATTTATGTCCTTTATGAGTTTTTCATGATTCCATTTCGGATGATAAATGTACCATCAAAGTTTATTTCATTGATGAACATAATATTTCACCCATAGATAGATCAGTGTGTGGTTGTGTTTGTGGATGAAATCTTGTTATACTCTAAAAATCATGATGATCATTCACATTATCTTGACATCATATGGAGTACACTGGGTGAGCATCGGTTATACCCCAAGCTATCTATGTGTCAATTTTTGTTTGATCAAGTATACATATTAGGTCACATCATCTTGGAGGAAGTTGTTTATGTGGACCCAAAAAAGGATGAGGCAGTTGTTTCTTGTGAGAACCCCAATAATGTATTCGATATCTATATTTTTCTTGGATTAATGGGCTATTATTGGAGGATCATCTTGGACTCTTCCCATTTAGAAGCACCACTTTCAGGACTGACCAAGAAGGGGATAAATATTTAATGGATGGAATCATTTGATAATTCCTTCAATAAGATCAATAAGTTCTTGAAAAAGAAACCCATATTTAACCTACCTGAGCTAGGGGAGGAGTATATGGTGTTCTAAGACATATCTTGGATTAGATATGGATCGGTGTTGATTCCTAGAGATCGAGTTTTGAATTATGTGTATCATTAGTTAAGTCTGTATAAATAGAACTACCCTATACATGAACTCAAATTAGTTGTATTGGATTGTGCATTGAGGAGTAGGTGAAATTATCTATTTTGAAAAACGTTTACTATCTATATGGATCACAAAATATTGATATATATCTTTGCATAGACATATTTGAATCTATGGTAGTAGATATGGGTTTATTATATTCAATTATTTGATATTGATCTAGAATATACACTTGAGAAGGCAAACAGTATTGCTGATGCTTTGGGATGGGAAACTCTGATGCAGGTAGTTCAAGAGTCTAGTTCATAGTGCAATATGATGAATTTTCAGGATGAGATGCATGTTCTATCTTTGGAGATATATAAGTATTTGACTCTCATATCAATTTTAGTAGAGTCTAAATTTTTGAACCAAATTAGGGATTGTATGTATGAGGATCTGGAATTTTTTTCTGAGGGAAAGCTTTGAAGGTGGGGATAGACCATTAGATTAGGCTATAGATGAGGATGAGATCATTAATTTCAGGAATCGGGTTATTGTTCCTATATGCATAAGGGATGATCTGATGCATGAATTTCATGCCTCAAAGTGGGCGTTGCATCCATTAGCGACCAAAATGTACTATAAACTGTGATGATAGTTTTTCTGGCCGGACATGAAAAAGGAAATTACAGGATTTGAGACACGATTCTACACCTTTCAACATGTGAAGGTCGAGCATCAACAACCTAGTGGTATACTCAAACCATTTCCCATTCTGAAATGGATGTGGGATGATGTAACCATGGAATTTTTGGTGGATCATTGAGGATGCATCAGAAGAATGATTATATTTAAGTAGTTTTGTATGGGTTGACTAAGTAGCACATTTCTTTCCTATATGAGATAATTTTTCAGTGGATCAGTTAAAAGACCTTTATGTTTGGGAAATATTCTATTAGAACAGGGTTCCATTGAAAATTTTTTAGACCATGAATCCCACTTTCATTTATGATTTTCATAGGTCTTAAAGAATTCACTTTTTATATGGGTTTTACAGAGTACAACATTCCACCCATAGAAAGATGGGTAGTATGAACATACTATATATGTGATTTACGATATGATTCGAGTGGGTCGCCTAATATTTTGTGGGTTATGGGAGATGAACCTAGATTTTTTAGAGTTCACCCATAACAATATTTATTTGGTGACTATTTATATGGATCAATATGGGGCTCTTGATGGTTCTTCATGTAGATCACATCTATGTTGGACGGTGACAGGTGATTTTGAGTTATTGGGACAAAGTCTCATGCAGGATACATTAGATAAGGTTTAGATAATTTGGAAGTGTATGGATATGGATAAAATTGGGCAGAAGTCCAATATCGATTGATGTCAATGACCCCTTGATTTTTCCAAGGGTGATTGTGTGTTCCTTCTACTGTATCCTAGGTTGGGTCATCGTAGGATTTGGAGACAAAGAAAATTGGTTCCCATGTTTGTTAAACTTTTTAAGGTTTTGGAGATAATTGGGTCAGTGACGTACTAATTGGCACTTCCACAGAGGTATACTGCTATGTGTTATGTCTTTCATGTGTCAAAACTTTGGCAGTAGAACCCTTTCCCTTCTCATGTTATCGATGTGAATGATATTGAGCTTATGACCAGTGCGTCCTTTGAGGAGCATCAGATACTTGTGTTGGATCCTAGTGAGAATGTGTGGCATGGAAATATGGTTCCAATAGATTGTGTGTTTTGGAAACATTGAAGTTTTACGGAGAAACCCCAGGAGAGGGAATAATAAATGCAGGATCAATAGCCCGATATTTTTACCTCAGAAACATAGATATTCTTCATAGTACAACTCAAGGTCAAGCTGTTATAAGTTGGGGAGATTTCAAGGTCTCAAACTTTTCAAAATAGGTCTTGAACCTTTTTTTCTAGAACTCGTTTGTCTATTTTGAGTAATTTTCATTTGGGGTTTACCTAGGAGAGTTTTTGGGTGAAACTAGAAAATGTTGGAAGGGTTTTTTTCAGTGTATGGTTGGGCCCTATTTTTTTAAATTGTGCACCTTTCACCATCAAACTGTGAAACCCATAATAAATAGTGATTTCATGGCTAGATCATGGTTTCTTAAACTGTGTTCCCTTATAGTAGTAACCATGAAACTCCCTTGGAGGAGATTAATGTTTACATTAAACTGTGCGCCCCGAGTAGGAAATACTGTGAGTGGAAATTTAATCCAATGAAAATTTATTAAAAATTTACCAAATCCCTATCGTATATCCCTAAATCTCATAGATCCACCCTAAAAATTTTATATCACTTTTTGAGGTCAAGGAAAAATTTCAAGGCTTTCCATCCTTCTTTATTGAGGATTTGATTCATGAATTAATGATATGCACCTTTCCGAGTAATATATTCCCATAACAATTAGTTTCTATCTCTTTTCTATATTTCTTTCATCCCTTGAAGAAATGTATTCTTTTATTCCTAGTGCATCTAGATCTTGGTTTTTATAGATCTAATTAATTTTAACTTGGATCTATGTTTCAGATCCAGATCTTGTTTTTTGTTGTGTTCTTGATCATTCTTATTCAATTGAGGATTTCTATTCTTTAGAATTCATTATCAATTTTGCATTAGGTGGTCTAAATTAAATTCCCATAGTCTTGAATTCTAATTACATTTATGTGTTGTGAAATTTTAGTTGGAATGTTTGAAAATTGAATCTTGAATTTAATAAATTAATTAACTAATTAATTTATGGAATCATGGAATTGATTAATTGAATTTTTACATTAATATGAGATGATTTGAACTTGAGAAATTTGATTGGGTTAATTGTGTTAATGAAATTGGTGGAATTATATTAATTAATTGGTTAATTAATTAATATAATGTAGGGAATGTGGAATTTATGGGAAATTAGGATTTTGTAATTGGTCAATTAATGTGATATGATTTAATTGACAATGGATATTATGAGATGGTTGAATTAACCATAATGGGTTAATGGTTTATATGACCTAATAATGATAAATGGATTAATGGATAATTCTCATATTATTCCATGTGATTAATGTCTTGAACCATTTTTGAATTGATAGTTGAAATGGTATACCATGATGTGAAATGTGATAGGAGGGTTAATATGGGTTAATGTAGTTGAATGTTATATATGTGATATATGTGTTTTATTGAGAAATGGGGTTTGGGACATAGAAAGACACTCAAAATACCCATAGGGGTCCTAGACATGGAATTTTATTCCCAAATGAATGCATGTAAATATTTAAATGGGATAGGTACTGATTCTCCAAATACCCATGTGGTGTTGGATAGAAACTGATGCTCAAAATACCCATGGGGTTCTAGAAACAATGTTTTATGCCCATGAGATTGGCATTGGACTCTGGTTACAAGTGGTCATGCTATTAATTGAAAATAATTGGATAATGAAATCACATTTATATTAATGAACTATAAATTCAATATGTTTCATGGTTCAAACTCTAGCACAGGTTAAAGCTGTTTTTGAGAGTTCATGTATCCTTGGTAACTCGGGGCTTTATGAGGCTAAATAATGATTGATTGAATATATAAAATGCTTAAATTATTTCTTGTACATTATTTTTTACACCTATATGCACTATTATTGAATATATATTATTTTAGATGTTGTTGGTGATATCCTACTAAGTTGTACTCACACCCTACATGGGATTCCAGATCGGTATATGAATTTACGGCATGTTTTCAAGAGAAGATAAGGGAAAGAGTCCTATGTTATATGGCATAGTTGGGATGGAGCATGGATGAGAGAATCAAGTATGATTCGAGATCTTCTTGGGAGTTTTCAGTGTCTATTTATTTTTGGTATTGAATAATAACACATGACACATATTTGGAATTACATAACTATTGTTTATTATTGGATGGTGTATTTCTTGTTTTGGTCATCATGTAATACTAGTTTGTTTTCATTACTGTTTATATAATTTGGTTATTCTTATTCATTTATACTATTAAGATATGTTGATAAAGAGGGTATAATCTCCCCATGTTTCTATATTAGACCCTCACTACTAGTCAGAAGCGTCTAGAATATGGGGAGGCATGCTTGAGGTCATGTGACTGACTGGATTGGGGCACCAGTATATAAAACCTAATTGGGGTGTTACATGAATCTATAGGGATTATTTGATATTGTTTTTTCATCATGGTTTTAATCAATGTAAAAATCAACATCACACTATTTTGGGTGTCCTGGTAATTCCTCAAAAAATACATCATTTTATTCCTCTAAAATATGTATATTCTTAATTTGAAGAATAATTTTTCGGTCCATGGGTTGTGACTACTCTTATTCCCCAAGAATATCATTCAGAATAGCTACTTGGGGTAGATCTAGACATTACATATATGATGAATTCTCCCCTCTAAAGATATGGAATTACACAGCTTCATTGTGAATCATAATTTATTTCAATTTTAAATAAATTTTTTATTTATATTTTAAAATTCAATCAATTCCAAGGAAATATAAATAAACCATAGGTATATTTATCATGTATGAAAATATATCACATTTATGTGTAATAATGGGAACTGAATAACACATCCTTGTTATGTTTGTGATCTCTATTAGGAGTTTTGACTGACAACTCTATTCTTAAAGCATTAGGTAAATATCTAATTATCTTAGAAAATCGGATAGATATAAATGAGTATGAAGATCCAAAATAAAATAAAGAATTTTATGAATTTTAGTGTATGATTAAAGTACAGTCAATCACGTCTTTAGGAACTTTATCCTCTATTATATTATTCACAAAATCATAGCCTTCCCCCTTATACTCTTCTATAGTAGATTCCCGTGATGATTGGTACATTGGTTTGAAAAAATTATCCACATATTTTTAGTAAAAACACTAAATAGTAGTGGTCTCTTTCTTCCCATTACATTCATTAGATAGATGACCCTTATCTCTTCACTTTTAACAAATTCCCATTTCCTTTAAGATTTTTTCCATATGTTTCTTTCCACACTAATGGAAATTGCTTCATTCTCTTCTTCTTCATTGAACTATTCCCTTTTTCTTGGTGTTCATCCAACCTATTATTTTCTTAATTTCCCTTGAATATATTGGCTCTATGATATTATTTCTTTATATTAATGGAACTTGATACAATATCATCAAATGATGAAAATGTTTAAGAAACTAGTGTGCTTAAAAGACTCAGCTTAATCCCATCAATGAAATGGTAAATATTGATTTCTGGATTATGTATCTGAAGAATTCTTTGTTAATCTTGAAAAATTATCCTCATATTATTCCATACCTTCTTCTTCATTCATCTTTATAGTGAGTAACATTATCTCTATTCCACCTCGACCTTCTCAATGTATGTATTATCAATAAATACCACCTTAAAAGTTATTTATTACATGTTTTCTATATCATTATCCTATTTAGTGTCTTAGATCAATGAACATTATCTATTTACATATCCTTTCAAAAAATATTGTACTATAAATAAATTTTATTCTTTCATCGCATCCCAAAGTGAGTAATATATTTTTGAGAGACTCCATCCATTACTTATCTACTAATGGATTAGTAGTTCCATTAATATATGGTATATTGTTTTGCATAAAGTGATACAACATTGGATAATCATGATGTGGAAAAATAATTTTCTCCATTCCGGTAAGTTTATTAATCATAACCTGAGTAAACTTCCTTAATATGGACAGGATCTTTTTAGTTCCAATACCTGTTATATTGGCTTTCTCAGTATGGAAATATTCACACTGTCTATCATTTTTTATTCGCTTTCTTCTATTAGGAACTATCAATGAATAATGTAATAGAAAAAATTAAATCATTATCATTATGAATATTGTTCCATAAAATAAAATTCCCTCTAATGGTAAAATTTATAAAATATTAAGGTATTTTTTATAATTATCATGTTACCTATATTCATTTGAAATATATTTCACAAGGTTTGTACTAAAATTACTCTAATGTGAACTATATCAAACCCAACTCCAATAACTCAGAGTTGGTGTATAATTTATTACATTGTTATAGATAAAGGGGATATAATTCCAAAGGATCGACCAATTTAGTATTCTTAATGAACTATATTCATATATGATTCCCATATTACATTGGAAATATAAAATTAATATCATCAAAAAATTATTACATCATGGATATTATTTATAATAACCATCTTCATATCTTGGAGAAAAGAAAAAAAATAAAGGGTGACATTGAATACCTAGTAATAGTTACGTAAAATAGAATCTATCATAAATCAATAAGGCATAATCAATATGGCATGCTAAATAACTAAGAAACATTCTATTTAATCAATAACTTCATCACAATATGTATACAAGGATAATATAAATACATAAATATAATGGATAATCGTAACAACATTCCCAGTGAATGAAATGATTAATATAGGATGTCATGGTTTAAAACATCATGATATCTATACCATTAAAGAGTTGGGCCCAGACAGTTTAATAAATGGGTAGGAATACACTTGAAACCCATTTAATGCAAGAATACTAATTTTTCTCATTATAATTTTCAATTCTTTGAGGGGATATATATAAACAGGCCCCACTAGTCACTGCATGACCAATTTTTTCCTCGTATATTGAATGATCAATTAAATCCAAAAACAGTATTCATTATGGAAAAAAATTTGTATTTATTGATGAATATGAATTTATCATGATTTTCCCAAGTCAATAAAATAACATTCATAGTGAAACGTTTAATGTAGAATTAATATATGGTTTAAGAAATATTCATATCCATGATGGATATTTAATATAAATGTAATTTTCAATGAAAATTTATTATAAGAATTTAAATGAATGAAGATAAAAGATAACCTTCAATTTATCAGAAAAAAATATTGTGAAATAAATTCTTTTTTTGTATGATAAAAGAAAATATATTATTATATAATTTATTAAATGATTTTTCTTTTTAAAACCATTAAAATCATGTAAAAGAAGTTAAAATTTTTAAAATGGTAATGGTAGTGAAAAAAATATGTTAATTCTATCTATATTAAAAGAAATTTATTTTTACTTTTTTAAAGAATGTCAAAAATGGACTTTTCAAAAAAAATTGAAATGATTACTTTCAAACCCGTTAAAAAGTCTTGCATAGATAAAAATTTCCTTAAGAAAACATTTTATAAATGAAATTACTTTCATAAAATAATTTCAAAAAACAAGGCCATGGAATAAAAATATACTTGTTCAAAATATAAATTGGAATTTATTTTCTTTTAAACATTTATTCTCAAATATTAAGTTTCAAAGGGAGGATAATTTAGATGAAAATATAGAAACTTGATAGAATAATATTATTGGATTAAAACTTTAACAATCATTAATAAATATATTTTTATATTAAATAGCTAAATGGGTAGTATATACCCCACATAAATGTAAATAGTTCTCTAATACCAAATATATCTCAATGGAGTGGATATTGAGATGAAATCTATTACCTCATGTTTGAATCATCAAGTATGTTATTTATCATTTTGATTAATAAACATATATTAATTATTTAATTTGATAAGAACATTTTTTAAGTTTATTATTATTATTATTATTACCATGCCATATTTATTTACTTAATCAATTAATTTCGCGTTGTATGTTTTGATTATATTTGGTTCATGGGTCAAAAATGACTTTTGGTTGGTTAGATATGGAAAGATAGGTAATTGTTCTATCATCCTCAGAATAATAATCATGAAATAATTATCATTTTTATATATCAATTATACTTTTAAAACCAACAATTATATATGGTTATGAAAAATGAACTATGTTTCAATCATGGATACAGTTTTCCATACGTATGAATGAGTAATGTTTCAATTATTAAATGATCATGATGTGAAGAAGGTAGGTATTATTTTATCTAAAAAAATCATAATTATATCATAAATGAAATATTATATCTTTAAATAAACATATATATATCAACCATGTGATTTGGTGATGTAAAATTAATCACATTGCTTCATGGTGGTGGTGGTCCACACGTACTCGTGAATGATGTTATGATTTTTCATTGGATGGAAAGGTGTGAAAATATATTATTTGTTAATTTTATATAATTAAAAATATTTCATGAATATAATATATATACATTAAATAAAAAAATTATTATTATCCATGATATGTGGTGATGGAAAAAAAATTGCATCAGTTTGTGAGGTGGTAAGCCACCGTACACATGAATGATGGTTTTATTTCTCATTTGATGGAATATTATATGAATATAAGTTATTAAATCATCATAATAACGTATTGGTATATAAAAGTTACTTGTATTAATATTTTATCATGGTTGAAGAATATTTAATGGAGGTGTAATAAGAAATGAATAGAAAACACATGGTTCAGAATTATATCTCTTTTTGGACAACCTCTTTATGTTTATATCTAAATCCTTCCTAGGATTTTTTTATCATCATAGGAACTCTAGGTCTTGGATATGGTTGTAAATAATGGATTTGGGTGGTATTTCATGAACATAAAGTCTCACTAAGTGTATTTAGGATAAGATAGGGGTGTTCTTTTATAAGGGTGGGGGGAGAGTAAACACTAGGAATTTTTATAATGATAAAAATATATTAATATATTTCAAAATCTAAATGGATATAAAATAGACTATTTACAATTATTAGATGATATAGTATCTAAATATTGATAAACAATATAAATCAGAAAATATTTTAGGTTATTATAGCCCTTTTCTCTTTAGTTTAACCCCTGATAAACATGTTTTAACATTAATCGTAATAATCAAATTTTCTGTGTTTTTATTATTCATTATGCAAAAAATCGTTTGAAATTGTAAAATAATATTAATTATTATGATTCCAAATATTTAATACATTTTATCAAATTTAACTCATTTAATTGGAATAATTTAATTTAAAATTGATCTAAAAAATAGGATGGAAATGGTTTTTAATAAAAAATGTATTTTTATCTATAAAAATATATCCATAAAAATTTAAAGTTTAAAATTCATTATAAAGACCATAATGATATTATAAATGATGTAATAAAAATAATTTTTCTTTGAAACCATTTTTTAAAAGATAGAAATTTTTCAATTATTTAAACAAAAATACAGCTTTTAATAAAAAAATTATCCCTTAATTGAAAAATAAAACATTATAGAAAATTATATAAATTCAACCTATGATAATTTTAATATACTTGTTTAAACAAATCATTCTATAAAATAAATTTTATAAAAGTGACTAAAATTAATTATATTAATTTTCTCCCAAAAATAATAATTTTTGAAGAAAAAATATTTTTTATGAATAAAATAACATTATTAAAAGTTGTTTTTTATTTCGTAAGAATTAATCAATAAATTATTATTGATTATGGACTTCATATATATTATATAATGTGGTTATTCATTTTCATACATTCTAATTCAATGGCTTGGTTATAGAGATCATAATTAAATAATAATATTTAGTGGTTTTTTTAAGATAATTATTGCATGTTGTATATGCTATCGAAATAGTGTTCTTTAAAAATCTATTGATATTATAGGACCCTTTACTCTGATTCACATGGGTGTTAGAGAATTAATATATGGTAATTTTCCATCTAACAGTCAATTGATACCCTCCCTTCTTGAGATGTTTCTCCAGGAATATCATTAAGATGGTGAGTTCTATAATTTCAAAAATTCTTTATATAGAGGTGAGACCATTAGAAAATGGTATCTATTCATTGAAGGTGTTCTTTTAATTAATAAAAGGCATGTTTTTTCTCTATCCATGAGAAAATATTTGATGGGTTATTGTCACAATTCAATGTGGGTTATCAACCCAAGAATTACCATGACGTTTTCTATAATGAATCATCATTTTGGGTGGCCTAGTATGAATTGGGACATAGATAACTACATATCTTGATGTCACACTTATCAACTAATTATGTATGAGCATGAAAATCAATGTAGTTTTTTTATCCTCTCCCGATTTCAAATGTAAATAGAATGGGGTCTCATTGTATTTCATTTTTGGTTTTCCATGGAATGACTAAGGTAATAACTTCATTTAGTTATTGATTAATATGTAAACAAAGTCGGATCATTTCATACTAATTCAAGACACCACTAAATTTGGGATCCGAGTAAAGTAATATGGGCATGATATCGTAAGGTTTTATAGGGATTCATTGGACATTATCTCAAATAGAGACCCTTGTTTTACCTCTTGGATTTGGAAGAGCCTCCAGTTGGCGATGGGATAATTTGTAAAGATAACCCCAACATATCATCCTTGGATGGATGGGAATATATAATGGTAGATTAATATTCTTAAATATATTCTCTATTCTTGTGTCTTTGAATCAATAAGTTCTTATGGATTTTAATTTGGGGAGGTTAATATTTTTAAAAATAAATACCAAGATTCCATAAAGATGGTGCCTTTTTCAGCTTTATATGGTTAACCATGTTACTCACCCCTATGTTTTCTAGAGGCGAGAGAAGCTTATTTTGTTGAACAAATATTGGATCAGGTAAAAACATTGAAGAACTAATTAATTCAACAATATTTAGTGATGGACCAAAGTTGGTACAAAACATATGCAGCTATTCATCATCATCTGTTAGATTTTTTTAATTGGTGATCAGGTGTTCTTAAAAGTATCAACTTGGTTGGGTTAGAAACAACTTAAAAAGAAAGTAAAGTTGACTCCAAGAAAAATGGGTCTATTTAAGATCATATAATGGATTATAAAATTTGAATATAACATAAAATTACCACCATATATGACTTTAATCCATAATATTTTTCATGTGTCTCAACTCATTATGTGCCAACTTGAATCTTCTCTTGTTCTTTATTTATAGAACCATAACTTAGAACATGATATTTCAATGTCTATGAAACCATTTAAAATTTTTGATTTCCCTATAAAGGTTCTATGTGGGAATTCTATTCAATTGGACCAAATTTAATGGAATCATAGATTAGATAATCATGATACAAGGGAGTGGGAGTCTATAATGAGGGATCAATAACCTATTTTCTTTGTGGATCATCCATCCCTAATTTAGAATTTTAAGATAAAAAAGAAACAAAAGTGATAGAATTTTCACATCTCGGCATTCCTTTCAGGCATGATCACTCCCTTTTTTATTTTAGCTTTTTTTCTGAATGATCATTGGGTGTTTCTGTTGTTTTTTAGTCATTGAGGGCCTATGGGGTATTCCTGGTAGTTTATGTAGGCATGGACCTCATCCCATATCTGGAAAAGCTACAGGATGTCCACCAGCTTTCTTGTTAGGGCCACTTTCTAGGTGGGTGCTAAAGAATGGATACTCCAGGCTATAGGGATTCCACTAGCTCTCTGGTGAAAATCTATTTTCTAGCTGAATAAAACCCAAGGTTGCAAGCATTTTACCTAAACACATCCTCTCATAAATAAGGAGACACTAGATGGATGATGGAAATTCTAGGTTACATTCATTCTATATGCAATAACTGGCTATTTGATAGGTCACTACCAGCTATCCAGAGGCCCATTGTCCAGTTGGTGTTGTAGAGATAGCTGAGAAAAGTTAGGTTGTTATATTAATTTTACCTGATATCTTCTATTTTTTTATTATTCCTCATCCCTTAACCTTTTCTTGGCCCTTATGAACCAAGGAGCCCTATGTTGAGGAATTTGGATCTCCCAACTTTAATCCTTGGTGGATTAAAGTATCTATTGAATCTTGGATACTCTTTTCATAAGTCTAACTCAATTTTGGTCTTGGATCCTCATCTTCTTTGTGTTACACTTATTGTTTACTATGGATCGGACATGAAATCCAAGGTAATCCATTATAACTAGCATTAAAATTGGTAATTGTGGTTCTAGGTCTCTTCCTATTACTTTATCGAGCCTTCTCTCTCTCTTAACATTAGATCCCTTCTAGTAGTTGACATTCATAGTGTTTTCGAGGTAGGTGGTTTCATGAAATGGTTTTATTCTACAAACCTTTATTAATTGATCTTATAAATTGGTTACTAAAATCTATTAAAGGCATGATCCCTATATTTATGATTTCTGTATTTATCATAGAAATTGTTTGGAATTGTTTTAATATTACAATTTTTTAAAATATAGGTTTTTAATAAACATAAGATGAAATGAATTTTACCTATGGTATTGTTGATGAAATATATTCTAGACCATATTTTATATGGTTGTAAAGGTTGTGTGGTTCACTTGATGTGAAATTTTATTTGAATTGTTTTAGTTTTGATATTGTTAATATAAGTGTTCTCATCATTGAGGAATGGATCCATTCATAGGAATGAACTCTTACCCCCTAGGACCATTATTTTAGGGAAATGTGTGCCCCAGATTTCCATTAATAACAGAAATCATATGAGTAACCCTAGTAACTAAGAACTATCTTATCAAAGGGGTAATTTACAGGTTGTTATTATATGAAAACCTTTTCTTTGAATCATTTTACATGTTGTTTAAAAGTTTTATTTCCATGATTTATATCAAAATGTGGAAGTTGTATCTCATTTTTTATCTTTATTCATTTGAGAATAATTGGTTTGTATTATAAATATTTCTAATAAAATACTTGGGGGGATCTCCTTGAGATTTCAATTCTCACACCCTTCATATACATTTGGGTGTATGTTTATTTTTTTTGTTTTATTCTAGAAATCAAAAGGAGTCATAGTTCGGTGGTGGGTTTGTTATTTATAATGGTTCTTGAGTCCTGTGGTGAATACATATCATGTGGAGATGGTTTTTTGATATAATTATTTACCTTGGTTTTGTTAGTGGTTTGGAACCTATTTTGTACTTTTATATGTCTACTTCCTATTGTTGGAATTTTTTAGACTACTGAAATTATCTTTATACATGTCATATTGGTTTATGATCATTTGAGAAAAAATAATTCACAAATGGTAGTTCATGGTGCCTAGGTTATTGTCACTTGCTAGTGGGGATTGGTAATTCCCTTTAGTCAATATGAGGGATGGTTCGAGAACCATGATAGTTTGGTAATCTCGGTTGGTTCCTGAAAAAATTTCCCAATTTTTATGTAAAAAAAATAAATTAAAATGACATGGTAATTTTTACAATGTTTGACATAAATTTGATAACTTAATCCTTTTCATGTTGCTACAATCGAGTAATATATTCTTCAACTAATAATAATTTGCAATAATTACAATGTGGTGTTGGAAGTTACTATTTTAACCCATATTTTGTACCACACACACTAAGGATCCCATATTTACGAAGTATCTTAACATCAAAAGATACTGAATCCCATTATTCTTCAAGATTCCACAAACTTGAATAGGTCTTGAACTACAACTTATTATTCAACTAGAGTACTTCAAATATGGCCTTTTCATACTTATATTAAATGTAATTTAGAATCTATCAATTTTTTCCTAGGTACCATATGTTCAAATAGTCTCAAATATTCATCCAAATCTGATTTTTTATCTTTATAAAACATATCTATTTTAAAGGGGTTTAATCTCAATGATAAGAAATCTTATCACAATAGCATAAGGTCACCAATATATTTCTCACCTTTATATACTCATACATCCTATGAAAAAATATGATTTTCATAATTTTAATATCAATTTCTGATTCAATCCAAATTTCATTTGACCACCTTTACTTCTTCTAAAGAATTAGATTCAAAATTATTTATTAATTTTTACTCAAATATCATCGTCAATAAGAACCTCAAAACTTCTTAAAACAATAGAATGAATCAATATCATTCGCTCATAAATATTTAGTTGTTGAACATTCATCTCAACATTATCACCATTTTTAGAGATTAAAAAAATGTAGTAATATTTTCCATAAAATGTTTTAGAACATTCCATCCGGTACTATTTCATGATAACTTCTTTGTTCAATAATTATTTTTAAGAACTCCTATGTGTGGTGATTTTATGCCTGGTGTTTCTTTTTCCTAATCATATTCATCTAGTACTGTATCATCTAGAGCATATTTTTTTGGATCTCATCCATCCGAAAAAATCTATGTGATGAACTTGAGTGTGAATTTTACATCCATTAAAGACACTCTATTAAAAAAAGATCTACAATATCAAGAACTTCTATTTATAGTATAAATGTTTATCTGATTTCTTGGACTATTGAACTCAAAAAAATTATCTATCTTTCTTTCTCTCATCAAAAAAAATATGTTCTTCACTGGGAAGATTCCAGATCACTTTTTTCTTGGAAACTCTATCCAAGACACTTTTTCCATAGAAATGATACTCAAATTTCTATTTCCAAAAACCTATGTCCAAAAACATCATATTTTGATCCATCCAAAAATAATATGTCTAATGTATTCATGAATATTCAACTAGTTAAAACATAATATTTCCTCTAAATATTTTTTGTCTATCTTATGAACTCTTGAATGTATATCAGATAAAATTAATTATCTTCATTTGGAGATTTTATAAAAATTCTTAATCTGATACTCTAATTTTTCTCTATATATAAATTTAATAAATGAACTCTTATTAGAGAAAACAATTCTAATAATCATGATTTTATATTCTTTGACGATTATCTATTCTCTATATATAAATATGATGACTAAACTCATCTTGAACCATGAAAAATTTTAGTAATTATGATGTTAGAAACCTTATAGATCTACAAATAATCTACTAAATTTTTCTAACTTCTAGACATAAGCATCAAGGAAATATATTTTTCTTCATCTTACATAATGACTTATTCATAATAAATTGAAAATAAATATAACATTTCATCATCATTATCAATGGATCACATCAATATCCCCATTTTTATTTGTTTCTAAGACCAAATTTTCTTTAAGGTCAATGTGATTTCTCACCCCCTGGTTTGCAATATACTAAAAAAAATTTATTCATCTTATAAGATCATTATATTATGGATATTATTTTTCACTTCCCTCTACCCATTAATGATCTAAATTTGATTCTCTCTTATTGATATCTTGGTGTGAGGATGGAATTTTCTTCTCATTATTTATTTGTCTTCTAGTTTTTCTCCAGATTCCCCAAATGTATCTATAAAATTACTTCAGAGAATTATAGATTTACATTTATTAAATAAATAAGACACAAATAAATTAATTATGTCTCTATAAAATCAATATTTTGAGTATAAAACAATAGTTATTCACTTGGATAATAGAGTTATCTATTAAATTTTCCATGTGATGCCAGCTTTTATAAAATATTATTTTAGGGTTAATTTCATCATATTTTCATTCAAATTACATTCCAATATCCATCTTAGTAAACTAATTGAATTTTATCAAGTATAAAATATATGTTTTATCCCACTTTTTGAAAATCTTTTTTCATCAACAAATCAGTTTTACTCCTTATATTTAAACATTAATTTTTATGTAAGAATGGTAATGTATTAAAGACATATATTAGACTACTAAAATATTAATTTTGTATATTTTATATATCTGAAACTTCTTTATCATAATCTTGATCTTCATCCTCTGAGTACTTCATTGTTTACTTTTCATGATATTTATAATCCAGTTTCATAAACCTTGGTTTTCTTGAATATTTCTCTTCATCTTAACTTAACTAAGTATATGGAATCACCAAATTCCTATTCATATGGAAACTAACTTGGATTTCATCACCATAAATTTCCTTATTCATTAAGAATAATCACAACTTATCATGGAATAAGATGGATCTTCCTTCCATTATTATTTTGAGAAATAGGGATGATAAAATTTTCACATCTCAAAAACACCTTCTTAAACTTTATTTTTCTTCACAACTTCACCCTTAACCTTCAAACTATTAATATTCATATGTATAATGGATTTACTGTACATTTTAACATTGTGTTTATTCTTAGAAATAGCTAGTGATGAAAATTATTTTTTTCTTTTTTTCATTTTCTTATGACCTCCTTGATTCCACTAACTGAGTTGGCCATATAAGCATGAAATCCTTTTGAATATGTTAATCTTCCTCCATGTAAAAATATTTCTTTATAGTAACACTTTTTTCATCCAATGGTAGATTTCATTTACCTTCTGAATACTTCTAGAAATAGTAATATTTTCTTGAATTTTTTAGAAGTGTGGTCATTCAACTTACAACTTTTAAACATATTACTATCTTCTGGTAATTTAATCATCTTGTATTACATCTAGTGTGCCCCATTTTCTCCATAAAAGATGAATTACATTATTCCAATAAACATATATCTTTTCTTATATTGATTCAATTTGTCTATTGATCATAATTCCATTGAATTAATCATTTATAGAGAGTTTAAAACTATTCAAGAAATGGCATTTTCCTCCGCAGAAGTACTATCTTTTCTTTAAAGAGACATTTTCTATTTTTTCATTTTTGGGTGTATACTACTTTATATCTTCCTTTTATTTTTATCGTAGGGTAGACTAAAAACCTTTCTTCTATTAATTTTTCTTCATCTATTATTGTATTATTCTATTAAATTTAACTAACTTGTTCATTGTAGAAATAATCAATCACTCTTCATTACCATGACCACTTCTTCTAAAAAATCCACATAAATTTTCATGATATTATAATCTGATGGATGCCATCAAATTTTTAAACTTATATGATGTTTGGTTTTACTTAGCTAGGCTTATCATAATTGTTTCTTTAATCTCCCTAAATATATGAAATATTCATTTTCCAATAGCTAATTGTTTTTGTTAAAAACTGATAGATCGATGTCCATACAATCCAAATCACTAGTAGTTTCCATTAAATCTACTTCTCTTTCATTTAGTGTAATTTTTGGATGGTGGAGGGTTCTTTTGAAACTCATTCCTTATGAATACCATGTGTGAATATTCTTCATTTACTTACTTATTCCACCATTTATAAATTGTTTTGTTTCACTATGTGTTTCTTCACTCATATTTTCCCATAAATATAACCTACACTATTCCAAGAATTGAAATTAGTTTATAAAAATTAAACAAAACATAAGTTAACCATCTTCATAAACATTTTGGTATATGTAAACTCCTATTTTTTCACATTATTTCTATCACAGGATTAATCCTTATGATATGTAAGACACTCTTTTGAAATTTTGATAGTTTCAATCCTCTTTTTAGAAACACATGAATATTGAACTTGAGAAGCTTATAAGTTTTTCAAACTTATTTACAACTAATAAAATATTATATTTAAAGTGTTCTTATAATTTTTAAGACAATTTAACTTTCTTCACATTCATAATTTTTCTTTTGAAACATTTATTTGTGCATATTATATTAGGACTCATGGTTTTCTAGGCTAAATTTTTTTTGTAGTAATTTTAGTTTTTTCTTTTAAATGAATTAAGAGGTAAAATGGTTAGTTTACCCTAGTATATGACCTCAGATAATTTTTATGAAAAGTATGTTGGTCCCCAAATATTTTTTCTACATTATTATAGGAGTTTCATGGAATTATGAGTTGTTCAAATATTAATAGAATAATTAATATCTAATATTTAATTGATTAAATATTAAATTATTCGTGAAGATTAGTTTGGATATCTCTTTTTAATGGAGCATTGGATTGAGATTATACCATGTAATTTGAGTCTATAAAGGGGATTTTTTATATTTGGGGCATAAACTCATGTTAGGAGTCGGGGCCATGGTTGGGCCCCTTTTTCTTTTCCTTTTCTTTTCTTCCTTTTCTATCTTTTATTTTTCTTTTCCTTCCCAAGATTCTCACACATGCCCATGTGGGATTCATCCTTCAAATTACTAAGAGTGAATATGGATAGTGAAAGAGTTAAAGAGATAAAGGGTAATAAAATTACCATTATTGATCTTGGGAGGAGCTAGTTCATTATGCGGTAGCTATGGACAACAAAAACAGGCAATGCTTTAGCGGATTCCACCCAAAGGTATGCCACTTTTAGGTTTTTCTAGAAATTACCATATATTTTCCATTATCAAGTTTCAATGTATTATTATGACTACCTAGAAATCATTGTGGGTCTATCTATACATTTTGTGGAGAAAATGGTAATTTTGGGCAATTTGAAGGGCTTTCCATTCAGAAATCCCGATCACACGGTGTGTACTTCAGGAACACAAATTATTTGTTCTTCCTTTTTAATGAAGATGGTATTTTTAGAATTACACTCTGTGTATCTGGTATACACTTTGTGTACTAAGAATCATATCCTTTTTAGGGGAACATGTTCGTTTAGAGTATATGACCATACCCTACGTGGGTCATACGCCTTGTAGAAGTACGTGGTTAGGATAAATACATGTAGAGGCCATGTGAGGTACACCAGTAGTTACCCTAGTTAAGGTACATTACATGTACATGGTATACACACCATGTAATTGGTTTTTTATATTCCATGTATGGCTAGAGTACACACCCCAGTAGATCTTTGGGAGTATACATTATGTACTAGGTATATTTCTCATGTACTTCTCCATTGCTATCATTTTGAAGTTTTTTCTCATAATCATTCACTAGAGTCATAATTGAACCCTTTATTAGTCCATTTGCAGTATCATTTCTTATATATCATGATGGTAGAAACCTTTATGTGGCTTGACTAATACAAGGAGTCATTTAATGATTTTTTCTAGATGGAGGGTTTTTTCCTCCAGTAATCAAATTCAGTTATCTCCTTAGAGTGGGACCTTGTTTTTAGATGGACCATGAGACATCCCCCATGATAAATTCTTATGTATAATTTCCCATGACTATGTCTCTATTGTTTAATGTTACCTTATGGTCTAGGAGGCCATGATGTTAGTTTATTACTTATTTGATGACTCTATTTACATTCCAATCTAGAGGATCTCATGTATGATGAATCTATCTTCTTACATTTGTCAAGGGTCCCTTAAGGTATGAATTCACATACATGATGACCTATGTAATCACTTTTATGACTTTACTACCTCTTTATTCTTCTTGAAAGTCCCATGTAGGAAACCTTTTTCCTATATATTTTTCCAAGGATCCTATATAGGATGCATCAGTTTATATATCATTAGAGGATCCCATATTGGATTTCTCCTTTTACTTTCATAGTTGAGGATCCTAAGTAGGATGAATTTTCATTTTTAGAGACTTCAAGGATCCAAAGTAGGATTCCTCTTCTATGTTTTTACATGAGGGACCAATTGGGTGCCCTAAGTTTTGAAAGACCTAGATATCGTGTGTTAGGTTTTGGGTAGTGATGGTAGCCGGTGTCACCTTATAACCCATACCGAACATGTGAGACTAGAAGGATATGACAGAAGTAGTGGGTTTAGGCATTCAAACCAACTCACTCTTTTATTTATGAATTCACCCATTTACTACTAATTCAATAATTACTTTTAGAGGTTCTTCTTGGTTTATATCTAGTGTTCCTAATTACAAAAGACCCCCTTTATTGGTTTTTCTAGACATATTTTTGGGGATCCGACATCTGAAACCTTTAATTTATATCTTTGTAATTCCCATATGTTCTCTATGGGATCTGGTGTCTACTCTCATTCATTTATTTCTTAGGATATATCTTATTATCCCTTTCATTTATATTTTTGGGATTCCTATAAATTTTTTCTATGATCCGGAATCTGAGCCCCTTCGTTTATATCATTGGGATTCCCAAAAATATTTCATGGGATAAATATTCTAATCCCTTTAATTTATATCTTTTAGATTCCCATGCATTTTTTTCTAGGATCCTGTTTCTTTATCATTCACTTATATCGTTGGTATTCCCATGGGCACATCATGGGATCAAATTATTTATATTATTCAAACAGTGACACTTGGGTACCCTTTATGGAATTATTAGGATGGATATAGAGGGAAGATTACTATATTATGCTAGGATTTATACTTGGTTTCCCTTTATGGAATGAAAAGGATGGACTCATAGATTATATGATTATATTATGTCCTAAGTGATAGTTGGTTTCCCTTTATTGAATTCCAAGGATGGACTTAGAGGGAAGATAATTATATTATTCCATGATTTTAACTTTGTAACCATTATGGAATGATAAAGATAGACTAAGTGGGTAGATGATTATATTATTTGAGGATTGATACTTGGATTCTCTTTATGGAATTACAAGTATATACTTATAGGGATAGTGAATTATATCATGTCAGGGGTGCTACTTAGGTTCCCTTTATGCAATTCCAAGGACAAAATCACAGGGTAGGTGAATTACATTTATGTTATAAGTGATAATGGATTCCCATGTAGGAAATCCAAGGATGGATTGATAGGGAAGGTTTTATATTTATAGAAGGAGTTATAATATATTCCCATATAGGAATTATATGGACATACTCATAGGGTGAGTTGGTTATTACACCTTGAGTGATATTGGATTACCATGTAGGGATTCCATGGACCAATTAATAGGGAAAATGAATTATTTAATTCTTATTTGTCATCATATATAGATGTCTTGGTTTTTTTCATTTGGTTACAGTTTTATAATATAACTTAAGGATCCATATTTAAAAGATGTCTAGCTATTACCTGGAATCTTTCATTATAGTGATTGCATGCGAGTACGGGTTAACCCAAAGTTTAGACATATATCCCCATGTGGTGAAGTATCTTGTTAGGATAAATTTTTAGTGTTGGTCGATGTAGATATTGTCGATTATGATAATGGACCTAAGGATCGACTTAATGATACACGCCTTCAAGGTAATGAGATCCAACTCAATGCCTTTTTATAGGAAGACCGGTCTATTATGATTATAAACCCAAGGAATGACTACAATTGAATTATGTTATTTTTTTTTACTTTACTCATGTAAATACATATTTATATATATATGAATATATTTTGGTCCAAAAGGGACCTAGATACCCTTAGAGGGGGTGAATCAGGGTATAGATATTCTTTTCAAATTCTTCCTGCCCCACTGGATCATGACCTCTTTATTATGAGGGTCACGTTTTTTGCTCTTCAATGTAAATGTTGATCATTTCCTTTCCAATTTTATCTGATGATGATCCATTTAAAGTAAGGAAATAAAACAAACAAAAGGACACATATTTTTTACTTGGACCACCCTCACTAAGATACATCCAAGGAGTATACAAAGGCAATGTTTGGATTTTACTGAATTCACTAAGGCTCACTACCAATAATGATGGTTTGGGGTAGATCTTGTATATACCTAGGCTCACCACCTTTAAAATATTTAGGTTCATCTCACTACTTTCCCAAGGGTCACTCCCAATGTATCCTTCCCTATATCACTTCTGGTGGAAAGGATGATTGTCTTCCTCTTTCTTTTCTAATTTCTCTTGGAAAGGATTCACTCATATTTTATGGGAATGAAGGGACCACACAGTTTATGGATATGTGGGTCCATTCATTTTCATGAAATAACACATCCTCAATTTTTGGTAGATGATTTTTTGAAGTTCCTTTTTCACTAGTAGATAAATTCCACTTTTCCTCACATTGTTAGTTTACTGAAACTACTTTCACTAATTAGTCCTCTATGAACTACCTTGATCCTCCATGGACTACCTTAATCCCTATGCAAACTGAACTACACTACATGGTGTGAATACTTCACAGACCACCTCTCCTCTATAGACCATCTCCACTCCCATTGAATATTCTCCTTCCATGGACCACTTCTTCCTCCTCAAACCACTGTTTCTACTATGGACAATCACCTCTTATTTGGACCATCTTCCCACCACCAACATCCTCTGTTTCCATGGACCATCACTCCTTCAATGGACCCTTCTCACGTTGCAGGACACAATTCCACACAAAAATAATTTCATGAACTATTCCCAGGAACTAATTCACCCTCCATAGAATCCTGCTCATGAACCTCTTCTTTTTCGCGGACTTCTCGACAAACTCTTTTAGACCTTACCAAATTTCAACCATAGAAATAATGTTTTATAAATAAAATATCTATTCATATTGATGGGATTAGAACTCCGTATATAGGAAAATAGATCAAAAAATATTGATAATCCATTTTACTCGTCCATTTGATTTGGTACATCCACCATCGCGTACTGTTTATCTCGCAAACCATTTTCCCTAGGCGGTCTGCATACCACCACTCTTCCTTCATAGCGGTCAATATCTTCCACCAAAGAAAACCTTCATGGATCATCAAATCAACGCCTCTTTTCTGCAAATGATGACCATCCCACGTACCACAAGACTTCTGTGAACTACTTGCCTCTCACAAACAATAATCCTTCCCATGAACCATTTTCCCTATGTGGTCTGCGTATTTCCCTACATGATCTACATAGAACTGCTATGCAGAATTCTTCCCTTTGTTGATTTCTAGCATCATTATTCACACCTCCTATGCATTGTAAGAATTGTATTTTATGGTCAAATAACTAAGTACAACTATACATAAACACTTCCTTTGACAAAAACAAAATCCATATTTTGAGGCCAAAAAAATTGGAAAACACTAGGAAACTGCGCCGCCTTAAAAACCTTCTTCGACAAACACCAAAAATACTCATTTTTGAACATCTAGCTTTTCCAAAAAAACACAATCACACCCAAAAACATCAAGAGAATACCTTGAGGTATTTTTTCATATATATATATATATACTCATATAAATATATGTACATGACAGCACATTTCCCAGTTGAGTAGGATCACGAACCTAGGGATTGACCAAGGTTTCAAGTTATTTGTTTTATTTATTATTACCGGTTGGGTCTTATCTAGACATAAAATATTCCATGAGCATGAACTTATGAAATTTGGATTATTGGTTCATCGTTGGGTGGAATTATGAGATTATTTATCACACCTGTTTGTACACCTCAATGTTCATGTACACCTTATGTATGCTTTTTAGGTTGAGCATATATTTAATTATGGATAAGACTAAGAACAAGTGTTGCATGATAGACTAGATCCACTTGGGTGGATTATTTTGATATAGTTATAGTAGCTTAGCATATCATAGAGATTAGGTATGTGATCTTTCTTAGAGATAGTAGTAGATACATGTACATTTATTATAGTTTCCATATGTAATATTTTATGTATGGGAATCCTAGTGGGTGACCAGGTTTGTATATATGACATGGATGTTCATAATTTTATAGAATTTCATTTATTATTGTATCATGTTTGGTTTTAGTATCTTTACTTCTTACACGTAGTTTATTTAATTATTTGAATTATATCTGGTTATTTCTTCTATGGTTACTCTGATATGGGGGTAGAGTCTCCCCAGTGTACCACCTCTAAACCCTTGATTCTAGTTGGAAGCCTATGGAATATGGGGATGTTCTCTGGAGGCCAGGTAGAGAACTGGCTTGGGGAACTAGTCTAGTGGCACCCAAGTCAGGACATTAAAATTTTGTATCATAGTTGTTCCTTTACTTTGATTTTCTATTTTATAATGTGTTGAAACCTTTGATAGATTTTGGAAAAATGTGTCAAGAGGATTTATTCTAGTGAGAAGGCATGGTTACTAGGGATAAGGTATTTTTGTTCTTGATATGTGATGTGATAGTTTCATATGACTTTTTATATTAGTAGTTCACATTTTATATGAATGTTATGATTTATTATGGATTTATGGATCTTGGGCCATTAGAAAGAGGTTAGTGCTGGATTTTGACTCTTTGTTGGTAAAGTTAATAGGTGTCTCATGCATTATATTTTTCACATAGGCTTCACATGTATTGGAGTTCTACTGTGTGATTATGATAGATGATATGGGTCAATTGTATAAAGCGCCAACAAAATATTAAATGGTTATTTTTCATATAGGGTTTTGGGGTCATTCTACTCTATTGATATTACTCATATATATATACATATTTCCTTCTAATGTAAGGTGATATGGATATATATTGAGATGTTTTATGGTATGTATGATGGGTCATTCCTCATGCATTGGAGGTGTAGTGACCCTAGAAGGTTGATAACGCATGTGATGACCTTGTGTTATATCCCTTGTTGGGTGTTGTTCTTTAGTTTTGTTTACTTAAAGTGTTAGTAACATCCTATATAGTGTTTTGGTTCATAGTTGGTAATGGAATTATACTTAATTGAACTTCATTTATGTTTATATAGTCATATTACTGAGTTTAATTCAAATAGGTATCGTGATGTTTCTAGTTAACTGGACCTCAAGGGGGGATTTCTGTATACAGATTCCAAGTGATTGTCGGTTTAGAATCTCATCAATGTTGATATCATGAACCCCATGGAGTAGTTATTTATGAGGATTATTAGAGATTATTTGGGCTCTAGTAGGTTGATGTTGGAATTTTTTACCCTCATAGTTTAGTTATATCCTTACCACCCTTGGATATATTTTATATCATTGGATCGGTGGTTAGACTTTGTGACCCAGTTGTGATACTTGATCAGTATGGATAGGTGGGAGAGGTAGAGGTCCTTAGTATTGACTTAGACCTGTGAATATTGATGTTCATTTTGATTATGGGGAACCTATGAGTATGGATTGCCCAGGTTTATAGATTCCTTTTTAGGTAAAGAGATAGGTTATAAGCATCATTGTGACTAGTTCATAATTGGCACTCTGATTTTCTGATATTTTCATATTAATACCTTTGGCTTTTGATGAAGCACCTAGGGTGATTGGGTATTAATACATTCTTCAATGAGTAGGATGGTTCAAGTTCTGGGCCCTATTGACTAGTTTTATAATCACTAATGTAGTTAGAGTGTGGGTAGATGCTCATGACCAGAACGATGCCAGGTAACGAGGCGATCATGGAATAAATCATGGCATACCTAAGGTTCCCAATTTTTAAAAGGAGTTCCAAATGAGATTCTATTATAATTATTATAATGTTCCATATAGAAAATTCAGCGTATCCTTTTGACAGATGACTCATTGGAGCATAAGTCGGGTGATAATGGTACGCATTGGTTATGTGTGGTATTTTTAAATCATAAATCGGAGGGTGACTGGGAGAATCCAAGGAAATATTTTTTTAAGGAATTTTCATGGATATGGTTTCCCAGGAGTTATGGTAAATGGTGAATGTCCCTCCATGGTAAAGGAGACATTGAAAATAGAATGGGTTCCATTAGATGGTTGGCATGTGGTTGGACCTAGATAAGAATTTTTAGGAGACATGGTTTCAGGAGTTGGTTAATGTAAAGTGTAGCATGTTTAATGTGAGCGTAACTTGGGAGATATATACACACATTTTGATGGAATTTATTATTCTCATAGTTAGATAAAGTCATTATCTATCTTGATATCATGCTGATTTTTCTAAGTTATTTTTGGCTTTAGGAAGATATTATTTTCTTTCTAAATATCTTTCATGGATTTATGGAGGAACATATTGAAGTTGTTCTCGGGGGGAAGTATGAGGTAAGAATATTGGTAGGGAGTAAACCATTGAACATTTTGGGGTGGTGACTATCATTTTAAGTTGAAATTATTCATTTTATGTGGGCCATTGTGCTCATAGATTGGTTATGAGATGATGATAAGGTTATTCGCATGGTTTGGAGTACAAAATTTGTTATAGTTAAATATCTTATGTATACGTATTTGTTGTGGATGCTTTATTACTATTCATTAGACATTTAAGATAAAATTTTTGTGCAAATACTCAGGATGAGTGTGTGGTTGTATTTGAACACCACGACTTCTTATTTTTGAGATGGATTATAGTGGGGATATTTTAAGGACCCGTGGTTTTTCGGACATGAAATTTGGGAAGAAATGTGAATTTTTTTCTTTTGAATACTTATAAGGGGCAAAATAGTCATTTTATATTATCATGTGATCTCAAATGATTTTTTGACCATTATTTTGACCCCTAAATGGGGTTTTTACCATAATATAGGAGTTTTATGGAGTTCTGAGACCATCAAATTTCATCTAAATAATTAATATTTAATATTTAATTATCTAAATATTAATTTATTAGTAAAGATTTTTTTGACTATATATTTTTAATCGAGATTTGAATTTATATTTTATATCTACTCTTGAGTCCGGAATGGGTATTTTTCTCTAGGTATGGAATAAACTCATATCGATGTCTGTGGTTGGGAACTAGATCCTTTTTATTTTTATTTTTGTTTCTTACATTTCTCTATTTTCTATTATTTTCCTACCCTAGTTTCTCAGGCACACCCCCAATGGGCTTCAGCCTTTGAACAACCAATATAAAAGTGGGAGATGGATAGAGATATAGGAATAGATTTTCTACTGTAGATATTGGGAGGATCAAGATCATCATGTTGTAGTCATGGATTGGGGAAACAGAAGAAGCTTTAGTGAATTACATCCAAAGGTAGGTGGTTTTTTATTTTTTTTCTATAAATACCTATATATTTACTATTTTAATGTTTTAATGTCTTATTATGAGAACCTAGTACCCATTATGGGTTGATCTATACCTTTTGAGGAGAAACAAGGGTTTCTGGTGATTTGAGGGGTTTCACATTCATAATTCTTAATCACACTTTGTTTAGTTCAGGATAACACACCATGTGTTCTTCTTGTTCGAGAAAGATGATATTTTTATAAGTACACACCACGTATGGGGTATCCACACCATGTATAGGGACTCAATAATTTTCTAGAGTACCTAGAGAGAGAACCCATATAGGGGAACATGAACGGGTAGAGTACATGACCAGACCCCCTATGGGTCACACACCATGTAGTGGTACACCACCAGGCTAAATACGTGGCCAGGCCAGGTGAGGTACAAAGTTAGGTACCCTAGGTTGGGTACATACTATGTATATGGTACACATTTCATGTACTTGGGTTTTTACACAGAAATTCCTCCTATAGTACATGCCCTGGTGGTGTTTTGTATGTACATGTTGTGTACTAGGTATTCACATCGTGTATTGCTCCCTTACTACCCTTTTGAGGACTTTTTGCATCTTCAAAACCTATATTTATAAATGGACACATGAGTAGTCAATTTTAATTATCATTCCACATAGATCATGATGTTAATACCCTTGAGGTGATTTTTGGACTTCTAGGTGGTGTTTCAAGATTTTTTCTAAACTGGGAGGTTTTTCCTCTCATAATTGAATTCATTTTTCTCATGATAATTATACATTGATCTAATATGGTCATTGAGATACCCCCCAAGACCAATTATTATGTAGTTTTCCCCTTGAGTACTTCACTATTGTGTTATGTTCCCATATAGACTAAGAGGATGTGAGGTTAATTGTTATTTAGAATCCCCTTTAGATGCATCTGTTTACATTCCAACCTAGGATCCTTCTATTATGTACTGGCTTATAGAATCCCTTATAGGATCCTTCTACCAGTTTACTCTTCTTGAGGGTCCCATGAAGGATGTCTTTTTCTTATGTACCATTATGAGGGTCCCATATAGGATTCCTCTGTTTACTTATCATTAATGGATCCTATATAGAATTTCTATTTTTACCTTTATAGTTGAGGATCCCATGTATAATGACATTAATTATATATAGTCTTCTAGGATTCAAAGTAGGATTCCTCTCCAGTGTTTCTACATGAGGGACCTAGTGGGTGTGCCTCAATGTTTGACCGACCATGAGATGGTATGTCGGGGTTTTGGTTGTGATGGTTGTGGGTGTCACCTTAAAACCCATACCAAACTTGTTAGCCTATGAGGGTATGAAAAAGGTGGTGGGTTTAGGCATTCTATCACCCTCACTCTTTTATTTATATATTCACCTTTTTTACTACTGATGCAGTGATGATTACTAGAGTTTTTTCTTAGTTTGTGTTCGATGAGCTTAATGATATGATGTTTCCTTTGTTAATATTCCCAAATTTATTTCTTATGATATGGTTTCAGAGACCTTTCATTTATATCTTTTCAAGTCCAATATGTATTTCCTAGGATCCGACTTCAGATACCTTTCATTTATATCTTTGGGATACCCAAACGTTTTTCTTGTGATCCATCTTCTGAGAATTTTCATTTATATCAATGGGATACCCAAACTATTTCATATTATATGACTTTAGATCTCTTTCATTTATATCATTGGGATGCCCATATGTATTTCATGGGATCTGGTTTCAGAGTCTTTTCATTTTAATATTTGGGATTCCCAAAAGTATTTCTCAGGATCTGTCTTGTGATACATTTCACTAATATATTTGGGACTTCCAGAGGCACTTCCTCAGATCATATGAATTATACTATTCCAATATTGAAATTTGTGTTTCCTTTATAAGATTACATGGAATTAATCATAGGGAATATGATTGTGTTATGAAAGGAGTGAGACTTGAGATCCCTTTATGAAATTCTTGGTACAGACTAAGAGGGAAAATATTATATAATATTAGGAGTCACACTTGGGTTCCCTTTATAAAATTACAAGGATGGAATCAGAGGTAAAATGATAGTATTTTTCTAGGAGTGACACTTGGGTTCTATTTATGGAATTCCAATGATGGACTCAAAATGTAGATGATTATATTATGACAGGAGTTATACATAGCTTCCCATTATATAATTCCAAGGACAGACTCAGAGGGTGGGTGGATTATATTATTCCAAGAGTGATATTTGGGTTCCCTTTATGTAATTCCATTTATGGTCTCATAGGGTGGGTGAATAACATTTTTTCCTTGAGTGGTATTTGATTCCCAGGTAGTAATTCTATGAATGAACTTGTATGGATAGTGGTATATCTATACATTGATTTATATTGGATTCACATGTATGAATTCCATGTATAGACTCATAGGTTGAGTGCTTTATTATTTCTTGAGTGACATCATATTCCCTTATAGGAATTCTATGGATTGACTCATAGTAAAAATGAATTATTTATCACATTTTTTCATCATACATGGATTCCTTTATTATGTACCTCAGGTCCCAATTTTATTATATAAGAAAAAGTTCCATTTTTTAATTATTTCCATCTATTACCTGGAATCATTCATTATAGTGATTGGTGGAGATTATGGGTGAACTCAAGGGTAGGACATGTATTCTACTGTGGTGAAATAGCTTTCTTGTAGACATTTTCATCATTGGTCAAAGCATGTATTATTAATTAGGATCATAGACCTGAGGTCCAACTCAATGATACATGACTTCAGTGGTATTTCATTAAGCTCAATTCCATTTTCATAGGATGACCAGTCAATCAGGATTATAGACCCAAGTATTGACTGATGTTGATATATTTTATTTTTCACCTTACTCAAATACATACATATTTATGTATGTATATATATATATTGAAATAAATATATATACATAATATATATATATATATATTTGATGGCATATTTCCTAGCTAACTAGGATCACATACAAAGGGATCAATTGTGGTTTTACATTATTTTTTTCTTTATTATTTACACTTGTGTCTCGGCTAGGATTATCATATTATATGAGTATACACTAGTGGAATCAGATTTATAGGTTCATCTTTCGAGTGGCTTATTGAGATTATTTCTCACCCCTGCATGTGAAACTTGGTGTATGTAAAGACCTTATTTATTATTTTATATTGAGAACAAATTTCATAATGTATAGGGTTGATTCCTAGTGTTTCATTATTGAGTAGAGCTGCTTGTGTAGATTATTTTGATTAGGATGAAGCAGCTCATCTGTGTCATAGATACCATGTATGTGTTCTAGCATAGATTTAATAGTAGATCCTTAAACATTTATTCTAGTTTCCTTTACGTACTACATCATGCATGGTCACCCTAGTGGCTGACCGGTGGGGTATACATGGAATGGATAATCATACTTCTATATTATTTCATTTATAATCAAACCATGTTTTATTTTACTTTATTAACTACTTATGAACCATTTATTTACTACTTTGGATTATATCTGGCTATTTCCATTATTGTTACTCTGGTATGGGGGTGTATTCTCCCCATTTTACTAACTATATACCCTCATTGTTAGTCGGAAACCTCTGGAATATAAGGAGATGGTCTTGATAACTTATAGAGAACCATCTTTGGGAACCAGTTTAGTGGCACCCGGGTTGGCAGATTACATTTTAGTCTCCTCTAGAAAGTAATCCTTCCATCCCTTCTTGTATTCATTCATTTAAATCTAGTTGATAGTTCTTACCTTTTACCATGTCTTTCATTACATGGAATCTTTCCTTAACAACTTCCTTTACAAAAATATTCTCACAAAAACTTCATTGAAATTATTCCATTGTATGGTTGATCATTTCTTGATAATTTAAATCATTTTTCCTTACCTATAGTGATTTTAGGGAGAGTTTTGCACTCACATACATTATTAACCAATTATTCCTCCATTGTATCAAGTTATTTCTCATATTATTATTTTTTATTGTAATTTTCATTGATAAAAGATAATATATACATGAAAACCACAATGGGTAATTCCTTAAGATGATCTTCAATTTTAATGAAAAAATCCTTAATATTTTCCATGGATTCATACTTACCATAGCTTTTATGTTCTTTTTATACTAAAGGATTTATTCTATAAATTTTAAAAGAATATATACTGCTCACCTTAACTTCTAGTGGTGATGGAAAATTATTTTACTTATCTCAAAAGGCTGAATTTTTAACTTTTCATCTTCCTTCATCTTTCCAATCCTTATAGTATTAAATGATACTTTGAGTCTTCCACTGACCATATTATCATTCATTAAATTTATATTTGGAATAAATTATTTTTATTATTGAGAAAATATTTCTTAAAATTTTGGAAATATACACTTTATGTAAATCAATAAAAAAATTGGGAGAAAATCATGTAGATCCAACATAGTTAACCTGCCTTGGATACCAAATTGACAGTCTTATGGGATCATGTAGTCTCTCTAATAGAGTTGGTGAATCAGGGGTGACCAACATTTTAATGAATTTATTCAACATAACTTCTAACATTCATTATGTTTATTAAACCTCTATCTTTGGTTTGGATGTATAGATATTTATAAATCACCATCACAACTTTCCCTAATTTTATAATGAAAATTTAATGTAAAACACACACAAGTGTTTTTTACAAGGATCAGAATCAATGTTATTACATTATTCTTTTTGTGTCGAATCCCATTGAATCACATATTATTCTACTAATAATAATTTCAAACAATTAAAAAATTATGTAGGATGTTACCATTTTAACCCACATTGTGCATCCCATGCACTAAGTCTCTTGAATTTATAAAGTCTCCCAAATTCAGATTTTAATGACTCCTATAATTCATCAAGATTCCACAAACATGAATATCTATTAAAGAATAAAATTTTCTTCTACCTAGAATATGTTGGTATCAACTTTATTCTACTTTAGGTAAATTTTATTATGGATCTCTCATTTTATTTCTTGGAACTAGATGTTTTGGTAATCTCAAACATTCCTTGAAATCTAATGTACTAATATTCTCAAAATATTCACTTCAAAATAGGCTCTCAATGATTAGAAATGTTATCAAAACAACTATAGATCACAATGATCCTACTATAAGGAGTATATCCTAATTTAAACAATAATTTAATATTTAAACAATGAATTTATTTTCATTATTTCCTTAAGATGATTTTAGGATTATAGTATTAGAGAATTAGGTCATAAATCATAGTTAACAAACCCATACATTACCAAGTGGTCATGCCCACTAAGTATCCAATTTTTTAAAATAAAAAAACCTTTATAATTGACCAATTTTTCTTTTCATGAATAATATTTACAATTTTCAACTTGAAGTTATCATTATTCATAATCATCCTTATACCATGTGATAAATATTTGAAAATGTTGTCAGATCACAAAAATTTCAATTAAAGACAAAAATAATAATAAAATGAAGGTGGTTGTCCATTTCAAAACCATGAAATCATATAATAGTGTTTTCCATTAACAAAATAAAATTTGAACTCAAATAATAAATTACTAACACATGAAATCATCTTTAGTAACAAATTTTTTTCAAAAAAAACTTTTACAAAAACACATAAAGGAAAAATTATAATCATGATAGTTTATCATAAGAACATGATAACACATGGAATCATTCTCTAAAAACACATTCTCTTTTACCCTGAAAGGGAATAATCACTCTTTTAAACAAAAAAACAGTAGAATAACTTTAAAATTTTAAATATATATATGAAATCTTATTAGTGGTCATTAGAAAGACATGTACATTCCTTGGGACGTCATCTTTACAGAACCCATACATGAACCCTTACAAATGGAATAATATACAGAGTTAATTAGAACATAATTCTCTAGAAAATATAATCATCTACCAATGAATTGGGGATCTATATTGATCTCATTATTCATCCTAAAAATGTAAAAGGACCATAAAATACATGAAACATATAAAATCATTCATTTCCATCATCAAACTCAAAAACAAATACTTTTGAACTAACAAGTAAATCATTTTCAGATATTGATATAACTCTTTTCTTTAAAACCTCATTTTCAAAACTAAAATACCTAGAAAAAAGTGAAGAATGATTTTTCATTATAGAAAACAAGTAATATTGTTAAGGAATCCTAATATAAAATAATGTTCATGGTGGCAAGAAAATCCACTGACATTTTTATATGTTTAAATAGAACATTCCTTTTTTATTTTTATAAATGAAGTTAAAATATTCCTTATAAAATAAATAAAAATACTCCATTTGATAAACTTTGAAGTAAATTCAAAAGGGACCATAAATTTCCATTATAATTTATCTATTTTAATATAAATACATCTGTAGAAGTATTTTAATAATATGGACATTGAGTTGAAATATTTTGAAAATTAATATGCAAAGAAACTAAAATGAGGTTTTAACATAAAGTGTCTCTTAACTCAAGCCTGGCCTGTCACGTGCATTCTTTATCATCTTCAATAATGATATTTATTAATTAATCATTTAAGTTCATGTGATTTGTTTTTTAGAATATTCTTCAAATTTGACGGAAATTGATTAGGTGGGTTATTTATGGTCAAATGGATCATTATTATATTATTTTCAGAATATTAATCATGTTATAATTGTCTTTTTTATAAATTATTTATACTTTTAGAACCAACCATTTAATATTATTATGAAAAATTAATTTCATTACAAAATGAAGATTGCAGTCCCCACGTACTCATGAGTAACGTTTCTATTTTTCGACAAACATGATTAAAAGATTGTAGGTATTATTTTATAATTATATAAAGATAATTTTATAATTAATATAATATAATAGTTTTAAATCCACTAACAAATACTTTCCATATGACACAGTGATGAAAAATAAAATACATCAGTTCATGAGGTGGTAGTTTCCACATACACATGAGTGATGTTTTTAGTTTTAATTGAATGGTAAAGAGAGAATTAGAATATTTAGTTACCATTAAAGAATGAAATTTATATCATATATGTTATATAATTTCATTTTTATCTTTCATTATGACCAACTATAAGATATGGTGATGAAAAATGAAATTCATCGTCTTGCGAGGCGGTAGTCTACAAGTACACACTAGCAATGTTTTTATTTTACATTAGATGGTTTAATAGATTAAAAAGGATTATAACATCAAAATAATAATATTTTTTATATTTTTTATATACTGATTTTATTATATGATAATTTTTAATATAGTTTCTATGGAGGTAAGATAATAAATAAGAATAAAACAATCGGTTAAGAATTATACCTCTTCATCGGATAACCTCTTTAGGTTTATAACAAATGCCTTATTGGGATGATATTCTGATCAAACCAATGAATCTAGGTAATGGAGAGGGATGTTAAAATGTTATTTTTTCATCTATTTTATTATCTAATAGGATCTTTAAATGTTTAGAATATTGGAGGGGGTTTGTCCCTATATAAGTGAGGGATATGACACACTTGGAAGTTTTCAAAAGATTAAATTCTATTATTGTCTTAATAAAGTCAAATGGCACCGAAATGGACAATTGTTTAAGAATATATAACATAGGGTTGAAATAAGACCATAAAAAGGATTTTTTACAAGTTTTTATGTCATTTTAAACTTTATTATTTTATTATTAACCCATTTAAATTGTTTTAACTCTTACTAGGGTACTTGGCCTTTTTACTAATGTTACTATTCATAATAATCAAAAATGGAATTGAAATAATTAAAAAAATTGATAGTTATTCTAAACATGGAGTTTATTTTTAAAAAAATTAATTTCAATGTTTGTTATAAATTACCTTTAAAATAGACCTACACATTGCGATCCAAATTGTTTTTGAGAAAAAATTTTGTTTTGTGTAAAATTTGATTTTATAAAAAATTTGAATATAATTTTTATTCTAATGTAATTTAATGGATTATTTTAAATTATAATTAACTAATTAAAATCTAATATCAATATATAATATAATGAAACTTTTTAAATACATGAAATGGAATGATAGATTTCTTAATAATCCGTATTTTAAACTATTCACCCTAAAATAAACTTTTTCATTAAATTCCCAAAAACATGCTCTAAGATAATTTATTATTGATGATACAAAAAATGATATTTATTTTTTTCAATTTAAAATTATATAATATTTAAATTAATCATATAAATAAAACTACATAATACTAGTAAAAAAATTAGTACGAATAAAACTATTTCATTTTTGAGTGAAAAAATACTTATTATTCTTATAATATATATAAATCTATATAATGTAATTCATTGATATTAATAAGGAATGAAATTGATATTTTATAAATATTTCCATGGTATTTACATTCATCCAACCTTTTAGAAATCACATACTAATAATTTTATTCATTTTTTAATAAAATTTGTTATTTTCCATCATAGAGTTTTTAGATTCCAATGTTGCTTCTTGAATAATATGTTTTTTTTTTCACAAAACATTAGCCTAATGAATCGCCTTATTCTATAACACCTAATATCTATTGTTATGAATCTGAACTAACTACTCTGTATAAGAATGTTTCTCTTCCAACCGAACTAGTTTATGGCTCAAAACATGATATGAATATCATACATGTTTTCTTAACAAATATGAATCACATCATGTACATTGGTTAAAATCTAAGTAAAGGACGCTATATTGGAAACTATTCAAAAAATTCCCTAGGATTTCATATGGTGAATAAACCTACGAATTAACTTTCCCATTTTACCAAAATGCATAACACTTTTCCATGCAGATACCTTAATAAAAACATGATCTCCTACCTAGAACAAATTATCTTTCCTTTGATTTTCTGTATATATTCTATTCCTTCTCTATTCTATCCTCATATATTGTCAAATCAATTTTAGCTAATCAACTATATCTTCTCTATATTATGGTCCCAAAAAATTTCTTCTTAAGGATTCATTCCAACAGGTCATAGTTTAACACTGCTACCAATATAATGTCTCAAATGGTGTCATTTATATACTAGAATGAAAAAATTAATTATAAGAAAATTAAACTAAATAGATATATTGATGTAATCTTCCCCCATAATACACATAGTAATATCAAATCATGTATTCCAATGTCTAAATATTTCTCTAGGATTTTCCATCTGATTGAAGATGAAAAGATGTACTGAAATTTAATTCAGTACACAACAACTTTAGAAGGATTTTCCTAAAATTAGAGGAAAATATATGATCATGATTAGATGCAACAGAAATATGGACTCCTTAAAATATAATTTTCACATTAACACAATTTCTAGAAATACAATATAAATACACATTATCCTAAAAAAGAATTAAATGAAAATATTAAGTCAAACGATCAATAATACCCCATATCTTAGTATTACCTCGAGATTTATTTGGTAATACAACCAAAAAATCCATAAGTATTTTCAGATAATTATATATCCCATTTTTTTAAACCTCATTTTCAAAACTAAAAAGACCAAAAAAGGGGAATAAGAGATTTTATTTAAATATAACATGGAAAATTTTAATGTAATAAAAGTATGAAATAATGGTTTTGGTAGCAAGAAAATCAATCGTATAAATTAAAATAGAACATTCATTTTCCTTTTTTGATGAAATTAAAATCACTCTGTATAAAATAAGTAAAAATATTCTTCTCAAAAAAATTTAGGGAAAGTCAAAAGGGAAATAAAATTTACTTTATAATTTATTTCTTTCAAAATAAATACATCTACAAATGGATTTTAAGAATACATACATGCCCAAACATTTTTTTTTATTTTCAAATAAATCACTGATTGGGTGAGTGAGAACCAAACAATGATCACATTAAGCTATGTGAGAACCAAAATGAGATGAACCACAAACAAATCAGCATGTCCAAGGGGATCCACAATTGGTGACACATAACCAAACACACCCAAAACATCAAACCACCAAGTAGAAACCATCGAAGGAGGATAACCGATGGAAAGGGCTTCATCCATAAAACTCATGAATGAGGAACCATAGGACCATCAATCCACTGCGAAGAAGCCACTAAGAAAAAAGAGCACTCAAATAGATCCTCCTTCATCGAAGCCTCCGACACAATCCAAAACATCTTGGAATTCCATCGAATCCAACCAAGATTGAGCCGTGCACGAAGGAGCAAAAGGAATGGATGAGGAAACAAAGAGAAGCAGAGCCATTGAGGAACAAAAAAGGCAACAAAGTCACTGTAGAATGAACTGGAAGAGAATTGTGAATCGATTTGGTGAGGAGAAAAGCAGCACCAGCACCGAGCGTTCCGGTAATGACCATCCGCGTCCGCGTACATGCCCAGGTTATCGATGATGACCTTGAAAATAAACATCAGTGGACTATTCGCATTCAACATGCCTTCCAAGGATGGACGACAGAGGCGTCTTCGCCAATAGAGCACTTGAGAGTTCACTGAGGCTGCATATGCAAGGGAGAAAACGATTTTCAAGGTAAGGGAGGTGGAAACCCTAGACCGAGAGTTATTGATGGACGACAGAGGAGTCTTCGCCGCCGCTTCTTAGAGGCCGAAAGATAGAAGCGGTCACACGACGGTGGGATGTAGGAGTCCCGCAGACTTCGAGGCCGTTTCGGGACAGAGATGCGGTATCGCTTGAGTGAATGGGAGCCGGATGGAGTATCGGCGTTGTGACATTCAGGGGGCGCCGACTGATGCTAGATGAAGCGGGGAAAACGATTCAAGGTAAGGGAGGTGGAAACCCTAGACCGAGAGTCCCCCCCACCCCCCCAATTTGGAAAAACATTTGGAAGCAAATATGCAAAGTCCAAATTATTATGTACATTCTTTATATTCATAATTAATAAACATTTTTCAATTATATGCGTACTTAATAACATTTTCTATGTTTATTATTCATTTTATTTCACTTATATTCATGTTTAATTACTGAATTGATTGAGTTCTCAGGGAACATCTTGAGAATATTCGCCTTATAAGTTAAAAATGGATTGGGTAGATTGACTATGGTCCAATAGATCAATGCTATATTAATTTCATAATCCCAAAAATGATATAATTAAATAATTTATACATTAATTACACTTTTAGAATCAATCGTGTATATGGTTATGAAAATTGATTTGTGTTTCAACATAGAGATGGTAGTTTGTATGTACACGTATGTAATGTTTTCCATTTTTCAATGAACATGACGAAAATATGGTGAGTTTTGTTTTATATTTACATAGTGATAATTATTTAAAAAATATCATAATATTTCTTTAAATCCACGAAAAAAATTTGGATGAAGGATTTAGAGAAAATTGTTAAAGAATCCAAATTTAGCAAAGGACCAAAATGGTCTGTGTACAAAATTCCAGGAATGGTTTGCAGAAGTCATTCCCAGCGAACCAAGTAGTACTCAGAATGAAGAGAATGGCGTTGGATCTCGTGAACGATGTTGTTGGTGAAAACGAGATGGAGATGTACAATTCCAAGAACCACCCCCGCAAACCAGAATGGTTTGTGGGTGAAGTGAAACTAAAGGAGTCTTGTGAACAAGACAATCCATTTGTGGGATTGAGGCGGTGATGGTCACCACTGCGAACCACAGCTGCGAAGAACCTAAGCCCCGCAAACCTCGGTTGACCAAGTCATCTACGACCGAATGATTTCCTCGTGGGCTTCCATAAAAGGTGTCATGTGAACCATAGATACAACCTCCTCAAAACACTATAAAATGACCCACATGGGAGCTAGTAAAAGGGATTCGAATTTTGGACCTTGTAGTTTACAGATGGAAGACATCGAAGACAAACGATCAACGAAGTACGGACCCACAAATGGTTTACAACATGTAAAAACCTGCCACGTACTAAGAAAGGATGGAAACATAGTAATAATAATAATAATAATAATAATAATAATAATAATAATAACAATAATAATAATAATAATAATAATAAACTCTATATGAACCTAATTGGAGAACCGTGAACCATGCTCGCTTGGCGGATGACCATCCTACAAACCGCAGGGTCAATGCCCCTTCTTCAATTTGGTATACCACGTAGCACATCATTATATGGACAGAACCCTGCACCGCATAGCGCTTCGCTACATAGATGGAATCTAGCACCGTGTAGCACCACCCTATGTGGACGAAACCTAGGGTCACATACCACTATGGTATAAAAACCACATCCAGGTCCACATACCACCTCAGTACACGGATGACCCCTCCATCCGAATAGAAATACGACATGCGGAGGGTACCCCAACCCACATGAACAAATGGTACACGAAATGTGGTACGTTCGGGCTTTCCGCCTTCTAATCCTGATCATGCCATTCTATTTCCACACCATCCTCTAAATCCCCTCTACAAGCCAGTTCAACAACATTAGGCCAAATCATCCTCCAAATCCATCAGACCCATATGATAAGATCATCGGGCGCATCAACACACCCTTCAGAGTCTACACACCCATAGTAAGTGGAGTCACAAAGATAATCCCCGCATTAGTACGACCCTCGGAATGTTTCTAAGTTTAACGTCCTGACCCCAGTTACCTAGAGTCGGTGCATTATTACATAACATTGACATTATCACAAGAGATCATGTCCCGGAATACCGATCAATTTAGTAGCCTTTGAAGTACTAGATACATACATAAGTTTTACATTACATTATAAAAAAACAACATTGTGTCTCCTTTGAACACACTCAAATCCCTTAGCCTATCCATGCAGGTCAGTCATAATATACTTCTTCACATCCTGGGAAAAATAAAACATAATAAACAGTTGATCTTAAATGCATAGTAAGGATAACAGTATAGTGGAAACTATCATAAATAAGTATAAACATTTAAGCCAATGTATAAGACTAAAACAAAAACCTTTTAAACATAAACATCAACATAATATGGTAAAGATAAATCAAATAATTCCTTTTACTTATTGACATAGATATTCTACTAGACAAATAATCACATGTAATATCAATATCTAATTTCATAATGATGGAATACATAATGTCGGACATCATAACCACATGGTCAAGGCATCGTTCCTAAACTGTAAATAAAAATATTGTCAAGGCCTTGTTCCAGGAACACTAGTTTTTCTCATGAGACCTACCGATGCATCGAGGGATTATAGAAGGCCCCACCCGTCACTTACTACATCCAATGCATTCCTCATATGAAAAGGATGGAATGTAACATAAACATTCATATTAAACTAACATATGAAACGTTAATACTGTAAACATAAACCGTGATGACATAAAATACCACATCCATAGTCAAACATATCATAAAATTGTCCATACAATATGGAATATTGTATCATTATAAATAAACATCAATTAAACAATAAAAATCCAAAAATAGATGTTGACATAGATGAAATCAATCCAAAAACTATTTGAGATAAATATATTTTTTCTATTTTGAAATCATTTAAAAGTCGCATATTTATAAAAGAAAACATTTATTTAGAAAATATTCATATAATCTTGTAAGGGATGCTTTGAAGGTGTTATAATGGAAGAAAATAGCCGCACCCACCGTATAAGTTTTAAAAAAAATTCTTTCCTTAATTTATCAAAATGGTCATAAAGTACACTATTTGGAAAATGATGGAAAGATTCCTTTCAAAACATTTTATAAAAAGTCAAAAAATCATATTAATGAATTTAACCCATAATCTAGGAAATAGTTAAAATGTTTTGAAAATCATTTTTAGGAAACACAAATGTGGATGACAAAGAAGTCCTAGTAGACACTTACGTATAAACAACCTCATATAATAAAGAGATTGTATAATTAACCCTTACCTTGTACTTTTCCTTAGTCAAGGGTATTCTAACCTCCTATATAATGGTTAAATAATTGTTATTAAATTATACAATAACAAAATACATAAATATGATATCAAATATGATCCTCTAACATTTCTTTGTTAATAATATTTCAGTAGTATCATTATTTCGGGTGTTAACAGATTCATTTTCCTTTATATATATTTTTTACGTTAGTCATGTTTGTTGAGGATAGAATGTATTTGATTCATATCTAGAATAATATTAAGATCTTAAACATTATTTTTTAATCATCAAATAAAATTATTCTTGAATGGTTACGACGGGGAATGAAATCGCATCGCGTCGTGGAGATGGTAAGTCGTACGTATGCATGAGCGACGATATCATTCTATTAATGGAGAAATCGTATGAAATTTGTTGGTATATTATATATACAAAATCATTAACATGTTTTATTTATTATTTATATATATTAAACTCATTATTATACCCATCCAAACAATGAAGTGTTGAATAACAAACAACAACACGATGTGGAGATGGTAAGTTGTACGTATGCACGTATGGTGACATTGTCATTTATAGGACATATATAATAATGAAAATGGTTGTACCATATTTATAATAAAATCTTAGTATGTATAAGGTACTGATTTATTATTTTAGTATGGAATAAACATAGAAATAGGTAGTAGAAGAAAAAGAAACTTAGAAATAGATGATAAAATAATTACCTCTTCTTCAGGTGCTTCCTTTTGATTCGAACAAAAGGGATCCTTAGGTTGGCTTTCTAATCAATGTAAGGCCTCTAGGATGAAGTGAGGGTAGCTGGAAGGAGATTTGAGTAGGGTTTGGTCAAGCCAAATGGCTTTGGAGGTGTGAAGTTAAGAGAAGGGGAAGTACCCTATTATAAGAGAGATGAGGGGAACTTTAGAAAAAAAGCAGTAAATATTAATTTATTAAAAAATGATTTTAGGTTTCTAATAGATCCAAATTGATTTATTTCGAGACTAAAGTTGGGATGGGTCTAAATACCCTCATCCAATAGTTTTTAGACATGTTTAGGTCACCATATTAACCTGGTCTTTTAGATTTAACCCTTAGTTAAATAGTTTAACTTTTACCATGACCTCTTGTATTTGTATACTACATGGTTAATATTGTTACAATAAAATTACAAGAGAACATAAAGTGGTTCATTAATGAAATATATAACATTATCTAAGTCATATATCCAAATCATATATTTTTAAAATTATTATATAATTTAATAAAATAGTATTTGTTTTAAAAACTCATTTATGTCAATTTTGACACTTTTTAGTATTTGGTTTCTTTGAATGTCATAAAAAGTTGATTCCTTTAAAAAAATACATTGAATAAACCCTAACATGTCATATTCACCTAAAAAATTCATGGATGACATCAAAAGTTTCAATTTACATTTATTTTAATATTTATAATATCAATTATTTTAATTATTCATTAATAAGGTAATTACGACATCATCATTGTGTCACAAATAAATTTAATTATATAATCTCAAGAAATAAATAAAATACTATGATATAGGAAATATTTTTATATTTCTAATGAGTATTTATATTCGAATTTATCTTATGTATAACCCTATATTAAAAGTGGTTTAGTTAATAAAATTTGAATTTATCACTTTTAACACTTTTAAAATAAAATATAATAAATGTCCTAATCTAATCCAAGTGGATCAAAAAGGATCAAATATTTGTCCTAAGGTTTATTTTTGACAAAACAAATTTATCCAAATGAATTAGTACATGTGTTAGGGTAATTATAATATCATTTTTACCTTTAACTACCCTATTTACTTTTAACTATGGTAAATAAAATTCAAATGTTACTATTCAACAAAAATTATTTTCATCCTATTGAACCACATTTTACTTACTGATGAAAACTGTGTCTGTCAGATTTTTGAAAATCAATTCGGAGAAGTGATAAAATTATGTTTTATATGAATTTGTAAAAGTTCCTAGAAGGTGGGTAAAAGACGTTAAAAATTTCAATAAATTTTTCTATATCTAATCTTATTAAAATACGACTACAATGAATTAAATTGGACTAATATATGTATTATGTATCTATTTTTACATTAAAATAAATTTAAATTAAAAATAAATATTTAAATAAAAAGTAGGTTTTAAATAATAACGCAGTGTTTTTCACTATTCATCAAAAATTGAATGTTTTCAGAAAAATTCCAAAAATTCACCCTAAGCTAATTTTTATATTCCGAATCCAAAAATGAAGTCCATTGTGAAAAATAAAATTTATAAAATTTCAAAATGTGTGTATTACTATTCATAACTACTTTTTAAACGGCTAGTTTGATTTGTTGTGGTGTGTTAGATCTCAGAGCTGCGTACAACGCAAGCTATTGTTTTATTAAAAGAGAAGTGTACCATGGAAGTTTGGGGTGTTACATTCTTCCCTCCTTTAAATATTTTCGTCATCAAAATTTCTAGAATATTACTGCATAAAAAGATTCATGTGGTTCTTCAACATAAGTTCCTCAGGTTCCCACGTTGCCTCTTCCATTTTATGGTTTCTCGAAATAAATTTTACTAAATGTGTCATTCAGTTTCTCAATATTTGTTCTCTACTATCAAAAATATTTATAGGCTCTTCATAATAAGACATATCTGGTTCCATTTCTATTTTCTTCATATGTGAGTACATGCATTGGGTCTGGCATGTATTTTCTCAACAGTGATACGTGGAACATATCATGATCTTTGGAGAGACTTGTCGGCATTGCCAAACAGTAAGCTAGAACTCCAATTCATTCTAGAATTTCGAAAGGTCCGATGTACCTTGGACTTAATTTACCCTTCTTACCAAATTGTATAACACCCTTCTATGGAGATACCTTCAAGAAAACATGATCTCCTACTTGAAATTCCAAATCCTTCATTCTGTTATCGATATAGCTCTTTTGCCTACTTTGAGCTTCTTTGATGTGGGTTTGGATAATGTTCACCTTTTCTATTGTTTACTCAACAAGTTTTGGTCCTATGAGTTTTCTTTCACCAATATCATCCCAACCAGTTGGTATGTGACATCTCTTCCCATATAGCACTTCATATGGTGCCATCTAAATACTTGAATGGAAGCTATTGATATATAAAAATTCTACTATAGATAAATATTGATCCCACATAACTTGAAATTCCAGTGAGAAATATCTCAACCTATCTTCTATGGTTTTAATTGTCTGTTCTAATTTTCTATCAGTTTGAGGGTGGTAAGAAGTGCTCAAACGAAGTTCAGTATCTATGGATTTATAAATAATTTTCCAGAATCATAATGTAAAATGGGGATCACGATCAGAAACAATTGATAGGGGTATACCATGAAGTCTTACAACTTCATTAGTATATAGTCTTTCTAAATGTTCAAGTGGTAAATCTTCTCTGATAGAAACAAAAGGTGTTGACTTGGTAAGACTATAAAAAATGACCCATATTGCATCATTCCTTCTAGGATTCTTTGGAATACTTGTGAAAAAGTCCATTATAATATCATCACATTTGCACTCAGGTATGGGAAGAGGTTGCATGACTCTACTAGGATGTTGTCTTCCAGCCTTCACCTATTGAAAATCCAAGCATATTGAGACATAATCAGTAATCTCCCTCTATATGTTGTCCCAACAAAAATGTTCTATCTAATCTATATACATATTAGTCCTACCAGGGTGTATAGAGAAATTGGAGCTATGAGTGTCATCCAACAATTACCTTTTTAGATCATGTATATCAGGAACACAAAGCCTCCTCCCAAATTTCAAAATTACATCTTCATATATGAAGTCATTCAATCTCCCATCATCCACACCTTTAATTTTATTTTGAAACTCCTCATCATTAGTCTGCAAAGTTTTTATCCTTTTTAGTAAAGATGGTTTGGAAACCATTTGAAAAAGTATTAATGCTTCACCTTCTAAGATTATTCACATATCTATATTTACTAGATCCATGAACATAGTATACCTTTAAACCCTCATCTTGTTCAAAACTCCATGATCCTTTCTGATCAAATCATCTTCCACCTTATTTTTCTTCCACGAGCGGTAGTGTATAGTGCAATAATAATCCTTGAGTAGTTCAAGACATCGCCTTTGCCTCCCGTTGAGTTCTTTTTGTGAGAAAATATACTTCAAAATCTTGTGATCAGTATATATCTCACATTTTTCACCATTGAGATAGTGTCTCCATATCTTTATAGAAAATATTACAGATGCTAACTCAAGATCATGATTTGGATAGTTTTGTTCATGAATTTTTAGCTTCCGTAATGCCAAGGAAATAAATCTATCATTCTGCATACGGACACACCCAAGTCCTTTCTTTGATGCATCACTATAAATAACAAACCCATCATTCCCTGAAGGTAGTGTCAAGATAGGAGTATTGACTAACTTATCTTCAATTCTTCAAAAAAATATTCACACTCTTTTTTCCAAACATATTTAACCCCTTTACGTGTGATCTTGGTTAATGGGTTAGCCAATCAGGAAAATTTATGAAGAAAACACCGATATGACCTGCTAAACCAATAAAATTGTGCAACTTAGTTACAATCATCAATGCTAGACATTAATGAATTTCCCTTTTCTTTTAAGGATCAATAGAGATTCAATCCTTATAGACAATATGAACAAGAAAATAAATTTCTTGAAGCCAGAATTCACACTTACTAAACTTCCCATATAATTAATGTCTTCTAAGAGTTTTCAGAATAGTGCGCATGTGATTTTCATGATCTTCATAGCTTTTGGAGTACACTAAGAAATCATCAATAAATACCACTACAAATTTATCAAGATATTCTTGGAAAACACTATTCATTAGATCTATGAAAACATATGGTGCATTAGTCAGTCCAAAAGGCATTACGATAAACTCATAATGCCCATACCTGGTTTGAAATGCTATATTTGGAATGTCTTCCTTCCTCATGCACAACTGATGATATCTAGATCGAAGGTCAAACTTTAAAAAATACTGATCTCTATGAAGTTGATCAAAAAAATCATCAATGCAATTTACAGGATACTTGTTCTTTATTGTTATAACATTGATCTCCCTGTAGTCAATACACATCCTCATAGATCCATATTTATTCTTAACAAAAATAATATGGGATCCCCATGGAGCAAAATTTGGGAGAATAAATCATTTATTACCCAATTCTTATAGTTGTTTCTTTAGTTCCACTAATTCCACATTGGTTATTCTATAAGGGGTCTTCGATATGGGCCTTGAACTAGGAATTAAGTCAATGGAAACTCAATTTCCCATTCTGGAGGATGTCCAGGTAAATCCTTTGGAAACACATCAACATATTCTTACACAATAGGTACATCCTCTATTTGAACATTCCTTTCCCCACCCATAGTTATTTCACTCCCTTTATCCCCAATAATTGAATTTAGTAGAGATACAGAGGGTGGATCTTGATGAGATTCAGATGGTGATGTTTCTTCTCTAGAGATAAGGGATTCATTATCATTATCAAAAATTGTAACCTCCTTCTTCTTACAATAAATTCTCACATCAAGGTCTGAAATCCAATCCATACTGAGGATTATATAAAATTCAATAATGGGTATGACAAGAAGATCAGCAGATAAAGCACTTTTATATGCCACAATGGAAACCGATTTACAAAACATTATTGCAATGATACTTAAGAGTTTTTACTGAAAACTCCTTTATTATGTCAAATTGGAAATATCTAACTTTCTTGGAAAACTAGGAAGATATGAAAGAATGCAATGATCCAAAATCAGATAAATAATTGGCTAATTTTGAGGAAACAATTAAATCACCTGCCACTACGTCATTAGGAACATCAACCTCAGTAGTATTGATCTCATAAGCATGGATTTTCTCCCTTGTCCTTTTTTGAGGTAAGTTTCATTGACGCTTAGGGCATTCATTTGAATAATTCTCCATCTCTTTACAATTGTAGCATTGAACTTTGACAACCTCTTTCTTCCCCTTGCAATCAGGAGTTTGGTGTCATTTTTCTCCACACATGTAACAAACTCCCATCCCCTTTAGGAATGTACCAGGGTGTTTCTTCCCGCAATTACTACAGGATGGAAAGTCAACTTTTCCCTACTTCCCCTTATTTACTTTTTCAGAGTGTTCAGTAGATTTCTTATTCTCTTACTTCACTTTAAATTCATAAGACTTAGATAATTTATTTTCTGTCTTGATAGCACATAAGACTACATCTTTGTAAAACGAGAATGATTGTGAGAATAATGCTCGATGAATAAATGGTTTTAACCCATCAAATAATCGATGAATGTTACTTCATAGGTTACATCTAGAATCTTCATCATTCCTTGCTAACCTTGTAAATTTAGCCTCATACTTTGCGATATTCTTATCCTCCTTTTTCCTGAGACTCAGAAATTTCCTTTCCATATCCGGTCAATGTTCACGAGGAAAGTATTTTTATAAGAAAATCACTTTAAACTCCCTCCATTACATATTTGATACTTATTCATCCTCCTTTATGTTTTGAATTAATGACCATTATTGATTAGGATCTCTTGAGAGGCGATAAACTTCCAAGAAAACTTTTTCCCTTTCACTACTCCCCAAAGCATGAAATATTTTCTCTATGGAAGTTATCCATCGTTCAGCTACAAATGGATTTGTAGTCCCATTGAATGTTGGTGGTTTTTTCCTCATGAAGCGGTCTAACATTGATCCTCTATGTTGTGGATCAGGGAGCTCCATACGGGTAAGGTTATTATTCATAACCCTAGTGAGTTCTCCCAGAATGGTTATACATTGTTCAGTACTAGTTGCATCACCTGCTCCACTATAATTATCTTGAATCGGAGGGAAATCCCTAGATGGATTACATTAGTTGATAAGATTTCCATTCCTTCCAATAGGTTCCATTTTAAATAATGGCATACACTATATTAGTTCATGAATTTCAATGTATAATTCCAAACTTGTAAAATACTTAACATAAATTGAATTGTATATGCATATAATCAATAATCCTAAAAATGTTTTCTTTGGGGAATTTTTTAATCATAAATCCATCATAATGGTTTGTAAAGAAAAAGTGAATTTTCCTAAGTATATACCCCAGGATTTTCAAACCAGGTGTAAAGTAAGGCCCGTTGTCATGTACCAAGATACCTTGGGTCAATCCCAAAACTCCTTGTCAGATTTTTCACTCCTAGGTACATTTTTTCCAGAACCACAACCACTTGTAGTATCCAGACAGGGTTGTATTTATTGGAAAACACAAATAATATCTACATTACCAAAATTTTGGGATTTTCTTCTATACTAATCCTCAAAGTCTGTCTTACGGTAATGTTTTCTAATCAAAGTTTTTCTAAATATCGTTTACATGGCTTGTAGTAAACTTCCTCTGATACCAACTTTAACGCCCCGACCCTAGTTACTAAAAGTCTATGCATTATTACATAACATTGGCATGATCACAAGAGATCAAGTCCTGATAGACTGAACTATTTAGTATGCTTGGAAGTACTAGATACATATATAAGTTTTACATTACATTATGAAAAAAACAAAAAATGTGTCTCTATTGAACACACTCATATCCCTTATCCTATCCCTGCAGGTCATTCATAATATACTTCTTCACATCTTGGAAAAAATAAAACATAAGAAATGGGTGAGCTCAGATTCTTAGTAAGAGTAACAATATAGTGGAAACTATCATAAATAAGCATAAATATTTAAGGCAATGTATAAGACTAAAATACAATCCATCTGAACAGAAACTTTAGCATAATATGAAAAAGATAAATCAAATAATTCCATTTACTTATTCACATGGATATAATACTAGACTAATAATCACATGTAATATCAGTAGCTAATCTCATAATTACGGAATGCATAATTCTAGACATCATAAGCACATAGTCAGGGCCTCGTGCCAAGACTATAAATAAAAATATTTTTAATGCCTTTTGACAAGACAATAGTTTTTCTCATGAGACCTACCGATGCATCGAGGGAATATAACAGGCCCCGCTCATCACTTACTACATCAAATGCATTCCTCATATGAAAAGGGTGAAACATAACATAAACATTCATATTAAACTAACATATTAAATGTTAAAACACTAACCATAAAACGTGAATGATATAAAAATAGCACCTCTATAGAAAAACATATCCTAAAACTATCAATACAATATGTAATATTGTATCGTAATAAATAAACTTCAATTAAACAAAAAATCTAACAATTGATGTTGACATAAATGAAATCAATCCAAAAACTATTTGAGATAAATATCTCTTTCTAATTTAAAATCATTTAAAAGTTGTATATTTATAAAAGAAAACATTTATTTTGAAAATATTCATATAATCTTGTAAGGGAATCTTCAAAGGTGTTATAATAGTGTAAAATAGCCACACCTACCGTATAAGTTAAAAAACATTCTTTCTTAAATTTTTCAAAAAGGTCATAAAGTAGATTTTTTAAAAACAATAGAATTTTTACTTTCAAAACATTTTATAATAAGTCAAAAAACGGTATAAATGTCATTAACCCATATTCTAGGAAATAGTAAAAATATTTTGAAGAACATATTTATGAAACACAAATGTGGATGATAAATATTTCATAGTAGATAATTATATATAAACAACCTCGGATAATAAATGTAACGTCCCGGTTCCGGGTGCCACGCAACGGGTTCCCCGAACCCGGTTCGTCACGTGACCTCAAGCGCATTTCCCCAAATTCCAGAGGCTGCCGACTAGCAGCGAGGGCCCATGTCTGATAGTGGGGAAACTATGCCCTGATTTGTCAAAGTGTAGCACAATGGAAATATGAAATAAAACATACAACGATAGCGGAAGCAATAACCCACGCACATTTAATGTAAACAAGTGCAGTAAAAGGCAACCAACCAAATATATAGATATGACGAAACATGTCTCAATTCTATAAAAACAGCCAGAACATGTTATACATCAATACAGTACAACAAAATACAGAGTACAAAAAAACTAAACAAAACAGCATGTGGCATCGCGAACCTAATCTCGGTCCCATGCTCCCCTACTCCTCAGCAGCAATCAAGTACCTATATAGGGACTCTTTCCCCTATCTACACCTGCAACAATGTAATCTGTTTGGGCCAAAAATCATGGCCCAAACAGGGTGTGAGAAATAAATCCCAGTAGACACCCACCAAAGGCTCGTGCTCAACTGTGTGTAAAACATGCAACAACAGTGTGCAGTAGTAAAATTCAATAAAAGTAAGTAGTACTAAAAGTAACTAACTTAACCAATTATATTTCCATTTTGATATCCTTTTTATTCATTTAATTTAAAATATCACCACAGTGAATATTCTAAGTAAACAACTAATGTCCTTAGACATGTAAACCCCTACCCTCAGGTAAAGAGTATCCAACACAAGAAACTGCCCACAGGCATATGGATATTGCCCTCGGGCATAGGAAGTGTCTCCCACATGCACAGAATCAACTGCCCACAGGCACAGAAGAAGTTTCCCTCAGGCCGAAATAACTACTGCCCTCAGGCTAAATAGTGCAGTGCCCACATGCTAATCTCAACAATTCCCTCAGGCTAGACAGGTAACTAGGCCATGCCCAACATGTAAGCAAGCAATAAACAATCAATTCCTCTCGAGGCAATTATACAATTACTACTTTAAAGGCATACCCTTGGGTATCCTGGCCAAACGGCTAAACAGTGGAACACACCCCTAGGGTGGTTTCGGATCCAAGAAATGATCCCAACCAGAATTTTAATATTACATTTAAATCACCTATTAAAATCTAGGTATTTAAAATAGCTATGGCCTCAGCCACATGACACCCCCAACATGGGTTAGTGGCACGAAAATGCACAAAACACATGGCAGTTGAAAAAAAACAAACACCAAGCCACCTACCTTATACGCCAACGAGTGCTATACACGAACGTCAATTCTAGAAACACCCAATTACGACATAGATCTGAGGTAAAATATAAATCTTTCAAACCCAAATAACTCCTATTAGAGGAAGAATTGGTAAGAAACATGCAAGGAGAAGGGAGGGTTTACCTGCGCGGTTCCAACGAGATCGTACGAGGCGGAAATGGATTCCAGATGCTTGATCGGTGGATCTCCCAAGGTTCGGCCTCCCTCTTCCGCTCCTCTCATCCTGTTCTAAGCCTTCCCTATGAACAGGGGAGGCTACTGCCCATTTAAGCGAAAAAAACAAAGTACACAGCGTGTACTTCCAAGTACACGGCGTGTAATTTCATCATTTAACTGTTCCTCTGGCGACACCACCAAACTGTTCATCCGTCGACATGAGTACACGGCATGTACTCATGAGTACACGGTGTGTACCGTCGCCCAGCTGGCGGCTGCTCTACCGCCTTACTATTTTGGCCTGCTCACTGACTACACGGCGTGTAGTCGGTTCCTACACCCTTCGTCGCCGACATGGCTACACGCCCCGTGTACCCATTCCACACAGCCAAAAGTACACGGCGTGTAGTTCAAAAATTTGGAATTTTTCCCATTTTCCTTATTTTCTTAAAAACACTTAAGGGAGAAAAGAAGAAACCCGTACCTCAAAGATAAGAATCGGGTTCTTAAAATAAAGAGATTGTAAAATTAACCCTTAACTTGTAATTTTCCTTAGTCGAGGGTATGTTAACCTTCTGTATAATGGTTAAATCATTGTTGTTAAATTATACAAGAACCACATACATAAATATGATATCATATATGATCCTCTAACATTTATTTGTTAATAATATTTTAGTAGTATCATTGTTTCAGGTGTAAAATTATTCATTTTATTTTATATGTTTACTTAAGTTAGTCATGTTTTTTATGGATATGATTTATTTCATTATTATCCAAAATAATATTAAGTTCTTAAAAATTATTTTGTAATCATCAAATGAAAATTATTATTGAATGGTTACGATGGGGAATGAAATCTCATCGCATCGTGGGGACGGTAAGCCGTACGTATGCACGAGCCACAATATCGTTCTATGGATGGTGAAATCATATGAAATTGGATGGTATATTATATTTGAAGAATAATTAACATGTTATATTTATTATTTAAATCAATTATACTCATTATTATACCCATCCATATAATTATGTGTTGAATAACAAACTACACCACGACGTGGGGACGGTAAGCCGTACGTACGCATGTATGGTGAATTTTTCATTCATAGGATGGATAGAATAATGAATATGTTTGTACCATATTTATAATAACATCTAAGTATGTAGAATTTACTAGAGTTATTATTTTATTATGGAAACAACATAGAAATAGGAAGTATAAGTTAAAAAAAACATTGAAAGATGTGATAAAATAATTACCTCTTCTTCGGGTGATTCCTTTTGATTTGAACAAAAGGGATCTTTATGATGGATTTATGATCAAATTAAGGACTCTCGGTTAAAGTGAGGGTATTTGGGAGGAGATTTAATTAGGGTTTGGTCGAGCCAAATGGATTTGGAGGTGTGAAGTTAAGAGAAGGGGAAGTACCCTTTTATAAGAGAGGTGAGGACACTTGAGAAAAAGCTTGAAGTATTAATTTATTATAAAATGATTTTCGGTTTATAATATATCCAAATTGATTTATTTTGAGGATAAGGTGGGTATGGGTTGAAATAATCTCATACAATAGGTTTTATACATGTTTAGGTCACTATATTAACCTTATCATTTAAATTTAACCCTTAGTTAAATAATTTAACTTTTACCATGTCTTCCTATATTTTTAGACTACATGGTTAATATAGTTACTATAAAATGCCATGAGAACCTTAAGTGGTTCATTAATGACATATATAACATTATCTAATTAATTTTTCCAAATCTTATATTTTTAGGACTATTTTATAATTTAATAAAACAGTATTTGTTTTAAAGACTCATTTATGTCAATTTTGACACTATTTAGTATTTGTTTTTTTATGAAATTCATAACAAGGTGATTCCTTTGAAAAAATATACTGAATAAACCCTAACATGTCATATTCACCTAAAAAATTTATGTATGACATAAAAAGTTTCAATTTACATTTATTTTATTATTTATAATATCAGTTATTTTAATCATTCATTAATAAGGTAATTACTACATCATCATTGTTTCATAAATAAATTTATTTATTTAATGTCTAAAAATTATAAATAAAATACTATGATGTATGAAATATTTTTATATTTTAATGAGTATTTATATTCTAATTTATCTTATGTATATCCCTATATTAAAAATGTTTTAGTTAATAAAATTTGAGTTTAACTTTTTTAACATTTCTTTAAATAAAATATAATAAATGTCCTAGTCTAATCCAAGTGGATCAAAAAGGATAATATTTTTTTCCTAAGGTTGATTTTGGTCGAAAAACAATTATACAATAGAATTAGTACATGTGTTAGGGTAATTATAATATCATTTTTACCTTTAATTACCCTATTTACTATTAACCATGGTAAATAAAATTAATAAGTTACTATTCAAAAAAAATTATTTTCATCCTATTGGACCAAATTTTAATTAATTATGAAAACCACATCTATCATATTTTTGAAATTAAATTCAGAGAAGCGGTAAAATTACATTTTATGCAAATTTGAAAATCTGCCTAAAAGGCGGGTAAAAGACGTTACAAGTTGAATAAAATTTTATATATCTAATATTATTATAAAATGACTCCAATGAAATAAATTATACTAATATAGGTATTATGTATCTATTTTTACATTAAAATAAATTTAAATTAAAAATAATTATTTAAATAAAAATTCGGTTTTAAACAATAACACAATGTTTTTCACTATTCATCAAAATTGAAAGTTTTCAAAAAAAAAACCAAAAATTCACCCTAAGATAATTTTTGATATTACGAATCCAAAAATAAAGTCCATTTTGAAAAATAAAGTTTATAAAATTTCCCAAAGTGGATATTACTATTCATAACTACTTTTTAAATGGCTAGTTTGATTGGTCGTGGTGTGCTAGAACTCAGAGTTGCGTATAGCACAAGCTATTGTATATTTCAAAGGGAAGAGTATCATGGAAGATTTGGGGGTTACACTAAGTCTACATTTCCATGGTAACCTAGGGTCCAACCATGGCATACCGACATGAACCTCCACATTATTAGGATTAAGAGCAATCACTGGCTTTTCCCTTCCACGAGTGCCAGTGATGAAAGAGGAGTTCATGCTTTATTTACCTGTTGAAAAGGGATGATACTCCTCCCCTTTTCCAAGAAATATTTTTTGGGATTCCCTCCTAGAGTATGAACTTATCATTTTTATATGAACTTAATGACCTTCACTTTCATATCCCATTGAAGGTTTAATTTCTCTGCTCCCTCGTCCACCATCGCACCAACCTCTTCTTCCATAGAATCCTCTTTTTCCAATAGTGGGGAAGGGAAAGATATGTTACTTTGTTGAATCATGCACATCCTATTATTTATCAAAAAATTTATGAATCATGTGGTCTTAGAGTTTTGTAATTACCACAACATCTAGAAAATCAATTCCAAATGAACTAGGAGAACTTTGATTCTTACTCTAACCAAGTGACGTATGATGCTTGTATAAAGGCCTATGCTCAAATGGGATTCTCCCAGGCATAAGACCCAATCATTCCCACTTATCCGGAATATCCTAAGCATATGCCTTGAGCGAATAAACTATGATAACTCTAATTCCTTTGATCACAGGATATGTAGGATGCCTTCTTAAGGCCCGAGCTTGAGGGACATTCTTCTTAAAAGTTAGTCCCAATAAAATTCCCCCAAACTCGCTAGGGAATACTCTTCAGGAGTAAGTCCCAAATCATTTCTATCAAATAGGTATCTCCTCTATAGTATAACTCCCAACCATATCATGTCAAGTGGGCAGATTCCACATGTTATCCCCATCCATCCGAACTATGAGGGATTTGATTCTCAGCCAACTGGGATATGTAGGAAGCCTCCCTAAGATCCAAACCTGACACCCAAATTACCCTAATGTTCTCCTATCCACATCCCCAATAATTCCATATTCACCTAGGATACCACAACTCTTATAGGCACCATGGGGTACCTTGGTGTAAGTCTCGTACCAAATTTCGATTGGGAATCTTCCCGCAAGACATCCTAACCACATTACGTTAAACTTCATGGATTGGTCCTTGTCATATGACCTTACACTATTGGAAACTTATAATATAACAATAGTTTTAAACTATTAGTATAGGATTGAAAACCATAGGTATACACTATACCAATAGTTTTCCAAACCGTTGGCAGTTGAGGCATGGGGATAGACATATGCCAATGGTTATTAAATAACCATTGGCATGAAGCATTGAAAATCACATTCTCCCAATGTTTCTTACAAACCATTGGGATATATTTTTACCAAATGTTTTATACCATTTCTAAAAAACACTATACCAACGGTTTATTAACTATTGGTATAGAGTTTTAACAAGTGTTTCTAAACTTTTGGTATATAATTGCTGAAATTCCACAGCAAGAAGCAACCTGCCTCCCCCCTCTACAATTACTACAATTACCTACAAGTGTAACACTCTATAATTACCATAATAAATACACCACAAAATTCAAAATACATCCAATATACATAATACCCCACTTGAAAACATAACACCCCAAAACAAACATCTCCACAAACACAGTTGTTTCATTTTGTATGTTGGTAATTTTTTTTTATTTTCCCATACATGTATATAGTGTATATAATGATTTATATTGGGGGAAATTGGTGAGACCCTACCAAGTGATATTCTCACACGCTGCATGAGCACACTATTTCCTGTTGAGACCTTATGTTTCACTTTTAGGTGATAGGTTTTATAGAGAATCATACTGGATCATTTAAAAGGATATTGGGAGATGGGTATGTGGAAGAACCCATGTTTTATAGTCAAGTACCCCTTGTATTTTTTTTTAAATTTTCATCATGGTGGGTGGAAATTGTTGTATGAGTGTATGTTTAGCATGAGTTTCATTTATGTTATATCATAGTGATGTTATATGTTATCATTGATTGTCTCTTAGCTATAATTTTGTATACTTTAATGTTTTATTTGATTATATTCTTTATATATTTTTATTTAGGAGGGTATATAGAGTATAATATGCCCATGATACTTATAGAATCACACCACTAGTATAAATTTTTTGGTAGAAGGGTATGTGTTCCTAAGGTCTTGTGGTTATTTACCAATGATTTTATATGAGCTATTTTTGTCGACGTAGTACAAAAAGGTTACACAGAATTGTTTTTGGTTGTTTGACTATTTTATCATTGTAGTTAGAGGCAAGATATTTTGTTGGAACTTGGAATAGACCTTTTATTGTAACTAACCCATATATAAGGAAAGTCAAATCTACAAGGTCATGAGATTGTTCTTCATTTATTATTAGTTTTCTAATTGAGATTTTGGTTCATGTATGATGTTTTGGGTGGGCTATTATTTTTTTTACTCTTATCTTGAGGTGGTATGAGAGTGTGGGTTCAAGCATCATATAGGTTTGTATAATTGAACTTGTTCATGACTACTTGTGGGTGTGAAATTATTTTTATAATGAGGATAGTGGGTTTATAAAATTGTTAAAAAATGAAAAAATTCATGATAATTGTATGGAATGGTTTTTGATTAATCAAGGTGTCAATAATAACATATTAATTCTTTTTTAAAATTACTCATTAGAGGTGCCTTAATTAATTGGGTCAATTGGGGTGATTATTGTGGAATGTTTTTATGTGATTATAGTTATTCTAATAGTGTTTGACAACCATTTAATGTTTATGTTTGGGCATGAGGTGCCTTACTATGGGATCTAGGTATGAGTGTCCGAGTATGAGTTGTGCATGGGAAGTGTTGTTTGGTAAAATACATTTGAATGAGTCAAGTTGATAGTGGCGATGCTAGTGTGGGATGATATTGTCTCTCTCTCTAGAGTGATTATAAGGTTCTCTAGGTAGGCTACTAGTTATGTCTATCATAGTAGATGGTTATGGTTAGCTAATATTGGATGGTTAATCCCCATTTTTTTTATGGTTAGAGGATGGAGTTTTCTTATTGAGCTAGGTACATGAATGGAGACATACTATGATGAGAGGAGCCTAGGTATATGGTAAGGTTGTTAGAGAAATTCTTGATAGGTTCATGATGAAGTTCTCTATTGAATACAATATAGATAAACAAATAAAGATACATGCATAATCTGACCTACCTAATCACACAAATATTTAGTCACATCAAATCATCCAACATCAAATGTCAGTAATAGTAGTCAAAAATTCATCTGATCAATTTTTCACTCATCACCATCATCGTCACAATCACCACCATTATCATCAGCCTCATCCTCATCTCCATCTCTACATAATCCCCATCCTCAGCCTCATCCTCACCCTCATCCTCCACCTTAACCTATGTCTCTCCCTCAGCCACATCCTCAGCATCTGTCTCAGCATCATCCTTGTCCTTGGCTGCTTCCTCACCATCATAGTCTCCATAAAAGAAATTATATCTACCACCACTAGAACCTCCATGTGGTGCACTATATATTGAATGCATATATGAAATATATTCATCTAAATCTATGCTAACCTCTGGTGGAAGTACTGGACATAAAACTTTCACTGGTTTCATAAATTCAGTGTTTTCTCTAGAAGACCATTCTTCCACCTATATGGCCCTTCTTTAGCTTGTTCTACCTGTTCTTTAACTTGTTTGCACTTGGTGGCACTACAACCGGTACCTAAAGAGGTCCAATACCTCATCTGAACTATATTCTTCCTAAGTCAACAATGTACTCTTCTACATTTCTCATCTCCCAACACCTAATATAACTGATCATTTGGCCCAAAATTGTCAGGTTCTTGGGCATCAAGGGCCTCTAAAGTAGCCTATTACAAATAAAAATAGATTATTAAGTTAAAAAAATATATTTTAAAATTTTAAATCAATAATGTAAAACTTACAATATGTTGTTGTTAGTTCATTAACCACACTTCCATCTTTTTTCCTTCTACTCGAGCAAAAATATTTTTCTCGAGGCACATGTCCTTTAACATTCAATACCTACCTCTACAATGATAATGAATGTTTGAAACCATAAATAAAAATAGGTTACCAATAATGACTTTCGGAACTAAAATTATATTAAATCATTAGAAATTGAATAAATTATGGAGGAAAAAATTGAATGTGAAAGTCCTAAAGAAAAATTATAAACAACTATCGTTTCTGTTTTCTCTCATGATATGACATCATAGTACACCCCAATGTGTAAAGGAATTTTTTAGCATAAATGTTTTTTCTATTTTTTTTAGATGATTCATAAATAAAATTAAATAATAAAAAAGATAGTATTAATGAACAACATGAAATGTTCCATTTAAATACCTCAAATGTGATTTATACCTTAAATTTGATAGTCATCCAATGAGAAATCATTTTCCAATCTGTTCTATCAGACCATCATCCACGATAGGTACCATCTCAAACTCTATGACAACTCTAGCATGACAGAAAATATAACACCCATTCTTATAGGCTCTATAAAGCTTACCTAACTCCTTTATACAAGATGGTCGTGAACCCTCACCATCGGGAATATTAAACTAATGCTAACACCAAAATTTTAATTCATATAAATAAATAAAAAATATTACATTAAATACTATAGATTTTTTAACCATATTTTTTTCAAAGAATTATCCTTGAAATCATTTATAAACTGTCTCCATGAGATCGGGCTGACAAGAATGATGTCGGAGTATTTACCCAGTGTTGCTAAAGAACTCCAACATTGCTGCCATGTTTTTTTAGCACTTGTTTGTCTTAGTTGTATTCCACCATCAACTGCATGTGGCGGTTCGACACCAAACTCATGTGTGTACACCCCCACCCCTACCGCCTATTAGTAGATGTATCTATTTTGACATGAAAACAAATTTTATATCAATACATGTTATAATAAAAATACATTATGGTAAAATGAATTATTATGGTTATAAAATATACCTACAACAGTCTGCTCAGTAGGAACCTCTAGATTCACTACCACTGAAGGAAAAAAACACTGTACTGGAGGAGTGGGTCCCAATGTCTGCTCTATAGGTACAGAATATGTCAGAGAAGTAGTCGAAGAAGGAATGTATAAGCCTGGAGAAAAAGAATTATATGGTAAAGAAGATGGCATGGATGACTGACCATCTACATAATATGGATGGGGAGTTGTAATAACCATGGGATACGGTAAAAATGGGTGAGGAGGCTCAGATGTGAAGGGTGATGAAAACATGGGAGGCCTAAATATCCTGTGTGTCCCTAACAACACAGCAGGATCAAAATGTGTGGAAGATGGTACGTTAGTGGGAGGGGTAGGGTATAAACGTGTATAATGACTGGAGAACCTAGCTCTCCTACCACTACCCCCCGTACCACTGTCCTGAGTACTAGAACTAGTACTAGGCTGCTCGTCGAATAATTGGCACCACAGTGGTTGATACTACGTAAAAGTTTAAAACAAAATTAATCACATGACATTATATGTTATTAATATATATATATATATTTGAAATAAAATACTCACAACTAGCACAAATAGAGGAATTCCCATCTAACCCATTCAATGATTATTTTTCTTCATCTTTTTTCTTCGCTCCTCCTCATATGGTTTTATTTCCTTCATTTTAAAACAAATATGAAAGCAATTTGAAAAGGATAAATAATGTGTAAACAAAAAAATAGAAAATTTGAGACATGGCTTATTTTTCCTAGGTCATTTGGTTCATATTTTTGGTTAGGTATTTTAGCTATTTTTTGGTAAGGTAATTATTTTCATTGGTTTTTATTTTCATATCAATTAGTTTAAAATGCCCAATTCAATTCATCTAGTTTTTTGTTACAATTTAACTATTTCGGTTTTGTTTTGTTTAGTAGGTCTAAATGCAATTCAATTAAATATTATAAAATGTAACTCAAAGAAAAATGCAACCATTAAATATTGAAAATTATCATGAAGGTCCAGTTGAATACAAAATATTTGAAATCAATAGTAAATCAATTTTTATAGAAAAAACCTCAATAACTCAAGTAGAGATAAACCAATAGAATAGAGAAAACAGATGAGTGATTTTATATATTTTCCAACACAACTTTAGGTTTGCAATCAACTATAACAATTGAATTATTTGAGTCATAATAAGTAATAAATGGATTGAGGAGAATGGGAGTAGGGATGGTATTAATTCCATCATCACCATAATCAAAAATATGTATTGGTATTAATTCTATAATGACACCAAATTCAGACCAAATATGATCTTTGATGTAAAAAACATCTTTCTCCATTGATGTCTATTCATATGGTTCATTGGTAGTAAGATTTTGAGTCATTTCAATAATTCAAAACCCACAAACATCAATAAATGTGACCTACCTCTTCATCGAATCAATCCACTAATATTTCATCATAGTGACTCGACCATGAGAGTAATAATCCAATATTATCATTTTTTTTCAATGACTCCATAATAATATACATTTTCAAAAAGAGGTCTATTATCTGAGGCATAGGCATAATAGTCTTTTGTGGCAGTTAACATAACACCATCATGTTGTTTTCTCATGTTCTTTGCTTTTTCGGTGATATTAAATATGTACCCATTGATCACAATTGATTAACGTTCACGAACCATGGTATGATGAACAAAATCCAAAGATTGTATTTCCTTAGAGATAGTGTCAGCTGGAAAAAATAGATACCTAAAATATAAATAAATATTTATCATTATTAAATATTGGTTTTATTTATTTACTATATCAATATTTCTATCTTCAAATATAACCAAACTGAAAACTCTTTTCTATGAAAAGTATCTCTTCTTCTTAAATATTAAGAAATATGATTTCTATTTATCATTTATTTATGTTTACTATTGATAAAAACAGAAATAGTTTAACATATATGTATAATTACAAGAGTTGAGATAAGATATGCATGTACAATTTACTTACTTAACATATTCATCAAACAAATCACAGTGGAACAACACTATGTGATGTGCCATCTCCTTATCTTCAAGGCTTAATTTCTTTAATGTATATGATCTGGGAATTCCTACTATTTGAGGAAGTGATAGAAAACTGAGTTCAATTTCCTCATATTGTTCTTCTTCATTTCTCATTGTTCTATTCATTCTCATAGTTGGATCAAAAAAATACGTCGATCATAAATCCATAAATTTATCAGCCATGTAACCATTCATGATAGAACATTCGGGATGATTCCTATTCTAGATAAAATATTCCAATGTGTACATATTTCTTTTAGTTTAATACATCCAATTAAAATCTATAGGTCCTCTAAAAAATATTTCAGTTGGAATATGGGAAGTCAGATGCCACATTGATGTGAAAAATGATGGAGAAAATATTTTCTCTAACACACACAAAATAAATGGTGTCTCCGACAATTTTTTTTTGCAATAATTACATGGACAACTTATTATCATAAATATATCTAAACAAATGGAAAAACTGAATAACTAACACCCTTACATTATTGGAAAAAATATGATGGATTTTTATTAGAATGAAATCATGCAGAAGGATGTGATAATCATGATTATTTAATGATTTCAACATCAAATATCTTATATTGACCCTTTTTGATATATTTATTGAATATCCATCAAGAACATAGTTTTTATACAAGTTTAGGTTACCATTTTAACATTATCTTTTAGATTTAACTCTTAGTTAAATAGTTTAACGTTTACCGTGTCTTCTTGTATCCTTACACCATATAGTTAATAAAATTACTCTAAACTTCTAAGAGAACTTAAAGTGGTTCATTAATGACATATATAATATTATTTAAGCCCTTTGGTAGAACCTTATATTTTTGGTAATATTATATCAACCAATAATATAGTATTTGTTTTAACAACTAATTTATGTCAATTTGGACACTATTTGGTATTTTGTTTTTGTGAAAGTCATAACAACCTTATCATTTTGAATTTTTTTTATCAAATCATCACTAACAAGTCATATTAACCTATAAAATTATTGGGTGGCATGAAAACCTTTAAATTCTATTTATTTTAATATTTATAATATAATTTTTTTAATATTTCATTAAGAAGGTAATTACTACATCATCATTGTGTCATAAATAAATTTAATTATTTAATATCTAAAAATTATAAATAAAATTACATTATCTAGGAAATATTTTTATATTTATAATGAATATTTATAGTCTAATTTATCTTATTATAACCCTATATTAAAAATGGTTCAGTTAATAAACTTTAAATTTAACACTTTTAACTCTTCTTTAAATAAAATAATAATAAATGTCCTAATCTAATTCAAGTGGAAATAAAGGATCATATTTTATTTCCTAGGTTGTTTTTGGTTGAATTACACTTATCCAATAGAATTAGGACATGTGTTAGGATAATTATAATATCATTTTTACCTTTAATTACCCTATTTACTTTTAACCGTAGTAAATAAAAGTCAAAAGTTGCAATTCACCAAAAATTATTTTCATCTTATTGAATTGCATTTTACTTACTGATTTCAACTGTGTCTCTTAGATTGTTGAAATCCAACTCATAGAAGCAGTAAAATTATGTTTTATGCAAATTTACTAATGTGCCAAGAAGGTGGGTAAAAGAGGTTAAAAAGTTTAATAAAATTTTATACATCTAATTTTATTATAAAATGACTTCAATGAATTAAATTGAACTTATATAGGTATTATATATCTATTGTGACTTAAAATAAATTTAAATAAAATAAATAATTATTTAAATAAAAAGTCGGTTTTAAATAATAACATAGTGTTTTTCACTATTCATAAAAAATTGAACATTTTCAGAAAAATACCAAAAATTCAACCTAAGATAATTTTGATATTCTGAATTAAAAAACGATGTCTATTTTACCAAATTAAAAACATAGAAGTTTCATTTATTATTTTAAAATTAATTCCCTTTGTCAAAACCAAAAAGCGGGTTTTCAAAAAGTAACAACTATCAAAAGATTGACATGTGTTTATGCCAAATTTAAATGTTAAATTACTTATAATGACCTAAATTTTATTAAATGATAAAAATATAATCTAATTATACTTAAAAACCATTCAAATTCATAATTTAACAATATAAATTTTTTTTATTTAAAAACTTTTTTTCAATTAAAACAAAGTATTTTTCACTATTTGTCAACATATGAAAGTTATCAGAAAAGTAAAAAAAATTATCCAAACTAAATTTTTATATCCCTACTCTAAAGAATAATTTAATTTCATTAAATTTAATATATAAAAGTTTCAAATATTGTTTTTAAAAAGGGTTCTCCATTAAAAGGCGGTAAAATTTCATTTTTTGAAAAATACTTCTTTTATCTGAAAAAAATGAAATTGTTCTTATATTATGTCTAAGAAACACATAATATGGATGTTAAAATTATATAGAGTATATAATATTCAAAATGAAGTTAATAATATTCATAACCGCTTTTTGAATGGCTAGTTTGGTAAGTTGTGGTGCGCTCAAATTTAGTGTTGCGTGTTGCACAAGCTATTGAATTACTTTAATGAGATAACATACTATGAAATATTGGGGTGTTAAAGGGCATGAATATAATTAACTAAATTATTAAAATATATTATTCATATATCAAAATACAATGAATTATTTTGTGTAAAATTAATTAGAAATGAAAAAACTACTTTTGAAAATAAAGGAAATCATTTTCTAAAAAATAATTATATATATATAAACACATTTTAACTCAATTAATTAAATGGATTAATTTTAGTGAATGATTTTAATGAAATTTATATATTATATATTCAACTAAAATATTAACATTCATCTTATTTCTTTTAGAGATAAGAGATAAGAATAAATCCAATTTTGCACATAAAACATTATTTTCTAAAATATAGGTTTGTCACCTTTGACACACTTATTTTAAAATTATTTTTTGAAATCATACAAAAAATTTAATTTAAAGGATAAAATTAATCTTTCTAATTTGAATTTCAAAATCATATTAGGGTGAATTTTTGTTGTTTTTCTGAAAAGTTTCATATTTTGATGAATAGTGAAAAATAAAAAAAATTTAATTGAAAACTGCCTTATTGTTTAATTTTTTATAAATATTAATTATATTTAAATTGGTTTTAAATTAATATTTGTTCAATTAAACATCCATAAATCTAATTTATTTCATTTTAATCAATTTCATATTGAATTTTTATATAAAAACTTTATAAAATTTTGAAAAATTTCTATTCAAAACATCATATTCTCATCACATCTGAACGATTAATTTAAAATTAAATTATAAATCTTATATAAATGGAATTTAGAAAAATATATTAAATATTTTTAATAATTATAATTTATATTATTTAATAAGTTCAACTTAATTTTTAACCACAATTAATAGAAAAATCAGTAAAACTTATTTACTGATGTTAAGGTGAAATTGAGTTTACCGGGGGGTTAAACTTAAATAAAAAGGGGTGATTTGACATATAAATATTTTACAACATACATTTTAGGTAAATATTTAATCCTATTACCTTATATTATATATAATTTTCTATTACTGTATCTTTTTTACATGAAAAAGTATTGTTGAAATTTTCCCTTTTAAAAAATTAAAAGTGTGCCTATCACATCAATTATAAGAAGCCACCCATATCCTCTATTTTTACGATAATAAAACCACTTTTTTGGAAAATAACTGTAAAAATAACTTCCAAAATTCCATCCTATAAACCTATAAGCCTTATTTTTATCATAAATCCAACCTTGGAATGCTTTTAGTGGAATCGTAAGGAGGTTACACAAGGAAGATGTAACACTATTCATCAAGTGTTTTTATTTTATTACATCCTCCACATCATTTAATTCTCGTTCAAACATGATTATATTGTAAAATAATTATATTAAATATACTAATATGTTTTTATGTTACAATAATTACCCACAAATATCTCTACATAAATGAAATGGGATACATAATCATTATTCATCTGTACGAATGACTACTCCCTCTTAAACAGATTTCATAAAATTTTCCAATACAACCTCTAAAGGATATAAATAGGGATGGGTTTCTTATTTATATATTATATTAATGATATTATTATACTTATGGAAATATTATATCACACATACCTTCATACTATCCCTTTTGTGGGAATACGACAACGTCACTCATGTGTATAGAAGTCTATTTCCACATGAAGTAATGTGATTTGTTTAAGATTTAAATGGATGATACTAAGGATGGGTTTAATAAAAATATATGATATATATGAAATAAAAATAATTATTTAATGATAATATATCATTTAACTCTATTTGTTTCCATCGGAAAATAAAATGGAAACAATTTTCACGCGTGTGTATGGTCTACCATATCCATGAACAATGTATTTCATTTTCTATCACTAAATTTTATGGATTACTCAAAAAGATTATATAATGAATATATAAAAAATTTATATCATGGTTAAAATTATGCATATTCTTAAATAATGATCAAATAAATAGGACCATAGATAACAACTCAAAACATATACGAAAAACAAATCACTTATTACCCGAAACGTAAATTTAACATGGACTTATTAATAAATAGGAGATAATAGGTCATTAAAAAATCATATATGTTTTGATATATATAAATATTTTAATTTAATATATTTATTACAAAATTATATTTAATATACCAAATTTTTGAACATTTATAATGGAAGTTGAGACTTTGGGTAAGGGGTTTCTAGTCTCTTTTTTATTTCTTTGAGACATATGAATATTTTCCACTAATTTAATTTGTGCGGTGTATATAATAACCAATTAAAAAGTTAAATAATTAATCCCATTATTTTCATGATATTTAATGTTTTATTTTACTTTACTATTTTTTTGGTATTAAGATTCAAAAAATTACAAAATCAGTGGGGGTTTTTTGTTTCAATTTTTCTTCTTTAAGACATACATTATGTTATAAACCTATATTCTATCACGAGGTGTACATATATCCGCTTTGAAATATAATTTATGAATTTATTTATCCTCATAATATTTTATGGTTCATTTTATTCTATTCCTTTATGGGTATTATGATTCAGTGTTACCAAAGTGGTCAAGATTTTCTATTACAATCTCATCGTTTATAGAAACTGTTTATGATTACATTTCCGGTGATATAATGTTATAATAAATGTATAAAAAACTCATGAATTTTATTATACTATTTTTATTAAATGATAATACATCATTTACTTTTGTTTTCCTCCCTTTATGTACTCAGGAGTTAAAAAATAATGATTTTAAGAAAATCCATTTTTTCGATCAAAAACCCTTTTTCTTCTAAAAACATGGTTTCTAAAAATGTTTTCCAAAATGTTTTTAAAATTATTTAAATGATTTATTAAACTCACATTTACCCATGTTTCAATTTTTGTTATTTTCTTTTAATGTAATCTTCATGTTGTTTTACAAAATATTCCTTTTTGGATTTTACTGAAAACATGAAAGGAATATTTGTTTTAACATGTACGATAAGAAAAAACATCCCATTATCATGACCAATATTATTTTAAAGGTCCCTTTATATTTTTTAATGTTTCTTTTATAAATAAAAAAATTTTAATTTTTTTTTGAAGTTTTAAAAAGTTTTTTTCAAGTGGAAAGGCTATTTTCCTCAAGAAATATTCCAAGTGATTTTTAAAAAATTATTTTCTACATAAGATGGAATACTTCAAGTTTTATCATAATTTACTAGGGATATGATATATGGAAACCATTCATATAATTTATCTGAATGGTTTATGTTTTAATGATATGTTGTTTACAAAACCCTTTATTTATAAATGGTTTATGATATAATGAAAGGATTAATGGATTATGAAACACATTTATTTTCAATTGGTTAAGATATGATGAAATAATTATGAAAACTATTTCATTTCCACAGGTAATGATGAAATATTTATGAAACCCATTTCTTTTCATGGGTTCTGAGATAATAAATGTTAAATTATTTTTTGGAACACATATTTATGATTATCAATATGTGACGGGTGGTACCTATATATCTCTATACAACATTGTCTAATGATAAATGTTCTAAGAGATCAGAGGGTACACAAGTGGTTAAACTAAGACTAAAAAGGAGGGTACGTGGGTGGTCAGACGAAGCCCAAAAAAGGGTTCATAGGTGGTTAACATATTCCAGATATAGTTACATAGTTGGGTAACCAAATACTAACATTTCATGAATGTCTTGGTTGGTATCCTTGACATAAAATTTTCTATGCTTATGTGTATGCCAAAAATCAACATCTTTATCTAATTTTATTCACTCATGGATCATGTTATTTGATTCCCTTATGATTAATTTCTTATGAACGACTAATATTTATGTAAAGACTCAAGATTATGATCTTCGATATGTATGGTATGGTTTTAAAATGTTATTCTCATGCTCTCATACCCTTATGTTCATTTTATGGTTACACATGCCCCTTGTTTACCTTTATTGAGCATGTAAGCTCACCCTTTCTTATGTTTTCTTTCACCAAGTTGTGAAAAAATGTTTTAAGTAGGGTATGTTTTTGATGAGTACCTAAGGGGAATATCATTATTGGATACATTGAAGATCATTTAGGAATTAAGAAGATTATGTTTCAATATTTAGAAGGCACTAAACTATTATGGTTCTTAGGCTTGTGTTTGTGTAATGTAATGAATATTCATATAAATATATGTAACATACATGTATGATAATCTGAGGTCAATATACATCCAAATAAATTTGAACAATTAAAATTTCATTAGATATTTTATTTATAAACTAATTAGGATCAACCATTCTATTTAGAAAATAATTTTTCAAATTAAAATTAGATAATATATCATACCATGGTCTTAGAGTTTTATTATGTTCATAAAGTGATTTATAAATATTTATAACATGATTAGGAAATTTTTCATTTTAAAAAATAGGAGGATGTATAACACATACTTACTCGTAAATAAATCAATATAGAAATTATTTTTAAATCCATTTTAAATAATATAAATTAACGAAAATATGTATAAGATAAAAAAAATTATTATTAATTCTAATATACCCATGAATACTTTTTATACATAAACATTATTAGCTGAATATTAAATGCATAAAATTTCCAACCATGCCAGAATGATAACTATTTAGTGTCTTTGGTGGATTCATAGATAACTTGTTCATAAAATATCTACACCATATCCCACATAGTTCTTCAAACTGATCACCCTTATTAGAAACCCCATACAAAAAAACATTTCTTTCTATCCCAAGGAAAAGAAAACATAATACATTTTTATCTTAGATGCACATTAATGGTAATTAAGGGAGATATCAATGATCATTTAAACATAAAATTAGAATAAAGGGTATTATAACATTAGATTAACCATTTAAAATCATACCCACCAATTCTTAGATAAAAAACATGAATCATGGAATAAATAATGAAAGCTTATAAGACATTAATTATAAAGGGATCAAATAAGATGATCCTTGAGAATATAACATTATCATAATATCATGTCATAAAATTTTGGCATAAATAGAATCATAATCATAATAATAAAAATATTATATGAATGACACCCCCCAAGATGTTGATATCATGTTTGGATAGGGTCAACTGCCCAGGTCCAAGCTTCAGGATTGGGATAACCTCCTATTTACCCTCTATTAGGATTGGGATAACCTCATATATAAGCCCTTTAAGGATTTATATAACCTCTAATTTACCCTTTAATCTCATAGAACATTAATATTTACCCATTTCATTAGAGGGATATACATTTTTAGGCCCACCCAGCATATAATCATAGGTCCATTCATCTATATGCCATATGATCATAAAAAAATTACTCATAACCTAACACATTGAAAATAAAATGAGTTTAATCAATAATTCATCATGAAAACAATAAACCATCCTCATAAATAATAAATATGGAATCAAAGGATCATATCCCCAATAAATACTAAGTAACACCAAAGGATTTTATCATAAATGAAATTTACATTTTAAATATAACTAGAATAATTCCTATAGAAAAGGCCCTTTTTATTTTTAAATCCCATATTAAAATCATTAAATTTTAAAAATATTAGGATTTTTTTTGAAAATAACTTTTGAAACATATAAAGGAAGATTAAATTAATTGATCAGTCATGAGAATGGTAAATTCTGTTATTGTCATGTTTGTTAAAACAAAGATTCTTTTCACATTTTTGGTAAAAAGTCAAAATTAACCCATTTGGAAAGAATAAATAAGATTCCATGTAAATGATTCTATAATAATATAAATTATGAACAAATATTAATTTAAACAATCATGTAGTAATATAAACAAATTTTTGAAAACATTTTTAGAAAACATGGATATGGAAGAAAAAATATTTTTAACCAAAGAGAGAAATAAAGTCATTTTCCATTAAAATGTTTATCAGGTCTACTGAGTTCTTAAAGTGAGTAAAATGAAAGGAAATAAAGTATTTTAAAGAAAAAAATAAAAGATAATAAAATTAAAGGTACTTATGATGAAAAGATCTTATAATTATCTTCAATGGAAATTAAAGCAAAAACAATCCCGATTAAAATGAGATTGAAACATAAATCCCTTACCTCAAGTTAGAATTGATTCAAAATCACTTCAAACTCTTATATAATAAATTTAAATATATTATAATTCTATACCAGATTAAATATTTATAATATTATATATTAACCACTTATAATAATTTAATATCCATTTATAACTAACTATTTGTTGAAATCACTATTTTTGGGTATTAACTATTTTATTTTTTCATTTGAAATTCGGTTAGGTATTTCTGGTATTTGTACATTGATCATAGTTACATAATTTATATAATTTTAATTATAATATAAGTATCATATATATTCATTATAAATATATCAATATTCATCTATAAAATATAGATATAGAGAAATGAGTCACACTGTACATGGACACTGTAGTCCATACATACATGTGAATGTTGTTTTCATTTTTTGATGGTTAGAATGAAAGAAATATAAATTATAATTCAACCTAATAGGATAATTATGATATTATATATATCTTATATATTTAGTAAATATAAAATCATTACTATCAATTTTTATAAGAAATGAAAAACCAATCACATTGTTTCATGGAGGTGGTAGTCCACATGTATACATGGGACATATTTTAATTTTTGAAAGGATAGGAATGTAATAAGGTAGATATGATATTATAGTTATAAAATAATAGTTATTTCATAAATATAATATATAAACTTTAAAACTATCCTAATAAAAATCAATGAAGGTTGACAATGGAAAATTAATGGTATCGCTACGTGGAGACGGTAGTCCACATGTACCCACAAGTGACACATTAACATTACATTGGATGGAAAAGAGGGTGGATAATGGTAGTTCCATAATCATAATAAAATATAATTATATTTAGGATATTTAATTTATTATTTTATTATACATAGAACATATTAAGAGAAATTATAAAAATAATTAAATTGAAATGTGTCGGGTAGGAAGATTGCATCTTTTTTTAGTAATACACCTTTAGATCCCTTCTTAAAGAAAGTTGGAATGGTAATTGAAGATGAAAACAATTCTAAATTGGATATAGGGAAGTTTATAAGACAAATTTTTAAGGTTTTATTGATATATATTTCTCAATTTGGTGTAATTAAAATATATAAGGGGTGTCCTTTTATAATAATGTGAAAATAAACACTTGGAATTACAAAATATATTTAAATATAATTAACATATCTCTCAAGTATTATTCTTAAAAATAGATATTAATTTTAAGAAAAAAGGTATATGGCCAAAATATCACCATAAAATGAAATTTAGATAGGTTTTGGGATCATTTTAAACCATTTCTTTTTTGGTTTAACCTTTTTGTTAACAAATTTTGACTTTAACCATGGTCACACATTTTTCAATATTAAAGGGTTATAATTTTTATTATATGTTAAAAATTATCTCATAAATGGAAAATTGATGAAATTTTAGATAGTTTCTCATCCTAGTTTTCATGACCCAACCTATAGAGTCTCACCTGGCTGATGATAAGTTGTGTGTGACTACCCAAATACCTCCTCTTATAGGATACATATGATAGGACATCATCGAGTAAGAACAAACCTTATATGGGAGGCCTTATACTAAGTTAACTATATGAAAAAACACATTTTAAAGCCCATAAAATATTCAAAAATATAAAATAGAACTATTAACAAACTAATGAATACATTTATGTCCCATAATCAGAGTACGATGGATAATATTAGAAAGAATAATGGATAAATAAAAGCCCACCAAAATCTATAAAGAAGTCCAACCTGCTACAAAGAGGGAAAAATAGTCAAAATTTACTATTGGTTTGAACTGTAGTCATTGTATCCCAATCTCAGATCCATTTTCTCTGGGTCCCCTAAGAACCACATCTAAATATTAATAATCTGTGTAATATATAACACATTTGGGTAGAGCCTATGTAGGGGTGAGTATAATAATACCCCACTGGAAACCCTAAAATCACTAAGCATAAAGAATTAAGATAATAGTCATATCATCACAATGATATATCAACAAAAATATGATACATATAAAAAATATAGATATAATCATGGAATATAGTAAGTCTCAAGGGAAGATCCCAACTGTATTTTCAGCCTAAGATTCTTCTCGAGAGTCTGTAGAAATACTCAAGTAGTAGAAATCACTCAATGAGCCTGGAAGCAAGATGGTGTCTATCTGAGATTTCATGAACGTCGGGTCTCTCCAAAAAAATTACATGATAGAAGTCTTCAGATATTGGTACAAAGATGGGTATTACACATAGGGACATAGGGTATACCAAAAACCCAATCTAGATTAACACATTAAGTAGCGGATCGATGCTAGTGTACAGTTGGTCACACTGATTCTGAGAACCCTACCACAGAAAAAAAATGATAGAGGATTCCAACCCAGACCATGGGGGTCACTAAGAACTATATTTTAGGAAAATCCATTTGATAGGATCACAACACCATGTCCAAGACATAATTCCAAACTATACTATTATATGGTTGGATCGAGGGAACACACCCTATGAAAACAGATCAATACTAAAGAGAAAAAGGGCCTCAAACCTCCCAAAGAAAATTACATTATGGGGACTAGTAGTACATAACATATCATTCCATTCTCAAGTATTCCTATGTACTCTATCCTGTGCCTATGTACCCTGGGTCGTGCCTATGTACATGGTAAAGTCTATGTGCTACTGTCCATTTCCATTAATATGGTAGTATTCTAGTACCAGGCCACGCCTGTGTACTCTACCCATTCTAATGAACCTGGTTGTTTCCATGAATGTGTATCCACCATGATAAATTCCGAGCCACTAGGGCAGGGTTACATGACATGTGAAACATATCACATGGTGTGTGATATTTAATATTCTTTTGGAACACTTTCACCACAGCTAGGTCCCCACACACGGTGTTTCTTCTTCCATTACACATCATGTAGTGTGATAATTTCTAGAATATATAGACCTTCATAAAGATTAATCCTCTACAAATTTTTCATGTGTTTCTCACCCAGAATATCACCACGGATCAAATATCTCATTTGGATAGGTATTTTTGGCATTGGAGATTTTATTCTAGCCATCTGATTCAATTAGGAAACACCACTATCTCCCTTTTAGTCGCTGTGCACCAAACCATGAAATGAGGGTCCTCCAATCCAGTCCAATATACATCCAATAATTTTCTAATATCATTAATACCTAATTCAATCCTCGATATCTAGTTGTACCCATAATATCAATCTATTGCACCAAATAATGGTTATACAATGATCGAATAACATGTATTTTTCAAACCAAAGATGAAAGAAATTTCCCAAGGGGAACATGTGAAAAAACATTGGCTAAATCCATAAAAAATAAAATAGGAATTAAGATAGGATATTTTTAGGTTTTTCTTGACCCGTTTCCATTATAATGATAAAAAAATAAGCCAAATAATATTCAATAATGTCAAATACAAAAATCCCCAAAAATAAACCCATACCCCCAAAATGATCAACCCATTAAACAAGTTGTTGGTTGATTAATTCATGTTCATCATGGGATAATAAAATGTTTTTAAATTTACATAAATCAAATTTCTTACATTGATATTGGATCAATCCTTAATGAATAATGGTTCAGGGAATTTTTTTTAGGTGATCCACTAGTTCTGTTGGCACATTGATCACCAAAGAACAAGCTGTCGATGATCATCCATGAAGATCCTCCACCATTTCCTCTCCCAAACTCCCAAATTATGCAGCCAAAATTGAAATTTGGTTATAAATAGGTTTATATAGATTTCTATAAGGTCATAGAATCATCACTTAATAAATAAATTATTATAATTTATTTATTTAATATTTTATTTCTTGTTTATTTTTTAACAAATTTCTGATACCAATAAATATTAAGGCATTCCAAGGATAAGGAAATTGTTTTGAATGAATCCATGGTATTATATTTATGATTAAAGGCATTATTCAAGATTTATTACATTTTTTAGGATAATAGTGCATGTGTGATATTAATATATTTACTATTTTTCAAATAATAGTTTCCAGATCACTGAGTGTCATATTCTCATGTTGTCTCACCGACTAGCTCCAACAATATTACTAGATATAATTGAATGCTTTTCATTAAAAAAATGAGACCTCAAATTCTCCCCAATTTATAAATTTTTATCCTGAGAAGAGAAAATTAATACTCAAAATGGTGTGGGTACTGAGCCTACAACTAAGACTCCCACTCACATGTGTTATCTAGAATATTATCATGCTACCACTAGAAATGCACTAAATGAATCAATCAAACATAGAGGATCTTCTACTATTTATCCTCGATATCCATTGACTACTCCACAATGGTACCTCTGTCCTCGATGTCCATTTCTCCCTAGTTGATAACCTGGAATGGGTCATGAACAAATCTCCTTAGCTATGACACAAGGAAGATGTCATGTAATCATTATAACTATGGTGGTAGATCAAAAAGATATACCACCTTGCTGACTCTGATTAGTATCTAGAAAAGGATAATGAATCTTGAAGTTATATTTCCTCCTCGGCTAAATATCCTCAATCCACAATGAGGTAAGGCCTTTAGGAAAATGTGACCTCCCGCCTTAAACTCAAAAGGCCTTTGTCCTTGTTCTGCACAAGACTTAGGATGGATTTACAAATTATTCATCCACTCCTATATGATCTTCACCTTCTATGTCATAGATATTTCCAAATATAGGATAATGAGTGAAAAATAACCTAGCTCAGTAAATAGTGGTAACCTATAAGTTCTCTTGTACAATGACTTGAATGGATCCATACTGATGGTGGAATGGTATCATTTTTTTTATGAAAACCCTATAAAGGGTTGGTGATCCTCCTAACTATGACCAAAGTACAACATCAAAACTATCTCATGTTCAACACGTCCTGAATGGTATACTATATCTTGCAGTCAGTTTAGGGGTGAAATGTCATGATAAGATGTAACCGAGTCACAAATTATTCTTGAAATATTATCCATAATCAGGATGTGAAGAAAGAATCAAGATCTAAAACGGTCATTGAAATGATTCTATGAACCCTAAGTATCTCTTAAACGTAGAGTGTCCTAATATTTATACTTAAATCTACTATTTTATAGCTAGGAATTGGAAAAAATGATGAATCATTCTATGATCACCCATGTGGAATTGAGTCCTCTATATATACATGGTAACCCCATCATGAAATCACAGATATACCATCCCACTTCCACTCTAGAACCTCAAAGGGTTGAGTTAAACCTAATAGAACTTGGTGCTCTGCCTTCACCTGCTGACAAGTGAGGCATCAAGAGAAAACATCTTCGACTATCTTCATTATTTCTTTTCACTAGAACAGACACTAGGGTTCTAGGTATAATTTTCCATAAATGGATGTACTAAAAAGGGGGATGAATGAAACTAACTCATCACCACCTTTTTAATTATCACTATTACCTCTATCCATCCTCTTAAAAGTATAACATGCTACCCACCTTCAAAAAATCCATCAGGATCATGTATAATGGTTATCTGAGTATGTACAATCTAATATTTAGTATCTCTAGATTGTGTCTCACAAACACGATTTATAAAATTTTGGTGTGACAACACTAGAATATTGATAAGTTATATTATTCCCATCTACAAAGGAAAACTGAAACAAGGACAAATTCCCTAAAGCCTCGGTCAACAATTGAGAACAAGACCTCCAACTAAGAGCATCTATAACCACATTTTTCTTCCTATGAGTGGCAAATATCACAATGTTATAGTCCTATAGGAACTCTATCCATAAACTCTATCTCATGTTATCATATTTCTAAGAGGATATATATTTGAGACTCTTATGGTTAGAATATATGATAAGACACTCACCCATAAGGTAGTTCCACCACATCTTTCATGCAAAGACTACCAATACTAACTCAAGATTATGTATCACATAGTTCTACTAATGTGGTATCCACAACCTAGAACCATAGTCAATCACTACCTGTCTCTATACCAAAACAAAACCATTTTTAGTCCCTAATGCATTCTAGAACACTATAAACTTGACACGCTCCTCTATAAAATTCAATATGGGGGTGCTAATCAATATATATCTCAACTCTTGAAAATAATTTTTTCACCTTTCCATATAAATGAAAGGTTAACCATATAATTCAAATATGTCAATAGTGACAATATCCTGGATAAATTGGGCACAAATTTCCTTAGTGGCCTACCAAACCAAGGAAGCTCCGAACCTCCATCACAATCTTGGGTGGCTCCCAAGCTACCAATACCTCCACATTTTCGGGATCCTATGAAACACCATATATTAAGATGAAATTTCCTAGAAATTGGACCTAATAAATCCAAAAATAACACTATGAGATATTACTATAAAGATAGTGATCTTAGAGTACATCCAAGACCATCCTCAAGTTCCATGTATGCTCCTCATCAGACACTGAGTACATCATGATATTGTCGATGAATACTACTACAAACTAGTCTATGAAATGTTTAATGATCTAGTTCATGAGTCCTATGAATGATAATATGGTATTAATCATTCCAGAGGAAATCACTAAGTATTCATAGTGATTTTAGAAACATATGAGTGTATTCTTCATTATATCCTCATCCCATACTCAGAACTACTGATAGGATGACCTGAGGTCAATATTCAAGAGCAATTAAACCCCTATCAATTGATTGAAGATGTCATATATCATTGGTTGTGGGTAGATTTTCTTCATGGAAACCTAGTTTAGTTTCCAATAATCCATTCACAATCTAAATCTCCCATCCACCTTTTTGGTGAACAACATTGGAGCTACCCAGAGGAAACATTAGGTCTAACAAATCCATTCCTCTGTAAGTCCTCCCATTAAACCCTCTCCTTGTGATGATCTATGGGATCCATATGATATTATGAAGAAAATATCAGGGATATACCTAGGTGTAATCCAATGAAAAATTATATATCTTTGTGGGGAGGAAAGCCTGGAATTTCCATAGAAAATATGTCTCGTACTCAGCCGCCATAGTAGGAAACTGATAGATCATAACATCAAATCATCCAAGAGTCATACTAGACAACTAGTGAGTAATATGATGGACCCTACTATATGTGAGAACATCATTCTCTTCCTTAGATTCCTTCTTACATAGAGAACCTCATCCTATAAATGATGACACACCACATCCATTGCCTAAAATGCTAAATATGCGAAAGAACTATATATATCTAGTTTATGCCAAAGATAACATACTAAGGCCCCATCAATTCCAAAAATAGATCCCATGATAAAATATCTCCTCCAATCATTATATTACACTTTCATAATATGTGGGTGATCACCAAGTCAAATACAGTAAGAGTATATAACTGTAAGGATCGAGCCAATGGATCAAACAGAATCTCTAGGTCTCAAACTAGGGATGCATCAAGAAATGAGTGGATCATTAATGTGTCTATAAAAACTATATATAAGTTGGAAAATAAATATATTGTTTCTTTAATCATCCATGGATACTATGTATTATAGGCCACTACGGCCTCTAGCTGCCCTCTCTAATGTCCACTAGCTCCCTGAGCCTGGTGGGGACCACCTGAGGTTAGTGGTGGCAACAAGTCGAACCTTATGCCACCAAATGATTATATATTTTCCCCTCTACCACATCCCTACCCTATATAACTTCTTTCACATTATATTTAATCTTCCTAAGTAGACTATACATTATCTCCCTATCATCCATATAGTGCTTCTAAATATCTCGGATGATATTTCCTCATCCATCCCATGAATTAAACCACATATCCCTAGGATGACTAGAACATTCTTGAGATCCATAAACCCAAGACCCTCTATCATGATATCAAAATCTAAAATGAATTACACATCTAGATCCCTATTTATACATTCTACTACATACTACCTAAGTCTCAGCCTCTGTGTGAGCATTACTAGCACCCACTGCTATTGTTTGCTCAGCCTGAAAGCTCTCTATCACCAAAGTATGATCTAGCACCCTAGAATAGGTATAAATTCATAGATTTATCAAATTTTCCTAAATTTTCCTATTTAGACCTCATTAAATGGTCTACACCTGAAATAATGGATCCTAAACCATATTCATCAAGTATCACAATAGGTTAGTAAACCTTGAGGGATAATCAGTCACACTCTCAATTCCAGTTTTTAGCTATAAAAGATCTTGGATTCACATTACTCGCAGCATAGATGGAGACTAATACTATCTAAAGAGAATCCAAAAATATAACCCTGAAAATTCATATCATCATATGATAACCCATAAGGATCTATCCATGCCTCATGGGGCCATGAATAAGGCTCACTACCAAGACCACCATCTGGTCTGCTAGTGTCTTGATGAGAAAAAATATTTGTGTAACCACCTGGAACCAACACTCAAATTCATGTGTTTCATTTTCAACCCATAACCGAAGGGGTATGTGATGTAGAAACTAATGAAGCACACTCAAACTATGCACCTCATCTGCAGGTACTACTAATAACATCTAATGATCGATGGGTTGAGGTATGGTTGGAAAACCAAATGGAGTCGGGAACTACTGAACATGTCCCTATATTTATGCCTTGTCACTAAGAGGATCATTTTCATGATCCTACTACTGAATCCTTTATAGAAATTTTCAGGGATGAATCTTAAAATAGACAAGATGGACCATAGTCAATGAGTATATCTGGGGATCTGACTAAAGAAAGACTTGGAACCCAACTGATTCCTATATGTTGCATGTATCAATTTTTTCCTACAAAGAATTTTTATAGGTACTGAGTATGACAGAAGGTATTCAGAATCATGGTGTATAGATACATTTGCTAATGCACCAATACTGGAGTCCCTGGGCTGAAAACCAAACTCAAAACACTAAACACTATTTCTATAAAACCCAAGCCAATATCACATCTAAAAAAACTCAACTTTGTAAATAAGATGGAACCTGCTCTAATAAAACTCTATCAGGACCCAAAACAATGGGGCATACCTAGTTAATAATAAGCTGAGTGTGAATACACTAATCTATACTCCAATAGACCAGGGGTTGGTTAACAACACTGAGTAGGCATAACACTCTCATGGTAGGACATATACTAAGGTACTTATAGGCACACACACATCTCATAGACCATACGATATGCTGAAATTGAAAATAAAACTGATAAAAAATCCTTTCATACATCTATGTTGCATAATAATAGTGTGATGAGACATACTGGAAAACATAAAGGGACAAATACAAGCCCACTAAAAAGTGTAAATAAGTCTAAATTGGTGGAAATATGGGACAATAGTCAAATGTGGATATTAGTATGAACCATGGTTTTTCTCGCCCAACATTATCACTATCTACTCCTAGTTTATCGAGAATAAATTCTCGTAAGATACTACATGTGTGGGTAGATCCAATGTAGTGGTGAGTATATTAATTCCTATTAGGGGATCCAAAAATCACAAAGCATACAGAATTAAGATAATAAATAGTTCATAATTGTTATATGTCTATTAGAATATGAGACATACAATAAAATATCAAAATATACTCATAGTAGATGCCAACTCTCATGGTAAGTTCACGACCACATTTTTGGCTTAGGATTCTATTCAGGAGTACATTACCACACTCACTAGGGAGAACTAACTCCATGATTTTGATACCACTGACAGAGTCCATATGATATTTCATGCACATTAGGTATCACCATAATAGTTTATGTGATGGATGTCCAAAGAGATAGATACATAGATGGGGATCACACCTAGGGACATGGGGTGTACCAACAACCCAATTTGGATTAACCCACTAAATAGGATTTTGATGACTATATTCCATTGGTCCCACTAATTCTAAGAACCCCACCTATGGAAAACGATGATAGAGGATCCCACCCAAGTCCATAGGGGACATTGAGAACTCTATCTGAGACAAATCCCTTAGAGAGGATCATAATCCTTTTTGAAAGATATAATTCCAATATATACTCTTATAGAGATGTATTAAGGGAATAGAGCCAAAGGAAAATAATCAACGTTGAAGAGAACAAGGGCCTCAGAACTTTCAAGGGAAATTAGATGGTGTGTACTAGTAGTGCATGGTGTTTATTTCTAGTATTTGTTCTACCAATGTGTTCTATCCCTTGACCGTGTACCCTAATAAAATGTACATGTACTTGGCCATGTCCATCTACCACCGATCGTGTTTGTGTACTAGGTCGTGTTTGAGTATCAGTTTGTGCCCCTATACTCTACCCATTCCCATATACATGGTTATGTTTATGCCTGTGTATCCTCCATGATAAAATATGATATTCCTAGGTTGGGACACATGGTAAGTGATAGATGTCCCACGATGTGTGATATTTAATTTTCATATAGAACCCTAGCACTGGAGCCAAGGCTATACACATGGAGTCTATTCTTCCAATACATTCCATGTAGTGTGGAAATTTCCGGAATTAATGAGTCTTAAAAAGAATTAATCATCAACCACTACCACAATTATTCTTTCCACAAATATCATCGGGGATCATAAATCACATATTTTTTATTCTCTCCATCGCTAGATATCAGATCCTAACAATCTCATTTGATCAGGAAACACCACCATCACCCATTCTGTCACTGTACGAAAAAATAATAAATAAGGGACCTATAATATAGTTTGATCTACATTAATTAATCATCCTAATTCATTGATCCTGTAATTAATCTTATATCATAATATATAACTTTGGTATTGATCCTTTGCACTGATGAATGGTCACACAATGACTGAATACTCTGTATTTGTTGAATTGCAGGCCAAAGAAATTTCCTGCGATGAACATGAAAATAAATGGGGGAGAAATATATAATAGAATAATTTTGAACAAAAATATGCTATTTTTGGGTTTTACTCGATCCATTTACATTAGTATGATTAATAAATAATCCAAATAAAAATAAAAAATTTCAAATTCCCAAATCCTTGAAAAATAATCCAAACCTGCAAAATGGTCAAACTGTGAATCAATTTGTTGGTTGATTGATTCACATTCATCATGGGATAATATAATGGTGATAAATATAGATAAATAAAATTTCCTACCTTTATATTGTATTATTAATTTATGAAGTGTGGTTCTGGGATGTTGTCATTGAAGTGATCCATAGTTTCCATTCGTACACTGATCACTAAGGCACAATCAGTCGGTTATCATCCACAAAGCTCCCCCACTGGTTCCTATCTCAAATTATAGGATTATGTGGCCAACATTGAAATTTAGTTATAACCTGGTTTACATATTTTTTTCATTATCTCATTGCATCACCACCTAATAAATAATGAAATTTAATCAATTTAATTATTATTGGTTATAGGGAAAAAAATTTATTAAACGCCAATGCCGACAAAGATTGGGTCACATTTAGAGTAAATATCACATTATGTACTGAATTCTTGCCTTAGATTTATGATATGAGACTCTTTTCAAGAGTTATTCCACTTTTTAGTATAATTTAATTCATATGAAATTATTGTATTTAATATTTTTAAAATATCAATTCCGGGCTCACCATACCACAAATTCTCACATCGTCTTAGTGCCTAAATTTGAAAATATTACTAGATATTTTCAATTATATACATGAAAAAACTGATATATTACACTAATGTTCATATTTAACAGTTTTTATGTTTTTTAAATAATTTTATAAAATATTATTTAACATAAAACATCATTAATGTTATTTTTCACACTATTAGTTTAATTTTAATTTTAAGACATGTAGATAGTAAAGTAATTCAAATATAAACCTTGAAAACTTCTATACTATGCTATATTCATCTATAAAATTCATGCATCACTATAAATATTCAAAAATATTACTTTTATACTTTTTAAAAACAATTAAATGATTTTTATACTACATGAAAAATCATAGTGTAAGTGTTGTGTATGAATTTATTGTAATTATTTTATAAAAAATTTTAAAATAAATTTCCATTATAAAAAAAAATTAATATTTTAAATAAACATTTATAACCGAATTTATCCATATTTTATACTTGTGTAAATTTTTTAGATATATTAAATTAAATAGTGTGAAATTTGGGAATTTTCTTTACATAAAATGATATAAATTTTTTTATCAAGGAAAAATAGCCCCAAAATGACATATATTTGAATCTAAGATGTATATGGTAGAATATATTCTATCCAAATGAAATAAAGTATAGTGTGGGGTTGCATTAAAGACCTTATATCATGGTTTTAACCTTATTTTATGTATTTTACCCTTACCAAGGTGACACATATTTTACACTGTTACTATTCCATATGACCAAAAATAAAAGGGACCCGTTTACTAAATTTGAACCTCATGATTACAAACATGGTATCCATTATTAATTATTCAATATTTATAAGTGTTATAAAACAATTTTTAATATAAATTCATTAAACATAGAGAAGATTGGTTTCTAAAAATATGCATTTTAAGCCTAAAAATAACTTATATCAAAATCATGAATATTTCTAATTGAAATGAAATTAATTAGATTATTATAAATTAAATGTATTATATATAAGTTTAAATTTTTTTTTAAAATTTAATGGGACCATTAAATTACATGTTTTAAACTATAGAAATGAATGTATTTGAAAAATATATATTTTTCACTACTCATTGAAAATAAAATCATTTCAGAAAAATTAAAAAAAATCTTTCTAAGTTAATTTTGATATATATATTAAAAAAACAATGTTCACTTTTTCATATACATTTACTAAAATTTAACAAAATTAATTTTTTTTTATTTTCTCATAAAAATAAATATAAACATTTTTTTGAGTAAAAAGGTTTTTTAAAGCATCTAGTGACTTTACTAAAGATTGATTTCTTATTATTTCTTTATTTAAAACCTTACTACATATTTTTTTTAAATATCGTAATTCTTATTTACTCTTCAAATTTAACATCTTAGTAAAAACTTTATAGTATTTTATGGGTTATTTAGACTCGAGGTTGCATGCATATCAATCTATTGAAGAAGTTAAATTTATTTAAAGAGAAATATATCACAAAATCATAGGCCGTCACATTATACCCCTTGAAATAAATATCACCATTATTTTTTTTTTCAATCTAAAAAAAGAAGGATATATTTGTTTCTTCACAACCTTAAGTTCCCATGTAGCTTATTTGAATTTTTTATTCCTCCTGAGTATGTTAAACATGTGAGTAGTCTTGTTTTATAACACGTTATCTTTATGATCTAAGATTTTTACTGGATATTCTTCATTTTAAAGATCATGATATAGTATTAAAACCACTGTGTTCAGTTCATGTGATGGATCAATTATGTGCATTCCCAGGAGGGATACATGGAACACATTTTGAACTTGAGATATATTTGGTAGAGGAACCCATAGATAAGATATTATCCCTACTTGATCAACAATTTCAAAGGGGATAATATACCTATGTCTCATCTTTACATTCCCTCTTAATATCATAACCTTCTTCCATATAGAAATTTTAAATAATACATTATCAAAAATTTAAATTTCATATTTCACCAATGTTTTTCAACATAACATTTCTGTTGACTCTAGGCTTCCTTGATGTGATGGTGAATGGACATAATATTATATTACATTACCTTATCTTATTCTGTTCTAAATAGTTTTCTTTATCTAACATCACACTAGTATATTAGAGTTCTATAATTGTTTCTATGAAGGTATTGATAGGGATCCATATGAATTATTGAGTGAAATATATTATTGTTAAAATCCACAAGAGGATTATGTTGATCCTAACCAACATTGAAATCCATTGAAAAGGTCTCAATATATTTTCTAGGTTTTCAATTTTCTATCTCACTAACCATCGGTTTAAGGATGATAACCGGTACTAGAACATAAATATGTATCCAAATACGGTGGTATAATTTTCTATGACATCATGGAAAAACTCATATCCTAATCAAAATAAAATAGAATATGGCACTCTAGGAATCCTTTATTCTTATTTAATTTATATCTTGGAAAACAGAATAGGAGAAAAATATTTTCTAATACTATTGATGTAATTTGACATTTTATGGAGATCAACTATTAACCAAATAGCATTATAGACTTTAATTGTTTTGGGGAGTCCATGGGAAAAATCCATGGTGATGTTTGCCTATTTTCATTATGGTATGGGTAATGGTTATAACATCCCCTTAGAATTTTGTATCTTATCCATAAATTTCTGTCATACCATATACCAAGATAAAAACTCTTCAATATCTCTCTTCATGTTGTCCAACCTAAAATAATATATCATATATCTATATATCTTCATACTTACATGATGAATAGAGAAGGATGAATTGTGAGCTTCATCCAGTAGATCCTTCTTTATGTCTTGTATTGAATAGACACGTTAATGGTTCCTAAACATTGTCATTCCATCATAATGAAGGTTGAACTCAAGAACATTTCTCACATTCTTTTATAACTCTAAATCATCATTATATTCCTCTTTAATATTAACATGGATTAATGGTTAAACATTTCTCTTAGAAAGACAATATCTATACCTTTTCATATGGATTTAAAGTTCTTCCTCAAATAAATTCATAAATATTGGATCACTTTGAATCTTTATAATGAAAAAACTATCATGGTATTTCTGACTCAGAGCATAATCCACATTTTTCTCTTTCCCTAGGTGGTAATGTATTTTAATTTTAATTTAATGTTATGATTTTCTGGGATTATGACTCAAAATAACACCAAAGCAGTAAGGGATTTTGTGTCAATTTTCTTTCTTTGAGACATACATTATGTTATCCATCCATATTCTTTCATGAGGTGTATATAAACCCCCTTTGAATTATAATATAATGAATTTATTTATCCACATGATATTTTATATTTTATTTAATGTAATTACTTCATGGGTCATATGATTTAATGTTACCAAAGTGGTAAATATTTTTTGTTACAATCTAATAGTTTATCATGATTATATATAATTATATTCCCGATGATATAATACCATGATCCATATCTCAATAAAATCATTAATTTTCTTCTCCACTAGTTCAATCATGATAATACATGTTTTCCCTTAATTTTCCTCTCTTTAAGTACTCAAGATTTCAAAAATAACGTTTAAAAAATCATTTTTTTTCAATTGAAAACCCTTTTTATTCTAAATATATGTACTATAAAAATGATTTTTAATTTTTTTAACATTATTAAAATGATTTATTATACACATTTTTATCTATGTTTTACATTTTGATTTTTTTTGGAAATGAATCTTTATGTTGTTTTCCAAATAATGTTTGTTTTTCTTCTCTAGTGAAATAATTCATTGTTTTAACTTTTATAAAATGAATGAAACTTCCAGTCACCATGAACATTATTTTACTTAAAGATGCATTTATAAATTTTCTTGTTTTTTTAATAGAAAAGGTTTTAATTTTTTTTATGTTTTAAAATGTTTTTTCAAGTGGACGAGAAATTTTTCTCAAGAAACATTCAAAGTGATATTTGAAAAATAATCTTCCATCTATGATGACACCCTTTAATGTACTTATACATTACATGGGATATGATATAAGGAAACCATTCTTATCTTTTTCATGAATGGTTTATGTTATGATGAAAATATTTTTATGAAACCCGTTCCTCTACCCCAGGTTGTGATATGATAAAATGATGAATGGATTATGATACCCATTTCTTTTTGATGGGTTAATCTATGATGAAATAATTTTGAAACCTATTTATTTTCCAAAGGATATGATTAAATGATTATGAAACCCATTTCTTTTCATTGGTTCTAATATGAAAAATGTTTTATGATCTTGTGGCACACACATATATGACATTCATTATGTGAGGGGTGGAACCTATATCTCCCTATAATGTGTTAGGTAATGATAAATTTTCTATGAGCATAGAGGTTACATTGGTTATTAGACCAATCCCAAAAGGAGGGTACATATATAGTTAGTTGAAGCTGAAAAAATAGGGTAGATGGATGGTTATCCCAAGCCCTAAACATGTACACTATTTTCAGTGGAGTCCTAACATTTTATGAATATCTTGGTGGGTATCCTTGACATAATATTTTTTGTGCTTATTTTTATTCCAAAATTATAAGTGTTTTTTCAATGTTATGCTCTCATGGACCATGTTATTTGATTCTCTTATGATTTATTTATTATAAAATTCAAATATTTATTCCATAACATAATAATATGATCTCTGATATTCATGGAATGGTTTTAAAGTGTTATACTCATGTTCTCGTACTATTATGTTCATCTTATGCTTAAATATGTCCCATTTCTACCATCACTGAGAATCTGAGCTCACCCTTTCTTATGTTTCCTTTCCTCTGGTTATGAATAAATATTTAATGAAGGGTTTGTTTCTGAATATTACTTAATGTGATGATCATTATTGGAGACATTGAATATAATTTTTAAATTAATGATATTTTGTGCTACGTTTTCAAAGGCACTAGATTATTATGGTTATTAGGTGTGTGTTTCTGTAATGTAATGAATATTCATCTAAAAATATGTAATATCCAAGTATGAGAATCCAAGATCACTATAGTTTGTATCAAAGGAATGGTTTAGTTTACATTTAGAATCTAGGATTAAAAAATCTTGTGAAATCCTAAGGGAAATATCTAAGGATATATCTAGGTATGTGTTTAAGTATATTTATAAGGACGAGTCTAAGTATAAGAAAACGTCCTGGAATTTTGGTAATCGATAGAGTGAGTGATTTAAATGAAATTAAATCCATATCTGGATACTACAAGTGGATGTATATCTTACAAAAACATAATTAAGGGTATTAACTCAGAAAAGGGTGCATTTAGATGGACTTGATCTTAACCTAGTGCATGAAAATAGGCCTTATTTCTTACCTGGTTTGACGATCCTGGGGGATATGCATTAGAAATTCACAAACTTTGTACCAACCATCATGATGGACATAAATAGTTGATGACTATGAGTGACCTAGGACAAAACCAAATATATTTTAGATTAAAAATAAAGTGTCATGATTTAGACATCCTATAAGTAATTTTCATGATTATTTTCTTTCCCATTATTAATAATATTTCTCACACTATGCTTTTGGGTTTTAGTGAATGGAATGTACAAGAAGAAATTGGGTTATTTTTGAATGATTCATAAAAGTTTTGAATGAGGAGAATAATGGGACTGTAAATGGAATAAAGGATTTAGTGATTATTCCAAATTATTTATCATGATATATAATTAACAATATTCGCCTAAACCGACTATCAGAATCACCAAAGAAGAGAAGGATAGATTTCATTGAGTGTTTAGGTGGAAGAGACCATATATTAAAGAAGATTCATTTTTATATATTTTAATAATCTGGGAAGAAGAACTACATGGAATGTATTAATGGAACTTGAAAATGTTTTGAGTGTGAAAAAGGACACAAAGCATGTAATTGTAGAGAAAATAATGAAAAGTTTTGTTAATACAATGGATGAAAATAAATGTCTCCCTACGATATCATTGATAGTTGAATATTTAAAATATTGAAAGTATCACAATTATAAAAATATATTTCCTAAGGGTAAATATGATAAATATAATAAGTAATGTTGTATGAGTAATGGTTTTTCTATTGATGATGAAGACACTACGGATGATATACGAAAAGAAAGAGGTATTAAGTAATATTTTGATTAAGCCTAGTGAATGGCTTAAGGACAAGGTATAATTAGTGAATTATTAATGTATTAGAATTCAACATTTTTTATATGAATCTTGAAACATATATGGATTTTTTAGTATAATTTTTTCATTAAGGATATACATGAATATGTTGAATAGTACCGGTATCCTATAAAAGAGATTTAATAGAAAGTTAATATTTATAAAAAACATGATTAAGGGAAGAAAACCCTTAATATGTTCCGAAGGTTGAGAAGATGGTGTTTATTTTGGATAAATAGATGATTAATATGGGTCAAGTAAATTAGATAGTATTTATGACCTCAAAACTGATAAAGGATTTGTTAAAAAAGTGGTTTATGTTATTATTGATGGATTTTACCTCATTTTATATTTAAGGAATATATTAAATAAATTATGTTTTAGGTAAGGAATTAGGAAGAATTTATGTTCCCAACATGGTTTTATGATAATTCAGGTCATTACCATGTTTCAACAGTTTACATGATGAAGGTATTAAGATATTGGGCATGTGATAATCAAGAACTGGTTTATAATATGTTGGGTATTAATGTTAAGTTGATTTTGAGAAATTTAGTGAACTTATTTATAAATTTTTAAATTTGGAAGTTTTTTAAGGATAAAAATTTATGGAATGGTTTTAGTTGTACTTTGGATGAGGTTTAAGAGATTAACATATTACTTCACCATATAAATATTAATCCATATTAGATAACTTGTGTTGACTATTTTTTTGTGATGATAACAAAAGAAATAAGAAATGACTTATCATTATATTTATGGATCGTATGATCAGTTAGTGATTTTGGAATAAAAAAATCTCCTCTAATTATTATATTAAAACATGAATGTGAAATTGATCAAGGAAAAACCAAAGGATGAAATTAGTCTTATGAAATAAAAATATATCAAGTTAGTACATTTTCATATGTTCCCAGTGTAGATAGAAAATTATTTCTCCAACATTAGAAAAGGGCCATGAAATAAAATGTTGTCTTGTTGTCATAATTTTTTAGGATATTAGTGAAATTTTTCATGTCAATTTGGTCAATGGATTTGAGATTATTAACTTTCTCCTATTTATAAATGTATTCCAGTGTTACTTTTCTATTCTATTTTAATGTTTTCACCTCCTAGATATGTCATAATATTTGGAAACCTAATAAGTATTCTTATAGATGACATTGAAACAAATTTTTCTATTTTTTATGTGGATGTTTTATTAACCATTTTTATGATGTGGGTTTTTTATAAGGGAATTTTAAAATGTTACATATTTTATGACTAGGATAAATTTTGAGGGTGAAATTCTTTTTAAGAGGGGTAGAATATAAAACCCGATATTTTGTGAAATATATTTTTTGAAATAAATTTAATATTTTAAATATTTTTTTATAAAAAACAAAATAGTTTTGATTCAATTATATGAAACATTGATTTTGGATTTCATTTCACATAACACTGAGTTTATACACAACATCGAGTTTATATTGTGTTACATGCAATACCGAGTTTAAATGAAACGTAACATACTATTAAATTATTATAATTAAATATCATAGAAATTAAATAACTTTTGAATGGAGGTAATGAATTGGATTAACTAAATTATCAAAATATAATATTTACACATGAATATATAATGTATTCTTTGGTGACCAATTAATTAGAAATGAAAAAAACTTTTGAAAATAAAGGAAATCATTTTTTAAAAAACTATTTTATGCACATAAAAACATTTTACCTCAATAAAATAAATGATCCACTTTAAGTGGATGATTTTAATGAAATTTATATATATTATATATTCAATAAAATTATTAAAATTAATTTTATTTCAATTCTAGATAAGAGATAAAAATAAATCAAATTTTATGATTAAAACTGTATTTTCTAAGAAATAGTATTGCAACCTTTGACACACTTATTTTAAAATTATTTTTTACCTCATAAAGAAAATTTATTTGAAAATATAAATATAATTTTTGAAATATGAATTTAAAAATTATCTAACGGTGATTTTTTTTATTTACCTAAAAATTCTAATAATTTGATGAATAGTAAAAAAATGCATAATTTTAAATGAAAACTGGCTTGTTGTTTAATTTTTTAAAAGGTTAAATTTTATTTTAAATTGATTTTAATGTAAAATATGTTCAATTATAAGTCCATTAATCCAATTTAGGATGTTTTATTCAAATTTTTATTGAATTTTGACATAAATGCATTGTAAAATTTTAAAAATGTTCTCATTAAAAACCCACATTGTCGTCACTTTTGTAGGATTAATTTAAAATTAAATTATAAACCTTATCTGAATTGAATTTAGAAAAATATATTCCATATTTGTAAAAATAATAATTTATATTATATAATATTTTAAAAATAAATTTTTACCAAAATGAAGAGTAAAAATAGTAAAAATTATTTACCGCGGTTAAGATGAAATTGAGTTTACTGGGGGGTTAAACTTAATAATATAGGGTGAATTAACATAAATAAATTCCCAAAACAAATTTTATGAAAATATTTTTACCGATAACCTTATATTATATATAATAGTGTATTAAAAGAACCTTTTTACATGAAACAATATGTGTAGAATTCTCCCTTTTTAAAAACTTGTATGTGTGCCACTCACCTCAATTATAAAAGGCCACCCCCTCTACTCTATTATTCAAACCATAAAACCCTTTTTTCAAAAAATACCTAAGAAAATAACTTCCAAAATTCCCTCACATAAACCAAGAAGCCTTACTTTTATCATATATCCATCCTTTTAATGCTTTTGGTGTAATATTAATGAGGTTACACAAGGAAGAGTTTACGCTATTCATCAAGCATTTCTATTTTATTTTTTCCTCCACATCATTCAATTCTTGTTAAAACAAGATTATATAGTAACCTCAGTTTATTAGATATATTAATATATTTTTATGCTTTGTTAATTACCTAAAATGATCTCTACTTCATGAAATGGGATATAAAAGAACCATTTTTATTTATAAAAGACTATCACCTTGTGAGAAGATTCCATTAATTTTTCAATTACAATCTATCAAGGATGAAAATAATTATTTATTTACTATATATATATATGATATTAAAGATATTATTATATTTTTGGAAATAGTATATCACACATACCTTTATAATATCTATTTTGTATAAACACGACAATGTCACTCGTTTGTATAGAATACTACTTCCTCACAAAGCGATGTGATTTATTTAAGTTTTACATAGATGGTAATAAAGATGGTTTTAATGAATATACATTACATATATGAAATAAAAAATATTATTTATTGATAATATATCATTCGACCTTCTTCTTTTCCTTTCCAACAAGATAATGAAAACAACTTTCATGTGTATGTATGACCTACCATCTCCATGAATGATGTATTTCATTATCTATCACTATATTTAGTGGAATAAAGAAAATAATTATATAATTAATATATAAAATATTTTTAAAATGGTTAAAAAAATTTATATTATAAAATAATGAAAAAATTTAGAGCACTAATGATAACAAATCAAAACATAAATGAAAAACAAAGTAGTTATTACCGAAAACGTATCTTTAACATGGAATTATTAATAAATGGGTCAAAAAAGGTCATAAGAAAATAATATATGGTGTGATATAAATAAATATTTTAATTTAATAGTTTTATAACTAAATTTTATTTATTAACCGGATGTTTAAACATTTATGATGGATGCCAAGACTATAGGTAAGGGGTTTTGAGTCTCTTTTATTTCTAGGACAAAAATGAAAATTCACCACTCGTTTCATTTTTGTGGTGTATATAATCCCCAATTAACATGTTATATAATGAATCCCATTATTTTCATAATATTTAATGTTTCATTTTACGTTATTATTTATTTGGTATTACCATTTAAAATATTACCAAATCGGTAAGGGAATTTTGTTTCAATTTACCTTCTTTGACTAAAAATAACCATTTTTATTAATTTTTGTGAAGAAAAGAACAACAGTGTCATAGGGGTCTGAAAAAATGCAGGCCAAGAGCATCATTAACCACATGTTTGAGGCCCTCCCGAGAGAAGGACCCTAAACTAGTGAACAAAAACATACTATGATTCGGTGAATCCATGGACGCCAAGAAGTCTGCAACCTTGTTCCCCTACCACCATGTGTGAGTGACCTCGGTGTGATTGACCAATAGTTGCTTTCACTTCCTAATGATGTACTCTATTTTCCATGGAGATGGTCCTAAACCGGATAATGATTTATATAGGATGAGAGAATCTGTTTCCACTACATTGAGCAGAATTTGTCTCCGATTACACATCTCCAAACTGGTATCCATTGCCTGAACCTCCACCTGAAGAGCATCACCCCTACCGTAGAAAGCTGAAAAGGTTTCAATGACAGCTCCTTTATAGTTCTTGATTACACCTCCTCCCTGTATCTCCCACCCCCCAAAAAGGACCCATACGTGTTAAGCTTCAGTCAAATATGAAGAGGATTCCACTGAACCTAGTTCCCCTACCCCGAGCCATTTCTCTGATTGAGAAAGGAGCAGTTCAAAGCCGTGGCACTTACCGACGGTGAGCCATGACATATAGTGCATAGCCGAAACAGGTCTTGCAGTAAATTCCGCATTTTAAAGATGATGCAGGTGTGTGAACCGCGTAAGTCCTTATGCCTTGCTTCATTCCTGGCCATCCACAGGGTCCAACACCCCGCCAGAAGAAAGATGGCCTGATATTTACTCTCAGCACTATTGTCCTCAGTTCCGTTAAACCAGCCCCTGAGAAAAACCTCCTACGACCCTCCCTGCCTGCTCTATCCCGCATATGCCCCGAAGGCCTGCCACACCCAAGAAGCCCATTCACTATCAAAAAAGAGATACCCCACAGATTCTGGCTTGGGTTTGTTGCAACACCAACACTTGGAGGCAATACTCACTCCCATGCGCTGAATATTTTCCTCTGTGGGAAAAGCTTGATTCCTCACTCTCCACAGCAGGAAGTTGAATTTAGAAGGTACCTCTTTGAACCAGAGGAACACTCCCCATGGGTCTTCAGTGGAAGTAACCCTCCTCACATGGTTAAAATCCTTAATGGAAAACTTACGCGAAGTGCTTCCCGTAAAGATAAGTCTATCCATATCATCATTGAACACAATGTTATTGAAGGCCACATGATGATTCTCCTAAAGAATGGACGAAAGAAAGTTAGGATGATCACTTGCCACTTTGAGAGAGAGATATGGAGTGGGGCAGCCTGGAAACCATTGCTTTCTATCCCCCCAGTTTTGAATCCATAAGTTAAGGTCCCCCCTACCCAACATACATTTTGAATGTTGTTGGAGGAATTCTAAATACAGGTGTATCAGCTTCCAAATCTTAGAAGTCCTCACCCCCGCATCACTGACATTCAGCCCATATATTCCCTGCATAATCCTGCCCAAAACTGTTCTTCCTTCCATCGCCTCCCAAGAAAGTTTAGCATGAAACCCTTGCATGGTCAGAGTGACACTCCACATGTTTATGCCCCCCTCCGAAAGAGGTTTTTCAAGGCGCTTCCCCGATGCCCAATGATTTCGGCCTTCCATTTTCCCGTCCCAAATAAAAGATTCCATAATACTTTCCAGTGTGCCAACCATAGTTTTGGGAATCTTCAAGGTGGAAAAAATGTGCATGGGAATGGACACAAGGACACTATTCACAAGAGCAATGTGACCTCCAAAGGAAAGGAATCTGTTTTTTCAGTTGAAAATGTGCCCAGTGATCTTGCTAACAAGATTGTCAAAGAATTCTAAGAGAAAAAAGACTCACCGAAGCCCTGAGGTACTCCATTGGGAATAAAACCTTCCTCATATTCAAGCTAGTATCCAAGGCTCTTGCCCTTCTATCAGAAAAATTCCTGGAAGTATAATAAAGGATTTTGTCCCTATTCACCACCTGCCGACTCCACTTGTTGTAGTCCTCTAGGAGCCCAATCATCCCCTACACCGACCTTCGACAGCCATTAATAAACAAAATAGTGTCATCTGCGAACATTAAATGTAAAATACCTCTTGTATCATGCCGAGTCCGGAAAGGAAGGATCTTACCCATATGAAGTCTTTGGTTGATTTGATGACTAAGATAATTTTGGGAGAGAATGAATGTAGTAGGAGAGAGGGGATCCCCCTTCCTGAGACCACGACAATCCTTAAAGAACCCAAACTATTTTCCCATAAATGAGTTTGAAATCCATGCCGAGCAAAAATAACAGAAAAAGAGATCCCGAGTCCAAGTGGAGAACCCTATACAGGAAAACACCCTAATAATGAAGCCCCACTCCATCCTATCATATGCCTTACTCATATATAGCATGATCACCAAATCACCCTCAAAGGACTTGTTGTTGATGTCACTGATCAATTCTTTCACCACACCAATTGCCCCTAAAATGGACCTCCCTTTAATATAACCATGTTACTCATGAGCCACCCAGGAATCCAAAAGAGGGGCCATCCTTTTATTGAGAATGTTGGCCCAAACTTTGTAGGGTATATTGCACATGATTATGGACCAGTACTGATCGATGGACTGTGGATTCCTCACCTTTGGAATTAGAACCATCTTGGTTGCACAAGCAATACAGGGCAAGTTTCCACCAAGGAAAAAGTATTTAACTGCCCTCACAAGATCTCCCTTGACAATGTCCCGTGTCTCTCTATAAAAGTAACCTGGAAAGCTATTAGGTCCAGGAGAACTTTCTGTATTTAAAGTCCAAATAGCCTCACATACTTCTTCCTCCTCCGGAACCCTCCTAAAAAATATTATTAACTTCATCTGAAACACAGTTGGGGAAATCTTCAAAAAAGTATGCACTACCCCTTGGAGAACCTCTGGCCATGCTAGTATTGGTCTCTGTCAACAATAATTTAATAATTTCATGTGCCATAGAACCCACCTCATCACGGTCGCTAGAAAAAGAACCATCAGCCCTGAGGATGTTTGGCCTGTGGACACACTGCCTCTCCTTGATGCATGCATGAAAATAACCGGTATTGTGGTCCCCCTCGCACAACCATCAGACCTTTGCCCCTTCCCTCGCCACTCGCTCCTGTCTTAGGAGGGTATATGTGATTAAGTTCTTCTTAATCTATAACTCATTGAAAATATTTTCATCCCACTCCTATTCCAGACCAGCTTCCAGTCGAGAAACCTCGTTGCTGATCTCCACCAAATCATTGTCTCGAGTGGGGATGTTCTTCCTCCAATGCCAAAGAGGGTGCCTAATCCTCCTAAGTTTATTGTGAAGAGTAATCCAAGGGTTACCCAAGTTCTGAAAACTCCAAGCCTCCCTAACCACATTAGAGAAGCCTTGTTCCTCCACCCAGGAAGCATAAAAACGAAAAGGATTCCCCCCATGCAACCCTGCATTCAGGGAAAGACGAATTGGAGAGTGATCTGAGAGGCACTGCACCAGATGAGAGACTTTGTAATCTGGAAACAGTTTTAAAGCAGCCTCGTTCATCAAGCACCGGTCCAGACGACACCACGTTCACCTCCCACCATGATGATTGTTGCACCAAGTAAAGGCGTTACCCTTATACCCCATATCCAACAGGCCGTTCTGGGCCATGAATTAGACAAAGGCTTGGTAGGAACTTCTTTGAAACATGCCTCCCCCTTCTTCTCCTCAGGACTTGCAACAATATTAAAATCACCTACAACGATCTAGGGATCGCTGGATGGGTTGAGGCCATCTAAATCCCTCCATAATACCTCTATGTCCTGCACATTACACTTTACATAGACAAAGGAAAAAAGAAACGATTGAGATCCAACCACAATCTTATGATCTATATATAAAGAAACTCTTGAATTTTATTCTCTGATGGTAATTCCAGGAGAATACATTTCCCCCTTCATTTCCCTCCCCTTATTTACTCAAGAGTTCAAAAATAATGTTTTTAAGAAAAATCATTCTTTTGAACTAAAATAATTTTTCTTCAAAAAACATGTTTTCTAATAATTTTTTCCAAAATGTTTTAAAAATTATTAAAATGATTTATGAAACTAATTTTTAACCATGTTTTAATTTTTCATAATTTTTTGAATGGAATATTCATATTGCTTTCAAAACGATTCTTGTTTGGATTTTACTGAAAATGTGAATGGAATATTTATTTTATCATGTATGACAAGAAAAAAACATCCCATAATCATAAAAATTATTATCTTGTAAGATCCCATTATATTTTTCAATATTATTTTCAAAATAAAATGATATTAAAAATGTTTTTATGTTTTAAAACAAATTTATCAAGTAGAAAATCTATTTTACACAAGAAATATTTGAAGTGATCAATAAAAATTTATTTTCTATCTTAGATGACATCATTAAAGTTTACTTATAATTTTCTATGATATGATCTAAGGAAACCATTTTAATCATTTCTATTAATGGTTTATGATTTAATGATAACATTTTTACAAAAAACCATTCCTTTTTAATGGGTTATGATATGATGAAATGGTGAATGGATTATGAAACCAAATTATTTTCAATGGGTTTAGCTATGATGAAAAGATTATGAAACTTATTTCATTTACACATGTTATGAAGAATCATTTATAAAACCCATTTATTTTCATGAGTTCTGAGATGATAAATGTTTAATGATTTTATGGTACACATATTTATGAATATAATTAAGTAATGGGTTGTACCTATATATCTGTCTAATTCATTGGGTAATGATAAATGTTATAAGGGCTTAGAGATTACACAAGTGGTTAAACTAAGACTAAAATGGAGGGTATATGGGTGGTTAGTTGAATCCCACAAAATAGTGTTCACTGGTGGTTAGCCTATGACCGATGTTATTACAAGGGTGGTTTGTCGAATCCTCACATGTCATGAATGTCTTGGTGGGCATCCTTAGCATATGATTTTTTATGCTTTTCTATATGCCACAAATAAACATCATTAACTTATTTTATTCTCTCATGGATCATGTTATTTGATTACCTAATGATTCATTTCTTATAAACTTCCAATATTTTTGTAATGACTCAAGATTATGATCTTTCATATGTAGGTACCGGTTTTGAAATGATATTCTCATGTTCTGTTACCCTTATATTCATTTTTTTGTCACGCATCTCCCTTGTTTACCTTTACTGAGCATATAAGATCACCCTTTCTTATTTTTACTTTCCCTAGGTTGTGATGAAATGTTAAAAGTAGGGTATGTTTGTGATTAGTACTTATAGGGAATATCATTATTGGATACATTGTAGATCATTCTGTAATTAAGAATATTGTGTTCTAAGATTCCAAAGGTACTAAACTATCATGGTCCTTAGGCTTGTGTTTGTATAATGTAATGAATATTCATCTAAAAAGGTGTAACATCCATGTATGAGAGGACGAGGTCTTTACACTTCCATATAAATTCGAATAATTAAAATTTCTTTATCGATTTTATTTATAAACAAATTATTATCAACCATTCCTGTTAGAAAATAATTTTTCAAATTAAAATTAGATAATATCTCATACGATGATATTAGAGTTTTATTATGTCCATAAAGTGATTTCTGAATATTTAAAACATGCTTAAGAAATTTTTAATTTTCAATAATGAGAGGATGTCTAACATATACATAATCATAAATAAATCCATCTAAAAATAATTTTTATACCCATTTTAAATAATTTAAATTCCTAAAAGGATATAAATGATAAAAATATTATTATGGATTATAATATAGACACTTATAATTTTTTCAAAAATATTACATCTTATTATATGAATATTCAATATATAAAATTACCAATCATGCTAAAAAATAAATGTTTTGTTTATTTGGAAACATGGATTCATAGATAATATTTTCATAAAATATCTATGTCATATCGCACATAGATCTTCAAAACTATCACCCTTATTAGACACATCATACATAACACTATTCTTCAAATCCCAAGGAAATGAAAAAATAATTAATTTTGATCTCAGATGCATAGTATTGGTAAATAAAGGACATATTAATGATAATTTAAACATAACATGACCAAAAAGGGTATGAGAACATGATATTAACCTTTTAAGATCATACCCAACAATTTAATGATCATAAACATGAATCATGGAATAAATAATGGATTTTTATTATACATGAACCACAAAGGTATCAAATAACATGATCCTTGAGAACATAACATTATCATAAGACCATGTCATAAAAGGGTGGAATTAAGTGTGTCATAATCATAATCATAAATATCATATATCAAGTATACCCACCAAGATATTCATATCATATTTGGATTGGGTCAACTACCCATGTACTAGCTCTAGGATTGGGATAACCTCCAGTGTACCCTCTTTTTGGCTTGAGATAACCTTCTATGTAAGTCCTATAGGGATTGAGATAACCTCTAGCATAAAATTTGATCTCATAAAACATTAATATTTTACCAATTCATTAGAGGGATATATATTTTCAATCCCACCCATTACAAAATCATATATCCATTCATATGTATGTCATATGATCATCAAAACATTCCTCATATCCTAACACATTGAAAATAAAATGAGTTTATTCAACATTTTATCATCATAACCATAAAAAATTGAGATAAATAAAAAATATTGAACCATTGGATCATATCCCCAATTAATCCTAGGTAACATAAATGGATGTTATCATATATGAAAAATCATTTAAAAGATTCGGAGAATATTTCCTAAGGAAAATACCCTTTTGATTTTTAAATCACATATTAAAAAATCTAAATTTAAAAAATATTAGGGAATGAATTTTATTTGAAAATAAATTTTGGATAATTTTAAAGGAAGCTTAAAATAATTGAGTGGTCATGAGAATGGGAGATTCTATTCTTGTCATCTATGTTAAAACAATGATTCTTTTCACATTTTTGATAAAAAGTCAAATGTACCTCATTCAAAAAGAAGAAATAAGATTCCTTTTAGATGTCTCTATAATAAAAGAAATCATGGATACAAATTAATTTAAACAATCATGTAATATTATAATCAAATTTTTTAAAACATATTAAGAAAACATGGATATGGAAAAAATAATATTTTTGACCAAAGAGAAAAATGAAGTCATTTTCCATTAAAATGTTTTTTAGGTCTACTGAGTTCTTAATGTGAGAAATATGAATGAATAAAATTTATTCTATAGAAACAAATAAAATATAATAAAATTAAAGGGACTTTTTAGGAAATTCTATCATAATTTCCTTCAATGGAAATTCAAGAAAAAATAATCTTGATTAAAATGAGATTGAAACATAAATCCCTTACCTTGAGTTTGACATTATTAGAAATAAAATTAACCTATTTTATAATAAATTCAAATGTATTATAATTATATAGCATATTATATAATTATAATATCATATATGATCTACTTATAATAATTTAACATCCATTTATTACTAAATATTTATTAAAATCATTATTTCTGGGTATTAATTATTTAATTTTTTCATGAGAAATTCATTTAAGTATTACTAGTATTTGTACATTGATCATAGTTCCATAATTTATAAAATATTAATTGGGATATAAGTATCATATATATTTCTTATAAATATATTTATATTTATCCTTTAAGGATAGATATAGATAAATGAATTATATTGTACATGGAGACGATAGGCTATATGTACGTATGAATACTGTATTCATTTTTTAATGGATGTAACTAAATAAATGTGAATAATAATTCAGCTTACTAGGATCATTATTATAAAATATATATAATATATATTCAGTAAATATACACTTATTACTATCCATTTATAGAATAAATGAAAAAATATCACACTATTTCGTGAACGTGGTAGTCTACACGTATATATGAGAAAAATATTAATTTTCTAATGGAAATGAATGCATGAAGGAAGGTATGATATTATAATTATAGAAGAATAATTATTTCATAAATTTAATATATATTCTTTGAAAATATTTTAAGAATAATCTAGGAATGATGGTGACGGAAATGTAATTATTTCGCTAGGTGGAGGCGGTAGTCCATAGTATGCACAAGAAATACTTTCAATTCCCATTTGATAGAAATAGGGTGGATAATGGTAGTTCCATAACCATAATAAAATTTTATTATATTTTTGTTACTAAATTTTTTGTTTTATTATCCATAGAACATATTTTGAGTAATTATAAAAATAAATAAATTGAAATGGGTAGAGTATAAAGATTTCATATTTTTCAATAGGCTGCCTTTAGGATCCATCTTAAAGAAACATGGAATGGTCATTGAAGATTAAAAAACCTCTAATTTGGGTATAGGGAATTTGATAAGATAATTGGGTAGGGTTTTAATGAGATAAATTTCTCAATGTGGAGTAAATAAAATAGATAAAGGGTATCCTTTATGAGAATAGAAAAAGAAGCACTTGGAATTATAAAAAAAATTAAATATAATAAATTTATCTCTAAAGTATAATGATTACAAATAGATATGAATTTTATGAAAAAGGTGATATGGTCAAAATATCATCCTAAAATGAAATTTATATAGGTTTTGGGATCATTTTAAAACTTTTTATTTTTTGGTTTAACCTATTTTTTTACCAAATTTGACTTTCATTGTGGTAACAACTTTTTCAATATGAAATGGACATAATTTTACTTATAAGATAAAAATTATCCTAGAAATAGAAAATGGTGGAGATTTTAGACAATTTATCATGATAATTTTCATAACCCGACCCATCAAGTCCCGCTTGACCGATGATAAGCAGAGTGTGACAACCCCAAGACTTACTCTAATAGGCCACAGAATGGAGACCATCTTTGAGTAGGCACAACCATCATATGGGAGTACATATCCTAAGGTAACTATATAAAAAAACATTTTTTCCAAGCCCATACAATATTCTAAAATTTAAAATAAAACTAATAAAAAATTAAGGAATACATCTATATCCAATAATCATAGTATGAAAAATAATACCAGAATGAATAAGGGATAAATAAAATCCCACAAAAATATGTAAAGAACTCCAACGTACTGAAAAGTCGGTAGAATAGTAAAATGTGACTATTGGTTGGAGACATGGTCTTTCTATCCCATTCTATGATCTATTTTCTCGTATTCTACTGAGAACCCCATTGAATGATCAATCATTAGCATATGATATAACACGTGCATCCAGATCCCATACAGGGGTGAGTATAATAATACCTAGTTGGAAACCTTGAATTTACAAAGCATAAAGCATTACGATAATAGTTAGATCATCACAAGGATATATCAATAAGAATATGAGACATCCAAAAAACATCCAGATATACTCATGGAAGACACTAAGTATCTAGGGAAGATACAAACTATATTTCTAGCATAACATTATTCTTGAGAGTGTGTAGAAATACTTAAGTAGGAGAACCCACTCCATTTTTTGGAAGCACAATGGTTTACTTTCAAGATTTCATGCATGTCAAGTCTATCCCTAACAAATTACATGAAGGATGTCTTAAGAGATTTCTACAAAGACGGTGATCAAACAAATGGACATGGGTTATACCCAAAATCCAATCTGGATTAACCCACTAAGGAGTAGATCTAAACCTATGTACATTTGGTCATGCGGATTATGAGAACTCTACCTAAGAATAATGATGATATAGTATCCAAACAAGGTCCATGGGGGTCACTAAGAACAATATTTTAGGAAAAATCCCTTTGATAGGATCACAATCCAACATCCAATACATAATTAAAAATGATAATATCATATGTATGGATAGAGGAAGCACACAATATGGAAAATAATCCATGATAAAGAGAAAAAGGGCCTTGAACATCCCATGTAAAATTAAGTGGTTTGTACTAGTAGTAAATGACATATTTTCCAGTATCGAGTATTCCTATGTGCTCTAGACCATGTCTATATACCCTAGGCCATTCTTGTGTACTTGTAAAAGTCTGTGTGCTGTTACTTGTGTCCTTGAATAGGGTAGTGTTTTAGTACCAGGTCATACAAGTGTACTTTACCTATTCTCATTAACCTGGCTGTGTCCAGGCCTATTTATCCACTTTGATACATTCCAAGACATTAGGGTGGGGTTACAATACATATGAAACATATCACATGGTGTATTATACTTAATTTTCTTATATAACCCTATCACCGAAGCTAGGTCCCCACACATGGTGTTTGTTCTTCCATTACACATCATGTAGTACAGGAATTTCTAGAATCAGTGGGCCTTCATGTCGATTTTTCCTCCACTACTATTTATTATGTTTATCACCAATAATATTATTAGGGGTCTAATATGTTATTTATCCATTTATTTGTATCATTGGAGATCTAATTCTATCAATCTGACTCGATTAGGAAACACCGCCATCTCCCATGCCATCATCGTGTGCCAAACAAAGAGACGATGGACCTCCATTCTAGTCCAATATACATCCATTCATCATATTCTTTCATTAATACCAAAATTTAACATCAATATCATGTTTTACCCATGACATTGATCTATTGTAACAAATAATTTTTGTATAATGATTGAATAAAATATATTTGTCAAACTAGAGCCTAAATAAATTTCCCATGAGGAACATGTGAAGAAACATGGGAGAAATCCATAAAAAAATAAAATATGAATGAATATAGGCTATTTTTTGGGTTTTACTTGATCCATTTCTACTAAAATGATGAAAAAATAAGCTAATTAATAGTAAATAATGTCAAATCCAAAAATACCCAAAAATAATCCCAGAACTTCAAATTAATCGAACCGAGAATCAATTTGTTGGAAGATTGATTTGTGTTCATTATGAGATAATAAAATGGGTTTAAATTAAAATAAATCAAATTTATTACCTTGATATTGGATCATTCCCTGATGAATAATGGTTCTAGGATATATTTTAAGTGATCCAATGGTTCCATTGGAACACTGATCACCAAAGAACAATCCGTCGATGATCATCCATGAAGCTCCTCCACCAGTTCCTCTCTCAAATTCTTGAATTATGCACCCGAACATGAAATTTAGTTATAACTAGGTTTATATTGAGATCTATAAGGTAACTACATCATTAACTAATAAATTAATTATTTCAATTAATTTATTTAATATTTTATTTCATGGTTAATTTTTATGAAATTCCTAACACCAATAAAAATTAAGTCATTCCTTGGATAAAGACCACATTTTGAATGCAACTATGGTCTTATATTTATGATCCAAGACTTCATTCAAGAGTTATTATAATTTTTAGGATATATTTTCATTTGTGATATTAGTATATTTAATATTTTTCAAAAAATAGTTTCAGGATCAATAAATGTTAGATTCACATACTATCCCAGTGACTAGGTCCAAAAATATTACTGGATATAATTTTAAGCTTTACATGTAATAAAATGACACCCTGAATTCTCCCCACTTTAGAAAAGTTTATCCCAAGAATCTAAAAATATTACTCATAATGGTTTTTCTTTTGATCCTTCATCTAAGACTCCCAATCCCATGTACTCTCATGAAGATTCTCATGCGACCACTAGAAATGCACTAAAGGAATCACTCACCCATATATGATCTTCTACTATTGATCCTCGATATCCATTGAGTACTTCGAAAATGTACCTCCATCCTCAATGTCCTTATCTATTAATTTGATAACATGAAATGAGTCATGGACATATCTCCTTAGCTACGACACAAGGAATACATCATGTACCAATTCTAACTACGATTGTAGATCAAAATTATATACCACCTTGCTGACTTTGAGTAGTTTTTTGGAAAAGGATAATTAATCTTGAAGATATCTTTCTTCCCCAGCCAAATATACTTAATACACATTGAGTTTAGAGCTTAAAGAACATGTAACCACCATCCTCAAACCCTAAATACCTTTTTCATATGTTTGTATAAGACTTCATATGGATTTGGATATTATTCATCCACTCTGGGATGATCTTCACCTTTTATTTCATAGATTTCACCTACTCTAGGCTAATGGGAACAGAATAACCTAGGCTAGTCCATTGTAGTGGTAAACTATAGGGTCTCTTGTAAAATGACTCAAATAAATACATACTAATATAGAAATTTTATCTTTTTTTGTACAAAAACTCTATAAAGGGTAGGTGATCCTCCCAACTATGGCCAAAGTACAACATGAAAACTCACTCATGTCCTACAAGACCTGGATGTTATGCTCTGTCTTGTAGTTAGTCTGGGGGTAAATGGAATGATAAGATGTAACTGAGTCCCAATGTATTTTTGAAATATTTTATATAATCAGGATGTGAATAATGAATCATGATCTGAAATGTTCATTAAGGGAACTCTGTGAAGCATGACTATCTCCTGCACATAGAGGTGACCCATGATTTCTGTTGGACCTTACTCGTGTATAGCGAGGAATTAGTAAAACCTGGTGATTCATTACATGATCACCCAGGTGGAATCGAGTCCTCTAGACATACATGGTAACCCCATCATGAATTAATAGATATACCATCCCACTTCCACTCTAGAACCTCAAGGGGTTGACCTAAACCCAATGGAACTTGGTACTCATTATTCACCTACTAAAAAGTGAGTCATCAAGAGAAAAACTATTCTAATGTTTTCATTATTCATGGATAAAAAAATAGACTCCATAGGTATAAGTAAATTTTTACAAACATGGATGTACTAAAAAATGGGGTGTATGAAACTACCTTCTCACCACCTTTTGAATTGTCCCTAGTACCATCATCTGTCCTCTAAAAAGGATAACATGATCCCCACCTTCAAAAAATACATCAAGATCGTATCCATTGGATATTTGAGTATGCATGGTCTCATCGCCGGTATCTCTAAATTTTAATTCCTAAACATTCTTTAGAAAATGTAGGAGTGAGAACATTAAACTATAGATATGTTATATTATCCCCATATATAAAGGAGAAAGGCAACAAGGAAAAATTATTTGAATCCTCCATCAACAACTTAGAATAATATCTCCTACTAAGGGAATCTTCAACAACGTTCCTCTTCCTAGGAGTGAAAACTATCAAAAAGTCATAGTATTGTATGAATATTATCCAAAAACTCCATATCAAGTTATCATATTTCATTGAGAATATATATTTGAGACTCTTATGATTAGAAGAGATGATAAACCACTCACCCATAAGGTCATTCCACCACATCTTTAGTGTAAATACTACTACTAATAACTCAAGATTATGTTTCACATATTTATTATCAAGCGATATCAACTACCTAGACCCATAAGAAATCACTACTAGTCTCTTCACCAAAAAAACCATGTCTTGTCCCTGAAACATCGTAGAACACTATGAAATTGACACTCTCCCCTTGAAACTTCAATATGGGGGAGCTCATTAATATCTATCTCAAATCTTTGAAATCATGTTTCCACATTTCCATAAAAATAAAAGGAAAACCTTATAAGTCAAATAAGTAAATGGTTTCAATATCCAAGAGAAATTGTGCACGAATCTCCTCAGTAGCATGCCAAACCAAGGAAGCTCCAAATATCCATCACATTCTTGGGTTTCTACCAAGATATAAATACCTAAAAAATTTATTTATCCACTAACACACCATCTATTAAGGTTAATTGTCCTAGAAAGAAGAAATCCTGAATCCAAAAAATGACAATTTTAGATATTCCTATAATGTTGTTGCACTTAAATTATGTATAAGACCACCATCAAGTACTCCCCCTCTGGTGCTCCCCATCGAACATTGAGTACACTAGGATGTTGTCGATGAAGACTACTGTAAAGTAGCCTAAGAAAGTTTGAATAATATGTTTCATGAGTCCCATGAATTCTACTAGGGTTTTCATCATTCTAGAGGGCATCACCAAGTACTTATAGTGATTTTAGAAACAGCTGAATGTATTCTTCAATATATCCTCATCCCATACTCACAAATGGTGATAGAATGATCTGAGGCCAATCTTTAAGAACCATAACATCCCTATCAAGTGATTTATGATTTCATAGATTCTTGTTAGTGGATACTTATTCTTATTATACACCTAGTTTAGATTTCAATTATCCAAGAACAAACCCAATATCACATCTGCCTTTTCGATGAACAACTTTAGGGCTGCCCAGATGAAATAGTGGGTCTAAAAAATCCCTTCTACTACAAGTCCTCCAATTTCACCCTCATTTTGTGAAGTTCCATGGGATCCATATGATATTCTGGAGAAAATACCAGGTCCATACCTAGGAGTAAGACAATACATAATTCTATCTGTTAATGGGGAGGCAAGCCTATCATTCCCTTAGAAAACATGTCCTCATACTTAGCCACCATAGTAGGAAATTGATAGCTCATAACATCAATTTCTCTAAGAGTAATACTATCCAACTAGTGAGTAGTATGGTGCACCCTCCTACATGTTAGACCATACTTATCTTCCTTGGTATCCCTCTTACATACGAAGGATAACCTCATCCCATAAATGCAGACACACCACATCCTCCTCCTAAAATAGTCAATATGTGATAGAAATATGTATACATATTCCATGCCTAAGATGATGTCATAAGGCCTCATTGATTCCACAAAGAGATACCATGAGAAAACATACCCTCCAATAATTAGATAACACTTTCCAAAAATGTTTGTGATCAAAATATCATTTATAGTAGGGGTCTCCAATTATAAGGGCTGAGCCAACATCTCAAACATAATCTCTAAGTCTCAAACTAGGGATGTATCAAGAAAGGAGTTTCTTAGGAATGTTCACATAAAAACTATATATAAGGTATAAAATACAAATATTTTTCCTATGATCATCATTAGATCATCTAGATTGTAGGCCTCTATGGCCTGTAGCTGCCCTCTCTATTATCCACTAACTCCCTGAGCCTTCCGGAAATGAACTAGGGGCAGTGGTGGCAATAAGTAAAAATTTTGGACACCTAAAAATTCTCTAAATTGTCCACTAAAACATCACCCATCAAATATAACATCCTTCACTTTTTGTTTCCTCTACTTCAGCATACCATCCACTATCTTTATATCAACCGTATGATAGGTCAGTAAATCCTACATGATATTTCCTCATCCATAATAAGAATATAATCACCTATCCCTAGGATGACTAGAACATTATTGAGAGCCCTAAACCCCAAAAACTATATCATGATATCACCTCCTAAAATTAATCACACATATAGATCCTTATTTCTTCCATCTACTATCTACTACCTATGTATCAACCTCTATGTAACCATTACTGGCACCCACTGTCGATGAATTCTTACCCCAAATGGTCTCTATCTCCAAAGCATGATCTATCACCCTAGAATATGTAGAAATTAATAGAGTAATAACATTTACATATATGTGTCTATGTATACCACATTAAATGGTTTGCAACCAAAATAATGGATCTTGAACTATATCCATCGAGTATCACAAGATATTGGTAAACCTTGAGGTATAATCAATCACAATATGGATGCATTTATATAGTTATGAAAGATCTTGGATGCACATTTCACACATCATAGATAGAGAGTAATACTTTATTAAGAGGTTATCAAAATATATGCCTAAAAAATTTGTATCATCATATGATGGAATGATAAGGCTCCATCCATGCCATTTGGGGACATGAATAAGGTTCTCCACCAAGACCACCATCTGGTCTACATGTGCCTTGATGATACAAAAGAACAGTGTAAACACCTCTAACCAATACTCATATTCTTATGGGTCCTTATCAACTAAGAACCTAAGGGGTCTGTGAAGTAGAAAATAATTAAGCACACTAAAACTATTCACCTCATATGCTGGTACTACTAGTATTCTATGATGCTCAATGGGTGGAGGTGTGGTTGGAAAAAAAATGGAGTTAGTACCAATTTAACATGTCCTTGTATTGATTAATCATTTCTAATAGAATCATTTTCATGATCCAACTACTAAATACTTACTATAAATCATCATTGGTGAATCTTAAAATAGACAAGATGTACCACATTCAAGTAGTATATTTGGGGATCTGACTTAAGAAAGACGTTGAACCCAACTGATTCCTATATGATGCATGTAAAAATGTTTTCCCTACAAATAATGTATATAGGTATCGAGTCAAAAGGATGGTAGTTAGAGTCACGATGTATAGATTTTTTGGCTACCACACCAACACTGGAGTCCCTGGGCTGAAAGGCGAACTCGAAACACTTAATATTGTTACCATAAAACCCAATCTAATCTCAAATCTAGAAAAAACTTCAAAACTTCGTTACCTAGATAGAAACCCCTCTAATAACACTCTATCATGACCTGAAACATTAGTGAATTCCTTGCCAATAATAATCTGAGTGTGAATACCCCAAGGCCTCCTCTAATAGTCTTATGTTTTCCCATAAGACTCACATGGGAGACCTTAGCCTATGGTATCTATACACACACATGCACACACATCTCCAAGACCATACGAGATGAAGAAATTTAAAATAAAACGGATACCAAATTCATCAATACATCTCTGTCCCATAATAAAATTATGATAAAAAATACTGGAAAGCATAAAGGGACAAATACAAGACCACTGAAAACTGTTGTGAAGTCTAACCTACTGGAAAGAGAGGAAAACCGTTAAATATGACTATTTATATGAACCATAGTCTATCACAGCCAATATAATCTCTATATACTTTTGTTATACCAAGAATAAATTTTCATAAGATACTATACATGGGGATAGATTCCATGCATGGGTGAGTATAAAAATATGTAGTAGGATACCCAGAAATCACAATCCATAAAGCATCATGATTATAACTAACTCATCACTGAGATATCTCTATCAGAATATGATACATTAAATAAAACATAAAAAATATACCCATGGTAGACATGATTTCTTAAGGTAAGGTCGCAACCACATTTCCATCTTAAGATTTTTCTCAAGATTCCATTACAACACTCGCCTGGTAGAACTCACATCATGAGTCTGATACCACTGATTGAGTCCATCTAGATGTCAAGATCATTAGGTCTCACCACAATAATTTACACAATGAAAGTATGAAGAAATCGATACATATATGGGGATCACACCTAGGTCCATGGGGTGTACTAATAACCCGATATGGATTAACTCGCTAAGTAGGTGATTGATGACCATGTACCATTAGTCACACTGATTCTAAGAACCTCACCTATGAAAATAAGATGATATGGGATCCCACCCAAGGACACAAGGGACAATAAGAACTCTAAATAAGAAAAATATGTTAAAGAGGATCATAATCCTTTTACTAAGTTATAATTCCAATCTATACTCTCATAGATATGGAATGCGTTAATGGACCATAAGGAAACTAATCGTTATCGAAGAGAACAAGGGCCTTAGACATCCCAAGGAAAAGTTGATGATGCGTACTAGTAGTACACAATGTGTATTTATTGTCTTGGGTCTGCCCATGTTCTCTATCCCATGACCGTGTACCCTGGGAAAAGTACGCATACTTTTCCATGTCTGTGTGCAGCTGGTCGCATCTGTGTACTTGTCCATGTTCGAGTACCGATCTATGCCCCCTGTACTCTAACTGTGCCCATATAATTGGCTATGTTTATGCCCATGTATCCTTCATGATACATGTAGAGCTTCCTGGGTAGGATCACATGGTAAGTGACACATGTCACATGGTGTGTGATATTTAATTTTCATTTATAACCCTAACACCAATGCCAAGGCCACACACATGGTGTCTGTTCTTCCAATACATTTCATGTAGTACAGATTGCCACATTGTCTCAACACCTAGAATTAAAAATATTACTAGATATTGTTCACTGATTTACATGATGAAAACTTATATATTACAATAATGGTCATATTTATTGGTTTTTATGTTTTTTAAATAATTTAATAAAATATTATTTGACATAAAATATCATTAATGTTATTTTTGACACTATTCATATAATTTGAATTTAATGACATGAAGATAGTAATGTAATTCAAATATAAACATTTAAAACATCTCCAATTTGTTATATTAATCTATAAAATTCTTGGGTCATTATAAATCAATAAAAAATATTAATTTTATAGTTTTTGAAAACATTTACATTATTTTTTACACCCTGTGCACACACAGTGTAAGTGTTGTGTAAGAATTTATAGTAATTATTTTGTCATTAAAAATTAAAAATAAATTTCCATGATAAAAAATTAAATTATATTTTAAATAAATTTTTATAACTGAATTTATACTCATTTTATCCTTGCGTAAATGTTTTAGAGATATTAAATTTAGGAGAGTGAAATTTTGGAATTTTTTTACTTAAAATAATATAAATTTCATTATCATGGTAAAATAGCCCAAAATGGAATATATTTAAATTTAGGAGGTATATGGTAGAATATATTCCATAAAAATGAAATAAAGGAAAGTGTGGTGTTGATTTCAATACCTTATGTCATATTTTTAACCATATTTTTCCTATTTTACACTTACTGAAGTGGTACATATTTTACACGGTTACTAATCTTAATGAACAAAAATAAAAGGAACCCATTTACCAAATTTCACCCTCATGATTCTTAATATGGTATTAATTTTTAATGATTCAATCTTTAGAAGTGTAAAAAAACAATATTTAATATAAATTCATAAAACACAGTGAAGAGTAGTTTCTAAAATTGAATTTGATGCCTAAAAATTAACTTATTTCAAAATTATGAATATTTATGATTAAAATGAATTAATTAAATTATTAAATAGAAAATAGATACATTTGAGGTTATAACCATATCCATAATTTAATGAGACCATTAAATTACTTTTTTAATGAAATGAAATGAATTTATTTAAAAAATTTATATTTTCACTACTCATTGAAAAAAATCATTTTAGAAAAATCCCAAATTTTTACACTGAGTTAATTTTGATATAGTGATTTAAAAAATAAATTTCACTATTTAAAATAAATTTTCAAAATGTTAAATAAATTAATTTTATTATTTTCTCATAAAAATAAATAAAAACAGTTTATTTAAGAAGAAGTATTTTTAATTCATCTAACGACTTTACTAAAAATTAAGTGCTTATTTTTTCTTTATCTAAAACCATAAAACATATTTTTTTAAAAAAAATATGATAATTACTAGTTACTATTCAAATTTAATGGGTAGGTTAAAAAGGTATAGTATATTATGGTTTATTTATACTCTAGGTTTCCTGTATCACAACCTATTGATGAAATTAAATTTATTTAAAAATAAATATATCACAAAATCTTGGAATGTTACATTATACCCATGATAAAATAAATTTCCCCATTGAATTTAATCACTCTGATAAAAAAATGAAGATATATTTATTTAATCCCATCCTCAAGTTCCCATGTAGCTTCTTTTAATTTCTTATCCCTATAAAGTACTTTAACTAGGTGAGTAGTCTTATTTCATAACACTTTATCTCTATTAAACATGATTTTTATTGGGTGTTCTTCATTAAAAATATCATGATCTAGTTTTACAACATTTCAATTTATTTCATGTGATCGATAAATTATTTATATTCACCATAGGTATACATGGAACACATTGTGAACTTGAGGGAAATTTGGTGGAGGAACCAAGTGAAAAGATACCCTCCTTAATTGATCAAGAATCTCAAAGGGGATAATATACCTAGGGATCTGCATTCTATTCTCTCTTATTATCATAACCTTATTCTATAGATAGTTTTTAAATAATAATTTCTCAAAAAATTCAAAATTTCAGATTTCATTGATTATTTTCATCATAAGATTTATGTTGACTCTAAGCTACCTTGATGTGACAGTGAATAGATCTAATGTTCTATTAAATTACATCAGATTGTTCCAGTACAAATAGTTTTTTCTTATCTAACTTCATCATATTACATTATAGTTCTATAATATTTTACATATAGGGCTTAATAAGGACCCATATAAATGATTCAGTGAAATATATTCTTGTAATATAAATCAACTAGAGGAAGGTGTTGATACAAGACACCTTTGAAATCCTTAGAACAAGATCTTGGTATACTATATAGGTTTTCAATAGTTCTCCCTGACTAAACATACATATAAGGATGATAACCATTTCTATAACTCAACTCTCTATCCAGATCATGGGGTATAATTCTCTTGAACATCAAGGTAATCCTCTAATCCCATTAAAATACTATTGAATATGGTACTCCATAAAACCTTACATCTTATTTAATTTATATTTTGGAAAACTAATCAAGAGATAAATATTTTCTAATACTATTTAAGTATTCAAACTTTTTAAGGTGATCAATTATCACCCAAATTGAATTATGGACATTAGGTGTTTTGGGGAGTCTAATAGAAAAATCCATTGTGATGTTTTCCTATTTCCATTACGTATGGATAATGGTTTTAACATCCCCTTATAAGTTTTTATCTTATCCATAACATTATGGAATATCTAGTACCAAGATATAAACTCTTAAATATATCTCTTTATGTTTTCCAACTTGAAATAATATATCATATATCTATATATCTTCAGACTTAGAAGATGAATAGAGAAGTCTGAACTTTTATCTTCATCCAATAGCATCTCCATTAAGTATTGTATTGAATAGAAACAGAAAAGGTTCCTAAACCTTGTCATTACATCCTAATGAATTTTAATCTTAGGAACATTTCTATCATTGTTTTAAAACACTACATCTTCATTCTATTCATCTTTAAAATTGACACGTATGAACGGTTGAAAATTCACCTGATAAAGATAACATCTATACCTTTCTTATTAATTTCAAGTTAGTTCTCTAATAAATTCATAAATATTGTATATCATTCAATCCTTAAAATTTAAAAACTTTCATGGTATTTTTGGCTCAAAGCATCATCCACCTAGTTCTCTTTCTCGGGGTGGTAATGTATTTAAGAATTATAATATTTAATCAACTATAACTATCATATCTAGGAATATAAAACTATTTATTTGTGAATATATACTTCAAACATTTTATGATTATTATATATTTCATAAATTTCTCAATAAATATGATGGATCCATATATTTAATGAAATAACTACCACTATAAACTCCAAATAAGGATTTGGGTAATTTTTCACATGAACCTTTAGTTTCCTTTAGGCATAAGATATATCTATATCATTTTATATGATGATGAATAAAAGCCTCTTCATTTATGCATCAATATAGATCAAAAATGTTTCTCCACTAAAGAGAAGTATAAGCACATTTTTTCTAACTAACATTCTCTTTAGTTCCTTGAAATTTTCCTCACATTAATCTATCAAAAGGAAATTACATCCCTTCCAAGTTAACTTTGTGAGTGGATTATATAGTTTTTATAAAGTCTCCACAATATATAGATAACATAAAAAATAGTGATCTTAGTCATAGTGGCTGGTCTTGGCCGGTGATCAATAACATCCATCATTGATGGGTCCACCTGTATACCCTCTCTAGATATTAAATGATCAAAAAATGAAACTTTCTTTAGCCAAATTTCAAACTTGGTAAAATTTTCATACACATTATCCTTATGAAAGGTAGTCAGTACAATCCTTAATTGATCTTCTTGATCTTCCCTACTCTTAGAATATATAAGGATGTTTTCTATAGAGACTACCACTAACTAATCAAGGTAATTTATAAAGACTCTATTCATTAATTCTATGAATATAGTAGAGGAATATTTAAATCCAAATAGAATAACTATAATTTTATAGTTTCTATTACTAGAATGTTATGATTTATTGGGTATGTATTCACTTTTTATCCTCAATTGATAGTATCCATATCAAAGATAAATATGGGAAAAATATTTCACTTATCATAATTGATAAAAAAATCATCAATACCCAGAAGAGGGTATAAATTCATGATTGAAATCTTGTCAAGTTCCCAATAATCAATACAGAGTCACATTGATCAATTTTTCTTATTAAAAAAAGAATATGTGCACCCTAGAGTGACTAACTTGGAGGAATTAACCCTTATCACGATTCTCCAAGTGTTTCTTATTGAATTATTATAACTCAATTGGGGATATTCTATATGGTTTCCTTGAAATATGTGCAGTACTAGGTTTGAGTTCTATTTAATACTAAAATTCATTATTTGGATGAATGGTAATGATTTTTTCAGGAAAAAATTAAATAAACTAACATATAATAGGTATATCTATTATTTTGATTTTCTTCCCAACTATTTGAGATAAACACCCCTTTTGAATAGGAATCTTGACCCATATGATTGATGTAATTGTGACCAGAAGTTAATATTTTCTATTTCACAGATATAAAATCATAGTTTGGTTTTGAATATAAAATTTAACTTTAATTCCATATAAATTGATGTTGGATTTATGTAAAAAAATCTAATACATTCCTAATATTACATCAAATTAAACTAGAGATAGAATAATGATATTTTTAGGAAGCACATGAGAACAAAATCTAATAAGAGATTAGTCATATACAAGAGATGTGATCATTACACAATTAAGATTTTTTCACTTCTAATTTAATATATAATGTTTGGGGAGGAATTGTGACACCCTTAAAAAATTATTCAGATACAAACAAGTTGGTTTATATGTAATCAAATAAGATACGATCTATTATAGAACAAATGGTTTGTGTACCTTTAACCACTATAATTGTACCCGCATTAGTAATATTGATCACATGAGATATATCTTTATCTCTATGATTAAGAGGTTTCTAATGTCAGTCATCACCATTAACATTTTTTACTGGATCATTGATTAGAATAATTTCTATACTCTTTGAATTTGAATCATTGTAGTGTGGGTGGTGCATTATTTGGTTCTTTTTCTCCATAATTATATAACTTCTTCCCATCACTTCAACATTAGATTTCCTAAAGAAATTAATTTTCACAAATAAAGAATTTAATACCCCCTTAATAAAATTTCATCCATTTCTCCTTCCACACCTTGAGTATAATAGAAGTGTCATATTCTACCCTCTATGATTATTATTACTAGAATGTTATTTAAATTACATCTTTCATTTCATATCAAAACAATGAGATTTATGGGTAACTCTAATCTCTATTTTAACCTTTTTATAAAATTGAACAATTTATTTATAACTATTAATGTCCCATATAGATAAAACTCATTGAATACATGGTTTTAAGAAACTAAAGAATTAATAAATATTACTTTCTTTATCAATGATAATACCATAAGTATAGATCAAGAGTTCTGTAAAAGTTTCTGCATATGTACTAATGGATTCATCATCCTTATACCATATCTCAAGGAAATCCTTCCCCATTTTCTTATGAATAATATAATAAAATTAAATTTTGAAAAAATTAACATCGAAACTTATCCCACTTTATAGATTCAATTTATTTTTGTTGCCTCATTTTCTTGATGAGAGACCACCATTGATTTTATTTTCCTTATAAATGATAAAAATCCAAAATAACCTTTTCATTCTATGAAAAATGGAGAATAGAAAATATATTTGAAATGGTACAGATCAATTACTTAATAAATATTAAATCAAAATACTATATAAATAAGGTGGTAGTTATATCCTTAAGGACTCAATAGAATTTTGTTCCTTTGTTTTCTTGTTTGGAAGATTAGCATGATTAATTTCCTGAAAAAGTTTCTTAGGCAATGTAATGAGATTTTTCATTTGGGATCCTATAAAATTTTTCTTCTTAGGCTGACAATAATTTCATTTTCCATAATGTTTTTCATTAACAGGGTTAAATCAAATTTCAACCGTTCAATAAAACGAAAATCATAGTGTGAGAATCCATAATAATTATGGGAAACCACATAATCATGAAAAATAATTTATAGGATGTCAAAATCATGAAACCTTTTAAATAAATGAAACATTTATTTTATTCTAGGTTATCAATTATCATTATCTATTTAAATCATCCACTGTGGTTTACAAATAAAATTCTAATTTTCCTAAGCCAATGTGCTAGGATATTCACACAAGGTGAACCATAAGGGTAAACTCATTGTACAAAAAAATGATGGATGAGACATACTCAGCCAACTATTTTTAGGGTTATTACCCTTATATGCATCTGTTCTAAAACCATGTCCACTTTTAGTATCCATAAAATAATGTTTCCATAGGAAAAACACACTAATTTATTTACCATAACATTGGAAGTTATTCTATAAATAATATTATTCTAAGGGTTCTAACTAATGTTTTTTCATCACAATTCCCAAATTATTATCATTTTTAGAACTGTAAAGTTTAGTTTATTTGGAAATATTTAAAAATAAACTACTAGTTCATAAAAGATCTATATCATCTCTCACTTAGTTCTTAAGAACTAGAACCCTTATTAGAAACATCATACATAAAAAATTTATTGATATCAGGGAAAAAAATGAAACATAATAAAGGGAGAGATCAAATTATTTATATGGGTATAAAATATAGATACCAATGAAAATTTAAATATAACATGAGAATAAATGGTATTATAAAATGAGAATAAAATTTGGAAATCATTAATAGTAATTCATCAGTAATAAACATGAATTATGATATAAATATTGGTAGTTTATAAGACATTAATCATAAAGAGGGAAAATAACATGATCTTGGAGAATATAACATTGACATAAGATCATTTAATAAAAGTTTAACATAATGTTTGGAAAATTCATAATCATAGAAATCATATGTCATGTATACCCAAAAATTTAATGATAACATGTTATGATTTTGATAACCTCCCATTACCTGTATTGGGCATTGGATAACCTCCCATGAACCCCATTTCAGGTTTGGTATAACCTCCTTTCTAACCATTTTTGGGATTGGGATAAACATCAATGTACCCTTTGAGATAATATAACATTAATATTTACTTAATGAAAAATATTACTATATAATTCTATTTAAACATATTACATAATCATATATCCATTCATATATAATCCATAATATTATAATAACATTCATTATAACATAACTCATGGAATAGAAAATGGATTTCATTGAAATTTCATCATAATAACCATAAACCGTTTATATAAAGAATAATAATAGTATATTTGGATCATATCCGTAGTAAAAACTATGTACCATAAAATGATGTTATCATAGATAAAAAATTCCATTACAAGTTCAATAGATTATTTCTTCCATAAAATACAGTTTTCATTTTTATATCACATAACTAAATATAAAAATTTCAGAAATATGAAGGGAAAAAATTTATTCGATAGGATCCTTATCATATCTTAAAATAATCCTCAAATGATTGAGTAGTCATAATGGTAGTAAATTATTTCCTTATTATGTATGTTAAAATAGGGACTCCTTCCACATTTTTTATAAAAATTCAAAGGTACCTTGTTCAGAAAATGATTAGAATATTTCATTAAAACCATTTAAAAAAAAAATAAATCATGGGTAAAAATGTATTTAAACAATTATATAATGATTTAAAAACTTTTTTAAAAGAATATTTATAAAACATGGATATGGAAGAAAAGATTTTTGGCCAAAGGGGGAGATAAAGTTGTATTTCATTAAGAACATTTTTTGATATATTGAGTTATTAGTGTGAGTAAAATAATAGTATGGCCTCTAATATCATGAAATAAAAATAGGAAAATAAAATTAAATTTATTTACCATGATAAAATATAATTATTTAATTAAATTTAAACTCAACCATAAATAATCTCGATGATATTGAAACATAAATCCCCTACCTAGAGATTGAATTTATTCGAAAGTGATTTCGGCCATTTTATAATATATTAAAATTTATTTAACTTTTATACCATTTAAAAAACTGATAAAATCCTAAATTATCTACTTATAGAATTTTAACACACATATATTAGTAACTCTTTATTACAATCATTGTTTATTAGTGTTAAGTAATTCATTTTTTCATGAGAAATTCAGTTTTGTAGTTCCTATAATTGAATTTTTGACCATGGTTCCATCATATATATAATATTAATTATCATATAAATATAAAACATATATATAGTTTATTATATAAAGTATATATATATATAAATAAATTACACCCTTCATGGATATGGTAGGCCGTACGTACGCATGGGCATTGTTTTTACATTTTAAAATATGAAATTAAAGAAAGGTAAATAATAATTAACTTTTATAGAAAAATTATTATACCATATATATCATATATATTCATTAAATATATAATTATAACCATCCACGTAAATTTTAAATAAAAAAGGAATCAAATCTCTTTGTGGAGGTGGTGGTCCACATGTACGGATGAACAATGTTATCATTTTCCAACAGATAGGAAGGTAATAAGTTTGATATGATATTATCATTCTAGAACCACAATTATGTCATATATATCATATATAAACTTTTAGGACATAAAAATAACTATTCATGAAATATGGTGATGAAAAAGTATTTTTATTGCTATGTAGAGGCGAGAGTCCACTCGTACGCACGAGTAATACTTTTACAACCCATTTGATGAAAAATGGGCGGATAATGATAGTTCAAAAATAATAATAAAATTATTATATTTAGGTTATAGAATTTATTATTTTAGTATTAATACCATATATTTAGATGAGTTGTAATGGGATACAAATAGAAAGAGGTGGGGTAGGAGGATTACCTCTTCTTCGGTAGGCCACCTTTAGATCCCTTATTAAGGACACCTGGAATAAAATTTTGAGAAGAAAATAACATAAAATTCATTAATATAGAATATTATAATTTAATTTTTTAGGGTTTTTTTGGTTATAAGGCTCAAATTTGTGAATAAAATATTGAATGGGTGTCCTTTTATAATGGTGGGAAATGGAACATAGAATTACTAAAATTATTTAAATATAATTAATGTATATATGAAGTATAATGATTTAAAATAGCCTTGAATTAGAATAAATAGAGTTAATGGTATGAAAATATTTATAAATTTAAATTTAAGAAATATTTTGTGTTATTTTAAACCATATATTTTGCTTTAACCCCTTCATCAACCGGTTTAACCTTTACTTCTGTAAGGAAAATTTTAATATTAAAGTAATATAATATTACATATATGTTAAAAATTGGAATATAATGGACATGGTAAGAAATTTTATATCATTTCTCATCATAATTTTCATATTTCTTGAATTTTATTATTTATAATAATTTTATTAAATATTATTTAACATAAAATGCCTTTAATTTACGTTGTGACACTATTCATTTAATTTGACCTTAAAGACTTGTATACAGTAATCTAATTAGAATATAAACCCGTAAAATATCCCTAAGATATTATATTATACAATAGAAATACAAGGTAACTATAAAAACCCAAAAAAAATTACATTTATATTTTTTAAAAACATTTACATGATTTTTCTAACTCTTGCACATGCATTGTGTCACCATCATGTAAGCATTTAGGTTAATTATTTCATTGTTAAAAATTTAAAATATATTAACTTGATAAAAAATTTATTCATATTCAAAATAAACATTTATAATCAGAATGATCCTCTTTACATTAATATTTTAAAAATTTACAGATATTAAATTCAAGAGAGTGACATTTTGGAAATTTATCCACTTAAAATAATTTACATTTCACTATAAAGAAATAAATGGAACAAAAATGAAAAATATTAGAATTTGGGTTGTAAAAGTTTAATTTTATTACATAAAATTAAATAAAGTCAAGTTTTTTTTGTTGATTTAGAGACCTTATCTTAAGGGTCTAACAATGATTTACCCATTTTACTCAACCGAAGTGACAAATAATTATCATAGTTATTATTCATAATGACCATAAATAAAAGGAGACTATTCAAAAAATTTTAACCACTTAATTTAAAATATAGTATCCATTTTTTAATATTCAATATCTAGAAGATGCAAAAATCAATTTTTATATAAATGCATAAAATGCAATAAAAATACTTTTTAGAAAAATTCATTTTAATCATAAAAAATAACTTATATCATAATCAAGAATATTGTTGATTAAAATGGAATTATCAAGGCTATTATAACTAAAATATATCATATTTCCCAATAATACAAAATAAAAATTATAATGGGACATTTGAATTAATTTATTTAATGAAAATAAATGAAATTATTTGAAAAATCTATATTTTTCACGATTCATTGAAAAGTTAATAATTTCATAAAAATCCCAAAATTCCAATCCATGTTAATTTTTTGATGATGATTTAAAAAATTAATTTTATTTTTAAAATAAATTTTAGAAAATATGAAGAAAGTATTTTTATTATTTTCTCATAAAAAAACAAAAACAATTTTTGAGAAAAAAGTATTTTTAAAGAATATAATGAATTTTCCGAAAATTGTGTAATTATTTATGATTTATATAAAACAATTACATATTTTTTTCCAAAATTTGGTTATTACTATTCAATCCCCCAATTTAATTGGTAGGTTAAAATGGTATACTTTATTATTGTAAATTTAGACTTAGGGTAATGCGTATCACAAGTTATTAAAGAAATTAATTTTATTTAAGGATAAATATATCATAAAATCTCAAAGTTTTATTTATATCCATGCTACCAAGGAAATTAGTTTGATCATAATCTATCCCTTATTTTTGTAAATATCATTATCCAAGTAATATAGCCTAATTCTTTACAATAATTTTTGATCCATTACATTTCTTCCTGAAAATCCATTTTCTACAAATTACTTGTTCTTTATGTAGTTAATCCAAATTCCATACATTATTTCATAGAAAACAAATTAAATATTATTAAGTAGAAATAATATAATAAGAATAAGTTAAATATTCCTTAATATCTTTATGAAAAATATGAAATCTAAGCAGAACAAGCACAAAATTCCTCAATGAATGTTTGGTTTGTATTCTTGAATCAACAGTTCTAATCACTTTATCTGAAGGGAGATCTCTATGTAATTTCTAGGTTCTTATACAAGGGAAAATTTCCCCCTCAACATTTTCAATATCATATTGGGGTTTAAAATCTACAAAATTAAAATATCTAAATCCTTCTTCATGTTGGTCTAAATCATTATTCATTACTTTTGAAGTATTTTAATCAGAATTTACTTGAATGGTCTCAAATACAACTATAATAGTTTTATTATAAAATATATTTCATTTTATATAGTTTTAATAACCTAAAAATAATCCTTTATCGAATTTTTAATAAATATTTCAATGGAATATTTAGTGTTAATAATATAAACTTTACAACAATATATTATAAAATACCCATATTTTGGTTTTCTTTATTTACAAAGATCAAAAAATAAATCATTAGAAAAAATATTAAATAACATTATCATACACATAACAAGATATATTTATTTATTTTTTTCAAAAAAATATCATGGTGTTTTAAACTCATTTAACTATGTTTTAGTCATTTCTTGAAAAGTTTTATTTTTTCTTATCCATAACACCATTTTATTATAGTGTCAGAAGGGATGAATTTTTGTTAAGAATAACTATTGTATTCATATATTTTTTCAAAATTATAGATTTAAAAATTCTGAAAAAATATAACTTCTAATTGAAAAAATTAAATAACACTTTTGATTTTGAATAAGATTTCGATAAAAATAATTTTTTTAAATGTTTTTAGATTTTGGATTTAAAAATTAGAGGATAATATATCAATTAATATCATCAATAATTACAGAGATATAACTTCTTCCACTAATTAAATATATATATATATCTCCAAAAAATATATTATGTATAAGTTGTATTGTAAATACTATTTACACTTCCATAATAGGTACGAAAGACTCTTTATGGTGTTTACCATTTATACAAGTATAAAAAATAAAGGGGTTTTCCAGATTTAATTTTGTAATATAAAGAGCATTTTAATGTTTTTATAGATTTTAAAATAGCCTAAAGTTATAATTCCTAAGATGCATATTCCAAAAAATGTTATTAGACTCTTTAACACTTAAAAACGTAACATTTTGGTCAATCAATATAGTAAAATTGACATAATAATTATTATATTTTCATTTTTTTAAAAACCAGACATATTCATCATTAAAAACTATTCATTTATCATTTTGAAATTTTACAAGAATTCTATAATCACATAGTTATTTTATACTAATTAAAATTGTGTTTTAAAATGAAAATATATAATATTTTTAAATTATATCTAATATTGAAATGACATCTTGTCAAAAACCATTGACAATAATTTCTTTATTATCACTAAAACTAATATTACATCAATTACATTTTTTAAATGATATAAAATTTATAGAATACCTTATCATGTTCTAGGATCATATATTGTCCATATACTTGGGTTTACTTATCAAAATTTTAATATAAATGTAATACAAGGTTGGGTTTATGAAAATCATGGTACCAATGTAAACATGGGTATAATCAATTGGAAATATAATTTTTTGGAACCCACATTGATTTAAAAAATTAATTAAAGGTAATATAGTGGTTATTTATTTAGAAAAAAAGGCCTTAGTGTTTCCAAGATATTTTATAAATCTAAAAGAATACTAACTTTCATAATATTCCATCATTTCACATCTAAAACAAGTGGTTGTTGACATACATGCTTCTGAACTTTTAATAATGAATGTCTTGTATATTTAGGATATTAATTATTATAAAAAGTACAGTTTTAGATTCATTTATCTTGTTCATTATAAACATTTTATCATATAATTATTTTTCGTGAAAAAATATAGAAATATATCTTTGAATAATTAATTTTATTTTTCAGCTTGTCATTTTCATTAAGAACAACATTATATTTTATTTATTATGATTCATTATTTTTAGAAATATAATCTGTGAGTATAATATTTTACTTTTCCATAATTTTAAAATTTGAATATATTTTAATATTTGATATAGAATCAAAATTTCTTACTGTTTCTTTCACTTCTAGTGTAATCATATTTTCTTTAATATGATTCTTATTCTAATTATTGATTTCTTTTAAAAAATATGAAATTTTAAGAATTTCATTTTTATATCTCTTAATTTCCTCGTATTAATCAATAATAGAAGTTTTTTTAGAAATATATGTTTATGAATTTTACTTATATTAACATACCTTATTTGAATAATATATTAAACAAAATTTTCCAATTACATTTAAGAACTAGACTCTTTATTGGAATTTGAGACCTTAGTACCACTACCTCCAAATATAAGAGGCATATTCTCCTATTTTTCCAACTTTTTATTCAACTTTTTACTCTTTTATATCTATTTTAATTCACCTATAATGTTAATTTTCTTCTAAAGTTGAAAAATAAGTAACTTTTGGAATATTATTAGAAATAATATTTCTTTTTTAGTTTCCTAAATGACTTTTTCATAAATAATAAATTCTAGATCTTCTTTAATATTCATAAATATTTTTGTATACTCCCTTATAAACATATAAAAACTCATTTATTTTATTTCTCATTTTCTCATAATTCAAAGAGTAAGTATAAAAATTTATATATTTAAATACAACGCCTTAATTTTTTTTGATTATTTATCAGCAATATTTTTATGTTCAAGTGAACATTACAAGAAGTATCTAATAATTTCATAAAGTGTATTCTATTTAATGTTTATAATTTCATAAATATCTCGTTTATTATCATAATAATTCTTAATTAAACACCTAATAATACTTTAAACAAGAAATTTGTTATCCAATTCCTAACCAAATAAACTAATACAGTCAACATTTCTAGAAAATATTTGAAATATTTTATTAATAGTTTCCTCTTAACTGATTTTAAAGTCATGATATTCAAATATATATATAAAAAGTTATTTCTTTTTAATTTAAAAATTCTATCATGAATGACTTTAAAAAATACCCAAATGTCATTTTTAGTTTTACTAGAAGTTAAATATGTGAATACAATTCATTTATTTGAATAATATAAAAGTATAATTACATTATTATTCAAAACAAAAAAACATCATTACTAGTCAAGATCTGTAAATTAATTTTAAGTATTTTTGGGTTTTTACATGAGGGTCGAGTGATCAATGCTTAGCTTCTTCGTGTAGGCTTCTATCCTATTTTTCTAATTTACATAATATGTACTATAAAATATGGAGATATTTGTGGAATATAACCCTAATTAGAACTTGTTCATGTCATCTAAAATTTATCCTTTAATTATATTGTTAATTATATGATATGGTTATAAATAATAAGATATGAAAAATAGTGATAATAATCATTTCAATGTCCAAGCTATGACACTAATTACATGGTTCTGATAAGATGGTTGATTGGTCCAGGGGGTGGAATTTTTATAAAATTTTAATGAACTATCAGAATTATGTTATTTTTTACTGTAAAATAAAATATAAACATAGGTGTTTTATTATAGTTTAAATCAAAGTTATCATATATCTACTCTTTACACTATAAATGTGAGAGTATGATACACACTATAAAAATTACCTAACGATTGAAAAGGAGTCACAACCTATTACAACTTATTTTTTCACACATGGAGTCATAAGCCAATATATCAACATTTTTCACACCTTGAGGAACAACCTAGAACCCTCCTTTTAAAGTGGAGGAAGAACCAAAAATGCCTTTTTTTAGACTAAGGAACAATCGAATACCATTACATTTTACTAGAAGAAGTAATAAGTATATATACCTTTTGAAGGGGAGGTATAACCCAATACTAAGGTCTTACTTTTAAATTAAAAATCATACACCACAAATTATTCCCATATAAAATATATAAAGAATTTAATACTACAAAAACTAAACTTAAAAATTATGTTCTGAGTGTTGATGAAGTGTGGATCACTTCCATAATAAAAAAGATTTTTGATGAAGTCCGATATAGATATTTCTAGTTTTAATCACAAAAATATGTAACATAAAAAAATATTAGTATACTTGAAAATTCTATTGATTCAATGAAATGAGTTTTCCAAACTCGATGTATAGAGTTCATTTACAAACAAAAACCTTGATTTTTTTTAATTTAATGCAAATCCATTACAGTTTATCTTTTCCCATACATACACACTTTTTTATCTCAAAATTATCAAGATACATTAGAGTTATAACAAAAATTAGTTATATATAAAAATAAAAGTACATGTACAAAAAATCATTAATATGGATAAAAATTTAATATAAAAATAAATATTATTATAAGAATAAATATTAAATTCCATCGAATACTCTCTAATAACATAAGAGATAAGCTTTTCATATTTAAAACAATTTAAATTTTAAACTTGAAAATTTATTAGGAAGAAAAATTAACATTTAAACATAATTTACTCCATATTATATATTTTTAATTCAATATAAAACATCCCTAAATAAGTTTTTATATAATTTAAATAATTTATTAGTAGTTATCAAAAAAGTAAATTAAATATATAAATCCATATGTATATACAGTAAATCAATACATAAAAATATAATAAAAATAGTGACTATTTTGTTTTTTCTAAAAAAACATTAAAACATATACAATCATTGAAGTGTCATTAAACATATAAGTTATTTTATACAAGAGATAACCATGTAAGAGTAATTTTTCAAAAGAACCGATTTATTCATATGCATAGATGTATGTAAGCATCATCCCGTAAGGATAAAATTTATTTAAGGATCCTCTCAAAAGGATTTATTGTGTATGAATCATCTTCCCATAAGTATGAAATTATAATAAGGTTTATCTAATAAGTATGAATATTTCCTTAAGTATTAATATTTATCTACGAATCATTTCAACTGTATGTATAATTTAAAAAAATGTAATGCTAATTTTTAGAAGCATGTTTACCTTTTGAAAATTAAACTTCATTGGGATGAATCAAAAATTGTAAGAGTGATTTTTATATGTGTAAGAGTCATTATCAATATGGCATATGAGTCATTCGACACTTGGAAAATTTTGAGCAACCTGACCTATATAAGACTCATTTATAACATTCTTATGATTCATATATCTTCTTTATATGAGTCATGCTACATCTACGTATGATTAATTTATAACTTAGAATAAATTTCAGTAAATGAGATATAACCAAACACATTTAGAGATGTATTTTTCACAAAAATTAGTTTATATGACATATAACAAACATTATGGAAAAAATAAATTATAAAAAAATAAAATCTTTTATTCTTCAAGAATTAAAAGTTTCAAAACTCATCTTAAAGGGAATATTGTAATTATAAAAACATAAAATAATAAATTTGAAAGAATCTTCTCAACACTTATTAATTATTTAACTCATTTATGTTTTGGTCTATCTGAACAGACCTCGAGAATTTCAACATCCAAAATTAAAAAAAAAATTAAGTCAATTAATTTTATTAAAAATTAATTAATTACATGGTGTGTACCTATATGATAAATAGTATATGATATAGTATTTTTCATGTATTGTGTAGTCACATGAAGTGTAACTTATAAGGTGTGTCACCTAGTTACATGAAATGTAATTCTTGGTGTCACACCGAGTAGTCAGATCGATGTGTATAGCATAAGGCATGAATTAATATTTGTATCATATATTACCTTAAATTCCCAAGTAACATATAAAATTTTTATGAAAACCACAAAGTTATTAGTTCTAAATTTTAGATGGAAATTAATCAAGGATTTAATATTATTTAAACCCTATAACATGACATCTATGATGGATAAAGTACAGGTAGTTTTCCTCAATATCATGATTAATTTTTTATTTCAATATAATTACTTTATGAATTATATAGGTTAGATAAACATGCACTCTATGTAAACAAGTATGAGATACACTATGTGTACTATCAAGGTACATGTAGTGTACTCCACATGTTGTCTATCCATAATACATGCATAAGATCTTTGTGTATATTTTGGACAAGAAAATTTATGTGGTATATGAAATTTATACAAGCTACACACAAAGTGATCTCTATGATATGCATAATTTAATCCTACATGTAATGTATTAAATATCACTACTACAAAACATGACTTTAACAGTGCTGATATTTATCAGCACAAGAAAAATGCACTGAAAAAATCTATCTTTATCAGTGCTAAAGTAAGCGCTGATAAAAGGTAACCTTTATCAGTGCTTTATTTTATAGATGATAAAGGTTTCCCTTTATCAGTGCTTTATTTCTATCATGGATAAAGGATACCATTTATAAATTCTTTATTTTTAGGGTTTGTAAAGGGTGCCCTTTATAAGTGCTTTTTAGCACTAATAAAGGTCTAGAATGAAATGAAAATTTGAACAAATATTTTTTTAATTATTTCATTAATTAAATAATTTTTTTAAAAATGAGTAAATTGAATATACATTTATATAAATTTTAAACAATAATAAATATTATATATTAAATATATAAATATATAAAATGAATAAAACTAAATAACTAAACAAATAAAAATTTAAAATGGGTAAATTGAGAATAATAATAATCATTTTATTAATTAAATAATTATTGATAAAGATGAAAAAAATTAATATAAATATATATATTATAAATATTAATAAATATTATATATTAAATATGTATATATATATATAATGAATAAATTGTAATAATTAAGCACAAAAATTAAAAATGAATAAATTACAAAATTATTTAAAATTTTATTAATGAATTAATTATTAATAAAAAGGAATAAGTATAATATATATATTTATATATATTATAAATTTTATTAAATAATATATATTAAATATATATATATAACGATTAAGATGTTAATTAAAAACATATTAATTTCTCATTCATTTTTAATGTTGTTTGATTTTTCAATTTAACATATATCAAACATCGTGTGTTACCTTGAATTCTTATATATATGTATATATATATATATATCTCTGTGTGTGTGTGTAATTAATGCATTTTTATATACAAACATAGACACAAATATATTTACGCAACATATAGAAACACATACACATAATATTTATGTAATTTATTATAATTTTAGTATATTTTTGAATTTTATTATAACATGATACATTTAATATATTATGTTTTTAATCAATCAATATTATTTATTTGTTTTTAATAATACAGTTAGGGTATTCATTTTTAATATTTTTTATTTTATTTTTGAATTTTATCATTATCTATTATTTATTTTTATTTATTTATTTACTATGTTTTAGTATTTTCAGTATGTATTCATCCACTTCAATATATATATATGTATATCCATATTTTTGTTAACAATATATATTTAATTAATAAAACTTTTCCATTTTTCAATATTTTTAAAGTGTACTCATTTTAATTTTTTTAATTTCACTCATTTTTAAAATGTATGTATTTAAAATTATATATATACTAATAATGTTAAAAAATATTTTTTAAAGAATATATTTAAAAATTTATTTTTACTAAATTTATAAATTTATATATTTATAATTATTATAAATATATAATAAATATATTTTGAATAAGTATTTATATAATTATAAATGAATTATTATATATATTTAAATAATTATAAAATTATAGTATATAATTATAATTATAAAACATTTATCATCCCCAAAATAAAATTGTTAAATTAAATATTTATCAGTGTTAAAAAAGAACTGATAAATATACCTTTTATCAGCGCTTATCAATTAAGCGCTGATAAAAGGGATCTTTATCAGCGCTTCTCTAAACGCACTTTTAAAAGTGTCCCTGGTCTATTTTAATGAACCCTAAGAGTGACTCGATCACACATGATTTTCAAGCTCTTACGAAACTCTTCTTCTACCAATGTGTGTCCTATACATTTACTCTGATTAATCAAGGCTTCAATCTAATGTATTTTATTTTCTACTTTTCCTCTATCATTGTTTGATATTTTGGGTTTTGTGTTTTACATTTTTTCCACTGTTCTTAACTATGATGAACCCTACATCTCATCTCCTCACTATTGAAATACAAGGAGTTGTTCTATTTCATCTTTTTTCCTCCATAGAAAATGGTTTCGAAGAAAGAGAAGGATGTTTTCATATGGAAAGGTTAGTCAACATATGGTTAAGAGCCTATTTAGATAAATAAAATAGATTTTTCACCACATGATACTGTAGAGGAAATAATGGCTTTATAGCATGATCAAATTGAGTTAAGTTAAACATTGAATAAGTTAACTCATTTCTCAAACATGTAATCTATATTACCTAGCATTGACATAAGACTTTAGTGGTTGGACGGTGTGTTTGAGGTGATATGCTAACCTGAATTGAGAAATAATTGGGTATAGTTGGTAAAAAATGATGTAAAATGTAATTAGAGTGAAACTAGGGATATTTTTATTGATTGTATCCAAAAAACAAAAAAAATATTCCAAACATAAGAAGTAATCCATAAATATATTTGGATAGCATAATTATGTTGGATACTTGAGTTATCATATGAATTATAGGTTTCTTTTTGTTTATTTTTTCCTTGAACTATATTATTGAGTCTAATGCTTCTTATTTAGGAGTTGATAGGTACGAATCGTTAAGAATATATGAAATGCCATGTTCTTATTTGTTTTTAATCAATTTTTTTTGTCTACAATCAATTATAAATTTATATTAATAAAAACACAAATAATAAATAAATAGTGCATTCTTATTTACTTATTAGTGATGATTAAGTTTATAAAAATTATTAATTGATTGAGATTATTTATTAACTCTATTTATCGATACAATGAGTAAGTTGTTTCATAATAATATCTAAAATAATGATTGTAACATATTTTAAATTATATATAATTTATGAAAATACTTATTAAAAATGAAATGAATAAGAGATAGGGGAAGGCAGTCAACATTTAATATAGATTATTTTTTTCCTATTTTTGAAAGATTATTGTTTTTTAAAGGGTAAAATTATGTGAATCTCTAAATTAATATAGAATATTTCACAACAATGACCCCTGTATATCCATAGGAATGAGTAAATGAACATCCTCTATATGCTAGAATGTAGATTGATCCTCATGTCCTAGAGGTAATTATAGATCTACTTCCCGCTATGTTATATAATTTTCAATAATGGGTAGTATCTATGGTTCCTATAAGATTTTATGGTAATATATCATAATAATAAATTTAAGATTACATTTAATTGATTCATTTCATTTATAAGAGTTATAAAATTATAGATCAATATTGAGCATAAGTTGAAAAATTCACCCTTTAATGGTATGTATGTTTCTCGAGGGATCTTTTGGTGGATAAAAACAATATCCAAAATTGAATGGTGGGGAATCCTTGAGTAGATAGAAGTGATGTCAAAAGTAGGTGGGGTGAGATTCATTTCTTCAATACCATTAGAGTGGATTAATTCTAATTCATCTTTAATTGATGATACTTTTTGAGTGATTCTGTTAGTGTAGGTTCCTAGGACACTTTAATCCTTACTGCCTCTTTGATGTGAATAATTTTAGGCAATGTGGTTAGTTGGGGAAACTCCAATGGTCCTATTGATCTAATAATTCTAAGAGGGTTCATTAGATATGAGTGGTAGATTATTTAAGTTGTATTAGAATATGGATGATTCTAGAAAGATTTATTTTATTGTGATAGGTAAAATACTAGTATATTACACTCTTGTTGATGGTCTTTGGACACAGAATCTAAAAATTCATTATTTATGAGTATCTTATATTTCATCTGGGATTGGGATTATAAATTATTCATAATTTTATTAAAATTAACATTTTCTATAAGTACACATATGGAAATAGAGTAACCTGGGTTAATTTTTTATAATATTTGTAGGCATAAGTCGGTATATCTTCCTGAATTAAAAGTGAAAGTTTCATCAATGTTGTTGAGTATTGATACACCTAGATACGATGGATGTAATATCTGTTCATTTTACAAATTGAGATATTATAATGGATATATGTAGTTATTTTAAATATTTTTATATCATTGTTACAACATATTTTTAAATTATTTTTTATACGGGACCATTAAGAACTACAACTCCATCTTCTGTTGTTAAAGAAGAATACAACACATAATAGTCATAAGCAACATAAATAACGTTTCATTCAAAAATACCTTGGGTTTGAAAAATAATTTTGGGTAAATAGGGATTCATTTTGGTATGATTGATATACAATACAATACAGTCCATGCATAAAATTCTACAATTGCATGCATCTTGCATGAAAATTGTTATTATCTTAGAAGAAAATATAATACTTAAATACTATACTAAAAATAACCTTCACTGCCCTTATTTAATATATCCTCAAACACTTTTTTTCCTTCCATCTCTTGATGATGGATTGTACTCTTTTAAACTAGACTTCCTCCCCTCATTGTGGTTTCAAAGTTCCTTGATGACATTCCTCCTGCTCGGATTCTATTCATTAATCTCCAAAAAAGCCACTACCATGGATTTGAATACTACATCTCCCAACTCATTATTTAGATCTTTAATCCTTTCATCCTCCAAATTTACTACTTTTTGTGAACAAAAAATATGATAGTGAAAAATTAATGAAAACATAATAAATGATTTTTTGGTTTCTTGATATGTATTTTATTATACGAATCACTAAATTACTTTTGAAAAAACTTCATCCTCTTCATTTTATTAATATGTTAGAATCAATTGTTAAAATTTCATTTAATTTCCTTTTTAAAAATCATTGGGAACTCTACTTCCATCTCTCGAATAGTTATTATTGAATTTTGTTTTTTGAGACTCATCACCAATTTCTTCTATGTTGTTAGAACTACTATGAGTAACAGTAATCTAGAATGATCACCATTACATGGTATTGGATGAATATTGGTTAGAGTAGTTCAAGAAACATTTGTGGGTATACAGAAAATATGGGAGATAAATACCAAACAACAAAATACAATAATAAATTTTTGGGAGGTATGTCATCAACGAACTTTGGAACCAAAATTATGGGTAGAAGTATAGTTTGAAAGAGGGAGTCCAATCCATCACCAAGATATGGAAGACAATCAGCTTCTAAGAAAATATTAAATAAGTGTAGCGGAGGTTAGTTTTATTGTAGTATGGAAGTGTTATATCACTATTCAAGATAGTAATAATGTTCATGCAGGATTCATGCAATTGTGTAATTTTAGGCATGGAGTGTATTGTATTGTTCTTATTGAAGAAAAATTAAATTTTAGATTACTCATACAAAAAATGTCTTCTGAACATAATGATGTTACCAATAATGAGGAAAAAGATATGGTTGATGATGAAACTGCATAATAATTAGGGGATGAAAACATGTTGAAGAAAAAAAACAACGATGCAACATCACCATTTTGAATAAAATTATCAAGGTAAGAAGTCAGGGTATAAAATGTGAGTTTGGTTGGAATCAACACAACCAACCTATTAACACCAACAAGTCAACATTCATTAATTATCTTGGGGTCACAATGAGGATTAATGTGTAGATTGATATTGACTAATGGTGCAACATCCAACATGTAATGAATGAAATACTTTAGAAAGATATAATGGTAATGTTACAATATACTTTCTCTATTTTACTAAAAAAATTAAATAATTAAATATTGATTTAATTTTCATTATTTCTTTTAGAATTCGTTTATTTTATAATATTTACATTAAAATTTTTTCTTAATAGCCGCTGGAAAATCCGATATAGGATTCTGAAATCTTCTGATGAAGTTACACCTTAGTGATGTTGAGGGGAAAATAAATTCCCGACCACCCCTTAGTTATACACACATTATAAATTATATAAAATGGACTACATTCATCAATAATCACAATGAAAAATTATTTCAGGTTTATTTCAGTAGATAATATATTATTTGACATTATTTATTTTATCCAACTTGATTCACAATTATTAATCTATGAAAAAACAAAAGTGTGATAAAAATAAACAACGTACATCAAAATCCACGTACCCCTATCACAATGGAATGATGGGGTACGCATACTTAGAGAAGAAATTTGTGTGTATTTTAAACCAATAATCAAAGTTAAATTATGTGATATAAAAAATGTGACACCGCAAACCTTTTTCATGTTTAAAAATAATATTTTATAGTTTAATTATCATACTAACCAGTACGGATTTCAAAGAAAATATTATCTCACTTTGTTTATTGAATAATATAAAAATAACTATTTTTATCAAACATAATTTATTCTTATCAAATAATTATTTAATAGAATACTTTAAATAATAGTTATAATAATATATAAACATAGCTAATTTGTTGTTTAATTTCCAAAATATGACATATATATATATATGTATACTATATTAGACTAATAATTATGATATAAAACTAATACTATAATTTTAAATTGATGTTATATATGATATTAAAAATTATTGTTTTAAAGTATTATAAAGACATTATTTTGTAAAAGTACACTATTTTAATTATGGGAAAAATTATTTAATCTATTATATGAGTTTTTTATATTTTACAAAATATGACATATACACATGTATATAAATAAATTAATAATTATTAGATTATAAATTAACATTTTGAATTTTGTTTAATAAAATTATAAATATATATTACAACTATTTTAATAGAATGATTAAAATTGTACATATATGAATGATATTTTAATAAAATTATAGTTACTTTGAATCATATATATATTATTAAAATTTTATTTAAGTTTCAAAATTACAAATATTTTGTACAAATTATGATAATTATTATTTTGATTTTCAAGATAATACATTTTAAATTGTTAATTTAATTTATAACATTATAAGTATATAATATAAAATATATAAATATATGTTTCATAAAATAATATCAAAATAATAACTTTTACCTTTAAAAAATTAGTGTTAAAATAAATTTAATAGATTATTAGTTTTATTAAACTTTTGACTTTTTAAAGTTATTACTAATATGATATAAGATTAAAAAAATAAATGACAAATTTGTAATAATAATAAAATAAATTGAAAATGACAAAAAAATTTGGAATCCCATAATGAGATTTGGGGGTCTGTGCTTTGGGAGTTGGTGCAGGTCATGAGTCTGTGACCTGGATGGGGTTTCATTGGGGTCACGTCTGGCTGGAAGTTGAGTGAGGTCGGAGTGTTGTGCCACAAAGAAGAAACACCCCTCAAGCGTAGAGTATCAGTGGGTCTAGCATCAACTATTGCATTGTGAGGCAAGGGAGTCAAGGGAGAGGTCGTGGCAGTCACACTCAACAGGGGCCTCGTCGGGAGTCGAGGTCGCGCGACTTCGAGTTGAGCAGCAATGGAGGAGTTTGATCGTTGTGCTTTCTAGGATCAAGTTCTTCGGGGGTATCATGACCGGTGCGAGGTGTCTGACAATGGATAGAGAAGACCATCTAGGCAACGTTAACTGGTCCGATCTAGGTAAGTGTTTGGATTTTTGGTGAGATAGGTTCTCTGTTCATGGTCTTTGAATTTATTATAGGTAGGTTCCCTGTTTCCCCTTTTTAGGTGTTCTGATTTTCTTTGATAAACTCTGATTCTTTGAGTTTTGGTTGTCCGGATTTCTATGGTCTGATGTTGATTAAGACCCACCTATAATGGTTTTATATGTAATCAATCAATGTTTTAAACAAATCTACTTAACAAAGTTTTGATTATAGAATTTATATATTATATTTTGTATTCTGCATCATCTCACACAGTTTGCAAGGCACACTTATGTTTGTCCATAACTAAATTTTGGGTTGATCCTATTGCAATCATTCTATATTATTTATTTACATTTTATTTTGTTTCTATTCTTTTTATGTTAGGCAATACATTTGAGCTTTCACAACAAGCTTGTACTGTGACACTATTTATATGGTGAGGATTTTGGTTATAAAAATCCTTAATTAAAAGTGAAAATGTGAACTTTTCACCCATAAACTCTCAGGTTTTCTTCCTCTTAAGCCTCCAGAAAATCTATCCTAACTCCACCTTAGACTTAATCTTATAAGGGTTAAATATTTATTTCAAAATTGTATTTATTTTGTGATCATATATTTTGTAAGGGGTTATTTATGATTTAATTTTTTGTCTTGTGTTCTTCATAAATTTCTGGAAGGAGACTCATTTATTTATCTCAAAGTTATATTTTTTTTATGGTATTACTAAGGGATTATTATTTTTCAAATATTATCCATCAAAATTACTATTTTTATTCTGTAATATATTTCTTCAATTAAATCATTCAAGATTTTATTTACTTTATCAAAACTATTTTTAAATCGAGTTTGGTGTAAGGGAATTAATATTTATTTTCATGGTTGAATTTATTTAGTAAGAGATTATTTTCCTCTTATTAATTTATGTTTAAGGTTATTGTCTTTTAAGGGAGTATTTAGTATATTTACAAATTATGGTAAAATTATAGATGAGATAAATTTATTTTCAACGATGTATACATATATATATCCAATGATTTATACATGTGTATGAATATTTCATTGTTTCAAGCAATATTATGTCCTATTTTATTTTATTTTATTTTCAAAACTAACAATATAAGGTCTATATTTTAATTTTTTATCTTTAAACATATATTTTATAAATTTTATTCATACTTATGTTTTGAAAACCTGCTTAAGGGTGTGTTTATATTACCCGTAGATCATGTTTTCCTCAAAGAAACATGTAATGGATTATATGTGTTGCACAAAACCCATTCATTTATTTATATGTATATATGGTTTATATATATATATGTATATATATATATATCATTTCTAAGGTGAATCCAGATTTTCAAAGGTTAAAATTTTGTGTGTATTAATATTTATAAGTTTGATAATGATATAAGGGTTCAATTAACATGGTTTTTTATTATAAAAAACCAAATATACACTTAGTTCATATTCGGACATACACATTTAATTCATTTAAAATTTGTTTTATGTTATTATGGATGATTCTCAATCTTTAAATAAAGACTTCAATTCGAATAATGTTTTGGGTTAAAATGGATTAGTATTCTAATGAAAAACATTAGTTTTTATGTATGTATGTCCATACGTTTATGTAATTTAAACATAACATATGATTTGGTTTTTAATCTGGTGACATTGGGGATTAAATAATGTTATTAAGTATTTATTAATTATAAGGGTTTAAAATACCTTGTCTGCCTTGCCCAAAGCCTATTTATACACTTTTTAGTTTTGGTTATATATATATATAAATATATATATTCATACAATTTTAAATAAACATCTATGATACCCATTTATCAGCATATGATTTAAATAAAATGACATCTACCTAAAATTCAAATTATTCATTTCCGAATATAAAATGTTTACTTTCATAATAAGGATTGGGTTTTTAAGGGTTATCATTTTATATGACAAAACCTGTATTTTATGATCATTAGATATTATTACATGTGCTATAATATGTCTACCAAACTTTTCATTTATTAAATTTCCATAACCATGGAGTTGTTAGTTTTTTTACACTTAATGCATGACTCACTATGTATATGTAAATGCTAAAGAATGTACTTAAAACACTTATGACCTTTTATGGAGTTAAGAACTAAATTGTTAAAAGTGTTATGGGACACTTTGAATAATATGAAATGAGAAATTAAATATTCAAAGTGGTATGGGACACATTGAATATATGAGCTTACTATGCAAATGAGGAATGTATTGGACTCAGTATATGACAGGTTGGGGATTGTTTAATGAAATCCCTATGGGTTGGGGACTAGTTAAGGAAAACCCTACAGGTTGGGGACTAGTTAATGAAATCCCTACAATGCATCAGTAGTTCTCATGAGAAAAATTAGGTCATGGCACAAGGCCTTGACCCAGTCCCGCATTATACATTCCCTCATTATGTTAATCACAATTAATTAACCAAATGGATATTCGACTAGTAGAATATTCATGGTAAGAGCCTATAATTATGAGTATCAGAATAAGTAAATTCTTATGGCATAATTTTTATTCATCATTCTAAGATTTATCTATGATTTACAGTTAGTAAGGAAAGATTTATTGTTATTGTTTTATTCGCAACTCTGATCTGGTATTACTCTCAGTTGTAAATTTAGTACCCGCGCTTTCACATGTCACACTTATTATAGTTATAATGACTCTTACTTAATATTTTTCATGCCATATATTCTATACAAGCATGCTTATGATTGGAACATGTTTCATTGAAACTCTGTTAGTTTTTCTTGAAATTTTCACTTATAATTCTTGTAAAAAATGTTATGTTATGATTCATGTATTGCATATTTCCTTAAGAAAATGTTTTGTGAATAATTTTAAAGGAATGTTTTAAAAAGGATTTAATTGAAATATTATTTTATTTTAAAACCCCTTACTGGGAACTCATATGATCACCCAACATTTTAACTTAAATTTTACTGGTGTAGTAGATTTGAGTTACACTGATTGGTGGAATCCTTGTGGAGATTCTATTCTCTTTTAGTTTTTAAGGATTTGTAATAATTGTATCTGGTTCCCCAAGAGCAAAACAAAAAATATCCTCTTTAGTGGAACATGGTGTGTAATTATTCAGATTCTGTTTTATAAAAAAACTACACACCATGTTTTATGTAAAACCTCACCAGCACTAGGGTAGTCTAGGGCCGGGGCGAGACAGTTGGTATCAGAGGATTGGTTTAGAAAACCTTGGAAAATTAGAACAACATTAGAAACATGATTATGTTTTACTAAGTAGAATTCTTCTTAAAATTTTCAAATGGCTGATGAAACAAGTCTTTTGTCTCTCCCCACCGAATTACTAGAACATATAATTGTCGAGTCATGTTCAAAGACATACCAGCCATTTGTGAACCTGTGTCTAACCTGTAAACACCTCTATAAAGTGTCTATCTACCCAAATATTCTTCAAGTTTATCAAGGAATGATTCATGTTTACTACCTCATGTTGCAAGCGCAATATGCTTTTTATGCACACAAAGGAAGGTACTACAAAGGCCTCTTCATGTGTTTCGCCCTATCTGAGGGTTATCTTGCCCTAGAGATGTTCCAGGAAGCTACAGAGGTGGGAGACCCATGAACAACCTATATGTTCAAAGTCTTGAGCTAAATAAGGTATGGGAGCCTTTATAACATCTAGTTTTTATAAAACCAATTCATCCAATTGGTCTTTCGAAACCACGTTCATTCTGAAATCTCCGAACTCTACCCCTCCCGTGCCACCCTTTCGAGTACCTACTATTGATCACATGAGTTTGACTCGAGCTGTGAGTGGTGTATATGGGTGGATGAAATTGATGAGTTTAATAGCGTTTTGGGGATCAATCTAATCGAAAGAACCTACCAAGAAAGTCTCCGACGATGGTGGACCTGGTAAAGGGGGAACTCGGGGGTGAAGTCTGTCTGGTTTTGTTGGTGGAAGTGTGTAGGTATGATTGAATTGTGGGGGCACAATTATCTGAAGGGGGGAATAATGTGATGCCCTGAACCTTTTTCAGGTTTAATAATAATATTATATGGTTTAATTATCAAACTAACTAGTACATATTTCAAAGTAACTATTATCTCACATTGTTTCAAGAATAATTAAAAAATAACTATTTTTATCAAATATAATTTATTCTTATCAAATAATTATTTAATAAAATACTTTAAATAATTATTATACTAATATATGAATATAACTAATTTTTTTTTGATTTCCAAAATATGATATATATGTATATGTATACTAGATTTGACTTATATTTATGATATAAAAATAATACTATAATTTTATATCGAGGTCATATATGACATTGAAAATTATTGTTTTAAAGTATTTTAATGACATTATTTTATAAAAGTACACTATTTTAATTATGCTGACTATTATTTAATCTATTATATGAGTATTGTATATTTTAAAAAATATGATATATACACATGTGTGTGTATATATATAATAATAATTATTAGATTATAAATTAAATTTTTTAATTTTGTTTAATAAAATTATAAATATATATTACAAGTATTTTAATAGAATTATTAAAATTGTACATATATGAAGGATATTTTTATAAAAGTATGGTTGCTTTGAATCATATATATATTATTAAAATTTTTTTAAGTTTCAAAATTTAAAAATATTTTGTACAAATTATGATAATTATTATTTTAATTTTTAAGATAATATATTTTCAATTATTAATTTAATTTATAACATTATAAATATATAATATGAAATTTATAAATATACATTTTATAAAATAATTTCATAATAATAACATTAGCTTTTTAAAAAGCAGTGATAATATAATTTTAATATATTATTAATTTTATTAATCTTTTGATATTTTAAAATAATTAATAATATGATGTAAGATTAAATAAATAAATAATAAAGGTGTAATAATAATGAACTAAATTGTAAATGAAAAAAGAGAAAAGTGGGAATCTCGTAATGAGATTTGGGGGTCTGCGCTCTGGGAGTTGGTGTAGGTCCTAAGTCCGTGACCTAGATGGGGTTTTGTCGGGGTTTCATCTGGCCAGAAGTTGAGTGAGGTCAGAGTGTCGCACTGTAAAGAGTAAATTCCCATCAAGTGTAGGTTTTCTGCAGGTCTAGCATTGGGTGTTGCATTGTAAGGAAATGGAGTTGGGGGAGAGGAAATGGTGGTCACACTCAGTAGGGGCCTCATCAGGAGTCGAGCTCAAGCGGCTTCAAGTTGAGCAGTGGCTGAGGAGTTCGACCGTTGTGCAGTCCAGGATCAAGTTCATCAAGGGTATCATGACCGGTGTGAGGTCTCCGACCAGTGATGGGGAATAACATCTAGGTGACATTAACTGGTCTGATCCAGGTAAGGGTTTGGATTTGTAGTGAGATTGGTTTTCTGTTCATGGTCTTTGAATCTAGTATATGTAGGTTCCCTGTTTCTCCTTTTTAAGTGTTCTGATTTTCTTTGATAATCTCTAATTCTTGGTGTTTTGGTTGTCCAAATTGCTATGGTCTGATGTCGATTAAGACCCACCTGTATTGGTTTTATATGTAATCTGCAATGTTTGAAATGAATTTGTATAACAAATATTTGATTATAAAATTTATATATTATATTTTGTAGTCTATAATAACTCACACAGCTTGCAAGGCACGCTTATGATTGTCCACAACTGACTTTTGGGTTGATCCTACTGTAGTCATTCTCTATTATTTATATACATTTTATTTTGTTTCTATTCTTTTGATGGAGGGTTGTGCATTTGAGATTTCACAATAAACTTGCACTATGCCACTGTTTATATAGTGGGGATTTTGGTTATAAAAATCTTTAATTGAAAGTGAAAATGTGAACTTTTCACCCATAACCCCTTGGGTTTTCTTCCTCTAAATACTCTAGAAATTCTCTCCTCAACTCCACCTCATCCTTAAGCTTTTAAGGGTTAAATATTTATTTCAAACATTTATTTATTTAATGATCATATATTTTTTAAGGGGTTATTTATGATTTATTTTGTGTCTTATGTTCTTTATAAATTTCTGGAAGGAACCTTTTTTATTTATCTCAAATTTATACTTTTTATGGTATTTCTAAGGGATTATTATTTTTCAAATACTATCCATGAAAATTACCATTTTCATTTAGTAATAGATTTATTAAATTAAATCATTCAAAATTATATTTACTTTATCAAAACTATTTTTAAATCTAGTTTGGTGTAATGGAAATAATATTTATTTTCATGGATGGATTTATTTGTAAGATATTATTTTTTTATTATTAATTTATTTTTATAGTTTTTGTCTTTTTAGGGCAGATTTAATATATTTACAAATTATGGTAAAATTATGGATGGGATAAATTTATTTTCAAGGATGTATACATATATATATATATATCCAATGATTTATACATGTGTTTGAATATGTCATTGTTTCAAGAAATATTATATCCTATTTTATTTTATTTTATTTTATTTTTAAAACTAACAATTTAAGGGCTATGTTTTCATTTTTTATCTTTAAACATATATTTTGTAAATTTTAACAAAACTTATGTTTTGTAAATATGCTTAAGGGTGTGTTTATATTACATGAAACTCATGTTTTCCTCAAATAAACATGTAAGGGATTATATGTGCTTTGAAAAACCCATTCACTTATTTAGATGTATATATGTTATATATATATATATATGAGTATATATATATCATTTATAAGGTGAATCCAGGTTTTCAAAGGTTAAAATTTTGTGTGTGTTAATATTTCTAAGTTTGATAATGATATAAGGGTTCAATTAACATGGTTTTTGATTATGAAAAACCAGATATACACTTAGTTCATATTCGGACATACACATTTAATTCATTTCAAATCTATTTTATTTTATTAAAGATGATTTTCAATCTTTAAATAAAGACTTCAATGTGAATAAAGTTTTGGGTTCAAATGGATTAGTATTCTTATGAAAAACATTAGTTTTTATGTATGTATGTCCATGAATTTATGTACTTTAAAACTAAAATAAGTTTTGGTTTTCAATCTGGTGAAATTGGGGATTAAATAATGTTATAAAGTATTTATTAATTGTAAGGGTTTAAAATTACTTGTCTGCCTTGCGCAAAACTTATTTATACACTTTGTATTTTTGGTTATATATATATATATATATATATATTCACGAAGTTTTAAATAAACATATTTGATACCCATTTATCTGCATATGTTATAAATACAAATGACATCAACCTTAAATTAAAATTATGCATTTTGGAATATAAAATGTTTACTATCATAATAAGGACTTTAGGATTTAAGGTTTATCATTTTATGTGACAAAACCTGTATTTTATGTACATTAGATTTCATTACATGTGCTATAATCAGTTTACCATACTTGTCATTTATTAAATTTCCATAACCATATAATTGTTAGTTTTGTTGTTGACACTTAATTCATGACTCACTATGTATATGTAAATGCTAAAGAATGTAATTAAAACTCTTATGACCTTATATGGAGTTAAGAAATAAATTATTCAAAGTGGTATGGGAAACTTTGAATAATATGAAATGAGAAATTAAATATTCAAAGTGTTATAGGACACATTGAATATACAACATTACTTGGCATATGAGGAATGTATTGGACTCTATATATAACGGGTTGGGGACTATTTAATGAAATCCCAACGGGTTGGGGACCAGTTAATGAAATCCCTATGGGTTGGGGATGGGTTAATTAAATCCCTACAGTGTATTTATAGTTCTCATGAGACAAATTAGGTCATGGAACAAATCCTTGACATAGTCCCATGTTATACATTCCCTCATTACGTTTATGATAATTAATTAACCAAGTGGATATTCAACTAGTAGAATATTCATGGTTAAGATCCTATACTCATGAGTATCAGAAGAAGTAAATGATTATGGAATAATTTTTATTTAGTGTTCAAAGATTTATCTATGATTTACGGTCATTAAGGAAAGATTTTGAGTTATTATTTTATGCACAACTCTGATCATGTATTACTCTCAGTTGTAAATTTGGTACCCACACTTTCGCACGTCATAGTTATTAAAGATAGAATGAATCTTACTTTATATGTTGCACACCATATATTTTGTATGAGCATGCTTTTGATTGGAACATGTTTCATTGTAACTATGTTAGTGTTCCTTGAAATGTTCATTTATAATTTTTGGACAAAATGTTATGTTATGATTCAGGTATTTCATCTTTCCTTACAAAAACGTTTTATGAATAATTTTCAAGGAATTTTTTCAAAAGTATTTAATTGAAATATTATTTTATTTTAAAACCCCTTAATGGACACTCGTATTCACACATTATGTTTTAACTTAAATTTTATAGGTTTAGTAGATTTGAGTTACACTTATTGGTGGTATCCTTGTGGAGATGCTTTTCTCTTTCAGTTTTGAAGGATTTTTAATAATTGTATCTGGTTTTCCAGGACCTAATACAAAAACTTCCACTTCAGTGGAACATGATGTGAAATTATTTATCTTCTGTTTTATAAAAAAATTACACACCATGTTTTATGTAAAACTGCACCAGCTCTGGGGGAGTCTGGGGTCGGGGCATGACAAAAAACCATATGTTCCTTTGGTTATATGAATATTGACAAATCTAAATCTAAATCCACTTCCATCCCACATCACATGATATGGAATGAGGCTCGTGTAAAAAAGTAGGGTAAATTAGTTGATGAAAACACAAAATAAGTATGGGAATCATGTGTAAGTATGACATAATTTTAATTCATTATGCTTTAAAACAATATTACATAACAATAAATATTTATGTTAATATTTTTTAATATGGTTTTGACACAATAATCTACAATGACTGTAATAGAAGAAAGCTACTTTTAATAGCTTTGAAGTGGCATGAACAGTATGGTCGTGTTAGAGGATTAGGTTTTGGAGTCTCTCCTTGAAAATATTTTGAGATGATAAAACCACAAGATGATACAAATAATATGATGATATGTTTAGAAACACAAATAGTCTTACTACACCATATTATTTTTTGGACTATTTTGAAAGAACAATGTATAAGGATCAAAGCGAACCGGTGGTGGAGCAAAGATAATTACATGAACCAAATGATCCCACTAGTTTTGAGGCTATTCATTCCCCCCAACCGCATACCCTACTTGGGTTAATGAATTTTGTTCATTTCTATTTATCCTGAATGTGAATCAAATAACATCTGATAAATTTATATTACTATAATTCTACAGGGTATATTTGTATGTGATTTTTATCTGTCAACACCCACGTATCGCCGTGTTGTGATGGGTACAATGTATAATATCCCAAGAGACAAGCTACATACCCATCCCCTCCAAAAAGGTCACATGAGAGTGGGGATTGAGGTAGCATATGAGCTGACTGTTGAGTTTCCTATTCCACTTGATGGTATGAATATTACAACGGCCGAAGCTGATATTGGAGCTTTCATTGCTTGTATGTCTAATCATATAAAGATACATGAGGCACTTCTTTAAAAAATGATATAAAAAACACGTAATAGTTGATTATAAATTTTCTGAAGTGATGTATGATATTGTAGATAAATAAATCTATAGAGAAATAGATGGTTTAATTAAGAAAATATACTGAATTGATCAAGAAAGAAACATAACCTTCCCATAGTACATTCCCTCTGCCATTTCTAGAGAAATATTTATTATCATTAAAATATAATTTAGAGACTACATTTAAAAATAAACCTATGTATTACATTGAATATGAAGTAAAAATATATAGAGTTTTTATGACATATGTAACTGGGATTGTGAGTTTAAATTAGATTCTCAAGCATGAATGGTTGGGCATCTCAGTTGTGAATACATACATAAGGTACAATTTCATAATACATTTATTCAAATAGTGATCTAAAATGTTTATTAAAGTTAATAACTATTCATATTTTGTACATGTGTTTATATCATAACTATATAAAGGTAAGATCATGAGAAGAATGATTTGGATTCATTAATCCATGTATCATTTCTACGATAGAACTTACATTAGAGAAAAATCAAATTATAAAGAAAAATGATCAGTTACTCAAAAAATTTAATCCAAAATCATTAAATGGAATAATCATTTTTATGACTAAAATGAAAAGTTAAAACTCTACAATCTAATCATATAAAATATATTTTTAATTTTTTTATCACATAATTTTATTTCTTTTTTTAGGGTGCAATGGATGCTAATAACAATCAATCTGGACACCCCAGATATTTTTTTGGATCCATTGTTGGGATATGAAACCAGATGACCACACATGATGTGTATTGTGAATACTTAATACAATAAAATCATCATTTTATTGATAAAATTATAAATATATTTTTAGTCTATGTTTTAATAATAATTTTGTTATAATATGGTGGTGGCTCAATATAGGATAGATCATAGAATGAAGTCAGTGTTTGAAGGGATATAGCCATTGAATTTCTAAAAATGGAAGAAATATGGTTATATATAGAAATATTTAACTATCAAAACACTTCAAAACAATTTACTTATTTTGGTTAATGTTTATGAACTATCTGATACAAGATAATTACATCGATTTTGGATATTATGTTCGAAATTTAATGAGAGAAATCATAAATAATAAAAATAACATAATCCCCCAATAGTTAATTTCTAAAGGTAATTACAATTTCATTAAATATATTTCATAATCATTTTATTGTTTCAATTTTATCAGTACTATCAATATTACAAACAACCCAGTTACTCAAAAGAAGAAATCAATTTGTTTTGAGTTGAGTGGGTAACATACATTTTTCAGAATGTATTCCAACAATAAATTTATGGGATTACCTACTATGTTTATGATCTAGTACGAGTTATGAACTTAAAAAAATAATTGGGGTTTGAAGCATTAGTGGAATAATTCTTAAATATTATTTTTTATATCTTTATCAAGATGAATAATAATGGAGGAAACTAATTTGTTTAGAAGAACAGACCTACAAATAATAAAATTTTTGGGAAATTGTGTAGGTGGAGTCTAAGGTGGAGGTTCAGATATAGGTTAAGGCAAGGGTACAAGTGAAGGTAGAGGAAGAGTCGGAGGAAGAGTAGGATTTGAAGACTGATGTGGAGGAGGAGGCAGAGGTGAAGACCGATGAGGATAAGGATATGAAGTTCTAGCTTGCAAATAATAAAATTGTTGGAAAATTAAGTATAATGAGGATAATACTATGATTTTTTTGAGAAAAATTGTTTAAAAGTGCACACATCACTTGAAACATAAGATAATATCCATTATGCAAGTGTTTTAGGTGACTTTTTGAAATAATATTTTTCCCACTTGTTTAAGTGATTTTATACAGGGTAGTAATCCACTTTTAAGATCATTCTACATTGGAAGCTTCAATTTATCTAATATTGTTATTGAAGAAAAAACTATACGGTTTCCAATCCTCAAATAGGTATATAATCCAACATAAATGTTTGAATAAATAGTTCTATAAAATTGAAGTTTTAATTCAAAAAAGTGTCACTCACTAAAAACTGAGAAAACAAGCTCAGATTGTCTTATGAATTTGGGACAGTGATTCATAATTAATTTGTGATTATTATGATTTAGTCTCATGTCAAAATCACAAATGATTCCACCTGTATGGATCAAAGTGTTTGTTTCCTATTTAAAATTACATTTTAGTAAAAAACTTAGGTGGCATACTAAAAACCAAGGAAACATATTATTATTGTTTTTATACTTTAGAAAATCTATACAGGAATCATTTTGGAGTTATAAAAATCATCTGCACCTCAATCCGATCAACATTGTAAATGGTATGAATCCGTGTCATCTTTTTATTAAAAATTGACATTAATTTTGATAAAAAAATGGGCATACATAAAAACAAGAAAAAACATTCATATTATTTTGGTACATCAGGAAAATGATCCATATGTCATTTGTGATGTGTAGGAATCAACTGAACCACAATATGATGCACGGTGTGATCGGTATGGTGTTAGAGTGTCCGTTATCTGTTTAAAATTGATATTTTAATAAAAAAAACATCACTCATTGAAATCAAGGAAACTCATTTGGATTGTCTTGATAATTTGGAAAAGAAACTCATAATTCATTTGTGGAAAATATGAATCAGTCTCACGTAAAAACCACACACGATGCCACCTACATGGCTCAAAGTGTGTGTTTCCAGTCGAACATGACAATTTAGTAAAAAACATAACTTGGATACTCAAAAATGATGAAACACATTATGATTGTTTTTATACTTTATTAAATTTATATATGAGTCATTTGGAAGGTGTAGAAATCATCTACACCTCAATCTGATGCATGGTGTGACCAGTATGACTCTATGTGCATGTTTTTATTCAAAATTAAAATCAATTTTATTGAAAAAGAAAACCGACATGCTCAAAACTAAGGAAATGCATTTAGATTTTTTTGTACTTTATGAAAAAGATACATATGTCATTTTTATGTGAAGTAATCTTTCTCACCTGATCATATGAACGGTGTGATCAATACAATGTCAAAGTGTCTGTTATCAGTTTAAAATCGACATTTTTATACAAAAATCATCACTCACTGAAAACTGAGAAAATGTTCTCATATTGTCTTGATAATTTGGGACATTGATTCATAATTCATTTATGATGAGTATGAATCATTATCATGTCAAACCCAAACATGACACCACATGTATGGCTCAAAGTTCTTGTTTCTAGTTTAAAATGACATTTTAGTAAAAAATAAAAGTAGCATACTCAAAACCAAAGAAAACATTATGATTATTTTCATACATTACAAAAATGATCCATGAGACATTTGGGACGTGTATAAGTCATCTTCACCTCAATCTGATGCACGTTGTTACTGGTATGACTCTATGTGTTTTATTCAAAATTGACATTAATTTTAGTGAAAAAAACTACTAACAGATTCAAAACTAAGAAAACACATTAAAAAGGTTTTGGTACATTAAGAAAAATATATATATGTCATTTATGACATGTAGGAATAATCCACAACTTAATATTATATACAATGTGACCGATATGGTGTCAATGTGTCTGTTATCAGTTTAAAATTGACATTTTAATACAAAAAACTGTCACTCCATGAAAACCAAGAAAACGTGGTTGGATTTTCTTGATAATTTTAGAAAAAAAATTCATAATTCATTTTTTACAATTATGAATCAGTATATTTTCAAACCCACACATGATGCCACCTGTATGGTTCGAACTGAGTGTTTCCAGTTTAAAATGAAATTTTAGTAAAAAACAAAAGCAGCATACTCAAATATGAGAAAACTAATTCTGATAGTTTTTATACATTATGAAAATGATTCACGAGTGATTCAGAACATTTATAAATCATCCCCACCTGAATCTTATACACATTGTAACCGATATGACTCAAAAAAAGTGTTTTATAAAAAATTGACATTAATTTTAGTGGAAAAAACTAACATACTCAGAACCAAAAAAACAGATTTGGATTGTTTTGGTACATTAGTAAACATATCCATACATAATTATTGACATGTAGGAACTATCCACACCTTAATCCAATGCATGATGTGATTGGTATGGTGTCAAAGTGTCTATTATCAGTTTAAAATTGACATTTTAATACAAAAAGAATCATTGAATGAAAACCAAGATAACATGCTCAGATTTTCTTGATAATTTAGGAAAAAAAATTCATAATTCATTTTTTATGTGTATGAATCTTTATAATGTCAAACCCACACACAATGCCACTTGTATAGATCAATGTGTGTGTTTTCCGTTTAAAATGTAATTTTAGAAAAAAAAACAAGAGGTATACTCAAAACTAAAGAAACACATTGATATTGTTGTAATACTTTAAAGAAATGATCCATGATTCATTTGGGATATGTAAAAATCAGCTACACCACTATACAATGAACGATGTGATCGATATGACTCCAACTGTATCTTTTTATTCAAAATTGACATTAATTATAGTGAAAAAAAACAACTTGCATACTCAAAACTATGAAAACACATTCAGATCATTTTGATACTTTATGAAAATGATCCATATGTTATTTTTGATGTGTAGTAAATAGCTTAGCCTCAATCTGAGGCATGGAATGAATGGTATGGTGTTTAAGTGTCCATTATTAGTTTAAAATTGACATTTTAATATAAATAAACACCACCCATAGAAAACCATGAAAACATGCTAGAATTATCTTGATAATTTGGGAAAACGATTCATAATTCAATGGTGATGTGTATAAACTAGTCTCATGTTAAAACCACACATGATGCCACCTGTAAAGATCAAAGTCCGTGTTTTTAGTTTAAAATGAAAATTTTTCTAAAAAACACAAGTGGCATACTGAAAACCAAGGAAACACATTTGGATTGTTTTGACACTTTAGGATAATGATCCATGAGTCATTTGGGAAGTGTAGTAATCATCCTCAACCTAATAGGATGCATTGTGTGACCGGTATGACTCAAATTGTGTCTTTTTATTTAAAATTGACATTAATTTTTTGTGAAAAAAAATCTGACATACTCATAACTGGGAAAACACATTTTGATTGTTTTTGTACTTTAGAAAAAAGATATATATGTCAATTTTGATGTGTATAAATTAGTTACACCTTATTCTGACGCACGATGTGACCGGTATGACTCAAAGCATATCTTTTTTTTTTCAAAACTGACATTAATTTTAATAAAAAACAATTGGTATACTCAAAACCAATAAAACACATTATTATTGTTTTGGTACTTTAGGAAAATGATCCATAAGTCATTTTTGATGTGTAGTAATCAGTCACACCTCAATTTGACTCACAGTGTGACCTATATGACTCCAAGTTCACCTTTCTATTCAAAATATACATTAATTTTAGTAAAAAAACAGCTGACATGCTCTATAATAGGGTTTTATTTTACTTGTATTTGGGTTAGAAATTTTATTTCATTTAAATTCAGCATTTTTATTTTATTTTGCTGATTTATGTTGATATTTATGGTTACAGAATGTGTTGTTACAACACATTGTACCTATTTTTGGTGATGTAGTGTGCTTTAGCTTTACACTATTGTTTTCACCTTTATTAGTGCTACTAAATATGATGATAAAGATAGCCTTTTCAGATCATGTATAAGTGCTGATAAATTAATTCTTTATTAGTAATTCTTAAAGAAACTATAAAATGTATCTTTATCAGCACTTATAAAACCACGAATAAAAGCTATCTTTATCAGTGATTTTTAAAGCACTGATAAAGGGGTTCCTTATAAGCACTTGAAGATGCCCTGATAAATCCTAAATTTATCAGCTCTTTTTGAAGTGTCGATAAAGGATTCTTTTTCAGCACTTTTAATTGTGTTGATAAATGGACTCTTTATCAGTGCTAAATAAAAGTGCTGATAAATGGTGTCTTTTATCAGTGCTTTTAAAAGAGCTGATAAAAGTATTCATTATCAGTGCATTTATTTACACGGATAAAGCTACCATTTATTAGTTCTTTTCTAGTACTGATAAATTCCTTGGACTTTCAACCATTATGGGGAAGTTAGCACTGATAAAGGCTGATTATAGAACTATTAAAGGCATGTTTTTTATTAGTGTATGTGTCACACATTTGACCATGTAGTTTTCATGAATTTTTCTATCAAACCATGAGAAGTACATGCATTTTTGTTTGGAAAACCATGTTCCACCATGGGATGGTCAAAATGTAATGTGAAATGATTCCATATGATGTTTTATTCCCATGAATTAATAGAATTAACTCACATCTCTTCTTGGTGAAAATAATATAGATACACGACGTGCACTCTAGATATAAGTCAAGTTGTCCCATGTTATTTGGCTAGAATACTTGGCACCTCTAGATAGTATATTAATGAATTATTCATCATTTATTAATTATATAATTTTAAACTAATGACTAATATTAAAATTTAGATTAAATAAAAAATTTATTATAAATGAAACACTAATAAAAATATGTAAATCATTCAGTGATTGAAAAATAATTATAAATTGATATGTATATGCCCTGATATCACTTGAAGGTTCTGGTGTATAGTGGAAGCATTTGGGGATTTCCCCAATAATATTTTTTCACCAAATTATTTGTATAAGACCTCAAAACTAGATGAATGTGACCCTAGAAGAATCAAAGGAAAGTTAATTCACATATAATTTAAATTAATATATAATTACCCTTTTTTGAAGTTATTTATTCATTGTTAAATTAATTTCACTATTCTTATTGTACTATCATTATGAAAAAGGGTCTAAGGGTAGAATCCCTTTAGTGGTGATCTAGATATTCTGGATGATTCATGAACTATCTCTATAGAAATATTTGGGTGCTAGAACAAATTATTCTAACAGTTTCTTTATTTTCCATTGATCATTAGACGACTTCTTTGAATAGAAGATTTATTTCTCCTATTCTTCGATCATTGAGAGGGAGGAGGAGCATCATTTCTCTATGATCTTGAGAGCATTATATATAAACTATCTATAGGGTTGAGATAATTATCTATATATTATTCATTATTGAAGTTATCATAGGATGATGAAAATGGAATATTATGTTATTTTAATGAATTATGATTAAGTAAAGATTATTATGAATAAAAATAAGTTTCTTGGATGTTTATTACTAGAAGGGAGAGAATGTCAGAAGATGATTTTTTGATCCTAAATTCCTCTAACTTCATCATTACTAAAATTTTTCAATGTTTAACATGAGTTCATTAATTAAATTTTTGGATATATAAAATTTGGACTACTGGATGGATAAATCTTGTAAAAGTTTTGGATAAAGAAAGTAGATTTTACTTTAAGTACACTTGAGGGTTCACTATAAAGAAGAAAACAGGATGGAGTATATCATACTATTTTACTGGATAAACATTCATAAATTCATCAAATAGATTGTTTTTAGATAGAGTATAATATGCAGTTTTTTATATAGGTTTATAGATGGAGAAACCTGAGAACAAGTTCTCTAGAAAAAGTGTTCTAAATGGTTTTTTCTAGATATAAGTGATGTGGAAGCTACCAGATAAAGAACATATATAAGGTCATCAGATAGAGAGAGCCTGATAAACATTAGTGAGACCATAAAAAAGGAAAATCCAATTGAACATTTTCACTAGATGGATAATTTCCTGACATTGAAGATTATTTTGAATAAAGAAACCTTTTTGGTTGTAAATTGTAAACTTTAGATCATTAGACATAGTTTTTCAGATAGTAGGGATCTTGATGAAGAATCTCCAGATGAATAGGTACCAAACAAAGAGGATTCTGAAAAAATGGCACTAGGTGAAGAATTACTAGATGGATGAGTTCTTATTAGGAAATACCAGATAAATAAATTATCATGAATAATTACTAACCAAAGAAGTTGTTACACTATTTCAGAAAGAAAAACCCATATATTTGTAATCTTTAAACATGTCCACAATGATGAGATGGACGTTCAAAGACACAATATTCATAAAGGAAAGATCATGATTATCCATGATATTTGAGGATGATGTGTTGATATCTTTGATATAGATATTTTAGGAAATTTTTATTAAGAATGTTGACTATTATTTGTTAGAATCATTGAAGGTGGTAAAATGAAATTTAATTTGATCTTGAAATTCAAATTTGGAGTTCAAAATTATTACTCATTTTTAGTAGGATGTCTGAGTATATAAAGGGGAGAAGGTCTGACAACCCAGTTAATTTTTATAGTAAATCAATTTTATCCAATATTTTTATCCATTAATTGGATTATATAAAGTTATATTAATTATGAAAATATTAATTAAATTTTCAATCAGAAAAGAAAAAATTTAATTCATACTAAATTTGTTTACATGTATTATTTAGTTTTATTTACAAGATTAATTTCAAAATTTTATAATTTTAATTTAATATAATTTATATCATTTTTGAAATTATAAATTCAAATTTATTATACAGTTACTTTTTAGGAATTTTTTGAAATTTTTTTGAGTGAATTATAGAAAACATACTTTTTAAAAGAAATTTCTATTTTATTTTTAAATATTTAAAAATTAAAATTATATTTTTATTAGATCTAAAATTTAATTATTTTATTTTTATTAAACATAATCCAATTAATTTTATTATAATCAAAATTATACTTGAATTTTGTGTACAACCATTCTTATATATAAAATTCATTTTTATAGAAAACCATTTTTCTTCGCATGTTGTGGATTTATTTTAAAAGTAATTTTTTCCACTAATAAAAATTAAATTTGATAAAAATGACTCCATATTTTTAATCATCATGTCAATATTTGGTAATTATTTAACTTTTATTTTTTTCATTGTGAATATTATGTTTGGAAAAATATCAGCTACTACTGTATGAGTTAAAATAGGTTAAATCTAAAAGGATAAGGTTAAAAATGACATAATAACTTTTTTGAATTATATTGGTTGGTTATATTTAGACCATATATTTTATCATATATTAAAATGGTCCATTTTTATCAATTTTTATTTAGTAAGACATTAATGTATTTAAGTAGTTTGAAAAATTATAAATTTATCCCCCCACTTATAATAGAAGACAACATATCCTCTTTTATTCGTACTTCAAGAGCCTCTTATCTATGCCAAATGATTACCAGATAAATTTTAAAAATCAGTAAACATTTTCTTATGGCCCTAGTTTGACCACAATACCATCCTAGAAAGTATTTAGGTATAAACATAAGAGTATGGTCTAAAGAAGAGGTATAACTATTAACTAAGAGTTATATTCTTATTTATTATTTTAGCTCACTGAAATATAGGCTAACCCTTTAAATATATTAACAATATTATATTCCATATAATATAATTCTATTATGTTTATGGTATACCCCATTTCCGTATATTTGACAGGTAAAAAGATAAACACATCGCTCGTGTGTACGTGTGCACTACCTCCTTACAAGATGATGTATTTCATTTTTCATCACCGAGCCTTATGGTTCATTATAATGATGGATAAAGATGGAATAATATGATATATATTAAATAAATTAAATTCTATAATTATAAATTAAAATTAAAATTATTTTCTTAATATTCAACAAAAAATAAAAACATGGCTCATGGGTATGTGAAAACTAACATTTTGTGAACCAATGTATCTTACTTTTCATCCCCTAATCACATGGATGTTATATAGTTTCTAAACAATTCACATTTTACCCTTTTTGGCGGGGTGAAGATGGTCCCATAGTACCTATGAAGTATATCCTTTTTACATCAAGAAGGAGTTTCCACGGTTGAGCAGTCCTAGTGGGAGATTAATGTGGGTTTAGTGTTTGTGAAATGGTCCCATGTCAGGTACGAGGTCCTCAGATGGTCTCCAATGGGCTTATTCTTAGGTCTAGAAACAACCAACAACCCTTTTATCTATGATTCATGGACCTGCTTTCCAAATGATGCCGATTGTTGGATGATTTGGAAAATAACACTTCAAGACTCCACTGGTCGAGAGGATGGGAAGTCCAGCTCATCACACCCTTTTGGGGGAATTATTTACTATTTTAGGACTCTCTTATAGATTCAAGAAAAGGTCATATGTTCGTGAATCCATGGTTAATTCCCAATCATGTGTCCATGGTGTACCTATGGGATAAAAAAATCAATCAAAGTATGCATGGGTCAAGAGTTTGTTGAGAAAATGCTGGCTGAAGACATATAGTGAGGCGCTCTGAGGTTTTCCATCATCCATGTGGGATGAGAGCTATTTTTGTGTTGGTATCAAACCCATAAGATGGGGTTCCTACATATCCTCATGAGAGGAATCTGATTCCACATAGTTTAATGTCTCTTTACTGGGAACATCAATTTTTAAGGTTGTGTGACAAGGGACCCATCCATGTAGTTTAACATCATGCGGTAAGGACATCTAGGCAGAAGATGCCCAGTCAAGATTTGGTGCGGGACTTTCATTGAGGTGTCCCATGGTTCTTAGAAGAGATTCAATCTCCTAGGTTAATATGGACATACTAGGGATGTTTCCCAGAGGACATTGGTGTAATTTGGGTGTTGGGTTTGGAATTCAAAGAGGCTTCCTATGTATCCCAATTGGTTGAGAATCAAATCCCTTGTAGTTTGGTTGGATGGGGATTATATTTGGAAGTTTCCCACATGAGGGGATATGGTTGGGACTTACACTGTAGAGGAGATATATATTTGAGAGAAATGACTCGGGACTTACTCCTAAAGATGATGTCCTAGCGAGTTTGGGGGGATTTTATTGCGAAAAAATTTTAAGGAGAACATCCCTCAAGATCGGGCCCTAAGATGGTGTCCTATATATATCCTATGAAGGAATGAATCATAGTTCTTGTAGTTCATTCACCTAGGGATTACGCTTAGGAGCTTCCCGATAAGGGGCATGATTGGGGCTTACGCATGAGAGATTCCTATTTGAGCTTGAGCCTTGAGACAGTCATCCTATGTATCATGGTTAGATCAGGAATCAGAGTTCTCATAGTTTATATGAAATCAATTGTGTGGATGTTGTGTTAATTACAACCCTTTAGGACCTCATGAGTTATGCTCGGTTTTTGAAACAAGTGGATGCGAAAGATTCAATAAAGGAACACATATTTCCCTTCCCATCTGGTGGAAAATTAGGAATTTACGATAGAAGATACAAGGGCGATGGTGGGTGAGGGTGTGGAGAATTGAACCCTTCAATGTGAAATGAATGTGATGGTCATTAGTTCCATATAGAATTTCTAGGGTATTAATCCAGTAGGGATGCCCTAAAACTAGTTCTCAAAAAATGGGAGGAGCATATACCCTTGTCAAAGGGGAAGGAAATCCCGAACTCCTCTTTCATCACTGACGCTAATGGAAGGGAAAAGCCAGTGATTACCCTTAATCCCAAGAAAGGGGAGGTTCATGTTAGTATCCCAAGGTGAGACCCCAATTTTTCATGCAGATGTAGACTTAGGAACATTCTAGAATCCCATACCGATGTGGGTATTTCCTTTGTGACTCTTCTTACCGTGGGTGTATAGACTCAGAAGGGCGTGCTGATGTGCCTGATGATCTTATCATATGGGTCTTGTGGATTTGGAGGAGGCTTTGTCTTGATGTTTTTGGACTGGTTTTCAGAGGGGATTCATAGTATGGGGTGGAAATAGAACAGAATTATCGATACCAGAAGGTGGAAGGCCTGAAGGTACCCCATTTAGTGTAATATTGTTCATGATGGCTGGGGTAACCTCCACAAGGCATATTGCTATGTGGGTGGAGGAGTCTTCCACGTACTGAGGTGGTAAATAGGCCTAGATTTGGTCTTTGTATCATGGCTGTATACAACCATAGTTTCCATCCGTATAGGGTGGTGCGATGTGGTGTTGGATTCCATGCATGTAGTGAAGCGCTATGCGGTGTAGGGTTTTGTCCATATAGCAATGTGATATGTGGTACGCTAGATTGAAGAAGGGGAATTGACCCTACGGTTTACAATAAGTTTATCTGCGAAGGGAACATGGTTCATGGTTCACCAATTAGGTTCATATCCTGTTCATTATTATTATTATTCCTTCCATTAATAGTATGTGGTGGGTTTATACCTTCTGAAACCCATTTTCAACTCCGAACTTCATTGATCGTTTTTCTGTAAATTCTTCCATCCATAAACTCCATGATCCCAAATTCCAATCTCTTTTCACAGATCCCCTCAGGGTCCTTTTAGAGAGTTCTAAGGAGGCGGTATATATAGGTCACACATCAGCTTTTGTAAAAGACAATGGGGAAATAATCTTGCCGGTGGACGACTCGGTCAATCAAGGTTTGTGGGGATGAGGTTCGTAGAGGTTGTGGTTCATGGAGGTGGTCGTCATCACCTTAATCCCATGAACTAATTATCTTGTTTGTGGGAGGCCGTCAACATCACCTTACTCGTGAAATGTTTTGGTTTGCAGGGGCAGTTCACGGTAGCATACCACTCCATCATGTTTTCTCCAATGACACCGTTTGCGGGATCTAGCGCCATTGTCTTTATTCCATGTACTACTCAGTTCACAGGGAATGCCATCTGAAAACCATTTCTGGAATTCTGTATGCAGACCAATTGGGTCCGTTTCTAAATTTGGCTTCTTCAACAGTTTTATGTAAATCCTTCATCCAATTGATTTTCTTTCATTTTCCAAAATTATTGGAGTATTTAATTTCCCTTTGGAATGTTTTTAGGACCATACAAGTTCCCCCAACATAATGGGTTCTAATCAGGATTTAAAGGAGGATATTCCAATTCCGAAAGTGATCCTATACTAAACTAGGTTGTGGTAAAAAGGTGGAACCGATGGGGGACCACACCTATAAATATTGGGTACAAGTCATTTTCTTTTATCAGATTTCTTGGTGAAAACCACTCTCGAATGGTGAGTTTGAACTTTCATGTGGTGAATGTCATATGCGGGTCATATCCGTCTGAAAAAAAATTTGAACTCGTGAACATAACATTTAAATTTCAAAATTGTGAGAATGGAATTCTACATAGTGGGGGATGTATGTGGTTTACCTATCCCATGAACTGTTCAGTTCGATGGAAAATTTCCCACAGGAGAGCGCCTTGCGGATTTCCGCAAACTATCAATTTGTGGGGAATGCCTTCTGTGAACTGTTTTTGGGGTTTAGTATGCGAAACATTATTTTTCAGAATTATTTTTCGTCTTTTGTCAAAAAAAAATTGAGATGATGTTTTGTATGGTATTTTTGTTTAGAAAAGAGACGGATCTTCCATTTATCTTAATAGAAGCAACCAGAAAGAGGGTTTCCATGGATGAGAATACTGAAGAAAACCTTCGTTCCTATATCATTAATCAAGAGGGAATCCTTAGATATCTACTCTCACCAGATCTTATGGATTATACAATTTTTATACAATTTCTACTTTACAACTTTTTCTTCCAAAACAATATTCCTTCCTACTGGTTGATCAGAGAAGCTTCACCATTCTCCTTGAGATGTCTTGAGAGTATAAACATATGAATATTCTTCCCATGGGGGAGATTGTGACTACCATGATCTAGGAAAACATATTTGTTCTAAATGGCTCTATGTGGATGTAGAGCACTCAATGTCATCACACCACATCTTCTAAATCAGTTCTTTAGGATTAATTGACTATTTTTAACTTTTCACAAATAAATCCCAACTAAGGGTGGATCTCCAAATGGGATCTCCGGTCTGGAGGGTGCTTTTTTTACGCGTGGTACTGCCTTATGGGTGCACCAAAACTATCGAGAGTTTCTTAAATAGGTTAAAGACATCTGTCTATGTCAAGTAGTATAGGTCTCTCAGTTTTCCATTTATTAACTAGGTGAAATATTTTCTGAGATACTCAGGTGCTTGTGATGGAGCACTAACATCTTTCACTTGTCCCATGGTGAAATGGGGATTAGTTTATGGGATTTCTATCAGATAGGGGGACTTCTGATCCTCAGTGACATGTATGATGAATTTCTTCCTTTGGACTATACTTGGGAGAATTTTGAACTAGTGTCTCCATTGGTAAGAGATTTACTAGTCATGGAAGAGGGACTACTTATTCATCATATTCATGCCCTCGTGATGATTTTATTTTAATATTGGATAGTATTGTTTTTACAGGTGAGTGGGCCAAAGCTGAAAGTCCACCATAGCTGAACTCATACAACCTAAAAGTGTTGGAAAATTCTAAAATCATACTTTTCTACCCTCGAAAAGGGTTGGAACACCACCTGGGGCTATGAGATTTGGCCAGACTTATCAACTATGCTCATATTATCAGGATTCCTTACAATTTCTCTAAGTGGATGGCTCTTCCCATATCATGATGTATACATCGGTGTTAGAGTTTGTATTCTGATAATAGAGGACACATTTGTGTAGGTGAAGATTATCAATATAATCATCCCTACCCTTTCCCAAATCTATGAGATATTGGTAAAGATACAAGAAGGGAGGCCTCTACATCATCTCAGTAGGACATTTCAACATTTCTATGGTTGGATATTAGAGCATTTTACTTGCTACAAATATCAACACACTACTACGATTCCTAATTGGTATTTCCATCCATATTTATATAATATTATTATTTTCCAGCCCAAGTTCTTGAGTGTTGAATTTTTTTTTAATTTACTAAGTAATTATTCTCATTTCACCATTTCACCATACCTCGTGCCTTATGGAATATTAACAAATGATGGGAGGGAATGTTTAGAGCCACATTCATACCTCATCACTCATTGTGATGAGATCTTGACCTCTCTTATAGACAAGACCACTATTTGTGAACCCTACATGCCCTACTATATTTCTAGGTAGTTTGGATGTCTGTAGTGGGTATCATCCCTTCCGATTAACCTGGTAAAGAGGGAATCACACCCAGAAATACATCGTCAACTATGGTTGATGATGATACGATAGGAATATATCATGCATGTATTTATTCCTCCCATAGAGGCCTCTAATTTATTATTTTTTGAGTATTCCCAATAGTGGGTAATGTGCTCTCCTAGAAATATAATGTCTAATCTAGTTTGACTAGTGTAAAGAACCTTGATTACATATAGTCCCATTTTAGATATGCTAGCTATGCCATATATCCCAATTTATATTATAAGAATTTGTTCCATTCTTCAACAAATTCATGTAGAGGGGGCTTTGTCTGCTTAGCCTATCTTTGTGGATAGTGATTCATACCCCGTACCTTTGGCTGATACATTTTGTTGTCCTACTATGGCTTGTATGAGAGGAATACCATTCAATAACACTAAGGGCTGGCCAATTCCCTGAACATTGTTCCATATACTGATCTACATATAAAGTGGGAAGGCTCCCCCTCTTGGGTAACCTATCCTAGAAAGGCTCCATCTGTCACAATGCCATTTCCTGACTACATACCTATTGTGAAAAAGGAAAATATTCAGGATTCCAATACTATCAGGAGATATTGAACCATGTAGAGGTGGGTGTGGATTTGAATCTGGGCTATGGTTGCTGAAGATCCTCTCCCCAAGTTTTTTGATGAGGAGGAAACCGTTCAATATCTATTTACCTACTTTGGTTCCAGTGGGTTTGAATACCGACATCTGCACCAACTTTCACACTAGATTGTTGTTGTTCGATAGGATCTATCCACTCATGGAGATAGCAATGTGAAGTTCAATTTTTTTCACCATCAGAAAAAGACTTTTCAGGATCTTACCGAAGGGATGCATTACTTAATGGTTGAGGAGACAAATGCACATTACCAAGAAATTTCCCAAATGGAAGCATTACAGGAGTATGAAGCTCATGTGGCAAAGTAAAGGTGAAACTGACATCAATGAGTGCCAACATCTAAGAAATTAAATAGAAAAGGGGGGATCTCGGTCTCATTTTGAAGCAAGTGAGTCCCTTGGTTAAAGTTGAAGATACACACATGACTAATTTAGATAAATCTCTTAACGGTCCATGCCATACAATCATTGATCTATTGGAAAGAGACAGGAAGCCTCTTCTATAATATTGTTAGATTGTATTGTGTCATTATATTTCTGTTCTATTAGGGAGTGGCTCTAGGTTGTGGACATTCTCTTTATTTTTAGTTATTAAAATGAAAACATTGTTTTCCCCAGTTCATCTCATTCAACTTTTCTTGCAATTTTAATATGTCATGATCAACTGTATTTTAAACCATAATTTAAACCTAATGTTAATTTGAATTGTAATTCAGATTAAAGGAAATTATAAAATCATGCTCTTATTTTTTCTTGAGCTAAGGGGCTCAGTAAGCGTAGGTTGAATCTTACTAGGGTTATATGGTAAACCCTATAATGTTTTCATCTTTTTTGTTACTACCCTAATTTTTTCCTAAGACTATTATGGTGCAAGCTTAGTGAGTATAACATGAATTTTTATTAGGCCACCCATTGAGGGTTTTCAAGCTAACATGATTTATGTCTCTGGATTTTTGGCTGCTCAATATATTTTCTAATCTGTATGATGTGTAGGTTTAGCAAGATTACACTCAAATTTTATCCATTATGCCCTTTGCGGGTTTTCATACTGGTGAGTGTTCTGTCTCTTTTTCATAGGTAGTTTATAGTCTTTCCAATTAGACTATCATTACTGATGTTTTAGATCAAACATCTTGGACCATGATTTCTAGGATAAGGGCCCCAATTTAGGACTAATTAATCAAGAATGTCCTAATTAAATTTAAACATGGAAAATAGATTTTTCTTAAACCTGATTTGGTTTTTTCAAGACATGGATCAAGATATGGGTCATGGAAGCCAATGGGAGTATAAAATTAGGAACAAACTCTACCAAGGATGAATTTTCCTTTGGTTGACAAGCCATTTTTTGCAGGCAACATATGCAGATCTTTCGGGGTATTGTGTGCATATTCAAGAAAAGGTGTCTGCAATACACTAACCTCTCCTTTCCAATGGCCAAGAAATTTCATGGGAACTGTTTTTTTTAATAAATAACATAGTGGGTGGCCTGCTATAGGAATGATGTCTACAAGTAAGAGGGGAATTTATATCGGCTTTGGTTGGGAATCTTCTCCCACACAAATTTGGATATGTAAATAAGGGTTGAAGAATGGTGAAGTTTAACATCAAATAACCAAGAAATTTCATACTTATGATTAAAATTTATTATGCTCTAATTTAGGGATAAATGATCTGACATTTCATGGTAGTTTGACCATAAATGTTCAATTATCTTCATGCATGACAAATGGAGAAAGATGTAAACTGTAATCATAGGGGTTTCAAAACCAAGGATTGAGGTGGGACATAAATATCATAGGGGAATAAGAAGATATGAAAATCCTATAATAAGGATGAATTTTCTGTTTGGTTGAAATGAAATTTTTGTTGGAAACATATATAGAGCCACTGAGGCATGATATAGATAGTCAAACAATGGTGTCCATAGGACACTAACCCTCCAATTCTAATGGCCAAGAATGGTTATGGGGATTCAGGACTTCCGAGACACAGAGTATGGTGTATCAAGAGGGGTGGATAAACTTGAATAGGGGGAATTGTTGGATGAATTCTACTGAGAATATATGAATATGTGTTTCCTATAATGATGTGAGTAGGTTCCTTATGTAGGTATATCCCTTGTGTGAGAAAGAAGTGGGAAATTTTGTTTCCTATATGGACCCGAAATATGAGACTTAGGTGTCATTACATATCCTATGATGGTTGTAATCAATATGGACATGGTTCTTTTTAGGTTTATCCATATAAAAATCAGATTCACATATATTAATGGGGTATTTTTTTCTTGTACACGGGGTTACTAACGAGGCGAGACTTGTGTTGGACTTTCCTATATAGATTCATTTCATGCCCAGGATCATAGGGGAAGGCATTCTTTGCCATGGTAGGACCCAAGAATGAACATTGATTGTCAATTATCATTCAATTTTATTGTCATCTGATTATTAAATTAATATAGAAGCTTTGATTAACCATAGGATGATCAGGCTTTGGTGTTCCTACATGTTCAAGATGTGGATAAGAAGGAAAGTGTAAGCCATGAACTTAAGGGATCTTGGTTTTGAAGGGATGATACGAGGCTTAGAAGTTATTAATCATATAGAAATAGGAAAATCCTTTCCTTAGGATAAATTTTACTTTGGTTGACATGGAATTTTTTGGGAAACATATGCAGAGCCACCGGTGCATGATTTTTTTAGTCAAACAAAGGTGTCCATGGGAAACTGAACCTCCATTTCTGATTGATGGGGAGGGATATGAATATCTGAAATCACTCAAAGTATAGATTTTGATAGATAGGAAAGACATGTCTGAAAATGTTAGAAACATTTAGGCCGTGATCACCCATAGAGTTGGGAATCCTTACATACAGACCTAACTCACAAGAAAGGTGAGGCATTTTCATTCTCTTACTAGAGTGGGGCCAATTTTGAAGATCTGGGTGTCCCAAAATCAGTCTCCCTATATAGGTCTAGCCCATAAGCAGGGAGTGGGGCACTTTAGTAACATTTGGGGGTACCATTTTGTTTGATTTCATACTAGTAGGACTTTAGTTTTCCCCGTATGGAGGGGAAAACCCTAACGTGCCTTTTAAAGTCATGCCAACATGACCAATCATTGTGGATTGATTCACCCTAGTTGGAATCCTCTGCCAACATTACTAAGCCTAGGTGATCTCTTCTCAGTGTGATAAACAAGGGGCGGCAAGGGTTTCGCCCCGTTACCTAAGGATTATAGGATCAAATAAGGGATAATTGTGGTTTTATGTATTTTGATTTCATACAATAAGGAAAACATATCAGGCAGTTTAACATCATACAATTTGGATGAATTCCAGGAAATTTATTATCATGTGATGAGGAATGAGGGTGGGGGAATTAATGGTTTAACTTAGTATGCATACAGAAGAAGGTGTATTTCTACACATTCTGCAGCTTGTTCTAGTTCATAGGACTCATGCATTAATACATGTTCCCAAAATTGGGTATTGAACCACACATCATTCATCATAGGCCACTCCTCTTTCATTGGTTTAGCTCAAACCCGAAGTGGAGGGGGAATTTTTCTTTTTTGGGGTATCTAAAATAGGGTGAAAATACAGATACACCTAAAATCCAATGAGGTTAGGAATTATTCCATGTAAACTATATCGGAGGGAAACATCTTCTCAGGTGAGTACATTATTGGACCATGCAGTTTAACGTCATGCAGTAATGATGATGACAACATAGTTTAACTTCATGTTTTGTGGAAGAGATATTAAAGGAATCATGTGTAAATTTGGGCTAACTAGGTTAGAATATTCTAGTACACAATAGATTTGGATAGGGGAAGGAATTATAAAACATGATTCTGAGAGCCCTCGTATTAGGAGGAATGATGTGAACCATAAGAGCCAATGGGCGTACAAAATTATAAAAACACTTTCATGAGGATGAATTTACCTTCGGTAGACATGCCATTTTTTGGGAAACATATCTAGAGCCACTAGGGAATTCTGTGAATAGTCAAACAAAGGTGTCTACAAGACACTAAACTTTAATTTTTGATATCTGTGGATGATTATGGTGATCTGAGGTTTCCTAGGGCATAGAGATTAATGGACGAAAATGGGGGAATCTCAGTAAGTGAGAAATATTTAGACCCTAATTAGTTATGAGTAATGAAATTCTTGACATATATCTAAGTCATATATAAATGGGAAATGATCTTTTGAGTAATCCTTATTGTGGGAATCAAGGTTAGGAATCTTCTGCACAATTTTACCTTTTCATGTTGGAGATTGGGGTATTTTTTTCCATGTGGTTGGACCCAGGAAGGCTTAGGTGTCACTATGTATCTCGTCATACTATGAATCAAGACACATGTATTTATGAAAAGGAAATTCCCTGCATAGGTATGACCTATACACAAGGAAAAAGGGAATTTTGAGCTGGATGGTGGATGGACCAAGACATAAAATCTGGGTGTCACTACGTACCATACAAAGGAAGGAATCAATCCACATGTGGTTCTAAATACATGTACCCTATACCAGTATGACCCATGTATAAGGATGTATTTTATGAAAGATGGCTTGGCCAAGATGTAGAATCTGGGTGTCACTACGTATCCTGCATGAGAAATAAGAAAGACCCAAATTGTTCTGGAATCTCGTGTAGTTTAACATCATACAATAATGACGAGAGTAAATAAATTTTAAAATGATGCGGAGGGTGAAATTTTTGTCTTGATCCTCAAGGAAGATTCCTACGTATCCCAGTTAGTTGGGAATCAAAGTCTACATAGTTCTGAAAATATGTCCCCTATAATGGTCTGACCCATGTATTGGGGGGGGGGGTTGAAAGGTGGTTGGGCCAAGACATAGAATCTGGGTGTCACTACATATCCTTCATGGGAAGGAATCAACCCAAAAGTTTTTTTTAGTATCCCATGAAGATAAGACTGATGAATTTCCCTATGAAATTTTAACCTATTCACAGGGGAGGCATTTTTTCATGTTTCCTACACTAGGATATGGGATCCAAGAATCACTACGTATACTATGAAGGTTGGAATAAATACACATGTAGTTCTAAAATTCCTTGTACCGGTCAAGCCCATGCACAAGGAGGGGGGGATTTTGAATAATTATTTTGAGTTGGGGGTTTTTCATATACCTTTGTGCTTGGTTTATGTGGTGGAAACCCTTAGCACCATTACTAAGCTCACATGAGTTACACTTGGTGAGAGAAACATGTAATAGTAGTGATTCCCCCTCATGGTCTAGGGGTGATCAAGTACAAGATAGTGATACTTTGAATCATGAGGTGGCTCAACTAGGTAATAAAATTTGTGTGTTACTACGTTTACCTTTGACAAATAAGAATCAAGCCCTATATCATTCTGGGAGCCTCCCTACATAAGTTTGGACCGTACACAAGTAGAGGGGATTTTTTCTTCTTCTTACAACACAGATCTGTCTCATGTGTGATGAACCTTGAATTATAGCATGATGTTCCTCGTATAGTTAAAAATTATGTAGTTATGTTGATTTTACCATCCTGTTTAACATCTTGTAGCTATGACATAGATGTTGAGTAGTTTAACGTCATGTAATATGGATGAAGATTGTGTGATGCATTTTAACATCTTACAACTATAACAGACATCACCTGACATGAATGTAAAGGGAAATCGTATCCTTTAGTTTAGTGTCTTATGATTAAGAGCCTCTGGTCATGCAGTTTAACATAATGCATAAAGGAAGTATATGTTTCTATACAGTCCAACATCATGAAACTTAGATGAATATGGCATTGAGTACAAAAAGTATTTCTTCAAAAACCTTGCATTGGTAGGAAATGTGATGAGTTGTCCATCAATTTATACTAAGTCATATGCTTCATTGGAGTAGACCTTGTGTATGACATATGGTCCTTCCTATTTCGGCTCTAATTTTTGGGGATTCTTCCCAAGTATCATAGGGGTTCTAAGTACCAACACCATTTCAACTTCAATGAAAGAGTGGAGGAATTTTTTTTGAGGGTTCCTGCAATCCGATTTTGGTAGACTTCTAAATAATTCAATGTGTGCAATCATATTTCATCCATTCGCTCCAAATCATTGAGTCATTTTTGAGAAAAGTCATCTGTGGATAGTTGACCACAGAGGGAAACATGAAGTGATGGTAGTTGAACCTCAATGGGTAGAACCACCACTATCTCATATACTAGCGAGTACGAGGTTACTTGGGTGGTAGTGTGGGTCGTGGTCTAGTAATCCCACTGAGCATGGAAGATCTTGTCCGGATAGGTTTTCTGGTCCTTATCTTCCATATTCTAGAGTATATTGGATATGGTCTTATTGAATGCCTCTATCTATCTGTTAGCGACTAAATGATAGCGGGATGAATAGTTGGTTTTAATTCCATACTCTTGATATCTCTTATCCAACTCTACAGAGCAGAAATTGGCGCCATTGTGTGTCAATACTGTATGAGGGTCACCAAATCTGGTGATAATGATGGATTTTACATAGCCTACAATGCTTGTTTCCCTGACTTCTTTAAGGGTTATGGTTTCCACCCATTTGGAAAAGAATTTGGTTGGTGTGAGAATATACTTAAACTATTTGGCCATGGTAGGAGGATGTGTCCCCACAACATCTATTCCCCATATGGAAAATGGTTAGGATTACTTGGCTGTGTGGAGTAACTATGGGGGTTGGTGGATGAAATTTTCATTAATGTGTAAGGAATTGAACTTATTGGTGAATGTGGTTCCATCCAGCATCATAGTGGACTAATAGTACCTAAGCCTTCAAATATTATATGAGTTCCAAGGCACTAATTGATGTGATCTTCAAGTTCCAAAATGTACCTATTTCTTCATGGAAGCAGTTTATTTCCAATCAATAAACCTAAGGAGGATCCCATCTAGGCATCGCTTGTAAAGGAACTTTTTCTTGTTCATTTTTTTGTACATCGTGAAGTTTATTTCCCATATCTTGATTAGTTCCCTTTCAGACCTATCTAGAGAAAGTTATCCTTTTTTGAGGCATTTTTTGAAAGAATTCATCTATCTTGTGGTATGAACATAAGGTTCAGTGATGGGGTTGATCTCATTGATTTCCTTTGTCTTGGACTGAATGAGTGGAAGGACCATCTGACAATGGGCAATGCTGATAATTGTCTCATCCTAGTCTGGATTGGTCAAAGATGTGGTTGTATTTTCTAACACATCTTCCTATGAATTTTATTACCGTGGGACATGGGTAAAGGTTGTCTATGATGTGAATTCTACCATCAAATCTCATATGTAGTCCATAAAAGGGATTAGATCCTATTTCTTGAGAGTATAGTCACCATTGACTTGCTTGATGACTAGTTTTGAGTCACCAATTATCTTCATGTGTTCTTATTGTACTTGAAGTGCCTACTCCAGTCCTGTAATGAGGGATTGGTATTCAACATCATTATTTTTACATTCTTATAATAGTAAGAAGGAATATGGTAAGAAAACGTTTTCTAGAGATATGAGCATGTCTCTTAGCCCCACTTTGTTGAGCTTGGGGTCCTCCATTATTTTTTCTATCAGGATTTTAGAGGCACCTTTGAAGTGTATTCCCCTCATATGGGAGTTCTATTAAATAGAGAGCACTTCCTCATCAGGTTTCTCAACATATAATAGGGTTACCTTTATTTAGGGATTCTATTTTAGTAAATCTGCTAACATATGTCCTTTGAAAACTTTCTGCAATATGAACCAAGTGTCAAATTGTTGCAGGATGACCACCCACCATGATTGGAATCCAATTAACATTGGAAGTCTGAGAATATACTTGAGCGGTTTTCTACATGAGACCAAATGGACCTTGTGGTAATGCATGTAATGCCTCAATTTCTAGGCCCAAAATATTAATGCATGGTAGCTCTTAATGATATTCGAATAACAAGTCTTAACATCGATCATGGTGTGATTGAGGTAATAGAATCTATTCTCACTACCAACATAATTCTTCTATGTGAGGAAGGCACCTAAGGATCACTCCAAGGTAGTTACATATAGGATTAGTGGTCTTTCTTTGATAGGTGGCATTAGCACTGGAGGGATTAGAAGGTATTTCTTGAGGTTGTTGAATGCTTCTTATCAATCTTCCATCCATTGATATGTGGCCCCTTTATTCATTAAGCTAGTGAAAGGAAAACACTATTCTGCAATGATGGATATGATGCACTAGATGTTGGCTAGATGTCCTTAAATTCCTCTTAAATATGTGAGGTTACGAGGAGTTGACATTCCTTGGATGACCATTGCCTTCTTAGGGCTGACTATGATGTCATAGTGGCGTATGCAGAAGTTGAATAATTTCACTGAGGTAACACCAAAATCACACATCATGGGGTTTATTATTAGACTATGTTGTCATAGTATATTGAAGATAGTTTCTAGATCCATCAGGTGGTCTGAGATTTTTCAGGATTTAACCCCTAGGTCATCAACATAGAATTTGATGAACTTTCCTAGGAAGGGTTTAAAAATGTGATGCATGACACGCTGATTTGTGGAGATGATATTTTTCAATCCAAAAGGCATCAATTTATAGAAAAATAACCTATGGGCATCCATAAAGGTGGTGTATTCTTCATCTTATAAGAAAATTCATATTTTATTATAACCTGAGTAGCCGTCCATGAAAGAGAGAGCTTCATATCGGGTAGTTACGTCGATCAACAATTCTGTGATCGGGACTGGGAATGCATATTTAAGGAAATTCAAATTGAGATCCTTGAGGTCAATGAAAACTTTGTTCTACCCATTTTTTTGATAGGGACAATATTTTCAAGACAGATGTGGTATTGGACTTCCCAAATGAAGTTAGCTCTGATGAACTTTTCGACTTCAGGCTCTATTTTGGCAGGATGTGTCGGGTGCGTCCTTTTGGCAGCGTGCTTGTAACCATGATGGTCTTCTATCAAGCCCAAGTGGTGAGTGGCCACCTCTGGATAGAGTCTTGGAATTTCTATATAATTATAGGAAAAACCATCTCTATTATGCTTCAGAAAAGTGTTTTATACCTCTTTCTCTTCAGAATGCATGGTCAAACTGATCATAGTTTGTCTCAAGTATTCTTCTGTATCAATGTTGATTTCTTTGAGTTCATAAATAGTTGTAGATTCTCCTTCCTCAAATGATGAAAGGGCATACCTACAATTATCTTCTTCTTCCTCCTCTATATTCTGACCATCTTCCTCTTTGTATTATGATGAGGAAACAATCCTTGAGATGATAGTTCCATAATTGAGGGGAGAGTCATACTTTTGGTGTCTGGTAGGTGAAGCCTCATCTTCCGTCTCTTCTATCGGTGGGGGCTTCTCCAAAGATGATGTAGTGAGGGGTACAAGAGCTTCCTCATTTTCTTAGAATGATGACACACTGCCTCCTTCCTCAGTGGGTGAGTTTGGGATTTCCTATGGTTTGGATTATGGTTTGGGGGAATTTATATCTGATCCCCACCATTATCTTGGGATTCATAGATCTTTTCAACATTATCATGTTCAGTGGCCACAACTAAAATTATGAGGACCATTGAATATGCATTCGAATTTGGACTTGTTCACTCAATCTGATTGATGGGAAGTATATATTCTTTGTCGAGCTACATGAATGGGTCAGCAAGAACCATTTTCAAACCATTTGGGGTGGTAACCAAATAAATTCTATCAGCTGAGGGTTGTTTCCCCTTTAGCTCATAGAACCCTACATCAATATAGTGTGACTCACATGACTCAAATGGGATCTTATCATCATGCAGTGTCACGATCTATCCATTAATGTCGTATATGAGGCACTAATGGTAAGAGGGGGGGGGGGTTGTTTCATGTTGATGTAGGAAGATTTATCTTAGAATTCCATTGAAGACTGTATTATTTTGGACCACCCTAAATTCTGAGTGATCTAAAAGGTCACCGAATTGGGTTTTGAGCTTAATTTAGCATAACAACTTCTGATCCCATTTTTCATAGCCCAATATAGTTGTGGTGTAAGGAATCATATCATCCTCACTATATCCAAACTGACAAAGTTTCTATAGAAGGAGGAGATTATATTCAAATCCATTTTCAATGAAGACCATTCAGATATCAACACCATTTATATTTTCAGACACATATACGGGTTTGATGTGTCCTTCTATGATGATGTCTTTATTTTGATCCATGAAGGAGATAATTGTGTGTCATTTTGTTGGATTGGTCTCCATTCAGTACACATAAGCAGCAGTTACATCTTCTTAAAACTTCTAGGGATTTATAAAGGCTTCGATGAGTTCCTCCTTGATATCTATTGATAGATTCAGTGTATCCAATATCGAAAGATTAGTTGGTAATGAAGATAACTATTTCAGAATGTCATATTTCTGATCAAAAGGAAAGTGCTTCCCAGATTTGGATTCTCATTCATAGGTGCTTTAGGGTATTGATCATTTGATGATGATGGTTCGACCCTTGAGATCGAATCTGAAGGACCTTCCGTACATTTTGGATTGGGCCGGTCATGTATGCTCACAAGACGAGGGTAATTAGCCTCTTGTTCTTACGCTGATAGATATTCTGTAAATATTGTACTGGGTGGATTCTTGTGGGGGAATGGGAATTTTCATATCCCTATTGGATATTATGGATGATCCTTCTATGGGTTTCTGCAACATTAACAGTTTGAGAATGTGTATAACTATAAGCTTCATTTCTACCATGGAAATATCCCCCTTTATATCACTAACTTTTGTAGTATCTTCCTCCATCCCACCAATTAGGTGTGGGGACTTCTAGTTGATAACCACATTCATCTTCAGCTTAGGGATACATTAAGAGGATGATGTTGATAGATCCAAAAATCAGATCCTCTACTGATGATGAATCTATCTCATCATCTGCCTTTGGTGGTACCATTTGGAGGGGAGTCACCGGTTGTGCCAATTGGTGGGGATGTTCCTATTGTGAAGTTTGGTGAGATGATGCCCGTATCTTCATATATTTTGGTATGAAATATGAAAGATTCAACTCCATGTTCATCTTTGGTGTAAGTTCATCTTCCTACACTTACATTCTTCCCTTCTGATTAGACTAGTTTTTGGGCATTACACCCCTGGAGGATTGTGGGGATGAGGATATCGATTGTGTTGCATTAGGATATGTTAGAGGCATAGTCGGTTGCTTCATCTATGTTCGGATTATTCCATGGGCTCTTTTGATTGTTTTCTATTTCACCCAACTATCGAACTTTTTCTCTTTTTAACAACTTTTATCCATTCCCCTCCTTCGTCTATGTTAGTTGTGGAAACATTTTCCACTTGCACTGGCTGTGGTCCCAAATTGACTAGTCCATAATCTATCATCTTTTACAGGAGTTCCTTGAAGATAAATCACTCCTAGATACTATTCCCTAGTATCCTGTGGAATGGATATTAATCCGAACATCCATTAAGACCTACTTCATTATCCCTCTTCGGATCTAGTTGCCGAAGTATAGTGCAATTCCTAGAGGCTATGAAGTAGCCAATGAATTAATCATCCCAAAATGAATTCAATTTATTTCTACATTCCTCAAAATGATTCCTCTTGGCTCCCCTTCACTCATCTTGATGAGGTAGGGGTGGCTGCTAACATCCAAGGGGGCTCACACGGTTTGGTGTGTGCCTTGGAGATGGATCTAGTGTAGGGGGTGACTTAAGCATGATAGAGGCCAATTTTTCTCTTCCCAAGCATTTTAATTGGGTTGATGAGGATAACCAGGATTTGAGATTAGTCTATTGTGAGGAATCTTATATCCTTGGATAAATGGTAGAGAAGTCCTGGAACCCACTTATATAATTCACCAGGATGAGTGGTGTTTCCAGCTCGTTATAGAGATTGTCGATCCACATGACCAAAATCTCATCTTGGGGGATCGGTTAGTTCAAGGGGTAAGACAAACACTTCAATCTAGAAATGAATTCTGAAAATATCTAATTATCTTTCTATTTTCAATTCATGAGATCAATTACTATTGTTTTTTCCAATATTGAGCTGAACTGGAATAGGAACTAGCACTGAAGGTCCTCCCATATAGTTATTAAATTACATGGCAGGTAGGTGTACCACACAAATAATTAACCATGTAGAGTTTGTATAAATCATTTAATCTTTACTGTTTTTTATTGCTCTGGGGTACTCAACATGAGATCATAGTAAGATGAGTAGTGCATCAGATGTTGCTCCACATCACCAGATCCATTGAACACTAGGAATACAGGGTTCCTAAATTTTTTTGATGGCATGGAATTTATCACCTAGTTAGGGTAGGTATTTCATTCCCATTTTATCAGAGTATGCCACCCTTCCAGGACTTCTAAGTGACTCGTCAATGACTCAATGGTATTCATGATCCCTTGATGCATGCCCTGTTGGATTTGATAATGAGAAGGTGCAGTAGGGGGAAAGACCGGATGTGTCAGTGATGCTGGAACATGAGGTGGATACACAATAAAGGGTATCCTTTGTACATTTTCCTAAATCTATTCCGATTTCTTCCCCAAGGGAGGGATGTATTTATATGAAACCAAGAATGGATTCAGGTTGACTGAGGGTCCCAATGCTTCCTTGAACGAGATTTCCGGCTTTGCTTCATCTGTTAAAATGAATCCTAGTAGAAGAGGAACCTCTATTGGAAGTGTTTTCTGACACTATACCTAAGGAACATATCGCTTAGGAAGGATTTCTTGATATAGCTATGTTTTGATTCTTTTTATCTCTTTAATTTCTTCCAATTATCAAGAAAATTTCTCCTCGAGAATTAGGGACATGTTCTCATTTGGAGGATTAGGTGATTCATAGACCTTTCTCTTATTCTTATCCCTATTGGGGATTCATGAGGGAGGAAATGATAGATTGGATGAGGGAGAAACCAAATTTAGGGTCTCTATTTGGTTTCGAGTGTGCACACCTTTGGGCTCGATGTGGACCACCTTCGAGAGGGAACCATCTTCTCTTTAATCCGCATCAGTTGTATTATTTTTATGATATATATAATACTAACATCCCTAAAATTCAATGATTCATACCGCATTATGGGTTGCATACCAGGTACTAAATGGTAGGAGAGCTTCTTGCATCCTTTGTTGGATTTCCTCCTTCCATTCTTTGGCACCCAATGTGTTTCTTGGTGAAAAGTGACTCAAATGGAGCCCTGATCAGACCTAGAAATACACCTTCTTCCCGAGGTACTTGAATCATGATATGGGGTAGAATGGGTGACCTCTATCTTTGTAATTCTTACCATATGGGAGAAGAGATACATATGTTTGGTTGGAATTTGAAATAAAAATCCATGCATCCTTGTGGGATGGGGTTTCTCCCATTCCTTTATCATCATGCCACGAATCCAATTTTTCTATCTTATGGGAGAATTTTATGATAAAAATTCCCTTATCCCTACGGGCTAGGGATGCCCCCATATTGCAGTAGTGGATTTTGTTATTTCCGCCATCCTGATATCGCACATCCCAATGCTAACATGAGCTAGATATGGTGATAGATCTACACGTGAATCATTTTCTTCTGAGGACATGATCACTTCTCATTGGTTGGAATCCCTTAGGTGATAATCCTATTGAATTTTTTCAGTTTCCTACTTTAGGATCTTTTTGATGGCTATCTCTCTTCTGTCCTGACACTTTTGAAACATACTCAGGGATGGTTATTGCCAAGAATTTCATATTTCCCAAATAGGTACTTCATTTGGATATTATATTTGGATGTTGGAATTTCATGATTCCATTTTCAATGGGTTCTTCTAGAGGGAACATGGGGTGAAGTGTAGATATTCATGTTCTCTCCACCCCTAGATGTGAACACCAGACATGGCATCAATGATGAGGCAACACAATTTGGGCAGCGCATAGAGGCATGCCAGTTAAAGGTCTTTCTTCTGCCTCTTAGATTACAACCATCATGTAGAAAGAATATCTTATAGGTGGATTTGACGATGAAGTTCCCTTCATAAATTGATGTGGTTTTCATACCCTTCATTGGGTATAAATATTTCCTTCATCTGGTAGATATTTTTCTAGATATTGAGGGGAATGTTGTGCATACATTCCTCTGACAATCCTCTTGGTATTCTAAATTGAGAAGTGGTCATGGTCTAATACATAACTGGTATGTCATCCCTAGCCAGTTGTCTTCTCATAGTAAACGTATCACATTATTATTGCTCCAAGGGATCCACTTCTTAATCTTCCCAACTTTAATTCTTCTTAATGATTTTGTTCCATGCATTAGGTCTAGTTGGAGCCTCATTTATATATGAATGGTATGGGGGTGGCTCAGAATATGGGCATGGACCCGAGCCATTATCTGGTTGAGAATAGATGTCACTCATCATAGACAGAGTATCTAACATGTCAAACTAAATCTTTCCAAGCACCTCATCAAATGAGGGCCTTATCTTGTATTTATTGGTGAGGAGAGGACCTTCTTTCTGATGTAAATGTTTACTTCAAGGAGGAACTTCATAGATGGTTCTATAATGATGAGGAATATCATCACAACTTGATGTATGATAGTAGGGAGATTTCCTACAACGTATAACTCAGGGATGACCTTTGGGGTGGACCACAGTAGGGGGAGGACCTTCTTGTTGTTAGATGTCATTGAGGGGATGACCTTTACAATGACTACTATGGCAGTGACTAATACCATCATAACTTGATATTTGGATACGAGGAGAATATCTATAGTGTGAATCCAAAGGAGGGCCTTTAGGATGGGCTGCAATATGGGGAAGATCTTTTCATTTCTTTAAATAACTATAGGGAGGGCCTTTAGAGTGACTACCACTTGGGAGAGTACTACCATGATAGCATGGCGTCTAACTACAGGGAGAAACATTTCTACAGCGTATACCCTGAGGATGACCATCAGGGCAGCAAACAACAAGGGGATTACCTTCTTGTTGTTTGATCTTTTGGTCAAGGGGAGGGGTACCATGAATCTCATTAGAAGATAGGTATCTTGATCGAACATTTCCTGCCCATAGGGTAATCCCCCATGGGTGCTCTGGGGTGAGCCTTCAGAGATGTTGGTAGAAACATTTCTGGTAGGACCTTCGCAACTACTATTGTGTTACATTATTTTTTTAATGGATTGATAGGATTATGATACTATATTAAAAGATATTTGATGTCATTAAAAACTCTAACTTCTAAAAGAGGAAAATCATGAATGTTATCTTCATTTCTTGGTTGTTTTTGGTGCATTTCATTTTTGGACACTCTCTTGGCAGAAGCTGGGGCTTCCTACTATTGGTAATAACCATCGTATACAGGTCCTTGTTTAGTTGGTTCCCATGATGTCTTCAAGATATGTTAATGAATAGATTGAATTTTGGAAAGGATATATGCTTTCCCTAGAGCGGTCACCACATTGGACTGGTGTCCCCCAATTGGAATAAGTATTTGTTCGTGATCTGATTGTCCTTATATCACAGAATATAGCCGTCGACCCTCCTTGACTAGAGTAAGAATGCAGGTCTTCTCTAGAGTGACTAACTTATTTTGTGGATGAATCACCCCACCTAGGGAGATAAGATCATGGGCCTTGACTCCTCTCTTTTTTGGCCTACACCATGAATTCTTGATTGGTTTGGAGAATATGTTCTGGGATTGATGTTTGATACTCCATCATTTCTAGGATGTGTTTAGATATGTCTTTGTCTGGAACAGGTAAAATGACCATTCTGATGTCAGAGTAGGAGTTTGTTCTTGCTCCGGTCCTCCCTAGGTTTCCTATGGGTACTGGCAGTTATCCTATGTCAAGGTAGAGGAATGATTCTTCCCTCGACTTGTAGTTGGGATATGCTAACTAGTTTATCTTGTTTCCATTGTATTTGACTAGTGAGATTTATATTTATGATTTGAAAATTGAGTCTTCTCATTTTACATTGTATTTTTCTCATGGGATTGGTTTTCATACCTAGAAATTTGACTCTGATTATATTTTATTGCCACCATATTTTACTAGTGGGCATTACTGTGGTAGGTGCGGATTTGCATCTACCTGTTGATTTCCACCGTATTTGACTGGTGGGATTCATATATATGGGTAGTGTTGTATAACTTCCTATATTTTTCCGCCCTATTTAGATGGTAGTATTGGTGAGAATTAGCAAGAATTTTCACCTTCTTGTAGTTGGTTTCCATCCTATTTAGATGATGGGATTCTTATGTATTGGTAGAGATTTGCATCTACCTATAATTTTCCACTTGATTTGCATAGCTGTATTGGTGAGTGTTGGCGAAGAGTTGCACCGGATCATGATGTTCCACCATATATCCACGGTGGGATTAATGATATTGAGAAGTAATTTGTGTCTTCTCGTAGTTGGTCACCATATTTTTCTGATGGGCTTTAAAAGAGGGGGCATAGTTGTATGCCTGCCCATGGTATACCACCGTGTTTGTATAGTGGATATCTTCCTCAGGAACTATGGTAATGACCTGTTCTTAGTTGTTTTTTTTCACCCACGATGGGTAGCTCTATGGGCCTATGTTCATTGGACTTCAACAGGGGCCCTTGTTGAGCATGAGGGTACAGAGTCATGCGGCGTCGACGACGATGTTCTCCGATAGGGGACCTTGAGTAAGACCCATGTGTAGTTGGGATAAATTCACCAGTGTTGACTTTATATGCCTCCCTAAGGTAGGGTAGGTATTTGTTTTCATGCTATGAGGATAGGATTCTAAATCAATTTTAGATGTCCATAGGGGATACCTTATGTTGGATTTCCGGCAGCCACTATCGAGGCGGCTAGCAAGTTTTCACAGATTGGATGGACTATCTTGCTACCTCCACCATCGGGAGTGTACTATTTTGATGGTACTCCTTGATCTATGAATTTTAAACCTATCTTTGAATAAATTGGGAAGGTGATGGGGTCTTTTTCTTTATTAGGGACCCGATCACCCATATGGTCACTAAGGTCCATGTCTGAGCCAACTGTCATGATGACCTTTGGATTGAAGGTTATTCTGATAATTACCTGTAATATATAGATTACATAAACAAATAAAAAAGCCCCATAAAAGTAGAATCTCATGATCACATGCATAATTGATGATCTTTCTTTCCCCTCTTCCTTTTGAATGAGAAAGGGGCTTGAGGTGTGCTGACCCACCACCTTGGTTATGAATTCATGTCAGGTTCACCGTTTTTGTTTTGACTTGATTCTCATTACAACATTTTTGTGGGGTCATCATGGTACTACTAGATTTGGGTTATATATCCTTTTTACATCATGAAGGAGGTTCTATAGTTGAGCAATCCTGGCAGTCGATTTCAAGGAGTTCAATGTTTGTATAACTAACCCATGTCAGGTATGAGGTTCTCAGATAGTCTCCAACAGGTTTATTTATGGAGATAGAAACACTCAACGACCATTTTATCCATGATTCATGGACCTGATTTCCAAAGTAAAGTGCTTCAAGGATGATTTGAACAATGAAACTTCAGGACTACATTGGTCGAGAGGATGGGAGGTCAGGCACATCACACTCGGTTGGGGGGAATTATTACATATTCTAAGACTCTTTTATAGATTTATGAAATTTTCATATGTTCATGAATCCTTGGTTCATTTACAAGAATGTGTCTGTAGTGTACCCATTGGATAGAAATATCAATCAAGTATGCATGGTTCTGGAGTTTATTGAGACAAAGCTGGCCCAAGACAAATAGTGAGGCGCTCTGGGGTTTACCGTCATCTAGGGGATGATACATATTTTGGTGTTGGGGTTGAACCCATAAGATGGGTTTCCAAAGTATCCTCGTAAAAGGATTATGAATCCATGTAATTGAGTGTATCTTTAATGGAAACATCACCTTTTAAAACTATTGGAATTCCCCTATATACCAACGCACCTATCCCAATGGTTTTAGAAAACCATTCGGATCGGGTACTATATCCCAACGGTTTACACAAAACCATTGTAAAAGTGAAAATTATGTTATGTTTTCCCAATGGTTTTTCAAAACTATTGGGAATGTGTACATATGGAAATGTTTTACCAATTATTTCTTAAAACCATTGGGAAAAGTATGCATATACCAATAGTTTTTGTTAACCGTTGGTATAATAACTATATCCTAATGGGTTCTAAAAACCATTGGGAAATATTTCCCCCAAATACAGCTGATCCCCCTCCCCATTCCATTCCATATCCAATAGTTTTTTCCCTAACATGTGGTTCTCTCTCCCATCCGACAACCGTTGTTTTCAAACACCAGATCCATCATGGTTCTAAGTCCGTTTATTCCACTTCAAATCGGTTTCTTCCATTTCTTATTAAATTTATCTTCAAATTGTTGAGTATGGTTTCTTCCATTTATCATTTTTTACATGAAATATGATAATATATTTCTATTTAATTAATCACACACCTTTTTTTAATTTCGAAAATATATTCACCTTGTTTTTTTCTTATACTAATTTTTTTATTTATTGTGAGTTTAAAAAAGAAGGTTCTTACACTACCATATCTTTTCAAAGGGGATAAATACTTGGATTAATGGGGATTATACTTTACTATCTTACCTTTGTTTATGTTTTATCAATTTTTATCCCCTTAATATATACAATTTACTATCTTTGTCTTCTTTTTTCCTTGTTTTTGTTTAGTCATTTTATCTATAGTTTATTGTTTTCTAAATGTGCTTTATTATTTTATATAGGAAATAAATTTATTTGTGATATTTACATGATCTATCTACTTAATTCACTATTAAATTAATTTATAATGACTTATTCTTATTGGTTTTATATTTTTATTATTTCAAGGGGGGATTTGTTGGACCCTCAGTCATGTTTTGAAGTAATCCAAAAGGAGGAGGTTGTTTTGGAGATTTTTATTTCTTAGTTTTGATGTATTTCAAACCACTCATTTTATGTGTTATTATAATCCTATGTACATCTATGTTCTTGTTATATTATATTATATTATATGATTTATAATATAATATACTATTATATATGTTATACTTATTGATCTGTGTCATAGAAATAATTTCTTCAATTTTTTTTCTTTTTGTTTGTTAAGGATACAGAGATTCAGTGTAATGAAAATAAATATACTTTATACTATTATATTCTCCAAGAACCAAAATTGAATATTTTATTCCATTTAGTTTATATTATAGATTATTATTATTCCATTTTCATATAAAAATGTTTTTTTGGATCTCTTTTTCCTTATTGATAAAACTTTTAGAATATAATTATTATACCATTTCATATATGTGCATAAATTAGTTTAATACTGGATGGAATTTGGGTTTTAGTGGTGTCAATAATTATAGTCTATAAAATTAAATGTATGTTTCATGTTTAGAACATGAGAGATCACATGGGTGAAGTATGTTGTGTATGTGCAATGGTGTATGTGCTAGAAGATTGAGTTAAAGAATAACATTACCTATAGGACACAACTTGTCAAATGATCTTACATAATGGTATAAAAATAACAGATATAACAAAAAATACCAAAATAACATCATTACATGAATGATAATAATTAAGGACCATCATACCATGTTATAATGAGAACAATAACCATGATTGTTTTTAGGAAAACATCTCATATCTAATGTACTTCATTATCTCAACACACATAGTGATGTAAACCAACACAGTGATGGTTATTCTATGAATATAACATAGATAATCTAGCGTATAGAACATCTAAAACTCATGTACCAAAGAAATTCTTAATGAGGATATTCCATAAAGCCAAAATAAATCATATGATGTTTTTTGGTGATTTCATAATGAAGATATGTGTATGTCATAGGGTAAAATATACACAAATACAAAGATTATCTTATTACTTGAAATAAGGTATTTCATAAGGAATGATATATTGGTATCATATTACCACTTCTATAGTCTATTAAATTTCACAATATGGCCATTTCATAATGTAATGATATGGTTTAAACATATATTATGACTAACATAGGTAGTTGAACATTAAGTGATAAAATTTGAGTAATAATAATCCTAATATATAATTAATCATTAAAATTTCATAGATTCATAAATTCAGTTTCATATATGACATCTGTATACTCATAGATACACTAATTTTTTATAAATCCATTATATTTCATTTTTGTAGATACACTGGATTTATATCATTTTTTTGATCACCTACATGTTTCTAGTTCATGACACCAAGATGGATACCTTTTAAATAAAACACCTTATAAAAAATATCACTAATCATTAATACTAAAATGAAACCATTGATTATAAATATATCATTAATTATTCAATACAATGATCTATATAAATTTAGACTTAATGTCAACTGTTTTCTCATAATTATCTTAGAGAGATCATTCTTTGTACAATGATTTTTAATCACATCCACCATGTTTGAATTCAAGATTTCAATTTTTATTTATATTATTTTGTTATATATATATATATATATTATTTTTTTGTCTTTCATATTATGATTCTCATATCTATTCGTGTGTTAGTTATGATTTTATCTAAAGTGAACAATTCTCATTTACCTAAATTCATTTTTATTGAACTTCAATATTATTGAATTTCTTTCACGAAATTACATATTTTAAATTTTTTACAGGATGAATAGATATTTGATGTATGAAACTGATTGGATATCAAGTGATTTTCAAAATAATTTGGAGAGATTTTTAGAATTCTCATTTTACAATGCTTAATATAGTGGTCAGATATACTTACCATGTTATAATTATGCTATAAGACCTTAGTTGAGCCATGAAGAAGGTAACTACCATATAAAAAAAATATGATTTTCAAACAAACTATTATGTGTGGTATCATAATGGGAGAAAATGGAATCTAAAAATGTTAATGATCCAAATGAGAGGACTGGATTGGAGAATTTGATATGTGACTAGTTTCTGTTTATTCATCATCATGAGAAGGAAATGATGTTTACCCAAGAATATTTCTATATGAGAACACATGATGCATCCAATGGAAATGATGTTTGTAAAGACCTGTAAAATTCAAGGAATTTTTTTCTTAATTTTCTTTTGGATTTTACAAGAACGTAGTTTCTGACGGCACTTGATTCCGAGGCCCGGTGTGCCCAGAATTTCCATCCGAAGTTTAGCTTGGGTACGTTCAGTGAACGAACGAGCGGGATTTTCTATATTTTGAACCGCTGCTCGGAATCGAATTCCGAGGGCACTGATGGAACCGTAACACCGGTAATTGCTTAGGAATGCCATTTTCGGAGTTGGGTTTACACGAGAGAAGCTGTTAATTTATGTGGAAGGTAAAATAAAAATTTTGCAACAATTTTTATTTTTACTTTAAGTGGATTAAGCTTTGGGTGGAAGTTGGGGAAAACCACCCACCTTCCATTTGTAGGTTATGAAGGTGGTGGGGCCCACACGAACCCTACCCCTTCACCTTCCCTAACCTTCCATAACCCTTCATAAATTATGAAAACTTGTGTAATTTAATTTTTTGGTTTAATTCAAACATTTGAATTTCAAACCTTTTGTTGTGTTAATAAAATAAGCAAGTTTCTTATTTTATTTTTAGTTGGAGTCTTGTTGCCTTGAGGGCCTGGGAGAAAAAGCTAAGGGAGTCTTGAGTTTCTTCATCTTCTTCGTCGAAGAACACGAAGAACGCGAAGAACGCGAAGAACTCCAGATCCCTCGGAGGTTGACATCTTCTTCCGCGATGTCTCCTTCCACGATGCCTCTTCCCGCGACGAATATTCCGTGACGAATCCTCATTCGACGAACCTCCGTTCAAGCTACGCTCAAGGTAGGGGTTTATTTATTTATTTTGTTCGTGATTACTACCTTGAAATTCTTCGTGAGTTTTTGACCAATTGCTATCGATTAACGAGAGGGGGCCGGACCGCATAAACATGGACGACCCTCCTCCATTATCCATGTTGGTTTCTCATGTGGATTGGAACGGAATGGCGCGGTTCCGTCGCACCGCGCGGGATCGTGCAGAAAGAAATGCGCGGCGCCGTCGCGCCACGCCGTGAAATCGAACAAGGATGCGACACCGTCACGCCATGTCGGAGAAACCCAAAGACACTGCAGCCGGAGCGGGGCCACGGCGGAGGGGCGCAGCGCCAGAAAAACCAAGGCAGCGGCCGGTTCCGGGCCGCGGCGGAGCAGAGTGACCGGCTGCCGGTTCCGGGCCGCCGGTGTTGGAGCAGGGGGGGGACCGGCCGTCGCCGGTCCCGTGGTGGCAGAAACCGGCTGGCCGGGGCGGGCCGACCGGACAAGGGGAAAGCCAGGGGTTCAAACCCCCGGTCGGCCAGCTCAACGGCCCCCCTTAATTGGGGGTTGTGGTTACAAGCCAGGGGGCAGGCGCCCCCCCCCATCTTCAAACGGCTCGGCCGTTTGGCCAAGCGCCTGGCCAGCGCGCCCAGGCCGGGCCGGGCCGCGCCCAAGCGGGCCGGACCCGGACCCAGTTCGGGTCGACCCGGTTCGGGCCGACCCTGGGGGTATCGGGCCGGGTCGGACCGGGCCCGAACCCCTTAATACCGAATCTTTTCCGGTCAGACGCCCATAACTTGTGCTATGGGCATCCGATCGATGTACTGTCAGTTGCGATGAGATCCTTGGATCGAGACGGTAGTTTCAATATATCGCACTCAAGGTTTTGGAATACTTTGGGTTTAGCCGAGTTGGTTCGTACACGAAACCAACCGGGCCCTCGGAGCAGAAACGCTCATAACTTGAGCTCCAGACGTCCGAATGATGTTTCGTCAACTTTGTTGGATTCCTATTAGTGAGACGGATCTTTTGGTTTACTCCGCCCGAGGTTTGGATGTAGGTGGAGTACGGTCGGGTTGGTTTTTCCTTAAAAACCAACTGGGCCCCTGGAACGAAAAAGCCAATAACTCTCAGACCGAGCGTCCGATTAACGCACCGTCTGCGACGTTGAGTTCTTGTTGACGATACGGAACTTTTGGATACATCAACTCTGGACTATGTGTCAGTTGATGTATCAGCCTCTCGGCTCGTGGAGCAGACCCTCCCGAACGAGCTTGCTGTGTGCGGGAACCCTAGTGCTGGCTACGTTTGCAACTGTGACGACGAAGACTGTACAGAGATCCTCAGTGGATTCGACGGCGACGACTACAACACTCAGCGATCTTACGTGGATCAGTGCTACCGATCCAGTGTGGGTCCGATCCTGTGTGGGTCAGCGCTCAACGGTTCTGTGTGATCCAGCGCCTACAGATCCTGTGTGGGTCCGATCCTGTGTGGGTCTTTGCGGGGGTTAGTTACCTATCGATCCTTTGTGGGTCAGATCCTAGGTGGGTCATTGCAGGGGTTAGTACCTATTGATCCTTTGTGGGTCCGATGGCTTAGATGAATCATTGGCTATATCTGATCATCTCTATCATCATATGAAGATGTATACCTATCTAAGCTGAATCCTGTTTTACTTTCCTATGTGGATTGTGTTGTGCTAACCTATGTGGATTTACGTTTTGCTTTCCTGTGTGGACTGGGTTGTACTTGGGCTTGGATGTTGGAGCCGAATGAGAATTGATGACTTAGGGATATGTATGAGCATATATCTAAGCAGTGTCGGATGTTACTTCGTGATTGTATCTTTCCTTTGTGGATTATCCTTTGTGGATTCTGGGAGACCTTCAGGGGTCTCGGGGTCCCTACTGAGTAGCTTATACTCACCCCTACATGGGCTATGCCCGCACTACGTTGTGTTGGTTGGAGACGACAGACAGCGTTGATCGTGGTTGAGGCTTGCACAGCAGGATGATACCTGGAGGTGGACCACTGGGCGGGACGTACTCAGAGCGGTCGGCTGGACCCGAGGAGCAGTGGAGGCTATATGTACCCACCCTTCAGGTGGGATTTCCAGTGGACAGCTCAGCGTTGCGGCTTTACTTTTCAGTTGCTGTTTTCCCTTTCCAGTTGTACTTTACTTTCAGTTTGGGTTTGTATACTGGCCCACTTACTTTTCCGAACTTACTGTTGTACTCAGTTTTTACTTGTGTTTACTTCTACTATTCCTTGCTCTGTGGTGTTTGTTTACTATACAAAGGCAATGCCTTCCCTTTTTACCGGGATTTACGCCTTGGTGCTAGTCTCCAGCCCCTGGCCTATGGAAGGCGGGATTTGGGTAGTCACGGCACGGGCCCCGAGGACGGGTCATGACAAATTGGTATCAGGGGAGTTCAGTTCTACTGCAGAACTTTGGAATCTGATCTTTTCCTATGTGAAGCAATAGTGTTAAGCGTATTGGGTGTGGTTATCAGTTTGGGGAGTCCAGTGTTGGTGCGGCAGCTGACGTATCCGTACACCAGGACCCTGACTTCTGATTTCCGACTTAATGCATGAAAACATTGATTGCATGTGTGTTTCAAGTTTTCTTTGTGATTACTTTGTGTCAGCTCACCAGGTATATTGTTCTGACCGTGGCACACCTGTTTCCTTTTCAGGATGGCCCCACGATGGCAGCCATCTAGGGTTATGAGAGTTGTGCGTGATGATAGCCCACCGAGCGACGAGGCCTCGGTGCAGGGCCCTTTGATAGTAGAGGCACCGGCGGTACCTCTACCCGCCAAGCCACCGATGCTTCTAGCCCCAGCCGCTGATGATGCACGTCTCCTTAGTGCACTGCATGAGTTCCAGTGCCAGCGACCACCCAGGTTCCATGGGGAGATGGACCCCCAGGCAGCCGAGGACTGGATAGAGGAAGTAGTGATAGTTTTTATGTTAGTGAGGACACCAGAAGACCTCATGGTGATCCTCGTAGTGAGCCTACTGCACGCAGCAGCAAGCAGATGGTGGAGCTTGATGCTCCAGGTGCACGATGAGGCATCTCTCCTATAGAAGGACTTTGAGAGCCTCTTCTGCTCAGAGTTTGTCCCAGCCACCCTCAGTGTGGTGCGCATCCAGGAGCTTCTTTAGCTGCGGTAGGGCAGCTTGACGGTCGCCCAGTACTCGGCGAGATTTACCGATCTCTCGCACTACTCGACAGACATGGTACGAGACCCATTCTTTCGGGCCTGGACCTTTGATCGGGGATTGAGGCATGAGATCAGGGCATCGCTGATCTCCCTCAGCATTCCGACCCAGCCAGGAGTACTGGAGCGAGCCCTTTTGATCGAGAGCTTTTTTGCTGAGCCTTCTTCAGCAGCGAGACCTACCGCGGGGCGGCACGTAGAAGAGTCTTCTGCAGCAGGCAGCCGATAGATGACTCATGGGTCCAGGCAGACCAGACCCTCAGGAAGATGACCTCAGGACACTGGCTCAGCTGTGCGGGGCACACAACGTGGAGCTAGTCTTTCAAGAGGCAGGCAGTGCTACTCATGCGGCGGGCAGGGCCACATGGATCGTGACTGCCCGACCCGCCGTGCCGAGGAGCAGCAGACGGTTGAGGGACCACCCAGGAAGAGGCAGAGGGTCGACCGTGGCAGTCCGCAGGGAGCAGGAAGACGAGGCAGAGGAGCTGGACGAGCAGCAGGTGGTGGGAGACGCTTTGAGGCTCTACCACCACCACCACTAGGAGGTCCACCCCGACCATAGGGAGCTGGCGGGCAGAGACAGGCACAACTCCAGGCAGCGGAGGCCTATGACCACGGCATGCCCGAGAGGATTTGAGGTACTATCTGTGTCTATTCCACCCTTGATGCAGTTCTTATAGAGATAGGAGCAAGTCACTCTTTCATATCCGCTGCCCTTGTTCGGAGCTCGGAGACTCCGACAGAGCCGTTGGCTCGATCCTTATGGCTAGAGAATCCTACGAGAGCAGACTCGACGATTACTCACTGGTTCCGGTAGTGTGAGTTTACTATAGGAGGTGAGAGCTTCGGCTGGGATCTTCTTGTAGCGGCGTCGAGGCCTTACGACGTCATCTTGGGCATGGATTGGTTATCTACAGTCCGTGCACAAATTGACTGTATTAGGCGCAAGGTGTGATGTGTACGCACCGATGGGAGTAGGTTCACCTTCACCGGTGAGAAGGGAGCCTTTGCAGCATGGGATGGACTCTCGTAGAGGAGAGGACAACTCATCACTCATCAGTTGTCTAGCCTCATCCTAGGATCAGTTGACGTGCAGAGTCCTGGTTTTCCTATAGTGGTGGATTAGTATGCAGACGTTTTCCCCGACGACGTTCCAGGACTACCTCCTCGTAGAGAGGTAGAATTTTATATTGACCTGTACCCCAGGACAGCCCCGATATTGACTCTAGCATATCGGATGTCTCCCTCCGAGCTTCGAGAGATATGGGTACAGTTGGAGGACTTGCAGGGAAAGAGTTTCATCCGACCCAGTGTTTCACCCTGGGCTTCCCCGATATTGTTCGCCAAGAAGGCGGACGGGAGCTTGCGACTTTGTGTCGACTATCGTCGCCTGAACCAGGTGATAGTGAGGAACAAGTATCTGCTACCGAGGATTGATGACCTCTTCGATCAGCTCAAGGGAGCACGGTGGTTCTCAAAGATAGACCTCAGGTCAGGCTATCATCAGCTCAGAGTTCGGGATGAGGATGTGCAGAAGAAGGTCTTCAGGTGTCGGTATGGCCACTATGAGTTCTTGGTTATGACATTCAGCATAACAAATGCTCCAGTAGTGTTCATGGACCTCATGAACAGGATCTTTCAGCCATACCTCGATCGATTTGTCGTGGTCTTCATCGACGACATTTTGATTTACTCGACCACTGAGGAAGAGCACGCCTACCACTTGCGGGTTGTACTAGACACACTCCGAGAGCACCAGCTTTATGGAAAGCTCTCGAAGTGTCACTACTGGAATGTGGGTTTTTCCCCACACTTACATACCAACGGTTTCATAGAACCGTTGGTAAAGGATGGTTTAGAGAAGGTTTTACCAACGGTTATAGTAAACCGTTTGTAATGATGTGTTTAAGGGGATTTTTACCAACAGTTCAATGAGAACCGTTGGGGAAAATGTGGATGGGGGAGGGTTTTACCAACGGTTTATTAAATCATTGGTATAGGTGTGGTTGGGGAGATTTTTCCCAACGGTTCTTTAGAACCGTTGGTATAGGTTTTCCCTGAAAGTATATACCAGCGGTTTTTAAAAACCGTTGGCACAAGTTTCCCCCAAATTGCCAGCCGCCCGTCCTCTCCCCCATCCAGATACAAAAACCTAAATGGGAGCAGCAGCAGCCGATTTAGGGGATTTTGGAGCTCCTTCTGCCGGACCAGTTTGGATCTTCGACCTCCTTCAGGTTACTCTTCTTCTTTATCTAATATTTCAGTTTTTAGATTTCTAGAATCATTACACTCATTGAAGACAGTATAATGAGACATAGGATTTTCACCACATGTGAGGATATGAATCCATGTGATGCATCAATATCAAAATGAGAGGATTTACTAGTAGGGGATACTTTGATCTTACCTCTCACTATAGATTGTATTCCACCCTTCTCCATGTGGGTAGGTGTTACATAATAGATATTTCATGAACCATGGACATGTAATAAAACCTCATTGTTTGGAATAGGAACACACTGATTTCTCAGTGTAATTATGGCATGGATGACACAGCCACAACCACCACATCCACAACATGATCAAACATAACTTATATATCTTCATTTATGATATTGAGCTATTAAAACAATTACAAAACTTGTTTTCGAATATGTCTATCACAAGTCACTACTAGAGGGATGGTCCAGCAGAAACACTTCATGTTGACTATCCTTCCACATGGTTGAGACTCTATTGGGTCATGATCACATGAAATGTTCTTAATGCCCCCTCTTCCACACTATTGTAGGAAAATTGAGAAAACAATACTTCAATCATGACCATTACTCATCTCATAGGAATCCCCAAAAAAATCCTACCACATGATGTCAGTATACTAGTTCAATAGTCTATAATTCTATCCTATTCACCCATGACCTCCCTCAGCTTCTAATATATAAATAGTGTCTGATTCATAATTTCAGTATTATAGGTCAATATTAACACGTCATCCATGGATCATACAACATTTCAATGACTTCCCTTAAAGTGTCTCTCTCACAATATCTCATAAAAAATGTACGTTGGTGAAAAATGTTGAAACTCTATAAAACATTTTTAGTACTCAATAATAGTCATGGTGCCCTACTTCTAATGCATGAATTCATTATCCCTATATGTCGATAGATTATTGAAGTAAAATTAGTTATAGATCCTAGTCTATAAATCATCCCATACCATGCCTCATAGATAGCTAGTCTTGTTTGGTACATCACACCCACACTTTTTCTCCTCACATAGCATATATGTCATGATTTTATCTCTCTAATGAGGAGGCCTATACGGATTATTTAAGGTGAATATCATAGTCTCAATCCAAATATAAATTTATCATGGGAGACCATCAACCGAAATTATTGGACAAAAAATCTACTAGAACACACAGGTCATCTCAACCGTAATCAAGGTATGCATCAGAGTTCTTCAAAAAGTCTTCATGAAGTGATAAAACCCCTCAAAGAAAATTTATTCAGAACCCATGTCCAAATCAACATGTGGTTCCACAGATAGAAAAAATGTATGATCTATATGTATCCCATGGAACTCTACCTCTAGATAATGTTCATTTCCTCCCTCATTTTTTATAACTGGAGGTCCTCATAGTTGCATGTATTTAAAATTACAAAACCTCACATCATAAATGAAAAATATCATAGTTCGTATCTCAAAATTATAGGACATTTCATTCACACTTTAAACCAAGTCATTAAACACAAACTTCTCCTAAAACTAGAGATATAATGGAATATAATCATAAAAACAACTAGTGACACTTCTTTTTTCCCACTAAAACTATTAATCTGGGTCGAGACTTAATTTAAACATTCAATATTTAAATTCAATTTGTTTTTATTTGATATTTCATTTTAACTTATACACTTTAAATCATATTTCACAATTAATTTTAAATGTTTCTACTAATATTTCACTAAATTTATATTTAAATGGGACCCCACCCCATGGACACACCGCTCACCTCCTTGGACAGCCCGCCCACCCCCCTGGACTCCCCCTACCCCATTAGACAGCCTGACCACCCCCCGCGGACAGCCTGCCCACCTGGACACCCCGACCCCCTAGACACCCCCCGACCCCCTGGACACCTCCAACCCCCCGGATAGCCTCACCACCCCTAGACACCCCGCACCCCCCTGGACACCCCGCACCCCCTTGGACACCCTGTACCGCCCCCGGACAGCCCGCTCACCTCTTTGGACAGCCCGCCCACCCCCGAACAGCCCGCTCACCTCCTTGGAAATCCCACCCCTGGACACCCTGTACCCCCCAGACAGCCCCACCCACCCCTGGACACCCCGCTCACCTCTTTGGACAGCCCGCCCACCCCCCTGGACACCCCGCACCCTCCTTGGACAGCCCGCCCACCCCCTGGACACCCCGCACCCCCTTGGAAACCATGTACCCCCCCGGACAACCTGCTCACCTCCTTGGACATCCCGCCCCCCGGACATCCCGCTCACCTCCTTGGACAGCCCACCCCCTGGACACCCCGCACCCCCCTTGGACACCCTATACCCCCCGGACAGCCCGCTCACCTCCTTGGACAGTCCGCCCCCCCAGACAGCCCGCTCACCTACTTGGACAACCCACCCCCTGGACACCCTGTACCCCCCGGACAGCCCCACCCAACCCCTGGACACCCTGCTCACCTCCTTGGACAGCCCCCCTTGGACTCCCCCCTACCCCATTGGATAGCCTGACCACCCCCGCGGACAGCCCGCCCACCTGGACACCCCGACCCCCCTAGACACCCCCCGAACCCCTGGACACCTCCGACCCCCCGGACGGCCCCACCCCCCCTAGACACCCTGCACCCCTTACTGGGCAATCCTTGAATATAGGCATTAGAAATTATGTATCTTATTTTCTTATATACACTGTATTTTTTTGTATTTCTTAATATGATTCTCATATAGAGTAATGTGTCAGTTATAATTTTATATAAAGTAAACAATTGTCATTTAACTAAATATTTTTTTGATTATACTTCAATATTATTGAATTGCTTTGAAATGAATTATTGCAGTTTTTTTACAAAATGGACAGAAGTTGGATGTACGAAATTGATCGGATTTCAACCGATTTTCAAAATAATTTGAACAGCTTTCTAGATTTGGAATTTGACAAGGCTTCAGATAGTGGTCGCATACACTGCCCATGTTTTAACTATGTTGGAAGACCTTGGTTGAGTCGTGACACAGTTATCTATCATATAACCAAATATGGTTTCCAAACAAACTATTATGTGTGGTATCACAATGGAGAGAAAATGGAATCTCAAAATTTTGATGATCCAAATGATAAGACTGAATTGGAGAGTTTGATATATGATCGGTTTCCATTTATTCGGCATCATGAGAAGGAAAGGATGTCCAGCCAACAAGATTTCGATACAAGAACACATGATGCATCCAATGAAAATGATGATGTTGATAGGGTAAAAAAATTGAATGATGCTGCGACGACTCCAGTATATCGGCAATGTGGTAAAATGAAAAAGTTGGAATTTTTAATCTGATTTTTTCATGGGAAAACTATGTATGGAATTTCAAATACTGCAATTGATTACATTCTTACCTTCTTGAAGGAATTACTTCCAGATGATGTAGATATTACCTCAAACCACTATATGGCATGGAAGTTAGTTGATGAACTTGGATTCTCAAAAAACAAAATTCATGCTTGCTCGAATGATTGTAGCTTATTTTGGGAGGAAATTGCTGAAAGAAATGATTGTATCAAATGTGGAACCTCCTGATGGAATCCAAAAGATGATGGATCACCATCTCGTGTGCCACAAAAATTAATGTGGAACTTTTCATTGATACCCAGATTACAGAACCTTTTCATGTCTGATGAAATATCTGAAAAAATGCGATGGTATGACACTGAGAGAAAAAAGAATAATGAAGAGTTGGTTCACCCTGCAGATGGATTTTCATGGTAGAGATTTGATGCTCGATATCCTAAATTTTCAGCCGACGTGTGTAATGTGAGACTGGGTCTTTCATGTGACGGTTTTAATCCATTTGGACAGATGCTTACTTCGCACAACACATGGACGGTTTTCATACACATTTGTAACCTTCCCCCTTGGTTGTGTATGAAAAAGCCTTACACTTTCTTGAGTATACTGATATCTGGCCCTTCTGATCCCAACAATGATATAGATGTATACATGCATCCTTTAATAAAAGAGTTGAAACTTCTTTGGGATGTGGGTGTGCCCACATACGATGCATGTTCGAAAGACATATTTCAGATGTGTGCTGCACTTATGTGGACGATCAATGATTTTCCTACTTATGCAATGATGTCTGGATGGAGAACTAAAGGAAAATTGTCATGTCCTATTTGTATGAAGAATACTCAATCGAAAAGACTGAAATATCATCGTAGTTTTAGTTTTATGGGACATCAACAATTCTTTCCAATGAACCATCCATATAGAAACAATCGTCGAAGATTTGACAATACTATAGAGAATGACGCTCCACCTCAGCTTATGTCTGGAACTGATGTGCTTAATGAATTGAAAGATTTCAGTTATTCATTTGGGAAGGGTGTAATGAAATCTAGAATGAGGAAAAATGTTTCCAATGATACTTGTTACAATTGGAAGAAGAAAAGTATATTCTTTGAGTTGCCGTATTGGTCAACCAACTTGTTACGTCATTGATTAGACGTAATGCACATTGAAAAGAATATATGTGAAATGTTGCTTTCGATTCTTCTAAATGTCAAGGGGAAGACAAAAGATGATTTAAGATCTCGGTGTGACTTGGTAGATTGGGGTATCAGACCAGAATTGCATCCTGTCTATATCAGTGAAAATAAATGGAAAGTTCCATGTGCTTCTTATGTGATGACACCTGTTGAAAAAAATCAATTTCTAGAAGTGCTAGAGACTATTAAAGTTCCTGATGGATATTCAAGAAATATATAAAAATGGGTCAATAGAAAAGAGTTGAAGCTGAAATCTTTGAAGACTCATGATTATCACGTCCTTTTTCATGAGTTGATTCCAATAAAAATCCGTCATCTCTTGTCCAATAATGTTAGAGTCTCAGTTATTCGGTTGTGCTATTTGTTTACAGATCTTTGTACTAAGAGGCTATCCAAATCCTTCTTGCAAAAACTGTTGGCAGAGACACCATTAATTTTGTGCGAGTTAGATAAAATATTCCCTCCATCATTTTTTACATGCATGTTGCATCTGACTGTCCATCTTCTGACCGAAATAATTCTTGGAGGACCCTTTGCTTTCCATTGGATGTATCCAACTGAAAGAAACATGTGCACATTGAAATCATGTGAACCTTTATTTATGATTGTGGATTTTGAGTTATTGACATGACTCGCACTATTGCCACTGATGAACCATATGTATTGGCATCAATGGTGAAACAAGTTTTTTATGTTAAAGATCGTCGTCATCCTAAATTCAGTGTAATTATTGAAGTAAATCCTAGAAATGTTTTTGATGATGGTGATGATGAAGTTGACACTATCCCTACTGCAATTGGAATCAATCCGTTTATTACTTATGATGACACTAATAACTCAATTTTCAGAGTTGATTGTGAACCTGAAGTTGTGGTGGGAAATATATAGAATCATACAGTCGTGTTCTCACCTACATGTTTCACCTACATCATTCAGAGTGTGTATCCTTGTACTTACCTTGAAACCACCATAAATCTTCTTTTACTTTATGTTTTTTATCAGAATTGTTTATTTATATTTTTTTTGGGTTACACATTAGTTATCTGTTTTTAATTACTTCCATATTTGTTTTCATTGCAGGAAATGACACCCATTGAAGAGAGGTGACAGAAAAAGATGACAGATAATAATCGTCGCATGATACAGATGGGTGTTCCTCCACTCATCCCTGTTGTGAGTATTTTATTTAAAATATAAATATTTCAATAACTTATAATATCATGTGTTTACATATGTGTTAAACTTTTTTTCAGGATCGACCCCCTAGACGAGAGATATTTGACGAGGAGCCTGATATTGCTCCCAGTAGAGTGGCTGGTGGTAGGAGGGGGGTGGTGTCAGAGATGGATGATCATCTAGTGGGCCCGGTAATGAGGCCGGTGGTACGAGAGCTCATGGGGCGAGAGTTAGACGATCCACCACCACAGACGTATCTTCTTCACCCCATTTTGATCCTGGTGTGTCTCCAGGGACACACGGGATATTTAGACCTCCGATGTTTACACTACCAGTTGGCCAGACGTCTATGCCATCATCTTTTACTTCTGGTTCATTATCCCCGAGCTATTATATTCCACCTTCTTCGACTCCTGATGTGACATAGTATGCGGCTGAGGAGTGTATACTGAGGGACACTCTACCTGTACAGGATATTCCTTCAGCTTCTGCACATCGAGTGATGTCCATTGATCTGACTACCACAGGTATATTTATCTGACTCTATCAAATTTTTATACCAAAATTTATTTTATTATAACTTGTACTGATATTATTTTTCTTTAATAACAGATTCATCTACAGATAGAAGACGAGGGAGGGGGCGTACTCACTTGCATGAGGTATGGAACCGATAGACACAGTTGATGGTTGAATATAATGCTTATGGACAAATGATTGAGAAATCTGGGCAGGAATGTCGGGGTTTTTTGGAGACACTAGCCAAATACTCTGATATCATTCCGGTCAACCCTCTCTCTTGGAGACAACTGCCAAAGAAATTCAAAGATAACGCATGGGCACAAATATGGGTAAAAAATCTATTGGATTTAATGTAGTATTTTTTTTGTATTTATATGAAATAATCTATTGGGTTTCAGCTTCAGTTTAACTTCCCTGATGGCGAAGGTGCACGACCAGTGCATTTAAAAGAGTTGGGAGATATTTGGAGAGCTTATAATCATGACCTGTATGTTTGCTGGTGTGATAGGGTGGGTACGTATTTAGAGACTTTACCTATCGTGGATGACTTCCCGATAGAGCAATATCGCCAAATGATTACCCATTGGGCGACTGCCAAATTTAAGGTATTAATCTCATTTGAGGTATTTAAATAAGAGTTTTCATATTTTGAATTAATATAATATTATTTATTATTAAAAATTATTTAGGGATCTTCTGAGAAAAAAAAACATTGATTCAACGCAATACCTCCACACTTTGGGGCACACAACTATGTCAGATCATGAGAGGCAGCTGGTACGATATAGTTGTTTATAATTTTTTTTAGGACTTTCCCTTTTTATTATTTCCTACTTAAATTATGTGATTTATTGAATATTGAATATATGATTATACTTTCACTTTATATTATTTCAATGTCATTACAGAAGCACAAATTGAATATTGAAGGACGTATCCCTCGAGCAAAATTGTTTTGCTCGAGTAGAAGGAAAAAAGATGGAACTGTGGTAAATGAATCAACCCAAGAAAAGATTGTAAGTTTTAATTTGTTTATTTCAAAGTTTAATATCTATTTTGAAATTTATTAATCTATTAATATTTTTAATAGGCTGCTTTAGAGGCTCTTGATGCCTAGGAGCCTGACAATTTTGGGCCACACGATCATTTATATCAGGTTTTGGGAGAGGAGCACTCTAGTCGAGTACGCTGCTGACCTGGTAAGAATATAGTCCCGATGAGGTATTGGTCCTCTCCAGGTATCCATTATAGTATGACTGAGTTGGAAAACGTCAAAGAGCAAGCAAGACAATCTGATAAAAGGTTCACAGAGTTGGAAGTACAAGTTCAAACGAGGGACAAAGAATTTATGAAACTGATGAAAGCTTTATCTTCATCACTTTCACACGAGGCTAGCGTGGCTTGTCTGACATTTATGTCGTCAATGGGTGAATTATCCAATGCACCAGGCGACAGCTCTAGTGGCGATCATGATCATGATGTTCCTGGCGATGACGAGGATGCTGAAGAGGAAGAGGGCGAGGATGAGGATGAGGACGAGGGTGAGGATGGGGACGAGGGCGAGGATGGGGCCAAGGGTGAGGATGGGGCTGAGGACGAGGATGATGCCGATGATGAGCATGAGGACGATGATGAGGAAATAGATGGCGGAAAGGATGAGGCCGATGATGATAGTGGTGATGATGATGGTGATCAGGGGAAGATTGATCCATTTCATTTTTGAATTCTGTATAACTCTTTATTTTTGAACCTGGTTTTCCACTCCGAGGTTTTCCTCTACTTCATAGGGATATTGTTATAAAATCTCTTTTTTGCACTTGATTCTTATTGTATGATTAGTCTACTACCTAGACCTTTAGTATTCCTTGGTACTGTGATTCCCTGTATGATATCTGGTTTGATAAGTTAATATGGACATCTTAATATTCAAAAACAATCACTCGAAATTAGGGGTGTCCATGGGCCGGGTCGGGTCGGGTCATGGGTGTTCTAGGGCCTAAGTACATATGGTCATCCAGATGTAATATTTAGGGCCTAAGGACATGACATGAATAATTATGTGTTTTAGATCCATGGGTAATATTGGGGGTTCATTTTAAAAATAATAAAATGAGGGTTTTTGAGGTGGAAAATGATTTATTAGGTGATGAATTCCCTTGGTTAAAAAATATAAATAAGTGTGTGTCTTTTTGATTTTGATAAATGGATTTTAATGATAATGAAATATTGGTTAATTTCTTTGGTTAAAAAAATTATTTTTAACATTTTTATTCTTTACTTTATATATTTTCATTGATTAGGAATATAATTTACAAACAAAAAATATCCAATTACTTATAATATTTATATGTATTAAATTGATTAATTTTGAGGAATTTTTATATTGTCATTTGTGACGTGTACGAGTCAACCCCGCCTCAATCTGAGGGCCGGTGTGGCTGGTACCACTAAAAGTGTCTTTCTTTTGTTTAAAATGGATGCGCTTTTAATTAAAATAAACGACATACGGAAAACCAACCAAACACATTCTGATTATGTTGAAACTTTAGGAAAATGATCCATGGGTCATTTGTGACATGTACAAGTCATCCCCGCCTCAATCCGAGGTCCAGTGTGGCCGACACCACTCAAAGTGTCTCACTTTTCTTTGAAATGGACAATAGTTTAAGTAAAAACAACAACTGACATACAGGAAATGGACCAAACGCATTCGGATTCTATTGATACTTTAGGAAAAGTATCCATGGGTCATTTGTGTCATGTACGAGTCAACCCCGCCTCAATCTGAGGCACGGTGTGGCCAATACCACTCAAACTGTCTCACTTTTATTTGAAATGGACATGATTTTAAGTGAAAACAACTACATGCATACAGAAAACCGACCAAACGCATTCGGATTCTGTTGAAACTTTAGGAAAACGATCCATGGGTCATTTGTGACATGTAAGAGTCAACCCCACCTCAATCCGAGGCACGGTGTGGCCGACACCACTCAAAGTGTATCACTTTTCTTTGAAATGGACAACAGTTTAAGTAAAAACAACAACTGACATACGGGAAACGGACCAAACACAATCGGATTCTGTGGATACTTTAGGACAAGTATCCATGGGTCATTTGTGTCGTGTAAAAGTCAACCCTGCCTAAATCTGAGGCACGGTGTGGCCGGTACCACTCAAACTGTCTCACTTTTATTTGAAATGGACAGGATTTTAAGTGAAAACAACTACCGACATACGGAAAACCGACCAAACGCATTCGGATTATGTTGAAACTTTAGGAAAATGATACATGGGTCATTTTTGACATGTACGAGTCAACCCCACCTCAATCCAAGGGCCTGTGTGGCCGGTGCCACTAAAAATGTCTTCTTTTGTTTAAAATGGATGCGCTTTTAATTAAAATAAACGACATACGGAAAACCGACCAAACGCATTCGGATTATGTTGAAACTTTAGGAAAACGATCCATGGGTCATTTGTGACGTGTATGAGTCAACCTCGCCTCAATACGAGGGCCGGTGTGGCCGACACCACTCAAAGTGTCTCACTTTTCTTTGAAATGGACAGCAGTTTAAGTAAAAACAACAACTGACATACGGGAAACGGACCAAACGCATTCAGGTTCTGTTGATACTTTAGGACAAGTATCCATGGGTCATTTGTGTCATGTAAGAGTCAAACCCGCCTCAATATGAGGCACGGTGTGGCCGGTACCACTCAAATTGTCTCACTTTTATTTGAAATGGACAGGATTTTAAGTGAAAACAACTACCGTCATACGGAATACCGACCAAACGCATTCGGATTCTATTGAAACTTTAGGAAAATGATCCATGGGTCATTTGTGATGTGTACAAGTCAACCACGCCTCAATCCAAGGGCCGGTGTGGCCAGTACCACTAAAAGTGTCTTTCTTTTGTTTAAAATGAATGCGCTTTTAATTAAAATAAACGACATACGGAAAACCGACCAAACGCATTCGGATTGTGTTGATACTTTATGAAAACGTTCCATGGGTCATTTGTGACGTGTACGAGTCAACCTCGCCTCAATATGAGGCGCGGTGTGGCCGACACCACTCAAAGTGTATCAATTTTCTTTGAAATGGACAACAGTTTAAGTAAAAACAACAACTGACATACGGGAAATGGACCAAACTCATTCAGAATCTGTTGATACTTTAGGACAAGTATCCATGGGTCATTTTTGTCATGTACGAGTCAACCCTGCCTCAATATGAGGCACGGTATGGACGGTACCACTCAAACAGTCTCACTTTTATTTGAAATGGACATGATTTTAAGTGAACAACTGCCGACATACGGAAAACTGACCAAACGCATTCGGATTCTGTTGAAACTTTAGGAAAACAATCCATGGGTCATTTGTGACGTGCACGAGTCACAAATGAAAATGTATTTTTCATTCACATGAAAATGAAAATGGATTTTTCAGTGTAATCTTCTTGGTCCCAAAGCATGAACCAAACAGGTTGTGAGACACAATACCAGCAGGCATCCAACACAAGATTTGTGCCCAAATTTTAGTGAATATACATGTATAAAAACAAGGTACAAAAGTAAACATAGTATAAAGAAATAAACAACCATTAAATATTGAAGTAAAGAATAGCTAAAACTTTCCTTGGAGACATCAATATCTTTCCTAAACGCATGTCACTGTCTTGACCTCAGGAAAAAAACACATCCTCTCCCCCAGGCATCACAGTCTCTCCCTTAGACATATCACAATCTCACCCACATGTAACATATGTAATTAATCTATTAATAGGTAAAAATAAGTACCTCATTTAATTTAAATTATTACATCACAGACTATTATCAACACACCTCATCTAATCTAACTATTACATGGAATAATAATAATCAAATCACCTCATGTAATCTTACTATCACATCGATTTTTAATAATCAATAATCCATCCTAAACAAAAAAAGTCATGGAAAGAAGTATGCATCTAAGGCGTCATGGGCCAATAGCTCTAACAAATTAATCAAGGGAAACACAACCCTATAGTTCCCTATCTCAAAGAAATAACCTTAATAACCTAATAAACCAATATCATATGATAATCACGGTGTAATTCCCAGTCATGTATACCAAAAACATGGGTATATGAGTTTTAGGCACATATAATTCTTGACAAAACAACTTATAGGCACAACCCACCTACCTCGTAGCCGTGAGAACAATATTATTGAATATCAGATCTTGATTCATCCTAGATCATTGAAAATCCACAAAAGATTCATAAATAATCAAATCTATATCTATAAAATGAGGAGAGGAATCAGGAGGATAGGATTAAGGTGAAGGGAGAACTCATTGGTGGGATCCCAATGCACCTTCCAGAGTTCTGATTGGACATTGATAGGAGAATCAGTGGCTTAGAGAATAATTGTCACTCCTGGCCGAACTTGGATGAACCAAGGTCAAAAGAAGTTAATTCTATAAATGAGACACGAACCCTCTCCCTTATATTAAATAAAAAATAAAATACATGACATTTCCTTTAACAATACACACTGTGTATAAAATTTTACTGGGCCTCACCTTAAGAGGCACGACCACGACACAACATGACTTGGTACATGGCTGAGACACGACCTGTACGTGGTATAGAAAGGACATCAATGTTCATGGTGTGTACACTGATGTACATAGATTGTACATGAAAATTCCCCAATTTTACATTGTCCCTAAAGAAACCTGAATACAAAATCTATACATGGAAATGGGGAATTGGGTTCTTACAGTTTGATTATCACACCATAGATCTTATTTCTATCTCAACCAAGCACCAAAATCATTGGTTTCTTCAATCTAGTGGTCTAATATCACATTACTATCTTAATAAAGCCTTATGTTTCATCGGCCCCATGTAACAGATCAATGATAGATCTGAAGCAAGCCAAATTTGTTTATTTCTCTCTTTTTGATCATTATTTGGCTTGGAATCTCTAACTAATGATTTTTCATCATGTTTTATTCAGTCTCGCATTATAATATTCGCACTTTCAGGTTTTATTCATCTTCATAATGCATTTGATTATAGATTTTCTCATTACTAATGACCTCAACTGAAGGTTAATATCTTTAATAATGTGTAAATTATTTGTTCCAATTTTTATTTCTTGTATCAATTAGTTGTTCACATTCAATATATCATTAATTTTTAATATTACATTAAAATTATTTTATACAATATTTCATGCTAAGGAGTATTATTGAGGTTATAAGATATTGGATGTTGTGTGTTTCTACATTGTCATTTAGTTTAGTGAGTTGGGTTTCAAAATTAGTTTGCATTGATAATACAACATGTTCATTTTGGTTTTGAAAATGTTGGTGCATGAGAGAGCTGAAAAATCAATTTTCATGTAATTGCATAACATGAGATGGTTTTGTAATGGGTTTTCATGAAAATGGATTTTTCATTTACATGAGCTGAAAAATCCATTTTCAAGTCTATTTCAAGTCTGTATGCAGGTGTACAGTGGATGGGCTACTGGAGGGAGGGGGGCTGCTGTGTGCAGTCCTGAAAAAACTCTATACCAACGATTATAAACCGTTGGTATAAGGGTGCTGGGATTTTGGAAAAACACTATACCAACGGTTTAAAACCGTTGGTATAAGTGTTCTGTATTTATAGAATAACCTATACCAACGGTTTTAAACCGTTGGTATATGTGTCTGGATTTTTGGAAATCCAATACCAACAGTTTATAACCGTTGGTATAGGTGTTGCTGGAAAACCAATACCAACGGTTCTAAACTGTTGGTATAGGTTTTCCTGAAAATCACATTACCAACGGTTTAAAACCGCTGGTATAAGACTTCCTCAAATTCATTACCAACGGTTATAAACCGTTGGTATACATTGGGTTAAATTTATATAACCCATATACCAACGGTTTGGATCAAACAGTTGGTATAAGGATTTCCTCACGACTTACTAGCCAACGGTTTGGAAAACTGTTGGTATAGGGTATACCAACGGTTTTCCAGCCTATACCAATGATTTTTAACTGTTGGTATAACCTTTTTTTCCAGTAGTGTGTCAGTTCTGGATACGTGAGGTCCACTTCTTGGGACACTTCATCTCTGAGGCGGGAGTTGTGGTGGATCCTGCGAAGATCAAGGAAGTGCTAGCTTGGGAGCCACCCAGGAGCGTGACGGAGGTACAAAGTTTCTTGGGACTATCTGGATACTATCAGAGATTTGTGCCAGACTTATCTAGAGTTGAGACACCACTCTCAGCTCTTACGAAGAAGGGGAAACCCTTTGTGTGGTCAGACAGATGTCAGCAGAGCTTCCTGGAGCTGAGATAGAGATTGAACAGCGCCCCTATCTTGAGGCTTCCAGAGGAGGGAGTAGGGTACGTAGTCTACTGCGATGCATCAGGGACCGGACTCAGATGTGTCCTGATGTAGGAGCAGGCGGTGATCGCCTATGGATCATGCCAGTTGAGGCTGCATGAGCAGAACTATGGGACCCATGACCTGGAGTTAGCAGCAGCGGTCTTCGCTATGAAGACATGGCGACACTACCTGATGGGTGAGCGCTTTACAGTCTTTTCTAACCATCAAAGTCTCAGGTACATCTTCTCTCAGAAGGACCTGAACCTGAGACAACGGCGATGGCTCGAGTTCCTCTAGGACTTTGACTTTGAGATATTCTATACTCCTGGGAAGGGGAATGTAGTAGCTGATGTTCTCAGCAGGAGGACGGGCATTTAGCTACTTTAGGAGGTGATAGAGCAGCTAGCCGCTTTGCAGATATCCTTCATGGATAGAGATGGACTAGCCTTACTTCAGTTGCTCATAGTCACTCCTCCGCTACTGCAGCGGGTCAGAGAGGCACAGCGTGGGGACGCTGACTGTGAGATGCGGCGTGCACAGATATCCTCAGGACAGGCACCTGATGGTTTCTCCTTTGGAGCAGAGCACGACATCCTTTTTAGAGGACGTACCTTAGTACCAGTTGCTTTGCAGGAGGAGGTGCTGAGAGAGTTTCACACTTCTCCTTTGGTGGTAAATCCTGGAGTGGCGAAGATGTACCAGGATCTCAGACGACATCACTGGTGATCGGACATGAAGAAGGCTGTGGCAGAGTTCGTTTCTCGATGCCTCACCTGCCAGCAGGTGAAGGCAGAGCATCAGGTACCAGCAGGCTTGGTACAACCCTTGGAGGTCCCAGAGTGGAAGTGGGACGGGATATCTATGGACTTCGTGACTGGACTTCCACACACTTCGAGAGGTCATGATTACATTTGGGTGATTGTCAACCGACTCACCAAGTCGGATCACTTCTTACCCATCAGAGAGCAGGGCTCAGTGGAGAGCTTGGGATGTCTCTACGTTCAGGAGATTGTACGACTTCATGGTGTGCCATCATCTATCGTCTCCGATCGAGATGATCGCTTTATTTCCCGGCTTTTGAAGGGGTTGCAGGAGGCGTTCGGGATGCAGCTACGTCTGAGCAATGCATTTCACCCTCATACGGATGGTCAGACGGAGAGAACCATTCAGACTCTCGAGGACATGCTCCGGGCATGTGTCCTCGACTTTGGTCGTAGATGGGAGGACCACCTACCCTTGGTGGAGTTCGCGTACAACAACAGCTACCACTCCACCATCGGGATGACACCATACGAGGTGTTGTACGACCGACCTTGCAGATCTCCTTTGTGCTGGACAAACCCTAGGGAGTCAGCACTTGTGGGACCGGAGATGGTCCAGACCACGACAGAGAAGGTCTAGGTCATCCAGGAGCAGATGAGGACAGCTCAGAGCCGGCAAAAGTCTTATGCTGACAGGAGGCGGAGGCCACTAGAGTTCGAGGATGGCAACCACGTCTTCTTGCGTGTCTCACCTCGACGTGGATTACGGAGATTTGGCCGAGGCGACAATTTGTCTCCACGCTTCATCTGACCGTTCCAGGTCCTCAGCAGGATTGGTGAGGTGGCTTATCACCTGGATCTACAACCTCAGTTGCACTGGGTGCACGACATCTTCCATGTATCTTAGCTGAGGAGATACGTGCACGACCCGACGCATATCATTGACCATGGGGAGCTAGACGTTGATGCTGGGGCGACTTTTATGGAGATCCCAGTGGAGATCGAGGATCGACAGGAGCGGGTCCTACGTGGACGGTCGATTCCTCTAGTGCACATCAGACGCATATCATTGACCATGGGGAGCTAGACGTTGATGCTGGGGAGACTTTTATGGAGATCCCAGTGGAGATCGAGGATCGACAGGAGCGGGTCCTACGTGGACGGTCGATTCCTCTAGTGCACATCAGATGGCAGCACATGAATCTCCAGGAGAGCACTTGGGAGCGGGAGGCTCAGATGCGTGCTCAGTACCCACATTTTTTTCCCTAGCATATGATGTATCTTTACGGGGACATAAAGCCCTGAGGTGGGAGTAATGTAAAGACCCGTAAAATTAAAGGAAATTTTTTTCTTAATTTTCTTTGGGATTTTACAAGAACGCAGTTTCTGATGGCACTTGATTCCGAGGCCCGGTGTGCCCGGAATTTCTATCCGAAGTTTAGCTCGGGTATGTTCAGTGAACGAATGAGCAGGATTTTCTATATTTTGAACCAGTGCTCGGAATCGAATTCTGAGGGTACCGATGGAACCGTAGCGCCGATAATTGCTTAGGAACTCCATTTCTGGAGTTGCGTTTACACGAGAGAAGTTATTAATTTATGTGGAAGGTAAAATAAAAATTATGCAACAATTTTTTTACTTTAAGTGGATTAAGCTTTGGGTGGAAGTTGGGGAAAACCACCCAACTTCCATTTGTAGGTTATGAAGGTGGTGGGGCCCACATGAACCCTACCCCTTCACCTTCCCTAACCTTCCATAACCCTTCATAAATTATGACAACTTGTGTAATTTAATTTTGTGGTTTAATTCAAACATTTCAATTTCAAACCTTTTGTTGTGTTAATAAAATAAGTAAGTGTCTTATTTTATTTTTGGTTGGAGTCTTGTTGCCTTGAGGGCCTGGGAGAAAAAGCTAAGGGAGTCTTGAGTTTCTTCATCCTCTTCGTCGAAGAACACGAAGAATGCGAAGAACGCCGGATCCCTCAGAGGTCGATGTGTCCTTCCGCGATGCCTCTTCCCACGACGGATATTCCACGACGAATCCTCGTTCGACGAACCTCCGTTCAAGCTACGCTCAAGGTAGGGGTTTATTTATTTATTTTGTTCATGATTACTACCTCGACATTCTTTGTGAGTTTTTGACCAATTTCTATCGATTAACGAGAGGGGGCCGGACCGCACAAACACGGCTGACCCTCCTCCATTATTCATGTTGGTTTCTAATGTGGATTGGAATGGAATGGCGCCGTGCCATCGCACCGTGCGGGATCGTGCGACAAGAAATGCGCGGCGCCGTCGCGCTGCACCGTGAAATTGAACAAGGATGCGACGCCATCACGCTACGTCGGAGAAACCTGAAGACACCGCGGCCGGAGGGGCATGGCGCCGTCGCGCCGCGCCGGACGAACCAAGGCCGCGACCGGTTTCGGGCCGCGGTGGAGCAGAGTGACCGGCGGCTGGTTCCGGGCCGCTGGTGTCGGAGCAGGGGGGGGGACCGGCCATCGCCGGTCCCATGGAGGAAGAAACCGGCTGGCCGGGGCGGGCCGACTAGACAAGGGGAAAGCTGGGGGTTCAAACCCCCGGCCGACCAGCTCAACGACCCCCCTTAATTGGGGGTCGCGGTTACAAGCCAAGGGGCAGGCCCCCCCCCCCCCCTCTTCAAACGGCTCGGCCGTTTGGCCGAGCGCCTGGCCAGCGCACCAGCTGGGCCGAGCCGCGCCCAAGTGGGCCGAACCCGGACCCGGTTCGGGTCGACCCGGTTCAGGCCGACCCTGGGGGTATCAGGCCAGGTCAGACCGGGCCCGAACCCCTTAATACCGAATATTTTCCGGTCGGACGCCCATAACTTGTGCTACGGGCCTCCGATCGATGTACCGTCAGTTGCGATGCGATCCTTGGATCGAGTCGGTCGTTTCAGTATATCGCACTCAAGGTTTCGGAATAATGTGGGTTTGGCCGAGTTGGTTCATACACGAAACCAACCGAGCCCTCGGAGCGGAAACACTCATAACTTGAGCTCTGGGCGTCCGAATGACGTGTCGTCGACTTTGTTGGATTCCTCTTAGTGAGACGGATCTTTTGGATTACTCTGCCTGAGGTTTGGATGCAGGTGGAGTACGGTTGGGTTGGTTTTGACTTAAAAAGCAACCGAGACCCTGGAACAAAAAAGCCAATAACTCTCAGACCGGGCGTCCGATTGACGCGCCGTCTGCGACGTTGAGTTCCTATTGACGATACGGAGCTTTTGGATACATCAACTCTGGAGTATGTGTCAGTTGATGTATCAGCCTCTCGGCTCGTGGAGCGGACCCTCCCGAACGAGTTTGCTGTGTGCGGGAACCCTAGAGCGGGCTGCGTTTGCGACTATGACGACGACGACTGTACAGAGATCCTCAGTGTATTCGACAGCGACGACTACAACACTCAGCGATCCTACGTGGATCAGTGCTACCGATCCTGTGTGGGTCCGATCCTGTGTGGCTCAACGCTCAGTGGTTCTGTGTGAGCCAGCACCTACAGATCCTGTGTGGGCCCGATCCTGTGTGGGTCTTTGCGGGGGTTAGTTACCTATCGATCCTTTGTGGGTCAGATCCTATGTGGGTCATTGCGGGGGTTAGTAATTATCGATCCTTTGTAGGTCCGACGGCTTAGATGAATCAGTGGCTATATCTGATCATCTCTATCATCATACGAAGATGTATACCTGTGTGAGCTGAATCCTGTTTTTCTTTCCTATGTAGATTGTTTTGTGCTAACCTGTGTGGATTTACGTTTTACTTTCCTGTGTGGACTGGGTTGTACTTGGGCTCGGATGTTGGAGCCAAATGAGAATTGGTGACTTAGGTATATGTATGGGCATATACCTAAGCAGTGTTGGATGTTACTTCATAATTGTATCTTTCCTTTGTGGATTATCCTTTGTGGATTCTGGGAGACCTTCGGGGGTCTCGGGGTCCCTACTGAGTAGCTTATACTCACCCCTGCACGGGCTATGCCCGCACTACATTGTGTTGGTTGCAGACGACGGACAACGCTGATCGCAGTTGAGGCTTGCGCAGCAGGACAATACCTAGAGGTGGACCACTGGGCGGGATGTACTCGGAGCGGTTGGATGGACCCGAGGAGCAGTGGAAGCTATCTGTACCCACCCTTCAGGTGGGATTTCTAGTGGACAACTCAACGTTGCGGCTTTACTTTTCAGTTGTTGTTTTCCTTTTTCAGTTGTACTTTACTTTCAGTTTGGGTTTGTATACTGGCCCACTTACTTTTCCGCACTTACTGTTGTACTCAATTTTTACTTGTGTTTACTTCTACTGTTGCTTTCTCTATGGTGTTTGTTTACTATACAAAGGAAATTCCTTCCCTTTTTACCGGGATTTACGCCTTGGTGCTAGTCGCCAGCCCCTGACCTATAGAAGGCGGGCTTGGGGTAGTCACGACACGGGCCCCGAGGACGAGTCGTGACAATGTTGTCGATAGGGTGAAAGAATTTAATGATGTTGTGATGACTATAATATTTTAGCAATGTCAAAAAATAAAAACTCTGGAATTTTTAATCTGATTGTCTCATGGGAAAACCATGTATGGGATTTCTAATACTTACATTGATTACATTCTTACCTTTTTGAAGGAATTACTTCTAGATGATGCAAATATTCCCTCAAACCACTATATTTAATTCATGTTAGTTGAAGAGCATGGATTTAAAAAAATCATGCTTTCTTGAATGGTTGAAGATTATTCTAGGAGAAAACCGTGGAAAGAAATGAGTGTATAAAATGTGAAACATCCCAATAGAAGAAAAAAGCTGATGGAACACCATCCCATGTGCCATGGAAATTAATGTTGAACTTTTCATTGGTCCCCAACTGATGAAATATCAATAAAAATTTGATGGAATGATACTAAGAGAAAGAAGAATAATTATTAGTTGGTTTACCCTATAGATGTATTTTCATGGAAATGATTTGATGCTCGATATCCTGATTTTTTAGTAGATGTGTGTAATATGAGACTAGGTCTTTTAGGTGATGGTTTTAATCCATTTGGGTGGATTATTACGTCGAACATCACATGGCCGGTTTTCATGCACAATTATAACCTTTCCCCATGGTTGGGTATGAAAAAACCTTTCACTTTCAGGAGTATACTTACATCCATCCCTTTTGAACTCAAAAATGATATATACATACACATAAAACCTTTAATAAAAGAGTTGAAACTTCTTTGGGATGTTGGCGTGTGCACATACGATGCATGTTCTAAAGACATATTTCAGATGCGTTCTACAATTATGTGAATGGGCAATGATTTTACTTATTATACAATGATTTATAGATGGATCATGAAGGGAAAACATTCATGTCATGTTTTTAGGAATAATAATCTATCTAGAAGATTAAAATATCACTATAGTTTTTGTTTTATGGGACATCGATGATTCATACAATTGGAACATCCATATAGAAATAATCATCAAAGATTTGAAAATACCATGGAGATCGATAATCCACCTGAGTGTATGTTTGGAAATGATGTGCTTAATGAATTTCAAGAATTTGGTTTTTCATTCATGAAGGGTCAAATGAAATCTTGAAAGAGAAATAATGTTTCCAAGGATACCTATTAAAATTGGAAGATTAGGAGTATCTTATTTAATTTTCCTTATTGGTCAACCAATTTTTTTAAGTTGTTGCTTAAACATAATGCACATTGAAAATAATATTGGTTAAATGTTTCTTTTGATTATTATAAATGTCGAAGGAATGTGAAAATATGATTTACAATCTCAGCATGACATGGTGGATTGGCGGATCAGACCATAATTGCATCATATGTGTATTAGTGAAAATAAATAGCAAGTTCCATGTGTTTCATATGTGATGAAACTTGTAGAAAAAAAATAAATTTTTGGAAGTATTTGTTGAGAGTATTTCGACCCATAACCACATAAGGCTCTAAATAAATTCATTTTGAGCCATTATAAACAACATATTATTGTATAATAAATTAATATTTTAATCTTTTCCAAAAGTGACACTCACCCCTCCTATAAAAGGGCACTTCTCCTTCTCTCAAAATAACACCTCAAAATCCATTTGGCTAGGACAAAACCTAAACAAATATCCTCCAAACTTCCCTCAAATCATCCTAGAGACCTTAATTTGATCATAAATACAACCTAATGATCCCTTTTGATCAATTCAATAGGAAAAACTTGAAGAAGAGGTAATAATTTCACCACCCTATTTCATGTTCCTTTCTTCTTCCACTTCCTCTTCTTTGATGTTTCCATACCAAAATAATAAATCATGTACCTTATACATATTGTGATGTTATTATAAATATATTACAACCATATTCATTATTATATCCATCCTATAAATGACAAAGTCACCATACGTGCGTACGTACGACTTACCGTCTCCACGTCATGGTGTAGTTTGTTATTAGAATACTTCATTATTTGTATGGGTATAATAATGATTATAAATGATTTAAATAATAAATATAAAATGTTATAGATTCTTTATATATTATATACCATCCAATTACATACTATTTCACCATCAATATAATTATATTGCCGCTCGTGCGTACGTACGGATTACCGTCTCCACGACGCGATGAGATTCCTTCCCACGTTCACCATTCAACAATGATTATAAAAATATATATTATTAATAAGAATGTAATATATGACATAATTATTATACTGGATATATATATATATGTATGTACTTAAAAATATCTTATTCACTTACTTCTGTTCAATACGATATGAAAAACGGAAACAACGTTTATGCGTACGTACGACCTACCGTCTCCATAAACGGTGGCTTCCATTTCATATATCTATCTATTATAAATTTTTTTATTCTAAATATATATGATATATAAATCAAGGTTTATATTATTTAAGTATTTAAATCGTGGTCTAAATGATACGATCAAGAATAACAAGTTAGAACACGTACGATAAAGAAAGCGATTATTACCCAAATTGATAATTTATCATGAAAATCATTATTAAATGGGTAGTATAAAGTCATAAATGAATCATGTATGATATATTAAATATTAATATGATTCTGGTATAATTTAATAACATAATATGGTCATTATACAGAAGGTTAAATGTACCCTCGACCCAAGAAAAGTGCAAGGTAAGGGTTAATTTCACAATTTCTTTATTATCTGAGGATACTTTTACGTAAGTATCTACTGGGACATATTTATTATCCATGTCCATGTTTCATTAAAGATTTTTCAAAGGGATTATTTTTAAGGTAATTTTTACAAAAAAATAATTTTAATTGTTTTAAAGATTTATTCTTCTAATCCTTTATCATTAATGTCCATGTTTTCAAAATGGTTTTAAGGATTTATTTATATGGACATGAATGTTTTGCAATGTTAATTACATTCAAAAGTTTAAAAGTGGTATGTGACAATTTTATTGAAATCTATATTTTAAATGTCTTCCTTTATATGACTTTTAAATGATTTCATGAAAAAGGGATATTTCTCTAAAATATTTTTACTGATCATTTTTAACTATGTCAACATCCTTTACAGGATATTATTCTTGATCGAGGTTGATTTATTATGATAAAAATCTTCCATATTGTATTGAATGTTTTGTGATATGTTTGATAGTGGATGTGTTATTTTTATACCATTCATGATTTATGGATAAAGTATTGACATTTTGTATGCTAGTTTTAATACAAATGTTTTTGTTATGTTTAAACCATTTCATTTGAGGAATGCATTGGGCTTAGTATGTGATGGGTGGAGCCCGCTATAGCTCCCCGATGCATCAATAGGTCTCATGAGGAAAACTAGTGTTTTGGCACAAGGCTTTGGAAAAATCTTATTTTTAGTCTTGGCACAAGGCCTTGACTATATGGTTATGAAGTCTATCATTATACATCCCATCATTATGAAATTGGCTATTGATATTACATGTGATTATTCGACTAATAGAATATCAATGTGAATAAGTAAATGGCATTATTTGATTTATATTTTCCATAATATGATGAAGTATAAGTATAAAAGTCTTGTGTTTTAGTTTTATAAATTTACCTAAATGTTTGTGCTTATTATTAAAAGTTTCCTCTATATTGTTATCCTAACTGAGAATCTGAGCTCACCCCTTTCTATGTTTTATTTTTCCCAGGATGTGTAGAAGTATATTATGATGGACCTAAACGGATAGTCTAAGGGTTATGAATATGGTCAATGGAGACAATGTTGTTGTTTTTTTCATTTTATAATGTAATGTAATGTTCATGTATGTAATCTATTTTCTAAGACTGCTAAACTGATGAGTCCTTCAGGAATTTATTCCTTGTAATCATGACAATGTATTAAAATAATGCACCGACTCTAGGTAATTGGGGTTGGGACGTTACTGTTGGTATCCGAGGAAGTTTATCAACAACCTTGGAAATAGATTTAGACAAACTCTGATTATATAACATTACCCTACGATAGACTTTGAGTATTAGTGTAGAAAAAATTCCTATAATTTTGGTAGGGTTGAGATTTTGTGTATTTTCAAAGCAATACATCCCTGTCTAGATATGAGCAGGTAGAGGCGTCTTATGCACAAATTTACCTAGGAGTGAAAAAAATGACAAGGAGTTTCGGGATTGACCCGGGGTATCCTAGTACACAACAATAGACCTTGCTGCACTCTTGGTTACGAAAATTCTGGGGGATATGCTTAGGATAATTCAAATTTTTATTACAAGCCATTATGAAGGATTTAGGAGTAAATACTTACTCAACGAAAACATTTTATGATTGTAGATTATATGGATAATCTTTTCAATTTACGTTAGGTATTTTACAAGTTTGGAATTGTGTATTGAGATTCATAAACTAACCTAGTGTATGCCGTTGTTTAGAAATGACGCCTAGTAGAAGGAATGAGAATTCAAGCAATACACATGATCTAAAGATTAAGAAGGATCATATATTTCATGGTATTAAGCCAAAATTTAAAATGGAAATAGTCTCCCACATATTCTCATCATTTAAAGAAATAGTATCATGCATTAATAAGATAAGTAAAGAATTCTTTGAGTCCTATGGCTTTGAAGGGAGAAAGAGAAGAAAATTATGGAAGTGAGAAAGATGGATAAAGGGAAGAGGGGAAAGAAGAATTTTTCCATATGTGATAAATGTTTAAAGAATCACCTTGGTAAATGATTGAAGGGAATGGGAGTTTTTTATAAGTGTGGAAACAATGGACACCAACTACTTGATTTCAAGGGTAAGAAAAAGGTTTCAGATGTATAATACTTCATCTGCAATGAGTTGGGACACTACGCGAAGCAATTTCCAAATCATCAGAGTATACCCCAAATGCTACTATTGGATAATAATCAAGTTATGATACTACAGAAGATAAAGAGAAATGATTAGATTTTTTATGTTGTTATTAAAGTATTGTGTCATTTGAGTATTGTATTAATGATGTACATGTTATAAGAATTATAGAGTATAAAATGATTATATAATAGTACTATTTCATTAAGGACTTGAGATTGGGTGGAACCAAGAAAAGTGATTCAATAGCAGGTTATTTTTTTTGGAAAATATATTGTTGAGAGAAAGATAAATCATAATATAGTTTTGATACCGAGGTAGTGATTTTTTAATAATATATGATTGATTTGGATAAATTATATTGGATATTCTGTACTACCTTGAAACTGAATAATGATTTGTATATTCCATCATTATTGGAGTTTACAACATTTTTGGATAGAAGGAGTATATCCAGTATTATATAAGGAATAATGGAGCATGATGTACTGGTTTGTATAATGTATTTTTTTTAAATAGTTTGACAAATGAATTATAAATTCATTATTCTTGGATCCCTATATGACTAGGATAAATAGAATATTTTGGAATTCTATAATCTTTTGGAGTAAAAGATGAGTTTGTGTTAGGAATTTAGTTAAAGGATGAAACTCCACTTGTCAACTATATTTTTTCCTTCTAATTCTAGAAATAAATTAATTCTTAAAGTTTAGGGAAGGGATCTTAAAACAAAAAATGTGTTATCCTAATAACTTATATTTTTTTGAACAAATGATATTTTAAATCATCATAGATTGATGGCTTTGAGGCCCTCAATTTTACCCATGACTGTGATTGATGAACTCAATCACTCCCTATAAATATTTATGTTTTTCCTCTAATTATGTGTCTCCAATGTCCACCAATGTTCTCTTAATTGAGATTATAATTTGCTGGCGACTTTTTCATTCCCTTTCCCTCTTATTAAGACTAAATTTTATTAACCCAATTTCTGATGTGGGTTTTCTAAAAAAGTAAATTTTTTATTTTTAACATTTTATTTTCGAAGAAAAATTTCAAATTATGAGGATTCAATTTATTGAAGGAGGGAGAATGTAGCACTCCAAGATTTCATAGTATATTATCTCATTAAAGTAATTCAATAGCTTGCACTACATGCACCCTCAAGTTCGAGCGCACCAAAACTTACCAAACTAGACGTTCAAAAAGTAGTTATAAATTATATTAAATTAATTTTAAATCTTATATACTCTATATAATTTTAACAACCATATTATGTGTTTTTTAGAAATAATATAAGAACAAATTCATTTTTTCAGATAAAAGAAGTATTTTTCAAAAAATGCATTTTTACCACATTTTAATGGCGAACACTTTTTTAAAACTAATATTTGACATTTTATATATTAAATTTAATGAAATTAAATTCTTTTTTAGAAGCGGGACATAAAAATTTAGTATGGATAAATTTTCGGTACTTCTCTGATAACTTTCATATTTTGACGAATAGTGAAAAATACTATGTTTAAATTGAAAAAAAAAATTTAAATCGAAATAATTTATAGTGTTAAATTATTAATTTGAATGGGTTTTAAGTATAATTAGATTATATTCTTATCATTTAATATAATTTAGTTCATTATAAGTAATTTCACATTTAAATTCGACATAAACACATGTCAATCATTTGGTAGTTTTTACTTTTTTAAAACCCGCTTTTTGGTTTGGACAACGTGAATTAATTTTAAATTAATAAATGAAACTTCTATGTTTTGAATTTGGTAAAATAGACTTCATTTTTGAATTCAGAATATCAAAATTAGATTAGGGTGATTTTTTGGTATTTTTCTGAAAACTTTCAATTTTTGATGAATAGTGAAAAACACTTTGTTATTATTTAAAACCGAATTTTTATTTAAATAATTATTTATTTAATTTAAATTTATTTTAAGTAAAAATAGATATATAATACCTATATATGTTCAATTTAATTCATTGGTGTCATTTTATAATAAAATTAGATGTATAAAATTTTATTGAACTTTTTAACCTCTTTTACCCATCTTCTAGGCACATTAGAAAATTTGCATAAAACTAAATTTTACCACTTTTTTGAGTTGAATTTCAAAGATCCAAGAGACAAGGTTGACATCATTAAGTAAAATGTGATTCAATAAGACAAAAATAATTTTATGTGAATAGTAACTTTTGACTTTTATTTACCACGGTTAAAAGTAAATATGGTAATTAAAGGTAAAAATAATATTATAATTACCCTAAAACATGTCCTAATTCTATTGGATAAGTGTAATTCCACCAAAAAAAACCCTATAAATAAAATATGATCCTTTAGGTCCGTTTGGATTATATTAGGACATTTATTATTATTATTATTTAAAGAAGAGTTAAAAGTGTTAATTTCAAAGTTTATTAACTAAACCATTTTTAATATAGGGTTATACATAAGTTAAATTGGTCTATAAATATTAATTATAAATATAAAAATATTTCCTACATAAGGGTATTTTGTCTTTAATTTTTAGAGATTAAATAATTAAATTTATTTATGAAACAATGATGAAGCAATAATTACCTTCTTAATGAAATATTAAAATAGTTTATATTATAAATATGAAAATAAATAGAATTTAAAATTTTTGATTCCATAAAAGAATGTTTTTGTTAATATGAAATGTTAGTGTTGAATAGATAATTTTTTTTAAAGTGATAAGGTTGTTATGACTTTTAAAAAAACAAAATACCAAATAGTGTCAAAATTGACATAAATGAATTTTTAAAACAAATACTATATTATTGGTTGATATATTATTCCCAAAAATCTAAGGTTAGGCCAAAGGGATTAAATAATATTATATATGTCATTAATTAACCACTTGTGGTTCTATTTAAAGTTTAGAGTAAGTTTATTAACCATATAGTGTAAGAATACAAGAATACACGGTAAAAGTTAAACTATTTAACTAAGAGTTAAATCTAAAAGATATGGTTAAAATGGTAACCTAAACTTATCTAAAACCTATTGTTTGAGATTATTTAGACGCATAACCACCTAAGTCTAGAAATAAATTTATTTTGATCCATTATAAACTGAATATAACTATATAATAAATTAATATTTTAATCTTTTCCTAAAGTGACCCTCACCCCTCTTATAAAAGGGCACTTCACCTTCACTGAAAATCACACATTCTAAGCCATTTATCTAAGACAAACCCTAACCAAATATATTTCCAACTTCACTAAAATCATCCTAGAGTCCTTAATTTGATCAAAAATCCAACCTAAGTAGCCCTTTTGATCAACTCAAAAGGAAACACTTAAAGAAGAGGTAATAATTTCACCACACTCTTTCAAGTTCTTTTCTTCTTCCACTTACTCTTTCTTTGTTGTTTCCATACCAAAATAATAACTCCAGTACCTCTTACATACTATTATGTTATTATAAATATGGTACAACTATATTTTTTATTCTATCCATCCTATAAATGACAAAGTCACCATACGTGCGTACGTATGACTTACCATCTCCACGTTGTGGTGTAGTTTGTTATTCAAGAACTTCATTATTTGGATGGGTATAATAATGAGTATAACTGATATAAATAATAAATATAACATTTTTATGATTATTTATATATTATATACCATCCAATTACATAATATTTCACCATCAATATAATGATATTGTCACTCGTACGTACGTACAGATTACCGTCTCCACGACGTGATAAGATTCATTCCCACATTCACCATTCAAAGATGATTATAAAAATATATATTATTAATAAGTATGTAATATATGACATAATAATTATACTGGATATATATATATGTACTTACATAAATCTTAGTCACTTACTTCTGTTCAATAGGATATGAAAATGGAAACATCATTTATGCGTACGTACGACCTACCGTCTCCATAAAGGGTGCCTTCAATTTCATATATCTATCTATTATAAGTATTTATATTTTAAATATATATGATATATAAATCAAGTTTTATATTATGGTAGTATTTAAATTATGATCTAAATGATACGATCAAGAATAAAAAGTTAAAACACATACAATAAAGAAATCGATTATTATCCAAAATGATAATTTAACATGGAAATAATTATTAAATGGGTAGTATAAAGTCATAAATGAATCCTGTATGATATAATAAATATGAATATGGTTCTGGTATAACTTAATAACATACTATGGTCATTATACAAGAGGTTAAACATACCCTTGACCAAAGGAAAGTGCACTGTAATGGTTAATTTCACAATCCCTTTAATATCCGAGGTTGTTTTTTTGTAAGTATCTACTGGGACATATTTATTATACATGTACACGTTTCATAAAATATTTTTCAAAGGGATTATTTTTAAAGAAATTTTTACTAAAACATAAATTTAAATGGTTTAAAGATTTATTCTTCTAAACCTTTCTCATCAATGTCTATGTTTTCAAAATGTTTTTAAGGATTTATTTATATGGACATGAATGTTTTAAAATGTTAATTATTTTTAAATGTTTAAAAGTGATATGGGACACTTTGATTAAAAACCATATTTTAAATGAATTCATTTATATTACTTTTAAATGATTTCATGAAAAAGGGATATTTCTCTCAAATATTTTAACTGAACATTTTGAACTATGTAAACATCCTTTAGGGGATATTATTCTTGATTGTGGTTGATTTATTATGATACAAATATTCCATATTGTATTGAAGGATTTGTGATATGATTGATTGTGGATGTGTGATTTTTATACCATTCATAGTTTATGGATAAATTATTGACATTTCGTATGCTAGTTTTAATACAAATGTTCATGTTATGTTTAAACCTTTTCATATGAGGAATGCATTGGACTCAATAAGCGACGAGTGGAGCCTGCTATAACTCCTCGATGTATCGTTAGGTATCATGATAAAAAATAGTGTCTTGGCACAAGTCCTTGAAAAAATCTTATTTTTATTCTTGGAACAAGGTCTTCACTATGTGGTTATGAAGTATGGCATTATGAATTCCATCATTATGAAATTGGCATTTTATATTACATGTGATTATTCAACTAGTAGAATATCCATGTGAATAAGTAAATGGAATTATTTGATTTATCCTGGCCATATTATGATGATGATTAAGTTTAAAAGGCTTGTGTTTTAGTCTTTTACATTTCCTTAAATGTTTATGTTTATTCTTGAAAGTTTCCGCTATATTGTTATCACTACTGAGCATCTGAGCTCACACCTTTCTATGTTTTAATTTTCCCAGGATGCAAATAAGTATATTATGACTGACCTACAGGGATAGTCTAAGGGTTATGAATGTGTTCAAAGGAGACAATGTTTTTTTTGTTTTTTTTATAATGTAATGTAACATTCATTTATGCAATCTATTTTCCAAGACTACTAAACTGATCGGTCCTTCGGGACATGATTCCTTGTAATCATGCCAATGTATTAAAATAATGCACCGACTCTGGGTAACTGGGGTCAGGTTGTTACATTCCCTCCATTAAAAGAGTTATTTTATAACTATCATATTAAATTATAATATTCTAATTGTATATCATGATTCATTTAAACTCAATATTGTGTGTAACAGAAGATAAACTCCTTATTGTGTATAACACAAGACAAACTTAGTGTTGAGGATAATGCAATACAAACTCAATGATATTTGTAATGAAATCCAAACTAATTATTTAATTTAATTTAATATAAACTCTATTATTTTTATAACAAACATAGAGAAAATAATAAATTTACCTGAAAAAATATATCTCATAAAAATATCAAGGTGTTACATTCAACCCCTCTAAAAATGAATTTCACCCTTGAAATTCATCTTGGGAATAAAATATTTTACATTTTAAAATTCCTTTATAGAAACCCACATCATAAAAATTGTTTATAGAACATCCACTTGAAAAAGAGAAAAAGGTTGTTCAATATTTATCTATAATAAGTCATATTAGGTTTCTAAATATGAGAACATAGGTGGGAGGTGAAAACATGAACATAGAAGATAAAAATAACACCCAAACACTAATATAGGGTGATAGAGTACATGAAGAGCATAAAGTTAATGATCAGAATTCCATAAATAGAATATTCATGCAAAGTTTACAAATATCAGCAGAAAATTGACAATAAGACAACATTTTATTTCATGGTATTTTTTTAATGTTGGGGAAATAATTTTTCTATTTAAACTGAGAACATATGAAAATGTACTAACTTGGTATATTTTTATTTCATTGGAATAATTTCATCCTTTGGTTATGCCATGATCAATTTCTCATTCATATCTTACTCCATGAATTAAAGGTTATTTTTTTATTCTAGAAGCACTAATGGTTTATTGGATCCATAAATAAAATGATAAGTCATTTCATCTATCTTTTTTAATCATCAAAAAATAGTTAGCACAAGCTATCTAATATTAATAAATATAAATATGGTGAATAAATATTTTAATCTCTAAAACCTCATCAAAAGTACAAATAAAACCATTCCATAAATTGTTAACCATATAAACCTAGAAAAATTCAAAATTTATAAAGAAGTTCACTAAATTTCTCAAAATCAGCTTAACACTAATACCCTATATATCATAAACAAGCTCTTGATGATCACATACAAAATATCTAAATACCTTCATCATGTGAACTCTTGAAACATAGTAATAACCTGAATCATTGTAAAAAATTATTGAAAACATTAATTTTTCCTAATTCCTTACATAAAACATACTTTATTGGACATAGTAAATAAATCTAATTTCTTTTAAACTCCATAAATGATAACATAAACAACTTTGTCAACAAATACTTTATCAGTTTTGAGGTCATCAATACTATCCAATTTACCTAAACCATATTAATAATATATTTATCAAAAATAAACACCATTTTCTCAAACTTTGGAACATATTAAAGGTTATATTCCATTAAAAATGAGTTTTCTATAAAATTTTAACATTCTATTTAATAACCTTTCTAGGACCTTGGTAATATTCAACATATTATTTCATATCCTTAATGATAAAATTATTCTAAAAAATACTTATATGTTTCATGATTAATGTAACATAATATTTGAATTCCAATACATTAATACTTCACTCATTACACCTAGTCCGTAATCTGTTCACTAAGCTTTATCAACATATTCTTTAATACATATTTTTTCATATATTATTCATAGTTTCTTCATCATCAATAGAAAAACCATTACTCGTACAAACTTGCTAATTCTATTATGATATTTCCCCTTAAGACATTGGTTAGCATAATTCACATACTTTCCACAATTGAAATATTCAACTATGAATGATATCTTAGGGTGACCATTATTTCAATCTGTTGTATTAATTTAACACTTCATTTTTTCTGAAATTTAATGCTTTGGGTCATTTTCCACATTCAAAACATATTCGTGTTCCTTGAAGGCATTCCATATAGTTCTTTTCCCCATATTCTTGACATATAAGAAAATGAATATTTTTTCCTCTATGGTCTATGCCACCTGAAATCTCAATATACTCTATCCTTCTCTTATTTGGTGATTCTAAGAGTTGTTAAAGGTGAATATTGTTAACCATATATTAATATAACCGATTAGGAATAAACGCAACATACTTTACTCCATTCACCATCCCTTATAGATGATCATTATAAAATTATCTATCACATTTAATGTTGATCAGTTATTTCTGGTCCTCTCCATTTAATAAACAAAAAATCATAGTATAAGAAATGCTATTCATAATTGGAAACAAACCAATCATGAAAATAACTTATAGGATGTGAAAATCATGACTCCATATTTTTAATCTATGATATCTTTGGTTTATCCTAGGTCATTCATAGTCATCATCTATTCAATTCAAACATGATGGTCAGTAAAGAGTTTGTAAATTTCCAATGGATATCCTGCAGGAGTGTCAAACGAGGTGTGAAACATGGCCCATTTTCATGAACTAGGTTATGATCGATTCCAACTCAATGCACCCTTTTCTGAGTTATTACTCATAGGTATGCTTTTTAAAGAGAAACATCCATTTATAGTATCCAAATAGGGATGAAATTTCATGGAAACCACTCACTCTATCCTTTAAAAAAATTCTAGGTTATTTTACTATAATTTGAATCATCCTTATACATATCCATATATGTATACCTAGAAATATTCTTAGATATTTCTCTAGGTATTTCACTAGATTTTTCTCATCCTAATTTCTAGGGATAACTAAACATTTACTTTGATACCAAATTTTGTGACCTAGACATTTCATTCATGGATAATACATATTTTTTGATGAATAATCATTACATTACACAAACACACACCTAAAAACTATAATATTTTAGTGCCTTTGAAAACTAAGAACACAATATCCTTAATTACTAAATGATATTAAATTTCTCCATTATTGATATTGACATTAAGTAATATTCACAAACATACCCTATATAAAACCTTTCTTCATAACATGGGAAAAGGAAACATAAGAAAGGTTGAACTCAGATGCTCAGTAAGGGTAAAAAAGGGAGATACGTAAGCATAAGATAAACATAAGGGTTTGAGAACATGAGTATAAAATTCTAAAACAATGCCCTAAATATCAGATCTCATATTCATGAGTAATTGCATAAATATTGGAAGATCATAAAAAAATAATCATTAGAGAATTAAAGAACATGGTCCATGAGATCCTAATATTAGGATAATACATATATTTTTGGCATAAAAATAAGCACAAAAAATCTTATGTCATGTCTACCCACCAAGACATTCATAAAATGTTAGTGTTGGGCCAATCACCAGTGAAAATGCTTATGGCTTGGGCTAATCACCAATCTACCCTATTTTTTCATATTCTTCTAAGAACATATATACCCTACTTTTGGAATCAATATAACCACCAATGAACCCTCAAATCTCGTAAAATTTTTATTATTAAATAATCAATTAGGAGGAGATATAGGTTCGACCCTTCACATAATAAAAATTATACATATGTTTTCCAAAAGATCATAAAACATTTTTCATATCAGAACAAATAAACAGAAATGGGTTTGATAAAAAATTAATCACAAACCATGGAAAATAAATTTGTTTAAAAATCATGTTGTCATACCTTAACCCATCTAAAATAAATGGGTATCATAATCCATTAATTATTTCATCATATCAAAAAACATGGAAAAGGAATTGGTTTCTTTAAAATATTTTCATCAAAACATAAACAATTCATATAAAGGATACGAATTTTATCCTGGAATCATATCCCAAATATTGTATAATTACATTAAATGATGTCATCATAGATGGAAAATGATTTTTAAAATATCAGTTGGAATATTTCTAAAGAAAAAAGTCTATCCATTTGAAAAAAAATATTTTTTAAACATAAAAAAATTAAAATACTTTTCTTTTTAAAATAAACATGAAAATTTATAAATGGATCTTCAATGAAAATAATTTTCATTTTACTCAGAATTTTCCTTCATGTCATACAAGTTAAAATAAAGACTCATTTCATAGTATCAGCCAAACATTCATTATTTGGAAAACAACATGGAGATTAATTTCTAAAAAAATTAAAAGGTAAAACATGGGTAAAACGTTTTTTAGTAAATCATTAAAATAATTTATAAAAATAGTTAAAAAACATTTTTCTAATATCTTTTTTGGAATAAAAATGGGTTTCGACTGAAAAAAAAAATATTTTTATTAAAAATATTGTTTTTGAACTCTTGAGTACATAAAGATAGAAAAATGAAGGGAAAATTTATATTATCATGACATAACTAGTAGAGAAGAAAATTCATGATCTTCTTGTGTGGTGGATCATATTAGTCTATCATCATAAATATAATTATAAACAATCTTGATAAACTATGAGATTGTAACTAAAAAAATTTACCACTTTGGTGACATTAAATCATATAAAACATGAATTAATAACATTAAATAAAATATAAAATATCATGTAGATAAATTAATTCATTATACTTAAGTTTAAATGGGATTTATATACACCTCATGAAATAATATAGGTGCATAAAATAATGTACACCTCAAAGAAGACAAATTAACACAAAATCCCTTACTGCATTGGTGATCTTCTGAATCATAATTCCAAATAAATATAACATTAAATTAAAGTTTAAATATAATTAAAATAAGGTTATTAATTATATAACCTGACAAAGGGGAAGTATATACACCACAAAAATAAATCAAGTATTGAATTTTCATATGTCTCCCAAAAATAAAAGAGAGACTTGAAACCCCTTACATTAAGTCTTGGATACCATCATACATATTCAAACCTCAATTATTATAAATATATTACAGAATAATATTTATTTATATCATACCGTATTTTATTTTCTTATGGTCTTTTATTACACATTTATTAACAATTCTAGGTTAATGTTACCTATCAAGTAATAATATATTTTTTCATATATGTGTTTTTTTTCATATTAATTGGATAATTATTTCAAATTATCCAAAACTTTAACCATGATTTAAATATCATATATATTTATTATATATATATTGATTAATCCAACAAAAATTTAGTGATATAAAATAAAATACGTCATTTATGGAGATGGTGCGTCGTACGTACGGATGAACTTTCTTTCCATTTTTATGTCAGATTGAATAAAATAATGTTAGATGATATATTATCATTATAGAATAATTTTTATTTAAAAAATATAACATATTTTCATTAAATCCATCCCTATTACCTTCCATGTAAAGTCTGAATGTATCACATCTCTTCGCGGGGCGATAATCCATTTTACACATGAGCGATGTTATTGTATTCCCAAAAAATGGAGAGTATGTTGGTATGTGGGATATAATATTTCAAAAATTATAATAATATAATTAATATCTTATATAAATAATAAATCTTTCATTATTTTCATCCTTGAGAGGTGGTAATGGATAAACAAATGGCATATGTTCCTATGGTGGTAGTCCATCGTGCACATGAACGATGATTTCAAAACCCAATTGATTGAAGTGGATATGGTTTTAGGTAATTAACTTGAAATAAAAAAATACCATTATATTTAAGATAATTATTTTATTATATCATCTTGTTTTAACAAAATATTAAATAGCTATAGGAATAAATAACATAAAAATTATCAAAGAAGAATGTTGCCTCTTCATCAAGTAACCTCCTTAGGTTTTCTCTAATATCCTACCAAGGATGGATTTCTTAAAAAAAACTAAGGTTTCTAAAACATGATAATGGATTTTTTTGAAGTTATTTGGGTAGTTATTTTCTGAAAAAAGGTTTAATATTGTGAATAAGAGATTGGATGGGTGGCCTTTTATACGTGAAGTGAGTGACACACTAGTTATTTTTTAAAAACGGAGAAGTCCACCGACATTTTATCATTTAAAAAGGATACAATAATGGAACATTATCTATTATATTTTGGATAAGGTTGAAATATTTAAATTATATTGGTATTTTACATGTTTCTAGGTCAATTCTACACTTATAGTTTAAGCTTAACCCACCGGAAAACAAATTTTTACCTTAACCATGGTAAATAATTTTTACTATTTTTAATATTCATTTAGTTTAAAAAATTTCTTGGCCTTATTATATAATATAAATTATTATAATTCAAAAAATATAATCCATTTTTTAAAATTATATTCACAAAAGTGATAAAATTTATTTTAAAATTAATCCGGCTGGTGGGACAAGGGAATTTTTAATGTGAAAAAGTTCAAAAGTTTACAAAGTTTTTATATCAAAATTCTATATTAAAATGAATCCAATTATTGAAATTGGATTAATGGATTTATATTTGAACTAATTTTACTTTTAACCCAATTAAAAATATAATTTAACTTTATAAATAAATTAATTGGAAATGTAGTTTTCGATTAAAATTTAGTATTTTCACTATTCATGAAAAAGTGCACATTTAAGAAAATTCCAAAAAATTGACCATAATAAAATTTTGATATTCATATTTAAAAAATAAATTTTTTTTTTTTAAAAAATCTAAAATTAGTAAAATTTTATTTTAAAATAAATGCACCAATATTGAAAAAAATATTTTTTAGGAAATATAGTTTTAAGCGTAAAATTGAATTTATTCTTATCACTTTTCTAAAAAAGAACAGATGATGAATGTTAAAAAATTTATTGAATATATAACATATGAATTTTATGAAAATCATTCCAAAAAATTTTATTTTTTTTATTTATTCATGGAAAATGCATTTATGTGTACAAAATATACTTTCAAAAAATTATTTCCTTTATTTTCAAAAGGTTTTAATTCTCATTTATAATTAATTGGTTACTAATGAATTACTCATATATACATGTGTAAATAATATATTTTCATAATTTATTTAATCCTATTTACACCCTCCATTATAATGTCTAGGTGATAACTATCATATTAAATAATGATATTTTAATAGTATTTCATGTTTCGTTTAAATTCAGTATTTCATATAACACAAATTAAACATGTTATTGTGTGTAAAAAGAGACATATTTCGTGTTTCATGTAACACAAGCTATGATCAGTTTTTATTTTAACTCAAAAAATATAAAAGATTAATTTTCTTTGAAAAACATATATATTATAGAAAATCATGGCGTGTTACTAGAATATATCATTTTTGGATCTTAATATGAATCTTTGGGTAATGAAATTTCAGAATTAATCAAATGTGAATTTAATATGAGTCTTATTGTAACACCCTATGATTTTGTGAATTCTGTTTTCCAAATTAATTTAATCTTTTTGATATTTTTCATTTTAGGCAATACTAAATATAGCTTGTGTTATATGAAAGCACTATGTTTGTATTATGTTTCAAAAAAACAAATTTAATCATTCACTACAAAAAACACTTATATTTCTTAGTGGTACATGCAACATTATGTTTTTCTTGTGTTACACAAAATTTCAAGTTCCTTTGATAGATTGTGTTCCACACAAGGCCGATTTTTACCAAACTGTAGTATATTGTTAATATTGTTATTAAAATGTCAATGTAGTTACCACTTATACATTGGAATTAGAGTTAGGAATAAGATTAATTTATTTATTAAAATAAATTTTTCACATGTATATAAAATGATTCCATTTGTTATCAATTATTTAGAAAAGAAATTAAGAAGTATTTGAAAATAATGAAATTCATTTTCTAAGAAAAATAATTACAAACAAAATTTTATCTCAATATATTAAAAAAACACTATTGATTAATTTTTTAATAATATTTATATATTATATATTCAATAAAAAAATTAAACAATGAATAGTTTTTTTAAGGATAAGATAAGAATAAATCCAATTTTATGAACAAAAAGATGTATATTTCTAAAAGCTAATTTTACCGCCTTTTAATGGTGAACCAATTTTAAATATAAATTTTGACACATTAATAATATTTTTTTGAAAAAATAAACTTCATTTTTTAAATTTTAATTTCAAAATTTTAATTTTGTAATATTTGGTATTTTTCAGAGTAGTTTCTTATTTTGATGAATAGTGAAAAATCACTAAAATTTAATCTAAAACTGATTTTCATCTAAATAGTTTGTAGCATGAAATAATATTTTTAGTTTTAATAAAAGTTTAATTAGATAAATTTTTCATAAATTAATCTAATTTAATTAATTTTAATCAATATCTCATTGACATTGGATATAATAATATTTCAATCTTTTGAAAATTTTTACTTTAAAAACCCGCTTTTGCATCCCAACTAGGGGATTACATTTAAAATAATTTCTGCCACTTATATGATAGTAATTTGGGAAAATGGATTACATATTTTGAATAGTAATAATTTATAATTTCTTGTAATTTCAAATTAATTTTTTTACATAAACTATTAGTGATTGCGATTAAAATTAATTACATCTATTAAGAGAAAAAGTAGCTTAACAAAAGATTAAAACATAAAAATAAGGTCCAAAATGACCTATAAACTTGTAAAAAATACATTTATTGTTCATATTTAGTATCTATAATCCATTTTATATCCTTTTTACCATTATTGGAGCCACTTGACATCGTAAAAACGTGGGTGGAATTCCCTTTCAAAAAAAATTCAAGAATATCACTCCTCCTCCACTATAAAAGGGAACTCACCCCTCCCACTTATTCACACCACTAAAGCCATTTTTATCAACCTAAATCTGACCAAATATAATCCAAAAATACCTAAATTCATATTATAATCCCCCATTTTTGAAAAAAGTCTGCCAATGAATCCCTTTAGTGCAAACCAAAATGAGTTACCCAAAGAAAAGGTAATATACTTCATCAAGATCTTTGGTTTTATTTTCATTATCTACCCCCTCAAATATTCTTATTCCAGGATTATGAAATAACCTAACTATAATTTATGTAATGAGATGTTTTAATTCTTAGTGTTCTACATACAATTACAGACACTTCCATCTAATGGGAAACGAACTTATTATTCTTTTGTATGATGAACTACCGCCTCACGAAACGATGTTGTTCATTTTTTCTTTACCACATATCATGTTTTGTAATTATGATTTAAACATTATTTTATATGATATATATGATATATATGATATATATGATTTAATTATGACTCTTTAATAATTATATCACACAAAACTTAATGCTTTCCATTTTTTGTAAATGTGATAACATTGTTTGTGGACGTGTAGACTATCGCCTCCTCAAAGTGATGTGATTCATTCACACTTTAAATTGAATATATTTAGGATAATTTTATTGATATTATATGATATATATGACATATTAATGATAATGTAATCATATTATATAAATATATACTTATATTTCATTTAATTTTATTTCAATATGACAAAAAAAGAAACAATGTTCATGCGTGCGTACGACCTACCGTCTCCAGGAATAGTTTATTACATTTCATAAATATATATTTTATAAATTATTTTAAATATTTATATACATAATAAATATTATATATAAATCATGTTTTAAGTTTTAGAATTAATTATATCATGATCTTAGTATAATGATCAAGAATCCCGAGTCAAAACAGGTATGATAAACAAAGCGGTTATTACCCAAAACGTTGCTTTAATATAGAATTGTTAATAAATTGGTAAAATAAATTATAAGTGAATGATAGATGGTATGATATTGGAATATATATTTTTAGATTTATATTAAACTTATATTTATAATACATGAGGTTTTAATGTGTACAAAGAGTTTCAAGACTTACAATAAGGGGTTTCTCATCTCACTTTTTATATCTATGAGATACATGCCTTATTCACCACTCATTTATTTTTTTGGTATAAATAATTCAATTGAATGTATTCTATGATTATTATAATTAAATTTATGGTTATTTAAATTTCAATTTAATGATATTAATTTCAGGGGTTTTATGGTCAAACGTTACCAAATAAGTAATTTTTTCTCAAGTTTCCATTCTTGAGATATATGTCTTGTTAAGCCCCTATATTTTTCTTTAGGGTTTTTATACTGACCATTTACATGTTATATCATAATATCCATCTTTAATGATATTTTAATCTTAATTTCATGTTATTCTATCTTGTATAGTATGATTCAAAGTTACCAAAGTGGTAATGGATTATTTCTACAATCACATAATTTATCGGGATTTTTTATATTTATTTTTCCATTGATGAAATATTATGATCCATATCTCAAGAACACTCATGAAATTTATTATCATATGGTTATTAATTATATCATCATTTATTGGTACAACTCTTGCACTATTTGGTACTTGATATAACAAATAAATTGTTTTAATAAAATATGACATTACCTCTCTCTTTGGTCAGGAATTTCTATTCGTTCAAAATAATGTTTTCAAAAAAAAAATTAAAATGGTTTTATGTATAAAAATTATTTTAAAATTTTTCAATCACCTTTAATATGTTTTCTAGGAAAATGTTTCCAAAATGTTTCGATACATCCTTTATAAGTTTTCAAATATATTTTCAAATAAAAAGGTTTTTTAAAATTCTTTATGTTTTAAAGAATATTTTTCAAAGAAGAAAAGTTATTTTTCTCATGAAATGTTTTAAATTATTTTAAATATTAAATTATAAATTTTCAAAGTGTTTATTTTAGGAAATTATTTTGAATATGTTATATGTTTTTTAAAATGAAATTCAAATACAGGTTATTTTCTATATGAAATTCTCTAAGTGATCTTTCAAAATCATTCTCCATTTATGATAGAATCATTTGATATAGTTTAAGATTTATTAGGGACATGACCCATGAATAAAAATCATATTATTTATTGAATGTTTTTTTGAGCTCATGATTCTTAGGAAACCTGTTTCTATTCCATGGGTTATATGCTTTTGGACCCCATTTCTTTTCACAAGTTATGCTTTAATGAAATGATTAAGAAACCTATCTATTTTCCATAGGTTATGATGAGATGAAATGTTAGTGATAACCATTTAATTTCATGGGATATGATTTGATTTTTTTAAAAACCATCTCTTTTCATGGGTCATGATATGATGAATTTTTTTGTTATATTGTGGCACATTCATGTATGATTTCATTATGTAAAGGGTGGGACCTATATATCCCTCTAATGAATTAGGTAATGATAAATGTTTTATGATATCATAGGGTACTCAGGAGGGCATCCCATGACTGAAATAAGATTGTATCCTAATCCTAATACAAGGGGGTACACTGTTGGGTATCCCAAGCTTGAAACAAGATGGAATCCTAAGCCTGAAATAGGAGGGTGCACGAGTGACCTTCCAAATCCCAAAATAAGAGGGTACATGGGAGGGAATCCCAAGCCCAAAATAAGAGGGTACATGGGAGGGAATCCTAAGCCCGAAACAAGAGGGTCCATGGGATATCATCCCATTCTCGAAGAAGGTACACAAGTTATTATCCCAATACTAACATGTTATGAAGGTATTGGTAGTTAGTTTTGACCTAGGATTTTATATACTTAGGTGTATTCCAAAAATTACATGTATTATACATATGTTATGATTTCATGGATTATTCTCACAATTACCATGTGATTCATGTCTTATAAACTACCAATCCTTATGAGATGATTCATGTTTGTGATCTTTGATATACATGGTATGATATTATAATGTTATGATCATGTTCTCATAACCTTATTATCATTTTTACTCCCTTTTTAACCTTACAAAGAATTCAAGTTCAAAGCTTTCTTATGTTTCCTTTCCCTAGGTTATGAAGAAAAGTTTTGTGTAGAAGTACTGGAGGGTAAGATCTTTGTGGGAAACATTGAAGATATTTCAAAAATTTATAATTTTTTGTTCAATTTTTTCAAAGTTACTAAACTATTAAATTCCTCAATCATGTACTTGTATAATGGGCTTTATATTCATCTATAATGATGTAATATCCATGTATGTCAATATCGGGTCGTTATAGTTCATATCAGAGGATAGATTTATCAACCTTTGGAAACTCAAATGAGAAAACCTTAGTAGATACCTTGGAATATTAATAAGGATATGTATAGGGATGTATCTAAGTATAAGACTATGGTTACATATATTTAAATGTAGGTATCATTATTTAGGTATCATATAATTAAATTCTCATGATTATGTGGCTTTCTACTATGATAAGTATTTTTCACCCTATGCTTTATGATTTTATTCAATGGATGGAATCAAAAGGAACCTTATTAATGAGTAATGTAATGGAAAATGTAATTATTATCCTCCTAAGAAACCAAAAGTTTTGGGAGATGGAATAAAAAACCACGTTTCTAGTCACACAAAAATTTCTGAAGATATGAAACAGGTGAACATTTAAATGAGAAAAGGAGGGAACAATGATATATTGAGCCCTTCATGTGGTATTTCCCAATTTATTTCAGTGGTTATGATAACCTATTAGTTGTTGAGAAATGGATCAATACCACTAAAAAGATATTTTTCATTCTCCATTGTTCAGATCATGAAAAAGTTACTCTAATAGTCTACTATCTGGAAGGTGAGACAGATCATTGGTGTAATATTATTAAGTGCATAAGGTGAAAATATGATATTGACTCCATAGTTTGGGATGATTCCATAAACCTATTTTTCAATAAGTGTGTTCTTCGTACTCTTCTTACAAAGACATGAAAGGAATTCATAGAGCTAAATAAAAAGGATGAAAAATCAGTTGGTTCCTATGAAAATTTTTTTACAAGGAATTTGAGTTACTCTTTGGGTCTTATCATCCAACCTGAAAGAAAAATTGATCAATTCTTTGGTGGTATGAAACCTAGTATTAAAAATGGTCCAGGCTATAAGAGACTTTAATATCTATGAAGATGATTTTTGATGTTCTATCATGGTGAAAATAGAGGTAGTAATTCTATATCAATATCATGTTTTTGAAAATGCAAGGAACATGGAGTTCAAAAAAATGTAACAACCATATAGAAAAAGAAAATGAGACTTTCATTGTGCGCAATATGTTGGGAGAAACATGGATGAAATTTTATTAAGTGGACTACTAAATGTTTTAAGTGTGTAAGTTAAGGTCACTGAGTGGCTGAATGTCCATGCAATGTGAATAAGTTATATAATGATGAAAATAATGAGAAACCCCATAGAATGCACCTCCTACACTTAAATGTTTTGAATTTCATGGATTCTGTCCATTATACTAACAAGTTCCCCAATCTAAGGACTAATAAGGATTAAAAGACGCAACAACCTCTAAGGAAAAAAGACAAATAGAAATATTATGCAATCATAATGGATGAAGTGGATCATGATAATTAGGTAACACATATCCTCCCTTCCTTAGTTGGGAATTTCATGTTTGATTTTTTATGATTAAGCCCTATGAAAATCTAATTGAACATAATTTTAGTGAAGTTTCATGAAATTATATCCCTCTACATGGATTTTGGAATAATAAAATCCAATTTGATATTCTATCAGTACAAGGATAGACCCAAGTTTCCAATGAAAATGTTTTGGTATAAGATAAGAGAATATTTAAGGAATAAAGGGTGAATAATATTTTGGAATGGTTAAAAGGTTATCGATTTATGGGATGGTTTACATTAAAAGTTTGGTATGAAAATAGATATTAAATTATTATCTCATCATATAAGGATTTTAGCATATTGGATAATCTGCAATAAGTATCCTGTTGTGATGATAACTAATGATAGATGTACCGACCTGTCATTCTACTTATGGATCTTATGATCTATTATTTCTTCATGCATAACAATTCACCATCATTTTTTGAAATAAGAGATGAAATTTAAATTTATCAAGGCACACCAATTGGTGAAATTTCCCAAACATCAAGTAATTAAATATCCTCATGAAATTTATTAATCTTTTGAAAAGGGGTCTTGAGATAAAATTTTGTCCCATTATCATCATTTTTATGATATTAATGACCTTTGTTAATACTCTTTTGGTTATAGGTTTGTGATCATTAAGATTTTCAGAAAAACATTATCTATCACTCTCCATCAAAACTTGATAAGATATATTTATCTTCAATGTCCATGTTTTCTCTTGAAACTTATGTTCTAAAATGTGGAATCCTGGTTATGAGTTACTTTGGGAAATTGTTATGGGTCTAACTTTCCATTTTTAAAGGAAGTTTTAGTATTTATTTTTACAATGTGGGTTTCTATGTAAGGAACTTTGATGTATTAAACCTTTGATAACCCGAACAGGTTTCAATGTAAAAATCATCTTAAGGGGACTAGAATGTAACACCCTAAGATTTTTTGAAAATATTTTTTTGAATTCATTTAATCATTTTGATATTTTTCATTTCATGCAACACTAAATATAGCTTGTGTTATATGAAAACACTAAGTTTGGATTTAATTTCATATAACACCAAGTTAATCTTGTACTAAAAGAAACACATAAATGAGATTTTGATACATGAAAAATTATGTTTGTCATGTGTTACACACAATACTGAGTTCCATTGATAGTTTTTGTTAAATGTAAGGGCATGTTTTACCAAATAGTAATATACTATTAATATTGTTATTAAAATATAATTATCATTATCACCTAGTTTTTAGAATAGGATTTTTGAATATGATTAAATTAATTATGAAAATAGGGTTTAAACATGTATTAAAAATGAATCCTCTGTTTATGAATTTGTTAGAGATAGTAATAACTACTTGAAAATAATGAAATTCATTTTCTAAGAAAACTATTTACAAACACCACATTTTTTCCATAAATTAAAAAACCACTAATGATTATTGTTTTTAATAAAATTTATATATTATATATTAAAATCAATTTTTTTACACTCATCCAAAACTTTTTACAAGCATAAAATTAGAATAAATCAAATTTTATGAATAAAAAGATGTATATTTCTAGAAGGTACTTCTACTGACTTTGAATGGAGAACCAATATTAAAGATATTTTTTGAAAATTTTATAATTTTTATTTGAAAAAATAAAATTCATTTTTGAAATATTTAATTTTTTTTACTTTAGGTAAATTTTTGGTTTTTTTTCGGAGAATTTCCATATTTTGATAAATAGTGAAAAAACACTGAATTTTAATCCAAAACTTCTTTTTCATCTAAATATAATATAGGGTTAAATTATATTTTTAATTGGTTTTATGGTATAATTAGATAAATTTTACATATATTAATACAATTTAAGTAACTTTAATTAATTTCACTTGAAATTTTGTGTAAAAAAATTTCAAACTTTTTAACATTTTTTACTTTAAAAACTATCTTTTTCATCTCATCTATGGGATTAACTTTAAATTAATTTATACCACTTATGTGATGGAAATTTGGAAAAAAGGAATTAATATTTTAAATAATAATAATATCTAATTTATAATAATTTCAACAAATTTTTATACAAAAAATATTATTGAAATTCATCATAATTTATTACAGTGATTGAGATAAAATTTTCTTAATAAAGAACTAAACTATTAAATTGAGTTTCAAAATGACCTAGAAACTTGAACAAAATAAATTTTATGTTCATATTTATACCTGATATACTATTTTATATGTTGTTTACCATTATTTCATCCACATGACATTGAAAAAACATGGGTGGAACTCCCTTTTCAAAAATTTACAAGAATGCCACTCCTCCTCCACTATAAAAGGGAACTCTCCCCTATCGCTTATTCACACCTCTAAATACCTTTTTATAAGAAACAATATACCCAAATATCCTCCAAAAATACATAAATTTATCATATAATCCTAGATTTTGGATTAAATTCATAAATGTATTCTTTTTGGTGCAAACCAATAGGAGTTACTGAAAGAAGAGGTAACATTTCCTCAAACTCTTTTGTTTTATTTTAATTCCCCACCCCCTAAACTCTTATTATTATAGGATTATATAATAAAATGAGTATCATAAATACAATTATATGTTTTTATTATGTTTTTTTACCAACACTTAAACACACTTCCATATAATGGGTAACGAACTTACCATTCTTATGTGTAGTGAACTACCGTCTAACAAAATGATGTTGTTCGTTTTTTCCTTTACCACATCTTATGGTTGGGAATTATTATAGAAAATATGTTTTTATAGGATATTTATGATATTTATGATATATTTTTTCTTATTTAATTATTATATAACACATACCTTCATTATTTTTTTTTCTGTAAGTAAGATAACATCATTTATGGTCGTGTGGACTACTGCATCCTCAAGGTGATTTGATTTGTTCAAACATAACATGAAATATATTATGGATGGATTTAGTGAAATTATATTATATATGTAAAAAGTATAATATAATATAATGAAATTATATATATATACATATATTTAATTTACTTTTTTAATACGATAAAAAAATGGAAACAACATTCATGCATACGTACAACCTCCCGTCCCCATGAATGGTGTATTGCATTTCTTATATATAAATTTCATATATTATTATAAATATTTATATAATTAATATATATGTTATATAAATAATTTTTAATTTTTTTTAAATAAGTAAATCATGATCTTGGTAATAGGATCAAGAATAATTAGTCAAAACAAGTATGATAAACAAAGCGGTTATTACCCGAAACGTTGATTTAACAATGAATTGTTAATAAAAATGTAATATAAAGTCATAAGTGAATAATATATGCTATTATACAAAATAATATGGTTTTGTGGTAGATATATAATAAAAATATATTTATTATACCGGATATCTAAACCTGTACAAAGAAAGTAAATACTTAAGGTAAGAGTTTTCTCATCTCACTTTTTATATATGTGTGATACATGCCTTATTCATCACTCATTTCCTTTGTGTGGTATATATACATCCAATTAATGTATTGTATGATTTTTATACCTAAATTTATTGTTATTTAAAAATAAATTTGATGATATTTATTTCATGTTTTTAATGGTTCATAAGTTACCAAATCCGTAAATAAATGTTTTGTTCTGAAAATGGCTTCTTTGAGATATATGCCATGTTATGCACCTATATTTTTCTATGGGGTGTATATACAACCATTTAAAATTTTATTTCATGAATATCCTTTTTTAATGATATTTTAATGTTCTAGTAATTATGTTATATCATGTAGAGTAAATTTCAATGTTACCAAAGTGGTAATGTTTTATTGATACAATCTCATCATTTATCAAGATTGTTTATGATTATGCTTCCATTGGTGAATTATTACGATCCATATCTCAATAAAACACATGAAATTTATTATCCTATGGTTATTGATGATATATTCATATATTGGTACTATTTTCCCACTATTTGGTACTTAATATAATTGATAAAGTGTTTCTATTAAAATTCGACATTATCCCCCTCTTCGATCAGAAATTAGTGTTCTTTCCAAACCATGTTTAAAAAAAGCTTTTAATTTTTTTAATTTTATATATTGTTTTAAACTTTTTAAAGAAAATTTTATATGTTTTCAATGAAAAAATCTTTCAAAAAGTATTCAATATTCTATTATAGTTTTCAAATCTATTTTCAAACAATTTTTTTTTCAAAATTATTTATGTTTTAAAGAATGTATTTCAGAGAGGAAAATATATTTTCCTCAATAAATTTTTTAAATAATATTAAATATTACTTTATATTTTCTTCAAATTATTTTTTTAAGAAAAGGATTTTGAATATGTTCTATGTTTTAAAAATTGAATTTCAATAAAATGTTATTTTCATTAAAAAATTCCTTAAATGATCTTTCAAAATACTTCTCTATAGAATATGAAATCTTTTGATATAGTTAATGATTTTTTGGGGACATAAACAAATAATAAAATTCATACTATTTATTTAATGGCTTATGTTTTAATATCATGATGTTTACAACACTCATTTTCTCCCACAAATTATATTATTCTAGAACCTGTTTCTTTTCACGAGTTACGATTTAATGAAATGATTTGAAAACCTTTCTATTCTCCATAGATGAAATGTTAATGTTACCCATTTCATTTCATGTGTTATGATTTGATGTTTATAAAACCCATCACTTTTCATGGGTCATGATATTATGACTATTTTGTTATCTTGTGGCACATGCATGTACGATTTAATTATGTGATGGGTGGGAACCATATATACCTCAAATGAATTGGGTAATGATAAATGTTTTATGAGATCAAAGGGTACATTATATGTAATCCCATGCTCGAAACAAGAGGGAATATTAATCCTGATACAATAAGGTATACAGGTGTGATTCAAAGATTTTAAAATAAAAGGGAATCCTAAGCCTGAAAAAATCTGGTACACGGGAGGGCATACCAAGCCCGAAACAAGAGGGTACATGGAAGGGAATCCAAAGATTGAAATAAGAGGGTGAACGAGAGGTAATCCCATGCCCACAAAATGATGGTAAACAGGAGGGAATCCAAATCTCAAAATAAGAGGTTATATAGGAGGGTATCTCAAGCCCAAAACAGGAGAGTACACATGATGTCATCCCATGCTCATATCACGTACTTGGGTTATTATCCCAAGCCTAAAATGTTATAAAGGTCATGGTAGGTATCTTTGAAATAGTATTTTCTATTTTTATGTGTATTCCATAAAACCCATGACTTAAACCGATATTATGATATCATTGATCATTCTATGAATTACTATTTGATTCATGTCTTATGAACTACCATTATTTATTCCATGATTCACTTTTATGATCATTGGTATTTAGGGTATGATCTTATAATGTTATTATCACATTCTCATACCATTATGATCATGATTAAATCCCTTGTTTACCCTTATTGGTAATATAATCTCACCCCTTTGTTATATTTCCCTTCCTCTATTATAAAGAATGGGTTTAATTAGAAATATTATAGAGGAGGTTCTTTGTGAGAAACACTTATTATATTTCACAAAGGTTTAAGTTTTTTTACAAGATTCTTCAAGACACTAAAATATTATAGTTCTCGAGCATGTACTCCTGTAATGCACTGAATATTCATATCAAATGATGTAATATCCATGTATGTTAATCATGGGTCACTATACTTATGATATAAATAAAATTATTCTTTGTAAATAATTTTTTTGAATGTAATGATAGCATAATTATAAATCTAAGTGTGAAAAAGAACTTTTTAGATGATATAGACTAGATAATTATAAAAGTTCAAACTTTCTTTTGAGTATATCGTGTAAAAAACATGTTGATATATCTAGTAAATTTATTAATAATACAACTTATTGATGTATTATTGGTAGTTTGTTATATAAAACTACTTATTAACCTAATATTTGTGGTATATTTTAATTTGAACCAATGGAAAGTCTCATAAAACATATTAAAATACTCATAAAGAATTTTAATGTTTCATTAAACCTAATTTGGGCTATCTTGGAAAATGTTCACTTGATTTAAAAAGTTTTTCTGATTCTATTATTTGGGGATAATATATATATATATATATATATATATAAATCACAAGTGAAATGTGTCACCTTCTAGAAAAAGGATTAGTATCTTGGTGTTTAAGAAATAAATTTTACTTTATTTATATATTTTTAGGTATATTACATTATTGTATAAATTTTGTTTTCTAAAAACTAATGGATTAAGAAAAATTTAGTTAACTTTTATATTTTTTTGAACATTTAACTATATTATGTGATAATTCATCAATTATTTCACTTGCAAGGAATCCTTTACATAAATAAATAACAAATCATATAGATTTTGGGGATCATTTTTTTATAGACCATATTTGAAAACGTGAAATGTATTTATAATGTATTCCAAAATATTATAAACAGGTAGATATTTTTACTAAAACTCTATATCTATTTATATTTCATAAATTCGAGTACAAATTTAGAATAATGGATGTTTAAATAAAGGTTTTTAATAAATATACTAGAATTTATTTATGTTAAACATGTATCTATATAGAGTTTAGGTACCTTCTTGAATGATAAAGTCATTCCCCCTCCAGAATCCCCATTCATTTCAACTTTATTAGTTTAGAGTATATCATTTTTGTAATGTTATGATAGCTTTACAAAAATTTAAATTAATCTATTTTTTTGGATATTGATCATAGAAATAAATTTAGATCCTTCGTTTATTAGTATGTTTAATCACTATTGGATACTTTTATTATTTTTATAATATCATAACATGCTTTGGTTGATATTTGAGGCTTTAAACATACTTTTTATGAGGATTTGTCACTACATTATATAATCATTTTTTAAATTGTGTACATTAGATTTAAAATCTAAACATGCTATAATGAATATATTATTTTTAAATAAGTTACAAAAGATTAATTAATGGAGAGTTTCTATATTATACCTCTTTAAATTATCATTTATTATTTTAATTTTAGTAGGTATGTATTTTTATAATGGTTAAATATAGGGGGGAAATTTTTTAATCTAAAATATACTTTGACACATGCAAAAATAATTAATCATCTTGTGTTTCCAAAAATGGGAATAAATATTTTATGTTATATAAATATATTTCAAAAGGGGGATGATATGTTTTAATATTTATTTCTAATTTTTATGTTTTTAATAATTTCAAAAAGGGAGAAATTTTTGAAATTATATTTGTTATTGTAATTATATGAAATTGTGAGAAAATTAATTGGATCCTTTCTACTTTATTTTTTATCTTTTCATAATTATAAAATTCTCAATTTATTCTCTATGATATGAGTTTCGAAGATTTAATTTCTTGAATAAGAGATGAACATTGTTTTTTTATAGTTTAATTAGTTTTTATTGTTATTCAATTTGTGCCTGATTAATTTATTGTAGAAAAAAATCCCTATTTATATGATTTTAGTTATAACTCATATGTTGAATTTTTTTCCAAGTGATAAATGACTCAAATGCATAAATCATTTGACTCGTACTAAAAATAAAATGAATCATACATAATGTAATATGAGTCCTACATATAAGAAATAAGAATATGAACCAAAAAATAAATAATATTAATCATACATATAAATGATATGAATCATACACAATCTATAAATTACTCTTACATAGGTCTATTTTCTATTTTTTTAAGTGTTATATAACTAATATATAGAGTAATGAATGACTCATACACAGCTTAAAAACACTCTTATATAATTTTTCATTCATACCTATAAAGCTTATTTTTTATGGAAACATGTTCAGGAAAATCATCCTAGAATATTTTAAAATCATCCTTAGATTTGAAATGATCATTACAAAACTATTGATACTAATGGAAATATCTATGATTATGGGATGTCCCTTATTAGAATTTAAAATATATGGGAAGATGATTCTTATGTGATCTATTCTTAAGGGATGATCCTTATGGCTATTTTATACTTATATGATAATGCTTACATACATATATTTTTATGAGTAAAATGAAGATTACACCAACATACTCTTATATGGTTCACTCTTACATTAAATCACACAAACATTGAATAAATATTATATGATTTTTTATGCTTCAATAATTATTTTAGAAAACTCCCAATATGGTATATTTTTCTTATCTTTTTATATTTTGACCTACTAGATATATATATTGATTATAAAACTTTATCTAATTATTTTACAATTTCTAATTAATTATTTTTATTCTTTGAAAAATTATTTTTTAATGTTTTAGATATAATTAAATTATGATCATATAAAATAAAGTATTTTCAAATTTTCACATTAATTTCTTGTAAATTTTTTAGTTTCAAATTTTAATTGTTTTAAATATGAATAGTTCATATCTTATGTTTTTAGGGAGTATTATAATGACTTCAGTATTTATTATTATGATAATATTTACTATTATATCAAATTATTATTTGTTCTTTTGAGTTTTTTTTACAGTTTTGTTAATTTTATGGATTAATGATGTTATAACTAAAAATAAAATTTATATTACTGTGATATAAAACTCTGGTTTCATGGAAAAAATATAGAATATAATTGATATGCATGAAATTATAATTTTTTAATGTTTTTGTGTATAAATGAACTATATATATACAGTTTGATAGAAATAGTCTAAATAATTGAAGGAACTATCCAAGATGATAAAACTATCATGTTACCCATTTTTTTGATTAACATTGAACACTCTCTACAAGAATTCATTTTCTATATTATTTATTGTTGAAGTGATCCATTTTTCTTCAACATTCATAACATTTTATTTATGTTATGTTTCTACTGTTCTATAGTTTTTCTATCTTTTCAATGTGTGTAATTTTTGGTTTATGATTTTTCATTCAATAGTAGTATATTAGTATTGGTTTATACCTCTCCTTAAAAATTTACTTATATTAGTTTCATGTTTTGGTAAAAGTAATGTTTTTTTTGTTTTTAAATTGTATTAAACAAATGTAATGGTTCTTTATCCACTTCAAATGGAAGGTTCTGAGTTATGCCTCAATGTGTAAAAAATGAAGCTTTACTGGGTTTTTCTCTATTTGTAAAAAAGGATGTTGTATTTTGTTGGGGCTTAAGGTGTGAAAAATTTAGGTTCTAACACCCCTTAAAAAGATAGTACACTTTTTATTGTGGATTTAAAACTCTTCTTTTGATAGTGTGAAGAGTTTATTTAGGATCATATTGATCTAGAAAACTATAAAAATAATTATGGTCATATTTTATTTTCTACTAAAAATTATCTTAACTCTGATAAGTATTTAAAATTTTATGAATAGGTCAATCCCCCCTCTTGGTGAGTTGACCATCTTGATGTATTGACCAAACAATAAGATACTTAAATTAATTTAGGAATTTCATCTTAATAAGGAATGAATTGAACTAAACTCTAGCTAGTTTTCAAATGTATGTTAATTGCATGCAAGAATGATCATGAGTTGACTAACCAATGTATGTGTTTGGTTTTTTTGTTTAATTTAATATTTATTTCATTTGTTTATTATATGATAAAAGTTTTATAAAATTAAATATGAGGGACTATGGGTCATTAATCCAACATTTATTATGTATGGGAATGAATGTCCATGATTTCTTTTATATTATCCAATAGATCTAGTTACCCTCATCTATGTGTGAGTATATACATATAAAGGCTGGTTCAACAAGGAGAGAATGTGGTTCAGAACCCATATAAAGGTGAAATAAATCAAGAAGGAGCATTTGATTCATGTAGAATATTGCAACTCAAACTATTCATTGGATTAATGAGTTTCTTTACCTATAGTCAAGGGTTATTTTATGATCTTCTCAATAAAATAACAACTAGATAAATCTCATGATCATTCCATTTATATTTATTTTATTTATATCAAGTTTATGGTAAAATGATTGTGTTTATTAAATTTTTTATCATGATCACATAAAATAAATAAATTAACAAGAATGAAATATTGAATTTAGATAAATATATTATGAATAAATAATTTATAAATAAATGGTTAATCACTTATAAAAAATCTAGATAATATTAACAAGAATGTTAATGAATAAAAATAAAATATTGAAATTTAAGTTTAATAAAAAATGCCTTAAGGAGATATTAAGTCCTAAAATCATTTCATTACATGATCAAGAATTGGAACATATAACTAAGTGTTTTTCTAGCCCTTATTGGAAAACTTACTTTTAATGTGGAATTCCTATGAAAGTATTTGGTTGACTTAACAAAGAAGATATAACCGTGTTTGAGTTTTTGGGTCACTACTATTCTAGATGTACAGTTTGTTTCAATAATTTGGATTTATATCCAGAATCCAACTTTTTTAATTTCACATAGAGACGTTTTTGGACAATAAATGAGGTCGATATGGGTTATAGGTGATTAGGTGGGAATCAGAGAAAGTCCCAAAGGCCTTACTGAGAAGATATTACTTTAATAGGACATTCTACAACCCCTTCATCATGACATAATGGATTGAAGAATTTAAATTACATCATGTAGGTGTGAGGAGATACTCCATGAAGGAGGTAGGTATTCCCTATTACCCTATAAAAAATACTTTCACACCACGACCCCTTAATCATGGAAACACCCCTTGAAACATAGGGGTTGTGTCACACTGCAACACCCACATTTACCCTATAATTGAATCCTAGTTTTTTAATCATGGCTAGAACCATATTTTTATGACTGTATTTTTTTTTATTTTAGGTGAACCAAACACATGGGGAGGTCTATTTTGATGACTCATCACCCCTTATTCCTCCCCTTTTATCCCCCATAGTGGGGGATGGTTTTGGTTTCATTTCAATGGTGGTTTAAGATAAGATCATTCATTTTTCCTATGTTTTGGTTTCTCCTTTATAGAAATTTGATTTTGGATTGATTTATTCTAGGGATACAGTACGTCATCCACTAAATCATGGAGTAATTGAGTGAGGATAATGGTTATTCTATATGTGTTGGATAGAGGAGGTCATCGAAGGTTGATCACATGTCATCAGAAGTGGTTTCAGTGTGGAGATGATGTGATGCGATCTTTTATGTGATTATACCTCTTAATTTTAAGTTTAATAATTATTTATAAATTATTATAATTAATTATTTCTATCATATAGAATGATATAAAAGATTGGGTAGTAGTTTGATCTTGGAAGCGGCATAGATAGGCATGGAAAAGAATGTACAATGCTTTGATTTGGTGGAAACTCTATTTTAGAGGTAGGTGGTCCCTTTAATAAAAATAAATATGTTTGATTATACATTTTTTCACATTACATACATGTTTTATGGGTTTGGGTAAAGAATATAGAGACTGAGGATACCTTAGAGAAAGGGAGGGGTGGCTTTGGTCCTCCTTGGACTATGATAAGTTCTTTTTAACAATTAAGTGGTTTTAAAATCATGTTAATAATATTTCACCAAGGGATTAATGTGTACATTAAACTTATGAGAGACTATGAGTTTTTATTGAGGTACATTATGAGTTTTTATTATCATGGGATGGTTTCCCTAGGGTTTTTGGGTTGGTGTGAGGGGTTAAAGCCCCATTTAAAGGGAACATTGATTATTCTTCTCATTCATGGTGGGTATAAACATTCTAAGGGTGGATTGAGGAAAGTAACTGTGAGAGGGATAAGAAAGGGTTTTATATAGAGGGGGTTCCTCCAGGTGACAGTTTGAGGGATTTCCCCAAGGAGATATGGGTTGAGTCCCTAGTGCAGATCATGGGAATTATTTAGAGCTTGTAATTTGGTTTACTAGGTGGATAAATTATAATGGATAGGGACAGTCCTTAGGATTTAAACTGTGATTGATGTGGTAATAATGGGCCTTAAGTTCTAGGTCAGAGGATCCTATAGGAGGTCGCATCACTGATTGATGATGGGAATGAAATGATATCCTCATACTGAGACTATGATAGATCTAAAGGATCTATTTGACTCCCTAGTTGGGGAGATAATATGTGCTTTCATATGATGGGTTAGGTATCAGGAGAACAATGCACTAGGATCAGTTTGTAAGTTGTGTGATGGGTTTTGGTTCATGTGTGTTTTTATATATTTGTTATTTTCTATGTTTGGGATAGTTATCGCACCTAGTGGGGGAGAAGTATCTTGAGGACTTACACCACCATGAGAGAGATGACACTTTTTCAACAAACTTATATGAGATAGAGTCCCCATATGCATTAATATTTTACATTTCCTTGACTGGGAATGATTTGGTAATGATAGTAGAACTTTCCTTTAGTGAGAAGTCTTGGGTCCCGATAGTGGAATGACTTGAGTGAGTTTTCAGGTCACTTTGAGAAAAAAGTCTTGGAAGATTAACCCTATATTGAGTAATAAGATAGCAGGTTAGGATTTGGACATAGGATCATACCATGTTTCTTCATGGCATGGGATTATGGCTTATATAATGCATACCCTAAGTCTTCAGGTATGATCTGGGTAATGGGTTTGGTAGTATGATATGGGATGATGATGGATTCCAAACATAGTGGTTAATTAGGTATGATCAAGTTTCAAGGTTTCCAATTTAACACATGGTGACCTGATGCACAAGGATTTATGGGGGGTGGTAAGCACATGAAGTCCAACATGCTCATGTAACAAGTTTATTTACCTCATGCATACAAGTATATGATGGTGTATAATAGGGAACCATGGTGAGAGCATACTGAGATGTATTTCTCATAACCTTTAAGGGCACTCTGGTGTGTGTGTGTGGACTTTATGTTTTCTTTTTTGTTGAGAAAATTACATTTAGTGGATCATGTTAGAGTTTCTCAATGGGTATGTGGAAACTTTGTTTTTGAGTCCTAGGAATGAGAGTGGGGCATGTTGATTATTTCTTCCCTTTAATTATTTATTACCTGTTATGTACCTAGTGATTGATGAGTGATGTACAACTAAATAGAATCCGTAATGAATTTATTAGAGAATTTTTGTTTATTTGATTATGTATAATCTGATTATTATGTGGATTAATGGTTAGTTATTTTATACTATTTTATTAATCAAGTTCAGGGTCATATTATCCCCATTGTTTGTATTGGTCCCTTTCCACTAGTTAGAAGCCTCTAGAAAATGGAGAGGCACACCTAATGTCACATACCTCACTAAGACGGGGAACTAGTTATTGGACACTAAACCGAGGCATTAAAAAATGTAATCAGATATTTCTTTACCTTACTATTTAGGTAGACAATATACATGAATTCTAGGAATGTGTTGGATCTTGTGATGGAACTTAGATAGGTGTGAGTGTTATCATAGATCTTCAAGGAAAATTCCCAATGTGTGGGAATGGGTAATAGCTGGTTATGCATAGTACTCATTGAGTTATAGACTGGTGAGTGTCCTGGTATTGGAATAAGACCACTGGGTTTGGTGAGATAAGAGTGAGAATTATAATCCAGATTATTTATTTTTTATAGGGATAGACAGGATGAGTGAGAGAAGTTTTAGTACCCCATTTTGGTTTGTTCTCATGGAGTGGTGTAAGGGATTCCATATGGTGGGGTGTAAACAATTTTCTATCATTGGACATGATCCTCATTATAATTGTATTATTTAATGGTGATGGTGGTGTTCGTGATAGACTTGGAATAGGGAGCAGTCATAGTTTTGTTTTGAATTTTTGAATAAGTGTAATGTAAACATACAATAATTGCATATAGAAATGGATGAAATGTGGATCATAAAGATGGGGTGTTTTAGTTTTATGGGTTCATTATGGGTATACACCCAATATTAGTAGTATCAAATCAGACGTGGGTGAATAACCCTCATGTCGGATGGCTCTTGGATGTGGTGAGAATGATTAAAGATATTTTTAGGGCGACACTATGATATAGGTCAATGGTAAGATCCATTGATATATGGTTCCTCAAGAAATACCATATTATGAATTCAAAATCAGTGTCTAGTGGAGTCTGAATGTTGGAATTGGAATTGGTATAATATTGAGGTGGTTTTAAAGTGAGTAATATTATTGGTGTATTGATACTAGTGGAGAGAGAGTGATGGATGGTCTGGATGATCAGTGATTTGATAATGGAGTTATACGGAGATTTAGGTTTAATTTTTGGTTTGGGTGTTTGAAAATATTTAGATCCCTTTGAGGGTTAAGTAATTATGATCAAGTGATGAGAGAGTGCACTGATTGGTGTGGATAAGAGTATTTGGAAGAGGTTTCTATAGGATGAATGATCAGTGTACTTTCATGGGATCAAATGTGGTGATGTGGAAATCATGTTGATAATTTTGGTGGACCACTGAAGGTTAGAATCAACCTTAAGGTAATAAATTCCTATAGTGGGGAGAACCATATTTTTGAATCCACATCTCTTTATGTGAAGCCTTATGGTGGAGGGAATGATAAGTATTGAGATAAATCATTTGATGACACAATGGCATATTGGGAGACATGGGTGTGGTTTTCCATTACCATGGCGTTTGTGCTAATGTAAAGAATTTGAATTTATTCTTAGTTAATATTATGCTATCATGTTTATAGTTTCATATAAGAAACAAATTTGGCATTTAAAGATAGAATATAGTAATTCCTTGGTTGATTTATAACTAGGGAGATATATATTTAATGGTTCATTGCATTTATAGGGGAGTTTTAATTTTAACATTAGAGTAGGTAATGTTCACTAAATCGGGAATCATATTGAGAATATAAATATTATAATGTTTCAAAGATTTATTTTTAGATAATAAATGTGGTTTGGTTGGGTCATAAGTGATCATACAAGAATCAAGGAAAGGCTCGGGGGATCAGTTGATAATCATTTATGGTAGAAATTTATATCATGAACCATTAGTCACACCATGGTATCCTACAATAGAAGGGTAATGTACAAAGGCATGATTCAATGCACTATAGAGAGTAAAATTTCCTCCTCACTAATGTAGGAGAGCTTTATAATACAACCACCTTGGCCGCACTACGTAATTGTTGATAAATGAGGTTTGTTGAGCTGCAACACTCCCAGACATGTAATGATGAATTCCTGGGTGTTTTTTTATCAAAGGTATACCCCAAAGTTTTTTGGTTGGATATGATCATTAATTTTATGTTGACCATTCATGTGGGTATATCAATTCGTCTAACTCCTCACCCTTTTCTTCTCCACTTTGATCACTCATGGAATGGGTGTTTTTTTGTTTAATTTTCATGGTTCTTTGAGGTAAGGCCTTCAATTCTTCATCTGTTTTGGTTCCAACTTCATATCCCATTGATTTTAGTTTGATTTAGGCTAGGGTTACAATATTTATTCCATCAGATAATATGTTAATCAATTGAGGAAAATGGAGCTTTGTTGTGTCTTTTATAGATGAAGTCCTTGAAGGTTGATTGTATACAGTCAAAATTAGTTTTGGTGTGGTGATGATGTTTGATGTATTTTTAGGCCATTATTTCTTTTTTAAAGATAAATAATTAATTGTAAATGTTTATAATAATTTATTTGTCTAGATGCATGAGGTAAGATCTCATGTTGTGGTATGATCGTGGATGATGTATCAATGGGATTGTCCAAGAACGTATCAAGCATTTCTTGGGTGTTAACTCTATTTTAGAGGTATATGGTCTATTTTATAAAAATAAAAATTCTTTTTTATAAATGGTTTTCTAAATCTTGGATGTTCCATGGGTTCAAGTAGACTGAATAGGGATTGGTTATGCATTATAGATTGGGAGAGGTTGACTTTGTGCCTCCTCTAACTAAATGAAGTGATCTTTATAACTTGAATAGTTTTGAAATCACCTAAAAACTATGTATCCAAGTGGAGATGGTGTGAGTTGGCATGAAGAGAGGCAATGAGTAGGTATTGAGGTTCAATATGGGTTATGGGTTACTTGGGAAAGGTTCCTAAGATCTTTTTAGTAGTTTTGAATGGATAATTTCTATTAGAATGAGTGAGATGGTTTTCCATCTCATACCTAGTGACTGACAACCTTATATGGGCGGTTTGAGGTTTGGTGGTGTTGTGTGTGGGATGATTCCATTATGATGAGACATGGTGTATTGATGCGGCAATTTATTTAGGTGGTTGGTTAATGGATATCTCTTATTATATGTGGGGTGGGACCCTGGTGGGTGTTGGGGAAATTATTTGGTACTTTTAATTGGGTTTTCATGCGTCTTAGAGTAGAATAACTTGGTACACTATTTGGGTAGTGGGATTATGAGTGATGGATTCATATCAAACCTTTAGGTATGAGACATAAGAGCCCACTATTAGTGTATTCATCAATGGGTGATTGTTACAAAATGATATCATCAGTTAGATATTGTCTTGGGTATAGAGGACACAATAGATTCCCTACCAAGAGAGACAATATTTTCATTGAGAAAAGGGTCTAATTCTTAAAAGACTAACACCATGGGCCATCTCTTGAGTTGTGTGATGTGTTATAGGCCTTGTGTTATATTGTATCATTTTTCTTGGATGTGTATATAATTGGTGGAAATCCCAATTAGGGAGAACGATCCTGAGACTTTGCCCCATCATGAGTGAGATAGCTCTGGCTTGACTATCAAGGGTGTGATAGAGCCCTCATTTTCCTAAATACTATTCCTTCCACTAAGTGAGAAGACTTGGTTCGTGATAGTGCACTTTGACTTAAGTGAGTTGTTTTTCATTTTGACTGTGGACCTTTCCTTGAGTGATATGACTTGGGTCATTGTGGCGATGTACATTTTGTGTGTGGGTGGGTTAATGATGAGACTTAAGATGTGTATGATATACCTTACCTCAAGTGACAAGGTAGTGCATCAAGATTTTCATATATGACCATACCCTATCTCTTCAGGTATTGAGTCAAGGGATTGTCAAAATTCATACATTGAGTCATCAGGTATGGGTTGCGACATCATTTTGGTATCACCAGGCAAGGCTATGTCTATTTTCCAGAATGGAAATAAAGAAGGTATGATCTGGTGTCATGGTGGCCATGTTATCACATGATGACCTAATACATGTATATTCATGGTGATATGGTTATGAATTGATGTCCAAATAACTTTTGTGACATGTTTATTTTCCTTGTGCATATATGTATAAGATTGAATATACTATGGGGACTTGTTGAGACCCAACAAATATTTACTTCTCATTGCCTAAAAAAGAATTTGAGTTCATTTAAAAACATTATATTTGCATTCAAGTTGAGCACATGACATGTAGTAAAATAATATGGAGCTGCATGATGGCTTTGTAGAGAAAGTATTTTTGAGGTATGAGGAAAAAAGATGGGTCTATTTAGTAATTTTTTGTATTTTTTATTTTTTATTTGAGATTATCCCATTGAATGATCAATGTTGTATGATTGTATAACTTCAGAATGGAATTTATTACATCATAATTATTTATTTGATTACATGTACTCTGATTGTTTTTTGGGTGCCTATTTAGCTATTTTATGCTATATAATTTGAGTTCATATCCCCCCTTTGTATGGATTAGGCCCTTATTGATTGTTAGAAGCCTTTTTCATATGGGAGGTGTGCCTGAGGTCACATAGAACACCGGGAAAAGGCACCGACGAGTGGATACTAGACTAGAGATTTACAGTAGGCATCATGATATGGAACCCTTTCTAGACTTTGATGTTACTTAGAGGCAATTATTAAGAAAATCTATATCAGGGTCTTAAGATTAAGGATTACATGAAATGGATTAAAGAGTTAAATGTTAATGTAGTTGGAAATACCCACATACATAAATATCTCCAAGTAATTGACCAGTCCCTGACTTGGGTTATGAGAAGTGAACTATGGATCCTTTCCACAAGAATTTCCATGTGACATTACATTTTAGGTCTAATTTTGAGGGATATTATGAATTTCTAAAATAGTAAGATTCTCATAACTTAAATTTATTATGTCACATTTTAGTAATAAAGATAAATTAATACAAAATAATCTATTTATCATAAAAAATTCAATGTGAAACCCTAACTTCATTATGATCATTTATAGAAAAAGACATGGTCCTCTCTAACATAAAATTCCAAGAGTGGTAAAGTCATTTACAAATTATGTTACTATAGGAAAATTTATTTTGTGTGTTGGAATCATCTATACATGTTCATCCACCTCTATAACACCCCATGATTTTTATCAAATATTTTTCTTTATATAGTTTTATTTCTTTGATATCTTGTGTTTCATGCAACACCGAGTTTAAACAAACCATGATATACTATTAAAAATTATTATTATTAATATGACTATTATAGTCCAGCTATTTAATTAGTGGGAATGAATAGTAATAACCATATTATGAAATATATTTATTTAATAATACTTAAGAAATAAACAATAAATTTTTTGTAAATTCATTTTATTCTCAAAAAATGTGTTTTCTTCAAAAAAAATATTTTATTGCTTTCTATGAGAAAATAAAATGAATTAATACACAAACTTTTATAAAATATATTTAATAACATAAAATTTATTTTTTAATTAATCATGTAAATATTATATTTTTTTGAATTTATTATAATTTTTTTACAAATTTTAAATGTTAATGAATATTGAAAATACTGATTTATAATGAAAATTTTATTTTCATTTAAATAATTTAAAAAGAAAAATTCAATTTTTGATTAGTTTTAAACTATAATTATTTAATTTTGATTATAAATTATTAGGTCCACTATGTTAGATACCCTAATAGGGAGGGTGAATCAGGGTATGACAGATTAAAACAACTGCCCCAATTGATCTTGTCTCCCTGTTAAGAAAGAATCTCTTCCATCTCTTTCCTGCAGCAAAGTATAAACAAAAACTAAAGCATGCACAGGACACAACAATTTTTACTTGGTTCACCCTCACTAGTCTATATCCAAGGAGCATACATCAACGATGTGACGATGTACCAAATCCACTAAAAGTGCACTATTGTTTACAAAGTTCAGGATAGATCACTTCTATTCCCAGGCTCACTGCCTTTAAATGTTTAGTGTGGCTCACTGCTTTCTCAAGGGTCACTCCCCATCTATCTCTCTCTGGATCACTGCCAGTGGAGAGGATCACCTTATTCCTCTTCCTTTTCTCGCTACTCTAGAAAGGATCCACTCATAGTTTATAGACCTTTAGGTCTCTTCATTATCACAAATGAATACATCCTCTATTGTATGTAGATGCTTTGTTGATGTCCAACTTTCACCCGTAGATGAATCTCACTTTGCACCGAAGGTATCGGGAAATATTCTAGATTTCACGCAGCCCTGAATCACTATTTTCCTTCAACCATACCTGGTGCCCCTCTCCAATCCGGCGTGCAAGTCTCGGTGTGCAAGTTCACCTCAACCACTTGCGCGACGCTAGCATTTTCAACTCAAAACTTGCATGACTCACACCCTTTTACGCCCAAACCGATTTATTCGTGCAACCATCAACTGTCATGCTTCTTAAAAACCTGGCACTCAAGTGTCACAAAACCACCTACACGACACCCCCTTCTTCAACTCAAAACTTGGGCAACTCCCTTCCTTTCTCTCCCAAACCACTCTGGACGCACAATAATCAACTGGCGTGCAACTTCTACTTGCGCGACCACACCACCACTTGCACGACAACCACACCTACATAACGAGAGCTCTAATTTTTATAAGTGTTGAACTCTTCACTAAATAAGGAGGGGTCAAACTATATTTATAGGCATTTGGAAACCCTACGCGATGGCGCACAAGTCTCCCCTCAGCGCGCAAGTCTCAGCACGCAAGTCTCTGCCGTGCAAACCACTTGCACGACCAAACCCAAAACTTGCGCGACCCTTATTCATTTGGCATATTTTGATGTTCTGATCTTGAAAAACATTGGGTGAACAAGTTTACTCTCCTTAAAGTACACAGTGCACAAGTCCCTTTTCCGAAAACACTTTTCTTCATTTGTCGATTTTCAGGCCCAAAAATTTGGCAAACAATGGAAAACGGCGCCACCTTGTATCTGCTCTTTCTGTACCGCCTCCAGATCATCCCTTCCTTTGTCAATGTTCTTGAATCAAACATGGATCATTAAACACATCCCTTGAGCTCGACATGCCACCATGAAATCCCCTTTCTCAAGAAATTTGTACGCCATGGTTTTCTTTGTCAACAATCACAACACAGATGTCCACTTTTTCAAAAAACACAATCACCTCAAAAATGATTCAATGATACCTTGAGGGATTTTTCCCAACATAAATAATCCAATATAGTTCTTTAAAATTAATTTTATACAATAATTTAATATAAAATCATTTTATACCATAAAATTAATTTTTCTGGATTTTTTTTTGCATTTTCTTGTTTAATATTAAATTAAATTTTTTAACTTATATGTTTTGAATTTTGAAAAATTAATTCCATATTTGGATTTAGGAGTACTAAATTTAGTAAATAAACCAATTTTATTGTTGGGAAATGTGAATAGTAACTTTAGTAAATTTTGTTACCATGGTAAAGGGTAAATTGGGAAATTAAGAGTAAAAATAATTTGATAAGGAAACAAATTAACCTAACACCTATCATGTAATTCTCCGACCCAGTTACCTAGATTCAGTGAATTATTACATAACATAGGCATGATCTATAGAGATCTTGTCACGAAAGACCAATCAGTTTAGTAGCCTTGGATATACTAGATATATACATATGTTTTACATTACATTTTGAAATGTAAAGTAACATTGTGTCTTCTTTGAACAAACTCATATCCCTTATCTTATTCCTATAGGTTAGTCATAATATACTTATTTTCTGGTAAGGAAAAATAAAACATAAGAAAAGGGGTGAGCTCATATGCTTAGTAAGGAAAACGATATGGCAGAAACTATCATAAATAAGAATAAACACTTAAAGAAATATATACGAATAAAACACAAGACTTTTAAACTTAAACTTTAGCATAGTATGGAAAATATAAATCAAATAATTCCATTTACTTATTCACATTGATATTTTACTAGATGAATATTCATATGTAATATCAATAACTAATCTCATAATAATGGAATGTATAAAGTCAGACATCTTAAACACAAAGTCAAGGTTTCGTGCTATGACCCTAAATATAAATTTTGTCAAGGCCTTGTTCCAAGACACAAGTTTGTCTCATGATACCTATCTATGTATCGAGGGGCTATAGCGGGCCTCGTCTGTCACTTACTACATCCAATGCATTCTTCATGGGAAAAGGGTGAAACATAACATAAACATTCGTATTAAACAAGAATACAAAATGTTAATATATTAACCATAAACTGTGAATGACATAAAAATCACACATCCAAAGTCAAACATATCATAAAAATTTCAATACAATATAGAATATTTTATCATAATAAACATACATCAATTAAAATAAAAATCTAACAATAAATGTTGACATAGATTAAATCAATCTAAAAACTATTTGAGAGAAATATATCTTTCTACATTGAAATAATTTAAAAGTTTCATAATTATAAAATAAAAAATTTATTTTTGAAAATATTCATATAATATTGTAAGGGAAACTTCTAAGTAGTTATAACAGTGTAAAATAGCCGCACCCGCAATATAAGTTAAAAAATCATTCTTTCCTTAATTTGTCGAAAGGTCATAAAGTAAATTGTTTGGAAAATGACAGAAGATTAATTTCAAAACATTTTATAAAAATTCAAACAAGGGTATAAATTACATTAAACCATATTCTAAGAAATATTAAAAAAAATTTAAAATACATTTTTGGGAAACATAGATGTGGATGATAAAGAAGTCCCAGTAGATGCTTACGTATAAACAACCTCAGATAATAAAGAGATTATAAAATTAACCCTTACCTTATACTTATCCTTATTTGAGGGTACGTTAACCTATTATATAATGGTTTAGTCATTTTTATTAAATTATAAAAGAACCACATATATAAATACGATATCATATATGATCCTTCAATGTTTCATTGTTAATAAGTTTTCAGTAGTATCATTGTTTCAGGTGTTAACTGATTTGTTATCCTTTATATGTTTTGTTACATAAGTCATGATTTTTATGGATAGGATGTATTTCATTCATATACATAATTATGTTATGTTATTAAACATTTTTTTAATAATAAAATTAAAATTATTCTTGAATGGTTACAATGGGGAATGGAATCTCATCGTGTCGTGGAGACGGTTAGTCGTACGTATGCACGAGCGGTAGTATCATTCTATTGATGGTGAAATAGTATGTAATTGGATAGTATATTATATATATATAACCATTAACATGTTATATTTATTATTTATATCAATTATACTCATTATTATATTCATCCAAATAATGAAGTGTTGAATGAAAAACTACACCACGACGTGGAGACGGTAAGCCTGTCGTACACATGTATGGTGACTTTGTCATTCATAGGATGCATTGAATAATGAATATAGTTTTAACATATTTATAATAACATCTAAGTATGTATAAGGATCTGGATTTGTTATTTTAGTATGGAAACAACAAAGAAATAGGAAGTAGAAGAAGAAAAGAACTTTAAAAGAGGTGATAAAATAATTACCTCCTTCTCAGGTGTTTCCTTTTGATTTGAACAAAAGGGCTTAGTAGGTTGTCTTTTTTGTCAAATTAAGGCCTATAGATTAAATTAAGGATATTTGGGAGGATATTTAAGTAGGGGTTGGCTGAGACAGATGTCTTTGGAGGTGTGAATTTAAGAGAAGGGAAAATACCCTTTTATCAGAGAGGTGAGTGGAACTTTAGGAAAATCTTTAAATATTAATTTATTATAAAATTAGTTTCAGTTTCTACTAGATAAAAATGGATTTATTTCGATGATAAAGTGGGGATGGGTCTAAATTCTCTCAAACAATAGGTTTTAGACATGTTTAGGTCACCATATTAACCTTATTGTTTAGATTTAACTCTTAGTTAAATAATTTAACTTTTACAACGTCTTCTTGTATTTTTATACTAAATGGTTAATATAGTTACTATAAAGTGCCAATAGAACCTCAAGTGGTTCATTAATGAAATATATATAATTATCTAAGTTCTTTTGACGAATCTTATATTTTTATGAATATAATATCATTTATCAAAATAGTATTTGTTTTAAAAAATCATTTATGTCAATTTTGACACTATTTAGTATTTGGTTTTTGTGAAAGTCATAAAAAAATTATTAATTCAAAAAAAATACATTTCATAAACTCTAACATTTCATATTCTCCTAGAAAAATCATTAATGGAATCAAAAGTTTAAATTTACATTTATTTTAATATTTATAATATCAATTATTTTAAACTTTTTTTAATAAGGTAATTATTGCATCATCATTTTGTCATTAATAAATTTAATTATTTATTGTCTAAAAATTATAAATAAAATAACATGATTTATAAAATCATTTTATATTTCTAATTAATATTTATAGTCTAATTTATATTATATATAACCCTATATGAAATATGGTTTAGTTATTAAAATTTGAATTTAACACTTTTAACTCTTCATTAAATAAAATATAATAAATGTCCTAATCTAACCCAAAAGGATAAAAAAGGATCTTATTTTTATCCTAAGGTTGATTTTGGTCAAACAAAACTTATCCAATAGAATTAGGACATGTGTTGGTGTAATGTTATATTATTATAATATTATGTGTACCTTTAATAACCCTATTTACTTTTAACTGTGTAAATAAAATTCAAAAGTTATTATTCACCAAAAATTATTTCCATCTTATTGTACCAAATTTTACTTACTAATGACAACCATGTCTGTAAGATTTTTTAACTTTAATTCACAGAAGTTTTAAAATTATGTTTTATCCAGATTTTCAAATGTTCCTAGAAGATGGGTAATAGACGTTAAAAAGTTCAATAAAATTTTATATATCTAATATTATTATAAAATGACTCAAATTAATTACATTGGACTAATATATGTATTATGTAAATATTTTTACTTTAAAATAAATTTAAATTTAAAAATAATTATTTAAATAAAAATTCTATTTTGAACAATAATGCAGTGTTTTTCACTATTCATCAGAAATAGAAAGTTTACAGAAAAATACCAAAAAATCACCCTAGTCTAATTTTGATATTATAAATCCAAAAATGAAGCATATTTTGAAAAATTAAATTTACAAAATTTCAAAAATTGGGTATTACTATTCATAACTACTTTTTTAATGGCTAGGTCATGGTGTGCTAGAACTCGGAGCTGCGTACAACGCAAGCTATTGTATTATTCAATGAGAAATTTACTGTGGAAGCTTGGGGTGTTACACTCTTCCCTCCTTCAAATAATTTTGTCCTCTAAATTTTTAGAATATTACTGCATAAAAAGATTTGGGTGGTTCTTAATCATAAGTTCCCCAGGTTCCAACATTACCGCCTCTGGTATCTAGAATTTTGATAGTCTCTTCACAAAAAGATAGATCGGGTTCTTGTTCTATTATATCATATGTGTTTACATGCGTTAGGTTAGGCATGTATTTTCTCAATAGTGATACATGGAACACATATTGAACTTTGGAGAGACTTGGAGGCATTTCCAAACGGTAAGCAACAACTCAAATTTGTTCCAAAATTTTGAAAGGTCCGATGTACATGAGACTTAACATACCCTTCTTATTGAATTGTATAACACCCCTCCATGGAGATACCTTTAAGAAAACATGATATCCTACTTGAAATTACAAATCCTTCCTTCAGTTATTGGTATAGCTCTTTTTCCTACTTTGAGATGCTTTGATATGGGTTTGGATAATCTTCCCCTTTTCCGTTTTTTCCTCAACAAGTTTTGGTCCTACGAGTTTTTATTCACCAACATCATCCCAACAAGTTTGTGTGTGACATCACCTTCCATATAATTCTTAATATTGTGCAATCTGAATACTCAAATGAAATCTATTGTTATAGACAAATTCTACCTTAGGTAAATACTGATCCCACATACCTTGAAAGTCATGTGAGAAACATCTCAACAAGACTTATAAGGTTTGAATAGTTCCTTCTGGTTTTCTATCAGTTTGAGGGTAGTTGGCCATGCTCAAATGAAGTTCAGTATCCAAATCTTTCTGAAGAATTTTCCTGAATTTTGATTTAAAATGGGGATCATGATCAGAAAAAATTGATAGGGTTAAACCATGAAGTCTTACAACTTCATTAATGTATAGTCTTACTAAACATTCAAGTGGTAAATCTTCTTTTATAGCAAGAAAATGTGCTGACTTGGTAAGACAATCGACAATGACCCATTTTACATCATTCCTTCTAGGAGTCTTTGGAAGCCCCATGAAAAGTATATCATAATATCATCCCATTTCCACTTAGGTTTGGGAAGATGTTTCATGACTCCTTTAGGAAGTTGTTTTATAGCCTTCACCTATTGAAAAATGATACATCTTGACACATAATCATCAATCTCCCTCTTCATGTTGTCCCACAAAAAATGTTCCTTAAAATCTCTATATATCTTAGTGCAACCAGGGTGTATAGAGAAATTGGAGCTACGAGTATCATCCAACAATTCCCTTTTTAGATCAGGTATATCAGGAACACAAATCCTCTTCCTAAATTACAAAATTCCTTCTTTATATACAATGTCAATAAATCTCCCATCATTCAAAGCATTAATTTTCTTTTGAAACTCCTCATCATTAGTCTAAGATCTTTTTATCCTTTCTAGTAAAGATGGGTTTTCAACCATTGGAAAAAGTGTTGATTTTTCACTTTCTATGGTTATTACCATATCCATATTTACTAGATACATGAACAAAGGATCACTTTCAACTCTCATCTTGTTCATAACACCAAGATACTTTCTACTCAAAGTATTTGAAACATTATTTTCCTTCCTTATGTGGTATTGTATTGTGCAATTATAATCCTTGAGTAGTTCAATACATCGCCTTTTCCTCATGTTGAGTAATTTATGTGAGAAAATATACTTCAAACTCTTGTGATTAGTATATATCTCACATTTCTAACCATAGAGATAGTGTCTCCATATATTTAGAGAAAATATTACAACTACTAACTCAATACCATGAGTAGGATAGTTTTGTTCATGAATTTTTAGTTTTCGTGATGCATAGATGATAACTCTATCCTTCTTCATAAGAAAAAATCCCTGTCCTTTTTTTGAAGCATCACTATAAATAAAAAACCCGTCATTCCCCAATGGTAGAGTCAAGATAGAAGCATTGAATAATCTTCTCTTGAATTATTCAAAAAATTATTCACACTCTTTTTTCCAAAAAAATTTTACCTCTTTATGTGTTTGATTGGTTAATGGGTTAGCCAATCAGGAAAATTTATGGATGAAACACCAATAATAACCTACTAAATCAATAAAACAGCATACCTCAGTTATACTCATTAGTGATGAACATTCTTGTATTGCCCTTGTCTTTGAATAATCAACAAAGACTCCATTCTTAGAGATAATATGGGAAAGAGAAGAAATTTCTTGGAACCAAAATTTATACTTGTTAAACTTCCCATATAATTCATTTCTTCTAAGAGTTTTTAGAATAGTGCCCAAGTGATTTTCATGATCTTCATAGCTTTTAGAGTATACCAAAATATCATAAATAAATACTACTACCAAGTCTTCAATATATTCCTTGAAAACTCTATTCATTAGATCCAGGAAAATATAGGGTTCATTAGTCAGTCCAAAAGACGTCACTGTAAACTCATAATGCCCATATCTGGTTCGAAATGCTGTCTTTGGAATGTATTCCTTCTCCATGCACAACTAACGGTATCTGGATCAAAGGTCAATATTTGAAAAATATTGAGCTTCATGAGGTTGATCTAATAAATCATTAATATGAGGTAGGTGAAACTTGTTTTTTTGTTATTATAGCATTGATCTCCCTATAGTCAATGCCCAACCTCATAGATCCATCTTTCTTCTTCACAAAATAAAAAAATAAGGGCTCCCTATAGAGAAACACTTGGGAGAATAAATTGTTTATTACTCAATTCCTCTAATTTTTTCTTTAATTCCACTAATTCCATAGTGTCCATTCAATACGAGGTCTTCGATATGGGCCTTGAACTAAGAATTAAGTCTTTGGAAAACTCAATTTCTCATTTTAGTGGATGTCCAGGTAAATCCTCTAGAAACACATCAACATATTCTTTTACAATAGGTACGTACTCAATTTGAACATTCCTTTCCTCACCCATATTTATTTCACTCTCGTCCTCCCTAATAATTGAATTTAGTAGAGCTACTTGGGGAGGATCTATATGAGAAATAGATGTTGATGTTTTCACTCTAAAGATGATGGATTTCTTATAATCATCAAAAATTGTAACCTCCCTCTTCTTTCAATAAAGTTTTGCCACATTGTTTGAAATCCATTCCATACTAAGGATTATATCAAATTCTATCAAGGGTATGCCACTAAGATCAGCAGATAAAGCATGTTTATATGAAATAATGGTTATTGATTGACAAAACATCGTTTCTATGATACTTCCCTTAGGAGTTTTGACTGAAAACTCCCTTGTTATGTCAAACTGTAAATATATAATTTTCTTTGAAAACTAGGAAGATATGAAAGAGTGTGAAGATACCAAATTAAAGAAATCATTGGCTAATTTTGGGGAAACGATTAAAGTACCTGCCACCACATCATTCAGAACATCAACCTCAACATTAGTGATCGCATAAACTTGGTCTTTCTCCCTTATCCTTTTATGATGTATGTTTCCTTGATTCTTAGGTCATTCATTTGCATAATGTCCAGTTTCTATAAAATTTTAACACTGATCATCGACAACATCTTTCATCCCCTATCATTCACGAGATTGGAGGACTTTTTCTCTACAGTTGTAACAAACTGCCATCCCCTTTAGGCATGTATCAGGGTGTTTCTTCCCACAATTACTGCAGGATGGAAAGTCGAAATTTCCATTATTCCTTTTATTTCCTTTTCCAGGGTGTTCAGATGATCTCTTATTCTCTTACTTCACCTTAAATTCATAAGACCTAGAGAATTATTTTTGTTTCTTGATAGAACATTAGACTATATCTTTGTATGATGAGAAGGATTGTGAGACTAATGCTCGTCAGAGAAATGGTTTTAACCCATCAAAGAATTAATCAATCTTACTTCTTGGGTTATATATATAATGGTAGCATGCCTTTCTATCCTTGTAAATTTAGCATCATACTTTGTGACATTCTCATCCTCCTTCTGCCTCAGACTCAGAAATTGCCTTTTCATATATGCTCAATGTTTAAGAGGAAAGTATTTTTTATAAGAAAATATCTTTAATCTTCCTCCATTACATATATGATACTTCTTTATCCTTCTTTGTGTTTGTAATTAATGACCACCATTATTCTGCATCTCCTGAGAGGTGATAAACTATCATGAAAATGTTTTCGCTTTCGTTATTCCCCAAAGCATGAAATACTTTCTCTAAAGAAATAATCCATTTCCCAACTACAAATGGATTTTTATTCCCATTTAATGTTGGTGGCTGTTTCATCACGAGGAGGTCTAACATTGTTCCACTGCATTGTGGATCAGGGTGCTCCATACAGGTAAGGTTATTATTCATAACCCGAGTGAGTTGTACCAGTGTAGATATAAGCTACTCATCACCTGTTGCATCACTAACTCCACAACAATTATCTTGAATCAGAGGTAAATCCCTACATAGATTACCTGATTTGATATGGTTTCCATTCCTTCCACTAGGTTCCATTTATAAACAATGTCCTAGACTAGATTAGTTTATTAATCGCAATTCATAATTCCAAACTTGTAAAATACTTAACATAAATTGAACAGTTTATGCATATAATCCATAATCATAAAAATGTTTTCTTTGGGGAATTATTTACTCATAAATCCTTTATAATGGGTTGTAAGGAAAATGTGAGTTATCCTAAGCATATCCCCCCAAGAGTGTCAAACCAGGTGCATAGTAAGGCTTGTTGTTGTGTACTAGGATACCCTAAGTCAAGCTTGAAACTCATTGTCAGAGTTTTCACTCTTAGGTACATCTGTTCCAGAACCACATCCACTTCTAGTATCCAGACATTGATGTATTACTTGAAAACCCACATAATATATAGATTACCAATTTTTCTGGATGTTCTTCTATATTAATCCTCAATGTCTATCTTAGGGTAATGTTCTCTTATTAGAGTTTCTCTAATTCTAGTTTCCAATGTTTCTAATAAACATCCTCTAATACCAACTGTAATCCCATGACCCCCTAAGTTTCGTTTCATTATTACATAACATTGACATTATATCAAGAGATCAAGTCTCTAAAGGCTAATCTGTTTAGTAGTCATGGAAGTACTAGATACATACATAAGTTTTACATTACATTATGAAATGAAAAATAACATTGTGTCTCTTTTGAACACCCTCATATCCCTTGGCCTATTCTTTCAGGCTAGTTATAATATAATTCATCACATCCTAGGAAGAAATAAAACATAAGAAATGGGATGAGCTCAGATTCTTATTAAGGATAACAATATAGTGGAAACTATCATAAATAAGCATAAACACTTAAGAAAATGTATAATAATAAAACAAAATACTTTTAAACATAAACTTTAGCATATTAAAGAAAAGATAAATCAAATAATTTCATTTACTTATTCAAATGGATATTCTAATAGATGAATATTCACATGTAATATCAATAGCTAATCTCATAATGATTGAATGCATAATGTTGGTCATCTTAACCACACAAGTCAAGGCCTCATGCCAAGACCCTAAATATAAATTTTGTCACGGCCTTATTCCAAGACACTAGTTTGTATCATGATACCTACTAATACATTGAGGGGATATAGTGGTCCCTCCTCATCACTAACTACGTCTAATGCATTCCTTATATGAAAAAGGTCAAACATAACATAAACCTTTGTATTAAACTAGTATACAAAATGTTAATATTTTAACCATAATTCATGAATGACATAAAAATACAAGATCCACAGTCAAACATACATTAAAACAATAAATAAAATATATAATATTGTATCATAATAAAACAACTTCAATTAAATATAAAATCCAGCAATTTATATTGACACAGATGAAATAAATCCAAAAACTCTTTGAGAGAAGTATCACTTTATACTTTAAAATAATTTAAAAGTCGCAAAATTATAAAAGAAAACATTTATTTTTGAAAATATTCATATAATATTATAAGGGAATATTAGAAGTAGTAATAATAGTGGAAAACAACCACACCCACCGTATAAGTTAAACAACATTCTTTCCTTATTTTTTTGAAAATGTCATAAAATGAATTGTTTGGAAAATGATGGAAATATTCATTTCAAAACATTTTATTAAAAGTAAAAAAGGGAATAAATGAATTTAACTTGTAGTCTATGAAATAGTAATTTTTTTTGAAATACATTTTTATGAAATGCAAATGTGGAAGATAAATAATTCCTAATAGATACTTACGTATAAACAACCTCGGATAATAAAGTGATTGCAAAATTAACCCTCACCTAGTAATTTTACTTAGTTGAGTATATGTTAACCCCATGTATAAAGTTTAAATAACTGTTATTAAATTATACAATAACCACATACATAAATACTATATCATATATGATCCTTCAATATTGCTTTGTTAATAGTATTTCAGTAGTATCATTGTTTCGGGTGTTAACTGATTCATTTTCCATTATATGTTAGGTTATGTAAGTCTTGTTTGTTATGGATATGGTGTATTTGATTCATATCCAGAATGATATTAAGTTCTTATGAATTATTTTTCAATCATCAAATATAATTTATTCTTGAATGGTTACGATGGGGAATGAATTCTCATCATGTCGTGGAGACTGTAAGCCATACGTACGCACGAGCGAAAATATCATTCTATTGATGGTGAAATAGTATGTAATTGGATGGTATATTATTTAAAAAAAATCATTAAAATGTTATATTTTTTATTAAAATCAATTATAATCATTATTATACCCATTCAGATAATTAAGTGTTGAATAACAAACTACACCAAGACGTGGAGACTGTAAGTCGTACGTACGCACGTATGGTGACTTTGTCATTAATAGGATGGGTAAAATAATTAATTTGGCTGTGCCATATTTATAAGAAAATATATTTATGTATAAGGTACTAGAGTTATTATTTTAGTATGGAAACTAAAGAAAGAGGAAGTAGAAGAAGAAAAAGAACATTGAAAGAGGTGATAAAATAATTACCTCTTCTTCGGGTGCTTCCTTTTGATTTGAACAACAGGGCTCCTTAGGTTGCCTTTCTGATCAAATTAAGGACTCTATGTTGAATTTTGGGTAGTTGGGAGGAGATTTAAGTAGGTTTTTTCTAATCCAAATGGCATTGGAGTTGTGAATTTTGGAGAATGGTAAGTACCCTTTTATAAGGGAGGTGAGGGGAAATTTAGGAAAATCTTGGAATATTAATTTATTATAAAATTATATTGGTTTATATTAGATCCAAATGAATTTATTTCAAGGTTATGGTGGGTATGGGTCGAAATACTCTCAACCAGTAGGTTTTATACAAGGTTTGGTCACAATATTAACCTTATTATTTATACTTAACTCTTAGTTAAATAGTTTAAATTTTACTATGTCTTTTTGTATTTTATAGTACATTATTAATATAGTTACTATAAAATTACAAGAGAAACGAAATTGGTTAATTAATGATATATAAAAAATTATCTAATTCCATTTACCAAAGCCTATATTTTTATGAATATTATATCATTTAGTAAAATAGTAATTGTTTTAAAAACTCATTTATGTCAATTTAGAGACTATTTAGTATTGGGTTTTTGTGAAAGTCATAAAAACATGATTACTTTGAAAAAAATAAATTTTATTAACCATATCATGTCATATTAACCTATAATTTTTTTTATAGCATCAAAAGTTTCAATTTTCATTTATTTTAATATTTATAATATCAATTAGTTTAATCTTTCATTAATAAGGTAATTACTGCATCATCATTGTGTCATATATAAATTTAATTATATAATGTTAAAAAATTATAAATAAAATCCCATGATATAGGAAATAATTCTATATATCTAATTAATATTTATAGTTGAATTTATCTTATGTATAAACCAATACTAAAAACGGTTTAGTTTTTAAAATTGGAATTTAACACTTTTAACTCTTCTTTAAATAAAATATAATAAATGTCCAAATCTCACCCAAACAGATAAAAAAGGATCTTATTATTGTCCTAAGGTTGATTTTGGTCGAAAAGAACTTATACAATAGTATTAGGATATGTGTTGGGGTAATTTTATATGATTATAATATTATTTTTACCTTTAATTACCCTATTTACTTTTAACCGTGGTAAATAAAACTCAAAGTTACTATTCAAATTTTTTTTTTCACCCTATTGAACCATATTTTACTTACTAATGAAAACTGTTCCTGTGGGATTTTTGAAAATCAATTCACAAATGTGGTAAAATTATGTTCTATGCAGATTTTCAAATGTGCCTAGAAGGTGGGTAAAAGACATTAAAAAGTTCAATAAAATTTTATATATCTAATCTTATTATAAAATTACTCCAATGAATTAAATTGTAATAATATAATTATTATTTATCTATTTTTACTTTAATATAAATTTAAATTTAAAAATAATTATTTAAATAAAAAGTCGGTTTAAAACAATAATGCATTGTTTTCACTATTCATCAAAAATAGAATATTTTCAGAAAAATACAAAACATTCACCCTAAGATAATTTTGATATTATGAATCCAAAAATAAAGTCCATTTTGAAAAATAAAATTTATAAAATTTAAAAAAGTGGGTATTACTATTCATAACTTCTTTTTAAACTGCTGGGTTGTGGTGTGCTAGAACTCGGAGCTGCGTACAATGCAAGCTATTGTATTATTAAAAGTGAAACGTACCATGGAATCATGGGTGTCACATATCCAAATTTTATTATATGATCCTGTTTCAACCATAATAATCCATGTGTTTATTTTATGACCAATTTTATCAAATTGGTTGACATTAATACACTTATAGTATTTTATTTAAAAAGATTCAAAGATATCACAATATTGTTTTTAATAAGTATAAAATTTTAATATATGGTTATCTAGAATATCTTATTGAAAAAATAGTTTTAGAAATATAAAATATTTATCTACATCATAGCAATTTATTTTTAATTTTTAGTGTAGAAATAATTAACTCAAATACTTACAAATCAATGATGATGTAATTATTAAATATATTAAAAAATCAATTAAAAATAATAAAATAAATACTATTTGATATATTTATAGTGATCCACGAATTCTATTGATTATCCTGAAATTTTTATTATATAATAAATTAGTTGGATTGAATTTAAGTCATTTTATGATGTTTTTATAGTTAATGTAATGAATGTTATCAAATTGGAAAATAATGATATTTCATGAAAATAGTATTTTAAAATATTATTTGAAAACCATAAAAATATTAAATAAACATAAAGGGGAAAATAATGGTCTGAAATTTCATCCCCTGTTCATTTATTGTCTATTTATATGCATTTGGAACTATAATATTCTTTTTATATTTTAGTATTTTGAGAAATTCAAAAAAGACCCCTCTACTCTTTTATAAATACCACCGCTCAACACCCCTTCTCCCCACACCTTCCAAGACTTAAAGCTCTAAAAATATCTAACAGGAAATATAACGACCCATACTTTACATACATTGTTAATACTTCAAAATTGAAGCACACTTATTACAACATATGACAAAACCACAAAGGACCGTATAGGTATAGTGTCTTTAGAAACTGGGAAACATAAACAACTGGTTCATAAATCTTCTACAGTGTCTCCCATTTATTTCATCATGTCTAGTGTCCCTTTTTAGCATATTCTACTTAATATCCATCTTCCTGACCTGGGGAGAAGAAAACATAAAAGGGTGAGCTCAAATGCTCAGCAAGGGCAATAAAGGAAATAAAAATCATATCATATCTTTTTGAAAATCATAACCTGCAAAAGAGATCATAAAATCTTAATAAATCATAGAAGTGAAAATGAGATCCCCATAATCATAACATGAAACTTGAAACTTTGTGGCATGCACACATAATCATGGAAAATCATTTCTTGTTAGTCATGACTCATTGCCAAGACTATCTTAGTGGACAAAGTCCCTTTCTGAATCGAGTAACCCTCGTTTCAGTCCTGTTTCACTGAACCGGTATAACCTACCGTTCCAGACCTGTCTATCTCATGAGATATAAAATCTTTACCCAATGCATTGGAGGGAGATATAGGTCCCACCCATCTTATAATGAATCCTTTCTTATGTGTTCCACATAATCATAAATCATAAATCATCGCATAACACATGTAACAAAAATGGGATTCTTGAAACATCATGACATCAAAAAACAAATCATATAAGGTAAATGACTTCATAAAAATAATTCCCTCATAACATAATCAACTTAATGTAATTAAAGGGATAAAAACAGAACCCTTTATTATCTTAGATGGAAAATAATTTTGATAAAACACTTGAATTGAATTCTTGAGGAAAATATCCTTTCTTCTTCAAAACACTTTTCTTTTCTTAACATGTCATACAATTATAAACTAAAAGAAGTTGATTAAAAATAAACTTGAGAACTTGTAAAGGAATCTTCTTTGAAATAATGTTTTAAAAATCCATTCATGCCGTATAAGTTAAAAAAACATTCTTCGTACTTTTGTCGGAAAAGTCAAAAAGTACCTCGTACGAAAAACGACAAAATATTCCTTTCATACATATTACTAAAAACTCACCGAAGGGTAAAAATGGAGTTAAACAATTGTAGGTGGATGGAAATAATATTACATTTTAATGAAACATGGATGTGGATGATAAAATACACCCCAGAAAATACTTACGAATAAACAATCTCGGATAAAAATGAGATTGTGATATTTCCCTTACCTTAGGTCCGATTTGCTTTGTTCGTGTCCGAAGCTCCTGTATAATGGTTTAAATAATGTTATTGACTTATTCCAGAATCATACATATTGATATGATATCATATATGGTCATATTATTAGCTTCTTGTTAGTAATATTTCATTGTTACTTGTTACTCGGGTCTTTATAACTTTTTGTTCTTATGCGTGTTTTGTTGAATAAATTCTTATTATTATCTTTAGGTTATAGATAATTCATTTCTAGAATGGTATTAGTGTAGTATATACCATATTCATTCATTCAATTCATTTATATAATCATTATGAAATGAAGATCATGTAGAACGAGTCGCATCACATCGTGGAGACGGTATTCCGTACGTACGCACGAGTGATGGTATTGTTCCTATGATCGTGGAATTGTATTGGAGTATATATATATATTATTTCAGTATCAATATTACTTAATAATAATCATATATAGTTACTCATTACACCATTATACCCATCCTTGTAAGGTGATGGTGGAAAATAGATTACACCACGGCGTGGAGACGGTATTCCGTACGTACGCACGCGCGGTGATTTAATTTTTCCGTAGGATGGATAGAAGGTGAATTAGGGTTGTTTCATATTTATAATAACATATCAGTATGTAAGTAATACTGATGTTATTACTTTATCATGAAACAACTAACGAAGAAGAAGTTGAAGAAGAAAGAAATTGAAAAGATCGGTAATGGATATTACCTCTTCTTTGGAACGCCTCTTTGAATCCTCCACTTAAGGAACTAAGATTGGTCTTTGGAGAAGACCAGGACCTCTAGGATTATTCTAGGGAAGTGGAGAGGAGAAAATGGCAGGGTTTGGCCGAGCTTGAGTGCTCAAATTGGTGTGAGGAGGAGGGGGAGGAGGTTCCCTTTTATAAGGGAGGAGAGGGGCACCTTAGGAATATCTCAAAATATTATTATATATTAAAGTAAAAATCGGTTTATAATGGTTCCAAAGGGTCTTATTTCGAAGCTAAAGTGGGGAAGGGTCGAAATACTATCAACCAATAAGATTTAGATAAGTTTAGGGTATTATTTTAACCTTATAAATTAGATTTAACTCTAAGTTAAATAATTTAACTTTTACCATGTCTTTTTGTTTTCTTTCACTATATGGTTAATACACTTACTATAACATGCCAAACGAACCCCAAATTGTTTATTATTAATATATATATCCTTATCTAAGTCATTTGGCCGAACCTTAGATTTTTAGGAATAAAATAACAATTAATAATATAATATTTGATTTAAAAACTATTTTGTGTCAATTTTGACACTATTTGATATATGATTTCTTTGAAAGTCATAACAGAATTATATGTTCTAACCAAGTTGATTAAATCAACAATAATATATCATAGTAACCTATAAAATTAGTGGAGTTTATAAAAAGTCTTAAATTACATTTATTTTGGTATTTATATTATCAATTATGTCAATATTTCATTAATAAGATAATTACTGCATCATCTTTGGGTCATATATAAATTAAATTATTTGATGTCTAAAAATTACAAATAAAATACCATTATGTAGGAAATCTTTTTATCTTTCTAATTAATATTTATAGTCGAATTTATCTTATGTATAACCTCATATTAAAAATGATTTACTTATTAAACATTGATTTTAACTATTTTAACCCTTCTTTAAATAAATTAATAATAAATGTCCTAATCTAATCCAAGTGGGCCTAAATGGTCATATTTTATTCCTAAGTTTGTTTTTGGTCGAATTACACTTGTCCAATAGAATTAGGACATGTGTTAGGGTAATATTAATATCATATTTACCCTTAGTTACCCTATTTACTATTAACCGCGGTAAAAAAAGTAAAAAGTTACTATTCACCAAAAAATTATTTTCATCTCATTGAACCACATTTTAGTCCTTGATATTAACCGTGTCTCTCGGATTTTCGAAATTCCATTCACAGAAGCGGTAAAATTAAGTTTTATGCAAAATTCAGTTTTTAACCTACCACTTAGTGGTTTCACTATTCATCAAAAATTGAAAGTTTTCAGAAAAATACCAAAATTTCACCCTAGGCTAATTTCGATATTCTGAGTCCAAAAATGAAGTCCATTTTGAAAAATAAAATTTATAAAATTTCAAAAAGTGGTTATTACTATTCATAACGGTTAGTTTCAATAGCATATTGTTGTTTAGTGAAACTCGATATTGCGTACGACGCAAGCTATCGAGGAAGGTCGCGACTGCGTGTAAAGCAAGCCAAACAAGTGTTGTGTAGAAAATGATTCCTTTGATGGTTTATATAACATAAAAGCCTCGGGTGTTACATTCTACCCCCCTTAAAAATAATTTCGCCCTCGAAATTCGTTACTTTGTAACAAACAGATGAGGATACTTCTCCCTCATCATATCCTCAAGCTCCCATGTAGATTCTTCAAGTTGGTGGTTCCTCCATAAAACTTTCACCAAGCGAGTGGTCTTGTTTCGTAGGACTTTTTCGCTACGATCCAGAATCTCTATCGGCTGTTCTTCATAAGAAAGATCTTGCTCCAGCGGTACAACTTCTGAGCTGAGTACATGTGAAGGATCTGGTATGTACTTTCTCAGGAGAGATACATGGAACACATCGTGAACTTGAGAGAGATTCGGTGGAAGCGCCAATCGGTAAGCTACCTTCCCAACACGATCTAGTATTTCGAAAGGACCGATATATCTAGGGCTCAACTTCCCCTTCTTTCCAAATCTCATAACCCTCTTCCAGGGAGATATTCGTAAGAACACTTTATCACCCACTTCAAACTCTAGGTCTTTTCTTCGGTTGTCGGAATAACTTTTCTGTCGACTCTGAGCTGCTCTTATGTGTTGTTGAATAGATCTGACCTTTTCTGCCATTTCATCAACGAGATCAGGTCCTAATAGCTTTCTTTCCCCAACTTCATCCCAGCAAGTTGGAGTCCTGCATTTCTTTCCATAGAGAGCTTCATAAGGAGCCATCTGAATACTGGAGTGAAAGCTATTATTATAAGAAAATTCCACCAAAGGTAGGTGTTGATCCCAACCTCCTTTGAAATCCATAGAGCAAGCTCTCAACATATCTTCTAGGGTTTGAATTGTTCTCTCAGATTGACCGTCTGTCTGGGGATGATAAGCAGTGCTGAAACTCAACTCTGTATCCAGAGTATGCTGAAGACTTCGCCAGAACTTCGAGGTAAATCTCGGATCCCGATCAGATATAATAGAAAGTGGTACTCCATGCAATCTTACCACTTCCTTTACATATATCCTGGCAAGCTGATCTAGAGAGAAATCCTCTCTAATAGCAATGAAGTGTGCAGACTTTGTAAGACGATCAACTATGACCCAGATAGCATTATTGCCTTTGGATGTTTTAGGAAGTCCTGTGACAAAGTCCATAGTGATGTTTTCCCATTTCCATTCGGGTATGGGTAATGGTTGTAACATCCCCTTAGACTTCTGTCTCTCAGCTTTAACTTGTTGACAAACCAAGCATCGAGAGACATATTCAGCAACATCTCTTTTCATGCCATCCCACCAGAAGTACTCTTTCAGGTCCCTATACATCTTCGTGCTTCCAGGATGAATAGAGAATGATGAACTATGAGCCTCATCCAGAAGCTCATTCTTTAATTCGGGGATGGAAGGAACACAAACCCGATTCCTGAACTTTATTATCCCATCACAATCAAGGTTGAATTCAGGAATATTTCTCACCTTCTTTTGTAACTCGACATCTTCTTTCTGTGCCTCTTTAATCTTCACATGTATAGATGGTTGAACATTCATTTGAGAAAGATAAGATTTTTCCCCTTCCATTATAATTCCAAGATCCATCCTTTGTAAATCCATAAATATTGGATCTTTTGTGATCCTCATCATGGATAAACTAGCATGGTCTTGTCGACTTAATGCATCTGCCACCTTGTTTGCTTTCCCAGGGTGGTAATGGATTGAGCAGTCATAATCCTTAATCAGCTCCAACCATCTTCTTTGACGCATATTCAACTCCTTTTGTGTGAAAATATACTTTAAACTTTTATGATCAGTATAAATATCACACCTTTCACCATAAAGGTAATGCCTCCAAATCTTTAATGCAAAGATTACCGCAGCCAACTCCAAATCATGTGTTGGGTAATTTTGCTCATGGATTTTCAACTGTCCTGAGGCATAAGCTATCACCATATCATTTTGCATAAGAACACACCCCAATCCCTTCTTGGATGCATCACTGTAGATCACAAACCTTTCTCCACTACAAGGCAGTGTGAGCACAGGTGCACTGGATAACCTTCTTTTCAACTCCTTGAAATTCTCTTCACATTCCTCTGTCCAGACAAACTTAACTCCTTTCCGGGTCAACTTGGTGAGTGGATTAGATAATCGTGAAAAATCTTTTACAAAACGTCGATAATATCCAGCCAAACCAAGAAAACTTCGGATCTCAGTTACTGTTGTTGGTCTTGACCATCTTTCGATAACCTCTGTTTTTGCTGGATCCACAGATATCCCCTCTTTTGAGATTATGTGACCCAAAAATGCAACTTTTTGAAGCCAAAATTCACACTTGGTAAATTTGGCATAAAGCTTCTCCTTTCTCAGGGTCTTCAATATAATTCTCAAGTGATCTTCATGCTCTTCCTTGCTCTTTGAATAGACAAGAATATCGTCTATAAAGACTACCACAAATTGATCAAGATAGTCTCTATAGACTCTATTCATTAGATCCATGAAGATAGCAGGGGCATTAGTAAGACCAAATGGCATCACTATAAATTCATAGTGTCCATACCTTGTACGGAAAGCCGTCTTTGGTATATCCTCCCTTTTGACCCTTAATTGATGATACCCTGAACGAAGATCAATCTTGGAAAAGTATTGAGCTCCGCGTAGTTGGTCAAACAAGTCATCAATGCGTGGGAGAGGATATTTGTTCTTGATAGTGATCTTGTTAAGTTCTCGATAATCAATGCAGAGTCTCATTGATCCATCTTTCTTCTTAAAAAATAGAACAGGTGCTCCCCAAGGTGACACACTAGGGCGTATGAATCCCTTATCAAGATTCTCTTGGAGTTGCTTCTTCAATTCCTGCAACTCAATTGGGGCCATTCTATAAGGTGTCTTTGAAATAGGCAAAGCACCCGGTACGAGTTCTATTGAAAACTCAACTTCACGATTTGGTGGAAGACCTGGTAATTCCTCCGGAAAGACATCATCAAACTCCCGTACAATGGGCATATTCTTAATCGTAAGTTTCTCTCCAACCATTTGAGATAAATAACCTTCATTTAGTGGAATCATGACCCATAAGATGGAAGAAATTTCCACTGGAAGGTTATGTTCATCCTTGCATTGATAGACGATCGTAGATTGATCTGGAATATGAAATGTGACTTCCCTTCTTTGGAAATTGATATGAGATCCATGTAGAGAAATCCAATCCATTCCAAGAATCACATCAAATTCCACTAAAGGAAGGATCACAAGATTTGCAGGAAGCACTTTCCCACAAACTTCGATCGGAGAAGAATTATAAACTTTTGATGCGATTGATGTGCCATTAGGTGTTGTCACAGCTAACTCAACATCTAATTGTTGAGGTAATACGGTGATACCCTTAGAAAAGTCTTCAGAAATAAAAGAGTGGGTGGATCCAGAATCAAATAAAACATTTGCTACTTTAGAGTGGATGGTAAGTGTACCTTTCACCACATTGTTATCGTACTCCACATCGCTGATAGAAATTGCATGTGACTTTCCTTTGTCTTTAGCCTTAAGAGTTTGTTGACGTCGACCATCATCATCAACCCTTGGATTTGGGCATTGATTTGCATAATGCCCCATCTCCTTGCACTTGAAACATTGAAGTGTAGTAGGTTCATTCTGTGTATCCCTTCCTTTGTTTGCATCATTAGACATCTTCTTCCCATTATCGCGGCATTCAAATGCCCGATGACCTTCCTTTCCACATTTAAAACATTTACTTGTCCCTTTAAGACAACTCCCTCCATGTTTCTTTCCACACTTTGAGAATAAGGAAAAGCTCATCTTCTTTTCCGTGTGCTCTTTAGATTTTTCTTTGAATTCCATCTTCCACTTCTTATCAAACCCATGTGACTGATGGGTTACTCCAATCTCCATCTCGACTTTGAGAGCACATCGAACGATTTCCTCGTAGCTATTGAAGTCCCTTATGGCTAACGCCCTTCGAAGACTTGGTTTTAAGCCACTAAAGAATCGATCGATCTTACTCTCAGGTTGGATAATAATACCAGAAGCGTACCTTGCAAGTCTGGTAAAATTTGCTTCATAGGTAACAACAGATTCATCATCCCTTTACTTCAGTTCAAGGAACTCTTTCTCCATCTTTGTTCGGAGAATACGAGGGAAGTACTTATTGAAAAATAAGTTCTTGAACTCTTCCCATTCCATAGACTCAATTTCATCCCTTTGCCTTGTATTCTTAACAATATTCCACCATTGATCCGCATCTCCTTCCAAACGATACACTACTAGGATGACTTTATCATGCTCAGAACATTGATGAACTGAAAATATCTTTTCAGTAGTACTAATCCATTGTTCAGCAACTAATGGATCAGTAGACCCGCTGAAAGAAGGTGGACGCTGCCTCATGAAGGATTCAACAGAATGTTGCTCCCTCCTTTGTTCGTTTGGAAATCCTGCATGATTCATAGCTTGAGAAAGTTGGGTGAGCATGGCTACAAGATTTTGCATTCCAGCTCCCATATCGTTTGGTTGCTCAGGGGGACAATCATTGCATTGCCCATCGCATTCCGCATTAACACGGTTCCTTCGGGTTCCAGCCATTGACTAAAACCAAGAAGAATAGTGTGAGCAACACTAATTATAATAGGAAACCACATAATTCAAGAATAAAATTTTCATGCTTATGATCTTATCCTAGGTTATTCATGGCCATTTCTAAGATTGTGTTCTATGCTTAGACTTATCCTTAGGGTTCTTACTAAGGCTTTTACATCCTAGTTTCCAAAGGTTGACTATACCTTTCCTCTGATACCAACTATAACGACCCATACTTTACATACATTGTTAATACTTCAAAATTGAAGCACACTTATTACAACATATGACAAAACCACAAAGGACCGTATAGGTATAGTGTCTTTAGAAACTGGGAAACATAAACAACTGGTTCATAAATCTTCTACAGTGTCTCCCATTTATTTCATCATGTCTAGTGTCCCTTTTTAGCATATTCTACTTAATATCCATCTTCCTGACCTGGGGAGAAGAAAACATAAAAGGGTGAGCTCAAATGCTCAGCAAGGGCAATAAAGGAAATAAAAATCATATCATATCTTTTTGAAAATCATAACCTGCAAAAGAGATCATAAAATATTAATAAATCATAGAAGTGAAAATGAGATCCCCATAATCATAACATGAAACTTGAAACTTTGTGGCATGCACACATAATCATGGAAAATCATTTCTTGTTAGTCATGACTCATTGCGAAGACTATCTTAGTGGACAAAGTCCCTTTCTGAATCGAGTAACCCTCGTTTCAGTCTTGTTTCACTGAACCGGTATAACCTACCGTTGCAGCCCTGTCTATCTCATGAGATATAAAATCTTTACCCAATGCATTGGAGGGAGATATAGGTCCCACCCATCTTATAATGAATCCTTTCTTATGTGTGCCACATAATCATAAATCATAAATCATCGCATAACACATGTAACAAAAATGGGATTCTTGAAACATCATGACATCAAAAAACAAATCATATAAGGTAAATGACTTCATAAAAATAATTCCCTCATAACATAATCAACTTAATGTAATTAAAGGGATAAAAACAAAACCCTTTATTATCTTAGATGGAAAATAATTTTGATAAAACACTTGAATTGAATTCTTGAGGAAAATATCCTTTCTTCTTCAAAACACTTTTCTTTTCTTAACATGTCATACAATTATAAACTAAAAGAAGTTGATTAAAAATAAACTTGAGAACTTGTAAAGGAAGCTTCTTTGAAATAATGTTTTAAAAATCCATTCATGCCGTATAAGTTAAAAAAACATTCTTCGTACTTTTGTCGGAAAAGTCAAAAAGTACCTCGTACGAAAAACGACAAAATATTCCTTTCATACATATTACTAAAAACTCACCGAATGGTAAAAATGGATTTAAACAATTTTAGGTGGATGGAAATAATATTACATTTTGATGAAACATGGATGTGGATGATAAAATACACCCCAGTAAATATAAGGCCCCAGCCTTAAAACTTACTTAATCTTGAGTTATTACAAGATTACACATTGAGGATCTTTTCAGGTTTAGAGTTTTAGAGAATTAGATCATGAAACTTGTATTACATTCCACATTTAAACAAAGTGGTTACATAAAAGATAGTATCCATTCTTCCCATCAACGGAAACATATTGAAAATAAAACATGGAATATTTCTTAACACATCCTTGACTCTATCATCTTATCATGTACCTTTCCCTTGACCTGAAAAAAAACATTTCAAAAACTTGGGATGAGCATAAAAAGCTCAGTAAGGGATATAAAAATATGGAAAGGAAACATGAGTTCATATATACACAAGAATGAAATCATAATTCACCTGTAAAACATAGGCACTTTAACCTACCTCATCAAATCATGAATAAATCATAGAAATCATAATACATAAAGGTAACTTGAGGCATTCATAACATTCTTACGTAGGGAGTAACCCTCTTGGTTACGTTTGGAATACCCATCACAGTATATTCCCTAAATCTCTTCGGAGAAACCTTAACGTTTCACTCCTTCGCGTTACCCAATGCATTGGAGAGCTATATCGGGCTCACCCGCCCTTAGTTTATCACGGAACCACCCGTTCTTCATAACAATGCCCAAGAACCATAACATAATCGTATCACATAAACATGAATAAAGTAAACATAACATTTCCACATTTCAATCACAATATAACATTTTAGGATATTGAAATAATGAATCCATTCAAAAAGAAACCATTTCCAAAACCATTTAAAACATTTAATAAAGAGATTTTTGAATCAAAGAGTCCCATACCACCTTGAAGCTTTTAAAATTTTAAACCATTAATATCCATATAAATAAATCCTTAAAACCACTTTGAAAACATGGATATTAATAAGAACGAATAATTAAAACATTTAAAACGATATTTTGGTTAAAGGGGTTTTACCAAAATTAGAGACACTTGAATACAATAATTGAGGAATAACATTTAGTCAAAACTTTGTAATATCATGGGAATAAAGGAATCCATGATATAATATTCCAAAGGACAGTATATACACCATATAAGAGTGAATTGGTGCATAACAACAATGAAGTCTCAATAGGGATGCAAAATGTGATGAAATCCCTTATAAAGAAGGTATCCTTAAATCAAGGACAAATCAATATCAAAAATATGTGTGAAAAATATAAATACACCCAATATGAGTGGATATTAAGTGTAAAACAATAAAAGGTCGTTCACACATATTCAATGGATGACATATTCAATGACTACATGTTCAACCCAAAGAAATCGAAATTGGGTTAAAAAGTTCCCTTGACAGCCTAACGGCATCACATCAAAATGAGTTGATGAGAGATAAAAAGTGTATCTCATCACTTGGACATAAAATTTACATCGATAAGGATATATGAGAACATATCCCAACATAGCAATATGTAAATTAACAGACCCAACAAAAGAAGTCTTTTAAAAAAGAGGAGGGTGAAAGGTTCCCTTACCGACTTGGGTATCTTTTAAAACATACACCCCATGAGAGAAGGACAATATATCTTTGATGTAAATACTCATAAACGAAAGTATATTACACAAAGAGTAGAATAATGGGCAGTACTTACACCACTCAATGGAATTTGTGGCAAATGTAGCATAAATCTCACGGGAATAAAAGTGAGATGAGAAATCCCTTACGAGAACTCGGCAGCCTAACGGCGCCACATAAAACTTCCAAAATGGATTGATGAGAGAGAATAGGGTCTCTCATCACATGAACATAAAAATTACAGTAGGATTAATATAAAATAACATCCCAATCATCATAAAGATGAGCTTAAAAGAAATGACATAAAAGAGTGTACTTAAAGAGAAAGAGAGTTGCAGGATCCCTTACCTCGGGTCCGACTTGACTCGATCGTTCTTTAACGTCCTGAATAATAAACTTGAGTTAATTTCTATTTGCTTAAGAACCTTTTACAAGTTCATTATTCCTTTTATATCAATTATTGACATGTTGTGAACATTATGTAATCATTTAAGTTAATAATGTTCATTTTGTTGGTATTTGGTTCTTAAGTCGAAAGTGGACTTCTTACAATTACATGTTGTTCATGTGGCCAAATGTTTATTATATCCAGAATTTTATTCATGTTGTAGATATAATATATGTAATATATATCCAGTACATTCATGCATTTATAACATTACATAATCATTTAGAGGTAAGAAATGAAATGCACCGTTCATGGAGACGGTAAGCCGTACGTACGCATGAACGCTACTTCCATTTCTATTCGTATTTTATAGAATGGAATAATAATGATATAAAGGTATATTATAATTACAGTATAATATCATATTTAATATCATAGTTACATCCTTTATATGTCCCACATATGGTATTTAACGAATCAAATCACTTTGAGGGGGCGGTAGTCCGCACTTCCTTAAATGAAGATATCGTGTTTACCCATAATGGGAACCATAAAGGTTTGACCAAAATGTAAAGAACAGAATCTTAAGGAAAACATAAACATACTATATATCATATATAAAAATAGTGACATCATAATGGCCACCTTTGAAGGTGTTAAATGAGTATTGAACAATCATCGTTTCGGGAGGCAGAATTTCACCATCCACGGAAACCGTATGTTCTTTAACCATTTGATGTAGTTGTGTGAGAGTGTAGCTCAAATAAATCTTATATCAACATCCTAGTATATTGAAGATACTGTTGTTGTTACAAAAGAAGTAAATAAAAAGAGATTAGGGGGTTGGAGAAGCAAAATAAAACAAATGAACATGAGAGAAACAATTACCTTTAAAAGTGTAACTCTGTTTGATTTGAGCCTAAAGTCTTCCTTTGAAAGGATTATGCCCAAGGTAAATCCTCTAGGATGAGGAGAGGGATGTGGAGAGATCAAATGGGCAGGGGTTGGCCGAGCCAAAGGCTTTTGAAGTGTGTGAAATAAGGTGGAGGTGGGGGCCTTTTATAAGAGGAGAGGAGGGGCACTTTTGGAAAGCAAAGAAATATTCTTTTATTTAAAAATGCTTTTCGGTTTTAAAGGGTCCCAAATTGGTAGAATTCGTGGATAAGGTGATAATTCATCGAAATCCACTCATCCAATTGGTTTTGTCCATGTGTATATTGTAGATTTTTCATTATCTTTCCATTTTAATTAAATTGTCAAATAATGATGTCATCGCTGCATCATTATTATGTCATAAATAATTTAATTTCTTTAATGTCTAAAAATTATAAAACAAATACTATGATATAGGAAATCTTTTTATCTTTCCAATTACTATTTATAATCAAAATTTGGACTTGTATAACCCCACTTAAAAATTGTTTTAGTAAAACATACTATGTTAGTGTCATTTTCACTTTAACATTAAATAAAAAGTATTTTATGTTATTTCCCAACAAAAGTGGATCCATGGGGTCCCCAAGTTAGGCCATGGCTTTTCTTGGTCGGCCATGACACAACCAATAGGGTTGGGACATGTGTCTAGGTCATTTCATATTTTTAAAGTATTATTTATACCTTAAACTACACTAATTATCACTAATCGCGATTAAAAACTTAATAAGTTACTATTCACCAAAAAAAATTATTATAATCTCATTGAACCACATTTTACTTCTTAATGACAACCATGTATGTTGGATTTTCAAAATTCAATACACATTAGTGGTAAACTTTCATTTAACTGAAAAATCAGTTTGCTTGATTATCACTTAGTGGTTTCACTATTCATCAAAAATTGAAGTTTTTCAGAAAATTACCAAAAATTCACCCTAAGCTATATTTGATACTCCGAATTCAAAAATGAAGTCTTTTTTACAAAATTAAAATTATATAAGTCACATTAATTAATTTAATAATTAATTCCCGCTGCCAGAGCAAATAGCGTGTTTTTACAAAACAATAAGTATCAAAAGATTGACACCAGTTTAAGTCTAATTTCAAAGTGAAATTGATTCCAATGACCACCATTGGATAACATGGTAAAAATATTTTCTAATTTAACTTTAAAACCAATTCAAAATATTATCTAATCATATAAATAAATTAGATTAAAAAGAGGTTTTGAATTAAAACACAACATTCTACACTATTCATTAAAAAAAAGAACTTTATCAGAAAGATACCAAAAAATTACACAAAGTAAAATTTGATGTCTCGATTCTTAATAAGAGTTTTATTTGGTCCAAAAGAATGTATAAGAGTGGTCAAAACTATATTTAATGACAGTTCTCCATTAAAAGGTGATAAGTGAACCTTTAGTGAAAACTAGGGCATATACACCAAAAATTGAATTCTTTCCATATTTTAAGACATTGTCTTTTATTGGATAAATGTAAAAACATTTATAAAACATATATAATCATATTTTAGTTATTTATATCCATTCCCGCCAATACAACGGCTACATGTTAACTACCATTTGAAATAATATTATTTTATTATTAGAGTGCAACGTAAGATTCCCAAGAAACTCGTTGTTGCATATTGGGTACGCCATCGAGCATAGCGTCCCCTTTAAAGCCATATTAATATTTTATTCACAAAATGGATAAATACAAAAATGTCATATTCTTTATTTACCTGGGGTGTTACAGTAAATACTTACGAATAAACAATCTCGGATAAAAATGAGATTGTGATATTTCCCTTACCTTAGGTCCGATTTGCTTTGTTCGTGTCCGAAGCTCCTGTATAATGGTTTAAATAATGTTATTGACTTATTCCAGAATCATACATATTGATATGATATCATATATGGTCATATTATTAGCTTCTTGTTAGTAATATTTCATTGTTACTTGTTACTCGGGTCTTTATAACTTTTTGTTCTTATGCGTGTTTTGTTGAATAAATTCTTATTCTTATCTTTAGGTTATAGATAATTCATTTCTAGAATGGTATTAGTGTAGTATATACCATATTCATTCATTCAATTCATTTATATAATCATTATGAAATGAAGATCATGTAGAACGAGTCGCATCACATCGTGGAGACGGTATTCCGTACGTACGCACGAGTGGTGGTATTGTTCCTATGATCATGGAATTGTATTGGAGTATATATATATATTATTTCAGTATCAATATTACTTAATAATAATCATATATATTTACTCATTACACCATTATACCCATCCTTGTAAGGTGATGGTGGAAAATAGATTACACCACGGCGTGGAGACGGTATTCCGTACGTACGCACGCGTGGTGATTTCATTTTTCCGTAGGATGGATAGAAGGTGAATTAGGGTTGTTTCATATTTATAATAACATATCAGTATGTAAGTAATACTGATGTTATTACTTTATCATGAAACAACTAACGAAGAAGAAGTTGAAGAAGAAAGAAATTGAAAACATCGGTAATGGATATTACCTCTTCTTTGGAATGCCTCTTTGAATCCTCCACTTAAGGAACTAAGATTGGTCTTTGGAGAAGACCAGGACCTCTAGGATTATTCTAGGGAAGTGTAGAGGAGAAAATGGCAGGGGTTGGCCGAGCTTGAGTGCTCAAATTGGTGTGAGGAGGAGGGGGAGGAGGTGCCCTTTTATAAGGGAGGAGAGGGGCACCTTAGGAATATCTCAAAATATTATTTTATATTAAAGTCAAAATCGGTTTATAATGGTTCCAAAGGGTCTTATTTCGAAGCTAAAGTGGGGAAGGGTCTAAATCCTATCAACCAATAAGATTTAGATAAGTTTAGGGTATTATTTTAACCTTATCAATTAGATTTAACTCTAAGTTAAATAATTTAACTTTTACCATGTCTTTTTGTTTTCTTTCACTATATGGTTAATACACTTACTATAACATGCCAAACGAACCATTAATAATATAATATTTGATTTAAAAACTATTTTGTGTCAATTTTGACACTATTTGATATATGATTTTTTTGAAAGTCATAACAGAATTATATGTTCGAACCAAGTTGATTAAATCAACACTAATATATCATAGTAACCTAGAAAATTAGTGGAGTTCATAAAAAGTCTTAAATTACATTTATTTTGGTATTTATATGATCAATTATGTCAATATTTCATTAATAAGATAATTACTGCATCATCTTTGTGTCATATATAAATTAAATTATTTGATGTCTAAAAATTAAAAATAAAATACCATTATGTAGAAAATCTTTTTATCTTTCTAATGAATATTTATAATCGAATTTATCTTATGTATAACCTCATATTAAAAATGATTTACTTATTAAACTTTGATTTTAACTATTTTAACCCTTCTTTAAATAAATTAATAATAAATGTCCTAATCTAATCCAAGTGGGCCTAAATGGTCATATTTTATTCCTAAGTTTGTTTTTGGTCGAATTACACTTGTCCAATAGAATTAGGACATGTGTTAGGGTAATATTAATATCATATTTACCCTTAGTTACCCTATTTACTATTAACCGCGGTAAAAAAAGTAAAAAGTTACTATTCACCAAAAAATTATTTTCATCTCATTGAACCACATTTTAGTCCTTGATATTAACCGTGTCTCTCGGATTTTCGAAATTACATTCACAGAAGCGGTAAAATTAAGTTTTATGCAAAATTTAGTTTTTAACCTACCACTTAGTGGTTTCACTATTCATCAAAAATTGAAAGTTTTCAGAAAAATACCAAAATTTCACCCTAGGCTAATTTCGATATTCTGAGTCCAAAAATGAAGTCCATTTTGAAAAATAAAATTTATAAAATTTCAAAAAGTGGTTATTACTATTCATAACGGCTAGTTTTAATAGCATATTGTTGTTTAGTGAAACTCGGTATTGCGTACGACGCAAGCTATCGAGGAAGGTCGCGACTGCGTGTAAAGCAAGCCAAGCAAGTGTTGTGTAGAAAAAGATTCCTTTGATGGTTTATATAACATAAAAGCCTCGGGTGTTACAGGAAATCTCCATCCAAATCTACCAACATACCAGTAATGATGTTCTTAACAAAATACTAATTCCAAGTTCCTCAAGGGGTCCTTCAAGGAGGTTATATTCAAGAGGTAACATTCTCAAACTACCTCTTTTAATTTATTTTCTTCTTCTTCATTCTCAAATAATATTTCATACATAAAATCATAATAAGTCAAGTATAATTTATAAAATATAATTTATTATTAATAATGTGATATCTTATATCCAGAACTTTTTCTCATCTCCTCTTATTCAATGAAAGGAAACTACTATCCAAATTATGGTCATTAACCATCTTTGGGGATAACGAGTTTTCATTTTCTATTACAATGTTCAAAGATGGCCATAAAAATATTATTATGGTTAAATAAGATTATAATAAATATAATAAAACCTATTTCATATTCTAGAATTAATATATATACATAATATTAAGTAAAATGAAACAAATGTGTGATGGTCGGAAAAGCTGCCAAAAATAAACATTTATCATTAATATTTTATCAAATGAATAATTCTCTTGTTAGAAAAAATGATATATGGAGAATTTAAAATTAATGAAGTGTATTGATAAAATTTTATTTCACATCTAAAATATTATTCCCAATTTACATTAAATTCAATATTTATACACTGGTGAACCGATCATGAAACCGTGAAATGAAGACACCTGAAATGATGAAATTGAACTTCATAAATCATCAGAATGGCCATAAATGAACTTAATAAAATTATAATAAATCAAAAAAATGTGAAATAGGTTGTTAATTAATCTAATTTTATTATCCAGGACATTAAGTGAAATTGAATTACTCATTCATACATAAGGTAAGGGGTCTCTCTGAACCTCTATCTTTCATTTAGGTAACACTTTATCTTTCTTTGCCTAAAGTTATATCTTAATTATACTCATATACTTAAAAATATATTATGTATATATTTTACATATATATATATATATATATATATATATATATGTAACTCAATAAATATTTCTTTATTGGTAAATGCATATTTTAAGAGGTTTTCGTCTCAATTCCTCTTGAAAACCATGCCCGATTAAAGGGAACTTCTCTATTTCTTACCCATTTTCAAGTAGACTTCAAAAAATATTTTAAGAATACAATATTTATCTAAGATAACTCAATTTATCATGACAAACTATTTTATTTTATTTATGGTTTTATGGATATAATTATATATTTATCCTTTTTAATGACTATTTATTATTTTCCCTAAAACCACACATAAGTGACATTTTTATAAAGTTACCTAGCCACTCACATTTCTATATTCAGTGAATTTGTACAAACTTATTCATGAAATATTCATATTTTTTTAATTATGAATGATCAATAATGGTTTAAATCGATATTTTAATGGATACCATTTTTATATTCCCTTCATTTATTCCATATTACATTATGATACTCATTTCTTTCTAGCGGTAACCCTTATGTTTATCCTTTATTTAGGATTCTTTATATGGTACACATATGAAATAACATATTACGATGGTTAAACTCAAGTAGAACTATAATTAAATTGGAAATTTTTTAGTCTTATGAGATGTTATGTATCAGATTAGGGAGTGAACCTAATAAATTATGGGACTATGTCCACCATGTAATATATTCTCTAAAGTTAGCCTTGACTGATGTTTACCTAATGTTATATATTGTTTCCACTACCCTATATTTCCATGATCATATTATTAGATGTTATATATGTTATGGCTCCATATGTTTTTTCCTAATCAATTCCTTTTATATAACTATTTTATGCCTTTTAACTCATGTATTGTGCTTCAATCCCATGTTTATTCCCTTACTAGTTTTTTTTATCTCTACCAGTTTTTCTATGAATTCCCAAAGTAATCCTATATAGTTTTATGACCTAAAAGGGTGTTATGAGATAATTATGAATGTTAGTAAAATGTTTTTTATTCTATCTTCATGTTTTTTCAATATATACCCCGTATTACAGTGAAACTAGACTTTTTGATTCTGGTTTTGTATTTTATTGATAATTAATCTTAAAATCATGTAACAATATATCTCAAAGGTGTGGGAATATATAGTTGGTATGAAACAATAGTCTAGTTATTTTTGAGTATTAAGGGAAGAATAAATTATTAATAACCCTAGGGATAATTCTATCACTATGGATAACCTATATTGAAAAATAGGGTATTAAAAGTTAGGATATACTTTTCATTTATAGGTTTAAACTTCTATGTACATAGTTTGCTTTTTATATGCAAATTATATGCTAAAATTTGTTCACCTTTGTATGTAAAACTAAATATAGAGGATAAAATTTCATAATGGGGGTATAATTCAACACCCTATAATTTTTATGAAATATTTCTCTTCAAAAAATTTGATTTATTTGGTAGCTTGTGTTTCATGCAACACTGAGTTTAAAGGAATCACGATATAATATTAAAATATTATTTTTATTAACATGACAATTGTAGACTAGTAATTTAATAGGTGTGTATGGATTGAATTTTTTTTATTAAACATATTTATTTATATATAATTATGAAACAAACTCATAATTTATGGTAAATTAATTTTATTCTTCAAAAATATGTTTTCTTAAAAAACTGATTTTATTTCATTCATTGGTTAAATAAATACAGTTAATATTGAAACTTTTAGAAAATTAATGTGAATAAATTAAATTAATTTTTTAATTCATAATGTAAAAATTATCTTAGGATGAACTCTTGAATTGTTTTTAAAAAAGATAGAAGTTTTAATGAATAATGAAAAATAATGATTTACATTGAAAATTGTATTTTCTTTTAAAAAATTTACAAAATAAAATTCTATTTCGGATTATTTATAAACTATCATTAGTTCCTTGTGATTATAAATAATCAAATATTTTTATTTGAAATGAATTTTATACATGAATTTAATGTAAAAACCATTTATGCAATGTGAAAACATTTTATGCTTAAAATGGGAATTTTCCTGAAAAATTATTTTTCATATCATTTTTCCATATTAATATTAAATTAAATTATGCCAATTATTAATATAAAATTTTGAAAAAATAATTCCATATTTGGAATTATGAGGACCAAATTTATTATATATACCCCTTTTATTTTTTCCAATATGAATATTAACCTTAGTAGATTTTGTTACCACAGTAAAGGGTACATCAGGTAATTAAGAGTAAAAATAATTTGATAAGAACTATAAAATTATACTAAAACATTTCAAAATTGTATTATATTAGTATGATTTGACCATAATCATTCATCTGTCTAATTTATGACCTTTTTGAGACACATGGTTGACATTAAAACCCTTATAGTGTTTTATTTATTGAAATGTCAAAGAAGTCGCACTATTGTTCTTAATAAGTACAACATTTTTCATATATGGTTATCAAGATTATATGTTTGACCATAAATATTATTTGCAAATATAAATTAATTATCTATATCAGGGTGATTTATTTTAATTTTTAGTGCGTGAATAATATCCTTAAATACTCACACAACAATGATGATGTAATTATGAAATAATTGGAAAAAGTCAAATAAATGATAATAAAAATATTAAAATAAATATAATTCGAGATACTTCCAGTGATAAAAATATTTTCTATATGATCCTAAAATTTTTAGGATATAATTAAATATTTTGATGGAATTTGAGTCATTTTTTTATTTTTTATATTCAAAGTAATGAATAGTGTTAAATTCGACAATAATGATATTTCATTAAAATATTTTTTTGATAAATTATTTAAAAATCATAAAAATTATATATAAACACAAAGAAGATAATATATGGTATAATATTTAATTCAAAATTCATTTATTTTCCATTTGGAATCATTTTTCTAAAGAATAGTCTTATTATATTTTAATATTTTCAGAATTTCGAAACCCCCCCCTCTCCTCCCTTATAAATATCAACCCTCACCACCACTTCTCCTCACATCCTCAAAGCCTTGAATATATCCAAATATATACCAAAAAATATCCTCCACACACTTACCACATCCATTTACTGATGGTCTCACCATAATACCAATTCTAGGTTCCTCAAGGGGTCTTTCAAGGAGGTGATATTCAAGAGGTAACATTCTCAAACTACCTCTTTTAATTTATTTTCATCTTATAACTTCTACTCACATATTTAATCCATCAAAAAGTAATAAATCATGTATAATTTTTAAACTAAAATTTATTATTTTTAATTTAATATCTTCTATCCATCCCTTTTTCTCATCTCCTCTTATTCAAATAAAGGGAACCATTTTCCAAGTTTATGTAGTTAACCGTCTCTGTTGATAATGAGTTTTCATTTTCTATTACCAAATTAAAGGTTAGAAATAAAACTATTATTATAGTTAAATAATATTTTAATAATTATATTATAATATAATTCATTTTATTTAATAAGTATATAGACATAATAATAAATAAAATGAAACTAATGTGTGATCTTGGGAAAACCCACCAAAAATAAACTAATCATTTATAATTAATGTTTTATCAAATTAATCATCATGATTTCATAAAACAAAATTATATATGGGACTATTTAATTTTTTTGATGTTTATTAATACCATTTCATTTCACTAATTTTGTATTATTCTTATTCAATTAGAACTTCTATTTTTATACACCAGTAACTAACCATGAAACCATGTAACGAACACCCCCTAGACAAAAAAATTGAACCTTAAAAATAATTAGATGGTCCCAAATGAACTTAATTATACAATAATAAATAAAATAAATTTGTAATAGATTCTAAATTAATTATTTAATTAATCTAATTTTGTTATTTATGATATTAAGCACTAGTGCAGACCTCATTTGGACATAAGGTAAGAGATCTCTTCGAACATCCATATTTCATTTGGGGAATTCTATATCTCTCTTTGACTCAAGTAATATAATAATTATTCAAATATACATATTCTATATTCTATATATATGTTCAAAAAAATATCTATCCAATTCTATCATTATTTTATGGGGAAATACATATTTCAAGACATTTCTTTCTTAATTTATCTTGATAAGAAAACCTGATTAAAGAGAACTTCTCTATTTCTTTCCCACTATCAAGTACACTTCATTAACTTTTTTAGGCCAAAAATATTTTTATTAAATAATTATATTTATAATTAAAAACTATTTTAGTTAATTTATGTGTTTATTAAAATAATTATTCTTTTATCCTTATTAAATACTCCTTATTCTTTTCCTGAAAACCACACTTTAGTGGAACATTTATAAAGTTACCTAGCCACTTTCTTTCCTATTTTCGATTTAGTTTGAACACATTATTAAAGAAATATTCTTATTTTTTTACTTTATGAATCACCAATATTTATTTATATCACATCTTTCATAGATACCATTGTTATACGCCCTTTGGTTATACCTTATGAAATGATTACGATACTTATTTATTTCCTTAGGTAACCCTTTCTTTTTTCCATTATGTTTGATTCTTTATATAGCACACATATTCATTAACATGTTATGATGGGTGTTCCCATATAACACTCCAATGCATTGGGTAATATTTTTTTCAATAGACATTATGTATAGGATTAGGGTGTAAAATTATCTATGAAAGTGTGATTCTAATGTAAATAGTGAGAAGCACACAACTTTAGTTTTCTAAGTAAATTGATTCACATAAAACTATTATTTTTTTATTATGTATTAAAAAACAGCAATCTTAGTGTTCTATTAGACACAAATAAGAATTATTACTTTTAAAATATTTCTTTGGTGGTATTCCACACATAATTAATAGTTTATTAGTAGTTGAAACATTGATCTCTAGTATCAAAAATAAATAATGAATATAATATGTAATACTTACACATGTTGGTAAAAGAAATATTGAAGTAGGAAGGGTTAATTTAATTAGAAAAATAAATTTGGTGATACAAATATATAATTAAGAGGTAAATTTAAATAATAAAAGTAAGAACAATATAATTGAAAAGTGAATTGAAATAAAAATAATAAGCATATCAGAATCCATTAAGTAATAAATTGATTTATCTAAACTAAGAGATTAAGTGATTTAAAGATTCAAGGTTTCATGTGATAAATGATTAATTGACTAATTAAAATAATGAATTTATTATTTAAAATATATGGAATTTAAAAAATGTTAAATGTGAACACATTATGATGGAAGTTTGGTAATAGCTCAATTAATATAACCAATGTCTCCCACCTCAATTTCTTGAAGATTTATAAAATAAATCCCTTGACTCTAGTGGTGTCTGTGAAACCTGAAAAATATAGAAAATATAATTTTACTGGAGGAAATCAAGAAATTGAAAGACCCTTTATTTTTATTAGAATAAAGAAATAAATTGAAGTTACCATAGTTTTAATGGTTAACCATGAACCTAAAAAAATATAATAATAAGATAACATCTTTTAGGTAAAAATTCATTGAAGTTCACACTATAAATTCTCAAAATAGAATAAAATAATTTATAGTATATAAGGAGAGGAATAGTTGAGAGATAAATGAGTTTTAAAAATTATGAATATGGTATATCACTAGAGAAGGATAAATTATTGAAAAAATTGAGCTTAGAAATTGATCACAGTTGATTTCCAAAAGAATTTTAAAATCATCATTCATTTACAATTCTTACCAGGGGTCTATTTATAGGCTCTATAAGTCTATTAATGATCATATGGAGTCTTGGAAATGAATTATGATTTGTTCTTCTACAAATTAACTGGATTGAAAAGTCTATTCATGGTACATGGGGTGTAGATGATTCATATATGTCATTGGAGGTATATTCATGGTAAGCAGTGAAAAAATTAATGTGGGTTATGACCTTATATTTTCATTTCATTAGGTAGTTTCTAGATCCCCCCAAGTAGTCAGTGGGATACCTATATCCTTTTCAGTTTCTTTAGATCTCACCAAGTAGTCGCTGGCTTCCATCCGGTAGCCAGTGAGATAGTTGGAGATCATGAGGTTTTGTACAATTCCATCGGCTATTTGGTGATACTCCACTAGGTAGTCAGTGGACCTCATACTTCTAGGATTATCCAATCCAATGACACAACAATTCAGTGGACTTATTCCTATTAGATAATGGTTGTAGCCTAAGTGGACATCTGAAATGGCCTTTTAATATCCTCTTACACGTATCCTTTGGTAAGTTGAAAAATTATAAAAATACATAAATAAGAGAGCCTAAAATACATTAAATGAAAGTTTTATAACACTAAATGGTTTATGTGATAATTAGAAAACATTTAAGGAGTGAATTATAACAACATTCCCCTCTCTATGATCTTATAAACTTTATATAAAAACATGAAGAGATGGGCATATGAAATGATTTATTTTGAGTAAATATATCCAAGTGATTTTCAAAAAGAGTTTCAATATTACATTTTTAAATTCAAACAAGTTATTAAAAAAATTATCAATACTTTGAAAATAATTGAACACCATAAAGGATTCAAAATATTTACAAATTCATTGAATTTATATAAATTAATCCAATCTATTTTTAGGCTATAATTGTCTTTTCATTCTCTCCCCATATATGATACAAACAAAGAACACATAGATAAACTATTAAACAAGAATCCACCCCCACCTAATTTTAAAGAAATTAAAATAAGGAAAATTATAAATATAAACTAAATTTATTATCCTTTGTGATTTGAAGAAAGAAATTATATATAAGGTTATGGAAATAAATTTCAATAGAAAAATATTTGTTGAGAGTAGCAGAAAAATGGATATTTATATTTTAAAACTGAAAATAACATTTGAAATTTAAAAGAATTAAATTTTGAAAAAAATAGTACCAATAAGATAGTATTTTTTATCATAATAGGTTTTCCCTATAATAATATATCAGAATTTAGAAAATGGTTTATTCCCCCACCATTAATGGTTTAAAGACAAGGATAAAAAAATATTTAATAGGTAAATTAAAAACTATAAAATATTAACAAATAAAACATTGGAATTAATAAATCATTTGAAAAATAAGAATTTTAAAAGATTTAATCTCACGATATAAATATTATAAAAAGAAAATATTCTAGATTTTCATATATTAAATTCAATAAAGAAATTGAAAAATAACATTTTAAAAGATTTTATAACAAAATTAACAAATAATATATTCTGAAATAAATTCAATATTTAAGAGATATTTAAATAAATTTATGATTTATGAGATTTTGTAATATATTCAATATTTAAGGTATTTTTTCAAAAAATTATAGATTTAGTAGATTTTCAAATAAAAGTAAGATATAAAATATTTTGAAATTAATTTAAAATTGGATTATAATGTTTATATGAATTATCCAAAGAAAATACTCCATGAGTGTCTAACTAGATTTATAGTAATGGATCATTATTCATGTTTAGTGTAAATATTGGGTTAATACATGATCATCCATTTTTGAGCTTAATACCTTTAAAGTATAGAGTAAAAAAAAATTAAGAAACAATCTCAATTAAAAGGATTTAAGCAATAAATGTACTCATAATAATGATTAAATAAATAAAGTATAGAGTATATATGAGAGTAAGATTCATATATAGATCAAAATATATATTTAATTAAATAAAATTACAACAATGATAACTGATTCTCATAATGTGGATAACACCTTAAAACAAATATAAAGAAGATTCCCATCAAATATTTAAAATTATTTTTTCATTGATCACGCTCAGGCCTCTCTCTCGCTCATGATGATGGTGTAACCCTAATGTCACTAGGTTCTTCTCCCCCTCCTAATCGGAGGGGGGGAGGATTGTGATCTAATATGAACAAGAAGGAAATCTCTTTCTCGCCGTTCTCAAAGCCTAAATCACTTCATCTCTTCCCGAAGGTTTCTTTATCCCCGAAAGTCCCTGATCTTTTTTAGGATGGGCCTCAGCTCCCGCTCTCTCCGGCAGAGCTCACTTGCACCATGGAAATATGAAAACTGACACTGGTTACCAGGTTCTATCTGCATAGACCCTCAGTTGATGAATTTGACCATTTCATCTTTGGTTCTTGGGAGATGCAGGAGCGTGTGGTGGTTGGCATGCTTGATCAGCATCACATTGTGATCCAATTTGGATTGGAGGAGGATCATGTTTCTACCTGGTCTAGGCCCCCCCAAAGATTCAATAGGGCCTCCTTCTTTCTGTTTCAATGGTATTTTGAGTTTCACATGCACCGCGACCCATCTATAATCACAACTTGGGTTAGTCTTCCAGGTCTTCCTCTCTCCTTCCAAAATCATTCGATTTTATGTGTTATTGGAAATATGATTGGAAGATATCTCTGTTTTGATCAATGAATGGAGGTCCTATTTCATCCCATTTTTCCAAGAATATGTTTCGAGTTTGATATTGCAAGGCTACCCATGAATTGGGTATGGGTCATAGATGGGAAAGAATTCGGGTGGAAGAAGGAGGTCATATTTGAGTCTTGGATGCTGTTTTGTGTTAATTTTTGTCGTTTTGGTAATTTGGAGTAGTATGTTGAAGAAGAAATGTGATTGGGAGTTCATAGGAGGTGACAATGGGGGGTGATGGTGGCTCTGTTGTTAATGGGCTAGAGCAGTCGCTAGTAGAGGTCCAGCCTGGGGCCTCTCTGATTAAGCAATCTTCTAAAATCCATCAAGATTACATGAGGAGGGATGGACATGAGATCTCTGAGCCAAGGGTGAGAGTGGAGGCATCTCCCTTGGGTTGTGCAGTAGTGGAAGAGAAGACTCATCTAACAGAAAAGTGTGAGGTTATGCAGAATTTTTGAGCAGGGGCTCATGTGCATGAAGTTGTGGTGAAGGAAGTGCGACCTTCATGGAATCTGTTGATGAAGCAAGTATTTGATCATATTAATTCGAATTTTGGGATCTAGAAGATGCCTTTGGAGGATGATACTGGAATTGGCCAGTTGTATATGGTTAATGTTCCCACTCGGAACCTGTTCGAGGGCCAAGAGATTGAGAATGTTTCCCCTATAGAGGAAGGCCTGCAAGGGACCAACCCTGATAATTTTTAGCTTGACTCTTATTCTCAGCCTGTAGTGATTGAGGATGTAATGGGGTAGGAGTTCTATGATGGTCTAGGAAATGAGGTGTCACTTCAATTTCTCGCACCAATTGACACTAACAAGAAAGTGTAGCAGCCAAGAGGAGGATGTCTACCTGCGCGAGAGGGTAATTTGATTAGAGAAACCGATGGCTAGCAAATGACTGACTATGTTCACATCAATGGAAAATGGGGAAATGTCACTGGTGGTGACAAATAAAATTCTATTGTTGTCTCCAAAAAGTCTTATAGTGATATTGTTCAAGGTGGAAAAATAAGGTGTCTGTAAGTGACGGCGGTATGACTACTCCACCAAGGAGAAGGACGAGGAAATATTACTCTTACCTATCAAATTTGATGTCTACCAGATCGTTCTCTAAGTGGGAGACTTGTTTTGGGACTTTCTCTGGTTTAAATAAGGGAATTAAATCTTATAAGTATTTTATTTATTTAGAGAAGTTAAATCTAAGGAAAAAGTATGACAAGATTTTGAAGCACTATGAAAGCTCAGAGTGGGAATCTGCTTCTGCAGATAAAACATTTTATCATGGATATGGTGATGAATATGATTTTTTCTGATCTGTAGTTGTTTTTGCAGGAGTTTTTTACTTTATTGCTACACTTTTACTTTATTTTAATAAATGGCTAGAGGTCTTCCTCTGACTGAGCCTTACTGGTAAGGTTCCCATAAAATTAGTATCTTCCCCTTAGTTGGATAATCATCTTAAGTCTCAAAGAGATTTGAAAGTCAATGGAACTAATCAAAGATTTAGAAAAATAGAGTGTGGTTAAGAATATAAATAAATATATTGATCAATAAGTTTAATAAACAATTATTAAAATATTTCTCTAATAAATCTTACGATATTAAAAAAAACATAATTCAATAAAGGATCAAATGAAAGAAAAATAGAATAATTGATTCAAATCATATTCCATTGAAAGAAAAAGTATTAAAATCATAAATCAATTAACAATCAATTATAACTTCAAAATCATTATCAATAGATTCAAAATATCAATGTGTAATAAACAATGAAACTAAACTTTGAAATCTAATGAAATTGAATGGTTATAATTCTTAAAAATATAAATATAAATTTAGAAAAAAATTTCAAAATTAAAGGAATGAACAAAGTTCATTCATATATTAATCAATAAGACGATGACATAAAATAACCATAAAAATATCTCCTTAATTATATCAAGACGTTCTAAAGGAAGTGGTTCTAGGAGAAAAAAATATGCATGATGTTAAACAACTTTTAAAGCTGAAATAAATATTATTTTATAATTGTATCATTTAAAAAACCAATAGTAACAATTCAAATGATATTACTAATTTAAATAATCTTGGAGAAGTCAATGCACATGTATCTTGAGCACCTTCTCTCCAAGTACAAATTATTTTCACAATATTTTCTATTGATACAACTTTTCTACAAAATAATCAAGAGAATAAAGAATTTGGCACCCAAATTTTACATCCAAAAATTTTATCAAAAGATTTTTTTGAATCCATACAATTTTAGCATTCGATTTACCCTAACAATTCCTAAACCAATCATAGATTATAAGTGATAATATTTAGGCCTACCATATTGTGTTTTTTAAATCAAATTCAAACATAAGATTCACAGTTTACCTATAATAATTTTAAAAATTATCTTTAGAGAACCCTCTTAAAAATTATTAGTATTTCTAGAGGTTCTTTTGGTAAATGTATTATCTCAACAATACTATATAAATTTTATTGATTTTTATGATCACAAATACCCTTGTGTGTTTTATAATAAATTTTGTTTATATATGTTTCAATTATTTATATATCATAATTATATGTATCTTGTTTGATGAAATTCAACACTACGGGATGTTTTTTGGAAACATTGTTCATACCCTATGTTTGATGAAGGAATGCATATATAAAAAACCCTAAAATGGATATTAAACATCTAGATTGGTAACCCTATGTTTGGTGAATAAACATACAGATAATCAATCCTACGTTTGGAATGAATCACAAACTGAAAGGATGAACATATTGATTTTTATCCCTACATTACATTTAATCTCTATGTTACGTAAAGATGAAAGTATGGTTCAGGAACCATATGTTGGATGGAACCCTATGCTACGAAAAGAAACACTATAGTATGAAAAGGGCCCATATTCTACACAAAAAACCTTTCATTTTTAAAAGAAGAATGTATTGTTATGCAACCCTATATAAATAAAGAACCCCACATTTGAGAAAAAAATGTGTGGTTTATCAAACTTACATTTAGAGAATGAACATAACCCTGTTGAAATCTACATTTGGTATTTTGTCATTTTATGAAGGAACACTATGTTTGAATATTGAACAATAGCGATTTAAATTCATGATTTTATCTTTACTTTCTGCAATGGTATTAATAATTTTAAATTCTGATTCAATGAATAATTATGATTGATTCAAAGAACTGTATTTAATAGTGAAAATCACTCCTATAGTTAAGGTAATTTATGACTCCTATATTTAAATTTTATTTGAATATATACGATCTTTCTGGAGATTTTCTTGGATCTTCTCAACTAAAAGAAATATATTTATATGATCGAAGTATTTTTGGATTATAATATACGTGTAACTCAATAAAATACAACGACATACTTATGTATATCCTTGATATAAAGATATACTGCAAAAAATGATCAACTCTGTTATTTACAGAAGAGGATACACTTTGAAAGTTCTATACATTTCAACCTTGTAAAATTGTGAGATTACTATAACTATTTGTTTCTATTCAAATTGAAGATCATTTGCAACCAGGATCTCTTCAGAGTTATTCATTCTTGAAGATATTAATTTCTGAAGAAGAAAATATACCTATTATCAGTTTTTGCTGTAATTGTGAAGTTAATCCCAAACCATCAAAAAATCAAACTCTTTTGATTTATTGGAGTTTCAACTACTCATACTCAATTTTAGAGAAGTTTCAACTTATTTTACTAAAATGATGACAACCTATTCCATGTAAAATAACCATAAGGATATATTTAACCATGTTGTAAATGTTTCAACTATCTTTATTCAGTTGTGGATTTGAATTTCTTGTGATAGGAGGACCTCTCTAGTGAAATTCATCATGCTCCTAGAGAGGGAGTTGGTGGAGTGGATTATGGTATCTTTATCCCTCAAACCACTATAAAATTGATGTTTTATTTCTATATATTTATCCACTACTCATACTTATTATAGAAAATAATGATCCATATCTGCATAAATCACAAAGAGATTTAAAATACAGAAACTAATGAGATTATCGAAAACACACAATTCACCACCCCCTCTTGTGTTATATTTTTATTATTCCATCCAAACAATTGGAATCAGAGGTGATCATTTTTGATAAATATCTTACAAGATCAAAATAATAATGTATATGCAAAGTAGATATCAATAGAATATCTGAAATAAGGAATGCTTATGGTTTGTGCTCCAAATTTTAATGGTGACAACTATGGATGCTAGAAATCATGAATGATCATTGGCTTGAAGAATCATAGATTCAATGTTTATTTAATGATCATCACTCCTTATGCGATTCATGAGAATCTAGAAACATGTGATTCTATAAAAGAGGTTCTGTATGACATTCACTCAAAATCTATGAATTTTATAATTTGTTGACTTAGTACTGATGAATTAAATTGAGTATCACAATTCACTACTACCTATGAAATGTGGAATAAAATATTTATCACATATAAAGGAACATATAACATCAGACAGATAATATATGATACTATAAAACTAAAGTTTGACACCATTATAATTCTTGATGGTGAGAGTATCACTCAAATGAATGGTTGATTGACACATATTTTCAATAACATTACTGCCCTAGGTGAACCAATTTTGCAATCTAATTAATCTCTAAAAGTACTTATAGTACTACCTAAAAAATGGAATGAAATATCTATAGCAATTCGACAATCATATCCTCTCAAAAATTTGACAATGAATGAACTAATTGTAACATTGATGATGTATTAAGTAGAAATTAAAGATGAATTTGAAGATTAAAAAATTGTAAAAATAGAAAATACTTCCTTTAAGGTGACATCTCAGAAGCATGAAAGAAAATAAAAATAGTATGTCAAGAAAAAAAAATTTCTCCCTCCTTATACTCTAAAATAAACATAGTTAACCAACTATAAACTCTTTTAAATTCTACAAGAATAAGATATGCTTCATAAAATACTTCAATAAGGATGAAGAAGAACCCATAGATTTATGATGATACAAATACAAAAATTTAGGTCACATCAGACCTGATTTTCCATAATTGAAATATTAGAGAAAAGAGGACAAAAAAGAAATATCATAATAAATTAGATTTTGAACATCATGACATGATATCTATGAAATCTAAGTAGAGGTTACATTAAGACTCAAGCATATCTTTTATATTTGATATAAAAAAAGACCCCTAAAAACTAAAAGCAAATATGAGATTTTTGGAAATGTATGAAGAACACATACAATCCAATTACTCTTCTTCTTCTCATTCTGATAGTTCTTCAAAAAAAAAAATTGGATACCTACTGTACATTTCTATAAGATAAATCTGATTCTTTAGTAAAGAATAATAAATCATAAAAAAATATTCACAATGTTATTTTAAGTCAAAGACATGCAATTATAAAAAAAATCAATTACTAACTAAAAAATTCAAACCATCTACATCAAAATGTATTGATCATGAAAAATGATAAAATAATTACAGGATAAAGTAGAAACTTATAAAGGTTCCTATAGTATTTTAACTAAAGGAGAAATGTCTCTAAATGTGTTTCTTAAAAATAATGTTATTAAATGAGAATGATTTGGAATAGGAAGCATGGGTAAAAATTATAAATTATACAAAAAATTATTTTTCTCCAATTAAAAAAATGCTACAACCTATTATTTTGGATTCCCAAATCACTGCTCAGTGACATAACTGGATCCAAAAAAATATGGGTACCAAAACAAACATATGTTTAAATTTTTTGGCATAAAAAATGCCATAGGTATAGAAAAGATATATGGTATATAGATAATGGTTGTTCCAGACACATCTATGGAGACCCATCAAATTTCCATACATTGACTCAAATGGATGGAGGACTAGTCACTTTTGGTGATAATACAAAATGGAAAGATGGTTGGAGTTAGAACTTTTGGAAATACAATATCAATTTCAATCAACAAAGTACCATATGAACATGTCCTAAAGAAAAATATAATGAGTATTTATCAAATTTGTGATGATAGATTTTATTTTTATTTCTCTAACAATTCCTACTCAACTTTTTAAGATAAACTACATAAATTTATAGCACCTAGAACTAGTAATTTTTATACATTTAATCTAAATTCCTTAGGTAAACAGAAAGTGAATTATTTGAGTACTAATAAAAATGAGTCATGGATCTGAAATATAAGACTTGTACATTAAAATATATATTATTCCTGTAAATTATCTTAGAAAATAATATTTTTTGACTTACTTAGTCTTAAAATTGAAAATTATATATTTTTGGACACATGCCAAGTCAACAAAAATAAATAAATCAACTTTCAGATCTATTAACAAAATTTCTACATCTAAACCATTAGAACTTATCCATATGGATTTGTGTGGACCATATTGGGTAGACATTTTTTTAATAAATTTTATGTTTATGTTTTAGTTGATTATTTTTATAGGTTTACTTGGGTTTAATTTATAAAACTCAAAAGTAAATTATTCACTATTTTTTATGGTTTTTTCAAAATATTTCAAAATGAAAATGATTTTAAAATAATTTCATTAAGAAGAGATCATGGTGGTGATTTTGAGAATATAGAATTTAATTATTTTTTCTCAAATTTGGGTATTAAACATGTCTTCTCTACACCAGTAACATCTCAAAAAATGGAATTGTTGAAAACAAAAATAGAACTATTCAAAATATGGAATGAACTATGTTGAATGAATACACCATTACTTCTTACTTTTAGGAAGAATCTGTAAGCATATCATTCTATATGATGAATAGAGTTTTAATAATATCGGTAATTAAAAATACACCCTATGAAATTTGTAATAACAAAAAACCTAAAGTAAAGTACTTTAAAGTATTTGGATGCAAGGTATATATCTTGAATACTAAGGATAACCATGGTAAATTTGATCAAAAATCTAATAATAGAATATTTTTAATATATTATATTTCTTTTAAATACTATAAAGCATTTAATAAGAGAATATGGATTGATGAAGAATCATTTTATGTGATGTTTGATGAAACAATCCATTAAAAAAATACATATCAAATTGATGAAATTACTGAATCTTTTTACAATATGAGTCTTATTTCACCTATGTTTGATTTTGAAAATGTGATTAATAAAATTTAGTCCAATTCAAAAGAACTTAAAACTAAAGAACCTTAAAATATCTTTCCTAGATAGTTTAGAACCTTAAAGTACCATCCTTTAGAAATCATTATAGGAAACCTAGACACAAGAGTTATAACTAGAAGAAATGTAGGAAACTTAGTTGAGTTCTTTGGACTTATATCTCATTTAAAACCTAAATAAATTGAAGAATATTTAAAAGATGAGAATTGGATGTTAACTCTTAAAGAAGAACTAAACCAATTTAGAAAAAAATGAAGTTTTGAAATTAATAGATTGGCCATAAAATTATCTAGTAATAATAACAAAATGAATCTTTAGAAATAAAAATGATGATCAAGGGATCATAAACTAAAACAAATGTAGATTATTAGCTGAAGGATATAATCATAATGATGGAATTGATTATGATAAAACTATTTCACCTATAGCTTTATTAGAATCCATTAGAACTATTTTTTAATTATTCATCACATATGAATTATAAATTATATTAGACAGATGTCAAATCTTCCTTTTTAAATATATATTTAAATGGGGATGTCTATGTTGAATGACCTCATGATTTTGAAAACCCTCATAAACCTAATTCTATTTTTAAACTTACCAAAGTTCTTTATGGCCTTAAACAATCACCTCGAGCTCGGTATGAAAGATTAAGCTCTTTTTTTGGAAAGTGGTTTTTCTATGGGATTTTTAGATCCTACCCTTTTTAAGAAAACAATTTTTTATAATATTTTATTACCAAAAATTTATGTTGATGATGTTATTTTATGTTCAAAAAATAAAAAGATTATAATTTTTTTATCTAATGAAAAAAGAATTTGATATTAGTATGATGGTAGAACTATATTTCTTTTTAGAATTTAAGATTTATCAAAAATATTGTGGAGATTTTTTATATAAAAGTAAATATATTGTTGATTTATTAAAAAAAGTTTGGAATTTAAAAAAATAAGACTTATGAAAATCTCATGTGTACCCATATAAAACATGATTTGGATGAAGTTGTAAAACCAATTCATAACAAGTTATATTGAGGTATGATTGGTAGTTTACTATATATTACTGGTAAAAGACAAGATATGATGTTTTTTAATGTCTATGTGCTATATTTCATTCATTTCCAAAATAATCTCATCTTACTTCTATTAAAAGAATTTTTAGATATTTAAAAAGAACTATTTTTAAATCTCTACATTATCCCAAAACTTATGATTTTAATTTAATTTCATATTTAGATGCATATATTAGAGTATGTATATTAGATTGATAAAGTACCTCAATAACCTATCACTTTTTAGGAAAACGTTTTTTTTAACACGGTCGAGTAAGAAACAACATTATGTTTCCATGTAAATAGTAGAGGTATAATATATATATACTAGTAGTTTTTGTGCACATGTATTGTCAATAAAACACACTCTATTATATGTTAGACTAAATTTTAATAATATTCATATTTTATGTGATAATACTATTGCTATAAATATTTCTCAAAATCAAATAAGTCATTCTAGGATTAAGCATATTGATATCAGGAATAATTTTCTAAGAGATCATATTATTAAAAGTTATATAACTTTAGAATTGGTAAATATTAAATATAAATTAGATGATGTTTTTACTAAACCACTTCCCACAGCAAGTTTTGATTTTATTAATGAGGATTTAGGGATATTTAATTTTAAATAAAAGTTTATTAATTTATATTTAATATCTCAGATTTTTAATTTAGTCAAAATTATTCATTGAATATAATTATATGTATTTATATTTATTTTTAGTCATTTATTTTATATATTTATTGTTTATGTTTAAAACAAAAAATCTAGTTTTTAATTTTTATTCATCTTTTCAAATTAAAAAGTAATGATTACATTCTTAATAGACGTGATAAACCCATTAATATTCTCCTGGTCTCCTTGTTACTCCTTCAATCCATTACAAATTATAGATCATCTTGCATTTAGGTTCACCAAAACCCTAACCTTTTAACATTCAAATATTGAACTTTAGAAATAGAAACCTTAGGCTGAGTTGAAGATATTGGACCAAGAAATCCAGTTCGATAACAAGTGACGTATTACAAAGTACATTAAGTAAAGGTAATCTATTTTTATTGGTTAAACAAAAAGAATATGTTGTTGAAGCACAGAATAAAATTTTAAGGTCTTGAATTAATTGTTTGGGACAGTAATCCACCTTTAGTTTTTGATATACAAGTAAAAGAGTTTTTAAAAAAGTTCACTTTTAGTTTTGGAAATAATAAAGATATAGTTATTTTTAAGATTTATCCTGAAGAGTTTTCTATATATTCTATGAAAATTGGTATGATATTGGCTTATCCCCAATAAGGGGAATTTCATTTTGGTTTGAGAAATATAGAAGATAAGAAATTCAAGTCATAGGATATAATATTTTCTCTCTTTAGAACTAGATATGTCTAGAAGATGATGACTAGAGACCTTAATTTTGATCAAAGAGTCTTGAAAAAGTTCATTTAGTCTAGAATTGTAGCAAGGATTTGTGAGTTATAGAAAGTACTTTTTTAATATATATGTATATTCTGTTTTTTTAAAAACATTAAGCTGAACTTCAGTAGGTATATGTTAAGGTATTTGAATCACTATTTTTAGAAGAAATAAAAAGTAGGATTTTACCCTTTAGGAAGGATTTTATCCCTTTTATTACTCATACTGAGAAAGTTATGAGACATATCTTTAGGTCATATATTTCATTATAGAAATATGATAAATGTTGGAACTGTCAGGAAGCTAGGATTTTTCTATAGTAAATCATGTAATTATATTTTACCAGATGGTATAGAAGAAGAAGATAGGAGGATGGGTGGTGCTTATGGGGGGCAGAATTTGTTACCTACTATTGGTTTTATAAGACCAATACCCGATGAAGAAGTTGAATCTAGAGTTTATGAGGTTGGTATTCGTCAATGGAGTATAATTTCAGTAAATATTTCTGAGGTAGTGGATGTTTCTCAATCAAGAGAATTAGAATTTGTTGAGCAGTTGGCTCATGTGTCTGAGAATGTTGAGAAAGTTACTTGAAGGGATGGTCAATCTAGAGAAGTTGTTCTTAATGCTGGTGAATCCCCCTAAAAATATTTCTATCATTTTTGCTGGTTTAGTTGATGTTGTAGTATCTGTGTTGAGAGAGATAACATAAGTTCCAAAGGTAGAGATAATTTTGTATTTGGTGGAAGTTAGTCAAAATAGATCACAATATACTGAGTCTTATGACTCATTGGAAAGATATATAGAAGAATTTTTTTAAGGTACAATCATTTGAATTAATTGAACATGTATTTAAGAAAAGAGTTAGAGTATGAGAGGAATAAATTTAAAGAGATCATAAGTTTAATAATTCCTAGAGTTGATTTTGAGGCACTTAAAATATAATTAATAGATATTCAAGAAACATTGGTTTCACTAGGATATATTGAAGATCTTATCAGACCTGTAACTAGTGGGGTCACAATGTTGAAAGAATAATCTGTGAAGAAATCAGATTTTGATGATTTTAAATAGTCTTGGAGGGAGAGAATTTAAATATTTTTGAGCAAATCTTAAGTTTTCAAACTCTTCTCAACAAACATCTTCTAATTTGATCAAAAGAATTGAGGAAATAACCTCTATGTCAACTGATTTCAATAAAAGACTTCACACTCTTCAGTGAGATTTTACTCCATTGAATTTTCTTTTATACAATCGGATACTTTGGATAATTCAAAAGACCTCTATTAAATCCATGTTGGGTATAGTTATTCATCATGTTAAAGATAAGTTGACTATTTTAATTCAATCTGAAGAAACAATTAACGAATTTGTTAGGGTTAATTTGGTTGAAATAAAGAAGATCTGTCAAGATTTAAATAAGATTATTCAGTAATGGATAGAAGTTTTCAACAATCATTTTATAGCCTATTAGTGAATCTTATTGGTTTTCATGGTGTTGTTCAATCCATTCCACATCCTATTGCACCTTCTACCAATGCAGATTATAATCAAGAAAACCAGTCTAACATAAGACCATATTTTTGAACGTTTCATTAGTTGATTGTGGGATGTACTCATTATTTTCAAAAAAAAAAATTATTTTCATTTCATTTTACATTCTTATACTTTTATATTTTTAATTATTTATATTGTTTATAATTTTACTATTTTGTTATTTATTTTCAAATTCACATTTCCATATCAAATTTATTATTTTCCAACTTAGTATATTATAACATTCATTTATTATTTATTGCACAATTAAATGTGTTTTCATTCATTTTCATCTCATTTATTTTTATATCACAAAAGGTGGGGGGATTTGTGTAAACACAACATTATAAATTTACAAGTTTTTATTTATTATCATAAAAATAATATTTTGAAATTGAAATACATTTTTTCACAAATTTTTATTATTTTTTACAAATACCATATTTTTTTAAATTAATTTATTACTTTTGTGAACATCAAAAAGGGGGAGATTTTTGGACACGTATTGTCTCAATAATACTCTATAAATCATTTTGATTTTGATTCTAAAAAAAAACCTTGTTTGTTTTCTAAAAAAATGATTTGTGTATGTTTTATGGATATATATATATATACATATATATATATATATAATTATATGTATCTTGTTTGATAAAATTCAATACTATGGGATGTGTTCAGGAAACACTGTTCATACCCTATATTCATTGAATGAACATATGGATCAACAATCCTATAATGGATATTATACGTATTTATTGAAAACCCTCAGTTCAATGAATAAACATATAGACAATTTACCCAATTTTTGGAATCAATATTACAGTGAAAGGATGAATGTATGGATTCTCATCCCTATGTTACTTCTGATACCTATGTTACGTATAGATAAAAGTATGGTTATATAACCACACACTGGTACAAACACTACGCTATGAAAGGTAAACCTATTCTACCCAAAGGAACTATACGCTACACAAAAGAACCTTATGGTTATAAAAGAAGAATGTATGGTTAAGTAATCCTATGAAAATAAGTAAACCAATTTTCAAGAAACAAATGTATCGTTCATCAAACTTATGTTGTCAACCTTACATTTAGAGAATGGATGCTATGTCTTTGAACCCTATGTTTTATATTTTTTCATTTTTTAAGGAACCCTATGTTTAAATTTTCAATGATGGAAATTTGAATTTGAGGTTTTATCTATAATTTCTAAAATGGTGTTGATAGTTTTAAAGTTCAATTCAAAGTCTCATTATGATCAATTCAAAGTACCATATTCAACAGAGAAAATCACTCCTATTCTTAATGGAATTTTGGACTCCTCTGTTTAAATATAATTTCAATATCTATGATCTTTATGATGATTTTCCTATATCTTATCAACTAAAAGAAACCTATTTATATAATCAAAGTATTTTTTTAATTATAATATATGTGTTACTTTATACAATACAACTGCATACTTTTATTTATACTTGATATATAGATCTATTTCAAAGAATGATAGAATATATTATTTATAGAAGAGGATACACATTGAATGTTCTATTAATTTCAACCTCTTACAACTGGGAGATTAATTTTACTATTTTTCCTATTCAAATTAAAGATAATTTTCAACTAGGATCACTTTAGAGTTATTATTTCTTGAAGACATTCATTTTTGAAGAATATGATCTAACTACTATCATTTGTTAATGTAATTATGAAGTTAAACCCAAACCATAAAATAATAAAACTCTTTGTATTTATTGGAGTTTCAATTCTAATACTCTATTTTGGAGAAGTGTCAGCTTCTTAGACTATTCTGTGGATCATTAGTTCCTTATAAAAGTACCAGAAGTCTATGTTTAGCCTTGTGGTAAAAGTATCAACTTCCTTCACATAGTTGCGAATTTTAAGGTCTAATGATAAGAAGATATTTCTAGTGAAATACATTAAGATCATAGAGAGATAATTAGTGGAGGAGACTAGGGGATCATTTTTCTATAAACCACTATAAAATTGTTGTTTTCTTTGTTTCTATTTATCTTCTAATCTTAGTTATTAAAGAAAATAATGCTACATATCTGCATAAATATCAAAGGAATTTAAAATCCATAATCTATCAAGATTATCAAAAATAAATAATTCACCCCCATGTGTTATAATTGCAATATTACGACCTAATAGTTCTATCTTTATTTGAAAAACAAAACCAAAAACAATTTTTTACATGTCGTTGAGAAACTAAAATTTTATTTTGATTTTAATCACCTTGAGTGAACATGGAATGAAAATTTTTAATATCATTAATTATATATTATATTTTTCAATACTAGGAAACTCTTTTAATTTAACATATAACTCTTAATTTTATTTGGAAAGTTTATTCTTTTATAATGGATATGATTATATTTCTTTTTGAGATCACTGAAAATACTGGTATGTTTAGAAAAAACCATTTGAGAGTTGATCTCTAGAATATTCACTATCTTTGAAGTTTAAATTTTAAAAAATAATAATGGTGGAGTAATTAGAGGTGGAAGTGTGAACCTCATCACATACCTCAATTTCATCTATCATACATTTAGAACTATCACTGCTTGAGTTAAAAGAGGATAGGTAATTATCACCCACACTACAAGTATATATTTTCAAAGATTTCTTATATTTTTTTCATTTCATAAATTATATTTTTGTATATAGAGCACTCTAGGTTGATGTGAACCTTTTTTTAGCTTTGATAACATATTACCTTGGGTTCTATTTAATCATTCTCTTTGTTGTAAAGTTGGAAGGATTTATTCTTCTTTATTAAATTGTTTATATTCTATACTAGATGTGTAATTTAAGTGTCATTTTTATATGATTAACCATTGATTTTATTAAAATAAACTGTCTTCCAAACTTCCTTGAATTCCCTGATTATTTGTTATATTTTTTATTTATGGTAATCTCATCGGTCATGAGAGAACCAATGAATTATTCAACTTCAATGTTATCAATATCTTTGGCTTCTTGAATTTTTATTATCTTGGTTACCCATGTACTTGGAAAGACCCAATTATTTTATTCAAAATAGCTTTTATAGTAACATTATCACCAATATATTTTCATCAATTTCATATGTAAGTAAAAAAACTAAGCATATCAATAATTTTTTTATTTAGATGCATGATAAAACTTTAAAAAAAATTCCCATAAATATCATGTCTTGTATCGTTCACTTTGTTAGTTCCTTGATGAGTAACTTCATGTAATTTCCAAATTTCAAGATTTGGTTTTCTTGTAGAAACATGAGTAAATTAATTTTTATCTAAACCTTAATGAAGAGATTTCATGGATTTTTCATCAAGTTAAAAAGAGGAAATATCATCAAGAGTCCATTTTTATACTAATTATTTTATAGGAGTTTGACCATGCATAATAATTTTCCCAATAGTATATCCAATTCTTCTATGAAAATTATACATGTTAGTTTTATAATTATTAGAGACTTTTTTATCAAAGAAATGGGACTAACCCATTAAGTTTCCTTCAGGATCTCCTTGGATGTTAAAGGTAGTATATATATTTTAAATATCTTTTTTTTAAAATAGATTAATATTTTTAAAAACAGAATTTGAAAACAATATCTAATCAAATTGAAAAAAACATCAAAATATATTTTTTTGAAAATAAAGCCTCCTTTTATTCATATTATTGTCTGATGTAAGATTGTAAGAGGGTACTGAATTCCTTATAAAAAATAAAACTAAAAATATTTATACAAATATACAATTAATAAATATATTAAAATAGTAAAATTAAGTTCAATATAATTGATAGGAGAATTGAAATTCAAAAGAATAATCATGGTAGAATAAATTAATAGACACTTTGATTTATATTAATTAATAGAATAAGTTATTTAAAGATTAATAACACTATATGATGAATGATTTATTGATTAATTGAATGGATTATATTAATAAATAAAATGTTTTGAGAGTAAATAAAGGAAAAGGAACACAATTTGACAATGATGTGTGGAAATAGTTCAGTTTTGAGCTCCTTTTTTTACCACTACAATTGTTTATGAAATAAATCCCTTAAAGTTTTTCATATACAAGAACCATAATAAAATATAGAAACAATATTTTGATTGGAATCATGATAGATACTGAGAGACCGTTAATTTTAAATATGAAGAAAGAAATACATTTTAAGAACATTGGTTTTAATAGTTAACCAAGAACCTAAAAGAAAATAAAAATAAGAGATGTTTTGTTATGCACAGACCCATTGAAGTACATCGTCTCAAATATTGAAATAAAATAAAATAATGTGTGAGAGAAAGTGAGAGTAATATATGAGATACAAATTAGGTTTTACAATTAGGAATAGGGGATGTCTCTATAGAATGATGTATTATTTATAGAATTGAGCTAAGAGATTTATCATAGTTGATTTCCATAAGAATTGTCACATAACTATTCCTTTATAATCCCCCTTTTAAGTCTATTTATAGGCTCCATAAGTAACTTCATGTTTTTAGGGATTGAAATAGTCATAGGATATATTATAGGTCGAGTCAAGGAAAGCGAGACCAAAATAAATACATGATTTGACCTACTATCATGACACAACCGGTAGCCACTGGTTTTCACCAAGAAGCTAGTGGGCTACCTATAGCTTTTCAGACTACTAAGGATCTCATTAGGTAGCCTCTAGCTTCCAATTGGTATTTGGTGAGCTTACTTTAGTTTTCGAGTTTCTATCCAAATCCACCAGCTAGTAGATGTAACTCCAATGAGTAGACAATGGACCTCCAACTACTAAGATCCTCCTATAAAATTTTACATCATGTACGATGGTCTTCCTTTGGATAGATGCTGGAAAAATCCTTTATGGACCTCTTAAATGGTCATACAAGATCCTCATTCACCTTCCCTTTAGTCAATTGAACACCTATAAAAATACATAATCAAAAGAGCTGAAAATATATAGAAAGAAATTATTAAAATTCCAAAAGGTGTTTGAGATCATTAAAATGCATCTATGTAAATGAGGAATAATAATACCTATACGTGGAAAGATAATTCATTATCAATTATTTTTCAAGGATATAACAAATAGTTTTTTTTCATATCATTAAAAAACTCTTAGGAATTATTTCCATACACTATTATTGAGTTTTAAAAAAGGAAACCTTTAGAAATAAAGGCAATCCACAAAGATTCTATAGTTAGTTATACTCAGCAATGTGAACTATTCTAAAAGAATCTAGAGGTAAAATCATATACTTTAAAAAATTCCTTTAAGATATTTTAGGAATGTAAATTAGAATTAATGAAAGTATATATGATCCTCAAAGAGGCTTTCTCATAGAATATATTAATTGAGTATTCAAGTATCATTTAAATATAGTGTTGAGGTTTCCCTAATCTCACATTACATAATTCTCATTATAGATATATTGATATTACAAAGAAGATTGATAAGGAGTATTATATATATATATATTAAATTTTCTATGATCTCTTTCTATATATGTTTTAAAAGATAGTATTATAATAGATAACCAGATGCCAAATAAACTATCTGATGGATATGATATACATTATATTATGTTGGGATTATATTATGTTATATGCTTAGGTATTTGATGGTAACCATTTCTTTATATATGGTTATATCTATTAACATAAATGAAAGAAAACATAAATTAAATCTTAGTTAATTATCCTATATCTAATGATGATATTAACATCACCAATATAAAATGTTATTAGTCATATAAACTATATTTTTATGAGGGAAGTACAAATCTTTTTATATAGTGGAATAAAGTTAAGCTCTGGTGAATTGAAGACTTAAAATGAACATTGGTTAGCATGGGAATACTAAACTAGATATGTCTTAGTAGGAAGAATTGTTTTATAGATACATACTATGTTTGAAATTTAAAACAATAATGGTAGTTTTATATTCACCTTGGTAGGTGATATATTTTTTAATAAGAATTATGTATCCTATAGGGTGTAGTAATTTAGAACTAGATATCATTAAAATGTTCACAAAATTTAAAAATATATTCCATGTACCAATATTCAGTTGTCTATTTTGGTAGTTTCTTTGATTGATGTAAATTCATTGGTGTATATTCAATAGAAAAAAACATGGGCAGAACAAATGTGGTATGAATAAGGATTTATTAGTTATACCAAGTCATCATTCATAAATATATTATTAACTTTATTATAATAAAAACTATTTATGATCATTACATTGGGAATTGAATGTCAAGTACACCACCCTTAGAGGCAACCTTATGGAAGATTTCTATATGATGTGACCATAGCAGGTTTGAAACATAAAAAGAATACAATAAGGAATATAAGTTTCAAGGTTCCATTTCAAGGTCAAAATAAATATAAATATATTATAATGTTCGTTTTTTATAAACAATTTATAGGTGTATACAAAGGTTAGTTGGGAAACTATTGTTTTCCTAGATATAAATGTTTGAAAAACATATGGAAAATAGATGAATAGACTTATATTTATTTAATAATAAATAAAATATTTGTTCTAAGGATGAAATAAAAAACAAAAAATATTCTAAGTTACTTGAACTACTTGAATGGATAAATGGGGTTTCTAAATCTAATTCATAGTACACACAATGATGTAGTATTGAAAAATACAAGATGAAAAAATAAATTCAAATTTGTTTCAGTTAAACATGGTATTTTTTTATAAATAAACTACATATTATTAAGAGTATTTTAGAAATAATTCTCAAATTCCATGATGTTTATATATGTTTGAAATTTATTATGCATAAGGCATTGATAAACAATATCAAATATATCTCGGAGAATTAAAATATTGACATTCATAACTATTTGATAATGATTAATAAAGTAACACTGGATGAGATCCAAGTAAGTGGGGAAATGTGAAAACTAGATGTTTAAGGATATAAAAACAAGTCTTCTTTAAGATCTCATTGGACTAGTATCACTGTTAAGGATGAGTTAACATTCTATAAAATAGATTTTTGTAGCCAATTGATCCCACATCAACTTAAACTGAGTATATTGGGACTTTTGAGTAAAATTGAGAAGTGTGTTTAGCAATTATGTGTTCTAGATTTTATATTTGTCCCAAGATAATTAATTTTTATCATATTGGTATAAAATTAATAATATGTTGTAATCCATGATGTTATGGATGACATATGATAAAATGTTTATACTTAGTGTTATTATATCATGGGGGGTTTTCTCAAAGAGACAAGGTTGTGGTAAGCATAATAATCATAGAAACATAGTGGGATTAGTATTTAGAGACATAACTCTACAGATTCAGGTTTATCTTGTGATTATAACCATTTAGATAGTTATCACTTTTCTCAAGATCATTTGGGAGTATGTTGGAGTTGGTTCCCTATAACCAAATATATTCAAATATATGTATATTTATTGATTTTACTGTCATTGAATATTTTTTTAAATTATTTTTATTCTTCTGTATAGAATCAATGTGTTAATTTTCATAGAGTATCTACCACACTGAAAGGTCATAGTCATTCTCCACTAGTAAAAGAACCTTAAAGTGTTATTATAGTATTCTTATATATGTGTGTGTGTGTGTGTGTGTGTTCTATTACAGTATGACTATATCTAATATGACATATATTATACACGATATTAGGGTTTGTGGGCTTATATGACATTGGCACATCTTCTAATGAAGTTCACCACTGGTAATCTCCAAGAGACAAGGTTATGAGGTAAGATCTAATTATAGGAAATTTAAATATTCTATGTTTTATTTTATATTTCTATCTATAGATGAATGTATTATTCATTAGACATGTTATTATTATTAATTCATATCATGAGTTACATAATTTTATGTATTATCATAAACCATGATGAAAAATATTCATGTGATGTTTGGTATGCTTGGAATGTCATGAGTCATATGGAATTAATAAATAAGTAAATAATGAATTTTTATCATCCATTTTAATGGATATATATATATATACCTAGCCCTTGGATTGATATATATATTTCTAATAAATCCTAATCCATTAAGAGACATTGACAAGTTCACTTATACAATTTAAATTTAATATAAATCTAACATATATGTTGATGAAAAAAATTATACAACTTGCTTGATGTGATATTGATTTAAAGAGATTACATTACATAGTTAGTGTCCTTAGAAGGTTGATTAAATTATGAAATTTTTCTTATTTTTCTATGGGTAACTTAAGATGTTGATATATGTTAATCTTGTACATAATATAAGTTAGACATAATTCCATTGAGAATAGGTCTCGGAGAGTAACACACTAAGTGTATCTAGAACCTCGGTTAATCGAAATGATTTGAGACATGATCTGGTCACCCAAACAATATCCCTCGAGAAAATTTTTTAAAGAAAAAAATTACATAGATTTTGTGAGGTGTAATTAAATTATAGTATCTATAAATTGAAAGATATTGCAGATACACACACAAATAAACATGATCAATGAACATTTTAGGGAAAATTAATATCTAAATCACCTCTAAAGAAAGATCATTGAGGATAATCTCTTACCAAATTGTACATATAGAATAGGGGATAAGAGAAGGAAAATGAATGTGTTAAATTTCAATCATTTTAGTCCAAAAAAAGAATGTAAAGTGCCTATGTTGATCAGTCGTTATTAACCTTTTTTTACCACTATTAAATTATATTTTAATTTAACATTTTGAATAAATATTATTCTCAAAATTTTGTTTGATAATTACTTAGGATTGAATGATCACATTAATTCAATCACCAGTTACTGAAAAGAATAAATATATTATTTTAATATTAAATTAATATTTCCTCATAGGGTAATTGTTAATTATATGAATATATAATATTTATTTTTATCTTTTTTATTCTCAAGGTAAAATATAAGTAATTACTTGGTTACATTAATATTAAAAAAATATTTATTTTCTAATTTGTTAATATAATATTTATTGATTTATTGAAAGAATAATGTTGTGATATTAATTAATAAAATAAATAGTCATTAATCAAGGTTTGATAAATATTGAGGAGGAATTAAAACCCTAGTTAACGGTCTTATGGGATTTATCTTTCAAATAAAAATTAACTAAATATTAAATTATTTTTTGATATTTATATTTTCTATGATTCATGCACACATCCAAGAAATATTGTCATTATTTTTATTATTTGAAATAGAGTTTTACATAGATTAACTAATTGGTTAATGTCTTGTGTACAATCACTAATTCTTATCTGAGATTAATAAATATATCGCTATACCATTTCTTAGAGCTTATCATGAGAAGAATACTTTTTCACAAATAATCATCTCTAGATAATTCTATTAACCTGTGAGGGATATTTTCTAGAGAAATCTCAAGAATGAAGGAAAATGATCCTCCTCCTCCCTCTGAATTATCTTGAGAACAGGGGAAACAATCCTTCCAGTTAAATAATTATAGTTATAATCAATGGATAATCATATAACCATTAGATTCATTCATTTAAGCACACAAATAAAATCTACAATGATGTTTTTAGGTTTGTATAACACATGTGGATTACCAATATAGTGATTAAACCCTTAAATCCTTTATCACAATGATGGTATGACATGAATAGCTCAAATTATTCAACAAGAGAGAAATAATTATTACAAGAGGTAATAATTTATATATATATATTAATTACAAGTTAAATGTGATTGATCCTATCTTCAATTTTGGGGTCACTTTCATCTAGTTTTGAGATTTTATTTAAATAATTTGATAAAAAATTATTATTACACATGGGACCAACCTCTTATGATGCTCACCATAACCTTCACATTCACCAATAATGAAAATTATTCCCAAAGATCACTCATCAAATATCTTCCTAAAACACTCAAACTTGGAATAATAATTTAATTATATTACAACTGAAGTTAGGTAATGGATAATCGACTTGTAATGTTTCATACAACAATAAGTACATTCATGGTTTTCAATGATATTAATAAGGGTTGAAGTAAATGGTGGGTCTAAATGAAAATGAGGGCTATCCAAACAAGTACATCAATCATATTAAAAAAAATCCATATACACCAAATAATTGAAAAGGAAATAATTATAAGCTTTATTTATCATGTAAGACATGAGTTTCTCTTAGTAAAGTAATGATATTAAAAATAATATTTCAAATATATTATAATACCTCATAGCATAGAAAATATATATTTTTAAGTTATGAAGGATGAAATTTTCAAAAATTGTTCAAACACATAAAAAATTGATATTAAAAGTAAAGGAAAATCTTTCATATCAATAATAATTTGAAAATAAATTTCTTCAAAAATCAAAGATAATGTTTTGAAATAAACTCAAAAGTGAAAAATGATAGTGGATATTAATTTTAGATAAATTTTCTTAAAAAATAAAATCAAAAATAAAATTCACTAAAATAACAAAAAAATTACACTCTCCTAATACCAATCTATAAAGTGAAAATATTATGTTGTTAAGTGGTAAAAAAATATGTTTGATAAATAAAACCTTGTTTTTATTCTATATTCAATAGACTAAGTTAAGATCCTAAATTCCACTGTATAAAAAAATATAATGAAAATAAGGATTTAATAACCAATTCAAGATTAAAGTATTTAGTAAATACAAAAAAGTAAATATAAATTTTTGTAACCCCACCCCTATGAGGTTTTAGTTTTATATTACCTATAGTTAAGTAGTATCGTGATAACTCAAATCCATAAGAGAATTATGATTCTCTTATAGAAACAACAACATACTTGTTGATCAATATATTCACATATTCTTATTTTATTGTATTTCCCAATGAAGTGCGTACAATTTTGACACCCACTCTATAGTCAATTATAACTTGGGTGTTAGGGGTGGAATAAGGTATGGTTCCTCTAATTCTATCACTAATTTTTTAACTTCTTCCTCAAAATATAAAGATTAATTCCTGAAATATGAATCAAAATATTCATTAAATGGGAATTAAATGAAGAAACCTATATGGATAAAAACAAAATAAGATGAATTTATAATATAATATTACCCTTAAGTTATTTATCATGTAACTTAGTCACCTCATACATGGACTCTTTTTAGTTTCCTTCTTTAATTTTCAACACTATTCTCTAGTTGGCGGTGGAATATTTTTTCCCTCATCACTCTCTATTTCCATCAAATAATTCAATTTTTAAAAGTTTAAAAAAGGGTAGTTAATTTTATAATTAAACAAAGTAAAATAAAAAAATAGATCCCATGGTAAAGTCTACTCCCTTATGTTAATCAGTGGGAAGTATTTTTTATTCTTATAAGGAAACCAAGAGAAAATATTTATTCTAAGGTATAAAATTATTTTAAATTATTTATTTAATCACTTCAATGTATTAATAAAATATGAGAGGGATGTATAAGATATCATTTAGTTTTAGAAATCACTTATTTTAATAATTATAGAAAGTTCTGTGAGAACTAAACTAGTTCTCTATGAAAATATTATAGAATTTCATGTCCAAGGTAATCTTTAATATATTTGATAATCAATCCAAACACCACCTATTTTCAAATTGAGTCTTGAACTCCCGTAAAATTTCTAGAAAATAGAAAAATATTTTATTTTATGGAATAATGTGAGTTAAAAATAGTTTTCAGTTTTTTATATTTTTTTATAAAACCAAAGATAATATTTACAAAGTGTGAATGAATACTGAGAGATTGGCTTAACTCCCTAGATAGAGTGATAAATTTTGGCACCAGAATGTAATTGGGTGTGTAAAATAGAATTTACAATTCTCTTAATAAATATTAGTTTCTAACTATGTTGATCTATAAATTATCATTTTTTTAAATCCTTGATTATTCTCATTAATTTATTTTTATTTTTGTGTTTTCAAAATTTTAAATAAAGGAAAATTTGTGTGATTTCTTTGGTGTGTGAAAAAAAATTAAATAAAATAATTTTAAAGTAATGAGAAAAAATTGGAGATTAATAAGTGGATCATAGGTTTATCAACATGGTTTCCTCCATTATCTATTTTATTTGTTTTAAATTTTCTCTATAACTCATTTAATAAAACATGAATTACCATCTCCTACTTCTATTGTGAGTCATAGTTCACCTAGGATATCCCTTTAGATCACATAGTCTCTGTAAACTGTGGTTTTTATGAATTATTATTTTATTAAACTAACTCTCCTTGATGGATTTCATTATAGGAAACACCAAGTTAAGATTATGCTACACAAAAAAGAGAGATCTAACAAAACCATGATATATTATTAATATAGATATTTAAACGTGACTATTATAACCTATCTATTAAACTTGGTGACATTTATAGTAATAAATACCATTTAAATATTAATTATAATTTTTATATAAATAAACCATTTTTATAATACAATAAATAACTTTAGGTGAATTCTTTATATGTTTTTAAAACACTATGTTCTCAAATAAATGGTTGTTTATGTCTTTTTGTAAAAAAAATAAAATTAATTTTTGACACTTTAAAAAATATGTTTGATAGAATAAAACTAATTTTTTAATTGATAATGTCTAAATTTTCTTAGGGTGATTTTCTGGTATTTTTCGAAAAGTTTTGTTTTTTGAGGACTATTGAAAAGTACAGAATTGTAATTAAAAAAATTCATTTTCATTTAATTTATTTAGAATTATTTTCAATTGATTTTAAATTTAAATTTTATCAATTATACATATATTAATCTACTTTAGGTCATTTTAATTAATTTCACATTGAAATTGGATATAAAACCTTTGTAAACTTTTGATCATTTTCACTTTCAAACCCCTCTTTCTCGTCACATCTGTGAGATTAATTTTAAATTTTTTTATGCGCTTTTTTCAATGGAATTTTGAAAATTTTATTCCATAATTTTAGTCGGAATAATTTATAATGTTAAATTAGTTGAACATAATTTTTAACCCATATGATTAGTGAATGTTGTAAAAATTAATTACCGTGGTTAAGGTTAAAATGGGCTTACCAGTGGTTAAATTACAATGATATTGGTAAAAATAACCTATAAGCTTTTATAAAAAATTATATTTCGTTCATATTTTCACCACTAAACCTATAAGGTTTGAAAATGGAATAATTGGGACCCTTGTGGCATATGAAAAACGTGGGAACACTTATTTCTTTTGAAAAATACCAAATGTGACCTCTTCCCCAATTATAAAAGTTCATCACCTATCATATCTTCTTCATACATAAAAATATCTTTGTATCATAAATTATCTACCCATATGACTTCAAAAATTCCCTCCCTTCATACTTGAAGCCTTATTTTGAGCATAAATCCATCCTAGGAAGGATTTTAGTGCAGACCAAAGGATGATACCTGAAGAAGTGGTCACGTTTATCAACGAATGTTTTTTCTTTATTTATTAGTCAAACAAATTTATTTATTTTTATATATTGATTATATAACAAATTAATTATCTTCCACATAATTATATGTTTTTATGATATTTAAATTACCTACAATCATCTCCACTTCCACCGAATGGGTTATAAAATCATCGTTTTTGTGTATAGCGGACTACAGACTCATGAACAGATGTTAATCATTTCTCTGTGACCACCAATCAAAGATTATCATAATGATATATTTATTTTTTCATATATTATATATAAATATTATTTATGATATTATTATTATTCTTTAATTTTTATATCACACATACCTTCATGCTTTCTATTTTGTGAGAATACGATAACTTCGTTCATGTGTACAGAGGAATACCACCTCGCGAAATGATGTTATTCCTTCACTCTTAGCATGAGATGTATTATAAATGATTTTAATAATAATATGTGATATATATGAAATAAATATTATCTTTTAATGAAAATATATCATATACTTTTCTTTATTTTAATCTAACAAGAAAATTAAAATAGTGTTTATGCATATGTACGGCTTACCGTCTCCATGAACATTGTATTTCATTTCCGATTTCTATATTTTATAGACTATTATAAGTACATATATACTGAATATATAATATATTTATATAATTTTTATCATTCTAGATGTTATTATATCATTATTAAAGTAATAAAACCACAAATATAACGAGTTAAAACATTTATGAAAAAAGGCTATTACCTGAAACACAACATTAACATGGAATCATTAATAAAATATTAATAATAGGTTATAATAAGATAATATATGGTATTATATATATAAATACGATTCTATAATATATTTATAATTTTTTTTAAAACATGAGTTTTTAATGAGTAGGACAAAAGTCAATACTTAAGGTAAGTTATTTTTGTCTAAATTTTCCTTCTTTGATACGTATGTTATGTTATACACCTATAATATTTCACAAGGTTTATATAAAACCCATTTGACATGTAATATCATTAATTTATTAATCCTACTGATATTTGAAGTTTCATTGTATGTTATTCTTTTATGGGGCTTATGAATCATTGTTACCAATGTGGTAAAGAATTTATGTAAAAAATATTATCATTTTTTGGGATTATTTATTATTATATCTCCAATGTTAAAATATTACGATATTCCTCTCATGAATTTACACGAATTTTCTCTTAAACTATTTATTCATTATACCTTCAATTAATGGTACCATTTTTCCAATATTTCGTATTTATGATTATTATGAAAATGTTTTTTTAGAAAATTCGACATTATTTGTATTTTCTGTCAGAAATATGTTTTCCTTTAATACCATGTTTTATAAAAAAAATGAAAAATTTTCTATTACTCTCTTATGATATTAAAAATAAATTTTTACCCATTTTTTTATTTTTACCAAAAAAATGAAATGAATATTCATTTGGTTTGCCAAAACAATGATCTTTTTTCTTTTATATAAAATGTGAAAGGAATATTTGTTTTAATGAGTATGCCATGAATGTAATTTTATAATGTCATGACCAATAATTACATTGTATCTTAACATGAATGTTTTCATGTATAATTTTATAGAAAATTTATTTCAAATTTTTTTACATTTTAAAAAACATTTTTCAATGTGGAAAAGATATTTTCTCAAAAAATTAAATGATCTTTCAAAAAAACCCAACTAAGAATACATATGTTTGTGTTACTTATGTATTAATTGTAATATGATATAAGGATACCATTCATATTATTTCTTAGAATTATTTATTTTTTGGTTTAATGATATTTATGAAACTTGATTCTTTTACAGGTTACTCTATAATGAATTGATTATAAAACATGTATATTTTCTATAGGTTGTTATATGTTAAAATGTTTTTGATACCAATTTTATTTCATGTGTTATGATGTGATGAATGTTTATGATCCAATGGATCATATAAATATGGATTTCATTATGTGATGGGTGGGACTTATATCTTCATCTAATTCATTTGGTAATGATTTATATCTCATGATATAGATAGGATTAGAATGAGGAGTGAACCTGGTTTAGTAAGGTAATTTTCCCTCTATGATGATCTTAGAAGTGATCCTTGACTACTATAATGGTTTGGGTAGTGAACCCAGTCCAATATGATAGCCTTGGTAGTGTTACTTGACTAATATATAAATTACATTCTATGCTTATGTGTATGCCACAAATTCACGTCTTATGCTAATTTTATTCTCTAATTGCTCATTATCTTTGATTATATTATTATTAATGTCTTATGAATTGAAAATATTTATTTCATGACTCATGTAAATGATCTTTGATATGTGGGTGCTAGTTTTTATATTTTATGCTCATGTTCCCATACCCTTATGTTTATGTTATCCTAACATATTTTTATTTTTTACCGTTACTAAGAATCTAATCACACCCTTTATTATGATTCCTTCCCCCATTTCATAAAGATAAGTAATATATATAATATGTCTAATAAGGGTTCTAGTTATTAAAAATGTTGTGGAATTTGACATATCTCACCTATGGACTAGTGTTTATGTTTCCATGTTTCCAAATACACTAAACTATTATGGTCCTCAAGAGTTTGTTTTTATAATGTAATAAATATTCAAAAATAATAATTAATATCTATGTATAGTATGCCTGGATCACTATAGTTGGTATCAAATGATAGTTTTAGTTAACCATTGGAAACAATGATGAGAAAACCTTAGTGATAACTTTAAGGTAATGTCTAAGGATAACTCTAAGGATGAGTCAAAGCATAGGAGAATATCTTGGAATTTTTTTAAAGGATAGAGTGAGTGGTTTCCTCAAAATACATCCCTGTATGGATAATACAAGTGGATTTGGTTGTGGAATATATGTAACTAGGGTTAATAACCCCAAAAAACACCATATTTATCTATACTTAATCAGGAACTGGTACACAAAAATTGGTCCTAATACACACCTAGTATGACACTTCTAGTGGATATGCTTTGGAAATCAAAAAACTCTTTAAAAAATATCATGAAGGATTTAAATTGAATATGACTACGAATAACCTAGGTAAAACCTAAGGTTTCATAGATTAACAAATTATGTTTCATAATTTAAACATCCTATAAGAATTGTTTCAAGATTATGTGGTTCCCCACTATGACTATTTTTTCTTATACAAGGATTTTTGGTTTTATTAAACGGTTAGAACCTAAAGAAACTAAGTTAATGATATGTGTTCCAGATGATGCAATTAGTTTCTCCTTAATAATCCAAATTTTATGGGGGATATAATTCTAAATCTCATTTCCATGTTCACACAAATTTCTCAATATATGAATCATGATACACATACTTATGAACAAAGGAGGGAACATAATTTTATTGATTCATTCATGATTCAATGTCCAACTTCTTTTAGTTGGACTTTTGATCCACTCGTTACTGAAACATGGATCGGTACCACTGAAAATATATTTTATATTATCCATTGTTCAAAACCTAATTTTTTTATTGTCTTCTATTTGATAGGTGATGTAGTTAAATGGAGGAATCTTATCAAGAATATGAGGCAACGTGATGAAATTTTCACCATTGATTGGGATGAGTTCAATAATTTTTTTTCAATAAGCACATTCCTTGTGTTCTTCGTATGAAGATAGAGAATGAGTTCCTTAAGTTAAAGTAAAATCATGATGAATTAGTTTCCACCAATGAGGAAAATTTTACAATACATGTGAGGTACACTTCTGGAATTATCGTCCACCATAAAACTATGTTTGATCAATTATTTAGTGTCTTAAAACAATGTATCCAAATGGACATAGCCATAATAGATTTCATTAGTTATGAAGAGAGTGTGAATTTCTATATAAAGGTGAAAATGGAGGTTGAAGTTACCTATAAATCTTATGGTTCAAATAAGAAAATGATGATGGAGTTCAAAGGAAAATCTAAAATCAATGGATATAAAATGATGACATTTCCATTATTCTCAAAGTGTGGGAAGAAGCATATAATAAATTTTAATAAATGACTAATAAATGTTTTGAGTGTTGAAGGGAAGGTTATTGGGTAATTGATTATAGAAGTGATGGGAAGAAGTTGGATAAGAATTCAAATAGAGATAAAGTTTCACATAAAACACCTCCCTCACTTCAATGCTTTAAATGAATGGATTTTAAGAATTATGCTAACCAATTATCAACTATGAAGTTTAATTATGATGATCGACATTAGAAACTTCTCAAGATTAGATACAAATGGAAATATAATGCGATCATTGTTTCTTATAAGGGGTGCGAAAATTATGTGGTGAAAGGTATACTTACCATCCAATCTATAACTGAAAATGTCTTATTTGACTCTATCTATAACTATTATATCATATCTATATAATTTTCTAATGGTATCAAGAATCATCCCAAATGATTAGTTGTAGAATTAGTAGTGAAAATCCCTAACGGGAAGATTATCGCATCTCAATTATATGATTCCTCTCTTGTTAACATTGGTAGGAATATTATTCCAACAAATATTTTTATTCTTACTTTGGTTGAATTTGATGTTATCTTGAGCATGTATTGGATTTATGTATCCCACATAAATTTTCGAGGAAGAAAAGTTACATATGATACTCAAAACTATCCTATGATTTTCTATTAATGTAATGATATGTATAAGCTTCCAAAGGAGACCACATCCATTGTATGAGTCTTAATTCCCATTAATAAAGGGAATTTATCTCAAATGGTTTGGGAGAAACTTGGCATCAATGATATTCCTATTGTGTGGATTTTTTTGATGTATTTCTGTAAGATTTGTCTTGTATTCCAGCACAACGTGATGTTGAGTTCTTAATAGAACTTATACTTGGTGCCACACCGATTTCAAAGACTCCATATAGAATGGACCTAATTGAGCTGTATGAATTAAAGAAGCAACTCTAGGAGAACCTTGAAAAGCAATTGATTTGGTTATGTGTGTCACCTTGGGGTATATATATTATTTTTTTCAAAAAAAAGATGGATCAATGTGACTCTACATTGATTATCGAGAGTTGAATAAGATCATGATCAAGAGAAAGTGTCTTATTCCATGTATTGATGTCATGTTTGATTAACTACATAGAGATCAATACTTTTATTAGATCAATCTTTGATTTGGATATCATCAATTGTGGGTTAATAAGGAGGATATACCTAAGACAACATTCCGTACAAGGTACATACACAATGAATATATATTGATTCCATTTGATCTTACTATTTACCTAACTATCTTCATGGATTTAATGAATAGAGTAATTATAGGTTACCTTGATATATTTGTGGTATCCTTTATAGATTATATTCTCATCTAGTCAAAGAGAAATTAAGAGCATGAAGATCTCTTGAGAATTTTACTAAAGATCCTAAGGAAGGAAAAACTTTATGGAAAATTTTAAAAATTGTGAATTTTGGTTTCAAAATGTTTTATTTTTGGGTCATATAATCTCAAGAGAGGCTATATCAGTAGATCCATCAAAGGTGATGGATGTTGAATATTGTCCTAGAAAAACCCTAGTGACTGATATCTATATTTTTCCTAGTTTAACTGGATATTATCGACAGTTTGTGGATATTTTATCACGACTGTATAATCCTCTAACCAAGTTAACTTAGAAGGGATCCAAGTTCCTCTAGATAGATGAGTGGGAAGAAAATTTAAAGGAACTAAAGAGAAGGTTAGTCATCACACCTATTCTTACATTAATTTGTAGTGTTGATGGTTTTGGAATATATAATGATTCATCCAATAATGGGTTGGGTTGTGTTCTTATGTAGAATGACATGGTTACAAATTATACCTCATGGAAACTAAATATTAAGGAGAAAAATTACCCATCTCTTGATTTGGCGTTAGGTACTATAATTTTTTGCATTAAATATATGAAGGCATTATATTTATAGAGAAAAGTGTGATATATATACTGATTATAAAATTTTTAGTATATATTCACATAGAATAAGTTGAATAAGCACCAAATACGATGATTAGAGATGATTAAATAATATGACTAACTAATACATTAACACCCTTGGAAAGTGAACATGGTGGTATATGCTTTGATTAAAAAGGATTATTATATATTCTCTACGATGAGGATCAAAAAAGATAAAATATTTAGGGATTTTTAAAGGATGGGTTTGAAAATCTAGGATGAAGGGGAAAAGTTTTACCTTTCTCAATTTGGCGTTCAACAATCTATCCAACTGAAGATTAATGAGGCATAAAAGGAAGATGTAAAACTACAAAAGTTTGTTATAAATGTTCCTGAGTTTAACCATGATCATGATGGAATGATAATGTTCAGGAACCATGGGTGTTTTCCTATCATTCCATTCTTGAAGAATGGGTTTTTAGTGGAATATCACTATTTTTAATTCTCTATTCATTATATATGTACAAAGATGTATAGATATTTGAAAGAAAACTTTTGGAGTGATGGGATAAAGAGTGACATTATAGATTTTGTATCTCATTTATTAGTATGAAATCAAGTTAAAGATGAAATAAAAAATTATAAGGGGATGTTAAATCCATTTCCCATACCATAATGTAAATAGGAAAACATCCTCATGTATTTTTTTTGTACTCTCCAATACATATAAAGGGAATAATTCTATATGGGTGGTAATCAATTTCATTACTAATTCATCAAACTTCATGACTATAAAATAATAATTTTATCTAGATCATATTTCAAGTACATACATTAAAGAAGTGGTAAGGTTGCATAGATTTCCATATTCCATTGCATCAGATTGAGATATGAGGTTAACCTCAATGTTTTGGTGAAGTCTTCAGCAAGATCTTGATATAGTGTTGGGTTTCAACATTGTGTATTTTCCTCAAATATACAGTTAGTCTAAATGAACAATTAAAACCCAAGAGTATATATTTAGATATTTTTCTTTGGATTTTAAAGGAGGATGGGATCAACACCTTCCTCTAGTTGAGTTTTCATAATATGATAACTTTCACCCAATAATTCAGATGGATCCTTATAAATCCCTTTATTGAAATAAATGTTGAGCTCCAACGTGTTGAAATGAAGCTAGAGAATGAAATATATTATGACTTGAGATAGCTGAATAAATGGAAAATAATGTTGGATCCACTCAATAGTAAATCAATGAAGCATAGATTCATGAGAAAATTAATGCATATAATCACCGATTTGATCCAGAATTTCAGATTGGTGATAAGGTGTTTCTAAGAATTTCTTCATAGAAGATGTTTATGAGATTTGAGATGAATGAGTAATTAATCCCTAGGTATATTAGTCCCTTGAAATTCTTTATCATATCTTGATGGTATCCCATTTCTTGGTGATTCCACAAAACCTCTCTCAAGTGTAGGATGTGTTCCATGTATCTCTCTTTAGGAATTTCATACCTAACCATTCACATGTTCAAAAATCAGAATCTATACCACTAGAGAAAGATCATTCTTGTGAGGAACAACTAGAAGAGATTCTAGATAGTATAGAGAATTTAATAATAAACAATAAAACTCACCTGTCCAACTTTTTTGTAGAGAAACCACCAATTTGAGGAAGCTACATGGGAACTTGAGGATATAATGTGTCAGAATTATCTTTATTTATTTGCTTCATAATGATGAATTTTAAGGGATAAATTCATTTTAAGGGGGGTAGAATATAACACCCTCAGTTTTTATGAATTATTTTTCCTGATTTAATTAAATTTTATAGATGCATTTAATTATACACAACATCATGTTAATATTTCAATATAGATAATATTAGCTTAGCTTGCGTTGTATCCAACACCGACTTCTAACAAAACCTTGATACATGATGAATATAGTTATTGAAAAAAATATACATTAAACTAGGTGATATGAATAGTAATAAATATTTTTTAAATAATAATTATAATTGGTTTACATAAATAAAGCCTACTAATAATAAAATACATAACTTTCGTTAAAGTCTTTATATGTTTTGAAAATACTATTTTTTTCAAAAAAACAACTTTTTAAGTATTTTGTGAAATTTTAGAAAAATTTAGAAAAATATTGTCATAAAATTAAATTAAATTTTAATACATAATTTCAAAATTATATTAAGGTGATTTTTTGGGGTTTTTCTGAAAATATTCATTTTTTGATGAATAGTGACAAATACTGAATTTGAATTGAAAATGGAATTTTCATTTAATTTCATTATTGATATTTTAAATTGGTTTTAAATTTATATTAGTTAAGTTATATATCTATTAATCTAGTTTAGGTAATTGGAATAAATTTCGTAATTAAATTGAATACAGAAGCTTTGTAAACTTTTGATCATTTTCACATTAAAAACCTGCTTACTTGTCATGTCTTCTTGATTAATTTAAAATTTATTTTTTCTAGTTATATGAATAGATTTTGGAAAAATGGATTCCATGTTTTAAATAAGAATAATTTATAATTTATAATAAGTTTATGTTAATTTTTTACCAAATTTAATAGTGAATGCAGTAAAAATTAATTACCAGGTTAAGATAAAATTGGGTTTACTGGGGGTTAAACTAAATATATGAGGGTAAAAATAACCTATAAACTTATCTAAAAATAATTTAATGGACTTATTAGTACAATTAAACATATGAGGTTCTATAATGGCCAAATTTGGACCCTTTTAGAATATGAAAAATGTGGGATCACTTATTTCATTTCAAAAACACCAAATGTGCCATCTCCCCCACTTATAAAAAGTCACCACTATCCTATCTTATTCACACATTAAAGCATATTTGGTTCAGACAAGAAAAAACCTATTCAATTCCAACTTCCCTACCCTCTTCCTAGAATCTTTTTTCAGAATAAATTCATCATAGGAATACTTTTAGTGAAAACCTAAGAAGGATACCTGAAGAAGTGGTAACGTTCATAATAGAACATTTTTGTTTTATTTCTTCCTCAAAATAATTTGTTTATTTTAATATAATTATTATATAATAAACTAATTATATTACATATAATAATATGTTTTATTATATGTTAATTTCCAACAATCATTTACAATTCCATCAAATGGGTAACGAAATCATTATTCAAGTGTACGGAAAACTACTGCCTCATGAACTAATGCCATTAATTTTTCCATTAACACATATAAAGGCATTATATATTGATGGATTTATTATTTATATATTATATATATGATTTTTATTATGTTATTAGTATTCAATAATTATTATATCTTATATACCTTCATGCCTTCTATTTTTTGGGAATACGATAATGTTGTTCGTGTGTACAACAGACCGCCACCTCAAAAAGCAATGTGATACAATCAAAATTTACAAGGAATGTATTAAGGAATGTTTTAATAAGAAAATAAAATATATATTACAAAAAAATGATTTTTTATTGATGATATATAATAGAATTTTATTTCATTCAATTTGATAATAAAATGGAAACAAAGTTCATGCATATGTATGGTATACCCTCTCCATGAGCAGTGTATTTCATTTCCTATTTCTATATTTTATATATTATTATAAATAAATTTATACTGAATATATATTATATATATATATCATCTTTATAATTATTTATAATATGAAATCATGAATAATTTAAGAGAACCAAAAATAAATCAAATCAAAACTTTTATAAATAATAAAGCTTTTATTACCTGAAACGTAACATTAACATGGAGTCGTTAATAAACGACTACTAAAAGGTCATGAGAAGATCATATATGGTATGATATGTATAAATATTATTTTTTAATATATTTAAAATAAAATTAAATTTATTATATATCAGTTATTAATGAGTATGATAGATGTTAAGGCTTAAGGTATGGGATTTTTGTCACAAATTTCTTTCTTTGAGATGTATGTTATGTTATGCACCTATATTGCTTCAAAAGGTATATATATATCCCCTTTTATAATTAATATTATTTATTTTTTCATACTCATTTTATTTTTATTTTATTTTATTCCTTCATGGGTCTTATGAATCAATGTTACCAAAGTGATAAAGATTTTATGTTACAATCTCATCATTTATAGGGATTTTTTATGATTACGTCTCCAATGTTGATATCGCATGACCTACGAGTCAATAATTATCATGAATATTCTTATCCTATAGTTATTCATGATAACTTAATGTAATGATACAATTTTTCCAATCATTGGTACTTAAAATAATTAATAAAATGTTTTCAATAAAATCTGAATTTATTTCTCTCTTTGATCGAAAATATGTTTTCTAAAAAAACATGTTTTCTAAAAAAACATGTTTTCTAAAAAAAATTTAATTTTTTTTATTAATATATTATTCTTTTTAAAATAAATTTTTCCCATGTTTTACTTTTAAAATAACTTAAATTAATCTTCATGTAATATTATAAAACAATTAATGTTTTCTTTTATCGAAAATATAAAAGGAATCTTCTTTTTAATGTACAGGGCATGAACGTAATATTCAAAATTCATGACCAATCACTGACTCAAATATTTATTTTTATTTTTTCAAGGTTATTTTCAAATAAAATGGTTTTCAAATTGATTTATGTTTTATAAATCGTTTTTCAAAGAGGAAATTATATTTTCCACAAGAAATGTTTTAAATGATCTTTCAAAATTATTTTCCAACTAAAAGGAAATATGTTGGTGTTTCTTATACCTTTTCAGGTATATTATACATTTATACCATTATAAATATTTCAATTAATGTTTTTTGTTTTGATGGAATGATGTTTATGAAACCTGATTCTTTTAAAGGGTTATTCTATGATGAAATTATTATGAATCCTCACTATTTTCCATAGGTTATGATATTTTGAAATGTTTATGATACCCATTTCACTTCATGGTTTATGATGTGATGAATGTTTTGATATTGTGGGACACATAATTATGGTTTTCATTATGTTATGGTTGAGGACTATATCACAATAAAATTCCTTGGGTAAAGATTTATATCTCATGACATATATAGGAAAAAAATTAGGAGTGAACTTGGTTCAGTAAGAGACTTTTTCCACTATGATGGTTTTGGGAATGAGCCATGACTACTATTATTTTTTGGGTAGTAAACCCATTCCAATACGACATCCTTGGAATTTATCCTCAACTAATATGGAAATTATTTTCTATTCTTATTTGTTTACCAATAATCCATGTCTTATTCTAATGATATTCTCTCATAGATCATTCTCGTTGATTATCTTATGATTCATGTCTTATGAACTACCAATATTTATACCATGACTCGTTTATATGATCTTTTATATATAAGGTTTGGTTTTAAAAAGTTTTTTTTTCATGTTCCCATACCCTTATTTTCATTGTGTACTTACACATCTCCCTTCTTTACCCTTATTATGAATCTGAGCTCACCCTTTATTATGTTTCATTTCCCCAGGTTGGGAAGATATGTATTATGTATGATATCTATAAGAAGGGTTATAGTTATAAATATTTTAGTGAGAGATTATGTGGCTCACCTATTAACCAGTGTTTATTATTTCATGTTTCTAAAGACATTAAACTATTATGGTCCTCAGGTATGAGTTCGTGTAATGTAATAAATGTTCACAAAAAATGATTATATATATATATGATAATATTGGGTCTATATAGTCTCCCCTACATCAATATAAAATAATAATAATAATCACATCTCAATCGAGTATGATCTACAATCCTAAACCTAGATCCATCATATGTTATTATTTTCATTAACCAAACCAACTCTATAATATGAAGAGTAAGTTGAGAGAATAGGGAGAAAGAAGGCCTGGAAAATAAAATAATGAAACTATTATAGATACCATTGAAAGATGGAAAATAACACACCTATACTCAACAAAAAAAATTCTTCATTCTAGAAAATTTCAAACATTAAGAAATAAATAATAGGGATTTTCAGACATCATTAAATTACCCTCGAGATCACTCATCTAGTTAGATACTCCATGATAATTGAATTATGAAGAGGTTAAATGGAATGAAAGAATGAAAATGATACAGGTTGTGGGGAAATAATGAAGTGGTATATTACAATATATATAATTATAGATAATAGAAATCATATTCTATTCTCAAGGATGGGGCCAGGTTTTGAGCTCTTTATAATGGAAGGGGTGAGAGTTTTAATTAGGAAGTGGAAAGGATATTAAATAATTTTTGATGCGCATGGGGATAAATCCATGTTGGGATTTCTTAATAAATATTATTCTTATATATATCTATATTATATGTTTTTAAATTATTATAATTTATGAAAACGTTCCTATGATATTCATATGACTGTTACCTTTGAATCTCCCTTGTGAACTTGTTTTCAACTTTTATCTTAGACAAAATCACATGTTCAAATAAAATATTTAAAAATATTTTTTCTGTTGATAATCACAAAATTCATTCCATGTTACTTTAGTTCTTTTCCATTAATGTAGCTTGTGATGGTATGGGAAAAAATGTCTTTATTTGATGTTGGGTATATATAAAAGGCTGAAGAGATCTTATGTTGCATCACTCGGATATGTTAAGATAAATTTTAATATAATTTTAATGAAAAAGATTTCATTGGTGGGACTTTGGTGGTACAATAAAATCTATGGAGTTAATTGGGAGGACATAGCTTAAATCACTAGAAAAGAGATGTGATAGTAAGAGAATGTGGCTCATGAGACTAAATCCCTTGGAACTTACTCATATGCATTAGACTCCCTCACAAATCTATTATTACCTTGTGATATGGGGACGATTTTACATTTATGCATGTCCATTACTACATGATTACTCTTTCATATTTCATGCATTAATCTTACATATCAATTCTTCCAAAATTTAGAAAAGGCACTATCAAAGTTTCTCTTATCTAGCCAAACCTAGTTCTGTTTAATTCTTAAATAACATCTAGAAAAATCATTTTGATCATCCATGGCTGGCATAGATAGATTTATTTTATATATAAATATCATAACTTACAAATTCAAAGTTATACATGATAATAAAATTCCTAATATTAACAAAATCAATTAAATCCCAATATTATGCAATTTTTATAATAAAAACATAAATATTCAAAAATGATCAAAATGTGATTATTCATCATATATTATCAAAATTATTGAAATATTATAAAATAATTAAAACATTAAAATATAGAACATATTCGTTTCACCACTCCTCCATAATTTTCTTTTTTTACTTTCGGAAAAAATCTTCATCCAAAACAAAAGTTCACACAAGAATAAAAATACGAGATAATATCAAATAATTTCTCAAAAATTAAAACTATCATTTCACTTTTTTAAAAAATATTTCCCCTTCATTTTCTCCTGTCATGTTTAATTTTTTTTCAACCTTAAGTATACATACATCAACCAATCAAAACTTACCACACATTACATACATATCTCTCTTTACTAAGGATAAGTTTATTTTAGACTGATAATTGTACCTTGAAAATTCATATGTATCCATAATTTTGTTAAAATTATTATTTAATCTCATTGTGAGAAATAAAAATTAATTTAATCATGAGTTTTTTTAATTTATTCTTGGTGGATAAGGTTTAGAGGTTTCATTTTTAAAAAAATCAAGAAAAGATAAGGTTTTAGTCTAAAATAAAATTAATGAATATTTAAGTTAAATGAGGAAAAATTTATCACCCCATTTCCCATAACAAAATAATTCCCATACAATTCCATTTTCTTAAATTGGTCCATGATCTAAAAAATAAATATAATTAATGAATTTTTCCATATTATCCCTTTTTTTTCTTTTTTGGGGATTCTTAATTAATCAATGATTATAATGAATAAGTGAAAATTATTTCCCTTTTATTTTTTATCATGTTCATTAGTTTGAAAATTAACATAATGAATAATTAAATCTCCTCTCTAATTTTTTATTTTTTTAGGCATAATTTTACAATCCATTTTTTAAGAGAATATATTGATATAAATGAAGTATAATGAATAATATAACTCATTTCCATTCTTTACCAAATTTCTAGAATGACGAATCCACCTAAACATTCACCCACCATGAAAATTATTCCCAAATAACACTCTTAAAATGTATTTCCCCAACACTCAAACATGGAATAATCATGAAAATGTATTAATATTGTAGGTAGATGAGGGATAATTGTCTTGTAATGTGGCTTAAACATATAATTATATTCATGGGTTTATAATGTATTAACAAGGGTTGATTTAAAAGGTAGGTCTTAAGGGAAAATGATATAATGGACTATAAATATTTGAAAAATAAATAATCACAAATTAAAATTCTCACCCAAGTTTTATGTTTCTCTCAATTAAGTGAGACTATTAAGAAGACTATGTAAAAAATTTTAAAATACTGCTTAGGATAGTAAATATAATTTGTGTCAATTTTTATTGATATGGATTTTATAAATTAGTAAAAATTATAAAAATTTAAAAATATAAGTTAAGGAAAAACTTTCTTTTCAGCAATCATTAAAAAATCATTTTCACTAATAATAAAATAACATATATCCAATTTAATTCTAGATTGAAAATTGATAATGGATATTCTTTTAACATCAAATTTAATTAATAATAAAACAAAAAATAAAATTCACCAAAAAATCTTAATAACTGTTTAACACACCCCATACAAAAATGTTATTACTAATCCATGGTGTAAAAAAGTTGGGAATTAGTGCGGTAAACATAATATGTTAGAGAAATACAATCTGGTTTTTATTTTTCATCTACTGTATTGACTTTGGGTCATAAAGTATACCTTCTACATCTTATAAAAAAAGGAATTACTAATTATTAAAAAATTATTGAATTTTGTAGATTTGGAATAGTAAAGATAAACATGGGTAACCCCACCCATAAGAGGTGTTGTGTTTATACTACCAATATCTGGGTAGTATTTTGATTAACACCTCTCTAAACGATGACGGGGTTTCTTTTATAACAACCACTACATCCTTTTGGATCCCTATCTCTATATATGATTCTTCTTTTGGAGGTATTCATTAGGATTGTACTTTTTTTACCTCCTCAATAGAAAAGGATAACTAGGGTTGTATTTTGGAAGAAGGTAGGGTTCCATAAGTTCTTCCACTACCCATGCAACTTATTATTCAAAATATAGGGCCCAAATAATGACTATTGCATAAAAATATTAATCTAAGGGTAATTAAGTGAATAATTATATTTTATTAAAATCAAATAAAGAAGCATTTATGTTAGAATCCCCCCCTTTTATTATCCGTGTTATAAATATTTCTCCCCATGTAGGGAATCTATGAAGTCTTATTATTCAATTTCGAAGACCATCCTCTCCTTTATATTGGGAAACTATTTTTATTCTTTATCACCCATCAGTTACATTAAATATTTATATTCAATAAACTTAAAACAAGGGAAGTGAATTGGATTGTTTAAAATTGTAACAAAATAAGATATTTTAAGGTTATGTCCTCTCCCTTAAGTTGATCAATTGGAATTATTTTTCTTTATCAAGTAAACTGGGGGAAAGTCTTAATTTTAAGGTAGAAAATGATTTCGATGTGTATATTCATCTTATTAAATATATTCTTGAAATATTAGAGGGAATATAAGAGAATCTTTTGGTTCCTAAACCACTTATTTTTAGAATTATGGAACGTATTGTGAAAACTAAATTAGTTATCTAAATAAGGATTTAGAATTGGATATTTAAATTCATATTTAGAATCCTTTATATTCTCTCAAAACTAATCCTATTTTATATTTATTATTGAACTCAATACACCTATATAAATAATAGAAAAATAGTTCTATTTATGGGAGAGGCTGAGTTAAAAATGGTATTATTTTATTAATTTTATTACATAATATTTAAAAAGTGTGAAAGCATAATGTTATATTAACTTAATTCCTTAGAGATGGTGAAAATATTTGGCACAGGACTATCACAGTGTGTGTAAAATATAATTTATAATACTCCTTGTATATCATAGTGTCTTACGAGGGTCATATCTCAAAGATAATTTTTTAATCACTGGATATTATTATCAATTTATTTACATTTTTTATACTTTAAATATATTAGTTTAAGGAAAATAGTGGGGATTTTTTGGTTTGTGAAAACAAAAAAGAAATAAAATAAAATTAAACGAAATGAAACAAAACTATCATAAGTGAAAAAAAGTTGATCCTTTGTTCAGTTACATGGGTTCCTTTATTATCCATTTTAATTGTTTTGAATTTACTTAATAACTAATTGTATTGTAAAGAATTAATCAAATCAAAAATATGTTTTTTATAATTAGTTCACCTAATACAAATCCTTATCACATCGAGTCTAACCTCTTCTAATAACACATACTTATAATTACTCTTTAATTAATTATATGTTCCCATCCTAAAACCATCTTCGTCATATGTTATTTTATTCCTTGACAAACTCAACCATATATTATTAAAATTATTCTGAGAGAATGGAAGTAAAGATGGTTTAGTGAGGAATATAATGAAATTATAGTAGATTCCATAGAAATATTGCTAATCCCCACACTAATCCTTGACACACTGACTACCTCATCAAAAATTCATTAATAAATGAACAATATAGATTCAAGAACTGTATTAAACTTCATATGGGATAATTATTAGGGTTAGCTACACCACTATCATTAATTTTTGAATCAGAATGGTGGAAAAAATATGAGGATAATAAGAGAGAGATAGAGACGAGGGATAAATAAAAAAATATGACATCAAAATATTAAAAATTAAAAAAGAAATAAATTATATTATATTTGTAAGGATGCTGGATATATTGATAAACCTTTAAAATGGAAGGGTTATGGTTTTTAAAAAGTTAATATAAGAGAAATTGAATAATATTTGGAATTAATGGTATGAATCCACGTGGGAATGGCTTGAGTTAGAGGAATCATCTATGTTGTAGTCTTCCAGGTTTTTCTTAGTTTCTAATTCCTTAAACAAATTTCATGATATTTTCATGACACTTACCTTTTAATATTTCTCATGCTATTTGAAATGAACCAATATAAAATCCATACATTATACATCATTTTCATAATTTGAACATTACATCTCTAATATAATATCACATCCATGGACCTAAATGTTTAATAAATTTTATAATTAACTATATAACCAATTTATTTTTCAAATTTATCAATATTTTCTATAAGTAATCTTCACATAAGACAAAAATGTTTGATATGTTTTACATAATATTATTCTTCATAAAATGGGGAAAGGAAATATATTAAAGGGGTGAAATTATATGTCCAATAATGTTAAACATTGGAGATATCAATCAATGATAATAGGTGAATATAAGAGGGTAATTTAGCTATGAGAACCTAATGAGAGTGTAATTACTTAACATTGGAGAATCATACCCAATAATAAATTAGTTTTAAATCATTAAATAATGGAATGGTATAAAAATTAGTTATAATTCAATAATCTTGATCTATGATAACATTATAAATCAAGACATTTCACAAGAGTATTGAATAAACATAAGAATAGAAAATCATTTTCCTTATCAAGGCCCATATCCAAGAGCATATTGACATCATGAATAGAATACCTTAGTGGATTGGGTTCACTCCCCATTCCCTGTAAACCTTAGTAGTTAGAGTCCCTTAGTGAATTTGGTTTAATACCTATTCTCTTAGATGTTATCTCATGAGATATAAAACTTTAACAAATTTATTGGACAAATATACTATATCCACCCTTTACAAAATGATAAAAAATATATTTTTATACCACTAGAATATAAGAGCATTCATTATTCCTTCATATCTTAATTCACCTATGGAAAATAAAAATATTTCAAGATAACTTCTTTAAAACATCATCAAAATCCATCTAGAAAATGAGTGTGGATGGTATCATTAGAAAATATCCCAAATATAGTAATGAAATCATTAATTTATATTGACATATATAAAAAATAATTTCATAAAAGCATTAGAGAAATTATTTTTAAATAATAAGAAATAATGTTTTCTTCTAGTAGCATTTAAAAAAATCAAAAAATTCATATAAACATGGGAATATGATTTTCTTTGAAATATCATGGAAACATGGGAAAAAAATTAATAAAAAATAAAATCCATGATTATGGAAAAATGTGGTTAAATTGTAAATTTTAAAAAAACTTTCACACTACTATAATGAAAGTCAAAAGAAACCCACATGGGATAAGATTCCTTTTAAATAATTTTTATATAATGTAAAAGATAAATGAAAATATCCTTTTTAAATCATATAAATATAGTGAATATAATTATAGAAACATTATAAATAACTTCCTCTTGGAGGAAACTGGTTTGGTAAAAGACCTCAATGATTTTAAAGTAAGAATTTAACACCATATATATTTTTAAATAAAAACCCCCTTCAAAGAAATAACATTTGAGGGAACATAATATACCATCAGTATAAATAGATTCATGACATAATATGTCAAATAGGTAGTATATTTTAGATCATAAGAGTTTATGATGGCTACAAGATGGGGTGAATTGTAGTTTTAAAAAGTTGAACTAATTAAAATCCAAAACTATTTATTATATTTATCAAAATGAGTTTGAATATGATGATTAGATTAACTATTGATAGACATAGAGTGTGTCCAATAAATAATATTAGAGAAAATATTACTAAAATAAACTTTTATAACAAATTTCACAGAGAAATTAAAATAACTTGAAAAATAAGAAAATTGAATCTTTATAAATTTCTTTATTGAAATGATAAAAAAATTATAAAATGAATAAGTATAATTTAACTTTTAGTGAAATGGAAGTAAATAACCTTGACATAAGGTATCTTTAGTTTAAAAATAATTGTTAGTTCTACATTTCTTTAAGATAAATTCATTGATCACTAATATTAGAATCAGTTATGCCTTCCTATCCCTAGAAGACCTCAATCATATTAATAGGATTCAGATGTCTTCGTATCCCCAGATTTCCTCAATCATATCCTTGATAAAACATAGAATACAATTGAAAAATATGTTCTAAGGATTTTACAACACTCATACATAATCCTTAGAATAGAAAAATATCCAACGTATTATAAATAAAATCATAATAATAAGTTATAGTAGAGCGATCTTTAAACAAGTTATGTTTGTAAAAGTGTCTGATCCTAGAACCTCTAAGGGAACTCTATCCATATTTACTTATTGAATGGTCCTATTTTCATGATTCTTAGAGTTGGTTTCCATGTCCTCATAAGATCTTCACTTGAAAGGTCATTAAATACATCTTCATTGGATGTCATTACAGTAGTACCATTATAATGCTATTAAAATGTATTGTAATAATTAGAAATATTTATAAACCTTATTATAATGTATTATTATTACAATGGAAAAAACATTTTAGTATGATGGAATAAATTTATTCACATTTATAGACTAGATTTATTCATATAGATAGACTATATTTCGTCGCCCTAATAGACTATTTTCTTTCATACTGTTAGACAAGATTCAGGTCAATCTGATGGATTTTACTTTAGTCAGTTCGATTTATCAGGATAGTATAAAAATTTTATATTCATTTAGTTTAGGATATATTTCTATGTTAGTTAGAATATTTTTTTTCTATAAAATCATTCTATAAAAAAATGAAATATAGATTTGGTAAAACAAGATTTTTAAGAGTGTGATGTGATTTATAGAAAGGGTAGAAAGTAATGTTTTTAATCAATAATATCCCCCTTTTCTAAAATAAATAACCACAATTCTAACATAAAAAAAACATTGAAAAAAATGCATTCCCTTTAAATGAATGGAAATACATATCCCTTTATATTTATTATCTCTCCCTTTATTTATGATTCCTTTTAGTTAAAAACATTATGATTGGAAGAAAGATATAAGATATCTTATTAAATGAAATATCCCTATAAATGAAATATTTTACCTAAAATAACTTGTTCCTTAATAAATTCTTTATAGAAATATGTCCCAAATAATAACTTCCCATTGGAATCATTTCTATAATATTTACTTCTCCAGATACGTTTCCCCCTTTTTTATTTTCAAAAACAAATAAGGGAGGTCAAAATTATATGAAATGTTTGTAATAAAAATTTTACAAAATAATGTATTAAAGAATAAAATTCATACAAAAGATAATATTAAAAAAAAATTAATCTAAAAAATTTGAAACAATTCAATCAAATTTTTAATTTCAAGAAAATTTTATCTTTCATTATTTCAAAAAATATATTGACTATTATTCGATCAAGAGTTTAGAAATATATGAAATCATTCATTCCTTTGGAGTTATTTCACATTGAATTTCATTTTTCTAAACTCTTTCTAGTTCTTATTAGATTTTTTTCCATTGCCTCATAATTTTCTAGTAATTCCTCTAGAACATGAAATCTTTGAAATTATATCTTTAAAATGTAAACTTCATTTATAAAGAATTATTTCTCTATATTTTCATCTTATAACTTCCTACATACTTCTTTTAGAAACTAGTTCTAAATATTCTCTGCCTTTGGATTATGAATTTCTTCTTTGAGAAAAACTTTATTCTTATTTTGTTCTTTAATTTATTCATATTGGTATTTTAACACACACATGAAGTACTAAATATGTTCAAACATCACATCAACTTCTAAAAAAAATTAAAAGAAGTTAGAAATTTTTAGTGGACAATTATGAACCATTTAGATCTATTCATCATGAACACTCATATCTCTCTTAGTTTCCTTCATCCGTATTACTATTTGTTTAATAATTATCCATTCATCTTTTTAGTCAAATTTAAAATTTCTCAACTCTGTTATATTCCATACAATGGTCTCATCCTATGGATTTAGATTTTTTGATTAGTATAACACATCTAACATCTTCTAAATGTATTTTTAGTGGGATTATATATTTGGTAGATATGGAATGGAATACACTAAATTCTTTATGGACATATTGAAATATGTGTATTAGGATTCCATTTGCTGATCGGGATGAGTTTCATGTGAATTCATTGAATCAAATGGAACATTTGAAGCATGTCTTCTCAAAGTTCTAGTAGTAACTTCCTTCTTGTCATTCTCTTTATCTATATTTTAAACTTACTATTCGTAAAAATTTATATCCAACATATCTTTGTCTAATATTAATGAATGATATTTTTTAATTTATACTTATTTTCTAGAACACTCTTCTTTATTTGAGATAACATAATCAACATCCTTATCTGACTGAGTGGTAATAGAAGATGTTTATTTGGAACTATTTTCTTATTATACTTCATATTATTCTTTAATTTCTTATGAATATGTTTCTTTATAAACTTCTTCCAAATATTCTTCTAACTGTCTGGCTAATTTTTCATTACTTATCAAATAATATTTTTTATATTTAATTGATATTTCCTAAACATCAACATTAACTATTTATAAAAACAAAATTTTCATCCTCAAGAACTTTTCCTTTCCTATTATCTAAAACAACTAGAAAATGAGAAGTTGCAACTAGTTTTAGTTCCAGAGTAGACTTAAAAATAATAACTAGAACTAAATAAAAAATTGGATAAACTGTATATAATTTGTGAAGTAGAGAGAAACCTTTTAATTTCCTCTCCAATAGATTTAATATATCTATGTTCACTACAGAAAACTTTCATCAAACTTCCAACTATCATTCCCTCATGAATTATTTTATTTTGTTTTATATTTCTTCTCATATTATTTTGACACTTCTTTTATTCTATATTTTAGATCTAAGAATTCAGGCTTGTCTAAATGAGATTTTGGATGTCCTACCTTATTTTCATCATTCTTTTTCATCAATTGATTATATGCCTCATCATTCATGGTTTTTATTTTCTTCTCCATCCTTGATTGTGATGAAATATCATTACTCTTTTCTTTTATATTTTCTATAAACTTTTTTACTTCTTATTTAGATTAAAACAGGACACATTTATCTAAATATATTTTCAACTATAGGAAAAAAACTAATTTAATTATTGAAATAGTTTCCTCACTAATCAATGAAAAAATTTATATCATAGAAACATCTTGGATCTTATTATTTATCAAAAACATGAATTTTATAAACACATTGTTAATAAAGAAATTAAATTGAAGAATTATTTACTTCATTTGATATTTCTTTATCACCTAAATGGATAGAAGAAATATTTTTCAAAATTAATTTCCCTCATGTTCATAAGAAAATAAAAGCTAAATATTTCATGAACTTTAAATGTATCTTGATCTCCCTTCATCGATATAAGGATACACTACATCTATAAGGAAACTACCCTTGAGAATTGTTTCAAATGAAAGACCTTCATAACTTTCACTAAAGATGGAATAAATGAAGATTCATATTTTGAATTTTCAATAGTTACTAACTTATCTGGTATCTTATATGTTACTATATAAGAGTCTCCATCTAATGGAACTCTAACCAGGTCTAAAACAAGTTGGATGTTCAACTTGAACTTGTAATTAAAATTATTAATGGTTACAACTTCCAAATTAGATTCCTTAATAAAAATAATAGAATATTAAAATTATTTAACTATAGTCAGGTAGTGAAGATCCACATATTCATTCTCAAAACATACCTCCTACCAAACTTAAAATGTGATTTTTTCTTTTAGAATGTAATTAGTCTTATCATACCATTTCTATTATGTCAAGCACTCTCTAACTAATTCTCTATTTTCTAAATCTTCTAGAGTCGAAATCATACATCACTAAAATACATAAGATGTGTTGAATCTGATAGTGTAGAAACAGATCAGACATATGGAAAAAAGATCATATAGGGAAAGAAAATAAGAGTTTAGAGTCATCAAAAAACTGAGAAACTGATGTGGGATGTGGTGACCCACTCATGTATTTGTTGGATGAGGGTGAAAATTTTACCTCTTCAACTTTGATGGCTCAAATTCTAACTCAAATGTGATCTGAAGATTGATATTTATCTAGAATTATTTGAATATATTTTTCGAACTCTTATTGGTTTTGTTATTAAAATTTTATCAGACTACAAAATTGTTTGAATATTAAAATTTTAAATTTATAAAAAAACAACAGAATAAAATGTAAACAAAAACAGAAAAATTTAATTAAATAATAGTAAATATGATAGATTATAAACTTCCATTTTTTTAAAGATATATTTTTTTATGAAATTCATTCGGGTAAACTATTTTTCTTGGTTTTAGAGAAACAGAAATTTTCGTAAAATAAAATATTTAGTGGAATCTAATTTTTTTTTTAAAAAAATACAAAAATAATTTTAAAATAATTTTTTTTAGTGAATCCAATAATTTTTAGTAAACTAAAATTTTGGTAAATCCCAAAAAAATGGTAAAAAAGATGTTTTAAACAACTAGTGGTTTCATAAAACCAAAACATATATACTATCCTTTTAAAAATAAGTTCATTAATTTATGAAGATTAGAAAAAAAATAGATTTGAACGATCAATTAATATTTATCCATCCAACATTAAAAATTTTATTCATGAGAAGGGAGAGAGATACATGATCATGGTGGATGGAAATAATGTAGCCCAAGGGCATCACCCCGTACAAGGTTCACCCCCTCCATTTTAATACTGGACACATTGGTAAGACACGTCACCCGCATACCAGGAACTGCAATAGAAGCCATATAATCTGCCACTTTGTTCCCCTCTCTCCACGTGTGAGAAATTATAACTCTGTCATTCAGGAGAGCCTTGCACATTCTAATAGTGTAGGTGATAGCCCAAGGTGTACTGCCTCTGCCATGGAGGGCGTCGTGGGTAATAATAGAGTCCGTTTACAAATGGGTAATGAAAATACCCCTGTGTCTACATGGGGATAGGCCTGTCAGAACCGCCAATGATTCTGCCCGAATAGAAGAACCACTGCCAAAGTGAGCTGAGAAAGCCAACACTATACTCCATTTGGAGTCCTGGAGAACTCCTCCCCCCCCCTCATGTCACCCAAAACACAGGATCCATCTATATTAAGATTAATCCCTTCGCTAGGGGGAATCCAATGAATCCATCTACCCCGCGCCACCCCACCTTCCCCGGTGGCGCTCCTTGAATGCTCCTGCTGTGCCCGCAAGGGTAACCTTACCCCTCCAATTCCCACTGTGCCAATCAAGTTAATCAGCATGCATCGGATGGTGGCCACCATAGAACGACCAAAGGTGCTTCTCCCCTCATATCTTTCCCTATTACTGGCTTGCCATAAGTGCCAACAGGCCACATTGAAAATAGCCGCACACACCTTAGACTCCTCCACTGACACACTAGCCCCCTGGAACCAGCGCTCCATAAATAGCTCCACACTGACTCCTTGCTCAAGGAAGCCTGAGCAGACACCAAATAACTTCCATACATGTTGGGCCCAATCACCCTCAAAAAATATATGGTTCATGGTTTCTTCTCTTTTGTCCCCGCAGCAATGGCAGCACGACGCAAGGCTGATCCCCAGCCGTTTGATGTGGTTATCAGAGGGTATCACTTTGTTCCGTATCCTCCAGGTAAGAAATTTGGGTTTCGCTGGGATCGAGTTTCACAAGCCGTTTGATGTGGTCATCAGAGGGTATCACTTAATATTTATCATTCCTAGATTATGTTCAATATATTCAAATATATCAAAACTAAGTGGTTTAGTGAAAATATTAGCAAGTTGTTCTTTCATTATGATGAATTGTAAAATAATATATCCTTTTCTGTGTAATCATGAAGTAAATGGTGTCTTCTATTTATATTGTTTTTGCATTAGTGATGTGTTGGGTTTTTACTTAAGTAAATAGAAATTATGTTATCATAAAAAAATAGTTTTACTCAAACTCATTCCATAGTCACTTAGTGTGTGTTACATCCACAACACATGAGCACAAAAACTTCTAACATTCATATATTCATCTTCATGAGTGGAAAGTGCTATTGGGTATTGTTTATTACAAGAACAAGATACTAAAAATTCTCTTAAGAAATGAAAAGTTCAAGATGAACATTTTTTTATCAATTTTACATCCATCAAAGTCAGTATCATAAAAACATTTTAATTAAATATCATATCTAAAATAGAAATACAAGACAAAATCAATGGTTAACATAAGATACCAAAAAATTAACTTTACATTTTTAGTATGGAGATCTATTGGTTTTTATTTATATCTTATTTACAAGACTATAGAAAAACATACATCTGGACAACTATATATTAAGTATAGTAAACTTCCAATCATTCCTCTAAATATCTGTGGATCAACTGGTTTTCCAGATTCATCAATATCTAATGTGTTTGAGGTTACGATAAGAGAACTTATACTTTTATAATTTTCATATCAAAATTTCTTAAAATGATATTTCCTATACTTATGTTGTGAAATAAAAGTTCGTTTATGTTTTTTTGAAATCTAAAAAACCAAGAAAATTTGTAATTTATCCCATTATGCCCATTTCAAACTCATATTTCATAATATCTACAAAGGAATGTATTAAAAAAATTATTCAACCAATATTTAATTTCATCAAAATAAATTTGAACAACGAGGATGTTTTTGAAAACTTATTTTATATAAAGTGTTGCGTGTGTTGCTCCCATAAAAATGTTTTTTGTAACAAAAATCATGTTAAAATATCATATCAGGATCTAGTGGATTGTTTAAGTCCCAAAAGATCTTTAGTAAGTTTATCAACTTATGATAGAAATTTTTTATTTTCAAAACATTAGGGTTTTTCTACATAAAATTACACCTGTATATATCTTTTATGAAACTTAGACTTCACATCCATTTGAAATATCTTGAAATTATGAAATGATGTTTATTCTAGAAGTATATGAATTGCTTGAAGTATTTCAACTAGAGCATAACTTACTTTATAATATATACCCTCTTGTTGATTATATCCATTAGAAATAATTTTTTCTTTTTTTATTAATATTATTCCATTTTCATCACACTTATTATTGAAAATCCATTTTACTCCAATTATAAAATTATATTTAGGCCATTTAACCAAATTCCAAACTTGATTCCATCTAAATTCATTATGTTTATCATGAATATATTTAATATAATCTTAATCACTTAAATATTCATCAAGAGTTTTAGCTTTTAATTGTGATAAAAATGAACAATTTTAAACGTCATTTATCAAGGAACTTCTAGTTCGAACAGGTTGATCTAGATCACTAATGATTTTATCACTACCATGAATCCTAAGAAACAAATTATTTCTTGGGTTTAAAAAGTTTTTCACTTCAACAACATGTTGAAATTATCTTGAGGTTTAACTTAAAAAATATATTATTTAGTTTATATTTCATAAGAAGTATATTCCAAAAAAATTTGAAAATAAGTTTTAGAAATAACATTTGAAGATATGGGTCAATGTTGTTTGAAAACAAAACAATTGGTTTCATCAAATTTAACATGTATTGTTTCACTAACCATACATTTGTTTTTTTTAAAAGAATCTATATTCCATACTAGTTGAGAATAACCAAAAAATATTCTTCCTTATATTTTATGTATAACTTATATAAGTTATCTTTGGTATTCAGAATGAATTCTTTTCATCCAAAAAATTGAATTAAGAATGTTCTGGTTTCCTTCCAGTCCACAAATCATAAATGGTTTTATTAATAAATTTTCTTATTAAAACTATATTAATAGTACAACAGGTAGTACTAACTACTTCAGAAAAAAAATAAATTAGAAACTGAGTATTCCCTCAACATAGTTCTTGTAATCCCTTAATGATTTCTATTTATCCTTTCAACTACATCATTTTACTATAGAGTTCTCAGTGTTGAAAAGTTATATATTATTCAATTTTTACCATAAAAAGTTTCAAAATATTATTTTATAAAATTTCAACCATGATCACTATGATTAATTATCAAGGATAGATTTTTATCATTTTTAAATTGGGATACAAAATTATTAAAATAACAAAAGGCTATACACTTCTTTATTATAATATAAAACCATGTATATCTAGTGTAATCATCAAATAAAACATATATATAGTATTTACAAACAATACTACATGATTTTGTAAGACCCAACTAGTCCATGTGAACTAGCTATAAAGAGTTAAAAGTTGACACTTCGCTAATAGATTTAAAACATCCCTTATTTTTCTTTATAAATTGATAAGTATCACAAACTTTTAAAGAATCAAACTTAATTTTCGGAAGATATTTAACTAGTCCATTCTTAGATAGTTTAGATAAAGTTATAAAATTTCAATTTCCTAATATTCTATGTTTTAACCAAGATGGATCTTTTATTTCTCTAAGATAAGGTATATCATAGCTCCTAAGGTCTTCCAAGTTTTGTGAGTGAAAATTCTCATGTCGATTATGACAAATAATAAATTCATCTATTGAACTATGAATAGAATATTTTTCATTCCTGAAGATCATAATATATCACTCATTGCATAATTGAATTATGATAATAAGTTTTTTCTCAAGACATACAACAAATAAAACATTAAAATTTGACGCTTTTTCAAGAAGTGAAATATTACATATTGTAATGATTTATCCTTGGGAATTACCATCAAAGGTAACTTTTTCACCTTACATTATTATGATATTCTTTAATGATTCTTTATTTCCAGTAATATGTATATAACAACCACTATACATGTATCATATATTGTTGTGTCTATATTTATTATTCTGTTGAAAAAAATAGAAGTTTTTAGAAGCCCAAATATGGTTGGATCTAGTATTCTTAGAATGCAATATTTTCAGAATCAGAATATTCATAACACTTCTATGTGGAGAACAAGTTAATTATTTGAAAAAATTAGCCTTATAAAAACCCAAGTATTGAACATTATTTAAATAATATTTATTTTTCCAGTTTCCACCACATTGAAATTTTGTACAAAATAGGGCACTGGTAAGAATAAAATATTTATTCTAAATAATATGTTTCCAATTATAAAAACTCATTCTGGATACATCTCTATGACAACTTATTTGTTTATACATCATATAAATGTCTTACTTTCTACTGGTAAACTTTGAAAAAATATTTTTCAAACTAGATATTTCTTAATTTAGTTTTACAGCTATATTCTAATGTTAATCAGAAGTTGTATTAGAATTAATAATTTTTTAATTCATTTAAAAAACTAGTTTTCTTGGAATTCGAATTCTCTAGTTATTTTGAAAGATCATTTTTCTGAAAATTAGTTTCATTTAACTCTTTCTAAATATTTGATATTTCAAGAGTAAGAGTATAAATTCTTGAGTTTTCTTTTACACATTTTGTTTGAGCAACATCAATTTTTTTAGAAATCATAAAATTCTAACTTTTTAGTAATTTTTCAAATCTAGATACCTCTTCAAAACTAGGTAATTAATTTTTTTCTTCTGATGAAGAAGATAACTCATTGAAATATATGGAATTATTATTATGAAAACTATCAGGATAGATTTCATTTAATGTATTATTATTTAAAGATCTAGAAGTTACCTTTTTCTATGAAATAGTTATTTGTATTCAGAATATCATCATAAAATCCAATATTCCTTTAATCATCACCTCCACTATCAAAATAAATTTATAATGAACTATCTCCACCAATTTCACTCTATGTGTATAAATCTTGTAGAATTTTATTATTCTTATTCTTATAAAATTTCATAGAATTCCTTTTAAAGTTTATAAACTTGTTATCTTTTCTTTTAAACTTTTGAAAACATGGTCTTGTATATCCATCTTTTATACATTCACAAAAAATGACTTCCTAAAAACCTTTTTCATCACTTATTTCTATTTAATACGTCTTATAGCTATATTGGAAATCCTTATTTCTAAATATATTGTTTAGAATCATTGAAATATTAGATAATTCATTTCAATACTATTATTAAGAACTACTATCATATTAAACTATAATTTTCAACTTCTTAGAAGACTTTAAAACTTTCTCAGCTGAATAAGAATTACATGTAACATTATATGTTATAGAAATAGAAAACACTCCATTATTCTTCTTCATATTTTTATAATCTCTTGTCAATATTCCCCTATTCTTCATAAGGGTACCAATAAAATCATCCATAAAAAAATGTGTCATTCCCCTAATATCATCTAAATCAGTCCACTTAGACTCCCATTATCCAAGCATTGTCTAAATAATATTTTCATCTAATATTTCATCAGTAACATATTTATCTCCAAGATATTTTAGACTATTTACAATTTTTGGGAATCTCAGATGCGTCTTTACAATATTTTCATCATATAGAAAATTAAATTTTTGATAATTAGTACCAAGCATAACATAACTTGTTTTAATGGATTTACATGTTTCAAAGGGTGTAGCTTATAATTTCTTCAAAATAATATTATAATCATTAAAAAATAAAATCTCACTATATATGTTTATAGTCATATAATACATAGAGTATTACTTACTCCAAAATTCAACTGGAATTGTTTTTTCTCAAGATTAGTAGATGTAGAATCTTTCTCCTCCGAAATCTTGTAGTTATGATTCAACATAATGAAATTATCACCCCTAGTATTTATAACAAATTCCTTTATTTTGAATCCAAAAATAATTATAATCAACAACATCGTGATTTGGTGGTCTTTTAGGATTCATATTTTCAAAAGTACCATCATTCAAACATTTCATCTTGTAGAAACAAAACTCTTTCTATAATTTACACATCAGTGAAATAAAAAATTTTAAATAAAAAGTTTATAAGAAAAGTTTCAAAAACTTTAGAAACTTATAATATATAAGAAAAATAAAAACTACTAATTAAATCAACAGAACCTCCTCTGATACCAATTATTGGATCATAATATTTTATAGTGTCTATAAGAGAGGGGTGACTTATAGTTAAAAAAGTCAAACTAACTAAAACCCAAACCTCTTTATTACCTTTATTGGACTTGTAATGTATCTGTTAATCAGAGTAACTTGTAACATACTTGGTGTGTGTTCGGTTAATCATATTAAATGAAATTTCGTTGAAATATAATTTCATTACAAATTACATTGTGGAATTATATTTTTTTATAAAAATAATAAAATAAAAACATTATAAAGTTCTTTAATAAATTAAAAAAAAATATAAATGGAATAAGCACATTTTAACCTTCAGTTAAAAGGAATTAAGTGACCTTAACTTAAGTTATATATAGTTTAAACCAATATTTCTATCCTTTCTTTCTTCATAATAAATCCCTCGATCGCTATGATCGGAATCAAATCTTCCTTCCTATCTCAGAAGCACTTAATCCGCATGAATATATCCAGACATCTTCTTATCCTCATAATCCCTCGATCACAACCTCAATTTCACATATAGTACCATTGAAAAATCTGTTACAAGTATTTTATAATCCTCACATGTAATCCTAAGAACCAAAAACTCTCTAAAAGATTATAAAGAAAATCAAAATGAGGTGTTAAAACAGAGAAATATTTAGATGGGTTGAGTTTGAAAAAGTATCCACTCTTATCTCCTCAAATGCACCAATATTTATATTTAATCCTTCAATGGTCATATTTCTGTGATTCTATAATTTTGTTTCAATATCCTCAGATGATCCTCACTTGAGAGCTCAGCAAATAAATCTCTATTTGATATCATTATTGTAGCACTATTACAATGCTATGAAAATGTATCCAAAACAGTTGAAATATTTCTAAATCCAATTTTAATCATTATTATTCCTATTGAATAGAAATATTTCAGATGCAAAGGGTGTATTTTTTATAATATTAATTTCATAATATAAAAAGGTAGTGTAATCTTCAACGAGAGTGGATCCAAATTATCCAAATTTAGAAGATAAAATAGGCGAGTCAAATAATGTAATCATATAATCATTTTGAGATAATTTCTTGATGATATTTTGTGGAATTCTCCCCAAATATAACCCTTTTTATCCATTTTAACCTTTAATGAGGTGACTAATTTTTACCATGGTAACAAATTCTTATGACCAAAAATGAAATGGTCCTTATTACCTAATTTTAATACGCTGATTTAAAATATTAAAACCAATTTTTAATATTCAATTTCTATAGATGATACAAATTAATTTTAATATAAGTTTTTATAATTCAACAAATATAAAAATTATAATTTAAGTATAAAAATAAATTTATAGATAATTCATACCACATAAAAATAATTAAATGATTTTTAATTTGTTTAAATATAAATATAAATGATTTATCTCATTAAAATTATTTAATATAAAATTATTTTTACTTTTAATAAAAAACATATTATATACAATAAAATGATTTTTTAAATAAAATATTTTCATTTATCCATGAATAATGAATCTAGTACTCCTTATAATTGTTTAATTATATATTTAATATTACTAATTAATTTTAATGTTCATTATATTAATTTCATCAATTCATTTCAGGGGTAACATTCTTCAAAAGTATCAAATTTACCAAAAATTAGTAATTTATTAATATAGATTCTATAACAGAAATGGTATTTTTCTATGTGTATTTTAACCCTTTTATTTAAAAAATATTTATCTTACAAATTTTATATCGTTTATATTTATTGTAATATATTTCATTAATTAAAATAAAATTGGTCACTTTGTTTTAGTGTTTCTCATATCCAAATATATCAAATATATTGAATTTATTTGAATGTAATTTTATAATAAACATGATGGGTGATACATTCTACCCCCTTAAAAAAATCACCCTTAAAATTACATTCCTTATATTAAAATGGTTGTGGGTAATTTTTTCTCATTATATCCTATGTTTCCTGCACATCATTCTAAAACATATGATTCCACCACAAAGCTTTGATTAGGTGGGTTGTAATATACTAAAGTACTTTGGCACTACGATCCATTATCTCCAACTTTTGTCCCTTATAGAGTTTCATTTTAATGTTGAAATGGAAATTATTTTTATAAGATAAATTAATCAAAGAAAGATTTTGATCCTAGTTTTCATTAAAATCCATAGACACATATATTAAAATTTATTTCAATGTTAACATAGTTTTGTATCCCATGTACGATGAATACTTTTACAAAAAAAATATGAACCTTTGATATCGATTAGAAATAATGTGAGTGGTGATATATATAATCTTATCACTTCCTTTATGTGTAAATTAGAATCATTATGAGTGAGAAATCATCTCAATTACCAATTAGGTTTTCAATTTTTTTTTAATTTGATCAGACACTACCCATATTATATTGTTTCTTTTATGAGTCTTAGGAAGACAAAGGATGTAGTCCTTAGTGTTTTTCCTATTTCCATACTCATATAGATTTTGGTTTCAAAATATCCTTAGATATATGATGTTCAACCTTTAATTTGTGTCGTACCAAGAATTTAGATATATACTCTATAATATAAATTTTCATTATCTCCCATCATAAGTATTGTTTAAGATCTCTATAAATCGTTTTACTTATTATGTGAATAGATAAGGGTGAGCTATGTGAATCATCTAGAAACTCCTTCTTCAATTCTAGTTTTTAAGGGAAACAAATATGTTTCCCAAATTATATAAATATACTATTATCAAAGTGGAATTATTAACTACTTCCCACCTTCTTCAGTTTCACCATATCATCTTTCTAAGACCCATTGATCTTTATATAGATGGATGATTGAGAAGTAATTTGAGAAATTTTTGATTTCATCCCTTCAATTTTGATTTCAATTTTTATCCATTTAATATAAATGAAGTTGGGGTCCCTTTAAATCCTTATCAAGGATATGGTAGCATGATATTTCTTTCTTAGATCATCTTCCACCTTATTTTTCTGCTTAGGATAGTAATTTATTAGCAATAATATTGTTTAATTAAATCTAAAAATCTCTTTTGGTGCATGTTTAAATCTTTCTGTATGAAAATATACTTAAAGATTTTTGTGGTGAGTATATATATTATATTGTTTCCTTTTTACATAATTTCATAATCATGATAAAATTATCCCAAATCATAAATAGAATCAAGATAAAACATTAAAACTATGAATTTTTGTCATAGTGGTTGGTATATTCCATTCTTCAATCACTATTATCTTATAAGGATCTATAGATACACTCTCACTTGTGATAACATGACCTAAGAAGGAAACTTTTCGTTACAAAAATTCACACTTGATAAACTTGGAATATAATTTTTCTTTTCATAAGGTCTTTAGCACAATCCTCAAATAACCACAATGTTATTCTTTTACCTTATAATATTTGATAAATCATAGGTAAAATCTATAATTAATTGATGATTATAACATTAGAAGACAAGTCATCATATCCATAATGATTTTAGGGGAATTTTTTAGTTTGGATGGAATCATTATGAACTCATATAATCCATATATTATAAAAAAGGTTGTCTTGGATATATAAACTCTCATTACCAATAATTGATGATATCTGGATTGAAGATCCACCTTCAAGAAGTATTAATATCCTATAATTTGATCGAACATATCATTAATATGGGCTATAGGATACTTGTTCTAGATCATTAACTTGTTAAGTTTATAATAATCAATGTACAGGCATAAGAATCCATCTTTATTCTTAATGAAGATGATTTGTACACCTCAGGGGGAAACAATTAATCATATAAAACCCTTATATAGATTCTATTTGAGTTTCTTATTTAATTTATACAACTCAATTAGGGATATTATATATGGATTCTTAAATATATGTGTATCATCAGTTCTGTGTTTTGTCAAAAACTCAACCTTTTAATCTTTGGGAAGCCAAAAAATTCATAAGTAAATACATATGCATAATCCTATAAAATAGACATATATTTAATGTTGAGTTTATCCCTAACTATTTGAGGTAGATAACCACATGATATGGTATTAATAACTATATATTGTTTGTAATTTCCATTCGAAGGACATAGTCATCATTACACTAATAGACGATCATAGGTTGGTTTGTATGTGAAGTTTACCTTCCCTGCCTCATAAATTTATATGGTCTCTATATTTATAGATCCAATCCCAAAATTAAAAGAAATTCAATTATAGGGAGAATAAAAAGATTTAATTGAAACACAATCCATAAAAAAATCTATCAGAGTGGAGTTATTAACCCGATATAAAATTTTCATGCCATTAGAAGTCTTCACCAATAATTATATATCTAATTATTGAGGTGGTGATGTGATTACCTTATAAAATTCTCTATATAAACAAGATTTTGTAGAACAAGAATAAAATATGAAAATTATAGATCTTGAGTGACTGGCATGTATATATTTCACCACTTTATTTTCATGACCCACTTTAACAATTGTGATTTCTTAGGTTTTCTATTTTTTCTATTTGATAATAAGGTTGTTGGATTCTATTTTCACCAATAACCCTTGGATTGGTGCACTTATTGGCATAATGATCGCATTCCTTGAAATTGAATCATTGGATTATGGGTGGGAAATTGGGTTGATATTTCTTCTCATTAATCTCATTTATTGGCCTAATGGAGGAAAAAGTTTCTTTCCCCCATGGATTTTTTTACAAAAGTATCCTCAAAATTTTATTTCTCTATTATTTTCCCCAAAAGTAGAAGATTAACGAGATTTACTAGTCTTAATTTTTTACCATTAGAATAAATAAAATAATTTCATTAGAGATACCAAAGTCCTTTATTTATAATGAATTTCAATGAAATGATTTTAATCTACAAAATAAATTATCAACTTTTTTTATGTTCAATGGTAAAACTAAAATAATACCTTGAATGTCTTGTGAAATTTTCCTCATTAGTACCAATGAAGTCATCTTAGTTATACTTTAACTATAATAATTTTCTCTCCATTATAATTCATGGAGTTTGGGTAAATTATTTATTTAAAAATACCTTTTTAAAATCCTCTCATCCAATATATTCAATTTCCACTCACTGCCTCAAATTATTGATGATAAACCAATTTTTATTAGTTTCACCATATAAATGATTTGTTTCAAACACAACCTTTTCATGCTCTAATCATTAAATAATTGAAAATATCTTTTTCATCATACTGATCCACTTCTCAATAATTAGTGGATTAGAATACTAGATAAAGGAGGTTGGATGTTGCCACGTGAATGACTTAATGGGGAGTTATTCCTTTCCTAAATAGTTCGTCAGTTCAACAAGGTTTACACTATTACTCATAGCTTGATATATTTTGGTGAGTATAGTCATAGGATTTTTCATCCCATCTCATATTCCATTTGGTTTATCATGAGGATTTTCATTTCACTTACCATTAAATTCATTGTTTTCCCAATTCATCATTATTCTATCCATCTAATAAAACTGAAATGCTCAATGTGAGAATCAAGATATAACTAGAGTAAGCTATGATATCACAATTATATTCAATCCTAATATACCATAAAATATGAAGCATACATTCAAACCTATGACATATTTTGATTCCACAATATTACTTTTGGTAAAACATAGGTTGTTTTATATTCTATCCTCTTCTCCTTCATAACATAATACCAATAAATAACTAAACCATGTTTTCATACTCTCTAAGATGACACATGATAACATCTATATATTATACATCATTTTCATAACAAATACATTACATCACTCATAAAATATCGCAATCCAGTGACATTAAGGTTTAGTATATTTAGTAATTTCATACATAAAAGACTTATTTTTCAACATATTCAACATTTCTTAAATTTAATATTCATATTAAACACCCTTTTTATATATATCATACTTTATTTCCTTCTTCATAAACTAGGGAATAGAAACATAAGAAAAAGGTGATCTCAAATTTTCAATAAGGGTAAACATGGGAGATATCAATCAAATAACATAAGTGAGAATATATTAGTCATGTGGGTATAAGAATATAATCAGAGTGTAATGAAATAACATAGAATATCATACCCCATAATACAAGAATCATAAATCATCAAATCATGGCATGAAGCTTTTTCTCTGAACAATATTCAAAAGTCAATACTCTTGATCCATGATAATATAGGAATCAGGATGTGACGTATGAGTGTGGAATAAACATATGCATAGGAAATAATTTACTTTGTTAAGGAGTACTTCTAGTACCATCATAAAATTGTGGATATATTTCCTTAGTGGATTTCATTCACTTTATATTATCTTTATTCCTTGGTGGATTGATTCCCATAGTTTTTTGGGTTTTATCCCAATTATATTCCATGTTATCTCATGCGATATAAATATTTACCCAATGAATTTTAGGACTATAACGTACCCATGTATAACATAATGAAAAATCATATATATATATATATTCTATAAGAATATTAGGTCATTAATCATTACATTATAGAATTATCAACCCAAGGAAAAGAAATGTATTGCATGATAATTTCCTTAAAAAATCATCACAATCCATCCACACAAATAAATCGGATGGTATAATTAGATCATATCCTTTTAAAAGAATAAAAATCCTTAAAGGATGTTTAAAAGGATAAAAATTTATTTAATAAGTACCTTATAAATATTCTTTCAAAATAAAAAATAAATATCATTTTCATTTGGAAAATTTTAAAAAATGAAAAAATCATATAATAATTTGAGTAGAATTTTGTTTTAAAAAGAATCGAAACATTGAATCTTTATCAATAATAATTTTTATGATAATGGAATAAATTATCTAGAAGTAAGAAATAAAAAAAATATTTTCACACTTTCATATAGAAATTCAAAACTGACACATATTGAAAAGGTTGACAATGGTAATTTTAAAAATATTGTAAAGAAATTCAAAGATAGATCGAAATGATCTTGAGAAATAATAAAAATATATAAAAGAAAGGTCTTTAAATAGTATATATAATATTTAAATGTTTCAAAATGTGTTAGCTAAAATTATTCAAAACATTTAAATTAATGATTTAAAATAAAATCCCTTATTGAGATTAAAATTAAAACCACAGTCAAATAAAGAGCATAAAAAAGTAATTGAAAATAGCATGAATATAAATAAATTCATGATATAATATTTTAATAAGGTATTATATGTAATATATAAAAGAAAATAGGTGAATAATATGAATCATGAATCAATGAATTAAAATTGAGATGAAAAACCGTTACCACATACTTCTCTTTGGTAAAAAATTCTCTAAATTCCCTAGACAACATATTGAGTTCTATATTAATATGATTAATAAACTTATTCAAATTTATTTTAATTTATACCATTAATTTATAATTATTTAATACCAATATATTAATATTTTTTGTTAAATTAATATTTTACTGTTAACTTGTCCCGACCAGACCCATCGGGAGCCGCCTGGCTAGTGGAAGGAAAAGCTGCAACTACCCCAAGCCCGCCTCCATAGGTCACAGGCCGGTGCCAAGCATCGAGATGGAATATATAATATGTGAGGTCTCTTCCTAAATTTCTTGTACACACTCACCCAACCATATCCATGCATAAGTGAAGAGGACTAATAATAAATTATAGTACCATATAGTGTAGAAACCATGCATGAAATTACCTCTAGGGAATATAAAAGGGTTTAACATTTTAATAAAAAAGTAAAGGAAAAAATACATTCTCACAAAGAATAGATGTCCCAAACTATGAAACTAATCAGATTTTTCTGAAGGTATATCTCATTAGTTTTTTAGTTTAAAATTTTTCTTTAGTCTTGGTAAACATTCCATACTGGCTAAGGATGGTTTTTGGAGAATCTAGGAATTGTTTGGTGCCCCGAGTTCCGGAAATTGGACAAAACAAGTTGGTTGCACAGTTATCACACAATTAGTTCTAATTGTGTGACTCAACTCTGTGAGGTACCCAATTCACATGATAGGACACATTGTTTTTCTACAATCATGAAATCGGGGGTGCACAATCATTTGATTTCTCTCAGAAAAATTACAGAGCCATTTCTCATGGCTTGTGCACAGTTAGCCAAACCGTTCACCTAGACCATGGGAGTAGGTTTCTTGGATTGTGGAGGAAACACTATTGGATCATGCTTTTTACAATCATGTGTCCAAACCATGTCACCTAGTTTGGATGGTTGATTTTACCATTTTCCCTTTGAAAATTGTAAGCATCTGTTTATTCTTTTCCTCTTTTATTCTAGTGGATAACCCGCACTTTTCCCTCCCAAAGTCTCTTCCTCCTCCTCTTCTAGGTATTGTTATAAATCTTCTATAAAACCTCCATTTTATATTTTTTTCATTTTTTATTCCTCTAGGTATGCTCTTTAATCCTTAGGCTCATTTCAACATTCATATTTCTATCGACAATGCTATTTTGGTGCTATCTTGTATGCCCTATTTTTAGGGAATTAGACCATTAATCCAAATTCTTATGTTCTTATTTAAATCATAGGACCATGTTGTATTATGGGTCATCCATATAACTAATGTAGGTAGTATAGAAAATATTACCAAATATTTATGTGTTTTTATAATATTTCACTATAGTTCTACATGCCGAACTTTTCCTCATGTTTCCCTAAATGTGTTAAACCCATATTTATATTTATTTCATGTTTAATTAATCCCATGGACCATGTTAAATGATTAAGGGATATCAGTCTCATTTATTTCCACCCCTTGGGATGTGATAATTAAATTTCTATCCTTTTATATAAATGTTTAAATGACCTAACACATTTTAAGTGTCTTGATTAACTTGGAAAATGGAATTGAACTCTTTTATATAATTTTTTAATGGATTGAAGCACCTTATATGTGTTCATATTGGCCTATAATTAGAATTTCCTTGCCTTATTAATTGAACGGATTAATTAAATCAAATTAAAGTAGGTGGCAGGGCCACTCCACATGTAATAAAAATTTATAAATAGGAATTTTATAAATTATGCACCCTTAGTTGCTAATTCCAAATTGTTATAAATGTTTATAGGTAAAATTAGTTGATATTATTATTAGTATAACATGGTTATTAGATGTTGAAAAATGGTTAAGGTTCTATTTAGCATGTAATTTCCTTCTCCCTCACGTTGGGTGTTGGTCATGACGTCTCACACCATTATACATTATTTGGGTGATGGGTATGATGTTCCATGTTCCTGTATATTAGGTGTTGGGCATGACAACTCAATCCACCATCTCAAGTGGTGGTAAATATTTCTTTTATTCATATGATATTCAAGGATTGGGCCTTTTATTAGAGCATATAGCTCATTAGACTAGTTATGGACACCTGAGTTACACTATGGGTCTATCTATCACCTAGTATCCAAATATATTCCTATATATTTCCTCACATATCTAGTGCATATACATGTATAAATATTATATATGATTAATTATATGAATATATATGTATGGATACACATGTTTATAAAGTTCATACATACACCAACCTATGATAACGTTGGTAGAGCCAACCAGTTGTCCAATAGGAACCTGAGCCGACTATTATTTATTATCCAACATTTTTTATTATTCATTATATCTTCACACTACTATTAAATGTACACTAGATTTATTATTCTAGTCACTATTGGAGGTGTCTTACTGAGTTCATCTCACACCCTACTTGGGAATCCTTTAGTACCCATGTATACATTATGTCTACATGTTTGGATAAGGGTAAACACCATTTTACGTATGCTTGATCTATTTCCTTTTGAGTATAGAGAATGGGAGTAGAGGACCAATTATATGATCATGATGATAGTGGAGTAGTCTCTTTGTATTTTTATATGTTTCTATAGACTATTGTATATGTATATATCATATTCCCTATTTTTTTATATCATCATTCTAGGACATCATCAAGTATATGACTCATCCTTCATATTTTGATAATTATTATAGATTCTTGGTTGTTTATGCTTCCACAGTTGATTATTTTATTTTTCAACTATGTTATCAAATTCTATACTATGATTTTACTTTAATATATTTATTTATTATATCTATTGTTCCAGTCTAATATGTGGGTATTGTCATTCTATTTTACCACCTTAAACCCTCACTGATATTCAGAAACATATAGAGTATATGGAGGCACTCTTGAGGCCATGTGACCCATTGGCTTGGGGTACCGATTAAGGGGCTCTTGGGTCAGGATGTTACAATGTGGTATCAGAGCACTCATTTTCTATTTTTCTTAATATTTGGGAGTTATCCAAGAGACAAATATGTAATGGAATTTGGAAATGATCATGTTCTTGGGATTAGATAACTGACATATAGGGTGAACCCAACTTACATGGGATGGGTTATTACTATTATTAGATTATACCAATTATAGTAAATGTGATCTAACCATTGGGTGATCCACAAGACTTGGGATAGTATTATTGTAGATTTTATTGATACATGGTTTGTTCCTTGGCCTAGTTTGGTGAGGAATTATCATCTCATTCATCATTATAGGCATATTATGAAAAATAATCCATGCATTTTTCTATTCCACACATACTTTTTTCATGCATTTTCTTGATGGATATAGTTAGTTCCTTAATTCTTATATAATTTATTCTATTAATTATTCTTTAAGTGATAATATTATTGGATTATTTAAAGTTCCTATATTAATCTAAATAGAGTATTTCCTCATATATTGGTGATGAAACCTTAACTGGGAAATTATACCATGTTTTGGGTTCTAGGCCAATAGGTTCCATAGACCACAACAACATTTTTGATTGGGTTACATGCTTATGAAATGTGATTTATTGATCAAGTAATTATATAATTTTGGAATGGTGACTCATGTAATCAAATCATTACATATGACTTGTTACATCCTGATACCAGATGCAAAGGCCAGGTTGAAATTAAATGACATTACAATTTCAATTTATAAGGAGTATGGATTTTATTAATTATCAATGAATACACATAAAACTATGCCAAGATATATATTTATATATTTATATATTTATATAATAAAGTAAGAATTAAAAAGAAATTAAACATTTAAATTAAATGATTACCATTAAATGGGTTGTCAATTATAATGTAATGGGTATTTTCCTCTATACCTTTCAATTGATACTCCATATATCAAAACCATTGTATGTTATATGAGACCTAGATCCAAACCTAGACTTAGTAATGGGTACTTGGGATTGTATCTTAGGTTATTATGGCCTATTATGTTTTTTCTTACCACCTGGACCTAGATTTTGGAACAGGTAGAGGGTGTGACCTTTTGTATAGAAATTTCATGTACATATCCTCCTATCTATATTAAATATTTTAAACTACTAAATTATATTCTAAGGAATGTATTTGGCATTATAGAATCATGACACCATGAAATCCTTGAGTCGTATGCTAGGAAGGTGGTGGTGACCATGCAACAAAGGTGGCGAGCCCTGAGCTACTAGTGACACCTCTTGTAGTGCCACCTATTGTACCACCTTCTATTCTTGGTATGGGAACTAACTCCCAATTCTAGGAGGGTTTTCTTTATATGATGCAGAATATGAAAAGAGATTCTTGAACTATTCCAACTATGGAAGAGTTGAATCAAGAGTTTCAATAGTAGAATACTCCCACATTTTTAAGGGTTGGAGGACCTCATGCTATAGATTCATGGATTGAAGCCATGATTTCTATCTTGAGAATTGGAGACTCCTCTAGATTGGATGTTCAAGCTCACCACCTATATGCTATGTGGTTCATCTAATAGATTTTGGGATGTCATTACACAGGAAGACCAACATCAATACACGATTTGGATGGATTTTCAGATGATCTTCTATAATTACTTATTTCCATATACATTGAGGGTTGACCGAGCTGGAGAGTTTATAAACCTACAGTCGGGAGAAATGTCTATCATGGAGTATTCTTGTCATTTTACTGAGCTACAACATTTTCGATCGACCTTCTCTTGTGATGTACTTATAACTATTCATAGATTCCAGGATCAGCTAGTATACACCATCTGATAATTGTTCAATGTATTTTGGTTGATGCCTATTTCTAAGGTAGTAAACCAAGCACTCATTATTGAGAATTATTTAAGGAAATCTGATTGTGGGAATCAGGGTGTTTCAACACCCAGACCAGATAGCAGTTATTATAATGGAAGGAAGCAACGTTTCAATGTTTATTATGGGGATAGTAGTAGTCATATGGCTTGTAATGGAATATTTTTGTTATCTCACAAGTGTTGAGATTCGAGACACAAAATACCTCAATATAGATGAGATCTATTGGAGTACATAGGCTGTAGTAGGATCCCTCATATCCAACACTAAAATAAGACTTTTCCACCGGTTCATAGTGAGAGAGGTTATAAAACTACCCCACGTTCTGGAGTGAGGATAGTAGTATCTTTCCTGGATGGTATCTGGAATACCACTGACCAATCAGGTTGAGGTGGTGGTTGAGGAATAGGAAATCAGAGTCAGTACATGCAACACAAGTAGATCAGTCCTCCTTGGGGCAATCAGGTTGTGACTCAAAGTTGTGGTATGGACCAGTTACATGCAGTGCAACCAATACAATTGGAATAGAGCACCATAACTTCAACTCTATGAGGTACTATTATAATCACCTCTACTTTAGTTTCTACTTCATTTATCACAAGCACGCCACACACTTTTATATTAGATGCAATTATTGAGTGTCTGGGTCTTAAGATATAATATTTATCTGTCATTATAACACTCAAAACCAATTTTGGTATCCTATTAGATATTGTTTCTCCAATATAAGGATTTTATCCTTGAGATATGTAGATACCTCTTCATATGGAATATTTTCATCATCGAAAAGGTAATGTTTGATGTAATTATTTAGAACGGATTGGTTACTTCCCTATCGAGATCATATTGAGTCCTATCATTAGAGGGTGATGTTTACATCACTATAGGGTGGCATACATGTACATAAGGGAGAATGGGAAGTCAATACATCTCAAGTATGGCCTGAGAATTAGGGGATGAGAAGAGTAATTTTCCATATTTCATGTCTTTTCATGGATGATCATAGAATACGACCTACTATTTTCTCTCATGTGGTGGATTTTTTAGGGACATATTCCCTGATGACTTTTCTGGGCTATCTCAAGTGACAGAGGTAGAATTCACCATTGATCAAGTGTTAGGAGTAGCACCACTGTTCATTCCTCCTTACATGATGGAACTAATAGAGCTTCTAGATCTCAAGAAATAGTTGGAATATTTGAAGTCTAAGTGTTTTAAATACCTCAAAACTACGCCTAGGGGTTTGACTATCCTTTTTATTGGAAGGAAGGTGGTACCTTTAGGATATTTCTGGATTATAGTCGGTTGAACTAGATTATGGTTAAGAATTGGGATCCACTAGCTCGAACAGATGACCTCCTCATTCAACTCTAAGGAGCAAGGGTGTTTTCAAAGATTGATTTTATTTTTGTCTATCATCAAGTGAATTTTAGGACTTCGAATATACCTTGTATGGATTTCCAAAGTAGTTATTGTCTTGATTAGTACCTAGTAATTCCATTCGGTCTTGTGAATGTTCCTGTTTTTTCATGGATTTGGTGAATTGGGTTTTCCACCCATATTTGGATTCAATGATGGTATTATTTTTTGATGAAATGTTAGTGCACTATCATTCTTGAAACAACCATGATCAACATATTGATATCATAATGAGCACACTGAGAGAGCATAATTTATGTTCTATGCTCAAAAATTCCTTTATTAGATCGAAAAATTTCACTTCCTAAGTCATATCATCCCAGATTTAGGAGTTTCAGTAAACCCAGATAAGGTGAGAGATGTGGTTTCCTAGGAGCATACAAATAATATTTTTGATATATGAAGTTTCATGGGGATATCTTGGTATTTCAGATGCTTCATCCTGGATTTCTCATGCCTAGAAGCACCTCTTAAAAAATTTAATAAGAAAGGTGTGAAATTCATATAGTCAGAAGCTTGTGAACAATCCTTTCAAGATTGAATTTAGTGCTAGTATTGATTCTTCCAAATCTTTGTATTAGATATAATTTATACTATGACACATAATGTATTGGGATGGGGGAAGTTATGATGCATGAAGAGTGAGTTATCATGTATGGGTCTCATCAATTGATGCCTCATGAGTAGAATTACCCAATGCATGAACTTGAGCTAGTATAAATCATTCTTGATTTATATTGTCAATGAAATTATTTTCTTTGGGTGCATTTTGTGGTATTCACTTATAAAAAAATCCTCTATTACATCTTTTATCTACATGATCTCATTATCAAGAAGTGAATATGGGTTGAGTATTTGAAGTCCTTTTATTTTAAGCTTTTTTATATGCTTAGAAAAGGAAATGATGTATTTGATTCATTGAGACATAAGGCTCACACATAGAAGGTTTATCGGGTTAGTGGTGAGTGAAATATCATGGCCCTGTTTTCAGTCATACGCATTGAGGTTCTTGAGGATCATGGGAAAACTATCCTCTTAGATTTAATAGTAACCTTTAACCTTCTGGTATGGGTGAGAATGAGGAAACTTTCATATATCAAGGGTTTAGTCCTAAGGGAGAGTATCTCATTTGATGATTTATCTTTTGGTTGGACCATAGATGAGGATAAGACCTTACACTATCACAGGAGTGTATGGGTCCAAAAAGATATCTGAGAGGATTTATTGTAAGAATCTCATGCCTCGTCAAGGGAAGTATATCTCATTTTCACTAAAATATATCAAGACTTTTGTCATTGGTATAGGTGGCCTGGTTGAAATTGGAGATATCCAAATCTATCAATCAGTGTTCCACCTATTAATAGATGAAGGCAGAATATCAATGTGTGGTAGGAAATTTACAGTAATTGTCCATTCTTGAGTGAAAATATTATTATGTATCCATGGAATTCCTGAATAGATTTCCCAAATATCCTTGATGAAACAATATTGTTTGGGTAATTATTTATCGTTTTACGAAGGTCACACACTTCTTAAATTTTTGAGAAACTTTATAATTAGATAATCTAGGGTGGTTATATGTTAGGAAGGTTATACATATTCATAGATCACTATGTTTTATCATATTTGATAGGGATTCTCACTTCACATGTTGGTTCTGTAAAGGGTTGTATAAGGTTTTGGGTACACATGTTCTTTTGATTATGGTGTATCACCCTCATACCAAGGGATAGACAGAGCCTATAATTCAGGTGTTAGAAGACATGGTCCATGAATGATTCCTTGACTTTGGGGGTTCTTAGGTGAAACACATACCCTGTTTTAGTTCACTTATAATATTATATTTCATGATAACGTCCAGATGGCCACTTATGAAGCCTTAAATTTAAGGCCTTGTCAATCACCTCTATGCTGGATGGAGTCAAGGGAGGAATCTTTTCTTGGAAAATGTCTTTTACAAGTGACTATAGAGCATGTACATATGATTAGAAAGTGATTGTTGATAGCTCAGTCCAAAAAACATTATTATTCAAATTGAAAATGATGGAATCTTAAATTTGAGGTTAGGAACTAGGTTTTGTTGCATATTTTCCCAGTTTGTTTCATCAATGAATTCATAGGCTGTTTAATCTCTCAGTAGATTAGTCAGACCTTTTTTGGTTTTGGATAAAATCAGTCCAATGTCTTACTAGATATAACATTCTCAAAGATAATGATTTATGAATGATGTCTTCCATGTATCGCATATCTTCTGGTATTATCTAGACCTGATACACATTTTTAAACCTGATGAAGTTAAGTTAGACGTTGATGTTTCTTTTGAGGAGTATTTAGTGTGTATGATAGATTATAGTGTGAAGACCCTATGAGATAATTCAGTTCTTTTAGTATGGTTTTTATGGAAGCATGAACGATTATAGGATAATAGATGGTTGAAGGAAGTCGATGTTCAAGCCCAGTGGAAAGAGTTTTTCTCAGATGATCCATCTTTACCCTCTCTTGGCCAACTCGGTGATGATTTTCTTTAAGGAGGGGAGGTTGTAAAAACCCATCTTTTCATGAAGGTATGGATTTTTTTTGAAACCTTTGTTTAATATTTTTTAAAATTATATACAACCAATTGATGATTTTGAGAGAGTATGAGGATTTTTCAGAGCCCAAAGGTCAAGAAATTGAAAGAAAAGAGTGGGTCACATGGTTAAAGCATGGTTAGTGCTAACTGTGTGACTCAACTATGTGAGGTACCCAGTGAAAAGAAGTCATTTCATGTTTTTTATAAAAAATTTCGAGTTGGGGAACATGACCATCCAAGTTGTCTCTAAAAAATTTTAGAGCCATTTCTCATAGCTTGTGCATGGTTAGTGAACTATGCAGTTAGCACAGGTGAGGAGGGTTCTTGGAAAGTGGAGGCAGCATAGTAGGCACATGGTTTGGCTGGCCATGCCGCCTAACTGTAAAACCCAATTTCAATGTTTGATTTTTCCATTTCAACCATGAAATTTTTTAGAACTTATTTATTATTTTCCCATTTCATTCCAATAGACATATCCCACTTTTCTTCTCTCAAAGGCTCTTCCTCCTCCTCTTCTAGGGATAGTGATAAGTCTTCTATCCAACCTCCTTTTCAGCTTTTGTTTGTCATGTTAGATTCTTCCAGGTAAGTTCTTCAATCCTTAGGATTTTTTTTCATTCTTCTTTCTATCAATGATGATATTTTGGTGCGAGCTCATATGCCCTATATTTAGGGCATTGGACCATTCTTCCAATTTCATCCATTATTCTTTGACTCAAAGGCCAACGTTGGATGAGTGGTCATCCAAGTACCTAAGGTAGGTGTTCTAGTAATATTTTCTAAAAACATTTCTGTTTCCAAAGTATTTAATCATAGTGTCACATGATATTCCTTTTTTTTGTATTTCCTAAAAGGTGTTAAACACCTTTTTATATTTATTCCAGGTATAATTACTCTCATGAACCATGTTAAATTATTATAAAATGTTAACCTCAATGATTTCCAACCCATAGATAGTGATAATGGAATTTTCTGCTAGTTATATAAATTTTTGAATGACCCAAACCTTCTAAGTGTTAATATTAACTTGGAAAATGGTGTCTCTATGTTTTATAAAATTGTTTCATGGATATGATCACCTTCTAAGTGTTTGAATTAACCTGTAATTGAAATTTTCTTGCCTTGTGAATTGAATATCTTAATTAAATTAAATTAAATCTGGTGGAATGGCCATGACAAGTGTAATATATATTTATAAATATTAATTTTATAAATTGTGCACCCTTGGTTTATTTTGGGTACCCCTCATTTCTATTATTATTAGTATTACATTGTTATAGGATATTGAACAATTATTAAGGGTTCTGTTGAGCATGGTGTTCGATGTGACCATATGTTGGGTGTTGTTCATGATGTCTCACGTCATTATACTTTATTTGGGTGATGGTCATGATGTTCCACGTTCTTCTGTATCAGGTATTGGGAATGATCACTCACCTCATTATCTTGAGTGATTGTCATGATGTCTCTCATTCATATGAGATTCCGGGCTTGTAACCTTTGTTGGATCCTATAGCTCATTAGACTAATTATGAACACATGAGTTATGTTGCAGCTCCAGTTAGAACCTAGTATCTATGTATATGACTATATATATCCTCACATATCTAGTACATATACATGTATACATATTATATTTGATTACTTATATGTATATTTATGCATGGATACACTTGGTTAGAAAATTTATATATACACCGGCCTATGCCAAAGTAGGTAGATCCATCCAGGTGTCCTATATGAACCTGATAAGGATTTTATTTATTATTCATCATTGTTTGTTATTCTTTATATATTCACACTGATGTTCTATATATACCAACTAGATTATTGTAGACAGTGTTGCTCGGGGGCTAATGAGTTTATCTCACACCCTACTCAGACCACCTTGGGTACCTATGTAGACTTCATATATGTAGGTGTGGATAAGGGAAAGTGTCTTTCTATGGATGCTTGATATGTTTCCTTTTTATCATGGAACAGGGGAGAAGAGAACCAAGCATATGTTCATGATGCTAGTGGAGAAGTTTTTTGGTCTTTTTTTATTTTTGTATAAAATGTTGTATAATACTATCCATTATTCCCCCTTTTTGTATATCAGTATGACATCACATCATCATGTATATGACTTAAAATTTGACTTTTGAATATTATTACTGTTTCTTGGTTGTTTTTGCTTCTATATTTGATTATTATATTTTTTAATAATTTTCTATCAGTTTTTATACTAAGATTTTGTGACCATTTATTTATTTATTATATCCATTGTTCCACACTGATATGAGGGTATAGTCTCCACACTGGAAACCCTTAGACCCTCATTGCTAGTCAATAACCTCTAGTATATAGGGAGGTGTTCTATAGGCCATTTGACTCACTCTCATAAGGCTCTAGTTAATGGGCTCCTGGGTTGGGATGTTATAACCTGAAAAAAACTGGAAGATAAATTTTGAGAGATCATGTATCTAAATATCAAATCCCCAACCACCGTATATAGTCAAATGTACCAAATTTTACCTATGATCCTCTGAAATCCCCATTTATTTGTCTGTTGTATGCATAAGACATGACATGTGTGGGAAAATCCCAATAAGGGGTGACTATATACATACCCAGTAGGACACTCTAAATAATAATGAGGTAACAATATGATAGATGATATAAGTATTCATCATATCCCTAAGAAATAGGGGAATGGAACCCAAAAACACATTTGTGTGTGTGTGTATATATATATATGATCATATAAGAAACCCATTCAAGAGAAAAATGGGATCTCTATATCATTGAACAACCTAAGACGTTTAGTATTCCAATAGTTCTAAAGGTCCATCACCAATGCCTATAATCTCATGTGTCATCCTAAATAAGTAACTATGTGGAGGACCCACATCTCTCCATTGTGTTTCATAGTCAAGGGGTGTAATATCGAAGTAGATAACTAACACCCTAGTGTGTTGGGGTAATACTCATAAGGTATAGGACTCACACCATAGTTCATAAGGGGGTACCACTAAGTAGGTAAAGGACCACACCCAAGTTCAAAAGAGGGGTACCACTATGTAGGTAGAGGACCCATGATCTAGTTTATAAGCGGGCACCACTCTGTAAGTAGAGTGGAAACTCTCTAGTTCATAAGGGGGTACAACTCAATAGGGAGAGGACCCGTGCCCTAGTTCATTAGGGGGTAACACTCATTAGGTATAGGACCCATTCCTTAGTCTATTTGAATTTACCACTAAGTATGTATAGAACCAATGACCTAGTCCATCAGGGGTTATAACTCAGTAGATATAGGAGTATGTTGGACCCATGCCCTGGTATGAAAGGGGGTTTCCAACCTAGGCCTCCCTCAGATGATCCTTCTTGATCACTACAATTGTCAACCATATCCGAATGAAGCTTTATGCTTAGAACATATTATATATTATCTCAAAATACGCTACGAATTTCGTCATCACATTCTATGTAGAAAAACACTTTGGATTGGCTATTCAGTTGATGAAAACAGAAACCTGGTGAGAAAAACACATTTCAACTTATAACGTAGGAATAGTGATTTGTGGGCATAATCCAGGAACTTGAATTAAACACTTGATATTGGTCTCATGATTTCTAACTCAATATAAAGGTAATGATGTAGTATATAGTTCATCTTTCCAACACCATTTGAATATATTATGTCAAATAATAGATTCTATAATAATAATAATAATAATAATAATAATATTATTATTATTATTATTAGGTGCTTCATGAACATAATTATGAGTCTGAAAAGGTACCCAAAATTGTTCTTTAATCGACCATGTTAGTACCATGACAGTGATTTTATACATGAATCTTCAATCTAATTTCCCATGAACGATTTAAAATAGAAAAAATATTTTATAATAGATATAATAATAATATTTTATATTAGTATTATTTTTTTGAAAACATTACTCAATGGGATGGATCCATGCTCATACTCCCCTCACATACCTTTGACACTCACTATAGGTTTTCCACCCCCCTTGTTTCCCACATTTTTAATATTTATCATTATTTCTAATAATATTATCATTCTTCTCCCCCTCCCCTATCTTTTATCACAGGAAGGGGGAGGGTTTCACACACTAGGTAATGCCTACCAATCTTCAAGAACTCATCCCCTTTAGTACCTCTATTATCTCTTAATCAATATTATTATTATTAGTATTATTTTTATTATTAATTACAACTCATACAAGAAAATTTAATATACCAAAATATTAATATATTAATTAAATAATTCTATTTTAAGGAAAATAGTTTCAATAAACCACTTGAAAACTTGACAAAATCAATTAGGTCTAGGTCACCATACTGGTATCCCCTACCACAGAACCCCACACACGACCTCTCCTTGAAACCAATCCCTTTGTTGTGCACTATTTCCACACCTCAATTTGGAAAATGGGGATCACTGAGCCCATCTAAAACCACCTCTAATCACCCATTATTCTCATCAAACCTAGATAAAATCTTTTATTAGGAAACCGTACCCACACTACCAATCTAATTCATTCATAAATTACCATCCCACTCATTGTTCAGAAAACATTCACAATTTTGGGGGTTCAATTATGCTCGAACCCACCCCGGTAGTGTCAAACCATGACCCTATGGGATAAAGATTAAGAACATGAATAATGGTGGGGTAGAATCATAAAAAAGAGATGATATTAATTATTGATCGATTTGATCCCGATAAAAAATCCATAGGTATAAAATCATGGGTGAAAAATAACATAGGAAAATAAATATTTGATTTTTAAAAAATAAAATTATTGAATAGTCTCAGGTGAAGGGAAGATAATCATATATAGATAAAGAAGATATGATTAAATGATAAAAAATTTAATCAAAAGGGATAAAACCATAATTTATGATCCCTAACTCAATATTGGATCAATCATTAGAGAAGAAAACATTCTTTGGTGATGAGGGTGATTTTTTGTGTCTGATGCCTGTTGATTCACCTCGATCTAATAACCAGCTATCATCCATTCTCGATCTACCAAATACGGTCATTTGAGATGATCTCAAAAACCTCCCAGTGTTAATGTTACTAAAATATCATAATGAAATTTTGATAGGGGATTATATTTAGGTTTTTTAAATCCAAATAAATAAATTAATCATTCATTTTAATTTAAACACACCCATCAATGGCTTCCTCATCTGAACGTCCTGTACATACTAGCATGAGGTCACACTTAGGGTAAACCACATACTATAGATTCAATCATTGTCTTAAATTTCTGATTTGAGAATCCTTTTAGGTGATATTACATTATTTCGTAAAAAAATTCTCATGTGATATAAAATATTTTTAATATTTTTATAAAATTAATTTAGGGATCACCGAGCCTTAGAATCATGCGTCATCTCAATGTATGCCTCTAAAAATATTTATTAATATAATTCAATGTATTATAAGGAAAAATATATTTTCTACATTATTCCACCTTTTAAAATTTTCATCCTAGAAACATAGACTAATAAACAAGGTGGGGATACTGAGATTTCAACTGGGTCTCCCACTCCCATGAGCTCCCCTTATGGTTTCCTTTTCTGCTAACAAACATGCACCCAATGAAAAAAAATTCTATGAAGGTTATTTCTCTAAAAATTCTCAATGTTGATGGCTACTTAAAATAGGTAAATCCACTCTCACATTCCTGCACACCCAAGTTTATATCTTATAATGAGTCATGTACATACCTCCTGTACTACGACCTATGGAGAACATAATTAGCCAAACCTACTAAGATTATCAGGTTTAGTGTTACACCACTTCACTAACCTAACAAAGAATTAGAAAAAATAATGGGCCTAAGAACCCTAGATATAATCTATCACCCTAGGTAAAACACATCAACTCTTGAACTCTGAATGCCTTAATTTTTGGTTTATAAAGAACTCTTTTAGTTTTATGGGTATTAATCATCCACCACTAGTTATACTTCACCCTCACAACTATCATTAGCACTCAAAATAGGGCCCATGTGTTGTCACCCACTATATATGACCAGTTTGACGATGAATAGAAAGGTCCCCCATACATGGCCTCAAAATAAGCTACTCTAATGGTGGAGTGACAATAATTATGATATGAAAGATCCATCAATCATATATGATCCCTCAAGATATGGCCCAAAACTAACATTTGAACAAGAAACATGTTTACCAAAACCTAAACAATCCACTTTACCTATCCAAATAATTGTGGTAAAACATTGTGCTCAACTACAATTGAGTCCCCATAGACTTCCCACATCATCCCTAAAATCATTTCTTGATATAAGAATCTCATTATACAATAATCATCAAGTGAATTCTACAAATATAGACTACATAATGCATTAAAAAGTGTCCTAAAATCTCTAAAAATATATATTTTTCATCACCCTTAGATAGGCAAGACAACAATATTTTATCTTGAAAACTTACTGCAACTCCTTTGGCTTCCCAACTGATTCCAAGAGATCTCAGTACATCCTCACCTCCACCAAATTTACTACTAAGTAAAAACAACCACCTTATCTCCTCCTTCTACAGTGTGATTAGTACCACCATTTTTCATCCATCAAGGCTGATGAAATTACCACCTTCTTAAAATCCATCAAGAATATATTTAGTGGATATATGGTCATACGACATCTAAAAAATTGTATCCCTGGTTTTTACCTCTCAGGATATCTAATGAAGTGGAGGGGATACAACAATTGACTGGAGGAAACTGTACCATCCTTAGGTGTCTCGTGTGATCCAAATAAAACACAGATAACACATGAATTTTATCAAATAATATTGTCATTAACTATTTCCAAGAAGGGTTAAGATTCCAATCCATAAGTCTCACAATTCTTCTGTGGCATAAAACACACTAAATGGTATCACTGAAAACTCAAAACAATCACAATGTATTTAGAAATCACATTCTAGTATATTATGCTCCAAAATAAGATATTGGGACAACATATCTCATGGTAAAACTCAGAGAGAAAATTATCCCCAAACCATTGGTCAAAGGACTCAATGGTTTTCAAGAGGGTATACTCTTCCATGCTTCACCTGGTTCAAGTGACACCAATTCATACCCAACCTAAAGCACAGATTCACCTCTCAGGATAACAACCATAGACTAACCAGGTGAACATAGTGGGTCTTAAAAAATATCTTTCCTTATAAACTCTCAATTGAAAATTCCTATTATGAAGATTAATGGGATCCATCTTCTATGCTATTTCAAAAATCATGTCTGATCCCTGTTATTAGCCCTTATAGAAGTCTAAATTTTTGTGTGGAAAGAAACCCATCAAGGCCTTAGGAAAGAATTCTCCATACCTCATCACCACTAAAGGAAAATAAATATCATATAATTCTCTTATCCAAAGTTATTACTATAAAACTGATAAGAAGTCGATCATAACCTCCTACACATGAGCTCATCCTGGTCGGCCTAGGATCACTCCTTATCAATGGAGGAATAAATATCTCCCAAATATCAAATAACACAACTACAATCCCTGGTAAAAAAATAATCATGGATAATGTGAAACCTTTCTATATTATGGATACATCATAGGGTCTCACCGGAAATGAATTGATTCCACATGGGGCTCTCTATCCTCTTGGAGTCAGGTCACACTTTCGGTAGAAGTGTGTGATAATGGATCCTCACTTTAAGACCCTTAAACAGATGGGTAATGCAAAAAGGTACCACCAGTATCACTTGGTCTTGAACAAGGGGTGTTCTCAAGGATATAGGGTCTCATGACTCTGTGTGGAAACTTTAACTAAGGTAGGGAAGACCCACATCATACCTCAAACCACACTCGAAACCTTTGTGAGCTCATACATTTTAGAACATATTCTTTATCCTTATTACGTATTTACTACAACCAGGGCTTACTCTAACAACTTAGCACAAAAAAAGAACAAACACACAAGTTATAGGAACTCATCCATCACACCTTGACACCATATGCATTAAGTGTCACTGACACGCCAACATATTTTTGGATCGTTTCTGAATAAAGGATCTCGATGGGGGAATTTACCCTCTACATTTCAAGTCTAAATTCATGACAAATATAACCAAAATGGGGCTCTAATAACTCCCATGGTCTCTAGGTAAAATAAAATAAACAAACATGGAAAAAGAGTGGCCCATACTAATGTGTAATATTACTACAAAAAAAGTAGAGGGAATATAGATCATTTCTCAAAACACTCCTAGATCCTTCAGGTAATGAACCTCCAATATCTACAGTTGGCCAAGATTTTGACCACCAAATTCCCGAGACTATAGTGGTCCATATAGGTGTGGTGGTGGTTGCATAAAACCAAATATCCAGCCACCTCCTACTACTCCCCTAACTCTTCCATCACGTCTACTACCCCATAGACCTATTTTATCTAGCCATTTCCTCTATCTTGGCTATTCGTTGATCATCTCTTTGACTGCAAAATGGTAGGTAGGATAATCCCATATGAGATGATCATACCCATCACAAGCATAGAAATGTATCATCCTTATAGAACTGAGTCATCCCTAATGTATCTATGAATGAATGTGCCTCCTGTGATGACACTTGTGTCACATGTCAACTATTGGTGGCTCTTGATGACCTAACATCCCTGGGGATCCCTGCCTTGGATTCTTGTGATATGCACTAAAACCTTAATTTTTATTATCTAGCACCAAAAAACCATCCACAAATCAGTATTAAATTCCACATCCACCTAAACCACAATAGTGTTTTCAAAAATATAATCAACATGATAAAGAGCCACAAGCTGATCATATTGAAGAAAGACCGCCTCAAGACGAATTCCCTTCATAGATACCTTATCACTCATCAAGAAATGATCTCTACTGTACTGCAAAAAACCTCACTATATTCTATCATTAATACATCCTAAAAGCATACAAGACATACCATGGTCAATGAGAATATATATATGGGGAGTTGAATTAAGAAATATCATCAAAAGAATTAATATAATATGATACATGTACCAATGTTCCATGCAACCAATGTCTTGATGTGCTAAGTCAAAAAGAAGGTCATCAGAGTCTACAAAAATGGATACATCAACCATCACACCAACACTAGTTTTCCTAGGCTAAAAGTTTCTCTCAAGAAACTTTGTCATTATTTCCTTAAGTTCCAAACCAAATATTATAATGAAACAAATATTTACACACCAAATCAAGATCGAACCACCTTTAATACCAATCTATAAAAACTTAACCCACTAAGGACCAACTATCCATTTGAAGCCCGATAAACATCTACCCTAAGCTTGAATTTATAGTCCATGGGATTCCGACATGTGTTTAGAAGGTATAGGTACTATGGGAGGAATTTTACTAAAGTACATGTTTGCATGCATCCAAACATTTCCATGAATAAGGGAAGAGGAATAATAATATAAGATATTACATATATAGTAGAAAAATATGCATGAAATAACCTCTAGAGAATATAAAAGAACAAAAAATAATAATATAAAAATTAAATGAAAAATACATTACCACTGAGAAAATATGTCCCAACCTAACAAAATCTGAAAAATAAATGGTGTGATAAGCCAAATCTAGATCTCCAAGACCTGACCACCATAGGTAGAAAAATTCACCCATGTATCCCTATGCTCCTATGAAATAATCGCCAGTCTATCTATCATATTCATAATACCTGACATGTGTTGGGAAATCCCATATAGGTGTGAGTATATATATACCCAGTGGGATGCCTAAAAAATGAATAGGCAGTGATAGAAGACATGATAGAAGTGGTATTCTCATCCTAAATAAAGATGAAAAAAAACCAAATAACAAAGTTATATATATATACTAATATAAGAAACATAGTCACAGTTATATATGTATACTCATATAAGAAACCCAATTGAGAGAAAAAGGAGATATTCATCTTACATATGAGCCCAAGATGATGATCCTTCCAACAATTTCAAAGGTCCATAATTAATGCCCAACAACTCGTGTGTCTATCTGAAGAAAAAACCATGTGGAGGCCCACACCTCTCTACTATTCCATACAGTTGAGGGGGAAAAATCTCTGAGTAGGGACCCACACACTAGTGTGTTAGGGGTGTACCACTCAGTAGTTAGAGGACCCACAACCTAGTCTATAAGTGGGTACCAGTCAGTAATTAGGGGACTCACACCCTAGTCTGTAAGGGGGTAACACTCAGTAGGTATAGGTCCCACAAACTAGTTTGTAAGGGGGTACCTCTCAATACATCAATGACCAATGCCCTAGTATGTAAGGGGGTACCACTCAATAAGTATAGGACCCACACCCTAGTCCATTAGGGGGTACGACTCAGGAGGCTGAGGACCCACTCCCTAGTCCATTAGGGGGTACCACTCGGTAGGTAAAGGACATTCAACCCTATCCATTAGGGGGTACCCCTCAGTAGTTATAGTAGTATGGAGAACCATTACCTAGTATGATAGGGGTTTTCCAACCCTGACCTCTCTCTAATGATCTCTCCTAATCACTACCATTTTCATGCATCACCTAAAGAAGTTTCACCCTCATAATATCTCGTATCATATCACAAACTCCACTATGAAGGCCACCATAACATTATACTTGAAAAAACACTCAGGTTAAGCTATTCAATTTACCAAAACAGACACCCTATGTGTAAAAAAATTTCACCATATAATGCACAAATTTTTCTTGGTGGAAACAATCCATGAATACAAATTAAGAACTCTATATTGGACTAAAAAATTTCACCTCAATATCAAGGTCTCAATACTGTATACGGTTCTTCATTCCGACACCCTATGAATAAGTTATGTCAGATATTAGATTCTATAATAATAATAATAATAATAATAAATTTATTAATATTGGATGCATCGTGGAACTAATTTAAAAGTCTAAAAAAGGTACCCAATAGTGGTTTTGAATCGACCGTCTTAGTACCATGATCATGATCCCACAAACGTATTGTCAATATGATTTTTCATGAAGTATTTATGATCAAAAAAAGATTTCATAACATAAATAATAATAATATTTTATATTACTATTATTATTATTCCAAAAACCATACTCAAATAGTGGGAGCAACACTTAGACTCCCCCACACCCCTTTCACGCACATAGGAGGCACTCAACCCCCTTGTTTTCCACATTTTCAATATTTTTTTTTATTTTTAATAATAATATCATTCTACTCTCCCTTACCTCTCTCTTATCACAAGTAGGGGGAGGGTTTCACACACAAATTAACACCTACCTATCTTCAAAAAATAATCCCCCTTTAATTCCTAGATTATCTCTTCATAATAATAATTATTATTAACCTTAATTAAAAAGAATACAAGAAAAAACAATTTAATGAAATTTTAATATACTCATTAAAAAATTATTATTTAATTGAAATAGGGTTAATATCTAACCTAAAAATGTGCACCAATTAATCATGTCTAGATCACTATACATGTAGCCCCCGCCCTGAGACCTCGTACATGGCCTCTATTATGGTACCACACTCTATCCGCCCATCAACCTAGAAAACAGTGATCTCTAATCTGATCCCAAACCACCTCTGATCACCCATCAATCTCATTTCACCTCAATATAATACTTGATCAATGTCCCAAACTGACAATAATGATCGAATCTATTTATAAATAACAATCTTACTTGTTTTTCACACAACCGTCACAATTTTGGTGGTCATATAGCACTCAAACCCACCTTGGTAATGTCGAAATGTGACCCCATGGGACAAAGGAGAAGAACATAAAGAATTATGGGGGAGAAGCACAAAAACAAAAGTCATATTAATCATAGAAATAAGTGATCCTAACCAATGATCGATAGGTGAATAATCATGGGTGATAATATGGAATAGAAAATATATAATAAATTAAAAAAACAATTTATTTAATGGGATCATACGAAGGGCAGATAATCTCATATCTATAGAATCATATATGATCACATTTTTAAATTTTTAATCAAAATGGGAAAAAATTAAACCCAAACCTCATAATTGGATCAATTTTTTGTGAAGAACACTTTTACTAGTGATGAGGATGATTTACTACACCCACTTCATATTGATTCTCCTTGATCTGATCACCAGTTATCATTGGATATTTATCCTCTAATGAAGGTCATTAGAGATCCTCTCAGAAACCTACCATGGTTATACAACTAACCCTATAAAAATTTTGTAAGTAAATTTTTATAGAGGATTATATTTATTTAATTAAAGGAAAATAAAAAATTTAATCATTTATTTTAATTTAAACACACCCATCAATGACTTCCTCATCCATACGTCCAACATCGTCCAACTTTACATCACACCTAGGGTAAATTCCATGCTCTTGATTTGAAAATGGTCTCAGATTTATGATATAATAATTTATCCATGATATATTCCATTATTTACAAAACACATACTGGGAATTATATATAATATATTTAATATTTTTATAAAATTAATTCTGAGGTCATCGGGCCTCAGAACTATGCACTGTCTCAGATCCTGGCTCTGAAAATATTCCTTAATATATTTGAAAGTATTATAAAGAAAAACGTCTCAATATAACCTTATTGTTTCCCTTCCATACTTTGGTTTTATGAATACTATCCTTAAGTATTGTTCAAGGTTTAATCACATAATGAATGTTCATATTAGGTCAATACATGTGTTTGATATAGTTCTAGAGTTTCACAGTCATTTAATGGAACATATGTTTATGGGATACATAAAACACATAAAAATTTCCTTTTTCAGTGATTATGAAGTTAATAAAATAATTGAAATTATAAGAAAAGATAATATTTCTTATTTACACTTCATAATTATAAAATTAAATTAAATTTTTTTACTATTACATCTCATTTCTAGTATTTAATTTTTTTAACCAATAGTGCTATAAAAAATTATAACATCATTCATGTAGGTGGTAAAATAGAATAAATCTTGAACACATTATAATGGTTGAATGGGTAAAAAATGTTATTGTATAGTGATAATATAAATTTAACATAATATTAGAGGTTTCAAAAAAAATAATGTGACAAATAAAATTCACAAATAGGTGGATAAATAATATGTAGAAAATAATCGATAGAAATATATTTCATGAGATGAGAGCATAAATCTTCTCTTGAAGGGAATCTTCAAGATGAGAGGTTTACGAATTTTGAACACAGATTCCCAAATTTGTTGGGAGGTAATTTTCGAAGGGATTCATGAGTATTTAGAATAAAATATGTGTTCTTATGTGGGAAGAATAAAGTTTCCATAATAAATGAAAAGGGTAGAATTTTTTTAATATTAATTTAATAATGTAAAAAAGGGAGAGTCATTCACAAGGATAGTGGATCCAAATTAACAAAATTTATAAAATAAGATAGGTTAGGTCAATAGTACACTCATAAAATCAATTTTAGATATGTTTTATGTTATTTTGTGGCCCTCTACCCTAATTTAATCCATTTTAACCATTTTAACATTTATCTTTTTGACTAAATATTATCATGGTAACATATTTTTATGAGAAAAAATGAAATGGAACATATAAAATAATTTGTATATAATGATTCTAAATATAAAAACCAATGTAAAATATTCAATTTCTGGATTTGGTAAACATTGATTTGAATATAAGTATGTATAGTGCAATATAAACAGTTTTTAGAAAATTTCTCTCTTTTAAAAATCATCATCATTATTATATATTTATGAATTTTAAGAGTCTATAGAACATACAAGTGAAAACATACAGATAAAGAGCTAACATGTCCTGAAGTATTGTAGACCATTGTCGTCTCCTATAATAAGAATCCCCCACACATGCCTCAAATAGTTTGATCTTGGGAAGTTGGTGATACCAAATCCTTAGAGTGTTATGGATTCTAAGTGTTCTGTAACCTTGTTTCCGTCACGCCATGTGGTCATTACATGGGCATTCCTACTAAGAATACCTTTTAACATTCTAATTATATAGGAGATTTTTCATGGAATATTACTTGTGCCTTGTATTGAATTGGGAATAATGATGGAGCCCATTTCCACCTCTGCTAGATCAATTCATTTCATGGTAACAATTCTTCAAAAGTAATAAAATTTAGAAAAAATTAATAATTCATTAAAATGGTTTCTATAAAACAAATGGTATTTTCCTATGTGAATTACAACCCTTTTATTTTACAAAATCATTTATTTTAGTAATTTTATTTCATTTAGGTTTCCTATAATATATTTCAGTGTATAATATATCATTATTCAATTTATTTTTGTGTTTCATATATAAAAATATAACAAACACATTGAATTATTTTTAATTCAAATTCATAAAAACATCATGGGGTTTTATAATATTGTTTCAATATTTTATATTAGATAAAAGAACATGGTTAACCAAAGTATTTGAAAATATATTTTAGCTGAGGATCATGAGATGCATGAAAAGTAACATCAATACTTCTTCAAGAATAAATCATTATAAATTATGGGAAATTATAGTTGTGTAACTGGATAAGGATACTTTAGATGTTGAAGAGATCTTATGCTTATCCATAGGGATGTGTAGGTCTAAGATCTCAATTCCACATTTAATCTTGAGATTCCAATTCATGGACTTCAGTAATGATATTGAATCATGAAAGTATAATGGGAGGGTTTTGTTTGTATCACATGAATGGGGATATGCATGGAAAAAAAAGTGGTGTGTATGGTGAAATCCCTTAGAACTTACTCTAATATAGCAGCCCCCCATGGAGCTATTATTACATGAAGACATGGGAATGTGGTTACTCTTATGTATGTAAATTCCCATGTGTTTACCCTAATATATTTCACACATTACTCTTATATATAAATTCATCAACTATTTTATCAAAGTAATATTGAATCTGCTCTTATGTATCTAGTCCCAGTTTTGTTTTATTCTTAGGTAAAATATCAAAAATAAAATTTAATAATATGTTTCTTTCTTGGATAACTTTACTTTCATGTAGAATCATTGAAACACGCAAAATCAACATTATCCATGATAATAAAATTCATAACATTAATAAAATAAATTTAATAACAATATTATGACATATTTATAAAATTATATAAAATATTCTAAAATTATAAAATTATATTATTACCCAGCTAATATCAGAATGGTTATAATATTATCAAATAATTACAATATTAAAATATGGAATGTTTTTTTTCATAACACCCCTAACCTTCCACACTAAATAAATTTTCTGTAGCGCCTCCGGTCTAATTTAACTAAATTTGAACTTTTATAATTAGATCTCAGATGTCTATAGAAACAATGTTAGACTTTTAACTATAATAACCAACCACGATAACCATCACACCCCATGAATTCAGAAGTAAAGAGAGAAGGATTAACACCCACACTTCCGTTGTAGGCTTTACATTCACAACCTCGAACTGACTCTAAATCGCATTGAATTAATCTACATGATCAACCACCAACCTTCCTTATGATATTTTATTACTCAAACTTCCCCACATCAAAAACACTTTTTCATTTTGAAAGGTTTCTAGTATATGTTATAAAGTTTTGAAATTAATTTTGTAGTGTTTTCCACTTCCCTCATGTTGAAGCCCATGTTCATAGCCAACATCATTTTAATCACTCAAAGATATTTTTGTTCAAGCCTTTATTTTTCTTTTATTAACATTTCTTCCTATATAATTCCCTTTGACAAAATCAATAGATCTCACTGAAGTAGATAAACTTCAATCTGCATCCTCTAGAATTTAAAATTTTACCATGTCGAATTTATCAATCAATACCTTATTATAGCATCCCAAATTTATGTATTCATTTCCATTACCTAATTTAATTGTTTTATTATTTATAATGAATAGAATCTTGGGTATAAAATAAATCATTCAAGATATGAATATATTTTGGAAGACATTATTCATTCATAATAGTACATTACAACAAAATTACATGGAACCAATTACTACATACCAATTATTGTTACATAAAATGGGTGATTACATCCTTTAAAGTGAATAATATAAAATATGATAACAAAATAAAAAGAGAATAACATTTATACAAATAGTAATTATTCCTGGATCATTTTCACACATCAATGTCACTAATAAAAGAATTAAGCATACAATGAGAAAAAACTTCATGAATGGGGACAAAATTATCCAAAATCTTAAAGGAAAGAGAAGTTTGATTTGAGAAGTCAAAAATTAATGAATTTATATAACATATAGGGATAATATAGTTGTTATTTGGCCGTTACCTATTTTTTATTATATAGTTAACATAAATAATTTCAGTTTAAAATATAAATTTTCATTATAATGTATATATTAGAAGTAAAATAAATTATTTTTGTGTGTAATAAAAATATACAAATTAATTTTGGAAAATAAATTTTACTCTAAGGAAATTATTTTTATAAAATATTATTTTTTATTTAATTTATTAGATTTAATGATTTTTTTAAAAAAATGGATTCATAAAAATTAATTAATTATTAAAAAAATAAGTAAATAACATCAATTAAATAATAAAAAAATTATAAATAATAAAAATATTAATGAATCATAGTAAAATAAATAAGTTTTATTTAAAAAATATTTTTATTATATATTATTTGTTTTTATTTGAATGTAAAATTTATCATATTTGGATAAATAAATTTAGTTACATTTATTATTAATATATACTAAAAATATTTTAACATTAGTATGATGATTATTACATTGTATGGAATAGTAATAAATTCACTTTTATACTTAAAAATTTATTTTCTAAAAAATTATTTTTTCTTCCGTATACATTTTCATTTTAAAATTAATTTTAATCTATTTTAGAAAATTTATTGGGTAAAATTGATTTCATATTTTTAATCATCATGTAAATATTATTTAAAATGTTCTATTTTATATTTGGGAATAAAATAATCTATCGATGTTAGAAGTGAGTTACACAGTAAATGGAAAAATGAGGATAAATTGTTAATATAAGGTCTAAAGTAATCAAATATCTCCATAACATATCATTTAATTGTATATATGAGATAATTATCTACATAAATTCATTTATTAACAATTTTGGAGTACTTTTGTGGAAAAATTACTTCATTCAAAGGAAGAAATGATTATTTATAAAAATATCACTCCTCCTCACTTGTAAAAGGAATCTTCTTCCACTATTTCTAAGCCACACCAAAAATTAAAATTCTTCTATATAATATTCGATATTTACTTCCTTAATAATCCTCCATAATTTATTTATCCTATTTTTTAAATAGTATACACCAAATCCTATAAATCTAAGAAATCTTTCTAATACAAGATATGTTTTCATCGTTGATAGTAATGATTATTATACTTATTTTTTATTTATCTTATCTATATGACCATTCTAAATTAAAATTTATCAAATTAATAAAAATTAAAATTCATCATTATACTTATAAAATAATTATATTTTATTCAAATCACTTCATAATCATACTCTCCCATTGATTACAACATATTCTTGTTTTGGTCGGTTTAACAACCTATATAGATGATGCTATAACTTATTATCATGTATGGTTATATGAAATTAATTACTGATAATATATGATATTAATAGTAAAATAATGTTTTTATGGTTTTAAAAAGTGATATTAATGTTTAAATCATTTTTAATAGAACAAACCATTTTTGTTAAAAATTACTGAAATAAGGTCGTTATGGATTTCATCTTTTTAAATCATACCCAAAACTCTCATGGAATAAACTAGGAACTTCATAACTCAATAAGAAACAAATTTTATATTAAATTTAATAGTCTTTATATTTTTAACTCATGGACTTGGAATGATTATTGAGACCACCATATTGAAAAAAAATTAACGAATAGTTAAAACTACTAACTTCTGGCGATCAATTAAACTAAAAATATCTAATGCCAATATAATAAATGAATTTAAAAGATTAGTATAAAAGTTAATAAAATTTATATTATTCTAAAAGATATCATTAATGAGTATATGTTTATTATACCATTAGATTATGTATGAGCAAGTGGGATTCAAATTTAAAGGTTTTTTTACTCAATATCATTTAATTGAGTCATACCCATTCTTCTTTGACTATGTTCTTTTAAGTATTTTTTATCCTAACCTATTATTATTTTGTATTTACAATTTATTTTCAAAATATTTATATTTCCTTTGAATAACATTATTTTTCAAATTATTCTCACTTCATAAATTATGATGTTTTCATGTGTTTTTTGTCTCAATTTCACTTCATTGAGAATAGTTTCATATTGTAAACCTATTCTACTTTATATCGGGTATATACTACTACATCAACTCTGTTTCCATTGAAGATATATTTTTCCTTAATGGTTTATTCTAAAGGGTAAAATGGTACGAAATAATTGATATTCGGTACAAGGTATTCAAACAGTCTCTAACAGGATTTTTTTCATAAATCTAGAAATACCCTAAGGCTCTCATATCGACGATTCATGGACTTACATTCCTAATATAGGTGTTCATTGGGTAACATGGCCAATAACACTTAAGAACTCACATTGGTTGAAAGGATGGGAATTTGGGCTGATCACACCCTTTAGGGGGGGGGGGGAACTATTTCCTATTTTGGGACTCTCTTTAATAATTAAGATATGTTCACAAATCCTTTGTTTATTACCAAATGTGTATATTATGGATTAACCTAAGGTAATGATCAATCATTTGTATGGATGGGTTTAGAGTCATCTATACGTATCTGAGGTTCTCTATCAATGGTGGAATATGTACTTATCTAATGTTCTCCAACAATTTTCTCCTTTTACGGATAGATCAGAGATTCCTTGGTCATTTACTAGTACGATGTTGATTTTAAGACACTTGGTGTGGCACTATGGAGTTTAACCTCATCTGTGGGGATAATATTTTTTTGTATTTTGGGATATAACCCATAATATGGGATTCTTACATATCCTAGTGAGAGTAATCAGAACCCACAATGTTTGGTACCAATTAATTGGGAACATCACATTTTTAAGGTCATGTGACAAGGATGAAACCATGAATTTTAACATTGTGGGGAAAGTATGATCATGTGAAAGGTACATGGTCAAGGATGGTGTGGTAATTATAACAAGGCAGCCCGAGGGACAGGGGAGAGATGTGATCTTCCCAGTTGATATGACCCTACTAGGATTGTGTCCTAGAGGACATCATGGTGAATTTGGGTGATGGGTTTGGAACTCCGAGAGGCATCCTATCTATCCCAATTAGTTTATAATAGAAGCCCATGTACTTTTAGTGGTTTCCGATTACTCATGGAAGCTTCCCATTTGTATGGACATAATTGGGGCTAAAACTCAGTCGATTCCCATTTGATATTTGAAGTTGGGGATAATATCTATGTACAAGGCACAAGTGGTTGTAAATTATGAATGGAAGCCTCCCATTTGGGTTTTGGGATCATTTGGATGTCATAATCACTACTAACCTCTTTTCCCACATGATTCATGTTCGGTGTGAGAAACAAGAGGGTGAAATGGATCTAAAGATTGTGTAACCCGCCCTATCCACTGATGGATGGTGCCAGAGCCCAAAGGGAGAGGGATGGGGCTTTGAGGGTGCATGTATCCTATTTTATTTACATATCTAGTATAGTCAGATCAGGTGATCCATACAACTTCATCCCATGTTAGAGAAGATAAGAAAAATTTCTTCCTTCCACAAGAAAGGATACGAGCATACTTCAGTAGTATTTCCCTATGATTGGTTCTGGGGAAGAGATGAATGTTTGACATCAACCCACATAGAAAGGAAAGGCCATTTTTTCCCTCAATCCCAATAATGAGGATATTAACATGGGAACTGTATCGTCGGAAACCACAATACTAAATGAATGTAAACCCAAGGATATTCTTATGGTCCTCTTTACTACAGAGATTACCCACACAACTCCACTTACCACTAGTATGTAAACTCAAGAGGACATGATGATGTGATTGATGATTTTATCATACATGTTAGTAGGATTTGGAGGAGGCCTTGGCCTTATTTTGATAGACTAGTTCACAGAGGGGCCAACATGGGGGCTAATGACATGATGGAAAGGACTGATGGGAGTGAGTGAGTAGAATTCCCTAGGATTCCCCATTCCACATAACATTTTATTAGGCAGGATGGGATTCACATCACATAGAATATTTCTACATGGGTGAGGGTACCGTCTATTTAACATTGTGCTACATAGACCTGGGTTCTTCCCATGTAGTGTGATACTTTGTGGGACTAGGTTCTTCTCATGTAGTTTTCTTCTACATGGGTCCAGGTTCCTCCTATGTAGTGTTTTTCTATGCGGGGTAGGGTTTCACCGGCAAATTGTTTTGCTATGCGGGATATTTATCTATAAAGGGGTCCATCTATTTTCCACCTCACAGGTGGATCTAAAAAGGGGGGTTTTAGTTCTTATATGGATCATATATTTATTATTCCCTTTTTTTTCTACATGGTGGATTTTTACCTACTAGGAATTATTGAAGGGGCTCTAGTATGCATGATGCCTCATCGCTCATTTACATAAACTTTATTCAGTTAAGTCTATTATGATGCATTATTATCCCCTCTTTTTATGTCCCCCATATGAGTCTATTTATATAATAGTGGAGGTAATAGATACCGGCATGGCTGATCATCCATGGTGGGATGCGGGCCTTCTTTTTCAAGAGCCCATAGAAGGTGATCAGACCTGCGAATGACATAGTCAGTGGGGACATCATTTGTGGGGGTGTAAATCATCTCCTTAGTCCATAAAATAACTTGATTTTTTTTATTGGAGCAAAAGGCGCCACCTCATCCCATGAACTATTTATTCTACGGGGAATAGTTATTCATGAGGGAGGAAATCACCACCTTGATCATGCAAACAACATCAATTTATTTAATGGAGCTGATGGTACCACCTCCCCCCATGAAAAATTTAGTTTGCGGGGAATAGGTATTAACAGAGGGTAGAAATAACTTCCTTCAACATTCAAATGAATTCATTTCATTTTCGAGAGCTGGTGGGACCACCTCGTTCGGTGAACTATTTAGTTTAAAGGCGCTTCATGGAACGACGGAATTTCATGCGAAGAAACGGTTAGTGAAGTGATTAATACTTCATGGTCGTTTACCTTTAAATTTTTTCTTCAATATTATTCTAGATTTCATTTCTAACTTTTGATGATCCTGATATAATTTAGTTCTTATATGAATAATTTTAAGGACCCAATAAATTTCCCCCTTCTAAATGGGTTTTGATCGACATGAAGAGGAGGATATTATAATGTACACAACTTTCTTATTTTGAACCGTTTCATGGTATGAAAGTGAACCTAGAAGAGAGGACCATGCCTATAAATAAGAGTCCCATATCATTTGTCTATTATAGGATATCTCAATGAACTTACTACTCTCTCACTCTCTCAATTGCGTACTGCATCTGTGAAATTTTTCATTTACGGTTGGCTCTGTTCACGAATTGAGTTCCTTTACCCTTGAACTAAAAATATTAACTGTGAATAGTAATTTACGATATTCCACATGGTAGTGGTTACTTTTTGTATTTTTATCATTTTTTGGATCATCACTTCATTGGCCAATCCTTTGAGGGCCAGTACCTTCATGAACTTTATAAACTATTGTCTCACAGGTGAACTCCTTTATAAACTATTGGTTCACAGACATTTGCCTTCAGAGATCGGAAGTTCACAGTCCTTCATACATTTCTAATTTTTGGAAGAATAATTAATTTACCTCTAAACATTGATGCATACAAAAGGATGAACCATTCATAGGTGGCTTCTACTGCTACTTTTGAGACCCTATTAGTTATTAATGAAAGGAGGATGACTACAATAGACTCTTTCGATAGAAAAATTCCTATCATCTCACTTCATCAACTGCTGGTGGGACTTCTTAGTGCCTGAAAAATAGGATATCTAGTCTTAGATAGGTTTCCAATTTATTGATTCATCTTACCATCTGATGTAGAGATTTTAGCACCAAATATGGAAAACCAACCAGTAGCTTGGATACTTCAAAACAGTAATATCACATAGGCCATCATCTCAGCAAAGGTGGAATTTATCGGGAAAAGCCACACTACTAGGTACCTTACAAACTAAACCGCTCATTTTCTAGAGGAAATTGTTCAGGCACTATATGATAAAGTTCATTGTTACTAAAAATTTACATGTAAGGCCATGATGTATGAGCAACTAGGTGGTTATCAAAATGGGACCTTTTCCCTGACTGGGGGTGGCCTTTTGGGGTTTACCAAAGCTATAAGGAATTCAAAGTTGAATTAAAAGTTGTGGGGATATACGAGGTAGTCTAGGTATCCCATACCTATTCTCACTAAAACCAAATACTTATCCCTTATCTTTTTAGTAGGTGGATCCAGAAAACCAACACCTTCCACCTAGTACATGAGGAGTTTGACATCAAACATTGGGAAATCTAACTTATTTTAGGGGTTATCATCATCACTAATATGTATAATGAATTTATGAATCCCTCTTTGGCATGGGATTATGCAAATAGGACTCCTCCCCTTTCCAAGTAACTCATTTCCAAGGAAAAAAGCCCTTTTGAATTATGACCCTCATCCAAAGAAATATGTTTATTTTTTTTTAATGGGATTAACTCCTTTACTATGTTAGGTTTCCAAGATCCCTACTCATGGAGACCGGGGAATTTCCCAACCACTGAAACTCAACGACATTGGCGTGCCTACTAGACCACCCTAGAAGAGGGTTGGTTTAATGAATAAGTCCATAATATCATACCTAATGATGGATGGTTATTCCGATTGACATCCTTTTTTTCCATGTTTTTTCGCGGCCGGTTTCTATCGGTGCATGATTCTGGTACTAAGGTCAGAGTCACAAATTTCATCATGGTCGATCAATTGGCCATCAGATGATCTATTAACCTTTCCATCCCAGTATTGGAAAAAGTATATCATTTATTGAGATGGATTAGCTATGGTAGGCCACCACACTATCTAATATGTCCCTTCCAGATTATCTGGGGTTTGGTACCAGCTCATATGGGAGTCTAAATATTCATCAATACTCAGCAGAACCCATATACTACCATCTGACCATAACACTAAATCCAAAGTGGGTCTTGCCATTGAACATGTATGAGTAGGAAATGATGGACCGACTCAACCACCATGACCACTTCACATAGGATCCTTATTCTCCCCCTTTGATACATTCGTAAATAATGGATATGGGGGATTCACTAAGCTAGGTTATCTTATTTCTTTAAGAGAAGAAATTTTGGTTTCCATGAGCAATGGGGAACTTATCTATGAGGGACATGAACTCTAAAAATTTTGATGCCAATTCAAATATAACTAGATGAGGTTTCCACCCTCACTCAACAGCGTGTACTAGGAGAACCATTTACTGATATTTTAGTGGTTTTGGTTGGTGTTTATTCAGAAGGACACCCAATACTAGATTGGACTTCTTCCTTCATTATGTTTCAAGATTGAACTAATTAAATCCTATGTTGATGCTTATAACAAATAATACCTAGAAGGTCAACCAAAAAATATAGTTAGTATTGTGGAGGCTCGGGAAGAATTTGATGACAGAGGGAAACAAAAGAAAGGAGTTCAGAATTCTAGGCCCGGAAAGTATCCATGGAAATCCATAATTTTTGAACCCCCGGGGAAGGTTTTGAAATCATAGGGTTTTACCTCCCATGTTATCAGCACTAATACCCAGATTCAAGAATCCATCCCTTATGATGTTTCATTCCCAACGACCTGAAGGCAATGGGATTATTTGAGGATCACCCATTTGGATCACGAATTGTGGCACATTCTATAGGAGAAGGAGGTTGCATTGACTAGAAATGACTATGTTTATTCACCCACTACTATATTTTCTGATAATTATACATCGGGGGTGGGAATCCATTTTTAAGATCTCGACACCTCATTCCATTCCCGGTTGAACCGATATTGATATTCTTATCAGTTTCTATCCATAGTGAGGTATGATGTTAATGAGGATGAAGAGGATGATAGTCATTCCTCTAGGTATAAAAAATAAGTCGGACCTCTTATCGCAATTGGAGTGGGAGAAATTCATCATTTGAATTCAGGGTCTCTCTATAAATGAACCCTATAGGGCTCTAGAGCAGTTGAGGCACCTCGAACTAAGTTGAGGCTACCAGAACCTTCTTTACTTCCCTGGGAAGATCCTTAAACATTAACCATCCCCATCACTACGGATTTCCCAGAGTCCTGGAAGGAATGGGATACCTTGAGGGAAATAACATCTAGTAAAGATATCTAGGATATGTGTAACAACCCAAAGTTTCATTAATGGGATTCCCAGTTGATCTAATTAAATGTATCTTTATGTTTATATAAAATGTCAACTTCTTTGGTTTTATGCTAAGAATTTTGACCGTTTCTAATATAGCTGTTGAACAGTGATCACATGATTAGTATAAATATAGGGGTTTAAAAAATCCAATTTACTCAGACAAAAGAAGCGATGGCCTTGTCCAGTAGAATTGCTCCATACGAAGCCCATTTGTTAGAGCTCGGAAAGGAGGTGGAATCCTTGGGATTCTCTACCAAGACCAAGATGAGCTTCACCATATCAAGCTCGAATGGGACCATCTACGGGAAAAGTGGAAGTTGATAGAGATTACCACTTGAGCGACGTTATCCGAGACACCCCAAGAGTCTGTCACCATCGCACACCTTACCCTTAGGTCTTATGGGGCTATTTTAAGAGGTTATGTAAAAAATATCTAGTACTATGTTCATGTATATTATTTTTGTATATAATAATGAATATACCTTTTTTTTGATACATTGTAAATAGTTTTAAAGTACAAATAGTGTTTTTAGTTATTATTTAATTAAGAATTATATTTTTTAAATTAAGGGATTTTTGAATTAAATAATATTTTAATAAAATATTATTATTATTATTAAATTAATTTTTATTAAATATAAATGATCTTATAATTTTATGAATGCAATTATAATTTTTATTAAGGTTTGAAATCCATTTCTGTCAAAACCCGTGAATTTTAGATAAATGTCGGTTTTTATTTTAAAAGTGAAAATTAACATATTTAGAAAATTATTTAGATAAAATAAATGTTATTTTTGGAATCAGGATGTCGAAATTATCCAACGATGAATTTTTCATCATTTTCTGAGATAGTAAAATTTTTGGTTAAAAATTAAATACCATTTAAATATATAATGTGTTTTATGACATCATAATGACCCAATAGTGATGTAATAAAATACTATAAGATTTATGTTCGAAAAATATATGTTTTAACATTAAAATAATGTGATTTTGGGTTTGTTTTACTTACTTTTCAAAGCATTAATGGACCCCTCAAAACTTATTAAACACCTTGTCTTTTTAAATTAATTTCCATGGGAGTGTGACTCACCTCCACATAAGCAACCTTATAATTTTAAGAAGTTTGGACTTTGGCCTTATAAAATATTTTTTTCCTCTTTACTTTTCCAAAAACCATGGGGAAAACCATGGGATGGTTTGTGGTTTGGATTAATTTAATGTAAGGGGACCCAAACCTAAATAATAAAGAATTCCCTCACCTTTCCTATATAAACCCACCCAAGCTCCCACTTCCTCCTCACTAAAATCCTTGTGAGTTCGTCTAACCTCTGCCCTACTCTCTCTATAATTCTCCCAAGGTGCCCCAAGCTCTCAATAAGCCTCTCTCAAGCCTCTCTCAAGCCTTTGGAAGCACACTTCCAAGTAAGGGTTTTTCTTCCTTTCTCATTTTTGTCCAATTTTCTTTAAGTTGTTTTGCCCTTTTAATTTAAATTATAAATGTTGGGTATGGTTTTTCACCTCCCTCATACTACCATATTTATGTTTGAATGATGGGAGACCCCTTTCTCTCTCATTAAATGCCTCCCATGTACACCCGTTACTATGCCAAAATTCTGAAAGGAACTTCTCTCTCCTCATTTACATTCAAGCAATAATTTTGTATCATGAATATAAATTCCATTAAAATTGTTGGTAAATGTATCTATATAACCTCCTTACTTTAAATTACATGTAAATATGATGAGGAACCACTTTCTCTCTCATCAACCATTTTTTTATGAATTCTTATGTCACGCCATTACGCTGCCGAAATCGCACTGATTTTCTAAGCCAATGTCATTGTGTAGTGAATACCATGCCCATTTCTCCATCAAGGGTATTCACATTTATGCACATTTACTTATTGATTATAAAGTTTCATGTATTAATTCCACATTCCTTTATCGTGGAATAAATTATTATGTTTTATGAATCCATGTTTTATGATCCATGTGGCACAATTATGCATGAAATGAAATGTTTAAGAAGGGTGCGCCCTTATAGCGCTCCAATGCATTGGGTAAAGTATAGTATCATGATATGCCATGTGAAATGAGTGTTGACTCATGATAATTCAAGTGCAACGAGGGTTTACTCGGGATTTATGTGCAATTAGTATTTACTCACGCTCCATGTGCAATGAGCCTTGGCTCATGATAATTCCATGTTAAGTGTTGTTGCCACATTTCCATGTTATGATTATCATGTTTTATCATGCCTTTATGTTCATGCTTCTCTTATGATATATTGATATGCCTATTTTCTAACATGTATTTTACTCCTCATGTTATTCCATGTGTACTCCCTTACTGGGCTTTATAGCTCACCCTTTTCTTATGCATGTCCTCAGGTTATCCCATGCAATGCTAAGTATGAGGGAATGTAGTGGTCATGTAAAAGAAGTTTTCAATAAAGATGTTCTATTTCATGTTTTAAGTTTTTATGTAATGTTCCTAATCCCCAAATACACTAAACCTCTCGATCTTCTTTGTTGTATCAAGTGAAGTTTTATGTAATAAATCATGTTTAAGTTTGTAATAAAAGCAGGGTTGTCATAGTTGGTATCAGAGGATATGTTTAGTTATTTTTGGGATTAGGATTAGAAAACCCAAGTAAAACCTTAGACACAAGACTAAGTATAATAAAAACATCCCAAAGTTATGGTAAGTACTGATTAAGTGTTTTATCAAGAAAATACATCCCTGTCTGGATACGAGCAGGTACAGGCAGCTCTGGCACAGATGTATCCTAGGGGTAAAACCTGAAAACACTTCTTTGAGCTATACTTGAACGGGAACTGGTGCACGAGAATGGGCCTTGCTGCACTCTTGGTTACGACACTCCCGGGGGATATTCTTTGGTAAATTCACAAGCTTAGTATGAACCCTTATTAAGGGAATAAAAAAAAACCCCTAAGAATATATGTTAGAAATTAGATCATTAAAAACCAAGATTGAATCCTATAGACTCATGAGTTAAGGAAATAAAAGTTTATTTATAAGTAATCAACTTTTGTCTTTGGATTACCCTTTATGTGTTACCCCTAACTTTCCTTTTATTCCAGCCAATGTCCGGTAATATGAGGACTCAGGCTAACAACTGTTGTGATGATCAGTGTGATGACTGTACTAATGAGATGCCCAATCCAATGGGAGTGGGAATCGCAAACTTTTTCACGCTTCTCTCTCAACTAACTCAAGTTTTGAATAGAAACACAGGTCAAGAGGAACGTCCAAACCCCCCTAAGAAGGAACAAGTCGCTATCGAGAGCTTCATGAGGCAAAGGCCTCCTACTTTTATTGGATCATCCGATCCCACAATCGCTGAACAATGGATCAACTCCATTGAAAAGATCTTCTCCATCCTTCAATGCTCTAAACTAGAGAAGGTTCTCCTGACTGCTTATCGTATAGAGGGTGAAGCTGATAAATGGTGGATGTTGATAAAAAATATGAAGCCTGAGGAGGAGATCGTGGTGTAGGAATGGAAGTATTTCCAGAATATTTTTTTTGATAAATATTTTCTGCACACCCTCCGACTTAAGATGGAAAGGGACTTCCTTTCCCTCAAGCAAAATGATGAAGAATCTATTGGAGCGTACGAGGCAAACTTCACAAGGCTTGCCCGATACGCTTCCGTATTTGTCGTTACCCCCGAATGCAAGGTTGACCGCTTCTTTGGTGGGATGAATCATAGCTTTCGGAAAGCATTAGCGATCCATGACTTCGACAGCTATGAGGAAATTGTCCGATATGCCCTCAAGGTCGAAATGGAGATTGGGGAATCACATGGGTATCAAGGGGATAAGAAGCGTAAGGTGGACTTCAATGTTGGTGGTTTTATGGATAAATCCAATGGTGCTAAGAAGATCCAGCACCCCTCTTGCCAAAAGTGCAGAAAGAAGCACCCTGGAAATTGCCTTAAGGGGATGAGGAAATGCATCAAGTGTGGAAGATAAGGGCACCTAGCTGTTAACTGTCAGCAAGAAAGACCCGCGGATGTGACAGAGGAGAGGAATGCTCCGTTCGAACCTCAGCACATTGTTCAATGCTAAAAATGCAAAGAACCGGGGCATTTTTCAAATCAGTGCCCTAATCCAAGGGTTTTTTGAGGCAACCTACAACCTTCAAGGCAGCAAGGAAGAGATTTTGCCATCACTTCTGCCGAAGTGAACCCTGACAACGAAGTGGTGACAGGTATGCTAATTATTCATTCAAGAATAGCAAACATACTTTTTGATTCAGGTTCTACGCATTCTTTTATATCTCAAAAGTTTATTAGAACAATCCCAACACCACCAAAAATCATGGAAGTGAAGTTTTCAGTGAGTACGATAAATGGGAAAATCATTGCATCCCATGAATATAAGTCCTCCCCTGTTTTAATCTGTGGATTGAATTTCCCGACGAACCTCGTCATACTCCCTATGGTGGAATTTGACGAAATTCTTGACATGGATTGGATTTCCTTATATAGAGCCTACATAAATTGTCGGGAGAGGGAAATAACACTCCATATGGAGAATCGACCCCTGATTCTTTACAAGTGTAAAGAGGAAGATGAATCTCCCTTAGCTCCATCATCTCAAGCATGGATATTACTTCCCTATGAGCACGCGTATCTGGCACAGATGATTGAGTCCAAGGAAGAAACCATCCTCGAAGAAATGCCTATTGTGAGGGAATTCGCAGAAGTGTTTCCTGAGGAACTGCCTAGTCTTCTTCCTAGAAGAGATGTTGAATTCTCAATTGAACTTATACCCGAGGCTTTACCAATATCCAATACTCCATATAGAATGGCTGTTGTAGACCATGAAGATCTGAAAAAACAACTATAAGAGAATCTGGATAAAGGGTTTATACGCCCAAGTGCTTCACCATGGGGTGCACTAGTCCTCTTCGTCAAGAAGAAGGATGGGTCAATGTGGCTTTGAATCAATTATCGTGAACTTAACAAAATCACGATAAAGAACAGGTATCCTCTCCCACGAATTAGTGACTTGTTCGAGCAGCTGTGTGGAGCACAATAATTTTCCAAGGTGGACTTGCGGTCGAGATATTATCAAGTAAGGGTGAATAAGGAAGATATCCCCAAGACTACTTTTCTCACAAGATACGGCCACTATGAATTCATAGTAATGCATTTTGGACTCACCAATGCTCCAACAATCTTCATGGATTTGATGAGTAGAGTCTTTAGAGATTACCTCCACAAATTTGTGGTAGTCTTTATAGATGATATTCTAATATACTCCAAAACTAAGGAGGATCATGAGCAGCATTTGAGAACTATACTAGAGACCTTGCGCAAGGAGAATCTCTATGAAAATTACAGCAAGTGTGAGTTCTGGTTGAAGGAGGTCTCATTCTTGGGTCATATCATCACAGGCAATGGGATATCTGTGGACCCCTCCAAAATAGATGCAATTGAGGGATGGTCGAGGCCAACATCGTTAACGAATATCCGTAGCTTCTTGGGGTTATCTGGATATTATCAAAGATTTGTGAGAAATTTCTCACTATTTTCCAATCCTCTTACCAAGCTAACTCGAAAGGGAGTAAAGTTTTCTTGGAGTGATTAATGAGAAGAAAGCTTCAAGGAGTTGAAAAGGAGGCTTATCACTACACCCATGCTCACTTTACCCACAAGTTGGGAACTATTCGTGGTATTCAGTGATGCTTCAAAGAAGGGCTTAGGTTGTGTGCTGATGCAGAATGATAAAGTGATATCCTATGCCTCAAGGAAGTTGAAAATCAATGAGCGAAAATATCCAACACATGATCTAGAGTTGGCAGCTGTGATCTTTGCATTGAAAATCTGGTGGCATTATCTTTATGGAGAGAAATTTGAGATATATACTGACCACAAGAGTCTTAAATATATATTCACACAGAAAGAGATTAATATGCGCCAGAGAATATGGATAGAGCTCATCAAGGATTATAACTATTCAATACATTACCACCCTGGGAAAGCGAACAAGGTGGAAGATGCCCTAAGTAGAAAGGACCCTAAGATTCTATCAATTATGAGAATTGAGAAGGATCCAATCTTCTTAGACTTGATGAAGATGGACATGAGAATCATAAATAAGGGAACATCGTCAATCCTTTCACAAATGATTGCTCAACAGTCTCTTTTTGAAAGGTTAAAGGATGCTCAAAAGGACGATGTGGGAATTCTGGAAAAGGTGGAAGCTATCAAAAAATGGAAATCCTCGGAGTTTAATGTTAATGAAGAAGGAATTGTGCTTTTTGGGAAAAGACTATGTGTTCCATCAAGTCCGAAGCTGAGGAAGGAACTTTTGGATGACGCACATAGTTCAAATTTCTCTATTGAACCAGGGAGAACAAAGATGTATCGAGATCTCCAAGAAATCTTTTGGTGGGATAATATGAAGAAGGAGATCGCTAAATATACATCAAAGTGTCTGGTGTGTCAGCATGTGAAGGCAGAGAGGTAGAAGTATAAGGGGATGATGCAACCATTTCCCATACCAGAATGGAAATGGGAGAACATCACCATGGACTTTGTCACCAGACTTCCAAGGACATCCAAAGGCAACAATGAAATCTGGGTTGTTGTAGATCGTCTTACAAAGACTGCACACTTCATTACTATTCGGGAGGATTTCTCATTGGATCAACTGGAACAGATATATATCAGGGAAGTGGTAAGGTTTCATGGAGTTCCACTATCTATTGTGTCTGACCAAGATCCAAGATTCACCTCTATGTTTTGGAAGAGTCTTCAACATGCTCTAAATACTGAACTGAACTTCAGTACGGCCTATCATCCTCAAACTGATGGCCAATCCGAGCGGACTATCCAAACACTTGAGGACATGTTGAGAGCATGCTCAATGGACTTTAAAGGAGGATGGGATCAACATATTCCTCTGTTTGAGTTCTCTTATAAAAATAGTTTCCACTCGAGCATCCAAATGGCACCATATGAAGCCTTTTATGGGAAAAGGTGTAGAACACCGGCGTATTGGGATGAGGTAGGTGAACGTAAGCTGCTTGGACCAGAAATGGGCAAAGAAATAGTGGAGAAGGTGAAAACCATTCAGCAGCATATCAAGGCAGCCCAGAGTCGACAGAAGAGTTATGCTGATAACCGTTGACGAGACCTTGAGTTTAAAGTTGGAGACATGGTTTTTCTACGCATATCTCCGTGGAAGAAGGTCATGAGGTTTGGAAAGAATGGTAAGTTAAGTCCAAGGTACATCAACCCCTTCGAGATTCCTGATCGTGTCGGGGTTGTGACCTATCGACACGAACTTCCACCTACCATGGACAAAGTGCATGATGTCTTTCATGTAACCATTTTAAGAAAGTACATACCGGACCCTTCACATGTAATCTCTTCTAAGGTGGTGAAATTGGAAGATGATATTTCTTATGAGGAGAAACCAGTGAAGATCTTAGATCGTAGAGAAAAAGTTCTACGAAATAAGACAATGCCCCTCATCAAGGTGTTGTGGAGAAACCAAAAGTTTGAAGAAGCAAGTTGGGAATCGGAGGAAAAGATGAAGCTGAGTTACCCACATCTATTTTAGTGTGGGAAAAGGAAAATTTCGAGGGCGAAATTTCTTAAGGGGGGAATATTGTGACGACCCAAAGTTTCATTAATGGGAATCCCACTTGATCTAATTAAATGTCTCTTTATGTATATATAAAATGTCAACTTCTTTGGTTTTATTTTATTAATTTTGACCATTGCTAATATATCCGTTGAACAGTGATCACATGATTAGTATAAATATAGGGGTTTAACAATTCCAATTTACTCAGACAAAAGAAGTGATGGCCTCGTCTAGTAGAATTTCTCTGTACGAAGCCCATTTGTTGGAGCTCAGAAAAGAGGTGGCATCCTTAGGCTTCGCTCTTGACCAAGCCCATGCCGAGCTTCTCCATGTCAAGCTCGAACGGGACTGTCTTCGGGAAAAGTGGAAGTTGATATAGATTACCACTCGAGCGATGTTATCCGAGCCACCCCAAGAGTCTGTCACCATCGCACACCTTACCCTTAGGTCTTATGCGGCTATTTTAAGGGGTTATGTAAAAATCTCTAGTACTATGTTCATGTATATTATTTTTGTATATAATAATGAATATACCTTCTTGTATTTTTTTGATACATTGTAAATATTTTTAAAGTACAAATAGTGTTTTTAGTTATTATTTAATTAAGAATTATATTTTTTTAAATTAATGGATTTTTGAATTAAATAATATTTTAATAAATTATTATTATTATTATTAAATTAATTTTTATTAAATATAAATGATCTTATAATTTTATGAATGCAATTATAATTTTTATTAAGGTTTGAAATCAATTTCGGTCAAAACCATTGAATTTTCGATAAATGTCTGTTTTTATTTTAAAAGTGAAAATTAACATATTTAGAAAATTATTTAGATAAAATAAATGTTATTTATGGAATCAGGACTTCGAAATTATCCAACGGTTAATTTTTCATAATTTTCTGAGACAGTCCAATTTTTGGGAAAAAATTAAATATCGTTTAAATATATAATGTGTTTTATGACATCATAATGAACCAATAGTGATGTAATAAAATACTATAAGCATTATTTTCGGAAAATATATGTTTTAACATTAAAATAATGTGATTTTGGGTTTGTTTGACTTACTTTTCAAAGAATTAATGGACCCCTCAAGACTTATTAAACACCTTGTCTTTTCAAATTAATTTCCATGGGAGTGTGACTCACCTCCACATAAGCAACATTATTATTTTAAGAAGTTCAGAATTTGGCCTTATAAATTTTTTTTCCTCTTACCTTTTCCAAAAACCATTGGCAAAAACCATGGGATGGTTTGTGGTTTGGATTAATTTAATGTAAGGGGACCCAAACCTAAATAATAAATAATTCCCCCACATTTCCTATATAAACCCACCCAAGCTCCCACTTCCTCATCACTCAAAGCCTTTCGAGTTCGTCCAACCTCTGACCTACTCTCTCTATAATCCTCCCAAGGTTCCCCAAGCTCCCAAGAAGCATCTCTCAAGCCTCTCTCAAGCGTTTGGAAGCACACTTCCAAGTAAGGGTTTTTCTTCTTTTCTTATTTTTGTCCAATTTTCTTTAAGTTGTTTTGCCCTTTTAATTTCTATTATGAATGTTGGGGTATGGTTTTTCACCTCCATCATACTACCATATTTATGTTTTAATGATGGAATACCCCTTTCTCTCTCATTAAATTCTCCCATGTACACCCGTTACTATGCCGAAATTCCGAAAGGAACTTCTCTCTCCTCATTTACATTCAAGAAATAATTTTTGTATTATGAATATAAATTCCATTATAATTGTTGGGACATGTATATATATGACCTCCTTACTGTCCATTACATGTAAATATGACGAGGAACCAATTTCTCTCTCATCAACCATTTTTTTATGAATTCTTATGTCACACCGTTACACTGTCGAAATCGCACCAATTTTCTAAGCCAATGTCATTGTGTAGTGAATACCATGCCCATTTCTCCATCCAGGGTATTCACCTTTATGCACATTTACTTATTGATTACAAAGTTTCATGTATTAATTCCACATTCCTTTATCGTGGAATAGATGATTATGTTTTATGAATCCATGTTTTATGATCCATGTGGCACACTTATGCATGAAATGAAATGTTTAAGAAGGGTGAGCCCTTATAGCGCTCCAATGAATTGGGTAAAGTATAATATCATGATAGGTCATGTGCAATGAGTGTTGAATCCTACTAATTCAAGTGCAACTAGGTTTTACTCGTGCTTTATGTGCAATGAATATTTAATCATGCTCCATGTGCAATGAGCCTTGGCTCATGCTAATTCCATGTTAAGTTTTGTTGCCTCATTTCCATGTTATGATTATCATGATTTATCATGCCTTACTAGGATTTATAGCTCACCCTTTTCTTATGCATGACCTCAGGTTATCCCATGCAATGCTAAGTACGAGTAAATGTAGTGGTCATGTAAAGGAAGTTTTCAATAAAGATGTTGTATTTCATGTTTTAAGTTTTTATGTAATGTTCCTAATCCCCAAAGACACTAAACCTCTCGATCTTCTTTGTTTTATCAAGTGAAGTTTTATGTAATAAATCATGTTTAAGTTTGTAATAAAAGTAGGGTTGTCATAATATGCCACAGGATGAGTCCCTTAAACTTATGGGCTTTAGAGTGATCGCTGACCCTATATGGATTTCAACTCGCAACGATATACATGAGGTGGTTATGTGTCTAAAAGGGGTGGATACCTACCCCCACTCTTTCAAATGATTAACTTATTGGTTTTATTGAGTAGATAACATAGTGATCATCATGACAGAGTCAGAAAATACTGGTGACGAGGTAATTTACACCAACTCTTTTTCTTATCATTAAAATGACCTTGAAAACCTTCACCTGGTACTTATAAGAGTCTCGGATTATCCAATAAACAATCCCTTCCCTTGAGTACATCCCAAGGGGTTCCTCTACTAGGAATGATATCCCTTCAGATGTGGGAGTTTCTAGAGGGGGATCCCCTGGGGGTGATATAGAATATAGAGGTTTCCCTTGTGGATCCCATTCGAGAATTTCAAACACTGAATCTATCTATTGTTCCATACATAGGGCCATCTCTGTGGAATACCATTAAGCATCGACATGCATCACAACTGGAGATATGTCTAAAATTGATTATAACATGTGAATATTCCATTAATTCATTTAATAACTATATTATGTGTCTTTATTTACTGACTGATCATCATGCACATAATGTTATGTAGGTCTGATGAGTAATTAGATAGAAATTTCTTGGATTTCTATAGCTCCTACTTCTTCAAAGGTATAATTAGTACCACCAAAGGATACATCTGAAAAGAATAGGGAATATATGACAATTGAGGTTGTTGGGGGATCAAGAGCCCCAAGAGGTCATTTATTCAAGATAAAATGATCTCTTTCCCAACAGTGGGAGAGTATTTATTGGTTGAAGCTTCAACTGAGTGCAATGATCCCACTTGTATGGAGACAAGTATAATAATTATACCGAAAGTAGCTGAAATTAATGGGTTACCCCAAGAAACTAAGGATATTAGGGACATTCCAAGTCCCCTGAGGTCTATTTCTTCTAATCAAATAAATTTTATCCCCACAGATTGGGTGCCTTTAGGAGCCAATGCTCCCAGTGATCATAATAATATATCCCCTCTAGGGAATACACTTATGGAAGAGGGAGTTTTTTAGGCTCATGGAGAATAAAAAACGGTTCTCCCTAGTCCCATGATGATTATTACCACAGGTATTGTTTCAATGATTGATCTTATGGAATCCACTTACCTAGATGAACAGGGTCCCACACCATGGTTATCTCTAGAAGATCTCAATGTTTGTTTTTATACTGAGGATATATCCACTATTTTCCTAGGTGATGATGTGGAACTAGAGTTAAGGAATTTTAATTACCCTATGTCTGAAGGTATCTCTCCATTGTTCCAACCATTCATGTTTCTTTTAGGACTTAGGTATTAACTGTTTCAATATTTTGAATTTAGGGTTTCCGCCCCTAATTACTTCAATTGAAATTGGTTTCCTAATATCTCAACTTTCTAATATCAAAAGGGATCTATCTTCCACCGATTCAAGTCATATCGAGGATGTAGAGCTAAGGCCTTCCATGGTTTCACTTGTCCACAAATATATTTCTCGATCCGAGAGATACTTCAAGGTAGAGCAAGAGGGATTGTCTGACCTCACTATTTCCCATAAAAAAAATATGGAACAATATATTGAAACTAGTCTCTCAATCCCCATAGGAAAACATTCTAGTGAGACTGCCTAAATTTCATCACTTGTTTTAATTTCTTGGATATGAGGGATTTTATTACCATGCCACTTTTGACATATTAAAACATTGATTGTTTTATAGGAGAAGGATATAACAGACCAATATAATCTCATGACTATAGAGTCCATGGACAATCTTGATTCTTCTAGGAATATCCTTCTTACTGAAGATACTGAACATTCTAGAATGGTCATGAGGAAGCAAGGTGAAATTTCAGAGCATATAACTTCAATGGAGTGACTTTTTAAAGAGGTGGAGCGGTCTATCTAGGTACTAGAGAAGCTCAAATAGAAATTGTCCCACATTGAGGCAGTAGTTGAAGAAGGGAAATGACTGATGGGGGAGTAAAAGGTAGCAATGGGTGAATCTAAGAACATAAAGGCATTGAGAGATAGTGTAGATGTTGAAATTGTAACATTTTCTAAGCTCTTCCAAGATATATAAGACTTGGAATAGACACTAATTCAACTCTATAAATATTTTGAGTCAGCCTTATAATCATTCTACCCTACTTTAATGGAGTGACTCCAAGATATGGATTCTACTACCTTCCCATTTAATGTAATGAAAACCAATTTTCTCTCTAATTTATGTCTTTTTTCTTTACCTACAACTTTCACCAATCACAATTTTCAAGGTGTTTTCAAATATAATTTGTTAGGTGACATGAATATTTTAGTAACTATATATCAATTTCAATTACCAACTAGGATAATGAAATTTATCATGTAATGATCTAATTTTTTCCCGAGCTAAGGGACTCAATGTGCATGGTTTTGACTATTTCTAGGGTTATATAAAAAAAGCTATGAGCTTCTTATATTTTCTATTATCACACTAATTTTTCCTAAACCCACTATAATACGGTCATTGAATGCATTACATGACTTTTACTTAGGTCACCCTTTGTAGGTTTTCAACCTACATGTTTTGTGCCTTTTCTTTTTCTGAATTGCCTTATTTTTCCTAAACCATGTAAATTATAGGTCTAACGAACTGGTACTCAACTTTTACCCATGCTACCCTTTGTAAGTTTTCAACATTTCGAGTTTTGTGACTCGCTTTGTGGGTAGTTTATAGTCATGAAAATCATCCTAATTTCACTAATCATTTAGTTCGAACAAATTTGACCAAGGATTACAAGTCAAGGGCCCCAATAAGTCATTTTGGATGAGAATGTCCCAATATTTTTCATACATGAATGAGTTATTTTTCATCACCATGGTTTTATAATTTTTGAATCCAAAACATGGTATGAGAAAAGTAAGGGAGGAGTAAGTATAAAAATGGTTTCCAACATGATGTTTCTATGGAATATAGAGGTAGGAGAATCCTCTCATGATAATGAATTTGACTTCAGTTGACTGGCCCATTTGGTGGGTTACTTATGCAGAGCCAACTAGGGCGTATTATACATCATCAAACAAATCTGTCCTTAGGACACTAACTCTCCATTTTTTATAGACAAGTGATTTATGAAAATTTTTATTTGTTAAGACCATTAAGAGTGGCTTATCGAGGAAATGATGTCTGAAAATGATTAGGGAATCTGAATAATATTTTTCAATGAATACAAAATCAATCCAACACAAATTTGGCTTCTGTAAATAAGGGTAAGAGAATGATGTGGTCTATCATTATATGACTAGGATAATGATGGTGTAGTTTAACATCTTGTGTCTTGGAATTTTGATAATTAACAATAATTTCTTTTGACCAACGGTTAAATGATTCTAATATTTCATAGTAATCTAATATGGAATGTTCTATCATCTTCCAGCATGAAGTTTTAAGGTTTTAAACTATAATCTATGGGGTTTCCAAATCCAAATATCAATGTGGAACATAAATATCATTTGGGGTGTACCGAGGTAGGAGAATCCTCTACTATGGATGAATTTTTCTTTGGTTGATATGCCTATTGGTGGGAAACTTATACATATCCAACTGTGGAATATTGTGTAAAGTCAAACAAAGGTGTCCCTATGACACTGGCCTTCCATTTTTGATGGATAGGGAGGTTTATTGGGATTCAAACATTTATCGACATAGAGTATGGCTTGTGAAAGGAGGGTTCCTGAAGATGAGAGGGGTGTTCCAAGTCGAAATTTCTCGAGAATAGGTGGAGATGTTTCCCTTACTTTATTCTAACCCAAATTTAGGAAATAAGTTTTTTTTTATGTTTAGGTATTATACATGAGGTCTATAAATCAGTAAATATCTCATTAAAACTATAATTGAGCCAAACATAGTTCTGGGAAGGTTCCCCTTGTAGGTCTAAACTGTGCACAGGGAAGGGGAATTTTTTTGAATGTGAGCCTATGAATGGGGTGAGGATTGTATTGAAATCTTCTATATAGATATACCTCATGAATTATAATATAGAGAAATTTATCCCCACCCACCCCACATTTCTGGAGATTCCTTGTGCAATTCTGACCCATACACAAGAAAAGAGGCAATATTTTGTATATCATTGATGAACCCAGTATACAAGGTCTAGGTGTCACTACGTATCCTATGATGGAAATAATCAAGCCCCAAATAGTTCTGAAAAACTAATGCATTTTAACATCGTATGGTGAGGATGGAATGGAGTTCTATAGTTTAAGGTCATATGTCTAGGACCATTTTTTATAGAAACCATGAATAAATGGAGGCTAATTAGGCTTGGATGTTTCTACATGTCCCTGATAGAAGGGGGAAGGTTTAAACACTGGTCCTAGGGAATATTAGTGTAGAGAAATGATATGGGGCATGGAATCCAATGGGGATTATTTAAATGGAAGATGCCTCTCTTGAGGATCAACTTTCCTTTGGTTAATAGGCCTTTTTTGGTGGGTGACTGATGTAGAGCCAACTGTGGAATATTTTTCATAGTCAAACAAAGGTGTACCTAGGACACTGACCCTCCATTTATAATTTCCATAAGAATATTGTAAAGATTTTAAGTTGTCTGAGTCATAGTGTCTGACGAATGTATGGGATTTTTTTGGGAATTAAAGAAACATTCAGACCATGATTGGCCAAAAAGTGTAAAATTACCTACATAGATCCAACTCATACTTAGGGGAGGTATTTTTAATTTATGGTGGTTGGACTAAGACATAGAATCCATGTGTTTCTACATATCCTATGATAATAGGAATCAAGACATACATAGTTCAAAAAAATTGCTCCAAGTTCATATCAGACTCATACACAGGTATAAGGACATTTTTATTATTACAGTTGGACCTAGGATTAGATATTCAGGTGTGCCTACATATCCTGCATGAATAGTAATCAAGCCACATGTAGTTCTTGATGATATCTTCCTATATAGGTCTAACCCATATATAGGTAGGGGATTTTTTTTACCCTTTAGGCATCTAGGATAGGATTAAAAATCTAGGCATCACTATGTATCCCGTGATTACTGAAATAAATATATACACAATTCTTGAAGGGAATTCTCTATGTACTTTTGACCTATTTATAGAGGGGATTTTTTCCTGTATTTCATGTTTTGGCCTAGAATACAGGGTCCTGACATCACAATGTATCCCATATAATGAGAATGAATCCACACATATTTCTAAACAAAGGCTCCTTTCATAGGTCTAACCCATACACAGGGAGGGGGAAATTGTAAATTTTTTTCATTAAGGTCGTTGTGCTAAGATGTAAAATCAAGGAATAGCTAAGTATCCAACATAGATAGGAATAAAAATATACATAGTTCTTGAATACAAAATGGTGGTTGACTGATGTTGGGGTCAATGTCCTCTCAGATGAGAACATTATGGTGTTGTGTTGTTTAACATCATACTACAAGGACATTGGTGTCATGAAATTTATTATCTTTTGACACAGATGGTGTAACCTATAGTTTAACTTCATGAGATCAGGATGATTTACCTTAGTTTAAGTACTTAATATTTGGACCAAATGGGTAATCCTTTTATGTGGCATATTTCTAATGTATTGTCATAGAAAATTGATGTGAATAAGTTCTAAGAAGGTACACACACCGCATACGGGTTACTGAAGTGGCATGCACATACGTTTAAGTTGTTAAGCTTGGACATGCTTACATAGTTTAACTTCATATGGTGAGGATGATTTCCATGAAGTTTATCATTGTGTGGTATAGACAAGGGTTTTATAGCTATGTGGTGGAGGATTATTTTGACCAGCGAGAAACACAATCCTGATGTGAAAAGTGTATTTGAGCTTGATAGACTGGTGAGAAAATAATCCCACAGTTGGAGGAAAATTTTCAGCTTGTCCTGATGTCAAAATTCCAGGAGTCTCTATGTATCCTACAATGACAAGGATCAAGCCACATGTAGTTTTGGATATATTTCACATTTTAATGTCATATTGGGAAGACAATTTCCATGCAGTTTAATGTCATGTGGTAAGGACATATATTTACCTACTTAAAGGGGGATTTTGCATTTAGTCCCATGAATATAGATATGGGCATCATTACATGTCCTACAAGGGAAGGAATCAAGACACACATAGTTTTCAATGGTCCTGTAGGGAATATACTACCAATACTCCTAAGACCATGTGTGGTGTTCTCGATGTGGAAAATAAGGGGAAGCAAAGGTTTATTCTTCCACATAAAGGTGAAAAAAATGAAAGATAGGGACATTTTTATCTCAAGGTGGCTAGACCAAGATATGAAATCTGGGAATCACTACATATATCATGGGATGAGAATCAAGTTGTATGTATTTATTGAGAAAGAGACTCCCTATATTGATTTGACTCTGACATAGGAACATTGGAATTTCATCTTTCTCTTGCATAGATCTAGGTCGAGGGTGGTAAATTATTGATTGAAATGATGATTCTCATGTAGATTAACATCATGTGGTGAAGATGTGAACTCCTATTTTATTATCATGGATTTTGGACCAAGTGGAGAGTGCTCCCATAGGGGTATACATGATGTGGTGGCATAAAAAACCTGATGTGAGTAAGGGCCCATGAGTCCTAGTACCACACCACACTTTCCCAATAGACTTTCACAAATTTAAAAGTGGTGATGATTGGAATAAGATGTGTAGTTTAACATCATATGGTAAGGATTATTTCCATGCAGTTTATTATCATATGATCATAATTAAGTCACTATGTGATTACACAAAATATTTCTTTTCGAACCTTGAATTGGTGGGTGTTGTGGTGAGCTTCCCATCCATTAATATCAGGGAATAATCCCCATTTTAGTAGACCTTATGTATGGTGTAAGGTTACTCCCATTTTTATTATAACATTGGAATTATCATTCCATGTATCATTAGAGCCTGGAGGAACAACACCATCTCTCCTTCAGGGAAATATCAGTGGTAAACATTTTAGTTAAAGGTTCACACAATCTGGTTTTGGTGGACATCCAAACTATTCAAGGTATTTAATATTTTCTCATCTAGCTGCTCCAGTTCATCCAACCATTTTTGGGACTGATCATCTATGGAGAATTTATCACATATGGATACAATGAGTGAGGTAAATTGAACTTTTATGGGTAGGACCACCTCTTTCCTATACACTAACGAGTATGGGGCTGCCTATGTGGTTTTGTGTCTCATGGCCTAGTAAGCCCACAAGGCATGTAGGGGATTTTCTGGATAAGACGTTTTATCCTTATCTACCATATCCTAGATTATATTGGATAGGTTGTTATTGAAGGCATCTATCTGTTTTTTAGCCACTATATGATTGAAGGATGAATGGTTTTAATTGATATCATACTCCTAGTATAGCCTTTCCAATTCATCAGATCAGAAATTGGTGTCATTTTCTATTAGTATTATAAGAGGGATACCAAATATGGTGATGATTTTGTCTTTCACAAATCTAAAAATGTTCCTTTATTTGGCCTCTTTGAAGGACATATCTTCATACCACTTGGAGAAGTAGTTGGTTGCGATATGAATATACTTGAACTACTTGAACATGGTGGGAGGATATGGTCCCACAATTTCCATTACCTATATAAAAAATGGCCAAGAGTACCTGGATATGTGAAATAACTCCAACAGTTTGTAAGTAAAGTTGTCACGAACAAGGAAGGACTGTCACTTTTTGGTGAATTTAGGGTATTCCTACATTATATTGGGCCAATAGTATCCAAGTTGTTAAATTTAGTGGGAAATCGGGAGTCTTAACTGGTGATCTCCACACACTCCATCGTGCACTTCATTCATAACAGCGGTGGTCTTTTGTCTATCAATGAACCTGAGAAGGACTCAATCAAGGAACCACTTATAGAGTTATTTTTTATGGTGTATCCCATCATAGAAAACAAAGTTAATTACTTGTATTTGGATTTTATCTCTCACAACTCCGTATTGTTAGATTTCTTCACTTTGAAGGTATTGCACAATTGGCATCCTCCAGTTGATGGTGGTACCGTACAGTTCAGAAATGGGACTAATCTCATCAATTTCATAGATATTGTTTTGATCTAAGGGGGAGACCATCCAATGGTGTGCAATTTTGATGATTGTTTCACCCTTCTTGGGATCATTCAGAGTTGTGGATACATTTTCCAATGCATGGGCTTAGGAATTTTGTGACCGTGGGACATGAATCAATATCATATATAAAGGGAATTATTCGATTAGTCCCCGACATGATTAATCAGTGGGATTAGCTCTTCCTTTTTGATATCATTATCATCATTAACTATTTTGATGTCCAGTTCCAAATCACCTTTTATATTTAAGTGTTTCAATTGTAATTGTATCACCAATTCTAGTTCGAAAATGAGAGCTTGATGTTCTCTTTAACTGTTCATACACCCCTATGATAGTAAGAAGTAGTAAGCAATGACTGCCTTTGTGGAGATATGAGTATGAATCCCAAACCCACTTTGTTGATCTTGGGGTCTTCCATCCACTTTTCTATTTGGCATCTAGACACACCATTGAAATGAATTTCCTATATCTGGGGGGCCTCTTGAATATAAAAGACCTCTTCATCAGATATTTTTGTGTCTAATGGTTTCATTTCTAGTGAGGGTGCTCTTACATAAAGTCTTCCAATGACTGGCCTATGGATTCTTTTTGAGCTTCAAATTGAATGGAAAACTGTTATAGGATGACCACACATCGCGAAAAATGCTTGGTCAATATCGGATAATTGAGGATCTATTTAGGTGGGTTTCTATGAGATGCCAAATGTACCTCATGTTGATTTAGATATTACCTTAGTTTTGGGGTTGAAAATATCAAAACAAAATAGCTCTTCTTAGTATTCAAATAATGATTGTCATCATCGATCATGGTTTAATTGAGATAATAAAGGTCTTTTTCACTATAATTTTCATTATTATGTTAAAGTGAGGATCCTAGTTATCACTCCAAGTTTGTCACATACAAGATAAGTGGTCTTCCATTGATGGTAAGCATTAGAACTAGCAGGCTCAATAAGTATTCTAGGAGATTGGTGAACACTTCCTGATAATCATTAGTCCATTGGTATGTTACCCATTTTTCATCTACCTGGTGAAGGGAAAACAATTTCTAAAAAGGTTGGCTATGAAGCATCTGATTTAAGATAAATATCCTTGAATCCCTCTCAACTCTATGAGGTTGTGATGAGGTGAAAACACAAGGATATAATTTTTCTTCTGGGGGTCGACTTTGATGCCACGATGGTGTACAACGAAGCCAATAATTATTTTGAGGTGACATTGAAGGAACATTTCAAGGGGTTATTTGTCAGACTATGTTGTCTTAGTTTGTTGAAGATAGTTTCATGATCTGATAGGTGGTCTGAGATTTGTCAATATTTAACCACTTGGTCATCAACATGGAATTCAATGAATTTTTCTAGGAAGGGTTTGAAGATTCGGTTCAAGGTGCATTGATATGTAACACCAACATTATTCAAATCAAATGGTATCACTTGATAGAAAAATACTCCCCATGGGCCCTAAAGGAATTGGATTCTTAATCTTCATGGTCTATTCAGATATGATTGTTTCCTAATTAGTCATCCATGAAGGAGATATCATGATATCTGGTTGTTACATCGATCAATAGTTCTGTGAATAGGACTAGGATTTAATCTTTTGGGATGTCCTCGGTAAGATCCCTAGAATTGATGAAAACCATGATTTTTCCATTGTTTTTCTTGATGGTATCTATATCATCCATCTAGTAGGGAGGTTAGAACTCCTGAATGATTTTTGATCAGATGATCTTTTCAACTTCATTCATTATTTTGGCAGCATCTATCGGGTGTGTCCTTATGGATTCTTGTTTATAGCCTTGATGGTCCTATGATATTCCCAGGAGGTGAGTTTCCACCTCAGGATCGATACATATAATTTCTGTGTAACTCTAGTAAAATACATCTCAGTGCCTTTTTAGGAAAGTGGTATATAACTTTTGAATTTTAGAATATATGGTCTCACTGATCAACATGGGTAATGGATCTTCTTAATTCCCCATGTTTATTTTTATAAGTTCATCAATTATGGTAGGTATGTCCTCTGCAAATTCTATAGGGGAATACCTAAGATCATCTACCTCCTCTTCCTCTTCCTCGTCTTCATCTTCCTCTTCTTGTTTGAATGGAGAAACAAGTCTTGGGATGACTTCCCCATAGTTGAGATAGGAGTCTACATATTTGTATCTAGAAGATGATGTGACTTCCCCCAACCTAGATGACAGTGGGGGATCATTTCACAACTCTATATAAGATAGAGTGGGGGTGGGAGAGTTTCATCATCCACTTTGGGTGAAAATACTTCCAATTCTACATCAATGAGTGTGGCAGGGATTTCATAGAGCTATGAGGATGGGTTCAAGGAATTTTTATCTGATCTTTCCCCATTTTTTTGGGAGTCAAAAAACATTTCAACACCATTGGACTTGGGGGGTCATTCCATAATTCATAAAAAATTCCAAATATATAACTGATTTTTGGCTCACATGATCAATCTGGTTGATGGGTAGAACATACTCTTCATTGAGCTGCTTCTAGGGGTCAGCTAGGATTATTTCTAGACCATTCAGAGCAGTGACCCATTAAACAACCTCAACTAGGGTTCATTTCACTTTCTTCTGATAGAACCATCCTTCAATATAATGTGAGTCATATGATTATAATGGGGCCTTATTAGTGTATAATGTCCCAATTTTTCCATTTATTCTGTATTTGATGCATCGATGGTATGAGGATGGTATTATCCAGTGTTGTTGCAAATAGGGCCTTCCTAACAAGATTTTTAAGGTTGGGTTCTATCAAACCACCACAAATTTTGAGTGAGCTATGAGGTCTCGAAGCTGATCCGTATGAAATATTTTTCCCAATGGATTTTGCTTACTTTTTTCATAGCCTTGAAATGTTATGGAGGAAGGTGGTCGGTTTTTTTTCATCGCAACCTAACTGGTGAAGTGTTCAGACTGGAATAAGATTAACTCTAGAGTTATTTTCAATGCAAACATTTCATACATCGACAAAATTTATCCTATCAGACACATACAAGGGTCTTATGTACCACTAAAAATGGAGTATTCGTCTTGATTTATTAAGAAGATGAATTTTTGGAATTTTGTAGCATTAGTATCGACCCAATAAACCTCAAAAATACTACTTCAGATTAAAACTCCTAAGCACTTAGAAATGATTCTATGATTTATTTCCTAAGGTATTATAAAAAAATCAAGGAATACAAGATTGATAATTTGGCTGATACTGAGGATAGTTGTTTCAGAATATCAAAATTCTAGTCTAAATGTATGTGTTCTAATTGAGAGATGTTATTTTACAGGCTATTTAGCAGATTGGGTATTTGATAAAGATGGTTTGGACCTCATGATAGGAGCATGAGGTACTCATTTCCTTTGTGTATTGGGATGGGTAGGTCTGTCTACTCATTGAGGGAGATCTGATACCTATTCTTCTCCTAATTGATATTCTAAAGTTATTGGGTCAGAGTGGCTTCTAGTAGGAGTAGGAATATTTTATAGTTCCTGTTGGACCCTCTGAAGGGAGCTTCTATTGGTTTCCACAATATTTTTGGTCAAATTAGTGGAATGAATATAATTCTAGTTCTTGTCATGAATTAATCACCCCTGGTATCCTCATCTCTTGCGGCTTCTTCCTCCAAATCCCTGGTGTAATGTGGGGAACACATGTTCATGGACATACTACTCATTAATGAAGGGATCTATTAATTGAATAAATTCAATGGAAGCAAAAATAAAATCATCTCCTAATTATGACTCTTCTAGGATGAACGTTTCTTGTGGTTCAATTTTGTGGGGTGGTGCCCATTATTTCAGATCTGAGGGCATAAAATCTAATAGATTCAAATCCGACTTTGGCCTTGGCGATAATTCATCCTCCTATTCTTGATCCTTTTTTATTTTTCCAAGATTCTTTTTTTAAGGGATAGACTTTTGAGGTCTGTGGTTTTGATGATGTCAAATCTATGTTAGTAGAAGTATCTAGGGGTGTAGTTGGTTGTATTGACTGTTCATGAAGAATTCCATGTTCTCAGTTGATTATTTTCTGAGTCATCCCACTATCAAAATTTTATTCCCTTTTCCTAACAACATTTTTCCACTCACCTCCTTCCTCATGGGTAGTAGTGGAAATAAATTCCAATTACATTGGTTTCATCCTAATTTTTACTTTCCCAGAATCTATCATTTTCCAAAAGAGGTCTTTGAAGTCAAAAAATTCATGAATGGTGAGTCCCAGTATCCAGTGAAAGGGGAAATAATTATGATGGTTGTAGAGACCCACATCATCATCCCTTCTGGATGTAGTAAATGGAGTAAATAATGGTCCATATAATCTATAAAATATGTATATACTTGATCATATTAGAATGAATAAACTTTATTTCTTCATTCCTTGAATTAATTTCATCTAGTTCCCCTCCACTCTTCCTGTCGATGCAGGGGTTGCTGTTGGCACCCAGGGAATACTACACGATATGGTGTATGATTAGGAGATGGAGTGGGCATGGGGGTTGTCTTAATTGTGACAAATGTTTCCTCCAAATTTATCACACTTTTCTCTGGGACCAATGGGGTTATCTAGGTCTTGATTTTAGTTTTTTTGTATAGCGTCCTCCATTCTTTGGGTAATGGAAAAGAAATCCTGAAACCCACTTGTTTATTTCATCAAGATGAGAGGTGTTTTTAACTCATCACAGAGGTTATAAATTCACATAAAAAATCATATCCTCCTAGGGGAGAGGCTGGTTTAGGGAATAGGTCAAACCTTTCCATCAGGCGATGAAGTCTGATACACTTTCTTTCTCTACATGATTGTAGTTTGAGATGTCATTGAGTGTTGTCTACTACAGCGTTGAGCTGAACTAGAATAGGCACTGTCTACAGAGTTCTTCCTATACCATGATTGACCATGATATCAAACTAGTGTACCATATAAAGGAATCCCCTTCTTGGTTTTTCATAGAACATCTATGATTCATCACTTCTTCTTACTCCAAAGTACCCATCATGGGATCATAATGGGATGCATAATGCATCAGATGTTTCTCTGGGTGACCTGAACTATTGAACACTAAAAATATAGAACTATCCAAATTTAGTAGTGGCAGAGTGTCTCTTACCTAGTCAGGGTAAGGATTTTTTTTCTGGCTATATTGGTTCATGTTGTTCATCCACAGCTTCTAATCGAGCTGTAAATACTTCAATGGTGTTGAAAATTCCTTGATGAGTGTTCTATTAGCCCCAATATTGTATAAGTGCAGAGATGGGTTAGATTTTACAAATCGATTCCACCTCTATTTGGGGTGGATATACAGCCATATACATTATTTAAAAATTTATCTGAATCTGTTCTATTTGTTTCCTCAATAGAGGGAAATCCTAGTACTTACCTAAGATTGGGTTAGGGTAGACTGATGGTCCAGGTGACATGTTGGGAGAATGTCCCAATATTTCTTCAATTATTGGGATTAAGCCTTGTGGATGAGGTAAACCTGCTATAAGTGTACATTGATGCTCTATCTGGGGAGCATAATTTGGAGGAGTTCTACCTCGGAGTAGCTAAGTGTTGATTCACCTTGACTCTTTCAATTGTTTCTTCTATTGTGAAAATATTTTTTTGAGCATAGGGAACTAATTCCCTTTGAGAGTATGAGGGTTTTATATTCCATTTAATTTATTCTTCTCATTGTTAGGTACTAGTTGAGGAGGTAATTCATGATTGATCAAGGGAGTACCCAATTTTAGGGTGATTATCTGATTCCGGGTGATCACACCTTCATTCTCAGTATGAATAGTATTATGGATGGAGCCATATTCTTCTTGTTCTTATTCACTTGCATCATTCTTGTTTCCATCTAGAGGTTTGACATCTTTTAAGTTCATCGATGCATAACAATTTGCAGGTACTGTACCGGCAAACAAATTATAGGAGGATTGTTTGTTCCCTTTGCGGTACCTCTACCTTAACTTATTGGATCCTCTTTAGGATTCTTAGTGAAGAGTAACTTGGAGTGAGACTTTATATAGCCTATTGATATTCCAACCTTTAGGGTGAAATGTGTTGCAATATGGGATGAACTGGGAGACCTCTTTTCTTTTCTCCCTAACCAAACAGGAAAAGACTAATTTTTATTAAAGGGGTGGTCAAGGTAAAAATACTTCTAGCCGTATGGGATGGGGTTGCTTCCATTCTCTTGTCATTGGGCCCCATTCCTAATTTTTTGGTCTTACATGGTAATATTATGTCAAAAATTTTCCTATCCATGTGGGTTGAGGCTAATCTTGTACTACAACAACTATTACTACTATCACTTCTCTCTTGATCTCATGCATCCTTGTTCAAGTGTAAGTTAGATATGATGTCGAGTCTACATGTGAACTATTCCCTTATAAACAAATTAGTAGTGCTTGATGATTGGATCCCCATAGGAAATATGCTTTGTGAATGTTTTTGGTTTCTTGGTTGAAGAGTTTTTATATTGTTTTCCCTCTTCAGGCCTAATGCTTTTGAGACATACTCAAGGAAGATTATTTTGGAGCATGGCACCTGTCCTAAGTGGGGGGTTTTCTTGACAGAATCCTTGTAATAATTAAATTATAGGATACCATTTTCAGTGGGATATATTTTATGGGGCATGGTGTGAAATGTAAATATCCATGCTCCCCACATCCTCGAATATACACATCGGGAGGGGCATCATAAATTAGGTGATGCAACTTATGTAGTGCATGAATGTAGGTCAGTTGGAGATCTTTCTACCACATCTCTGATTGTGGTCATTATGCAGACAAAATGTATTCTAAGTCAATTTTATGATAAAGCTCCACCAATATTTTTACATGGTCTACATACCCATCGTGAGGCATGAATTTTTCTTTTAGGTGGTAGAGATTCGTCCAAAGATTAAAAAGAATGTCATGTATGAATTCTTATGACAATGCCCTTGGTATGTCGAACTAAAAAAGTAGATTGAGTCCAAAAAATAATGGGTATATCAACCCTATACAATTTCATTCCCATGATAATCATATCCCTTTGTTCTTATGCAAGAGACTCATAAACTTTATTATCCCAACATGGACACTTCATTCCAGTTTTATCACAAGTAGTGGGGTTGATGGGGGTCTCTCTATTATGGAAATGGTTTGGGGGTGGCTTAGAGGATTATAATTTCCCTTGTCTATTTCCTAGTAGATAAAGGATGTATCTTTTCATTTATAGGGTATTTAACATGTCCAAACCCATCTTTCAAGAACCTCATCATTTGATGGATTTCTCATATCTAACCTAGAAAGGGGAGAACCTTCTTGCCAACATGAGATGTGAATGTGGAGAAAACCTTCACAATAGGCTCTATCATGGTGAGGACAACCATAATATCAAGATTTAAAACTGTAGGGATAATTTCTACAACATTTACCTTGGGGAGGACCTTCAGGGCAGATGACAGTAAATGGAGGACCCTCATGCTGAAATGAGATGTCATTATAGGAAGGGCCTCCACAGCGCATGCCAAAATGGTGATTTATACCATCATAGCTCGATGTATGTCTGTAGGAAGAATTTAGATAGAATATACCATGGGGAGGACCTTCAGGGTAGATTCCATTAAGGGGAGGACCTTCTTATTGTTGGATCTTTTGGATACTAGGAGGGCTATCACAATTCTCATTAGGAGATAATCTCTCATGATCAATCGTTTAGTTTACATGAAGGAAACCATTATCGTATTTTCTATGGGGAGGACCTCCAGAGATGCTGGAAACACTTTTTTGGGGAGGAAGTTCACAACTGATACTAGTAATTTTATAATTTTGTAACAGATTAGCATGATACTGAGCCACCATTGATATGTGTTTAATGGAATCAAGAACTCTGGCTTCTAGTAAAGCAGGTTCATGGGTCTGCTCTTCATTTTCTAGCTGGCTTTGGGGTAATTCATTTTTAGGTTCTCTCTTGTGGAAAAATATTGTTTCTTACTATGGGAGATATCCATCATGTATGAGTACATGTCCGAATGGATCCTTTGGGGCTACCAGGATACGTCAGTGAGCATATTGGTTTCTAACAGCATTATGTCCCTTCCCTGGAGAGGACAATGATGTGGGTTGGTGCCCCCTAGTTGGAATAGTAATTTATTCTAATCTTTTTGTTCATTTATCATGGGATATTTTTGAAGACCCTCATAGACAAGATTAAGGATGCATGTCTACTCCAGAGTAACCACCTTGTTGTGTGGGTGAATCACCCCACTCCAGAAGGTGCAGGGGTGGGACCAAATCCTTGTTATCACCAAAGATGTGATTACATCTTGAAAATTCTATAGGATATGATTATAAATTGATGTCTAATACTTAATCATTTATAAGATGTGTTGAGAGACACCATTTTATGGAATGAGGATATATACCCATTCAGATATCATAGCATGAATTTGTGCTGCCCCAGTCCTCCATTTCCTACAAGTGGGTATTGGATGTTCTTCTATGCGGGGTATAGATATGAGTATTCCCCTGATTTGAAATTGGGATGCACCAGATATTTTCCCTAACTTCAATCACATTTGACTAGTGGGCTTCATACTTACAGGAAGGGATTTGAGTCTACTCATTAGTTTCCATCGTATTTGACTAATGGTATTCATTTGCATCTGCATGAATTTTTCTCATATTGTATTTGGTTTCCATAGTATTTGACTGATGGGATTTATATTCATACATAGGAACTTGTTTTTTATTATATATTTTTTCATCATATTTGACTGATGGGCTTCATATGCATCCTTATGAATTTTTTCTCTACTAGTATTTTGTTTCCATCATATTTGACTGATGGGTTTCATATGTATTGGCAGATATATACTTCTACCTATAGTTTATTTCCTATTTAGATGATAGTATTTGTGTGTATTATCATGAATTTTAATCATCCCAAAACTTTTTCCACCCTTTTTGGATGAAAGGCTTGGTGATAAATAGTATGAATTTGTATGTGGTCGTAATTTGACATTGTATTTGACCAAAATGCTTGATACGAGGGAGAAGGTATATATGTATGCTCGTGATGTGCTTCCATCTTTTCATGGCAGTCTTCTTCATAAGGAATCATGATAATGGAATGTTCCTGATTGTATAGTCATTTCCCTTCATAAGACTCATCAGGTCCCCAGGTCTGTAAGACTTTATCTATTGCCTTTGGTGTAATTTCCTCTTCAGATTGGGGATATTAGGTCACCAAATGTGGGTGATGGTGATTTCTAGAATGGGACCTTAGGTGGAACACCCATGCTACTGGGATGAAGTTATTCGTGACGAATTCATCAGCCACCCTATGATAAGGGAGGAACTCATTTTCACATTTTGGTGATAGGATCAGGAAATGATTGGAGACAGTTAGTGGAATCACCTGATTCTGGACAACCAACCATCTTTGGGAAGATTGCTAATGAGTTTCATGGACAAGAGAGCTTACTTAGGTTCCTATAGGGTTGGGAGAGTACCCTTCAGGTGGTAATCTCTAACTAGTGAATTTGAAGCCCAGCATTGAAGACACCAGATGGGAAATTAATCCCTCTACTTCATGGAAGACCCAACCGATGTAGTGGTTGGTGTGTGTGTCTAGGAAAATTGCTAATATTATTTTAGATTGAAGGAATAACTAAATTTTACCTATAATTTATGTGAAAAATACATACACAAAACTACAAAAAAGTATCATATCATGATGAAATGTGTAATTGATAGTCTCATTTGACCGTCTTCCATTTTGGATGTGAAAGGGGACTAATGCGGGATAACATCACCGCCATGTTTTAGGATTCACATCAGGTTCACCATTTTCGTTTCCATCAAAGAAGTGTGTTCCTCAAATGGTTGATTCAAGGGGTCCAACGGTATGAAATCATTGATGTTTTTTACAACGTATTCGAACGGTCCCCAGTGGGTTTTGTTCATGTATCCAAAAGCACCCAATGGCAATAATATCTATGATTCATGGACCTATATTCCAAAAGTAGATATTTATTTGGAAACTTCTCCAATAACTCTTAAGAACTCACATTAGTTGAGATGATGGGAAGTCAGGCTCACCACACCCTTTTTGGGGAACTATTTCCTATTTCGGGACTCTCTTATAGATTTAAGATATTTTCAAAAAAAATTTGTTCATTCCCAAATATGTATATTATGGATTACCCTATGGCAACGATGAATCATTAGTTCCCATGGGTTTAAAAACATCTTTAAGTTCCTTGGGTTTTCCATCAATTGATGAATCTTGATGTATCTGAGGTTCTCCATCATTATTCCACTTTTACAAATAGATCAGGGATTCCTTGGTCATTTACTAGGACGATACTGATTTGAATCAACTTGGTGATGGGATCTAGAGTTTAAATTTATCCAGGGGGAAAAAAGACTTGTATATTTGTATCAAATCCATAATACGGGATTACTAAATATCATTTAGAGAGGAATAAGAGACCACATATTTTTGTGCCACTTAACTGGACACGTCAAATTTTAAGGTTGTGTGACAAGGACCCAACCATGTATTTTAATGTTATATAGTGGGGAAACCCATATTTAAGGTACATGTTCAAGGATGGTGTGAGTATTATACTGAGGCAGCCCAAGGGAATTGGGGGAGATGTGGTTTTCCTAGTTGATAATATCCTACTAGGAATGTGGACCAAAGGACATCAGGGTGAATTTTGGTGATGGGTTAGGACCACAAGGATGGTTATCCTAGTAAAATGGGAATCAAATCCCATGTAGTTTTTGTGTTTGGGGATTACACATGGAATCTTTCCATTTGGAGTGACATGACTAGGGATTACACTCAGGGTATTCCCATTTGATGTTTGATGTTGGGGCTTATATCTATGCAGAAGGCCCTGGTGGTTGGGGATTACTCATGGAAGTAACCCATTATGGGTTTAAGATCAGGAGTATTTAACAATCACCACTAACCTCTAAGATCACATGAGTCATGATTGGTGTGAGAAACAAGAGGTAGAATTGGATCTGAAGATCATGCAACCTATCATATCCGCTGATGGATGATGATATAGCCCAATGAGAGAGGGAGAGGGATTTGAGTGTTCTTATCACCTCCTTTATTTTCATATCCAAGATAGTCCCAACAGGTGATCAATCTATATTTATCTCGATATAGATAAGAGGATAAAAAATTACACATTCTTCAAGAAAGGATAGGGGCTTACCTTAGGTTGATTTCCTTGTGATTGGTTCTGGGGAAGAGGGGTATATATGACACTGACCCTCATCAAAGAGAAATGGAAGTGATTTCCCTCAATACCTATAATAGGAAGGTTCACATTGGAACCCTAAGATATGAACCTACATTATAATGGGAATTTAAACCCAAGGATATTCTAAGGGTTCACTATACTATGGAGATTACCCATGCGACTCTACTTACCATGGGTATGTAAACTCGATAGGACATGCTGATGTTCCTGATGAATTTATCATGCATTTCATGTGTCTTTATAAGAGACCTTGTCCTAATACCATTAGACTAGTTCATGGAGTGTTCAACATGGGGGTCAAAGGCATTACAGAAAGGGGTGATGGGAGACAGTGAGTAGAACACCCTAGGATGTCCCATTCTATATAGTATCTTCTTAAGCTCGATGAGATTCCCTATACATAGCATGTTTCTACATGGGTGAGGGTACCATCAATGTAGAATTGTTCTACACAAACCTGGGTTCTTCCTATGTAGTGAGATGCTTGAGGGGACTAGGTTATTTACCTATAGCATTTTACTACGTAGGGCCAAGTTCCTTTCATGTAGCATTTTGTTACGCGGGGTAGGGTTCCACACGCATTGCATTTTTCTATGAGGCATATTTATCTACAAAGTGGGCCATATGTTTTGCACCATGAAGGTTTATTCATAATGGTGGTATTGAATTCATTCATGGATCATTGATTTATTATTCCCTTTTCAGCTATATAGTGTAATTTTACCGATTGGGAATCATCGATGGTGCTCAGGTTTTCCCATTGCCTCATCGCTCATTTTATTTGGCTTTCTTCAATTTAGTCTCATTTTTTCCATCAGTATCATTTCTTTTTAGTTCCACTTGGTTAATTTTATAGGAGAGAGGGGGGACCAGATACCAACATGGAAGGTCATCCACAGTGGGTAGTGGTCCTTCTTTTGTGGGATCCCACATAAGGTTCTCCAGTCCTTGAATGACTTAGTCAGTGGGGACGTCATTTACAGGGGCGTAAATCAGCTTCTTAATCTCGCAAATGACTTTGTTTAATTTATGGGAGTTTACAATAACACATAATACCATTAAATATTTATTTCATGGGTAATAGTCATTCGTAGAGGTGGAAATCACTACCTCAGTCCCGCAAATTACTTTTTTTGCAGGAGCTGATGGTACTGCATCATCCCATGAAATATTTAGTTTGTAGGGAATAGTCATTTGCGGGGGCAGGAATCACCTCCTTAGTCACATAAACAACTTCATTTAATTTTCATGAGTCGATGGTACCACCTCCATCAATGAACTATTTCATTATCAAGCACTTTGTGACATGGTTTAACGCTATGCAAAACAGAAGTACTTGAATAGATTTGTTCTTTGTGGTCTCATCCCTTTCAATATTTTCTTCAATCATCTTCAATATTCCATTTCTACACTTTTCTGATCCTAATATATTTCACTTCTTAAATGAATAACTTTTAAGACCCCACAGACTCCTTTTATCATTAAATAACGTTTATTAATGAAATTTACAATTCTATTTCATGATATATCTTTCTTGTTCTTTTGATTCATGCATTACAAAAGTCATAAGGGTTTTAATTACACAATCTCTTTTTCAAGAGTCATAATCATTATTCATTTACTATATTATTCTATGATTTTTAAATTCTGCCATTTATTTATATAATATGGTATTTTATATTTATTTACAGGGATAATACATTTCATTATCAAAAAATTCTTTTTTTATTTATTCTTACTTTATAAAGATATATAATTATAAAAAACTCTCAATTCTATTTTGGAAAATTTTCTTCCATGTCGTTGATATTTCTAAAAAAATGTTTTTTTGATTATTTAAAAAGTAAAATATGTATTTTCAGCTGTAATTATCATATTTATCTTTTATTATAGTAAAATGTAATTTTAAATCATTTTTATCAATGTGGGTTACTTAAAATAATTAAAAATGGTATAAAATTTATTTATTTCTACCTCCATAAATTTTGTCTCATACACTACATATTTATACTTCTTTACCATTAATTATTTCATGGTTCCCTTATAAAGAAATTTATTAATAAATATTGTCTTTAAAAAATAATCTTCTAATATAAAATGATTTTAAAAGTTACTTTTAACTTTTTTTTATGATAACTTTACAAAAACTAGGAGTAGTCTATTTTCAATATTTATTTTCCATTTTTTCATCTTCAATATCAAGTAAAATTTAAATGAAATTATTTATATTTAAATATTAAAATATTTTTATAGAAATATAATAATCTTTGGATTATATTTTAAAAATGATGTTTAATTATGTTATTTCCCTCTTTTTAATTTTTTTTATGTTCCATAAAATGTAATTATTTTCCTAATCAAAACATCTATATTTTCTTATATTTATCTAAATTATTATTCATTTATGTCAAAAATATTTCATTTTCTATCCTTTAAATGTTTTTTTGGTATATTTCCCCTCGTTATAACTTTTTCTTAATCATATTCTATTATAAAATAATTCTTTGATTCATTATCAAAATATCCACAGTTATGTGGAAATGAAATATTTGTGAGAGGATAAATCTATCACAATATTCTTATTTCCTTATTTAAATCATTGCCTAAAGATAACCATTATATCAATGCCTTTCCATTATGATTCGCCTACACTTCTTTATCCAATTTGAAGGGTATTAACCTAGAAAATGACACCATTTGATTGAATAGGGAACATTTGTTATCATGAGTATATATCCTTTTATTCTATATAGTGTGAATACACTATATTAAATTATTTCAAATAAAAGGTATTTACCTTGGTAGACTCTATCACCCTTTGGATGATTTTTACATTATGAATGTTTATAAGTATCCTATTTTGTTAACATTGGTTAATCATGCTATGGATTTTAATTATTTCATGTGGAACATGCATTAATGGTTTTTAATTATATGAATTGGGTCTAATATATACCTCAAATGCATTTGGTAAATATTTATAACTGATGGGATGATTATGTTATGTGTGGGCATGATATGGTTATCTATTCTCTCAAATTTATTTATGGACATGATGTGTTTAGCTATGTTCAAAACATTATGATTGGGTATGATATGGTTATCTTGGTATAAAAATTAATGTGTAGACATGATTTGGTTAACTATATTTGCAACTTTATTCATGGGTATGATATAGTTTGATATGCTCAATATGTTATGTGTGGAAGTCATGCAGTTATCCATGTTATCAATGTTATGATTTTCATTTGATTATGTTTTTTCCACATTCCTATATTCCATTTGTTCAATTTGGTTCCCTATAACCAATTTGTAAGTACTTAATGATTACAAGTACTAATTCTCTTGAATATTAATGAAGTTTCTCATTACATCACGATTATTCTTCTGCAAGACATAGATTGTGCTAATATCCTAAGAATATATTCCACGCTAAAAGTTTATAATAGTTCCCCACTATGATGAAAATCTAAATGTTCCTTTATAATATTCATGAATAAGTGTTCTATAGTCAGATGATATCTTCTAACAGGGAACATATAATATAGGCTATCAGGTGTGGAAAATTCTGATACATTGAGACACTCTCTCATGGTGTGTACACTTGTTAATTTCTATAGTAGGAGATTATGAGAATCAAGACTAATAATAAGAAATCTACTTTTATATTTGTCATCGGATTTTCCTATCTATGGACATGTGCATTGATCATTATGATTCAATATTTTTATTAAATATAACAAGTTATTCACTTTGATGTATTGATGAAAACCTCAGTTAAGTGGGATATATTGGTTGTTTCATGGGTGATATTGCATTATTGGATAATATGAGAAAATATTTATCCCTTTTTCCCTTGATATAAGATGATATATTTGGCATTTTATGGGAATAGAACTTCATGGATAAATCCATGACCATGGTGTTTTGTGGAAAAGTTCATTTCTAGAAATTTAACGAAAGAGACGTTAAGGACAAAGGTTGATGACACTGAAATTAAACTTATATGATTATATATATCATGATAAAGTGATTATATATCACAATGAGCATTCATATGAGGTTTTATGTCATTAAAACATTAATTTATTTGGTGTGTTGACAGATGATAACCTTAGACACTAGGTAGTTCATCCTAATGACATTAAGAAAGGATCCTAAAGGATCACACACAAAGTGTATCTAAAATCTCAATAAAATTCTCTGATGAATTTAACATATAAAGATAAATATTATTACTATTTTTTGGATTAATATTTATTCTTTTTTGGTTGATCTCCAAGATTTTATTAAAATTTATTTGAAAGAATAAGTGAGTTAAATAATAAATATAATTATTTATTTTAAATGTTCATAAAATATAATATTAATTATATTTATCAATGAATAAGGAAGTGATGTTTATTTATTAAATAAATAGTCATTATTTATGGTTCATTAAATTTCGAGGTGGATAAGTGTATGGAGTTTAATGGTGTGATTGGAAATGACATAAATGATAATTATTTATTATTAAGTGGTACACATATCAAGTGAATAATAATTATTATATTATTAATACATGATATTTACTAATAATTAATAATTGGTAAGGGTGATTATATTCAAATAAGAAACCCTAAACATTCCTTAATATATATATTGTTAAATACCTTTCATAAGTGAGGTTCATTGTGCACAAAAAATAGAGAAAATATATCTCAAAACCCTAGATATATTTATTCAGAGATATATTGTTCAATATCCTTCTCCTCTATCAACCCATTGAGAGAACACCAAGAATTCTTCATCCTCAGAAAATTATTTTCTGATCCACTATAAATGATACAAGTTATTGGGATCTAATATGATAGCACATCGGGATTCTACAACAATATTAAAATATCGTAGTGTACATTTGTATCACCACTTGAGGGATTATATAATTGGAACCTATAACACACTAATGGTACAATTAGATCGAGTCATTTATATCATCAATGAAGAAATAATTATAAGTTTTGTAAATTTCATATCATCTTATAAATTAATTATAAATTACATGTGATGATTCACCTATAAATTAATTATAAATTACAATTGATTATCCTCCTCTTCAGGTTTCAGTGTTCATGACATTTAATCATTGGATTAATTCAATTGGTCATGAAATTTTCATTGTCTACATATTGGATAGTTCAAAAATTATGATAAAATCATGATTTTTCTATCCATAATAGGCATTTCCGCTGCACCTAAATCCTTCAACATTTCCATGAATTATGATTATTGTATTATTATTACAAATTACTATAACATGGTAAAAGTTATGATCTTATGATAATTTAAATTGTAGTTATTAATATCTATATATTTATCTATTATTATACTATCATGTTTCATAATCACTCTCTATAATCATATTCCTTAATTAGTAATTTCTCCCATGTTCATATTTTCTCGCATTTGTTTCACTTACCCATCTATTAATCATTGATATTTTTTCCCTAACTTAGTGTTTAAGATCATTCATTTATTATGTTTCCTCATTCCCATGGAGATTTATATACTTTTATATGTTTATGAGAGATTCATTTGTGTTGAATATTTTAGGATATGTTTAATATATAATGTTTACTAAGTCATTTAAGTAGCTAATCTCTAATGAAATTTCACATTTGGGTCCTAAGAGGGTGTTTTAATACAAAGATGATATGCATAATCATTTAAAATGATCTATGTGTTTTTGGGACATCTCATTTGGTATAAATTTTTTTTTAAAGTTTTTTTCTTACACTAAATCTAGGAGAGTAGGTATGTGGTGATTTAGTTACCATCTTCCAACATCATTCTTTCTAAAATAGAAAAGTCCAACTGAAATAGAAATAACATAATGGGATTACGAATTATTTCCATAAATATTATATAAAACCATACTAGTAAATTATTTTACACAATGCTCTAAAAGTTTTAATAATGTTTTTTATATAAAATTTTTAACTTTTCTCAAACACCATTGTTGTGATATCCTTTATAAATTTAGAAACCAAATCTGATACCACTTTTTTCTAAAATGCAAAATCCAGAAGAAAAATTTTTGATCGATAAATATAGAACAATCTATAGAACTCTCAAAATAGATGATTCTTGATGTTAGTAAGAAAAAAAAACTAGGAAAATAGGTCTCTATATTGAATTAACATGCATTCCAAACAAGATATTCTAAATTAGGATGAACCAAAAAGGAGAAAACAAAAAACAGAAAAAAACCACATATAAAATCAACAACTTTCACGAAATTCCCTACTCCATGATAGGAACACTATAAACTTATAATAAGGATAATAAACATGATAGAAACGTATAATTTACAAGGTTCCATGTTAAATTAACCTTTCTCAAAATAGATTATGAAAATATAAATAGTAGTACATCAATTTTTATTGATACTCATATACTTATAAACATTTTTCATAGCAGCTATAAGATTATCTAGGTTCCACCACTATCCTATCCTTTTAGACATCCTCTACTTAATCAATACAGATTCCATCTACCCATTTAGTCCACTAACATTACCCACAACATCAAGAGAATAGTACATGCATAAGCAAATTAATTCTCCCACAATTTTTTCAGTTACTGAAATTTTTGTTTCCACTTTACCTTGCTTTGAGACCTTTGGTTATACTATGATATTGCCTCTATCTAGTTCTCCATCAAAAGCTCTAAAATAACCCTTTCTATGAATTTATAATAATAATCATATCACGACCCCTCCCACCAAAGAGCCCCTCCTGAGCTGATAATGGTGGAAGGGAGATAATGACCCCCGAGTCCTGCCTCCATTAGGCCCTGGAGTGGTGACTAGCACCAACGGTATGAGTTTTTCATATATATGGGAGGAATTACCCTATTTATTAATTTAAGATTATGAAATAGGATGAGTCAAACACCAAGAAAAAGAAAAGGAACAAGTATATAAATAGCCCAAAACCAATCCCATATGAATACTTTATACAATAGTGAAACAAAAGTACAAGTACAGAAAAGCTCCAAAGTACTATACCAAAAATTAAAGGAAAACAACAACAAAAAATAGCAGCAACTCCCCCTGACTGACTAGTAATGTCCCACACAGTCCTTGTAGTCCTCCTGAAAACCTGAAAGCAAACGTAGGGTGAGCATACAAGTACACTCAATAGGGAAACCTAAAGCTCTCGTGCATTAGTGGGGAGACATCTTAATGCCTCGTGAGAAAATAGAAGCACCAAAACCTAGAAAGGAACCTATCCACCTAGCCTCACCAGTCACACTCACCAAGTAACACAAGTCAACAGAGTATAATAGTAATATTATCAAAGTATGGGTACCTCGCACCACCTTACCACTAGATACTGCTCAAGCCCTCACGCCTAAAGCTTTGATGCTTCCCCCTCTTCCTAATCTAGTGTCGTAACTTGGCCATATGAAGCTCGAGCTAGTGCCACAACCTAGCCATACAAACCTCATAGTAACCCACCGGTACAAAATCCTTGGCCATCACCACATCTCATCCCGAAAACACATTGGAACCAAATCACATCTCATCCCGGAGATTCATGGAAAACATCTGTCATAAGCTGCCCGATGGATCTTGGGCTATAGAACCTGGAAGAGGGAGCATAGGGAAGAATAGTAACTATCCATCCACAATGTCCTTTGGATGTTGGGAATAACACCCCCGTCCTACGGGTGTTCGGCACGTAGTGCTCAACACAGGTGGGGTGCGTAAAGAAACATAGAAATATACATATTTATATAATTATATCAACCACTCATCCCATCCTAAGGTTTATACACAAAAGATCTGAGCACATGCCTTAGCACTACTACCTCGAGAGTATGCACACAACAAGCAATCCCAAAACCCCATTTATGTTTTCACGTTCAACAACTTTAGTTGTCAATTCTTTTAACTATTGGGAAACTATCAACAACCAAACCAAATAGAGTGTTCATAAAACATATCCCTACCAACCACAACAAAAGTTAGGGAAAACACAAGCAATCACATACCAACTCCTTAAAAATTTGATTATCATACCCATATTTAATTAATTTCCATCATAATACCCCACCATTCATTTATTCCCATGTTCCACATATAAATTCATTTTCCACATTCCACATTTCCATTAACTTTCCCCCGTATGTAATCCACTACTAACCACTTTAATAATATTCACCACCCATCATTGCAGCCTCGCTACTAAAAATCATATCACACAACAACCCAGAAATTACCACTTCACACATCCCATAACAAAACCAACCCAACACCAAAATGTTCATTATTCCGTTTTGTTGAACCGGAGTGATCACACAAGTGTTCCGAGTATTTAATCAGCAAACATTACATGATTAAAAAATTTACACATTCAATAAAATTTTCATCCATAAGAAAATCCAGAAGAAGAGGGCAACATTTAATTGCATAATAAAAGGCCCCCAATGACCATGATTTTCAGTAGGCAGAAGCTCATTCAATTCAAAACATAACATCACAGGATATAAATAATGTAACTGCATTCACAAACTTCCCATCCCCAATACATAAGCTAGCTATTATTTTTATTAAACCGGTTCAAATGTGTTTCACGTAACAAGAGGACACCCACCCCGCATGATGCACAATCTAGAGAGACTAAGGTAAGATCCCTACCTTAACAGGTTCCGATTTCCTTCTACGAACATGACCACCACGATCACAAGGCTTCTCCCAGAACGACTTTTTAGAGTCGTTCGTCAAAGACCGTCATTCCCGTCAATTATCAGCAGTCTCCTCGGTTGGAAACTGTGGAGGGGAAGTCAAAGAAGAGGGAACAAAATAGGGTGTACGGTTTTCTCCTCGCTGACACGATCCCGCAGTCACTGACGGATCAACGATCAGAGTCCGGATGAATAAGTTAGAGGAGGAAGACTTATCGATCATCCAAGAGTATCATCGTTAGATGAAGAAGCGATCGGTTTGGAAATAATCCGCAACCCTTTCTTATATAGGCAACGAAAATATAAAATGGTATGCAGTGTGTATTAATGAATACATGGTGTGATCGTACACCCGTTACGCGTTTTGACTGGTCAACACACGACACGTCACGCGGTTTCCACACGTTTTAATAATAATGATGATAATTCTATTAATATTTGGTGTTTTGTTGACCCAAGGCATGAGTCATGAAAAGTTATTCATCATTGGTCTTAAAATGACCGTCTTAATTTCAGGATTACACTCCCGATGACGGTTCATCATTCCGACACCATATGAAGAAGTTACTGTCGAATTAAGATTATATAACCCAAAATAATAGTAACATTTTATATTATTATTATTTATTTGTTTTCCTTGAATCTTATACGATCAAAATTGTCTCCCCCTTCTGCTTTCACGCCCAAATATCACCACCACCCATTAATCACCCTTATTTTCATTTATTATCTTATTTAATCCATATGATTTATTATTATATTATACATGGGGAGATCCATGTACAATGCCTCACCCTATTTAAGGTGCCTCATGCTCCTCATTCTCCCATACATCATTTACATGCACATGCATCATTAATATAATAAATATATTATTATTATTATTATTATTATAATGGAACACCTCATGTTCAATATATTAACCCCTCATGCATATTAAGGGGTGAACCTCCCCTTCCATTCACATCCATTTATTGTTCTAATATTATATTATATAAATATTATATAAGTTATATAGTATATACAAAGCAAGTATTCTTCATGTGACTCAAGCATAATAGAAATAATATTAATTCCCTTGTCTTTTATCCATTAGTAATTTAATTGTATTATCATATAATTATACTAGTAATATTATTAATTTCATATTTCAATTTAGGGAGAACCTATGAAAAACCATTCCATGTTACTCAAAACCATTTCATTTAATTGAATTAAATGACAATAAAATTAATATAACATACATATTCAACCCCTTTTTTTAATACATTTAATTTCATTAACTTCTCACACATAGTTTTACACCATCATTGTTATTTATTGCTTTTCAATAACAATAACATTTCATCAAATTATTTTATTAACTCATCGATGTTATTGTTCTTAATAACAAAAATATTTACACTCGTCGCATTGACAACGTTAAACCACCCCATTGGATATCTGAATCCGACCATGCCATGTTAATGTCACGTAACATACATCAATTTAATTATTTAATTCTATTTCTTTTATTTCACACTGATTAAATTGAAACCACTTTTATTAAATTAAAACCATTAAATTTAATAAACCTTAAATATTTTTACACCACCATTATTATTATTATTTTACATAATAATAATAATGAAAACACCTTTAATGTTATTAACACTTCTTCATTGTTATCATTAATAATTATCATTATTACACAAGTCATGTTGACCACATCCGACTTTTACAAAGTAATGGACCAGAGAGGTCTGGGCCATTAAATAAGATACATCTCAAAACATTCCCATCCTCGAGAATTAAAAACCAATTCAAATAAAAAGAGGTACGAACAACCACCCCGCAAGATACCTCTCAGGGCTCTCGTCATAACAGGAAACCAACCAACAACCCTAATCATATGAGTTAGGAATTCCTTCTCCTATGTCAAAATATTATCCGCTTATGGAGGCACTAACTCTCCAGCACGAGTTTAATCGTATCCACATTAATGCATCCCGATTAATAATTGAGTCTTCCCACTTCCATATATTAGGATTTTTCAAACTTAGACTACCCCCAACACCGTATAAATGAAAAACACATCATCCGAACACGTGGCTTGGGGGATTCTTTCTCCCATGTCGAGATATTATCCGATTTAGGAAGCACTGACTCGCCTGCACGAGTTTAATCACATCCACATTAATGCGTCTCAATTAGGGATTAGGTATTTCCCTCCCCACATGATAGGGATCTTCACGTACATTTAAAGAAAAGAGGGAAACAACATAGCATTAAAACTCACAAAAACAAGGTCCAGGCCCAAATAATGAGAATAATAGAGTTCCAAAAATGGTGTGTAATTCTCCCAAACGAAACATAAATGAGAGAATTCAAGAAAACCCAAACACATCTCTATCGATCCCTGGTCCTTCTAGAGATGCCGCCTCTGCTACATGAAACTATCCATGCCCAGCTCCTTTGCCTCTCTGTTGACGTCCGCCTCCTCGAACACGTCCCAGTTGGGATACTTGAGGAACTCCTTGTGGCTGGCCACCACCTGCTCCATCTCCCTCAGAGGGACTGAAGCCTGTTGCTGCTGGAAGCGTCGAGCTAAGAACAGTTGCTGGGGTTGGGGATGAACCTGGTCCGTCCCACCATACCGAGTATGGAAAGGGAAATGTTTGTTAAGATTCCCATGATCCCCACATGCAAAGCACCTTGGTCCCTGGCCCATGGAAAACGGGCAGAAATTGTGAGATTGGTTTAAGACATGTTGAAGTATACTCCCTGTTGGTCGAAACTTGGAAGGTCCTGTTGCTGGGGATCTACTAATGACCGCCTCCTTCTTGGACGAACTTGGGTGAGTCCTCTCTCGTAGTGGACCTACGTGCGAGTTCATCCTCCCGATTATCTCCGCCGTCTTCTGTACTTCCAAGTACGTTGGTAAGGTGAAAGGGGCCACCGCGCACCGAATAGAGAAGTGAAGTGCCTCCTCTAAATGTTTGGCTCGGGAATCCTCTTCCGAAAAGAGATTCGGGAAAAAACAGAGGAGATCCTTGAACTTAACCCCTAGTTCCCACACTGACATGATTCCTTGTTGGAGAGAAAACAACTCCTTCCTCTTCTCGGCCTTCCACGTTGAGGAAAGAAATTCCTCGTGGAACTCCTTCTCGATGTTGGCCCATAGAACTTCTATCTCCTTCCCCTCCCCAAGGTAAAGAATCCACCACTGACGCGCCGCTCCTCGTAGCTGGCTTACTTCTAGAAGAACCCAGTACTCTGATGGAGTCCTGATCAGCCCAAAGGTGATCTTGAGTTCCTCCAACCAACTATCTGATTCCGTATCCGAAGTGCTTCCTTCATACTTCTTCAGGCTATGTCACTGGAAAGCATGAAATGTGAACTGCCACAAGTCGTCTTCCTTCTCTCAATCAATCCTCAGCTGATCGACCGTCTGAATCTACTGGGCCTCAACTGCCCGAGTCACTTGGGAACGACGTCCAGGTGCCATAGCTGTATGGTAAACAAAGAACGCCTAATCCCAAGTAGAAAGGAAATTTTCTCAAGGTTTCATTTTTTCATTTTATTTAGATTTCTTTCCCAAAACACCCAAATCAAGTAAAAACAAAAATCATGATGATGCATGTACCTTTCCTGGGGTCTCTACCCTGCAATCAATGTAGTCTTACTTGGTCGTTTGGTAAGCTTAGAGTCCTTGCATCGGATCATGGGGGGACCTAAAATTCTGTGTCCTAGCTGGTCTTCCCTAGCCTCTGTCACGCAATAAGATCAGCCAACACTGTTTCCCTACCATCCCATGCAATCCTCACTGTGCCTAACTCCAGACTTCATCCTATCTCTCAACTATCAGCTCTGATACCATTCTGTCACGACCCCCTCCCACCGAAGATGCCCCTCCTGAGCTGGAAATAGTGGAAGGGAGATAATGACCCCCGAGTCCCACCTCTAGTAGGCCCTGGAGTGGAGACTAGAACCAAGGGTATGCGTTTTTCACATATATGGGAGGAATTACCATTTTTATTAATTTAAGATCGGGAAATAGGATGAGTCAAACACAAAGAAGAAGAAAATGAACAAGTATAGAAATATCCCAAAACCAATCCCATATGCATGCTTTATACAGTAGGGGAAAAAATTACAAGTATAGAAAATCTTTAAATTACTGTACCAAAAAGTAAAGGAAAACAACAACAGAAAATAGAAGCAACTCCCCCTGCCTGACTGGTAAGGTCCCGCATAGTCCTTGTAGTCCTCCTGAAAACCTGAAAGCAAACGTAGGGTGAGCATACAAGTACACTTAGTAGGGAAACCTAAAGCTCTCGTGCACAAGTGGGGAGACATCCTAATGCCTCGTGAGAAAACAGAAGAACCAAAACCTAGCAAGGAATCAGTCCACCCAGCCTCACCAGTCACACTCACCAAGTAACACAAGTCAATAGAGTATAATAGTAATATTATCACAGTATGGTTACCCCGCACCACCTTCCAACGAGATACTACTCAAGCCCTCACGCCTAATGCTCTAATGCTTCCCCCTCTTCCTAAGCTAGTTCCACAACATGGTTATACAAAGCTCAAGCTAGTGCCCCAACCTGTCCATACGAAGCTCATAGTAACCCGCCGACACAAAATCCTCAGCCATCACCACATCTCATCCCGAAAACACATGGGAACCACATCACATATCATCCCAAAGATTCTTGGGAAACATCTGTCGTAACCTGCCCAAAGGATCTTGGGATATAAAACTTAGATGAGGGAGCATAGAGAAGAATAGTAACCAGCCATGCACAATGTCCTTTGGATGTTGGGAATAACACCCCCCGTCCCACATGTGTTCGACACGCAGTGCTCAACGTGGGTGGGGTGCGTAAAGAAACATAGAAAGATACAGATTCATATAATTATATCAACCACTCATCCCATCCTAAGGCTTCTACACAAAATATCTGAGCACATGCCTTAGCACTGCTACCTCGAGAGTATGCACACAACAAGCAATCCCAAAACCCCATTTATGTTTTCACGTTCAACAGCTTTAGTTGTCAATTCTTTTAACTATTGGGAAACTATCAACAACCAAACCAAATCGAGTGTTCATAAAACATATCCCTTCCAACCACAACAAAAGTTAGGGAAAACACAAGCAATCACATACCAACTCCTTAACAATTTGATTATCATACCCATCTTTAATTCATTTCCATAACAATACCCCACTATTCATTTATTCCTAAGTTCCACATATAAATTCATTGTCCACATTCCACATTGCCATTACCTTTCCCCCATATATAATCCACTACTAACCAATTTAATAATATTCACCACCCATCATTGCATCCCCACTGCCAAACATCATATCACACAACAACCCATAAATTACCACTTCACACATCCCATAACAAAAACAACCCAACACCAACATGTTCATTATTCCATTTTTTTGAATCGGGGTGATCACACAAGGGTTCCGAGTATTTAATCAACCAACTTTATGTGATTAACCAATTTCCAAATTCAATAAAATTTTCATCCAAAAGAAAATCCATAAGGAGAGGGAAACATTTAATTGCGTAAGAAAAGGCCCCCAACGACCATGATTTTCATTAGGTAGAAGCTCATTAAATACAAAACATAATATCATAGGATATAAATAATGTAACTACATTCACAAAATTCCCATCCCCGTTATATAAGAAAGTTATTTTCTTTATTAAACCGATTCAAATGTGTTTCACGTAACAAGAGGACACCCACCCCACATGATGCACAATCTAGAGAGACGAATGTAAGATCCCTACCTCAACAGGTTCTGATTTCCTTCTATGAACATGACCACCATGATCATAAGGCTTCTCCCAGAATGAATTTTTTGAGTCGTTCTTCAAAGACCGTTGTTCCCATCAATTATCAGCAGTCTCCTTAGTTGGAAACTGTGGAGGGGAAGTTGAAGAAGAGGGAACAGAACAAGGTGTATAGTGTTCTCCTCGCTGACACGATCCCACAGTCACTGACGGATCGACGATCGAAGTCCAGATGAAAATGTTAGAGGAGGAAGACTTCTCGATCATCCAAGAGCATCGTCATGCGACGAAGAAGCGATCGGTCTGGAAATAATCCACGACCCATTCTTATATAGGAAACAAAAAGGTAAAATGGTATGCAACATGTATAAATGAATACACGGTGTGACTGTACACCCGTTACGCATTTTGACTGGTCAACACACAACACGTCACGTGGTTTCCACGCGTTTTAATAATAATAATGATAATTCTTTTAATATTTGGTAGTTCGTTGACCCAATGAATGAGTCATGAAAAGGTATTCATCATTGGTCTTCAAATGACCTTCTTAATTTCAGGATTACACTACCGCTGAAGGTTCGTCATTCCGACACCATATGAAGAAGTTACGGTCTAATTAAGATTATATAACCCAAAATAATTATAAAATTTTATATTATTATTATTTATTTGTTTTCCTTGAAGCTTATATGATCAAAATTTTCTCCCTATTTTGCTTTCACGCCCAAATCTCACCACCACCCATTAATCACCCTTATTTTCATTTATTATATAATTTAATCCATATGATTTATTATTATATTATACATGGGGAGATCCATGTACAACGCCTCACCCTCTTCAAGGCGCCTCATGCTCCTCATTCTCCCAAACATCATTTACATGCACATTCATCATTAATATAATAAATATATTACATATATTATTATTATTATAATAATGGAAGACCTCATGTCCAATATATTCACCCCTCACGCGTATAAAGGGGCACACCTCCCCTTCCATTCACATCCATTGATTGTTTTAATATTATATTATATAAATATTATATAAGTTATATAGTATATACAAAGCAATTATTCTTCATGCGACTCAAGAATAATAGAAATAATATTAATTCCCTTTTTTTATCCATTATTAATTTAATTGTATTATCATATAATTATACTAGTTATATTATTAATTTCATATTTCAATTTAGGGAGAACCTATGCACAACCATTCCATGTGACTCAAAACCATTTAATTTAATTGAATTATATGACAATAAAATTAATATAACTTACATATTCAACCCCTTTTTTTAATACATTTAATTTCATTAACCTCTCGCACATAGTTTTACGCCATCATTGTTATTTATTTCTTTTCAATAACAATAACATTTCATCAACTTATTTTATTAACTCACCGACGTTATTGTTCTTAATAACAATAATATTTACATTCATCGCATTGACCACGTTAAACCACCCCATTGGATATCTGAATCCGACCATTCCACGTCAATGTTGCGTAACATCAGTCAATTTAATTATTTAATTATATTTCATTTATTTCACACTGATTAAATTGAAACCATTTTTATTAAATTAAAACCATTCAATTTAATAAACCTTACATATTTTTACACCACCATTATTATTATTATTTTACATAAAAATAATAACGAAAACACATTTAATTTTATTGACACTTCTTCATTGTTATCATTAATAATTATCATTATTACACGCGCCGTGTTGACCACATCCAACTTTTACAAAGGAATGGACAAGAGAGGTCCGAGCCATTACAAATCCAAAATATATTTTTCACACATTCAATCCTAATATGTATAAGTTTGAAATCTCCTAGTCAATTCAAATTTCTTACTTAAGGGTGAGTTGATACTCAATATACCGTCCAAAAATTCCATGTATAAATTAGGGGCACGTATTAAAGGATTATAAATAAGAGTGTGTGGAACTCATATTGAATAAAGAGAAAATATGAGTATAGTTCACTCAAATATTACATATAATTACTTAATTTACCTCTCTATTATTCATTAATATCAAATCCAATATAGAAATATGGCTTGAACCCCCACTATGATCTTCAGGATGAGGTCACTGAATGGATTAAGGATCCATATATTGTTGAAATCTAAGCGGACCATGTACCCTATACCTTTCAAATATTATAAATTATGACCCACTAACACTTTGTTAAGGTCCTCTTGTCCAGGTATAGGGCACCCAATTTTAAACCAAATCCCTAATACTTATTCTCATTGGATTGATTCTATACAGGAATTGGATATGAAAATGAAATAATACTTAAAATAAAGGGATTATTTCATAATGGACTTTACGAACCCAAATTATGTTATAATACTTATATCAATTCCTCCCACTACTTTGTTAGAATTCGATCCTTAGAAACACAACATTAAAGGATTTAGGATACTCTTTCATTTGTGGTAATTTTTTATTAGATTTCTCATTTGAGGAAAAAATTTCACAATTAACCTTAGGTTATAAACTAGTTTTGAGTTAGGTTTATTTTTTTGAAGTTTTGGATAACATTGTGGACCTCACTATAGAGGAAACATGTAATATCCTAACCAGGTGCCACACACTAGTTTCCCAATATGGCTAGTCACATGACCTCAGGTCCACCTCCCCATACGCTAGAGGATGTCAACTAGCAGTGATGGTCTAATATCGATCATGGGGAGACTATACCATGTTTATCAAAGTATCACAACCTCAGAAATTAATAAATAATAGTCAAATGGTATAACTAATAATCACAAAAATAATACCACATGATGAATAAATCAAAAATACAATATCCAAATCTAAAATGATAGATATTTCATTCCAAATACGTGTCAAGTGTATAAAGAAAACCCAAAATTAAGACACACTAACAACTCCATGCGGGTCTTGACACTAGGTATGGTTCCCTCATCCGTGATCCATCCTAACTTAACCATCTAACATAGGCCACTTGCCCTTATCCTATCATAAAAACATGAAGTCAATTCAATTACTGTGTCTAAAATAGTATCTGGTCAATAACATTGTATGCAGTTGTATAAATAATAAATTACAAGAAATAAATATATATTTTATATAATCTATTATCATTTATTTAACCACATAAATTCTCAGGTTTACAATGACACGCAAACTATAAATACATGCTTCATCCCATGTTAGAGTCTGAACTATCCCCCAAGTGATATTATATATCCTAATACCATGGTTATTAATTATCATTTCATTTCAATTCAGATTATGGATAATTGGAACCATAGTTTAATGCCAACATCTTGGGACTAAAATTTCATGGATTGGTCCCCGGGGATTTTTGAAGCAGAAGTCCATGTCACTCACTCATTATCAAGTTGGGATTTTGAAGCAGTAGTCCAAGTCCCACACACATTTATCAATCAATCACCCAAGTGGGATTTTGAAGCAGTAGTTTATGTCCCACACTCATTATCACTATGGGATTTTGAACCAGTAGTCCATTTCCTACAAACGTTTACCAATCAATCACATAATTTGTATTTTGAAGTAGCATTACATGTCCCACACTCATTATCAATTAACATAATATCACATAAATCACATTTATTCTAGTTAATCATCATTAACCTATTCATCAACATTTCACATCATGATATACCATTATAAATAATCACAAAAAATCATGATTTAATACTTTAATCCCATGAAATAATATTATCAATTCACCATTAAACCATTTTGTAATATTCAATTCATATAACCCATTAACCCATTAACGTCAAGTCAACCATCTCATAAATCCCATTATCAATTAATTCATATCACATTAATTGACCAATTACACAATTCCTATTTCCCATCAATTCCACATTCACAACATTTCATTAATTATTTAACCAATTAATTAATCTAATTCCAAAAATTTCATACTCACAATTACCCAAATAAAATTTACCAAGTTCAATTCATCTCATATTCACATGGATACTCAATTAATCAATTACATGATTCCATAAATCAATTAATTTATTTAATTAAAGATTAAATTTTAAAATATTACAATTGAAATTCAACAACACTTACATGTAATTGGAATTCAAAACTATGGGAATTTAATTTAGGAAACCTACCCTAAGATTGATGACGAACACTCGCTAACAGAAATCCCCAATTGAAGATGAATGAACAAGATCACAAAAAGAACAATATCTAGATACAATACCTAGATCGAATATCCCAAGAATCAAGATCCATAAAACCTATATCTCTATCCAACACCAATAGGGGAAAACCATCCCATTTTTATCTAGAAAGAGGGATGGGGGAAAGATGAACCATGCGAGATGAGAATCTCTTATCAGGAGAGGTGTAGATATTTAATCTGGGTTATAATTCATCAATAATGGTCATTAAAGGGCCTTGGAAACCATCTAAAAGCCTCAAACAATTATAAAAATCACTTATGGTCGAGTTGGGTCAAAATTAAGGGAATTTTAGGTGGTTAAAAATTTTCAAACCAGTTTTCAGAAAAATTAAACCCACATGCACGGTTTTTTAAGTTGGGGCACATGATTTTCCAAGACATGCACCTAAACTGTGTTCCTCTTATAGGGGGTGCATGGTTACTCCTAATAGGGAACAAAGTTTGAAAAACTATGTACCATCTATTCAATACTTCTCTGTCTATGGTTCAATAGTTTTCTGGGGAAGGGATCACAACTTGGAAAAAACATGCATCAACCATGCACTACACAAAACCCCTCCAAAAAATTCTAAACTTCACCCAAACTCACCCAAGATAAAATTGAAACAAGATATACTCAAAAAAGGGAAAGGATTACTGATAAACAATCTTGATACATCTCCATAAAAGGTCTTTATCTTATAATCTCCCCGATTTATAACAACTCATCCTCGAGCTGTACTCCAAGCATCTTTAAGATTACAAGATAAAATGATCGAGCCTCTGAGCCCACATATCAAATTCTCTTTCATAATTTTCCTCATGAAAATGGTCATGTTTCCACAATACACAAAATATCATCATGTTCTTTCCATGAAAAAATTTCTCACTATGACCCAAGACATGTATCAGATTCGCCCTGATGGACGTATCGGTCTCAATCTCAAAATAATCAACATCAATAACATCATAAGGGCCAAGGAGATACCACCAAATTTGTGGCACATGAAAAACATCATGAATAGATCTATTCCTCTATGGAAGAGTCATTCAGTACACCGCCAACCTGATTCTCTTCACAACCTCAAATGGTCAGACAAACTTGTGCGATAACTTTCCCTATCTTGAAATCCAACAGTGACCCAATCTGGGGGACACCTAAAGGAAAACACAATCACCTACTGTAAACTAAGGGGTTCATCGACATCTATCAACATATGAATTATTCCTACTCTGAGATATATACATATTCTTCCAAATCAACTAAACCTACTCTGATGTCTCCTGTATGAGACTCGGTCCTTAAAACTCGGACTCACCTTCCTCCATCCAGGATAGAGATGATATGCATGGCCTACCATAAAATGACTTGTATAGTTCCATCTAAATATTCACTTGATAACTGTTATTATAGGTGATCTTCACCAATTCTAAGTGATTCTCTAAAGACCCACCAATTTTTAGGACACACACACAAAGAATATCCTCAAGAAATTATACAGTATTCTCCAACTACCCATCTGTCTATGGGTGGAATGTTGTACTTTGTAAAACATGTGTACTAAGTGAATTCTGTAAGCCCAACCAGAAGTGTGAAGAAAAGCATGATTCATGATCAGAATCAATACTCTATGGCTCCTCGTGTAAACAGATTATTTTTTTAACATACATGTCTCCCAACTATTCCACTAGGAAAGTGGCCCATATATGCAATAATTACGCTAATTTTGTCATTCGGTCCACAACCACCCAAATAACATTCTTCTACTTAGGAATCCTTAGGAGACCAACCTCAAAGTCCAAAGTAACATCATCACACTTCTATTTAGCAATGGGAAATGGTTCCAGAAAACCACCAGGTCATTGATGTTTGACCTTCACCCATTGAAAAGTGTATCATTATGTCACAAACCCTATAATTTCATTTTTCATGTCAGGACACCAAAACTATTGTCGTAGATCATGGTACATTTTGGTCACACTAAGATGCACCACAAACTTTGAGGCATGAAATTCATGCATCATCACCTCTTGCATGCTCATAAGCACAACAACCTGGTTCCTAAAAAAGATGATCCCATCCTCATTTATGGTCTAACTGGAAGGTGACTCCCCACATTCATGGATTTCCCTAAGGGCCAAATATTTCATATCCCCATACCGTATATCCTTAATCTAGGTGAAATGTGTAGACTCTAATGAGACTAATATGAGAGTCATCTTCTCATAACTTTCTTGATCCACTACATGCATCTCATCTAGTAAAGTCATAATTTTCCACTCATTTCAATATTTATGAACTGTATGAGCCTTAGTTTTCCTACATAGTGCTACGACAAAAATATTTCCATTCCTGAAAATTTATGCTAGATCAAAGTCGAATGAATGCATATACTCAACCCATCTCTTCTACCATAGATTCATGCCTCGATGAAAAAATATATACTTTAAAATGTTTTAATCCATATAAACAATATGCTTCTCTACCAATAGATAATGTAGCCAAACCGTTGTAGCTAATTCAATAACATGTGTAGGGTAGTTCTGTTCATGTAGCCTCAAATACCATGACACATACGCCACAAATCAATCTCCCAACACCGACACTACTCCAAGACTGATCCTAGAAGCATCTTAAAACACAATATACTCCTCACCTAGCTTGGTTAGGATCAATATTTTTGTCGTTTTCAAGCACTGACTACTACAAAACATGCTTTTAACAGCACTGGTATTTATTAGTGCTATAAAAAAATTCTAATTAATGGAATATTTATTAGTGCTAAATAAAGTGCTGATAAATTTAACCTTTTATCAACATTTCTTTTTTAGCACTGACAAAGGAAACTTTTATCAACGCTTTATTTTTAGTGCTGATAAAGGTATTTTTTATCAGTGTTTTATTTTTAGCACTAATAAAGGGTATCCTTTATTAGCGCTTTATTTTTTGCACTAATAATGGGTATCCTTTATCAGTGTTTTAATTTTAGCACTGATAAAGGGTATCCTTTATTAGTACTTTATTTATAGTGTTGATTAATATTTATATAAATAAAATGATATAGTTAAATAAATAAAAAATAAAAAATGTTTTTATAAAGGAAAAATATTAAAAAAAATTATATATTAAATAATTGTAGATAAAAATGAATAGTTTGATAATACATTATTAATTATTAAACATTTTAATAATTAGATAATTATGATAATTAATTTTATTAAATTGTATATATTAAATATATAGATATATATTAATGTATATAAATATGATTTATATATTAAAAAATGTTTATTCACATTACATTAAATAGTCATATGTTTATTGAATAATGGATTTTAATTAAAAATTAATATGAATTAAAACTATTGACTATAATTTCCTAGTACTCGACATATAATTGAATGTCATTTTATTTTTTATTTGAACATAGATCAAATATGTGTTATATTGATTTTACATATAGGTAATTATTTCATTTTTATATACAATGCGCATACACCAAAGTTATCAATTTCTTCAATATTGTTAATGTTTACTTATTCCTAATTTATTCAATTTCACTCAATTTTTACATATATTCATGAACTTAAAACGAGATATTCATTAATAATGTTAAAAAAATATTTGTAAAAAAATATTTATAAATAAATATATCTATAAATGTAAATTTACTATATTTATACAATTATATATTTATACTTATAAAAAAAATAAATATTGTTTTAGAATTATTTATATAAATATAAATATATATAAATATAAATATATATATAATTATAATTATTAAATTTATAATAAAATTACTTAAATAATGAATATATTTACTATATTTGTATTTATATATATAGTTATTAAATATGTGTGTGTGTAATTATATAAATATATAAATTTATATAAATATTGTTTTTAAAAAATATTTATATTATTAAAATAAATAATTATAAAATTATGATACATATATTTAAAAAAGAATATATTGACTACATTTATATTTATATATATTTATTAAATATATATATAAATATTTTCAATTTTTTATTTATAATTATAATTATAAATCTTTTATCGGTGCTTAAATAATAAGTGTTGATAAAATCATCTTCATCAATGCTTTATTCACACCGATAAAGATGAGGATTCATCAGCGCTAACAAACATGCTGAAAAAACTAACATTTATCAATGCTAAACATTTAGCATTGATAAAGATTGATTTTATCAGTGCATTTTTAACACTGATAAATACTTACCTTTATCGGTGTTAAGAAAGCACCGATAATAGTCATTTTATCAAAGCTTAAGTAATAAATGCTGAGAAAATGTATCTTTATCAGTGCTTATTTGTAAGAACTGGTAAAAGTGTTTTGATCTATTTTAAAAACCCTAACTACTTGAAAACTTTTTTGCGATATTAGGAGATTTCTGTAGAATCCACCCACTACTGGAGCTCCTCCTTAGTGAATCAAAGCTCGAATCACACCACTTGACTCTTTTTGATGCTCCAGTTACACGGACATCTCATCTGACATCTAGTTTTCGATTGCAATTGCGATGTGGATGGGGTTTCATATTATTTTCCAGTAATTTCTCCACCCAAGGAAGGTGGTTCCATGACCTAACAGTTTAAGATAATTTAATTTACTCACTTGGTTAATTTTTTCATTCTCTATAGTTTATTTTGGTGGTTCGAACATGTTCTGAAAATGATTTGACATGCATTTGTCTGGAAAATAAATATTCTAATGAGAAATTTTTATCTTTCTATATAGGCCTTGTTGTGAAAAAGCTGGGGAAGTGTTCAATTAATTTTTTGAGTAGGTCAAAATGTGTTTTGTGGGTGTTTAAGGTACGTGTGTGTTGAAAAGGTATTTTTATTGGAAATTGATCATTTTGGGCATGTTAGCCTTTTTTTTCTTTTGAGTATGAAATGTGGAGTGTTTAAATAATGAAGAATTTGTTTTTGAAATAAAATTTGGGATGTTGGAATATTTTATTAAATGTAATGAGTGATGTGAAATGTGTTTTCTAAGGGTTTGGTGTGCTTTGTGTTGGGTGTGGGTTTTGTAATGGAAAATGGCTATGTTGTGTGTGTGTGTTTTAGTGCAGTGTTCTCTGGAAGGGTTTTATGGGTTATTTGAAAGGTGAAAATCATGTTTTCAAAGGTTAATAAATGTGGTTAGGTTTGGAAGTAATTTTTTAAAGGAAATTGACATACTTTCCCATGTTGAACATGTTGTAACTTTTTTTTCATGTGAATTGTATATTGTTTTAAAGGATAGAAGTCATGTTCTGAAAATGATTTCGGGTTGTGTAAATTTTTTTTAAAAAAGGGACTTTCTATGGAATTGAATGTGAATTGGTGTAAACTCTAGTTTTGTTAATTGGAAGTGTTCTATAAATTAGTTGGTGTAAACTCTGGTTTTGTTGATCATCAAGTGCATCCAAGAGACCCGATTTTGAAAACAAGTAGATGCGTATTTCTGGATTACTATAGTCGTACTGTAGTAGGTACTGTTCGATACTCTAACAGCCAGAACTATTAATTTGTTTGGGATTTCGAGCCATTAGTTTCATCCCTAGGACTTTCAAGGTCTTCGGGCCACCCAAGGCCTTTGGTCCACCTCAAGGATTTCGGACCACCTAAAAATTGTGTTTAATGGATCAGGTAGACTCTACAAATAGAATAATCCTGATGAAGAAGCTAACGTATATGGAAGAAATAGAGGGTTTGGTGTTTGCATTGGGAAAAGCCTGTTCATGCATGGGAAGCCTAGCCGAACAACCATGTGAAGGTGTAGAGCTAATATCATGATGAAGATGCTTGGGAGGAGAAGTTCCATGTAGTTATAGTCTGGATATTTCCTCCATAATCTACTAGTCATGATATCTCTAAGACTATGGGACTTATAAGGGTTCCCTATCACCCCTTGAAAAGGGGGTTATCAAAAATCAATAAAAAGAATGCCTTTGGGTCATTTAGGTAAAGTAGCATTTTCATGTGAACTTGGGTTTTGTTTTTGATGTAATTCCTTGCGGCGCCTCCGGAGGTAATTTTAGAAAACATTTTAAATTAAATATTATTATACATGATATGTGCAAAGCATGTTTGGGAAATTATTTTGTGTACGTATGTTTTCAAATGGGGTTTGGGTGTGCAAGTAGTGGAACACTATGTGTACTTTGTTTGGCATGACTTGTGCATGTAAATGCATTTTTTTAGTGACATGTGAATGTAAAACTGATTGAGCACAAATAAAATGTAATCCTGCGTAATTGGGTAACTTGATTTTGCAGTATTAGGGAATCTTGATGTCTGCACAGTAAAATCATTATCTGTAGAATTAATGTATTGTTTCATATTTATGTTTAAGTCATTTCTTTTTAGTATTACTCGTATAATAATTTATTTCTTATACAGGTGGATTATTTTGTTCGAGTTAGGGTGATCTATCTAACTTTCATGATTCTTCTCCCTTAAAATCCTTTCACCCCTTAAATGGTGTATTTATCTCTATCTTTCAAGTTACCTCCACATCCTTTATGTGAAGATAAACAACGTTACCTCTGCTAAATCAAAGAGGTAATCTTGATGTTTTCATAGTAAAATAATTGTACATATAATTAATGTATTGTTTCATATTTATGTTTAGTCATTTATTTTTAGTATTACTCACATAATAATTTTTTCTTATACAAGTTAATTTTTTTGTTTGAGTTGGGGTGATATGTTCAACTCTCATGCTCCTTCTCCATTAAAATCTTCTCACCCATGTAGTGGTGCATTTATCACTTTCTTTCAAGTTACCTCTACTAACTTTTCAAGAAGAGCAATGATTCCCCCCATTAAATCATAAAGGTAATATTTATGTTTACATAGTAAACTCATTATACATAGAATTAATTTATTGTTTCATATTTATGTTTAATTTATTTCTTTTTATTATAACTCACATAATAATTGTTTTAGTATATAGGTGGATTTTTTTTTTTTTGAGTTGGGGTGATCTGTGCAACTTTCATGATTCTTATTATTTAACTCCTTTTCAACCCCTACAGTGGTGAATTTATCACTTCCTTTCAAGTTACCTCCACTACCTTTGTAGGAAGAGAAATGATGTTGTCACTACTCAATCACATAATTAATCTTGATGTTTTCGTAGTAAAATTATTTTCCATATAATTAATTTATTGTTTCATATTTATGGTTAATTTATTTCTTCGTATTATTACTCACATAATAATTCTTTTCTTATACAGGTGGATTCTTTTATTCGAGTTTATGTGGTTTTATCGAAATATTCTCATGTAGTGTCGGCAGTTCGAAAAATAAAGTCAATGAAAATCATGGTAACATTGACAGTTAGGATTATATTTTAATGTATGTAATAATTTTTATTTTTTTCATTGTGTACAGAAATGTTTGAAATGTTCATAATATATATTTTTCTTCTAGTATTTGGGTTGAAAATTTAATTTCATTTAAATTTTGTATTGGGACTTGATTTTTTTGATAAATATGGTGTGTTTCTAAGGCTTCTGGTGCTACGGTGTGCTGTAATAGCACACAACTATGGTGATATAGTGTGCTGTTATAGTAGACTGTAGTATGAACTTTTACTAAAAAATTTTAAATCCTTGATAAAGAACATCTTTATCAGTGTTGATAAATAATTCTTTTAGCAGGGCGTTTAGTAGAACTGATAAATTTACCCTTTATCAGTGCTTTTCTAACACTGATAAAAGTCATGGGATTTTAACATCTCTCAAGTTTTCTATTATGTTTTAGAGCTGATAAAGGCCATTTCTAATGCTGTTAAAGGCCTATTTTTTAGTAGTGAAATCTACCACTCCTGGAAAGCATTCTCACATGCTTCATACTATTCAAAATTTATCCTATTCTAGGTCAATACTAAAATAGGTGTTTCCGAATGGGAAAATTATAGGATGAAAATCTGATAATAACCCACTAAACTTAGAAAACTATGGATTTAAAAAACAATATTAGGAATATATCAAGAAATTGGTTATTGAACTTTCTCTAGTTCTATTGACACACCTTCCTTTGAGATGATTTTACCCAAGAAGTGTACCTGTCAATCTAAAACTTACACTTAGAAAGATTTTCATATATTTAATTCTCTCTTAGTTTACCTAGTATGATGATAAGATGTTGGGAATGATCATCATGAGTCTTGGAGTACATCATGATTTCATCTATAAACACTACCACAAACAGATCTGAGTATGGGCATAAGATTCTCTTCATCGAGGCCAAAAACACTTTTCATGTATTCATCTTCCTGAATGGAATCATTGAAAACTCATATAGGATATACCTTATTTTGAATTTAGTCCTAGATATATCATAATGTCAAACTCTCAATTGATGAAACCCTGATCTAAAGTTGATCTTGGAGAAAACACAAGATCCTTTTAACTAGTCAAATATATTATTGATACATGGAAGAGGATACCAGTTTTTTATAGTCATCTGGTTCAACATTTAGTAATCAACACATAAGCATAGGGTCCCATCATCCTTATTTCAAAAAAAACATGATAACCCCAAGGTGATGTACTCAGATGGAAGAAACCTTATCAATCAACTATTTTAGTTGATTATTAAGCTCTTGAAGCTCTCTCGGTGCCATTCAATATGGTGGAATAGATACTTGATCAGATCCAGGCATGAGCTCAATTTTAAATTCCACATATCTCATAGGTGGAATCCCTGATAATTATTTAGTAAAAACATACTAAAACCTATCCCCCAAAGGTGTAAAGACATCATGCTTTTCACCCTCATCATCCATAAAAATACTAGAAACTTTGGCAGTGACCTCTCCCGATTGCTGATGAACTGGACCTCCATGGCCTTCTTAGATATCCCATTATCTATGATGAATATATTTGTTACCCTCAGGATAGATAAAATTCACTAACCTTTGGTAACAATCATCATGGGATCAGTATTCTACTAACCAGTCCATACCCATAATTAAGTCAAATCCTAACATGTCAAGGACATAACGATCCTAACAAAAACAATACTCCCCAAACTTGAGAGAACACCCATTTCACTAATAGATGTATCTTGACCATACTCCTAAATGTGTATCTATCTTAATTACCCCACTCAAAAACTCCACTTCTTGACTCAACACATTCAAAAGTTTTTCAGATATAATATAATGAGAGGCGCCAATATCAATTACGGAACTAGAAAGTATATAAGCTACAATAATAGTACCTCTAATTGTCAAAGGTCAAGCCTCTCTATCCACTAATGTAGGTTTAACTACATGAAATTATATTACCCCTATTCCATGTGATGAATTATGAGTCCCTTTGAGCCGCACCACTCTTCTAGTATGGGTCATCTATCCTAGAAGTATCACGCCCTCTGCCTGTACTGCTATAGGTGCTATAACTCTAGTTAGAAGACTGATATAGTGTAGAAGATCCCCTTCCCACACTCTGATTCTATCTATATTCTCCATCATTAAATGTCTACTATAGGTTCCTGCAGAACCTCCATATATTTCTCATCATACCACAAGATCGGAACTCAATAGGTGGTTATGAAAAATTCCTATGAAAGGACCCATACAACAAAACTAGTTATAGATCAATCATATAAGGTCATTTATGACTTGTTCTTACCCCTAGACACTCTTCATTATATTACCCTGGATGGAATTATCATATATATTCTTGTTAATATCATAGAATGAACCTCTTTGTCATCCAAAAAAACCACATATCCTCCACTGGAAACCTTCTTTAGGTTCCCCTCAGAAATTATATATTGATTCACTACTTCGGTAAACTTCTTTAGCATGAAGATATTAACCTAAGACTTAATTTCACATTTAATCCATCCTAATTTTTTTTAATTGTAGCATCATCTCCTTCCAATGATAGAACAAAGCACTAAAAGTTATTAAATCATCTAGCTTAGTCCATCATAAACATTCCCCCCTAAGTTGACCTCATAAACTCATCTTCTCTCTCCTTTCTAAGCATCTTAGGATAAAAGTGGTCCAAGATATTCTCCTAAAATTCCTTCCACTCCATATTCTCTATTTTTCCATTATGAGTGTGAATGTACCACCAATTTTTAACCTAAACCCATAACATATAATCTTACATCTTGACTCTTTTCTCAATAAGAGTCTATAAGTGGTCATGTATCATCTTGACAGACTAAATCCAACACTCAACTATCTTAGGCTCACCCTATCTGGTGAAATTTGAAGGGTTATGCAACTGGAAATACCATGAGAGATTGTACATAATCTCCACAACCTTTACTAGTTCTCTCTCCATAAACTACATAAATCTAGTAAAGTTCTCATGCAACTTCTCTCTATCTCCCTCACCAGTCAATATTGGTTCCTTAATTCCCACTACTAGGGTATCATTTCCAAGAATATCCTTCTTTCATCCTCCTAATAAGCATTATCATGGAGGAATATCTCTATAATGACAAACACACGTATTAGGAAACATTAAACAACTTTAACATGTTTACATAATTATAATTCCAAATAACCCATAACAATTCATTCCCTCAAACCCCAACACATGGTCAAAACCTAGGCACCATCACCACCATTAACTATCTTATATCTAGGCCATGGTTAAAAAGGGTAAACTCATTCTTGTTATTCAAGTTTCTCATTAGGTACCCATTTTTTCACATCTTCCATCATTTTAAAATTTTAAAATTCATATCATGCATCATTTTCAATTAAATTACACAATCATGGAAAAAAATCAATTCTGAAAACTTACCCAAAAATTATTTTATTGTATCTACCTAAAATGATGCATGTCACAAAATAATGCAAAGTTCCTAGAATAATGAATGCATATTCAAATCTGGTGCCATATTGTTCTATGATTTAAATCTCAAAAAATACCAGAAATAGTAATCACATCCCACAACAAATGCATCAACCAAGGTGAAATAACATTAAACTATAACATAAAATACTAATAACAACTATCCCACCCTGGGTATGTGGGTTTTTACACATACATGGGTTAGATACTCCCATGAACAAGCTCGTGTCTAAGGTCAGGCTCTTTCTAGTCCTATGTATACCTTTCGCGAAAATTAATACAAAAAAATCCCCTTTGATACCACTTTGTAACATCCCAACTCAGGTACCCCACACAGGTTCCTTGAGTCAGTCTTTCACCTGACCTAAGGTGCATCTCCCTATATGTTAGAGGCTTCCTACAAGCAAAAAGGGTCTAATATCAATCATGGGGAGACTATACCCTCTTTATCAAAGTAGCACAACAAAGGAAATAAATAAACAATAGCCAAATGATACAACCAATGACCAAAAAAATAGTACCACATGATGACTAAAATAGAAATACAATATCCAAATCTAAAACATTAGATATTTCATGCCAAATAAATGTCTAGAGTCTAATTAATATCCCAAATAAAGATACACTGACAACTCCAAGTAGGTCCCAACACTAGTTTTGGTCCCCTCGTATATGCTTCATCCTGACTCAACTATCTAACATAGGACACTTTCCATTATCATGTCCTATAATCATGAAGTCTATTCGGGTGCCGATCTGGAAGCCTAAGTAGGGTGTGAGTATATGGGCGCTGCAATCTCTCCAGGTAGAGTTCAAATTCATCACTATGATGGGCTTATTGATAAAATATCTAGCCGCATTCTCAACTGGAAAAATTAATTCCTTTCCTTTGGCAGGTGGATAACCTTGGTTAATAGTGTACTCTTCTTCATCCCTATGCATGTCTTGTATTCCCCCGTTGTCCCAAAGTCTATCATCCAAAGCATTGAAAAAATCTTTAACGACTTTATTTGGGATGCGCATAGGGAAGGTAAATGCCATTGGGCTTCCTGGTATAGGCTGGCCCACAATTTTGAATGCGGAGGAATTGGATTACAAAGTATCAATGATACCATGGGGAGTCTCCAAGCAAGATTATCATGGGATTTCATGGAAGGGACTTTGTTATGGGAAATGTTGATTCACATAAAATATGAAAAGGGTACGGCTGGTTCAAAGGGTAGGAGCTCCAGACTGTAGAACTCAATTTGGCTTCACTTACCTTCCCTTGAACAGCACTCTCATTGGACTGTTGGATGTGGATCATAGGGTATTGGAACATGAACTAGATTGGAAGGATTCTTGCGTTTCTAGGTTGAAATGTTCCATACATCTCCTTTTCTCATGCCATAACTTATCCTTCTTTTATCCATGTGACCCTTGACCTCTAAGAGAAGGCGACTTTCAACAACATCACACCTAATTCAAAACCCGATAAACTGGTCTTCAACCCCTCCCCTTAGGGATATTCTCAATGAAATTATATCGACAGTTTCTTCATGGGGTTTCTGAGATCTAGGGGTAGGGATAATACTTTTGGTGCATGGAAATTCTGGTTAATTTCTCCTTTCTACTTTGGAACATCCGTAATCAAGACTTACCGACTGATGATCTGGTGCAACGGCGAGGTGTCGCGTTGGCCTCTCAATGCAGTTGTTTCTGCCGTCATAGTGAGGAGACCATTAACCATCAATTATTCAAGGTGGAATGGGTGACGACTGTGTGGAACTGGCTTATCATTTTCTGCGGAATACATGATCAAGAGTTCTCTGGTATTAATTTTCTACTTTTCTTGTTTCAAAATGCACAGGACAACTCATAGGAGAGCAGGGCACGAATGATGTTCATGGCCGCAGGTTGTTGGATGCTTTGGAATTCTCGTAGCAAGTGGCAGTACGAGGGGAAGAATAGCTTGAATCTGGTTGTTCTTGTTTGGGATCTCTCTTTAGCCGATGAATTTGTGCCTCTGTTTAAAGGTTGGGAAAATTATCCTGCTCTCCGTTAGCTCTTTCAGGGTAAATCCTCTCCTAGAATCACTCATGGATTATCTTCTCAGGACAAATGGGTGTAATGGTATCCTCCTGTAGTTGGTCTCCAAATAAATATTGATGGGTCCTGGATGAACGACATGATGATAGGGGTAGGGGTAGTCCACAACCAGGAAAACTATATCATCTTTTACTTTAGTGTTTCTTTTGGCTTGGTGGGCTCTCTCTGTGCGTAAGCGTTGGCCATGAATATGGGTTTTGATCTGTGTCTTTATCACAATATTCATATTACAGGAGTCAATACAGACTCCTCTATTCTTCAATAGTCTCTAAAAAAATCTATCCCAATTCCTTGGTCTATCATATATATTGTTCACAGGTTTAGAAACCTGATGTCCAGTCACATGGTTATTTCCCACACTTATCATGAGGGTAATATGGCTGCAGACTTCCTAGCCTCCCATGTCTCTCTGGTTAATTAATGCAACATTTTTACCACCACTGGGTCCCTTCCCCATGAATGTTTAAGTCTTGTGATGGATTATGCTCTCAGACTTCACTATTTTCACCCATCGTGACCTTTTTGGGATTTCCCCCCTTTTCTCAATAAAATCTCTTAATATTGGATGGATGGATAATTTAATCATGTAAAATAATATTACAAATTCACCATTAAACCATTTTTCAATATTCAATTAATATGACCCATTAACCCATTATGGTCAAGTCAATAATCTCATAAATCCCATTTTCAATTAATTAATATCACATTAATTTAGCAATTACACGACTCCAATTTCCCATCAATTACATATTCAAAACATTCTATTAATTTATTAACCAATTAATTAATCTAATTCAACCATTTATATTATCACAATTACCCAAATCAAATTTCCCAAGCTCAATTCAACTCATATTCACATGGAAACTCAATTAATCAATTACATTAATCCATAAATTCATTAATCAATTAATTTATTCAATACAATATTAAATTTTAAAAAGTGCCAATTAAAATTACACAACACATACATGAAATTGGAATTCAATACTATAGTAATTGAATTTAAACCACCTACTTTTATATTGATGATGAATGCTCACCAATAGAAATCCTTCATTGAAGTAGAACAACCAACATCACGACGAAGAATGAAATCTAGATCCAAAACCAGTATCCAAGATCTAAAGAATAAATATCCATAAAACCTATGTCTTAATTGAATATTAATAGAGAAAAAATATCCCATTTTTTCTATAAATAGGGATGGGAGATAGAGGAAACCATACATGATGATAATATCTTACTGGGAGAGGTTTAGGGATGAGAATCTTTTACCGGGAGAGATTTAGATCTTCAATTTGGGATTCAATTCATCAAGAATGGATGTTTGAGGGATTTATAATATATCCAAGAGACTCCAAAAATGATATGAATCATTCAGAGTTGGGATTGGGTGAATTTTGGGGGGATCAGGAATTTCAAAACAAATTTATGGAATTATTAAACCCGCACACATAGTTTTTTGGGTAGGGGCGCATGGTTTTCTAAGCCATGCTCTTAAACCATGAACCTCTTATGGGGGCACAGTTACTCATAATAAGTTTCATGGTTTGAAAAACTATGGTCCATCTGTACAATCCCTCTTTCTCTAGGGTTTCATGGTTTGCAGGGGTAGGGCGTACGGTTTGGAAAAAATTTGTGCTAACAGTGCACTACCCAAAACCCCTACAAAAACATCAAAATTTAACCCAAACACACCCAACATAAAAACCAAACAATATATAATCAAAAAATAGAAAAATATTACCTATAAAAGAGCTTTATACATCAAAAAAAAATTTGGGATCTTAAAAAAGATCACTCAAATAACGTACAATCATAATATTTTCAAAAGTGGAAATAGGAACTTCTTTGGAAGATTTCCCATGGAGAAATACGATTGTACTAAATTGTCAATAATTTTGGGTCACACTAGAAATAAGAGTCCAAGAAGAAATTATGGTTTTATCAAACAAATATTCTTCTACTATAACATCTATCATGCTCTATTTATTAAGACAACAACCCTCACAAAATATTAAATTAACGAGTATTCACTGATTTAATGGTGGGGGAAACATAACTATATCCTTTTAAATCAATCCCAATACTCTTGTAAGGTTTCATATTGTGTTTTTATAATTCCACAAATTTATCATCTAATTACAGTTTTCATATAATTAGGGAATAAAATTTCAATGAAAATGTTCCTCAGTTCATTACAATCTCTTATTAGGATGGAGTGTTAGTAGAAGAACTGCTCATTTTCCACTCTCTCCAAAGAATAAGGAAAATATCTTTGCTTCATTTTATTTTCTTTAATTATTGTGGTTTTCATATTAACATAATGATAACTAAATTCTTACATGGGTTTGTATGGATCCTCCCATATAATTCTATTGAATTTTGGTAGTTAATGAATTAAACGGAACTTGATTTTAAAAGTAGCAGGTTCCTCTAGGAATTTTACATCATTTTGTTGGTTATATTCATAGGATTAACCTAATTAATTAATTTTTTTTGTTATATTCTATTTTTATTTTTGGTTTACAATTTTCTTTTACTAGTATGTCTATTGATTCACAAGTAGAAGATGAGGTCTTGGGTGGTCTACAAATTCAAAAATTGGGTTTTGTTCTTCCTCATCTTTTATTTTACTAGACCAAAAATTATATTTCCTATCAATTTCAAGGTATAAATACTCTAAATGAGTATTTAACCTTTTTTCCATGCAAAATAAGATTAATACAACTTATGAAACCACCTCAAAAATGACACTAGTTGAAATAGTAAATATTTTTCATGAATATATATTCAAAATTTGATCCCTAAAGAATATGGTATAGCATCCCCCAAGGTTGTAACAATGTGATATTAAAACTAGGATCAAAACAATCACTTTTTTTAAGAGAACAATAAATATGGGTAATTTTTAGTTTTTTTATAAATGATGAAAAATAATAGTATATCAAGTAAAACAAATTGTGTGAGTGAATATTTGAAAACAAAAGAAGATCACAATTAACTATATTTTAAAGAGTGAAAAGATAGAATCTGTGAACTAGTTTTAACCTTTGGAAACATCATTATGCATTTCTAATAAGATTTATATTATTTTAATTATCTAATTAACACTCTAAAACTTTAAATTATACACTTAATTTTTCCTAAAATCATTTCAATTCTATAGTATGAGTATTTTTTATCCAATATAAGTGATTTAATTACTCAAAAATCACTAAGAAATTAAACCTAAATAAATTCACTATACTCCTAAACATGAACTTTCATAATTAATTTATACATAAAGAACAACTATTTTACTACTATATTAGACAATAATTAAAAATAGAGTTAGAATATATTTTAAATTGAAGAATTAAATAAGTGAGTTTCATTCAATAATAGTATTTACAGACTAATTTGAACATGATACAAGGAAATTAGAACTTAAAAAATGGGTCTACGAGTCTTCACTATATCACCTCCACAAATTAGTTTAGTTAAACATGGATAATATAACTAAAAACATCATTTAATTACTGCTTATTGACCAAGTCTTCTTACTCTCTATATTGTGTATTGATTCTTCAATCCTTCTAGTCATGTCTGTATTTATTTATTCTAGTGGAAGGAAAATTCTTTTTTAAATGGATTGTGGATCCAATGGACTTCAAGTTACCCTTTGGAATCTCCCACCTATAATGTTTCCTTCCTAGGGTCATTATATAGATAAAAGTATTGGAAACAAAAATTATTCATTGTGTATTAGTATGAAAAATTTTCATACATAAGTAGTAATAAATATTCACATGGTTACCATTTATGTGATCCTATTATTTAATCACACATTTTATTTAATATACATGACCATGATATGTAAATGGTTAAAATTATCAAGATTCACTTTGCTCATAAAAAATAGGTCACAACACAATTTCTTATTTTTATTTATTTTTGGTGGAATGGAATAAGTAATATTGAAATTATTATGAATTCACCTATTTTTCAATTACTTTATTAATTCAAAATGTGGTAAAATTCTATGTAATGTGGTAACCTTCAGAAAAATAGTTGTTTTAAAACTTCCTAAATAATATTCATAGAATGACTGATCTTCAATGTTGTGAATCTTGATATCATATAATTTGGAAATGTATAAACATCACATGAGGTCCTCAGATTAAATTATTCCAGTTTAAAACCTTAAAAATCCAAATATTTCACTTGAACATGTCTTTCACATCACCCAAAAATTTATTACATATTCTCCATATGTAATGGATAAAACTTTATGAAAATCATAAAAATATTTTGTATGTGGAAAAGAAATTTTGTAATAGTCATATATCTCTTATTATCAAGAGTAAAATTTTAAATCCCTATATATCATCTCTAGGTGTATTAAATATGATCTAAAAATGTTATGAAACTCCAAAGTTTTACAAATTTTTAATATTCTTCTCAACTAAAAATATTGTGCAACAACATTTCTACTCACAAATAAAGGAAAATATCATATTCAACATCCCTAAATGTTAGGTATCACTTTTAGATCAAGCACTTTTCAATTTCGTATCATATTCTTCTCAGAATCTTACATATGGTTAGAGAATATTATATGCATGAAGGTCCTTTTCCAAATTTCTTCTTAGTTTAAAAAAATGTCACTTTACCTATAAATAGGTAAAAAAATTAAGGAATGAATTTTCAAAATAATACCAGAAATGAATAAATTCACTTAGAAATCATGAATACATCCATTTTTAACATAAATACCCAAATATTCCTAAAACCTAAAAATTATGTAATTTCTTTAAAAATAAAAAAGTAGTGGGATTCAATAAGTTAAATATAAAATAAATGTAATTAAAATATACGCTCCATCAACTTCTACACACTTAATTATTGTATTCCTAGGTAACTGATCATTAAAAATATTACCAAAGTAAAAAAAATTCAATCTCTATACAATTAGAGTTTATCTTTAACAACCATAACCCTTAAACTTATTACACCTTCTCAATGTTCATAATTCCATTTTCTTCATTAGATATATTCAACCAATTTTGACTAATTTCATCCCTCCATACACATAAAAAACTATCTATCTTGAATTATTTATCCATAATACACTGTGAGTTTAATATGTGATTACCTTTATAAAATTCTATGTGTTTGATAGTTTACTCCACATGCAACATTGAACTTAAACAAAGTCATGATATATTTGGATGAAATATAAATATTTAAGGGTGATCATTAAAACCTATCCATTAAATTAGTAGTAATGAATATGAGTACCCACTTTATGAAATATATGTATCAAAAAATAATTCCACTTTTAATATTAATGAAAATCAATTAGTTTACCTAAAATGACTAATAAGACATTTTATAATTTAGAAAATTATTTTTCTAAAAAATATATTTTTATGTGATATGTATTGTTATTTAAATAGATATATTATTAATGATGATAACATACATTTTATTTTAATAATTAGTTAACAAAACTTTATCTAGAAAATGATATAAAATAAGAATAATTAGATTTAATAATTGAAAATCTCATTTCCCAATAAAAATGATTTTCATTATATTTTATGTTTTTTTATATTGAATTTATAGATATAATAATTTTAATTCACAAAAAATTAACACATTTTTTAATTTTTAGTAAAAATATTATCTTAAGATGAGTTTTTGGTATTTTTCTATAATAATTGGTGTTTAGATGAATTGTGAAACTAGTACTGATTTTTCTAAGAACTTTCACTTTTATGAGATTATCATAATACAAGAAGAAATTAAGTGTTTTTAAAACCTTTTTATATGATATATATATATATATATATAATAATTTTAAATTTATATGTTTTATTTATAAAACACACTTATATGGTTTTGGAAACAAAAGTAATATTTAATTCAAAAAAATTGTTCTTATCTGCTTAGATTAAAAATTACTTTTCATCATATATAAGAATTAAATATATCAAAATGGATTTAATATGTTATATAAACATGAACATATTATATAATAAGGTAAATTTAAATTTTCTCCCTAAAATTATGATTACTTTGATTTATGTTAATGACCAGGATATGTTAAAACTATTATTTTTTGAGAATTGTTTTATTAATATTATGTAATTTTTATCTAATAAAATAAATTAATAAATTATGAATTATGAATTTATATTATTATTAAATGAATATTTAATTATATTAACACATGTTTAATTGGTAACCAGTGGTGAGTAAAATTTAGAACATATAATGGTTAAAATGCTATTTTTCAAAAAAAATATTTTCTGTATATAAAATGCTTTAATTTAAAAGTGGATTTTATATTATTTTGAAATTAAATTAAATTAAATTGATAATATATTTTTTCATAAAAAATGAATTTTTTTAATAAGGGTTATTTTTATATTTTTAGGTAAATCAAAACCTAGTAAAAATATAATTACCAGGGTAAAAACAAAAAAAGGGTAAAGGTAAAAACCTAAGAAACATTTATAGAAAACATGTTTAAAACTTGTTTTAAATTACCTATTTTAGGATTTATATACCCAATAACTAACCAAACTCCATTATTTACTTGTTTTGGAGTCATTAACCCTTTAATAGTGTAATGATATCATTGAAAATTAAAGGGTGTTCTCAAAAGGCCCATTTTCTTTACTTATCAAAGGGAACATTTTAATCCCTAATTTCCACACCAATTACTTCAAATGAATTTCTAAAGGCATTAAATTTTTATCATCCTAGAATTATATCTCAATTTCATAAGCCTCTAGTATCAATTATTTATCTTTATCACTTCATTTCCAAGAGGGAATTCAAGACAAAGTTCAAAGTTCCAAAGTGATTATTACTTAATACTTAACATTATATTCTTAATATTTATCTTCAAAACCTATCCATGACATATTAATATGATAACATAAGTATAAATATTACATTATTGTTTTATTATATTAATTTAACAACTTTTAATTATTCTGTTCTATCCACTTATAAGAACAAAATAACATTAATCATGTGTTGTGTGGACTACCACCTCCAACAACTAAAATTTTTCATTTTTCATCCTAATATTATTTATTTATCCAGAACACTTAAAATATGATTCAAAAAATTAAATAATATAAATTCTAATAAATTATTATTTTATAATGATATTATACACTTTATAACTATAATCATGTGTCGAGATATAGCGTGTTCATGTTTGGGTCGATATAACCACCTACTTGAATAATGATATAAAACTATATTATGGATGACTATTAGAACATAAATACTAAAATTATTATAAATTAGTAAGAAATTAAATATTTTGTTTTTGTTTTTTTAATTGGTATATTAATAATTTTACTTATTAATAAAATATCAACTTCGATTGCTAAAATCACAAAAATATGTCAACACTGAATCAAATTTCATGAAAGCATAAGAAAAAAATATATAATAAATAAATAGAATATGACAATAAATTGTATGATTTAAATTAAATATACATGAATAATGTTCCTTTTAAGTTGCTTAATAAACTTAACTTTACTATTCAGTGAGTTAATCTCTTTCACATAACTAATCTTGAACAAAGTAAGAGTTTCATCTCAAAGTTTTCTTCTTTGAGACACATTTACCTTTACACGCCTAATTTCATTTAAATGGTGTGTATGCTACCTATTAGATATGTAATGTCATTAATTATCTTTATCCATGTTATTTGAACTTATACTTTAATATCCCTCGCTCTTTTGAGGGGTTTTTATTAGAATGTTTCTTATGTCATAAGGGTATGCGTTGACTCAATTTTATTCTATTGAGTTACAAACATTATTATTAAACTCTACCATTGAAAGTTTGTTTTATTATAACTAATAACTAATTTTTATATTACTTCCTCCTTTTATTCTAGGTATCTATAATATTTTCTTATGACCTCATAAACAAATGACTATTACTGTAAAGATTATGCTACTTGTAATGGTTTATTAGTATTAATTCTTATTTTTTAAGACCTAATTATTGTTATGAACCAATTTAATTATATGGTGTATGTAACGCCCCAACCCTAGTTACCCAGAGTCGGTGCATTATTACATAACATTGGGATGATACAAGTAATCATGTCCTAAAAGACTGATATGTTTAGTAGCCATGGAAGTACTAGATACATTCATAAGTTTTACATTACATTATAAAATGGAAAACTACAACAACATAGCCTCTATAGTCCACACCCAAATCCCTTAGAATATCCCTGTAGGTCTGTCATAACATACTTCTTCGCTTCCTGGGAAAAATAAAAAATAGAAAGGGGTGAGCTCAGATGCTCAGTAAGGATAACAATGTAGCAGAAACTTTCATAAATAAGAATAAACATTTAAGGCAATGTATAAGACTAACACAAAAGCCTTTTAAACTTTAACTTCGGTATAATATGGAAAAGATAAAATCAAATAATTCCATTTACTTATTCACATGGATATTATACTAGTTTAATAACCACATGCAATATCAATAGCCACTTTTATAATGATGGAATGCATAATGCTAGACTTCATAACCACATAGTCAAGGCCTTATGCCAAGACTACAAATAAGATTTTTTCAAGGCCTTGTTCTAAGACACTAGTTTGTCTCATGAGACCTACCAATTCATTGAGGAGCTATAGCAGACTCCACCTGTCACTTACTAAGTCCAATGCATTCCTCGTATGAAAAGGTTTAAACATAAAATAACCATTTATATTAAAACTGGCATATGAAATGTCAATAATTTATCCAAAAACCATGAATGGTGTAAAAATAAAACATCCATAGTCAACCATATCACCAAAACTTCAATACAATATGGAAGTTTTGTATCATAATAAATCAACTTCAAATAAGTTTACAATCCATAAAAGGATGTAGACATAGATGAAATCAAAACTTTTTTAGAGAAATATCTATTTCTATTTTTAAATCATTTAAAAGTCATATAATTATAAAATAAAACATTTATTTTGAAAATATTCTTATAATATTATAAGGTAAGCTTCAATGATGTTATAACGGTGGAAAATAGCTGCACCCGCCATATAAGTTAAAAAAACATTCTTACCTAAATTTTGTCAAAAAGGTCATAAGGTACCTTGTTTGGAAAATGACAGAAAATTTCCTTTCAAAACATATAAGGTAAAATAAGGGTATAAATTACTTTAACCCATTTTCTAGTAAATAGTAGAAAATGTTTTGAAATGTATTTTTAAGAAAACACGGATGTGGATGATAAAGAGGTCCCAGTAGATACTCATGTATAAAACAACCTCAGATAATAAAGAGATTGTGAAATTAAATCTTACCTTGTACATCTCCTTGGTCGAGGGTAGTTTAACCTCTTGTATAATGGTGAAATAATTGTTATTAAATTATACAAGAACCATATACATTAATATGAAATCATATATTATCTTCTAATATTGCTTTGTTAATGATGTTTCAGTAGTATCATTGTTTCAGGTGTTAACTGATTCGTTTTTCTTTATACGATTTGTTATGTAAGTAATGTTTGTTATGGATATGATGTATCTTATTTATATTCATAATGATAATAAGTATTTAAAAATTATTGTTTTTAATAATCAAATGAAAATTAGTCCTGGATGGATACGATGGGGAATTAATCTCATCGTGTTCGTGGAGACGGTAATCCGTATGTACACATGAGTGAAAATATCATTCTTTTGATATTAAAATCGTATATAATTGGATGTTATATCATATATACAGAATAATTATCGTGTTATAATTATTATTTACATAATTTATACTCATTATTATACCCATACAAATGATGAAGTGTTTGAATAACAAACTACACCACGACGTGGAGACGGTAATCCGTACGTACGCACATACGGTGACTTTGTCACTTATAGGAAGGATAAAATAATGAATATGGTTGTACCATTTTTATAATAACATCATATTATATAGAAGATACTGGATTTATTATTTTATAATCGAAACAATAAAGAAATATAAGTGGAAGAAGAAAAGAACTTGAAAGAGGTGATGAAATATTTACCTCTTCTTTGGGTTCTTCCATTTGATTTGATCAAAAGGGCTCCTTAGGTTTTCTTTCTGACTAAAGTAATCCCTTTAGTATTAAGGGATGAAAGTTGGGAGGATATTTGGGTTGGGTTTGGACGATACAAAAGGCTTTAGAGGTGTGAAATGAAGATAAGGGGAAGTTCCCTTTTATAAGAGATGTGAGGGTCACTCCAGGAAAAGATTGAAATATTATTTTATAATAAAATAATTTTCACTTTATAATGGATAAAAAATGAATTATTTAAAGTAAAAGGTGGTTGTGGGTTAAAAAACTCTCAACCAATAGGTTTTGGAAATGTTTATTTCAACATATTAACCTTATCATTTAGATTTAACTCTTAGTTAAATAGTTTATCATTTACCATGTCTCCTGGTATTTTTATATTATACGGTTAATAAACTTACTATAAAATGCCAAGAGAACTCCATGTGGTTAATTATTAGTATATATAACATTATCTAAGTCCTTTGGACGAACCTTATATTTTTTAGGAATATTAAATCAATTAATAATATAATATTTGTTTTAAAAAGTCAATTTTGTCAATTTTGACATTATTTAATAAATGATTTTTGTTAAAGTCTTAAAAACTTTATTACATCAAACAAAATTAATATTTTCAATAATAAAATTTCATATTAACCTATTAAATTATTTTAATTCATCAAAAGTCTTAATTTATATTTTTTTGGATATTTAAAATATCAATTATATTAATATTTTATTATTAAGGTAATTACTACGTCATCATTGTGTCATAAATAAATTAAGTTATTTTATGTCTAAAAATTATAAATAAAATATCATTATGTAGGAAATATTTTTATATTTGTAATGAATATTTATAGTTTAATTTATATTATGTATAACCCTATATTAAAAATGGTTTAGTTATTAAACATTGAATTTAATTCTTTTAACTCTTCTTTAAATAAAATAATAATAAATGTTCTAATCTAATACAGGTGGACCTAAAGGATCATATTTTATTTATAAGGTTGTTTTTGGTCGAATTACACTTATCCAATAGAATTATTATATGTGTTAGGGTAATAATAATATCATTTTTACCCTTAATTACCCTAATTACTTTTAACCATGGTAAATAAAAGTAAAAAGTTATTATTCATCAAAAATTATTTTCATTTTATTGAACCACATTTTTCTTACTGATATCAATCTTTCATCACATATTTTTGAAATTCCACTCATAGAAGCGATAAAATTAAGTTTTATGTGAATTTGCAAATGCTCCTAGGAGGTGGGTAAAAGACGATAAAAAGTTTGATAAAATTTTATATATCTAAACTTATTATAAAATGACTCCAGTGAATTACATTGAACATATATAGGTATTATGTATCTGTTTTGACCTAAAATAAATTAACATAAAATAACAAATTATTCAAATAAAAAATCGGTTTTAAACAATAACGCAATGTTTTTCCACTATTCATCAAAAATTGAAAGTTTTCAGAAAATTACCAAAAATTCACCCTAAGCTAATTTCGATATTCGGAATCCAAAAATGAAGTCCATCTTGAAAGATAAAATTTATAAAATTTCAAAAAGTGGGTATTACTATTCATAATGGCTAGTTTTATTGGTTGTGGTGTGTTTGAACTCGAAGTTGCGTACAACACAAGTTATTGTATTATTCAAAGGGAAACGTGTCGTGGAAGTTTGGGGTGTTACATTCTCCCCTCCTAAGAATAATTTCATCCTTGAAATTTCTATAATATTATTGCATAAAAATATTTTGGTAGTTCTTCATCATAAGTTCCTGAGGTTCCCACATTGCCTCTTCCATCTCATGGTTTCTCCATAGAACTTTCACTAGACGAGTCATCCGGTTTCTCAACACTTGTTCTCTGGTATTAAGAATATTGACAGGCTCTTCACAATAAGATAGATCATGTTCGAATTCAATTTCCTCATAGGTGAGTACATGCATTGGGTCATGCATGTATTTTCTCAATATTGATACATGGAATACATCGTGAACTTGGAGAGACTTGGAGGCATTTCCAAATGATAAGCTACAACTATAATTGGTTCTATAATTTTGAAAGGTTTGATGTACCTAGGACTCAATTTACCCTTCTTACTGAAACGTATAACTCCCTTCCATGGAGATACCTTCAAGAAAACATGATCTCCTACCTAAAATTCCAAATCCTTCCTTCAGTTATCGACATAGATCTTTTGCCTACTTTGGGCTGTTTGGATGTGGGTTTGGATAACCTTCACCTTTTCCATTATTTCCTCAATAAGTTATGGGCCAACAAGTTTTCTTTCACCAACATCGTCCCAACAAGTTGGTGTGCGACATCTATTTCTATATAACACTTCATATAGTTCCATATGAATAATTTAATGGAAGCTATTGTTATAGGAAAATTCTTTCATAGGTAAATATTGATCTCACATACCTTGAATGTCAAGTGAGAAAGATCTCAACATGTCTTCTAAGGTTTGAATAGTCTATTCTGATTGTCCATCAATTTGAGGGTGGTAGGCAGTGCTCAATGGAAGTTCAGTATTCAGGGCTTTCTAAAGACTTTTCCAGAATCATGATGTAAAATGGGGATCACGATCAGAAACAATCGACAAGGGTACTCTATGAAGTCTTACAACTTCATTAATATATAGTCTTGCTAGACGTTCAAGTGGTAAATATTCTCTTATATCAAGAAAATGTACTGACTTGGTACGACAATCAACAATGACCCATATTGAATCATTAATTCTAGGAGTCTTTGGTATCCCCATGACAAATTTCATCTTAATATTATCCCATTTTCACTCAGGTATGGGAAGAGGTTGCATGACTCCTCCAGCTTTCACTTATTGACAAACCTTACATCTTGACACAAAATCAGCAATCTCCCTCTTCATGTTGTCCCACCAAAAATTTTCCTTCAAATCTCTATACATCTTGGAGCTACTGGGGTGTATAGAGAAATTGGAGCTATGAACATCATCTATCAATTCCTTTTTCAGATCAGGTATATCAGGAACACAAAGTCTCTTCCCAAATTTTAAAATCCCATCTTCATAAATGAAGTCTATCAATCTCAAATAGTTCATAGCTTTAATTTTCTTTTGAAACTCCTCATCATCAGCCTGAGAACTTTTTATCCTTTATATTAAATATGGTTTGGGAACAAATTGAAAAAGGTATTGATATTTCACCTTTCGTGATTATTCCCATGTCTATTTTCAATAGATCCATGAAAATAGGATCCCTTTCAAATCTCATCTTGTTCAAAACTCCATGATCCTTTCTGCTCAAAGCATATTCCACCTTATTTTCCTTCCCCAGGTGGTAGTTTATTGTGCAATCACAATCCTTGAGTAGTTCAAGCAATCTCCTTTTCCTCATATTGAGTTCTTTCTATGAGAAAATATACTTCAAACTCTTGTGATTGGTATATATCTCACATTTTTCACTATAGAGATAATGTATTCATATCTTCAAAGAAATGATTACAGCTGCTAACTCAAGATCATGAGTAGGATAATTTTCTCATGAATTTTTAGCTGTCATGATGCATAGGCAATAACCCTGTCATTCTGCATAAGGACGCAACCAAGTCCTTTCTTTGATGCATCACAATAAATAACAAACCCATCATTCCCCGATGGTAGAGTCAAGATATGATAATTGACTAATATTATCTTCAGTTCTTCAAAACATTCGTCACACTCTTTTTTTCAAAAAATTAACCTTTTTATATGTTATCTTGGTTAATGGGTTAGCCAATTGGGAAAAATTCTGGACGAAACATCGATAATAACTTGTTAAACCAATAAAACTGTAACACCCCGAGATTTTATGAAAAATATTCTTTTTAATTTCATTAATGTATTGTGTTGTACGCTACACCAAAAGGATATTGCACAACATGCATCCTTGACTTTCCTTGCATTACACGCAATCGCGACCTTCCTCGATAGCGTGTGTAGTACGCAATACCGAGTTTCATTGAACAACGATATGCTATTATAATATTATTATGAACTAGACGTTATGAATAGTATTAACTAAATTTTGAATCTTATAACATTATTATTCGTCTTTCACATTTTCTAAAACATGGTATAAGAACAAAATAAATTTTTCAGGTAAAATAAGCATTTTTAAAAAAAATGCAGTTTTGCGCCTTTTGATGGCGCACCCACTTTAAATCTAGTTTTTGACATGTTTATAAGTTCCATTTGACAAAATAAAATTATTCTTTGGAATCAAGAAATAAAAATTTACTTTGGATAAATTTTTCATTTTATTCTGATGACTTTCATATTTTGATGAATAGTAAAAACACGCTAACTTTTAATTAAAAACAATTTTTTCAATCGAAATAATTAATAGTGATAAATTATTAATTTTAGTGGTTTTAAAGTATATTTAGAATATATTTTTACAATTTAATACAATGATGGTCATTGGATGTAATTTCACATTTAAACCAGTTATAAACAAGTTTCAATCTTTTGATAGTTATTATCTCTTAAAAACACGCTATTTGTTTTGATGACGGGAATTAATTTTTAAATTAGTTAATGCAACTGATATGTTTTGAATTTGGTAAAATAGACATCATTTTTGAGTTCATAATATCAAATATATCTTAGGCCTAATTTTTGGTATTTTTCTGAAAACTTTCAATTTTTGATGAATAGTGAAACCACTAAGTGGTAGTTAAAAAAACTGAATTGTTCATAAAACTTAATTTTACCGCTTCTGTGAGTGGAATTTCAAAAATCTGAGAGACACGGTTGATGTCAGTAAGTAAAATGTGGTTCAATGAGATGAAAATAATTTTTTGGTGAATAATAACTTTTTACTTTTTTACCACGGTTAAAAGTAAATAGGGCAATTAAGGGTAGAAATGATATTATTATTACCCTAACACATGTCCTAATTCTATTGGACAAGTGTAATTCGACCAAAAACAAACTTAGGAATAAAATATGACCATTTAGTCCCACTTGGATTAGATTAGGACATTTATTATTAATTTATTCAAAGAAGAGTTAAAAGAGTTAAAATCAAAGTTTATTTAATAAAACATTTTTAATATAGGGTTATACATAAGATAAATTCGACTATAAATATTCATTAGAAAGATATATATATTTCCTACATAATGGTATTTTATTTTTAATTTTTATAAATTAAATAATTTAATTGATTGATGACACAACGATGATGCAGTAATTATATTATTATTGAAATATTGACATAATTGATGTTATAAATACCCAAATAAATATAATTTGAGACTTTTTATGAATTCCACTAATTTTCTAGGTTAATATGACATGTTAGTATTTATTTAATTAACGTTTTTCGAACTTATCATTCTGTTATGATTTTCACAAAAATCAATTACTAAATAGTGTCAAAATTGACATAAAATAGTTTTTAAAACAAATATTATATTAATAATTGTTATTTTTTTCCTAAAAATCTAAGGTTAGGCCAAATGACTTATATAAGGTTATATATATTAATAATAAACAATTTGGGGTTCTTTTGGCTTCTTATAGTAAGTTTATTAACCTTATAGTGTAAGAACACAAGAAGACACGGTAAAAGTAAAATTATTTAACTTAATGTTAAATATAAATGATAAGGTGAAAATAGGAACCTAAAATTGTCTAAATTATATTGTATGAGAGTATTTCAACCCATCCCCACCTTATACTCGAAATAAATCAATTTGGAGCTATTTAAAACCGAACTTGACTTTATAATAAAATAATATTTTTAGTTATTCCAAAGGTGCCCCTCTCCTCCCTTATAAAAGGGAACCTCCTCCCTCTCTTCCTCACACAACTTTGAGCCTTCAAGATCGGCCAACCCCTGCCAAATTCTCTTTTCCACTTCCCTAGAAACATCCTAGAGGTTCTGGTCTTCCTCAAAGACCAATTTTAGTTCCCTAAGAGGATGTCTCAAAGAGGCGCTTCAAAGAAGAGGTAATTTCCGTTACCGATTCTATCACCTTTATTTCTTCCTCCACTTCTTCTTCTTAGGATGTTTCATTATGAAGTAATAACATAAGTATCACTCATAAACTGATATTTTATTATAAGTATGAAACAATCCTATTTCACCATCTATCCATCCTACGGAAAACGAAATCACTGCGCGTGCGTACGTACGGAATATCGTCTCCACGCCGTGGTGAAATCTATTTTCCACCACCACCTTACTTGGATGGGTATAATGGTGTAAATAATAACTATATAATATTATTTTAAAGTGATATTTATTATGAAATAGTATACATACACTCCAATACAGTCCCATGATCATGAGAACGATATCATTGCTCGTGCGTACGTACGGACTACCGTCTCCACGACGCGATGAGATTCATTCTCCACTTTAAACCATTCATGAATGATTATAAAGTATATATAATAAGTAATAATGAAATATATTACATAATAATGATACTGGATTTATGTTTATATATATGAATGTCATCTACTTAATTCCGTTCAACTCAATAAGGAAACGAAAACAGCGTTCATGCGTACGTACGACCTACCGTCTCCATGAACAGTGTATTTTTTTCCATTTATTGATTTATTATATATATGAATATTCTGAATATATATATATATATATATATAAATCATATTTTATATTCTGTAATTAAGTAATCATGATCTAAGTAATCATATGAATAATTACAAGTCAAAACACGGATGACAAATGAAACAATTTTACCCAAAACGCTCTTTAACATGGAATTTACAAAAGAACGGGTAATATAAAGTCCTAAGTGAACCATATATGATATCATAACAATGAATATGATTCTGTAATAAGTCAATGACATTATTTAAATCATTATACATGAGGTTCGGACACTTACGAAGCAAATCGGACCTAAGGTAAGGGAAATATCACAATCTCATTTTTATCCGAGATTGTTTATTTATAAGTATTTACTGGGATGTATTTTATCATCCACATCCATGTTTCATCAATATGTAATATTATTTTCATCCACCGAAAATTTTTTAAATCCATTTTTACCCTTCGGTGAGTTTTTAGTAAAATATATGAAAGGAATCTTTTGTCGTTTTTTGTACGAGGTACTTTTTGACTTTTCTGACAAAAGTACGAAGAATGTTTTTTTTAACTTATACGACATGAATGGATTTTTAAAACATTATTTCCAAGAAGCATCATTTACAAGTTTTCAAGATTATTTTTAATCAACTTCTTTTAGTTTATGATTGTACGACATGTTAAGAAAGTAAAAGTTTTTTTGAAGAAGAAAGGATATTTTCCTCAAGAATGGAGTTCAAGTGTTTTATCAAAATTATTTTCCATCTAAGATAATAAAGGGTTCTGTTTTTATCCCTATTGTTACATTGATTTGATTATGTTGTGATGGAATTATTTTTATGAATTCCTTTATCTTATACGAATTGTTTTATGATGTCATGATGTTTAAGATTCCCATTTGTATTACATGGGTTATGTAATGATGTATGATTTATGATTTTGTGGCACACATAAGAATGGTATCATTATGAGATGGGTGGGACCTATATCTCCCTCCAATGCATTGGGTAAAGATTTTATATTTCATGGGATAGACATGGCTGGAATGGTAGGTTATACCGGTTCAGTGAAACAGGACTGTAACGAGGGTGACTCGGTTCAGAAAGGGACTTTGTCCACTATGATAGTCTTGGAAATGAGTCTTGACTAACAAGAAATGATTCTCTATGATTATGTGTGAATGCCACAAAGTTTAATGTTTTAAGTTATGATTATTGTGATTACATTTCACTGCCATGAGTTATCCCAGGTTATGAAATTATGATCTCTTTTACAGGTTAAGATTTCCAAAAGTTATGTGCTTATGTATATGATGTGATTGATATTTCTTTAGTTTACCCTTACTGAGAATTTGAGCTCACCCTTTTATGTTTTCTTTTCCCCAGGATATAAAGAAAGGTTTTAGGTATAAAAAAAACGAAGATCTTTATGGGAGATGTTGATTAGAAGATTATATTCCGAGTTTACAAAGACACTAAACTATTACGATCCTTGTGTGTGTGTTTTTGTTATGTACTAAGTATTTTTCAAATGTAATGTAACTTCAATGTATGTCAAGCTTCGGGTCTCTAAAGTTGGTATCAGAGGAAAGGTTTAGTCAACCTTTGGAAACTAGGATGCGAGAACATTAGTGAGATCCCTAGAGATATTTCTAAGGTATGTCTAGGGATGTCTCTAAGGTTAAGTATACGTATAGGTTATAGTCCTAGAATTGCTCTAACGATCTTAGAATTTAACCTAAGATGTTAGATATTGAGGGTACTCCCCCTTTATTATGTTGTTTTCCCTAGCATGATTTTTTCCTCTCACACTATTCTTTTTGGGTTTTAGAAAATGGCTGGAAACAAGATGATTCATGATAATGGAGGATATGATAGACAATGGAATGATATTCTTCATGAGAAACCAAATGAAATGGGATTTGTAAGTCCAAACATCATTATTATGCCGAATCAGCAATCTCATAATATGATCAATAAAGTAAAATTTGGTAAGTTTTCTGACTCAACTAATAAGAGAAAGATGGAGTTTCATGATGATCATAGAGGAAAGAAAGTTCAATTTCCCCTATGTAAATCATGTGGGAAGAGGCATCAAGGAGAATGTTTCAAAGGAACTGGAAGATGCTTTGGGTGTGGAAAAGAAGGACACAAATCCAGTAAGTGCAAAGGAAAAGGTTCAGTTAACACCAGGGATGAGGATAATGGTATTGCTACGACATCAACAATGGTTAAATGTTTTAAATGTGGAATGTACGGGAATTATGCAAACCAATGCCCTAAGGGAAAGTCTCATGAAGAGAATCAGTATAGCCGTATGAGTAGTATTTATGTTGATGATGATGAAGAGACTACAAATGATATGTGAGTTGAAAGAATTGTTGAAGCTTGGTCAATGGTTTAAGAAGGTAGTGGAATGATTACATGTTTATCAAGTGTAATGTTGTATAAGTAATCTCATGGTATTATGGAATAAAGAGACATCTAAGGATTGTTACACTGTTGTCTTTCCTTGAGTTTTGAAAGTGTATGATTAATGGTACTGGTATCCATTAAAGGTTATTTAGATATTTTGGAATATAGATGATATGCGCATAATGAAGGGATAAAGAGAAAATTAAATGTTTGATAGTATTCATGAGCTCATGACTGATATAAGGAGAAGGTTATGTAATGGATTGAGTATATAGAATTTTGAGTATTTTAGTATGTGAAAAGTGTTAACTTTTAACTGCATTGATGTTTTCACTATGGTTCAATGGGTATTCAAGAGAATACATTATTAAGTCCTTTGAATGTTTGGAATGTGACCAACAAGATGTATCTTATGATATATGGGGATCAAAGATGGTATTAAATCTCTGGTAATTGTTTTCACTATATTATGAGAGTGGACTGAAGTATTATGGATAATCCTAAAGATTGTAATGGATTATGTTGGACATAAGTTAGGATAAAACGTTTTTCGATATTATTGATGGGATGTTATAGTAATATAGCTTTAGAAAAAGGATAACCTGCAGGATGGGCGACAGCCCATCGCGTCAGACAAGGGTGTGGGAATCGAACCCACAACCAAAGTGCGACTGTCCTTTATCGCCTACCACTGTCCTACAGGAAGTCCCTGGTTAGTATAACCTAGTTTTATTTTATTAAGCGGTATGATAGATGAAGTATATGTTCATTTTGGAACGATATACAATAGATGTACTTATGTATATTTGATAACTTTTGCTAACATTTTCTTTGAAACAGATGGAATGACCCATCATTCTATCACATGATCTATTAACACTTCATGAATAACAAATTCAACTTCATTTTATTAAGAGATAAAGTGGAAATTGTTCAAAGCACGAACAATAGTGAGATTGTACCAAAATAAAGTAAGTATTTATTCTAATTCAAATTCTTCAACTTTAGGGAAATGATCTTGAAAAGAAAAAATGTTTTCCTAGTGGTCTTATATCTGATTAATCAGATGGTACCTTAGATCGTCACAAATTTATGGATTTGTGATTGTTGGCTTTTCCATAGCCATGTTCTCTACCACTCTCCATCAGAACATGATGGTTAGATTTTTCTTCTATATCCATATTTTCACCTATGTGGAAACCCAGTGATTAGTTTATTTGGGTAACCGTTACATTTCATACTTTTGTTTTTAAAGATTGGTTTTGGTATTCCTTTTTACGATGTGGGTTTCTATTAAAGAAACTTTCGAGTAGTAAACCATTTATAACCCCGACGAATTTCGAGGGCGAAATTCATTTTATGGGGGGTAGAATGTAACACCCCGAGATTTTATGAAAAATATTCTTTTTAATTTCATTAATGTCTTGTGTTGTATGATACACCAAAAGGAGCTTGCACAACATGCATCCTTGACTTGCCTTGCATTACACGCAATCACGACCTTCCTCGATAGCGTGTGTAGTACGCAATACCGAGTTTCACTGAACAAAGATATGCTATTATAATATTATTATGAACTAGCCGTTATGAATAGTATTAACTAAATTTTGAATCTTATAACATTATTATTCGTCTTTCACATTTTCTAAAACATGGTATAAGAACAAAATAAATTTTTCGGGTAAAATAAGCATTTTTCAAAAAAAATGCAGTTTTGCCGCCTTTTGATGGCGCACCCACTTTAAATCTAGTTTTTGACATGTTTATAAGTTCCATTTGACAAAATAAAATTATTCTTTGGAATCAAGAAATAAAAATTTACTTTGGATAAAATTTTCATTTTATTCTGATGACTTTCATATTTTGATGAATAGTAAAAACACGCTAAATTTTAATTAAAACAATTCTTTCAATCGAAATAATTAATAGTGATAAATTATTAATTTTAGTGGTTTTAAAGTATATTTAGAATATATTTTTACAATTTAATACAATGATGGTCATTGGATGTAATTTCACATTTAAACCAGTTATAAACAAGTTTCAATCTTTTGATAGTTATTATCTCTTAAAAACACGCTATTTGTTTTGATGATGGGAATTAATTTTTAAATTAGTTAATGCAACTGATATGTTTTTAATTTGGTAAAATAGACATCATTTTTGATTTCATAATATCAAATATATCTTAGGCCTAATTTTTTGTATTTTTCTGAAAACTTTCAATTTTTGATGAATAGTGAAACCACTAAGTGGTAGTTAAAAAAACTGAATTGTTCATAAAACATAATCTTACAGCTTCTGTGAGTGGAATTTTAAAAATCCAAGAGACACGATTGATGTCAGTAAGTAAAATGTGGTTCAATGAGATGAAAATAATTTTTTGGTGAATAATAACTTTTTACTTTTTTTACCACGGTTAAAAGTAAATAGGGTAATTAAGGGTAGAAATGATATTATTATTACCCTAACAGATGTCCTAATTCTATTGGACAAGTGTAATTCGACAAAAAAAAACTTAAGAATAAAATATGACCATTTAGGCCCACTTGGATTAGATTAGGACATTTATTATTAATTTATTCAAAGAAGAGTTAAAAGAGTTAAAATCAAAGTTTATTTAATAAAACATTTTTAATATAGGGTTATACATAAGATAAATTCGACTATAAATATTCATTAGAAATATAAATAGATTTCCTACATAATGGTATTTTATTTTTAATTTTTAGAAATTAAATAATTTAATTTATTGATGACACAACGATGATGCAGTAATTATATTATTATTGAAATATTGACATAATTGATGTTATAAAAACCCAAATAAATATAATTTGAGAATTTTTATGAATTACACTAATTTTCTAGGTTAATATGACATTTTAGTATTTATTTAATTATCTTTGTTCGAACTTATCATTCTGTTATGATTTTCAAAAAAATCAATTACTAAATAGTGTCAAAATTGGCATAAAATAGTTTTTAAAACAAATATTATATTATTAATTGTTATTTTATTCCTAAAAATCTAAGGTTCGGCCAAATGACTTAGATAAGGTTATATATATTAATAATAAACAATTTGGGGTTCGTTTTGCTTCTTATAGTAAGTTTATTAACCTTATAGTGTAAGAACACAAGAAGACATGGTAAAAGTAAAATTATTTAACTTAATGTTAAATCTAAATGATAAGGTTAAAATAGAAACCTAAACTTGTATAAATTATATTGGATGAGAGTCTTTCAACCCATCCCCACCTTATCCTTGAAATAAATCAATTTGGAGATATTTAAAACCGAACTTGACTTTATAATAAAATAATATTTTTAGTTATTCCAAAGGTGCCCCTCTCCTCCCTTATAAAAGGGAACCTCCTCCCTCTCTTCCTCACACAACTTTGAGCCTTCAAGCTCGGCCAACCCCTGCCAAATTCTCTTCTACACTTCCCTAGCAACATCCTAGAGGTTCTGGTCTTCCTCAAAGACCAATTTTAGTTCCCTAAGAGGAGGTCTCAAAGAGCAGCTTCAAAGAAGAGGTAATTTCCGTTACCTATTCTTTCACCTTTATTTCTTCCTCCACTTCTTCTTCTTAGGTTGTTTAATTATGAAGTAATAACATCAGTATCACTCATAAACTGATATGTTATTATATGTATGAAACAATCCTATTTCACCATCTATCCATCCTATGGAAAACGAAATCACCGCGCGTGCGTACGTACGGAATACCGTCTCCACGCCGTGGTGAAATCTATTTTCCACCACCACCTTACTTGGATGGGTATAATGGTGTAAATAATGACTATATAATATTATTTTAAAGTGATATTGATTATTAAATAGTATAAATACACTCCAATACAGTCCCACGATCATTATAACGAAATCATCGCTCGTGCGTACGTACGGACTACAGTCTCCACGACGCGATGAGATTCATTCTCCACATTAAACAATTCATAAATGATTATAAAGTATATATAATAAGTAATAATGAAATATATTACATAATAATGATACTGGATTTATGTGTATATATATGAATTTCATCTACTTAATTCCGTTCAACTCAATAAGGAAACGAAACAGCGTTCATGCGTACGTACGGCCTACCGTCTCCATGAACGGTGTATTTTTTCCATTTACTGATTTATTATATATATGTATATTCTGAATATATATATATATATAAATCATATTTTATATTCTGTAATTAAGTAATCATGATCTAATTAATCATATGAATAATTACAAGTCAAAACACGGATGACAAATAAAACAATTTTACCCAAAACGCTCTTTAACATGGAATTTACAAAAGAACGGGTAATATAAAGTCATAAGTGAACCATATATGATATCATAACAATGAATATGATTCTGTAATAAGTCAATTACATTATTTAAATCATTATTCATGAGGTTTGGACACTTACGAAGCAAATCGGACCTAAGGTAAGGGAAATATCACAATCTCATTTTTATCCGAGATTGTTTATTTGTAAGTATTTACTGGGGTGTATTTTATCATCCACATCCATGTTTGATCAATATGTAATATTATTTTCATCCACCTACAATTGTTTAAATCCATTTTTACCCTTCGGTGAGTTTTTAGTAAAAGATATGAAAGGAATCTTTTGTCATTTTTTGTACGAGGTACTTTTTGACTTTTCCAACAAAAGTACGAAGAATGTTTTTTTAACTTATACGACATGAATGGATTTTTAAAACATTATTTCCAAGAAGAATCCTTTACAAGTTTTCAATATTATTTTTAATCAACTTCTTTTAGTTTATGATTGTACGACATGTTAAGAAAGTAAAAGTGTTTTTGAAGAAGAAAGGATATTTTCCTCAAGAATGGAGTTCAAGTGTTTTATCAAAATTATTTTCCATCTATGATAATAAAGGGTTCTGTTTTTATCCCTATTATTACATTGATTTGATTATGTTGTGATGGAATTATTTTTATGAATTCCTTTATCTTATATGAATTGTTTTATGATGTCATGATGTTTAAGATTCCCATTTGTATTACATGGGTTATGCAATGATGTATGATTTATGATTTTGTGGCACTCATAAGAATGGTATCATTATGAGATGGGTGGGACCTATATCTCCCTCCAATGCATTGGGTAAAGATTTTATATCTCATGAGATAGACATGGCTGGAATGGTAGGTTATACCGGTTCAGTGAAACAAGACTGAAACGAGGGTGACTCAGTTCAGAAAGGGACTTTGTCCCCTAAGATAGTCTTGGCAATGAGTCTTGACTAACAAGAAATGATTCTCTATGATTATGTGTGCATGCCACAAAGTTTAATGTTTTAAGTTATGATTATTGTGATTACATTTCACTGACATGAGTTATCCAAGGTTATGAAATTATGATCTCTTTTACAGGTTAATATTTCTAAAAGTTATGTGCTTATGTATATGATGTGATTGATATTTCTTTTGTTTACCCTTACTGAGCATTTGAGCTCACCCTTTTATGTTTTCTTTTCCCCAGGATGTAAAGAAAGGTTTTAGGTATAAAAAAAGGAAGATCTTTATGGGAGATGTTGATTAGAAGATTATATTCCGAGTTTCCAAAGACACTAAACTATTACGATCCTTGTGTGTGTGTTTTTGTTATGTACTAAGTATTCCACAAATGTAATGTAATGTCAATGTACGTCAAGCTTCGGGTCTCTACAAAAACGGTGTACCTAAGTTTTACACGTCAGTGCTGGACATTCATGGATTGCCTTGGTATTTGAAGGATCAATGGAGATTCCATCCTTAGAGACAATATGGCCGAGAAAATAAATCTCTTGAATCCAGAATTCACACTTGCTAAACTTCCCATATAATTCATTTCTTCTTAGGGTTTTAAGAATGGTGCACAAGTGATTTTCACAATCTTCATAAATCTTGGAGTATACCAGGATATCATCAATAAATACCACTATAAATTCATCATGATATTCCTTGAAAACTATATTCGTTATATCCATGAAAACAGAGGGTGAATTCGTCAATCCAAAAGGCATTACTCTAAAATCGTAATGCCCATACCTAGTTCGAAATGTTGTTTTCAGAATGTATTCCTTCTTAACACAAAATAGATGGTATCCAGATTGTAGGTTAATCTTTGAAAAATATTGATCTCCATGAAGTTGGTTGAATAATTCATCAATGCGAGGTAGGGGATACTTTTTCTTTATTGTTACAGTATTGATCTCTTTATAGTTAATGCACAACCTCATAGATTTGTCTTTCTTTTTAACAAAAAGTATAGGGGCTCCCCATAGAGAAAAACTAGGGAAAATGAATCCCTTATTACTCAATTCATATAGTTGTTTCTTTAGTTCCACTAATTTCATAGTGTCCATTCTATAAGGGGTCTTTGATATGGGCCTTAAACCAGGAATTAAATCAATGGAAAACTCAATTTCTTGTTCTGGAGGATGTCCAAGAAAATCTTATAGAAACACATAAACATATTCTAGCACAATATGTACATCCTCTATTTCAACATTCTTTTCCTCAATCACAGTTATTTCATTCTCTTCCTCCCCAATAATTTAATTTATTTAAGCTACTTGGGGTGGATCTAGATAGGAATCAGATGGTGGAATTTTTTCTCTAAAGATAAGGTACTTATTATCATCATCGAAAATTGTAACCTCCTTCTTCTTACAATAAATTTTCACATCATGTTCGGAAAGCCAATCCATACCTAGGATTATATCAAATTCTATCACGGGTATGCCAATGATATCCGTAGATAAAAAATGTTTATATGCCTTAATGGGAACTGATTCACAAAACATTGTTACAGTGATACTTCCCTTAGGAGTTCTGACTGACAACTCCCTTGTTAAATAAAATTGGAAATATCTAATTTTCTTAGAAAACTGGGATGATATCAAACAATGTGATGGTCCAGAATCAAATAAAGCAATTTCTTAAACTTGAGGAAACCATTAAATTACCTGCCACCATGTCTTTTGAAGCTTCAACCTCAGCAGTAGTGATAGCATAAGCTTGTCCTTGATCCCATGGCCTTTTCTAAGGTAATTTTCCTTAGCGCTTAGGACATTCATTTTTATAATTCCCCTTTCCTTCAAATTTTACCATTCAATATTGACAGCCTATTTCTTCCCCTTGCAATCACGATCTTGCTGACCTTTTTCACCACACTTGTAACAGACTCCCATTCCATTCAGTCAAGTATCGGGGTGTTTCTTCCCACATTTACTGCAGGATGGATATTTAACATTTCCCTTCTTTCCCTTCTTTACATTTCCAGATTGTTTAGCAGATCTCTTCTTCTCTTTCTTTGCTTAAAAGTCAAAAGACTTAGAGAATTATTTTTCTGTCTTGATAGCACATGAGACAATATCTTCGTATGACGAGAAGGATTATGAGACTAATTCTCGATGGAGAAATGGTTTTAACCCATCAAAGAAATGATCAATATTACTTCTTGGGTTACATATATAATTTGCAGCATGCCTTTTTAACCTTATAAAGTTAGCCTCATAATTTGCGACATTCTCATCCTCCTTTCTCCTCAAACTCAGAAATTGTCTTTCCATATCCGCTCGATGGCCATGGGGAAATTATTTTTCTAATAAAATATCTTTAAACTCCATCCATTCCATATTTGATACTTCATCATCTTCCTTTGTGTTTTGAATCAATGACCTTTATTGATCTTCATCTCCCGTGAGGTGATAAAGTACCATGATAACTTTTTCCCTTTAGTTACTTTCCAAAGTGTGAAATATTTTCTCTAAGGAATTTATCCATTGCTCAGATACTAATGGATTTGTACTCCCATTGAATGTTGGTGGTTGTTTCTTCATGAAGTGGTCTAACATTGATCCTCCACGTAGTGGATCAGGGTGCTCCATACAATTAATGTTATTATTCATAACCTGAGTGAGTTATCCCAGTATGGCGATAAGCTGATCAGCACCAGTTGCTTCAGCACCTCCACTATAATTATCTTGAGTTGGAGGAAAATAACTACATGTATTACATTCATTGATAAGGTTTCCATTCCTTCCACTAGGCTCCATTTCTAAACAATGGAATATACTATATTAGTTTATGAATCACAATACATAATTCCAAACTGGTAAAACAGTTAACATAAATTGAATAGTTTATGGATATAATCCATAATCATAAATTTTTTTGAGTAAGTATATACTCATAAACCCTTAATAATGGTTTGTCAAGAAAATGAGAATTATCCTAAGCATGTTCCCCAGGAGTGTCGTAACCAAGAGTGCATCAAGGCCTGTTGTCATGCCCCAGCTCCTGTTAGAGTCTAGCTCAAAGCGGTGTTTTTGGGTTTTACCCCTAGGTACATACTTTCCAGATCCACCTCTACCTGCTCGTATCTAGACAGGGATGTATTTATTGGAAAACTAACAAAATCTCTATAGTACCAAAATTCTAGAAAGTTCTTCTATACTAATCCTCAAAGTCTATCATAGGGTAATGTTCTCTAATCAGAGTTTTTCGAAATCTAGTTCCCAAGGTTTGTACTAAAATTTCAATGATACTAAATAAAATGCCTTGACCCCAGTTATCCAGAGTCGGTGCATTATTACAAAACATTTTCATGATACAAAGAATTATGTCTCGAAAGACCGATCAATTCAGTATCCTTGGAAGTACTAGATACATTCAAAAGTTTTACATTACATTATAAAATGAAAAACTACAACAACATAGTCTCCATAGGCCACACTCATATCCCTTAGAATATCCATGTAGGTCAGTCATAATATTCCTCTGCGCATCCTTGGAAAAATAAAATATAGAAAGGGGTGAGTTCAGATTCTCCGTAAGGATAACAATATAGGGGAAACTTTCATAAATAAGCATTAACATTTAAGGAAATTTATAAGACTAAAACAAAAGCGTTTTAAACTTGAACTTTAGCATAATATGGAAAATATAAAATAAAATAATTCCATTTACTTATTCACATGGATATTGTACTAGTCGAATAATCACATGCAATATCAATAGACACTTTCATAATGATGGAATGCATAATGCTAGACTTCATAACCACATATTCAAGGCCTTATGCCAGGACTACAAATAAGATTTTGTCAAGGCCTTGTTCAGAGACACTAGTTTGTCACATGAGACCTACCGATGCATTGAGGAGCTATAGCGGCTCCACCCGTCACTTACTAAGTCCAATGCATTCCTCATACGAAAAGGTTTAAACATACCATAAACATTCATATTAAAAATACCATAAAAAATGTCAATAATTTATCCATAAACCATGAATGGTGTCAAAATAAAACATCCATAGTCAATCATATCACAAAAACTTCAATACAATATGGAAGTTTTTTATCATAATAAATCAACTTCAAATAAGCTTACAATCCATCAAAGGATGTTAACAAATATGAAATCAAAACTTTTTTTAGAGAAAAATCTCGTTCTATTTTGAAATAATTTAAAATTCATATAATTATAAAGTAAAAAATTTATTTTGAAAACAATTTTATAATCTTGTAAGGTATGCTTCGACGATGTTATAATGGCAAGAAATATCTGCACCATCCATATAAGTTAAAAAAACATTCTTACCTTAATTTTTTCGAAAAGGTCATAAGGTACCTTGTTTGGAAAATGAAGGAAATATTCCTTTCAAAACATATATGGTCAAATAAGGGTATAAATGACTTTAACCCATTTTATAGTAAATAGTAAAAAAAAAACATTTTTAAGAAAACACGGTTGTGGATGACAAAGAGGTCCTAGTAGATAGTCACGTATAAAAAACCTCATATAATAAAGAGATTATGAAATTAACCCTTACCTTGTACTTCTCCTTGGTCGAGGGTAGGTTATCCTCCTATATAATGGTGAAATAATTTTTATTAAATTATACAAGAACTATATACATTAATATTATATCATATATGATCTTCTAATATTTTCTTTGTTAATGATATTTTAGTAGTATCATTGTTTCGGGTGTTAACTGATTTGTTTTCCTTTATATGATTTGTAATATAATTAATGTCTATTTTGGATAGGATGTATCTTATTAATATTTAGAATGATATTAAGTATTTAAAAATTATTTTTTTAATCATCAAATAAAAATTATTCTTGAATGGATACGATGGGGAAGGAATCTCATCGCGTTCGTGGAGACGGTAATCTGTACGTACGTACGAGCGACAATATCATTATTTTGATATTAAGATTGTATATAATTGGATGGTATATCATATATAGAGAATAATTATCATGTTATATTTATTATTTACATCATTTATACTCATTATTATACCCATCCAAATGATGAAGTGTTTGAATAACAAACTACACCACGACATGGAGACGGTAATCTGTACGTACGTACGTATAGTAACTTTGTCATTTATAGGATAGATAAAATAATGAATATGGTGGTACCATTTTTATAATAATATCAAATTATATATAAGATACTCTATTTATTATTTTAGAATGTAAACAAAATAGAAGTAGGAAGTAGAAGAATAAAATAACATGAAAGAGGTGATGAAATATTTACCTCTTCTTCGGGTTCTTCCATTTGATTTGATCAAAAAGGCTCCTTAGGTTGGATTTTTGACTAAATTAAGGCCTCTATGATTAAGGTAGGATAGTTGGGAGGATATTTGGGTATGTTTTTGCAGAGACAAAATGATTTGGAGGTGTGAAATTAAGAAAAGGGGAAGTGCCCATTTATAAGAGAGGTGAGGGTCACTTGAGGAAAAGCTTGAATTATTATTTTATAATAAATTCATTTTAGGTTTCTAATGTCTCCAAAATGAATTATTTAAAGTCTAATGTGGGTATGGGTAGAAAACATCTCAACCAATAGATTTTACACAAGTTTAGGTCATCATATTAACCTTATCTTTTAGATTTAACTCTTAGTTAAATAGTTTTTCATTCACCATGTCTCTTTAAATTTTTATATGATATGGTTAATAAACGTACTATAACATGACAAGATAACCCCTTTTGGTTAATTATTTATATATATGACCTTATCTAAGTCCTTTTTCCGAACCTTATAATTTTAGGAATATTATATCAATTAATAATATAATATTTGTTTTAAAAACTCAATTATGTCCATTTTGACATTATTTAATAAATGATTTTTGTTAAAGTCCTAAAAAATTTATTACTTATGAATAAATTCATATATTCAATACTAACATGTCATATTAACCTATAAAATTATTTTAATTCATCAAAAGTCCCAATTTACCTTTGTTTGAAAATTTTTAATATCAATTATTTTAATATCTCATTATTAAGGTAATTACTATGTCATCATTGTGTCATAAATAAATTAAATTATTTAATGTCTAAAAATTATAAATAAGATATAATTATATAGGAAATACTTTTATATTTCTGATGAATATTTATAGTTGAATTTACATTATGTATAAACATATATTAAAAGTGGTTTAGTTATAAAACTTTGAATTTAACTCTTTTAACTCTTCTTTAAATAAAATAATAATAAATGTTCTAATCTAATCCAGGTGGACCTAAAGGATCATATTTTATTCCTAATGTAGTTTTTTGTCGAATTACACTTATAAAATAGAATTAGGACATGTGTTAGAGTAATAATAATATCATTTTTACCCTTAATTACCCTATTTACTTTTAACCGTGGTAAATAAAAGTAAAAAGTTACTATTCATAAAAAATTATTTTCATATTATTAAACCACATTTTTCTTACTTATATCAACAGTGTCTCTCGAATTTTTGAAATTCCACTCACAGAAGCGGTAAAATTAAGTTTTATGTGAATTTGTAAATGCTCCAAGGAGGTGGGTAAAAGACGGCAAAAAGTTCGATAAACTTTTATATATCTAAACTTATTATAAAATGACTCCAATTAATTACGTTGAACATATATAGGTATTATGTATCTATTTTGAAATAAAATAAATTAAAATAAAATAACTAATTATTTAAATAAAAAGTCGATTTTAACCAATAACGCAGTGTTTTTCCACTATTAATCAAAAATTGAAAGTTTTCAGAAAAATACCAAAAATTCACCCTAAGATAATTTTGATATTCCGAATAAAAAAATGATGTCTCTTTTGAATGATAAAATTTATTAAATATCAAAAGTGGATATTACTATTCATATCGGCTAGTTTGATTGGTTGTGGTGTTTTTGAACTCGAAGTTGCGTACAACACAAGCTGTTGTATTATTCAAAGGGAAACGTACTATGGAAGATTGGGGTGTTACAGTGTGTAAGATGATAATTTATGATGTTACAACATGAATTATCATTTTTGATGATATTTTATGTTCAATTTCAATCTCTCTCACCTTAAATGGTTTTTATTTTAATGTCACTCAAGCCAAAAGGTTTCTCTTTCCAGCATCATTTTAAAATTGAGACCTCTCAAATATGATAACCAATATGGGGAGTTATTATAGTGTTTCATTAAAAGATCAAAATCATTTTATTATACTCTAGATATCCTTGGTGGTATTTTTCTTCTATTTTTATAATTTTAAATTTTAGTTTTTATAGTATTTAAAAACGTTATAGTTTTTAATAACAATATTTTATAAATATATAAAAATAAATTACATTTTTTGCTCTTATCCTCATTTTTTAGATATACCAATATTTATTTTAAAAATTGAAAAAGGGTCATTTTCAACTACCTCGACTTCCCTTGTAAATGTTTTAAAACAAAATCAATTTAACTTTTCTATATATGGGTCTTTTTCAACAAAATAATTTCTTTCTAATGTTTTTCTTGTGAACACGTATTACCACTATTTTATATTTTCTATGAAACATCATTTGTAAGATATAATGATTTTATAAAGACAATTTTACTCTCATTTTTTTTAATATTTCTATTTAAATAAATTATTTTTAAATGGTGATGGGTGTTTCTTAATTCCAAATAGATTTTTCTAAAACTCCTAAAAGGTTATGTTCAGATAAATCATTGTCCTTTGATATATATTATGCTTGATTGGGTATATTATTAAAATGTTACCATGCACATTATTTATATGGATGGATTATTAAATTTTATTTTATATTAAAGATAGGATCTATCACTTCCTTATTTATTCCTAATCATATTTGGTGTATAAGTATAATTTTTCATCCAATGCTTTCCTGAGTGAAAACTATATATTTTCTTCCATTGGTTAAAGGGTGTTCACCTAGATGCCATATGCCAATTTATTTGGGTAAATTATTGACCTAAACATCTACCCTTAATCTATATAATGTAAATACCATATGCCTTATTATTTTCATTGAATGGTCTTTACATAGAAAGTTACTTGATATCATTGGATGCCCATTTACTTCCATTGGTGTATCGTGTAATTATGAATGATTTATTTATGTGACTACGTTTAAAAAGGTTATAAAACTGATTTTATTTCCATGGGTCTTTATGATATGTTGAATGAAACCCATTTTCTTTTAATGGGTTCTTTATAATAGGTTGAATAATTCTTTTCAAGTGGCACTCATATGTATGTTTAATGATGTGTTGGGTCCTATATAACCTTCCAATTAATTGGTTATGGTTTTATATCTCATGAGATAAAAATGGGTATCAAGTAAGGAATGATTTATACCCTATATGAATCAATTTTGAAATGCTCTCTCTACTATGGGAATCAGGTAGAGATTCCAACACCACTATGGAAATTTAGCAGTGACGACTACTCCACTATGTTATGGGAATCAAGTGTTAAATCACTTTCCATTATGATATGTTTTCCTATATTTATGTTTATTTTAAAATTGTATAAATCTTTTCATTATCGTCTATTTTACATTTCCTTATTATAATATGGTTTTGTGTTTATTCACATCCTTATGTCATACTATCAGGGATCATTTTTATAGAATCATGTTTTCACACTCTTTTGATTCATTTTTTTATGTTATTAAATGAATTATGATCTATTATTTTTAGGTATAACTTTCCTATGTATCATAATTATACCCATATTCACTTTTATGCTCACTTATTATATTTATTGTATTATTTTATGATTACCCTTAATGGGAATCTGAGCTCCCTGTTTTCTTAAGTTTCCATTTCTCTAGGTCAAGAAGAAAAGTAATATTTAAGATGTGTATCATGTGTGGAATATTTTTGAGAGATTTTTAAAACTAATTATAGATGAATTAGTTGTTTATATAATGGTAGAAATGTATTTTTTATTCCAAGGGAATGGGTTATACTATAAAAAATTATTTTTTCTCTAAAAATATAAACCTAAAAATTTCCTCCAGTTATAAATGATCCTTTATATTATAATTACATATTTGTATCTAATTTAGAGTTTAAATTCTATGTTTTTAGAAATTGATTTTAGAGTGTGAGTCTTGAGGTGACTCATTCTCTCATAAAAAATATATTAATTTAAGAAATGTTTTTCTCATCAAAACACATGAAAGGTATTCATAGGCTTTATTAGTTCCTAAATCTCCACTCAATGGGTCAATTACTTTTATTTATCATAAGTAATTGTCTATGGTATTCAGTGTTTTACAGTTGGTAGGTTTTGATGTTAAAAATTATAATCCAAAATGAGAATGTGTGGTGTTATTTGAATCAAAATGAATAATTCCATTTTTACACACAATAATGGAATCCTCCTCACTTCTATTTATAAGTATTCAACTACAAACACCTTTATTTTCATAGAATTTTCATACCTTTAAAACATTAGTATTAATTTTTTTCACTCATCTACCTTTAATATATTTTCTATTATAATGTTTTTTTACATTTTTTTGAGAGTTTTTTTAAGGTAGAGATATATTCTTTAAATTTCAATTAGTGGTTTGATCTTCCCATACTAACTTATAAAGTATTTTTTACCTTACAGCTTCTCATATTTAATGATTTTCTTTATTTTTTTAGAATTTCTCCCATAGATTCTTCTTCACATGATTTTATTTTTCAAAAAATACTCCAAAAAATTAGTTAATGTAGCTTATATATATATATATTGAATTAATTTTATTCCCAAAGTATCCTAAAATATTTAATCACCATAAAAATATTACCTTCCCCCAATATTGAGTTAAAAATAGATCATGTAATTACTTTTAGAGTAGGTTGGATAGGGATTTCATGTTTTTAATGTGGCTAACTTACAAGGTTTTCATGCCTAAAAGGGGATAACAATTGGTAAATGTAAAAGTTTTTCTAGGATATGAGTTTAATTTTTAAAAGGGTCTCCTTTAAACCAAATTAATACATATATAATTATCAACAAAAGTAACTTAAATATATATGGTTTTAAAATAAAACATGGTAAATTTTGGTTAATCATATTTGGATTAGTTCACTCAAGAAGTGGGGTTATTAGGAAGAATATGTAAAAAATGGGTTTAAATCCTTCACATATAAGTGATTTCAATATTTCATATTATCTTGTGGCATGGTATTCAAAATTCATTTTTGTTTCATGAATTTACAAAAACCATGAATATGAAATAGAGTTTATTTTATAATTCATGTAAGCTAAGTTCCATGGGTCAAATTAGTTCACACATTTGAATAGGTTTTAAAAAATATAAAGGATTTAATTTTGATCTCAAAAGTTTAAAAAACACATGAAAATTGAAATGAAACACACAAAAAATAAAGAAAATTTTCAAAAATAAAATGCACAAATCATTAATCTGAAAAAGAATATTCTTTCTCCCACGCTTCTTCGGTGTAATTTTCTCAATGTGAAACAATTGAATTGAAAATTTGAAATCATGGATTATGATCACTATACAAAAAAATAATAAAGTATTAAACAACCTACCCTTAGGTGTATTCAATATATATAAGTAGAATCTCCTCCCATGGAGGCTCTTGATCATTCTCTCTTAATAACTTTAATCTATGATCCTTGACAACCAAAATAAAAACATTGAGTAATATTAAAATTCCAAACCATTAGGAAATAAAATTACCTAAAAATATATTAAGTATAGAATCAAATATTATAACTTTATCTCTTTTTTTAACTCCTTATTAAGGATAAATTCATTAGGAATTGTTTTTTTCTGTATGTACAACCTCTAATTTTCATAGGCATTTTTTCTGATTTCTTCTAACTCTTTCAAGAATAATGTTCCTTCTTTTCTAGAATCCAATAGTTTCAGGTTGTATCTCTAGATGTCCCAAATATATTTTTGTTATGCCTCCATAGTTAAATTACATGTTCTTCTATAGAATAGACTAAGAGGTTTCATTACAATTGGAGTTTTAAAAGAAGTTATATAACCCAAAAGCGTATCATCAATTCCCAAACTCCAATGCTTCTTATTTGGCTGGATAGTTTTCTTAATAATTTGTTTGATATCTCTATTGGGAACTTCATCCATTCCATTTTTTTTAGGATGGTAAGGTCTGAACTCCATAATTACACAAACCATATTCTAATTTTTTATTACCATAGTGTGTTCCTTGATCAGTGATGATCAACCTTAGAATCCCAATCCTATAAAATAGGTTATATCTTATAAATTTATAAACTAACAATGGATCATATATTTTATTGGGTATTCCTTTTAAATATTAGGAAACATATTCAAAAACAATTAAAATATAAAGATATCCAAAATAATTAGTAAATAGACCCCTGAAACCCATGCCACAAACATCAAATACATCCCAAAACAAAATGGTCTGTTATGGCATATCATTTATTTTGGAAATATTTCCATCAAACTCAAAAGTTTTACAATATAAACAAAATTAAAAAAACATAATAGAAAATGGTGGGCCAATTTTTTTTAATAAATTACTTTTCTAGATATTATTTTTGGTCAAAGTGACCACAATAACATAAAGTATAGAAAGATTTTCAAACTAACTATATTAAAAAATCTGGGATGTATCTCTTGATTATTTGGCCACTTATAATATTCTAAAAATAAGGATCATTCATAATATACTTCCTTTTATTTCCCACTTACTTCATAAGTTTTTGATTTAAAAACCATGGGGAATGTCATTGGTGGAAAAAAATAATAATTCCATTAAACAATGGTCTCAAATTCTTAATAACATAAAGTTATTTATTAGGGGAGGTTTCCATAATAGGTAGATAGATTTTAGATTTTTCACCAAAAATAGTGTGTGGTTTACTCAAATGGTAAGATACTCGGTTCTCATTTTCATTCTTATAATATATATCTATATAAAATTCTTGAAGTATCAAAAACCATCTTACTATCCTTGTTTCTTCATCATGTCTCCTCATCAAAAATTTGATGGAAAGGTGGTACATGAAGTCATTGACCTCAGATCCTATCAAGTAATATCTAAATTTATTTAATGAAAGAAATAACTAATAATTCCGTCTTAGTGTTTTCATAATTATATTTTTTGGATGCTAGAGTCTTGGGTATTTATGTTCTGACATTAGACTTATTTACCACTCTTTGACTAAAAACAGCCCTTAGAGAAATATCTTATGCATCAAATAATTAATTCAAAAGGTAGATCACATATAGGTGGGTGAATAATGGTTGAGGATACTAAATTATATTTTAAATCTCTAAAGTATTCTTTAAAACTCTCATAAAATACAAACTAATATTATTCTTGAAGTAATATGGACAATGGTAGGGTTGTCTTATAGAAATATTTTATAAGCCTTCTATTGAAACCAACATGTCCAAGGAAAGATATCACATCCTTCATTTTTTGTGCATAAAACTAAATATATAATATCATCCTTGGATAGATAATCTTGGATTCCATCCTTGGAAACTACATGTCCTAACAAAATTTCTTTATATATCATAAAATAGTATTTTTCAAATTTGATGACAAGGTTTTTTCATTGAATTTTTTGAAAATATAAAAACTTCTCAAATAACTCTCAAATGACGATACATATACTGTGAAATAATCCATAAAAATTTCTTTATGGTTTTATAAAAACTCAAAAAAAATTCATCATACACCTTTAATTGGTGAATATATAATTAAATAATCCAAAGGGAATTCCTTTATAATAAAAAGTATCAAAAATAAAAATAAATTTGGTTTTCTCTTGATCTTTATACGCAATGTGAATTTAAAATAATTTAAAAAACTCATCAAGAAATCAATAATTGTATTTACTTTCTATTCTATTAAGAACTTAGTTAATAAATGATAGAGATAAATGGTACTTCCTAGTCACATGGTTGGGTTTTTGGTAATTTATACACACATTCTATTTATTTAAAATTCTAATAGAGGAAATCAGTTCAAAATATTTACTAGAAATAGTAAAACCCCTTTTTTAGGAACAATTTTTATTGGACTAACACATAGGATATCATAAATTGTAAAATGTTTTCCAAAATCCATAAAAGTAGTAAATTCATTTTTAATAACCTCTAAAAGTGTATGATTTAACCTCCTTTGAAACTACTAAATAGGTTTTCCATATTCCCCTAACAATATTATATGCATGCACACTGAAGGACTAAATCTAGGAAGGTCATATAGGTTTAATTGTGAATATTTATTATTCTCATTTAAAACTATTAAAGGTTGATTTAATTTATCCATGAATAACCCTTTTTCAATGATAAATGTAATTGGTTCATTCTCCTCTAAAAAGGATTTTTTTAGATCTTTAGGAAAAAAAATTAATTCAAACATTGGTGGGATATTTTCACTGGGAGAATAAGGTTTTATAGACTCCATGGTGTCTACTTTATCTTATAAAACATTTATAAAACAAGCATGATTTTTATTTTTGGAAGTATAAAAAGGTGCTTATCAGGCTATGAAAAGGTGCCAAATTTAGTGGAAAATAGAAATTCAAAAAAAATGTTCTCAATTGAAATAATTCATTTTAGAAATTTTAGAACACTCAATACATGATTGAAATAAAATTTTATCTACTTATTTAGGAAAAAAATTATTAAGTTTGTCACACCTTAGACTCTCATTAGTTTCAATTAAATCAGTATAGAGATGAGAAATTCTATTAGACTTACATACATTAGTTTCAACACTAAAATAATCATCACATAGAACATTTTTAATTTTATTTAAACTATTATCAGTAATAAACAAAATTATATTCCAAGAATCACTAATTTGTGGCTCATTACTTGTGAAATCTAGAGATAATTAAGTATAAATCAATCAATCTTGTTGACTTGGTGGGATGAGTGATCCTCCATAAGATGTCTTATGGATTCCAAAATATTAATTTGAACCATTTGTTTTAAAAATTCAATTCAAAATCTGAATTTTTGAACATTTATGGTTTATTTTTTAGTTTTAAAAAAATTCCTTCATTATATTAAGGGTGAATGTGTTATAAATCTATCATCTTCAAAATCCAAAACATAAAGATGATAAAGGGAAACCATATCTCTTACTTCTAACAATACATCTTCAATGACTCCATCAAATTTAGTTAAACATTGATTGTCTAATTGAATCACAATTCTAGAACATTTTAGTTCTCTAACCTACAAATCAGAGTAAACAAAATGAGGAACATCATTGATCAAAAATCTTATATCTAACATAACCCCTTGGAATTAAAACATCCCTATAGTTCATAGAATAGTGAATAAACATGGATCCTTTCATTTAATAAGGATGGAATATTCAATCATGGAGGAAATATTTCTCTCAAGGTATGAATTCTCTCTTACCTTAAATCCCCTCTAATGAGTCTATATATCCTTAAAAAATTATATTTAGGAATCTATTTCAATATATCAAACAAAGTAATTTTAATATGAACATTACAAAAGGATTCAAAGCTATTATTTTCCAATTCACTCTCAACACTTATTTTAACTTATGGGTTTCTTTGGGGTAATGAAGTCGTGTTTTGGGTATATCTTGATCACCTTCTGCTCTATTTTGAAAACCATATGGTCTTATTGTCACGACCCTGACCCCAGAAGTTTCAAATCAGTTCCTGAAACATGATGTGAAATTTTCTTCATAAAAATAGGATTACAAAAATTTGAACATATTTTCCCAATACAGAGGATCATTTTGGTATAGGTTCTTGGAAAATCAGACATAGCTGAAGCACTTCTTCTGAAAACAAAACAAGGCTAATCTTTAAATTGATTTCATCACAAAGGGTACTCAAGGCTTGGAAAAACTGCTATAATCTTGTAAAACATAAATTAAAACATAGGGTGAGCATAAAAATTACCAGTAAGGGGGTTTCAAAACATTTGAATAAAATACTCCTTTTAAAACAACCACCTTGAAAATAATCATAAAACATTTTCTAAAGAGGAAGATATTACATTTTGAGGCACACCGTCAATATATTCTAAGGTTACTGGCAATTTTTTTTCCAAAAGACATTTTTTATACAAGATAACTTTTCTTTCTACAAAAACATGAATAAGAGTGTGCATGTGTATATAAGAAATGAGATGTACATAATTCATAACTTAGTCAATCCAACTCCAAAATCATAGTTGTGATTATAAGCATTCAGATCATGATTCATCAGAACATAAAAAGAAATTCACATGGATTTAACATTAGATACTTTTCCCTAGTATAACTAGATAATTTCATACTTGGTTATGCCTTATGATTTCACTTCCATTATCATAAAAGATTCTTATTTAAGGATCAACAATTCCTTGGTTGATCATTTACCATTCCATAATGAGGAAATGTATAATTTCGGACTTTGTCAAGGCCTTGCACCAAGACCGTATGGGTAGAAACCAAACATAATTGTGGTTAACTACCACACATAGTTGTGATCAAATCTATCATCATGTTCACATACCATTTCACTTAACTCATGAGACTTCATAAGTTTACCCAATACATTGGAGCATTGTATAATTATGGGCACACCCGTTACATCATTTTAAGTCCAATACATTCCTCATATGTCTTAGCATGGTCTCATCTTCATAGTGTCCATATTATATAGAAAAGTTACATTCTTAATCCATAATCATTTTCATACATTCACTTACATTAATTGAATTATGTATTGAGTGCAAAAGAACTAGATTTTCTAGTTTCAGATTTAACAATGACGTGCAGGAACTAAAACATCATACACTTACATGTGTAGTAAGAATAAAATGACGGGTTATCACAGGAAATTACAACACTTGCATTAAACTCTTAAGAACATGGCCATTTTTCTAAAACCATGTTTACATGATTTGATATTGGGATACTCATTTAATCCAAGCAAAGTGAAAAGGTTAAATCATAAACTACCAATGATCCAAGCATTTCTTGTGACAATTGGGAAAATAAAAAGTGTGGATTATTTCTTAGAGAAATTTTCATGCATAAAAGAAATAACTAAACATGTGTACTCATGCATGAATGTATATTTATACTTGAACATAAAATCTATCAAACCATTTTCTTGAGAAATAAAGTTTAAAATATAAGTATGTATTTATGTGGATTTGAAACTCACATGAAAAATCTTATATATAAACTTATATATGAACACAAGGTGTATGATTGAAATATTGCATAACACAAACCAGAGTAATTAGATTCTTCTAACCATTATATTGGTTATCATCATGTTTTAACCCAATAAGGATTGGTTTTATGGAAACTCAGATGTTACCAAACATATATATATATATATATATGTATATATATGTATATCCATATATTTTACACATAACTTCACATAATTGAATTGTACTTAATGGTACACAAAAAACGTGATAGATTTGGACCCTTGCATGTTGTTTTATGTATCGAAACGAAGAAAATTCTTGAAAACAAAAGATCACTCATCAAAGTTCATAAAACATGAAACAATTTGTAAGAAAAAACCATATAATATTTCGAAATTTCAAAATATGTTCAGACAACTTATATAATCTATGAAACGTTAAAATGGACAAGAAGTATTTTTCATTTTTTGAAGCATAAACTCCTTTCATGTGTAATATACTCAAAATATATCTTGATAGTCTATGTGAATTAAGGTTTTAGAGTAAACTGAATAAATATATATATATATATATATATCCATATATATGTAAGAATATAAGGAGTTTTAAAAAAAGAAAACACAGAAAAAATTTATCCCTTACCTAACTTCGGTAGTGCATAAAGGCCGGGCAGAGGATGTTTGCACGTCGAGGGGAAAAAACTATTAATTTCAGGTGTAACAATACCGGGCTTATATGTAACATCCCAGGTAAATAAATAATATTACATTCTCATGTTTATAAATTTTTGTGAATAAAATGTTAATATGAATTTAAAGGGAACGCTATGCTTGATGTCGTACCCAATACGCAACAACGAGTTTCTTGGAAATCATACGTTGCACTCTAATAATAAAATAATATTATTTTAAATTATAGTTAACGCCTAGCCTTTGTATTGGAGGGAATGAAAAGAACTAACTACAAAATGATTATATATGTTTGTCAAATATTTTTTTACCTTTTTCCAATAAATTTTAGAGGCTTAAAATGCGAATGAATCCAATTTTAAGCGTAAATATTCTAATATTCTTTAAAAGGTCAATTAACCACCTTTTGATGGCGAACCCTTTTTAGAACCACTTTTTGAAAATTTCATATGTTATATTGGACGAAATAAAATCCTTCTTTATAATCGGGACATCAGAATTTACTTTGTGCTTGTTTTTGTTATTTTTTTCGATAAAGTTCATTTTTAATGAATAAGTGAAAAATGTTGTATTTTAATTCAAAAACTCTTTTTAATATAACATATTTATATGATTATATAATATTTTAAATTGGTTTTAAAGTAAAATTAGAATATATTTTTACCATTTAATCCAATGGTGGTCATTGGAATTAATTTCACTTTGAAATTGGACTTAAACTAGTGTCAATATTTTAATAGATATTGTTTCTTAGAAACACGCTATTTGTTTTGACAACGGGAATTAATTATTAAATTGATTAATTAAACATATATGTTTTTAATTTTGTAAAATATACATCATTTTTGAATTCAGAATATCAAATATATCTTACGGTGAATATTTGGTATTTTTCTGAAAAACTTCAATTTTGATGAATAGTGAAACCACTAAGTGGTAGTTAAAAAAACTGATTTTTCGTTTAAATGAAATTTTACCACCTCTGTGATTTTAATTTCAAAAATCCAACATACATGGTTTTCATTAGGATATAAAATTTGGTTCAATAGGATGAAAATATTGTTTGGTGAATAGTAACTTTTAAGTTTTATTAATCACGATTAAAGGTAATTAGTGTAATTTAAGGTAAAGATAATGTTATAATAATATGAAATAACCTTGACACATGTACTAACCTTATTTTATGAGTCATATACGACCAATACAATCCATGGGTCAACTTGTGGACCCCATGGAGCCACTTTGGGAGGAAAATGACATTAATATCTTTTTATTTAATGTTAAACTAAAAGTGTCACAAACATGTATTGTTTTACTAAACCAATTTTTCCATGGGGTTATAAAACTCATATTTTTGACTATAAATATTCATTAGAAATATAAAAAAATTTCCTACATGATGATATTTTTTTTAATTTTTATGCATTAAATAAATTAAATTATTTTTGGCACCATGATGATGCAGCGATTACCTCATTAATTAACGATTTAAATAAAATGAAACAATAATGTAAAATATAAGACTTACACTTGTCAAATACCTATTTTATGGGTTTAATTTGAAACCTTATCACCTTATCCTCTAAATATATCAATGTGGGACACTTAAAATCTGAAACTCATTTTAAAATAAAGTAACATTTTATAACATTCCAAGAGTGCCCCTCCTCTCCTCTCATAAAAGGCCCCAACCTCTACCACCTTACCCACACCTCTCAAGACATTGGCTCGGAAAAACTCTAATAATTTTATCTCTACACATCCCTCTATTCATCCTAGAAGCCTTCCCTTAGGCAGAAATCTCTTCAAGAAACCCTTTTGGTTCAAACCAAGGGGAGTTACCCGATTTAAAGGTAAAGTCATCCCTAATGTTCTTTTGTTTTATTTTGCTTCTCCAACACCCTAAAATCTTTTTATTCATTTATTTTGTAACAACACCAGTATATTAAACATATTAGGATGTTTTTATGAGAATTATTCAAGCTAAACTTATACACACCTCCGTCTAATGGTTAATGAACATACTGTTTCTATGGATGGCGAATTACTGCCTCACGAAACGATGATTGTTATATCTTATCCTACCACCTCTCATTGTGGCCATTATGATGGAACTATTTTTATATATGATATATATTATATTTATGTCTTCTATATGGTTCTGTATTTTATATATAAAACATACCTTTATGCTTTTCATGTTGTGCAAATGTGATAATTTCATTTGAGGAAGTGTGGACTACCTCCCCCTCAAGTGATGTGACTCATTCATGCAATACATGGAATGTATAAAGAATGAAATTAATGAACTTATGTGACCCATATAATATATATATTATACTGGAATTATAATATATATATATATATATATATATTTCTCATCTAGTTTTAATTCCATTAATGTGCCAAAGTAATGAAAGTAGCGTTCATGCGTACATACGGCCTACCGTCTCTATGAACGGTGCATTTCATTTCTTTTTATCTCCAAATATTATGGAATAAGTATAAAAATAATATATACTAGATATATATGATATTTACATCATTAATACTATTTTGGATATGATGTACTTACAACTACATTGACAATGCTTTTCAAACAAGTTCATTTTTGACTCATGTACCAAACATCGACAAAAATGTCTGATATGAACTCACATTATTAACAAATTATTATAATATTATAATATGTTATATGAACTGAATAATAATCTTTAATGAAGTTTATTAAGCAATTATAAATGGACCAAAGTTTATTATTTAGGAATATAAATAAATGAACAAGACAAGTCAGACTTGAGGTTAGGGATCCTACCTATGTCTTTCTTTTTAAGTACTCTCTTTTATGTCATTTCTTTTAAGGCCATATTTCTTATGGTGGGGGATATTATTTTATATTCCTCTTACAGTACTTTTTATGTTCATATGATGAGATAACCTATTTGATCTCGTCAATCCATTTTTTGAAGTTTTAAGTGGCGTTGTTAGGCTGCCGAGTTTTCGTAAGGGATTTTTCATCTCACTTTTATTCCCATGAGATTCATGATACATTTTACACTATTTCCTTTTGTTTGGTGTATATACTTTCCATGAGTGTATTAATTATGTAATATACTTCAATTTATGGGTATTTACATCTTCATTTTATGATCCTTCTTTCATGTGGCTTATGTTTTGTAAGTTACCAAATTGGTAAGGGAACCTTTCACCCTCCTCTTTTTAAAAGGATCCTTTTTGTTATATCTTTTAATTTACATCTTATTATGTTGGGATATGTTCTTATATATTTTTATTGATGTAAATTTTTTGTACAAGTGATTAGATACCATTTTCTCTCTCATCAACTCTTTTTCTGAATTTTAATGTGACGCTGTTAGGCTATCGAATTTTTGTAAGGGAACTTATTAACCCAATTTCAATTCATTAGGTTAAAACAATAATTCTTGATCATGTAATGATATGAATATGTGTGAATGACCTCTGATTTTTTTACAATTAATATCCACTTATATTTTGTGTATTTATTTTTGTCACACATAATTACATAATTGATTTATCCTTAATCTAAGGATACCGTCTTTTAACAGGACTTCGTCTCAATCTCCTTTAATTGAGGTATATTTTGTTTTATACACAACTTTATTTTATACGGTGTATAAACCCCTTTTAATTTTACTTTTATTCAAAATTAATCTTTTCTATACGAAGTGTTTCACTAAATGACAAAAAGAATGTTTCTTCTTAACGTTCACGGTGACAACGACTTTTCCGCCGCCGCGAGTATTATTTGATCTTTGGCTTCCTCAACAAGCCGTAATGTTTTTAAAAGAAAATAAATACCATATACTCTTTTATGTATTTTGGTATTGAAAATGGTTTTGATAATGGATTTGTTATGTCAATATATTTATGTGATATATTGTGATTGAAATGTGGAAATGTTTTCTTTCCTTTATAATTGTTTTTTGTGTTATGATGGTACTTGGACATTTGACGAGTGGTTATGTGATAAACCATATGATGGGTGGTGCCATGAATACCAGGATGGGTGGTTACGTTATAACCTCCAATGCATTGGGTATGGAAGTCGGCCGTATGGCTATTCCGTTAAGTGATATGTGTGGAAGTCGACTGTATGGTTATTCCATTTAAGTATGTTTATGTCCCAAGTTACCATTATATGTTATGTGTTCTTTATATGGGTTGTATGGTAATATTTTGGTTATAAAAGGGTATGTAATGATCTTTTATTCAGTAAAGAGTTTTTACTACTTTATAAAGGAGAAAAGTAATACTTTGATAGAGTATTCTTGGTTTACTTGTTGTTTTGAAAAACTAACAGTTTTCCTTCTTTGTGTATCCCTTACTGAACATTTTATGCTCACCCCAAGTTTTTTTTTGAAATGTTTTTCACAGGACTTAATGTGGAATAGGGTCAAGGATGGGATCAAAGAAAATTCATGCTATCTAAAACATGGAACTAGACATGTTTCTTTTTAAGAGTTTTTATTTTATGGAAACTTAGTAGAAGTGTCTACTTTGTAATCTTTTGAGATGTAATAGTTATGTCCTAATTCTCTAAAACTCTAAACCTGAAAAGATCCTCTATGTGAATTATTCATTTAATTCAATATTAAGTAATGTTTAAGGCTGGGGCCTTATAGTTGGTATCAGAGGTCGATTTAGACAACTTTAGGGATTACGAGTTTTCGTTAGACACATGGTTAGTCCCTATATCTATTATTTCAGTTAAATCCTTGTTTTATAACTTTTTTTCAGGTCAAGAAAAGTCGGTTATGAATGGAAGGAGGAGGATCTCAAATGAAATTACTATCTCTTCCTGAGGACATGCTTGCAATAATTATTGTAAAGTCATGTTTGGATGATTGTGAAACTTTTTCTAGCATACAACTCACTTTCAAGCAGCTGTTTGAGACATAAAACACCTCCACTATACCTCATTATCATCGTGGATCATGGGTTGTATTTAGACAAATACTATTTTCACAATATTCTCATATTTTCATGAAAGTAAAATATTATCAAGGCATTTTCAAATATTTTACCTTATCACAATATTTTGAAGCATATTATGATTTTAAAAAAGGTTCTGAAGAAGGAGACCCTTGTGAAACCTATTTATATTTGCTCCTACAATATAGTCTCTCAGTACATAAATATGGTATTTTAAAAGGACCATTAATTGAAATTTTTAACTCAATATCGGTCTGACTGTTTTATAGAAATCATGTTTTATCAAATGTCTTGAAATTATATGTCATACATGATTATTTTCCAAAACTGTTTTTCTGTGAACACCCATATGACCCATGTTGTACAAGGTGTATTTGGATAGAGGACGAAAATGATTTTGAAGGATATCTAAATAATTATTGCAATGCATGGACCTTCTACCTACGAGGGCAGGATGACGATTAAACCAAATGGATACCATGATCAAGTTATGATGTTCTTTTTTTGGGAATCATTTTATTTTATCTTATGGTGGTGAAATAAGACTTCAAGAATTAAGATGTTGAGATCGTAATTAATTTTGATGGAAATTAGAGGTATAAGGAAACCATTTATGTTAAAACATGTTAGGGTTATTTTTTGAGTTTTATAAAAAGGACAAATCGTAGGATGGGTGACAACTCGTCGCATCTGGTATGGCCGTAGGAATCAAACCCACAACTGAAGGGAGACAAGGGCGCATCGCCTACCACTGGACTGCGTGAAGCCCCTAGTTACTATTACTTATTATTTTTAGTTACATGATTTTAAGAATCAATAATAAGTTGATTTTGGGTTATCTAGGAAAATATTGACCTATCATGGAGGATATATGATTAGGTTAATTACTTCTCAATACGATACTTTAAGAGAAGCTGATGTTATTTGGAGATAAATGTTAAGATTTATCTTGGAAGACTATGTGATTAAATCCTTCAGAGATTTGGGTTTCAATCTTAGATTTTATTACTTTTAATAATTTTATGGATAGATGTTTATTGAATGGTCCTTGTTGAACTTTGGGTTTTGTTGGAAAAATTTTGGAGATTAAGAATAGATTTTCTTTTTATAACGGATTATCCTTTTTGGGTATTATCTGATCTTGTACTAACCTTTTTGGTTTTGGTTTTGTTTAAGGTCTAAAGACATGGTAAATATATAGTTCTCTTTTTTGGATTATGTGATTCTCAAGATGTTGATTATAGCTCTCCTAATGTGAACAATTCATCCTAAATACTCGTCTTTTGGAGAAAATATGAGTTTGTGTAAGAAATTTAGTAGGAGGTGAGAGTCTATACGACAAGTAAGTATGTTTCCTTATGATTTAGTTAAGCTCATAAATAAATTCCTCAATGAAAAGTAACTTAAAAACAAAAATGTTGTGTGTTAACTTTTCTTACTGGGGAATCAAATACCGTTTAACCCATCACCATTTTGTGATTTTATGGTGGTTAACTTTCTCCTAAACATGTTTTCTATCGGTCTCCATCAGAACATGACCCTTTGTTTTTTATCCCATATCCATGTTTTCCTACATGGAATCCTAGTATGGGTTAACTCAGGTGGCCTTTGTACTTCCCTTTCTTTCTTTTAAAGTGAAAGTTTAATTTACTCCTTTTCCGATGTGGGGATTTCAATGAAGTTTCCAAGCCCAATTTTAAAATTGCGTGGACGCAATTCCCAAAAGGGGGGAAGGATGTAACATCCCAGGTAAATAAATAATATTACATTCTCTTATTTATCATTTTTTTGAATAAAATGTTAATATTAATTTAAAGGGAACGCTATGCTCGATGGCGTACCCAATATGCAACAACGAGTTTCTTCGAAATCATACGTTGCACTCTAATAGTAAAATAATATTATTTTAAATTTTAGTTAACGCCTAGCCATTGTAATGGTGTGAATGAACAGAACTAACTAAAAAATGATTATATATGTTTGTCAAATATGTTTTTACTTTTTTCCAATAAATATTAGAGGCTTAAAATGCAAATGAATCCAATTTTAAGCGTAAATATTCTAATATTCTTTAAAAGGTCGATTAACCGCCTTTTGATGGAAAACCCTATTTAAAACCACTTTTTAAAAATTTCATATGTTATATTGGACCACATAAAATCCTTCTTTAGAATCGGGACATCAAAATTTACTTTGTGCATGTTTTTGTTATTTTTTTCCATAAAGTTCATTTTTAATGAATAAGTGAAAAATGTTGTATTTTAATTCAAAAACTCTTTTTAATATAATCTATTTATATGATTAGATCATCTTTTGAATTGGGTTTAAAGTTAAATTAGAATATATTTTAACCATTTAATCTAATGGTGGTCATTGGAATTAATTTCACTTTGAAATTGGACTTAACTGGTGGCAATCTTTTAATAGATATTGTTTCTTAGAAACACTCTATTTGTTTTGACAACGGGAATTAATTATTAAATTGATTAATGAAACTTATATGTTTTGAATTTTTTAAAATAGATATCATTTTTTAATTCAGAATATCAAATATAGCTTAGGGTGAATTTTTGGTATTTTTCTGAAAAACTTCAATTTTTGATGAATAGTGAAACCACTAAGTGGTAGTTAAAAAAACTGATTTTTCGTTTAAATGAAATTTTACCACCTCTGTGATTTGAATTTCTAAAATCCGACATACATGGTTGTCATTAAAATGTAAAATGTGGTTCAATGGGATGAAAATATTTTTTGGTGAATAGTAACTTTTATGTTTTATTAATCGCGATTAAAAGGTAATTAGTGTAATTTAACGTAAACATAATGTTATAATAATATGAAATAACCTTGACACATGTCCTACCCTTATTTTATGAGTCATCTATGACCAAGACAATCCATGGGTCAACTTGGGGAACCCATGGAGCCACTTTGGTAGGAAAATGACATTAATATCTTTTTATTTAATGTTGAAATAAAAGTGTCACAAACATGTATTGTTTTACTAAAAAAAATTACATGGGGTTATACAAGTAATATTTTTGACTATAAATATTCATTAGAAATATAAAAATATTTCCTACATCATGATATTTTTTTTATAATTTTTAGACATTAAATAAATTAAATTATTTATGACACCATGATGATACAGCGATTACCTCATTAATTAATGATTTAAATAAAATGAAAAGATAATGTAAAATCTAAGCCTTAAACTTGTGAAATACCTATTTTATGGGTGCATTTCGAACCCTTATCACCTTATCCTCTAAATATATCAATTTAGGACCCTTAAAATCAAAAACTCATTTTAAAATAAAGTAACATTTTATAACATTCCAAGAGTGCCCCTCCTCTCCTCTTATAAAAGGCCCCCACCTCTACCACCTTACCCACACCTCTCAAGCCATTGACTTGGACAAACTCTGATAATTTTATCTCTAAAAATCCCTCTCTTCATCCTAGAATCCTTCCCTTAGGCAGAAAGCTCTTCAAAAAACCCTTTTGGTTCAAACTAAGGGGAGTTACCCGATTTAAAGGTAAAGTCTTCCCTAATGTTCTTTTGTTTTATTTTGCTTCTCCAACCCCCTAAACTCTTTTTATTCATTTATTTTGTAACAAAACTAGTATCTTCAACATACTAGGATGTTTTTATGAGAATTATTCTAGCTAAACTTACACACACCTTCGTCTAATGGTTAAAGAACATATTGTTTCCGTGGATAGTGAATTACTGCCTCATGAAATGAAGATTGTTCTATCTTCTCCTACCACCTCGCATGGTGGCCATTATGATGGAAATATTTTTATATATTATATTTATTATATTTATGTCCTCTATATGATTCTGTATATTATATATAAAACATACCTTTATGATTTTCTTATTGTGCAAATGCGATAATTTCATTTGAGGAAGTGTGGACTACCGCCCCCTCAAGTGATGTGACTCGTTCATGCAATACATGGAATGTATAAAGAATGAAATTAATGAACTTATGTGACCCATATAACATATATATTATACTGGAATTATAATATATATATATCTCTCATCTAGTTTTAATTCCATTAATGTGCCAAAGCAATGAAAGTAGCGTTCATGCGTACGTACGACATACCGTCTCCATGAACGGTGCATTTCATTTCTTTTTATCTCTAAATATTATGGAATAAGTATAAAATGAATATATACTCAATATATATGATATTTAAACCATTAATACTATTCTGGATATGATTTACTTACAACTACATTGACAATGCTTTTCAAACAAGTTCTTTTTTGACTTATGTACCAAACATCGAAAAAAACGTCTGATATGAACTCACATTATAAACGAATTATTATAACATTATAATATGTTATATGAACTGAATAATAATGTTTAAATGAGGTCCTTAAGCAATTATAAATTAACCAAAGTTTATTATTCAAGAATATAAAGAAATGAACAAGACAAGTCGGACATGAGGTAAAGGATCCTACCTATCTCTTTCTTTTTAAGTACTCTCTTTTATGTCATTTATTTTAAGCTCATCTTTCTTATGGTGGGGGATGTTCTTTTATATTCCTCTTACTTTAAATTTTATGTTCATATTATGAGAGACCCTATTTGATCTTGTCAATCCATTTTTGGAAGTTCTAAGTGGGGTCGTTAGGCTGCCGAGTTTTCGTAAGGGATTTTTCATCTCACTTTTATTCCTGTGAGATTCATGCTAAATTTTCCACTATTTCCTTTTGTGTGGTGTATATACTGCCCATGAGTGTATTAATTATGTAATATAATTCAATTTATGGGTATTGACATCTTCATTTTATGATCATTCTTTCATGTGGCTTATGTTTTTAAGTTACCAAATCGGTAACGGAACCTTTCACCCTCCTCTTTTTAAAAAGGATCCTTTTTTATATATCTTTTAATTTACATCTTATTATGTTGGGATATGTTCTTATATATCCTTATTGATGTAAATTTTTTGTAAAAGTGATGAGATACCATTTTCTCTCTCATCAACTCTTTTTCTGAATTTTAATGTGACGCCGTTAGGCTGTCGAATTTTTGTAAGAAAACTTCTTAACCCAATTTCAATTCATTGGGTTAAAACTATAATTATTGATCATGTCATGATATGAATATGTGTGAATGACATCTTATTGTTTTACACATAATATCCACTTATATTGGGTGTATTAATATTTGTCACACATAATTACATAATTGATTTATCCTTAATCTAAGGATATCGTCTTTGAATGGGACTTCATCTCAATCTCCTTTCATTGAGGAATATTTTGTTTTATACACAAATTTCTTTTATACGGTGTATAAAATCATTTTAATTTTACTTTTATTCAAAAGGAATCTTTTCTATTTGAAGTGTTTTACTAAACGACAAAAATTATGTTTCTTTTTAACGTACGCGGTGTCAACGACCTTTCCGCCGCCATGAGTATTATTTGATCTTTGGCTTCCTCAACAAGCTGTAATGTTTTTACAAGTAAATAAATACCATATACTCCTTTATGTATTTTGGTATTGAAAATGGTTTTGAAAATGGGTTTTTTATGTCAATATATTTATGTGATATATTGTGATTGAAATGTGGAAATGTTTTCTTTCCTTTATAATTGTTTTTTGTGTTATGATGGTACTTGGACATTTGACGGGTGGTTACGTGATAAACCATAAGACAGGTGGTGCCGTGAATACCAGTATGGATGGTTACGTTATAACCTCCAATACATTGGGTATGGAAGTCAGCCGTATGGCTATTCCATTAAGTGATATGTGTGGAAGTCGACCGTATGGTTATTCCATTTAAGTATGTTAATGTCCCAAGTTACCTTTATATGTTATGTGTTCTTTATATGGGTTTTATGGTAATATTTTGGTTACAAAAGGGTAAGTAATGGTCTTTTATTCAGTGAAGAGTTTTTACTACTTCATAAAGGATAAAAGTAATACTTTGATAGAGTATTCTTGGTTTACTTGTTGTTTTGAAAAATTAATAGTTTTCCTTTTTTGTGTATCCCTTACTGAGATTTTTATGCTCACCCCAAGTTTTTTTGAAATGTTTTTCACAGGAATTAATGTAGAATAGGGTCAAGGATGGGATCCAGGAAAATTCATGCTATCTAAAACATGGAACTAGACATGTTTATTTTTAAGAGTTTTTATTTTATGGAAACTTAGTAGAAGTCTCTACTTTGTAATCTTTTGAGATGTAATAGTTATGTCCTAATTCTCTACAACTCTACACCTGAAAAGATCCTCTATGTGAATTATTCATTTAATTCAATATTAAGTAATGTTTAAGGATGGGGCCTTATATTATATAAGAAGTATACATATATTTCATATATATAACGTCTCATAAATAAAATATAAACAAATACCTAAAACTTTACAGATATAAAACAAACCAATCATGTTGTTTAAATAGAGAACTAAAAATCAGTAGGTGATTATAATACATCCAGATATATAATGTTTGTGGAAAACTAAAACCGAAACCAATGAAAGTAAACTGAAAAAAATAAATGGGATCGGGGAGGATCTTATGGGTAGAAGTCAAGGCCTCAGACCATAAAACAGTGGGGGATACTTGAGGGAGAAGAAGATAAAGAATAAGAAGAAAGAATAACTAGTGGGTGGCCACTGGTTTGAGCACAATGAAGAAGACGGCATGGAAGAGAAAATCGGGGAAGAAATGAATGGTTCAGATTAGGTGAGATTTGATTGGACGGTCAAGATGAGTCTGTGGTTTTTAAAAATGAAAGACGGTAGAGATTAGATCTTGAATAAGATCAGACGGATGAGGAAAGGTGCAAGATTTAAAACCGAGTGAAGGGTCATGATTAGATCTAATGTTGATCGAATGGTCCATAAAAACGCAGTGGTTCTCCACGATTGATGAGGGTTGAATGCAAGATCAGGATCGATGGCTCATATCACATGAGACACGATCCAATGGCCCAGATCGTGTTTTTCTTGAAAAAACACGTCCCACATCGAAACAGTGGGGTGCACATGGCTTCCTTATAAGCCTGAGGCTCCGATGCTCAACTCAGAATTCACATCACACACACAGGGGAGCCTTACACATGGTCTCCTGTCCCTCGCATGCCTTGGCCTAGCTATGTCTCGCCACGGCCTTGCCCCCGTGGTGGCACGCTCAAGAGCTCCTGCTCCCGTGCGCCCTTCAGGGAACCTATGCCCATGATCGAGCTGACCTTGGCTTGGGCTGAGGGTAGGCTCAGCCACCTAGTTTGAGCTGGCTCCCTTGGCCCGGCTATAAAGGGATGGCCTATTGAGTTGATATTTTTTTATTAATCCAATTTTCAAAATAACTATCTAAGAAAATTACACATATACAGAATAACGTTACTTTCATAAAATTGGTTTTATTCATAACTTTGGATGTTTAAAATACATAAATCAAAATATATAACTTTTAATTAATAAATTTATTCATAAAAAATGTTTTCAAATTCAAAAAAAAATGAATATTTTTTTTATTAAAGTAGACATATGTACCAAAACGTTATGACTTCAAATGTCATGTTTTCGAATGATAAGCTCAATTAAATGTGTTCAATGATTGGAATTTAAAGAACTCAATCACTTAGAACATTTCAAGGTAATTTTATACTTAAAAAATCATTACTTATTAAGTTCAAAAATAAATATGTATAATTTTCATACAAGAGATTAATTTATAAAACAATAATGTCTAAAATATTTGAAACATTAAAGAAAAGTTCTAGAAATAATTTTTGAAATCATAAAATATAACTAAGAGTTAATGACTTTAACATATATTTGAAATACTTCGAAAATTTCAAAATTCATAAATAATTAAACTAGAATACGCAATGGTTATAATTATAGCCATTGTAGATTCAAAAATCACCTAAATGGAAATGGTCAAATTTTAGGTCTTATAAAAAACGCGATTAGGGTATTCCAACATCAAACACCGAGACACCGAAGATGGTTCTCTTCTTCCCTCTAACGCTTAGTACGATTGCTACAGATCTGGTTATATTTTTCTTAGTTATGGAAGATCCGAAGGAACTACACTACTTTCTTGGAATGTTTTTTGTGTTGTGGGGTCTACTGGTGATCGTGATTGGCCTACTTTTAGGAATTTTGGGTTAGTTATGGTCTTTAGGCCGTGTTGTCATGTATCCGTTTCTAGTGTTTTGAATGAATAAAAAGTATTGTTTTTATTTTTCGGGTATTGCTTATATTAAAATGAAATTAATCCAAGTGTAATAATTAAAACTATTATTACTAAAAAAAAATAAGATTAGGGTGTCACATTATCCCCTCCTTTAAAGAATTTCACCCTTCCAATTCTATTACACCCGTAATTAACTACCAGCAAAACCAGAGATACATTATGCCCGAGGTCCCATCCTACAGGACCACCGTTGTGGATAATCCACTGATGTTTCTAGGTGGATCCCCAGATTAGTTCTCATTTCCTCAATCTCCTTGGCCCATATACATCATTATTAGTTAGGGTCAAACCTATGCATAAAACAATTGGTCTTCCAAGGAGTGGAATGAGAGGTGTGGAGGTTAGATATTTGGGAGTGAGCTGCCTCTCTAAAAATCTCTCAGACTACCTCTCTCTTGGAGAATTCAAAGTCATAAAGAATCATATACATACTGAAACTTAGGACCTGGAATAGATAGGTTGCTTGGGTGTTTCCCTCTAAGGCATCTTCATGAAACTTTCCTAAGGCTAGGTAGTTACGGGACAAGGTGAAGAAAAGGAAAATACCTTCATGGTACTTCCCTCTCCACTTGTACTCTGTTAGTTGTGCAGTTGTTATGTGGTGATAAACATGACGGTTTCCCTGGAAGGCCCAAAGGATGTTTGGGCTATGGGACACTTTATAAAGACGTTTTCAAGACAATCACAGGTTGGAAAAAGGGTAGTAGTATTCTGAACATGTCATTGTGATTATGGATTCTAGCAATTCATAAGGAAGTGATAAAAGGTTGATCGATGAACTCATGTCTTCCATCTGAAAGAAAAAAAATCAACGGACATGTTTTAAATAGTAAAGTGTAACCAGATTAAAATAGAGACATTAATTTTGTAAAAGAATAATAAGATACCAACACATAAAATATAACATTATTTATTTAACAAGGTTTGTAAACTCAAGGTGTTATATAATCATCATGATGTATTTTCATAGGTACTACCAGTGTTGGTTCTTTCTTGGGTTCCCAATCAAACGAATCCCCAAGGTGGTTCCAAACACTTCAATATCTTGGGTTCAGATACAATATGGGAAACTAGGATCAACCATATGTGTACATCTATAGATCAAGGTGAGAAAGGTATGATGTGTGTGAAGTGGGGAAACATCGTCATGAACAAGATGTCGATAATGCAAATGAGTAAGCTCATCCTTAAGAGCTAAAAAGTCCATAACTTGACAACAGAGACCATAGGTCAAAATTTGAAAAAGGTATACCACTCAGAGGTCACCCCCTTGTGCAACCTCTTGGAAGTCCTCTCAAGACAAAGCATTACTAGTTAGGGTAAAACACATAAACAAACCCTCAAAGTATTTTTCATGTTGTGCATAGAACAAAAATTGGGCATGCATCATAAAAATATAGTTGAGGCCTGCTCTTCGGTGAGGTTGGAGTGCACAAGGAGAATAGGAAACACGATAGAGGGTTTTGCATGATAGACAGATATTTTCATATTTCTCAGAGTTTTCTGCACATGACTTTCCCACTATAGTCTCTAATACTTCTGTTGGAAGAGACAGAAGGTGTGATTCATCAGCCATATGAAATATTGAGAAGTATTTTTCTTAGTATGATGAAATTAAATTATTTATGGTTGCTCTAATTTTCCAAAGTTTTCCTAAACTGGTCCTCTGATACCAATTGTCATAACCTCAACCCCAGAAGTCTAAAATCGGTGCCTGAAACATGGTGTGAAATTTTCTTCATAAAAACATGCTTACAAAAAATTGAACATATTATCCCAATACAGAGGATCATTTCAGTTTAGGTTCTTGTAAAATTAGTAGCTGCTGAATCACTTCTTTTGAAAACATAATAGGGCTAAGCTTGAAATTGATGTCATCCCAAAGTGTACTCAAGGCATGGGAAAAACTGCAAAAATCCTATAAAACATAAATTAAAATGTAAGGTGAGCATAAAAATTCCCAATAAGGGGGTTTTAAATAATTTGGAGAAAATACCCATTTTCAAAACAACTACCTTGAAAATAATCCTAAAACATTTTCTTAAGAGGAAGATATTACATTTCGAGGAACACCATCAATATTTTCTGAGGTTACTTGCAGACATTTTTTCAAAATACCATCTTCATACAAGATAACTATGGTTTTTACAAAAACATGAATCAGAGTGTGCATGTGTATGTAAGAAATTATATGTTCATAATTCATAACTTTGTCAATCCAACTCCAAAAGCATAGTTTTGATTATAAGCATTCATATCATGATTCATCAGAACATAAGAAGAAATTCACATGGCTTTAACATTAGATACTTTTCACTTGTATAACTTGACATTTTCATACTTGGTTAGGCCTTAGGATTTCACTTCCATTATCATAAAATATTTATATCTAAGGATCCACAATCCCTTGGTTGATCATTTACCATTCCATAATGAGGAAATGTAAAATGCTGGACTTTGTCAAGGCCTTGCTCCAAGACCGTATGGGTAGAAACCCAACATAATTTTGGTTAACTACCACACATAGTAATGAACAAATCTAGCATCATGTTTCCATATCATTTCACTTAACTCATGAGACTTCATCACTTTACCCAATGCATTACAGTGCTGTATAATTCCGGGAGCACCCATCACATCATTTTAAGTTCAATATATTCCTTATATGTCTTAGCATGGTCTCATCTTCATAGTGTTCATATTACACAGAAAACTTACATTCTCAATCCATAATCATTTTCATACATTCACTTACTTTAATTGAATATGCATTGAGTGAAAAAGAACTAGATTTTCTAGTTCCGGATTCAATAATGACATGAAGGAACAAAAACATTGTACCGTTACATATGTAGTTTGAATAAAATGACGGGTTATCACATGAAATAACAACACTTACATTAAACTCTTAATAAAGTGACCATTTTTCTAAAACCATGTTTACATGATTTGACATTGGGATACTCATTTAATCCAAGAAAAGTGAAAAGGTTAAATCTTAAACTACAATGATCCAAGCATTTATTGTTACAATTGGGAAAATAAAAAGTGTGGATTGCTTATTAGAGAAATGTCCATGCATAAAAGAAATAATTAAACATGTTTACTCATGCATGGATGTATATTTATACTTGAACATAAATTCTATCATACCTTTTTCTTGAGAAATAAAGTTTGAAATACAAGTATGCATTTATGTGGATTTTAAACTCACAGGAAAAATATTATATATATACTTATATATGTACACAAGGTGTATGCTTGAAATATTCCATAACCCAAACAAGACTAATTATATTATTTCAACCGTTATATTCCTCATAATCATGTTTTAAACCAATAAGGATTGGTTTTATGGAAAATCAGATGTTACCAAAATTATATATATATATCCATATACTTTTACACATAACTTCACATACATAAATTATATTTAATGTTATACAAAAAAACATGATAGATTAGGACCCTTGCAGGTTGTTACATGTATCTAAAAAAAGATTATTCTTTAAAACAAAATATCACTCATCAAATTTCATAAAACCCAAAACAGTTTTTAAGAAGAAACCATATAAGATTTCAAAATTTCAAAATAGGCTTGGACAACTTATATAATCTGTGAAATGTTAAAATGGAAAAGAAGAATTTTTTATTCTTTTGAAGTATAAACTCCTTTCATGTGTAATATTCTCAAAATATATCTTGATAGTCTATGTGAATTAAGGTTTTAGAATAAACTCAATATATATAGAGAGATAGAGATCTGTATATATGTAATAATATATGAGTTTTACCAAAATAAAACATAGTAAAAATTTATCCCTTCCTTGACTTCAGGAGTGCACAAAGGCAGGGCAGTGGATGTTTGCACGTCAAGGGGATGAAAACCAGTAATTTATGGTGAAAAAAATACCGGGTTTATATAGGTGGTATACATATATTTCATATATATAATGTCTCATAACTAAAATATAAACAAAAACTTAAAACTTGAGTGAGATAAAACAAACCAATCATGTTGCTTTAAATAGATTACTCAAAATCAATCGGTGATTATAATACATCCACATATAAAAAGTTTGTTGAAAACTAAAATCGAAACCAATGAAAGTAAACTGAAAAAAAAAATAAAGGGGATTTGGGAGGATCTTACAGGTAGAATTCAAGGCCACAAGACCATAAAATAGGTGGGGATACTCAAAGGAGAAGAATATGAATAAGAAGAAAGAATAACCAGTGGGTGGCCACTGGTTTGTGGATGACGGAGAAGACGACATGGAAGAGAAAATTGGGGAAGAAATGGATAGTTCGGATTAGGTGAGATCTGATTGGACAGTCAGGATGAGTCCATGGTTTTTAAAAATGAAGGACGGTGGAGATTATATCTTGAATAATATCATATAGATGAGGCAAGGCGTGGGATTTAAAACTGAGTGAACGACCATGATTAGATCTAATGTTGATCGAACGGTCCATAAAAACTCAGTGGTGCTCCGTGGTTGTTGAGGGTCGAATGCGATATTGGGATCGACAGCCTAGATCGTGTATGACATGATCCAATGGCCCAGATCACATTTCTCCAGGAAAAACATGTCCCACATCAAAAAGACGGGGCACGCGCGGCTTCCTTATAAGCCTGAGGCTCTAATGCTTAACTCAGAATTCATAGCACACACACAAGGGAGCCTTAGACATGGTCTCCCACCCCTCGCAGGCCTTGGCCTACCTATGTCTCATCATGGCCTTATGCCCATGGTGGCGCGCTCAAGCGCTCCTACTCCCGTGCGCCCTTCAGGGAACCTATGTCCATGCTCGGGTCAGCCTTGTCTTGGGCTGAGGGTAGGATCAGCCACCTAGTGTGAGTTTCCTCCCTCGGCCCAGCTATAAAGGGTTGTCCTATTGGGTTAATATTTTTTTATTAACAAAATTTTTAAAATAACTCTCTATGAAAATTAAACATATACAGAATATCTTTACTTTCATAAAACTTATTTTATTCATAACTTTGGAAGTTTAAAATCAAAAAATCAAACTATATAACTTTTAATTAATAAAAGTATACATAAAAAATGTTTTCAGATTCAAAAACAAAATTCATATTTTTCTTTGAATTAAAGTAGGCATATGTACCAAAATGTTACGATTTAAAATTTCATATTTCTAAAAGATAATCTCAATTAAATGTGTTCAATGATAGGGCTTTAATTCACTCAATCACTTAGAACATTTCAAGGTGAATTTATACATAGAAAAATAATTACTTATTAAGTTCAAAAATAAATATTTATAATTTTCATATAGGAGATTAATTTATAAAACCAGAATGTCCAAAATATTTGAAACATTAAAGAAAAGTTCTTGAAATAATTTTTGAAATCATAAAATATAAATAAGAGTTAATGACTTTAACGTATATTTGAAATACTTTGAAATTTTCAATATTCATAAATAATTAAACTAGAAAACCCAATGGCTATAATTATAGCCATTATAAATTCAACGTTCAACTAAATGGAAATGGTCGAATTTTAGGTCCTATAAAAATGCGATTAGGGTATTCCAACATCAAACACCGAGACACAGAAGATGGTTATCTTCATCCCTCTAACACCTAATATGATTGTTGTGGTTCTGGTTATATTGTTCTTAGTTGTGGAAAATAAGAAGGAAATCCACTACTTTCTTGGCATTTATGTGGTGTTGTGGGGTCTATCGATGATCGTGATTGGCCTACTTGTAGGAATTTTTGGTTAGTTATGGTCCTTAGTCCTTATTTCCATGTATATGTTTCTAGTGTTTTGAATGAATAAAAATTCCTATGTTTATTTTGCAGGAATTTCTTATATAAAAAGGAAATTATGCCAAGTGTAATAATTAAAACTATTATTACTATAGAAATTAAGTTTGGGGTGTCACACCTATCAATCCACTTCAAAATCATTATGTCCTCTTAAGAAAAATGGACTCTTTAGAAATTGTTTTTTATTTCACAGGGATTAACATGTTTTGGGGTTTCTTCCACATTATCTTAATTGAGTGGAAAAATTCTTTAGTAGGTTTGGGTTTGGGTTAAAATTTATATCTATTAGCTTGGATTTAGATCATGTCATGAACCAACCTAATATACTCCTGACTCAAAACCCAAGTTGGTTCCTGGAAAGTCCTGAAGGGTTTTCTCAATCCCCAAAGGTTGGAAACTAGTTACTAGTAATCTAGAATATAACTTTGTAACATTTATCCCAATAAATACAGTAATAAAATCTAAAATAAGGACATGGAATGACCTTTCAATACATTAGAAAGTCATTCTCCCAATCAAATTAAATAGGAGAATTATATAGATAATAAGAAGAAAAATTAATAAAATATCAAGGAAGTTGTAATAACATAAATGATAATAGAATACAGAATATGTATCATAATCAAAATAAGGGATAACAATACACATATACAGAAATAATATAGGATAGGGAGATGAATATTTAATACATTAATATGATACAAAAACCATAAATTAAAATAAAAAAAACTACTACCCATATTTGTGTGACATGAAAAATTAGTCCCACCTTGTCACCACCATCTAACCAAACACCTCTTGTGGGAAGAATCATTGTCACCAAGAAACCTCTAACCTTGAACGGTATCTATAAAAAAATGTCTATATACTCTCACTAGGTATATTTTGGGTGTTATTACAACTATCATAGAAGGATTCCATCAATTATTTCATAGGTATTCTTTGTTAGATTAATCCAAGAATGAAATTTTAAAATATATCAAATGATAATATTCTTTTAATGTTTTAAATACAAGAAAAATGATAACTTTATAACATTTCCAATAGGAAAAATTGAATTCCATGTAAATAAAATCATTAAATAATTGACCATGTGAAAGGGACCTATGGTATATATGGTCTAGGTAATCCTAGGATCCTCACAATATATCAGTGACTACATAAATCAATAATATTTTTGAACCACCTATAGGGAGAGTGAGCTCAAATCATTGTGGGAAGGGGCTACCCCAACCAGTGTCTCTTGATACATATCATCAATATGTTTAGCTAGTGTTTTAATTTCAATATAAATAGTTCTTATCATAGTCCATTCAATTAAATACCCAAGGTTCCCATATGTTATCCCTTTTCAATGAATCATCATTTCTTCATTTGTGACCAAATTTCGTTATGCAAAGGGAATATAATTATATGAAACATAAACAACTTAAATTATCAATTAAGAAATGTTATTTTCAAAACATTTTAATTTACAACTTCAAAGGAAATTAATCTCAAACATTTATATCACATATAACAGCCTTAAAAATTTTTATTATATACATTTAAAAAATTATGAATACTCTATTTAAAATATAAAACCACTCAAGGTTTATAAAACCAAGGCTAAACGTGAAACCACCAACCTTTACTAATCCAAAACACATTTCATTGGTGAGAATCCACTACAAATGGGGATAAATGGAAATTTTGAGAAAAATGAAATAGCCTAGAAACCATAACCCCCATCATAATATTCAAAAAAATCTATCCCTAGTCTACTATTTCTTTGAGGTAAAAACATAACCATGAAATAAGGGAGGAAAAAACCAATAATAAAGAGGGGAATCACTTACCAAGTGATTTCTTGAATAATTTAAAACAAAACACCACTTGTAATCAATACACAAGGGAGGATGATATGTGTATCAGGAATTAGGGGGGATGGGATATTTATTGGGTGGGGGTAATGAAGGTTAGAAGTTTTTAAAATACTAGGGGAATTTTTGTAAAATTACATTTGTTTTAAGAGCCTAGGAAGACCACAAATTTTGGACACATCATTTCAAAAATTGTGTGTCAACTATGTCAATGAAAATAGACATACCTAGTTAGTCACATAGTATGGACACATAGTTATAAAAACTATGTGCCAACGTTGAAAATAACATCTATTAAGAAAATGTAGGTTTTTCACGGTCTACCACATGGTTAGTACTAACTATATCAAACTGTACAACATTTTACTTTACTCAATTTTAAAATTTGATCATAAAAAGAGACCTAGAAATGAAATGTGAGAATAAAAACTAACAAATAATTTATTTTTTACATGAAAATGGAATATTTTAAGTGAAAATTTTCTCCACCATGCCACTTTTTACCCCTATAAAGTTATAATGAAGATGTTATATTAATAAAGATATGATATCACTAATCCCTCACCAAGGTTTCTCCCTCCCAAGTCTCATTATATTCATTCCCATCCTATTATAACACTCAGACCAATGGAATATATTTTCCATGAAACAATTTTCCTCAAGATTTAATGATTCAAATGGGATGCACCATCACTAATACATCATGTTATAACTACAAATCCATCAAATTTAGAACATGGGAGGGGTCTGGATTACACTTATTCAATTTATAAATGAGGAATATGTTATGGGTTTATGTAAACTAAGGAGGTAATAATAATTGAAAAAAACCTTTTAGATCATCCCAATGATCTTGAAGGGCCCCATATATCTCAGATTAAGTTTCCCCTGGATTCCAAGCTGATGGTCTCCTAATCAAGTGTATATCTGTATGAAAAATTGATCACCCACTGAAATTTCCAAGGGATGATTTTGATGATAAATATAAGATTTATGAAGACTATAATTAGACAAAAATCACTACTAAATATTTTAGATATTCATCTTCATCTTTTGTGTGATACTCTGTTCTACCATGAAAGTTTCACCCATCTCGGTTTGATAGAATGGAGATCAGTGAGGCCAACCATATAGGGCCTCAAAATTATTTATTCTAATCATTGACTAGTAACTATTGTTATAGGATAACTCAACTAGTTTAAAATGGTGTTCCCATAAACCTATGATGTCTAAGACATGGGAATAGATCATATCTTCTAGAATCAGGATCTCTAATTCTATCTATCTATCTTTATATGGATGGTAGGCCATGCTCATCTTCACCTAAGATCTTATCACCCCTTGGAATCATTTTCAAAACCTAGAGGTGAATCCGGGGTCCATATAAAGAATTATAGCATATGGAACCCCATTAAATCTCATGATCTTCTATATGTACAACCACCCAATCTCTTCCACATTTTTCGATTATTTGATTGCAATAAAGTTTCCAAATTAGGTTATTCAGTCAATCATATCCCAAATGGTGTTTCTACCACAAGGTGTATGATGTAACCAAAAAAATAAATGGTTATATTTTACTACTTATAGGTAAGAACTATAAGGGGATATAGAAATATATAGGTTTTTTATTGATTAACCTTAATCGGCTGACAGTTAAGGTTCCATGATAAAAAATCAGTGGTGTCATGTATCATACTTGTTAGTCAGTATTAGAGTATCATATCATAATAAATATTAGTATTACCATGGTGGAAAGTCTACAATGAATATCATTCATCATGATATTATTAATTCACAAATGAACCACATAACACCTCTTAAAGTAAAGAGATCCCTTGGAAGATAGAGGCCACTCACCAGTGGTCTCCCCACAATGAAAGATCATCATGAACCACTTGTATTTATCATCTATCAATTTTTGATATGGGGTTATCTTAAGGATAGGAGTGAAAAACATTCTAGAATGAAACATATCCTTATTATACTCCCTTTTATCTAAATGTATTTGAGAAAAGAGACCTATAACGATCCATTCATCACTAGGCTACCTCAATGATTATGATTGAAAATTCCTATTTATGTTCCCTTTTATCAGTGTGAAAGTAATGTCAAAATCAAATTCCAAATGGTATACCACCCACTCCCTTTTCTTGAGATTCAAATATTTTTTAGAAAAATATAAATTAAACTCTTTTTTTCATAGTAAACAATAAATATTTTATTAATGGGTTCTATAAATACTTTCAAAGCATTGATAAAACCTAATAACATAACAAGATACTCAAAATGTCTATACCTAATTAAAAACACAGTCTTAGAGAAATTGGAATCTTTCATCCTATGATGAAGATAAACTAACTAAAACTCAATATTTGAAACCCACTTTGACCCCTTTTGCTGATAAAAAAGTTAATTGTTATAGGGAAAGGGATAATTTTTCTTAATATTAGCATGGTTCATCTTCTGATAATTAAAACATAAGAAAAGTGACCCCTCCATTTTCTTTGAAAAGAGAACCAGAGTAGACCAATGAGACACACTAGGGAAGATCAACCCTTTATCTTTTAGATCATCTAATTGAAACTTTAGTATCTTCAATACTATAGGTTCCATGTGGTAATAAATAAAATAAATATATTGTGTTATAGGTTCCAGGTCAATTGAAAACTCAACTTCTCATTCTATGGGTAAACTAAAGATTTAAACTAAAAACACCTTAGAAAAATACATTAAAACCATGGGAATATATATTTAGAAATTCCATTCATCAACCTATACTAAGATATAGGCTACCTGACATGAAAAAATACCCACCCTATAAAGGGGTTGTTTTTTCTGACTCAATTCTCAATATCATTCCCCTTGTAACACATATGGGTTTCCATAAGAATGGATGAAGGTAAACTTCCAATGGTATCAATAAACATATTATTTATTTATAATCATCCATTATATCATAATAATAATGAAAAAAATATCCATATCAAGGAAAAGTAAATCCCACACTAGCTCGACATATGATATCAAGATAGCACAAGAAGGGAATCAGAAGCATTTATCTTTATTTTTACTAAGGGGTTGAGATTTCAAAAACATAAGGAAAGAGCTCAGATGGAATATTTAGAAAATACATAATACAAGAAGATATAAAATAATGAGATTCACCCATTTCAAATAAATCATCCACCATATACAAAGTAATTAGATTATTACCTCTTATAGTCGTTGGTCTTGTATCAGTCTCCACTAAAATCTCCTTCACTGTATGAAATTGTCTCATCTCAAAGTGGGTCTAAGGTCTACCACTATCCTAGGTATTGATCCTAAATTTTATATTCTAATGGGATGAAATATTCCTACCTCCTCACCCATGGGGTTGATACCCTTCCACCTTTGAGTCATCAGACTACACTATAGATCCCTTCAGAGCTGAAGATCTTGCACCACTTCATGGAGCATCTATAACCTTGAAAAACATCTAGAGATAGCCTAAGTACCCAAAATAGTGAAAACCCTTATAGTTTACTAGAAATTAATTTTTCAAATTCTTATTCTTACCATACTGATAATAAGTGAGATCTCCACTTCTCCTGGTTGTAGATGATTAAAACTAAGGAGGATGCCTGGATCCACTACCACTTCACTTTAAAGATTCATCTCACTTAATTTTCTTCTCCAAATAGATATATTCCACTATTATATATATATAGGGGACCCCAAAAAGTCCTTTCATGTAAACCGAGTTGATTTATAACATCAAGGCCTTATTGAACAGTTTATCATACATTTTAAGCTTAAGTGAGAATACTTGGGATCATATATCATGTCACAACCCCATTTCAATATGATGAGACTTAATATATTCATTAGAAGCTATATCATGAGTGATTTGGACATAATTATTTAATCAATTCACATAATCAATGATGGTTCATTAATCTTTCTGAGTACACACAAACTCTTGAGACATTTCAAGTACTGAGTTTTCAGGATAAAACTACTGAGATAAGATAAGTTAAATTCATTCCACTCCAATTTTCATACCTCTTGGAATTAATTACCATCTAGCACTAATTTTGAGTGGTAACTTCTAGTGAAAAAACTACACAATTAACCTTGATATCATCTTAAATCATATGAACTTCAAAGATACTCTTGGTCTTCTCTAGCCAATTTTATACTTCTTGAGGGTCATTAGTCTCTCATAAGGATGAAGTCTTATGGTATCTTATTCCCTATGTACACTCAATCATGAACCTACTTCTTGAACTTGATCTAGGAAAGGTATTATCTTTTTTCTATAGCTATAACCATCTACACTACTAATTCAATAATATTCTAGTAAACTAGGGGATTAGCTCATAAAAAATTTTCAATGGTTCCCAGTGGAGGGTTCACAGGAGGTCTTCAATGGGGCCTAAAATTATATAAAATCAAATAATAAGGGATGAAACCATTAATAAATAGGTAAATTATATCAATTGGAATCACAAATATCTATAAAAAATAGGTATCATAAGATATCATTATGAAAGGATAAATCACACAAAATATAAAAAATCGTATAGAACATGGTTTGGCCACACAATTTGGTAAACCATTTTCCATCCATGCAGGTCACATTAGAACCCTTCACTTGGGCCACATAGTTCGGTGAAATGATCTGAAGTCCATTTTCCATAATTTTTCACCCTAAGAAAATTCCTCCATCTATTCTTTCTTAACCTAAAACTTCTTAAAACTAAAAATTTAGTCAAAACGCATTTCCAAACACCTATTTTGCGATATCTCATATTGAATTAAGTTTTATTACAATTATTTTTTGTCCAAAAATAACCTATAACCAACCCTTTATTTTTTTGGTTTTCTTATCTATTATCTATAAGGACTTCTAAAATATCATAAATATAATCTTGAGGCTCCCATTCCATTTTTTCACAAACCAACCCAATCTACCCTTAATGCGAGACCCATGTTGGTCCATGGAATGTCTTGAATGGTGTTTACAATCACCATGGGCTAGAAAATAGTGTGTGATAATCAGTAACATACCTTTGGAATAATTCTCCTTATAAATAAAATAATCATAACCCAAATTAGGACCTGACGTATCCTTTTCAAACCATGAAACATTATGCTCCCAATCAAATGAAACAGAAGCAGTCAAAATATGATAAGAATAAAAATTAAAAAAGTATAATGGAATAAGTAATAACATAAATAATAAAAAAGGTATAATATATATCACCATCAATAGGAGGTCTAATAGTACTCATATATAAAATAATATGGGATGGGGGAGAAAATAGGTGATATAGGAATATGAAAAAAAAACTAGAACAAGAAAATGAAACATAAATTACTACCCATATCCATGTTACATGGGGCATCAGTCCCACCATGTCACTACCATCTAACCAAACACTTCAAGAAAGGAGAACCATCATGAAAAAGATATATTTTTCCTCTACCTATATCTATAAAAAAAGTTTGCACACACCCATTGGGTGTATGTAGGGTGTGGTCACAACTAGCCCAATAGGATCACATAAATTGTTTTACAAGTAGTCTTTTTCTGATATATCCAATCATTTTAGTTGAAATTAAAACATATGAGAATAATATTTTAACATATTAAATAAAATAAATAATGATAACTTTAAAAAAATAAATATGTATGTTAATTTCATGTAAATAAACATTTTAAATCAAGCACCATGGGAAGGAAATTAAGTTATCTAAGGTTCAGGGAATCTTAGGATCCTCAAACTATCTCACTAATCACATAAATCATCAAAAACTTCTCACAAATTTTAGATATAGTAATCTCAAAGCCTACTAGGATGGGGTGACCCCAAAAAGTGACTCTTGATACATATCACCATGATATTTAGTTATTTTTGTAATATAATTCAAATTTTAGTAACGGTGTTTCATTCCTATTCATGCTTAAACATGTCCTCCTATATAAATACCTAGGGTTCCCATGTGTTATCCCTTTTCAAAGAATCATCACTTCAATATTTACAACCAAATATCATTATGATAGGGGAATCTCATTATATGTAACACACACATCCCACATTTTCACTTAAGAAACATGAATTTCAAATCATTTTAATTTCCAATTTATAATGAAATCAATATAAAAAATTTATATCACATATAACTAACTTCAAGGATTATATTATATAAATTTAAATAATTATGCATACTATTTTTAAAATAATCAAGCACTCAAGTTTTTTGAAGAAAAATAAACATGTTAAACCACCAACATTTACCAATCCAAATAACTTTTCATTGGTGATAAACCTATATAAAAGTGGATAAAGGAACTTTTGAAAGAAATAAAATGCCCTAAAAGAACCCCCCCCCCCCATAAAAACATACAAAAATTAATATTAGAACCAAGAAATCCCTAGTATGAAATGTCTTTAGGGTAAAGATAGAATCACCTAACCAGAAAATTATATTTTTATTTGATTTTATGAATAGCCACTTTATGGAAGTAGTAACCACAACACCGTACACCATACCCAAAACATGTACAACATACCCAAAACACCTTCCAGCTTGCACCTTATGCGGGATCCAAATTCAAGGAGTCCAAAAAGAAGATTCAAAATTCAAAAGATCATAGACCCCGAGAAGACCTCAAGTCGAGAGAACCCACAGCAGAAAAGTTGCATCACATTGCCCACCATCAAACATGCCATTCTATCACCATCATCGCAGATGCCAATCAATAATCACTGTAGTCTCTAGAGAATCTGACCACCGGAGACCATCACCACTGCCGTAAAACACAAAAAACATACACCACAAACAAACAGAACGACGAGTCGAAATTTTTCCACCATGTCCTCACTGACCAGCACTACCGTTGTCATTGCCGACTTTTCACTACACCAGATCACCGGATAAAAACGTGTCGGAGTCCATCATCTCCACCACAAACAGGCCACCAAATAAACCACGAACAACCATCAATTTCAGAACATATCTTCCTTCAGGACTACCATCACACCAAGCTGGAAAACGAAGATCACACCTCTTGGGAACCATTGGCCGCTCGAGCACCACATCCCAAAGCTCCGGGGCACCACCACACCAAACCGACTTGAGGAGGAGAGTTGGGGCACGAAACCAGGGCAGAGACGAGCGGTTTAAGGTCTCCAAGGAGGGTTAAGACCTTTTCCTAGAAGAAGCTCAGTGAAACCGAAACCAAATCCAAACAACCTATAGCAGAACCCATAACAACAAGGAGGTGTAGAATCACATACATAGTTATTTATTAAATAATTAAAGAAAAAAGAAACTTGTAATAAATACATCGAGAAGGAGGATAGGGTTCTAATGCATGAGGGGGAGTTGGAGGTTTAGTGTGGAAAAAAACCAGGGGTAGGGGTTTTTAAAAGACTAGGGGAATTTTAAAAAAAATCACTTTTTAAAAAACATGGACATACCACATGATTTGGTTGCATAGTTTAAAAAAACATGTTCCAACCAAGTGAGTGGCACTGGATACACCTAGTGAGTTACATGTTTTGGTCGCATGGCTAGAAAAACCATGTGCCAACTATGAAAATTATCTCTATTAAGAAATGTAATGCTTTTCATGGTCTTCCACAAAGTTAGTAATAATTGTGTCCCAATCATGAAACAATTATCTTTCCCCATTTTCAAATTTTTTTTCAAATGTAAAGACTCATAAATTAATGGAAATAATAAAAACCAATAAATAATTCCTTTTCGTCTTGATAATGGAACTATAAATGTGACATTTCAACTAAAATACACTTCTAAATTGTATGGTAGTAATATTCTCTTTTCCTTTTCCTTTGAGATTAACTTAAGTATGTAAAGGAATGACACCAATAATTTGGCTCCTTGGGATACCAATATTAGTTTCCATTAACCCAATTTATTTCATCAGAGTGTTTAATATAATTTATTGTTTTTTGAGAGTTTATTCAAGACTATTTTCAATTTTTGAGTAGGTTTTATAGGATAGAAAATCCTTCTAGGTAGATAATCTTCTTATTCCTAGTAATATTTATGTTGAGGGTTACTTTATTGACATTGTAAACCCCTCCCTTATTGTTTAGGTTATCTAAGTCTCTCATTTTTTGGTTATTAAAACATTGTTTATAATTGTGAAAATTTCATGGTGATTTTTTTAGAATGGTATACATAGAAACATAACATTAAATGATTTGTGACATTCTTGTATTTGTGGTAATTGATTACTAAAGTGCTAATTTGATTCACAAATTCTACAATAAACTTGAGGTTGGAAACTATGTCGGGTTGGGTATATATTTTTTAAGTGTTAAATAAAATCATGGACCTCACCATGGTGATAGGATCACTAATATAACTTACAATGATGATATTTTTAGAAATAAAAATAGGAACTTCTTGGTCATATTTTACTTGTATCGATCCCCTAGTTATAAACTATTGAGAATTTTGGATTTTAACTATAATAGTTCAATCAGTTGTTTGGGTTTTATCCACCAAAGATTCTCATGTTGTAGTATTATAATTATTCTATAAATAAGACAAATTACCTTATAAAAATATTAAATAAAAAAATTCACTAATTAAATGTCTATGGAAACTAAGATATAACATTTTAAATATATCATAATACTCATGTGAATTTTTACCTTGAGTTTATCTAATTCTATAAAATTATTTCTAATTTTATGTTTCCTAGATGCAAGGAAAAAATTTCAATGAAAAGTTTCTTCGTTTCATTCTAAACTCTAATTAGAGTGGAGTGTTTGAAAAATAACCAATCATTTTCCACTCCCTCCAAAAGGAAATGAAAATATTATAGATTCATTCTATCTCTATTCACTCTTAGGAGATTCATATTAACCCAAAGGTAACTAAATTATTATAAGTGTTTTTATGGATCATCCACTAGAAGTCTATTGAATTTAGGTAGTTTATAAATCAAATAATAATTGATTTCAAAACCAATAAGTGCCTCTAGGTATTCGAAATTATTTCATTGGATATTTTAAAAGAAGAAATACAATTACTTAATTGGTTTGTTACCCTCTATTGTGAATTCGAGTTCAAAATTTTCCCTTATTAGTAAGTCAGTATGCTAAAAATTAAAAGAACAGGTCTTTAGTTGTTCTATATATTCAAAAACTGGGTTTTTTCCTTCATATTCCTTCACTATCATAGCCATAAAATGAAAATTACAATCAATTTTAGGGTTTAAAGGCTTAAAATGTGTAATTAAACTTCTAATCATGCAAGAAAAATTTAAAAAAACTAATTAAACCTCTAAAAAATAGATCTAGTTGAAAATGTTGAGATTTTTTTGAGAATATATATTCAAAATTTTATCCCCAAGGAATGTAGTATATCATCCCATAAGATTATCTCGGGAGGATATTATAACTAAGCTCCAAACTGTCACTTTTTTATGTTTCTTAAGATAATAAGAAAAGTAGAGATTTTTTTAGTTTTTATAAATAATGTAAAATAATAGAAAGTCAATTAAATGAAATTCAGTGATTGGATAAAGGAATATAAAGGAAGATCAAATTGAGAAGTGATTATAAACAATTGTAAGATACAATATTTGAAGTATTTTTTACCTTTCGTTACACCATTATTCCTTGATAACAAGAGTTATCCAATTATAATTATCCAATGCAGACTCTAAAACATTAAATTATAAAGCTAATTTTGCCTGAAAATTATATCAAGGCCTTAGTATGAGTGTTGTTCCTCCAACATAAGTGATTTATTTACTCAAATACCTCAAAGGAATTAAACCTAGTCTCATCCAATATACTCATAAATAAGAACCTACTAAATAAATTTAAAATAAAAAACTATTTTACTATATATATTAAAACAAATTCAGAATATAGTTAGAATATGCTGAATTAAATAATAAAATAAATTAGTTTCATTAAATAATAATATTTTCAGAAAAATTAGAATAAGATGCAAGGAAATTAGAACCTAGAATTCAGTTCTGTAGGTCTCCACTATATCACCACTACTAACAGGTTTATCCAGGCATGGATAAACTAGCTGAAAACATTATTATCTTACTGCATTGATCCCAAAACTTCTTTAACTCTCTATTATGTATTGTTCTTCCTATCCTTCTTCTATTCATGTCTATATTAAATATTTATAGTAGAGGAAAATTATATTTTTTTTATTGGAATGTATCTCTATAAATCTTTGAGTTTCCCTCAGGAAGCTCCCATGTATGTAGAATCCTTCCCATGATTATTATATGAGTGGAAACAATGGAAAAAATAGTGTTCAATGTGTACTAGGATGAAAAACTCTCACGTATAAAAAAATAGGTATTCATAGGGTGTCACTTCAATATTTTTGTGTGATGTTCTTATTTAATCCCCCTTTATATTTAATTCACACATATGAAGAATGGAAGTAGTAAAAAAATTACATAGATTGACCATATGGGGAAAAACTTGGTTACAATGCTGTTTATTCTTCTATTTATCTCATTATAGCATAGAGTAATATGTCACATTGAAATTATTATGAATTTACTTGTCTTTAATTACATTATTTCTTCATGGTGTGTTCAACTTATCTATAGTGTGGGTGTCTTCAAAATGGCAGTAGCTTTGAAACTCTCTAAAGAATATTTGTGTCGTGACTAATCTTCAATGGTGTGAAGCTTGATTTCCTATGATTTTAAAAAGTATAAAACATCACCAGAGGTCTAAATTCAAAATTTCTCTAAGTGTAAAACCTTACACACCCTCTTGTGTCATTTTAACATATCATATACATCCCTCCAAAATATATTATGTATTCTCTATAGATAAAGGACAAAACCTTACACAACTCAAAACAATATTTTTTTATAGTGAAAAGATCTCACGTATTGATAATAGTTCAAATGGAAAAGTATAAAATCCTATTTATCATATCAAGGGATGTCATACATGATCAAAAAATATTATGCCACTATATAATTTTTCAAATTTATGATTTTCTACCCAGCTAAAAATTTTATGCATCATTTTTTCTTCTCACAGGAAAAGGGGAATATCGTACTTAACATCCAAAGATGTTATGTATCGCTTCTATAGCCAAGAATTTCCCATTTTCTCCCCTCTATTTCCCAATATCTTATGTATTGGAAGAAAATATCTTTTGCATGAATTTCCTTTTTGAAATTTCTTCTCAATGACAAAACATTAACCCTTTATCAAAATAATTACAAAAATAAAAATTAATGTATGGATTTTTTTAAACAATACAAAAAATGAAAATAAATTAGAAACCATTAATGAATATATTTAAAAATAAATACCCAAAATGTTTCAAAAACCTAAAAATGATGCAATTTATCTAAAAATAAAAAAATGGTGGGGATTAAATCATTAAAATACAAAAAATAAAATTAATAGAAATATAATCTATATCACTCTTACATCATGTTTAATATTATTTTTATCCTTTAATTTATAATTCACAACTTTTCTACGTGTAATAAGTCTATTCATTAGGATTTCAAGTACATCTAATCCCAGAGATATGGATTCACCCTCCCATTCTATATATGTAATCCAATTCCATTAAAAATATTAATTCTTTTAATATCAACATAATTTATACTCTTTATAACCTACTTTAACTAATAAGTATATGAGGAATTCAAAATGAGTCGAAGATCATTCAGGGAAAACTTGGTATTTGATACCAATTTATGTTCCTCGATGAGAATGAGGATCACTAAGATAGGGGTGAATTAGTTATCATAAAAAATGTTTCCCAAAAAACACTATACTCTATTTCCAATTAGTGTGTTAGATATTTCACTCACCCTATAAAATTATGAGAGAAATAAAAATCTAAGAACAATAGGATTTTTTTAAGGTTCACTAACTCTTTATGAGTGATGAGTCCTTATTTACTAGTGGGTGATATCCCATGTCACGTAGTCTTGGTCATATCATCAAAGAAGGATGAATATATAATGATTATAGTCATCACACAATAAAAAAAATAAATTAGAAATTTTTAGCCTTTTTTTAAAAACTGATCTAATTAGATATTTTTCCAAAAAAATGTAGCTAATTAGTCATGTTTTGAAAAAAATCATTAATTTATCTATGTTTTTTTACTACATTTTATTAAAAATTAAGCTAATTAGCTATTTTTTATTTAAAATGTGGCTAATACATCCAAACACACAAAAATTTTAAATTTTAATATATAGAAAAATATATATATTTCATTTAAAATTTTTAAAATCATAAATAAATTTAAATTTTAAATGAAAATTTAATTTAAATAATATGTGTGTGTGGGTGTGGGTGTTGGTATGGGAGTGTGTGTTTACATCTAAATTTTAGAATATATATATATGAGTAATTAACACACACACACTTACATGTATATTCATATACATATACATATACACAAACATATATATATACATATATATTTGTGTGAGTGTGAGTGTGTGTGTGTATATATATCCAAACACATAAAAACATATTATAATATTTATAGAGCCCCATCCTGAACCATTGACTTTGATCTGGAGAGCCATGGGTCCCCATGTGTGCCTACCTATATGAAAGAGGTGGATACTAGTAATAAGGATATAAACACCATCATCGGAGAGACTATACCCTTCTATAATCATATCCATTCACTAAAAAATAAAAATGAAATATATTAACAACTCAGAATATCAAGAGGAAGACTAGATATCAAATGTAATAACACATGGAACAAATTTCATACAAATAAATAAAATGGGATTCTAGTGTGGAAATATAAACAAGAGTATATGGGAATGTAGATAAATAAATTAAATTCATTGAAATATTTCAGAGTTTTTTCTAATCCTACCACTAGCTCCATAATCCCAAACTCATCTATATGATACAATCCCCTTTCCCTTACCTGGATCCCTAGTCATTAATTCTACATGTGCATTGGAATTTTAGTTTTTTGTGAGTAATAAAACCCAGTAAGACAATAACAATTCATCATTAATAAGTTTTTACAAGTATAATAGGTGTATTTCATATAAATACCCTAGCCTTAGTAGCCCAGAGTTGGCGGTTACTTTATTAAATTTTCACTAAATACAAGGAATTTTATCTCAAATGACAAAATATTTTTAGTAGTCTTTGAAGAATATATATATACTTGACTCTCATATTACAGATAAACATATAATAAAACATAGAATTTTCGATGATAACACCCTTATTCCATTTATATTATCTCTTCATATCAATCATATTACACTTCATAGAATCCTAGGGAAAAGAAACATAAGAAAGAGGTGATCTTTAATGATCAGTAAGGTTATGTGTATTGTGGAACATATCATGAATGTATAATAAAAAATAAGTAGAGAAAAGTAAATAAATAAAACACATTACATTTAATCAATAACTTGAAACTATAGAAGAATATGGCAGGAATAAATGATGATTAAATAATGTCATATAAATAATAACATGATCTAGAAACTTAGGAATGGATATTATAACTAATTGAATAATCACATGGACATAATTAACTAATCTCATAATGATGGAATGCATAATTTTTTACATCATAACCATGTCGTCAAGTCCTCGTACCAAGACATCATACATAAATGGGTAAGGCCTCAACCAAAAAAACAAACCTTATTTCTCTCATGAGATCTTCTGATTCATCGAGGGTCTATATAGGTCCCCAACCATCACTTATTAATTCCAATTAATTAGACTAATTAAAGGGGAGAAAATTAATCACATAATCATTTTTATTAAAAAACTAGGATATGAAATATTAATAATTTCCCCAATTAATAAACATAAACATAAACCATCAAGAGTAATATAAATAATGGTATGAAAATAGTATATCCTCAGTTTAAATGATCATAAAGAATCAATATAAATAATAAATATGGTATCATTACAAAACATTCCCAATGGAGAATAAGTAAAATGAGGGTTGTTGTCATTGATAAATATAAATAACATAAACATTCCATTAAAAAATATTTTGGAAAATATAGTTTTCACTTTGAAAATCACTTGAAAAAATAAAACACTATAGAAAATTTGGAAAAAAAATTTCCTTTAAAATAATAATGGAAAATTATAAAGTAATATTTTAATTAAGTAGTGGTCATTAAGGAGGGATATTCTATACATTCCGTTAAAAAAATTATTTTCTCACTATTCTAAAATGGTAAAAAATATCTCATTCCAAAAATGAAAATAATATTCTTTTAAAATTGTTTTATAAAACATAATATATGGGTAAAATATTTTCTAATAAGTCATTTGTAGGATGTTGAAAACATTTTTTAAAATGTTTTTAGAAAAAATGGATATGGAAGAAAAGGAATTCTCGACCGAAGAGATAAATAAAGTAAGATTTTCCTCAAAACATTTTCTAAATAATTGTAAGTATAAAAGAAGATAAAATGGAAATATTTCATGAATGTTTCATGAATAACAATATTATAATAAAATTATTGAGTTTCTTTATAGATATATCATAATATGAAATCATTGGAAATTTAGTCATAATTAACATTGATAAACAATGGATTGTAAAGTAAACCCTTAATACTTCAGTAAATTTTAAACCATATCCCACATTACATAAAATGATACTTTCAATACCATGAATTAATATATTTTAATGACATAAAATATCAAAGTTTCATCATATACACCAAAAAAAATAAGTTGTGAATATGACATATGTATCATGGGAGTAAAAGTGAGACAAGAAACCCTTATCTCATGTTTGAATTTATTTTTTCATGTTTGAAAATCCTATATAATAAATATGTATTTATTATACATCTATTAAATAACCATAATAATATATATAGTACCATATATTATTTAATTATAACTTTTTATCATCTTTTTATTAATAATTACTTATTAAAATCATTGTTTTGGGTAATAATTGTTTTGTTTTTCATGTATGATTTGATTTGGTAGTTTTGTTAGTTTTACCTTTATTATGGTTCCATAATCTATAGAATTTTAATTCTAATATAAATATCATATATATTCATTATATAAGTATTTATAATAGTCCGTAAAATTTAGATATAGAAAACTGAGTTACACCATTCATGGAGGTGGTAGGTCGTATGTACGCAAGAACATTGTTTTAAATTTTTTAATATATGAAAAAAAAAAGTTAAATAATTATTTAAATTTAAATAATAATAATTATTTAATATAAATCATATATTTTCATAAAATCCATCCTTATTACCATCTATTAAATGATTAAATTAAAAATGAATCGCATCGCTTCGTGCGGGCGGTAGTCCACACGTATGCACGAGCGACGTAATCAGTTTCCAAAGGATAGGAATGTAAGAAGGTATATGTGATATTGTAATTAAATAAGTATAATTATGTCATAAATATTATATATATATATATATTAAATAAATCATCATATCTAACCATGGTAGGTAGTTATGGAAAACAAATTACATCGGTTCCTAAGGCTTTTGTCCACCGTACACACATTCAACAATTTCATTTCCCATTTGATGGAATAAGAGGAAGATATAGGTTATTAAATCAACAAAATAACATATAATTATATGGTATATATTAATTTTATTATATAATAATTATTAATTAATTACTTAATCCTGTAAGATATGAATAAAAAAACAAATATCTGAGTGAATAAAATTAACTTCACTTAGAAAAACCTTCGTTGTTTCTCTTATTAAGGACCATAGGGTTGATCTTTTTGGAATATTAGTATCTATAGAAAATTTATAAGTATTATTTGAAATATTTTATAGGTATTTTTGAGATAAATGGATTAATAAGTGTGAATAAGTGAGGGGATTTGGTTCCCTTTTATATGTGGCGAAGGGGACCTTCTTGGAAACCACTTTGGAATTTCCCAAAAGAATACAAAATGATAAATTCAATCCATATTAAATTTATTCCAAATTACTTTATATTATAATATAGGATATTAAAAGGTCTAAATATTTCCATAAAATATTATTTATACATTGTTTATTAGAACACTTACCGTTATCTTTTGGTTCAACCCCTCAGTAAACTTGTTTTAACCTTAACTATGGTAATTAATTTTTACAGTTTTTACTATTCATTATGAAACAACATTAATTTTAAATTATTATATAACATTAATTTTGATTATTAAAAATATTTAATCCATTTTAACAAATTAAATTCACAAATTTGGAAAATTTTAATTTAAAATTTAACCCGCAGGCACGACAAAAAAATGGTTTTACAAAGGAATGTTTTTCAAAAGTATAAAATATTTTTTTATAAAAATTGAACATATAATTGATTCCAGTGATCTAAATTAGATTTATTATAATATAATTTTACTAATTTTAATTTTATAACAATTTTAAAACAATATGGCATTTTTTAAATTCTCTAAATGAAAAGGCGATTTTCAATAAAAATTGGTGTTTTTGAATATTCCACAAAAATTTAATCGTTTCATGATATTCCAAAAAAATAACTCTAGTATAATTTTGAAATTATGTTTTAAAAAATTAATATAATTTTGTAAAAAAAATCTCTAGAATTATGAAACAATAATTTTAAAATAAGTGTGGAAAACAAAATGAAGCTGCTTTTTAAAAAAATACAATTTTTCATGAAAAAAATTTCTATTGTTTTCAAATGATTTTTGTTTTTATTTGTAATCAATTGATAAACAATAAATTTATTTATACATGGTTAAACCATAGAATTTTAATAATTTATTTATTCTTATTAATACCCTCCAATTTAATTCCTTGGTTATAATGGTATACTATTTTATAGTTCTTTTAGACCCGGGATTGAATGCATCACAAGATATAGAAGAGATTAAATTTATTTAAAATAAATATATTATAATGTCTTGGGGTATTACATTCCATTATAATAATAAATTCAGAATAAATTGTAAATAATCATATTTTTATCATCTTTATTCTAACCATGCCTTTATAGGCCTCGACTATACCTTCTTGGCCTCCATACCAGAAGGATAATCGAAAGACATTAGTAGTGATCTTGAAATAGCCAAAAGTTTGGTAAATATTACTCAACATACAAAAGGAATCAAGTTTTGGTTTGTACACAATTCTGACTAAAAAACATGTTACTCTACATCCTCAAGGCATCAAGTGAATATGTCAATATCATGGGTCAGTCCACAAGGTCGTTATGCCCCTACCATGTTTATGGTTCCATTGGTGTCATCACTACATGTCTAGTGAACTCCCCCTCTTATGTATATCCATATAATGATGGTCTACTTTTTTTGAATAGAAAATACAATACCTCTAATGTCATGTTCAATACACACAATAGGTAATAGTATAACATGTTTGGTAATAGGATATCATCATGAAAATTTAGTAACAAAAATTGAAAAACATGTGATCAACATTCAGAATATTTAAGACCTACACTAGTATACTCATGGAATCAAGCATCATAAACTGGTCTTGAGGGCTACACAAACACCCACATGAGATCACTATCAAGAAATTTCATAGAATTTATTCCATCATAATATGAAATAAAGGTAACAAGAGTATACAATGGACTCTTATAGTAAGGTCATTCCTACCTCATGGTCATTGATTAAGAACTCCAAAGCTTTTCAAAGTTCAAAGATCGAACCACATCATGTAACGACCCAATGTTTTTCAATGGAAATTACCTTCTCATAAGTTTGTCATAAAATCCAATGAAAATACAACATAATGAATTACTAAGTGCTAAGTGACCTTTAAAAATAGTTTAGTCACTTCTGTGTTTGTAATTTTGAAAATCTGACATACACGGTTATGACCAGAAAGTTATTTGGAGTTCGATTAGAAAAACATAATTTTTGGTGAATAGTAACCTGCCCTTATGAGTAGTAACATACCCTTATAAATAGTGATATAACATAATGAATAGTAACCTTACCTATGATATTATTAAAATAATATTCAAGTGAAATTATGATGTACCTGTATTTTAGAATAAGTAAACGAATGTTTTAAAACTGGGTTTTTATAATAAATTTTGATTTTAATTAAATATTAAATTCATCATATTTAGAAAATTATTTTAAAAAATGGACTTAATTTTTGGATTCTACATGTTGAAAATGGTTAGGGTGAATTTTTGGGATTTTTCTGAAACACTGGAATTTTTTATGGATAGTAAAATCTGATAATTCACAATAAATGCTAAATAATGGATTAATTGAGTCACTGATGATGATATTCTGATGTAAGACCAATTGGATCGACATCAAATGCATTTATTATTGTTCTTGGTCATGTAATACTTATTATTCCTTGTCTTGTGAAGAAATAATAAATTAACGAATAAAAAATTATGAAAATTTTCCTCCACTTCACTATAAATGCCTTTCATTCTTACCTCTTCTCTTGACTCCTCTCAAGCCTTGTGCCTTACCAATATTCTTCCCAAATCTCTCCATAATCTTATCTGCCATGTCCAAAATCCCCCTGCCTCTTCAAAATACCAAAACGTCTCTCATTAAAAGGTTCTCAAAGGGGGAAGTTTCAAGAGGTCTTTAATAACAAGTGGAGAACACCAACGGATTTAAGGTAAAGGATCCTCCCCATTTCACTTTTATTTCAAGATTTTCCTCAATGTTATTCCATTTTATGTGTGATCCCTATATATGGGGTATTATTTTTCACCTTCCCCATACTCCCATTTTGATTTATATGTTATTATAAACCCCATTCTCTCTCATCAAATCCCTTTTAGGTACACCTGATACCGTGCCAATAATTCATAATGAATTCTACCCGAACCTCCTTTACTCCTTCGGGTTTCACAATATTTATTTTTACCCAAATGAAGTTGTCTTTTCTTTTTATGTACAAATTCTACATACTTTTTATATGTTCCAAACTCATGTTCCAAGATCCATCCCTCATTCTCTTTTGGGGATATACATGTTTTTTAGTGATTCCCACCTCAATACCTCCCGATAAAGAAATCATGTGTTAAGGGAACTTCCCGAATTCTTACCTGATTTCAAGTGCACTATATATTTTTTTTAATCCATCATTATCTTTATAAAATCAGTATTTTTATTATGAAAACCTTCTTGGTTAACTTTTGGTTTTATATAAAGTATTGTTCCTTTTTCTATTCTAAATCCTCTATAGTATTTTCCTTAAAACAGAACAAAATGTTTTAATGCTAAAATTTTCCAAATACATTTCTTACAAGTTGTCAGTCCTTTTTGACATCATGTACCATGATATATTCCTATTGAATTTCCAAGTATAATTCCTTTCTTTCATGGACACTTTAATGATACACCCATTGGTTATGATTTATGTCATGTTTGTCGTACCTAATTCTTTCCATGGGCACCCTTATGTTCATATATGGTTGATTGTGTATGATTATTGGTGTGGAAAGATTATTTATGTGGAAAGAATATTCATGAAAATGGTGACATGGGTGTGCATAGATAGCACTTAAATGAATTGGGTAAAGTTAAGTCTCATGAGATGTGATGTGAAACGGGATTGGCGGTTAGCCTTGACCCATATTAAAATGGGAAACAGGATTGGTGGTTAGCCTTGACCCATACTAAAATGTGAAATGGGATTGGTGGTTAGCCTTGACCTGTAATAAATAAATGTATTATGACTCTACCACATTTATATTATTCCATGTTTATATGACCCCATTCTTATATGATATTATTTCATATGTTCCATTCTTTGTTATCATTATGTCATGACTCATGTGCTTAAGATGTATCCTTATGTTCATTCCATTACTGGGCTTTCTAGATCATCCCTCTGTTCATATGTTCCCCAGGGTACCCTATGCAGATGTAAGGGCTCAAAGGAAATTATGAGCTCTTTATGGAGATTCAATAAAGATATTTTTTTTAGCCCCGTGTTTTATGTTTTATGTACCTAGTATTCCAAGACACTAGACATAACAACCCTTGGTTTGTATTCTAATGTATAAATATGCTTAAAATCATGTAATGTTATATATAAAAGGTTTGGGTTGCTATTTTTGGTATCATAGGATGGTATAGTTATTTTTGGAGATTAGGAATGGATAACCTTAGTGAGAACCTAAAGGATGAGACGAAGTATAATAAAACATCCCTAAATTTTGGTAAGTATAGAGTAAGTGGTTTATAAAGAAAATACATCTCTTCCTGGATACAAGCAGACAGAGGCAGCTCTAACACAGATGTTCCTAGGAGTGAAAACTCTGACAAGGAGTTTTGGGCTTGACCTAGGGTATCCTGGTACACGACAACGGGCCTTGCTGCACTCTAGGTTACGATACTCTCGAGGTATATGCTTTGGTAGATTCATGAGATTAGTACCAACCATTATTATGGGAAAAAAACCCATAAGAATATAAGTCAAGAAATAGATCAAGGATAACCTATATTTAAACCTAAGGAATGACAAGTTAGGATGTACTTATTATTTATAAGTTCATCCTATTATGTTCAAAGTTTCCTTTTAATGCTCAATATCTAAGAATTCAAGACCTCTAATTATACGTTTTTTTTATTTAATGGTGGGAAATATAATAACATGCTCCAAAAACCAATGTGATAGGAAATGTGAAGATTTCCCTTATGATATTCTTGATATGACGGCAGTGGGTGCTCAAAACTTCATGACAGTACTTGCTCAGCTAGATCAAGTTATGAATAATAACTTGAATCATTCGGAATACACTCCTCCTCCAAGGAAAGAGAAATTTGTCGTAGAATACTTTATGTGGAAAAGGACTCCCATGTTTAGCAGATCTTTGGATCCCCTCCTCACAGAATAATGGATTAACTCCATTGAAAAGATATTCTTCGTCCTCCAGTTCTTGGAAGAAGAGAAGATTGTACTGGAAGTCTATCTTTTTTATGGGGAAGATGATTAGTGGTGGACACTGATCAAGAATACAATGTCCCAAGAGGAAATTGATTCCATGGATTGAGAGGAATTCAAGATGATGTTTTTCAACAAATATTTTCCTCAAACCCTTCATCTCAAGATGGAAAGTGAGTTCCTCAGACTCAACCAGAAGGAAGATGAGTCCATTGGGGTGTATGAATCAAATTTTACAAGGCTTTCAAGGTATGCCTATGGCTTTGTCATGAACACTAAAATCAAGGTGGATTTCTTCTTTAGCAGTCTAAAGTTGAGTCTATGAAAATCATTGGTGATTAGAGACTTCTATATTAATGAGGATATTTTCCGTTGTTCCCTCAAGGTTGAAATGAAGATTGGAGACTCTCAATGGTCTCGTGGGCCCAGTGACAAAAAGAGGAAAATGGAGAACAACATGGGTGGTTCATCAAAAAAATCCCATGATGGAAAAATCCTGACTTTTCCCCTTGAAAAAATTGTGGGAAGAAGAATCTTGGTAACTTTCTGAAGGGAACCAAGAATTTCTTAAAATGTGGAAAGTTTGGTCATCTGGCCTAGAACTGCCAAAGGGATATGAAGAATCCCACTAATGTTGTAAAAGAAAGGAAGGTTCATATCAACACTCAGCTAGCAGTGCAGTGTTACAACTGTACGGAGCATGGGAATTATGCGAACAACTTCCCTAAGCTGAGGGTTGTCAGAGGCAATCAACAACAACCTCAAAGACAACAAGGAATGTCTTATGTTGTCACTACTGCTGGGGTGGATGCGGAAAATGATGTGGTGATAGGTACGCTAGTTATTCATTCAAGAATAGAAAATGTACTATTTGATTTTGGTTCTACACATTCTTTCATATATTTCAAGTTTAGTAGAACTATTCTCACACCACCTCAAAATTTAGAGGAAAAGTTATCTGTGAGAATAGAGAATGGGGAAATCATTGCATCCATGGTTTATAACTCCTCCCCAGTTAATGTTTGTAGACTGAACCTCCCATCAAATCTATTCATACTTACTTTAGTGGAGTTTGATGCTATCTTGGGTATGGATTGGCTATCTTTGTACAAGTCCAACAAAAACTGTCAGGAAATGGAGATTACTCTTCACATCTCGAAACATCCTCCAATTCTTTATAAGTGTGAAGAGGAAAATGAGACTCCTTTAGAATCTTCATCTCAAGTGTGGATATTGTTTCCATATGAGCAAGCATTTCTCACTCAAATGATTGAGACAAAGGAGAGAATCATGCTTGAAGACATGCCCATTGTGAAGGTTTACACTGATGTATTCCTTGAAGAGTTGTCTGGTCTTCCTCCTAACTGAGAGGTTGACTTCTCAATTATACTTATTCATGGATATTTTCCTATGTCAAAGAAAACTTACAGAATGGACATCATAGAGCTGGATGAACTGAAAAAGAAGTTACAGGAGAATATAGAGAAGGGTTTTATACACCTGAGTGCCTCACCTTGGGGTGTTCCAGTACTCTTTATCAAGAAGAAGGATGGATCAATGCGCCTCTACATAGATTATTGTGAACTCAATAAAATAAAGATAATGAAAAATTATCCCCTACCACAGATAGATGACTTGTTCGATTAGCTTCATGGGGCGAGTTAATTCTCTAAGGTGGACCTTTGGTCAGGATATCAACAATTAATGGTGAGGAAGGAAGATTTTCCCAAGACTGTATTTCGAATGAGGTATGGACACTATGATTTCATAGTGATTCCCTTCAGACTCACTAATTCTCCAGAAATTTTCATGGATTTAATAAAAATAGTATTTTGATATTACCTTGATAAATTTGTGGTGTAAAGACCTGGAATTTCCATGGAATTTTTTTTAATACATGGGAAATTTACGAGTCCGTAGTTTCTAACGGCGCTTGATTCTAAGGCCTGGTGTGCGCGGAATCAATTTCTGAAGTTTTGTTCGAGTATGTTTAGTAAACGTAAGAGCGGGATTTTATATCTTTTGAACCAGTGCTCGGAACTGAAATCTGAGGGCACCGTTGAACTCACAACGTCAGTGATTTCTTAGTGAGACCTTCACCACAGTTGTGTTTTATTGTGAGTGGAAGATTTTTTTTGAGGTTTTTAAATTAAATTGAATAAAATAAAGTGTTCACTTTATTTTATTATTGGTGGTAAAAACCACCAAGTGGTGGTTGGCGATGGGAACTACCACGCCATAACCTCCCATTAGAGGTTATGGTGGTGGGGCCCACCCCCACATTACCTCCCTAGGAGGATTATTAGGTGGGGCCCACCTGACCTCTCTAACCCTCCTTTAAACCCCTTGAGCTCCCCATAAATGGGGGAAACTCTTGGACTTTCCCATTATGGTTCCAAAACACCTATTAATTAATTAATGCCAATTAATTAATTTGAATTGATTTGAATTCTTTTTGATTGCATGGCAATAATAAAATAATAGTGGAGCTATTATTTTATTTTGGCATTGGCGATTATTTTTGGGTGAAACTTTGAGAGAGGAATTGGGAGATTCCTAGAGAACGAAATCCTCTCCAATGAAGAATTCACCGTCTCCGACGAAGAACAAGGACGATGCTCGATCCCGGGATCGGCGGCATGTGATGGGCGCAACATACGACGACATCTTTGAATTCTTTTCCCACACCTTCGACAACGTTCATCGAATCAATGTAGGGGATTTAAGTTTGTTTCTCATTTCCGTTCATCATCATTCGATCTTGGTTACTAATTTTCCAATTGATATCGTAATAACGTGGAAGGCTCGGGCCGCATGAACATGGCATGACCCTATCCCTTTGTTAATTACTTTTGTTGACGAATGGAGGTAGAACAACAACGTCATCCAGCATTGGGCCGACCACGAAGAAACCAGCTGCGGAAGGCCGCCGGTTCTCCGAAAAGGCACAACATCATCATGCCGTGTGGAGGACCAAGGAGTCGTGGATAGGCCAGGCTGTGGCGGTGGTGGCGCGGTGCAGTCGCGTCGTGTGGAGGGCAGGAGGAACGCGGCTCTATCGCGCCGCAGTGGAGGAGTGGGGGCGGCTGGCCGAGCCGGCCGCCATGGAGCTGGACAAGCGGGACAACCCGGATCCCATGGCTTCGGAACCAGTGCAATGCGCCGGTTCTGTTCGACAAACTGGGGGGGCAACCCACTCCCTCGCATGGTCAGTCGGGCCGCCCTGAGGCCGGGCCGCGCCTTCGGGTCTGGCCGCACCTTCGAGTCAGGCTGACCAATTGGGTCAAGCCACACCCACGGACCGGGTTAGATCTCAGTTCGGACCGGGTCAGGCCGAGTCGGTCCGACTTGGTCGGACCAAACTCGGACCCGCTATGGCCATTTACACCTTTTAGCCCGCATGTTGGGCTACGGGTGTCCGATCGACGAACTGTCTACAGCGATGAAATTATTGGAGAAGGAAGATTATTTTGGTATGTCCTACTTGAGGTTTGGATATGGTTGGGATACAGTCGGGTTGTATTGAACCTAAAAATCAACTGGCCCCCTAGAACGGAAAAGCCAATAACTCACAGACCGGGCATCCGGTTGACGCTCTGTCTGTCGTGTTGGGTTTCTTATGATGAGATGGAACATTGGGTTACATAAAATCCAGACTTCATGGTATTTAATGTATCAAAACTTGACTCGATGAGTGGACCCTCCCGGAATCGAGCGTGCTATGTGCGTGAACCCTATGGCTGGCAGCGACTGAGATGAGAAGATCCTCTGTGGGTTCAACAACGATGATACTGTACCAAGATCCTCTGTGGGTTTGACAACGATGACTTCAATACCGGGATCCTCCGTGGGTTTGACAGTAGTGAATTCTGTACGAGGATCCTCCGTGGGTTCGACAGTGATGACTTTTGTACCAGGATCCTACGTGGGTTCAACAGCGCTGATATTGTTCCAAGATCGTACATGTGTTCGATAGAGGAAAAGATTCAGAGGCTACGTCTAATCATCTCTACCCCTCTTCATATGTTGTATACCTATGTGAGATGAGTCTTGACTTTCATTTGTTATCATCGAGATAATTTACATTAGTTCCTTTATGGACCGAGTTGTGCTCGGGCTCGAGAGTTGGAGCCGGACTGTGACTGGTAACTTAGGTATATGTATGGGAATATACCTAAGTAGGGTTGGTTGATACTTCACGATTTTATCTTTCTTCTTTGGTTTATCCTTAGTGGATTCAGGGAGACCTTTGGGGGTCTTGGGGTCCCCTACTGAGTATTGTTATGCTCACCCTTGCAGGGGCTTTTCCCGCACCTTATTGTGTTTCGTTAAGACGACGATCAGAAGTGATCGAGGCTGAGGGTGATGAATAGGAGGCTGGTCAGAGTTTTACTAGATGAGACATACCTCAAGGACTAGTTGTTCGATTTCTATACCTACCCTTTAGGTAGGGTTTCCCCAGTGGATAATCCAGGATCTGTTTCCCTTTTTACTTGTACTTGTACTTGTTGTTCAGTTGGGTTTGAATTCTGGCCCAGTTACTTTCAACACACTTTTCTTTTCTATTTTAGTACATGATGATTCTACTACTTGTGATCAAACTATGTGAGTTCCAGGTTAAAAGTAAATTCCTTCCCTTTTTATCAGGGATTCTCCTTTGGTGCTTGTCGCCTGCCCCTGGCCTATGGAAGGCGGGCTTGGGGTAGTCACGACACGATCCCCGAGGATGGCTCATGAAAAATTAGTATCAGAGGAGTCAGTTATACCACAGAACTTGGAATCTGATTCTTTTAATAAAAATAGTGTTAAGTGTTTTGGGTGTGGTTATCAGTTTAGGGAAACCGGTTTTGGTGTGGTGGCCGACGTATCCCTACACTAGGACTCTAACTTCTGATTTCCGACTCAGTGCATGAAAACATTGATTGCGTGTGTGTTTCCTTTGAAATGTTTTCTTCTTGATTAATTTGTGTTAGCCCACCATGTATATTGTTTTGAACATGGAACACCCGTTTCTATTAGGATGGCCCCACAAAGGAAGCCAGTTAGGGTTCCGAGTTTTGTACCAGATGGAATCCCACCAAGCGACGAGGCCTCAGTACAGGGCCCCATCACAGTGGAGGTACCAGCGGTACCACTACCCGCTAGACCACTGATACCACCATCTCCAGCAGCAGAGACTGCATGTCATCTGAGTGCGTTGCATGAGTTCCAGTGCCAGAGGCCTCCCAGGTTCTGGGGAGAGACGGACCCACAGGCAGCTGAGGATTGGTTGGAGGATATTATGAAAGTTTTCAGAATGGTAAGGACACCAGTCGGTCTCATAGTGATCCTTGTCGCGAGTATCCTGCATGCAGCAGCAGGCAGAAGGTGGAGCATAATTCTCCAGGTGCATGATGAGGCATCACTACTCTGGGAATACTTTGAGAGTCTCTTATGGTCATAGTTTGTTCCAACCACCCTTCGTGCAGTGCGGATTCAGGAGTTACTCCATCTGTAGTGGAGCAGCATGACAGTAGATCAGTACTCAGCAGGGTTCACCGACCTCTCGAGCTACTCCATGGATATGGTGCGGTAACCATTCTTTAGTTCCCGAACCTTCGAGTAGGCACTCAAGCATGAGATCAGAGATTCGATGATCTCCCTCAACATCCCGACGTAGGCGGAGGTGCTGGAGCAAGCCCTTCTTGTGGAGATATTTCTTTTTGAGCAGACTCTAGAAGCGAGACCCACCACATGGTGACACGTAGTGGAGTCTTTTGCAGCCGGTAGTAGAAAGATGTCGCAGAGGTCCAAGCAGACCAGACAATCAGGAGGGCGACCTCAGGATACAGGTTCGTTTGTGTGGGGAACACGAGATAGAGCCATCCATACGAGGATCAGGCAGTGCTACGCATGCGGTGGGCAGGGTCACATGCTTCGTGACTACCCGGACCGTCATGAAGATGAAAAGTAGATAGTAGAGGGACCTCCCAGGCAGTGGTAGAGGTTCAACCTTGGTGGTCCGCTGGGATCAGGCACACGTGGAAGAGGAGCTGGTCGAGTAGTAGGTGGTGGACGATGTTTCGAGGACCTATCACCGCCACCACCAGGAGGTCCACCCCGACCACATGGAGCTAGCAGACAGGGGCGGGCTCAGCTCCAGGCAGTTGAGGCCTATGACCACGGCATACCTGAGATGATCTGAGGTACTATCTGTGTCTACACCACCCTTGATGCTGTACTTATAGACATAGGTGTGAGTCATTATTTTATTGTTGTTGCCCTTTTTCGGAGCTCGGAGATTCCTACGGATCCGTTGGCTTGATCCTTATGACTAGAGACTCCTATAGGAGCAGAATCGATGATTAAGCACTGGTTACGGTAGTGTGAGCTTACTCTAGGAGGCAAGATCTTTGGCTGGGATCTCCTCATAGCGGCGTCGAGGCCTTACAACGTCATCTAAGGTATGGACTGGTTTTCCACAGTTCATGCTCATACAGACTGTATTAGGTGGAAAGTGCGGTGTATCTGTGAGTATGGGATGAGGTTTACTTTCACCGGTGAGAGGGGAGCCTTTGTAGTACATGATGGACTTACCCAGAGAAGGGGGCAGCTGATCACACATTAGTTGGTTAGCCTCATTCTCGGAGCGGTTGATGTGCGGAGTCTTAGTTTTCCTGTTGTGGTGGGTTAATACGCGGATGTTTTTCCTGATGATGTTTCAGAACTATCTTCTCACATAGAGGTGGACTTCTATATTGACATGTACCCCAGGACGGCATCGATATCTACTCCATCATATCGGATGTATCCTGCTAAGCTTTGTGGGTTGTGGGTACAGTTGGAGGACTTGCAGGGGAAGGGATATATCCAACCCATTGTTTCACCCTGGGCATCCCTGATTTTGTTTGCCAAGAAGGCGGATGGGAGCTTGCATTTGAGTGTTGATTATCGGTGCCTGAAAAAGGTGACCGTGAAGAAAAAGTATCCAATCACACGGATTGAAGACCTCTTTGATCAGCTCAAGGGAGCAATATGGTTCTCAAAGATAGACCTTAGGTCAAGTTATCACCAGCTCAGAGTTCGAGATGAGGATGTGCAGAAGATGACCTTTAGGTGTCTGTATGGCCACTACGAGTTCTTGGTTATTCTTTTAGGCATAACCAATGATCCAGTAGTGTTCATGAGTCTCATGAATATGATCTTCCAGCCTTACCTCGATCGCTTTATCGTAGTCTTCATCGACGACATACTGATCTACTCGACTACTAAGGAGGACCATGCCTACCATTTGCGGGTAGTACTGGACACTCTCCGAGAGCACCAGCTTTATAGTAAGCTCTTGAAGTGCCAGTTTTGGATTCGAGAGGATCAATTTCTGGGACACGTCATCTCAGAGGCTGGAGTTGTAGTGGATCCAGTGAATATTGAGGAAATACTTTCTTGGGAGCCACCCAGGAGTGTGACGAAGGTACGGAGTTTTCTGGGACTGGCTGGGTACTATCGGAGATTTGTACCAGACTTCTCCAAAGTTGTTGCACCACTTTCATCATTGATGAAGAAGGGGAAACCCTTCATGTGGTTAGAGAGATGACATCATAGCTTTTAGGAGATGAGGCATAGGTTGACTAGTGCGCCCATTTTGAGGCTACCAGAGGAGGGTGTTGGGTACATAGTTTACTGTGACGCATCAGGGACCAGACTCAGGTGTTTACTGATACAGGAGCGAGCTGTGATCGCGTATGGATCTCGGTAGTTGAGACAAAATGAGTAGAACTACACTACCCATGACATGGAGTTATCAGCATTGGTCTTCATGTTGAATATGTGGCAGCACTATCTTATGGGTGAACATTTTACAGTTTACTATGACAACCAAAGTCTCAGGTACATCTCCTCATAGAAGGACATGAACCTGAGACAGTGATAATGGCTTGAGTTCATCTAGTACTATGACTTTTATATAGTCTATACTCATGGGAAGGGGAACATTTTAGTAGATTCTCTCAGCAGGAGATCAGACATTCAGCTACTAAGAGAGGCGACAGAGCAGCTGGCCACGTTGCAGATATCCTTTGTGGATAGAGATGGAGTAGCCTTTCTACAGTCTCTCATAGTCACTCCTCTTCTTCGTCAGTGAGTCATGAAGGAAAAGCATGGGGACGTTGACTGTGAGACACGACGTGCTCAGATATCCACAGTGTAGGCACCTGATGGATATTCTAAAGGTAAGGAGAACGTCATTTTCTTCAGAGGACGTACCATGGAACTAGTTGCACTTCATGAGGAAGTGTTGAGGGAGTTCCACACTTCTCCATTAGCGGTACATCCAGGAGTGGAAAAGATGTATTAGGACCTCCAACGACAACACTGGTGGTCAGGTATGAAGAAGGCAGTAACAGATTTTGTTTCATGATGCCTCACTTGTCAACAAGTTAAGGCGGAGCACCAGGTTCCAGCAGGCTTGGTTCAGCCCTTAGAGGTACCAAAGTGGAAGTGGGATAGTATATCCATGGATTTTGCGACGGGACTTCCACGTACATCTAGGGAACACGACTCTATCTGGGTGATTGTCAACCGACTCACCAAGTCATCCCACTTCCTACTAATTAGAGAACAGGGTTCAGTAGAGAGCTTGGGACACCTCTATGTACAGGAGATCGTACGGCTTCATGGTGTTCCATCGACGATCATCTCCGATCGAGATGCTCATTTCACTTCCCGGCTATGGAAGGTGTTGAAGGAGGCTTTCGGGACGCAGCTTCGCTTGAGCCCCACCTTCCATCCTCAGATAGATGGTCAGACTGAGAGGATCATTCAGACACTCGAGGACATACTTCATTCATGCATCCTCGACTTTGGTCGCAGCTGGGAGGATCACTTACTCTTGGTAAAGTTTGAGTATAACAACAGCTACCACTCTACCATCGGGATAACACCTTACGAGGCATTGTACGGATAACCTTGCAGATCGCCTTTGTTCTGGACTGACCCAGGGGAGTTAGCAATTGTAGGACCATAGATGGTGCAAGCTACGATGGAGAAGGTGTAGATTATCCAGGAGTAGATGAAGACTACACATAGCACGAAAAACTCATATGCTGATAGAAGACAGATACCACTGGAGTTTGAGGATGGCATCCACGTCTTTTTAGGGGTCTAACCTCGATGAGGTCTACATAGATTTGGCCAAGGTGGTGAGTTATCTCCACATTTCATCGAACTTTTCCAGGTCCTCACCAGGGTTGGCGATGTGTCTCACCGCATGGCTCTTCCACCTCAGTTTCACCGGGTGCACGACGTCTTCCACGTATCTCAGCTGAAGAGATACGTGCATGACCCGTTCCACATCATCGACCATGGAGATCAGGACATAGATGATGGGGAAAAATTCACGGTGGTTCTAGTAGAGATTGAGGATTGACAGGAGCGGGTCCTGTGTGGATGGTCAATACCTCTGGTTCACATTCATTGGTAGCACGAGAACCTCCAAGAGAGCACATGGGAGCAGGAGGCTCATATGCGTGCTCAGTACCCCCATTTGTTTCCTTAGTGTGAGTTGTAGATTATGGGAATGTAAATCCCTGAGGTGGAGAGAATGTAAAGACCCAGAATTTATGTGGAATTATTTTTTAATACATGGGAATTTGACGAGTCTGTAGTTTCTGACGGCGCTCGATTCTGAGGCCCGTTGTCCCCGAAATCAATTTCTGAAGTTTTGTTAGGGTACGTTCAGTAAATGTACGAGTGAGATTTTATATATTTTGAACTGGTGATCTGAACTAAAATCTGAGGGCACTGTTGAACTCACAGCGTCGGTGATTTCTTAGTGATACCTTCACCGCAATTGAGTTTTATCATGAGTGGAAGATATTTTTTTGGAGGTTTTTAAATTAAATTGAATAAAATAAAGTATTCACTTTATTTTATTAGTGGTGGTTAAAACCACCAAGTGGTGGTTGGATGTGGGGGCCACCACACCATAACCTACCATGAGAGGTTATGGTGGTGGGGCCCACCCCCACATAACCTCCCTTGGAGGATTATTAGATGGGGCCCACCCAACCTCTCTAACCCCCCTTTAAACCCCTTGAGCTCCCCATAAATGGGGGAAACTCTTGGACTTCCCCATTATGGTTCCAGCACACCTAAGAATTAATTAATGCCAATTAATTAATTTGAATTCTTTTTAATTCTTTTAAATTCTTTCTGATTGCATGGAAATAATAAAATAATAGTGGAGCTATTATTTTATTTTGGGGTTGGTGATTCTTTTTGGGTGAAACATTGAGAGAGGACTTGAGAGATTCTTAGAGAATGAAATCCTCTCCAACGAAGAACGTACCATCTCTGACGAAGAACGAGGATGACTCTTGAGCCTGGGATCGGCAGCGTGTGACGGGCGCAACATACAATGACGTCTTCAAATTCTTTTCCCACGCCTTCGACAATGTTCATCGAATCAAGGTAGGGGATTTAAGTTTGTTTCTCATTTCCATTCTTCATCGTTCGATTTTGGTTATTAATTTTCCAATTGATATCGTAATAACATGGAAGGCTCGGGCCGCACGAACATGGCTCGACCCTCTCCCTTTGTTAATTACTTTTTTTGACGAATGGAGTGGGGCCAACAACGGCAGCCGGCATCGGGCCTACCATGAAGAAACCAGCGATGCAAGGCCACTGGGTCACCAAAACGGTGCGACATCATCATGCCACATGGAGGAGCTGAGGGCCGCTGCCAAAACTAGCCGCGGTGGAAGAGGCGTGGCGTCGTTGCGCCGCACGGAGGACCAAAGAGCCATAGCCAGGCCATGTCGTGGTGGTGGTGGAGCAGCGCCGTCGCGCCGCACAGAGGGCAAGAGGACCAAAACTCCATTACGCTGCGGTGGAGGAGTGGTGGCGGTCGGCCGGGCTGGCCGCCGTGGAGCAGGATAAGCGGGATCACCCGGGTCTCGCGACTCCTAAACTGGCACAATGCGCTGGTTCTGTTTGAAAAACCGGGGGGGGGGGCGCGACACCCCCCTCCCATGCATGGCCGGATGGGCTACCACGTGTCGGGCCACCACCGATGGGCTGCCCTTCGGCTGGGCCCCCACGGGCCGGGCCACCACGGTCGGGCCGAGTGGCCTTGGCCGGGCCGCCACGGGTCGGGCCGCCACGGGCCGGGTTGCCCTTCGGTCGGGCCGCCACGGGCCGGGTCGTACCTTCGGTTCGGGACGCACCTTCAGTTCGGGATGACTACTCAGGTGGGGCCGCACCCACAGACTGGGTATGATCCCAATTAGGACCGGGTCGAGTCGGGTCAGTCCGACTAAGTCAGACCGAACTCAGACCCGCTATGGCCATTTACACCTTTTAGCCCGCATCTTGGGCTACAGGTGTCCGATCGACGAACCGTCTACAGCGATGGAATTCCTGGAGCGGGACTATTCTTTTGGAATATCCTACTTGAGGTTTGGACACAGTTGGGATATGGTTGGGTTGGTTTAAACCTAAAAACCAATCGGGACCCTCGAACGGAAATGCCAATAACTCACAGATCGGGCGTCTGATTGACGCGCCGTCTGTCACGTTGGGTTCCTTATGATGAGACAGAACTTCAAGATACTTAAACTCTAGAATTCGTGGTAGTTTATGAATCATAACTTGGCTCGAGGAGCAGATCCTCCCAGAATCGAGCGTGATGTGTGCGGGAACCCTATGGTTGGTTGCGACTGAGATGATAGGATCTTCCGTGGGTTCGACAATGAAGAAACTGTACCAGGATCCTATGTGGGTTTGAAAGTGATGAATTCTGTATAGGGATCCTCCGTGGGTTTGACATTGGTGACTTCTGTACTCGGATCCTCTTTGGGTTTGACAATGTTGACTTCTGTACCAGGATCCTATGTGGGTTCGATAGCATTGATATTGTTCCAGGATCCTATGTGGGTTAGAAAGATGAGATGATTCAGAGGATACATCTAATAATCTCTACCCCTCTTCATGTGTTGTATTTTTGTGTGAGCTAAGTCTTTCCTTTCAGTCATTATCATCGAGATAATTGACTTTACTTCCTTTATGGACTGAGTTGTGCTTTGGCTCGAGAGTTGGAGTCGGATTGTGACTGGTAACTTAGGTATTTATATGGGCATATATCTAAGTAGGGTTGGTTGATACTTCTTGATTGTATCTTTCTTATTTGGTTTATCCATATTGGATTCTGGGAGACCTTCAGGGGTCTCAGGGTCCGCTACTAAGTATTGTTATTATCACCCCTGCAAGGACTTCACCCGCACCTTGTTGTGTTCTGTACAGACGACTGTCAGCAGTGATCGAGGCTGAGGGTGACAGGCGGGAGGCTTCTCAGAGCTGGACTAGATGGGACATACCTCAGGGATGAGTTTTTCAAGTTCTGTACCTACCCTTCAGGTAGGGTTTCCCCGGTGGTCGATCCAGGAGCTATTTTCATTTTTACCTGTACTTGTACTTGTTGTTCAGTTGGGTTTGTATTCTGTCCCACTTACTTTTAGCACGCTTTTCTTTTCTATTTTAGTACTTGTTTCTTCTAATTATTATGATCAGACTATGTGAGTTATAGGTTAAAAGGAAATTCCTTCCATTTTTATCAGGGATTCGCCTTTGGTGCTAGTCGTTGGCCCCTGGCCTATGGAAGGTGGGCTTAGGGTAGTCACGACATGGGCCCCAAGGACGGGTCGTGACATGTGGTAATATTTTTTGATTATATTATTATATACTCCAAGAGCAAGGAGTAACATGAGGAGCATTTGGATACTGTGTTAAATACTTTGCGAAGGGAGAAGTTATATGCAAAGTATAGTAAATGTGAGTTTTGGATGGGGGAAGTATCATTCTTGGGGCATGTTATCACCAGCAAAGGGATGTCTATGGACCCTTTCAAGATGAAGGCAATTGAAGAGTGGACCAAACCAACTTATGTAACAGATATCTGTAGATTTTTGGGTCTATCTAGGTATTATCAGTTATTTGTGAAGACTTTTTCATGATTGTCAAACCCAATGACCAAGCTGACATGAAATGGGTAATGTTTGTCTAGATGGAAGAATGTGAGGTAATCTTCAAGGAGCTAAAGAGAAGGTTGATCATTACACCTGTACTCACATTACCGAAAAGTAGAGAACGTTTTGTGATATACAGCAAGGCTTCAAAGAAAATCTTGGGTTGTGTACTCATGAAAAATGATAAAGTGATAAACTATGCCTCACGGAAGTTAAAGATCCATGAGCAGAACTACCCAACGCATGATCTAGAGCTGGAAGTCATGATTTTTTCCTTGAATATCTTTAGGTATAACATTTATGGTGAGAAGTGTGACATATACTCCAATAACAAGAGCCTAAAGTATATATTCATACAAAAGGATCTCAACGTACATCAAATAAGATGGTTATAGTTAATTAAGGATTATGATTGCTCTATTCAATATCATCCTAGAAAGGCCAACAAAGTAGTTGATGATATTAGAAGAAAAGAACCAGCTACTCTATCCACGTTACAGATTCAGAAAGACCCTATCTTCTTGGATATGAAAAGGATGGATTTAGAAATCTTATGGGCAGGGGATACGTCCTACCTTACCCAAATGATTGTGCAACCATCCATTCAAAAGAAGATTAAGGAAGCACAACGGGATGATTTGGAGTCACAAAAGAGGGTGAAAGTAGTAAAGGAAGGTAATCTACAAGAGTTCCATATCAACGATGATGGGTTGATTTGGTTTAGAATGCGGCTTCGTGCGCCTTCATCACCCAGGATAAAGAAAGATCTATTAGAAAATTCACATAGCTCACCATTCTCTATCTATCCTGGGAGTACCAATATGTACTGTGATCTTAGAGAATACTTCTCTTGGGATAACAAGAAGAAGGAGATTTCAGAATATATATCAAGGTTCTTGGTATGTCAGAAAGTTAAAGAAGAACTAAAAAATTCCAAAGGGATGATACAACCATTGCCTATACCCATGTGGAAATGGGAGAATTTCACAATGGACTTTGTCACAGGTCTCCTGAAGACGTCACAGGGAAATAATCTGATATGGGTTGTGGTTGATCGACTCACCAAGACTTCCTATTTTATCACTATTCGAGAAGACCTCTCACTAGAAAAAATTGAAAAATATATATGTGAAGGATGTAGTGATACTGCATGGTGTTCCACTCTCAATTGTCTCTGATCGTGTTCCATGGTCCACATATAAATTATGGATAAGTCTTCAACATTATTTGAGTACTGAATTAAATTTTAGCATGGCCTATCATCCCCAAACTAATGGTCAATATGAAAGGACTGTTCAAATGCTTGAAGATATGCTAAGAGCCTGATCTCTAGAATTCAAAGGTGGATGGGATCAGCATCTCTCATGGGTTGAGTTCTTATACAACAATAGCTTTAGCTCGAGTATTTGAATGGCTCTATATGAATCTATATATAGAAAGTGATGTAGAACTCTAACCTGTTGGGCTGAAGTTGGAGAACGAAAGTTACTTGGACCTGATCTTGTGTAAGAGATGTTAGAGAAGGTTCAAGTCATCCAAAAAAACATTGCAGATGCTTAGAGTTGGCAAAAAAGTTATGATGACAAACGTCAAAGGGACTTGGAGTTTGAAATTGGAGATAAAGTCTTCCTTAGAATATCATCATGGAAGAGAGTCACGCAGTTTGTAAATAAAGGGAAGCTAAGTCCAAGGTACATTGGCCCCTTTGAAATCCTTGACTTCATAAGAGATGTGGAATATCGTCTTGCACTTCCACTGAATATGGCTTGAGTTCATGATGTGTTTCATGTATCACTCCTGAGAAAGTACATACCTGATCCCTCACATGTACTGAACTTAGAGGTGGTGTCGCTGGAAGATGATATCTCTTATGAGGATCAACCATTGAAGATTCTAGACCGAAGAGATAAGGTTCTATGCAACAAGACAACCCACCATGTAAAAGTGTTGTGGAGGAACAAAAAGTTTGAAGAAGATACTTGGGAACTAGATGAGGCAATGAAGGAGAAGTACCCTCACCTGTTTATGGCTTAGAATGTAAAATGAAATTTTGAGGGAGAAATTTTATAAGGGGGGAAGAATGTAACGACCCGATTTTTTTCAATGGAAATTTTCTTCTCATAAGTATGTCATAAAATCCAATGAAAACATAGCATAATGAACTATTAAGTGTTAAGTGACCTTTAAACATAGGTTTTTCACTTCTGTGTTTGGAATTTAGAAAATCTTACATACACGGTTGTGACCAGTAAGTTATTTGTAGTCCGATAAGGGAAAATTATTTTTTGGTAAATAGTAATATACCCTTATGAATAGTGATATAACTTAATGAATAGTAAACTTACCTATAATGGTATTAAAATAATATTCATGTGAAATTATGATGTACCTATATTTTAGAATAAGTAAACGAATGTTTTAAAACTGAGTTTTAATAATAAATTATGATTTTAATTATATATTAAATTAATCATATTTAGAAAATTATTTTTGAAAAATGGACTTCATTTTTGGATTCTACTCGTCGGAAAATGGTTGGGGTGAATTTTTTTGATTTTTCTGAAATACTGGGATTTTTTATGAATAATAAAATCTGATAATTCACAATAAATGCTAAATAATGGATTAATTGAGTCATTGATGATGATCTAATGATGTAATCCCAATTGGTTCTAAGTCACATGCATTTATTATTGTTATTGGTCATGTAATACTTACTATTACTTGTCTTGTGAAGAAATAATAAACTAATGATTAAATAATTATGAAAACCCTGCTCCCCTCCACTATAAATGCCTCCCATTCTTACCTCTTCTCTAGACTCCTCTTAAGCCTTGTGCCTTGCCAATATTCTACCCAAATCTCTCCCCAATATCCTCCCCCACATCTAAAAGCCTCAATACCCTTAAAAATACCAAAACCTCTCCCCTTAAGAGGTTCTCATAGGAGGAAGTTTCAAGAGGTTTTTAATAACAAGTGAAGAACACCAACGGATTTAAGGTAAGGGATCCTCCTCATTTCACTTTTATTTCAAGATTTTCCTCTAAGTTATTCCATTTTATGTGCAATCCCAAATGATGGAGTACTATTTCTCACATTACCCATACATCCCTCATGATTTATAAGTTATTAAAAACCCCATTCTCTATCAACAAATCCCATTTAGGTACATTTGATATCATGCCAATAATTCTTAATGAATTCTACCTGAACCTCCTTTACTCCTTCGGGTTTCTCTATCTTTCTTTTTAACCAAATGAAGTTTTATTTCCTTTTTATGTAAAACTTATAAATATAGTTTATATGCTCCAAATTTATGTTCCAAGATCCATCCCTCATTCTCTTTTGGGGTTATACATGTTTTTAGGTGATTCCCACCTCGATACCCCCCAATAAGTAATCATGTTTTAAGGGAACTTCCCAAATTCTTACCCAATTTCAAGTGCAATCTATATTCTGTTTTAAGACACCATTTTTTTTATAAAATCAGTATTTTTATTATGAAAACCTTCTTGGTTAACTTTTGGTTTTATATAAAATATTGTTCACTTTTCTATTTTAAAAGCTCTATAGTATTTTCCTTAAAACCTCACAAAATGTTTTAATGCTAAAATTTCCCAAATAAAACTTATTAAAAGTTGTCACTCCTTTTTGAAATCATGTACCATGATATATGCCTATTTAATGTCCATGTATAATTACTTTCCTTCATGGAAACTTTCATGATATTCCCATTGGTTATGATTTATGTCATGGTTGTGGTACCTCATTCTTTCCATGGGTAACCTTATGTTTATGTATGGTTGATTATGTATGATTATTGGTGTGTAATGATTATTTATGGGGAAAGAATATTTATAAAAATTTTGATATGGTTTCTCCCAGATAGTGCTCCAATGCATTAGGTAAATTTAAGTCTCATGATATGCGATGTGAAATGGGATTTGCGGTTAACCTTGACCCGTACTAAAATGGGAAACGAGATTGGAAGTTAGCCTTGACCCATAATAAAATGGGAAACGGGACTGGCAGTTATCCTTGACCCATAAGAAATAAATGTATTATGATTCTTCCACATTTATATGATTCCATGTTTATATGATCACATGCTTATATGATATGATTTCAAATGTTCCATGCTTTGTTATCATTATGACATGCCTCCTAAATCATGTGCTTAGAATGTATCCTTATGTTCATTCCCTTACTAGGATTTTTAGCTCATCCCTTTGTTCATATGTTCCCCATGGTATTGTATGTAGATGTAAGGGATCAAAGGCAGTTAGGAGCTCTTTATGGAGATTAAATAAAGAAATGTTTTTTTAGCCCCATGTTTTATGTTTTATGTACCTAGACTTCCAAGACACTAGACTTAATGATCCTTGGATTTTACTCTAATATATAATTATGCTTAAAATAATGTAATGTTATATACAAAAGGCTTGGGTCTCTATAGTCGATATCAGAGGATGGTTTAGTTATTTTTGGAGATTATGAATAGATAACCTTAGTGGGAAGCTTAAGGATGATATGAAGTATAATAAAACATCCCTAAAATTTGGTAAGTACAGAGTAAGTGGTTTATTAAGAAAATAAATCCTTGACTGGATATGAACAGGTAGAGGTGGCTCTGACACAGTTGTACCTAGGAGTGAAAACTCCGACAAGGAGTTTCGGGCTTGACCCGGGGTATCCTAGTACATGACAACGGGCCTTGCTGCACTCTTTGTTACGACACTCCCGGGGGATATGCTTTGGTAGATTCATGAGCTTAGTAAAAACTATTATTAAGGGACAAAAAACCTATAAGAATATATTTCAATAAATAGATTGAGGATAACCTAGATTTAAACCTAAGGAATCACAAATAAGGGTGTACTTCTTATTTATAAGTTCATTATTTTATGTACAATGTTTCCATTTTATGCTCAATAGCTAAGTATTCAGGACCTCTAATTATACGTTTTCTTCTCAGTTAATGGTGGTAAATAGAAGAACACACTCTAACAACCAATGTGATAGGCAATGTGAAGATTTCCCTAATGTTATGCCTGATATAACGGGAGCAGGTGCTCCAAAATTCATGAAAGTACTTGCTCAGCTGGCTCAAGTTATGAATAATAACTTGAATTGTGTGGAATACCCTTTTCCTCCAATGAAAGAGAAAGTTGTCATATAATACTTCATGCGGCAAAGGACTCCCATGTTTAGCGGATATTCTGATCCCATCTTTGTGGAACAATGGATTAACTCTTTTGAAAAGATATTCTCTGTCCTCTAGTGCTCAGAAGAAGAGAATATTATACTGGCAGTCTATCATTTTGATGGGAAAGATGATCAGTGGTTATTCTCTGTCCTCTAGTGCTCAGAAGAAGAGAATATTATACTGGCAGTCTATCATTTTGATGGGAAAGATGATCAGTGGTGTACACTGATCAAGAATACAAAGTCCCAAGAGAAAATTGATTCCATGTATTGGGAGGAATTAAAGAGTATTTTTTTCAACAAATATTTTCCTCAAACCCTTCATCTCAAGATGGAAAGAGAGTTCCTCAGACTCAAGCAGAAGAAATATGTGTCCATTAGGGCATATGAAAAAAACTTTACAAGGCTTGCAAGGTATGTCTCTGGCTTTTTTATGAACACTGAAAGCATGGTAGATCGCTTCTTTAGTAGACTAAAGTTGAGTATATAAAAAGCATTGGTGATTCAAGACTTCAAAAATTATAAGGATATTGTTCGTTGTGCCCTCAAGGTTGAAATATAGATTGGAGACTCTCAGTTTTCTCATGGACCCAGTGACAATAAGAGAAAAATGGAGAACAACATGGGTGGTTCATCAAACAAATACCTTGATGGAAAGAAGCCTGACTTTTCCCCTTGCAAACATCTTGGGAAGAATCATCTTGGTAACTTTCTGAAGGGAACCAAGAATTACTTCAAATGTGGAAAGTTTGGTCATCTGGCCAAGAACTGTCAAAGGGAGATGAAAAATCCCGCTAATGTTGAAGAATAAAGGAAGGTTCAAATCAACACTCAGCCAACAGTGCAGTGTTACAACTATAAGAATCATGGATAATATGTGAACAATTTCTCTAAGCTAAGGGTTGTCGGAGGCAATCAACAATAACATCAGAGGAAACATAGAAGGTCTTATGCTATCACTACTACTGGGGTCGAGATAGGAAATGATGTGGTGACAGGTATGCAAGTTATTCATCCAAGAATAGAGAACGTTCTATTTGATTCTAGTTCTACACATTCTTTCTTATCTTGCAAGTTTAGTAGAACTATTCAAACACCACCTAAAAATTTAGAGAAAATGTTATATGTGAGAACAATGAATGGGGAAATCGTTGAATCCACGGTTTATAACTCATCCCCGATTAACGTTTGTGGACTGAACCTCCCAGCAAATCTCTTCATACTTCCTTTAGTCTAGTTCGACGCTATCTTGGGCATGGATTGGCTATCTTTGTACAAGGCCAACATAAACTATCTGGAAAGGGAGATTACTCTTCACATCTCGAAGCATCCTCTTATTCTTTACAAGTGTAAGGAGGAAAATGAGTCTCTTTTAGAATCTTCACCTCAAGTTTGGATATTTTTTCCTTATGATCAAGCATTTCTAGCTCAAATTATTTAGACAAAGAATATAATCATGCTTGAAGACATGGCCATCATGAGGGATTACACTGATGTATTCCCTGAAGAGTTGCCTGGTCTTCCTCTTGACCAAGAGGTTGAGTTCTCAATTGAACTTTTTCTTGGATCTTTGCATATATCAAAGACACCTTACAGAATGGCCACTGTAGATCTGGAGGAACTAAAAAAGCAGTTACATGAGAATATGGAGAAGGGTTTTATATGCCCAAGTGCCACACCTCAGGGTACGCCAGTCCTCTTCGTAAAGAATAAAGACATATCAATGCACCTCTACATTGATTATCGCGAGCTCAATAAAATCACAATAAAGAACAAGTATCCCCTACCACAGATAGATGAATTATTTGATCAGCTGTGTGGGGCCAGTTATTTATCTAAGGTGTACCTTTAGTTGGGATATCATCGATTAAAGGTGTGGAAAGAAGATATTTTCAATACTTCCTTTTGAATTAGGTGTGGGCAGTATGAGTTCATAGTGATTCCCTTTTTACTCACTAATTCTCCAGAAATTTTCATTGATTTAATTAATAGAGTCTTTAGAGGTCACCTTGACAAATTTGTGATAGTCTTTATTGATGATATTCTCATATACTCCAAGAGAAAGGAGGAACGTGAGGCATATCTAAATACTGTGTTAAATACTTTGTGAAGGGAGAAGTTGTATGCAAAGTACATTAAATGTGATTTCTGGATGGGGGGAGTATCATTCTTGGATCATGTTATCACTAGAAAAGGGATATCTGTGGACCCTTCCAAGACGAAGGCAATTGAAGAGTGTCCTAGGCCAACTTCTGTAATGGATATCTATATCTTTTTGGGTCTATATGGGTATTATCGACGATTTGTGAATAACTTTTCACAATTTTCAAACCCAATGACCAAGTTGACATGGAAGGGGGTAACGTTTGTCTGGATGTAAGAATGTGAGGTAAGCTTCAAGGAGCTAAAGAGAATGCTGATCACTGCACATGTACTCACATTACCAAAAAGTGGAGAATGTTTTTTGATATACAGTGATGCTTCAAAGAAAGTATTTGGTTGTGTACTCAGGGAAAATTATAATGTGATATCCTATGCCTCACGAAAGTTGAAGATCCATGAGAAGAACTACCCGATGTATGATCTAGAGTTGGAAGCCGTGATTTTTACCTTGATGATCTGGCGGCACAACCTTTATGGTGAAAAGTGTGACATATACATCGACCACAAGAGCCTATATATTCACACAAAATGATCTCAACATGCATCAAAGAATATGGTTAGAGCTAATTAAGGATTATGATTGCTCTCTTTAATGTCATCCTGGAAAGGTGAACAAGGTAGTTGATGCTCTAAACAGAAAAGAAACTACTACTCTATCCCTGTTACGGATTGAGAAAGACCCTATCTTTTTAGATATGCAAAGGATGGATTTATAAATCATAAAGGTAGGGGATACATCCTACCTTACCCAAAATATTGTGCAACCATCCATTCAATAGAAGATTAAGGAAGCAAAAAAGGGATGATGTGGAGTTACAAAAGAGGGGGAATGTAGTAAAGGAAGGGAAGCTGCAAGAGTTCCATATCAATGATGATGGTGTGATTTGGTTTGGAACGAGGCTTTGTGTGCCTTCATCACCTGGGATAAAGAAGGATCTATTAGACAATGCACATATCTCAACATTCTCTATCCATCCTGGGAGTACCTAGATGTTTTGTGATCTCTGAGAACACTTCTGGTAGGATCCCATGAAGAAGGAGATTGCAGAATATATATCAAGGTGCTTGGTATTTCAGCAAGTTAAAGAAGAGAAACAAAAGTCCGAAGGGATGATGCAACCATTTCCTATACCCATGTGGAAATGGGAGAATGTCACTATGGACTTTGTCATGGGTCTCTCGAAGACATTAATGGGAAATAATGTGATATGGGTTGTGGTTGAACGGCTCACCAAGACATCCCATTTTATCACTATTCGGGAAGACCTCTCGCTAGAACAACTTGCAAAAATATATGTGAAGGATGTGGTGAGACTGCATGGTGTTCCACTCTCAATTGTCTCTAGTCGTGATCCAAGATTCACATCTAAATTTTGGAGGAGTCTTTAACATGCTTTGAGTATTGAATTAAATTTCAGCACGACCTATCATCCTCAAACCGATAGCCAATATGAAATGACTATTTAGACGCTTGAAGATATGCGAAGAGCCTGCTCTCTAGAATTCAAAGGTGGATTGGATTAGTATATCCCATTAGTTGAGTTCTCATACAACAATAGCTTCTACTCAAGTATTCGTATGGCTCTGTATGAAGCATTGTATGGAAAGTTATGTAGAACTCCAACCTATTGGGATGAAGTTAGAGAATGAAAGTTACATGGACCTGATATTGTGCAAGAAATGTTGGAGAAGGTTCAAGTCATCCAGAAAAACATCAAATATCCTTAGAGTCGGCAAAAGAACTACCCTGAAAACTATCGAAGGGACATGGAGTTTGTCATTTGAGATAAATTCTTCCTTCAAATATCAGCATGGAAGATAGTCTTGCATTTTGGAATGAAAGGGAATCTAATCCCAAGTTACATTGGCCCCTTTGAGATCATTGACTGCATAGGAGTTGTCCCCTATCTTCTTGCACTTCCACTGAATATGGATCGATTTCATGATGTGTTTCACCTGTCACTCTTGAGGAAGTACATACCTAATCCCTCACATGTACTGAACTCAAAGGCGGTGCAGCTGGAAGATGATCTCTATTATGAGGAGTAGCCAATGAATATTTTTGACCGAAGAGATAAGGATCTACGCAACAGGACAACCCACATTGTAAAAGTGTTGTAGAGGAACCAAAAGTTAGAAGAAGCTACTTGGGAACTAGGGGAGGCAATGAAGGAGCAGTACCCTCACCTGTTTATGGCTTAGAATGTAAAACAAAATTTCAAAGGTGAAATTTCATAAGGGGGGAAGAATGTAACGACCCAATGTTTTTTAATGGAAATATTATTCTAATAAGTATGCCATCAAATCCAATGAAAACACAAAATAATGAGCTACTAAGTTCTAAGTGACCTTTAAACATAGATTTTTCACTTCTGTGTTTGGAATTTTGAAAATCTGACATACATGGTTGTGACCAGTAAGTTATTTGCATTCCGATAAGAAAAAAATAATTTTTGGTGAATAGTAAACTACCCTTATGAATAGTAACATACCCTTATGAATAGTTATATAGCCTAATGAATAGTAACCTTACCTATGATGGTATTAAAATAATATTCAAGTGAAATTATGATGTACTTGTATTTTAGAATAAGTAAATGAATGTTTTAAAATTGAGTTTTAATAATAAATTATGATTTTATTTAAATATTAAATTAATCATATTTAGAAAATTATTTTTGAAAAATGAAATTCATTTCTGGATTATAAACATCAAAAAATGGTTAGGTTGAATTTTTGGGATTTTTCTGAAATACTTTAATTTTTTATGAATAGTGAAATCTGATCATTCACAATAAATGCTAAATAATGGATTAATTGAGTCATTGATGATGATCTATTGATGTAAGCCCAATTGTTTCAAAGTCACATGCATTTACTACTATTCTTGGTCATGTAATACTTACTATTCCTTGTATTGTGAAGAAATAATGAACTAATGATTAAAAAATTATGAAAACCCTCCTCTCCTTCACTATAAATGCCACCCATTCTTACCTATTCTCTTGACTCCTCTCAAGCCTTGTGCCTTGCCAATATTCTGCCCAAATATCTCCCCAAGCTCCTCCCCCACATCCAAAATCCCTTAGTCTCTTCAAAATTCCAAAACCTCTCCCCTTAATAGGTTCTCAAAGGAGGAAGTTTCAAGAGGTCTTTAATAACAAGTGGAGAACACCAACAGATTTAAGGTAAGGGATCCTCCCCATTTCACTTTTATTTCAATATTTTCCTATATGTTATTCCATTTTATGTGTCATCCTTAATTATGTGGTATTATTTCTCAATTTCTCCATACTACCCTCATGATTTATAAGTTTTTAAAAACCCCATTCCCTCTGTAGACCCCGGAAAACGCATCCCCAAAATTTTCCAAATGCATCCATACATGATCCAAGATCGTAGTCCATTTTTCAAGCTTCGATTTGGTAGGTCGTAGGGCCCGAACGGAGTTACGGATTAGGAGTTATGGACGTTTGAAGTTGGGATGGAAATCTGGTTCGCGAAGCCCATTCGCGAAGCCCCCCTCCGTGATCGCGGAGCGCCACCACGAAGCAATGAGGCGAGAGGCTCCGCGAACCCGTTTGACATTTGCGATGCACCGCGAAGACCCGTCGCGAAGCACTAATGCGAAGCACCGATGCGAAGCACCCGTGCAGCGCAGTCCCGCGAAGCCCCGCCGCGAAGCGCCCCGACCATCATGGCCTCGTGAAGCACCAGAGGCGGTGATGCTCCGCGAATGCATTTGACGTTCGCGAGCCGCCGTGAAGCTCCAGAGGCGGTGATGCTCCGTGAACGCATTTGACGTTCGCGAGCCCCCGCGAAGCACCAGAGGCGGTGATGCTCCGCGAACGCATTTGACGTTCGTGAGCGCGCCGCGAAGCACCTGAGGCGGCGCGGAAGTTCTGCTTCGCGGTGCCCCTGCCTATAAATACCCAGCTCACCCCCCTTCTCGAGGGGGACGGCCACGGCCACTTCGCCCCTTGGGCGGCCGAGCGGAGCTCCGCATTGCGGCTCCGTGAAGCCATGCTCCGCGAGCAGCTTCCTTCGCGTTGCTGCTCCGCGAGCCGAGACTCCAGGAGTCCATGCCTCGCGAGCCTATGCTCCGCGATGCCGCTCCGCGAGACCAAGCTCCGCGAGAGCCCTTTGCTCTGCGAGCCCTTGCTCCGCGATGCTGCTCCGCGATGCTGCTCCGCGAGACCAAGCTCCGCGAGCCCCCTTTGCTCCGCGAGAGACCATTGCTCCGCGAGGCCATGCTTCGCGAAGCTACTTCGCGAAGACCCATCCATCGCGAGGATCCTACCTTCGCGCTCACCGGTCCATACCGCGGGGGCTGCGCCCCCGCTCCCCCGCTCGGGTTCAGTGCCGCGCTGCGGTCCCGGCCCTCCGGGCCGGTCCCTTCGCAACCGTCACAGACCCCCATGAAAAATGGAGAGTCGCACCGCGAACTTTTTGGGCTGGGATGCCGAGATTTTCCATTGCGCTCCCACCTTCCACCTATGGAACACCATGATTCGAGATACTCCTCCACACACCCTGAAACACCTTGAGTTGACATATCCTCTTGGTTTCATTCCATGTCGTGAGTCGAGATTCTCATCATCAATTCCCCAAGTACCTCGAGTCGAACCATCCCTCAGGCAACTCCTCCAAACCCGATCACTTGGCTCCTATGCCAGGTTGAACCAGAAAGGGCTGCTTTGCGTAAGTCCCAACACCAACCATTTCTAGGCACCTTCTGCCTAATAGTCCTATCTACATGACTATAAACTGTAGTACTCCCTATCTAACAAATGATAGGATGCCTCTCGCTTCTAACGAGTGATGCCTCATGCTCCTAGAATGAGATGCCAATAGTCCCACCTACATGACTCTAAACTGTAGTAATCCTTATGTTCCAAACATAGGATGCCTCTTGCCCTATACGAGAGATTCCTTATGCTCCAAGCATGAGATGCTAATAGTCCTCTCTACATGACTATAAACTGTAGTTCTCCCTATCTAACAAATGATAGGATGCCTCTCGCTTCTAACGAGTGATGCCTCATGAACCTAGCATGAGATGCCAATAATCCTATCTATATGACTTTAAACTGTAGTAATCCCTATGTTCCAAACATAGGATGCCTCTTGTTTCAAGCGAGAGATGCCTCATGCTCTTATCATGAGATGCCAATAGTCCTACCTACATGACTCTAAACTGTAGTATTCTCCCTATCTAACAAATGATAGGATGCCTCATGCTCCTAGCATGAGATGCCAACAGTGCTACCTACATGACTCTAAACTGTAGTATTCTCCCTATGATCCACACATAGGATGCCTCTTGCCCTATACGAGAGATGCCTTATGCTCCAAGCATGAGATGCTAACAGTCCTTTCTACATGACTATAAACTGTAGTAATCCCTATGCTCCAAACATAGGATTCCTCTTGCTCCAAATAAGAGATGCCTTATTCTCCAAGTATAAGATGCCTAATGCCATGATTACAACGGCATAATTCCAAAGCCCCTTGGCATTCTCCCGCTTGTGCACCAGTGCATAGGTGAAGGCCTCAATTCACCAGTGAGTTGGGATGCCCTCATGGCCAGACATGAGGAAGACATTACGGGCAGCTTCCTAGCGTAAGCCCCATTCACCATTGCCGCTCCTTAGCGGCACCCGGGCTGCTTCTAGCATAAGCCCCATTCACCAGTGCCACTCCTTAGTGGCACCCGGGCAGCTTCTTGCATAAGCCCCATTCACCAGTGCCGCTCCATAGCGGCACCCGGGCAGCTTCCTAGCGTAAGCCCCATTCACCATTTCCGCTCCTTAGCGGCACCAAGGATGCTTCCTAGCGTAACCCCTATTCACCAGTGCCACTCCTTAGCGGCACCCGGGCTGCTTCCTAGCGTAAGCCCCATTCACCAGTGCCGCTCCATAGCGGCACCCGGGCAGCTTCCTAGCGTAAGCCCCATTCACCATTGCCGCTCCTTAGCGGCACCCGAGCTGCTTCCTAGCGTAAGCCCCATTCACCAGTGCCACTCCTTAGTGGCACCCGGGCAGCTTCTTGCATAAGCCCCATTCACCAGTGCCGCTCCGTAGCGGCACCCGGGCAGCTTCCTAGCGTAAGCCCCATTCACCATTTCCGCTCCTTAGCAGCACCAGGGCTGCTTCCTAGCGTAAGCCCCATTCACCAGTGCCACTCCTTAGCGGCACCCGAGCAGCTTCCTAGCGAAAGCCCCATTCACCATTGCCGCTCCTTAGCGGCACCCGGGCTGCTTCCTAGCGTAAACCCCATTCACCAGTGCCACTCCTTAGGGGCACCCGGGCAGCTTCTTGCATAAGCCCCATTCACCAGTGCCGCTCCATAGCGGCACCCGGGCAGCTTCCTAGCGTAAGCCCCATTCACCAGTGCCGCTCCATAGCGGCACCCGGGCAGCTTCCTAGCGTAAGCCCCATTCACCAGTGCCACTCCTTAGCGGCACCCGGGCAGCTTCCTAACGTAAGACCCATTCACCATTTCCGCTCCATAGCGGCACCCGGGCAGCTTCCTTGCGTAAGCCCCATCCACCAGTGCTGATCCATAGCGGCACACGGGCAGCTTCCTAGCGTAAGCCCCATCCACCATTGCCGCTCCTTAGCGGCACACCCGGGCAGCTTCCTTGCGTAAGCCCCATCCACCAGTGCTGCTCCTTAGCGGCACCCGGGCAGCTTCCTAGCGTAATCCCCATTCACCATTGCCGCTCCATAGCGGCACCCGGGAAGCTTCCTTGCGTAAGCCCCATCCACCAGTGCTGCTCCTTAGCGGCACCCGGGCAGCTTCCTAGCGTAAGCCCCATCCACCAGTGCTGCTCCTTAGCGGCACCCGGGAAGCTTCCTAGCGTAGGCCCCATTCACCATTGCCACTCCTTGGTGGCACCCGGGCAGCTTCCTAGCGTAAGCCCCATTCACTAGTGCCACTCCTTGGTGGCACCCGAGCAGCTTCCTAGCGTAAGCCCCATTCACCAGTGCCGCTCCATAGCGGCACCCGGGCAGCTTCCTAGCGTAAGCCCCATTCACCAGTGCCACTCCTTGGTGGCACCCGGGCAGCTTCCTAGCGTAAGCCCCATTCACCAGTGCCGCTCCATAGCGGCACCCGGGCAGCTTCCTAGCGAAAGCCCAATTCACCAGTGCCGCTCCATAGCGGCACCCGGGCAGCTTCCTTGCGTAAGCCCCATTCACCAGTGCTGCTCCTTAGCGGCACCCGGGCAGTTTCCTTGCGTAAGCCCCATTCACCAGTGCCGCTCCATAGCGGCACCCGGGCAGCTCCTAGCGTAAGCCCCATTCACCAGTGCCGCTCCATAGCGGCACCCGGGCAGCTTCCTAGCGTAAGCCCCATTCACCATTCACTAGTGCCTCTCCTTATCGGCACCCGGGCTGCTTTCTAGCGTAAGCCCCATTCACCAGTGCCACTCCTTAGTGGCACCCGGGCAGCTTCTTGCATAAGCCCCATTCACCAGCGCCGCTCCTTAGCGGCACCCGGGCAGCTTCCTAGCGTAAGCCCCATTCACTGTTGTGATCCCAATCAGCGGTAAGCCATTGTGATCCTATGCAGCGGTAAGCTGTTGACATCCCCATCTAGCGGTAAGCCGTTGTGACCCAATCCAGCGGTAAGCCGTTGTGACCCCATTTAGCGGTAAGCCGTTCTGGGCCTCCATCCTGGAGTGAGTCCCATCACAGGATGAACAATCCAACCTTTCGGCTTCTCCTCTCCCGAATCGCGAAGCACACTTTGCCCCGGGAATCATGAGCTCAGCAAGGTATTTCTACTTCACGAGACGACTCTTCTTTGTCTCGTTTTGAGCCCCTCTTCCGAGAGGGATGCCCTTCGCGAAGCTCAAGGGCATTCGCGAAGGAAGGGGATTCCCAAGGGAACCCGGGCAGCCGCGGAGCACTTGTGCTTCGCGAAACACCCAACCCCTACAAGTCATCCCTATGCTAAGGCAGGATCGCTCCACTTCGTGAAGCACATTGCTTGGAAGGACCCTGCTTCGCGAACCACACCTTCTTCGCGAGGCAGTGCTCCGCGAACACTGTTCCACTTCGCGAAGCACCTCCCATTCACACTTACGCCCCATGCTAAGGCTAAGGCACCCCACTTCGCAAAGAACACTCTTCTGCTTAGCGATTCCCCTTTTCGTGCGACCCTCCAGGTTTGCACGATGTGATTTCAAAGTCCCATCGACAACACCACCCGTAGCATTGCTTCGCCTAATGCTTCTTCCCATAGGCACGCTAATGGCTATTGCTTCTTCGCATAGCCACGCTAACGTGGACCCCTCAATGTTTCGCCCCACTACCCCCCTTTACCATGGCCTTACTGGTACCTTCCCTTCCCCAAGGACCAGAGGGTACCGGTTATGTAAGTCCTAGGGGTGTGGAGTGAACCCACCTCGTCCGAGCTGCAGGACGTTAAACTGCCAAGCACCACGTCCTCAACACATGACGTTAAACTATGACCCAACCTCGTTTCCCTCACGAAGGGTCCCCCCAGCTCGAACATTCTTTACACCACTCGTCTCCACGGGAATGGAACTCTTCCGCACATGGAATGAGATCCTCCTTGTCGGAGTGGTGTATGTTCGCAGGGGAAGGGCTGCCTCAGAGCGTAAGCCCCTAACCTTTGGTACGGATGATTGCACCCGTGCATCTATGTACTTCCCCACTACCAAGGTCAGTGGAGGACGTGATAGGGAACGAGGCACCCCCCTCTGGGCCTCCATCCTGGAGTAAGACCCAACACCATGGGCCGCCCAACGCGTAAGCCCCTCTTCGCTTCTCACGGACGCACCATTTGCGACGTGATCGTCAAGTCCTTGCAACCTCTTGTTTCTCACACCGAGCATGACTCACGTGGGCTTAGAGTGAGCACCGACCCTGACAACCCCATTTGAACTACGAGGTCTTTGATCCATGTCAAGGCATGGTACGTAGGAAGCCTTTATGAGGTTCAAGCCCACCACCAACAGTGGACCAAGGTCTACTTTCACGTCGGTTCACCGACAAACCCATCATTTGAACTACGAGGTCTTTGATCCATGTCAAGGCATGGTACGTAGGAAGCCTTTATGAGGTTCAACCCACCACCAATAGTGGACCAAGGTCTAATTTCACGTCGGTTCACCGACAAACCCATCATTTGAACTACGAGGTCTTTGATCCATGTCAAGGCATGGTACGTAGGAAGCCTCTATGAGGTTCAAGCCCACCCGTCTTTCACGTCGGGTTTCACCCCGTCCAGCATGACGTTAAACCGCATTCCGGTCCAGTGGTAAGCCATTGCGACCCATCCCATTTGAACTACGAGGTCTTTGATCCATGTCAAGGCATGGTACATAGGAAGCTTCTACGAGGTTCAAGCCCACCAATAGTGGACTCACGAGTCCTCATTCACATCAGGTCACACCCACGTCTAGCATGACGTTAAACTGCACACTCACGTCTAGCACGACGCTAAACTGCAATTCCCGTCCGACGGCAAGCCGTTGTGACCACCTGAACTACAAGGTCTTTGATCCATGTCAAGGCATGGTACATAGGAAGCCTCCACGAGGTTCAAGCCCACCAATAGTGGACCAGGGTCCACTTTCACGTAGGTTCACCGGCGAAACCCCTTTTGAACTACGAGGTCTTTGATCCATGTCAAGGCATGGTACGTAGGAAGCCTCCACGAGGTTCAAACCCACCAATAGTGGACCAAGGTCTACTTTCACGTCGGTTCACCGACACACCCACCCGTCGTTTCTTCACGTCGGGTCCCATCTTCGTCCGGCATGACGTTAAACTACATTCTGGTCCAGTGGTAAGCCATTGCGACCCAACCCCATTAGAACTACGAGGTCTTTGATCCATGTCAAGGCATGGTACGTAGGAATCCTCCCAGAGGTTCAAGCCCAACTCCCATCAGACCAAGGTCCATCTTCACGTCGGTACGCTGACGATGCCCATCGGACCAAGGTCCACCTTCACGTCGGTTTACCGGCACCATCCCGAACTACGCGGACTTTGATTCCCTGCCACGGGGATACGTAGGAATCCTCTTCAAGGCTCAAGCCCAACTTCACCGTCGCCCCTACGATGGTCCCATTTCACTCCCCCTACACTTCATTCATCCATCCATCAACCATCCTGATTCTCACCTGGGCCGCCACATCCCGGTGGGATCATGCCATCCACCTCCTTGTTGCTCCTAGCATCGCATGGGCCGCTTTCCATGTGTAAGCCCCATCATATCTCCGGGTCGATGTCCTCTGTGTACACCCCGATTCATAACCCTTTTCCCCTATAGGGAGTGCACAACCTCGGATCCGTCCTCATTGGGCGTTCTGATCCGTCTCTATGGGACCATAGCCATCTCTATGCGATATACCAATCTGATCCGTCTCTATGGGACGTTCTTATCACCCTCATTCCGTCTCCTCAAGACGTTAAACACGCAGCCTACCTCGTGATAAACATGAGACGCCTGAGGAAAACCTCGGATGGACGCCTCGGGTTCTGCACCCTTGAGATGCCCTCTTATGAGGAAGAATACAGGTTCCCCTATGTCCACGCACCCAGAGATGCCCCGACATTCCTGATGTTGCCGTCTACTCCGACCGAAGGTCGCTACCATGTCAAGACCCTATGGAAAGTCTTGACGGAAGTAGTGTAATTAACCGGCGTCCATGACGATATGGAACCGGGAATGAGATTCACGAACAACGTATTAAATCTATAAGGGAGACCCGGACTAGGTGACGAGTTCTGAGGAGGAATCCACAGGAGGAAGAACCGACATCCCATCATCCCGTTTCGATCAAGGAGCAGACGTCCCTGAATAAGGAGCGAATGCCGCCCGCCTTTGGAAAGCGGGAATGCGGGGCAACACAGCCGCGCGTCCTCACAGACGGATGTGCGCGCCCCGGCGAAAGCGTCGGAAACACCCGCTCAACAAATCCCGTTTAGGTACACCTGATATCATGCCAATAATTCATAATGAATTCTACCCGAACCTCCTTTACTCCTTTGGGTTTCTATATCTTTCCTTTTAACCAAATGGAGTTGTATTTTATTTTTATGTAAAACTTATACATAATATTTATATGCTCCAAACTCATGTTCCAAGATCCATCCCTCATTCTCTTTTGGGGATATACAGGTTTTTTAGTGATTCCCACCTCGATACCCCCTGATAAGCAATGATGTTTTAAGGGAACTTCTCAAATCATTACCCAATTTCAAGTGAGCTCTATCTTATGTTTTAAGACACCATTTTCTTTATAAAATCATTATTTTATTATTAAAACTTTCTTTGTTCAATTTTGGTTTTATATAAAAGATTTTTCCCTTTTCTATTTTAAAAGCTCTATAGTATTTTCCTTAAAACCGCACAAAATGTTTTAATGCTAAAATTTCCCAAATACATTTCTTACAAGTTTTCAATAATTTTTGACATCACATACCATGATATATTCCTATTTAGTTTCCATGTATAATTCCTTTATTTCATGGACACTTTCATGATATGCCCATTGGTTATGATTTATATCATGGTTATGGTACCTAATTATTCCCATGGGTACCCTTCTGTTTATGAATGGTTTATTATGTATGATTATTGGTGTAGAGAGATTATTTATATGGAAATAATATTCATGAAAATTTTGAGATGGGTGAACCCAAAAAGTGCTCCAATGCATTGGGTAAAGTTAAGTCTCATGAGATGCGATGTGAAACGGGATTGGCGGTTAGCCTTAACTCGTACTAAAATGGGAAACGGAATTGGAAGTTGTCCTTTACCCATAATAAAATGGAAAATAGGATTGTTAGTTAGCCTTGACCCATACTAAATAAATGTCTTTTGATTCCTCCATATTTATATGATTCCATTTTTATATAATCCCATGCTTATATGATATGATTTCATATGTTCCATGCTTTGTTATCATTATGGCATGCCCCCAGACTCATGTGCTTAAGATGTATCCTTATGTTCATTACCTCACTGGGATTTTTAGCTCATCCCTTTGATCATACGTTCCCTAGGGGACCCTATGCAGATGTAAGTTCTCAAGGGAAGTTAGGAGCTTTTTATATGGAGATTAAATAAAGAAATGGTTTTTAGCCCCATGTTTTATGTTTTATGTACCTAGTCTTCCAAGACACAAGACTTAACGATCCTTGGCTTGTAATATGATATATAATTATGCTTAAAATCGTGTAATGTTATATATAAAAGGATTGATTTGTTATACATTACACACCCACAGAAAACTAGATCATGCATCAATTATTCCTATCTCATGTTCTTGTTCAATGAAGAAGATGTTTAGAAAATTTACCCAAAACAACTATAAAATTTACCTATGACCATGGTTTTATTACCTCAATTTAAAAAACTATAGCCCTATGGTATCCTACTACCATTATTATTGATAAATCATGGTAGTGGGGTTTCTTTTTTCTTCATATATCTATAGTTTCTATAAATTTTCGATATAGTACGGGATACAAGAATGGATATGTGAAACAATGGTAGTAGATAATCATGAGAAACTAAAATTTTCATAGGAAATATGGTGGTAAAGGGTTGTTCCAACGATTTTCCAAAAAAACATGATGGTAGAGTAGGGATATGGTCACAGTTCTCCAAAAATATGGCCATAATGATTATATAGATCACCTAAAACCATTATTTCTTAAAATAATGGTTGTAGAGAGGTGTTATGTCCATGTTTCTCTATATTATTATCCATATTTCTTAAACATAACACTTACACCCATGGATTTTTAAAACCATGGGGATATGTTTCATTCTATGTCCCTTTTTCCCACTTTTTAAGGATTATTAATATTATATAAAAATATTAATATATAAATATATAAACACAAAGACATATATATATATATATATATGTTTGTGTGTGCATGTATTAATATTCATAGTGGGTCATGGTTTCATGGTAATATTTTTTTTATTTCCGGGAATAGGTTGTGGTATCAAAACATGCTCGTGTTTTTTTGCATAGCGATTTCCATGGTTTGGAAACATGGAAATATAGATTTTTTTCATAGATATTTCCATGGTTTTGAATTATAGAAATATTATTTGATATACCATCCCATTTTTTGGTAGGTTCCTATAGACATGGTTTTAAACTATGGTTATAGGTTGGAGACCTATTGTAATGTCTTACACTGACACGGTGTCCAGAACCATGGTCGTAGTCTAAGTCTGTGGTTTTGGAACCTATTTCCATGGTTTTGAATAATGAAAATAGGATAAGTTTTTAATTTTTTAAGGATATTATACATTAGTAAGGTTGTTTCTATATTAAAAACCTCACAAAGTCCGTCAACAGAACTAGTTTAATAATTTATCAAATGTGAGGTCTCTAATTTAATCTACTTGTTGTCGATTCAAGAAAGGATCATGAATTCATCACCAATTCTAGAAGGTAACCTCAAATCTAGACAAATAATTTCTATACATCATTAATCTATCATCAAAAAAATAAATCCAAGATGATATCTAAGAAGAAGAGGGTCCTAAAATGATTTATCTTCAGGAACATACCTTGAAACTTCCACCATTCATAAAGGATCAATATTTGGTTAAAGGAATTCCATTGGAAAATCTAAACCACCACCAATATACTATGGGATCATAAACAGATTATATTTTTATCATTAATCTATTGTCAAGAAGATATTTAGGAATATGATTCATAAATACATACATGTAGAACGTCCGTAATAGATGGTAAATATTGATTTGATCAAGAAACATCATCAATTTTTTAGAATCATAACTAGTCTATGAGTAAAGAACGAATTCATCATTGGATCTACATATAAAATATATATCCATCATAAATCCATGATCATCACACAATAAAGAAGTGGAACTTGGTGTGTATATATATGAAACTCACCGTTCTAGTATCACCAAATTGTTCCAACCTTTAAAATCCAAGGTGTGATAAATATGAGAGATATATAGTCAATGGGAGAGGTATATAGAATGAAATATGTGGTTTTGTTCAAAAAAATCATCCGAAAAGGTGTAAAACTATGTATAATTAAAACTCTTGTAGTGTATTTAATATACCCTTGACCTAGACACATTGGCTAGCTGATGGGCCTCACCAGTTGGGCAATGTGATGAGAAAAACCACTTAGGTTCTTCTAATACCACCAGTTGGATGGTGGGGTCTATAGTTCCCTGTATACCTACAGTAAATCCACTATCTAAATAGTGGTTTCCACCATCCATTGATTGGTAACTTATAACCACCATTCACCCATCTTTTTTCTCATCACCCCAACCTTCAATTCCCAAACCCGTTATATATAAAAACAAACTTTCAAATTACCCATATCATAGATGAAACAAAAGAGTAAGGATAATTTTATAATTTTTAACTTATTATAAATTAAATTTAGATAGGATGTCAGAATTAACCACCACTAACAACTTATCATCCTCAAGAAGTACCTTCAACAGTTCAGCTAAAAACTCAGTAAATTGAGACTAGAAATCAGCCTCCCACTCTAAAGTCTCCTCCCAAATCTATCCATAAAACCACTAAATCTTGAAAAGTTTTATCATATTTCCTTGTATGAATTTATAATTTTGATCTACAATCCACATCAAGTGTTCCGCATACGATGCATCAGGCTCCTTCTTAACATCCCCATAGTCAATAACATGTGTAGGATCTGGCATGAACCTCTAATGGAAAGAAATATAAAACAAATCATGCATACCTTGATAGAGATAAGGAATATCATGATTGCATTCCACTATTCCAATACACTTTGTGATATCAAAGGTTCAAACATAACATGGAAAAAATATCCCTTTATTTATCATAGATTGGTAGCCTAACCGAGGATTCACTATCAAAAAAACCTAGTCACTTATAGAAAATCCAAAGGTCTCATCCTACTATTGGTATAATATCTTTTCCTACTCTAAGCTATGATCAACCTATTATGAATTAGATACACTCTCTTAGAGGTATCTTATAACATACTAGGCCCCATAACTACTAACTAACCATCCTTGTACTATCAAATCAGTGAAATATATGACCTACCGGAAAGATCCATATAATGTTACATCTGAATCAAAGCCTAGTAACCATTATTATATGTGAACTCAACCTAGACTAGGTGATCATTCCATGATACATTGAATTATAGAAAAAAAGATCAAGTAATATCCTCGAAAATAAAAAACTTATGCTCTGACTGTCCATCAATCAAGGTAAGGTACACTATGAACAATCTCAACTGAGTCCCTAGGGCCTTCTGCAATCCCTACCAAAACCATGATTTAAAACATGTGTTTCTATCAGATAAAATTCAAGGTAACTCCATGAAAGAATATAATATCATGAATATATATATATATACTAATTAATCTATCGATTGAGTCTCATAAATCAATAAGAAATGATAAAAATTGATCAACTAGTGAAAAATCACCCAAAGAGCATCAAGGCTCCTTAGGGTCCTTAGTAACCCCTTTGAAAAGTCCATTATAATGTATCCCACTTCCAAATGGTCTTAAGAAGTGGTTGTAGAAAACCACCAAGATGTTGGTGCTCATCATTTTTCCTCTGGAAGGTGAGGAATAGGGAAACAAATCCAGTAATGTCCCTCTTCATCCCTACACACAAAAATCATTGCCTAAAGTCATGGCACATATTTTTCACTCCAAGATGAACCACCCACATAGAGGTATAGAAGTATCTCATCATATCTTTCCATATAAAATTAGGGAATATAACTCTCTCATATACTAGGATCACCTCATAATTATCTAATGAACACCTTGGTATCAGGTCACCACCTACTAATTATTCTCATGTCATGACACACTCTGGGTCAGATTCATGAATAGCCCTCACCTGGTCTACTAAAGAATATATAACCACTAATGGTGTACATTACATCCATCCTTGTTACTCAAAAGTATCAATTCTCTATTTTTTCAACAAACTCATCAGGAACCACTATTCCTTCAAAGGTCATTCACTAATCTTCTGATCTACCTGAATCTTATGGCTAAGAGAATCTACAATGATATTACCTTTTCCAAGTGTATATGTCATCTCAAATTCAAATTTATGGAGGTATACTATGTAGTGCCTCTGCATAAAATATAGATCCTATTATGTGAAGATGTAGCATAGGATCTTGTAGTTGGTGAATATAATAAACCACTTGTCGAAGAGATAATTTCACTAACACTTCAAAACATGGACCAAAAATTCCAACTCCATGTCCTGGGTAGGATAATTTTTACATTGGGTTCAAATCTAATATGACCCATAAGTAACTACCCCTTCCCTCTACATCAATGATCCTCTCAGAAAATTGTATAATGCATCACAATATATGGTATAACCAAACCCAATCTTAGAAATAATCAACATCGGATCCATATTCAACCTCCTCTTTATCTTAAGAAACACCTTCTTACACTAGTTTGACCACTAAAATTGTAATGCACTGACCCTAGAATCCCATAGTCGGTGCCTTAATTTATTATATTGGCATGATTACAAGGAATAAAATCCCAAAGAACTGATAATTTTATAAGTCTTGGAAAACAATATTCATATATATAACCCATTTTACCTTAGGATTAAAAAACAACATAATACATAACAAAATAAAATGATTTTCATCCTTGAAACTCTTTCCAATAATATATCTTTATACACTAGGAAATGGAAAAAAAATAATGGTGAGATAAATTTCTCAATAAGGGTAAAGTACAAAATACGTGATAATTAAACAATGATAATATCAATATTTAAATATAAATGAAATTGTACACACATACCATTTAATCAATAAACTAAAAATGAAATGCATCCATATTTTTTTCATAATGAAAATCCTCTAGTTAATTATTGGATAAATTTTTTTCCAGGTACACAAAACCTTTACCATCAAGACCTTTAACAATATGGTTTAAAACATAATATTTACAAACTGATATGATTTTTTTCAACCTTAACTCAACTATCAAGACATTTCACAATATATTTTAAATCATACTAGTTACAAACCCAAAGGGTTTTTTCCAAATGTATTTATCACATGAGACTACCAATGTATCAAGGGGATTTCATTAATCATTCCTTAACCCATGTATTTCATGTTCAAATCATTCCTTATATATCGAATAATCAATTTAAATTCATGAATAATGTTCCATATCAAATATATTTATTGAGTAAATGATGTAGATTTATCAATATTTCCCCAGTAAATCAATAATTTACAAAGTAAAGAACATATGAAAAAATGGTATAAAATTTAGTAAATAATAATATCCATTATATAAGAATATGTATATAAAAAAATATAATTTTCAATATAAAATTACTACGAAAAAGTGATTTTTTTAAGATAATTTTAACAATCACAAAATAAAATGAGATTATAGGATAACATTTACTAGTTGGTAATTTTCAAGTTAAAACAAATTGGATGAGATAATTCAAAGTGAAAAATTAAATAAAATTTATATAAAAGGTTTCATGATATAATTTAATAAAATTTTTATTATATACACCACACAATATAATTAATTGGTTAATATGAAATTTTATCTTAGGCATGTAAAAAGTGAGATGAAAATCCCTTACCTTGAGTTAGACTTGACATGTGTGTCTCTATCTTCCTTAATAATAAACTTATGTAAATTATTTACATGTTTTAGAGCCTTTTTAATTTTTATTATTAATTTTATTTCACATATTAAAATTTTTTATACAACTACCTGAACAATTAAGTTTTTATTGGGTGTTTTGACCCAATTCGATTTAAGTGTCGAAAATGACTTCGGTCGGTTAGCTATGGTCAAAGGGGTTATTATATAAACATATAAAAAATAGTAATAATTAAATGATTATCATATTTATACATTAATAATTATTTTAAAACTATTCATCATATATGGTTATGAAAAATGAATTGATGTTACAATCATGGAGATGGCAGGTCGTACGTATGCATCAGTAACGTTCTCATTTTTCAATAACCATTATAGAAATAAGTTAAGTAACATTTTATCTTTACATAATTATTAGTATATCATAAATACCATTTTATTTAATCATATATAATTATATATAGAATTATTTTGATGTATAAGGAATCATTTTGTATTGAGTAAGCCGTATTCCACACTTCCACAAACGGCGTTATAACTTTTTTATTGTGAGAATAGGTTAATAAAAAAGTATATATTATATTTATAGAAAGTTAATTATATCATAAATATAATATTTTTTTTATGTCACATATTTTTAATTAAACTCATCCTTAATACATTCCATGTAATGTCTAAATGTATCACATCGCTTTGAGGAGGCAGTAGTCCAAACATCCACAAAGATGTTATCATATTTACACAAAATGAAAAGCATGAAGGTATGTGTTATATAATAATTAAAAAAATATGAGGAAAAAATAAATATCATATATATCATATAAAAATTGTTTTTCCATCATAATTCCAAACCATGAGGGGTGGTAATGGAAAAACGAAAAACATTGTTTCGTGACGTGGTAGTTCGTCACACACATGAAGGGAAAATTTGTTATCCATTTTATGGAAGTGTGTATAATTGTAGGTCAAACTATTAATATAAAAAAATATCATTATATTTTGGATACTAATTTTATTATATAATTACGGAGTATTAATAATTTAATTGTTTGATAAAAAATAAAACCAATTTGAATGTTGAAGAATATTACCTCTTTTTCGTGTAACTCCTTTTGATTTCCACCAAAGGATTTCCTTGTATTTATTTATTACCAATGTGAGGATTATATTATTATATTAGCGTTTTTGGGAGCCTATTTTGGAATAGGTTGGACAAACCAAAGGTCTTTCTAGTTCTGTAGAAATGAGGGGAGTGAATTTATTTTTATAGTAGAGTGGTAGTGACATTCGTGTGAATATAAAAAAGGTAAATACAATTGGTAGGTCTCTATTACCTCATGTGCCACCAAAATTAACATCTAATGGAGTAAATTTAAATTATTTTATATAAAAACCTCCAACACACCAAAATAAGTGAATTTTTATAATTTTTTTCCTTAACTTCTATGTTTCTCCACATTTACCATTTTGATTTTTATTAAGGTAACTAGTTTTATAACCTTAGTAATTTAACAATTAAGAATAAATTAAAGTGAGATTTATTAGAAAATATAAACCCAATAAATTATAAATATGGTATCTAATTTAAAAAATAATAAACCCATGTGTTTTGAAAATTAATTTTAAAACAAGCCCATATAATGTGCAAAAACACCATTTTAACTTAAACCATGTTGACATTGTTTTCAGTATTTAGGGGTCAATATGTTCATTATAAATGATAAATTGGTCCATAAATAAAAAATATTTGATATTTATTAACATTTATAAAAAAAATTTGTAGAAGATAGTATTTTCAATAATTTTAGTGCTATTAATAAAATATCATTTATTATAAAATAAGATTAATCTCAATTTTGACATTATTTACTTAATTTAAATTTTAAAATATAAATACAAAGATGGAATTAAAATATATTAAGTTCACAGCTATTTAATGTGACCTATTCATCTAAAAAATAAGAGAATAAAGTAATTCATTCAACTTTCTTCACTTTTAATATTTTTAGTATCATTAATTTTATTTTATTATTAACTACATAATCATTGCGTTGGAGTTTATTAAGAATTTTAAGTAACTAATTCATATATAAAAAATAATGATAAAATATCATTATAATAATACCTCATTTATCTTCCAAAAAGATATGTATAAACACTAATAAAAAAAGGCTTTAGCGACCACAAAAACCCATTACTAAAGGAGAATAACGGCCGCCTAGAATCCGAAAAATGAAAAATGATTTAGGACCGTCATTGTTTCCTGTAGCATCTTCCATTTGGAACATGGTATAGATGAGATCGAAATCACCTATAGATACCACCAAACATTAGTCGCAATATCCAGTCTCAAAGTGGGATATAGTGATCGTGGTTTGGCGGTCTCTATAGCCAATCCAAGAAAGACCTATAACGACTGTCGTATGGTGACAGCTATAGGTTTATTAAATTTAAAAAAATCACAAAAACATTTGAAAACCACTATATTTCAAAAATAAACAAAATATTTCCAAAATATCTAAAACCATAGACACATAAATCTCTTTCTCTTATCATCTTCCAAGCTATACATCCATCATCAAATAAAACTACATGAAAACATTAATAAAATAATTAATACAGAAAAAAATATCCCAACTAGTAATTGAAATAGAATAAAATATTTTAATTAAAGCTTAGTATAGTAGATCAAAGTTATTTTATTTTGAAAATATATTAACATTTTATAATCATTTTTTAAAAATTTATTACTACTTATTATATCATTTCGAGCAGACCACGCATTCGATTAACATGTCTTCTGCTCACACAGGTCACTAATAATAATCACTCAGTTTTCCAATGATTTTATGTAATTATAGGGTCATTTTCTATGCATCTGTCCATTAACACATGTTTAGTATTTTATGACACTAAAACTGCGATTTCCATCATCCCAATCAAACGGAACCTCAAATAGACATACATTCTACTCGACCATTTCACAATTCACTGCATAGCTTTTGTTCTAATGACCCAAGATTGATGTACATTTAAATTACTTTTATTTTGTGGAAAAATTAATACATTACACAAATAGACTCCCAAAGACTGTATTTTTTTAGTGTCTTTTGGAAACTTAGAACACATTCCTTTAACTTGGTGAGAGATCTTCAACATCTTCTATAAATATCTCCCCCATTAGTTTTGCTACATAAAACCTTTCTTTATATCATGGGGAAAAGAAAACATCAAAAGGGTGATATAAAATTATCATTAAGGGTAAATAGGAAGAACATAAAACAAAACATAAACATAATAATTTAAAAACATTAATATAAATTTTGAGTATCAAAATATTGAGTCATGAAATAAATCTTGGTAGTTTGTAAGGCATAAATCTTAAATGAACACAAACCATGATAAAATAGCATTGACATAAATCAAGGAATTTTGGAGAACACATAATCATAGAAAATCATTTTCATATTATCCAAGTCTCATTTCCAAGACCATCATAGTGAAAAAAGTCAATTACTAAACTAATTTCACTCCTTGTTCAAGTCCTGTATTTTTAAACCAAATTTACTTGTCGTTTCAGCCCAATGTTACTGAACTGGATTTACTTGTCATTCCATTCATATATATTTCATGAGATATAAATATTTACCCAATTAATTGGAGGGAGATATAGGTCCCACCCATCACCTAATGAAAACCATACATATGTGTGCCATAAAAATATAAATCATTCATTATAGCATAACCCAAAGAATAATATAGGTTTCTTAAAAATAATTCCATCATAATCCATATAAAACTAATGTATTTCATAAATATAATTCCATAATAAACATAATAAAATCATATTAATAATTTGGATATAAAAATAACCCCATTTAGAGAGTTTAATCTTAGATGTAAAATAATTTTGATAAAACACTTGAAATTAATTCTTGAGGAAAATATGCTTTCTTCTTCAAAAACATTTCCTTTTCTCAAAATTTCATGAAATTTTAAACAAAAATAATTTAATTTAAAAGAAAATTTAAATATTTTAAAGGAAGATTCATGTAAATAAATCATTTTTAATGTGTAAAAATCCATTCATGTTGTATAAGTTTAAAAACATTATTCTCGTACTTTTTTCGAAAAAGTCAAAAATTATCTCATACTGAAAATAAAAAAAAATATTCCTTTCATACCATTTAATAAGAATTAAGCAATGGTTAAAAATGAATTTAAAAAAAATTATAAGGATATAAATAATATTTTTGAAAATTTATTTAGGAAACATGGATGTGATTGATAAATATACCCCAGTAAATACTTACGAATGAACAATCTCTCGTAATAATGAGATTGCAAAATTGTCCCTTACCTTAGGTCCTCTATCCATTATATGTATTCTAACCTAATGTATAATGATTAAAATAATTTAATTTACTTGTTATATAATAATATTTATTTTTAGGATATCTTATATGATTATATTATCATCCATTTGGTAATAATATTTCATTATTACTCGTTATTCGAGTATTAACTGCTTCATTTTCTCTTGCATATTTTGTCGAATAAGCTCTTGTTCCAATTATTAGGTCATAATTATATCATTAAAAAATGATATTAACCTAATATATATCATATTTATTTATTCTATAAATTTATATAATCATGATTTAATGGGTATCATGTTGAATAAATCTCACTGCATCGTGGAGATGGTAGGTCGTACATACACACAAGCGATGATATCATTCCTTTAATTATGTAATGGTATCAAATTGGATAGTTTAAATATTTCTCCAGAATAAATACCTTGTTATCATAATCATATATATTTATTATTTTCATTATTATTTCCATCCATTTCAAGTGGTGGTGAAAATAGATTACACAACGGTGTGGAGACGGTAAGTCGTACATAGGCATGCATGGTGATTTTGTTTTCCATAGGATGGATAGAAGGTGGAATGAGGTTGTTCTATAATATTAATAATATCTTAGTATACATGTTATAATGTATTCATTAATTTATAATTGAAAAAACTCATGAAGAGGAAGTATAAGAATAAATAATTAGAAAGAATCGGTAGAAGAGATTACCTCCTCTTCGACGAGCTCCCTCTATTTCTCCTCTTAAAGGCACTAGAGTTGGTCTTTTGAGAACACCAAAACATATAGAATGTGATTAAGTAAGTTTATAAGGTAAATGGGAAGGGTATTTATGTGCTTGAAGGCACAAAGTGAGTTGAATTTGTGAGTGAGGATGGTCCCTTTTATAATTGATGTGGGGGGTGCATTTGTAACCTCCAAAAATATTAATTTATAATAAAATAAAAGTACATCATAAACCTTGAAAATGTTATATTTTAAAATATTGTATGATATAAGGTTTTATATAATCTAAAAATAAATTTTATATAAGTTTTTATATCCATTTAAACCTTATCATTTGAATTTAACCCTTAGTTATTCTATTTCATTTTAACTTGGGTAACAATTATTTCATTATTAAATGGGTAAAATATTTACTTATTTGATATAAATTAAGTAATAAATAAATTATATAGATTATTTTATATAATATAATAATTATTATATATTTTTAAAAATGTTTTATGATTTTTAAATAATTTAATATAACATTATTTTGAAAAACTAACAATAGTGTCAATTTTTCCATTATTTAATTCATTGATTTTTGAAAATAATAATATAAAAATTTAACTTCAAAAAAACCATTTTATTATATTCCTAATAGGTCACGGTAATCTATGAAATTAGTTATACAAATTAATTATCCTAAATTATATTTATTTTAATATTTTTAATAACATGTATTTTTATTACTATTAATAAAATAATTAATACATCAATTTTGTGTAATTATTTAATATAATTATTTGTTGAATAAAAATTAAAAAAAATTATGATGAAGATAAATCTACTATATTTCATATAAATATATTTAGTCAATTTTATCTTCTGAAAATTCCAACATTTACAATGTTATACTTACTAAATTATGAATGTGACAACTTTAACATTACTTTTAATAAAATAATATAAGTGTCACAATATCTTCTATAAGGATAAAAATGGTCAATAACTTTACCCTTGGATGATTATGGTCGATATATACTCAAAAAATAGGATTGGGGAATTTTTTTTTGTATTTTAATATTTATTATCATTTTAATAAAATTATTTTATTGATTTTTTATCAATTAAATAATTTCTATATCATCAATTTATAAGCCTTTAAGATAATTATTTATTTCATAAAAATTAAAAAAAATTAACTTGATAAATAAAAAAAGTATCTTTAAAATGAGAATTTATAGTTAAATATATCTTATGTACAACCTTTTTTTTAAATGATATATTTTATAAAACATGAATGTGACAACTTTAAACTTTCATTAAATAAAATATTATAAATACCATAATATGTCCAAAATCACCCCAAAACTTCACAAATAAATTTATAATGGGGAAATATGTTTATTAAGTCAAAACGTACCACTTATATTCATTGATACCACTCATTTGTACATATGTGGACACATGATAGATATTAAAGACAAAGAAAATGACACTTGTGTCTTTATTTTATTAAAATATTATTTAAGTCATTTTCATAAAAAAAAGTGTCCATTAAATGGAGTAATTTACATCCTTAAGTGTTAAGGGTTTATTTTCACTCATACAACAAAAATGTTACCATTTTTTATGGTCATTTTATAGACTTTATAATTTTATTTTTAACCTAAATTACTTAATTTACCCATTACCGTGGCAACAAAAATTACCATGGTTACTATTAATATTCTCCAAAAATAAAAGGGAAATACTTACCAAATTTATACCTCCTGAATCCAAATTTTACATCCAATTTTCAAAATTTTATATAAATAATTTATATAATTAAATTTAAAATAGATCCTGTAAAATGTCATGAAAAACTGTTTTTTGGAAAATTTCCCTTTTAAATTGGAAAATGGTTTTATAATAAATTCATGTATAATATATATTTGAAAAACTATAATTGGATACAAATAAACTAATTAAAATTTAAAACTAATCTGGAACACAATTTAGCCTTATAAGCACCTTAACAGAAAATACAGTTTTTAAAAAAAATCTGCATTTCACTATTTATCAAAAAAATAAAAAATAAAACTTATCATAAAAATACCAAAAATTCAAAAAAAAGTAAATTTTTAGACTCAAATTTCAAATAAGAAGTTTATTTTTTGAAATTGAATATAAAAAAGTTCAAAAACATGATTGAAAATGGGTGCGCCATCAAAAGGTAGAAAAATGCATTTTTTAAAAAATACTTCTTTTATCCAAAAAAATTATTTTTTTCTTATATGATGTCTATAAAACATATAAGATTAATTTTAAACATTATATTTAATATATTAAATTTATTTATTATTAATAAAATCCATCAAAAGTTATTTTATTATTTTATAGACTCACTTCTTTTCATTTATATATCTTCTCAAAAGACAGTTAATGCTATTCATACCTACCATTATAATCACTAGGTTATATTATTTAGTTGTCCACTTATACTCAGTCTTATATAAAATGAATTCTATCAAAATAACTTTAAATTTTGTTTAGCACAAACTAAGAATAGTGTTTCTTATACCACAATCTATGTCGTTGTTGTGTATAGTGCAAGTTTATCTTAGTGTAGCGTATAACACAAGACATCAAAGAAATAATAAAAAAATCTTAAGGTGTTACATTCTACCCCACTTAAAATTAATTTCACCTTCGAAATTATTTCAGGTTATAAAAGGTTTAATACTTTAAAGTTTCTTTCATAGAAACCCATATCGTAAAAAGGAATACTACAACATCATTTTAAAAAAGGAAAGTTAGAAACATAACGGTTACCCAAAGTAACTTATCATTGAGTTTACACATAGGAGAACATATGTGGTAAGTGAAAACATAGATATGGAATAAACATATAATCATTAAGTTATGATGGATATTGATAAAAAATAAGGTTAGGAGAAATTTAAAAATCATAAAGACATAAATATTCATTGATTTAAGTGGATATTTGATTCATTAGAAATGAAGGTACTAGGGTAATTTTTTTTAATATCACTTGCCAAGATTTTAATAATAAGAAGAAATAATTACTTGATTAAGTATAATATCATCCTTTCATTGTGCCTTGATCAATTTCTACTTCATCTCATATTCCAAGAAATGAAGTTGACTTTTTCATTCCTAAAGTGTTAATAGATCATGATATCAATAAATATAATGATAGTTCATTCCATATATCTTTATCACAACATAAAGGTTAGAAAATGTTATTAAATATGCATAATTCTACCTATAGTGAAATAATACTTTAATCTAACAAGTTGTATCCAAGGTTCAACTCATACTTTCCATAAATAGATAACCTTGCAATTCTTCTGAAATCTAAAAATCCAAAACTTTATAAAGAGGTAAACTAAATTATCTTAACATTAATCTCCCATATATCATAAGGTATATCTTGTTGATCACATTTCAAACATGTTAAAACCTTTATCATGCATTCTCTTGATAATAACCTAAATTACCATATAACCATATTAAAAACATTTATGTTTCCTTATTATTAATTCAAAAAATATGTAAACTTCATCCATGATATCAAAAACCACTTTTCAACAAATCCTCAATTAGTTATAAGGAAATAATTACCATCCAAATTACTTATTAATAAACAAAATGTCAATATCTCATCATCATGCTCATATTAAGGGTTATCCTTCCCTTAATCGTGTTTTTTTAACTTATTACCCCAATCAAATTTCATGGTTACCAGTACCATTCAACATATACTTTAAAATACCTAATAAAAAACAATAGTTTAATAATACTTAGAAGTTTTATTATTCCATAACGCTATAAAATTACTTATACAATATTATTCTTGATAAACATGCAGTCAGTCCACTATCTTCGTAAATAATTGACCAAGATTCATCATTTTATTCCTTATAAATTCTTTCATATTATATGTCATTGTAGTCTCTTCATTGTCAGCAACATAAATACTACTCATAATATCATGAAGATTCTCTTCATGATATTTTCCCCTAGGAAATCTATTTTCATAATGCCAATACATTCCACATTAAAAACATTTAATTTTCATTGATGTCTTATTAATACCATTATCTTTTTCCATTGTGTTAATTGAATATTTTCCATTTCAATTACTAGATTTGTGTCCTTAGTTTCCACACCCAAAGAATATTCTAGTTCCTTTGAATCATTCTCCTCGATGCCACTTCCCACATGATTTGAATGTGAAAAATTGAACTTTTTTTCCTCTTTGGCCACCATGAAACTCCATAATTCTCTTATTAGGTGGGTCAATAAACTCACCAAAGTTGATATTATTGTTTGCATTATGAGGTTTTTTATTATGCATAGAAATAATGTTTCGCCTTCCAAATCCTATTTCATTTGGTTGATTATGAGGAATATCATTCTATTGTCCGTCATTTTATCTATTAACATGAATCCTCCTATTTCCAACCATTTTCTAAAACCCAAAAAAGAATAATGTGAGAGGCAAATATCATACTAGGAAAACAACATAATCACAGGGGAGTACTTTCAAACTCTAACATATTATGTTTAATCCTAGGTTATTCATGATCATTACCATAATTCTAGGATAGTAACCTATTGTGAGACTTATCTTTATGGACATCCCTATAAAATCCTTGGAAATAACTATAGGGATCTCACTAAAGTTTTCGCATCCTAGTTTTCAAAGGTTAACTAAAACTTCGCTCTGATACCAACTCTAATGACCCAAACATTACATACATGGAAATTTATTTTCTTTTTCATAAAAATTAATACATTACATAAATATATACCAAATGACCATATTATTTTTGTATCTTTGGAAACACAGAACATGTTATTATAACTTGGTGAAAGATCTTCAATATCTCCCATAAAGATCTTCCCCTTTAGTTTTCCTATTTAAACCCTTTTTTAAATCATGGGAAAAATAAAAAATAAAAATGGTGAGATCAAATTATCAGTAAGTTTAAACATGAAGAACATCAAAAAAATCATAAACATAAGAATGTAAAAACACGAACATAAATTTGGAATATCAAAATCTTGAGTCTCAAAATAAATCTTGGCAATTTATAAGGCATAAATCATAAATGAACATGAACCATGATAAAATAGAATTGACATAAAAATAGAATTGTGGAAAACATATAAGCATATAAAATCATTTCTATATTATCCAATTCTCATTTTCAAGACCATTATAGTGGACAAATTCCATTACTAAACCGAGTTCACTCCTCATTTCAGTCCTATATTACTAAACCAGATTTACTTTCTGTTTCAGCCCTATATTGCTGAACTAGATTTACTTTTCATTATAGTCATGTCTATCTCATGAGATATAAATCTTTACCCAATGCATTAGAGAGAAATATAGGTCCCACCCATAACATAATAAAATCTATACATATATGTGCCACTAAATCATAAATCATTCAATGTAGCATAACCCAAGGAATAAAATGGGTTTATTAAACATCATTCCATCATAATCCATATAAAATAAATGGATTTCATAGATATATTTCCATAATAACCATAGTAAAATAAAAGTAATAATGGGGAAAGAAACATAACCTCATTTATAGAATTTCATCTTAGATGGAAAATAATATCGATAAAACACATGAAATTAATTATTGAGGAAAATATCCTTTCTTCTTCAAAAATATTTTCTTTTCTAAAAATATTATGAAATTTTAAAAGAAAATAATTTAATTAAAAATATAATTGAAATATTTCAAAGAAAGCTTCATGGAAATAAGGTGTTGTGAAAGCATAAAAATTTGTTCATGTCGTATAAGTTTAAAAAAATTCTTCTCATACTTTTATCAGAAAAGAAAAAAGTACCACATACCGAAAATGAAAAAATATTACTTTTATACCATTTAATAAAAATTCACTGATGGGTAAAATTGACTTTAAACAATTCTAGAAGGATAGAAATAATATTTTGTAATATTATTTAGGAAACATGGACGTGGTTGATAAATATACCCCAGTAAATACATATGAATAAACAATCTCAGATAATAATGAGATTAAAAAATTATCCCTTATCTTAGGTTTGATATCCATTGTATATATATGAACCTCTTGTATGATGATTTAAATAATTTCATTGACTTATTATAGAATAATAATTATTTTTAAGATATCGTATATGATCATATTATCATTCGTTTGGTAATAATATTTCATTATTACTCATTATTTGAGTATTAACTACTTCATTTTATCATGCATGTTTTGTCAAATAAGTTTTGTTTCTCCTTCTTAGGTCATATTTATATCATTAAAAATGATATTAACATAATATATATCATATTTATTTATTCTGTACATTTACATAATCATGATTTAATTGATATCATGTAGAATGAATCGCTTCGCATCGTGGAGATGGTAGGTCGTACGTACACATGAGAGATGATATCATTCCTTTAATTATGAAATGGTATCAAAGTGGAAGGTATATATACTGTTTGTAACACCCCAAGCTTCTACAGTACACTTTCTTTTAACTAATTCAACAGCTTGCGCTACACACAACATCGAGTTTCAGCACACCATGACCTTTCAATCTAGCCGTTTAAAAACAGTTATAAACAATATTAACCACATTTTAAAAATTAATAAATTTTATTTTTCAAAATAGAATTAATTTTTAAATTTAGAATATTAAAATTAGTTTAGGGTGAAATTTTGGTAATTTTTTGAATAGTTTTAATTTTTTGAATACTGAAAACACTTCATTTACGTTAAAAACTGATGTTTTTATTTAAATAATTATTATAATTTAAATTTATTTTAAAGTAAAAATAGATACTTAATACATATATTAGTCCAATTTAAGTCATTGGAGTCATTTTATAATAGAATTGGATATATAAAATTTTATTGAACTTTTGAATGTCTCTTTTATCCACCTTCTAGGCACATTTGAAAATTATGACAAAAGATAATTTTACCACTTCTATGAATAGAATTTCAAAAATAGGACACACATGGTTGTAATCAGGGTGAAAAATGTGGTCTAATTAGATCAGAATAAATTTTTTTTAATAGCGACTTTTGAATTTTATTTTCCACGGTTAAAGGTAAATATAGTAATTAAAGGTAAAAATAATATTATAATAGTAAAAAATTACCCTACCACATGTCCTAATTATATTGGATAAGTCTATATCAACCAAAATCAACCTTAGGTCGAAAATATGATTCTTTTTAAGCCACTTGTGTTAGATTAGGACATTTATTATATTTTATTTAAAGAATAATTAAAAATGTCATATTCAAATTTTAATAACGAAACTATTTATAATATAGGGTTATATATAAGATAAATTCGACAATAAATATTAATTATAAAGCTAATAAATTTATCTACATAATGATATTTTTCTATAATTTTTATAAATTAAATAATTAAATTTAATTATGACACCATGATGATGCAATAATTGATTTATTAATGGAATAATCAAATAAATGATATTAAAAATATTAAAGTAAATAAAATTTGAATTAATTAATGATGTCCACTAATTTTATATACCTCCTGAATCAAAATTTTACATCCATTTTTCAAAATTAAATACACATAAGGTTTATAATTAAATTTAAAAAAAATCGGTAATATGTCATGAAAAATAGTTTTTCGGAAAATTGCCCTTTTAAAATGGAAATTTTTTTATAATAAATTCATGTATAAAATCCATTTCAAAAATAATAATGGGATCAAAATTAACTAATTAAAATTTAAAAATAATCCATAACATAATTTTACCATGTAAATACCTTAACAGAAAATATTATTTTTAATAAAAAACTACATTTCACTATTTATCAAAAAAAATGAAAAATAAAACTTATTAGAAAAATTCCAAAAATTCAACCAAAGTAAATTTTGATACTCTGCTTTCAAATAAGAAGTTTATTTTGTAAAATTTAATATAAAAATCGGTCAAAACTAGATTTAAAATGGGTTCTCTGTCAAAAGGTTGCAGAACTATATTTTTTAAAAAATACTTCTTTTATCCCAAAAAATGTTATATCATATCTGGAAAACAAATTATATGAATTTTAAACATTAGATTGAATATATTATATATATTTTTCATTAATAAAATATATCAAGAGTGATTTTTTTATTTTATAGACTCACTTACTTTCATTTAAATAGTTTTTCAGAAAAAAGTTAACACTATACATACCTACCATTATAATGATAGGGTTATAATATTTAGTTCTTCACTTATTCTCAGTCTTACGTGAAATGAATTCTGTAAAAAGAACTTGAAATTGTGTGTAACACATACCAAGCATAGTGTTGTGTATACTGCAAGTTAGGCCAGTGTTGCGTATAGTGCAATCTTATCTTAGTGTAGTGTACAAAACAAGATATCAAGGAAATAATAAAAACCATCAATCTCATAAAATTCTTGGGGCATTACATTTTTTTTCTTATTGCATTGAATTCAGAGGTTGTTCGACTAGTTTTAACTGACAAAAATCCTTTTTTAAAGGGCATCAAATCTTTAAAACTGCATATTCAGTCATTCTACACAGACCGTGTGTCTGATTAACATGCAATTTACTCTTACATGTAATAAATAATAATGAGATGGTTTCCCTATGATTTCAAATCATTCTCAGGTCATTTTCTATGGATTTTACTATCAAACACCCATTTTGGTGTTTTATGACCCTAAAGGTTCCTTTTCAATACTCTTAAACAAATATTAGCTTTTATTGACATTCTATCTACTTGACCATTTCAAAATTCACTCCATAGTTTTTTTTCATTTGATTTCAAGGAATTTAGAGATCATTTGGCTGGTTTTAACCACTAGATACACCTTTTCAAAGGGAGTTAAATATTTAAAACCCACATATTCAGTCGTTCTGTAAAGACCACACGTTTAATTGATGTTCATTCTACTCAGAAACATTAAAAATAATAATAATAAGATGAATTTCTTATGATTTCAAGTCATTATAAGTTCATTTTATAGGGATCTAACCATTAAACAAACATTTTGGTATTTTATGACATAAAAGTGTGTATTCAATCCTCTAAGAAAAACTTCAGCTTGGATTGAAGTTATGTGTACTATAAAATTTCAAAATTCATGTTGTGGGTTTTTTCGTCTTATTTCACTGCATTCAAATTCTATTCAGTTGGTTTTAACCCCCAAATACACCTTTTTAAAGGGCTTCAAACCTTTAAAAATAACACATTTAGTCTTTCCAAGTAGACTGCATGTCTAATTGATGTGTCATCTCCTATTACACAACAAAAATAATAATAATAATGATAATAATAATAATAATATGGTTTTCTTATTATTTCATTTCATGATGAGGTTTTTCTCTATGTATATGACTATTAAACTCATATTTTGTGTTTTATGACACTAAAAGTGCATTTTCCATCATCACAGTTCAATGACACCTCTGATTGATGTACTATCTAATCAGAAATTTTAAAATTCACTCCATGGTTGTTGTAATCTGATTTTATTGAATTTAGAGGTGGTTCACCTATTTTTGACCACCGGACACACCTTTTTAAAGGACATCAAATCTTTAAAAACCTCATATCAAGTTGTACCATGAAGATTTCATGTATGATTAAAGTTTCATTTTCTTATACACATCAAAAATAATAATAATATGGTTTTCTGATGATTTCAAGTCATTCCAAGTTTGTTTTCTATGGATCTGTCTATTAAATACCTATTTTGGTGTTTTATGACACTAAAAGTGTTTTTCCATCATTACAGTCAAATGACACCACATATTGACATATCATCTTCTCAACCATTTCAAAATTCACTCAATAGTCTTTTATATCTGATTTCATGGAATCCATAGGTCATTTCACAGGTTTTGACCACCAGACTCACCTTTTTAAAGTGAATTAAATATTTAAAACCCACATATTCAGTTGTAATGTGCAGACCACACATCTAATTAACATTCTGTCTCCTCAAACACGTCAAAAGTAATAATAAAACAGATTTTCTTTGATTTGAAGTCATTATAAGGTCTTTTTATATGGATCTGACTATCAAAAGTGCGTCATTTGTTTTATGACACTAAAAGTACATTTTCATCCCTCCCAGGAAAACCCCATCTCAGATTTTCATTATGCCTACTCAACCACTTCACAATTCATGCTATGGTTTTTTTGTTTGATTTCATGGAATTCAGAGGTCATTCAGTTGGTTTTAACCCTCGATCACACCTTTCTAAAGGATGTTGAATTTTAAAAAACAACATGTTCAATCATTCTGAGCAGACCTCATGTATATTTTTCATATAATCTCCTCTAACACCTCAAGAATATATTAAGATGGTTATACTATGGTTTAATGTCATTTTGAGGTCTTTTTATATCAATCTAACCATTAAAATTATATTTTTGTGTTTTATGACATTAAAAGTGTGTTTTCAATCCCATCGGGCAAATGACATCTCATATTGATATTCCTTCTACTCGACCAATTCATAATTCACTCTAACATTTTTTTCATCCGATTTCATGGAATTCAAAGGTCATTTGGTTTGTTTTGACCCCTAGACGCTCGTTTTTAAAAGGCCTAAAATCTTTAAAAATCACATATTCAATCATTCCACACATATCGCATGTCGAATTTATGTTTCATCTGCTCTTACACATCATGAATAATAATTATATAGTTTCCTGTGATTTCAATACATTTTTAGGTTGTTAGTTATGGATCTAAACATTAAACATGTGTCTTGGTGTTTTATGACACTAAAAGTGCATTTTCAGTCCTCATAATAAAACGCCAGCTCATATTGATTTTTTGTCTATTTGACCCTTTCACAATTCATGCTAAATTTTCTTTTCATTTTATTTCAGGGCTTTTAGATGTTGCTTTTTTCATTTGGACCCCCACACACACCTTTTTAAAGGGCGTCAAATCTTAAAAACCACATATTCAATTATTTCGGGAAGACCGCACATCAGATTGACATGTTTTATACTCATACACATCATGAATAATAATTATATGGTGTTCATAATATTTCAGGTCATTATGAGGTTTTTCTATGGATTTGACTATTAAACACACGTTTTGGTGTTTTATGACACTAAAAGAGCATTTTCAGTCATCTCGGGAAAACAGAAAATCTGATTGAGTTTATGTCTACTTGACCATTTAAGAATTTATTCTATGATAGTTTTCATTTGATTCATGGAATTCAGATGTCATTCAGTTAAATTTGACCCCCAGAGGCTCCTTTTAAAACAGCTTCAAACCTTTAAAAACTACATATTCGGTAATCTAGGGCATACCACGAATCCAATTCAAAACTCATCTACTTGTACACATCAAAAATAATAATAATATGGTTTTCCTGTGATTTTAAGTCATTTATTGGTTGTTTTCTATATATTTGACCATTAAGTGCACATATTGGTGGATTGTGACACTAAAAGTGCATTTTCCATCATCCTTGAAAAACAAACATTCCGATTGATGTATCTTCTACTCGAACATTTAAAAATTCACTCTAATTTTTTTTCTCATTTCATGACATTCAGATGTTGTTTAATTGGTTTTGACCCCCAAACGAACCTTTATAAAAGGCATCAAAACTTTAAAACTTGCATATTCGGTCATTTCGGGTATACCTCATGTCTAATTGAGATTTATTTTTCTCATACATGTGAAGAATAATAATAATATGGGTTTCGTATGATTTCAGATCATTCTGATGTTTTTTCTATATATCTAGTTGTTAATCTAACATTTTGGTGTTTTATAACACTAAATGTGTATTTTCCATCATCTCGGACTAAGGAAATATTTGATTGATGTACCATATTCTCATCCATTTCATAATTCACTCCATGGTCATTTTCATCTCATTTCAATGAATTTGGATGTCATTCAGTTGGTTTTGACCCCCCACGTGTTTTTAAAGGGCGTCAAACCTTAAAAACTATTTATTCAGTAATTTTGGGAAGATCATAAGTCTAATTGACATTTCATGTTCTTTTACATGTCAAAAATAATAATTGTATAGTTATTATATAATTTCAGGTCATTCAAGGGTCATTTTCTATCGATATAACCCTTAAACATGTGTTTTAGGGTTTTTTGACACCAAAAGTGTGCGTTCGGTCCTCCCAGGGAAACTCAATCTCAGGTTAAAATTTTAGCAACTCAACCATTATAAAATTCATGTTATGATTTTTTTCTTGATTTCATGGAATTCAGATTCTGTTGGTTGGTTTTGACCCTCAAGCGCACCTTTTTAAAGGGTGATGAACATTTAAAAACTGCATATTCAATCATTCATTGAAGATCGCACATCCAATTGACAAACTGTCTACTCTTGCACATCAATAATAATAATAAGATCGTTATCTTGTGATTTCAAGTCATTCTGGCATATTTTTTCATATATCTAACAATTAAAAGAACATTTTGGTGTTTTATGAGACTAAAAAAGATCTTTTCATCATTCCAAACAAACGGTGCCTCCGATTGAAGTATTGTCTGCTCAAACATTTCACAATTTAATCCGTAGTTTTTTTGATTCATTTCATGGCATTCAGAGGTCATTCAATTGGTTTTTAACCCCAAGTGTTTTTAAAGGTCTCCAAACCTTCAAAAACTTCATATTATGTCATTTCAGGCAGACCACACATTTGATTGATGTGTTATATCCTCATACATGTCACAAATAATAATAATATGGTTTTCTTATAATACTCTTTTCAGTAGAATTTGAAAAATCATGGAATCAGGGTTTCTTTTTCCATTGGTATAAATGTTATATGATCTGAGAGAGAGATAGAGGGATAAATTAATCTATATAGGAAAGTTTAATGGAGATTAACCATGTTTATACAATTTTTTATCCACATGGGGATATTTACACTCAATTTTATATGTAAAGAGATCATGTATGGTGAGAATAAGTACAAGAAGAAGATTCAATGTACTGGGAGATGGATATTGAAATTTTTAGGGATTGGGTTCACTTTGATAAACATTTTACATATTTTTAGATAAGTACATTAAAGGAAACCACACCTGAGGAACTCCAAATATAAGAATTTTCTTACTCAATCTTCCATGATTGTAATATCATGAGAATGTGTGGCTTATCACATAGTGGGTTTTAGGTGAGGTATTATTTTCAAATATTATAGAATTATTTAAAGAATCTATTTCTTCTATATTCTTTACATGACCTTAATGACTCACTAATTTGATTACCCAGTATAAGAACTTTTAGATTTAGGAAATTTAATAGGAGTGAAATTATAATATATACACTATAGTAGGTACTTAGTTCTATAATGTATTATAGTATCCTAAAAATCTAAGGCACAGCCCTACTATAGACCTATAGAACTTAATCCTCTTAATATAATTATTACTGGAATCCTTACAGTGACCTTTGATTTTGCTAAAGTGATTAAGAGTGCATCAAGAGATTAATCAGAAGATAGATTTAGTGTGATGAAAAAGAGGTGATAAATTTAGTAGAGGAAATATGAAACAATAAAACCAAACAAACACCTCCAATGTTTTCTAATATCATTATTAAAACTAATGCATTTCTTATGTTCCCATATCTATTTCTATCTATCTTTGTGATTATTCTAATCCATTTTCTTTCAATTACATGATATAAACACACATTATTCTCTTGAAATCTAAACATAAGTGAACATAATAAGTTAATTTCACCTATTTTTAATGTGTAATGTCTTAAGAACTTACAGTTAATGTTTTATAGCACCTGGTGCCCTTTTAGGAAGGATGTTTAGTTACCATTATATACTTTTCAATCAAGAAACACTCCAACCCTCAGAAGACTTATGACACTCAAAAAAATACCAATAATCATGTTATCCTTTAAATATAGTTTCTTATAATCTATAATAAAAAATGTTTCCTCATCTAAAAAACTGGAAGGAATAAGCTGACTGAAAACCTTTCACTAGACCACGAGATCTCATCCTAGGTGATTTATTTAGTTTCAACGAGGCTTGCGAAGTGGAGTATTGGTACATGATTCAATCTGTGATTCTATAAATGGATAATTTGACTTCATGATATAAATATATACATGTTAATAATGGATTTCTACATGAGAAACTATTTCAATATAGAAAGTTGCACATCTCTTGATAAAGCATGGAAGGATTGATCTGAATGCTTGCATATAGATAGTATTATGTTTAAGAGATGTTCAATGCACTCTGAAGAGGAGGTTTATATGCTATAGTGCACTATAGCTTTATGGATAACTCATGTCATGAAACAAACTGAAAAACAAAGTTTCATGTGATTTCAAAAAGAATTAAGTTATGCCTCACATCTATATACAGAAAATAGCATTGTGATATATAGATATTAGAAGTTATGATATCAACTTCATGCTACGTCATTAAAAATATATCTTATGAATCATATAATACTTCACTGTATAGATCGATCATGGCTGCATTGAGATCGAGTTTTACATAAACACAAGTATTAAACTAGATGAAATTAATGTCACATGCATAATTATTTGCAGGGACTCCACTTCCATTCATGAGATCAAGCAATAGGAATATGATAACATATTCAACATATAATAAATATGATATAGTAAGAAGAGGCTTATACTTATAGTAATTATTATAATAAGAATTTCTTCATTTTCTATGCATTATACAGATGATATACAATCCATGTTTTTCTAAATAAAAATCATCAGATCTTGAGAAAAATGGAAAATATTGAAATATGGTAAACTCTATTTCATGTTGGATTTGATATTTTATTCTACTACTGATTAGTATATATTCTTATCTTGGTATTATCTACTCTATAATTATTCTTAAATTAATATAGATAATGTGAATAATTTTAAAATACTGTGATGTAGAGTCAAGTGAGTTCCATGTTCAAATGATATTAACATAATATTTCAGAAGCTCTCTCATGATTCCTAGATCGAAAATCCTAATTCTAAATATATATGGAACAAAGTGGTTACATACAAGATCAATTTTCTAGTATGGATAATCAATAACTATTCTATTTATAATGATGAGATTATTTAACATAAAGGCATTAATATGTTCTCTAGATGTTCTTATAGTTTTTATTTCGATACAAAGTCATCCAACCACATGTTCACTAAAGGAAAATTTGATGGTTTTATGTGGTGTATTCTAGGAAATAAAAAACACATTTAAATTATTCATCTAAAATGAAACATTAAATATTATATTGGTAATGTAAATTACCTCATGCATGAGGTTTATTCTCAACTAGATCACCAATAAACTCACTAGAATGTCCACCAGCTATATCTGTAGCCTAAAACATATATAAATATTCTATATATTAAGAATATCAATAAGATTAAATATGAGTATAGTTTATTTTTTCATTTGGTACCACTCGTGTGCCACCAATAGGAAATTGTGTCATCACTTCATTGATGTGTGCTGACATATGTGATAATCCATCCTCATACTCTACACGTGACTACTGAAACTACTCATTCGTATTATGCTTAATAACCTACATGGAAGAATTTATCACAGTTTGTGTGCACATCCCTACAGCTCTACATGAACTCATCACGTCTTCTCTAACAACTTCACATCATGGGACACCAGTGTCATAAGTCAAAGAATAACCATGATTTTCTTGCCTCGTGACATGCTAAAATATATCATCTTTGCACACAACACTATGATGTTACTCCTATAGAAACTCTGCTAACTTAGTTTCAAACTGAACATATATAATATACATAATTAATTAATTAACTAATATGAATAATTTTTATGAAATAAAAATACATTTATTACTAAATAATTTTCTTACTATAACACTGGCAACATTGGGATCACCCGCCCGATGAGTCCTCACCCATATCAATATCTAATCAGTCGGATCACCAAGTTTGTACAACTATAATAAAGTTTTCCACCAAATAAATATTTATATTCATTTTATACAACAATAATTTTAATATATGAATGAATAGTGAATTCTAAACTTACATCATGTTTGATTTGTGACACGTGTCGAGGACCAAGTCTAGAAGGAGTTCCCTACATCACCCGATTATGTAAATGATGAGTGGACTCAGTCTATATTCAATGTATTTAGTTAGAAGGAATATGAAAAATTATTGTCATTTATAGATTAAAATCAATAAATTTAACCATGGTCACATCATTCGACCAAAACATAACCAAATCCTACCACTACATGGGAGGAACATCCAAAGAGACTCATTGTATAATGTATGACACACCTGTGAATGATATCTAGTGATCTCTCTTCACCCTTACCTGGTAATCCTTAAATAATTTTCATCATTTTCTAATACCTATTACCCAAAACTCATCTAGATAGGATTTCAAATTTTCCCGTTAAAAAAATAGTCAATATCTTTGATAATAATAAAAACAATTTCTTGAAAAATTAAACTATTAATTTACCTAAACCTCTATCCATAATCTATCAATCGTATCCTAGGGGAATGAATTCAAATCATGAGTCATTAGAGGGAATCTTTGTGGTTATCGTATCATATTCCCTAACTGACAAATCAATACAATCTCACCTTCTCCAACTAGATGAAAGGTGTCATCAAATACCACATCCAGTTGGGCTCTAGAGTTCTAGGTTTAATCCCCACTACCCGAACCCTTATGTCTTCAAGAAGACACACTAGATCATGATAAACATAAATTCCTAATGAAATTACCAGTAACTGAATTATTAATTAAAAAATATAAATATTTAGGGAAATGTACTTACAAGAAATTTACAATAAATTAATTTTAATAAATGAAAACATACATAATGAAAACATCATGTGAACTACTCTGACCACCCTATGAAATACCTACATTAATAAAAAAAATATGCATTTAATCCAGAATTTTTTTACACAAAAATCATAAATATTTTTTCCAAAATTAAATGTAAAAAATTACATTCTTTCACTGATCATGAAATTATATCGTATCTCCTTTAATTTTCTCTCCGTACTATTTTATATCTTCTTCTCAAAAAATTATATTTTTTTGGTCAACTGTTTGATGAGGAAAGTCGACAACATCTGGTTCCTCTTGGTCAATCAGAAAAACTCCTCTTTTAGAATTTTTCACAACAACTATCCAATTTGAATCGATGTCGACAAAGAAAAACTTACCTACCTATGATGTCAATATGAAGGGATTGTTTCCTACTTTCTTATATTAATATAGAATATTTTTAAAGTTTACCGATGTAAATTGGAATTGATTAGATTTTTTTCCATGAACTGGATCAACCCAATCTCACCTTAACAATATGTGCTTTAATCCATGACCATAAATAACCTTAATAATATCCCTCATCAATTCATAATAATAACATGCATCAATAGATGAATAAAAAACACCATTGTTCTGTATGGATCAATTCAAATCAACATTTATAATATGGAATTAGAATATATTAGAATCGAAAGACTTATATCTATGAGCTATAATAAATGGGACATCAGCTAGTTGGTTGAGTTCTTCTCTCATAGTATGAGTACTTAAATCATCCATCTTATGAATCATTAAATTTCACATAATTCAATGGATAAATAATTTTAAAAATACCACTCAGTTGCACTATAAAAATATTAAATCCATTATTTATACGTACATGAGTATTGAACCACTCCTGAAATGTGTTGAAATGATGTTTTTAGATTTAATGATTAGTTTCATGGGGTCTTTCACGTTTTAAATCATTGATTTGAATCCTAAATCACAACACAATAAAATGTAAGTAATAAAATAAATATAAAATCATAATTCATAATATATCAACTATGAAACTTACTATATCAATGTAATATCAAATAGAGTGTTGAAAAACACATATTGATAGGATTTAACCCACTCATCGTTATAAAAATCAAACATTATCACTTCTCCAATTGGACCCTCTTTATTCTGGGATAGTTTATCTAACTTTGTTTCAACCTATTCAATATATGAAGTACAAAAATTAGTGCACTCATCCATCAAATATCCCTTGGAAATTCAAGCTTCTTGATGATATTTTTTTTGCACATACCATTTCAATGTATTTAAATATCTCTCTATTAGATACATCCATATGAATTGCATAAGACCTCTAGTAATGACTTCACCAGTTAAATGAACAATCAGGTGGACCATAACATCAAAAAAAATATGTCAAAAGTAGTTTCTCTAGGTGACATAGTGAAAGAAAAATATTATCCTACTAATTTTTTAAATCACTTAGGTGATGATTCTTTGAAAAGTGCTATCTGAAAAAATTAGAAACATCAATCAATGGCTCAAAAACCAAGGTAGGTAAACAATCCTGAATTGTAATTTGGATTACCTTTTGAAGAAAAATAAGATTATAATGACTTTTCAACCCATTCAATTTCATGATCATCCTATTTAAATGCTTGAAAATATTATAGAAATAACCATCATGCACCTTGAAGGTATTTAGAATTGATATAAATATTTGTTTATCTTTTTTACTCATTTTGTACTATGCAGTTGGTATGTATTCTCAATTACCATCACACAGTTGTAAATTTAATGGTTTTCTCAATATCATTTATTGAAAATCACATCAAGAATTGGCACTATCATTTCATTTTCCCTTGACACATAAAATGGTGTATAATATATTTTCACATACATTTTCTTCAATGTAAATCAAATCCAAATTATGTATTAAAATATTATCTTTCCAATAAGAAAATAAAAAAAAAATACTATGATTCTTCTAATTACGACTACACTGTATATTTTCAATAGGAATATAAGGAAATTTAAGATCCAACAAATCATAAAAAATCATACATTGTATGGATTAATTTTTGAACAAGTTGTGCACAAATTTGAAACATAGACATTATTTATTATGATGGGCATGCTCTCTATTACCATAAAATGAAACACTATCTTTTTTGAACCATTAAAATGGGGGAAGAAAGTGTTTATGTCCAAGATATTCCCAATTTTTATAGTGATTAACTCATATAGATATCTTACTTTTATTACAAAAAAGGGCAGACAAATTCTCCTTTTGTACTCTAATCTGATAAGTTAGCATATGCTATGAAGTTATTAATTGTCCATAATAAAGAACCCCAGAATCTAACCATTTCATTAGCATCTAATTAAAAATTAATTACACCATCTGCCCAAAATTATTGAAACTAAGAAATAAAAGGATTCATATAAACATTGATTATATCGCCAACTCCTCTCATTCCATCAATTAGATTCAAAAGTAACAAAAATGGTTTCTTCATACATACCCATGTAGAAAGATTCTATATAACCAACACCATTGTACATGTACTATATGTTGCACCAACCATGGACCTAAATGGGTTAAAAGTATCATCTACCAAACCCATTTGACCATTACGATCATCCTGATAAAATTCTGGGTGTCTTTGATCAAGCTCTTTCCATGGAAAAGAATATGTTGGGTGAGTTAATTTGTTAACCTATTTGTTTCTCTCTAAATTTCAAACCCTAATTTTAACAATTTTAGATGACATGAATAATCTATCCAATCTCAGTTTTAGTGGGAAATAATGCATCTTCTTCGTGGTAACTTGTTTCCCTTTATTCAAGAACCTATTGTGAAGAATATGACTACCTTGATTAATCTCATTGGCCTTCCACCTAGATGAATAAAAAGTAGTATAAGAATTGAATTGTGTATTCTCTTTTCTAAAAAACATATAGTTATTGTGGCATGCATCAATGGTCTCATATGTAAAATCATGTTCATCGGTAAACTTGTGATCTAAATAGAATGACTCTCGAATCTTCACTTTATCAGGGAGTATCTTCTTCAATAATAGCAACGACCTGTCGAATGAGGTGTTTGTCCACTGATTCATGGATTTTAGGTGTAGAAATTCTACGATGGACAACAATTTACTAAATTTAGTACATCTATGATATAATCTAGAACACGCATCATCAAGAATTTTAAAAAATTTCAATGCTTCTCCATTTGAAGAAGAATGGGGATTACTCCCTCCAATATCATCATGTACAACATTATTGTCTTCATGTTTAAATTGATGCATCATATCATTGAGCATTATGTTCATTAGATCAATTGTTCTTGAATCAACATCCATATGAATAATTTCTTATTTGTGATATGAAACAAGTCACGACCCCCTCCTTCTAAAGAAACCCCTCCTAGTCTAACAATGAAGAAAGGGATAAAATGACCCCTGAGAACCACCTCTAGTAGGCCCTGGGTTAGCGACTAGAATCAAGGGTGTACAAATCTCACAATATGGGAGGTATTACCCTTTATAATATAAATAGTATCGGGAGATAAGATTAATCAACCAAAATCAAATCCATGACATATATATATATATATGAAAACCAAAAACCATCCCACAATGAATGTGTAAATAGAAGTGATACAAGTAAAGTATCCAAATTAAACCCCAAAAATTAATGCTAAAGCAGCGACATAGCAACTATCATGGATCCAAGCTAGTAAGGTCTGGTACGGTCTGTGAAATACTCCTGGAAACCTGAAGACAGTTTTATATACATAGGGTGAGCATACAAGTATACTCGGTAGGAAAACCAAAGTATCTCTTGAACATGTGAAAGAAGCATACTAATGTTAATGTGAGAAAACAATACCACCAAATAACACCTAAATATGTATACTAACAATCCCAACCTCACCAGGGAATGGTCACTAAATAACACAGGCCAAGTAATATAATATAAAGTAAATCACATCGATGATAGGGAAACCTACACCACTTTCCCACTGATTTGGTGCTCTCACACCCCAATGGAAGACATCTTATAACTCCCACCTCTTCTGAATATACCACATCACAACCCACCCACACACACCTGGGCCTCACAACACATCCCACCCTCACACACCTGGTCCTCACAACACATCTTTCATGAAAAAACCTGGGACTCACAACACATCACATCCCATATTGAAGTCACATGGGAAACCACATCACAACTTGTCCCAATGAAACCCAAGACATCACATCACAACTCATCCTGAAGACACATTGGACACCACATCACAAATCATCCTGAAGACACCTAGTACATCACATCACAACTCATCCCAAAGACACCTAGGACACCACATTACAACTTGTCCTAAAAACACCTGTGATACCACAACCACTATCTAATGCACTAACAGACCTTCATCTTTCATAGTCGGTGCAATACCTACATCTCCAGGAAGAGGGAGCAAGGAAGAGTGGGTATCCATCCATCCATCCTCCCACTGTGATGTTGGGAAAGACACCCATGTGTGATGATGTGGGCATTTGAAACATAGTTCTCAACATGGGTGGGGTGTGTATATAAATCAAAATAATATACAGGTATATATATAGTATCAAACACTCAAGTCCAGCCTAAGGGATCTCAAACAAAACAACCAAATCACAACACTGTCACATTTTCTACCACCTCTGAATGCATTTATTAGTATCTTCAATAGTAATTTCATATGGTGAAGAGCCCTAATAATATAATATAACATCATATTTCCTATACTTTTAACACATATTAATTTCATTATTTAAAATCAACCACCTTTAATCACACAACACACGATTTAATTGTTCAATAATAATTCCATTCCATTAACCAAACCAACCCAATCCATCCCAAGAATTGTTAAACAATTATTTATTTATTCCATCACCACTCAATAATCTAGCACAACACAACCACATTCCACAAAAATATCAACTAGTTGTCATCTCACGACCCCAAAAGAATTGCCAAAAAAACTATCAGCCCCAAATATCCCAACCACACATCATCATCCCCCAAGCACCACCACAGAACCACAACATATCAGGATCATTCCTTACATATTTACAAAGGGGATTTTACCACATCCTGCTATATTTTAGGGGTATTATCACATAAACAAAAATCTTGGGGCTACCATTTCATTATCCAAGTATAATTAATTAACCAATTTATATTTAGGGCTATTTATCAATAATCACAACCCAAGTAGAAAACTTAGAAGATATATCCAGTGAAAATAAATCCACTAATGGCCACAATTTTTAGTATGGTATCGAGAGAGTACAATTTCACAATATCAAAATAACAATAAAGTTGTAAAATATTTCAAAAAAACCCTTTACCCTTGACTAAAAATTAACTTTTTTTATTATCAAAACACTTTTAAGGAAAAAGTGAGAAACCAAGATGTCCAAAAACGGTGAAAGGACAACAAGAATAGGAAAACCCATAACAAACAACCGAATCAGCTCCTCCTCAGCTCTTGTACCATAATGACAAGCCCTCACCAAAGCATGTCCTTTTAGCAAGCAGTCCCATGCAGAATCACAGGCACAAAAGAAACAAATGGATCAACCTACACTGCAAAAAAGGGTTTTCCAAAATTCAACCCAAATGCACCCCAAACCAAAGTAACACCACCACAACGGATCCACAAGAGGAGAACAGAATAAAACCAACCAAGAAAGGGATAATAACTCACCACAAATCAACCATGGATCTCCAATGAACAACCACCAGGATAAATGGATCAAAGAGGAGGAAAAGTGATTGAGGAACACCTTAGGGAACCTTGGGTTCTCCCAAAATGAGAGGAAGAGGAATCCATGTCCATATGAATGAAAATTCATCCAAAAAATAATTTTAAAACATCATTGGATTGGGGGTTTACAGGACGTATAATCCATTTTCAAGTCATGTAATCCTTAGGGATTCTGTTTCACTGAAAGACACCTTTGAATTTTATTATTTGGCCCTGAAAATCTATACATTATTAACTAGCTCTAGACAATCCATAAAACAAACTTTCACATCATCTAATATACTTACACAGTGTGTATTCCCTGGAGAAGCTCTATTTCACCTCCAACTCCCACAAAAACTCATGGAACCTCCACCAAACACCTCAAACAACAAAAAAAACAAATTAACAGCCTGGGAGGGCACAGAATGTTATATAATATAACTATAAAATGATTATTTCCCTCAAGAATCCAAAACAATGCCTAGAATTAAAGGGGTCCAAACAACCACCATGTGAGATAACTCTCAAGGCTCTCTTCATACCTGAAATGCTACCACCAGTCAAACACACCAACCCAAATGGCCACAAAATGCACTATATAACCACATCACAAAAACCATAAGCTGCATCCTCTCACACAACCACTGCACAACCATCTTAACCTCTATGAACCCCAAAACAAAAACCATTATAGCCAACGAACCACATCATCCTGAACAAACCAATCAGGGAATTCCATCATCCATGTCAAGATACTATCCGCTCAGGGTGGAACTGAATTTCCTCCATAGGTTTAATTGCATCATATTTAATGTGTCTTGATTAGGAATCAAGTCCTCCCTTTTTCATACATCAGTACTTTATCACACATTGCACCACATACATCCAAAAACAGGAAAATAGTTTATCTCATAAAACAAAAGGATCCAAACATCACATCATAAAGAAAAACATAGAAAATAAGAACTCAAAACAACTCTGGGTACTAGGAATGCATATCTGTGTCATGATCCTAAGTAATATATACTAAGACACCATGCCTCCATAACACCCAAACCATGATAATGGTTTATACTCACAACGCCTTCTCTCAACGGTCTTAGATATCCACTAGATGCTCCATAAACATCATGTCATCCTCGATATCCAACTCTTTCTAGTAAATTCCATAGGAGTCATCTTTAACATACTGATTAAGTAGATAGAAATGGAAGACGTCATGGATCCTCTACAACTATGGTGGAAATTCCAACTAATATGATGCCTCACCAACTCACCCCAACACCTCAAAGGGCCGAACAAACCAATGAGAAAACATACTTCCCTTGACAAAACCTTACTTCCCACATCGATGGGTTACCTTCATGAACACATGGTCCCTAACCACAAACTCCTAGGGTATCCTCTTATGATTAGTATAAGAATTCTACTGGTCATGCGCTTCTTTCATCCACTCACAAACAAGCGGAACTTTCTCTGTCGTGCTCTTCACCACATCGGGACCAAAAATAGTTGTCTCCCCAACCTCCATCTAGCATAACAGAGAATGATGTGGTCTCCTGTATAATGACACAAATGAGGCCATGTCAATGGAATAATTATGGATTTGATTATAATAAAACTCTAGTAATGGTAGGATTCATACCCAAGATCCCACAATGTCCAAGACGCACGACCGCAACATATCCTCCAACATCTGGGTATTTTTTCCATATTCTCATCTTTCTGAGGGTGGAAAGTTGTGCAGAAGCATAAATGAGTGCCAAAAGCATGATGAAATCCCCTCCAAACTCATGAGGTAAACATTGTGTCCTGATCTGAGACAATGGAAATCATAACATCATGAAAATGCACCACATCATCTATGTACCTCTGGGCTAAGACATCCAATAGGCCTGACTCCTTGATCACTATGAAGTGGGACAATTTTTTTAACTGACTTACTATCACCCAGATAGAATCATAACCTACCTAAGATCAAGGAAACCATAGGATTAAATCCATAGAGATATCATCCTATTTCTACTAGAGAATATCCAATGGCTAAAAAATACCACCATGAACATGATGTTCATATTTTATTTACTCGAAAACCAAGAACTTTGTCACAAACTTTGTCACTACACATTTTATCTAGGGCTACTAAAAATAAATCTTCAAGCCATTATACATTTTAAAACTCATTGGTGTGCTTCCAAAGGTGAGTTATAAAACTCATGAAGGAATCCATTGTGCATCACTGCCAGAATGAACAACCTTCCATAAAACAACATCTGGTTTTGACTATCCTCTGACCATCTCTCTGAAGCATCACCATGACCAACACGATCGCACATCAACTCTGGCTCTGAGTCTCCCCACTGAGACTCCTCTACCTACTACATTAGGGAAGATTGAATCATTATTTGAAAAAAAATAGCCTCTACCACCATCCACCCTTGTATCTAAGTGAAGGGCTTCCAAATCCTCCATTGCTCTCCAAGCATCCACAAATTCTTGAAAAACATCCTTATGTGAATTTCTTCTCAAATCATCGGCCATGACATTCCCCTTTCCTGTGGTGTATGGGATCTCAAAATCATAGTACTGAATAAACTTCATCCCCCTCCATTGTCATAGATTCATGTCACACTAGGAAAAGATATACCTCAAACTCTTGTGATTCATAAAGACCACAAAGCGCTACCCAATGAGGTAATGCCACCACAACTTCTTCCCAAACACAACCACCTCTAGCACTTTATCATGTACAACATAGTTATGCTTGTGGGAATGTAACTACCAAGACCTATAAGAGATCATAGCCTATTTTTTAATTATCATTCATCCAAAACCCATATAAGAAGTGTCATAAAACATCTAAAACATCACTCCTTCCTTAGGAAACTGGAGCACTATAGCACAGACCAACTTCCCCTTTAGGTAACTGAATGTTTCCTGGAACTAATCACTCTACATAAAAGATTGGACTTTCCTAGTAAAATATTTCATCAGGGATGTAACTCAAGAGAAATCAAGTACAAACCTCTGATAATATCCTCCAAGACCAAGGAAATTGTGAACCTCTTCCACAATCTTGGGTGATTCCCAAGAAACAACTACTTAAACCTTTGATGGGTCTATTAAAACACCCTACTGAGACACCACATGCCTATGGAAATGAACCTCTCATGTCCTTATCTTATACTTGGAAAACTTTCCATAGATCTGGTGGCATCAAATAACATAAAAGACAGTTTTGAGATTCTCAGTGTGATCCTCCTCTGACTTTGAGTATATCAACATATCATTGATGAATATGATGATGAACTAATCCAGGAACTCAAGGAAAATGAATTTCATAAGCCCCATGAACATGACTGGTGTGCTCGTAACACCAAATGGAATGGCTACAACTTAAAGTGTATGTACCTTCATCTGAATACATTCTTTGTGATATCACCATCCTTCACCCTCAACTAGTGATATCCAAGCCATAGATAAATCTTATAAAACCAACTCACCCCTCTCACCTAGTCGAAAATATCATCTATCCTTGGAATTAGGTAATGTTTTTTGAACATCACCTAATTCAACCTTCAATAGTATATACACAACCTCATAATACCATCCACCTACTTAGAGAACAACACTATAGAACCCCATGATGACACACAAGGCTAGATAAAACTCTTCTGTGTAAGATCATATTTATAAATCCTCAACTCCCATAACTCAAAAGGTGTAATTCGATAAGCAGCCATCGAAATTAGAGAAGCACTATCTTTCAAGTCTATCCCACACTCAATATCACATTGAGGGGGTAGTATCACAAATCCCTCAAGAAAAATATCCATGAAATCTCTAACAACCTTGGGAACCTTCACTATCATAGTGTCTGCTGATTCCACTAACAACTCATCCTACAATGAAAGAAGGGGATCCACATACCAAAAACCAACCCAAGAAACCCACTCACCAATTAAAACCACATATTGGATATCCACATCTAAAAACATAAATCTCCTCTAAAAGTAGTGAATAACAACTCATATGGAATACAACCAGTCAATGCTGAGGATGACATCATATGGAAGCATCTATAGCCAAAAAAATATCCCCATCAGACTGATATGGTCCCATCATTAGTCTACACCCTTGAAACACATAAAACAATATATTCTATCCTCCAAATTTCCTAGACAACACAAGTGGCATAGGAATCCTCTCTATATCTAGTCCTAGAGAATGGCTAGAGAAGGTGAAATAGAGAAGTTTGAAGATTATGAATCGAACAAGGAACAAATAAAGGTACTAAACAAACTGATCATGCCTATGATGATATATGGCCCCTATGGAGTTGTCACCTCCACTATGTGTAATTGACCATACCCAGCTCCTCTGTCTCTCTATTGATGACCACATCCATGAACACACTCGGGTCATGGTCCTTGAACATGAGGAACATCCTGATGTTGGCCTCTACCTACTCCATCTCTCCTTAGTAGAGAATAAACCTACTTCCCCTACTGCTGAAATAGCCTCACTAGTAACTGTTTCTAAGGCTGATACTGAATCTATCCACCTCCACCAAACCGAGCTTGGGGAACCAATGGGAACTAGATTTGGTAATGGCCACAAACCCCACAACCAAAACACACTAGAATGAAGATCCCTTGAAAATCATGAAAACGAATGGCACCAGAAGGATAGAAAGTAATCTGTTGAGGTCAAATACCTATTGGTCAAAACCTCTATGGTCTTAGTGACAAAGAACTGACACTAAAAACTCTACCCCTCAAAGAACCCTATCAGATCTCCTCTCGTGGTGTACCTACTTGAGAGTGAATTCATTGGTCACCTCTACCTTTTTCTTAACCTTCAAATACATCGACAATATTAAATGAGTAATTGTATACTAGATAGAAATACGGAGTTCCTCCCCAAGATGTCTCTCACAAGACTCAACGTCTAGAAAAGCATCTGGGGAAAAACAAAGAAGTTACTTGAACTTGATACCTAGCTCTCGCACTAGCACTCTCCTCTTTTGAAAAGAAAGAAGCTCTTGACTTTTCAATACCTTAATGGTCAACAAAAGGAACTATTCTCAAAACTCTTTCTGGTAGTTGACCAACAAAACATCTACCTACTTCTTCTCTCTCAGATACAACACCCACCACTAAAATTCAGATCCCCACATCTAACTAATTGATAAAGGGACTATGTACTCCGTCAGGGCCTAGATTAAACTGAAAATGATCTCAAGATCCTCCATCCATCTCTCTATCTCCACATCTAAAACATTTCCCTCATACTTTCTCAAGCATTACACTAGAAAGCATGTGATTTCTTCTGCCACTGATCATCCTTCTCAACCAGATCAACACTACAAAGATCTACCGTATCAGCCTATGGAACCTCAATTTCTTGAGTCACACGTGGGAGATGACTAGAATCTACACCTGAAAGGAAAATAATGATTTTATAAGCATGAGTAGTATGAAATTTTATTTAATATCCATTTCAGTTCATTTAATTCATTATTTTATCCATTTCAAATTTCAAAAAAAATCCCAATTAAAACAAGAACACAAGTCATTATGATGCATGTGCCTTTTCTAAGTTTCTGCCTCGCAAGCAGGTCCATCTAACTTGGCCATTAAATAATCTTAGATTCCATGAACTGGATCACAGGGGGCCTAAAATCCTATTTTCTAGCTAGTCTCTCTTTCCTATGTTATGCACCAAGGTCAACTAACACTATTTCCATACCACCCCATGTAATCCTCACTATTTATAACACCAAAATCCATCATATCTCTCAATCATCAGCCTCTGATATCACCCTATCCTGGCCCCCTCCCTCCAAAGTTACCCTTCCTAGTCTACCAATGAATAAAGGGATATAATGACCCCCTGAGTCCTTCTACTAGTAGGCCATGGGTTAGTGACTAACACCAAAGGTGTAAAAATCTCACAATTTGGGAGGCATTAGCCTTTATAATATAAATAGGAATGGGAGATAAGATGAATAAACTACAACCAACTCCATGAAAAATATATAAGAAAACAAAAAATCATCCCATAATGTATTTGTAAATAGAACTGATGCAAGTAAGTTCTCCAAAGTAAATACCCAAAAGTAATGCTAAAGAACCGACACAACAACTGTCAAGGATCTGAGCTAGTAAGGTCTAAAATGGACTCTGAAATCCTCCTAGAAAATATAAAATGGTTTTATATATATATGGTGAGCTTATAAGTATAATCAGTAGGAAAACAAAAGTCTCTCATGCACATGTGAAAGAAACATACTAATACACTTGTGAGATAACAATAGAACCAAAAAACCCCTAAACAGGTATACTAACCATCCCAACCCCACCAAGTCACGCTCAACAAATAAGGCTAGATAAGTGATATAATATAAAGTAAATCACATCGATGATAGGGTACCACATACCACTTTACCACTAATTAGCTTCTCCACACCACAACGGTAGATGTCCTTACGCTCTTACCTCTTCTGAATATACCACATTGTATCCTGCCTTCAAACACCTGGGCCTCACAACACATCCCACCTACACACTCCTAGGAATCACAACACATCCTTCCCGCACACACCTCAGCCTCACAACACAAGACATCTTATCCCGAAGACACTTGGGATACCACATCACAACTCATCCCAAAGACACCTAGGACATTACATCACAACTCATCCTGAATACACCTGGGACACCACATCACAACTCATCTAGAAGACTCCTAGGATATCACATCAAAACTCATCCTAAAGAAACCTAGAATACCACTTCAAAACTCATCAAAAAAAAACCAGTGATACTAAAACCACCAACTAATTAACTAAAATACATCAGCCATCACAGCCTCTATAATACCTACCTTTACTGGAAAAGGGAGCAGGGAAGTGCAAGTGGCCACCCATCCATCCTCCCACTGGGATGTTGGGAAAGACACCTGCATGACGATGTAGGTGATTAGAATATAGTTCACAACATGGTTTGGGTGAATATAAGAATTACAAGAATATACAGGTATATATATAGAGAGAATAAAACACTCAAGTCCAACTTATGGGTTCTCAAACAAACAACCAACTCACAACACCGTCTCCTTTTTTACCACCTCTAAATTCATTTATTAGTATTATAAAAAATCATTTCAGAAGGTGAAGAGCCCTTGTAATCTAATAAGGCTTTACATTTCCTCTAAATTTAACACCCATTAATTCCATTATTTAGCATCAACAACCTTTAATCACACAACCCATCATTTAATTTTTCCTTAACAATTCCATTTCATTAACCAAACTAACCCCAACCATCCCAAACATTTTTAAATAATTATTTATTTATTCAATCACTACTCTGGAATCTAGAACAACATAACCACATTCCACAAAAATATCAATGTGTTGAGTCAATAAGGTTTCCTTATGACTTTTCCATTTCTATGTGTTTTGAAAATAAAAAACACTCTATCTTAATGCAAATTATATTTTCAATAAGAATTATCTTAATAAGGAAAATTTCCCTTGCCCAAGAAATTTTTATCCTTACCTATGTTTTCATTGTTTATTTTATACTTTCTATAAATCTAAATCATTTTATTCTTAAGTCTAAAAAATAGTTTCACATCTAAAACCTCAGAATCTTATAAATCCTTGGTTATAAAGTATTCTGTTTTCAGACTCTGAATTCTTTAGAATTAAGAATCTGAATTCCATTATGAATTCCCTAAAATTCAGACTCTTAATTCTATGAAATTTGGAGTCAAAATTCTCTGAAATTCAGAATTTGAATTCTCTGAAATTCAGACTAATAATTCTCCAAAATTCAGACTCTATATTCTCTAAAATTCAGACTCTGAATTCCTGAGAATTCATACTCTGAATTCCTTAGAATTCAGACACCAAATTCTTCAGAATTCAGATTCTGAATTCATTGGAATTCAGACTCTGAAATCTCTACAATTCAGGTTCTGAATACCTTGAAAAACAGAATCCAAATATCCATGAGTTATAGTCTCCGAATTTTTATTTTGTTAGACTCCAAACATTATTTTTCATTAGACTCCGAAAATTAGATTTGGTTAAGCAACCTTAATTTACTTACATTTGTTCTGGTTATGAAATGATGTCATACAATCTATTTCAAACTAACTGTTGTTTGAGTGACACATATATAGGTCCCTCTGAGATTCAAGGGAAAATATGACCATTGGAGGAGAGAGCTGATCGTTGGAGAAGTGCCTATAAATAGGATATCATTTTAACAAACTAGATAGACAGAAAATTACCTGTTAATCACTCTAGAGATTGGATATTGCTGAAGTGATTTCTAGAGATAGAGACTCTCATGCCTTGTGCGTACTGAAAATCTTGTTCATCTTGCTTCGTGTGACTCCGATTGTTGTTGTGTACCATTGAGGGATTCCAGGGATAAGAAGATTGAGGCGTTGACTACCTAAAAGTTAGATGAATTCTGGGGATTGGAAGATAGAGGTGCCAACTACCTTAAAGCTCGAGGGATTGCGGGGATAACAAGACAGATTCCAATATTCTTATCGAGGTCTTACCCTATTGTGGTTAATATAGACTTTCTTGAAAGTATAAATCAATAAAATTTTATCCAAGGTTGTTGGATACCCTTCTCTTTGGGTTAAAAAACTTCATACTTGTTACTTTTCTTATTTTAAGTTTATTTTCATTTTATTATGATAAAGGAAGAAAGTATAACCTTATTATACTTTCTTGTACTTTTGTATACTCTGATAAGTAAAATTATTTATTCTTTATGGTAGAATCTATTCCTTGTAAATGTTTCTTAAGTTTCATTTCTGGAACCATATTTCCAAAACATAGCAAGTTTGTAGAATTAAAATAGGAATTGTGAATTTACCTTGTTTAACTTTGTTAAACATAGTTTTCCTTAAGGTTAAAAATGTAAGTTTTTTAAACTTACAATTCACCCCCCCCCCCCTCTTGAAATTGATAATATACATTCATATTTCGATCCAACAATTGGTATCAAAGCAGGTCTCTGAAATACTTATACTCGCATATAAGTTTTCTTGACCAAGTTTTCATTGTTCTAAATAATTTCCTTTCTTAGGTATTTTTATCCTTATTTACAAACTTTTAATATTAACAAGTTTTTGTGGAAAGATATTTTTTTAGAATGGCAGGAATGAATGTCAGTTTGATTGATAGTCTAAATCCTACCAGACCACCTGTATTTGATGGAAATGATTATGAGTACTGAAGAGATCATATGAATACTTTCATTATTAATACTGGAGTAAACAATTTTGTTATTCTTACTGAAGATTACAAGATTCCTGATAAGGAAGTCAGAAACTTAACCAATCAAGAAAAGTCAGAATATCAACTAAATTACAAGGTACATAATACTTTGTTGTGTTCCATAACTAGGAATATATATATTCAGATTTCTTCTTGTGAAATTTCTAACTGTATCTAGAAGAAATTGTAGGTTACTCATTTTGGTACATCCAAAGTTATAGAAACTAGAAGAGATAGACTTAGACTAGAATATCATGAATTTATATTTCCTTATGGAGAGATAGTTTCCAAGGTGCAATAACAGTTTATGACTATTTTTAATAACTTATAATCTATGGGTGAGAAAGGTTTAGATGATGAATCACTAGTGGAAAAGATTATAGATATCATGCCTAATGAGTGGGAATCTAAGAGAACAATTATTGATGAGAATAGGAAAGTATCTCAAATTACTCTTAATGAGCTTTTTAGAACTCTTCTTCAATATGTGACAAGAATGAAAAGATATGATGATATGAATAAGAAGAAAAATGGAAAAGGAAGTGTAGCCTTTACTACTACTAAAGTCAAGACTCCTGAAAGGGTTACAAGATCCAATTATAAGAAAGTCACTATTTTATCTGAATCTAGTGAAAGTGAACATAGTGATAATTAACAAGATAATCTTTCTAGAATTATGAAAAATATAGTTGGAAATAAGGACTTTCAGTATAGATATAAGAAGAAAGAAAGAAAAGAAAATAAAGATTCAGAAGTTACTTTCTATGAATATAAAATAGCAGGGCATATCCGGATGGATTTTCCTATTATTAAAAAAAGATAGAAAGGAAAATCATTCAGAAAAGAATAGAAAGAAATACTAAAAGGATAAAGATATGAAAGTCTTGAAATCTAATGACACCTAGAGTGCTAGTTGAGGTGACTCTTCTGATGAATCCTCGGAGTATGAATCTTATGGTCAGAAGAATCTTGGTCTACTATTAAGACTAACCATTGAAAATCATTGTCTAATGTCCAAGGTACACAATTATAAATCTATCACTAATGTATATTTAAATGAAAATTATACTAACGATATATATTATGAATCTTCAGATGAATAATTTTCTTCTGATGAAGATAATGTATTACCTTCTTATAATGAAGTTTCTAGGTTTGTTAAACTTCTTGAGAATGAAAATTCTAAACTTAAGAAGAATCTTGATAAAGAAAATTCTAGAATTTAAATTTTAACTAAATAAGAATCATATCTTTCTAAAGATCTTGATAAGAAAATTTTTTATTTTGAAATTATTTCCAAAAATCATGAGAAAGATAATTCTGAGAAGGATAAACTTTCTAAGGAACTTGAAAATTTAATTTCTAAGAAAAATATTTTAGAGACTAATCCTAGTTCTAAAACTATTGTTTTTTAGGGTAAAAACTTGGTTGTAAAACTAAAGTTAGAAATATTTTCCTTGAGGAAATGTTTGTCAAACTTTACTTCTAGTAAAGAAAACTTTGAAAAGATGTATTCCCAAATACGACTTATAAGCAACCATTCCTGATTTGGTTATACCCATTCTAAACCGATTTTCAGTAATAACTATTTTGTTCCTCAAAGTTCTCTATTCTGCACTAAATTTCAATGTGGTGGAAATTGGGAAAAAAAATTCCTTAAACAAAACTCAACCTTTAGGTTTTCATAAATCTTATTTTTCTAAGAAATGTGGATACCAAAAATCTTGCTTTCTGAAATTTCCAAAACCAAAAATGTTTGGATTACGAAATTCTAACACTCTTATTTTAAGGAAAATAAGGAAAGTACCAATAGAAACACATGGTACATGGATAGTGGATAAACTTGGTACATAACTGGTAACAAAAACCTCTTTGAAAAGATTATCAAAATGAAAGGAGTAAAAGTAACTTTCGTAGATAATGCTTAGGGAGAAATTATTGGTATAGGTAACATTGTTCTTCTTGGAAAAACATTGATTTCAAATGTTTTATTTGTTAAGGGTCTTAAGAACAACCTCATTATCATAAGTCAATTATGTGATGAAGGTTACCTTGTGAATTTTAGGAATGATAAGTGCTTAGTACACAATTCCAAGGAATAGTTTATTCTTTCTGCCCACGGGAAAGAGAATGTATACACACTAAACATAGAAGACCTTAGAAGCCAATATCTACCTTTCCTTAGTGCAATGGACGATGAATCTTGGTTATGGAATAGAAGGTTAGGACACTATAACCATAGTAACCTATGTAAACTCTCTATGAAAAGACTTGTTAAAGATCTACCAGATCTTAGATTTTATTTTTAAAAAGTTTGTGATCCTTTTCAATATGGAAATCCACATAAATAAAGTTTTAAATCAATCGGTGAAGTCTCAACTACTAATTCATTTCATTTAGTTCATATGGATCTTTTTAGTCCAACACAAACTAGAATAATTGGATGCAAATATTATGTATTTTTCTTAGTTCATGATTACACTAAATTTACATGTGTCTATTTTATTGTAAAGAAATATGAAGCTTTTTCTTATTTCAAAATTTTTGGTGCCCAAGTTAAAAATGAGAAAAATCATCCATTGATAACTACTCATAGTGATCATGGAGGAGAATTTAAAAATTCTAATTTTGAAACTTTTTGTAAAAAAAGGTATTACTCATAACTTCTCAGCTCCAAGAACTCCTCAACAAAATGGTGTTGTTTAAAGAAGAAATATAATTCTTCAAGAAATAACATGAACCATGTTGACTAAATATTCTATAGCTAAATTCTTTTGATATGAAGCTATAAGTACTGCTTTTTATACTATAAATCCAGTTTTTATTAGACTTTATCTTAATAAAACCGCTTATGATTTATGGAATTGTAGAAAACCTAGACATTCCTACTTCAAAGTAATTCATTTCAAAGTATTCATTCTGAATAATAAAGATAATTTACATAAATTCTTACCCAAATCTGATGAAGGAATTTTCTTAAGTTACTCCAAATATTCTAAGGCTTATAGATTTTTTAATAAAAATACTTGTACTATTGAAGAAACAGTGCATGTCAAATTTGATGAAACTAATCCTTTTTTTTTCAAACAACCTCAACCTATATCTTCGGATGTGTTTTCAAAAACTGATTATCATCCCTTGATAAAAGATCCTTCTAATAAGGAAAATTTTCAAGAAAATAATTCTGAAGCATTTACCCCAGAATATTTCCTACCATATGTTGATGAACATGTTTTACAAAATCCAAATCAGTTGTTTCTTAAGAATAATCATAGTGATAGTATCATTGGTGATGTAAATCAACCTATAAGGAATATAAGTTCCTTTAGAAATGAAGTAGAACATCTTGCATTCATTTTCCAATTAGAACCAAAATGCTCTGATGAAGCTTTAGATGATGATGATTGGATTAAATCCATGCAAGATGAACTGAATGAATTCAAAAGGAATAATGTCTAGAACTTGGTTGTAAGATCTAAGGAAACTTCTATTATTGAATTAAAATGGGTCTTCAGAAATAAGTGTGATGAAAATGGAATCATTGTAAGAAATAAAGATATATTAGTTGTTAAATTCTATAATCAACAAGAGGGAATAGACTATGAAGAAACCTATGCTCCAGTAACTAGACTTGAATCTATCCGTATTTTACTTTCCTTTGCAGCATTCATCAACTTTATACTTTTTCAAATGGATGTTAAATGTGATTTGTTTAATAGATATGTTGAAGAGGAAGTTTTTGTTGAACAACCTCTTAGTTTAGAAGAGAAAAAACATCCTGAACATGTTTTCAAACTTACCAAAGATTTATATGGACTTAAGCAAGCCACTATAGCCTAGTATGATAGAATTACTGGATTTTTGTTACAAAACAGCTATGTCAAGGGAAATTATGATCCAACCCTTTTTATAAAGAAAGAAAAGAAAAATGTTTTGATTATTCAAATTTATGTTGATGACATTATATTTGGTCCAACTCAGTAATCTTTAACCGATTTGTTTATGAATCTAATGAATAAGTTCGAAATGAGTATGATGGGTGAGTTAACATTTTTCCTAGGTTTTAAAATTTCTCAAAAACTAGAAGTAATTTATATATCTCAACATAATTATATTAAATATCTTCTTAAAAATTATGGATATAAAAACACTAAGAGTACAACTACTCCCTTTGGTACCTTAAATTCACTTGATCTTGATGAAGCTGGGAAACCAGTAGATCAAACATCATTTATAGGTATGATAGGAAGTTTACTATACATGACTGCTAGTTGTCCAGACATAATGTTTTCAGTATTCTTATGTGCAAGATATCAATCCAATCCTAAGGAATATCATTTAAAGGTAGTGAAAATAATTTTTCCATATTTAAAGGGAACCATGGATTTAGGAATCTTTTACACTTCTGGTAATAATATTTTTTTTAAAGTTCTCCTGATACTAAGTTTAGAGGATGTAGAATGGATAGGAAAAGTACATCTAGAACTTCTCATTTCTTAGGATATTCATTAGTTTCTTGGTCATGAAAAAAGCAACACTCAGTAGCACTTTCCACTACTAAAGCTGAATATGTAGCAACTGGAAGTTGTTGTGCCCAAGTGTTGTGGATGCAACACACACTAAAAGATTGTGGTATGAGTTTTACCAAAACATAGATATTTTGTGATAACACTAGTGTTATTTTCCTAAGAAAAAACTATGCACATCACTCTCGTGAAAAATAGATAGATATTGGGCATCACTTTCTAAGGGATCACGCACAAAAAAGAGATATTATTATTCAATTTATCAGAGCACAAGATCCACTTGCTAATATTTTAACAAAATCTTTACCCTCTGATATATTTTAATACATTAAACAAAAGTTATAATGATAACCATAAGGTAATCTCCCATATTAACTTTTTATTGAAACCTATATAATTATAGTAAGAAACTCTTTTTCATAGTTGGGGTACATTTGCTTGTTAGAAATGTTTTTTTCATAGTAAAAAAAATTTGTAATCCAATTTTTTTTCCATAGTCAAAATTGTTTTCATAATCAAAGATTTTTTTTCATAATCCAAAAATTTTTTCATAGTCAAAAAAATTTCATAATCATTATTTTCTGTAGTCAAAAAATATGTATTTCAAAATTTTCCTTACTTAATAAATTTTTTCGAAATCTAATGTTCTTCGAGAAGAATTTTCCTTATTATTGTTTTTTCCTAGCATTATGAAAGTTGTGTTTCCTTTCTTAAATTTTCATAATTATATTTTTACATGTTGGTATTTTCATCTTGTTTAAGAAAAATTTTCAGATTCACTTTTCCTTAAATCTGAATTTTTATCTTAAAAATCTCAAAAGATCAGAAACTACCAAATTTCTTCTTCAGTTATCATCTCAACCATCAGATCTGATCAAAAGTGTTTCCATTATTGGATCTCTTTGGGAAGATGAACTGTCATCTCAAACACCTATATAAAGCTCCCCCGATGGTTGTCCCACATCGATGTTCAAATATTTGGAATGTTGAAACCCTGCTACTCTTCTTAAGGCCTGTTCTAATTCTTCAGGATTTCCTCAATTCCAAATGTATGTGGAAGCTTCTCCTCAGAATCAATTGTTGTTTGTAAAGGAAATATCTGAATGGAATATATACAGAGAAAGGTAAGTAGATCTGAAATTATTTGATAAGTATGATTCTATTATCTGGAAAAATATCAAGTTGAATGGTTGGGAGAGCTTATATGTCTCCAAACCAAAGGCACATGATCCGGTTTATCCAGAGTTGTTGGTAGAATTCTATGAATCTGTAAGTTTCATCAATGAAGGATGGAGAGATAAGTTTTTGTTTAAGAGCTATGGAAAGACCTATTATCTTTCGTACAGTAATGTCGCCAATCTAATTGGAATTACATATGAAGGTGAAGTTGAATTCTTTACCCATAAGTTACCAGATTTATTAGGATTGTTCGATAAGTAGAAATCTATTGAATGCCTTTTTTTGAAAGAAGTGAATACTCTGAAGATTATCCATCTCTCTAAAAATCTCCAAATTCCTGAATTATGGGTTCTGGTATTTTTTATTCTAAAAAAAGGTGATAAGGATACCCTGAATAAGATTTATATTTATGTTTGGTCTTTCTGTTTAATCTCAAAAAGATAAATTTGTTGAAATATGTTTTTCTGAAAATCATGAATGTCAAGAATGGAAATATAAAATCTCAAAACATCATGTATATGGTTATTCTCTCCAAGATTATAGTTATTTGTTTAGAATCATTTAAACCTCTTGTAGTTCTATACTAAATAATTTCAAGGTCATGTTGCTTTGTGATGACACCCTCAGAAGGATGGACATTGGATTCAATAGTGAATCTGAAGATTTTTATGATTTATATGAATCTGAAATAGAAGACCTATAAAAGAAACCGGAAGTGGATAAGACTTCAAAGAAGGGTGGAAAGAAGAGGAAGGTGAAGGAGCAAGAAAAGAAAGAAAAATATCATGCTGCTAAGGAAAATCAATCAGCACCACCTAAGACAAAGAAGCAAAAGACTTATCTGGATGAATTGGTTTACAAGTGGAGAGAAGATAAGAAGAATGGGAAGGATGGAGAGCCGAGTTTTATCTTGGACCCTAATAAGGGAAAAATCTTTAAATTTTAAGGCTGTTGGTGATCTTGAGAAGCAAGAAAAAGAAAAGAATCAGAGGAAGAAGATGTTGAAGGCTGAGATTGTTCAATCCCTTCTCAAGGCTGCTGAGAAAGCCTCTGAACAAATTCAAGTTCCAGAAAAGTTTTTGCAAGAATCACTTCCAGTAACTCGTGTTAATAAGATGGTGATTAGAGAAATAGATGACGAAGAAATAGTTTGGGAAGAGGAAGTTTAAGAAGAATAATAAGAAGGAAGTGGTGATACAGATGAAATGATAAAACAAATGGAAGAGTATCAAGAGAAGGAGAGTCCCTCTAGAAAGTTGTCAATCCGAACTTATGAAGTTGAATCTTCAAAACATACTACCCCAAGAAAAGAAGAAAAGGGTCATGAATAAGTAAATAAACCATCTAAAAAAGAGAGTAGAAATCATGATTTTATTCAACCAGAGGATCTAATGGTAGGTTCTGAGAAAGAAAATATCGAGGATGATAAAATAGTTCAGCTATCAGATAGTGAACATGTGTCTCCAAAAGCATTAGAAATCATTCCGAGAGCTGATAAGGGAAAAAAGTTGTTGGTTCATGCACTATGAAAAGTTGTAGTGAAAAATAAATGTGTTGGTGGTTCATCGAAGAGAAAAGATGAAGATATAGAGAAAGAATCATCACCAACCAATCCATCTGATTCGGAATCCTCCTCTCTTGGACATGACTTTGTAGTCCAATATTTGAAGAAGATAGTTGATACCATTCCCTTGTTTTTGAGTATAGACTCGAGGTTCCAGATGCTTCAGCACTCATTTAATCAGAAATCAGATTCAGTTACCATGCTTGTGGATAAGTTTGTCATGATTGAGGCTGATTTCAAATCCTTCTCCATTGGATATGAAGCTCACAAAAGATCATGCAAAGAAATCACAAATTTTCCAAGAAAAAAATCAAAGAGATGAGATTCCTTGATGATTTTCATGAAAGTGTGAAGGATTATTTTGACACCGAAGATGGAAAGTTCAATGATCTCATTAAAAGTTTTGAGGAAAAACTAAGTCTTGAATAGAAAACCCAGAAGCATAAAGTTAAAGATCTAAATGGGAAACTTAATTCAGTTTCTTTGAATTGGAAAATGGAAAGATATATTCGAATTGAGTTTGAAGAAAAACTAAATAAGCAAGAACAAGTTTTGAAAGATCAAGAATAAATTCTTAAGGCTCAGAAAGAAAAGATCAAATCCTTAGAGAAGAAAAATGAATATCGGGATCAGCTACTGAAGTGTGTTGAAGAAGGTCACAACGAGATTAAGAAGCTAAAAACCATTGTGAAGAAGCTAATGATGAATGAGAAAGACGGATAATTTTTTCCAATCTAATATTTTGTTGTATTTTCCTTCCTTTTACAAATTCTCCAATCATAATGAAATTTTTATTGTCCCTCATAATTTTTTCATTGTATAGTACTAATATTTCAGGTACCATATTTTTTCTGTTCTCTTTATTCTTTTTTGAAAATCATAAATGGGGAGAAAGGAATGATAAAAAAGAATACTAAGTAAAGAAAGTAATTCCCTGTGTAAGGGGGATTCTATATAAGGGGGGTTTTATCAAAAAATATTTCCTTATACAGGAAAAAAAATCTATTTAAGGAAGTCATGAATATGATCCATAGGGATTTCAAAACCTAAGGGGGAGTTAGTCATATTCACCTTGATTCATAATTAAAGGGAGATAATTTTTTATTTTCAAGTCCATAAATAATACTCTAAGTCCTCATATTCTTTTTCATAAGGATGTTTCTGCTTTCCAAAAAGGGGGATATTATTGAGTCAATAAGGTTTCCTTATGACTTTTTCATTTATCTATGTTTTAAAAATCACAAACACTCTATCTTAAGGAAAATTATATTTTCCATATGAATTATCTTAAAAAGGAAAATTTTCATTCCTAAAGAAATTTTTATCCTTACCTATGTTTTCATTGTTCATTTTACAGTTTCTCTAAATCTAACACATTTTATTCTTAAGTCAAAAAATTGGTTTCATATCTAAAACCTCAGAATCCTACAAATCCTTGGTTATAAAGTATTCTTTTTTCAGACTCCGAATTCTTCAAAATTTAGAATCTGAATTCCTTAGAATTCATACTCTGAATTCCATAGAATTCAAACACTGAATTCTTCAGAATTCATATTCTAAATTCTCTGAGATTAAGACTCCTAATTATCTGAAATTCAAACTCTAAATTTTCTGAAATTTAAACTCTGAATTCGTTGAAATTCAGACTCCAAATTCTCTGAAATTTAGACTTTGAATTCTCTGAAATTCAAATTCCGAATTCTCTAAAATTCATACTTTGAATTCTTTAAAATTTAGACTCTGAATTCTTCAGAATTAAGAATCCAAATTCCTTAGAATTCATACTCTGAATTCATTAGAATTCAAACACCAAATTATTCTAAATTCAGATTCTGAATTCATTAGAATTCAGCCTATGAAATCTATAGAATTTAGGCTCTAAATTCCTTGAAAAACAGAATCTGAATATCCATGAGTTATAGTCTCTGAATGTTTATTTAGTTAGACTCTGAACATTATTTTTCCTTAGAATCTGAAAATTAGATTTGGTTAAGAAACCGTATTTTTCTTACACTCATTCTATTTATGAAATGATTTCGTACAAACTATTTCTAACTAACCTTTGTTTAAGTGACACGTGTACAGGTCCCTCCGGGATTTAAGGAAAAATATGACCATTGGAGGAGGGATCTGACCGTTGGAGAAGCTTCAATAAATAGGAGCTAATTTGAACGATCTTGATAGACAGAAAATTACATGTTGATCACTCTAGATATTTCATGATACTGAAGTGATTTATAGAGAGACAGACTATCTTGACTTGTGCATACTAATCATATTGTTCATCTTGCATCATGCGACTCTGATTACTATTGTATACAATCGAGGGATTCCAGGGATAAGAAGACAGAGGTGCTGACTACCTTAAATTTAGAGCACTTTCAGGGATATGAAAATAGATGTGACGAATACCTTAAAGTTTGAGGGATTGTGAGGATAGCAAGAAAGATTTTGATATTTCTATCGAGGTCTTACCCTAGTGTGCGTAAGACAGACTTTCTGGAAATTATAAATCAAGGAACTTTTATCCATGATTATTGGATACCCTTCTCTTTGGGTTAAAATATTTCCTAATTGTTACTTGTTTTGTTTCAAATTTATTTCCAATGTATTTTGATAAAGGAATAAAGAATATACTTCTTATACTTTCTTGTACTTTTGTATACTCTGATAAGAAAGATTCTATATGCTTTAAGGTAGAATCTTTTCCTTGTAAACTTTTCTTAAGTTTCATTTCCAGAACCATATTTCTGGAACCTAGAAAGTTTGTAGAGATAAAAGAGGACTTATGAATTTACCTTGTTTAACTTTCTTAAACATAGTTTTCCTTAAGGTTAAAATTTTAAGTTTTTAAACATACAATTCACCCCACCCCCCTCTTGTAATTGAGAATCTACATTCATATTTCGATCATACACAATGTATTGTCACCTCACCGCCCCAAAAGCATGGAGAAACAAACTATCAGCCCCACATGCCTCAAACACACTTCTCCATCCCACAGGCACAGCCACGCAACCACAACACATAAGGATCATTCTTTACAGATTTACAAATGGGATTTTACCACATTCTACATTATTTTAGGGGTGTTATCACACAAACCAAAATCCTGAGACAACTATTTCATTATATAAGCATAAGTAATTAACCAATTTCCATTTTATGTGATATCACAACAATCAAAACCCAAATAGAAAACACATAAGATATATCTAGTGCAAACGAAGCCCACAATTTCCACAATTTTCAATGGGGAATCAAGCCTATATAATTTCACAATATCACAATAACAATAAAGATATAAAAGCATGTGAACAAACCTATTTACCCTTCAATTCCAATTTAACCAAATTATTTATCTTTGATTAAGATAAAACAACCATAATTCATAGATAAATATAAATAAACCCCTTCTATATTATATACAATAAGGAGAAATGATGGAATCTCTGCCTCAAAGAAGATTTTCAACTCACTGCGCACCACAGGGCGAAGAAGAAACTACCTAAAACCACACTTTCACAATAAACATGCAGATAAACCTACACTACAAAAGGGGTGGTAAAAAACACACTCTAAACTGAAGAAACACCACCATAAAAAATCCCTAGGAGGATAATAGAAGAAAACCAACCAAGAAAGGGAGAAGAACTCACCATAGATCAACTACAGATCTCCAATGAACAACCATTGGGATTGACAGATCAAAGAGGGAGGAAAAGGGCTTGAAGTACACCTCGGGGAACCTAGTCTTCACCCAAAATGAGAGGAAGAAGGATCCACAATTGAATGAATGAAAATTTGGCTGGAAAATAATTTTAACACAGCATTGGATCATAGGCTTACATTACGTGTAATCCTCTTTCACATCATGTAATCCTTAGGGTTCTGTTTCACCAAAAAATGCATCAATTTTTTATTATTTAACCCTAAAAACCTATATGTTGTTAATCAACTTTAGACAATCCATAAAACCATCTTTCACGCCATATAATACACTTACATGGTGTGTATTCCCTACAACAACTCTATTGCACCCTTAACTCCCACAAAAACTCATGTAACCTCCACCGAACACCTAAAACAACCAAAACAAGAATGCTAATGGATCAGGGGGAATGGACCATTACAAGATAAACTATTCTCCATTATTTTTCCATTTATTATAGTCTTTCAAAAACCAATTCATAAATAAATTTTTTCTGACACTATTTTTTTGAAGAGATATCTATTTGTACATTTTCAACATTGAAAACTAATTAAATTGCTTTGAAATCCACTGGTGAAATCCATAAACTTCTTAATGCCCTCATAATATTTAGTAGAAAACCTATTTGGTATATTAACCCAGATCTTATCCATATCAATATTTTATATAAAGAAAACAATTGAATTATCTTATTTAAATTCTAAAGAAACTCATATCATTAAAACTTATGAACCAATGAAGCCAAGGTCTGAGGAAAATCTTGAAAGAGATGAAAAAAATAATCAATGATACCAAACCAGTTGTGGAAGTTATAAAACATATAAAATAATATATTAAAACAAAATTAAGAATAATAATGAACATTAGACTCAATACTGTGAAGTCCTCTTTGAATATCATAATACAGAGCCTGTAAATTATATTAATCAAAGAATTTACACATATATTTTATAATACAGTATCTTAAATAGATCAATTGTGCAAATGTTTTCATGCACCTACAAACACATAAATTCTATAAATAATTTATTCAAATAAGAATGATGGGTAAAACCTAAAAAAATAAATATATTTGATGGTTGTATAGGAGTGAAACCAAAAAATACATTCAAAACTCTCAGAAACAAATCATATTCGATACCAATAACACGAATTTATGTTTTTTTAGGTATGATTTATTTTAAATAAAAAAGAATTATCTAAAATTTAAATCACTGGTAAAATGTTTTTTTTTATAAACAGACAAACAGAAAAAGTTATCCTAGAATTGGATAGGCAGTCAAACCCAAACTAATGATTCAATCATCATTCCATGCTTTCTTTCAAATAATAGAGTAGGGGATCAACTCCATTACACCTCATAATATAGGGGCCAGATCCTCATCTGTAAATAAATATTTTATGTATAAAACATTAACATAAAATGGAAACAAAATAAAAACATAAAACCATATACATAGTTTAAAAAACATCAAAGAAATAAATTTTATAAGTTTCATGGGGTGACATGGGTTGGATCCTCATCAGTAACTATTTTTTATTCTTTTATACCTTTATTATTTATGTTGATGGTGATGGACTATTAATTAATGATTTTTTACATTAGAGAGTACATGGTTCCCAAGTCACTTTCTTTCATTTATTTTATTTTATTATTCATTTTACGGTGAGGTAGTAACTTGCAAGGGTTTGAGTATGCAGGTTTCCACTCCTCACTTTTTTATTTCTTAACCCACTCTTTATCATATCATGTTCCTTCACATGAATTAATTTGGTTGTTTTATGGTATGATAAGGTGATTAGATAAATTACATAGAAAATGTGGGGATTGATACATGTAGGAGCATTTTCCACATGCATTAATTCCTAAAATTTCAATAGAGGGGATTAATCAAGGAATTGGTACTAAATACATTATTGGAAATAATTTAAATAATATTAAAGAGTGAAAAGGACCATTACCAACATCAAATAATTCCCTTTCACAATAATTTTGGTTTAGATTTTAATTATTTTATTCTTTTAAATTTAGTAATCAAACTCCTCACTCCACAACAAACCCCATTTTCTATTGTTTTATAAATATTAAAAATTCTTAAAAAATATAATATTAAGTATGTAATATATTAAGTAAATGACTAATATTCTAGGACCCAAACCCATATTCATCTCCCTATCTACTCTCACATGGGATTCTAAAATTTTATTTTAAAACACTAAATCCTTTAATGATATTTGAACGCATAATTAATTACAATATATTCACAAATATTTTTCAAATTAAATAATATCCTGAAACAAGAAATATATAAAATTGTTTAATTATTGAAAATAAGTTAAATACTAATATTTAATGAGATAAACACCTAACAAATTAGTAGGTGATTGAGGAAGTGTTTTAAATTCACCAAAACGAAAGTTAAGAGGATGTATGACCAAATAATCTCATTAAAAAGAATAATTTTCTGGATAATTATTCCAATATAACTTTTAAACCAAATTGAAAATGATTAATCTTCATTTTTCTCAAATATTACTACTACTAGTGTTAATAAATCAATGTTTTCCAAAAATAAGCTTTGTATATTGGGGCTAATAAAGGCTTCATAAATTCATTTTTCAAATAAACTGTCATTAATTTATAAATTTTCATTTTACTAGTTAATTCAACTAAATTATTCTATTTATTATTAAAGAAAAAAGGATTTTAGAAAAACGTTCACTTGGAGGGGACTTGACTGTGGGTAAAAAGTTAATGGGATTAGGGATCCAGGACTGGGTGAAAAAGGGGGTTTGATAATGGGGGATCGATGGGGACTCAATGGGGGTAGGATTACTTGATAGAGGGGCTCATCAAAGGGGGATATATGGGGGATCAATGAGTGAAAGGGGGCTCAATAAGTGTATTAGGGCTCAATGGTGGGGCTTGACAGAGGCGAAAGGGCTCAATAGGGGTGGGGGGGCTCGACAGAGGTAAGAGGGATCGATAGTGGGGCGTGATGGGGCCGGGATGGTTTGATGAAGCTGGTAATAAGGATGGAACTATGGGGAGGTAGAGGTGATGGGAGCAGGATCATAGGGTCATGAGAGGGTTAATGAGAGGGAATGTGAGGAAAATTTAGGGTGGGGAGTTAACAAGTACAGTGACCACCAAATAATGGTCTCTAATAAGGTCAATATTGACCTCTAGTTGGTAGTATTCTGAAACTCCATCCATGAAAAGTCAATTTTCTACTAATGAATCGAAAATATGATATTTTCCATATCTCATGGATTTATAGATGTTAATGGTAAGTAATTTTATTTTTTTATCTTTTTTCTTACTTAATATATTATATAGGTTACTTTCATTAAATATTATCCCACTAACTCATAAAATTAAAACCAAGAGGGGATATGTTCTTAATATGGGCATCCATTAGATTTTGGATAAGTGTCTATTTCATTTTTCCCCTTATGAATAAATTTTAATCACTAACTAAACTAATTTTTACCTTAATAACTATAATTAATTTTAATTATATTCACAAATATTTTCAGTCAAAAATTAATTTTATCTTATTAGGATATAAATATTATACTTATTCCAACTATTTATATCAATTTTTTCAAATTCAATTCATGGAAGTGGAAAAACAAAATTTAATTCTAATCCTAGGGACTTAGTGAGAAATCGGGTTTTTGTAGTGAAAATTTTCAAAATTTCATTAAGCTTTTAAATAAAAATTCAATATAAAAAGGATTACAATGAACTAAATTGGATTAATATATTTATAATTTATCTATTTTAACTTTGAACCCAATTTAAAATTAATAATTATTTAATCAAAAATGTGTTTTTCAACTAAAATTAAGTATTTTTCATGATTCGTCAAAAAAAGAAACTTCTAAAAAAATACCAAAAATTCACCCGAAGATAATTTTGACATTATAAATTAAAAAATTGAGTTTATTTTGAAAAATAAAATCTTTAAAATCTTTAAAATTTTATTTTAAAATATGTGTTTCATTAAAAAGTGGAAAAACTCGGTCTTACGTACAACATAAGCTAACTCAGTGTTGCGTGTAGCATAAGCCTAACATGGTGTTTCGTATAAAGAAAGATGGAAGAAAATTAATTTTATTCTAAAATGAAAATATTATAAAGTCTTAGTGTGTTACATTCTCTCCACATTAAATAAATTACTTCCTTTTAATTCAAACTTGGTCTCAATAATTGAGGAAGTGATATTGAAAAACCCACATTATAAATAGGGATAATACCTTGTCCTCTTAATAAGAAATAAAAATGTGAAGTTCATAAAAAAATATGCTTTCAAATAGAATAAAATGGAAGATAAATCTAACTATCAAGTTCTGAGGGAGATTAATAATAAAAATTATAGCTGAAAGTTTATGACTATAAAGCCTTAAATTACATTTTTGAAAAAGGTCAATGATATCATCCAAAATGATGAAAATTAGACAACATTTTTGTTTCCTGGAATGTTTTCCTATATTCTAGTAATTCTTTCACTCTCTAATAATATAAGTAAATATAAATTTATATTTCATAAAAAAAATTATCATTTGGTTGTTCCTTGAGCTATTTCTTCTTTATTTTTTAGTATGGGTTGCATCATATGTTGAAGTAATACATTAAACTTTTAAACCTCATCCAAATATAAACCTAAAATATTTAAAAAATGGTTAACTTTTCCAAAATATTATGATCTAACACTTTTGAAAAAAATTTACTCGATTCCCAAAATGAACTTATCATTAATCCAACAACATGAAGTAGGTCTAGATCATCACATACCAAACATGCGAATACCTTCATCATGTATTCTCTTGAAACATGGTAATAACTTTAATTACCATAAAACATTATTAGAAACAAGTATTCTTCCTTATTAATTAAGTAAAATAATTTTTATTAGATATATTCCTTAAATCCAGAAGTATTTTAAACTCTATCAATGATAGCATAAACAATTTTGTCAACAAATCATTAATCACTTCCAAGGTAGTAGGTACAATCCAATATACTTTATCCAATTAAATAATCTATTTATGAAAAAATAATTATATCAATAAAATGAATATATTAAGTTTTATCTTTCCATTAATCATGTTTTTTTCAAGAAGTTATACTTTCCATTGAACCATTTTTCTTGTCCATCAGTATAATTAAACATGCTCTCTCATATCCTTAATGAAATAGTATTGTTGTATAATCATTACATTTTTCAAAATTATTATAACCAATACATCTTAATAAAATGGTTTTACAACATTACTCAAGGATCTAAATACATGGTCTCTTTAATCATTCCACTTTGGTTGTATTAATAACATAAGCTTGACCTTGATCCCTTGTCTTCTTCTAAGGTATATTCCTTTGATGTTCGGGGCATTAATTTGCATAATGCCAAATCTCCTTATAGTGGAATCATTTAATATTTGAATTTTATTTCTTTCCCTTGAAATCAAAAACTTAGTTTCTTTTTTCATCACACATATAGAAAACTCTCATTCCCTTCAAGAATGTAACGAGATGTTTTTTTGTACAATTATCACATGCAGGAAAATACTTATTTCCATCATTCCCTTTATCTATTATTTATCTATTGTCTTATTCTTGTCTTGCTTACTTTTGAAGCCATAATACTTTTATAATTATTTCTATGTCTCATTATCACATGATACTAAGTCCTCATATGATTATAATTTTTGGTAGACTAGTTCTATTTGAAAAATTATCTTAACAATATAAAATAAATGATCATTCTTAATCTTTGGATCATATGCATTGGTGAGGTTCACATTCTTTGTTTCGTGCACAATTTCTAAATAATAAAATTTAATAGATTATATCCTATCATGTATAATCCCAAGACTCATGAAATACTTATCATAAATTGAAAAATAAATGCATAGCTAATCCCATAATCCTAAACATGGTTTCATTGGGGCGTTCTTATATACTTATTGTAGACGCCGAAAAATGATCAAGGGGTGAAGAAAGTTTTGAAACGACAAAGAGAAGTCATATTCGGATCCAGGGACCCAGTTCGGGGGGGCCAGAGGAGGCACACGAAAAATATTCATAAGTGTGCGAAAAAATGATGCCATGCGCGGAAAGTTTTGGGATTCATGAGAGTCCTTTGGCGTGGGCGCGAAATATTTCATGCCCCTGCCCCGCGTGGTCGAAATTTCGTGCCGCCGACCTTGGCGTGCAATTATTCTATGCTGACCTATTTTCCATGCCCCAGAATGCCTATAAATATAAGGGACCCCTTTCGAATTCAGGGTAGAAGAATATGAACCGGCTCTTGTGCGTGAAATTCTCCGTTCGTGCGCACAAAGATGACTTTCACGTACGGTTATTTTCACGCCAAGTCACCTCGGGGTCTACCTTCGTGCGATATCCCTTTAGTTTAAGACTGAATTCCAATCCCTTCGGGGTCTTCCCCTTGCGAACAATCTTCTTCAATTGCGCGCACCCCCAGGAATTTCCCGCAATCCTCTTAAATTGCGTGCAATTCATACTCTTTGTGCACAATTCTTTCTATTTGCGCGCAAAACCTAGGCTCCATTTATGTGTGATCCTCACTGATTTCATGCCAGTCTGGTTTTTTTCATGCAGGGATACTTATATCGCGCACAAGACTCAAAGGTTTCACGCAACTCTCTGGGACCCCCTCACCTCGGTCCTCCTCGGCTACCTCTCCACTTATGTTCTTTGTCCTCCTTGGGCGTACCTTTGCGCGAGTGTCTGGTGCTTTTCCTATGGATACCATTCGTGGGTGTCTCTAACACCCCGGGAATCCACATCATACATCGTCTTCCTGTACGACCTTCTAGGCTCGTACAAAGTAACTTCAATGTCCATTATACGGTTCCTCCCATTGTGTTGCTTTGCCTTATGATTCTTCACATAGGCACGCTAACGGCTATTGCTTCTTCACATAGTCACACTAACGTGGACCCCTAGATTGTTCTCTCCATGACACCCCCTCTCCACGGTGTTTCCAATGCCTTCCCTTCAATAAGGAGCAGAGGGTACTGATTAGGTAAGTCCTAGGGGTGTGGAACGCACCCACATCGTCCAAGATGCAGGACGTTAAACTTCCAAGTGCCATCGTCCTCAGCACATGATGATAAACTGTGACCTCACCCCGTGCCTTGCACGCAGGGTCCCCCACCTTGGACTTCTCTATGCCCACTCATCTCCACGGGGATGGGATCACCCCTAGCAGGGGATGATATCCTCCTTATCAGAGTGGTGTTTGTCCGCGGGGAAAGGGCGGCCACCTTGGTGTAAGCCCCAAGCTTTTCTTACGGGAGGCAGCATCCATGCTCCTCTTTTCATCTTCAGTCCCCAGGGCCAGCGAAGGGCATGGTGGGAAATGGTTCTTCTCCTTTCTTCGGTACCAAATCCCTCCCCAGTTGTGCTTTGTCTCCCTTTGGCCTCCATCCTGGAGTAAGCCCCGACCTCTTCAGGCCTGCATCCTAGAGTAAGCCCCGACCTCTTCGGGTCTCCATCCTGAAGTAAGCCCCGACCTTTTCAGGCCTCCATCATGGAGTAAGCCCCAACCTCTTCGGGCCGCTCCATACATAAGCCCCACTCCATCTCCCATGGATGCACCTTTCGCGACATGATTATCAGGTCTCTACTATCTCTTCTTTCTCACACCGAGCATGACTCTTGTGAGCTTAGAGCAAGCACCGACCATGACATCACAACTTGGGCCGCCTCAAAGTGTAATCCCCATACCATCCCAAACTATGGGGACTTTGATCCATGTCAAGGCATGGTATTTAGGAAGCCTCTATGAGGTTCAAGCCCAACAACCCACCATATGGTCCGCCTCAGAGTGTAATCTCCATACCATCCAGAACTACGGTAACTTTGATCTAAGTCAAGGCATCGTACGTAGGAAGCTTCCACGATGTTTAAGCCCACCACCCGGTCATTCCTACCATCCTCACGTCGGTTAACCAACACCTCTTTGGGCCGCCTTAGAGTGTAAGCCACATACCATCCCAAACTATGGGGACATTGATCCATGTCAAGGCATGGTACTTATAAATCCTCCATGAGGTTCAAGCCCAACAACCCACCACATGCACTGCATCAGAGTGTAAGCCCCATACCATCCTAAACTACGGGGACTTTGATCCATGTCAAGGCATGGTACGTAGGAATCATCCATGAAGTTCAAGCCCAACAACCCACCACATGGGCCGCCTCAGAGTGTAAGCCCCATACCATCCCGAACTACGGGGACTTTGATCCATGTCAAGACATGGTACGTAGGAAGCTTCCATGAGGTTCAATCCCACCACCCGGTCGTTCTGACCATCCTCACATCAGTTCACCAACACCTTGGGCCGCCTTAGAGTGTAATCCCCATACCATCCTGAACTACGGGGAATTTGATCCATTTCAAGGCAGGGTATATTGGAAGCCTCCATGAGGTTCAAGCCCACCACTAGGTCATTCTGACCATCCTCACGTCCGTTCACCAACACCTTAGGCCACCTCATAGTGTAATTCTTATACCATCCCAAACTACAGAGACTTTTATCCATGTCAAGGCATGGTACATAGGAATCCTCCATGAGGTTCAAGCCCACCACCCGGTCATTCTAACCACTTTCACGTTAGGTTCGCCCCCATCCCTCATGATGATAAACTGTATCCACCATCCCGAACTACGAGGACTTTGATTTGTGTCAAGGCATGGTACATAGGAAGCCTCCATGAGGTTCAAGCCCACCATCCATTGGGACCCCAGGTCCACCTTCACGTCAGTTTACCAACCCCATGGGCCGCCTCAGAGCGTAAGACCCAATTGCCACCTGAACTACGTGGACTTTGATTCCCTGCCATGAGGATACGTAGGAAGCCTCCATGAGGTTAGAGCCCATCACTCTCGTCTCATCCTAATCTATCCCTCAAGCCTATGTGTCTCGAGAAGCTCATGACCCAACCCATAGGTTCCACTTCTTCTGGATCCCATCCATGCATCCATTCTCATGTGTCACCCCCCCAGGTGTCCCATCGTCTTAGAGAACTACACGAACTTTGATTCCCTGCCACAAGGATACGTAGAAAGTGTCTTCGAGACTCAATCCCAACTTCACCATCGCCCTTGCGATGGACATACTCTATTACCCTTCACTTCATCACCCATCTTGATCCTTACCCATGCCGCCACATCCCGGTCGGATCATACCACCCTACTCCCCATTCCATCAGACAACATTCGGGAAACCACCCAAATGATGGCCCTTGTATCGGTGTTCCCTATATGGGGGTTCCTCCATCTGATTCACTCTAATCAGTTTCTGATCAGTCCAATCTATCTCCACTGGACGCTAAACTTGTGGCATACCCTGTGTTAAACATGGGAAGATGAGGAAAACGTTGTATACATGCCCATGGTATACAATTCCCCGCATTCGATGTGGGATGCCTCAGGCTTCCACGCCCTCGAGAAGACCTATAATAAGGGACAGAAGACAGACACGCCAATCCCCCAGTGTCCAGACACACCAGTGATGCCCAACGTGACTACTCCCCAACTGAAGGTTGTTTCCCTGACCGGACCCCTTGGAATGTCTTGACATAAGCAGTGTAATTAACCAATGTCCATGAAGATATGGAGTTGGGAAGAGTTTCACAAACAATGTCTTAAATCTATGAAGGAGATCCGGACTAGGTGACGAGCTCTAAGAAGGAATCCAAGGAAGGAAGAACCAACATCCCATCATCCAGTTTTGATCAAGGAGTAGAAGTCCCTGAATAAGGAGTGAATTCCACCTGCCTTTGGAAAGCGGTAATGCGGGGCAACAGCTGCGCATCCTCCACGTGACGGATGTGTGAGCCCTGGTGAAAGCGTCGGAAATAGAAATGGTGAACCCGACATGAAGTTATTCTCCTCAACATGGAGACTATTAGTGTTTGAGGCATCAATGGGTTAGCATGTCATCAAACCCCATCATTCTTCACCAGGTCCCACCAAGAAAATAGCAGGCCTGACGTAAAACTCGCTAGAAGTAGGGGCAGTCAGGACGTTGAGCGTTCCATTCTACGGCGTTGTCAGCGTTGATCCCTCTTACCAGCCACAAAAGACAGAACGACGCTAGGGTACTGGTTGTTGATTTCTTTTCATATCATTATTAATGAGTTCATCTCCCTGCTTTCAGGATCCATGTTGTTTCATCCTGAACTCGATCACCACCTGCCCACCGGCGTAGGTGCAGGGGAAATATCGACGGGGTCGCCCCGTGTCTTTCTGCCTCTTCCATGGTGGCCTCGACATCCACGACTGTCTGGTTCCCATACCCCCTCTCCCCATAGTATTTTATCCAGTGAAGGGTATTTAATGACCTTGTACGTAGGTACGAGGAGAAGGGGATTATCCCCACCAGGGATATGTCCCGCCTAGATCTCGAGGTAGTCGCACCTCGCCGTCAATGCCACACTTGAGGTCTGCATAGGGAGCCACTACTCCCCACCCCAACATTCAATCATTTCGGTAACTTGTCCCCAGAACGCCTTGACAACTCCCTACCCTACGCCAACGAGGTAGGGGATGTCTGGGGCAGCTCGATTGGAGTTCCGCTCCAAGGGCTCCGGGCGAGGTCTCCCACCCGGCTACATCAGCACCGTCGCCCTGTTCCCCGAGCCGAGGCATAGGTAAGACACGTGTCTACACCACCAGCTCTAGTTTATCTGACCCGATGCCAATGTTGGGTGCAAATGGAATAGGGCGCCTGCCGTGGGGCGTCAACGTCAGCGATTAATGTGGCCCGAGCCACCACTTACTCATATCCCCAACTCCTGACATACGATGAGCAGGGGTAGTTATACACCCGACCTAGATTGAGGCCCCAACCACCCCATGGGAAGGATGGGTTGACTCTCTCGATCGTCGGTATAGGCAATGGTCGTTGTGGACCAATCCATAGCAATGCCACCCAGTGTGGAGACCCACTCTATACCACCACTATGGAAGGTGCGGGTCCTCCCTGCTTCTAACCTCGGCTTGAAGGTCTGCCCCATGCCACCTTTAACCCAAGCGAGGATCTTCTCTCTGACTGCGACACTCCATATGGGGGTCTCTCTCGCGCTCACTACACTGGGTATGGGGTAACTCCCCCTACCACAGACCGTAGGTATGAATATGTTGTGCGTCTGGTCACTCACCAACATGAAGGCCCTCCCCATTTCCTTGTACCATCCAACGAAGGACCTCCTCGCCCCACAGATCATAGGGATGGAGGCCAACTCCAATTCACCAATGTCCATCATGGAGGTCCTACCCGTTCTCATCTTTTCCAGTATGAGGACCTTCCTCGCACTAATGTAGTCAGGGGAAGTGAGCATGGAGGCCCTACCCATGCCCTTACCGCCCCTACCTATGCTAATGTTAGCTCTAGCAGAGGTCCTTCCCGCTCCAGCACCTCCCACGGAGGTGATCCCTGTGTCCCTTTCGACATTTTCCCCAGTGATCCTCACACCGCGGCCCACCCTGGTGGGAGCTCTCTCCACCCCAGCACCAGTATGGACGAAGGACCTCTGCCTGCCGAAAGTGGGCCTTTCCCCAAAGAGAAACCTAGGGGCAAGAGAGCAGGTGGTCGTCACTACAAGAGGAATTCTGGGGAGGGCTGAACAAGAATCAAACCAGTCTGCTTCTCAGACTCCGAAGCGGAGTAAGACTCGGCGCTGGAGCCCTCCCCTCAGTCCTCCGAGTCAAGGGCTGGGGCAGGAAGAAGGTGCATCAGCCTCGTACTCCCGGAATGTGAGGTCTATAGGATCCCTACCTCCCTCCAAAGGTATATCCAGGAGGATGAGAACCTGGAAGGTCTCAATGGAAGGAGAGTTGTGGCATAGCCCAACCTTGGCAGATGTCGATTCTATGTCATGAGCTTTGGTTTTTGGTCCATCATATCATCATATGGTGGTCGGGTCACTACAATCCTCAGAGGAAAACCCACAATTTGGCGGCCAGTCAGCCTGCTCGCCGTATTCTCCACCTTCCAGCCCGCCGTCCTTGCGGTCTGCCTCAGTGCCGCTACCAATTCCTCATCCACCCCTATTGACGAGTGGGGAAATCAAGGGCCGGACACTGAATCTGAGCTGAGGAGCTTCAGGACTATCCTTGCAGCAGGCCACTTCCCTGAGAAGTTTTTTTCGGTCATAGGACCAAATTTTTGTGTGCCGGAATCTCTCACCCTGGAGGAGTTTGAATGTTTCCGCCAAACCCTCTGGGCAAGTCACTTCCATCTTTTACACAGGTGATTGAATTATCCTATGATCTAATTACACCTTGAATACATTGGCGAAAAATGTCGTCTAGTCGATCTGGATGTGCTCCCTGTGGTCCAGCACCCTGAGTCACTTGGTCACCATGGGGCCCTCCAACAGTAATGCGTTCAGAGTTTCCAAGTACTCTGTAAAGTTATTAAGGAGGATATCAACCATGTGCAAGTTCTTGGCTGGGGAAGTACGCTTCCCTCCTCTTCAGTGCTATTTGCCGGCAACCCGACTCGTTAGGTAACATTGAGGACATTCCCCCGAGAAGAGCTGCGTTCAACATGACCGATCTATCAGGAGGGGAAAACGAGATGGTACTTCTTGATGGGAAAGTGCTCCCTGAGGACATACCCCCACTACCAGACCCATCGGGGAGGATTACTCATCAGCAGAGGAACCTCCTAGGTCTCCCTGCGCCCACCGAAACATTGGTACTCAGCCGGAATTTCAGTAAGGGAAAAGAGCACGTCAGAGCTATCAAGAACTCTGACCCATCAGCTTCAGTGCAGAAGACGGAGGAGGACCCCAAGAAGGCCGCATTTCTCCATCAGCTTGCTGAGCAGAAGAATTTGGTGGATGAACTTCTGCCTAAACGTGTTGCAGAGCGACGACCTGACTACGGTGATCCTAGGCTAGGACAACAGGGGTAGGAATAGCTACTCCTTGGCGGAAGCCAGATATCATGGAAAGAGGGTGTGGTATGTCTCTCCAAACTCTCTTGAACAACACGATAATCCAAGTAACCCCGTTCGGGCTCCTCCGGCTGCCCCAACGGTCGCTCCACTAGCCGCTCCACAATCCACTAAGCTTGTCTACTACATTGAAGAACCTGACAACACGCTCGTGGTTAGGGACCCCCGTCAAGATAGGGACCCACATCTAGATGATCCAATGGCGGCACTCATCTCCCGTCTAGAGGATTTGGAGACGTGACAGGTGGCCATCGCACCGGATGGAAAGCCATACCCGGCGTGGGTGGATGATATGCCAGTACTCACGGGATTCATAAACCCCACCTTCTCCCCCTTTAATGGGACAGGGGACCCGCCGCAGCACCTGTACCACTTCAACTCAAGGTGTGGGACTATGTTAGGGACTCCAGCGCAGCAGGAGGCTGCCAAGCTCCGCTGTTTTTTTCAGACACTAGAGGGGTCGACATTCGTCTAGTATAGCCATCTCCATGTCAGATTCATGACTAGCTGGGAGGACCTCCGCAGGCAATTCCTCTACCTTTTCAACTCTACCACCTGGAAAACGAGCTTCGCAGACCTCTTCAAGTGAAAACAAAGGCTTGATGAGTGAGTCATGGACTTTCCCGCCTGGTGGAAGGGGATCACATACTCCCTAGACATGCCACTGACTCAGGAGAAATTACTAACGATGTGCATAGGGAATGTCAAGACAGAGCTAGTTCCCTTCCCGATCACTCAGAACTATCCCGGAGGGTACCGAGACTTCTCAGATAAGGCCCAGCGCCTTGAGGAAGCCCTGAAACAGGCCAGTCAAGCACATTCGTTGCCCCCTGTAATCCTAGCTAGGAGGGTTGTTAGAGACGAACCCTCCGCGGTGGACCATATAGAGGCCCCTAGACAGCTGGAGTTACTGCCAGTGGAGCCAGATCCACAGCCCCGCAGAGGTCCGCCACCACGGGCACAGCTTCCAGCCCAACAGCAACCGCCTCAAAATCGGCACGCGCCTCCGCGCAACGCGCCTCCACCACCTAGGAGAGATAATCACATTTCACCTCCTCGACAGTATCCTCCAACCCCTCTTCAAGGTCAGGCTCCTAGATCACCATTTCCTTACAGAAGAAATTGGACCTACTTGTTCAACGGGGCTCAGGTCCCTGGTTACTTTCGTAGCACCTTAGAGTAGGGAATTGTACGACTGCCTGAGTGTAGAAAGCCAAAAGAGGAAAATCTCACTGATCGCCCCAACTACTGCCCTTATCATTGGATCCTGGGGAAAACCCTCAAGAAATGCTATGTGTTCAAGGATTGGCTCCAATACCAGATTGACAACAGCATAGTCAGGTTGGACCCAGCCCCGACATAAGTGGCGAGTGTCTTTGTGAGGACAGATAGCAGTAGCGACAGTGAAGGGGAGTGGTCGCAGGTTTCTGACCGCAGGTCTCAAAATTATAATGACTAGATGACCTGAAAAGAAGTCTCCCATGCCCATGGAATTATCTGTGCACGTCTGAATCAGCTGGAGCCTTCAGAATCTGCGACCACCACTTCTGCATCATTATCTCAGCTGGCCTCTTCTCAGAAGAGCAAGCATCGGTGGCGCAAGAAAAAGAAATGTGCCCCGCCAATATCATCGTCGTCCCGAACTCTTGGAGACTTCATGCCTCATGAGATGGGGATCCCTCTCAAAATACACCCAGTGATGGATGACTCTTCATGTGATAGTCAAGGGTATGCTTCAGTTGACACCATCGAGTTGTTAAACCCCTATATGACTCCCGACGAGGGAGAGCATCAGGCGAACTTTCCCAACATCCCCAGCCGACGCCAACATCAGTGGAGTCGTGACTATATGGGTCACCGAGGCATGTCAGTTGGAACCTCCAGCTAATTCGTGCATGCTACTAAGACCAGACAGCAGGCCCAGCGTATAACTCACCATGCGCAGCCCCTTCATCCGGTGTCGACAGGCCCACCTCCACCACCGTTTGTGCTACTGGATCAGGAATAACCACTTCGATCGTGTTGTGACCAGATTCTCCTCACTATAGGCTGATCTCAGTCATCCGGTCCTCATCCGGCAGCTACTCTTCAGGCTTCGACTAGTGAACAGTGGGATATACCCAGTACCAGTCAGTCGTCGATCTGGCCGGCAGGGCCCGCTATGCCTCATATAATAGAGCGGATTCCTGCAAGCAGAAGTTCACACCCAGAATGGAAGTATGATGTTCTCAAGCACCTCGTTGGCATCCCAGTGAGGCTTTCCATCCTTGAAGCCCTTCACATATCGCCATATATGCACAAATCACTCACCGAGGCTTTAAGAAGCCCCCTCCAGTTTGAGACAGAGGTAGAAGCAGCCGAGACTTTCCACATTGAAGTGTTTGAGAACGCTGAATGTCAGGCTGTCATTTTATTCTTAGGAGAAGATGAAGTCTCCTCCATACAGGGTCACATCCTTCTTCTGTACATCATGGTCCAATTTAATGGCGTGGAGGTTCGCTGCTGTCTCGTTGACACCGGCTCCGGGATCAACTTTATCCCGACGCAGATGCTACGGAAGCTAGGGTTATCTGAATATGACCAGACTCCATCTAATTTAAGAATCTAGAGATATGAAAGGACAGAGAAGACCCCAGTCATCAAGATCCATCTAAAGACCCAGTTCGGTGGACTAGTTGCCAGTACCGAGTTTATGGTTGTCTCCCAGGACACCACGTATAATGCATTGATGGGAAGTCCATGGCTCCACTTACATGCGGCGGTCCCCTCATCGTATCACCAATGCATCAAGTACTCAATTAATGGTCGAGTGGGCGTACTCTAGGGTGACTCATATCCTTTCACCTCTTGTGAAGCCCACTATTTAGACGCTGACTATTACAAGATCAAGGATAAACAAGTCCAGACTAGTGAATTTGAGCCCGTCACTGCTACGACCGACCCTTGGGAAGGCCTGAATGAGGCCTACATATTCCCGATCTATAGATTGGTGGCCACCACCCCTGATATGGGGAAATGTTTTGTCATTTCCGGGATAACGGGGAACCATGATCCCAAATCCAGGCAGCGTTGGAAGATCACTTTGTATTCTTATACGAATCAGGCCTCAGTGATACTGGAGCCTCACACTCCCATCAGGTATCGGGGCGTCCAGCTCATGGTAACGGTGATATGTTATACTTGCTTGTTTCTTCAGGCTGGAATAAGCCGGCTCCAGCCGACGCACCACTACTACTTTGATATTATCAAGTGCGGCCCCTTGGGTTGAAGACCAGATGGGATTGGGTCGACAGCCTTTGTTGCTATGGTCTCAGCAGCACCAGAGTTCCCCGATGCAATAACCACTACCGCTCAAGATGGTACCAGCCTCCCATCGGGGTCTGGTAACTCATGAGAAAATTTCCCTGCATAAGATCCCTCCATAAGTGGATGAGAATATATAGAGGATTCTCCCCCTGCCTATGAAGAAGGCATCTCTACCATGGTCAACAAGTTGGTACAGGTGAACCTCAGAAGCGAGGCAGACCTGAGACCCATATTGATCAGTGCCACCATGCCCCCCGAGGAGCAGTAGCGGTACGTAGACTTCCTTAAACAACTCTGTGACATGTTTTCCTAGAGTTACGACGAGATTCCAGGACTAGATCCTCAGGTATCCATCCACCGCCTTGGTCTTCCAGTAAGTCATTGCGGGTTCATGCAGCCTCCCAGAAAGATGTACCCTTCTCACGGTGTCATGGTCGAGGCTGAAGTTGAAAAACTCATCAGGGCCAACTTTGTTAAGGAGGTCCTGTACCCCAAATGGTTGGCCAACATTGTACTAGTCAGGAAGAAGAATGGACAGATCAGAGTCTGTATCAACTTCTGCGATCTCAACCTCCATTGTCTGAAGGATGATTTCCCCATTCCTGTGACGGAGCTCTTGATTGATACTACAGCTGGATTCCATGCCCTCTCCTTCATGGATGGTTACTCCAGGTATAATCAGATCTGGATGTCCCCCGAGGATGAATATTCCACCACTTATAGGGCGCCCCAAGGTACTTTCTATTACCAGGTTATGCCCTTCAGCCTAAAGAATGTAGTTTCCACCTACCAGCGGGCCATGCACTGTATATTCAAGACAATCCTCGGGACATTGGTGGAGTACTATGTGGATGATCTGGTGGTCAAATCTCGCAAGTTCCAGGACCATCTCAAGGATCTTGAGAAATTTTTCGTCTTCCTCCGTTCCCACCACCTAAAGATGAACCCATTGAAGTGTGCTTTTGGGGTCACCTCTGGGAAGTTCCTTAGATTTGTTTTCAGGTACCGAGGCATTGATATTGACATGGAAAAGTTCAAATCCATCAGCCAGATGCCTCCCCCGAGTAATATTCAGGAGCTTCAAGGTTTCCAAGGCCACTTGGCCTACAAATGCTGATTCATTGAGAATTTGGCTGGAAAGAGAAAGCCCTTATCTCAGCTCATGAAGAAGGGAACCGCTTATGAGTGGAACGAGAAGTTCCAGACCGCCTTTGAGGAAATCTAGTAGTATCTACTCTAGAATTCAGTCTTTATGCCACCTGTCTCTGGGAATCCGATGGTCCTCTACGTCACCGCTCTGGAATGGTCCCTCGGTGCCCTTCTCACCCAGAAGAACAATGAGGGGATAGAGAACAACCTCTACTACCTCAGTTGCATGCTCCTCAATATGGAGACCAAATACTCCCCCATAAATAAGAGATGACTTTCACTTGTATTCACCGTAAAAAAATTGTGACATTACCTACAGCACCACGAGATACAGTTGGTGTCTTGAGTAGACCCGTTGAAGTACATCCTAAGTCGTCCCATGTTGACTGGCTGACTAGCACGGTGGGTGGTAATCCTCTAGCAGGTTGACATCAGCTTCGTGCCTCAGAAATCTATCAAGGGACAAGCATTGGAAGACTTTCTTACTTCCCATCCAACCCCTGTGGACTGGTCCTTGGACCTAGATTTTCTATATGAGGTGATTCTCTCAGTCGATCAAGCCAACCCATGTTGGCAGATGCACTTTGATGGTGCCTCCCGGAGCCCCACCGGTAGAAGGTTCAATGATCTTTGACTCAACAGAGTAGGCATGGGTATTGTTTTTTTTACCCCGGCATGATCCATTCTACCATATTCATTCCTGCTGTCAGAAGGCTGCACCAAAAATGAGGCGGAGTATCGGTCTCTTATCACTGTCCTTAAGCTGGCCCTCAAGATCGACCTTCCCCATTTGCATGTGAAAGGGGACTCCGAGCTAGTCATTAAGCAGATCAATGGTGAATATGTCATCAGGAATCCAGAAATTGTACCATTGCTGGAACACACTCTCCAGCTAAGGTCCCAGTTCACTTCTCCGTCAGAGGTTATCCATGTCCCTCGGTCACAGAACAGTTGAGAAGATGCTTTGTACAACTTATCTGCATCACTTGTAAAGCCCAAACAGGATGATCTGATTATCCACATGGCACATCAGAGAGTCATAGCTTCTGTTACCCTGGATGGTGATGATAGCCCATAGGTAATCCATCTTATCATTGGTGCCTCTGTGTCAGGACCCTCGGGTCATCCGGATGCAGTGATCGAAATGGTTGACAATAGGAGGACACCATTGGTTGAATACCTCCAACACGGTAATCTCCCGTTAGACCGGGCTGAGCACGAGCGAATCTGACACCACGCGCTACAGTTTACCCTCCAGAGTGGCCTCAGCCTTGATCCAATCCTCTATAAGCATGGGTTTGATGGTGTTGTCCTCTGTTGCATTCATGGGGTTGATATTCCACAGGTCATGCAAGAGGTTCATGCCGGTTCTTGCGGTGCCCATCAGGCTGGGCCAAAACTGTCTCACCAGATCTGGAGATTAGGGTATTTTTGGGCCTCCATGATCCACGACTGCATATAGTTCTCCAAGAGGTTCCATGCGTTCCAAGTTCATGTTAACTTTGTGAATCCGACACCAGAGCCTCTCCACACTACCAAGTACTCTTGTCCCTTTTCTGTCTGGGGATTACATGCCGTAGGACCATATCCTCCGACAACGGCTTGCCAATGCCGGTTCATTCTGACCGCTATGGATTTCTTTTCCAAGTGGGTAGAGTAAGTTCCGCTCAAGGAAGTCAAGTCCCATTCTATTGTTGACTTCATGAATTCAAATATCATCCATCGGTTTGGAGTTCCTCACACTATCCTCACTGATAATGGCACCAACTTCCGAGCACTCGATTTGAAAAAGTTGTACACCAAGTACAACATTCTCTCTAATCATACCTCTTGATATCATGTGCAAGTGAATGGGAAGATTGAGGTGTTCAATAAAACCCTCTATAACATCTTGCAGAAAATATTTGGTCAGAACAAGAAGAGTTGGACGGATAAGCTCCCCAACGCCCTCTGGGATTATCGGACGACGACTCGTAAATCCACCTAGGTGACCCCATATTCCCTGGTGTATGGAACCGAGGCCATCTTTCCCATAGAGATTTAGTTTCCCTCATTGCGCATAGTGTTCTATGACTAGAAAGCGCCAGATAGAGTAGCTGAAATATGTCTAGATGAATTGGAAGCACTTGACGCGAATAGGCTTCATGCACTACACAATCTGGAAAGGCATTAGAGCAGAATGGCATGAGACTTCAACAAGAAGGTTCGCCTTCGCTCTTTCCTTCAAGGCGACTTGGTGATGGATCTGAGAACACCAATGATACCTGGTATAAAACCACCCAATTTGGATCCCAAATGGGAAGGACCTTTCATTGTTCATAAGGTTTACCCCAATGGAGCATACTCCCTGGTGACCATGGATGGTGAGCGTATAACTCCTCTCACCAATTCCAATTTCCTCAATCAATACTTTGCCTGAGCCGTTTGGTCCTACACGACCTTAAACTGCTGGTCCTACATGAACTTAAACTGTTGGTCCTACACGACCTTAAACTGCTAGTCCTGCACGAACTTAAACTACTGGTCCTGCACGACCTTAAACTGCTGGTCCTGCACGACCTTAAATTGTTGGTCTTACACAACCTTAAACTGCTGGTCCTGCACAACCTTAAACTGCTGGTCTTGCATGACCTTAAACTATTAGTCTCTCATGACCCTAAACTACAAACCATTCCTTCATGACGTTAAATTTCACCTTCAAGAACTACATGTGGCTTGATTCTCATCCTTATGGGATACGTAGGACCACCCGAACATTTAGATTTTGGGTCCAGCCCCATCTCTTAGAGATCTTCCGGTCACCTAGGCCCCTTGGCCTATTCCCTTCCATGAGAGGGATATATAGGTGTGGTACAGGGTTATTCCCTCCTTCGCGTTGGGTTTGTGGCAACAGTGTCGTGCCCCCCTTTTCTCCTGGGAGTTCGTCATCTCTTTGTTCTATACTCATCTGTGTGAATTGGAAGATCTCAAGTGGAGCCCCTCGACCCTTTGCAGTGGTTCGCCGATGTGTCTAAGAGTGCTCTAGTCTAGGACCTGGAGTGTCAGATTCAACTTGGGAAAGTTCCATTCTCTTTTCAGGATTCGTGTTCCCCTTCATTTGGGCCCCCATTATCTTTCACACTCAAAGGGACCCCCAAAACGGCATGGATTCTAGGCATAAGGGATATCCTACCATTACGGGCCAACTCCCCCAAGGGTTTTCAGACAACAAATCGATAAAAGTCTCGCGTTGCGAATATGGTCAGTGGTCGATGCTCATTTGTTTGTCCCCATTTCAGGATAACACGACATGGATGTTGTGTTGCAAAAATGGTCAGCAGTAATCCTTCGTCGGCACGTCAGCCCCTTTAGGCTTTGAATGTTGATTACATGATTCACATTATGTTCCACCCTATCATGTCCAAGTAGAATTTTTGACACTCCTGGCACTATCCCTCAGTGCACCTCCGCACGTCAGGGGGACAAAGCTGCAATACAGGGTTCTTCGAGGATCCCACGGTCTGAGATTTAAGACCACAAACTGAGATCTTCTCTAATAACTCTATGTGACTCGATCCGCATCCTCATGGGATACGTGGGATCAACCAGAAATCGCATTTCCAGATCCAACTCAACTGGAATATAGCTTCTCCTTTATGGAGTTGTGCATAGTGATGATGTGGGCCTCGTCCTCATTCACGCCCATTATGCCTTATCACGTCATGCACATTCCTTCATGTCCAAGACATATGACATTAAACTATTCTATCTGGTCCCATCACATGACCCTAAACTATGATAATATTGTCCCAACCGCATGACAAAAAATGGCACTACATTGTGATGACCTCGTCATAGGGGACATCACGTTGGGTATCAGTCATCCACCATACCATTTTTCAATGCCTGAATACAGCTTGATTCTTGTGGAAATGTTGGAAATTTATACCCTAGGCATGTTGCTTCAAAAAAACCCCATTCACCTTAAAGTAAAAACAAGATACATCAAAATACTGCTTCTTTTGGTGCAAGGGCCAGACCCGCACACCCCTTTCATCCTTTTCAATGGTACCTTATCGTACCACCCCTCACAGCTACGTATGGCTTGATTATCATCCTTATGGGATACGAAGGAACGCACAGGCACTGCCTCATAGGACCAACCTACATTTTGTGTTTGGTCCCTTGACCTAAACACTTCCCAAAGGAATACATGGTAATTTGGACTTATTTCCTCATTCACGTCGGATTTTATAATCACCTTACCATGTGTCCCCTACATTCTTTACTGATCCCTGGTCTGAGTTCTAAGACCTTAAACTAAGACCATTTCCAAAACTACATAAGGCTTTATTCCTATCCTTATGGGATACGTATGAATGCCCACACATTTCGTCTCGGGTCCAGCCCCAGGAATCAAAAATCCCATCCTTTCTCACTTTCGGCCCCTTGGCCTGACCCCTTAGGGAGTTTTGTAACTACAGAATTTGCACTGAACAAGTTCGGGATGCCCCATAGTTACATTGAAGAGTGAAAGATACCTCACCAAAGAGGTCCTATCCAAAAGTAGGAGTGATCAATGATCATGTTAATGCGCCCGCCTAATGTGTTTCCATCACGGTGGCGTAATTTCAAGAGTGATGGATTCTGTTCGAACAAACCACCACTTTGCCTTCCACGCTTTTCATGCTCTTTATTCAGACCCTCATCCTCTTTCACATTTGAAGGGACCCCCTAATAGTACGGATACTCGACTTATGTTCTGCCTGCTTTCCTGGGCCAACGTTCCGAAAAACTAAGGGATGATATTTTGAGTTAGGTCCTGTGTTTCAAACATGGTCAGCAGTCGACCCTCATTTGTTGTCCCCATTTCAGGATAACGCAATAAGGATGCTATGTTTCGAACACGGCCAAATATTTTCCTTTATTGCCATGGCCCTCCCATAGTGTTCCGAATTTGGGGTAACATGATTCACATTTTTCATTCCCCTATGTTCGGACTGATTCTAATGCCCCTTGTGTTGCCCCACTAGTGCGCTAGAGCACGTTGAGAAGACGATTCATCGATCAGTATGAGGTCCTCTTCCTTTGATTGGGCCTCCCTCTTATCCTCGGAAATCTGGATTCGAATCTCGAATGCCCGGATCTTGGATGACACTCCCACGATCAAATGAAGTGATAGTATGAGAATCCCTTGTTTCTCACATCGAGTACGGCCCCTGTGAGCTTAAGAATGGATTGCTATTTATTTTGGGATTATGGTTGAGTGTGTTAAAACAAGGGGACAAGTAAATAAATTGGTCCATACATATAGTTCAAAAAAATAAGTAGAAAGGTGAAATAAGTTTATGGGTTTGGCCAAAACAGGGCCCTTAAGGGTCGGCTTCCTGGATGGAGCGTTCCAACGCTGCTACCTTTTGGCTGGTGGCCTGTAAGACTACTTCCCGCCACCTGAGGACGCTCTTTTCATCAGTGGCCATGAAGAGCAGTTCGCTAACCCTAGCACGTGCCCGCACCTATTCGTTTTGAAGTTCAGTCATCTGGTGACTCGCTTCCACTAGTTGCTATTGGGAGTCTTCCAGCTCGTCCCTCAACTGCTCCATGAGCTTAGAATAGTTTGTGATGAATATCTCCTTTTTTTCACCTATTCTTTAAGGCATCAGACCTCCTACTCCACCTTAATAAATGATCAGGTACTCTCTGAATCCTCTTGACACTAGGTAAAATCGGAGTGCTAGCTGCTCTCATTCATCTTCTCAGCCATGTAATCACGAACTATCGAGTGAAGGCATTGAGCATCTGTCCCTCCAGCACATAAGAAATGCAGCCAGGTGTGGACTGATCACATCTACTTCATCCATTCCATCTAAGGCTGACTGAGAAAATTCCTGATGCACTTCCACCCTTTGAGTCACATCATCCGGCTCTCCTCATCCTCTTCTGAGTCCAAATCATCAATTTCCTTGGGATCAGTGGGCTGATAGACAAGGAAAACAGCTAACAGTCTAGCAGTAGGGTCTTCCTCATATATATCTCCCAGGGGGTTAGGCTCTTCAGCGTCCGAGCAACCTTCCTCTCTCACCTCGAACCTAGTGTCACCTTTGTCAACTTTCGGCCCAGCCCCGATGGCAGCACCACTGGGGTCCACCACTCCCTGCTCACCAATTTTCGGGGCCAACTCGGTTTGGGGGGCATGTCCTGGATAGGGTGGTATGTTTTCCACTAACTCACTTGTGGATGATCCGGGCCCAGCATCCCAATGAGCCTCCAATGCCGTGATCACTGTACAAACAAGGAGAACCCTAATCAGTTGAGTCCTCTGATGGTAAGAACTGGTATCGAAGCAAGTAACTTACAAGAACCTAAGGCATCGACATCTGGTGTTCTAGATGCTATAGGAACTATCATAGCGGGGGAACCTTCAGTACTCATCAAATCGATAATGGGCGTCAGTGCCCCACCTTGTTCCATTGGTGCTTATCCCCCTCCTTCAACTGGTGACTCTTGATAAGAACCAATATGCTCCTGAGTAAGATAAAGAAGGTGGATTAAGGATTGAAAAGAAAATCGGAGAAAAGGAGGAGGATAGATAAGGGTTGAATCATACCTAGAGTAGCTCAGTCACATTTATATCAGAGTTGATGATCTCGCCACTCTCCTGGAGACTCCCTTGGTGGGATGCCCCCTGAGACCTTTCACCATCGGGATCCTCTTCTCCTTCACCTTCTCCTCCACCTTCCCCTTCTTCCTCCTCCTCTTATGTCTCACCACCATTCGACTCATCATTGCGTTCATCATCCCCCGACGGCATATTTTCCGGATCATGCTCCTGGCTGAGCATCACTTTCACCAAGAAAGGTGGCTCCACATGCCGACCCCTTTGGCATGCATACATGTCCATGGATGTCAGATACGCATGCCGATGATTAAATTTCACTCTGTCGATAACCCGAACAAGCCCAACTTCTGGTAGCTGGATTCCATCTCGCACTATCTTCTTCCAAAGGGATTCGGTACTCACTGACTGCTGCAGGGTTAGCCAAGATGACCATAGTGTCGGGAAGATTGCATCATGAGAAGGTTGTAGCAGATATCTTATTTGGTTCCCAAGAAGTTATTGGGTTGCTCCATGGGACCCTCCTCCTCTAGGTGACGACGGCATGGCCACGCCTTACGACATCTCTACTGTTGAAGTCTCAGCCTATGTGGGCCCCGTTGTCCGACGTGCTTCCAGTCTTCCCCCTCTAACGGCACTCTGTCTGCTTTCTCGCCACCCGGGTTCCACACTGGCGACCTTGAGTTACCGAACTCACTTCTGAAAAATCCCCTCAGGGTATTATATGGTCTAGTGTTCGACATACTCGGTTGAGAGGCATTTATCAACTCCATTGGGAGGAAATGTGATGACTTCGTTGGAGCCATAGGTCATGAACATCCGCCACATTTGGTGAAGAACATAGGGATTCCTTTCTTTCTGGACATATGTGTATACTTTTTTCGGCATCCTCTGGAGGCACCTAAACTTCCCGGTGAACCTGGAAAGCACGTAAGTCTCACAGAAGATCTTCTCATCAATATGGGCCACAAGCACCCCTCCTCTCATGCTCTAGAAGTACTCCTTCTAGTCCAGTGAGCCTTTCCCATTGTCTATCATCTGGCCAGTTGGGGTGGGGAATGGGATGAAGGAGAAGTTGGCATAGTTACCAATTCTGATCCTTACTCCCTCCTCATTGAGCATAAGTGACATTACCCCATAAATGTTCAGCAGGGAAGGTCGTAGGACATTACCTAGAGGATGGATGGCATTCGGGAAGGTATATCCCCCGCAATGAGCTGCAACCCAGCCATAGAAAATTTGGAAGGGGCCATAGAATCTCCGAGGTGACCCCCCTCCCAAAATGCATCCCAAAATGGCATACAGATGAGCCAGCACGGGGACCCCCATATTGAATCTTTTGTTGGAAGCCATGATTCTAGCCATCACCAGGGTTTCAAGATTGAATCCCATCCTTGCGTCCCTCACCGGCAAGAGCCACCCGCTCAGGAATGTGGCGAGGAATCCGGTGTACCGAGCATTCGGGTCCCGACTCTCATTTATGCTATAGCCCCATGACTATTAGTGATCCACCTCTAGGATTTTCAAGTATGATCTGCTCTTGCTCCTCTGTTCCCCGGCTGGAAACCATCTCCCTCGTCCTAGCATCTTGACTGCCGGATCTCGTTCCAGGAACAGGCTGAACCAGTCCTTGTATGTGATGTCCTTCAAGAAATCCTTGACCCCCAGCCTCTCCTTAGCCAGCTCCAATAAGTACCATGTCTGCATGGGAGTTCTTGATCCATATCCCGAGGTGCTCATTGGTGGAAGGAATTCATCATATTGGTGGCCCTCCAAAGGGATAACCCCTATGTAGTGAATGTCTCAGAGACTGATACCGACTTCCCCATGATGGAGATGGAAGGTATTGGTATCATGGGACTACCGAGTGAACAACTCTGGCCCGATCTCATGCTAGCGGTATAAGTGAAATTGCGATGTCCACACCACCTCGAATAAGCCAATATGTCGTAGCTCAACCCCAAATTGGTCACATGTATGGATAACCCAGTACACCCAATCCCATTCACTAGTGAGGTTGCCTCTGAATCAAAGTTCCCAGTCCTGCAGCCAGCCTTTAGCCTCGTCAGTGATGATCTGATGGAAGGTGCTCGCGTAGAGGGACGGGGAACTCTCCATGACAGGGTCACTCCCTGAAATGGTCATAGTCCTGGGATTCATGACATAAACTTCCATATGTCTGGTTTCTCTGGCAGGATGACCATTGTTGGTGATGTTGTATCGAGGGAGATCATCCTCATAGGTCACCCATGACCGCGGTGTATCAACTTCAAAACCTGGCAAAGGGACCTCCTCCAAGATACTGAAGTCCCATATAGGAAGATTGTTGGACAGGCCATACTCCTTTTGGGTAGGGGTTAGCATATTTAAAATGGTATGGTTATTGGAGACAGTCCTTTTGGTGCCATAAAACTCAGGGTTGGCGACCATTTCAGCCCTCTGAGCAGCGGATTCTCCCTCATCAGCCTGGTTTGCGGCCATCTTCTTTTGACAAGTGTTTGAGTAGCTGGCACAGAATATGAGAGGGTGGCACGTAAAATCAGCGGTCATCATGGAATATCAGGTTGTGGCATGAAAAACCTCAGGTTTTCCCATAAAACGATGCCTGATTTCGTGGAATTTCGTGCAACCAAAATGGTTTTTCATGCGGGACCAGAAAAATTTTCACGCACGAGACCTCAGAGCTTGTCGTACAAGGAAATTCGTACGGAGCATGGGACCCGCAGCGGCTTTTATAGGAAAAGCCTGGTTTACAGGCTCACACGAAAATTGGATTCTAAGCCCCACTGGGGTTTTGCATGCCGCTCAAGGTGTTTTGCGTGCATGGACCCCACGGAGTTCTGTTTTTTGGCATTTCCCTCAGAATTCGACCGTTGCGACCCCTCGCCAATCCAATTCCTAGGGGGGCATTTATAGATGCTGTAAAATGCTCAAGGGGTGAAGAAAGTTTCGAAACGACAAATAAAGTCATATTCAGATCCGAGGACCCATTCTGGGGGTCCCGGAGGAGGCACGCGAAAAATATTCATAAGTGCATGAAGAAATGATACCCCGTGCGGAAAGTTCAGGGATTCACGAGAGTCCATTGGCGTGGGCGTGAAATATTTGACGTGCCCACCCTACGCAGTCGACATTTCGCGCCGCCAACCTCGACACACAATTATTTCGTACTGACCTATTTTCTGCACCCCTGAATGCCTATAAATAGAAGGGACCCCCTTTGACTTTATGGATGAATAATCTGAACCGACTCTCATGCGCAAAATTCGCCTTTCGTGCACGTAAATATGGATTTCAGGTACGGTTCTTTTCACACCGAGTCGCCTCGAGGTCCGCCTTTGCGCGAGATCCCCTTAGTTTAAGACTGAATTTCAATCCCCTCGGGGTCCGCCCCTTGCGCACAATCTCCTTCAATTGCGCGCACCCCAGGCATTGCCTACAATCATCTTTAATTGCGAGCAATTCGTACTCCTTGCGTGCAATTCTTTCTATTTTTGTGAAAAACCTAGGCTCCATTTACATGTGATCCTCACTGATTTTGCACCAGCCCGGTGTTTTTCGTGAAGGGCTACTTATTTCGTGAGAAAGTCTCAAAGGTTGCGTGCAACTCTCTGGGACCCCCTCACCTCGGTGCTCCTCGGCTACCTCTCCACTTGCGTTCCCCATCCTCCTTGGGAATAACTTTGTTCGAGTGTCCAATTATCTTCCTATGGATACCATTAACGGGTGTCTCTCATGCCCCAGGCATCCACATCATACACCATTTTCCCGTACGACCTTCTTGGCTCATACGGAGTAACTTCAAAGTCCCTTGGATGGTTCCTCCAATTGTGTTGCTTTGCCTTATGATTCTTTGCATAGGAACGCTAACGGCTATTGATTCTTTACATAGTCATGCTAACTTGGACTCCTCTATGGTTCTCTCCATGATTCCCCCTCACCACGGAATTGCCAATGTCTTCCCTTCCACAAGGAGCAGAGGGTAACGGTTATGTAAGTCCTAGGGGTGCAGAGTTCACCCACCTTGTCCGAGCTACAGGACGTTAAACTGCCAAGTGCCATCGTCCTCAACACATGATGTTAAACTACGACCTCACCCCGTGCCTCGCATACAGGGTCCCCCACCTTGGACATTCACCATGCCCACTCATCTCCATGGGGATGGGATCACCCCTCAGAGGGGATGATATCCTCCTTATCGGAGTGGCGTTTGTCCGCGGGGAAAGGGAAGCCACCTTGGTGTAAGACCCTATCTTTTCTTGCAGTAGGTAGCATCCCTGCTCCTCATTTCATCTTCGGTCCCAAGGTCCAATGAAGGGGGTGGTGGGAAATGGTGATTCTCTTTTCTTCAGTACCAAATCCCTCTCCCGCTGCGCTTTGTCACCCTCAGGCCTCCATCTTGGAGTAAGCCCCGACCTCTTCGGGCCTCCATCCTGGAGTAAGCCCTAACCTCTTCGGGCCTTCATCCTGGAGTAATCCCTGACCTCTTCGGGCTGCTCCATGCGTAATCCCCAATCCATCTCCCACAGAATCACCTTTCGCGACGTGATCATCATGTTTCTGTTATCTATTGTTTCTCACAGCGAGCATGACTCACGTGAGCTTAGAGAAAGCACTGATCATGACAACACAACTTGGGTTGCCTTAGAGAGTAAGCCCCATACCATCCCAAACTATGGGGACTTTGATCCATGTCAAGGCATGGTATGTAGGAAGCCTCCACGAGGTTCAAGCCCAACAACCCACCACATGGGCTGCCTCAGTGTGTAAGCCCCATACCATCCCAAACTACGGGGACTTTGATCCATGTCAAGGCATGGTATGTAGGAAGCCTCCACGAGGTTCAATCCCTCCCCCGGTCATTCCGACCATCTTCACATCAGTTCATCAACACCTCTTTGGGCCGCCTCATAGTGTAAGCCCCATACCATTTCGAACTACGGGGACTTTAATCCATGTCAAGGCATGGTACGTAGGAACCCTCCATGAGGTTCAATCCCAACAACCAACCACATGGGCCGCCTTAGAGTGTAATTTCCATACCATCCTGAACTATGGTGACTTTGATCCATGTCAAGGCATGGTACGTAGGAAGCCTCCATGAGGCTCAATCCCAACAACCCACCACTTGGGCCACCTTAGAGTATAAGCCCCATACCATCTTGAACTACGGGGACTTTGATCCGTGTCAAGGCATGGTACGTAGGAAGCCTCCATGAGGTTCAATCCCACCACCCGGTCGTTCCGACCATCCTCACGTCGATTCACCAACACCTTGGGCCACCTCAGAGTGTAATCCCCATACCATCCCAAACTACGGGGACTTTGATCCATGTCAAGGCATGGTATGTAGGAAGCCTCCATGAGGTTCAAGTCCCCCACCCGGTCATTCCAACCATCCTCACGTCGGTTCACCAACACCTTGGGCCGCCTCAGAGTGTAAGTCACATACCATCCGTACTATGGGGACTTGGATCCATGTCACGGCATGGTACGTAGGAAGCCTCCACGAGGTTCAAGCCCACTACCTGGTCATTCCGACCACTTTCACATCAGGTTCGCCCCCATCCCGCATGGCGATAAATTTTATCCACCAACTCGAACTACGATGAATTTGATCTGTGTCAAGGCATGGTACGTAGGAAGCCTCCACAAGGTTCATGTCCACCATCCATCAGGACCCCAGGTCCGCCTTCACGTAAGTTTACTGACCCCATGGGCCACCTCAAAGCATAATCCCCAATTTCCACCTGAACTACGTGGACTTCGATTCCCTGCCACGTGGATACGTAGGAAGCCTCCATTAGGTTGAAGCCCATCACTCTCGTCTCATCCTGATCTATCCCTCAAGCCTATGCATCTCGGGAAGATCATTCCCCAACCCAGAGGTTCCACTTCTTCTGGGTCCCATCCACATGTCCATTCTCACTGGTCGCCTCCCTAGGTGTCCCATCGTCTCACCAAACTATGCGGACTTTGATTCCCTACCACGAGGATACGTAGGAAGCCTCTTCGAGACTGAAGATCAACTTCATGGTCACCCTTGCGATGGCCATACTCTATTCCCCTTCACTTCATCACCCATCCAGATCCTTACCTGGGCTGCCACATCCCTGTGGGATCATACCACCTCACTCCCCATTCCATCAGACGACATTTGGGAAGCCACCCATATGATGGCCCCAGTATCGGTGTTCCCTCCAGGGGGGTCCTCTATCTGATCCACTCTAATTAGTGTTTTGATCAGTCTGATCTGTCTCCGCTGGATGATAAACTTGCGGCATACCCTTTTTAAACATGGGAAGCTGAGGAAAACTTCATATACATGCCCATGGCATACAATTCCCCACATTCGATGTGGTATTCCTCAAGCATCCGCGCCCTAGAGAAGCCCTATAATAAGGGACAGGAGATAGACATGTCAATCCCCCAGTGTCAAGACATGTTAGTGATGCCCAAAGTGACTACTCCCCTAACCGAAGGTTGCTGCCCTGACCGGACCCCTTGGAATGTCCTGATAGAAACTGTGTAATTAACTGGTGTCCATGAAGATATGGCACCGGGAAGAGTTTCAAAAACAATGACATAAATCTATGAGGGAGACCCTAACTAGGTAACGAGATCCGAGGAGGAATCCATGGAAGGAAGAACCAACATCCCATCATCCCATTTCAATCAAGGAGTAGATGTCCCTAAATAAGGAGTGAATATCACCCACCTTTGGAAAGCGGGAATGCGGGGAAACAACTGTGCGTCCTCCACGTGATGGATGCGCGCGCCCTGGCGAAAGCATTAGAAACACTTATCTTCAAATTAAATCATAGGGTTATGTCCTATAATCCAAGTTTTTATAAATATAGTTTCAAAGGTTTCTACTAAACTTCCATTGATACTAACTATAATGCCTAGACCCCATAAGCTCAGAGCTTGTTCCTTACTTTATTACATTAGCATGATTACAAGGAATCAAATCCCAGAGGACAGATCAGTTTAGTAGTATCAGAAAACTAGATACATACATGGAAACAGTTTTTCATTAGGAATAATAAAACATAATACATAAAAAAATAAATATTATGCATCCTTGAAACTCATTACAATAATATATCTTTATACCCTAGGGAAATGAAACAAAACATGGGTGAGCTCAAATTCTCATTAAGGGTAAATTAAAGTGGAAGTAATAATTAATCAATGATAATAATGAATGTGGAAAGGTAATATAAATTGTACACACATTCTATTTAATTAACAAACTTAGAATAAAATGAATCCATATATTTTTTCATAGTGAAAATCCTATGGATAATAATAACTAAAATGAATAAAATGATTAATTATTGGATATAATATTTCCCAGGTACATGGAACCTTTACCATCAAGACCATTCACAATATGGTTTAACAAATATAGGTTACAAACTAATTTGGTTTGTCCAACATTAAATCTACTGTCAAGACCTTTCATAGGACAGTTTAGAATATAATTGTTACAAACAAGAAGTGTTTGTCCAACTGAATTTTTTCCCATGAGACTATTGATGCATCGAGAGGATTTAATTAAATAGTCATCAACCCAAGTACTTCATGTCCAAATAATTCCTTATATATCTAATAATCAATTTAAATTAATGAACAAATTTCCTTATCAAATATCTATATTGAGTAAAGGATGTGAATTTATCATTATTTCCCGAGTAAATCAATAACTTTAAAATTAAGGAATATATATAAAAATGGTATATAGTTTAGAAAATAATCATATCCATTATATAATAATATGTATATTACAAATAAATATAATTTTTAATGGAAAATTGTTATTATAAAGTTATTATTTTAAGATAAATATAGCAACTATAAAATAAAGTGAGATTGTAAGATAACTTTTACCAGTTGGTAATTTTAAAGCTAAACCCCCTTAGATAAGATAATAAAAAATGAAACATTAAATACAATGAATATAAAAGGATTCATAATATAATATATAAAACTAGTTAGTAGATACACCACAAAAAATAATCAAGTGGTGAATATGATATTTAGCTCACATATGTAAAATGTGAGATAAAAATACCTAACCTCAAGTATGAATTTTCACGTGTATCTATTAATTCCTGAATAATAAACTTATGTTAATTATTTAATTTTTTAGAACATTTTTCATGTTTATTATTACTTTTATTTCACTTATTACCATGTTTTATACAACTACTTAAACAATTATGTTTGTGCCGTGTGTTTTGACCAAATTTGGTTCAAGTGTCAAAAACGACTTTGGTAGGTCGATTGTGGTCAAAGGGGTCATTATATAAACATATAAATAATATTAATAATAAAATAAATATCATATTTATACATAAATTATTATTTTAAAACCAATAATGAGATATGGTTTTAAAAAATGACCCAACTTTACAATCATGGAGATGTTAGGTTGTTCATACGCATGAGTAACGTTCCCATTTTTCAATAATCATTATGGAAAGAAGGTAAGTAAAATTTTATATTTAAAAAATTCTAATAATATAATAAATAAAATTTTATTTATTCATATATACTTATATATATAATTCTTATGATGTAAAATTAATCACATCACGTTGAGGAGGCGGTAGTCAACACATCCATGAACGACGCTATCACTTTTTTAGTGTGTGAAAGGGTAATAAAGAAAATGATGTATTATATTTATAGAAAGTTAATTGTGTAATTAATATTATATATATTTCATGTATGTAACATATGTTTAATTAAACCCATCTTTAATACTTTCCATGTAATGTATGAATGTATCACATCGCTTTGAAGAGGTGGTAGTCCACACATCCATAAACGATGTTATCGTATTTACATAAAAATGGAAATCATGATGGTATGTATTATATAAAAATTCCTGAGGTATTAATACAACGTAAATATAATCAATATCATATAAAAATATTGTGTTCATCTTAATTCCAAACCATGAGAGGTGGTAAAGGAAAAAAACAAACGACATAATTTTGTGAGGTGGTAGTCCGTCGTACACATGAATCATAATGGACGTGTGTATAGGTTTAGGTAAAACCATTAACCTAACAAAATATCAGTATATTTTGGATTATTATTTCATTATATAAATCTAAAATAATAATATTTCAATGGTTTGATAAAAAATAAAACAAAAGTGATTACTGAATAATGTCACCTCTTTTTCGGGTAACTCCTTTTGGTTTTCACCAAGGACTTCCTTAGATTTATTTCTAAACAAAGTGACACTTATGGGTTTTGTGGAGGTATTTTGGGATCTACTTTTATAGTTTTTACAATCCAAAGGGCTTTAAAGGTGTAAAGAAATTGGGGGAGTGAATGTTATTTTATAGTGGAGGGGGTGATATTCCTATAAATATAAAAAGGTAAACACTATTGGGAGGCTCCCTTACCTCATGTTCCAAAAAAATATCAACTAGTATAGTAAAGTGAAATTATGGTCTATAAACACCTACACCACAAAAAATAAGTGAATTTTTATAATTTTTTTCCTTAACATCTAAGTTTTTCCATATTTTCCATTTTAATTTTCATTAAGATGACTAGTTTTCTAACCTAAGTAATTTCACCATTAAGAATAAATTAAAGTTAGATTTATTAGAAAATATATACCCATTAAATTATAAATATGTTATATAAAAAATAAAAATCCCATGTGTGATGGAAATTAATTTTAAAACAAGCGCATATAATGTGCAAAAACACTACATTAGCTCAAACTATGCTAACAATGTTTTCGCTATTTAGGGTTCAATATGATCATTATAAAATATCAATTGGTCTATAAATAGACCATATTTTAAATTTATTAATATTTCAAAATAAATTGGCAGAATATAGTATTTTTATTAATTTAATTCTTTTAATAAAATATTATTTATTATAAAATTAAATTAATGAAAATTTTGGAATTATTTATTTAATTTAAATTTTAAAATATCAAGAAAATGATGAAATCTAAATATTTTAAGTTCACACCAACAAACATGACCTATGCATCCAAAAAAATAAGGGAACATGATAATTCAATCAATTGTTTTCACTTTTAATATTTTTAGTATCATTTATTTTATTTTATTATTAACTAAATAATCACTACATTGGCATTTTTTAAGAATTTTAGGTAACTAATTCATATCTAAAAAATAATGATAAATTATCATGATAAAAATAACTCAATTATATTCCAAAAGGATATGTATAACTAAAAATATGTAGTTTTTTTCATATCTCAAGGCTTTATAAATGTTGATGGTAAAGAAGGTTCCTTGTTTTCTTTTTCCTTACTAAACTTATTATATAGGTAAATTTCATGTAATAGTACCCAATAGCACATAAAATTATAACCAAGATATGATATGGTCTAAATATGGGCATAAAATAGATTTTGGACAACTTTCTAGGTCATTTTTTCCCTTAAGATTAAAATTTAACCACTAACTAAACTAATTTTTACCTTAATCGTTGTAGCTAATTTTAATTACATTCACTGATATTTTTTGTTTAAAAATTAGGTTGGTATTATTATACTATAAATATTATAATAATTAAATCTAGGTATATATATTTTTCTAAATTCGATTCAAATAAGTGGGAAAATTAAATTTAAATCCAATCTCATAGACGTGGCAAGAAAAGGGGGTTTTAAAGTGAAAATGATATAAAGTTCATTAATATTTTATATATAAATTAAATATAAAAATTATTAAAATGACATAAATTGTATTAATATATGTATAATTGATCTATTGTGTCTTTAAAACCAATTTAAAATATAATTTAACATTAACAGTTATTTAAAAAAAAGGCAATTTTCACCTAAAATGCAGTATTTTTCATTATTCATCACAAAATGAAACTTCTCATAATAATACCAAAAATTTACCATAAGAAAATTTTTACATTTAAAATTAAAAAATGATGTTTTTTAAAAAATAAAATTTATTAAAGTATCAAATAAAATTAAAATAGGTATGCCATTAAAATGGTAAAACTTGGTCTTTCGTATAACGCAAGCTAACTCAATGTTGTGTGTAGTGTAAGCTTAACATGATTTTGTGTATAAAGGAATAGAGAAACAAAATTAATTTTATTCTAAAGTGATAATATTCTAAAGTCTTTTGGTGTTTCATTCTCCCCACCTTAAATAAATTTTGTCCTCGCAATTCAAACTTGATCTTGGTAATTGAGGGATTGATATTGAAAACCTCAAATCGTAAATAGGGTTAATCACACATCTTATTAAAAAGATGGAAAGTAAAATGTAAAATTTAACACAAAAATAGGATTTCAAATAGAATAACATTGGTGAAAACTTTGACATGGGAATTCTAAATATCAAGTTCTGATAGAGAGTGATAGGGAACATGTTCAACTGAAAGTTGATCACCATAAATCCTTAAACCACAATTATGAAAAAGGTCATTCATATCATAAAAAATGGTTATAATTAGAAAACATTATTTTTCATGACCATTTTCCCTAGAGTTTAGTAATTATTTCACTCTCTAATAATATTAGTGAATATACATTTCTATTTCATAAACACAATCTTATCTTGTGGTTGTGCCTTAAATTATTTCTACTTCATTTCATAGCATAGGTTGCATCATATGGTGAAGTAATGCATTAAAATTTAAAACCTCATCCAAATATAAAATTAAAATATTTCATAAATGTTTAATTTTTCATAATATTATGATCCATCACATTAGAAATAAGTTCACTGAATTTCTAAAATAGACTTTTTATTAATCAAAAAAATATGAAGTGTGACTAGATCGTCTCATACCAAACATTTGAATACCTTCATCATGTGTTATCTTGAAACATGTTATTAACATCAAATACCATAAAACATTATTGGAAACATGAATTATTCCTTACTCTTTAAGTCAAACACTTTTTATTTGATATATACCTTAAATCCAAAATTCTTGTAAACTCTATAAATGATAGTATAAACTATGTTGTCAAAAAATAATTAATGAGTTCCAAGGTAATCATTACTATCCAATTTACTTTATACAAATAAATAATCTCTTTGTCCAAATATCATTATCTCAACATAATGAATTTTTTAAGGTTTTTCTTTCCTTTAATCGTGTTTTTCCATGATGTTCGACTTTACACTGAATCATTTTTGTTGTTCATTAGTACAATTCAACATACACTCTAAAATCCTTAATGAAATATTACTATAGTATAATACTTACATTTTTAATAATTCTTATAACCATGGAATCATTTATCAAATACATTTACAATATTTCTCAAGGATTCAAATACATATTCACTTGAATCATTCTACTTTGGTTGTCTCAAAAACATAAGATTTACCTTGATCCATTAGCTTATTCTAAGGTATATTCCCTTGATGTTTGGGGAATTTATTTGCATAGTGACTAATCTCCTTATAGTGAAAGTATTTCACATTCAAATTTTCTCTCTTTACCTTAAAATCAGGAACTTGGGGGCCTTTTCTCCATACTTATAACAAACACCCATTCCCTTCAAGAAAATACTAGGGTGTTTCTTTCAATAATTATCACATTCAGGAAAATAATTATTTCCTTTATTCTATTTATCCACATTTTTATCTATCATATTATTCTTCTCTTATTTCCCTTTAAATCCATAAGGCTTATACAATTATTTTTATATATCGTTATCACATAATACTATGTTCTCATATAATGATATTGTTTTGGAGACTAGTTCCCTTTAAAGTATTGGATTAATACCATAAAAGAAATGATCATTCATAATATTTTTATCATGTACATTGGTGAGGTTCAAATTCCTTGTGATAGGCAATATTTATAAATGAAAACATTGACTCGATTAAATATTATCATGTATAATCCCAAAACTAGTGAAATAATTATCATAAATTAAAAAATAAATGCATTTTTAATCTCATAATCATAAACATGGTTTATTTGGAACATTATTCTATATTTATCCTCAAATTATATCATAGGTTTATCTTATATAATATATGTTTTTCTAAATCTAGTTTCCAATTTTTCTACTAAACTTCTTTTGATACCAACTGTAATGCCCCGAACCTATAAACCTAGAGTCGGTGTCTTAATTAATTACATTAGCATGATTAAATGGAATCAAATCCTAAAGAAAAAATTAGTTTAGAAATTTTGGAAAACTAAATACATATATGGAACCTATTTTACATTGGTAATAAAAAACTACATAATACATAACAAAATAAAATGATATATATCCTTGAAACTCATTCCAAGAATATATATTTATACCTTGGGGAAAGGAAACAAAATAAGGGTGAGATAAAATTCTAGGTATGGGAAAAGTATAGAGGAAGAAATAATTAATCAATGATCATAATGAAAATAAAAAGGTAAAAGAAACTATACACATATTCTATTTAATTAATAAACTAAGAATAAAATGCATCTATATAGTTCTTTCACAATGAAAATCCTCTATATAATAATAACTAAAATGAAGTAAATGATTAATTATTGGATGCCATGTTTCCCCAGTACATGGATCCTTTACCATACTGACCTTTCACAGATGGAATAAAAAATAATGGTTACAAAATTATTTGGTTTTTCCAACCTTAACTCTATTATCAACACCTTTCACAAGATAGTTTAAAATATATTGGGTACAAACACAAAGGTTTTTTCAACTAAATTTTCCCCATGTTATTACAAATGCATCGAGGGTATTTCATTAACCAGTACCCAAACTATTTATTTAATGTCCAAATCATTCCTTATATATTGAATAATCATTTTAAATCCATGAATAAACTACCTTATCAAATATTTGTATTGAGTAAAGGATATAAATTTATCAATATTTCCCAATTAAATAAATAACTTTCAAACTAAATACCATATGGAAAAATTGTATACATTTTTGGAAATAACCACATACATCATAAAAGGATATGGGTATCAAAATTAAATATAATTTTCAGTGGAAAATTATTACGATAAACAGATTTTTTTTGATAGAAAGTTAACAATCACAAAAGAAAGTGAGATTGTAAGATAACTTTTACCATATTCTAATTTTCAAGTTAAAACCCATTAGATGAGATAATTAAAAGTTAAAATTTAAATATCATGAAGATAAAAAGATTCATTATATATTATATCAAAAGGTTATGCAGATACACCATGCAAAAGAAGTATGTGGTGAATATGGCATTTATCTCATAGATGTAAAAAGTGAGATGAAACCTTGAGTCTGAGTTGTCACATGTGTCTCTATATTCATGAATAATAAACTAATGTTAAATATTTAATTTCTTGAGAAAAATATTCATTTTCTATTAATTTTATTTCACTTATTACAATGTTTTATACAATTACTTAAACAATTAATTTTATTCAGGTGTTTTGACCAAATTCGGTTCAAGTGTCATAAAAATTTTGGTAGGTTGACTATGGTAAAAGGGGTCATTATATAAACATATATAGAATATTAATCATGAAATAATTATAATATTTATAGATAAATTATAATTTTAAAAACAATCATAATAGATGGTTATGAGAAATGAATCATTTTTAAAATCATGGAGACAGTAGGTCGTACGTACTCATGAGTAATGTTCCCATTTTTCAATGATTGTTATTGAAATAAGGAAAGAAACATTTTATATTTACATAATAATAATTTTTTCATAAATACCATGTTATTTAATCATATATTATTATATATATAATTCTTGGGATGTAAAAGGAATCACATCATGTTGAGGTGGCGGTAGTCCACATTTCCATGAGCGATGTTATCACTTCTTTAGTGTGTGATAAAGGGTAATAATGAAAATGATATATTATATCTATAGAAATGTAATAATTTCATGAATATCATATATATGTTAAATTTATGTCACATATTTTTAGTTAAACCCATTCTTAATACATTCCATGTAACGTGTGAACGTATCACATTGCTTTGAGGAGGTGGTAGTCCACACGTCCACCAATGATGTTATCGTATTTAAATAAAATGGAAATAATGAAGGAATGTGTTATATAACAATTAAAAAAGTTTTAAGAAAACATAAATATCATATATGTCATATAAAAATTTTGTTTCCATTATAATTCTTAACCATGATAGGTGGTAAATGAAAAATGAATGACATCATTTTATGATGCAGTAGTTCGTTGTACACACGAATAGTATATTCATTACCCATTTGATGGAAGTGTGTGTATATGTAGTTAGAACATCTGAAATAACAACCTAAAAGTATATTTAGGATAATTATGTTATTATATATATATAATAATAATAATTTAATGGTTTTAGAAATAAATAAATCAAAAGTGATCATTGAAGAATGTTACCTCTTTTTCGGGTAACTCTTTTTGTTTTTCAACAAAGAAAATAATTGAATTGATTTATGAACAAAGTGATAATTCTAGGTTGAGGGGAGGGTTTTTTTATATTATTTTTATATATTTTTGATGGTCCAAATGGATTTATCGGTGTGAAGAAATGGTGAAGTAAATTCTTTTTTATAGTGGAGGGGGAGTGTTATTCTTGTAAATATAAAAAGGTAAAGACCATTGGGAGGTCTCACATTCCCCATGTGCCACAAAAATTTATAAATAATTTATTAAAGTGAAATTATGGTCTATCAAAACCTGTAACACACAAAAAGAAGTAAATTTTTATAATTTGGTTCCTTAACATCTAAGTTTCCCCACATTTACCATTTTGGTTTTTATTATGGTAACTAGTTTTCTAACCTAAGTAATTTAAAAATTAAGACTAAAATAAAGTGATATTTATTAGAAAATATATAACCATTTAATTATAAATATGATAAATAATTTAAAACATAAAAATATAATTTGTGTTGGAAATTAATTTTAAAACAAGCGCATGTAACACGCAAAAACACTGATTTAACCTGAATCGTTCTAATAATGTTTTCACTATTTAGGGGTCAATATGTTCATTATAAAATCTAAAATGGTCCATAAATAGACCATATTTTATATTTATTAACATTTAAAATTAATTTTTCAGAATATAGGATTTTTGATAATTTTAATAAGTTTAATAAAATATCATTTATTATAAAATAACATTAATATTAATTTAGACACTATTTACTTAATTTAAATTTTAAAATATCAAGAAAATGATGGAATTAAAATATATTAGTATAACATATATTTAACATGAAATATTAGTCTTAAAAATAACTAAACATGATAATTCATTTAATTTTCTTCTCTTTTAATATTTTTAGTATCATTTATTTTATTTTATTATTAAATAAATAATCACTATATTAGAATTTATTAATTTTAAGTAAATAATTCATCTCTAAAAATTAATGATTAATTATCATGATAAAAATAACTCATTTATATTAAAAAATTATATATATAACCAAAAATATGATGTTTTTACCATATCTCAAGGCTTTATAAATGTTAAAGGTAATGAAGGTTCTTTTTTTTGTTTTTTTCCTTACTTAACTTATTATATAGGTCACTTTCATGGAATAGTATCCCACTAACTCATAAAATTAGAACCAAGAGGATATATGGTATAAATACAAGCATATAATGTATTTTTTATATGTTTCCAGGTCATTTTACCCTTAATATTAAAGTTTAACCACTAAGTAAACTAATTTTACCTTAATATTTGTAATTAATTTTTATTACATTCACTAATATTTTTTTAAAAAATTAAAGTTTATATTTTTAAAAAATACATGAATAAGGGAAAGATAACCCTTAATATATTTTGGATTCTGAGTTAATAATGTTTAGTTGGGATAAAGAGAATTTTCATATTGAAGAAGTAAATGAGATAGTATTGGTGACCTTGAAAATCATTTGTGATTTGGTGATAAATTAATTTATAATAGAGTTTAATATATTTTTTAAATTCAAGTAATATACTTAATAGCCTATTATTTCATTAATTTTTTATAGTGATTTAGGTTATTAGTGTGTTTTAAGATAATATATGATCAAGGTATTCACATGTTTGGTATGTGACATTATGAGCTAATTTACATTATTTGTGGATAAATGTTTAATTTAATATTTTAGATTTTGGGATTTGAATTTGGTCACATATATTTTAGAGGATTAATATGGTCAACTATTTATTTAATGGATTCAATATAAACTTTGGTTTACTATTGAGATTTTATATATTAATGTATTGTATTGACTAGCTAGTGCCAACCATTTTGTATATGGTAAATATTTGGAGATAGATAGAAAGACTTGTCACACTTTTATGGGTATTATGATCTATTAAAAGTTAATTGTAGCAATTTAGGTATAAAATATTCTTCTTGGATATTAATTTCTTGGAGTAATATATGAAGTTGAAATTAATCGAATCATAACTGAAGGATGAAATTGTTCTTATAAACTAAAAAGAAATTAAGTATATTTTTTGGTTTTATTTATCATGATAGTAAAAGAAACTCTCAATTTTATGAAAAGGATCTTGAAATGAAAATTTTATATCATAAACTTAATTTCTATCATATATTTATAGATTTATGGTTTTCAACTTTCTCCTGGAATTGTTTTCTATCACTCATTATTTATCCTTGAGGAATATTTTTTTTCTCCAAGTCCGTATTTTTACTTCCCAAAATTTTTTTCCTACTTGAAAACCTAGTTTTATTTTATTCTAGATGATCTAAATACTTCCATTTATCTCTAATTAATAGTAAGTTTTACTAGCCATTTTTACAATGTGTATTTTTAATAAAGGATGGAGATATGATAACCAAAATAGAATTGTGGGGGCACAATTTATTTAAGAGGGGTAGAGTGTAACACCCTAAGATTTTAGAATATATTCCTATTTAAATAAATTTTATATATTTATAATTTTTTATTAACAGCGACACTAATTTTAAACAAACCATGGTTTACTATTAAATAAATTTTTATTTAATGTGAAATTTATCACCTAGTCATTGGATTGTTGGGTATAAATAAGAATAACTAAATTATGAAATTTATATGGTTTATACATGTATAAAATAAATTAATTGGTAATCAATTGATTAAAAATGAAAATGAAAATCATTTGAAGATTTATTTTAATTAAATTTATATGTTATATATTAAATAAAAAAATTTATTATTCATCTAATATTTTTTTCTAAGCATGGGATAAGAATAAATCCAATTTTATGGTTAAAACTGTATTTTTTGTAAAAAATAATTTTAACACATTCTGGACACTTATTTTAAAATTAATTTTTACCACTTTTATAAAATTTAATTTAAAAAATGTACAAAATTTTTGAAATCATAATGTTAAAATTATCTTATAATGTATTTTTGTGAATTTTCAGAAAATATTATTTTTTTGATGAATAATAAACAAATAATGATTTTTATTAAAAATTGCCCTGTTGTTTAAATTATTCACAAACATCCATTTTGGTTTCAAATTTTATTAAAAGTAAAATTATTTCAATTATATTATAATTAATCCAATTTATTCAATTTTAATCAATTTTATTTTTATATTTTATATAGAAACTTTTATTATTTAAGAAACGTTTTCCTTTGGAAAACTTTTTTTAGTAGATTTGCGGGTTTAATTTTAAATTAAATTTTAAAAATTTTGTGATTTGAATTTGGAGAAATGGATTTTATATTTATAATAATAATAATTAATATTATTTAATAAGGTTAAATTAATTTTCGGTCCTAATTAATAGTAAAATAGTGAAAAATTATTACCCCGGATAATGTTAAACTTGTTTACCGAGGGGGTTAAACCAAGAGATAAGGGTAAATTTGAAATTTTAAATTTTAAAAAACATATTTTGTGGAAATTTTTAGACCTTATCTTATCCATTCTTCAAATATAAGGCCATTTTCAATAATATTTCTTGGAAATGACTTTATCGTTTTGTATTCTTTTGGGAAATTTCCAAGTTCTTTCCAAGAAGGTCCCCTCCCCCACTTATAAAATGGAACCTCCACCCCAAAATTATTCACATATATTAAGCCATTTATCTTAAATCAACCATAAAAAAAATCACCCCAACAAAATTATCCATTTTATTTATCTTATGGTCTTCCAAAAATATTAACTCTCGGGTCCCTAATAAAAGATCCAAATGAGGTTTTTCTATGCGGAGGTAATTGTTTTCACTAAGATATTTCATTTTTACTTATTCTATTACAACCTTAATTCATGTATTAATAATTAAAATATAAAAAATAGTATCTAAAATATACTTATATGTTATTATTTTTAGGGAATATTCTATATCCATCTCCTCTCTCATCAAATGGTAAATGAAACTATTGATCATGTGTACTGCGAACTACCACCTCATAAATTTATGTAATTCATTTTCCATCACCTCCTCTAATTAATGGATATAATTATGGATTTAATGTATATATATGATATTTATGACATAATTATACTTTTTTAATTATAATATCTCTTATAAATTCTTATATTCTAATATTTTAGAAAATGATAATGTCGCTCATGCATACGTGTAGACTACCACCTCCATGAAGAGATGTGATTCGTTTTTCATTTTATTTTGGAATTCATGGTAATAAGGATATATTTTATGATCATGTATGATTTATATGATATAATAAATATTTTTTAAAGGATTATTGTTATTTACCTATCTTTTTTTCTATCCGTCAAAAAATGAAAACAACATTCATGTGTACGTACGATCTATCATCTCAAGGAATGGTGTAACTCATTTTTATATCAATAACTTTTAGGGAATATAATAAATACTTATATAATGAATATATATTATATTTATATCATGTTTAATATTCTAGATATGATGGAACTATGGTCAAAGTACAGGGATCGAAACTACCAAGCCAAAACATACATGAAAAACAAAGTAGTTATTACCCGAAACATGGATTTTAACAAATAATTGTTAAGAAAAGGGTGATAAAATACTATAATTAAATCATATAAGGTGTAATAAATATAATTATGGTTCTATAATATATTTATAATAAATATATATTTATTATATAAGATTTTAAAACATGTATGAAGGAAGTCGGGCCTGAGGTAAGGGATTCTCATATCACTTTTACTTCTGTGAGACATATTCCATATTCACCACTAATTTATTTTATGTGGTGTATATACTAGCTATAAGGCCCCAGACTTAAACCACAATTAATATTGAGTTATTACAATATTACACATTGAGTATCTTTTCAGGTTTAGAGTTTTATAGAATTAGATCATAAAACATGCATTACATTCCACATTTAAACAAAGTGGTTATATAAAAGATAGTATTCATTTTTTTCATAAACAAAAACCTATTTAAAATAAAACATGGATTCTTTCTTGACACTTCATTGACATTATCATCACATCATGTACCTTTCCCTTGACCTGTGAAAAACATCTCAAAAACTTGGGATGAGCATAAAAATCTCAGTAAGGGAAATAAAAATATGGAAAGGAAACATGAGTACATATATACATAAGAATGAAATCATACTTTACCCATAAAACATAATCACTTTAACATACCTCATCAAATCTAGAATAAATCATAGAAATCATAATACATAGAGTTAACTTGAGGCATTCATAACATTCTTACGTAGGGAGTAACCCTCTGGGTTACGTTTGGAATACCCATCATAGTATATTCCCTAAATCTCTTCGGAGAAACCTCAACGTTTAACCCCTTCGCGTTACCCAATTAATTGGAGAGCTATATCGGGCTCAACCGCCCTTATTTTATCACAGAACCACCCGTCTTCATAATAATGCCCAAGAACCATTACATAATCGTATCACATAAAACATGCATAAAGGAAACATAACATTTCCACTTTTCAATCACAAGATATCAATACAACACATTGATATAAAAACATTATGAAAACCATTTTCAATACCAAAATAAAATAAAAGTAAAACAAGGTATTTATTTTTCATTTAAAAAAACGTATGGCTTGTAGAGGAAGTCGAAACTCAAATAATAGTCACGGAGGTGGAGAAGTCGTTGTCGCCGCATACGTACGACAAAAACATTCCCTTTTGTCGTTTAGTAAAACGCTTCGTATAAAAAGATTCCTTTTTGATAAATGTAAAAGTCAAAGGGGTTTATACACCGTATAAAAGAAAGTTGTGTATAAAACAAAATATGCCTCAATGAAAGGAGATTGAGACGAAGTCACATACCTCGGGTCCGACTTGAATTGATCGTTCTTTAATGTCCTGAATAATAAACTTGAGTTAATTTATACTTACTTAATAACCTTTTTAAAGTTCATTATTTCTTTTATATCACTTATTACCATGTCATGAGCACTATGCAATTATTTAAGTTAATAACGGTCGTTTTAACGATTATTAGTACTTGAGTCAAAAATATGCTCTTTATAATTACAAGTTGTTCATGTATCCATTATATCCAGAGTTATACTCATGATTTATATATCATATATATCATATATATTTAGTATATACATGCATTTATAATATTACATAACATTTAGAGGTAAGAAATGAAATGCACCGTTCATGGAGACGGTAAGCCGTACGTACGCATGAACGCTACTTCCATTTATATTTCATATTTAATGGAATTAGAACATAATGATACATAATAGTATTATAATTCTAGTATTGTATCATATATAATATCATTCAATCTATCCTTTATACGTACCACATATGGTATTAATGAATCAAATCACTTTGAGGGGGCGGTAGTCCGCACTTCCTAAAATGAAGATATCGCGTTTACCCATAATGGAAACCATAAAGGTATGTCATAAATTAAAAATACATAAGCTTAAGTAAAACAGAAACATATTATATATCATATATAAATATATTGACATCTTAATGGCCACCTTTGAAGGTTTTATATGAGTGTTGAACAATCATCATTTCGTGAGGCAGAAATTCGCCATCCACAGAAACAGTATGTTCTTTAACCATTAGATGTAGGTGTGTGTAAGTGTAGATAGAATCCATCTTATAACAACATCATAGTATATTTAATATACTATTTTTGTTACAAAATAAAGGAATAAAAATAGTTTAGAGGGTTTGATAAGCAAAATAAAACATAAGAACACAAGAGAAAACACTACCTTTAAAACGGGTAACTCTTTTTGATTTGAGCTCAAAGGCTTCCTTGGGAATACTTCTGCCCAAAGTGAGGCTTCAAGAAGTAAGAGAGAGATGTGGAGAGACAAAATGGTCAGGGGTTGGCCGAGCCAAATGCTTGAGAGGTGTGGGTAAGGTGGTAGAGGTGGGGGCCTTTTATAAGAGGAGAGGATGGGCACTCTTGGAAAGTTATAAAAGGTTACTTTATTATAAAATACTTTTCGGATTTAAAAGGTCCCAAAATTATATATTTCAAGTATAAGGTGCTAATAGTTCTAAATCCACCCATATAATAGGTTTTTGACATGTGTAGGTCTTATATTTTACATTATCTTTTCATTTTATTTAAATCTTTAAATAATGAGGTAATCGCTGCCTCATCATGGTGTCATAAATAATTTAATTTATTTAGTGTCTAAAAATTATAAAACAAATATCATGATGTAGGAAATCTTTTTATATTTCTAATTAATATTTATAGTAAAAAATATGACTTGTATAAACCCACTTAAAATTTTTTTTAGTAAAACAACTCTTGTTTGTGGCATTTTTATTTTAACTTCAAATAAAAAGGTATTAATGTCATTTTCCTACCAAAGTGGCTCCATGGGGTCCCCAAGTTGACCCATGGATTGTCTTGGTCGGCCATTACACATCCAATAAGGGTAGGACATGTTTCTAGGTCATTTCATATTATTAAAACATTATTTTTACCTTAAACTACACTAATTACCTCTAATCACGATTAAAAACATAAAAATTACTATTCACCAAAAATTATTTTAATCCCATTGAACCACATTTTACTTCATAATGACAACCATGTATGTCGGATTTTTGAAATTCAAAACACATAGGTGGTAAAATATCATTTAAACGAAAAATCAGTTTTTTTAAGTACCACTTAGTGGTTTCACTATTCATCAAAAATTAAAGTTTTTAAGAAAAATACCAAAACTTCACCCTAAGCTATATTGGATATTACGGATTCAACAATGAGTTCTTTTTTACAAAATTCAAAACATATAAGTTTCATTAATTAATTTAATAAATAATTCCCACTGTCAGAGCAAATAGCGTGTTTTTATGAAATAATAAGTATTAAAATATTGACACTAGTTTAAGTCCAATTTCAAAGTGAAATTAATTCCAAAGACCAATATTGGATTAAATGGTAAAAATATATTCTAATTTCACTTTAAAACCAATTCAAAAGATAATATAATCATATAAATAAATTATATTAAAACAAGTTTTTGAATTAAAATACAACATTTTTCACTATTCATTAAAAAAATGAACTTTATCGGAAAAATACCAAAAATTCACACAAAGTAAAGTTTGATGTCCCTATTCTAAAGAAGAATTTTATTTGGTCCAATAGAATGTATAAGAGTGACCAAAACTATATTTATATATGGTTCACCATCAAAAGGCGATAAGTCGACCTTTAGTGAATATTAGAGTATATATGCCTAAAATTGAATTCTTTTCGTATTTTAAGCCTTTATCCTTTATTGGATAAATGTAAAAACATTTAACAAACATATATAATCATATTTTAGTTATTTCCATTCATTCCCTCCAATACAACGGCTACGTGTTAACTACCATTTAAAATAAAATTATTTTATTACTAGTGTGCAACGTAAGATTTCAAAGAAACTCTTTGTTGCGTATCGGGTACGCTATCGAACATAGAAACCCCTTTAAAGTAAAATTAATATTTAATTCATAAATATTAATAAAAATGAAAATTATTTATTCTTTATTTACCTGGGATGTTACATCCTTCCCCCCTTTTGGGAATTGCGTCCTCGTAATTTTATTCACTTATCAAAATAAGTGGGGGTATTTATCCCTCAGAGCATTTTCAGATTCCCATGTTGCCTCTTCAACCATATGGTTTTTCCATAAAACCTTTACCTGGTGAATTACCTTATTCCGCAACACTTTCTCTCTACGATCAAGTATCTGGACTGGTTGTTCTTCATAAGAGAGATTCTCTTCCAACTGAACTACCTCTGGGCTCAAAACATGAGATGGATCTGGCATGTACTTTATCAACATCGAAACATGAAAAACATTGTGTACCTAAGATAAACTTGGAGGTAAAGCCACTCGGTATGCAACTGATACAACTCTCTCCAGAATTTCATATGGTCTAATGAACCTTGAACTCAGCTTTCCTTTCTTACCAAATCATATCACACTCTTCAATGGTGAAACTTTGAGAAAAACATGATCACCTACCTCAAAAGAGAGATCCTTCCTCCTATTGTCTGCATAACTCTTCTACCTTCTTTGAGCTGTTCTCATGTGTTTCTGTATCAGCTGAACTTTTTCTTCCAACTCTTCTACCAATTCCGGTCCCATCAACTTCCTTTCACCCACTTCATCCCAGAAAGTTGGAGTTCGACACCGCTTCCCATATAATGCCTCAAATGGTGCCATCTGTATACTTGAATGAAAAATGTTATTATAAGAAAACCCAACCAAAGAAATATGTTGGTCCCAACTTCCCTGATAATCCATCGAACAAGCACGTAGCATATCCTATAAAGTCTGAATTGTTCGTTCTGACTACCCATCTGATTGAGGATGAAAAGCTGTACTAAAATTTAATTCAGTACCCAATGACTTTTGAAGGCCTTTCCAAAAGTTATAAGTCAACCTGGGATCACGGTCAGATACAATGGAGAGAGGAACTCCATGTAACCTAACTATCTCTTTAAGATACATATGGGAAATTTTATCTAGGGAGATATTATCTTGTATGGCAAGGAAATGAGCAGATTTAGTCAAGCGATCAACAATAACCCAGATTGCATTATTACCTCAAGGTTTCTTCGGCAAACCCACAACGAAGTCCATGGATATATTCTCCCATTTCCACTCTGGCACTGGTAAAGGATAAAGCATCCCTTTCGGTAACGGGCACTCTGCTTTAACCTGTTGACAATTCAAACACTTCACAGTAAAATCAGCAATATCTCTTTTCATTCCGTCCCACCAGTAATACTCCTGAAGATCTCTATACATCTTAATACTGCCAGGATGGACTAAAAACGGAGAACTATGAGCTTCACATAAAAAATCTCTCTTCAACTATGAATCACACGGCACACACAACCTCTTCCCAAATCTCAAAACAAAATCATTATCAATATTGAATTCAGGAAACTTACCCTTCTGAACCAGCTCTACCTTTTTCTACAACTCGTTGTCTTGCTTCTGTGCTTGCTTAATTCTGTCTGATAGAGAAGATTTCACTGATACCTGAAACAAAACAAAAGGATATCCTGCACCAACAACTTCTATGCCAAAGTTCATCAAATCCTTAACCAAAGGATCAAGTTCCAAACGCTACATTGTTAATGAAGCATTACTTTTTCGACTCAAAGCATCAGCCACTTTATTTGCTTTTCCCAGATGGTACTGAATTATAAAATCATAATCCTTGATTAATTATAGCCATCTCCTCTATCTCATGTTCAATTATTTCTGATTGAATATATACTTTAAAATTTTGTGATCAGTATATATTTCACACTTTACTCCATACAAATGATGCCTCCAAATTTTTAAAGTGAAAACAACAGAAGCTAATTACAAATCATGTGTAGGGTAATTTACCTCATGACTTTTAAACTGTCGTGAATCATAAGCAATTACCTGATCATTATGCATTAAGATGCAACCAAGTCCTTTCAATGAAGTATCATTGTAGACAAAAAACTCCCTATTCCTGGAAGGTAGTGCCAAAACTGGAGCATTCACCAGTCTTCTTTTCAACTCCTGAGTCAACTGAGTCATCACTGCAAAAAACTGTTTAGTTCTGATTCTGACCATCTCAGGATACTAATTTGAAAGGTCATTTCCCTCTGTATTCCTTCCCAGAAAAGTTGTATTGTTTCCTCTATGAAAAAACATTCTTAACAAACATGTCTTAGATGAAGCAACATGATAATCTTCAAATGCTATATCATTTCAATTTGACCATAAAAAAAATATTTTTGGATAATCATTTAATAGAATTATAACTCCTAAAGTTATCTAAATCGACCTATGATACCAACTATAAGGCCCCAGCCTTAAACCATACTTAATCTTGAGTTATTACAAGATTACACATTGAGGATCTTTTCAGGTTTAGAGTTTTAGAGTATTAGATCATAAAACATGCATTACATTCCACATTTAAACAAAGTGGTTACATAAAAGACAGTATTCATTTTTCCCATCAATGGAAACCTATTTAAAATAAAACATGGATTCTTTCTTGACACTTCATTGACACTATCATCACATCATGTACCTTTCCCTTGACCTGTGAAAAACATTTCAAAAACTTGGGATGAGCATAAAAAGCTCAGTAATGGATATAAAAATATGGAAAGGAAACATGAGTACATATATACATAAGAATGAAATCATACTTTACCCATAAAACCTAATAATTTTAACATACCTCGTCAAATCTTGAATAAATCATAGAAATCATAATACATAAAGGTAACTTGAGGCATTCATAACATTCTAACGTAGGTAGTAACCCTATTTGGTTACGTTTGGAATACCCATCACAGTATATTACCTAAATCTCTTCATAGAAACCTCAACGTTTAACCCCTTCGCGTTACCCAATGCATTGGAGAGATATATTGGGCTCACCCGCCCAAAGTTTACCACGGAACCACCCATCTTCATAATAATGCCCAAGAACCATAACATTATCATATCACATAAAACATTCATAAAGAAAACATAATATTTCCACTTTTCAATCACAAGATATCAATAAAACACATTGATATAAAAACATTATGAAAACGATTTTCAATACCAAAATAAAATAAAAGTAAAACATGGTATTTATTTTTCATTTAAAAAAAAGGTATGGCTTGTAGAGGAAGCTGAAACTCAAATAATGGTCACGGAGGCGGAGAAGTCGTTGTCGCCACAAACGTACGACAAAAACATTCCCTTTTTTCGTTTAGTAAAACGCTTAGTATAAAAATATTCCTTCTGGATAAATGTAAAAGTCAAAGGGGTTTATACACCGTATAAAAGAAAGTTGTGTATAAAACAAAATATGCCTCAATGAAAGGAGATTGAGACAAAGTCCCATACCTCGGGTCCGACTTGACTCGATCATTCTTTAATGTCCTGAATAATAAACTTGAGTTAATTTCTACTTTCTTAAGAACATTTTTCAATTTCATTATTATTTTTATATCACTTATTACCATGTCATGATCACTATGCAATTATTGAAGTTAATAATGGTCGTTTTAACGATCATTGGTACTTGAGTCAAAAATATGCTCTTTATAATTACAAGTTGTTAATGTATCCATTATATCCAGAGTTATACTCATGATGTATATATCATATATATCATATATATCCATTATATACATGCATTTATAATATTACATAACATTTAGAGGTAAGAAATGAAATGCACCGTTCATGGAGACGGTAAGCCGTACGTATTCAAGAACGCTACTTCCATTTATATTTCATATTTAATGGAATTAAAACATAATGATACATAATAGTATTATAATTCCAGTATTTTATCATATATAATATCATTCAATCTATCCTTTATACGTACCACATATGGTATTAACGAATCAAATCACTTTGACGGGGCGGTAGTCTGCACTTCCTAAAATGAAGATATCGCGTTTAACCATAATGGAAACCATAAAGGTATGTCATAAATGAAAAAAAAATAAGCTTAATTAAAACATAAACATATTATATATCATATATAAATATAGTGACATCTTAATGTCCACTTTTGAAGGTGTTATATGAGTGTTGAACAATCATCGTTTCGTGAGGCAGAAATTCGCCATCCACAGAAACAGTATGTTATTTAACCATTAGATGTAGGTGTGTGTAAGTGTAGCTCGAATCCTTCTTATAAAAACATCCTAGTATATTGAAGATACTATAGTTGTTACAAAATAAAGGAATAAAAAGAGTTTAGAGGGTTGTAGAAGAAAAATAAAACATAAAAACACAAGAGAAAACACTACCTTTAAAACGGGTAACTCTTTTTGATTGGAGCTCAAAGGCTTCCTTGGGAAGATTTCTGCCCAAATTGAGACTTCAAGGAGTAAGAGAGGGATGTGTAGAGACAAAATGGGTAGGGGTTGGCCGATCCAAAGGCTTGAGAGGTGTGGGTAAGGTGGTAGAGGTGGGGGCCTTTTATAAGAGGAGAGGATGGGCACTCTTGGAAAGTTATAAAAGGTTACTTTATTATAAAATAATTTTCGGATTTAAAAGGTCCCAAAATTATATATTTCGAGGATAAGGTGCTAAGAGTTCGAAATCCACCCATCCAATAGGGTTTTCACATGTGTAGGTCTTAGATTTTACATTATCTTTTCATTTTATTTAAATCATTAAATAATGAGGTAATTGTTGCCTCATCATGGTGTCATAAATAATTTAATTTATTTAGTGTCTAAAAATTATAAAAAAAATATCATGATGTAGGAAATATTTTTATATTTCTAATGAATATTTATAGTCAAAAATATGACTTGTATAACCCCATTTAAAATTTTTTTTAGTAAAACAACTCATGTTTGTGACATTTTTATTTTAACTTTAAATGAAAAGGTATTAATGTCATTTTCCAACCAAAGTGGCTCCATGGGGTCCCCAAGTTGACCCATGGATTTTCTTGGTCTTCCATGACACATAAAATAAGGGTAGGACATGTGTCTAAGTCATTTCATATTATTAAAACATTATTTTTACCTTAAACTACACTAATTACCTCTAATCGCGATTAAAAACTTAAAAGTTACTATTCAGAAAAAAATTATTTTAATCTCATTGAACCACATTTTACATCCTAATGACAACCATGTATGTCGGATTTTTGAAATTCAAAACACAGAGGTGGTAAATTTTCATTTAAACAAAAAATCAATTTTTTTAAGTACCACTTAGTGGTTTCACAATTCATCAAAAATTGATATTTTTCAGAAAAATACCAAAACTTCACCATAAGCTATATTGGATATTCCGGATTCAAAAATGAGTTCTATTTTACAAAATTCAAAACATATAAGTTGCATTAATTAATTTAATAATTAATTCCCGCTGTCAGAGCAAATAGCGTGTTTTTATGAAACAATAAGTATTAAAAGATTGACACTAGTTTAAGTCCAATTTCAAAGTGAAATTAATTCCAACGACCACTTTTGGTTTAAATGGTAAAAATATATTCTAATTTCACTTTAAAACCAATTCAAAATATAATATAATCATATAAATCAATTAGATTAAAAAGAGGTTTTGAATTAAAATACAACATTTTTCACTATTCATTAAAAAATGAACTTTATCGGAAAAATACCAAAAATTCACACAAAGTAAATTTTGATGTCCCTATTCTAAAGAAGAATTTTATTTGGTCCAATAGAATGTATAAGAGTGACCAAAAATATATTTATAGACGGTTCGCCATCAAAAGTCGATAAGTCGACCTTTAGTGAATGTTAGAGTATGTATGCATAAAATTGAATTCTTTTCGTATTTTAATCCTTTATCCATTATTGGATAAATTTAAAAACATTTAAAAAACATATATAATCATATTTTAGTTATTTCCATTCATTCCCGCCAATACAACGGCTACGTGTTAACTAGCATTTAAAATAAAATTATTTTATTACTAGTGTGCAATGTAAGATTTCAAAGAAACTCTTTGTTGCGTATCAGGTACGCTATTGAACATAACAACCCCTTTAAAGTAAAATTATTATTTAATTCATTAATATTAATAAAAATGAAAATTCTTTATTCTTTATTTACCTGGGATGTTACATCATTCCCCTATTTTTGGAATTTGGTCCTCGCAATTTTATTCACTTATCAAAATAAGTGGGGGTATTTATCCCTCAAAGTATTTTCAGATTCTCATGTTGCCTCTTCAACCATCTGGTTTTTTTATAAAACCTTTTCCTAGTGAATTACCTTATTCCGCAACACTTTCTCTCTACGATCAAGTATATGGACTGTTTGTTCTTCATAAGAGAGATTCTCTTCCAACTGAACTACCTCTGGGCTCAAAACATGATATGGATCTGGAATGTACTTTCTCAACATCGAAACATGAAAAACATTGTGTACCTGAGACAAACTTGGAGCTAAAGCCACTCGATATGAAACTGATCCAAATCTCTCCAGAATTTCCTATGGTCCAATTAACCTTGGACTCAGCTTTCCTTTCTTACCAAATCGCATCACACACTTCCATGGTGAAACTTTGAGAAAAACATGATCACCTACCTTAAAAGAGAGATCCTTCCTCCTGTTGTCCGCATAACTCTTCTGCCTACTTTGAGCTGTTCTCATGTGTTTCTGTATCAGCTGAACTTTTTATGCCAACTCTTCTACCAATTCCGGTCCCATCAACTTCCTTTCACCCACTTCATCCCAGAAAGTTGGAGTTCGACACTGCTTCCCATATAATGCCTCAAATGGTGTCATCTGTATACTGGAATGAAAAAATTTATTATAAGAAAACTCAACCAAAGAAATATTTTGGTCCCAACTTCCCTGATAATCCATCGAACAAGAACGTAGCATATCCTCCAAAGTCTGAATTGTTCGTTCTGACTGCCCATCTGATTGAGGATGAAATGTTGTACTAAAATTTAATTCAGTACCCAACGACTTATGAAGGCCTTTCCAAAAGATAGAAGTGAACCTGGGATCACGGTCAGATACAATGGAGAGAGGAACTCCATGTAACCTGACTATCTCTTTAAGATACATATGGGAAAGTTGATCTAGGGAGAAATTATCTCGTATGGCAAGGAAATGAGCAGATTTAGTCAAGCGATCAACAATAACCCGGATTGCATTATTACCTCGAGGTGTCTTCGGCAAACCCACAATGAAGTCCATGTATATAAGTTGCATTAATTAATTTAATAATTAATTCCTGTTGTCATAGCAAATAGCGTGTTTTTATGAAACAATTAGTATCAAAAGATTGACACTAGTTTAAGTCCAATTTCAAAGTGAAATTAATTCCAACGACCACTATTGGATTAAATGGTAAAAATATATTCTAATTGAACTCTAAAACCAATTCAAAAGGTAATATAATCATATAAATAAATTATATTAAAAAAGGTTTTGAATTAAATTACAACATTTTTCACTATTCATTAAAAAATGAACTTTATCGGAAAAATACCAAAAATTCACACAAAGTAAATTTTGATGTCCCTATTCTAAAGAAGAACTTTATTTGGTCCAATAGAATGTATAAGAGTGACCAAAACTATATTTATAGACGGTTCTCCATCAAAAGGCGATAAGTCGACCTTTAGTGAATGTTAGAGTATATATGCCTAAAATTGAATTCTTTTCGTATTTTAAGCCTTTATCTTTTATTGGATAAATGTAAAAACATTTAACAAACATATATAATCATATTTTAGTTATTTCCATTAATTCCTACCAATACAATGGCTATGTGTTAACTACCATTTAAAATAATATTATTTTATTACTAATGTGCAACGTAAGATTTCAAAGAAACTCTTTGTTGCGTATCAGGTATGCTATCGAACATAGAAACCCCTTTAAAGTAAAATTAATATTTAATTCATAAATATTAATAAAAATAAAAATTCTTTATTCTTTATTTACTTGGGATGTTACACTAACCCTTTTATATTTTATATAATTGATATATTTATCTTAATGGTATTTAAATTTTCATTTGAAGTTATTTCTTTCATAGGGATTATGATTCAAATGTTATGAAAGCGGTGATGTTTTGTTTCCCAATCCCAACATTATTTGGGAGTGTTTATTTTAAGTATTCATTAGAGGAATTATTTGAAAGTTATATCCTAAACCCAATAAATTTACTTAAAATCTATTTATTTATAAAATTTTCAAATAATAGTACCATTTTCCTCTATTTCGTACTAAAAATTATTGATAAAATTATTTTAAGTAAATATAGATTTATTTCTCTTTTCAGTCAAAAATTATTTTTCTTTCATATCCATGCTTTCCAAAAAATATATAAATTTTTTTATTACTATTCTTATATTATTGTTAAAATTAAATTTTTTACATTTTTTACTTTTCCAAATGGATTAAAAGTAATCTTCCTGACATTTTCTAAATTAGGTACTTTTTGACTTTTTACTAGAAATGTGAAAGGAATATTTTTTTTAAAGTACACATAATAAACTTAATTCCTTTCCATCGAGACTATTATTTTATTTGAAGATTACTTTAAAACTTTCCATGATTATTTTAAAAGAAAATATTTTTAATAATATTCTCAAAATTTGTAGTTTTTAAAAGTTATTTTAAAAGTGAAAATGGTATTTTCCTCAAGAATGGTTTAATGAAATTTTTATGGCATTTGAATTAATCAATAAAAAAACCCTTATTTTACTTTTTCTCCATTATGGATATGTTTTATTGATACCATACTTATTATCTATCTAGATGTTTTATGATAATTTCTATTGGGGATGTAATATTTTTATATCATTCATCATATTCTTCTGGATGGTTAATGATTGTATTTATTGATTGGGAAAAATATTAACATTCTGTATTATAGTTGTTAAAATATAATTTTTATATTGATTATGTTTCTCCCCAATTATATGAGGAATGAATTGGACTTATTAAGTAATGAATGGGGGCCACTATATCCCCTTGATGTATCAGTATGTCTCATGAAATAAACTAGCTTGGGTATTTGGCCGAGGCCTTGCCCATTTATGTAAGATTCCTTAGCATAAGGCCTTGATATTATGTTTATAATTTATGAAATTATGAATTCCCTCATTATTAGATTAGTTATATATTTCCATGGGATTATTTTATTAGTTATGATATTCATGGATAAGTTTCAAGTTTATGTGATTATTTATAGGGAATTATTTCAATCATCATTTATCTCTACCATATTATTCTTCATGCTCAAGTTATTTATTAAATAAAATATGTTTTTAGATATTTACCTTTCCATATTAATTATGCCTTATTTATTCATGGTAGCTTCTTTTATATGAAAACCCTTAATAAGCATCTAATAACACTCCTTTCTTATGTTTCTTTTCTTTATGATTCCTATAAATGTGTTATGATTAATATGCATAGATATTATAAAGGTAATAGTGGTGGTATCAAAGAAAATTTTGTGTTTTATGTTATGTTTTCAAATGTAATTTTAGTTTCATGTATTTATCTTTTTTTCCAAGACTAATAATCTATTAGATCCTTTGGGATGTGATCACTTTAATCTATCACTAATGTAATAAAGTAACCATAGACTCTAGGCTATTGGGGTTTAGGTATTTACATAATACCAGTCATATTTCATTTCAAGTCATTTCTCTTAGATATAATAAAAACATCCAACCCCCTATTAAATATTTGGCCCACCCAAAGACCAATCAAGGTTAGCTAGTTAACCTATAAATAAATCATGTTCCACAATATAGGGTTTTTATATGGTATAGTGGTGTACCCAAGGTTATTCGATACATCATGCATGCCTCGATGCCTTAATTAACACACCTCGCACCAATTGGGGATCACTAACACTAAAACCACCACTACTGTCACACCTTTACCCATTAAGCCAATCATATTTGATCACCATTGATGTGTAGCCAACACTGAATCAATACAGGGACCATGAACATCAACTAAACCATAACACCTAGAGACTGATCACCAACCATTGAAAAAATCCCACTACCATTATAACTCTATGTCAGCCCCTTAGAAACTTGTCACAATGAAAATATGTTAGAACCGCCAAAGAAAACACACTTGATTAAACCTACCTAAAATCTATCCTAAGAGTAGATCAAATAAATATAGCTAAAGAATATTAAAAAATAAATTATAGGGACAATTTTTGAGTAATCTACCCCATAAGCCTAGGGGGATACAAAGACTAAATATTTCCAAATGGAGTCAAATGATAAGAAATAACCACCATCACTAAAGAGAACACCTCCACATAAGAAATAAAAAATAGTGACCAAAAATAACAACACATTATAGAAAGGTCCATATTTAAAACACCACTAGAGAATATTCCTAGGTACTAACACGTTTTAATGATAAACCAAAAATATCAAATTCATATGAGACTAGTCGATGTAACTTTGGGCTAAAAAATCTACCATTAGGGCCAATAGACTCCATTTATGGTGGGATCTAGGTCAATATTTTTTGAAGACACTACTATGGATTGGAATCCACACTTCCCGTACACCATGAGAAAACTAGAAATGGGAGTTGAGATCAAGAAATAAAACATTTATAAGTAATTGATGCGCCTATATAGGAGAATAAACAAAATGAATTAAGGGTGAGGATGGGACAAAGTATAAAAAAAATAAAACCAAACCATGAAATTAATTGGGGGATAAAACCATGACACTCTGATATGAATCCCTAGAATCACCAGGAAAATTAATAAAAGTAAGAGTAACACAAACATAGTAAATAAAGTGTTATTCGTCCCCAAAGGATTAGGTCATTGAGATCCCCCTCCGAGTCATCACTTCAAGGTAAACCTAGCAGAAAGAGAGTGAATGATGTGAATATAAGTACATTGTCTCTTATAATCCTATTCAAAATAAATACAATAAGAAAAATTTCAAAACTTATGAATAAATAACTCAAGAAACTAAATCATAGTGTGCTCTTAAAGTGAGATTTATCTAAACAACACATTTTAGGAGAGAGTAATGATTATGAGAGATCTCTATATCTCATTGAAAATAAACATGTTATACCAATAATGTATCAATATCTAAAGGAATTATTTAATATTATTATGGTATCTTTAATATCATACTTTTTTAGTATGATTTAAACTCATTTAAGACTATTAAAATTATTACTCCAATCCAATTTTATTGATGGTTTGGTAAACCAACCAAAAATGGTTTTCTTGTGAATATTAGGCACATTATGATGTAATTGTGATGTAAAATCAAAATAAATCTGCCTTAGCTTAGTCTTGTACATAAGAGACTATTAGGATCGACTATAAAAACCATTTTTTAAGATAAAAGTTATAAATTTTTAAATTTGAAGTTTTTGGAGCCTAACATCTGATGTCTTGGATGGGACATAAGTGATGAGGTCTAGACATCAAGATATAGGATATATGCACTGGAAGGTTCCTCTAGAAGATGTCAATATAAAATTATCCCTCAACTCAGTCTAATGGGAGTAGTGTGGGAAATGAAAGGGATTTGAATAAGGTTTTTCTCCTTTATTATGATTATATATGTTTTTCCCTTGGAAGTTTTTCAAAAAAGGAAATATGTATTATTCTTCTATTTTTTATGTAAGGTTTCATTCCTAAGATATTAAAATATAATAATTTTGCACTAGAGGGTGGAGTTAAGTGATTGGGAGTTTTTGACCAAGAGAAATAATTTCTTTATATATCGGAGTAACATAGAATCACTCATATAAATATCAAAAGGTAGTGGTGAATGCTTTAATCAGTTGAGATCTACTAATTTTAATAGGATGGATTAATTTATAAGATTAAGTTGTTTTAATAATCCTTCATCTCCTTAATCAAAGTAAATGTAATGCAGCCTTTATGGGGTATGAATCACATCCAGACCACATAAAATTGTGTAGTTTCTTTATCTTACACTATTTTAACCATTTTTGTCTAATGATTCTTGTGCATATTCATTTGAGGTGGTTGAAGTTTTAGTGTGGTGATTTAGGTGCATTTGTCTTCTAAGTTTCGGACACCATAGAACAGGCTCATTATTGTTAATTTTTTCCTAAAATTTCTATTAGATATTGTCCATGGGATTATTTAAATATATATGTGAGCCCAAAAATAGGTATCAAAGATTTATTTTTAGTTTCATATGATCAAACCCAGGTGAATTTGTTTTCAAAGCTCGGTTCAATATCATCATTTTTCCTCTTTTCGTATATGATATTTTTCATTAATCAATTCCATATCCCTATAATGTGTTCAAAAATATAGTGGGAGTTCATTAATATCTAGATAACTTTAATTAGATGAGGTTATGTTCTTAGTGTAGAATTTTGATGGCATGTATTTTTGGTTCTGTAGAATGAAGATTGGGGATTTTTTTACTACAAAAATACCTTGATCTTTTATTGATGGGTACCAAGCTAGAAGAAATGAAGAAGGGGGTATTAGGAAGGATAAATAATAAATAATTGGGATTTATTTTTATTTCATTATCCTATAATATGTATTATATTATTATATAAGTGAAAACCACATCATAACTTTTAAAGGCTCTCACTGACATATAGGAGAGGTCATCCATAATGAATAAGGTATTCATTTTATGGAGGTTTTTATACATGAAAATTTAAGAAGGTAAACCATATAAAAATAATACCAATGACTTCAACATGATACAAAGACGTTTGGATTCATTAAGGGTGATCTTTGGAAATTTATAGTGGGTTTTGTTATTACTATTATCACTCCCTAGGTCTTGGGATGTGATGGTTACTACAATGAGAAACTCAAGTAGGAAGATGAACATGGTGTTTAAGAATGTTAGGGAAGTGATATTGAACAAATAACTTCATCTAAAGGTGATATAAAAATCCTATAAAAATTCTGAAAATATATAAGGAAGGTTCATTCTATGGAATATAAAATTTGTAGGAATGGTAATGGGATAAGAAGTTAAAGTAGGAGTATCTCGATGAATGGTTGTTCTATGTGTTGGAATTATAGGAAGAAATGTCACCGGAAAAAATATTAAAATGAGGGGAAAGTGAATTACAAAAGTTAAATTTCCCAGAGTGGATCTATAGATATTCCATTGGAAGATAATATTTCTATACTATTGAGTGTCTCTAGTTTTCTTGAGTCTTTGATTATAGGATCTGGAGCTTCATTTTACACAATATTAAATACGTTTAATATGAATAAATATACTTTTAAAATATATATAAAGTTTTAAATTTAGGATGATAAAGATATAGATATTATGGGAAAGGTTGATATCTATTTATTTACAAGGAAAGAAAGTATGATGGAGTAGAATGGAATGTGATACATACCAAGATTTAAGAAGAACTTAATTTTCATTGGATGGTTAGATGATGCAAGTTTTTGTAAAACATTTATGGATGGTACATGAAAAATTAAATTGTTCTCCATGGTTTATTTCAAAGGATTGAAGGATGGGACATTTTACCTTAAGGGAGTATAATGGGGTGCAATACATGCTGAAGAAGTAACTTCTAAAAAAATTTGACATGACTATTTGAGAAAATTTAGTGATAAAGGGATGAATGAATACTAGATTAATGTATAAATTCCTCATTTTAATAATAAAAAATAATTTTTATTTTATTTCTAATAAATTACTTGTTTTATTGAAGTTAAATATTTTTATTGGAATTTTGGAAATTTTCCTAATTTTGGAACCGACAGTAAATCCAGAATATACCGATAATCGAATCTAAAGATAGATTATCTACCATGTGTGAGAAAATGAAAATTTTCCTAAGTACTAAAGATAACATAAGAATATTGGATTGACTATAATAGTATTTGATCAACCACATGAATCTAATTTAGAATCTACCATATTTTTTCAAAGGGTTGAAGCAACTACGTGACAAGTGGATTGACTGCATGCCAAACTGATCGATCATGCTGAATTTCTCACAAACTCCTCAACCGAATGCATGGGTAACCAAGTAACCACAATACCAATTAGAGAAAACACATGGTATGTCAATTAACATCCTATAAATAGTGTTTTTGGGATAAGTTTTGAAGCTACCATGTGGCTTCAAGAGAATAAACATTTAAGTGAACTAACTACAAGATAGATTTGGATTTTGGAAAAAGCACTGAAGAGATCATATAGACTTCTAGTGGCCACATGTTCACTTAATGAGACCATAAACTAGATGGATCCAATTCATATCCTCTAAATATCCTAAAAATATAATTTTTATAAAGTATTGAAAAAACCATGGACAATCTTATGTGGAACTCTTTAACCTGATATGACTAAAGAGGGATTATATTTTAATATAATATATTCCAAACCAACTTCTGTTTAAAATTAAATCCTTGTTCTGAGGTATTTAACGCATCCAGATTTTTTTCTAAGTAAAAGGATCATTAATGATTCTTTTCAAATGGATATTTTTAGAGTAGAACTTATTTTTAAAGAAGACTAGACTTAAATAAAGATAGTGATTTTTATGTGATTAAAAAATATGAACAAATACTCTATTTTCAACAACATAACAACCTATTTTCTTGTGAAATTTATTGCAAGATCTAGGAACACGATCTAATATTCATATTTCTTCTAATAACTAAAGGAATAAGTCAAAAAGAGAATATCCCTATATAGAACTAGTAAAGTTCAATTTTGTTCTGCATAAAAATTTTAACTCTCTGTCACTATGTCATCTTTCATTATATTTGAGTTATTTTAATCCTTTTCTATAAATTTTTTAAATAATATGATCATGTAGATCATAGAAGAATACTTAGATTCTCTTACTTTATTTCCTTCGTATTTTTCTCCCACAGAAACTATGGAAGAGGCTTGGTGATAGCCTTTATATGCTTGTGTGATGTTGTACTCTATATACCCAATATAGTCTATAGATCAGTTTATTTATTAAAAAATATTCTTAATAATAGGTGACTATCAAGTAGAGAGGATTAGGTCTTAACTTGATACTGAACCTCTTGTATTTATTTTTCTTTGTGTGTTCCAAATTTTTACCTAATATATTTTTAAACATCTTTAAAATAACTTTTTAAAAACTCTACTTTGATAGATAGATTTTATAATTGATAAATTTAATATTTAATGTGAGTATAATAATATCAAAGTATTATGATAATAATAAGTTATTTTAACTGGTCTTTGATCAAACTTCTGAGAGGTTATTTCAAAACATTAAATTAGATATATCTACTATATCAATTAAAAAGGTATTTTATTGGATTGTGGGATTGTGTTTTAAATTGTGTTTATGTAAAAAAAATTATGGGATACTCAATTCACCCCCTTCTGAGTACTCTACTCTGACCAGCATTTGGTATCATAGGAGTTTTTTTTATCAAGTATTAATTGTGATCAAGTGTTTAACCAAAAGATATAAATTTATGTTCATTATAAATTTGTATATTTATGGATAATAATCTAATTGGGGGGTGCAAAAAATAGGCCTCTATATTTTAATGGTACCAACTATTCTAAATGGAAATTGAAAATGAAAATAAATTTTGAAATTATGGGTTTTGATATTTGGATTGTAATGAAAGGTCACTATGAGAAAACAAAGACTGCTAGAGATGAATTATGTGATGAAACTAAGGATATATATGACTATAAATATAAAGAAATTAATTCTTTATACTATTTATTGATATAAGATGAATTTAATTGAATATATGCATGTGCTATAACTTTTGAAATTAGGGATAAATTATCTGTGTGTCATGAAGGCATGTCTAATGTCAAAGAAATTAATTTAAATACCAATTCTATTAAGTATGATACATTTAATATGAATCCTAATGAGTATATTTCTCAAATGTATCTTAGTTTTAATGTGATTATAAATATTATTCATGCATTGGTAAAGACTATTGATGAAAAGTATCAAGTATTGAGGATTCTAATATGCTTACCTAACAGAAGGAGAGGCACCAACATATCAATTTTATAATCATGTAATGTAAGAAAGATTCCAATAAAATGGATGATAATAAAACTAATTATGTAAAATGAATAAATTAAATTAAATGATGAGGATGTTGAACCAAATAAATCTATTGCATTCAAAGCATCTCATACAATAGATAAAGAAGTAATCAAAAAAGAGATCATCAGTAGAAGGGATGGTGACTCTGATAGTGATGAATAAACGGACCATTTAGAAATAAGATTCAATAAATTTTATAAAATAAAGAATTTACTTGGGAATTTTAACATCAATAAAAAGTAAAATAAGAAACGAGATCGAAATAAGGATGGAAAATTAGGAAACGTTTCCTGTTATGAATGTAAAATTAAAGGACACATCAATGATAATTTTAGAAAGTTAAAATACAAAATGAAGTATGAGGAATAAAGGAGGAAATATAAAAAATAAATAAAGGCCACCTAGATTGCTTTTGAGTATATCTCAAGAGACTTAGTTACTATCCTAGAAGAAGAAAATGAAAAATAAAATGTATTCTTTGTTGATACTGCTCTAGAGTTAAAACCTATTTCTTATTCTCATATTTCTAATCTCTATAAATATTAAAAACATAATGAAATATATATTTCCAAGGAATGTATCTTTAAGTATTATAAAATGATGAAAGAGAAATTTAATGACCATAAATAAAAATATAATATTTTAAAGATATAGCATGCTTTATCTACTATTGTTAAATAATACATTTCTATTAAAAAGGATAAGAAAAACTTCTTCTCAAGGAAAATAATGGCTTAAAAGTATCTAATGAGAAACTAAATAAATATATTGAAGGTTTTATAGTAATAACTGAACCCCTTAATAAAATTATAGATATTTATACTATACATCAACTAAGATTTGGTTTTGATTATAATCCTGGATAGAAAACAATCTATAAAAACTATTTTATTCTTAGTTCAAATGGTGTAAATAAATTTGTAATAAATAATATAGATGGAATTTTTAAGTCATGAAAATCCAGTTTATACCGAAAATAAATTATTTTTCTAATTATTTTAAATTTTATCATAAATATAGGACCAAATTTTTCAAATAAATGTGTATCCCCAAAGATATAATTGTTAACCTTTATAGAACCAAATATATTGTTTTTACCAAAATCAGTTTGTATTTGACGGATTGTAGGAAAACTTCTTGAATAGTTCCTAAAAATTCTATAGCATCTAGACAATGGGTATTTTAGAAACATGAAAGGGGACTTATAAAGCTTTCAAATATTGACTAAAGTAGATAGTGTTTATGTCATCTTTGGTGAAAATGATAAAAAAAATTATTGGCCTATTTCATGTTGATAATTATAAAACTTGCTTAATTTATAAAATTTTATTTATTGATTTCTAAAAGTATAATCTTCTAAGAATACCTCAGTTATATTATGATGGTTTTCTTATCATGTATGAAAATAATTCTTGTAATATTTATTATTCTATGTTTATTTTTAGTTTTTTACTTCTGATAGGAATGACAATGTTTATATAGTTTATTTAAATTAATTATTTTCCCAAAAAGTTTCTTGCTTGGATGAATTTCATCATGAATATTAGTTTTGGCATAGAATATTAGGCCACTCCAATATATAATATCTTTGAAATCTCATAAAAAGGGTTTAGTCAAAGATCTTCCTAAAATATTTTTCCTAAAAGACGAAGTTTAAAATCTCTGTAAAAAGGAAAAGAAACATAAAATTTATTTCAAACCAAATAAAGAGGTTTATACCTCTCAACGACTAGAAATGGTTCATATGGACTTGTTTAGATCATATAGAGGCTCATTTTTATATATAAAACATTATTATTTTATAATTGTTGATGATTATTCAAGGTTTACATGGGTATATTTACTTATTCACAAGAATGAAGTTTGTGGGTGTTTTGAAAAGTATGAAAAATATATAAATAACCTTATTGGACTTACCATTAAGAGTGTGAAAATTGATCATGGTTATTATTTTGGGAATCATGATTTTAAATCCTTATGCTCACAAAATTTCTATAACAAAAACTTCTCAACTCCTCGAACACCTTAACCGAATGGGGTGGTTGAAAGAATAAATTGGACCCTTCAAGAAATATCCTAGACCATGCTTAACCCTTCAAGAAATATCATAGACCATGCTTAGTGAATATGATCTATAAGTATATTTTTTCCTAAAACTAAAAATACAGCTTGTTATATAATTAATATAGTCTTGATAAGACCTATTTTAAATAATTATCTATATATATTATAGAATGAGATAAATCCTAGGCTAAATTACTTTAATGTTTTGTCTAAAAAGTGTAAATTATTGATATAAAATATAATTAGATAATTTTTCATCCAAGAGAAATAAGGTAATTTTTCTTGTTTATTTTATATCCAGTAAATCCTATAGAGTCCTTAATAAAACAAAAAAGTTAGTGAAAGAATATTTTCATGTTACTTTCGATGAGATTGATCCACATTAACCTAATGTTTTCTTATAAAATTTGGAAGATGGTTTTTTCAATTTAAATATAAATAACACCTCCAACACAAATTAACTTGTTGATGATTTAGAAAAAATTCCCAATAAATACCATTTAGAGGAATAAGTCCCTAAGGAAAACCTAGGGGAATCTATTATACCTAGAACTTTTGGAATATATAGAGATCATCTCATAGATTCTATTGTTAAAGATCTAAATAGAGGAATTAAAAATTGAGACTCACTTAGAAATCAAGTTGAACATCAAGACTGTTTGTCACAGTTTGAACCTAAGAACATTAAAAATTCAATTAGTGATGAACATTGGGTGATGGTTATACAAGAGGAATTGAGTCGGTTTTAAAGGAATAGTCTACGAGAACTAGTTGAGATATATAAATATTATTTTACCATTAGCATCAAATGGGTATATAGAAACAAGGTTGATGAATCTTTAATTATTATTATAAATAAATATAGATTTGTAGTACAAGGTTATAGTCAATAAGAACACATTTACTATGAGGAAAATTTTTCTAACGTATCTGGACTTGAAGGCATTAATATACTTCTAGCTTATCCAGCACATCTAATTTAAATTATATCAAATAGATGTCAATATTGACTTTCTAGGGATATTTTTTTTAAAATTCCTCCTAGATTTTCAAATCCACATTTACCAAATCATGTTTTTAAATTTACTAAATCCCTTTATGCTTTAAAAAAAGCACCCAAAGCATGGTATGATAGGCTCATCACTTTTATTATTTCAAATGGTTTTACAAAAGATATTCCTAATCCTACCTAATTTATCAAAATAATTTTTAAAGATGTTTTAGTTATATAAATATACATTGATGATATTCTATTTACTTCTAAAAGAAATTATTTGTGTACTGAATTTTTAAAATGAATGAAAAGTGAATTTGAAATGAGTTTAATGGGTGAACTTTTTTTTAAGATCTTTTGAAATAAAGATGTAATTTTTTTAAAACCATATTAAGTTCAATAAATATTTTTTAAAACATTTTTCATTGATAGATCAAAAGGAAGTGATACACCAATGATCACCACCTATAAATTGGATTTTGATGAAACTAAAAAACCAGTTAACTAAACCATTTATAGAGGTGTGATTGGAAGTTTACTTTACATAATAGTTGGTCATCCTGAAATTATGTTTAGTGTTTTTATGTGTAAATTTTTTCAATCAAACCCCTAAGAATCTCATTTTATTTTTGTTAAAATAATTTTTAAATACCTAAAAAGTATAACCAATTTAAGATTATTTTTTTCTAGAGGAAATAATTTTTATATACTTATCTATTATGATGAAGATTTTAGTGGCTTTAAGTTATATAGAAATAGAACCTATGGAACCTATCACTTATTGGGAAAGTCTCTAGTATCATGGTGTAGTAAAAACTATAATGTAGTTGCATTATCCACTACTGAAGTTGAGTATGTAGTTGCAGGTAGTTTTTGTGCATCAATTATGTGGATGAAACACACCTTCCTAGACTATGGATATCAGTTAAAATATGTACCTATAAATTTTGACAACACAAGTTCTATTAACATTTCTAAAAAACTTGTATCTTATTATAGAACAAAACACATTGATATAAAAAATCACTTTTTAAGAGATCATTTTCAAAAGGTGGATATCACTATTGAATTTATTATCACTAAATAGCAGCTTGTTGATATTTTTACAAAGATTATGAATTGTAAGTTATTGGATTATATCAAACATGTGAATTAGTAATGATTAACTATGTATAATTTCTCTTATTATTAATTTAGTATATCTTATCTTTGAATTTATTTATGATACTCTCTTATAAAATTTATTTGATTACTATATAATATAAAATTTCTCTTTATGTTAGTCATAAGGACAATAAAATTGTATATGTGTTCAATTGAATTTTTTACCTTACTCATTTTGACAGACACTCTATGTGCCAAATATTTCAAGCTGTTATATGCATTTTTTAAGTATTTTAAGTATATTTTATATGTTTCACACATTTTACAATTTAATGAGACATAAAGGACTTTAGTGTCCCTCAAATAGATTATAAATTTTTTTCATTACTTTATAACCCAATTTGATCCCTCTTTTAACCCTTACTTTATAGAAACCTTATCCTTTTAACCCAAAAATATCTGCTAAGATAAAGTGATCTACTGAAGAAGTTTCTCTAGAAGATTTTAGATCTTCTAAAAGAGAAAAATACAACACCAATATAACTGTGAAGATATTTAAGTCCACATATTTTATCACGAGATTTAGTTCTAGATAATTAAGTTGACCCGAAGTGGTTTAGAGAAATTTGTTATCTTTTGTAGAGAGATATGCTAAAACAGAGATGGATGAAGTGGTTTATGGATAATGGGATACCCTTTTATCTATGTTTGGAAAAATAGTTGTACCATCATATGAACCTTGAAATTAAAGAAAGGTGGTACTATATTTAGATGATTATTGATGGTAGGGAGGAAATATTTTCTTTCAATTTATGGTATGTGAGACTCAAGGTACTTCATAATGGTGAGTTTGAGAATTTTCAAAGTTGTTATCCCATAAAAAATCCTCATTTTTGTATAAGAAATCCTTGGAAGAGATAACAGAAAATAGTACTCATATAAGGTTGATTGTGGTAGAGTTCATTGGAGAATGTTTTTGGTTTCCCAAATCTAGCTAACATGCTATTTTTTCTAGAAAAGGTGAATTTCATTTTTTTAGTAATTAGGATCTGTAATTTTATTATTTAATGGTGGAGGTGGTGTAGATAAATCTACTAATATTTTTCAATAGGAACATGGATAAACTTATTAATAGTTCTTTTTATTTTAATTATTTACCTTATTTTAATATTATTTTATCCTTACTAGATCTTAATGGTTTAGTTTCTTAAGAGGAATAAATGTCTACCACCTCAATTTGTGTTTTTTTTGAACCAAACCACTTATAAAAGGATGAAATTAGGGTGGAAATCCTGGATAAAAATATGGGTTACTAAAGAAGGTAAATTATATGAGAACTATAATCCTAAAAATAACCCAATCAAACCTAAATATGAAATTAATCTAGGTTTCAAAAATGATTAGGTAGTTGAGGTTGGTTACTCTTCAGAAGGGAGTGACGAAGCTATTGAAGTGGATTTAAATGAGGAAGTCTTGAAGGCTTATGAAGGTGTTTTAGATCAACCTCTTATGGTTGAAAGGACTAAATTACCCAAAAAAGGAGAGAAAACTTCTAAGGGGGATAAGTATAAAGAAGGTGTGGAAACACCTGAAGGGAAGAAGACTTTATGATCTCTAATTTTGGACTAAATCATATTGAATCTAGAAGTAATAAGGATGAGGTTACATTTTCAGTTAGATATCCCATGTTTTAGATATGGCAGAACTGATTTTATATTCTACACCTCTTAAAGAGGATGAATATCCTCAGGACCCCCTTATTAGTTTATATCCACCAACTCCTAGTGATTGTGAGAATAAAATGGAATGGATGATGTCAGTCAACCCAAGATGGATGTAAATTCCATATGTGTTGTTTCCAACATTCCAAACCCTATTATGCAAAAACCCTCTTCACTTATTCTTGAAGAAAAAGGATGGTTTCAGCCTCTTGTTGATGATATCCAATAAGGTAGGTTTGTAATAACTCGTAAAAACCTCCCAAAACTTCATCTCCTTAATAAGATTTGGATAATATTTCTCAAGATGATCTTATATATGATTTCTATCCTTTTACAAAAGTTTTGGTTTTTGAAGATTTGTATAATTAAATTCAAGATATTGAGAATCCAAAGTATAACTCTTTAGATAATGAAGTCTCTATGTTGAGACCTTCTAATTTTGAGTTTAGTGACTCGACTCAAAACCCTAGACTTTATTTATCTCCTTCATCTGTATCTTTTCAACATCATCCAGATGGTTATACTTTTTTTACAACATACTTTATTACTTCAGCCAATTTTTTCAATTTAAGAAACATTTTTTGGAATATTTGAAGGAATTATTTGTCTGTATAATCAATTCTAATGAATATGATAGGCAGGAAGATGTTTCCTTTACTATTGTGAGTGTGTATTCTCATATATATCCTAAGTTGTTTCTAAAACTAGATCATATAGATCATGACCTTGGAAGTTTTAGAGGTTATATGGAAGGTATCCATGGATATATAAGATCTCTTTGAGAGTAGTTGAGAGATATGTTTGCTAAGATGGATATGAGGTGTCCCCATGTTTTCACTAGTTCTTCTAAACCTTCTACTTCTTCTTTTGAACCTCCACCTACATCTATTTCAATAAGTGGGGATCTTATCATAAGAGTTGTGAATAATTAAATATAAATTTTTATAAAAAATTTTAATGATATAATGAATCATGTGCATATGTTTCTTCTCGTGGGGAAAATATGTATGACATGGTTAAAGAAGAAATATTGAAGATTGAAAAGAAAACAATAAGTCTTAAAGGGAGATATCAGGTACTGTTTCAGTAGGAATTTTACTAAGGAAAATATAAATATGAAATTTAGATCCTTAGCTCATGATCTTAAGATTCCTCCCTTGACTGCTTCTATCAAATCTATTAAAGAGAAACCATTGATCATGGAACCAATTCTATATTAATTTTTTTCACATAAGGATGAGTTCTTATAGTGCATAAAGAATGGCTCTAGAGTTATGATATACATTACAACACTATTGTATAATTATTTGTATGTATTAAATTTTCTATTTATAGCACCTATGGCTCTTACTATACCCAATATATCCCCTTCTCCTATAATAGTTTCAGTTGCTACCTCTACATCATCTCTTACCTCTCTACTTGATCCTTCACCTGAAACAACTACTATAATACCTTTTGGTATCAGGAAACCTCAATACCTTCATCATATCTATCTTGTTTCCAAAACCATTATGATTCTAGCAGCCACCTATTCTCATTATCGTACTCCTCCTGGTCTATTTTTTGTGAAAAGAAAATACCATATTAAACCTTCTACCATTCGTGGCTCTGTTTAGAGACTCTAATAGGACCTTTTTTACATAATTATTTCTTATCATTAATTAAATAATTTTTATTCATATCTTATCTAATTACAAATATAACATGAAATAATGAATAACCATAAGTTAGATTTGGTTTATAAAAAATTGTGGGACCATCTCTGGTTCACTCTCTTAGAGGGTCATTATTCTATATAACATTGATTATGCAACAAAATAATGTGGGTATTATTTCTCAAGATTAATTTTTTGTTGTGAAGAACATTCATTTAATTGAGATACATGGTGGAAAAATAAACTAGTTAGAATCTTAAGTGTCTATGATTTTATAATGATGGGGAGTACAAAAGTAGAGAGTTCGGAAGACTCTTCTTGTGGAAGGTCATATAGTTTGATTTGATGATACTAAGTACTCTAACACATCAAGGGGTTAAAAATAGTAATAACTAGATGTTAATTGAATATTATATGAGTATAATAATTCATGAAGGATTACCCAAGATGTTTTAGGTGGAAGTAATGAATTATTTGGTATACATGATCAACAAAAGTCCCTCCTATCAGTTGGGGAAGGAACTTCCAAAAGTATTTTGGTTAGAAGGAAGGATTAATTCACTTGTATCAAATTAATTTTCTAACTCTATTATATCAAAATTTATTTCAAGGAGATTTAAAACTTTAATGTAAGTCCCAATCATGTTACTTTATTTGGTATGGCAATGAAGAGTTTAGTTTTTTTACTTTGAGACAAAAAGACTCCAAATATTTTCAGATGTTGAAATGTTTTCTTCAAAAAAATAGATCATTTGAATGTATCAAAAACTTATATGAGAATGTTAATGAGATTAAAGTATCATCAAAGTCTAAATTTCAACTAAATGGTAATCTTTAATTTATGGATGTTTCAGATATTTTAGGAAAAACATTAGTACTGAAAACACCAAACTTTCTGAAAGTTAAAATAAATGAGACTTAGGTTTTGATAGTGTTTCTAAGGATAGTAGTACTAGAAATCTCTAGGAATATATAATCTTAAGGAATATCTTCAAAATAAAGTGATCTATAATATATATCTATGGAATTTATAGTATCATAAGGTGTTGGATTTTAGAGGGAGTTACAAAGATCTATCAGGGTAAGGTGTCGAGTGTGGTGGTATGAGAGTGATTTTCACTACTTTCTACTCATGAATGATTAATAACCTAAGATCTTGAAAGTGGATATAAATATAAAAGATTAAAATTAGTGGGAGTTATACATGAGGGGTGATTTTGATTCCCTCCATGTTTCCATAATATAATAGATAACGGGAATTTTTACTAGAAAGAAAGTTCTTCATAACAAATTCTTATATTAGTTGAAGGAGGAATCAGATAGTATATAGAGGTACAAATCACAACTAGTCATAAAGGGGTATCAAAAAATTAAAGGTGGGGATTTATCATAGATATTTTTACTGACAGTTAAACATTTGACAATATTTATGGTACTAATTATTGTTTTCATGGAGGGATTTCATCTAGAGTGGTTGTAAATGAAGACAAAATTCCTTTATGGGGACTTAATTGAATAAATATACATATAAAAGCTGAATTTTTTTATAGGGCATCGAAATTATAACCTTGTACTCATGATGAAATGAAGCCTTTAATATTTTAAGTATGTTACAATGTAGTGTAATCAGACATTTAAAGACTCTATGATCTAGTGAAAGTTTATACAGAGTAATTCTGACCATTTATGTTACTATAAGGTGTTTGATGATGGGATATTAATCATCCTACTTTATTATATTGATTAAATTATTATTTTTGGTCATGTAAAGGAAAGGGATGAGTATGTGTAGATTTAATTGTTCAAAAGTTTCAAGATGATTAATCTCAATCGAGTTAAACAAATATCAGGGATATAGGTTTTTAGGGAATTAGGTTTTGGAACTTTGTACTTGAGTTGGTTAGATTGCATATGGAATGTGGTAGAGTGCTTTGGAATGAGAAAGGAAAAACTTTTGACCACACCCCTAGCCAAAAAAATTAAATTGATAAAGGATAAGTCATCATGAATAGAGTATAATATGGTGTTGTGCCTCTGTTAGGATGGGAATACCGTTTGCATGATATTAGAACCTACAACTTCAAAGGAAGTTTGAGGAGTAGAACATGGTTTTTTTAAGTTTATGGAATAATCAATATTAAATCCTGAAAAAATATTCTCAAGAGGGATATTATTAGGCTCGGCTGTGAAAAAGAATTATATAATAAATGTTATAACTTCCAAAAGTATAACTTATGATGGCATGTATGGTGATGGTAGTAGTGACATCGAAAATGTCTATAATTCCAAATGTTGGATGACCAGATTTTATGAAAATAAAAAGTTTTATTTGGAATATGTTGATTATAAATTATCCCTCAACTCAATATTATGGGATCAATGTGGGAATTAAAAGGACTTGTATAAGGTTTTTTGTGATGGAGAGTGTATAAGTTTTTTCCTTGGCAGTTTTATAGAAAATTTAATACATATAATTAATCAGGATATTACAAAATCTTTTCTTCCATAGGGGTTCAGAAGTGATTAGTGTGTACTATAGGTTGAATTTAAGGTAGTGAGAGTCTTTAACTTATAAAGGTGATTTCCTCATAGATCATATTAATGTGGACTCACTCATGAAAAGATCAGAATGCAATGATGACTGGTTTCACTATCTAACCTCTAATATATTTAGTAGAATTGATTGTTTGATTCAATTAATTTATAGTAATTAACTTATATTTCCTTAATAAAATTAAAATTATTATTATACCTATGTATAAGGAATCACATTCAAACAACACAATTTTTTTGTTTCTTTGACTTTGATTCTTATATTAATTTTCTTATAATAATTCTTGTATATGTTTGTTCGAGGTGGTTAGCATTATGGAATGATGATTTAGGAAAAATTATCTTATATGTTCTAAACATTGTAGTATAGGCACATTACTAATACTCAGTTCTATACTATAATTTATGGATCATATATTTCATGGGATTATTTGAAGATATTGGTGATCCCAACAGAGTACACTTCCATAGATGAATTGTGATTTCATTAAGTATCAGAGGAGATATGTTTAAGTCCCAAAAAACATGGTTGAATGGTGTAGAGGGAGTGAATACACTAGTTTAAAAATGTTAAAGAATATAATTGAATCAAATTTATCAATTATTTAAGTATTGTAAAATAATTAACCCAATAATTACACAACTCAACCATAATTAGCTAGGTGTATAAAGTGTTAAGAGTGTAGGAAAAATTAAAACTATATAGCATAAGTATTTTATAGTAGTTTGGATTGAATTTATCCTACATGTAATCTTCACAACCCTCTAATCCTTGAGATTTATAGTATTCACTAAATTACCATACTTTTGAAAGAGAGTCACAACCCAATTGTAACATGCCTTTTCTAGTGGAGGAACAATCACAAAATAACACTGACTTTTAATAGAAAGTCACAACCAAATTAAAACACTAACTTTTAACCTGAATTAAAAACCAAAAACCAAAATCTTGAAGAAGATATGACCAAATAATAAAATTAATTTTGTAAGGGGAAATCATAAACTTTGAATAACTAAAAATAAGATAAGCATATGAACAATTAAGATTAAACTCATAAAAGAGGTTAAAGTAGTCTATGTAGGAGAGTTGAAGGATAGAAACATGCTCTTAGTGGAGAGGCTTATATTTCCATGTTATTAAAGATAATACAAGTTCATTTCTTCCTTGAGAGTTTTCCAATAGTTTGAAAATTGTTTACATATGATCATAAAATTCTTTTAGTGTTTCAGCAAGGTGTAGTAGTCATATATGTTATCATTCACATTTAGTTACTTCCACTATGAAAATTTGATCCCATTAAATAGAGTTTACAATATCTACATTGTCTACTATAGTTATAATAATCAAAAAGAATAAACATAATGATATCGGAAAATATTTCATGATTCTTGATGTTATTAATGATGAACCAAGAATACTCCATCAAGACTTTCCTAAATATCATCCTTGAGACAACGAACTACTTTAGAGTTGATCAAACCTTTTAAACCCATCACTGAACAGTCTCTAAATATCCTCCATGAAAATATATCAAGGTAAATATTATGATTTAGTTTCCTTTTATAACCTTTTGAATTTGAATATCGAAACATACAGTAAATGAATAAATAAATATTTAAAAAATAATATAGAGTCATTCAAGATAGAATCATTTTCTTAAGATACATCAATCTCATAATATATAGATTTTCATAAGTATAAATATATGTTTAAATTCCAAGTCATAACATATATAACCATCATAAGGTTAATTTAACTTTATAATGTTCATGTCTTAAGGTTCAGAAAATATAGGTGAGCTCTTAAGGTTAACTTTGTAAGGTTTGACTATGTCCTCGTAAGGGTAATATAATCATATGTGAGGTTGATATGATTAATTTTAAGGTTTCCATATATAACCATAAGGTGGAGATAAATAACCAAAAGGTTCATATATATGATTTTAAGGTTCAAATATACACCTATAAGGCTAAACAAGAGAATAAAATAGTGACGGAATAATCGTTTATATAAAAAAATAAACTTAGAAATTAATCATAGAAAATATGATTAGGAAATAAGTAACCAATGTTGTGAGAAATTATTATTATTCGCTTAATGAAATCAAGATTAATGTCACTCTCTTATTTTATAAGAATTGTAATCTTTAAAACAAAGAAATTATTTTTCTATTTTAAAAATCATTTTAAAAGGAATAAGATGAGGAATTTTAAAAAATGATATTTTTTTAATTATCAAATCGTAAATAAATATTACGGTGAGAATCCACTCAATAATCTCCCCCATTTTTCAAAATAAAAAATTAATAATAATTTCAATAAATTATCCCTTTCTTTAATACTCAAAAAAATTAAATAATGTACTATTAAAAATTAAAACATATCTCCTCCTTTTTGAAAATATCAAAAGGATAATTTTTTTAAAATATATATATAAATTTTGATACCGATTGTAGTATATAAAAAAATCAATAGTAAACAACTATTGTTTAAGTTATATCAAAACTTCATAATTAAACATATATAATAAAACATTCTTCAAGATTATATATATTAATAACAATTTTAATTGAAAAAAAATAAAATTTTAAAATTAACCAAAATTTATTCATTAAACAAAATATGAATTGAAATAAAAAACAATAAATTAAGAAAATAAATGATAGAAACTGAAAATATCTACCTTAATTCTAACATCTTTTCACTTTAATAGAAAATAGAAACTTTAAAAATAGTATAAAGAAATTTCAAAATCTATTGCATAGAAAAGTGAGAAAGTCCTCCAGAAATAGACATAAAGATATGAAAATATCGATTAAACATGATAAGATATTCAATTAATTTTATAAATATTTACAAAACATATAAGTAATAGATAAAATAGTAAACTTTAACTTTTTCAAAAAAAAATCTAGAAAGAATATCAAAAAACATATTAAATGAGTTATAAAAATCAACCAACATTTAAAAACAACACCAAGATTCCATCATACCAAGTTCAAATTTTATTTTCTCAAATTTTATTGCATACGAAGATTTAGTAGAGATATCATTCAATTCATTATCAATTAAAAAAATTCTAAAATAATATCTCCTCCATTTAAATGATCTCAAATTAAATGAAATATAACATCAATATATTTAGTTCTAGAATGTTGTAAAGTTTTCTTATAAATGTAAATAGAAAAGGATTTATCCCGAGAAATAGAAATATTATTAAATTAAACATTAAAATTAGATAAAGTTTGATTAATACATAAACATTGATAACAAAAATTATATTATATTAAATATTCAGCTTCATTTATTAATAAAGCAACAAATAATTGCTTCTTTGGCATGTAAAAAACATTTTGTAAGAAAATGAAAAACTCTTGGGGTACCCTTTTTATCAATTATACAACATCCAATATTTAAATCAGAATAATATATTAAATCAAAAAAAATCTATCTAGAATAAAATAATCTTGAATTTATAGCTCCTTTAATATATCTAATGATTATTTTAACAACCTTTAAATTAATTTCTTTTGGATCAGCATGAAATATAGCACACATACAAACAATAAATATGATATTAGGTTTAAATTAATTAAAATAAAGAAAACTACCAATCATTACTCTAAAAAAGATAACATCAATAGATTTTTTTGATTCATCTGAATACAATTTATAATTTGTTTTCATAGGGTTTCTAAAAGTTTTACAAGAATCAAGGATAAATATTTTAACAAAATCTTTATCATACTAAGATTTATTAAAAAATATTCAATATTTTCTTTGATAATTTTTAATTCATAAAAATAAATTTATTTCTCTGATGATATTCAAGTTAAATTCATTGATCATTAAATCAGAAAATTATTTCTATAATAATTCACTAATTTATCCAAAAACAATATCATCAACATAAATTTGAACACTTAAACTATGATTAAAAAATAATTAATAAAAAAATTAGGATCACATTTTCCATTATTAAAACCATTATTCAATAAAAATGGATAAAAACTATCAAACCAAGATCTATGAGCTTAATTAAATCTATATTAAGATTTTAGTAACTTAAAAATATGAGTATAAAATTTTTCATGTTCAAAAGTCAATGATTGATTAACATAGAATTCTATAGAAATAAAAGCATTTTAGATAGAAATTTTAATAAGCATTTTATAAAATTTAAAACATTGGAAATATAAAATATATAATAAAAATCTAATATATTCAATCCTAGGAAAATATGAAAAGGATTCACCAAAATCTATTCCATCTTCTCAAAAATAGCCTTATGAACCCTCGCCTTATTCTTATCAATATTTAAAGAGTCATTCAATTTATTTCTAAAAAAATTGAGTTCTAAAGACATATTTATCTTTATAGGGTTCAACCAAAGACTAAACCTTATTTATAGAAAATTTAGTATGTTTATCTCCCGTACAAAAAATCCAATTAACATATTTTAAATCTTCATTAACATAATTAAGTAAACAATTATGATCAAAAATAAAATTTTCACATAAATTCAAAATAGATCTCCAAGTTTTAATTCTAGAATAAATATTAGCAATAACATTATCAATAGGGTGATATTTATGAGTTTTATGAGATCTAGGATCATATTAAGAAGGAGTATACCCCCCTTCAGTAGATATAACATTTTAAGGTTTTTCTTTCCCAAAATTAAGTTCTCTATATTATTTTTAAAATTTATATTAATCTAAATCCAGTTTCACATTATTTTCATTAAATTTAAATAAAAATATTTTTAATAATAATATTTAATTGATTAAAAAGTTTATAATATTTATAAACATTAGAACATCCTAAGAAAATTAATTCATCATATTTCAAATCACTCTTATATAAATTAACGTTATTATTCGGAATAAAGACTTTACAACTAATGACTCTAAAATAACCAACTTTATGTTTATTTCCTTTCCATAATTCAAGAGGGGTATTTTTAAAATAAATCCTAATAAGAATTATATTTGAAATATAACAAATAGTAAAAATATCTTCAACCCAAAAATATTTTAGTAAATTATAATCACTTAACATAGTTTTATCCATTTCAATTATGGTTTGATTCTTTCTCTAAAAAACTCTATTTTTTCTTACTTGTTCTCAGTGATGATAGTTTATGTAAATAACCATACCTTTCACAAAATAAATACAATTCAAATTTTTAAATTCACCTCCTCTATCACTATAAATAACATTAATCATTCATTCTTCTTATTTTAAATTAAATTACAAAAAAATAGTAAACTTATCTATGGTTTTATTTTTATTAGAAATAATGTATATCCAAGTAAATTTATGGAAATATTATATAATAAATAATTAAAATTTCCTTCCTCCAAGACTACCATATTGAGTGGGACCAAAAAAATCAATATACACTAACTCTAAATGTCATTTAAATATTATATTATTGGTCAATATGAAAGAATATTTTTGTTGTTTCCATTTCATACAAGAGTCACACGCATGAAACTTAACATTTTTCAAATAGGGTAACTCTAGAACTCTTTCATTCTTACATAGATTATATAATAGTCTGAAATTAATATATTCAAGTAAAATATTCCAAGATAAACTATTATTCTATATATTATTCCCACACATTACATGTTGAACTTTAGTTCAGTGAGGTTAATAATATAAATATTTTCTTATTATTCAAATAAAATAATAAAGAATAATTATTAAAAATTAAAAAAATTATTTTTAAAAATTCAAATTTCATACCATAATTACATAATTGAGATATTATTATTCAATTTTATTGTAAACCATTAACAAATAGAACTTTAGAAATAATAGTAGAGTAGAAATGCTAACTTCTTAAAAATATTTTACTTTTCCTTTGTAATTGTCTCCAACTATCACAGTTCCTCCATCACATATATTATCTGAAATAAATTTATGGTTCTATAGTAATATTACTCAAGAATCCATTTCCCATGTACCATATATCATTCTTGATAATTCCAGGGAATTTTCATAAAAAAAATAATCAGTAGAAAATTTATGTACCAAAGCTACTTTGGGTCCAATAAGATTAGTAAAATATTTATTAAGTACCCAAATTGATTTTAAGTAAGTATTACAAGGTACTCTGGAAGATAATTATTTATAACTTTTAGTCTTAGTATATCCTCAATATTATAGAAGTATTAAGGATAATTTTTTAGCATAATGTCCATTCATCACACATTTAAAAGAAACAATAGTAAAAGAGAAACCATTTGAAATTTTCACAAAATAATTCTGATACATGTGAGGTGATTTATGATTATATCCAATACAATTTTTATTTTTATTTTTATTATTTAAAGACATCATCTTGTGATGGAAATCTCTTCCATGAAAAAAAAAGTATATAGATTTTGATTCAAATTTTTAATATCATATATCATCTTCCCATTAAATTATTAAACATATTTTAAATCTTTATAAAATTTATAATTAGATATATAATTAGTTTTTTTATTTTTTATTTTTTATACAAAAATATTTTTTTCAAAAAAAAAATATTATTACATTTGAGTTCATTATATAGATAAACAACTCTAAAAACATATTTTCTCAATATATCATTATCTACATTCAATTCATTAATAGTTAGTCTTTCAAAATCAGAATCATTAGCAAAACATACATAATAACAAATAGAATTACTAACCACATTAAAATATTCCATAAAACATAATTTATCCCTTTCCATTTCTTTTTCCCATTCTTTACTAGAATCATATTCTTTAGTATAAATTTATCTCAAAGTTAAATGATTTTTCTATTTATTTTTTTTCTTCTTATCCACCATTACATTTTTAGTCTAGGGAAGTCTATCTTAATATTCCATTTCTTTATAAAATCAAAACAAATAACATATAAAGTATTTTAATTAATGTAGGCCAGTACATTCACACCGTGAGTGACGCAATTCCTCCCCTGCACCGTGACGATGGTGGATCTTGTGTCGGTCCCTCCCCCACTGGTGGGGGAAGGAACCTCATTGTCCTTTAAGGGAGAGGTTTCTACCTTCTCACCATTCTATAACCCCGATCTTCTCCCTCCATTCCCACAGTGTTCATTGTATCTGAAGGTTCCCGATATTTAAAAAGGAGCCCTAACCTTCTATTATCTATTGACGAGTTCAACGAAGCTTCTTCGCTTCACAATCAAACACTGATCGTTCTATTTTTTCAAAGGAGGCCTTCGGTTGACACCTTCGAAAAGTTTGTTTTCAGATCTTGGGTTTTACAGGAAAGGGCTACTATGGGGTTATTGAATAATAGAAATATAATGATCCAGTTCGTGTTAGAGGAAGATTTTATTCAAGCTTGGTCATTCATGCCCCGCAACCGCAATGGTTTCCATTTTTATCTACATAGATGGTCTTATGATGTCCATATGAAGTAGGATTCTCCCTCAGTATCCATTTGGGTGAGTTTTCCTAATATTCCTCTTACTTTACAAAATCCCTCAATAATTAGGATGATGGGGAACATGTTCGGTAGATATTTGTGTTCTGATAACAGAACCAAATCCATTTGTCACCCGGTGAATCCGCATGTGTGTGTGGAATTCGATGTTTCAAGAGAGACATCTGATTTCATATGGATCACAGTTGGAGAGGAGTATCATTGTAATATGCAAGTGGTTTATGAATCGTGGGCTGATTTCTATCCAGACTGCAAGCAGTTGGGCGATGAGTTGGAAAATTATAGATGTGGGTCTCGAAATTTTGGCAAGCTCAAGGCTATTGGTAGTGGTGGAAAAAAGTTTGTGCCTAATCCAACAGATGAACCTGTTGGGAAGGGGAAAGAGAGTGTGGAGACTAATTCAAAGAAATCACCTATGATAGAGAATCCTCCTAGTGAATCATAGGAGAATCCTATGGTGGATGGTGTTTTCCACAGGTTGGGGAAAGCTCTTGGCATGTATGTAGAGGTTCCCTTAGATAAAAGGTATCAATAAAGAGTTCTAAAACCTATGGTAACTGAGTGTACCCAGTGAGGTGGTGGGCTTGTGAAGGGTGGATACAAAAAGGGTGAATATTACACTATAGTGGTGTGTGTAGGGAGTGCTAACAAAGACAAAGAAGAAGAAGATTGGGCACCAAGGGATACACATATAGGCAGTCCTGCTTGAGAAATGGTTCAACTGGTGAGGTTGTGCTCATGGTATGTCCCAGGAGGGAGGTTGATATTATTGTGCTCAGCAACCGTTTTTTACAACTGTCAAATGAGGTTCTAGAGGATGACTTAGCTAGTGAAGTCATGAATAGTACAAAGAATCCTAGAAACAAACCCAATGAAGACTGCTTTTCTACAGGTGACTTAGAGGAGGAGGTACCTGATGACCAGCTCCCTAGTCCAAGGAGAAGAAAGAGAAAGAGGGGAAACCAGAAAGAGAGGAAGGATTATTCTCACTTACCTCTTCCAATGGAGACACGATTAGTAAAGATAATGAAAGAAAATCAATTATTCAGTGATTCTCAATCCATATCCAAAGATACATGTTAGAAGTAGGAGACTGATTCTATACCCACACCATCTTTGGAACTGCTCATGATTTTGGAAGTGGTAATTGACAAAACTGTTCTTATAATTAATGCTCCTGATGACAAAGATGAAAGAATGATGGAAAGGTCCCTAAGGATGACTCCTAATGAGGAAAATGACATGTGGATTGATAATCAGGATATCCTATTAATAAGGGGTTCCAACAAAAGTAAAATCATCATTGAGGAGTACATTTAATCATGGGACAAGCTGGCGTCAAGTTTTGAAGATCTTCTGATGGTGGATCCTAACACTCTGGTAATCTCTCTCTCATGGAAACTGTTTAGAGATATTGATAGGATGAAATTGAATTTTAATGGCTTGGTTATCTCCTTTTTTGTGTGATATTTTATTTCTCACATTATCATTAAAAATTTTGGATAATAAAAATTTTAATTTTGGGTGAGTATTGTAATTAATGTTAGTATTACCTTCCCTTTAACCTTTTTAATTATAATTTTGAGTGTTCCTTCTATATAAATTTTTGAATCCTTCATTTTTTATCCTTTTATAAACTCTAGTGAAAAGTTGAGTAACATCTACCTTTTTAATTTATATAATTTTAGAATCAAACTTTTTAGAAGAAAAAATATTAACATATTTAAAATTTACAACGTTCCTCTTTGAAGTCTCCTATTTAGTAAGAATCCCAACTCCTAATCATAATAATTTAATGAACCAATTGTTTAATCAAGTTTTTACTCCTTTAAGTTCTTAAATTTATCAATAGAACATTATTTTCATGTTACTTCCTTAGTAAATATCTTAAAACTCATTGAATAAGTATAATATTTTCCAATGCTTCCCTAAGAGAAATCATTCCATTTATAATTATATTAAACCTATGGAATATTTGGTTAATAGTTTCACCATCTCCCATATTGAAATCATGATATTCAATATGAAGCACTCTAAGATTTATCTTTATCAACTTAGCTAAGCCAAGGTGAGTAATTTTCAAAATTCTCTAAATTCTATAAGCATTTTTATGAGAAGAAACATGAAAAAAACACTTCTACTAAAAAAATGTTAAATAATATTCATAACTTTAAAATTTAAAAAATATTTAGAAATAAAACTTCCTATAATAAAATCAATGTCAAAATTAGGTAATTTATATGGTTTTTCCATAGTATTCTAATGATAAATACAGAGTTGATTAAGAAATGATGTCATTCATGTTTTCCAATAGATATTGTTTGTACCATCAAAGTGAGGTGGTTTTGAGGAACCATCCATCATTTTAACTACTTATTTATATCTTAAAAATAATTTCCTTAGACTATGATATTTATAAAAATGTTAGAACATAAAATATAAAACAAAATAGATTATTATCCAAAATGAATAATATTTGATACCAACGGTGATATCAGAAAAATTAGTAACCAAACTGTCCTTATAAGGTATAAGCTCTAATATCAATTATGGTGGTATTAGGATAAAAATAGAGCTAAAAATATTAAGGAAAAAACATTGATACTAATTATTATGTCCCAACTAAAATGAAGGAATAGTCTAAAGGGTGGATGAATAGACCAGTTTAAAAATGTAAATAATATAATTAAATAAAAGTTAAAAATTATTTAAGAAGTGGAAAATATTTAACCCAATAATTATATAACTCAACCATAATAAGTTAGGTGTGTGGAGTATGAAGAGCATAATCATAATAAAAAAATATTTAGTATAATGGTTTTTATAGTATTTCAGATCAAAGTTTTCTTACATCTACTTTTCACACCCCTCTACTCTTTGACAGGTATGGTATTCACTAAATGACTTAACTTTTGAAGGGGATTCACAACACAACTATAACATACCTTTTATAGTAGAGGCATAACCACAAAAAATACTAACTCTTAATGGGAGTCACAACCCAATTACAACACTAACTTTTAACCTAGATTCACAAAAAAACATACATTTTTTAGGATGTATAACCAAAAAATAAAAATATTTTCAGAAGGAAAAATTGTAAACCAAAACTATTAAGCATGGGAGAAAGATTGAATAATTAAGAGAAGACTCAAAAAACAAGTAAATATAGTCGATGTAGAATATTTAATGTACCATAACCAATTCTCAAGATGTGTAATAACTTGCCTCATTAAGGTAGTAAATATTGTATAAGTTTAGTTTTTCCTTAATATTTTTCCAATAGTTTGAAAATTTTTTGCATGGGATCATAAAATTATTTTAGTGTTTCAGCGAAGTGCATTGTTCAAGTATGTTATCATTAAAATCTAGTTACTTACACTATATATCTTTGATCCCTTTAAACAGAGTCTACAACAGCTAAACTATATATAATGTTTAGAATAATTCAAAATAATGATAATAATAATAATACCAAAAAATTATTCCATAACTCTCACCATTTTTAATAATGAACCAATAATAATCAGTTAAGACTTTCTAAAATATCAGTTTTGAGATAATCAAATTATTGGTATTGAATACTTTTAAACATATTATTCCATGATTTCTAATATAATAATCCATTAATTACAACCCAAATATTTTGATGCCTAGTGTATTTTGAAGACTAGGTACATAAAACATCAAAAGAAACTAAAACATAACATTTTTTTATTTTCTATAGTGATATCTTAAATATATTTCATCTCTTAAAACTCTATAGGATAACCCGAGGAATACATAAAAGGAATGGGTATACTAAAAATCCCAATTAGGTAATAACATGGTAAAGAAATATAACATGTGAGTCCAAAGTATAACATTATATCATAAAAGATAAGGCTTGTGAGTGAATCACATGGGAGCATAACAAAAAAAACACAGAATCAAATGATCATGTTATCATAAGAATTTTGGACACAACATATAGCTTGACATAAACATGATTCAAGGATAACTACCTAGACAATATCACATGATGGTAAAAGACCCATAATTGATTAGTTTTACCCTCTAATCCCATAATTGACCTCTCATGATAATAAATATTTACCCAATGCATTGGATAACTATTTGGGAACACCCATTATAACATGTTCATGAATATGTGTTCCAAAAAATGAAATCAATAATAAGACATAAACATAATAATTACCCATGTAAATAAAAGGGATGGATAATCTTGTCTCATATCATAATCAAAGGAAATTTCATCATGAATGCATTTTATAGACTAGCATAATGCATGTATTATCCTATTAAAGGAATGGGGAATAATCTAATTATATATATAAGAGACATATATACATAATTTATAAGTAATTCATAACATAAAATTTATTCATCATTGATGAAAATTTCATTAAAATATTACATAGAATATTTCTTGAGGAAAATAATATTTTCACTTTGAAATCACTTCTTTAAAATATAAAAAATTTAAAATTTAAAAAAAACATTTTCGTCGAAAAGAACCATGGAAAATTGTAAAGGGAGATTTAAATTATTTATTTATAATGATGTTAATATATTATATTCATGTCGTACAAGTTAAAAAACATTCCTTTATAAAAATGAAAAAAAAACTATTTGTTCATAAAGAAATATACAGATTATTTTTAAAGAAATACGTAAAAAGATAAAAATGGGTAAAAATTACTTTAATAAATATTTGGATAATATTTAAAATATTATTTAAAACATTTTAAATAAAATATTTATAGGGAAGGAAAATAATTTTTGACCAAAAAGATACATGAAGTTAACTTTTATTAAAAACATTTTTCTCAATCATTTTAAGTACCAAAGAGAGGAAAATGGTATTATTACTTAAAAATTTCTTTAATACCCATATGAGAATAAAAATAAAGGTATCTGTCGTACAATGGTCAAATAAATTCCTAAATTGTAAATTAAAGCATAAATATTCCTCATTAAAATGAGATTAAAATATTAACCCTTGCCGCTTTGGTGACTTTTAAATTATAACTCCCATGAATGAATTAAATTAATTTTAAATTAAAATATAATTAATTGTAAATTATTAATGATATAATATGTAAATGGGTAATATATACACTATTAAAATTAAATTGAGTGCATAAAAGAACATGTGTCTCAAAGAAGAAAGTTTTGAGACGAAACCCTTACCTCGAATCCAGAATTTGTCGTGTATGTATTTTATATCCTTTATAATAAAATTATAACAACAATTTTTTTTATTAAGAACCATTAACATGTTTAAAAAAATAAAATTAAATCATTTAACTCATTTATTTTAATGATATATTTAATTACTTAATTAGCTATGTCTGCATCGAGTGTTTTGAGAAAGTGTGGTTTATAAATTTAAAATAACATCATTGTATTGACCGTAGTCAATGGGTTCATTGTTCCATAATCTGAAAAACAATAATAATGAAATTTTTATAATTTTTATACATAAATTATACTTTTAAATAAATAAAAATTATTTATGGTTATTAAAAATGAACTATATTGCAATCATGGAGACGGTGGTTCGTACCTACGTATGTGTAATGCTTCCATTTTTAAACATAATGATGGAAAGAAGTTAAGTATTATTTTATCTTTTAATAATGACAATTATATCAAAAATATCAAATTATTTCTTCAAATTTACTTACATATACCATCCATGTGATGCAGTAATAAAAATGAATCGCATCGCATCGTGGGGTGGTAGTCTACCTTACACACAAACGAAGTTATCATTTTACAATGGATGGTAAGGTAATAAATTATATGATATATTAATTTTAAATAATGATTAATATTTCATAAATATCATATATAAACATTAAACTAATCGTTATGAATAGTCATTATAGGAAATGATGGAAAATGAATTACATCAGTTCATGAGGCGGTAGTCCTCCATACACATTATAGACGGTTTTGTTTCCCATTTGATGGAAGAGGAGATGGATAGAGGTTATGAAATTAACATAATAAAATCTTAGTATATTAGAGATATTTAATTTATTTATCATAATTATTTAGTAATATTTTAAGTATTTGGAAGAAGAAATAAAACAAAGATGCTCAATTAGGAACGAAACATCTTCTTTGGACCAACTCTTTAGGATTATAGCTAAAGCCTCCCAACATAGAATTTATGATCAAACTGTGGCCTCTAGAACATTGGTAGGGAAGTAAGGAAGGTATTATATTAGTTATTTATTGAAAAAAAATCTTTTTAAGTGTGTAAAGTAGAGGAGAGTATGTTCCCTTTTATAAATGAGAGGGAGTTGTTCATTTTTTTGTAAATTCCCAAAACTATTCAATAATGAAAATCCACTCTCAAGAAAAGTTCCTTCAAAATTTATAAATAATTGATTTAGGGTTGATATGTTCGATAAAAACTTCCACCATTCAAAAATAAACATTTTTCAAAAACATTTTATTCCACTTAGCTCTATGGTTACACACTTTTACCATTATAAATTTTCACCATGGTAACTTGTTTTTTTACTATTTTTATTGTTCAGTATGGCCAAAAATTAAGTTTAAATTATTAAAAAATATTAATTATAATGATTTAAAATATTTAAACCATTTTATCAGATTAAAATTATATAATTTTCTGAATTAAATTTAAAATTAAACCCACAAAACGTGTAAAAAAGTTTTTTTTTCAAGAAATGCATTTGTGAAGCACTAGATGATCTCATATTAAATGTATGACTAGAAATAAGAATTTTATGGATTTAAATTAGTATACATCGATGTATAATCTATTAATTTCATTTAAATATTTACTTACTAAGGTTTATTTTAATTAATTATAATAGAAAAACTTTATGCACTTAAAACAGTTTGTAGAAAACTACATTTTTAGGCATAAAAATAAATATTTACTAAAGTAATAAAAATTGATGATTCAAATGAAACTAATTATATTATTTTAAATCATATATTTAATATGTAACTATAAAATCAAAACAAAATATAATGGTAATTTTAAATTACTTTATTTAATGAAAAGAAATGATCATATTTTAAAAATCTATAATTTTCATTATTCAGTAAAAAACAAACATTTCAGAAAACCCTAAAATTTTACCCTCATTTAAATTTTATATTCTAATTTAAAAAATTATTTTAATTTTTTTAAATAATATTTATAAAATTTGCATGAATTAATTATAATATTTTCTCACAAAATGCAATAAAATAATTTTTGAAGGAAGCATATTTCTTGTAGAATAAAATATCATTATTACAAATTCTATATCATTTCTTAAGAATTTATCAATACATTTGTATTCATTAGTAACTTTATATAAATTTTATAAATCTATTAATCTTATTCATACCACCAATATTAATAACTAGGTTATAATATTCATGTTTAAATAATAATATTTTAATAGTATATTGTGTTTTATTCAGTATCAGTGTTGCATGTTCTATACACTATCAAACATAGTTTTATTTTAAAATATTTGGGTTTTACAGAACTACTTCAGAGTTAATAAAACTCTTTGAAACCATATTTAAATAGTCTCAAAATATCCTCCATAAAAATAGACCAAGGTATCCTGTAAATATCATGAATTAGTTTACTTTTTATACTTTTGAATTTGAATATTGAAACATGTAGTAAATAAATAAATAAATATTTAAATAAATAATACCATGTCATTTAATATAGATTTGATTTTGTAAGATACAAAAATATTTTAAGAGATATATTTTTATAATAAAGAAAATATTTATAAGCTTCAATTCATAAGGCACATAACCATCACAAGGTTTAGTTTTCTTTATAAGGTTTAGGTCATAAGATTCAGAAAATTCAGCTAATCTCGTATTTTTAACTTCATAAGGTTCAGTTAGGTCCTCATAAGGTTAATAAAATTAACTATAAGGTTGATACAGATAAAAATAATGTTGATATAAATGGTTTTAAAATTGAGACAAACAACTATATAGTTTAGACTGATAGTTATAAGGTTCAGATATAAAAATTTAAAGTTAAACAATAGAATAAAACAATGATTATATAATCCTTTATATAAAAACATTATACTCAGAAATTAATGAAAGAAAATATGATTATGAAATATGTAATTAGTTATATTAGAAGTTATAATTATCTATTTAATGAAAGTAATATTGATTTCACTCATTTATTCTATAAGTAGTATAATTTTTAAAACAAATGAATCATATATACTTTTAGAAACTCTTGTTATAGGAAAAAAGATGAGGAATTTGGTAACAATGGGGTTTTTTGAATTATTAAAATGTATCATACCAACATGGAAGCTACTTAAAACAGTGTTATGGGCTGGTTGACCACTATGTCTTAGGTGCGCCTCCCCAGACACCAAAGGTTGCTGACTAGCAATGAGGGTCTGATGAGATGAAAGTGGGGAGACTATACCATATGGTGGTGATAATAATAGTGGTCTATATATATAATACAATGGAATATGGACCAAAATAGCATAAGAAACACAAGATCAGTGGAAGTGTAATAAAACTCAGCATTAGTAACCAAATAATCCCAAAGGCATAACCATTTGTAGAAGATAAAACATGTCACATCATGTTATACAATACCGATAAACAATAAGGTCACCTATGGAAAACATTATCAGTACATACATATATAAGGCTCAAAAGGAAACTCCAACTCGATGCATGGACCACAATAGTCCATTTCCATTTATCCCATACAAAACATACACCTACAATCACTAAGGTCCATCTCTCGAGCCTAAATCTTTACCTGGACTCAAAACTATAATGTCTAAACGCATCCCCTAGGGACCATGTAGGGTGTGAGTAAAAACTTTGTAGGACACCACCAAACTTTTCCTATCTTACATCCATAATTATACAGGTGTATGAAAATTATAAATAATAAGCATTTCACACACATTTAATTATTTAACCATATCCACTTGTGTTCAACATCCACAAGTGAGCATTTACCTCCTTCATCCAATGCTGGTATATCTATGAATACATGAACCCAAATATATATATATATGGAATACAGCACAAGTTTATATATATATATATATTATATATTTATTTATTTATATATTTATTTACAGTTCTGAGGACCTAGGGCTTAGTGCCCATGGATTCCCCTGAAGAAAGTCATACTAGGTGAACCCTTAAGCTCCGCATATAAAACATCACTCAAAACCTCATGAAATCTAACACCTCATATGTAATCAAACAGTATCTAGCATCCTAACAAAATACCTAAAAAATAATTCCTAGGTCTCAAGGACCTCTATTCCGAAATTCCCCATTGGATCAACAGCATGGCATCCCAAGGCATAGTGATATATGTCCTCTAATAGACAATCATCATCATCTCAACAACTAATGTACTGAGGCACTATGATATTCTTCCTCTAATAATTCCAATCCATCAACCTTAAATACAATAGTGATCATCATCCCTGAATCAATGGTCTCAACATCATCAACCGATGTTCCATCACCATCGACATGGATTTCTACAATGATCACCTCCAACATAATTGATGGTCAACACCATCCCTTAATCCAAAAAATCTATGGAGGCCTCCACCCATAATGAGTGGTCAACATCGCCTCAGTTGATTCATATCTATGTGAACACAACTCTAACAATTTTTTTTCACAATAGTGAGCGGATATCACCAAACAACCTAAGCCACATCATCTGGCACCTCATTCCCCAACGACCAAGTTGTCAAAACCTGATGGTCAATGCCATCTCTAATCACACGAGGCATTCCTTAATCCTAATTACCTTGTCACCTCAAACCAAAAACCTATGCCACCTCAACCTAGTGATCATCATCACCCTGTATAACTCGGGCCACATCATCAACCTAAATACCTAGTCTCCTAAGTCTAGGAGATCAACATCACCTCAATCCTCAAGAATAACCCATCATGTCCCACGTAACTCAAGAAATATTAATAAAAAAATTAATTCATTAAAAATTACACACCCTCCCTAAACTACCCAAGTGTTCCAAGGACCCTTACCAGGCTTATCAAATATAAAAGAACTAGTTCATACCTAATGGCATCCCTTAGAATGAATTCATTAATTTAAAAGTATCAATTTAATTAGTAGAATATTCTCTCGAACTATGAACATGTGCATATTTAGAACATACCCCAAAACACCCATAAAATTATAGATAAATATAGTAACCACCTACCTTATATTCGTAGGTGATCGCTCATCTGATATCAGCCTCTAACTTGAGATGAAATAAGAAAAATTGATATTTTAGATAAACACCTTAAAAATAGGGTAAAGGGCTTGAAAAGATTTAGAATTCTATATGTATAGATAAACTAGAAATAGAAGCAATAGGATAAAATTCCTTATTGATACACTTCAAACAAGACTAAAGAAGCTTGAATTAGAGGTCGAATGATGAAGGTGTCTCAAATCCTAGGCGAGGGAGAAGTAATGGGAGCTCCCTTGTTGTGCATGAGAAATGGTGGAGAAATATGGGGGATAGGAAATATAAGGGAGGGTAAATTTCTACATTTCAACCTTTTTAAATACCCATATGGTTTTTTCACATGGTTTGGATAACCATGTGCTAATTGTGTGGTGCTCACTATCCAAGCACCACACTTACATGACTTAGGTGCACAGTTTTCCAAAATGTGTATAGACTGTGAGATTCCCCTTTATTAAAAAATTCATAAGTCTTGCATGTTCATGCACCCCCACTCACAAGGTTTAAAAAAATGTGTCTAGTTTTGTATGTGGACTTCATGGCTACTCCTTGGAGGTTGTACGGTTAAATCGAACTATGCACCTACATTTATGCTTTCCCAAAACTGAGTTTCAAGGCCCCAATGCACCCGAAACTCATCTGAAACCCCAAGGAACTTTCCAGTCCTTAAAAAAATCTAAAAACAAGGTATTGGGTCAATAAAACTCCTATAATTAGGTTCTTAAGATTAAGATAAAGGTTGGTCCAACCACCAAACTCAAAACTTCAAAAAGGTTGAGTAATTAAATTGGATAAAAACTTGGGAAGTTACAATCTACCCACCTTATAATAGCTTATCCACAAAATATCAAGATTGACTCAAACATGGTACCAAACATACCCATCTTATTCACATCACTCTAGTATACCCCCAATCAATTATTCACATGTTAACTTCCCTCAAGTTTCTCCCCACCTTTGGAGTTACCTAACTAGTCACTTCCGGATGAAAAACTAGCATTTTGATGGTCCACCAACCATCCCCAAAAATACAAGTCCTCCCATGATGCATCTTCATTCCTACACCTCATCAGGTTCTCAAATCATGCATATGTCATACCAAACACCCATCAAGTCCCACATATCATCAAATTATCAAATCGTACTTGTGCCATATGCAGAATTCATCATATCCCACTTATCACCAGATTCCTAAAAGTGACCATTTCATATATGACACCCATTAAAAACTGCACCTCATCATATTCTAAAATATCATGTATCTCAATATATTCCCAAAATAATTTTGCATCATATATACATATGCATTCCCATCAAACATGGACATTCCAAAAATAATTTTTCACCTCATGTGCCAAACCTATCCATGAAAAAACAAAATAAAAACCCATTAATTTCCACAATGTACCACTAACTATCATCATCCCACCATTATTCTCTAACCTTGGAATCTCAATATCATGCACCTGGCCAAAAATCTAACTGCCAGATGCTTGGTCTCTCTATAGAGATGCACCAACTACTGGGCACTAACCCCACTGCTGGGTCTCTTTATCTCTGACATGACCTCCACATGTAGCTAAATCTAAAATACCATCTCATGGTACCACTCCTGGTCTTACTTTAGATCCCTGAGTCTGACCTAGTTTCTGACTCCCAAATGTCGGAGAAGGCTTCCTACAGAACCTCTCCAGGTGGCCCATCTGGTCGCACGCCTGACACTCCTTCAGAGCCCGATCACACTGAGTCTAAACATTCCTTAGCATACCACACTAGATTCACATTGATAAAGAACCACTCCTTGGTGTTCTAACTGAATCTCTAGATTTAATTACCTATTGAGATTCCTCATGGCTCCACTACCTACTACTTGAAGCATCACCACTCAGCTCACCTAAAACCATCACCCATCTTGTATATGATCGGTATATCAATTTTCCCTTAGCTATCAGCGCATGATTGACCACCTCTGAGAAGGATCTCAGCCTAAATATTTTTACCTACACTCTGATAGTGTTTCACAAACCATCCTCGAAAATCCACACCCTGGTGATGTCTTCACCCACCATAGTAGGTGAAAATCACGATAGGTCTATGAAATTTTCCACATATTCCATGACAGATATATCCCCTTTCTAGAGATTTATGAATTCAGGGGATCTATCTACCTTTTGTGTATCCAAGAAAATGTTTTCAAAGAACATGTTGTCAAAATCCTCCCAATCCATTCCCTCATGTCTGCCTTCCTAAACCTATACATCCCAGCAGTGATTTTCTGATCCTCTGAGAATATAAATCATCAACTTCACCCTCTGACCTAGGGGTTTCTCAAGATGATTAAATATACTATGGAATAACTCAATCCAGTTTTATGGTGCCTATATTCTACACTCACCCTATAATAATGGTGGGTGTTGAGATTAGAACTCATGAGTTAGATATGTCATAGATGGCTCAGCTCCCTGAGCTCCCCTATCAATACCTTCTATGACCCGAACCAGTCTTTCCCTAAGTTTCTCATCTAACCATGAACCAAAATATTCTATCTATTACGGCTTACCCACCCATAATAAATCCTTTAACTGCATCTAATTATCATCCCAACCCCTAGGGGCCTCATCCAAACCCTCAAAAGCCTCATCTTGTACATGATCATGCGGCACCATATCTCTGCCTTTCTAACGCTCCACCGAAATTTGTATATGTGGAATCACACTGAATACAATTACCATAGTCAAACCTCAACAATAGTATATATAGAAATAATAAATAGGTAAATATGTAATAGTCAGGACATCTCACCACACTTACACTCTCCTACCGCACCCATGTCACATGACATCCAACCTAAAGGCCCTTCACCTACCCATAAGATAGTCAGGTATCAAGTATAATCCATCCTCATGGTCCCTTTCATACCCATAACAGAGTCAGACATCACATATCATGTATATAAATTTAGGGTAACTGAGCATAATGAATCAAAATATGCTATACAGGAAAATTCAATTTAGCTTCTTTGGTGACACTTTAAATGACTCACCCCCTGTCATCATCCCTTTCTATAGATATCAGGGTCATGCCCATATATCATATAGAGACCCTAACTTTTCTTAAATTACTATTACATCATTATAAAGATAAAAAACATAATAGTATTACACTATGAGGATCCATAGGTTTAGTGTTTGGGGAAAACTAGAACTAAACATAACATTTACAACATCAAACATAAACATTTATTTAATTCCTTCTTCTCAAGCTTATTATAGTCACTTGACCACTCTTTAGTACATGTATTCACCTGAGGATATACATCAAAAAGGGGTGATCTAAATTCCCAGTAAGAGGATAGATAAGAACAATATAGCATGGGGTGAACATAATCATAACATCATCATAAAAATAATGAAAGGAAACATTAATAAAAGACTTGAAATGTGTCAATGCATAAAAAATGAATCATCATGTATTAGTGGAAATATACCACACATAGTTGTGAACAAATAGAGAATCATGTTCACAAATCATTTTACTTTAACTCATGAGATTCATCACTTTACCCAATGCATTAGAGCACTCTATAATTTTGGGCACACCGGTCACATGATAACATTCATTTTGTGCTATATAATTATGGGTGCACCTGTCACATCATAACATTATCATTATAATGCATACCATATAGAAAATATATAAAAAATGAACATAAATAACCCATGTAAATGGATGGGCTTCATCTCCTAAAAACACATTCATAAACTTTGGGTTCCCAAAATAAAGAGGGAATAACATACTTGATACAAGAACCATCAACCTTGAGTGAGAAGTTAAAGGTGTGTTTTTTGAAAGAAGAGTTATTTTGGAAAACATTTATTTGACATAAACTCAAATGGAAAACATGTATATCCCAGAAAAGGTTGTTGGGCGGAGAAAAGGGAGTGATGGCAAGAGGGGGGTGAATTTCCTTTTAAAAAAAATTAACAATTTAAAAATCAAAGTTGAAATGCAGCGGAAATAAAAAGGGAAAGACACAAAAATTGATAACGGAGTTCGGCCAAAACCCGGCCTACGTCTCCGCTCCCAACTAAACCGTTGAGAGATTCTACCGCTTGCTTTTCAATGGTTTTAGCAAGAAACCCACTAGGCTTTGAGGTAGCACTAGAACCTATTACAGCTTGCTTTTGGTGGTTAAGCAAGAACCCACTTGCTTTTAATGGTTGAGCAAGAACCCACTAGCCTTCTTACAGGTGAAGGCTAGCTCACCTATGACACAAGCCTTTTAAAAGGAAAGGCTTGAAGAAACCTCTTCACACCTTAGTGGTGATGTGAAACCCAAAAGAAAGAGGGATGAGAAAAGGTGTTGGGGTTTGTAGGCACAAACCCAAATTTAAAGCTTAAAATAAATATACAATAAAAACCGTATATGAGAAGAAGCCTTGGGCGCCTTTGAATGATTGGAGATGTTTAAGGCCACTTCCAAGCTTCTTGGGTGGAGCTCCTTGGATGTGGAAGTTGTTGGAGCACTTGAGGTTCCTTTGAAGGAGGTCGCCGGAGGTTGGCCAATTGATACAAAATATGTCCGTTGGCTTCGTATATGATCCGGGTGGTGTCCGGGGCTTCATTGGCCTTTATTTATAGGCATGGAACCCTTGGGGAGTCTTCGGAGCCGTAGGAAAAGGCCTCGGAGTCGTTGGAGGCCAAAAGAGGGTTGACTAGACAAAGCCAACGGCTAGTTTGACTGGGCTACCGGCTGGCCGGTACAGCTCCACCGGCTGGCCGGTGCCTTGGCAGAGGAGAAAATTTTGGTCCAGGCTCTACCGGCTGACCGGTGGAGGAGCCACCGGCTGGCCGGTGGGGAGACAGTAGCTGGCCCATTGGTCTGGGTGCCACCGGCTGGCCGGTGACAGATCCACCGGCTGACCGGTGGAACCTGGCAGTGGGTTGGGCGGAGAAAAGGGAGTGATGGCAAGAGGGGGGGTGAATTGCCTTTTAAAAAAAATTAACAATTTAAAAATCAAATTTGAAATGCAGCGGAAATAAAAAGGGCAAGACACAAAAATTGATAACGGAGTTCGGCCAAAACCCGGCCTACGTCTCCGCTCCCAACTAAACCATTGAGAGATTCTACCGCTTGCTTTTCAATGGTTTTAGCAAGAAACCCACTAGGCTTTGAGGTAGCACTAGAACCTATTACAGCTTGCTTTTGGTGGTTAAGCAAGAACCCACTTGCTTTTAATGGTTGAGCAAGAACCCACTAGCCTTCTTACAGGTGAAGGCTAGCTCACCTATGACGCAAGCCTTTTAAAAGGAAAGGCTTGAAGAAACCTCTTCACACCTTAGTGGTGATGTGAAACCCAAAAGAAAGAGGGATGAGAAAAGGTGTTGGGGTTTGTAGGCACAAACCCAAATTTAAAGCTTAAAATAAATATACAATAAAAACCGTATATGAGAAGAAGCCTTGGGCGCCTTTGAATGATTGGAGATGTTTAAGGCCGCTTCCAAGCTTCTTGGGTGGAGCTCCTTGGATGTGGAAGTTGTTGGAGCACTTGACGTTCCTTTGAAGGAGGTCGCCGGAGGTTGGGCAATTGATAGAAAATATGTCCGTTGGCTTCGTATATGATCCGGGTGGTGTCCGGGGCTTCCTTGGCCTTTATTTATAGGCATGGAACCCTTGGGGAGTCTTCGGAGCCGTTGGAAAAGGCCTCGGAGCCGTTGGAGGCCAAAAGAGGGTTGACTAGTCAAAGCCAACGGCTAGTTTGACTGGGCTACCGGCTGGCCGGTACAGCTCCACCGGCTGGCCGGTGCCTTGGCAGAGGAGAAGAATTTTGGTCCAGGCTCTACCGGCTGACCGGTGGAGGAGCCACCGGCTGGCTGGTGGGGAGACAGTAGCTGGCCCATTGGTCTGGGTGCCACCGGCTGGCCGGTGACAGATCCACCGGCTGACCGGTGGAACCTGGCAGTGGGAAATGCCTCTGCCAGGTCCACCGGCTGGCCGGTGCTATCACACCGGTTGGCCGGTGGACTGCAATTCAGTCCACTTTGAGATTCTTTCTTGGGCCAACTTCTTGGCAACCTTGTGTCTATCATTCAAAAACACTTCAAACAATATTAGACAAATAATAAGGTGATTGTGATCATGAAAATCAAACAACGAGGGGAACGAGAGGTACAACAATCTCCCCCTATTTTGATGATCACAATCACCGAAACAATCAAAGTAAAATACTGAAATTAAAGACATTCTTAAAGGATAATTTGAAAATAAATCAAAGCATGATAGAAAAGATTCTCCCCTAATCAATCAAGAAATTTCTCCCCCTTTGTGATTATCAAAATAGCACGGGGCATAAAACTTGATTGAGGGAAAGGGTTTGAAAAACTAGATATGAGAATTGAAAAATCAATTGAGATTTTTGAAATTGAAATGAAAATTTGAATAACAGTTTGAATTGAAAGTTTTGAATCAAAAACCAATTGAAATTTGAAATTTGAAACCAAATGAAATTTTTGAAATTGAGAGTTTTGAATCAAAAAAGAATTTAAATTGAAAAATGAATCGAAAGAGATTTTTGAATTTAAGAAAATTTCTCCCCCTAAATAAAACAAAAGATCATCGGGGAAACGAAACTATTTTTGGCCCGGAGAGACTCGCCAAAAGGGATTTTTCAATCCATACTTGTCTCATGGCGGTTCTTCTCCTATAAAACTCGTTGGAATAGAAAATAGACTTGGGTTGGCCATACCGGGCATTTTTGCAATCACACTCATAGATTAAGTGCCCGGGTTTTTTACAATAATTACAAAATTTAAAACTAGAGCTCCCCCTTACAAAAACATTTGGAGCATGGGAGGAGGAAGCTACATTGGTATATCCTAGCCCTTGGGTGGTTCTTGAAATTCGTTGGGAACCAAGCAATTTTGAAAGATTTTGTTCCCCTTGGGTGAATTTGGCTAGGGATTCTCTAAGGTCCTTGATGGTTGATTCCAAAGAATCAACATTTGGGAAATTTTGGATTTTTAGGGAGAGTTCCTCCTTCTCTTTGAGAAGTTGGTCTTTTTCGGAGGAAAGCTTTTTGAAATTATTTTTCAAAGAAACAAATTTAGAAGAAAATTCATGAAAACCATTTTCTAATTGATCTCTAGCATGTTGGAGTTCTTCATATGATAAATGATTAAAAGAATTAAAAGAACTAGAGGAGGAAGAAGAGGAAGAGGATGATGATACCTCATGTTTTGCCATTAGGCATTTTGTACCTTGGTCACTTGAGGAGGAGGAGGAGGAGGAGGATGATGAGGTGTCACTCCATGTCGCCCTGAGGACCTTTTTCTTTCCTTTTTCCTTTTGCGTGGCCCGTTTTTTGTTGAGTGGGCAATCGGGCTTGTAATGCCCTTTTTGGCCGCACCCGTAGCATTTTACCTTGGGCTCGGATCTTGCGGTGGGTTCTTGCTTTCGCGCCTTGCGATATTTCTTCTTCTTCTTGTGCTTCTTCATAAATTTGTGCATTTGGCGGGCGAGATTCTCCATTTCCGAGTCGCCGCTTGATGATGAAGAAGATGAAGATGATGATGAGGAGGAGGAGCTTACTTCTTTTTGTACCTTGAGGGCGATGTTCTTTGGTGTTTTGATTGGTGTGCCCTCCTTTTGAGCTTGCCTCCTCATCGTGATCTCGTACGTCATTAGAGATCCGATGAGCTCTTCGACCGGCATGTTCTTTACATCCTTAGCTTCTTGGATAGCCGTCACCTTAGGTGCCCATGAGCTCGGAAGGACCCGTAGAATCTTCTTGACCATTGCTTCAGCTGAAACATCATCACAAAGAGATTTTCTACCATTGCAAACGTCAGTGAAGCGTGTAAACATTTCAGAAATAGACTCATTTTGATGCATGGAAAAGCTTTCAAAATCTTGTCTATACATGTCTAACCGAGTATCCTTAACTTTGTTAGTGCCCTCATGGGTCACTTCCAATAGTTTCAAAATTTCATGAGATGAGGTGCAAGTGGAAACTCAGTTGAACTCATTTCGGTCAAGGCCGCAATGTAGAGCGTTCATGGCTTTGCCATCAATCTCAAAGTTTCTAATATTGGCAGGGGTCCATTTGGATTCGTCGGGGGTAGACAAAGTATAACCTTGCATGACAATTTTGAAAATAGGATATCCTATGCTTCTTAAAAAAGTGGTCATGCGGGTTTTCCAATAATTATAGTCGGTTCCATCAAAAAATGGAGCACGACCCAAAGAAAAGCCTTCGGGGGTGAAAGAGGTGGATTCCATCACAATGGATCTTTGAATTTGAAACCGGTTAAGGTATTACTCAAATTACCCCTCTGATACCAATTGTTGGGCGGAGAAAAGGGAGTGATGGCAAGAGGGGGGGTGAATTGCCTTTTAAAAAAAATTAACAATTTAAAAATCAAAGTTGAAATGCAGCGGAAATAAAAAGGGCAAGACACAAAAATTGATAACGGAGTTCGGCCAAAACCCGGCCTACGTCTCCGCTCCCAACTAAACCGTTGAGAGATTCTACCGCTTGCTTTTCAATGGTTTTAGCAAGAAACCCACTAGGCTTTGAGGTAGCACTAGAACCTATTACAGCTTGCTTTTGGTGGTTAAGCAAGAACCCACTTGCTTTTAATGGTTGAGCAAGAACCCACTAGCCTTCTTACAGGTGAAGGCTAGCTCACCTATGACACAAGACTTTTAAAAGGAAAGGCTTGAAGAAACCTCTTCACACCTTAGTGGTGATGTGAAACCCAAAAGAAATAGGGATGAGAAAAGGTGTTGGGGTTTGTAGGCACAAACCCAAATTTAAAGCTTAAAATAAATATACAATAAAAACCGTATATGAGAAGAATCCTTGGGCGCCTTTGAATGATTGGAGATGTTTAAGGCCGCTTCCAAGCTTCTTGGGTGGAGCTCCTTGGATGTGGAAGTTGTTGGAGCACTTGAGGTTCCTTTGAAGGAGGTCACCGGAGGTTGGCCAATTGATATAAAATATGTCCGTTGGCTTCGTATATGATCCAGGTGGTGTCCGGGGCTTCCTTGGCCTTTATTTATAGGCATGGAACCCTTGGGGAGTCTTCGGAGCCGTTGGAAAAGGCCTCGGAGCCGTTGGAGGCCAAAAGAGGGTTGACTAGTCAAAGCCAACGGCTAGTTTGACTGGGCTACCGGCTGGCCGGTACAGCTCCACCGGTTGGCCGGTGCCTTGGCAGAGGAGAAGAATTTTGGTCCAGGCTCTACCGGCTGACCGGTGGAGGAGCCACCGGCTGGGCGGTGGGGAGACAGTAGCTGGCCCATTGGTCTGGGTGCCACCGGCTGGCCGGTGACAGATCCACCGGCTGACCGGTGGAACCTGGCAGTGGGAAATGCCTCTGCCAGGTCCACCGGCTGGCCAGTGCTATCACACCGGTTGGCCGGTGGACTGCAATTCAGTCCACTTTGAGATTCTTTCTTGGGCCAACTTCTTGGCAACCTTGTGCCTATCATTCAAAAACACTTCAAACAATATTAGACAAATATTAAGGTGATTGTGATCATGAAAATCAAACAACGAGGGGAACGAGAGGTACAAAAAAGGTAAGATAATTATGAAAAAATTACTTTTAAGGAGTGACCATACCAAAAATGTGTTGAAAGAGGGAGAACCCGAAGAAGGAAAGTTGGGTTCGAGAATTTCCCCTTACCTTGTATCTGAATTCTTTCTTCACTTTAATGTCCAATATAACCACATTAAATTCATTAATTAAAAATTAAAGAAATTTTTTTAAATAAATATGGTTCATTATGGTTTTATTAAATTATTTTATGAGCCTTTGTATGAGTTATAGAGTTTAAATACATTGTTCGGGACTGTCTGTTTTTATGGTTTTCTTGAGCGGTTCACCTGTATTCATAAATGGAAGTTTGTGTAGAACATAGATAAACATCCAGAACTAATATTTAAGGTTATTATTGATATTAAAAGAGTTTAAATTATCTTATAATTAATTATATTATATACCGTGTGGATGAACCATTAGATAATAATTTAATGTTGATCGTTTGGGTTAATTCGGGCGGTTTTTTGACCACAACAAACTTGTTTTGTTTAATCATTTAGTAATATGTACATAAGTTAGATCCAGAACATTAAATAGGATATAATACATATAAAATAATCTCGTTCAACCATAAAATTGTTTTCATTACCAGATCTGAAAGTGGTAAAGGAAAAAATAAAACATGTTGTTCTTGAAGGTGATAAATTAATACCTCACGAACAACACTTTCCTTTCTAAAATAAAAAGAAGAGGAGAATGGGATTGGATGATATATAATCCCATTAGTATCATAAAAGTATAGCATATATATGATACTTGAGATACTATACCATTTTTATGAGGATAAGTGTGGATATATTATGAAAATAACTTGAAATTGAAAGGAAAATAAAGGAAGAGAGAGAGAGAGAGAGAGGAAGTACCTCTTGAATCCTCCTCTTGAGATCCTCCTTAAGGAACCTAGGATTGGTCTTTTTATGATATCAGAAGCTCTTGGAAGTGTGTTAGGGGCTAGGGAAGATGTTTGGGAAGAGTTTATACAAGGATTGAAAATTGAGATGTGTGAGGAAATGAGGGTGTGAATGGTGGTATTTGTAGTGGAGGGGAGAGGGGTTCTCTTAATATTTTAATAGGTTATTAATTTCCACCAAGATAAGAAATAGTGCTGATTCCATGACCAATAATAGTAAAGATGGAATGTGAGTTCAAGATTTGGTTTCTTACATCACTTGTGTTGTCAGGAATAGATGATTTAAATTATAATGTATTTATACAATAAATTAATATATTTTACTATTCACTAAAAATTCAAGTATTTCAGAAAAATACCAAAAATTCACCCTAACCATTTTTTGATGTGTAGAATCCAAAAATGAATTCCATTTTTATAAAATAATTTTCTAAATATTATTAATTTGTTTCATTAATTGAAATGATAATTTACGTGAAAAATACAGTTTTTAAAATTAAAACTAATTTTATAATGCTTTCAAAAATTACATAAGGTCTTATAAAATTATCTGAAAATTAGAATAAATAGAATTGTTAATTTATGAACACATTTTAGGAAAATAGATTTTCTTTTAAATTAATTAATTATTTATTTATAACTTACAAAAATACCAATACTTTTACTACGGTCAAATTGTCACTTCTAAGATGCCTAAATTTTATTTTATCATTCATGGGTAAGGTTACTACTATTTTGGATGATTTACTATTCATAAGGGTCATAATACTATACATAAGGGTAGATTACTATTCACAAGGTTAGATTACTATTCCCCAAAAATTAATTTTGTCCTGTTGGTCTCCAAACATCTTACTGTTCGCCACCGTGTATGTCAGATTTTCGAAATTCAAAACATAGAAGTGGAAAAATTATGTTTAATGATCACATTGTATTTAGTATCATTATATTTCATTGTTCTTCATAATGTGATTATACTATAAGGCATAATTATAAGAAGGGAATTCCATTGACAAAACATTGGGTCGTTACATTTTTCCCCCGTTATGAAATTTCGCCCTCGTATTTTTCTTTACACAAACAAGTGAGGGTACTTCTCCTTCGTCGCCTCCTCCAGTTCCCAAGTTTCTTCTTTAAACTTATGGTTCCTCCACAACACTTTGAAAAGGTGGGTTATCTTATTGTGTAGAACCTTATCTTTTCAGTCCAGAATCTTCATTGGTTGCTCCTCATAAGAGAGATCATCTTACAACTATACCACCTCTGAGTTTAGTACATATGAGGGATCTAGTATGTACTTCCTCATAAGTGATACGTGAAACACATCCTGAACTTGAGCCATATTCGGTGGAAGTTCAAGCTGATAGGCCACATTTCTTATGTGTTCAAGGATCTAAAAGGGGCCAATGTACCCTGGACTTAGCTTTCCTTTCTTTCCAAATAGCATGACTATCTTCCATGGTGATATTCAAAGGAAAACTTTATCTCCAACGTCAAACTCCAAGTCCATTCGACAATTTTTAGCATAGCTATTTTGCTGACTCTGAGCATCTTTAATGTGTTTCTGGATGACTTGAACCTTATCCATTATCTCTTGCACAATATCGGTTCCAAGTAACTTTATTTCTCTAACTTCATCACAACATGTTGGAGTTCTACATCACTTCCCATACAAAGCTTCATATGGAGTGATTTGAATACTCAAGTGGAAGCTATTGTTGTATGAGAACTCAACCAATGGGAGATTATGATTCCATCCACTTTTTAATTCTAAAGAGTATACTCTTAGAATGTCTTCAAATGTCTGAATGGTCTTTTTAGATTGGATATCAGTTTAGGTGTGGTAGGTCATGCTGAAATTTAATTCTGTAATCAAATCATGTTGAAGACTCCTCCAAAATTTATATGTGAACCATGGATCATGGTCAGAGACAATCGAGAGTGGAACACCATGTAGTCTCATCACTTCCTTCGCATATATCTTTTCATGTTTTTCAAGAGAGATATCTTCTCGAATAGTGATAAAATGTGTAGTCTTAGTGAGTCAGTCAACCACAACGCATATCGCCTTATTTCCCTTCAACATCTTTGAGAGACCCATGACAAAGTCCATAGTGACATTCTCCCATTTCAACATGGGTATAGGCAATGTTTTTGCCATCCCTTTGGACTTTTTTCTCTCTTCTTTAACTTGCTGACATACCAAGCACCTTGAGATATATTTCACGATCTTCTTCTTCATTTTATCCCACACGAAGTGTTCTCAGAGATCTCAGTACATCTTGGTGATGCTATGATGGATATAGAATGTTGAGATATGTGCATTATCCAATAGATACTTCTTTATCCTAGGTGATAAAGGCACACAAATCCATGTTCCATACTGAATCACACCATCATTATCGATATAGAACTCTTGCAGCTTTCCTTCCTTTACTTTTTTCACCTTATTTTATAACTCTGGATCATCCCTTTGTGCCTTCTTAATAATATCTTGCATTGATCGTTGCTCAATAATTTGGTCCAGGTAGGTGGTATCTTCTACCCTGATGATTTTTAAATCCATCCTTTTCATATCCAAGAAGATAGGGTCTTTCTAAATCTATAACATGGATAGAGTAGAAGATTCTTTTCTTCTTAGAGCATCAGCTACCTTGTTCACCTTTCTAGGATGATAGTGAATAGATAAATCCTAATACTTGATTATCTCTAACCATCTTCTTTGATTCTTGTTGAGATCCTTTTGTGTGAATATATACTTTAAGCTCTTTTGGTCGGTGTATATGTCACACTTCTCACCATAAAGGTAGTGCTTCCAGATTTTCAAGGAAAAAATCATGGCTTCCAACTCTAGATCATGCGTCGGGTAGTTCATCTCATGGATCTTCAAATTCTGTGAGGTGTAGGCTATCACATTATCATTTTTCATGACTACGCAACCCAAGACATTCATGGAAGCATCGTTGTACACCACAAAACATTCTCTACTTTTCGGTAATTTGAGTATAGGTGCAGTGATCAGCCTTATCTTTAGCTCCTTGAAGCTTCCCTCACATTCTTCCATCCAGACAAAACTTACCCCTTTCCTTGTTAACTTAGTTTGTGGGCTTGAAAATGATGAGAAATTTATCAAAAAATGTCAGTATTACCCAGCTAATTTAAGAAAACTATAGATTTCTGTGACACTAGAGGGGCTGGTCCATTCTTCAATCACCTTTATTTTTGAAGGTTCCATAGAAATTCACTCTCTTGTGATCACATGTCTCAATAACGTGACTTTCTTCATCCAAAATTCATACTTTCTGAACATGGAATACAACTTCTCCTTTCTCAATGTCACCAACACAAGTCTTAGATATTCTTTATGTTCCTCCTTGATCTTGGAGTATATGGGAATATAATCAATAAACACTAAGACAAATTTTTATAGGTAATGTCTAAAGACTATATTCATCAAATACATGAAGATTTTAGGGCCACTAGTAAGTCTGAAAAGAATCACAAGAAACTCATAGTTCCCATACCTTGTACGGAAGGCAGTCTTCTGAATATATTCATTCTTCACCTTTAACTGATGATATCCAGAATGAAGATCCACCTTTTAGAAGTATTGAGCTCCTCTTAACTTATCGAACAAGTCATCAATCATTGGAATATAATACTTTTTCTTAATGGTAATTTTGTTGAGTTACTGATAATTGATACACACCCACATTGTTCCATCCTTCTTCTTCATAAGGAGCATTGGTGCACCCCAAGGTGATGAACTTGGGAATATGAACCCTTTTTTCAAATTCTCTTGTAGATACTTATTTAACTACTTCAGTTAGATAGGAGCCATCCTATAGGGACACTTTGAGATAGGACTTTATCTGGGTATGAGTTCTATGGAGAACTCTACCTCAAGATCTGGGGGAAGTATGGGTAACTCTTCAGGAAATATGTGATGGTCATTTATGCAAAGTTGGCACTTTCCTTTCCCTCAACCATTTTGGTGAAGTATTCTTCTTCATAGGGTATCAACACCCACACCATTAAAGGATTTTTCAAACTAGATTCATGATCTTCCTTGCATTTATAGAGGATCATGGGATGGTTTGGAATATGAAAATATATTTCCTTTTCCTAACAATTGATATGTGATCTATATAACGAAGGTCAATCCATTCCCATTATACTGTCAAATTCCACCAAGGGAAGTATTACGAGATTCTATGGAAGAATCATCCCACATACACCAATAGGATAAGATTCAAACACTTGGGTTTCAATGATTTCACCACTTGATTTTTTTACATTTATCTCTACTTAAAGGTTTTGGGGCTTCAGTTTTATAGTTCTAGCAAACTTGCAAGATATAAAGGAATGCGTAGAACTAGAATAAAATAATAATTTTCCATTCTTGAGTGAATAGGAAGTGTACCTTGTATGAATTCATTATCTTGATCCACTTCTATATTAGTGATGGCATAAGCCTTCCTTTTTTCCATTGGATTTGGTGGCTACTGATGCGGATTACCCTCGAGGACTTGAGGTTTAGTGCACTGGCTTGCATATTTCCTTTGCTTATTATAGTTATAGCATTGAACCATGGGCGGTTCTCTACTTTCTTTCACCACATTTTCTTTCATTATCATGTATTCTCAACACTATTGAGCATGGCGTCCTTTCCTACACTTGAATCATTTCTTCATCCTTTTAAGGTAGTTCCCATGATGAAACTTCCCACATTTTTTTGCATGTGGTTCATTGAGTTTTCTTCTCACCTTTATCTTTAGATCCCCCATCTTGAAACTTCATCTTTAATTTCTTATCAACATATCCATGGGTCTGTTCTCCAAACTCCATATCCACTTTGAGAGTACACCGAACAACTTCTTCATAACTCAAAAAGTCTCGAATTGCAAGAGCCTTTAAAAGGTGTGGTTTTAATCCACTAAATAATATATCAATTTTTCTATCATTGTTCATAAAAAACCTGAAGCTTACCTTGAAAGCCTTATAAAATTATCTTCATAGGTTGTGATAGATTCTCCTTTCTTTTTCTTGGGCTCTATGAATTCTCTCTCCATATTTGTATGAAGAGTTCGTGGTAAATAATTGTTAAGAAATATGATCTTAAAGTCTTCCAATTCCATCTCTTAAATTTTATCTCTTAGCTTTGTGTTCTTAATCAAATCCCACCATTGATCAGCATCTCCATCTAGATGATAAATGGCTAGGGCCACCTTCTCCATCTTAGAACAATGTATCACAGAAAAGATCTTTAACATGGAGTTGACCCACTGTTCCGTAACTATTGGATCGGAAGATCCACTAAACATAGGTGGTTGTTGCCACATAAAACACTTGATAGAAAATTTCTCCCTCTTTGGTAAAGTATGATGTTCCCTGTTATTATGTTTATTTTTCATAACCTGAGATAGTTGGGTATGCATCGCCATGAATTTTTTAACTCCACCTCCCAAATAATTGGGGATGTCGTTCGGGCAATTGTTGCATTGTCCCTCGCACGATTTGTTGGACTAGTTTCTCCTAGTTCTCACCATTTTCTAAAATAGAAAATGTTAGGACAAAACATAATCCAACAATTCATGAATAACTTATTCATTTTTATGATTTACACCAAAATAATAACTTATGGGATCCCTATGTAAAGATTCTTGTGTTCATATTTGTACTTAGTCTTAGGCTAGAGGTTTTCTCTAGGATTCACTAATCCTAATTGTAATGCCCTAACCCTAGTTACCCAGAGTCGGTGCATTATTACATAACATTGACATGATCACAAGAGATCAAGTATCGAAAGATAGATTAGTTTAGTAGCCTTGAAGTACTACATACATACATAAGTTTTATATTAAATCATAACATAAAATCATTAACAACATTTTCCCCTTCGAACACACTTATATCCTTAGCCAATCCCTGCATGTCAACTATAAAATACTTTCTCACATCTCGAGAAAAATAAATCATAGAAAGGGTGAGCTCATATGCTTAGTAAGGATAACAATATATCAGAAACTTTCATAAATAAGCATAAACATTTAAGGCAATGTATAAGACTAAAACAAAAGCCTCTTTAAACTTAAAATTTAGCATAATATGGAAAATATAAATCAAAATAATGTCATTTACTTATTCACATATATATTCTGCTAGTAGAATGATCACATGTAATATCAATAGACAATTTCATAATGATGGAATGCATAATGTTGGGCATCATAACCATATAGTCAAGGCCTCGTGCCAATACTACAAATAAGATTTTTTCAAGCCCTTGTGCCAAGACACTAGTTTGTCTCGTGAGACCTACCGATGAATTGAGGAGCTATAGCAGGATCCACCCATGACTTACTAAGTCCAATGCATTCCTCATATGAAAAGGTTGAAACATAACATAAACATTCATATTAAAACTAGCATAAAAAATGTTAATACTTTAACCATAAACCATGAATGGTATAATAATAACACATCCATAGTCAAACATATCATAAAACCATCAATACAATATGGAATATTGTATCATAATAAATCAACTTCAAACAAGTGTAAAATCCATCAAAGGATGTTGACATAGATAAAATCAAAACCATTTAAGATAAATATCTCTTTCTATTTCGAAATCATTTAAAAGTCACATAATTATAAAATAAAATATTTATTTTGAAAATATTCTTATAAAATTTTAAGGGAATCTTCAAAGGTGTTATAACGGCGGAAAATAGTCTCACTCGCTGTATAAATTAAAAAACATTCTTTGCATAATTTTGTCAAAAAGGTCATAAAGAACCTTGTTTGGAAAATGACTAAAAAATTATGTTGGAATCCTCATGTGTTAATCATGTTTTAATGATCACAAATCCTATTACTATTAATTAATCACAATCTTAATTGCACAAGATCACAAATCCTATTACTATTAATCAATTTCAATAATAACTACACATCATGTTTTAATGATAACAAATCTTATGGATGTTAATTACTCTCTTTATTATTTAAAAGTCTTATGCATGATCACAAATCTCACTTATATTATCACGCCTTTATATTTATGATTCAAGTTCTCTTACTCTCTAATGATTAAACTTAATCCATATTCTGCATATTATTGTCTAAGTCTAAATACAGATATTTGTCTAAGTATGGAGACACCATGAAGGACTCACTGTGACCTAGACACCGTGACCCAGACACCGTGAACCAGACACCGTGAAGGACTCACCGTAACCCAGACACCGTGACCCAGACACTGTGAACCAGACACCGTGAAGGAAAAATCGTGACCTCGACACCGTGAGCTAGACACCGTGACATGGACATACCGTGAAGTTCATACCGTGAAGCTCATACTGTGAACCATATACTGTGAAGAAGAAACCGTTTACATAATCACTGTGAAACCGTTTCTTAACTTTTTTTCAATATTATTTAAATAATGCTAACGGTCATATTTGATGTTTTTAATGAAATTAATGTTATTTAATGATAGTTTTTGGCATGTCAGGAAACCGTATCTCGTACCTATGAAAAGGGAATCATTCCTACTGCCAGAACTCATGGAATATAAAGAATATTGAGATGCAGTACACGATATAGAAGAGAAGCAAGAAAAGTGTGACGATACAACAAGAAGAACTTACATACACCCGAGAGTACTGTGCTGAACTAGAAGAATAGTCCTGAACAAGAAGGAGATTTAAAGACTTTCAAAGAACTCTCATGAATTCAATCCAACACCACTAAAGAACATACGGTGAATCAAGAGATCATTCTCACTCCTGTAGAACATAGGCTTAACTATGACACTGTTTTTCAACAGAAAAACCAGAGAAGGACTCATAAGCATTCCTGCTGAATCCAACGAGTCCAGAGCTGCATTGATAATCACTAGAGCTTTCTAAACTCTTATCTGTTCTCTCTAAGTGATTTATTTATTAACTTTCGAGCAGTGTGGTGTACTCTGTATATCTTATACACACACTATCTCCTGCACTGAACTGGAGGATATCAAAATCCTCACTCCAAATCTCTTAACTCTTGTTTACCCACGTCAACTGTGGAAGAGGTCCTTGTGTAGCCTGGCCTTTGTTTTATTTCCCACGAAGAACAGTGGTAGAGGTCCCTGCGTGGCCTGGACAGTTTTTTAAACTATTGTTAACCCCGATCTAGGGTGTGGATCAAATTTATATAAATTTTAGAGGACTAACTCTCGGCTTGAGACGGAACCTCTTGTTATATCTGTTGTGCATCTTTAGTTTAAGTTCCAATTATACTACATGTATCTTATTTATTCTGCTTCTATTACTTTGAAATACAAAACTATTTTAAAGATACTTTGATAGTTAAATTAGAAAGTGTTTACACTTATTGTAAATCATTAGGTCAGTTTACAAATTTTTTTTGATCTTGTGGTTAAAATAACTGATACCTAATCAATATTTGAGAAGCAAAGTGAACATTTACAATCTGTATAAATTCACTCCAGTTTAAATTATTTTATAAATCGTGGGATTTTAAATAGACAATATTTTAACAGAAATTTTAATTGGAACTCAATTCACCCCCCTCTTGAGTGTCCACTCCGACCAACATTTGGTATCAAAGGTTTGTTTTTGTTTAAAGATTTTTGAAATAATCTGTTTTTCAACTGTGATTTTATTTTCATATTTAAAGATCTTAAATTTCTGTTAGTTCTAAATTTTATCTCTTTAAATTATCTTTCTAAAATCTAGCTATGGATAATAGACTAGAGGGTGCTGGTATTAACAGGCCACCTTTCTTCAATGGTACAAACTATGCTCAGTGGAAACTTAAAATGAAAATTCATTTAGCATGGGTTTTGATATCTGGACTGCTATAGAGTCACAATATAAAATTCCTGAAACTGAAAGAATAACTTGGGATGAACCTAAAAAGACTGCCTACTATAATAATTGTAAAGCCATGAATGCCATGTATTGTGCTTTAGGAGATGAAGAGTTTAATATAATTTCTACTTGTAAAACTAATTTTGAAATTTGGGATACTTTGGGTGTTTCTCATGAAGAAATAACCAATGTTAAAGAAATGATATTAAATACTTATACTATTAAATATAGTAATTTTAAAATGAAGACTGATGAACCTATTTCTGATATGTATCTCAGGTTTAATAAGATATTCAATACAATGAATTCACTCAGAAATGTTGTTCCAGTAAATGAACAAATTATGATAATCTTGATATGTTTACCAGACTGATGGAGAGGCACATCTATTTCAATCAGAGAGTCATGTGATATTGCTGCTCTACCTGTCAAAGAACTCATTGGTAAGCTTATGATGTCTGAGGAAGAACTCAAGGTGAATAAATAGGAAGATGATGAACCTAAGAGAAAATCTGTGTCTTTCAAGACTACTAATTCAAAGAGTAAGGACAAAGAAAAAGCTCAAATACAAACTGGCAGCTCAACCAGTGAAAATTCAGACTCTGATAGTGATGCTGAAATGGCTCAGATAGCCAGAAGGTTTAAGAAATTTTATAGGAAGAAGACATTTTTCAGAAAATCAAATTACAAAGGAAAGTATGACAATAAGGGATATTGGAAGAAGGATTGGAAAAATACAGATAAAAGTGATGAAGTTGTTTTCTATGAGTGCAAAAGGAAAGGACACATTAAAGTAGACTATCCAAAGTTAAAATTCAAGAAGAAATATGATTACAAGGATAGTAAGTACAAGAAATCTATGAAGGATACCTGGAGTGATTCTGAAGATAGCACAAGTGAATCTGAAATGTCTGATTCTGAAACAAATCATGCCAACATGTGTTTCATGACAAACACATCTGAGGTAACCTTAGATACTCCTATTTAAAATTCTTATTATTCTGGAGATGATGCAGAATCTGATTCTGATTCTGAAAACATGACTAGTGAGAAATTATTTGAATATTGTAATATGCTGGAAGAGACATGAAATGAACTTACGGATAAATACAAATCATTAAAGAAACAGCATGCTCTCACTTCAACTGTTAAAACTAAACTTACTATGGAAAAAGAGAAAAATTATCAATTGTTAAAGGAGAACACTGAACTGAAAATGTCTAATGAGAAACTTAGGAAGGACTTAGATAAGTTCACAAATGGAAAAGATACACTAACTCAAATGATAGGAAAGTAGGTTTCACCAAAATACACTACTGTAATAGGCTACAAACCTGGACAGAGACAACTTACTAAGAATAGATTTATTCCTAAATTTGGACAGAATACTACTAGTTCTAGTTCTAGACATTTATATGCTTCAACTAGTTATTCACATAGTTATAAATCAAATAGAGTTTATCTTTCAAAATATTTTGATTCTGTAAATTATATGAGACCCATAAGACAAATTTGGGTACCAAAAGATTTGATTGCTAACCTTTCTGGACCCAAGATGATCTGCGTACCAAAATCATTTCCTATCTAAATCTGTTTTGTAGGAAACCTACTTGAAGAGTTCCCACAAGAAGACATGGTATTTGGACTGTGGATGTTCAAGACATATGTTTGGGGATTACTCATGCTTCAAGAGTTTAATAAAGGTTGATGGAGGTCATGTCACCTTTGGTGATAATTCTAAAGGAAAGATCATTAGCCTAGGCCAAATTGGTAACACTGATTCAGTTTTAATTTCTAAATTTTTATTTGTTGATGGACTTAAATATAATCTGTTAAGTATTTCTCAATTATGTGATGATGGTTTTAAGGTCAAATTTGAAAATTATTCTTGTAATGTTTTTAATTCTAAAAATGTTTTAGTATTTTATTCTCTAAGAAATGAAAATGTTTATGCAGTTGATTTAAATTCCTTAGCTAAGAAAAATGTTACATGTTTAAATTCTTTTCATAAAGAGTCCTGGTTATGGCATAGAAGATTAGGACACTTCAATATACATTCACTTAGAAAACTAACTAGGAAGAACTTAGTTAGAGACCTACCTAAACTTTAGTTTCCAAATGAAAAATTTTGTAATCCCTGTCAAAAGGGAAAGCAACATAAATTTTCTTTTAAATCAAAGAAAGAAGTTTCAACTTCTCAACCTCTCGAGTTGGTTCACATGGATTTTTTTGGACCATCTAGAGTTTCTATCTTAAATGGGAAGCACTATGTCTATGTCCTAGTAGATTAATTTTCTAGATATACTTGGGTATACTTCTTAGCTCACAGAAGTGAAGCTTGTTCTTACTTTGTTAAATACTCCAAACCTGTAGAAAACCTTAGTGGACTTAAGATTAAAAATCTAAGAAGTAATCATGGTCGTGAGTTTGAAAATCAAGAGTTTGAATCTTATTGCTCACACAATGGCTATAATCATAACTTTTCTTCTCCTAGGACACCTCAGCAGAATGGTGTAGTAGAAAGAAGAAATAGAACCCTGCAAGAAATTGCTAGAACTATGCTTAATGAATATGACCTGCCTATTTACTTTTGGGATAAAGCTGTGAATACAGCTTGTTATATTATTAATAGAGTCTTAATCAGACCTATTCTTAAGAAGACCCCATATCAGTTGTGGACCAATAGAAAACCTAAAGTTAGTTACTTTAGAGTCTTTGGATGAAAAGTCTTTATTCTCAATACAAAATATAATCTTGATAAGTTTGCTTCTAAGAGTGATGAAGGAATCTTTTTAGGATATTCCTTAACCAGAAAAGCTTATAGAGTTTTCAATAAAAGAACCAAGTGTGTGGAAGAATCTGTTCACATCAAATTTTATGAAACTGATCCACATGAGCCTAAAACCTCTCTTGAAAATCTTGAAGAAGATTTATCTGTTCTGGACCTTAATGAAAAATCTAAAGAACCTACTATAAAGACAATCAGTTCTATACTTATTCCAAAATCTGCTTCTATTGAACCCTAACCTAGAGAAGAACCTGAAATTTCTAGTCCTACCTTTACTAGATCAACTAGAATTCTAAAGAATCATCCTTTAGATGTTGTTGTAGGAAATATTGATAGAGGGACACAGACTAGAGCTTCTCTAAGAAATCAGGTTGAACATCAAGCCTTCTTGTCACAGCTTGAACCTAAAAACATTGATGATGCTATTAATGATGAATTTTGGATAATTACTATGCAAGAAGAACTCAATCAATTTGAAAGAAATAAAGTTTAGAATCTTGTTGAAAGACCTAAGGAAACTTTCACAATAGGCACTAAATGGGTGTTTAGAAATAAAGTAGATGAATCTGGAAACATAGTTAGAAATAAAGCTAGGATAGTTGCACAAGGCTATAGTCAAGAAGAAGGTATTAACTATGAGGAGACTTTTTCTCCAGTAGCCAGATTAGAATCTATTAGGATTTTACTTGCTTATGATGCACAACTAAATTTCAAACTATATCAAATGGATGTCAAGAGTGCATTCTTGAATGGATATATTGATAAGGATGTTTTTGTTGAACAACCACCTGGATTTTCAAACTCTCATTTTCCAAATCATATTTCCAAATTATCAAAAGCTTTATATGGTTTAAAGCAATCTCCAAGAGCATGGTATGATAGATTAAGTACTTTTCTAATTTCCAAAGGTTTTACAAAAGGTATAGCTGACCCTACACTTTTTATAAAACGAATTTCTAAAGATGTTTTAGTAGTAAAAATTTATGTAGATGATATTATTTTTGGATCTTCAATAAATTCCCTATGTACTGATTTTTCTAAAATGATGCAAAATGAATTTGAAATGAGTTTAATGGGTGAACTTAAATTCTTTCTTGGATTTAAAATATTTCAAAATTATGATGGAATTATTTTAACTCAATGTAAATATACTAGAGATCTTTTAAAATTTTTTGGATTGGATAGCACAAAAGGTAGTGACACTCCCATGAGTACCACATGTAAGTTGGATCTTGATGAAGATGGTAAATCTGTTGATCAAACCACTTATAAAGGAATGATTGGAAGTCTACTCTACCTGACTGCTACTCGTCCTGATATTATGTTTAGTGTGTGTATGTGTGCTCATTTTCAAGAAAATCCTAAAGAGTCACATTTAAATGTTGTGAAGAGAATTTTCAAATACCTCAAGCATACTCCCAATTTAAGACTGTTCTATCCCAGAGGACAATCATTTGAACTAGTTAGTTATTATGATGCTGATTTTTCTGGATGTAAGTTAGATAGAAAAATAACCTCTGGAAAGTGTCATCTTTTAGGCAAGTCACAAGTATCATGGTGTAGTAAGAAACAAAATTCTGTTGCATTATCTACTACAGAGGCTGAATACATAGCTGCTGGCAGTTGTTGTGCACAAATTTTGTGGATGAAACACACATTACTAGACTATGGATATCAATTCATACATGTCCCAATAAATTGTGACAACATAAGTGCTATTAATATTTCTAAGAATCTTGTTTCTCATTCTAGGACAAAACATATTGATGTAAGACATCACTTTTTTAGGGATCATCAAAAAGGTGATATCACTTTGGAATTCATTGGTACTGAATATCAACTTGCTGATATATTCACTAAACCATTAAATTCTGAAAGATTAGACTACATCATACATAATCTTGGTATGATTAATCATAAGTAAATATCTTACTGATCTTAATGTTTAATACTTTACTGTATTTTACTTTACGGTTTCATACTCACTATGTTACAGTTACTGTTTCATACTCACGGTCTCACCGTTAAGACTTTTTGCTCACGGTCTTTCAACTCACTATCTCACCATGACAACTACCAACTGTCTCACCATGATGACTAGTTTTCATCACACCATAATTCATACTCACGGTCTCACCGTGAAGATTATTTATATTCTTATTTTTAACCCGTATCAGGGTAATTTTTATTTCACCGCTATTTGATTTTCCGCGTTTTTGTTTTTATGACGTTTGACATTCCCAAATGATAAAACTTAAGGGTTTAATTCGATTCCTTACCTGAACTCTCTCCTAAACCTTATCTTCCCTATCGCCCGAACCATCAGTGGATGCCAAGGATGAAGAATCCATCTTCACCGTCTTCTGAGAAGCGCCGCTCTAAGAAACAGAAGAGGATACCGAGGATAGCTCCCGAAGGACCTCTAAACCCAAACCTAGTAAGCCGTACAATTGTACCTGAAAAAGAGGTTTGCCCAGAGTGGTTGCTGTCTAGCAAGTATTTAGTTTTGAAAGTTTTAAAAGAACAAGGATGGATTAAATGGTTCTCTGGATAGAATAGACCGATTTAACCGAGGCTGGTATCTCAATTCTATTAGTATGTGAAGTTTTCTTTTAAGTTTGGAGAAAGCTTTATGGTAACAAGCTGGATAAATGGTCAGAAGTGATCTTTCTCTTTGAGGTTGTGGGATGCATGACTAAGAATTCCACATGAAGGAGTTTGTGAAGACTACCAGAGAGACCCTCCTCCATCTTCTGATATCTTTAATCTGGAAAATGCCTTGGAAATTTTAACTGGTAATGGCACCAAGTAAAGGGCCATTGTTGCAGAGCTAGATAGAGAATCTAGACTTCTGTTCAAATTTGTTCAAAATTTGATTAGTCTGAGAAAAGGAGATTTTAATAGAATGAAGTATTAGGATGTGTTCCTGATTCACCTGTTGAAGAATGGTCATAAGATCAACCTTTGTAAGTATGTTATTAACCATAACTGTGAGCTGATCAAAGTCACTTACAAATCCACCTCCTTGTTTTACTCAAGGATGATTTCAGCTAAGTTAGTTGCCAAAGGGATGGTTGGACCAAATGAAGAAAAGTTAGAGGACTTTGATTTCTGCCTATCCTTGCCTATCATCAGAAGGATGAAGATTAGCTGGAACCCCTGGAAGAAGTAGTGGGTTGAGGATAATGATCAACTCTATAAAAATTTAATCTTGTTGACTATCCAAGAAGGCCTAAGAATCTATCTGATCCTGGTTTGGAACTAGATAAAGTGGCTGAGTTTTTAGAAGAATAAGAATAGGAAGTAATAGCTGAAGTATCTCTTAGAGAAGAAGCTAGAAGACCTCTAATGGAGACAGCTCCTATTGAAAAAGAAAGGATTGTTATCCCTGCTGTTATCCCTGCTGAAATACCTCAAGGAGAGGAAGTTTTTGTTGGTTTGAGAGAAGAGGAAGCTCCTGCTTCTAATGAGGATTTCAATCCAGAAACTCATCCTACGGCTGTAAGAAAGTTGGTTTTTCCTAATTCAGAACAGCAAGCAACCTTAGAGACAGATCCTGTTGAAGAGGATATTTCTGTTGAGAATGAAGCAAGTCTGAAATCTCAACCAGTGGAACAATCGGTTCCTGAGATTATTCCCTCTGCTGAAGAGAGGATGGAAATTGCCTTTCAGCTGGCAAGGCAAGAGTTTTCTGAAGAGATTAGAGATGATCCTGTTGATCTTGACCATGTTTCTGAGCCTATAGTCTCTGAAATGGAAGCACAATTTGAGGGGGAGAAACCTCAAAACCATGAGATTATAGAAGCTAGATCTGCTGAAGCTTCTCAACCTACTGTCACATATTCTGTGTACACTCGGTATGAATTCCCAAGCTTTTATGATGTGAATGAGTCACAGCAAGTGACTACAACTAGAATGGATCTTTCTTCTCTGTTTCAACTGAATTATATAGCTCATACAGAACCAGAACCAGAGCCCCAACCTTAATCTGAGTCTGAATATGAGTCTGAAGATGACTCTGAACCTCAACCAGAACCTTCTCCTCTATCTTTACCTGTACCCTTACCCAAGATACACTCCTTTGTGACCAAAGATGATCTGAAAATTTTTGGAGAAACTTTGTTAGCTAGAGTTGAGAAAATTTTCTCCACTCAACCTCGTCCAGTGACTCAGTTAAGTCAAGGAGATGCATCAATTATCTTGGAAAATATTATATTGCATATTCAACCAAGGATGATCTGAGAAATTAAAGAAGTCAGAGTTGAGAATAATCTGCTGAGTGCTGATGTAGAAAATCAGAAAAATATGATAGAAAACTTGCAGAATGAGTTATCTTTGAGATCAGAGCCTACTCCTGTTTCTGCCCCTGCACCTGTTGCTGCTTCTCCTGAGCAGTCTGATTCCCTCCTTGCTAGGGAAATTGTGTCTCAAGTTCATCCATATCTACTTTATTTTGATGAAAAGATTGGAAAAAGACACACCAAGATGCTGGAACGCATGAGGGAGCTTGTAGAAAATCTGAATAAGCTTACAAATGAATACACTGGATTCCTACAAAAAGTTTTGAAATAGCTCAAAGTTCTAACAGAAGGTGTCAAGGCTTCACCTGCTTCTGGTCAGACCTCCACATCTTCTTTTCATGATTCTATGATGATATCCATAATCAAGGAAGAACTTCAGAGTGCCTTCAGTGTCTTGGATCTGTCTTCTTTGAAAGAAGTGGTTAAGAACAGTGATCGAGCATTGGGCTTGGTTAGAATTCATTCTAAGATAGCCAATGATGCTCAACAGGAGATCACCAAGAAAATAGATTTTTATCTCTCCCATATTTTCTCTAAAAGTGATATGACAGATCACTTTAGATATCTTGTGGAAAATTTGAGAATCCCTCTAGTGACTCAAGCTTTTAAAACTCAAGTTCATAAACTTACATACTTCACCAGATTGTTGGACAAATTTATGGAGAATAAGGACGATTTGGAAAAGGCTATGCAATATGGTGGTAAAATAATTACTGATTTCATCAATATTTTGAAGCCGTATCTTCATTTGCAGAGTTCTAATATAGTTTCTCCAGTTGTTGCACCCCTTAGACCTGGTCTACCTACCTTAGCCTCAACTGTCATGATAGTTAGCCAAGCTCTTTCTCAAATCCGTCCAGTCATTCTTGACCAACCACTGTCTAGATCTTCTACTGTTTCTACTTTGGCTCCATCTGTTTTTGAAGGTCTACCCTTACCCTCTTTTTCTACCACATCCATGCCTTCTTCTACCTCAACACCAGCTCCTACTGCTGATAAAGACAAGAAAAAGGTGGATCCCTGAAGCATCCAAGGACTGTTTTCTTTTTTATGGGATGTCATTTGTTGTTTCATGTTTTTATTTCTCCTGTATGTTCTCTTCTGAACCATTTTTAATGCAAAATGCAGTGTTTCATTTCATTTTCTCTACTTTTTGATAATCCCAAAAGGGGGAGAAAAACTACAAGTATAAAAGGGGGATAAAAACTACAAGTGTCAGTACTATAATGAGATATGTTATTAAAGAATCTATTATTCTTTAATTTTTGCTATTCTAATATGCTAGTTTCTTTAATGTTACATTCCATTTATATTCTGACTATATCTGATTTGTGATCATCAAAAAGGGGGAGATTGTTGGACTCCTCATGTGTTAATCATGTTTTAATGATCACAAATCCTATTACTATTAATTAATCTCAATCTTAATTGCCCAAGATCACAAATCCTATTATTTTTAATCAATTTCAATAATAACTACACATCATGTTTTAATGATAACAAATCTTATGGATGTTAACTACTCTCTTTATTATTTACAATTCTTATGCATGATCACAAATCTCACTTATATTATCACGCCTTTATATTTATGATTCAAGTTCTCTTACTCTCTAATGATTAAACTTAATCCATATTCTGCATATTATTGTCTAAGTCTAAATACAGATATTTGTCTAAGTATGGAGACACCGTGAAGGACTCACCATGACCCAGACACCATGACCCAGACACCGTGAACCAGACACCGTGAAGGACTCACCGTGACCCAGACACCGTGACCCAGACACCGTGAACCAGACATCGTGAAGGACAAACTGTGACCTCGACACTGTGAGCTAGACACCGTGACATGGACATACCGTGAAGTTCATACCGTGAATCTCATACCGTGAACCATATACTGTGAAGAAGAACCCGTCTACATAATCACTATGACACCGTTTCTTAACTTTTTTTCAATATTATTTAAATAATGCTAACGGTCATATTTGATGTTTTTAATGAAATTAATGTTATTTAATGATAGTTGTTGGAATGTCAGGAAACCGTATCTCATACCTATGAAAAGGGAATAATTCCTACTTCCAGAACTCATGGAATATAAGGAAGATTGATATGTAGTACACGATATAGAAGAGAAGCGAGAAAAGTGTGACGATACAACAAGAATAACTTACATACACCCGAGAGCACTGTGCTGAACTAGAAGAACAGTCTTGAACAAGTAGGAGATTGCAAGACTTTCAAAGAAATCTTATGAATGCAATCCAACACCACTGAATAACACACGACGAATCAAGAGATCATTCTCACTCCTGTAGAACACAAGCTTAACTATGACACTCTGTTTTTCAACAGAAAAACCAGAGAAGGACTAAGAAACATTCCTGCTGAATCCAATGAGTCCAGAGTTGCATTGATAATCACTATAGCTTTCTAAACTCTTATCTATTCTCTCTAAGTGATTTATTTATTAACTTTAGAGCAGTGTGGTGTACTCTGTATATCTTATACACACACTGTCTCATGTACTGAACTGGAGGATATCAAAATCCTCACTCCAAATCTCTTAACTCTTGTTTACCCATGTCAATTGTGGAACAGGTCCTTGTGTGGCCTGGTCTTTGTTTTATTTCCCATGAAGAACAGTGGTAGAGGTCCATGTGTGTCCTGGACATTTTTGTAAACTGTTGTTAACCCCGATCCAGGGTGTGAATCAAATTTATATAAATTTGAGAGGACTAAGTCTTGGATTGAGACTGAACCTCTTGTTATATCTATTGTTCATCTTTAGTTTAAGTTCAAATTATACTACATATATCTTATTTATTCCGCTGCTATTACTTTGAAATACAAAACTATTTTAGAGCTACTTTGATAGTTAAATTAGCAAGTGTTTACACTTATTGTAAATCAGTAGGTTAGTTTCAAAAGTTTGTTTGATCTTGTGGTTAAATTAATTGAGACCTAATAAATATTTGAGAAGCTAAGTGAACATTTTCAATATATATAAATTCACTATAGTTTAAATTATTTTATAAATTGGGGGATTTTAAATAGACAATATTTTAACAGAAATTTTAATTGGAACTCAATTCACCCCCCTCTTGAGTGTCCACTCCGACCAATAGATTAATTTATATAAATATTATAAATAGTCAAAAAGGGTATAAATGGCTTTAACCCATAGTCTAAGAAATAGTAAAAATGTTTTGAAATACATTTTTAAGAAACACAGATGTGGATGATAAAGAGGTCCCAGTAGATACTAACATATAAACAACCTCTGATAATAAAGAGATTGTATAATTAACTCTTACCTTATACTTTAACTTGATCAAGGGTATGTTAACCTTATGTATAATAGTTAAATAATTTTTATTAAATTATAAAATAACCACATACATAAATATGATATCATATATGATCTTATAATATTGCGTTGTTAGTAATATTTCAGTAGTATCATTGTTTTGGGTGTTAACTAATTCATTTTCCTTTATATTTTTTGTTAAATAAGTCATGTTTGTTATGGATAGGATGTATTTTATTCATATCCAAAATTATATTAACTTCTTAAACATTATTTTTAATCAAAAAATTAAATTTATTCTTTAATGGTTATGATGGGGAATGAATCTCATCGCGTTCGTGGGTACAGTAATCTGTACGTATGCACGAGCGACAATACCATTCTATTGATGGTGAAATCATATGTAATTGGATAGTATATAATATATAAAGAATAATTAACATTCTATATTTATTATTTACATCATTTATACTCATTATTATACCCATCCAAATAATGAAGTGTTTGAATAACAAACTACACCACGACGTGGAGACGGTAAGTTGTACGTATGCACGTATGGTGACTTTTCATTCATAGGATGGATAGAATAATGAATATGGTTGTAAAGTATTTATAATAAAATTACATTATATAGAAGGTATTGGATTTATTATTTTGGTATGGAAACAACAAAGAAAGAGGAAGTGTAAGAAGAAGAGAACTTTGAATGCGGTGATGAAATTATTACCTCTTCTTTGGGTGATTCCTTTTGATTTGATCAAAAGGGCTCTATAGGTTGGATTTATGATCAAAGTAAGGCCATTAGGTTGAATTTAGAGTATTTGGGATGATATTTGATCAGGGGTTGGCTGAGCCAAATGGCTTTTGAGGTGTGATTTTGATAGAAGAGTAAGTACCCCTTTATAAGAGATGTGAGGGTCACTTTAGGAAAAGTTTGAAATATTATTTTATTATACAATAATATTCGGTTTATAATGGCTACAAAATGATTTATGTCGAGAATAGTGCGGGTATGTGTCAAAAACCTCTCAACCAATATGTTTTAGATAGGTTTAGATCACTATATTAACCTTATCTTTTAGATTTAACTCTTAGTTAAATAGTTTAACTTGTACCATGTATTCTTGTATTATTATAATAAATGGTTAATAAACTTGATATAAAAAGTCAAGTGAACCCCAAGTGGTTAATTATTAATATATCTAACCTTAAATAAGTCCTTTGGCCAAAACTTATATTTTTATGAATATTATATCAATTAATAATATATTATTTGTTTTAAAAACTCATTTATGTCAATTTTGACACTATTTGGTAATTTGTTTTTATGAAAGTAATAAAAACTTTATTACTTTGAAAAAAATATTTAATCAACCCTAAAATGACATATTAACCTAGAAAATTAGTGTAATTCATCATAAGTCTCAATTTACATTTATTTAGATATTTATAATATCAATTATTTTAATCATTCATTAATAAGGTAATTATTGCATCATCATTGTGTCATAAATAAATTTAATTATTTAAAGTCTAAAAATTATAAATAAAATACCATTATTTAGTAAATATTTTTAGATTTATAATTAATATTTATATTTGAATTTATCTTATGTATAACCCTATATTAAAAATGGTTTAGTTATTAAACTTTGAATTTAACACTTTCAACTCTTCTTGAAATAAAATAATAATAAATGTCCTAATCTAATCCAAGTGGACCAAAAGGATAATATTTTATTCCTATGGTTGATTTTGGTCTAAATACACTTATCCAATAGAATTAGGACATGTTAAGGTAATTATAATATCATTTTTACCTTTAATTACTCTATTTACTTTTAACCGTGGTAAATAAAAGTCAAAAGTTACTATTCATCAAAAATTATTTTCATCATATTGAACCACATTTTACTTACTGATGTCAACTGTGTCTCTCATATTTTTGAAATTCAACTCACATAAGTGGTAAAATTAAGTTTTATGCAAATTTTCAAATGCTCCTAGAAGGTCGGTAAAAGACAGTAAAAAGTTCAATAAAATTTAATATATCTAATATTATTATAAAATTACTCCAATAAATTACATTAAATGTATATGGGTATTACGTATCTATTTTTACCTAATATAAATTTAAATAAAATAACTAATTATTTATATATAAAGTCGGTTTTAAACAATAACGTAGTGTTTTTCACTATTCATCAAAAATTGAAAGTTTTCAAAAAAATACCAAAAAATCACCCTAAGCTAATTTTGATATTTCGAATCCAAAAATAAAGTCCATTTTGAAAAATAAAATTTATAAATTTTCAAAAAGTGAGTATTACTATTCATAACGGCTAGTTTGATTGGTCGTGGTGTGTTAAAACTCCACGTTACGTACAACGCAAGTTATTGCATTAATCAAAGGGAAATGTACCATGGAAGCTTGGGGTGTTACATTTTTCCCTCCTTCAAATAATTTTTTCCTATAAATTTCTAGATTATTACAGTATAAAAATATTTGGGTGGTTCTTCATCATAAGTTCCTCGGGTTTTCACGTTGCATCTTTCATCTTATGGTTTCTCCATAGAACTTTTACCAAACGAGTCGCCTGGTTTCTCAACACTTGTTCTCTAGTATCAATAATTCTGATAGGCTCTTCGCAATAAGACAGGTCGGGTTCCAGTTCTATTTCTTCATAGGTGAGTACATGTGTTGGGTTAAGCATGTATTTCCCCCACAGTTGAAAGGTCTGATGTACCTGGAACTTAATTTACCCTTATTACTGAATCGTATAACTCCCTTAAATGGAGATACCTTCAAGAAAACATGATCTCATACTTGAAATTCCAAATACTTCCTTCGATTATCAGTATAGCTATTTTTCCTACTTTGAGTTTCTTTGATGTGGGTTTAGATAACCTTCACATTTTCCATTGTTTCCTCAACAAGTTCTGGCCTTATGAGTTTTCTTTCACAAACATCATCCCAACAAGTTGGTGTGCGGCATCTTTTTCCTTATAATGTTTCATATAGTTCCATATGAATACTTTAATGGAAGCTATTGTTATAGAAAAATTCTACCAGAGGTAAATATTGATCCCACATACCTTTAAAGTCAAGTGAGAAGGATATCAACATGTCTTCTAAGGTTTTAATAGTCCATTCTGATTGTCCATTAGTTTAAGGGTGGTAGGCAGTGCTCGAACGAAGTTCAGTATCCGAGGAATTCTGAAGACTTTTCCAGAATCTTGATGTAAAACAGATATCACGATTAGAAACAATCAATAGGGGTACTCCATAAAGTCTTACAACTTCATTAATATATATTCTTTCTAGACGTTCAAGTGGTAAATCTTCTCTTATAGCAAGAAAATGTGATGACTTGGTAAGATGATCAACAATGACCCATATTGTATCATTTCTTCTAGGAGTCTTTGGTAGTCCCATGACAAAGTCCATCATAATATCATCCCATTCCCACTCAGGTATGGGAAGAGGTTTCATGATTCCTCTAGGATATTTTATTTCATCTTTCACTTGTTGACAAACCATACATCTTGACACATAATCATCAATCTCTCTCTTCATGTTGTCCCACCAAAAATGTTCCTTCAAATCTCTATACATCTTAGTGCTACCAGGGTGTATAGAGAAATTGGAGCTATGATAATCATCCAACAATTCCATTTTTAGATCAGGTATGTCAGGAACACAAAGTCTCTTCCCAAATTTTAAAATTCCATCTTCATATACAAAGTCCATCAATCTCCCATCATTTACAGCTTTAATTTTCTTTTGAAACTCCTCGTCATCAGTGTGAAAAAATTTTATCCTTTCTAGTAAAGATGGTTTTTCAATAATTTGAAAAAGTATTTATGTTTCACCTTCCATGATTATTCCCATATCCATCTTTACTATATCCATGAACATATGATCCCTTTCAACTCTCATCTTGTTCAAAACTCCATGATCCTTTCTGATTAAAGAATATGACACCTTATTTTCCTTCCCTGGGTGGTAGTGTATAGTGAAATCATAATCCTTAAGTAGTTAAATCCATCACCTTTGCCTAATGTTGATTTATTTTTGTGATAAAATATACCTCAAACTCATGTGATCAGTATATATCTCACATTTTTCACCATAGAGATACTGTCTCCATATCTTCAAAGAAAATATTACAGCTGCTAACTCAAGATCATGCATGGGATAGTTTTGTTCATGAATTTTTATTTTTTTTTGATGCATATTCAATAACTCAATCATTTTTTATAAGGACACAACCAAGTCCTTTCATTGAAGCATCACTATAAATAAAAAAACCATCATTCCCCAATGGTAGAGTCAAGATAGGATCATTGAATAATCTTCTCTTCAGTTATTCAAAACATTCTTCACACTCTTTTTTCCAAACAAATTTAACCCCTTTACATGTGAGCTTGGTTAATGGGTTATCCAATTGGGAAAAATTATGGTTGAAATGTCAATAATAACCTACTAAACCAATAAAACTGTGTACCTCAGTTATACTCTTCGGTACTGGCCATTCTTGGATTGCCTTAGTCTTTGAAGGATCGACAGATATTCAATCCTTAGAGACAATATGGAAAAGAAAAGAAATCTCATAAATCCATAATTCACAATTTCTAAACTTCCCATATAATTCATTTCTTCTGAGGGTTTTCACAATAGTTCGCAAGTGATTTTCATGATCTTCTTATATTTTAAAGTATACCAAGATATCATCAATAAATACCACTACAAATTCATCAAGATATTTATTGAAAACTCTATTCTTTATATCCATGAAGACAGAGGGTGCATTAGTCAATCCAAAAGGAATTACTATAAACTCGTAATGTCTGTACCTGGTTTGAAATGCTGCTTTTGGAATGTATTCCTTCGTCACACACAACTAATGATATTCAGATCGAAGGTAAATCTTTGAAAAATATTGAGCTCCATAAAGTTGGTCGAATAAATCATCAATGTGAGGTAGGGTTACTTTTTTTTATTATTATAGAATTGATCTCCCTATAGTCAATGCACAACCTCATAGATCCATCTTTCTTCTTAAAAAAAGAATAGGGGGTCCCCATAGAGAAACACAAGGGAGAATAAATCCCTTATTAATCAATTCCTCTATTTGTTTCTTTAGTTCCACTAAATCCATAGTTTCCATTCTATAAGAGGTATTCGATATGGTCATTGAACCAGGAATTAAATCAATGAAAAACTCAATTTCTCATTTTGGAGGATGTCCAGGTAAATCCTCTGGAAACACATCAACATAGTCTTGTACAATAGGTAAATCCTCTATTTGAACATTATTTTCCTATCCCATAGTTATTTCATTCTCTTCCTCCCCAATAATTGAATTTAGTACAGCTACTGGGGGTGGATCTAGATAAGAATCAGGTGGTGATATTTCTTCTCTAAAGATAAGTTACTCCTTATCATCATCAAAAATTGTAACCTTCTTCTTCTTACAATAAATTTTCACATCAAGGTATGAAATTCAATCCATTCTAAGGATTATATCAAATTAAATCATGGGTATGATAATGAGATCAGAATATAAAGAACATTTATATGCCCTAATGGGAACTGATTCACAAAACTTTGTTTCAATGATACTTCCCTTAAAAGTTTTTCCTGAAAACTCCCTTGTTAAATCAAATTAGAAATATCTAATTTTCTCATAAAATTGGGAAGATATGAAACAATGTGATGATCCAAAATCAAATAAAGCATTGGCTAAACTTGAGGAAACCATTAAATTATCTGCCACCATGTCTTTTGGAGCTTCAACCTCAGCATTAGTGATCGTATAATTTTGACCTTTCTCCCTTATACTTTTATGAGTTAATTTTCCTTGGTTCTTAGGAAATTCATTTTCATAATACCCATTTTCTCTATAATTGTATCATTCAACATTGACAGCCTCTTTCTTTCCCTTACAATCACGAGCCTGGTGGTCTTTTTCACCACACTTGTAACAGACTCCCATTACCTTCAGGAAAGTACTGGGGTGTTTCTTCCCCAATTTACCATAGGATGGATATTCAAATTTTCCCTTATTTCCTTTATTTCCATTCCCAGATTTTTCAATAGATCTCTTATTCTCTTTATTTTCTTTAAAGTTGTAATACTTAGAGAATTCCTTTTCTATCTTGATAGCACATGATACAATATCTTCGTATGATGAGAAATATTGTGAGACTAATGCTCGATGGAGAAATGGTTTTAACCCATTAAAGAATCGATCAATCTTACACCTTGGGTTATTTATATAATCTGTTTCATGCCTTGCTAACCTTGTAAAGTTATCCTCATACTTTGCGCCATTCTCATCCTCCTTTTACCTAAGACTCGGAAATTTTCTTTCCATATTTGCTTGATGGTCACGAGGACATTTTATTTCTAATAAAATATCTTTAAACTCTCTCAATTCCATATTTTATACTTATTGCTCTTCCTTTGTGTTTTGAATTAATGACCACCATTGATCTGCACCTCCTGTGAGGAGATAAACTGCCATGACAACTTTTTACCTTTTGCTACTCCCTAGAGCATGAAATATTTTCTCTAAGGAACTTATCCATTGCTTAGCTACAAATGGATTTGTAGTCCCATTGAATTTTGGTGGTTGTTACCTCATGAATTAGTTTAACATTGATCCTCTATGTTGTGGATCATCGTGCTCTATATGGGTAAGGTTATTATTCATAACCTGAGTGAGTTGTCCGAGTATGGTGATAAGATGATCAGCACTAGTTGTATCACCAGCTCCACTATAATTATATTAAGTAGTAGGTAAATACCTGTATGGATTTCATGCATTGATATGGTTTCCATTCCTTCCACTAGTAATCATTTATAAACGATGGCATACACTAGATTAGTTTATGAATCGCAATACATAATTCCAAACTTGTAAAATACTTAACATAAATTGAACAGTTTATGGATATAATCTATATTCATAAAAAAAATTCTTTGAGGAGTTATATACTCATAAATCCTTCATAATGGTTTGTGGATAAAATGTGAACTATCTTAAGCATATCCCCTAGGAGTGTCATAACCAAGAGTGCAGCAAGGCTCATTGTCATGTACCAGGATACCTCAGGTCAAGCCTAAAACTCCTTGTCGGAGTTTCTACTCATAGGTACATCTGTGCCAGAGCTGCCTCTACCTGATCGTATCTAGACAGGGATGTATTTCTTGGAAAATACACAAAATATCTACATTACCAAAATTCTAGGAAGTTCTTCTATACTAATCCTCAAAGTCTATCTTAGGGTAATATTCTCTAATTAGAGTTTTTCTAAATCCAGCTTCCAAGGTTTGTACTAAACTTCCTCTGATACCAACTGTAACGCCACGACCCTAGTTACCCAGAGTCAGTGAATTATTACATAAAATTTGCATAATCACAAGAGATAAAGTCTTGAAAGACCGATTATTTTAGTATCCTTGGAAGTACTAGATACATACATAAGTTTTACATTACATCATGAAATAAAAACATCAAAAAAAATTTGCCCCCTTTGAACACACTTATATCCTTATCCTATCCCTACAGGTCAACCATAAAATACTTATTCACATCCTGGGAAAAATAAAACATAGAAAGGGGTGAGCTCAGATGCTCAGTAAGGATAACAATATAGCAGAAACTTTAATAAATAAGCATAAACATTTAAGAAAATGTATAAGACTAAAAAAATCCTTTTAAAACTTAAACATCATCATAATATGGAAAATATAAATCAAAATAATTCCATTTACTTATTCACATGTATATTCAACTAATCGAATAATCACTTGTGATATCAATAGACAATTTCATAATGATGGAATGCATATTGTTGGATATCATAACCACATAGTCACGGCCTTGTTCCAAGACTACAAAATAAGATTTTGTCAAGGCCTTGTTCCAAGACACTATTTTGCATCATGAGACCTACCAATGCATCTAGGAGCTATAACGTGCTCCACCCGTCACTTACTAATTACAATGCATTCCCCATATGAAAAGGATGAAACATAACATAAACATTCATATTAAAACTATCATAAGAAATGTTAATACTTTAACCATAAACCATGAATGGAATAAAAATAACACATCCATATTCAAACATATCACAAAACCTTCAATACAATATGGAATATTTTGTCATAATAAATCAACTTCAAACAAGTGTAAAATCCATCAAAGGATGTTGGCATAGATGAAATCAAAACCCTTTAAGAGAAATATATCTTTCTATTTTGAATCATTTAAAAGTAACATAATTATAAAAGAAAATATTTATTTTGAAAATATTTTTATAATATTGTAAGGGAATCTTCGAAGGTGTTATAATGGTGTAAAATAGCAGCACTCACCATATAAGTTAAAAAAACATTCTTTCCTTAATTTTGTCAAAAATGTCGTAAAGGACCTTGTTTAGAAAATGAATGAAAGATTCCATTATAAAAATATTATAAAAAGTAAAAAAAGGTATAAATTACTTTAACCCATAGTTTAGGAAATATTAAAAAAATCAAATATAATTTTAAGAAACACAGATGTGGATGATAAAGAGGTCCCAGTATATACTCACGTATAAACAACCTCAGATAATAAAGAGATTATAGAATTAACCCTTACCTTGTACTTTTCCTTAATAGAGGGTATGTTAACATCCTATATAATAGTTAAATAATTATTATTAAATTATAAAATAACCACATACATAAATATGATATCATATATGATCTTCTAATTTTTCTTTGTTAATAATATTTCAGTGGTATCATTGTTTCGAGTGTTAACTTATTAATATTCCTTTATATTTTTTATAACATAAGTCAAGTTTTTATGGATAGGATGTATTTGATTAATATCCATAATTATATTAAGTTATTATACATTATTTTTAATCAAAAAATGAAAATTATTCTTTAATGGTTATGATGGGGAATGAATCTCATCGCGTTCGTGGAGACGGTAATCTGTACGTTTGCAGGAGCGACAATACCATTCTATTGATGGTGGAATCATATATAATTGGATGGTATATCATATATAAAGAATCATTAACATGTTATATTTATTATTTACATGATTTATACTCATTATTATACCCATCCAAATAATGAAGTTTTTGAATAACAAACTACACCACGAGGTGGAGACAGTAAGCCGTACGTACGCACGTATGGTGACTTATCATTCCTAGGATGGGTAGAATAATGAATATGGTTGTAACATATTTATAATAACATCACAGTATGTAGAAGGTACTTGAGTTATTATTTTGTAATTGAAACAACAAAGAAAGAGGAAGTGGAAGAAGAAGATAACTTTGAATGAGTTGATGAAATTATTACCTATTCTTCGGGTGATTCCTTTTGATTTGATCAAAACGGCTCTATAAGTCAGATTTATGATCAAAGTAAGGACCCTAGGTCGAATAAAGGGTATTTTGGAGGATATTTGAGTAGGTTTTGTCCTAGCCAAATGTATTTGGAGGTGTGATTTTAAGAGAAGGGGAAGTACCCTTTTATAAGAGAGGTGAGGGTCACTTTAAGAAAATCTTGAAATATTATTTTATTATACAATCATATTCAGTTTATAATGGCTCCAAAATTATTTATTTCAAGGATAAGGTGAATATGGGTCGAAAAACTCTCAACCAATATGATTTATATAGGTTTAGGTCACTATATTTACCTTATCTTTTAGATTTAACTCTTAGTTAAATAGTTTAACTTTTACCGTGTATTCTTGTATTATTATAATAAATGGTTAATAAACTTACTATAAAAATCCAAGAGAACATCAAGTGGTTAATTATTAATATATATAACCTTATCTATGTTCTTTGGCCAAACCTTATATTTTTAGGAATATTATATCAATTAATAATATAGTATTTGTTTTAAAAACTCCTTTATGTCAATTTTGACACTATTTGGTATTTTGTTTTTGTGGAAGTCATAAAAACTTTATTAATTCGAAAAAAAATTATTTAATCAACTATAAAATGTCATATTAACCTATAAAATTATTTTAATTCATCATAAGTTTCAACTTACATTTATTTGGATATTTATAGTATCAATTATTTTAATCATTCATTAATAAGGTAATTACTGCATCATCATTGTGTCATAAATAAATTTATTTATTTAAGGTATAAAAATTATAAATAAAATAAAATTATGTGTGAAATATATTTATATTTATAATTAATATGTATAGTCAAATTTATCTTATGTATACCTCTATATTAAAAATGGTTTAGTTATTAAACATTGAATTTAACACTTTTAACTCTTCTTGAAATAAAATAATAATAAATGTTCTAATCTAATCCAAGTAGACCAAAAGGATCATATTTTATTACTAAGATTTATTTTGTTCGAAATACACTTATCCAATAGAATTAGGACATGTGTTAGGGTAATTATAATATCATTTTTATCATTAATTACCCTATTTACTTTTAACCGTGGTAAATAAAAGTCAAATGTTACTATTTACCAAAAATTATTTTCATCTTATTGAACCACATTTTACTTACTGATATCTACCATGTCTCTAAGATTTTTGAAATTCAAATCACATAAGTGGTAAAATTGCGTTTTATGCAAATTTGCAAATGCTCCTAGAAGGTGGGTAAATACGGTAAAAAGTTCAATAAAATTTTATGTATCTAATATTATTATAAAATTACTTGAATGAATCACATTGAACATATATAGGTATTATATATCTATTTTTACCTAATATAAATTTAAATAAAATAAGTAATTATTTAAATAAAAATTCGGTTTTAAACAATAACGTAGTTTTTTTCACTATTCATCAAAAATTGTATGTTTTTTGAAAAATACCAAAAATTCACCCTAAGCTAATTTTGATATTCTGAATCAAAAAATGAAGTCCATTTTGAAAAATAAAATTTATAAGATTTCAAAAAGTGGGTATTGCTATTCATAAAAGCTATTTTTATTGGTCGTGGTGTGTTAAAACTCCAAGTTGCGTACATCTCAAGCTATTGCATGAATCAAAGGGAAACGTACCGTCGAAGCTTGGGGTGTTGCACTAATTCTCAAATTAACTAAACACTGCCTCTGATACCAATTATAGAGACCCTATCTTTACTTACATTAATATTACATCATTATAAATATAAACAACATAGTAGTATTACAGGATGAGGATCCATAAATTTAGTGTCTTGGGAAAACTAGGACAAAACATAACTTTAAAACATCAATCATAAACATTTATTTAATTCCTTATTCTCTAGACTCTTATTGGCACTTTACCTATCCTTAGTACATGTAGTCACCTGACGATATATATTAAAATTGGTGAGATAAAATCCTAGTAATAGGATGGATAAGAACAATATAGCATACGGTGAGCATAATCATAACATTATCATCAAAATCGTGAAAGTAAACATTAATAAAAGACTTGAAATGTGGCAATGCATAAAAAATGAAACATCATGTCTTAGTGGTCATTTACCACACGTAGTTGTGAAAAAATATTGCAACATGTTCACACATAATTTTACATTAACTCATGAGATTCATCACTTTACCCAATGCATTGGAGCGCTCTATAATTCTGGGTGCACCCGTCACATGATAACATTCATTTTGCGCTATATAATTATGGGTGCACCCGTCACATCATAAAATGATAATTATCATGCCCTCCACATAAAACATATATCAAAAATTAACATAAATAACCCATGTAAAGGTATGGGTTTCATCTCATAGGAACACATTCAAAAACTTTGGGCTCCTAAAAGAAAGAGGTAATAACATACTTGATACAAGAACCATCAACCTTGAGTGAGATGTAAAAGGTGTGTTTTTGAAAGAAGTATTATTTTGGAAAACATTTTTTTGACATAAACTCTAGTGGAAAACATTTATATCCCAAAAAATGTAATATAATAATAAAAAAATATTTTTAAGAAGTGACCATACCCAAAATTGAGTGAAATAGGGAGAACCCGAAGAAGGAAAGTTGGGTTCGAGAATTTCCTCTTACCATGTATCTGAATGCTTTCTTTACTTTAATGTCCTGTATAACCACATTAGATACATTAATTAACAATTAAAGAACCTTTTTCACATTAATATGGTTCATTATGGTTTCATTAAGTTATTTTATGGGCCTTTTTATGAGTTAGAGAGTTTAAATACATTGTTCGGGAATGTTAGTTTATATGGTTTTCTTGAGCGGTTCACTTGTATTCATAAATGGAAGTTCGTGTAGAACATGGATAAACATACAGAACTTATCATTCATGTTTTTATATATATTCAAGTAGTTTATATTATCTTACAATGAATTATATTATATACTGGGTGGATGAATCATTAGATAAGAATTTAATGATGATCGTTTGGGTTAATTCAGGCGGTTTTTCGACCACAATGAAATTATTTTGTTTAATCATTTAGTAATATGTACATAAGTTAGATCCAGAACATTAAATAGTATATAGTACATATTAAATAATCTGTTTCAACCATAAAAATGGTTTCATGACCAGATCTTAAGGAGTTAAAGGAAAAAAGAAAACATGTCGTTCTTGAAGGTGATAAATTAACACCTAAGAACAACGCTTTCCTTTCTAAAATAAAAAGAAGAGGAGATGGGGATTGGATGATATATAATCCCATTAGTATCATAGAATTCAATTATATGTATTATAATGGAGTTACCAAACCATTTTGATGCGTATAGGTAGGGATATATTAATTAAATAACTTGTAATTGAAAGGAAATTAATGGAAAAGAGAGAGAGAGGAAGTACCTCGTGAATCCTCCTCTTGAGATCCTCCTTAAGGAACCTAGGCTTGGTATTTTGATGATACCAGAAGATTTTTTACATGAGGGAGAGTCTAGGGAATATTTTTGGGTAGAGTTTAGATAAGTATTGAAGCTTTAGAGGTGTGAGTAAATGAGGGTGTTAAGGGTGGTATTTATAGTGGAGGGGAGAGGGGTTCTTTTAATATTTTAATCATTAGTTTATTAGTTTCCACCAAGATAAGAAATAGTGATGATTCCATGACCAATAATAGTATATATGGAATGAGAGTTCTAGATTTTTTTTCTTACATCACATGTGATGATAGTAATAGTGGATTTAAATTATAATTTACTTATACAGTAAATTAATGTATTTTACTATTCACCAAAAATTCAAGTATTTCTGAAAAATACCAAAAATCCACCCTAACCATTTTTTGATGTGTGGAATCCAAAAATGAATTCTATTTTTAAAAAATAATTTTCTAAATATTATTAATTTATTTTTTAAAATAAAAAACATAATTTACTTGAAAAATATAGTTTTTAAAATTAAAACTGATTTTATAATGCTTTCAAAAATTACATAAGGCCTTATAAAATTATCTTAGAACCATAAGACATAGAATTTTTAATTTATGAACACATTTTAGGATAATACATTTTATTTCAAATTAATTATTTATTTATTTATGACTTACAAAAATACCATAACTTTTACTATGGTCAAATTGTCACTTCTATGATGCCTAAATTTTATTTAATCATTCAGAGGTAAGGTTACTATTATTTTGGAATATTTATTATTCATAAATTTTGTACTAATATTATAACGACCCACACTTTACATACATTGTTAATACTTCAAAATTGAAGCACACTTATTACAACATATGACAAAACCACAAAGGACCGTATAGGTATAGTGTCTTTAGAAACTGGGAAACATAAACAACTGGTTCATAAATCTTCTACAGTGTCTCCCATTTATTTCATCATATCTAGGGTCCCTTTTAGCATATTCTACTTAATATCCATCTTCCTGACCTGGGGAAAAGAAAACATAAAAGGGTGAGCTCAAATGCTCAGCAAGGGCAAATAAAGGAAATAAAAATCATATCATATCTTTTTGAAAATCAAAACCTGCAAAAGAGATCATAATATCTTATCATGGAATAATTCATAGAAGTGAAAATGAGATCCCCATAATCATAACATAAAATTTGTGGCATGCACACATAATCATGGAAAATCATTTCTTGTTAGTCATGACTCATTGCCAAGACTATCTTAGTGGACAAAGTCCCTTTCTGAACCGAGTTCACTCCTCGTTTCAGTCCTGTATCACTGAACCGAAATAACCTTCCATTCCAGCCATGTCTATATCATGAGATATAAAATCTTTACCCAATGCATTGGAGGGAGATATAGGTCCCACCCATCTTATAATGAATCCTTTCTTATGTGTGCCACATAATCATAAAACATACATCATCGCATAACACATGTAACAAAAATGGGATTCTTGAAACATCATGACATCATAAATCAATTCATATAAGATAAAGTAATTCATAAAAATAATTCCATCACAACATGAACAAATCAATTTAATAATAGGGATAAAACAGAACCCTTTATTATCTTAGATGGAAAATAATTTTGATAAAACACTTGAACTCCATTCTTGAGGAAAATATCCTTTCTTCTTCAAAAACATTTTTCCTTTCATAACATGTCATACAACTTTAAAATAAAAGAATTTGATTAAAAATAAACTTGAAAACTTTTAAAGGAAGCTTCTTGGAAATAATGTTTTAAAAATCCATTCATGCCGTATAAGTTAAAAAAAACATTCTTCGTACTTTTGTCGGAAAAGTCAAAAAGTACCTCGTACGACAAAAGATTCCTTTCATAGATATTACTAAAAACTCACCGAAGGGTAAAAATGGATTTAAACAATTGTAGGTGGATGGAAATAATATTCCATATTGATGAAACATGGATGTGGATGATAAAATACACCCCAGTAAATACTTACGAATAAACAATCTCGGATAAAAATGAGATTGTGATATTTCCCTTACCTTAGGTCCGATTTTCTTTGTACGTGTCCGAAACTCCTGTATAATGGTTTAAATAATGTTATTGACTTATTACAGAATCATACATATTGATATGATATCATATATGGTCATATTATTAGCTTCTTGTTAGTAATATTTCATTGTTACTTGTTACTCGGGTCTTTATAACTTTTTGTTCTTATGCGTGTTTTGTCGAATAAATTCTTATTCTTATCTTTAGGTTATAGATAATTCATTTCCAGAATGGTATTAGTGTAGTATATACCATATTAATTCATTCAATTCATTTATATAATCATTATTAAATGAAGATCATGTAGAACGAGTCGCATCACATCGTGGAGACGGTATTCCGTACGTACGCACGAGTGATGATATCATTCCTATGATCGTGGAATTGTATTGTAGTATATATATATTATTTCAGTATCAATATTACATTATAATAATCATAAATAGTTACTCATTACACCATTATACCCATCCTTGTAAAGTGATGGTGGAAAATAGATTACACCACGGCGTGGAGACGGTATTCCGTACGTACGCACGCGCGGTGATTTCATTTTTCCGTGGGATGGATAGAAGGTGAATTAGGGTTGTTTCATATTTATAATAACATATCAGTATGTAAGTAATACTGATGTTATTACTTTATCATGAAACAACTAAAGAAGAAGAAGTTGAAGAAGAAAGAAATTGAAAAGATCGGTAATGGATATTACCTCTTCTTTGGAACGCCTCTTTGAATCCTCCACTTAAGGAACTGAGATTGGTCTTTGGAGAAGACCAGGACCTCTAGGATTATTCTAGGGAAGTGGAGAGGAGAAAATGGCAGGGGTTGGCCGAGCTTGAGTGCTCAAATTGGTGTGAGGAGGAGGGGGAGGAGGTGCCCTTTTATAAGGGAGGAGAGGGGCACCTTAGGAATATCTCAAAATATTATTTTATATTAAAGTCAAAATCGGTTTATAATGGTTCCAAAGGGTCTTATTTCGAAGCTAAAATGGGGATGGGTCGAAATACTATCAACCAATAGGATTTAAACAAGTTTAGGGTATTATTGTAACCTTATCAATTAGATTTAACTCTAAGTTAATTAATTTAACTTTTACCGTGTCTTTTTGTGTTCTTTCACTATATGGTTAATACACTTACTATAACATGCCAAACGAACCCCAAATTGTTTATTATTAATATATATATCCTTATCTAAGTCATTTGGCCGAACCTTAGATTTTTAGGAATAAAATAACAATTAATAATATAATATTTGATTTAAAAACTATTTTGTGTCAATTTTGACACTATTTGATATATGATTTTTGTGAAAGTCATAACAGAATTATATGTTCGAACCAAGTTGATTAAATCAACACTAATATATCATAGTAACCTAGAAAATTAGTGGAATTCATAAAAAGTCTTAAATTACATTTATTTTGGTATTTATATTATCAATTATGTCAATATTTCATTAATAAGATAATTACTGCATCATCGTTGTGTCATAAATAAATTAAATTATTTGATGTCTAAAAATTACAAATAAAATACCATCATGTAGTAAATCTTTTTAGCTTTCTAATTAATATTTATAGTCGAATTTATCTTATGTATAACCCCATATTAAAAATGATTTACTTATTAAACTTTGATTTTAACTATTTTAACCCTTCTTTAAATAAATTAATAATAAATGTCCTAATCTAATCCAAGTGGGCCTAAATGGTCATATTTTATTCCTAAGTTTGTTTTTGGTCGAATTACACTTGTCCAATAGAATTAGGACATGTGTTAGGGTAATATTAATATCATATTTACCCTTAGTTACCCTATTTACTATTAACCGCGGTAAAAAAAAGTAAAAAGTTACTATTCACCAAAAAATTATTTTTATCTCATTGAACCACATTTTACTTACTGATATCAACTGTGTCTGTCGGATTTTCGAAATTCCATTCACAGAAGTGGTAAAATTAAGTTTTATGCAAAATTCATTTTTTAACCTACCACTTAGTGGTTTCACTATTCATCAAAAATTGAAAGTTTTCAGAAAAATACAAAAATTTCACCCTAGGCTAATTTCGATATTCTGAGTCCAAAAATGAAGTCCATTTTGAAGAATAAAATTTATAAAATTTCAAAAAGTGGTTATTACTATTCATAACGGCTAGTTTTAATAGCATATTATTGTTTAGTGAAACTCGGTATTGCGTACGACGCAAGCTATCGAGGAAGGTCGCGATTGCGTGTAAAGCAAGCCAAGCCAGTGTTGTGTAGAAAAAGATTCCTTTGATGATTTATATAACATAAAAGTCTCGGGTGTTACATTCTACCCCCCTTAAAAAGAATTTCGCCCTCGAAATTCGTCACTTTGTAACACACAGATGAGGATAATTCTCCCTCATCATATCCTCAAGCTCCCATGTAGATTCTTCAAGTTGGTGGTTCCTCCATAAAACTTTCACCAAGCGAGTGGTCTTGTTTCGTAGGACTTTTTTGCTACGATCCAGAATCTCTATCAGCTGTTCTTCATAAGAAAGATCTTGCTCCAGCGGTACAACTTCTGAGCTGAGTACATGTGAAGGATCTGGTATGTACTTTCTCAGGAGAGATACATGGAACACATTGTGAACTTGAGAGAGATTCGGTGGAAGCGCCAATCGGTAAGCTACCTTCCCAACACGATCCAGTATTTCGAAAGGACCGATATATCTAGGGCTCAACTTCCCCTTCTTTCCAAATCTCATAACCCTCTTCCAGGGAGATATTCGTAAGAACACTTTATCACCCACTTCAAACTCTAGGTCTTTTCTTCGGTTGTCGGCATAACTTTTCTGTCGACTCTGAGCTGCTCTTATGTGTTGTTGAATAGATCTGACCTTTTCTGCCATTTCATCAACGAGATCAGGTCCTAATATCTTTGTTTCCCCAACTTCATCCCAGCAAGTTGGAGTCCTGCATTTCTTTCCATAGAGAGCTTCATAAGGAGCCATCTGAATACTGGAGTGAAAGCTATTATTATAAGAAAATTATACCAAAGGTAGGTGTTGATCCCAACCTCCTTTGAAATCCATAGAGCAAGCCCTCAACATATCTTCTAGGGTTTGAATTGTTCTCTCAGACTGACCGTCTATCTGGGGATGATAAGCAGTGCTAAAACTCAACTCTGTATCCAGAGTATGCTGAAGACTTCGCCAGAACTTCGAGGTAAATCTCGGATCCCGATCAGAATAATAGAAAGTGGTACTCCATGTAATCTTACCACTTCCTTTACATATATCCTGGCAAGCTGATCTAGAGAGAAATCCTCTCTAATTGGAATGAAGTGTGCAGACTTTGTAAGACGATCAACTATGACCCAGATAGCATTATTGCCATTGGATGTTTTAGGAAGTCCTGTGACAAAGTCCATAGTGATGTTTTCCCATTTCCATTCGGGTATGGGTAATGGTTGTAACATCCCCTTAGACTTCTGTCTCTCAGCTTTAACTTGTTGACAAACCAAGCATCGAGAGACATATTCAGCAACATCTCTTTTCATGCCATCCCACCAGAAGTACTCTTTCAGGTCCCTATACATCTCCGTGCTTCCAGGATCAATAGAGAATGATGAACTATGAGCCTCATCCAGAAGCTCATTCTTTAATTCGGGGATGGGAGGAACGCAAACCCGATTCCTGAACTTTATTATCCCATCACAATCAAGGTTGAATTCAGGAACATTTCTCACCTTCTTTTGTAACTCGACATCTTCTTTCTGTGCCTCTTTAATCTTCACATGTATAGATGGTTGAACATTTATTTGAGAAAGATAAGATTTTTCCCCTTCCATTATAATTCCAAGATCCATCCTTTGTAAATCCATAAATATTGGATCTTTTGTGATCCTCATCATGGATAAACTAGCATGGTCTTGTCGACTTAATGCATCTGCCACCTTGTTTGCTTTCCCAGGGTGGTAATGGATTGAGCAGTCATAATCCTTAATCATCTCCAACCATATTCTTTGACGCATATTCAACTCCTTTTGTGTGAAAATATACTTTAAACTTTTATGATCAGTATAAATATCACACCTTTCACCATAAAGGTAATGCATCCAAATCTTTAATGCAAAGATTACCGCAGCCAACTCCAAATCATGTGTTGGGTAATTTTGCTCATGGATTTTCAACTGTCGTGAGGCATAAGCTATCACCATATCATTTTGCATAAGAACACACCCCAATCCCTTCTTGGATGCATCACTATAGATCACAAACCTTTCTCCACTACAAGGCAGTGTGAGCACAGGTGCACTGGATAACCTTCTTTTCAACTCCTTGAAATTCTCTTCACATTCCTCTGTCTAGACAAACTTAACTCCTTTCCGGGTCAACTTGGTGAGTGGATTAGATAATCGTGAAAAATCTTTTACAAAACGTCGATAATATCCAGCCAAACCAAGAAAACTTCGGATCTCAGTTACTGTTGTTGGTCTTGACCATCTTTCGATAACCTCTGTTTTTGCTGGATCCACAGATATCCCCTCTTTTGAGATTATGTGACCCAAAAATGCAACTTTTTGAAACCAAAATTCACACTTGGTAAATTTGGCATAAAGCTTCTCCTTTCTCAGGGTCTTCAATATAATTCTCAAGTGATCTTCATGCTCTTCCTTGCTCTTTGAATAGACAAGAATATCGTCTATAAAGACTACCACAAATTGATCAAGATAGTCTCTAAAGACTCTATTCATTAGATCCATGAAGATAGCAGGGGCATTAGTAAGACCAAATGGCATCACTATAAATTCATAGTGTCCATACCTTGTACGGAAAGCCGTCTTTGGTATATCCTCCCTTTTGACCCTTAATTGATGATACCCTGAACGAAGATCAATCTTGGAAAAGTATTGAGCTCCGCGTAGTTGGTCAAATAAGTCATCAATGCGTGGGAGAGGATATTTGTTCTTGATAGTGATCTTGTTAAGTTCTCGATAATCAATGCAGAGTCTCATTGATCCATCTTTCTTCTTAACAAATAGAACAGGTGCTCCCCAAGGTGACGCACTAGGGCGTATGAATCCCTTATCAAGATTCTCTTGGAGTTGCTTCTTCAATTCCTGCAACTCAGTTGGGTCCATTCTATAAGGTGTCTTTGAAATAGGCAAAGCACCCGGTACGAGTTCTATTGAAAACTCAACTTCACGATTTGGTGGAAGACCTGGTAATTCCTCTGGAAAGACATCATCAAACTCCCGTACAATGGGCATATTCTTAATCGTGAGTTTCTCACCAACCATTTGAGATAAATAACCTTCATTTAGTGGAATCAATACCCATAAGATGGAAGAAATTTCCACTGGAAGGTTATGTTCATCCTTGCATTGGTATACGATCATAGATTGATCTGGAATATGAAATGTGACTTCCCTTCTTTGGCAATTGATATGAGATCCATGTAGAGAAATCCAATCCATGCCAAGAATCACATCAAATTCCACTAAAGGAAGGATCACAAGATTTGCAGGAAGCACTTTCCCACAAACTTCGATCGGAGAAGAATTATAAACTTTTGATGCGATTGATGTGCCATTAGGTGTTGTCACAGCTAACTCAACATCTAATTGTTGAGGTAATACAGTGATACCCTTAGAAAAGTCTTCATAAATAAAAGAGTGGGTGGATCCAGAATCAAATAAAACATTTGCTACTTTAGAGTGGATGGTAAGTGTACCTTTCACCACATCGTTATCGTACTCCACATCGCTGATAGAAATTGCATGTGACTTTCCTTTGTCTTTAGCCTTAAGAGTTTGTTGACGTCGACCATCATCATCAACCCTTGGATTTGGGCATTGATTGGCATAATGCCCCATCTCCTTGCACTTGAAACATTGAAGTGTAGTAGGTTCATTCTGTGTATCCCTTCCTTTGTTTTCATCATTAGACATCTTCTTCCCATTATCACGGCATTCAAATGCCCGATGACCTTCCTTTCCACATTTAAAACATTTACTTGTCCCTTTAAGACAACTACCTCCATGTTTCTTTCCACACTTTGAGCATAAGGAAAAGCTCATCTTCTTTTCCATGTGCTCTTTAGATTTTTCTTTGAATTCCATCTTCCTCTTCTTATCAAACCCATGTGACTGATGGGTTACTCCAATCTCCATCTCGACTTTGAGAGCAAATCGAACGATTTCCTCGTAGCTATTGAAGTCCCTTATGGATAACGCCCTTCGAAGACTTGGTTTTAAGCCACTAAAGAATCGATCGATCTTACTCTCAGGTTGGATAATAATACCAGAAGCGTACCTTGCAAGTCTTGTAAAATTTGCTTCATAAGTACCAACAGATTCATCATCCCTTTGCTTCAGTTCAAGAAACTCTTTCTCCATCTTTGTTCGGAGAATACGAGGGAAGTACTTATTGAAAAATAAGTTCTTGAACTCTTCCCATTCCATAGACTCAATTTCATCCCTTTGCCTCGTATTCTTAACAAGATTCCACCATTGATCCGCATCTCCTTCCAAACGATACACTGCTAGGATGACTTTATCATGCTCAGAACATTGAAGAACTGAAAATATCTTTTCAGTTGTACTAATCCATTGTTCAGCAACTAATGGATCAGTAGACCCGCTGAAAGAAGGTGGACGCTGCCTCATGAAGGATTCAACAGAATGTTGCTCCCTCCTTTGCTCGTTTGGAAATCCTGCATGATTCATAGCTTGAGAAAGTTGTGTGAGCATGGGTACAAGATTTTGCATTCCAGCTCCCATATCGTTTGGTTGCTCAGGGGGACAATCATTGCATTGCCCATCGCATTCCGCATTAACACGGTTCCTTCGGGTTCCAGCCATTGACTAAAACCAAGAAGAATAGTGTGAGCAACACTAATTATAATAGGAAACCACATAATTAAAGAATAAAATTTTCATGCTTATGGTCTTATCCTAGGTTATTCATGGCCATTTCTAAGATTGTGTTCTATGCTTAGACTTATCCTTAGGGTTCTTACTAAGGCTTTCACATCCTAGTTTCCAAAGGTTGACTATACCTTTCCTCTGATACCAACTATAACGACCCACACTTTACATACATTGTTAATACTTCAAAATTGAAGCACACTTATTACAACATATGACAAAACCACAAAGGACCGTATAGGTATAGTGTCTTTAGAAACTGGGAAACATATACAACTGGTTCATAAATCTTCTATAGTGTCTCCCATTTATTTCATCATATCTAGGGTCCCTTTTAGCATATTCTACTTAATATCCATCTTCCTGACCTGGGGAAAAGAAAACATAAAAGGGTGAGCTCAAATGCTCAGTAAGGGCAAATAAAGGAAATAAAAATCATATCATATCTTTTTGAAAATCAAAACCTGCAAAAGAGATCATAATATCTTATCATGGAATAATTCATAGAAGTGAAAATGATATCCCCATAATCATAAAATAAAATTTGTGGCATGCACACATAATCATGGAAAATCATTTCTTGTTAGTCATGACTCATTGCCAAGACTATCTTAGTTGACAAAGTCCCTTTCTGAACCGAGTTCACTCCTCGTTTCAGTCCTGTATCACTGAACCGAAATAACCTTCCGTTCCAGCCATGTCTATCTCATGAGATATAAAATCTTTACCCAATGTATTGGAGGGAGATATAGGTCCCACCCATCTTATAATGAATCCTTTCTTATGTGTGCCACATAATCATAAAACATACATCATCGCATAACACATGTAACAAAAATGGGATTCTTGAAACATCATGACATCATAAATAAATTCATATAAGATAAAGGAATTCATAAAAATAATTCCATCACAACATGAACAAATCAATTTAATAATAGGGATAAAACAGAACCCTTTATTATCTTAGATGGAAAATAATTTTGATAAAACACTTGAACTCCATTCTTGAGGAAAATATCCTTTCTTCTTCAAAAACATTTTTCCTTTCATAACATGTCATACAACTTTAAAATAAAAGAATTTGATTAAAAATAAACTTGAAAACTTTTAAAGGAAGCTTCTTGGAAATAATGTTTTAAAAATCCATTCATGCCATATAAGTTAAAAAAAACATTCTTCGTACTTTTGTCGGAAAAGTCAAAAAGTACCTCGTACGACAAAACATTCCTTTCATAGATATTACTAAAAACTCACCGAAGGGTAAAAATGGATTTAAACAATTGTAGGTGGATGGAAATAATATTCCATATTGATGAAACATGGATGTGGATGATAAAATACACCCCAGTAAATACTTACGAATAAACAATCTCAGATAAAAATGAGATTGTGATATTTCCCTTACCTTAGGTCCGATTTGCTTTGTACGTGTCCGAAGCTCCTGTATAATGGTTTAAATAATGTTATTGACTTATTCCAGAATCATACATATTGATATGATATCATATATGGTCATATTATTAGCTTCTTGTTAGTAATATTTCATTGTTACTTGTTACTCGGGTCTTTATAACTTTTTGTTCTTATGCGTGTTTTGTCAAATAAATTCTTATTCTTATCTTTAGGTTATAGATAATTCATTTCAAGAATGGTATTAGTGTAGTATATACCATATTCATTCATTCAATTCATTTATATAATCATTATGAAATGAAGATCATGTAGAACGAGTCGCATCACATCGTGGAGACGGTATTTCGTACGTACGCACGAGTGATGATATCATTCCTATGATCGTGGAATTGTATTGGAGTATATATATATTATTTCAGTATCAATATTACATTATAATAATCATAAATAGTTACTCATTACACCATTATACCCATCCTTGTAAAGTGATGGTGGAAAATAGATTACACCACGGCGTGGAGACGGTATTCCGTACGTACGCACGCGCGGTGATTTCATTTTTCCGTGGGATGGATAGAAGGTGAATTAGGGTTGTTTCATATTTATAATAACATATCAGTATGTAAGTAATACTGATGTTATTACTTTATCATGAAACAACTAAAGAAGAAGAAGTTGAAGAAGAAAGAAATTGAAAAGATCGGTAATGGATATTACCTCTTCTTTGGAACGCCTCTTTGAATCCTCCACTTATGGAACTAAGATTGGTCTTTGGAGAAGACCAGGACCTCTAGGATTATTCTAGGGAAGTGTATAGGAGAAAATGTCAGGGTTTGGCCGAGCTTGAGTGCTCAAATTGGTGTGAGGAGGAGGGGGAGGAGGTGCCCTTTTATAAGGGAGGAGAGGGGCACCTTAGGAATATCTCAAAATATTATTTTATATTAAAGTCAAAATCGGTTTATAATGGTTCCAAAGGGTCTTATTTCGAAGCTAAAGTGGGGATGGGTCTAAATCCTATCAACCAATAGGATTTAAACAAGTTTAGGGTATTATTTTAACCTTATCAATTAGATTTAACTCTAAGTTAATTAATTTAACTTTTACCGTGTCTTTTTGTTTTCTTTCACTGTATGGTTAATACACTTACTATAACATGCCAAACGAACCCCAAATTGTTTATTATTAATATATATATCCTTATCTAAGTCATTTGGCCGAACCTTAGATTTTTAGGAATAAAATAACAATTAATAATATAATATTTGATTTAAAAACTATTTTGTGTCAATTTTGACACTATTTGATATATGATTTTTGTGAAAGTCATAAAAGAATTATATGTTCGAACCAAGTTTATTAAATCAACACTAATATATCATAGTAACCTAGAAAATTATTGGAATTCATAAAAAGTCTTAAATTACATTTATTTTGGTATTTATATTATCAATTATGTCAATATTTCATTAATAAGATAATTACTGCATCATCTTTGTGTCATAAATAAATTAAATTATTTGATGTCTAAAAATTACAAATAAAATACCATCATGTAGTAAATATTTTTATCTTTCTAATGAATATTTATAGTCGAATTTATCTTATGTATAACCCCATATTAAAAATGATTTACTTATTAAACTTTGATTTTAACTATTTTAACCCTTCTTTAAATAAATTAATAATAAATGTCCTAATCTAATCCAAGTGGGCCTAAATGGTCATATTTTATTCCTAAGTTTGTTTTTGGTCGAATTACACTTGTCCAATAGAATTATGACATATGTTAGGGTAATATTAATATCATATTTACCCTTAGTTACCCTATTTACTATTAACCGCGGTAAAAAAAAGTAAAAAGTTACTATTCACCAAAAAATTATTTTTATCTCATTGAACCACATTTTACTTACTGATATCAACCGTGTCTGTCGGATTTTCAAAATTCCATTCACAGAAGCGGTAAAATTAAGTTTTATGCAAAATTCAGTTTTTAACCTACCACTTTGTGGTTTCACTATTCATCAAAAATTGAAAGTTTTCAGAAAAATACCAAAATTTCACCCTAGGCTAATTTCGATATTCTGAGTCCAAAAATGAAGTCCATTTTGAAAAATAAAATTTATAAAATTTCAAAAAGTGGTTATTACTATTCATAACGGCTAGTTTTAATAGCATATTATTGTTTAGTGAAACTCGGTATTGCGTACGACGCAAGCTATCGAGGAAGGTCGTGATTGCGTGTAAAGCAAGCCAAGCCAGTGTTGTGTAGAAAAAGATTCCTTTGATGATTTATATAACATAAAAGTCTCGGGTGTTACAAATATTCATAATGGTATGTTACTATTCATAAGGGTAGGTTATTATTCACCAAAAATTAATTTTGCCCTATCAGACTCTAAACATCTTACAGTTCACAAACGTGTATGTCAGATTTTCAAAATTCAAAACATAGATGTGGAAAATTTATGTTTAATGGTCACATAGTATTTAGTATCATTATATTTAATTGTTATTACTAATTTGATTATACTATAAGTTATAATTATAATAAGGGAATTCCATTGATAAAACATTGGGTCGTTACATATCACAAGCATATAGAATTACATACAGATCTCATTGGAACCACATGCCTGGGATGGCTATGTAAAATGCCACTAAAAGATTCTAAGTAGGAAAACATAGTTTAAATTATTTTATAACACTTTAAACATCCCAACCCATCATTATAAATTCTATGTTCCCAATGAAAATCACAATAAAAACACAGATCATTTGATCCTAAGTGCCTATCATGGTGTATAAACAATCCTCCCTTTCCATACCGGGCCAAGGGTGAAAATCCGTATAATCCTAAACTATCACACCCAAGTGTTCCACTTGAGGTGGAAATAAAATCAACTATAAAAGAACACAATAGAACATAAATTTCCAACTCCTAGAAACTTGATATATTCCCTATGCATGGGGCTGCTGGCAACAAAACAAGATCTCTTTACCCAGTTCTAACTATATCCTAGTCTCTGGTCTACCAAAACCTAAACGGTAAGAAAAAAAAGGAATAAAAACTCTTTTGATACCATTTTTATTGTCCCAAACTATAAACCACTTAAAATGGTTCTCTAGACTGGTTTTCCAATGGACCTTAGGCGCGCCTCCCCATACACTAAAGGTTGCTGACTAGTAGAAAGGTTCTGATGAGGTGATAGTGGGGATGCTATAACCTCTGGTGGTGATAATAATTATGGTCCATATATATCATAGGGGAAAAGGGACTAAAACAACATAAGAAACATAAAATTAATGGAAGCATAGTAAAACTTAGCAGTAGTAACCAAATAATCCCAAAGGCATAACCATTTGTAGAAAATAAGTCATGTCACAACAGATCATACAAGACAGATAAAAAGACAAGGTCATATGTGGCTAACCTTATCAGTACATACATATATAATGATCAAAACGAAACTCCAACTCAATTAATGAACCACCATGGTCCATTTCCATCCATCCAATGAAAAAGGTACATCTATATTCACTAAGGTTCATCTCTTGAGCCTAAATCCTTACCTGATCTCAAAACCATAAAGTATACATGCATTCTGAAGGGTCCATGTATAGTGTGAGTATGTACTCAATAGGAAACCACAAATATATTCCTATCTTACATCCATAATTATGAAGGTGTATGAAAAATATAAATAAGAAGCAATGAATGCACATTTAATTATTTAACATTCTCCACTTCTGATCAAAATCCACAAGTGATCGTTTACCTACTTTTCCTAATGTTGGTATATCTATGAATACATGATACCAAATATATATATGGATTACATCACATATATGAATATATTTATTTGTAGGGGAAAGGACCCATGGATAAGTTCCCAAGGGGTCTCTTAAAGAAATTCATACCAAGTGAACCCTCAGGTTCCACCTATAAAACATCACTCGGCACCTCATTCCATCCAACACATATTGTGTCATAAAACATTATCTAGAATACTAATTAAATACCCAAATAATAGGTCCTAGGTCCCTTGGATCTCCATTAAAAAAGTTATCATTGTCCCAATAGCCTGACATCCTGAGGCATAGCTATATCTATCCTCTAATATATAATCATTGTTGGCTCAATGGACAATGTGTCGAGGAATGACAATATCCATACTCCAATAATCTCATTTCATTAGCCTCAAATATAACAGTGAGCCTCATCCCCTAATTTATGGTCTCAACACTATCAATTGATGGTCCATCAACATCCTTGTGGATTTTTTATAATGAGAACCTCCAACATAATTGATGGTCAAGACCATTCCATAAGCTGAAAAATCTACATAGGCTTACACCCACAATGAGTGGTCAACACCACCTCAACTAAGTCCTATATATGTGCACATGATTCAAATGGCTCGTCATCCAATAATGGTGAGAAAAAATCACAAAAATAAACTAAGACACATTATCTAGAACCTCATGAACATATGACCAAGTCACTAAATCCCGATGGTTAACACCATCTCAAGTCACATGGGCCATGACCTCATCCTAAAAACCTCATCACCTCAAACTGATAACCTGTGTTGCCTCAACCTAGTGATCATTATCACCCCATTTAACTTGGTCCACGCCCTCAGCTTAACTACCAAGTCACCTTAGTCCAAGTAATAAACAATGCATCAATCCTTGGGCCTAACTTGTAATGTTCCCATAGAACTCAAGCAATCATTATAAACAATTTAATTAATTCAAAATTACACACCTTGCCTAAACTTCCAAAGTGGTCCAATGCCCCTTACCAAGTTTATCATTCATAAAATAACTAGGGCATACCAAAAGGAATCCCTTGGCCTCAATTCATAAATTTAAAAGTATCAATTTAATTATTAGGGGTATCTCTTCGACTACCCACATGGGAATATTTATAATACACCCATAAAACACTCATAAAATTAATTAAAAATCTAGGAACCACCTACCTTATACTCATAGGAGTCCTCTTATTTGATGTCAGCCTCTAACTCAATCTAAAATGAGATAAATTGGGATTTTAGAAAAATGACCAAAAATGGGGGGAAAGGGCTCACATGTATTTAGCATTCCATATTTCAAGAAAAACTAGAAAAATAAAAGGATACAAGTCCTTAATGGTACACTTCTAAGGAGACTGGTGGACCTTGAATCGGATCTCAGATGACAAAGGTAGATTAAAGACTAATTGAGGAAGAATAAATGAGATCCCCCCTGTTGTATGTGAGAAATGGTGGAGATATAATGAGGAGGAGAGGAAATATGAGGGAGGGAAAATTTGGACATTTCACTCTTTTTAAATACCCATATGGTTTGGTCGTAGGGTTTGGCTAACTATGTGGAAACCGCATGCTAATCACTGTCCAAGAACCACACTTTCAAAGCTTAGGCACATGGTTTTCCAAACCGTGCACAGCCCGTGCGATTCCCCTCTATTAAAAACTACATAGTTCTCACACATCCATGTTCCCCCACCTACACTATTTGAAAAATAGTGTATAATGTTGTAGGTGGGCTGCATGTTTACTCCTGGAAGGCCGTACAGTTAAATCTAACCATGCACCTCTATCTACACTTTTTAAAAACTAAATTTTTAGGCCATGATGAGCCTGAAACTCATCCAAATCCCTAAGGTACTTTCCAAGATTTAAAACCCATATAAAAAAGGTTTTGGGTCAATAAAAATCTTAGAATTAGGTTTCAAAGATCAAGATAAATCTTTTTCTGACCAGCAAACACAAAAATTCAAAAAGGTTGAGGAATTTGGCCCGCTAAAAACATAGGACATTACATAAAACATAAATAAATATAGTGGTGATGAGACACTTAACAATCTCCCTTTTTTTGATAATTTAGAAAATAGAATGTAATTTCAAATAATTCTCCCCCTTCTTGGAATAACCAAAAAATTTAAAGAATGAACTATTAAAATTTAAAATATATATATATATAACTCTTTTTCAAAATATAGAAAATGTAAAATTTATAAAATAATAAATATTTTCATAGAAATTATAGTAAATAAAAAAGGAATAGAAAAAAATTCATGCTTAAGTTGTATCAAGACTATATACTTAAGCATATATTATAAATGTACTTCAAGTTTAAATAGTTTAATAATAATTTAAAATTAAAAAATATTTGAATGTTAAAACTCCCCCAAAATTTATCTATTAAAGATAATAAATATGAAATGAAATTAAAATAAAAATTTAAAAAATAGAAATAATATAAATAGAAATTATTCACCTTAATTTCAGTATATCTTCCCATCATTGGAAAATAGAAACTTCAAAAATTGTAAGTTCATACTTCAAAATCCGTTTTATAAGGAAGTGGGAAACTCCTCTAGAATTAAACTTTGAAAGAAACAAAGATCCATTAAATATGATAATATATTCAAGGAATTATATAAATAATTTCAAAAAATATAATTAATCATTAAAATAGTAATCTTAAACTTTTTTGAAACTATTATAGAAATTATATCAATAAAAATAAATTCAATCAGTTATAAAAAAACACAATATTTAAAAAATACCCCTAAACTTCCATCACCAAGCACAAATTTTATTTTCTCAAATTTAATTTCAACCAAAGGTTTAGGAAATATAACATCCAATTGATTATCAGTTGAAACAAATTCTAAAACAATATCACCTTTATTAACATGATATCTAATAGAATTAAATATAACTTCCATATGTTTAGTTCTAAAATGTTTTAAAGTGTTCTTAGAAATGGAAATAGTAGAAGAGTTATCATAATAGATTTAAATGTTATTAAAATTAAAATTAAAATTAGGAAATGTTTTCTTAATCAAAAAATATTGATCAAAAAAATTGGTTGTATCCATATATTTATCTTTAACTATTGATAAAGAAACTGATAATTGTTTCATTAAGCTACAAAAAATTAAATTTTTTTTCAAGAAAATGAAACATTTCAAGTATACTCTTTTTATCAATTCTATAACCTCCAAAATCTGAATCAAAATAAGATATTAATCAAAAAAATTATTTCTATTATAAAATAATCTAGAATTTATAGTTCCTTTAATATATCTAATGATTATTTTAACATCCTTTAAATGAATTTTTTTAGAATCAGCATAAAATATAGCCCACATTCATACACTAAACATAATATCAATTCTAGAAACAATCAAATAAAGTAAAAAATCAATAATTCCTCTAAGAAATTTAACATCTAAAAATTTTACATATTCATCTAAATCTAATTTACAATTTGTACTCATAAGGGTTCTAAAAGTTTTTTAAGCATAAAAACCAAATATTTTAACTAAATCTTTAGTATACTTAGATTGATTCAAAAATATTTCATCTTTTCTTTGATAAATTTAAATTATAAAAAATAAATTTATTTCTCCAATGAGTCTCATGTCAAATTCACTAATAATCAAATTATAAAATTATTCATAAATCAATTCACTATTTGAATAAAAAACAATATCATAAATATATATTTTAACAATTAAAATTTCATTATAAATATTCCAACTAAAGAAGTATGATCTAATTTTCCTTTATTAAAACCATTATTCAAAAAAATGAAGACAAACTTTCATTACAAGCTCTATGAATTTGATTAATTTCATATAAATCTTTTGATAAATTAAAAAACATGATTAGGAAATATTTTAGGTTTAAAACTTGGTGGTTGATTAACAATAACTTCATAAGAAATAAAACCATTTAATGAATAACTTTTAACATCCATTTGATTTTATTTAAATCCTTGAGAAGATGAAAAAATAATAAAATTATAATAGATTCAATCCTTGAAGGAGGTGCAATATATTCATAAAAATCTATAAATTCTTCAAGAAAATATCTTTGGGAAACTAATCTGAACATATTCATAATTTTTTTTAGATTCATCCAATTTTTTTCCAAAAAAATAGTTCTAATAACACATTTATCTTTAGGTATTTCAACCAAAAACCAAATATTATTTCTATAAAATTGATCAAGTTAATAATCTATATAAATAATTCCATTAACATATTTTAAAGCTTCATCAATATCATTAGGTATAAAATCCGAAACAAAAATAAAATCTTTAAATAAATTCAAAACATATATCCTAGTTTTAATTCAATAATCAATATTACAAATAAAATTAGCAATATGGTGATCTTTATAAGTTTTACATGATCTGATAATAGATTTAAAATGAGTATACTCCCCCTTAATATATATAATATTCTAAGGTTTGTCTTCTCTAAAATTAAATTATCTTTTTTCCTCTTCAAAGTTATATAAATATAAATTAAGTTTCAAATTATTTTAATCAAATTTATAATTAATAGATTCTTCAAAAATCATAGTTCTTTTATTAAATACTCTATAAGATTAAGTAACATTAGAATATCCTAAGAAAATTCCTTTATCATATTTAGTATAAAAATTTTCTAAATTACCTTTAATATTAAGAATAAATACTTTATAACCAAAGACTCAAAAATAACCAAATTTAGGTTTCCTTCCTTTCTATAATTCATAAGGGGTGATTTTCAAAAAAATCTAATAATAATTCCTTTTAAAATATAAAAATCCTAAAAAAAATATTTAAGCTAAAAAATTTCATGAAAATTATAATCACTTAACATAATTCACCTTATTTCAATTAAATTTTGATTATTTCTTTCATCATCTCCATTTTTATGTGGTGTTCTTGGTGATGAAAAATTATATAAATAAATATTATTTGCAAAAAAATCAAATTCCAAATTTTAAAATTCACCCATTATATCACAATTAATAGAAGTAATCATAAATACTTTTCATTTTTAATTAAATTACAAAAAATAATAAACTTATCTAAGGTTTTATTTTTATAAGTAAGAAAGTATACCCAAGTAAATATAGTAAAACTATCTACAATAACTAATAAAAATTTATTTCATCCAAGACTAGAAGATTGAGTAAGATCGAAAAATCAATATGGCCTAACTATAAAGTTTAGATAGATATTATTTTATTATTGAATTTTAAATAATATTTATTTTATTTATCTTTCATGTAAGATTCACACACATGAAACTTATCTTTATTCAAATTGGGAAAGTGTATAACTCTTTCATTCTTAGAATTTTTATGAAACATTCTAAAATTCATATGTCTAAGTCATCTATTATAAAGTAAACTATCATTTTTCTTAAAATTAAAAAACTTTACTTGTTTAACTTTTAGTTCAGTGAGGTTAATAGTATGAATATTTTCTTTTTATTTAGTCTAAAATAATAAAGAACCATTATTAAAAACAAAACATTTATAATTTTGAAATTAAATTTTCTTAACAAAATCACATAATTTAGATTTCATTATTTGATTATATTTTAAATCATCAACATAAAAAACATTATAAATAATAGTAGAGTTAAAAATAAAAAATTATCTAAGACCTTTTACTTTTTCTTTAGAAATATATTCAAATTTTATAATTCCTCCCTCAAATTTATTGTGTGAAAAAAAATTTATGGGTCTCTATTAATATTCCTATTGAATCCATTATCCATGTATCATGCATCATTATAGGGACTTCCAAGGAATTTTCCTTGAAAATTTAATTAGTAGACAATTTTGGTACCCAAGCTACTTTGGTTCCAATAGTATTAGAAAAAAAATTATTAGTTACCCAAATAGATTTTAAGAATGGTTTATAAGGTACTCTAAAAGATAAATATTTATAAATATCAGTCATAATATATCCCAACAATTATGGAAATCTAAATGAGTATTCACTAGAATAATATCCTTTCATCATACATTTTAAATAAATAGAATTAAAAGAGAAATCATTTTAACTTTTTAAAAAATAATTTTGATACATATGATATAATTTCTTAATCTATCCAGTACAATTTTTTAATCACATTATTTAAAGACATCATATTTTCATGGTTATTTTTCCTTGAAAAAAGTAGGTATATTTTACTTCATATTTCCAATATCATATTTCAAATTCTAATTCAAATTCTGAGTAGATTTTAAATATTTATAATTTTTTTCATTATAGGAAGAAGTAGTGTTCCAAATTTTTTCATTTTCATACCAAAGGTTTTTTAAAAAATAAATTTATAATTATTAAATTTGTTTTTTTATATAGATAAGTGGATCTAAAACCATATTTTTTTCAATCTATAAATTTCTTTATTCAATTCATAAATAGTTGGCTTATCAAAATATGAATCATAATCCGAAAATCTAGAATAAAAACTATAATTATTAGACTTATTTAGAGATTCTATAAAATATAAGTTAGCTGATTCCTTTTAATTTATATATTCTTCACTAGAATTGGATTCTTCAGTAAAACTTCATCTTTTAGTTAAATAATTTTTCCCTTTCTTTTTTAACTTCTTATCCTTCTTTACATTTTTAAATATAGAGAATTCTTTATTAATTTTACCTTTATTTATACACTCAAAAAAATATCTGAAGTATAATAATTAATGTTAGTATTACCCTTCCTTTCACCATGGTGATTAACATTCTGAATGTTCCTTAAATATTGGTTTTTGAAACATTAATTATTCATCTTTTTGTAAAATCCTATAAAAAGCTGAGACATATCTACTTTTTTCAATTTTATGAATTTCATAGTCAAAAGGGTTAGAAGAAATAATATTAATAGATTTTAAAGTTTCACCTTTAATATTTTAATTATCCACTTAAGTGATGTTCTTTAACTCCAATTCATATTGAAGTAGTGAATCAAAGAGTTTGTCAAGAGTGTACTCCTTTAATTTCTTTCTTTCATCAATAGAAACCTTCTTAAAATTTTGATTCTTCAGTATTTCTCTTAAAACTATTTCAATAAGAACAACATTGTCCAATTCTTCTCCAAGATCATTCATTCCATTTAAAATTATAGTAAACCTATAGAGAATATGGTTAATAGTTTCATCATCTCCTGTCTTTAAATATTGATATTCAACTCAAATAATTCCAATCTTTTTCTTTATCAACTTATCTAAATCTAATCTGAGTAACTTGAAAATTTCTTTAAATTTTGTGAGCAGTTTTACAGGAAGAAACATTAATTAAAAAACTTTAATTTATATCAAGATAAATAATATTAATAACTTTTTAATTTAAAAATTATTTAGTTATATAATATTTCTAATATAATAAAGGTTAGAATCAAGAAATTTATAATGTCTTACCATAATAGTCTAATGATAAATTCTTTGTTTCTTAAGATAGTATTCTATTTTATTTTTCTAATAGCTATAGTATGTTCCACCAAAGTGAGGTTTTTTCTGTGGAATCCATTCATAATTTCAACTAGTTCCTACCATCTTATTAATCTTGATCTTAGATGGTAAGTTCCAAGAAAATGATATAGCATAAAATATAAAACAAAATTTCTTACTATTCAAAAGAACTAGGAATCGATAAAAAATCATGGTCTTAGGAAAAAAAATAACCAAAATATCCTTATAATATCCAAGATCATGTGCCTATTATGGTGTTATCGATATAAGAATAATAAATTTAGAAATCCAAATATCCAAGATCTGATACCAATTGTTCGGTCTCAACTTAAATGGAAAAGTGGTCTAGAGGGGTGTGAATAGACAATTTTAAAAAAATTAGAGAAGCTAATTAAATTATAGTTATCAATTATTTAAGAAGTTTAAAATTATTAACTAAATAATTAAATAAATCAACCATAATCAATTAGGTGTGTGAAATGTGAATAGTGCAAGAAGAATTAAAAAAAGATAACATAATTTATTTTATAGTTGCTTAGATCAGAGTGATCCTACATTTACTCTTCACACCCCTATACTCCTTGAGATGTATGGTATTCAATAAATAAGCTAAATTTTGAAGGGGGTTATAACCTGATTTAAACCTACCTTTTTTAGTTGAAGCACAATTATGTAGAAAAACTAAATTTTAATAGAGATTCACAACCCAATTACAACACTCAATTTTAACCCATATTCACAACTAAAAACCCTACTTTTGAAGGAGGTATAACCCAATAAGAAAACTATTTTTGGAAGGGAAAATAATAAACCAAAAAAATTAAGCATGAGAGAAAGATAGAAAGAATTAAGTTCAAACTCAGATAATAGGTTGATATACTAAATTTAGAATAGTTATAGCACACCAACTAGTTCTTGAGTAGTGGAATGAATTGTATCTTCAATGTAGTAAAGATCAAACATGGTCACTTCTTCCTTGAGAGTTTTCCAATAGTTTAAGAAATGCATGAGATTAGAAAATTAATTTAGTGTATTAGTGAGGTGTATTAGTCATATATGTTATCATTAACATATATTTACTTCCACCATATATATTTAATCCATTAAAATATATTCTTAAATATCTACATAAAATTATAAGAATTTAAAATAATAATAATGATGATATGATAAAATATGACATGATTCTTGCTGTTTTTAAGGATGAACTAAGAATACTCATTCAAGACCTTCCAAAATATCATCTGTGAGATAAAGAACTACTTTAGAGTTTATCAATACTTCTAAAACTATCATTAAATAGTCTTTAGATATACTCCATAACAATCAATCAAAGTATCCCAAAAATCTCATGATTTAGTTTCCTTATTCAAATTTTTTGAATTTGAATATCAAAACATATGGTAAATGAATAAATTAATATTGAAACAGATAATATTGATTCACATAAAATATATTCATTTTCATAAGATATAACAATCTTAGAAGATATATATTTTCATAAGAAAGAAAATATTCAAAATTATTAGGTCATAAGGTACATAACCATTATAATGTTTATTTCACTTTGTAAGGTTAAAGTTGTAAGGTTTAGAAAATATATTTGAGCTTTTAAGTTTACCTTATTAAGGTTCATATAAGTCCTTGTAAGGTTAAAACAATTAGTTGACAAAAAAATAAATTTAAGGTTGATATAGACAACTGTAAGTTTTATACAATCATCCACATGTTTTAGATAGACAGTTGTATGGTTCATATGTACATTCTTAAGGTTAAATAACAAAAAAAATATTTACTATATAATCCTTTATATAAAAACATTATACTTAGTAATTAATCATATTAAAGATGATTAACCAATAAGTAAATAGTTTTTTCAGTAATTATAATTATGAAATTAATGAAATTAATATTAACTTCACTCTTTTATTCTATAATAAGTTTAATATTTAAAATAAAGAAATATTTATAATTTTTAAAAATCATGTTATAAGGAATAATATGAGGAATTTTATAGAAAATATTTTTTTAATTATAAATATATAAATAAATATTATGGTGATGATCCACTCAATATATATGACTATAAGAGAAGAAGGAGAGTTGATAGAATGTCTTGGAAAAGGAACGTTACATATGAGATAATTAATATAGAATGAGAATAAATGTTCTTAAAAAAATTGGCTAAAATTAAAAAAATACCCCCTTTTAACTAAAACATTAGGATTAGGATTGGAGTGTTTGTGGTTCCTCACTAGGGATGAAAATGGGGCAGGTGTGATTGGTGTTTTCAATATTATCCCTCCCCACATGTGTGGTGGTCTATCTCAAACTTCTTTTTCCCCATAACTTCAGGACAAATAATATCCTTACCCCAAAATCCATGGGGATTCAATTCCCCACATGGAAATTATAGAATTTATTAAAAAATGAAAAAATGTGTTTTTTCAAATGACCACATTGAAACTAATCCAAAATAAATATTATAATAAAACAATTAATTCGAGAATAACTTATTAAAATTTATAATAAAAGAATAAAATTCAAATAATTTATAAAATTAAATAATTATTATATTAAAGTATCAAATTAATCAATAATTTGAAAAGAAATAGAAATATAAGACATAAAAACAATAATAAATAATAACATGAAAATAAAATTCAAATACATTATATGAGAAGTGTTGATGTGATATTGTTAGTATAATTATGTATACCATATGACTCGATATTGAGAAATTTTAAAATGAGAAATGGTAAGTATTTTTTTATTTAAATTTAATTAAAAAGATAATATTGGTAATTTTTTAGATGAGTTCAATATTCTCCCCACTTGTTTGAGGATAGGATCCTTTATATATGAAATTAGTATTCCCCCCATATAAGAGATCATTTAGGGTCGGTATCCTCCATTGGAGTTGGTATTCCCCTTGACTGAGGTGTATTCTAGAAAAGTGAGGATCCTCCACTATAGTTCATATGAGGTTTCATCTATTTCTTAGTGTTGATAGTTTAGATTCTTGTTTGGTGGTATGGTTTTGATGGATTAGAGGCTGTGGAACTCCTTTGATTGATGAGTATACTTCAGTGATGAATGGGATCCACTTCATGGATTATGGTGGTGTTTTGGGTGTTGGAATTCTATGTAGTATATACATATTTGAGACTTGTGATTCCTCAACACCTCGGGGTTTTCCTTAAAGATACGATTTACAGCTATCTATCCATGGAATTTTTGGTATTCCAAGTATCCCAAGTTGCTTGTAGGATTTATATTTTCATTGGTTAGAGTTAATTTGATAGGGAATTCTTTACATTACAATTAAAAATTAGAGATTAATATTATCTGGATTATTCTGTTATGTCTTACACCAGGATACCCTTTTATATCGGGAGTTTTAAGATGATATTGTTTTGTCTTTTCCGTGTGGTTTTTGGGTATCCTACTGAGTATGTTTATACTCACCCCTACACTATCTTTGTTCCCTCATGTGTTATGTCTAAGAAGACAATGAAAAAACTCAAATATGTAATTGGTATACATGAATCTAGTGTAGTTTTTTCAAAGGTGACACGTGGTGATGCTTGGTGACAAAAGTTGGGGCATAGTGGTTCTTGGTAGTGGTACTGACCATTATATATGGAGATAATTCCTAGAGTACATGTACCATGGAGGAGTTTTCATGTGTCCTATATCTATCAGATTCAAAGGATTTTTAGAAGTTTAAGTCCTTCTATTTTCCTTTATGGTGATGTACTTGCACTTGATATCTCATGCATGTGTTGTATACAGTTCAATTGATTATTTATATTCATCCTGTTGGTGTTTTTATATATTTTTTAAGCATTAGAGATACATATTGTTTTAGGTTTATATAGTTTAAGACCTCCAATATTGTGATATCATGACCCCCTCCAACCAAAGATGCCACAGTTTAGGGAGAGAGATAATGACCCTTGGGTCCTGTGTCACGACCCGTCCTCGGGGCCCGTGTCGTGACTACCCCAAGCCCGCCTTCCATAGGCCAGGGGCTGGCGACTAGCACCAAGGCGTAAATCCTGGAAAAAGGGAAGGCATTGCCTTTGTAAAGTAAACAAGCACCACAGAGTAAGCAAGCGGAAAAAGTAAACACTAAGTAAAAGCTGCTACAACAGTAAGTGCGGGAAAGTAAAGGGGTCCGGAAATACAAGCCCAATTTTAAAGTACAACTGAAAGGGGAAAAACAGCAACTGAAAAGTAAAGTCGCAACGTCGAGCCATCCTCTGGAAGTCCCACCTGAAGGGTGGGTATAGAAAGCCTCCACTGCTCCTCGGGTCCAGCCAACCGCTCTGAGTGCGTCCCGCCCAGTGGTCCACCTCCAAGTACCGTCCTGTTCTGCAAGCCTCCACCACGATCAGCGATGTCCGTCGTTTGCAACCAACACACGTAGTGCGGGCATAGCCCATGCAGGGGTGAGTATAAGCTACTCAGTAGGGACCCCGAGACCCCCGAAGGTCTCCGAAAATCTACAAAGGATAAACCACAAAGGAAAGATACAATCACGAAGTAACATCCGACACTGCTTAGGTATATGCCCATACATATACCTAAGTCATCAATTCTCGCTCGGCTCCAACATCCGAGCTCAAGTACAACCCAGTACACACAGGAAAGCAAAACGTGAAATCCACACAGGATAGCTCAACACAATCCACAAAGGAAAGTAAAACATAAATCCACACAGGATAGCACAACACAATCCACAAAGGAAAGTAAAACAGAGTTTCAGCTCACACAGGTATACTTCTTCGAATGACGATAGAGATGATCACTGATCCATCTAAGCTGTCAGACCCACAAAGGATCGATAGGTACTAACCCCCGCAATGACCCATAAAGGATACGACCCACAAAGGATCGATAGGTAACTAACCCCCGCAAAGACCCACATAGGATCGGGCCCACACAGGACCTGTAGGCGCTGGCTCACACAGAACCGCTGAGCGCTGACCCACACAAGATCAGACCCACACAGGATCGGTAGCACTGACCCAAAAAGGATCGCTAAGTGTTGTAGTCGTCGCAGTCCACTGAGGATCTCTGCACAGTCGTCGTCGTCACAGTAGTAGTCGCAGCCAGCTCTAGGGTTCCCGCACACAGCAAGCTCATTCGGGAGGGTCTGCTCCACGAGCTGAGAGGCTGATACATCAACTGACACATAGTCCAGATTTGATGTATCCAAAAGTTCTGTATTGTCAACAGGAACTCAACATCGCAGACGGCGCGTCAATCGGACGCCCGGTCTGAGAGTTATTGGTTTTTTCATCCCAGGGGCCCAGTTGGTTTTTAAGGAAAAACCAACCCGACTGTACTCCACCTGCATCCAAACCTCGGGTGGAGTATGCCAAAAGATCCTTCTCACTTAGAAGAAAACAACGAAGTCGACGGCATGTCGTTCGGATGTCCGAAGCTCAAGATATGAGTGTTTCTGCTCCGAGGGCCCGGTTGGTTTCGTGTACGAACCAACCCGGCCGAACTCAAAGCATCCCGAAACCTTGAGTGCGATATACCGAAACGACCGTCTCGATCCGAGGATCGCATCACCACTGACGGCGCGTCGTTCGAAGGCTCATAGCTCAAGTTACGGGCAAAATACCGAAAACGGTCCGAAGATGGGGGGTCTGGGCCCGGACCGACCCGGCCCAACCCCCCCTGGGTCGGCCCGAACCGGGTCGACCTGACCCGAGTCCGGGTCCGACCCGGTTTGGCGCGACCCATCCCGGCCTGGGCGCAACCCGGCCAGGCAGGTCGGCCCGGCTCGGCTCGGCCGAGCCGGCCGAGCGGAGGAACCCGCGGGGTGCGTGCTGCCCCCGCGGTGCCAAACTAACGCAGCCCCACGTGGGGCCGCCCAGAACCACCCAGACGCGGTCGGGCCGCCGTGTCCCTGAACCGCGGTTCCGTGTAGCCGCGGAACCGCCTCGCCGTCGCGGCAAGGTTTTACCGGCGGCGCGCTGGGCGCTGCCGGCGGAAGCTTCCGCGGGTCACCGGAGTTGCTCCGGTGGTCCGTTTTCATTCCCGTCTGTGCCGCGGCTCCTCCCGGGTCCCATTCTTCACTGCGGAAACATCAAATCACCTTTGCAGCATGTTTTGTTGTCACCCGCCAAATCCGCACAACAACGAAGAACTGTGGAGGGTTGTCGGGCCGTGTTTGTTCGGCCCGCACCCTCTGTGTTAGATGATAACAGTCGGGAGAAAACATTCAACATAGAAAACATAACAAGAAAACAATTTTAAATAAATTAAAATTGTTCTTATGAAACCAGGTTCTTTGTTTTGAACGGAAACACCCACGGAATAAAAGGGGTAAAATCATTCCAAATAAAACCCATACCTCGTCAAGCCGTCACACGCGCGTTCTTCGCGGAAATGATCGTCGCAGAAGGAGGGGATCGTCGCATCGTCGCGGTATCTGGCGTTGCGTCAACAAACTCCGAGGACCAAGAAACAACAGATTTAATTAATAATAATTAAATCCATATTGTTGTTTTAATCCACAAAGTAAATTTAAAAAAAAGTGTGCAACCCCCTACCTTGTCGCTGCCGATCGAAGGTTGTCTCGCGGGGTTGGATTGTCGCGGAAGAATATCGCGGAAGAAAAATCTTCGGCATCGCGGAACATGGCGTCGCGTCGTCGATTTCCGAGGGCTCGGCGTTCTTCACGTTCTTCGCGTTCTTCGCGAAGGAGGATGAAGAACTCTTGGTTTCTATCAAATCCTCTCAACGAACATTTTTCCAGAAGTTGTGCGTTAGTCTTATTTTATTATTACGCCAATGGATTGAAAACAGGTTAAGAAACGATTAAATTAATTCATAGAATTAATTCAACGAATAAAACTGCCCAATTAATTGGTGCGTTAAGAAATTAAGAAAACGTGTTAGTTGAGTTTCATAAAGACGAGTTTTCGCAGGTGCGTTACTTAGCAGAAAAGAAACGGTGTGGCTCGTGCGGGCCCCACCTCACAAATATCCTACCAAGAGGGTAGGATATTTTTGGATAGCACCCTAACCGTATCAACTCAGCTTAAGCAGCTTTAAGTGGCTTCAAGTGGCTTCCAAGTGGCTTAAGTGAAATAAAATAAAGTTTGTCGAACAATTTATTTTATTTCTTAACTTTAAGCCCAAAAATTAAAAACCACACCCGAGCAAACGCAACTCCGGAAGAGGCGTTTCTAAGAAATTACCGGTGCTGCGATTCCATCGGTGCCCTCAGAATTTGATTCCGAGCACCGGTTCAAAAGTTAGAAAAACCCGCTTGTCTGTTCACTGAACGTACCCGATCCAAACTTCAGAAAATGATTCCGGGCACACCGGGCCTCAGAATCAGGTGCCGTCAGAAACTGCGTTCTTGTAAAAATCCATAGAAAATTAGGAAAAAAATTTCCTTGAATTTTTCGGGTCTTTACATCACTCCCAACTCAGGGCTTTACGTCCCCGTAAAGATACATCATAAACTAGGGAAACAAATGTGGGTACTGAGCACGCATCTGAGCCTCCCGCTCTCAAGTGCTCTCTTGGAAGTTCTCGTGCTGCCATCTGATGCGCACAAGAGGAATCGATCATCCACATAGGACCCGCTCCTGTCGATCCTCGATCTCCACCGGGACCTCCGCAAAAGTCGCCCCATCATCCACGTCTAGATCCCCATGGTCAATGATGTGCGTCGGGTCATGCACATATCTCCTCAACTGAGATACATGGAAGACGTCGTGCACCCGGTGCAACTGAGGTGGTAGAGGCAGGTGATAAGCCACCTCAACAATCATGCTGAGGACCTGGAATGGTCCTATGAAGCATGGAGACAACTTTCCACCTCGGCCAAATCTCTGTAATCCACGTCGAGGTGAGACACGCAAGAATATGTGGTCTCCATCCTCGAACTCTAGTGGCCTCCGCCTCCTGTCAGCGTAATACTTCTGCCGGCTCTGAGTTGTCCTCATCCGCTCCTAGATGACCTGGACCTTTTCTGTCGTGGCCCGTACCATCTTTGGTCCCACAAGTGCTGACTCCCCAGGGTTTGTCCAGCACAAAGGAGATCTGCAAGGTCTGTCGTACAACGCCTCGTATGGTGTCATCCCGATGGTGGAGTGGTAGCTGTTGTTGTACGCGAACTCCACCAAGGGTAGGTGGTCCTCCCAGCTATGACCAAAGTCGAGGACACATGCGTGGAGCATGTCCTTGATAGTCTGAATGGTCCTCTCCGTCTGAACATCCATCTGAGGGTGAAAGGCGGTGCTCAGACGTAGCCGCGTCCCGAACGCCTCTTTCAACCCCTTCCAAAGCCGAGAGGTAAAGCGAGCATCTCAATCGGAGACGATAGATGATGGCACACCGTGAAGCCGTAAAATATCCTGAACGTAGAGACGCCCCAAGATCTCCACTGAGCCCTACTCTTTGATGGGTAAGAAGTGATCCGACTTGGTGATTCGGTCGACAATCACCCAGATGGAGTTGTGACCTCTGGAAGTGCATGGAAGTCCAGTCACGAAGTCCATAGAAATCCCATCCCACTTCAACTCAGGGACCTCCAAGGGTTGTACCAAGCCTGCTGGTACCTGGTGCTCTGCCTTCACCTACTGGCAGGTGAGGCATCGAGAAACGAACTCTGCCACAGCCTTCTTCATGCCCGGCCAACAGTGCTGTCGTCTGAGGTCCTGGTACATCTTCACCACTCCAGGATGTACCGCCAAAGGAGAAGTGTGAAACTCTCTCAGCACCTCCTCTCGTAAAGCGACTGGTACCAAGGTACGTCCTCTGAAAAGGATGTCATGCTCTGCTCCAAAGGAGAATCCATCAGGTGCCTGTCCTGAGGATAACTGTGCACGCCGCGTCTCACAGTCAGCGTCCTCACGTTGTGCCTCTCTGACCTGCTGCAGTAGTGGAGGATTGACTGTGAGAGACTGAAGGAAGGCTGCTCCATCTCTATCCACGAAGTATATCTGCAAAGCAGCTAGCTGCTCTGTCGCCTCCTCAAGTAGCTGAATGTCCATCCTCCTACTGAGAGCATCGGCTACCACGTTCCCCTTCCCAGGAGTATAGACTATCTCAAAGTCATAGTCCTGGAGGAACTCGAACCATCGCCGCTATCTCAGGTTTAGGTACTTCTGGGAGAAGATGTACCTGAGACTCTGGTGGTCAGAAAAGACTATAAAGTGCTCGCCCATCAGATAGTGTCGCCATGTCTTCAGAGCGAAGACCACTGCTGCTAACTCCAGGTCATGTGTAGCATAGTTCTGCTCATGCGGCCTCAACTGACGTGATCCATAGGCGATCACTGCCCGCTCCTGCATCAGGACACATCCGAGTCTGGTCCCTGATGCATCTCAGTAGACTACATACCCTACTCCCTCCTTAGGCAACCTCAAGATAGGTGCGCTGGTCAATCTCTGTCTCAGCTCCTGGAAGCTCTGCTGACATCTGTCTGACCACAGAAAGGGTTTCCCCTTCTTCGTCAAAGCTGAGAGTGGCACCGCAACTCTAGAGAAGTCCGGCACAAATCTCCGATATTATCCAGCTAGCCCCAAGAAACTCTGCACCTCTGTCACGCTCTTGGGTGGCTCCCAAGCTAGCACCGCCTCAATCATTGCAGGATCCACTGCAACTCCCGCCTCAGAGATGACGTGTCCCAAGAAGTGGACCTCACGTATCCAGAACTGACACTTCGAGAGCTTTCCATAAAGTTGGTGCTCTCTGAGTGTGTCTAGTACAACCCGCAAGTGATAGGAGTGCTCCTCCTCAGTCGTCGAGTATATCAAAATGTCGTCGATGAAGACCATGGGAAATCGATCAAGGTATGGCTGAAAGATCCTGTTCATGAGGCCCATGAACACCGCTGGAGCATTGGTTACGCTGAATGGAATAACCAAGAACTCATAGTTGCCATACCGACACCTGAAGGCCGTCTTCTACACGTCCTTGTCTCGAACTCTGAGCTGATGATAGCCTGACCTGAGGTCTATCTTCGAGAACCACCGTGCTCCCTTGAGCTGATCGAAGAGGTCGTCAATCCTCGGTAGCGGATACTTGTTCCTCACCGTCACCTGGTTCAGGCGACGATAATCAACACAAAGTCGCAAGCTCCTGTTCGCCTTCTTGGCAAACAATATCGGCGAAGCCCAGGGTGAAACACTGGGTCAGATGAAACCCTTTCCCTGCAAGTCCTCCAACTGTACCCGTAGCTCTCGAAGCTCAGCGGGGGCCATCTCATATGCTGGAGTGGATATCGGGGCTATCCCTGGGTACAAATCAATATGAAATTCTACCTCTCTGCGAGGAGGTAGCCCTGGAACGTCGTCGGGAAAGACGTCCGCGTACTGATCCACCACTGCAGGAAAACTAGGACTCCGCACGTCAATAGCTCCTAGGATGAGGCTAGCCAACTGATGAGTGATGGGATTTCCTCTCCTCTGCGGAAGTCCATCCTATGCTTTGAAGGCTCCCTTCTCACCGGTGAAGGTGAACCTGCTCCCGTCGGTGTGTACACATCGCACCTTGCGCCTAATATAGTCAATCTGTGCATGGAATGTAGATAACCAATCCATGCCCAAGATGACGTCGTAAGGCCTCGACGCTGCTACAAGAAGATCCCATCCAAAGCTCTCGCCTCCTAGAGTAAGCTCACACTACCAGCACCAGTGTGTAATCGTCGAGTCTGCTCCCGTAGGAGTCTCTAGCCGTAAGGATCGAGCCAACGGCTCTGTCGGAATCTCCGAGCTCCGAACAAGGGCAGCGGCTATGAAAGAGTGACTCGCTCCTGTGTTTATAAGAACTGCAGAAAGGGTGGAATAGACATAGATCGTACCTCGAATCATCTTGGGCGCGTCATGGTCGTAGGGATCCGCTGCCTGGAGTTGTGCTTGTCTCTGCCCGCCAGCTCCCTGTGGTCGGGGTGGGCCTCCTGGTGGTGGTGGTGGTGGTAGAGCCTCAAAGCGTCGCCCACCACCTGCCGCTCGGCCAGCTCCTCTGAATCGTCCGCCTCCTCCCTGCGGACCACCACGGTCGACCCTCTGCCTCTGCCTGGGTGGCCCCTCAACTGTCTGTTGTTCCTCAGCACGTTGGTTCGGGCAGTCACGAGCCATGTGACCCTGCCCGCCACAAGTATAGCACTGCCTGCCTCTCGAAAGACTGGCTCCACGTTGTGTGCCCTGCACGGCTGAGCCAGTGTCCTGAGGTCGTCTGCGAGAGGGTCTGGTCTTCCTGGACCCCTGAGTCATCCACCGACTGGCTGCTGCAGAAGACTCTGCTACGTGCCGCCCCGCGGTAGGTCTCGCCGCTGGAGAAGCCTCAGCAAGAAATCTCTCGATCAAAAGGGCTCGCTCCAGTACTCCTTCCTGGGTCGGGATGCTGAGGGAGATCAGCGATGCCCTGATCTCATGTCTCAATCCCTTCTCAAAGGTCCGGTCCTGGAAGAATGGGTCTCGTACCATGTCGGTCGAGTAGTGTGAGAGATCGGTGAATCTCGCCGAGTACTAGGCGACCGTCAAGCTGCCATGCCGCAGCTGAAGAAGCTCCTGGATGCGCACTTCACGGAGGGTGGCCGGGACGAACTCTGAGCAGAAGAGGCCCTCAAAGTCTGTCCAGATGAGAGTGGCCTCATCGTGCACCTGGAGCATCAAGCTCCACCATCGTCCTGCTGCTGCATGCAGTAGACTCGCTGCGAGGATCACCATGAGGTCTGCTGGTGTCCTCGCTAGTCTGAAAACTCGCACGACTGCCTCCAGCCAGTCCTCAGCTGCCTGGGGGTCCATCTCCCTGTGGAACCTGGGCGGTCGCTGGCACTGGAACTCATGCAGTGCACTGAGGCGACGTGCATCGTTAGCGGCTGGTGCTGGAAGCATCGGGGGCTCGGCGGGTAGAGGTACCGCCGGTGCCTCTTCTGTCAAAGGGCCCTGTACCGAAGCCTCATCGCTCGGCGGTCTGTCGTCACGTACCACTCTCGGAACCCTAGCTGGATGCCGTCGTGGGGCCATCCTGAAAAGAAACAGGTGTGACACGGTTAGAACAGTATACCTGGTGAGCTGACATGAAGTAATCACAAAGAAAACTTGAAACACACATGCAATCAATGTTTTCGTGCATTAAGTCGGAAATCAGAAGTCAGGGTCCTGGTGTACGGATACGTCGGCCGCCGCACCAACACTGGACTCCCTGGACTGATAACCACACTCAATACGCTAAACACTATTGCTTCACATAGAAAAAGATCAGAGTCTGTGGTAGAACCGACCACCTCTGATACCAATTTTTCATGACCCGTCCTCAGGACCCGTGTCGTGACTACCCCAAGCCCGCCTTCCATAGGCCAGGGGCTGGCGACTAGCACCAAGGCGTAAATCCTGGAAAAAGGGAAGGCATTGCCTTTGTAAAGTAAACAAGCACCACAGAGTAAGCAAGCGGAAAAAGTTAACACTAAGTAAAAGCTGGTACAACAGTAAGTGCGGGAAAGTAAAGGGGGCCGGAAATACAAGCCCAACTATAAAGTACAACTGAAAGGGGAAAAACAGCAATTGAAAAGTAAAGCCGCAGCATCGAGCCGTCCTCTGGAAGTCCCACCTGAAGGGTGGGTACATAAAGCCTCCACTGCTCCTCGGGTCCAGCCGACCGCTCCGAGTGCGTCCCACCCAGTGGTCCACCTCCAGGTACCGTCCTGTTCTGCAAGCCTCCACCATGATCAGCGCTGTCCGTCGTCTGCAACCAACACACGTAGTGTGGGAATAGCCCGTGAAGGGGTGAGTATAAGCTACTCAGTAGGGACCTCGAGACCCTCGAAGGTCTCCGAAAATCCACAAAGGATAAAGCATAAAGGAAAGATACAATCACGAAGTAACATCCGACACTACTTAGGTATATGCCCATACATATACCTAAGTCATCAATTCTCGCTCGGCTCCAACATCCGAGCTCAAGTACAACCCAGTCCACACATGAAAGCAAAACGTGAAATCCACACAGGATAGCTCAACACAATCCACAAAGGAAAGTAAAACGTAAATCCACACAGGATAGCACAACACAACCCACAAAGGAAAATAAAACAGAGTGTCAGATCACACAGGTATACTTCTTCGAATGACGATAGAGATGATCACTGATCCATCTAAGCCATCAGACCCACAAAGGATCGATAGGTACTAACCCCCGCAATGACCCACAAAGGATCTGACCCACAAAGGATCGATAGGTAACTAACCCCCGCAAAGACCCACAGGATCGGGCCCACACAGGACCTGTAGGCGCTGGCTCACACAGAACCGTTGAGCACTGACCCACACAGGATCGGACCCACACAGGATCGGTAGCACTGACCCACAAAGGATCGCTGAGTGTTGTAGTCATCGTTGTCCACTGAGGATCTCTGCACAGTCGTCGTCGTCACAGTATCAGTCGCAGCCAGCTCTAGGGTTCCCGCACACAGCAAGCTCATTCGGGAGGGTCCGCTCCACGAGCCGAGAGGATGATACATCAACTGACACATAGTCCAGATTTGATGTATCCAAAAGTTCCGTATCGTCAACAGGAACTCAACGTCGCAGATGGCGCGTCAATTGGACGCCCGGTCTGAGAGTTATTGGCTTTTTCATCCCAGGGGCCCGGTTGGTTTTTAAGGAAAAACCAACCCGACCGTACTCCACCTGCGTCCAAACCTCGGGCGGAGTATGCCAAAATATCTGTCACACTTAGAGGAAAACAACAAAGTCAACGACACATCATTCGGATGTCTGAAGCTCAAGATATGAGTGTTTCTACTCCGAGGGCCCGGTTGGTTTCGTGTACGAACCAACCCATCCGAACTCAAAGTATTTCGAAACCATGAGTGAGATATACCAAAACGACCGTCTCAATCCAAGGATCGTATCGCCACTGACGGCGTGTCGTTCGGAGGCCTGTAGCTCAAGTTACGGGCAAAAGACCAAAAACGGTCCGAAGACGGGGGGTCTGGGCCCGGACCGACCCGGCCCAACCCCCCCTGGGTCGGCCCGAACCGGGTCGACCCAAACCGGGTCCCGGTCTCACCCGGTTTGGTGCGACCCGTCCTGGCCTGGGCGCGACCCGGCCAGGCGGGTCGGCCCGGCTCGGCTCGGCCGAGCCGGACGAGCGGAGGAACCCACGGGGTGGGCGCTTCCCCCGCGGTGTCAAAGTAACGCGGCCCCGCGTGGGGCCACCCTGAACCACCCGGACGTGGTCAGGCCGCCGCGTCCCTGAACCGCGGTTCCGCGCGGCCGCGGAACCGCCTCTCCACCACGGCTTCAGCCGCGGTGAGGTTTTCCCGGCGCCGCCGTGCTGGCGTGGCGTGCCGGCGGAAGCTTCTGCGGGCCACCGGAGTTGCTCCGGTGGTCCGTTTTCATTCTCGTCTACGCCTCGGCTCCTCCTGGGTCCCGTTCTTCACTGTGGAAACATCAAATCGCCTTTGCGGCACGTTTTGTCGTCGCCCGCCAAATCCGCACAACAACGAAGAACTGGGGAGGGTTGTTGGGCCATGTTTGTTTGGCCCGCAACCTCTGCGTTAGATGATAACAGTTGGGAGAAAACATTCAACATAGAAAACATAACAAGAAAACAATTTTAAATAAATTAAAATTGTTCTTATGAAACCGGGTTCTTTATTTTGAACGGAAACACCCACGGAATAAAAGGGGTAAAATCATTCCAAATAAAACCCCTACCTCGTCAAGTCATCGCACGCGTGTTCTTCGCGGAAATGATCGTCGCGGAAGGAGGGGATTTTCGCATTGTCACGGTATCCTTCGTTGCATCGACGAACTCTGAGGACCAAGAAACAACAGATTTAATTAATAATAATTAAATCCATATTGTTGTTTTAATACACAAAGTAAATTTAAAAAAAAGAGCGAAACCCCCTACCTTGTCGCTGTCGATCGAAGGTTGTCACGGGGTTGGATTTTCGCGGAAGAATGTTGCGGAAAAAGAATCACCGGCGTCACGGAACTTGGCATCGCGTCGTCGATTTTAGAGGGCTCTACGTTCTTCGCGTTCTTCACGTTCTTCGCATTCTTCGCGTTCTTCGCGTTCTTCGCGAAGGAGGATGAAGAACTCTTGGTTTCTGTCAAATCCTCTCAACGAACATTTTTCCAGAAGTCGTGCGTTGGTCTTATTTTATTATTACGCCAACGGATTGAAAACAGGTTAAGAAATGATTAAATTAATTCATAGAATTAATTCAACGAATAAAACCACCCAATTAATTGGTGCGTTAAGAAATTAAGAAAACGCGTCAGTTGACTTTCATAAAGACGGGTTTTCACGGGTGTGTTACTTAGCGGAAAAGAAACGATGGGGCTCGTGCGGGCCCCACCTCATAAATATCCTACCAAGAGGGTAGGATATTTTTGGATAGCACCCTAACCGCATCAACTCAGCTTAAGCAGCTTTAAGTGGCTTCAAGTGGCTTCCAAGTGGCTTAAGTGAAATAAAATAAAGTTTGTTGATCAATTTATTTTATTTCTTAACTTTAAGCCCAAAAATTAGAAACCACACCCGAGCAAACGCAACTCCGGAAGAGGTGTTTCTAAGCAATTATCGGCGCTACGATTCCATCGGTGCCCTCAGAATTCGATTCTGAGCACCGGTTCAAAAGATAGAAAAACCCGCTCGTCCGTTCACTGAACGTACCCGAGCCAAACTTCGGAAAATGATTCTGGGTACACCGGGCCTCAGAATCAGGTGCCGTCAGAAACTACATTCTTGTAAAAATCCAAAGAAAATTTAGAAAAAAAATTCCTTGAATTTTTCAGGTCTTTACATCCTGCCTCCAGTAGGACCTAGATTGGAGACTAGCACCTAGGGTGTAAAAATCTCACAAATGGGAGGCATTACCATATATAATATAAAATGGTATTATGATATAGGATAAAAATCAACCAAGAAACTCCAGTAGATAAAATAAAGGTAAAGAAAAAACCATACCACAATGCATGAATAAAGTAAGATGATGCACATAAAATCCACCAAATATACCAAAATAAAATTCTATGTAATGACTCAACAACAGCTCATACCCATGCTAGTAATGTTCATATTGATCCCTGAAGTTCTTTGGGAAACCTGAAAAAAATACATGTATGGTGACTATAACTGGTATACTTATTGGGACATAACAAAGGTCTCAAGTGAACATGTGAAAAAATCATGCTAATGCACCAATGAAAAAATAAAAGAACTAAAAACCACCAATACAGGTCATCTAACCAATCCCAATCCTCACAATGGTTCACTCACCAAATCACCCATCCAATATAATAATATAGCATTGAGATCATAATAAAGAAATGCACCCTACTACCATTTCCCCACTGATTTTCTTCTCTCACACCCTAACTTCAAATGTCCTAGACTCCCATCCCTTCCATACACATCAAATCACATCACATCACACCTCAACTAAAGACACCTGGTCCATTTCTAATGTGGGTTGGGATGCTTCTCTACATACCCCACCCTTGTAAGGTTTAGTATATAATGCTAGTATTATGTACCATCACATCATGTCTCACCCACAAACACCTATGTATGCAAATCACATCTCATTATATCCACCCAACCATATATCACCCAATGACACCTTGTCTAACACTATACATTTGACCCAATGACACATGTTCCATCACTACTAAAGGAAGAGCGGGGAAGAGTAGGCATCTAGCCATCTGTATCACCACCATCCTGGATTTTGGGGAAAATACCAGTGACCCAAAACCTCTAATCATTAGTAATGTTATCCAACTCACATGGGAAACATTTAAAAATTTCATAAACATTCATGATAAATAGATAGCACACATTACCCAACCTATGTTTTCACAACAACTACACTAGCACACACCACATCACCACAATTGTTCCACACATCAACCATCATAGCTGTTTCCACTTCTATATATAACAAATCAAACCACAAAAAATTACCACATAATATTTCCCACATTCAATTACACACTCCACTATTTTTATTAATTAATACATTACATTTCACATTACATAATTCATTCTTTTATTCAATTAATTTTAATTGATGTGTTACCACACATCCATTTCCAACCCATCTCATTCATTTACCAACCTATTTTATTTCATTTTATCATCATAAATTATTACATAGATAACTAAGAGACTATAACAAACACACCACATCATAGATAGACCAACTAACACGACCATCACCATAACACCACGCATCCATCATTGTTGTCACTCCACATTACCCAAGCCATCTCACCACAAAAACCATGCATCTCATCCACTTCACAAAATCAATATTTCACAATCACAACCATTATAAAAAATCCACTACATACCACATAACATCACTGCACATCCCGACCAAATCCAACACCAAAACCACATAGCACAACACCACCATAAACCATCACCACTGTGCACCACAAAAACTATGCACCACATCATACCACTTCCCAAGTCACATCGAAGCCAAATAACCACATCACATCTCCATAACATAAAAACCAAGTCTGGTCATTGCCACCACTGCCCAACAGCTCAAACCACATAGGGTTACACAAAAAGAACAACCGCACACAATAGAAATACATTTTGTCTTACGAAATTTATTTAAGGAGTTTCATTTCATTACTTCTTTATTTTGCATGGGTATAATCACAAAAAACAAATTTCATGGGAAAACATTTATTTATCCATATATACATTCTGTATCCTTTTAATCAGGGTATAATCATGCAATAACACTGTAAGGGTCTCAAGTCATATCATCTACATCAAAAAAAAGGCTTCCAACATCTATTATTTTCAGCAAGGCATCAACATGGAATAAAGATCTCAGCAAAAAAATATCAATGCAACCAAAAAAGTGATATCTCCCCATACCCATCAATTTCAGTTTTTTTCAATTAATTATCTTAATTATACCAACCCTTATTATCCACCAAAAGGGAAACAAAATCATGAAAAACACACATATAGCATGTAAACATTAGGGAACAAGGATACCCTACTTTAAATAAACTTTTTGATCTCATTGTGCACCGTAGGGAAAAAATAAATATCCTATGAACCACAACCACACAAGAAACTCGCGGATCAACCTACACCACACAAATTGGTTGTCCAAAATGCATCTCAAACACACCCCCAAACTAATGTAACAACAATAGAGAGAAACCTCAACAGAAGGATGGAAGGAAACAATAGGGGAAAAAGACAACAACCTACCTTGGATCGCCAAAATATGAAAACTAAAATCCACATATCAAATAAGGATAATAAGGGATAGAAGATCTCACAAAATGCATATGTTCTTTCCCAGAATGGAGAGAATGATCAGCCAAATGAGGAGAAATTTGGCCAAGAAATGTTTATAAACAACCTCTATTTTTCCCTTTTATGTCATGAATTACATATTCATGACATAAATTCCATGTGAATCATGTATTACAAGCTTTGAAATGGATTTAGACTTTGAATACACCATATTTTAAACTTTTTCCAAAATTCACGTCACCTTGGCTTGATTTAATTACACATCTTGAATTACCCTTCCATGAAATGAATCCTTTTGACACTTAACACCTTAGCCAAACACAAGCTATGAATTCACCAGACTCACAAGACATGAATCACCAAATCATGATGTGAATCAGGTTCATGTCATTAACCACCTATTATAGTACTCTAGCATCTCCAAATCTGCAATATTCACCCCCAGCCTCCTCTAAAACACCTCCAACACCCAAAATTACAAAGTAACAAATCGAAAAGGCATGGACCATTACATTGAGTACTTTTTAAATGATTCTCATCCTTGAGAATCAAAAAAACCTAAGAAAGGTATCTGAACAACCACCCCATGAGATATCACTCAAGGAACTCATTATACTTCAAACGCTACCATCATCCAAACACACTAAACCAAAACACCCAAAAAACGCATCGTATAGTCACATCACCACCTCTCACCAATCAAAAATCCACTTCATCGTATATAATCCACCAACCACCTACTTTTCCACACAAACAACCACATCTCAACACGCATCATCACCACATCACTTCACCATCTACAGAACCATCTCAGCCTCAACATAGACAAAACCAATTACTACCATAACCAATATGAAACACTTCCTTGAGTGCATAAATCATGGAATTTCATCTTCCATGTCAATATATTTTCCTCTTTGGGTGGCACTGAATCTCCTACACAGTTTTATTCATGTCAAAGTATAACATGTCATGAATAGGATTTAGGTACTCCCTTTTCATATATCAAATGATTTATCACACATAAAACATTACACATTAATAAAAAACAACACTTATTATAAAACAGAAAGATGCATTATCACATCATCTAGGAAAACCCAAAAAAAGAAAATAAAAACTCAAAATAGCTTCTGGTACAGGGCACACACCTGCGTCTCTTGCTTCCAAGTACTCTCTTCCTAGCCACCATGCCTCCACAACATGAAAAACAAGGGAAAGGTTCATCAATGAAATATATTATCTCTATGATCCTAGATATTTATTGGTCATTCCATGAATGTCGCATCATCCTTAATATCCAACTCTCCCTGTTCAATGAAGTGGGATTCATCATGAAGATACCAATGAAGCTGGGACATGTGAAAGACATCATGGATCCTCTCCATCCACAATGGTAAATCCAACCAATACACCACCTCATCAACACACCCCAACACCTCAAAGATCCCAAAAAACTAGGGAGAAAACTTACTCCCTCTACCAAACCTCTAATTCCCACATTGAGGGGAGACTCTCAAGAGCATATTGTATTTAACCTCAAACACTAGGGGCATATTCCTATGATTAGAAAAGGCCTTATGAAGGTACTATGTCACCATCATTGTCTCTGGAAACAACTATATCTTCTAGGTTGATCTCTGTACAAAATCATGACTAAAAATTGTTGAATCTCCAACCTCCATTTAGCATAAAGATAAAAAACATAGTCACCCATACAATTATGAAAATAGGTCCATGATAATTGATGAGTAATATATTTTAATGTATGAAAACTTGACTATAGGAAATTTCCTTTATCACGATCCACCAAAGTCTAGGATTTAATCTGGTAACATATCCTCTAGAATTTGGATAGTCCACTCCATATGTTCATCTGTCTGGGGGTGGAAAGTAGTGATAAGGTGAAACTAGGAACCGAAATCATGTTGAAATCACCTCTAGACTTGTAAGGTAAAGTGAGGATCCAAATAAAAGAATATGTTCCTCAGTAATTCCATCGATATGACTTCTCACTTTCACTCTGGAACAACCAAGGACTGACAAAAAAACTCTCATAACTCAGTGTTATACTTTCACCTACTAACAAACTAGACACATCTCTACAAACTCTTCCACTAAAGTTTTCATCCCTGACCACAAAAGTTGCCTCCACAAGCCAAAATAAATCTTTGTCACATTGGAATGTACCACTAAAGGTGATTTTTGAAACTCATGTAGAACTCCTCATCACATCACCTTTATAATAAGCAACCTACCATGAAAGAACATCTAGTTGTAACCACCCTATGACCATCCCCTGGGGGCATCACTAGGGCCAACACGGCAATGCATCATGTCTACCTATGAGTATAGCCAATGAGATTCCTTCACCCACCACATCAAGGATAAATAAACAGTTCTATGATAAAGAAAAACTCAAACACTACTCTCTCCAACATCAATATGAATCGCTACAATCTCCTCCATTCCTTTCCAAACATCAGCAGATTCCTAAATCACATCACCTCAAAACTTCTAACTCAATGAATTGGTAACAGAATCCCCCTTTCCCAGGGTATAAGAGATATCAAAATCATAATCTGGTAGAAACTCTATAAACCTGTACAAGAATAGATATATGTCTCACTGAAGGAAAACTTATTTCATTCTCTTATGGTTTGTGAAAACCACAAACCACTCACCAATGTGGTAATTCCAATAAAACATTAATAAAAACAAAACCATCATGAACTCTAGATTATGATTAGAATAGTTATTCTTATGGGGCTATAACTACCTGGACCCATAAGATATCACCACCCTCTACTGCATAAACATGCATCCCAAGCCCATATGGGATGTGTCACATAAAACCTCAAAAAGCACCCTCCTCAAGAAATTGAAGCATTGAAGTACTAACCAAATTCTCCTTCAAGTAATCAAATGATTCCTAGAACTAATCACTCCTCTCAAAATCCTGGTCCATCTTGGTTAACATTATCATCAGGACTATAACTCAAGAGAATTTGGGCACAAACCTCTGATAATAGCATATAAGAACAAGGGAAGTAAGAACCTATGCCATGTTCTTAGGTGATTCCCATGAAACAACTACCTAGATATTTGATGTTTCCACTACCACACCCTAATGGGATACCACATGTCTAAGTAAACTCACCTATCATATCCAAAAAACACAATTTGATAACTTTCTGTAAATATGGTGGCGTCAAAGGACCTAAAAATAGCTCTGACATACTCAACATGATCCTCATATGAATTTGAGTAGATCAAGATATTATCAATGAATATTATGATTAAATGATCTAGGAACTCATGGAAAACAGATTTCATGATCCCCATGAACACAGCTGGTGAATTTGAAATACTAAATTTCATGACTACAAACTTCAAGTGACCATATCCATATCTGAAGGAAGTTTTGGAACATCCTCTTCCATCACCCTCAACTAGTGATATCCATAATGTAGATCAATCTTTGAAAACCAACTAGATCCTCTCATCTATTCAAAAAGACCATATATCATCATAAAAGGGTAATGATTCATGATTTTCACCTACTTAAACCTTTAGTAGTCTATGAACAACCTATGACTATAGTCCACCTTCTTAGAGAACAATACTAGAGCACCCCACGATAACATACTGGGTCAGATGAAACCCCTCAGCATTATATTATCCACTTGTGACCACAACTCACATAACACCATAGGTCTTATCTGATAGGGATCCAAAGAAATTGGAGACATTCTTGACTACAAATCAATCCCAAACTTGATGTCATGTCAACGGGGTAATGTCATAACCACCTTTGGGAAAATGTTCAGGAACTCCTCTAAAAATCTTGGAACATTTGTTACTTGAGATTCCACTGAAAGATCCACCAAATGAGATAAAATAGGCTCTAATTACTTACCTCCCATCCAATAACCTCACTCACCAATGAACGCTGCTCACTGTCCCTCCACATAAGAAACCAAAACTCTCCTCTTGAATCATTTGATGACTACATGCATGGAAGACAACAAATCCATGCCATAGATAACATCATACAGTTATATTTTCTATAAGAATAAGTCTCCCAATAACTTGTGTTAGTTCATCACTATTCTACATCCTTGATACACATCAAATAAAGAATTATGACCTCTAATTAGTGTGGATAACATCTAGGGAATTGTAATCCTCTCTATGTACAGTCCCAAATAATGAACCAAAGAAATATCAAAAAATGAGTGAAAAGTTCCCAAATCAAACAAATCACATATAAGGGTAGATAATAATCTAATTATACCTCACACTACCCCTAGCTATGCTATTTCTATGGCCTTTAACATGTACATTTGACCATGACCAAATCCTCTCTCTCTGATGTCAGGCTCCAAGATCATGCTCTATCCTAGGTCCCTATGGGTGAGGACCATCATAAGGATAAACTCATCCAACTCCACCTTCTACTAGTTACTGAAAAAGCATCGATGGTCCCTCCTAATAAAACTTCCTTGGAGGAAATTGTTCCTACTACCAAAAAGGGTTCTTACCACCCAACTAAAACTGGCCTCCCAGAGTGGTCAAACACTAATCCAAGAAGTTTCCATGTCCCACATAGCATAAAAATAGAAAGCCTCTAATATATTCCCTAGATACACCTTCCCCAAAATAACAGAATGATATCTTCTTCATCTAACTCCCCATGTCTCGGAACACTAACAATCAGAACATATGTGGACCACTACTTAAAGCACTGCTTCTTGATATTCCCTTCTATCCACTCTCTCTGGGATTAAATCCCAAATAAATAATCTGATCATTAACCTCATCATTTTTATACACCTCAGAATATGTAGGGAGCGAAAATGGTGTGACCACGTACCTGATCACTAGGCATAAAGCCTCCTCCGGATGTTGTGCTCTAAACTTATCATCTGGGAAAACATATAGAGAAAAGTATAGGAGGTTCATGGACCTGATACCTAACTCCCATACACTCGATCTTACCTGATGAATAGAGATAAACTCCTTCCTCTTAGATTCCACCATCATTGAGGATATGAACTCCACCCAAAATTCCCTCTAATAGTCCGGCCACAAGACATCTACCTCTTTATGGTCACCAAGAAAAATCATCCACTATTGATGCATAGATCCATGCATCAGACTAATTACCAAGGGCACCTAGAACTCAAACCATGATTGGATTAGATTGGAACCCATATAGAGCTCCTACATCCAGTGATCTATCTCCAGATCTGAGATGCTCCCCTTATACTTTCCCAAACTATGTCACCAAAAGGCAAGGAAAGCCTATTATCAAACCTCATCATCCTCTATCAGGTTGATCCTACTATGATCATAAAAATTATCCTAATAAAGCTCAACTTCCTAATCCTCTCATAGATGATGAACAGGATCCATTCCTAAAAAATGAGAACACACTAAGCCAGGTAGAATGGAATTTTAAATAAACTTATATATTTATTTAATTTAATTTTCCCATAATAACCCAATTCAAACACAAACATAATCAATCATGGTTAATGTAAATATACTAGGTTTCTAACCTGAAAAAAGTTCCACCTAACTTGGTTATTCAATAAGATCATAGTATGTGCACTAGATCATGGGAACCCTAAAATCCCTTATCCTATATATTCTCTTGGGATAATTTCATTCACTAAGATCAACTGGAACCACTTTCCTATCAACCCATTAAATCCTTTCTTTGAATAACTCTAAACTTTATCTTATCTCTCAACCATATCCTCTAATACCAAATTTTTATAAAATCCTCCCACTAATGATGTTTCAATAAAGGGAGATAGATAATGACCTATGAGTGCAACCTCTAGTAGGCCCTAAGTTGTATACTAGCATTGAGGGTGTAAAAATATCACAATAGTGATAAAATAGGATTAGGAGATAGCATAAATAACCACCAAAAACTCAAGTCGATAAAATAAAGATAAACCAAAAACCATCTCATAATGCATGAATAAAGTAAACTGATTCACATAAAAGTCTCCAAATATAACAAAAGACCATTATATGTTGTGACTCAACAACATCTCAAATCCAAGTTATTAATTTCCAGCTGGGTCCAATAAGTCCTCCAGGAAACCTAAAAAATATTTTATATACATAGGGTGAGCATAATAGTTATACTCAATAGCGACATAACCAAGGTCTCAAGTGAACATGTGAAAAGAGTATGCTAATGCATCATTTAACAAAAGATAGAACCCAAAATAACCTATAAGGTCATATAACCAATCCCTAGCCTCACAATGGCTCCCTCACCAAATCACTCATCCAATATAATAATATAGCATCAAGGTCATAATAAAGAAAGGAACCACACTGAAACTTCCCCACTAATTGTTTGCTCTCACACCCCAATATCAAACATCCTATGCTCTTATCCCATCCACACACATCACTTCACATCACACCTCACTCAATGAAACCTCGTCCATATTTAATTTCGGTTGGGATGCATCCCTTCCTACCCCACCCTTGTAAGTTCTAGAATCTAGTTCTAGCATCAGGTACCATCACATCACATCTTGCCTGTAAACATATAGGTCTACTCATCACATCTTATCACAACCATAGTAACTGTATCTCACCCAAATACACCTAGTTCAACACTTCACATCTCATCCATAGACACTTAATCCATCACTACTGAAGGAAGAGCACGGAAGTGGGTGTATCCATCCATCTATATCACCTTCATATAGGATATTAGGGAAAAACTTGAGACCCATAACCTCTGAGTGTTGGTAAGTTTATCCAAATATGGTGGGGTATATATAGAAATAGAATAAACGTACATGATATATAAATATCACATATTAAACAAACTATGGGTTCACAGCAACTACACCAGTGAACACCACATCACCACTACCATACCACACATCAACTGTCACAACCACTACCACCGCAATATTCAACACATCACACCACCACAAATAACCAAAAAAACTTTCCCACTTTCAGTTACACACTCCACCAATTTTATTTATTAATACATTCCATTTTACATTACAAAGCCCATTCATTCATTCAATTTATTTAATCCATTTTTACAGCACATCCATTTCCAACCCATCTCATTTATCTACCACCCTATTTTGTTTCCTTTTATTATCACACTTTATTCCATGGATAACTAGGTAACTAACACAACCACACCATTCCATAACTAACCCAACTCACAAAACCATCACCAAAACACCATGCATCCATCATTGCCTCTATGCCACATCATCCAATCCATCTCACCAAAACAACCAAACAACTCATCCACTAAAAAACATCACTACCACACAACCAAAACCACAAAAAAATATCCATTATACACCACACAATATCATTTCACATCCTATCCAAATTGTACACCCTAACCACATTGCACACCACCACCACACATCATCACCATTGTGTATTGCAGTCACTTTGCACCACATCGTACCACTAACTGCATTACACCCATGCCATCCAACCACCACATAATAGCCCCACACAATGAAAATCCTATCTGGTCATTACCACCACCACAAAACAGCCCAAACCATTCAAGGGAACAAAAAAATCAAGTGCACATAATAGAAACACATTCCATATTCCACAATTTATTCAATGTCTTTAATTTAATTGCTTATTTATTTAGCATTAGTATTATCACACAGACCATATTTCATTAGAACCCAATTATTTATCCTTATATATGTTCTTTATCCTTTTAATTATGGATGATAATGCAACAACACATCAAGTGTCTAAAGGCATATCATTTATATCACAATCAAGTCCTACAACATCCATTATTTTCATCAAGGAGTCAACATTGTATAAAGATATCGAAAAGAACAATATAAAGGCATCCAAAAAATGTGATATCTCCCCATACCCATCAATTTTAGGTTTTCCAATTAACTATATTTATTATGATTACCTATATTATCCACTAAAAGAGAAAAAACATGTAAATCCCACACATAGCATGTAAACATGTGAGAAAGAGGATCCCCTACTTCAAAAGAGATTTTTGATCTCACTGTGAACCATAGGGTGAAAAAGAAATAGCCCAAGAACCAAAACCATAAAAGAAACTCACGGATAAACCTACATAGCACCAAAGGGTTATCAGAAACATAGCACAAAAACACCCCAAACTAATGCAACAACGCCGAAGCGAACCCCTAGGAGAAGAAAGTATGGAAACAAAATAGGAAAATGAGAAAATCCTAACTCAAATCACCAAAACATGACCATTGGAACCCATAGATAGAAGCATGATAAGTAGGACTAAAATATCTCCTAAAATGCTTAGGTTTTTGACCAAAACTGAGAGAAATATTGACCAAATGAGGATAAATTCGAGTAAGAAAGAGGTATAAATAGCCTAGAATTCACCCCTTTCATGTCATGAATTATAGATTCATGATGTGAATTCTATAGTGCTTGTATATTAAAAGATGTGAAATAGATATAGGCCATGAATCCCCCATATTTTTAACTTCTACCAAAATTCACATCACCTTGGATTGATTTAATTACACATCATGAATTACCATTTCATTATGTGAATCCATTTCATGCTTCGAACCTCATCCAAACATAAGTTGTGAATTCATTGGCCTCACATGGAGAAAATCACCAACTTACATTTTGAATTAGATTCATGTGGTGAACTAACACCTGTTGTAATCCAATAGATCTAATTCCATAGTATTCTCCCTCATCCTCCTTTGAAACACCTTCAACACCCAAATTGAAAAAGTAACGGGCTGGGAAGACATGGACCATTACCTGTGAGATGTGTCTCTTTGGTATTAGTCACCAACCCGTAGACTATTATAGGAGGGCTTGGGGTGGCATTATCTACTTACTATTAACCTGGGTGGGCTCCAGTGTGTTGGGTTGGGTCTTGTCAGAGTGGTATCAGAGAATGTTTACTATAGGGATGGAGTCTGAAGGTAAAATTCATGTGAGGAATGGTTTTTGAATTTATAAAAATTATGGTAAAGGGATCTTGAGTTTAGTTATTAAACTATAGAGACCAATGTAGGTTTGGTGGTTGAAGTATCCTTTTCCTAAAACTCTAACAACATTTTAGTTGACTCATAGATCTGAAACATCATTGTGAGGAATAAGAAGGTTGGTACGTGATTCATATAGCAGTTAGTAATGATCTTTCATGTCCTTCCATGTAATCTCATCCAAATATACTCAATCTCTTATGGGTTCATCATATAAATTGAAGGAATCTACACACTGATATCCAACTTGTGAGTAGAGGAAGAATTGTGATGATATTTTTCTTGTATTTGGGTGTCTCGCTACCGATTATAGAGTGATGAGGCATTTTCTTCCATGACTTGGTTGAGAGATGTACTTTACCTATTATCTAACATAGTTTTTTTTCACTTTGTTCTTGGTAAGGACTTGTATTTTAGATCAAATGTAGTTCCCACTTTTTTTATAGGACTATTAATAGGTAATATTTTTTTTTGTTTTATGAAATAGGACTCATGGGTTTTTGAAGTGATCCTGATCCTTAGGAAATAGGGGTTTGGTTAGAGTCTAATACTCACACTTCCATATGGCTTGAGATTTTACTCACTGGATTTTGATTGTTATATCAAGATTCTATATGATATAATGATATATTAGTGGATGATGGGTTCCAAAAAGTCATGATGGGGCTTATCTTTTATTTTGAGACCTTTTTTAGGATGAAGTTTTATCTGAGGTTATTGGGACCCTCTATGGGGCAGCGCAGCTATGTCTGAGTACACATCGAAGATCACATACCCTGTGAGGTGTTCCCTGGTCGTGTTTTTTTGTGGAATTATTTGATCTTAGTAATTAATTTCAGGAAGTAGAGGAGGATTTTTCCAAGTTGTGGTTTTCTTTTCATAAAACTCTACCTATATCAGATTCCCCTAAGAGAGTGTTGGAAGATTGAGGATTCTTGATGGAGATGCACCCTGGATTTTGGATTAAGCTATAATTTTACAAGATGACATCCAAAGTGGTGTCATGGATGGAACTCTATGTGGGAGATACCGTTGAGATCAAATACCTCCCTATTATAGACTAGTTTCTAATCTCATTTCAATTTTATAGAAGAGATAGTGGAGAAAGAGAAATCAAATAGGGATAATTTTCCAACCCACTCCCATAAATACCAAATTTGGATAGCTCTTGTTAGGAAAAAAGTACAAACAGTCAGATTTGTAGAAAGATGTGCATGATGGATGGATATGGTTAGGAATAATTGGCTGTAGTATAGAGAACAATTTATATCCTTTATTTATCAAACCTCATATTGGATGATATATAAATGAGTTATTTAATACACCTTAGGTGTTTGGGGGTTAGAAATTATAGTGTAACCTCTAGCCAAACCATTTTTATCTAGACATTTTCCACTAAAGGTGATCGTCATTCACTCCCCCATTCTAGTAAAGTGAGTATACCCTTAGTGGAAGAAGATTTATTTTATGAGACTCCTTCATGGTAGAGATGAGAACTTGTGGTACCTATCTCTATATAGATTAGGTAATAGTGCTTGTACTATGTGGGGATACACAGTTGGGTAAGTTAAGTGAGATCTACCCCCTATAGTGAATATGATCCCCTAAAGAGTGGTGAATGGAGCCCACTATCAAGAATTTGGAGTCATCTAACCATCATATTGTAAGCATGTATTTATATTATATGTACATGGATGATAAATACACTTACTGTTAATGTTGAGGAATGTGTGGGTGATTTCAAAGGGTGATATATGGCTAACCCTTTTCAAAATGATAATGTATACATTGGCTTCCATTATAAGGATGATGTTCAAATATTTCTAAGTGGAATAATGAGACCTTTTGACATTCATGGATCATATGGACTGAATATTTTATAGTACCAGTTCAATGAGGATATTATATGAGATCGAGGGGATTACCCTAGTCTTACTATGAGATTACCAATGATGTGGTAAACTCTCATGGAGTGAGCTCTGGATTAATGGTCTAGAATCAACCATCATGAAATTGAAGTCATGATGGTTGATGATATCATAGCTCTGTAATAGTTTCATGATGGTTAAAACTTCTAGTTGGGTACTCTTTATATGGATGATAGAGGAGACATATGAACAAATAGCTTTAGAGTAGTTGGTTTTTTATAGAGAGGGTGGTATTTTTCACCATTAATTAGTGTGGAGACCCTCACTCTCTATGTGTTTGAGAGAGGCCCATGAAATTGATTCTGATTTAGAGGTTTTGTGTGATCGGGTTTTCTCAGATGATAGAACAAAAGGGTTTTCTTAATGGCGGGGAGCACTTCTATTATTTTTTCTAAGTTTATAGTGGATCCCTCTTATGTTTATATTAAATATCATGATATACACCTCGACTCAATACCACCCTTAGAGAGTGTGAACCTTAGTGAGGTAGGTATATCAGATTTTTATATGTGTTCCCATCACATGGAAACCTTTTCTATAAGGTGTAGGATGAAATTTTCATGGATGGTTGTGGATTTTAGTCACTTGGGACGGTTTTTTCTTAGGGTATGGATCTAAATAGAAGGTTAATCTAAACGATCAGAACCATCCGCTTCATATTGTAGTGGATTAGGACACCTGATAGAAAATGGTGTGATATTGGACAGTTTTATGAGTTTGGTGTTATTCTTAATGTGCTCATTGGTAGATTCCATGGGAGATTAATAATGATTTGGAATATTTTGGATACATTTTTTCATATATTTTATTGGTAATAAATTTGTTTTTAATGTCATAATTTTGTTTTAAATGGATAATTTTTTAATATTTATCAAATTGTGATTAAAATGAAATTCATTGAATATCATGACAATAATAGGTATTTTGGATTTAATTATTTCATCTTCCAAGATTTAATTCTGAATATTAATTATTGAAACATATTTTAACTTAAATTTTTCATTTTGTAAATTCATTGATTCTTAATTTTATTTCTAGTAATGAATTAATTTATTCTACCCTAATTAAATTATAATTGGAAATTGAAAATAAAGGGGAAGTCAGTATCGATGAAGCTGAATCTAGGATGGTTTTGGAGATTTCTAGAAGCTGATGAATATTTATCCAAACTAGTAACTTTTCTAGATTTATCATTCTTGATATGAATTAAGCTATACATGGGGGAGCATATTAAATTAGTCAATTTTTCTATATTTATCTATAAGGAAGGTGATGAACATCAAGGAATGCTATGTGAAGGTTGTAGATCCATTGACTGAAGCTCATTTTAGTAATACTTTCTAAAATGAGGGAGTTTTCATATGAATAATGAGGAGTACCTGCACACAAGGGGTGATGATTCATCAAGGATACACACACCTAGAATAATGTGATTTTGATAGGATTCTGACTAGAGGTTAGTTTGAAATTAATGTAGGAGTAGAGTGGAGTTTGAGATAGAGTAAGGAGGTAATATCATCAGAGAAGCTTCAAATTATTTTTCACTTTACTTCATACATTTTTATTTTGTGATGATAATATTGGAAATATTTTTTGTTTCTCCGCCTATTATGAGTAATTGAAATTTTTATGGGAATTTAATTGGAAGAATTTAAATATTTATTTACATGTTCTTGTGTGGTTTTAATTATAGAGGTTTTTTTTACTTTTCACTGGAGTTATTATTTCCTCTTCTTCATGAGAATCTCTTTTAACTTTACTCAAAGTATCGATAGGATAAAATTAGAGTTTCTTTTTCCTTGGAAATTATAATCAAAGTATTTAAATGGAAAAGGTAATGGTTTTTATTTTCTCTATTAATAATCATTTTCATTTGGATTTATGTTAGGAATAAAATTTCTCAAGAGAATTCTATGGTATGATTGTTCATATAATGACATTTAGGTGTTTCAATTCTATTTTCTCACTACTTCAGCACTTTTATTATTAATTCCGAGAAAGTGAAATGTCTATTTCTATCAATTTTTTCTAGTCCAATATCCCTAAATCCATCAACTATTTATCCTTATTATCAATTTTTTTGTTCCTAATGTTTCCCACTTTCATCACTGTCACAACACAAGTTTCATTTCATTTCACCATCAAATTTGATTTTTTTTGTTACCCAACTTTATCCTTCTCTATGGTTCATACCTACTAACCATAGTACTAGTATTTTTTAGGTTTATAATTAAGTAATTTGATAGATACTAGTAAACTACCATCATCCTTATCAAAAAATTTCATTATTTCCAAATAAGTTGCATATGACCAATCCAAAAAAAATAAATATAAAAAAAGAACACAAATAATAAATATGTTAAAAAAATCTGTTAAAATTGAAAATATGAAAATTTTCTTTGTGTCTCACTGTTGTGTTCTTAATATAAAATTTATTGTAATCAAAATTTTCTATATACTATGGATTCTAAAACAAAATTGAATCTTGTTATAACTGAAATTAATAAACATTGTCATTCCCTAATGAAAGAAATTATAGAATAAAAAAATCTAAAAATTGAAAAAGATAAAAATTCAAATTAAAATTTGAATCCATAACAGCTTAAAAATAAATTTCCTAATATACCCAGACTAAGGGAGTTTTAGTTGCCTTTAGTGTCTAGTAATCCTAAATAAATAAGGATTTATCCTAGGTCTTGTAAATATGAATTTAAATTGTCTCATATTTCTATGATACACTTCTTTAATGGCCATACTACTAAGTATTATTTAGATTTCATTAGAGTTTTTTATAGTTTTGTGCAATAGTTACCAGTACATGGGTTGATTGAGGACGGTCCTAGGTTGAGGGAGTTCTAATTTTGTTTCAAAGGAAGGACTAGTACCTAGTTCTAGAATATAGATGTTGAAATTTTTGACACTTTTAACCAACTTTTCAATTAATTGTTTATAAAATTTTATCCTAGTAACACCACCATATAAATGTGGCAAAAAATCATGGGGTTTTTCCATGAAGAAGGAGAACTATTTCATGAAACATGGGATAAATTTATATCTTCACTTATAAAATGTCTCAAACCACTAATTATCTCCCCACCTTCTTATAGAGACTTTTTATAAAATTCTCTCCCTTTACAACCAAAATATTTTCAATCATTCCTATAGTAGTGATTTATCAAACATTACAGGTGAGGATATTAAAAAATTCTTTAATAAACTTTCTCAAAATTCCAAACATAGGTACTCTAGGAAGATAATAATTGATATCAGTGAATCAAACCCTTAGGTTGTTGTGGTTAATGATCACTTACTTAGAGAGAAGTGTAATCTCCATTGGATGTTCAGTCACATAAATAACTATCGTCCCAACTTTGATAAACCTTTTAATCTAGATCATAGTGCTCAATTCATTGATTATAGGTCTAGTAAAAAGAGATATAATGACTCATTTTAAAATCATTATAATATTGGATATAAAAATCACTCAAACCTATTTTGGGGAGACCAATGGGTAATCAGACAACTAGATACAACCCATGGGTACTTAACTTATCCTCAAAATTAATTTCAAAATATGATTGGACCTTTAAAATATAAATTTGATTTAGAGGGGTTGGTTAGGTAGTTGATCACGAAAATTGACTCCCAAAAATATTTCATTGACAATCTGCAAAAAAAATTGGACAAATGTATAGGTATCATAGTCTTAGAGATAGGGGTAAACTTCCCCACATAATAGTTATTTAAAAAAAGGAAAATATAATGGTTTTCACCACTAGGTTAGGATTAAAAACATAATAAAATATTATGGTACATCCTCAAGAGGATGATATAAAGGATTTGAATAAATCTAGAAAAAAATATAGAAAAATAAAAATTATGGAAACCTGGATAGTAAGGTCCAAACTGAACATAATGGTGAATCTACACTTGAAAAATATAAATAAAAAAGGAAAAAAATTGGAAATAATTATGGAAGGTGGGAATAAGGTAGGATTTTAGGATAAGGTGATAACTCAACCTATTTTATAATATTATTCCCCTCACATTCCATTTACCTAAATAATCAAACAAAAAAATGATTAACTTGATTAATTTATGTTCAATAATTTTTTTAAAACCTTTAAATTGACTATGTCTATGGTTAAATCCTTTAACAAGGTTTTATCTTATATAAAATTTATCAAAAGGTTTTTGGATAAAAAAAGAGATTGGGAAGAGTTTTCCACTATAAATTTAACTGATTGTGTATTTATAACCTATTAAATAAGTTACCTCTAAAATTAAAGGACCTTTTTAGTTTTTTTATTCAATCAAAAATAAGAGAAAGTAAGGAGTTGAATTTTCTATGATCTAGGTTCTAGTGTTAACTTTATTCCTTACTTATTATTAAAATAGTTGGGTCTAAGGGAACTAAAACCATAATTTTCGTCCATTAAATTTTCTGACAGGTCAATCACTAATCATAATGGAAGGGTGTATGACATTTTTTTAAAGGTAGTAAAGCTTAATTTACCCACTGATTTTAGAATTCTTGAAATAGATTGTGATGGAAAGGTTCTAATTATTTTTTTTTGGCCCTTTCTTAGATACTGGTGGGTTTTTAATTAATGTTTCCAAGGGTAAACTGACCCCCCAAGTTATATATTTTCAAGAAGAGTTTTATGTTTTTGAGAATTCCAAACTTGAGGTTAGATAAAATCAATATATTTTGATTAAGAGTTTTTTAGAGCTAATTTAAGAAGGTATTTCCATCACCCTTATGATGAAACAATTCAGAATTCATTCAATGAAAACTTTAGAGCCAATTTTTTTAAAATTGAATCCACACATTAACTAAAAATATTGGGGAGACTTGGTATCCATATTAGGAAAATCATTTCTAAGAACTAAGAAAAGGTTCATCTTGAAAAAATATTCTTGGCTTAGAATTATTCTCATTTTACAATTCACCATTCAGAGCCCTCACCTTGTGAGGATATCTCTTCTCTTATTCCCAAATTGAATTCACATACTCCCAATCCTTAGATCTACAAATCTATTTTACTAGTTTTACCAATTTAAGATGTGTGTTTTATAATTTAGTTTAAGTATAGGTTTTTCTCTTTCTCTTTATAAGTTATAGAAATTAAGTTTTCCTAACCTGTTGAGAGTTTTAAAAAATAGAATCTATAGAGATTGGAAACACTAGAAAATATATTTTTCCCCCACTAAATTGAATGGATTGGATGATGAATTTTATGTCTTAGAGTTCAAGAAATTCTTATAATAGCTTGATTTTTTTATCTAGCTTCTATTAAGAATATAAAATGTGGAAGTGGAGATTTTTATTTGACAAGATATGAGTGGGTAGATATTTTTAATGCATCTAATCCTAAGTTTATGGTTTCTTTTAAGTCAAGGTATGAACTATAAGATTATTTTTAGACAATTTGGTTATTTTTAAAGTCTTATTTAAACCATACTTGGTTATTTTTATGAAATATTGGACTTTATAACTGTCAGTGATAAGAAGCTTAGTCCTAAGTCCTTGGAGAATTTTAAAAAGTTTCTAGTTAATACTAGTGCGATATAATTATTTAGAGAACATGATAACATTTTCACTCAAAATAGTGAAGTCAGAAACATTATTAAATCATACCCAGGGAAAGATCATGTTTAGATTTTTGGGATAAGTCTGGTTGAAGACTCTAAATTTAGCATTTCATGGGAGGAAACCCATGGCTTTCCTAGTTTTTTATTTTTTTATACTCTAATAAATGTTTCTAACTTATTTGTATACCAACCATGAACCAATCATGTAAACCTGTAATCTATCATGGAAATTTGATATGTAGTAAATTGATAAGGTTTTTAACCGACCGCATGAAACTATGAACAGATCATGAGTAAATTGGTCATGTGGTCATTCAACCGACCATAATAGTAAAGGTAAGAATCAACCATGAGGTCACTTGACTAGTTGTGAGGTATCCAATTGGATGAATGAATTTATAGAATAATCAAAATGGCTATATTGACTGTGAGTTAAAATTTCCACAAGAGAAAAGAGATTTACTAGTTTTCAAGAGTTAAGGAAGAACAAACTACATGAAGAAATTACTATGTGGTAGGTTGATCGACTGAAATGGAAATTAACTAACCATTAGGTGAAGTGGTTATTATGTAGGTAAGATAACTACATGAAAGAATCAAGTGATTATGTATCTTTTTATTCAAATTCAAGAAGGGTTGAATCGACCATAAAATCTGATGGACCACAGGAAGTGGTAAAGTGGACACATGAAGAGATGCACCTTCCATACCAAAACTCAAACAACCATGTGATCAATTTATTGTTCATATATTCAACTAATTGAAAAAAATTAAATTAACTAACTATGATAGATAGTCTGTAACAAGGAATTTCAATTATTATTTATATATAAGTGGATATATAAGCTAGAGCATATTGGATCAAATCCTTTCTAACTCAAACTTTGGCTTTATTTCACCTTGATATCCACCTATTTTATTAGAATGCTAATCTAATTTAGATTTTTAGGGTCTTGAATCATGATACTAAGGATATTTCATAAAGAAAATAGGAGGAGTGTCTTTAATGGGATTAAATAGATCAAGCCTCTATAAATAGGGAGTAATTGTTTTAATTTATATACTTGTAATTCTAATGATGGTATCCTGATATAATATAAGTAAATTCTATTGGTCAATTTTATTGTCTTGTTATATTTTTTTATTAAATTAATTTAATGAGTGCTTATTTTTTTACCCTCTTGATAATCATTTTTGAATATAATTATTCAAATTCATATTTTATGAAAGCTTTTTAGTGTACTAAAATTCTTTAAGTATTTTCTAGTAGGTACCTTGTTCATGTTATGGGTTGTATGGAAAAATTAATTTTGAGTATACATATAACCTTGTGCATTATTTATCACTACTTCATTTCTAAATATTTTTGAACCAAGATATTTACATTGTTTCCTTTCCTTAGGATTCAACATTAGGAAAAATGTTAGGTTTTTATGTGTAGGGGAGGGATCTTAAAATATTCCTAATTTTACTTCATTTTTTACATCAAAAAATCACTAATTTTTTTCAAATTTCCTTATTTTAAATGATCACTTTAGCACTTTTAGTGGGTGATAATTTTTTTAATTTTAAAGGATATTTTTTCATTTTGAATAGGTTAATCTATATTTCCCCATGGATTTAATTTTTTGTATCATTTCAATTCATAACCCAAAAAAAATACTTTTGTAAAAAAATTGGGAGTATTTATTATAATTATCATTGACTTTAAACTTCTTTATTTTAATTAAACTCAAAAGATATGCATCCAAATGGGATATGAAATGAAAATACTAATCTATGTTGAAATATTTATTCCTTATTATTTATTTTTTTACTATTGGATGAGATATTTATTCTAATAATTATACTATTTTTTTCATATAATGGTGCATCTAAATTATTTTGATCTCGTAATTTATATTTGTATGTTCACCTAGAGGAAAAGAGAAGTTTGAAATATTCGGTTGAATAAAAATTTATGTGTGATTAATTATTATCAAAATTTTGCAAGTCTATACTTTTTTTAAAATAAGAAACCAACTTTTCAGTAAAAAAATTGATTTTAAGAGGAAAATCACATTAACAACTTAAGAGATCCCATGGAGAAAAATATTTTTTAAAAATAACACTTTTTGGCATTTCAGTTTTTCAAAATTGAGATTTCTTTTATTCCATTGAATTTTATTAATGGAATTATTTAGGTATACAAACATCTTAAGTGTGGGGTAATTTAATATATATTTTTTTGGATACTTTTTTTCACGTATTTATTAGGGAATAAATGGTTTTTTAATGCTTTATTGGTGTTTTAAATAGATAATTTTTGAATATTTTTCAAAAAATGATGAAAATGAAATTCATTGAATATATTGATAATAATAGGTGTTTTTTATTTAATTATTTCAAGTTCCATGATTTTATTTTGAATATTAATTATTGTAACATATTTTAACATACATTGTGTATTTTGGAAATTCATTAATTCCAATGTTTATTTTAAGTTATTAAATGATTTAAACTTCCCTAATTTCATTCTAATTAGAAATTAAAAAAAAATGGGAGTTGATATTGATGAGGATGGGGGATAGGAATGTTCTGTAGATTACAAGAAGATGGTGACCATTGAACCAATCTAAGAACTCATCCAGGTTCATCACACTCAAGATAAAGTAAGCTACACATAGGGGAACACATTTAGTTAGTGGAGTTCTGCTATAGTAACCTATGAGGAAAGTGATGAACATAAAGTCACACTATTTGTAGGCCATTGAGGAATTAACTAAATATGATTTTAGTGATGTTGTATTTGATGTTGAATTTGGAATATGACTGATGAGGAGGACCTGTACATATGGGTGATGATTCATCGAGGATACACAGGCCTAGGAGAACGTTACTAGGAGAGGAGTTGCACTAGAGGTTGGTGAAAACTTAGGGAAAGAGTGTGGTATAGTTAGAACTGGTGGAAAGGGAGATATCATTAGAGAGTCTTTCTCTCATATCTCTATTTACTTACTACATTTATATTTTATGATATTTATATTGGAAATAGTTTTTATTGTTGCATCTATTATGAGTAAATGAATGGTTTTGGGAGATTAGATTAGATGAATTGAAATATTTATTTACCTATTCTTTTGTTTTTTTAATCATAGAGGAATGTTATTATTTTAATTAGAGTTCTCATTTTTAATTCATCATGAGAATATATATTTACTCTACTCCAAGTGTATACAGAAGAAAATTAAATTTTTTTTTGCCTTGGAAACTACAGCCAAAGTGATTAAATGGAAAAGATTGTAGTTACGATTTTCTCTATAAATAAGAATAATCATCCTAAGTTCTGTTTGGAATAACATTTCTTATAATATTTATCCAATAATATTATTCATATAATGAAAGTTAGGTGTTTCGGTTCTCTTTTCTCACAACTTTAGCACTTTATGATTAATCACATGCCTGATTAGTGTCCATTTCTATCAATTTTATCCAGTAAAGTTTCCCTGACTCCATAAACTATTTATCCTTCCTCTATATTGTTTTTTACCACTCTTTCTCTCTTCCATCACTTTCACAACACATTTTTTACTACATTGTACCATCAAACCATCACTACATTTGTTTTTTATTGTTTTATTGTTTTATGTTTTTTTATCAAAAAAAAATAGACTTATATATGTTTTGACCCTAATTACTATAGTATTTGTAGTTTGTAGTTTTATAAATAATTAATTTGATATATACTAGTCAATAACCTAGCATTCATATCATATAACAATTCACCAAGATATCTTCGACAGTGGATGTATACCTGATAGAGATTGTGATGTGAATGGAGGATTACCATAGATTTTTTAGATTGTTAAATGATTCTTATGTCACTTATGTGGAATAGTAAAGAAACATTAGTGTATATTCCTTGTGGGTGGGTGATAAAGGATAAAATAATATTGGTCTAGAGGAGCAAGCTATTTTATAACTCTTCTAGAATTAGTGTGAAATCCTTGTGAGATACTCAATGTTAGAGTATTGAATGAATGATTTTTTATTATTCAAAAATAATATAAAACACCCTTAAAATGTGGTGATGTGGACACTCTCAATAGAGGTAACCTTGGTAATGAACCATTCAAAGTCATATGCTAGTGGTTTTTGTCCATCCCCTATGAGAGGAAGACATTCAAATGAGGTTATGTTTTGGGTGTATAGGTTTGGAAATTATCACCTTGGGTAAAGGAATGTTCCCTCCCAGTTCTTTCTTCATGATTAGATGGTATCGATGTCTTCATTGATAAAATAGGGTTTTTACTTTCAAAATTATTGTATATCAATTTTTTGGATCTCGTACCTCTAAAGGATATCATACCCCACCCCTTAGTCTAGGTATGGACCCATTTAATTTTTTTAAAACCCCCTATATTTTATCATTAAAGAATTTTCCAAGGGGGTTTGAGGGTATCAAAGGCATTCATAAGGATCAAAAGGATGTTGGGCATGCATCCTTAAGGTTGAAATTCCATCGACTAGCTGGTGGTCTTCCTGTAGGATTGTAGATCCACTAAGAGCCCACCAATTAGACAGTGGGATCTTGTCTATTTTTTTAAAGGGGAAATGGTCTTTTAACCCTTTACCCCCTTTATTATTAACTATATTCATGGACTCTATTAGGATACTTTTAGTGGAAAGGGAGATCTCTTCTCTTATATTAGGTTCTTGGGTGCACCTCCTTCAATCCACCTTAAATTTTTCTTTCATCTATCATGCCAGAAGGATCATGGTAATTCTAACACTCCTCTATCTTCCAATATTGTTTTTCTTTGCCATGTAAATATATCCAGGATTATTTAATGAAAATTTCATATTTTAATGGACTTTGTATGGTTTCTCAATATCTACCATTTTAGCTTAAATCAAAGTATAATACTGGACAAGTGGGTCCCTATGAGTTTGAGGTTGGTGATCTGGTGCTTCTTGATTAATTCACTCCATTTTATTGCATGTTTTCATATGTGGTCATGCTAACTCATCGAATGTTTGACGTAAAATTAAATAAAATTGTGTCAACCTTATTGACTTCTTGAAAACTCTCTTGGTCTTATAAAATCATGTTATCCTTGGGTAGACCATCCTTAAAGCCACTAAAATGGATAATTTAGCTTTTGACTTAGAATTGGGAGAATTAAGGGGTTGGTTTAGATATTACCTTGGTAATTTAATAGTTTATAATGGATTTTGGGTTACCTAATATGACCCTAGGAATTATTAGTTATCATGGACTTGGAAATTATAAATGGAAAATGTGAAATGAAACAAAGTAATGATATTGGATTGAATTAATAAATTTTTTTATATTTAAATCTTAGAATGATGAATTATTTGATTCTATTAAAATGTTTGTGATAATTGGAATTCCTTGGAAAGCTTCCTTGGATTCCTCATGAATTTTTTTGGTGTGTATTTCCATGTAAAATCCTTGGATTCCACTAGGGAGAACGTGTGAATAAAATAAGTGAATAATTCATTGGATTTAATAAGGTCTAAAGATATGGAATTACTCAAGTGAGATAGTGTATTCTAATTAAATTCATTTCCAAAAATTCCATGGGATGGAACCCTCTTGTATTTTAGTAATTTCTAAATTTATTGAATGTCATGTATTAATGTAATGTATTCTTGAGGGGTAACCTTGTTGAATATTATGGGATGAGATCCTCAAATTCAGATTAATCTTATTAGTATGGAATTACATAGGTATGAGATGAGTATTCCAATCAATTAATGATTCTAAATGTTAAGTATGGGTCCTTGAGTTCAAACCAAACAAATGGATTTCATTATGAATTACTAAAATGGAATACCCATATGATCCATGTGTATTCCCTCAGTTTACTTGATTTTGGTTACCTCAGTGATGTTCCCTAGAACTAAATCGATACATGATATTTCCAATATGTTTAGAGACCAAAATTGTCTAATATGGGTAGGTTCATCCCAAGTTATCCCCTTGAGACCTGAGACTCGACTTAGTTATATTTACTTTTGTAGATTGTTATTATTACTACTTTACTTATTTATTGCAAACATTTATACCTTATACTCATAGACTGAAATTGAATTAGAAACCATTGGTGATGGACTTCTAAGTTTTACTCACACCATGTTTAGGTAATCATTGGGAACTCAAATAGATTTCATGGATGTAGGTCCAGAAAAGTGCATGTGCCATGTTGTTTATGCTTGATTATATAGATAGAATGGAGCTTGGGAGATGGGAGGGGAGATAAATCTTGGGACTTCCAAGGTATTTTAGTATTTTGTTTTTTTTTTCTTTTTTTAGTTTTGGGTCATGTTGTACTTTACTCTACCGATATGTATGTATTCATGTTATGTATGTACCATCATTATGACTTTACATGGGATGTAACTTATTATTTTAGAGCCTATGATTATTATATAGATTGTGATGTTAAATATTGTTTCTTTTATTTTTTATACATTTATATCTAACCAAAGGGTATAGTATCCTCATTTTACCACCTATAAACCCTCAATACTTGTTGAAAGCCTCTATTATATAGGTATTCGTTCTTGAGGCCATTTGGTACATTGTCCCAAAGCACTTGTTAAGTGGCATCTGGGTAGGGGCATTAAAAAATGGTATCATAAGTGTATTTTACTTGAGTCACTTTTAGAAAGGTGTAAAAGAGACTAGGATGTGTCAGGACTTGGTAATGACCTTGTGCATAAGAGTAGCTAACCCTTATATGAGGTAAAATTCATGTTTATAGGGGAGGAAATTTGCGTTCTTGAAATTTGTTGTTACATTTGTTTTATTTTAACTTTGAGTGGGGAATTTATTTTATGAGGGTATGTTTTATGGTATTTTCACTCTTGGGATGGTATATAAAAAGGGTGTACACCATGAATAATATTAGGAATTTAGGTATTTTCATGCCATTTTCATGCTGATCGTGGTTTTTTTCCTTGATTTCCTATTGGTTGGTTATTTAAAGTGTCTATAATAACCTAAACAGTGTTTTCTTGTATAACTTAATGGTGGAACTCTATATAAAAAACATTTAAATGGATAAATATTTGAACTTGGGACCTCTTAACATTGAATCTAAATCGATGTTAGTTAAATGGGGTTCCAATCCCAAATTAAAGAGATTTTTCCTCTATAACTTATGATTGAAACTTTATATAATGGTATCTTAGTGATATAATTTGATAATATAAGGGAATTGGAAAATGGTAAGGCCTAAAATCATGTGATTTATGAGACCTGTATCAAATTAAAGGATATTTTTTGTTAGATAAAATTACATTAACCAACTTATTATGTTTTGTTATCATAACTTGTGAATGGGTTCTTATTTAACCAATATTAGGGATATGAGACTAGGTATGGAAACTTATTCATGTGGACCATATGTGCAGTGGGAAATCTTTAATGTGATAACATGAGACTCACTTCCATGTGTGACTTGACTCTAGTGTCTGTACATAGGGATAATGAGAGCATCCAGGTTGTCATTTAGGAGCCTATGCATGTTACTGATTTCCCTAAACTATGATATCAAGAACCATTATGGTGATGTGTTATGAGATGTTATTTTGTAATTATAGATAAATTCCTCCTCATAAACCACCAAATAGATATTAAGAGTACATTAGTGATCATGCACCTGAGGTGTAGAGGCATGATTCATCTATGTCCAAGGCTTGAGAATAGATGTGTAGCTTAGGGATGCTTTTATTCATGTGATGTAATCTATAGAGAGGGAGGCACCTTGACCTACCCATGTGATATCTAAGATGGAAAAGGATTTTTAGCTATAGTACCCACTTACCTTATCTATATAGGGTTTCCCCTTATTTTTTGAGACTTTACATGAGGCTATGCATACTATCTTCAGGCATCTAGGGTAACCCCTTGAGAAGAGGGTGAATCTTTCCACCTATATGAATCAAGGATACTCTAGGAGACATTAGGATTTTGTGATATGAGATGATCAGTAAGTGGGTATGGTCTGGATGGATTTCCAAACTAGCTTCTTCAACCACTTTTTTCATGAGACCTTATGTTTTAATAGGGTCATTGAGTTTATGAACATAGAGAACGGGAGTTTTTCTATTATAGTTTATGTTGTTATATTCACTGAGTTATAGTGGTTCACCCTATCTATGGATAGTGATGAGTTAACTAGGTCAAGATGCTTCATGGATAACCATAGGTAAAAGATATAGGTGCAAGTGAACATCTTATGACTGATAATAGTCTCAAATACAGTGAATAAAGATTTTATTTCTAATAGTAATCTGATAGAGGATCATGTTATAGGGTGAGAAACACTAGTTGGAAGTGGATTTTTTGGTGAAAATAAGTTCCACTTTGATGGACCCCAATGGGAAAAGAAAGGTACAAAGTAGCATGAGAGATAGTGAAGTTGTATCTTATCTATACAGTAGGAATTTTCATTACCATTGGCACTATGATAGGTAGTTAGTCGAGTGTCGGTCCTGTAGGAGGATGGGTCATCTTCAGAGATTTTGTAGGAAGACGTCATAGGTACTCATCGATAGATATTCTAGGCTAGTTCATGATATTGAATCTAGATCTTCCACTCCATATGAATCAAGTATCTTGAGTTTTATGGTCTATATTGGTTAAGGGAGATGTATGGGTTCTCATATTCAGGGTTAGTCACACCATCAGGGTTGTACAACACTAGATATTTAGGTTGGGACATAAGGCTAAGGTTCAAGGTAGGTGCATGCAATCCAGCCTACTCCCACAGAGCAGGATTTTTGTCCTTTTACCATGAGAGGTACGATTTAGGTGGATTAGGCCTTGAATTATAATTTATTTAAAATAATAGACTTTTTCTCTTTCATATCTACTCATTTATTAGAATTTCTAGGTTTATACATCGAGTATATGTATGAGGTGATGTCCATCGACACCCTGTTGGGGGTTAGATCTAAAGGATACTATCATTTTAGGGAGTGTACTCTCAAGATAATAGGTTATCGGTTTCTATGGGACCTTTTCATGCTATATCTAATTGATTTTGACCTAATTCTAGGAATTAATTGGTTGGTTCCCTTTCAAGCTCATATAGATTGCTATCACCGATGGGTTTCCTTCGTGTCACCTGAAGGTGACAGTTATGTTTACAAGTTAGAGTGGGACTTATAGGCTAGTCGATCATGTCCTAGATAGCTAATGTCGAGTGAGGTTTTATCCTATATTTTTAACCTTATGTTAGATGATAGAGGGTAGTAGTTTTTAGTTTACCCTCCTGTGGTGGATCAATTTTTTGATGTTTTCCATTTTACATCTTAGGTTTTCCTCCCTAGAGGAAGGTGGAGTTCACTATCAAACTCGTTCTAGGTGATAAACCTATTTATATCCCACCATATCATATGTATCCAATATATCTTCATGATTTTAAGAGATATATGGAGGAATTAGAGGACAAGGGGTTTATCCACACTATTACATCTCCTTGGGGATCTCCTGTACTCTTTTCTAGGAAGGTTAGTGATACTTTTTGGTTGTGTGTGGATTATCAGCAACTAAATTAGGTGACTGTTAAGAACCAATATATGTTATAGTATATTTATGATATTTTTATTTAGCTTGGGGGTGCTCATATCTTCTCCATGATCAACTTGAGATCAATTTATCACCAGGTTAGAGTGATACCCTCTGATATACCATGTAGAGATTTCTAAAATAGGTATGAACTCTATGAGTACTTGGTGTTGTTGTTCAGATTGATGAATGCACCGATAGTATTTATAGACTTGGTGAAAAAAAATACAAAGTGTAATTATAGTCCATCATGGTGTTATTTTTTTATGATATCATTGTGTATTCCAAGATTATGTAGAAGCATTCACAACACCTAGAGATAATTTTGGGTATACTATAACAGCATCAGTTGTATGACAATCACTTGAAGTGTATTTTCTTATCAAACATGAAAACTTATTGGGGCATATCATATCAGAAAAAGGTGTGTCTGTAGACCCCAAGAAAGTGATAGATTTGGTTTCTTGGGAGTATCCTAAGAATGTTTTGATATTTAGAGTTTTTTAGGCTTAGTATGTTATTATTGAATATGTATACAAGAATTTTCCGATTTGGTAGCACCAAAAATAGGCCTGACCAAAAGAGGGTAAAGATTGTTTCATTAGAATCTTACGATAATGCCTTCTAAGAGTTGAAGGGGAGATTGACCTCAACACCGATCCTAATATTTCAAGATCCAAACATGGAATATTTTGTATATTATGATGAATCAGGTATTAGATAGGGTATAGTCCTGGTGTAGGGGGTGACTCATGGTGTATGGGTCAAGGAAGTTGATGCCTCATGAAAGGAAATACACTACACATTATCATGAGCTATAAAAATTTGTACATTCCTTGAAATACTGGTGTCAATGTCTCTTGGATGAGAGGTTCATGATCTATAGGGACTATAAAAGTTTAAGGTGCATCTTTACTTAGTAGGACCTAAACATTTAGTAGTGAAGGTGGGTTGAGTACCTCTAGTATTTTGACTTTGATTTAGCCTATAAACCAAGAAAGGGTAACATGGTTTTTGATTATCTGAGCCAGAAGACACTACCTTAGGTCATTCAAGGGTCAAGCAATGATTGGAAACTGATGATTTTTTTTCTAAAATCACTACTACAAAACTGGCATTTAATAGCACTGGTATTTATCAGTGCTACAAAAATTCACTGATAAATGGAATCTTTATCAGCACTAAAGAATGTTTTGATAAATTTAACCTTTTATCAGTGGTTTTTTTAGCGCTGATAAATTGAACCTTTATCAATGAATTATTTTTAGTACTGGTAAAGATACATTTTATCAGTGCTTTTTTAGCATTGATAAAGGTCTGAATAAATAAAATGAAATAATTAAATAAAAAAATAAAAAATGAGTTTATTAAAAAAATATTTCAAATTTTATTAATTAAATAATTATTGATAAAAATGAATAAATTGATTATAAATTATTAAATATGAAACATTTTATTAATTAGATAATTATGATAATTAATGTTAATAAATTGTATATATTAAATATATAGATATATATATATATTAATTTATATAAATATGATTTATATATTACCAAATATTTATGTGCTTTATATTAAATAGTCATATATTTAGTGAATAATGGTTTATAATTAAAAATTAATATGAATTAAAAATACTGACTAATTACATAGTGTAATGGACATATAATTTAATGTGTTATTTGATTGTTCAATTTAACATAGATCAAATGTGTGTTATATTGTTTTCACATATACGTAATTAATGCATTTTTTATATAAAATGCACACACACACAACTTATCCATTTTTTCAATATTGTTAAAGTGTACTTATTTTTAATTTATTCAATTTCACTCATTTTTAACATATATGCATGAATGCACTTAAAATTAGATATAAATATTGTTTTTCAAAAATATTTCTAACATTATAAATAAATAATTATAAAATTATAATTAATATATTTAAAAAGGAATATATTTACTATATTTATAATTATATATATATATTAATTATGTATATAATTTTTTTATTTATAATAATAATTATAATTATAAATCCTTTATCAGTGCTTAAGTAATAAGTGTTGATAAAGGTAGGTCTTTGTCATTGCTTTTTTCACACTGATAAAGATGATGCTTTGTTAGTGCTAAAACTTTAGCGCTGATAAATGTGTATTTTATCAGTGTTTTTTAGTGCTGATAAAGAAAAAACTTTATCAATGCTAAAAAAATCATTGACAAATATTCCTTTTTTCAATGCTTACTTGTAAGTACTGATAAAAGTGTCCTGATCTATTTGAAAAACTCTGACAATTTTTGAACCTGTCACAACATCAAAAGCTTTTTGCAGAATCCACCCACTACTGATGCTTATCCTTAGTTAATAGAATCTTTAATCGCACCACTTGACTACCACCAGTTTCTCAAACATCATCGAACATCCAGTGTTTGTTTGTAGTTAAGTTTTTTGAAGCGAATTTTCTTCAACCTAGCGAGGTAGGCCTTGGGATTTTCTTTGTATATTTTTCTTTTTGTTTTTTGATTTCTTGTTTGAAAGTGTCATGATTTATTTGTGGTCTGATCCTTGTATACTGTTTTTCTTTTAGATTATGAATGAGTGATTTGTTTATGATCTTTTTTTTATTGACTACTGACTTGGATATCCTATTTTTGTCTTTTTTAATTGGTTTTTTGAATCAATTTTCTTCGTTGTCAACATATGTACCACAACTTGCTCTGCAAGATTAATTTGTTCACTATTTTTAAATCTTAGATAATCACCTCTAGGGAATTTATTCTCATTTTTTAGATATTAAATAATTGATTCACATCACCAATTCATTTTAAAATGTTCATATCAAAATCTTAAACATTTCCACCACATCTAATTTATTTTTATAACCATCACATTAGGTATTATGGTAAAGTCATCAATAAATGTGATAAAGTAAAGATCACTTTGAGTGGAATTGTGTCTCATGGTTATAAAAAAATAAAAATTAATCAACTAAAGATGATTTTTGGACTGAATTTCCACCCTTTTATGACTGCCTTTAATGATTTCCTTTTTGGATTGTCTCACAAATCAATACCCTTTTTATTTTGAGATGAGGCAAGTCTCTCAACACATCTAAATTTTAATTTTTTTCATAAAATTATTTGAAAAATATTTCTCAACCTTCTATAACATCATTTTTTCTCATCAATTGAACTCAAATAGCTGGAATGGTTAGAGTATCTATTCGGAAATAGATTCCCCCTAGTCATCTCATGTGGGTTAAAAATCATTCCATATTTTATCCTCATTAATAGGAATATTTTATTTTTAAATAAAACCTCATTACAATAATCACATAGAAAATTTAACTTCAAAAAAAATTAAGATTGTCAACAAAAAAAATCTTATGACTTCAAAATTAGTATGGGGTTGTATTTATTTTACTATTTTGGGATATTTTGTTGTAAGGGTTACATAGATTTTTATCAATTTAAGTATATTTTATAAATATATATATTTATATATATATATATATATGTATATATATATGTATATATATATAATCACAACATTTTGTGGATGGTATAAATTCAATGAAAATTCTACTCTACACCAACAAGGAATAACTCGGCAAGAATCAAACCTGAGACCCCACAGAGCCTCTACCAATCGATATGGACCCTGGGTGTGTGTGTGTGTGTGTGTGTCTGTGTTTGTGTGTGTATGTGTGTTTGTGTGTGTGTGTGTGTGTGTCTGTGTTTGTGTGTGTAAATATATATCTTTTTATCTATTTATATGTTTTTTCAGGAAATAAAATTTAAGGGTGATTTTATAATTATTTGTTCACAAATTATGGTTCTGGATTTCCAAATTAGGAAGATATTTTATTTATATTAATTAAAAATTATGTTTAAATTTGAATTTATTTTTTTAATTATGTTTATTATAAATTCCATGTTATATATATGTGTGTGTGAGTGTGTGTTTAAATGTGTATGGGATAGACATTGCAAGGGTCGGTGTGTTTTTCTCCCATGTTTGTGATATATCTTGTTGGTGTGTATTATAACTTTATGCCAAGTTCTTTATGGACCTCCTTAGAAATTCAAGGATAGGTCAATATGAATTAGATTTCCTCTCTAGAATCCTTCATATGGGTATATCTAATGTGACAACCTCCCTAGAATCCTTAGGATGGGTTGGTGTGGTGATATGACATCCAAAGAGTCTTGAGATGTTTTCAAATATTTGATATACCATTAATTTTAAATGTAATAATTAATTAGGTTGATACATAAATTGTTCCAAAAAATATAATGGAAGTTATCAAATTCTATATATTATAAATTATTTCAATTTGTTTCTTGAGACTCATCCCCCATCTCTTTTATAGACAATTGTCTCTTTATCACCTTCATCTCCAGAACATCCATTATTACAATTTGTTTCTTGAAACTCATACCCCATATCTTTTAGGTTTCTTTTACTACTCTAGGAATTTCTCATCCCATGGATGACTACTTCTTATAGTGTTTTAGGCAATAAAGGTGCATTTCCACAAGAGATGAAGGATGTTTCAAACAACAAAATGAAATGAAAATTGCTTGGGAGATAAGGTGATGAGGATGAGTTGTCTATAACTTTCACCTTTGAATTAATTCATAGGATAACACCTGCCATATTGGAGTAATTATTTTGTTAAATACAATTATCAATTTTCTTCAACATACTAAAATTATTTGAAACAATTAAATTTTGAGTTTCCCTTATTATAATTGTCTATAACTTTCACCTTTGATAATGAATATCTTATGTGTATTTATTTATATATTGTACAAAATTAATATTTTATGAACCCAATAGGATGGATATGAATTGAAAATGGATTCATGCTAATCATTTGAAAAAATGAGTATGAATATATAGTTAAAGAGTTCAACAATTTTGTAAGAGATCATGCAGACGACCCTTATAAAATCCTCTATCCATGTTTATGTTGTTGTTATTCAAGAAAAATTAGTCTAGAATAGTTGGAAGAACATTTTATTTGTCACAGAATATATCAAATCTATAAACTTTGGACTAAACATGAGGAAAAAACTGAATTTAGACACCGATTGGGATGATACTACGGTTTATGAATCATTTGATATAAATACCTTTGTAAATGATGATGGAGATCACATTGAAGAAATGAAAATGGAAATTGAAGATGACCTTTGTGATTTTCCAAGGTTGTTTAAGGATTTAAATAGTTGTTCCTAGAAATCATTGTATACTGGTTGTACTAAATACACAATATTGTCAGTTGTATTGAAGTTATATAATTTGAAAGCTGAAAGCGGATAGAGTGACACCAGATTTATAGAACTACTTGGTCTCTTAAATGATATGATACTAGAATAAAATTAACTACCATACTGAACATATGAAACTAAATTAATTTTAAATTCAATGGGAATGATCTCTAAAAAAATACATTCTTGTCCAAATGATTTCATACTATTTCGTAAGGACCGTGAATCACTCATAAAATTCCCTCTAAGTGTGACGAAGATCGATACAAGAAAAATGAATCAATTCCTTCAAAAAATTTATTTTACTTTCATATCATTCCATAGTTTAGAATACTATATGTATGTTAGGAAACCGTGATATGATTAACATAGCATGAAGATTCAATAATTAAATATGGGAACCTACATTATCCAGTAAATTCTCCTCAGTGGAAGAAAATTGATTACGAGTTTCTTGAATTTGGAAATGAGCTGAGAAACCTGTATTTTGCGTTATCTACAGATGGAATAAATCCTTTTTATGTAAAAAGTAGTACTCATAGTACATGGCCCATCAAGACAGTAAATTATAACTTCCAACCATGGTTATGCATGAATCAAAAATACATTATTTTTTCTCTGTTTATATCTAGACCAAAGCAACCCAATAATGATATTGATGTCTATTTGGCTCCACTGATCAAAAATCTAAAATGGATATTGGATACATATGTTATAATGTATGATTCTCATAGAAGTTAATAATTCAAATTGAGGTCCATGTTGTACGGAACAATAAATGACTTCCCTTCTTATGTAAATTTATTAGACTATATAATTAAAGGAATTTTTGGGTGTCCCATTTGTGAAAAACACACATACTCAATTTGGTTGAAACATTCCTCAAAGACAGTGTTTTTAGGACATCATAAATTTTTACCTCAATGACATAAATACTGATCTTGGACATCATCATTCAATGGGAATATCAAACATGGTACAGTCCCATCTCTAGTAATGGGCAATCAACTTTTCAATAAAGTAAAAAATATTGATACTATTTTTGGTACACCATTTTTGAAAAACCTTACAAAATCAGGTTGGAAGAAGAGATCAATTTTATTTGAATTTCCGTATTTAAATTTTTTATATTTCATACATTTTATATGGAAAAAAAATTATTTGATAGTGTTGTTGGCACATTACTAAATGTTCCTAGAAAAAAATATAGAATCAATTCTAGGTTGGACTTGATTGAAATGGGGATAAGGGAAGAGTTGGCACCAGTGAAGGGTAAAAGGTGGACTTTTCTTCCTCCAGCATCTTACACTCTATCCATATAGAAAAAATTGAAATTTTTTCTTTTCCTTACTAGTGTAAAAGTTCCACAAGGGTATTCATAAAATATCAAGAATGTAATATCAATGATTAATTTTAAGTTACAAGGACTAAAATCACATGATTTTTATGTTTTGATGCATGATTTAATGTTTCTTTCTTTCCATTACATTCTTCCTCAAAATGTATGACATATGTTAACCAGACTCTACTTATTTCTCAAATCCATGTGTAGTAAATTTGTAGACCCGGTGAAGTTTCCCATCATGAATAAGGATATTGTAATCATATTATGTGAATTAGATATATTATTTCCACCATCATTCTTTGATATAGTGGTCCACTTGGTTAGAGAGGTTCAACTATTTGGTCATGTTCATTACAGATGGATGTACCCCATTGAACGGTATATGAATATTTTGAAAGGGTATGTTAAGAATCGCAGTCAGACAAAAGGTTGTATTGCAGAATGATATATTGTTGAAGAAGCTATTAAATTCTGTACCGATTACCTATCAGATGTTGAAAAAATCTGTATCCCAAAGTCTCATCACAGCGAATGTCTTCTGGGAAAAGGTATTTTCAAAAGAGATTTTTATACAATTACCTTTATAGAGTGGGAGAAAGAGCACATTTAAATATTACATAATAGTAAATATGTTGATTCATACATTGAGTCCCACAAATAAATTATTAGATATTTGAATCCATTAAATGTTGAAGGATGGATATCAAATACACATAATAAACAGTTTATAGGATAGTTCTGAGATAAAATTTATACAAAGTTATCTGAAAATATTAATTTAATTGTTGAAAAACTTAAATGGTTAGCCAGGAGACTGAATGAAAATTTTATATCTTACACTGGTTTTGTAATCAATGGTTATACATTCTATACAAAATAACATGATGACTTTAGTATGATGAAAAACAGTGGTGTTATGCTTGTGGATAAAGTGATGCACATATCTGGTTCCGAGGATAGAAATCCAACTTATGAAAATATTTCATATTTTTTCATTATCAAGTGAATATAATAGTTGGCATATACAACATTTTATGTGCCTCCTTTCCATTGAAAATGGGTTTATAATATTAATGGAGTCAAATTTTATGAAATGGGATTTGTGAAAGTGAATTTCAGTGTAGAATGGGAAAAGGAAAATTCATTCATAATGGAATCACAAGAAGTGCAAGTATTTTATGTATCTGGTATAAAAAATAAGAATTGGTCGATTGTTATTCTGGTGACTAAAACAAATTTCTAGCCAGATGAAACTTCAATTGAGGATATCCCTTTCATTAGGACATCACAATCAATTTATGTCAGTCCCAATTTAGACAATGTCTTGTACGTTAAAGGGTACCACAAATAGGGGATTTGGATTCTAGATAGAGGAACCAAATCCTTTAAACCTTTAAAAAAATAAAGAGAGTTCGATGATAAGGTAAAAAATTTAATATATTATGTTTTTTTTTCATAATATTATATATTCTCTACTACATTAATATAATCTAAATTCAATGTTTGACTACTCATGCATACAATGTATTCTACACATGATGATGTTACTAATCCATTGTAAGAAAAAACTATAATTAATGAAATCATAGTAACATTAATAGTTAAGATTTTTTTGAGACTTTGGGATGTGTAGGAATCCGCCGTACATCAATCTGACACATGATGTGACCGATATGACTACATGTACTTATTTCTATTTAAAATTGACATTAATTTTAATAAAAAATAAAACTAACATACTCAAAACTGAGGAAAAATATTCATATTATTTTGATACTTTAAAAAAATGATTCATAATTCATTTTTGGCATGTAAAATCATATGAACCTCAATCTGATATATGATGTGCCGGATATGACTCAATGTGCTTGTTATCAGTTTAAAATCAAAATTTGAATTTAAAAAGTATCACTCACTAAAAGCTGAGAAAATGCGCTTATTTTTTTTGATAATTTTGGGAATTGATTCATAAATCATTTTTGATGTGTAGGAATCAGTCTCACATAAAACTAATACACAATGTGATCTTTATGAGTCAAAGTGCATGTTTTAAGTTTAAAATGACATATTAGTAAAATGGCAAGTGGCGTACCCAAAACTAAGAAAACACATTCATATTTTTTTGATAATTTAGTAAAATACTTCATAAGTTATTTGAAATGTGTAGGAATCATCCGCACCTAAATCTTATGCACGGTGTGATTGGAATGACTCTAAGTGAATTTTTATTTAAAATTGACATCAATTTTAGTAAAAAACAAACTAAACTACTCAAAACTAAAAAAACACATTCATATAATTTTGATACTTTATTAAAATGATACATAAGTTATTTGAGATGTTCATGAATAAGACACACCTCAATCCAATGCATGGTGTGATGGGTATAACTCCAAGTACTTATTTCTATTTAAAATTGACATTAATTTTAGTAAAAAAATATAACTAACATACTCAAAACCAAGAAAAAATTTTCAGATTGTTTTGATACTTTAAGAAAATATTCCATAAGTCATTTTTGACATGTAAGAATCAACTAAACCTCAATTTGATACATAATGTGTCTGATATGAGTCAATGTTTATGTCTCGATTTTAAAATGATATTTTAGTAAAAAAGACAAGTGACATACTAAAAACCAAAAAAACACATTCATATTGTTTTGGTACTTTGTGAAAATGATCTATAATTAATTTGGGAAATATAGGAATCAGCTGCACCTCAATCCTATGTACGGTGAGACCGGTTTGAATCAAAGTGTGTCTCTTTATTTAAAATTTTCATCAATTTTAGTAAAATGGAAAATTTTCTTACTCAAAACCGAGCGAAAACATTTGGATTGTTTTTATACTTTACAAAAATGATCCATAAGTCATTTTTGACATGTATTAATTATTTTTACCTCAATATGATACACAATGTTCATAGTATGACTCAAAGTGTCTATCGTCAGTTTAAAATCGTCATTTTAGTTAAAAAAGTGTCACTCACTGAAAACTGATCAAACAAACTTGAATTTTCTTTATAATTTAGGAAAACAATTCATATGTCATTTAAGACGTGTAGGAATCTATTTCACAACAAAATGATACACGATGTGATTATAATAAGTGAAAAGTTTCTGTTTCTAGTTTAAAATGATATTTTAGTAAAAAATACAATTGGCGTACTCAAAACTAATAAAACACATTCATATTATTTTGATACTTTATGAAAACAGTCCAAAATTCATTTGAGATGTTCTGGAATCATCTGTACTTCAATTTGATGCATGGTGTGACTGGTATGACTCCAAGTGTGTATTTTTTTTTAAAATTGATATCAATTTTAGTAAAATTAACACTTTCTGTTAATTTATTTCTTTATATTATTACTAAAATAAGAATTTTTTTCTTATATAGGTGCTTTCTTTTGCTTGAGTATGGGTGGTTTGTTCAACAATAGCATGAGTTAGGTCAGGATTAAAAGATAAAGTAACATTGATGTTTCTGAATGTATGTAATAATTTGTATTTATGTAGTTTTATAAACCAATGTTTGAAATGTCTATAATATAGTTATTTTTTATTTTGTTTGTGTTGTACATTTAATTTCATTTAAATCATGTATTGGGACTTGTTTTTGTTGATATCAGGTGTGTTTATGGTACTACGGTGTGTTGTTACAACACATTATATTGGTGTTGCAGTGTGTTGTTACAGCACACTGTTGTATGTCCCTTTATTAGCATTTTTAAAAACATTGATAAAGGTCTAATTTATCATCACATCTATGAGTTCTGATAAGAGGTCATTTATTATTGTTTTTATAAGAATGGATAAAGTTATACTTTATCATCGCTTCTATAAGGGATGATAAAAGACCATTTATCAGTGATTTTATAAGCACTGATAAATGATGCCTTTAGCAGTGCTAAATTAAAGTGCTGATAAATGTCCCATTTATCAATGCTTTTTTTGTGCCGATAAAGGACCCTCTTTATCATCTCCTTTCCAACACTGATAAAATATTAGTAATTTTAACCTCACTCATTTATTCATTGCTCTTATAGCACTGATAAAGGCTATTTCTAGCACTGTTAAAGGGATATTTTTTGTAGTGAATTCATCTAGATGTCCTAGAGGAATAGGGTCGAGTATTTATTACATCCTTATATATGGTTCTTTCACTTTTGTATCAGATTAAGATGAGGTATATTTTAAATCCATAGTGCCTGGTACTCAAGGAAATCTTTGATGGGGGGGATACCACTGACCTGGGCTATAGATGAGGATGAGATTATCCATGTACACTGGTGTCTTTTAGTTCCTACTAACATTAAATAGTAATTTATGAGGGAATATCATAAATCTATATGGAAATTACACCATGGATAGATGAAATTGTATCATGATCTATGTGGTCTTTATTGGTGTCCTGGTATAAAGAATGAGATAAAATGGTTTGTTATGTTGTGTTCCACCAATCAGTAGGTGAAATCTATGTAACATGAGCCTGTTGTACTTCTTCATACTTTACCTATTCTAGAGTGTAAGTGGGATGATTTCACTATGTATTTTATAATGGGATTATCAATGTTTCCTTATAGGAAAGATAAAGTATGGTTCATCATGGATTGGATAACAAAAGATACATATTTTCTACCAATCCAAGAGACCCTTATGGTTAATGATCCAGGGAGGTTGTATGCTCAAGAAATTTTATAGTTATATGGGATTCCTCAGACATTCATTTCTAATAGAGATTCTTGATTCATGTCACAGTTCTAGAAAGGGCCACATAAATCATTGGGTACTCATGTGATTTTGAGTACATCCCACCACTCACAATCCAATAGATAGTCTGAGAATACTATCTAGGTGTTGGAGGACATGTTGAGGGTGTTTTTTAAATATTTTAGTTGTTCTTTATAGGACCATCCATCACTTATGGAATTTTCCTATAATAAAAATTATCAAGTGATGATTCAGATTGATCCTTATGAGGATTTATATGGGAGACTAGGTATTTCACCCTTGTGTTGGCTAGAGGTAGGTGAGGTGGTGATGGTTGGGCTAAGTCTCATTCAAGAGATGAAAGATTATGTACAATTGATTCATTAAAGGATAGATACTATATAAAGTAGTAAAAATTCATATATGGATTGTCTTTATTGACCTATTGATTTTTATATAGGTGATCGGGAATTTTTTTGTGTGTGTTTCCTAGGTTGGGACATTATCGTATATAGTGGCAGGGGAAATTGGCACCCTGGTACATGGGGTCATCCAAGTGCCATACTAACTATCTCTTCCACAAATATTTAGTGTATTAATTGATTTTTTTCATGTATCTCAACTTTTAATGTGTTTTATAGATTCATCTCATGTGATCAATGTTGAGTATATTGATCTTGAGGATGATGCATCCTTTGAAGTATAGTCAGTTCATATTTTGGATCATAGTGAGAAGACCCTCTATATAAAATATATCCTTATGGTATGTGTGTTGTGGAAACATTGACATGTTTAGGATGAAACATAGGAGTGAGAATCAAACATGCAGGCCTAATGTCTATACTCGTTCACCAAGGAGGTTGGTGATGTTTGATGGTGCGGCTTGAGGATAAGCTATTTTAAGGTGGGGAGGTTGTATAAACCCACCCTTTTATTGAGGTAGGTAACCCTTTTTTTTAAAACCCTCTATTTCTTCCTAAATTAAGTGTCCAAGGGGTTTTGGGGGTCTCATAGGTGTTCAGAAGGATCAGAAGGAGCCTGGGGAATGTAGCCTTAAGGCTATAGTGTCACCAGTTAGCCAGTGGTCTTCCTGTAGGATTATAGATCTACTAGAATCCCATATACTATCCAGTGTTATTTGGGATATTTTTTTATATGGGTAAAATATTTCCTTTAACCCTTTACCCCCTTCCTTATTAACTTGATTCTTATCCTATTTTAGGATAGTATCAATGGTGTGGGATATCTTTTCTTATATCTTGGATTCATGGGTAAACCTCCTTCAATCCACCTCTGGTTTTTCTTTTTTATATTTTTTTTATCTCATGGTAAATCTAATAGTCCTTTATATTCCAATATTGTTTTCATTTTTTGCCTAAATCTCTCCCAACTTTTTAAACAAAAAATTCATATTTTAGGGATTTTTTCTAGCTTCTAATGTAACAGCCCGAGATTTTATGAAAAATATTCTTTTTAATTTTATTAATGTCTTGTGTTGTACGCTAAACCAAAAGGAGCTTGCACAACACGCATCCTTGACTTGCCTTGAATTACACGCAATCGCAACCTTCCTCGATAGCGTGTGTAGTACGCAATACTGAGTTTCACGAAACAACGATATGCTATTAAAATATTATTAAAACTAGCCGTTATGAATAGTAATAACCACTTTTAAAATTATAGAAATTTTAGCTCTCAAAATGGACTTCATTTTTGGATTCGGAGTATCGAATTTAGCCTAAGGTGAAATTTTGGTACATTTCGGATAACTTTCATATTCTGATGAATAGTGAAAATTACTAAATTATTATTAAAAACAACTTTTTTAATCGAAATAATTAATAGTGATAAATTATTAATATGAGTGGTTTTAAAGTATATTTAGAATATATTTTTACAATTTAATACAATGTTGGTCATTGAATGTAATTTCACATTTAAACCAGACATAATCAAGTGTCAATCTTTTGATAGATATTGTTTCTTAAAAACACGCTATTTGTTTTAACAGCGGGATTTAATTATAAAATTAATTAATGCAACTTCTATGTTATGAATTTGGTAAAATAGACTTCATTTTTGAATTCGGAATATGAAATATAGCTTAGGATGAAATTTTGGCATTGTTCTGAAAAACATCAATTTTTGATGAATAGTGAAACTACTGAGTGGTAGTTAAAAACTGAATTTTGCATAAAACTTAATTTTACCGCTTCTGTGAATGGAATTTCGAAAATCCGACAGACACGGTTGATATCAGTAAGTAAAATGTGGTTCAATGAGATAAAAATAATTTTTTGGTGAATAGTAACTTTTTACTTTTTTTACCGCGGTTAATAGTAAATAGGGTAACTAAGGGTAAATATGATATTACTATTACCCTAACACATGTCCTAATTCTATTGGATAAGTGTAATTCGACCAAAAACAACCTTATGAATAAAATATGACCATGTAGGCCCACTTGGATTAGATTAGGACATTTATTATTAATTTATTTAAAGAAGGGTTAAAATAGTTAAAATCAAAGTTTAATAAGTAAATCATTTTTAATATGGGGTTATACATAAGCTAAATTCGACTATAAATATTCATTAGAAAGATAAAAAGATTTCCTACATAATGGTATTTTATTTGTAATTTTTAGACATTAAATAATTTAATTTATTTATGACACAATGATGATGCAGTAATTATCTTATTAATGAAATATTGACATAATTGATGTTATAAACACCAAAATAAATGTAATTTGAGACTTTTTATGAATTCCACTAATTTTATAGGTTAATATGATATACTAATGATGATTTAATCAACTTGGTTTGAACATATAATTCTGTTATGACTTTCACAAAAATCATGTATCAAATAGTATCAAAATTGACACAAAATAGTTTTTAAATCAAATATTATATTATTAATTGTTATTTTATTCCTAAAAATCTAAGGTTCGGCCAACTGACTTAGATAAGGATATATATATTAATAATAAACAATTTGGGGTTCGTTTGGCATGTTATAGTAAGTGTATTAACCATATAGTGAAAGAAAACAAAAAGACACGGTAAAAGTTAAATTATTTAACTTAGAGTTAAATATAATTGATAAGGTTAAAATAATACCCTAAACTTGTCTAAATCCTATTGTTTGATAGGATTTCGACCCATACCCACTTTAGCTTTGAAATAAGACCCTTTGGAACCATTATAAACCGATTTTGACTTTAATATAAAATAATATTTTGAGATATTCCTAAGGTGCCCTTCTCCTCCCTTATAAAAGGACACCTCCTCCCCCTCCTCCTCACACCAATTTGAGCACTCAAGCTCGGCCAACCCCTGCCAAAATCTCTTCTCCACTTCCCTAGCAACATCCTAGAGGTTCTGGTCTTCCTCAAAGACCAATTTTAGTGCCCTAAGAGGAGGTCTCAAAGAGGCGCTTCAAAGAAGAGGTAATTACCGTTACCAATTCTTTCATCTTTATTTCTTCTTCCACTTCTTCTTCTTAGGTTGTTTCATGATAAAGTAATAACATCAGTATTTATTATATACTGATATGTTATTATAAACATGAAACAACTCTAATTAACCTTCTATCCATCCTACGGAAAAAGGAAATCACCGTGCGTGCGTACGTACGGAATACCGTCTCCACGTCGTGGTGTAATCTATTTTCCGCCACCACATTAATTGGATGGGTATAAAGGTGTAATGAGTTACTATATATGATTATTATAAAGTGATATTGATACTGAAATAGTATACATACACTTTAACACAATTCCACGACCATGGGAACGATATCATCGCTCGTGCGTACGTACGGACTACCGTCTCCAGGACGCGATGAGATTCATTCTCAATGATTAACCATTCATGAATTATTATAAAGTATATATAATAAGTACTAATAAAATATATGACCTAATAATACTGGAATAATTTATATTTATATGTATGTCATCTACTTAATTCCATTCAATTCAATAAGGAAACGAAAACAGCGTTCATGCGTACGTACGGACTACCGTCTCCATGAACGGTGTATTTCTTTCCATTTACTGATTTATTATATATGTGTATTATGAATATATATATATAAATCATGTTTTATATTCTGGAATTAATTAATCATGATCTATGTAATCACATGAATAATTACAAGTTAAAAACACGAACGACAAATGAGACGATTTTACCCAAAACGCTACTTTAACGTGGAATTTACAAAAGAACGGGTAATATAAAGTCATAAGTGAACCATATATGATATAATAACAATGAATATGATTCTGGAATAAGTAAATATCATGATTTAAATCATTATACAGGAGGTTCGGACACTTACAGAGCAAGTCGGATCTAAGGTAAGGGATAAATTTTCAATCTCATTTTTTGTCCGAGATTGCTTATACGTAAGTATTTACTGGGGTTACGTTTATCATCCATGACCATGTTTTCTAAAAATGTTTTTATAAAATGTTTACAATTCTTCCATGAATTTTTAAAGTCATTTTTACCCTTTATTGACTTTTTACCACATTGTATGAATGGAATCTTTCCTTTGGTTACCATATAAGGTACTTTTTGACTTTTCCGACAAAAGTACGAGGAGAATGTTATTTTTAACTTATACGGCTTGAAAGGATCTTTACGGTTTCATAACACCTCATTTTCAAGAAGTTCCTCTACAAGATTGCATGATTATTTTCAACAAAACCCTTATCTTTTAAAATTGCATGGAATTTTGTGAAAAGAAAATGATTTTAAAGAAGAAAGGATATTTTCCTCAAGAATTCATTTCAAGTGTTTTTCTCAAAACTATTTTCCATCTAAGATGACATTATTTGATATGTATGTTTCAAGTAAAATTTCTCTATGATTTAAATGGTATAAATTTTCTTATGATATCAATTGTTTATGGATTATGATGACATGATGTTTAAGAATCCCATTTTATTACATGGGTTATGCAATGATGTATGATTTATGATTTTGTGGCACACATAAGAATGGTTTCATTATGAGATGGGTGGGACCTATATCTCCCTCCAATGCATTGGGTAAAGATTTTATATCTCATGAGATAGACATGGCTGGAATGGTAGGTTATACCGGTTCAGTGAAACAGGACTGAAACGAGGGTTACTCGATTCAGAAAGGGACTTTGTCCACTAAGATAGTCTTGGCAATGAGTCTTGACTAACAAGAAATGATTCTCTATGATTATGTGTGAATGCCACAAAGTTTCATGTTTTAAGTTATGATTATTGTGATTACATTTCACTACCATGATTTATCCCATGTTATGAAATTATGCTCTCTTTTGCAGGTTATGATTTCCAAAATGTTATGTTCTTATGAATACGATGTGATTGATATTTCTTTTGTTTACCCTTACTGAGCATTTGAGCTCACCCTTTTATGTTTTCTTCTCCCCAGGATATAAAGAAAGGTTTTAGGTAAAAAAAAGGAAGATCTTTATGGGAGATGTTGAAGATCTTTCACCACGATTAGAAGATTTTATTCCGAGTTTCCAAAGACACTAAACTATTAAGATCCTTGTGTGTGTGTTTTTGTTATGTACTAAGTATTCCGCAAAAGTAATGTAATGTCAATGTACGTCAGGTTTCGGGTCTCTACAGTTGGTATCAGAGGAAAGGTTTAGTCAACCTTTGGAAACTAGGATGCGAAAACGTTAGTGAGATCCCTAGAGATATTTCTAAGGTATGTCTAGGGATGCCCCTAAGGTTAAGTATACGTATAGGTTATAGTCCTAGAATTGCGCTAACGATCTTAGAATTAAACCTAAGATGTTAGATATTGAAGGTACTCCCCCTTTATTATGTTGTTTTCCCTAGCATGATTTTTGCCTCTCACACTATTCTTTTTGGGTTTTAGACAATGGATGGAACCCGAAGGAACCATGTTGATCAATGCAATGGACAATGCAATGATTCTCCTCCTGAACAAACAAATGTTATGGGAGATGGAGTGCAAAATCTTATTGCTATACTTACACAAGCTATTAATCATTCTGGACTTCCAAATGAGCAGAGAAGGGAACAATATTCTATTGAGTCCTTCATGAGGCAACGTCCACCTTCTTTCAGTGGGTCTTCTGATCTACTTGTTGCTGAACAATAGATCAGTACCACTGAAAAGATATTTTCAGTTCTTCAATGTTCTGAACATGATAAAGTCATCTTAGCAGTATATCGTTTGGAAGGTGAAGCTGATCAATGGTGGAATCTTATCAAGAATACAAGGCAAAGAGATGAAATTGAGTCCATGGAATGGGACGAGTTCAAGAACTTATTTTTCAATAAGTACTTCCCTCGTATTCTTCGAACAAAGATGGAGAAGGAGTTTCTTGAACTAAAGCAAAAAGATGATGAATCTGTTGGTATATACGAAGCGAATTTTACAAGACTTGCAAGGTATGCATCTGGCATTATCATCTAACCTGAAAGTAAAGTTGATCGATTTTTCATTGGCTTAAAACCAAGTCTTCGAAGGGCATTAGCTATAAGAGACTTCAGTAGCTATGAATAAATTGTGCGTTGTGCTATCAAGGTAGAAATGGAAGTTGGTGTTACATATCCATCTCATGGTTTTGACAAGAAACGAAAGATGGAGTTCAAGGAGAAATCTCAGAATAATGGTGAAAAGAAGATGAATGTTTCCTTATGCACAAAGTGTGGAAAGAAGCATGGTGGAGATTGTCTTAAAGGGACTAGAAAATGTTTTAAGTGTGGAAAAGAAGGTCATCGAGCAGCTGAGTGTCGAAGTAATGGAAAAAGGGTTTCTAATGATGTGAATAAAGAAAACACTGCAGAGAACGCACCACCAACACTTTAATGCTTCAAGTGCAAGGAAATGGGGCATTATGCTAATAAATGCCCTAATCCAAGGGTTAGTGATGATCAACATGAGCAACCACTGAAGGCAAAGGACAAAGGGAAGTCACATGCGATCACTATTGGCAATGTTGAATATGACAACGATGTGGTGGAATGATTAAGTGTTTATGTAATGGGATTCCAAAATAATGTTGTATCATTGAGTATTGCAATATTTATTGATGTGGTATTCAAAGTGATTGAGATATTTTTTGGAAATAAGATGATATGCGCATAATGAAGGGAAAACGAGAAAATGAAATGTTTAACAGTATTCATGAGCTCATGATTGATATAAGGACTAAGTGATATCATGGTTTGAGTATATAGAATTTTGAGGATTTTGGTATGTGGAAAGAGTTAACTTTTAATATAATTCATGTTTTCAATAAGGTTCAATGGGTATTCAAGAGAGTACAAGATTAAGGCCTTTTAATGTTTGGAATGTGACCAACAAGATATATCTTATGATATATGGGGATCAACGATGGTATTAAATCTCTGGTAATCGTTTTCACTATGTTATGAGAGTGGACTGCAGTATTATGAATAAGCCAAAAGATTGGAATGGATTATGTTGGACATAAGTTAGTATTGTTTAAGGATAGAAGTTTTTTCAATATTATTGATGGGATGTTATAGTAATATAGTTTTAGAAAAAGGAAAACCTGCAGGACGGGCGACAGCCCATCGCGTCGGACAAGGATGTGGACCCACAACCGAAGTGCGACTGGCCTTTATCGCCTACCACTGACCTACAGGAAGTCCCTGTTTAGTAGAAACTAGTTTTATTATATTAAGCAGTATGATATATAAAGTATAAGTCCATTTTAGGAACCATATATGATTAATCTCACTATAGATCGACTTATGTATATAATTTTTGCTAACCTTTTGTTTGAGACAGATGGAATGACCCGTCATTCTATCACATGATCTGCTAACACTTCACGAATAACAAATTCAACTTCATTTATTTAAGAGATGAAGTGGAAATTTTTAAAGGCACGAACAACAGTGAGATTGTACCAAAATAAAGTAAGTATTTATTCTAATTCAAATTCTTTATCTTTTGGGAAACGATCTTGAAAACCAAAAATGTTATCCTAGTGATCTTATATCTGATGAATCAGATGGTACCTTAGATTGTCACAAATTTATGGCTTTGTGATTACTGGCTTTTCCATAGCCATGTTCTCTACCACTCTCCATCAGAACATGATGGTTAGATTTCTCTTCCATATCCATATTTTCACCTATGTGGAAACCCAATGATTAGTTTATTTGGGTAACTGTTACGTTTCATACTTTTGTTTTTAAAGATTGGTTTTGATATTCCTTTTTACGATGTGGGTTTCTATTAAATAAACTTTCGAATAGTAAACCATTTATAACCCCGACGAATTTTGAGGGCGAAATTCATTTTAAGGGGGGTAGAATGTAACAGCCCGAGATTTTATGAAAAATATTCTTTTTAATTTTATTAATGTCTTGTGTTGTACGCTAAACCAAAAGGATCTTGCACAACACGCATCCTTGACTTGCCTTGCATTACACGCAATCGCAACCTTCCTCAATAGCTTGTGTAGTACGCAATACTGAGTTTCATGAAACAACGATATGCTATTAAAATATTATTAAAACTAGCCGTTATGAATAGTAATAACCACTTTTTAAATTATAGAAATTTTAGCTCTCAAAATGGACTTCATTTTTGGATTTGGAGTATTGAATTTAGCCTAAGGTAAAATTTTGGTACATTTCGGATAACTTTCATATTCTGATGAATAGTGAAAATTACTAAATTATTATTAAAAACAACTTTTTTAATCGAAATAATTAATAGTGATAAATTATTAATATGAGTGGTTTTAAAGTATATTTAGAATATATTTTTACAATTTAATACAATGTTGGTCATTGAATGTAATTTCACATTTAAACCAGACATAATCAAGTGTCAATCTTTTGATAGATATTGTTTCTTAAAAACACGCTATTTGTTTTAACAGCGGGATTTAATTATAAAATTAATTAATGCAACTTCTATTCTATGAATTTGGTAAAATAGACTTCATTTTTGAATTCGGAATATGAAATATAGCTTAGGATGAAATTTTGGCATTGTTCTGAAAAACATCAATTTTTGATGAATAGTGAAACTACAAAGTGGTAGTTAAAAACTGAATTTCACATAAAACTTAATTTTACCGCTTCTGGGAATGGAATTTCAAAAATCCGACAAACACGGTTGATATCAGTAAGTAAAATGTGGTTCAATGAGATAAAAATAATTTTTTGGTGAATAGTAACTTTTTACTTTTTTTACCGCGGTTAATAGTAAATAGGGTAACTAAGGGTAAATATGATATTACTATTACCCTAACACATGTCCTAATTCTATTGGATAAGTGTAATTCGACCAAAAACAACCTTATGAATAAAATATGACCATGTAGGCCCACTTGGATTAGATTAGGACATTTATTATTAATTTATTTAAAGAAGGGTTAAAATAGTTAAAATCAAAGTTTAATAAGTAAATCATTTTTAATATGGGGTTATACATAAGATAAATTCGACTATAAATATTCATTAGAAATATAAAACGATTTCCTACATAATGGTATTTTATTTGTAATTTTTAGACATTAAATAATTTAATTTATTTATGACACAATGATGATGCAGTAATTATCTTATTAATGAAATATTGACATAATTGATGTTATAAACACCAAAATAAATGTAATTTGAGACTTTTTATGAATTCCACTAATTTTATAGGTTACTATGATATATTAATGTTTATTTAATCAACTTGGTTCGAACATATAATTCTGTTATGACTTTCACAAAAATCATGTATCAAATAGTGTCAAAATTGACACAAAATAGTTTTTAAATAAAATATTATATTATTAATTGTTATTTTATTCCTAAAAATCTAAGGTTCGGACAAATGACATAGATAAGGATATATATATTAATAATAAACAATTTGGGGTTCGTTTGGCATGTTATAGTAAGTGTATTAACCATATAGTGAAAGAAAACAAAAAGACACGGTAAAAGTTAAATTATTTAACTTAGAGTTAAATCTAATTGATAAGGTTAAAATAATACCCTAAACTTGTCTAAATCCTATTTGTTGATAGTATTTCGACCCATCCCCACTTTAGCTTCGAAATAAGACCCTTTGGAACCATTATAAACCGATTTTGACTTTAATATAAAATAATATTTTGTGATATTCCTAAGGTGACCTTCTCCTCCCTTATAAAAGGACACCTCCTCCCCCTCCTCCTCACACCAATTTGAGCACTCAAGCTCGGCCAACCCCTGAAAAAATATCTTCTCCACTTCCCTAGCAACATCCTAGAGGTTCTGGTCTTCCTCAAAGACCAATTTTAGTGCCCTAAGAGGAGGTCTCAAAGAGGCGCTTCAAAGAAGAGGTAATTACCGTTACCAATTCTTTCATCTTTATTTCTTCTTCCACTTCTTCTTCTTAGGTTGTTTCATGATAAAGTAATAACATCAGTATTTCTTATATACTGATATGTTATTATAAATATGAAACAACTCTAATTAACCTTCTATCCATCCTACGGAAAAAGGAAATCACCGCGCGTGCGTACGTACGGAATACCGTCTCCACGTCGTGGTGTAATCTATTTTCCGCCACCACATTAATTGGATGGGTATAAAGGTGTAATGAGTTACTATATATGATTATTATAAATTGATATTGATACTGAAATAGTATACATACACTTCAACACAATTCCCCGACCATGGGAACGATATCATCGCTCGTGCGTACGTACGGACTACCGTCTCCAGGACGCGATGAGATTCATTCTCAATGATTAACCATTCATGAATGATTATAAAGTATATATAATAAGTACTAATGAAATATATGACCTAATAATACTGGAATAATTTATATTTATATGTATATCATCTACTTAATTCCATTCAATTCAATAAGGAAACGAAAACAGCGTTCATGCGTACGTACGGACTACCGTCTCCATGAACGGTGTATTTCTTTCCATTTACTGATTTATTATATATGTGTATTATGAATATATATATATAAATCATGTTTTATATTCTGGAATTAATTAATCATGATCTAAGTAATCACATGAATAATTACAAGTTAAAAACACGAACGACAAATGAGACGATTTTACCCAAAACGCTACTTTAACATGGAATTTACAAAAGAACGGGTAATATAAAGTCATAAGTGAACCATATATGATATAATAACAATGAATATGATTCTTTAATAAGTAAATAACATGATTTAAATCATTATACAGGAGGTTCGGACACTTACAAAGCAAGTCAGATCTAAGGTAAGGGATAAATTTTCAATCTCATTTTTTGTCTGAGATTGCTTATACGTAAGTATTTACTGGGGTTACGTTTATCATCCATGACCATGTTTTCTAAAAATGTTTTTATAAAATGTTTACAATTCTTCCATGAATGTTTAAAGTCATTTTTACCCTTTATTGACTTTTTACCACATTGTATGAATGGAATCTTTCCTTTGGTTACCATATAAGGTACTTTTTGACTTTTCCGACAAAATTACGAGGAGAATGTTATTTTTAACTTATACGGCTTGAAAGGATTTTTACGGTTTCATAACACCTCATTTTCAAGAAGTTCCTCTACAATATTGCATGATTATTTTCAACAAAACCCTTATCTTTTAAAATTGCATGGAATTTTGTGAAAAGAAAATGATTTTAAAGAAGAAAGGATATTTTCCTCAAGAATTCATTTCAAGTGTTTTTCTCAAAACTATTTTCCATATAAGATGAAATTATTTGATATGTATGTTTCAAGTAAAATTTCTATATGATTTAAATGGTATCAATTTTCTTATGATATCAATTGTTTATGGATTATGATGACATGATGTTTAAGAATCCCATTTTATTACATGGGTTATGCAATGATGTATGATTTATGATTTTGTGGCACACATAAGAATGGTTTCATTATGAGATGGTTGGGACATATATCTCCCTCCAATGCATTGGGTAAAGATTTTATATCTCATGAGATAGACATGGCTGGAATGGTAGGTTATACCGGTTCAGTGAAACAGGACTGAAACGAGGGTTACTCGATTCAGAAAGGGACTTTGTCCACTAAGATAGTCTTGGAAATGAGTCTTGACTAACAAGAAATGATTCTCTATGATTATGTGTGAATGCCACAAAGTTTCATGTTTTAATTTATGATTATTGTGATTACATTTCACTACCATGATTTATCCCATGTTATGTAATTATGCTCTCTTTTGCAGGTTATGATTTCCAAAATGTTATGTTCTTATGAATACGATGTGATTGATATTTCTTTTGTTTACCCTTACTGAGCATTTGAGCTCACCCTTTTATGTTTTCTTCTCCCCAGGATATAAAGAAAGGTTTTAGGTAAAAAAAAGGAATATCTTTATGGGAGATGTTGAAGATCTTTCACCACGATTAGAAGATTTTATTCCGAGTTTCCAAAGACACTAAACTATTACGATCCTTGTGTGTGTGTTTTTGTTATGTACTAAGTATTCCGCAAAAGTAATGTAATGTCAATGTACGTTAGGTTTCGGGTCTCTACATCTAAATATCTGACATTTTAGCTTGAATTGAAGTTCGATACTGGTTGACTCAGTCCCTATGAGGATAAGGTAAGTGGTCTAGTAATTTTCCTTTAAAGTGTTATCATTATATTACATGTTTAAATGTGTAGTCATGATGACAAATCAGATGCATCACCTAAAATTAATTAAAAAAATTACCACCTTATTGATTTCCTTAAAACTCTCTTTGTCTTAGGAAAGAATGTCGGTCTTGGTTAGACCTTCCTTTATGCCACTAAAATCAATAATTTAGCTTTTAACTTTGAATCAGATGAATTAATGGGTTGGTTTAGGGATTCCCTTAGTAATTTAATGGTTAAACATGTATTGTGGGTTACCTAGGATGACCCCTAGGATCTGGTGGTTATGATAGCATTTGAAATCATAAATAAAAAATTTGAAATGATTAAAAGTGGCGATATTGGCTTCAGTTTAAAAAAAATTATGTTTCAATCTTGGAATAATGACTTATTTGATTCTCTTGAAATGTTTGGGAGAATTAGAATAACTTGGAAAACATCATTGGATTCCTCATGAATTCTTTTAGTGTATAATTACATGGATGTGACTTGGGATCTATTAGGGGACTTATTTTAATATCATGAGTGAATAATTCCTTAGATTCAATGGGTCTAAATCTATATAATTTCTCAAGAAAGACATTGGATTCTACTTAGATTCAGTACCTCAAATTCTATGGTGTGGCTCCCCCTTAGATTCAAGTAATGTCTTCACTTATTGAATGAGACATATTAATATCATAATTATTGAGGGGTACCATTATTGAATGTTGTGAGATGAGATCACTGAATTTGACTTGATATTATTAGTATGGAATACCTCAGGTGTGAGTCATGTATTCTAATCATGTTATGCTTTTGAATGTCAAGGATGGTTCCTTCAGTTCAAAACAGATAAATGGACTACCTTAGGAATTTCTAAAAGTGAATTCTTGTATAATCCATGTGGATTCCCTTATGTTACTTAATTATGTTTAACTTAGTGATGTTTCCTCTAACCAATTTGAGACATGATATTTCCACTATGTTCAGTGGTCGTCATTGGCCAAATCAGGTGGGGTTGTATCCTTAGACCCAAGGATCGACTTGGTTCTATTTATTTTTGCAACTCATTATTACTACTAATTCACTTGTTTATTACATGCCTATTTGTATTACAATCATAGCCTGGAATTTAATTAGACATCATTCATGGTGGCCAATTGATTTTTACTCATGCCTTGTGTAGTCCATCATTGGGTTCTCAGACAAATTTCATGGATGTAGGTCTGGAAAAAAGAAAGCACCTTGCTATTGATGCTTGATTTTATAACTAGGATAGAGTTTGGGAGTTGGGATATAGGATAGATATCAGAACTTCTAGGGTCACTAAGTATTTATTTATTTTGACTTTTGTTTGATTTTGGGGAATTTTTTACTTGAATCAATGGATATGTATACCTATTTTTTATGTATCGAGTATCATTATGACTTTGTATGGGATGTGACTTAGCATTTTATCACCTATGATTATTTTCAATATTGTGATGTTATATGATGTTTACATTATTTCACTTGTGTTTATCTTGGACTAGAGGATATAATCACCCTATTGTACCGCCTATAGATCCTCACTACTTTTTAGAAGCCTTGGGCATATGGGGAGGCACACTTGATGAAATGTGGCACACCGGCATGGGACATCAGTTCAGTAGAATCTAGGTTAGGGTGTTACAAAGATGAAGGAATCTTGTGTGATTGTGGGTTGTTTTCCATACAAGGTTTCCTTAAGATATTCCTTATATAACATGTCTATTTGTTTCATTTTCCAGGATGAAAGGGTTTTAAGATGTAAAAAAATCCAATGGCCTTGGTATATTTTTTGAATGAGACTTAGCTTAACTTGAGATTCAAAGTCTCGAGACCTGTCTAGGGGTAAATAGTATACATTTTTTCTTAACATAAACTATTATATATATATATATATATCCATTTTATTAATGATATAAAAACCCTTTATCAGTTCTAAAAAATCATTGATGTTTTGAACACTAATAAAAGGGGGTCCCTTTTACCAGTACTAAAAAATTACTAATAAAGGGTGTCCTTTATTATAATTAGTTTAGCACCGATAAAAGAAACCCTTTATTGGAACTAGTTTAGCATTGATAAAGGGGGCATTTATTAGTGCATTATTAAAGAAGATAAAGTGAAATTTTATCAATACTATAAATAGGAGTGATAAAATCCATAATGTCGGAGTGTACTACTAAAATTACAGCACACTGAAGCAAAAAATATAGAATTTAATTGAAATAAAATTTACATAAAAAATATAAGAAAAAAACAATGTATTATATAAATTTCAAAAATAGGTTTGAAAAATTACATTAGTAAGTATAATTTATCACAAACATTCAAAAACATCAAGGTTTCATTGCCTTTGGCCCCCAACCCCCACTCAAAAGTGTCTGATCATACTATCAATTACTGAAAAAGCCACCCCAACTCGAGAAAATGAGTGAATCTATATAAGAAAACAATTATTATGTTATTAATACTATAAATAATTAAATTGAAACTAAATATAAAACATAAAAATTATAAAATTTCAATTTTAAACTGAAACCACACATTTTGAGTCATACTGATTACATTGTATATCATATTGAGGTGCAACTAATTCCAATACATCACAAACAACTTATAGATCATTTTCCTAAAGTACCAAAACAATATGAATATGTTTTCTTAGTTTTGATTATGTGACATGTGTTTTGAAATAAAATGTAACTTTTAAACTAAAAACACACACTTTGAGTCATACCAAGAACATTGTGTATAGAATTGAGGTTTGGCTAATTCCTACACATTAAAAATCAATTATGGATCATTTCCATAAATTATCAAAAAAATATATGAATGTGTTTATGTGGTTTTGAGTATGTAACATGTGTTTTTAACTAAAATTTAAATTTTAAAATAAAAACATACCCTTATGGTAATACTAGGCACACTGTGTATCAGATTGAGGTGCGGTTGATTCCTATTGATCACAAATGACTTAGGAATTGTTATCTGAAAGTATAAAAATAATCCAAGTATTTTTTATATTTTTTTAGTGTGATACACGTGTTTTTAACTAAAATGTCATTTTTAAAATGAAAACATGAATTTGAGTTATATTGGTCACACTGTGTATCAAATTGAGGTGTGGTTGATTCTTACACATCACAAATGGATAAGGGATCATTTTCCTAATATATAAAAATAATCTGAATATTTTTTATCATTTTTGAGTATGTGTTTTATTTTTGAACTAAAATGTCAATTTTAAATTAAAAACACACATTTCAAGTCATACTGGTCACACCATGTATTAGATTGATTTGAGACTAATTCCTACACATCACAAATGACTTATAGATCATTTTCCTAAAGTATCAGAAAAATATGAATTTGTTTTATTTGTTTTGAGTTGTTGCATGTGTTTTGAACTAAAATATAAATTTTAAACTAAAAACATATACTTCAATTCATATTGGGAAAACCATGTATCGAATTGAGGTATGGTTGATTCCTACACTTCAAAAATTACGTATGAATCATTGTTCTAAAGTTTCAAAAAATATGAATGTTTTTTATTAGTTTTGATTATGTGGTGCATGTTTTGAAATAAAATATAAATTTTAAATAAAAACACACACACTTAGAGTCATACTGGTAACACCATGTGTCATATTTACATTCAATTGATTTATACATATAAAAAATGACTTAAGGGTTATTTTCCTAAAGTATCAAAATAATCTAAGTGTGTTTTCTTGGTTTTAAATGAGTGACATGCATTTTAACTAAAATGTTATTTGAGGTAAAAAGATTCACTTTGAGTCATACTGGTCACATAATGTGTTGGATTGACATGTGGATGATTATTTAATGTCAAAAATCAATTATAAATTGTTATCCTAAAATATTAAAATAGTCTAAGCATGTTTTCTCAAGTTTTTAGTGAGTGAGACATTTTTTAACTAAAATATAAATTTTTGTAAACATACATTTCAAGTCATATCAATCACACCATGTATTACATTGAGGTGAAACTAATTCTATAAATGTTTATATCATGTGTCAAAGAGGGTAACTAGTTGAATTTTTTTTCTTTGAAAAAATCCCCACATAAAATTCTCCATCTCAAATATTTATTTGTTCCTTGAAATGGAGGTAATTTCTACAAGATGGATCTATTCTTATTGACATTCCTTTAATTATGATGGATTTTTTGGTGATTGAATCCATAGATACAAGAAGGTGCTATGTAAAATTAGAGTAAGGTTTGAATTTAGATAAGCATGTCGGTATATTTGTAAACATCTTATGAAAATGGAAACATCTTATCCTTACTGAAAGGATATATCTTTGCAATACTTAATTTTATTAAAATTTTAAGATCCAATATGGTTTCCATTAATGATTTCATCAATAGTATAATAAAGAATGATGGGTGAGAAATTCCTAAGGTGAAAAATTCCCTAAAGCTTCAAATTTGTTTGATCAAGGATAGAGTATTTCCAAATAAAGTAGTGATGTATATTTCATAGATGATAATTACTATAGACTAGAAATTTATTAATATAATGAAAAAATCAAGTTTCTTGGTGTGGAAATTGGATTTGATCAAAACTATCAGCTAGTTATAAATCATTTGAAATATTTACCTTACATATATTTTTTTACAAATGATAATTTTATTTTTATTCTATAATATATTCAATATTTTGGGTTATCTAACAATATTCTTCCAATGATTCAAAATGATAAATGCTTGAAGATGAATTGTGGTTACCATTCCCCAGGTGAATGTTTTCTATTAAATTCTAAATAAGGATGAATTTTGTTGGAATTTTATGGCTTTCCATTGGTTCATGAGAGATTATATTTGAATATCATAGTCTATTTCAAAAATTAATTGAATAAAATTGGTGTGATAATGGATTTTTTGGATGCATCCTTACGATTTACTTCACATTTTAGGCAACATGCAGTTTCCTCTTCCTTTAAAAATGAACATGTTCTCTCTTTTCTGGCTAATTATGGATAGTTGAAGGAAAATTATGAATTCCCAAAAGATCATTTGAAATGAATCGAGGCGGTAAAATATCTGTGGACTTTTACTAGTCAACATTAGTGTCCCAAGGATTTAATACTCTTTGGATCTTATTGGGGATTGATTTCACCAATTTATTTCCTTCAATGCATGGATGGAAAATATTATGGAAAAGAAATATATGAATACAAGGAGGAGATAATTCATTTTGGATTTATCCATGACTTGATGGATACCCTAATTTTTTTTATTTGAGCTGTTGTATCCCTCTATAACCTACCTCCATATCTCATGTAAGTGTCATATCATTGTTAGAATGCATCTGAATATTGTTTCCAAGATGGGTTGCATATATTACTGGTCATTTCATGGCCAATGTATCCATGAAATGGTTGAAAACCCATTTGAGTTATGTGACCCCAAATAAGGCAATGTTGTTTAGTGATAAGTGGTATTTTTGTAGTGTACAAATAGTCCTTTAATTGATAGAGACATTTATAGCTCATCTATAGTCTCGTTAAATTGGGAGCTTTATGCAATTAGAGTGATAGTTGATATTGAAAATGGATTCCAATTGATTTCCTACTCCCTCAAAACTCATTTGAAAGTAAATACCATATCATTAATCTATAATTATTTGATATAATTTAAGTGGAAACCAAATTAGATTGCTCAAATGAAGATTTGGATACCAAATCTCACCATGTTTCGGATTGAAATGTGGTATATTTTTACATGTCATAAATGAATTAAGGATAATTATCCTAATATATTATGACAATCCAAGTGTTTTTTCTATGTTTTTAGTGGGTGAAACATTTTTTTAACTAAAATTTCATTTTTAAACTGAAAACACGCACATTGAGCCATACAGGTCACATCATGTGTCATATTGATGTTCGTCTGATTCCTACATGTCACAAAAGACTTATTAATTGTTTTCCTAAAGTATAAATAAAATATGAGTGTTTTTAATCAGTTTTTAGTGATTTAAATGGGTTTTAACTAAAATTCAAATTTTAAACCAAAAACACACATTTCAAGTCATAATGACCACATCATGTATCAGATTGAGGTTTAGTTGATTCCTATATGTAACATATGACTTATTGATAATTTTCATAAAGTATCAAAACAATATGAATATTTTTTCTTGGTTTTGATTATATGATATATTTTTGGAAATAAAATTTCATTTTTAAACTAACAACATGCACTTTGAATCATATAGGTCACACCATGCATTGGATTGAGGTTCACCTGATTCCTACATATCACAAATAACTTATGGATCATTTTAATAAAGTATAAAAACAATATGAATGTGTTTGATAATTTTTGAGTATGTCACATGTTTTTTAAAGTGAAATTTCAATTTTATATAAAAAAAACTTTGAGTCAAACCGGTCACACCATGCGTCAGATTGACATGCAGGTGATTCTTATACACCAAAAATGACTTAAGGATCATTTTCCTCAAGTATCATGACAATATAAGTGTTTTTTATAGTTCTTTAATGAGTGAAACACTTTTTTAACTAAAATTTCATTTTTAAAATGAAAACACACACTTTTAGTTACACCGGTCACACTGTGTATGGGTTTGAGTTTTGGTTGATTCCTACATATCATAAATGACTTTTGGATCATTGTCCTAATGTATCAAAACAATAAGAATCTGTTTTATCACATTTTGATTTTTTGATATGTGTTTTGAACTAAAATGTAAATTTTAAACTAAAAACAAACATTTCAAGTCATATTGGTCATGTCGTGTATCATATTTATGTGAGGAAAATTCATACACATCACAAATGACTTATGGGTCATTTTCCTTAATTATAAAAATAATTTGAATGTGTTTTCTTGGTTTTAAGAATAAAATGTTTATTTTGAACTAAAATATCAATTTAAAACTCAAAAATAGCAAATAAATTGATGATAAAACTAACTAAATGAGTAGTAGGAATTCACATTTTCATGATATCGATATACATTCTCACACCATGTATTCTGCCTATTCTTTTTAAAACAAATATATGTCCTCTTTTTAATATGAGGACAGTCAATAGTCCTGGTAGTACTGGAAAAATATAAATAAATATAATATAAATAAATATTTTAAATTAAATTATAATTATCATCAGAAATACCTCTTTGAGGACTCTAGTTTGTTGATAGAATATGATATCTTTCATATATTTTCAAATGTAATAACCATAATCTTGGTCATTAGTTTGTTTCAAAAAATGTATAAAATTTGAGAAAAATAAGTAATTTGTTTTGATATATTTTTTGATAGTGAAATATTAGTATATATATCCTAATAATTATCAATTTATAGAAGTTTATAGGCTTATTATGCACATATACTGTCCTCATTCCATGATTTTGATGATATTCAAACACTGACCTATCAAAAAAATTACATTAAAACATAACATAAAATTTATAAATTAAAGTTTATTTGTAAAATTCTTCATGTAGTGTATTAAAAATTGATAACCATAAACATGTGTGATTGATTTTTTGGGTATCCATTTTTTTAATTTAGAAAATATATCTTTGGAGTATCCTAATTGATTATAATGAGCTACCAATACTACATAAAAAACAAAAAGGAATAATTAATGAAAGGAATGAAAATATATTTGATATGATTAAATTATAGAGTTTTACCCCTATATCAAGGGTATTAAGAAGATTTTTAATATATAAGTTTTTTTAAACATTATGGACAGTTTTTCCACTATTTTTAAATATTCTTCTTCTTTAAATGAGATTTTTTTAGAAGTGATGTGAGTACTAATGATTCTAATTTTTTGTTCAAAAATTTTTTCCCTTCAAAGAGTACTAATATATATTCCTGCAAAAAATTGAATAGTATTTAAGTGTAATTAACATAGTAGATCAGCTATTGGAAAAATAAATTTTTAAAACACACCTCATGTATATATTTAAAAATGAGACTCTTGTACATCCATGCTTGATGATTTCACCTACATTATCAAGACCAAGAAAGTACACAATGGACTCTCTATGCATTTTCTCTTAAAAATAAAATATATCCATATCACCATTTTTTTATTTCATATCTGCATGAACTTATAATATTAGTAAATATAGAAGTTGAAATGTTGAGGTAAAGGTACTTAATAAATGTATTTTTGATGGTTTGGTTGATCCTTTCATAGGATTCATCATTTTAGGCCTTTTTTCACTGATTATTAATTTTTTACATAAAAAATAAATTAGAAAGGAATACCTCCTTAGTGATATTTATTTTTACAAGATCAAATGGCCATGATATGAATGTTTCAATAGAAAACTCGGGCGTATGAACATTCTGGTCATCAAGGGGAGTAGATAGGTTAGTGTTCGACTCATGAGCTACATGAATCCCTACTCTCACATGACCTTTTAGAACTTTTTTATTGTGTAGAATATCTCCTTGGATATTGTACATTGTACCCCTCATAATGAAGTTATGGGTGGGTGATGATAGATATTAATCACAATAATTTTCACTCATTAGAATATTATTAAAGGAAAGGTATCATTGTCTTCTTTATTCACATTTTATATAAAGAGTTAAAAAAATTATTAATTCTAGTAAGGTAAACCTTTTAGGGGAATGGATCACCTCAAAACTGGTGGGGTGGATGTATTCATGTAGCGGTTATTGTTGTGTTTTTTATCCTCTTTGATGCATTCATATAACATTATCTAATAACTCATAATATTAATTAAGTTTTTATCTAGAGTATCTATTTGTGTTGACATCTCATCCATTTTCTTATCTTTATCCCCCTGTGAATTTATTTTCTCAAAATATGTTTGAGGTGTCAGCCCAAAACCTGCACCTCTGATGTGTCTATATTGTTATGAAAACTTCAATTCCACTGATAGTAGTCATTCGTTGGGTATATATGACGATGATTCCTATGTATAAAATAGAAAAAAACTCCAGAAAAATAAGTAATTATTGTTATGTCGTACCAATTTAAAGTAGAACAAATTTTTAGTATTTCATACATATACATGATTCCCATACTTTTTGTGTTATTTCATCTATTATTATACCATATTTATTTACACTAGACTCCTTCCATAACACATGATATGATATGGAAGTGGATTTGGATTTTGATTCACCAATCTATATAAAAAAGGAACATAATTATGTTGTTGTTTCACGCTGTATAAAATTATTACTATAAATTTAAAATAAATATCATTTTTTTCAAGTGAATCATACTAAATCTTTTCTTTATGGTAGGGGTATATTGGTTTTGTTGCAAATTGATTATTTTTATCACTTAGTTTTTATTTCATAAATTAGAATTTCTTAATCAAAGTGATTAATACATGCATTTTCAATTAATTTGTTATTAATCATAATGTACCTGAAAATATGTCTCCTCAAGACAACCAATAAATGAATTTCATGTTTTTTAATTTATCTTGTGTATATAAAAATGTGGTGAGTACAAGTTTATTTTCCCTCCAGTATCCCTAAGATGAAGCTTTGTAATAATTGATTGAAAGACTCTATAAACCTTCTTGGTGAGCATTAATAAAAAATTTATTCGACAGTCATCTAATATAAATTCACTCTATAAGGGATAATGAAGAGTAAATCAAAATTCTATTTATTTTTTTTATTAAAATAAAGAAATTATATCATAACATTTCCCTAATCTCTTCCCAAATTAGTGCCTTAAGTCCAGGCATAATATTTTTTCATGTATCTACATTAACCAGCATGTGAATTCAAGTAGTGACACCAATGTAACAAATGAAAATGGATTTTTTAGGGTTAATAAGCTGGTCCCAATTTCGATCTTCATCATCCTCCAAAGTATTATTCTCCCCTATAGTGATGGTTCATGGAAAAAATAGGCTCTCCTACCATATAGGGCACACACCTCAAAGGATATCTTGTGAGAAGTGATCATTATCATGTTTTGAATGTGGTCAATGGTCGATCCAATATTTGTGGGGCCCATCCTTGAATGACATGGGTTTGAGGATTGTGTATCCAATGTGAATAAAATGAATCAAATAAACAACATAGTAGTTAGTCCAAAATAATAATATAAACTTACTAAAATAACTCAAATAAAACTATTAAATATCTTTATCTTCTATATAGAACATAGATTAATTTATACTCCACCAAAATTATACTTTATTAATTCTAGAATCACTACCTTACTAAATCATCAAGCCATATCAAATTCCAATGCCTTTATCAAAAATGGGGAATCATGAAAATGTTAGGTCATGAAAATGTTAGGTGAATACTCTATGCGACACATGATACATGATATATGATACATGATACATGATACATGATACATGAGCAAGCCCTCTGTTTCCATATTTTTCCAACATATCAACAATACCACTAATCACTATCCGATAATGAACACTGCTTATCACCCTCTCCGCCTCTATCTCTACTTCCTACTACCGGAACCTATAAGAAAATTATATTAAAAATTAAATAATGTGTTATATTTATATTTAAACATAAAACCAATAAATGCTTGAAAACTAAATGATTTTGAAGTTGTGTGACTTACCTATTCACCACCCTTCATCGATGCAATATCACCAGGGACAGATCTGATCGTCTTCTTATATAAATCAACCAACGCTTTCTGAAAAATCGATATCTAAGCCCCTGTTCCAAAATTGTGTTTTTCATAGAAACATAATCTCTCTGAGAATCTCGACTAAAACCAAGAGTAGTTGCATCTTCAATCCCCGATGTCCTTCTAAAGGGCTCAGATGGTAAGGGTCACAAACCCATCCCATGCACTCGACCAGATGGTACTTCCCAAGAACTTTATCAATTAGGTCATCCTAGGATACTGAGTAGGACTACGTAGGATTGGAATCTTGTAGTTCTTTAATTTTTACCTATAAATCAAATATCAGTCATATTAGAAGCAATATATATTAACATAGTGAAAACTGATAATAATTTATTATAATGTAAAATGAATTCATACACCAACTTCTTTGGCAGGCTCATTAAAAAAACTCCCATAAGATTTTTTATGAACATCAAACCACACTTCTATTTGGGATTCTTGGTGCCCTAAACTCTATGACTACATTAAAAAAAGATAAATCAATAATTTAATATATTAAACAGATAATAATGTATTATAAATATTTAAACTAATGAAAAGATTACCAGAGTAGATTAGCTTCTAGAAAAACTCTTTGACCCCATAGCGTGAGGGATGATTTGCTTAGCCCATCTCGATGTATTCTTCATTGAAAGATCTTGAAATAAGTAAAATTTAATTTAATAATGATGTATAAAATGTAATATCTTTTCCATATACATGTATAAATGTAAAATGATATTAATATAATAATACATATTTAAATACAATGTGATTCTCATCAGGATGTTTGTTAATAAAAACTTTTCATTGCTCTCTAGTTAACCCATTGGGTACCTTTTCATACATATGTTGGGATATCAATGAAGTATCGTTGACATCACCCCATAATCTCCATTTAAATTTTTTACATTTCTTGCCCATATTTTTCAATTTCCACTTTCATGCTATCATATCAGCAACCGTAAAGTGGAAAAACATATGTGCACAGAAATTCACTTAAAAAATATTATAATTTAATAACATACTAACATTCAATTACACCATAATGCATTAAAATTGCCTTTATTTTTTAATCAAAAACTTCATTCTTCCAAGATAAAGTCATATGCCTCCAATCATCATATGTAATTGGAAGGGAAACTAACTCTGCAGCCAGCTGACCTAAAATCTGGCCAAGTAATCCTACGGCGTCATCCATAGGAACCCCATAGGAATTAAATGGGAAAAATATCTTTAGTCCAGTCAGATTCCATACATCTGAACGTTTCATATTTTTCTCCATATTCACGTTGTTTTTATCTTTTATGAACAAATAATTAGTATAAAAAAAGTGAAATAAATTTATTCATATTAAAATTTGTACCTATAATAGTAACTCTCTAGTATCCCCGCGAAGAACTAGGAGTGGTGACCTGCTTCCTCACTGCCAAGGCCTCTGAATGAGAAGGCGTCAACTGAGCTTCTAATGGGATTCTCACAGAGGGTGTGAGAGATGGTGCATGGGGTAAAATAGATGGTGTCTCAAATATTATAGGAAGGGAGACAGATGTATCATCATCTGTTGGTGTGGTCGATGGAACAATATAGCGCTTTCTCCTTGGCATTCTTGTCATTTAATAAAATAAAATTAAATTCATAACATTTAATTCAAAAAAATCAACTTGGGAGAGAATTTGGATATTGAGATTATATCCTTAAATATCATGTTATATGTGATGTATTTTCTATATGATTATCACTGGCTATTGTGATGACCTTACCATATGATTTTTATTATGGTTAGTACTATATATTGAAATTCCATTCTATAATGGATCTCCAATGACATGTGGCTAAAATAGATGTATCACTGGAATTGATTGAAATAGGTGAGGTTAAGTTTTGGGATAACCTAGTTAGCACCTAATGATCCAAAATGGATTCTAGTAGACAAGTTTCAAGATAAAACCTATAAGATAATTCCCAAATGTTTCATATGATATTCATAACAAAATCAAGGTTATACATGTGAAATTTATAATAAGAAAACCTAAGGTAATCATAATTAAATCAATTAATGATAGAGAAACATAAAAGTGTTCTATATTTACACACTAAACATTCTCTAGATCATAACCATAGAAATTATTCATATCAAAATAATATACATGATCTATATAAAATGATTTTACATGTTTAATATCAAAACAATATATTATTATAATTTATTCATATCAAAAAAATAAGCATGCTCTAGAGGAAAACATAATGCACCTTTAGCATGCATAATATAATTTACTCTATCATCCATTTATTTCCATCCCCAATAAACTTAATACATATGAAGTTAATTTAATTTGAGAATGAGACTTTTCAATCAATCTATAACTACTAGTAAATAACCAATCCAACACAAAACCCCATACATAATTCACAAACCAAATCCATACTCCTGCATCACACATAATCACCAAAACCATGATCATCACACAACTATATCACACATCATCCAACATCACATCTCATTCCAACCAACCATATTTTCACTAAACAACACACTCTAACTCAAAACCAATTACCATCACTAATGGTAAAATCCCCACAGAGACCACATGGAGCACAAAAAATGCATCAATCACGTAAACATATAAATGATATTTAAGCATGCACAATACCACATTTCAAAGGGGCCTTCTATGTGGCTAGATAAGAGTGGTATTAAGGGAGAAAGGGAGAAAAGGATCAATATGGGGTCCCTGGTTTCACTCTTAGGATACCCAATACTCTTACAAGTCTAACATTAACTATTTAACTCCCACCGAGTACTCAGTGTCACCTGTAATTGTAAAATGTATGGGGAAACCCATTGTCGGTACCCTAAATCCCCAATTCACACACCAAACCAAAAACCTCATTAAAAAATAAATTATAATGTAAACTCAATAACCTAAATCAATTTTTAATCCATTATCAAAAAAATAACCCTCAATCAGAATCAAAAATTGAAACTATCGAATGTTTTTCCATTTAAATTTCCAACATAAGACCTTAATGACACCATAATCAAGGTAATAAGTAAAAAAAATTATATCCTCCCAAAAATATCACTTTTTAATATAGATAAGTCTCAAGAACCATATATTTAAAGACTCATTGCCTCTATATTGTCAATAAATGAACTGAGGAATCTATTATATCAATAATAATAATCTTTGAAACTCACCTCAAATCCCAAAAACTAACTAGCTCTAGAACCCAAATAACTAAACCAATATCATATAACTTATACATAATTTTAAAAACACCTTGAACTATATCCCAATTCATACATCCCATGTCTAAGTCATAACTCCCAAATCTAACCCAAATCATTAAAAACACCAACACTTCAACATCCAAAACTATCACACTAATAAATATCCCTAATTTTACAATACACTTCTAATGAATGAAACCAAAATTCAAAAAATACCAAACCATCAAGAAACATCAACATTGTATCGGCGATGAGGCTCGGGACCAGCGGTGAGGCGCGGCAAGGGGCGGCGATGCTTGGGACCACCGGTGAGGTGCGGTGAGGGTAGAGCTTCATGGGTTCAGGGGTTCAGGGGTCATGGGGGTTGGGGGATTGGGGGGTTCAGGAGAGAGGTGTCGGGATTTTGAAATAAAATAAAAGTTTTAGTGGCAGTTTTTAATAAAATTCCCCTAAATTATTTAAAAAAATAGCAACAGTTTAGTAAACTGTCGTTAAAAACTAATTTTGGTGTGGTGTTCTATTTCATTGTTTCCTTTCATTCCTACATAGGTTTTTTATACTTATAGTTCTACCACAGAACTTTTAATAGGTATGTTATCTTTTTGCATAGAAATTTTTCTCTATGGTCAAATATATTCACCAACTTCTCCTTATATGAGAGTTCATTCTCTAGATCTAACAACTCTAGATTCAATACATGTGAGGGATAGAGTATGTACTTCCTCTGGAGAGATACATGGAACACATCCTAAACTTGATATATATTTGGTGGAAGTGTAAGTTGATAGGTCACTACTTTTATGTGGTCAAGGATCTTAAAAGGGTTTAATGTAACTAGGGATAATCTTCTCTTTCTTTCCAAACTTTATAAATCTCTTCCAAGGTGATATTCAAGGAAAAATGGATCTCTAACTTCAAACTCTAATTCCCTTTGACAATTTTCATCATATATATACTACTCAATTTGAGAAGATTTTATATATTATTGGATGGCTTGAACCTTATCTATCATATCTTATATAGGCATAAGTATCTTCCATTCACCAACTTTATCCCAATATGTAGGATTTTTACATCACTTCCCATACATATCTTCATATGGAGCCATTTTAATAATTTAATGGAAGTTTTTGTTGTATGAGAACTTAAATAATGGAAAATTTTGATCACATAAACTGTTAAATTCCATTGAGTGGGATCTTAGTATATCCTTGAGTGTTTGAATGGTCCTTTTTTATTTTCCATCAATTTTGGGGTGATAGGCCATCCTAAAATTTAATTCAATATTCAAATCATGTTGAATAATTCTCTGAAATTTAGAAGTGAACCTTGGATGATGATCCGAGATGATCGAAATTGGTTCCCCATGAAACCTCATCACTTCCTTTATGTATATTTTATTAGGTTGTTAAAGTGATAAATCTTCTCAATTAGAGACGAAGTGGGAAGTATTGGTGAGTTGATCCACCACAACCCATATCTCATTATTTTTTTTGTATTTCTTTATAAGACTAGTGAAGAAGTCCACAGTGATGGTTTCCCATTTTCATGTGGGTATAGGAAATGGTTTCACCATCCCCTTGGAATTATATCATTCCACTTTAACTTTTTGGAATACCAAGTGCTTTGAGGTGTACTCAGTGATCTCTTTCTTTATGTTATCCCACCAGAATTTCTCTTGGAGATCATAGTACATATTGGTTCTTCTAGTATGGATGGAGAAAGATAAGTTATGTGCACTATCCAATAGTTCCTTATTTATCTCAAGTGATAATGTTACACAAATCCTATTTCCAAACCAAATCACACCATTATCATAGATATGGAATTCATGAAGCTTCACTTCCTTTAATTCTTTCACCCTCTTTTGAAGCTCCAAATCATCTCTTTGTGCCTCATTGATTTTCTTTTAGATGGATGGTTGGGAAATAATTTGGGAATGGTAGGATTTTCTCCCTGACATTATGATTTCTAGATCCATTATTTTCATATCTATAAAGATATGTTCTTTCTAAATCCACATCATGGATGGAGTATAAGGTTATTTTCTTTTAAAATCATTATTTACCATGTTCACCTTTATTATATGGTAGTAAATAGAGCAATAGTAGTCCTTGATCAGATCTAACCATCTTCACTAACTCATATTGATCTCCTTTTTCTCATTGATCTTTAGTTGTCACGAGAATAGGCTATCAATTTTTCAATCTATATGAGTAAACACTCAAACCTTTCTTTGAATCATAATTTTATATCACAAGACCTTCTCTAATTGATGGTAGAATGAGTACAGTTAGAGTGATTAGCCTCTTTTTTAGATCCTTAAATATTTCCTCACATTCTTATATCTAGACATACTTTACCCCTTTACATGTTAACTTAGTTGGAAGTATATACAATCAGGAGAAATTTATCACATAATGTTGGTAATTCCCTTATAATAAAAGAAAACTATGGATTTTTTTACACTAGTGAGTATGGGTTATTCTTCAATTGACTTTTTCTTTGAAGGGTCTATAGAAATTCCATCACTTATGATCACATGCTCCAAAAATGTGAATTGTTTCATCCAAAAGTCACACTTACTGAACATATCATACATTTTATACTTTCTTAATATTTCCATAGCAATACTTAAATTATCTTTATGTTCCTCATTTCTCTTAGAGTAAATGATAATATCATCGATAAAGACTACCAAAAATTTGTTGAGGTGCTATCTAAAGACTTTATTCATCAAATACATGAATATTTCATGTGAATTAGTATGTAAAAAGGGCATCGCTATGAACTCATAATGTCCATACCTTATATAGAAGGATTCCTTCTGAATATCTTCTTTATTCACCATCAACTGATGATATCCATAATGAAGATCCATCTTTTAGATGTATTTAGCACCTCATAGTTGATCAGACAATTTGTCAATCCTTTTTAGGGGATACTTTTTCTTTATAGTGATTTTGTTGAGATTTTATTAATCTATACACAACTGAATTAATCCATATTTTCTTACAAAAATCACTAGCATACCCCAAGGTGATGCGCTAGGATGCATAAACCCTTTGTCTAAATTCTCTAGCAACTTATAATTCTTTAACTACTCTTGTTAAATAAGGCCCATTATATAAGGTAATTTTCAGATATGAGTGGTTCTGGGTATAATATCTATTTAGAAATCTACCTCATTATTTGATGGAATTTTGGGTAACTCTATGGGAAATACATTAGTATATTACATTATAAAGGGAATTTCCTCAAGTTTGATACTTTCCTTCGACTCAATAATTTGGGAAAGGTATTATTCTTCATAGGGTATCAACACCCACACCGTTAAGGTATTTTACAAAGGATAGTCATGATCTTCCTTGAATTTTTATAGGATAATTGGATGGTTCTAAATATAGATAGAGATTTCATTTCCCTGATAGTTGTTGTGTGCTTATTATAATGAGAGTCAATCCATACCCAATATAGAATCACATTCCACCAAGGTAAGGATTATGAGATTCACTAGAAGAATCTCCCCACATACACTAATAGGAGAAGAGTACTACATTTAGGTTGAAATGGTCGCACTAATAGGTGTTTTTATAGATATATCTACTTCAAGGTATCAGAGCTTTGATTCAAAATTTATAGAAAACTTGTAGGATATAAATTAATATGTATAACTAGAATAAAATAAAATTTTTCCCATTCTTGAGTGAATATGAAGTGTACCTTGTACGGATTAATTTTCACACTCCACTTTAGTATTATTGATGGAATAATCATTGATTTATCCTTTGTCTTTGATGATTTCTGACACTGATTACCCTCAAGGAACCATGGATTAGTGCACTTTCTTATATAGTTCCCTTTATCCCTACAAATGAAGCATTAAACTATGCGTTGTGCATTATGGGGTTCCTTTCCTTTATCATGTTGGAAAAATTCTTCATGTCTCTTATATATTCATAAACTTGATTCCCTTCTCTCCCAAACTTTAAGAATCTCTCCATCCCTTTGAGGAAATTCACATTATGCTTCTTCTAACATTTTTGGAATGTGTGTGGTTGGATCCTCTTTCTTCCTTTTTCATTTGACGTGAAATATTAAAACTCTATTCTTCTATTATTATCTCCATAACCATGGGACTATTATCTCAACTCTACCTATACTTTGAGATCATATAAAACTACTTCTTCATAACTCCCAAAGTCTCAAATAGTTAAATCCTTTCAAAGGTGTGGTTTAAAACCACTAAAAATCTATCTATTTTTCGATCATTATTAATAACAAATCATGAGGAATTTCTTGCAAGACTTATAAAGTTTTACTCATAAGATGTGATAGATTCACCTTAATTTTTATTCATCTATAATAATTCTCTCTCCATATTTGTTTGAATAGTTCTAGGAAAATGATAATTAAGAAATATTTTTTTAAAGTATTCCCACTCCATCTATTATATTTTATCCTTCAGCTTGGTGTTCTTCATTAACACCCACTATTGATCAGCCTCTCTATCTAAATGATAAATATCTAGAGTAACCTTCTCCTTCTTATAATAGTGGAACAAAAAAATATCTTTGGCGTTGAATTAACCCATTGTTCAGTAATAAGTGGTCCAACCACATAAAATATTTGATATCCAGTTTCTCCTTATAGGGAGAAGGAGGGCATTCCACATGGCTTGGGTTACTATTCATATCCTGAGACAACTTGGTAAGAACCACCATGATTTTTTGAACTACATCTACCATATAATTGGGGATGTTGTTTAGAAAATCATTTCATTGTCCCTCAAATGGGTTGTTAGTCTGGTTTCTCCTAGTTTCCACCATTTTCTAAAATAGAAAAGTTTTAATCAAATAATGAGTCAATAAATAATTAATAAATAATTTATTATTATGTGAAAATTAACTATAAGACTTATCTTATGGGATCCCTATATTTATCATTTTTCTAAAATGACTCTTTTAGGATGTTTACATATATATAGACTTATACTTGTGGTTTTCGCTAATATTTTCTAATCCTAATTCCAAAATTAACTAAACTATTCTATAATACCAACTATAGTGACCCAAATTTTCCTTAAATGGTTATTACATCACTTTTAAGATAAAAAACATAATAGTGATACAATTTAGGATCCAAGGGTTCAGTTTATTGGGGAAATTAGGCTTATACATCAATGGTAAATAATAAAAATTAAACATTATTTAAATTATTGTTCTTTATCCTTATAAATATCCCATTATATCCTTAAAACATGTATTCAATTAAGGATATAAATCAAATAAAGGGGTAAGCTAAAAGCCCAATAAGGGAGGGATAGGGGACCTGAATCAATACTACATGGGTGAGAATAATCAACATCATCATATTATAAGAATGGGTTCATCATCATAATCATGAGGGAAAAATTAATAAAGGCATATAATGTGTTATATGCCTAATAATGAAACATCATAACATAGTGGTCAAATACTACACATAGTTGTGAAGAAAACTAACATCATGTCCATGCATAATATATGTGAATAAATCATAACATCATCATTTTTAACAAAGATAGCATCATGTTCATGAATTATATATATAATATCATGAGATATATCACATTACCCAATGAATTATAGGTATATATAATTTTTGGACCACCTATCATATAATAAAATGCTCATAACCATGCATGCCACATAGAAGGATAATGATAATAGTCATGATATAATCCATGGAAAGAATGGGTTTCGTAAAATATTTCACATGTAAAACTTGATAAAATGAACTTTAGGATTCCAAGATGAATAATGGAGATAATAACTTGGAATAAAGATCATTTTATTCTTTGAAATGAGAAACAACTAAAGATGATTCAAGATATGTTTTTGAAATTGAAGTCTTTTTTTAAAAAACATTATAAATGGATTAGAAAACATTTTGGAAGTGTATTAACATTTATATCATAGAAATAAAAGAGAATGAATATTTAAAGGAATTATTTTTTTATAATAGACTAACATTCATACTGAAATTAATGTGAAATAGTAATTAACCCAAAAGAGAGAGTTTGGGTTTGAGAATCCCCTTAACTTAAATCTCGCTTTATTTATTCATTTTTTCACCTATTGAATAATAAAATTAGATTTATTAAAACATTGAAATAAAAGTGAATTATTTTAATTTATGTCACTATTTATCAATAATATTCATTGTATTTTATTTATTAATTCTCTTGGTTAAAGGTTAAATGTTTTGATATCATGTTTTCCTTAAAAATTTCTCATTTTTCTTTGATTTCACTATTTTTGTTCAAGGTCATTTTTACATTAGTATAATTAATTAAATAAGGATAAAATAAATATATTTATACATTTATATATCATAAATAATTTATTATAACTATATATAATATTGGTTATAAGGAATTAATTGGAAACATCCGCATTGGCGGTTAATCGGTCGTTAATAGGACATTGTCCGAAGAAGAGGTACGCAAACTATAAAATATAATTACATAGAATATATGATTATTTAAGTAGGATACTATCATTAATATAATGTAAAAATAATACTTAATTAGTATTATAATATTTTAGTTTGTAAGGGGTAGAGAAAATGAGGAAGAGAATATAAAAACTCAAAGAAGAGTTGATAAAAAACTTACCCTCTTCTCGATGTTTCTTCTCTTGTACGACACAAAACTTCATTAATGATTGGAGTTGGTTTCTCCAAGATGTACCTAAGTATTTAAAATTTCTTAAGAAATATTATTTGGGTAGATATTTGGTTTTTTAAAGTGGTAGTGAATTGTTTTTTCTAGGGGAGGGAGAGGGTTATTTATACCTGAGGAGAGGGGTATATATGAGTTAAAATATTGAATAAAATACTATATTAAAGTTAAAATATGTAATAATAATAATTTTTACATAATGAATTATATATTAATAAAATAAAATTTATTTATTAATCTAAACCTCTTTGTAAACCTAAATCACTAATTTATTAAAAACGTAAGTGGAATAAATAAAAAAAATATTATTTTAGGTGGATGGTTTTGACTTTAGACTTTGAAAATGATTTTTAGGACTGGAAATTAAGTATATTACTTTTAAATGAATCATTTATCAAATTTTATATGTTCTTGGTCAATTAAAATTTTCTAAAATTGATTAGGTCATTATTACATCATCAATGATGTAATTTAAAATACACTAGTTACGAAAAAACTAGATTTTTACTATTAACTTAAAAATTTATGTATTTTAGAAAATTACCAAAAAATAACCCTTGTAAATTTTAAATATGATAATTTAAAAAATGAAATTAATTTTATCAAAATAATTTTCTAAGATAGTTAATTTTAATCTGAAATATAAAAATTATGATTTTTAAGAAATACCTTAAAATGCAGTTTATTGAAAATGTAATTATATTTTCTATGAGTTTTAAATATTGATATTTATTTTATGGAATTTTAATATATATATATATATATTCTTAAATTACTCATGATAAATATTATTTATATTGCATTTTATTATTTTTGATATCAAATTACTATTTCAACAGTCAGGTTACTATTCCCAATGGTTAGGTTACTATTCATAATGGTCATATTATTATTCCAACAGTCGTATTACTATTCCAAAAATAAAATTATTATTAAAATGGTCATATTACTATTCCAATGTTCAAATTACCTCTAATAAAACTACTTTATTCCTACATCATTCACAATAATTAATCCCAAGGTTCTATATTATTTATTTTCTAAAATATCAATTGGTTTACTAATATTTTGTTTCATTTCTATAGTTTTGATCATGGGGGCGATTATTCTAATAGATTGGGAGGATATGAATTTTAAAATTCTTCTTCTATAAATTTATATTTTTTGTCCCATTATAATATTTGGAATTTTCATGGGTTTAGTTGTTGATTAATGTAATGATATTTATTAATGAAATAAATTGTTGGATTTTTCTTTATGTTTTGTATATGTATAATAATATATAATATAACACACATTTATTTCAAGAAACAAATATCATTTACAAACTTTGGGTTGTTACATTCTTCCAACCTTTAGAAAATTCATCCCCAAAATTTCAACTCATATTATCGGTTGAGAATAGGTTAGTGTACTTCTGTTTCATTGTTTCCTATAGTTCCCACATCATCACTTCATACTTATAGTTCTTCCATAGAACTTTGATAAGGTGAGTTTTCTTATTTTGTATAAATTTTTCTATATGGTCAAATATCTTCATTGGATTCTCCTCATATGAGGGGTTATTCTCTAGTTCTACCACCTATGGATTCAATACATGTGAAGGATCAAGTATATACTTCCTCAATAGACATATGTGGAAGATATTATGAAATTCATCCATATTTTGTGGAAGTTCATGTCAATAGTTCACTACTCCTATACGATAAAGGGTCTAATGTACCTAGGGATAAGATTCCATTTCTTTCCAAACATCATGACTCTCTTCCATGGGGATATTCAAAGGAAAAAAATTATATCCAACTTCAAACTTTGTGTCCCTTAGATGGTTGTCAACATAACTCTTCTGCTGGCTCTAAGAATATTTTATATATTGTTGGATGGCTTAAACATTCTCTATCATCACTTGTGCAAGATCATGTCCAAGTAGCTTTTCTTTTCCAACTTCTTCCCAACACGTAGGAGTTATACATTTCTTCCCATATAGATATTTATATGGATCCATTTGACTACTTGAATGGAATTTTTTGTTATATAAGAACTCAACTAATAGGATATGTTGATCACATAACCCTTTAAATTCCATTGAGTTTGGTCTCAGTATATCCTCAACTTTTTTAATGTTCCTTTCAGATTGGCCATCATTTTAGAGGTAATAGGCCATCCTAAAATTCAATTCATTATTTAAATCATATTGAATACTTCTATATAATTTAGAATTAAACCTTGGATCATGATCATAGATGATCAAAAGTTGTACCCTATATAGCCTCATCACTTCCTTTATGTATATCTTAGCAAGTTCTTCTAGCGATAAATCTTCCTGAATAGCGATGAAGTATGCATTTTTGGTGAGTCGACCCACCATAACCCATATTTCAATGTTTCCTTTGGATGTATTCAGAAAAATAGTTACAAATTCCATGGTAATGTTTTCCAATTTCTATGTGGGTATGGTAAATTATTGTATCATCCCATTAGACTTTTTAAATTTTTCTTTAACTTATTGGCATACCAAGCACTTTGAGGTGTACTCAGCAATCTCTTTCTTCATGTTATCCCACCAAAAGTGATCTCAAAGATCATGGTACATCTTGGTGCTTCCAAGATGAATGTAGAAATATGATCTATGTAAATTATCCAATGTCTCCTTTATATCAGGTGATAAAGGCACACAAAGCCTAGTTCCAAATTGAATAAAACCATCATCATTGATATGTAATTCATGAATATTCCCTTACTTTAATACTTTAACCCTATTTTGAAGTTTGATATAATCCATTTGTGCATCCTTGATTTTATCTTGGATGGATGGTTGGGAAATCATTTGGGTAAGGTAGGATGTCTTCCTGCCATTATGATTTCTAGATCCATTCTTTTCATATCCATGAAGATAGAGTCTTTCTCAAACTATATCATGGATAGAGTAATAGGTTATTTTTTTCTAAGATCATCAGCTACTGTGTTCGCCTTACCTATATAATAGTGAATAGAGAAATTTTAGTCCTTGATCATCTCTAACCATCTTCAATAACTCATATTGAGGTCCATCTAAATGAATGTATACTTTAGACTCTTGTGATCAATATATATGTCACACTTCTCACCAAAGATGAAGTGCCACAAAATATTCAAAGTAAAGATAATAGATGCTAACTCTATATCATGTGTTTGGTAGTTCTTCTAATGGATCTTTAGTTTTCATGATGCATTGGCTATCATTTTTTTATTCTTTATGAGTACACAACTCAATACTTTCTTTGAAAAATTATTGTATATCATAAGACCTTATACACTTTATGATCATGTGAGTACATGTGCAATTATTAGCTTCTTCTTGAGATCCTTAAATGTTTCCTCACATTCTTCCATCCAGAAATACTTTACCCCTTTCCATAATAACTTAGTTAGAGATCTAGAAAATCATGATAAATTTCTCAGAAAAAATCAGTAGTACCCTTCTAAGTTAAGAAAACTATGGATTTACATGGCACTAGTGGGTATTGTCCATTTCTCAATTTTAATTATCTTTGAAGGGTCCATAAAAATTCCCTCACTTGTGATCATGTTCCCTAAAAATGTGACTTGATATATAAAAAATTCACACTATACATTTTCTCCTTTCTTAATATTTCCATCAAAATCCTTAGATTCTCTTCATGTTCCTCCTTTATCTTAAATTAAATGATAATATCATCGATTAATACTGCCATAAATTTTTTAAGGTAATATCTAATGACTATATTCATCAAATCCATGAATATTGTAGGGGCATTAGTAAGATCAAAAGGCATAACTATGAACTCATAGTGTCCATATCTTGTACATAAGGTTGTCTTCTAAATATCTTCCTTCTTCACCTTCATATCTAGAATGAAGATATAGATTTGAGAAGTACTGAGCTCCTTAAAGTTGATCAAACAAGTCATCAATCTTTGGTAAAGGATACTTGTTTTTTATGGTGATATTATTGAGATATCGGTAATCTATACACATCTAAAGTTCCCAATGGATCATGTTGGTACACAGAGTGGGGGTGAATCTATGTACACAAATTTAACCAATATTTATTTTATTTTATCCTACCCCTTTTTAACTCAAACCTATACACTTGTTAGATTGAATGGATATTACCTATTGACAAACACAAATATACCATATGCAAGATATAAAGTAAATGAATCACACCACATAGTATTTTTACTAGGTTATCCCCTGATGTGGGTGACTATGTCCTTAATATGTTTGGGATAATTTGAGACATAGAATTTCTACTAGTAATAAGCAATGTGATTACAAATACAAACAATATACTAAAATTCCTGACAAACAAACTCCCATAATGGCTGATCACAACTGATGATTGTGGAGTGTATCCCAACAGGATCTTTAGACTGGAATCCCACCAGTGTTATTTATACTGACTCCAACCAGTTGAGTTATCTCCAAAAAATCTCCTGTTATTTATAATATCATCCTGTTAGTTCTTTAAAGAATATTTTGCGTGAACAGGTCTTCAACTTCCACTATCTTATGATGTAGTGAAATGTTTTCCTTGTTCTGTTTCAAGCCCACATAGTATAATATCTTGATTAACTGATGGCCTTTCTCACATAAAACTAATCACCTAAAAATGGTCATTTGTCTCGATAAAACACTGCTCGAGAAAAATTACTTTCTTATACTGAAGAACCATCCTTACTAAACACTAAAAACTCGAATACACAAATTCTTCTAAAACATTGATAGAATATTGTCTCGGTTTCAGTATCAAAACACTGCACTCAAATCATGAAAAGTATTTTGCATGTACTCTACTCTTATAAATTCATGCATGTATAAAATACATCGCATGGTATTCTCAACATAAAATATACAACAATACAAATTTATAAAACTTCACATGTTCATGCATGTATTATCTCGTGTGCATGAAAACAGCCTTATGTCAATGATATTGCATGTGCATGTATTAATTTTTTTCATTCACACCTACTACATCACGTATTTATTTTTACATTATACTTTTCAATTCATTCTAAAATTCATATCTACTATGACTTTATTTTGATTTATGTGTACAACTTATTGGCACAAAACTAAATGATCATTGTGTTTCTTTCTTATTTCATGCAAGTAACATCACACTGATTCTTGATTTTATAGTATGTGAATTCAACTCAAACAAATGATTATTATTCTTCATGTAAGTATATATTGATACATGTTTTATTCTTCATGAAACAGTGTGATATATCCTTCTGGCTATCTTAATGCCTTTATGAAAATAAATTATGTAAGTTATTTTACTTTGCATCTTCCTCATGTGCGCTACACTTTCACACATAGTATGCACATACACTATTTCTTAAACATTCACCTACACAAACTTTAATGAATATAAACTTGGTGTGTGCAAGATCTTCATGATATTTCATGAAATTTTACACTATTACATGGTCCTTCAAATCAGTTCTTGCAAATACCAGTAGATAAACACAGAAGAGAAATGTGTTTTCTCAGTTGCTTCGTGGAACACAGTTCCTCGAAAATCAACACTAGTGTATAATACACATATAGGTTTCCCACATAAGTCTTCTTTTTCATTCAAACATAAAATGTGTGGAACACTTCGTTAACCAGAGTGAGTTACATAACTTCAACAAAACAAAAAAATCAAATCTCTCAAACTCGGCAGCAATTGAATAGAGAGTATATTTTGGTATTTATAGGCCATGAACCTCATCATAGAATCTTATATAATCATTTAGATTCATTAAATTATTTCTTTGGTTCAATCTTTAATGTATATTTAGATGTTGTGGCATAGAGATTCACCGAGGAGAAGATTCTTGAACGAACCATGCTAGAGAAGATGACGTAGCTGGATGAATTGGATGGTCCAATGTCAAACGAATAGATCACACAACTATGATCTTGTTCGAAGATCAGTAAATACAATCTATGGTGAGGATAATTCTATTTAATTGATCTAATATTGTAGATTAATTTTCTGCAAAAAATTTTGATCCCCCGTCGAAATGGAGTCCCTCCTGGAACTTCTTTATAATACAAGTTGCACCCTCAACCAAGAAGAAATTGTTACTGGTTACATATCTCTCCTATCTCCTAGTGGAACTGCCCCATGTCTGTGCTCCTCCACCGCTATGTTGCCTTGTACGATGGCTCTATACTGACTCTCCCATTCACCCTTATGGATGCGCTCTTATATGTTTTTTCCTTCACTATGCTAACTGAGGTTCTTGAGATTAGATTCCCTTTTGGTGAAGCTACCCTTGGTTGTCTTGTGTGGTCATATATATTTTTTATTACATACCATTAAAGTTCTTGTCCAAGACAAAGTGTTACTAAAAAATATACTAAAACAAGATGAATACTCATGAAATCCAATATTCTTAACAATGATCCTTTTTTTGAAATCCAACCATTAATTCCAATACTTTTCACTTCTTTTTACTATTGTAAACAATGTGTTAAAATAAAATCACCAAAGACACACATTTTTTAAACTACAAACTAGATCAATAGTGATCACATTTATTATTTTTTTACTTAAATAAACTTCTTCAAATCAAATCATTATTTCCAATTCATGAATAATTCTCAACAAAAAAGAGATGGCATAACCTAAAATGGAATAACTTCAATTATTCAAACATTTTAACATTGAATTTTCATCAACCAAGAATTTTGACAACAATTAAAACACAAATATCACTTTAAACAATTTGGGTTCTTCAATCTCTCCCTTTTTATTTTTTTTCAATACCCATTTCAATTTCAAAGTCAATGTAATCTTCTCCCCCTTACTTGACAATAAAACCAAAGAAATAAGTATGGGAATAAATTCAACTCATCTAGTTATATAATAATTGAACTTCTTCTATCCTTCAATTTTTTCATTGAGAAATTTATATTGATCTTCTTAAGAAAATGAATTCATCACCTTTTTTAAATAAATGGGTCTTAATTAATCAATTCCAAGTCTACAAGGGCTAACTCGGTGTAGAAAACATGAGTGATTAACTTAGACAACAATGCTATCAATAAATTTTTCATAATATGATTCCAACACTGAAACCTTCTTTCAGGAGTTGTTCAAAATCTATTCAACTAATCTCCTAAATTCATCTTGAAAAAATGATTAAAATAATTTAATTATAAGAATTAACTTCCCCATTATCAATCTATTTTACGTTTTTCATCAAATTATCAGTCTCTTTTCTTTTGAATAAAAATTATTATTCATATAGAGAAAGAAGAACATACCTCTTTAATGACAAGATTCAATTTCCAAAATTTGAAATCATCAAATAAATTTCATACCAAAACTTCAAATATTCATTTTATACTAGTTTATATATTCAACTCTGATATTTTTTCAGCTTTTCTCCCCCTAGATGGATTTGCTTAATTCATTTTCTTCATCATGATTGACTTTCTTCAAGAATGATCTTCAAGAACAATTTTATCAACAATTTAAATAAAGAACTCCATGATGGATAGACTCCCGAATACTATATAATATTTTCACAGTACTCATATCTTTCAGGATCCCCCTGAATATATGCATTGCATTCAATTCACTACATCAAAGAAACAAACACAAAATATACATGGGAATAAGGAGGTTCTTTAATGATTTTTTAGTTAGAGCAATAGGGATGAGATTTATCTATCAACCCAGAGACTCCTTTCATTTCTACTCTATATTCAAAAAATATCATCATGATTTCTCCTTCTTTGACTTTACAATTTTTATCATTTAAGGGAAGAATGGTCTTCTTTATTTCCTAAACATTCAACTTAGATGGAATAGGCTTCTTTATGTTAACAAGTAGTGCACTTTCATTCTTCTATTCTTGTTCCAAATTTTTGACCAATTCTAGCTACTTTGGCCATATGATTAACCACTCATTTATTATAGGCTTAGAATTCTTCTTGTGTGTAGATTCATTATTTGTAATAGCTTTTTTAACATAAGAATCCATTGGTGCTTCTCCTTTGTTCTTCACTAGTTATATTTGTTCAGACAACCATGTCATGCATTTATCAGAAATATGCCCATACATTTTTCACCATCTACATAGATCTTCAGCAATAATAGGGTTATCCTTTTTAGATAACCTCTCATGAAATTTGAGTTTTTCATCTTGGTTATCATGTATCAAATCAACCATTTCATTGGATTTTGAGTTTAACTTCTTTTTCTGATTCAATTTTCTTCCACTAGCATTGGTTTTTGTGACCTATTTGCAATGGTCCATAATATGACCTTTTATTCCATAGTATAAGCATATTTTAATTGGTGTAACATTCATATCATCATTCTTCTTGGGTGCATCTTGTTTCACAGTTTTCTTAACTTTCTTCTCCTTCTTACATCCCAAGGAAGATTTTTTTACTTTTTTTCTTTACCTATTCATTTGTTGTGGCCTTTTCTTCATATCAGTATATTCATATTGAATAGTTGGAACATACCAACACTCATCATAATTATGACCAATTCTGTTTAAATTATCACATAAGCCTTTGAGATAGTCAAATCTATTCTTGATAAATACATTCTTCTTCATCTGTGAATTATGCTTCAAGTCTGTAGGATTACTCTTTATATCATATATACTCCCCATTAATGTTGGCCTTCTGTAATTATCATGCATTAATATATTATTCCAACAGTCAATAGTATGATGCCCAAACTTCTAACAACACCAACAATATCCAACAAATCTTGGTTCTTCTGTGCTATAACATGGCTAGTTTTGACTTATTGTTGATTTTGGATAATATAATTATTAATTTTATCTCTTTGTGGGGAACATGAATTCACATTCTTCTTCATATCCACCTTTCATGATATGATGGATTTATCATCAGTCTTCTTCACCCATGTTTATCCAAAATTATTTTTAAAACCTTTACTAGTAAATTAAACAGTATTAGTACAAATAGAATCTTCTGGATCAAGGGTTGCATGATTCAAAGAGCTTGTATTATATTTATCTTTAGATGATCTCAAGATTTTCTTGCCACTTGAATGATTCTTTTCCGAAGTAAGACTCTTTTCAGAATTATTCTTGGCAGTTTTTCTGATAATAGCATTTTTTGAAGATTCATCTTGAATATTCTCAATATTTTTGAACTTGACCTCCAACTCAAGATATTTTAGATTTAGATAATTATTCTGATCTTTAAGTGATCTAACCATATCTTCACATTCTTTTTGGGATGTCATTAATTGTGTTTCTTTAGATTTTTCAAATTTACTTCCATTTCAATACATTTCATGTTGAAGAAATTTTTCTCATCTTTAACATCTTTTAGTTTGTCTTCCCATTAACACTTCATTTTTTGAATGGGGTCATCATGTATTTGACTTACTTCTAGTATATAATTATTCATCTCATTAATTATCTTTGTCTTAACCTCTATTTGGGATTCTTTAACATTCATAGAGGTTCTATGTAATTTCTCCAATGCATGGATCACTTCTTTACAAGCTTTCTCAATTACATCCTTTTCAAAAATAGTCCTTTTTCATTTATATACAATTAAAGTAAGTTTCTCATTGCAATGAAATATAGAATATTCTTTTGATTTTTCAGCTCGGATGAATATTTCATCTTTGTCTTTTATTTCCAACTAAGAGTCCTTGATATTCATTGAAGCTTTATAAGATTCTTATAGTGTGTGAATTATCTTAGTAATAACCCTATTAATAAATTATTTCTCACAAATATTTCTTTGTAATTGTTCTTCAACATAGGAGAAATGTTTATTATGAAGTGATATAGCTTCTTTTTTTGCATCAATAGTTTGTGAGATAAGTTTATATATTTGAAACTTCTTTTCCAAGGATTTATTTATATCCTCGTATTTATTTTCAAGTTGTGAATTTTAATAATATAGTACCTTGATAAAAGAAAATATTTAAGTGACAACTTTAATAGGAACATTCTTCAGATAATTTTTTATTTCTAAATAAAAATCACTAATTGATTCAATAAATTCTTCTTCATAACTGATTGAACAATACTCATCAAAAGAATATTTATCAACTGATTTAACAGACATTTTTGATATACTACCTCTCTAACTATATTCAAATTTTGATAAACCCTATTTATTATTCAAATTATTTTCTCAGCCTTCTTGCCTCCTTCTTCTATCTATTCTTTAAGGTTTTTTCATAAACCACTTTGTTGACACTGAAAGAGATAAGAGCTGAAATTTCTATCTAACTTAGCTCTTTTACTTCTTCAAAATAAAATATGCACTTTATATAAGCCTGATAGAAACAAATGGGAAAATAAGATATATCCAATCATAGGTGTAACCTACCCTATAATACTAATTGAAGTGCCCATTGGATTATGCAGGTATATTGAGAGGGGGTGAATCAATGTACACAAATTTTACTAATATTTCTTTTCTTTTATCTTAACCCCTTTTAACTCAAACATATGCACTCATTATAGTGAATAGATATTCTCTGTTGACAAACAAAAATATTTCATATGCAAGACAGAAATTAAATGAAGCACAACACATAGTATTTTTACAAGGTTCGCCCTCAATGTGAGTGACTACATCCTTGTTGTGTTCGGGATAATCTAAGACAAATAATTTCAACTAGTGATAAGCAATGTGATTACAAATATAGATAATCTCTCAAAATTTCTGATAGAAAAACTCTCATAATGTATAATCACAACTAATTATTGTGGAATATCTCCCGATAGGATCTTTAGACCAACATCTCACCAGTTTTATTTATATTGACTCCCTCCAGTTTAGTTATCTCCCAAAAAGATCCTATAATTTATACTAGCATCCCAAAAGTTCTTTAAAGAAAACTTTACATAAATAGGTCTTCAACTTCCATTATCTTCTGATGTAGTGATCTATTGGCCTTGTTCTGTTTCAAGTCCCCATAGTGTAATCCCCATATTAACTTTCGGCCTTTCTCACATAAAATTGATCACCTAGAAATGGTATGTTGTCTCAATACAACACTACTATGGAAAAATTCTGTTGAATACCCAGCCTCACTAAACACTGAAATCTCGAATATACAAATTCTTCTGACACACTAATAGAAAATTGTCCTGACTTCAGTCTCGAAACACTGCACTCAAATCTTACAAAGTATTTTTCATGTACTCTGCTCTTCCAACTTCATTCATGTATAAAATACATCGCATGGTCATATCAACATAAAATGTCCAACAATAAAAATGTATAAAACTTCACACTTTCATGCATGTATTATCTCATGTGCATGTAAACTGCCTTATGTCAATGACATCTCATGTGCATGTATTAATTTGTTTCATGCACACCTACTGCAGCATGTATTTATCTTTATAGTATACTTTTTAATTCCTTCTCAAATTCATATTTGTTATACATTTCTTTTTCTTGATGCATATAACTTCTTGGCACAAAACTAAATGATCACTGTGTTTCCTTCTTATTTCATGCAATTAATATCACACTGGTTCTTGATTTTACAATATATGCATTCAAATCAAACAAATTATTATTATTCATAAAGTATATATTTATATATTTTTTCTCCTTTGTGAAACAGTGTGATACAACCTTCAGGATATCTTAATGCCATCATGAAAATAAACTGCACAAGCTACCATACTTTTCATCTACCTTGTACGCGCTATACTTTCACACATAGTATGCACATACACTATTTATTAAACATTAATGCACACAAAATATAATGAATATAAACTTTTTGTGCACAAGGTCTTTATGATATTTAGTGTAATTTTATATTATTAAATGGTTCTTAAAATCATTTCATGCAAATATCAGTAGATAAACGCACAAGAGAAATGTGTTGTATTGGTTGCTTTGCAAAACAGAGTTCTTCATGAAGCAACACTAGTGTGTAAGGAACATATAGGTTGCATACGAAAGTAATATTCTTTGTGAAAACATAAAATTCATGGAACACTTCACAAACTAGATTGATTCATAGAACTTCAACAAAACAGAAAATTGAATATATCAATATCATCAGAAACAGAATCGAGTGTAGCTCTTGGTATTTATAGAACATGAAGCTCATTATAGAATATTCTAGAATCAACGATATGCATTTGATTATTCCTTTAGTTTGATATTTAATAGATATTTATACATCATGGCTTGGAGATATGTCAAGAGGAACCTTCTCGAACGAAGCTTGCTGGAGAAGACGACATAGGTGGATGAATCGGATGACCTAATGTCAAATGAACAGATCGTACGACTGTTAGCTTTTCTGGAGCTCAGTATAGACAATAGATGTCTAGGATAATTCAATCGAATAGATCAAAAGGTATAGATTCATTCACTATTAAAAAATTAGATCCCACATCGAAATAGAGTCCCTCTAGTCGCTTTATTATAATACAAGCCACACCCTCAACCAGAAAGAAATGGTTAATGATTACACAGATCTTCTATCTCTCGTTGGAATCGCCCCGTGTTGGTGCTCCACCACCACTATGCATGTGCTTCACTACCATCATGCCACCCTTCATGGTGGCTCTACACTTCCTCTCATGTTCCCTTACGGATTCACTCCTACATGCTTCTGGACTTCACTATGCTGGCCAAGGGTCTTGATCTTGGCTTCCCTTATAGTGTTGCTCCCATTGGCTAGCTTGTGTGGTTAGATATATTTTTTATTACACACCAATAAATTTCTTGTCCAAGATGAATTGTTACTCAAAAATATGCTCAACCAAACTGAATACTCACAAAATCCAATATTCTTAACAATGATAATTTATTTTGAAATCCAACCATTAATTCCAATTATTTGCACTTCTTTTTACTATTGTAAACAATGTGTCAAAATAAAATCACTAATGAAATATGTTTTTTGAACTGCAAACCATCTATGAAATTGTCACATTTATTTTTGATTTACTTAAAGAAACTTCTTCAAATAAAATCATCCTTGACAATTCGTGAATAATTCCTAAAAATAAAGAGATAGAAGAACCTCAGATGGTAGAACCTTAATTCTTCAAACACTGTAACACTGACTTTTCATCAACCAACCCTATTGAAAATAATTACAACACAAATATCACTTTAAAAAAAATTGGTTCTTCAACATCTTCCTTGATCCATCCTTTTTCTTTATAAAGAGAACCAGCTTACCCCAAGGAGATGTACTAGGGAATATAAGCCCTTTTTCCAAATTCTATTGTAGCTACTTATTTAAATCCTCCAGTTTGATTTGGGATCTTATATAGGGTTTTTTAAATATAGGATTGGCTCCCGGTATAAGATCTATTGAGAACTATACCCTATGATTTAGTGGAAGTCCGGGTAACTCTTCAGAAAATAGATCGACATATTCCCTTATAATAGGAATTTCCCCAATTTTGATATTTTCCTTCAACTCAACCATTTAGGAAAGGTATTATTATTCATAGGGTATCAACACCAACACTATTGAAGTATTTTCCAAAGGAGATTCATGATCTACCTTACATTTTTACAGGAGAATTGAATGGTTCAGAATATAGAAATATATTTCCTTTCCCCAATAGTTAATGTGTGGTCAATATAATGAGATACAATCCATGCCCAGTATAGCATAAAATTTCTCTAAGGTAAGGATTGTGATATTTGATGGAATAATATTCCCACAAAAATTAACAAGAGAAGGGTCCAGCACTTGGGTTTCAATTATGGAACCACTATGTGTTTTTATAGATGACTATACTTCAAGTTATTAGGGTTTAGATTAAAAATTTCTAGAAAACTTGCAGGATATAAAGGAATGATTAGAACAAGAATAAAATAAAAAATTTCATTCTTGAGTGAATAGTAAATATAGATTTTATGAATTAGTTTTCATGATCTACTTCAGTGGTAGTGATATCATACGTTTTCCCTTAATCCTTTGGATTTTGTGGTTCATAACACTGATTACCCTCAAGGACCCATGGTTTAGTGAACTATATTGCATCATTCCATTTCTCCCTACTGATGAAGCATTGAACCATGGGTGGTGCAATAGAAGGTTCCTTCTTTTCCTCCATCATGTTGGTCTTATTATTCATCTCACTTTCACATTCATGATATTAGTGTCATTATCTCATGCACTTTAAGAATTCACCATCCCTTTGAGGCAATTCCCATAATGCTTCTTCCCATATTTTTGAGATGTGGGTTATTGGATCTTCTTTCCTCATTTCTCATTTAACCCACCATCTTGAAACTCCATTATTATCTTCTAATATCCATAACCATGAGACCATTCACTAAACTCCATCTCTGCTTTAAGATTACATCAAACCACTTCTTTATAACTCAAAAAGTTTTGGATAAATAGATCCTTTCAAATGTGTGGTTTTAAACCACTAAATAATCTATCTATTTTTCTATCATTATTGATAACAAATATTGATGCATATCTTGAAATACTTGTGAATTTTTCCTCATAATTCATGATAGATTCACCTTCCTTTTGATTTAACTCTAAAAATTATTTCTCCGTGTTTGTTCAAAGAGTTATAGGTAAATACTTATTAAGAAATATTTTCTTAAAGTCTTCTCACTCCATCTCTTCCATTTTATCCTTCGACTTGGTCTTATTTATCAACACCCACCATTGGTAGGTATATCTATATAAATAATTGACAACTATAGTAACATTATCCTTATAAAAACAATGGATAACATAAAAGATCTTCTATATTGAGTTAACCGACTATTTAGTGACAAGTGTATCAGAAGGCCCACTGAATTTCGATGGTCATTGCCATAGAAAAGAATAAATAGCCAGTTTATCTTTATTTGGTGAAGGAAGATGATCTACATAGTTCAAGTTATTAGTCATATCATGATACAAATAGGTAAAAATCACCATAAAGTTTTTAACCCCACCTCCCATGGCATCGGATATGTTGTTTGGATAATCTTTGCATTGTCCCTCACACAGGTTGTTGGTCTGGTTTCTCCTAGTTCCCACCATTTTCTAAAATATAAAAGGTTTGAACAAATAATGAGACAAAAAACATGAGTAATTAATTTATTCTTATGTGAAAATTATTTCCAAGGAATATATTATGGGATCCTTATGTTTATCTTTTTTATAAAATGATTCTCCTAGGATATTTACCTATAAATAGGCTTATACTTATGATTTTTACTAACATTTTCTAATCCTAATTCAAAAATTAACTAAAACATGATCTGATACCAACTATATTGACCCAACTTTTCCTTAAATGACTATTACATTGCTTTTAAGATAAACAATATAATAGAGATACAATCTGGGATCCAAAGTTTTAGTGTCTTGGAAAAATTAGGATCATACATCAATTGTACATAATTAAACATAAACATTATTTAAATTATTCTTAATTATCCTTATAAATATATCATGGTATCCTTAGTACATATATTCACCTGAGGATATACATCAAATAGGGGTGATCTAAAATCCCAGTAAGGAGAGGAACAAGGGACATGAATCAATTAGTACATGGGTGAGAATAATCAACATCATCATATCATAAGCATAGGTTCATCATCATAATCATGAGGGAAAATTATGACTAAATCATGGAATGTGGAATGTGCATAATAATTAAACATCATGACATATTGGTCAAATACCACACATAGTTATAAACAAAACTAGTATCATGTTCATGCATAACATATGTCCATAAATCATAACATCATCATTGTGAAAAAATATGGAATCATGTTCACATAATACACATAATATCATGAGATATATAAAATTTACCAATTATTAGATGGATATATAATTCCAGTCCTAACCATTACATAATAAAATTCTCATAATCATGCATTTCAGATGGAAGGATAACAATCATAGTCATGAAATAACCCATGGAAAATGGGTTTCATAAAATATTTCACATATCATACTTCATGAAATAAAATTTAGGATTCCCAAATGAATAATGTAAATTTTAATTTGGACTAAAATATAATTCTATTCTTTAAATGATAAATAATTCAAGAGGGTTCAAGAGATGTTATGAAAATTGATGTATTTTTTTGAAAAAGCATTGTAAATGGATTAGAAAATATTTTAGAAGGGTAATAACATGTATATACATAAAATAAAATAGAAATAACATTTAAATGAAATATTTTGTATATTGTAGGAACATTCATATTGAAATAAATTTGAAATATGAGGTAAAACAAAATAAAGAGTTTGGGTTTGAGAATCCCCTTACCTTAAATCCCACTTTATTTTATCATTTTTCCACCTCCTGAATAAAAAAATTAGGTTTATTAAAACATTGAATAAGAAGTTAATTATGTTAATTTATGTCATTATTTATAAATTATAGTTATAAAATAATATTTCTTCACTTCTTTGTTTAAAATTTAAACGTTTTCATATCATGTTTTCCTTAAAAAATCATTTTTCTTTGATTTCTCTATTTTTGGTCAAGGCCATTTATACATTAGTAGAATTAATTATTGAAGCTTAAAATAAATTTATTTAAACATTTATATATCATAAATAATTTATTATAACCATCCATAAATTTTGTTATAAGTAAATAATTGGAAACGTCCTCATTGGCGGTTAACCGGTTGTTAACAGGACATTGTTTGGAGAGGAGGTATGATAATTATAAAATATAATTACATAGTAGATATGATTATTTAATTAGGATAACATCATTAACATAATTTTAAAATAATACTTAATTAATATTAGAATATTTTAGTTTTTAATGGATGGAGAAAAATAGGAATAGAATAGGAAGATGCAAATAAGCGTTGATGAAAACATACCCTCTTCTCGGTGTTGCTTCTCTTGTATGGCACTTAACTCCCTTGATGATTAGATTTGGTTAATCCATGACATCCCTAAGGATTATAAGTGTTTGGTAATATATTTTTCTTTGTAAATTGTGATTGAAGTGGTTTTTCAAGGGGAGGGATAGGGGATATTTAAACTTAAGGCGAGGTATTTTTGAGGTAAAATATTGAATAAAATACTCTATCAAAGGAAAACCTTGTAATAGTGATAATTTTGAAAAAATGAATCATATATTGAAAAAATAAAATGTATTTAGGACTGTAAATCCCATTATAAACCTAATTCACTAATTAATTAAAAAGGTAAGTGGAATAAATTAAAACTTTTTATTTTAAGCGAACACTTTTGGCTTCAGACTTTGGAAAATTATTCTTATTTTGGGAAATTAAGTTTATTATTTTTAAATGACTAATTTATTAAATTTAATATTTTTTTGTTCAATAAAACTTTTCTATAATTTATTATTTCATTATTAAATCATGAATGATGTAATTTATAATAAATTGGTTATGAAAAACTATATTTTTACTATTCACTAAAAATTTGAAGTATTTCATAAAATTGCAAAAAAAAATAACCCTTTTAAAATTTTTACATGTTGATTTTAAAAATTAAATTCATCTTATAAAAAAATTCTAACATATGTATTTTTAATTTTCAATATAAAAATTATGATTTTTATGAAATACTTTAAAATACAATTTATTAAAAATGTGCTTGTATTTTTTATGAGTTTTTAATCATGATATTTATTTTATGGAATTATAATATTTATATTTTCTTAAATTAATCATGATAAATATTATTTATATTTCATTTTATAAATTTGAGGTCAAATTTCTTTTCAAATGATTAGGTTATTATTCAAAATAGTCATGTTACTATTCTCAATGGTCAAGTTACTATTTTAGCAGTCACATTACTATTCCAATAGTCACATTACTATTCCAATGGTCGCATTACCTCCTATAAATAATACTTAATTCCTATGAAATTCACTATAATTACTCCCAAGTTTCTTCATATTTCATTTTCTAACATTTAAATAGGTTTACTAATATTTTGTTTCATTTCTATAGTGTTGGACGTGGGAGAAATGATTCTAGAAGATTGGGAGGATCTGAATTTTATGATTATACTTTTATAAATTTATATTTTTTCCCCATTGTAATGTTTAGAATTTTCATGGGTTTAGTTACTAATTAATGAATCAATATTTATTAGTGAAATAAATTATTTTCAGTTTCTTTATGTGTTGTATGTGTATAATACTATATAATATAATACACATTTATTTCAAGAAACAAATATCATTTATAAATACTCAGTGATTCTCAACACATAAATAAAAGTAATTACTCGGTGATTCTCAAACTTGAGACCTCACCGATACCAACGTTGGTAACTATTGTAACATTCTGACCTGAACCACCGAGTCTGAGATGAGGTGACACATGACCTCAGGAACTCCTCCCTTGAGTCTCTATAATGCAAAAATAGTTATCTATTTACCGTTATTCAGTCTAAATTAGATATTATTATATTGGATCACTCTATATTTAGATCTTTTCTTATACTGGTAGATTTTAATCTTCAGTGTTACACCTTAAATAACTCTTGAAAAAGATATCCTTTTTATTTCAAATATCACACCATCGAAGTAATAAGATCTTATTACTTAATGAACATGTCTTTAACTACCAAAATATACTCAAAAACACTACATGAACATAGAGATTATTCTTAAACTCAATAATATTTTGATCTTCAATCATAATGGCTCTTAACTCTCTTAGTGTCTTGATACAAAAGATAGACAATAAAAACAATATTGGGTCTTTCTCTATTAATCATCTTCTATGATATAAGGATATCATTGGGATTTTTATTCTTCATTTTATTCTTCTATAACACATAGGATATTTTCTTTCAAAAATTATCATCGAATTCTCTCTTTGATACTCATAGTATTGGATTCTTCACAATTTCTTTGATATGAAAATGATCTCAAGGAATTACAACATTAGGTACTACCACTTTGATGATATATATTAAACAAAAACAACAGTGTAAATTTCTCCTTTTTCTGCATTTTTATTCACAAAATTATGGAAATAATATTTTTCATTTTTTGAATATGGAAATTCTCCTTAGATTATGGAATAATAATATTGTTCTTTAATTTTATTTAATCCGGTCAATACCTTCTAGAAAATACTTTAAATTTCATTAAGATAATTAATTTTAAATATTTTTATGTGGAATTCCTAGAAATATCATGCCACGATCATCCTATTTAATTATTTACAATTATTTTCATGAATCATGGCTTAACCAGCAACATATCACATTTTTCAAATCAAATTCTAGTGCAACATCATCACACTTGGATTTCTCTAGAAATTTTGCTAGTTGGTTACCCTTATGAAATTAGAGAATGGTCGTTATGATTTCTAAGAATGTCCCTTACAATTCAGGGTTATGTTTTTTCTATTTTCCAAATATTAAATATCACATGTACCAATGACCCTTACAAACTCAGCAAATGACCCTTATGAAATGATAATATTACTCTTATGAATTTCAGGGGTCTTCATGACTATACCAAATTCCATCTTTTATATTATAGACATGACACTTACGGCTTCATAGAAATAATCCTTAAAAATACAGGGTAATATCTATTGAATTATATGAAATTCTATAATGATCCTTACTAAAAGTCATATGGGTCTTTTGAATAGGTAAATGAATCTTATGAAATCTTATTCTTTTTGGTAAATTTTTACTCTCAGCATCAGGATTAATCTTAAGTTTTATATAGAGGACTCTTACGCATATATGGTGTGTAACACCCTGATATTATAGTACATATTTTTCAGTAAATAAATATTATATTGAATATATTGTATCATATGAAACACCAAGCTAAAATTAACCATGATATATTTTATAATGCAAGATGAACATTAATAAATCATGAGAATAAAATTTGAAATATCAATAAGAAAATTACAATAAGATTAAAACAATAAGTAAATAAAAATATATTTAAAATGACTTATTTTAATTTATTACATTTTATAATTATTATTTTAAAGAATAATTTTTTTTTTATAATACCAATTAATTTAAAATTAATGGTTAGATGTGATTAAAAACATTTAGTGTTAAAAATGTTTATTTTTTTAAGAATTTTATTTTTCTACATATTATGTATTTTTATCTTAATAAATTAAATTTAACACTTTTAATGTTTTATTATAATTAAATTTTTTAATGTAAAAAATAATATATTAATAATAATTTAATTATTAATTGATACAAAATATGATTAAGAAAACTTAAATTTTAAAAATTTGTTTTCTTTAAAAATAGTTTTTCATTATATTATATGTTTTCATTTAAAAGATAAATTAATAAATTTTAAAATTTGTATTAAATAAAAGGTAGTTAATTTTTGGGATTATATTTTCAAAAATATCTTATGGTTAGTTTTTTTATTGTTCTAAAAAAGTTGTTTTTTTATTGAATAGTGAAAAATTATAGTTTTTAAAAATGCCACAACTTTTATAACATCATTATTATATAAGCATGAATTAAAAATTTATGAAACCTTTTATTTAAAAAAATATATATTTAAGTAGTAGAATGAGGAATTTAAAAATATTAATTTGAATTTAGAAACATGTATTTGACATTTTAGAACTTAAATTACCTCTCTAGAAAAATCTTTTTTTATTATTTTCATTTAATAGACTTTTTTGTAAGTTCCATTCAATTTTGGATTGATTTAAATTTCAAATAAATATAATTTGTTTAATAATAAGATAACTAATTTCATGATAATCAATTCTACCCAAAAGTAGTTGGCTTAAATAAAAAAGTAATCAATATTTTAACCCAAAAACACCCCCTCCTCAAGTATAAATATCTACCCATTGTCTCATTACTCTAAACTTCAAAACCATTGAGCTCAAATTCACTCTCATTTACCCTCTCAAGAGTCTCTCCAAGAGTTTCCAAGGTTCCGAGATATTCATCTTATTATTTAATAAGATACTTTTCAAGGTAAGGGTGCATAACCACTTCTCTTATTTATTTTTACAACCCTTCAATTCCCTTACTTTGAAAAGAGAAATTTTATTATGCTTCATTATTACAATTTATTTATTATATTATAAATGATAGATCACAATTCCATCTCATTAAACTACCTTCAAAAGCCATTATAATACTCTCATGGCCAAAAAAATACTAAAATTTTGGTAAAGTAAAGGGTTTGTTGTTTCTTAACAGTGGAATCCATGTCTGGATGCGAACAAGTGGATACAGGATCTAGATTTTATGTACCTAGGGGTAATAATCCAAAAAAAATTAGTTGGGTATTAACTATATCATCACTTTGTACATAATAAGAGATCCTAACTACATGTCAGGTTTGATACTCTCGGTGGATATACCTTGGATAATTCATAAGATCTTTGAGGAATATAATGAAATAGTATTGCCTACTAATACTTCTTGCATGGACAGTTAGTGTTGAATATACAATAAAAATGAATTTTTAATGTATTCTAATATTTTGTAAATAATTTTAAAAAATGATAAGTTATAAAATCACAAAATTGAAACAAAATAAGATAATTTAAAATAAAATTTTTGACCTCATTGTTTTAATGGTCACAAAATCATGCTTATTATAATATTAATTAGTTTCATGTTTTCTATAAGAATCTTATAATCTGAGACAAGTGATGAATTTTTTCCTAAGTATGAGTCACCATTGAGGTTGAGACACCACAGTGGATGGGCCACCATCAAGACTGACTTCCTTTAGATAAGGTCTCAATGTTAAAATAAAAATTTGGTAAATTATGGAATGACTCACTGCCACGATGTCATACCGTCAGAATGGAATTTTAACAAAGTATGAGATACCGCTAGCATGACCTACCATCAGAGGAGTCACTGCTAAAAGGGTGACTCGCCATCAGCTATGACATTGCCAGTGTAGAATTTTGGATAAGTATAAAATGTCACGTCGCTGATACAAGACATTGTCTGAATGTGTCTCACCACCATATATGAAATTTGGAAAAGTACATAATTGACATACCACCAAAATAAGGCACCACCAGTGTCACACCACTAGTATTGTTTCACTGTTCTAGGACTCATCGTCAGTATTTCTTAACTTATATTTTTGAATTAAATTTATCTAACAACTATAATATTGAATTTAATGCTAAGTTTTATTTTAGTAATTGTTTCTTAATGAATTGATAGTATGAATTAAATATGTTTCAACCTTAAGTATGAGGATACATAATATCTGGATTCTCACATGGATACTCATTCATATTGTTGATAAAAAAAGAAGCATACTCCCTCATGTAAGGGTGAGATACACACAAAATCAATGTTTTGAAAGAGGAGCATGTTGAAAACTGTACATTAAACAAGAGATATAGATCATTACAAGAACTTACATGACTACACCTAACTGAGTAAGCTGAAGCTCAATACACATCCAGAGTTTTCCTACAGTCAAGAACAAAAGTGTCTATGACACTCTATTCTACTTAATTCATGAGAACTCGACTTGATCTACACTGAAAATCAAATTCAAGAGTCACGAGTTTCATAGCATAAAAAACCAAGCATCTCTACCCATTTATACTTTTAATTTCTCAATTTGATTATTGTATTTTAAATTATAAGAAATGTGTGTGTTTCTCTATTTATTTCACAACACATTGTCTCCTACTATAATTGAAAGATACATAGATATCTTCTTAACTTTTTTTACTCTTGTACTCCCATGGAAACTATGAAAGATATCATATGTGACTGGTTATATTTTTACTCCCATGGGTAATAGTGAAAGAGGCCATATGTGGTATGGATAGTTGTATATTATTGTAAAACCCAATCTAGGTTGTGGATCAAACTACTTATTTATATAAACTTCTTGGTGGAAAGTGATCACTAAGTGAAGAGGAATAAGTATCAGCTTAATATTGAACCTCTGGTATTTAAAATTTCACTGCATGTTTTATTTTGTTTTATTTTGAATATATTCCTTAAAAGCTGGAAATTGTTTTAAACTGTAAACAAAATTAATACTTTGATAGTTAACCTTAATTAGTTTTTTATAAGATTTTAATGAATTAAATTGATTTTAGAGGATTAAGTGATATTTTATATTATTTATGAGAGACCTAATAAATATTTTAAAAAATATTTTGAAATATTGAAATTTATAAAGATATGTTGTTTTGGTTAATTGGGATGGTTTTAAATTAATTGGGGGAATCTTTTTTTAATCCATTTTGAACAGAAAGTTTTTTGGGGTACTCATTTCACCCCCCCCCCTATTGAGATACTTACTCCGACCAACATTTGGTATAAGAGATATAAGCTTTTGTATCGAAGTTTTCAAAAACCATTCAACTGTTATTTTTTTAATATTTAAAGATCTTAAATTTCTATTAGTTTTAAATTTATCTCTTTAAAATAATTCTACATAAGAAGGTTCTACTACTAAAATACCTCCCTTTTTCAATGGTAACAATTATGCTCAATGTAAAATTCAAATGAAAATTTATACAGAGTGTTTGGGTTTCGAAATTTAGACTTCTATAGAAAATAAATATGTTATCTCTGATACTGTTAGAAAGGATTGGGATGATGCTACAAAGCTTTCTTATAATAATAATTGTAAAGTAATTAATTCCATTTACTATGATTTAAGATATGGATAACTTAATAAAATATCTACCTATAAACCTGCATATGAAATTTGGGATAATTTATCTATTTCACATGAGGGAACATCTAATTTTAAGAAGATGTGACTTAATACATACACTATTAAGTATGATAACTTTAAGATAAATCCTGATAAACCTATTTTTGACATGTAACTTAGGTTCAATAAAATTGTGAACACAATAATCTCACTTGGGAATCCTATATCTGATAATAACCAGATCATGCGACTACTTAGATTTTTACCTGAAAGATGGAGAGGCACATCAGTGTCAATTAGAGATTTATGTGATAACAACAAGCTAACTATAAAAGAGTTTATTGGTAAACTAATGTTGTATGAAGAATATTTATAGTTCAATTGATAATATAATGAATATCCAAAGAGAAAATATATAGACTTTAAGATTACTACATCTAAACAAAATAAAAATGAGAAAGTTCAAGCTACTAGTTCAAGTGATAGTGAGTCACCTTTGGATAGTGATGAGGAGATGGCCCATCTAGCCAGAAGTTTCAAGAAGTTTTATAGTAAAAAGAAATTTTTTAGAAAACCTAGTTATAAAGGGAAATATGACACTAAAGGCAATTGTAAAAGAGACTGGAAGATGTATGATAATGAAGTCACCTATTATGAGTGAAAATATAAAGTACATGTAAAATTTGATTGTCTAAAGTTAAAGTACAAAAATAAATATGATGAAAAGGATCAAAGGTTTGAGAAAGCAATGAAGGAAATATTTAGTGCTTATGAGGACAACTCCAGTGATTCTGACTCTGCTCCTGAAGAAAAATCTGATAGACCCAATATGTACTTTATGAAAAAATTTACTAAGGTACCTACTGTATCATCTGTATATATTTCTGATAATTGTGAGAATAAAAATAATGATGATGATATGACTGAGGAAGAAATTGTTTAATATTGTATTATGATGGAAGATACTTTAAATGAACTTAAGGATAATTAAAAAGTTTTGAATATATAGTATTCTTTATCTGTAAACATTAAATATGATATGTTTGTTGAAAATGAAAAGAATGATCAAATGCTGAAAGAGAATACTAAACTTAAACTTTCAAATGAGAAACTAAATAAAGACTTGGAAAAATTCACCAATGGTTGAGAAACTCTCACACAGATTTCAGGAAAGAAACTTTCACCTTAATATGTTACAGGTATAGGTTACCAACCTATACAAAGAAGAGTAACAAAAATTACTTTTGTACCTAGGTCAAAAGCCAAAAGTTCTACTGTTACATATTTTTCTAAATGACCTAATAAAGTCTTTATTTAAAAAAGTCTTCAGTCTACTTATAAGAAACCTATAAAATAAATTTGGGTTCTTAAATCTTTAATTACTAACATCTATGGACCTAAATAGATCTAGGTACCAAAATCATTTCTTGTATAATTTCTTTTTTGAAGGAAAACTGCTTGAAGACCTCCTATAAGAGTCTATGGTACTTGGACAGTAGATTTTCAATACATATGATATGAGAATATTCTTGCTTCAAGAGCCTTATTAAGTTTTATGGTGGTCATGACACCATTGGTGACAATGAAAAAGGGAAATTTACCAGCCTAATCCAAATTGGTAATAGTAATTATTTTTAAATTTTTGAAGTAGTATTTTTTAATGGTTTGGAATTTAACATTATTATAATTTCACAATTATGTGATGATGGTTTTTATGTTAAATTTGAGAATAATACTTTCAATTTTTATGATTCTAAAAATTCTTTAATTGTTACTATTTAAAGGAATGATAATGTTTAAGGTGTTGATTTGAATTCTTTAATTTCTAAAAATGTTTCCCGATTGAGTGATTTTCACAAAGAATCTTGGATTTGGCATAAGAGAGTAGGACATTGCAATATTCACTCACTTAGGAAGTTTACTATCTAACTTTTAGTCAAGGATCTACTTAAACTAGAGTTCCCAAATGACAAAGTCTGTAACTCCTATTAGAAAGGGAAGTGGCACAAAGTTTCTTTTAAATTAAAGAAAGAATTTTCAACTTATCAGCCTATTGAGTTGGTTCATATGGACTTATTTAGATCATTTAGAGTTTCAAGTCTAAATGGGAAGTGATATGTCCATGTACTTGTAGATGAATTTTCTAGTTATACTAGAGTGTTCTTTTTAGATCATAAAAGTGAAGCCTGTTATAATTTCACCAAGTATGTTAAATCTGTAGAAACTTAAGTGTAATTAAAATTAATACCCTAAGAAGTGACCATGTCCATGAGTTTTAGAACCAATAATTTGAATCTTTTTTCTCAAAAAAATGGATATAGTCATAACTTCTCTCCTCCTATAACCCCTCGGTAGAATGGAGTTGTAGAAAGAAGGAATATAAATCTTTAATAGATTTCCTAGACCATGTTAAATGATTATGACTTACCTATCTATTTTTTGGTAGAGGATATAAACACACCTATTACATCATAAATAGAGTGTTAATTAGACCTATCTTGAAGAATACCCTTTTTGATCTTTGGAACAATAGAAAACCATAGGTTAATTAATTTATAGTTTTTTGTTACAAAGTTTTTATTCTTAACACTAAGGATAATTTGGAAAAAAAATTAATGCCAATAGTGGTGAAGGAATTTTCCTCGGTTATTCAATTTATAGTAAATCATATAGAGTTTTTAATAAAAGGACCAAGATTAAAAAAGAATTTTTTCATGTAAAATTTGATGAGATAGATCCACATGAACCTAAGACCTCCCTATAAAACCTTGAGGATGATTTGTATTATTTGAACTTAAATTCCGAACCTACTGATTTTTCTATTAAAAAGTTAGAAAAATCATCCAATTCTAAAAAAAATCCTGAACTTCCAAAACCTGAACCTATAGAAGAACTTGAAGTTACCAGACCTAATTTTTCTATATCTATTAAAACCCTTAAATATCATCCTTTAGATTTTGTATTTGGAGACCTAGACAGATTTACACAAATAATAAATTCTCTTATAAATCAAGTTAGACATCAAACATTCTTGTCTTGGCTAGAACCTATGAACATTAATTAATCTATTAATAATGAATTCTAGGTGATGTCAATGCAAGAATAATTAAATAAATTTGAAAGAAACAAAGTGTGGGAACTTGTATACAAACCCAAGGACACCTTAACTATAGGCACTAAATGTGTGTTTTGGAACAATGTAAATGATTTGGGAACAATAGTTAGAAACAAGTCTAGAATAGGTGCACAAGGTTATAGTCAAGAAGAAGGAATATACTATGAAGAAACATTTTCACCAGTATCCAGACCTAAATCCATTAGAATCCTGCTATATTATAAAGAACATTTATATTTAAAACTTTATTAGATGGATGTCAAGAGTGAATTTCTAAATGGGTATATAATTGAGGATATTTTTTTTGAACAACCCCCTGGTTTTCAAAATCCCCATTTTCTAAATCAAGTTTTTAAATTAACTGAAGATTTATATGGTTTAAAAAAAGACACTAGATCTTGGTATGATAGGCTCAGTACTTTTATTATTTTAAAAGTTTTTTCAAAAGGTATAGTTGATCCTACTCTTTTTATAAAATTAATTTCAAAAGACTTTTTAGTAGTATAAATTTATGTAGATGATATAATTTTTTGATCTTCTAAAAATTATTTATGTTCTAATTTTTATAAAATGATGAAAAATGAGTTTGAAATGAGTTTGATGGGTGAACTTAAATTATTTCTTGATTTTCATATTTTTAAAAATAAAGAAGGAATCATTTTAAATCAAAGTAAATATACAAAATATCTTTCAAAACATTTTAACTTGGATATCACTAAGAGTAGTGATACTCCTATGATTACCACCTGTAAATTAGATCTTGATGAAGTTGGGAAACTAGTAGATCAAACTAGTTATAGAGGTATGATTGGAAGTATTCTCTACTTGTATTCTATCTGAACTGATATAATTTTTAGTGTGTGTATGTGTGATCTCTTTTAAGATAACCCAAAAGAGTCACATCTAGTTGTTGTTAAAATAAATTTCAAATACCTAAAATATGCTACCAATTTAGATTTATTTTACCCTAGAGGATAATCATTTTATTTAGTTAGTTATTATGATGCTAATTTTGGTGAATGTAAGTTAGATAGAAAAATCACCTCTGAAACATTCACTTTTTAGGAAAGTATCTAGTTTCTTGGTGTAGTGAGAAGAAAAATTGTGTTTCACTGTCTACTACATAAGCTAAAAATTATAAGTAGCTTTTGTGAACAAATTTTTTGGATGAAAAAAACATTACTAGACTATGGATATCAATTCTTACATGTCCACATAAATTGTGACAATAAAAGTGCTATAAATATTTCTAAGAATCCTATATCACATTCTAGAACAAAACATATTGATGTAATACATCACTTTTTGAGAGATCATGCTCAAAAAGGTGATATCATTCTTGAATACATTGGTATAGAACATCAGTTAAATGATATCTTTATAAATTATTTGAATTCTGAAAAATAAATTACATCAAACATGATCTAGATATGATTAATTTGGATTAAGTTTAATTTTCTGAGAACACACCATTAGGTATGACACATTTTTGGGTATGACACACTGTTGGGTATGACACACCATTGGGTATGACACGCCTTTGGGTATGAAACACCATTGGTAATGACACACTGTTGGGTATGACACACCATTGGGTATGACACACCATTGGGTATGACACACCACTATGGTTGTCTCACCATCGTGAACTTCACACCATTGGTTTTCATTCCTTTTTGAAAAAAAATCTTCAAAATTGTGGAACTGCCAGTTTTTTATTCTTAGGGTTTATTTTTTTAGCACGATTCAATTGTTTCTCAATTTTCAAATTCAATTTTTCAAGTATTATTTTGATTTATATTTTTTAAATACCTAAATCCTAGATGATATAAAATATAAATTTATCTAATTTCAATACACTTATTTTCTCGTGCCTTTATTTTCTCTTGATCCTAGTACGACCCTTTGTCTCAAAAATCTCAACCTTATGACCTTCCCTTCACCTTCGACTGAGAAAACTGAACCTATCTACATGGACAAAGTAAATTGACCCTCAATGTCTTCTTTAGATGAGTCATGTCCTGCTAAAAATTAGAAAGTAGAATCTAGTAGTTGATTCGTTATAGCGTTGATAATTCTAGGGATTTGGACAAGAGTCGTAGTACCCAAAAAGAAAGTTGAATTTGAATGGATACTTTCAAGTAATTCATTTGTGATCAATGTAATTCAGAACCAAGGTTGGTTATATTGGTTCTCTTTGAATATGAGACCCTTTTCTCCTAATCTAGTTTACCATTTTTTCAAATATGCTGAGTTTGGTTTTAATAATGAAGAATAATATTGGATGAGAACAAGAATCAAAGGTCACAGAATATCTTTTTTCTCAAAATAGTGGGAAAGTTGTTTGGTTGTTCCAAATAAAGGTATATATGATGACTACCAAGGAACCATTCTTGAAGATATTAACTTATGTATTTATGAATAATATTTAGCCTAACTAACTGGTGTTGGAATAACAATAAGACCAGTAGCTTCTAAGTTGGATGGGGAATGTAGACTATTGTTTAAATTTATTCAACATATGTTGTGCCCAAGGAAGGGTGATTTTCCACTTTAAGGTATTATGATGTCTACTTACTTTGTCTAATGAAAAGAGAAAAAATATCAACTTATGTAGGTATATTATGGTTCACTTGTATGAAGTGATAAAGCCTACTTCATGATCTAACTCCCTAATTTATCCAAAGATGATTTCAGATATGCTAAAGGAAGAAGGCCTATTTTCTGATGATGAAGAGTCAGTTGTAGACTATAGTGGTTTTTTTCTCTCAAAATTGATTTTTTCAAGGATGAAGATCAACTGTAACCCTTCAAAAAAGTATTGGGTAGCTGATATTGATAAAAAATTTGTTGACATACACCCTATAGACCATCCTTCAAGGCCAAAAGATCTTATTGATCTTGGTTTGGAACCAGATGAGATAGTGAAGTATTCAGATGAGGAAGAAGAATTTTATGCCTCCATATTTGAGGAAGAGTTCTATCCTGTTGATGAGGGCAGTGATCTAGATCTATCTCATGAGTCTCCACCTATTACTTAGGGAGCTCCTAGTCCTACTAGGAGAATTCCTAAAAGAGAAAAATTAGTAATAATTGATGAAGAAGAAACTAAATTTTCTATATAAGAATAGATAAAGAGTATCTCTAAATCTAATAGTGATGATAATGATAATGATGAATAGGAATATGATGATGATGATGATGAGAATAGTGATAAAAATAGAGAAATAAATGGAAATGGAAATGGAGATGCTGATAATGGTGGTGATGATGACTCATATCCTTATAGTTCCAATAGGAAGGTAAGAAGTGAGGAATTTTAAACTCCTTAAGACTTTATTACTTCGCATGAAGAATTTGTTTCCAGATCTGAGGATAGACCTAGTATTGTTGGTGAAATGAAAGTTTATTTCAGATAATAGGAATACGCTTTTGTTGTGGGGGAGAAATTAACAAGTCTGAAATTTTTTGATGAAGTATAAAATATGTTTGTCTCTAAATAGTTGGAAGTTATTGTTACTATTGAGAAGCATGTGTCTGAAAAAATGAGAAATGATCTTATTGAGTTTACTGTTGATGAACATATAGAAGAGAAACTAGGCGTTGATGTGAAAATGGAAGAAGTTCATATTTCTGGTAAATAGACTATTTTTGTTTTAGATATCCCTTTATTGATGAGAATAAGGAAATTGAATAAGTTGTTATTGTGCAAAAAGATGATGTTCAAATGGAAGATATTGCTTGTGTTGAGCTGACTGTTGTTGTACAGAGTGTAGATGCTCAGAGACATGTTGAAATCCCAGCTATTGTACCTATTCTAGTTTTATAGTTCATGGATAAATCCTCTTTGGTTAAGGTTTTTGATAGATGAATTGATCCTATGACAGAGTAATGGGGTAAGTTCTTTGGAGAAGTTTAGTGTCCACCAAATAATGGTGGACCTGATCTTTGAAATACAAGGGATCCTAAGGGATCAATGACTTCTCAATTTGATGTTTTTAGTTTGTTAAAAAAGTTTGTTTCTGTACAAGTACATTCACCTATTATTTCACCAGTTCCAATGGACTTAGTCACCAAGGGTGAATTGGATGTTTTCAGAGAGAATATGTTCTCATATTTTGACTACGTTTTGAAGATTTAACACCTTTACTCACTAAACTAAGTGAAAATGATGCAGGATACCTATTTTATTTGGTGATCCACCATATTCAAGAAAAAATGATGCATCATATTCAAGAGATAGAGATTGAAAATAAGATGATTAGTGGTGATCTAGAATCTATAAATTCTTTGATTGAAGAGTTGGAGTCTTCTTTTTCAGCTTCTTTGGATGCCCTGCTTGAGAGAGTTCAAAATATGACCTTAGTAGATTTTAATTCTACTACTCCTATACCACCAGTATCTGATGTTGAGATGCTCCAATATGTGGTCAAAGAAGAGCTTTGAGCTGCTTCATCTAGTTCTTCAAGTGTTATTTCATATCATACTCAAGAATCCTTAAACAGAATAAGGCATAACAGTGATCATGTTATTAAAAAAGTTACATATTATGCTCATGAAATAAAAGTAGATAGGGATAAAATCACCAAGGAAATTAAGTATTATCTCTCAAGGATTTACACTAAGCATTCCATGGATGCCAATTTTAATTTTTTTACTGAGAATTTTAGGATTCCTCCTATTACCCAAGACTTTAAGTAGAAAGTTAGATAGTTGAATGAAATGACTCCATTGTTGAATTGGTTTATGGAAGAGAAAGGATACTTTTTTAGTGATATAGAGCATGGTGTTCAAATCATTATTTATTTCATTAATATCATGAAACCTTTCTTTCATGATCATGGGATAGTTATTGTTTTTCATGAGGCCATACCAGTGACTACCCTTTATCTCCTCTAGTCACAACTCCAAGAATTGATGTTGAGTTCTCTCTTCGTCCAGGAATAGATAGAGATACCCTTGATCCTCTACCAGCTTGCTTTCATCCATTTTCTTCATCTCCAAGAGAATTAGTGCAGCACCTCAGACCTATCTTTTTCAGAGAGCCTCAGTCTTTTCTTGGTGTTCCTACCACTTTACCTCAAGTTGAACCTACTGAATCAAACTAGATCCAAGATAAGGATGAAGGAAAAACACTAATGGGACCTTCTGCCAAACCTTGATATTGTTTTTGGATTAGAATTTTTGTATTTGATGGTATGTTTTTCAATGGAATGTTTTGAAATAACTTTTTTTATGTATGTTAATTCTCTTTCTTAATTCTTTATTCTTTCTACTACTCACATTTTTTGTTCTACTTCATTTATTTTATTATGATTCTATTTACCTTTTTGATAATCATAAAAGGGGGAGAACTCTAGTATGGAATTTATTTCTATCTTTTACCATGCTATTTCATTTGATTTTTTTAGATACTATGTGTTGTACTTTATTTATTTATATTTGATACCACCTGCATACAATTTCTTGATTTATCTTTGATATCTTATGAATGATATGTCATGATTTATTTTCTTTTGATATTACATTTGATACCATGATTTGTGATCATCAAAAAGGGGTATATTGTTGAACTCTTTGTTTTAATGATCACAAATTTATGATTATTATAATAGTAATGAGTTTTATATTTTCTATAAGTATCTTATAATTTGAGATAGGTGCTGAAATTTTTCTTAAGTATGAGTCACTGTTGAGGTTGAGAAACCATTAAGGTTGATTCACCGTCTAGACTGACTCACCACTAGAAAAGGTCTCACTATTACAATGAAAATTTGGTAAAGTAAGGAATGACTCACTATCAAGATGTTATACCATCATAACAGAATTTTAACAAAGTATAAGACACTTCCATCCTGACCAACCGTCAGAGGAGTCACCGCCAGAAGTATGACTCACTATCAGTTGAGACACCGCCAGCGTAGAATTTTGGCTAAGTATAAAATGCCACACTTCCAGGTTAAGACACGGTCATAATGTGTCTCATCGCCAGCTATGAAATTTGTAAAAGTACAGAATTCACATACCACTAGAATAAGACATCACCAGTGTTATATCGCCAGTATTGAGTCACCATTCCAGGACTCATAGTCACTATTTCTTAATTTATCTTTTTCAATTGAATTTATCTAAGGGATATTTTATTTAATTTAATTCTAAGTGTTATTTTAATTATTGTTTATTAATAGATTGATAGAATGAATTAAAGGATGTGTCAGCCCGGAGTAATATGATGTAGAATATCTAGATGCTCATGTGGATACTCATGCATACTACAGATAAAAAGAGAGGTAGAATCTCCCATGCAAGGGTGTGATGCATAAAAAATAAATGCACTGAAAGAGGAACATGTTGAAAGTTTTACACTAAATGAGAGTTGTAGATCATTGCAAGAACTCAAAGGACTAAACCTGACTAAGGAAGCTGAATCTGTATACACATCTAGTGTTTTCCTATAGTTAAGAAAAAAAGTGTCTACAACACTCTATTCTACTGAAGTTTTCACGAGAACCCAACTTGAGCTACACAGAAAATCAAAATCAAGAGTAACAAACCTAGAATATATATCCCTTCATACTTTTAATTTCTCGGTTTTCTTATTATATTTTACATTACAAGTAGTTTTTGTGTTGTTCTTTTTATTTCACAAAACATTGTCTCCTTCTATAACTAGAAGATACATAGATATCATCTTAACTCTTTTTAATCCTATACTCCCACAGTAACTATGGAAGAGGTCATGTGTGACTGGTTATATTTGTACTCCCATGGATAATAGTGGAAGAGGCCATGTGTGGTCTAGATATTTGTATACTATTGTAAAACCTGATCTAGGTTTTGGATCAAATTGTTTATTTATATAAATTGCTTGGTGGAAGGTGATCACCAAGTGGAGAGGACTAAGTCTCAACTTGAGACTGCACCTCTTGTGTTCAAAATTTCACTGCATGTTTTCTTTTATTTTATTTTGAATCTATTATTTAAACTTGGAAATTATTTTAAACTATAAATAAAATTAATACTTTTATAGTTAACCTTAATTAGTGTTTTTATAATATTTTAATTAAGTAAATTTATTTTAAAGGATTAAGTAATTTTTTATATTATTTACCTAAGACCTAATCAATATTTCAATAAATATTTTGGAAGTTTTAAATTTATAATAATCTGATATTTTTGTTAGCTGGACCGATTTTAAATTAATTAGGGGAATATTTTTTAAATTTATTTTGAATAGAAATTTTTATTGGGTACTCAATTCACCCCCCTCTTGAGATACTCAATATGAACATTAGAGAACATCTCTTCAATCCATTCTCTCTTCAAATAAAATAGTAACAAATAAATTCCGATGATTATAACAGATCAATAATGACAAAAAGGAATAAAATTAACATCTATATTCATGTTTAAATAAACATAATTTTATTATACAAGGGTAAAAAATATAATGAAATAAAACAATACCTAAGGTATGGTATCTTTATCTCAATTTTAATTCCTTGAGATATGATTATTATTATATATAAATTTAATTTTATATGGTGTAAATAATTCCTTATTAACTTATTATATCTAAAAAATTTGTTATTATTTTCATTTTCACTTTCATTTAAGCTCTACCCTTTTATATTTTCCTTCGATTCATGAATTTCCTAACTCATAAGGGTTTTTTGTTAACTTAATTAACTTTGATTAATTTATAACCATTATTATTGAAATTAATCATTATAAGTTTAGTTTCATACACCCTATTATTTTATTATATTGTATTACCTATTTTTTTATGTTTTAGAAGTCTTCTTGACATTTCACCTCCCTTTGGTTCATAATTTAATCAAACGATTTCTTGTATGTGGACTCAGTCTTATCTCTTCTTTACATTCAGGAATATTTTTCCTTCATGTCTATATTCTTTATATTATTTCATGAATATTATTATATATACTTAAAAGATTAATTAAGATCATTTTATACTATATTTTACTCTTTTTAAAAAAGGTAAAATGAATCTTTTTAGTTTTTTTTTTGTGGGTTATTTTTTAATTTCTTTGAAAAAATGTGAAAAAAAAGGTTTTTTAACGTCTTCCATATGAAAACATGTTTCCATAATCATGATTGTTATTCATAATTAATATTCCTTTCTAATTTTAAATGTTTTTTCAAAGAAATTCCTATACATGCTATCTTGTGAATTTTTATTTAAAATTAAATTTTAATATTATTGAAGAATAAATGAAAGGATTTCATTCCACTTATGTATATTTTTATCTTCCACTAAAATTTTCTATTTTTAACTTCATTTATTTTAAAGGTCTCAATATTTCTAATTCATTTAAAATTAAGTTTATTAATTTTCTTTTTCCCCCCTTAAAAGTGGATTTTTTATATGGCTTATAAGTTTGTTTTTACAACCATATTACAAAGATTTATGATTTTTTTATAATTTTTCTTACATTTTCCTCTCAAAATATAAAAGATAAACCTCATTTTGAGTTATTTCTCATGTAATACACTATAAATTTTCTTATGAATCTATATCTCACACCTCGCCTTGTTCATAAGGTTTATGTTCATTATCACTCTCTATCTCTCTCTTGAGTTTATTTTTCCCCTTCATGTCCATATTCTTTAATCTTATAGATATATACTATATCACTTAAATTTTTTCAATTTTTTCCAGTTTTAACTTAGCTATATACCCATTACTCTATATAGTGTCAGTTTAAAGGGTCCTTACTAATAAAGTAATTGAAGGACCTCGGAACACCCTGAGAGGGGAGGGGTGAATTAGGGTGTCAACTTTTTCTTCTTAAAGTGATCAATCTTGTTCCCATATTGGTAGGAACCTGTTAAACCTATATTATGACAATGTGAAATAAAAAAACAATCACATGCAAAGAGAAAACACAACAATTTTACTTAGTTCACCACTAAGGGATAGTCCAAGGAGCATACGCTGACAGTGTGTCGGCCATACCTAAATCCAATAATATTCACTAGTTGTGGAGTAAAAAAGTTTAGACATAGTCACTCTGTGCTAGGCACATTGCCTTTACAATATTTTAGGGATAGCTCACTACATCCCTCAGAATACTTCCATTGACTCCCCCTAACTCACTACATTTAGAAGGATCCACACACAGTTTATGGACTTGTAAGTCCCTTTATTTTCATGAATACATGCATCCTCAACTATGGATATATGCTATGTTGAATTCTCATTCTCATCCACAGATTAAATCTAACTTTCCACGCACTATTACTTTTTCAAACTATTCCTCCACATACTACCCTACTCCAATGGCTCGAAGGCCTTCATTTTTTTATTGATTTTTGATAATACACCTTTCAAGGGGTGAGGTGGAACCCTTACAAGGCTCGTAGGCGTAAGTATTACATGGCCCATAGGCCTTAGAGGAATTCATTTGCTCGTAGGCTTCAAACATTACATACAACCCAGACTAACTACTTGGAACTGCTCCTCCCCAGCATCTTCATCATGAAATTAGTTCTCCACCTTCGCATGGCTGCTCGGCTAGGCATTCTTGTACATGCACAGGCTTATCCTGATGGTAGGTTCCATACCCTCTCATTCTTGAAATCCATTTAGCTTCTTCTACGGTGAAATCTCCTTGATCATCCTCCTTGTAGAGCTTGTTCCTCATAGGTCATCTGGTTTGCATCAGCACTTAAGGTGGCCCGAAGGCCTTGAGGTGGCCCGAAGGCCTTACTGACCTGAAGGCCTGGGTGGCCCGGAGGCCTTAAAGGACTCGGGGACCAAATCGGTGGCCCGAAGGCCCAAACGGGGGCATATTCCCAGCTGCTATAGTGCCAAACAGTACCTGCTACTGTTCTCACTACAGTCCCTACTATAGTACTGCACAGTTCCCGCTATAGTACCTGCTACAATACTGCTATAGTACTGCTACAGTAACCCGGAAATAATGTCTCTTCCTGGATTTGATCCCGGGTCTCCCAGATGCACTTGTAGAGTCCTTAAAAACTGAGCTAAGGCTCATGTTCCTACCCTACTTACTTCATGAATTGTGTTGCATCGTGTGGTGAAAATGCTTTGTGGACTACCTTTCCTTCCACAAACAAACCCTACTTTGTGGATGGATTCTTATTCTACATACAAACTCTTCTTCTACAGATCGTCCCCACTTCATGGGAGAGTTATACTTTCACGAACCGACTCTTCTTTATGGGTATTTTTCCTATATGGATTACAGTTCCCTACAAAACCCCTTCCGTAAACTGTATACACAGATCATCTATCCTTTCACAGAATCCTCCTCGCAAACCTCTTCTCCTTTGTGGAGTTTTCTTCCCGTGAAACAATTTGGACTTCACTGAATTCCTTCTAGATTTTTAATTAAAATCACTCTATATAATGATGGTATTAGTGATCCTTATATAGTCAAGTAGATCCAAAAATTACACCAATCAAAATCACCCAAATATTCAATGTGGTACAGCCTTCACCACATATTGTGCTCCAACCACGAACCATTTTCCCTCTATAGTCTGTGTAGCACCTTTCCTTCCTTGCAGCATACAATTCCTTCCACAAATGAACCACTGCCTCTCAGCCACAAACGATGCACCTCCTACAAATCACATGCCTTCCTGTGAACAATTTTCCCTATATGGTCTGTATACTATGCTTCATGGTTCGCATAGAACTTCTATGTAGAAATCCTTACTTTCCCAATTTCCTTCATCATTCTGTGTATTCCCTTTGTGGTCTGCAAACTATGATTCATGGTCCGTGAACTATGTTCTGTGGAAAAACATCCCTTTTCCAAAAATCAAACTCTCGATTTTGAGGCCCAAAAGTTTGGAAAACATTGGAAAATGACTGTAATGACCCCAACTATTATAAGTGAAATTTCCCTTTTGATTTAATTAAATATCTTATTTTTTTATAATGAATATTGAAAACACATGCACTATGTTTGTTTTATTATATCCAATTGTATTTAAATTACCATTAAGTATCATTACCATTGATAATATATCCATTGAACAGTGATCACATGACTAGTATAAATATAGGGTTTTAACAAATCATTTCAACACAGACAAAGGGGGTGATGGCCTCAACCAGTAGAATCATTCCCTATGAAGCCCATTTATCAGAGATTTTGAGGGAGATAGCATTTCTATTCTTTTCCCTAGAACAATACCAAGCCAAGATCCAATAACTTAAGCATGAGAAAACTATTTACGAGAGAAGTTTAAGCTCATCAAGATCACGACCCAAACCATGTTCACTGAACGGCCCCATGAAATCCCTACCATCGCACACCTCACTCTTAGGGTGTATGCTAGTTTAATAAATGGATATGTATTAAGACCCTAGCATTATGATTATGTACATTATTTTTTTATATAATAATGAATATACTTTCATTTTATTATTATTTTTAAAGAACAAATAGTATTTTTGGTTGACATTAAAATTGAATTAAGAAATATATTATAATGAATTAATAAATAGTATTTTAATAAAATATTATTATTAAATTAATTTTATTAAATATAAATTATCATATAATTTTTATGAGGCCAAATGTAATTTTTATTAAGGTTTAAAAATAGTTTTTGTCAAAACCCGCCAATTTTCAATAAATCTTGGTTTTTATTTTAAAAGTGAAAATTGACATATTTAGAAAATTATTTGGATAAAATGAATATTATTTTTGGAATCACTATTTCAAAAATATCCAATAGTTAATTTTTCATAATTTTCTAAGACAGTTGATTTTTTGAGTAAAAACTAAATATCGTATAAATATATAGTGTATTTTATGACATCATAATGGACCAATAGTGATGTAATAAACATTATAAAAGGGATATTAGGCCAAATATAAGTTCAAACTTTAAAATAATGTGATTTTATTTTTATTTTTATTTTTTGACTTATTTTATAAAACCTTAGTGAATCCTCCAAAATGTATAGTATATTTTATGATTTTAAGTTCATTTATTTAATAATGTGACTCACCTTCACATAATAAAGGATAATATTTTAATATATTAGGTCCATGGACTTATAAAATAATTTTTTCCACTCCTCTTTTTCAAAAACCATTTGAAAAAACCTTGGTAAGGTTTGTGATTTTGAATATTTGATTATATAGATTCCAAAACCTAAGTTTGTGAAATATTAAAGAATCCCCCTCTCATTTCCTATATAAACCCACCCAAGATCCCACTTATCTGCACTCAAAATCCTTGTATCACATCCTTACTCTGTCCTACCATCTCTATAATCCTCCCAAGTTTCCCCAAGTTCTTAATAATCCCCTCTTCAATCTTTTGAAGTCACACATTCAAGTAAGGGTTCCTTTTATTCTCATTTTTATCCAAGTTTCCTTATATTATTACACCATTTTATTTTCGTTTAAAAATTATGGGGTATTTTTTCTAACCGCCCCCATAGTTCCCTTATTATATTTTAATGATGAGATACCCATTTCTCTCTCATTAATCCCTCTCATGTACACTTGTTACCATGCCAAAATTTTGTAAGAGTTATTCCATTTCTCCTCTTTCTTCAAGTTTATTTATTATGTTACGCCTTCTATTTACAAATTCCTTATATTGGTACATGTATTTATATGAACCTATTATTGTCCATTTCATTTATATATTATGATATATACCTTACTCACTCATCAAACCTTTTTATTAATTTTTATTCCACATTGTTATGCTGCCAAAATTGCACCGTGATTTTCTATGCCAAAATCGTCATGTGGTGAATACCATACCCATTCCTCTATCAAGGGTGTTCACTTTTATATACAAATACATTTTTATTTAGTACTTAAAATTATGTATTCCACACCCCTTTATCTTTTAATAAATTATGATGATTAATGAATCCATGCTTTATAATTTATGTGGCACACATAAGAATGAAAATGAAATGAAAGTGACAGGTGCACCCAGAATTATATAGTGCTCCAATGAATTGGGTAATGTTTAGTATCATGATAATTCATGTTGGTACATGGGTTTACCTAATTCATTTATGGTACTTTTTCTACTATGATTACTTGGTAGTTTATCCTTGACTTGTGATGCAATGTTTTAAGTTTTTTCCACATTTCCATGTTATGATTATCATGTTATATCATGTCTTTATGTTCATGTTTCTTTTATGCTCCATTGATATGATTATTTTATAACATGTATTTTATTCCTCATGTTATTCCATATGTATTCCCTTACTGTTCTTATAGCTCACCCCTTTCTTATGTATGTCCTCAGGTTATCCCATGCAATGTTAAGTACGAAGGAATGTTGTGGTCATGTAAAGAAATTTTTCAATAATGATGTTGTATTTCATGTTTTAAGTTGTTATGTAATGTTCTTAATTTCCCAAGACACTATACATATTGATCTTTCAGGCTGTATTAAGTGTAATTTTATGTCATTAAATCATGTATGAATGTAATAAAAAGAATAGGGTTGTTATAGTTGGTATCAGATGGAGGTTTAATTATTTTTGGGATTAGGATTATAAAACTCTAGAGAAAGAATTAGGGATCAGAATAAGTATAAGAAAAACATCCCTAAATCTTGGTGAGTATAGAGTAAGTATTTTATCAAAAAAAATACATCCCTTTTTGGATACGAGTAAGTGGATGTGGTTCTGGAATAGATGTATCTATGGGTAAAACCCAAAAACACTACTTTGAGCTAGACTCGAATAGGAACTAGTGCACGACAATGGGACTTGATGCACTACTGATTTGACACTTATAAGGGATATTATTTGATAAATTCATAATCTTAATATGAACTATTATTAATGGAACAAACAAAATTTCATAAGAATATATGTTAGGAAATAGATCATGGATAACTTAGATTAAATCTTGGAAATTCATAAGTTAAGGAAATAAATATAATTTATAAGTTATCCCTTTAATGTAATTGTATTCCTCTTAATTTTTTTAATAGTTTAAAATACTTACCCCTAATTTTTAATTTATTCTAGCCAATATCTGGTAATATGAGGAATCGGGATAACAACTGATGTGAAGATCAATGTAATGACTTCCCTGATAAGATTCCCAATCTGATGGGAGTGGGAATCACAAACTTTGTCATGATACACCCTCAGTTAACTCAAGTTTTGAATAAAAACTTGGGTCAATAGGAAATTCCAACCACCACCACCCCCCCCCCCCCCCATAAATAACAAGTTGCAATTGAGAACTTAATGAGATAAAGGTCTCCTACTTTCAATATATCATATAATCCCTAAATCACCAAAAAATGGATGAACTCCATTGAAAAGATATTCTCCATACTTCAATGCTCTGAACAAGAGAAGGTCCTTATAGCTTCTTATCATATGGAGCTTAAAGCTAATCAATGGTGTGAATTGATAAAAAATACTAATCTTGAATAAAAGATTGAGGTTATGGGATGAAAGGATTTATGGAAAATGTATTTTAATAAATATTTTCCTCGCACCCTCCAACTTAAGATGGAAAGGGACTTCCTTTCCATCAAGTAAAAAAGATATTGAATCCATTGGATCGTATGAGGCAAACTTCACAAGGATTTCACGATATGCCTCTGGGTTTGTCATTACCCCCGAATGCAAGGTTGACCACTTATTTGGTGGGAAAAAACCTAGCCTATAGAAAGCCCTGGTGATCCATGATTTTGATAGCTATGAGTAAATTGTCCGATGTGCCCTCAAAGTCAAAATAGAGATCATATAATCTCATGGGTATCATAAGGATAAGAAGAGAAAGGTGGAGTCAAATTATGGTAATCTAATAGAGAGATATGATGGTACAAAGATATTTAAACACCCTACTTTCCAAAGGTGTGGAAAGAAGCACCTGAGAAATTTCCTAAGGGGGATTAGAAAATGCTTTAGGTTTAGAAAGGAAGGGCACCTAGCTAGTGATTTCTAGAAATAAAAACCTGCTATTGCGATAGAGGAAATTAATGCTTCATTAAACCCTCAGTGCATTGTTTATTTCTACAACTGCAAGGAACCAGAGAATTTCTCAAACCAATTCACTAAGCTAAGGGTTTTTTGAGGCAACCAACAACCTCCAAGGTAGCAAGGGAGATTTTTTTCCATCAAAACTTCCTAATTGAATCCTGAATATGAAGTGGTGATAGATATTCTAGTTATTCATTGAAGAATAATAAACTTAATTTTTTATTCTAGTTCTACACAATATTTTATATCCTGAAATTTTAGTATAAAAATCCAAACACCATCAAAAATCATGGAACTAGAGATTTTTATGAAAACAGAAAATGGGGAAATTATAGAATCCCATGTATATAATTCCTCCTCTATCAAAATTTTTTTATTGAACTTCTCAGTGAAGCTTATCATACTTCCCTTAGTGTAATTTGATGAAATTATTATTATTTATTTTTCTTTACCTATGTAGAGCTAACATAAATTGATGTGAGAGGGAAATTACTCTCCATATGCAAAATCAACTCCTGATTCTATACAAGTGCAAGTAGTATAATGAATCTTCTTTAGTATCATCATCCCAAGCATGGATATTACTTCCATATGATCATGTGTATCTTGCTTAGATGATCAAGTCTAAGGAAGGAACCATTCTTGAAGACATGCCTATTGTGAGTGAATTCACTGATGGGTTTCCTAATAAATTTTCTAGTCTTACTCTTAGTAGAGATATTGAATTCTCGATTGATCTTATACCTGGGGTGTTTCCAATATCCAATAATCCATATAGAATATATATTTTGGAACTTTAGGGGATAAATAAACAACTACAGGAGAATTTGGATAAAGGGTTTATACACGCAAGTGCTTCACTATGGGGTGCAACAGTCCTCTTCATCAAGAAGAATGATGGGTCAATGCACTTTTTCATTGATTATCGTGAGCTCAAAAAAATCACGATAAAGAACAATTATCCTTTTTTAAAAATTTATGACTTGTTTAATCAGATATGTGGAGCACAATAACTCTCCAAGGTGGATCTATGGTCGGGGTGTTACCAATGGTGAAGAAGGAGGATATCTCTAAGACAGTTTTTTGTACAAGGTACGGGCATTATGAGTTCATAGTGATGTCATTCGGACTCACTAATGCTCCAGAAATCTTCATGGACTAGATGAATAGAGTCTTTAGAGATTACATCGATAAATTTTTGGCAGTATTTATTAATGATATTCTAACATACTCAAAAAGTAAAAAGGATCATGAGGAGCATTTAAGTACTGTGCTAAATACCTTATGAAAGGAAAATCTTTATACAAAGTATAGAAAATTTGAGTTTTGGTCGAAGGAAGTATCTTTATTGGGGAATATCATCACAAGAAATGGGATATCTATGGACCTTTCAAAGACTGAGGCAATTGAAGGATGGTCGAGGCCAATATATGTGATAGATATCTGTAGTTTCCTTGGATTAGCTGGTTATTATCGTCAATTTGTGAAAAACTTCTCATGATTTTCAAACCCTATAACCAAGATAACTCGTATGGGAGCCAAGTTTTATTATAATTATCAATGTGAAGAGATATTCAAGGAGTTGAATAGGAGTATTATAACTGCACTCATGATCACACTACCCATAAGTGGAGAGTTTTTCATGGTATTCAGTGATGATTTGAAGAAGGACTCGGTCTATGTGTTGATGAAAAATAAAAAAGTCATTATCTATGCTTCAAAGAAGTTAAAATTTCATGATAATAATTATCCAACACATGATATAGATTTAGATATAGTGATTTTCTCTTTGAAAATTTGGTGACATTACCTCTTTGGGGAGAAGTGTAAAATATATACGGATCACAAAAGCCTCAAGTATATATTCACATAGAAAGAGTTGAATATGTGATAATGAAGATGGTTAGAGATGATAAAAGACTATGACTTCTCAATTCACTATCATCTAGGGAAAGTGAATAAAGTGGTAGATTATATAAGTAGAAAGGATCCAGTAACTCTTTCATTGATGATAATTGAGAAGGATCTATTATTCTTAGACTTAAATATTACGGACATTGGAATCATAAATAAAGAAACATCATAAATCCTTTCACAAATGATTGATCAACTGTATCTTCTAAGGAGGTTAAAGGATGCTCAAAGAGATGATGTGGTAAATCAGAAGAAAGTGGAAACTATTAGAAAAGGTAAATCCTCATAGTTCAATGTTAATAAATAAGGTGTTGTAAGATTTGGGTCAAGACTATGTGTACCATCAAATCCTGAATTAAATAAGGATTTTTTGGATGATGCACATAGATAAACCTTCTTTATCCACCCTAAAGCGCGAAGATGTATTGAGATATCTAGGAACACTATTGGTGGGACAATGTGAAGAAGGAGATCACAAAATATACATCAAGATGTCTCGTATGTCATCTAGTGAAGGCATAAAGGAAAAAATCTACAAGGATGATGCAATTATTAGCCATACCTACATGGAAATGGGAAAACATCACTATAGACTTTATCATCGGACTTCCTAATACATTTATAGGAAGCAATTTTATCTAGGTTTTGGTTGATTTCCTTACAAATACTACACATTTAATTATAATTTGAGAGGATTTTTCCTTGTATCAACTTGCATGGATATACATCAGAGAAGTATTGAGGTTGTATGGTGTACCACTATCGATTATATCTGATCAAGATCTAAGATTCACCTCTATGTTTTGGATGAGTCTCCAACATGATCTTAATACTAAGTTAAACTTTATCATGACCTATCACCCTCAAATTGATGTCCAATCTAAGAAAACTATCTTGAAACTTGAGGATGTGTTGAGAGAATGCTCAATGGACTTCAAAAGATGATGGGATCAGCATCTTCCTCTGGTTGAGTTTTATTACAATAATAGTTTCCACTCAAGCATCCAAATATCTCCCTATGAATCCCTTTATGGTAAGAGGTGCAGAACACCTACATACTAGGATGAAGTTGGGGAATAAAAACTACTAGGTCCTTAAATGGTCAAGGAAATGGTGGAGAAGGTTAAGACCATGAAGCAGCACATCAAGACTGCTCAGAGTCAATAGAAAATCTATAATGACAATCGTCAACAAGACCTATATTTTGATGTTGGAGACATGGTATTCCTACAAATATCTTCATGGAATATAATAATGATATTTGAGAAGAAGGGAAATCTTAATCCAAGGTACGTCGTCCCTTTTGAGATCCTTGATCACATCAGAGTGGTGGCCTACCAACTGGCACTCTCACCTAACCTATCTCAAGTACATGATGTATTCCATGTATCCCTCTTGAGAAAGTACATTCCAGACCCCTCTCATGTACTCAATCTAGAGGTGGTACCATTGGAGAATGACCTCTCTTATGAGGATAAATTGGTGAAGATCTTAGATCGTAGAGACTCTATGGAATAAGACAATGCACCTGGTCAAAGTGTTGTGGAGAAACCACAAGTTTGAAGAAGTAACGTGGGAACTGAAGGAGGTGATGAAACATAGTTACCCTCATCCATTTTAATGTGGTAAATGAAAATTTCGAGGGAAAATTTTATTAAGAGGGGAAGATTGTAATGACCCAAACTATTATAAGTGAAATTTCCATTTTGATTTAATTAAATGTCTTATTTTGTAAAATGGATATAGAAAACACATGTGCTTTGTTTGTTTTATTATATATAATTGGATTTAAATGATCTTTAAGTATCATTACCTTTTATAATATAGCCATTGAATAGTGATCACATGACTATTATAAATATAGGGTTTTAATAAATCCTTTCGACATAGACAAAGGGAGTGATGGACTCAACCTGTTGGATCGTTTCCCATAAATACTATTTATCAAAGCTTCTAAGGGAGATAGCATTTCTATTCTTTGAACTAGACCAATCCCAATCCAAGATCCAACAACTTAAGCATGAGCAAAACCATTTATGGGAGAAGTTCAAGGTCATCGAGATCACAGCCTAAACCATGTTCACCAAATGGCCCTATTAAAGCTCCACCATCACACACATTACACTTAAGGAATATACTAGTGTAATAAAGGTATATGTATCAAGACCCTAGAATTAAGATTATGTACATTATTTTTGTATAGAATAATGAATATACTTTCATTTTATTATTGTTTTTAAAGTACAAATAGTATTTTTTGTTAATATTCAAATTGAATTAAGAAATATATTTTGATGAATTAATAAATAATATTTTAATAAAATATTATTATTAAATTACTTTTATTAAATATAAATTATCATATAAATTTTATGAGGCCAAATGTAATTTTTATTAAGGTTTAAAAACTTTTTTTTTCAAAACCCATCAATTTTCAATAAATGTCAGTTTTATTTTAAAAGTTAAAATTGACATATTTATAAAATTATTTGGATAAAATGAATATTATTTTTGGAATCAGGATTTCAAAATTACCTAATAGTTAATTTTTCATAATTTTCTGAGATAGTTGAATTTTTGGGTAAAAATTAAATACCATATAAATATATAGTATGTTTTATGACATCATAATGGGCCAATAGTGATGTAATAAACACTATAAAAGATATATTCAGAAAAATATAAGTTTTAAATTTAAAATAATGTGATTTTATATTTTTTTGACTTATTTTATAAATCCTTGGTGAATCCTTCAAAATGTATTATATATTTTATGATTTTAAGTTCATTTCTTTAATAATGTGACTCACCTCCACATAAGAAAAGATAATATTTTAATATCTTAAGACCATAGACTTATAAAATAATTTTTTCCACTCCTATTTTTCAAAAAAAATGATCAAAAATCCATGGGAATGTTTGTTTAGGGTCGGCATCGAACCGCCTCCTTGCTCCTTCTCGGTGCCTTTGCGACAGCAGATTCTATCAGGGGAGGCGGAGTCTTTGTGGGAACGACCGGCATGGAATTTCCCTTTTGTTGGCCTCTTCTCGCTCTCCCCCCTTCACTGGGTAGGGTTTCATCTGGCAGCGCGGTGGAACCTGCGTTCATGCTCCAGCTTCTCCTATTGTGGATCGACGTGCGGGTCTGTGTCGGCTGAGAGTGTGCGCGGTGGTTCGAGGTTGTCATCGGGTGAGTGTGTGAAGGCGGCGACAGGATCTGGCCTGGTTTGTAACAATAACCGTGGCTGTCTTCGGGTTTTTGGTTTTCTCCTCCCTATTTTCCTATCCTGTTTTTCTATTTATTTTTCTTTGGGACTTCTGCGTTTTTTGGTTATGGTTTTGTGGCTTGCGTTGGATCCTGGAGTTTGGATGTGGATTTTTGCTTGAAGTGGTTTTGAGGATGAAGGATGTGTAATTTTTGTTGTGGTATTGCGGATCAAGGTCACTCTGATTTGGTTCGGTGGCATTGGCAGCTTGTGGAACTGGGAGATCCTCATGGCATTGGTATTTTTGTATGGTCTGACTACGGTTTAGGAGAAAGGGAAGACACAATGAACTGCGGTCTTCTCTGCGGGGATTCATATTTTATTTCTTACGATTTGGTGAAAGTTGATGTGTTGATGTGATTTGATGAGGTTTTATGGTTTGATTTTATGATTTTTCTTGTGGCACTATGGCCTTGTTCCATGAGACAATGCATCTAGTTTACTTGCAAGGGAGTGTCCCAGATGAGGTTCAGAGCTGATAGCGTTTTCCTCTTCATCGTTATCCGGAATTGGAAGTTTTGAGAGGGTATGGAATTTGCCATCGGTATCGGGCCTTTTCAAATTTTCACAGGACAGCTAGCCAAGGAGCGATGGGAAGGTGGACGATGTTCGTATTGTTTTTTTTCTAGGGTGGGGATAATTCTTACTCTTGAATTAGATTGTCTTTTGTCTTGATGAACTTGGCTCATGGAGGCATGATTGTGTTTTAAGTCTTTGATGTCATTCTGGTTTCCCACTTTTGCCTCAAAAGTGCTTTTGAAATAAAAATTTAGTTTTCAGCCAGCCAAAAACTAAGTTTGTGAAATATTAAAGAATTCCCCTCTAATTTATTATATAAACCCACCCAATATCCCACTTATCTTCACTAAAAAAAATTAGATCACATACTTACTATGTCCTCCCCTCTCTATAATCCTCCCAATGTTCCCCAAGCTCTCAAGAAGCTTCTCTTCAATCTTTTGAATCCATACACTCAAGTAAGGGTTCCTTCTATTATCATTTTTATCCAAGATTCTTTATATTGTTACACCCCTTTATTTTCATTTAAAAATGATGGGGAATGTTTTCAAACCTCAACCATACTTCCCTTATTATGTTTTAATGATGATATACCCATTTCTCTCTAATTAATCCCTCCCATGTACACTCATTACCATGCTAAAATTTTGTATGAGTTATTCCAATTCTCCTCTTTCTTCAAGATTATTTATTATGTTACACCTTTTATTTACAAATTCCTTACATTGGGGCATGTATTTATATGACCCTATTAATGTACATATCATTTATATATTATTATATACCCCTTTAGATCTCATCAACCTTTTTTATGAATTTTTACGCTATGTCGTTATGCAGCTGAAATTGCACTGTGATTTTCCATGCTAAAATCGTCATGTCGTGAATACCATACCCATTCCTCTATCAAGGGTGTTCACTTTTATAAACATATACCTTTTTATTTAGGACTTAAATTTATTTATTTCACACCCCTTTATCGTGGAATAAATTATGATGATGAATGAATCCATGCTTTATAATCTATGTGGCACACTTAAGCATGTGAATGAAATGAAAGTGATAGGTGCACCCAAAATTATATAGCACTCTAATAAATTGGGTAATGTTTAGTATCATGATATGTCATGTTGGGATAGGGGTTTACCTGATTCCTTTATGGGACTTCATCCACTATGATGTCTTGGAAGTTTATCCTTGACCTATGATGCAATGTTTTAAGTTGTTGCCACATTTCCATGTTATGATTATCATGTTATATCATGCCTTTATGTTCATGTTTCTTTTATGCTCCATTGATATGCCTATTTTATAACATGTATTGTATTCATCATTTTATTCCATGTTTATTCCCTTACTGGGCTTTATATCTCACCCCTTTCATATGTATGTCCTCAGGTTATCCCATGCAATGTTAAGTATGAAGGAATGTTGTGGTCATGTAAAGGAAGTTTTCAATAATTATGTTGTATTTCATGTTTTAAGTTGTTATGTAATGTTCCTAATTTACCAATACACTATACTTTTCAATATTTCGGGTTGTATTAACTATAATTTTATGTCATTAAATCATGTATGAATGTAATAAAAAGAACGGGGTTGTTATAATGATGCCACCTTCAACACAGTTGTCAGGATGTACAGTAAGATCACCTATCTTGCAAACTCCTTGAATAACCCAATGTGGATTGACAAAAAACACAAACCAAACTCCATTATTATCAAATAATATCCTTAGTTCCAATAGTTATTCCATTTATTGATTGGGGAAATATTGACAATATGTATACTTGTTACTTTAATACATATGTTAATTGATTACTAAGACAAGTTGGTTATGCATTTTTTATTCATTTCTTCATATGAAAAATGCATTGGACATAATTTTTGATAGGTGGGGATTCAAATTATTTAGCTCCTTGATGCATCAGTAGGTCTCGTGAGCCAAACTATCTTTGGTATTTTCTGTAAGCCTTGCCTATTTATACATGATGTCTTAGAATAAGGTTTTGGTGGTATATTTATGATGTTTGGCATTATGAATTCCATAATTATGAAACCAGTTATTGTTTTCCATGTGATTATTTACAATGTTATATTATCAATGAATATATTAAATTATTATATTATTAGTTATACGGTATTATTTTATTATTATTTATTCCTTTTATATTATTTATTCCTTGTTTATTCCATGATAGTTCCTATTGTACACTACCCCTTACTGGGCATTTGAGATCGCCCTTTATATATTTTCATTTTCCCAAAGTTATGAAGAAGAGTATTAAATATTATATGTAAGGATATATTTCATGTGTAGAGAATTATTTGGGGGGATATTGAAGACTTATTATAAAATAAGGAATCCTTGGTTTAATGGAAAAAATTCACATTGGATGGGAAAGATATGTGCTTTATTAGTTAATGCTTTTTCCTAAATCTATAAAACTATAAACATAAAATTTCATGGGTATGTAAGTGAATCAATATTTTTTATTGATATTGTAATTATAGAATATTATATTTGGGTTTCTTCAGTCTATTTCAAATTTAAAATGTAAAGAATGTGTTATTAGCACTATATTCGAGAGTGTGGGTCTGAGGTGTCATAGGGTGCTTCCTATAAAAAATTTCCAAATTATATGCTTCTAAGGGAAAACTATATGAATTTTATGCCTTTTACATATTCCAATTCTTGTTTATATAAAATCTTATATATATACAGGGCACTCCCCACACTATTTAATTTCTTTAGTTTTGAGACAGAATATAAATATCTCACTTATGAATCCAAACTTAATCAAAACTACTCAAAACCTCTTCAACTTTTATCAAGGCATATATAGATACTTAAAAACATCTCAATACAATTGAAAATGAATATGTAAAATATAAGTATATTTTCATATCTCTCAAACATCATTTCCAAAGTCTTTTTCAACATCTAAATACTTAAATCTGAGTACTCTAATAACCCTTCATTGCTTCTTTAATATCATCCTCACATTAGTCTTATCAAATATTCATCTAAAGAATATTATTAACTGATACAATAGTTTCCATTATTAGTACTCCATTGATGGTTTCTCTATAGTCTAGCCAGCTTTTTATTTCTTTAATAATAGATCTTCAAGCTATAAATTGGACATCTACTCTAACTTTATTTGAAATTGTTGTGGACAGAACTATTCTCCATCCATTAACAATTTCCTTTGGTTATTTACAATCCATCTCTCCAATCATCATATATATGGTATGATACTTTAAATTTTTTTTATGTAAGAACTACAAGTAGAAACAACTCCAGTAAACTCCTCTGTTATATAAATCAATATCCATTAACATGTGAAATAGCAGACAACTTATTCCAAGTTGTATCATATTCTCTTCAAGATTGGGGTCTTCAACATCACCCAACAACAACATATATTTACTTTTATCCTCATTGATATATTAAAAACAAATATAACTAATGCATATCTTCATTACAACCCAATTGGGCTCTTCAATCACCCCCTTTGGATTTGTTTCCAATACCCATTTTTTTGTAAATTCAATATGTTTTCTCCCCATTATTGATAATAAATGAAAAGTTAATAAAGTAAGGTAAAGTTCTCCTCATCTAATTATTCTTCCATGATATTGAAATAACATTGTATCCATATTATTAAATGGTATAAACTTCTTTAACACTTAATAGGATGATATCATAATTCACTTATAAATGAGTCATCAATTAATATACTCTAAGTATACTTGAGATAGCTCAGTATAGAAAACAAGATTTATTAAACTAGAGATCAATGTTTTTCACAAAAATGTTTAGTATGTGATACCAACTCTAAAATCTCTTTTTTGTGTACTGTTTAAACATATTCATCATGAAATTTATAATTTGTACTCATATTCAAACATATAAAAAAAATTCATGTGAAAAAATGTATCTTCCTTGTTCAGAACAACAAATTTTACCCCTTTTATAAATAGATTTTACATAATCAAAATAGGGATAAGAAAAAATTATTATGATACCTTTTATTTATCTTTTTCAAGAACTGCCCATAATTTCTAAATTTTCATGATTGAATACCATATGTCAGTTTATCTTATTATTAGATACCCCTCAAGGGATATAATCTAATATCTCTTCATCATGGATGGTTCTTTTCAAACTAAACTCCAAGCATCTTATTATATCACTTGAGATGTTATAAGGAGTCTTCAACTACTCCATGATATATAACATCTTATTATACAGTAATTATAGTATGCATACTATTCTCCCTTTTCAAATATCACCTTCAATTACCTACATGAAAATACACACAAATAAATAATTGTGAATAAGGTGGTTTTTCATTCAACTCCTTGATAAGAAAAATAGTACTAAGGTTTGACTCCCAACCCAAAAACACTTTTTTCCATTCAAATCTAGTTCGGTGAGAAATCCCTATACTATATCCTATTTTAGTTTTCCAGATTTTTATTTCCTTGGGTAACAAGATCTTATTCATTTCTTTATATTTATACTTATATGAAAATTTCTATTTCATATTATCTAATAAAGTATATATAGATAATTTTGCTTCATCATTGTTTTTCATCATCTCCTTTTATCCAAGAAGCCATGTCATGTAATTATTTAAAGAGTGGTCAATCTATTTTTACCTTCCTAATAGATTATCAAGATCTCTAGTCATATCACCTTTGGAAAACATCTCATAAAAATTGACTTCTTCATGTGTAGTTAATTTTTTTTCTACCACTTGTATTCTCTTATTATTTCTCCATATTTCTATCCATTTCCAACTAAGTTTATCAAATGTTTAATCATTATTTTATCATATTTTTATCCTTCGTGAATTTTTCACATTGTTTCTTAACAACCTTTGAGTTAAAATTTTTAGTAAACTTCTATAAAGTCTCTTCTAGGATCTCTTCAACCAAACCAATATGTTTATTCCTTGGATTTATTCTCATCTAAGCGCCATCTTGCTTCCTTTTTCATTCACCTTCAAGGATTTCTCACATTGATCCATGATTCTTCCTTTACTACCATAGTAGAATAATCTCTTCTTTCTTCGAATGACAAATTTTTCGTCACTCTTCTTGGGTGCATCTTTCATAAAATTTTGATTTTTCTTGCATTTAAAGGTAGATATACCATATTTTATTATTTTATTACTCTTATTTCGTGGTCTTATTTTCTCATTGATATATGAATTTTTCATAGTAGGTTTATACCATAAATATTTTTCCCTATCACCATTTATTTTTCAATAATCACATAATTTTTTCAAGCATTCAATTTTTTTTTGAAGTGAACTGATTTCCTTCACTCTATGGAAATTTATTTTGTCCATTATGTTTTATTTTAGTTTTAGAAATTCTCCCTCTTAATTTAAGTCACCTACAATCTCCATAATTTGATATATTTCACCAAAAATCAATTTTCTTATTCCCAAACCTCCAACAACACCAACAATGACCTATGAATCTTTTTTTCTTAACTTAAATAGAAATATGGCCAGATATTGCAGCTTTGACACCTTATTGTTTTTTAGTACACATCATTATTTATGGATATTCCTCAGGAGATTCGTTTCTTATTCATATTCACATTCACACTTGATGATATAGTGTGTTTCTCATTGTTTTTGACCACCCATATTTTCCTGGATTCTTATTTGAAATCTATAATAGCAAGCGAAACAACATTAGTATATAAAACATGTTCTAGGTTATGGTTAATTTATTCCATGAAATTTTTTTAGATGTATTCATGAATTATCCCAATATATCCTTGATATTAATATGATTCTTTTTAGATACAAGACTCTCATAACATTTTTTCATGGAATAATCTTTTCTTTCAATTTTTTTCAAGATCTTTCTTGGGTGTTTTTCAAATTTCTCACCTTTACCTCCAACTCAAGGAACTTTAAATTTAAAGTGTTCTTATGGTATTCAAGTGACCTCACCCTATCTTCAAATCCATTTATCATACTTTCATCTGATATTCATGCATATTTCTTCCATATTTTAGATAATTAACAAGATCCTTTATTTTATTTTCTTTAACTTCCAACTGAGCATATTTGATATTCATAGAGGTATTGTGAAGTTCATCTAATGCATGGATCTTTTCTTTTAATATTTTCATGATTTCAAATTTCTCACCTCTTTATTTTTGTAAATATTTTTCACCTAGTGAAGACTTTTCTTCATAAAGTGATAAATATTATTCCTTGTCTTTGACAAGTTGGGTAAGAGTTTTGTATCTTTGAAACCTTTTAGTCAATGATTTCTATATATCATTGAATTCTATAACTAGTTTTCATTTTACCCCATATTTCCCCTTGATATAACCAAATATGTAAGTTACAACCTTAATATAAACTTTCTTAAAATAATCCTTGACTTCATATTAGATATCTTCAACTACATCAATAGACTCATACTCTTTATATATAGAACAATATTATTCTAGAGGATAATTCTTAACAAATTTATTGGGGAAATTAACACTTTGATTATCTTCAAGTAATGGTGTATCAACTTTCTCCTTTAAACATTTTCATATATTTTTATCCTTTCTCCTCTTATTATTTTTTAGAGTTTTACTGAGACCTCTAAATTTGTATCTACGGGGATAGAAGTTGTACTTTCCATCTAAGGAAATTATGATTTTTTTCAAATATGTACTTCATGTATTATATATAAAAATATTGGGAAAATAATAGTATATCCAATCAAAGGAAACCTGGTTTATCTATAATACTAATTAAAACGCCTAGTGGATAATGTGTGAACACTAATAGGGGAATGAAATAGTGTTCCCCTAGTTTACCAAATTTCAATTTATCTTTTAATTATCCCTTGTTTATATCAAAATATATGTCTTAGTTAAGAAATATTGATCTATTAAAGTACCATCAACACTCACCACCACATGAAATGAAAAATATAAACAAAAACAACAACACGCGTTATTTTTACAAGGTTCGGTCCCAATGTGGATAACTACTCCTTTCTAATTTCAGGGGAAGCTCTGAGATGTAAATAATCACTATATGATACAAGTGAATACTGTAGGATGTGGGAATTATTCTTCCTTGACTTCTAGAAATATATATATAGAAAATTACAAGATAATTTAGTGTACATACTAAAGTATTTCTAATGTAATAATAGTTATATCTAGACAACTCTTTAGTCTCCCAACTGACTGGATATTATTATACTAGATCAATCGAGTCTTCAAGATAAAGGAGATATATTCCTTAAAGACCCTTTTTCATGTGATGCAATGGGATCAATTATATCTTATGATTAATAGATATCATAAAACCATATGATCCACATCCTAGTTGTGATGTATAGATATATCTTATACTATGATTAGGGTAATCATAAGGCATGAAATAAGATTTAATTCCACTACCTTAATTAATCATAGTGTATGGTTGAGATTATATCATAAGATATGGATATTTCAATGCCTTCTACTGCCTCTCCCAATCATAAGTTATAATTGGATGATGTCATAAGATATTTCAATGTATAAGTCATAATGTACGACTTCTATATCATATGGTGTATTCCATGTAGCCTAAATGATAATAGTTATCGTTCAAATGAATCCTTACTGTGATTATCTATCATTAATGAAACATTACATAAGATGTAACACATGGAAGTAACATCTATGAAATTATTTCATAAGTTTTCCAAGGCATGAACTCATGTATTATAATGCATGAGTTGATGAATACACATTCAAGGTGTGTCATCAAAGGCTTTATAAATCCTACTATCATGCAATGGTGTGGGTATGTGTGTGATTCATGCTTAGCCAAAACTCCTTAAAACCAGAAGCTCTCTCCTTTTTCATCTTTTTGTATGAGGTTCTAGAACACCGTGTTGAGAAGAGTAGTTCCATTCAAATGATGAATGATTCAGTTTACATCCTATGGATCACCATAGTGGGGAGAACCTTTTGATTTTTCATTAGTGGTCATCATTAATCATGTAAGATAGAAATAGTAGTGGATTCAATGTGAGGTATGTTAATTTCCCACTCTTCTTTATTTGTGGGTTCCACATATTTCATGTTTCTAAGCATGGTGATCTTGGTTTGGGATTTATTAATCATTTTAAATACCTCTAAAAAATGTTTTTAGACCCTAATAAATCCTAGCAGGGGTATTAAATCTTACCATGAGTTTATATTCTTGAAACCATGCTTAAAATTGAATAAATTAAAATTGAATTCCTTCTTGTAATCTAGTCATAAAATATGATAGGTTATATTGTTCTACAGGTTTCGTATCACAAAATATCATATAGTATTTCATAAGTCGCGAAATGGTTTAAATCTATGAATTTCCACTAGTCATAGAGTATAACTTCTGCATATCATAAAATATGATTGTTGTGCAGAGTTTTGTAAAAAAAGTATCATATTACCTATGTGATATTTCAACCTATCATAAAATATGATAATGATATCATAGGAGACAAAAAAACTATCAGTCATAAAATTAAATTAATATTGCACAATTTTTTATGCATTACCACCCTATCAGTCATATTCTATGACTCCCATTGGATTGTAAAATACGACGGGTGTAAAAAAATTATTTTTATTTTTATTTCAATTATGAATTAGATTTTATTATTTATAAATAAAAATAAAATTTATTTTGGGGATATTTATTAATTTTTAAATTTTTTATAAATTAATTAATTATAAAATTATTATAATTAATTAATAAATACTAATTAAACATTTATTATTAAATATTACTTAATCTTAAATTTTAATATTAAAATACCATTTACAAAATTATATGGCATGCCTTATTAATTAAATAAGGTTTTTATTGAAAAATCATAAGTAAAATTTATAAATTGTTTATAAATTATAAAAATAAGGCAAAATATAAAGTGTTTATATTTAAAATTATGAATTTCTTATAAGTAATTAATTTGAATTTTTCAAATTAAATCCTTGTTTTGGGAAATTATTTAAACTTCATCAAAAATAGTTTTGATGATTAATTTGATCGAGGTTTAAATAATGTTAAGTATGTGATATTTAGATTGTGTAAATAATTTACATAATAGAGATTGGACTACAAAATGTTTATAATTTATAAAATATAATATATTTAAATTAAAATGTAATATAATGAATAATATGAAATGTTCATATTATGAAATGAATATAAAGTGTTTATATTCAAAATTATGGGATGTATATAATGAATAAAGATAAAAATTATAATTTTTTTAAATTATTTGTTTTTATGAATTATTCATAAATGATTATCACATGTTTAGATTTATAGAGTGTTTGTTTATTTCAATTAAATTAACTTGTTTATTATTCATGGATGTAAATTGTTTTTATATTTTGAATAATAGTATGCTTTAATTTAAGTTATTAAACTACCTATTATAAATATATTATATCATGCATTACATGTTGGGTATGACATCATAAGATTTAGAATATATATACCTTGACCTTGATTTTTAATTAAATTTATTAACTTAAATTTAGTTCTTAAACATAGTTTATACATATTTGGTTTTAAAGTTATGATGAATTGGATTATATCTAGATAGAGGGAATTTGGGTCGGACTTCCTACTAGCATGGAGGCTTATGCCTTATTCTGAAAAGGTGGGTGGTTAACTATTTATAGCTCTAAACTTACTCATTTGGAGATTATAAATATCATATAATTTTAAACCATTACATGAAAAGATAATGTACCTTTTTCATGAGATGTATTTTTATATGTGTAAATATGTTTGGATTCTATTTTTTGGAGAGTACCACAAACTGTGGGTTATGTAAAATGTTACACATTAATATGGTTTGACCATATTAATTTGGTGGATTTAATAGGTATTCCAAAACTAAACAATTATAAGAATGCATATATAAAAATGGAATGCATGAGATCAGATGGTGAGATTAAATCACCTTTATATTTCCAAGTGTTAGATTCATTTCAAAGCAGCATTTGTCTAGACCTTGATCATTCAACCAGATAGGTTCTACCAAAGGAGGTTTCCCATGGATTATCTTTTATAAGTAATAGTGGAAATGGATAACCCTAAGAGTTAGGTAACCAAATCCCATTGTTTTATTTTTGGGTTTCACTTAGCTAGAAAACCTTAAGAGTGAAGATACCATAGGAATAGAGTTGGGTTTATCTATAAGATGGATTGGGAAAAGATTTTTCTACCAAACTATCCAAAAGTCATATATGATATGATTGGGATTATTTACTACCTAAATATCTAATTGGTGAGAGGAATTCCATATAATACCCATTTCTTAGTGAAATATAGATCTTGGCCCACTAATGGGTATGATGAATTCAAAAGGGGTCATCATTTTAGTGGGGTTCCATTTAATAAAATTCATTATTAAATGGTAGTAATACATGATACCCATTTGATAAAATATTCTATTATAGATAAATAAAATCACCATCATCAAACTTAAATTGTGGTCAAACCTTGAAAAGAGAATCTTATTGTAAGTAACTCTTATAACTAGTAACTTAAAAATACTTATTATGTAAGGAAAATTTTTAAGTGCTAGATAAAAACCTTCCTAAGTAACCCAATATAGAAGTTGTTCAACTAGTGAATGTTGGATCAAATATAAAATGGAATAAATGGTGAGGGTGAATTGAGCAATTAATAACTTTATTAGAATTTGAAATTAGAGTTAAACTTAAATTATTTCAAGTTCAAGTATAGTAGAAACTAAATAAAGAATATGATAGTATTTTTATAGTATTTTGGATAAAAAAGGGCCATACATCTACTTTTCACTTCTCTCTATACCTGATAGAAATTACACCCACTAATAAAATGAATTTTATTGGGGAATAAAAACCCAATTACAACCTTTATTTTATTGTGGAAGCACAACCACGATACACACTAACTTTTAGTAGGGAGTCACAATTCAATTACAAATTTCCCTTTACAACTTGTAGGAATAACCCAAAATCCTACCTTTTCACCATAGAGGAACAACCCAAGCATACCTTTTAAAAGAGTTATAATCAACCCAGTACTTCTTTTGAATAAAAAATCATAAACCAAAAATAAAACATATAGAAATGATAAATAAATATAACACTACAAAATTGGAATTAAATAGTTGTATATTTTGAATGTCGAACCATATTTGATCACTTTATGATTACTAGAGTGTATCACATTGAATTATATCAAATAAATTTATAGGAGTGGTAATTGAAAATGTTCAAGTGTGTTCTTATAACTTTCTATTATGTGTATCAAACACACACTTATATATATGGTGTTTCTAGGGTTTTTTCTAATCTCTATTTATAGAGATATCCCTTTTATCAATGAACTAATTCAAAGTTAGGAAATTCCTCTTTGTTTGAATCATCATGATTGTTATAAAAATAATTTTATGAAAATTAAAAAGTTTTTAAATCCCTAGGTTGAAATAATAAAGACAATACCTTTTAAATATAATCATTTAATCATTTTGATTTCCCATAAAGTAATCCTTGAATTAATCTCTGTGAATTAAGATGTTTGAAATATTCATTTAATCTCATGGGAAATAGTTTGTGTATCACTATAAAAAAATATATAAATTTGAAACATACAATAAATATATTTCTATAATCATATTAATTAAATAAACTAAATTATATTAATATAAATATAAAATAAATATAATTTTTTATGTTTTTAATTTTACGTAATAAAATTTACTTAATAAAATTTTAAAGTGTTATGTATCTCAAAATACTTTTAACTTTTTATAAGACTTTCAAAATCCATAAGAATTTATATTTTGTGAAAAAACTAAAAACATAAAGTTTTTAAAACTTTCATATACTATGTAATACTTTTAAAATTATTTTACAAGACTATAGAACTTTTTGTAAGTCTTTGGACTTGAATATTATTTATTTTCTATGGATTATTCAAATTTTATAAGACTTTTCTGAATTTACATAAGCTATTTACTTTTTCAAAAATTATAACTTTATTAAACTTTTCCATAATGTGTAAGACTTATATACTTCTAAAATTTTGAGTAACTAGAATTTAAAAAAGTAAACCAGTTTACCAAAAAATCAAGATCTTCATAAAAAAAATATGCTATCGAGATAGATTATAACCAGAATAATAAGAATATAAATAAATAGATGATAAAAATCAAAGATATTTATTTAAATAATAAAGAAATTTTACATTATTTTATTCTATAAGAAGTGAAATATTCAATCAATAAAATCAAATAATAGTTAAAAATAGATTTATAATAATTAAAAATAGATTTAAAAAACATAAATGAGTTTTGTAATTGTAAATATAAAATTAATAAGGAGTAAGGATTCACTCCAAAAACTCTAAAAATATTCCCCTTTTTGAAAATTATAAAACAAAGTATTTAGAAAAATGAAAATTCTCCCCCTTTTGTAATAATATAAAAGTGAATAATTTGAAAAGTAAATAATTAAATAAGACAATAAATACTTAAACTGAGTTTCATTATGGTTAAACATAAATAAATAAACCAAGATAACTCCCCCAAAATAAATAATAATAAAGAAGTGAACATACTATAAATAACAGATATGGTCTCCCCATAAAAATGTATAATAAAATGATAAACAAGTAGGAAATACATAAAATAGTTATAACTTCCCTGATTTTCATCTTTTTATCTTAAAATAAATATAATAGCGAGAGTTTCAAAACCACTAATCCACTAGTACTACTCTGGGGTGAATCATGTGTGACCTATTTTACAGAATTCCTTTTCAACTTTTAATTCAAACATCTATCACCTATTAAGATGAGTGGATCATGCAAGTAATGCATAAAGTAAATGGAACAAAACACATAGTATTTTTACAAGGTTCGGTACTAAGACCTATGTCCTTACCATGTTGGTTAGACCCCCAAACATGGATTATCCAATATAATATTTTTATCAATTATAATGGTTCAGAAAGAAACTAGTTATACACCCCAGTAATCAATCCTCTAGTTGATCCTGATTATACCCCCTAGTAATCCAACTCTTCTACCTTGGTTAGTTAGTCACCCTAACCATTTGACTGGTTAAACCCCCCAGTCTCTAGAGCCTCTTCAGCAACTGATTATACCCCTCAGTCAAAAACTCCTTCTTATTCTTAGAATATTTGATCCACATATAGGATGATCACTTGATCTTCCTCTATGAGATTTTTGGACCACACTAGATTGTGTACAATTCAAGTACTTTTTCACTAATGATGGTCTTTCTCAAATAATTATGATCGTTGAATAAATGGTCAGCTAACTCGGTATAAAACTGATTGGGAAATAATTCTTTCTTCTACTAAATACCCAGCCTCTCTTAATATTGAAAACTCGAATCTAAAAATCTTATGAATCATTGATAGAAAAATTATCCCAGCTTTAGTATCAAACAACATCACACTAATTAATCAGCATAAATTTCACGTGCACTTCTTCAAACATCATACATATAAATAATACATTGCATGGCCATCTCATTTTGTGAAATAATAGACATGAAAAATCTTTACACTATAATTTATGTGTATACATGTTTTTATAACACACACATTAAATTCCTCTTAATGCATAAGTGTTTTTCATATGGATCCTTAATAACACACAATGTCCATTTTCTCACTCACAATTCACACACACTAATTATCTCCTTGTACACTTACCTTGAACACACTGTGTACTTTCACAATATTTACACACTCACTATCCAAAATACTTGTTTCTAAGAGTGTGTATATTCACACATTCATAGTCATGCTTAAGCACACATGCACTATTCATAGTGTGTTAAGAAAATAAACAATGCATTCACTTAAGTGTGTGGGATTATCATTACAAATAACTGTAATTCAACATTCTTGAACACAAATAGAATGTTCACATTTAGGTATACACTCCTTTTCAAGGAAAAATGGAACACTCATTGTATTAATTTATTCTTGACTGTTCAAACTTTAATTAATATTAAATTTTTATACGTGCAAGATCTTCTTCACAAGAACTTGTTTCAGTATACACAGTGTTATGGTTTATCAAATATGTTCATGTAAACACAAATGGATACATGTGTAGGTGTATCGTGATATATTAATTGCTTCATGAAACATTTTTCTTAAAGAATCTCTATGTGTGTGAAAATCACATATTTCATGCACACGGAATTACTTCTCCTTCTTCGCGCAAACAAAGTTGCACGGAATCCTTTGTAAACAAGAGAAATTCACAAAATCTCAACTTCACTCGAAAAATATCCTTTAAAACTCATCAGACAAAAAATGAACCCTCCATCAGGTATTTATAGGTAGTAAAGAGTTTCACATAACCTTCAATAATTACAACGACCCATTTGGTTTGTTGCTTGAGAGCTTACTGTGATCGCGAACCATAACTGTCACTAATAACAATAGTTTTTACAACTCACTATATATCAATGTTTTGATCTTAATTTTTATATAGAATATATTCTTAGGATATTTCGATTATCATGGAATTTTTAAAACACTCATAAGATGATCATAAGGATCAGATCGAGCTTCAGTCGACGTTGTAGGGAGATCTCTGGTTAGGACCAGCCTGGGAAATCTTGTTGCCCGAGACAAATTATAAAAATGTTTCCCTTTAAATATGGATAGTTAAATTATTATACAAGAGTGAACCATATCAATGCTCACACTTTACAAACCTAAAATAATAAATCCATTTAAACCCACAATACATGAAGACATCAAAAAATAAGTTCAGTCCATATGCAGACCAATTATTATGTTGCCCACATAATATTAAAAAGTAAAAAATATATATGTGTTTAAAACGACACTCGTATTTCTTGAAAAAACTAATACAAATGAATAAAAAACAAGGATTTAAATCATATAAAATTTCAGTTTTCTATGTATGTAAATAAGGTAAAACAAACATTTTTTCTAAAAGAAAAAACTTATACATTTTTGAACCATTTAACCCACTTCAAAACTAATCAAAAAATGCATTAAAGTTTGTAAAAACTAACCAGTTATTCCTTTCCAAAATAGAACGAATCAACTTCATCTACATCTTCAAAACCCACTTCCTCTACTTCTAAACCTATAAGAATTTGAACCTAAACTTATTACTCATGATGAACACTTCAAAAAAGAAATTGTTTATTCCTTAGATACAATTTGGAACAAAATGAATTAACATTTATTCTCTTTCAAAGTTCTAATGGGTGATGCCCGAGGGGTAAGATAAGAATCATGAATATAATTTCATAAAACAATCCTTAAATACATAACATGTATTCATAAAAAATTTAGTTAGACAATGAAAGGATTGACACGATGCAAGTGGTCCAATAGTGATAAATTAATTTCAATTAATTCAATAAAGGAATGAAGAGAGAATAATCATAAAATATATAGTATAGAATAAAATCTATAATATTCTAATGCAATTATCAACCTCCATTTACTAAAACAATAGAGCTAGCATAATAACTATTAATGATATACATGGCATGGGAAGAATAAGTTTCAATAAAAATGAATGTAGAACCTTCAAATATGTTTTGTTTACCTCATTTTCAGGACACCAATCAGAATCAAAGAAATCCTACATAAATCATCCATCATAGTCTAAAGAAGACTTATCATCAAGTTCTATATTGTTCTAACAAATTATTTCAAGAGCCTAATAAATTTTCAGTATTTAATTAAAAAAATCTACTAATAGGATAAATGGGGTTGTTATACCTACAATTTCTACAAGTTTCTTAGAGAAAAAAAATAAAGTATGAGAAATTATGTGTTAATATTACAAACAAGAAATAAAATCATATTGATCACATCATTATTAACATTGTATTGGGAAATAAAATAAAAGACCATTGAAGAAAAGTATTAACAAAAATACAATATTTAGGACAATGAAGGAACTAGTTGCAGTTCTATTTCTCAATAATTTACACAAAAAAATATATAGTTAAAATAGGCTCAAAGTAGGATACAAAAATGGATACATAAAAAATAAAAATGATAATATAATTATAAAAAAACCTTCACCTAGGACATAATTCACCAGCAACACCAAGGGAGGGTAGGAGGGGTCATCCTTCCTTCGTTGGAAGCCATGGAAAGTAAGCGTTCAGTGCCCACCAGTAGTAAAATAACACTTGGTTGGGTGGAGATTCAGAGAAGCATAGGAATTGAGGGGGGGGGAAATATCATGGGGTGAGCGAGTGGGAGAGGGAGAGGAGAGGAAAGTGAGTGTAGGGGGGTATCGTCAGAAGAGACCAGAGGAGGAGAGTGCGGCATGGGATCCTTAAGGATAACTGGATTCAATGACGAAGATGTGAGGTGAGGACACCAGGAGGGAGAGTGCACAGGATGAGCTATGGGGAGATGAAATTTTAGGGTTATCCTTGAATGGGAGGGGTTGAGTTTATGTTTCCCCAATGAGGGGAGTTTCCCAAGCCCACGGGATCACAGGGATCACCTGTGGGTCGGCCCTATCTCTGGTCTATATAACTCTTCAATGACATGAGGTAGAATATGGCATCAACTCTCAGATCAGACAGCTAAAAGAAATACATCAAATGTCTAAAACCATCAACGGATAGGATGATGAGATGTAAAGATCAGATAGTTATATTTAATTGAGTGCAATCCCATATCTAAACAGTGTCTCACACCTCTCACATTTATAATACAAGACCTGTGTACATAGGACTAGAATTGGTTACCAGTCCACTCCCATCACTCCCTGGTACCACCTTGTATTGGGCTCTTCTCTATCGCCATGCCTCTATACATGGTTTTTTCTCCACTGTACTTTTGCCTCACATAGGCATGCCCCATTCGATATCTCTCACTCATCCACGACCTACCCATTCTAGACGGCTAGGGTCTTGAGCTTGGTTTCCCTCAGTGGTGATGCTCCCCTAGTCTAGATGGAATGGGTGGGTTGGTTATTTTTTAATTCCATTCCTCTATGGTATTTTCTCCACTGTACTTGAGCCTCACGTAGGCTTGCCCTATGCGATATCTCTCACTCATCCACGACTTGACCATGCTAGCCGGCTAGGGTCTTGAGCTTGGTTTCCCTCAGTGGTGATGCTCTCCTAGTCTAGTTGGCATGGTTGTGTTGGTTATTTTTTAATGTACAACACATTAAAAAAAATAAAACCAAAATCCACATTAATTTTAAATCCAAACAACTCAAACTTAAATCACAAATATAAAATTAATTTCATTCATGGCCTCTAATATAAATATCAAATCCTTCTCATGCATGGACTATTCTTATTTTCATGCATGGCCTCTTCTATAAATATCAAATCCTTCTCATGCATGGACTATTCTTATTTTTACTCCATCCACTATTGTAAACATTGTTTCAACTTAAAAAATCAATAAATCGTGTTCTTTTAAACTAAAAACTAGCTTAACAATAATCACATTTAGCACTCATTGACTTTTTCATATTCTCAAACAATTAACAACAATTTCAATTTTACCAAATCACTTGGCCTCTTCAAATGAACCTCAAAGCCCACATCTAGTAGGCCTCAAGTTGGTGACTAGTTCCAAGGGTATCTTACACAATTATGGGAGGTATTTATCTCTCAAGTAGAATCTAATAATAGAGATAATAACCACCAATCAGCCCCATAGAACTTAAAATTAATTATTAATATTTCCCAATTCTTGTATGTTATTATATGATACATAAAGAAATATAACCAAGTAAATGTAAGACTGAGCTCCTAAGCTCCACACAAGCTCTTATACTCTACCTCATCCACCCAAATAGAATTTCACCCATTCTACCTTGAATGATCCCACAAAATAGATTGAAAAAATTATATAGGGGTGAGAATATTGGGAGTACGCAGTAGAATCATATTTCAAAGAAAAACAAAATCCATGTGAAATCAATGTGTCGGGACAGATAAGTATGGAAACACTACGTAAGAAAAAATTGATAAATAATAATAAGGATAAAAAAAACTTAGCCAAATATAACACATCTAACACTTCCACAAGCATCACCAATAATTATCAAGTCACAAGGTATTCCCATTCCATAAGCTAACAGACATGATTTGGACTATCATAAACATAGGAGAGATGTTTCGCATCTCGAATAACTATAAATCCATTATTTCCAACCCTCCATATAATCATATCATTCCCATCACAATGTATCCATCATTACATTAAGGAAAAAAATAACAATAATATAAAATTAATAGAAGAGGCCTCGAAAATATCTTTCCATCTATGCTTATCTATCAACTAGGGATATTCCATCTCAAACTAGTAGCTAGCCATTAGGAGTGACCCTCATTAATTTATCATGAATTCATGGATCAAAATTCACCATTATAACTACACCATCACCATACACCCCATGAAAACATCATAACCCAGCCTCATCACCGCACCATTGCCCCATCATTTCCATAACATTGTAACCATGATATTTAACTACCCATTTCTAATAATACCAAGTCATAGATTACATGCATCATATCACATCCAACATAATTCTGCAACTAGTACATTTATCATACTATGCACAATAATATTCCATAGCTAAAAGAATAATGAAAGGTTAAACAGAAACAGTCACAACCACGCATAAGTATCATCCAAACTATAAAGTGACCAAGCATTCAACATATATCAATATTTCACTATTATCATCATTAAGAGTGTTCATTCCTTAACCATGATTTTACTCTATCATTCAATATGATTTAACCTATAAACATTCATTTCCACCTTAAACATTTATATATTTCCAACCAAGAACCCAACATCATTTACATTCTTAATCATAAAGCTTCACACATACTTATCTTCATTATTTCATTAACATGGACATATCAAAAAGTGAAGAAGTCTATTCATCTGTATAATTAGATCTGTTTATTCCATCAAAAATATTTACCATTATTCCCTTCTATATCTCAGTTATAAATTCATTTAATTATACAAGGTTATTATCAAACTAGTGATCTTAATTATTAGATTAATTAAGGGATTGAACCACAACTAAGAATCCAAGACATATATCCCAACTAGACATGTCTACCTAAATACACTCATTAATCTAAACTTTCAGCCTCACTACATCCTAGGATAGAAGTAAATTTAAATCATCTCTATACTAGTTCTACCCTTAAACTATTCCATTCCCAGCACCTAATTACTTAAAACAGTAGCTCACTAACCAAGAGGGAACTCAACTAACCCAAAATCCCTTACTCATCCTTTTTCTAAACTAGCAGCCCACTCATATCACTTCTAGTATCACTCCCCAATAGGGGACATTATTCCACCTTCCTTAAAGAACCTATAGGTTCTCATGATCTATTCAAGGTTCCAAGAATCACTCTCAAGGAAGGTAAACTTCCAAGGCAATAACTCTATCAATAGTAAGATTCTTTGCCTGCAAAAACTAAGAAGCACTCCCTAACAAGGTAAAATTTCTAGACTACCTTGACTAAATAGTCCTTATAACTCCCCACTCATCCTAAATTCAAGTCATCAACATATGATTGTAAGGGCATATAGGGTAGAAACCCACCTAAAAGATATTAGCATTCCTTACTACCCTAAGGAACACAAAAAATCCATTAAAATCCTCAAAAACAAAAAGGAAAGTACCATTAGTCTAACCCAAATATATCTCAAAGACTTTCTCAAATATATCATCTCACCATAAGGATAAAACTCAGACCACTCTGGTAGCATATCAATTCTAGAGGTGCAGAAAAAAATTATTAACTCATTAAATATTTAAGTCCAAGTTACAACTTACATCGGGATAACTAACCAAACAATTTAGTGAAAAATCAATACTAAAAAAGTTAATTGGAGAAATTTCAATCTAACTCATAATTAATTTTCAAGTAACCCATTTTTATTAATAATTCCCTTTACATCATTTTCAACCCCTATTTTAACTCAATTTTCAGACTCATCTTTCCATAATTGAAATACTTCCAAAGTTAATAAAATAACCCTAGATTTACATTCTCATTCCCTTTCCCCAATATTTCATATTTATTTCATCCAATAATAACTAACAAAGTAGTTTTATAAGAGAAAAAAATTGATGATCATATATAAAATGAAAATAAAGGGGCTAATCAACTATATCGCCTTCTCAAATCTAGGTTCATAAACCATTGAATTACCCCTAAAAATATATTTCATAGTAATACATATAACATTGAAATGGAATAACACTTGGTAGACAAGATAATCCATCATAATTATAAGAAGATACAAGTAAAAAAGAATTATATAAGGACTCCATTTCCTCAGACCAAGAACCCATACACCTGGATGGGAAAGGATTTATGGAATTAATTAATATGATTACATAAAAGAACCCATCCCCTAGACTATTTCTCCACAACACCAAGACTGAGGAAAGAGTTAATAAAAGGGATTCATAAGTTGGAGGGTCCCTCTTCCCCAAACCATATCTCCATGACACCAAGACAAATGGAGTGAGGTGCACTTACCACCTTTGGAATAAATTTAGGTATGTGTGGATTACTAAAGTTTAAAGGATTATAAGAAATAATTTTATGGGAGTTAGTTATTGGGTTTCAAAGGAGATAAAGTTTGGAACACCAAATTTTCAAAGTAAGGGGATAAAAATTGAAGTAATGAAAATAATTCAAGTCATTTAGTTGAAGTTTCTATCAATAAAAGGAACTAGGATCAATGGGGTAACTTAAAATTTCTACAACATATCAATAATAATTGGATTTCAAAAGATAAATGTAAAACTCAAAAATCCCCTACCTCAACAAGGTCGATCAATTCTAAGCTAAAATAATCGATTCGAGCACCCACAACTCCATAATGGACTCCACCATCTCGTTAACATCACATTCATCATTAAACATTAATTATAAACCACCATAACTAGGCATGTATTCTATTACCATAATTCTTAGAGGAGTTATTAATAATGAGAATGAGAAGGGAAAAAATCAACTCAGATCGAAGAATATTCAGTGGCACAAACTGGAAAGATTCAAATCCTTAAAATGATGAAAAATTTCTTAGGATGGCCACTTGAATCGACTAGCTAGGGATACAAAGGAAAGTGGGAAGAAACGAATTGGAACCTAGGAAATAGGTTGACTCTTATTTATAGAGGGATTCAATAAATTCCTACTATGTCATAGAGATACACAAAATGGCCATAGTGTCCCTGGTCAATGAGAGATTCGAGATCCCCGCATTCAAAATGGACAACCACCCCCCCCCCCCCCTCGTGTTTAAAAGTTATGTTTAAATCCTTTGACCACCCCCATTCCCTAGGCCATGACATGGTGATATTTCCTTTGTCTTTTTCATCCTACCAGATCAAATACCATACCATAAAGGCCTCCACTCTCCATTTTCACCTTCCTCAACTTCTCCAAGAATCCTGATCGCCACCACACCCAACCCTATGACATGGTGGTTTCCTATCTTCATGTTTTCATAGGTGAACCCCTCAAGTGAAAATCCTTTAGAAATTTCCACCATGTTTGTCTCACTCGTCATTGTACACCCAAAACCATGATCTGCATCCAAAATCCAAAAATAGTTAAGCCTACATAGTTCAGTTCACTCATTTCCCACAAGAGGACTCGCCAAAAAGTATCCTCTGCCACATTGAGTTTGACATGAGGATGTACAAAATCCTCATAAACCTTTGGAATAACTATGTAACATTGTTTAACTCCCTCTTGAGGCCCCTAGGCCCCATTAAAACACAAGGGAATGGATTCAAAAATCTGGTCCCTTATAGAGAGTTTACTCTTTCAAATAGATCTTGTAGACGAACAAACTAAACTATAGAGGAGACACAAAAATAGTTATAATTAAGAAATAATATAAAAGATATTCCTTTTGAATATATCAAATTTAGTTAATACTTCCATCATATCAGGTTCATACTTAATATTTTCAAACTTAGAAGAATCTAAATTTTTAGTAAAAATATTTTTCAATTGATCATCAGTAAAAACATATTATAAATAAATATATACTTTTTGAATATAATCTCTAAAATAGTGGTATATAAATTCAATATGATTAGTTCTATAATTTTGTTAGGGATCCTTAGAAATATAAATAGTATAAGATTTATCACATAAAATATGCATCTTTCCAAAATGAATATCAAAATCAGATAAAGTTTTTTTAATCTATAAACACTTAGAATAACATCTAACAACAACAATATATTCTGTCTTAGAAAATAATATATGTGACCAGTGATTTTTTATCGATTTTACAGCCACCAAAATTAGAATTAGAATAAATTTTTAATTCAAAATAGGTTCTTCTAGGATAAAATAAACCAATATTCACAATGCCTACAACATATTTAATAATTCTTTTAACAACTTTCAAGTAACTCTTTTGGATTCATCTTGAAATATATAACACATGTATACAAAAAACATTAAATAAGATCTACAAGTAGTTAAATATAAAATATTACTAATCGTTCATATAAAAAATTATATAAATAGGTTTTAAAGAAATATTAACATCAATTATACAAGTATTACTCATAGGAGTACTTGAAATTTTACTAGAATCAAGACTAAATATTTTAACCAATTATTTGGAATATTTACATTGATTAATAAAAATTCCACAAATTCTTTGAAAAATCTAAAGTCCTAGAAATAATTTTAATTCTCCCATATATAACATGTCAAATTTACTAGTCATTAAATCTAAAAATTATTTACAAATAAATTCAATATATGATCCAAAAATAATATCATCAACATAAATTTTTAAAATCAAAACTTTTTTAGATGGTCCTTTAATAAAGAGAGTAGGGTCAAATTTACCTTTAATAAATCCATTTTTCAAGAGAGAATGATATAATTTTCCATACCATGCTCTATGAGCTTACTTAAATACATCAAGATCCTTAGAAAGTTTTAAAACATTAATAGGGTATTTTTTATTTTCAAAACCAGGAAGTTATTTAATAAAGATGTCTTCTAAAATTAAAGCATTAAGAAAATCACTTTTAATAACCATTTGATGAAGTTTAAATCCCTGATCATAAGTATATGAAAATAAAATTCAAATAGATTCTAATCTAGAAATAGGTGGAAAATTTTCATCATAATCAAAACCTTCGTCTTGAACATCCATAAGAGATTACTGGTACTCTTCAATCATTTCTCCTACAAAAAATTAATTTGATCAATGATTTTGGTACCCAAATTCTCTTAGGTCTAGAAATGTTAGCATATAAGTATTTAAGAATCCAAAGATATTTAATATTATTATCAGTAGTAGATTTTAAATATTTAAAAATAAACACCTACTTAGGTATATAAGTATATGAATTTTTAAAAAAATTATAAAAACTTTAACTATGAAAAAATTTATTCTTATAGATTTTCCTTTGACCAGGATGGTACCCAATCCCAGTTGTATACTTTAGTGTGACATGCTTACTAAGAATCATGGTAAAGGTTTCTTTTATCTTAGTGAACATATCAAGGTCCTTTTGATTTTTTCATTAGATAATTTAAGTTCATTATTTTCTTTCAACTACACAACATTTTTTATTTTTAAATATAAAGATCAAATTTTAAAGTATCAGAAAAGGTATGATGTTTTTTTAAGATTTTATATTTATCCTTTAACTAATTAAAGGTTTACTACAGCAATTATAGTATTTAAATAAATATTATATAGAAACATAAGATTTATCAATATTATCATTTCTAGAATTAATCGGACCTCAGGTTTTATTTCCATAAAGCATAAATTTTCTTTCTCATGAGAATCATCTATGGATGAGTCTGAGTCACTTGACCTATCCTCAAAAGCACTCCAAATTTCCTTCATGTGCCTATTCTGTTTCTTTCCTCGGTCCTCATACTTCTTGTATTTCAACTTTTGATAATCATATTTGATGTTTCCTTTTATCTTACACTCTTAATAAGTAACTTCTCTAAATTTACCTTCTTCTAAACTCATTTCTTATCATATTTTCTTTTGAAAATTGATTTTTTGAACTTATTTCTCTAAAAATTATTAAACCTTTTGGATATACGAGTCATTTTTTTATCGTTATCTAAATCATCTTCACTCTCACTAGTATTATCATCTTTATCAACTTACTTTGATTTATATTGAGATACTTTGAATGTAATTGACTTCTTAGGTTCAGCATCTTCATTATTCACTTTAATCTCATCTTTATACATCATTAATTTTCCAATAAGTTCTTTGACTGGTAATTTTCCAATGACACGGTATTATCTGATATAGACAAAAATTCCTCTCTAGTGATTAGGTAAACATCTCAATATCCTCAACACTTGATCTTAGTCACCCAATTTCCATCCAAGAGTAAACATATTGTTAATAATTTCATTAAACCTGAGATACATGTCAGAAATAGATTCATCAAGTTTCATTTTTAATGTATTATATTTAATTGTATAATTATTTAATATCATTTCATTAACATTTAAATATCCTTCATGAGATACAGAAAGAGTGTAATGGATTTGAAAAGTAGTATCAAAAGCAGATATTCTATTAAATTCATCCTCTCCTAAAACACAATACAAAGAATTCATGGCTTTACAGTTAAAATCATAGAAAACCTTAGTTGCATCACTCCAATCATATTTGGAAGATTTTGGTTTTTCATATTTATCTTCTATTATAGTCCATATATCAAAACTCATAATTTCAAGATGAATTTTCATTTTGATTTTCCACTGAGAATAATTTTGGATATTAAAATAAGGAGGTCTATTTATAGCATGAACTTCATATATATATTTATCTATAAGTAAAGAATTATAATGATAAAATAAAATAGTGATCTTATCTAGGTGTCTTGATCATGGTCAGATACTAAAGTTCCAAAGGATTGGATAACAACTGAGAAGGGGGGTTGAATCATTTGTTCACTTTTTATAAGTTTCAAGACTTTTAGAAACTTAACCCATGTAACCTGTTAAATTTTATATCCTTATGATCTTTTAATAAATACTCATGCATGAAAAATCAGGAAAACAAGTAAAAAACATGATATTTATGAGGTGTGTCCTCAGTGTGAGAACCTACATCCTTTCCATATACACTCTTATGGGTCTATAGAAATTCACTATTATGAAGAAGTGAATAAAACTTGTGCCAACTCCCATTATACACCTTCTATCTCCTGATAGGATTGATTATAATAACTCTCATCAGGTTACAAGGTTTACTTACAAACAATTTAGCCAAAACAAAAGAATAAAGACTTTTTTAAAACTACTCCACAAATGCTCAGTCTGGATCCATAGTTCGATTTGGATGGGTTCGATTCTCTTAGTCTGATGATGCTGGGTCTAGTGGACTCAATACGATGAACCCATTCACAATTTTCATTATTCAACTCTGCTCAAATAATCAATCTGATCTTCCTCAGTCTAGTAAAAAAAACTTTCAAGTGTCTAAACTTCTTCTAAGATCTCAGTATGGAAAGAAAAATTTGACAAGAATTATGCAGCACTCTGCCTTTTCCCTATATGTAAAAAGTATCAAAGTATGAATGCATTGTGATTCTATTTTTAGGCAACTCAAAATATCAAAGGTGGTAAACTAAAAAACTTTTCTTGCTTACTCAAATTTCAAATATCTGAAAATCACTCACATTTAAACTTTAACTTTGAATGCTTCAAATCTTCTCAATGTTTCTTTGAAATTAGTATTTTCAAACATAATAATTTTTCTTCAGTCCGATGTAACTTCCTTAGATTCAGTCTGATTAACTCTTTGGCTTCAATATGATTAAATTCCTTACCATCAGGCTGATTAACTTCCTCAGCTTCAGTTCTATTAACTTCATTATCTTCAGTCTGATTAAATTCCTCAGCTTAAATCTAATTAACTTCCTCAACATCGATCTAATTAACTTCCTCAACTTCATTCTGATTAACTTCCTCAGCTTCAATTCGATTAACTTCCTCAGCTTCAGTTCGATTAACTTTCTCAGTTTTAGTCAGATGGAATACTCATAATTATGGAATTCACATTATGATGGAAAGTATTCAATGGTGACTTCACTTATAAATTTTTAAATTCTCCAAACCTCATCAGATATAACCCATTCATACTTCTGAAAACTTCTATGTCCAGTACTTCTGGATCTAATGCATACTTTTTATTGATTTTTTGAACTGATGCAATCTTTATGATTCCTATATTTCTGAAAAATATTTTATCATGATAATGTTTTATGGTTTATGAGAACTCCATGACCAATAAAGCATCATATGTTTTAAGGTTAGAAAGTAAAGAACTTTTAAACACCTAACATCACTATCTTCATTCAACTTCTTCAAAAACATTCTGACTTACTCACTTCACAACTTCTAAATTTATAACCAACTCCAAGTCTAATGAATCTTGAACTTCATTCTGATGGATCTGAGTCCAATGGTGTGTCTGATCAAAAACTCTACAGAACTTACATCTTCCATCTTCCTTGCACCTTCTACGTTCAATACTACTCAATCTAAAAACATGTGACTGCAAAACAAATTTCTCAAGACAAGAACTTTTCTCCCCCTTTGTGTTCAGATTTGAACATTAAAAAACTTTTAGATTTATTAAAAAAACTCATCTTGATGGACTGGGTCCAATCCTGAAGAACAAAAACATTCTTTTAAAAAAAATAGTTGTCTACAAACACAAAAAACTTTGTTAAAACAAATCATCAAAAAGGTTCTTCAATCTCCCCTTTTGGATTTTTTGAAAACACTCGTTAAAAACTTTTTCAACTCTCAGAATTTTTTTCAAAACTCAGGTTTTGAAACAACTCAGGGTTTTCAACCATTATCAAAACATATCCTTTCTCAAAAGAGAGTTTCCTAACACCACACTACTATATAAAGTAATTTTTTGAATTAATTTCATCCCTTAATGACAAGAAAATTTTGCGTCCATGTTATGATAAACTCCCCTAAATTTTATATTTTCCTCTTCTTTTCTTTTTCTCTCCATTTTATTTTTCTATCCCCCATTTTATGATAACCACATCTTCAGATTCATTAAATAAAGATAAGTAAAAACTTCTTACAAATTACAAAGTTGTTAGTTTCTCTCCCCCTTTGTCAACATAATCCAAAGCATGGTGGGGGTATTCATTATGAGAATTATGAAGTCATTGGAGGAGGATAAACATGAATTTGAATCCTCAACTCAACAAACCATTCTTTTGGAATTACCTTTATGAAGATATCAGCAATTTGATACTTTTTTAGATATATTCCAGCAAAACATCTCCAGAAAAAAAAATTCTTTTATAAAGTGAAACTTTATATCAATGTGTTTTGATCTTGAATATTAGATAGTATTTTTAGAAAGATAAAGTACATTGTGAATTTCAAAAAGTCTCTTCAATGGTTTAGAAACTTTTACTTTTAAATATTCCAGCTGAACTTTTATCCATAGCATATGAGTACAAGCCTGAGTAGCTGCAACTTATTTTGATTCTATTATGCTAAAAGTTACTAAACTTTTTTTCTTACTATGTAAACTTACACAACATTCACCCAGGAAAAATGTTCCTCATGTGGTTGATTTTATATCATTACATCTCTAACTCAATCAGCATCAGTACAACCATGAAACTTCATCTCACAATTTATTTTTTATAACAACCCATGTGAAGTTTTCCCTTTGATATATCTCAGGTTTCTCTTTTCTAACAACATATGTGATTATTTCGAATTACTTTTATACCTGGCACAAAAATTCACAGCATAAGTAATATCAGGGCTTGAGGATATAAGGTAAAGTAAAATTCCTATCAACTTCCTAAAGTCTTTCTTATTCACAATTTTTTCAGAATCATCTTTACTCAATTTTGTGCTCATGGATATAGAAGTAGAAACTTATTTGGATTATGTCATCCCAAAATTATTTAACAATTCCCTAGAATACTTTTCTTGAGATAATAAAATGTATTTTTTTTAACTTATAAGCCAGGGAAAAGGGTTAATTCTCCTGACATTAAAATTTCAAAATTCTTCTTTATTTCATCAGAAAATTATTTAAAAAAAATTCTTCCTCTCTATCAAAAATTATATCATCCACATACCCAATAAAAATTATTTTTTGGGGGTTAACTTCTTTCACATACAAGTTACTATCATCCTTTCCTTTATAAAAAAACAACATTCTCAAATAGCTATCAAGTTATGGATACCATGCACATGGGGCTTATTTTAACCCATACAAGGATTTATTCAATCTATAAACCTTGTTTTCATCATTATCAATTTGATAACCATAAGTTTGTTCAATATAAACTTCTTCATCAATCTCACCATTTAAGAAAGCTGGATTTACATCCATATGATAAACTTTGTAATTTCAATGTGTGAACACTAACAGAAACATTATAATAATTTCTAATCTTATGACTAAAAAAAATTATTCAAAATACACAGCTTAAACCTATGAATATCCTTTATAAACAAGTATTTCTTTTTTCTTGAAACTTCTCTATGCTCATTCAGTCTATTTAAGTAAACCCACTTTGTTCTGATAACATTTTTATTCTCTAGCTATGGAACAAGTTCTCATGTTTCATTTTTCTCAATCTGATCCAACTCTTTATTTATAGCATCAACCATTATTTGTGTTGGATATATTCTTATAAAAATTTCAGTTTAACTTTTGAGATAAGTGAAGTATGGTTTTCTAATCTCAGCTTTCTTATGGATTGAACTGGAGCCTTCTGATTTCCAATAATGTTTTTGGACTCAACATGTTTCTATAAGGTAATAAATTTCAAAGTTTCTATTCCTACTGCATGCACTTTCCTCATCATACAATTCTCTTGAATCTTAGTAAGGATTTTTTGGCTCACTTCCACTATCATTGTAAATTTATAGTTTATCCTAATCAACATTCTCAAAAACTTTTTTTAATGAATTTTCATTTTAAATTACTTTCACATCATATGAGTCTACAACCTTTTTAAGTGTTTGTTCCAAAAATTTTAACTTTTTTCATTGGGTGAATAACCTATAAAAGTTCATTCCTCAGATTTCTCATCAAACTTTCCCATATCTTGATTTTTTATTTTAAGTAAAAATGGACTTCCAAAAACTTTTAAGTACATTAATGAAGGTTTTTTGTTATACCACATTTCATAAGAAGTCATGTTGGTTTCTGGTCTCAATAAGAAACTGTTTTGAATATGTACAATAGTACTTATAAAGACCCGCACTTATTTCATACATAATATTGAATTTATTCAAGAAAAAACTTCCTTTTACATTGAGGATCTTTTCAAGTTTAGATCTTTAGATAATTAAGACAAAACATTCATAACATTACACATTGTACATAGTGTATACCATAAAAAAAACAGTTTCCATTTTCCTCAGAATATAAAACATTAAAACTTAAAACAAGACTCCTTGACAATTCTTCAACATTTAACATGTCTTAATTCCTTGTATTACTCATCCATTAACCTGTGAAAAATCATTTAAAAACTTGGGATGAGCACAAAAGCTCAGTAAGGTATGAAAAAGATGGAAAAATCACATTAGTTCATGAATACTCATGACGTCTGAAAACATTTTCAAAAGACATGCTTTCCACCCATAAATAATTACTTTGTGTAACATGAGATTTGCACAAGATCCACACAAACATAAATATAATCATAGAGGTATCTTGGGGAATTACTTACATAATCTTGTAACCATCTTGGCTACCTTAAAAATTTGTAACCCTCGCAGCTACCATACTTTGTGTAACCATTGCAGTTAGACGTGGAGTAACCATACGGCCAACCTCCAACTTACTCATACCCAATGCATTGGAGGGAAATATAGGCCCCAAAATTCATTATAAACAATTCCCAATAACCAAAACATAATCATACAACATAAATAATAGCATAAAAACATTTCTTTTGAATCTTGTAAAACAGAATTTTTAAAGAGGATTTTAGAAGAAAAGTCCCTTATAAACATCATATAATTGATGTGAGACTTAATAGAGTGGATGGAATATGTATATAATCTGTAAATACACATAATGAAACATAATATAAACATAACCCATCACACAAACAATTTAAATATCACATAAATAAAAAAGAAGAAGGTTAACCCAAAGAATGGAAACCGGGTTAAGAATTCCCTTACCTTAGGCTTGTCTTACTTCAAAATTGTTTAAACCTCCTGTATAATGGTTAAAAGAGTGTTATTAGTATTTTAAAGAAACATTCTCATGTTTATAACATCTTATATGGTCATTTCATAACCTCATTTTACCCCTTAATTGTTCGTATTTTGTTCCTTGCATTATTTTGGGTGAGTTCTTTTGTGATTTTCACGATCGGTTCATGATGAATCGTTCTTGTTGATTGGAAGTGAAACTCCAGAATTGGAATGGAGTAGTATTTACATATTTCTAGTACCATAAATTATACCATTTATCACTTTGATGCTTTATATGATGATGATTCATAAGTTAAAACATTAATTATGTTCGTTTAGATCATTTAAGTGGTTCTTTGATAATTACAACCTCATTTAGTCTTATAAATTTTAATCATGAGTACAAAAGAATTACAGAACCTTATATGAGTCATAAAACATATATTATAACCTGGTTCATCCATATAAATGGTTTCATGACCAGACTTGAAAGAATTGATGGAAATTGAAAATACATCGTCCACGATGTCGGTAGTTTGACACAAATGGACAATGTTTTTTGATTCTTTAAATAAGTGGAAGAGGAGAAGAATAATTATGAGGAATTTTCCATAATCATGAGAACATAATGAATATACATGATTCTGGATATTTCATGCCTCTTGGATAAGAGGGAGTGAGCAAATAAGAGAAACGAATCATGAAATAAAAGAAAATCTTGAGAAATTTCTCACGAAAATTCGGCAGGCTAACGGCGTCTCTTAAAATTTAATAAAAACAAGATTGATGAGGGGAATGGAATATATTATCATTCATACAAGATATGGACAGTAAGGGGGGAATATTTCATGAAATATCACAACATAGGACAACGGGAATGGAAGAGAATAACAAAAAATGAAAGAAAAGAAAGAAAATAAAAGAGGTTGTTTACCTCTTGATCTCTTCTCCTTAAGATCCTTCTTAAGGGATTTGATTTTGGTCTTTTGGTGAGACCAGTAGCTCTAGGACGTGGGGAAGAAGATTGGGGAGGGAATTTGGCAGAAATTAGACAATTCTCAATGCTTGAGAGGTGTGGAAGAAAGAGGGGAGTGAGGGTGGTATTTATAGTGGAGGGGAGAGGGGTTTCCTTAATATAAAATTGATTAGTTTATTAATTTCACCTAAGACAAGGAATAGTGAGTCTTGGATGACTAAGAATATTAAATAAGACATGTGAGTTCGGGATTTGGGTGCTTACATCACTTGTGATGTCAGGAATAGTGGGTTTTAATTAAAATGTATTTATATGGTAAATTAATGTATTCTACTATTCACCAAAAAATCAAGGTTCTCAGAAAAATCCCAAAAATTTACCCCAACCATTTTTCGATGTGTAGAATCCAAAAATGAAGTCCATTTTTCAAAAATAATTTTCTAAGTATTATTAATTTAATATTTAAATAAAATAATTATTTACTTTAAAACACAGTTTTTAAGATTAAAACTGATTTTATAGTTCTTTCAAAAATTACGTAGGGTCTTATAAAATTATCTAAAAACTATTATACATTGATTCAATAATTTATGAATACATTACAGGAAAAGAAATATTCTTTTAAATTAATTAATTAATTATAATTAATTATTTATGACTTATAAAATACCAAAAACGTTTACTAAGGTCAAAATGTCACTTTCTAATATGTCTAAATTTTATTTTATTATTCATAGGTAATGTTCTTCTTATTTACTGTTCATAAGGGTAATATTACTATTCATAAGGGTAGGCTACTATTCATAAGGGTAGGTTAATATTCCCCAAAAAAACAAGTTTGTTTCATCAGACTCTAAATAACATACTGAACACAATTGTAGATGACAGTTTCTTGAAATTCAAAACATAGAAGAAATAAAATTATGTTTAAAGGATACTTATAAATATATACCTTAAAAAAAATTCAAGAATTTTCAATTTATTTTTAAAAAACCTTGGGATGTTACATTATCCCCACCTTCTTGAAATTGCGTCCTCGCAATTTTATTTACTTATTAAACAACTGAGGGTATTTTTCCCTCATAGCATTTTCAGACTCCCATGTTGCTTCTTCAACTATGTGGTTTCTCCACAAAACCTTTACCTGGTGGATTACCTTATTCCGCAATACCTATTCTCTTCGATCAAGAATCTGAACCAGTTTTTCTTCATAAGAAAGGTTCTCTGCCAGCTGAACTGCTTCCGGCCTCAAGACATGTGATGAATCTGGAATATACTTTCTCAACATCGAAACATGAAAAACATTGTGTACCTGAAATAAGCTCAGAGGCAAAGCTACACGGTATGCAACTGTTCCAACTTTATCCAAGATTTCAAAAGGACCGATGAACCATGGACTTAGTTTCCCTTTCTTACCGAAACGCATCACACTTTTCTAAGCAGAGATTTTAAGGAAAACATGGTCACCTACCTCGAAAGAGAAGTCTTTCCTTCTGTTATCTGCATAACTTTTCTGCCTACTCTGAGTTGTCCTCATGTGTTGCTGGATCATCATCACTTTCTCATACACTTCTTCTAGTAATTCTGGCCCCATCAACTTTATTTCACCGACTTCATCCCAAAACGCAGGAGTCCGACACCGCTTTCCATACAAGGCCTCAAAAGGTGCCATATAAATACTGGAATGGAAACTGTTATTATAAGAAAACTCAACTAATGAAAGATGATGATCCCAACTTCCCTGATAGTCCATTGAAGAAGCTCGAAGCATATCCTCCAATGTTTGAATCATTCGTTCTGACTGCCCATCTGATTGAGGATGAAAAGTTGTACTGAAATTCAACTCTGTGCCCAAAGACTTCTGAAGTCCCTTAAAAAATTTATAAGTAAACCTGGGATCTCGGTCAGACACAATGGAAAGAGTAACTCCATGTAACCTGACAATCTCCTTGAGGTACAATCGAGAAAGTAGATCTAATGTCATTGTATCTTGAATAGAAAGAAAATGAGCAGACTTTGTTAGTCGATCAACAATAACCCATATCGCATTGTTACCTCGAGAAGTCTTTGGTAGTCCCACCACAAAATCCATGGATATATTCTCCCATTTCCATTCTGACACTGGAAAAGGCTGAAGCATCCCCTTCGGTAATTGTCGCTCTGCTTTAACCTACTGAACTGTCAAACATTTCATTGTAAAATTAGCAATATCTCTTTTCATCCCATTCCACCAATAATACTCTCGAAGGTCTCTATACATCTTAGTACTTCCAGGATGAACAGAAAATGGAGAACTATGAGCTTCACACAACAATTCTTTCTTAAGCTTGGAATCACAAGGCACGCACAACCTTTTTCCAAATCTTAAAACACAATCTTTACCAAGATTAAATTCTGGAAACTTACCCATTTTAACCAATTCTACCTTTTTCTGTAGCTCACGGTCTTCCCTCTGCGCTTTCATAATTCTGTCTGACAACGAAGACTGCACTGAAACCTGAAACAAAACAGATATATTCCCTGCACCAACAAATTCTAAGCCAAAATTCATCAAATCATTAATCAAGGGATCATGTTCCAAACGTAGTATGGTTAATGATGCATGATTTTTCCGACTTAAGGAATCCACTACTTTGTTTGCTTTTCCTGGATGGTAATTGATCGTGCAGTCATAATCCTTTATCAGTTCTAGCCATCTTCTCTGCCTCATGTTTAATTCCTTCTGAGTGAATATATACTTAAGACTTTTATGGTCAGTATATATTTGGAATTTGGTTCCGTATAGATGATTCCTCCATATTTTCAAAGCAAAAACCACAGCTGCCAATTCCAAATCATGTGTGGGATAATTTAGCTCATGAGGTTTAAGTTGTCTCGAAGCATAGGCAATTACCTGATCATTCTACATCAAAACACAACCAAGTCACTTCAAAGAAGAATCACTGTAGATGACAAACTCACCATTCCGGGAAGGTAAGGCCAAAACTGGAGCATTCACCAATCTCTTCTTTAGTTCCTGAAAAAAAACATCACATTCCTCTGTCCAAACAAATTTAACCCCTTTACGTGTTAACTTAGTTATTGGGCTAGATACCCGTGCAAAGTTCTTAACAAACCATCGGTAATAACTTGCTAATCCCAGAAAACTACAAATCTCTGTAACATTTGTGGGTATTGGCCATTCATCAACTACTTTTGTTTTGGCAGGATCAACTGTTATTACATCCTTATTTACAATGTGCCCAAGAAAAGAAATCTGTTGCAACCAAAAATCACACTTTCTGAATTTTCCATATAGTTTCTTTTCTTTTAAAGTTTGTAAAACAACCCTTATATGTTTTTCATGCTCCTCTTTATTTTTAGAAAAAACTAGAATTTCATCAATAAATACAGCCACAAACTTGTCCAAGAACTCATGAAATACTCTATTCATAAGATTCATGAATTCAGCAGGTGCATTAGTTAACCCAAATGGCATAACAACAAATTCATAATGCCCATATCTAGTACGAAAGGTTGTTTTCGAGATGTCATCCTCCTTCACCTTCAGCTGATGGTATTTGGATCTCAAGTCAATCTTAAAAAAGTACTGAGCTCCCTCGAGCTGATCAAACAAGTCATCAATATTAGGAAAATGATAATTGTTTTTAACAGTGATGTTATTCAAAGCTCTATAATCAATGAAAAGTCTCATGGAACCATCTTTCTTCTTAACAAACAAAATAGGGGCTCCCCATGGTGAAGTGCTGGGACGAATGAAGCCCTTGACAAGCAAATCCTGCAACTGATTTTTTAATTCAAGAAGTTCTATTAGAGCCATGCGATATGGGGGTTTTGAAATTGGCTTATCATCCGGAACTAAATCAATTGTGAATTCTACTTCTCGTTCAGGTATGACACTGGGTAACTCCTCTGGAAAAACATCAAGGTATTCATTTACCATTGGCACATCATTAATTTAAATAGTTCCCTTGTTTTCAACAATATGAGAAAGATAACTTTCAATTCCATTTTTCATTAGTTTCTCAGTTTCCTAATATTTTATCAATTTTATGGGTTCATTATTGTATACAAACTGAAACTCTTTCTGAAAAACAACTTCTTTAGCTCTACAGTCAATCTTAGCATGATAATCAGAAATCCAGTCCATCCCCAGAATAACATCAAACTCGACTAAGGGTAAAAAAAAGGTTTACAGGTAAAGTCTTTCCACATACCACAATAGAAATAGTCTTATAACTCCTCTTTGCTATAACATTTCCCCCTGGTGTTTTAACAACAAGTTCAGGTCTCATTTGTTGAGGTGATATTTCCAAACTACCAGAAAATTTCTCAGAGATGAAGGAATGTGTAGACCCCATATCAAACAAAACTTTAGAAAAATCTGAGTGAACAAACAAAGTACCTGATACAACTTCATTGGATGGCCCAACACCTGCTGACGTAGTCGCAAAGAATCTCACTACACCTTTATGCTTGTAGTCTGGCTTCTTTCCATCATTTGGATCCCTCTTTGGACAGGCATTTGCATAGTGACCCATCTCACCACATTTAAAACTCTTTACAGTTTTCTTATCAGGATCAGTCTTTGGATCATTTTCATTTCAATCTCAGGCCATATGTCCAAACTTACCACATTTAAAATACTTCCCAATTTTGATAAGACATTCCCCAGGGTGCTTCTTGCCACACATTTCACAAACTGGAAATTGGATTTTCTTACCATCATATTTCTTTGGTTGATTCTTTCCCATTGCTTGCCAACAGGACCTCTTCTTCTCTTTCTTTCCAAAATTCATGTGATCGTCAGCAAATTCCATCTCTACCCTCTCAGCACATCGGACAAGTTTTTCATAACTTTTGAATTCACGGGAGGCCAATACCCTTCGATACCTTGGCTTCAATCCTGAGTAAAAGCGGTTGATTTTGCTATCGAGATCCAGAATAATATTTGGAGCATACCTCGCCAGTCGGGTGAATTTTTCTTCATAAAAAGCCACTGAATCTTCCTCCTTTTGTTTCAATTCAAGGAATTGCTTCTCCATTCTAAGTCGCACCACCTTAGGAAAATATTTTTCAAGAAAAAGACTTTTAAATTCATCCCACACTAAGGCATCAAAATCCTCTCTACCCCTGATATTCCTTACCATTGACCACCACTGATCAGCTTCCCCTTCAAAACGATAAATGGCAAGACTTACCTTTTGATTGTCCGAACATCCCATAACATCAAATATCTTTTCAAGGGCTTTAATCCATCCTTCTGCTGCCATTGGGTCAGAAGATCCATTGAATACAGGAGGATGTTGTCTCATAAAATGTTCCACCACTGTTATGTTCCATTGGGGTACCTCTATTTGTTCTCTTGCATGGATGCCACCACCATTTATAGCCTGCATTAGCTGAGCCATTACTGTCACAAACTGCTCGGTTCCAATCCCTACCATTCCAGGCTGTAGATCAGGAAGGATGTCATTCTGTCGGTGCCTCTCCTCTTCAGCATCCATGTTCCTTCTACGGACAACCATTCTAAACAAACATTTCTTAGATGAAGCAACATGGTAATCTTTAAATGCTATAACAAATTAAACATAGAGTGAAAATCATTTATGGTATTCTATTAGCATCACCCTAACCCCTAAAGTTATCTAAACCATCCTCTGATACCAACTATAAAGACCCGCACTTATTTCATACATAATCTTGAATTTATTCAATAAAACACTTCCTTTTACATTGAGGATCTTTTCAAGTTTAGATCTTTAGATAATTAAGACAAAACATTCATAACATTACACATTGTACATAGTGGATACCATAAAAAACAGTTTCCATTTTCCTCAGAATATAAAACATTAAAACTTAAAACAAGACTCCTTAACAATTCTTCAACATTTAACATGTCTTCCTTCCTTGTATTACTCATCCATTAACCTATGAAAAATCATTTAAAAACTTGGGATGAGCACAAAAGCTCAGTAAGGTATGAAAAATAATGAAGAATCACATTAGTTCATGAATACTCATGACGTATGAAAACATTTTCAAAAGACATGCTTTCCACCCATAAATACTTAATTTGTGTAACATGAGATTTACACAAGATCCACACAAACATAAATATAATCATAGATGTATCTTGGGGAATTACTTACATAATCTTGTAACCATCTTGGCTACCTTAAAATTTTGTAACCCCCGCGGCTACCATACTTTGTGTAACCATCGCAGTTACACGTGGAGTAACCATACGGCCGACCTCCAACTTACTCATACCCAATGCATTGGAGGGAAATATAGGTCCCACCCTTCATTATAAACAATGCCCAATAACCAAAACATAATCATACAACATAAATAATATCATAAAAACATTGCTTTTGAATCTTGTAAAACAGAATTTTTAAAGAGGATTTTAGAAGAAAAGTCCCTTATAAACATCATATACTTGAAGTGAGACTTAATAGAGTGGATGGAATATGTATATACTCTGTAAATACACATAATGAAACGTAATATAAACATAACCCATCACACAAACAATTTAAATATCACATAAATAATAAAGAAGAAGGTTAACCCAAAGAATGGAAATCGGGTTAAGAATTCCCTTACCTTAGGCTTGTCTTACTTCAAAATTGTTTAAACCTCCTGTATAATGGTTAAAATAGTGTTATTAGTATTTTAAATAAACATTTTAATGTTTATAACATCTTATATGGTCATTTCATAACCTCATTTCACCCCTTAATTGTTCGTATTTTGTTCCTTGCATTATTTTGGGTGAGTTCTTTTGTGATTTTCACGATCGGTTCATGATGAATCATTCTTGTTGATTGGAAGTGAAACTCCAGAATTGGAATGGAGTAGTATTTACATATTTACAGTACCATAAATTATACCATTTATCACTTTGATGCTTTATATGATGATGATTCATAAGTTAAAACATTAATTATGTTCGTTTAGATCATTTAAGTGGTTCTTTGATAATTACAACCTCATTTAGTCTTATAAATTTTAATCATGAGTACAAAAGAATTCCAGAACCTTATATGAGTCATAATACATATATTATAACCTGGTTCATCCATATAAATGGTTTCATGACCAGACTTGAAAGAATTAATGGAAATTGAAAATACATCGTCCACGATGTCGGTAGTTCGACACAAATGGACAATGTTTTTTGATTCTTTAAATAAGTGGAAGAGGAGAAGAATACTGATGAGGAATTTTCCATAATCATGAGAACATAATGAATATACATGATTCTGGATATTTCATGCCTCTTGGATAAGAGGGAGTGAGGAAATAAGAGAAACGAATCATGAAATAAAAGAAAATCTTGAGAAATTTCTCACGAAAATTCGGCAGGCTAACGGCGTCTCTTAAAATTTAATAAAAACAAGATTGATGAGAGGAATGGAATATATCATCATTCATACAATATATGGAAAGTAAGGGGGGAATATTTCATGAGATATCACAACATAGGACAAAGGGAATGGAAGAGAATAACAAAAAATGAAAGAAAAGAAAGAAAATAAAAGAGGTTGTTTACCTCTTGATCTCTTCTCCTTGAGATCCTTCTTAAGGGCTTTGATTTTGGTCTTTTGGTGAGACCAGCAGCTCTAAAACGTGGGGAAGAAGATTGGGGAGGGAATTTGGAAGAAATTAGACAATTATCAATGCTTGAGAGGTGTGGAAGAAATAGGGGAGTGAGGGTGGTATTTATAGTGGAGGGGAGAGGGGTTTCCTTAATATAAAATTGATTAGTTTATTAATTTCACCTAAGACAAGGAATAGTGAGTCTTGGGTGACTAAGAATAGTAAATAAGACATGTGAGTTCGGGATTTTGGTCCTTACATCACTTGTGATGTCAGGAATAGTGGGTTTTAATTAAAATGTATTTATATGGTAAATTAATGTATTCTACTATTCACCAAAAAATCAAGGTTCTCAGAAAAATCTCAAAAATTTACCCCAACAATTTTTCGATGTATAGAATCCAAAAATGAAGTCCATTTTTCAAAAATAATTTTCTAAGTATTATTAATTTAATATTTAAATAAAATCATAATTTACTTAAAAACAGTTTTTAAGATTAAAACTGATTTTATAGTTCATTCAAAAATTACGTAGGGTCTTATAAAATTATCTAAAAACTATTATACATTGATTAAATAATTTATGAATACATTACAGGAAAATAAATATTCTTTTAAATTAATTAATTAATTATAATTAATTATTTATGACTTATAAAATACCAAAAACGTTTACTAAGGTCAAAAATGTCACTTTCTAAGATGTCTAAATTTTATTTTATTATTCATAGGTAATGTTCTTCTTATTTACTATTCATAAGGGTAATATTACTATTCATAAGGGTAGGTTACTATTCATAAGGGTAGGTTAATATTCACCAAAAAAACAAGTTTGTTTCATCAGACTCTAAATAACATACTGAACACAATTGTAGATGACAGTTTCTTGAAATTCAAAACATAGAAGAAATAAAATTATGTTTAAAGGATACTTATAAATATATACCTTAAACAAAATTTCAAGCATTTTCAATTTATTTTTAAAAAACTTTGGTATGTTACATTATCCCCACCTTCTTGAAATTGCGTCCTCACAATTTTATTTACTTATTAAACAACTGAGGGTATTTTTCCCTCATAGCATTTTCAGACTCCCATGTTGCTTCTTCAACTATGTGGTTTCTCCACAAAACCTTTACCTGGTGGATTACCATATTCCGCAATACCTATTCTCTTCGATCAAGAATATGAACCGTTTTTTCTTCATAAGAAAGGTTCTCTACCAGCTGAACTGCTTCCGGCCTCAAGACATGTGATGAATCTGGAACATACTTTCTCAACATCAAAACATGAAAAACATTGTGTACCTGAAATAAGCTCAGAGGCAAAGCTACGCGGTATGCAACTGTTCCAACTTTATCCAAGATTTCAAAAGGACCGATGAACCATGGACTTAGTTTCCCTTTCTTACCGAAACGCATCACACTTTTATAAGGAGAGATTTAAAGGAAAACATGGTCACCTACCTCGAAAGAGAAGTCTTTCCTTCTGTTATTTGCATAACTTTTCTGCCTACTCTGAGCTGTCCTCAGGTGTTTCTGGATCATCCTCACTTTCTCATCCACTTCTTCTACTAATTCTGGCCCCATCAACTTTATTTCACCGACTTCATCCCAAAACGCAGGAGTCCGACACCGCTTTCCATACAAGGCCTCAAAAGGTGCCATCTGAATACTGGAATGGAAACTATTATTATAAGAAAACTCAACTAATGAAAGATGATGCTCCCAAATTCCCTGATAGTCCATTGAACAAGCTCGAATCATATCCTCCAATGTTTGAATCATTCGTTCTGACTGCCCATCTGATTGAGGATGAAAAGTTGTACTGAAATTCAACTCTATGCCCAAAGACTTCTGAAGTCCCTTACAAAATTTATAAGTAAACCTGGGTTCTCGGTCAGACACAATGGAAAGAGGAACTCCATGTAACCTGAAAATCTTCTTGAGGTACAATCGAGAAAGCTGATCTAATGTCATTGTATCTTGAATAGAAAGAAAATGAGCAGACTTTGTTAGCCGATCAACAATAACCCATATCACATTGTTACCTCGAGAAGTCTTTGGTAGTCCCACCACAAAATCCATGGATATATTCTCCCATTTCCATTCTGGCACTGGCAAAGGTTGAAGCATCCCCTTCGGTAATTGTCGCTCTACTTTAACCTGCTGACATGTCAAACATTTCATTGTAAAATCAGCAATATCTCTTTTCATCCCATTCCACCAATAATACTATCGAAGGTCTCTGTACATCTTAGTACTTCCAGGATAAACAGAAAATGGAGAACTATGAGCTTAACACAACAATTCTTTCTTCAGCTGGGAATCACAAGGCACACACAACCTTTTTCAAAATCTTAAAACACAATCTTTACCAAGATTAAATTCTGTAAACTTACCCATTTTAACCAATTCTACCATTTTCTGTAGCTCACGGTCTTCCCTCTGCGCTTTCATAATTCTGTCTGACAACGAAGACTGCACTGAAACTTGAAACAAAACAGATATATTCCCAGCACCAACAACTTCTAAGCCAAAATTCATCAAATCATTAATCAAGGGATCATGTTCCAAACGTAGCATGGTTAATGATTCATGATTTTTCCGACTTAAGGAATCCACTACTTTGTTTGCTTTTCCTGGATGGTAATTGATCGTGCAGTCATAATCCTTTATCAGTTCTAGCCATCTTCTCTGCCTCATGTTTAATTCCTTATGAGTGAATATATACTTAAGACTTTTATGGTCAGTATATATTTGGAATTTGGTTCCGTATAGATGATGCCTCCATATTTTCAAAGAAAAAACCACAGCTTCCAATTCCAAATCATGTGTGGGATAATTTAGCTCATGCGGTTTAAGTTGTCTCAAAGCATAGGCAATTACTTGATCATTCTGCATCAAAACACAACCAAGTCCCTTCAAAGAAGCATCACTGTAGATGAAAAACTCACCATTCCGGGAAGGTAAGGCCAAAACTGGATAATTCACCAATCTCTTCTTTAGTTCCTGAAAACAAACATCACATTCCTCTGTCCAAACAAATTTAACCCCTTTCCGTGTTAACTTGGTTATTAGGCTAGATAACCGTGCAAAGTTCTTAACAAACCGTCGGTAATAACTTTCTAAGCCCAGAAAACTACGAATCTCTGAAACATTTGTGGGTCTTGACCATTCATCAACTACTTTTGTTTTGGCAGGATCAACTGTTATTCCATCCTTATTTACAATGTGCCCAAGAAAAGAAATCTGTTGCAACCAAAAATCACACTTGCTGAATTTTCCATATAGTATCTTTTCTTTTAAAGTTTGTAAAACAACCCTTATATGTTTTTCATGCTCCTCTTTATTTTTAGAAAAAACCAGAATGTCATCAATAAATACAGCCACAAACTTGTCCAAGAACTCATGAAATACACTATTCATAAGATTCATGAATACAGCAGGTGCATTAGTTAACCCAAATGGCATAACAACAAATTCATAATGCCCATATCTAGTATGAAAGGTTGTTTTCGAGATGTCATCCTCCTTCACCTTCAGCTGATGGTATCCGGATCTCAAGTCAATCTTCGAAAAGTACTGAGCTCCCTGGAGCTGATCAAACAAGTCATCAATATGAGGCAAAGGATACTTGTTTTTAACAGTGATGTTATTCAAAGCTCTATAATCAATGAAAAGTCTCATGGAACCATCTTTCTTCTTAACAAACAAAACAGGGGCTCCCCATGGTGAAGTGCTGGGACGAATGAAGCCCTTGACAAGCAAATCCTGCAACTGATTTTTTAATTCAAGAAGTTCTATTAGAGCCATGCGATATGGGGGTTTTGAAATTGGCTTAGAATCAGGAACTAAATCAATTTTGAATTCTACTTCTCGTTCAGGTATGACACTGGGTAACTCCTCAGGAAAAACATCAAGGTATTCATTTACCACTGGCACATCATTAATTTGAATAGTTCCCTTGTTTTCAACAATATGAGCAAGATAACTTTCACTTCCATTTTTCAGTAGTTTCTCAGTTTCCTAATATGTTATCAATTTTATGGGTTCATTATTGTATACAAACTGAAACTCTTTCTGAAAAACAACTTCTTTAGCTCTACAGTCAATCTTATCATGATAATCAGAAATCCAGTCCATCCCCAGAATAACATCAAACTCGACTAAGTGTAAAAAAAAGGTTTGCAGGTAAAGTCTTTCCACATACCACAATAGAAATATTCTTATAACTCCTCTTTGCTATAACATTTCCCCCTGGTGTTTTAACAACAAGTTCAGGTCTCATTTGTTGAGGTGATATTTCCAAACTACCAGAAAATTTCTCAGAGATGAAGGAATGTGTAGACAACATATCAAACAAAACTTTAGAAAAATCTGAGTGAACAAAAAAAGTACCTGATACAACTTCATTGGATGGCCCAACACCTGCTGACTTAGTCGCAAAAAATCTCACTACACCTTTCTGCTTGTAGTCTGGCTTCTTTGCATCATTTGGATCCCTCTTTGGATAGGCATTTTCATAGTGACCCATCTCACCACATTTAAAACACTTTACAGTTTTCTTATCAGGATTAGTCTTTGGATCATTTTCATTGCAATCTCAGGTCATATGTCCAAACTTACCACATTTAAAACACTTCCCAATTTTGATAAGACATTCCCCAGGGTGCTTCTTGCCACACATTTCACAAACTAGAAATTGGATTTTCTTACCATCAGATTTCTTTGGTTGATTCTTTCCCATTGCTTTCCAACGAGACCTCTTCTTCTCTTTGTTTCCAAAATGCATGTGATCGTCAGCAAATTCCATCTCTACCCTCTGAGCACATCGGACAAGTTTCTCATAACTTTTGAATTCACGGGAGGCCAATGCCCTTCGATACCTTGGCTTCAATCCTGAGTAAAAGCGGTTGATTTTGCTATCGATATCCAGAATAATATTTGGAGCATACCTTTCCAGTCGGGTGAAGTTCTCTTCATACAAAGCCACTGAATCTTCCTCCTTTTGTTTCAATTCAAGGAATTGCTTCTCCATTCTAAGTCGCACCACCTTAGGAAAATATTTTTCAAGAAAAAGAATTTTAAATTCATCCCACACTAAGGAATCAAAATCCTCTCTACCCCTGATATTCCTTACCATTGACCACCACTAATCAGCTTCCCCTTCAAAACGATAAATGGCAAGACTTACCTTTTGATTGTTCGAACATCCCATAACATCAAATATCTTTTCAAGGGCTTTAATCCATCCTTCTGCAGCCACTGGGTCAGAAGATCCATTGAATGCAGGAGGATGTTGTCTCATAAAATGTTCCACCACTGTCATGTTCCATTGGGGTACCTCTATTTGTTCTCTTGCATGGATGCCACCACCATTTATAGCCTGCGTTAGCTGAGCCATTACTGTCACAAACTGCTCGGTTCCAATCCCTACCATTCCGGGCTGTAGATCAGGAAGGATGTCATTCTGTCGGTGCCTCTCCTCTTCAGCATCCATGTTCCTTCTGCGGAAAACCATTCTAAACAAACATTTCTTAGATGAAGCAACATGGTAATCTTTAAATGCTATAACAAATTAAACATAGAGTGAAAATCATTTATGGTATTCTATTAGCATCACCCTAACCCCTAAAGTTATCTAAACCATCCTATGATACCAACTATAAAGACTGCACTTATTTCATACATAATCTTGAATTTATTCAAGAAAACACTTCCTTTTACATTGAGGATCTTTTCAAGTTTAGAGCTTTAGAGAATCAAGAAAAAACATTCATAACATTACACATTGTACATAGTGGATACCATAAAAACAGTTTCCATTTTCCTCAGAATATAAAACATTAGAACTTAAAACAAGACTCCTTGAAAATTCTTCAACATTTAACATGTCTTCCTTCCTTGTATTACTCATCCATTAACCTGTGAAAAAACATTTAAAAACTTGTGATGAGCACAAAAGCTCAGTAAGGTATGAAAAAGAAGGAAAAATCACATTAGTTCATGAATACTCATGACGTATGAAAACATTTTCAAAAGACATGCTTTCCACCCATAAATACTTAATTTGTTTAACATGATATTTACACAAGATCCACACAAACATAAATATAATCATAGAGGTATCTTGGGGAATTACTTACATAATCTTGTAACCATCTTGGCTACCTTAAAATTCTGTAACCCTCGCGGCTACCATACTTTGTGTAACCATTGCAGTTACACGTGGAGTAACCATACGGCCGACCTCCAACTTACTCATACCCAATGCATTGGAGGGAAATATAGGTCCCACCCTTCATTATAAACAATTCCCAATAACCAAAACATAATCATACAACATAAATAATAGCATAAAACATTTCTTTTGAATCTTGTAAAACAGAATTTTTAAAGAGGATTTTAGAAGAAAAGTCCCTTATAAACATCATATACTTGAAGTGAGACTTAATAGAGTGGATGGAATATGTATATACTCTATAAATACACATAATGAAACATAATATAAACAAAACCCATCACACAAACAATTTAAATATCACATAAATAATAAAGAAGAAGGTTAACCCAAAGAATGGAAATCGGGTTAAGAATTCCCTTACCTTAGGCTTATCTTACTTCAAAATTGTTTAAACCTCCTGTATAATGGTTAAAATAGTGTTATTAGTATTTTACAGAAACATGTTAATTTTTATAACATCTTATATGGTCATTTCATAACCTCATTTCACCCCTTAATTGTTCGTATTTTGTTCCTTCCATTATTTTGGGTGAGTTCTTTTGTGATTTTCACGATCGGTTCATGATGAATCGTTCTTGTTGATTGGAAGTGAAACTCCAGAATTGGAATGGAGTAGTATTTAAATATTTCTAGTACCATAAATTATACCATTTATCACTTTGATGCTTTATATGATGATGATTCATAAGTTAAAACATTAATTATGTTCGTTTAGATCATTTAAGTGGTTCTTTGATAATTACAACCTCATTTAGTCTTATAAATTTTAATCATGAGTAAAAAAGAATTACAGAACCTTATATGAGTCATAAAACATATATTATAACCTGGTTCATCCATATAAATGGTTTAATGACCATACTTGAAAGAATTAATGGAAATTGAAAATACATCGTCCACGATGTCGGTAATTCGACACAAATGGACAATGTTTTTTGATTCTTTAAATAAGTGGAATATGAGAAGAATACTGATGATTAATTTTCCATAATCATGAGAAAATAATGAATATACATGATTCTGGATATTTCATGCCTCTTGTATAAGAGGGAGTGAGGAAATAAGAGAAACGAATCATGAAATAAAAGAAAATCTTGAGAAATTTCTCACGAAAATTTGGCAGGCTAACGGCGTCTCTTAAATTTTCATAAAAACAAGATTGATGAGAGGAATGGAATATATCATCATTCATACAAGATATGGACATTAAGGGGGGAATATTTCATGAAATATCACAACATAGGACAAAGGTAATGCAAGAGAATAACAAAAAATGAAAGAAAATAAAGAAAATAAAAGATGTTGTTTACCTCTTGATCTCTTCTCCTTGAGATCCTTCTTAAGGGCTTTGATTTTGTTCTTTTGGTGAGACCAGAAACTCTAGGACGCGGGGAAGAAGATTGGGGAGAGAATTTGGCAGAAATTAGACAATTATCAATGCTTGAGAGGTGTGGAAGAAAGAGGGGAGTGAGGGTGGTATTTATAGTGGAGGGGAGAGGGGTTTTCTTAATATAAAATTGATTAGTTTATTAATTTCACCTAAGACAAGGAATAGTGAGTCTTGGATGACTAAGAATAGTAAATAAGACATGTGAGTTCGGGATTTGGGTGCTTACATCACTTGTGATGTCAGGAATAGTGGGTTTTAATTAAAATGTATTTATATGGTAAATTAATGTATTCTACTATTCACCAAAAAATCAAGGTTCTCAGAAAAATCCCAAAAATTTACCCCAACCATTTTTCAACGTGTAGAATACAAAAATGAAATCAATTTTTCAAAAATAATTTTCTAAGTATTATTAATTTAATATTTAAATAAAATCATAATTTACTTAAAAAAACAGTTTTTAAGATTAAAACTGATTTTATAGTTCTTTCAAAAATTACGTAGGGTCTTATAAAATTATCTAAAAACTATTATACATTGATTCAATAATTTATAAATACATTACAGGAAAATAAATATTCTTTTAAATTAATTAATTAATTATAATTATTTATTTATGACTTATAAAATACCAAAAACGTTTACTAAGGTCAAAATGTCACTTTCTAAGATGTCTAAATTTTATTTTATTATTCATAGGTAATGTTCTTCTTATTTAATATTCATAAGGGTAATATTATTATTCATAAGGGTAGGTTACTATTCATACGGGTAGGTTAATATTCACCAAAAAAACAAGTTTGTTTCATCAGACTCTAAATAACATACTGAACACAATTATAGATGACAGTTTCTTGAAATTCAAAACATAGAAGAAATAAAATTATGTTTAAAGGATACTTATAAATATATACCTTAAACAAAATTTCAAGCATTTTCAATTTATTTTTAAAAAACCTTGGGATGTTACATTATCCCCACCTTCTTGAAATTGCGTCCTCGCAATTTTATTTACTTATTAAACAACTGAGGGTATTTTTCCCTCATAGCATTTTCAGACTCCCATGTTGCTTCTTCAACTATGTGGTTTCTCCACAAAACCTTTACCTGGTGGATTACCTTATTCCGCAATACCTATTCTCTTCGATCAAGAATCTGAACCGGTTTTTCTTCATAAGAAAGGTTCTCTGCCAGCTGAACTGCTTCCGGCCTCAAAACATGTGATGAATCTGGAACATACTTTCTCAACATCGAAACATGAAAAACATTGTGTACCTGAAATAAGCTCAGAGGCAAAGTTACGCGGTATGCAACTATTCCAACTTTATCCAAGATTTCAAAAGGACCGATGAACCATGGACTTAGTTTCCCTTTCTTACCAAAACGCATCACACTTTTCTAAGGAGAGATTTTAAGGAAAACATGGTCACCTACCTCGAAAGAGAAGTATTTCCTTCTGTTATCTGCATAACTTTTCTGCCTACTCTGAGCTGTCCTCATGTGTTGCTGGATCATCCTCACTTTCTCATCCACTTCTTCTACTAATTCTGGCCCCATCAACTTTCTTTCACCGACTTCATCCCAAGACGCAGGAGTCCGACACTGCTTTCCATACAAGGACTCAAAAGGTGCCATCTGAATACTGGAATGGAAACTGTTATTATAAGAAAACTCAACTAATGAAAGATGCTGATCCCAACATCCCTGATAGTCCATTGAACAAGCTCGAAGCATATCCTCCAATGTTTGAATCATTCATTCTGACTGCCCATCTGATTGAGGATGAAAAGTTGTACTGAAATTCAACTCTGTGCCCAAAGACTTCTGAAGTCCCTTAAAAAATTTATAAGTAAACCTGGGATCTCGGTCAGACACAATGGAAGGAGGAACTCCATGTAACCTGACAATCTCCTTGAGGTACAATCGAGAAAGCTGATCTAATGTCATTGTATCTCGAATAGAAAGAAAATGAGCAGACTTTGTTAGCCGATCAACAATAACCCATATCGCATTATTACCTCGGAAGTCTTTGGTAGTCCCACCACAAAATCCATGGATATATTCTCCCATTTCCATTCTGGCAATGGAAAAGGCTGAAGCATCCCCTTCGGTAATTGCCGCTCTGCTTTAACATGCTGACATGTCAAACATTTCATTGTAAAATCATCAATATCTCTTTTCATCCCATTCCACCAATAATACTCTCGAAGGTCTCTGTACATCTTAGTACTTCCAGGATGAACATAAAATGGAGAACTATGAGCTTCACACAACAATTCTTTCTTCAGCTAGGAATCACATGGCACACACAACCTTTTTCCAAATCTTAAAACACAATATTTACCAAGATTAAATTCTGGAAACTTACCCATTTTAACCAATTCTACCTTTTTCTGTAGCTCACGGTCTTCCCTCTGCGCTTTCATAATTCTGTCTGACAACGAAGACTGCACTGAAACCTGAAACAAAACAGATATATTCCCTGCACCAACAACTTCTAAGCCAAAATTCATCAAATCATTAATCAAGGGATCATGTTCCAAACATAGCATGGTTAATGATGCATGATTTTTCCGACTTAAGGAATCCACTACTTTGTTTTCTTTTTCTGGATGGTAATTGATCGTGCAGTCATAATCCTTTATCAGTTCTAGACATCTTCTCTGCCTCATGTTTAATTCCTTCTGAGTGAATATATACTTAAGACTTTTATGGTCAGTATATATTTGGAATTTGGTTCCGTATAGATGATGCCTCCATATTTTCAAAGCAAAAACTACAGCTTCCAATTCCAAATCATGTGTGGGATAATTTAGCTCATGAGGTTTAAGTTGTCTCGAAGCATAGGCAATTACCTGATAATTCTGCATCAAAACACAACCAAGTCCCTTCAAAGAAGCATCACTGTAGATGACAAACTCACCATTCCGGGAAGGTAAGGCCAAAACTGGAGCATTCACCAATCTCTTCTTTAGTTCCTGAAAACAAACATCACATTCCTCTGTCCAAACAAATTTAACCCATTTCCGTGTTAACTTAGTTATTGGGCTAGATAACCGTGCAAAGTTCTTAACAAACCGTCGGTAATAACTTGCTAAGCCCAGAAAACTATGAATCTCTATAACATTTGTGGGTCTTGGCCATTCATCAACTACTTTTGTTTTGGCAGGATCAACTGTTATTCCATCCTTATTTACAATGTTCCCAAGAAAAGAAATATGTTGCAACCAAAAATCACACTTGCTGAATTTTCCATATAGTTTCTTTTCTTTGAAAGTTTGTAAAACAACACTTCGATGTTTTTCATGCTCCTATTTATTTTTAGAAAAAACCAGAATTTCATCAATAAATACAGCCACAAACTTGTCCAAGAACTCATGAAATACTCTATTCATAAGATTCATGAATACAGTAGGTTCATTAGTTAACCCAAATGGCATAACAACAAATTCATAATGCCCATATCTAGTACGAAAGGTTTTTTTCAAGATGTCATCCTCCTTCACCTTCAGCTGATGGTATCCGGATCTCAAGTCAATCTTAGAAAAGTACTGAGCTCCCTGGAGCTGATCAAACAAGTCATCAATATGAGGCAAAGGATACTTTTTTTTAACAGTGATGTTATTCAAAGATCTATAATCAATGAAAAGTCTCATGGAACCAACTTTCTTCTTAACAAACAAAACAGGGGCTCCCCATAGTGAAGTGCTGGGACGAATGAAGCCCTTGACAAACAAATCCTGCAACTGATTTTTTAATTCAAGAAGTTATATTAGAGCCATACGATATGGGGGTTTTGAAATTGGCTTAGCATCAGGAACTAAATCAATTGTGAATTATACTTCTCATTCAGGTATGACACTGGGTAACTCCTCAGGAAAAACATCAAGGTATTCATTTACCACTGGCACATCATTAATTTGAATAGTTCCCTTGTTTTCAACAATATGAGTAAGATAACTTTCACTTCCATTTTTCAGTAGTTTCTCAGCTTCCTGATATGTTATCAATTTTATGGGTTCATTATTATATACAAACTGAAACTCTTTCTGAAAAACAACTTCTTTAGCTCTACAGTCAATCTTAGCATGATAATCAGAAATCGATTCCATCCCCAGAATAACATCAAACTCGACTAAGGGTAAAAAAAGGTTTACAGGTAAAGTCTTTCCACATACCACAATAGAAATATTCTTATAACTCCTCTTTGATATAACATTTCCCCCTGGTGTTTTAACAACAAGTTCAGGTCTCATTTGTTGAGGTGATATTTCCAAACTACCAGAAAATTTCTCAGAGATGAAGGAATGTGTAGACCCCGTATCAAACAAAACTTTAGAAAAATCTGAGTGAACAAACAAAGTACCTGATACAACTTCATTGGATGGCCCAACACCTGCTGACGTAGTTGCAAATAATCTCACTACACCTTTGTTCTTGTAGTCTGGCTTCTTTGCATCATTTGGATCCCTCTTTGGACAGACATTTGCATAGTGACTCATCTCACCACATTTAAAACACTTTACAGTTTTCTTATCAGGATCAGTCTTTGGATCATTTTCATTACAATCTCGGGCCATATATCCAAACTTACCACATTTAAAACACTTCCCAATTTTGATAAGACATTCCCCAGGGTGCTTCTTGCTACACATTTCACAAACTGGAAATTGGATTTTCTTACCATCAGATTTCTTTGGTTGATTCTTACCCATTGCTTTCCAATGGGACCTCTTCTTCTCTTTGTTTCCAAAATGCATGTGATCGTCATCAAATTCCATCTCTACCCTCTCAGCACATCAGACAAGTTTCTCATAACTTTTGAATTCACGGGAGGCCAATTCCCTTCGATACCTTGGCTTCAATCCTGAGTAAAAGCGGTTGATTTTTCTATCAAGATCCAGAATAATATTTGGAGCATACCTCGCCGTCGGGTGAAGTTCGCTTCATACAAATCCACTGAATCTTCCTCCTTTTGTTTCAATTCAAGGAATTGCTTCTCCATTCTAAGTCACACCACCTTAGGAAAATATTTTTCAAGAAAAAGAATTTTAAATTCATCCCACACTAAGGCATCAAAATCCTCTCTACCCCTGATATTACTTACCATTGACCACCACTGATCAGCTTCCCCTTCAAAATGATAAATGGCAAGACTTACCTTTTGATTTTTCAAACATCCCATAACATCAAATATCTTTTCAAGGGATTTAATCCATCCTTCTGCTGCCACTGGGTCAGAAGATCCATTGAATGCAGGAGGATGTTGTCTCATAAAATGTTCCACCACTGTCATGTTCCGTTGGGGTACCTCTATTTGTTCTCTTGCATGGATTCCACCACCATTTATAGCCTGCGTTATCTGAGCCATTACTGTCACAAACTGCTCGGTTCCAATCCCTACCATTCCGGGCTGTAGATCAGGAAGGATGTCATTCTGTCGGTGCCTCTCCTCTTCAGCATCCATGTTCCTTCTGCGGACAACCATTCTAAACAAAAATTTCTTAGATGAAGCAGCATGGTAATCTTTAAATTCTATAACAAATTAAATATAGAGTGAAAATCATTTATTGTATTCTATTAGCATCACCCTAACCCCTAAAGTTATCTAAACCATCCTCTGATACCAACTATAAAGACCCGCACTTATTTCATACATAATATTGAATTTATTCAAGAAAACACTTCCTTTTACATTGAGGATCTTTTCAAGTTTAGAGATTTAGAGAATTAAGACAAAACATTCATAACATTACACATTGTACATAGTGGATACCATAAAAAACAGTTTCCATTTTCCTCAGAATATAAAACATTAAAACTTAAAACAAGACTCCTTGACAATTCTTCAACATTTAACATGTCTTCCTTCCTTGTATTACTCATCCATTAACCTGTGAAAAAACATTTAAAAACTTGGGATGAGCACAAAAGCTCAGTAAGGTATGAAAAATAAGGAAAAATCACATTAGTTCATGAATACTCATGACGTATGAAAACATTTTCAAAAGACATGCTTTCCACCCATAAATACTTAATTTGTGTAACATGATATTTACACAAGATCCACACAAACATAAATATAATCATAGAGGTATCTTGGGGAATTACTTACATAATCTTGTAACCATCTTGGCTACCTTAAAATTTTGTAACCCTCGCGGCTACCATACTTTGTGTAACCATCGCAGTTACACGTGGAGTAACCATACGGTCGACCTCCAACTTACTCATAACCAATGCATTGGAGGGAAATATAGGTCCCACCCTTAATTATAAACAATTCCCAATAACCAAAACATAATCATACAACATAAATAATATCATAAAAACATTGCTTTTGAATCTTGTAAAACAGAATTTTTAAAGAGGATTTTAGAAGAAAAGTCCCTTATAAACATCATATACTTGAAGTGAGACTTAATAGAGTGGATGGAATATGTATATAATCTGTAAATACACATAATGAAACATAATATAAATAGAACCCATCACACAAACAATTTAAATATCACATAAATAATAAAGAAGAAGGTTAACCCAAAGAATGGAAATCGGGTTAAGAATTCCCTTACCTTAGGCTTGTCTTACTTCAAAATTGTTTAAACCTCCTGTATAATAGTTAAAATAGTTTTATTAGTATTTTACAGAAACATGTTAATGTTTATAACATCTTATATGGTCATTTAATAACCTCATTTCACCCCTTAATTGTTCGTATTTTGTTCCTTGCATTATTTTGGGTGAGTTCTTTTGTGATTTTCACGATCGGTTCATGATGAATCGTTCTTGTTGATTGGAAGTGAAACTATAGAATTGGAATGGATTAGTATTTAAATATTTCCAGTACCATAAATTATACCATTTATCACTTTGATGCTTTATATGATGATGATTCATAAGTTAAAACATTAATTATGTTCGTTTAGATCATTTAAGTGGTTCTTTGATAATTACAACCTCATTTAGTCTTATAAATTTTAATCATGAGTAAAAAAGAATTCCAGAACCTTATATGAGTCATAAAACATATATTATAACCTGGTTCATCCATATAAATGGTTTCATGACCATACTTGAAAGAATTAATGGAAATTGAAAATACCTCGTCCACGATGTCGGTAGTTCGACACAAATGGACAATGTTTTTTGATTCTTTAAATAAGTGGAAGAGGAGAAGAATACTGATGAGGAATTTTCCATAATCAAGATAACATAATGAATATACATGATTCTGGATATTTCATGCCTCTTGGATAGGAGGGAGTGAGGAAATAAGATAAATGAATCATGAAATAAAAGAAAATCTTGAGAAATTTCTCACGAAAATTCGGCAGGCTAACGGCGTCTCTTAAAATTTCATAAAAACAAGATTGATGAGAGGAATGGAATATATCGTAATTCATACAAGATATGGACAGTAAGGGGGGAATATTTCATGAAATATCCCAACATAGGACAAAGGGAATGGAAGAGAATAACAAAAAATGAAAGAAAAGAAAGAAAATAAAAGAGGTTGTTTACCTCTTGATCTCTTCTCCTTGAGATCCTTCTTAAGGGCTTTGATTTTGGTCTTTTGGTGAGACCATCAGCTCTAGGACGTGGGGAAGAATATTGGGGAGGGAATTTGGCAGAAATTAGACAATTATCAAGGCTTGAGAGGTGTGGAAGAAAGAGGGGAGTGAGGGTGGTATTTATAGTGGAGGGGAGAGGGGTTTCCTTAATATAAAATTGATTAGTTTATTAATTTCACCTAAGACAAGAAATAGTGATTCTTGGATGACTAAGAATAGTAAATAAGACATGTTAGCTTGGGATTTGGGTGCTTACATCACTTGTGATGTCAGGAATAGTGTGTTTTAATTAAAATGTATTTATATAGTAAATTAATGTATTCTACTATTCACCAAAAAATCAAGGTTCTCAGAAAAATCCCAAAAATTTACCCCAACCATTTTTCGACGTGTAGAATCCAAAAATGAAGTCCATTTTTCAAAAATAATTTTCTAAGTATTATTAATTTAATATTTAAATAAAATCATAATTTACTTAAAAAAACAGTTTTTAAGATTAAAACTGATTTTATAGTTCTTTCAAAAATTACATAGGGTCTTATAAAATTATCTAAAAACTATTATACATTGATTAAATAATTTATGAATACATTACAGGAAAATAAATATTCTTTTAAATTAATTAATTAATTATAATTAATTATTTATGACTTATAAAATACCAAAAACGTTTACTAAGGTCAAAATGTCACTTTCTAAGATGTCTAAATTTTATTTTATTATTCATAGGTAATGTTATTCTTATTTACTATTCATAAGGGTCATAATACTATTCATAAGGGTAGGTTATTATTCATAAGGGTAGGTTAATATTCACCAAAAAAACAAGTTTGTTTCATGAGACTCTAAATAGCATACTGAACACAATTGTAGGTGACAGTTTCTTGAAATTCAAAACATAGAAGAAATAAAATTATGTTTAAAGGATACTTATAAATATATACATTAAACAAAATTTCAAGCATTTTCAATCTATTTTTAGAAAACCTTGGGATGTTACATTATCCCCACCTTCTTGAAATTGCGTCCTCGCAATTTTATTTACTTATTAAACAACTGAGGGTATTTTTCCCTCATAGCATTTTCAGACTCCCATGTTGCTTCTTCAACTATGTGGTTTCTCCACAAAACCTGTACCTGGTGGATTACCTTATTCCGCAATACCTGTTCTCTTCGATCAAGAATCTGAACCGGTTTTTCTTCATAAGAAAGGTTCTCTTCCAGCTGAACTGCTTCCGGCCTCAAGACATGTGATGAATCTGGAACATACTTTCTCAACATCGAAACATGAAAAACATTGTGTACCTGAAATAAGCTCGGAAAGCAAAGTTACGCGGTATGCAACTGTTCCAAATTTATCCAAGATTTCAAAATGACCTATGAACCATGGACTTAGTTTCCCTTTCTTACCGAAACGCATCACACTTTTCCAAGGAGAGATTTTAAGGAAAACATGGTCACCTACCTCGAAAGAGAAGTCTTTCCTTCTGTTATCTGCATAACTTTTTTGCCTACTCTGAGCTATCCTCATGTGTTGCTGGATCATCCTCACTTTCTCATCCACTTCTTATACTAATTCTGGCCCCATCAACTTTCTTTCACCGACTTCATCCCAAAACGCAGGAGTCCGACACCGCTTTCCATACAAGGCTTCAAAAGGTGCCATCTGAATACTGGAATGGAAACTGTTATTATAAGAAAACTCAACTAATGAAAGATGTTGATCCCAACTTCCCTGATAGTCCATTGAACAAGCTCGAAGCATATCCTCCAATGTTTGAATCATTCGTTCTGACTGCCCATCTGATTGAGGATGAAAAGTTGTACTGAAATTCAACTCTGTGCCCAAAGACTTCTGAAGTCCCTTACAAAATTTGGAAGTAAACCTGGGATCTCGGTCAGACACAATGAAAAGAGGAACTCCATGTAACCTGACAATCTCCTTGAGGTATAATCGAGAAAGCTGATCTAATGTCATTGTATCTTGAATAGAAAGAAAGTGAGCAGACTTTGTTAGCTGATCAACAATAACCCATATCGCATTGTTACCTCGAGAAGTCTTTGGTAATACCACCACAAAATCCATGGATATATTCTCCCATTTCCATTCTGGCACTGGAAAAGGCTGAAGCATCCCCTTCGGTAATTGCCGCTCTGCTTTAACCTGCTGACATGTCAAACATTTCACTGTAAAATCAGCAATATCTCTTTTCATCCCATTCTACCGATAATACTCTCGAAGGTCTCTGTACATCTTAGTACTTCCAGGATGAACAGAAAATGGAGAACTATGAGCTTCACACAACAATTCTTTCTTCAGCAAGGAATCACAAGGCTCACACAACCTTTTTCCAAATCTTAAAACACAATCTTTACCAAGATTAAATTCTGGAAACTTACCCATTTTAACCAATTCTACCTTTTTCTGTAGCTCACGGTCTTCCCTCTGCGCTTTCATAATTCTGTATGACAATGAAGACTGCACTGAAACCTGAAACAAAACAGATATATTCCCTGCACCAACAACTTCTAAGCCAAAATTCATCAAATCATTAATCAAGGGATCATGTTCCAAACGTAGCATGGTTAATGATTCATGATTTTTCCGACTTAAGGCATCCACTACTTTGTTTGCTTTTTCTGGATGGTAATTGATCGTGTAGTCATAATCCTTTATCAGTTCTAGCCATCTTCTCTGCCTCATGTTTAATTCCTTCTGAGTGAATATATACTTAAGACTTTTATGGTCAGTATATATTTGGAATTTGGTTCCGTATAGATGATGCCTCCATATTTTCAAAGAAAAAACCACAGCTGCCAATTCCAAATCATGTGTGGGATAATTTAGCTCATGAGGTTTAAGTTGTCTCAAAGCATAGGCAATTACCTGATCATTCTGCATCAAAACACAACCAAGTCCCTTCAAAGAAGAATCATTGTAGATGACAAACTCACCATTCCGGGAAGGTAAGGCCAAAACTGGAGCATTCACGAATCTCTTCTTTAGTTCCTGAAAACAAACATCACATTCCTCTGTCCAAACAAATTTAACCCCTTTCCATGTTAACTTAGTTATTGGGATAGATAACCGTGCAAAGTTCTTAACAAACCGTCGGTAATAACTTGCTAAGCCCAGAAAACTACGAATCTCTGTAACATTTGTGGGTCTTGTCCATTCATCAACTACTTTTATTTTAGCAGGATCAACTGTTATTCCATCCTTATTTACAATGTGCCCAAGAAAAGAAATCTGTTGCAACCAAAAATCACACTTGCTGAATTTTCCATATAGTTTCTTTTCTTTTAAAGTTTGTAAAACAACCCTTAGATGTTTTTCATGCTCCTCTTTATTTTTAGAAAAAACCAGAATGTCATCAATAAATACAACCACAAACTTTTCCAAGAACTCATGAAATACTCTATTCATAAGATTCATGAATACAGCAGGTGCATTAGTTAACCCAAATGGCATAACAACAAATTCATAATGCCCATATCTAGTACGAAAGGTTGTTTTCGAGATGTCATCCTCCTTCACCTTCAGCTGATGGTATCCGGATCTCAAGTCAATCTTCGAAAAGTACTGAGCTCCCTAGAGCTGATCAAACAAGTCATCAATATGAGGCAAAGGATACTTGTTTTTAACAGTGATGTTATTAAAAGCTCTATAATCAATAAAAAGTCTCATGGAACCATCTTTCTTCTTAACAAACAAAAGAGGGGCTCCCCATGGTGAAGTGCTGGGACGAATGAAGCCCTTGACAAGCAAATCCTGCAACTGATTTTTTAATTCAAGAAGTTCTATTAGATCCATACGATATGGGGGTTTTGAAATTGGATTAGCATCAGGAACTAAATCAATTTTGAATTCTACTTCTCATTCAGGTATGACACTGGGTAACTCCTCAGGAAAAACATCAAGGTATTCATTTACCACTGGCACGTCATTAATTTGAATAGTTCCCTTGTTTTCAACAATATGAGAAAGATAACTTTCACTTCAATTTTTCAGTAGTTTTTCAGCTTCCTGATATGTTATCAATTTTGTGGGTTCATTATTGTATACAAACTGAAACTCTTTCTGAAAAACAACTTCTTTAGCTCTACAGTCAATCTTAGCATGATAATCAGAAAGCTAGTCCATCCCCAGAATAACATCAAACTCGACTAAGGGTAAAAAAAAGTTTGCAGGTAAAGTCTTTCCACATACCACAATAAAAATATTCTTATAACTCCTCTTTGCTATAACATTTCCCCCTGGTGTTTTAACAACAAGTTCAGGTCTCATTTGTTGAGGTGATATTTCCAAACTACCAGAAAATTTCTCGGAGATGAAGGAATGTGTAGACCCCATATCAAACAAAACTTTAGAAAAATCTGAGTGAACAAACAAAGTACCTGATACAACTTCATTGGATGGCCCAACACCTGCTAACATAGTCGCAAAGGATCTCACTACACCTTTCTGCTTGTAGTCTGGCTTCTTTGCATCATTTGGATCCCTCTTTGGACAGTCATTTTCATAGTGACCCATCTCACCACATTTAAAAAACTTTACAGTTTGCTTATCAGGATCAGTCTTTGGATCATTTTCATTGCAATCTCAGGCCATATGTCCAAACTTACCACATTTAAAACACTTCCCAGTTTTGATAAGACATTCCCCAGGGTGCTTCTTGCCACACTTTTCAAAAACTGGAAATTGGATTTTCTTACCATCAGATTTCTTTGGTTGATTCTTACCCATTGCTTGCCAACGGGAACTCTTCTTCTCTTTGTTTCCAAAATGCATGTGATCGTCAGCAAATTTCATCTCTACCCTCTCAGCATATTGGACAAGTTTCTCATAACTTTTGAATTCACGGGAGGCCAATGCCCTTCGATACCTTGGCTTCAATCCTGAGTAAAAGCGGTTGATTTTGCTATCGAGATCCAGAATAAGATTTGGAGCATACCTCGCCATTCGGGTGAAGTTCGCTTCATACAAAGCCACTGAATCTTCCTCCTTTTGTTTCAATTCAAGGAATTGCTTCTCCATTCTAAGTCGCACCACCTTAGGAAAATATTTTTCAAGAAAAATACTTTTAAATTCATCCCACACTAAGGCATCAAAATCCTCTCTACCCCTGATATTCCTTACCATTGACCACCACTGATCAGCTTCCCCTTCAAAACGATAAATGGAAATACTTACCTTTTGATTGTCCGAACATCCCATAACATCAAATATCTTTTCAAGGGATTTAATCCATCCTTCTGGTGCCACTGGGTCAGAAGATCCATTGAATGCAGGAGGATGTTGTCTCATAAAATGTTCCACCACTGTCATGTTCTGTTGGGGTACCTCTATTTGTTCTCTTGCATGGATGCCACCACCATTTATAGCCTGGGTTAGCTGAGCCATTACTATCACAAACTGCACGGTTCCAATCCCTACCATTCTGGGATGTAGATCGGGAAGGATGTCATTCTGTTGGTGCCTCTCCTCTTCAGCATCCATGTTCCTTCTGCGGACAACCATTCTAAACAAACATTTCTTAGATGAAGCAACATGGTAATCTTTAAATGCTATAAAAAATTAAACATAGAGTGAAAATCATTTATGGTATTCTATTAGCATCACCCTAACCCCTAAAGTTATCTAAACCATCCTCTGATACCAACTATAAAGACCCGCACTTATTTCATACATAATCTTGAATTTATTAAAGAAAACACTTCCTTTTACAATGAGGATATTTTCAAGTTTATAGCTTTAGATAATTAAGACAAAACATTCATAACATTACACATTGTACATAGTGGATACCATAAAAAATAGTTTCCATTTTCCTCAGAATATAAAACATTAAAACTTAAAACAAGACTCCTTGACAATTATTCAACATTTAACATGTCTTCCTTCCTTGTATTACTCATCCATTAACCTGTGAAAAATCATTTAAAAACTTGGGATGAGCACAAAAGCTCAGTAAGGTATGAAAAAGAAGGAAAAATCACATTAGTTCATGAATACTCATGACGTATGAAAACATTTTCAAAAGACATGCTTTCCACCCATAAATACTTAATTTGTGTAACATGAGATTTAAAAAAGATCCACACAAACATAAATATAATCATAGAGGTATCTTGGGGCATTACTTACATAATCTTGTAACCATCTTGGCTACCTTAAAATTTTGTAACCCTTGCGGCTACCTTACTTTGTGTAACCATCGCAGTTACACGTGGAGTAACCATACGGCCGACCTCCAACTTACTCATACCCAATGAATTGGAGGGAAATGTAGGTCCCACCCTTCATTATAAACAATTCCCAATAACCAAAACATAATCATACAACATAAATAATAGCATAAAAACATTGCTTTTGAATCTTGTAAAACAGAATTTTTAAAGAGGATTTTAGAAGAAAAGTCCCTTATAAACATCATATACTTGAAGTGAGACTTAATAGAGTGGATGGAATATGTATATACTCTGTAAATACACATAATGAAACATAATATAAACATAACCCATCACACAAACAATTTAAATATCACATAAATAATAAAGAAGAAGGTTAACCCAAAGAATGGAAATCGGGTTAAGAATTCCCTTACCTTAGGCTTGTCTTACTTCAAAATTGTTTAAACCTCCTGTATAATGGTTAAAATAGTGTTATTAGTATTTTACAGAAACATTTTAATGTTTATAACATCTTATATGGCCATTTTATAACCTCATTTCACCCCTTAATTGTTTGTATTTTGTTCCTTGCATTATTTTGGGTGAGTTCTTTTGTGATTTTCACGATCGGTTCATGATGAATCGTTCTTGTTGATTGGAAGTGAAACTCCAGAATTGGAATGGAGTAGTATTTACATATTTCCAGTACCATAAATTATACCATTTATCACTTTGATGCTTTATATGATGATGATTCATAGGTTAAAACATTAATTATGTTCGTTTAGATCATTTAAGTGGTTCTTTGATAATTACAACCTCATTTAGTCTTATAAATTTTATTCATGAGTACAAAAGAATTCCAGAACCTTATATGAGTCATAAAACATATATTATAACCTGGTTCATCCATATAAATGGTTTCATGACCAGACTTGAAAGAATTAATGGAAATTGAAAATACATCGTCCACGATGTCGGTAGTTCGACACAAATGCACAATGTTTTTTGATTCTTTAAATAAGTGGAAGAGGAGAAGAATACTGATGAGGAATTTTCCAGAATCATGAGAACATAATGAATATACATTATTCTAGATATTTCATGCCTCGTGGATAAGAGGGAGTGAGGAAATAAGAGAAACGAATCATGAAATAAAAGAAAATCTTGAGAAATTTCTCACGAAAATTCGGCAGGCTAACGGCGTCTCTTAAAATTTCATAAAAACAAGATTGATGAGAGTAATGGAATATATCATCATTAATACAAGATATGGACATTAAGGGGGGAATATTTCATGAAATATCCCAACATAGGACAAAGGGAATGGAAGAGAATAACAAAAAAAGAAAGAAAAGAAAGAAAATAAAAGAGGTTGTTTACCTCTTGATCTATTCTCCTTGAGATCCTTCTTAAGGGCTTTGATTTTGGTCTTTTGGTGAGACCAGAAGCTCTAGGATGTGGGGAAGAAGATTGGGGAGGGAATTTGGCAGAAATTAGACAATTCTCAAGGCTTGAGAGGTGTGGAAGAAAGAGGGGAGTGAGGTGGTATTTATAGTGGAGGGGAGAGGGGTTTCCTTAATATAAAATTGATTAGTTTATTAATTTCACCTAAGACAAGGAATAGTGAGTCCTGGATGACTAAGAATAGTAAATAAGACATGTGATTCTTGGATTTGGGTGCTTACATCACTTGTGATTTCAGGAGTAGTGGGTTTTAATTAAAATGTATTTATATGGTAAATTAATGTATTCTACTATTCACCAAAAAATCAAGGTTCTCAGAAAAATCCCAAAAATTTACCCCAACCATTTTTCGACGTGTAGAATCCAAAAAAGAATTCCATTTTTCAAAAATAATTTTCTAAGTATTATTAATTTAATATTTAAATAAAATCATAATTTACTTAAAAAAACAGTTTTTAAGATTAAAACTGATTTTATAGTTCTTTCAAAAATTACGTAGGGTCTTATAAAATTATCTAAAAACTATTATACATTGATTCAATAATTTATTAATACATTACAGAAAAATAAATATTCTTTTAAATTATTTAATTAATTATAATTAATTATTTATGACTTATAAAATACCAAAAACGTTTACTAAGGTCAAAATGTCACTTTCTAAGATGTCTAAATTTTATTTTATTATTCATAGGTAATGTTCTTCTTATTTACTATTCATAAGGGTCATATTAATATTCATAAGGGTTGGTTACTATTCATAAGGGTAGGTTAATATTCACCAAAAAAACAAGTTTGTTTCATCAGACTCTAAATAACATACTGAACACAATTATAGATGACAGTTTCTTGAAATTCAAAACATATAAGAAATAAAATTATGTTTAAAGGATACTTATAAATATATACCTTAAACAAAATTTCAAGCATTTTCAATTTATTTTTAGAAAACCTTGGGATGTTACAGTACTAATAGCTTCTCTCCAATAGAACTTTGAAAGTTTCTATTCCACTAACATACTTCTTCCCATTTCAACCAAACTTATATTCTTTCTTTCTGATACTCCATTTTATTGAAGAGTATAGGGAGCACTATACTAATGCTTGATACCATGCTTTCTCAGATAATTTTCAAAAGTATTTCTCATGAATTTGGTACCATTATATGCTCTCAACTTTTTTATATATACCCCAATTTCTTTCTCAACTTCTTTTCTAAAAAACATGAACATTTCCACAGCCTATGACTTATGTTTCATAAACATGATGTTTGTCATCTGAGAGAAATAATCAATAAAAGTGATAAATTATAAATCTCATTTTGCTGATTGATTTCTCATCAACCCACATATATTATAATGAATAAATTCAACAGTTCTTGTAGACTAAATCTCAACTCTCTTGTGACTTTTTTTAGTCATCTTCCCTTTTTGACAAGTAAAAAAAACATCTTCATGTCTTCTTTTCAATTTTAGAAAATAATAGGCATCATAAAATTTTGAATGTTTGTTCATGTTTTTCTACCCAAGATGCCCAAGTCTTTGATGCCAAATTTTTTTCATCATCAACACTCAAGTAACAGGAGTTATTAAACTCTCAAAGTTGAAATAGATTACCACTAGTTCTTTATCCTTTTTTAATAACTTTTCCATATTTCACACTTCTAATTATACATGAATATTTTCTGAAAATCACTTCTTTTCCATCATCATATAGTTTATGTACAATAAGTAAGTTATGTTTTATCCCATAAACAAATAAAATTTCCTTATATTTCAAATTTTTTGCTTCAATCCCAACCATTCTAATTCCTATAATTTTTAAGGAACTATCATTACCAAAGTTAACTACTCCTCCATCATGACTTTAAACATGTTTCAATATTTTTATATCACCAGTCATATGTGAAGAAAAAACACTATCAAGTATCCACGGTTTGTTCCTTTTACTTGATTTCAAATCTAACTCAATAACAAAAGTGATTTACTCAACTTTATTATTTCCAACTTCCTTTTATTTTCTTCCATAAGAAACTTGTTCTAAAAGAAGTTGCATACATCTTTTGGCATGATGACTAACCTGATCACATCTTCCAAAAACTTCTTCCAAACATTCAAATTGATTTTTTTTTTGGAAAGTTTCTAACATATTGAGATTTTTCTTTTCTAACTTCCTATGGGTTAGTAAAGTTAATCATCATTCTTCCACCATTTATTTCTCTTTGTTCAAACCTTCTTCCAGGGAGTGACAAGTTATGCCAATAATTATATGATCTGTGACCATAGATTCCACAACACCATCAATAGCCATAAAATCTTTATTTTTTATTGAAGTAAGATATTTCTCTGTAGAAACTTTATTGAGGTTGATAACTTCTTCTTGTTCTAACATATTCTGGGCATGGACCATCTTTCCTTCTGAGTGAGTTTTCAAATTTTGTAGATGTGATAGGTTTCTCACATACTTTATCCAACCAAACTTTCCCAGTACTTTTCTTATCACCTATAATGTTAAAAAATCAGATGAAATATTATTTTTAAAGGGTGAGGAATTAACCTGATTCTTGATCTGAGCTTTCTCCAGTCTCAACTTTTACTTCTAAATATTTTTTGAAGTTTTAATTCATCTTCCTCAAGGTACTTTCATACTCGATAAGTTTTGATTGAAACTTATTAACTTCTTCCTTCTTAGTTTTCAGCGTTTTACTAAGATCTTCAAACATTTTTTCCAATTCATCAATTCTAATTTTGTAAATTAAGATCTCCTGAATTTATTATTTCTCCTTATTGATGACATCTTTTCTTCCTTTAGTAACTTATTCACAATATTTCTTCATTACTTTGATTTATTTCTTTAGAGTTTTATTTTTCTCAAGATATGCAACAAGTTCAATTCTGAGTTGGTACTCTCTATATGATTCTTCACCACCTTCTTCACAATCTAAGGAATCATTTTTTTTCAAAAATTTTTCAATGAAGGTTCTGAATTTTTCTAAACTTTCATCTTCTAAATGATTTTTTTTAGTTTATTTTCATTTAACTTTCTTACCCAACATACTTATTTTTTCTCTCGTTAACTTCTTATATTTTTTGGATGAATTTTATTCTTTATAAATTTTTTTCCAATTCTTCCACTGATTTTTTTCATCAGAATCACCTTGATATTCTACAATTTCCTTCTTAGGGAAATTCATAGCAAAGTGTTTGATTCTACTACTGTCAAAACATTTGAGTATAAGTTTACCTACATACTTTCCTATTCCTCTTATATATTTCTTAGATATAAGACGCGTGATTTTTTCATTTAACTCATCATCCTATTTATCTTTATAGTCATAAGGATTAACATCTTCAATATCTTGCATTTTCATTTTTCTCATGGATTCAAATTCCATTTTACCTTTTATCTTCTTTTTGAACATTGGAGATTTCCTCATTTCATAAGAAACAAAAAATTTATGCAATTCATCAAGAGATAAATCATATTTATCTTCTAAAGAGGATATTTTAGAATCAACCAAGTCTGGAAATTTTCTCATAATTTTCTTCACAATTGTAGAATCTTCCAGGACGTCTCTAAATCCTATGATGTTGAAAAGAATTTCATTTACTCTATTGAATTATTCATTAATGGTTTCTTCATCTATTATTATTATTTATTCATACTTACTATGCCATATTTGTAGCTTTTGTTCCTTCACTTTAGTATTCCCTTTGAAAATACTTTTTGGATTTTCCCACATACTCTTTGAATTTTTTAGACCCATCACCTTCATATAAACATTTTATGATAAGAAAATAAGGATATAATTTCTATCCTTTTCATCAACTTTGATATTTATCTTGTCAAAAAAATCACCGGGGAATCCTTATCAATAGGTGGAAACCCAATTGTAGTAGCATCAACAAATTCTATGCCAATAGATAAAAGATAAGGAATCATCCTATTTTTCCATCCATAATAATTTTTTCCATAAAATGTAGGAATACCTCTACTATTGATAGAATTGAGATTATCCATGATAAGGATTTAACAAAATAACCTCCCTATATTACCAATTTAAGTTCTAAATTATTGAATAACAACTGAGAAGGGGGTGGAATCAGTTGCTCAATTTTTATAAGTTTTAAGATTTTTAGAAACCTAACCCTAGAAACCTGTTAAATTTTATATCCTTATAATCTTTTAGTAAATAATCATGCCTGAAAAAGTAGACAAGCAAGTAAATCACATGAGATTTACAATGTTCGGTATTAATGTGATAACCTACATCCTTGGCATAGCCACTCTCATGGGTCTATAGAAATTTACTATTATGAAGAATTGAATATAACTTGTGTCAACTCTCGTTAGACACCTTCTATCTCCCAGTAGGAATGATTATACTGAGTCTCATTAGTTTACAAAGTTTTCTTATAAATAATTGAGCCAAAACAAAATAATAAAGACTTTGTTCAAAATGCTCTTCAAATGCTCGGTCTGGATCCTCAATCTGATTTGGATAGGTCTAATTCTCTTAGTCCGATGAGGCTGGGTCCGATGGACTTAGTCTGATGAATTTAGTCGGATGGACTTGGTACAATAAACCCATTCACAATTTTCATTACTCAAACTCTGTTCAAATACTCAGTTTGATCTTCCTCAGTCTGGTAAACAAAACTTTCAGGTGTTCGACCTTCTTCTAAGATCTCATTCTGAAAATAGAAACTTGACATGAATTATATAGCACTCTTCCTTTTCTGCATATGAAAAAAGTTTAAAAGTACAAATGTGCTATTATTCTATTTATAGGAAAATAATAATAGAAAAGGAAAAAACTAAAAAACTTTTCTTGCTTACTCAAATTTAAAATCTCTAAAAATTTATCATAATTAAACATAAAATTTTAATGCTTCAAACCTTGTCAATATTTCTATGAATTAGTCTTTTCAAACATACTAAATTTGATTCATTCTGATTTAATTTCCTCAGATTTAGTCTGATTAACTTTCTCAACTTCAATCTAATTAACTTCCTCAACTTTAATCTAATTAACTTCCTCAGCTTCAGTCTAATTAACTTCCTTAGCTTCAGTCTAATTAAATTCCTTAGCTTCAGTTTAATTAACTTCCTTAGCTTCAGTCTGCTTAACTTCATCATCTTTAGTCTGATTAACTCCATTGGATTTAGTCCAATTAAATTCCTCGTCTTTAGTCCGATGGAATCCTCATAATGATAGAATTGTCATTATAATAGAAATTATTCAATGGTTACTTCACTTATAAACTGTGAAATTATTCAAACCTCATCAGCTATAACTCATTCAGACTTCTGAAAACTTATGTGCTTGATACTTTTGGATATGATGCAAACTTTGTATTGATTTTTGGAACTGATGAAATATTTATTATTCCTCTATTTCTTCAAAAGATTTTATCATGATAATGATTTTTGATTTATGAGAACTCCATGACTAGTAAATAATCATCTATTTTAACATTATAAAGTAAAGAACTTTATCACACATGACATCATTGTCTTCATTCAAATTCTTCAGCAACATTCTGACTTCCTCACTCCTCAACTTATGACTTTCTAACTAATTTCAAGTCTAATGAATCTTGAAATTAATTTCGATGGATCTGAGTCTGATGGTGTGTCTGATCAATAACTATATATAACTTATAGCTTCCATCTTCCTTACACCTTATGTGTCTAGTACTACTTATTCTAAAAACATGTCTCTAAAAACAACTTTCTCAAAGACAAGAATTTTCTCCCCCTTTTTATTTAGATTCAAACATTCAGAAAATTTCATCTTTCTTATAAAAACTTCTGGTGGATTGGGTTTGATCCTAAAGAACAAAAATATTAGTTATCAAAAAATACAAAAACTTTTTTAAAATAAATCATCACAAGGGTTCTTCAAATATAAAAAGCATAATGGAAAAATAAGAGAAACTTTTGATACCAAATGTTTATTGGAGTTTAGTACTCAATAAGGATGGTGAATTGAGTGTCCAACAAAATGTTCTGTTAAAACGTATTTATAAAACAAAATTTCTAGATCTAGAAAACACTCATTTAACTAATATAGTAGGAATATCTAATTTAATGTTTTAAAATAACCACTCAAGATCTTGATCAAAACTCAGTTAGAATAACTTGATATTATCCTAATATTTTTAGATTTTTCTACTTACATTAAATATTAGATATATCATATGTAAAATATATCTATAAAAGTATAGTTTTTCAAAATAGATTTAAAAAATGGTTTTAAAACAAAGTAAGAAAAACTTTAAAACACACAATAGAAATAAAAATACAAGAGGTTTGGTCTCAATGCGAGACCTAGTCCTCTCAACTTCATAGTAACCTATTGTCATGAAAGTTTGTAAAAATAAATAGATGATCCACAACTTGGATCAGGTATATTTTACAACATCATGTAGGTCTATCCAGACTTATTACACAGCCACTTCCATAGTTTTCATGGGAGTAAAAATGTGAAATAAATAAGGGAAAGATTATTTGAGTACTCTTCTATGATCTATAAGAGTATATTCTTTAAGAGATACACAAATAAATTCAAGCACAACACAAAGATAAAATAAAAGTAAAGAGAGATGAAGGTTTGATGTAGTGTTAGATCAAAGTTGAGTTGTTCTGTAGAAGTATCTTATCTTCTTGACATCTTCATTTAGTTATGATATGAGATGAAAAGACTAAAAAGTGTTCTAAAATCTTACGGTGAAGTGATAATGGGAATAAAGGGTAATAATATGTTTGAAACAAATCACTTTTTTCATTTTTTTTCCATTCATGTATTATCTATCTCTGTTATCCTTTTAAAATAAATCTTTCTCCAAAAAGACCCTTTGGAGAATGATCATTATGACTCATCATGCTCGGTATGAAATATGGGAGCATTAAATGCTTTAGAACTCACATTTAATTTTTCACATAAGGTGATTGGAGTATATATAATTAAAATATAATTTACTTTAGACATGGTTGCTTGAAGTGTATCACAACATATTATCCACGATCGCTCTAATAATTGGAAACAACTTTTGGTTGAATTCCCTAATAATTCATGTGTTCAATCCAAAGAATGTGTGGTCACTTTATCTAATCATGCGGTCACTTGAACTCCTTATGGTCGCTTCATCACTTTTCCAAAATATCAACTTGTTCATATGTTTACTTGACTTTACCATGCGAATGATCGAAAACTATGTGTGGTTGCTCCGACACTTAGTGATTTTATTAATAGAATGGATATACCATGTGGTCACTTCACTTGGCCTTGCGGCCGCTTGGTTATATTGTTAGTTTGGGAGTTTGGGAGAAATCCTCCATGGTCGATCGAGTATACATGCAATCAATCCACTTGACTATTTGGTCGCTTCAACTCTTTGCAAAAATTCTACTAAGTTCCAAGTTGCTTCATGAGGTCGATTGAACTTGTTTTGTGGTTGGTCGAGTACTCTTATGGTTGCTTGAGTGCTTATATATTTTTCACTCTTCTGACTCATAGTTTCTTGTTTGTATAGACTTTATTTACGGTCGATCTAACACATAGGAAATTTTCCATAAATAACCAAAAAAATACAAATTTCTAAAATAAAACACAGAATTCATTAATAATAAAATAAACATGATTTGTAATAACTAAAACAAGGAATTCCTGGACTATGATAATAGTTATTATATAAATTTATATATAAATTGATAAATATTTGTACGTTAGTTTATATATAAATATATAATAGTAGGTTTTGTGCTAATGGGACCACCTAAACAAGTGGTCCAGGTGTAGTGATCATTTGATTCTTCACCTCCGTAGTAAGGAGAGAAAATCGAATTTGTTTCTTCATATTTATTGAAAAAAAAAGGAGTCATGTGTGACACATTCACTAAAAAAATACTTTTATAGCGAATCATTTATTAAGAAAAATAAAAAATATTAACACAAAGGTGGAAAAAGAAAAAGTAATCATAACTTGGTCTCGAGCATCTATAATAATACTTATAATGATCGACTATAATATTTATATCCATAACAGAAAGGAAAATTTGCCTATATTTATAACAGATCGTATGGTAGGCCAAAAATTGGGAGATAACATTTTTATGCATCATCGAGGGTTCGAATCCTAAGCGGCGCATTGTGTAACGACCCGTGTCATTACAGGTTGTTGAAAATCATAGGAAATTTGAATTTTTTAATTTTTGATCCCAAAGAGGGGGGAGTTTTTATAATTGAGACTTGAATTGGGAATTAGAGAGTTGAAACACCCATAGGATATGGTTTTGGATGTGGGTGTAGGCCTGGGAGGTGACTCGGTTGTAGTATCCCAAAACGGTTTAAGATTTTTCTTAAATATAAAATCTTAGTTTAAAATGGAAATTTTAAGATTTTTGGGGAGTCCATACGTGGATGGGTGTTTGGAAATGTTTTTTCAATCAGATCAGGGTCTAGAAATGTGTAACAGGTCTTGCTGGAGGTTTTGGAAGTGTTGAAATAGGTCTGGATTTAATCTTTTAGAGTTCACCAGGTTTCAAGAGTGAGTTAGGGTTGGTTTTCAAGTCTATAAGTGTGGTGGGTGTATTGTTAAATTATTTTGGGTTGGTTTAGGATGTTGTGATTTTTGGAAAGAAAATGGGGACCTCCTTGAGGTTTCGAGGGTGTTGATATAGGCTTAAGAATTGTCCTTTGGAGTTAGCCCTATCTTGGGGACTTAATTTTTGTTCAAATCTATTATTGGTGATTTTGAATTAATGTCTACAATTCTTGGGTTTATTATAGATCTAAAAGAATTCTTAGGAAACTTTTAGAAGTTTTTTGGGTATTTTTAAAGTTCCGGTAAATTTTTAAAAGTTGTGGTTAAGTGTTTACCCTTACGCAAGGGTACCCCCTATGTATAAGGGAAACTTACATAAAGGTAACCTTTTACTGGATTTGATGAATTGGCTAAGTGATTAGTATTATGTACAAGCACGTTTTTCATATTGGTAACCTATATAGAGGTCATTGATGTGAGGGTCCTAGTGTTGGAAATTTTTTTAAGTCTGTGCGTAAAGGTAACTCTGATTTACCTTGTGATGTGAAAGGTAATATTTTTATATGTAAAGGTAAATACTACTTGTTTAAAGGTAAAATAGTGATACGTGAGGGTTTCCATATTTTTATATATCGTGTGTAAGGGTCCCTATGTAAGGGTTATGCATAAGGGTCTCTATATAAGGGTCATGTGTGAGGGTCATTTAAAATGGTGTGTAAGGGTACCATGCGTTAGAGTCCCATACATGAGGGTAGATATGTAAGGGTAACTATGAATTTTATCCATGTTTAAGGGTATCAATTTATTTCCCTTATTAATGGACCCCCCCCCCTAGTGAGTAAGGGTTACTATTTTTGTCAAAAAATTTCATATTTCTTTAAAATGATTATTTTGATGGAGGATTTGAGGTATTTACAACTAGTGCAATGGGGAACTCTCCAAATAGAGATCTCACTCCTCTCATCAGTTCTAAGTGATATTTCCCTCGATTCTTATCAGATTCAGGTATCATTGATCCAAGGGACTTCTTGAGGTAAATCTAATGCTCTGTTTCGATTCTTTATCAATTTAGTCCCCTCATTACTCACAGCTGATTTATTGTTGTTGGATGATATTTTTAGTGATGATTCAACCAGATCATGGTGGAATCATCCCAAACGAAGGGTATTTTTATCAACTTAGCTAAAAGAGATCCTGAAAGGATGATTGAACCAAGATTTGTGCATATTTAAAGAGGTATGTTTTTCCCATGATATTATTTAGGATTTTTGGGATTTTAGGTGAAATGGGTGGCCTTATTGCAATTATAAATTAGGTATTTATGTGTTAAGGATCTAAATGGATACTGGGGGTGGTGAACACACCTTTAATTAAAAAATTAAACCATTATGGAATAATGGTGAGTGATTCTTGTTTATGCCATGATATTAATTTTAGAATTAATATTTAAATAATTCTTAAATTAATTTTTTTTTTTTTTTTGAGAAAAGTGAGTTACAAGTATCTTAATATATAAAATAAAGATTAAAAAAGTCTGAAGGAATGAATTTTACATTTGTCCCATTGAAAAACATGAAGCATTTTATAAGGAAGATTATTAGAATAGGTGAAAACCTCATCAGATACTCCTTTGTTTGCAAGGTTGTCAGCAAGGTGATTGGCTTCCCAAAAGTTATATGTGATTATGTAATTCATTGAATCAAGCTTGTCGAGATAGTTAGCCCATTTTTCTGTCACTTACATGAAAGGTGGATCTGTCCCAGCCTAACAGCCTGGACGATGGTAGTGAAATCACATTCAAACCAGATATTGTTCAAATTTCTTTGGCATGAAACTGAGATAGCATTGATAAATCCCATAATTTTCACCTCTAAATTAGTGACATGACCACAAGGACCATGTATTCATTCCATAACATCATCATTATGGTTTTTGAAAATGACCCCATAACCTGCTAGTACTGGGTTCCCCCTCAAAGTGCCATTAGAGTTTCATTTTATCGATCCAACGAAGGGGGGGAACCAGAAGACCTCAAGAGTACCAAAAGGTTTTGGAAAATTTCCACATATTTTCATCTTCCTCAAGATAGAGATATCTTTGACAGAGTTGTTGCATCACTCCTCATGCAGCATTTTCTCATTTTGTATAGCCATCGTGATATCTGCAATGGTGTTCTGAGGGTTGAAGGCAGTACGTTCATGGATTCTCTTGTTCTTGATTCTCTAGATAACATGAATTAACTCCACTCAAGCCACCCTAAATAGGATCATGAGTTTCATAGACATCTGAATACCCATAAAAGTGATCATAAAATCCTTTAAATTATTAGCTTGTAGTGGATATATCTCAAACATAAAGAGGTGAAAGTTTGGCAACACAAAAATAAATGATCCACATCCTCACAGTGTTGATGAAACAACACACACCGTAAAAAAAGTGAGATACCAACACACTGCAGATTGGCATCAATTGGCATCTTGTTGAGAGAAAGTCTCCAAAACAGCGTGAATCTTGATGGAGATAGCTATTTTTTGTTGAATCTCCTAATCCATTCATGCTTACTTTGAATTAGGTATTTATAAAAACTCTTGGAATTAATAATTACATTTGGATTTGGTTCCCAGATGATCATGACCTCCTGATTCATGAAATTATATGAAGAGACAACCAGTGCAGTGCCATGTGGCAGTGAGTTTAAATTGCCCAGTTGATCTCTGATGGAGATTTTGTAGTCAATATTAGGATTAGGGGTGCTAATGTCATCAATAATTGGAGATTTGGACCAATTTTCTTTCCAGAATCTGAGGGAGGAATTTACACTGACCAGCCAATGAGAGTTCATTTTAATTTTCTGTAAAATTCTTATAAGATAGGACAAATAGAGGACTAGTTGTAGATCAACTTTCCTTCAATTAGTTTATATAAAAATATAGATCTAAGGAAGCCCAAGGAGTCAGACTTTTCATTGATGGGTCACCACGTAAACTGGGCTTGCAGGTATTGATTTAAGAGTTCAATGTTTTTGATACCAAGGCCTCCCAGAACCTAAGGCATACAACACTGCTTCCAAGGAGCTGTGATAATTTTCCTTTCTAAGATACTACCACTCCACACAAAGTTTATCATCATAGTTTTGATAGTTTTAATGAAATAGGTAGGCCAAGATTACACCATGAAGGAATATACCATCTTTGAGACCACCACATGTTTGACCAAGCATGTTCTTCCTTCCATTGAGAGGGATTTCCCCTTTAAGGAGGAGAGAGTTCTTCTTATCTAACTCACCACATTGATTAAGTGAGACGCCTGAGCTCTTCCCCAAAACATGGGAACTCCAAGATAAATGAAGGGGATAGAGCCTTCCCTTATACACAAATCATTGATCATACAAGATTTCCTGGAGGCTGATATGTTCTTCCCAAAATAAATGAAATACTTTCTCTAATTAATTTCTTGATCCAATACACTTTCATAGTGCATTAAGACATTATTGATGTTTTTAATGTTCCTCCTATAACCCAAAGTGAAGACAATAATGTCATCAGAAAATAAAATATGAGGACTAGAGATACCTCAATCCGCTCTGATGGTTTTAAGATCACCATTTCTAGCCATATGTAGAAGAAGCCTACTTAGGTAATCCTCAGCTATAGAAAAGATGATATCAGAAAAGGGGGATCACCCTGTCTCACCCCCCTTGATCATTTGAAGTATCCTTCCGGGGACCCATTTATGTGAATGGAGATATGAGCAGACCCAAGTAAGTCTTTAATCAAATATATGGACCTCATGTTAAATCCAAAATCATAAATAATCTGATCAATAAATCCATAGTCCATAGTGTCAAATTTTTTCCTGATGTCAAGATTAAGAGAAATGTTTCCTCCCCTGGTGGTCTTCTGAAGAAGGTTCACACATTCAGAAGTAGTAAGAAGGCAGTTCTGTATTTTTCTCCCTTTGACAAAGCCAAATTGGTTCCATGAAATAATTTTTTCTGAGACACAAGCAAGTTGATTGGTAAGAATTTTGGTAATAAATTTTTGGATAGTGTTGATAATAGTAACTAGTTTGAATTGGCTAATATCACTTGCATTCTCCACTTTTGGAATTAAGGAAATGAATTGAGCATTGAATCCTTGATAGAAATATCCACTTGTGAAGAAATGTTTGATAATTTTGAAAACATCATTCTGAATGACATCCAAATAGAATTGAAAAAAATGGTTGGTGAATCCATCTGAACCAAGTGAACTTCCTTTATTGAGACTGAAAACAGCATCCTTGATCTCAAAATCTAGAGGAGTAAAGGTGAGAAAAATATTATCATCCTCGGTAATCATTTTTGGAATGATGCCTTCCATAATCTCCACACTCCTTGGTGGTCTATTGAAAAGATTCATAAATAAGGAAACAATGTGATTTGAGAGGGCATGTATATCATCCAGAATTGTGTCTCCATATTTTAGCAAAGAAAGGGGTATATTTTCCCTTCTTACCCTTTGAAGAGCATTTAATAACTTGGTCTTTCTATCCCCATCAGTGAGCCACCTAATCTTGAAAATGTCCTTTTGACCCTCAGTATGATAAGGTTTTGCAATTTAGAGGAAATCATGGCCACTTGGTTAATATCTCCAGAGAGTTTGTTTTTAGTTATGGATTCTTAGATATCATGGAGAGAGAATTCAAGTGCATATATCTCTTCATCAAGGAAGATGAACTTTTTCTTACTCCATACTTTCATTTTAACCTTGATCATTTTGAGTTTGAAGATACAAGCCAGAGGGTTTCCACTATGGTGACACATGAGATTTCTCTCTAATTTCCAAGAGAGACATCATTGACAAGTGATCTATCAATTTTTCTTTCCCTCATTCCATATAAATTTATTTTATACAATGTATATTTGGCACCGATGAGATTTATTTCAATCATATTCGCTTCCTAAATACAAGCTCTGAAGTCCTTAATTGAAACAGTGCTCGAGATAGGTCCAAGCTTCTCATAAGCATATAGTATTGAATTAAAATCCCCTAAAATGACCCAAGGATTGAATATAGAACTGGAAAAGTCCTTTAGTTTCATCCTTAGAAGTCTTCTGTCGATGTAGTTATTAGAATCATAGACCACTAAGGAGAAAAAAAAATTGGCCAAATTTGAAGAAACTACATGTGATGACTTGATCATCTTCTCAGATAATAGAAGGGTTTTCCACATTGTTGTGAACCAGAAGCCATAACCTGATAGATAAAGAAGAATTATGAGTTGTACCCAGAATTGAGTATCCATTATTTTCCAGGGGAGATCCTTGATTAGTGGAATTTTTATTTGGTTCTGAAAGACCAATTAAAATGGTTTATACCTACCTTTAAGTAGCCTGAGGGAACCTATCATGCCAGGGTTGGCTAACCCATAGCAGTTCCAAAAAAGAATCCTTATTTTGATCTTTTTTGGGGGGTGAATCCCCCTTTTTCTTTTAACTCCAAATGTTTCCTTCTCTCATATTTTATGGGATTCGCCTTCTTGGAAGTATTATGAGACTGTGTTTCTTTTGAGGTATCATCTATGCATACATAAATTTAAATTGTTCCTTCATCCTTTGCAATGTTTTTGATAGGGGTGTTCTCTACCGAAGGGTCAACTGATTGATGATCTTGAAGAGATCTGGTCCCTTATTTTATTGATATATTCTGCTGGTTGTCTTCTAATATAGGCATATCCATATGAATTGATTCATTCATATCAAAGTTGATCATTTCAAGTAGGAAAACCTCAGATTTCATAGAGAGAGAAGTTGATAGTACATCTGATGAGAGGCCCAAAAAATGAGTAACAAATTCATCAACATCAGATCATTTTTTGTCTGTCGCAATTTGAATGTTTTAAGTATCAATATTTTCATCTGGGAAAGTATGTTTTTTCTCTTCCTCTTCAACAAAAACTGCCCATGTTGTGCTTGTGCTAGCAGACTTATCCCATTTCACCCCTTTGGCTTGCTCAGTTGAATCCTTTCTGACATATTCAACTGGGTTTGGCTTCTTCCTCTCGATACTTCCTTTGAAGATGTGTTATCATTAATTGGTTTAACCATCTTCTGGACCACACAACAGTTCTTTAGGGCATGACTTACCATTCTGTAGTGCTCACAATACTGAGGAATATTTTCAAATTCAAAGCTAACCTCAATTAAATCATCATTGACATCTAGAGAAACCTGATCTAGTGGTGGTGACTCTATGTTGATCTCAATAAGAACACTTGCATATAGACCAAGGTCTCCATTGATTGTGTGTTGGTCAATATTTAAGGGAATACCAATTCCAGAAGCTAAATTATTGAGAATTTTAGGATGCCAGTAAATCCAAGGGAGCTCATGAATCTTGGTCCAGACTTATGAAATGGAATTCTTTTGAGTGAAAGGGTTAAAATTAGAATCCCATTTAGAGAGATGAAAAATATATGGTTTCAGGTTGATGGTTCCAGTGCACCAAGCCGCATTTATATCCTCTTGCTTCTCCAAAATAACATGGAAGTATCCTTTTCCAATCGAAATCAACCTCCATTTTGAGAAATTCCATCAATGAGGTATTTGTTCTTTCATATCCACGTAAGATTGGGGTTTTACACCTTTTCATATAAAATGCAGTCAATCATTGAGTACCTACAGATCTCCATCCTTTTATTTATCACATTCAGATCTACAACCACTATGATGGAACCTTCCCCTAAATGCTTGATGATGGGAGGCCTATTGTGATTAGTCGAGGTATTCGTAGAACCTACAAGAGATTCCATGAAGGAGATAGCTTTATGAGGTAGGGCAGAAGAGTTAGACTATGTAGCAAGCTCATTTTGGAGGGTTTTGAATGCTCTTTACCAATCTGGATTGAATGAATCCATGGTAAAACAGATCGAAATTAGAGTGAGATCTAGTCATCACCAAATTGAACAGCAATAAAATTAATTATAATTATTTATAATTAATTTAAGATAATGGATTAAAGTAATTAGGCCCTCATGTTGTTGAATGGACTTATATGAGATTCGGCAAGGAAGCGAAAGCTTACTTTAAAGGGAATAACTTCATGAATGAGGTAGGTGGTCCCTTGAACATCCCCCTAAAGTAAATGTATTTTTTATGAAACATGTGATATGTGTTCTTACCACATATAGACAATTGGCCTTTAATTAAATGAATTATTGTGGCTTAGTGGTAAGCACCCCATAATTCTACATGAAAAATGGGGGTTCAAAACCCATGGGGTGCAGGTATTGTGGTAGTATTGTAGTGATACAGTAGCAATCGAGATACTGTTGCAATGGCGGCACTGTAGCGGCGGTAGGGGAACTGTAGCGGCGGTGGGTACTGTGTGGCACTATAGCAGTGCGGTACTGTAGCAGTACTATTCACAGAATGGGTCTTGGGCCTAAAATTTGGGCTTATGGGCTATGTAATGGTCTAAATTCCCACTGGGCCTACGGGTTATGTAATGGGTCTCCCTCTACCCAGTTAAAGAGGTCTTTTCTTTGCTTTAATAATAAAAATGAGGCTTCAGCCCCAACCTTTTAAAAAATGAATTATTGTTAATACAGTTGAATGAAATAAAGTATCAAGGGCTATGATGGACCCTTGAACACTAGTTTATACCTTGATCACCAATGGTCAAGACTTGGATTATAATTATGTGTCATGTGACACTTATACCCTGAAAGGGTATAAATTAAATGAAATAAAAAAACATGGTGGACCTTGGTATGGGAATCCTTAGATATCCTAAGTAGGGAGATGTGATGGACCGGGCTTGGACAGCCTTAGATGTCACCTTAGAACCCGGGGGTAGGTCATGACGGTACTGAAGATGTCTTAGAGCCTTGGGCTAGACGACTAGAGAGTGGAGAAAGTGTTTATCCCCCACTATTGGGTGAGTACTTAGGTGGGTATACCTTAGGTAAATTTAAGTTAACTTGGGTGATAGGACCGACCTAGTAGGCCCTTAACATAAGATAAGGTCATTATAGAATCTCTCTAGAGTGATGCTGGTATGTCTTTCCTAGGATTCCAAATAATCCTTGACATGATTATAGAGTTACTAATGGACGTTATGCCCTTTGAGAGACAGTTTTGAGCCTTAAAGTTGGGAATGAGATGAAGAAGACCATGCAGGGTGTCCATATTATGATGTGACCTAGGGGCCACGTTGGGTGCTTCAGTCTTGTGTTGACCCCTAAGAGGGATAATACAGAGAGTCTATCATGGTAGTAACATGGCATGAATATAGTGAAAGTTATAGGTCGTGGTCATGAGAGGTCAACCTGGGTTATGTGTAATGGGTTTGGGTAGATGGCCAACCCATATTATTATTATGATATATGGCATGGGTGGGGTGCATCCCCCCCCCCTCCACACACACACACACTCATGATAATAAATGGTTTTGATAAATGAGATCGTCGAGTGGGATGCACTTACCCTTGAATTTATCTATGTGGGTGCCTAGGATATCACTTTGGTTACGTAGATTATTCCTATATGAGATGCTTGGTATATTACCTAGGATCCGATGATTACACCTGATGAATCATAAAATGCCTATGATATTAACTCATATTTATAGATTATTCCTATATGGAATGCTTGGGATATTACCTAGGATTTAGAAATTATTCCTATATGGAATACCTAGGATATTACATTAGATTTGATGATTATGCCTATATAGTATGCCTAGGATGTTACCTGGGATCCAATGATTATTCCTGATATTATTTGGGATGCCTAGGATAATTCCTAGGATCCAATGTATACACCTAAAAATAAATTCATGAGATTCTAGGGATGGAAGTGTATCCCCTCGATGATTACGTGACATGCATGGAGACATCTGACATTGGCCGAAGTAGGTATGGTTAATCTCGTGTGTCACATTAGAACCTAAGGACTGACAATAATATTTATTTATGTTTTTATGTTTATTATTTTATGATCATATCACATAGAGTATACATTAATTTATTAGTTATGTGTGGCACCTCATTAGTGTTGCCCTACTAGGTTGTACTCACACCCTTCTCGGGAACCCATGACACTTTGGCACCTGAGAAGACTTTATTGTCTACGGGTTCAGGTAGGGAAGAGGTCTAGTGTTGCATGATCAAGAGAGATAGATTGGATCGAGTCTAGAGACTTGGATGGGGTGAGTCTTGGGGTGGTAGTGGAGCCTCTTATGTATTTTTATTCTTTTAACATTTGTATATGTGATCAGCCCAATGGGAAATTATTTGATGTGTGATTGTATGTTGTATTTCATTTTCTACAACATGATTCTTATTTTTTGATTATGCATACTTTGATGATTATTTATTATGGATGATGTTTGGTTATTTTTTCATTATTTTTCTAATCATATATGAGGATATATTCTCCGCATGGTAACACCTTAGACCCTCACTTCTAGTCAGTAGCATCTAGTGTGTGGGGAGGTGTGCCTAAAGTTATGAGGCACCTCAATTTGATTATTGTAGAGTGAACTGAGTCAGGCATTAAAAAGTGGTATTAGAGGATCCTTGGCCCAAAGACCATTGAATTTTTAGTTATTAGATAATCCTCAATTAACTGGGTTGGGAGGGAACCCTTACATGTCTTGGAGGCCCAAAGTACATAGACCAAAGTCTCAGAGGCACGGAGGCCTTACATTTTTTTCAGATGACCCAAAGGCCCAGAGGCTGAAAGCCAATACTACAATAACTCCTCCTATCTCCCCTTTAAGTGTTTGTACACCATGAAGGGATGTGTTGGAGCTTTTGATGGACCACAAACTGGTACATTGTGAAAACCTATTTCGATGGAAATTCTAGGTTACCAGGGATATGGGATTTTTATTCTTAGTTTTCACTGTTATAGATGAGATGTTTATTTAAAAGTAATGTGCATATTTGAGATTGTTATTGTGGTTTTGTATCTTTTCCCGTTGGTGGGGCATGTGTACATGCATCATTTTTGGCACGTAGGAATCACGTGACATTTGTGTGTCTTCATGTGATTGATATTAAAGACAATGAGGTTTTAGCTGTTTAAAGTGTCAACAACTTATATGGTGTTTTACTATATAACTTTTTGGTGACATTCTACTCAGATGAACTGCAGTATATTTTCTTAAGGCAGATCATGTGGATCTTATAGTGGAATTTTTCTTGTTGATGGCTATATAGCCTCCCTATGTAATGGATGTATAGTGACCCATGGTTGATATAGGAATTTTAGGCCTTGATACTGGTTCCAAGAGGAAAATAGGTTTTGTTACTTAAAGTCTCAACAACAACCTATATGGTGTTTTCCCATATAACATTTAGGTGTCATTCTACCTAATTAAACCATATGATCATGGTTTTCCTCCATGTGGATCATCACAGGCGATGTAACAACCCGAAATTTTGAATAAATCTTGTTTCCTAATTTTGTGTGTTATTTTATTTTATTTTTTTATACTCAACAAAACTGTTTCATTGGATAACATGAGTATAATTAAAATGAGACTGTTGGGTTTTGACTGTTATATGACCATTGGTCAATATGACCGCTGGAAACTAAAAATTTCGATATTTGTCTCTAAATACAAGTGATCTTGGTTGATTAATATAGAAAGAAGATTTGATGGCCTCACACAGTAGTCTTGGACCGATCAAAGCCCATCTAACAGAACTTGGGAAGGAGGTAGCACCAATGGGATTTTCTCTGGACCAAACCCAAGTCGAACTTCATCATATGAAGCTAGAACGGAATCGCCTTCGCGAGAAGTTTAAACTGATAGAAATTACTACTCGTGCGATGTTGGTCGAGCCTCCCACAGATTCTCTCACCTTAGCACACCTTACACATAGGTCTTATGCTGGTTTGATAAGGGGCTATGTAAGGAGACCGTAACTGCCTTGTGTAATCCTTTGTTTTAAATAAAAATTTTGATTTCTTCTTATGATGAAGTTTATGAATTTTCAAATGTCCGGATAAATATAGTATGCATATTTTTGGTGAATTTTAGAGAAAGGATATTTTAAAAAAATTTTATGTAAACCTTAAATAATTAAAAATGTGTAATGATTTTCAAAAAATGGTATTCTACAATTATGTTCAGTACGAAATTTAGAGTCTAATAAGATCAACTTAATTTTTGATGAATAGTAAATTATGAAAAGTGATTTTATGCTTAGGATTAGTAATGTGACCAAATGGATTAGTAATCTCACTTAAATAAAGCATTAATATAATCTAGGCACCTTGATTAAGTAATGTGATTCAATAAAATGGTTAAATAACGGTTTCATAAATTATTAGTCAAGTATTAGTTTTTTCAGGTGAATAGTGTTTTTTAATTAAAAATTTAATTAAAAATATTTAGAAAATTATTTTTATAAAATGGATTTCATTTTTGAACTCAGAGCATCGATATTATGTTAAGGTAATTTTTGGGGTTTTTTCTGAAAAAAATGAATTTTCAGTGAATAGTGTATTTATTTAAAAATTAAATTAAAAATATTTAGAAAATTATTTTTATAATATGGAGTTCATTTTTGAAATCAGAGCATCGATATTTGGTTAAGGTGAAATTTTGGGATTTTTCTTAGAGTTGAATTTTCGATGAATAGTGAAAATACAGTTTTTAAGTTACGGGTGTTTAATGACATCATTAAATAATGTATTAAGTATGTAATCAATATGGTCGAATTATGAATAGTAAGATAAGGTATGATTTGTCCCAATTGGCCAATATCATGGGCAAATACCATGGGCAAGCCCATGGTTTTTCCAAAACCACTAATGAGGTGTCCCTTGGCCATTAATGCCTTGTCCCCTCACTTTCCCTATAAATACCAAGCCATCCTCTCATCCATTCGACTCCAAACTCTCCCCCAATGAAGCTATGATCTCATTACCTCCCAAGGAGTCCTTCCAAGGTTCCCCCAAGCCATCAAGGTCCCAACCTTTGAATTTTAAGAGTTACGTTTTAAGGTAAGGGATCCTACCTCCCTCTTTCTTTTCAAGTAATCTCTTTTATGTCATTTCTTTTATGCTTCATGCTCTTATGTTGGAGGATGTTATTTTATATTCATCCTACTGTATTTTTCATGTTCATATGATGAGATACCCCATCTTTCTCTCATCATTTCATTTTAAGAATTCTAAAGTGGCGTCGTTAGGCTGCCGAATTTTTAAGGGATTCTTTCACCCTTCTCAAGTTCTACTTTCATGTCAAGTATTTCAAGTTCCTTTTTATTTTGTTGGGGTATGATATATAAATATATAATACTGATCTTTTATGTTCATATGATTAGAGACCCTATTTGATCTCTTCAATTCAGTATTTTTAAGTTTTAACTGGCGCCGTTAGGCTGCCGAATTTTTAAGGGATTCGTTCACCTTTCTCATTTTTCAAAGTATTACTTTCATGTCAAGTTTTTCAAGTTATTTATTATTATGTTGGGGTATGATCTCTATATATATCATACTTATCTTTTATGTTCATATGATGAGATACCCTATTTGATCTCTTCAATTCAGTATTTTGAAGTTTTAAGTGGCGTCGTTAGGCTGCCGAATTTTTAAGGGATTTGTTCACCTTTCTCATTTTTCAAAGTTCTACTTTCATGTAAAGTATTTCAAGTTCATTTTTATTTTTTGGGGTATGATCTCTATATCTATCATACAGATCTTTTATGTTCATATGATGAGAGACCCTATTTTATCTCTTCAATTCAGTATTTTGAAGTTTTAAGTGGCATCGTTAGGCTGCCGAATTTTTATAAGAGAAATCTTATTTTTGTCATCCTTTCATATTCTTCATTTCATATGTTATATCTTTAAAATTTAATTATCATGTTCATATATCCTTCATATTATTTCCCTATACTGTTTTATGGGTCATTTGTGAATGTTTGACCCATGTCCCCTCTCTTTTCAATGTTTTCTAAAACCCCAAAACATAGTCATTATGCTGTAGAATTTCCGTCTCAAAATATCTCTCTCTCTTATTCTAAAGTTATTTTATTTTATTAAGTGAATACTCAAAGCTCTCTCTTATATAGGGGTATTCACATATATACCAAAATTTTCTATTTTAAATTCTGGGATTTAGATACATGATACCCACCTTCCTTTTCTGTGGGTTTTAAAGTGACACAAAGATCATGTCTTTAAAGCAGTTTTTAAAACGTTATGATTATGAAATTAAACCCATTCCTTTTATGCTATATGGGTTGTTTATGAAGTGATTTATGATGATATATGTGGCTCGCATGATAATAAATACATGTCAAGGATGCGCCCTGATAGCGCTCCAATGCATTGGGTAAAGACTTAATCTCTAGAGATGACTATTTTTTAACGACGCCTTGGTGAATAACCTTGGTAATTTTTAATGACACCTTGGGGATAGACCTTGGTGAAACAGAAATGATTTTCAATATTAAATGTTGTGGTCGCATCTTCAAGTTATGAAAAATGTTATTTTTATTATGATATGCCTCATGATTTCTTTCTCATGCCTTAAAGTTTTTTTCCATGACATTGTTGATATATCTCAAGTTCGCATGTTAAATGTTTACCCTTGTTTCCCTTACTGGGCCTTCTGCTCACCCTTTCTTTTGATGTATGTCCCTAGGTTATGAGATGCAGTAATGAACCTAGGATGAACATAAGGATAAGCCTTTCAAGTGTTTAAGAAGAATGTTTTATGTTTTCATGTTTTAAGTTCCTGGTTTCCAAGACACTAAACCATAAAGATCCTCGGTTTTTTAAAATGTAATGAAAGTTTATGTGATAAAAATGTGGGATGCTATAGTTGGTATCAAAGGATGGTTTAGTTATTTGTGGAAATTAGGATATGAAAACTTTAGGAAGAACCCTATAGAAAAGTTTAAATATAGGAAACCTTCCTGGTATTTTGGTGAGTATTGAGTAAGGGGTTTCCAAGAAAATACATCCTTGTCTGGATACGAGCAGGTAGAGGTGGCTCTGGCACAGATGTACATAGGGGTAAAACCCGAAAACACCACTTTGAGCTAGACTCGAATGGGAACTGGTACACGACAATGGGTCTTGCTGCACTCTCTATTACGACACTCCCGGGGGATATGGTTTGGTAAATTCATAAGCTTAGTATAAACCATTATTAAAGGAACAAAGATAAAATAAAATAAAGATTCACATAAGAATATATTATCATGGATAACCTATATTGGGACCTAAGGGATCACAAATTAGGGTATACTTTTCTTCTACAAGTTTATCCTTCTATGCTTTAAGTTTCCTTTTAATGATTATTGGCTAAGTATTTAAGCCCCTAATCATACTTTCTTTCCTTATTTAATAGCAGGAAATGGAAGAACATGCCCCAACAACCAATGTGATAGGAAATGTGACGATTTCCATATTAATATGATAGAGATGATTAGGGGATTAGAAGATGATTATTATTTTTGAAGACGTTCACTATTTTGGGAACCCTATTTGATCGAGGTAAATAGATTACTACGGTATTTTCTTTGAGGAGTAAAGGTTGAATTATATTTTGAAGAATCAATGAATTTATGGTGAACTTATGGTATTATAGGTTACTTATGGAAATGATTGACCTATCTTGGGAAAATATGTTTAGGTTAGTTACTTTTGTTATAAGATGTTAGGAGTGGTTGATGTTGTTTGGAGATGAACGATAAAGTTTATCTTGGAAGACTATGTTATCAAGTCCTTATTGTATTTGGGTTTCAATATTATTTTGGGTTATTTTGAGGAATTTTAAGGACAGTTATTTACGGAATGGTCTATGATGAACTCTGGGTAGTACCATGGAAATTTGAAGATTTAAAAGTAGTTTCCCTTCCTATGGGATTCTTTCTTTTTGAAGAGTTGTTTTATCTTACCCTTTCTATTTTTGGGATAAATGTTTAAAGATAGATAGTTTTTCTTTTGTGGAATACATGATTCTCTAGAATATTATTCTTGCACTTTTGATGAGACCAAGTGTTTTTGAATGCTCATCGTTTGGAGAAAATATTGGTTTTGGTAGAAACTTATTAAAGGGTTAAACTCTACTTGAAGGTAGGTATATTTCCTTATGTTTTTATTCTATGTAGTAAATGAATTCCTCAAAACTATGAAAAGGAACATAAAACAAAAAACGTTGTCTGTTAACGTTTCCTGCTAGGAAATCAAATACCGTTTGACCCATCATAAGTTTGTGATTTTCTTGTTGTTAACTTTCTCCTAATCATGTTTTCTATCACTCTCCCTTAGAACGTGACCCTTTGTTTTTTTCCTCCATGTCCATGTTTTCCTACATGGGATTCTAGTATGGGTTAACTCGGGTGACCTTTTACTTACCTTTCTTTCTTTTAAAGTAATAGTTTTACTGACTCCTTTTCCAGTGTGGGACTTTCAATGAAATTTCAAAACCCAGTTTTAAAAATTGCGAGGATGCAATTTCTTAAAGGGGGAAGATTGTAACGACCCGAAATTTTGAATAAATATTGTTTCCTAATTTTGTGTGTTATTTTATTTTATTTTTTTATACTCAAAAAAACGGTTTCATTGGATAACATGAGTATAATTAAAATGAGACTGTTGGGTTTTGACTGTTATATGACCATTGGTCAATATGAGCGTTGGAAAATAAACATTTTGATATTTGTCTCTAAATACAAGTGATCTTGGTTAATTAATATAGAAAGAAGATTTGATGGCCTCACCCAGTAGTCTTGGACCGATCGAATCCCATCTAACAGAACTTGGGAAGGAGGTAGCACCAATGGGCTTTGCTCTGGACCAAACCCAAGCCGAACTTCATCGTATGAAGCTAGAATGGAATCGCCTTTGCGAGAAGTTCAAACTGATAGAAATTACTACTCGTGCGATGTTGGTCGAGCCTCCCCCAGATTCTCTCACCTTAGCACACCTTACACTTAGGTACTATGCTGGTGTGATAAGGAGCTATGTAAGGAGACCGTAACTACCTTGTGTAATCCTTTGTTTCAAATAAAAATTTTGATTTCTTCTTATGATGAAGTTTATGAATTTTCAAATGTCCGGATAAATATAGTATGCATATTTTTGGTGAATTTTAGAGAAATGATATTTTAAAAAATATTTGTGTAAACCTTAAATAATTAAAAATGTGTAATGATTTTCAAAAAATGGTCTTCTACAATTATGTTTAGTACGAAATTTAGAGTCTAATAAGATCAACTTAATTTTTGATGAATAGTAAATTATGAATAGTGATTTTATGCTTAGGATTAGTAATGTGACCAAATGGATTAGTAATCTCACTTAAATAAAGCATTAATATAATCTAGGCACCTTGATTAAGTAATGTGATTCAATAAAATGGTTAAATAACGGTTTCATAAATTATTATTCATGTATTAGTTTTTTAGGGTGAATAGTGTTTTTTAATTAAAAATTTAATTAAAAATATTTAGAAAATTATTTTTATGAAATGTATTTCATTTTTGAACTCAGAGCACCGATATTATGCTATGGTAATTTTTGGGGTTTTTTCTGAAAAAAATGAATTTTCGGTGAATAGTGTATTTATTTAAAAATTAAATTAAAAATATTTAGAAAATTATTTTTATAAAATGGATTTCATATTTTTAATCAGAGCGTTGATATTTGGTTAAGGTCAAATTTTTGGATTATTCTGAGAAAGTTGAATTTTCGATGAATAGTGAAAATACAGTTTTTAAGTTACGGGTGTTTAATGACATCATTAAATGATGTATTAAGTTTGTAATAAATATGTTCGAATTATGAATAGTGAGATAAGGTATGAGGTGTCCCAAGTGGCCAATATCATGGGCAAATACCATGGGCAAGCCCATGGTTTTTCCAAAACCACTAATGAGGTGTCCCTTGGCCATTAATGCCTTGTGCCCTCACTTTCCCTATAAATACCAAGACATCCTCTCATCCATTCGACTCCCAAATCTCCCCCAATGAAGTTATGGTCTCATTACCTTCCAAGGAGTCCTTCCAAGGTGCCCCCAAGCCCTCAAGGTCCCAACCTTTGAGTTTTAAGAGTTACGTTTTAAGGTAAGGGATCCTACCTCCCTCTTTTTTTTCAAGTAATCTCTTTTATGTCATTTCTTTTATGCTCCATGCTCTTATGTTGGAGGATGTCCTTTTATATTCATCCTACTGTCTTTTTCATTTTCATATGATGAGAGACCCCCTCTTTCTCTCATCATTTCATTTTAAGAATGTTAAAGTGGCGCTGTTAGGCTGCCGAATTTTTAAGGGATTCTTTCACCCTTCTCAAGTTCTACTTTCATGTCAAGTATTTCAAGTTCCTTTTTATTTTGTTGGGGTATGATATCTAAATCTATCATACTGATCTTTTATGTTCATATGATGAGAGAGCCTATTTGATCTCTTCAATTCAGTATTTTTAAGTTTTAAGTGGCACCGTTAGACTGCCGAATTTTTAAGGGATTCGTTCACCATTCTCATTTTTCAAAGTTCTACTTTCATGTCAAGTATTTCAAGTTCTTTTTTATTATGTTGGGGTATGATATCTATATCTATCATACTGATATTTTATGTTCATATGATGAGAGACCCTATTTGATCTCTTCAATTCAGTATTTTGAAGTTTTAAGTGGTGTCGTTAGGCTGCCGAATTTTTAAGGGATTCGTTCACCTTTCTCATTTTTTAAAGTTCTACTTTCATGTCAAGTATTTCAAGTTAATTTTTATTTTGTTGGGGTATGATCTCTATATCTATCATACTTATCTTTTATGTTCATATGATGAGAGACCCTATTTTATCTCTTCAATTCAGTATTTTGATGTTTTAAGTGGTGTCGTTAGGCTGCCGAATTTTTATAAGAGAAATCTTATTTTTTTCATCCTTTCATGTTCTTCATTTCATATGTTATATCTTTCAAATTTCATTACCATGTTCATAAATCCTTCATATTATGTCCCTATACTGTTTTATGGGTCATTTATGAATGTTTGACCCATGTCCCCTCTCTTTTCAAGGTTTTCTAAAACCCCGAAGCATAGTCGTTATGCTGCAGAATTTCCGTCTCAAAATGTCTCTCTCTCTTGTTTCCTAAAGTTCTTTTATTTTATTAAGTGACTACTCAAAGATATATCTTCTATAGGGTTATTCACATATATACCAAAATGTTCTATTTTAAATTGTGGGATTTACATACATGAGACCCACCTTCCTTTTCTGTGGGTTTTAAAGTGACACAAAGATCATGTCTTTAAAGCAGTTTTTAAAACGTTATGATTATGAAATGAAACCCATTCATTTTATGCTATATGGGTTTTTTATGAAATTATTGATGATGATATATGTGTCTCACATGATAATAAAGACATGTCAAGGGTGCGCCCTGATAGCGCTCCAATGCATTGGGTAAAGACTTAATCTCTAGAGATGACTATTTTTTAACGATGCCTTGGTAAATAACCTTGGTAATTTTTAATGACACCTTGGGGATAGACCTTGGTGAAACAGAAATGATTTTCAATATTAAATGTTGTAGCCACATCTTCAAGTTATGAAAAACGTTATTTTTATTATGATATGCCTCATGATTTCTTTCTCATGCCTTAAAGTTCTTTTTCATGACATTATTGATGTATCTCAAGTTCGCATGTTAAATGTTTCCCCTTGTTTCCCTTACTGGGTCTTCTGCTCACCCTTTCTTTTGATGTATGTCCCGAGGTTATGATATGCAGTAATGAACCTAGGATGAACATAAGGAGAAGCCTTTCAAGTATTTAAGAAGAATTTTTTATGTTTTCATGTTTTAAGTTCCTGGTTTCCAAGACACTAAACCTTAAAGATCCTTGGTTTTGTAAAATTTAATGAAAGTTTATGTGATAAAAAGGCGGGATGCTATAGGCGATGTCATCATATATATGTGGGTGGGTGGGTGGGTGAGCGGACAAGTGGGTGGGCATGCATGCACGCGACTGGGCGCGCGTGCATGCACGTGTGCGGTCAGGCGCACGGGAAGGCGTGTGCGGTCCTTGAGGGGGGTAGTCTCATATGTAGATGCTCAACAAGTATTAGTTTCATAGGATGGGCTAATGACTTAGCATATAATGTTTGATATGTATATATATCTGAGAACCCTTGAGTCTATGTTTTGGCATGTGAGTTTCCTGGCGATATTTGAGACAGGAGGGATGTTCCATGTGAGTGCTGATCTATGAGAGACATGGTATATGGTTTAGGTGGGAGAGCTTAGTGCCTTTGAGATTCGGTTTAGGATATTGGTGAGTAGGGTACAATGGTTGAGATGAGATGTGATATACGTGGGTAACCCGTGAGAGGGGTTAGCCCGAACTTTTGAGTTGCCTTCAAAGTGTGAATGCCAAACCTCAATACCACAAGTTATGTTTTGTTTCGATGGGAAGGATCAGTAGGATTCTTGGCCTTATTTATTTTTGGTGTGGTTCTCGATAAGATAGTGGATCGTGATCCTAGATGGTCGTATCTAGAATGAATATAGATTGGTTAGACACTTTTGATTTTGGAATAATGCCTAGGTGGCAGGTGATCATGCGGTAGACCACGGCATGGGTGAAATGCCTTTATTTTGAAGAGCATCGAGGGTGATTCTGATGAGACTCTCATGCAGTGAGCATGGTCGGTGATTTAGGCGTGTGATCCTAGGATTGATGATATGGGACCTAAGTTAGTCCAAGTCAGATGATCTGGCAGGGTATCACTAGAGTGTACGCCAGCTTGTTGTGCTTTACTTTGGTGATGGGGACTCTTGAGCACCAATATAAAGGACGACTCGTGCAATGGCACAAGGTGAACACAAATGGATTTATAAGTTGGTTTCACTTGAAATTGATTGAGGAGACGATGATTTTGAAATGGGTTGGGGTGGCATGGGTTTCCCTAAAGATGTGGATACCCAACCTCAACATCGTGAGTTGTGTGAGGATTTAGAAGACAAGGTCTGGTCATGCCTAGCCTTGTGGGTTCTATGAATTGTGTATCGATGAGGTGACTGAGCTTGAACCTTGACAGGAGTGTCGTGGGTTGACAGGATGGGTGAGCGTGACTTGGGAAGAGCAACATGCGTGTGATATTGGAACCCGTGGTGTGGGTAAATTCCTATGGTGGGGAGCACACCATAGGTGATTTAAGCATATAAAGATTATTTTGAGCAATTTTGGTAAACATCGAGAGTGATTTATCGATAAACCCAACCCATAGGTGGATACAACTTTTGTGATGGTGCTTGGATATAAGTGACCAGGTTATGTGCGGTAGATGTAAAATACCAGATATGGGTATCAGTTGATGGGAATCAAGCAGAGACAATATGTTGGTAACCGACGGACACTATATGTAAGAAAATGGCGAGTGGTTTGACTGGGTAAATTCCTAAAGAAACGGACTGGTTGTTGATCGAGTTTGTGGAAATGTCGATGCTCCTAGGTAGAATTTTGACATGTGCAATGAGGTGGGGCCTTATAATATAAATATAGCCTTCGAAGTGAGATGTTGGATTCTGATGAGACTAAGCGGGTGACGATTGTGTGTGACATCGATCGGATGAAGGTCTGGTCTAGACTGGTGGATTTAACCAATGGGTGTGACATTAGTGAATTAAGAATTAAAACATGTCATCGAGTATGGGTCATTGTTGTGGGATTGGTGGAAATTATATGCATCGCCATGCGTGGGCTGATTAAGTTTTCAGTAGTGGAGTTAGTTTGGGTGTCATATGGGAACAGTCATAACCGACAGAAAATATGAGATTGGGGCCATCCAACGGGTCTCAATGATTGGGGTGGTCATAATTTTTATGGTGGGGAGGTTGTAATCAGTGTAAATTTGAATTTTTGAATTTTTGATCCTCAAGATAGGGTTTTTTGAGAATTAGGACTCAGATTGGGAATCTGAGAGTTAGAACATCCTTGGGAGATGTTTTTGGATGCAGGTAGAGGCCCAAGAGGTGACTTGGGTATAACATCCCGAACAGGTTTAAGATTTTTCTTAAATCTAAAATTTCAGTTTAAAATGGTAATTTTAAGTTTTTTGGGGTGGTTGTGCATAGCTGGGTGTTCGGGAATGGTTTCTGGATTGGACCAAGGTATGTCCATATTTAATAGGGCTCGGTGGATGTGTTGGAAGTGTTATAATAGGTCAAGATTTAAGCTTTTGGAGTTCACTGGGTTCAGAGAGTGAGTTGAGGCTGGTTTTCAGGTCTTCAGGCGTGTTGGGTGTATTTTTAAATGATTTTGGGTTAGTTTAGGGTATTGTGGTTTTTGGAAAGAAAATGGGGACCCTATCGAGGTGTCAAGGGTGTCGGTATAGGCCCTGGAATAAGCCTTTGGAGTTGGCCTAGGCTTGGGGATTTAATTTTTGTTTAGATATATTGTTGGTGATTTTGAATAAAAGTTTTCAATTCCTAAGTGTGAGCATATTCTGCCTCTAAAAGAAGGCCTGGATGAATTTTGGATGGTTTTTCGGTATTTTTAAAGTTCTAGTAAATTTTTGAAAAAAAATTGGCTAAGTGTTTACCATTACGCAAGGGTACCCATTGTGCGTAAGGGTAATATGCGTAAAGGTAACCCTGTGTTGAGACCATGTGTAAAGGTGAATCTAAGTTACCTTGTAATGCATAAAGGTAATATTTTTATACATAAAGGTAAATATGACTTTTTTAAAAGGTAAAATGATGATATGTGAGGGTAATTGTATTTTTATATATCATGTGTAAGGGTCCATGTGTCATTCTTAAGGGTCCCTGTGTTAGGGTCATGCGTGAGGGTCATTTGGAATGATGTGTAAGGGTACCATGTGTAAGGATCTCATACATAAGGGTAACAATGAATTTTATCCATTCATAAGGGTAACTATTTGTTACCCTTCCACATAGACCCCCCCCCCCGAGTAAGGGTAATTATTTTTGCCAAAATTTTCTGAATCTCCTTAAAATAATTATTTTGATTGGTGATTTGGGGTATTTACAACCTATGAAATGGGGAACTCATATGAATAGATCTCTCACCACTCTTATCATCTCCAAGTGATATTTCCTTCGATTCATTCCATATTCGAGTGTCGTTTGATCTGAGATACTTCTTAAGGTAAATCTAACGCTCTGTATCAATTCTTTCTCAATTTCATCCCCTCTTTTCTCGCAACTAATTTATTGTAGTTAGATGAGGGTTTTAATGATGATTTCACTGGAGCATTGTGGAATCACCCCGAACGAAGGTGCATTTTCTTGGCTCAGCTAAAAGATATCATAGGAGGATGATCACACCAATCTTTGTGAAAATTTAAAGAGGTGTGTCATTACCATTTTTTATTTAGGGTTTTTGGCATTTTGAGTGAAATGGATGGATTTATTGAAATGATAAATTAGGGCCTTTATGTGTTAAAGGTCCAAATGGATACTGGGGGTGGTGAGCAACCCTTTACTTAAAGATTTACACTGTGAGGGAATGTTGGTGAGTGATTCTTGTTTATACCCTATTATTAATTTTAGAATTAATATTGAAATATTGTTTATAATTAATTTGAGATAGTGTATTGATGGAGTTAGGGAATCATGTTGATGGGCGGTGGTTGAATAGGCTTGGATGAGCTTCGGCAAGGGTAGTTGAGCTTACTTTAAAGGGAATAACTCTATGAATGAGGTAGGTGGTCCCTTGAATATCCCCCTAAATTAAATATATTTTTTATGCAGTATGTGATAAGTGGTATCACCATGTATTGGTGGTTGACCTTTAATTAAATGAAATGTTGTTAATGCATGTGGATAGGATAAAGTGCCAAGGTCCCCGATAGACCCTTGAACACTATTTAATGTCTCGACCATCGATGGTCGAGACCCTAATTATAACTCTATGTCATGTAACACTTATTCCCTGGAAGGGTATAAATTAAATGAAATAAATGAAACATAGTAAACCTTGGGATGGGTTCCCTTAGCTCCCTTGAGTAGGGATCAGTGATGGACCAAGCTTGGATATCATCAAGTGTCACCTTAAAACTTGAGGGTAGGTCATGGCGGGACTGGAGATGCCTTTGAGCCTTAGGCTACCCAACAAGAGAGTGGGGCGAGTGTTCCTCCCCCACTGGTACATGGATACCCAAGTGGGTATGTCCTGAGTAGATTTAAGTTTGGTTGGTTGAGAGGATCGGCCTAGGATGACATTGGGAAGTGAGATGGTCATTATGTCTTCTCTCCAAAGTGATGTTGGTATGGCTTGCTTAGGAGTTCAGTGAGGCATTTGCATGATTATGGCGATGTTGAGTGACGTTTTTTCCTCTGAGTGACAGGCTTGGGCCCTAAAGTTGGGAATGAGATGGAGGAGCCCGTGTAGGGTGTCTGGATTATAATGTGACCTATAGGTCTGTGGTGGGTGCTCTAGTCTTGTGTTGAACACTAAAAGGGATAGTATAGAAAGGCTAGCATGGTAGTATCCTAACCCAAGTATATTGATAGTTATAGGTTGTGTGCTTGATAGGCCAACCTTGGTTACATAGGATCCGGCAATTACGCCCAATGACTCGTGGAATGCCTAGGATATAACCTGGAATTCGGTGATTATGCCTACATGGAATTCATAAGATATTAACTTGTGTTTATTACCTAAATGGAATCCCTAGGATATTACCTGGGATTTGATGATTACACCTATTAGAATGCCTGGGATGCTACCTGGGATCTAGCGATTATGCCTAATACTATGTGGGATGCCTATGACACTTCCTAGGATCTGATGTTTACACCTGAAAATAAATTCATGAGATTTCAGGGATGGATATGTATCCCCCCGATTATTATGTGACATGCTCATAGACATCTAGCACTAGCCAAAACAGATATGGTTGACCTCGGGTGTCACCTTAGAACCTGAGGATCAAGAGTATTATTTATTTATGTTTTTTCATTTGTTATTTAATGAGCATATCACATAGTGCATACACAACTTCACTGGTTATGTTTGGGACCCTGTTAGTGGTTCTCTGCTGAGTTTTACTCACACCCTACTCAAACGGTCATGGCACTTGGTTACCTGAACAGACTTCACTGTTCGCAAGTTCAGGTAGAGCATGTAGGTTTCGGGCGTAGCAGAAGCGTGTGATGAGTGATGCCCAACTTTGTTTTTTGTCATAATCAATGATCAATCTGATATCTATACGAGAATGAACGTCGTGATTCACGGAATTGAATCAAAGAAATAGACAATGGATAATAACATCGGAACCGAGATAGAGGAGATTAACACATAATGTTTATAATTAATTTAATTAGATAAAGAAATGCCTCTAAGGAATTCTTTCTTCGTTGATGAATCTGGTGACGGATCTGCAGTGCATTGTCATTGTATTGTAGAAACCAAGTGTAAATTTGCTCTAACGGTGATCCACACGTGTTCCAAGAATCTCTAGACGTCGTCGAATGAGTCTCTGGGTGCTAGCAGGGAAGATCATTATGTCTGCGTCGTCTTCCTCAATCGCCTTGAGAATCACTTCCAAAGCATTCTCCTTGATCCGATGGAGTGGGATTGCTTGTCGTTCTTAGAAGTGTTCTTGGAGAAGGGATCTCTCTAGGCTTGAGAGGATTCTCCAAGATTGTTGTGCACAACCAACAAAATGAATTGACCCATGAGAAAATAACATAACCGGGTATTTATATTACTATGGTTAAATAAAATAATTGTATAAATACCCTTAATTATTTATTTAATCCTAGAAAATCCTCATATCAAATAATAATACTAATATTATTATTTCTCGACATGTGATTAACTTGAGAATTATAATTAAATATCATTTAATCAAATAATATTTAATATTATTATTTCTCATCAGACCATTAAACTCGGTCTGTCATTCCTTCATAATATTTATCGAACCTTGAATAGTGTATATTTATTTATTAAATAAATATCACTGCATTATTTTCCAATAAATAAATAAATATTATATTTACTAAACAGCCAATAAATATTTATATGTGATCAAGCATACATGACTAATTATTAAACCACGTATGGGAAAAATATTTATTCAACCTGTTAAATAATAAATAATAATATATTTAACTGAGATTCTGGATATATTTAGTGTGTGACTCTTTAGGCCTCTTTCTCAGTGGCATTAGGCAAAGCAGCCTAAAGTCCAATGTTAGCATCTAGCAACACGCCAAGGCACCCGTAGAGAAAGAAGTTGATGTCGCAATGACATGTCACCTCATAAGGACGGTTACTATGTAATATAATCTCTTTATCACAATATCTCTAATCGAGCAGGTTGCATGTCAGTGCCATCAACCTATGTGCTCGATATCTCTTTCTTTGACTTTCCGAAAATAGAACTTGTCTATAGAACACCAGACCATAGATTTGTTTAAGCTATATCATTTTCATTAAAGGGCCTAAGATATAAACTTCCGTCAATGAACAGAAGGGATAAATCTTTTCTCACATTATTCATTAATGCAATATTACTCATGATACACCCAACATATCCTACCTCACCGTGAATATCTATCGTCGCGGTTATCATCAATACATCAAAGTACGTGACTCATAATACTCATTAATAATCATCTTAAATTCTAAGGATCAATACACACATCCGCAGATAGGAACATCCAATGACACGTATGAATGTGGATTTCCTACTGGCGGGTCTCATTCTCATAATATCCATACTAGATATTACCAAGGGCGTACACTATGAGAAGGTGCATCAATGTCCTATGAGTTTCCACCCTTGATAGTATGTATCATTTGTGTCCTTCGAATGATATCATCCAACTATAGAACATATATTCAAGAATAGTGTCGTAGCACTTCCAGGTTCTCATCATAGCGGGAAACCGTTATGGTCTTTTAGTGCGACAGCTACTCTTGAGATATTATCACATACTGTGTCACACAGAAGAACAATCATGTTGTGATAAATAGTTTATAGTACAAAAAATTTGGTTCTAGGGCACCAACTTCAATAGAGTAGAGGCCCGGAGTTATATGATCGAGCGAGATAGCTCAAATGAAGTATGGAGACTCGAATGAGCTAAGGCTTGGGGATGACAGTAGAGCTTCTTCAATATTTTTATTCTTTTGAACATTTTTATATGTGATTGGCCTTGTGGGTGATCAATTGATGAGTGACTATATTTGCATTCCATTTATTACAAAATGGTTTTTGTTTATTGATTACGTGTACTCTGATGATTATTTATTATGGATGATGTTGAGTTATTTTTTCATTGTTATGATACTCTGATATGAGGGTATAGTCTCTTTATGGTAACACCTTAGACCATCACTGCTAGTTAATACTTTGGACGGATAGGGAAGCGCGCCGAAGTTCATGTGGAACCTCAGTCTGGTTCCCGTGGAGTGAATCGGGCCAGGGTGTTACACATTGTTTGCATTTTAGTAAGAATCGTGGGGCGCGTCTATAGAAGAAAACAGGTAAGGATGAGAAGCACTCTATCTGATCACCAAATAGACACAACAAGTACTTCGCACACCGGACAGACTCTCGTCGAACCACCGAACAGAAGTCCTTCTGAACGTCTCAACCTGCGCAGCGGAAAGCTCCAAACACCACCAGACAAAGGTTCATCTGATAATTGTCTTCTCCCAAATCTGTGTGCTATAACTAGAATGAGAGCACAATTAATCGCCACACAAACTCGACGAACACACTTCACACAAACAACATAAAAGCGGACAAACATGATTATGTGGTTCGGGAAAATGTCATAGATCCATGGGAGAACACTGAAAACATATCCATTAAAGGAGATACAAGTGAATACAAAACTCATCACTCACTTCCTCTCCACTTTACAAAGTCTCGGACAATGAAGTCAGAAACTCACATCAGCTCAAAAGAAAGAACCACACACAAAAACTCAATTGGGCCACCATGACTATTTATAGAGGTCCTCGCCCTGTGAACCAATTGCACCGCCTTCCAAGATCCACGATCTGTAAACCTGGTCAACCACCAATACATTGTTAAACTGTTCAATGAAACTGCCAACAACCAATAGTCGTGCTTGTTGCACAAACATTGAGTTGCAACCCTAGTGGATGTTGTCGGTTGGAACTCCACCCGATGGAGCCTCCATCTGATGCAAGCCTGTTCGGTGAAACTCTTCCACCCGACTGCTCTAAAACCGCTCACACTTAGATGTCACTAGAAAGTTTTCTAACTAGTGAGTCTTCATAACTTTGCCAAATTCCAATCAGCAATTTTGAATTACCCTTATACATGGTGTTCTCCATTGAATTTTATGAAATTCTGTGATGACCCTAGCAAAAAGTCAGATGACTCTTACAAACAGGAAAACGACTCTTACGAAATGCCCCGCCTTTGCTAAATTTTCACTCTAAGCATCAAGATTACTCTAACGGTTTATCCTGAGGATGCTTACGCGTACATGGTGAGTCCTCTAAGACTTTTCCAAATCCTCTGCTTCTGAGGGAAAGCCATACTCCTCTTATGCCTTTTCCGTATTTTAATTCCTTTGTGTACAAAACCTTGCGTATACAGTGTTGGGAGTTTTTTTTATTTTAAAATTTGAATATGAGAGAGAGAGAAAGGGATTAAAGATTTTGATATGAAAAAAGAGATATGTGGAATTGGATATGGAAAAAGGAAATATGTGAGATTTGATATGAAAAAAGGAGATCTTTTTCATATCTTTGAGGAGTGGAAGTCTCTTGTAAAAAGGTTGCTAGGCCTCTAGAATAAAAAAGGAGACGGCAAGATGTAGCCAGTGCGAGAGAGAATGGAGAAGGGGTTTCCGCGTTTGCGGTAACCGATGCGAAAGAAGAGGGCAGACAAGATGTAGCTTCCTAGAGATAACTGGGAAGAGGATGCCGTTTGGGATAGCTCGTGCGAAGAGATGATGAAGACAATGGGGTGCGACGATTGCGAGAGAATTGTCAACGACGGCGTGTGAAGAGATTCATGATGGTGCCATGTATCGAAAGTCTTCTTGGTTGCGGAGATCAAGCGACATGTCCCGGTTGTGGTGATCGGCGGTACATCAAAATGGTACGTACATGGGTGTGGGTGCGTTGTAAAAATGTCTTCGGATGGTGTGAAAATCCTTCGGGTGAGTATGTTGAAAATTCTTTGGGTGTGAAAATCCTTCGAGTGAGCATGTCAAAATTCCTTCGGGTGGAAAAATCCTTCGGGTGTGTAAAATTACTTCGGGTGATAAAAGGTCTTCGGGTAAATTATGTGGTGTTTTGCGACTGCTTCCGCTGCAACGTCTGGCTCTGCCCCAACATACAGGTCACTCCCAACACTTCGTTTGTCATTTCTTTAGTTCCAAGCCAAAACACAAATATCTCACATATGAATCCAAACTTGATCAAAATTGCTCGGAACCTCTTCAACTTTTCTCAAGGCATCTCCAACTACTTAAAAACATCTTAAGACAATTGAAATGACTTTGGAAAATATCAGTATATTTCCAAACCTGTTCAACATCATTTCCGAGTATTTTAATAATCCTTCACTGCTTTAATCCCTGTCTCACATTAGCCTTCTCATGTCTTCATCCAATGAATATTCTTCACTGATGTAGTAGTCTTCATGCTCATCACTCCATGGGTGGTTTCCCTGCAATCCAGCCAGCTTTTTCATTCTGTAATCACAGCTCTTAAGTTGCGTATTGGTAACTGCTAACTTTATTTAAAATTATTTTAGACATCGTTGTTATCCGAAATATCAAGGACGATTGAACCCTATCTGAAAATCACAACACGCGCGAATGTAAATGATTGACGTTGGGGATTTTCGATACTCGAAAAACAAGGTGCAAACACATACTAAAGAAGGGTGCAAACACATACTAAAGAAGATCGGAGCGGTAGAGATCATTGTAAGTTTGCAATGAATCAGTGACATTGACTGATGCATGCGTGAAAATAGAAGGTTGGTAAAGACATGGTAAAGTGATTATAATACTAGATTTATGTACCATTACAGAATTAATAAAACCTTTTATATGTATATTACAAATGGTATATTAATGAATTAAAGTTAACAAGGTGTTGGATGAATGTCAAAATGTTTATTTAATGGACGAGTGATTGGCATTACAATGGAAGTGTTTACATATAATATTTGGTGCCTATGATAGGAATGAATTTCTCTTCTACAGAAGAGGTGGAAGTCGTTTTACAGGGAGTATGCAATGAACACCAAATTTTGTTTTATGATTATGAGCTCAAAAAGAACAAAAGATGGTGAGTTATGTTCCTTCACTCTTAATTATTGGAAAGGGTCGTATTTTTCAAAAGGAAGATTGTTTAGATAAAACAAGAATATCAACATGCATGTAAAAAAGAACTAGTAAGATAAATGATGCCAAGAGAGTCTATTTGAACAAGACAGAGAGATCATTTGTAACAAATACAGAGAAATATGTAATGCAACTTTTGTAAAGAGAGATGCTTGAAATTATGTTATAGAAAGTCTTTAAAGGGGGGACAAATTTTTAAGAACGTGAGTTAAAATAGAAATTGTTTTTATGACATCAATCTAAATGATGAATCTCGTATCAAGAATATATTTGGGCAAATATGAAAAGTCATGCAACATGTGAATCACCTGGGTAGGAATGACAATGGGTACCAGATTCTCGGAGACTCGGTCCTATCTGACCCAATAAAATCAGGTTTGGGTATGTCCTAAACGAGTTCAGGTTTCATATAGACAATCCAATTATTAATCAGGTCCTAAACGAGTTCAGGTTTCATATAGACAATCCAATTATTAATCAGGTCGGGTTCGAGCATTTGTAATAGGATACGAGAAAACCCAAACCGAGGGAGGAGCACATGCTCCCTCCCTTGCAATCATCTCCTCCCCCAGCCAATGTGGTCTACAACCTCTCCGCCGGCTCCGCCCGGTCTATGTTCCTGCATAATAAAATAATAAAAATAAAAAATAAAATAAAATTATCCAGGTTCGAGTAATAGACGGGTATCATTTAATTAATCAGGTAAACGGGTTCGGATAGGGTTTAAGTAGTCCATGAGTTGAACGGGTTAGGGTTCAGGTAGACATAAATTAAAAGGGGTATCCAACCTGTTGACATCCTTAAATCTAGGGATATGTTAGTTCTGACACCATTTGCAGCAATTTTTTGGAGTTGGATCAACATAGTCATTTAGTTAAATTGAGGCTTTATTGGATTGAGAACTCTTGTCTGCGAAGGATACAAAGTCGTTTGTCTTATTAGATGCATGACTTTGTTGCATGTCTTCAAATCAACTCATTGGTTTTGATATGGATCAATGCAAGGAAATATCGGTGGTGCTCATGGCATCTGATGAAAAAAAATCCTGCCACAAATGAATGCATTTACTGACCACGCTGATATGAAAACGTTCGTTTATAATACTTTATATGTTGAAAGGACAGAAATGCAGTGGGTTATTTTTGTAGAACGATGTTTACCCCCCAAAAATAAATTTTATAAAACCCACTTGAACCCGCCGTTGAAAGCCCTGTAAATAAATACCGCGGATAGTGTATATATCGTGTTAATGTGTAGTCAAAATAATGGAATGGGCATTTTAATTAACCCTGGGTCGTTTTTTAAGATACCTAGTTTTCCATTTTCCGTAAAAAAAAAAATATGGCAATAAACTTCTTCTAATACCGGTTAAAAATTTGTTCATCTAAAAAAAATAATTAGAAAAATTATGTTAATAGTTAATATTTTTAATTGAATTTTAAGTCTTCTAAAAAAATAACAATATAATTTAATTACAAAAAATCAATAATGATAATAAGAAAAGAAAAAAGGCAGGCGAGGGGTTTGGCCCTCATAAATAGAGTTTCCAAATAAATTGTCATCTAAATCTATTAACAGTTATACTGTAGACATATGTTCAAATTATAGCATAAGAAAAATTGCCAGCAAATTTCTCATACCTTTTCAGAGTCCGTTGTCTATCATGCCTCCAACCGACTCCCCAATCTCACGATATCCTCCACCAGAATTTTCCCATCTGCACCATCAAAATCCATCAACTTTTCACACCAAAATACCCCCCACCAAATTTAACATTCCCAACTCACCTCCGTCTTTAGAAAGACTGTTGATCAATTCTTGGATACCCTCTTTTCCTAGAGTATTTTTCAAATACACCGCCGCAGATGCTACCTCCTCTTGGCTAACTTTCCCATCGTAGTCCCTGAACAAACCAACTATTGAGTAAAAAACATGAGGTCAAATGAGTTAATATTATCATTTTTCACACCTGAAACAAGTCGTTGGAACTCATTAATAGGATAAAATGGAAAATACAAATTAAATCAATCACAAACCTGTCCAGCAGTCGCCAACGATCGCCGATTTTGGCATCCACATCATCAATTTCCTTCTTCAAATTTTCAAGCATCGCATCAACCTAAAGACGCAAGGTTACAGACATTACCTATCCCCCAGAAGAATAATAAAATAAATAACAATTTCTGAAAGACAGCCTTACTCTGTTGATAAGTGCCGATGAAATCACATCCCCAGAAGCTGGTCCGGTTGCATGGTCGCTTCCCACTCGAGCAGCCCTGTATGCCTTCATCGCATACTCTTCACCCGTTGTGCTGTCTTTCTCCACCATGCTGTTGTAAAGTTCTATCTGCAAGCCAACAAAGGAATGGCTTCTCAGCAAGCTCAAGCGCGTGTTCATGAACACATCAGCAGCCATTACTTGGAGAACTCCATGATTCCAGATAGACAAAAATAATAATAATGTTATAGTATGGGATGGATTAGTGGGCTAAGCCCATATTATTATTATTATTTGAACATTGGACGATGTTACTCCTTGCACACTTTCATTCCTCTATAAATAAATATAGGGCCCAACCTCAGGATTTCATTCAACATAGCATCAGAGACGGACGGCTGCCAGCCCTGGCTCCACTCTCCTTTGAGCAATGGCATATTCCTCTATAAATGAAGGGACCAACCTCTTTATAAGCCCATCAGCTGTGCCTGTTTTTCCTTCTTCATGTCCCCCCCAAGTATGCCACTACAGCGATGGAGATACTGCTTAGTCCATCCACTAAAGACAATTTTCTGTTCTAACATGGGCTCAATAAGACTCATTGTACCGTGGCATCTTCTCAGGACGTGGCGGTGGTCGCTCTTCAAGCTCTCGTGATCCTGGACATAAAGGTGGGTGAGTGCGCATCAGTTGCCAGCATTTTGGCAGGTCGGGCCATCACACTGACACCTGTTGGTCCCTCTATTGACACCCAGCAGCCCCTCCTCGCACTACTCTGACTGCCTTCAGCAAGTCCTGGGATCCACCGACACCCACCATACACTCAAGCTCTAGCCTGAAGAACTCGGTCTTATTCATTCTTGCTCAGTCACCTCACAGTCCTCTTCCTCGGCTTTATCGGCTTTATTAGCTCACACAGGCAGTCCCACAACATGTGTCTCAGCAACCCAAGTCATTGATGTTGGATGCAGGAGTCTTTGATCACATCACTACTGATGAAGATATGTTGCACGCCTATCAACCTCATACAGGTCATGCAACAATCACATTTGTCAAAAGATCCACCATTCCTATTGCTAGCTTCGACACATGTATGCTTACATAAGATATTGATCTTTTGCAAGTGACGCATGCTCCTCAAAGCCCTTGTAATCTTTGGTCCATCAGTAAGCTTACCTGCAACCTGAACTGTATTGCAATCTTTTTCACCCCATAATGTCATCTTTCACAAGTGGCGCATGCTCCTCAAAGCCCTTCAATCTTTTGTCCATCAATAAGCTTACTCGCAACCTAAACTGTATTGCAATCTTTTCAACCCATGATGTATCTTTTTGGAACGTTCAACGACTCAAAAGCTTGGTAGAGGACAATTGTGAGGCGGCATATAAAAGAACGAAGAAATTAAAACCTTTTAAATATAAAAATAAAAGAATCAAAGTTTGAAAGCGCAACGATATGATAATATATAATGATAAAAGCGGAAGAATAAAACAGAGCGATTTGAGAATAAATCGATTAAGTGTGTTTGATGGATTAAACAAATTATGAAATGAACGATTGAAAGCGATAAATAAATAAAATTACGAAAAGTAAATGAGACAAGATATTTGGTAAGGAAGTTCAGCAATAATACTCAAAGGTAACCCTACGTCGCCCACCTCAATCCCTTAAGAATTTAATGTATCCCTTGCCTATAATGATAGTCAAGATACCAAAACTATCCCTTACTTTTTAGGTTATAGCAAGAAACCGGAAACAATAGACACTAGCTCTTTAACGGTGAAGCAAAAAACAACAAAAGAATGGTCCTTTGTCTTCTTAATGGAAATGGCAAGAAAACCAAAGTCGCTAACTTTAACAGTAATGAGCACAAGAATAAGGTAAAGGAGAGGATTTCTAGAAAACAATCACTTTTAAGCTTGGTCTCAATTCTCTCAATGAATATGATGAACACTGTGAGAGAATGAGAATAAAAGAAGAAAGTGATTTGGATATTACAATTTTGTTCACACTCTAGAAAGACAATAGATTTAGAAATGAGAGCAATTGAGCACGTTGGCGAATGAGCAAGTATGTCGATGTTGAGGTAGATTGTCAAGACCTCCAAAGGTCTCTATTTATAGACTCCAATTCATTCGGTAATGTTCTAGAGTGTTGGGGTGTCATAAAGTAGAAGACATCCACATTCAATGAATCTTGACCATAGTTTGTTCAAGCCTGCTTGTTCCCTTTAAAAAGAATTAACTCAACACATCTAAGGAAATCGTTAAGCAATTCAAATTCAAAATAGTAATAATATTATTCCAGAATTATCGAGGAGAAAGAAACAGATTATCGATAATATTATCTTTTGAATTTAAAACTACTTGAACAATTCAAACTAAATTAAAAAAAAACACTCGTTTAAAAGGTTCAAAACATTTCCAAAATAATAGGTCAAAGATATCTTACAAATCATGCCCAACGTTTCCTTCTAAGAATTCAAAATTCAAACTTCTTTCCATATTTAAACATGCGATAATATCAACTATAAAATGTTGCATTAAAAACTATAAAACAAGTTTGAATGAGTTTGTTAGACTTAAACATGAATTTAGGAATAATAAAATCAAAGAAATCAACTCAAAATAATAAATTTGAAATATTTGAGTTCCATACTGTAAATTCATGCGTAAATGAAAAACAATATTAATCATCGTAAAAATGTGTTTAAAACACTAAAAATACTTCGCACAAAATCTATATCATTAAAATGATTTTATAGAAATGTTCAAACAATTTAAACATTTGTTATCCACGTGCATCAAATCAAAATATCATCAAAATCGTGAAACAGAGCAAACTGGAGATTTCTAGATTTACGCAAGGGTAAGTTACATGCATGCGTAAAGGTAAACAACACTTTATACAAGTTGTGTAAAGTTAAACTATAGTTGTGTAAAGGTAAGAGAAAAAACATGTACTGCGTAAGGGTGAGCCTCATTGCATAAAGGTAAACATGAAGTTGTGTAAAAAAAACAGGATTGATATAACATACATAGGGTAGGTGAGCCCGCTGCATAAGGGTAACAAACATTTTATATAGCTTGAGTAAGGGTAAGCATGCACATATGAAAAGGTAACCAGAAAACATGCGTTGTGTAAGGGTAGATGGAAAATTCAACTGGGTACGTAAGGATAAACAGAAGATTACATAGGTTATGTAAGGGTACAAAGAAGTTACATAAGGGTAACAACAAAGTTACGTAATGGTGTAAGAAACATATAAGGCTTATGTAAGGGTAAGGAGGAGATTAAACTAGTTGCATAAGGGTAATACAAAAGCTACCTAAATGTAAATGTAGTTTTTGAAATTTCACGCAAGGGTAAGGAGAAATTTATAAAACTTACGTAAAGGTCAAAAAAATAACTTCAAAAAATTAATTTTTCACAAAAATTAAAAATAATTATATAGAATAATAAGAAAAATAAGAATAAATGATGAATAACTAGAAAACAATTAATAACGAAATGATGGAGGAACAGGAGAAACTGGTCCCAACGCTGTCCGGCGATTGGGTTACCCTAGATCATCCAAGGAGTTTGAATCTCTAATCCTATAACTCAAATTATCATGTTGTTCGCTAAGGGTCGACTACTTCAAAGAAGATTAAGGAGAGCGAAAAGTAAGCTTTGAAGGGCTTCTCGTCCACTAGTTTTTCAGGAGTATCGTTTGTCTCGCTCAAGAATCGGACTTCACAGTGAATTATCAGGATAGGTTCTACCACTCACATATCGGCCTCGGATGCTGTTATTTCAGAAAGGATCGATCTATGTAAGCATTCAATTATTGTTCGCATTTCTCTATCGAAAGGTATAAAGCCCTAGAAAGTAGTCGATCTAGTTTCCCGATTAGCCTCTCTTTGGGGATTTTCATATTTCAAGTGTGTCTCCCTAGACCGTGGCTTCTTCCACATTTTATTCCCTTCTGCAGAATTGAAAGGACGAGCTTGGAGTACGGGCTCAATCAATCTAAGGTCAGAAACCTGAGGGTTCATAATGGTTTTAAAGATACTTGTGCACAGATTTGGATTAAAATTCATGATCTTAATTGGGTCTTATGACATCCGAAAATTTTGTATGACATTGCAATTGCAATTGACATTCCAATTAGGATGGATAATGCCACTGAAATGGTCAGTTTTTGTCACTATGCACGAATTTTGATTGAAGTTAATTTAAGTTCTACTTTGATTAATAGGGTGGTTCTCTCCACTTCGCATGATGAGACCAATCTTAGAATTGAGTTTGAGAAAACATCATCATTCTGTTGTTGTCGAATTATTGGACATTCGAAGTCTATATGTAGAGGAGACCTTGTTTGCTCTAACTGTCAGATTAAAGGTCATGAATTGCAGCACTGTCGAAGGAAGGAAAATCATGGGACTGTCCAGTGCATTGATGAAAACCAAAAATCAAGGTTGTAGATAATGTTAGACATGCCTCTCCTTCTAGGATTTTAAATCCCCCAAGAGGACAGATGCATGTGAACGCTGAAGGGTTTTCTCAGGGGAACCCGAAGGCTTGATCATGAATGTCCTCTGAAAGATGGATGCACAGAAATTCCTAGTCTCAGACCTATCTCTTGTCCTCGAGATGTATCCGGGTTTCTTTCTCCTACACACGTGAATGATAAGCCCGCCAAGTCTTGGGCTGACATTGCAGATGAGAGTCACTTGGCGGTTGATGGAGTTACTTTTAAGGATATCTTATCTAGGGGCATAATTGATGATCATGCTGATGAGGAATCTGATGACAATCAAGCTGCCAAGGAGCTTGCTGCACAGGCTAATGTGGATTTCAACTTTTGGCGGGAAGAATGATTTCTTCAAAAAGCCGCAAAGGGGAAGCTAAAATAGATGTTGTTACTTCAATGAAACTCAAGCCCAAAAGGACTCACATCTCTCATTATCATGAGCAATATAAGTCTGCCCCTAAGAAGGAGAATGAAAGGGTGTTAGACCCTCCTAGGAGGTCCAGTTTTTCAATTCCCATCGGACACTACGAATTCTTCAGGTAGAAATCTGGTTTTCAATGAGTCTTCGACATCTTCTTTTCCTCCTTTTGATTTTGGCCATAAAGGGGATGAATCAGTGGGTAGACAACCATCTTTGAGTATTCTTGATCATCCAAATAATTCAAACCGTAGCATACAGACCCCCACGGCTCCTGTATTCAGTGAAATAAGGGTTCAACTAGATCCTATGTTGGCGAACCTACTGATGGCAGGGAGAACTCAAATACTACTGCTGCAAAATCCTTGGTTTCAATGATGGATGGTGCTGAAGGGGCAGGGCCTGCCAAAGCTCCTAGCAAACAGCAAGTAGGCTCTGAGATTCACGAAGTAAAGACTGCCTCTCTGGCAGCAAGTACTGATCCTGTTCAGCCGGTTAAGGATAAATTGCATAGGAAGGTAAGTACACACAACTCCTTTGAGTTGCATGCATCCATAAGTAGTGAGGAAGAACAGAAAAATGATCATGTGTCTGGAGCAGAAGATACGAGGGATGTTGATGTTGGACTTCGAGATGATGGAGGCGGACCATGGTTGCAGGTCAAAACATGAAGAGGAAGACATCTTTGTGGTCGGGGTGGACGCTCCTCTCACCACAGTATGAGTACTCACTCTCGAGTCACTTGATGTCTTATGTTTACCGTTTTGTACATGGACATTTTTTGTGTTGCATGTTCCGCCTCTGTAGCTTGTTTTTCTTTAATAAAGGGGTCACTGCGCCTCAACCTTTCAAAAAACAAGTAAATTCAACGGAAAAAACTTTTCAATAAAAGGAGCCACAAAAACAAATAATATGATATTCAAGGAATTATAAAAGATAGGCAAAGAATTTTATAAAAATATTGTTTAAAACAAAGTTCAAAAGTTAAAATAAAACTTTCAAAACTAAGAAAATAAACACCTTCAAAAATCATTTTCATTATTAAGGATTAGTAAAAATTGTATCAATAAACCATAACAAATTCCCCGGGAGTGTCAAACCAGGTGTGCAATAAGCCTCGTTCATCGTGTCCGGAATGGAGAAAGAGTTAACGAACTCAATCGAGATAAATCTCTAGGAGCATCTGTGCCCGAACCGCATCCACTTGTTTGTTTCCAAACAACAATGTTTTGTTTGGAGTATCATACTCACTTTACTTTTCCAAAATAGTGAAAAGTTTTGAAAACCTTTTTTTTTAATAATTTGAAATCCATTTTGAAAAACAATTTTGAAAACAAAATTTTATAAATGAAAAACTTCTCAAGCTTGCCAAGATATTAAGAGAATTTGAAAGACAATTTTAAAAAAGGAAAAGATAAGAAAATTTGAAAAAGATAAGAAAAGAAAATTTGAAAACACCTTTTAATTTTTATAACTCCCCAAATAATATAATAATTATAGTGCAAAGTTAAAAGAGCAAAGAAAACAGAGGGAAAAAGAGAAAATCTAAAAAGATAATTTGAAAAGAAATAGAAAATTAAAAAGAAAATTTGAAAAGAAATAGAAAATTAAAAAGATGCTCTCTCCTCTTGAGAAAGAAAGAAAATATGAGAAAATAAATTTTGAAAAAAGATTCAAGTGATAAAATAAAAACGAAAAATCTTATTCCCATGAAGATCAAGGTTGATGTTTAAAGATTCTCCAGGAAGGAAGAAAGATGGATCGATTTGGGCCTTCCATATATAACGTTTTTACAATTACACTCATAAATAAGATCCATATTTACAACAATCCTTAACAAAATTTATTTTCAGAAATATCGTTTACAAAAGAAGTGGGTTTTGAAGAAGTTGTGTTATCTTTTGAAAATCCAAAACCATGATTATTTCTTTTAATGCACTGAGAACCAATAATCATATTAAGAGATTATACGCCTTGGGTGAATTTTGAAAGAGACATTTTGAGATCCTTGATTTCATTTTTGAAAACTTCAACATCGAGTTGATTTTTTAATTTCAAAATTAAATCAACCTTATCCTTTATAAGTTGATCTTTTTCATAAGAAAGACGATTTTTTGCATTAAGATATTTCTTTGAAAGATTTTTATATTTTGAAATAATTTATTGACAAAATTTTCCAATTTCATTATTAAAAGACTAGTACGAAGAAGAGGATGAATGAAGGAGAAGGGGGATGAGAAGGAAAATGAGGACTAACTTCTTCACCTACCTCGAGTTGATCCATGAGGCATTTAGGTGTTGAGTTTCTCGTTTCATAAGTTGACATTGAATCTTTGCTAACACTTCATATTGATACATTTAGAGCATTCTTACCTTGCTTCTTGTATTTAGACTTTGTTCAAGGGGCAATCCAGTTTGATGTGACCCTTTTTTTGCAACCGAAGCAGGTCACTTCCGAAACATCAATTTGATCTTTCTTTTTAGCTTGTCGAAAGGATTTCTTCTTTTTCTTTTTAATTTGTTCAGTCTTCTCGTCAAGCATTCAGTTTCACTTTCATTGTCGAAGTCGCTTTCAGAAGAATCGTCGTTGTTTGCATTGAAATCAATTATTCCTTTAGTTTCCTTGAGCTCCTTAGTCTCCTTTTATTCTTTTAGTCGCTTCTTTTATTCTTTCCTTCAGCTTTTATTCATAGTTATCTCATATGTCATGAGAGAACTTATGAGTTCCTCAACAGCCATATTTTTAACATCTTTAGCTTCTTGGATCGCAGCGACTTTTGGTGCCCAACTGCTTGGTAAAACCCAAAGGATTTTCTTGACCAAAGTCTCTGTAGAAATAGTCACGAAGAGCTTTTCGGCCATTACAAATATCAGTAAATCTAGTAAACATAGCAGTGATAATTCAATAAGATGCATGGAGAAACTTTCAAAGTCTGTCTAAACATATCTAAACGGGTATTTTTGACTTTGTTAGTTCCTTCATGAGTTTTAAAGTTTTCAAATTCCATGAACCGTTTTGCATGTAGAAATACGATTAAATTTATTTTGATCTAAACCACAATGCAAGGCATTCATAGCTTTATCATCTAATTCAAAAGCAGAAATATCATCCGGGGTCCATTTATCTTCTTTTTCAATTGTAGTACAGTCATGTAAAACAATCTTATGAACAGAATAGTCAATAAATCTAAGAAAAGTAGTCATGCGAGTTTTTCAATAACCATAATTACTTCCATCAGGAAATGGAGCACGACCCAATGACTCATTCGGGACCACCTTGGGTATTTAAAAAAGCCATTTTAAAAAGAGGCCTTAATTTGAAAAATCGGTTAAAGATTTTGAAAATAAAAACTTTGAAAGAATTTCAAAACAAAGCAATTAAAGTAATTCAAAACCCCTTTGATAACAAATGTAGGTCGGAGATAGGTAAAATGGTAAGAGGGGATTACTAAGAAGCAATCACTTTTAAGCCTCAATTCTCTCAATGAATATGATGAACACTATGAGAGAATGAGAATAAAAGAAGAGTGATTTAGATATTATAATTTTGTTCACACTCTAGAGAGACAAGAGATTTAGAAATGAGAGCACTTTGAGATCAATTGAGCACGTTGGCAAATGAGCAAGTATGTCGATGTTGATGTTGATTGTCAAGGCCTCCAAAGGTCTGTATTTATAGGCTTCAATTCCTTCGGGTGTCATAAAGTCAAAAACGTCCACGTTCAATGAATCTTGACCATAATTTGTACAAGCCTACTCGTTCCCTTTAAATGGAATTAACTCAACACAGCGAAGGAAATCGTTAGACAACTCAAATTCAAAATAGTAATATTATTATTCCAAAATTGTCAAGAAGAGAAACAGATTATCCATAAATATTATCGTTTGAATTTAAAACTATTTGAACAATTCAAACTAATTTAAAAAAAACACTCGTTTAAAGAGTTTAAAACATTTCCAAAATAATAAGTCAAGGATATCTCACAAATATCACACAGGGTTTCCTTTTAAAAATTTGAAATTCGAATTTCAAACTTCTTTCCATATTTAAACATGCAATAACATAAAACTATAAAGATATTGCATTAAAAACTATAAAACAAGTTTGAATGAGTTTGTTAAACTAAAACATGAATTTAGAAATAATAAAATCAAAGAAATCAACTCAAAATAATAAATACAAAATATTTGAGTTTAATATTGTAGATTCATGCGTAAATGAAGAACAACATTAATAATAACACTAAAAATACTTGGCACATAATCTATATCATCAAAATGATTTTATAGAAAGATTAAAACAATTTAAACATGTGTTATACACATGCACCAAATCAAAATATCATCAAAATCATGAAACAGGGGCAGTGGAGATTTCCAGATGCACGTAAGGGCAAGTTGCATGTGTAAAGGTAAAACATATTTTTCATAGACTGGGTAATGGTAAACTACATTTTATACAACCAGCGTAAAGGTAAACTATAATTGCGTTAAAGGTAAGAATCAATTTACACATGCTGCGTAAAGATAAGACAAAAAATATATAACATGCGTAAGGGTAACACAAAAAATACATGCAATGCGTAAGGGTAGAGCTCATTGCGTAAAGGTAAACATGAAGTTGCATAAAAGTAAACAGGATTGATATAACATACATAAGGCTAGGTGAGCACGCTGTGTAAGGGTAACAAACATTTTATATAACCCGCTTAAGGGTGAGCATGCACATACGTAAAGGTAACCTGAAAACCATGTGTTGCGTAAAGGTAAACTTACACACTGCATAAGGGTGGATAGAAAATTCAACTGGCCACATAGGGATAAATAGAAGATTACATAGGTCACATAAGGGTACAAAGAAGCTACTTAAGGGTATTTCAAAGTTACATAAGGGTACAAGGAAACATATAAGGCTTACGCAAGAGCGAGGAGGAAATTAAACTACTTATGTAAGGGTAATCCAAAAGCTATGTAAAGGTAAAGACAGTTTTTGAAATCTCACATAGGGAGAAATTTATAAAACTTAAGTGAAGGTAAAAAATAACTTCAGAAAATTAATTTTTCACAAGTATTAAAAATAATTATTTAGAATAATAAGAAAAATAAGAATAACTGATCAATAACTAAAAAACAATTAAATTCAGCAAAAAAAAACTTTTCAATGAAATCAATAAAGAATAAAATTATAATTATCCCAAAAAAGAAAATTTGAAATATAGTATACTGTAATTATCAAAAACATAAAATAATTAAAGTAACAAGGAGCCACTCCAACAGCACCACCTATGACGTACTCTGCCACATCTACCCATGCTTTGGAGTATCACTCTCGCTATGGTCATCCCTCCATCCAGTCACTGTAGCAATTACGCCCCAAGTTCGGCTCCTCCATCCCCTTCAATTGTGAGACCTACAAGTTCACCAAACACCATAGTGCGCCTTGTGCGTTTTGGTCATTGTAATGTGCAAATTATTCTGGGTTTCATTATTATGTAATTTTTATTGATGATTATTCCCGTATGACTTGCTTATCTCTTACATCAAAAGTCTGAAGTCTAATTAGTAATTTGAGGCATTTATGATGAAATTTTCACTCAATTTTTAAATTTTTATGAACAGATAATAGTCATGAATATTTGCCATCATCATTTTGCCCATTCTCCACTGATGATGGGATTATCCATCAGATATCTTGTCCCAACACCCCTCAACAAAATATCATCGTTGAGAGAAAGCACCGTCATCTTTTTGAGATTGTTCGCTCTTTATTGTGTCACATGAATGTGCAGCTTCACTTCTGGCCAAATGCAATTTTGACGGTCACTTATCTAGTCAATCATCCCCCCACATCTGTGCTCTAGGGAGAGACCTTTTCAGGTTCTTTTTCCTACAAGTTCTCCTCACCCTGCTCCACTTCATATCTTTTTCCTACAAGCTCTCCTCACCCTGCTCCACTTCATATCTTTTTCCTACAAGCTCTCCTCACCCTAGTGCCCTCATATCTTTGGATGTCTATGCTATGTCCACGACACACGTCCCTATTTTGCTCCTTGATCACTTCGTTGCAACTTTTTGGATCATGCTCGTAATCAAAAAAAAAGTTATTAATGTTTCTCTCCTAATCTCAGTATTTATATTATTTTTGCTAATGTATCATTTGCCGAGATCAAACAATTCTTTTCATCAAAGTCCGTCACCAAGTCTACAACCAGCCTAGATGAATATCTTCCTCTTATTATTCACTCCACTCCATCCACTTCCGATGATAAAAGATTTGGACAAGTTTATAACCATCGCTCAACTATTACACCCATTCCAGCATCGCCTGCTGACCAACCCTCGTCATCGGTTGACGTTCCAGATACATCTCCAAGTGAACTACCCAAAACTTTATGAAAAAGCCCTTGGTCTTGCTTATCTCGTTCTGTGTTAAATCATTCCTACAAGAGGTTATCTACTATTACCACTGCCTTCATTAATACTCTTGAAACGGCCTCAGTTCCCCCACACGATGGACAAAGCCAAATCTCATCCTGGGGTGGCTCTAAGAAATGTACTAAGAATTATGGGCTTTAGAAGAAAAGTACACCAAGGACACTGTGTCACTCCCCTTGGCAAGCAAGTCCACACTGCTATCAATTCACCGACATCGTTACCAAAGGTTCGGACCACAAATACACTTTCTCTGCTCCAAACTGGGATTGCACCGTATATACATCTCAGCTTAAGGGGGCATCCTCTCCTAGTATGTTTTCTATTTTCATTTTATGGGACTCTATATTCCCAATTGTAACAGCTTGAGCAGAAGTGGTTATCTATGGAGGATGTTCCTCCTTGTACAATTTTATTCCTTCTATAAATAAAGAACCCAGCCTCTTTATGAGGTACGAGATTTCATTCAACAAATAATAATAATTTATCTTAGCAGTAACAACTAACAATCATTATATGCATCCAAAAAATCATGAAAAAAGGCAATATATTCAGGTTCTGAAATCCAGGCAATTGCATGATGAGTGACTCGTGCTATGAAGAGAAATTTAACTGAAGAAGATATAATTACAACTGATTCAAATACAGGATGCATATATTAATCATAAAGGCATCCAAAAAATGTTTAAATAAATATAAAACCATTTTGTGCATGTCTGAAAAAGTGACAGCAGCCATGTATAAGCACAAAACTGAAATGGGATAACTGTATTAAATGAGCAATAATCATGACAATTAAAAATGATTAAATTGATATTTTAAGGGTTTGCATGTACCTCTTTATTAACTAGCCTCAGGAAGTCTTCACGTTCTCTATTCACAGACTGGAGATTAGAACGGAAAAGATTACAATCCACAATACACATACAACAAATATTAGATGAAAAAAGAGTACGGGAATTAAAAATATAGTAGGAAATATTAAACAGTTGATCCTTACAGATGCTGCAGACAAAACAGCCAGGGCACGACTGAGTTCACAAAGCTGCTCTTGTTTTTCCAATGCTCTCTCCCTAACTTGTACTTGGGCTTCCCTTGCTGTTGGAATAGTCATCTCCTTCAAAGCTACATCCTCTCTGCTAATGTCAGTTTCCTTTGTCCTGGCTTGAACCCCTTCCACTTTCTCTTCCTCCTGAAAAGAAATTGATTTATTAACAATGATAAATGGACTTCAAAAAAACAAACACAAGCACAGGGGGTGCCTACAAAGGCATCAAGGACCCGTTAGGTTGGTTCCCTGAAGATATGGTTCATGATAAACAGTGACATTCCGCCATTTGGTTGAATTGACAGGAGAAACGATATATCATTCCACTGTTTGGTTGGATTGAAAGGCAATTCCAAATAACATTGGAATGGGCAATGACACCTCAAAGGTGTCTGTCCGGTTTCTTAGGTGTGGGAATGGAACTAAAAAGACCATTCCTCGACATCAAATGTTTTTATTTCAACTCAAAGGTATAATCGACATTAAAATATACCATTTGGAAATCAACCAAAAAGAATGGCATTCTTTACCCATTCCATTCAATTTCATTTAATTACATACTAGTCCAGATGATTCTATGAACTAAACCGGCCTTAAGCCTTACCCTCGATGAAATAAAAATTCACCTTCAGCACTCAAAACTACATGATAAATTATATAAAAGCTTCAGAAACAAGCCACCTTGATGAGTTCTTCCTGCATTTCAAGGTACTCTAATTTTCTCCTCCTCTCTGAAACAGAATCTTCAGATGGCAAGGATGTTACACCAACTGTATCAACAACTTCATCAGGCAGAGAAGACAGTGTGGCTCCAACAGCTTCCTCTGGCCTAAGCTTCCCAGACACTGTGAAGGCTCTGCACAACACCACACCAGATAAAAATTTAATATTCAGGAAAAGTTACAGGAACACACATCACGACTTCAAAGTCTTCATTAAAAAGATTTTAGAAAATAAAAATATCGGAAAATAGAGACTAAAAAAGGTTATCATAAAGAGATGCCTGGCTGGCCTCAACTTACCTTGAAAGAATTAAAAGAGAGGAAGGTACAGACTGATTGAGAGATAAATCCAACCAATCACGAAGCTGCAAGAGTTCAACAATTAAAACACGTAAAAAATTATTGTCAATTTAATAAACGCAACTGTACAGAGTTTCTACAAAATAATTAAAATATAAAAAATTCTTTGGAGATTAATAAGAGTGCATTTTTTTCTTCTCAAATAACACCCAGAAATTAATTCATATGAAACTCATAGAAGATCGCTTAATACATAATAATGGCATGAAAATTTAACTAGACAATCTCCAACAACTATTTCTTGCTTACCCTACCTGATAGCCTCTTACAAATAATCTCCAAAAGTACAGAAAAAAACCGACTCTACTATATGAAGAGCTAAATTTACATTAAATACTATAAAAAGCAAACAAAACCGACAACATGCCTGCTGGCGCATTTCTTCAACAGACAGGAGCCCAAGCATGCCTCTCTCTCGACAATCTTCACGGAGTTCGGCTTCTGAAAGGGATTCGACACCCTCCATTTGAATCATTTTGTCATCATTTTTTATCCTACAAAATAATTAATTAAATAATATAAATGATTTCACACACTTTAACTAACACTTCACACAGCAGAAATTGTCTTAGAAATGAACAATCCATCTTTCATCTTCTTTAAAAAAGTCTTCAAAAGTACTGTAATAATTTCTTATGGAATGTTCCTGGAAGTTGGTTCCAAAAAAAAACATTGACAGATGTCAGAGGGTTTGGATAACAGAGGAAATGTCAATCCAAGCAACAATACAATAAATTTCATAAGTTCAAATCCAAAAAATTCAAATCTCTTTGCTCAGTTTGACGGAATGTACTAAAACTGTTTAGTGATAAGTGCTTTTGTAAAAGTGTTTTCAGATTGCTTATTGAAAAGTTGCTTTCGTGTCACTTGGTTAAGTGATTTTATTCTGAAATTTTAGTCAGGGTTTTTCGATACAAAACAAACATTACTTATTTTTCCAAACTGTTTAGTCAGCGGGTGAAGAAATGGGAAGAACCGAAAAATGTAAAAGAAAATGGGGGTTTTTTAGGGTTTACTAGTTATTTTAGGAAGTTCATTAAAGACTATGGAAAAACTGCTAAGCCCTTAACAGCTCTAACAACATGGTTACAGTGGAGTGTGATGCTTAGGGATAGGGAATAGGGGCAGTGTTGATGCAAAAAAGGTAAAGCATTAGCATTATTCAGCAAAGCATTATCTGATTCAAATTTGGCTCAAGTCAGTTTATGAGGAGCAAATGGCTTTAGTTTTGTCAATCCAACATTGGAAACAATACTTGATGGGGAGGCATTTTAAGGTTTATACGGATCAAAAAAGCCTTAAACATATGCCAAGTCAAAGGGTAGCTTCGATGGACCAACAATGTAGGCAGGCAAAATTGTTGGGTTGTGATTTTGAGGTGGATTTACAAACCTGGAAAGTTGAATTCAGCAGCAGATGCTTTGACAAGAATACATGGAGAATTATTACAAATGGCAATTTCAGAGCCACTTTGGGTAGAAATCCAGTTGGTAAAAGAAGAGATTAAGCATGATGATGACTTAATGAGATTTATAGCAGCTTTGCAGCAGGATCATGCTGCTAAACCAGGCTATACCTACCGAGATGGTCTATTGTTTTACAAGAGGTTGGTTTTACCTAAGAATTCAGTTTTGATTACTAAGATATTACAGTATTTTCATTCTTCTCCAACAGGTGGACACATGGGATATTTGAAGACTTATAAGAGGTTAGCAAATGGTGTGTACCGGACAGGAATGATTGGTCAGGGAATGTGAGAAATGTCAAAAAATATATATATATATATGAAACTTTGAGCCCAGCTGGATTAGTGCAGCCATTGCCTATACCACAACAAGTATAGGAGGAGGTTTATATGGTTTTTGTGCCAGGGCTGCCAAAATCACAAGGATTTGAAGTGGTATTAGTTGCAGCGGACTGGCTAAGTAAATATGCCCATTTTATACCTCTTAAGCATCCATATACGGCGAGAACAGTTGCTGATGTGTTTATGAAGGAGGCTGTGAAGCTTCATGGAATACCAAGCGCAATAATTAGTGACAGAGATCGATCCAATGTACCAACCTGTTTTGGAAGGAACTTTTTAAAATGCAGGGAACAACATTAAAAATGAGTTCTTACCATCCACAAAGTGATGGACAGATAGTAGTAAACAGGCGTTAGGCATGAAACATAAGATGTATTCTGCTATTTCTAGCAAATGGTCCATAATTCACTTATCTTCTATGCTTATTAGCATACTTCTTCATTAACGGTTGAGCCCATTGCAGATTCTCTTTAACCTTCCGCAATGCCTCATCTCTGTCCTCCAAAGCACTGACCACAGCCTTTACTGCTGCTTCCCCTTCAGTATGATGCATAAGGTGGTGGTTTGAGACCATAGACAATTTCAAATGGCGTTTTTCCTGTAGAAGAATACATCCTACGTTTCACATATCCCAATTGAAGGCTGCAACTGGGGAATATCCTATGAAAGAAGTTTTTCCTGAAGAATTTGTTATAAAGGCTGATGAAAGAAATGTTCCGGAAGAGGTATTAGCAGTTAAGACCCAGGGAGGAAGTAAAATGCGGTTGCTGAAGTGGAAAGATAAATCAGCAGGACGATGCAACATGGGAGGTGGCAGAGGTGATGAAGGCACAATTTACTTATTTCCACCTTGAGGACAAGGTGGCTTTTCAAGTGGATGAAAATGATAGGAATGTGGGCAATGATGCTGCAGCCTTACTAGACAGTAAGGCTGCTGCAGCGCCGACCAGTGAGGCAGAGACTGGAATTCTCTAGAACTGGCTCAGGCCTGCTACTTATATTACTTATCAAAGGAGAGGAAAGAGAAATGGTTAATAAATGTCAGGGGTGATATTGTATTTTTACCTAAATAAAGTTTAAGCCAAGCGGTTAGTTGTTTGGGGCTGTTTGGAGTCAGGAGCTGCTGGGAGCGGTTTGCCGGGAGACTGGAGAGTCATCCTGGAGTCCTATATATTCCGGTTCCAGGAAGTTAAGGGGGCATTCTTGGGGAAAGCTTTAGGCCCGCAGAGCGGAAATTCTCCCAGGAATAATGCTGCAATTCTCAAGAACTCTCTAGAGAATTGGTTAGTATTTCGGTAACAGAATACAATTCTATAATAGAATTTCTCCATTTCTAGTTCAAAACTCTATCAATAAGTGATTGGTTTTATAAGTAGTTTTCAATAAGAGCTATCAAACAAAGCATAAACACCGATGCACTTCTATCCAACCACTTAATGATAAACAATTCACCAATTTAATGACACCACACTATCTTCCTGAAAAACCCCTACAAATTTTCTTTAGCCTACATCTGATTATTTTGGAGTCTCAAAAGAAAATGTCAAGTGGGGTAACCCACTGCAGCACTTTGTTGACAAATTTGTCCCCATAATCTATCACTCTGTCTTCTGGCAATCTCGTATAATGGGGTGGGGGACAATAATGCACATGATTTCAATAAAATTTTAAAAACTTGATACATTGCCATGCAATGACTGACCTAAACATATCACTATCAAAACAACCTCCAGCATTATCCAATAATTTGATAATTTAATCATGAAAATTGTATGCGGCGCTACAGAACTAATAATAAAAGCAAAACAAGAAGTTCGTTCAAAACAGAAACCAATGGTTGTTTATTATCTTTAATAATACATATTTTGCATGGAAAAAAATGACTTTTAATTTCCCTCTATTATTTTGTTCTCTGTGATTTGAATCTGAAATCTGAATTAAACGATGAATATAAGACGTTTGATCCAAGTAGTCGACCTCATTTAATTGGGTTTAAGGCTTGTTTGTTGTTGTTGTTGTTTTATACACACACGCGCGCATATAAAAAATAAGTCTGCAAGTGAGAAATTAAGTTAATTTTTAGGGAGCCACGTCTTGTAATGGAGCATGCAACAAATCATTGTGTACAGAATTTCTAGAAGCTGAAATAAAATCATATACCTCTGGAGTTTTTTCCTGAGCATATAGTGCAAATATGCATCGGTTCCATAAGGGCTAATTCCCATGTATTTGCACATATTCACTAAGCGAGGCCTGACAGTGATGAAAAAAGTAACAGCAGCATCGAATGCCATAGAGCCTTAATGAGTAAGCATATAATCATGGAAGCACAAAAATAAATACTGCAGAAACCGTGAATAAAACTAACCTGCTAATATTATCTAATGTAAGTTCATCGTTGAACAACTTTGCAAAACCCAAAACTTCATCATTAGAGACATTGGCACCTTTTCTAACCTTCATAAAATATAAAGTTGGATTAAATTAGTATTTCATTGAAAATTGACAAGAACTCAATCCAAAATTAATTAGCAACAATTTAATAGGATATTTCAAATATCATAACAGCTAGAGCCAATATGATGTAGAACTTTCAATACTTGTTGTCATAGGTAAACATTACATGGATTCCAAACGAACAAAATATGAGAAAACAATAGGCCATGCATTGCATGTACTACTCTTGAACCAATCACAATTAGACATTAGTACTTGTTAGAGATTAAGTTGAGTTGAGTCCCACATCGGACTTGAGGTATCATATCATCTTTATTATTCATTATAAATAGACACCAAGGTCTCCCTGAGAGATATCTTGGGTATTGGGTTACAAACTCCTTCATTCTAACATGGTATCAAAGAAGGTCTAACCCAAACCCTACCTCCCTGTCTCTCTACTATCGGTCTATGGTTTCATCAAGTTTCCCCACAAAAAGGGGCGGCGGCCCCCATCGCCAGTAGGCCTCGTTTTCTGCCGTCGTCTCTCCTGCCTCGTTTCCCAGGCACAATCCTCACACCCCCTCCCGGTCATCCCGACCGATCATCCCCACTATTGTCGCCCCCCTAGCGTTGGTCACCTTCATCGGGCTGATCCGCTTCCTCATCAGCCTCCGCGCGCCGTCCCCATTGGCGAACACCATCGTCGGACTCCCCGATCCGCCGTTCTAGCTGCCCTCCTGTCGCCCGATTGGCCGCCTGCTGACGACCCTAGTTAGCCTACCAACAGTCCATCTTCCCCTCGTCGACCTCCTCACGGCCGACTCCTGGCGCGCTCAAGCCCCACCTCCCGGCCGCGGCCCGATGCATGGCCCTCTGCGTGCTGGGGCGCCTTCAGCCCGTGACCCGCGGCCATAACCAGGTCATCCCTAGCGCGGCTCTCAACAAAACAGTCGACGGTCCTGCTGCGTTGTCCCTAGCAAAGACACAACCCAGGCAAGGCTCCTCCAAGTGAACTTCTTTCAGTCGAGGCACACCACTGTCGTGCCCTCTCTTGGCGCCACTTTGTCCAGATATACACAACTTGTGCCAAAAGAAAAAAGAAAAAGAAAAAAAAAAGGCCGGTACATGGGTTTGTTGTCTCTTCGTTACCAAAATCAAGGGCTTCTTCACCAACGCTCAGATCACCGTCGGACTTCTTCATCATTGCCCGGATTACCATCAGGCTGCCCGGATCACCGCCGGGCTTCCTCATCAACACTCGGATCATCGTCGGGCTTCCTCATCACCGCTCGGATCGCCGTCAAGCATCTTTTCTTTTTCGTTTTTCTGTTTTTAGTTTTTTTTCTTTATTTGTATTCCAAGCTAGGCATGTCCAGCTTGAGGAAGAGTGTCAAGAATGTTTGTTTTTGTTTTCTTATGTACCTAAGCTAGGTACGAATAGCTTGAGGGGGAGGGTTAGAGGTTAAGTTGAGTTAAGTCCCACATCGGACTTGAGGTATTATGTCATCTTTATTATTCATAATAAATAAACACCAAGACCTCTCTTAGAGAGGCAACTTGGGTATTGAGTTACTTGCTCCTCCATTATAACAGTAATAAATCAAGATTTGCTTAAAATTAATTTGCAGTGAATAAAGTAACACAACAAGGTACAGAAACAATAGAATATATAATCACAATATAATACACGACAAAACAATGAGGGGTCAAAAAAATTGTTTGCATACCCTGCTCAAAAATTCATCTAGATCTTCAGCTGTTCTCTTCATATCTCCACTGCTTGAATTTTGGATCTCCTTCGCCATTTCCTTGGCTGTATCTTGAAGAAACTTAGCATATTCTATTCTTGCATTTAGTCTTCGTTTTAAAGCTTCCTGCAAACAAATGGTAGGAAACTGCAACTGAAATGGAATAACAAATGAAAATAAATGTACAAAGAGTTTGGGTATGTCCATGCATGCACCAAGCAGTCACTAACATTTGAAAAAACATAAATACAATTTAGGAGAGAGGACAGAAAGAGAGAATGAGAGAGGGAGGGAAAGTTGGTGAGAAAGAGCAGAGCATTGGGAGATAACTGCGAAAGCATATGCTACAAGTGTGCAAAAATATCATATTTTTCAATCAAATTACTGTAAAATGATGCAATGCAAGCCTAACCAAGTTCGGAATTTGCATGATCATAAAAGTTACCATCAATTTGACTAAAATTTTTGGCACAGTATCTATTTCATTTAATAATTATTTCTGGTATTTCAAATTTAAAAATTAATGCATTGAAGCCCTGGTATAAAGGAATGCAACCAAACTTTGATAGAAATAACATGTATTAAAATGGCCTTAGATTTAAACAAGGTCATAACTTAACCCTCCTGCACTAAATTCCCCTCAGCCCAAGCATAATACAACATATAAGATTACATTGTGGCATATGATAATTATAGTTTGCTACAAAACAACCTTTAAAAAAAGAAATTTAAAACAATGATCATCTTGCACTGGAATTGACAAACATATTCAAGCAAGTAACGGGACAAGAGGAATTCCAGTTGGAGTAAAACTTCAAACAAAAGGTTAAAAAATCTTAATGGTGATATCTTCATCATCAACTATACATCACACCTATCTCAACTCATTATATAAAATAAATTAATTTCCATCAGCATGAAAGCCTTTGGTTCAACCCTGAAAAGACTTCTGATGTAACATAAAAACAGCACCAAATGCATTCCCATTGATCCCTCTGCAAACAATACCTGTTCTTTCATCTTATCCTGAAAGGTTGATGGCAGCATGTTGGGAAACAATTTCAGGAATACTGGGAGCAAAAATTCCATGAAAGGCACAATAATAAAAACTGCAAAAGGAACTAGCCTAAAAATATCCACTGTGGTTCTTGTCAACTGCTGCCTCTCCCTTCTAGAGAGACTCTTCCCACCAGCTAGTTTTAAAAGCAATTTTGAACAGATCCTCACATCAGTCCCCAGCAGCTTAAAACCTAACCAGTAATGTTGCAATGTTGAGACAGTTGCATTCTTCCAGTAGGCCAGTTTTTTTGCCCAGTCTTCCCTGACAACAGAAAAAATTACCATAATGTCATAGTTAAATTGGATCAGCTTGATTCAAAAAGGGAAGAAAAGCAGTGGCAGCCCAAAAATCAATAAAAACAGAAATCCCAGCCCACAATTGAAAAACAAAAAATCAAAAGGAGAAACAACCTGCTCATAGAAGCAACGGCTTTCAGTGCGGGACCAATCCCTAAAAGTGCGGTCCAAGCTCTTCTTAAAATAGTGCTAGCAACTTCTTGAGACCCTTGCAGCCGTTTGGAATTTGCTTTCGCTGTACTCAAACCTTCAACAGCCTGATCACACTCCTCTGGAGAAGCTTCCTTTCTCATCTTCACAGCCATTTCTTTTTCCTCGTCATCACTTCCCAATTCAGGTTGACCAGCAGTGGCGCTGGAAGAATTCCGTATGGATTGCAACATCAACCGTGTACCCAAAGGTGAAATGAAGCCTGGGAACGAATTTCCATGCCTGGATATTGAATCTCCTATGCATCCTTGCCTAAAAGGTCCTAAATTTGGAAAGCCAAGAAAATCCTCCCCGGAAACTGACACAGCCCCACTCTCCTCTATGCGATTTATATATGTTGAGGTATTACTTATGACTACACCTCCACCTACTGAATCTCTGTACTGTACAGGCTGACCATGACTGGTAAATTGAAAGCTTGAAAACAAGCAATAATTGTTTAAGCAATCAGAAACAATTCTCTTCCTCCTCAAAATTGCTCTTGAAGCCATTTGTATATCTGGATATATTCATGGAAATAATTAGGAAAAAAAAGGAACACAAAGTTCAACTACAAAAAGAAAAGAGAGAGTATGAAAACATGGACAATGAAAGTCTGACATGGAACAAAACTGTATAAACTAGAAATTATATGCATTGAAGAGAAAGCAGAGTAATAGATACAGAAAAATTTAATGAAATTAGAAAAAAATCTAGGAAATGATAAATAAATGCCACTCAAAGTTTGAATACCCTACAGAATAGGCATCCTTTTATTAAAGTGCACAGATTTATCAACCCAAACGGTGCACTTTCCTTGGATGGAAATATCAGGGAATGTAGAAAACATACATAAATAATTCAACATCTTCAAATTTTCATTTAAAAAACATGATAATAATAAAAGATCCCCTCTTCTCCCAAACTTGTAAATGGCCACCATAATAAATATTTTATTCATTCTAAGGGGCATTTCAGTCACTTCCTAACTTTTTGCAAACTACCTTGAACACTGTGTTGCCTTGCATGTGGGAATCTTTGGAACCAAAAGAATGAAAAATGTAAAAAAGAGCACAAGCCATTGTGTCAGGTTCAATTCCACAGAACTTGTAAATTTAAAAACTCTCAATGCATAGTTTCCACATGCAGTCTAATTATGCATGCATCCAACTGGTAAACAATAAACTTAGGATCTGTTTGATAAGGGTGATTTGAAAAGAAAAAGGAAAGAAATGAGGAGAGATCAATTTTTGTCCTCGGTTTACTGATGTTGGAGAGTGATTAAACGAGCCCTTACATGAGGAGTGGATAGAAAAATATCCTCCGATCTAAAAAAAATGAAAGAGGCCAATAGACAAGCAATTAGACCAGTAGGTGAGGAGCAGCAAGGGCCCACCAGACCCAAGTTGAGGTTCGGTTGGCTAGGTTGCCTGGGGCCGGTCCAGGTCAGGCGCAACAAAGCCCAGCAGCTGCTCCACCCGCTGCCTGGCCTGGGGTCGGCCCAGGCTGGGGCGCAGCAAAGCCCAGCAGCTGCTCAACCCGCTGCTGGCCTGGGGCCGGTCCAGGCTGGGGTGTGGCAAGGAGTCCCCAGCCAAGCTGCGCATAGCTGCTGGCGGTACCTACGGGGGGATGTTTGGGCCTGTCTTTACCTGATTTACCTGTCATCTCGGAGGCTTTGCCCTCCCTGTGTGGAGGAGGCACAAACCCAGGGTTCTGCCAAGCTGAATCCCAGGCTCCAGACGTCAGCAGAGCTTGAGTAATTGTCTCGCCCAAACTAAACGAAGTGATGAGCTGCACATGATCCCAGATGTCTGGCTGAAGGCCTCCAATAAACCTTGAGATCTGCTGGCCCTCAGTCTCCTGAATGTTGTTTTGAGCCGAAAGTCAGCAGTAGTCAGGGGTGTACTGCTGCATGGTCCATGGACCTTGGCGGCAGTCCCGGTACCGCTGGTATAACACCCGTTCATAGTCATTTGGAAGGAAACGAAAGACTTAGGGCATCCTTCATATGCCTCCAAGATCAGATGGGGCCTTTGTCTTGCCATTGTCGGTTGAACTCATAGTTTTCAATCTCGGATCGCGGCGCGACGCGGCAGGGTTCTGTAGCGGGATAGCGGCGACGCGGATCGCGTCGCGGCCGCTTTTTTATCTAATCGCGGACCAAATAATATAATTTAAATTATATAATTTTACACATATACGATGAAAAATTAAAATACGTTAAATAAAATATAAAACATAATTAAAATAATACATATATAATAACATAATAAATAAAAAGGGGCTGCTGGAAAATTTTAACCAACAAATAGAATAAAAAAACAAAAAACAAGATAAAAAATGGAGGGATTGATGCTGGGAAATAGGAAAAAAAAAAGAGCCAACAAGAAATAAAATATATAAAAAATAATAAAGGAGTCAGGGAGTGTCGTTGGCGTCGGTGTCGTAGACCAGAGCAGCAGATGCGAGTCGCGACTCTTGGGGGGGACTTCGTTGGCGTTGAGGGGTCGGCGGCGACGACGTAGGCCAAAGCAGTAGAGATGCGGGGTGGCGACTCGATGGGGGGTGGGGTCGTCAGGGTTGAGGCGGCGGCGGCGCAGTGGAACAAACAAGATGGGAGGGGTTGTCGTCGGCATGGAGGGGTCACAGTAGCAGCGATACAAGCGAGCAAATAGGATGCGGCCGCTCCCGCCGGGATCGCGTTGGAACCGCGACAGTTGGGATCGCGGCGGAGGTGACGCGATCGCGTTTTGCCCGCGATCCAGTCGACAGGAGCGGCGATGCACCGCGTCGGCGCTATCGCGGGCGCTACAGCGCGTTTTGATAACTATGGTTGAACTGCAATTACTCCCACCACGCAGAAGCTCTGCCACATAGCTTGTGATAGAGCCCCTTGATATAAAACAATGAAACTGGAATTATACTATAGCAATTGAGCAGCATACCTGGAATTACAGCCTTAGAGTGGGAGGAGAGAGAGAAAAAAAACAGCAAACAGAGTATCCACGGGAGACCCCCTAGCTCACCCGCCCAAGCCCCAGGCCGAAAAACTTTCCTCCCCAAATTCCCAGCCCAAAAGCCCCCCATACCTCTCTCCCCTGCCCCTTTTATTACCCAAGCGGTTACAACTGACTGGGCCCCAACTACCCCCCACGATCCCACCTCCCCCTTCAGTTACATTCTGTTTCAGCTCCATGTGGAGTCTGTTTCAGCCCAGGGGATCCCACAACAGAATCTATTACTGCCACGTGGTCCCCAGTGTGGCCCCCAATGGGCTCCCTCTCTGCCGCAGCCCTCTTCCTTCTTGAATAAACCTGCCACGCCCCATCCTTCCACCCAGTTCTAACACTCGTCGCCCCTTGTAGATCAGTCTTGTCCTCAAGACTGAAGAAAGAAAATTGATTTCGAAGGGTAAACTCGTCCTCCCATATCGCCTCCTCTGCCGGACGACCAGCCCATTGGATAAGGAACTGTGGCTGGGCAATGCGATTCTAGAGGTGAAAATGGCGGGAAAGGACAGCCTGGGGTTCCGGAGTATCGGAACTGTCCACCTCGAGGCCCGGTGGTAGGGTAGGGAGGCCCTCTGAATTTCCCACCGCCGGCTTTAACTGTGATACATGAAAAACGGGATGAACTCTAGCTGAGGGAGGCAGATCCAGATGGTAAGCAACCGGCCCAACTCGGCCAAGAATGGTAAAAGGGCCATAAAATCGGGCTGCCAACTTCTGGTGGATCCGATGGGCGACGGTCTGCTGACGATGGGGTCGGAGCTTTAAATACACCCGATCACCCACCTGAAAAGAAATGTTGCGACGGTGCCGGTCCGCCTGGCGCTTCATGTAGTCCTGAGAGACCACATCCGAGGTTGGTCCCCTGCAAAGCAGCGTAAGTAGGTCTCGAGGCAACGATTTACCACTTTTGTTTGACCGTTTGTCTGCGGGTGGTAAGCCGAGCTGAACTTGAGGGAAGTACCATGGAGGCGAAACAATTATGTCCAGAAATTGCTCAGAAAAATGGGGTCCCGATCACTCATGATGGAAGCTGGTACGCCATGCAGCCGAACAATTTCCCGGAGAAAAAGTTCAGCGACCGTCCGAGCAGTGTAAGGATGCTTGAGGAGCAAGAAGTGAGCATATTTGGTAAGTCGGTTAACCACCACCAATATGACCTCATACCCCCTGGATTTGGGCAGCCCCGTAATAAAATCCATGGAAATGTCGGTCCACACAGTGGTGGGGATGTCCAAGGGTTGTAGGAGTCCCGCGGTTGCTAGGGTAGAATACTTATAGCGCTGGCAGATCGTACACTGTTGGACAAATTCCTTTACCGCCTTTCTCATTCCGACCCAATAGAGGTTGGCTGCAAGCTTCCTGTAAGTTCTATAGAAACCCGAGTGGCCTCCTTGAGGGGAAGCATGAAACTCTGTCAGGAGCTTGGGTACCCACGGGGACGAGGCAGGGATAGTCAGTCGATTCCGGTAGTACAACACGCCCCGGGCTAGTGTAAAGCCTGGGTAGGTAGAATGACACTCCTGTAATGCGTGGAGCACCCTGCCAAGATAGGGATCTGAAGACATGCCATCAGTCAGAGTCCGACCTTCTGTCCAGATGGGTTGAGACTGCAGCAGCTGAAGCTGTGAGAGAGGCTCCTCCCGTCGTGATAAAGCATCTGCAGCAGAATTTTCCCGGCCCGGTTTATACTTAATCTCAAACTGATAACCTAACAACTTGGCGATCCAGTTTTGCTGATCAATGGTGGTAATGCGCTGCTGTAGTAGAAATTTAAGACTCCGGTGATCGGAAAAAACAATGAAGGGTCGTCCCAACAAATATGGACGCCAATGCTGGATGGCCAGAACGAGGGCTATGATCTCCTTTTCATATACCGATTTGGTGAGGTTCTGGTCGGAAAGAGCCCTACTGAAGTATGCTACTGGTCGTCTGGCCTGCATAAGGACAGCTCCCACCCCGCGGCCAGAAGCATCGCATTTGAGCTCAAAATCTTGAGAGAAATCTGGTAGGCCAGGACCGGTGCCTCGGTCATTAGTTTCTTCAAATGCTGGAAAGCTTCTTGAGTTTCGGCAGTCCACCGGAACCCATCCTTCTGGGTTAATGCTGTGAGAGGTCGGGCCACCTTGCCATACCCGCAAATGAATTTTCGATAATACCCGGTGAGACCGAGGAAGCTGCGGACACCCTTTACGCTGGTTGGAGGAGGCCAGTCCAGCATGACCTGTATTTTACTGGGATCCATTGCCACGCCTGAAGCAGAAATTAGGTGTCCCAAATACTCCACCTCCCGCTGGCCAAAAAGGCATTGTTTCCTGTTAGCAAAGAATTGATGGTCATGTAGACGGCGAAGCACGACTTCCACGTGATGCAAATGAGTCGACCAATCCCTGTTGTATACAAGAATACCATCAAAAAATATTAGAACAAACTGACAGAGCGAAGAACGAAATAAATCATTCATAGTAACCTAGAATGTGGACGGAGCGTTAGTGACGCCAAAGGGCATCACTAAGTATTCATAATGGCCACTATGTGTCTGAAACGCTGTCTTCTCCACATCGGACTCCCGCATTCGAATTTGGTGATAACCCGCTTTGAGGTCTAACTTGGAGAAGTAGGTAGCTCCATGGAGTTCATCGAGTAATTCCTCAACCACTGGTATGGGGAATTTGTCTGGAACCGTTTATTTAAAGCCCTATAGTCCACACACATTCTCCATGGGCCATCTTTTTTTTTAACAAGCAACACCGGGCTGGAGTATGCGCTGGAGCTTGGCCTAATGATGCCTTGATTTAGTAGCTCTTGCACCTGATTCTCTATTTCATTTTTGTGAAGGTACGAATACTGGTGAGGCCTAACTGAGATTGGTTCCTGGCCGGGCAGCAGGTTAATGGCATGAGCCCGATGCCGATGCACTGGCAGCCCTCGGGGTTCCGAAAAAACAGACGGGAAGAGATGAAAGACCTTTTGTAATTCTAGGTTTTGAGCCTCAATCAAGGGTGTCACGAGGTTGCTTTTGTTACCTCCAACAATTTGCCGCAGTTCGTTGTTCTGTCCAGATTTCTGAGCCCACCGATCTAGGGAGACTGTTGTCCGGTCATTTTGGCAGAAACCTGAGAGGGTAAATGGCCGACCTCCCACTGAAAACTTCATTACCATCGACTGCCAATTTATGCTGACATCTCCCAAAGTTCTCAACCAAGAGATTCCCAGGATTAGATCCAATCCTCCAATCTTCAAGACATGGGCTTCAATGGAACACTCATAAGCCCCTAGGACGAGCAAGATCTTCTAGCAGACCCCTAAGGTTCTTGTCTTATGACCATCACCCAGCCTTACGCCCATCTTCTTGGCGGCCTCGACCGTAAGCCCCAGTATACTGACTAACCCGGGGCTAATGAAATTGTGAGTAGCCCCACTGTCCAATAAAATCAGGATGGGAATTCCCCTTATGCAGCCCTCTATTTTCATGGATGAGATGGGCTCTTCTTGGCGGTCCAGGTCACTGCACAAGATTCTCCAGTTCTGAAATTCCAGCACCTTGCATTCAGCCTTTGGAGCTTCTGGAGCTTCCGCCACAGCTTCCAGTTGATCCTCCTCCTCCTCAAGTGGAGGTGTAAGCTCAAGATTCTCTTCCTCTTCTCCAAACAAGTTGTATTTCTTTGGCAGCTCCTCCCGTCAACTCCCCTCCCCGGCGTACTTGTGTGGGCGAAAATCCCATTTGTTGGGTGAGTCTCGATCTATAGGAAGGTTGCCAGCCCCCGCTCCCATTTGGGCGCGTTCCTCCAGCTCGGCCCGGTAGCCCCGTTCCTCGGCAGAGTGCTAGCTCCACATGTCGTGCCAGGCGCATTACCTGCAAACGAGTTTCCGGGCTGTGTATGCGGACCCAGCTGCGAACATCATCCCGCAATCCATGAAGGAAGTATCCGATATACTAAGGTTCTGGTTGACGTGGAACCAAAGCTGCAAGGAACTCAAAATGTTCAATGTATTCCTGCACTGACCCGTTTTGCCGGATTGCTACCAATTCTTCGTAAGGATTTTGTATTTCTAAACCACTAAAGCGCTCCATCAGCTCCTCCTTAAACTGCTTCCATGTTAGGTTCTGGTATACCTCCTCCAATATGGTGAATCAGTGGATTGCCACCCCTTCCATACTCACTTGGGCCAGGGGAATTTTGTTGTCCTCCGTTGTCTGATTAATTCGGAAGTACAATTCCGCCCGATTGATCCATCCCCGGGGATCTTGCCCATCGAACACTGGCAACTCTACCCGTCGGGCTGCCAATATCGGGGTCGTCCCTTCGGTGGCTACTTCCAACGCTCCTCGTGCTTCCTCCTTCAACGTTGTTTGATCAAGAGATTCTGACAGGGCAGCTCCTGTTGCGTCGTGTAACTCCGAAGTCGATGCGCCGTCCTGCCTTGGCAGCTTCCCCAGTCGGCGCAGTATATCTGACATCGATCTGTGAACTGCTGTCAACCCAGTAATTTCTTGTTTAAGAGATCTCACGGATTCGGTCAATCCCAACACTGATGACTCCAAGCGGCCCATACGCTGGTTTGTTCCAGTTTCTACGTTCTCCATCCTCTGCTCCAGTTCTTCCAAGCGAGCTTGAGGCCGAGTTTCCATCACCTGGACCCTCCCCCCCCCACAGAGGAGTGGAGTTTGGATGGTATATCCGGCAGGCCGGACCAAAATGATAGAGCCCCTTGATATAAAACAATGAAACTGGAATTATACTATAGCAATTAGAGCAGCATACCTGGAATTACAGCCTTAGAGTGGGAGGAGAGGGAGAAAAAACAACAGTAAACAGAGTATCCACGGGAGACCCCCTGGCTCACCCGCCCAAGCCCCAGGCCGAAAGACTTTCCTCCCCAAATTCCCAGCCCAAAAGCCCCCCATACCTCTCTCCCCTGCCCCTTTTATTACCCCAGTGGTTACAACTGACTGGGCCCCAACTACCCCCCACGATCCCACCTCCCCCTTTAGTTACATTCTGTTTCAGCTCCATGTGGAGTCTGTTTCAGCCCAGGGGATCCCTCAACAGAATCTGTTACTGCCACGTGGTCCCCAGTGTGGCCCCCAGTGGGCTCCCTCTCTGTCGCAGCCCTCTTCTTGAATAAACCTGCCACGCCCCATCCTTCCACCCAGTTCTAACAGCTTGTATGCCATTTATTTGACTCGAAGGTGCTCCAGAATGTTCATCAAGTCAAAATATTTTGCTACCTCTACGATCCAATCCAGGGGGAACTCTTCCACATCAAGATTTACCGGTCAAGGGAGCAGCTGCTCGGGTTTCCCAGTGGATTCATTGTCGTAGTTCGAATCTGTTGAGCCCATTAATGAAGAAGAAGGTGAGATGAAGGGGTGGTTGTGACCTTGGAGAGATTGTTGAGACCCAAGGGGAGTTTGTTGAGATTAGGAGTTGATGAAGAATCCCCTAGTATTGTGTCATGTTTCTAGGGAAGAAGAATTGGTGAAGAAAAGAAGTGGATATGGTTTTTGTGTTGTTTTTTATTGTCAACACATAAATCATGTTTAAACTCAAATCTTACATGGTGTTTCATTTGAGGTGAGGTGAAGCTCACTCCAAAGGTTCTGGAGTGTTTGGAGAAGTTTGGAGTTGTTTGGAAGAGTTTTTGAATTGAGCAGAATTGGATCTAAAATCTGGCCAAGTCCTCAATACGTAAGAGTAGATTTTACTAAAACCTTCCCTGTATGCGTAAAGGTGACTCTAAACAGACCAGTTGAAATTCAGCAAAGTCCTTTGATACGTAGGTCATGAATTAGAGTCACGCCGTGAAGATGATTGTCACGTCACGATGTAAGCCATGGATGATATGTAAAGGTCGTGAATTGAAGTCACGCTGTGAAGATGACTGTCACGCTGCAATCCAAGCCATGGATGAATAAATGATTGCAGTTGTCTCTGTGATTTAAGAGGTAGTCACGCCATGTTAAGGCCACACCGTGGAAGAGAATAATGTGTGGCTCGCAGGATGAAGTCAAGACGTGATGCGAAACCGTGATGCTCAAGATGTGGGTTGTTTCGAGATGATTTCATATGTCACGCCATGATGAATGGTGTCACGCCGCGACAAGCAAGCCTGGAGAAAAAGAAAAATAAGTCTTGCACTATGAAAAGGTTTTTCATGCCGCAAAAGGAAGTAACAATTGAAGAGCAGTTATTGAAACTGATTTGTCACGCCGTGAGAAATGCAGGCATGCTGTGATGACCTGTACAGTTCTGAAGACTGAAGAAAGAAGCGGGAGAAGAAATAGAGAAGTTGAGAAGCAGGGAACTTGGTAGTTTGCATTTGAATTTGAAATTCAAATTCAAACTTGAAGAAGTGGCTGTTGTTGTGCGAGATTAAAAATTGAACAGGCATCTTGTATGCATTGTATGCAGTGAAGTAGAGACTAATCAAGAGAATTATTCTAGAAAGTGTGGAAAAGTGTGTGTTTTGTTATGCGCACAGAAGTAGAAGGGAACTTGCAGCAGTGCAGGTATAAGAAGAAGAAGATAAAGAAATGTACACAGCCATTTGAGTATAATCATAACAGTTGTGTCGTTTAGTGAGGAAGAAGGAAGAAGGAAGTCACATCTGTTCTATACAGTGAAGAAGTGCAAGGGCATTATAATATTTTCAGGAGAAAATCATCAGAAGAGAAAGATAATCTCTACCACAGCAAAGTACAAGACAACAATGCAACTTGTCAGGAGACTAGTCTGGAGGCAACACTGTTATATTCTTCTATTATGAGTAAAGGATAAACCCTGCTTGTTGTAATCCGCAATGATAATTTTAGTGGATCGTATTGTCTTGAGTGGGTTCAGATCATGCCAAGGATCAGCTACTCATTTTGAGTAGGGGGTTGTATGAATTATTCTTTAGTTTTTGAATATCGAACGATTATTATGGAATGATAATATCTCTCTCACTCCAATAATTTTGAATTAACTAACTGATAGACTGGTTGTTTGTTGAGTTGTTATTTAGTTTTATTTATAGGGGATCGAGATACTGTTGTGACGATAATCTTTCAACGTGAACTTTCAAACTCTCGTGCACACAATTAAGTTAACTTCCAGATTTCCTAGTGATCATGTGCAAACCTCTTCTCATCTTTTGGACGAACTCTCAAGTGGAGCCAAAACTTTTTCAAAAATAAAATGATTTAAAAGACACTTTTAACACCCATTTGAAATAATTTAAAACCTTGAAAAGCCACAAAAACTAACAAAATTCTAATAGATTCAATCCTAGGAACAGGTGCAAAAGATTCATCAAAATATATACCTTCGTCTGGACAATAAACCTAAGCTACAAGTCTAGCTTTAATTTTAACAATTTGACGAAATTCATCCATTTTATTCTTAAAAATCTATTTAGTTCCAATAACATATTTATCTACAGGAGGTTCAACTAAAAACCGAACATTATTTCTAACAAATTGATTTAGTTCATCTTGCATAGCAATGATCCAATTAGTGTCATTCAAAACATCAAAAACATCATCCAACACACACATTCAGAAACAAAATCAAAATTTGTATAAAAATTCAAAATAGAATTTCTAGTTTTAATACCAGAATCAACATTTCCAATTATATTATCAAAAAGGAGGTCTTTATGAATTTTCCAAGATTTGATATCAGAATGAGGAGTATGCTCCCCCTCAACAATTACATTATTATCTTGAGGTTTTTTTCAACAAAATTAATGTCATTAGATTCTTTTAGAAAATTCTCTAAATTTAAATTCTTTTTCAAATTATCTTCAACAAATTTAACATGAGATTCTTCTACAACAATGGTTTTTTTATTATAAATTCTATAAGTTTTACTTTTATTAAAATACTCTAGAAAAATTCCTCCATCACTTTTAGAACGCCAATGAGTACTAATTTTAAGTTAGATTTAGATCAATCTGAAAAATATATAGATTCTAAAATGTTTAGAGGTATGATTGGTAGTTTATTATATTTGTCTGTTTTTAAACCGCATATCATGTTTAATGTTTGTTTATATTCAAGATTTCAATCTGATCATAAAGAATCTCATTTAAAAACTAATAAATGAATTATAAGATATGGGAACAGAATGGTAAATTCTGGACTGTTTTATTCTAGACAAAACAGTTTTGATTTGATTAGTTATTTTGATTCTGATTTTGGAAGATGCAGACTTTATAGAAAAGGTACTCCGAGTATGTGTCATTTTATTAGTAAAAGTTAAGTATCTTGGAGTTCAAAGAAACAAAATTCAGTTGTTTTATCTACTGTCGAAAGTGAATATATTTCCGCTGCATCATGTTGTTCTCGATCATTATGGATTAAACAAACATTGTCTGACAATGGTTTTAATTTTAAAAAGATTCCAATTTATTGTGATAATTTTTTTGTTATTTCAATTTCAAAAAATCTTTCATAGCATTCTAGAACAAGACATATTGACATGCGATTTCATTTTATAAGAGATTATGTTAATAAAGGAGATATTATTATGAAATATGTTTCAATTGAAAATCAACTTGTTGATATTTTTAATAAACCATTGGATTTTGCAAAGTTTGAAAGATAAAAATTTAAGCTCGTGTAATGGAGATTCAGCTTGAAATTTTATTTAACTCTTAATCTAAGATTTGACTTAAAATGCATTTATTCAGGAGGAGGGAGAGTTTTTCTGATGTTTAAACTTGATTTGATTTAAAATCTATTTTAAATCTGCTTGTATTTTAAATTATAATGATTACTTTTTGATAAATTTCAAAAGGGGGGACATTTTTAGAAAATAGTGTTTCGATTTTGCAATTTTCAAAAAAGGTAATTTGTTGATATTTTTAATAAACCATCGGATTTTGCAAAGTTTTGAAAGATAAAAATTTACACTTCATATAATGGAGATTTAGTTTGAAATTTTATTCAACTCTTAATCTAAGATTTGACTTAAAATGCATTTATTTAAGGGGAGTTTTTCTGGTGTTTAAACTTGATTTGATTTAAAATCTATTTTAAATCTGCTTGTATTTTAAATTATAATGATTATTTTTTGATAAATTTCAAAAAGGGGGACAGTTTTTGGAAAATGGTGTTTCAATTTGGCAATTTTCAAAAAAGGTAGTTTGTTAGTGCTTGGAGTTTGTTAAGATTTCTAGTGTTTGTTTATTTTTTGTTGTGTTTTTTGAATATTAAAAATACCCCAAATGATTTTTTATTTTAAATGGATAATTATAATTTCTCACAACATCATAAACATAATGAATAATTTATCTTTGTTGTGGTTGATATATATTGTTTTATATTGTTTTTTATAAAGGATTTTGTTGTCACTATTTACATCTTTATTTTTCATGTTTTGATTCTTACAACCACTTGACTCTCATGATTACTACTCTCACGGCCGCTTCTGTCTTACGATCACTTGACTCTCACGGTCACTTCTACCTTACGATCACTTGACTTGTCGCGCGGTAGTTTGTTCATGCGGTCAGTCATTTGTTCATGCAGTCAGCTGATCTATTCTTGCGGCCGGTTGTTTTGCTCATGCAGTCGATACTTTGTACATGCGGTCGATACCTCTCGGTAAGTTGTTTGTACATACGGTCGATACACTAAGTTCATTCTCATGGTAGCTTGGCATGGTCGTTCGCATGGTCAGTCAGCACGGTAGCTTGTCCTCGCGATAGCTTGACTGCCTCACAGTAAGTCGAATCTCATGGTCGGTCCACTACTTTAACTGAAATCTGAAAATTTCCAGATTGCTCTGTTTTTCATGTATTTCGATATCTTCATTTACTAAATGTTTGTAGTAGTTGTTTTAACTTTTTTATTGATTTCACAAATTCATATTAATCATATGAAAACTATGCGAAATGTTTTTGGAAAGTTTTAATCAGTTTTTAATGTAGATTTAAATTGTTTTTCTTTCACGCATGAACCTACGATATGGAGTTTCAAAATGTTATGAGTGATTTCTTTGTTTTTAATATTTCTAATTCAATGATTAATGTCAATGATCATATTCAAAGTTGTTTTATAGTCTTTCATGCAGTATTATTAAATTTGAACTTTTATCACATATCTACATGCATGTATATGGAAAGTTGTTCAAAATTCAAATTTGAATTTTCCAGAAGGAAACCATGCGATATCTAGGGAATATCTTTTGACCAATTATTATGGAGATAATTTGAACTGTTTAACGATGAATTCAAATTGGTTTGAATTATTCTTCAATTTTTGAATATCAAACGATTATTATGGAACGATAATATATATATATATATATATATATATCCGATAATTTTGAATTATCTAACAAATTGTTTGGTTGGTTGTTGAGTTTAGTTTTATTTAAAGGAGACCGAGACACTTTCAAAGTGCGACATACAAAGATACGAGATACTGCTTTGATGATAATCTTCTATCTAGTTTTGTTTCAGTTTGTATTAATTCTTTCTCTCTCACACATGTGCTTACATTGTTTGGTTCATGTTTTTCCTGACAAAAGCATTCACTCTTCGAGTTGTGACTCCCGGATTCTAAAGTCAAGATCTTGGATTGTGACTCCCAGTATTTAAAGTCAATGTTGTAACGGGTTGTAACTCCTCATTAAAAGTCATGTGTTTTTGGTTATACCTCCCACTAGAAAAGGTAGACTCTAATTGGATTATGATTTCCCTTTAAAAATCAGGACTTTAGTGTGTATCATATCCCTCAAAGAGTAGAGGGGTGTGAAGAGTATATGTAGGTTCACTTTGAACAAAACTATTATAAAAATTTTCCGTGCTCTTTTTATTTTCCGCTGCTTATTTATTATTGCATGTGGATGATAATTAGCTTTAATAAATAACTAAGATATTTATTTCAATTTTTTTAAATTTTAAACAGTCTATTCACCCACTTCTAGACTTATGTCTTCTCAATCAGACCTAAAAGCTGGTACAGTGATTGTTAATGAAATGCACTTGTTGAAAGAGACCGGCCTATCTGAGGGTGAAGATAGCAAATTGCTGAGAGATCACGGCCTAAAGCTACATCTGAGAGATCACGCCGGTTGACTAAAGAATATTCTGAAGCACTTTACCAGATATTCCCCCTTAAAGTCTCCGAAATTTGTAGCCTTCTTTTAAAACCTGTCAGAATTGCAGTGGATCACAAGGTTGGGATGTTCTAGTACTAGGAATTGCTTTTGGGACCTTACGCATTGTCACTGGGACACTACCATCATCTACCACTGGAGATGAGGAAATCATATCTGCTGGAAGCAATATCACAGGCATCATGCAATCTGAAGAAGCAGAAACTCAATCTTGCGGTGCAAGAACTGTTGCCTGTGGTCGCCTTGCTCTTCTTACAGCAGAGCCTCGTAAAATTTACAGTAGACAAGGGGTGAGACTTGTTTTAAAGTTCCTGCTGGAGTAGCGAAACCCTTCAGCACCATAGAACTAGTGGAGGAGCTCAAACTCCAGTATAAGAGACTGAGGACAGAGAATGATTCATTCCGCGACGAAGTTACATGGGAAGAGTTTATTACCACCCGTCATCAAGTTCCTTTCCTCGGTTCATGAGGACAAGACTGTTTTTCACGAAGGGGCGAGTGATAAATACCACCATTCCAGCAACAACTGGAAAGCATATTCCAAAAGCGCAGCCGGGACAGCCTGGAAATCATAACCATAAGCACAGCTGGGACAACCTGGAAAGAAGTCTCTAGGAAGGGGTAGAACAGCATCGGGAAGTTGGTTAGATGGGCATCTTGGCCCACGTGGGAGGGGGAACTCAGTTAAAAATAAGAGCAGGGAAGAGACGGGGGAGAGGAGGGAATATTCTCTGTTGGGAGATGCGGCCATCTGGCTTGGGTGAGAGTCCAGGGGGCCTCTCGAGTATACTTCTTTGTTACCCCATTCTTCTTCTTCCTTCTTCTTCTTCCTACTTCTGTAAATATGTCTTGTTATACTGCTATACATACAAGGCAGCCTCCTACAGGGAGCTGCTCATTCGAGAGTCTTGTTGGCACCCTTGTTTTAATGATCACAAAATCATGTTAATTATGTTTCTAATGAGTTTTATTATTTATGATGGCACTTTATATTGTAAGGAATTCTGATGAAATATTGGCTACGTATTGAAAAGAGTCACCGCCATGGTTTACTCACCGTTAGAAAAGACTCGCCATTGAGGTTGAGTCACCGTCAGGAATGTCTCACCGCCAGAAATGACTCATCGTCGGAAATAAGTCACCACCAAACTATACCTACCGTTGAGAAGAGTTACCATTGAGACGAGTCGCCGTTGAAACGAGTTGCCGCTGAACATGAGCCACCGCCAGGCTTAACCTACCGTCGGATGACCTACTGCCAGCATGTCTCGCCTCGCCGTTAGTTCAAATGACTCACCGTCAGATGACTCACCGCCAGATGTCTCACTGTCACACATGAGTCACTGCCAGCCTGACTCACCGTCGTTATTTTGAGATATTTGAATTAAATATTTCTAATGGCTATATTATTGAATTTAATGCTGAGGATTATTTTAATGATTATCATTTAACAATTGCAAGGATCATTAAAGAATGTGTCAGAGTTCAGTACGAGGAAGCACAGGATTGTAATGATTATTCTTCAAACGGGTCATTCTCCATGCAGTGCTTAATATTCAAGAAGCTTCCCTCGTGGACGGTGTACAGACCGAGAGAAAACTCATTATTACTGAATTTTAGAAAGATCATTCCAAGAGAGCTTACACGCAGCATCCATACATACGTTTTGACTGTGAAAAGAGTGGAGCTTACAAAACATTTGAATCCTTTCCTAAAGTCAGAACAAAGAGAGCTTGCGACGCTCTGTTTTACTGCGTTTTTCAGAAAAACGGCTCGAGCTTCTCTCTAAGCTATACCCGAGGAGACTCAAGATTTCAGAGCACATCAAACCGAGCACCACAATCTTTTCTACATCTTTATACTTGCTCCTTCTGCTTATTGCCTTTACATTCGAGCATTGTGGTTTATCCTGTTTATTAAACCCACATTGTTCCTGCACTATAACTAGAAGATACAAGATATCTTCTTCACTCTCTTTTATCTGTATACCCAGGAGTGTTGTGGAAGAGGTCTTTGTGCGGCCTATGTTTGTTTTCTTCTCACGGTTATTGTGGAAGAGGCCCCTGCGTGACCTGGACAGCTTATACGTTGTTGTAAGAATACCCGATCCAAGTTGCGGATCAGAATTATATTTATATAATCTGCTTGGCAGCGGGTGATTGTCAAGTGGAGGGGATTAGGTATCGGCTTGAGACTGAACCCCTTATTTTAATTTCGTTGTGTATTTTGTTTTGTTTCATTTCAAAGCATTAAACTGAAAATGTTTTTAACCGTAAACAAAACCACTACTTTGATAGTTAATCTTAACTAGTGTTTATTTAAAGTTTTGATTAAGTAAATTGATTTCGTAATTTTCATATATTGTTTTAACTGAGACATAATCACTCTTTGAGAAATCTTTTAAAAGATCAGAATTTAAATCGATCTACTGTTTTGATTAACTGGGTGATTTTTTTTTAATTGGGGGATTTTATTTAACTATGTTTTAAACAGAAATTTTATTGGGTACACGATTCACCCCCCCCCCCCCTCTTGAGATACTCACTCCGACGAACAAGTTTTATCAGCCTCCGCTAGAGGAGGGCGTTGAAGGGGCTGCTGCAGGAGGGATGCAAAGGCTGGTGTGGGTGTTGCTGGAAAATCCAGGCAAGAGGGGGTGTGTTCTACTGGTGGAGAACAAGAAACGGTCTCACTTTGATACCAACAAATGTCACAGCTATGATGAAAGGAACCCCTTGCACGAGGAGTTCATACAGAAAACAAGAAGAAACACTAGGGGAATAGATCTATAATCTGTCAAAAGTATTCCACCTAAAACAATAATTACGGCTTTTTATAAGCCAAACCCCCTAATAGATATAAAAGTAGATAAACGATATGTCCTTCTGTCTAGAGAAAATGAAAGACAAGATACAAAAAATATCCTCCTATCTAAAGAAAAGGAAACATGCCAATAGACTAGAAACCAGGCCAATGGGTGGGGCCCAGCAGCGGCCCAGCAAGCCCAACCTGAGGTGAGGCCTGCTGGGTGGCCTGGGGCCAGTCCATGGGGTGCAGCAGCCATTGGCTGGCCTGGGGCCGATCCGGACTGGGGCGCAGCAAAGCCCAGCAGCTGCTACACCAGCTGGTTGGCCTGGGGCCAGTTCAGGTTGGGGCGAGGCAGAGAGCCACCAGCCAACGCTACATCAGTTTAGTCTTATCACATGGAGAGAAAATAAATCAGTAAAAATGGAGAAAAAACCATTGTTCTCCAGGGTCTAGCTTTCAATCTCTCCAAAACGCGGTCATTCAGCGAGAAATTATAATTGACGTTTAAAACATTAAATAATATCACTTTTTCGTGTTATAAATCGTAACCAAGCAGTGGGAGAGAAATTATAATTATTATTTTTCTTTTACGGATTATTTTGTTAAACTCAGTCCCCCCACAACTTTCCACATAAAAATATCCAAAATAACAACACTAAAAACAAACAAGTCTTAAAACCAATTAAATGGGCTTGGGTACATGAATCAAACATCGTAAATTAGTTCTATTGAAAATCATATTTTCATTGAAACCATTTAGAACAACACCATCTTGAATGATTTGTTTAAGAGTCTTTAGGTCTATTACTACCTCTTTTAATAAATGAATTGGTCATTAAGTTTACCCTAGTAAAAAGTGCATCCTTGGGTCTTTTTCTAACATGTTTAAATCATTTTAATATAGTCTCAATCATCTTCTCGTCAGTCGGAGTGACTTCAAATTTCTCTCCAATGCATTCGTTTTTAATCCTATCCATCTTATAATGTCTTCATGTCCATCTTAACATTTTCATTTCTGCCCTTATTTTTTTCATGAATACCCAAAATAAAACTGAGAAAAAAATTTAACGCACTTGAAAATGATAACTAACAAAAAAGAACACAATGAACATCTGCGAAGTAATTGGAACGTAAAAGTTGGGCTCAGACAAGGAACTCCAGCTGACATCAATATGCAACAGCATTTTATCAATAAATTTAACAAGAACAAGGGCACGGAGAAATGATCGCTGATTCCGACTTACTGAGGATGCCACCGGTGGGGTTAACAGAGACAGCAAATAGCGAAATTTCACAATTCAGTATCGAACAACGCAGATGTTAACAAAAATATGTGCATCGCGAAAGGTCATCGGGGAAGGCTGGAGCAAGGTGGAGACAGGAAAGAATCGCACCTGATGAACTAAATAGGGTACAGATGTGAGAAGAACGGCGAAGGACGAGACGAATTGAATTCTGAAAATGACATAAATGAACCGGTAAGATTGATTCTCGAAGCGTGCTTTAACTTGCGGCCTGTAAAGACAAAAAAGTGATACAATTCCCAGTCAGGAAATGGTCAATGGAATGCCAATGTGATAGCGAAAAAGATACCGGAAGAGGTCGAAGAGATCGGGCGAGGCGGTGCAACACTAAAAGTTGCGAACCCTGCCTCGGTCTCTGTTTCTGTCCCAACAGCCGACGAAACCGGTGTTAGAGGGACTTCGGAAGGGAGTGGGAAATGAAGTGTAATGCGTACACAGCATCAAAGGTCCACTCTCAGCCCTGTCACGCCATCAATCGGTGCGGTTTGCCATGGTATGCTCTGCGGTCTCAAGGCCAACCAGCTGGTGTAGCAGCCGCTGGGCTTTCCTGCGCCGCAGTCACCGCCCCCAGGCCAGCCAGCGGGGGTTACACCTGTCGGGCTTTGATGCGCCCCGCCTGGACCGGTCCCAAGCCACCCAGCAGGCCTCGCCTTAACTTGGGCCTGTCGGGCACCTGCTGCGCCTCACACATTTATCCAGTTGATAGTCTCTTGGATTGTTTTCTTTAGATTGTAGGATATCTTTTCCATCTACACTTCTCTTGAGACAAAAATATATCTTGTCTATCTATTTTTATGTATATCAGTGCTTTGATTTATAAAAATCCTTGGTTATTATTTTTAGGAGGAACACTTTTGACGAATTATAGATCCATTGATTATTTCTTTTAGTTTCTCCTTGTTTTTTACTGCGAATCGTGTAAGGGTTCGTTTAATCATAGTTGTGACATTAGTTGGTAGCCGAGTGAGATCGTTTCTCATTCGCCACTGGTTGAACGCACTACCTCCTGCCCAAATCTACTGGCAACACCTGCACTAGCTAGTGCATCCCTTCTATAGTACCCCCTGCAACACCCTCCTCCAGTGGAGCGAAAGCCCTGCAACACGCCTCCCCTTTTCATGTGCAACCACCCTTCCATCAAGCTTGCATTCGGCACCTTGGCAATAGTTCAGTATGTGTGCAACGAGCCTTCTACTTTGGCTGGCCCTATAGCAGCACCGCAGTAGTGCTCAACCCTACACAACACATCCCTAAACATCCAGTTCCAACACTAATTTCAGCAGCGAACACTTCTTCATGGTGCATAAAACCCCAACATCGAGGTTGACGCACGCCAACCAAGTGTGCCCTAACCCTAGTCATGTGTGTTAACTTCGCCATTATGATGGTCATCAACAACTTCATCGATGAGACCATCTCACTCGTCAACCAAACTCTGCAAGGTGTTTTAAAGCACGCACACTCACAACAACAATAGTTTTCATAAAAGATTAGACAATAAAAGGCGTGATTTTGTGACCAACATGAGGCACTCATGAGGACCCTAAGGGACCTTTGTGTGGCGTCTCTCCACTACTCGTGAATAGCGACTGCCCAACCCCAATAAGCTAAGCTCCAACATGAACTCTCACAAATCAACTTGAGTCGTCCGTTCATCAGATGTATGAGCTGGCATGAGACAGGGCCCGAAGGACGTTTCTAATCACCACAGACTGAAACAAGTGTCTGGGCATCTAAGAAGCAACACTTGAGAACAATTTCACCCATAACATCAGAGTTGAGCAACAAAAAAAATCAGCATGACCCGTTCGTAATTTGAACATTCACACCAAATCAAATAAGTAGAATATAATTTTAAAATAGCTTAAACACAACATCATATAACAAACACAAAATAAATCCCTTTGCTCACCCTCCATATGCCCTACGCATGTTGCAACTCTCTTCGGCCACACTCCAACTCCCTCTACAGATATAACTGCTGCTACAACACCCCAATCTTCACATAATTAATGCAACCCACCAATAACCATAACTAAAAGAAGTAAATACCTCCATGTGACTCCATGAGTCACCATCCAAACCTAATACAAACAACACTCCATGAGCGATCATGAACTGAACCTGAAATTGAAATACATATAGGTGTGAGTGTAAAAAAGCCATGTAAGCCACCACCCATCTTACCACATGCTTAACCTTTAATTAAAGATCCATTTTCTCACTAGTTTGAAAATAAAAATAGAATTTAGTTTTCTCTATTTTTATTTAAAAGAAAATCACCGATTACCAGCAGTTTAAAACAGTTCTTATTAAGACTTGAAGGGTTATAAATTTAAAAAACAATTCTTTTAAGGCTTTAAATAGAATGAAATATTTAATTTAAAGAAACATTCCAGTTTATAGAAATTAAACAATTTATAAGCATTAAAGAAAAGCAATAACGATATATACGAAAATCAAGAACCATGGGAAGCCCTGAGATACTAAGGTTATGCCTCATCCTAGGATACTCATACTCTCAGTGATCGAACCACACATAACTGTTCTTGACCATGATCCGCTGGGGAGGATGAAGCCAAAGTACCAGCGGTAACCAATCCATGTCACCATATAGTTTAGATAGAGTTGTAGTGTAGCCCAAAATCTAGGGAGGGTGGACCTTTGTCTAGCGTACTTGTCCTAGTAATCCCACCTAGGCACCCATGGTTCCCATGCGTTGTTCCATTTTAAAACAATTTCATTTATCAAACACCACATGCCTCTTTAAACCATAACGTTTCTCAAATCAAGGGGAGATGCTTTTAACCCCCAAGAGATATATGATGGATCATTAGGACTACCATAACATGGCTTCAATTAATTAAAACACGTTTTATAAAATATAGCAAGTAGAATAAAGCATGCCAAGCGGGCCTTTATAATTTCCTTTAGAAATCCACTCAAGGACTTGTTAAAAAAATCGAGTTTAATAACTAATTTTTAATTTTAAGGTTATCCTCTCATTATACCAATACATTATTACACACACACATGTGCATATATATATTTAAGGGTTTTGTTAGAGTTTAATAACATTTATTAGATCAAGTGGAAGCGATTAAAAACCTTGTATGAGGATCTCCATGCAAGATAATGTAAAACTGTGTAAAATACTGAAATAAAGAAATTATTGTAAATCTGACATACCTTACACTAAAGAGCTAATGCATCATTCTAGGTCTCCTTCAAAAGATTCTAATAAAGATCACCGAGTGGAAAAATCATCCCACCTATGTGGTGTATCCACGAGCTAAACTAAATCATCTAACGTTCGGATGGGATTCACCTTTTCTCCATGGTATGCTAGTACCTCTATATGCAAAGGGGGACGACAAAAGAGAGAAACAGGTTTGTTGGAGTCATTTTCATATATCCACACACTACAACAATCGTATGGTTGCATAATTTATAATCTTGAAGGACACTCATCGGGTTGTCTCATTTATTCATGGGTTAAAATGCATAGATAAATACCATGGCTGAAATGAATTCATCTTATGCATTTACTCCCAAAAAATTTATCAAATGAAACACTACATTAAATGTTAGTCTTATGGATAATTGAACAACGATAACTATTATCGTAGGTAGTATAAACGATACCCCTCTTTCTGTATGCAAATCACAATTTTCATACAATCCATCACACACACACACATATATATATATCATATATATGTGGATTTAAGGCATGTATCCATCAATCCCCCACTTGCACTAAAGCCTAATAGAACTTGTGCAATTTCACCTTATATTGTATCATATACAATAACTTGTGAAATGATATCCAAAAACTCCTTTTGGATATCTTTCAAAAACACTTTTGGAAAGCTTCATTAATTTCAACTTGGATCACATCATATGAAATGCATTGTGAACACCCATCCAAAACACTTTTGGGTCAACTCTAAAACACTTTTTAGAGTATCTCTATGAATCAAACTCAATATCTATTCAGTCAACCACAAAGTGTAACCCCACGAGTCTTTACAACATTGATAACAAATACAAATCTCTGAATTCATATATGCAAGAAAAGAGTGACCTCTAGAAAAGCATCAATGTTACTCAAGCTATAAAGGGATCTAGCATGATCTCCATCAAACACATTTATCTTTACACCTATGTCCACCTATCTATATCATATAAAAATGCGCATTCTCATATTTTTCCTTTGTCCAATACATCGAGTGACCATAAGACACAAAACATGTCAACCTTATATAGCTAACTCATTTGTTCTTGATTCTCAGAGTGTAGACTGATATGATCAATGAATACATCACATTTCATTCAACCTTATGGATAAGCAAATCACATGTCCCTTATCCAGATAGATATGCAATGTCTAAGTGTGGTCGCACACTCCCACAGTCTATCTCAATCGAGGGCCCTAATTCCATACTCATCACATGAGAGGAAAAATCTCTTCCTGGTTAAGCTCCAACCGATGACATGATCAAAAACATACCCAACCACCCCCTTATTAGCTTGGTCAATATGTAGACTTGCGTAAGTAAGGTATCAAAATATGAAGGTTCTCATGCTAGATATCTTTCCAACCTTAGGTAGTGGAGACTAAAATATGATCCATGCACCCTTAGTATACCAAATACATTTATATGACACTCCATGGGGCATACTTAGTGGGTCATCCAGCACACACAAAGAATCTTATTCTCTGTCTTATGCCTCATGATCATATTTTGTATCTTTATATAAGAATCCTACTCACTCTAACCTTAAAATTTCATCATAACCTATAATACTTCATGATAAACATTTGTTAGGGATAAACTCGAAGTCACTCTATGAGAGGCCAGTTATCATTGCACTTCATGAAATGTATATCTATATATACATTTATATATCCAATGTGAAAGAATGATAAAATAGAGGTTTTATTTAATTGATACATTTGAATACTCTTAAACTCTTTAAGAATATCTAGAAAACCTAACATAAGCACTGGTTTATCATATCATATATGATAAACCGCCAAACCAGCCTTATGTTTGCTACATGTTTTGGGTTTTGTTAACACATTACATCATATGAAATCCATGAAAAATATTTATGAGAACATATAATAAAACCCTCTCACTAAACTCTTTAGTGAGAAACATCCACAAAGAGAGCCAGTTTGAATAATGGTGAGACTTAAGAATCATATTCCCAACTATTCAACTTCTCAAACATATTCAAACTTCTTAACTTTACAACATAAAATGTCACAATTTCAACCTATGTTGTCTACTTAGAACTCACTACAAAAAAGGTCATTAGAAGCAGTTTTTGTGTCAACTAGCAGTGGTTTAAACCACCACCTAACTCTATAGCATCGGTTAATAAAACTATTGTGTATTGCACGGTCGCCAGTCATTTAGTAGTGGTTTTTTTTATTTCAGGGTGGTTTTCTTATGTGTAATTTTTAGAGCATTTAGTAGTGGTTTTATGTTTATTTAGTGGTAGTTATTTTATTTTAAAAAAAACTGGTGGAATATAAATAAAAAAACTAACTATCACTGAACATATGAGAGGTGGTTTTTTTAGTTTTTGTTTCAATTAACCACCGTTAAAACATATTTTATTTAATGTATTTAGTGGTGGTTACTAAAAATTAGATTGCAACCGGGAATATGCCCCCGTTTGGGCCTTCGGGCCACCGATTTGGTCCTCGAGTCCTTTAAGGACTTCAGGCCACCCAGGCCTTCGGGTCAGTAAGGCCTTCGGGCCACCTCGAGGCCTTCGGGGCACCTTAAGTGCAGATGCAAACCAGAAAGTTTACAAGGAACAAGCTTAAGAAGGAGGAGGAGCAAGGAGATTTTACCATAGCAGAAGCTAAACGGATTGCAAGAATGAGAGGGTATGACACCTGCCATCGGGACAAGCCTGTGCATGCACGGGAAAGCCTAGCCGAACAGCCATGCGAAGGTGGAGAGCTGATTTCACGATGAAGATGTTGGGGAGGAGTAGTTCCAAGTAGTTAGTTTGGGTTGTATGTAATGTTTGAAGCCTACGGGCAATGAATTCCTCTAAGGCCTATGGGCCATGTAATACTTATGCCTACGGGCCATGTAAGGGTTCCACCTCACCCCTTGAAAGGTGGATTATCAAAAATCAATAAAAATGAAGGCCTTCGGGCCATTGGATGGATATGTCATATATCCACATTCATATATAAAAACATCCAAAATCATCATAACCTCAATCTCAGTCAACTCATACATCTATCAAACAACACCTCAGATATCAATATATACATATAAATATGTCCAACAACAACTGATGCCCAATATACATCCATGTCACGACCTCCACTGCATTTGTCTGCCTCCACATCATCTCATCAACTAAAATCGACCATGTCATCTCATCAACTGTAAAAAAAGAAAACTAAAATTAAAACTAAACATAATAAATTATAATTATAGTAGAAAACCAGAAGAATGTCATGGATCAGAACAATCAACCTCGTGCCTACTACCAACATCCGCCACCAACAATGAAAACTATAACATTTAAGAAAAGAAATGCGAAAGAAAAAAGATAGAATATATTTAGAATTTTGTACATAAAATTGGTTATTTTTTTAATCAAATAGAAGAAATTTGAACATGAAACAAATAATATATAATTAAAAACACTTTGAAAACATCAACTTACCTATTTAAGATAAGATTAAACACTTGAAACTGAAAAAATATATGTAAATATTATAATTTATTTTTAAAAACGACGTGCAGTGTGATTAAACCTTACTTAATAAACAAATTTTAAAGACTTTGATATCACAACATGTATTATATTTTAAAAACAACTCATCATTTTTTTCCCAATGATTACACACCAATCTGAGTCCATTTTCTATAGTTTTGACTGTTCCACACATGTTTTAATGTTTTAAAATACTAAAAATGAGTTTATGAACATCATGGGAAAACCATAATTCAAAATGACACGTCGTTAGTTTCTAAAGTATCAAAACAATTTGAATTAATTTTTTCAGTTTTGAGTAGTTCATTTGTCATTTTTACTAAAATTGAAGTCAATTTTAAATAAAAAACACACTTGGAGCCACACTGGGCACATCATGTATCAGATTAAGGTGTGGTTGATTCCTACACATCAAAAATGACTTAAGTATTGTTTAAATAAAGTATAAAAACAATCCAAATACATTTTCTAGGTTTTGAGTAGGTTATTTTCCATTTTTACTAAAATTGATGTCAATTTTAAATAAAAAGAATCACTTGAAGTCATGCCGGTCACACCATACGTAGGATTGAGGTGAGGCTGATTCCTATAAGTCTCAAATGACTTATGTATCATTTTCCTAAAGTATCAAAACAATCTAAATGCATTTTCTTGGTTTTGAGTAGCTTTTCTTTTTTACTAAATTATCATTTTAAATTGGAAACACGCACTTTGACTCGTACCAATCACATCATGTATCGGTTCAACATGAGTCTGATTCCTACACATAAAAAATGAATAATGAATCTATGTACTAAATTATCAAGAAAATATGAGCATGTTTTCTCAATTTTTAGTGAGTGATACTTTTTGAACTAAAATATCGATTTTAAACTGATAATGAACACATTGAGTCATACCGAGCACATAGTGTATTATATTGATGTGTGGTTGATTCCTACACATCATAAATGACTTATAGATAATTTTCCTAAATTATAAAAACAATATGGATGTGTTTGATTGGTTTTGAGTAGGTTATTTTTCCTTTTTACTAAAATTGATGTCAATTTTAAATAAAAATACGCACTTGGAGTCATACCGCTCATACCGTGCGTTGGATTGAGGTGAATCTAATTCCTACACATCAAAAATGACTTATTGATCATTTTCATAAATTCTAAAAATAATTTTAATGCTTTTTATTGGTTTTGAGTATGTCACTTTTCTTTTTTACTAAATTTTCATTTTAAACTGGAAACACGCACTTTGACTCTTATCGATCACAACATGTATCTATTTGACATGAGACAAATTAATACATGTAAAAAATGAATTGTGAATAAATTTACTAAATTATAAATAAAATTAAAGCACGTGGGCTCGGTTTCCAGTGAGTGACACTTTTTGAACTAAAATGTCATTTTTAAACTGATAACGAACACATTGAGTCATACCGGGAACATAATGAATCATATTGAGGTGAGTTTGATTCCTACAGGTCAAAAATTACTTATAGATCATTTTACTAAAGTATAAAAACAATATGAATGTGTTTTCTTGGTTTTGAGTAGGACATTTTTCCTTTTTACTAAAATTGATGTCAATTTTAAATAAAAAGATGCACTTGGAGACATACTGGTCACACTGTGCATCGGATTGAGGTGAGGATGATTCATACATATCTCAAATGACTTATGGATAATTTTTATAAAGTATAAAAATAATATGAATGCATTTTCTTGGTTTTGAGTACGTCACTTGTCTTTTTTACTAAATTGTCATTTTAAACTGGAAACACGCACTTTGAATCTTACCGATCACATCGTGTATCAGTTCAATATGAGACCAATTCCTACATGTCAAAAATGAATTATGAATCGATGTCTAAAATTATCAAGAAAATATGACCGTGTTATCTCATTTTTTAGTGAGTGACACTTTTTGAACTAAAATATCAATTTTAAACTGATAACAGACACATTGAGTCATATCGGGCACATAGTGCATCAGATTGAGATTTGGTTGATTTCTACACATCAAAAATGACTTATAAATCATTTTACTAAAGTATAAAAATAGTATTAATTCATTTTTTTATATTTTGAGTGGTAATTTGTCATTTTTACTAAAATCGATGTCAATTTTAAATAAAAAGACGCACTCGGAGTCATACTGATCACACCGTGTGTCGGATTGAGGTGAAACTAATTCCTACACATCTAAAATGACTTATGGATCACTGTACTAAAGTATCAAACCAATCTGAATGTGTTTTATCAATTTTGAGTACATCACTTATCTTTTTTACTAAATTGTCATTTTAAACTAGAAACATGCACTTTGACTCATACCGATCACATCATGTATCAGTTCAACATGAGACTAATTCCTATATATCACAAATGACTTATGAATCAATGTCCTAAATTATAAAGAAAATCTGAGTGTGTTTTCTTGGTTTTTAGTGAGTGATACTTTTTGAACTAAAATATCGATTTTAAACTGATAACAGACACATTGAGTCATACCAGCCACATCATGCATCAGATTAAGGTGAGGTTAATTACTAAAAATAAAAAATGACTTATGAATCATTTTAATAAAGTATAAAAACAATATGAATGTGTTTTCTCAGTTTTGAGTAGGTTATTTGTCCTTTTTACTAAAATTAATGTCAATTTTAAATAAAAAGGTGCACTTGGAGTCATACCGGTCACACCATGCGTCGGATTGATATGAGGCTGATTCCTTAATGTCTCAAATGACTTATGGATAATTTTCCTAAATTATAAAAACAATATGAATGTGTTTTCTTGGTTTTGAGTGCATCACTTTTCTTTTTTACTAAATTGTTATTTTAAACTAGAAACACACACTTTGACTCATATTGATCACATCGTGTATCAGTTCGATATGAGAACAATTCCTACACATCAAAAATGAATTATTAATATATATCCTAAATTATCAATAAAATAAAAGTGTATTTTCCTAGTTTTTAGTGAGTGACACTTTTTGAACTAAAATATCGATTTTAAACTGATAACAGACACTTTGAGTCATACTAGGCACATCATGCATCGTATTTAGGTGAGGTTGATTATTACATAAAAAATGAATTATGGTTAATTTTACTAAAGTATACAAACAATATGAATGATTTTTCTCAGTTTTGAGTAGGTCATTTGTCCTTTTTACTAAAATTAATGTCAATTTTAAATAAAAATAAGCACTTAGAGTCACACCGGTCACATCGTGCGTCGGATTGAGATGAGAATGATTCCTATACATCCCAAAGTCTCAAAAAAATATAACTACCAATGTTACCATGATTTCCATTGTCTTTATTTGTTTAAATTCTAGCACTATATATTGGCTCGATGTTATTAGCCGAAAAAACCTTTCTCGTTGTTTAAAGTAAAAAGAACAGAGGAAGCTCGTGTGGCCATTATATCATGAGAAGTCACCACAATGGGAACATGATCTTACTCTATTATTCTTAATTGCAACAACGAGAATGATTTTTCGTCTAATAACATCAAATCAATATGCAGTGTTGGTAGTTTGACAAAGAAAGACAATGAAAATAGAAATTGTGGTAACAATGGAAGAAAGAAACATTTTATCTCTTTTGTGTCTTGTTGCAGATAGTTGAAAGAAAAATACGACTTCTCAAAAGATCTATGAAAAAACTAAATAAGCATTAGATAAAAATGATAAGTAAATTAACTTACCAATAGTAGATAAAATGATAATAAAATTAATTAAATAAGTATTAGGAATTCAACTTTTCATGATATTTGTATGAATTCTTGACACATTTCCTTATTGTAATTATCTTAGTTGCAAGATCAAAGTCCAATATCTCATGAGCATGAGTAGCTTCGAACAAACCATACCAACTCGAACAAAAGAATCCACCTGTATAAATTATGTTTTACTAAAAATATAAAATAACCCCTTTAACTAAATTTCTGTGCGTTCATCCTTCATTTTTATAAATCTAATGTAACACAATTTATAATAATGATAAACCCAATATTTAAAATACAAGATTTTATATATTGGAAAACTATTTTCTGTAGAAAAATGGTATTTTTACTATTATTTTTTCTTAAAATTATAATGCATTGATTATTAATAAAATGTGTGTTAATATAATCATATATTTTTGTAAACATCATTATAGTGTCATTATTTTAAATAGATCAATATAATTTATTAGTTAAATGTTACAAAACATTAATAAAACAATTCGTCAAAAATAATATTTTTATCATTATCATGGTCATCAACATTAATCATAATAATCATACATTTATTACTAAAAAGTACACTAGAATTATTACATAATATAATAGTATTGATAGAAAATAAAATATACATTTTATGGATATAATTTCAATAGGTGAAGAAAACTAATTTTTTAATTTAATTGACTAAACCAATATTTTGATTAAAATATTACATATGTTTGAAAACTATATATAAGTGTTTTATAAATACAACAACGTAAGTTTTTTTGATTTATTATATATATTTATATTTATAATATAAAAAGGATTCAAAAAAATTTAATTCATTCTTCCATTATAACAACTTGTATTTCCCCCTGTGCAATAACATGTGTTGAGTATGAATTAAAAAAACTGAAAGAATAAATATTAAACATGGAATGAAACCATGAGATTAAAATATTAAATAGTAAACATGGAATGAAACTATGAGATGAGTGAGTGAAAAATCCATAATGAGTATATCTATGCATTTCCAAATTTAGGAAAAACATGAAACCATATACACTACCACAAAAATAGTTTTCACAGCACCCCCCCTTTATCAGCGCTAACGAAAAAGCGTTGATAAAGGGGGGTGACTTTATCAGCACTCAAACAAGCGCTGATAAAGGGTGCCTTTATCAATGCTAAAAAAGTGCTGATAAATGCACCCCTTTATCAGCGCTTTTTTTAGCGCTGATAAAGGGACCCCCTTTATCAGCGCTTGTTTAGTAGCACTGATAAAGGGGGGGCCTTTATCAGCGCTTTTTTTAAAAGCGCTGATAAAAGCTCGACTTCAAAAAAAATTAAAAAAAATATATTAATATATTAATATATAAATATAAATATATTGATATAAATATAATATATAATTTTTAAATATATTTTAGATAAGTATAAATGTACATTTACACTTAATATACTTAATATATAAGATATTTAGTGAAAATGGATTCTTAAAAAATTTAAAAAATATTTTTAATTAATAATTTTCTAATTATTATGGAGTAATAGTCATTTAATAACAATTTGAAGACTGAAAAATTAAAAAAATTAAAAAAAGATCCAAAATATGTTGAAAACGCAACTCGAACTTCAAACGGCCATAACTTTTGATCCAGGTGTCCGTTTGAGCTCTACCACATATCAAATCGAAGCCTGCGACGAGATCTACGTCTTTATGATCAGGGAGACCTTGGTCAAGGGATTTTAGAGGCAAAAAGAGGCCCAAAAGGCATCCAAAACTGAGTTTTTAGTCGGGGTACCCCGATTTTTTAACATTTTGTGGATTTTCAGCCTCGTTTAAGGGGGTATTATTGACTTTTTTTGGTGGGGTCTGAATTTATTCCAAGGTATTACATTAATATTGATATTATGTCTTTGAAATTTCATCGTTTTTTATAATGCACTGCTATTTATAATCAAATATATAACTATATGTACATATTTTTTATATATTCACACCTAAAAATTTAATTATAAATATAAATAATAAAATATATTTACATATAAAATATGTTATATTTATATAAATAATAACTAACATCCATTTTATTTAAAATACAAATATATGAATATTTAAATACCTATATATATTAATCTAACTATATATATATATATTAATCTAACTATATACATATTAATCTAATAACTATATATATATTAATATAACTATATATATATATATATTAATATAACTATATATATGTTAATATAACTATATATATGTTAATATAACTATATATATATATATATATATGAATATAAATATATATTACTATACGAATAAATATAACTAAATATATATATATATATAGATATATATATTAATATAACTATAACTATATATATATTATAATATAACTATATATATATTAACATAAATATATATTACTATACGAATAAATATAACTAAATATATAAATATATATATATAGAGATATCATGAATTGGAAGACAAATCAAAATAGAGTAGTGGTAAAAGCTTAGGCGCGTAGGGGGGAGGTCTCGAGTTCAAATCCTGGTGGAGGCAGGAGCACGCGCGCATGGGGGAATATGGGACCAAGCACTGTAAAAGGGTGAAGGGGGTGCGTGGGGCGCTGTACAGGGGCAAAAAACTGTTGTAAAAGGGGGGGCTCAAGAGCTATAAAAGCCCCCCCGATTGGCAGTATTTTTTAATTTTTTTTAATTTTTTTTAATTTTTTTACCTTTTATTAGTGCTTTTAAAAAAGCGCTGATAAAAGGGGTCCTTTATCAGCGCTAAAACGAAAGCGCTAATAAAGGAAGCACTAATATATGGGTCTTTTATCAGCGCTAAAACAAAGCGCTGATAAAGGGGACCCCCTTTATCTTCGCCGGCTTTATCATCGCTTTTTCTAGCGCTGATAAATGCCATTTTTAGCGCTGATAAAAGCCGTATTTGTAGTAGTGATAGTAGCATGTACGTAAGGGTATTCAGAATAATTCCTTTAATGAAACATATCAAGAATGAATGATGGTCATGGATTTCAAAATCATATACAAAATATCTTCTTAGTATTAACCATAAAGACTTCAACTACAATTTCATTTGAACATGAAAAAACTTATACCTGAATTTCAAGCTCCCTGGTGAAGTAATAATAATAACCTGCAAAAGGCATCCCGAAACATGCATATTGTTTTCACTTTTACTTATACATGACATTATATAATAGGAAAGTCGAAGGAATGTGTCTTTACAGACCCCATCTCTACAACACCAACATCCTATGTCTCAATCCAAAAAAAATTAATATCAAACAAAGGCAATTGTCACTCAAAAATTAATATTTCATATTAATGAAAAATTGCACAAGTAAAGATGCAATTAATTAAAGCATGAGATATATAGTTACAGTAATTCAAATATTTATTTATTAATGGTTCAAATGAAAATGAAAAGAAAGTTTTATATAATTAAGGAACATTATAATTATGGTATTTTGAAGAATTATATTACTTAAAAATATTTTTATCTTGATGTAAAGTGATGACATTATTAAATTATAAATACATGTCATTGTTGACTCGACATGGTTGAATGAAACAAAAAAAACTCAAATTATAAAATAATTAATCCACATCATTCTCAGGGAGTAATTTTCATATTATAATTTGAAAATTCAAATATCATTTCAATATCTAGTGGAAGTATAATTAAATCTCAATTATGGCATTACATGTTTATGCTAAATTATGAAATTTGGGACTGACAAGTAGCAATAGTTATAACTATGCAACACACAACACAAACCACCTCGGGGGACCAAAAATATTATCTAAGGGGCATGTTGAAGGATACAAATGGTAAATTGTTTTCATTTGGAAGAGGAGAATAAAATGCATAAAGACATCAAATGATGTTCCAAAAAGTATTAATGATTTTTATTTGAAGAATCTGTGACTTATTAAACACAATTTTCATCAAATAGGTATGATGATAATTGTAACGCCCCGATCCCAGTTACCTAGAGTTGATGCATTATTACATAACATTGGCATGATCACAAGAAAGATCAAATCTCGAAAGACCGATTGGTTTAGTAGCCTTGTAAGCACTAGATATATTCATAAAGTCTTACATTACATCATAAAAATGAAAACAACAACAACAACATTTTCTTCATAGTCCACACTCATATCCCCACATACTATCCCTGCAGGTCATTCATAAATTACTTCTTCACATCCTGAGAAAAATAAAACATAGAAAAGTGGTGATCTCAAATGCCCAGTAAGGATAACAATATAGCGGAAACTTTCATAATTAAGAATAAACATTTAAGGAAATGTATAACTAAAACAAAAGCCTTTTAAACATGAACTTCAACATAGCATGGAAAAAATAAAATTAAATAATGCCATTACTTATTCACATAGATATTCTAATAATCGAATAATCACATGCAATATCAATAACCACTTTCATAATTATGGAATGCATAATGCCAGACTATCATAACCACATAGCCAAGACCTCGTGCTAAGACTACAAATAAGATTTTGTCAAGGCCTTGTTCCAAGATACTAGTTTGTCTCATGAGACCTACCGATACATCGATGAGCTATAGCGGGCTCCACCCGTCACTTACTAAGTCCAATGCATTCCCATATGAAAAGGTTTAAATATAACATAAACATTCGTATTAAAACTAGCATACGAAATGTCAACACTTTCTCCATAAACCATGAATGGTATAAAAATAACACATCCATAGTAAAACAAATCACAAAACCTTAAATACAATACAAAAGTTTTGTATCATAATAAATCAACTTCAAATAAGCTTAAAATCCATCAAAGGATATTGAAATAGATGAAATCAAAACTATTTGAGAGAAATATCTCTTTTCTCGAAATTATTGAAAAGTCACACATTTATAAAGGAAGTAATTTAAAAGAGATTTTTGAATAAAAGTGTCCCATACAACTTTGAAACTTTTTAAAAGAAATATCATTTCAAAATATTCATGTACATATAAATAAATCCTTAAAATCATTTTGAAAACATGGACATTAATTAAAAAGATTTATAAATATAAATCTTTAAAACATTTAAAATTATGATCTTGATAAAGAGAAACTTTCACAAATTCTTAAAATATTCATTTACTTTGAAAATATTATTATAATATTGTAATGGAAGATTCGATTATTTTATAACGATGGTAAATAGCCGCACCCGCCGTATAAGTTAAAAAAACATTCTTACCTTAATCCTGTCGAAAAGGTTAAAAATCACCTTGTTTGGAAAACAACGGAAATATTCCTTTATAAATCTCTTATAAAAAGTCAAACAAGGGTATAAATGACTTTAACCCATATTCTTGTAAATGGTGAAAATGTTTTGAAATACATTTTGAAGAAACATGGATGTGGATGATAAAGAAATCCCAGTAGATTATTACGTATAAACAACCTCGGATAATGGAGAGATTATGAAATAAACCCTTACCTTGTACTTTTCCTTGGTTGGGGTAGATTAACCTCCTGTATAATGGTGAAATAATTGTTATTAAATTATTCAATAATCATATACATTAATATGATATCATATATGATCTTTTAATATTGCTTTGTTAATAATATCTTAGAATTATCGTCGTTTCGGGTGTTAACTTACTCGTTTTCTTTTATATGTTTTGTTATGTAATCCATGTTTTTAATGGATAGGTTGTATCTTAATCATATCCATAATGATATAAAGTCCTTAGATACTATTATTAATCATCAAATGAGAATTATACTTGAATGGATACGATGGAGAATGAATCTCATCGCGTTCGTGGAGACGGTAGTCCGTACGTACGCACGAGCGATAATATCATTATTTTGATATTAAAATAAAATATAATTGGATGGTATATCATATATAAAGAATCATTATCATGTTATATTTATTATTTAAATGAGTTACACATCATTATTATACCCATCCAAATAATAATTTATTGAATAACAATTACACCATGATGTGGAGACGGTAAGTCGTACGTACGCACGTATGGTGACATGTTATTCAAAGGATGAATATAATAGTGAATATGGTTGTAACATATTTATAATAACATCACAGTATATATATGATACTGGAGTTATTATTTTAGAATGGTAACAACAAAGTAAGAAGAAGTGGAAGAAGAAAGGAACTTGAAAAAGGGTGGTGAAATCATTACCTCTTCTTTGGGTTCTTCCTTTTGATTTGATCAAAAGGGCTCCTTAGGTTGGCTTTATGATCAAACTAAGGCCTCTAGGTTGTAGTGAGGGAATTTGGGAGAGTATTTGGTCAGATTTTGGCGGAACCAAAAGGCTTTGAAGGTGTGAATAAATGAGAAGGAGGAGTGCCCTTTTATAAGAGGGGTGATGGACACCTTTGGAAAAGCTAGAAATATTAGTTTATAATAATTTCATATTCGGTTTCTAATGGCTCCAAAGTTTATTATTTAAAGGTTAAGGTGGGTATGGGTCAAAAACCACTCAACCAATAGAATTTATACAGGTTTGGGTACTTATATTAACCTTATCTTTAAGTATTAACTCTAAGTTAATTAGTTTCACTTTTACAATGTCTCTTTGTATTTTTATATTATATGGTTAATAAACTTACTATATACATCCAAGAGACCCCCAAGTGGTCCCTTAATGATATAAATATCATTATATAAGTCTCTTGGACGAACCTTATATTTTTAGGAATTTAATATCAATTAATAATATAATATTTGTTTTAAAAACTCTTTTATGTCAATTTTGACACTATTCAATAGTTGATTTTTTTGAAACTTATAACAGAATGATTACTTCGAAAAAAGTCAATTAAATCAATCCTAATATGTCATATTATCCTATAAAATTAGTTTAATGCATTAAAAGTCTCAAATTATATTTATTTGGGTATTTATAATATCAATTATTTTAATTTTTTACTATTATGGTAATTACTGCATCATCATTGTGTCATAAATAAATTAAATTATTTAATCTCTAAAAATTATAAATAAAATATAATTATGTATAAAATCTTTTTATATTTCTAATGAATATTTATAGTCTAAAATCCAACATATATAACCCTATGTAAAAATTGTTTTTCTAAAATATATATGCTCGTGTCATTTTTGTATTCATTTTAACTTAATTAAAATAAAGTGTCCCTATCACCTACAAGTGGCTCCATGGGGTCCCAAAATCGACCCAAAGATGCCCATGGTCGTCCATGTATCAACCAATAAGGTTAGGACACGTTTTAGGGTAATTTTTTGTTATTATAACATTATTTTTTAACCCTTATTTACCGGATTTACCCTTTAACCATGGTAAATAAAATATTTACCGAAGTAATTATTCAAAATGTCTAAAAATAAAAGTTACATATTTACACAATTTGAACATCCTGATTCCAAATATGGAATCAATTTTTCCAAATTCAAAACACAGAAGTGGCAGAGATTAATTTAAAATTAATTCCCGTTGTTAAAACAAAAAGCGTGTTTTTAAGAGATAATAACTATCAAAAGATTGACACTTGTTTATGTCTGGTTTAATTGTGAAATTATGTCCAATGAAAAACATTGAATTAAATGGTAAAAATATATTCTAAATATACTTTAAACCCACTCAAATTCATAATTTATCAATATTAATTATTTTGATTAAAAAAGTTGTTTTTAATTAAAATTTAGTAATTTTCACTATTCATCAAAATATTAAAGTTATCCGAAAAGTTCCAAAATTTCACCCTAGGATAAATTCGATATTACAAATCCAAAAATGAATTCCATTTTGAAATATAAAATATATATAATTTCAAAAAGTAGGTATTACTATTCATAACGGCTAGTTTGATTGGTTGTGGTGTGTGTTAGAACTCGAAGTTGCGTACAACACACGCTACTGTATTATTCAAAGGAAAGCGTACCGTCGAAGCTTGGGATGTTTCATTTTAAATTTTTGATGTCCCCATTTAGTCAAAAAGTTTAAAATATTGTATTTAAAAAGGGTTCACTATTAAAAGTTGATAAAAGTGCAATACTAAAAATGAATTTGTTCTTACATTATGTCTAAGAAAATCATAATATGGATTATAAAATTATAAGGATCATATAAAGTTTAAAATTTAGTTAATACTATTAATAACCTCTTTTTAACTACTTGTTTGGTAAGTCATGGTGTGATTGAACTCGGTGTTGCGTGTAGTGCAAGTTATTGAATTATTTTGAAGAAATAACACACTATGAAATCTTGGGGTGTTACATTCTCCCCTCCTTCAATAAATTGCATCTTCGCAATTTGAAATTGTTCTTCGAAAATAAAAGGTTTAAAATAGAAAATATCTTTGTGGGAAAACCCACATCGGAAATTAGGTTACTAAAATTTAGTCTTAATATGAGGAAAAGAGAAATGAAAGGGTCACCACCAAATTATGATCTCTATTAGGAGAACATTGGTGGAAATTATAGACATATAATTGGAGGAAAAACATAAATATTTATAGGTAGTGATTGAGGTCATCAATCACAAACAAGTGTAAAATTGAGGTCCTTAAAGTCATCAATCTATGATGATTTTAAATACCATCGGTTCAACAAAACATAGGGTATTAGGATAACACATTTTTGGTTTTAGGATTCCTTAAATAAAGTATAAGAATTAATTTCTTCATAGAATAAGAGAAGAAGAAAAATATATTCTTGACAAGTAGAGTTCCATACTTTAACTAATTTCTACCACAAACTCATCTTTCACTCTAAAAGATAATAGAACGAAAAAAATATATTCTATTTATCCTATTCGTATAGGGTTAAAAAAAACGAATTTATAATTCATCTACCAGATCTTTTAAAAAAGACTGCATTATTTAATCTCGGACATCACGTGGGTCAGTGGTAGGTGATACACCCTTGTCGCCCTTCGGTTTTGGGTTCAAGTCTCGCGGCCTTGCTGGACGCGACGGGTTGCCGCCCGACCTCCGGGTTGTCCTTTTATGGCAATCCAAAATAATCCAAACTAGAAATATCCAAAATACTTCAGTCCAAAATTTATAAGGAAGGTAAACACAATGAAGATCCTTTTTTTGCCGCATAATAACATGTGATCACCTTCATCATGTATTCTTTTAAAACACTGCAACATCCTGAATTATCATAAAACCTTATTGATTACATTCATGATCCCTTATTCCTTATAGAATAATAGATATACTCTTTCAATCCAAAAATGTTGTAAACCCCAACAATGATGGAATATAAAAATCATTAATCAGTTTCAAGGTATTCAAGAATATCCAATATAATTTATCCAAAACAATCATATATTATTCTAAAATCACAACCTCAGTATCAGAACTATATTATGGTTTATCTTTCTCTTAACCATATATTTTCCAAAAATTTAACCTGCTATTGAGTCACTTTTCTTTGTTCCACACAATCTAAAGTCCATAATGAAATAGTACTGTAGTACAATCCTTATATACTCCATAATTATTATAATAAGTACATTGTTGATACAACACTCAAATGACATAATCAACATAAGAACTCTAATCATTCCTCTTCATCTGTGGTAGTATCATAACTTGATTATTATCCAATAGCATCATTTGCGGCATAGTCTGATGACTGAGACATAGGTTTGAGTAGTGTCCAAACTCCTTGCAAATGAAGCATTGTACATTTGAAACCATTTTCTTACCCTTGTAGTCACGTACTTTGTGCCCTTTTCCTTCACACTTATAACAAACTCCCATTCCTTTCAGGGAAGTTCCAGGGTGTTTCTTCCCACAGTTATCACATATGGGAAAATTCTTCTTTTCCCTCTTCCATCCTTTTCTTCTCTTGATTCCCTTAAAATCCATAGGACTTAGTAAACTCTTTACTTATTGGTTGCGCCCAAATTTACCCTACTGGTAAAAGCGGTCATTGAAGTACAAGTAGAGATCGAATCCACAGGGACCGAAGAAGAAACCTTGAGACACTGTGATTTGTTGATGGATTGGCTATGAAGTGGCCAACTTTGAGGTAGATTTTAATTGGGGAACTAAAGATATAATTTAAATAACATATAATAAAAAATGATGTGAAATAAAAAATTATTGATGGTGGGTTGATCTTAGGGTTTTTCTTGGGGTGGATTGGATGAATTTCTTTTCTTAGAAAATTTCATGTCATTAATTCAAGACATATCCAAACAATGAGATAATTCTTCCAAATCATTCACCAATTTAATCCCTACACAATTCCAAGACTAATCACCAATTCACTTTGATGATCACTTTAATGAGCACTCAAAGGAAATAGATCGTACTAGCACTCAAAATGTGTCATCATTAAAGTTGGAAAAGATGAGAAAGAATGTAACTCATCAAATGGAAATCCTAAAATAACGAATAGATTTAAATATTAAGTACATGAAATAACATTCAATCCCCGACCTTGCTACTCCCTTGGATCAACCCTTAAGAGGTTAGCCCTCCATTGATGCTATTATACCAATGGAAGCGGGATGTAGAATTATGGGGGTGGAATTTAAGAATAAGAAAATTATTAAAAGAACGAACACTCCACCGTTGTGTGATTGAAATCACAAGTGCTGGTGTGAATAATTTCACACCATGATTCAACGGTATCAACGTGTGAAGAAAAGGAAAATAAAAAGTGAAGAAGAAGAAGAAATTTTATTAAAATAATAAACGTGAAAGAAAAACTTACATGGGAAAACTTGACGATGCAATTACAAATTGAAAGCAGGAAATTACAATTGAAAGAAATACAATGGATGAAAGAAAAACATGGATTCAAAGAAAAATATTAGATGGTTATTCCCTTCACCAACAGCTCCTTATATAGTCATATTAGGAGCCTTATGTCCACCCCCAATAATAAATTCACCCCCCAATAATTAAGAGAGTCAAAAGGAGGGTGAAGAATCAAAAGGAAATTAACGTTACAAAGTTGACCACAAAACCATCCAGATTCATCCTCCATTTTGACGTGTGCGTTTGACACTTCATACGGCCGAATCCGAAGGTGTCATAAATAGAACATATCTTCGTACATGTTTCTTATAGAATCCCTCAAAAGTTCAGGAGATTTGGCTCATCAGTTTGGAAGTTATGGTCAAAATGGTGGGACAAATTTCTGTGCATTAATGTCGGGTCCACCATTTAAATCTCAACTTCAGATCCCTTTATCATCATGAAAACATCAGAATTAGCTCCGGCCATAGTTGAATAAAATGATACTCATATTTTTATAGTTCTACTGTATAAATTTGAGATTCATTGGTCTTGGTTTCTGGGCCCCACATTTGTTTGATGGGCCTTAGGCCCATTATGCTTTTTCCAGCAAGTTTCTGCCTTCAGGCGCAAAATTCTCCATATTTCTTTGGGATTCATCCATCAGACCTAAAAGATAAAATGTTCCAAACAAAGTGATCAATAATATCCCAAAATTTCAAATTCATAAAATTAATATAATGTTGTCCACAAACAAATGAATGATTGGGCCCAAATTTTCATTTTAAACATGAATTGCATTTAAGATGAGAAATGAAGTTCTATTTATGTAATGCACTAAAAACAATGTTTATGGAATTTGGAACAATGAATATAAAGATATTAACAATTAATATTATCCACTTTTAGTGACTAATCACACCCCCCAACTTGAGTTTTGCTAGTCCCGAGCAAAATAAATTACAAATATGAAATTCAAATCCCCTTTTCCAAAAACATTTAAATACACATTGCTCACCCAAAGACCTCATACCAAAAAAATTATGGAACCCATCAAAATAATTTAAAACAAGCTAGGTCCATAAGCATATCCCAAGCCCAAGCTCATTCCTTTGTTCAAATTCATCGCCACATTTCATCCAATTCCAATTAAGCATTATAAAGTGTTGTGCATCACAAAAGATATGGAGCCCATTTTATTGTTCAAGGGGAAAAAATGGAAGCGCTAGGTGGGAATCACATTAAACCTTAAGATGAGTATCCATTTTTTTTTTGATTTTTTTTGATGATTTTTTTATCCACAATAGATATGAAAAGACTAACTCTGGGCAAGACAACTATGGAGTCACAATCCCCAAGTGCCGGACGCCACACATATTGTCAATTTCATGCTCTACAATAGAGATATAAAGCCTAACTCTGGGCAAGAAAACTATGGAGTCACGATCCCCAAGTGTCGGAAGCCACGTGTTTGGACAAAACATTGCTCTATGTGGTCAATTTTTTTTTGTTGTTTTTTTATGGATACTCAAATTAAACTAAAAGTGACCCCAGAACCCTATGCTATAATGAAAGGGACCCAAGAACGCAAATTTACACCCACGATCCAGTAGACGTACATTGTGGAATTTTTATTAAGAGGATGAAAATGTAAACATTGAAAAATTACATCGGACAACCGCACTTTCCAAAAACTATGCTTATGAACTAAAACTTGCATTAAAATCAGAATCATGGCATGAAAAATTTATTTGATATCTAATTTTAGAGTTTGCAATGTGTGTTATCATGTTTATGGTTAATGGAATTTTTCTTTTCATGCATGTTTTTATTCACAAAAAAAATCATTTTTTATCTCCCCCAACTTAGAATAACACTGTCCCCAGTGTTTAAAGAAAAGAAAAGTTAGAAGGGGGGGTGGAGGAGGATTTCAAAGAGTAAATGATAATCATGGAATGAAGTCACCTGGTGGTTGATGATGATAGTGCGTGCCACAGTCTCCCTTCACTCCTGGATTTGAGTCTCAGCGGCTTGGATGGTGGTGAATGGATTCTCCATATGACTTACGACATATCCTTTTATTTTTTTTAACCTATAAAAACATAAAAATAAAAGAAAACAAAATAAACTGATGATACATTGTCTTCTTTTTGTTTTCTGGGTAAGGTATTACTCAAGGATCACACCGCGTGACACGGATGAATACGGTGCTCCTCTTCATACCCATCCTTACTCATAAAAGAAGAACAGATCAACAGTCTATGGTAATTTATTATATGAAAAAGAAAATAATTCAAAATGATTAGAAACATGAAAACCATGGGTTGCCTCCCATGCAGCGCTTTTTTTTAACGTCGTCGGCTCGACTTTTACCCCCCAACTTATCCAATTCCAACTTTCAGCATTTTAATTATCCCATCTTTTTCCAACTCAAAAAGATTTAGATTATGTATTTTTTTATAATTTTTTCCACGTGAAATTCCATGCTTAACAATGAGTGTGAAAGTCCAAGGAATTTTAGTAATGGTTGATTGAGTTTCATTTGGAGTATTTCCTATGATTTCAAGGTTCATTCCTACTTTGTGAGATTCTTGATGAAAATGGATGATAATTTAATGGTCTAGGTTTTCATAAATAGAGAGATACTTTAGTGGGGAAGGAAGGATTATAATGTTTAGTTCAGTTTCATTGAATTTTCCCAAAGATGAATGGAAATTTGAATCCAAATTTGTTTCTTTTACAAAACATTTTGAAAGAATTTGTTCCTTTTGAAAATATGATTCATCCATAAAATTTTCCATTTTAATTTCATGAGTGGGTATGGACTCACTATTCGTTATATCTCCCAATGGTTCAATGATCGGTGATTCTAAAAAATTGTTATTGGAGCAATATTCCGAACACTCAATCAATGAAGACAAATTTTCCCCCTGTGAATCAAAAAAATTAATTTCCTCCTGATTTAAATACCCTTCTATATTTCCTTGATCTTGTTAAGTTATCCTATATCCAAAGGTTAGTTCTTTTTTCAATTCATGGGAGGTTTTTGGGATAAAAGATTCATCTATAAATGATGAGGAAAGAACATCTTGAGTGGGAACGGGTTCCTCAAAAGTCTTAAAGCTTTGTAATTCTAATCTGAAAGATGAAACTTCTGAATTCATTTTATCCATTTGTTCACACAATTGTTCAAGAATTTTTTCAGAATTAGGGTTGATATATGTTTGTACATCCTGGACTTCCTCATTATTTATCTTTTTAATCATTCTTGATAGGTATGGAAATTGATCTTGTAAACATTCAGCATCCCATTGATTGTACATCTCATCTGGTGTGGTGTATTCAATTAAGGATTGGTCAATGAAATTTTCTATGTGAGGTGATTCAAAATATTGATTTTCCAGATGATTATATCCTTGGTATATTAATGGGTATTGTTGAAGATAATCCATTGGATTTGATTGAAAGTTGTCTTTGGGATTCATTGGACACGCAGAAATAGAAAGGGGAATAGAGAAGAGAAATTAGGGTGAGAATAGAGAATTTGGGGTGAGAAAAGAAGATGAGTGTCTAAGGTACTTACTTGGGTCTCCGGCAACGACGCCAAAATTTAGTTGCACCCAAATTTACCCTACTGGTAAAAGCGGTCGTTGAAGTACAAGTAGGGATCGAATCCACAGGGACCGAAGAAGAAACCTTGAGACACTGTGATTTGTTGATGGATTGGCTATGAAGTGGCCAACTTTGAGGTAGATTTTAATTGGGGAACTAAAGATATAATTTAAATAACATATAATAAAAAATGATGTGAAATAAACAATTATTAATGGTGGGTTGATCTTAGGGTTTTTCTTGGGGTGGATTGGATGAATTTCTTTTCTTAGAAAATTTCATGTCATTAATTCAAGACATATCCAAACAATGAGATAATTCTTCCAAATCATTCACTAATTTAATCCCTACACAATTCCAAGGATAATCACCAATTCACTTTGAGGATCACTTTAATGATCACTCAAAGGAAATAGATCGTACTAGCACTCAAAATGTGTCATCATTAAAGTTGGAAAAGATGAGAAAGAATGTAACTCATCAAATGGAAATCCTAAAATAACGAATAGATTTAAATATTAAGTACATGAAATAACATTCAATCCCTGACCTTGCTACTCCCTTGAATCAACCCTTAAGAGGTTATCCCTCCATTGATGCTATTATACCAATGGAAGCGGGATTTATACTTATGGGGGTGGAATTGAAGAAGAAGAAAATTATTAAAAGAACGAACACTCTACCATTGTGTGATTGAAATCACAAGTGCTGGTGTGAATAATTTCACACCATGATTCAATGGTATCAACGTGTGAAGAAAAGGAAAATAAAAAGTGAAGAAGAAGAAGAAATTTTATTAAAATAATAAACGTGAAAGAAAAACTTACATGGGAAAACTTGACGATGTAATTACAAATTGAAAGCAGGAAATTACAATTGAAAGAAATACAATGGATGAAAGAAATACAATGGATGAAAGAAAAACATGGATTCAAAGAAAAATGTTAGATGATTATTCCCTTCACCACCAGATAATTATATAGGCATATTAGGAGACTTATGTCCACCCCCAAAAATAAATTCACCCCCCTAAAATTAAGAGAGTCAAAAGGAGGGTGAAGAATCAAAAGGAAATTAACGTTACAAAGTTGACCACAAAACCATCGAGATTCATCCTCCATTTTGACGTGTGCATTTGACACTTCATACGGCCGAATCTGAAGGTGTCATAAATAGAACATATCTTCTTACATGTGTCTTCTAGAAGTCCTCAAAATTTCAGGAAATTTGGCTCATCCGTTTGGAAGTTATGATTTAAATGGTGGGACGGATTTCTGTGCATTAATGTCGGTTCCACCATTTAAATCTCAACTTCAGATCCCTTTATCATCATGAAAAAATCAGAATTATCTCCAGAAACAGTTGAATAAAATGATCCTCATATTTTTATCGTTCTACTGTATAAATTTGAGCTTTATTGGGCTTGGTTTCTGGACCCCACATTTGTTTGATGGGCCTTAGGCCCATTATGCTTTTTCCAGCAAATTTCTGCCTTCAGGCACAAAATTCTCCATCTTCCTTTGGGATTCATCCATCGGACCTAAAAGATAAAATGTTCCAAACAAAGTGATAAATCATATCCCAAAATTTCAAATTCATAAAATTAATATAATGTTGTCCACAAACAAATTAATGATTGGGCCCAAATTTGTATTTTAAACATGAATTGCATTTAAGATGAGAAATGAAGTTCTATTTATGTAATTCACTAAAAACAATGTTTATGGACTTTTTAAAAATGAATATAAAGATATTAACAATTAATATTAGCCACTTTTAGTGACTAATCACTTATCTTATCAACACATGATATTATTTCTTCATATGATGATAATACATGGGAGACTATTTCTCTTATAAATTCTAGCTTAAGACCATGAAAGATATGATCCTTCCTTCTCTTTGGATCACGTGCATTGCTGGAGTTCTCATTCCTTCTACTGAGCGCCATTTCTAAACAATGGAATACACTAGATTAGTTTATGAATAACAATACCTAATCCCAAACTTGTAAAACACATAACATAAATTAAATAGTTTATGGATATAATCCATAATCATAAAAATGTATCCTTTGAGGAAGTATATACTCATAAACCCTTCATAATGGTTTGTAAAGAAAATGAGAATTATCCTAAGCATATCCCCCGGGAGTGTCGTAACCAAGAGTGCAACAAGTCCCATTTTCGTGCACCAGTTCCCGTTCGAGTCTAGCTCAAAGCGGTGTTTTCGGGTTTTACCCCTAGGTACATCTGTGCCAGAGCCTCCTCTACCTGCTCGTATCCAGACATGGATGTATTGCTCGGAAAACTTACAAAATCTCTACAATACCAAAATTCTAGGAAGTTCTTCTATACAAATCCTCAAAATCCATCTTAGGTCTATGTGCTCTAATCAGAGTTTATCTAAATATAGCTTTCAAGGTTTGTACTAAACTTCCTCTGATACCAATTGTAACGCCCCGACCCCAGTTACCCAGAGTCGGTGCATTATTATATAACATTGACATGATCACAAGAAAGATCAAATCTTGAAAGACCGATTGGTTTAGTAGCCTTGGAAGCACTAGATATATTCATAATGTCTTACATTACATCATAAAAATGAAAACTACAAAAACATATTTTCTTCATAGTCCACACTCATATCCCCACATACTATCCCTGCAGGTCATTCATAAATTACTTCTTCACATCCTGGGAAAAATAAAACATAGAAAAGGGGTGAGCTCAAATGCCCAGTAAGGATAACAATATAGCGGAAACTTTTATAATTAAGAATAAACATTTAAGGAAATGTATAACTAAAACAAAAGCCTTTTAAACATGAACTTCAACATAGCATGGCAAAAATAAAATTAAATAATTCCATTTACTTATTCACATGGATATTATACTAATCGAATAATCACATGCAATATCAATAACCACTTTCATAATGATGGAATGCATAATGCCAGACTATCATAACCACATAGCCAAGACCTCGTGCCAAGACTACAAATAAGATTTTGTCAAGGCCTTGTGCCAAGACACTAGTTTGTCTCATGAGACCTACCGATGCATCGAGGAGCTATAGTGGGCTCCACCTGTCACTTACTAAGTCCAATTCATTCCCATATGAAAAGTTTTAAACATAAAATAAACATTCGTATTAAAACTAGCATACGAAATGTCAACACTTTCTCCATAAACCACGAATGGTATAAAAATAACACATCCACAGTAAAACAAATCACAAAACCTTCAATACAATAAAAAAGTTTTGTATCATAATAAATCAACTTCAAATAAGCTTAAAATCCATTAAAGGATATTGACATAGATGAAATTAGAACTATTTGGGAGAAATATCTCTTTTCTCGAAATTATTAAAAAGTCACACATTTATAAAGGAAGTAATTTAAAAGATATTTTTGAATAAAAGTGTCCCATACAACTTTGAAACTTTTGAAAATAAATATCATTTCAAAAAATTCATGTCCATATAAATAAATCCTTAAAATCATTTTGAAAACATGGACATTAATTAAAAATATTTAGAAATATAAATCTTTAAAACATTTAAAATTATGATCTTGATAAAGAGAACCTTTCACAAATTCTTAAAATATTTATTTACTTTTAAAATATTCTTATAATCTTATAATGGAAGCTTCAACAATTTTATAACAGCGGTAAATAGCCGCACCCGCCGTATAAGTTAAAAAAACATTCTTACCTTAATCCTGTCGAAAAGGTTAAAAAGCAACTTGTTTGGAAAACGACGGAAAGATTCCTTTATAAACATCTTATAAAAAGTCAAACAAGGATATTAATGACTTTAAAACATATTATTTTAAATGGTGAAATTTTTTTGAAATACATTTTGAAGAAACATGGATGTGGATGATAAAGAAATCCCAGTAGATTATTACGTATAAACAACCTCGGATAATGGAGAGATTGCGAAATAAACCCTTACCTTGTACTTTTACTTGGTTGGGGTAGGTTAACCTCCTGTATAATGGTGAAATAATTGTTATTAAATTATTCAATAATCATATACATTAATATGATATCATATATGATCTTTTAATATTGCTTTGTTAATAATATCTTAGAATTATCATCGTTTCGGGAGTTAACTTACTCATTTTATTTTATATGTTTTGTTACGTAAGACATGTTTGTAATGGATAGGTTGTATCTTAATCATATATAGAATGATATCAAGTCCTTAGATACTATTATTAATCATCAAATGAGAATTATACTTGAATGGATACGATGGAGAATAAATCTCATCGCGTTCGTGGAGACGGTAGTCCGTACGTACGCACGAGCGATAATATCATTCTTTTGATATTAAAATAAAATATAATTGGATGGTATATCATATATACAGAATAATTATCATGTTATATTTATTATTTACATGAGTTACACATCATTATTATACCCATAAAAATAATAATTTATTGAATAACAATTACACCACGACGTGGAGATGGTAAGCCGTACGTACGCACATATGCTGACATGTTATTCAAAGGATGGATAGAATAGTGAATATGGTTGTACCATATTTATAATAACATCACAGTATATATATGATACTGGAGTTATTATTTTAGAATGGTAACAACAAAGGAAGAAGAAGTGGAAGAAGAAAGGAACTTGAAAAAGGGTGGTGAAATCATTACCTCTTCTTTGGGTTCTTCCTTTTGATTTGATCAAAAGGGCTCCTTAGGTTGGCTTTCTGATCAAACTAAGGCCTCTAGGTTGTAGTGAGTAAAGTTGGGAGAGTATTTGGGCAGAGTTTGGCCGAACCAAAAGGCTTTTAAGGTGTTAAGAAATGAGAAGGAGGAGTGCCCTTTTATAAGAGGGGTGAGGGGCACCTTTGGAAAAGCTAGAAATATTAGTTTATAATAAATTCATATTCGGTTTCTAATGGCTCAAAAGTTTATTATTTAAAGGTTAAAGTGGGGATGGTTCGAAAACCACTCAACCAATAGAATTTATACAGGTTTGGGTACTTATATTAACCTTATCTTTAAGTATTAACTCTAAGTTAATTAGTTTCACTTTTACAATGTCTCTTTGTATTTTTATATTATATGGTTAATAAACTTACTATATACATCCAAGAGACCCCCAAGTGGTCCATTAATGATATAACTATCATGATATAAGTCTCTTGGCCGAACCTTAGATTTTTAGGAATTTAATATCAATTAATAATATAATATTTGTTTTAAAAACTCTTTTATGTCAATTTTGACACTATTCAATAGTTGATTTTTGTGAAACTCATAATAGAATGATTACTTCTAAAAAAGTCAATTAAATAAATACTAATATGTCATTTTATCCTAGAAAATTAGTTTAATTCATTAAAAGTCTCAAATTATATTTATTTGGGTATTTATAATATCAATTATTTTAATTTTTCACTATTATGGTAATTACTGCATCATCATTGTGTCATAAATAAATTAAATTATTTAATCTCTAAAAATTATAAATAAAATATCATTATGTATGAAATCTTTTTATATTTCTAATGAATATTTATAGTTGAAAATCCAACATATATAACCCTATGTAAAAATTGTTTTTCTAAAAGATATATGTTTGTGTCATTTTTGTATTCATTTTAACTTAATTAAAATAAAGTGTCCCTATCACCTACAAGTGGCTCCATGGGGTCCTAAAATCGACCCAAAGATGCCCATGGTCGGCCATGTATCAACCAATAAGGTTAAGACACGTTTTAGGGTAATTTTTTGTTATTATAATATTATTTTTTAACCCTTATTTACCGGATTTACCCTTTAACCATGGTAAATAAAATATTTACCGAAGTAATTATTCAAAATGTCTAAAAATAAAAGTTACATATTTACACAATTTGAACATCCTGATTTCAAATATGGAATCCATTTTTCCAAATTCAAAATACAGAAGTGGCAGAAATTAATTTAAAATTAATTCCCGTTGTTAAAACAAAAAGCGTGTTTTTAAGAGATAATAACTATCAAAAGATTGACACTTGTTTATGTCTGGTTTAATTGTGAAATTATGTCCAATGACAAACATTGAATTAAATGGTAAAAATATATTCTAAATATACTTTAAAACCAATCAAATTAATAATTTATCAATATTAATTATTTTGATTAAAAAAGTTGTTTTTAATTAAAATTTAGTAATTTTCACTATTCATCAAAATATTAAAGTTATCCGAAAAGTTCCAAAATTTCACCCTAGGCTAAATTCAATATTTCGAATCAAAAAATGAAGTCCATTTTGAAATATAAAATATATATAATTTCAAAAAGTAGGTATTACTATTCATAACGGCCAGTTTGATTGGTTGTGGTGTGTGTTAGAACTCAAAGTTGCGTACAACACACGCTACTATATTATTCAAAGGAAAGCATACCATGGAAGCTTGAGATGTTTCATTTTAAATTTTTGATGTCCCCATTTAGTCAAAAAGTTTAAAATATTTTATTTAAAAAGGGTTCACTATTAAAAGTTGATAAAAGTGCAATACTGAAAATGAATTTGTTCTTACATTATGTCTAATAAACTCATAATATGGATTCTAAAATTATAAAGATTATATAAAGTTTAAAATTTAGTTAATACTATTCATAACCTCTTTTGAACGGCTTGTTTGGTAAGTCATGGTGAGATTGAACTCGGTGTTGCGTGTAGTGCAAGTTATTGAATTATTTTGAAGAAATAACACACTATGAAATCTTGGGGTGTTACAATAATTTAGAGCAAGTCATGAGTTTCCTAAGTGGATGATTTTCATCTTGTATTATCATATAAATGATGTGAAGCCTGATTACATTGTTGTCCAATCATCTATTTTTCATATGAATCATTTTCCTGTTCAACATATTGGTTTCGTACTCTCTCATGGAAAAGCCTCATAATCCAAAAAAAATTACATAACGATTACAAAAAATTATATTTATTAGAAATTTCATAATCCAGAAGTAAAATATAGAGTGATTACATGATAAATAAATCATAAAGGAGAATCATATAACTTTAATAAACATTAATCAAATAGAATCATATGTAATTCATTATGTTTTTAATAAAAATACAGAGTGATTATGAAATAATGATAACAGGCTCAAACTATAATAAATAAATCATGAAGCATTGATTATCAAATGAAAATTAGCAACTGCATAATCCAATATAAGATATAGAGTTATTACAAAAAAAATTATTAATTAATATATATGGATAGTTCAATAAAAATTCATGAATGGAATTTTACTAATTAATAAAGTGTAATCTAATACCATGTATACATAAAAATCATAATTGTAGAGAGAAAATTACAAGTAAATAAATCCTTTTAGAAATAATAGATTTAGGGTGATTATGGGGAGGAGGATGAAACCTTTAATAAGGGGTCTGTGTTGCCACCGAGGAGGGGATCTGAGCTGGGGAGAGGTAGGTTGGAGGGCGAGAGGGTTCGCATCACCAGTGAGCTGACCATAGAGAAGGTTAGAGGGGGGGGGTCACTAGGGTCGAGGTTGGAGGGGGGGGGGGGGGGGGGTCACGGGCTCAGGGTTGCAAGCTCGTGGTCGCCATTGGGGAGAGGAGAGGAGGAGGTCAGTGGAGGTGGGGTTGGGGGGAAGGGGTCGGGTCCACACAAAGGGAGTAGGGGAGGGGGAGGGATTATGTTTTTTTTAAAATGTTTAGCATCAATTTAATTGAAACCACTACTAATTGAAAACATAAAAAATATCATGGTGGTTTTATGAAACCAAAACTATATTATATATTTTTTAACTGGATTTATTTCATGGTATTTACTAGAACAACTGTGAATAAACTACCGCTAAATATATCTTTTCTTATAGCGAATCTTCCTAAGTTTATCATCATCATATTTTGAACCCTATTCAATCAAACTTTTTCCTTGAAATAATGTAACCGCTTACATTATTTTTTTATAATACATCCTAACTCTCTTAGGATATTAAATAAAATTCATTTTAAACTTAGACTGGTGTAATATTTTTTGTTAACTTTAAACTTCTCTAAGTCCAAATAAATTTCCACTAACCTCTTAAACATTATATTCTCTTCAGAATATCTTAATAAGATACACAAACCATTTTGTGTTAATAAATAACATTTATTTCCTTTTAGTATGAATATTAAACAAATAAACTATACCATATATGGAATTATATGTGTTTAGATCATTTTTATTTGAAAAGAATACTTTATTAAAAATGACCCAACTTGACCCAAAAAACTCAACGAACTACCCCCTTTACTTCCTCCTGCATATGCCGCCTCACCACTTGTCACTCGTTAGACTTCGCTATTTTTCCTCTCTCTCTTGCCTCTCAACCCGATGCCCTCACCCTTGCTATATCTTCTTCCTTTCCTATGCTATCTATAAACTCCTCAACTTAAAAATCCTTAGACCTTACACTATGTTTTTTCAGGTAGTTTATTTGCATTCTCCCTAACCCATCACTTCTAATTTCAATGGATAAATCTATGACACTATTCGAAGACACGTACAAAGATCTCCTCCATGCCCCTCCTCATGAAAACCCACTTGTCACCCTCAAAAATCCAAACCAACCACCTTCCTACAACGACAACTGTGAGCTTCTGATCATCGATCTCAACTGCCTCAGTGTCGGTAAGTCCATTGGAGCTGACTGCATTCATGCCCTATTAGAGGCATCTAAGGAGTGGAGCTTCTTTCAGGCGGTGAACCATGACGTCCCTCAGTGGGCTCTCCCAACTCTCCTTGATGAGCTTCACCTCATGTTCTACCACCCTTTCCTCAATAAAGCCATTAAAATTTTCCCCCACATGTAGGGCATCAACAACCTTTATCGGTGGGGGAACTTGATGATGAACTCACGCCGAAAGTTATCCTAGCCAAAGGCATTTCACATACCAATTAAGGATATTTTGTTGATGATGGCTGGGTATGGGAATATGAGGTAAGTTTGAATTTCTCCTTGGGTATGTACAAGTTACCATCATGGTGTTTCAATTAAAGTTTGTGAGCCTCACTATGTCTGGGTATCAGGTGGTATGCCCAGGTGTTCACCGAGAAAGTCAAGGGCATGTCTTGAATGCCAGTGGAGATTTTAGCGGTGGGTGTGGGGGTAGCGGTGCCCCCGCCTTTCTTCCAGGAGAGACGACTACCTATAGGCGAGTTGATCAAACTATCGACCAATGTTTTTTTGGTTTGATTCATCATAGGGTGGTTGTGGGTGTTCCCTAGTGTGGTAAGGAAAATGAAGCAGAAGACATTGGCTCATGCAGAATACTAAATAAGCAGTAGCCGATTTTTTATCCCATAACCCGATCAACCCGACCCAACCTAACCCGATATGAGATGGGTTGGGTAGGGCCAGGTCTGAATTGAAAACCATCTCTAACTCGACCCACACCCTTATGATTGGGCTGGGTCCAAAAAATCCACCAACTCAAACCAACCCTACCCATGGACACCCCTAATATTCGGGCCGATTTGTGACAAAACCTGCCATAATAAATATCTAATTATATCACTTTCCATACCCACTCTTGTAATGAAAAACAGACAGAGAGAGACTCTATCAAGCCCTAGAGATATATCTAGAGACCTAGAACACACTCTTTCTTCCTCCTCTATCAAGACATCGAGAGAACATCAATATTTCATCTTCATTCAAGAATAATTATGCTTCGATCACCACAAACAACACAAGTGGTCATGATCGGTCATGCTAACACCCAACAATTCTATGATGATGTTCAGAGATTGTGGTGCATGCGTGGATCACCACTAGAAGGATTATTCATATAGATCCTACAACACAATGACAATACGGTGAGGTCTAGTCAATCAGATCATCAATGAAGATGTAATTACAAGTTTAGGTAATTCTATATCTGTTTATAAATTAATTTTAAATTATATGTGGAGATCCTTCTCTTTTGGTTTATGTGCTTATCTCTAGTCAAGTAATCTACAGTTTTCATTGGTTATGAAATTTTTTCATGAAAAACAATGATTATTCAGAAATTAAGACTAAAAAACTAATTTGTTCATGCCATAAAGGTGCTTCTGTTGCCCCTAGAACCTACAAGTGGCATCAGAGAGGTCACATGTTTAATTTATATTTTTTTATTGTTCATTTATTATTTTTCATGTGTTTGTGATTTATTTTACCTCATATAAATTTGTTTTAATATTCGAACGTCATTATCTCTTCTCTTATTCATTCTCTCTAACATAACCAGTAAACAGGTTAAGATTAAAAATGAAGAAATATCCAAAAAAACACCATCTGGATGTTCTAAAGGTTCTTCCTGGACAAAACCAGAGTACATGATGTGTACTGCCTAACTACATGCCATGAATTAGTGCTTCTCACCTCTATATCACTATATTAGGTCAAATACAATTAAATCAGATCTAAGATTTGATAAAAGTAGATTGACATGTAGACCTGGATAGACTGACACATAGTTTGAAGAACTACACATTGTGTGACCACTGTACATGATGTGCAGTCCTCATTTTCTCATGGATAATAATATGGGGTGTCCTAGTGTTCTGTGTATCAGATACACAATGCGAGGAATAACATTTTTTGAAACTCTGAGGCTATATGCCGTGTAAGATGGAAAACACACCATATACCTCAAACTCGTCCATAATAGGCAAACACACCCAGTCCTTGGGCATGTGTTGTGGACATGGGCAGAAGACGACAAACATCATGTACAAGACACATAGTCTATTGCAAACAATGTACTTAATTTAACATGGAAATAATAATTAAATATATTATTAAACCTATTTACATGTGTTCCATGTTTTATTTATTTGATATTACATGCCATGTCATAAGATTGATAATTATATATTGAATTAATTTCTATGTTAAAATCCAAATATATAAGTCCAAGTGATTTGGATGAGTACACTTCATTGCCTCTAAGCACACTTATGTACTTAATTAATTTTAAATGAAATTAATTTTGTTTAAGATTATGGATAATGGTGAGTTAAGTATGATTGGATGGAATTAAGATAAATTGAATTAATCAGATCAATTTTTGGCATTTTATCTTAATTAATGAACGAATCAAAGTAATTGATAACTAGATTGAAAATGTATTCTAATTGCATGTTATGTTGATGATCATGAGATTAGACTACCCCTGTGTATGTTATTGGTTTCTTTTAATTTATTATGATTAGATTAAAATTGATGTCATGCATGTCATTCCCTTCTTATTATTTAAGGGCATGTGTTCCCATAATTTCTTTTATATAAACTCCCCTTTATATAATCCATTGGATCCCCTCACATGCTTGTGAGTAAATTGTTATATAAGGACAAATCTCCCCAGGTGAGAGGAAATGGTCTAAGTCTAGAAGATATGATGAAACCAATCAAGGTGATACATAGAAGCCAAGGTGGAATGTTACTTCACGAACCAAACTATGGTTCAAGGCGTTTCCCCTGGGGTCAAGGGTTAATTTATCATCCACTAGATAAACTAACCATTAGAGACTCTCATGATCATTCCACTTATGTTTATTTTTTAGTTTCATGGTTAATTATTTATGTTTATGGATGTTGCATGACCACTTAATGAATGAATTAACAAGAATGCGAGATGAAATAAAATATAACCAGATTATATGTGACTGTTTTATCAGACATGGTTAATCACTTAAGTAAAATAAACTTAATATTAACAAGGCACATGATAAGATAAAAATGGGATTTTATGAATAAAGATAAAAAACCCGCAACTAAGATATTAAGTCAGTATAGCCTTCCTTTACTTAAGTTAGAAATGACCTCATAGTTCAAAATGCTTGGCCAACCCAAGTTGGGTTGCTTTCAATTATCAAGGAACTTTTATCTTAAAGTTTTGGGCTGAATTAACTTGGTTTATATCAAGGTTTGACTGCCCAAGTAGGACTTTGTGTAACTAAGATTCAAGGGTTAAGAAAATATTTATTTAGGATTTATGGATTAAGGAGTCCACTTAACAGATCAAGGAATTGTGAGTTAAAGTAGCTGGCATGTTACACATACTTAAAACCATTCAAATAACTTTTCAAACCTAATTATGGGTTATGAGAATGGGAATATGGATCCTTGATACTAGAATATATAAGCGATAATATATTTTGAAACTGATTGCGAGGGATATTAGGTTTCAATAAAATAGTTGGAGATTAATAAAATTTAATTAAATTTAAATTTATTAATCCATTTTGTAATAAAAGAAGTAATAATCAACTAATTTTAATTTATAGAAATGGAAAATCAAGAAACTTAGACAATATCACCGTTATCCATAGTAGAGAAGGATAAACTTCTCACCATTATGAATTTCCAAGAATTTTATCGGTTCTTATGCATTATACTATGCCATGAAAAAAAATACGTGCTAGAAACTCCACTTCTTGAGTCACTTATCAAAGAAGATAGTGAGGAAGAATTATCTATTTATATAAAACATGTGGACTATGTGATAGATGAACAATTATTCATGATATCCTCCATTTACAATGAGATTTTAAAGCAATATGAGGATATGAATATGTATAACATTATTTCTCACTTTTAGGATCTTTATTAAGAGAAGGTGAGATCATAGAGATATGAAATCTCCAATGCATTGTTAACATGAAAGATCAAAAAGTTGGTGCTAGCTAGGCCACATATAGTCAAGACGATTGGTTACATTGAGAACTTGGGAATCTTATGGTTTAAGATCCTTAATGAGCTACACAAAGATCTCATTTTGTCCTCATTACCTAAAAAATTCTCTATTTTTATTGTGAATTATAATATGATCAATAACAAGAAGGCACTTTCAGAACTTCTTAATCTTATTTTCCAAGTTGATAAAGACATGGGGTGTGAAAACCCATAGTCCTTATGGTAAATAAGAAGAGGAGGAACAAAATAAAGGGTCCAAAGACTCATTCTAAGTCTAAGGCTATGTAGCACTATCTTTATAAGAATAAGAAGATCTATAGGCAAAGAAAAAAACAAGATGTGGTATATTTTACATGTGGAAAGCGAGGCTACTAGAAGAGGAATTACACCCATCCAAATAAGCAAGGGGAGGCTTCAAGTTTTTTTGTTATTGAGTGTAATATTTCCATATCTACAAGTTGGGTATTAGATATTGCTTTTGGTGCTCACATTTGTATCCAAATACAAGAACCAAGTAGATTTCAGAAGGTTTCCAGAGGTGAGGTGGATCTATGGGATACTAATGAAGCAAGGATGGATGCTCTAGCTATTAGAGACTACCATATCACATATCCAACATGATTAATTTTTGTTTTATAGAATTTTTATTATGTTCTTAGTGTTACCAAGAAAATCATTTCTATTTCTTGTTTATACATGGATGAATTTATTTTCAGTTTTTGAAATAAGAGTTTCTAATTTTATAAAGATAACATATGTTATGGTATGTCATAGTTGAATGATGATATTTATGTATTAAATTACCAAAATCAAATAATGGAAATTGATAATGAAATAAATATGCACAACTAATTTAACACCGAATTATGGCATCACTATCTTGGTCATGTAAATAAGAAACATTTTATAAAGCTATATCAAGATGGTTTCTTATACTCTTTTAATCTTAAAACACTTGAAAGATGTCACGATTGTTTACATGGTAAGATGATCAAACAACCATTTGATGGTTAAGGTGAAAGGACCACTGAGATTCTATAATTATTACACAGTAATGTGTGTAGACCTTTACAAGTAGAATCTAGAGGTAAATTCTCATACTTTATAATTTTTACCGATGACTTGAGTAGGTATGATTATATCTACTTTATGAGGTATAAGTTTGAACCCTTTGAGAAGTTAAAAGAGTTCAAGAATGAAATTGAGAATAATATTTGTAATAATATAAAGAAACTTTTATCATATCGAGGTAGTGAATATCTTAAATAATACTTTATCTACTTTCTATAAGAGTATGAAATTTTATCTCGACTCACTCCACCTTATACACAATAGTGGAATAATATTAGTAAAAGGAAAAACTATACACTACCGAACATGGTAAGGTCGATGATGAGTCACAAAAACCTTTTATTATAATTTTGGGGATATTCATTATAAAAAAAATCATACTTACTAAACTGAGTACCAACTAAAGCGACAAGAAATATTCCCTTTGAGTTATAGAGTGGAAAGAAACTCATTTTTTCACATGTTTGTGCAAGGGGTTGCAAGTTGACTGTTAAGGATATCTCAAGAAAAAAATACTACACTAAGTCATGAAGTGCAACACCCTGATATTTTAAAATAACATTATTCTTGATAGCGTATTCAACACGCAACACTAAGTTCAAATGAATCACGATATAATATTAAAATATTATTATTTAAATGTGATCGATATAACCTAGCCATTAAATTGGCAGGTATGAATAGTATTAAATGATTCATGAAATATATATAAAGGTCCCAATAAATATAAATTTATTTAAAAATGCTTAATAAATAAGTAATCAACTTTGATAAAGATATTTTATTCTATAAAAAACTATGTTTCCTTCAAAAATGTTTTTTATTACTTTTGTAAGAAAATATTATAATTTATTTTTGGAACTTTTAGAATTTTTATTTTATAAAACGAATATTTTTTTTAAATCATCATATTGATATTAACTTAGGGTAAAATTTTGAGATTTTTTTAAAATATTTATTTTTCAGGGAACAATGAAAATATCGATTATTGGTAAAACTATCATTTATTTTTAATAAATTAATTATTTTAAAAGTACCATTATTATTTTAATATGATTTAAAAGTAACATAATTATTATTTAGTTATATTTTATCCATTTAATTACATTTAAATCATCTTTATATTTTATTTTAATATAAGTTTATTTTTAGGCTTTAAAACACATTTCTTCTTCTTCTGAAAACTGTTTTAAAGCGCATAATGTTTCTCTATTTTAACTAATTAAAATCACCCAAAATGAGGAATTATTTAAATTAAATTTATAGATTATATATCTATAAATATTAATTTAAATTTATTTAATTATTATTACTTTTCATATAATTATTATAAGATCATCTTATGCTTGAAAATGCATTTCTTGAAAAACTATTTTTTCGACACGTACGTGGGTTTAATTTTAAATTAAATTATACCAATTTTGTAAATTGAATTTGATAAATTGAATTAAATATTTTTAATAATAATAATTTATATTATATAATAATTTTAACTTAATTTTTTATTCACAATGAATAATAAAAATAGTAAAACAATAGTTACCATGGTAAAAAATTAAAATGGTAAAAGTGAGTAACCTTAGAGGTAAAGAGGATAAAATATTTAAAAAATATTTATTTTTATTCATAAAGGTGTTTATTGTCCTTATCTCTCCTCCAATATTTTATTTTTTAATTTTGGAGGCACTTGTCATGCGAGTGACTCCCCATTATTGAATAGTTTTGGATATTTACAAAAATGTCACTCCTCCTCAATTATAAAAGGGCACCCCCTCTCATCATGTCACGAACCAAATCTGGTCGCCATAAAAACCGGCACCCGAACCGGCCCGCAATAAGTCCCAAAGGTCATTCCTGATCCCCACGGGCTGACACAAGTTCCTGGGTATCATAAAATGATGTTTGGGAACGATTTACCCAAGTTTATAAACATTAAACAACAAACAAACTCAATAAAACGAATCTGGATTTTTCAACTAAAACCATCTTTTACAAAATTCAGAACTGAATTACATCTTTTAAAACAACTCAACAAGACTATAAAAAAGGTAAAAAATCAAAATTAAACAGCCCAAGAACCCTAATGGTAAGGGGCACCGCCCTCAAGCCATCTCCACAAGACTTCACCACCAAGGACATGCTAGAAACCCAAACCACTGAAACTAAAAACTGTATCCAAACCTGAAACAACAAAATAACCAAATCTACTTACACCCAAGGGTGTAAGTAGGGTGTGATACAATTTCCAGTAGGATACCACCACTAAGAGATTCCATTTGATAAACATTCAAAGACAAAAAGCTTGCAAGTTTTCATAAACAGAAAATTCTAGTTACAATTTCTAAAATATGAAACTAATAAAAAACAGTTTTCAAGTGGGATATCATTCAGAACCAACACTTTTAAAAATAATTTCAACACTACTGAATTTTACAACCAACTATACCGTATGCTGACGGTAAGTACAAAGTAACTAATGAGCACAAGCAATAGGAAATAACCCCTAGGCACTAGCTCATTGTGGGTCCCAGGTACCTCGTATCTCAGTGTGAGTAACCATCACAATATCTGTTCTCGTGCACGAGCCACTAGTAGGGAACATACCCATAATATAGTGGTCCCCAATCATCATCATCATAGTTTAGTTAGAGTTGTAAGCGTCAATCTTGATAAGTGAAACTGAGGCTAAACCCCACGGATTCACTAGCATACTAGTACATGTCCACCCACCTAGATACCTGGGTTTTCCCCTTGTGCTCAGACAATTTCAACAAGTCAATAAATATCCACTGCACATGCAAATATCATTTTCACATCGCAAGTTCAGCAAATAGCCAACATGTATTCCACACAAGTCTAAAAATCCACTTTTTCATTCAAATGAATTTTGAAATCATACTCACACCAAAAATAGCCCACAACACATTTTTCACATCTTTCACAATTCAAAAAATCCATTAACAATTTTATAAAATCTTTCCCAAGATTCTAAATATCACATAACAGCCCAATCACATGTTACATAATACCCTTTTCATAAACAAAGTCCATTTTTCACATCACACTCACGCAAAACAGCCTGAAAACACGTTTTTCACCCACATCCCAATTTCATAAATCACCTCGACAAATTACAAAACATTACCAAAATGTTTTAAAACATAACTGACCACTTTATGTTTCAAAAATTCATTTTAGGAACATACTATCACCAAAACAGTACATAAGAAACCATTTCACACTTTGTGTAACTCATTAAATCATTTATAATTTTCATAAAACCAACCCAAGAGGTGAAACCATGGATTGCATACAAAACCCATTTTAAAAACCTAATTCAAGACCAAAACAATTCCAATAACAATCTAAAGTAGAATTGGAAGCCCTAAAAACATTTATTAAACCACCCCCAAGTTTTATACAAATACCTCAAACAATACCACAAAAGGTACACATGAAAAACAAATGTTTTCACAAATCACGTTCAAGAAGTACAACATGGTTTCACACATTAAAACCCTTCAAAAACCCCATTACAAGGCCCACATGACATTAAGGCATTAACAAACCATAATTTTAAGCCCCTTTCAACACTAATAAATCACTTTCACATGTTATAAAATACACCCAAATATTTCCCCAAGAGCCACGCATGAAAAGCACCCAATTCCAAGAAAAAATGCAACTACAAAATTAAACACATAACTAAATCCATCAAAAAAACAGTTTTCACACCACACAAAACAGATTTGAAACATACTAAATTAATAAACCAAGAAATCTAACTCATCATAAAATGGTTATACATGTAATCACCTACCTTTTATTTCAAAACACTCAAAACATGATGCAAAACATAAACCACACCACCGCCGCACCTCAAGGAATTGAAATCCAACCTAAAACCAGAAGCATTCACCAAAAAGACAAGAAATCAAACCCTAGGTTTGAACCCTAACTTTTGGACATTAGGAACCTTATGGATAAGGTATGAAACCCTAATCACATTGAATTTAACCCTAATCAAATTGAAATAAGAATTAAGAAGACCAACTTACTTGAGGGATCTTGTAGAAATCAACTCACATACACCAGTATCTAAATTTAAAAACAGCCAAACATTTAAGAGAGGTTCGAAAAAGGATAATGAGACCATGTAGGAATTTGAATGGGGAAAAAGAGTGATAATTTAAGGATTTATGAAGGAAACAAATTACCTTTATAAATCTACCCGAAATGTAAGTGCTTCAGAAGTTTCGACCTAAACTACGATGCAAATGAGCTGCAAAGAGGGTGGGAGGATACTGGACACGCGGCTGGTTTCAATGGGCGTGTTTGGGGCTTGGAATCACCGAAAATCCTTAATATTGGATAAGTTATTAATTAAAAAAATTTTATTTTTAAAACTGGAATTGGCCTTTCGGGCAGGCCCAATCCCTTAAATAAAAACCTATATACAACTTGTTTATGGATTTATAAAGGCTCCAAACTACAATGGTGGTGTTAATATGTCATGGGAGACCATTTAGGAACTTGAATGGGTGAAAAATATTAAAAAATGAAAAAGTTATAAAAGAAACAAAATTTATTTTTAAATATAGAATTGGGCTCACGGTTTGGCCCAATTCATGAAAACTCACCAATTCCACCATAAAAGCTTGAGAAACCCCAAAAACAAAGCATAAATGACAATTAAATGAAATTTAACTTTAAAATAAGTCATGTATGTGACACATCACTTCTTTACACATTTAAAGACATTTTAATCGACAAGAACATGCAACAATCTCTCCCAAAAATACTTAGACATGTTCTATATCTTATTTTCTTCCCAAAATACCAACCAAAGGGTTCTTAATAATAGATCTAAAGGAGGTTCTTCTAAGTGAAGGTAATTGTCTTCACTAAGATATTTTTTTAATCTTATTTTTACATGTTAAATTATGTATTTAAAATTACAATATAATAACAATAGTATCTGTTATATAATAATATGTTATTATGTTTATGGAATAATATTCAACCATCTTCTCTTCCATCAAATGGGAAACAAAACCATCATTAGTGTGTATGACAGACTACTATCTTGCGAACCAATGTAATTCATTTTACATCATCGTCTCTCATATATGTTCATGATGATGTATTTAATATTTATATATTATATTAATGAAATATTATTAACTATTTATAAGTAATATATCATATGCCTTCTTACATTACCAACCATAGAAAAATGATAACGTCGTTCGTGTGTACGACGGACTACCGCCTCGCGAAGCGATGCAATTCATTTTTTATTATAGAATCACATATATGGTATATATAAGTGTATTTAATGAAATAATATGATATTTATTATATTATTATAATTATATAAATATAAAATAAAAATTATATTCTTTCTATCATGATCGTTGAAAAATGGAAATGTTACACATCCATACGTATGACCTACCGTCTCCATGATTGTAACATAATTCATTTTTCATAACCATAATTCATAGTTATTTTTTTTAATTATAATTTATGTATAAAAATGATAATTTTTTCATGATTATTATTAACTAGACAATGGAATAATGACACCTTTGATCACATTCAACACACTGATGCCATTTTGAAATTTTGAACTGAGCATCCTTAAAACACATGACGTGAACATAATTGATTAAGTAGTTAAATAAACCATTAAAATAAATGAATTAAATAGTTTAAGTATAAGGTATTAAACCTGTAAAGTTTATTAATAAAAAAAATAATTTATATAAGTTTATTATATAGGAGATAAAAGACATACATGACAAATTTTGGATTCAAGGTAAGGGTTTCATCTCAAAACTTTCTAATTTGAGACACATGTTTTTTATGTGTATAATTTATTTTAATGGTGTATATACCAATCCTTTAAATATTATATTATAAATACTTCATACTTCATGATATTTTAATTTACAATTCATTTACTTCATTCATTGGAGTTATGATTCAAAAGTTACCAAAGCGATAAGGGTTTATGTTTCAATATCATTTTAATTGGGATTGTTTATGATTGCATTTCCATTATAGAAAATTATTTGATAATTTTATAATAAAACCATTTAATTTTAATATAATCTGGTTATTCATGAAATTTTCAAGTAATATTACAATTCTATTCTCTTTGTAACTTAGAACGATTGATAAAATATTTTTTAGAAAAGCTGACTTCATTTCTCTCTTCAGTTAGCAATCCCTTTTCTTCCATATCCATGTTTTCTAAAAATATTTTCAAGATTATTTTCAAAATTACCCAAAATATTTATAAAATTAATTTTTACCCATGTTAAAATTTTAAAAAAATGGTTTGAAAGGAATGTTTTTTCCTAAACAAGGCACTTTTTAACCTTTTTACAACAGTGTGAAAGTAACGTTTTTTTAACTTATATGGTATGTAGAAAATTACTCTCCATCATGACCACTCAAATATTTGAATATTACTTTATAAGTTTACATGATTATTTTTAAATAATTTTTTTATATAATATTTTTGAACTTTTTATATTTTTAAGAAGTGATTTCAAAGTGAAAAGGGTATTTTCTCAAGAAGTATTCCATGCAATCTTTTAAATACATTTTCATCAACAATGATAACCTTTGATGTTATGGATTGATTCTAAATTATGTATATATATATCTCAAATATATACCTAAATTATTCTACCTTAATTTTATGGGGTAATACATGCCTTATGTTCATTTCTCAAACACCTTCATTATGAAATTTCCTTTGATTTTGATATGAGGCAAGATTATGCAACCCATTTTATTTCCATGGGTAATTCTTATATTATGCCTTATGATTGAATTCCTTTATGTGACACACACATATCACAATCATGTTATGATACGTATAACCAGATAGTGCTCTAATGCATTGGGTAATGTTATAGTCTCATGAGATATCATGTATGAAATTAAGGAGTAAACCTAATCTATTATGGTACTTTGTCCACCATGTGATATTGTCTAGGTAGTTATCCTTAACTCAAGTTTATGACATTTTTTGTGTTTATTCCACATTTCCTATGTTACCATGATCTTATGATACCATTTTATTTATGTTATTCTTATATGTGATTAATCATAAGCCTTCTATTTAATGATATCATGTTATACCTTTGACTCACATGTTATGTTTCCTTAACATGTTTATTACCTTAAAAGAATATTTAGCTCACCACTTTCTTTAAAAATTCCCTAGGTTATCCTATGTAGTTTTAGGAGCTCAAATAAATTTAGGACCTCATTATGGATAATAAAATGTGTATTTCATGATTTAGTTTCTTTTAGTGTATTATGAACCTAGTATTCCAAAGACACCAAGCCTCATGATATTTGGGGTTTCACTTATTGGATATCTTTAAAAATAATATAATAATATTTTTAAAAGTCATGGGTTTCTATAGTTGGTATCATAGAAATGGTTAAGTTAACCTTTGGAAATTAGTATGAGAAAACTTTAGTGAGAATCTTAGGGATAAGTCTAAGGATAATTCTAAGTATATGGAAATATCCTATAATTTTGGAGAAGTTTAGAGGAAGTGGTTTCCAAGAATTTACATCCATGTATATATAATACAAGTGGATGTAGATTTGGAACAGTTGTACCTAGGGGTAATAACTTCAAAAAGGGTGCATTGTACTTTTAATTGATCGTCACCCAGTGTACGATAATGAGAATTGTTGCACACATCGTTTGAAACTCTTGGGGGATATGTTTTGGAAATTTACAGGCTCTTTATGAACCATAAGGGAGGACTTGAATTGATGATAATCATGTATAAACTAGGTTTTTATTGGGTAGATAATTCTAAGGTTGATCATAAGTTTAAATCATAAATACCCCTTTTGAGGTTTTAAGTTATAGAATTCTAAGATGATTAAAAGTATTTTGGGAGATATTTATAGTAATATAACCCTTGGTTTTAGTATGGGTTTTAGTAAAAAAAGTTATTTGAGAAAAAATTCCTCTATATTTTATGGACATAAGTTTAAAGGTATTGGTAACCTTTAGGGTTTATCCTATCTTTGGTGTTAATGTAATAATATTCAATTAATATTATTTGATTTTGTGTAAAAATATACTATATATAAAACCTTAGTCATTACAAACTGATTTAATGATTAATGTTACTTTGAGGGTATTTATAATATTTGTGGGAAAACTATAGGAATTATATTAATACAGTTTTAGAAAAAGGGAAAACCTCAAGCTGGGTGACAACCCATTGCATCTAGTAAGGTTGTGGGGCTTGAACCCACAATCAAAGGATGATAAAGGTGTATCACCTACCAACAGCCTACGTAATGTACTAGTTAGTATGAAATTTCTTTTACTTAAACAACTTGGTGTATAAATTTTAAGTTGATTTTGGGAAATATATTAGTAGATCAAATATTTTTTAATTTTTAGGTTTTTGAGGTGATTAATGATATTTTGGAAAACATTTTATTAGGTTAAGATATATATATATATATATATATATAACCTTTAAGTTCAACATAAATGATTATTTGGGAATAATGCTATTATGATTTTAGATATACAAGTTGAATGGTATGAGATAACCTTTGAGGTTAAAACCTTATTTCATGTTGAGTTTATTTAGGTTATTTGGGATACATGGTTATTTATTTAAGAAATTATCTATGTTAAACCTTTAGTTTTATTGTTGAATTTTTGAGATTAATATATTCATATTCATTTTGGGAATTATCCTACTTTATACTAACCATTTTGGTTTTAATAAATATAGGAGTAATAAGTTTTTACTATTTTATGGATCTTATAATATGTTAAAAGTTAATTTTAGTGATTTAGGCATAAAAATTCATATTGGATACTCATTACTTAGAGTAAGAGGTAAAGTGGAAATTGATCGAAGAATAATGAAAGGATGAAATTATGTTTATGAAATAAAAGGATATCAAGTAATTATATTTTTTGGTGTTATCTATCTTGATAGTAAAATAATTCCTCAACTATAAGAAAATGATCTTAAAAAAAATTATCCTATTATCTTCATTAATAATTAATCAATGGTCTTTTAATTCATCACAAATCTATGGTTTTGTGATGGTTAACTTTCTCTTGATCATTCAATTTCTTTTGATCAATGATCTTTATCACTCTCAATAATTATTTATGATTTTTTTCCATGTCCATATTTTCATTTCCCACCAATTTTCTCCTATGTGGAAACTTAGTTATGATATTAACTTCATATTTCTCTTTCTTACTTTTAAGAGGAAGTTTTATTAACCCTTTTTAGGATGTGGGTTTTCCACAAAGGAATTTTCAAATATCAAACCCTTGATTACTAAGAATAAGTTTAAATTGAGAAGACATAATTTATTTAAGGGGGTATAATTTAATACCTCAAGATTTTAAAAGAATACTATTATTTATAGGGTATTCAAACACCTAGTTTAAACGAACCACAATATAATATTAAAATATTATTATTAAAACGTGATTGACATAACCTAGCCGTTAAATTAGAGGGTATAAATAATATTAATTGATTTATGAAATATATATAAATTTTATACACAATATAAATTTATTTAAAAAATCTTAATAAATAATCATTCAACTTTAATAAAGATATTTTATTCTACAAAAATTTATGTTTCCTTCAAAAATGGTTTTTATTACTTTTACGAGCAAATATTATAATTAATTTTTGGAAATTTTAGAAATGTTATTTTATAAAATTAAAATCATTTTTTTTGAATTAATAATATTGATATTAACTTAGGGTAAAATTTTGGTATTTTTTGGAAAATATTGATTTTTCAGAGAATAGTGAAAAATATCGATTTTTGGTAAAATTGTCATTTCTTTTTAATAAATTAAGTAATTTAAAAGTATCATTATTTTTTAAATATGATTTAAAATTAACATAAGTATTATTTATTTATATTTAATTCAATTAATTATGTTTAAATAATAATATATATATTGGATTTTAATATAAGTTTATTTTTAGGCTTTAAAATACATTTTTTTCTTCAAAAAATTGTTTTTAAGAGCATAATGTTTCTCTATTTTAACTAATTAAAATAACATATAATGAGTAATGATTTAAATAAAATTTATATATTATATATCTATAAATATTAATTTAAATTAATTTAATTATTATTACTTTTCATATAGTTATTACAGGATCATCTTATACTTGAAAATTGCATTTCTTGAAAAACCATCTTTTCAACATGCTTGTAGGTTTAATTTTAAATTAAATTATACCAATTATATGAATTTAATTTTATAAAATGGATTAAATATTTTTAATCATCATAATTTATATTATATAATAAGTTCAACTTAATTTTTCATCATAATGAATAGTACAAATAGTAAAAAAAAGTTACCGTTGTAAAAATTAAAATGATAAAAGTGAGTAAACTTAGAGTTAAAGATGATAAAATGTTTAAAAAAAGTTTATTTTTAGTTTTATAGGTGTGTTTTGGACTTATATCTCCTCAATCCCTTTATTTTTTAATTTTGGAGGCACTTGTCTTGAGAGTGACTTCCAATTATTGAATAGTTTTAGGTATTTATAAAAATGTCACTCCTCAATTATAAAAGGGCACCCCTTCCCTAACTTATTCAAACATATAAAACCATTTGGATCAACCAAAACCTGAAAATATCTCTCCCCAACATCATTAACCACATTATAGAGCTTCTGGTCTTCCCAAAAGACCAACCTTAGGGTCCTTAATAATAGATCCAAAGGTGGTTCTTCTAAGCAAAGGTAATCATCTTCACCAAGATCCTTCTTTTATTATTCTTATTTTCCACATTCAATTATGCCTTAAAAATTCCAATACAATAACACCAATATATTATAAATACCTAGATGTTATTATGTTGATGGCATAATATTAATCCATCTCCTCTTCCATCAAATAGGAAATGAAACCATCATTCGTGTGTATGGAGGACTACCGCATCGCGACCTGATGTAATTCATTTTCCATCATCACCTATAAAGGATGTTAATGATGATGAATTTATTGTTTATATATTATATTCATGAAATATTAATCATTCTATAAAATTAATATACCATGTAACTTCTTACCTTACCATCCAAGAAAAAATGATAACGTTGTTCGTATGTACAACGAACTACCACCTCACGAAGCGACGTGATTCATTTTTTATTACCATATCACATGGATGGTATATGTAAGTATATTTAAATAAATAATATTATATTTATTATATTATTATAATTATATAAATATAAAATAACACTTACCTTCTTTCCATTGCAATCATTGAATAATGGAAATGTTACACAAGCATACATACAACTTACCGTCTCCATGACTGTAACGTAATTCATTTTTCATAAACATAATTCATGGTTATTTTTTAAAATTATAATTTATTTATAAAAATGATAATTATTTCATAATTATTATTCTATAGATAATGTAATAATTACCCTTTGAAAATATCCAGCACACCAATGTCATTTTTGAAATTATGAACTAAGCATCATCAAAACATCCAACGTGGACATAACTGATTAAGTAGTTAAATAAGTCATTGGAATAAATGAAGTAAATAGTTTAAGTATAATATATTATACTTGGAAAATTTATTAAGAAAAAAAATAATTTATAAAAGTTTATTATACAATATATAAAATATATATACGACAAAGTCTGGACTCAAGGTAAGAGTGTCATCTCAAAACTTCCTTCTATGAGACACATGTTCTTTTATGAACATAATTTATTTTCATGGTGAGTATAATACGAATTTAAATATTATATCATAAATAATTCATACTTAATGATATCTTATATTCTAATTCATTCATTTCATTTATGGGAGTTATGATTCAAGAATTTACCAAAGCGGTAAGGGTTTATGTTTCAATATCATTTTAATCAGGATTGTTTATGTTTGAATTTCAATCATATGAAATTATTTGATAATTGTATAATAAAACCCTTTAATGTTATTATACTATAGTTATTAATGAAATATTAAAGTAATAGTACCATTATCCACTCTTTTTATATAAAATTATTGATATTTTTTTAGAAAAGCTAACTTCATTTATCTATTCGGTCGAAAACCCTTTTTCTTCCATATCTATGTTATCTAAAAATATTTTCAAGATTATTTTTAATATTTACCAAAAGATTTATTAAAGAAATTTTTACTCATGTTTTAATTTTTAAAAAACATTTTTAAATGAATATTATTTTCATTTTTCTAATGAGGCACTTTTTAAGGTTTTTATAATAGTGTGATGGGAATATTTTTTAAACTTATACAACATGTACGAAATTACCCATCATATTCCATGTAATCTTTTAAAGAAATTTTCATCAATGATGAAAACCTTTTATGTTATGTATTGATTCTAAATTATGTATATATGTCTCTCACATATATACCTAGCCTATAATCCCTTTTATGCGGTAATACATTCCTTATGTTCATTTCTAAAATGCCTTCATTATGAAATTTCTTTTGTTTATGATATGAGGCAAGATTATGCAACCCATTTTATTTCCATGGATAATTCTTACGTTATGAATTATAATTGAATTCCTTTATTTGGAACACATAGATCATGATCATGTTATGATGGGTGTGCCTAGATATCACTCCAATGCATTAGGTAATATTATAGTCTCATAAGACATCATGTATGGGATTAGGGAATAAACCTAATCTGTTATGGGACTTTGTCCACCATGCGATATTGTCTAGGCAGTTATCTTTAACTCATGTTTATGTCATATTTTATTTTTATTCCACATTTCTTATATTACCATGATCTTATGACAAAATTTTATTTATGTTATGATTATATGTGATTACTCACAAGACTTATCTTTTATGATATCATGTTATACCTTTGACTCACATGTTATGTTTCCTTATCATGTTTATTCCATTGCTAGGATTTTTATCTCACCCATTTCTTTATATATTCCCAAGGTTATCCTATATAGTTTTAGGAGCTCAAATGGATTTAGGAGCTCTTTATGGAGAATAAAATGAGGATGTTATGTTTTAATTCCTTTTGAAGTATCATGAACTTGGTCTTTCAAAGACACTAGGACTCACAATCTTTAGGGTTGTACTTATTGGATATTTATGTTTAAAAATCATGTAATAATATATGTAAAAGGAACGGGTCACTATATGAAGTGTATATTTATAGGGTATCCCAAGAAGAAGATGTAACACAAACCCTACCACCAAAGATACCACAATGAGGAGAAAGAGATGACGAACCCCAAGTCCCGCCTTTAGTAGGCCTTGGGTTGGTGACTAGCACTAAGGGTATAAAAATACCATAGTATGGGAGTCATTTCCATCTATAAATGAAACAAGATAGGGAGATAAGATAAATAATCACCCAAAAAATCTAGTAGTAAATATAAAGGTAAACAAAAAACCATCCCACAATGCATGAATAAAGTAAAACTAATACATATAAAAGTCACCAACAATATACCAAAAAGAAAAATCTATGAAAGAAACTCAACAATAGATCCCTCTCAGTTAGTAATGTCCAAATACATTCCCAAATTCCTATTGGAAACCTAAAAAATTATTTATATATATAGGGTGAGAATAATAGGTATAATTAGTAGGGAAATATCCAAGGCCTTGAATGCACATGTGAAAATAGAATGCTAATGTGCTAGTGAAGAAATAAAAAAACCAAAAAACACCTATACATGTTATCTAACCAAACCAAGCCTCACCATGGCTCACTCATCAAATCACACATCCAATATAATAATATAGCATCAAGAACATAAAAAAGCAAGGCACACTTGCTGCCACTTCCCCATTGATTTTCCACTCTCACACCCCAAATTCAAACATCCTATGCTCCCATACCTTCCACACATACCACATCACATCACATCCCACCCGCATACACCTAGTCCACACATCACATCACATCACATGCTGCCCATAGACACATAGGCCACACATCACATCAAATACCGCCAGTAGAAACCTAGGCCACACATCACATCATATCACATCCCACCCACAGGCACCTAAACCACACATCACATCACATCAAAACCAGAGAATTAGAGTATCATAAACACAAAAGATATCAACCTCATGCCCTCTTATTACCACACATGACCCCCAAAACAGATCACATCATGTCACATCACATCTCACCCATAAACACCTAGGATAACACATCACATCACATCACATCCCACCCAAAAACACCTGGGACACACATCACCGCCAGGTAATATTCAACACCAACCCGTGTCACTATTGTTGAAGGAAGAGTGAGGGAAAGGGGGTAGCCAGTCATCTGTATCACTGCCATCCTGAATGTTGGGGAAAACACTTGGAACTCATCACCTATGAGCGTTGGTAAAATTATCCAACTCGGGTGGGTCATATATAAAATAACATAAACATGCATGGTATATAGATAGTAAACAATACCCAACTTACGGGTTCCCATAAACCACACTATCACACACCACATCTCCACCACCACACCTCACATCAACTATCAAAACTACTACCACCACTATATGCAGCACCACACAACCTCCACACAAGCGATAGAACATTCCCACTTTCAGTTATAGGTTTCACCACATTTTTTAGTTAGCTATTTCATTTCACATTAGACTACTCATTCATTTATTCAATTTAGTTATCCAATTACCACACATCCATTTATAGTACACCTCATTTATCTACCAACCTATTTTATTTCGTTTATCATCACAGTTTATCCTATGGTTAACTAGGAAACTATATCAACCATGTCATGCTACAATTGGCCCAAATCACACAACCACCACCAAAGAAACCCAAATCCACCATCGTTGTTGTGTCACATCACCCAAGCCATCTCACCACAACAACATCACATCACACATCCCAACCACATCTCACAACACAACCACCATATAATTCTATCACCACATATCACAATAACAACCACTACACCACAACCAATGCCCACATCATATCCATGCCATCCAATCACCACATCACTACCCCATATATTACGCAACCTAATCAATCACCACCACCACCTCACAACATCCCAAAACACACAGGGAAACACAATAAGCACAAGCATACAAAAAAAACATCACAATATAGATTCCATAATTATTTAGGGGATTTATCACATTAAATCTTTATTTAGCATGGGTATTATCACACAAACCAGAATCTAGGGGAAGCCAGTTTATTAGAAAAATACACATTATTTAGCCTTTTTATTCAGGGTGTGATCACACAACAACACAACAATGGTCATCACAATACAAAAAACCATAGCACAAACAAGGCTCCCAACAACCATTATTTTCAACAAGGCAACAACATGACATAAACTCAGCAACAACATATATCAAAGCATCAAAACATGTGATAACTCCCCATTACTATTTAGTATTTTTTACAGCCAATTAATTATATTATTAAAATTATCCTTAATATCCACACAAAGGAAAGAAAAACCAAGAAGATCTAACACACAATACATAAAATGTGACAATGAGGATCCCCTACCTTAAAGAAGCTTTCTGATCTCGCTACGCACTACAAGGAGAAGAAGAAATTTCTTGTAACCACAACCAAATCATGAGATCATGAATCAACCAACATCACATGAAAGGGTTTTCAAAATGAATCCCATACTTTCCCTAAACCAAAACAACATCTTCACAATGATACCTCAAAGGAAGAATAAGGAGAAACTAACGAGGGTAAAGATAAGAAATTACTATGGATAAGAAAAAACCAACCACCAAAACCCATGGATTAAGACAGATAGAAAGGGTCTTCAGATCTATAAAAATCACCTAGGGTTCACCTAGAAACAAGAGAGAGAGAGAGAGGCACAACCAAATTAAAGAAAAATGACCAAGAAAACTTATTTAAAACCTATAAATCACATTTTTCATGTCGTAAGACACTTTAATGATGTGTAATTCATGGGGTCTCATGCTTTAAAAGATGTGAAACACATATAGGATGTAAACATCCCATATCTTGAGTCTCTACTAAAATTCATGCCACCTCAACTTGAATTTATTTCATGCTATGAATTCATCTTTCTCGACATGAATCTATTTAACAGACACCCCTATTACTCGCATACAAGCTATGAAAATGATAATCTATATAAGTTTTGAACCAAAAAATCATGATATGAATCCAAATCACATCATGAATTTCCACCTGCAGTACTCTAGTAGCTCCAGCTATATCGAGCCCTCTAGACCTCCTCCGAGCGCCCCTAACTACCAAAATGACCAAGTAATAGGCTGGGAAGGCACAAACCATTAAATTAGATAACTCTTAAATTATTCTCATCCTCAAGAATAAAAACCAAACCTGGGAAAAGAAAGGGGGTCCAAACAACCATCCCATGAGATATCTCTCAAGGATCTCACATACCTCAAATGATACCACCAACCAAACACACCTAACTAAGACACCCAAAAAACACATTATGAAAATAAATCATTACACAACCACATCAACCTCCACATAGTACAAACAAACCACTACCAAAAACAACAAACAACACTTCACTAAGCACATAAATTGGATAATTCCATCCTCTATGACAAGATACTCTCCACCATGGGAGACACTAACTCACCCACACAGTTTTAATCACATTGTAGTATAATGCATCTCGATTAAGAATAAATTACTCCCCTTTTTGTGTGTCTAAAACTTTATAACACATTAATCATCAAGGAAAACAACACATCTCATAACATAGAAAGACAAAAAAATTACATCATCCAAAACAAAACAGAACAAAGAAAGGCTTAAAACAACTTGGGGTACTGGGAACACATCCATATCTCTCACTCTCAAGTACTCTCTTCCATTACACTATTCCTCCACAACACGCAAACCAAGGGAAGGGTCCACCTAAAAAACACCTTTTATAAATGATCCTAGATCTCTATTGGACAGTCCATGAATATATCATCCTCCTCGATATCCAAATCTCCCCACTCAATAATATGGGAGTCACCATGAAGATACCGATGAAGCTAAGACATGTGGAAGATGTCATGGATCCTCTACAACTGCAGTGGTAATTCCAATTGATACACCACCTCACCAACATTACCTAACACCTTAAGGGCCCCAACAAACCTGAAAGAAAGCTTAATTCCCACACCAAACCTCCACTGTCCACACCAAGGGGATACTCTCAAGAACACATGTTCTCAAACCTCGATCTCCAGGGGACTCTTCCTATAATCAACAGAGGAATTATAATGGTTCTACACCACCCTCATCCACTCATGAACCAACTAGATCTTCCCGGCCATTCTCTACACCATATCAGGATAAAAAACTGCCAACTCCCCAACCTTCATCCAACATAATGGAGAATGAAACAGTCTCCCATATGATTCCTCAAATGGAGAAATACTGATGGATGATTGATAACTGTTTTTGTATGAAAAATTAACCAAAAGAAAGTATCATACCCAATATCTACCAAAGTCTAAGGCACATACCCATAGCATACCCTCTAATGTCTGGATGGTCTGCTGTATCATACCATATGTTTGGAGGTGAAAAGCGGCGCTAAGGTGAAAATGGGAGCTAAAATCATGATAAATCCCCTATAGAATAATGAGGTAAAAAATATATTGATTATATATGATGGTCCTTGGTACCCCATGAATCCAAACCACATTTTACAAATATTGATTTTCCAAAACATCCATGACACTTGACTCACAGATCGCTATGAAGTGAGCCGATTTCGTCATTCAGTCTACTATCACACAAACTAAATCACATGCTCCCTGATATCAGGGAAACCCTATGATGAAATCCATTGATATTGCCTCCCATTTTCACTCTGTGACATCCAAGGACTAAAAAAAACCTCCTAGATTATGGTTCCCTGCTTTCACATTCTATCAAACCAGACACTTTTCCACAAACTCTTCTACTGACTATTTCATCCCCGGTCACCAAAGATGTATTCTCATGTTGTGATACACATTTTCACTCCAAAATATACTGATAAAGGTGATATATGAAAATCATGGAGAAATAACTCGTGCATTGAATGTGGGACAAACAAAATTCCTTGGAAAAACACCTGGTTCTGATTATCCTTTGACCGTCCCTCGAGAGTGTCACTTTGACCAACACGACCTCACATCACTAATACCTCTAAGTTTCCCCACTGATACTCTTCCACCTATTGCATCAAAGATGACTCCATGGTCATCTGATAAAGACAACCTCAACCACTACTCTCCCCAATGTCAAGATTCATCACTATAATCTCCCTCATTACTTTCCAAACATTCGTAGACTCTTGAGCCACATCCTCTCGAGAATTCCACCTCAATGCATCAAAAATTACATTACCCTTTACTAGGGTGTAAGAGATCTAAAAATCACAATCCTAAAGAATCTCTATCCACCTCCACTAGTTTAGATTCAAATCCTGCTGAGAGAAATCAGATCTAAGGTTTATGTGGTTTGTGAAAGCTACAAAATACTTGCTGATGAGGTAATGCCGCCACAAATTTAGTGAAAAAACAATTTTCGCCAACTCCAGATCATGGGTAGTATACTTATGATCATGGGGACATAAATTAATAGAACCATATGAGATCACCACTCTTTAATTTATCAATAAGTATCCCAATAACAAATGAGACATGTCACATAAAACCTCAAACAACACACCCTCCCCAGGAAACCAAAGCACTAGAGCACTAACCAACTTCTCCTTTAGGTAACTTAATGCTACCTAGAACTAATCTTTCTACACAAAAGTATGGTCCTTCTTGGTTAACGCTTTTAGTGGGGTAGAAAATTGAGATAAATCAGGCATGAACCTCTGATAATATCCCACAAGACCAAAGAAACCATGAACCTAGACCAAATTTCTGGGTGTTTCCCAAGAAAAAATTGGCTTGAACTTTGACGGGTCAACTAACAAACCCTTATGAGACACCACATGTATAAGGAAACACATCTCTTATGTTCAAAACTCAAACTTGGACAACTTCCCATAAAGGTGGTAGCGTGTAAGGACCTACAAAACAACTTTGAGATGCTTGGAATGCTCCCCCTCTAAATTTTATTAGATCAAGATATCATCAATGAATACAATGAAGAACTGGTCTAAGAACTCATAGAACATGGAGTTCATAAGCCCCATAAACATGAATTGTCCATTCGTAACACCAAACGAAATGACTATAAACTCGAATTGCCCATACCTGCATCTAAAGGAAGTCTTCTGAACATCCTCATCTTTCACCCTCAACTAGTGATATATAGACTACAGATCAATCTCATAGAACTAGCTACCCCCCATCAACTAGATTAATAGATCATCGATCCTTGGAAGAGGTTAATGGTTCTTTACCATCACTGAATTCAACCTTCAGTAGTATATACACAACCTTACACTACCATAAACCTTCTTGGAAAAAAATACTTTAGCACACCATAGTGACATAATGGGTTATATAAAACCCATTTTCATAATATCTTCCACCTATAACCTCAACTCATGCAACTTTGTGGGTGTCATCTGATAGGAATCCATCAAAATCAGAGATGTGCCTGACTGCAACTCTATCCTAAAAAAACATCCCGTCGAGGAGGTAGTTCCATAACCTCATAAATGAAAACATCAAAGAACTCCTCCACAACCTTAGTAACACACCCAAAATAATATTCTACTAACAGCTCCACCAACTGTAAAAAAAGAGGCTCCACTTTCCTACCACCCAACTGATAACCTCGCTCACCAATGAACACCACTTGCTGGACCTCCATATTAGAAAATGAAACTCTTATCCAAAATAATTCGATGAATTCACACACATAATATATCCAATACATGCCAAGGATAATATCATATGACTATATCTATAATAAGAAAAAGTCCCACACTAACCGGTGCTGCTCCATCACTAGTCTACACTCCCGACACACATTAAACAAGGAAGCTTGACCTCCAACCGACATAGATAACACTAGGGGCACTGGAAGCCTCTATACGTCTAGTCCCAAAGTATGAACTAAAGTAATATTAACAAAAGAGTGTGAGGTTCTTGAATCAATTAAAGCATACACAAGGGTAGATTATAATCTAATTGTACCCCGAACAACTCCTGGCTCTGCTGGTGATGCTGCCTCTAACGTGTGCATCTGACCATGCCCATCTCCTATACCTCTCTACCACTAGCCTCCATGGACACGCTATAGCCTAAGTACCTATGGTTGGGGAACATCACAAGGCTTACCTCTACCAAATCCACTTGATCTCGGCTGCTGAACAACAACCTGTAGTCCTTACCGCTGAAAATGCCTCGAAGGCAACTGCTACTTCTGAAAAGGGGCCTGACCACCCATATGAAATTGACCCACCTTAGTGGATAGACACTGGGCTTAGAGGTGCACATATCTCACATAGATATAGAAAAAAACAGAAAACCCCTGAAAGGTTCTCAGAAACCATTTGTCCTTTATGGATGAGTAAGAAACTACCACAGTCGGTTCCCACTGAATGGAACCCTGATTGCCTGAACACTCGTGGCCCACAAACTGAAGCTCTACTTCTTGAAATTCTATTTTGGATACTCTATTAAGGATCATATCCCAAGGAAATAATCTTCTAGATAACCTTATAATTTTTTCTATACCTCAAGATACATCAAGATCATAAATTGTGGGACCACGTACTTGATCGTTGGGTGAAAACCCTCCTCTAGACACCTCACTCTAGATTCCTTAATTTGAAAAACATTAGAGGCAAGGTGAAAGAGGTCCTTCAACCTGATACCAAGATATCACAAACTCAAGATTCCCTAATTGAGATTGAGCATATCCTTCCTCTTGGATACCCTCATTATCAATGATAGAATCTCATCCCAAAACTTGCTCTAAAAGTTGTCCCCCAACACATCTACCTCCTTTAAGTCACCTAGAAATAGTGTCCACCACTGACGCACAACTTCCCACATCTGACTAACTTCTAGTAGAACCTAGAACCCAACTCATGGTCAGATCAGACCAAAAGTGATCTCAAAATCCACCAATCAACATTCTATCTCCAGATTAGAGACACTCCCCTCATACTTACCCAAACTTTACAATTGAAAGGCATGAAAATCCCATTACCATGCTTCACCCTCCTCTATTGGGTCAACCCTTTGATGATAAACTTGATCAACCTGATGAACTTCAACTACTTGAGCTACTCATGGATAAAGAACATGGTCTATTCATGAAAATAAATAGAACACCCTAAGCCTGGTAGCATGGAATTTTATCAAATATTATTTAATTTATTCATTATATTTTCTCACAACAACCCATTTCAGACATGAACACAAACAATCATGATGCATGTACCTCTCTTAGGTCTCTACCCTAAAAACTAGTCCACCTCACTTGGCTATTCAATGGGCTCATAGTCTATACACTGGATCATGGGGGGCCCTAAAATCTTGTGTCCTAGCTGGTCTCCCTGGCCTATGTCAAGTACCAAGGTCAACTGGTGTCGTTGTTATACCAACCTATGGAAACCTCATAGTGCCTAAATATAAAATCTATTATATATATCAACCAAACCTATGATACCACTCTTTCATGACCCTCCCCCATCAAAGATACAACAATGAGGAGAGAGAGATGATGACCTCCTGATTCCTGCCTTTAGTAGGCCTCGAGTTGGCGATTAACATTGAGTGAATAAAAATATCACAGTATGGGAGGAATTAACCTCTATAAATGAAACATGATTAGGAGATATGATACGCAATCACCAAAAAACTCCAGTAGAAAATATAAAGGTAAACCAAAAAGCATCCCAAAATGCATGAATAAAGTAAAACTGATACATATAAAAGTCTCCAACAATATACCAAAAACACAAAACTATGGTAGCGACTCAACAGCAGGTCCGACCCAGCTAGTAATGTCTAGCTCGGTCCTCAAAGTACTCCTAGAAACCTGAAACATAGCTTATATACACAGGGTCAACATAATAGGTATACTCAGTAGGTATATATCTAAGTCCTAAAGTGCACATGAGAAAAGAGAATGCTAATGTGCTAGTGAACAAACAACTGAACCAACAAGCACCTATATTGGTAATCTAACCAAACCCAACCTCACCATGGCTCTCTCACCAAATCATGCATCAAATATAATAACATATCATCGAGATAATAAAAAATAAAGGCCCCCACTATCTCTTATCCACTCATTTACTGCACTCATGCCCTAATGTCGAACGTCCTGTGCTCCCATCCCTTCCACACATACCACATCACATCACATCACATCACATCACATCACATCACATCACATCACACCACATCACATCACATCACATCACATCACATCACATCACATCACATCACATCACATCACATCACATCACATCACATCACATCACATCACATCACATCACATCACATCACATCACATCACATCACATCGCATCACATCGCATCGCATCGCATCGCATCGCATCACATCGCATCGCATCGCATCGCATTGCATCACATCACATCACATCACATCACATCACATCACAACACATCACATCACATCACATCAAATCACATCACACCCATAGACACCTAGGCCACACATCACATCACATCACATTACACTCGTAGACACCTGGGCTACACATCACATCACATCCCACCGACAAACACTTGGTCCACACATCACATCACATCACATCACATCCTGCCTACAGACACCTGAGCCACACATCACATCACATTAGAACCAGAGCAGTAGAGTATCATGAACTCAAAGAACATCAACCTCTTACCATCCTCCTACCACACATTACCCCACTTCAAATCACATCATGACACATCTCATCTTTCCATTTAACACCAGGGCCCCCGAAAACACTTGGGCCACACATCACCGCTAGGTAATATCCAACACCAACTCGTATAACTAATACTAAAGGAAGAGTGGGGAGTGGGGGAAGACAACCATCCATATCACTACCATCCTGGATATTAGAAAAAACACCCATAACTCATCACCTCTAAGTATTGGTAAGGTTATCCATCTAGGGTGGGGTGCGTATAAATTAATATAAATATACATAATATATAGATACTAGGACTAACACATCATATCACATCATATACTCCTCAAAAACACCTGGTCCACACATCACCGTTGGGTAATATCCAACACCAACTTGTATCACTACTACTGAAGGAAGAGTGGGGGAGAGGGGGTAGACAACCATCCATATCACTACCATCCTGGATATTGGAAAAAAATTCCCAAAACTCATCACATTTAAGCATTGGTAAGGTTATTCATCTCGGGTGGGGTGTATATAAATTAATATAAATATACATGATATATAGATAACAGACAATACCCAACCTATGGTTTCACATCAACTGCACTAGTGCAAACTGTATCACCACCACCATACCACACACCAACCATCACAACTGCTATCACTATTATATGCAATGCCTCACAACCACCATATAAGCCACACAACATTTCCCACTTTCATTTATAGAATTTTCCACATTTCTTCATTATCTGTTTTATTTCACATTACATTACTCATTAATTTATTCAATTCAATTAACCAATTACCACACATACATTTCCAATCCATTCCATTTATCTACCAACCCATTTTTTTCATTTATCATCATAGTTCATCCCATGTATAACCAGACAACAATCTCAACAACACTATGCTACAATTATCCCAACTCACACAACCTCCACCACAACACCCCACATCCACCATGTAATCACGTCACATCTCCCAAGCCATGTCACCATGAAAACCTCACTTCAAACATCCCAACCACATCTCACAACACAACCGTCATATAATGTTACCGCCATATATCACAAAAATAGACACTACACCATAACCACTAGCCACATCGCATCCATGCCATCCAACCACCACATAACTGACCCAAGTACTACACAACCCAGTCAGTCACTACCACCACCTCACAATATCCCAAACCCCATAGGATAATGCAACAAGCACAATCATACAAAATAACATCACAAACTGACTTTCACAATTATTCAGGGATTTTATCACATTCAATATTTATTTAGCATGGGTATTATCACACCAACAAAAATCCAGGGGAAAATAGTTTATTAGCCAAATATACATTCTTTAAATTTTTTATTAAGGGTGTGATCACACAACAAAACAGTAAGGGTCATCACAACACTACAAACTATAACGCAAACAAGGCTCCCAACAACCGTGATTTTTAACATGGCAACAACATGGCATAAAATCGGTAGCAACATATATCAAATAATCAAAACATGCAATAACTTCCCATTCCCATAAATTATTTTTGACATGCCAATTAATTATCTCATTACGTCAACCCTTACTATACACCCAAAGGAAATCAAAACCATGAAAATCTCACACATATCATATAAAAAGGTGAGAACGAGGATCCCCTACCTCAAAGAAGCCTTTTGATCTTATTGCACACCACAGGGAGAAGAAGAAACTACCCAAAACCACAACCACACTAGGAGATCATGAATAAACCTACACTACATCAAAGGGTTTTTAAAATGTATTCTATACTCACACCAAACCAAAACAACACTACCACATCGATACCCAAAAGGAAGAACAAGGAGAAACTAAGGGGGTAAAGAGAAGAACTTACCACAGATCACCAAAACTCAACCATCAGAACCCATAGATTAAGACAAGAAGAAAGGGGATAAAATATATCCAAAAATAACCTAGGTTTCACATGAAAATGTGATAGAGAGAGGTATGACTAAATGAAAGAAAAAATGTCGATAAAACCTATTTAAAACATGGAACCTGCACCTTTTACATTGTGTAACCTTTTCATGATGTGTAATTCATGGGGTCCCATTGTTTATAAGCCATGAACCATATATAGGACGTGACAATCCCATATCTCAGGTTTTTTCCAAAATTTACATCACCTGGGCTCAAATTTAATACACATAATGAATTCATCTTTCACGATGTGAATCTATTTCACAGACTCCCCCTTACTTGTATACAAGCTATAAAACCATCCAGCTATACAAGCCACAAACTGCCAACTCACGATGTGAATCTGGTTCACATTATGAACTACCACCTGTAATACTCTTTCATATACTACTCCACTGATCCCTATAGACTTCCTATGAGTGCCCTCAACTACCCAAATGACAAAGCAATAGTCCGGGAAGGCACAAGCCAATAAAAAAAGGGATATTATCTATACAACCCTTCAAACAAGAAAGTAACTATCACAAGATAGGTCATCTTTCTTATGAGGGATTACATCCTCATGGAGGATAGTGGGAGAAAGATTGATTTCAATGAATTTGATACCCAAGATACATGATAGGTGGTATAATAATAGATTCCACAAGTCCATGTGGAAGAAATTATTTCGACAAGTACCATGTAGGAGTGACAGAGAGGTAAGATAATAAGAGAGATTATTTTCTAGTCACCGATGATGGTGAATCATTCTTGGTTGAAAATAATGATCCTATATTCTACAAGGAAGCAATAGAGTGATAATAAGCAATATGATGGAAAAAATCCATGAATTATAAGATGGATTTCTGATTGAACTTCCAATTGATATAAATCCTATAGGGTGTATATGAGTATTTAAGAGAAAAATATAGACATGGAAGGTAAATTAAATACCTATAAAGCATGACTAGTGATGAAAGGGTTTATAAAAATTCAAGGTATAGACTATGATGAAACCTTTTATCTTGTTTCCATGTTTAAACCCATCATAATTTTACTTGTCATATAAGCTTACCATAACTATGAGATTTGAAAAATGGATGTCAAAATTTCTTTCCTTAACAATAACCTTTAATAGGATTTGTATATGAAACAACTAGAAGGGTTTATGACTCTAGGAAATTACAAAAAGGCATGTATGTTGTTGAGATCCATTTATAGATTAAAGTAAGAATCCATGTCATGGAAAATTTGGTTCTATGAATCCATAAAAGAATTTGGTTTCATTAAGAATGGATGTGATCTATGTGTTTATAAGAGATTTACTAGGAGTATCATCACTTTCAAAGTAGTATATGTTAACGAAATATTACAAATTAGAAACGAGATACCAACCTTACAAGAGGTTATGACATGGTTGAGAAAGTGCTTCTTTGTGAAGAAATTAAGAGAATAATCCTACATTCTAGGGATCAAGGTCATACATGATAGATCAAATAGGCAGCTTGGATTGAGTCAAAGTACATACATTGAACATATACTGAATAAGTTAAGTATGAAATAATATAATAGGGTATTGTTTCTATTTTATATGGTATACATATATTATAGGATCTATCATGTGAGCCATGTTATGTATGAGGCTTGAGCATGGTAGGAAGATATCAAGCAGATCTAGGTGAACAACATTGAACTATTTTCAAGACTATCCTTAAGTATCTTAGGTGAACTAAGGATATATTATTGGTGTATGGTGGAGATTAAGATCTATTCATCTGAGGTTAAATAGATTCTAGTTTTAAGATAGATCATAATGATCTGAAGTCATACTTTAGATATGTCTTTTGTCTTAATGAAATACTTGTGGGCTGAAAGTGTTCAAAGAAACTGGTTGTTTCTAATTTTATAGTAGAGTCCAAGTATATCGTTTCTTCTGACACAACTAAGAAGTAGTTTGGATTCACAACTTTGTCCAAGATCTTGATGTGGTGTATAACAGTCAAGACCCTATCACAGTTTACGGTGATGACATTATAGTAGCATCCCTTTCCAAAGAGCCAAGGTCACATAAAAAAACAAAGCACATACTTCAAAAGTTTCATCTCTCAAGGGATTTTTATCAATGAGGTGAATTTGCACTGAGTAGAGTATCCATAAATGAAAACTTGAAAGAACCCTTGATGAAGGCTCTATCTTAGAAGATGCATGAGTATCATGTGATATCTAATGGATTGAAAGTTGTTATCAGTTGGATTTAGTGAAAGTGGGAGTCTGTTGGAGTTGGTTCCATAGAACCAAATTATTTAGTACTTAATCACATGTTTTATATTATTAATAAAATTTATTATCACGTCATGATTGTTCCTTTGTATGACATTTTTATGTGATAATGTCCTAATAATATATGTTGCACTGAAAGTTTATGGAAATTCCCTACTATTATGAGAACCAGGAGGTTCCATGATGACATTCTTGAATATAGTTATATGGATATATGATTTTTTTTATAAATATACATAGGTAATATAGGATATCAGGGGTAGGAGGATCATAAGACATCAATACACATTCTCATGGTCTTCGCCCTTGGTAATATCTAAGATAAGAGGTTATGAGAATAGACCCACTAATAGGAAATCCACATTTCCATGTGTCATTGGATGTTCTTAAATACATAAATATGTATTAATCCTTAATATTATCATTAATGGATATCATGATTCATGTATTTTGATTTATTAAAGAAAACCATGATGAAATATACTCATGGTGAGGTAAGATACTTTGGGTGTGTCATGAGTGATATTACATTAATTGACAATGTGGGAAAGGATTTATCCCTTTTATATCATAATAGAAGTTGATATATCAATACCTTTAGTGGGAATAGAACTACCTAATTAAATCCATGTCCATGGTGTTTGGTGGGTGAGTTAATTTCCAAAAATTCAAAGAAAGAGACATAGAGTATATAGTTTGACAACACTGGTATGCAACTTTCTTGATTTGAGATATCACGATAAAATAATTATATTACATGGCAAGCATTTGTAATAAGTTGGATGTCATTTTGATAATAAATTATTTATATATAGGTGTATTGACATGTTTCTGGACACTAAACTTGGGATTTAGTCCATTCTTCCTAATACCACTGAGAAATAGGCCTAGAGGGTCACACACCAACTGTATCTACATTCTCAGTTAAAATCAAGAATTAAATTTAACAAGTTAGAATAAATAATATTTATTCAAGTTTGGTTGATCACCATGATTTAATAAGAATTTATTTAAAAAAATAAGTAAGTTAAATAATAATTATTATTTATTTTCAAGGTTTTGTAAATATAATATTTATTATATTTATTGACTAATAATATAGTGACATATATTAAATAAATAGTCATTATTCAAGGATCGATAAATGTTAATGAGGGAAAGAAGATCAAGCTTAATAGACTGATTAGAAATGATATTTATTAATATTATTAAAGTTATATTCATGTTAAGCAGTTAATAATAATAATAATATTATTATTATTATTATACATTGGGTCAACTAAGAATTTTAAAGTTGAAAAGGGGATTTTGTGAAATTTTCCAACCTTAAACCCTCCATAATAAACATCTAATTATATCACTTTCCATACCCACTCTTCTTGCACACAAAAGAAAGAGAGGTAGTCTCTAAAGACCCAATGAGAGATCTTGAGATCTAGAATATACTCTCTCTTCCTCATGACTTAATACATCAAGAGAACATTATGAGTTATTCTTCAAGAAGAATTTTTCTTTGATCAAACACAAACAACACAAGTGATCATGACCAATCATGCTAGTATCTGAAAATCATATAGAGATGTTCATAGATTTTGGTGCATGTGTGGATCACCACTATAGGGATTCTACACTTGGATCATGCAGTGAAATGATGAGATATAGTCAACTAAATCATCAATGGAGAGGGAATTATAATTTGAGGCAATTCTATATCTGCTCATAAATTAATTATAAATCACTTGTGAAGATCCTCCTCTTCTGGTTCTAACATTTTTATTTAGTCAAGTAATTTATGGGTTTCATTGGACATGAAATTTTGTCTTGTGAAACAATGATTATTCATAAATTAAGACTAAAAACCCAAGTTTTCCATGACATAAAGGCACTTTTGCTTCACCTAGAAACCACATACATTTAAAATAAAATTATTCCTTAAAGTATTTAAATAGAAAAAAATATCTAATTTAAAGATACATCCCAATTTATAGAAATTAAATAATTTATGAGAATGAAAGAAAAAAAATAATGGTATATATGAAAATCAATCACCATAGGTATCCCTAGGATACTAAGGTTTGGCCTCATCTTAGGATCCTCAAAATCTCAGTGATCGAACCATACATAATCGTTCTCATGCATGAGCCACTAGGGAGGATGAAGCCAATGTCTCGATAGTAACCAATACTTTCCATCATATAGTTTCATTAGTGTTGTAGCATAGTATAAAATAAAGTTAGGGTGGAACTTTTCATAGAGTATTTTTCTTATTAATCCCACCTAGGTACCTAGGGTTCCCATGTTTTATTTATTTTTAAAATAATTTCATTTTTCAAACAACACATTTCTCTTTAAACCAAAATATTTCTCAAATCAAGGGGAAACCACTTATAACCCCCAAGAGATATATGATAGATCACCATGACTACCATAACATGGATTCAATTAATTAAAATACCTTTTATAAAATATAGAAATTATAATTAAACATGTAAACCAAGCCTTTATAATTTACTTCATAATTTCACTCAAGGACTTGTTTGAAATATCGAGTCTAAGAACCAATTTTTAATTATTAAGGTTTTAATCTTGTTATGACCATATACAATTACAAACACACACAAACATTTCTATTTTTTAAAAAAATCATTTATTTTCATGTCAATTTGTAGAATTACATATATTTTAAATATCTTGACCCTAGAAGCCTAGGTCTGATGGTTACTTTATTACATTAGTACTAGGTACAAACAATTGCATCCCAAAGGACCGAATAGTATAATAGTCATGATAAACTAGATACATACTTGAATATCATATTACATTTGAAAACATAAAATACAACATAGTATTTTCTATGAGAACATTATCCTCTCTATAATATCCCTACATATCAGTCATAATACACTTCCTAGCAACCTAGGGAAAATAAACATAAAAAAGGGGTGATCTTAGATACTTAGTAAGGGGATGCGTATAGTGGAAACTATAATAGAATAAATAAGGCATAACATGGTGGTGTGGATAATAAAAACACATTTAATTCAATAAAAAAACTTGAGTTCATTGAGAATCCATGGATAATATAAACATAACAAACACATGGATAATGAAAAATGAATTCTTAATAAAGGAAATTCATAATTCTTGACATTCCTAATCAAGGCCTATAAACCAGGAAATCAGGAATATTACTAGTAAGGCCTATCAACCAAGATGTTATCATTCTGTCAAGGCCTCTCATCTAAGACATTATCATTCTGTCAAGGCCTCTCAACTAAGACATTATCATTGCACGGGATGATGTACACAAAATACCCAATTATTATAACATGATTTTACATCCTTGACCTATACATCATGCCAACCTATTTTGTCTCATGATACCTATCTATGAATTGAGAGGATATCTATAATTGGGCCCCAACCATCACTTTCACATCCTATGCATTCCTTATATTTTGAATTATCAATACAATTCATTCTCAAAATGCCTTATAAGTCAACAATTATCTATATTGAATAAAGAATATAGAACATCAATAATTCAAAATCATAAACCATATAGAGAAATAATAAATATGGTATCAATGGATCATATACCTAGTAATATCAATGGGTGTTTTCATAGTTGAAAATACCTCTAAAATATCACTTGTAAATTTCTAGAGGAAAATAACATTTTCACTTTGAAATCAATTATTAAAATCTAAAAATTTCCCATATATTAAATAAAAAATTTTATTTGAAAATAAGTTTGGAAACTTAAAAAGGAATATTTAAATCATTGAGTAGTTATGATGGGGGTAAATTCTATTCATTTAGTGTACATTAAAATAAAGATTCCTTTTATATTTTAGGTAAAAAGTTAAAAGTACCTTGTTCAGAAAATGAAAATAAGATTCCTTTTATTTTTTTTGTAAAAATTAAATAATTGGTAAAAATTAATTTAAATAATAATCGAGTAATATAATTTTTTTATTGAAAACACTTTTAGAAAACATGAACATGAAATGAAAATATTCCCAACTAAAGAGGAAATAAAGTCTATTTTTCTTAAAAACATTATCTCGATCTTTTTAAGTAAAAAAGCGAGGAAAATGGTAATATTACTTTAAAATTTCATGAAAAATCAAAGGAGAATAAAATTAAATGGTTTTATAATATAGTTATCATATAAGTTTCCTCAATGTAAATTCAAACATAAAGAATCTCGAAATAAAATGATATTGTAAAAGAAATACCTTACCACTTTGGTAACCTTCGAATAAAAACCCCTTAGATAAAATAATTTGAATTATAACTTTAAATACCATTAATTAAGAAGTATACATGATATAACATGTCAAATTTTCAGTATATACACCTAATAAAAATAAATAGGTCCACAATATAAATCATGTATCAATGAAACAATATTAAGATGAAAAACCCTTACCTCAGGCCTGACTTGCTTCATACGTGTTAGAACCACCTATATAATAATTATTGAATTATTATAAATATATTATAGAACCATAATAATATATATTACCATATATTATTTAATTATAACATTTTATCACTCTTTTATTAATAATTCTATATTAAAATCACCATTCTGGGTGACAACTGCTTCATTTTTCATGTATGTTTTTGTTCTGTAGTTTCAGTCCTTGCATCTTTCTCATGGTTCCATAATCTCTAGAATATTAAACATGAAATAATTATAATATATATTCATTATATATATATATATTTATATCCATCCATAAAAGGTAGGGATATAAAAATGAATTACACCATTCATGGAGATAATAGGTTGTACGTACAAATGAACAATATTTTCACTTTTCGACAGATGAAAAAAAAGGTAAATAATATTTCACACTTAAAAAATAATTATAATAAAATAAATATAATATATATTCATTAAATCTATCCTTATTACCATCCAATTAAATCAAAAAGGAAAAAAATCACATCACTTCGTGGAGGTGGTAGCCCACACATACGCACGAGCGACTTTATCATTTTCCAATAGATAGAAAGGTAAAAAGGTAGATGTGATATCATAATTATAATAGAATAATTATTTCATAAATATCATATAAATTAATTAGTTCCATATTTATAATCATTCAAGTAAAATGGTGATGAAAAATGAATCACACCGTCACGAGAAGATGGTATGTCGTATGTACGCACAAGCGATGTTTCCAATTTCCATAGGATGGAATGAAGGTGTATAATGGTTGTTTCATAATTATAATAAAAATTAATTATATTTAATATAATAAATTTATTAATTTTTAATGTATACCATGTATTTATAGGAGGAAAAATAAGAAATAAAATTTAAAATGCTCAGTTATGAGTTATACCTCTTCGTTTAGAAACTTCTTTTGGATTACACCATAAGCCTTGAAGGGATGATATTTTTGAAATAAAAAAAGATATAGGATGTGTTAAAAGAATATAGGAAGGTATTATAGTAGGTATTGTCTGATATATAAGGCTCAAAAGGTGTGATGAAGAGAGGAGAAGAGGTGCCCTTTTATAAGTGAGGGGAGGGGCACTCTTGGAATTACTTAAAGTATTAAATTAATATAAGTTAATTTTCTAATTAAAGTGGATAAAAATTGATATATTTATAATATATAGTGTATGTGAGTATAAATATTATTATAAAATAAAATTTATACAAGTTTAGGTGATGTTTGTTCCCTTATCCCTTTGTTTTAACTACCTGTTACCCCTTTTGACAATTACCACAATATCTATGTTTTTTACTCTTTAAGGGTCAATAATGTTACCATAAAAAGAAAAGTGACACATAAATTGATGATGTTTTATATTTAAAACCATATAATATTCAATTTTATTAATTTTTTTTTATGAATTTTAAATTATTTAATAAAATATTTTTTATTACAAAATATCATTAATGTCATTTTTAGAGTTTTTAATTTACTTTGAATTTAAAGTCATTAACATTGTTATGTAATTAGAATAAAAACCTATAAAATATCCATAATATGTTATATATATCTAAAACATTCATGGAAAACAAAAATTCACCCAAATTGTATTAAATTTAATATTTTTAAAATCATTTATTTTATTTTTCTATTAATTGAATAAATACCATGTTGACGCTGCGTAAGAATTTATGTTAATTATTCAATAAATAAAAACTAAAAATAAATAAATATGATAAAAAAATAAATTTATATTTCAAATAAACATTTATAACTGAACTTATCCTCTTTTTATCCTTATGTAAAAAATTTAGAGATATTAAAGTCAAGAGAGTGACATTTTGTATTTATTATGTTCTTAAATTAATATAAACATCATAATAAAAGAAATATGGAACCAAGTGTCTATATATTCTAGAATTGAATTAAAATTAATGAATTATACTCATCAAATAGTATAAATTAAAATGTTAGAGAAATTTTAAAGCTTTATCTTAAAGTTTTAACCCTGTTTTGCTTGTTTTACCCTTATTGAGGTGAAAAATATTTACCTATTCATAATGATAAAAAATGAAAGGGAAATATTTAATAAATTTTAACCTCTTGATTATAAATATTAAATCCATTTTTTAAGATTTAATTCATATAATTTGAAAATTTTAATTTAATTTCAAACCCATAAAATGCATTGAAAAACAGTTTTATAATTTTTTTTTGAAATATAAGAAGTTTTTATACCAAAATATAACATAAAATTAATTAAAATGAACTTAATTGGATTATTTATAACATAAATGAACTAATTTTACTTTTAAAACAATTTTAAAATAAAATGGAACTTTTTAAATGCTTGAAACAAAAAGACACTTTTCAATAAAAATCCATATTTTTCCCTTTTAATCAAAAAATCAATATTTTCATAAAATTATAAAAAAATCACTCTAATATAATTTTTACATGATGATTTTAAAAATTAACTTTATTTTTTTTAAATTAATTTTCTAAAAGTGGTAGAAATTAATTATATTATTTTCTCACAAAAAGCAATAAAACCATTTTTGAGGAAAATGTATTTTTAAAGCATATAACGACTTTAACAAAAATATATTTTCTTTATCTAAAACTTTATAAATATGTTTTCAAAATTTCTTTATTCATATTCATTCCTATAATTTAACAGTTAAGTTATAATGATATACTATATTATGGTTCATTTAGACTTAGGGTTACGTATATCACAAGATATCGAAGAAATCAAATTTATCAATATATCACAAAATATTGAGGTGTTATATTCTACCCACCTTAAATAAATTATACTATCAAAATTTTATCTTGGTAATGAATGGATCAATATTTAAAAATACATTTTTTAAAAATCCACATCACATAAATGAATAATAAAACTTCTTTTGAAAATGGGAAGTGAAAAACATAAAAATTACCCAAAATAACACATAATCAGGTTCCTAAATAAGGAGAACATTTTTGGGAAGTTAAAAATCATTTTAGAAGAAAACTAGAATCCAAGTTCTAATAGAGAGTTATATAGAACTTGGTCATGATAAATTCAATAGAAAAATACTAGAAATCTATGATGGGTGAAGAGACAATTGATTCATAAAAAATGAAGGTAAAAGTATAATATTTTTAGTTTAAGATCATTTTCTTAAAGTTTAGGGATTATTTTACTATAAAGATAGAGAACATGAGAAAATATACTTAATTTATTTCCATTTCATAAGAAAAATTTCAACCTTTCATTGTGATTTAATTATTTTTTACTACATATCTTACTTCAAGAAATGAAAATGAAATTTGAATGATTAAAGAACTAAAATTAACTTTTTACATATCATAAGATCCATAAAATAATGGAAATTCATTCCCTATTTCTATAAATATTTAAGAAAACCAAAATGTTTAACACAAGTTATCCAATATGGATAAATATAATACATTAATCTCTAAAACATCAATAATAACCTCTAAGGTACAACATAATTTATTCCATAAATAGTTAACCTTAAAGACCTTCCAAAATATGTCTAAACAAATTCAGAATCAAAAAATTTAGAAATAAGATCACTAAATTTCCAAAAATAAACTTAACATTAATCCCACAAATAACATAAAGTATATCTTAATGTCACATACCATATATATGAATACTTTTATCATATATTCTCCTAAAACGTGGTAATAACCTTAATCACCATAAAAAATAAATAAAAATATACATGCTTACAAAAATTAACTCTCTCCTTATTACTTAAATAAAGTCATAGATTATTGAATATATTCTATACGTCTGAAAATGCAGTAAACTTTATAAAAGATGAACTAAACCACTTTTTCATCAAATTACTAATTAGTTACAATGTCACCAATACTATCCAATTTACTTTATTATCTATTTATCCTAACTAAATATTATTATCTCAGTATCAAGAACATATTAAGGGTTATCTTTACCTTAATCATGTGTTCTCTAAAAATATCACCTTACCAGTAAATCGCCTTTATTGGTTATCAGTACCATTCAACATATTCTTTCAAATCCTTAGACCAAAACCATTAAATAACATTCCTGATATGTTTCATGATTCTTATAACCAAAATATCATTGATATAACACTTATGTAACATAATTTTTAAATCCCAATACATAAACACTTCAATCATTCCACTTTAATTATTGATATAGAATAAGTACTATCTTGGTCTAGTAGTTAACATTTAGATTAGGGCATTGGATCAAACAATTGAAAAGTTCCCCACACATAAGACATTGATTTCCTCATAAATTCATTGCTCTATGATCTTCATTTCCACACAAAAAACATCTTTCCCTTCATTTGATACATTCTCCTGGGCACTTCTTCCCAAATTCTTGACATGAAGAAAATTTAAATTTCTTTCATTTATAGTCATTTCCACATGAAATTTCATAATATTCCATCTTCCTATTATTTGACACTTTAGTGAACTCACAAATGTTTATGTTGTTAATTATATATCGTGATAATTGATTAGTCATAATCATGATGTTTCACATTCTAACTCCTATTTCACTTGGTTTATCATGAGGAAAATCATTCTATTGTCTATCACATTCAGTATTAATATAATTAATCTTGGTTACATCCATTTAATAAAACTAGAAATTATAGTGTTAGCAACAATAATTATAGTGAGAACTCATATAATCTTCAAAAATAATTTATAGGATGTCTAAATCATGAAACCTTCTTTTCAATCTATAACACCTTAAGTGTAACGAACCAAACTTTAATTAATGGAAATCCCAATTGATCTAATTAAATGTGTCTATATGTAAAATGTTTATATAAGATGTCAAATTATTTGGTTTTATGTTAAGAATTGTGACCATTTCTAATATAGACATTGAACAGTGATCACATGATTGGTATAAATATAGGGCTTTAACAAATCCAATCTACTCAGAAAAAGGAAGCGATGGAATCATCCAGTATACTTTCCCCATATTAATCCCATTTGTTGGAGCTGATAAAGGATGTGGCATCATTGAGATTCTCTCTTGACCAAGCCCAAGCTGAGCTTGAACATTAACCTTGAGCGAAACCGACTACGGGAGAAGTGGAAGTTGATAGAGATTACCACCCAAGAAATGTTATCTAAGCCACCCCAAGAGTCTGTCACCATCGCACACATTACTCTTTGTTCTTATGTAGGTGTTATAAGGGGTTATGTAACAAGACCTTAGCACTATGGTTATGTACATTATTTTTGTATATAATAATGAATATACTTTCATTTTATTATTGTTACCTTTTAAATAGTTTTTAAAACTCAAATAGTATTTTAGTTAAAGTTCAACTAAGAAATATATTTTGATGAATTAATGGATTTTTGAATTAAATAATATTTTAATAAAATAATATTATTATTAAATATAAATGATCGTATAATTTTATGAATTCAATTGTAATTTTTATTAAGGTTTGAAATCCATTTTTGTCAAAACCCATGAATTTTCGATAAATGTCACTTTTTATTTTAAAAGTGAAAATTAACATATTTAGAAAATTATTTAGATAAAATGAATATTATTTCTGGAATCAGGATGTCAAAATTATCCAACGGTGAATTTTTCATAATTTTCTGAGACAATCAAATTTTTGGGTAAAAATTTAATACCATTTAAATATATAATGTGTTTTATGAAATCATAACGACCCAATAGTGATGTAATAAAATAATATAAACCTTATGTTCAGCCAATATATGTTTTACCATTAAAATAATGTGATTTTGGGTTTGTTTGATTTATTTTACAATGCTTTAGTGGACCCTTCAAGACTTATTAAACATTTTATCTTTTTAAATTGTTTTCCTTAGGAGTGTGACTCACCTCCACATAAGAAAACCCATTATTTTAAGAATTTCGGACTTTTTCCTTATAAAATATTTTTTTTCCACTTCCCGTTTCCAAAAACCATGAGCAAAAACCATGGGATAGTTTGTGGTTTGGATTAGTTTAATGTGAGGTGTCCCAAACCTAAATAATAAAGAATTCCCTCACCTTTCCTATATAAACCCACCCAATCTCCCACTTCCTCCTCACTTAAAGCCTTTTTAATTCGTCCAAAATATTCCCTCCTCTCTCTAGAATCATCCAAAGGTTCCCCAAGCTCCCAAGCCTCTCTCAAGCCTTTGGAAGCACACTTCCAAGTAAGGGTTTTCCTTCCTTTCTCATTTTTGTCCAATATTATTTAAATTGTTATGCCCTTTTAATTTCAATTATAAATGTTGGGGTATGGTTTCTAACCTACCCCATACTTCTATATTTATGTTTTAATGATGGGATACCCCTTTATCTCTCATTAAATTCCTCCCATGTACACCCGTTACTATGCCGAAATTCCAAAAGGAATTCCTCTCTCATCATTTACATTCAAGAAATTATTTTGTATCATGAATATAAATTCCATTATATTTGTTGGGACATGTATCTATATGACCCCCTTACTTTCCATGTCATTTAAATATGATGATAAACTCCTTTCTCTCTCATCATCCATTTTTATGAGTTCTTATGTCACGCTGTTATGCTGCCGAAATTGCACCGTGCATTTCCAAGCCAAAGTCATTATGTAGTGAATACCATGCCCATTTCTCTATCAAGGTTATTCACCTTTATGCACATTTACTTATTATTTAAAGAGTTTAATATACTTATTCCACATTCATTTATCATATAAAAAAAGATTATTTTGAATGATTCAATGTTTTATGATCCATGTGGCACACTTATGCATGAAATGAAATGTTTAAAAAGGGTGCGCCCTTATAGATCTCCAATGCATTGGGTAAAATATAGTATCATGATACGTCATGTGAAATGAGTGATGACTCATGATAATTTAAGTGCAATTAGGGTTTACTCATTCTTCATTTTCAATGAGGGTTTACTTATGCTCCATGTGCAATGAGCCTTGGCTCATGCTAATTCCATGTTAAGTGTTGCTGCCACATTTCCATGTTATGATTATCATAATTTATCATGCCATTATGTTTATGTTTCTATTATGATCTATTGATATGCCTATTGTCTAACATGTATTTTATTCCTCATGTTATTCCATGTTTATTCCCTTACTGGGCTTTATAGCTCCCCCTTTTCTTATGCATGTCCTCAGGTTATCCTATGAAATGCTAAGTATGGGGGAATGTTGTGGCCATGTAAAGGAATTTTTCAATAAAGATGTTTTATTTCATGTTTTAAGTTGTTATGTAATGATCCTAATCCCCAAATACACTATACCTCTCGATCTTCCATGTTGTATCAAGTGAAGATTTTATGTAATAAATCAGGTTTAAGTGTGTAATAAAAAGCAGGGCTGTCATATTAAGTTTAAGAAATAGTCATCCATAATCATCATATATTTAAATAATTTATGATATTTCATAAATAGAATATGAATTAACACAATCATATCTCACAACAGTGTAAAACCAAGTGAGAGGAAAGGGCACATTCACCATGCACTATAATGATGGTTGAGATATACTTAAACAACACCTTTTGGGGTTATTACCCCTAGATGAATATATACTAAAACTAATCCACTTATAGTATCCATACATGGATGTATTTCTAGGAAAACCAAATAATATCTACCTTACCGATAACATTATAATATCATCCTAAAATTAGACATATCCTCAAAGTATGTCTTAGGGTTATGTTCCCAAATCCATGTTTTCCCAAATCTAGTTCCTAAGGTTTCTACTAAACTTAATATGATACTCAACTATAAATACCTCGATCCTAGAAGCACATAGCCAATGGTTACTTTATTACATTATTACTAGGTATAAGTAATCACATCATAGAAGAATGAATAGTTTAGTAGTCTTGGTAAACTAGATACATACTTGGATCTCATATTACATTTGAAAACATAAAATAAAACATAGTAATTTCTATGAGAACATCATTATCCTCTCTAGAATATCCCTTCATATCAGTCATAATACACTTACTCACATCCTAGGGAAAGTAAACATAATAATGGGGTAAGCACAGATGATCAGTAAGGATATGCATACAATAGAATCTATCATAGAATAAATAAGGAATAACATGGAAAAGTGGATAATCAAAACACATGTCATTCAATCAACAAACTTGAGTTTAAGAATAAGTCACAGCTAATATCGACATAGAAAACACATGGATAATGAAAATTTAATTCTTAATAAAGAAAATGCATAATTCTTGACATTCATGATCATGGCCTCTCAACCGGGAAATCATGAATCTTACCATAAAGGCCTCTCAACCAAGAAATTATCATTCTATCAAGGCCTCTCAACCAAGACATTTTCATTTCATCAAGGCATCTCAACTAATACATTATCATTTTATAGGATGACATACACCAAATACCCAACTATCATGACATGATATTATAGCTACAACCTATACATCATGCCAACATATTTTGTCTCATGAGACCTATTGATGAATCTAGGGACTATTTATAACTGGGCTCCACCCATCACTTGCATGTCCCATGCATTACTTATATTTTGAATTATAAATACAATTCATTCTAAAAAATCCTTATGAATCGATTGTTGATAACCACCTTACTTTAATGATCCAAAATCATGTTTATAATAAGTTTAATTTTTTATGATAGTAATCATATTCTGGTAAAATTTTGAAAATTTATCTAAGTGTTGATCTACCATTAGTTGAAAAGATATACCACTATTTATACTAAGATACCACAAAACACTGTAACCATCACACAATACTTCTATCAATTTGATACCCATGACTATCAGAAATTGCTACTATCAAGTGCTCTTATCACCAATATATGATACCATAACTCGATGATATCATCAAGGCTAAGCAACCATTACCTATGCAGTTGAATGGTGCTACCATTAGGATGTGCTGCTGCCATAATAATCTACCACTATATCATGCTACCACTAGGCTGCACTAACACTACCGCTATAACATTGCTATCATAAGAGAACCAAACACTCATAGATGCTATCACTAGTGATCTACCTTCAAAGTCTACTACCGTCAGTTCAAGATGCTTTCATTAGGGAATCTAATTCTAGTAGAGATACCTTTGATATCTAGAATTAATTTCAAAATTAATTTTCCAACTACTAGTTTATGTATTTAATGTTGGATAGAAGCATGTGTATTTAAGAATGATTATACTTAAACCACTCCATGGATGAATTAAATACAAATACAGTCTTTTTAGATTTTATTTTTAGTATAAGGATCTATATTATATTATTATTATTTTTCAATGGATAATTGGATCACCTGGAATCCTATATATTCATAAGAGTTCCATTATGTATGATGATGATGAGAATGTGTTGGTTGGAATAATAAATATGTGAAAATAGTGAAAATATATATTGTCATCAAACTGATAAAGAATAAAGGATTTTCCAGAACATTTATGATACTCTGTTTCACTATACTTTTTTTGAAATCAATTTGGATGATTCACACAAATATTTTCAGAGACTCATAAGCAACTGAACCCTTTCATACTGAGTTTCACCACATTTTAGAATTTCTAGTATTTATCTTTTTTATTTATAATTTACTTCTGATCTATATTTATCATTACTTTTTATATCCATAAAACACAGTCTCCTATGCTAAAATGGAGTGTTCCTAACACTCTCCCTCATTTTTTATTCATATTTATTTCCATAAAAAATTATGGAAGAGTTCATTTGTGATCAATACTTATTTGATCCCACGTATAAGTGTGGAAGAGGATTTTTCCCTAGAAATAATTACAAGCTATTATTTTTAAAACTTGATCCAGGTTTTGGATCTGTTTATCTATAACAATTTTCTCAGTACTAAGTGATTTCCAAGTAAAGGGGATTAAGTCTCGTCTTGAGACCAAACCCCTTGTTAAATTTCCAAGGTGTGTTTAATTTTTTTTTTCATTATTTATCTCAAATACTATTACTGTTAGTTATTTATGATTTTTTTAACTCTAATAGTTAATCTTAATTTATGTTCTATATACAGTGTTTGGTTAAGTAAATTAGTTTAAAAATCTTAAGTACTTTCAAAGTTAATTTAATTGATCCTTAATCCCACTTTTGAGAAGATATTTGAAAAATTAAGTTATATATAACTATAGTTTTGACTAACTGGGTGATTTATTTAAATTGAGATATTTATTTTTTAAATTATTTTTGAACAAAAATTTTATTAGAAACTCAATTCACCCCCTCTCGAGTTGTCCACTGGGACCAACATTTGATATTAGAGAATTTTAAAAATCTTTTAAATATGATCTAGTTTTTTTAAAGGTATTAAGTTTCTGTTTTATCTAAATTTATTTATTTATGGTTAATAATAGATAAAAATAAAATTACTCTAATTAGCCTTCTTATTTTAATGTAACTAACTATGCTCAATGGAAGATGAAGATAAAAATTCATATAGAGAGAATGGGGTTTGATATTTAGAATGTTATTGAGGATAAATATGAATTACCTAAAGACACTAGAAGAGACTGGAGTGATGGTACTAAGAGTTCCTATGATTATAACTATAAATATATGAATGCTTTATATTATTCCATAAGACATGAATAATTCAATATAATATCATCTTTCACTATTTCATATGAAATTTAGGATACGCTGACCATTTATTATGAAGGAACTGCCAATGTTAAATACTTACACAATTAAATATGATATATTTAAGATAAAACGTAATGAGACTATTTATGATATGTATCTTAGGTTCAAAAATATTGTTAACATAATGAATTTGATTGTAAAGACCATTGATAGTAAAGATCAAGTGACAATACTTCTTAAATGTCTACTAGGCAGATGGAGAGGAACTTCAATTTTCATAAGGGAATCATGTAACATAATCAAGTTACCAATGAAAGATTTTATTAGAAAATTCATGATGTATGAGTAAGAATTTAAAGTAAACAAAGAAGAAGATGATGGACCAAATAAAAGGTTAGTATCTTTCAAGACTTCTGACTCAAAGAAAAAAGAAAATATCAAGGCTGAAAGTTCTAGTGATGATGAAACATCAAACAATGATAAAGAAATGACACATTTATTTAGACAATTTAAGAAGTTATAAAAGAATAATAAGTTATTAAAGAAACCAAATTACATAGGAAAGTATGATAACAAAGGTAATCATAGAAAATATTGGAGAAAAAATGATTATGCAAATGAAGTAATCTGCTATGGATATAAGAGAAAAGAACACATTAAAGCAGACTATCCCGAGTTAATGTATAAGAAAATTTATGAGTAAAAATAAAATAGATATAAAAAGGCTATGAAATCCACCTAGAGTTCCTAAAAGGATAGCTCAAGTGATTCAGACTTAATAGGGGAAGGAAAAAATGATAGACCCAATATGTGTTTCACAAAAAACACATCTGAGGTATTAATTTTTTTCCCTAAATCTCCTGCTCATATTTCAAATCATTTTGAGACTAAAAATAATGAATAAAATATGTTCAATGATAAATTATTTAAATATTTAAACATGATAGAGTGCACATTTAATGAATTAAAAGATAAATACAAATATTTAAAGAAAAAACATTCCATGTCTGCTCATTTTAAAACTGATTTTACAATAGAGAATGATAAGAATGCTCAAATGATTAAAGAAAATAACAAGATGAAATGATAAAATTAGAAATTTAATAAAGATATATAGAGGTTCACTAATGGAAGAAAAAATTAACCCAAATACTTAACAAACAAACTCCACCTAAGTATACCACCTGAATTAGACATCAACCTGAAAAAAAAAGAATTTATAAAAACAAATTTTTCCCAAGTTCCAATTATGATAATTTAGTAAGTAATTATTATTATATAGGACCTAATAATGTATTTATTTCTGAAAATTTTAATGAATTATTATAGGAAACCAGTTAAAAAACATGTATTCCTAAAGCACTTATTACTAATATTTTAGGACTCAAGAAATTATGGGTACCAAAGTCATTTTTGGTTCAAATATCTTTTGTAGAAAACATGCTTAAAAATTTCTAGTAATAACTTATGGTATATGGATATTAATGGTTTAGTCAAGAATTTAACCAAACTATATTTCCCAACAGAAAAAGTCTGTAATCCCTGTCAAAAGGGAAAGAGCCACAAAATCTCTTTCAAATCAAAAAAGAAGTTTTAACTTCTCAACCTTTAGAGTTGGTTCATATGGACATGTTTATACCCTCTAGAGTTTCTAGTTTAGTAGGAAAACATTATTCATTTATTTTAGTGGATGATAATTCAAGATATACATGTGTGTTTTTCATTGATCATAAAAGTGAATCTCTTTCTTATTTTTCAAAATATACTAGATCTATATAGAATAATAGTTGTATTAGAATTAAAACCTTAATAAGTGATCATGAACACGAGTTTGAAAATAAAGATTGTGAATAATTATGCTCAAAACATGGATATAATCATAAGTTTTATTCTCCTTAGTACCTAAAATAGAATAGTGTAGTAGAGAGAAGAAATATAACCCTTTAAGAAATTTCTCAGACCATGCTCAATGAGTATGATTTGCCTATTTATTTTTGGGTAAAAGCTATGAATGCAACTTGTTATATAATTAATAATTTTTTAATTAGACCTCTTATGAATTATATAATTCTAGAAAAATTAAGCTTAATTACTTTAGAGTTTTTAGATGTAATTGTAAAACCCATGTTCTTTTCAATTTTCAAATTTTTTACGGCGGAAAATTTGATCGTGAAGAAATCTTTTAAATATTTATGGTTTTGTTTAAATTAATAAAAAAATATTATTTTGGAGTTTGAATATTTTATGTATGGTAAAACATTAATAATATGATTAATAATTGTGTTATATAAATGCATAGTATGTGGTTAGATATTGTTTAATTATTATGGAAAATGATATTAATTGTGTTGAATAAATGAGAACATGCGAGTAATAAATAGTTTTATTACTATTATTGGAATTTAATGAAAGATATTGCTTGAATGTTTAAATAGACATTATTTTTGGAATAATAATGGTTTAAATGATATGAGATATTTAATAATAATAATAATAATATTTATTATTATTATTATTATTATTATTTATGTGGGAAATAAAAGGTATATATATATATTGGTTATATATATATATATATCTTTGCCTGTGTATGGTTCACTATATATATATGGGTGAAATTAAATACATATTTAATTATGGATTTTAATTAATGAGTGGCTAAATATGAAATAAATGAGGTTGATGAAAGATATAATAAATGGTTGAAAAATAAATTTAAATAAACAAAAATAGATAATGATGAAAGATTCGAGGCTCGGGATATGCGGTTGAGGGTTGAAGTAAGGGAGGAATGATAATTAATGGATTCTTTAAATAAAAGAAATATATATAGGAAATATTGGAATGAAGGGGTGCTCAAAGAATTCAATCATAGAGGAGAATCCCACATGCCCCTCTCTCCTCTCCCAATCTCTCTTTTCAAACTTCAATCGTAAATATCTTTTTTGATATTTATTAGATTGACACGTTGTCAGTAGAATTGGATTCGTCTTGATAAGAGGATGGTGTGTATCAAATTTTTTTCATAGAAAATAAGGTATTTTGAGTTGATTTTTATTAAAATGGATATGCTTATTTATTTAATTTCTCCTTCGATAGTTGTCGGAATAACACGCCGTCAATGATGTTGGATTCAGATTGTGTGTTCATCATATTTAAGATAGGTAGTCTAAAACTAAATACCATAGTCTTGAATTTTGATTAATTGTATATAATTTTAGAATTTCTATTTGATATTTATCAATTGAGTTCTTGATTAAATTAATAAATTTGGTAAATTAATTAATTGAAGTAATTATGAAATTGGGAATATTGTGATTATTGAACTTAATTAATTAATTGTAGAATTTATTAATGAGAATGGTTGGAATTTTGAAATTATGATATTTGAATAATTAGTTGTACAATTAATTAAGACAAGATAGAAATTTTTGAAATTGAATAATTAATTATAGAATTAATTATTTTTATATTGAAGTCAATGAATTGGGATAATTAATTGAAGATTTAATTATTGTAGATTGTTATGATTATTGAATTGATTGAGATAGAATAATTAGTTGAGGATTTAATTGGGGCTATTGAATTAATTGAGGTGGAACATTTAATTGATGAATTAATTGGGGTTATTGAATTATTTAAGCTAGAATAATTAATTGATTAATGAGAGTAATGAGATGATTTAATTATTGAATTAAATAATGAGATTAATTAATTGATGAATTAATTAATGTGATTAATGTGATTATTTATTATTGAATTAAATAATGGTATTAATTAATTGATGAATTAATTAATGTGAGTAATGAGATTATTAAATTATTGAATTAAATAATGAGATTAATTAATTGACGAATTAATTATTGCAAGTAATGTGATTATTTAGTTGTTGAATTAAATAATAAGATTAATTAATTGATGAATTATTTAATGTGAGTAATGTGATTATTTAATTATTGAATCAAATAATGAGATTAATTAATTGTTGAATAAACTAATGTGAGAAATGTGATTATTTAATTGTTGAATTGAATAATGGTATTAATTAATTGATAATTAATTAATGTGAGTAATAAGATTATTAAATTATTGAATTAAATAACGAGATTAATTAATTTATGAATTAATTATTTTGAGTAATATTATAAGGACCTGGCCTTAAAACATTACATAATATTGAATTAAATGAATAATTCACATTGAGGATCTTTTCAGGTTTAGAGTTTTAGAGAATTAGGACATAACTATTACATCTCAATGATTACAAAGTAGACACATCTACCCAGTTTCCATTTTTTCCACAAAATAAAAACTCTTGAACAAAAGAGTCATGTCTAGTTTCATGTTTTAGACAGCATGACATTTCCTTGATCCCATCCTTGACCCTATTCCACTTTAAGTCTTGTGGAAAACATTTCAAAAACTTGGGATGAGCGTAAAAAAGCTCAGTAAGGGATACACAAAGAAGAAAAACTGTTAGTTTTTCAAAACAATAAGTAAATCATGAATACTTCATCATAAGTAATAATTTTTACCTCTATGAAGTAGTAAATACTCTTCATTGAATAAAAGATCATTGCTTACCCCTTTGTAACCAAAATATCACCATAAAATCCATATGAAGAACACGTAACATATAAAGGTAACTTGGGACATAAAAATACTTAAATGGAATAACCACATGGTTGACTTCCACACATTTCACTAAATGTAATAGTCATACGGCCGACTTCCATACCCAATGCATTTGAGGTTATAACATAACCACCCATCTTGGTTTATCACGACACCACCCATCATTTGGTTAATCATGTAACCACCCGTCAAATGTCCAAGTACCATTATAAAATCATAGCACATAAAATATTGCAAATATAAACATTTCACTATTAACATTTCATTTGAAATCACAATATATCATTTCAATATATTGACAAAATTAATGATTTATCAAACCATTTTCAAAACCATTTAATAAATATATTTTTGAATCAAAGTGTCCCATACCACTTTGAAGCTTTTAAAGGAATTAATATTTTAATCAAAACTTTATAATATCATGAGAATAAATGTATTCATGATATAATATTCCAAATTATAGTATATACACTATATCAAAGTGAATTGGTGCATATCAATAATGAAGTCTCAATGGAATGTAAATTGAGAAGAAATCCATTATAAAGAAGGTATCCTTTGATTATGTATAAATCAATTACATAATTATGTGTGAAAAATAAGAATACACCCAATATAATTGGATATTAAGTGTGAAAAAATCACAGGTCATTCACACATATTCATAGGATGACATATTCAAGAAGTACAAGTTTAACCTAAAGAATTGAAATTGGGTTAAGAAGTTCCCTTACAAAAATTCGACAGCCTAACGACGTCACTTTAAAATTCAGAAAATGAGTTGATGAGAGAGAAAATTGTATCTCATCACTTGGAAATAAAATTTACATCAATAAGTATATATAAGAACATATCCCAACATGATAAGATGTAAATTAAAAGACATAATAAAAATAAGTCTTTCAAAAAGAGGAGGGCGAAAGGTTCCCTTACCGATTTGGTAACCTATGAAACATTCACCCCATGAAAGAAGGACCATAAAATGTTGATTTAAATACCCATAAATAGATTTATATTACTCAAAGAGTAGAATAATGGGCAGTACATACACCACTAAAAGGAGATAGTGAAAAATATAGCATAAATCTCACGGGAATAAATAGTGAGATTAAAACCCCTTACCTCGTTGTAATAAATCGAGTCATATGACCAAAAGATAATAAAAACCAAATGAATTATAGAATACCATGAATATAAATAGAATCATGATAATATATATCAAATAGAAGTACAAAATACACCACATGCAATAAATAAGTGGCGAATAATGAAAATCTCACAGAATTAAAAGCGAGATAAAAAATCCCCTTACGAAAATTCGGCAGCCTAATGGCGCCACTTAAAACTTCCAAAAATGGATTGATGAGATAAGATAGGGTCTCTCATCATATGAACATAAAAATTAAATTAATAGGAATATAAAAGAACATTACCCAACATAATAAAGAGGAGATTAAAAGAAATGACATAAAAGAGAGTACTTAAAAAGAAAGAGAGAGGTAGGATCCCTTACCTCAAGTCCGACTTGTCTTGTTCGTTTCTTTATATTACTGAATAATAAACTTTGGTCAATTTATAATTTCTTAAGGACATAATTTAAATTTTATTATTCAATTCATATCACATATTATAATGTTATAATAATTAGTTAATTATGTGAGTTCATATCAGACGTTTTTGTCGATGTTCGGTACATGAGTCAAAAATGAACTTGTTTGAAAAGAGTTGTCCATATAGTTATAAGTACATCATCTCCAGAATATTATAAATTATTTAAATATCATATATATCCAGTATATATTCCTTTTATAATATTCCATAACATTTGGAGATAAAAAAATGAAATGCACCGTTCATGGAGACGGTAGGCTGTACGTACGCATGAACACTACTTTCATTTCTTTTTCATATTAATGGAATTAAAACTAAATAAGGCATAGATATATTATAATTCCAGTATAATATATATGTTATATAGGTAACATAAGTTCATTAATTTCATTCTTTATACATTCCATGTATTGCATGAACGAGTCACATCACTTGAGGGGGCGATAGTCCACACTTCGTCATATGAAATTATCGCATTTGCACAACATGAAAAGCATAAAGGTATGTTTTAAATATAGAATAAAGAAGCATAGAGAGGTAATAAATATAATATATATCATATATAAATATAGTTCCATCATAATGGCCACCATGAGAGGTGTTAAAAGAAGATTGAACAATCATCGTTTTGTGAGGCAGTAATTCGCCACCCACAGAAACAGTATGTTATTTAACCATTAGATAAAGGTGTGTGTAAGTGTAGGTAGAATCATTATAATAACAACATCCTAGTATATTTAGTATACTTTTGTTATTATGGGATCAAATAATAATAAGATATTGGTGAGTGAAGAAGGAAAATAAAATAAAGAAACTCGAGAGAAGACATTACCTCTAAATCGGGAAACTCTTTTCGATTTGTGCCAAAGGCTTCCTTGGGAAGACTTCTACCAAAAGTGAGGCTTAGAGAAGTAATAGAGGGATGTGGAGAGATAATATGATCAGAGGTTGGACAAGAAAAGGGCTTGAGAGGTGTGGGTAAGGGGGCAGAGGTGGGGGCCTTTTATAAGAGGGAGGAGGGTCACTTTTGGAAAGTCTTGAAATGTTACTTTGTTATAAAATGAGTTTCGTATTTTAAAGGTCCAAAAATGATAAATTTTGAGGATAAGGTGATAAGGGTTCAAAATAAACCCATAAAATAGGCTTTAAACAAGTTTAAGTATTAGATTTTACCTTATCTTTTCATTTTATTTAAATCGTTCATTAATGAGGTAATCACTGCATCATTATGGTGTCATAAATAAATTTATTTATCTAATGTATAAAAATTATAAAAAAAATACCATGATGTAGGAAATATTTTTATATTTTAAATTAATATTTATAGTCTAAGAGATCATTTATATAAACAAAACTAAAATTGTTTTACTTAGGTGATACATACTTTGGTTATATTTTCCTTTCTTTAAAAAAATAATATGATAAAAGGTCACTGTCACACTAAAGTGATTCCATGGGGTCCCAAAGTTGGAACAAGGAATTACATGGTCGTACATGGCTCAAAAAAAGGATTTGGACACAATTTGGGGTCATCTTATATTATTATGATATTATTTTATTACCCTTAACTACCCAATTACTAATTAATCACGATAATTAAAGATAATTGTCGTTGTTACTATTCATAATGTCCAAAAATAAAAGAGTCTTAATTACATAATTTGGAACTTCTAATTCCAAATATGGAATTAATTTTACCAAATTACAAACACATAAATTGAAGTAATTAATTTAAAAATAATTCCCGTTGTCAAAACCAAAGGCGAGTTTTTAAGAAGTAAAATTTATCAAAAGATTAACTTGTTTTTACATCCAATTGAAAAGTGAAATTAATTCCAATGAACAAAATTTTATTAAGTGATAAAAAAATAATTCAATTACACTTTAAAAACAATTAAAAGGACAATATAACTATATAATTAAATTATATGAAAAAGCAGTTTTGAAGTAAAATGCAATATTTTCACTATTCATTAAAAATGAACATTTGTCAGAAAAGTACCAAAAATTTATCCAAAGTAAATTTGATATTCCAAATTCAAAAATGATTTCCATTTTACCAAATTAAAAACGTATAATTTTCATTAATTAATTTTATAATTAATTCCCGCTGTCAAAACAAATAACATGTTTTTAAGAAACAATATCTATCAAAAGATTGACACTTGTTTATGTCCAATTTCAAAGTGAAATTAATTCCAATGACCACCATTGGATTAAATGGTAAAAATATATTTTAACTACACTTTAAAACCCATTAAAAATATAATCTAACCATATAAATAAATTAGATTGAAAGGAGGTTTTGAATTAAAATACATCATTTTCACTATTCATTAAAAAATGAACTTTATCAAAAAAATAATTTTTTTTACACAAAGTAAATTTTGATGTCCCAATTCTAAAGAAGGATTTTATTTTTTCAAATATAACATATAAAATTGACAAAAAGTAGTTTTAAAAAAGGTTCTCCATCAAAAGCCAGTTAATCGACCTTTTAAAGAATATTAGAATATTTATGCTTAAAATTAGATTCATTCATATTTTAAGCCTCTATAATTTATTGGGTAATTGTTAAGATATTTAACAAACATATATAATCATTTTTTAGTTAGTTCTGTTCATTCCCGCCATTACAACGGTTAGACGTTAACTACCATTTAAAATATTATTATTATATTATTAGTGTGCAATGTAAGATTTCAAAGAAACTCGTTGTTGCGTATTGGACACGTAATCGAACATAGAATTCCCTTTAAAGTAATATTAACATTTTATTCACAAATATTAATAAATGTGAAAATTTCATATTCTTTATTTACCTGGGATGTTACAAATATGATTATTAATTTGTTGAATTAAATAATAAGATTAATTAAATAATGAATTAATTAGTGTGAGTAGTGTTATTATTTAATTATTGAATTAAATAATACGATTAATTAATTAATGTGACCAATGTGATTATTTAATTGTTTAATTAAATAATGGTATTAATTAATTGGTGAATTAATCAATGCGAATAATGAGATTATTTAATTATTGAATTAAATAAAGGGATTAATTAATTGATGAATTAATTAATAAGAGTAATGTGATTATTTAATTGTCTAATTAAATAATGGTGTTAATTAATTGATGAATTAATTAATTTGAGTAATGTGATTATTTAATTGTTGAATTAAATAATGGTATTAATTAATTGATAAATTAATTAATGTGAGTAATGAGATTATTAAATTATTGAATTAAATAATGAGATTAATTGATTGAAAAGTTATTTACCATGAGTGATGTGATTATTTAATTGCTGATTTAATAATGATATTAATTAATTGATGAATTAATTAATGTGAGTAATGTGATTATTTAATTATTGAATTAAATAATGAGATTAATTAATTGATGAATTAATTAATACGATCAATGTGATTATTTGATTGTTGAATTAAATAATGGTATTAATTAATAGATGAATTAATTAATGTGAGTAATGAGATTATTTAATTGTTGAATTAAATAAAGGGATTAATTAATTGATGAATTAATCAATGTGAATAATGTGACTATTTAATTGTTGAATTAAATAATGGTGTTAATTAATTGATGTATTAATTAATTTTAGAAATATGATTATTTAATTATTTAATTAAATAATTAGATTAACTAATTGATGAATTAATTAATGTGAGTAATGTGATTATTTAATTATTGAATTGAATAATAAGATTAATTAATTGATGAATTAATTAAGGTGGGCAATGTGATTATTTAATTATTGAATTAAATAATGGTATTAATTAATTAATTAATTGATTAATGTGAGTAATGAGATTATTTAATTGTTTAATTAAATAACGAGATTAATTAATTGATGAATTAATTAATGTGAGTAATGTGATTATTTAATTGTTGAATTAAATAATGAGATTAATTTATTGACAAATTAATTAATAGAAGTTATATGATTATTTAATTGTTGAATTAAATAAGAAGATTGGCGAGATTAATTAATTGATGAATTAATTAATGAATATAATGTTATGATTAGTGAGTTTTGATTAATTAATTTTGAATTAATTAATATAGATTGTTGTATTTATACAGTCATTGATTGAATAATTAATTGTTGAATTAATTATGGTATATTGATATTTCCAATTGAATAATTAATTTTTAAATTAATTATATGAGTTTGGGTTCTGAATCGAGAATAATTAATCATTGAATTAATTATGTGAAATTGATTGATTGCTGGCTTAGACATTTGAATTGGAGTAATAATAAATTTGTATGATTTATTATGGTAGAATCACCTTGGTTGAAGTGGTTAATTAATATATTAATGAACTTAGGGTTGAAAAATTAATTAAACAGATTTGATATAATTATAATGATAATTAGGAACCCAAATTAATGAAATGATCTGGATAGACATATGGAAATTTTTATAAATTGATCATTGTGCCTTATAATGATAAATCAGTTATGTTTGATACTAGCCTTGTGACTTTGTTTTATTAGATTATGAACTTATGTGTTATCGATGTGATTGATACCTGAGGGTTTGATACTATTTTTCATGTTGGGTTGTCTGGATATGACTTTTGTTTGATGTTGACACTTGAGGACTTGGTGCATGTTTTCGTACCACCTAAGGGCCAGGCACACTGGTACAGGATGCTTGAGGGAAGAGTATATGATTATGTTACCTAAGGTCTAGATGCACAATCACATGATGCATGAGGGACATATTCTAATTGTGACTAAGGGTGATATTTTGGTTATCCTGAGGGAAGAAGCCACATGTTTATGGTATTTTATGAGTGACTAATACTTGATAGGAGAATCAGTCACCGTTTTGGGTGATCCATCCTAATGAAGGAGGATCTAACCTTAAACAGGGATACCTGAAAGGGTGATGAAGTAGGTTTGGATGGCCTCAGATGTTAACCCAAAACCTGAGTGTCATCAAGTCTATTTCTTATATAGTATTAATTTATTAAATTAATACCTTATTTATCTCTATATTTAATGCACTATATCTTTCAGATTGGATTTATTTAGAAACAACGGTGTCAACCTACTGAGTTTTACTCACACCCTATTCAAGTTGCAATTTGGTACCTGAGCAGATTACATGGATGCAGGTTTGGACAAGGGAAAGGGACCTTAGAGTTGATTGATTTCTTATTGGATGGGTTGAATCTTAGAGATGGGATCGACATGGGGTTTGGGACCAGGGTTTGAAATTTTTATTTGAGTCTTCTTATTCTTTTATTTTTATGACATTTAGCAAGTCATTTAGAAACATCTATCTTGTCATTACATTATTCTTTCATTATTTGGATTTATTTATTTTGTACCTTTCTTAGTTTTGGATGTCTGATTATTTATTCATATTTTTTTTATTATTTTAGCTACTCTACTATTATTTATGGTTTCATTATAACTCTTACTATAGGGTATAGTATCCCCACTATATTCATTAGACCCTCACTGATATTTGGCATCCTCTGTCATATGGGGAGGTGTGCTTGAGGTTATGTAGCCAACTGACTCGATCACTTGAGGGATCATAGGGTTGGTGATATTACAAAGTGGTATCAGAGTTAGGCTTATTTTCTTTTCTTTTGTCTTACTATTTGGGAAAGGAAGATAGGAGACTAGGATGAGTCGAGCCTTGGTTAAGAGATCATGCGTGGGAGTAGCTACCCCATGTATGAGGGTAAAATTCAAGTGCTCAAGGTGGTATTTCTTTTATTGATGTGTGTCATTACAGTAGATGTTAATTCACCTTGAGTGATGCACTTTTTGTGTGATGTGATTATTATTGTTGAGATTTTTAGATATTTGACTCGTGTCCCGGTAAGGTACATGAGTTGATTAAGCATGCACCATTCTAGGAACTCAAGACTATTAGTGACATGCATCATTTTAGGAATGCATGGGAAAATAGGTTTTGGGTAAGTAATTGAACATGAACTATTTTCCTTGCTTATAAAATTTGAACTTAAAATGGTGCCTACTGTAAAATATAGAAAATTGTTCAATGATGAAAAATGTAGAAAATGGTTGTTTAATGAGAAACTTGAATTTGAGAATGAGAATACCCATTGATAATCAAGACCTAGGTGTAGGATGGTTAAGGGTGGTGATATCGCCCCAGTTTTGACTGCATAGTGAGGTTCAGGAAAAGACTTGTTATGAATTATTTGGATGGTAGAAAAGAATGAAAGTATTTAATGAATATTATATTATAATTTGGAGAAAATTTTATTTTTACCGAGATTTAAATAATTTGAAATTTATATAGCTCTAAATTTTATTCATATATGGAAACACTTATGGTGGGAAGTAGTGGTTCCATGATCTGAAATTCTTCTCAAGTATGAGAAGTATTATGGCCAGGATATTGTAAAAACCCATGTTGTTTTCATTTTTTGGATTTTTTATGATGAAAATTTTGATTTTGAAGAAATTTATTAAATATATATTGTTTTTTTTAAATTAATAAACAAATATTATTTTGGAGTTTGAATATTTTATGGGTGGTAAAAAATTAATAATATAATTAGTATTTGTGTTATATAAATGCATGAGTATGTGGTGAGATATTGTTTAATTATTATGGAAAATGATATTAATTGTGTTGAATAAATGAGAACATGTGAGTAATAAATAGTTTTATTACTATTGTTGGTATTTAATGAAAGATATTTCTTGGATGTTTTAATAGACTTTATTGTTGGAATAATAATGGTAGAAATGATATGAGAAGTTTAATAATAATAAAATATTTATTATTATTATTATTTATGTGGGAAATAAAAGTTATATATATATATATATATGTGTGTGTGTGTGTGTGGTTTACTATATATATATATATGGGTGACATTAAATACATATTTAATGATGGATTTTAATTAATGAGTGGTTAAATATGAAATAAATTAGGTTGATGGAAGATATAAAAAATGGTGGAAAAATAAAGTTAAATAAATGAAAATAGATAATGATGATAGAATCGAGGCTCAGGATATGTGGCAAGGGTTGAAGTAAGATAGGAATGCTCATTAATCGATTCTTTAAATACAAGCAATATATATGGGAAATCATGGAATAAAGGGGTGCTCAAAGAATTCAAGCATAGAGGAGAATCCCACATGCCCCTCTCTCCTCTCCCTATCTCTCTTTTCAAATTTCAATCATCAATATCTTTTCCGATATCGATCAGATTGACACGCTGTTAGTGGCATTGGATTCATCTTGATAAAAGGATAGTGTGTATCAAATTTGTTTTCATATAAAATGAGGTATTTTGAGAATATTTTTATCTAATTTGATATGATTATTTATTTAATTTCTCCTTTGATAATCGTCAGAATAATGCACCATCAATGATATTAGAATCATATCGCGTGTTCATCACATTTGAGGTAGGTGGACTACAACCAAATCCCATAGTATTGAATTTTGATTAAGTGTATGTAATTGTAGTATTGCTATTTGATGATTAAAAATTAAGTTCTTGATTAAATTAATTAATTGAAGTAATTGTGATATTAGGAATACTGAGATTATTGAACTTGATTAATTAATTGTAGAATAAATTAATGGGAATGATTGAGATTATGAAATTGTGATTTTTGAATAATTAGTTGTAAAATTAATTATGACGAGATAAATATTTTTGAAATTAAATAATTAATTATAGAATTAATTATTGTTATATTGAAGTTGATGAATTGGGATAATTAATTTAAGATTTAATTATTATATATTTTTATGATTATTGAATTAATTGAGATAAAACAATTAGTTGGGGAATTAATTGGGGATATTGAATTGATTGAGGAGAAACATTTAATTGATAAATTAATTGGGGTTATTGAATTATTTAGGCTCGAATAATTAATTAATTAATGTGAGTAATGAGATGATTTAATTGTTGAATTAAATAATGAGATTAATTAATTGATGAATTAATTAATGTGAGTAATGTGATTATTTAATTGTTGAATTAAATAATTAAATTAATTAATTTATGAATTAATTAATGTGAGTAATGAGATTATTAAATTATTGAATTAAATAATGAGATTAATTAATTGATGAATTAATTATTGTGAGTAATGTGATTATTTAATTTTTAAATTAAATAACTAGAATAATTAATTGATGAATTAATTATTGTGAGCAATATGATTATTTAATTGTTGAATTAAATAACGAGATTAATTAATTGATGAATTAATTAATGTGAGTAATGTGATTATTTAATTATTGAATTAAATAATGGTATTAATTAATTGATAAATTAATTAATGTAATTAATGAGATTATTAAATTATTTAATTAAATAATGAGATTAATTAATTGACAAATTAATTATTGCGAGTAATGTGATTATTTAATTGTTGAATTAAATAGTGAGATTAATTAAATAAAGAATTAATTAATATGAGCAATATGATTATTTGATTATTGAATTAAATAATGAGATTAATTAATTGATGAATTAATTAATGTGAGTAATGTGATTATTTAATTATTGAATTAAATAATGATATTAATTAATTGATGATTTAATTAATGTGAGTAATGAGATTATTTGATTATTGAATTAAATAAAAAGATTAATTAATTATTGAATTAAATAAAGGGATTAATTAATTGAAGAATTAATTAATGTGAGTAATGTGATTATTTAATTATTTTATTAAATAATCATGTTAATTAATTGATGATTTAATTAATATGAGTAATGTGATTATTTAATTATTGAATTAAATAATGGTATTAATTAATTAATGGATTAATTAACGTGTGTAATGAGATTATTAAATTATTGAATTAAATAATGAGATTAATTAATTTATGAATTAATTATTGTTATTAATGTGATTATTTAATTGTTGAATTAAATAATGAGATTAATTAATGGATGAATTAATTTATGTGAGAAATGTGATTATTTAATTGTTGAATTAAATAACGAGATAAATTAATTAATGAATTGATTAATGTGAGTATTTAATTATTGAATTAAATAATGGTATTATTTAATTGGTGAATTAATTAGTATGAGTAATGTAATTATTTAATTTTTGAATTAAATAAATGGATTAATTATTTGACGAATTAATTAATGTGAGTAATGTGATTATTTAATTATTGAATTAAATAATGGTTTTAATTAATTGATGAATTAATTAATGTGAGAAATGTGATTATTTAATTGTTGAATTAAATAATTAGATTAATTAATTGACGAATTAATTAATGTGAGTAGTGTGATTATTTAATTGCTGAAATAAATAATGAGATTAATTAATTTATGAATTCATTAATGCGAGTAATGTTATTATTTAATTATTGAATTAAATAGTGATATTAATTAATTGATGAATTAATTAATGTGAGTAATGAGATTATTTAATTGTTGAATTAAATAATGAGATTAATTAATTGATGAATTAATTATTATGAGTAATGTGATTATTTAATTGTTGAATTAAATTATAAGATTAATTAATTGGAAGATTAATTAATGAGAGTTATATGATTATTTAATTACTAAATTAAATAATAGGATTGATGAGATTAATTAATTGATGAATTAACTAATAAATGTAATTTTATGATTGGTGAGTTTTGATTAATTAATTATTGAATTAATTAATGTGGATTATTGGGTTTATACAATCATTGATTGAATAATAAATTTTTGAATTAATTATGGGATATTGATATTTCCAATTGAATAATTATTTGTTAAATTAATTATGTGAGTTTGGGATTGTGAATCCCGAATAATTAATTATTGAATTAATTATGTGAAATTGATTGATTGTTGACTTAGACTTTTGAATTGGAATAATAATAAATTTGTGTGATTTATTATGGTAGAATCACCTCGGCTGAAGTGTTTAATTAATATATTAATGAACTTAGGGTTGAATGATTAATTAAACAGTTTTGATATAATTATGATGATAATTAGAAACTTGGATTAATGAAGTGAATTGGCTAGATAAATGTTAATTTTTATAAATTGATAATTATTTCTTATAATGATAAATCTAGTATGTTTGATATTTTCCTTATGACTTTTATTTCTTATCATATGAGTTTATGTGTTATCGATTTGATTGATACCTAAGGGTTTGATACTTTTTAGCATGTTGAGTTGTCAGGATATGACTCTTGTTTAATGTTGACCCCTGAGGGCTTGGTGCATGTTTTCGTACCACCTAAGGGATATGCACACTAGTACTGGATGCCTGAGGGAAGAGAATATGATTATGTTGGATGCTCGAGGGCCAGATTCATAGTCACATGATGCCTGAGGGAAAGATTCTACTTATTCATGAGGGCAAGGTTTTGGTTAGCCTGAGGGTAGAGACCACATGTTTATGGTATTTTACAAGTGATTCATTCTTGATAGGAGAATCAACCATCATTTAAGGTGATCCATCCTAATGTAGGAGGATCAAACCTCAGATAGGGATACTCATTAGGGTTTCGAAGTAGTTTTGAATGGCCTCAAGTGTTAACCCATAAACTGTGTGTCATCAGGTTTATTTCTTATATAGTATTAATTTATTGAATTAATACCTTGTTTATCTCTATATTTAATGCACTATATATCTTATATTGGATTTGTTTATACATAGTGGTGTCGACCTACTAAGTTTTACTCACACCCTATTTGGGCCACCATTTGGTACCTGAAAAGATTATATGGATGTAATTTTAAACAAGGTCAAGGGACCTTGCTATTGATTGATTGCTTGTTGGATGGGTTGGATCTTGGAGACGGGACTGACATGGGGTTTAGGACTGGGGTTTGGAGTTTTTATTTGATTCCATTTATTCTTTTATTTATATGAATTTTATCATGTCTGTTTCCGATGATTTCACCAAGGCGCACTGCCTCACGTTGTTGTCGACAGTGACGATTGCGTCTGTTGCTCTGCATTACTACTTTCCAAAGGCATCCAAAGAAGGGCAATATTCATCACTTCTTCAGAGATATAATCTCCTTGATTGAAACGATATAATGGGATGTTGGTCTCTCCTTCCATGGATTACTCTTCAAAATTCATCTCATAGTCCGAGTCTTCCTTATAGATTAAGATATTATTCGTGAAACTATTTACCAGTGCCATCTCTTTGTGGACACTGGTTAATTAAGTTTCTTCTGTTAGGAAATTCCAAGGGGTCAAGTCAGAGCAACAACCTTCGGTCAGGAGAGTAGTCACACTAAGGCATCTGTGGCATGTCTTGATGCTGGAACACTAAAATACATGTATTCTTCCTCATTAGAGGGCTTATAAAGGGTACATAAACATGAGGATTCCCACATTGATCGTGGGGTATCTTATGCTGGAGGCATGTCTCCGAGGTTTTCCTCAACTTCCCATGTTTAATACAAGGCATGTCGCGAGTTTAACGTCTAGCAGAGATGGATCAGACTGATCAAAACACTAATGAGAGCATATCAGGTGGGTACATCCCTAAGAGAGAGCACCTAGAAGGTTTACCATATGGATGGATCAAAACACTCAATGAGAATGGATCTGAGATGGTGTGTCCCAAAAAGGGAAGATGTCATACCATGAAGGCTGATCAGGACACCATAAAGGGAATATCAAAGAGAGTGGGCCCCAAAAAGGGGAACACTAAGGTTTACCATTGGATGGGATTTAACCTTAGAGAGGTGTCCTACTTACCCTGTTTAGAAGAAAGGTATCAAAACCCACATACTTTGAAGGGGTGGTTTGGGGCTTACATGTGGTTAGCTGCTCAGGTGCTGTAAAAAGTAGTAATGGGATGGATGACCTTATGATGATAAGGGAAAGGTGATGGAGTAGATGGCTAGGGATTATGAATGGTTAGCTGCCCGAGTGCCACTAAGGAGCGACAATGATGGATGGTCTGATCTCACCAGGATATGAAAGCCTAGATAAGAATCAATATGGATATGAATAAGGATTTGGAGTGTGAGGATGAACTAGATGGAACATACGTAAAGATAAAGGTTTTGGACTTGAACCTCCGGGATGTTTCCCATGTATCCTAGTGGTTGGGAATCAAAGTCCACATAGTTTTGGATGGGGTGATGAGACATCTGAGGAGGCGGATCATGAAAATGGGTGCATGGATGGGGGCCCGAAGGAATTAGAACCACTAGGATAGGGAATGATCTTCCCTAAACACAAAGGATCAAGGGAGAGACCATGATGGAAAATGGATGATGGTCTTGAACCTCAGGAAGGATTCCAACATACCCTATGTAGAATATGGTGATCAAATTCCACGTAGTTCAATATGGGGCATGGAATTGAGTTGTATGCAAAGGATAGTGACTCAGAGACATGTTGGGGCTTATGCATGGTTAGAAGCCCATCACAAGAGGGGAGATATTTTCTATAGGAGTATGGAGAAGTGTGGGGCTTATACATGGTTAGTAGCCCAGGAAAATGGGACATGTGGTTAGGGTGTGCACAAAGAAAAACAACCCTTCGACATGTTGGGGCTTATGCATGGTTTATAGCTCGGGAAAATGGGTCATGTCGTTGGGGTGTACACAATGGATAACAACCCTTCGACATGATAGGGCTTACACATGATTAGTGGCCTGGGAAAATGGGACATGTGTCTAGGGTGTACACAAAGGACAATAACCCTTCGACATGCTGGGGGTTACGCCTAATTAATGGCCTTGGTGGATGGATCAGAACACCTCAGGGAGGCGGACCCAGGTGATGTGTCCCAAAAAGGGAAGATGTCACATCAAGAGGGTACATCCCTTAGGAGGGAGTGCCAGAGTTTACTATATATTGGGGTTGAACCTCTATGAGGCGTCTTATGTACCCTGTGTAGAAGACATGGATCAAAACCCACATAGTTCAAGGAAATAAAGGATCCCACATTTTAATGTCATGTAGCACATAAGTGAACTGATGTGAAGTGCTCGAGAAATATGGATGTTGGGATTTAACCTCAGATAGTCTTTCTACATACCCTATGGGAGATAGGGATCAAAGTCCACGTAGTTCCGTATGGGGAATAGAATAGGGGTGTACACAAAGGACAGTGACCCAGAGACATGTTGGGGATTATTCATTATTAGAATCCCATCAAAAGAGGGTCACTCCTGGTTAGAGGATTATGTAAAAGTGTATAGATTATGCATGTTTAATAGCCTAGGAAAATGGGACATGTGGTTGGGGTGTATAACAAGGACAACAACCCTTCGACATGTTGAGGCTTATGCATGGTTAGCATCCTAGGAAAATGGGATATGTGTTTGGGGTGTACATAAAGGAAAAAAAAACTTCTACATGCTAGGTATTACACATGATTATATGCCTAAGTGGATGGATCAGAGCACCTTAGAGAGGAAAACTTGGGTGATGTGTCCCAAAAGGGGAAGATGTCACATCAAGAGGGTACATCCCTTAGGATGGAGTACCATAGTTTTCCATAGGTTGGGGTTGAACCTTTGATAGTCATCCTACATATACTATGTACAAGATAGGAATCAAAACCCATTTAGTTTGAGGAAATAAAGGATCCCACAGTTTAACATTATGCAGGATGAAAGTGAACTAACGTGAAGTGATTGGGACAGATGGATGCTGGGATTGAACCTTAGAGAGGATTCCTACGTACCTTGTGGAATACAAGGATCAAATTCCATGTTGTTAGAAATGAATAAAGGGGGGTACGAGGCTTACACAAGTTTAGAAAACCAAAGATGATGTCATGGTCATCGCTTTCTCTAAGACCACTTGAGTGATGCTCGGTGTGAGAAATAAGAGGTAGCGGCGGACCTGACAATCATGTTGCAAAAGATGCATCCATGAGGAATGGTGAAGATTGGGACTTATTCCAAGAGGGAATCCTGAGGAGGATTACCCAATGTACAAGGAGGATATGGACATATTACAGGGAAAAACCTATCAAGGTGTGTCGGGGAATACATGCAGACTGACCAAGGCGCACATGGAAACAAAGTGAAAAGAGAAAGAGAATGCAGATTGAAAAGGTAGGAAGTGAAAGGCTCTCAGTCCCATCCCTTATCTGGTCCTCTTAGACCTATCACATATGTGGTGATCACAGTTTAACATCATGTGTTGAGGATGAGGGGTACTTGGAAATTTAATGTCCTATAGCTCGGACAATGGGGACTTGCTCCTCATCCCTTGGACTTACATAACTTGTACTGACCCACACTTTGGGTAAGGGAAGGCACAAGCAATTCTAGGTGTTAATGAGGTGGAAGAGTGGTCAATAGAGGGGTCCATATTAGTGTATCTATGTGAAGAATCAATAATTGTTACTATACCTATGCGAAGAAGCATGATGTAGGGAAAAGCAACCTGGCTCACCACTTGAGGAACCCAAAAATCACTACGCACAAGCCTAGAGGGCCGCACAAAAGAGGTGCATGAAAAATAGGGACGTTGCGTGCAAGGGGAGATCAAACATGGTGCCTTATAATGAAGATAACGCATGGAGCATAAAGGAAGGGGAACATGCAAGACTGAATACTTGCACACAAAGACAAAGTTTGAGAGAAAGTTTAGAGTCAAGCTCATAAAGGGAAGGGGTTCGAGCATAAGATGTGTTAAAAAAGGGTAAGCCTTGTGCACAAGAGGTATATTTTGCATGCACTTGACTTAAAAAAATGGAAGTGGGAAAGGGTCAAGACCTAGTGGGCCTACCCGAAGGGGGACCGATGGGAGACCTATCATGCAAGATCCAGTACCTTGACATGATGAATTTTATGCGGTCGTGAAAGGGGTTATATTACATTCAAGGGAGCGACAGTTCGACTTCCACCAATTTTTTTTTGTAAGGGAGGGGGTAACCCTCTATTTATAGGTGAAAATATCAGCTACAACGCATAAGGTAGTCTGTGCGGAAGAGGCTGTTTGACATCATATCGGGCACACAAGAGGTTTGCACGCTAATATGTACTTTTACACGCTGACTTGGCTTATTTAGTGCATCTGACTTGGCTATTTTTAGGAGCTCAGAGTGAAACAAACCATTTGATGTCGTATTGGGAACACAAGAGGTTTGCACGTAGATGTCACTCTTGAACGCATGCTTCAAATCTTACACGCAACTCCCTTGGGATCCCTGTTATTGTTCACGGAATCAAAATATGCCTTTGGGTCACTTAAATATGCCAATCCATGGCCTCAAGTGGAATTTTATGCCAAAAAATTCCCCCTAAAAATCTGAACTAAAAGGGAACTAGAAGGTTGGGTTCTGAGGGTAACACTGACGAGCATAAAATGCTTCCAGCAGTGCATGAAAAGCGGCCAACCTGGCACATAAGGATCCTTGTGCATGTGCAAAAGACCCAATCCATGCCTATAAATATGTAGGAGGAGGGGGGAGAACTGTACCTTGACTTTATTTATGATAGGAGATATTCTATCATGCATGAAAGTTCCTTCATTCTGCATGAAAGTCTTAAATTCAGTTGGTTCCTTACGCACAACCGCTGGATCTTGCGCACTTATGAATTAACCTGATTTTCTTGTATGATTGTCATCAATATTGCACACAATTGTCTATATTGTGTGCCAAAGACACGTCTTTCATGAAAAATCCCTTCATTTGTGCATGAATTCAACAAGATAGCCGGCAAACAGATCGAACCTGAGAGGGAGGCTACCGAGGTTTCTTATGCTGCATGGAGGGCTAAGATGGCTACAAACCCTAAAATTATTCATGTGAATAGGGTGATATAAGACAACCAAATTCTCATAGGCATGCTGATTCAAGATCAAAAGGATTATTTCCTGAACGATAGCCTCCTGCTTTGGAACTTCATCATTCTGGAGGAGGTACTGATGCCAGGATTTGAGACCGACTCACTATAGTCGTGGGTGATGTGTGAGGATAAACTTTCATAGTTAAACATTAAAAACAATAGTCACCCTTATAGGGAAGCTAGTGATATGTCTATTTACATTCTAAATCTGAAAACCAGGACAGTTACGGGGGGTGAACCAATTGCTGAAGATTTTACCACCCATTATTCCAGCACTTTCAGGAGCAATATAACTGATGAGAATAGGGTATATCATTAAGTATGGGATTTTATTTCTAGAGGAAACTTCACTAGTGAGTGAGCATAGGCGTACTGGGTATTCCATACATGCGAAGAGTTCAGAGAGGATCTTCGATACATCAGGTTGTTTGAGGCTGCGTGGGCATCGCAATTACATTTCTACTGCCAGTAGAACCTAGTGCTGGATCTATTCAGACAGTGGTCTCCTAATACCAATAATTTCCATATTCACTATGGGGAGGCCAACATCAGACTTCGGGATATCCACTACATCAGGGGTATCCCTCTAGAAGGGTTCCAATATGATGAATTCTTACTGACATAGAACTTCTCGGGAGATAAGGTGAGAACCCCTATTCTGACATGTCACCTATTAGAGATGGAAAAGGAGAGGCTAAAGATAAAGTAAATCCTAAAGGACATATCCTATACAACATGTTTCAGCCTATTTCTCAGGAGAGACTAGAATATGAGGATTCTCGAGTGAGGGAACCAATGTCTGACCATGTCGCAGAGGGGAAAATAAGGATCATACTAGGTGGTCTTGGAAGTAGGTGAATACCAATCATATGGATTTAGTGTGAACGAAAGTCAAGAACCGTATATGCGATACGCTGGGTTCCTCACTTCCTTCTTGAGTGGGTGGAAGCTTCTGGTGAGGGAAACATGGATAGGGGTCCATCTAGGGACATTGGTGATGGTCGAGATCATGGAATCCAACCATAGGGTCAACCTAGGAGTGCCTGTGTTAGCCATGTTGTATAATATTCTAGGGCACATATCATGAGGAAGTATGCTTGGGAGAATCTGTGGACCATTTCAAATTCTCCATGGCTAGTTCATGGCTCACTGTGGTGGGTATGATTTCCTAAATTCCATCTGTCCTCTAGGCAATGACTTGTGACCATCTCTATTGAACATTTCTGGGGTTCAGCTGCTAATTCTTAATGAGGAGTGGATTAATCTCAGGATCAAAAATCATAAAAAATTAAACTTCCACCCATTTAAAACCCCGATCAGTAAAATGGTGGATGAATTGAGAGGTATACTGGAGCAGAGGGAGTACCTACAGAGTATTGGGGGTGGTGTGTTGGTGGACCAGATTGATAGGAAAATCCTCTATGAATCCTATGTGCTATCACCGTTTTCTAGATAGTTCGGGTGCATGCAAGGAATTTAGAAAAAATTGTATACAAAGGTTCAGCAAGAATGAAACCCCTACATCCTTTTCCAATTCTGGATCATGTTCACAACTTTTATCTTTGGTGAAGTCATTACCTTCCCCCCATTGATGTCAATATCAGCCTATCAACAGAGTATGTTGGCCACTGGGTGGCAGCGTATCTAGAAGAAATTATGCAGAAATGAATTTAGAAGATCAAGGAAGTAAGTGTAGAGTATGGATGGTGAGAGAGAAGGTAAGGTGATACTGGAGAGGAAAGGACAAAGGCAAGTCAGGCGGCTAGGGCGACACAAGTAGGAACATCAGCGGCCGGAGCATCATAAGGTGAGACCGCGCATTTACCTTCTAAAGAGAGGTGGCCCCACATGCGACCTTGTGGGGAAAATATGGAGGCCCCTGGGAAGAAACTAAGGTATCTCCTACAATTTACTACTAAAATAATTTTCCTATACTTATGGTTTACTTGGAGAATGCTGCAACAATCGACGACAACTGAATAACTATGGTGAAGACTAGTGAACACTAGGCTTGATATTCTGGACATAGGGTGCATACAGGTGGTGGGAAAGGTGCACTTTAATCACTGACACACATACCTAATAGTCGTGGACACATATTCATGCCAATAGGGGTGGTATGAAGAACTTCATTGACCTCAAAGAAATGAAACCCGAGGATAATGGTAATGATGATGAAGAAGGAGAAGAAGAAAAAGATGATAATGAGGAAGAAGAGGAGGAAGAAAAATTGGAAGAGGAAGAGGAGGAGGCTGAGGATGAGGGTACTAAAGGCGAGGTACCTCAAGGGATAGTGGCCTAATAAAGGATCCCATGTGAGACTATCAAAATCGTAGGCTTCGATGAGGAACTGAACAAATGTCTCAAGGTAAGTTTCAACTCCCATCTCTCTTGGTCCCCTTTATACCCATTAATTGAATCCAATGACCGTGATCTGTCCTATTTAGAAACACAATGGTAGCGGTGATTAGGGATCTCCCACTACAGGGGTAAAAATATACCAATGGTCGTGGAAGGACATCTCCCTAAACCCACATTTGGGGTTGGGAAAGGTAGAGGACCAATCATGGTTGAAACAATAGAAGGGGCTAGAGTGACAACCTCAGAATCTAGAGCCATCCCCAATGATCATAAGGATCCAACTCCAATTATTTAATTGACTAGCTCTGAGGTGTCTTCTATAGTGGAAACCCCTATAGTGAGGTAGGAAATTGATTCGACTGTGCTTATCCCTTGTAAGTCTCTATTTCCATAGACCCACATTTTCCATTTGAGCATCCAGATGACCAAAGTATTCATTATACACAGTGATCATAAGACTAAAATACCTACAAACCAAAGAGTCTAAGAAATATAAGGGAACTCTCTTGATGGCAGCGCCTATTCAGGAAGAGCTGATCATCCGAACTGATTCGACCCTGACATCCAGTGAGCAGGAATTTGAGGCTATAAGTGACATCAATGCCAGGGTGGATCCTGAATCTAGAGAGGGTGAAGAATAAGAATAAATGACCGAGGAGGGCCGCCATCATGTCATAGATCCCATTCCTTCAGAAAGGATGTTGGAGGAAGACCCTACTGCTGATATTCTGGCCATTTTTCCTGAATACAGACCTACAGATCCTAAAGAACTAGACAATGATGATCCCAACATAGCTGAGGAGAGCTGTATGATGCGAATCAAGGCATGGAAGTGCATCAAGTGCTTCCTCAGTCACCCAGATGCAGAATGGATGAGTCATATGGGGTCACATTTCACATGGGTACATTTCCTTTGTGCTAGAGGGGTGGATGCTCTCCATCCCCAAATGATGATTTGTGACTATCTTGATGAGAAGATGTGGGAGAGAAGCCAACACTTAGAAGCCTCCTAGTACAGGGAAAAAATCCAAGAATATACAGAAGTTCTGTGAGGATGAACAAGAACTCCGACACCTTGATGAGAAAATGAATTAATGGGCCACATTTATTGCAAACCAATACAAGCTTATTGAACTACTAAAAGTCCATCTGGAAGAAGCCCAAGAGTAGGTGGTGTAGGTGATCTGTCATATGGATAAAATCCAATATGAGTGGGAACTAATTCATATTTAGGCTGATGAGCTTCACTCCACGACTATTGACAAAGAAAGGGAGATTAGGGAGTGAGATGAAACCCTGGAATCTACATGCCATAAAGTGGTAGAAATGAAGTAGTCTATTGAAGGGGATGATATATAAGGGTCACTTTTTGGATGAACTCATGAAACACATATTCCTCCTTATTTTTTTTTCTGAAATACATGCATGGATTTATCATTTGCTTGTTTTATTTAATCTTTACATCTCAATCATAACTGTGAAGAAACCAGTGATCAATCACTATGCTCACATGGGTCATACCTAATGTGAGAAACAAGGGATGACCACAAAATTATCCACTTTGTGTATGATAGTTCCAACTAAACATCAAATACTCGGGGTCTTCTATTGTCGAATGACCACCTAGAATATCTGAGTTGAGAGAGGGGCTATGACTGGAGGATAAAGATATCATAATAGCCAACTTTCCTTTCCCAATGCACTCTAGTGTATGAGCGGGGTAATTCCAGGGGAATTAGAATCAATCCAACCAAATGGGAATGAAGAGATTGAATCACTATACCCAAAATTCAGAACACGATGGGAGTGGCATGATGATAGAGGATAACTACTGACCATGTTCAAGACATAGTATCCATATTGTGTTATCCTAGAATGAGAATAAACAAATGAGGGCCAACCAATGACCGAGTTCAAAAACACGGGGCTTAACTTGAAATATCATCCCATGTCTTCCGGAGCATTGGCCCAAAGTAGTAGGTGATCCATGAGGCCAAGAATCCATACCATCAGGGGGTTCCTTCGGACATGAGAGGTGATGGGGATCCAAATAAGGGGCATGAAAACCATGGAGATTGAGTGATGGAATGTTCGAATAGATTCTAACACTCTAGAAATTATGCCACCATGAAAAAATCACATTGGTGTGAGCACATTGGACTGACTAAAGATCAAACCTATTTCTAGGCAGAACCTCACTGGTGAGGACCTATAATTCCTTTTAGTTTTACATCACGTAGGTGAGGATGACATATACGTAGTTTAATGTTGTATAATAAGGAAAATGTATGGAATAGTTTAATGTTATATGACTAGGATGCTGCACATAGTTTAAAGTCATACTACCTAGACCCTAACCAAAAGTTTAAAGTCATGTTACATAGACTGAGAGCTCTTAGTTTGAGGTCATAGGGTTCAGACCATAATTAGGGAAAAAGGAACATAATTGGTTCTAAAGGACCAGGAGGGTTGATGTACCTATGGATGGGCTCGAGGCACATGTCCAGGTGTCACTATATATCCCATAAGGATGAGAATCAATTTTTACATAGTTCTTGAAACACAGTGCAGTGAAAGACCAACACTGGTGGGGGAAATCCTCTCTAGTGAGGAAGACGAGGCATCCCATAATTATCATAGGGAATCCCAAAAATTTTTAGGGTAAGGTTGCAGTTTAATGTCATACATTGAGTACATGAACACCCTAAATTAGAAATGTGCAGCATAGAAAACCAAAGAGGTCTATGCCACACCACACATCCTCAAAAGGGGATTATATAATTCTGTGGATGGATGTGGGGATGATACATCCAGATGTCACTACAAATCCTTCATGGGCAGTAATAAATCCACACATATTTCTTAGGACAATCCTATTGTGCAGGTCTAACCCGTTCATAGATAAAAGAAGGCATTTGATATATCTTGTTTTTTCTTTTGCTGCTGGTGTCTCTTTTTTAGAGAAAACAACCTGTGATGGAAATTCCGGGTGTCTCTATGAGAATAAAGCCTATTGTAGGTCTTGACAAGTGGCATGGAAGATGACCAATTCCAAGGGTGATTCCCTCTCAAGTGAGAACACCACAATGTGGTGCCGTTTTTCATCATGAAGCCAGGATGATGATGCCGCGGTTTAAGGTCATATGATAGGACTAGTCCATATAATTTAACATCATGAAATAAGGATTAAACAATTTAACATCATGTGGGATTAGTGAGATCATAGTTTAATGGTCATGGAACTTGAACCATGAGGTTGTGTAGTCCTATGTGTGGGTATTACCTTAACAAAATTCCTAAGCCCACATGATCCATGCTCGGTGTGTGAAACAGGGGGGGGGTATTAGGCTTTCCCCATCACATGAGAGTGAACAATATTAAAAGAGAAATATCAGATGAGAAAATCCCAACCAGTCCGACATTCCTACTCAACATACACGAATGTATGGAGGAGTGGAAGGGTAGTAAAATATGAATCACTACACCTGATATTGGAGATACAATAGCGGTGGAATAATGATGGAGGATAGCTACTAAACATGTTCGATACACAATATCCATATTGTGCAGCCTAGGATGGGAACATACAAGTGAGGGTCGACTGCTGACCATATTCAAAACACAGAACCTAGCTCAAATGTCCCTTAAGATACTCCAGGATGTTGGCCCAAAATGGTAGGAGATCCATGAGGCTGATAATCTATACCGTTCGGGGGTCCTTTCAGACGTGAAATATAATGATACCTAAATAAAGGGGGCATGTAAAGCGTAAACGTACCTGTATATTTTAACGTCATGTGGTAAATATAGAGGAGGGGAAACATGATCTCAAGGGAGGTATATGGTGTGGTTTATCATAAACCCAACATGAATGTGGACCAAGGAGGTTTCATACCACACCATATACTTTCGGGAGAAACCCAGGACAAGAAGGGGGCACAAAGGTTTGTGACTCTACAGTTGGACCTAGGGACAAAATGTCCAGGCATTACTACATATCCCACTATAGTGAGAATCAAGAAACATGTAGTTCTTGAAGATGGAACAACAGATAACTAATTCCCAAAGGGGAATGCCTTCTTAAATAAATACATCATAGTTTCAGGTAGTTTATCATTATACAACTTGAATGTAGAAAGTGTAGTTTAACAACATATGATAAGGATGTTGTGGGTCTTAGTTTATGGTCATAGAGCTCAGACCCAAAGTGAGGCTTTCAAAGCAAAAATTTATAGTGCGACACCTTAAAGAAATTTTATGTGAATGGGGACTAGAAATATCCACACCACACTACACATTACTGATGGAATGAACATATAGTTTAAGGCTATGATGCTTAGACATTGATATGTGGACTCATAGTTTAAGGTCATAGGGTTCAGACCGTAAGGTGGTACAATTTTTCTATGTGGGTACAAATATTACCATGACCCCTAAGACTACATGATCCATGATTAGTGTGGGAAAAAAGGGGATATGAAGATCATATGACAACTGGAATCACATGACAGGGGGAACAGAGATGTGGATTCAAGAATGGACCCACAAAATTGACCTACCCATTCAACGCACAGAGGTACACAGAGGGGTAAAACTGAGAGTGTCCAAATTCCATCTGTACATGAGGATATGAATAGGGATGTGAATCATGAGATATGATATTTGGGACACATTGAGGGAATAATAACGGTGAAGAATAATTGTTGACCATGTTTGAGACACAATATCCATATCACGTAGCCTAGGATAAGAACAAACATCCGAGGTTTGGCCACTGACCACATTCAAAACGAGAAACCTATCTCAAAATTCTGTTCAAGATCCTTTGGGATGTTGACCCAAAATGGTAGGCGAGCCTAAAGACCAAGAATCCGTATCGTCTGGGGGTCCTTTCAGATGTGAAAGATGATGAAGGCCCAAATAAAGGGGCACATGAAGCATGGAAATTTAATGAAAGAATTTCCATGCATGATCCAACACTTTGGGACCTACACCACATCATATATGAGCACATTGATGAGAAATAATAGAGTTTGAGGGATCTGATTAAGAAAAAATGACTAAAAAAGACAAGTGGAAGAAAGAGGAAAAGTGGGTTGATGAACCCAGGGATGTACCCGAAGAAAAGATGTCTGGGCGTTCCTATGTATCCCATAAGGATGGGAATCAAGCCAAACATAGTTATGAAATTTCTTGAAGTTTAGATTCATATAGTAAGGAAGAAGGGGGAGAGGTATCCCCAAAAGGGGAAATGTGTATGGCATGGAAAAATAACCCAACATGAATGAGGATTGAAGAAGCCCACACCACACCATTCACAATACTATTAGAAACTCAGGCCAAGGGGCTAGAAGAGAAATTAAAGAACCTGGGGATGGACCCAAAGACATAATGTATGGTTGTTCCAACATATATTGTGAGGGAAGGAATCAAGCCACACATAGTTCTAGAATGCCGTGTAGTTTAATGTCATGCGGTAAGGACGAATGTGGGATGCTCTCAGGGGAATCACATGGTGTGGCTATTATAAACTCGACATGAATGAGGACCAAGGAGGTATCACACCTACACCACATATTCTTGTGATACATCTAGGACAAGAGGCTAAAAAGATGAAAGACTCTTAATACCTAGGGCTAGACCTGAAGAAAAAAATGTCTGGGCATTCCTACGTATCCTATAAGGATGGGAATCAAGCCAGACATAATTATGGAATTCCATATATTTTAACATCATGTGGTAAGGATGAATGAGTATTTTAGTGTCATTCAGGACATTTGGTGTAGTTTAGAATCATGTAGGATGATTATGTTGGGTGGTTTTATATCCTGTAACCCAGACAGAGCAGAGGGGGAGGTCCCTAAGGAAGGTGTACATGATGCAACTATTGTAAAACCTGACGTGAATGAGAACCAAAGAGGCCACATTCCACACCATGAAATCCTGGGACACTTAGGTCACGGGGACAAAAGGATGAAAAGATTGGTGGTACATGGAGATGGACCCGAAGACAAAACGTCTGGGCATTCCTATGTATCCTGTGAGGGTAGTAATCAAGCCATACGTAGTTCTAGAATTCCATGCAGTTTAACATCATGTGGTAAGGATGTTATCCTAATGGGGATGTGTATGGGGTGGTAGGGTAACATGATGTGAATGAGGACAAAAAAGTTCTTATCCCACACCATTCACAATCCTAGGACAAAAGGGGCACTTTTCTTTTAAGGTTATATATAAAGGACCATAAATTATATATAGTTTAATGTATTACAAGCAGGATGGAGCAGTTTAACATCACGTGGGATGGGAGAGATCCTAGTTTAAGGTTATAGAACTTGGACCATGTGAGGAAAAAAAGGGTCTGAAAATGTTGAGGAACTTGGGGATGGACCTGAAGACAAAATGTATGGGCATTCCTACATATACCGCAAGGGAAGGAATCAAGCCACACGTAGTTCTGAAATTCCGTGCAGTTTAACATCATGTGGTAAGGACTTAGATAAATGGGAAGATCCCTAAAGGGGGATATGTGATGTGGTAGTTGTAAACCCTACATGGATGGGGATAATAGAAGTCTGTACCATGCCACATGATCCCAAGGAACTTAGGTCAAGAGGCCAGAAAGATGACATGATTTATGGTACCTGAGGATAGACCCAGGGACAAAATGTCTGGGTGCTTCTATGTATCCTGTGAGGGAAGGAATCAAGACACATGTAGTTTTGAAGGTGCCATGGAGTTTAACATCATGCAGTATGGATGAAGGTAAAGGGGAAGTATTCTTAAGGGTGGCGCACAATGTGAATTTTTCAAACCTGATGTTAATGGAGATCGAAGAGGTCTCATACCATACCACACACTCCTAGGTTAAACCTTAGGCTGTGAAGACAAAAATGGAGAAACTTGGGGCTAGACCAAAATACATAATGTCTGGGCATTCCTATGTATCATTTGAGGGTGGGAATCAAGCCATACATAGTTCTTGAATGTTGATCAGTTTAATGTTATGCAGTAAGGATAAAGGTGAAATTTTAATGTCATGTAGGATGAGATAAATAAAAACGGGGTTTGTAGTTTAACGTCATGTGGGATGATAATTCTGGGCAGTTTTACATCTTGCAACCTAGATGGAGTAATTTAACATCATGCGGGATGGTAATGCTAGGAAGTTTTACATCCTGTAGCATGGACAGAGTAGTTTAATGTCACGCGAGATGTAATTTTGGGAAATTTTACATCCTGTACCCCAAAAGGATCATTTTAACATCATGTAGGACAAGATAGATCCACATGAAAAGTAATTCTTGGGGAATTTAGCATTGTTGGGAGGAGTGATAAACTCACCATCCATAATTATCAAAGAACATGCACCACTGTGGTAAACCTTGTAAATGATATAAGGTCCCTCCCACTTGGGCTCCAACTTGGGTAGTTTCCTATAGGGTATCATCATCATTCTTAGGGCCAATACCGTGTCACCCTGAAGGAAGGATCAGAGGTGAAATTTATTATTGAAAGCCCTAACTATCTTGTTCTTGAATCTCTCCAAATTGTGTAGGGCTCTGAGCCAATTCTCATTAAGGGATTCTAGCTCAGCTATATGGAATTCCACTATCTTTTTTTGGCATCTACTAATCATAAACAGTTGTGTGGAGTGATGGTTACTAAATATTGATGGGTAAGACTGCCTCTACTCTGTACACTAGGGAATATGAGGTCACATGGGTAGAATTACAGTTCGTCATATGGTAAGCCCATAGAGCATTGGGGAGATTTTCTAACCAACTCTTTTTGTTATGGAAAACCATATTCTAAAAAATATTGGAGAGGGTATTTTTGAATGCCTAGATCTTACCATTTTCTTGTGTATGATAGAAATAAGTGTGGTTAGACCAGATGTTTTACTTGGCATACAGTTTCTTTAGGTCAGCTACCCAAAAGATGGTGCCATAATAAGTGAGGATGGAATGAGGGACTCCAAATCAGTGGATGATGTTAGAGCTCACAAAATCAATGATAGAACATACCTTGACTTCCTTGAGTGAAATCACTTCTTCCCACTTGGAGAAGAAATCTGTGGTAGTTAGAATGAACCTACACTGGCGAGCTTTTTTATGGTGGATATGGTTCCATGACTTCGAGCCCCTAGACTACAAAGGGCCAAGAGTACTTAGTAGTGTGGAGGGGTTTCGGTAGCCGATACACAAATTTGGAATGAATCTAACACATGTGAAACCTCTTGGAGAACTCAATAAAATCATGGAACATGGTGGGATAGAAGTAGCCTAATCTTCAGATATAGTGGGAGATTTTTGACCCAGTCTGATGATACCCCCAAGAAACGACATGGGATTCTTACATAACTTGGGAGATCTCAACTACTTGAATGCAATGGAGGAGAACCACATCAAACCCATGTTTGTAGAGTATCTATTCAAGGTTAGGACCACTATAGAGGGTGAACTACACTACATGACAACAAATTCACTCACATTTATCTCTGTATTTAGATATATTTCCATGTTGGAGGTATTCGACGAAGGGATTCATCCAACCAGGGGTTTCTTCTGCTACGGTAGGGGGATCTAGAGGTCCCAATGTGTAGGCATTAGCCGTAATATGGACTACCTGATGAATGTCATCATTGTACATAGTGACAGGAGTGATGACTCTTTGATGCACCACATGGATAAAAAAGTCATCCTAATAAGGTTCTGTAAGAGATGCAGAAAGGCTGGCCAAGGCATCAGCTCGACCATTTTGTGACCTCAGGATGTAATTGACCTCTATTCAAGAAGGGAGTCGGGCCATCAGTTGGAGAGCATGCTCTAACATGGTCACGAGCTCTAGATTTATGGCGATGTAGTCACCATTGATTTTCTTGATGACTATCTCAAAGTCACCCTTCACATGTAGGCGGGGAACAACAATCTCAAGGGCTAACTCAAGTCAAGTGATGAGAGCATGATACTCTGCCTCATTGTTAGTGTAGCCTTATGACAACAAGAACAAATAGGGAAACATAGCCTATGTGGGTTTCATAAAGACGATACCTAGTCATGATCTGTTGATTTTAGGATCATTGAGCCTTCTTCCAATGGGGCTTTATGAAGTGCCATCAAAGTACATCTTCCAAAATGGCACAACTTGATCCACTGAGAGGATGAACTCATTTGGGAATTCAAGATATAGAGATTTATCTATGGGTGATAGATACACATCCAAGAAATCTACTAATTCCATAATCTTGAAAACTTTCTACAGAACAAACCTAATGTCGAACTGCTAAAGGATCACTACCCACCGAGCTAGATAACCTGTCAATATAGGGTGGTTTAGAATATACTTCAATGAGTCCATAAGGGACACCAACTATATCTCATGGTGCTACAAGTAGTTCTGTAACTTCTTCATTGAAAAAACCAGTGCAAGGTAACTCTTCTAGATATAGGAATATCTAGTCTTGGTGTTGAGGAGCATGCAACTAAGATAGTTTAAACTATTCTCTATCCCTTAATTATTCTTATGAGTGATAAGGGCATCGAGGGACTGTTCTAGGGTGGTCATGTAATGGACCAATGACTTAACAGAGATGTTTGGAATCAAAACCGAAGGTTGGAGCAGGTACTTCTTGATTTCCTCAAAATTGGTCTTACATTCTTCACCCCACTGGTAGACACACCTTTCTTTATGAGCCGAGAAAAGGGCTTACACTTGCTAACAAAATTTGCAATGAATCGGCGTATGTAGGCTAATTGGACTTGAAAGCCTTGAATATCCCAAATTTTGCTTGGAGTAGGCATCTAAATGATGGTCTTGATCTTATATAGATCAATCTTGATGCCTATATATCTAATGATAAAGCCAAGAAACTTTCCATAGGTAACCCCGAAGGCACACTTCAAGGGGTTCATCTTTAGATGGAGAGAGTGGAGGAAGCCAAAAAATTTCTCAAGATCTCTGATATGGTCCTGATGCTGGTGGGATTTGACCACCAGATCTTTGATGTAGCATTCCACTAATGTACTGAGAATCAGTTTGAATATACGATGCATAACATGCTGGTAGGTAGCTTCTGTGTTCTTTAGACCAAAAGGAATTATTTGGTAACAAAAGGTACCTTACGGTGCTCTGAAGGCAGTGAAATATTCTTCATCAGGGTCTATTAATATTGTATTATACCTATAATACCCATCCATGAAGGAGAGATCCTAGAATCCAGCTATGGCATCGATCAACAACTCCATCACTGGAAGGGAAAAATCATCCTTCAGACAGTGACTATTAAGATCCCGAAAGTTGATGCAGACCCCGATCTATCCGTTATTATTCCTGAAAGGAACAATATTTTACAACCATATAGGGTACTGGACTTCCTTAATAGAGTTAAATTTGAAGAGCTTATCAACTTTGGCCTCAACCATTGCACCGTGAGAAGGGTGCATCTTCCTGGGAGGCAGTTTGAACCCGCGATGACTCACCAGGAGACCAAGATGGTGGATGGAGACCTAAGGATCTAGTCCTATTATCTAATTATAGATCTAGTTTAATAAATCCTGATACTACTTCAAGAAATCCACATACTTCTATTTCTCTTCCATAGGCATAGCTACGCTGATCAGTTTTGGCCTCGGGTTTGCCTCGGTATCGAGATTCACCTATATCAACTCATCGAGGCGGAGACACCTTCCTCGAATGTGGGAATAGAATCCTCAAAATCCATTTAATAATACATAGTAAGAGGATCATTGATGAGGGGAAATTATTTTCAGTTAACTGACCCAGAAGGAATTCTAGTGCCGACCTGAGTGGTAGTGGAATCTTCATTGACAGACCCCTGCACCACTGAAACCATGGTGAAAAAAAGATGTCAATCCAATTTTATTGGGTCTTCTATCCAAGGGGCCATGCTTGATAATATTGAAGTAGTAGTGACATGTCATTTTGAGTCAGTTTATCCCAGCTCGGTGGAACATGCATATATTACTTATAGTTATTACCATGGGACAGACATCCCAATACTGTATAGGGGTAGGGGGTTCTGTTATCACCCTAGCATGGTTTGTATAGGAATATAACATGATCCTCCAACATTCCTTGTATCTGAGAACGCGTCTTCCCCTTGTCTCAAAAACAAATAAATAGTGTCCCAAGTTAGGTGTGGTGGCCTCCAACTAGTGAATTAGGAGGATGAATGCACCATCCAAGTCTGTCCATGGGTTGGCTAAAAGAGTAGTGTGATCAACCTCATTGGTTTGAACCCACTTCTCCTTGCTCTTGTAATAGAAGACCTCTAAATAACAGGATTCACAAGAGGTAAAGGGATATACATCACCCTTAAGTATATCCACTTGAACATTAAGGGAGTACTTGAGGAACTAGTGATATGAGGAGGGAACTGCCGTATGCAGATGGAGAAAGGGTCTACCCATCAATGCATTATAGGCAGTGTACTACGAGATGACCATGAATTTGGTGTTAGACCAGGACAACGAACTAGGTCTTTAGACAAATATTTCCACAAAACCTATATTCGGTCCGATCATAACCCTAAATTTTTAGTTTAAAGGGATCCATATCTGCTTCAAATAACCCCAGATTGTAGATCATCCAGGTCGAGATGAGATTGATCCCAAAACCTATGTCAACAAGGAAGCAACGAAATTCCACGCCATTAAGATGGCCTATGACGTACAATGGGTGGATGTTCCCCTATACCAGGGAGCCTTCATCTTCTACTAAGAATGAGATGACAACTTGACATTCTGTATGCTTGACTTCCTCGGCATGGAAGACTTCTGCGGCCGATAACTCTATTTCAAATTTTAGGTGGATTCTCAAAGCCTCTATAAGGGATTCACACATATATTTCGATAGGCATAGAGCCTCAAGGATCAAGATCTTTACAAGAATGCTTTAAAGGTTCTTAATAACATCATACTTCCGTTCTAGGCGCACATTTCTGCCAGTAGGGAGTTGCTCTGTGACATGAGATATGATGGGTGCTGCTGGTCAAACTGGTGGATTATAGCTGGTGGTGGGAATGTCCCATTACTCACTAGCTATACCATGAAATATGACTACTGGATTATTACCCGATGACTTAGTTCCATCTGCATATGAACGTGGTCGATCATGATACAGTCATGGAAGCTCTGCCTGATCAAGGATCACAAATAGCGGCGGTTGCGAATCTGATAAGATAGGATGAGAGGGATGCACATGAAAAACAATGCGCTAAACCTTATATTTAGTACCAGTAGCATGAACGGCTTAACTAGAGGCATTATATTGAGCATCCCAACGATTCATGTATCCATGGTTACGTCGACGATGGCATTGACTAGCAACATTGATAGGATATTCCTAGCACTCCTCATCATTAGGAACCATATATGGGTCCACCAGCTCAATATTATGTACTGAGTCATACTCCTAGTCATCACTTGAGTAATCCTCCATTACTGGGAAAATTCTTGGGGAAATCCCCATTTCTAGGGGCATGAAGTTTCCAAGCATAAGAGATGACTTCAACACCTATGGGGGGATTTTCTTTCCCTTGTTTCATCAATATCTACACTTCTGAGAGGTAGAAGGATGAGATTTGGATGCATAAGTGGTAGTTGGGGAAGGTGTAGTGGCTTTAGGAGGCTCGAGCCGATTTTGGTGGGCACAAATGATGTTGTAGGTGTGATCAACTGCTCTGCGAGCCGTCCAGTCATCATATTTCTGTGACCCATGGATGGAGACCTGCTTCCAGTCACCTTTGTTGTCACTGTATATCTTTATTAATACACACTCCACCTATGCTGGGGCCGGACCCAACCTAACCACATTATTGTCGACTTGGTCCTGAAGTTAGTCCTTGAACACATAACACTACTTGAGGGTATGTCCAAGGAATCAGCGATAGGGCCAATAGTTGGGGAGATCAGTGAGATCAACCTCTTGGGGTCTTCTACATTCTGGAAACTATAGTATTTTACGATCCATAACACTTTGGAAATAGCTAGAGACCTGAGCTTCTTTGAATGAGTAGGTCTGGTTTTTCCTATATGGGAAATGGACCCTAGGATCCTGGCCCTTACGGGGGGCTAGAGCCTAACAAGGAGGTGGGACTTGATTATCTCTCCTAGGTGATAGTGGTTCATTACACAAAGGTGCTTGCAAATTATAAGGTGGGATATGCTGAACCTAAGGCTGATCTTGAGGCTGGGGCCCTCAGTGAGGCTATAGAGGGGGCTCTACTGGTAGCAAATTTAGTGGCATGTGGGCCTCTACTTGTGCAACGAGAGCAGTCTCATCCTTGGATTCTCTTCTTGCAGGGGTTGTGGGAGGCAATGAGCGTGTCTGTTTGTATTTCTACAAGGATTCCTCTAGGTGATGAACCTTATCAGATAAATATCAGAATCCACCTGGGAAGTTCTGAGTGATAAGAGAAGGAACCAATTTAGTCTTCACATTCCCCACATACATCATCAAAAACTGATCTTGAGTTAGCGGTATATCGAGTAAATATGTGAGGCCTTTCCATCTAGTGATAAAGTCTATGACGTGCTCATATGGCCTTTGCTTTCACTTGAAGAGGTCATCAAAACTGGTCTTATGAGTGGTGGAGCTGAACTAATACATAAACTGCCTACGAAGATCCTCCCAACCAGCTACAGACCCAATGTGTAGTTGGCCGTACCAGAAAAATACAGACCCTTCCACTACTTGTACGAAGCATCGGAGATTGGTAGTCTCTTGATGTGATGGAGTTCCCAGCATGGGTCCACACCTTGAGATGAAGTGGGATAGATTCTATAGGGGGTCTCCTATTCCATTGAATGGGGAGAAGTTAGGATTCCCAAAGCTTAGGGGTACTGATGTATCATTCACCCATGCTGGATATGGCTTGCCATCAGGTGGGATTACCACCTGTCAAGTTTCAAGGGCCTCAAGGCGTGTGACGAGATGTGCCATTGGATCATCCTGACAAGGGTTCCAGTCCTAGAAATAATCCCTAACCATCAGTGCATTGGTGAGTTCTTCAACATGATAGGCAGACCCAATGGCTCATGGAGCAGCTGGTGGAATGACCTGAGGAGCTATTGGAGGGATGACCTGCATAACAGTTGGGGGAGTGACCTGAATAGAAACCTAAGGGGATACTGGGGAAACAACCTATGGAGTAGCTGGGGGAAGGTTCTCTCATAGATCAAGCAGATTTGATGATACATACCATGGCCTCTTTCCATAATCTCTGACCTCTATCCTATTGGGATATGTAGGGTTGTTGAGATCAACAGGAGGTAACTCAAGTGGGGAAGCCTGTACCTACCCCTTCTGCCCTGGTGGAGGAAGATTGAGATTATACCGATGATCACCGTAGTCTGGAAGTCGCTCTTATACGTTCTTGTCAAGGAGATCATCAATGAATTTATTATATTTTGCAAGCTGTTAGAGCAACACAACCTTCTTGGGATCATCCTCTATTTTCTACACTGAACCAAACGGGTTAGAGGGATTAGCAGTCCCAATGTGCCCTTTTCCCTTATTGGGATCTTGAAAGATGGGAAATGACTCGACAGGGTCTGCAAGGCCATGTAAGTGTATTTTATGGTGAGTGACAATTTTTTAAGGAACCAATAGCTATGGTACTATCCCCATAGATAGGTTTTCTTCAAAAAGTCTTGCCTTAATTTCCTTCTATGTGAGATCAACCATGTTTACAACCACAACTCTTGGCAGTATGTACTCGATATCATTGAGTAGGTCTGATTATCGCTGGATCATGCTAAAGTGGGGATCATCATACTATCCCCAACCATGGATCTAGACATGCGGAGATTCCTCCTCAATAACTCGGTGAAGTAAAATGAAGCTCTGAACGCATCATTTCTGAAGAGCCTGATGATGATTGGGCGATGCAGGGTGCTAAGCCATAGGAAGCGTGACTAACTCAACCAGGAAACATTTCTAGCCAATTTCTTCATAATGATCTTGCATTTTTGGATAATCCAATCGAATATGATATAGATGGAAGTGCATCATCCCCAAAGTTTGGCAGAAACACATGACTTAATCTTGGGTAAGCAGCTCTAGAATGTTGAAGTCTGAAGTAGCGATTGGCCAAAAAATCTCGAGAATATGGTCTGAAGCAAGAATGTCCCACAAAATCCTTCATTCTGAATTGGTATATGGCCCTTGGTTGACCCATTCTTAAAATAGGGATGGACGAGGAATTGATAATAGCACTGATATAGAACACTGTGGTGGCAGGCTGGTCGGTGGAGAATACGGTGTGTGGGCTGAAAAACCACTGTATACTGGGCTGTCACCTAAGGACTATACTAACTGCATCACAACATCCCTATAGGATAGGGTATAGACCGAAACTTCCTATGTTAGGGTGGTGATTGTTGGTGATGAATCTAGTTGGTGCTCATCATCCATCGGTCCCCAAAACAACTCTTTGTGATCTATGGTTGAGGTATAGAATGATACTGGTGATGAAAAAGTGGACTGCATGACTAGACCCTGAAAGGAATCCAAATATTACTCATCCTACATATATATGTGAAGGGATTCATGGATCTAGTGCATTTCAATTTCTAGAAGGATGAAGATTACACGTCTGGTTCCTACCCTAGACTCTGAAGTAAAGGATTAGGGCGAAGGCTCTATCATCAAATCACAATCTGCTTCAGAGTCTAAAAAGTTGACTAGATTGACAGTGATCTATCACTACATAGGATTCTTCCTTTGGTGATAATGACTCGCCCTTATGCTTCGGGATGGTTCCTCAAGGTAGGTTAAATCTTTCATGCCATGAAATCCCTCAAGGTCCACTTCCTCCAAAAAACGCGTTGCCTCTCGATTAATTTTTTTTCAGAACGCAAAGAATTTCACACTGTGAATCCCTCTTTAATGCCATGTAAAAGTGTTCACATCATGAAACATTCCAAGAAAAGCCACGAAACCAAACTTCACACTGTGAAATCAAGTTACACAACGTGTAACCCCCCTGCTTCCTTATTTTAACAACTGAACTTCTTCAAACTCCCTCCGAGCCTCCTCTAAGCACTTACAAAAACCAAAACTCACAATGTAATGGACCAGTAGGACACATACCATTATATTAGATACCTCTCAAATAATTCTCACCCTTTAGAATTCAAAACCAAACCCAAAAGAAAGAGGGGTACGAATAACCACCCCACGAGATACCTCTCAAGGACCTCATCACACCTTAAACACTACCACCAACTAAACATGCCAAACCAAAAGACCACAACCACACCACCACACAACCAAAAAACTGCACTATCCCAAACATAAGAATTAGGAAATTCTATCCCCCATGTCAAGATATTATCCACTCTGGGTGGAAATAACTTTCCCGTATGGGTTTAATCACATCAAAATTAATGTTTCTAAATTAGAAATATAGTCTCCCCCTTTCCACATGTCACAAATTTATCACACATTGAACCACACACACCTTAAACCAAGGGTGAAAACAAATCATTTCATAAATCAAGGTCAAAAAATTACATTTCAAAATGCAATAGAATAAGGAAAAACTCAAAAAAACTCTGGATAATGGGCATGAATATGTGTTTATCACTCCCAAGTACTCTCCTACAGGACACCATACCTCCACAAAACACAAACCAAAGTAATGTTCCATCCATGCAACACCTTCTCTTGATGATCCTGGATCTCTACCAGATGCTCCACGTACATCTTGTCATCCTCGATATCCAACTCTCCCCAATCAAGGACATGAGAGTCATTGTGAATATACTTATAAAGTTGAGATATGTGGAAGACATCATGGATCCTATATAACTATGGTGGAAATTCCAACTAGTATTCCACTTCACCAAATCATCCCAACACCTCGAAGAGTCCAAAAAACTTGGGAGAAAGCTTGATCCCTCTGCCAAACCTCCACTTCCCATGTCGAGGGGAAACCTTTAAGAACATGTGTTCCTTAACCTCTAACTCCAAGGGACTCCTCCTATGATCAACATAGGACTTATGCCAGTCTTGTGCTGCTTTCTTCCTCTCATGAACAAGCTGAACCTTCTCTATCATGATTTTTACCATGTCTGAACCAAGAAAAGCTGTCACCCCAAACTCCATCAAGCACAATGGAGAAAGACACGGTCTCCCATACAACTCTTCAAATGGAGCCATGCCAATGGAAGAGTGATATATGTTATTATAAGAAAACTCTACCAAGGGTAAGTGTCACACCCAAGATCTGCCAAAGTCCAAGAAACATCCTATAATGTTTGAATAATCCTCTTTGTCTACCCATCTTTCTGAGGGTGGAAAGAAGCATTGAGGTGTAACTGAGTTCCAAAATCATGTTGAAATCCCCTCCAGAACCATGAGGTAAAACATACATCCTGATCCAAGAAAATATACCTCATAACTCTATGAAACCACACCACTTAATCCACATACCTCCTAGACAAGGCATCCACTGTGCCTAACTCTTTGATCACTAAGAAGTGGGATTATTTCGTCAACTGATCCGCTATCACCCAAATAACATCGTAGCCTCCCTAATCCCTGGGTAACCCTATGATGAAATCCATCGAGACATTATCCCAATTCTACTCAGGGACATACAAGGGAAACAAAAAAACCACCAGGAATATGGTGCTCAGCCTTTACCAACTGGCATACCAAGCATCTCGCCACAAACTCCGCTACTTCTCATTTTATCCTGGGCCACCAAAACTACATCTTCAATCAATGGTAAATTTTATAAATTCCTGGGCGTAATACTAAAGGTGAGTTATGAAACTCATGAATAACTCCCTCACACATTGCTACTGGAATAAACAACCTCCCATGGAACAACATCTAATTATGACCATCCTCTAACCATCCCTCTAGATCATCACTATGACCAACATTATTGTGCAACACATACACTTCCGAGTCTCTATTTTGAGACTCATACACTAGCTGCATCAGAGAAGATTACACTATCATCTGGAACAAACAACCTCTACCACCATCCATTTCTTCATCTAAGTGAAAGTCCACTAACTCTATTGCTTTCCAAGCATTTGCAGATTCTCGAATAACCTCATTATGTGAATTTATACTTAAAGAATCGGCTAAAACATTACCCTTTACTGAGGTGTAGGAGATCTCAAAATCATAGTCCTAAAGAAAATCCACCCACCTTCACTATCATAAGTTCAGATCTCACTGTGAAAAGATATACCTCAAGCTCTTGTGATCCATGAAGACCAAAAAGCACTCCCCAATGAGGTAATTCCACCATAACTTCAGCACGAACACAATTGATTCCAACTATAGATCATGGGTGGCATAGTTATGTTCACAGGGACGTAACTTCCTAGACCCATAAGTGATCATTTCTCACTAATGCATCAAGACGCATCCCAAATCCAAACAAGAATCATTATATAACACCTCAAACATCACCCCTTCCTCTGGAAACCAGAGCACTGGAGCACTAACCAAATTCCCCTTAAAGTAACCAAATACTTCATAACACTGCTCAATGCACAAAAAATCTTGTTCCTTTCAAGTTAGAGCTGTCAATGGTGCTATAAATCAAGATAAATCAGGTAAAAACCTCCAATAATAGCCTGCGAGACCAAGAAAATTGTGAAATTATTCCACATTCTTGGGTACTTCCCAAGAAACAACCACTTAAACCTTTGATGGGTTAACCTCCACACCCTTATTAGACACAAAGTGACCAAGTAAATTCACCTCTCATGTCCAAATTTTATACCTGGAAAACTTTATGTAGAGATGGTGGCATCAAAGAACCTACAAGACAGTTATGAGATGCACGACGTGCTCCTCCTTTGACTTTGAGTAAACCAGGATATCATCGATAAATAGGATGATGAAATGATCTAGGAACTCATGAAAGATGGATTTCATAATCCCCATGAACATGGATGATTCTTTCATAACATTGAATGGCATGACTAAGAACTTGAAGTTTCCATACCTATATATAAAAGAAGTCTTTCGGATATCGCTCTCCTTCACCCTCAACCGATGATATCCAGACCGTAGATTGATCTTAGAAAACCAAATTTCCTCTCTCAGCTGGTTAAAAAGATCTTCTATCCTCAGAAGAGGGTAAGGGTTATTGACCGTCACCTGATTCAACCTCCGGTAGTCTATGCACAACCTTATACTAGCATCCACCTTCTTTAAAAACAACACTGGAGCACCCCACGATGATATGCTGGGTCAGCTAAAACCCTTTTGCATCAGATCAAATATTTGAATCCTCAACTCCCACAACTCATAAGGTTCCATCCGATAAGGCGCCATCAAAATCAGAGAAGCACCATGCTACAATTCTATCCCGAACTCAATGTCATGTCGAGGGGGTAGCATCAAAACCTCCTTAGGAAAAACATTCAGGAACTCCCCCAAGAACTCTAATAACCTCCACCATAATAATGTTTAATTATTCCACTGACAGATCATCCAATAAGGAAAAAAGAGGCTCCATACACCGACTTCCCACCTGACAGTTCTGCTCACCAATGAAAACCACACGCTGACCATACATATCTGAAAACACAACTCTTCTCCAGAAGCAGTCGATAACATCATGCATGGAATAAAACCAGTCGATGCCGATAATGAAATCATATGATTACATCCATATCAAGAAGAGATCCCCATAGGATTGATGCGGTCCCATCATCAGTCTACATCCTTGACACACATCAAACAAGTTGGTCTGATCTGACTGGCATTGTAACGTCTTGAGATTTTAAAAGGAAAAACTATGTACTTAAATGAACTACTAAATACTATGTGACCTTTATAAACTAACCATTAAACATAATTTTGTTGCTTCTATGTTTTGAATTTCAAAAAATAGACATACATGGTTGCGATCAGTAAGTTTTTTGGAGTCTGATAGAACAAACTTAATTTTTGGTAAATAGTAACCTACCCTTTTGAATAGTAACATACCCTTATGAATAGTAACATTACCCTTAAGAATAGTAATTTACCCTTATGAATAGTAATGTACCCTTATGAATAGTAACTTGAACATTATGAATAGTAATGTACCCTTATGAATAGTAAATTCACCAATGAAATTATAAATAAAATTTATCCATATTATGAGTATCAATATTATATAATTATATCATAATATAAGTAAATAAATATTTTCAAAATTATTGATTAAGCGTTGGTATTTTTGTATGCCATATATATTTAACTACAAATTTATGATTAATTTAATAATTTAAATGAAAATTTATTATCATAAAATTTATTCATAAATAATTATTTTTATGACCTATGATTATAAGATAATTTTAAGAGACCTTAAGTAATTTTTCAAAGTGTTAGAAAAGTAGTTTTAAATTTAAAATTGCATTTTTCAAATAAATTATGATTTATTTAAAAATTAAATTAATCAAGTTTAGAAAATTATTTTAAAAAAATGGAGTTCATTTTTTAATTCTACATGTCAAAAAATGGTTAGGGTAAATTTTTTGGGGTTTTCTGAAATTCTTGAATTTTTGATGAATAGTAAAATATGATAAATTATGATAAATGCTAAATACTTGATTTAATGCATCATAAGTGATGCAAGGATGATGTAAGAGCACTTGGTTTGAACTCACATGAACTTATTACTATTTGGTCTCACATTAATCAAGACTATTCATAGTCTTGAGCAAAAATATTAAACTAATGATTAAAATAATGTAAAACCCCTCCTCTCATCCACTATAAATACCCCTCACCCCCTCTTCCTCTCACACTTCTAAATATTTTATAATTGTCCAAGTTCTATCCAATATCCTTCCCAAGGCTATTTCCCACGTCCAATACCTACTTTTCTCACAAAAAGGCCAAAACCAAAGGCCTTAAAGAGGATCTCAAGGAGAAGAGATGAAGAGGTAAGAATCCTCTTCCTTTTTCTTGTGTTTTATTTTCAATTCATTTTCTTTTCTTATAATCCCTTATCTTACCCAAATACAAGAAGAATTAAAGCTCCATTATTACATATATTCTGTATTTTTATCATTTTTATGGAAAATTCCTTAACTTACTTCATCTCCTCCCCCTCTTATAAAAACATCGTTCGTGATGTGTTGTTTTACCAAAATAATGGGCGATGTGTTTGAAATTTCCTTTAATTCCTTCAAAACTATTTATAAAACCATTTTAATGGTCTAAATAGAATGTAATTATTATTATATAACCTATTTTATGTTCTTTAATGAACTTCTATGCATGAAATTAAATTATATAATGAAACAAGTTCATGATTATCGAAGAACCACAAAAAATGATCTAAATAAATATCATTAATGTTTTATCTAAAGATTCATCATCATATATGAAAAAAAATGATTTATGGTATCATTATATATTCTGGAAACATATTATTACCATTTAATTCCACTTCTGGAATTTCATTTCCATATGATAAGAAAATCAAATACAAACCGGCCATAGAAATCATGTAAAGAACGCACCCAAAACAATGGAAGGAACAAAATACTAATAACTAAAGGGTGAAATGATGTTATAAAATGATCATATAAGGTGTTATAAACATGAAAATGTTTCTTTAAGATATTAATAACACTCTTTTAACCATTAAATAGGAGGTTTAAACAATTTTTAAGTAAGAAAAATCCGAGGTAAGGGAATTCTTAACCCAATTTCCATTCTTTGGATTAACCTTCTACTTTATTCATTATGTGGTATTTAAGATTATTTATGTGATGATTTTTTGTTTATATTATGTTGTATTATGTGTATTTATAGTTTATACACATATCCTTTCCATTTAATTAATTCTCACTTCAATTACATTTGTAAGGGACTTTCCTTTTAAAATCCTTTTTAAAATCTCTTTAATGAAATTTAAAAAGATTGTTTATATAGAATGAGTAGTTCTACTGATTTCATGATGCATTATTACTATGATTTTTCCATTAAATGTTGAAATGGTAATCTCATAATTATGTGCAAGGTTTTTACATTTTAAAAGTGATTTGTTTTACAAAAAAGGGAATTTTGAAAACATTAATGTGTTTTTCTCAAGGGTTCAAATGAGTTATGAAGTGTTTTATTCATGATACGTTCCTTGGACATAGTTATGTTGAGATTATCCCATTATAGATCAAGATATGTTGGGTTTATCCCATTATAGCTCAAGATTTTTTGGGTTGAGCCCATTATATCTCATGATATGTTGGGTTGAGCCCATTATAGCTCAAGATATGATGGGTGAGCCCCATTATAGCTCTCTAATGCATTGGGTACTCTATAGATGGAATTTGACTGAATGGTTTTTCCATGTGTAAGGATGATTGTAAGTGTGAGATGGTAAATATGTACCAAGGAAACTACATGATGTTTTTCTACGCATGCTTATGAGTTTTCAAGAAAAGGGGTTTTAAAGGGTTTTCATGTTTCCACTGGACTAATGGTTTTTCATTCTTTATGTACCTTACTGAGCTTTTTGTGCTCATACCAAGTTTTTAAAATGTTTTTCATAGGATTCATTAGATGTTAAAAGGATAGTTAAAGTGCTAATTTAGATGAATCCAATTAGTTATATTGTAATTATTTTTGTAAACCCTGATTCAATATATGTAAGTTGTTGTCTAATTCTCTAGAACCTAGACTGGAAAAGGTCCTCATTTTTATAAATTAATGTGTATTTTTCAGTTATCTATTATAAAAAAATACAAAACATGTTTTGGTATTGAATCCAGAAGTGCAGGTTCAGGTCTTTATAGGCATACTCAACACTAGGGGAAAGGGAAGCCTCTCTACGTCTAGTTCCAGAGCATGGGCTGAAGTGGGTGAAACAAAGGAGTATAAAGCTCCTGAATCAAACAAAGCACAAGAAAGGGTACTAAACAAGCTGATCATACCTCGAACAATCTCTAGTATTGATGAAACTCCTACCTCTACTGTGTGTAAATGACCACACCTAGATCCTCTTAACCTCTTCTAATAACCACCTCCATGACCACGCTTAGATTGAGGTCCCTAAGGAACATCCTGAGGTCAGACTCTACCTGATCCATCTCCCCTCGGTGGAGCATGAGCCCGATGTCCCTACTACTGAAACAACCTAGATGGAACTGCTAATGAGGATGGAACTAAACCAGTCCACCTCTACCATAACAAGCTCAAACTTCTATTGGAAACTAATTCTGAAGATGTCCACAGACTCTACAGATGAAACATCTCAGTTCCAAGCCCACAGAAAGGGTATAGGAACCACTAACACCAGAAGTCCATAAGGAAAACTACTGAGGTCGACTCCCTTCCAGTCGAAACCTCAAAGTTTGTGGTGCCTGGAACCTTCCATTGATAACCCTGACACTCAAATAACTCTAATGGATACCCTTTAATGATAGACATCCTCACAAGTGCATCCACTCGATCACCTTCGCCTTCTTCTGAACCTCCAAGTACGTCGGCAATGTAAAGGGAGTAACAAAATACTAGATATAAGGATGAAGTGCCTCATCTAGGTGTCTCACACAAGAATCCTCATCCCGAAAAAGATATGAGGTGAAGTGAAAAAGATCCCTGATCTTGATCCCAAGTTACTTCATTAACATACTCCCATACTGAAGGGAGATTAGCTTCTACCTCTTCTCAGCTTTCATAGTTGACAAAAGGAACTCCAACTAGAACTCCTTCAGAAAGTCAACCCACAAAACGTATGCCTTTTTTATATCCCCTATATAAAGCATCCACCACTGACACACAACTTCTCGCATATGACTAACTGCCAAAGGAACCCTGTATTTTCTCAGAGCATGAATCAAACTGAAGGTGATCTCAAGTTCCTTGATCCATCTCTCCATATTCATATTAAAAACACTTCCCTTTTACTTTCCCAAGGCCTGACACTGGAAATAATGTAACGTCTTATGCCACTAGTCTTCCTTTTCCACTCGATCAACCCTCCGCTGGTCAACTGGATTGGCCTGCTGAGCCTCAACTTCCCGAGCCACACATGGAAGATGATTGGGTGCCATTGCTAAAAGATAAATAAGGAATTATTAAGCCCAAGTGGTATGGAATTTTATTTAAGATTTATTGTAATTCATTCTTTTCATCCTATCCATTTTAACCTTCCCAAAAATCCCAATTCAAATAAGAACACAAGTTATTATGATGCATTTACCTTCTCTAGGTCTATACCCTGCAAACAGTTTAGCCTCACATGGTCATTTGGTAGGCACATTATCATTGGATCGGGTTATGAGGGCCCTAAAATACCATGTCCTAGCTAGTCTTCTCTGGACTATATCACACACCAAGATCGCCTGACACTGTTTCCCTACCAACCCCTGATATCCTCACTGCGCCTAACCCTAAAGTCCATCCTATCTCTCAAAAATCACCTCTGATACCATTATTTTATGACCCCTCCCTCCAAAGATTCGCCTCTTAGGTTGACAATGAATAAAAAGAGATAATGACCCTAAAGTCCCATCTCCAGTAGGCCTCGATGTGGTGACCAACACCAAGGGTATACAAATCTCACAAAAATGGAAGGTATTGCCTTTTTTTGAAAAACAAGATCAAGATATAAGATATATTAGCCTAAAAAAAAATCCAAGATGTATACATATATATAAATATATATATATACACAAAAGAAATCCCAAATCCATCCCACATGAATGTTTAAAACAAAACCATTACAGATATAATAAAAACTCCAAAGTAAGTAACCAAAGCAAAACTAAGCAGCGACACAACAACTATCGAAAAGTTCGAGCTAGAAAGGTTTAGCACGGTCCATGTAATCATACTAGAAACCTAAAATCATTTTATATATGTAGGTTGAGCATAGAAGTGTACTCAGTAGAAACACCAAAGTCTCTTATACACAAGTGAGAGAAGCATACTAATGCCCTTGTGAGAAAAAAGCATAACCAAACAACACCTAAGAAGATATACTAATAATACCCACCTCACCAAAGCATGACCACTAAGTAACACAAGTCATGTAAAGTAATATAGTAATCATATCAATGATAGGGTACCCCTCACCACTTTCCCACTAGTTTAGCTACTCTTTCATAATGGAAAACTTCCTCATGCTCCCACCTCTTCTGAAAGAACTATGTCACAACCCACCCATACACACATAGGTCCCACAACCACACCTCTTACCATCACCTGGGCCACAAGCCACATCACATCCCACCCACAGACACCTAGGCCACAAGCCACATCACATCCCACCCACATACACCTGGGCCACATACCACATCACATCTCATCTTGAAGAAATATGGGAAAATGCAACTAATCTCAACCCGAAGACACCTGGGAAAACACAAATCATCTCATCCCAAGGATACTTGAAAAAAAACTCACCCGCACACACTTGGGAATAACAAACCAAAACTTACCTGAATAATCTTAGGCTATCACTACTTGGAAGAAGGAGCAGTGAAGAGAGGGTGGCCAACCATCCATCCTCCCACTGGGATGTTTGGGAAAGACACCCCACCCCATGATGATGGAAGTGTTGGACACATAGTTCTTAACTAGGTTGGGGTGCGTATGGAAATCACAAAGTAAATACATGTATATATAGATATAATACCAAAAAATATTTTCCAACCTATGGGTTCTAAAACAAATAACTAGCTCATAATACTACCAACTTTGCTGCTACCTCTAAATGCAATCACCACACAACAAGTCACAACTTATTTCCAATTCCCAAACATTTTTGTTAAACCATTACCATTATTTATTCACAACTCACTTATTCATTATGTTAACCAAACCAAACAAGATAGTTCCAAACTTTATTAACAAATTACTTATTCATTTATTCTAGTACTATTTGGGAAACTACGAAGCACAACACACAACAATCCACACAACAAAATTCACACATGGAGAAACTCCGATTGAATTACCCATACCAACCAAAACAAGTCCCCAACTCTCAACCACACCTAGAAACACTACCAAGGAACAACTTGATTGCAACCCCACTACAAAAAACTACCCATCCATTCCATAATCAATCAATCTCTCAAATTGAGATTCCATCACACCTCCCAAACCACCCCACAACACACAACCATGCTCCTAACTACAACACCACACAAACCACACAAGGCACAATTTTCAAATTTAATAAGGCATCCCTTATTCAGATTCCACTTGTTAATTTAGGGGTTATCACAAAACAATATCATCCTAGGGCATCCATTCATTAGTCAAGTATACATAATTATCCATTTACATTTAGGGAAATACCACAACAACCATAGATAAAGTAGTAGACACAACAAATATAACCAAAATAAAAATATCCACCAACGACCACCATTTTTAGCGGGAAATTCATCCCATATAAACATAATATTATAATCAATAACAAAGTTGCAAAAATCATGGAAACAAACATCATTTTCCCTCAATTTCAATTATCCAGTTCTTTATCTTGAATTAGTCAGCACAACCATAATCCAAGGGTAAAAAAAGAAAAACCCCTCCCACATGATGAAAAATAAAGAGAAATAAGGGAATCCCTACCTCGAAGGGGTGTCAACGTTCTTCACATGAGAATGGATCACATAACGGTCCTCTGATTACCTATCCTGCAAGATCTGTATCCATCTGAGGATGCCACGACACCACTACACCAACAAAAACAAAGAGAGACCCCATTAGGAATCATGGATAAGCACACTCCATAGAATAGTGAGGAGATATTGAAGACAACAAGACGAAACAAAGGGAAATTTATAGAAAACTAAGGGAGAATGTACCATGGATCACCACATATCTTCAATGAACGATCACCGAGTTCAATGGATCGAAGAGGGAGGAAGAGGGTTCAAAGAACTCCTCAGGGTGCCTAGGGTTTGTATATAATGAGAGAGATTAATGAAACCATAGGATTTTTGAAAACCCAAGTAGTTGGAATGTTTTAAAACATTACAACATTTGGGGATTACACTATGTGAAATCCCCTTTCACACTGTGAAATCCCTCAAGGTCCACTTCTACCAAAAAACACGTCGTCTCTTGGTTATTTTTTTCAGACCCAAAAGCATTTCAAGATGTGAATCCCTCTTTCATGCTATGTAAAAGTCTTCACGTCATGAATCTTTCTAGGAAAAGCTGTGAAACCAAACTTCACATCGTGAAATCAAGTTACACAACATGTAACCTCCCTGCTTCCAGCTTTTAACAACTGAACTACTGCAAACTTCCTCCGAGCCTCCTCCATGAACTTCCAACAACCAAAACTCACAATGTAATGAACCGAGAGGATATATTCCATTATATAAATAGACAAAAATTATAAAGAATAATTTGATTCATAAATTTAACCAAAAAAACTCAATATTCAAAAGGATTGAAAAATATCAAAGTAGAACTTAAATCAAAACAAAATAGGAAACCACAAATATAAAGCCATTAAACATGCTGGGAACTAAGGTGGAACCACTATAGTAGGAAATATACCAAAATCTTCCCATATATTCCACTAATACTAAAAATATTTAACACAATTTATATAAAATAATTAGAAGTATGAAAAAAACCATCAAAATAATTTCATAAAAAATAGGGAAGTTCCATATAAAAATAGTTTATATAAAATCATAATTTAACAAGATTGTTATGACCAAATGATTTATAAAAAAAATAATTTATTAAACAACATATATGTTCTTTCCTCTTAGAATACCCATTCCATATACCCAAAAACACATGTGTGTATCCAAGATGATAGTTCCAATACTCATGAGTGGTAGCTCATTTTCTATACCAGTCATCACTTGATCATTCCATAGCATTTCCCAATTGGAATAGAAAAAAAAGTCCAAATCCAAAAAGTCCACTTATAATGAAATCATAGACACATGCCAATCCATGTATTCCAAAGTCTCTTTAAAACATTCTTTCTTTGAATAGTTTCTCTTTTAGGATTTTAAAGAAACACGTTGTGTGCGCCTTTCTAAACCATGATTTGAAAACCATATAAAAATAGTGTTTTCAATAATCTTTAATCAAAATTTCCCATGAAAACATAATAAAGAGTTTAGAAATCCAAATACTTCAAGTTCTAGAAGAAGCGAAGAGAGAAATAATTCACCTATCTCAATCAGTTTCTGTTCTAGAAGAATCACATAATGATATTGGTAGATATAGGTTCTTTCTTCCTTACCATAAACAATTACTAACAATACCCATCAAAAATTTTTCCTAACACATATATTCAAGCATAACAAATCTAATATAGGGTTCTTCATGAGAGGAAACAAAGATATCTTGAAAAAGTGGAAATAGATAACATACCTTGATTCTCAAGATCTAACACACCAAGATCCATTAAAGTCATATCTATATTGAAGATATTCACAAAAAATACATAGAGGAGTCCTCAAATTAAAGAGACAAATAAAACAAAGAAATAATGATGTATTTAAGGATTTTTTGAGTTAAAAATCCAATTTTCGAATTTAATTAATCACATTTCATGGTTAGGCCAAATAGTTTACCAAACCATGCACCAATTGTACACACACTACTATTTAATTAATCCCAAATCACATGGTTTTGATACATAGTTTGAAAATTCATGAACCAATTTTTCAGATAAACTTTATCCCATTTTTAACAATTATTAAGGGAATGCATACAATTTCCCATAACTGTACGCTAACCATGTTCCTCTTCTTGGAATCTCTTAAGATGCTACAAATTTACTCAAGGAATCAGAATAGTTTCCCCTAACCATGTGCCAACCATGAAACCTCTCAAAGACTTCCAAAAATTTCCAAAATCTACCTGAAAATTCCTAATACTAATCCCAACCAAACCATATCTCAAAAAAAAATAGTGTCACATACCTTAAAAAATGGGCATTATATTCTCCCCACCAACTATAAATATAGATATTGGCGGTGATTTGGAAGAGATATAATCATTAATCCAGAATTAATTCCTCACATTCCCAGATCTCCTTCTGAACTTGAACATGCTGCCATAATACTTGCACCGGGAAAATACATTTAATACATAATAGATTCTCTTATTTGATGAAAATATATACTAGTTCATGGATAAATATAGAATCTAACTCAAGATAAATACAATCCCATTGAATTAAATGGTTAGGGTTAGATTGGTGTTATTTGGAGTAAGATGGATAGAAGGGTAGGGGTGAATTTCCCTTTTAAAAATTAAAGAAAATGCAAAAGGTAAATTCAAAACTAAATGATAGTAATACGATAATTGATAATTTCATTATATATTTAAAAGTTAATTTCAATTTTAATTGAGTTAATATTAAAAATGAAAATGGACATATCATATTTTTATAATTATTCCTATTGAGTTTTTATATGTATTGAAAAATAAATAATCGATGCATAAAATAAAAAATAAGGAAACACAGTTTGATAAAGGGGTTTGAGAACAACTCGATGTGAACCCCTAAGTCTCCTCCTCTTTGGTTGAGAGGTGTTTTTATTTCTCCCTTGATCTTTATGGTGACCAATAAACCCATCCCTCAGGTTTATAGTTGCGGTAATCCTATTTAACTTCTTTGATATCCCATGAACTATCCCTCACTTTTTGTGGTAGTGAGAACCTTTTGTACAAGAATATGGAGAAATAAAGGTTTTCTTGGCACAATATCATTAAAAAACCACTATCTAATCTCTCATTATGATTCTTAAAATTAATATGATATATAGAGAGATAAAAGAATAAGATATACTGAGAAATTTATGAATAATTATATATGGATCTTGAGAGAACTTTTTGATTGGAGAGAAATAAATATAGCTTCATAGTTGATGTTCTAATGCTTTTATCAATTGATCAATGGTTTATATAAGCCTACAAGGGATCCTATTTATATCCTCAAATATACCAAGGAATATTTTATAATTCAAAAATCTCATTAATCACTTTAAAATATTGATTAAGAGCTATAGGGTCTATTAAAATAAAGATAGTTGACTTAGTGTTCTAATTCCATTAGATAGCCAATGCACCTTACTGACTGGTCGATGGTGCACGAAGCTAGAAAATTTTATCCAAAATCCATCAGTTACTCAGATGGAGGAACTGGATACCTGGTGGAACTACTATAGGAGTATAGGTTATTCCTTATTTTCATCATATGTCTAATGAACTTTCTACAACATGGGCATTCTTTATATATGCCACTAGCTAGCCGGTGGTGCCTTCAGTTCTTTAACTTCACAATTGGCCTCCCTAGATTCCTTCCATGGATTTCAATTGACCCTATAACATTATTATAATATCTAAAAACATGATAAATTATAGTTTTAATCCTTCAATAATATCATCATGATGCATTTGAAAAGTCTTTAATATATTAATTAAGTCCATTAAAGATATGACTACAAGTCCAAAATGTGAGACTAAAATTCACTCAATATGAAATTGTTAGACGAAAAAAATGTTTATGATCATGAAAACACTATGATAGATAGAGTGGTACAAAAAATAGTACTTATATAATTAATATACATAGAATACATCATAAATCAAACTGAACCTTAGTTGTAAATCCAATCGATAAGATACACAAAAAATCCATTCAAGTATCTCAAAAGGTCTAACATAAAAAAGGAGAAAACTTCCCATATTTACCCAGATTATGATGCCCCAACCTTGGGGATACCTTTAAGAAAAAATTTACCCCCAATAAAAATGATAACAGGTGACGATGATGATCTGAAAAATATTTATGATGACTCTAGGCCACTTACCTTCTTTTCTCAATCATTTGAATCTCCTCTATCATCTCAAGCACTAAAAAAGGTCTAATTATTGAATTATCTCCTATCACGACCCAATAAAGTGGATAGAAACATATAAGACCATACAATGATTTGAATGGATCCATATTTATCATGTCTTGGAAACTACTATTCTATGATAACTCCACTATAGGTAAATGATCCTCCCATGAGCCACATAAATTCATAACACAAGATCAGAGCATGTTTTCAAATGTATAGATCATTTATTCTAAATACCCATCCATTTTAGGATAATATTACATAGTCATAGATAATTGGGTTCCAAGGTCTTGTTGTAAGGACAACTAAATTTGAGAGTTAAACCTCAGGTCTTAGTCAGATATGATCAAAATTGGCACACCATGAAACTTTTCCTACTTATCATATATAAAAACTTTCTAGGTCATATACTATATTAGATTCAAAGAATGGAATGAATTGGTATGAATTTATGATTCATTCCATAGTCATCTTAATGGAATAATTCTTCTAAATTATTCTTGGTAAACCTATGACAAATACCATAATGATTTTCTCTAACTTTTATACTGGTATAGGTAAGGAATGAAACATTCCAACTAGTCTTTGATGCTTCTACTAGTTCTACTGACATTCAAGGTCTTTTAAAACATGTTCAAAGACTCTTAATTTCACACACAACTACCAAAAATGGTTCCTTAGCTCCTTATACATCTTTTGGATTCCTGGATAAATATCTCATTTTTTGAATGGTGATAAGTGGAAAGAAGTATTTCTTAATAAAATAGAGTAACTACTATCTGATTTTGAAAACACAACACCAAGTTACCATCTTATGACTATCCATTAATGGTCTCCGCACTATTAAATTTTGACCTCATGGTTATATAATTAGGGTCACATTTTGAGTATCCTTAACCTACTGAACCAAATTAGGAATAAGATACATCAATAAGAATATTACAATACTATATTGATTAGTGAAATCTAGATGCATAACAAGGTATTCATAATAACCATAATAGATCCTAAAAGTTGTCTTCAAGATATCTATCATATTAACCCAAAGTTGGTGACAACTTGATAATAAATCAATTTTAGAGAACCATTACCTCACCATAAATTGATCAAACATATCATTAATTCATGGAATAGTATGTTGATTCTTTATTATAGCCTGATTTAGCTTACAATGATCAATGTAAATCCAAAGATAAACATACACCTTCTTCACAAAGAGAACTAGAGTGACTCAAGGTGATGCACTGAGTATTATAAAACTTATGATTTCTAAATATTTCAACCATACCTTTAATTACCTCAATTCTATTAGTTCCATTCTATAATATTTAAGTGAAATAAGATTGGTCCCAAGTAGCAGATCAATCAAAAATTACATTTCCATTTAAAGTGGAAAGATAAATTTTCATGGAAAGAATGAGGATATTGATCTACTATGGCTGAAAAATATCTTTTCTTTATTACATAAATAGTTTCAAAAGTTAATGTTTCCAAATGATAAGTTATAGTTCTGAACATTACTACCAATGGTCCTACTCTACTAGCATTTAGATCTCAATCCCCCTTAAAGAAATATACCATTCCATTAGTGGATATAAAACTCACTTGCTAAGCATAACAATCGATGTGATCCTTGAAATATATCAACCATTCCATTCCTATAATTAGATCAAATATGTTCATATCTAGAATGGAAAAATACCAAACAAAATGAGACCCATAAATAGTCATAGAACATGATATACACTTAAAGACTTTACACTCCTATTTCCCCAGAGGTGTTTGGATGATCATAACATAAGGCATAATTTACACATGAATACCCATAATACTTATGACATGAGAAGTAATAAAAGAGTGGTATGTTCTTGTATCAAACAAAAATTTCATAAGAGTTGAGTTCATAAGGATGGTACCTTTCACCATCGAAGGGCCAGATTGATCCTACATGACTATTAGCTTTGTATCATACAAATTATTACTAGCACCTATAAAATACTATTTGATTACTTGTGGTTGTTGAATTAACTATGGTGTTGGGGTGTTCATAGAATCACCTTGAATCACTTGGTTCTGAGGTCAAGAACTATTTTTATGTGACTGAACCACTTGAGAATAAGAGGATTGCAGAATTTTGGTGCTATTTCCACAAGTTTTCACTGGGGTGCTAGTAAATTAATGCATGATGTGTCCCATTTGACCATAATTATGAAAATTTTGAGATAGTTTTGTACAATCCCTTTTCAAATGTTCCAAATATCCAAATTAAAAATAATATGGTATGGTGCTGTGATGTAGAGGAAAAGAAACTAATTCGATTGATTAGTTATTTAGTGTCATGTTACCTTGAGAATAGTTTTCCCTTTCCCTCTTATTTCTAGCATTGGATTTCCCTCTTATACCCATGTAGGTAAAATTTTCCCCCTACCATAGGTTCCAATATTGAATTTTTATACCATAGTTACTTTATTAACCATATTTTTATAATCACCAATACATAATATGACTAATTTAGAGTGAATGTATAGTCATATTCCTACCTCAGAAATATGTGCTTTCAGGTACTCACTAGTGGTGACCTTTGGATAAAAGTGATGTCATTTCATGATCTTAGCTACATACTCCATGAAATATTGATTTTATTATTTGAGAATAAATAAATCTTCCATATTTATGATCTTGAAGGTATGTGGGTAGAATTGTTTGTTAAAAAATTCCTCAAACCCTTGATAAGTAAGGTCACAGTCTTGTTTATTTTGAACAATTATATACCATCATTTCCTTAAAAGGTATTAAAGTATTTATACCACTATATTTACCTTGATATTAGGGTTCCCCAAAAATCAAATATTCTATTAATCTGACCAAGCCATGCCTTCATGTTTTCCGCTCCTAAATCCCCCCAAAATATTGGTGGATTCTGCTTTTGAAATTCCAATTATGGATTTTCATGGCATGGTTTTTGAATTTTATTTACCTTATCAATAGATTGTAAGGATTGAAATATACTCCTTACAAGTTTTTGATTCACCCATGGTTCATGTTGAACCACATTTTTATCCATGTCCTCTTACTAATTTCTAATCTTTGTATTGGTACCATATCTCTATAACCACAAATAATTTATACTTAGTCACCACATTACAAATAAATTGAATGATTAGTAAATTTAAAGTCATAACAAACCAAATTATCATAAAAATATTTAAACATTCATCAAATGAAACATAGATAATGCAGTCCTAGTGGGAAGTCTACCTACTAATTCATGATACTCCACACCCATCATCTAAACCCAAGAAGAAGAGATTAAAATAGTCATAAAGGTGTCTATAAACACTTTTTATACCCAAACCAACCTGGTAACTTGAATTTTAGTATAAGGTAGTTAAATATTCCTTTTTTATGCTCTATATTTCAAGTTCCAACTCATCCCACCTTTAGAACTATCATATCAACAGATGGACCAGACCAAATTGATACCATTTGTAACATGTCACCTATAACCAGTTGGATTGGTATGAGTCATAGGTGTTATTGAACTTAGGTGATGTCCCTAGGACACTAAAGGTTGGAAATAAATTCTAAGGGATTTACTAAAATTTGGGGGATGTTTTTCCCTCAATAAAAAACCTGCGACAAACAATAGTGAAGAGACATAATATAACACATAAAGGTTACCAAAATAACTCAATATCCAAAAAAGACTAAACAATATCTGAGTAGAATAAAAAAAGGAAATAAAAAATCCAAAGATATGAGAGATGATAGTACACAAGGTGAAGCCAATCCATACACCAAGACTTGATCAAATCCCAAGATTCATCTCCCATCATCCATGAACAAAACATCACAATGCTCTACTAGAAAATATAAAATCATCCCCTTACCCATTTCATGAAAAACATCATCTGTGCAACATCTCACCTTGAGTGACACTCAATAGTTCCCTAAAGCGGTTGGACAAAAGACCTCAAGAATATCTCCCCAAATGCCAGAGGCTCCAAACTTGTAGTGAGAGCCTTGGGTAAGTTTGTGGGGAGACTATGATATCATTGATCAGAGTAGATAACAGAAGAAGATATATATATATATATATATATATATATATAAATAAATAAGAAGAATCAATGACAACATCCATATAGCAACAAAAACCAAAAGAAAAAACATGAAATATAATGAAATAAAGTGAGGAAGCTGAATAAATAAGAAGAAGAAATTGATGATGATAGTATGTCATGTGTCTATACAAAAATGAGCAATCAAGGGCAAGAGATATGAGAATATATTACATAATGACAAAAAGTAAGAAATCCAAAAACTGTTATATCTAGCATCTCGAGCATAAGATTGGTACTCTACTCCCAAATCCATCCTAAAAATGTAAATCAAGCATTAGAAGCTGGATACTTACCTTTGTCTACACCTACAATCATAAAGAATACTTGGATACCAAAGGAACCTAATCAGGGTGTAAGATATAATCTTAGTAGGCTTACAACCATGGTGTAAAGTAATTTTCATTTCATTCCACATAAATATAAATAGTGTTCTATAAGAGTTTAAATGTAATAAATAATTAAATAAATAAAGCATTAGACTGGGTTCCACTTAGACACCCTCTCAACTACCAACTTCAGCCTAATCCAGTGTGTTTAAACTGATAGGACCTACAATGGTAAGGTGAGAGGTAATATGTTCCATAAGCTGGACTGCCCCCTAGCTTGTTATTAGGTTTGAAGTACACATCCTTACATTATTTAAACCAACTAACCATATCTCATTTGAAAAAAATTATTTCATTTGAAATCATTTTAATAATCTCTTTATAAAAAATGTTTAGACTCCTTGAACCCATCCTTGGAAATACAGAGAGACCTACCAAGTATCTCTTAAAGGGATCAGTCAAGGTCTAATGCTAATAGTCCATCCAAGGTGACCCCAATATGAAGTCCCAAGTGTCACTCTGGCTTGAGGTAAAAATAGTATGAACTAACCTTAGAGTCTATAACTATTATCACACATAGGGGACCAAGTCACTCTTATAACATATTATAACAATTCGTGCCATTGAGACCATACAAGGTGTCTCCCCTATGGATCTAGGGTCACTCATCTAGAGGAAAATACAGATAACATATGGAAATCCCATATCAAGCATAGTTGATGTCACCCCCAACATATTTAAAAACCATTTAAAAAAACAAAAAAAAGGAATGAGAGTTTGTCCAAGGGGTCCTTAAGTTGGAACCCCCTTGGTTCACCCCCAACACTATGGAAACAGCAATAACCAAGAATTATATATATAACATGTATAATAAGGACCATCTATTTTAGTTAAGAATTTACAGTATAAGGCTCACCGATCAAGGAAAAACCATTTATCAATCTCATTTAAGTCACATGGACCAAGGCATAAGCACTTGGCCAATAAATTCAACCCAACCAACCATAAGTTTCATGGGGAAATGGATAGTTATGAGGCTCAAACCATTATAATTTCAAAACATATCTCAATTTAAGTTCCTTTAAATTCTATTAAAGCCATTAGATCATATTAATCTTAATTGGTTAAGGAATTTCATTGAGAATATTACATTCAATCCAAAATGCACACGACATATTAATTTATTCAATTCAATTTAAGTCCAACCATCCTTAAGTGGCATGGAGAAAGGCTTGTCACCAGGTTCATTACCCTAACCAAATCAATTTACAACCCAAGGAATTGGTCATATGACAACACAATTCAAGGGGGTGATGAATCATTTTAGAAAAATGGTATAATAAGGGCCTCTAAAGGATAGCTCACCCAAAGGGGTAGCATAAGCCAAGGAGACCAATGACTAAGGTGATTTTCCACTAGTTAGGGCCATAAAACACATCTGAAACAACTCAAAATAATTAAATTCACATTTTGGAGGCTTCGCCAACATATCCTGAAGAGTTCCACAATGGAATAATTTATGAAACACAACGAAATGATGAAAAAAGGGTATAACCACCTACCTTATCCTTGTAGATATTAGCTCATCTAGTATCAATGTTTGATTCAAGAAAGGTTGGAAGAAAATGACAAAACCTTCAAATAACCTAAAAATGGGACAAACAAGCTTGCAACCAAATAGTTAAATGGATGGGATCAATAACTTGAAATATATTAAATAGGATTTGATATCGTACCTCTAGTTATCCATAAGATCTAACAGAAAACGAATCAGAGGCCGTATGGAGGCTCCACCATGATTCCTAGGTTGAGAGGAGAAATGGGTTTCAAAGAGGGAGGAGGATATTAGCTGATAGAAAAAATAAGGAGGAGGAATAAGGGTTTAATTAATTCATTAAAGGATGGTATTTTATAAATTTTACCCAAAAATTACACTATGTATGGTTTGGCCACAAAGTTTGGGAAAACCTTTCACCAACCGTGCACCATTCACTACTATAAGGGGAATATGACACAATTTTACAAAAAATTTGAATAACCATGCACAAACCATGCAAAATATCTCTACCATAGATTACATATGGATTGCATGACCACGTTCCCTAGGTTCAATGGTTTCATACAAACCATGCAGCCCAGTCTGCAATCCCTTTTTCGGGGTTTCAGGATCTGAATGACCCCCAAACGCACTCGAGGACTCCTTGAATTTATTAGACATCATATTTAGGTAAATTTAAGGGTATTAAAACCAAAAAGTAATGGTATGTACCTTTATAAAAATCTAGGACATTACAACCTCTCCTCCTTAAGACAACTCATTCCCAAGTTTCCTATATGAGGGTAGTAGAATTTCATCTGATAAGAGTTCCATCCACTGATCATGTACATCATCTTCCCACTACCAGGTCTTTTCTTATACATATCTGTGCTACCATAGTACCTAGACTAGAGAAATCAACCTACCTCAGAGAACCTTCATGCTTTGATCAACTATACTTACAAGACTCTCCTTGAAGGATGCATCCACTTCCAGCTCGATATCCTTAGGGTCAAATGAATGATATGGGTTGACATGATACTATCGAAGATGATATAAATGGAAGATGTCATAAATGTAATGGTACCTTTGAGGTAATAACAATTGATAGGATATTATCCCAAATCTCTTCACTATCTCGAAAGTCATGAAATATCTCAGTGATAAATTTATCTGTCTCCTGATTCATCTGTGACCCAATTTGGGTGATACATGTAGAAAGAACCGATGCCACACCTCAAACTCAAGAGGTATATGGTGGTGATTGGTATAAGACTTATACCTATATTGATCTATATCTATATGCTTTTAAATCATATGGACTTGCTCTGAAGTCACCTGAATGAGATGAGGTCCCAATAAAGCTGCCTCACCTACCTCTAGCCAACATAGAGGTGAATAACACAGTCTACCATAGAGGGCCTCATATAGAGCCATCTGAATCATTTCTTGAAAGATGTTATTATAGGAAAATTAACCAGAAGAATATGCTTCTCCTAGGAACCTCCAAAATCAAGGATACATGCCCGTAACATATCCTTTAACACCCAAATCATATGTTCGAACTTCCCATTAGTTTGAGGGTGATATAAAATACTCAAGGGAACCTTTAAACCTAGTTCCTTATATAACCCTTTACAAAATTGTGAAGTGAAGTGGACATCTCTATCTGAAATGATATAATGGGTCACACTATGAAGTCACACTATCTTCTGGATGTATATCCTTCATAGATCATCAATAGAAAAGGTATCCCGAATCAGTAAGAAGTATGCGAACTTGGTTAAACTATCAATGATCACCCATAATACATCACTAAATCAAGGGGATCTTGGAAATCCTGTAATGAAATCCATGGTGACATCATTCCATTTCTGCTCAATAATGGATAATGGCTGTAGAAGTCTAGTAGGTCGATGGTGCTCTACCTTGACCTACTGACAGGTGGAGCATCGAGTAATGAAACCTTATCTCTACCTCTTCACACATGGACACCATTACTAATGAAACATGACTCAATACATCTTGGTAAGGCCATAATGAACTGCCCAAACAGAGGCACATGATTCCCTCATCAGCTCTTCTCGTATATCTAAAGGTACCCATACACGACCACAAAAGAGTAAGGTCTCACTGCCATCAACAACCCAATAAGAATTTGTGTTTTCTCCTAATATGTTCTCCCTCAAGATAAGTCCCTTAGAATCTGATAATTTTCTCATCCAGACATACTCTAGGAGAGAGGATGTCACTTCTAGAGCTACTAAAACTGATTTCCCATACCAATATTGAGCCTCAATATGTATTTAAGAAAACAAAGACATAAACTACCACTCAATACTCAACTCCTTGATGGATTGTGTTTGAGTCTTACAACTCAAGGAATCAAACACTACATTACCATTTCCAGGTGTGTAAGGAAGCTCAAAGTAAAATGACTACATGTATTCCACCCACCTGCACTGCCTCAGATTCAATTCATACTGAGTGAATATGTATTTGAGAATTTAATGGTCCGTGTAAACAAAAAACCGATCACCCAATAAGTAGTAAATCCAAAAGTGTAGGGCATGAATCACTCTTTCTAACTCAAGGTCATGCATAGGATAATTATTCTCACATGGCCTTAGCTGGAGGGATCCATATTCCATGACTCAATTACCTTGCATTAGAATTGCACCCATACCGATTCCTGAAGTACCACAATAGACTATATAACTTCTTATTGACTTAGTTATAATCATAATCGAAGCTTAATAGAGTCTTCCCTTTAAATCCTGAAAATATATCTCACAAGTTTCATTCTAGTCTAACTTTACACCCTTCTTGGTAAAACATGTAAGCAACACTTCCAGGCATGAGAAGTCCTGTATAAAATTCTTTTAATAGCCAACTAGTCCCAAGAAGCTATGTATTACAAACACATTATTGTGATAATCCTAGGAAACTACGATTATCACCTACTCTGGGTCAACTAATATGCCTTCCTTAGATATTATATGACCCAATAAGTGAACATTGCTGATCTAAAAGTGGCATTTAATGAGATTTACATATAGATAGTGCCCTCTCAGTGTACTCAGCATGATCTCAATATGATTGGCACGATCATGTCTAGAGAGAGAGTACACTAAGATGTTGTCTATAAATACTACCATGAAAGAATCAAGATATGGGTGAAAAATATGATTCATCAAATCCATAAAGACTGACAGCACATTCATCAAACTGAACGACAAAAATAGATACTCATACAAGCCATACCTGCTCCATAATATTGTACGTAGTATATATGACAACATCACATGAACTTGATGGTAGCCCAACCTCAAATAATTTTTAGAGAAAATATTTTCTCCTCATAATTGGTCAAAGAGGTCATCTATATGAGGTATTGGATACCTATTCTTCACCGTAAGTTGGTTCAGTCGGCAGTAACCCACACACAATCAATGACTACCATCCACCTTCATGTAAAAAAGGATAGGTGAACCCCATGGTGATGTGTTAGGTTATATGAAAATCTTATCCTATAAGTATTCAAGCTGATTCTTGAGTTCCCGAATTTCTTTTGATGAAATCCTATATGGAGGTATAGACACTGGTGCCGCACCTGGAACAAGCTCAATGGTGAACTCAAATTCCCTATTAATAGGTAATCTAGAGAAATTTTCAGGGAATACATCCCTAAAATGATCCACAATAGGAAGTAATTCTACCAACTGCATTACCTGATCATTTATAAAAGACTAACCATCTAGGTTGTCATCCCACCTATCCTAGTACACTTGAGTCCAACTCAATTTTTCTAGAGACCCCATTATCCCTTAATGATATATGTATTTCCCTTAGGTGATGCGAATGACACTTGGAAGTGATAGCAATCCACCGGGCCTTGATAAGGCACAAGCCAGTCCATACTAAGAATGAAATAAAATCCCATCATCTTGAGGACATAGAAACTATATAGAAAATGGTACCCACCTATCTCAAGGGGGAAATATTTTCACTGGAATATACCCTCTGTTCAAACTCCTAACATTATGTCAAGGGTCATAACACCATTAGAGTATTCAATCACTAAGCACAAACTTCCCATAGTTGAGAAGATAAGAAAGAGTGCGATGCACCTGTATCAAATAAGGAAAATACTAAAGTAGAGGCTACCGGAATAGTAACTCTAACTGTAGATATCATTGTATTCTAATCCTATGGAGTAGGATGTACAAAAGAGATATAGCCAAAACTATTACCCTGAGATACTACCTGATTAGCTTGAGCAAGTCCACTCTGTTGACGATAGAACTCTAAATCCTGAATAACTCAGCCTCAACCACATGCACAACCTGAAAAAACTATAGAAGATCAACTAATCACCCAGTGAGGTGTCACTGACCCTACACCTAAAGGCGGCGGAGGTGCATAACCTCACTCATTTGGCACAGAAGGAAAGTAATTTCAGAAATGCTAGAGGAAACCTATCCTGCCGCAAGCTTGGAACTCGATTAGGCTCCTCATACATTGTGGATTTTAATGGTCTAGATTTCCATAATAATAGAACACTATAGGATCAGATCATTCCACCTGGCTAGTACTACCCCCACGTGTACCCTTAAATCATTGCTTCTTTCTACTAGGTATACCACTGCTAGTATGCCTGGAAACCGATCTACCCAACTTCACATCACCTGACACCCTCAGGCTTCACTCAGTGATGAGGGCCTAGTTCACTATCTCAGAAATGACATTAATCTAAAAGACATTCACCTACGAGCATATATCATAAGCAGTCCCATCCTCATAGCACCTTGCAGCAGTCAGATCGTCACCAATCAAGGTTGGTTAAAAAAATAGAAACTCAGTGAAGCGAGATGAGTATTCCATCACCGACATGTCACCTTACTCAAGGTGCATGAATTATTGAACTCAGTATGTACTCAAATAAGAGGGAAGAAATAGTCGAAGAAAAAAGTCTGGAAGTCTACCCAGATCATACTCTGATGTTGACCAACATTCATCAGAACATCACACCATCACTTGGTTGAGTCACACAACATATAGGTCACAAGCTTGACCCTCCACTCTGGAGGTGTCTCGAGGTGATCAAATATTGAAACCATAGAGTCTAACTATGATTTAGAATCCTGAGGTCCACCATCAATTGAGAAGGTGGGTGGATATTACTGTTGTAATTCCCTAGTCATCTCTTCCATAGAAGGTGTAGGTCAAGGAGAACCTTTCACTGTTTGCATTAAGTAGAGAAAACTATCCCAAAAATGGGCATCAACACCCTGTGTAAGGTCTATAGGAGGTGCCTCAGGTGGCACTATAGGAGGTATCATGGGTGGATTAGGGCCCAACACCTCTAAAGTATGCTCATCACCACTTTCCTAGCATACAACATGAGGATGTAGTGGCGACATAGATCTACAGTTTCCAAACACACACCTCAGATAAGATTTTTAACAGATAGAGAAAGTTGTAAATAAGGAAAAGTACAATCCTTCCTATAAGCACGTACAACCCCTAGCTTGATCCAAGATCCAGTTCTGGGTAAGAAGCAATAGAAAAATAAAGGAACAAAGAGACACGACCTACAACCCACTACTAAGGTTAGGTCAGGCTAAGGTCTCTCATCATATATATAAGGATCCCCTTTAAACTTAAGAATGCATTAATTTTAATTCCTTTGGATTAATTATTATTTAATTTTTTATTCGAATCATGGTCCAGTTAATTGAGTCTTTAATTCCAATTTATAAGGGACATACACCTTACAAATTGAAATTGGCATGTCAACAAACCGCACCCTAGACTTTACACCAGATGATGGGTGTAACAGGCATTAGATGTGGTTTTACTAGATGAGTTGCTATTAGAACTCACCAATCAACCGACTAATGTGGAATTATTGGTCAATTGAACCAACTATTCCATCGTTTAAAACTATATCACACTATAATCCATAAATAAAAAGTCACATGTGACAATCACACACAATACAGGAAATGCATGCTAATAAGTAGATATGACCTAGAAAGATGCATAGAAATTCAGTATTATTGTGCCTATTATGATGCATGATTTCAATGTTCCCTCATATCATTAGGCATGGGCTAAACAATCCAATCAATTAAATCCAATATTAGTAACAACATAATTCAAATGAGCCACCCAATGGTAAAATCCAATGAAACCATAATAGGCACAATCAATAAAAACATTTACCCATCCTACATAATTTTAGTTTCCATTATATGTGGGGTAGAAACTCCCAGGAACAAGATCTTAACCAAATTCCCATGTCCTAATCTCCCGTCTAACCAAAATAGTAAGACAAAAAGGTAAACCCCTTTAACACCACTTTGTAGTATCCCTCCTCGAGTGCCAATCAACAGTTCCCCAAAGTGGTTGGCCACAAGACCTCAAGAATCTCCCTAAATGACAGAGGCTTTTGAATAGTAGTGAGGGCCTTGGGTAAGTTTGTGGGGAGACTATTCCCTCATTAATCAGAGTAGATCATAGAAGAACATACACACACACACACATAAAATAGTGGAAGCAATGAAAACATCTAGATAACATCGGGAACCAAAATCACAAACATAAAATATAATGAAATAAAGCGCATAAGATGAATAAATAAGGAGAATCAAATGAAGATGATAGGTTTTCACATTTCTATAAAAAAATGAGTAAGCAGGGGCAGGGGATTCAAGCATATACTATATACTGACAAAAAGTAAGAAATCCAAAAATTTCTACAGTTAGAATATCGATCATAAGCTCAATAATATGCTCCCAAATCCATCCTAGAAATGTAAATCAAGAATTAGAAGCTGACTAATTCCCTTTTTCTACACCTTGAATAATAAAGTATACTCGATTACCAAAGGTGCTCGAGCAGGGTGTGAGATATAATCTTAGTAGGCCAACACCCATAATTTCAAGGCCTTTCCGTTTCATGCCATATAAATATGAACAGTGTTACATAACAATTTAAATGAAAGATATAATTAAATAACTAAATCATTGGACTGAGTTCCACTTGGACACCCACCCAACTACCTACTTCGGGCTACGATGTTGTGTTTGAACTGATAGGACCTACAATAGTAAAGTAAGAAGTAATATGTTCCATAGAATGGACTATCCCCAAGATTATTATTGGGCTTGGAGGACACATCCCTATATTATCTAAACCAACTAACCATTTCTCATTTAAAAACATTTATTTTATTTGAAAAAATTTTAATCATATCTTTATAAAACATGTCGAGACTCCTTGAGCCCATCCTTCGAAATCTAGAGAGACTTTTTAAGTATCATTCTAAGGGCTCGGTCAAGGTCCAATGCTAAGATTCCATCCAAGGTGACCCAAGTATGAAGTCCCAAGTATCACTCTATCATGAAATAAAAATAGTATGAACTAACCTCTGAGTCTATACCTAGTATTGCACATAGGGGCCTGAGTTTCTCTCATGGCATGGTACAATCAATCATGACATCGATACCGTCTAAGGGGTCTCCCCTAGGGAACTGGAGTCACTCATATGAAGGAAAATTAAGATAATGTATGGTAAAACAATATCAAGCATAGCTGATTTCCCCTAATGTATTTAATAACCATTTACAAAAACTGACAAAGGAACGAGAGTCCATCCAAGGGGTCCTTAAGTCAGAACCCCTTGGTTCACCCTTGACACTATGCCAACTGAACTTAACCAAGAATCACATGTATGAAATTTATAGAAAGTTCTATATCATTTAGTTAAACATTTACATTATAAGGCTCATTTTTCAAGGGAAAACCATTTATCAGTATCATTTACGTCACATGGGCCAAGGCATAGACACTTGACCAATACATTCAACCCAACCAACCATAATTGGAATGGGTAAAGGGCTAGTCATGAAGCTCAAACCATTATAATTTCAAAACATAGTTCAATTGAAGGGTCTTAACATTCTATTCAATCCATTAGATCATATTAGGCTTAATTGGTTAAGGAATTTCATTGGGAATATTACATTCAAGCCAGAAGGCACACAAAATAATCATTTATTAAATTAAATTTAAGTCTAACCATCCTCAAGTGGCATGGAGCAAGGATTTTCACCAGGATCATTACCATAACCAAATAAATTTACAACCCAATTCATTGGCCATATGACAACACACTTCAAGGGGGTGTTAAATAATTTTTTAATGAAGGGAAAATAAGGGCCTATAAAGGATAAATCATGAAAAGGGGTAGCATAATCCAAGGTGACCAATTACTAAGGTGATTTTCTACTATTTAGGGTCACAACACACATGAAAAAAAAATCAGAATAATTAAATTCACATTTTGGAGGCTTCACCGGATTAGATCAGCGAGTGGAACAATGTCATAATTTATTAAACAAAACAAAATGATAGAAAAAGTGAATGAACACCTACCTTATACTTATAGATCTTATCTCGTCTAGTATCAATATTTTATTCAAGTTGGGTTGGAAGAAAATGATGAAACCATAAAATGACCTAAAAATGGGGAAAATGATCTTGTAACCAAATATCACAATATATGAGATGAAGAACTTGAAATATATTGGAGAGGATTCAAGATCACTCCTCTAGTTATCCATTGGATCTGACGGTGGATGAATTGAAGACCGTATAAATGCTCCATATTGATTCCAAGGTTGAGAGGAGAAATGGGTTTCAAAGAGGAAGGAGGAGATTAGCTGTTAGAGGAAATAAGGAGGAAGAAGAAGGGTTTATTTAATTCACTAAATTAGGGAATTTTAGTGATTTTACCTAAAAATTACACTATGTGGGGTTTAACTACATAGTTTGGTCAAACCATGTGCCAATCGTGTGCCATTCACTACTATAAGGGTCACATTGCATGATTTTCCACACAGTTTGACTAACCATGTGCAAATCATGAAAAAAATCTCTACTACAGATTGCAGACGACTTGCGTGACCATGCACCCTGGGTCGCACAGTTGCAGACAAACTGTGCAGCCTAGTCCGCTCTCCCTTTTTTAGGCTTTCAGGTTATGAACAACCCCCATACACACTCGATGCCTCCTTAACTTGATTAATAATAATATTTAGGGCCATTTAATGAAATTCAAACTAAAAATTAATGATCTATACCTTTACGTAATGACAGGATGTTACAGTCTGCATATATACCAAGGTGAATATGCAGGGAGTGAGTATATTGACTCAGTAGGAAATAATATAAAATATTCCCATGCACACCACTAATATCAGAACATATTATAATAATTTATACAAAATAAGCTGGAGTATTAAACTAGTTATCAAAAGTATTTCATAAAAAACAGGAAAGTGGAATATTAAAAAAAATTATATCGAAGTATAATTTAACAAGAATTAAATGAACAACTAGTTTATAAAATAACCATTTATTAAAAAATATATCATTTATTTCCTATTGGAATACCCATTCCATATACTCGCACACACATACATGAATTGATGATGATAGTTCTAATACTCATGAGTAGTAATTTATCTTCCATACCAAGTCGTCACTTGATCATGCAACCACATGCCCCAATTGGAATAAGCAACCAAGTTTGAATCCAATAAGGACCCTCATAATGAAATTATGAACACACACTAACCTGTGTATTAAAAAATCTCTTTAAAACGTGATTTCGTTAAAAAAATTATATTTTAGGCCTTTAAACAAAAACATTGTGTGCATCTTTCTAAACTATGATTTAAAAACCATATGACCAAATCATTTACAATAATCCTTAATTAGGGGGTATTCCACAAAAATAGAATCAATAGTTTAGAAATACAAAGACTTAAAGTTCCAGAAAAAGCGTAAAGATAAAGAAGCTACCGACCTCAAATGGTTTTTATTATAGAATAATTGCACAATGATCTAGGCAGGTCTGATTTCCTCCTTCCTTCCCTTCAATAATTCCCAACAAAACCGATCGAAAAAAAGTCCCAACCCATATATTTGTGTAAGGACCCGACCCTAGTTTCCCAGAGCCGGTGACTTATTTGATTACATTGGAATACATACAAGGAATATGAATCCAAAAGGACCAAGTAGTTTAGTATTATTGGAAACAATAAACATACATAAGTTCAACTTTACATATGGAAAGGAAAACAACACTAAATTATTCCACTAGCAACACCATGTCTCCTAGATTATGCTTGCATGTCATTCATAATTTACTTTTTCATATCCTGAGAAAAATGAAACATAAGAAAGGGGTGAGCTCAAACACTCAGCAAGAGTAAGAAATACAACGGAAGATAGCATAAACATAAGACATGGTGAATAATTGAAAACACATGCCTTTAATAATGAACTTGAACACAATATGGCAGAAATATGAGTTGAGTAAATAATTCCATAATAAAACATAATCATGGGTATTATACTAGTCTAATAACCACATGAACTTCAAATACTAGCATCATAATGAGGGAAGTGCATATACCGTACATCATAACCATACCGTCCATGCCTCTTGCTAGGACCATAAATAATCATTTTGTCAAGGCCTAGTGCCAAAACCATAGTTTGTCTCATGAGACCTACCGATGAATTGATGGGATATAGTGGGTCCCACCCTTCACATAATAAGTCCAATGCATTCCTCATGTGATCAGGGATAAATATAAACAACATATACATTCATATTGAAACTATCATAAGAAATGTAACTATCTTTCCCCAATCATTAAAAAAAATCACTAACCATTCTGAGTAATATGGTGAATGGTTTTAGGATAGATAATACAAAATAGAGTTAGTCATAAAAAATTAAATCAAATATGGTATATTACTTCATAAATTATTAAACCCAATAATACATAATAAATAACAAGAGTGTTGAATCAAACGAAAACACTCTTATAAAATCATTAAGCAATTTTGAGACAAATACTCTTTTATTTTGAAAAGAAGAGTTCTTTTGGAAAAAAATATTTGTATAAAACCATAAGTGAAGTAAGATATTATTTTCATAATATAATGAGTGATTTTATAAATATAATGGTTTCCAAAAAAAGATTAGATATTTCCCTTGAAAATAGGTAAGAAGTTGAGATGTTCCCTTGAATCGGGCTTGTATTTTAAAATAAATTTTGAAAGTTCCTTTTAAAACATGTAACTATCCATAAAATAAGGAAGGGTTATGGTTGGTAATCATATATATAATACTCAAAAAGAATTTATGAGGAGTAAAAAATAATAAATAATAATTTCATTGAGGTAATTAGACAATTAAAGTAACCCGAATGAAAATGGGAATTCAGGTGGAAACACCCTTACCTTAACTCCGAACGTGTTCCTATCTCAAACTTAAGATCCTAGAATATGAAATTATAATTATTAATAACTTATTTAATAACCTATTGGACATGTATTTAGTTTATCATAATTCTGGTTAGTTCATTTATGTATTTATTGATAAGTTATTGTATTGAATTCCATCATTCCAGAGTGTTCATTCTCTTTATTTGCATATTTGGTTCACTTGTTTTTAAGTATGTGGAATGGATGAAAATATCCATAATTGAAATTATATATTATTTATGAACATAAATAGGTGTTATTGGTCATTTATATAACTTGGTTTCATGGAAAGAGGATGAATTATTATATAGAACCTTAATGATAATTGTTTCGGTTAATTTGTGGGTTTTGATTACAACAAACTCATTTTTATTTATAACTTAATAACATTTGTAAAAAGAGGTTAAAGAATCTTACATAGGTTATATTACATACATAATAATCTGGTTAAACCATAACAATAATGGTTTCATGACCATAATTGAGAATGATAATAGAAATCGAAATCCCATCGTCCTTGAATGTGGAAAATTGACACTTCTCAGATGGTGTTCTTACTACTAGTATAAAATAGGGTAAAAGGGGGAGATGATGGTAAATTATTACACTATCATAAAAAAATTAAAGTAAATATAAGGTGCCAGAGTCATCACAAAATTTTGATAAGGATAGGTAATAGAAAAAGAAAACAAATGAACTTGAAAGGAAAGACAAAGAATTGAAAATAGGAAATTACCTCTTGAACCAAACTTCCTTGAGAGCCTCCTTAAGTGAGAGGTTTTGGTCTTTTTATGAGACACAGGATTTATAGACGTGGGATAGGAGATTGGGAGGCTATTTGGATATAATTTGGATAACTCAAAAGGATTGAGAAGGGTGAAGAGAAGAGGGAGTGAGAGGGGGTTTTTATAGTGGAGGGGAGAGGGGATTTCTTAATATAAAATTCATTAATTTATTATATCTCCTCAAGATAAGGAATAGTGAGTATTAAATGACCAACAATAGTAATTTTATAATTTGAGTTCAAACCAAGTGGTATTACATCACTTGTGATGTCATGAATAGTGTATTTAACTGATAATTTGCATATACGGTATTTTACCGTATTTCATTATTCATAAATAATTCAAGTATTCCAGAAAAATACCAAAAATTTACCCCACCATTTTTTGATGTGTAGAATCCAAAAATGAAGTCCATTTTTCAAAAATAATTTTATAAATATGATTATTTTAATATTTAATTAAAATTATAATTTATTATCAAAAACCAATTTTAAAACATTCATTAACTTATTCTAAAATATAGGTATATCGTACTTTCAACTTGAATATTATTTATATATTATCTTAGGTAAGGTTACTATTCATCAGGGTATATCACTATTCATAAGGGTATGTTACTATTCATAAGGGTAGGTTACTATTCATCAAAAATTAAATTTTTCTTATTGGACTCCAAATAACTTACTGATCGCAACTGTGTATGTCTGATTTTTGAAATTCACATCACAGAAGTGAAAACCTTATGTTTTAAGGGTAACATAGCACTTAGTAGTTAATTATGCTGTGATTTCATGTGATTATGACATTTTAATAATAAAGGAATTTCCAAAAAAAATATTGGGTCGTTACATTCTCCCCTCCTTACAAAAATTTCGCCCTCGAAATTTCATTTTACAAACTAGGCCAAGAACAGGTGGGGGTACTTTTCGTTCATTGATTCCTCCAGTTCCCAAGTTGTCTATTCATGCTTGTGGTTTCTTTATAGTACCTTGACCAGATGATTAGTCTTGTTGCGTAAAACTTTGTCTCTACGATCCAAGATTTTCACCGGCTTCTCCTCATAGGAAATATCATCCTCCAAATGTACCACCTATGAAGAGAGTATATGTGAAGGGTCTGGTATGTACTTCCTTAAGAGGGATACATGAAAGAAATCATGTACCCTTGACAAGGTAGATGGAAGTTTCAGTCGATAGGCCACAACTCCGACTCGATCAAGGATCTCAAAGGGGATGATATACCTAGGAATTAGCTTTCCTTTCTTCCCAAACTGTATGACCTTCTTCCATTTAGATATGCGTAGAAATAATAGGTCTCCAACTTTGAACTCAAGGTATCGTCGACGGTTATCCGCATAACTCTTCTATCGACTTTGGGCTGCCTTGATATGATGCTGAATGGTTTTCACCTTCTCTTCCATTTCTTCAACCAATTTAGGTCCTAGAAACTTTCGCTCACCAACTTCATCCCAACACGCCAGTGTTCTACACCTTTTTCCATAAAGGGCTTCATATGGTGCCATACAGATGCTCGAGTGGAAACTGTTGTTGTAGGAGAATTCAACCAGTGGTAGATGTTGGTCTCATCCTCTGAATTCGATAAAACATGCTCTCAACATGTCTTCCAGTGTCTGAATAGTACGATCAGATTGGCCATCAGTTTGAGGATGATAAGCCATACTGAAGTTCAGTTCAGTGCTTAAAGCATGTTGGAGACTTTTACAAAACATAGAGGTGAATCTAGGATCACGGTTGGATACAATAGAGAGTGGTACTCCATGAAGCCTTGCCACTTCTTTGATGTAAATCCGTGAAAGTTGATCCAATGAGAAGTCCTCTCGAATTGCAATAAAGTGAGATGTCTTTGTAAGACGATCCACAATGACCCATATAGCATTGTTTCCTCTATATGTCTTTGGATGTCCAGTGAAAAAGTCCATGGTAATGTTCTCCCACTTCCATGATGGTATGGGTAGTGGTTGCATCATCCCCTTAGACTTTTGTCTCTCATCCTTAACTTGTTGACATACCAGCCACTTTGATGTATATTCAACAATCTCCCTTTTCATATTGTCCCACCAAAATTTTTCTTGGAGATCTTAATACATCTTTGTGCTACTAGGATGTATAGAGAAATTAGAGCTATGAGCATCATCCAACAATTCTCTCTTTATCTCAGGAATAGCAGGAACACAAAACCTCTTCTAGAATTTCAAAATTCCACCTTCATATGAGAAGTTATTCAACTTACCATCATTTATACCTTTAATTTTCTTTTGAAACTCCTCATCATCATCTTGAAAACTTTTTATCCTCTCCAGTAAATAAGGTTGGGAAAACATTTGAAAAAGTAGTGATGTGTTACCTTTCTTGATAATTCCCATATCCATCTTTACTAGATCCATAAAAATAGGATCCCTTTCAACTCTCATCTTGTTCAGAATTCAATGGTCCTTTCTACTCAAAGCATCTGCTACCTTATTTTCTTTCCTTGGGTGGTAGTGTATTGTTCAATCATAATATTTGAGTAGCTCAATCCACCTCCTTTGTCTCATGTTGACTTATTTTTGTGAGAATATATATTTCAAACTCTTATGATATGTATATATCTCAAATTTTTCTCCATGGAGGTAATATCTCCAAATCTTCAGAGAAAAGATTACCACTGCTAACTCAAGATCATGAGTTGGATAATTTTTTTCATGAATTTTTAATTAGCTGCCTAAATTCATAGGCAATCACTCGATCATTCTGCATAAAAACACAACCCAATCCTTTCTTTGATGCATCACTATAGATAACAAACCCATCATTCCCCGATGGTAGGGTTAGGATCGAAGCATTCACTAACCTCCTCTTCAATTATTCAAAACATTCTTCACATTCCTTTGTACATACGAACTTAACCCCTTCTTGTGTGAGCTTGGTAATTGGGTTGGCTAAACGGGCGAAGTTTTAAACGAAACGCCGATAATAACCTGCTAAACCAATAAAACTATATACCTTAGTTATGTTCGTTGGAGTAGGACATTATTGCACAAAATTTTTCTTCATAGGACCTACAGATATTCCATCCTTAGAGACAATGTGGCCCAGAAAGGAAATATATTGGAGCCAAAATTCACACTTTCTAAACTTCCCATATAATTGATTTCTTCTTAGAGTCTTTAGAATAGTGTGCAAGTGATTTTCATGTTCTTCATAGCTTTTAGAGTACACCAGGATATCATCAATAAACACCACCAAAAAGTCATCAAGATAATCCTTTAAAACTCTATTCATTAGATCCATAAAAACCAATGGTGCATTAGTTAGTCCAAAAGGCATTACTGTAAACTCGTAATTCCCATACCTGGTTCAGAATGATGTTTTTGGAATGTCTTCCTTCCTCACAAGTAAATAATGATATCTAGATCGAAGATCAATCTTTGAAAAATATTGGGATCCATGAAGTTGATCGAATAAATCATCAATTCATGGTAGAGGATACTTATTCTTTATTGTAACAACATTTATTTACCTGTAATCAACACACAACCTCATAAACCCATCTTTTTTCTTAACAAAAAGAACAGGGGCTCCCCATAGGGAAACTCTAGGGAGAATAAATCCTTTATCACTCAATTACTCTATTTGTTTCTTTAGATCCAATAACTCCACAATGACCATTCTATAAGGGGTATTTGATATGGGCCTTGAACTAGGAATTAAGTCAATGGAAAACTCAATTTACCACTTTAGAGGATGTCCAAGTAAATCCTCTGGAAAGAAATCAATATATTCTTGCACAACAGGTACATATTATATTTGAACATTATTTTCCTCACCCATAGTTATTTAATTCTCTTCCTCCCCAATAATTGAATTTAGTTGAAGTACTGGGGGTGGATCTAGATAAGAATTAGGTGGTGATGTTTTTACTCTAATGATAAGGTACTCCTTATCATCATAAAAAATTGTAACCTCCTTCTTCTTACAATAAATTTTTGCATCATGGTCCAAAATCCAATCCATACTGAGGATTATATCAAATTCAATCATGGGTATGACAATGAGATCAGTAGATAAAGAAAATTTATGTTCCCTAATGGTAATTTATTCAAAAAACTTTGTTGCAATGATACTTCCCTTAGGAGTTTTTACTGACAACTCCCTTGTTAAAGAAAATTGGAAATATCTAATTTTCTTAGCAAAATGGGAAGATATGAAACAATGCGATGATTCAGAATCAAATAAAGCATTGGCTAAGTTTGATGAAATGATCAAAGTACCTGCCACTACGTCATTCCGAACTTCAACCTCTGCAGTTGTGATCATATAAGCTTGTCCCAGCTCCCTTGTCCTTTTCTGTTTCATATTTCCTTGATGCTTTGGAAAATCATTATCATAGTGTCCCATATCCCAATAATTGTAGCAATGAACATTAGTGGCCTCTTTCTTCCCCTTGAAATCACCAGAAAGATGGAATTTCTGACCACATTTTTACCATACTCCTTTTCCCTTTAAGCACACACGAGGGTGTTTCTTTCCACAATTATCACAGGGTGGAAATTAAACTCTTACCTTCTTCCCTGTTTCCTTATTTCCTTTCCCAGAGTTCTCAGAAGCTCTATTCATTTATTTCTTTCCCTTAAATTCATAATACTTAGAGAATTATTTTTCTATCTTGATAGCACATGAAACTATGTCCTCATATGATGAAAAACTTTGGGATACCAGTGCTCGCTGGAGGAATAGATTTAGGCCATCAAATAATCAATCAATTTTTCTCCTTGGATTTTTTATATAGTCCACAACATGTATTACTAACCTTGTGAAGTTAACTTCATACTTTTCCACATTATCAGCTTCCTTTTTCCTCAGATTCAAGAATTTTCTCTCCATATCCGCTCTCTATTCATGAGGTAAATATTTTTCTAAGAATATTTCCTTAAAATCCCTCCATTCCATCTCTTCTATTTCTTACTCCTCCTTTGTGTTTTGGATTAATGACCACCACTGATTCGCATCTCCCGATAGCTGATAAACTTCCATGTTGACCTTCTCTCTTTCATTACATCCCAAATAAAGAAATATCTTCTCGAGGGAACTTATCCACTGCTCAACTACAAATGGGTTTGTAGTCCCATTGAATGATGGAGGCTATTGTCTCATAAAGAGATCTAGCATAGCTCCTCTACATGGTGGATCCAGATGCTCCATACAGGTAAGGTTATTATTCATAACCTGAGTAAGTTTTCCCAGTATAGTTATGAGTTTCTCATCACCAGTCACAACACCAAAGACAACATCATTATCTTGCATTGGAGGAAAATCCCTACAGGGGACACGTGTGTTCATGCAGTTTCCATTACTTCCACTAGGTTCCATTTCTAGATAATGGCATACACTAGATTGGGTTATGAATCATAATGAATAATCTTAACTTAACAAAATACTTAACACAAATTGAAATCCTAGGCATGGCTAATCCCATAACCACAAAAATGGTTTCTTTGAGGAAAATTTTACATTTAAATCCTTCGTAATGGCTTATAAAGAAAATGTGAATTATCCTAAGCATATACCTCAGGAGTTTCTTAACCAAGAGTGAAATAAGGCTCGTTATCGTGCACCAGTTTCCGTTTGAGTCTAGCTCAAATCGGTGTTTTTGGGTTTTACCCCTAGATACATCTGTGCCAGAGCCGCCTCTACCTGCTCGTATCCAGACAGGGATGTATTTATTGAAAGATCCACACAATATATTACTTACCAAAATACCAGGAAGTTCTTTTATGTTTATCCTCAAAGACTATCTTAGGGACTCTTCCCTAATCTATGTTTGCTAAATCTAGTTTCCAAGTTTTCTACTAAACTTCCTTTGATACCAACTGTAAGGAACCGACCCCAGTTACCCAGATCCGGTTCCTTATTTGATTACGTTGGCATACATACAAGGAATATGAATCCTGAAGGAAAAAGTAGTTTAGTATTATTGGAAACAAGATACATACATAAGTTCAACTTTACATATGGAAATGAAAAACAATACTAAATTATTCCACCAGCAACATCATGTCTCCTAGATTATACTTGCATGACATTCATAATTTACTTCTTCATGTCATGAGAAAAATGAAACATAAGAAAGGGGTGAGCTAAAATGATCAATAAGAGTAAGAAACACAGCAGAAGATAGCATAAACATAAGACATGGTGAATAATTGAAAACACATGCCTTTAATAATAAACCTGAACACATTATGGCAGAAATATGAGCCGAGTAAATAATTCCATAATAAAAAATAATCATGGGTATTCTACTAGTAGAATAACCACATGAACTTCAAATACTATCATAATAATGAGGGAAGTTCATATTATGGACATCATAACATTACCATCCATGCCTCATGATAGGACCATAAATAATCATTTTGTCAAGGCCTCGTGCCAAGACCATAGTTTGTCTTATGAGACCTACCGATGCATCGAGGGGCTATAGTGGGCCCCACCCATTACATAATAATTCCAATGCATTCCTCATATGAGCGGGAATAAACATAAACAACATATACATTCATATTGAAACTATCATATGAAATGTAACTATCTTTCCCCAACCATTAAACAAAAAACACTAACCATTCCGAGTAATATGGTGAATGGTTTTAGGATAGATAATCCAGAACAGAGACATTAAATAAAATATGGTAGATGACTTCATAAATGATTAAACCCAATAATACATAATAAATAACAAGAGTGTTTAATCAAACGAAAACACTCTTATAAAATCATTAAGAAATTTTGAGATAAATACTCTTTTATTTTGAAAAGAAGAGTTATTTTGGAAAAAAATCTTTGCATAAAACTAGAAGTGAAGTAAGATATTATTTTTGTAATAAAATTTGTGATTTTATAAATATAATGGTTTCCAAAAACTAAGTAGAGATTTCCCTTGAAAATAGGTAAGAAGTTGAGATATTCCCTTGAATCGGGCTTGTATTTTGAAATCAATTTTGAAAGTTCCTTTTAAAACATGTAACTATCCATAAAATAAAGAAGGGTTCTGGTTGGTAATCATATATATGATACTCACACAGAATTTATGTGGAGTACACAACATTAAATAATAATTTCAATGAGGTAATTAGACAATTAAAGTAACCCGAATGAAAATGGGAATTCGGGTGAAAAAACCCTTACCTTAACTCCGAACATCTTCCTATCTCACACTTAAGCTCCTGGAATAAGAAATTATAATTGTTAATAACTTATTTAAGAACCTATTGGTCATGTATTTAGTTTATCATAATTCTGGTTAGTTTATTTATGTCTTTATTTATAAGTTATTTTATTGAATTCTGTCGTTCCAGAGTGTTCATTCTCTTTATTTGCATATTTGGTTCACTTGTTTTTATGTATGTGGAATAGATGAAAATATCCAGAATTGAAATTATATATTATTTATGAACATAAATAGGTGTTATTGGTCATTTATATAACTTGGTTACATGTAAAGAGGATGAATTATTATATATAACCTTAATGATAATTGTTTTGGTTAATTTGTGGGTTTTGATTACAACGAACTCATTTTTCTTTATAACTTAATACCATTTATAAAAAGGGGTTACAGAATCTTAAATAGGTTATATTACATATATAATAATCTGTTTCAACCATAAAAATAATGGTTTCCTGACCAAAACTGAGAATGATAATAGAAATCGAAAGCCCATCGTCCTTGAATGTGGAATATTGACACTTCTCAGATGGTGTTCTTGATACTAGTATAAAAGAGGGTAAAAGGGGGAGATGATGATAACTTATTCCACTATAATGACAAAATTCCAGTAAATATAAGGTACTGGAGTCATCACAAAATTTGGATAAGGATAGGTAATTGAAAAAGAAACAAATGAACTTGAAAGGAAAGACAAAGAATTGAAAAGAGGAAATTACCTCTTGAACCAAACTTTCTTGAGAGCCTCCTTAAGGGAGAGGTTTTGGTCTTTTTATGAGACCAAGGATTTCTGGACGTGGGAGAGGAGGTTGGGAGGCTATTTGGATAGAATTTGGATAAGGCACAAGGCTTGAGAAGAGTGAAGAGAAGAGGGAGTGAGAGGGTGTTTTATAGTGGAGGGGAGAGGGGATTTCTTAATATAAAATTCATTAATTTATTATATCTCCTCAAGACAAGGAATAGTGAGTATTCCATGAACAAGAATAGTAATTTTATCAAGTGAGTTCGAACTAAGTGGGCTTACATCACTTGTGATGTAATGAATAGTTTATTTAACTGATAATTTTCATATACGGTATTTTACCGTATTTCACTATTCATAAAAAATCCATGTATTTCAGAAAAATACCAAAAATTTATCCCAACCATTTTTAGACGTTTAGAATCAAAAAATGAAGTCCATTTTTCAAAAATAATTTTCTAAATATTATTATTTTAATATTTAATTAAAATCATAATTTATTATCAAAAACCAGATTTAAAACATTCATCCACTTATTCTAAAATATAGGAATATCGTACTTTCAACTTGAATATTATTTATATATTATCAGAGGTAAGGTTACTATTCATTAGGGTATATCACTATTCATAAGTGTATGCTACTATTCATAAGGGTAGGTTACGATTCACCAAAAATTAATTTTTTCTTATTGGACTCCAAATAAATTACTGATTGCAACTCTGTATGTTGAATTTTTGAAAGTCACATCACAGAAGTGACAAACTTATGTTTTAAGGGTAACATAGCACTTAGTAGTTAATTATGTTGTGATTTCATGTGATTATGACATTTTTATAATAAAGGAATTTCCAAAAAAAAAATATTGGGTCGTTACAATTTGGGCATAAAATTTCTAATATAGGGTTTTCCCTAAGAGTAAATTAGGAGATCTCGAAGAACAAGTATAAAGAAATATACCTTGATTATCTATATTTAAGACACCAAGATCCATTGAAATTGAAATTAGATCAAAATAATCACCAAAACCACCTAGAGGAGTCCTCAGGTTTGAGATCCTAGGACAACAAAGTAAGAATGAGGGTTTCATTGAAGTTTTCAGGTAAAAAATCCTATTTTAAGATTTACCTAATTGCGTTGCATGGTTTTCCAAACCGTTCACCAACTGTGTGGGTTCCGCTCTCTCAAAATTATCAACTCACATAGTTTTGCCACATGGTTTGACAAGTGGTTCACCAACCATTAATAATTCCTCCATCCCATGTTTTATTATCAATAGGGTAATTCAAATAGTTTCCCTTAACTGTGAACAAACTATACACATATTCCTAGACTCTCTCAAGTTCCATATGATTACCTAGGGAATCCTCACAGTTTCCCTTAACCATTTTCCAACTGTGAAATATCTTGAATAGTTCTAAAACTTTATAAAATATCCTAGAAAATTCTTGAGACTAATCCTAACCAAACCATAGATAAAAAACACAAAAAATAGCATCACATACCTCAAAATAGGGGTGTTATATATATTATTCATGTTTACCTCTCATTATTGAGCCCCTCTTACCTATGTTTGAGTATATTTTTATAATGAGAAGTGTGGAAGGAGATGAAACTCACCCCAAGACTTTGTGAAACACTATATGGGAGTTAGATACATTGTATGGGGTGAGCGCTGCAACTCCAATTAGGCACAACTCAGGAAGTTACCCCTAGGGTCTAGGTTGATGCATTTTACACTCAACGGATCAACCATTAGATAAGGATCATGATCAAATATTTTATTTATTTATTTATTCATGGTATATTATTTCTATTCATGTGTAGTTTTACATAATCACATAGAATAATAAACCCACATGCCTAGAAAAAATCATATAATGTGAGATGAATGTTTCCCATTTAAAGCATAGTTAAGTTGGGAGTGTGAGCATATATAACAAGAATGTTAAGTAGAAATTTATTTCATTCATCGATAATAACTAATTACCTCTTTAATAAATATTAAGTCATATATTCCTTCCATAATTTGAATTTGAAAAAAAACTACATGTATGAGGTGCTTATCAGCCCTAGATGAGGGTTCTTCTTGCAATTGGAGAGTTATTATGAAAGTGATGGGTTGAATTAACAAAAATTGGAATCAAATAATTAATCATATAAAGTTTGGTGTAATTTTGGAGGAAAAGTTTTGAGTAATGCAAGGTTACCATTTGTAAAAGATGGGACTTCACTCATTAGATCAAGGATATATGAGTTAATTTGGTTAGCTAGCTAAAATACTACCATGAAACTCTATAAGTAGTGGTGTAGATATAACTTATATAATTAGGAGAGGTTTCAAAGCATAATTTCCACTAAAATATTTAAGTTACTGAATATTCCAAATCTAGTAGATGAAGGCTACTAGGATTTGATAAAATAGTGGGAGACATTCAAAGATTAATAAATCAGTAATGTTTATTGGTAATCAAGATAAGGTACTAATACACTAAACTTTACTTAATGTAGATAAAATGGAAATCAACGACACCTATTACATATCACAACATTCAATATTGGATAAAGAAAATATCCTGACCGACCATAACTTATAGGAGTTGTATAGGAACTTGTGCATAGTACTGCACTAAGAGACAAAAATTTATATGTTATAATCCTGAATTCTTATTCAGTAACCTCAGCGATTAAACAAGGAGTATAAGAAAAAATATAGGAAGCATATAGATGATTCACTAGATGTACATTTCATCATGTTTTCATTAATATCTAATGATCTGGAAAAAATGTATGAGGATGAAGACGTCTACAAGATGTTATTTCATATCTAAGATCTATACTAAGAGAGAGAATGAAAAGAGAGATATGATATGTCCAATTCATTTTATTGGTGTAGTCTAGAAGAAGAGAGATGATAAAGAACTCATATACTTAAATTTTTTAGGTACATTAAGAGACTGGATTCCCTTAGTTTTAAATTGAAATAAGAACTAGAAACTAATCTTATTCTTGCCTTTTTAATGAAATACATATTGAAGTTTATTGTTAATTATAACATGAATAAATCACTATAAAATCTATTGGATTTAGTTCACTAATTAGATAAGGATATAAATAATACCAACCCTTTAGTTCTTATGGAGAATAAAAAGAGGAAATGTAAGGAAAATTGGTTGATGGATAATTTTAAGCCAAAGACTCCAACACACTGCCTCTCTAATAAGACAAAGATATAGAAGGAGAGAAACATGTAGGAGGTGATATAATTTGAATATAGAAATAAAGTGAAAGGATTCATTAGGGTATAATAATTATTAATAGATATAGTGGAAGTGATTAAACCCCCTTTCCAAGGATCTATATGTAATAAATATGAAACCACGTTCAAATTGGAAATTAAGAATACTATATGTCACACCCGACCTATCTATTATTTTATTTTATTATTTTCTTGGACTTTTATAATTTTTGTCGAGGTTCGGGTTAAATCCCGAATGAGATTTTTGAGTTTTGTCAAAAAGCGCGCGTTTTTGAGTTGACGTCACTAGGCGCATGAGCGTAGTGCATATTGGAAACCCCGTGTGGCTTCTCCAAGGCAACGACACAGTACGCCTGCCTTTAGAAATTTAAAATGGGTAAATTCTGTAATTTATTGTGTGATTTGAAAATTTTATGGTAGATAATAATTTCGTTGTTATTATTATTATTACTTTCATCATTATTATTATTATTGTCATCATTATTATTATTATTGTTACTATAAATATTAAAATTAAAATTAATGTTAATAAAAGTTATTATTATGAATTATTTTAATGTTATATTATTAGTATTATTAAGTTTGTTCCTATTATTATTATTATTATTAAAATTATTAATTTTATCCTTTTTAATTTATTATTAAAGTTGTTTTATTATTATTATGTGTAATATCATCATTATTATTATTGATATTAATAGTAATATTAATATTATGGATCAAAGTTATTATTATTATTATGGATAATAATATTATTATTTTGTTTATTTTGTTTTATTTTTTTTTCTTATTTTCCTTTATTTTTTCCCTCTCTTTCCTAACCCTAGTGCAACTGCCTTTTCTCTCCCCCTTCCGCGCACCGCCTCCCTCCCCCCTCCCACTTGCACTATGGCACCCTCACCCTCACCATTTCTTCCCTCGACGCGAGCAGGTCCACATCAGCCTCCATCTTTACCAGTTAACTGCCTACACCAGCGCGCCTCCTGCACCTCGCCAGCAGCACCCTGAAGCTGCACCCCTACCTTGTAGACGCTATCCAACTAGCCTTTGGCGTGCCTCCCCTCAGCCTACGCTGCACCGCCCTAACCACGCGCCCGCAAGCCGACCCCCTTCGAGCCGCGACACACTTGGCACACCTTCGGCTCGACATGTGATGCTCGACCTCCCCATTAGCTCCCCTTTATTACACTGACCTCCCTAAGCCCTCACTCCCTCTCAACCCAGCCGGTATGCCTCCCTCCTGGTGCATAGTAAGGTCTCCAGCCAGCTCCCTGCTCAGCGCGCCCGACTAGAACGCCCCCTATTCCGGCCGACCAAGAACCCTCCTCCCCTCGCTGTCTGACTGAGAACCCTCCTCTCCTCACTGTCCGACCACAACAGCACATGCTCTCCCATATCCGGCCACCACTTCCCTACCCCATGTGAGCCTCTCACCAGGGCACCCCCTATTAGCCGGTGCAACCCCTGCTTGCTGTCGCGAAACCCTATCCCTTTACAATTCTCTCCCTCTTTGGTAAGGGTTGTTATTTTAGGGTTAAATCATAATTTTAGTGTGTTCATTTTTGTTGCATTAGGTTGATTTTGGTTTCCCATAGGTATGGTTGTGGAGCGAATGAGGTTTCACACCGTCTTCGGGAGGTCCCTCTATGTTTGAGGTAGGATCCCTTTGCACTTTCCTCCTTTAAGTATTGAAATATGTTGATTTATTGTCTTTTTTTAGTGATTAAATATTAATTAATTATTTTAGTATGTGATGCTATTAATTATTTTGGTGTAAATTTTGTTTTTAAAATAATTGTGGTTCGTTCAGTGTTTTGTAACTAGCATCTTGGTTTTACATATATAAGATTGCGGTATTCAAATTCTCCTTGACCTTTGAAAAAATATATTTTTAAATTTAAATGGCAATGGGTATTTATGAAAACTATTTTATAAATGGTTTAAATTATTTATTAAATTATATAAGTGGTGCGTGTTTTGTTTTTGTATATCAGGGGCATGCATTTGATCAAAATATGGGGTTTCAAGTTGGTTTTTGGTGTGTAAAGACATGGGTTTCTCTTTGGAATTGTTTTGTAAATTTTAAAGTGGTTTATTAAATAGTACAAACAGTGCGAGTTATGTTTTGAAAGTATGTCGAGGTGGTTTTTGCGCAATTTTTTCGTCTGGATTGTTTTAAGTCCATGTTTATGTATTTTAGTTTTACATTTGTCACAACGTATTGGTGAGGTAATTATGCAAAACTATGGTCGTCAGCTTGCATGAGCTTGTGCACCTGCTCGAGGCATGTCTTGTCATCGTGTTTGGACTGCGAGTTGAGGTAGGTCCCCCACTACCCTCACATTTAAATTTAGAATTTATTAATTGCTTGATATTTCATTGATTTTTTTTAAATTTGAAATAATATTAAATAATTATTTTTAGAATAATGATTTGCTGAAAATGAGAATTTTTATTTTATACACATCACTTGAATTATTTTCTTGATGAATTGATGCACAATAGTGAAAGAATTCCCATTTGGCCTTTGAACATAATTCAAGGATTTTCAAGTGTGGTTCTCATTTGATGGTAAATGTTTTCTTCTGATGCATGAGAAAATGTTTTGGTATCTCTTTAGAAATGATGTTTTCCTTAAATTCGGTTAAGGCCCGATTGAAACTTTATTAAAAATAAATTATTTGGAAAATCCTCTTTGGAGTGACTCGGGGGTGACCTTGCTGTACACATCAGTTTTATGGGTTGTTGTGCATGATGTTTGTGCATTTTAATTGATTGCTTGTTTGAAATTGTTGACTCACCCCCTTTTATTACACATGTTGAAAGGGGAACCTGACATAGTAACTGAATCTTCTGAGAATGATTGCTGCACTAGTTTAAAATACGCACCAGCTAGTGGCCCTTAGTACGAGCTTTGCTTTGCTAGGGGATTGGGCTCCTCAGTTAGGCCAGGTAGGGAAACACCGAGCGTTAGGGCGTTATGAAATCATCAATAGTAGGCATGCCTTCAGGATGAGTCACACATATAGTATGTTCGGGATTGTTCACAAGCTCCTAGGTTCGACCCATGTTTTTTTAGTGCTTATTTGTATGTGGCGAACGATTTAGAGGCCTAATTCGGTTTCTATTCCTTGTTTGCTACTTTCCCATTGCCCTTATTGTGTGTTGTGTGTTGTGTGTGGTTTTCCTCTTGACTAACAACTAAAATTTGGATTTCTAATTTTTTTGCGAAAATGTTTTAAAACGTGATGCACCTATTTCCTTCAAACATTAAACTTGTTTTTAAATTAAAAAGGGCAATGGAATTTTACTTATTTTAGAAATGAAAGTGTATGTGTGGAAACCCATATTTTATGTAATTTAGTTCAAACCTCGAATTAGTAAACTCTATATTTAAAGGTAGTGTTTTTGGGATAGTTTTTTGGGAACGCCTACTGAGTTTTAATAAACACACCTATAGTGTTTTCCTATTTTTAGTTTCTATTGAAGGTTTGACTCGATATTTCTTTCCATGGGAGAGAGTTGGTTGTGGTTTGGAGAGTGACTTTTGAGCTCATGAGGAGTTTTTGGTCGAGATCAGGTTAGCGTATTTTGTTGGTCGTTCTTTCTTTTCAGTGTCATTTATTTACTTTGTGATGTTCTATTTTATTTATGATGCTTAGTTTATTTTCATTGTGAGAAATCATTCCCATTATAATCTATTGATTCCCAGGCGCTTGTCACCAGCCCAGGAAGATCAGGAATGCCTCTCGGGCCTTACCGTGGATCGGCTCGAGTGACCGGTTCCGAGTCGACCCAGGTTGGTTCATGAAAAAATGGTATCAGAGGGGGTCAGCTCTTGAGCGGACCTTGTATTTCAGAGTGACCATTGTTATTTGGGGTTTTCACGGTAGAAGGAGTAGAATTGTCGGGACTCAAGGTGTATGGATGAGAAGGAAGTCATGAACCCTTGCTCATTCCAAACCTCGGGTTACCATGGGATGTCCGGGTTGTTGGTGTCTTTTTGGTTCTTTTGAATTGTTTTATGTTGGGAAATGAATTGGGAGCCGGGAAAGTGACCTCAGTGATCTTGCAGGGTCTGACAAGACATGTGGAGCCGGGGACATTACCCTAGAGTGCTCCTTGTGATGGTGGTGTTACTGGCGTATGGACACCTACCATATGTTTGAGTCACCCATCAACACTAGTTTCCCCTAGTAAATCGTTTGGGTCTTCCTTATTTCTAAAAACTGTTTTGTAAAGTTTTATTTTGGAAATTGTAAAAAATTGAATTAAAAATGGTAATAATCATGTTTTGATCTCGCTCCTTATTTTCTTATTCCTTAGTGTTCCCCCCACAAATGTTCGATGGATGCCCAAGGTGCAGCTTCAAGTGGTGCATCCTTAGAAAATCCTCTAGTTGATCAGCCCGTGGACTACGTCCTTGAGTTTTGGAAGTTAAAACCTCCCCTATTTTATGGGAAAGCAAATACTCTTTAGGCGGAGGAGTGGGTATGGAAGATTGAGAAGAACTTATATTCTCTCACACCACCTGATTCATTAAAGGTGAAGTTGGATAAATTTATGCTTGAAGGTCCAACCTGGAAGTGGTGGAAGTATGTGTCTCAAATAAATCCTTGAGAGGATATCACTTGGGAGTTATTCAAGTTTTCATTCATCCAAAAATATTTCTCTGAGGTGAAAAAGGTAAGGAAGAGGATGGAGTTGTGTGGTCTTCAGCAAGGTGTTGGATCAGTGTTGGAATTCTTTCATCGTTTCATAGAATTGGCTCCGTATGAACCAGGGTATGTTGGAAATGATCCTATGAAAGCTTATCATTTTGATCTTGGATTACATCCTGAGCTACAGTAGAAGGTGGAAGAGTTCAACGTAATCACCTTCCCTGACGTGGTGAGACAATCTTTCCTTACTAAAGCTGAGTTAACAGGAATACTTGAGGTGGATAATCCTCCTCCGGCCTTGGGAAGCAGTGCAGAAGATAGATATAAGAAGAATGAGAAGTGGCATGATGCTGGTGGTATTGGTAGAGGAATCAAGAGGCATTCAAACCTTCAGTAATCTTCCTCACAGTGCAATGCCTTGATCTATCAGCAGTGTGGTAGGTGGGGGCATAAGAGGCCGATGTGCCCGAATGCTCCAAGACCCTACCACACCTTTGGGCAATTGGGTCACGTGAAATGATTCTGTTGAGGTGTTTCCAAGAAGTGCGCTGAAGCCAGACCTAGATCATAGAAGGTCACCTTATCCCGTTATCAGGAGTAGGGCAATGTTTGTAGATCAGTTTGAGGTTTTCTATTTGTAGTGTTTCTTGTATTTAGTAGTCATCACCTGTATCTTTTTGTGGTATTTCTTTTCCTTAAGTTTTAAGAATGGTTATTGTTGAAACTCTTTGAGAATTTTATTTTATTGGATGTGTGTTTGGTGAAATTATAGTTCGTGTGTTATGTTTGGGAATTTTTGAAGCCTGACTATGAGGCAGGAGATTCTTCAATCATCAGAGCTCCATCCGTAGGTCCCAGAGTGAAGCTGGCGTGTAGTTAGGAGAACCCTAATGGTATAAAAAAAACATTAGTATAATCTTTGTCTTTAGTGTTTTGTGGTTTGTATTCTTCTAAGGGTGTGAAGTTGTTAGTGTAGCAGTAACAGTAGTTTTAATGCTCTATCAGTTGGTCCCTACCCTTTCCTCCCATCCCCTTTATGGTGTTATTTTTGGTTCGTGCGGAAATTTTTCAAGTTTGGTTAATCTATTCAGTTCTTTTGGTGAGGAGGCTCACAGTGGGTCTCATAGAGTTACACCAGAAGTAATTTAGTGTTAGACCGATCCTGATGGTGGGGAGTCTGTTTAGGCCTCCCTGTGTCAGTATTAGAGTTTATTTTCATGTATTGTTTGGTGGCGGGTGATCTCGTGCAGAACCATTTAATCCTATGTTCTTCCTCTTGAGTAAACGTTTGGATTGGAGCACACCCAACAGTTTCATTGGACTAAGATTATAGCAATAAGTGTTGGATGTGGTTTAATTTCATTCATTCCTTGGTTGAAATGGATGGTATGTGTTCTTCTCGGTGATGGTTAATGTGATCGTGTTTTAAGGATGAGTTATGTGTCATGAGTTTTCAGTGTCTGTTTGGATCGATCAATTGGAGGCGCTTAAACTTTTGGAGGTGGGTAACAATTGATAAGTTTTATCTTTGGGTCTAGATCTTATTGTGGATTTCCGAGGGCAGAAAGCATTATGGTGGGGAGAATTTTCATACCCCGACTTATCTATTATTTTATTTTATTATTTTCTTTAGCTTTTATAATTTTTTCCGAGGCTCGGGTTAAATCTCAAACGATATTTTTAAGTTTTGTCAAAAAGCGCGCATTTTTGAGTTGACATCACTGGGTGCACGAGCGGAGTACGTTTTGGAAACCCCACGTGTCTTTGCTCAGGCAACGACACAGTCCGTCTTCTTTGGAAATTTAAAATGGGAAAATTATATAATTTATTTTGTGATTTGAAAATTTTATGGTTGATAATAATTTTGTTGTTATTATTATTATTATTATTATTATTGTTACTATAAATATTACAATTAAAATTAATGTTAATTAAAGTTATTATTAGGAATTATTTTAATGTTATATTATTATTATTATTAAGTTTTTTCCAATTTTTTTATTAAAATTAATATTTTTATCGTTTTTAATTTATGATTAAAGTTGTTTTATTATAATTATGTGTAATATTAATATTAATATTATGGATCAAAGTTATTATTATTATTATTATGGATAATAATAATAATATTTTGTTTATTTTGTTTTATTTTGTTTTATTTTCTTTTTTTCTTTTTGTTTATTTTTTCCCCTCTCTTTCCTAACACTAGTGAAACTCCCTTTTCTCTCCCCCTTCCACATGCTTCCACCTCCTCCCTCCCACTTGCACTACAACACCCTCACCCTCACCATTTATTCCCTCGACGCGAGTAGGTCCCCCTCGACCTCCCTCTTTACCAGCCGAATCCCTACACCAGGACGCCTCCCGCACCCCGCCAGCAGCACCCCGAAGCCGTGCCCCTACCTTGCAGCTGCTGTCTGACCGGCCTCCGGCGCGCCTCCCCTCAGCCTGTGCTGCACTACCCTGACCACACACCCGCAGGCTGACCCCCTTTCAGCTGCAACACACCTGGCGCACCTCTGGATCAGCATGTGACGCCTGAACTCCCCCTCAACTCCCTTTTCCTGCACCGACCACCCTGCACCCCAACTCCCGCTCGACCCAGCTGGTGCGCCTCCCTCCTGGTGCGCAACGAGGTCTCCGGCCAGCTCCCTTCTCAGCGCGCCCAACCGATACGTCTCCTATTCCGGCTGACCAAGCACCCTCATCCCCTCGCTGTCCGACCGATCACCCTCCTCCCCTCGCTGTCCAACCATGACGACACACGCTCCCCCCTATCCGGCCACCGCCACCCTCACCCCACACGAGCCTCTCGCTGGTGCACCCCCTACTAGCCGGCGCAACACCCTCCGGCATGACCCCATCTTGCCGGCATGAAACCCTCTCCCTTTAAAATTCTCTCCCTCTTTGGTAAGGTATGTTGTTTTAGGGTTAAATAATAGTTTTCGTGTGTTCGTTTTTGTTGCATTAGGTTGATTTTGGCTTCTCGCAGGTGCAGTTGCGGTGCGAATGAAGTTTCACACCAGCTTCAGGAGGTTTGTCTACATTTGAGGTAGGATAACTTTGTAATTTCCTCCTTTAAGTATTGAAATATGTTGATTGATTGTATTTTTTTTAGTGATTAAATATTAATTAATTATTTTAGTATGTGATGTGATTAATTATTTTGGTGTAAATTTAGTTTTTAAAATAACTATAGTTAGTTTAGTGTTTTGTAACCAACATCTTGGTTTTACATATATAATATTGCAGTATTCAAATGCTCCTTGACCTTTGAAAAGATATATTTTTAAATTCAAATGGCAATGGGTATTTCCAAAAAATATTTTATAAATGGCTTAAATTATTTATTTAATTATATAAGTGGAACGTGTTTTGTTTTGGTATATCACGGGCATGCGTTTGATCAAAATATGGGGTTTCGAGTTGGTTTTGGGTGTGTAAAGCCATGAGTTTCTCTTTATAATTGTTTTATAAATTTTAAAGTGGTTTATTAAATAGTAAAAATAGTGCGAGTTATGTTTTGAAAGTATGTTGAGGTGGTTTTTATGGTGTTTTTTCATTTGAGTTGTTTTAAGTCCGTGTTTATGTATTTTAGTTTTACATTTGTCGCAGTGCATTGGCGAGATAATTCTGCGAAACTGCGGTCGTCAACTTGTGCGAGGTTGTGCACCTGCTCAAGGCATGTTGTGTCATCGTGTTTGGACTGAGAGTTGAGCTAGGTCCCCCACTACACTCTCCTTTAAATTTAGAAATTATTAATTGCTTGATATTTCATTGATTTTTGTTAAATGTGAAATAATATTAAATAATCATTTTTAGAATAATGATTTGCTGTAAACAAGACTGTTTATTTTATACATGTTACTTGGATTATTTTCTTGATGAATTGACACATGATTGTGAAAGAATGCCCGTTTGGACTTTGAACATAATTCACAGATTTTCAAGTGTGGTTCTGGTTTGATGGTAAATGTTTTCTTCTAATGCATGAGAAAATGTTTTGGTCTCTCTTGAGAAATGATGTTTTTCCTTAAAGTTGGTTAAAGCCCGATTGGCACTTTAATAAAAATAAATTATTTTTAAAATCCTCTTTAGAGTGACTTGGGGGTGACCTTGCTATGCACGTTGGTTTTGTGGGTTATTGTGCATGATGTTTGTTCATTGGAATTGGTTGCTTGTTTGACATTGTTGACTCACCCCATTTTATTACACATGTTGACATGGAAAACTGGTATAGTAAGTGAATCTTATGATAATGATAGCTACACTAATTTAGAATACGCACTGGCTAGTGGCCCTTAGTACAGACTTTGATCTACTAGGGGATTAAGCCCCTTGGTTAGGCCATATAGGGAAACACCAAGCGTTAGGGCGTTATGACGTTATCGAGATTAGACACACCTTCAGGATGAGTCACACGTATAGTACATTTTGGATTGTTCAAGAGATCCTAGGTTCGACCCATGTTTTCTTTAGTGATTATTTGTACGTGGCTAACGATTTAGAGGCCTAGTTCAATTGCTGGTCCTTGTTTTAGACTTTCCCATTTCTATTATTGTGTGTTGTGTGTGGTTTTCCTCTTTACTAACAACTAAAATTTGTATTTCTAAATTTTTCGCAAAAATGTTTTAAAATGTGATGTACCTATTTCCTTCAAAAATTAAACTTGTTTTTAAATTAAAAAGGGAAATGGATTGTTACTTGTTTTAGAAATGAAAGTGTGTGTGTGGAAACCCATAATTTATATAATTTATTTCAAACCTAGAATTAGTAAACTCTCTATTTAAAGGTAGTGTTTTTGGGATATTTTGTTGAGAACGCCTACTGAGTTTTAATACTCACACCTATAGTGGTTTCCTATTTTTAGTTTCTTTTGAAGGTTCGACTCAATATTTCTCACCATGGGAAAGAGTTGGTTGTGGTTTGAAGAGTGATTCTCAAGGTCATGGGGAGTTTTTTGTCGAGATCAGGTTAGTGTGTTTTGTTGTTCGTTCTTTCTTTTCAGTGTCATTTATTTACTTTGCGGCGTTCTATTTTATTTATGCTGCTTAGTTTATTTTCATTGGGTGAAATTATTTCCATTGTACTCTGTTGATGCCCTAGAGCTTATCACCAGCCTGGTAGGATCGGGAACGCCTCTTGGGCCTTGCGGTGGATCGACTCAGGTGACCAGTTTAGGGTCGACCTAGGTTGGTTCGTGACATTATAAAAGTCTACCTTACATCGATGATTCATTTCAAAACTTTTTTTATCTTCATCTGATATGCTTGATAAAGATCACATGAGTCATAGTCAAAGTATATATTACCTTCATAGGTATCTATAGGTTATTCTTAATTCATTTATCATACAAATAAGACTCTCCTTTACCCTTGGTGTGCTAACAACTTACTGTTCTAAGGATTATGAAGAAGAGAGCTTTAGGTTTTAGGGAGTCTCAGACAAGTATAAAGAATCACCCACATGTTTCTATTTCATAGAAATAACTTTATATATCCATGAGGATTCTACTTAGTGCTAATTAACTTACTCATGCATTATAACACATGAGTAAATTCCATGGATAGTTCATATATCACATACATGAATGAAAATCCCTATATGTTTCATCTTATTAAAGATTTCATTAAATGATAGACAACATGGGAGAGATCGTAAAACCATATCATTTAAGGAAATGACATAATATTCCATTCAATACTATATAACCATGTATCACATATAGGTTGAGGATCATATGACCCACCCATTTGTATCACATACAAAATATGATTTAGGGTATATATCTCATTTAATCCCCCACTTGCGCTAAATCCTAAAAGACTTTGTGCCATTATAACTTATATTGTATCAAATACAATAACTCAGGAAATCATATCCAAAACTACTTTTGGATATATTCTAAAACACTTTTATAAATCTATCATTAAATTCAACTTATATCACATCATACATAATAGCTTGTGAATACCCATCCAAAACTTCTTTGAATAAACTCTAAAACACTTTTGGAGTATATCTCTAAGTAAAAATAAATACCCATTCAGTCAACCAAAAAGTGTGACCCCATAGGCCTTAATAGTATTAATAAAAAATATGAATCACCAGATCCATAAATATAAGAAAAGAGTGGCCTCTAACAAAGAATCAGTGATAATCAAGCTATAAAGGAAACGATGTGATCTAAATCAAAAAAATGTATCTCTATACCTGTATCCATCGGTATATATCATATAAAAAATGTGTATTATCATATTTTCCCTTTTTCTAGGACATTGATTCACTATAGGATATGAATTATGTCAATCCCATATAGCCAACTCATACATTCCTTATTCCCCAAGTATAGATAGACTTAGTTGATGAATATATCACAGTCAATCATTTTAATGTATGAGAACATCACCTATCACTCATAAAATAGATAATCAAATCATATATACCTCAATTGAGGGCCCAAATGTCAAACTCATTATATGAGAGGAAAAATCACATATCTATTTGAGATCCAACCGATGAAATGATCATCAATATACCCAACCACCCCCTAATTAGATAATTCAACATGTAGAATTGTGTAAGCAAGGTAGAAAAGTATTAAAGTTTTCATGTTAGTCATCTCTAGAACCTCAATTAGTGGGGACCCAAATATGATCCATGAACCCATAGTATACCAAATACATTGTGTATAACACTCCATGTGGTATAATTAGTGGGTCATTAAGTGTAAAAACATATCCTTTTGTGCCTCATGAGTATATTTTGTATTTATATACAAGAATATTACTAATGATAACCTTAACAATTCTTCATAACCTATAATACTCCATGAAAAAACATTGGTTAAGGATAACTCAAAGTCACACATTCATAGGTTAGTTATCATTATAATTTATTAAATGTATATCTATTTATACATTTATGTAGTAAAATTTAAATAATGATAAAGTGAATATTTCCTATAATATGTTACATTTTATATCCTTAAAACTATTAAGAATATCTAATAAACTCAACATAAGTATCTATCTATCATATCACATATGATAAACTACCTAATTAGACTTATGTATACTACGCTTTCAGGGGTTTTAACTCATTTTATCATATGTAATCCCCATCGCATCTCTATCTGACCATATAATAAAACCCTCCCAGTAAACTCTTTTATTGAGTAATATCTTATAAAGAAATAAAGTTTGAATAATGGTGATATTTAGGAATCACATTTCTTATGTTAAAACACTTAAACATATTCAAACTTCTTATGTTCACAACATTAAATGTTATGATATCACCTTTTGTCTTCTACTTAGAACCATTTTTGAGTTCATCATCATCATCCTTAGAACCCTATTCTATAAAAACTTTTCCTTGAAATAATGTAACTACTTACATTATTTTTTACTAAAATATCCTAAACCTTTTTAAGGATAAAGTGACATCTAGTTTGTTATGGTAACTAATGAAACTATTTATATTACTTATTTACCAGCATAAACTAAACTCTTTTAGTATATTAAGTGAAATATCACCTTAATATTGGATAGATATTATATTTTATTTGTTAAACTTGAAATTATCTAAGTTCAAACATACTCCCATTGGTCTCTTAGACACTATATGTTTTTCAAAATATATTTCTAAGATATACAAACTTTTTTTTGTTTAAAAAAAACATTAATTTTCTTTTAATAGTAATATTTAAGAAATAAAATACTATTAATATATGGAATTCTATGTGTTTGGAACATTTTTTATTGAATAAAACTTTTTTTATTAAAACATACTACTAATCGGTGGCTGGAACACATTCCACTATATTTTAACAAACATCAGGATAAAAAATTTATCCCTATATGTATTTTAAAATATACTATATAATTTGATGAATCATGAACCATGTGTATGAAATTAATCATCTCATATTGTTCAAAAAACCTCTTTATCAGCTAACAACTTATCTTACCATATAAGAGAAATAAGATGAAGATACACATCCTTTAATAAGATTCATCTGAGCTTGGCACATTCCTTTACATTCAAATATTTTTTATAGAAACTCTTTGATTAATCATTTTAATGTGAAATATAATCTTTATCAATTATTCCTTATATATTTAACTACTATATATTTACAATAAATTGTAAAATATACTTTTGGTATCACATATCATTCAAAATTAAAAAATTGATTTCTATAACACCTATACCTAACATGAAAATTCCATGGAGTTTTCTAAAATCCTGTAGGTATTTTATATAATCTAGTAAAATAAAATTATTAATATTCAATCCTGAAAAACTCTAGGATTCAATGTCCTTGATTTGATTCTTAAAGAAACATTGATTAAATTTTCAACTAAATTTTCTTCTTCCAGTTTGAACTTTTACCCACTTGTTCTATCTATACCACACTAATATCTAAGCATAATATGTCTAGATCATCAATCCTGAACACATTAAGAATATTGTTTAAACCTTTCTTGAACTCATTCATATGGTAAAAAAATTTCCATAAATGAAAATAAAATGAATTATTTAACCAGAATAAGACATTTTTAGTATTTATTAAAACATTTTATATAATTAAACAAGTCATAAACTATGCATATTATAAACAAAAATCTCATTTTATAAAACAAAAATTGTTTATATTTTCTTATCAAGAAAAAATGAGATAAAAATAAAGATATTATGAAAATTTTATCTATTCTTAAATAATAAATGTATTTCAATGCATAAACACCCTTGTTTCATTTCCCATACACCGACATCAAGATTTATCAATACTTTTTCATATTTTGATCTTATATATATTTAAATACTTTTATAAAACAAATAGTTGATATCATATATTTATCAGAATAATTGAATTGAATTCTATTATATTTATACCTAATTTGGACTCTCCACTGGGTTTCTTATAACCCTTTCGGTAATCAAAATAATTTCTTCTCTAATGGATTATTTTACCATAATGTAACAATTTTCTATCTTTCTTATTCTTCAACATATATAGTGGTGTGAACTCTCCATGAACTCTTTTATTCCCATATTGACAAAAACTTTTACCTTTATCATTTTATAAAATAAACATGGTACTTAATTCTTTCCCTCACATGTAATTTTCAACAATAATCAACATATTGAGGAGATTTAGTAAATGTTTATAGAATTAATTCATATTATAATCCACAAAAAACTATTAGAACCTTTCCAATAGTGATTGAATAATGAAATATATGGATAATTCAAGCTTAAAAGGAGACCCTACCCTCTACAAGTCACTGAAAAACCTAATCATGTTGAGTTAATGAGTGGAGACTGAGGTTACTTCCAACATCTTTCACAAAAAAATAGCTTTAGACACTTCATACTATCCATGCATAGACTGTTCCTGATAGATGCTTTTAGGGTTTCTATCATCTGATAGGCATCCATAGTCTCATGTTTCTTTTTCAATTTAGACTCTATGGAAATGAGAATGAGTGTGTAGATTTCATATACATATTTTATATGTTTATCATAGTTATCCAAATCCTTTTGCTGTAAAACATCACCAATGGGTTTTATATGGAGAGGTTGTTCTAATAAATATAAATTTTCTTCCTATTTTAGAATAATTATCAAATTCTAATACCACTCTAGTAATTAGATACCATTTAGTTTCTCCTTTTACAATTATGATCTTAAGATAAATCTAGATGATGTTTATGATTTAATTTTTCTACAATAGATGGTTTTATCAGATGAGTATCATAATTTATTAAAAATTTTAAAAGGACTTATATTAAATGGGTTCCCACTAAAATGATGTCACTTTTTAAAACACATCATATCCATTAGTGGGTCACGATCTATATTTCACTAAAAAATGAGTCCACTATGAAATTCCTCACACCAATTATCTATTTAGTTAAAGAATCATATCAATCATATTATATATGAATCTTGGATAGTTGATTGGAAAACCCTTTATCCAATCCATTATATGGATGCACTCAACTCTATTCCTCTGGTGACATAATCCTATTAGGTTCTCCCAACTAGTGTAACCTAAATAAAATTCCAAGAAAAAGATAATAAAGTATAATTCATGGGCACCCAATTATGGAATGAATTACCCATGAATTTTCTAATGTCACCCATCACTTTATTTCATTACACAAGATAATCCATGGGATACCCGGCTATGGAATATCGTATATAGTTGGATGATTGAGGTCTTGACTTGTTTCTCTTTGGAAGGAATCTAACACTTAGTATTTGAAGGGGTTTTAATATCACTATCTTATCTCATGTTTATTCCATTATGCATTCATTATTCTAACAATTTAGTTTTGAAATCCTATTCCATCTACCAAATCAATATGTTCAATACACATTGATGTGTAACTATTTACACAACCCAAAAGTTCATATTACTCACCAAAATGTTGGAAAAAAATATATTCATACATATAAAAATGCATCATATACATATGGTACATGAAAACTTCATGTTAAGGTTTAAAGTTATATGAGATTGATAATATATACATGAGTAAGCCTAAAGTGATAGACAACCAAACCCATTCACCTTTTTAGACAAGGAATTAGCCTCTAGGTTAGTAGGTATTCTGACCCCAAGTTCCTCTCCCCGGGGAGACTTTACTCAAGAGAGAATTCAATTCATGATAATTCTTAAATATATCATGAACAAACTATTTTCAACTACTAAATTCAAGATAATAACTCTAATTACAAACCATGGTCAAGGTAGATGAAAAACTAAATTTTATGGAGTCGTACCTATAATATAATGAAAGACTCTATCTCTTAGAAGCAATTTAAAAATTAAACTAAAGTATACAAATTTATAATATAAAAAATTTATAAATATTATTTTAAATGAATAATTAATTTAAGAATTTAAACATTAGATAACCATTTATGAAAAATTTATAAATAAAATACAACTATTTATAATTTTTCTTATCATTATTGGAATTCTATGATTTGTTTTGAATATAAACACTTTTATACTCAATCCAATATGAAATCTTTCATATTTAGTATTATATGCATTTTTATTTTAAAAATATCATATTTTATGAATTATAAATATTTTATAATCAAATATATATTATAAAATCATATTAAGTAATCTAAATATCATATACTTAGCATCCTAAATAAGGTTATATTAATTCAAACAATTAAAAATAATTAATTATGACCAATTCATAATTTAAAACATAAATAATTTTTATATTTAAAACATATTTATGTAATTTATAAACGCTTTATAAACTACTTCTTGTGATTATAAAATAAACCCTTTTATTTATAATCCTCAAAGCATTCCATATAAATTTTTTTAAAAGGTATTTCAAATATTTATTCTTAATATTTAAGGAATATTTAATAATAAATTCTTTATAAAAATTAATTAATTAATTAAAAACCCTTTATAATTAATAAATTAATAAATTGTTTATTAATCAATAAATATCCTCAAAATACCAACTATCATTTTTTATAAATAATTAAATTCAATTCTAAATTGATTTTTTCTTTTTTCTACCTTTAGACTCTGCATAAAGGTAATATGGATTACCTTTACATAGAAGCAACACTATGTATAGGTAATATGTATAACCTTTATGTGGAAACAATACTATTTAAATGCAATTTTCATTACCTTTATGTGGAATTAGTTCTACATAAAGGTAATTTGTATCACATTTATGTAAAATTAGTTCTACTTAAAGGTAATATGTATTACCTTTACATAGATATAGTGTTGTGTAAAGGTAACTCTGAGGTTAGATTTATATAGCCTAGTTGTGTAAAGGTAATAGATATGATGATGAAATTATACACACTATAATGAACTTTTTTTCCATTTCAAGGAACCATTAAAGGAACTATAATGTAGATTACATTTTGGTGTATAAAAGACCATAAGACTCAAGTTCTATAAAAAATAGGATCCTATTTATGATTTGGTGGAGATAAACTACCTATTTTACATGCATTAACTCTTAATTCCCAATTTGTCTAAAATGACTTCCACCATATCATAGAGCACACCTGGTGGGAATTTTTCATTATAAAAAGACCATATATGGAATATTTATATATATAATTTAGCGCAGTGATGATAAAAATGTGATACTCTATTTTTTATTTTTCTTTATTTCTCAATATGTTTTCAAAAATCTTAAAACATGGAATGATATAATACCACTGAGGTATGATAAAAAATATTAGATACATCATAAGTGATAAAATCCATTTTCTAAGGATCTACATATAAGAAATATGAAACCATGCTAAAACTAGAAATGAATAATACTATAAAACAATATACCTTACACTAATTATGCCTTTGAAACCTTTTGATCTTCATCTGATATGCTTGATAAATATCCCAAGAGTGGTGGTCAAATGAATTCCCACCTATAAATGTATTCAAAGGTTATTCCCGCATCACTCATCATATGAAAGTGATCCTCCTTCACACATGGTGTGCTAGAAACTCAATGTGTTAAGGATGAAGAAGAAGAGAGCTTCAGGTTTCCGGGGGTCTTGACCAAGCATAAAGAATTACACACACACTACTATCACATAGAAAAAAATTTATATAGTCACGAGGACTCTCCTTGGTGATAATTCTTTTACTAATTCATTGTAACACATGGGTAAAGTCCACAGTTAGTTCATGCATTAAATACATGAATGCAACTCCCTATACATTTCATCTTATGAAATGGTTCCTTAAATGATAGCTAATGTGGGAGAGTTCCTCCAGCCATGTCATTGTATTCAGTGGTATAATAATCTATATATCACATATATTTTTTAGTTCATATTACCCACCTATGTATTTCATATAAAAAATAGTCTTTAGGGAATATATCTCCTTCAAAAAGGCATCTAGAAGAATAATTACATAGCTAGGAAGAGGAAACAAGGTGATGCTTCTACTTTAGGTATATTTTTTAGTAAATTAAATATATATATATATATATATATCTATAATTTGGGTATTGGATATAAAATATGTATCACACATTTTTATTCAAATATAGGTTTAAATTAGATTCAAGAGGATTAAAAATGGTGTGGTGGATCTCTGGACAACAAATGGTATAAGATTAGCAACATTAATAGTTGGGGATTATCATTATAATTTTCCTAGTTATTTGGTTATTGTACAAAACAAATGTTATCATGTATCTTCTATTACTAGAAAAAAATCTCAATATTGTTCTTAGACATAATGATATTTTATTTCAAGTTTGGAAATAAATATTATCTATTTTATAAGGATAACATATGTTATGGTATAGAAAATATTAATAATAGATTGTATATAACTGAACTTAAAAATATAGTTTTGGTAATTAATGTAAAATCTAGTGAGAATGACTTATATCCTACCCACCTATGGCACTTCAAGACTGGTCATGTAAATTAATGTTTTTTACACAAATTAAATCAAGAAGGGTGTTTGGACTCTTTTAATTTAAAACCCTAGATGTATATCAAACTTGTTTATAAGGAAAATGACCAAAGAACCTTTCACTGGGAAGGGATAAAGAGTCATAAAACTATTGTAATTTATTCATACTAATGTATATGATCCATTTCCAATAGAGGTACAAGGTGGATTTTCTTACAACATAAATTTTATCGATGTTTTTAGTGGTTATGGATATACCTACTTAATGAGATATAAGTTATATTCCTTTAAGTTGTTTAAGAAATATCAGAATGAAGTATAAATATTGATTGGTAAGAAGATTAATAAACTCTGTTTACACCATGGAGAAGAATATCTAAACTAAGATTTCATCGATCACTTAAAGGATTATTGGATGGTCTCATAACCCACTCCGCCTTATACACTTAAATGGAATAGTGTAAGTGAAAGGAGGAATCATACCATGATTAACATGGTAAGATTGATGATGAATCATAAAACTATATCATTATCCTTTTGGGGACACAAATAGAAAAAGGACATATTTCCATGGGCCAAAACCGTGGCAATATTCCCCAAAACTGTGGTTGTACACTACGACCATGGTTTTGGCCACCTTGACGATACACTCAATTGGAATATCATCCAACCTATGGACTTAGTTTGTGAATGAGGCTATGGTCTACCTGCCTATGTCCCAAGGCTACCTATGGGCATGGAAAACTTGGATTGTGGCTATATGTTACATCTATATCCATGGTTTCAAATCATGGATATATCCTTTAATAAATAAAAAAACCATCAAGGTTTGATATTTGGACCTCCTCCATATTTCATATAAGTCTTTAACACTTACCAACTACTCTATATGAGTGTTAAAACGCACAAAAAATTATATATATAAATATAAATATTAATATTAAACTTTAAAAAAATGAAAAAACTTGTTGTGTCTCGGGACATAAGACGATATTTTTGGTTAAATATGAGAATTGGTACAAACTAATGCCATGGTCCAACCAAACTATGGCCATAGGAATTTTTAGAACACTTATAACCACTATCTAAGTAGACTTTAGTCATATTACACATCCACCAACATGATATAGTAGGACTATGTCTATAGAACAAAATACAACCATGGCTAACATTGACCACAGTCATAGCTCCTTCACATTCTCTTTATGCCTATTTACCATGAAATTTTAGTATTTCACGCACCCAAATTTCTCCATGGTTTTACTTTATTATGGTTTTAGGATATAATATCACTAAGGTCAAGTAAAAACATAATGATATTTTAAAATAGGTATCCCTACAACTCTAGTTTAGAATAAACTATGGTAGTGGGATGACCTACAACCATAGTTATTCTGATCTTGTTTATATAACCATGTATACATATCAATTTTCTAGTAGTATGATATGCACTATAGATAAAAACATATACATGAAAACAAGTGACAACTAAATCACTGGATGAGATTCCATATAAGTTTTGGTATATAAAGAAGCTTACTGTATCAAACATTCATGCATGAGGATGTGAGGTGTTTTGTTAAGACAACACTAAATGAAAAACTATCATCCTTAAGAATAATGTGCATCTTTATAGGTTATCTCAATGAAACTAATGGATATTACCTATATAACCATTTAGATAGAAAAATTATTTTAGTAAAACATGCCATATTTCTAGAAGGGATCATATTTTCAATGTAAATAGTGGGAGAAAGATTGATTTTGATGAAGTTGATGTATCAGATGAACAAGAGTTGTTACAAGAACAATCTACATGAGGGAAAATGAGAGAAAAAGATGTTCCCGAGACACAAGTACTACATAGTCCTACTATAGTGGTTATAGAACTAAAGTGATATAGTTTTTTTATCCCTGAGCCAGGTGAAACATTACTCCTTGAGGATAATGAACATCTAACCTTCAAGGAGGTAGTGGATGGCAAGGGTGCTGTTAAATTGAAAGAATAAATTCATTCTGAGATAGAGTCTATACATCAAAATCAAGTTTGGGTTTCGGTAGACCATCAAGATGATGTAAAACCTATTGGGTATAAATAATTATTCAAGAAAAAGATATACATCTATGTTAAAGTAAATAACTATAAATAATTACTGGTTATTTAAGGGTTTTAGGAAATTCTAAGTCATATAATACAAAAAAACCTTCACACCAATCACAACACTAAAATCAATTAGAATATTACTTACAATAATAACCTTATATGATTATAAAATTTGGTAAATAAATATAAAAAATGATTTTCTAAATGGGAAGATGGTTAAATACATCTATATGACACAACCCAAGGGGTTTAACATGTCAAAAAGTTCCAATAATGTATGTAAGCTGCAAAGATCCATTTATGGTTTGAAGTGGGAATCATGATAATAGAATGTTCACTTTGATGAGTGAATAAGAGAATTTAGTTTCATAAAAAATAAAATTGATCCATAAGTATATCAGAATGTCAGTTTAAGTGCCATAATTTTCCTAGTATTATATGTTAATGATATATTTATAATGGTAAATGGAGTTTAGGTCTTATATTTGGTGGATACTTTGTTAAATGATTGCTTCTACATGAAAGAATTAAGAGAAGAGACATAAATTATAGGGATCAATATATACCAAGATGTATCTCAAAGGATTCTTGGTCTAAGTAAAAGTATATATATTGAAAATATACTCAAAAGGTACAATATAGAACAATATAAGTGAAGACTATTACTAGTACCACATGAAATTCATCTCTCTAAGAAAATGTGTCCACAAGCATAGGTGGATATCGAAAGAATGAGTAAAATACCTTATGTTGTGGAAGTGGTATCTATTGTGTACACCTTGCTATGTACTAGGTTTGATATTACCTATATTTTAATCATGGTGGGAAGATATCAAGATAATATAGCAAAGTTTTATTGGTAAAAAGTTAAAAATATCCTAAAGTACTTGATATGTATAAAGAATATATTCCTAGTGTATAGAGGAGTTGTAGATCTAGTAGAGAGGGGATACAATGATGCTAGCTTCTAAAAAATCATGATGACTAGAAATCTCATTTAGGCTATGTATTTTTCTTGAATGGTGGTATAATGGTCTAGAGAAGCTAGAAGAAACATGTGGTTACTGATTCTATAGTGGAATCCGAGTATATAGAATCTTCTGATGCATCCAAGGAAGTAGTTTAGATATGAAAATTTATCTTAGATCTTGGTTTTTTACCTAGTATCATAGATATTTTTACATTATACTGTGATAATAGAATAATAATGGTGCTTTCCAAGGATCCCAGATCACATTAGAGGAAAAACATATACTTTAGAAGTTTCATCTCTTGAGGGATTTTACTTAGATAAGTGAAGTCCCAGTTAGTATAGTATCCTTAGAGGATAACATGGAAGACCCCCAAACTAAATCCATATCTCAATAGAAGCAAGATTCTCATGTGATAGCTAGTGAGTTAATATTTATTAGAAATTGACTATTGTGTAAGTGGGAGTGTTCTGAGAGTGGGTACCCTAAACCCAAATCCTTTATATATTTTGTTTACCATTACATGTATATAGTTTGATATATATATATATATACATCTTTGTGTGTGTGTGTTTTCTCTTACCATGATAGTAATGGGACTTTTGTATGTTCTATAAAATAGTAGTGTCCTTATATTATATGTTGTGTATCAAGAGGTTATAAAAATTCCCAAATATAATGAAAACCTTGAGGCACTATGGCAATAATATTTAATATATGTTCAATAGATTTTTTTTATAAAAGATTGAGGTGCTATGACCTCTTTATTGAAACCAAAAAACATCCAGTGAAAGGTACAAAATAGAACCAAGTGGTATATCAGAAAGACAGAACAAGAAAGAATACCCTGTTCTAGAGCGAGTGCTCATGCAATGGTAAGGAAGGCCCCCAACTTTTCCATGGGGGTGTCTACCCCTTCTTCCAGACGCACCACCTTCATCAACTGCAGGTTCTTTCGCATTGATGGGAGTCATAATAGATGCAGAAGGATCATCATTTGATCCAATTTCTTTATTATTGTTAGTGAGCATATCAAATTGGTTAGAAATTCTAACATTACAGTATACCTTCTCAAGAGGAGATGGGAATTTCTGCATGGGAATCATTCCTTTGGTGGGGAGGCTTCAAGCTTGTCCAAATTCTTCTGTGCCTCCTCTTTTATCAAACCGCATTCATCAGGTCATCTCATAGGGGGACTAGACAACAGAGATTCAACCTGCATTGAAGGGGGGGGGGGGGCTTTCCCAATCTCAAGATATTTATTGCAACATGTGTCCTTAGTAACAACAAGGACCTTAGAAGCAGCTGATTCATGTGCTTTGGAATGGCAGTAATCTTTGAACTTAACCTTCTCTAAGGTCACAACATCAAGCACTATCTTCCCCTTTCTCCATTTTAGAGGAAGCATCTCCTGCCTAACTCCATCATCAGCCACTTCTTGCGCTGAGATCTCCCTCTCCATTTGGTTATCCTCTGAGTCTAATTCTATTCCTTCACATTCTATGCCTTGGACCAGAGCATCTTTGAATGAAAGACCTCTTTCATATTGATTCTTCCCTTCAGAAAAATAAGCCCAGCTAACCTTTCTTGATCCAGCCAATTGATGGGTGGAAGTAAGACCTTCATCTTGTATCAAAATTTGAGTTTCCATATGTCCAGGAGTCTGTAACTCAGACTGAATCACCCCATCCTGAACATTTTTAGAAGGAGAATTCTGGCCAGTAAGAACTTGAGGTTCACCTGGGTATTTTTTAGAATGTGCATCATTACCTTGTGAGGGTTTGAGGCTCTCTTTTCTTCTATATTGAGACTCGTTGTTCCCTTTAAGCATGAAATTGGAACATTTCATGCTGGAGTGACAGTTGGACCTCGAGTGTCCTATCATGCAGCACACTTCACAATATGGAGGTAGTTTTTCATAAACAATTCTCAAGTTGATTTCGTCTTGTGGCATGGAGAGAATCACTTTATCAACCAAAGTGGATCCTAAATCAATTTCAACTAATATTCTAGAAAAATATCCAAAGTAAGAATTCTCAATGGATAGTTCCATTCGAATTGGAATACCTACTGCGGAGGCAATGTCAAATAGAATCTCAGAGTGCCATAAGACCCAATTTAGTCCATAAATCTTGATCCAGACTTGAGAAAAAGTGTCCTTAAAATCATGAAGACTAAAATTCAGATTCCATTCAGAAATCCTAAGAGTTCCTGGTTTGATGTTTACTGACCCAAAACCCCATGCTTGGCCTTTCAGTTCAATAGAGGAGAATAGCAAGTGGAAGAACCCCCTCCCCAACGAGACACATTTAAAATCACTGTAGCCCCAAATCTTAGACAGTCGGGCAAAAAGCTAAAAAAATTTCCAGGGTTTCATACCCTTGGATATAGATATTTGAGTAATGAAAGAGTTTTTGCAGTGTTCTAACCTTTTCAATATCGTTTCATACAAAGCAGACACATGCACCATGGAACCCTTTCTAACAATACGCCGTGCAATGTGATTTTCTGGGAAGACAAAAGAGCCAGAAGGAAATCCCGAGGAAGAGAGGCCACATAACTATTCTTCAATATGAACTTTTTTTGTGTCCTTTGAGATCCAGGGAGCACTGAGATTTCGAGAATCATAGGTGAAGAGGTTCAAACCTCTTGGGTGGGATAGATCTACCCTATCGCCATGCAGCGAGGGTTTCGTCTCGCATCTCGGAACACTCTCGTCCATCATCTCTTCTATGTCCAATAGATTAGATACATCATTATGATAAGAAATATATTTTTGACTATCAGGTACTAGGGGATTATAAGAATTGATATTTTTTCTCATGAAATTCACATTTAGTGATCTCGAGTACATGAGATCATGAGGACCGACCTACTAATAAGAACATCACATGTTATATATGTACTTATCTGTTCCTATTTGAAAACATGTGTATTGGTTTCTTAACTTGAGATCACTATCAATGTGAGCCATTTGATCTCATACTTTTATAAAAGATAAAAACCATGAAATTTATGCTTATTCTGAGGTATCTTGTGTTAGGTATTTCATTGGTGGCATGAAATTGGTTGAATGTGTTGTCCCAAGATATGCTAGAAAATAAAATGCAAGAAGGGAGGTGGGTGTGAATTATAATTTTAAAAATAAACCTATAATTTTCATCCTCTACAAATATCATGTTGATTAGTTTTTTAAGTTACCAATGAATTAAAAATTGATCAATTTTTCGAATTACCAATGAAATCAAAGATCAAAGTAATTGAAATATAGTTTTCAAAATGGAAATAAAATGGTCAGTATTTTAAATTACCAATGAAAATATTAAAGTAAAATAATTTTAAAATAACCATATTAAAGATTCTGATAAAATAATTAACTTAATGATAATCCAAGAAAGAATATAGTAAAATTTTAAAATGAAAAATAGAGTATTAGTTAGAAAAATAAATACTCCTTTAAAAGGATATTATTAGAACTTCACTTTTAAAATAAAGAAAAAGGTATATCTATAGAACTAATCTAAGGTATCCATGAATTTAACTTGTCATAAGGTATCACTAATTTTATACCTATTAGAAGGCTTGAAATTATATCCTTATAATACCTCAAATAAACCTATTGGAATCAAATCACTTCCACACACCAGATTTACTTGAGCTCTATTTTCCTAGCCATAGAAGTTATTGATCAGATGACTAGTGATTCCTCTATCTTCCTATCTCCAGAAACCCTCGATCATGCATGAACAATAGAGAAATTATTAAAACTAAAATACTAATACATTTAGAAGGAAAATTTTACATAATGGTAGATATTAGTAGAAACACTCAAAAAGAAAAATTACACTGATCTAAAGTGCTCCCAAAAATAAGAAATTTCAAATATTAAATATACACAACAACTTTCATAATGATATTTATATATGTGTATCTGTTCATATACTTATAATGATTGAGGTAAAAATCTCTTTATAGGAAATGTTGTAACAAAATTAAATGGTCAAATTCTATAAAACTCAAAGTTAGTTATAGTTGTATAAATGTTAACTTCTTCATCTACCGATGATCTCAATATATTGCTTGATCTACTCATGAGTTAGATCAGCACCATTATAATGTTTCTAAATCAGATTGATGTAATCTAAAATTAATATTTAGATATATATATCCTTGGAAACATCTGATTCTATTACTATTTTATCAAAGAAAACTTTAAGCTTCATGAATGGTCTTCTAATCTTCTTTAGTTAATATTTTAGAAATATGATTCTGATGAAAAAAATTTTAGTAGAAAAGAAAAGTAAATACAAACAATCCTTGAGATTACAATCTTTTTATAAGAATTTAAGATTAATATCATCTAAAAATCCATCCTTTTATGTATGATTGGTTATTAAAAAAATTCATAGAGAATTGAAACTCTAAAACATATATCATATAAATTATTTTAAGAGTTAAATTTAAAATTTCTTTAAATAGAAAATAAAAAGTTCTCTTTTTAAAGAGTAGTAACAACCCCCCTATAAAAAGCAATTAATTTTTTTTATGAAAAAATTAATATCAACCCCTATTTTAAAGAATAATATCAAGGATAAATGTCATAGTTAAAAAGATAAAAACTTCTCGAATTTATCTTATAATTTATGGTCTTAATTTTTTTAAATGATGGTTTAAGAAGAGTTTAGTAAAACATAAATCTTTTTCAAAAAATATGATAAACCAAAAATATTTAGAAACTAAACAAGGTTATAAAATTGATAAGTTTGAAATATTGATAAAATTTAAAATCATTTAAATTTTAAATCATGATAAATTTATAAATCATATAAAATTTAAAATTAGATAAATTTGAAAATAAGATAAAGTTTAAAATCATATAAATTTAAAAATAAGATAAATTTGAAAAATAAATTTTTACTCAAGAGGGGTTTTTAATGTAAGGAGATAGATAAAAAAATAATTGGATTGAAAATCACTTAAGGTTGATCATTCCCAACTTCTATTTAATAAATTCAAATCTTTTATAAGTAATAGGTTTTGTAAAAATATAAGCAAGTCGATTTTATGTTATGATAAATTCTAGAATAATATCATCTTTTTGTGTGTAATCACTATGGAAATTGTGTCTTATATCTATTTTATTGAATAATTATAGATGTGATTAGTTTGTAGATAAGTAAATGGAACTAATATTATCACAAAGAATTGTAAATCAAGTAAAAATCAAACCAAAATCTGTGAGTGTGTGTTTCCTTCACAACATTTGAGCACAACAACTTCTGACTACTATATAATCTAGTTTAGTAGAAGAAAACAAAATGTTGTTTATTAATGGAAAAAGTGACTAAAAATTATTATAAGGAATGAAATGTTTCAAAAGTATATTTTATATCTAAAATATCGACTGTAAATTTAGCTTCTAAGTAATTTTTGAGGAAAAAATCATTTCCAAAAGAATAGAATAATCCAAGTTTAGAAGTACCCTTAAGGTATCTAAAAATGAATTTTACCAATTTCAAATGAGGTTATTTTGGATTAGATTAAAATATCAAAAATAAAAGTAATGAAAAAATTATGTTTTGTTGAATTTCATAAATATATAATAAACTTTTGATCATACTTCTATAAAGTTTTTTATCTACCGATATATCAGTTTTATAAAGATCGTGTTTGATAGAAGTTTCTATAGGATTACTAATATTTGATACATTATAAAAACAAAAACTTTTTAGTAAATATTTAATATATTTATGTTGAGTTACAATATTTACTTCTAGGTTTTAAATAATATGATAATTGATGAAAAAGTTGAGTTCTCTCATCATGCTCATTTCAAAAACATTTTTCATGAGTTTATAAAAACTATAACTATCAGAAAGGTATTTATAAGTTGAAACAAATATAATTTCATCAACATATATTTGAAAAAAATAATGTTTTTGAAATTTTTTATTTATGAAAATGGTTGGATAAACACTTCATTTAACCAAATTATTTTGTATTAAATATCTGGTCAGTCTATCATACCAATCTATTGGGGCTTATTTAAGTTCCCAGAGTTCTTTAGTAAGTTTAAATACTATGTAAGGAAATTTATTATCTTTAAAACTAGAAGGTTTTTCAACATAAAATTCCTATTAAAAATATCCATTAAGGAAATAACTTTTCAAATCCATTTGAATTAAAGTAAAATTTATATGGGCTATAAAGTCAAATAAGATCCTAATAAATTATATTGTAGCTACTGGTGTGAAAGTTTCACCATAATCTATGAATTATTCTTGAAATAATCCTTTATTAAAAATTCTTGCCTTACTTCTAATAATGATTCCATTTTCATCACATTTTTTTTCTAAAAATACACTTTACTATAATTACCAATAGATCTATTGGATGTTTAACTAAGGCCCAAACTTTGTTATATTCAAACCGATTGAGCTCTTCTTGCATGGACCTTATCCAAATTTCATAACCTAAATTATCATATTCTATTTTAGGATAAAATTATGATAGGAATACATGATGATCACAATGATTTATTAGGGAAATTATTATTTAAACATGTTGACTTACACATCTAATAATATAATTGGAAGGATGATTCCTTAAGATCAACAAATTTTTAGGTAAAGTGGTAAGTTGGTCTTCTACTAACGAATGCACATTTTCTGTTGAAGTATCTCCCAAATATTTAAAAAGCTAATGATATTACTTATTAAGGATTTATAATCAGTGTTTTTAAATTATCTTCCTATAAATTAATATAATAATATTTAAAAACATTATTGGTATTTTGAATTTATAATCATTAAAAAAAAAGATTTAGATTCATCAAAAGTTACATGAACTGTTTCCTTAACAATATTAGTTATTTTATTAAAAACACTATAAGCCTTAATAGTTGTATAATGACCTTTAAAAATCCCTTAATTGGTTTTTGTATCAAATTTATATAACCGATCCTTTGTATTATAGGTGAATACTTTACATCTAAAACTCTAAAGTAAGAAAATTTTATCTTTATTTCAATCCACATCTCATAAGAAGTTTTATTAAGAAAATATCTGAGTAAAACCAGATTTATAGTATAAAAATACATAATCAAAACCTCAACCCAAAACTTTCTAGAAAAAAATACTCACTTAGAAAAGTTAAATTAATTTTATGAATAATTCTATTTATTTGTTCAACTTTTTCAATTTTCTGTAGTGTTCTTAGTGCAGACAAGTTATGTGTATTACCTTTTTTTACTATAAAAAGTTTCAAAATTAGAGTTAATACATTAAACACCATGATCACTCTAGATAATAACAAAAATTATTATTTTTTATCATTTTTAATAGAAACATGAAATTCCATAAAATAATTAAAATATTTTTATTTTTGGGTGATAAAATAAACAACAAAAATCTAGTATAATCATTAACCAAGAAATATACATAGTATTTGACTCCAATACTCGCAGTTTGTGTAGGACCAAATAGATCAATGTGAAGTAATTGTAAATCTTTGGTATTTGAGACATCACTTTTAGATTTAAAACTTGACTTATTTTTCTTACTAAATTGATAAAGATCACAAACTCTGGCTGAATTAAATTTAAGTTTTGGTAGATCCCTAATATTTCCTTTATTGTAAATTTTAGTCAATGTCTAAAATTTACAGTGTCTTAATATCCTATTACATATCCAAGATACGTCTTTGGTTTCAATTAATCTTGGAAAATTATAATTACTTTATTATTATAAGTCAAGTTTATAAGAATTTTCTTCCCCATCGGCAGATAAAATGTTATCACCTTCTAAACTTTTAATAGTATATTAATCATTCCAGAAGTTTAAAAGATATCCCTTATTATATAATTGAATTATGCTGATAAGTTCATGTTTAGGTCTTAAAAAATATAAAATATTTAAAATACGAGTTTTTACAAGAAAAAAATTTCACTGATTATGATGATTTCACATCGTTTATTATTTTAAAAAGCGACTCTTCCTCTGTTCAATTTATTTAAATTTCAAATGTTTGACTTAAATTCAGTCATATTTAGAGAACAACCACTATAAATTTACCATTTGTTTATACTTATGATACTCTTCTTATTTTCTTAGAAAAGATAAAATTAAATACTTTTTAACCACACATGTTTGGTTCTAATTATGTTAGAAAATAAAATTTTAGGAACCCACATATGTCCAACTATTTTGTGTTGTAAAAATAATAGTTATTATAAAATAAAATATATATTTTTTAAAATAAAATATTGAACCTTTTTAAAGGAAAATATTTTCTCCAACATCCTCCTATTTGACATTTAGTATAAAAGGGTCACTTTTATGTAAATAATAGTTTAATTGAAAATAAGGTTTATCCATATTAAAACATATTCCACTTGAAGTTATAGAGGGTATTATTTTTTTATATATTTTGTAAAATTTTTCTTTACCATAAGTAAAATTTTATAAAATATATTTTAAAAAAACTTTCAATTTAAGTCAAACAATCAAATTTTGGTTATCTTCATTGGATATTTGGTCAACTAAACTCTGATAAAATAAATTACAATCAACTAAATTACAATAAACTAAATTTCAATCCATAGAATATATATAAGAATTAGTTTTTGGATCTAATTCAGTTTAATGTTTTGAAATTTATAAATTGAATTTCAAAATTATTTTATTATCTTTAATAAGTTTTATTTCAGTAAACTTATAGGGTTTTAGTTTATTATTTTATTTATTTATAACGGTAACATATCTGGCCATTTCAGTTATAGTTGGTAAAGTTTATTTATATTCCAATGAATTGGATTTTTCATATTTTGATGAAGTTGAATAACTATCTTCAGTATTATAAGAGTATTTATATTCAAGACTTAAATTTATAAGGTATTATGCAGCTAACTTTGTTATGAATATTTTTTTTATTCCTAGTAATATTTGAATAGAATCTAACTATTTTTTATCTTTTTGTTCCACTTTATTATGATGTACTTTCTAAAGATGTGTCCCTTTCATTGGATCTCTATGTATCCAAGGATTTCAATATTTTATTTCCTTTTATTTTAGAATACCGTCTTGTATTTCTATTTTTCTTCTCTAATTTGGGATAATTAGGTTTGATATGACCTTTCTTCTTAAACTAATAGTATATAACTTATGAATATTTCTTCTTATATCTTCTGTATTTCTTGTATTTTTTATGAACATTTCAGACATTTGAATTACTGAAAATATTATTCATTCTTCTTTGAATTTGGTAAATTTCATTGTTATTATCTTTTGAATCACTTTGATCTAAATTCTTACATTTTCTCTTTGAAACAAGAGATTTAGAATTGTTAGAACATGTATTAAAGGTACCAGAATTAGGATTACTTAAAGTATAAGTAAATGCTACTATATTCTTCCTTTTATATTTTTTAACATCTCATCTTAGTTTAATATCATATTTTATTAATGTTCTAATTAAGTCACCAAAACTTAACTTTTTGAAATGTTTTGTATCATTAATTGTTGTTCTATTAGACTACTATTATTTTGGAATAATATCAATAATAATTTTAATGAGTTGATATTTTGATAACTATTTTTAAACAAAGGGTCATAAACTATTTAATATTTTTATAAAGAGTCGATGTATTTGTGTTACAGTTTCTTGAAGAAGAAAATAAAAGGCTTGATAGTCAGCTCTTAGCACAGCTCTGTGAGTTTCCAAAACTTTGGAAGTTCCAAAATTTGTTATCTATAATTTATTCTAAATTCCATTTTATATTTCACATGAATATATATATATATATATTTTAATGGTCATATAACACAATAGATTATTGTAAAATTTATTATTTACCTAATATTTTAGTTTTTATTCATCCGATAATTGAATGATATCCTTATTTATAACTTTATAGTTTTCCATCAGTATGATAAAATTGTCAAATCAATTAACATTGATATATGATTTTGTATGATCATGCTAGTAATCATAATTATCTCTTTAAAAAATATGAGATCTTATAGAGTTTATGTTTTCAAGTAGACCAACTGGTGTTTCTACCATCATAAAAAATTTTTCCCCAAACAACACAGTTAGTGTAAGGAAACTAAGATTACAATCCAATAAAATAATATAATTATAATCTAAAGTAATATAATATTATAAATAGGGTAAGGGCATCCTTTTATAACAAGTGTTTTCCCAATATATGATATAAAATAAAATACAAGGGGGGGGGGGGGTGAATTAAAGTTTTAAAAATAAACTTACAATTTTCATCATTTATAAGTATTATGTTGATAGTTTTTTGAATTAACAATGAAATAAAAAATTGATAATTTTTATGAATTATTGATGAAATAAAAGACCAGAGTAATTTAAATATATGTTGTATTGAAATATAATTTGAATAGTAGAAATAAAATAATTTATATTTTAAATTACCGATGAAATGGTTAAAACAAGGGAATTTTAAACTAAATTTATTACAGAAACTAATACAAGAATTAACTCAATAGTAATTTAGGAAAGAATATAGTAAAATATTAAAATGAAACATAAATTATTGGTTAATAAACTAAAAAATTATTTAAAAGGATATTATTAAAACTGCACTTTTAAACCATATAGAAAGGTATAACTACAGACATGATATAAGGCATCCATGACTTTAAACATATCGTAAGGTATCCCTGATTTTATACCCATCAGAAGACCTATCTTCTTATCCCTAAAATACCTTAACTAAACTGGTCAGTAGAAGCTCACTTCCACACACCGTAAGTACTTGATATTCATTTTCATAGCAAAAAAAATCCCGTGATCAGATGATCGATAATTCCTATGTCTTATTATCCTCGGAATCCATCAATGACACGAGATTAATAGAATAAAAATTACAACTAAAATACTAAGATATTCACAAGTAAAACCTCACACAATAATAACTCTTAGTAGAAACACTCATAAATAAAAGTTACATCGATTTTAAGTTCTCTCAGTAATAATAAATTTCGATGCTTCAAGATAAAAAATAACTTTTAGAATGCTTGATGTATATGTGTATCTATTCATGCACATCTAATTATCTATGAGAAACTTTATTTATAGGAAATGTTTTAAAAAACTTCAACATTTGAATTACTCAAAACTTGGAGCCAGTTGTAAATACATTAACTAAAACTTATTCATCTATAAATGAACTCAACACATTTCTTCATATTCTAATGTGTTAGATCATAACCACTATAGTGCTTTTAAATCTGATGGATGTAATCTGACATGAATCCTCATATCACTATATTTCTATAAAATAGTTTAGATATCTAGTATTTCAGTTACTCGAAGTTCATTCTTCATAAGAAAATAACTTAAACAAAAACTTTAAGTTAGATAATTATAATATAAAGTGTATTTTTATTTTTGAAATAAATAAATAAGTGCGTCATTGACTTGGTAATATCCTCAACAGAATGATCAAGATATGATTTTCACTTCCCAATAGAGGAAGTGATATCTTGGGCCTAGTTTACTTGGTTTGTAGCACATTCATTAAATCCATAACCCTGGTTAAAGAATGTAGTTCCATCTAGTAAGGTTATTAAAATAATAAATAATGAAATTAAGGAAAGTTTCACAAATGATTCATATTTATTTATAAGAGATAAAATGAAAAAATAGATTATATTACATGAAATGTTTTCATAGAAGTGGTTTTCATTACTATGACTAAACCATATCTTCTTAGGGGAATTTATGTGTTGCTAAAAACCACTCCTGGTCTATGAGAGACACTAAATTCTATCAATACAAGGGCCTAGAGGGTCACAAACTAAGTGTATTCGAAAGTCTATCCTATTATAGATAATAAGAGTTTAGAACATGGTGGACCCCACTATGGTGTTTGGGAAATGTACAAGTTTGAATGATCACAAATAAATAAATAATTTCAATATTATTTTAGTTTAGAATAATAAGAGTATAATTTTTTATCTCACTATATTTACAGGTGATTAAGTGAATACAAGGAAAATATTTTATGAATAAATTAGTTCCATAAGGTTTGTAGATATGTTGAAATCTTCATTTATTCTCCTCAATAGAACTTATAAATCAATGATTTATGTATTCATAGATTTCTAGAGCTTGTGTGGAAAATTTATAGGGTTCTGATCTCAGTTCCTTCAAGCGATGAGCGGATAACACCTATATCTTCAAATCAAATGAGGAATTAGTTAAATTTTATTTTTGTAATTAATTAAATCACATGAGATTTTGGTGTTGTGAATCTGGTGTTATATTTATGTACTTGATTCCATGACATTGATCAGGTTATTTTTTTTAATTTACCCCACTTTTATGATTATGTTGTGCACCCATTTACAACATCATTATCATTACCCAGAATGGGTTGTGCTAGAGAAGCTTGATCCTAATCCTAGAAGGGTTTTCTTCTTGGATACCATGAAGTGTATGTGATATGAAATACATGGATAATTTAAGTGCTTCAAAGCTAAAACTTGACTAGACCTATGGTGTACACTAATAATTCAAGAAAAAGGATTCATCCCCTTAATTACGATGATTATATTTAATTCATTGTAAAAAATATGTATAAAGAAAAAAATATTTCTGACCACATCATGAGTAATACTTACAAGTGGTGACATAAAGCACCACATGATGAATTTATACCAAATTATATATTTTTATTGGATACTTAGATATTTTTTTATTTTTCATATCATTGTATACATTAATTATATTAACTATTCCACAATTCAATATACTATTGATGATTAGTAGGAAAATGACCATCATTTAGACCAATCATATTAAATATATATACAAACTGTACTTGTTTAGGCATGTCTAATATTGGATGCCAAATACTAAACTATCATAATGATCTATTGAGTTAATTCCATTTAACTATATGAATCTGTATCAAGGGAAGAACTACCATATATATACCATTTCCCACACTACACTCCTCTAGAAGGGATTCAATTATCATAAGTTTATATGGAATCTAACATATCTATAGATAGAAATCATTACCATATTATTAAGAAATTAGATATTTAGTGAGGTTACCCGAGCATTTAATACATATATATTACACTATTTTAGATGAATATTTAATATATATCATATTAATACACACCCCAGAACCATAATGGTTTAGTGACTTTTGAGAATATATATAATCTTCTTATTTCATGAAAGATATTAAAAATATCCCACAAAGTTCTTCTCACATAGTATACTTCTTAGAAACACCCTATTTAAAAAATTTCTTCATAACCTGGGGAAATAAAACATATGAAAAGGTGAGATCAAATGAACAATAAGGCTAAAAATTAGTGATATAAATCAATGATCACAAGTGAACATAAGATAAGAAAAAGGGTATGAGAAAATGATCGAAACTTACAATAATCATGCCCAATTATTCAAATATTATTAATCATAAATCATGGAATAAGGATTTTTCATAACAACATACATATGTCATAAGTATGTAGAATCATTGATAATCAATCATGATACATGATAAAATATCATAAGCATAAGACATAATCTTATTGAATACACATAAACATATAAAATCATTTCATTTATCAATGATTACTACCAAGGATAACATAGTAGATTAGGTTCACTCCCTATTCCATAATTTCCTTAGTCAAGGTTAACTCCCAAGAATATCATAGTAGACAAAGCCCCTTACTGAGTTGGGTTCACTCCCCATTCCAGTCCTAGTTATCTCATGAGATATCTATCTTTACCCAATGCATTGAAAGACTATATAATTTAGTGCCCACACATCTGAAAATAAAAATTATACATATACATGCCACAAGATCATTAAAAATTCATTATATAATCATATCAATACCCATGGAAAGGAAAAATTTTTCATAAATATTTTATCATTTCATCATAACATAACCTGTGGAAAATAAATGGTTTTCACAAAGGTTTTATTATAACTTAATTAACCTCTGAAAAAAACTGGTTTTATAGAATCCTAATTAAACCATCATTATAATAATTTATATAGATAAATAAAGTGGGTAGTGTCATAAGATCATATACTTAGTGAATCATAACAATCCTTAAAGGATGTTCACGTACATGAAAAATACCATTAAACGATCATTCAGACCTTTCTTTGAAAACATAAGAAAATATACTTTTATTTTGATAACATTTTAACCGAAAATTCAAAAATATTAATAAAATATTTTAATTTTAAAATAAATAAGGGAATATATAAATTAATCTTCAATCAAAATAATAATTATGATGGTGGGAAAACCCATTCATGTTTTATATGTTAAAAGAAAACATTCCTTTCACACTTCTATAAAAATTAAAAAAGAAATTGTTTCGATTTTTTTTAGAAATATTACTTTATAAACCATTGAAAATAAATTCAAAGGTTGTTATAATTATATTTTTAAAACATTTTATATATAGGTATGATTTTTTTTAAATTTTTTAAGGGTATGTATATGGAATAAAAAGTTTATCAACCAAAGAGGAAATAAGGCTATCTTTTCTTTAAAAACAATTTCTTGATCATTTTAACTACCAAATAGAGGAAAATGGTACTAATACATAAAAAATATAGAAATAACCATAAGATAAGAAAATATATGGAGGTAAAATTTTAATATCCATATAATTTCTATCAATGGAAATTTAGCATAGACAATCTCGAAAATAATTAATTTTGTAACATAAACCCCTTACCTCAAGTCCCATATTGATTCATATGTGTAAAAATGTCCTATATAATAAATATATATTTGTTATAAATATATTAAAAAAATATATTCTTAAATAAATTACTATTTATCATTCCTGTATAATTTCCAATTATCCTTTTATTAACAATTTATTCATTAAAATGAATATTCGGGTGAAAAATGGTTTGTTTTCCATGAAAGTTTTGGTTCAATGGTTCTAGAAATTGATCATTGGTCATGGTTTCATATTATATAGAATATTAATCATGAAATAAGTATCATATTTATTAATCATATAAAATTTTATAATTATTTATATAAATTAGTGATGAAAAATAAATTATATCACTTAGTAGAGATTGTATTCCATACGTACGCATGAGTAATGCTTTCATTTCCCATTTGATGAAAAAGAGGTGTAAAATGGTTGATCCATAATGATAATAAAAATTAATTATATTTAATATTCTGAAGTTATTATTTTATAATGTATATTTTATATTTATAGAAGGTGTAATAATAAATAAAATTGAAAGTACTCAGTTAAGTATTATACCTCTTCATTGAGAAACATCCTTTAGCTTACACCTTAAGCCTTGAAAGAATGTAATTCTATAAAACCAATACCTATATGATGTGTTCAAGGATGTTATTATGGTATTAGGGTAGGTATTGGATGATATATAAGGCTCATGAAGTGTTATGAAGTGAGAAGAGGTGGTGTCCTTTTATAAGGGAGGGGGAGGACACAGTTGGAATTTTTAAAAAGATTAAAATATAATAATATCTTACTCAAGTAAAGTGGATAAAAATTTAAAAATATTAAAATACAGGATGGATAAATTCGAAATACCATCAACCAATCTAATTAAAGAAATTGTTTTGTGATATTTTAAACCTTATCTCTTAGTTTAACCCCTCATAAAGCCTTTTTAACCTTAATTGTGGTAACACATTTTTTGTGTTTTTATTTATTCATGAACAAAAATTAATTTTAAATTATTAAATAATATTAATTATTTTTATTCCAATTATGGAATCCATTTTACAAGATTCAATTTCTATAATTGGAAGAAATCTATTTCAAAATAAGCATGAAAAACGCAACAAATTTTTTTTTTAGAAAAAAATGAATTTTTAAGCATAAAACTGAGTTTACCTATATTACTTACCATGTAAAATTTTAAACCCCAATATTTTAAAATAACATTATATTTTATAGTTAATAAAACATGCAACCTCTATCTTAAACAAACCATGATATATTAATATTAAAATGTTATAGCTAAAACGTAGTTGTTAAATTGAAAATTGTGAATAGTATTAACAATTTTATGACATATATATAAAGTTACTACCCAATAATAATTTATTTATTAATTTTTATGAAATAATTACTAAATTTTTCTAGTAACGTCATTTTATGCTTCAAAAATAAGTTTCCTTATGAAATTGTTTTTATTACTTTTTTATGAGTGTATATTATAATTAATTTATAGATATTTTTAAAATAATATTTGATAAAAAATATATAATTTTTTAAATAATCACATTGAAATTATCTTAGGGTTAAATTTTGGTATTTTTCTAAAAAGATGGATTTTTCAGTGAATAATGAAAAATACCATTTTTTATAAAACCATCATTTCATTTCATTAAATAAATAAATTTAAAAGTATCATCATTATTTTAATTTTATATAAAATTAAAATACTTATTATTTATTTAGATATAATCTAATTAATTACATTTTAATTATCTTTATAATTTATTTTTTGTATAAGTACATTTTTAGGCTTAAAAAGGATTTTTTTCAGAAAAATTTCTTTTCATCACATTTTATGAGATTAATTTTAAATTAAATTATGAGACTTATGTGAATTGAATACTGAAAAATAAATTTCATATTTGGAATCATGATTTACAAATTTTTAAAACATTCTCCTTTTATTTTTATTTGTTATGAATAATAACTATAATAAATAATTTCCACCATGGTAAGGGAAAATCGGGTAATTAAGGTTAAAAATAATATGATAAGGACTAAAAAATGACCTAACACTTTACTTTATCTTATTGGTTGTGTTTATTTAGTACATTTCCATTAAAATTTCAAAAATATAGAAAATTGGTGTCGAATTTCTTTGATTTTGACCTTTATAATATTTAAGTAAATGATAAAGACAAAAATTCTAATATCTTATTTTTAATATCTATAATATTATGTGAGAGGGATAAAAATAGATTATATTTAGTTATAAAATTTATTTTGAATATAAATAACTTTTTATAATTGTAATTTATTTTTAATTTTTAGTGATGAAATAATTACCTAAAATGCTTACGCAACACCAAAATAGTATTTATTCAATTAATAGAAAAATAAAATAAATGATTTTAAAAATATTAAAAGTAATGTAATTTGAATGAATTATTATGTTCCATGAATTTTTTAGATAATTATAAAAAATTTTAGGTGTATGAAATTTTTATATTGTCATTCCATCTTTGTATTTATTTCTATAAATTCAAAATAAATGAACAGTTAAAAAAATGAAATTAATGATATTTCATAATAAATAACCTTTTATTAAATGATTTAAAATTCATAAAAATCCTATATTTATCCAATTTATTGGGATATGGTCGAAAATTTCAACCATGGTCCATTTATGGGCCATTTTTTATAGTGACTATCTTAACACCTAAAGAGTAAAAAACTTTGTTATTGTAGTAATTGTCAAAAAGGTTCACAAGGGTTAAACAAAAAACCTAAGGGTAAAAAAATAGTATAAAATTATAAAAATTTTAATTTATGAGATTATTTAGACCCATAATAATACTATATTCTAAATTTATCATTTTGATCCATTTTTCAATAAAAATTAATTTATATTAATTTAATACTTTAAGTAAGAGTGCCCCTCCCTTCTCTTATAAAAGGGAACCTCCTCTATTTTTATTTATAATTCAAAAGACTTTTGGTTCGGACAATACCTACCCAAATCCCTTCATATAATAAATTACCTAATTTTAGAGTTCTTAGTTTTGAAATAATACCAACCTTTGAGGTATTAAGGTGTGAAGAAATGGAGATTGTCCGAAGAAGAGGTATAACTTTTAACCAAATGTTTTAGTTTTATTTATTATTCCACCTACTTAAAATATTATTAAACCATGATTATATAATAAATAAAGTATATAACATATAATAATATTTTATTATGTTAATTTAATAACCTATATCCATCTCCTTCTTCCATAAAATGGGAAATGAAACCATCGTTTATGTGGATGGAGGACTACCGCCTCACGAGCCAATGTAATTTATTTTCCATCTTCGTCTTTCATGAATGGATATAATGATAAATTTAATATATATATATATATATGATATTCATGAAATATTTATAATTTTATAAATATAAGATATCATATACTTTCTTACCTTTTCATTCATTGAAAAATGATGACATCATTCGTTCATACCTGTGGACTACCACCTTCATAAAGTGATGAGATTCGTTTTTCATCACCAAAATCCTATGGATGATATATATAAATTTATTTAAAGAGATAATATTATATTTATTATATAATTATCATTATTTTAAGATAAAATAACATAAACCATATTTCCATCATGATCGTTGAAAAATGGAAGCGTTACTCATGCGTACGTACAACCTACCGTATCTATGATCGTAACACAATTTATTTTTCATAGACCACCTTTAAAAATTTGTTTTAAAAGTGTAATTTATATATTTAAATGAAAATTATTCATGATTATTATTCTATATATTATGGAATAATGACCTATTTAACCATATTCAACCTACCGAATTCATTTTGAACATATGTGCTGAATATCGTAAAAAATGTTTGATGTGAACTTAATTGATTAAGTAATTTATTATAACATGGTAAAATAAATAATAAAATTGAAAAATGATCTTAAAAAGTAATTAATTAAGATAATTTTATTGTTTAGGAAGATAAGAAACATAAGTAAGGATCTAGAATCAAGGTAAGGGAAACCAACACACACTTATTGTGGGGCATGGAAAAAGAAAATTATTTTCCTAGTGCAGCACATTGGCTGACTAGGGTCATCCCACTTGAGAAGCCTTTCAGTTAGGTTTACCTAATTCTTATAAATCACCTAAATTAATTCTTTTTTTTTGTTTTTTATTAATTTATGAAAACAATAACAATGTTTGTTTTGGTTGTTGATTACTTTTCTAATGACATGTAATATTGAAATTTAAACTAACATGAAAATCTAAATAGAATGAGTTAAGAACAAAGCATTTGGTTTTGAGGTTCATTTTAAGTTTTAATCATTATTCTCCTTTATATTTTTTATTTCACTTTGATAGTTGTAACATGAAATCTCATGTTTAAACTACTATTCCTTATGTAGAAATTGTGGAATATCATTGAATGAATAAGAACTCTCAATTCCACCTCCTACTTTAATCAAGGTGGATGACACTCCTTGGTCTAGGAGGTTCCATCTCCTTGGACCCAGTTTTATTGATGTTGTTTCATCTATTTATTAGATCATCTGTAACCCGTGAATAACTAACCAATAGAGAGAGGGATAATTGATTAAAATAAAATAATAGAAATAATTTGAGTTTCATGTCATTGGTGGAAAATCACTAAATCAGATACATTCTCATCACCATGCATGATACTCAAATTTACCAAAAATTTAAAATAAAATTTTAGAAAAATTCAAGAACACCTTGACCTCCCCCCGGGTTAAGCCTCATGGTCATCCTCTCATTTATAAGATTAAGAGATCACAATGGTGTATATATGGAAGAAGATAAAGAGAAATAGAATAAAAATAAAAGAAAGAATAAATTTTAAAAATAATGGGATGAGATAATAAAAGAATAAAATAAAATTGAATTGGGATGAGATAGATAAAGATAAAAATAACATAGAATAAAGAAGAAGAAAAACAAAGAAATAATATAAATAAAATTTATATAATTTATAAAGTGTGTTCAAATAATAATAATAATAATGATAATAAAATTCTTCTTCTTATTAATAATAATAATAATAATAATAATAATAATTATTATTATTATTCTAATTATAATAAAAATAAAAATAATAATAGTAATAATAATAATAATATTTATTATTATTATTATAATTAAAATAAGAATAAAATTAAAAGGGGAAGAAGTGGATGAATAATGGGATAGAGGCACAATTTAAATTAAAAATGAATGGAATATTTATTTATTAAAATAAATTGAAATTACAATTAAAATTTAAATCTAAAATTATATAAATAAAATAAATAAAAAATGAAAAGAAGAAGAAAAAGGGGGAGAAGATCTAGTGAAGTCATGGGCTCCCTCTGGTGGATTCCCTTCAAGTGGTGTCAATCTCTTAGGAGGAAGAGGGGGCTTGGCCTTCTTTTATAGGAAGCCAAGGAGAGTGAAGGAATACTTTATACAGGGATGAAATCTTGGTGGATTTTAAATCACCCTAAGACCTGCCATTACAACCATAGATAATGGGTGTTTGAGTTTGCATGTGGATAGAGAACACACGGGGTGGCTTGAGTACATGCATAGAGTATGGGAATCGATGGAAACTAACTTTTTTAGTGTGCTCAAGGTATGTGGAAGTGAGACACACATGGAGGTAGGGGAGTAGGGCTTGTACATGGAAGTGGGGGGATTATGTGACAGTTTTGGTGGCCTTAAAATGCAAAGTAGGTGAGCCTTAGTTTAGTAGGGAGACCCTCTTCTCCTCTGACCTTCACAGTGGCCCGAGGAGACTCAATATTTGAGTAGGGAAGTGATGAAATTTGATATTGGGCTCAAGAGGTGGATTTGATGGAGATTTTTAGTGATTTAAAATGTGTGGCGATGCTAGGAAATAATGATGTAATGATGATGGTGGCATGGGGGTGGTCGGCTGAGGTAGAGAGCAGAGGAGGAGGCAGCAACAAGTGTTGGAATAGAGGAGATATTATGCATAGTGGTCAAGAGACTTAGTGGGTGGAACCGGAGGAGGATAGGTGAAACGTGGTTCATGGGAGTGGTTTGGGAGGTAAGCAGTGGTGGTGGTGAGATCTATAGGGCCATCCAACGACATTAAGAGTGCTGGGGTGAAGCGACGGTAGTAGCCACAGTGGAGCATGGAGACACTCCCACCCCACATCGAAATGGATGTGGAATGGATGAGGATTTATATTCCTCAGCGCAGTAGCCCCAAATCAGATGGATACTTTAGGGATGGCCTCTTGGTTCCACATGTACAAACCTATGTGACCACACTGCGCCTACCTGAGATTTGGGCCACCACTACTTTCCGCAAGGTTCACCACCCACAACTACTCATGGATTTGATCACCATAGGAACTATACAAGATTGATTACCTATGCAGCCATGTACTTTCTGGCCTATGCGGGCCTTCTCTTGGATTGCTTGGACAGTCGGGCCTCCTTGGCCTGGTTAGGTGGATGACGAGATGAGGTTGAGGGCCAGCTGGGGCTTGGCCTAAATTTTTACACAAATAACATAAAAAGAGTTAGAAAATATTTGAGATAAAAAATTCATAAGGTTCATAGATAAAAATCCAAATTCAAAAATTGAAGCTTTTTTAATCATTAAACAACATTTTCAGTCTATAATTAAAATTTCCCATTATTTAATAAAACATTGATAACGATGGATTTTAACATTTAAAAGAACTTAAAACCATTGAAATTTTAATAAAAATTACAATTAATTTTTATCTTTCAAAAAACTCCACACTTAAAAAATGATTTTCCTCAAGCATAAAATCTCAACAATTAGTTAAAGAGGTCCCCAATGTTATCAATATTCAAATTTCAAAGCAATAAAATCAAATGATTATCAATTTTAAATAAAAGTTTCAAAAATCATGTAAAATATTAATTTAATTTCTAATTTTTTAAAGAAATAATTAAATCAAGAATTTTACTTTTCCCTATTTGAAATTTATGGAAACTTATCATCTCATTTATTCAAGTTTCTTAATTTATAATTATTAAAAATTAAAAATCATTATTTAACTCATTTTTGAATATTTTCACTCATATATCATGATAAAATTAAGTATATTTATGCTCATATCACGAGAACATGCTTCTTATCCTTAATCTTGTAAAATAACTACTTTGTCCACTTTATAAAGTAAAAATACACATAAAATCATAAGTAATTTCAATAAAGGTTTAAATAAATTAGAAGCTTATAGTTGGTAGTAATTTATGTTAAAATTAAAGTTCAAGTAGGAGATTTATCTCTTAAATCATATAACTTGATATTTAAGGTAAAAGTTTAATGAAATTATTCCCTTTCTAATTGTAACAACTCCCAAACAACTCCACAATTAATTATAATTTTGATCATACCATTTACCATTATTCCCATCACCCCTACATATAAAATTAAAAAAAACATAAAAATATCATAAAATTACTAATAGTAGGGTAGGAATGGATAAAAATGGCTTAAAACATAGCCAATTCCTAAGAAGGTCATCCATGGTCTCTATAGGATAAAGAAGGATAGATGTAAAGATGGTGTTTTTAGTATAATATATTTTTAAAAATATTACTCAATCATTTATTTTTTTTCATATTCATTGATTTCATAAGTTAAAAATGAAAGTTCTATCAGGTAGAATGTCACAAGATCACTCAAAAAATATAATCAAGAATAAAATAGGAAGTACTTGGTCTAGAAATACTCTAAGGAATAGAACATATGATTTTGGAAAATCACTCAAGGAATGATTAATAATAAAAAATCAATTTAGATAAATTTCATAAATTCAAAGCATGGAAAATGGTTGGGAAATTTTATCTACATGAATCAATCAATTCTATTAAATTATGAGTCCTCATTTATATATATATATATATTTCAATTTAACCATATAATTCTATATTTTACTCATTAAATATCATTAACATTGAAATCTAAAACATGGTATCACAAGATTCCTAAGAAACTCATGTCTCCTAGACAATTCAAGTAAATAATAATCCAAGTATGGGCATAAAATATCACTTTAAATCTCAAAACAAGTTTTAGAAAAAAAATGTCAAGGATTTTAAAAGATAAACAATAAAATTTAACTCCATTTACTATGAATATTAGTCCTAATTATAAACTTATTGGTCCTAATTTCTTCCATTATGAACCTATAAAATAAATTTACACAATTAACCATAAGGATCAGGTCATTTAAGCTAAAAAATATAGAGGGAGTGGGGATGCATGATATACTACTTCCTAAGATATGAAATTGAAATATAAATTCCTATAAATAAATATAAAGGAAAAGTCTGGTTATGATACCCCAAGTGGGCCCTAAATTTTTACTACCTCCAAAGGGAAGTACCAGTTATTATCCAAAATCAGATGGTGGATGAAGCTTTTTTTATTTGAACCACCACATGTGGATTTTACCAGCTCGTGCTTCATTATTTTTCTTGAGGAATGATCCATGGATATATTACACCAGATCCTCCCCCATCACAATTAGGTATATATTTCATGGTGGGAGTAGGATAAATTATGAATCATCCTCCTTGGTTGTTACTTATGAAACATCCTTCTCTTCTAGTGTTGGCTTTTCATGGGATGCATGGATTGAATAATTAAAGAGGAAGTAAATAAGTATTTTTACTTGAATAAAATTTTAATTTTTAATAAGTAATTTATACCATTCAATAAGAGTATCCTTGTTTCATATTTCCTCATGCTTAGCTACTTGGATCTCTTGATGGGGCTCCTCAAATGAATGTTCATTGAAATCAGGGAGCTCCATGTGTTGCTCAATAGGTTCATTTCCAGTTTCTTCATCCTCCTATAAGGCATAGAAAATATTTGATGAATCTGTATAATCAAAATAGTAGGTAGTGATTTTTAATTCATCTTTAATAAATTCAGAAGTGATATAGTCAAAGAAAGGTTAAACTCCCTGAGTTGGTTCAGTTTCAATATCTGCCTAAGTGGAGAGTGCCTTTTGGAGTAGATCCTTAGTAGATGGAGAAAGGTAGTCATAATCCTCTATCTTTACTTAAAATTCTACCACTTGGGTGGTGTCTTCCTTTAATTGTGTTGAATCTTCTTCTTTTTAGGGTTTGGGAAGATCAGGAAGTCCCTCACACTCATTCCAAAAGTCATTTAGTTCTTGTTGATATCCCACATATAGCTCAAAAGATAAGTCTTCATCCTCTGTCTCTTCATGTGAATTAGGGAATACAAGTGTCTCATCTTCTGGTTTAGGTTTAGGTTTCTCTAATGGTTCTTAGACATATATAGCTATCCAATCCATTTTTCATTATAGATGTTACACTATCTCCCCAAGCTATTAAATATCATATTTGAGATTGTGTTTTTACACTTTATTATATAAATATTCTAGGGAAACTTCTTCAAAAGTATTGAGAGGAAATGAGGAGCACTCTTGTTGTGTCTTAACCAATTCTTGATAAAATTCTAGGAAGTAGTCCTTGAATTTAAAAAGTTCTCTAGACAATCCTTCAACCACTAGTTTTTTGAGTGTCTACTTAAGCTCCTAGATAAGGCCCTTGAATTCCTATTCTTTGTAAATTTAGTTCTAGGTACCCTTGATCTATCTATCCCATATGGAAAAACTATCTTCTGGAGACCAGGGTGCTTCAACTATTGATTCTTTCACATGTGAGTAATCATTCCATGCAGAATAATAAACATTTGAGTTCATCATGGGAAAATAATTTTTCTTTATGATTTTTATTTTTAAAGTAATAAAAAATATCTATAATGTGTATTTAGAAAATGTGAGAAAACTTATGATTGGATCCTTGACAATAGAATCAGTTTTGATGCATGCATGTCATGGGGTGTGGTAAAAGAAAATTATTTTTCTAGTACAACACAATGGCTGACCAAAATCATCTCACTTGAGGAGCCTTTCAGTTAGGTTCACCTTATTCTTCTAAATCACCTAAATTACTTATTTTTGTGGTTTTTATTAATTTATAAAAACTACCAGAATGTGTTTTGGGGTTTTTATTACTTTTATAATGGCATGAAATATAGAAATTTAAACTAACATGAAAATCTAAAAATAATGAGTTAAGAAGAAAGAACTTGGTTTTAAGGTTTGGTTTAAGGTTCAATAATTATTATCCTTTATATGTTTGATTTTATTTTGATAATTCAAACATGAAATATCATGTTTAAACTATTATTATTTATTTATAAATTGCGGAATATCATTGAATTACTAATAACTCTCAATTATACCTTCTCCTTTAATCAAGGTGGATGACACTCCTTGGTCTAGGAGGTTCCATCTTCTGGGACCCAGTTCTATCGATTCTATTTCATTTATTGATTAGCTCAACTCTGACATGTAAATAACTAACCAATAGAGATAGGGATAAGTGATTTAAATAAAATAATAAAAATAAATTGAGTTTCATGTCACTGGTGGGAAATCACTGAATTGGAGACATTCATTTCACCACACATGCTACTAAAATCTACCACAAACTTAAAATAAACTTTAATGTAAATTAAAGAACACCTTAACCTCCCACCAGGCTAATCCTCAGGGTTATCCTATGATTTATAAGAATAAGAGATCATCAACATCATCATGTAAATTTTATTTTAAGAAAGTGATCACAAAAAAAGAGAATGGGCCCAAAGCACCCCAAACGACAAGCCTAAGTAGGATGGAAATAGTGGAGGCCAAGGGAATCCCCTAAAACCAAGTTGACCCCCTCCTAATTCATGGTGATAGAAGTATGAAAACAAAAATGGGCTGGACTGGGGATGTCGAGAGAAGCGAGGTGGTCTACGACCTTATTCCCCTCACGCCAAGTGTGGACTATGCTGATGTTTCTGCTAATCATTCCCCTGCACTCCCATGTAATGTAGTGGATAGACCATGGAATGGTTCCAAATCCTTTAATGGCATTGTGGGGTGCTTTGGCTCTGAGAAACCTCCCCTTGCTATTTTCCAGCGTTTTGTTGCCTCTTGGGGTCTCTAGTCTCCGGTGCGGATCTCACCGGTTCACCAGAATTCGTTCTTCATTTTTCTAGCCTCGCAAGTAGATTTCGTGTCCACTTGGTGAAAAGCTCCTAGGTCTTTTGGATGTTGGTAGTTCAATCTATCTCGATGGTCCATGGATGTTCATAGGGGAAAGGAGAACCTGGGTACCGTTGTATGGATCAACCTTCTCGGGCTTCCACTGCCCTTCCAGAATGGGGGTTTTCTCAAAGCGATCAATGATGCTTTGGGGGGTTTCCTTTTTCCTGATAATAGGACTACATGATGTGTAGATGCATCATCGGATCACTTATGTGTCGAGATGGATCTCTCCCAACCCATTCCATATCATCTCTCTCTTTAGGCGCAAGATGGCCTAGTATGGGACCATGTCATCTCCTAACCGGTCCTCCCTCGATACTTCCACTTCTACTTGCTCCAAGGTCACTCTCTATAGGTTTGCAGATGCTTCCGGCACTCGATGTCTAGACTCCAATTAGAGGGATGGTTCTAGCAGCGTACTTTGGCCTCTAGTGTCCAATCCGAAGCGCCTTCCATTGTGGATTCCCCTATCAGGCCAATGGTGGATTCTCGTGCTGCCACACCAGGTTCCGAGGTGGCTTTGATCCCATCGCCAACTCGAACATTTTTCTCTCACTTGGACCTGGATACCCTCTTCCTTGGAGCCGTGACTCCATCCCTGGATGGCGTTCTTGCCTCTACTATTCTCCTGTTATGGCTGTCCCAGGGTCCTCTTTTAGGGGGTTAGCTTTCATACAGGATGGCAAGCTATCCCAGCCCTCCGGTTCTGCCTTCATCATGCTCCTTGGAAGTTGCTCACTCTTCAGAGGCTCATGCCTTGACAGTTTCAGTCAATCTCTCTCAGGAAGCTTCTAGCAGGGGGTGGACGAACACAGATTCAGTCCGCTCCTAGGGTATCTACTCTAGGAGGCGGTCGGTCTCGACTGTTTTAAACACCTTGTGGATTTCGAAGGTAGCCACCACCTGTCAAAGTACCAGGCTTCAAGGGAAGGTATTGTAGTCCCCTTTTAGTGCAAGAGGCCATCCTTCTGATGGCCCCAAGACAGATTAATCTTTGGCTCCTCCGCTGGCACCCAAGTCGGAAGGAGTTTCCACTCTCTCTCAATCGAGGGACCTAAAAGAGAACTCTTCCTATCACTTTGATAAGTCCATGAATTCTGGGGTCAATTCTAGGATACTATTTGATAAATGATTCCTATAATCATCTGGAATGCATGAAACATTGGAGCCCGGGTTAAGGCAGACTTCCTCACCAGAGAAATCAGAAGCCACAAGGCTTCCATTGTAGCCATTCTTGAACACAAACAGTCTTCTTCCAAACTCGATGACCTCTCAAGAAAAATCAATATGCATGGATTCTTGCATGAAGACCCTTATAATAGTCATATATGGGTTATGTGGCATAGAAACGTCTCCGTGGATATGGTGCAGGCTAGCGACCATTTCATCACTATGAGAGTGGGGTATGGAAGCATGACTATATTCATATCTTTCCTCTACGAGAGTTGTGATGCAACTCAAATGAGATCCCTATGGAGAAAACTCAATTATTTTGATTTGTAAAACACTCCTGGGATTGTTGGGGGGGGGGGGGACTTCAACGTGGTTGCTGACACGAAGAAGAGGAAAGGTTGAGGCCCATTTCAAAGGAATAAAATTATGAACTTCATTCAGTTCATGGATGGGAAAGGGCTCTCTGATCTTGAATTCTCAGGAGACCGTTTCACATGGTGAAATAACCAGAAGGGGAGGAACCGCTCGTGGAGTCGTCTAGATCGTTGCCTGGACAACGTGCATTCCATATACACATTCTCCGACACCAAGGTAAGGAATCTTATCTGAGGATTATCTGATCACTCCCCCCTACTTTTTTCCCTTTCCTCAAGACATGATCAATCTACAAGATTCTAATATTATCATCACTGGGATAGCCTCCCAGGGCTCCATGACCTGGTTAATGACACTTGGGGAGAGCCCACTCAGGGAAATTCATGGATGGTCATTCCTAACAAGCTCTGAAGGCTTAAGGCAAGGCTTCAAGAGTGGTCGAGAGCTCAATCCCCCACGGATAGTGAGATTACGTCCTCCATGCAGGATGTGGATCGCTTGGAGGAGAAAATAGAGGTCGACTAGGATGATAGGGTGTTTGAAGATCTGTCCAACAAGAAGAGTGATCTGGTGGATATGCTCCTTAATCAGGAATGCCTGAAGAGGGAGGAGCCAAGGATCAAGTGGATTAGGGAGGATTATAGGAACACAAACTTCTTCAATTCTTGCATCAAGGAACGAAGGTGCATGGTGACTCCCAACATCTTACTGGATGATGGTAGGTACTCTGATGATAGAGACACTGTAGGTGCTATGGCCCTGGCCTCTTTGATAGATCTACTTGCTAGTTCTAATCCCCACCTTCCCAATGGTTATCTGAGGGAGGAAGGGGGGTATTTTGATGTGATCATCAACCAGATTTTGGACTAGGAAAATGCCTACCTGAGTTCTATTCTGGATGATAAAGAAATTCAGGGAGCTATGATGAGGCTTAATCCTGAAATCAATCCAGGCCTCGATGGGTTCCCAGGCTCATTTTATAGAGCATTGTGGGACGTCGTTAAATTGGATGTTTTCTCTGTTGTTCGTGATTTCTTCCGGGGGTCACCTTCCCAGGGCTGCCTATGAAATGACTGTCATTTTCCTACCTAAGATCAAGAACCCATCGTCTATATCTCAATACTAGCCAATAAGCATGTGTAACTTTCCTTATAAGATTTTGGCCAACCTGATAAATGAAAGAGTGGTTTCCCATATTCCCCAGTGTGTGTCCTTGGAACAACATGGATTCGTGAAGGGGAGGTCCATCCAGGGGGCCATTTCTCTTGCACATGAGATGATCAGAGACTTAAAATTCAAGACTCATGGTTCCAATATGTATATTAAGCTTTACATGAGTAAAGCTTATGATCGGGTAGAGTGGGGTTTTATCGATAAGGTGCTGGCAAGAATGGGGTTTTCCTCATGTAACGTTGACATCATCTTCAGGTGCTTCAGATCTTACTAGTTGGCCATCACTTTTCTGGGAAAAATTTATGGGTTTTTTTAGGCTACACGCAGGGTGTGGTAGGGTGAAACCTTATCCCCAAGCCTTTTCATTCTATCTCAGGATGTAATTAGTCAACACCTGCACAGGGGCACCAACAACGGGGAAGTCACGACTTATCGCAGAAGGAGAGATTCCCCTATTTCTCATTTGATATTCTCAAATGACATGTTCATCTTCACAAATTCTAGTCAGCGGTCCATTAATGGCCTCAATAGGATTATGCAGGAGTACTGCTTCTGGAGTGGGCGGGTCATCAACAAGGCCAAAAGCAACTTCTTCATACCTAATGGTTGTGCCGCTTCTCAGATCCATGTTATTTAGAAAATCTTGGATATGCACAAAGGGTCCTTCCCCATGGAATACCTAGGTAACCCCATTTCTCTGGGGAGACTCCGTGTATGTGACTTTGATGCCATTGCCAACAGGATTACCAACCAGATTCGCAACTGGAAGAACATCTTCCTCTCATTTGGGGGATGGATAATGCTGGTTAATAGTGTGCTTAGTGCCACCCCCATCCACTCTCTATCATCAATCAAAGTCCCCAAGAGTATAATTAACAAGATTGATAAGATCCTTTCTGGTTTTATCTGGGATCCGCATTTGGAGGGTAGGCATCGCTGGCCTTCCTGGGAAAGGGTGGCGAGGCCAACTAGGGAAGGTGGAATCAATGTTCATTGGTTTGAAGATACAATCCTGTGCATGCATTCAAAGATAGCTTGGGAGGTTCTGGAAAAGTGCACTCTATGAGGGATTACCATGCACAACTTCCATGCAGCCTCCGAGCTCAGGGACGTTGGCCAGGATTCCCCTTTCTGGTCAGTTATTTCCCCTCTTATTTTTGCACTAGAACCTTAGTCCCAATGGATTTTGGGGAGGGGGGCATCATTTTCTGGCATCACAACTGGCCCGTGACCGTCCTTGGCTTTTCGAAATGCCCGGGTACACTGATCACCTTCAAGGAGGCTAGTGCTCACATGACCTTCATTGAAGCGGTCCTAGATGAAGACCAACATGATACCTTCAACCTTATCGATATCAACTCTGAACCAGACAGATGCATCTTCTCTTCCTCTACGTAGGGGTCATTTTCTTCAAGAGACTTCCAGTGATCTTTGTCCCCCATCGATTAGAGCGACTCATGGAACAAGATCCTATGGTTCAATGGAACTCTGCTCAAACAGAACATTATTACCTGGAGGCTGCACCACAAGGACATTCCCACAGATGAAAACAGTAGGCACTGCAGAATCTCGTTGGCTTCATGGTGTCACTTCCATTCAGATTACAGGGAGGAGACCGTGGGTCACCTATTATTTGAAGGAGAATGGGCGAGGGCGGTGTTACAACATTTTGGAGAGTTCACAACAATATCTGATAACCGCATGGCCGACATGCCTTTTCTGGATCAATTGTTTCACAGTAAGAGATCACAATGGTGGATAGATGGAAGAAGTGAAGGAGAAATAAAATAAAAATAAAAGAAACAATAAGCTTTAAAAATAATTGGACAAGATAATAAAAGAATAAAGTAAAATAGAATTTGGATGAGAGAGAGAGAGAGATAAAAATAAAATATAATAAAGAAGAATAAAAGAAAATAAAGATAATAAAGAAAATTTATATAATTTATTAAGTGTGTTAAAATAATAATAATAATAATAAAATTGTTAATAATAATAATAATAATAATAATTATTATGATAATTATAAAAATAAAAATAATAATACTAATAATACTAATAATAATAATTATTATAATTATTATAATTAAAAGAAGAAGAAAATTAAAAGGAGAAGAAATATTGGATGAATAATGGGATGGAGACACAATTTAAATTAAAAATACATGGACTATTTATTTATTAAAAAAAATTGAAATTAAAATTAAAATTTAAATATAAATGAGATAAATAAAATAAAGAAATAAAAATGAAAAGAATAAGAAGAAGGGGGAGAAGATGCAGTGCAACCATGGGATCCCTCTAGTGGATTCCCTCCAGGGGGTGTCAAGCTCTTAGGAGGAAGAGGGGGCTTGCCCTTATTTTATAAGCATCTAAGGAGAGTTAAGGCCTACTTTAAATAGGTATGAAATCTTGGGAGATTTTAAATCACCCCAATATCCGCGAATTATACCCATAGATAATAGGTGTTTGAGTTTTCACATGGATATGGATCACACGGGGTGGCCTGGGTGCATGCATGGAGTGCGAGCAGCGGTGGAAACTGACTTCTTTGGTGTGCACAAGGGACTTAGCAGAGAACCACACATGGAGGTAGTGAATCAGGGGGTTTAAATGGAATTGGGGACTCATGTGATTGTTTTTAAGTACTTCATATGGAGAGTAGGTGAGTAGCGGTTGAGCAGATAACTCATCTTCTCCTTCAACATTCATAGTGGTCAGAGGAGACTCTAGATTTGAGTGGGGTGGCAATGGGTCTCGAGACTGGGCTTGAGAGGTTGATCACATGGAGGTTTTGGGTGAGTTGCAGTGGATGGAGATTCCAGGTGGTGATGCTGCGGTGATGATAGTGGCGCGGGGTGGTTGGCGGAGGCGGAGAGTAGGGGTGGAGGTGGCAACGGGTACTGGAATGGAGGAGTAGTTGTGTATAGTGATTAAGAGCTTTGGTAGGTGGAACCAGTGGAGGATGTGTGTAGCATGGTGCATGTGAGAGGTGCAGGAGGAGAGAAGCATCAGCGGTGAGCTCTCCCAGGGCATCCGAAAACATTGGGAATGTTGGGATGAAGCAGCAACAACAGCCGCGGTGGAGCATGACAGAGTGTGGCAGACCTATGGTGGATCATGGCGGCACTCACATCTCACATCGAAATAGATGTGGTATGGGAAAGGATTTATAAGCCTCGATGTAAGATGCCCATCTCAGATGGCTACTCTGGGGATGGCCTCTCGGTTCCACATGCACTCACCCAAGGGCACACACTATGCCTGCACGAGCTTTAGGAAACCGCTACCTGCCATGAGGTTCACCACCCATGGCTACTCATGTATTTGATCACCATGGGCCCTGCACGAGAGTGATTCCCTATGCAGCCGTGCACTTTCCGGCCCGTGCAGGCCTTCCCTTGGCGTGATTGGCCTGTCAGGCCTCCTAGGCCTAATTAGGTGGCTGGTGAGCTAAGGTTGAAGGGTAGTTACGTCTTAGAATAAATTTTTTACTTAATGAACATAATAATAATTAACCAAAATTTGAGATAAAAAATTCATAAGGTTCATAGATAAAAATACAAATTCAAAATTGAACCTTCTTTTAATTATTAAACAAAATTTTTATTCTATAATTAAAATTACCCATTATTTAATAAAACATTGAAAACCATGGATTTTAACATTGAAAAAAACTTAAAATAATTGAAATTTGAATAAAAATACGCACCTATTTTTTGTATTTTGGACATTTTACTTTAAAATACTCATTTTAATTATTTTAAAGATTTATTTTATATATATTTTTCTTCTAATTATGTATTTTTAAAATTATTTTTTGAATGTATTTATATGGTCATAAATGAATTATAAATGAAATTTCATGTCTCCTTTTCGATTTTGTATTCAAATTTTTTCAAAATTAATATTTTTTACACATTTCATACGAATGTTTTTGAATTTATTTACAAAAGGAAAAAGAAATATTATATTTTAAGGTATAAGACATCAATGAGTTTTCCCACCACCACAACAATTATTCAATTTTTGAATTAATTTATAATATTCCTTGTTTTATTCAAAGAAAAACCCTCCTTCCCTTTGTTATATGAATTTTATTTTTGAAAATTGGGATTTAAAGGAAAGAGATATATTAATATCTGAAAGTGTTTTCTTATGGGTGAAAATAATGTTTTTATGTTGAAATATTTCATGTATTATGTTATGGTTATTGAGAATTGTTTATGAATATGGGTGGTTTCATTATAAATTGAGTATAGGTGATCCCATTATAACTATCCAATGCATTGGGTAAAGGTAGGGAGTTAACCAATTATGTTTCTAATAAGATATTATTGGAATTTACCATGAAGGTTATTCCATTTGTAAGAGTGATTATAAGAGTGACATGAATATAATGCCTTAGGTTACCTACATGATTTATTTGGGTTTTTTGTAAATATTATTATTTCACAAGGTAAGATAATGATATTATGTTTAAAAAAAATATGCTACTTCTTAAGGTTGAAATGTATAACTTTGGGAAAATGTTATTACAAATTTTTAATAATTGTAAAAAAACCTTTATGAGTTTTATTTTTTCCTTTTAAATTTCTTAATAAATGTTTTATGAAAATATTTGGGTATATAGGTTGATTTCATGGGTAAGAAAATGTTTTTTTGATCCCAAAATTAATTTTTAAAAAGGAAAAAATTTATAAGTCTTTAAGGAATAATGATTTTATTTATTTATTTTTATATCCCTTACCAAGATTTATTGGGATCATCCCACATTTTAAAATGTTTTTAATAGGGTTTTAAGGATGATTAGGGACATGATGAGGTCATGAAAAAAGTTATTAAGATATTTCATGAAATTAAGACTTATTATATCATAAATGTTTTTTTTGTGGGAAAAATGGATACTAACCGGAAGTGTCCACATTGTGATGTAATATTTATTCATGTAAGGGTAAGGTACTAATTCTCTAAAAATATAAACCTTAAAGATCATCATTTGTAAGATAATGAATTCTTGACTTAAAACATACGATTATGTAATATTTAAGGTCAGATCCTTATAGTTGGTATCAGAGTAGGGTTTATACAACATTTGAGATTCAGATATCTCACGAGAGTTTATCTTAATAGTTATGGACACTATCATGGGTTTTTTAATTTTAAGGTTGATCATATTTTCAAAGGCTTCAACACCACTTTTTGTGGTTTAAGTGATGAGATTTTAAGCTATTAATGATATTTTGGGAGATATTTTATTGGGTTGAGGTATACATAACCCTTAGGTTTAATTTGAAAAATTATTTTAGAAGATTTCTATTACATTTTTTGGGATGTAAGTGGAAAGGTATGAAGTAATCTTTCAGGTTAAAACATTCTTTAAAGTTTAAGTTATTAAGTTTATTTTGAGTATGTTTATTATATTTTTGGGAACATTATAAGAATTTTATTAATATATATTTTTTAAAATAATATCCCATAAATCAGGTGATAACCCATCACATCCAGAAAGGCTCTGAGGCTTGAACCCACAACTGAAGGGTGATAAGGTTAAAGTACCTACCACTAGCTTACATGATGTCCTGATCAGTATGACATTTTTTAAATGATTTTATAGATAAATATTAATTTTATTTTGGGAAAATATGTTTCATCTTGGATAAGTTCATATTTTTATTTTAGGAATAATGGTTAAATTATCTTTTAGAAGTATATATGATTTTAATGTGGATTTATGGTGATTCCGGTTATTTATGAAAATTATTAGCATATCTTAGAGATTATATGATTAAGGAATATAATTTTTGGGGTATATGAATTTATGAGTGACTAATGTTGTTGGGAGATAAAAGTTAAATTAATATCAGAAGAATATGTGGTCAAATACTTCTGAATTTTGGGTTTTGAGTTTATTTAGGAATATATTGAAGAATTTTAAGGATTGTTATTTACTAAACGGTCTAAGTTGAATGTTGGGTATTATTTTTGAGTCTTTAGAGATTAATGTTTTATTTTTTTCAATTAAAGGTTTATTCATTTTGGGTATTATCTACCTTGTACTAACCATTTTGGTTTTGGTTAATGTCTAAAGACTAGAGAAATAGCTTTTAATCCTTTTGTGGATTTTATGACACATTATATGTTGATTTTAATGCTTCAGTCATAAAAAAATTATCTTTAATACTCATATTTTAGAGAAAAATATGATATTGTGGTGGAAATTTATTAAAAGATGAAATTTTTATTATTAAGTAATTATGTTTCCTTATGTTCTTAGTCTAGTTGGAAAAATAATTCCCCGAATCTAAGAAAAGGATTATGAAACAAAAAATTTATCCTATTACCTTCATTTATAATGAATCGATGGTCTTTTTCACACCCCATTGGTATATGGTTTTGTGGTCAATGTATTTCTCATGATCATTCAATTTCTTGTGATCGATGTTCTTTGTCACACTCCATCGTTATTTGGACATTAAATATTTCCTCCATGTTCATATTTTCATTTCCCAATAATGTTCTTCTATTTGGAAACCTAATTATGTGTTATTCTGGACGACCTTTATACTTACCTTTACCACTTTTCAATAGAAATCTTTATTAACCCTTTTTTACAATGTGGGATTTCAAAAAAGGAATTTTAAAATGTCAAACCCTTGATTAGCAAGACCAAGTTCAATTTTATAGGTTAAGATTTACAAAAATGACTCTAACACTTGCATTTATCCCATTGGATGAATTTATTTCATTCATTTACATCTACGTTTAAAAAATATTGAAATTTGGGGACATATTTCTTTTATTTTTACCTTTATAATATTTAAGTAAAGGTCAAAGTTAAAAATTTCACTCTCTTATTTTTAATATTTATAATATTTTGTGACAGGGATAAAAATAGATTATATTTTATTTTAAAAGTTTATTTGAAATATAAGTAATTTTTTTATCATGGTAATTTATTTATAAATTTTATTGGTGAAATGACTACCTAAAATTCTTACATAACACTAACACAATATTTATTCAATTAATAGAAAAATAAAATAAATGGTTTTAAAAATATTAAAAGTAATATAATTTGAATGAATTATTATGAGACTCAAAGTTTTTAGATAATTATAACATATTTTGGATGTTTTAAAGGTTTATATTTAATTTTCATATTTTTATTTATGTATTTAAAATCAAATTAAATAAGTTGTTATAATAATGAAATTAAAGATATTTTATAATAAATAATATTTTATTAAATGATTTAAAAATCCTAAAAATAATATCTCTATCCAATTAATTGTGATATGGTTTAAAAAATAAAAAATGATCCATTTATGGACTGATTTTTCTTTTGTAGTAACTATATTAACCCCAAAAGAGTAATTTTTTTATTGTTACTGTAATTGTCAAAAAAGGTTAACGGGGGTTAAAAATAAAAGATAAGGGCAAAAAAATTATTTAAAATTGTCCAAATTTTAATAGACAATAGTATTTAGATCAATAATAATCCTATATTCTAAATTTACAATTTTTGATCCATTTTTAAATGAAAATTAATTTATATTAATTTAATACTTTAAATAATTCCAAGAGTGTCCCTCCCCTCTCTTATAAAAGGGCACCTCATCTCCTCATTTATTCACACTTTAGAAGACTTTTGGTTTTGAAAATACCTAAAAAAATACCTTCCTAAAATACCTTCCCTCATTATAGAGTAATTGTAACACACCAATATTTATGAAATATTTGTTTTGAATAAATTTAATTTCTTCAATTCTAACGAACTGTAATATACTTTTTATATTACTATTTAACATGGCCTTTATGTCCTAGCTGTTAAACTTGGAGGTATGAATAGGAATATTTTTTTTAAATATTAATTATGAATTTTTTATATAAATAAAACATTTTGATAAAAAAGCACTTAATTTTTGGTAAAGTCTTTATATGTTTCGAAAATTTTATTTTTAAAAAAATGATTTTATTTCTTTTTTGTGAATAAATAATAAAATTATTTTTTGAATATTTTATAAAATTAATTTTAAAAAATGGAATTATTTTTTTTGAATAAACATTTCAAAATTATCTAATTTTGAAATTTTGGGTTTTTTTTCAGAAAAGATCAATTTTTTGATGAATAGTGAAAATACTAGTTTTTATAGAAAAATGAATTTTTATTTAAAGAATTTATAACATTAAATTTTGTTATAAAATAGTTTTAAAAGTAAAATTATTTAAAATATATTATAATTGAACCAATATAGTTTATTTTAATAAATTTCATATTGAATTTTGATATAAAAACTATTTAAACTTTTGAAACTTTTCTCTATGGAAGACGGGTTTTTCACCACGTCTACGAGTTTAATTTTAAATTAAATTATACCAATTATGTGAATTGAATTTGAAAAAATGGAATAAATATTTGGAATATACATAAGTAATATTATATAATAAGTTCAAATTAATTTCTTACCATAATGAGTCATGGAAGCTGTATAAATTAATTAATGCGATTAAGGTAAAAATAGATTTAATGGGGGTTAAACTAAAAGGATATGTGTTAAAATGATGTAAATAATTTCTAAAATTTATCGTATGGATTTATTTTTAACTTATAATGTCTATTTAATGACAATTTTAAAATTTTGATCATAGTTTCATGTAAAAAAAGTGGGTACACCTTTTTCTTTTCAAAAGTTACAGGTGTGTCACTCACCCCACTTATAAAAGGACACCCACTTTCCTCTCCTATAAACACTTTGAATCCATTTTAATCATCCAATAACTAACCATATATCTTCATTAATTCACTCCCTATTACCTAGAGCCATTATTTTGACCAGAAATCCATCCTAATAAGCCTTTGGGTGCTTACCTAAGGAGGTTGTCTAAAGAAGAGGTATCATGTTTAACCAAGCGTCTTTATTTTATTTATTATTAAAAATTATTAAAATATTATTTAATTATGATTAAATTATAATAAAATTATATCCAATATAATTATATGTTATTATATTTATTTAATAACCTAAATCCATCTCCTCTTCTATCAAATGGGATACAAAATCATCATTCGTGTGTACGACGGACTACCGCCTCGCAAACCAATGTTATTCATTTTCCATCACCTCTTTAAAGGGATGTATATAATGATTAATTTAATATATATATATATATATATATATGATATTTATGATATTATTATACTTCTATAATTATTATTTCACATATACCTTCTTTATTTCCAGTCTTTGGGGGATACAATAACGTCGTTCGTGTGTATGGTGGACTACCACCTCGTAAAGCGATGTGATTCATTTTTCACTAATGATTTTCATGGAAGGTAATTAGGGTAAATTTAATGAATATATGTGATATATATGAAATAAAAATTATTTTTCAAAAGTAATATATTATTAACCTTTCTTTTGTTTCATCCATTAAAAAAATGGAAGCAACATTCATGCGTACGTATGACCTTTTGTCTCCATGAACGGTGTATTTCATTTTATATATCTAAATTTATGGGTTAATATAAATAAATATATACTGAATATATATTATATTTATAAAATTGTTAAAATTCTAGAGATTTTAAAACCATGATAAAATTATCAGGACCGAAAATACCAAATCAAAACATACATGAAAAAACAAAGCAGTTATTACCCAAAATGCGATTTTAACATGAAATTATTAATAAAACGATAATAAAGGTACATAATTAATTAAAATATGGTATGATATATATATATAATTATGTTTCTATAATATATTTACAATAATTTGTTTATAGAGGAGGTACAAATGTGTATAAAGGAAGCTGAGACTCAAGGAATAGATTTTTGTCTCAAATTGCCTTCTTTGGGATATAAGTTATATCATGAAGTGGTAATCTCATTAATTATCAGGATTGTTTATAATATATCATGAATACCATTATTTTAATGGTATTAAAAGTTTAATTTTATGTTATTATTTAATGGGGAATATAATTCAAAAAATACTGAAGTGGTAATCTCATTAATTATCAAGATTGTTTATAATTATGATTTAAATGATGAAATATTATGATATATTTCTCAATAACTTCATAAAATTTCTTATCCTATATTTATTTATTTAAATTACATGTTTTAATTTAATTTTCCTATATTTATGTTCTTAAGAGACCAAAATAATGTTTTTAAGAAAAAAATTATCTTTATTTCTCTCTTTGGTCAAAAATCATTTTTATTCTATATACATGTTTTCTAAAAACATTTTAAAAAAAATTTTAAATTTTTTTAACCTTATTGAAAGTATTTATTAAATAAATTTTACCCATTTTTTAAATTTTTTAAAAGTTTTTTAAAAGTAATCTTCATGTCATTTTCCAAATAAGGCTTGTTTGGATTTTACTGAAAATGAGAAAGGAATATTTTTTAATGTGTAAGACATGAATGATATTTACACCATCATAACCATTATTTTCTTTGAAGATTAATTTAGATGTTTTCAAGTTTATTTTAAAATAAAATTATTTACAAAATATTTTATGAAATTCTAGTTTTAAAATAGTGATTTTCAAATAATGGTTATTTTCCTCAAGTAATGTTCCAAATGTTTTCCTTTCAAAATCATTTTCAAACTAAGAATACATCCTTTTATGCTATTTAATATTTAATTGGTATATTTTCTAATGATAAAATATTTATTCTTTCTCTAGGTGGTTTATTTTTATGATGAAAAGATGTTTATGAAACCCGTTTATTTTCTATGGGTTATGCTATGGTGAAATTTTTATGAAACCCATTTCTTTTCATGGGTTCTAATATGATGAATGTTTTATAAAGCCCATTTATTTTCCTGGGTTATGATACAATGAATGATTTATAAAACCCATATATTTTCTTGGGTTATGATATGATGACTTTATATGATCTTACAGAACATGTATGTATAATTTTCATTATGTGATGGGTGAGACCTATATCTCCCTCCTATAAATTAGGTAAATATTGATATTTCATGAGATAAATAAGACTTGACTAGGGAGATAAAATAGAACAATAAGGGATTTTTCTACCATGATAGTCATGAGAGTGAACCTTGACTACCATGATGGTTTTAAGAGAGAACCCATTCCACTATGATAGCCCTAGAAAAAATCCTAGACTACAAAGGAAATGATTTCTTTATGATTATATGTATGCCAAAATTATATGTATTATAATAATGTTATGATCTTATGGATCATTTTCTTTAATTCCCTTATGATTCATGTCTTATAAACTAATAATATTTATTCCATGATTCAAGATTATGAACTTTGATATGAAAGGTATGGTTTTCAAATATTATACTCATGTTTTCATACCATTATGCTCATTTTTTATTTACATATCTACCTTGTTTACCCTTAATAATAATCTGAGATCAACCTTTCTTATTTTTCCTTTACCCAAGTTATAAATAAATGTATTATATATGATATTTTTAATAAGGGTGATAGTTATGAAGAACTTTGTGGGGGATAATGTAGCTCACATATGGTTAAGTTATTTATGTGTCCAAGTTTCCAAATGCACTAAACCTGAACGATTTTGACATGGATCATTATATTATGTAATGAATGTTCATCTATTAAGATATAATACCTATGTATGAGAATTTTGGTCCGTTATAGTTGCTAACAGGTCATAGGTTTAGTTAACCTTCAGAAACTACAATGAGAAAACTTTAGTGATAACCCTTAGGATAAACCTTAGTATAGGGTAACATTCTAATTTTTTGGTAAGGAAGATATTATATGGTTTACTTAGAAATAAAAACCTATATGGTTACTAAAATTTTACATGATTTTTGAAGATATGTACTTATGGGTAATAACTAAATAAAAGGCGCATTGGGATTGACTCATGTGCTACCTAGTATACGTCAACGAGCCTCACTGCACACCTAGTTTGACACTCCCAAGGGATATTCTTTGGTTAATTCACATTATTTATATGAACCATAATGATGGATTTGAATATTTTATAATAATGAATGACCTAGGTTAAGCCTAATGTTATATATATTTAAAAGAAGGTTTCATGATTTAAATACCATATAAGTTATTTTTCATGATTATATGGTTCCTCTCTATGATTATTATTGCATACACTATGTTTTTTTGTTTTAGTAAATAGATGAAACATAAAGGAACCATGTTATTGTTGAGTGTGAAGGAAAATGAAATGATTTTCCTCCTGAGAAACCAAAGTTTATAGGATCTAGAATAAAAAATATAATTTCTAAGATCAAAAAAATTTCTCAAGCTATGAATCATGCTAAACTTCTAAATGAGTAAAGGAGGGAACGACATTCTATTGAGTCCTTCATGGGTCGATTTCCACCTTATTTTAGTTATTATAATAATTAAATAGGTGTTGAAAAACAGATCAGTATAATTGAGAATATATTTTCCATTATCTAGTGTTTGGAGCATGAAAAATTTATTTTGGTTGCCTATCATTTGTAAGGTGAATAAAATCAATGGTTTACTCTTATCAATAATACAAGTCAACAAGATGAAATTTTCTCCATGCAATGGGGTGAGTTTAAGAACTTATTTTTCAATAAGTACTTTCATCACATTCTTCAAATTAAAATAGATAAGGAATTCCTTGAGTTAAAGAAGAAGTATGAGGAATATATTGGTACCTATGAGATGAATTTTACAAGATTTGTGAGTTACACTTCTGGTATTATCATCCAACTTGAAAGTGAGGTTGATAGATTATTTAATGGATTAAAAAAATTCTTTGAAGGGAATTTTCTACAAGGGAATTTTGTATCTATAAGGAAATAATTTTTTGTGCTATCAAGGTTGAAATGGAGATTTATGTTACCCATCAATCACATGATTTTGATAAGAAAATAAAGATATAATTCAAAATAAAATTTAAAAAAAATGGATAAAATAAGATGCGATTTCCTTTATGCTCAAAGTGTGGAAAAAAACATAGAGGAAACTATTTTAAGGGGATTGGTAAATGTTTTAAGTTTGGAAGGAAAAGTCATCATGAAATCAAATGTCAAAGTGTTGGAAAAAAGTTAACTAATGATTTAAATAGAGAGAAATATCTACATAATGAACCACACATAGTCTAGTGTTTAAAATAAAAGGAGTATGGTAACTATGATAACCTATGCGCAAATATGAAGTTTAATAATGATGATCAACATCAGCAACCTCTAAAGCTGAGGTATAAGGTTAAATTTCACGTGATCACTATTTATGATGAGGGTATCTAGATTCCACCCACATAGTTATATGTATAACTAGCAGTGAAAACATCTAATGGTATGATGATCACATCTTAAGTCTATGATTCCTCTCTAATTGAAGTTTATGGGAATGTGATTTATGTAAATATTTTCATTCTTCCTCTGGTTGAATTTTATGTTATCTTAGGCATGGATTGGATTTCTCAAAAATAAATCGCACACCAATAATCGAGGAAGGGAATTTGAATTTGATATTCCAAACCAAATTATAATTATCTATCACTACGATGATAAATATGAACTTATGATGGAAGACACATCCATTGTATCGGTATTGATTCCTATTCAAAAGGGTTTTTATCTCATTTGGTTATAGAGAAACTCAACCTAGATGATATGCCTATTGTGAAGGAGTTTGTTGATATCTTTATGGAAGAGTTTCTTAGTCTTATACTGAATCATGAATTTTAGTTTTAAATAGAACTCATACCTAGTTCCACACCTATTTCAAGGATTCCCTATAAAATGGCCTCTATTGAGTTATAGGAATAAAAGAAGAAACTCTAGAAGAACCTTGAAAAGGGATTAATTCAGATAAGTGCATCACCTTGGGGTGAATCCATTCTCTTTTTCAAAAATAAATATGGATTGATGATACTTTTCATTGATTATCAGTAGTTTCAAAAAATCAAAACCAAGAACAAGTATCCTCTACCCCATATTGATTACTTATTTGATCATCTATGTAGAGATCAATACTTTTCTAAGATTGACCTTCATTATAGATATCATCAATTGAGGGTCCAAAAGTAAGATATACCCAAGAAAGCATTCCATACAATGTATATACACTATGAGTATATAGTGATACCATTTGGTCTTACTAATGCCCCCACCATCTGTATAGATTTAATGAATATAGTCTTTAGAGATTACCTTGATCAATTTTTAGTAGTATTTATTGATGTTATTATTATCTATTTAAAGAGAAAAGAATATAATTAAGATCAATTGATAATTATAATGAAGACCCCAAGGCAGGATAAGTTTTATGAAAAATTTAAAAATTGTTAATTTTGGATATAAAAGGTTCCATTTTTGGGTCATATAATATCAACTGAGGGTATATTGGTAGATCCATTATAGATATAGGCTATTGAATGTTGGTCCAGACTAACCATAGAGACTAAGATACAAAGTATTCTTGGTTTGTCTAGATATTATCAATTATTTGTGTATAATTTATCATGAATATAAAATCCACTCACCAAGTTAACTCAAAAGGGTTACAGGTTCCCATGGATAGATGAATGTGAGGAAAATTTCTAGGAATTGAAGAGAATACTAGTCATCACATCTGTTCTTACATTACCCTATAGTGTATAAGGTTTTTCAATATATAGTGACACATCCAATAAGGGATCAGGATGCATTCATATGAAGAATGAAATGGAAATAGCTTATGAATCATGAAAATTGAAGGTTCATGATAAAAAATTACCCAAATCTCGATTTGGATTTAGTTGTGGAAATTTTTTCATTAAAGATATGGAGGCATTATATTTATAAAAAAATTAATATATATACCTATCATACATGTTCAAATTATATATTCACATAGAAGGAGTTGAATATGTTCTAGAGAAAATGGATAGAGATGATTGCATATTTTGACCGTTTAATACATTACCACCCTGATAAAGTGAACAAGGTGGTCAATGCTTTGAGTCAAAATGACTATGATATCTTATCCATGATAAGGATAAAAAAATATTCAGTATTTATATATTTGAAAAGGATGGATCTAGAAATCTTGAAAGAAGGGGAGAAATCTTATCTTTCTCAAATGAATGTTCAACCATCAATCCAAGTGAATATTAAAGTGGAATAGAAGGATGAAATAGAGATATAGAAATAGGTCATAAATTTCCCTATGTTTAACCTTGATTGTGATGAAATTATAGGGTTTATGAACCATGTATATGTTACAACCATACCGTATTTAAATACTATTTTTTTAGAGCAAGCTTTTAGTTATTCATTATCTATCCATACTAGAAGTATAAATATGTATTGAGATTTGGAAGAGTATTTCTGGTAGGATTGATTGAAGAGAGATATCATAAAGTCTATATCTTGGTTTTTGGTATGTTATCAAGTTAAGTATGAGAGAATAAATTCAAATGGGATTCTACATCCATTACCAATACTATAATGGACATGGGAAAAATCACTATGGATTTTGTTGTCGAACTTTCTAAAAATACTAAATGGAATAATGATATATGGGTTGTAGTTAATCACCTTATAAATTTAACACAATTAATCACTATCAAAGAATATTTTTCTTTGGATCAACTTTCCAGGATATACATTAAGGAAGTGGTAAGGTTTCACGGAGTACCACATTCTATTTTTTTTTCTAATCGGGGCCTGAGGTTTACCTTGAAGTTATGGAGAAGTATTTAGAAAACTCTTGATACTGAGTTGAGTTTTAGCACTACATATCACCCTCATACAGTCTTAGAGAAAAATTAAAACCCTATATAATATGTTGAGATCTTTTTATTTGGATTTCAAAGGTGATTGGGATCAACACCTTCCTCTAGTTGAGTTTTTGTATAATAATATCTTTCACATGTATATTTAGATGGATCCTTATGATGATATCTATATAAAGATGTGTAGAGATATAATGTCTTGAAATGAAGTTGTAGAAATAAATCTATTGATACTTGAGATAACTGAATAAATTGTAGACAAGGTTAGAGCCATTAAAAAACACATAAGGTAGGAACAAAGTCGATAAAAAATTTATGCAGATAATCATCGATGTGATATGGAATTTGAAGTTGGTGATAAGGTGTCTCTAAGAATTTTATCCATGGAAGAATGTAATGAGATTTGGAAACAAGGGAAAACTAATCCCTAGGTATATCAATCCCTTTGAAATTATTGATCATATCAGGATGATAGCCTATCAGTTAGCACTTCCATTAAACCTATCTCAGGTCCACAATGTGTTCCATGTATCTCTACTGAGAAAGTAAATTCCTAATCTGTCACATGTATTGAATTCAAAGTTCATACCACTAGAGAATGATCTTTCTTATGAGGAGCAACTGTTAGAGATTTTGGATCATATATAGAAATCTCTATGAAATAATACCACTCACCTGGTTAAATTTTTATGGAGAAACCCCCCATTTTAGGAAGCTATGCGGGAACCTGAGGATGTAATGAGGCAAGAGTATCCTCAGTTGTTTACACCAAAGTGATGGAGTTTTAAGGGTAAAATTTATTTTAAGGGGGGTATAATGTAACACATCGATATTTTATGAAATATATATTTTTCAAATAAATTTAAATTCTTCAATAGCTTGTGCTACACACAACACTAAGTTCTAACAAACCATAATATATTATTTATATTAATATTTAACATGACCATTATTAACTAGACATTAAAATTGGTAGTATGAATATTAATAACAAAATTTTAAATATTAAGTATAATGGTTATATATAAATAAAATATTTTGATAAAAAATACTTAATTTTTGGTAAAGTCTTTATATGTTTTGAAAATTATATTTTCTAAATAATGATTTTATTAATTTTTGTAAAAAAATAATAAATGTAATTTTTGAAACTTTTAGAAAATTTATTTGAAGAAAATAAAATTAATTTTTGGAATCAACATTTCAAAATTATTTTAGAGTTAATTTTTTTTGTTTTTTCTGAAAAGATTAATTTTTTGATGAATAATAAAAAATACTGGTTTTTATAAAAAACTACCTTTTCCTTTAAATAATTTATAAATTTTATTTTTTTAAAATGGTTTTAAAAGTAAAATTAGTTCAATTATATTATAAGTAAACCAATATATGTCATTTTAATCAATTTATATTGAACTTTTATATAAAAATGTTTTAAACCTTTTAAACTTTTTTATTTAGAAAACAAAATTTTCATCACACCTATGGGTTTAATTTTAAATTAATTCTTCCAATTCTATGAATTGAATTTGAAAAAATTGTATTCCATATTTAGAATTAGTATAATTAAAATTATCTAATAAGTTCAATTTAATTTTTGACCATAATGAATTGAAATAACATAAAAAAATCATTATCACAGTTATAGTAAAAAAGAATTTACTAGGGGATTAAACTAAGATTTATGTAAGTTAAAATGACCTAAAAACTTTTATAAATTCTATTTTATGGTCATATTTCAACCTTATAATTTCTAAGGCTCAAAAGTGGTCCATTTTGGGAGCCTTTTGGCATGCGAAAAACCTGGGTATACCTTTTTCTTTTAAAAAATTACAAGTGTGCCACTCACCTCACTTATAAAAGGTCACTCCCTCTCCCATTCAATTAACACCTTCAATTCCCTTTTGATTAGCCAATACCTACCCAAATATTTTCATTACTTCCCTACCCACAACCTAGAGCCCTTATTTTGGTCATAAATCCATCCTAAGAAGCCTTTTTGCGCCACAAATGGAAAATGCATTATTTACGACGGGGTCCCATAACAAATGACTCATTACTAAAAACGGAATTGAAAAAATATTTTTTATGATAACCTATAGAAAAAAATATTTATTTGTGATGGGTAGGTATTTTTTTATAAAAAACCTTTCTCAATATATAAAAAATGCCTATTATGATAAGAAGATTGACATGTTGCAAATAATTATTTATGATGGGTCAATCTTCCAGTGACAAAAAAGTAAAAAAAATTTAAAATTAAAATTAAAAAATTAAAAATGAAAAATATAAAAATATAAAAAAAAACATAAAAAAATTCACAAAATATAAAAAATTCACTATATAAAATTTAAATATATGAATTAATAAAAATATTTCAAAAAATATGTTAATTCAAATGTTTATCAAAATAAATGTGGAAAAAATACATAAATCACTGATGGGGAGGGTTATCTGGAGATGATTCCATAAACCCCGAGTCAGCCATCACATGTATTCCATCATCTACTCATGCTGCTGTTCCTGCCATCAATGCATCTCCTCTAACTACTGCTACTAATATCAACGAATCTCTTCCTACTCCCTACACATGGTCTCTATAATCCCACCCTAAGCTTGTAGTGGCTCCTCATACTATATAGCAGATGATAAAGACTCTTGACGAGCTCCTCTTGAGCTGTACGACAACAACACAATGATACCGTAATAACTCCCAGGAATCAATCAAAGTCGATACCAATATCTCATCCTTTCTCGAAGGCATACCGAGTCACTTGCATCCATGCCACATCATCAAATCTTGTTGCATTAGTGCTCTAATCCTTGATCTTGACCATACTCTCATCCCATGTCTAAGAACTTGTGGCCTCATATGACTCATTCAATTATAATTTAAAATTAAAATAGTTAAAATATTATTTGTATTTAATTTTAAAACTAAAAAAATATACTGACCACAATATGATGCTGACAACCACCTGTAATCTCTCTAGTGACAGGATCACTGTATATCTTCTTATAAACATAAAAATATGTAATATTTATATGTTCAACTGCCTATATGAATATAAAATAAAAAGTTCACATTTAAAGTTATATAAATTAATAAAAAAAGTACTTACCATATGCCGTCGATGCGTACTGAATGTATGACTACTAGATCATTGCATCACCTCCTGCCTCCCCTAATTCTGCTGACCTAATGATGATCACCTTTGAAAACTACCTCCCATCCAGTATTAACACAATCCATCCCAAACCTGAGATGAGATGTAATCTGGTCGGTGGGCACTGTAAGACTGATCAAAATTCACGACTCCTGCTTTCTACATGGATGTCCTACTCAGATCATGCGAAACATTAAGACAACACTCACACATATAGACATCCTAGGACTCCTAGATATAGGTTTTCATTCTATCATCCATAAGATACCATAAAACCTACAAATAATTAATAATAGAAAGTAAATAATTAAATAAATTTAAAAATAACTATTATTTATTTACATACCATCCAATGATTAAACATGTGGTGTCAAACATCAATGGGAATATGATCCTATATCACCCATTCCTTAGAAAAATAATTTCATAATATAGAAATCCCCTATCCAACAACTATATGCAAAAACCTATGAAAAAAGAGAACAAATAATCCAAAAATTAGTATATAAATAAATTAATAAAAATTAACTAAAATACACAACTAAACATACCTAAGAATGCATGGATCAAACTCAAGACATGGTTGTCACTCAGGGATGGGGTCAAAAATCTTCAATCTCACAATACCATGACCCCTCCTAGTCAATGCTAAACTGGAAGCATCCTAAGGGTCGGATGATGAAGCATCAGGCTCGTCACCAGGTAGTGTAACCTTATCTAACTCATGAAATAGATCATATAAATGATCATCAGCCATCTAAAACATGAAATTATTATTGTTAGAAAAAATTGAAAATATGTACTATATATATATATATTATATTATTATAAATATCAGTTAATTATGTTAATATTCATCTTCATCCTCATCTTCATATATGTATGTGTCAATATCTTCATATTCCTCCTTAACATCATCAATTTCTATAGGAGTTTTAGCTTTATCATCTCTTTCTATGTCAAATTCATTTGTTACATCATCAATATCATCATCACCAGCATATTAAATTTTATGTGCCTAATGAGAAAATAATAATGGTTCATTTACTACATGGATGCTTTTATATTTAATATCAATAATTCCATGGCATGAATGAACATGAAAGACTCTATGAGTATCCAACCAATGAAATTTAAACATCATTAAATAATTCTGTCCCAGATAAAATAGTTCAATTATTTCTTCCAGCATACCATAAAAGTCAACCTAACTTTCTCTATGATGAGATCCTCACAAGAAAACACCATTATTCATTTTTTTTGATTCCCCATATGAATGTGTATGAAATCAAAAACCATTCACCACATATGCATTAAATATTTAACCATTTTGGATGGTGGGTTACTCAATACACTGAATCGATTATCAATTTTATCAGCATGTTGAGATACTTGAAAATTTGAAAAAAATTTATCAATATAGCAAGTAATAAATTTATTTTATACGTTAAACCATAAACAATTTACTTTACTATTTTTTGAAACCAGTAGGAAAAATTATTTTGAAGACGTTCTTCAAGAGTAGATTCTATAATTTTTGGAAACCATTTCTTGATTTAATTATCATATAATCTAAAAATAAAATAATATTAATTTACTTTTAAAAAAATTATGGAATAAGTGATAGTATAAATCACAATAAAAATGGTGTCAACATAGCATATGTATGATCCCTTTTATGTTCATCATTTGAAATCCATCATTCATGAACTCCACCAAATCAAAGTTCAGGTTGATTAAAAACTAATAATTGATTTTTCATTTCATCAGGAACATTTTCCTTGTTACGACCCATTCAGTTATGTTTTGAGGGATATTTAGATTAAAAATAATGAGAGCAGAAAAAAGAAATTTTCTCCTACAAATAAGCTTTTTAAATTGATCCTTCGACTGATGCTTTGTTATGTACCTTTTTCTTTAATTTTTTCATGTATCTCTCATATGATTACATCCATTGGAAATGTACTAAACCTATAAATTTTACTTCATGTGACAAATATAATATCAAATGTTCCATTGAATTAAAGAAAGCTAAAAGATTTTTTTTTCAATTTACATAAAATTAAAAAAACATCTTATTGTAGTTTATACAATGCATTATAATATGTTGTCTCTATAAAAATGTCTCAGAAAAAATATGATATTTATATTAGCACATCCCAAATAATATAATTCAAAAAAAATTTAAATCCAACAGGTAGAATTATCTCAATTATAACATGACAGTCATGAATTTTTAATCCGGTAATATGAAAATTTCCTACACATCTAGAGAAATTGAAAACATTGACCTCCTAAAACCTTAAATCTATAATCCAATGACAAAATAATAAATAATTTTCATTAGAAACTATATAATATTCTTTTGTCTTCATTAAAATCTATGATCTATCATTTTTAAATAGTTCAAGTACTAGTCACCTGCAAATTTGGGAAAGATCTAATCATGCCTTACATTATCTTTGGTCTTATCAGGTGTGTCCAAAACTATATAAAATATATTATCAAAATAGTTCTTCTCAATTTTCATGACATCACACATGTGATAGACCAACAAATTAGACCAATATGAAATATCCCAAAAAATTATTTGTTTTATCCAATTATGTTCTTTCCCAAATCCATCTATTTTTTTGGTTTATAGATGGTCCAAAAGTAATGAGAGGTAATGAAAAGATAATATATTTTAACTCAATACCTAGGATCATTGTTGGAGGTCCATCTCTTTCAATTGTAACTTTTCTAAAATGATATCAGTTCCTCTAAAAAGGATGATTAATAGGAAGAAATCTTCGACAATAGTAAAAAAATAAGGTTTTCTTCCATTGATGAGAATAAAATATTTTCTTTCAATCATACAATACATGCATGATTTTAGACCATGTGTACTCCAGCTAGATAACATGCTATATGATGGTAATTAAGTAACTATCCACATTAATGCAACTTTAATTATGAAATTCTATTTTGTAACAACATCATATGTACTGACTATTAGAGTTGGTGTCCGAGGACCAACTGCTTGTACTTTGATTACATGTATTTTTGATGTATTGAATATTAATAAAACATCTTATTTATTTTTCTCCATGACTCTAATGTAATAATTTCCTAGAGTATACGTCACATTGATATGGTCATAGTATTTCCCCGCTATGATTAGAACCTTGATCTTCTATGACGATATTCTAAAATAATGTTATGTGATTGTATAACATACTATTATAGGAAACATAGTACATAGAATTTTAGGTGTGAGTACTCATAAGCAGATAGAGATTCTTCTCATGAATTTCACCCTTGATAATCTCTAAGACAGGAGATTATGAGATCATACCCACTAGTAGAAATTCTGAATGTTTTGATGTAATCAAATATTCGTATCTACGAGCATGTGTGATGGTCCCTAGATTTTAAGATTATTATTAATGCATGTTATAACTCACATACTTATATGTATTTCGTAAACCTTGATGATAACAATACATGGAGAAGTTATATATGTTGGGTGTGTCATGAATGACATGTCCTCCAAATCCATTTTTTTTTGTATTTTTGAAAAACACTTTTAAAGGCTTAGTACCTGCTTTGAACAACTCTAGCGCTAAACAAAAAACCAGAGCCATAATTTGAAATTAAAAAAAATGAAAACATCGAGGTGGCCCGAACCACGAGGCAACGCGTCAGCCATCCTTTCGTCTCCATCAGCCATAATCATTAGGAAAACCAAATCTTTTTCATCGTCGTCCTTCCCCGCCGGAGCCACCACCGGAGAACATCCAAACCTAGTTACCATCAAAGAAGAACCCACGCCATTGTCACATATTCACAAGAAAAACCACAGTCATCGGCATAGCTTCCATCGCCGTCGTCACCGTCCTAAACCCAAACCAATCGTCAGAGACCGTCATAGCCACCGAGAAAACATAACAATCACCTTCAGCCAAACAACACACAACACCACCTTCACTGATCAACATAAACTGAAAATCCAATAACTTGAACGCTAGTAGCTTAACCCAGAAGAACGAAATCCAGAAACAAAAGTGCACAAAGACCAAAACCCAACATCAATCAGCCACTAGCCGGACCAAATCAGCAACCAAAACAACCAGAAACAGAAGCGAAGAAAATATTGAAGATCATACATCCAACCAACACCAAAACCTCAACCAGAACACGAATCAAATCCGACACACAAATCAAGCCGCACCCAAATCCAAATATGAAATCCAGAAACAAAAAACGAAAGACACCACCAGCACTCCGTAGACCTGCTGAAATCCAAAGCCCATCGCCGCCATCCCATTCACACGCAGAGATCACGATGAACCAGACAATGCACACGAGGAAAACGAGGAGACACTCTCAAGCCGCAGAATCTGGACCTCGGCCGTGAACTGGCACCGTGCTGCCTTTGGGAACCCTATCCGGCGAAAAAGGAGTTGGGAGAGGTGAGGCAAGCAGCGGTGTGAAATATTGAGATGGCCGAGTCCACGAAGTCTCTGATGCCGTTGCAACCGAGGATCCGCCGCCCCGAAACCCACCGCGTACGAGGAAGGAGGTGCCGAGAAAACCCTAGGTGAGGGAGGCGGCGACAGGGGGAGAAGAACGATCAGAGCCCCTTACGGGCTCATATCATCCAAGCTTTCATTCATGAATGACATGTCATTAATTGAATAAGTCAAGGAAGGATTTGACCCTTTCATCTTTATGGAATCTGATATCGTTAATCTTTTATTGGAATAGAACCATCACATTAAATTCCATGTTTATGGTGTAATAACATGTTTATTTTAGATAGTCAAAAAAAGACATATCGAGCATATAGGATGGTTACACATTTGTGCAATATGCTTGATGAGATATTGTGAAAAAGGTATTATATTACCAAGTGAGCATTCATATGTGGTTTTCGACGTTGCGATATTAAGTTCTTTCTCTTGGGTGCCTTGTCCCGTTGCTATACAGTAATCTTGAACTTTAGACAAACTTTCCTAATGCCAACAAAAAAGAATCTTAGAGGGTCACACACTAAGTGTTTCTGTTGATCTCGATTAAATTATATTTTAATTTAATTAATAGAGTAATATTATTCTCAAGTCCAAGGACTAATTTTATTCAAGTTATATTAATCATATAAATTAAATAAATATTTATTTTCTTACTTATAAATAAAATATTTATTTTATTCATTAAATATTTTAATAAATATTTATTCCCTAGATTATGAATAAAATATTTATTTATGAATAAAATATTTATTTATGAATAAAATATTTATTTATGAATAAAATATTTTTTCGGTTGTTTAATAAATGCTAAAGGAGTTCGAACAGACCAAGACTGATTCTAGTGACAAATATTAATTAACAATACTGTTACATAATAATTGTTATTGCGTAAGTTTATTCTCCACAAAATAATAATTATATAATTATTATGTGGCATGTGGTTTATTAAAGGTAATAAATGTTATTTAATGGATGGTATACAATTAAATAATATTTAAACATAAATCATAACTCTATAAATTGATGGCTATGTCTATTGTGTAGAGTATCCAAAAAATTGACAATAGAGAATCGTTGTGCTCAATGAATTCTCTCTCAAATCCTCCTTCTCCCCCCCTCTAAAGAATAAGAAGTACAAGAGAGATTTTTGGGAGACTGAAGAACGAGAGATCAAGAACAAACAACGAAAGACATTCGACTCACCACACTAGCACTTGGAGATCAATTGGTGTTTCTTGGAGTTCATAGGAGCACATGTGGATCAACTCTAGAGTGATTCTATCCTTGGATCCTCACAACATGAAAGAGGTAATCCGAAAGGGTCTTCTTATACTTTCAACATTAACCAATGAATAAAGTTCATAATCCCAGGTATTTATTTCTTAAAATATTAAATAAATTAATTATAAATTTGACGTGAAATACCCTTTCTCTTAGTTTTGGGAAAAAATTATTATAAGAAATTTTATTATATTTCCCACCTCCTCACACTTCCGCTACACCCAGAATCATTAAGTGGTATCAGAGTGGTCACATTTAAATTTATAATTATTTATTTTATTGTTGATCTATGCATAATTTTGGTTAGATTTTCATTTCATGTTATTAATTATTTAATCCTATTTTAATTAACATGTTATCAATATCTTAATCATGTTTGTTTAGTGTTTCATTTTCTTAAAAGTATAAGAATAAATGAAGAATGACCAGAGATTCCATTGGGAAGTATCAAATCATTGGATGGTAAAATTGGGTTACATGGTGTGCAGCCGGAGCACACTCTGTATACCCATGAACATTGTATGTAGATGTATCAAACAATTAATTACATGCAATGATTTTATTTCAAACCACATGTTTATTGGGAAAACCTAGAACACAATAAGAATATACAAGGTGTGTAGCTAACATGTACACACCGTGAAGTCTGATCGAGTTAACACGCTGAAGCCCTAGGCATGTGACTTGGATATACAACAAATGAGGTTTATGGAATGTAGCTGGATATACATGCTATGTAGTCTTTCATTAATGGAAAAAATTAAAATCATAGCATTAAAACCTTATTTTATTGATTAGCACACTATTGTTTGTTTGAAAATTTAATAACAGTTTTAAAGAATTTTAAATACTCAATTAATTTATTGTAAATAATATGTTATTATTAGTTCTACGGTTTATTTTCCATGAATTTCATTAATGATGGGTATATTTAAATAAGGTCAAATGATCATTAAGATGAAAGGGAATTAATTAATTAATTAATTAATTAATTAATTTAAGCATGTTTATCTTAAATAATAAAATAATGAATAAAATAATGAATATTATCCATTTAATTTTGCATATTTATTGCATGTATGACCATTGATGAGCTTGAACAAGACTTGTGTATGTGTTGGATGTTTTAATTTAATTTATTTCATGAGTTTTCAATTATTTAATATTAAATTAAATGACATCTTGCGAGTCATCCCTCCCTCCATTATTATGCAGGACCTATATATACAAGGATATTTATATAATCCCCGTTAACCAATCCTTTGGCTCCCCTCACTTTTTTGTAAGTAATAAATATTTTTAATTAATATAGCATCCCAAGGCACATAGAGGAAGTTTAATATGGAACCATAATGATGAAAACCCAGGTGATACATAGGTTGATAGGTGGAATGGTGTAAATCATGTCAATACAAACATTAAGAGTTATTTCCCCTAGGTCAAAGGTTGATTTAATTTCCTCTCATTAAATCATCCATTAGATAAAATTCATGAAAATTTCATTTAATTATTTAATTATTTCTATCTATTTAATTATTTATTTTATGGATGCAAGTCTGAAATCACATAAATAAATGAATTCATGTGAAAATATGTAAATTAAATAAACAAATTATGCATAAATGTTTTATCCATCATGTTTAATTAATTAAGTAACATCCACTTAATTTTAACAAGATGTGTAAATGATAAAATAAGATAAAATTTATTCATAATAAATTTAAATCCTTCAATTAAATATTAAGTTAGACTAAGACATCCATTACTTGATTGGGAATGAAACTATAGAACTATGGGTTGTACATGGCCAAATTCTAGATACTTACTTTTATCAAGGAGTTCTCATGAGAGTTTTGGGTTGAATTAAATGAAATTGTATTTAGTTTGATGGAAAAATTATGTTCAATACAAATTTGGAGGAAAGTATTGAGGAAATCCAAGTCAGGATTTTAGGATATGGGAATCTGCTCAATGGATCAAGGGGATGAATGTCCATACTTAGATAGACTACCTACATAATTAATTTATTATGGTTTTCATGGAAAAAGTATGGATCATAAATAAAAGTAATGGGGATCATTTCCACTAGAATTTTAAAGCATCTAGACATTCCACGTTCAATAGTGAGGGATATTGAGACTTTATAAAATAGTAGGATATTTAATAAATAAATAGATAAAATTTAGTTTATTATATCTCAATTATTTCTTAATCAAGAAAAGTACTAATAATTTTCACTTTTTAATTATAGAATAAAATACCAAGTTCATCATCTACATTATCCCTATGATTAATATTGGAGAAATATAACCTCCTGACGAGCAGTAAATTCTAGGAGTGGTTTAGAGGCCTTAGGGTTGTGCTACACCATGAAAAAAAATCTTTCATGATAGAATACTCAATTCCTAATCTTCCTAATAAAGACGCGAGTGATGAATATTTCCTTTTCTATTAAAAAAATTTTGAGTGATGCAGTCGATGTTAAATGTTTTATGCTTTCATTGATGTCTAGTGAACTAGTGAAGTCTCACTAAAACATGGATGTGTATAACATTCTTGAGAACATCCATGATCATTACTATAAGAGAGCTAGACAAGAATGATTTTAGATTTCCAAGGTTCTCTTTCAAAGCAATCTTGGAGAGGGTTCCCCAAATGGGCCTCATGTAGTCAATATCATTGGATATATTTAGTGCTTAGATGTTCTAGGTTTTAAACTCCCCAAAGAACTAGGCACCGACCTCATTTTGGCATCACTCCCTTAGAGATTCTTCATCTTTTTTAGGAATTTTAATATGAACAACATTGAGAAGTCTCTTCCAGATCTTCTTACTCTTCTTTACCAAGTATATAAGGATACAAAGAGTGAAAAAACATTCATCCTTATGGTGAACAAATAGAAAGGTAAAGATAAGAGTTTTAATCCCAAATATTCTTCATGATTTTCCAATAAATGGAAGATCAAGGGGAAATCAAGGGAACAAGATGCTGTCTATTTCGCATGTGGAAATAAGGGCCACTGGAAGAAAAACTACATCCATACAAAGAAGTAGGGGGAGATTTAGGTGAGTTTGTTATCGAGTTTAATTTATCTATTTCTACAAATTGGGTATTAGATATAGCTTGCGGTGATCACATATGTATTAAAATATAGGAACTAAGAAGATTTATAAAGATTTATTAAGGAGAGATAGATCTTCTAGAAACCAATATAACTAAAATTTCTTTTGTAGCTATTGGGGACTACCACCTCATGTTGACAACCAGAATGATCTTGGTTTTAAAGGGGTTTTATTATGTTCCTTCAATTAACAAAAACATTATTTCTGTATCTAGACTTGATACATATGGATTTATTTTCAAATTTGGTCATAAATGTTTCTTATTTTTTATATATCATTTTTTATGGCAAGGGAAATTTAAATAATGGTCTTTATGTGATAGATTACACAAACCAAATAATGACAATTGATAACAAAGTTACTTCACATGACTAATACCACACCCAAATTTGGCATCATTGGCTAGGTCATGTAAATTCAAAATTCTTGACTAAATCACATAAAGATGGATATTTAGATTTTTTTAAACCAAAACCACTTGGTGTATGTCACACATGTTTACAAGAAAAAATGACCAAATCCCCATTTAGTGGGAAATGTGAAAGAGATAAAGATCTTATTGAATTAGTTTATACTGATGTGTGTGAACCATTTCCTATTGAAAAAGGGGTGGGTACTCATACTTCATAACTTTTACTGATGATTTTATTAGATATGGATATGTCTAATAAATAAGTTATAAGTTAGATTATTTTTGATAAATTCAAGGAATACAATAATGTAGTTGAGAACCATCTTGGTAAGAATATTAAAATTTCTTCTTAGTCCATGGTGGAGAATATATTTATCAAGGCTTCATTTATTATTTACAGGAGTTTGGAAATTTATCTCAAATCACCCCTCCTTATATGCCTCAGTGGAATTGTGTAAGAAAAAAAAGAAGCGACACCTTATTAGACATATTGAGATCAGTGGTGACTCATGTGAGTCTTACATTATCCTTTTGGGGATATGCATTATAAATAAAAGTATAAATAATAAAACAAGTTCTAACTAAAGAAATACATGATATACCATACCAATTATAGAATGAAAAGAAACCTGTGTTGTCTTACTTACATGTGTGGGGTTGTTGATAATTTTTTAAGGCCTCTTTAGGTAATAATATTACAATCAAAGGCACAAAGTGTATATTTATAGGATATCCCAAAGAAACCAAGGGATACTACCTATACAATACTCTAGAAAAAAGTTTGTGGTTGACATACATACCAAATTTCTTGAGGAGTATATTATCTCTAAAAGAGATAGTGGGAGAGAGATAATCTTTGATGAAGTCTAGGCTCAATATACCCAAGAGTGGGCATAGAAACGAATTCCAAAAATACCTATGGAATAAGAAATTGTTCATGAGACACAATTACTATGTAGAAGTAATAAAGAGGTTATATAACTAGAATGATATGGTTTTCTAGTCAATAAGTATGGTGACTCATTATTAGTTGGTAATAAAGATCCTATAACCTACAAGGAATAAATAAGCGGAAAATATGTTTCTGAGTGGAAAGAATCCATGAATTCTAAAATGGATTCCATGTACCAAAGGAAAGTATAGATTTTGGTAAAACCTCTAGTAGATGTAAATACTATTGTTTTAAAATGAGTATTCAAGAAGAAACTGAACATATAAAGACTAGTCAATACCTATAAGTCATGATTGGTTACAAAAGGGTTTAAACGAAATCATGGTATTGGCTACAATGAAACCTTTTCACCAATTTCAATGATAAAATAAATCATAATTCTACTTTCCATTATGACTTTACATTATAATAGTATTTGGAAAATGTATTTCAAAATGGCCTTCCTTAACAACAACCTTCAGGAAGATGTCTATATGACACAACCGAAAGGGTTTGTGACTCCAAAGGATGCCAAAAAGGTATTCAAGTTGTAAAGATGCATTTATGGATTAAAGAAATAATCAAGGTCATGGAGCATTAATTTTGATGAGGTCATAATGGAATTTGGTTTCATAAATAATGAATATGAGATATGTGTTTATAAATGGTTTAGTGAAAGTGCAGTCATTTTCTTAATAGTATATGTTGATATCATATTACTCTTTGGAAATGAAATAATAGTCTTACATTCTGTTAAGGCATGGTTGAATAAATTATTCTCTATGAAGGACTTGGGTGAGACATCATATATTCATGGGATCAAGATCCATCGTGATAGATCCAAGAGGTTTCTTGGACTAATTCAAAGTTTATAAATTGACAAGATACTGAAGAGATTCAATATGGAAAAATCAAACAGGGGATTATTTCCATCATCACATGACATTCATATTTCTAGGAAAATGTTTCCTCAAACACATGAGAAAAGAAATATAATGATAAGTATTCCATATGAATAAAAAATTGGGTTAGTTATGTATGATATGTTATGTACCATGTTAGATGTCTCCTACGAATTAAGTGTGGTAGGAAGATATCAAGCTAATCCAGGTGACCACCATTGGATGGTAGTCAAAACCATCCTTAATCATTTGAGGAATACTAAGGATATGTTTCTGTTTTATAGAGGAGATGAGGAACTAGTTATCAAAGGATATATAGATTCTAGATTTCAAACTAATCAAGATGACATGAAGTCATAAATGAGATACATATATAATTTTAAAGGAGGTGATGTGAGATGGAAGAGATCAAAGTAGGATGTGGTTGAAGATTCTATATTAGAGTCTGAGTATATTGAGGCTTCTAAGGTAAATAAATAAAAAATATGGATACTAAACTTCATCCTAAAGTTTTATGTGGTATCTAGCATTAAATATCCTATCATAATCTATTGTTATAATACTATAGCAGTGGGTCTTAAAAAAGAGACAAGGTCACATCAACGGACGAAGAACATACTTCAAAAGTATCATCTCTTGAGGGTTTTTTCTTTGAGTAGTGAAATTGTAGTGAGTATTATTCCCATAGAAGATAACATGGTAGACCCATTGACTAAATCCTTGAATTAGCAGAAACATGAAAATCATGTGAGGTTTAGCATATCAAAGGTCATCAATAGTTGTCTCTATTCCAAGTAGGAATTTTTTGGAGTTGGTGTCCTAAGACTAATTTTTTTTACTTTTTTTACATATATATTCATTGTATTAAATATTAATAAAACTTATTATTAAATATTTTTTGTTGTTATGTATGAATCTAATGTAATAATTTTCTATAGTATAAATCACATTGATAAGGTCATATTAGTTCCCCACTATGATGAGAAACTTTATGTGCTTTGATGATATTCTCAGATAAAGTTTTGTGGTTGGATAAAATACTATAATGGGAAACATAGTACATAGAACATTAGGTCCAAGTACTCATAAGAATATGAGACTTATTTTAATGAAGTTTACACTTGGTAATATATAATATAGGGGATAACGAGACTAGAACCACTAGTAGGAATTCTGTATGTTTTGTTGTCATCAGACATTCCTATCTATGAGTGTGTGTGATGGTACTTAGACTTTAAGATTATTATTAATTCATGTTACAAATCACATATTTAGATTAATTTTTTAAACTATTATGATAAAAATTCATGGAGAATTTGGATAAATTTGGTGGATCACGAGTGACATGTAATTAATGAATAAGTCAAGGAAGGATTTTCACTTACATCTTTATGGAATCTAATATCTCAGACCTTTTCTTAGAATAGAACCATCATATTAAATTCCATGGTCATGGTATACTGATGTGTTTATTTCAGATATTCAAAGAAAGTCACATTGAGAAAATAGGTTGGTGACATGGTTGTGCAACCTTCTTGATGAGACATTGTGAAAAAATGATTATATTACATAGTGAGTGTTCATATGTGGCTATCAATGTTACAACATTAAGTTCTTTCTCTTGGGAACCTTTAAACTTTTCTAGATAGTAATCTTGGAATTTAGGAAAGCCAACCTAATTCCAATGAGAAAAAAATCCTAAAGGGTTACCCACTAATTGTTCCCATTGATCTTGATTAAATTATATTTCAGTTTAATTAATAGAATAAATCTTATTCTAAAGTCTGAGGAATAGTTTTATTCAATTTATATTGATCACCTAAATTAAATAAATATTTATTCACCATCTTGTGAATAAAATATTTATTTTATTTATTGAATATTTTAATAAATATATTTTTGCTAGATTGTGAATAAAATATTTATTTGATTGTTCAATAAATTCTAGAGAAGTTCGAATAGACCAATACCAATTCTAGTGAAAAATATTAATCAACACGATCGTTATATAATATTTTTTATTATGCAGGTTGACACTCCATAAAATAATAGTAATAAAATTAATATTATGTGGCATGCGGTTTATTAAAGGCAATAAATGTTATTTTATGGACGATATACAATTAAATAACATTTTAACTTAAATATTAACTCTATAAATAGACAATGATGTCTATTATGTAAAAAATCCAAAAATTGAGAATATATAATTGTCACACACAATAAATTATATCTCAACTTGTAATGCCCTAACCCCAAAAGACTAGATCCATTGCATTACTTTATTACATTGGCATGATTATAAGGAATCAAATCCCTATGGACTGATTAGTTTAACTTTTTTGTAAAACTAGATTACATATATGATACCCATATTACATTGGAAAATAGAAAATAAAACCTAATACATAACATAAGATAATAAACTACATCCTTGAAACTCATTCCAAGATTTCATCTTTATATCTCAGGGAAAAGAAACAAAATAAGGGTGATATAGAATTCCTAGTAAGGGTAAGTGTACAATGGAAGTAATCATGAATCAATATGAATAAATAATATGGAAAGGTAAATAACTGAACTCACTTTTCATTTAAACAACTGGATAAGGAATAATTAATATGTCATGGAAAATAACTGAAGAAACATTCCATTTAATATAATAACTGATAATTAAATTCATCCATTGATAATGTTAATGAAAAATTTTCATGGATAATAATAATAATATCTGGATTCTCAATAAAGGAAATGCTTAATTATTATATTCCATGTTTCCTAGGTACATTTTACCTTTACTATCAAGACCATTCACAAGAAAATTTAATATATTGGTTAGAAACCCATATAATTTTTCTAACTAATTCATCTCACGAGACTACTGATGCATCAAGGGGATTACTTTAAATGGTCACCAACCTGTATCGTAATAGTCCAAAAAATTCCATATATATCGAATAATCAATTTAAATTCATGAACAAAGTTACTTATCATAAAATATATATATTGAATAAATAATACATATTTATCAATAATTCACTAATGGATAATAAGTAACAATAAGTGTTTTTGACATTTATGAATGGAAATACCATTGAAATATCATTAAAAACATTCTTAAGGAAAATAATCTTTAAACATTCCAAATACTAATTTGAAGCATTTGAATCATAATCCACATGAAGGAATAACATTAAATGAAACTTATAATATAATTAGAATAAGTATATCCATGATATAACATGTCAAATGGTAGTACATACACCATATAAAAGAAACTACGTGTATCACATTATAAGATACCTCAATGAAATGAAATTGAGATGAAATCCATTACCTTGAGTCTGAATTGACACATGTGTCTTTATATTAATGAATAATAAACTTATGATAATTATTTAATTTATTTAGAACCATTTTAAATTTTATTATTACTTTTCTTTCACTTATTACAATGTTTTATACAACTACTTAAACAATTAAATCTATGTCGGGTGTTTTGACCTAATTCGGTTCATGTGTCAAAAACAGATTTGATAGGTTGACTATGGTCAAAGGGGTCATTATATAAACATATCCAAAATAATAATCATGAAATAATTATCATATTTATATATAAATTATACTTAATAAATCATAAAATATGGTTTTGAAAAATGAACCAATGTTACAATCATGGAGACAGTAGGTCGTACGTACGCATGAGTAACGTTCCAATTTTTCAATGACTGCTTTGGAAAGATGGTAAATAAAATTTTAACTTAAAATATTGATAAATAATATTATAAATACCATGTTATTTAATCATATCTACTTATATATATATAATTTTTGTGATGTAAAAGGAATCACATCATGTCAAGGAGGTGGTAGTCCACACGTCCACAAACGACGTTATCACCTTTTTAGTGTGTAAAGGGTAATAAAGAAAATAATATATTATATTTCCAAAAAGGTAATTATATTATTAATATCATATTAATTTCATTTATGTCACATATTTTTAGTTAAAACCACCCTTAATACATTCCATGTAATGTGTGAACGTATCACATCGCTTTGAGGAGGCGATAGTCTACACGTCTACAAATGATGTTATCGTATTTACACAAAATGGAAAGCATGAAGGTATGTGTTATATAAAAATTACATAATTATGTAGAAAAAATAAATATCAAATATAAAATATAAAAAATATGGTTTCTATCATAATTCTCATCTATGAGAGGTGGTAAAGGAAAAAACGAGGGACATCATTTCATGAGGCGGTAGTTCCCCATACACGAATGGTAATTTCATTACCCATTTGATGGAAGTGTGTATAGGTATAGTTTTAACCATTAAAATAATAAAATATAATTATATTTATGATAATTATGTTATTATATAATCATGGAATAAAAATAAATTAAAGGCTGGAGAAAGAAATAAAACATAAATGCATGTTTGAATAATGCTACCTTTTTTCGGTTAACTCCTTTTGGTTTGCACCAAGTGGCTTAATTGGTTTGCTTTATGACCAAGGTGAGTCTTATATGATGAGGGTATGAATTTTGAGAGCTAATTTGGGTAGAGTTTTTTCGATCCAAAGGGCTTGAGAGGTGTTAATAAGTGGGAGGGGTGGGTGACATTTTATAGTGGAGGAGGAGTGGCATTCTTACAATTTTTTTAAAAGGAAATTCCACCCAAGAATTTACCATGTAATTTATATAAAATAATGATGAAAATATAATAAAAAGAATTATAGGGTCGAAATATGAACATAAAATTTCTTTTTTATAAGTTTATAGTCCATTTTGGGCCTTAAGTTTAAGGTTTAGTTCTTTATTAAGTTATTTTTTTCTCTTAATTGCTGTAATTAATTTTAATCACTTTAACTAATATTTTTTGTAAAAAACTAATTTAAACTTATTAGAAATTATAAATTTTGATTATTTAAAATATATAATAATTTTTTAGAAATTTTAATCACAAAAGTGGTAGAAATTAATTTAAATTTAATCCCATAGACAGGATGACAAAGTGAGTTTTTAAAGTAAAAATGTTCAAAAGTTTGAAATGTTTTTATATACAATTTCAATGTAAAATTGATACAAATTACCTAAATTGGATTAATTTATGTATAATTTATCCATTTTTTCTTTAAAATAAATTTAAAATATAATTTATTCATATAAATAAATTATATGAAAAAGCAGTTTTCCATTAAAATTTTGTATTTTTCACTATTCATCAAAAAACGAAACTCCCCAAAACCAAAATACCAAAAATTCAGCCTAACCTAATTTTTATGTTTTAGTTTAAAAAATGTAGTTTATTTTTTCATATTAAATTTATAAAAGTATCAAAATTCATATTTAAAATAGGTGCGCCATTAAAAAGAGGTAAAATTGCCTCTTATAAAAATTCAATTTTTTATAAGCATAAAACTGGAATTATTCTTATCTTATGCCAATAAAATTTATTGGATGAATATAAAAAATATTTTATTGAATATAATATATATATATATATTTTATTAATATCATTCACTAATAGTAATTAATTTAATTTATTAAGTTAAAATTTCTTTGGATCATAAAAATAGTTTTCTTATAAAATAATTCCCTCTATATTCATTTGGTTTCTATATTAATTTATAATTAATTGGAAACCAATGAATTAAAATTTATATTTTAATAATTTATTTAATTCTATTCATAACCATAATTTAATGACTAGGAGATAATTTTCATTTTAAATAATAATATTAATAGTATTCGGCAAGATTCAGTCTTGTGTGTAACAGAGGCCATCGTAGAAACTCATTGCATGCAATGCAAGATAAAATCAATGTTGCATGAATTGAAATATATAGAATATATTAAATATATTTAAAATAAAAATATACTATAAATTCTTGGGATATTATATTCACTTACATGTTTGGTGTTGCGTGTTATACGCACTATCAAATACAATGTCCTTATTTTAGAATTTCGGGGTGTTACATTCTCTCCATCTTAAATAAATTATGTCGTAATTTAAAATTTATCCCGGTAATCATGGTATTGATATTTTAAAATACTATTATTGAAAAACCCACATCGTAAATAGGGTTAACAATACATCTTCTTAATAAGATGGAAAAGTAAATGTGAAGTTCACCAAAAAGCTGGGCTTTTAAATAGGAGAAAATTAGTGAAAACATGGACATAGAATAAAAACAAAACCATCAAGTTATAATATAGAGTGATAGAGAACATGTTTAGTTAAAATTTGATGACCACAAATCCATAAACTAGAGGTGTGAAAAAGGTCATTGATATCATAAAAAATGATGATAATAGGGATTTTTTTTTGTTTCAAAGCCCTTTTCCTAGAGTTGAAGAATTATTTAAATCTACAATAATATAAGGAAATATAATTATTTGATACATTTATATTTAATAAGAAAAATATTATCCTTTAACTGTGACTTGAACTATTTCTACTTTATTTCCTAGCATAGGTGTCATGATATGGTGAAGTAATACATTAAAATATAAAACCTTATATAAAGATAAACTTAAACCATTTCATATATAGTTATCTTTTACGAAATATTATGATCCAAAACTTTATAAGTAAGGTCACTAAATTTCTAAAATGAACTTACCATTATCCTTCAATTAACATGAAGCAGCTCTTTAATCATCACATACCAAACATGTGAACACCTTCACCATGTATTCTATTGAAATATGGTAATAAATTGAAATACCATAAAAATTTATTGGAAATATGTATTATTTATTATTACTTAAGTAAAAAACATGTTACTGGATATATTCCATAAATCCAAAAGTGTTGTAAACTCAATAACTGATAACATAAACTAATTTTTCTATAAATCATTAATCAGTTCCAAGGTAGTCAACACATATCCAAATAAATCATTTATTTAAACAAACAACATTGTCTCAATATTATGAATATATTAAGGATTATATTTCTCTCAACCATATATTTTACAAAAAGTTTAAATTATTACTGAATCAATTTTCTTGGTATTATTCAACACATTATCTCAAATATTTAATGAAAAAGTACTACATTACAATATTTATATATTTCATAATCTATATTATGAGGACATCATCAATAAAATACTTTTACAACATATTTCTTAGATCCAAATATATAAGTACAATAATCTGTCCACTTTGGTTGTGTTAATAACATATACTTAACCTTGATCCCTTATCTTCCTTAGAGGTATATTTCATTGACCCTTGGGGAATTTTTTTGCATAATGACCCATATCCTTGAAATTATAACACTTAATAACAATATTTTTGTTCTTCCATTTTTATTATTTTTCCTGGTGACCATTTTCTCTACACTTATAACAAACTCTCAATCATTTCAAGTGTTTACCAGGGTGATTCTTTCCACAGTTATGGGGGCCTCTATTGTATAAAGTGATCTAACATCATAGAATCCCAATGTGGAATAGGTTTCTCCATATGGGCAAGGTTATGTGTCATAACCTGATAAAACTACCCTAATGTATCCATAACTTTCTAAGTTTCATTACTATCTACAATAAATTTGTTAGCAATAAAATCTCTAGATTGGCCACAAATATTGAAACACTTTTTTCTTCCAAGTTTCATTTCTAAAAAATGGACTATAATAGATTATATAATAAAATTATTAACTTTTTAAAATTCTAAATATTGCGTAACACTTAACATAAATTGAAAAATTTATGTATAGATAATCTCATAATCATAATAATGTTTTCTTTGGTGATATCTTTAATTTCAAATCCTTCATAATGGTTTATAAAGAAATTGTAAATTATCCTAACCATATCCCCTAGGAGTGTCAAACCAGGTGCGCAGTAAGACATGTTTTCATGTACCAAGTTATTCTTGAGTCAGGCCCGACACACATTTTCAGAGTTGTTACCCCTAGGTGAATATATGCCAGAACCATGTCCACTTGTAGTATTCAGAAAAGGTTGTATTTTTAGGAGGACCCACGTAATATCTACCATTTTCTCGGATGTTCTTATATACTTATCCTCAAAGTCTATATTAGGGTTATGTTACCTAATTTATATTTTCCTAAATATAGTTTCCAAGGTTTCTACTAAACTTCCTATGGTACCAACTGTAACACCCCGACCCCAGAAGCCTAGATCTAGTGCAATAATTTGTTACATTGACATGATTATAAGGAATAAAATCCTAAAGGACTTATCATTTTAGTAGTTTTGGAAAACTAGATTACATACATGATACCCATATTACATTGGGAAATATAAAATAAAACATAATACATAATAAAAGATAATAAAATACATCTTTGAAAATCATTCTAAGAATTCATCTTTATATCCCAGGGAAAAGAAACCAAATAATATTGAGCTCAAATGCTCAGTAAGGGTAAGCGTACAATATAAGTAACCAAGAATCAACAAGAATAAACAATATAGAAAGGTAAACAATTGAACACACTTTCCATTTAAACAAATGGATAAGGAATAATTAATATGGAAAACTAAATATATGAAGACATGTTACATTTAATAAAATAACTGACAATTAAATGTGTCTATAGATGATTTAAAAGTAAAAATATCATGGAAAATAATAATAATAACTGAATTATCAATAAAGGAAATGCTTAATTATTAAACTCCAAGTTTCCTAGGTATATATTACCTTTAGCATAAAGAAATTTCAGAAGATGGTTTAGACTATTAGGTATAAACACATCTAATTTGGCCGATTTATTCATCTCATGAGACTACTGATACTTCAAGGGGCTTACTTTAAATGGTCCCCAATATGCGTCGTATCAGTCCAAATTATTCCTTATATATTGAATAATAAATTTAAATTCATGAAAAAGCACCTTATCATCAAATATCCATATTGATTAAATAATATGGATTTATCAATAATTATCTATTAGAGGACAAGTAACAATAATGTTTATTGATGCTAATTAATGTAAATACCATTAAAAGATCATTAAAAACATTCTTAAGAAAAATAATCTTTAAACATTCCAAAGTGTCTCATACCATTTTGAAAAATTTGAATCATAATCCCCTTGAAGGAATAAAATTAAATGAAAATTAAAATATCATTAGAATAAGAAGATACATTATATAACATCTCAAATGGAATTATATACACCATATAAAAGAAACTAGGTGTATAATATTACAATATGCCACAATGAAATGAAATTGAGATGAAATCCCATACTTTGAGTCTGAAATGTCATGTGGGTCTTTATATTCATGAATAATAAACTTATGTTAATTATTTAATTGATTTAGAACATTTTTCAAGTTTATTATTACTTTTATTTTACTTATTACAGTGTTTTATAGAATTACTTAACAATTAATTTTAAGTCGGGTGGTTTGACCAAATTCAGTTCAGGTGTCAAAAATGACTTTAGTAGGTTGAATATGGTTAAAGGGGTCATTATATATACATATACAGAATAATAATCATGAAATAATTATCATATTTATACATAAATTTAACTTTTAAAACCAATCATGAAATATAGTTATCAAAAATGAACCAACGTTACAATTATGGAGACGACAGGCCGTACGTACGCATGAGTAACATTACCATTTTTCAATGATCATTATGGAAAGAAGGTAAGTAAAATTTTATATTTCCATAATGATAATTATATAATAAATACCATGTTTTTAATAATATATACTTATATATATAATTCTTGTTCTATAAATGGAATCATATCATGTCGAGGAGGTGGTAGTCCACACATCCACGATCGACATTATCACTTTTTTAGTGCGTGAAAAGGGTAATAAAGAAAATTATATATTATATTTAAAAAGGTAATTTTTTCATGAATATAATATAGATTTAATTTATTTCATATATTTTTAATTAAACCCATCCTTAATATATTCCATATAATGTGTGAACATATCACATCGCTTTTAGGAGGCGGTAGTCCACACGTCCACAACTAATGTTATCGTATTTATACAAAATGAAAATCATGAAGGTATGTGTTATATAGAAATTGAATAAGTATTAAGAAAACATAAATATCATAAATATCACATAAAAATATGTTTTCCAATATAACGACCAACCATGATAGGTTGTTAATGAAAAATGAACGACATCTTTTCGCTGGGCAGTAGTTTGCTGTACACGAACTATAATTTCATTACCCATTTGATGGAAGTGAGTTTAAGTGTAGGTAGAACCCTTAAAATAAAAAAATATAAGTTTATTTATGATAAATATGTTATTATATAATCATGGAATAAAAATAACTGAATGGGTGGATAAAGAAATAAAACAAAAATGCATGTTTGAAGACTGTTACCTCTTTTTGGGTAACTCCTTTCGGTTTGCACCAATGGACTTTTTTGGATTGATTTATGCCCAAGGTGAGGCTTTTAGGATGAGGGGAGTGATTTTGGGATCTTATTTGTCAAATTTTGGTTGAGGAAAAGGGATTGATAAGTGTGAATAACTGGGAGGGTTGAGTGCATTTTTATAGTGGAGGAGGAGTGGAATTCTTTTAAATTTTTGAAAAGGGAATTACACCCATGTTTTCCCCATGAAAAGTAGCTCAAATAATAGTTAAAATATGAGAAAAGATATTATATGGTTTAAATATTAACATATAATGATTTTTGGAAAATTTTATAGGTCATTTTTCTCTTACGATTAAGGTTTAGTCTTTTGTTAAGCTAATTTTTCTCTTAATCCCCGTAATTAATTTGAATCATTTTCACTAATATTTTTGATCAAAAAATAAGTTTAATTTATTAGAAAATATAAATTACACTTATTAAAAATATTTAATATATTTTTTAAAATTTTAATCATATAATTGGAATAAATTAATTTAAATTTAATCCCATAGATGGGACAACATAGCGAGTTTTTAAAGTAAAACTGTTCAAAAGTTTGAAATGTTTTTTATATAAAATTTAAATGTGAAATTGATCCTAATGACCTAAATTGGATTAATTTATTTATGATTTATATAATTTTACTTTTAAGTTAATTTAAAATATATTTTATCCATATAAATAAATTAGAAGAAAAAGCAGTTTTCAATTAAAATTCAGTATTTTTCACTATTCATCAAAAAATGAAACTTCTTAGAAAAATAAAAAAATTCCCCTTATCCTAATTTTGATATTTATATTTTAAAAATCAAGTTTATGTTGTCATATTAATTTTGTAAAAGTTTCAAAATTCATATTTAAAATAGGTGTGCCATTAAAAGGTTATAAAATTGCCTCTTTAGAAAAATATAATTCCTTTTAAGCCTAAAACTAGATTTATTATTATATTATGAATATACAATAAATTGTATGAATGTAAAAAATATCTTATTGAATATATAATATATATATTTCATTAATATCATTCACTAATAGTAATTAATTTAATTTATTAATATAAAATTCCTTTGGAGCATAAAATTAATTTTTTTTATAAAATCTTTCCATTTATATTCATTTGATTTATATATATTAATTTGTAAATAATTGGTATATAATTAATTAAACTATATATTTTCATAATTTATTTAATATTATTCAATACTAAAATTTAACAACTAAGAGATAATTTTCATTTTAAAAAAATAATATTAACAGTATTCAGTAAGATTCAGTTTTTCATGTAACACAATCCATCAAAGAAACTCATTATGTGAAATGCATGTTAAAATAAATGTTTCATTAATTTAAATATATATATTAGATTTAATATATTTAAAATATAAAATATACTTTAAAGTATTGGGATATTATATTTCCCTACACGCTTGGTGTTACGTGTTATACATGATATCAAATAAAATTTCCTTATTTTATTATTTCAAGGTGTTACAAAACTCCTCCTTCTCTATCCCTCTCAATAATGAGAAGTAAAAGAGATATTTCTTTAAGAAATAAGAATTAGTGATTAAGAAAAAACAATTCAAGACATTTGAATCGCCGTGCTATCACCTAAAGATCAAGTGGTGTTGTTCGAAGATCATATAATCACATGTAGATCACAACTAGAGGGATTCTATCCTTGGACCCTTATAACACAATGACGGTAATCCAAAAGGGTATTTTAGAAAAATCAATATTTACCAATGAATAAAGTTCCTAAGATCATGTATTTATTTCTTAAAATATTAAATAAATTAATTATTAACTTGACGTGCAAGATCCTCACTCTTGGTTTCAAGAAATAATTATTTAAATAAATTTTAATATATTTCCCACCTCCACATGCTTCCACTATGCCTGAAACCATCATTGAAACCATTAATGCATAATAAATTCAACTAATTATTCAATATATTCAAATAAACATCAATATTCTTTTTTGGATGTCTTAGAATTAATAATGTGAGAAATATATATGGACCATTCATCAACATCTAAGGAGATAAGTTGGACAGAGTTATAAAAACTATCCAATATGAATATTGACTTCCATAAGAACTAAATAGAAGAAACCATTAGTAGAAATATCCAATCATACATTATAGCATTTTGAAGAAAAAGATGGATGTACTTGTTCAAAATGTTTACATGAATCACCACCACAAGTATGATTTAAGTTTTTATTTATTGAAATATTGAATCTGTGCCATGACATCTATGAAGTTGTGTTTTGAGACATAAATAAACACTGCAATATAGGTATAATTGAAAAATACCTCAACTATTAAACAAGAACCAATCCAACCTTCCCTTGTTGACCCTCCTTGTACCTCAATTTTCTACATGTAGAGGAACTAAATAACAACTCATCTTCACCATAATATAATATGCAATCATTTTAACATGAATGAATCTTTAGATAACCAAGACCCAAATTATAAACCATCCTATTTATCTCATAGAAATTTATAGGCAACACATTTCTTTCAGGTAACCGTGATTTAATAAAAGATAATATCTGATCATAACAACTATTTTACATTCCATTATTTAATTTAATATCCATAAATTTTGAAACAGATTCAAATTTTCTTATCTTGCAACCAAGATATAAGGAATCCTTAGCATACTTCAACAACTAATAAAATTGAGATGTTTCCAACATAAGAGTTAAATCACAATCATCTTGAGTTTCAGTTTGTTGAAAAGAAGGACCAACCACATCATGTACTAAATTTTGAAACCATGATGGATTTGGAACCAAATTATTAGTATATTCTCTAGAACTATGATCACAATGTTGATACCAAAAAACATAATCTGTTCGAAAACCAAAATGCAATAGATGACCCCAATGTTTTAAAATGTGTCAAATCTTATCAGATCACATTTATTACATGGATACTTAATTTTACCTTCTGAAACATATTTTTTTTGATGACGTAAATGATAAAAAAGCTTTAATAACCTCAATATATATAGGATTTATACCAAACTTATTTGGATTCCTATAATTATTTATCCAATCATGATCATGTAATAAAGACTATTGTATACTTCCTTATTATATTTTCTCTAAAAAATATTACTTATGATTAATTATATATAAGGAAAATATGATCCAAAAAAGATTATAAAATTTAAAAAATTACAAATTACTTTTAAATATTATAAATTATTTCTAATTACCACTTCTTATTTCTAATACTGTATAGCTAACTTTTTTTAATTATCATTATTTACGAGTAAGTAAAATAGAAGTCTGATCAATGGGTGTGAGGGAAGAATGAAGTGGAGTGGATGAAGGTGATGAAAAATGGAAAGAATTCTAGTGCCCCTGTATTTAGATTGGTTAGAGGAGATGCAACCATTAGTAAAATCAAAGGTTTTCTGATGGCTATATCTCCTCTAAACTGTCTGAACAGTGGTGCACTATAATTCTTTCTTTTCATTATCGCCTTCACCCCCTCCACTACATGCTTCTATCAAGGGAAGTAGGGAAGTGTAGGAGATGGAGGCGAGCACATAAGGAAATAATTTCAAAACTATTAGGTTTAGGGTCACAGAAATTCTTTCATAATGTCGTCACCTTCATCCCATCCACTACATGATTCCATCATATCCCTTGGTCAGCCTTCTATTAATAATTACGATTAATTTTGGGCAATTGTGGTTAATTTTTACTAATTTACTAATAATATTTACTAATATTTACTAATTTATCAATAATATTTACTATTTTTTACTAACCACTATTGATTTCTAACAATTATAGTGATTTACCATTAATTTTTACTAATAACTGCTAAATTTAAATAATTATAGTAATTTAATGTTAATTTTTACTAATTTACTGGTAATTTTTACTAATTAGTACAAATTTTTAATAATTAGATTGTTTTACCATTAATGTTTTACTAACTACTGCTATTTTTTAATTAATTATAATGATTTAATGCTAATTTTTTCTTAATTATAGTGATTTAATGAAAATTTTTACTAATCACTGTTAATTTTTAATAATTATAGTGATTTATCGTTAATTTCTACTAATTACCACTAAATTTTTCAACATACCATTAATTTTTAACAATTATTGTGATTTAATGTTCATTTTTACTAATATTTACTAATTACTGACAATTCTTACAAATTTTGACTAATTAGAACTAATATTTATTAATTATAGAGATTTACTGATTATTTTTTCTAATTACTGCTAATTTTCACTAATTATAGTGATTTCATGTTAATTTTTACTAATTTACTAGTGATGTTTTCTAATTATTAGCAATGATTGCTAATTTTCAATAATTATAGCTATTTATCATAATTTTTTTTTACTAATTACTGCTAATTTTTACTTAAATATAGTGATTTACAGCTAATGTTTAGTAATTTTTAATAATTACTACAAATTTTTAATAATTACTAATAATTTTTAATAATTACTACTAATTTTTAATAATTACTACTAATTTTTAATAATTATGATGATTTATTGATAATTTTTACTAATCATCGCTAATTTTAATTAATTACCATTAATTTTTTTTATTAATTATAGGGATTTAATGTTCATTTTTACTCATCTTTACTAATTAGTGATAATTATTACTAATTTTTACTAATTACCACTAATTTTTAAAAATTATAGTGATTTATCATTAATTATTTCTAATTAATGCTAATTTTCACTAATTATAGTGATTTAACATTATTTTTTACTAATTTACTAATAATTTTTACCAATTCTTACAAATTACCTCTAATTTTCATTAATTATAGTGATTTACCACTAATTTTTATTAATTTTTACTAATTATCAGTAATTTTTACTAATTGCCACAAATTTCTAAAAATTACCATTAATTTTTACTAATTATTGCGATTTAAGGTTCATTTTAGAAATCTTTACTAATTACCGATAATTTTTAGTAATTATAGGAATTAATGTTAAATTTTACTAATTACTGATAATTCTTAGTAAATATACTAGTTTATTGCTATTTTTTACTAATCGCCGTAATTTTTTACTAATTTTTAGTCATTTCCATTATTTTTTACTAATTTTTACTAATCACCAGTAATTTTTACTAATTTTTAGTCATTACCACTAATTTTTACTAATTATAGTTCTTTACAGATAATTTTTACTAATTTTTAGTCATTAACAATAATTTAAAATAATTATAGTGACTTATCGCTAATTTTTAGTAATTACCATTAATTTTTACCAATTATATTGATTTAATGTTAACTTTTACAAATCTTTACTAATTACCGCTATTTTTACTAATAACGCTAATTTTTAAAAATTATAATAATTTATCATTAATTTTTACCAATTACTCATAATTTTTACTAATTATAGTGGTTTAACATTCATTTTTACTAATCATTGTAATTTATTAAAAATCACTATAAAATATTATTACTTATTAATAAGATCAAAAAATTATTACTGAGTTATATTAATTAATACTATTTATTTATCAATTATAAGTAATTACTATTAATAACATCCACTTACTGATAATTTAAACTAATTATTGCAAATTAAAACTATTTACTTTTAATTAAAAACATTAATGCTAATTAAAACTAAATATTTTTAATTTAAAATAACTACCACTAATTATAATAAATTATTTCTAAATATAAATAATTACTTTTAATTAAATACTAATAATTAACAATATTAAATTTTTATATAAAAGAAATTAAATAAAATACAAAATTAAAAACATTACATAAATACCTAAAAAATGAAGCTTTTGTGTAATGCAAAACTCAAAATTTCCTTCCCTGTAAAAATTTTAACTTTTAATTGAATAATTGTAGAGAAGAAGAGGAAATTTGAGCATAGGAGATCTCAAATAGGGAATTATTTAAAAAAATTTGGGGGGGGGGTGTATATAGGTTAGATTAATAGAGAAAGAACTATCTGCAACAAGGTTCTAGTCGCAAATAGTACCCACCATAAATAAGTGAGGCGATGATTAAAAATTTATTTGTATCAGTACCTATTGAAAATAATCATCTGTCGACATAGTATTTTCAATGGTTATTAATGATCCGTCACAAATAACTATAAATGATGAAGGATATTTGCGACGGGAACCTACTCCAATCGCAAATACCCTTTCCCGCGTTGTGACGAGAAGCCCCGCCAAAATTATTTTCAACGGGATCCTTTTCCCACCACAAATAAGTTTTTATTTAATATTATTTAAAATGTGATTCAAATACCATCACAATTATTCCTTTGGCATGCACAAATTATGGTGGACAACATGCCTGTCGCAAAAACTGATTTTTCCCGTAGTGTGCTTACCTAAGAAGGTTTTTCGAAGAAAAGGTATCATGCTTAACAGAGTGCCTTTATTTTATTTATTCTTCAACCTCCTTAAAATAGTATTAAATTATAATGAAATAATAACACCAGTATATCCCATATACTTATATGTTATTATGTTAATGATATAACCTAAATATATCTCCTCTTCCATCGAATGAGATACAGAATCATCACTCGTGTGTACGACGGACAACTGCCTCGCGGACCGATGTTATTCATTTTCCATCACCATCTTAAAGGGTTTGATATATTGATATATTTAATATCTATATATTATATTGATGATATTATTATACTTCTAGAATTTTGATATCACATATACCTTATTTCTTTCCATTATGCGGGGGATACGATAACGACGTTCGTGTGTACAACAGACTACCACCTCGCAAAGCGATGGAATTATTTTTTCACTAATACTTTTCATGAAAGTTAATTATAGTAAATTTAATTAATATATTTGATATATATTACATAAAAATGATTTTTGAAAGGTAATATATTATTTACCTTCATTTTGTTTCATCTTTCGAGAAAATGGAAGCAGTGTTCATGTACACATATAACCTACCGTCTCCATGAACAATGTATTCCATTTTCTATCTCTAAATTTATGGATGAATATAAATACATATATACTAAATATAAATTATATTTATATCATGTTTAAAATTCTGGATATGATGGAACCATGATCAAAGTAAGAGGACCAAAAATACCAAATCAAAACATACATGAAAAAACAAATCAATTATTACCCAAAACATGATTTTAACATGGAATTATTAATAAATGGGTGATAAAGGGTAATTACTAATTCATATATGGTATGATATATATAATTATAGTTATGTAATATATTTATAATAAAATTATATTTATTATATAGTAGGTTTAAATGCATATGAACAAAGTTGAGACTTAAAGTAAGAGTTTTTTGTCTCAAATTGCCTTATTTGGGACATGAGTTATGTTATGAACCTATATTATTATAAGATATTTTTATAATAACCCTTTGGAATCTTATATCATGAATCCCCTTATTTTTAGGATATTAAAAGTTCCATTTTATGTTATTCTTTAATGGGGCCTATGATTCAATAGATACCAAAGTGGTAATGGTTTGATGTTATAATATCATTGTTTTTCTAGATTGTTAATGATTATGATTCTGATGATGAAATATTATGATCTACTTATTAATAGTTTCTTTACTTTTCTTATACTATGGCTATTTCATGAAAATTCATTCTTCCTTTCATTTTCCTTTATGTACTCAAGAGACCAAAATAATGTTTTTTGAGAAAAAAATAAAATTTATTTATCTCTTTGGGAAAAAACCTTTTTTCTTCAAAATCCATGTTTTCTATTTTTTTAAAAATATTTTTACATTCTCTAAATTATTTATTGAAGAAATTTTTACCCATGCTTTACTTTTTAAAAAGTTTTTTAGAAGGAATCTTCATATTGTTTTCCAAATAATTCCCATTTAGATTTTACCAAAAATGTGAAAGGAATATTTATTTTGATGTGTACGGAATGAATGAGATTTCCACCATCATAACCATTATTTTATTTAAAGATTAATTTAGAATTTTTTAAGGTTAATTTCAATGAAAATGATTTCAACAATTTTTTATGAATTTCTCATTTTAAAAAGGTTATTTTCAAAGAAAGGTAATTTTTCTCAAGAAATGTTCTAAGTGTTTTTTTTAAAAATAATTTTTTATTTGAGATCACATCATTTGATGATACTTAATATTTATAAGGGATAATATACAATGATACCACCTTTATTATTTTTTTGAATGGTTTATTTTTATGATGAAAAGATGTTTATGAAACCTGTTTCTTTTCCACAGGTTATGCTTTGATTAAATGTTTATGAAACCCATTTCTTTTCATGGGTTTTGATATGATGAATGTTTTATAAATCCCATTTATTTTCATGGTTATGATATAATGAATGATTTATAAAATTCATTTCTTTTATTGGGTTATGATATGATATTTTTTTGATCTTGTGGCACACGTATGTATGATTTTCATTATATGATGGGTGGGACTTATATATCCCTCAAATGCATTAGGTAAAGATTGATATCTCATGAGAAAAATTGGACTATAATGGGGAGTAAACCCAGTTCATTAAGGTATATTTTATACTATGATAGTCTTAGTAGTGAAACTTTTCTATTAATATGGTTTGGGAAGTGGACCCATTCCATTATGATAGCCCTGGAAATGAACCTAGACTAATAAAGAAATGATTTTTTATGCTTATGTGTATGCCATAATTCCATGTATTATGATAATGTTATGATCTTATGGATTATGTTATTCGATTTCCTTATGATTTATATCTTATTAACTACCAATATTTATGCCAGGACTTTATATTATGATCTTTGATATGCAGGGTTTGGTTTTCAAAATGTTTTTCTCATGTTTTCATACCCCTATGCTCACGTTATGTTTACATATATCACTTGTTTACCCTTACTAAGAATCCGATCTCACCCTTTCTTATGTTTACCTTCCATAGGTTATAAATAAATTTATTTTGTTTTATATGTTTAATACGGGTGATAGTTATGAATAACTTAGTGGGAGATGACGTAGCTCACTTATGGACTAGTTGTTTATGTGTCCAGGTTTGCAAAGGCACTGGACCTAAATGATTCTGGAATGGATGATTATGTTATGTAATAAATGTTTATATATTAATATTTAAAACCTATATATGTGATTTTTGGGTTGTTATAGGTTTTGTTTTTGGCATAATACTAACCTTATAGGGATTAAGGTGTAAAGAAATGGATATTGTCTAAAGAAGAGGTATAACTTTCAAACAAATGTTTTAGTTTCATATCTTCTTTCACCTCCTTAAAATATTATTAAACCATGATGATATAATAAATTAAATATATATCATATAATTATATGATATTTTTTTAATGTAACAACCTATATCCACCTTCTTATTCCATCAAATGGGAAATGCAACAATCATTAATGTGCATGGCAGACTACCGTTTCACAAAGCAATGTAATTCATTTTACATCACTGCCTATCACAACCATATATGATGATGAATTTAATGTATATATACAAAATATTCATGAAATATTTATCATTATAGAAATATAAGATATCATATACTATTTTACCTTTCTATTTATTGCAATATGATAACATCGTTCATGCGTATGTATGGACTACCACCTCCAAGAAGTGATGTGATTCATTTTTCATAACCACAACATATAGAAGATATATATAAGTTTATTTAAATATATAATATTATATAGATGATATAATTATCATTATTTAATGATAAAACAACACTTACCTTCTTTCAATCAAGATTTTTGAAAAATGGAAGCGTTACTCATGCGTACGTATGACATACCATCTCCATGACTATAATATAGCTAATTTTTAATAACCATATTTCATAAATACTTTTAAAACTATAATTAATATATTTATTCTAGATATAATGAAATAATTACCCATTTTACCATATTCAACCTACCAAATTAAGGAACACACGTGACGAGTCAAACTCGAGGTAAGAGACACTTTACATTACAATCCCCATTTTAAATATTTTAAAGATTTATTTTCAAAATATTTTTCTTCCATGTCCATATTTTTAAAAACATTTTACTAATATATTTATATGGTCATAAATGAATTATAAAGGAAATTTTATATCTCTTTTTTACTTCCTTTCAAATGTTTTTAAATGGAATTATTTTATATATTTTGTATGAAACATGGTGATTTTCTTTACAAAATGAAAAATGGTTGTTCTATTTTAACATATATGACATCAATAGATTTTCCAACTACTGTAATAATTTTTTTAAATTAATTTATTAGATTACATGTTTAATTTAAATAAAAAACCTCATTTCCTTTGTTATATGAATTTATTTTTGAAATTGGGTTTTAAAGGAAGGTATCTATCAGTATTCAAAAATGTTTTATTATGAGTGAAAATAATTTTTTTATGATGTAAGATTTCATATATTATGTTATGGTTCTTGGAAATTGTTTATGATGATGGATGGTTCTATTATAAACTGAGTATGGGTGATCCATTTATATCTACCCAATTTATTTAGTAAAGGGAAAAAAGTAACTAATTAGGTTTCTCCTAGGAGATTATTAAAATTTATCATTAAGGTTATTCCATTTGTAATTGTGAAGGTTATTGAATTTTAATAGTGATTATAAGTGTGACATGAAAATGATTCCTCAAGTTACATACACGATTATATTTCCTTACTATGGGGTTTTATGTGAATATTATGATTTTACATGGAAATCTAATGAGATTATGCTTAAGTAGAATATATGCTACTTCTTAAGGGTGAAATGTATAACTTTGTGAAAAAGATATTATGAATTTTTCATGATTTCAAAGAAACCATTATGAGTTTTATTTTGACTTTAAAATTTATTATTAAATGTTTTATGAAAATATTTTGGTAGATAAGTTTATTTATTGGGTAAAAAACTGTTTATTTTGAGCACAAAATTTATTTTTAAAAATAAAATTTTTATAAGTATTTAGGCAATAAAAGGTTTCTTTATTTATTTTTAAGTCCCTTTATGAGATTTATTATGCTCATACCACATTTTTAAATTATTTTCATAGGGTTTTAAGGATTATTAGGGACAAGGAAGATCTTAATACAATATTCTCAAATATATTTCATGAAAATAGAACTTATTATATCATTAAAGTTTTGTTCTTGTAGAAAAAAATAGATATTAAGTGGAAGTGTCCACTTTGTGATGTGATATTTATTTATGTAAGAGTGATGAAAAATTATCTAAAACTCTAAACCATAAAGATCCTCAAATGTAATAGAATGAATTATTGACTTAATTTTTTTTTAAAATTTAAGGATAGGTCCTTATAACTAGTATCTGAGAAGGGTTTAGACAACATTAGATATTTGGATGTCTTCATGAGAGGTTATTTTAAGGGTTATGGATACTATCATGGGTTTATAATTTTATGATTGATCATAAGTTTAAATTCCTAGAAACTCCTTTTTAGCTTTCAAGTGATGGGATTTTAAAGTGATTAATGACATTTTTGAGACCTTTTATTGGGTTGAGGTATATATAACCCATTAGATTAATGTGAAGGATTATTTTAGAAGAATGATATCACATTTTTGGGGAAGCAGGTGCAAAGGTATGATATAATCAATGAGGTTAAAACATTATTTAAAGTTGAAGCTATTAAGGTTATTTTGAGGATTTATATCATATTTTTGGGAATTTTATAGGAATTATATGAATTAGTTTTAGTAAAATAACATCCCGTGAGATAGGTGACATCCTATAACATCTAGAAAAGCTGCAAGGCTTGAACCCACAACTGAAGGGTTACAAGAGTGTAGTTCCTACCAATTAATTATGTGATGTACTAATTATTAAGAAATTTATTTTTAATCTATTTTATAGATAATGATCAAGTTTATTTTGGGAATATATGTTTTATTGTATAGATAACCATGGGATGAGAAAGTGCTTTGTTGACTATGTCATTACATTTGTTTTTGAAGAATTTCACTATTTTGGGGAAATTATACGATTAAGGTAAATAGAAATACTTTTGGATATGATCATATTTTTATTTAAGGAATAAGAGTTAAATTATATTTTGGAAGTATATATGATTTTAATGTGGCTTTATGATGATTTAGGTTATTTATGGAAATTATTAGAATATCTTAAAGAATATAAAATTAGGGAATATACATTTTTAGGTATACAACTTTATGATTGAAAATTTTTATTGGGAGATAAATATTAAATTAATATCTAAAGAGTACGTGATCAAATACTTATGATTTTTGGGTTTCAAACTTAGTCAGGAATATTTTGAAGAATTTCAAAGATTGTTATTTACAAAATAATCTAAGTTGAACATTGAGTGTTATTGTTGAGTCTTTGGAGATTAATTCTGTATTTCTTCATTTAAAGGTTTGTCAATTTTTAGAATCATTATACCATTTTCTAACTATTTTGGTTTTGGTTAATGTATATATATAGGAGGAATAGTTTTTCATCCTTTTGTGGATTACATGATCCATTATAAGTTGATTTTAGTTATTCAAGAATAAAAAAATTATCTTTAATAATCATCATTTGGAGGAGAATATGTGATTATATTGGGAATTTATTAAAGGATAAAATTATACTTATAAAGTTAGTAAATTTCCTTATTATCTTAGTATAATTTCTAAAGTAATTACTTTAATCTAGGAAAAAGATACTGAAATAATAATTTTATCATATTACCTTAATTTCCAATAAATTAATGGTTATTTTTATACCTCATTGGTTTATGGTTTTGTGGTCATTAAATTCCTCATGATTATTCAATTTCTTATGATCAATGTTCTCTATTAATATCTATAATTATTTGGACATTACATTTTTCCTCCATGTCCATATTTTCATTCCAACTAATGTTTTCCTATTTTTAAACCTAGTTATGTGTTATTCTAGATGATCTTCGTAGTCCCCTCAGCATATACAACACATAACGCTGAGCTTAAATGAACTACAATATATTAATATTTAAATGTTATAGTTAAAACCTAGATGTTAAAATAGTGGGTATGAATAGGATTAACCAATTTATGAAATATAAGTAATTTTATTTCTCAATAAAAATTTATCGATTAATTATTAGTAAGAAATTACTCATTTTTTCAAAAAATTTATTTTATACTTTTAAAACATGTTTTCTTCAAAAATGGGTTTTATTTATTTTTTTGAGTGAATAATATAATTATTTTTTGAAAAATTTATAAATAATATTTTAAAAAAATGATATTGTTTTTTAAATTATCATATAAAATTTATCTTATGGTGAAATGTTGTCATTTTTATGAAAAGATTGATTTTTCAATGAATAGTGAACAATACCATTTTTTTTCTAAAACTCTCATTTCTTTTCATTAAATAAAGAAATTTAAAAGTATCATTGTGTTTTTAATTTGATTTCAATGTAACATATGTAATATTTAGTTATATATAATCTAATTAATTACATTTCAATTATCTTTATACATGATTTTTGTACATTTTTTAACTTGAAATAGAATTTTTCTAAAAAAACTACTTTTCATCACGTTTTGTGAGTTTAATTTGAAATTAAATTCTTCCAATTCAATGAATTGAATCTTGAAAAATAAATTAAATATTTGGAATTATGATGTCTAAATTTGATAAATAATTCTATTTTTATTTTGAGTTATTATGAATAGTAGCTATAGTAAATAATTACCACCATGGTAAGGGTAAATTGAGTAATTAAGGTTAAAAATAATATGATAAGGACTAAAAAATGACCCTAAAACCTGCACATATCCTATTTTATGAGTTTAGTTCTACCATTTCCATCAATTTTTTTGAAAATAATGCAACTTGGTTCAATATTTATTTGATTTTGACCTTTATTATATTTAAGTAAAGAATAAAGTAAAAAATTTCACTCTATTGTTTTTAATATCTATAATATTTTATGATAAAGATAAATAACTTATTTTCATTTATAAAATTTTATTTTAAATATAAATATTTTTTTATCATGTTAATTTATTTCTAAGTTTTAGTGATGAAATATGTAACGACCCATGTATTTATAGAATAATAATTTTTCATTTCTATTAATATTTATAAAAAATATATTAATTTTATGTTAAAGGGAACGTTTTTTTCGATAGCATAATTGACACGCAACAATGGGTTTCTCCAAAATCTTACGTTTCACACAACACTGAGTTATACCAAAAAATAATACAATAATAATATTATTACTTTAAATGGTAGTTAATGCCTAACCGTTAGAATTGCAGGAATGAATAAAATCAAATGAATTTTGAAATATGGTTTACAAATATTTAAATAATGATTCATTGGTTTCCAAATTTATTAAACATGGAAATAAAAACCAATTGAATATAAAGGACGTGTTTTATGCAAACATATTTAAAAGAGAATAATTGTGTTTACAAAATCATATTACTCTTTATGGATTTTTTATTTATTGAAAAATATATATTATATATTCAATTTAATGTTTTAAATCCATCTTATATGTTTTCTAGATATGATATAAGAACAAATTCATTTTTTCAAATAAAAGAAGTATTTTTCTAAAAATGTAGTTTTATCGCCTTTTGATGGAGATCCCTTTTTAAATCTAGTTTTTGTCACTTTTATATGTTATATTTGACAAAATAAACTTTTTATATAGAAGCGGAAAATCAAAATTTATTTTGTTTAAATTTTTGGTAATTTTTTGATAAATTTCATTTTTTAATGAATAGTGAAAAATACTGGATTTTAATTCAAAACCGCATTTTCATGTAATTTATTTATATAGTTATATTGTCATTTTAATTGGGTTTAAAGTTTAATTGGATTAAGTTTTTACCATTTAATACAATTTTTTTTCATTTTAATTAATTTCACTTTTAAATTGGATATAAACACGTGACAATCTTTGGATAATTTTTATTTCTTAAAAAACCATTTTTTGGTTTTGACAAATGGAATTAATTTAAAATTAATTTCTGAAAATTATGTGTTTTGAATTTTGAAAAATGGATTCGATATTTTGAATCAGGAGGTTTGAATTTTTTAAATATTTACCTTTTATTTTTGGACATTATGAATAGTAACTTTAGTAATTATTTTTGTTTACCATAGTTAAAAGATAAATCTGGTAAATAAGGGTAAAAAATAATATTATAATAATATAAAAAACTACCCAAAAATATGTCCTAATCCTATTTAATGAGATATTTCTGAACATGGGAATCCTTGGGTCGATTTTAGTACCCAATGGATCCACTTGGGAGTGATAGTGACATGTTATAATAATTAATTTAAAGTAAAGAGAAAAATAACATAAACATGTATATTCTTACTAATTTTTGTATATGGGGTTATATAAGTGATCTCTTAAACTATAAATAGTCATTATAAATATAAAAATATTTCCTACATCATGATATTTTATTTATAATTTTTATACATTAAATAAATAAATTTTAATTATGACAGAATGATGATGCAACGATTGCTTCATTAATAAAGGATTTAAATAAATGATATTATAAATATTAAAATAAATATTATTTGAGATAATTAATGTCATCTAAGAATTATCTAGGTGAATATGACATGTTATGATTGACTCAATTTTTTTTCAAAGGAATCAAGTTGTTATGAATTTGTAAAAAAGTCAAGTATGAATAGTGTCTAAAAGTAACATAATTCATAACTTAAAATATAAAATAATTTTTTAAATGATATGAAATTCATAAAAACATATGATTCGGAAAAATGGTTAATATAAGTCCAAATATTTCATAAATGACTTTTTGTTGGTAGTTTGACATGATATGGTAATTAAACTAACCCATAATGTGTAAATAACATGATATCACTATAAGATTAAAAAGGGTAAAATAAGGGTTAAATCAAATAGTTAATGATAAAAAATATTCAAAACTTGTCTAAAAATTATTGGATGATGGATGTTCGAACCAAAATCATCTTATATTTTAATTAAATTAGTTTTTGGAATTTTTTAATTGAAATTGAATTTACAATAAAATAATATTTCAAGACTTCCCTAAAGTGACCCTCCTCCATCTTATAAAAGGTCGCCACTTCTACCCACTTACTCACACCTCTCAATCAACTTGGATCATCCAAATTCTTCACAAATAAGCTCCCAAAATCCCTTCCTTCCTTCTAGGAGCCTCACATTGGGCTTAAGGCAATTCAATAAAGCCTTTTGGCTAAAAAAAATAAGTTACCCAATTTAGGGGTAACGTCTTCTCTCAAGTTCCTTTCCTTTATTTTCCTTCTCCACTACTTATGCTCTTCTTATTCTATGATTACATAAAAAAACAGTATACTAAATATTATAGTATGTCTTTATGAGAATTATTTGATCTACACTCACACACATCTTCATTTAATGGATATAAACATATTGTTTTTGTGTACGGTGAACTATTGCCTCACAAAACAATGATCGTTCAATTTTCTCCTACCATCTCTCATAGTGGCCATTATGATGGAAATTTATTTATATATGATATATATATTATATATATATTATATATATTATTATTTAATTTTTATTTACAACATATCTTTATGCTTTCCATAATGTTTAAAAATGACAATTTTAGTTGAGGAAGTGCGGACTACTGCCCCCTCAAAGTGATATGACTCATTCATGACATACATGGAACATATAAAGGATAGTTTTATTAAACCTATGATACATAAATGGCATAATTATAATATTGGTATTATTATATACATTTATATCATTTAGTTTTTATTCCTTTAATATGACAAAGAAATGAAAGTAGCGTTTATGCGTACGTATGACCTACCGTCTCCATGAACGGTTCATTTTATTTCTTATCTCCAAATATTATGAACAATTATAAATATATATATAATCGATATATAAGATATTTAAATCACTAATATCATTATTTAGATGATGGAATTATAAACACATGGATAATTTACATCAAAACAAGTTCAGTTCTGACTCAAGTACCAAATATTGAAAAACGACCGATATGAACTTAAATAATCATGTAATTTTTATAAAATGATAATAAGTAATATAAAATGAATAATAAACTCTAAAAACTTTTTGAAGAAAGTATAAATTAACCTAAGTTTATTATTCTGGAATATAAAGAACTAATGAGACAAGTTGGACTCAAGGTAAGGGACTTCGTCTTAATCTCCTTTTTTTTAAAAAAGTTGAGACACATAGGCCTCTTTATTGAATTAAAAACATTCCATGAGAGGAACAAAGAAGAAAGAAAATACAAGGAAACCAGCAGGAAAATTAAATCGTTTTAGAGCGGGTACTCATGATGTGGTAAGGAAGTCGCCCACCTTTTCCGCAGGAGTGGCGTCCCCTCCTTCCAGACTTCGCATACATCCATTCGCCACCTTTATCATCCGAAGGTGCGTCTAGAACATTGGAAGTAGTCACAGTGGGGGTTGACTCAACATCACTATAATTAGCAGATAGAAACTCAAATGGATTTGATACATTGACATTATTTATTACCTTCTCAGGAGTCGTTGTGATATCCTTCATGGGATTCATACCATCCTTCTGCAAAGAGTTTCCATTCCTCTCCAACTGCTGCATGTCAGTGCTATGCGCACACTCTTCTTTGTTACTAGTGACTAAAGTACCTTCATTATCCAGCACGTCAGTGAAAACACCCAAGAACTGTAGTGGAGAGGGATCCAAAACCGCCTCATTATTTCATTTCACTCTACTGCTATCACCATTTATAGCTTGAACTTTGGTCTTACAATTATTCAAAGTTGCAACAATAATCAGTAACTTACCTTTCCTTGATTTAAGGGAATGCAACTAATTCCTAACCCTATCATCCGCAACCTCTTGTGCTGAGCGTTCCCTTTCGGCTTGACTATCTTCTGAGTCGTATCCATTTAGTTCACCATCCATTCCTCTGACCATAGCATCCTTAAAAGAGATGCTTCCCTTATTTTGATTACTTCCTTCAGTGTTATCAGCCCAGCTTGTTCAATCCACTTGTGGAGTGGAATCAAACCTTGGTAAAGGATCCTCAACATCAATCCTTTGGCCCATGTTAGTAGGTTGTACAACCTTCATCTGCTCATTATGGAAATTAACCACCAAAGGCTCATCAGTAGCCTTATATGTCCTTCTTTTTCTTCCGTCGAAATTGCAGTGCATCATGTCCCTTAATTTGGTAGTTAGAGCATAGCACATCTCTCATACATTACAAATCTGAATGTACAATAATTTGACAAACTTTACAGAATGGTGTCATTTTTTCATATTCAATTCCTAAGAAAATTTCATCATTAAATGTAGATAAAACAACTCGATCAATCAACATAGCACTTAAATCAATTTCAAACAGCACCCACGCATAATGACCAAAGCTAACCTTTTTAGTTGCATAATCCATTCTAATCAGAACGCCAATCACAGAAGCGATGTCAAACCAGATCTTAGGGTGCCATAATACCCAGTTCAGACCATGGATTTTTACCCATACTTGAGCATACATATCTTTAAAATCATTTAAGGAGAAGCTCAACTTCCAATCATGAATCCACAAGGTTCCAGGATTGAGGTTAACAGAGCCTATGCTCCACGCACGACCTTTGAGTTCCACAGAGGTAAAGATTATATGGAATTTACCCCGATATAGCTTATATGAAGGGTTTATCCCCATTATAGCTCATGGATGAGACTGGCACAACTTTTACGAAGGGTTGGGCCCCATTATAGCTCACAAGTGAGCCTGATATAGCTTATACGAAGGGTGGTCCCCATTATAGATATCCATTTTGGAAGTCAACCATATGGTTATTTAAATTGGAATATGTTTTAAAGGGTTTTATTTAAATTATTATCTAATTCACCTAAATAATTTCTAATTAATTTCTATTTTTTAGTGTTTTTATTGAGAAAAAAGTATGAGTGTTTTTCATGTGAAAATATTTTGTTTCATCAGATCAAAGAACATTGAAAGGGTTATCAGGTTTTAACTATACTAATGGTTATCCTTTATTTTTATATCCCTTATTGAGATTTTTGTGATCATCCCAAGTTTTAAATGTTTTAATAGGATTTAAGGGTGAATAGAGTCAAGGATGTAATCAAGGAAAAGTTATGATGATTAAACATGAAAAGAAACCATGTTTCTTTTTAAAAGTTTTATTATTATAAATGGATACTTTTGGAAATGTATACATTGTATTTATAAGTTTTTTATGTAATATTTATGGACTAATTCTATAAATCTATAAACTTGAAAATATACTTAATGTGAATTCTTGACTTAACCTAAGATTATGTGACTTTTAAGGCTAGGGCCTTATAATTAGTATTAAAGGAAATGTTTAGAAAACTTTAGAGATTAGGATGTTTTATTAATGGTTAGGGATATGGTCATGGTTTTATAATTATAAGTTATATTATAAGTTCCATGAATTAGAAACCCCTTTTTAGGATTATGTTATTTCAAGGTGAATAATGGTATTTTTGGAGACATTTTTACCTTTGAGTAAATTATGGGTTATTAGTTTTGGGATAAAAAATGCGAGGTATGAAATAACCTTTGAATTTAAAACATGTTATAGTTATTTTTGAGGATTTTATCTCATTTTTTTAATGTTATTATAATTATATGGTTTTTGAAGGACTACCCACAGACTATATGACAACCCGTCATGTCAGAAAAAGCTGTGAGAATCGAACCCACACCCAAAGTGTGACTGAGATTTATCACCTACCACTGGCCTATATGAAGTCCATGGTTAGTATGACTTATTATTTTTAGTTAAATAATTTTATGGATTAAGAATAAGTTGATTTTGGGAACTTATGTTTTATCAAATGGACATCCTTAGTATAGGAAGATGATTTTGTGATTAAGTGATAAATGTTATTTTAGAAGATGTTCTCTATTTTGGTAAATTTATATGATTATGATAAATAGAATAATATGGGATTTAAATGAAGAGTTATGGTTGAATTATATTTTGGGAATAATCTATGATTTTAAATATGGACTTATGAGGAATTAGAGTATTTAAGGAGATGATTAACCTATCATGGAGAAAATGTGATTAGGTTAATTTCTTTTGGTATATGACATAAATAGTGGTTGATGTTATTTGGAAAATAATAAAATTTATCTTAGAAAACTATGTGATCAAACACTTCTGAATTTTGGGTTTCAATATTAGTTGGATTATTTTAAGGAATTTTAAGGACTTTTTTTATTGAATGGTATATGTAGAACTTGGGTATTGCTGTTGAATTTTGGAGATTAAAAGTAGCCGCTCTTCTTATAAAGGATGATTATTTTTAGGGTATTATCTCATCTTTTACTAACCATTTTGTTTTTGGTTAATGTCTATAGATAGGGGGAAAATATAGTTTATATTTTTTGGATTATGTTATTCTCTAGAAGTTGATTCTAGCGCTTTAGGTCTGACCAAGTCATCTTGAATACTCATCGTTTATATAAAAGATGAGTTTGCGGTATATATTTATTAAAGGATGAAACTCTACTTGATAATTAAGTATTTTTATTATGTTCTTAGTCAATATCATAAATAATTCATCAACTTTATGAAAAGGACCCTAAAACAAAAAAGTGTTTTCCATTCACTTTTACTCCTATGAAATCAATGATCGTTTAACCCCTCAAAAGTTTGAAGTTTTATAGTTGATAACTTTCTCCTGATCATGTTTTCTATCACTCTCCATCAGAACTTGATGGCTAGTTTTTCTTATATATCCATGTTTTCATACATGGAATCCTGATATGTGTTATCTTGGGTGACCTTTTTACGTCAGTTTCATTCTTTTAAATTGATAGTTTTATTGACTCTTTTTCCGATGTGGGATTTTCAATGATGTTTTTGAGCCCAATTTTAAAATTATGAGGATCCAATTTCTAAAATGGGGAAATGATGTAACGACCCAGGTATTTGTAGAATAATAATTTTTCATTTTTATTAATATTTACGAATAAAATATTAATTTTACATTAAATGGGACACTTTTTTCGATAGCATACTCGACACACAACAACGGGTTTCTCTGAAATCTTACGTTGCACACAACATTGAGTTATAACAAAGAAATACAATAATAATATTATTATTTTAAATGGTAGTTAACGCATAAATGTTGGAATGGAGGGAATGAATAGTATCAACTGAATTTTTAAATATGGTATACACATGTTTAAATAATTATTCATTGGAAATAAAAACCAATTGAATATAAAGGATAACTTTTTATGAAAACCTATTTAAAAGATAAAAACTGTGTTAATAAAATTGTATCACTCTTTATGGATTTTTTATTTAATGAAACATATATGTTATTTATTAAATTTAATGTTTTAAATTCATCTTATATATTTTCTAGATATGTTATAAGAACAAATTCATTTTTTTGGATAAAAGAAGTATTTTTATAAAAATGCAGTTTTACCACCTTTTGATGGAGAATTATTTTTAAATATTGTTTTTGTCACTTTTATATGTTCTATTTGACAAAATAAACTTCTTCTATAGAATCGGGATATCCAAATTTACTTTGGTTAATTTTTTGGTAATTTTCTGATAAAGTTCATTTTAATGAATAGTGAAAAATACTGGATTTTAATTCAAAACTGCCTTTTCATTTAATTTATTTTTATAGTTAGATTGTCATTTTAATTATATTTAAAGTGTAATTGGATTAAATTTTTATCATTTAATATAATTCTGGTCATTTTAAGTAATTTAATTTTTAAATTGAACATAAAAACATGTCAATCTTTCGATAATTTTTATTTCTTAAAAACCCGGTTTTTGGTTTTGACAACTAGAATTAATTTTAAATTAATTTCTGAAAAATATATGTTTTGAATTTAGAAAAATGTATTCCATATTTGAAATCAGTAGGTCCAAATTTTATAAATAGGTACCTTTTATTTATGGACATTATGAATAGTAACTTCAATAATTATTTTTATTTACCATGGTTAAAAGGTAAATCTAGTAAATAAGGGTAAAAAAATAATATTATAAAAATATAAAACTTTAAAAAACGTGTCCCAATCCTATTGGATGAGATATGACTGACCATGGGCATCCTTGTGTCTATTTTAGGACTCCATGGATCCACTTGGGAGTGATACTGACATGTTATAATAATTAATTTAAAGTAAAGAGAAAAATAACATAAACATGTATCTTCTTACTAAAACAATTTTTATATAAGCTATATAAGTGATATATTTGACTATAAGTTGTAATTATAAATATAAAAAGATTTACTAAATCATGATATTTTATTTATAATTTTTAGAGATTAAATAAATAAATTTTAATTATGACACAATGATGATGCAATGATTTCTTCCTTAATAAAGGATTCAAATAAATGATATTATAAATATTAATATATATATTATTTGACATAATTAATGTCATCCAAGAATTATCTAGGTTTATATGAAAGGTTATGATTGATTCAATTTTTTTTCTAAGGAATTAAGTTGTTATGAATTTGTAAAAAAGTCAAGTATGAATAGTGTCCAAAATTTGCTTAATTCATATCTTAAAATATAAAATAGTTTATTAAATTATATTAAATTCATAAAAATATAATATTCGGTAAAATGGTTAATATAAGTCAAAATATGTCATAAATTACTTTTTTTGGTTGTTTGACATGATATGGTAATTACATTAATCCACAATGTGTAAATAACATGATATCACTGTAAGATTTAAAAGGGTAAAATAAGGGTCAAACAAAAAAGATAAGGATAAAAAAATATTTAAAATTTGTCTAAAAATTATTGGATGAAGGGTATTAGAACAAAAATCATCTTATCTTTGAATTAAATGAGTTTTTTTATCTTTTTTTAATTGAAATTGAATTTATAATAAAATAATATTTCAAGACTTCCCTAAAGTGCCCCTCCTCCCCCTTATAAAAGGACACCACCTCTACCCACTTACTCACACCTCTCAATCCCCTATTATCTTCAAAATTATACTCAAATAAACTCCCAAAATAACTACCTTACTCCTAAGAGCCACAACTTGGTCATAAGGAAATTCAAGAAAGCCTTTTGTCTCAAATCAAAAGAAGTTACCCGATTTAGAGGTAACGTCTTCTCTCAAGTTCCTTTCCTTTATTTTACTTCTATAGTCCATATTATCTTCTTATTCTATGATTAATAACAAAAAATAGTATACTATATATATGATAGGATTTTTTTATGAGAAGGATGCAATCTACACTTACACAAACCTCCATCTAATGGATATGAACATACTGTTTCTATGTACGGTGAACTACTGCCTCGCGAAATGATGATTGTTCAATTTTCTCCTACCACCTCTCATGGTGGCCATTATGATGAAAATATATTTTTATATGATATATATATATATTATATTTATATTTTCTATATTCTTATGTAATTTTTATTTACAAAATATCTTAATGATTTCCATAATGTTTAAATACGATAATTTTATTTGAGGAAGTGCGGACTCCCACCCCCTCAAAGTGATATGAATCATTCATGACATACATAGAACGTATAAAGGATGGTATTATTAAACCTATGAGTCATAAATAACATAAATATAATAATTTTATTATTATATACATTTATATCATTTATTTTTTATTCCTTTAACATGAAAAAGAAATGAAAGTAATGTTCATGCGTACATACGGGCTACCGTCTCCATGAACAGTGCATTTCATTTATTATCTCCAAATATTATGGACAATTATAAATACATATATAATGGATATATATGATATTTAAATCATGTATATAATTCTATATATGGTGGAATTATAACCACATGAACAATTTATATCAAAACAAGTTCATTTTCAACTTGAGTACTGAATATCAATAAAACGACCGATATGAACTTAAATAATTATGTATTTTTTATAACATGATAATAAGTAATGTAAAATGAATAATAAACATGAAAAAGGTTCTGAATAAAGTATAAATTAACCTACATTTATTATTTAGGAATATAAAGAACGAACGAGATAAGTTAGACTCAAGATAAGGGACTTCATCTCAATCTCTTTTAATTGAGGAATGTTTTGATTTATATACAACCTTATTTTATACAGTGTATAATCAACCTATTTGACTTTTAATTTCATTAAATGGTTTCCAAAAGTAATATTTTGTTTTACAAAGCATTTTAATAAATGAAAAAAGGAATGTTTTTAACATATATGACAATAACGACTTCTCTACCGCCATAACTATTATTTGATATTTGGCTTCCTCTATAAGACCTAATGTCTTTTAAAAGGAAAATAAATCCCTTACTCCTTTATTTAGGTATCTTGGTATTGAAAATGGGTTCTTAAATGAAAATGGTATTTTTATATGGAAATGTTTTTCATATGGGATTAGAAGAATCTTCCAAAAAGGGGCTTTGTGATAAACGTGTTTTATTCATAAAATGGTACAAGAGAATTATATGAAATGGATGATCTTTATATAGCTTATAAAAAGGGTTGAGCCCTATTATAGCTCACAGGTGATCCTGATATAGCTTATATGAAGGGTTTATCCCCATTAGATCTCACGGGTGAGCACGTCATAGCTTATACGAAGGGTTGAGCCCTATTATAGCCCACAGGTGAGCCTGATATAGCTTATACGAAGGGTTATCCCCATTATAGATCTTCATTTTGGAAGCCAACCATATGGTTATTCTAATTGGAATATGTTTTAAAGGTTTTTATTTATATGATGCTCTAATTCACCTAAAGGAGTTTTAATTGCTTACTATTTGTTCTAGTGTTTTTCATTGAGCAAAAACTATGAATGTTATTCAAGTGAAAATGTTTTGTTTAATTTTCTCAAAGAACATTGAAAGGGTTATCAGGTTTTAACTAGACTAATGGGAATTATTTATTTTTTATGTCCCTTAATGAGCTTTTTGTGCTCATCCCAAGTTTTAAATGTTTTCACAGGATTTACGAGAGAATAGATTTAAGAATGGAATCAAGGAAAAGTTATAATGATTAAACATGAAAAGAAACCAAGTTTCTTTTTAAAAGTTTTATTTTTATAAATGGATACTTTTGGAAGTGTCTGCTTTGTATTTCTATGTTTTTTTATGTAATATTTATGGAATAATTCTCTAAATCTATAAACCTGAAGAGATCCTCAATGTGAATTCTTGACTTAACTTAAGATTATGTAATTTTTAACACTGGGGCCTTGTAAAATAATTATCTAAAATTCACATAAAACACCGAAATAGTATTTATTCAATTAATATAAAAATAAATTAAATGATATTAAAAATATTAAAAGAAATATAATTTGAATAAATTTTTTTATTTAATGATTTTTTTGGATAACTAAATCATATTTTGAGAATGTTAAAGGTTTATATTATAATCCCATATCTATATTTTTTTCCTTTAAAGTTAAATTCAATTAATAGTTTCAAAAAATCCATTAATGATATTTTATATGTAATAATATTTTATTAAATGATTTAAAATTTATAAAAATCCTATATTTATTCAATTTATTCAGATATATTTGAAAATTTCAACCATGGTCCATTTATGGTTCAATTTTCCTTTTATAGTAACTATATTAACCCCTAAAGAGTAAAAACTTTGTTATCATAGTAATTGTGAAAAACATTAATGATGGATAAAATAAAAAGATAGGGGTAAAAACATAATCTAAACATGTAAAAAATTTATTTTATGTGAGTATTTAGAAAAAAAATCATACTATATTACAAATTTATCATTTTGGATTCATTTTTTACTTGAAAATTAATTTAAATTAATTTAATACTTTATATAATTCTAAGAGTTCCCTCCCCTATCTTATAAAAGGGCACCTCCTCTTCTCTTTTATTAAAACTTCAAAATCCTTTTGGTTCATCCAATACCTACCCAAATACCTTCCTAGAATAACTATTCTCCTTATAGAGGTATTTTTTAGTCAGAATAATAACCTTATATGGATTAAGGTGTAAATCAAGGAAGATCTTTTGAAGAAGAGGTATAGATTTTAATCGAATGTTTTAGTTTTATTTCTTATCCCACCGACTTCAAATATTTTTCAACCATGATGATATAATAAAATTAGTATATCCTATATATTGATATATTATTATATTAATTTAAATATATAATATTATATTTATGATATAATTAAAATTATCTAGAGATAAAATAGTAGATAACTTATTTACATCATGATTATTAAAAAATTGAAGCATTGATCATGTGTATGTACGACCTACCATCTCCATGGTTACGACGTAGTTCATTTTTCATAACCATATTTATTATTTGGTCTTAAAAGTATAATTGATATATATAAATAATAATTTTTTCATTATTATTATTCTATATATGATGGAATAATTAACTCTTTGTCCAAAGTCAGCTTACCAAAGTTATTTGGACATATGAGTTGAATATCTTCAAAATGTCCAATGTAAACTAAATTGATTAAGTAATTGATTATAATATGGTAAATGGAAAAATAAAATTGAAAAATGTTTGTAAGAATTTAATTAATTAATATAAGTTTATTATTTAGTAATATAAGTAATGTATGTGATGAGTCAAACTTGAGGTAATAGACATTTTACTTTAGAATCCTCATTTTAAATATTTTAAAGATTTATTTTCTAAATCTTTCCTTCTATATAAATATTTTTAAAATTATTTTATAGATGTATTTATATTTTTATAAATGAATTATAAAGGAAATTTTATGTCTCTTTTTAATTTATTTTAAAGGTTTTCAAAAGGAATATTTTTATAAATTTTATATGGAATGTTTTGACTTTATTTAGAAAAGGTAATAAGAATGTTCTATTTTAATATATACGACATTAATATCTTTCCCTTCCAATGAAAAAATTATTTTATTTTTATCTTTATTTATAATATTCCATGTTTTCTTCAAATAAAACCCCTCCTTCCATTTATTTTGAAAATTTTATTTTTTGAAAATTTAGTTTTAAAGGAAATAGATATATCAATATCTAAAAATGGTTTCTTATGGGTGCAAAGAATGTTTTTATGATGTAATATTTCATGTATTGTGTTATGGTTCTTGGGAATTGTTTATGATGATGGGTGGTTTCATTATAAGGCAAGGATATGTGAGACCATTATACCTATCAAATGAATTAGGTAAAGGAATGAAGTTAACCAATTAGGTTTCTCCAAATATATTATTTGAATTTGTCATGAAATTTATTCCATTTGTAACCGTGCAGATTATTCCATTTGTAAAGTGATATAAAATAGACACCACAAGCCACCTACATAATTTATCTATGTTTTTTATGTGTTTTTTAAAAAATATTATGATTTCACAATGTAACATCCCAACATGAGACCCAATAAATGGTGCCTCGAGCTGGTGGGTCACATGGCCTCAAGAGAACCTCCCCATACACCAGAGGCTACCGACTAGTAGCATGGGTATAAGGTGGTATAGTGGGGATACTATACCCTCATATCAGAGTGGAATAATGAATATAAATTGAGATAATAAATAGTATAAACATGATATAACAGACTACATAGTGGGAATATGTACCATAACTAAGCACAAAGGAATATGAAAACATCCAAGTAGTAACAATAATCAAAATCCATATGCTGAGTTATACACAAAATGATGTCATGGTATACTGGTATAAAAAAATGGGGAATAGGGGATACAAGGAATAAAATTATACAATATTCTATTCAAAAAGTACAAAATACCAAAAGACATATCTAGTAGCATCACAAGCATATTCTCAGTCTTCTACTCTAATGATACATGCTATAGAAAAAATAAATAAATCATCTGAGATAGGGTGCTTTCCCTTGCCAACAATTGAAACCATAAATTACACTTGGGAACCAAGTTTGAACCAAGTAGGGTGTGAGATAGACTTAGTAGGATGCCACCAACATTATCTAGAAAAATCCTGCTAGTGTATATAACATAGCAGTGTGAAGGTATAATAGATAATAAAAGATTCTAAAAAGTAAATACAAGTTGACTCAAGTTCTTGAAGGACACCTGGTAGACTCTACCTTCTTTGGCATAGGCCAGGATAAGTCTGATCAGTTTACCATGTGCATATATATATATATATATAAGTAATGATATATAATATGCATACATATATATACACTATATATGTAAGAGAATATATAGGAATATACATAGATACTAGGTTCTAGCTAGACCTGGGGTGTAACTCAGGCATCCATGAATAGTCTAACAAGCTACATGCTCTAACAAAGGGTACAAGCCCCAAATCTTATATTAATGCGAAATGTCATTCCCATCATTTGATATAGTGGGGTGTGTCTTCATTCCTAACACCCAATACAATGGAACATGTAATGTCATTCCCATCGTCCAAATAAATGTAAATGGTGTGAGACTTCATGACCATCACCCAACATAGGGGATCATGAAATTCCATATCCAAAAAGTCCATTAACCATTGTTCCATAACCATTACCCATGGTCTAATAACAATTATCATGAAAAATTACCTCTAAAACATTTATATACATTTAACCTAATCAAATAATGGGTGTCAAAATTTATATGATTCATATTTATAATTATAAATCATGTGGTGTGGCCATTCCACCCACTCCCATTCAATTAAAATAAGAAATTTGATTTATATTTCAAGGTACATTACAATCAAGGGAAAAATAACCCACTTATAAGGTGATTGGTCAATTAAACATTTAAATAAAAGAGGTATTTAATTTAGCTCACCTAAAGGGGTGGAAACCAATGAGGTAGGCATCCTATAATACTTTAATAATTCTAAAAGGGAGTATCAAATCATGTTTTAATTAATTGTATAGGTAAAATACATTTTAAGGAAATTAAATTTTTTTATTGCTTGTAGAAACCACAAAAAATACAATAAAAACACCTAAAATTTTAGGGAAAATTATTGACCGCCTACCTTAGGCCCATGGATGAATTATCATCTGATATCATATTCAGGTTTTAATTACAACAAAATAAATCAGAAGAAAAGACTAATGACCTAAAAATATGGAAAATGAGATCGCACAAAAATAGTGAAAAATATGGTAATATAAAATATTAATAGAAGAAAGTGGATTAAGGAGATTACTATTTCAGATTCGAAACACCTGACAATGATGAAAAGAGAGATCAGATAGATAATTTATCGAGAATCATAGTTTAAGATTGAGGGAGAAGATTAACAGGAGGGGGGAAGGCTTTCCATTGGAGGATAAAAGAGGGAGGAAGTATAAATAATGGTTAAAAACATTTTAAGGGAAAAATAGTCATTTACCCTTCATTTAATGGGTCACATGGTTTGGATTTATGGTTGGACAAACCATGCACCAACTGTTCACCAAACACTGCCCAAAAAAACCCCTCGCATGGTCTAGGTGCACAGTTTGTCTAACCATGTGCAATCCATGTTAAATTCTTTTGACAAATAGTCTATAGAATTTATATGGGCATGCAACCTGGATTACATGGTTAGGGAAAACCATGCGGCCTTCATCTGTGCATTGAGTTCCCCTCATATTTGAGTCTCATGGTTAGAACTAACTATGTGGCCCAATATCTCTCTCTAGTTTTTGGACCTCTAAGATCTAAGAAATCCCTGAATTCTCCCAAGACCTCCCTTAGGCCATTGGTCACACTCACAAGGAAAACAAAATTAATTTAAACTGAAAACAATGATCCTTACCTTCATGAAAAGATGGGTCATTACAACCTCCCCTTATTAAAGTAACTCTTCATTGATTTGGACTTATGAGGGTAAAGAGGAATCATTTGATAAAATATCTATCCACTGATCACATATGTTAGCTTCCCACTGATAGGTCTCATCCTTCACTTGTCCATGTTTCCATAGCACCCATAATAAAGGGACTGACCTGCATAAGAGAGACTTCATGCTTCAATCTATGATATGATATGGGTACTCCTCAAAAGAAGTATCCACATCTAACTTAACCTCTTCAGGCTCTAAAACATGTGAAAAGTATGGATAATAATGGTGAATTTGAGACACATGAAAGATGTCGTGCATAGATTGGCATCTCTGAGGAAGTGTTATCTAGTAAGCTACTAGCCCAATTCTCTCTAAGGTCTCAAAAGGTTCAATGGATTGAGGTGAAATCTTACCATTCTTCCAAACCTATCAATGGCATATCCTGGGCGAAACATGCAAGAATACATGATCTCCAACCTGAAACTCAAGTGGTTATCGATAAAGTATGGCATATGACTACTACTTAGACTGAGATGTTAACATGCACTTACTTATCAGTTGTACATGTTGTGAGGTCTTCTAAATAATATGTTGTCTAAGAAAATATACCTCCACTACCTCTAACCAGAATGGATGTGATCGACATGGCCTACCATATAAGACCTAATAAGGATCCTTTTAGATGGTATCCTGAAATTTTTTGTTGTAAGAGAACTCAACCGGGGGTATATTTTTCTCCCGAGAACCCCCAAAGTCATGAAAACATGCACAGAGCATGTACTATCACACCTAAATCATGCACTCTGTATGTCCGTCGATATGAGAGTGATAGGTCATGCTCATAAGAACCTATTTACCCAAGGAATTAAACAACCCCTTCCAAAACTATGACATGAAATGAGAATCTCTGTCAAATATGAAAGAATGAGGAGGTTCATAAAGATGTATGAAATCCCTAATGTATATACTACTTATCTATTCTACTAAGAAGGTATCTCAAAAATGTAAGAAGTGGGAGACCTTTATTAACCTATCAAAAACTACCCAAACCATATCATTTCCCTAAAGAAAACTTGGATAACCTGTCATGAAGTCCATGGAGACATTATCCCATTTCCACTCAGGAATGAACAATTGTTGTAAAATTTCTGCCGCCACACACTAATGTTCCACCTTCACCTATTGGTAGGTGTAACACTGAGTGATAAAGATAGATATATCCCATTTTATGCCCGACCACCAATACTAGCGATGTAAGTCTCGATACATCTTGGTGACCATGGGATGTACCACCAAACACTGAGGCATGGAATTCCTATATCAGATCCTCTAAGATATCTACTAGGATATAGATATTCCCATGTATTTATAATATCTCATCCTCATACATGATACACCCTGAGACGAATCATCATTTGATATAATTTCCCTCAGTACTAGGCCCTCAGGATCAGAAAGATGCCTCATATTTACCCATTCCAGAAGGGTAGAGGTCCCTAATAAAGTTGTGAGGAATTTCCACCCACAATCCCCCTAAACATCACCGTGAATCTCTAAAAACAATTCCATAAGATTCCACTCACCACTGGACTTATGAACCACATGTGTCTAAGTCTTCCATCTTAGAGAATCAACTAAAACATTGAATTTGCTAGGCCTATAGGCAATCTTGAAATCAAACAGATATAGGTATTTAACCCACCTGTACTACTTGAGATTAAGATCACACTAAATAAATATATACTTGAGTATTTTTTGATCCATGAATACCATAAGATTCTCCCCAAGAAAATAATGACTCCAACAACATACAACATGAAAAATAGCTGCTAGCTTGAGGCCATGCATTGGGTAATTCCAATATTGATGCCTTAAATAACGAGACCTATATTCCATGACTCACTTATCCTGCATCATAACTTCCCTCATCCAAATAGCTGATGTGTATCTCTTAACTGGATATAGAATAATAAGGATCAATGTTGAAGTCCAATGACCTTTTAACTCCTAAAAGTCTCTTTCAAAAGCTTCTAACCATATGAATTTCACACCCTTCTCAGTCAATCCCATGAGAGGTGCTTCTAGGCATGTAAAATCCTGGATGAAGCATATGTAATACCAAGATAGACCCAATAAACTCCATATATCAAATAATTTCTTGGGATCCTCCTAGGAAACAACAACTCACACCTTCTTTAGGTCTATTGATAGTCTCGAATCTAAGATGATGCTCCCCAAGAAATAGACTTGGTTGATCCAAAAGTAGAATTTGGTGATATTTTCATAAATATGGTTTTATATTAGTGTATTCAAAACAATATCAAGATTTTTTGCATGGTCATGTAGAGAATCAGAATACAATAAGGTGTTATCCACAAAGACTACCATGAATGAATCTAGATACAGGTGAAAAAACCAATTCATTAGATCCATAAAAAAATCTGGCCCATTCGTGAGACCGAATGAAATTACAAGGTACTTATAAAGACCATATATTATTCTAAAAGTTTTATGAGGTATTTATAAAGGGTTTACATGTACCTGATGGTATCCCAACTTCAAAACAATCTTTGAAAATACACTCACTCCTTATAGAGGATTAAAGAGTTTTCCAATTTGAGTTAGTGGAACTGATTTTTAAATGTAAGATAGTTTAATCATTAGTATTCCACACAGAGCCTGAGGGTACCATACAAATTCTTGAAAAAAAGGATCAGTGAACCCCATGATGAGGTATTAGGTCAGATAAAACCTTTATCATCTAGGTCTTGTAACTATTTCTTGAGATCTATAAGCTCTGTAGGTGGTATCATATAATGACGAATGGATACAAGTGCCGCTCTCGACACTATATCTCTGGTGAATTCTACCTCTCTCACCAAAGGTATCTTAGAAATTTTTAGGGAAGATATACCTAAAACGATCCACCATAGGAGGGAAACAACATGCTGTATCCCTTGATCATCCAAGAAAAGACTAGTGATCTTGGCTATCACTCTACCTAGACTATGATTCTTAGGTCCATCTTGAGATGCATGGACATCCCGTTATCCCTTTTGACCACCCTTTAATAATGTAAATGTCACCTTCTGATGATAAAATTTTATATGGGCTTGATAGATAATCGACCAATCCATCCTAATAATTTCATTAGACCCTTTTATGTTGATAATGAAAAGATCCCACATGAATAGATAACCTCCTATCTCAAGGGGACAATCCTTACAACAGTGAAGAATCTATGAGAAGATACCCAACATGGTGTTGAGTATCTTCATGCCACATAAGTACTCTAATTTGAGGCCCGAACTCTCCAAAAATGTTGTAGATATAAAATAGTGTTACAAACCCGTGTTAAATAAAGAATACACTATATTAGAGGCTATAAGAATAATACCTCAAATAATAGAAGGTTCAATACTCTATTACTCCATCATAGGTTTTATAACATGTAATTGGATTGTACCATGACCTTGAGTCACAACTATACTACCCTAAACATGCCTAATCTTTTGGTAATGTGAGTCTTGAGTCTGGTTCCCTCTACCTCGACCAATAGCTTGGCTTGAGAGTCCAGTGGTATTCCAGCTGCCTTCTTGGAGAGATACTACCAGTCCCACTCCTAACCGTTGGTTCATTGTAGATCATATCTCACTAGGAACTGATGGAAAAGTCCTGCGGGAGTGCTAGATATTCCCAATCCTACCACAACCTCCTCACTGAACTGGATCTCTCATATAATGGGGTTTCATAGGTCCTAGATTCCCACACTAATGACATATTACGAAGCTGTCAACATGAGATATTTGAGTGCTACTACCCCCACGAGAAACCTCAAAGTGACACTTCTATCCAATTAAAGAAACACTTCTATGTCTAGGTGCTGAATTTCCCTAGATCACACCATTGGATTCCCTAAAATTCCTCTCACTAATGCAGGTCTGGTTGAATATCTCATAAATAGTGGTCAACCAGAAAAAATTAACATATGATCAGATGGTTTATACTAGCCCATCCTCAAATATCCTCTTAGTCATAATCTCATCACGAGATAAGGTCTGATTGAATTGATGTAGATCTGTAAAACAAGTAGAATATTCCATCATAGACCTGGTGCCCCACAACAAGTTCATGAACTCTATATCCTGGTTATCCCTCAAGGTATGTGGAACAAAGTAATCATAGAATACCGTCTATAAATCCTTCCAGATCATATACCAATGTCATTCTACCAGGTAATAAAATTACACCATCGCTTGATAGAACCACATAACCTATATGCAGTGAGCTTGATCCTTTGCTCTGAAGGAATCTTTAGATTCTAAAATATAGAAATTTTGGCCTCCAACCATGACTTAAAAACATGTGGTCTTCCATCCACCGAGAAAGTGGGAGGATTTAAATGCTAAAAACCCCGAGTAAAATATTCCATATTTGGTATAGGCGAAGCAACATATTACATACAATACATCATAAGAAGAAAACCCACTTGAAACAAGGTGTTAGTACCTAAGTTAGGAATATAAGGTGGTGCCTCTAGTGGAACTACTAGAGGTAATACTGGTGGATCAAGGCCCACGTCCTCTAGATAAAGGGTGTCATCGCCATCCTATTGTAAGTATCAAGGCTGTCATGGTGGCATAATTCTATGATTCCAAACATATTCCTCAAAAAAATTTAGCTATTGAAAATATTGTAGTTAAATAACTAGGAAAAGTATATAGACTTCCTATGAAAATGATCGCACCTCTCAACCTGCTCCAAAATCTAGGTCTAGGTGATAAAGGTAGTCTATAACAGGCGATAAGATTTTTTAAAGACACCCCCAACTACCCACTACTAAGGCAGGGTTTGGGTCAAGGTCTCAAATCAAACAATAAAGGTTGTGGTATATGGAGTGTTAATTGCAAGGTATAGAGGAAGATTACCTTTAATTTACAATTGGAATCCCATTTAGTGGTGACCATTTCATTTAAAATTTGAATTTAAATTACGTTCATACTCTTTAATATATATATTTATCATGGTCTAGTTAAATGTGTCACCATTACCAAGTTTTAAAATCCATACCCTTATAAATTACAAATGGAACCTCTGTAACTGTGACTTGGCCTATAAATCTAGTATCAGGATGTAACATGTTATATAAAATTATTTTATTAAATGAATTACTATTACATGTTTATATAATTAATTACTATATAAATTTCCATTGGTGTTCAAGCAATAAAATCAACTTATGTTGTTTTGATCCATGGGACCGGTAGGTCCAGATCCCACAACATGGTATAATTATCTAATTAAGGTGTCATCATCAATCCATGTGGGAAAAAACCAAATAGATTGATGTAGGAACTTTACTTAATCCAATTATACTATCACTTAAAGAAACATTAGCACATTCCAAATTCATAAGAAGGCACCAAAAATATATGTAGTAGGAAATGCACACATAAAGTAAATGTGGTATAGAAAAATTCATGGCATATAAGTCCTAAAGTTATTATAATGATAAATGAGATGATAATTCCTTGCCTTAGTCAGCCAAGAAAAAAGTAAATCCATAATAGTAATATTATTAATATTAATTACATCTCAAAACATGTGCATCGACCAATGGTGAAATCAGTACAACTATAACAGGAAAAAATCAGAACAACAATAACCCAGCCTATGTAATTTGGGTTTCCCCTATATGTGGGTCAACTACTCCCAAGAATAGACTTATTACCAAATTACATTATATCCTAGTTTCTTTTATATTACCCAAACGGTAATAAAAAAGGAAAAAGGGTATTGATACCACTTTGTAATGTCCCAACTCAGGAGCCAATAAATGGTTCCCCAATATAGTGGGACACATGGCCTCAAGCATTCCTCCCTATTCACCACAAGCTACCGACTACCAACTTGGGTCTAATGTGGTATGATGTAGAGACCACACTCTCATATTAGAGTGGAATAATAGATATAAACATAGATAATACATAGAGAAATCATGATATAACATACATCACAACAAGAACATATTTTATAAATAAGCATAGTGAAATAAGAAAACCTCCAAACAGTAATAATAATCAAAATCCATAGGCTAATTCTTACACAAAATTATGTCATGCCATACTGGTATACAAAAAGGGGAAACATGGGATAAAATTCTTAGTCATATACAACATGTTATAAAAAAAGCATTGAATACCAAAAGACACCTCCATTAGAATCACAAGTATATGCTCGATCCTCTTCTCCAATGATCCATGCTATAGGAAAAATAAATCAAACACCCGATACTGGCCAATTTCCTCTTATTGACACCTGAAACCATAAAGTCTACTTAGGTACCAAGGTTGTCCCGAGTAATATGTGAGATTAAATTAGTAAGGCAACACTAATGGTTTTTATAATAATCCAATTAGTTTATTTAGAATATAATTGTGAAGGTATAATAGATATTAAAAGATGTAGAAAAGTAAATACTAGTCAGCTCAGGTTCTTATAAGACACCTAGAAGACTCTACCTACTTCGACATAGGCTGGGATTGGTCTGATCAGTTTACCATATGAATATATATATAATTAATCATATATAATATGTATACATGTATATACACTATATATGTAATGGAATATATATTAATATACATGGATACTAGGTGATAGCTATACCTGGGGTGTAACTCAAGCATCCATGACTAGTTTAATGAGCTATAGGATCCAAAAAAGGGTACAAGCCCTAAATCTCATATTAATTCAATATATCAGGCCCATAGCATTAGATATTGGGGTGATTCATTATGCTCAACACCCATTGAAAAATAACATGGAAAATCATTCCCATCATCCAAATAAAAGTAAACAGTGTGTGATGCCATGCCCATCACCCAATATAAGAGAGCATGAAACACTATGCTCAAAAAGTCCCTTAACCGTTATTCTAGGACCATTATACATGGTATAATAGTAATAATAACGATGGATTACCCCTAAAACATTTTCATAGATTTAAACTAATCAAACCATGTGTATCACAGTTTATATAATTAATATTTATAATTATACATCACTTGGTGTGACCTTTCCACCCACTCCCATTCAATTAAATTAATCCATTTAATTTATAAATAAATTTATATCACAATAAAGAGAAAAATAACCCACTTATAATGTGGTTTTCAATCAAACATTTACATTAAAGTGGCATTTAATTTAGAACACCCAATGGGGTGGTGGAAAATGTGGTGGGAATCCTATAACAATTTAATAAGGCTCAAAGGGAGTATGAAAGCATGATTTAATTAATTGTAAAGTTAGAATAAATTTTAATAAAATGCATGGAAATTTATGTCATGAGGAATAATGAAAAATACTATAAAAACAACTAAACATTTAGGGAAAATTTCTATACCACCTACCTTAGGCCCACAGATGAATCATCATCTGATATGGGCTTTATGTTTGAAGTTGAATAGAACAAATTGGAAGAACAAACAAATTCCCTAAAAATAAGGTATATGATATTGCACAAAAATATCATAAGATATAAGAAGATAAACTAATAATATAAGAAAGGAGATTAATTATCTTACCATTTCAGATCCAACGCACCTGATGATGACGAAAATAGAGATTGGACGAAAAAGCTATTAAGAAGCCTAACTTAGGATTGAGGGGGGAGATTCATGGGATGGGAGAAGGATGTCCAATAGAGGATAAAAGTTGGAGTAAAAATAAATAAGGGTTAAAAAAATTGAGAGAAAAATAGTTATTTCCCCTTCATTTAATGGGTCACAAGGTTTTGCTGCATAGTTGGCCAAACTATACAACAATTGTTCACCCAACACTGCCCAATAACTCTCCTCACATGGGATAGGCACACAGTTTGTCTAACCATGTTACATCCATGAAAAATTACTTTATCAAATAGTCTACAACATTTTCATGAGTGTGCGACCTGACTTTCATGGGTAGGTAAAATCATGTAGCCTCATACTAAGCATTAAGTTCCCTACATGGTTAAGTAGAACGATTATCAATAACTGTACAACTCAATAAGTATCTCAAATTTCTGGATCTCTAGACTTATAAAAAGCCCAAAATGCTCCCAAGGTCTCCCATAGGTTTTTGGGAACACTCATAAGGACAAAAAAGGAATTTAAACCAAAAAAACATTGATCCTTACCTTCATGAAAATATTAGTCCTTACACACAAGGTAAACTAATAATATTATGTTTAAATAAAAATATATGCTACTTCTTAAGGGTGAAATGTATAACTTTGTGAAAAATTTATTATGATTTTTTCATGATTTTAAAGAAACCATTATGAGTATTAGTTTTCCTTTTATATTTTTTATGAAATGTTTTATGAAAATCTTCGGGTAGAGAAGTTTATTTTTGGGGTTATTTTGAATCCAAAGTTTATTTTGTATTTTTTTAAAATTATTTAGGGACTAATGAGTTTATTTATTTATTTTTAATCCCATTACTAATTTTTATTATGCTCATACCATGTTTTAAAATGTTTTTCATTGGGGTTTAAGGATGATTATAGATAAGTATGAGTTCAAGATGAAAATCGTGAAGATATTTCATAAAAATAAAACCTTTTATATCATAGATTTTTTGTTTTGTGAAAAAACTGATACTAAGTATAAGTTTCCACTTTGTGATGTAATATTTTTTTATATAAGGGTGATGTCCTAATTATATAAAAAACTAAAATATAATGATTAACAAATGAAAGATAATGAATTATCAGCTTAAAATTGAAGATTATGTAAAGTTTAATGATAGGTTTTTATAGTTGGTATCAGGGTAGGGTTTAGAAAACTTTGGAGATTAGTATTTTTTTCATGACATGTTATGTTATGATTCATGTATACTATCATGGGTTTATAGTTTTTAAGGTTGGATATAAGTTCAAAGTCTTAGACACCCCTTCTAAGGTTTTAAGTGATTATATTTTAAAATGATCAATGATATTTTTAGAGAAATTTTATTGGGTTGAGGTATTTTTAACCCTTAGGTTTAATGTGAAGGATTATTTCACTATATTTTTATTATATACTTGGGGATGTAAGTGGAAAATATTGAGATAATCTTTTAGGTTCAAACACTATTTTAAGATGAAGTTATTAAGGTTATTTTTAGGATGTTCATATTTTGGGAATGATATAGTAATTTATTTATATATTTTTATTAAATTCAAATACTAAGAGATAGGTAAAAACTCATCACATATGATAAGGCAGTGAGTCTTGAACCCACAACCGATGAGTGATAAGGGTGCAATTCCTAACACCGGACTACGTGATGTCCTAGTTAGTGTGACATTGGTTTTTTTTAAAAAAAATTATAGATAAAGATTAAGTTGATTTTGGGAACATATGTTTTATCTTATAGACAACCATAGGACAAAAAGTGATTTGATGACTACGTAATGAATGTTGTTTTTGAAGAAGTTCACTATATTTGAGAAATTATATGATAAAGTTATATAGAAATTATTTTTTGAGAAGATCATATTTTTGTTTGAGGAATAAAGGTTAAATTATCTTTTGGAAGTATATATAATTTTAATGTGGATTTATTGTGATTTAGGTTATTTATGGAAATGATTAGTATATCTTAGATATTTTATGATTAGAACATATACATTTTTGGGTATATGACTTTATGGGTGACAAATTTTGTTAGGAGATAAATTTTATATTAATCTCAGAAGAATATGTGATCAAATCCTTCTAATTTTTGGGTTTCAAACTTAGTGAAGAATATTTTGAAGAATTTTAAGGATATTTATTTACCAAATGATCTAATTTGAACATTGTGTGTTATTGTTTAGGCTTTAGTGATTAATATTGTATATCTTCATTTGATGGTTCATTCATTTTGGGAATTATCTTACATTGTGTTGACCATTTTGGTTTTTGGTTAATATTTAAAGATATTAGGAATATATTTTCATCTTTTTATGGATTATGTGATCTGTTAAAAGTTGATTTTAGTTATTTAATAATAAACAATTATATTAAATAATCATAATTTGTATAAAAATATGATATTGTGGTGGAAATTTATTAAAGGAAGAAATTCTACTTATCAAGTTAGTACAATTCCTTATGTTTTTAGTCTATTTGGTATTGTAATTAATAGACTCTAGGAAAAGTATCCTAAATAGAAATTTTATCCTATTAACTTCATTTAGAATGAATCGATAATCTTTTTTACACCTTATTGGTTTATGGTTTTGTGGCCAATGAATTCTTCACGATCATTCACTTTCTCTCTATCAATGTTCTTTATCACTATCTATCGTTATCTGGACAATAAAATTTTCCTCCATGTCTATTTTTTCACCTCCCACTAATGTTATTGTATTTGGAAACCTAGTTATTTGTTATTCTATATGATCTTCATACTTCCCTTTACTTATTTTCAAGAGGAAGTTTTATTAACCCTTTTTACGATGTGGGATTTCAAAAAAGGTATTTTCAAATGTAAAACCCTTGATTGCCAAGATTGAGTTCAAATTTTGAGGCTGTAATTTATTAAATGGGGGATAATATAACACCCTGATATTTTAAAAGAACACTATATTCAATAGTGTATACAAAATGCAACCCCGACCATAAATGAACCACAATATATTAATATTTAAATTTTATAGTTATAACCTAGATGTTAAATTGGTGGGTGTGAATGGGATTAAACAAAAAAAATATATATATAAATTTCTTAATCAATACAAATGTATTGATTAATTCTTAGGAAATATGTACTCATTTTCTTCCAGTAAAGTCATTTTATGCTTTAAAATATGCTTATTCAAAAATGGTTTTTATTGATTTTTATAATTGAGTATTATAATTAATTTATAGAAACTTTAGAAGTAATATTTTTAAAAAATATAATTTCTTAAATCAGTATATATAAATTATTTTAGGGTAATGTTTTTTCATTTTTATGAAAAGATCGATTTTTCAGTGAATAGTGAAAAATACAGTTTTTTATAAAACTGCCATTTCATTTCATTGAATAAAGTAATTTAAAAATATTATTGTGATTTAAATTTTATATAAAAGTAACATAAGTATTATTTATATAAAAATAATCTAATTAATTATATTTTAATTATATTTAAACTTGATTTTGGTATTAGTACATTTTTGGGCTAAAAAGGAAATTTTCTGAAAAATTACTTTTTATTCTGTTCTATGTGTTGAATTTAAAATTAAATTATATCACTTATGTGAATAAAATATTGGAAAATAAGTTATATATTTTTAATAATGAGGTATATTTTTTAAATATACCCCCTTTATTTTTAGACATTATGAATTGTAATTATTGTAAATAATTACCACCACAGTAAGGGTAAATCAGGTAATTAAGGATAAAAATAATATGATAAGCACTAAAACATGACCCCAACACTTGGATTTATCCCATTGAATGAGTTTAGTTAAAAAATTTAAATCCAAATTTCTTAAATATGTCAACTTTGTGCCATATTTGTTTTATTTTGACTTTATAATATTTATGTAAAGGGTAAAGTAAAAAATTTCACTCTCCTATTTTTAAAATCTATAATATTTTGTGATGTGGATAAAAATATATTATTTTAAGATATAAAAGTTTGTTTGAAATATAAATATTTTTTTATCATGTTAATTTATTTCTAATTTTTAATGATGAAATAATTACCTAAAATTCTTACACAACACTTACACAATATTTATTCAATTAATAGAAAGACAAAATAAATGATTTTAAAAGTATTAAAAGTAAATTTTTTAATGAATTATTATATTCCATTTTTTTAGATAATTATAGGATATTTGGGGCATGTTAAAGGTTACTCAAATTCAATATTTTTATTTATGTCTTTAAAGTCACATTAATTGAATAGTTCAGAAAATGACATTAATGATATTTTAAAATAAATATTACTTTAATAAATGATTTAAAATTCCTAAGAGTAATATAGTAATCCAAGTTATTGGGATATGGTTTAAAATATAAATCATAGTAAATTTATGGCCCAATTTGTTATTTACCCCTAAAGAGTAAAAAACATTGTTATCACCATAATTTTAAAAACATTAACGAGGGTTAAAAAAAATATAAGTGTAAAAATAGTATAACCATGTAAAAATTTTACATTATGATATTATTTTGAACCATAAGCATAATATCTTATAAATATATCATTTTGGATACATTTTCTATTGAAATTAATTTATATTAATTTAATACATAGAGTAATTCCAAGAGTGCCCCTGCCCTCTCTTATAAAAGGGGCCCTCCTATCATCTTTTCTTCACAGTTAAAAATCATTTTTATTTATTAAATACCTCTAAAAAGACCTTAATATAATACCTACCCTCATTTTAGGTCTTTTTTTGTGTATAATTCGAACCTTAGATGGATTAAAGTATAAATAAAGGAAGATAATCAGAAGAAGAGGTATATCTTTTAACCGAATGTTTTATTTTTATTTTTTATCCACCTCCTTAAAATATTATTGAACCATGATGATATAATAATTTAAGTATATATAATATAATTATATTTTATTATTTTAATTTAATATCCTATATCCATCTCCTTCTTCCACCAAATGGGAAATAAAACCATCATTTGCGGGTACGGTGGACTATCACCCCATGAACTGATGTAATTCGTTTTCCATCACTGACTATCACAGATGGATGTAACGATGGATATAATTTATATATGTTATATTCATGGAATATTTATAATATGGTAGATATAATATATCATTATTTTTCTTATCTTTCCATTCATTGAAAATTTATAACGTCGTTCGAGCATACATGTGGACTACCACCTCCCCGAAGCGATGCAATTTTTTTCATCACCAAATAATATGGATGATATATATAATTTTATTTAAAGATTTAATATTATATCAATGATATTATTATAATTATATAAAGATAAAATAACACTTAATTTCTTTCCATCATTACTTTTGAGAAATGACAACATTACTAATGTGTACGCACAACATACCATCTTCATGATTGTAACAGAGTTAATTTTTCATAATCATATTTCATTGTTGGTTTTAAAAGTTTAATTTATATATAAATATGATAAATATATCATGATTATTATTCTGGATATGATTACATAGTGAAGTCTTTGACCATAGTCCGCCGATCAAAGTAATTGTGACATATGAGCCGAATATCATCAAAACTTCTAATGCGAACATAATTGATTAAGTAATTGATTATAAATTAGTAAAAGGAATAATAAACATGAAAAAGGTTCATAAAAAATAAATAAATTAACATAATTTTATTTTTATGTAAAATAAGGAACATATGTGATTATTCTGACTTGAGGTAAGGGGCACTTTACTTTAAAAGCCTCATTTTAAATATTTTAATGATTTATTTTCTAAATGTTTTTGTTCCACGTATATATTTTTAAAATTATTATATGGATGTATTTATATGGTAATAAATTAATTATAAAGGAAAATTTATGTATCATTTTAATTTTATTCAAATGTTTTTAAAATGAATATTTTTACATATTTTATACGAATTTTTTTTAATTTCTTTACAAAAGGAAAAAAGGAATGTTCTATTTTAACATATACGACATCAGTTTTTTTACAACTTTCACAACCATGATTTGTTTTTTTCATTATTTTATAATATTCCATGTTTTTTTCAAAGAAAAACCCTCTTTCCCTTTGTTCTGGGAAATTTAGTTTTAAAAACTGAGTTTTAAAGGGAAGATATATATAAATATACTAAAATGTTTTCTTATGGGTATAAAAAATATTTTTATGATGAAATATTTCATGTATATATTATGGTTCTTGGGAATATTTTATGATTATGGGTGGTTTCATTATAAATCGAGGATAGGTGATCCTATTATAAATATCTAATGCATTGGGTAAAGGGATGAAGTTAACCGATTAGGTTTCTCATAAGAGATTATTGGAATTTACCATGAAGGTTATTCCATTTGTAACTATGAAGGTTATTTCACTTGTAATAGTGATTATAAGAGTGATATTAAAATGAAACCTCAAGTTATCTATATTATTTATCTATGCTTTCTATGGGTTTTTATGTAAATATTTTAATTTCACAATTTAAGCTAATGGGATTATGTTTAAGGGGATATATATACTACTTGTTAAGGGTGAAATGTATAAATTTATGTAAAAGTTATTATGATTTTTTCATGATTGTAAATAAAACTTCGTGAGTTTTATTTTTCTTGTGAAATTTATTATGTTTTTTTTAGGAAAATATTTAGGTAGAGAAGTTGACTTCTTGGGTAAGAAAATGTTTATTTTGAGCCCAAATTTTATTTTAAAATTTTATTTTTTATATATTTAGGGACTAATGTAATTATATATTTATTTTTACATCCATTACCAAACTTTATTATGCTCATCCCATGTTTTTAAATGTCTTTTAATAGGGTTTTTAGGATGATTAAGGACAATGATGAGGTCAAGACTAAAATTGTGAACATATTCCATGAAAAGAAAACTTGTTATATCATACAAGTTTTTTTTGGAAAAAATAAATACTAAGCTAAAGTGTCTACTTTATGATGTAATATTTATTTATGTAAGGGTGATGGCTTAATTCTCTAAAAATAAAAACTATAAAGATCCTCAAATGTAATAGATTGAATTCTTGACTTAAATTCAATATTGTGTAAAGTTTAAGGATGAGTACTTATATAAAAAGTATTATATGAATGATAAAATATTTTATTGAATATATTATCTAAAAGTTTCATTAAAATTATTCACCAATGGAGATTAATTTAATTTATTAGAATAAAAAAAATTATGTGCATAAAAACCATTTTCTAGAAAAATATTTCATTTTACCTTCAAATTATTTTATTTTAATTTCTAAACAATTAAAGAATAATGAATTTATTTTACACATATGTAAAAAATACTTATTCATAATTTCATTAGACCTATTCATAACCACCAATCCAGTGGATAGATGATAATTGTCACATTGGATAATAATATTTTAATAGTATATAATAGTTTATTTAAACTTAATATTTATTATAAATAAATATATAAAACTAATTAAATTTATTTAAAGGGAAATATATCATAAAATATCAAGGTGTTACATTTTATACCCCTTACAAGAAATTCACCCTAAATTTTTTTTCACTTAGATATAAAAATATGAGGATACTTATGCCTCATAAAATCTTTTGGTTCCCACTTACCTTCCTCAAATTTATGGTTTTACAACAAAAATTTGATCAGGTCAGTGGTCTTGTTTCCCAAAACTTTCTCTCTTAATTCTATAATCTCCATAGATTATTCCTCATAAGAGAGGTAATGCTCCAATAGTATGACTTTTGAGTTTAGTAAATGTGAAGAACCATGTGTGTACTTCTTTAAGAAATATATATAGAATGTATCATGAACTTAGGAGATATTCAATGGAATTTATATCCAATAATTAACCATCCTAACATGATCAAAAAATTTGAAGGGACCAATATATCTAGGGATCAACTTTAACTTCTTTGTAAGTCTCATAACCTTCTTCCAAGGAGATATTCTTAGGAATAAATTCTCATTAAATTTCAAATATAGGTCTCACCAACCATTGTCTACATAAATATTTTTTTAATCTGATATTCCCTAATTTTATGTTCAATAATTCTAAAATTATCTTCTGTTTCCTAGTTATCTCAAGTACCGATAGCTTTATTTCTCCAAATTATTCCCATCATGTCAGATTTCTACACTTCCTACCATAAAGGATTTTATAATGAGACATATTTTTGTTTTATTAAAATCTATTATTGAAATAAAATTATACCAAAGGAAGGTGTTGATCCCAACCACCTTTGAAATTCATAAATAAATATATGAACATGTCTTCTAAAATGGTCTACACAAACTATCCATCTATATAAAGATGTTATGCAGTACTGAAACTCAACTGTAAGAACATTGTTTTTACTATGAGGTAAATATCCTTTTATTTTTGGTTTAATTCCTTGGTTTTGACCTAATATGAATTCCTAGTAAGAATGAGGAGGAAACAAGGGTGTATAGAGCTTATTCAGAACCTAGATCCCAGACTAGTGGAAGAAACAACTAGGCCACATAGTTAGTAGAAACTATGATGCCCAGTCCACATAGTTTCTCCTAACCGTGTGGGGGTGTTCAATGAGAAAAAGGGGGCCAAAACGTTTTCCCTAATAGTGTGACCCAAGCTGCAAAACCATATTAAAACTCTGTAGTTTTTAGTAGAGAAAAAACACATGGTTTGCTCATGGTTTCCCAAACTATGCACATAAATCATGCGAGTCTCCTCCATAGACAGTATTCCAAGCATGGTTAGTGTATGCATTATACAAACATGCGGTAAAACCACATGAAATAGTTTTAAATAGGTAAAATTAATATTTTTCCCTTAAGGATTTATAATTTTAACATTTTTTCTAATTTCCTCCTCTAGAGGGATGGAGGCCTTCTTTTGTCCTGTGAAGATCTCTTTAAGGACCATAAGATAGGTTTTTTGATTTCTTTACTGATCACACTCATAATCAAGATCCAATAATCTCATTAGATTCCTCTTGGTAAGTGATTCAACCCTTAGGCTCTGTTCATCATTTTTTCTTCCTATTGACAATTTTATTTTGATATAGGTTCATATGCACTTTTTTAGGGTTTTCATCCATTCATCCATTTTCTTCTAATCCAAGACAAACCAAGGGATAATACTATATGAAAAATATACTAAAATCATAAGGTAGGTGGTCTATGACTCATCCCTTAAAGTCTCTCTATCTATAAACTGTTACATTTTGCGCATGCCAGTTTCACCGAGCGTTGCTCCTAAAATTCATCTGCCTTGATTTAAATTTTCTATATTGTGTTATATATCCAAAATAAGATCACTTAACATCATTTTAGTTTTACAACTCAATGTTAACCACCCCAAGTAGGGTGTGTTCTTTGTTATACTATTTGTAACCCATGTTGGGTCTATCAGTGTCACCATTTGGGTGCATCTGACTTGACCTTTAATAAGGAAAGTGTTCCTTCATAGTTAATAAATCTTTCAAAATATGTTACAAAAAGTATATATTTATAGATATCACTTGTATGACAACCTTGATTTTTATTACAACTTAAGCATGCTTTATTACATAAAACTTCACTTGATACAACAAAGAAGATCGAAAGGTTTAGTGTCTTTGGGGCTTAGGATCATTACATAAAAACTTTAAACTTGAAAAACAACATCTTTATTGAAAACTTCCTTTACATGACCACTACATTCCTTCGTACTTAGCATTGCATGGGATAACCTGAGGACATGCATAAGAAAAGGGTGAGCTATACAGCCCAGTAAGGGAATGAACAACATGAGGAGTACAATACATGTTAGGCAATAGGAGAATCAATAGAGCATTAGAGTAACATGAACATAAAGGCATGATAAAGCATGATAACCATAACCTGGAAATGTGGCAACAACACTTAACATTGAATTAGCATGAGCCAAGGCTCATTGCACATGGAGCATGAGTAAACCCTCATTGCACATGAAGCACGAGTAAACCCTCGTTGCACTTGAATTAGCATGAGTCAACACTCATTGCACATGACGTATCATGATACTATACTTTACCCAATGCATTGGAGCGCTATAAAGGGCGCACCCTTCTTAAACATTTCATTTCATGCATAAGTGTGCCACATGGATCATAAAACATGGATTCATAATCATTTATTCCACGATAAAGGAATGTGGAATTCATACATGAAACTTTATAATCAATAAGTAAATGTGCATAAAGGTGAATACCCTTGATGGAGTAATGGGCATGGTATTCACTACACAATGATATTGGCTTAGAAAATCGGTGTGATTTCGGCAGCGTAACGGCGTGACATAAGAATTCATAAAAAAAGTTGATGAGAGAGAAAGGGGTTCCTCATCATATTTACATGTAATGGACAATAATAAGGTCATATATATACATGTCCCAACAATTGAAAAGGAATTTAAATTCATGATACAAAAGTATTGCTTGAATATAAAAGAGGAGAAAAAGGTTTCTTTCGGAATTTCGGCATAGTAACGGGTGTACATGGGAGGCTTTTAATGAGAGAGAAAGGGGTCCCCCATCATTCAAACAATAAGAGGGCAGTATGGGAGAGGTGCGAAACCATACCCCAACATTCATAATTGAAATTAAAACTGTAATACAACTTAAATAAAATTGACAAAAATGAGAAAGGAAGAAAAACCCTTACTTGGAAGTGTGCTTCCAAAGGCTAGAGAGAGGCTTGTGAGAGGCTTCTTGGGAGCTTGGGGAACCTTGAGAGGATTATAGAGAGAGTAGGGCAGAGGTTGGACGAAATCCAAGGGCTTTTAGTGAGGAGGAAGTGGGAGCTTGGGTGGGTTTATATAGGAAAGGTTAGGGAATTCTTTATTATTTAGGTTTGGGACCCCTTATATTAAAATAATCCAAACCACAAACCATCCCATGGTATTTGCCCATGGTTTCTGGAAAAGGAAAGAGGAAAAAAATATTTTATAACGCCAAGGTCCGAAATTATTAAAAAATTAGGGTTTCTTATGTGGAGGTGAGTCACACTCCCATGGAAATTAATTTAAAAAGGCAAAGTGTTGAATAAGTCTTGAGGGCTCCATTAATGCTTTGAAAAGTAAGTCAAACAAACCCAAAAACTCATTATTTTAATGATAAAACACATATTTTCCGAACATAAGGATTATGTTATTTTATTACATCACCATTGGGTCATTATGATGTCATAAAACACATTATATATTTAAATGGTATTTAATTTTTACCCAAAAAATTGACTGTCTCAGAAAATTATGAAAAATTCACCATTGGATAATTTCGACGTCCTGATTCCAAAAATAATATTTATTTTATCTAAATAATTTTCTAAATATGTTAATTTTAACTTTTAAAATAAAAACCGACTTTTATAAAAAAATTCACGGGTTTTGACAGAAATGGCTTTCAAACCTTAATAAAAATTTTAATTGCATTAATAAAATTATAAGATCATTTATACTTAATAAAAAATTAATTTAATATTAATAATAATATTTTATTAAAATATTATTTAATTAAAAAATCCTTTAATTTAATAAAATATAATTCTTAATTAAATAATAACTAAAAACACCATTTGTACTTTAAAAACTAATTACAATGTATAAAAAATGACTAGAAATTATATTCATTATTATATACAAAAATAATGTACATGAACATGGTGCTACTTATTTGTTACATAACCCCTTAAAATAGCCGCATAAGACCTAAGGGTAAGGTGTGTGATGGTGACAGACTCTTGGGGCAGCTCGGATAACATCGCTCGAGTGGTAATTTCAATCAACTTCCACTTTTCCCGTAGACGATCACGTTCGAGCTTGACTTGATGAAGCTCAATTTGGGCTTGGTCAAGGGAAAAGCCCAAAGACGCCACCTCTTTTCCGACCTCTGACAAATGGGCTTCGTAAGGGGCAATTCTACTGGATGAGGCCATCGCTTCCTTTGTCTGAGTAGAAATGAGTTCGTTAAAGCCTTATATTTATACTACTCAGATGATCACTGTTCAACGGCTATAAAAGTAACGGTCACAAATCTTAATGTAAAACTAAAGAAGTTGACATCTTATAAAAACATTTTTTATAAAGAAACATTTAACTGGATCAAGAGGGATTTTCTATTAATGAAACTTTGGGTCGTTACAATATTCACCCGTTAAGAAATTTTGCCCTCGAAATTTTCCTTTTCCCACACTAAAACAAATGTGGGTAACTTAGCTTCATCATTTCCTCCGACTCCCAGGTTTCTTCTTCAAACTTGTGGTTTCTCCACAACACCTTGACGAGGGGCATTGTCTTATTTCGTAGAACTTTTTCTCTACGATCTAAGATCTTCACTGGTTGCTCCTCATAAGAAATATCGTCTTCTAATTGTACCACCTTGGAAGAGAGTACATGTGAAGGGTCTGGTATGTACTTCCTTAAGAGGGATACATGGAATACATCATGCACCTTGGCCATAGTAGGTGGAAGTGCTAGTCAATAGGCCACAGCCCCAACACGATCAATAATCTCGAAGGGGCCGATGTACCTTGGACTTAACTTCCCTTTCTTTCCAAACCTCATGACCTTCTTCCATGGAGATATGCATAAAAACACCATGTCTCCGACTTTAAACTCAAGGTCTCGTCAACGATTATCTGCATAACTCTTCTATCAACTTTGGGCTGCCTTGATATGATGCTGAATGGTTTTCACCTTCTCCACCATTTCTTTGACCATTTCTGGTCCAAGCAGCTTACGTTCACCGACCTCATCCCAACATGCTGGTGTTCTACACCTTTTCCCATACAGGGATTCATATGGTTCCATTTGGATGCTCGAGTAGAAACTATTATTATAATAGAACTCAACTAGAGGAAGATGTTGATCCCATCCTCCTTTAAAGTCCATTGAGCACGCTCTCAACATATCCTCAAGTGTTTGGATAGTCCGCTCGGATTGGCCATCAGTTTGAGGATGATAGGCCGTACTGAAGTTCAGTTCAGTATTCAGAGCTTGTTGAAGACTCTTCCAAAAATTAGAGGTGAATCTTGGATATCGGTCAGAAACAATAGATAGTGGTACTCCATGCAACCGTACCACATCCCTGATATATATCCATGCCAGTTGATCCAAAGAGAAATCCTCTCGAATAGCAATGAAGTGTGCAGTCTTTGTAAGACGATCCACAACAACCCAGATTGCATTGTTGCCTTTGGATGTCCTTGGAAGTCCAGTGACAAAGTCCATGGTGATGTTCTCCCATTTCCATTCTGGTATGGGAAATGGTTGCATCATCCCCTTAGACTTCTGCCTCTCTGCCTTCACTTGCTGACACACCAGTCACTTTGATGTATATTCAGCGATCTCCTTCTTCATTTTATCCCACCAAAAGTTTTCTCGGAGATCTCGATACATCTTTGTGCTCCCTGGGTGAATAGAGAAATTTGAACTATGTGCATCATCCAAAAGTTCCTTCTTCAGCTCCGAACTTGATGGAACACATAGTCTTTTACCAAACCGCACAATTCCTTCTTCATTAACATTAAACTCTGAGGATTTTCCCTTTTTGATAGCTTCCAGTTTTTCTTAGATTCCCGCATCATCCTTTTGAGCATCCTTTAACCTTTCCAAAAGAGATGGTTGAGCAATCATTTGTGAAAGGATTGATGATGTTCCCTTCTTTATGATTCCCACGTCCATCTTCATCAAGTCTAAGAAGATTGTATCCCTTTCAATTCTCATCATTTATAGAATCGCTGGATCCTTTCTACTTAGGGCATCCGCCACCTTGTTCACCTTCCCAGGGTGGTAATGTATTGAACAATCATAATCCTTGATGAGCTCTATCCATATTCTCTGGCGCATATTAAGCTCTTTCTGTGTGAATATATATTTAAGACTCTTGTGGTCAGTATATATCTCACATTTCTCTCCATAGAGATAATGCCGCCAGATTTTCAAGGAAAAGATCACCGCCGCCAACTCCAGATCATGCGTTGGATAGTTTCGCTCATGTATTTTCAACTGCCTTGAGGCATAGGATATCACTTTATCATTCTGCATCAGCACACATCCTAAGCCCTTCTTCGAAGCATCACTGAATACCACAAAAAGCTCCCCACTTGTGGGTAAAGTGAGCACGGGTGCAGTGATAAGCCTCCTTTTCAACTCCTTGAAGCTTTCTTCGCATTCATCACTCCAAGAAAAATTTACTCCCTTTCGAGTTAGCTTGGTAAGAGGGTTGGACAATCATGAGAAATTTCTCACAAATCTTCGATAATATCCAGCTAACCCCAAGAAGCTACGGATATCAGTTACCGATGTTGGCCTCAGCCATCCCTCAATTGCATCTGTTTTGGAGGGGTCCACAGATATCCCATTGCTTGTGATGATATTGCCCAAGAATGAGACTTCCTTCAACCAAAACTCACACTTGCTGTACTTTTCATAGAGATTCTCCTTGCGCAAAGTCTCTAGTACAGTTTTTAAATGCTCCTCATGGTCCTCCTTGGTTTTGGAGTATATTAGAATATCATCTATAAAGACTGCCACAAATTTGTCAAGGTAATCTTTAAAGACTCTATTCATCAAGTCCATGAATATTGCTGGAGCATTGGTGAGTCCAAAAGGCATTACTATGAATTCATAGTGCCCATACCTTGTACGAAATGCAGTCTTGGGTATATCTTCCTTCTTCACCCTTACTTGATAATATCCCGACCGCAAGTCCACCTTGGAGAAGTATTGTGCTCCACGCAGCTGATCAAACAAGTCATCGATTCTTGGGAGAGTATACTTGTTCTTTATTGTTATTTTTTTAAGTTCACGATAATCGATGCAAAGCCACATTGACCCATCCTTCTTCTTGACGAAGAGGACTGGTGCACCCCATGGTGATGCACTTGGGCGTATAAACCCTTTATCCAGATTCTCCTGTAGTTGTTTCTTCAGCTCTTCAAGCTCAAAAACAGCCATTCTATATAGAGTATTGGATATTGGTAGCTCCCCAGGTATAAGTTCAATTGAGAACTCAACATCTATTCTTGGAGGAAGACCAGGAAGTTCCTCGGGAAATACTTCAGCGAATTCCCTCACAATAGGCATTTCTTCAAGGGTGGTTTCTTCCTTGGACTCAATCATCTGAGCCAGATATGCGTGCTCATAAGGCAGTAATAACCATGCTTGAGATGATGGAGCTAAAGGAGATTCATCTTCCTCCTGACACTTGTAAATAATCGGGGGTCGATTCTCCATATGGAGTGTGATTTCCCTCTCCCGACAACTTATGTTGGATCTATATAAGGAAAGCCAATCCATGCCAAGAATTTCATCAAATTCCACCAAAGGGAGTATGACGAGGTTCGCAGGGAAATTCAATCCACAGATTATAACAGGGGAGGACTTATACTCATGGGATGCAATGATTTCCCCATTTGCCGTACTCACCGGCATCTTTACTTCCATGATTTGTGGTGGTGCAGGGATTGTTCTACTAAACTTTTAAGATATAAAAGAATGCGTAGAACCTGAATCAAAAAGTACGTTCGCTATTCTTGAATGAATAACTAGCGTACCTATCACCACTTCGTTGTCGGGGTTCACTTCGGCAGAAGTGATGGAAAAAGTTCTTCCTTGCTGTCTTGGAGGTTGCTGGTTGCCTCCGATAACCCTTGGATTATGGAACTGATTTGCAAAATGACCCGGTTCTTTGCATTTGTAGCATTGAACAATGCGTTGAGGTTCGAACGGAGCGTTCCTCTCCTCTGTCGCAGCCGCAGGTCCTTCTTGCCGACAATTAACAGCTAGGTGCCCTTCTCTTCCACACTTGAAGCATTTTCTTGTCCCCCTAAGGCAATTTCCAGGGTGCTTTTTCCGCACTTTTGGAAAGTGGGGTGCTGGAACTTCTTTGAACCATTGGATTTATCCATCGGACCACCAGCATTGAAGTCCACATTCCGCTTCTTGTCCCCATGATACCCCTGTGATTCTCTAATCTCTATTTCAACCTTGAGGGCACATCGGACAATTTCCTCATAGCTGTCGAATTCACGGATCGCTAATGCTTTCCGCAAGCTAGGCTTCAGCCCACCAAAGAAGTGGTCAACCTTGCATTCGGGGGTAACGACAAAGCTGGAAGCGTATCATGCAAGCCTTGTGAAGTTTTCCTCGTACGCTCCCACAGATTCTTCATCTTTCTGTTTGAGGGAAAGGAAGTCCCTTTCCATCTTAAGATGGAGGGTGTGTGGAAAATATTTATCAAAAAACATCTTCCGGAATTCCTTCCATTCCAAATCCTCGATCTCCTCCTCAGTCTTCGTATTTTTGATCAATGTCCACCATTGATCAGCTTCACCCTCCATATGATAAGCCGCCAGGAGAACCTTCTCTTTTTCAGAGCATTGGAGGATGGAGAATATCTTTTCAATGGAGTTGATCCATTATTCAGCGATCGTGGGATCGGATGATCCACTAAAAGTAGGAGGCCTTTGTCTCATGAATCTCTCGATAGCGACTTGTTATTTCTTAGGGGGGGTTGAATGTTCCTCTTGACCCGTGTTTCTATTCAAAACTTGAGTTAGATGAGAGAGAAGTGTGACAAAGTTCACGATTCCCGCTCCCATTGGATTGGGCATCTCATTAGTACAATCATCACACTGATCTTCACAACGGTTGTTAGCCCGAGTTCTCCTATTACCGGCCATTGGATGGAATAAAAGGAAAGTTAGGGGTAACACATAAAGGGTAATCAAAAGACAAAAGTTGATGACTTATAAATAAACTTTAACCTCTTTAACTCATGAGTCTATAGGATTCAATCCAGGCTTTTCATGATCTTCCTTCTAACATATATTCTTAGGGGCATTTTCCCTTAATAAGGGTTCATACTAAGATTGTGAATTTATCAAAAAATATCCCCCGGGAGTGTCATAACCAAGAGTGCAGCAAGGCCCATTGTCGTGCACCAGTTCCCGTTCGAGTCTAGCTCAAAGCGGTGTTTTCGGGTTTTACCCCTAGGATACATCTGTGCCAGAGCCGCCTCAACCTGCTCGTATCCAGACAGGGATGTATTTGTTTGATAAACCACTTAATTAGTATTTACCAAAACTTAGGGATGTTTTTATTATGATTAGTCTTGTATCTATGGCTTTACTAGGGTTTCTTAATCCCAAAAATAACTAAACCTATCCTCTGATACCGACTATGAAAACCCTACTTTTTATTACAACTTAAGCATGCTTTATTACATAAAACAATACTTGATACAACAAAGAAGATCGAGAGGTTTAGTGTCTTTGGGGATTAGGATCATTACATAAAAACTTTAAACTTGAAAAACAACATCTTTATTGAAAACTTCCTTTACATGACCACTACATTCCTTCGTACTTAGCATTGCATGGGATAACCTGAGGACATGCATAAGAAAAGGGTGAGCTATAAAGCCCAGTAAGGGAGTACACAATGAACAACATGAGGAGTACAATACATGTTAGGCAATAGGAACATCAATAGAGCATTAGAGTAACATGAACATAAAGGCATGATAAAGCATGATAACCATAACATGGAAATGTGGCAACAACACTTAACACTGAATTAGCATGAGCCAAGGCTCATTGCACAAGGAGCATGAGTAAACCCTCATTGCACATGAAGCACAAGTAAAACCTCGTTGCACTTGAATTAGAATGAGTCAACACTCATTTCACATGACGTATCATGATACTATACTTTACCCAATGCATTGGAGCGCTATAAAGGGCACACCCTTCTTAAACATTTCATTTCATGCATAAGTGTTCCACATGGATCATAAAACATGGATTCATAATCATTTATTCCACAATAAAGGAATGTGGAATTCATACATGAAAATTTATAATCAATAAGTAAATTTTTATAAAGGTGAATACCCTTGATGGAGAAATGGGCATGGTATTCACTACACAATGATATTGGCTTAGAAAATCGGTGTGATTTCGGCAGCATAACGGCGTGACATAAGAATTCATAAAAAAGGTTGATGAGAGAGAAAGGGGTTCCTCATCATATTTACATTTAATGGACAGTAATGAGGTAATATAGATACATGTCCCAACAATTGAAAAGGAATTTAGATTCATGATACAAAAGTATTGCTTGAATATAAAAGAGGAGAAAAAGGTTTCTTTCGGAATTTCGGCATAGTAACGGGTGTACATGGGAGACTTTTAATGAGAGAGAAAGGGGTACCCCATCATTCAAACAATAAGAGGGCAGTATGGTAGAGGTGCAAAACCATACCCCAACATTAATAATTGAAATTAAAAGGGCAATACAACTTAAATAAAATTGACAAAAATGAGAAAGGAAGAAAAACCCTTACTTGGAAGTGTGCTTCCAAAGGCTAGAGAGAGGCTTATGAGAGGCTTCTTGGGAGCTTGGGGCACCTTTAGAGGATTATAGAGAGAGTAGGGAAGAGGTTTGATGAACTCCAAGGAATTTGAGTGAGGAGGAAGTGGGAGCTTGGGTGGGTTTATATAGGAAAGGTGAGGGAATTCTTTATTATTTAGGTTTGGGACCGCTTATATTAAAATAATCCAAACCACAAACCATCCCATGGTATTTGCCCATGGTTTATGGAAAAGGAAAGAGGAAAAAAATATTTTACCAGGCCAAGGTCCGAAATTATTAAAAAATTAGGGTTGCTTATGTGGAGGTGAGTCACACTCCCATGGAAGTTAATTTGAAAAGGCAAAGTGTTGAATAAGTCTTGAGGGCTCCATTAATGCTTTGAAAAGTAAGTCAAACAAACCCAAAACCTCATTATTTTAATGATAAAACACATATTGGCCGAACATAAGGATTATGTTATTTTATTACATCACCATTGGGTCATTATGATGTCATAAAATACATTATATATTTAAATGGTATTTAATTTTTACCCAAAAATTTGACTGTCTCAGAAAATTATGAAAAATTCACCATTGGATAATTTTGACGTCATGATTCCAAAAATAATATTTATTTTATCTAAATAATTTTCTAAATATGTTAATTTTCACTTTTAAAATAAAAACCGACTTTTATAAAAAAATTCACGGGTTTTGACAGAAATGGCTTTCAAACCTTAATAAAAATTTTAATTGAATTCATAAAACTATAAGATCATTTATACTTAATAAAAAATTAATTTAATATTAATAATAATATTTTATTAAAATATTATTTAATTCAAAAATCCTTTAATTTAATAAAATATAATTCTTAATTAAATAATAACTAAAAACACCATTTGTACTTTAAAAACTAATTACAATGTATCAAAAATGACTAGAAATTATATTCATTATTATATACAAAAATAATGTACATGAACATGGTGCTACTTATTTGTTACATAACCCCTTAAAATAGCCGCATAAGACCTAAGGGTAAGGTGTGCGATGGTGACAGACTCTTGGGGCAACTCAGATAACATTGCTCGAGTGGTAATTTCAATAAACTTCCACTTTTCCCGTAGACGATCAAGTTCGAGCTTGACTTGAAGAAGATCAGTTTGGTCTTGGTCAAGGGCAAAGCCCAAATATGCCACCTCTTTTCCGAGCTCTGAAAAATGGGCTTCGTAAGGGGAAATTCTACTGGATGTGGCCATCGCTTCCTTTGTCTGAGTAGAAATGGGTTCGTTAAAGCCTTATATTTATACTACTCAGATGATCACTGTTCAATGACTATAAAAGTAACGGTCATAAATCTTAACGTAAAACTAAAGAAGTTGACATCTTATAAAAACATTTTTCATAAAGAAACATTTAACTGGATCAAGAGGGATTTTCTATTAATGAAACTTTGGGTTGTTACAACTTGGTATAGTCAAATGATTATGAATTTAATTGATATTGGTTGGATGTCCTTGATTCATCTTATCATGTTTAATATAAGGTAATGGAATGAACCTATTAAATGATTATAAATGGAATTGATATTGGTTTCTTATCCTTGATTCACTATGTAATGTTTAATGAAAGGTATCAGAATGAACCTATTAAATGATTAAATGGAATGGGTATTATATGGACTATGAATATATATGATATAAATGGATTTATTATAAGGAGCTTATTGCTTTGGATCTTTTCATCTTTACAAGGATGGTCAGACGTGAGCTAAACTAGGATTCCTAAGGGAATTCCTTATGCACTCAGAGGATTCCATTTTGATTCATTGATCCGATTGCATGGGAGATAGCCATCATGAAGTCTAGTATTTGTATTATTACATTAATTCCTTGACATTGTGCCAATGATTCACTTTATATATTTTCTAGATATTAGAATACCTTGGATACAATCCTTGGATTTAGCTTGATGTTTTTAGGAACATGATGTCATGGATTCACCCCATTGGGACCACTCATGCTTAGCCCGAGATTGCTATGGAAGCGATCCATGGACTCAATAAGAATATTTAATAGTGTAATGCCTTAATAATTTCCCTTTTATTACACTTAGACCCCTTATAGCTTGATTTCATGAGTTACCAATATGAGTTGGAATGACACATGAGGTCAAGTATGAATTGGTTATACCTTGGATCCTCTATTATTATTACTTATTTTTATAGTAATGCTAAAACCTTTTATATATGATCAAATTATTATAAATCAAATCATAATTAATTAAATTATTACTTTTCTAGACACCAGCTGAGGCTAAAGTAGGTATGAGTTGTCTATTTTGTATTACCTTACTTTTATATATTCTTGCAGACTATACAGTTTGTCTTCACAGACATGATTGGTATAGACACCATTGGTAATGGATTAATGATATTTATCCTATAAATTGTATGAGTCACCATTTATACCTGGGCAGATTATATGATCGCAGGTGTGGACAAGGGAAAGAGTCATACTTTGGACACCTAACTTTCTTTCTTTCTTTAAGGTGGGAGATGGGTAGAAGATAACCGAGCTAGAGATTGGGATGCTTGGAAAGTTTTTTCCTCATTATTATTTTTGTATATCATGTATTATACTATTTTCCTACTTCCATGTATGTATGTTTTAACTTTTTTTGAAAGATAATACATTACATCATCTATTTTATATATTACACTTTACTTCTATTGAGATGATTATTTATTATATGGATGTTTATTCTAGTTTTTATACCATATTTATTATTATACTTCCAATATTTATTCACTATTATTATCTACACAATTCTCCACTTATATGAGAGGTAATATTCTTCCCACTACCACAACCTAGTCCCTCACGTCTAGTCAACAACATATGGTGTATGGGGAGGAGTGTTTGATGCCATGTAACCGATCATGTTTAGTTAATTCAGAGTGATCTGGGTCTAGGATTTTATAGAGTGGTATCAAAGGTTTCTTTTATTGCCTTAATATTTTGGGAAATTTATATAGTAGATTAGAAACATTTTGGAACTTTGTTATAATCCATTCCCAGGAGTAGCTAACCCATGTTCAAGGTAAATACCAAGTTTCTTGGGAATGTGAAATTTTTGTTTTATATTTTTCTTATTACAATTAATATAATTTAACCGTTAGGTGATGAAGATGAATTGTGGTATTTGATATGATTTATGGATATTTTACCTTGGCCCAATATGGTAAGGTTACATGCATCATAATAGGCACCTAGGATTCACATTCCATGAATATACCCTAGTATATAGGTGTATTTCACTCCTGCATCACCTGTGTTGCCTAAGATTGTTGAATGTGCCTTGATTGTGATATATGATCCTTCCATTAACATGTTCTGTAGGGAAATTAAATTGGTTATTTAAACTATTATTATCAATCTAAATAGTTTTTTCCTGCATAGATTAATTGTAACATCTTAAAAAACTAATTTCAACCCATGAAATCTATGTACCCCTAGTTACATGAGATGGGATTTGATCATGATTACATGCCTAAAAATTTCAATTTATATGGTGTATGTGACCATATAAATTATATTGGGTAATTCACCAGATCGATCTATCATATTTTACCCATCACATTATAAGACTGAATGCAAAGGGGGATGATTATAGTTAAATGGGTATCAATTTCAATTTATAAAGTGTATGGGAATTTATAAATTAAGAATTAAAATTCATTTAATCGAACCTTGTGATATGTATAAATCCACTTATAAAGATAAAATTTATATTCTAAATTATAAATGAAGTGGTTTCTAGTAAATGAAGAGGCCAAGGGAAATTTAAAGAGTGTTCCCCTCCTTGACTTGTAATTGACCCTCTATATACTGTAACCCTTGTAAATAAAACTTGGACACTTACAAATAACCATGCCTTTAATGTGGGCAGTTGTAATATTATATTGGGTAGTGAACCCCATATTATCATATTCTATTTTTCTTAGTTATATTTTCTACCTTCAAATCTTGTTTTGATGAGTTTTCTTGTAATTTGTAGAGCTATGCCACCACAAAATCCTCAAGTCATGTGCTAGGAGGGTGGTGACGATAATTCTATAGAGGTGGTGGGTCCTGATACACTAGTGATACCCATAATATTTACACCTATGGTACCACTTTATGTACCCAAACTGGAAAATTTCACTCAACTTTGAGATAGTTTTCTATGCCTGATGCAGTCTATGTATGGTGGTCCCCAACCTGTACCCACGATGTCTGATCTAACTCCCGAGTAACATCAGCATCATCATGCCATATTCTCGGGAGATGGAGGTCCTCATTCTTTTGAGTCATGGATATAAGCCATATTATCTATCTTAGAGAATCTAGAGATTCCTCCAGAGATGAGGTTCAATATTTCCAACTACATACTGCATGATTCTTCAAAGATCTGGTGCGATGTTATTACCCAAGTTGGTCTCCATCAGGGCATGGTTTGGGAAGACTTTCAAACTGTATTCTATGATTAATTTTCCCTGAGATGTTGAGTGATGAACTATCCCAACATTTCATGCACCTGGATAAGGCTTCTATGTTCATTATGGACTACTCAACACATTTCATTGAGTTGCAATGCTTTGCATTGCTTATTTTCAGTGATGAACTATCACAAGTAAGATTCTTTGAGGATGAGATAAAGTATCCAATCCACTCATAGGTAAATTTATTTCACCTATATACCTTTTATGAGATCATGAACTAGGATCTTATCACTAAGAACAACCTGAGAAAAGCTGATAGTACTGGTCAGAGAGATTCAATGTCGAGATAGGGAAGTAGTTATTTTGGTAGTAGGAAGCATAGCCTTAAGGTTTACCATCAGAGTATTAGGGTATAGAGTATCCACACTAGAATCTTTGTTATATTTCATCGGTGTGAAAAATAAGATAACATGGAGCCTTAGTGTGAAAGAGACCTACTTGAGTGTTGTGCTTGTGGCTAGATGGGCCATCTTCAGAGATTATGACTAACATTTCTACCTATTCCCAGTGAAAGAGGACCCGTGTTAGCTCTAACTCTAAGAGAAATATTAGTTATTCCATGTTAGGTAGGAATCTGGAGTATTACCAACTAAATAATATGATAGGAAGGTCTTAGAAAATTTATCCAAACATTTGATTATCAGCACTGGTAGAGCAGACACACTCTGGGTAGTCCAACTATAGTTTAGGACCATGGATTAAGCCAGTTACATGCATTACATCAGATACCTGAGGATCATATTACATGACCATCTACTATAAGAGGCATTATTTTTGTATCCTCTATTATATCATCTACTTTATTAGATATAGGTTCCTCTCAATCCATTACCTCTTTATCGATCGTGGAAAGTATCATACTGAAAATTTAGTACTTTTGTGGGGTGATGACCCTATAAATACTATTAGGTGTGAGTTCATATGGTATGAATCAATGAAAATACTATCCCCTTGAGGTAGTTAGTTATCATTTCTGATAATACCTATTAATACTCATGATGATGGGCTTCTATGTCATTCTTAGGATATATTAGTTGGTTTCCTATCATGCCAATATGGACTTCTATCATTTTAAGATGCCATTTACATCACTAGAAGTTGATAGTTATCTTCACAAGGTTGAGTGGAATGTATATTAAAGTAGATCTAGACCTGATCATCATGGGTTGGGTGGAGTGACAAACCAAATTTCTAGCCTTTTCTTGGATGATCAAATGATGTATCTGAAAAATTCTCCTCATGTGGTAAATCATTTGAGGGAAGTAGTTTCTGATAATTTTTCTATCTTACCTCTTAAGAGAGAGGTAGAATTTACAATTGAGCTCATTATAGGAGTATCTCTAGTATCTATTCCTCCATATAGGATAACACTTATTAAGATCCAGAAGCTCAAGAGGTAGTTGGAGGATTTGAAATCTAAGGGTTTTATCCAACCCAATACTTTATCTTGGGGTTCACCCATGCTTTTTACCAAGAAGGCAGATGTGACCCTTAGGCTATGAATGGATTACTTGCAATTGAAAAAACTTACTATTAATAACCAGTATCCTTTTCCTCAAATAATATATCTATTTGACTAGCTCTAAGGGGATAAGGTGTTCTCGAGGATTGACCTGAGATCGGGCTATCATCAAGTGAAATTCAAGCCTTCAAATATAACATGTACAAATTTATGAAGTTGGTATGGTCTATATGAAAATATGACTATGTAGTTCAGTATTATGAACACATGAATTGTTTTCATGGCATTGATGAATAGGGTTTTCCATCCCTACTTATATTCCTTCATCATCATTTTTGTGTATGAAATCTTAGTATATTATCATAATTGAAGAGACCATGAAAAACACCTTGATATCATTTTGAATACACTAAGAGAGCATTAGTTATATGATAAGATCACCAAGTTACACTTTTGGATTGACAAGTTTCACTTCTTGAGTCATATTATCTCAGAATCCGGACTATCCATTGACCTAGATAAGGTGAGTGCTGTTGTTTTCTAGGTGAAACCTAAGAACCTATTTGATATAAAGAGTTTCTTAGGGATATATCACTATTAATGGAATTTAATACAGGAATTATAATGACTTTATTCACCTCTTACCGGTATGACTAATAAAGTTGTGAAGTTCTTGTAGTATAAAGTGTGTGAGAATGCAATTTAGGAGATGAAAGGAAGGATTACATTAAAACCAATTCTGATTCTTCCAGAGCCTGGAATAGGCTATATAGTTTTTTAAGATGAATTAGGAATCAGTATGGGTGAAGTATTGATATAGGATAATTTAATAATTACATACGAGTCTCTATAGTAGATACCTCACATGTTTAATTACCTAACAAATGACGTTGAGGTTGTAGAAGCCAATCATGCCTTATGCTCCTAGAGACACTATCTGATGGGAAAGCAGTTTGCGGTGTACACATACCATAAGAGCCTCAAATATATATTTTCACAACATGACTTGAATATTAGATAGTGAATATGGGTCAAATACCTTCAATATTTTGACTTTGATATTACCTATATTCCTTGTAAGGGAAATGTAGTAGCTGGTTAACTAAGACGAAAGATTCTGGAACAATCCATTCAAGAATCCAATGATGAATGGAATACGATGGGCCTTCTTTTTGATATACATCTAGATTTTAATGAGAGTCATGGGTAGTATTTTCTTATATCCTTATCAGTTAAGTATTCACTCCTTGATAGGGTGAAGAGAAGGAAATTATTAATCCCTAAAGTTTAGTCCTATACGAATGTATCTCTAGTGATGACCCACCTTCAGATTGGTCTATCAATGGGGATGAAATCCTGTGTATAAATGGGTGTATATGGGTTCCAACAGTCATGATAGAGGTGATGATGTGAGAATAAAATAATTATCAATGGGAAGTGAATCTAGGTATATCCAATATGTATTATGATACGTATCACCAGTATTAGTGGCCTAATATAAGACATCAAATTATAGGTTTTATTAGTAGGTGTTCCAACTATTAGTAGGTAAAGGAAAAACACCAGTATCCTACTAGTTTTTTTAACTACTTACAATCCTGAAATAGAAATGGGAAGATGTCATGATAGATTTTTTGGTTGGTCTACCAAAGTCACCTTAGGGTAGCGATGCAATTTGGGTAGTTTTGGATCGACTGGTAAAGGCAGCACACTTCCTCCCTTTCCAGGAGACTTTATCGGCTGATGATATTGGATGAATATATGGATGCGAGATTATATACTTATAAGGGGTACCTCATACTTTCATTTCATATTGGGGAAATCATTTCACACCAAGGTTCTGGAAAGGGTTATAGAAAGATTTGGGTACACAGGTGCTTCTAAGCACAAATTCCCACCCTTAAACCAATGGCCTATTGAAATAGACTATACAGGTGTTGGAGGACATTCTCCAAGCATGAATCCTTGGTTTCCTCAGCTCTTGGGAGAATCATATCCCACTTTTTAGTTTTCCTACAATAATTTATTCTAGGAAACAATTCACATGGATCCATATGATTCCTTTATAGTAGGCCATTCCATTCACACATGTGATGGTTATAGGTAGGAGAGGTAGTAATAAAAGTTCAACATCTCATTCAGGAGACTTCCAATTAAGTTTAGTTAATCAGAAAGAATATGTATATTTCTAAGTCTAGATAGAAATAATATGCCGATCACCGTCTAAAACCTATGGAGTTCAAGGTTTGGAATTGTGTTTTCTCACGAGTATCACCCAGACTTGGGCATAGATAGACTCTGAGGAAAGGGAAGATGACTCCTCATCTTGTCAGTCCTTTTGAGATATTGGATAGAGTAAGGATGATTGCTTATCAATTGATATTACCTCATAGGTTCCATTCCACGCCTGATGTATTCCACGTTTCACATCTTTTCCATTACCATGATGACCCGTCTCATACTTTTGATCATAAGGACACTGAAATGGATTTTAATACTTCTTCTGAGGAGTATCACATACACATTATTGATCGAAGCATGAGAATATCTAATGTCGGTATCTCACTTTGTTGAAGGTGCTATAAAAACATGGCCATATACAAGATGAGACTTGGGAGAGGGAGGCTGATATACATTCCCTGTGGATAGAGTTTTTTAGATAGTGTTCTATCACCCCTAGAAGGGAAACTCAGGGATGAGTTCATTTAAGGGTGGAAGATGGTAAGATACCAGTTTTCCCTATGAGGTAAGAATCCTTTTCCTTTTGTTTTAATTCATTGGTTTTAAACTAATATGAATTCCTAGTAAGTATGAGGAGGAAACGAGGGTGTTTGGGGATTTTTCAGACCCCGGAACCCCAACTGGTGAAAAAAACAGCTGGTCCGCACCATTAGTAGAAACCATGCTACCCAGTATTCATGGTTTATCCTAACTATGTGAGGTGTTCAATGAGTATAAGAGGCATGGACGGTTTTACCTAATTATGAAACCTAGACCATTTGACCATGCTAAAACTCTGAAGTTTTTAGTATAGAAAAAATCTACGATTTCACACAATTTTCCAAACCATACACATGAACCATGCGTGTCCCCTCCTTAGATATTAGGCCAAGAATGGTTGGAAAACATTTTTTCCAACCATGTGGCGAAACTATGTGACCTAGTTTTATTGGTGTGAAATTAATATTTTTCCCATTTAGTATTTATAAGTTTAACCCATTTTCATATTTCCTCCAATAGTAGATAAGAGGCCTTTTTGTTCTCCCATGAAGAGATCCTCAAGCCTCCTAAGGTAGGTTCTTTTATTTCTTAATCATCCATACTCAGAATCAAGAGCTAATAATCTCATTGGACTTCTCTTAGTAATTTCTCTACTCTTTCATCCCTATTCATCATTTTTCTTCCCATCGATGATGCTATTTGGGTGCAGACTCATTTTTCATATTTTTAGGGAATTTTTGCATTATTCTATTTATTTTGATCAAGAAAAACTAAGGAAAGATACTGGATGATGAATATACTATAGGAATAAGGTAGGTGTTCAATGAATCATCCCTTAAAGTTTATCCATCTATAAATTATTTCATTGTGAGCACACCAATTTCATTGGGCATTGCTCTTAAAAATGATATTCCTTGATTTAAATTGACTAGATTTTGTTCTATGGACCTAATAATATAACGTGACACCATTAGTGGTTGAGAATTCATTATTAACCACCCCAAGTAGGGCGAGTTCTTTGTTATTACCTTGGTAAACCATGTTGTGTCTATCTTCCACATCATTCGGATGTGTCTGACTTTACCTTTAACAAGTTATATTTTCCTTCATAGTTAATAAATATTTAAAAGTATGTTATGTCAAGTATATATTTATATATATCACTTGGACTAGTTAAATTTTCATGAATTGAATTTATATTGGTTTCATGTCCTTGATTCACCTGGTCATATTTAATGGGAGGTAATGGACTGCACCTATTAAATGATTATAAATTGAATTGATATTAGTTTCCTATCCTTGATTCAACATGTCATGTTTAATGAAATTAAATAAACTTAACCCATTAAATGATTAATTGAAATGAGTATTACATGGCCTATGACTATATATGATATAAATTGAATGAGTATAAGGTGCCTATTTCTTTGGAACTTTTCATCTTTATTGGGATTATCACACTTGATCCAGGCTTAGATTCTTGAGGGAATTCTTTGTGTAATAAAAGGATAACATTTTGATTCATTGATCTAGTTGTCTTGGGAGATATCCACCATAGAATCTAGTCTTTGAATTATTATATTAATTCCTCAACATTTTACCAAGGATTTACTTGAAATATTTTCCTGATATTACAATGCCTTGGTTACAATCTTTGGATTCAACATGACGCCTTCAGACACACGATGCCATGGATTCACCTCATTAGGCCCAGTCATTATTGGATTGAGATTAATATGGATGAGATCTATGGACTCAGTTAGAGTATTTAATAGTATAATGACTTGGGAATTCACCTTGTATTACACTCAGACCCCATATAGTTAGGCTATATGAGTTACCTTTATGAGTTGGCATGACACCTGAGGTCAAGTATGCCTTGGTTATACCTTGGATACTATGTTATTATTAATTACTATTATTGTACTACTAATACCTTTTATACATGATCACCCTATTATAAATTGGATCATAATTAATTAAATGATTACATGTACAAACACCAACTGAGGATGAAACATGTATGAGTTGTCTATTTTATATTTCTTTACTTTTATATATTCCTACATACTGTATATTTTATCTTCATAGAATGGATTTGTATAGATGTCATTGGTGGTGGCCTACTGAGATTTATCTCATGCCTTATCAGAGTCATTTTTGGTACTTGGGAAGATTATATGATCACAAGTGTGGACAAGGGGAAGTATTTCGATTTGGACACATGACTTCCTTGCTTGCTTTTGGATAGGAGATGGGTAACAGATGAACAAGCCAGATCTCGAGATTTTTTGATAGTTTTTGCCTCTTTTTTATTCTTTTGTATATCATGTATTGCACTATTTTCTTGATTCTATATACGCATGTTTTAATTTTTTTAGAGATATGAAATTACACCATTTCTTATATGATATAATTTAATTATCTTAAGCCAATTATTTATTGTTTGGATGTTTATGATAGTTTATTCTACCATATTTATTATTATTATTCCATTGTTTATTCACTATAATTATCTATATAACCGAAGGTAATAGTATTCCCACTATCAAACCCTAGGCCCTCACTGCTAGTCAACAACCTCTAGCATACGAGGAGCCACACATGATTCCATGTGGCCGATTGGGTTTGGCTACTCAGGAATAAACCGGACCCGAGACATCACAAAGTGGTATCAGAGGATTCTTTCCTTACCATACTATTTTGGGAAATTTATATTAGAGATTAAGAACATGTTAGAACTTGGTTATATGAAATTCATGGGAGTAGCTAACCTTTGATCGGGGTAAATACCAAGTTTCTTGGGAATGGGAAATTGTTGTTATGTATTTTTCTTATTAAAGTTGATATACTTTAACCATGGGGGTGATGCACATGAATTATGGTATTTGATATTGTTTATGAATATTTTACATTGGCCCGATATGGTAAGGATAATTGTTACATACATCATAATAGACACCTAAGATTTGCATTCAATGCATATTCCATGCTATATAGGTGTATTCCACTACTGTATCACTTGTATTTCCTATGATTGTTGAGTGAGCATTGATTTTGATATATGCATTTTCCACTAACATATTATATAGGGAAATGAAATTGGTTGTTTAAAATATTAGCATCAATATAAATAGTGTTTTCCTTTATAGATTAATAGTGGAATCTTAAATATAAAATTTCAACCCATGAAATCTATGTACCCCTGGTTACATGAGATGGTATTTGATCATGATTACATATATAACAATTTCAATTTATAAGGCATATGGGACCTTGTAGATTGGAAAGGAAAATTCATCATATCAAGCCATTTTATTTTACTCATTACATTCTAAGACTGAATGTAAGGGGGGAGGGGGTGATTGTAATTAAATGGATATTGATTTCAATTTATAAAGTGTACGTGCCTTTATAAATTGGGAATTAAAATCCATTTAATCGAACCTTGTTCTATGTATAAATAAACTTGCAAACTTAAAATGTAAATTCTAACTTATAAATGAAGCAGTTTCTAGTAAATTAAGATTCCAAGTGAAATTTAAAGAGTGTTTACCTCCTTAAATTGTAATTTACCCTCCATATACCATAACCCCTATAAATAAAACTTGAACACTTACAAATACCCATGCCTTCTATGTGAGTAGTTTTCATAGTATGTTGGGTTGTGAACCATATTTTATTTCATTCTGTTTATGTTAGTGATCTTGACTGCTTTATAATCTTTTTATGAGGAATTTTCTTGGAATTTGTAGAGCTATGCCACCACAACGTACTCGAGTCATGTTCTAGGAGGGTGGCGACGATCAGTCTTCGAAGGTGGTGGGCCTTGATACACCAGTGATACCATCAGTATTTCTACATGATCACCAATTTATGTACCTGAAATAGGAATTGAAACTCATCTTTGAGATAGTTTTATGCACCTGATGCAGTTTGTGTAGGGTGCTCCTCAACCTGCACCTATGATGTCTGATCTAACTTGTGAGTTCCATCAGCAACATCCACCCATCTTCTCAGGGAATGATACTTCCCAAGATTTTGATTCGTGGATAGAATCCATATTATCTATCTTTGAACATCCATATATTTCTCCAGAGATGAGGGTCAATATTTCTAACTACATGGTTCATTATTCTTTTAAGCGCTAGTGGGATGTGACTACCCAAGATGGTTTCCACCAGAGAATGGTCTAGCTAGACATTTAGATAGCCTTCTATGATTATTTTTTCCCTGATATGCTGAGAGATGAATGATCCAAGGATTTGATACACCTGGAGCAGGGTGATATGTTTTTCTTGGACTATTTAATACATTTCATTGAGTTATAAGACTTTGCACCACTTTTTTCTGGTGATAAAATATCACGAGTAAGATGTTATGAGGTTGTACTCAAGTATTCCATCCAATCACAAGTAAATGTCTTTAACCCATCTAACTTTTATGAGATCATGAACTAGGATATTATCATTGATCACAACATAAGAGAATCCAATAGTACTAGGAACAAAAAATTCAGTACCAAGATTGGGTATTTGTTCTTCCAGTAGTAGGAAACATAACCTTAAGTTTTTACATCAGAGCAGTAATTTCCAAAGTATTTGAACTTGCAGCTTTTTTATATGTAATCAGTGTAGGAAATAGGGTAATGTGAATCCTCAGTGTGGTAGAGAACCGATTGGGTGATATTCTTGTGGCCATATGGGTCATTTTTATATATTCTACCTAACCTTTCTTCCTATTTATAGTGGAAGAGGACCCGTACTAGATCCACCTTCAAGAGCGGGATCAGTTATGCCATGTGAGGCAAGAAGTTGGAGTAGTACTAGATGAATAGAATTGAAAGGAGGTATTAGAAAAGGTAACCTGAATTTTGATTATCGATGCCAGTAGAGTAGATCTACTTAGGTTAGACCATATATATTTTGATGGCCTTGGATCATGAAAGTTTCATGCATTATATTCAATACCCAAGGATCCGAGTGAAGGACTATTTACTATATGAGGTACTATTCTAGTAGCCTCTACTATCATATTATCTTTATTCAATAGAGGTTACTCTTAATTATTTATCTCTTTATCAATCATGGAAGGTATCAGGTTGGAGATTAAGTACTTTTTAGGGTGATAACCCTGGAAACACTTGTTGGGTCGGAAGAAACGAGGAATGATGGCAAGAGGGGGGGTGAATTGCCTTTTAAAAAAAAATAAACAAATTAAAATCAAAGTTGAAAGTGCAGCGGAAAGTAAAGAGGCAAGACACACGAAATTGATAACGGAGTTCGGCCAAAACCCGGCCTACGTCTCCGCTCCCAACTCAACCGTTGAGAGATTCCTACCGCTTGCTTTTCAATGGTTTTAGTAAGAAACCCACTAGGCTTTGAGGTAGCACTAGGACCTATTACAGCTTGCTTTTATTGGTTTAGCAAGAACCCACTTGCTTTTGATGGTTTAGCAAGAACCCACTATCCTTCTTACAGGTGAAGGATAGCTCACCTATGTCTCAAGCTATTTAAAGGAAAGCTTGGCAACCTCTTCACACCTTAGTGGTGATGTGAAACCCAAAAGAAAGAGGGGATGAGAAAAGTTTGGGGTTTGTAGGCACAAACCCAATTTTAAGCTCAAAATAAATAAAGAATGAAAAACCGTAATGGAGGAAGACTTGGGCGCCAATTGGATGATGGAGTTGATGTAGCGTGCTCTCCCAAGCTTCTTGAGGGGGCTCCTTGGATGTGGAAGTTGTTGGAGCTATTGGGGTTCCCTTGGAGGAAGTCGCCGGAGGTTGGCCAATTGATGCAAAATATGTCCGTGGGCTTCCGTATTGTTCCGGTAGGTGTCCGGGGCTTCCTTGGCCTTTATTTATAGGCATGGAACCCTTGGGGAGGCTTCGGAGCCGTTGGAGAGGCTAAAAGAGCCGTTGGGAGCCAAGTGGACAGGCTGGTCAACAGCCCAACGGCTAGTTTGACTGTGTCCACCGGCTGGCCGGTACAGTCCCACCGGCTGGCCGGTGCCTTGGAAGTTGAGGAGAATTCTGGTCCAGGCTCCACCGGTCGACCGGTGCCAGAGCCACCGGCTGGCCGGTGGTGAGGCAGTAGCAAACCTTGTTCATTCTGGGTGCCACCGGCTGGCCGGTGCTTGGCCACCGGTTGGCCGGTGTGGAGGCAGTGGCTCTGCCTTCTTCCCAGGGTCCACCGGTCGACCGATGGTGAAGCCACCGGTTGGCCGGTGGACTGATTTTCAGTCCACTTGATGTCCATTCTTGGGCAATCTTCTTGGCAACCTTGTGCCTATCATTCACAAACACTTAAAACAATATTAGACAAAGATGAGAGTGATTGTGATCATGAAAATTAAACCTTGAGGGGTTCGAGAGGTACAACAATCTCCCCCTATTTTGATGATCACAATCACCAAAACAAAAAATGTAAAATGCTGAAATTGAAAGGAAATACTAAGCATGAAGAAAATGATTCTCCCCCAATCAATCAAGAAATTTCTCCCCCTTTGTGATTATCAAAATAGCTTGGGGCATACAACTTGATTGAGGGAAATGTTTGAAAAACAAGATTTTAAATCAATTGAAAATGATATCAATTGTTGAAAATTTTGAAAATTTTGAAATGAAAAATGAATAACAGTTTGAATTGAAAGTTTTGAATAAAAAACCAATTGAATTTTGAAATTTGAAACCAAGTGTTGAAATTGAAAGTTTGAATTCACAAAAAGGCCTAACTCCCCCTAAATAAAAACAATGAATCACCGGGGAGAGGGGTTTTGAAAAGAAATGATTTTAGGCCCGGAGAGACTCGCTAAGAGGGATTTTTCAATCCACACTTGTCTCATGGCGGGTCTTCTCCTATAAAACTCGTCCGAATAGAAAATAGTCTTTGGCCTACCGTACCGGGCATTTTTGCAATTACACTCATAAATGAGGTGCCCGGGTTTTTTGCAATAATTACAAACTTTAAAATCGGAGCTCCCCCTTACAAAAATAGTGGGTGCATGGGAGGAGGAAGCTCGGTTGGTATATCCTAACCCTTGGGTGGTTCTAGATATACGTTGGGAACCAAGCAAATTGTTCAAATTTTGTTCCCCTTGGGTGAACTTAGCAAGGGTCTCCCTTAGGTCTTTGATGGTTGATTCCATGGAATCAACATTTGGAAAATTTTGGATTTTAAGGGACATCTCCTCCTTCTCTTTGAGAAGTTGTTCTTTTTCGGAGGAGAGTTTTTTGAAAGACTTTTTCAAAGCAACAAATTTTGACAATAAAGTATGAAAACCTTTTTCTAGTTGGTCTCTAGCGTGTGAGAGTTCTTCATAAGATAAATGATTTAAAGAATTTGAATTTGAAGAACAAGAGGAGGAGGAATCGGAAGAAGTTACCTCATGGAATGCCATTAGGCATTTGTTACCGTTGTCGCTCGAGGAGGAGGAGGAGGATGATAAGGAGTCACTCCATGTGGCCTTGAGGACCTTTTTCTTTCCTTTCTCCTTGTGCGTGGCCCGTTTCTTGTTGAGTGGGCAATCGGGCTTGTAATGGCCCTTTTCGCCGCACCCGTAGCATTTTACCTTGGGCTCGACTTTTGTGGTGGGTTCTTGCTTTCGGTGCTTGCGGGATTTCTTCTTCTTCTTGTGCTTCTTCATGAATTTTTGCATTTGGCGGGCGAGATTCTCCATTTCCGAATCGCCGCTTGATGATGAGGAAGATGAGGAAGAAGAGGATGAGGAGGAGCTTACTTCCTTTTGTACCTTGAGGGCGATGTTCTTTGGAGTTTTGATAGGGGTGCCCTCCTTTTGTGCTTGCCTCCTCATCGTGATCTCGTAGGTCATTAGGGATCCGATGAGCTCCTCGACCGGCATATTTTTGACGTCCTTAGCTTCTTGGATCGCCGTCACCTTTGGTGCCCATGAGCTCGGAAGGACCCATAAGATCTTCTTGACCATCGTCTCGGCTGAAACATCATCACCAAGAGATTTCCTTCCATTGCAAATGTCAGTGAAGCGTGTAAACATATCGGTAATAGATTCGGAAGAATGCATAGTAAAGCTTTCAAAATCTTGTCTATACATGTCTAACCGAGTGTCCTTAACTTTGTTAGTGCCCTCATGAGTTACTTCTAAAAGTTTCCAAATTTCATGTGAGGAGGTGCAAGTAGACACTCGATTGAACTCATTTCTATCTAAGCCGCAATGGAGAGCGTTCATGGCTTTGCCATCAAGCTCAAAATTCCTAATATCGGCGGGGGTCCATTTGGATTCGTCGGGGGAAGACAAAGAATAACCTTGCATGACAATTTTGTAAATGGGATAACCTATACTTCTAAGAAAAGTGTTCATGCGGGTTTTCCAATAATTATAGTCGGTTCCATCAAAAAATGGAGCCCGACCCAATGAGAGGCCCTCGGGGGCGAAAGAGGTTGATGCCATCTAAATGGATCTTAAATTTGAAACCGGGTTAGGGTATTACTCAAATTTTCCTCTGATACCAATTGTTGGGTCGGAAGAAACGAGGAATGATGGCAAGAGGGGGGGTGAATTGCCTTTAAAAAAAAAATAAACAAATTAAAATCAAAGTTGAAAGTGCAGCGGAAAGTAAAGAGGCAAGACACACGAAATTGATAACGGAGTTCGGCCAAAACCCGGCCTACGTCTCCGCTCCCAACTCAACCGTTGATAGATTCCTACCGCTTGCTTTTCAATGGTTTTAGCAAGAAACCCACTAGGCTTTGAGGTAGCACTAGGACCTATTACAGCTTGCTTTTATTGGTTTAGCAAGAACCCACTTGCTTTTGATGGTTTAGCAAGAACCCACCATCCTTCTTACAGGTGAAGGATAGCTCACCTATGTCTCAAGCTATTTAAAGGAAAGCTTGGCAACCTCTTCACACCTTAGTGGTGATGTGAAACCCAAAAGAAAGAGGGGATGAGAAAAGTTTGGGGTTTGTAGGCACAAACCCAATTTTAAGCTCAAAATAAATAAAGAATGAAAAACCGTAATGGAGGAAGACTTGGGCGCCAATTGGATGATGGAGTTGATGTAGCGTGCTCTCCCAAGCTTCTTGAGGGGGCTCCTTGGATGTGGAAGTTGTTGGAGCTATTGGGGTTCCCTTGGAGGAAGTCGCCGGAGGTTGGCCAATTGATGCAAAATATGTCCGTGGGCTTCCGTATTGTTCCGGTAGGTGTCCGGGGCTTCCTTGGCCTTTATTTATAGGCATGGAACCCTTGGGGAGGCTTCAGAGCCGTTGGAGAGGCTAAAAGAGCCGTTGGGAGCCAAGTGGACAGGCTGGTCAACAGCCCAACGGCTAGTTTGACTGTGTCCACCGGCTGGCCGGTACAGTCCCACCGGCTGGCCGGTGCCTTGGAAGTTGAGGAGAATTCTGGTCCAGGCTCCACCGGTCGACCGGTGCCAGAGCCACCGGCTGGCCGGTGGTGAGGCAGTAGCAAACCCTGTTCATTCTGGGTGCCACCGGCTGGCCGGTGCTTGGCCACCGGTTGGCCGGTGGACTGATTTTCAGTCCACTTGATGTCCATTCTTGAGCAATCTTCTTGGCAACCTTGTGCCTATCATTCACAAACACTTAAAACAATATTAGACAAAGATGAGAGTGATTGTGATCATGAAAATTAAACCTTGAGGGGTTCGAGAGGTACAACAACACTGTTAGGTGTGAGACTATAGGGTATACACCAATGAAAATACTACCCCCTTAAGGTAGGAATTCATCCTTTTTAATGGAGCCTCTTCATCCTCAAGGTGATGGTATTCAATTTCATTCTCAGGATGGTCTTTTTGGTTTCCTATCATGATTATATAGACTACTATCATTGTAGGGTATCATTTAAATCACCATAAGGCAATAGTTATATTCATATAGGTGAGAGAAATGTCCAGTAAAGAAAAGATAGACTAGAACATCATGGACTGGGAGGAGTGAAATCCCATATTTCAATCATTTTCTTAGATAATCTGATGATACGTTTGGAAAACTTTTCTCCCATGTTAAATCATTTTAGTGATGTATTTCCTAATGATTTTCTAGCTTACCTCTCGAGGGATAGGTAGATTTTATGATCAAGATCATTCTAGGAGTATCTATAATATTTATTACTCCATAAAGGATAACACCTACTAAGCTCCATGTGATCATTAGGTAGTTAGAGGATTTGGAATATAATGGTTTTATTCAACTTAGTGATTTATCTTGGAGTTCACCCATGCTTTTTCCCAAGAAGGCGAATGATAAACTTAGAATATGCATGGATTACTAGTAATTGAACCAAATTACTATTAATATCTTGAGTCCTTTACCTCAAATAGATGATCTCTTTGACCGGCTCTGAAGAGATAGGGTGTTCTTGAAGATCGACCTGAGATCAAGCTATCATTGGATGTGAGTCGGGACTTTAGATATATCATGTATGAATTTATAAATTCGGTATGGTCTATATGAGTATCTGGTTATGTCTTTCAGTCTTACTAACACACCCATTTTTTTCATGGACTTGATGAATAGTTATTTAAACCCCAACTTGGATTCCTTCATCATGGGTTTTGTGTATGACATCTTTGTGTATTATCATAATCGAAGAGATCATTACAAACATGTTGGGATCATTTTGAATACACTAAGAGAGCATTAGTTATATGATAAGATCGCGAAGTGCCAATTTTTTATCGACAAGTTTCACTTATTGGGCCATATTATCTTAGAATCAGAACTATCCATTGAGCTAGAGAAGGATAATACTATTGATTCCTTGGAAAATCCTAATAACCTATTTGATATATGAAGTTTCTTAGGACATTTTGAATATTACAGGAATTTCATATAGGAATTATCACGTTTTGATTCAAATATTACCAGTATGACTAAGAAGGGCGAGAAGTTTTTGTGGTATGAAGCATGTGAAGAGTCCTTTTAGGATAGCAAATAAGGCTTACATTAGAACCAATTATGATTTTTCCAGATCCTAGATTAGGCTATAAAATTTTTTATGATGCATCAAGCATTGGGATGAGTGAATTATTTATGTAAGAGGATTGATTAATTATGTAAAGGTCTCTCTATTTGACACCTCATGAGTGTAATTACTCGACACTCAACCTTGATATTTCAACCATTGTTCATTCCTTACACTACTGGAGACATTATTAGATGGGAGAACACTTTGTGGTATACACAGAACATAAGATCCTCAAATAAATATTTTCACAACATGAATTAAATCTCAGATAGAGAATATGTGTCAAATACATTTAGTATTTTGACTTTAAGACTATTAGTACCCCTGGAAAGGGAGAAGATGTAACTGATGCACTAAGCTAAAAGACTCAGGTACAAGCTATTCAGGAATCTAGTGATGAATGGAAGATAATTTAACTTCCTTTTGATATGCATCTAGAGTTTCAAGAGAGTCATAAGAAAACTTTTCTTATAGACTTAGAAATTACCTCTTCACTCATTTATAGGGTGAAGAGAAGAAATTTATCAATCCCTAAAGGTCTAGTCCTATGAGAAAGTATCTCCAGTGAGGACCCACCTTTGGATTGGTCTGTCGACAGAGACAACATCTTGTGTATAAATGGGTGTATCTGGGTTCTTAAAGTCATGAGAGAGGATATGATGTGAGAATCACATAAATCTAAATGAGAAGTGTATCCAAGTATCTTCAAGATGTATAATTATGTACATCAACAGTATTGATGGCCTAAGTTGAAATGTTATATTTTAGGTTTTATCACTAGGTGTTCCACCTGTCAGCAGGTAAAGGTGGAACACTAGTGTCCTATTAGATTATTATAGCCACTTCTAGTCTTGGAATGTAAATGGGAATATGTCATGATGGATTTTTTGGTTGGTCTAATGAGGTCAACTTGAGGTATTGACACAATTTAGGTAGTAGTGGATTGAATAACAAAGGCAGTACACTTCCTTCATATCTGGGAGACTTTCTCAGCTGATGAGATGGGAAGAATATATGTTTGTGAGATTATATTATTATAAGTGGTCCCTCGTACCATCATTTCAGATAGGGGAACTCATTTCAAATAGAGGTTTTGGAAAGCGTTATAGAAAAATTTGGGTATATAGGTACTTATGAGCACAAATTTTCACCCTTTGACCAATGTCCAGTCGAAACAAACTATATAGGTGTTGAAGGACATGCTCCAAGCATGAATCCTTGATTTTAGTGGCTATTGGGAGAATAATATCCCCCTTTTTGAGTTTTCCTACAATAATAAATTTCAAGAAAAGTTTTATATGTATCCAAATGATTCCTTATATGGTAGGCCATGCCATTCACCATGGTGCAGGTTAGTGGCAGGAGAGGTTGTACTAATCATTCCTCATCTCGTTCAAGAGTCTTCAAATTAAGTGTAGTTGATCAGAAAGAATTTGTATATTACTCAATATAGACATAAATCATATGCTGATCTCTATTGAATACCTATGGCGTTCAAGGTCAGGGATCATGTTTTCCTATGGGTATCACCCAAAATTGGGCATAAATGGACACTAAGGCAAGGGATGATATCACCCCATTTTTATAGTCCTTTTGAGATCTTGGATTGATTAAGGCTGATAGCCTATCAGTTTATATTACCTTAGAGGTACCATTACATGGAAAATGTATTCCATGTTTTATAATTTCTCCATTACGATGCCGAACCATCTCATACTTTTGATATTGAGGATATTGAATTGGATGTTGATGATTCTTTTGAGGAGTATCACATATACATCATTGACTAGAGAAAGATGGCCCTCAGAGGTTAGTCTGTCAATTTGGTGCATATGATATGGAAGCACGAACATTTATCAGATGATACTTGGGATTGGGAGGCTGACATACATGCCCAGTGTCCAGAGTTATTCTCAGACAGTGTTTTATCACCCTTGGAAGAATAACTCAGGTATGAGTTCCTTTAAGGGTGGAAGATTATAAGAACCCAAATTTTCCGATGAGGTATAAATCCTTTTCTTTTTGGTTTAATTAATTGGATATAACCTAATATGAGTTCCTAGAAAGGTTGAGGTGGAGATTAGAGTTTCTAGGGCTTGTTCAAATCCCAAAACATGAGTTGGTGGACTAAGAATCAAGGTTGCATGATTAGTAGAAACCATAATACCCAGTCTGCACGATTTCTCCTAAATGTGTGGGGGTGTTCAATGAGTAGAAGAAGGATTCATGGTTTTCACTAACTGTGCAACCTAGGTCATACGACCATGATAAGACTATGTAGTTTTTAGCAGAGGAAAAACGAATGGTTTTCACATGATTTACCAAACCATGCAATGAACCGTGTGAGTCCCCTCCTTGGAAAATATGCCAAGAATGGTTGGCACACAGTTTTCCCAACCATGTAGACAAACTTTGAGACCTTGTTTTAAAGGGGTAAAATTACTATTTTCCCTCAAATATTTATAAATTTAATCCATTTTTATTCCTCATATATTGTATAGGAGGCCTTCTTCTTCTCCTATGAAGAGATCCTTAAGCATCCCAAGATAGGTTCTTAAATTTATTCACCATATGAACTAGAAATTAAGAGCTAATCATATCATTGGATTCCTCTCAGTAAGTGCTTCACTATTTGGGTTTCTTTGTTAATTTTTTTTTCTAATTGATGATTCTATTTTAATGTAGGAGTATATTCCCTATGTTTAGGGCATTCGTCTATTCTTTTATTTCTTATGATATAGGACAAACTAAGGGTTGATACTAGATGAGGCATCAACTATAAGCATAAAATAGGTGGTCTATGAATAATCCCTTAATTTCTAGACATCTATAAATTATTCCATTGTGAGAACACCGATTTGAATGCTATTATCTTTATTGTGATCCACTATGAACAGAGGTTATAGTACTATCACACCATAGAGTCTCTTTTCTAGTCATTATCCTCGGAATATAGGGATGCACAATTAAGGACAAGTGTCCAATTGGGTTTGGTTACTCAGGAGTAAACTAGGTCCAAGATGTCACATGAACATTGTATCGAAAGCCTGATGAATACTTCTCTTGAAATTCAAGTTAAACCTCTAATCCAAATTAGATACAATTGAGAGAAGTGATCCATGAAATCTCACAACTTCCTTAATGTATATCCTAACAATATGATCAAGAGAGAAATATTATCTAATGTAAATGAAGTGTTTAGAATTCATAAGTGGATCAAATACATACCAAATAGATTTATTCCATTTAAATGTTTTGGGGATTCCAAAGAAGAAATCCATGGTAATGGTTTCTTGTTTCCATTCTGGTATGGGTAATGGTTATAAAATTTCCTTAGACTTACATCTCTCTTACATAACTTAATGACATATTAGGCATTGAGATATATAATCTACAATTTTAGTTTTCATATTATCCCAAAATAAACACTCTTTCAGATATCTATACATCTTTGTCCTTTCAGGATGAATATAGAATGATGAACTATGAGTTTCATCCAAAAAATCGTTTTTTAAGTCTATTATTTACATGATATATACTCAGTTCATGAAACTTATAATTCCATCATAATCATGCTTGAACTTAGGAACATTTATCACCTTATTCTATAGCTCCACATCTTCCTTCTATGCCTCTTTAATCCCCACATGGATGAATAGTTGAACATTCTTATGAGAAATATATGATATATCCCCTTAATATTTCAAGACCTATCTTCTATAAATCAATAAATATTGGATCTATTTAAATCCTCACCATGAAAAAACTATCATGGTCTTTTTGATATAAAGAATCAGCCACCTTGTTCACCTTTCTAGTGTGGTAGTGTATTGAGTAGTCATAATCTTTAATCAACTCCAACCATATCCTTTGTTACATATTTAACTATTTCTATGTGAATATACACTTTAATATTTTTTTATTAGTATATATATCACATCATTCTCCATAAAGATAATTCCTCTATATTTTAGTGAAAAAATTACTACTGCTAACTCCTAATCATGATTTAGGTAAATTTTCTTATGAATTTTCAATTATCTAGAGGTATAATCTATCACCATATAATTTTGCATGAGGATTCATCCCAATCCCTTATACACTGTAGGGGAAGTGTAATAAAAAGTTCACTGACCAACCTTCCTTTTAGCTCATTTAAATTTTTCTCATATTTATCTAAGGGAATTTGGCTCCCTTCAAAGTCAAATTTCTTATTGGATTAGATAGTTGTTATAAATATATCAAAAAGTATCATTAGTATCCTAATAACCCAAGAAAACTATAGTTCTATATTACCATGGTTGGTCTAGACCATTGGTTAATAACTTCCATCTTTGAAGGATCCAACATCGTACCCTCATTTTAGATTATATGACTAAATAATGTTTCTTTTTGTAGCTAAAATTCACACTTGGTAAATTCTGAATAAAAATTATCCTTCTTCAAGGTCTTCAACACAATACTAAAATGATCTTTGTTATATTCCTTGCTCTTTAAATATATAATAATATCTTTTATAAAGACTACCAAAAACCAATCAAGGTAATCTCTAAAGACTCTATTCATTATATCCGTAAAGATAGAGGTGAAATTGATAAATCCAAATGACATCAATATAAATTAATAATGAAAATATCTCATATGGAAGGTTGTATTTGATATATCCTCCTTATTTACACCCAATTGATGATATCCAGAATGAAGTTCAATCCTATAAAAGTATTGATCTTTCTGAAGTTGATCAAATAAGTCATCAATATGTGGAATATGATACTTGTTCTTGATAGATATCATGTTAAGTTATTGATAATTAATATAAAGATGCATTGACCCATATTTCTTCTTAACAAAAAGAATAGGTGAAACCCATGGTGACGCACTAGGGAATATGAATCCCTTATCAATATCCTCCTTGAGTTATTTCTTCAATTCTCACAACTTGATCTAGTACATTATATATGAATTCTTTGAAATAGGTATAGCACCAGGTATGAGTTTTATTGAAAACACAACGTCATGATTTGGGGGAAGACTAGAAAATTCTTCAGGAAATACATCCCTATAATCTCAAATGATAAGAATATCTTCAATACTAGGGTTATACCTAATAATTTGAGATAAATATCCCTTATGAATATGTAGTAAGTCCCATATAATAAAAATAACTTACATTATAAGTTCATATTTATCCTCGCATCGAAGGATGATCATAAGTTGGTTCAGAATATCAAATATGACTTTCCTTCCTCAAAAATTGATTTGGTCTCTATATAAAGAGAGATAATCCATGCAAAAAATCACATAAAATTAAACTATAGGGAGAATGATAACATTTTTAGGAATTATAGACATGATCATCATACCATTACTAGTGTTTATTGATAACTCAACATCTAATCATTAAGGATATAAATGAGCATAATTGAAGAATTTTAATAATATAAAAAAATTCATATGAAAATGCTCGAATAAGTTACTTCAATATTTGATCATTCCTATCACCACCTCAACTTCATTGTTCTATATTCATTCCCTTACTAAAAATAAATGGTTAGCATAATCATCAAAAATCACAGTGAGTAATCATTTAATCATGAAAAATCATTCATAGGATATCTAAATCATGCCACCTTCTTTTCAATTGAAGACAACTTAGGTTTAAAATTGGCCATTCATGGTCATCATCTATTCAAATATATCATAATGGTTCATAAATAAAATGTGAATTTACCCAATAATATCACCCACGAGTTTCTAGCTTGGAGTGTAGTCTTAGGCCCAGTCATATTGAACTGATGATGATCAAGTTAATGCCTAATATTCCCCTTTCGGAGTTATTACCCATAGGTGTATCTGTTCCACAATCACATCCAATTTCTAGTATCTAGAATTGGATGTATTTTCTTGGAAAACAAAAAAATTATAATTTACCAAATATTTATAATGTTATCCAATACTTATAAATATACCCCATTTTTTACAAGGATCAATAATCCTAGTCTCTAAAATAACTAAACTCCACCCTGATACCAAGTAAGGTGACCCATGTATTTCCTACATATATATTAAAAATTTTAGATGAATATTAAATATATATCATATAAATACATTATCTAGAACCATAAATGTTTAGATTATTTGGATACTATATACATAATCATCTTATTTCAAGAAAGATATTTAACATATCCCACAAAGTTCTTCTAATATAGAACACTTCTTAGACATACCCAATTTAAAATGTTTCTTCATAACCTAGGGAAAGAAAACATAATAAAGGGTAAACTTAGATGCTTAGTAAGGGTAAACATAATAGATATTAACTAGAGATCATAATTGAGCATATATAATATAAGCATAAGTGTATGAGAACATGATCACAACTTACTATAATCATACCCAATAAGTGAAATATCATTAATAATAAATCATGGAATAAATCCTTATCATAAAAAAATACATAAGTCACAAGTTTGTAGAATCATCAATAATAAATAAGGATCCATGCGAATATAACATATGTATAGGACATAAGTTTTTGGAATACACATAAGCATATAAAATTATTTCCTTAACCAATGATCACTTTCAAGGATATCACAGTGGATTAGGTTCAATCCCTATTCTATCTTTTTGTTATTCAAGGTTTACTCCCAAGATTATCATAGTTGACATTGTCCCTAATTGAATTAGGTTCACTCCCCATTCCAATCCTTATTATCCCATGAGATATCCATCTTTACCCAATATAGTAGAGGGCTATATAATTTCAGCCCCACCTATCTCATAATAAAAATCATATATATGTGTTCCAAAATATCATAAAAAATTATCATATAATAATATTATAACTAATGGAAAGGGAAATGGTTTCATAAAAATTTAATTATTTCATCTTAGTGTAACCTGTGGAAAATAAATGAGTTTCACAAAGCTTTTATCATAACCTAATTAACCCATGGGATGGAAATGGGTTTCATAGAATCATCCTTAAATAATTATCATAATAATAAATCCATAGAATTAAATTGAATAGTATCATAAAATCATATTCAGAGTGAATCATAAAAATCCCTAATGGATGTTGACATAGATGAAAAATACCTTTAAAATATCATTCAAAACTTTCTTTGAAAGAATGAAAAAATATTATTTCTTTATGATAACATTTTAACTGAAAATTCCTAAAATATTGATAAAATTATTTTATTTGAACATAAAAAAGTAAAATTATAAAGGAAGCTTCAAATAAAATAATGTTTATGATGATATGAAAATCCATTCATGCCCTATATGTTAAAAGAAAACATTCCTTTCACACTTTTATAAAAATTAAAAAAAAATGATCATAATTTTTTAGAAAGATTCATTTTTAATCCTTTGAAAATAAAGTCAAAGGAAGTTAAAATGAAATGTTTACAAAATTTAAGGTATATTTTATAACTTTTTTAAAAACAATTTTTAAGAGTATAGACAAGGAAGAAAAAGTTTATTGACCAAAGTGGAAATAAGGTCAGATTTTCTTTATAATAATTTTCTTGATCATTTTAAGTACCAAAGAGAGAAAAATGGTAAAAAATTTACAAATAAATAGAGGATAAGAAAATATTTGGAGTTTAAATGTTATGATCCATATAATTTCCGTCAATGTAAATTTAGTATATTTAATCTCGAAAAGAGTTAAGATGGTAACATAAGACCCTTACCTTAAGTTCCATCTTACTTCATATGCTTTAAAATATACTTTAAAATAAATATAGATTTATTATACATATATTATAGAACCATATATTTTTTTAAATTATTAAGTACCATTCTTTTATAATTTCCAATTATCATTTTATTAATAATTTTTTCATAAAAATGAACATTCAGGTGAAAATTAATCTGCTTTCCATGCATGTTTCGGTTTGATGGTTCTGATATGTGTGCCTTGGTCATGGATTCATCATTTCCAGAATATTAATCATGAAATAGGTATCTTATTTATTCAAAATTTACAATTTTATAATTATTTATATAAATTGGTGATGAAAAATGAACTACAACACTTCGTGGTGATGGTAATATGTATATATGCATAAGTGATGCTTTCATTTACCATTTGATGGAAAGAAGGTTTAAAATGGTCCATAGAACTTCATAATAAAAATTTAAAATATTAAAATACTGAAGTAAATTTTAATAATGTATAGTATAGATTTAGAGAAGTCAGAAAAATAAAAAATATTGAAAGTAGTCAGTTAAGAGATAGACCTATTCATTGGGAAATATCCTTTGGCTAAAAACATTATCCTTGAAATAATGGTATGATGATAAAAATAGGAACTATAGGAAATGTTTATGGATGTTATTAAGGGATTAAAGTATGTATTTTTCAAATTATAATTCTCATTAAGTGTGAGGAAGAGAGAATATGTGGTATCCTTTTATAAAGGAGGGAGAGGACACACTTGGAATTTTTAAAATGAAGAAAATATAATAACATATTACTCAAGTCAAGTGGCTCCAAAATTTTAAAAAAATTAAAATATAGTATGGATTAAGTAGAAATAAAATAAAAAAATCATATCAAATAATGTGTCTTGTAATATTTTAAACCTTATATCATAGGTTAACCTCCATTAAACCCTTTTAAAACTTAACCGTGGTAAAACATTTTTACTATTTTTACTATTCATTATGAAAAAAAATTAAGTTATAATTATTAAATTATATTAATTATTTTAATTAAAACTATCTTAACCATTTTAAAATATTTAATTTCTATAAGTAGAGGAAATTCATTTGAAAAAAAGCGCAAAAAACACAACAAAATATTTTTTAGAAAAATTCATTTTTGAGCATAAAGCCATGTTAACCTTCAATCATCACCATGTAAAAACTATTAAATGGATGTTAAAATATTTTATTGAAAATATTATCTAAAAATTTCATTAAAATAATTCACCAATATATTTTAATTTTATTTATATTTATTAATATAAAAATATATTGTGCACATACTTTTTTTAAATAAAAACATCTATTTTTACCTTCAAATGAATTTATTTTAATTTCCAACCAATTAAAAACTAATTAATTAATTTTGTACATATTTTAAAAAATAATTTTTTATAATTTATTTAGTTTTATTAATACACTCCAATAAAATAGTTTAGCAATAACTATCACATTAAATAAATGTATTTTAATAGTATATCATAGTTCGTTTAAACTCAGTGTTACGTGTGAGGACATATATTAAAGAAATTAAATTTATTTATAGGTAAATATGCCATAAAATTTTTGGGTGTTAAATTCAAAATTGTTATAATATAAATGATTAGACTAATTTATACCTCATGTAACTCTAATCTTTCCGACATAAGTCGATACGTCCTCGAGTTGTGTCCTAGAAAATGTGTTAAAGATCTATGATGATTCCACTTACAAAAAAAATCAAATTTTAAATAAAATAAAACATGATACAATTAAATCAAATAATATAAGTTTTTTATAAATTTATTACACACATATATTCAAGATGAGTGTGACACATATCACATTCAAGTAAATTATGTTTCATGACTGTCGGGGAAATCATAGGGAACCTATCCCATACCCATAGTTTCATGATAATAACAAACCCTTCGATATCTATAATGTCTAGATTTTTACCATCAAAAACCTCTATATAAAGGCGAGATAAGTATGCTAAACCCCAACTAAGTATCCCAGCTTATTGAAAATCTACTAATAATGGATGATGTATAAGATGAACCCCCCAAATAGTCAGGGAAAATACTATCACTAATAAGTTATAAAATATACACATGAGAAAGGAATGTGTTGGACCCTCTATGATATGGTAGTTTTCATAATAAAAAATAATGCCTCACTACATATTCTACTCTTTCATGCTCTTTAATATCTATAAGTAAATCAATTATTCCATACAGAACAATGTACTTAAATAAGTCAATAACCAATATTCTTGAATAAATATGTTTACAAGTGTGTTTGTACATGTATGTTTGGATATCATTTAGTCTTTTAATGTTTTTTTTGAGATAGACACTTCATAATCTTTTTGAGTCCCTAGCACCGATAGTATGTTTGACACACCGATGTTAGATACATCGAAGTTCGACACACCGATGTGCGAAAAACCGATGTTCGACACACCGATGTTCAACACACCGATGTTCAACACACCGATGTTTGAAACACTGATGTTCAACATACCGATGTTCGACACACTGATATTCGACACATTGATGTTTGACAGACTGAATATGACACATCGATGTTCGACAGACCGAAGATGACACACCGATGTTCGACAAACTGAAGATGACACACCAAAGTTGACAGAGCTAAGATGACACACCAAAGCTGATAGACCAAAGATGACACACCAAAGAGGAAACGCCAAAGATAACAGACCGATACAAATTACTCACCGATAGTCATAAATCACTGTTTTGATTTTATTAATTCAAATTTATTTCTAACGATTATATTTAGACAAATATATGTTTCTGTTATTATTTAATGTTGTATATAGAACTATTCGTAGATAGTAAAAGGTACATGAATGTGTGGAGAGTTTCATGTCTAGTGGACCTTGAATTATAAAAGGACTACAACCTCAACTCAAGAAGAGAGCTCGAAGAAAAAACTGAAAAATAGACTGAGTGAATGCGCAATTTTAAAAATAGAGGAACTCGAAGATTGTGCTCACAAGAATTTGTTTCAAGAAATATTCTACTGATTCTTGCTGAACATCCTAAAAAATAAGAGCTAAACCTTTACACACCTAGAAGAATGATTACAGAAACTATGACACTCTGTTCCGAAGCCAACTTTTAGAAGAGGACTCAGATACCAATTTATCTACATCCATTGAGTCCAGATCTTTTCTGCACAACACACATAGATTCCTAAACCCTATTATTTTCAATAACTCTATTGTGTTATTCTAATTACTTTTTGAGCAGTGTGTATATCTATTTGTATCACACACACTGTCTCCTGAGCATAACTGGAGGATATCAAAATATCCTCACTCTCAATCTCTTTTTACACTTATATCACACGTAGAACTGTGGAAGAGATCCCGTGTGATATGTTTAGTGGTTTTTCCCAAGATTAAGTGTGGTAGAGGTCAAGTGTGACCTGGAAAGACCTGTGTGCTATTGTGAACCCTGATCTAGGATGTGGATCAAAAGTTTATTAATATAAATTTCTTGGTGGCTGGTGATCACCAAGTAGAGAGGACTAAGTCTCATCTTGAGACTGAACCTCTTGTTTTATCCGCTGTGCTACTGTTTGTCATTTATTTTAATTTTATAAGTATTTCTTATAATAAGATAAACTGAACTTTGATATTTAGTTTAGAATGTGTTTATATCTGTTTTTAATTAGTAGATTAGGTTCAAAAGTTTCACTAATCGTAGATTGGTAAAACTGAGAACTAATCAATCTTCTGAGAAACTAATTGAACTTTTAGGTCTTTTATAAATTCACTACAAACTGATTTTGTTTATTATTTTAATAGTGGGATGCTATTTTAAAGAACCTATTTGAACAGAAATTTTTATAGATATTCAATTTACCACTTCTCTTGAGTCATCTACTCTGATCAACATTTGGTATTAGAGGACTTTTGAAAGTTACAGTTAGTTTTAAAATCATGTCAATTGTGATTATAGTTTTTTTTAAAGATCTCAAAATTTCTATTATTTCTAAATTTTCATCTCTTTGAAATTATTTTACAATCTATATCATGGAAAATAGATTAGAAGGGGATAAAAATAATAGACAACCTTTATTTAATGGAACTAATTATCCTTAGTGGAAGTTTAAAATGAAAATACATCTAGATAGCGTGGGATTTGAAATATGGACTACTATTGAAAGTAAATATGCAATTCCTAAAACTAATAGAAACATTTTAGATGAAACTACCAATACAACCTATAACAATAATTTTAAAGAAATGAATGCTCTGTACTATGACTAGGAGATGAAGAGTTTAACTGTATCTCTGCTTGTAAAATTGCACATGAAATTTGGGACACTTTATCTATTTCTCATAAATAAACATCTAATGTTAAATAAATTCGATTAAATACTTACACAATTAAATATGAAAACTTTAAAATGAACCCTGATGAGTTAATTTATGATATGTATCTTAGGTTCAATGAAATTGTGAATACTATGATTTCTTTTAGAAGACAAGTAACAACCAAATAATAGATTATGCGGATTCTGCAATGCTTAGCAGAAAGATGGTGTGGAACATCCGTGTCTATTAGAGAATTGTGTGATATTGATAAGATACTAGTGAAGGAATTGATTGGAAAATTATTGATTTAAGAAGAATAATTGAAGGTAAATCAAGAAGGGGATGAACCAAAATGAAATTCTGTAGCCTTCAAGACAACTACATCTAAAGGTAAAGACAAGGAGAAAGTTCAAGATGCTATTGAAAGCTCAAGTAGTGTTGAAGTAGCATCAAATAGTGATGAAGAAATGGCTCAGTTGTCTAGAAAATTCAATAAATTTCATAGGAAAAAGAAGTTTTTCAAAAATCCCAATTACAAAGGCAAGTATGATAATAAGGGAAATTGGAAAAAGGATTGGAAGAAAACTGAGAAATCAGAAGAGATCATTTTCTATGAATGTAAAAGGAAAGGACATGTCAAGGATGTCTGTCCAAATATGAAATACAAGAAAAGATATAAAAATAAGGATAGAAGGTATAGAAAAGCAATGAAGGCCACCTGGAGTGCCTCCAAGGATAACTCAAGTGAATCTGGCTCTTCTCAGAATAAGAATTATGATATGAAAAATATGTGTTTTATGACAAACAAAACTGAGGTAACCTTAGACTCTCCTGTAAATAACTCTTAATATTCTGAAAGTGAGTTTGAGAATATATAAAATGATGAATTATTCGAATATTGCAACATGTTGGAAGAAACATGTAATGAGTTGAAAGATAAGTACAAATCGTTGAAGAAACAACATGATCTTACTGTGACTACTACTTCTGAACTTATAACTAAAAAAGATAAAAATGCTAAACTTCTCAAAGAAAAAAACGAGTTAAAAATGTCTAATGATAAATTAAAAAAGGACTTAGAAAAGTTTACAAATGTAAATAAAACTCTTACTAAAATTCTTGGTAAACAAATAGCTCCTATGAATACTTCTGGGATAGGACATCAACTAGGTCAAAGGAATTTATCCAAATCATGTTTTGTAACAAAATCTGGAAAATCTACTACTTGTTTTAAAAACCAGAATTTTATAGCAAGTTCCAGTTCTACAAATTCATTTACTGTATCCAACTCTTCAGGACCAAAGAAAGTTTACTTTTCAAACACTTTATATTATGCATATAGGAAACTAATAAGATAGTTGTGGGTTCCTAAATATTATATTACTAATGTATGTGGACCCAGAAAAATATGGGTAACAAAGTCATTTCTTGGTTAAACTGTTTTATAGGTAAACTACCTAATGAGATCCTATAAAAATATATAGTACTTGTACATTGGATATTCAAGAAATATGACAAGGGATTTTCAAGATTTAAAAGTATTATCAATATTTATGGAGGACATGTCACTTTTGGTGACAACGGTAATGGAAAAATCATCGGCCTAGGCCAGATTGGAAACCCTAACTCTATTTCAATTTCTAAAGTACTGTATGTTGATGGATTAAAGTATAACCTACTCATCATATATCAATTGTGTGATGATGGATTTAATGTTAAATTCAAAAATGATTCATTCCATGTTTTTGAGGCCAAGAATGATTTAGTATTTACTTATTTTAGAAATGATAATGTATATGCTATAAATTTAGACACACTAGACTCATAGAATATCTCTTGTCTAAACGTCTTTCACAAAGATTGTTGGCTCTGGCATAGAAGACTAGGACATTTCAACATTCACTCTCTTATAATGTTAACTAGAAAAGGCTTAGTTAGAGACTTACCCAAATTAGAGTTTCCAAACAACAAAGTATGTAATCATTGTCAAAAAGGAAAGCAACATAAAATCTATTTCAAACCAAAGAAAGAAGTATCTACTTCTCAACCTCTTGAGTTGGTTCACATGGACTTGTTTGGACCATCTAGATTTTTGATTCTCAATGGGAAGCACTATGTTTATGTTCTTGTAGATGAATTCTCTAGGTACACCCGAACCTTTTTCCTAGCTCACAAAAGTGAAGCTTGTTCACACTTTACCAAGTATGATAGGACTATAGAAAATATTAGTGGACTTAAGATTAAATCCTTAGGAAGTGATCATGGCCGTGAGTTTGAGAATCAATATTTTGAAGTATTTTTCTCAAATAATGGCTATAATCATAACTTCTCTACTCCTAGGACACCTCAACAGAATGGTGTGGTAGAAAGAAGAAATAGAACCTTACAAGAAATTGCTCGGACTATGCTTAATGGATATGATATACCCATTTATTTCTGGGTTGAAGTTGTTAATACAACTTCTTACATAATAAACAGAGTCTTAATTAGACCTATCCTTAAGAAAACTATTTATGAGTTGTGGAATAATAGGAAACCCAAAGTAGGTTATTTTAAAGCGTTGGGATGTAAAGTTTATATTCTGAACACTAAAGATAATTTAGATAAATTTTCCTTTAAAAGTGATGAAGGAATATTTCTTGGATATTCTATATCAAGAAAAGCCTATAGAGTTTTTAATAAGAGAACCAAATGTGTGGAAGAATCTATACACATCAAGTTTGATGAAGAAGATCCACATGAGCATAATACCTCACTAGAAAATGTTGAAGAGGATATGTCAAATCTAGACATTAATGATAACACCTCAAATCATCATGTGAAGGATGCTGTGAAAACATATAGTTATGATAATTTTCCAGATCCTAACCACAATGAACCACATCAACCTGACCAACCTAAAATATCAAGTCCTACCTTCTCAAGACCAACTAGGATTATTAATAATCATCCCCTAGATGCTGTTGTTGGAGATTTAGATAGAGGAACACAAACGAGAGCTTCCTTGAGAAACCAGGTTGAACATTAAGCCTTCTTGTCACATATTGAACCTAAAAATATCAGTGATGCGATCAATGATGAATTTTAGGTAATGTCCATGCAAGAAGAACTTAATCAGTTTGAGAGAAATAAAGTTTAGAAACTTGTAGATAGACCTAATGATACTTTGACCATAGTAACCAAATGGGTGTTTAGAAATAAAGTAGATGAAGCTAGAAATATAGTTAGGAATAAAGCTAGACTAGTTGAACAAGGATATAATCAAGAAGAGAGAATTGATTATAAAGAGTCCTTTGCACCTGTAGCTAGACTTGAAGCAATTATCATCTTACTTGCCTATGCAACACACTTGAATTTTAAACTTTATCAAATGGATATCAAAAGTTAATTCTTAAATGGCTATATAATTGAGGTTGTTTTTTTTGAAAAACCCCCATGTTTTACAAATCCACATTTTCTAAATCATGTGTTCAAATTATCAAAATCTTTATATGGTTTGAAACAAACTCCAAGAGCTTGGTATGAAAGGATGAGTAATTTTCTCATTTTTAAAGGATTTACAAAAGGACATGTAAATCCAACTTTATTTATAAAAATAATTTCAAAAGAGGTTTTAATAGCACAAATATATGTTGATGTTATTATTTTTGGATCTTCTAAAAACTCTTTATGTAATGATTTTTCAAACATAATGAAAAGTGAGTTTGAAATGAGTTTAATGTGTGAACTTAAATATTTTTTGGATTTCAAATATTTCAAAATAAATAAGGTATTATTTTAAATCAATGTAAGTACACAAAACATATTTTGAAAATATATGGATTTGATATCATTAAGAGTCGTGAAACCCCTATGAGTTCTACATGTAAGTTAGATCTTGATGAAAATGGAAAATCAGTTGATCAAACTGCTTACAGAGGAATGATTGGGAGTTTTCTGTACTTAACTTCTAGTAGTATAGATATTATGTTCAGTGTGTGTGTGTGAGATTTCAAGAAAACCCAAAATAGTCACATTTAAATGATTTTAAAAGAATTTTCAAATACCTCAAATATACAACTAATTTAGGATTGTTCTATCCTAAAGGACAACATTTTGATTTAGTTAGCTATTCAGATGATGATTTTGGTGGATGTAATTTAGATAGAAAGAGTACCTATAGAACATGTCACTATTTGGGAATTTCACTAATATCACAGTGTAGTAAAAATCAAAATTCAGTTGCATTATCAACTGCTGAAGCAAAATAAATCGCTGCGGGTAGTTTTTGTGCACAAACTTTGTGGATGAAACACAACTTATTAGACTATGGATTTCAATTCAGACATATCACCATAAAATGTGATAACACAAGTGCAATTAACATTTCTAAGAATCAAATTTCTCATTCTAGGAAAAATCATATTGATGTAAGACATCACTTTTTGAGAGATCAATATCAAAAATGTGATATAAATCTTGAATTTATTGGGACTAAACATCAGCTTGCTGATATATTCACTAAACCCCTAAATTCTGAGAGAATGAATTATATCAGACATGAACTAGGAATGATAAATCATTAGTATCACATGAAACTGATCCCTAAAAAAGATTATTGAAATCAATCCTATGAAGCCGATCCCTGAAACGGATTCTCGAAACCGATCTCATGAAACCGATCCCTGAAACCGATTCTTGAAAACGATTTCATGAAACTGATCCCTGAAACCGATTGTTGAAACTGATCTTATGAAACTAATCCTTGAATCTTATTCTTGAAACCAATCTCATGAAACTGATCCCTGAAACCGATTCTTGAAACCAATCTCACGAAACCGATCCCTAAAACCGATTGTTGAAACTGGTCTCATGAAACCGATCCCTGAAACCGATTCTTGAAACTGATTTCGTGAAACCAATCTCTTAAAACCAATTCTTGATACTGATCTCTTGAAACCGATATACTGAAACCAATATCATGAAACTAATACCTGAAACTGATCTCATGAAACTGATCCTTGAAACTGATCGTGTAATAATGATTCAATGACACCGATGTAGTTAAGGGTTATTTTGTAATTTTGTCTGTTTTAAAATAAAACGATGTTGTTTTGTATTCTTATTTTTGATGCATTTATAATTTTATGATTTATGATCTACAATACCTAAATGATATATTTAGTTCAATCCATCCCAACCTTTCACCTTCTCACTATTGTAAAGCCTTCTACCCATTGTCACTTTACCTCTCGACCCTTGTCCTCAATGCTTTTGAAATTCGAAGCCTCGACATAGCAAGGAACAAGTACACTATGGAAAAGCCAAGAAAATCTCTATATGCTAAGAGACAGAAAGTTGATTCCAGTAGGAATAAAAAATCAAGCTTAGAAACCTGAGTGGTTATGGCTGAAAAATAAGTATCGGCAGAGTGGCTCCTGTCAAGAAAATCATTTCTTTTAAAAGTACTGAAATCTCAAGTGTGTCTAAGCTGGTTTTCTAACAATGAAAGACCTTATTATCCCCAGATAGTGCATGAATTTTATCAACATTTGAAGATATATCTAGATGAATCTGAGGCAATAAGTATGAAGTTAGTAGTAAAAGGAAAGGAACTGGATTTTTCATCTAAGGAATGGGATGAGTGTTTGGAGATGCCTCATGAAGGTGTCTACGCTGATTATCTAGGTAATATTCCACCTTCCTCTAATTTTTTCTCTTATGAAGATGCTCTATAGGAGCTGACTGTAAATGGATAATCTAGGAGAACGATTTCAAATGAGTTTGAAGGAGAAGTAAGATTGTTTTTTAAGTTTATTAAACATAAAATCTGCCCAAGAAAGGGATTTTTCTCTACTATGAAGTATAAGGATGTATTCCTGATTTATCTATTGAAACATGGGATAAAAGTGAATCAACGTAGGTATCTAATGGTGCATGTGTCTGATTTTATCAAACCATCCAAGAAGGCAACATGTCCATACTATCCAAGGATGATCTCTGCCATGTTGAAAGGTTAGGTTGTGTGGAAGATGAAGATGAAGTGATAAGTTCTTATAGTGGTTTTTTTATTCAAAAATACATTTGTAAAAGGATGAAAATCTTCTGGAACCCATAGAAGAGATTTTGGGTAAGTGATGTAGAAAGGTTGTATGAGGATTTCAATCCAATTGACCATCCTACCAGACCACAGGATCAAGTTGATCCAGGTCTCAAACCTGGAGAAGAACCTATTTATTTTGATGAGGAAGATGAGTCTAAAGTGCCAAGAGAAGAAGGATATCCTCTTGATGATAGAAGTGATCTTGATATTTCTGAAAATCCCAAAGATATATCCTATAAACCTACTAGTCCCCCTTTAGACTTACCCTCAAGAGAACCTCTTCTAGGTGATGAAGATGAGGAAAAGACCGAGGTTACAGGAATTGAAAGATATGTAAGTAAATCAGATGAGGAGTCTGATGATGATTATGATGATAATGATGAAGGAGGAAATAATGAGCATGTAAGTGATTCTTTAAATGTAGGACAAAAGTGGTTGATAGATCCAGTGGGGAATCTATTCATGGGGATGGTGACGGTATTGAGGAATTGAATGAACTTATGGATGGTGTCCATGAGGAAGAGGATGAGGATGAAGTTCCTCAAATTGAATAAGTTCCTGGAGAAGTATAATTGGCTAGAGCTCATGGAGAAAGTAAAGTTCTATTGGTTCCTGTAACCATAATTATTATTATGGCATGAGGACTAGATGAAGAAGTTGATGAAGGTGAAGTTTCTCCTGAGCCTGAGGGAAGAAGGATCAGGATTGATACTATGGATTCGAGATATTGGACCTGTAATAGAGAGTGGAATAATGATCTAGGATACATTATTTTCATTTTAGAGTATGACTCAGATGAGGATAGGGTACCTCATCCTCCTGCTCCACAAGTCTAAGCTGAACCAAAACATATTGCACCTGTTCCACCAGCTGCACCTCCACCAGTAGAGTCAGTAGCATAGTCAGTTCCCAATTACTATTTCACTAAGGCTGATTTAGAGAAATTAAAAAAAGATATATGTGAGTCTGTGATAGCTTCATTGGGATCCAGAAGTGAATCCTCCACTTCATCAGGTATTTTAGATGCTGATGCAATGAAGATTGCAATAATAGTGATCCAGGAGATTCAACCGAATCTCATTACCACAGTAGAAACCATTATTAGGCACAATAATTTGCCGAGAGAAGAATTAAGGAAAATGAGAAATGAGTTAAATTATCTAAAATACGACTTCAAGACCTCCTTTAGTGGTGTACTGGAAGTTATTAGGAACTTGGTGACTCATCTTCTCAGTGTAGATCTGAAAAAGTTGAAATAAAACTTGGAAAAATGTTAACTAGCCCATCCAGTTCTAGGAGTGGAAAAGGTGCTGTTGTTAATATGGAGTCTCTTAAGGTTGTGATGAGAGAGGAACTCCAATGTCTTCAGACTGTTTCAGATAAAGAAACTCTTGAAAAGGTGCATCAAAATACAGATCTTGTGTACAATATGGTCATACAATTCTCAAACGAAGCCTCTGCTACTCCAAAATAGATTCGAGAAAAAGTGGATAAGTACTTCACTAATATTTTTACCAAACATGATATTATCAATAGCTTCAAATTTCTAGCAGAGAATCTCAGAATACCTCCTCTTATATAAGCATTCAAGAAGCAAGTTTCTCAATTGAAGGAGTTTACCCCTTTTCTGAAAAAATTTATGGAGATTAAGGATGACTTCAAGAAAGGAATGCAATATGGTGGTGAAATCATCAATGATTTCATAAAACTCCTTAATACATATTTACATGTTCAAGATGAAGAAATTGTGGTCCCTCCTGCTACTTCCCTTAGTACTACCTCTCATCCTCCTGCTCATATGACTGTCTCTCAGGCCCTGTATCAGATTCGACTGGTTATCACAGAGCAAACTCCCAGTCGCGTGTTTTCAGAAAGAAGGCCTAGCCTTTTAGAAAATGTCCCTATAGGTGTTGCCTTTCCCGGTGTTATCTTTAAACCACCTCTACCCTCTTCCACTCTCAAACCTTCTCCTTCCTTAGGATCCTTCAGATAAAGGAAAATCTCATCAGAAACCAAACCCTTAGTGATGGATTGTATTTTTTGATAGGGATTTGATCTTTTGTTTGGCTTGTACTTTTCTACTTCTTAATGGAACTCTTTCTAGTATATTTCTTTTATGGTAATTATCCTTTTACTTCCTACTTTTATTTTTTTTCTAATCCCAAAAGGGGGAGAAAAAGGCATAAGGCATACAAAAATCCATAAGGTATACATTATTTATCTAAGGGGGAGAATTTCTGGTATAGGACACATGGCATGTACTCATCATAATCCTTTTGTTGAAGGGGTGACGACTTTAGTTATATTGAATAATATCACTCGGTGTTATATGCTATATCCACTTATTTGTATTCTCTATATGTGTATGTATGCCATAATTTGTGATTATCAAAAAGGGGGAGATTGTTAGACCCTCTATGATATGGTAGTTTTCACAATCACAAATAATGCCTAACTATATATTCTAATCTTTCATTCTCTTTAATATCTATAAGTAAATAATATATTCCATACAAAACAATGTAATTAAATAATTCAATAACCTGTATTGTTGAATAAATATGTTTACAAGTGTATTTGTAAATGTATGTTTGGATATCATTTAGTCTTGTAATGTTTTGTGTGAGACAGACACTTCATAAGCTTTTTTAGTCCCTAGCACCGATAGTATGTTTGACACACCAATGTTCGACACACCTATGTTCGACACACCGATGTTCGAAACACCGATGTTCGACACACCGATGTTTGACACACCGATGTTTGACACACCAATGTTAGACACACTGCTATTCAACACACCAATGTTCGATAGACCGAAGATGACACACCGATGTTCAAAAAACCGAAGATGACACATCAAAGTTGACAGACTAAAGATGACACACCGAAGTTGAAAGATCGAAGATGACACACTGAATTTGACAGACCGAAGAGGACACACTGAAGATAACAGACCGATACAAATGACTCACCGATAGTCATAAATAACTATTTTGATTTTATTAATTCAAATTTTTTTCTAACGGTCATATTTAGACAAATTAATGTTTCTAACATTATTTAATGTTTTCTATAGGGATATCCATAGACAGTACAAGGTACATGCACGTGCGGAGAGCTTCATGTCTTGTGGACCTTGAAGTATAAAACAACTACAACCTCAACTCAAGAAGAGAGCTCGAAGAAAGAACTAAAATATAGACTGAGTGAATGTACAATTTTAAAAATAGAGGAACTAGAAGCTAGTGCTCACAAGAAGTTATTTCAAGAAACATCCTACTGAAGCTTGCTAAACATCCTCAAAAAGAAGAGCTGAACCTTTACAAACCTAGAAGAAAGATTACAGAAACTGCGACACTCTGTTCAGAAGCCAAATTTTAGAAGAGGACTCAGATACCATTTTCTCAACATCCATTGAGTCCAGAGCTTTTCTGCACAACACAAAAAGATTCTTAAACCCTATTCCTTTTAATAACACTGTTGTGTTATTCTAATTACTTTTTGAATAGTGTGTATATCTCTTTGTATCACAGACACTGTCTCCTGAGCCAAACTAGAGGATATCAAAATATCCTCACTCTCAATCTTTTTTTACACTTGTATCCCACGTAGAACTATGGAGGAGATCATGTGTGATCTATTTAGTATTTTTTCCAATGAGTAAGTTTGGTAGAGGTCAAGTGTGACCTGGACAGCCCTGTGTGCAATTGTGAACCCCGATCCAGTGCATGGATCAAAAGTTTATTAATATAAACTGCTTGGTGGAAGGTGATCTCCAAGTGGAGAGGACTAAGTCTCATCTTGAGACTGAACCACTTGTTTTATCCACTGTGCTGCTATTTTTATTTTATTTTAATTTGATAATTATTTCTTACAATAAGATAAACTGAACTTTGATAATTAGTTTAGAAAGTGTTTATATCTGTTTTGAATTAGTAGATTAGGTTCAAAAGTTTGACTAATCGTAGATTGGTAAAACTAAGAATTAATCAATCTTCTGAGAAACTAATTGAACTTTAATTACTTTTATAAATTCATAACAAACTGACTTTGTTTATTATTTTAATAAGGGGATGTTATTTTAAAGAACCTATTTGAACAAATTTTTTTATAGATACTCAATTCACCCCCTCTTGATTCATCTACTCTGACCAAAAGTATGAAACTCTATAGTAATAAACATTTTGTTTTAGGTTTAGAAACAACTGCAATAACCATATAAAATTAAGTTGAACCCCTAAGCATGATAGAGTGATCAAGTAATTCCACCCGTGACTCATTCAAATGTGAGATAATCTAATCATCTAATTAGTGATAGTGATAAGGATGAGCCCAAAAAATCATCATGACATGATCATGCTCACTCCAAACATGATCTGATATGAGAAACTATTATAATAATAACAGACTTGATTGAATCATCCCTGGACATAGAAGATGACTATGTTGACCCTCAGATGATAAATCCATCTAAAATAAAAATATACCACTGATTTATAAACTTCAACATACAAAAGTTATATATGAAAAAAATTATTACATCTAATGATAACAACAGTTCACATAATTAGGCACATATATGTATATATTAAATTTAAGTAATTAAACTTTATTTAATTTGAAAAAATATATACTATAGAAATTAAATAAAACATGATTATGAATATTGAGAAGAAGATCCTGTATGCTAAGAATTTTTGGTCATCTAGATTAATTATAGAATTTATTATTTCACCGACTATATTGATAAGTTATACCATTATCATAAGGTCAATCCATGTAATTTCATATTCTAGTGGACTTTCGTTGGCCTTTTGGACATTAAAACATAAGATTTGAAATAAGAACTGATAACCGTTTGGGAATATACCACATACTATCATCGCCAACTATCCACCACTGTTGACTATAAAAGAACAACACTATGTATAACCTATATATTCGATCAAAATTTTATTCCTAAGAAACATGTATACAAGAATTTATAGTAATTAAATGCATTCATGGAGTGTGATATGCCTGAAAGTAACCGCAATCATAGATTTGATTTTGGATATTCACATTATAAACAGAACTAGAACAAACTGTGACATGATCATTCGACTCCTCAACATCAAAGATTGTGCCTAACAAATCCTTAAACCTAAAATATGGATTCCCTCTTATTATTACTAAAAATTTGTTAAGTTAAGGGATTAATATACAATTTTACAATTCACAAGAAATATCCTACACCATTTACCTTATCTATGAAGTACTTTAAACAATAGAAGAATGTTTGTTGCATTAAACTAGTAATTGAAAGCTTCCACATTCCTTTAAAAATCCCATTAACACATTAAATAAAATTTATGGTAATAAAACCTTATCTAAGACTATAATAAAGTTCCAATGACTATTTCTCTAGTGATATGTTAATCATATATTTGTAAATTGACTCATTAAAATTGAGTAATGATTCTATTCTTTTCAAATAACATTGTTATGTTGGTTCATGAGTTGTGAAATGAATTTAAAAAGAAATTTTGTAGTAACAATTTAAAAGATATAATAATATATTAATTTGAATTTACCATATACAAATTCATTGAAGGATATTTCTCATACTACCATATTTGAACTTTTTTAGATGTTTCTACAGATATTTTGATGCAGTACCTATGGTATGAAGAAGAGAGTGACCATCCTAACTTTAGATACTAAAAAACATCTTAAATGGAATGGTGATGATCAAATATCAAGTAAATTAAGATATTTTGTTTTATATATTACCACAATATTAATAATAAATATCTCTATTATTCAAAATTTTCCTTCTATATAATTCAGAATTCTAATGGTAGCAAATATCTATTTCCATCTTGTGTTATTTTAATTAAAAAATCAACCTTGTAATTTAAATATAAGTATGTGGAGTTGACCTATATAAATGGACTATAATAATGAAATTCACTTATTCATAGTTTTAAATACTAGAAAAGATTTTGAAATTTCACTCTTGTTGTGTCAACTTGAGAATGATCAGTGACATACTCAATAATGAATAACATAAACACCATCTGATCATTCAGTTTGAGTTTATTCAACCAATATGATAATACATAAAATGATATTTTTTATTACTATAAAATAGTTTAATTTCATTTTTTATTTTCAAACCTTACCTTATAATAATAAATTTTATATCCCATTATATTTTGAATTCACTCTTGAATGAGATTTTGTGTGATGTATTGAATGACATCTATTATATCAGTTATAAAAGATGATATGAATAATATATCTATAGATATGTGGTCCTATGATATTCTTGGGTTAACACAACTGTGGTAAATCATGATTCTCACAATTTTATATTTCTTGTTATGTTTTACATTCATAGATCTTAAGGACATCTTATAGTTCTCCCCATACTGATCACACCGAATACACCATTTTTTAGTTGTAGACTTATCTACATGAAAACTATAATTTATTTCACATGATACGAATAATTTTTTATAAAGCCCCTTTATTTTCAAAATTCCCTCCAAGTATAAAATTCCTCACCATATACTTGTAAAATTCCATATAAGACATTGATATCAACATAGCCATTAGTAAGGAAATCCCAGTCAAATGGCGGTATTAGATATTTTGTATTCAAGGCTGGAAAATTAGTCTTCCACATGAACCCAACTCCTTCCACATCATGCTATTTTCCTAGACCATCTATATCTTCAAGAAGACCATCACAATAATCACCCATTATATCAAGTTATACATCTTCTACATTGAAAATTGGATATAAATTTCCAACAAATGAACCTAATACTAAAAAATTATCATTATATATATGTAATTGAGATGTGTTATCAATACACAAGTCTCCACGATCAACTGAGCACTGTGTCCCAACATTAGTATCAAAACAAATAATTGGATCACATTGTTGGATCCCCCTAACTTTCAAAAAAATGTTTAAATCCATTATTGTTACTGTTGAATGGTTTTGAAAATTCTTTATGTAAAATGGTAGATCATCATCATCATCCAATTTATAAGGGATATAAAATGAATTTTATAGAAATTACAGAAACAAATAACTGATATGAGACAAAATTACATCAGTTATAATATTTTGATAATAAAGAATTGTTTCTCTCAAATCATTCAATTTATTACAGTCTCTAATATTTATACACTTTGACAAATTCCCCTCAAAATATAGGCCATCAACACCATTGGTCATTGTATAATTGCAATAAAATAATGCCTGTAAAATTTTTGACATATTTTTGACAAATTCTATATTTGAATTACACAATTCCAAATAGATCAAATTATATTGAAATATTTTTAATTTATAAATTAAATTTACTTATAATTAATTAGTTTACAAAAAAATTAAATTAATAAAATAATTTATTCATTTCACTTGATATTTTGAATTAATTTTAAAAGAAACATTTCATATTATTCACATTCACATTATTATGCAGAATAATGTTAAAAATAGGTTTCTTTCCTTAAGGAAAGGGGATTGACCCTAGATTCTTTCAATAAAAAATAATGTTAAAATGATACAATTAATCATAAAAATCATTACATACACTGTAGTTATTTTTTTTAAATAAGAGACATTAAAATGATATAATACTTATTTTAAATTCGTATCTTCACAAATATTCAAGATATTTACTAAAAAAATTAAAAACTTGCGCCTTAAAATTGCTCCTTTTCACATGACACTACTTCATAAAACATTTTGATGCACCTTTATTTTTAAAAATGTTTCACTTTATGATTCACTTGTTTGTGATAGTTAACATGAAAAAAATACTTCAATTTTTATATGTTATAAATTTTTTCATAATATGAAAAAATACACCTTAATTATAATCCAAACAAATAATTAATTTTAAAAAGACCAAACAATATATTTGATAAAAATACATAACCCATTAATTTAATAATAATTATAATATCTTGAAATATATATTATAAGTGATTTTATAGATAATTTATTTTTCAAAAAAAGTCTAGCCTGTAATATTTATACATTCCATTTTTCAATATATCACAAAAATATTTAACTTATTTATAATAAAAAACTACTATTTAATTAATTTAAATTGTATTCAAATATATACTCAAATGTCATATATTAAAAAATAATATATTAGAGAAAATGACTTAAAATATATTTAAACCCATAAAAGTTTATATTTAATTATTTTTCGTATATTATAATTCCTTGATAAGTTACTTATAATAATTTGTGTAAATTATATTTAGTTTCAAAAACTAAACTAATAATATATGCCACACATAAATATATACCTCATTTATTTTTTTAAAAAAATATACCACTATAATTCTATATAAAATATTTTTAATATATCTAATAAGATATTTAAGTAAATTAAAATTATACAATAATTTTTAATTAATTTAATTTATATTCAAATATATACCTAAATAATATACATTAAAAAATATAATAGTAACAAATTTGTTTAAAATATATTTAAATACATAAAAAATTATATTTAATAAGTTTAAATTTTTTACAACATATAAATAAGTTAATTACAATATTAAAAATAATTATTTATTTATTTTATATTTCATTTAAATAATTAAACCGATAATTTATATTGAAAAAAACTAACAGATTGTTCAAATAAAATAATTATGAACAACTTAAATTTTAAGTATAACATTTTCTAATATATTAAGTAGTTATCTCAGTTAATTCATAATTCCAATAAAAGAAATTTTTTTAATATTAATTTTACTTAAATGACCAAACAAATTAAATATATTAAGAAACATTTCACCCATTTATTTAAAATAAATTTCAATTTCAGTACTTATATATATATATAATTTTATAATATATTAAAACTAATATTTAGGTTAATTAATATGATACATTTAATTTTTTATTGAATTTTTAATTCATTAACATAATAATAAAAATTATATTTCACTAAAGAAAATTAAAAAAAATATACACAAAATAATAAAATTGAAAATTAAAAATATATTTTATTTTAAATTTATATTTTATAATTCTTAATATATTATAAAAAATATTTAAATTGAACATATTTTTTTATTAAATAACATAAAAAATATTATAAAATACAAATAAATTTTACAAAAAATAAGATAGTTGAAACAATAAATAATAATAGAAAAAAGTTCAAATACAAATACAAATTAAACATCATAAATTTAGGAACCAAAATTAAACAAAATAATATCGATTAAAAATAAAAATTAGAAACTTTATCATAAATTAAGCACATTTAATTTAAAAACATAAATAATACCAATAGGGATCTAGACTATTAGAGACTGGTGTACCAGATGAGTGAGGATTAGAAAAACTATGATATAAGGTAAGGGAACAAATTGTAGGAAAGTTTTGTGGGTGATAAATAATACCAATCACTGGTGAGGGTGCAACTGGAAAGCGATTGGCAATGTCTATTTTTGATTTAGAGGTAGAAAGAGGATTGAAAAAGGCACATGAGATAGGGGAGAGAAACCTCTAAAATTTTAAAGCCAGGGAGTCATGCTCTAAAATGAATGGCGCGATCCTAGATCATATTTTATTGAAAAATTATTAGGAAAATGTAGTATGGGATCATATTTTCTAAATTACCGATAGTATAATAATATTTTTTATATAGGGAAGGGGTAATATCTAACCGATCCTTCCAACTTCAAAATTCCCACATTAGTTGATAAAAAAAAGGAGATGTAATTCAATTTCAAAAATTAAAAAACTATATTTTAAAAATTACCTTGAAGTAATCAAGGGTTTGGGGAAGGGTTTGAAAAATATATTCTCAGGTTTTCCTTTTAACTGGACCATACTGCTGGCTATATGATAGAGGTCACATGTCAAATATTTTCTATTCAATGAACGATGGAGCTTGATATTCAAATTGGGTATCCCTATTCATATTAGGAGAATTTTTTTTTAATGCTCAATAAAAACCCTTCTCAAACCCTTTCAAAAACATCACTGATGATATAAAAAATTTTGTGCTCCAACTAACCCCTTTGATGATGGAATCAACAACACAAAAAACTAAACACTATAGAAAATCCCCTCTTGAACCCCTCACCTTCTGCATCCATATTGGTGATCCAAAGGCTACATCAACTTCATCAGTGATTTGAAAAACTTATCACTCTAAAAAATACCCCTCTCAGACCTTTCCTCTTTAAAATCCATATTAGTGATTCATGGGGACACTACTTGATAGGAAGAAGTAAGTTTTTTTGGTGATTATACAGACTACGTTTTCCATGGGAAGTTATGAAATATGATAGGTGGATTATTTGATTTATGTTTATATGTTTTTTGTTTTTTTTAAAAATTTGGGTACTAATTTTTGACATAGTATAGTTCCCAAGATGATTAATATTTGGTTATGTCCATTAAACTTAAAAGAAGTTTTTTTACATTTTTTTATAAATATGGAATAAAGTAGACATAAAAACTATTTTATTTATTTATTATTTTGGTTTTGACTATTTCTTCAAATATAAAGATTTTTATGGAAGAAAAATAATATTTTTTATTGACTGACATTGCTAGAAATGTAGAGGGTAAATTTCTAATAGAAATTGATATTGGAGATTTGTAGTGTGAAATTTTAGTGAAAATTTTCACTATAGTTTTCAATTGGAAGTAATATTTTATATTTCCATTGATTTTTTAGTGAAACTTTTTTGAGATATTTTTTTTAATATTGTATAATTTATATTTGAAATACATGAATGAAATTTTCAATGAATTTTTCTTATGAAAAATAAAAAAACCTAGGAAGTAATCTTTTAAAAATTCCTATATAAATTTCAACTTGAAATTTATAGTGGGAATTTCCCCTAGTAATTTCTAGTGAGAATATCCACTGGGAGTTTCCAATTGATTCAAATTAGGAATTTATTTATGGAATTTTTCCCAATTGTTTTCTAATTATATTTCCATGTAGAAAATGGTAATTTCCATTGAGAATTCCTCATTGATTTTTTAAATGAATCATAAAGTATACTATGGGAGTTTGTAGTGAGAATTCCCTATGATAATTTCCAGTGGGAATCCCTAATTTATTTTCTAATTGAATATGAAATTAGATAGTGTTTTAATTATATTTTACAGTTGGGATTTCCTATGGGAATTTCCAATTAATTTTCTAGTTTAAAATAGAAAATGTGAATTTTGATTGCGAATTTCCACTAGGAATTCCTATTGAAATTCAATATAGAATGTGGGAATTTCAAATAATATTTTATGAATGAAATTTATAGTTGTAACTTCCAGTGATAGTTTCCATTGGGAATTCTTAATTTAGTTAATTTTAATTTTAAAGTAGATAGTGAAAATTTCTAGTGGGAATTAATAAAGGGAATATTCTTTAAATCCATATGATATTGTAAGTTAAGATTTGGTATTCTATATAGTACAACATACATATATAAAACACATATTTTTTTATTTTAGGGTATACCATATTTTATAATATATTAATATCATATTGGTTTCCTTGGATAATAATATTATATAGAATGAGTGAGTTGTGGTTACTTAAATCATAGGGTATGATTCATTTGGAACAGATATAGATCACTTAAGGCAGTTTAATCCTAAGGAGTTATCATTTACTACACATCATCTATCATTGCAACGAATATGAGAGTTGTTGGGTAATGGTAACACGAGATATAACTAAACAAATTTATTTATGCATTTGAGAAACACCTGAGTAAATTTCATTGGCTCAGGGTGTATCCCCATAGCCTATATAAAGGAGGTAAGGCCTTGATTTTGATATGTGTGTGAGAGCATCCTACAAAACTACAAATAATACTCCCTCCCTCCCAGATCTCTCTTATTCTTTCCTCATTTTCTTTTGAGATACTAACATATTGTGATGGTTAAATAGTTTTTTCAAAAGCATTTGGTTGATTTTGTGAAACCCATAGATACACCTTAGAGGGACGATCCTTTCGATTATTCCTCAATGATCTTTGTCAATAATTTGCTGAATTAAATAACATCATCATAGTAAGGTGTAAGGTACATGTTCTTTATTTCCAATTTACTCGATTTTAGTTTCAAATGAATTATGTTCTTTGGTTTATGGTTTCTATTCATTTATGATGCTTTGATTAATCAGTAATCACACCTTAGAAGACTTTTAGTGGTATCATAGATTTAAAATATTTTTTTATTTGTGAAATTATGTTAAAAATAATGTTTTTTTAAAATTTTAATGTTTTTTATATTCTCTATCATCAAATAAGATTGAGTTTTTTCATTGTATAATTATGTTTCATCTTATTATATCGAATATCATAACTAAAAAATTGATAAAAATCCCTAATTTTGTAATAGTCATAGCATACAACATCAGGATATCATATTAAATGATTAAAATGTGATGTGAGTTAAAAAATAGAGCATAGTATTAATTTTGTTATATCAATGAAAATCATAAAATGTGATTGATATATAAGTTTTTTTCCACTGATATGTAAGGGTTATTTTATTGTTTCCCTATATACATTTGTTTTTTCCCTTATCACAAAATAAAATAAAATATCTACACATGCTGCTAATCATAAATATTGATATGGTTATCAGTCGTAAAATATGAATTATAGCGCTTAAATGGTTTAAATGTTGTAGCTTATTTATTATATTCTATAATTCTAGTTATATTATTAAAAATGGTTTGAATAAAAAAATTTTCTAAAAATTAAATTAAATTATTTATAAATTACGATGATAGTTATTTTGGATATTTTTAATTTATAAAAGTTTTTATAAATTAATTTTATATAATTTTTTTATAATTAATTAATTAAATGTTTATAAAAAATTTATTAAAAAATATTCCCTAATATTTAGTCTTAATATAAAAATCAAATTTTTCAAAATTATATGACACAAATTATAGTTTATATATAAAATATTAATATTGAAATTATAAGATTAATTTTTAAATGGTTTATAAATTATAAAAACAAGGAAAAAAATAAAGGGTTTATATCTGAAAAAATTATAAATTGTTCATAATGTATAATTTAGATCATTAAAATTAAAAGGAACATATTTGGAAATTATTTAAACCATATCAGAATAAATTTTAATAAAAAATTTTATCAAAGTTTTAAATAATATTAACATGTGATTATTAGATTATATAAAATGTTTACATAATAAAAATTGAAATATAACATGTTTATGTTTCATACCCCTTAGTCCGAAGGCATTGAATTTTTATTTATTATTAAGATAAGACCTTTTACTTACTAGGTTGAGAGAGAATCTTTACATGATCCGATGGTCCAGATGCACACATTCCTTTGAAGACTACATGGATCGAAGGCCTAAAGACACACATGCCTTTAACAAGTGACCTAAAGACCCACAATAGAACAACCCCTCCCCCACCTTCCTATTTCTTAGCTCCAACACATCTCCCCAAAGCTGTATTCACGGTTCTCCATCATCGCCCTACTTAGGGTTCTAGAATATGTGTAAGCCCAACAACTCAAAATATAAGCCTCCACATCCAACCATCCCCACCTTTGTCCACCCATGCACCATATTGTACTCGTTCAATCTTGAAGATGCTCCCTTACAATTCCTAGAGGCCCACTGTGGATGGACCAAAGGCCCAATGACTTGAAGGACTAGTTACATGCCCCGAAATCCAAATTTAGATTAATTATACCACTGTTAAAGTACCCCAACTATAGTAAAAACTACAATACCTACACTACTATAATTCTAAAATACTCCTAAAATACCATGAATACTCTTCCACAACCTAGATTTGAACCCGAGTCTAATATAGGATTATAGGGATCCATTACCAATCAAGGAATCCCCAAATTCTCTTGATGTTTCATAAAATATAATATATTTAAATTAAATTAAATTAAATTTTACATATAATATGGAAGAGTTCATGTTAGGGAATAAATAAAAATTTTCTTTATTTATTTAATTACAGAGTGTACATTATGAATTTATAAATTATAAATGGTTAATAATTGTTAATTTATGAATTGTACATAAATTTTTATTCCATATTTAAATTCATGAATTATTCATGTATTTTTTATTCCTTATTTTGTTCATAGTTATAAATTGTTTATATTGAGAATTTATTTTCATGTTTTAGTTTAATTTTTCAAAATTCTTCTAAATTATCATACATAAATTTAAGGAGTTACATGTTATATATGATATTGGATTTAGTTTTCTTCTACATTAACTTCAACTTGTATTGAGTAATGATCTTAAATTTAGTAGTTAATTATGACTTATATATTAGGTGTTTGAATTATTTTTTTATTTAGAACTCTCTTGAGTAAAGTATCTCTGGGTAGAGTGAATTTGAGATAGACTTCTCACTGGTTTAGATTCTTATATATTTTTTTTTGGAAAAGTGAGGGTTGAATATCTATTTCTCTAGGATTACTCATGTGGGGATGATTTATTTCATACAATTCTAGAACTTTACATGAAAAATTTTCATGTAGTATGAATAGGATGCATATATATATATATATATGAATCTAATTGGATTTTGATTTCAGTTAGTAACACAAGTTGTGAGATTGAAACCCCTTCATAATACTAAGTGTTAGATTTATTCCAAGGAATCCAAATGTCAAGACCTTGATCATACAACTAAGTAGAATATAACATAATAAGGGGCCCATAGATTTGATTATGTAATATATAGTAGAAATGGATTTACTAAGTTATAGGTAACCAAATACCATGATTATATTTGGGTTATACTATTTAGGAAACCCTAAAAGTTAGGATACCGAAGGAATTACATTGAGTTTATCTTCATTATGTTTTGGAAAAAGAGTTTTCTACTCAATCATCCAAGAGTAATATATGATATTATTGGGATGATACCCCACCTAAAAAACTAATTGGTGATATAAACACCTAAACAAACTCATTACTTAGTGAAATATGGATTTTACTAACTGATGGATATGACCAGTTTAAAAATGGTAATCATTTGAGTGGGATTCCATTTAATGAAATACCTTATTAAATTAATGTAAAATATGATAATCATATGCTAAAATATTTTATTATTGATAATGGAATAATTATCATTTAGCTTTAACTTGATATCTATATTGGATAGGGGAAAACTGAACAATATAAATTTTCTAGAATAGTTCCATAACATAAGAATAGATCTTAAATAGCAAGAAAATTCTATGTGTTGGAGTAAAACTTTGCTAAGAGAAAATATTTTCTAATTTTTAAATTAATTTTCAATGGAAATTAACCCCATAATTAATTTAAAACTTGAGCAATCATAAAAAAATTTAGGCTATTTAAAATCTAGAATTAAAGTCATAAATGACTCAAATTATGATTTTTACTAATTTTATCATTTTTAGAATTAATGAGAAATCCACACATTGATGAATTCTTGAATTATATTGTTAATATTTTTTTAATTTTTATTTTCATGGTTTTTAAATCATTTATAGATTAAATAGAAAAATACTGCATTTAGTTTGTGTTTTTATGGGCTATAGGATGAAAAATGACAAAGGAGTAGAAATGTATGAGTGATTAACTAAGTTTCATATGAATGGCCAAAATCTACATATGAGTTATCTTTCAAAGAAGTATATGTGTTAGCCAAACTTGTGTACAAGTCAGAAACACTTTTTTTGAGTTTTATAGTTCTATGTAAAATTCATATACATACAAGTGGTTCGCCTCTTTGGCAATATCTGAAGATGGGAAATAAAATTGGAAATTACAAAAATGATAAAACTTGAAATAAAATCAAATATTCATTTCACTAGTTTATCCATATTGAGAATAACTTCACCTAAGATTCTACATAGCACCCATATAGTATAGGAAGGAGGAAATTATCATGGGAAATATTGTTAAGTAAGAGGAAGATTCAATATGAGATTGTTAAAATAATATGGACCCCTTGATCTATACCCATGGAGATGATCCGAAGAAGTTGTGAAGATCAATTTCTATATGTTGTATTTTTTTAGTAACATTGAAGTATCAATGATGATTTATTTCATTATATATTAAATGACATATTTTTTGGAATTAATCTAAAGAACCCAAGAAATATGTGATGAATAAGTTCTCCCAAAGAGGTATATACTTTATATTTAGTTCATAATGATTAAATACAATCTTGGAAGTTTTTTTAAAGTTTATTACTATTAGAGAGAAGGATTTAAGTGTATATGATTAATGTGAAGTACTATAATTCTTGTAAGGATCACCCATCTATAATAATGATCTCATAAAGATCAACCAACTATAAGGATGATCTGGTTCTGTAAGGATGACATCCATAAGGGAGAAGTCTATAAGTATGAGTGCCTTAAGGATAATTTTATCCTTATGAGAATACTAAAAAAATTGGGGACTTTGTAAAATTATAATTTTTGAATAAAATTATAATTCAGTCAATACACTATAAACTATTTTTCATTGACATAAACATCATGATGTTGTCATAGTTATTTAAGTATTTTTTTAAGATTGAAGGATTTGTCTATGATTCTGACAGAAAGATTTCCATAAGTGGGACTTTTTCACATAATATTTTTGATGTCAAAATAATGAATGTAACATATTAATTGGAGACATGATAATACTTTTTTTTGTATAAGACTTGGTGGATGCAAGACATTATGTATACTACTTAGACGCACCATAATAATTTTTTTGAGGCATACAAATGATAATGTTTTAAAGTCATATGACCTTTATTAGGATCTGTTAAAGTATTATGATCAGAAAGATACAATTAAGTCCTAGAGTAATCTAAGATAGTTAATTCTAGGTAAGATGTTATTCAAATATATAAATTTCATGATAATATATATTGTGATTTGGGTAAGTTATGAAAAAAGAATAAATCATGGATTAATTTGTGTCATGAATGAGGTTCCATAATTGTGACCATCACATGAATTCATATATTTATATATAGTTTAAATAAAAGTATATATTATTTAATAGAGGTTATAAGGTAGATAATTTTGATAAGTTTCGAAGGAAGAGAATCTTATGATAGTTCTTACATGTATAAATATAGTTTCTCTAATAGTTATGATGGAAGGTATTCTTGTGGGAATTCAGTAGATATCTAAGTCTTTAGATATTTTCAAATATTCAAGGATGATATTTCAGGGGTATTTAAAATACTAATTCATGTAGATATTTAAATTAATGCATTTATACAGTATTGTGAATACATAGAAATAAGATAGAATAGTTAAAGAAGAAACCGACACCATTGCATATTATTTAACACACACACACACATATATATATATATATTATATAGGTAGAATAAGGATATAATGTGAGAGATTAGATATTATAATCAACTAGAGAAATCCTTACATATTGAAGAAAAGATAACTTGATATTAACAATACTGAATATTCTATGAAGTCAAAATGTATAAGAAGAATACTTGAATCTTTTATCATATACATTCAGAGAGTTAAAAGAATAGAAGAGGGAGAGATCTAGTGTAGTTAATTTTTCATTGATATGGAAGAAGAGATAAGATAAATTTCATGCGTTGTGGATACTATGACAAGAAAAAGACTTGATTCAATATAAGAAAGGAAACACTGAAAATTGCTACTGTGAAGAGGAAGAATAAGTTTTGTGCATCAATATTCATATAAAAAAATAATTCATTTCTTAAAATCTACTTTGTAAGTAAGGGAAGATGGAAAATATAAGGACTTGACCTCAAACATTACAAAATTTTATTTTTTAGTCAAGAATTTACTTTATTTTACTTTGAGGATCTTTTTAGGTTTAGAATTTTAGAGAATTAGGTCATAACTAATACATTACAAAACTATATAATACTAAGTGTACACTTCCATAAAATATTCATTTTTCCCACCATATTGAACTTTTAAAATAAATAATGATTTATTTTCATGAAAAATCTTCATGATTTTTAACATGACTTCATACTTTACCTTACCCATCCTATGAAAAACATTTAAAAATATAGTGTGAGCACAAAAAGCTCAGCAAGGGATATAAAAATAAAGGAAACTGTTAGTCCAATGAAAACATTAAAACACGTATAACATCTATCTTTATCTTCAATGCTCATTGAGAATATGAAATAAAAATTCTCACTATAAAAAATACACCCCTTTTTATAAAGAAAATCATTAAAACCCATAAAAATCAATTAAAACACTTTTTTGGTGACATAGAGAATCATATTTGTAAAACCCATTAAATACCCTTTTATTTGGAATAACCATATAACCAAATTCCAATATAATCAATACCAAATGAATTGGAGCACTATATGGTCACACCTATAATTTATGTTATTAAAAACTCATCAGGAACTATATGGGCAGCCATATCGTATAAGCTGTAATAGGCTCACTTGATGCTATCTAGGTTACCACATCATATAATCTGTAATAGTCTCACCCATAGCTACCTAGGATTCCCCACCATATAAAATATAATGGGCTCACCCAATTCTATTTGGAAACACCAATTTCTAATGTATAATGAACAAGTACCATAACGTGAATAATGTTTTTCTTTAACTTTTGAAAAATAGTTTTAAACTCGTAAATATATCACTTCTGGACATGAAAATACCATTTCCTTTTAAAACCCATTTCAATACCAAAATACCCTATTCCTTTGAAAAAAAAAATTTCAATAACAAAATAATAAAAAAGGGGATAAGGTTTTTATTTGATTAAAACTTGAAATCTAGCAAAGGAAGTAAGAAATAAAATAATGATCATGATGGTGTAAAAACCATTTTCACTATGTACATTACAAATAGAAAATTCATTTTTTCAGTTTCCAAAACATTCCATATAAAACAGGTAAAAATATTCCTTTTTAAAAAAATTGAAAAAATTTACTTTATAAAACATTTATGTATATATGAAATCATTTATAAAACCATTTTAAAGACATGGACATGGAAAAAGGATGAGTTTAGATGAAAAAAATTAAACTAGAATTTTGTTTTTCAAATAAAAATCCCTTATCACTTGGGAAACACTTGTATTATAAACCCAATTAAATAAAAACATTAAAAAAAATTAAATATAATTAGAATAGATAAATTAATGATATATCATGGAAAATTATTTGTATATATACCTTATAAAATAATATAACATCAAAATATACCTCAATGAAATGAAATTGAGATGAAGTCCCCTACCTTGATCTTGACTTGTCACGCGTGTCTATATTTTCATGAATTATAAAATTATGTTAATTATTTAATTTATTAATAATATTTTTCAAGTTTATTAATAATTTTACTTCACTTATTAACAATTTATATATAATTACTTAATCAATTATTTTTACACTGAATGTTTTGACTATATTCTGCGTATGTGTCAAAAAAAACTTTGGTAGGTCAACTATGGTCAAAGGGGTAATTATTTAAACATATAGAGAATAAAAATCATGAAATAATTTTCATATTTATACATAAATTATACTTTTAAAACTAATCATGAAATATTGTTAGAAGAAATGAACTAACGTTATGATCATGGAGACGGTAGGTCATACATATGCATGAGTAATGTTTCCATTTTTCAATGATCATTATTGAAAGAAGGAAAGTAATATTATATCTTTCAATAATGATCCTTATATCATAAATACCATATTATTTAATTATATATATATATATATTATTCTTGTGATTTAGTGATGAAAAAAGAAATCACATCGCTTTGAGGAGGAGGTAGTCCACACGTCCACAAATGTCGTTATCATTTTTCTAGTGAGTGAAAAGAAAAGGAATAAAATGATATATTATATTTAAATAATGATAAGTATTTAATTTATATCACATTTATTTATTACATTTACCCTTATTACCTTCTATGTAATGCATTATTGAAAAATGAATCATATCGGTTCGTGAGGCGATAGTCCGCTGTACACAAAAGCTACTTTATCATATCCCTTACATATTAGAATATACAAATGTTCTATATAATATAATAACTCAAACTGTAAAATTATGTTATAAATATAATATATAAACTATATATCCATCATTACACCCAACTTTGAGATGTGGTAATGGAAATATGAATGATATCATTTTGTGTGGTGGTAGTCTCACATACAGAAGAATGATGATTTCCTAACCCATTTGATGTAAGTGTGTGTGGTTGTAGGTTGAAAACATAACATAACAACATATAAGTATATTTAAGATACCTAGGTTTTTATATTATCAAGGTATAATAATAATTTAAGGGGATTGAGAAAGAAATAAAACAAAAAATACTCGTTGATGAATGTTACAACTTCTTTGGTTATCTCCTTTTGGTTTTCACCAATAGACTTCCTTGGTTGAATTTATACCCAAAATATGGATTATAAGATTATAATAAGTATTTTTTAAGTGATTATGGTATGTATTGGCTGAACCAATTGGATTTTAAGGCATGAAGAGAGGAGGATATGTGGTGGCCCTTTATAAGTGGGGTGAGTGGCCCACTTGTAATTTTTTAAGAGTGAATTACTCTAGTGTTTTTTTTCATGTCACCAAGACCCAATAATGGTCAATTATCGATATTAGAATGTATAAGGTTAAAATATTTCCATAAAATGGGTTTTGGAAAAGTTTATAGGTCAATTTTATCCTTAAGTTTAATGTTTAATCCCTCGGTAAACTCGGTTTTACCTTAATCGATGTAATTAATTTTAACTATTTTCACTAATCATTGTGGTAAAAAATTAAGTTGGGATTATTAGAAATTATAAATTGTGATTATTAAAAATAGGGAATAAATTTTTAAAAATTAAATTCAAATAATCATAAAAATTTAGTTTAATATTAATCCCACAGACATGGACAGATGAGAAGTTTTTAAGAAGAGTTTTTTAGTAAACAACGATTCTATATTAACTCTATGACTAATAATATTTATTATTTGAAATTAAATTAATATTTAATTATATATAATTTATAAATTTTATTTAAAACATTCCCTAATAGGAATTATTTTAATTAATTTAAAAGTAGAAACATTATACATTTTAAAATAGTTTTTTAGAAAAACCCATTTTTAAAACCAAAAAGAAAATTATATTAAAAAAATATAAATTTGATTAAAAACTAATTAAGTGTATTAAATATAACTAAATAAAAATTATGTTTATTTAAAATATATTAAAAAATATTTAGAATTTTAAATTATTTAATTTATTAAAAAAATGGGTTTTTTACAAAAATCGTTATTTTTCACTCTTAATAAAAAATTCTATATTTTATAAAAAATTCAAAAATATTCACCCAAATTAAATTTTGATATTTTTATTAAAAAAAATATTTTAATATTATCAGATTAAAATTATAAAATTTATAAATTAATCTTTTAAATAAAACCTTATAAGAAAAGAGTTTAGTTAAACTATTTCTATTTAGATTTAAAAAAATTACTTAATATTTTTATAAATAATATAACAATCTAATTAATATTAATAAATATGAAAAATTATTTATTATATCATTTAATTGGTTGTTACATCCTTCCCCCTTTTATAAATTACATCTTCATAATTTTATTCACTTATTAAACAAGTGGGGATATATTTCCCTCACAACATTTTCAAATTATCATGTTGCACTTCAACCATATGATTTTTCCTTAAAAACATAACATAGTGAATCAACTTATCCATTAAGACTTTATATCTAAGTTCAAGAGTCTAAATAGTATGTTAATCATAAGAAGTATTCTCTTCCAACTGATCTAATTTATGGTTCAATACATGATATGAATCAGGCACTTACTTCCTTAACATTGAAATATGAAGTAAATTGTGTACTTGAGATAAACATATGGGTAAGGCCACTCTGTAGGAAACTGATCCAAAATTATCTAGGATTTCATATGGTCCAATGAACTAAGGACTCAAATCCCCCTTATTAAAAAAATTAATAACACTTTTCCCTGGTGAAACTAAGAGAAAGAATTGATCACCTACCTCAAAAGAATAATCTTTCCTCCAGTTATCCACATACATTTTTTCCTTCTCTGAGCTATCCTCATATATTATTGATTCAACTAAAACTTATCTACCATTTACTCTACCAACTCTTGTACCATAAACTTCCTTTACCCTACATCATCCCAAAATAATGTTGTCCGACACTGATTTCCATATAATGCCTCAAATGGTGACATCGGTATACTGGAATGAACACCTTTATTATAAGAAAACTCAAAAAATAAAGTTTTTGATACCAAATTACTTGGTAATATTTTGAACATGAAAAATTAATTTATTCCATGTTATGAATCATCCTATCATATTTTCCATCATATTGAGGATAAGAATATATACTACAATTTAATTCAGTACCCAATGACTTCTAAAGTCCTTTTGAAAAATTAAATGTGAACCCGGGATCACATAATGATAAAATGGAGAGAGGGAATCCATGTAACCTGATAATATCCTTTAGATATATTTGAGAAATATTATTTAAATACATTGTATCTCTAATGGGAATTAAATGTGTAGATTTAGTTAATCGATCAACAATAACACAAATCACATTGTTACCTCTGGACGTTCTTTGAAATCCCACTATGAAATCCATGGATATATTTTTGAATTTCCACTCATGAACTAGAAAAGGCTGAATAATTCCCTTTAGTATCTATTTTTTTAACCTACTATAAAGTCAAACACTTCATGGTAAAGACAACAATGTCTCTTTTCATTACATCTCAATAGTAATACTCATGGAGGTATCTTCACATCTTGGTGCTACCCGCATGAATGGAAACCAGAGAAATATGAGCCTTACTCAATGAATATATCATCGACTAGGAATCATGAGGCACATGTAGTTTTAAGAAAAATCGTAAAAAAAAAATTCTTTATCAATATTAAAATTATAAAACTTAACTTTATTAATGTATTTTTCTTTTCCTATAAATATTGATCCTCCTTCTAATCTTTCTTAATTTTTTATGAAAAATTTGACTGTAATAAAACTTGAAAAAAAACAGGAGATATCCTACATCCAAAAATTTTAGGCTAAAATTTATCAAATCATTAACCAAAGGGTCACATTCCAAATATAACATGGTTAATGTTGCCTTATTTTTCAACTCAAAGAATCAATCACTTTTTTTTATTTTCTAGGATGATAATGAATTGTGAAATAATAATCCTTGATCAGTTCTAGACATCTTCTCTATCTCATGTACAATTATTTTTGTGTGAATATATACTTAATTTTTTTGATCAATATATATTTTACACTTTACTCCATATAGATTTATCCTCTAAATTTATAACAAAAAAACCAGATCAGATATTGTTAAATAATGTGTAGGGTAATTTAACACATGAGGTTTCAACTAATGTGAATCATAAGTAATTACCTGATCATTCTTCATTTGGAAACAACCAAGTCATATCAATTAAGCATCACTATAGATTAAAATTCACCATTTCTGGAAGTTAGGTCCAAAACTGGAGCATTCAACAATCTTCTTTTTAGTTCATAAAAACACTCATCAAATACTTTCATCTAGATTAATTTAACTCATTTTTGAGTTAACTTATTGGGTAGAAAAACCAAGAAAATATTTCAATAAAGTATTTGTATTAACCCACCAATCCAAGAAAACTAAGAATATCTATGATTTTTATGGGTCTTATACATTCTTAAAAAACTTTTGTTTTAACAGGGTTAAAAATTAGGAAATTATTAGAAATAATATGTCGAAGGAAAGAAAGTTCCTACAACCAAAATTCACACTTTTTAAATTTCCCATACATTTTCTTTTCTTTTAAGGTTTTCAAAACAACCCTTAGGTGTCTTTTATGTTTCTATTCACTTTTGGAATATACCAAAATTTCATCAATAAAAACAACCATAAACGTTTCCAAGAACTCAAGAAAAATTCTATTCATAAGGTCTATAAATACAATAGTTTCATTAGATAAATGAAATGGCATAACTAAAAGCTCATAGTTTAGATATCTAGTCAAAAAGGGTCTTCTTAATTCCAAATTCCTTCACTCTCAACTGATGGTTCCCCAACCTTAGGCCATCCTTCAAAAAATAATGATCTCCCTAGAGATGATCAAATAAATCATTGATATGAGGTGAAGGATACTTGTTCTTAACCATTATGTTATTAAAGGATCTATAAACAATGAAAAGTCTAATTGAACCATATTTATTTTTAAAAAACAAAATAGGAGCACCCCATGGTGAAATACTAGGTCATATGAAACCATTATCTAATAACTCATGTAATTGAATTTTAAATTCTAGAAGTTCCACTTTATCCATTTTATAAGGGGGTTTAGAAATAGGCTTAGCATCATGTATTATGTCAACAATAAACTCAACCTCTAGATCAGGAATAAAACTAGTAAAATCATCAGAAAATATATTCATGTATTCATTTACTACCGACACATCACTAATTTAGATAGTTTCCTTATTTTCAACAATATGATATTGGTAAATTTCAATTCTGTCTCTAATAAATTTCTCATCTCCTTGGTAAGTTATCAAAGGCATGAAATTGCTGAACAAAAATTTATTACCTCTATAATATATATTATCATGATGAAATAAAATCTAATCCATACAAAGAATGATATAAAATTATTTTATGGAATTTTCAACAAGATTTACAGGAAACACCATCCCATCTATAGTAATATAAAGATTCTTATAAATCTTGGTTTCTTTAAAATTTTCACTCGAAGTTTTTACCAAAAGTTCTATCTTACTTTCATGAGTTGATATTGAAAATTTATTAGAATTGAAATAATGTGAAGATCCTGGAATAGGGTGTTGGAATAATTCAAAAACTCATGTAACTTACCTATCACTACTTTATTTTATTGCCGAAGATCAAATATAGTTGTAAAAAATGACTTTATTACACCATTCTATTTCTGATCATAATAATTTTCATCTTGGTAAAATAACATTTGACACATGTTATTATAATGGCACAACTCATTAAAACTAAAAAACTTCTCTATTCATGGATATAGATTACCACATTCTTTTTTGGTCAAGACTCTTTTCTTTATAGTCACGAGCCTTATGACCAAACATACCACCTCGAAAACACTTCCCAGATCCCATTAAATATTTCTTGAAATGTATTTTTCCATAATTGGAACATTTTTGGTTCTTAACTCCAAAATTCTTAGTTGGTTGTTTCTTTATTTCTTACCACCTTGACCTTTTCTTATTTTTTTCATTTCGAGGAACATACGTGTCAGCAAACTCTATCTCAACTTTCTCAGCATGATGAACCAATTTATCATAAATTTTAAATTTTCATGAGACTAATTCTCTTTGTAAACATGGTTTCAACCATGAGTAAATTCTATTAATTTTACTATCATCATCCTAAATAAAATATGGAACATAATTGGCCAATCTTGTGAAGTTTACTTCATATGAAACTACAGAATCTTCATCTTTCTGCCTTAATTCCTAGAATTTTTTTTCTATTCAGAGATGAAAAACTGTAGGGAAATATTTCCCAAGGAAAATATCCTTGAATTTTTCCCATTCCATGACATCAAGATCATATTTTTCTATGGTATTCTTAACCAAATACAACCATAGATTCGCTTCACCTTCAAAATGGTAAATATAAAGAGCTTCCTTTTGACATTCCAAACATCCCATGACTTCATATATATTTTCCATAACATTTATACATCCTTATAATACTATAGGGTCATATGATCCAATGAAATACGGGGGATTCTACCTCATAAAGTGATTAAAAAATACCTATTATTTCATGGTAGACTAGGTTCCAATATAGAATGGATACCACCACCATTTATAGCTTGTTTCAACTGAACCATCAATGAAAAATCAATTCTGTTCCAATTCAAACCATCTTTGGATGCTGATTTAGAAGGATATTTTCCTCTAAGTTCCTTCCCACTATATTTTCTCTATTTTCTTTATCTAAAAACATTCTGAACAAAAATCGTTATGGTGAAGAAACATTGTAATATTTAGATTCTATATCATCTTAACTTATCTATAACATAAAATATTTTGAGGGAAAGTTATTAGAATTATACTAACCTATAAAGTTATATAAAACTTTATTTTGATACCAATTATAAGGACTCAACCTTAAAATTACATAATATTGAGTTTTAGTCAATAATTTACTCTCTTTCACTCTATGGATCTTTTAAGGTTTAGAGTTTTTAAGAATTAGGTCATAACTCATACATTACAAAACCATATAAAACAACATGAAAAATTCCATACAATATCTACTATTCCCACCATATAGAACTTTCTAAATAAAACATGATTTATTTTCATAAAAACTCTTCATTATTTTCAACTTGAATTTATTTTTTTACCTTACCCATCTTTTAAAAAAAATTAAAAACATTGTATGATTAAAAAATTCTCAATAAGGGATATAAAAATAAATGAAACCATTAATCCACTGAAAATATGAAAAATCATATAACATTTAACTCTATCTTCAATGTTTTTAGATAATAAGAAATAAAACATTTTTAATTTGGAAAAAACTTTTTTTAAAGGAAATCATTAAAACACATATTATGTAATTAAATCCCATTTTTCATGTCTTAGAGAATCATATTCATAAAACCCATACAAAACCCTTTTAATTGGAATAACTAAACATTATTCTTCCAATATAATCATTACTAAATGAATTGGAGATCTATCTAGGCACAATAATCATTTAAGATATAATATGACCACCTGACTCTATCTAGGATTCCATATTGTATATGCTATAATGGGATCACCTATCACCATTTGGGCTGACCCATCGTATATGCTATAACGGGCTCATCCAATGGTATCTAAGCCGCCCTATCATATAAGTTGTAACATGATCACCTACCCTTATTTGGGAACACCCATTTCTTAGGTATAATGATAAAGTACCATAAAATTAATAAAACATTTTTATACTTTTACTTTTGAAAAAATATTCTAATATCGTAAACAGATAACTTTTGGATATCAAATTACCCTTTTCTTTTAAAAACTGTTTTCAATACCAAAATAACCTTTTATTTTTAAAAACCATTTTCAATGCCAAAATACTCAAAAAATGGGAGAAGGTTTTTATATGAATAAAACATGAAATGTTCCAAATTAATATTGAAATAAAAATGGTCATGGTGATGGAAAATCTATCATTGTTGTGTACGTTAAGAATTGAACATTCCTTTTGTCATCTGTCAAAACATTCTGTATAAAACACATAAAAAGATTCCTTTTTGAAAAAAATTGAAAAAATATAATTTAAAAATCTTTTACATCCATATAAAAATTTCATAAAATAATTTCAAATACATGGACATGGAAAATGAATAGTTGGAAGGAAAATAATAAAAAATATTTTTTTCAATGAAAATTCATTTATCACTTAGGGAAAACGTGAATTTAAACCCCATTAAATAATAAAATTAAAAAAACTTTAAATATCATGAGAATATATGAATTAATGATATATTATGTCATTGGGAATTTATATAAACATTATAAAATAATATAGGTTTATAACATCAAAATATGCCTTAGTGAAAGGAAATTGAGATGAAGTCCCTTACTTTGAGCCTGACTTGTCACATGTGTCTTTATGTTACTGAATAACAAAATTATGTTAATTATTTACTTTATTGAGAAACAAATTCAAGTTTATTATTATTTTTATTTCACTTATTACCAAGTTATATACAATTACTTAATCAATTTAGTTTACATTGGAGTTTTGGACCATATTCGACATATGTGTAAAAAAACGACTTTGATATGTCAACTGTAGTCAAATAAATCATTATTTAAACATATTCAAAATAATAATCATGAAATAATTGTCATATTTATTCATTAATTAGACTTTTAAAACCAATCATGAAATATGGTTATGAAAAATGAACTAACGTTAGGATCATGGAGACGGTAGGCTGTACGTATTCATGAGTAATGTTTCTATTTTTCAATGATCATTATGGAAAGATGGTAAATAATATTTTATCTTTAAAAAATTAAATTATAGCATAATTAACATATTAATTAATTATATATACTTATATATATCATTATTGTGATGTGGTGATGAAAAAAAGAATTACATCTCTTCGAGGAGGTGCTACTCCACACATCCACGAATGACGTTATCATTTTTTTTCTATGAGTGAAAAGGAAAGAGAGAAAATGATATATTATACCTCCATAATTATAAATATGGTATGAATATAATAAAAATTTCAATTATATTACATTTATTTATTTTATTGACCCTTATTATCTTCTATGTAACACGTTAGTGAAAAACGAATCACATCACTTTATGAGATAGTAGTCCATCGTACACATGAGAAACGTTATCATATCACTTCTGTATTGGAATATAAAAAGGGTATACAAGATATAATGACTAAATATGAAAAATTATGTTATGAATATCATATATAAACTTTATATACATCATCATACCCAACCTTGATAGGTGGTAATGGAAAACGAATGACATCATTTCGTGAAGCAGTAGACTGCCATACACACGAAAGATGATTTCACCACCGATTTTATGGAAGTGTGTATGGTTTTAGGTTGAAACATTAACATAAAATAATAATAATATAATAATATTTTTATATCATCATGTTATAAAAATAATTTAAAGGTTTGGAGGAATAAATAAAACAAAAATGCTCATTGATGAACATTACCTTTTCTTTGGGTATCTTATTTTTGTTTGCACTAAAGGCCTTCCATCGTTGGATTTATGCCAAAATTACTGCTTATAGGATGAGATGAGAGAATTATAGAAGTTATTTTGTTAGGTATTTTCTGAAACAATTGGGTTTTAAGGTTTTAATAGAGGATGATAGGGGGTTGCCTTTTATAAGTGGGGTGAGTGGCACACGTGTAATGTTTTGAAAGAGTGAATTCCACCTACTTTTTTTTCATGTCACCAAGCCCAAATAATGGACCATTATCGACAATAGAAATAATAAGTCTGAAATCTGACCATAAAATGGATTTTGGAAAATTTTACTGGCCATTTTCCATTTAAGTTTAAAGTTTAATCCCTTGGTAAACTTGTTTTTACCTTAATCACAGTGACTAATTCTAATTGTTTTCACTAATCATTATTTTATAAAATTAATCTGACCATATAATGAATTATAAATTATTATTATTATAAATATAGAATAAATTATTCCAAATTAAATTCAAATAATTGAAAATTTTTATTTAATATTAATCATGCAGACACGGTGAGATAATGAGTTTTTAAAAAGAGTATTTTTTTAGAAAAAGATTATTATATATTAACTCTATGACTAATAATAACCATTATCTGAAACTAAATTAATATTTTATGATATATAATATATATTTTCATTTTAAACATTCCTCATTAGGTGTTATTTTAATTAATTAAAAAGTAGAAACATTATGAATTTTAAAATAGTGTTTTTTAAAAAACCCGTTTTTAAACCCAAAAAACAAATTTATACTAAAAAATAATATAAAGTTGATTAAAGTGTAATAATTGTATTAAATAATACTAAATAATAATTAGGTTACTTGAAAACATATTCAAAATTTATCAATACTTTTAATTAATTAATTTATTAAAAAGAAATGATTTTTTACAATAATCGGTATTTGTCACTATTAATTAAAAATCAATATTTTCCAAAAAATCCAAAAATTTCACTCAAATTAAATTTTGATATGATGATTTTAAAAATTATATTAGTTTTATTAAATTAAAATTCTAAAATTTATAAATCAATCTTTTAAATAAAACATAACAAGAAAAGTGTTTATTTAAACAACTTCCTTTTTGATTTAAAAATTACTTAATATTATTATAACTAATATAACTATCTAATTATTATTAATATATATGAAAATGATTTATTCTATCATTACCTGGAATTTTACATAAAATAAGACTAAGTAACACATAAAAAAATTGTCAGAGCCTTCAATTGGTGGTGAGATATCTTATTATTATCCTACCTTATTGTAAACGTTTTTGGATTTAAATATAAATATATATCATGATTCTATTGGAGTTTGGGATTTACCATTATCCATTGTAAAATGGGTAAAATAGGTGCTCAAATAAAATTTTCTCATTCATAACTGACATTTTAATACTATTGGGTCATATGATCATATATTAATTCATGCCGCACTAAGTATTGGCCTTTATTTTTTAAAGGTGAACCTTGTACATCACTATTAATATTATAGGGGTGTGTTGAGATGTGTTTCATGAAAGAAAAAAGGTGATCAGAGAGAAAAATGTAATCATTCACTTTACCATGTAAAAAAGGAAAAAATAATGTGATAACTTGTATAAATTTGATTAAAAGTCACCAACACTAATTAATAACCACTTAGTATTGAATAAATCCTTATTCAACACCGAAAATTGGTATCAGATCCCATTTAACCTCTAATTGGATCAGCCTTTTTGGAGTTTTTCTCATTTTTAATATTTTATTTTCTTTATAGTTTGATAATTATCTCCAGTTTTGGAGAAGTTTCATACATTTTAGATCAAAATTCATTTTTTACTAAGACTATAATTAATACTAAAAAGATGCAGAAAAATATATTGAAGAAGATATCCATATTGAGGAAAAAGGAAGATGGTCCAGATTATATATGTAATAATATTTAAATAGAAAAATCTAGTTTGGAAGGAGTAAAACAGATGGTTTAATCAATTACCAAGGTGTTGGAAATTCCTTCTACCTAAGAATTATCAAGAAATTAATGTGATCATGAGGAAAGTGTAAATTCCTACTCAAAGTATCCTCAAGAAGAGACAATAATTAGTGGATATGATCACATTTCAACTAAAATATCTGTTAATGGTTTGAAATATTGGGTTCAATGTATTCCCAAAGAACTATTTTCATTAATTTGTAATAATTTTGAAAGCAAATAAGAATATATCACCCATCTTGAAGAAAATTCAAAAAAATTGAAAAATTATTTTGAAGAAAATATTCAATATTGTGTAATTATATTTAAGAAAGTTATAGATAAATAATATGTGAATGTGTTTCTTGAATAAATGTTCTCTAAATTTAAATAAGATTGGCCCAAAACCATTCATTAAATGGATGAAATATTTATGAAGAAGATCCAAAACCTAAATGAAAATTAAAAAAATGATTTCAACAATATTTAATTGGCTAATAAATCTAAAAAGATCAAGGAACTTGACCCATTTTTATAATAAAATATAAAAATGTGATACTGAAAATAAAATAATCATTATGGAGTGTAGAGAAATGTTGAAGGCTATTGGAAATGAGAAATATATTCTAAAAAATGAAGTGACTTAAACTAGAGTTTAAATTAGAAAATATAGAAACCACTCAAGAAAATTATTTATAATAAGATGGGGTAAATATTAATACTTCTAAACAATACTCATAGGAGGATTCATGTTCTAAATTGGATCTATATAGTGAAAAAACCATATTGAAATCATCTTATGATCAATACTCAATATGATCAAAGAGGAAGGTTACATCCATATTAAATTAAAATGTTTGTACTAACTAATTTTATATGAACAATGAAGGTTTAAATAAAAATCTTTATTAAAGTGTATGAAAAAATGGAGATAATCCATCCAACATTTTATGGTGGATATAAGGAGTATGAGTTCCAATTCCCAAAAATAAGCATAACCAATGGTTGAGAAACCCCAAACAAAGTAAGATAGAAATTATTGACTAAATATATTATATAAAATAAGATAAATATTTATAGTTCTTTATTAGTGTTGTAATATATTTGTTAATAAGTAATTAGAATTTTTATATTATACATCCATTCTACAAGATGAATGGAATCTCATTTTAAGGTGGTGAAATCCAGATAATATGAAAAAACCCCTTATTAAAACAAATATAAAATAAATAGTTTTGAAGTGATTGTATATTTATGTGGTATGAAAAGTTAATGTAGTTATAAATAGGATGCTTATTCATTCTAGTATGTATCAAATTCACATGATAAAAGAAGACCACATAAGTTGGTGAATGAATAAAATATGACCATGGAAAAGAAGTTGAAGGGAGTTATGAATTTGGATACTCCTAAGAAAATTTCAAAGAAGGAAGATGGTTCATCATTAGTTAATAGACTAAGAATACCAATCTGAGTGTTTTATCTACAAGGGGTGATATTCTGAAAGGAATTCATTTTTTACCTTGTAGAAATTCCAAAAAAATAATTCAATATACCCAAACATTATTTAGTCATTTTCCCAATAGATTTGGAAAAAGGAAAGGAATTTAGAGAAGTCATAACTAAAAGAAAGTTATAAAGGAAAATAAGAGATTTAACATGAATAATTTTAATTTCACAAAAGGTTTCCAATAAATAAATACCTAAGAAGTTTATAATAACTATGTATGATGTGTAACAAATATGAACACACCACTAATTATTATTTATCTATATTTCCATCATAAGAGGAATTCCTAAAGAAGATGATGATTTCACATGGTGATACCATTTTTAAAAGGGATAAATAAGAGAAAAATAAACACCATAATGGAGTTGATGTTAAGAGAATTTCCATGATGCATAATGTAAAAATATATTCAAATTATATATTTTTAATATTTAACTAAGGATAAAATGGAATAACTTGGTTGAGAAAAAATTCTCAACCATGATGTTCACATTGAGAAGAAATGAGATCCACCTTATCCCATTATCTTTTTGTGTTGTATTTATGATTATAATTCAGAAAATTGAAGGTGGATCATGTTCTTAAGGGAAATACATGAGAAGAAGTATGTTCTAGATTGATATCACATTTAGTATTATAAAATTATGGATTATAGACAACCATCCTTGATAAATATGTAGAAGTTGTCAAATCTGAAAAAACAAATGAAGTAAACCACTTTGGTGCATTATACAAGATAAATCTTGTAATTCATCTGGTAAAGAGGTCCATTATGATTAATATTGTTCAGAATTTATCTTTCAGGTGGTGAAAAGTGAATAATATTTTGAAGAATATATCAAAATTATTATTCCATGAAAATTTTAAAATTTTGATAGGAACTTGATTAGATGTCATTACAAGGTAATTTTTCTTAATCTCTTATCATTTTCTGGAAAAATTCATTCCAAAAATAATGAGGGAGAAATTTATTTTTATAAATGAATTTAAGGAGAGTTTAAAAGAGATTTAGGGCTTCTTTTGGAAGTTTAAATCTTTCTAATTTTGTACTTGAATGTTTTTGATCTGTATATTAAAGTGAGTGTAGAAATTCAAATTTATATACTTAATTATAAATATTTATTTCAATTGGTAACAATTAATTTTCTCATCCTCAAATATTCTACCAAATTTTGACAAAGGTAATGAGTATCTCATTTCAGTTGGTATCAAATTATTTTGGAAATGACCATATTTGATTTCTAAGTAAACCCCTCTTGTTTTCTACACTGGGCAAGGATCACATAGACTTAGAGTATAATTATTGATGGTTCATTGGTTAGGAATGAATTTATACCATCCTTTCTAAATGATTTTTATTTCTTTTAAATAAGGGGGAGATATTAAAATGAAATTAAATATTAATGAGTAAGTATGAGAGTCTAAATGTTCACATATTGACTTATCATTTTAGTGGGTATTGAAAAAAAATAAAAAGGGGGAGTTTGATGATCCCACTTTGTGTGTGTTGTATGTTTTTTTCAATAATATTGAAGTATAAATGACGTTTGATGTCAATATGAAAGAATATAGAATTAATGTGAATGGGATTGGAATGTTAATAAAATAAATAACCTAATAAATATATGATTAATAAGTGTTCTTAAGAAGTTTTATGCTTTATATTTGTTTCAAAATGACTGAATAAAATCTTGGATGTTTTTTTGAAGTTTCTTGATATTAGAGAGAATGATTTAAGTGGATATGATTAATATATAGTCCATGAATTCCCATAAGGATCACCCATCTACAAGGATTCTCCCATAAAGATCACCGAACGGTAAGGATGAGCTAATCCCACAAGAACGATAAACATAAGGGTGAAAACTATAAGGATGAGTACTGTAAGGATCATTTTAAACTTATGATAATACTAAAAAACATAAAAGAGTTTCCAAAATTATAATTTATGAAGAAAAATTTAATTAAGTCGATGATTTGTAAAATATTGTTCAATTAAATAAATATCATGATGAAATAATCATGATTTAGTCATTTTTTGAAGAATAAAGGATCTATATACAACTATAATTGTAACACTTCTATATACAATAATTCTTCATGTAAGAGTTTTTATGGGAGAATAATAATTTTCTATCACATATGACTTAGATCCAGCTTAAGAATTTATGGAATATGACTTATGGGATATAATACATTGCATGTATTACTTGGATCCACCATAATACTTTATCCAAGGCACAAAAATGAAAAAGTATTGAAGTCATATGATCGTTGCGAGAATCTATTGAAATTTTATGATCTATAACTCAAAATTAAGTTTTAAATAAAGTTGAGCTTGTTGATTCTAGATAAGATGTTATTTAAAGATATAAATTTCATGATAATATATGTCATGATTCAGGAAAATTATGAAGGAATAATAAATCATAGATTCCATTATATTGTGAATGGGGTGTCATAATTGTGTATGCCTCTTGCATGAATATATTTACATATAGTTTAAATACATGTGGACATCATGGAAATAATTTTATGAGGAAAATAATATTGATAGGGTTTGAAGTAAGAGAATTCTATGATAGTTATTACACAAATAAATATAGTTTCTCAGATACTTATGATGGAACATATTCTTATGGGAACTTAAAAGATATACTATACTTCTAGAATTTTCCAATATTCAAGGATAATATTTTAGGGTATTTGAAATCTCAAATTATGTTGAGATTTGAATTATATGTTTACATGATATTGTGAATACATGGAAATGGTAAAGAAGGTATATGGAAGAAATCAAAACTTGTATATAATATTATATATATATTGTGTATGTTGAATAAGGGTATGAATTGAGAGATTTGATACTATACACAACTGGAGAAATCCTTATATATCAAAGAATAGAGATCTTAAATTAAAAAATGTTGAATATTTTATGAATTTGAATGATAAAAGAAAAAAACTCAATTATTTTTTCATATACATTTAGAGAGTTGAAAGAAGAGAAGTGGGAGAGATCCAGTAAAGACTCTATTGCACTAAAGAGGAATTAGATAGAATAGAAAGTGCATATGATGTGCATGTTCGGAGAAGAAATAGACTAGATCATGTTCAAGAAATAAATACTTATAATTATAATTATAAATCGGAATAAAAATTTGTGTGCATCACTATTTTCATACAAAATAGGAAATCATTTCTTTCATGATGTTATATAAGTGGGTAAAGAAGGTGAAGAATACTAATAATCACATAATTTTTTTTAGAGTTCTCAACTGGTGATAGACTCTCTTGTTGTTATCCTTCATTATTATAAACTTTCAGGATGGAAATATAAAGATGAAAAAATATTATTTTATTGTGTGGGATACCCATACACTATCAAGAGGAATGTTTCACAGATATAAAAATAAATTATTCGCATTTCTATCTCACATGTTGATACTAGTGGTTAATGGTATCATAGAGGCATCTATCTCACACCAAGTACCAACCTTTCATTTTCAAAGGTGAAACTTAAACATCACTATTCCTATTATGTGGGTGTATTTAGATATGTTTCATGAAAGAAAAAATGTGGGAAGATTAAAAAAATAGAACCATTCATGTTAATAAGTTCCATGGGTAAAAATAAAATGGATAAAGAGTATAAATTAGATTACAAGTCACCAACACTGATTTAACCCCTCTTAGTGTTGAATACAACCCTTAATAGTATCCTTAGATGGAAGAGATCATTTCTCATGGAACTGAATTATAGGAGGAGGATATAGAAGGTGTTTCATTACTAAAAAATATTTTACCTCTCTTCTATTTAAAAAGGATTCAAACCCTTGGATTTGGCTTGGGATTGACTTAGTTTTACTATAATTTTCTCTAAATTATTTTAATTTAATGTTCTCCACATATGTTTTGTGTTCTTCTATCTCCAATTTCTATAAGTTTATTAACCCCTATGATGTCACAAAGATCTAAAAATTCATGGTTGTGAAGCGATATCCCATTATGGGAGGCTCAAGGGAATCAAAATGGGTATATTTGAATTTATGCATTTAGTTCATATTTTACTTCATCCCTGATTCTAGTGTGATATTGAAGTTGGAGTGTAGATGAGGAAATTTTCACTCTATATTTTTCACAAAATAACAAAAGTTTCTTATCCATAGGATTCTAGAGACATCCTAAGATAGGGCCCAAGGGACGTTCCTAATCCCTTCAAGCTAACAAAAAGTGTCAGGGAATCGTAAATAACAAGTAGGAATAATTTCCCCCTCAATTCAGAGTAATTAATACCCAATTTATAATAAAAAATATAGCATAACCCATATGTGTATTAGATGTCCATTCCAAATCCAATAATTATAAAGAAATATTATAAATTTTTTGAACAAAACAAACAACCAATACCTCATATCACCTTTAACTACTTCTATAGAAATAACACATTTAGATCACTAGGTATCCACATATATAATGTGCCACTGATTAAAGAAAATTAAATTAGTAAAGTCCCAATTGGTCGATGTAAAAATGGTAAACTAAATAAAATATAAATAATCACTAACTTATGTATGATCTAAAAGACCAAACATTCCTACAACAATAAATTCTATAAAAGTGGTCAAGAGTTGACTCAAAGCCTGAAATTGAAATTTATATAGGAATGAGCATAAACAAGATCAGTAGGTCATCACCCAACTTTCAACATTCATAACTTTTAATTGTAAAACCATTTCAAGCTAGTTTTAAATAATGCATGAAAATATTTTTTTCAATATTAATTTCATTTAAAACAAATAACACATTGAGATAGTTTTATAAAATTTATTCATTATTTTTATTAAATGAAAACAACCACTTTGGAAGATTTTATTTAAAAAAAGAATTCTATATTGAAAAAATATTTTTCATTTAAAACACCCTTCTTAAAAATGTTTCCAAAATCCTTTTTAAAACCAAATCACACTACATAAATAAAATATCAAAAAATGGCACCACATCATAAATGAAAAAAATATAATAAAATGAATTGACCAATGATTAATCTCAAGTCAATCAATTTGGGGATATAATAAGTTGTCAAAGAAATCCCCTACAGAAAACCATAAACTAAGGAATATGTGTCATGTGATATATGAGAGGTACCAATGTGAGAAAGTGATAGACTTTACCAAATGCGACTAAAATATCAGCCAATATTGTTTCTTACAACAATCCACCCGACTAACCTATTATGTCAAAATAACACAAAGCAACACAAGATGGGGGGGGGGGGTGAATTGTGTATTTTACAAAATATTCCACAATTCGGGCTTTTAACACCCTCTATGATTTTATGGATATGCAATATTTTTCTTCTGTATGAAATATAAGTAGTAGATAAACAGAAATAAAGGACACAACTTTTTATAGTGGTTCGGGGCACAAAGATCCCCTAGTCCACTCCACCAAATGCTCTCTCTACAATCTTGATGAATTTCACTAGAATGGTCCACTTATCACAATACCAAAATTACACAACTGAGTATAGGTCATTGAAACATTTACAAAAAATCTAAATAAAATAGATCCTTCTAGTTCTTTAATAGAGAACCGAAAATCCATAGCTTATACTGAGAAGCTGATACTCCACCACAACTGAGTACAAGCAGTTGAAACTCTAATAAATTAAAAGAGTTTGATTTGTTGATAATAGGTTGAACTTCACTAACAATAGAAATTGATATTAGATAGATATTCTTCTTCAAAAATAATATTCTTCATGAGATAATGAGTTTGAATCTATCCCGGTATCATAATGATCTTTAATTTAAAATTAGAAACAAAATAGAATAAAAAAAAAGATTATATAAGAATGAGATAGAGCATATATATCTCCAATGTGTAGTTCTATATCAAAGTTGTTTATTTGATATATCATTGTAAAAATATTTTCACTAGAGTACAATTGTTTATGAAAATATGTTCCTTAAAAAATACCGTTGTAGAAAAATTCGATACACTAATAGAATATATAAATAAAAAATATCCAGTTTCAAAATTTTAAATCCACAAAATACATATGATAAACCATAGAAATTCAAATTTGAAATAAAAAATGGGATTCATAACTTCCCTTAATAATAGGAGTGATTTTATCCATTGAATATAGTTCTTTGAATCAAATATAATTAGCTTTAAATCAGTCAAAAATGAGCTTTGAAATAGCCTGAAATTCTATCAATACTATTGAAAAATTATGCAAAATATCATGGATTAATCTTGGATTTTGAAAAGTCAAATGTAGGGTTCTGTCATAAAGTGAAAAAATACCAAATTTAGGGTTCAACTATATATCATTCATCTCTCGTACGTAATGTTGTAACATATGTTTGAACATAAAAGTAAGGTTGATGATCCATATGTTTCTCTCTAAAATGTAAGGTTCATTACCTATGTAGGGTTCTTTAACCATACTTTCCCCTCTTAAAAAAATTAAGGTTCCTTTCAAATGTAAGGTTCTTTAGCCATAATTTTCTAATAACATGGGTTTAATTAAACATACTTTCTATTCTCAACATAGGGTTGAGATACTATACTTTCTCCATCAAGCATAAGTTTGAATATAAATGCATGGTTCATGATCCATAAGTGTTGTACAAAGCATAGGATTTATTCCTTACGTTACACTTATTCACATAGGGTATGAATAGTGTTTCCAGAATGTATAAAAATTATCCCCAAACACTTTAACATATATTCCTTACGAATTAAAATCTTGAAAATAATTTTAGAATAAATATTTTAAAGAATATTAATTCCCTAAAATACACTTAAAGTAAAGTCAGTAGTAAAACAAACAAGGGTATATGTGAGCATCAAAATCCTAATAAATTATAGAGTATTGTTGAGACAATACATACCCAACAATCATCAATTTTTGATGATCAAAAAACCCATAAAACTATTAACATAATATATAATTTTGTAAACATATTTGAATAAAATATTTAAAATTTATCTAAAGAAAATTTTATAAAATATTTAAAATTTATTTAAATAAAATATTTAAATTTTTGATTTCACTGTATCATTTAAATAATATGAAATGTTGTGTTCATCCATTTGTATACCCCTTTTTGTGATATAAAAAAGAAATTTTAAAAAAAAAATCTTAAAACACTTTTCAATTTTCCATAGAATAGTAAATGAATGTTGTAATGTACTATTTGGAAAAACAAGATAGGGATTATGGAAATAGAGATAAACATAAAATAATATGAAAGATATAATAGAAAATAAAAAAAATGAAATTTAATTAATAAAAACTATACAAATGTAGTTGATAGTTTGGCTAAGAAAAAGGTTAGACATTTGGTCTGGTGGAAGGTAAAAGAGTTTGGTCAGGGTTTATTTAGGGTATTGTTTCTATAGGGGCCTAAAGAACTTGAAAAACCACTTTTAGTTATTCCATTTGTACCTAAAACCTTTCTGTATGATTAACTCCCAAATTACTTATCAAAATCTTGGAATCCTAAATCAAATGAAGATTTTCAACTAAATTGACTTTCAAAAAGTCATGCAGACTCTCCTCTTCCTGCATAAACTGAACTAACTAATCACTTAACCTGTTAAGAAGAAGCCTTATACTGGGTTCACTTGAGGTTAGTTTATTGACAAGAAATCTTTGGTTGTACAACCATAATAACAAAGTGGAACTGTTTCACTGAAGGTTTTTCAACCTATCATTCATATTAACTATGACATATGTAATTTCTTGAAATCTTCTAATCAGATCTGGTGAGGTTAAAGGGGTAGAGGTAGAAGCACTTGATTTACTAACACTTCCCTTTTATAGACTCAAACAAGCTTCCCAAATATAATTTTAGGTCTACAAAATTAATTTTGGAAACAAATTCAGACATTATCATTCGAAAATCATTAAGAATTTCCCTTTTAAAAGCATCAAATCTTTCTTGGACAGTGAATGTTCTTTAATTTCTTGAAGGTGTGTCAGAATGGAATCAAACTCTATCCTTAGGGTTGATGAATTATAAAAATCATTAAATTATCTTTTTAAGGCCTCCATCTCCTATCTAAGAATAGAATTATCATCTTAAAACTTATTTAACTTAATCACAAGATGCTTAATATGATTATCCAAGGAATCAGATATCCCTTCCTCTAGATTATTGGAATGATTAACATCCAAAATAGATAAGGGATTAGTAGAATAATTCTCAATATATTTTTTAATAGAACAAGAAATATCATCAAGAACTTATATATTTTTTCTAGATATTGATCCAGGTCTCTCTAAAGAATAATAAATGGCTGATATAGCCTGATTTTCAATAAAATATGTAGCCTCAATTATAGATCTTTTTATTTTTTCTTCTTCTTGGGAAGCCTCTTCCTGAACTGCTTCTTGTTGAAAAAATTCTTCTTGAATTTGGTTAACTAGTTGAGGAACATTATAAATATTTTGAACCTAAATTTAAAGTTATTGATACTCTTTATATACTAGTTCTTCCAAATGAACTGAATGAGTAACTTCTCCCAATCCTAACATTAGATCTTCAGGTGGTGGTTATTCTTTGTTTCTTTATTTTATAACAAGCTCCTATATAAGGTCTTCTTCTTATTTTTTTCTACACTATAAAATCTCAATTTTCTCTTAGAAAACATAGAGACACATTCGGTATTAGATTCACCAATTCCTTCATTTACTGTCACACTTTTCTCCCCTTGAGAAAAATATCTATACTTTTGTTGGTCGTCTACACCAATTGGAATAAGTTTTCTGTTCACAGTACTCTAATAAAAACCAAACTTCTTTAGAGTACCAGCATTAAGGAAATTACTATGATGGCATTTTACTCTTACATCAAAAAGATGAATCAAATTCTTCTGGCATAGAATTAGGGAAAGTATCCTTCCATAAGTAAAAAAATACATTCGATATTATTCTTCAAAAAAATAATTCAAATATCTCAACATGTATTTAGGAAACTTTAACTTGATATTGCTGATTAAAAAACACAATGTAGATATCTGGAAACAAAATTTTCTGTATTTTAGATACTATTTGGGAAATTACAGTTTGAATAAACTTAACCAATACATTTTGATCTACCTCAAGATCCTTAATAAACATTTTTATTATATTTGTCGATCCAAATAAAAAATAAATTATATCTTCAGACTTATGATTATTATTTCCAATATATCAAAGGTTAAAATTAATTACACCTTCATGAGGATATTACAGAATCTAAGTGATTTTGACTAAATAAATCGAAAATTCCTTATCTTCTATTCTCACAGATACAATATATTATATTTATAAAAAACTAAACTAAACACTACTATATAAATGTTTCATATCTACCACATAAACAAGATATGTATTTACCTCATTGAATAAAAAAACCAAACCTTGAAACGCTAGTTATTTGTTAAGAAGAAGGTTTTTCTGGTAAATCTATTCAAAATATACGACCTTTCTTTGAAGAGTATTTCTTGATGGAACTCATTGATGCTTTGGGTCACTGGGTTATACCTCATCGATTTGCTTGGTCTTCTCCATTTCTGAAAATCTGAAGTTTGAAGGTTTTTTTATTCTGGTGTTTAAGAGGAAGATGAAGGTTTTGGTAAGTGAAATGCTTTGAAAAAGGTAAGGTAAGTCAAAGGTTTTCTGACAAATAATGACACAACCCGATTTCCCATTCCAATTACATAGGATAGTCATTAATTTATTTTCTGAAAATACACAATTCTAAAAAGGACAAAATATTTATTTAAGAAAACAAGAAAAATATTAATTTCAATAATAAAAAAATGTAATAAACAAATAAAAACAAATTTTATTGAAATAAAAAATCATTAAATTTAAATAAACTTATAAAAATTTAATTAAAATTAAATAAACATAACTCCCCCATAATAAAATCAAAACTATAAGTGGGAAGTAGTTTAGTGAAAATATCAGCTAATTGATATTCATTATTAATAAATTTTAAAGATATATCCTTTTTAAGAACATGATCTCTTAGAACATGATTCCTTATATCAATGTGCTTAGTCCTGGAATGACTTTTTGGATTTTGGAAATATTTATAACACTATTATTGTCACGTAAAATATGTATACTATTAAAATTTAATCTAAAGTCCAATAGAGTATTTTTTATCCACAATACTTGTGCACAACAACTACTAGCAGATACATGTTCTGCCTTGATTATTGACAGGGAAACTGAGTGTTGTTTCTTACTCAACCAAGATACAAAATATTTCCCAAAAAAGTGATAGTTTCCTGTGGTAATTTTTTCTATCTAACCTAATGCCTCCAAAATGAACATCTGAATATGAGATTAAATAAAAATTAGATGTTTTGGGTTAAAGGAGAGATTGAAAAATATTTCATTTTAAATATCTAAAAATTATTTTAATTGCAGTAAGATGAGATTCGTTTGGATTTAATTAAAATCTAGCACATAAGCACAAAACTCATAATGGTTGGTCTTCTTGTAGTAAGATATAACAAACTACCAATCATACCTCTATATAACTATTTTTCCACCGGTTTTCCATCTTCATCTAAATCAAGTTTTATATTTATACACATGGGAGTTCAATATGTCTTGTGGTTTTCAAGTCCAAATTTTTTCAATAAATCAATAATATACTTTGATTTAAAACATTTCCATAATATTTTTGATAAATATGAAATCCTAAAAAGAAATTTATTTCTCCCATAATATTCATTTAATATTCATTTTGAATTAATTTTGAAAAATAATTACCAATATTTTTATCGGTTGAACAAAAAAAACATCATCAACCTAAATTTGTACTAATAAAATATTAGAACAAATGATTTTCTAAAAAAGTGTTGGATCTTAAAATCTAATAGTAAATCAATTTTTCAAAAGAAATGAACTCAATATTTCATAAAAATATATATGTTCTTGCTTAAGACCATAGAGAGTTTTAGTAAGATTAAAAAACAGAGTTTGGTTTTTGAGGATTTTTAAAACCAGGGGTTGTTTAACCTAAAACTCCTTCATTAAATAACCATTTAAAAAGGCAGACTTGACATCCATATGATATAATTTAAAATTAATTTGAGATGTATAGGCTAAAATAATTCTTATTTATTCCATTCTATATATAGGAGCTATAATATCATCATAATCTATACCTTCTTCTTGATTATAACCTTTAACTGCTAATCTATATTTATTTCAAGTAATGATCCCTTGATCATCCTATTTTTTTCTTCTAAAAACACAATTGGTTCCTATAACTAGATAATTGGATGGTCTCTCTACTAGTTCCCAAACTCCATTCCTCTTAAACCGATTGATTTCTTCTTGTATAGATAACATCCAAATAACATCATCTAAGGATTCCTCTATATTCTTAGGTTCTAACAGGGATATAAAGGTAGAAAATTTTGCTAGATTCCCTACATTTATTTGGGTTATATTTTCTGTGTCTAAGTTTACTATAATAGTTTCTAAAGGATGGTTCCTTATGGTTCTAGACTGTCTTGGAAGGACACTTTCAGGTTCTTCAGTATCATGTTCTTGTAAACTAGATTGAATTTTATTAATATCATTTTCAAAACCATATTTAAGGATTTCAAGTCTCATGTTTTCATTCGAATCAGTGACTTCATCAGTTTGATCTTTTTCTTTAATGAAAGGATTAATTTCATTAAAATTAACATGAACTAATTCTTTAGTAATACTTGAATTTTTATTAAATACTCTATAGGATTGAGAGCTAGAAAAATATCCTAAAAATATTCCTTTATAAGATTTTGGATTGAACTTACCAATATTATCCTTAGTGTTCAAGATATACACCTTGCATCCAAAAACATTAAAATATTTTACTTTTGGATTTATATTATTCCAAATTTCATAGGGTGTATTTTTGAAAATAGACCAAATTAAAACTATATTCATGATATAGAAGGATGTGCTTACAGCTTCTACCAAAAAATAGTTAGAAAGACTGTATTCATTTAACATAGTCCTTTCTATTTCTTTAATAGTTTGATTTATCCTTTCAATAATACCATTTTATTGAGGTGTTCTTGGTGAAAAGAAGGTATGTTAATACCTAAATTTGAGAAAAAAGAAATAAATTATTGACTCTAAAATTCTCTACCATGATCACTTCTTAATTAAATTATTTTAAAAACTTTTTCATTTTGAACAATTTTACAAAAACATCCACAAACAGTGAAAACATCACTTTTGAATTTTAGAAAATAAACCCAGGTAAATCTAGAATAATCATCAACTAAAACATAAAAATATAATTTAATAGTCCATCTTGATACTCTGGATAGTCTAAATAGATCCATATGGATGTGTTCTAAAGGTTTATATGTGGAAATTTTATTAATCAATTTGAAAGAAGATTCGTATTGTTTTCTAATTTGGCATGCATCACAGAATCTATCATTATCAAACATAAGACTAGGAAAAACAAAAACTAACTATTTCTTAGAAGATTTATGTAAAACATAGATATTATAATGACCAAGTCTCATATTCCATATCCATGACTCATTTTACATAGTATTTAAACAATTCATTTTTGTATACACAAGGATTTTAAGTCTAGAGCATAAACATTGTCAATTCTGGGTGCTCTAAATTTAATCAATTTATCTTTGAAAACTGAGCAGGAATTTCTAGAAAAAGAAACATAAAAACCATCATCACAAAGATGAGAAATACTTATTATATTTTTCTTTATCTCTTGTACATAAAACACTTTTCTAATTGATATGGACTTTGGATCTCTAACTGTTCCAACTCCAACAATTTTTCCTTTAGCAATATCACTAAAAGTGACAAGACCTCCATCCATTTGAGTCAGCATATAAAAGTTTGAGGGATCTTTACTCATATGTCTTAAACATATGCTATCTATATACCATATAAAATTTTTGTTCTTATGTCATGTTACCTCTAAAAGAAATTAAACAAATGTTTGTTTTGGTACCCACACTTTCTTGGGTCTAGTAGTGTTAGGTAGTAGTGATATGGGAATCCATATTTGCTTTATGTTTCCACAATTTATATCACTTGATTTAGACTAAATCTTGGAAATAAAATCTCTTTTAATACCACTAATTTTAAGATTTCTCAAATAATAGTTATTAGTGATATGCCATTTTACTCCACAATAATAACAAATAACAATTTTTGAATTGGGGAAAAAATAATTTTTATACATTTTAGATTTCTCAGCCTTACTTCATATTCCAAATATTTATATTTTAATGAAATTCTCTCCAAGAATCTAATACAGGACTTTTTCTCCCTTTATAAAAGTAATTATATCACTCTTATTAGATTCTACTTCATCTTGCAGTTCTTTAATTATTTTTTCATGATCAATGCAGTTTTTTGCAGATGAGTTGAATTTATCATCTAAATCATTATGATGTTTTAGTAGAGTATCTCTTTCTTCTAACGTAGTATTATGAATATTTTCAATGAATTGTTCTTCTTTATCAAGGAATCATATTTTTCTTCAATCATTGAGTAATAAAAAAGCTAATTTTTCTTTTGGGAAATTACCAGAATCAGAATCAAAAGAGTAATAAGTTTTCCCCTTTTCTTCTTCCTTAGCTATAAATCACATGTTGGTTTTTATATTTAATTTCTATTTTTTTGAATCAAAATTTGAAGAGATTCTAGAGACTTTAGATACACTCCAGGTATCTTTTATTTCTCTTTTTTCCTTTAGTCTCAAAATTAGTATTCTCTTGATATCTCTTTTTATAGACTTTTCTTTTGATCTTTCAGCTGAGGATAATCTGGTCTCATATGACCTAATTTATTACATCTATAACATCAAACTTCTCTTGGTTCTTTCTCATCTCTCTTGAAGGATTTTCTAAAACCACTTTTATTCTTATAGAATTTTCTGAATTTTAGGGATAACTATGCTAGTTCCATTTTAGAATATAAGAAATCTAAAATTTCCTCCCTTTTGACTTCTTTCTCTGTTCTTCTACTATGCTTCTAAGATGTCACCTTCATAGCAGAATTTTCCTTCTTCACTAAAATTTTATGATTTTTAAGTTCATATTGCATTTATATTTCATACATCATCAGTGTCACAATTAGATCTTTCATTTTCAAATCCTTGATTGGTGATGATTAAATAATATTAGAAGATATTCCATTCCATCTAGAAGGTATTACAATAAGTACTTTCAATGGTTGATTATATTATTTTATGGGTTCTCCTAAGGCTATAATATTGTTGAAAATTTCTTTAAGACTTCCATTAATCTATGTGAAGCTTCCTACATAAAACATTATAAAGGTTTAAAATTTCAATTTAGCAGTATCATATAAAATCTATCTAAAATTTTCTGTTCCTTCATAGAAAACTACAATGATTTTACACATATCAAAGGTTGTAGGACATTTTAACACTCGATTAAATTCATCTAGTCTGAGACTATAAATAATAGCATTCATTTACATGGAATTCATATCATTTTCAACTTCTGTAGCTACATCCCAAGTTTCTAGTTATTCAGGAATCTTATAAGGAGTAATAATTTTTTAGTAGAATCTGAATCCAAGATTTTTCAGATATATGTCCATCCTTGATTTTTAGCACCCATAAATTTCACCATTAAAATATGGACCATGTAACATAGAAATTCCTTCCCTAGGATCATCTATTTATATAGTATTTTTATAGATATTATACTTTTATCTTGCTATAGGTTTATCCAAAATAAAACCTTTGATACCAATTGTTAGGTAGGAATAATACAAAGCAACACAAGAGGGGGGTGAATTGTTTATTTTAAAAAATATTCCATAATTTTTTATTTTAACTCCCTATATGATTTTACAGATATGCAGTTTTTTATTCAATATCAAATATAAGCAGTGGATAAATAGAAATAAATAAAACAACTTTTTATAGTGGTTCATGGCACAAAGATCTCCTAGTACACTCCACTAAATGATCTCTCTCGAGCTTGGTGAATTTCACTAGAATAGTCCTTTTATCATAAGATTTTAATTCCACAATGGAGTGTAGGAAGTTTAAAAATTTACAAAAAGGATAAATAAAATAGAGTTGTCTGGTTCTTTAACAGAGAACTGAAAATCCACAGCTTAGACTGGGAAGCTGACACTCCACTACAACTGTGTATGAGAAATTTAATCTCCAATAAATCAAAAGAGTTTTTATTTGATGATAAAAAGTTTAACTTCACAATTTCAGCATAAAAAATTGATTTCAGATGTATCTTCTTATTTAGAAATAATAGTATTCCAGAGATAAATTGTCTGAAGTGATCCCGTTTTCACAAAGATCGTCAATTTAAAACCAACAACAAAATAGAGCAGTTGAAATCATATAGAAGAATGAGATAAATAATGTATATCTCCAAATTGTTTTCCTCTATCAAAGTTATTTTTTGTTGTAGAACTGTAAAACTATTTTCACCGTAGTATGATTTTATATGAAAATATGTTTCCTGAAAAAATTTCATCATAGAAAAAATGATACACTGATAGAATATATAAATCAAATATCCTATTTTAGAATTCTATATCCACAAAAGATAATTGATAAACTATACAAATTCAAATTCGAAATAAAATAGCGGAGTCATAACTTCCCTTAAAAATATGAGTGATTTTATCCATTGAATATGGTTCTTTGAATAAAATATAATGAGCTTTAAATCAATCAAAAAAGGAGATTTGAAATAACTTGAAATTCTTTCAATACCATTAAAGAAATCAAGAAAAATATCATGGATTAAATCTCTGATTTTGAAAAGTCAAATGTAGGGTTACTTCAAGAAGTGGAAAAATGCCAAATGTAGGGTTCAACTACATAACATTCATCTCTCAAACACAAGGTTGTAAATGTAAGGTTGATCATAAAAGTAAGGCCTATGATCCATATGTTTCTCTCTAAAATGTAGAGTTCATTGCTTATGTAGGGTTCATTAATCATACTTTCTCCTATTGAAGAACATAAGGTACCTTTCAAACTTATGTTTCTTTAACTATACTTTTCTGATAACCTATAGTTGATTAACCATACATACTATTCTGAACATAGGGTTGAGATACCATACTTTCTCCATCCAACGTAAGGTTCGTGATCTATATGCGCTGTATAAATCGTAGGGTTTATTACTTATGTTATAATTATTCACATAGGGTATGAACAATGTTTCCAGAATGTACAAAAATACTTCCCAAACACTTTAACAAATATTCCTTGTGAATTAAAATCTAAAAAATAATTTCATAATAAATATTATAAAGAATATTAATTCCTTGAAATTCAATTAAAGTAAAATCATTAGTAAAAAAATAGGGTTATTTTTTAGTATAAAAATAATAATAAATTATTGAGTATTGTTGATATAATACATTCCAAACTTAGCCTGTACCCAACCTCATCAGGAAGACCTTTTCCACTAGCCCTGACACATATCTCATCTAGGCGGATTCAATAATATCATGGGACTACTTAGTGTAGCATAAATTTAGACATTCCTCCTAGCACTCAGTCCTTGTAAATAACATAAGGTGAGGTTGAGAAAACATGTAATCAATAAAACCAATAATCAAATGTATAATAATTCAGCCTCCCCTCCAAATTCCTCTCAATAAATAAACCCGATCACATATCCATCATATCATACAAAATATAAATAATTCCCCATGGACCATAATCTATATTAATAAAAACTAAATGTGGATCAAGATTATTTAACACACATATTTTAGAAACCACTTAAAAGTTCTAAAAATGAATTCTTAAAATCCACTTGAAATGATAAGTCTCTTTATGAAAATTTTTAATCATTTAAAAGATATTTTTTTAAACATTGAATTTTAAATCAACCATTAAAAATATTTAAATAATCAAATACTACATTTAATAAATCCATTAGTAATCAAAACACTACCTTTTAAGTCATCACATGTCTCAAATAGGGCCAAATCCCTTTTTAAAATCCATTTTTTATTTAAAAAAATTCTTATAATCCTTTTATGATAATTTTAATTTCATGTATCACTTGAAATTCCATCTAAAACCTTTGGAAAACCAATTTTATAACCCAAAAAATTATTATAAATTCAAATGTAATTTTAGAGTATAAATAAATATTTAAATAAGTTAGTATGTACAGTTAAACAATCTCATATTTAAACAAACTTTCAAAATAGAAAAATATTTCAATTTTGATGGAAATTAAGTTGAAAAATAATTTTATTCATATAAAAACATAACCACATTTAATAATCACAATATAAAACTTAATCATAATTTTTAGAACACCAAGTGATCAATGGTCTTAAAATTAAATGATAGGGAATGGGAAAACCCACCTCAAATCAACTAAGAATGGTGTGTGACTTCAAAAATGAGATGGATAAAGCCTAAATAAGACACCACACAGCCTAATATCAAGAACTAAAACCAAATTAGAATCAAAATTCCACTTAGGGTTCATGTAATATGGGACATGATGATGAGGAGATAAGGAAACAATATAAGAGGGATAATAGAGGGATGATGATACCCTATCTTGGATATTTGGCCCAAGACTATGAAGAAATATCATAAAACACCATGGGAAGAGGAAAACCAGAGGAGGGAGGCATGCGAGTATGGGGACATGACTGGGGGTGTTGAGAATTCCAGTGGGAGGAAATAAAAGTAAAAAGGGTGTTTTAATTTAATGAGGGAAAACTACAAAGTCTAAAATTTTAAAAAATGGACATGGTGTATGATTTCAAGACACCGTTTAGTAATTTGTTAACCAACCATGAAGAGGTTACTAGGACCATAAAAACATGCCACATAGTTTCTTATAGGACCCTGCATAATTTAAAAAATACGTTGGTGGCCATGAAAAAAATACAATGTCAAGTTTCAGATGCACATGAATGATTTTTACATAGATTTACTAATAGTATAACAACCTTGTGCTTGGACTAGAATTCTAAATTATCTATAATTCAAACCATTTTAACCCAAAATTCAAGGAAAAAATCAAAAATCATTTAATAAGCAAAATGAAGAAGGAAAAACTACTGTTTTGGTGTAATAGTATTCCATCAACACAACTATATTCTTCAACTGTCTTGAATTTCAAAGTCTCCTTAAATTCTGATTACTCACCTCACTAGATAAGGTGAGTGTATTGAGAGGATGAATGGTATATAGTTGTTACTAGGTGTGTGAGTAGGTTCACTCACTTAGTTGAAGAGTGTTCCTTTCCACTGAAAAAGGATTAAAAATGGTTTTCTGATTTTTTTAGGCTCCTTGAGTAAGTTAGTATTCTTATATAGAAGGAAATAGTGGGGGATAAGTGGATGAATTTTATTATTTCTTCATATCAAGTTAGGTTATTTAAAAAATTTAAATGATTATAAAACCCATTGTAATTAACCCTAAGACCATCTATATTTTTATCCTTTTTTTAATATAATCCTTTTGTTTTTATAAGAGAAAATAAAAAACCCAAATCAAAATCAATTTATATCTCACTTTAAAAAACATAGAAGGAAAAAAATTATAACTATAAGGATAATGATTTTTTTATCCCATATCCTTTAGAAGAATATTTTTTGTTAACTTATTAACATATTTAGGGTAATAAATTTTAGTATGGAATCACTCTAAAATATCAACACCATAACACCCCAACCCTAAACCAATAGAGGAAAGGGCCTGTAAAACGTCATGGAGAGTCTATGGGCTCAATACGAGTTAAACATCAGAGAACTATAACAGACGTGATAAAAATAATAAATAAATAATAAATAAGAAAATAATCAATCATCAGAGTAGAAATATACAAAAATAAAACTATCCCATTCCATATCAATATGTATTGTTAGATACATAAACCAAAACTAAAAAAAAGGATTCAATGTATGAGGTAAAAAAACTAAATAAAAATAGTACTATACATCCAGATTGTTTTTTATCAAGAAAAATCTATATCCTCATGCTAACCTGGTCAACCATCCACCACATGGACCCTGCCCTTCAATAGATCCCTAACCAAGAAATCTACAAGTGAACCAAAATTATTGAGTATGGTGTGAGTAAAAGATGTTAGTGATGGTACTTTTATTCATTTTATTTTATTTTTTTGATAAATTTTAAAATCCCTTCATTATTAAATTGCAAAACCCTTCATTTATAACCCTTCATTGATAATTTGTAAAATACCTTTAATAAATTATTCATTTTAAATACCATTATTTAGAAATATTTATTGAAAATTATTTTATTAATATTATTATAATTAAATGATATTAAATTTTATTAAGTTTTATATCTATGGAATTAATAATTAATTGAATTTGAAGTTAAATTGTCTATACACTTTTTTTTTGTTTTTTAGCTTACAAATTCCTTACATTTTAATTAATTAAAATTATTTAAACGTGTACTCATTTTTTCTATCACATGTTATAATGATTAATTGATAAATATTAATTGTTTCAAATTGAAAAAGTAATCATTTTTTATTTCATGTATTAATTTTTGAAATGATTAATATTTATTTCTCAAAATTTTAAACTTAACTTTTTTAATCATAAATTTTTAATATTCAGTACATATATAATATAATATGTTTTATTTTCTATCTTAATATTTTTAATTATGTTGAATTTCTAACAATTTCCTTTCTGGTCTTTAGTAAAAAATTGTGTTAATTATACCAAGGCACAAGGGAAATCCCTTCAACCACATATAAGGGATCCAAGGGTTAACCTCATTGGAGAGCCATCCTAAGAATCCCACATGAAGACTAGTAAGAGTAGGCTGTGTATAGGCCCACAAGATAACACACTTGAGCGTGCCTACATATGGACCATATACCATCTATGGGGAGGTGTGTATGAGTGATAATCCCCTATTACTAGATCAAATGGTAGTGACCCACATTTTAATATTAAGGAGTTCCATTCCATTTGAACAATTGATGTGGGAATCAACCATATTGGATCATTATTCATATGTCTTTAATGATACATAAATAATGCCACCTATTAGATCCACTTAATCTATACTGTTTGATATATCCTGTAACATCGTCTTATTCCTTTAGTCGGAGGGTTCTACACGTATTGAGAGTTCATCATGCTAAAATGTCCAATTATTATCTAAATCCTTTAAGAAGTGATTTCAAGTTCCCTATCTAGTTCGACAATTGATTTAGTGTATATCCTTTTTCACCCCTGGACATGACACATTTAGTTCACCTACCATAGTACGTCTATGCACAGTGGAAGAAACAGTAGCTACATGTTTCATTGGTATCTCCTTCCTCGATGGTAGATCATCCTTGAAATAATAGATCATTGTTTTGATAGTAGATCCATGTATCGATGGTAGCATATCCTTATGGTATATAACCAACTGCTAGACGATGGTAAAAACACCTACCATTGGATAATGGTAGCAACACCTACCATTGGACAGTGGTAGTACATTCCACATCCACTGATGATAGAATGTTTTACCAATAGAAGAACAACCAAACACTGTTCATACATGTTTTCATTACCACTATGTGATAATATTTCACCACTATGATTTGGTGATAGCACCGGAACTTCAATGTGGTGATAGAACTGACCGTGATGGAAACATTAATAGCATCTACCACTCCATGAACTGATAATCTATCAAATATTCATAGTAGTACTTTGCTTCACTAATTCTAGGTTATAATTTAAGGATAGATCAACATGATGCTATATCATCTATGATAGTAGATAATCTAATGTTATCTTGCATGATGGTATCATGTTAGTGGTTGCAACATCTTTCTACCACCAGGTATTTTTATCTTCCGTCAGTTAAAAATAGTTTTCTAAAAATATAATTGTTTTAATTTTACTTAAAACAATTTAAAGAAATATTCCTTAATTGATGTTTTATTATTTTTTGCTAAAAATATAAACGAATATTGTGTAAAAATATTTTGATCATATATTATGTACATTCCCATGTGTAGTATATAATTTACAATACTATATTTTTGTGAGTTTTTGATATATTAAATTAACTTAAAATTTATTCATATTATTTTAAATTATTTATAAATGTGAAATATACATGTTTGTACTAGAAACAATGATAGAATAATAATGATGTTATTTTATCCCTAAATAAAATAGCACAAAAAATACCTGATATTGAGGGTGGTATTTCCAAATATTGGTAATGGTAAAATTATGAATTATTACTTTATAACTCATTACACACAGAGATTGGAAAATTTGATGATCTGAGAAGATCTTGTTCTTAATAATGATGTGGGATTAGACTATTGGGATGTGATAAAGAGATAAAAAAATATTCTTACAATTTATTCGATATAACTTGTTATAAAAAATTGTTTCTATACATATGATCAAGAAATCATATGACTTTTGTTACATTTATGTGATCTTGAAGGAACTTCTATGTTCAAATCTATTGTACTAAAGTGATCAAGATCATTGAAATTAATCATCTTTATCATCTTATCTTTCTTCTGGTTTTCATTTTTTCATTTTTTCTTCATGTTATCTATTCTCTATTTTTTTATTTTTTTTGTTGGTTTATGATTTTACCAATCAAAATAATATATGTCTATTGATTACTATACCACCCAAAAGGAAGTTATGGGTTGTGAATCCTAATGAAAATTCAAGTTCAGAATAGGTTAAGACTCCTGCAAAAAGTATGAGTTGTGCCTCTGAGTAATATAAAAAGAAGATTCTATAGCAGGTTATCATACCTCTAAATGAGAGTTTCTCTAATTGGGTACCAATATTCTCACGGACTAGAGATGGTTGATGAGTATACTAGGATCTTAGTGATCCGAACCACTATAAAAAGCCTCTATCTATTTCTTTTATTTCTACCATACTACATAACTTGAACACAAGTATAACTATAAATTAATTAATTAATGACATCTAATTTATTTTTATAAAAGTTTTTAAATGACTATTCACCCCTCTAGTATATTTTCCCATTAATTATGATTGGTATCAGATCCTGGAATCAAATTATTTATCACCATTTTTATTTTAATCCTTATTGGTATAGTTATGTTATTTATTTTTAACTACTGTGATAACTTAAATATCTTATACCCAACAATATAATGAATAAAATAAAATTTCTTATTGATAAAAGGTGTCAATGCCAATAATGGATGGATTCCAAAAAACTCACATTATTCAATGGAAGTGACTATGACAAGTAGAAATACTAAATGAAAGCGTACCTGAAATAGCTATGTGTGGATCACTATACTATCATGTAGAATTCATATGAGCCACCCAAAGTTGATCTAGATACACTTGTAGGTAATGAAATTATTAAGTATGTTTTGAATTATAAATTTAAGAATACTTTGTATTATACTATTAGTAGAAGTGTTTATATCCATGTTTCAACTTGTAAGAAAACCCAAGACATATTAATAATACTTCAACTCAATCATTATGGGAATGAACATCACATAATAACCAAGTTAGTAAAGCTATGACCATAATACCAAGACTTCATGATGGGAGAATAAGAGTTATTGAACCCTATGTTCCATTGGATTAAAAGTATTACAAATAGTATGAGTTCTCTGGGAGAAGTACTAGACAAAAAAAATAAATTTTAAAGAGTTATGAGTGCTATAAAAAAATATGAGATGCAAAAAAGGTGTCCATAAATGATAATATGAATTTTAATGAGTATAATTTAGTTGAACTAATATGCTCTTTATTGTAGTATTAATTAGAGTTGAAAAACATTGCTGATGATGAGTATACAAAGAGAAAATTTATATCTTTTAATTATAACATTAATTAAATATCTAAAACTCCTAAATCCTAGTTCTTAGAAAGAAACAAAGAGAAATATCAATTTAGCATGACCTTTTTCTGGTTTATTTAAAAAGGTGTCATAAGGTAGTTCAAAAAGTTTTATAAGAAATGTAATTATAGTAATTATAATTATGTATTAGAATTAACCTGTTATGAGTGTAGGAAGAAATTTTACATTAGAAAATACATCCCAAAAAATAAAACAACCAAATAAATATAAATAAAAAATTACAAAATAATTTTTTCGGAGGTTGGGATTGTTTAGAAAGTTATGATCAAGAAGTGATTTTGGAAGTGAATAGGATACAAGGAACCTTGCTCTGATGGGTGTATTGTGTGAAGTAACTAATTAAAATTTCACTTAATGAATTACTCTTACTAATATTTATCATAATTATATATTTGAAGATGAAAATGAAAATTATTCTGATTCATGTTATGAATCTAATTCTGTGAATTCTAAAGTTTAAAAACTACTTAAAGAAAATAAATAATTAAGTAATTATGGTGTCAGGATAATTGAAAAATGTACGGATCTAAAAATTTAAAATAATAAGTTGGTTAAATAAAATTAGAAATAAAAAAGGGCATGTGATAATTATCCTACTCTTGTTTCCCATAATGAAAAATCTAAAGAGAATTATTATTCTAAAATGTTAAAACTAAAATAAGAAAATGACAGGCTTAAAGGTTTTTTGGAAGTGAATAATAAAGATCAAGAAAGAAGATCTAATTTTATTTTGTATTATTTAAATAATATTGAGAATTATTATAAACAACTAAATTAAAAAAATTAGAAATTAATAAATACAACTTCTAGCTCTAATGTAAAATTTTATACTTATTTAGAAGCTATTCAGAAATAAAAAATGGATTTGAAAAAAGGTAGTTGTCAATATTAAATAAAATCTATCTAATTTTTTTCAAGGAAGAGAAAATTTTTATAAAATTATTTCTATGATCAAACCAAAATCTTACAAGAATGTTTTTTATAACAACTTTACACAAAACATTATTAAGACTACATTTGTTAAAATATCAAAAGAGAGTATTTATAATATACCTTTCTCTAATTATAGAATGTAAGGTAATTATTCTAATGAATTTATTTAATATTTAATCAATCCTTTGGTCATAATAAATATATTATATCTAATAATTTATTTTTAGAAATACCTATTAAAAGATGTTTGATGTTTGTTTGGGTGGAAAAAATAATCTACTATGAATTCAGTAGAACCTAAGACAACATGGGTACCTAAAGGATGTTACTCAAATACTATCAGACCTAAGATGGCCACCATGCCCCGACATGTACTTTCTTTTCATCCATCATTCATACTATCTTTTGTAATATAAAATGGTATTATGGTATAAAAATTATCTAAAATCCTTTTTATGTTATGCTAATTTTAGGAATTTTTGGCATGCACATTAAATTCAATTTTGTTCTTGAATGTAAGCTTGATATATCTTATTTAGTTAAAAAATTTTGTTTCATTATGATGATTATGTGTTTACATTTTCTATAAATCATCATAATATTTTTTTATATAGGGATGTATGAATTTAGGGGGAGTTACCCCTTGTTTATTAAATAAAAAGGAATACTTTTATGCAAGTTTTAAAATCATATTTTAAATTTTTACTGTATGTAAACTTAAAAATTGATCAATCTATTTGAAATAATCTTCAAAAAAAAATTAATTTTTAAGTAAGAACTCATGTTATGGTTTTTATCTTATAACAACATGATTTCACATAATATTATTGGAACAATTTTATTGTTACAATTATTTAACCACATATAACTTTACAAATTTGATTCTTATAGTGGATGAAATATAAATTTTCAATACTTCTAATCTAGTGAAGTTTTATATAAGTTTCTAAAAATATTTTAATATTTCTAATTTAGTTTATAACAGTTTTTTATTAGAATCTATTGGAATTCTAGATTGAAATAAATTGTTAATGTTTTACAAAATTGATTTGATTTTATAAATTGTTTTAAACACTAATGACAATAAAATTTGATTAATTAATCTAGTTTTACTAGATGTCAGATACTAAAACTCAGGTTATGCTTTTTTATTTTTAAAACATTAAAGAAAAACTCTTTATCATTTATTTTTGGAAGTAATATATAAAAGGACAATGATTTATTTTTTATTTTTTCGTAGAATCTTTTTGGTTTTCAGGTTATGAATCATTTAAAATAACTTATTTTAATAAATGGATGTCAAATATTTGTTTCAGTTTATTGTATACTGATTTATTTAGGTTTATTTATAAAAACTAAATAATTATTCTTGAAAGATTTATATTTTTATTTTTTTGATAAATTTCAAAAAGGGGGAGGAAATTTGGGTTTTAAATAACAATTTAGTTTTTCAATTTACAAAAAGTTGGAGATTTTTAGTGTTAGTAATTTTATTCATTGTATTTTATTTATTTTGATAAATTTAAAAATAAATTAATTTAGAAAAAATTCATTGTTAAATTATAAAAACCATTCATTTTTTATCCTTCAATGATAATTTTTAAAATCCGTTCATTTACATATACATTTTAAATATATTTATTTAGAAATATTGATTGAAAATTATTTAATTGATATAATTGGAATTAAATGATATAAATTTTTGTTAAGATTTATATATCTAGAATTAATGTATAACTTTATTTGAAGTTAAATTCTATAAGATCTTATTTCTTTTTTTTTGTTAAATTATAATTTCCTCACATTTAATTTAATTTAAGTTTTTTAAATATGTAATCATTTTTTCTATTACATTTGATAATGATTAATTGATAAATGTTAATTTTTTCAAATTGTCAATGTAATAATTTTTTTCTATTAATGTATTAATTTTTTAAAAGATAAATAATTACTTATTAAATTTTTAAGCTTATAATTTTTTTAATCATAAATTTAAAATATTATGTACATATATAATATATATATGTTTTTATTTTTGGTCATAATATTTTTAATTATGTTTAATTTATAACAATTTCCTTGGTTGCCTTTAGAAAAAAATTGGGCCAACCATGAAAAGAGATAAGGGTTATCCCTTTAACCACACATGAGGGACCCAAGGATCAACCTCGTGGAAGAGCTATTCCAATTAGTCTATATAATAGTTGGGAAGAGTAGGCCATGTACAGGCTTACAGGAGTGTGCTCATGAGCATGCATACTGATGGGTCGTGACCTTTATGTAAAGAGGTGTTTTCGGGTGCTGATCCACTACCTCTAAATCAAAATGGTAGTGGAACACATTGTAATATTAAGGAGAACCATTACTTTTGAAATAGCAATGTGGGGATCAATCATAGAGAAACATTGCTCACCCATCTCGAATGATATGTAAAAAGAACACCCATATGATCCATTGAATATGGGCCATTAAGTCTATCCTATAACATAGTCATCTTCTTTTAGTCAGAGGTTTCTTCATGCCTTGAGAGTTCTTTATACTGAAATGTTCAATTATCAACTGGATCCTTTAAGTAGGGATACCAAGTTACCTCTCTAGATTGATAATGGATTTAGTGTATCACCTCTTTAGAACAGGAGAGGGAACCTTTAGTTTGACCACCGTAGCATCTCCATGCACATCAGAAGTAATGGTATATACATTTTTTGATCATAGAACCTTCCTCAGTTGTAGATAATCCTTGTGAAAGTAGCTCTATGTTTCAATTTTATATCTATGTATCGACTGTAAAATATCTTTATGGTAGATCACCTACCATTGTATGACAACACCCACTGCTAGATAAAGGTAGAAGCAGATACTGCTGGAAAACTGTAGCACCACTCCCCATCCACTAGTGGTAGCATGTTTTTCCAATGAATGAACTTCTAGTAGCTATTCATTTATAGTATCAGTACCACTATGTGATAGCATATCACCACTATAATTTGGTGATAACACCAACACTTCAATGTGGTAGCAACATTGACCACAATGGTAGCATTAACAACATCTACTACTCCATGCACTAATGATAGATTACATCATCATAGTTGTACCATGCTTCACTATTTCTAGATCATACTTCAATGGTATATCAACATGACATTAAATCTTATATGATGATACATGATACAATGGTATCTCACACGACGGTAGTATGTCAATGGTAGAAACATCTTGTTACTGCTAGGTATTTTTATCTACCATCAGTTAATTTTTTTTTAAAATTATAATTGTTTTTATTTTAATTAATATGATTTAAATATATTTTATTTAATTAATGTTGTATTATATTTTTCTAAAAATATAATTATATGTTGGTTAAAAATATTTTTGAGCATATATTATGTACATTCACATATGGAGTATATTCTTTATCATACTCTTTTTTTTCATGAGTTTTTGTTTTTTCAATAAACTTTAAGTTTATTGATAAGATTTTTAAATGTTTTATAAATGTGAAATATACATGTTTTTACTAATGATAATTCTAAAAAAATTATGACCTTATTTTATGTCAAAATAAATGAGTGCCAAAAATATATGATATTAAGCATGGTATTTCCAAATACAGGTAATGATAATATAATGTATTGTTATTTTATAACTCATGACATGCAGTGATTGGATAATGTAACGCTCTAAGAAAATCTTGGATTTAATTATATTGTGGGATTAGTCTATTGGGATGTGATTAAGTGATAAAATAATCATCTTATAGTTTATTCAATAAAAATTGTTTTACACAATTCTTGATGCACATGCGATTAAAAACTCCCATGACTTCTATTCCATTTCTACGATCATGAAGGAACTTCCACATTTAAATCCTTACTATTGAAGTGATCAAGATAAAAAAAACTTCATTGTTTTCATCATTCGATCTTTCTAATATTTTTAATTGTTTTTTATTCATATTATCATTTATTTATTTGTTCATAATTTTTTGTGTTAGTTTATGATTTTCCCAATCAAAATTAGGTCTATTTATTAGTAATTATATCACCCAAAAAAAATCTTATTTTTGATTTTTGAAGAAAATTCAGGTTCATACTCGGTTAATTTTATTATACAATGTTTGGGTTATGTGTCCAATTAATGTAAAAGGTAGGGTTTATAATAGGTCATCATGAATATAAAAGCGAGTTTCTCCTAGTGGGTACCAATATTCTCGTAGAGTGAACAAGGGTGATAAGGTGAATTGGATCTTGGTGTTCTAAACCACTATAAAAAATGTGTTTACTTATTTTATTTTCACCTCACAACATAACTTGATCAAAAATATCACTATAGATTCTTTAATTAATAAAATATTATTGATTTTTGATAAAAGTTTCTAAATGATTATTCACCCCTACTATATTCTATTTTTAAATCAATTATGATCCACCATAAGAGTTAATAAGATACTACTAACGGACCTTAACATAAGTACATAAGATATAATACTGCATGAAATGAAAGTAAATAGAGTATATATAACAAAAATTATCCCACAAAAGTACATCACATATGCTGGGTATTTGGAGACTAGATTCAACAACTTTTGCACTATGCCTGAAGGAATGTCAACCAACCTCCTGATACATACCCCTTGATGGGATATTCCCAAACATGTCTGACACAACCCCTTGACGGGATAGTCCAATGCATGTTGACCTATCTCCAGATACATCCCTCTATAAAGATATTCCATTAATACCATCCTACATGATCAAATTTAGAAGATATAAGAATAGAACATACAATATAGGATACCAATGATAGATCATTATCTTGTCAAATAAAGTAAGTACCATAATCATCACAAAACACATGCAAGAAACACAAGAAAAGGTCTCATGGATATACATTCACACCTCATGTGATCAAGAAATAGACATAGGTCTCATGGGGATGCCCAAACATCCCAAAAATCATGCCAAGAACCCCTATAAAACTTTCACTAAAATCAAGGAATTCCTACCTCACGTACAATGATGATCGATAATAAGGGTCACCATATGAGTCCAAAAACACCAAAAATTCCTAGAACCAATCCAAAAAAAACATGATTTAGAATCTTACTATCAAGGTTGAAAAGAAGAAACACTCTAGAGGTATATCAAGTCCAAACATACTCGATAAAATCCACTTTCGAAAACGATCTTGGTCTAATTGGTGTGAAAAATTCAAATCATTGAATATGGGTTACAATTATATCAAATATCCATGAAAACCTTTTTATATCATGAAAATAACCATATATTAGATCAAAAAATTGAGAATATAATTGGGTTGACTAATTAGAAAATAAGGGAATCGATCTTGATTAAGGGACACACCAGATTAAGAATGCAGGATAGATTTGTTGTTCGGGCATCAAACAGAGGAGTTAGAAGGGGAGAAGAGGACCCAAAACCAATAGGAGAAGTATCCTAGGGTGATGGGTGTTAAATGGGGTCTGAAGAATGAGAAAAAAGCAATTAGATTCCAGTTTTTAAAAAAGAACCTATAAACTCATCATCATTACTGGGCTTTGTCAAACACCACCGACAAGCCAGTGGCCTCCACCATTTGGTTGGTGGCCTTATGGCAGAACTAATTATTCCCAGAAGCCCTAACAATTGGCTGGAGGTATCCACTAGAAAGATATTGGATGGTGGATAGAATTTAATCTTCCCAGGAGCCCCACTAGCTAACTAGTGGGACTTATATAGTTTAAAGAGCTACAACACATCCACCGGCTTAGCCTTTTCCCATTTCCATACTCCCAAGCACCTCTAACATACCCCAATTTACTTTAAAACATGATGAAAATATATTTAAAATTTAAAAAGTTTCATACCTGAAATAGAGGTTTCACATATACTGGAAAACTTGGATCCATTTTCAGGGAGTTTATTTGAGTATCTACTTGTTATTGCGTATTTGTAATTTTTTCATGATCATATTTGTGTTTCTTTTCTTTATTTTCTATTTTTACTTCTTTATTTGATTTTTATTTAACTAGGATAATAATAATATAGGTACTATTATTTATTATATCCACACATTTATTCTCAGTTTAATTAGATTAAAATAATCACTAATGAGGTCACAACACCACACTTAACACACTTATTTAACACTAATCAATCTTTATTCCCATATGAGCATGATGAGGAAAAAATTTAAGAGGAGAGCCATGATAAAACTTTGGTATAAACTAATGGTTGAGAGGATGGAATATTATAAAATAATGAACCCAAAAATATCAACCACATATTCCCCCAAAACATCAATGTGAAGAAAAAACTAAACTTGATAATATCTAAACATACATCAACAACTCACTTTCACTAGACCCACAAGGTGAGATGAGAGAGTTTAATGAAATTATATATAATATGGAAACCAACCTATAAGAACTAATGGACCAAGAACAACAAAAATAATAAAAAGAAGAAAACCCAATGTCCTTTTCATAGTAACACATCTATGATGTGTAACCAACACTTGAGAACCTTCGCTCCCACAAATTTCAAGGATTTTAACCGAGGTACTCATTGAGTAAAAAATACTTCCATTTGAACCATTATAGGGAGATGACTAAACCCTGAACTCTATTATTTTTATATTTTATAAAATTAATTTGACAACCAACCCTCATTTTTTTGAAAATTCAAATTCTACACTAATGTAGTATGTCTTTAAAGAAGAGGTAGAAAATGATATGTTGGGTTTTGAAGATAATTTGACGGATTCACCACCCTTTCTAATAAATATAAATATAGAGGCTTTCATTCAAGAATAAAAGATCATGGATTGTCCACCAAATAGATTATAACCCTTTTTATACGTTTTTATTGATTTTTTATTACTTTAAATAACTTCTTACTCCATTTTTATTGAAATTATAGGTATGAATGAGTTTTATAACACCCTGTACTATGATGGAGTGGTTGATAATTACAATGGATAATGGGGGTAGTATAATATGAGGTAATGAAAATATATAATTATTTATATGATAATTAATTTATAATAAATGAATCATAATAATTTTTCTCATTAAAAATAAAAGAAAATGGAAAGATATCAATAATAATGGTAGATAAATAGTTATGATCCCTTACTTCGGAATAATAATGCCAAAAAAAAGTTATGATGAGAGAAAATAAAAAATATTTGATTAATAATATATCAAATGGATGATAATAAAATGGAATAAAAAGTATGGTTGTATATGAAAAATAATTTTAAATGAAATTATAACAAAATAAATGAAATAGAAATAGAAATAAAAGGATTATAATCCCCTACTTCCAAGGTAGCTTCTTATATCTTGATAAAAACACTTAAGAACATTATAAACTCTTGGGAGGAAAAAATAGAGGGAATTAATTCTTAATAGATTTGAATTTGATAAGGACGAGATATTGGTTGGAAGTGATCTCCTTTTATAGGTGAAAAAGAGGGAAATTTCTTTGGAAACTTGTGTTAGGTGAGGGGTAAATGTAGAAAAACATGGGAGTTTGGTGTTTTAGGTAAGGGGATGTTGGTGAGACATATGGGTTTTAATTTATAACCAACCAAAGGTATTATATAAGGTATTTGTATCATGTAATTTAAATTAAATTTAAGCCATGATATACTACCTTTTCCACTTATTAACTAGTATAATTATTTACCATGGTAATTATTTTTTTTACCAAAAATATAAAATAAACCCCCTTTAAAAATTTAAATGATTTGATTATAAATTTGGATCCTATTTATTCTAATTAAATTTATAAATTGGAAAAAATTATGTTTTTAATGAAATAATATAATATATAGATTTTTTTTGTACAAAACATAACCTTCTAAATATTAAGTGTTCTTAATATTATTTCATATCAATCACCAATTAAATGTTTGATGAATGGAGGAATATTTATTTATTAATTGTGTATAAAAATAAAGGATACATTTTAATTTTTTTGAATTATATGGAAATTATTCCTATGATTCATACCATGAAACTTTAGGAGAGGGTGACTGAATAAAGGATTTGATGGGAAACTGAAGTTTTAGATAATCAATTTGGTTTTATGTTTAGAAATTAAAAAAATAAGAATAAATAAATTTTATTATAGTTTATTTTAAGTATTATCATAAAAATAACATGATTTAATATAGTTTTAATTGATGTGTAAAATTCATATAATAAATTTCTTAGAGAGGATTTATGAAAATCTATTGAAAGAAAAGTGGTGCTTATGGAATATATCAAACTCATCCAATAAATATATGAAAATAATTTAAATAAATTTATAAGTATTTTAGGTTACACTATAGAATTTTCTATATCAATAAGACTACATCAAGGTTTATATCTAATCCCATACCTTTTTTTTCTTTGGTCTTATATAAACTTACAAATCATATTCAACATGAGATTCCTAAATCCAAGTATTTGTTACAGATGATTATATTTCTTTTTGTAGAATCCAAAGATACATTCAATTTAAAGTTAGATATTTGGAGATATACTTTATAATAATTTTTTTCATATTAATAGGGATAATATAGAGTATATAAAGTATTGTTTTCGAAAAGGATTGTATAGTAATGTTGTAACGCCCCGACCCCAGCTACCCAGAGTCGGTGCATTATTGCGTAACATTGGCATGATCATAAAAGATCAAGTCTCGAAAGACTGATTAGTTTAGTAGACTTGGAATCACTAGATACATTCATAAATGTAACATTACATCATAAAGTGAAAAACTACAATAACAAAGTCTCCATAGTCCACACTTCTATCCTCTTCGGACTATCCCTGTAGGTCATTCATAAAATACTTCTTCACATCCTGGAAAATATTAAAACATTGAAAGGGGTGAGCTCAGATACTCAGTAAGGATAAAAATATTGCAGAAGCTTTCGTAAATAAACATTAACATTTAAGGCAATGTATAACTAAAACAAAATCCTTTTTAAACTTTAACTTCAGCATAATATGACAAAAATAAATTAAATAATGCCATTTACTTACTCACATGGATATTCTACTAGTCGAATACTCACATGCAATATCAATAACCACTTTTATAATGATGGAATGCATAATGCCAGACTATCATAACCACGTAGCCAATGCCTCATGCCAAGACCACAAATAAGATTTTGTCAAGGCCTCGTGCCAAGACACTAGTTTGTCTCATGAGACCTACCGATGCATCGAGGAGCTATAGCGGGCTCCACCCATCACTTATTAAATCTAATGCATTCCTCATATGAATAGTTTTAAACATATCATAAACCATAACATAATCGTATCACATAAAACATGCATAAAGGAAACATAACATTTCCACATTTCAATCACAAGATATCAATACAACATATTGATATAATAAAAACACTTTCAAAACCATTTTCAATACCAAAATAAAGGAAAATTAAAACTTTGTATTTTTTTCATTTAAAAAAAGTTATGGCTTGTAGAGGAAGCCGAAACTCAAATAATGGTCACGGCGGCAGAGAAGTCATTGTCGCCGCATACGTAAGAAAAACATTCCTTTTTTTCGTTTAGTAAAAACGCTTTGTATAAAAAGATTTATTTTGAATAAAAGTAAAAGTCAAAGGGGTTTATACACCGTATAAATGAAAGTTGTGTATAAAACCAAATATGCCTCAATGAAAGGATATTGAGACGAAGTCCTTACAAAGATCATTTTTAAAATAAAATAGATCTATTATGTGTATTCATTATAAGTACACATAAAGAAAGTACAAATACAAGATATGACATAATAACATCATGACATATTTTGAAAGTAGAAGATTAACCCAAAGAATGGAAATTGGGTTAAGAAATTCCCTTACCTCGTGTCTGAATTCACTCGACCGTTCTTTGATCTCCTGAATAATAAACTAGAGTTTATCTCTACCTTCTTAAGAACCTTTTTCAAGTTCATTATTCCTTTTATATCACTTATTACCATGTCATTAACATTATGTAATTATTTATGTTTATAACTGTCGTTTTGTCGATCTTAGGTACTTGATCAAAAATAAACTTCTTATAATTACACTTTGTTCATGTGGTAAAATATCCATTATATCCATAATTATATTCATGATGTATATATCATATACATAATATATATCCAGTATATACATTCATTTATAATATTACATAACATTTGGAGGTAAGAAATGAAATGCACCGTTCATGGAGACGGTAAGTCGTACGTACGCATGAACGCTACTTCCATTTCCATTTCATATTTAATGGAATGAAGTTATAATTATATAAAGGTATAATATAATTCCAGTATAATATAATGTATAATACCATTTACTCCATCCTTTATACATCTCACATATGACATTAACGATTCAAATCACTTTAAGGGGGCGGTAGTCTGCACTTCCTAAAATGAAATTATCGCGTTTACCCATAATGGAAATCATAAATTATGCCATAAATGAGAAATAAAGAAGAATAAGGAAAACATAAACATAATATATATATCATATATGAAAATAGTGTCATTAAAATGGCCACCATTAGAGGTGTTAAAAGAATATTGAACAATCATCGTTTCGTGAGGTAGTATTTCGCCACCCACAGAAACAGTATGTTATTTAACCATTAGACGAAGGTGTGTGTAAGTGTAAACCAAATAATTATCATAAAAACATCCTAGTATATTTTAGATACTGGTGTTGTTACAAAAGAAAGGAATAAAAATATTTTAAGGGGTTGGAGAAGCAAAATAAAACAAAACAACATTAGAGAAGACATTACCTTAAAATCGGGTAACTCTTTTTGATTTGAGCCAAAGGCTTCCTTGGGAAGACTTATGCCCAAAGTGATGATTCTAAGAGTAAGGGAGGGAAGTTGAGAGAGTATTTTGGCAGAGTTTGGCCGAGCCAAAAGGCTTTGAAGGTGTGAGTAAGGTGGTAGTGGTGGGGGCCTTTTATAAGAGGAGAGAAGGGGCACTCTTGGAAAGATTGAAATGTTACATTATTCTGAAATGCTTTTTCGGATTCTAAAGGCCCCACACTTATATATTTCGAGGATGAGGTGATAAGGGTTCTAAATATACTAATCTAATAGGTTTTTTATAAGCTTAAGTCTTAGATTTTACATTATCTTTTCATTTTATATAAATCGTTAATTAATGAGGTAATCGCTGCATCATCATTGTGTCATAAATAATTTAATTTATTTATTTTTTAAAAATTATAAAAAAAATATCATGATTTAGGAAATATTTTTAGCTTTCTAATTAATATTTATAGTCAAAAGTATGACTTGTATAACCCCATTTAAAAATTGTTTTAGTAAAATAACTCTTGTTTGTGACATTTTTATTTTAACATTAAATAAAAAGTTATTTATGTCATTTTCTTACCAAAGTGGCTCCATGGGGTCCCCAAGTTGACTCATGGATTTTCTTGGTCGGCCATGACACATACAATAGTGGTAGGACAAGTGTAAAGGTCATTACATATTTTTATAATACTATTTTTACCTTAAATTTCACTAATTACCTTTAATCGTGATTAATTAAACTTAAAAGTTACTATTCACCAAAAAATTATTTTAATACCATTGAACCACATTTTACTTTCTAATTACAACCATGTATGTTGGATTTTTGAAAATCAAATCACAGAAGTGTTAATGTTTCATTTAAACGAAAATCAGTTTTTTAACTACAACTTAGTGGTTTCACTATTCATAAAAAATTGAAGTTTTTCAGAACAATGCCAAAATTTCACCCTAAGCTATAATTGATATTCCGAATTCAAAAATGATGTATATTTAAAAAAATTCCAAACATATAAGTTGTATTAATTAATTTCATAATTAATTCCCGTTGTCACAACAAATAGCGTGTTTTTAAGAAATAATATATATCAAAAGATTGGCAATTGTTTATGTCCAATTTCAAAGTCAAATTAATTCTAATGACCACCATTGGATAAAATGATAAAAATTTATTCTAATTATACATTAAAACCACTCAATAGTATAATTTATCACTATTAATTATTTTGATTAAAAAATTTGTTTTTAAGTAATTTTCACTATTCAAAGCAAATTGGAAGTTCTCAGAAAATTACAAAAAATTCAACTTAGGATAATTTCGATATTACGAATACAAAAATAAAGTCCATTTTGAATTATAAAATTTCTATAATTTTAAAAAGTGGTTATTACTATTCATAACGGCTACTTTGATTGGTCGTGGTGTGTTAGAATCTCGAACTTGCATACAATGCAAGCTATTGCATTATTAAAAGAGAAGCGTATCGTGAAAGCTTGGGGTGTTACATTCTCCCATCCTTCAATAAATTACGCCCTTTCAATTTGAAAATGTTCTTCGAAAATAAAAGGTTGAAAATATAAAATACCTTTGTGGAAAACCCACATCAGAAATAGGGTTAATAAGAATATAACATTAAAAGAAAGAAAGAGAAGTACAAAGGTCACCCGAGATAGCCCATACTAGGATTATATGAAAATATGGATATCGAAGAGAATCAAACCATCAAGGTTTTATGGAGAGTTGTAGAAAACTGGATTAGGAGAAAGTTAACCATAAGAAAATCACAAACTTGTGATTGGTTAAACGGTCATTGAATCCCCAGTTGGAAAAGTTAACCGACAACGTTTTTGTTTTAAGTAACCTTTAATAAAGTTGATGAATTTATTTAAGAGATTTACTAATAATGTAAGGAAACATATTTACATGTCATGTAGGATTTCATTCTTTAATAAATTTTTACCACGAACCCATCTTTCACTCCAAATGGTAACAGAACTCAAAAATATTCTATTTATCCTAATTGTATAAGGTTCCAAATATTACCACATACCATTTAGATTAGGAAAACTATTTTGTAATAACCAGGGAATTCTTGTAGGCTAGTGGTAGGTAATAAAGGCCTGTCGCACTATGGTTGTGGGTTCGATTCCTGAAGCTTTATCCGACGCGACGGGTTATGTCCCACCCTGCAGGTTGTCCTTTTCCTAAAACTATAGTATTATAATATTCCAAAAATAATCTTCATAAATGTTTTAACCTTAGACAATATTATCCAAAGTTCAACTTAATTTATTCCAACCTTTATAGTTATCCAAAATACCTCTATACAGACTTTCTCTAAAAGGTCTCTAAATTCCAAAATCAATTGTAACATCAGATTACCCAAACAATGTAAAGTTTCTCTTATTGTCACATACTAAAAATATGATTACCTTCATCATATTAAAACCTTAATGAAAAAAACAAGTACTGCAGTACAATCCATATATATATCACATTATTATTATAACCAGAATATAATCCTTTAGTCCAAAAGCACCAATAAATTAATTATTCCACTTCAACTATAGTAACAACATAAGATTGTCCTTGATCCATTGGAGTTTTCTGAGGTAAGTTTCCCTGACGCTTAGGACATTCATTTGCATAATGCCCCATTTCCCTACAATTTTAGCATTCAACATTGATATCCTCTTTCTTTCCCTTGCAATCATGCGCCTGATGACCTTTTTCCCTACATTTATAACAAACTCCCATTCCTTTTAGGAAAGTACCAGGGTGATTCTTCCCACAATTATCGCATAATGGAAAATCCTTCTTTCCCTTTTTCCCTTTATCTGTCTCTTGTTCCACCGTTCTCTTCTTCTCTTGCTTTACTTTATTGTCATAATATTTAGAGAATTCATTTTCTGTCTTGATAGCACATGAGACAATATCTTCGTATGATGAGAAGGATTGTGAGACTAAGGCTCGACGAAGAAGCGGTTTTAACCCATCAAAGAAACGATCCATATTACTTCTTGGGTTACATATATAATCTAATGCATGCCTCGCTAACCGTGTAAAGTTATACTCATACTTTGCGACATTCTCATCCTCCTTCTGCCTCAGACTCAGAAATTGAATTTCCATATCTGCTCGATGGTCATGTGGAAAGTATTTTTCTAAGAAAATATCTTTGAACTCTCTCCATTCCATATTTGATACTTCTTCATCTTCCTTTGTGTTTTAAATCAATGACCACCATTGATCAGCATCTCCAGTGAGGCGGTAAACTGCCATGATAACCTTTTCCCTTTCACTACTCCCCAAGGCTTGGAATATTTTCTCTAAGGAGTTTATCCATTGCTCAGCTACTAATGGATTTGTACCCCCATTAAATGTTGGTGGTTGTTTCCTCATGAAACGATCTAACATTGATCCTCCACGTTGCGGATCAGGGTGCTCCATACGAGTAAGGTTATTATTCATAACCTGAGTGAGTTGTCCTTGTATGGTAATAAGTTGATCAACACCAGTTGTATCTCTAGATCCACAATAATTATCTTGAGAAAGAGGGAAATCCCTACACGGAGTGCCTGCATTGATACGGTTTCCATTCCATCCACTAGGCGCCATTTCTAAACAATGGCATAAACTAGATTAGTTTATGAATCAAAATACATAATTCCATACTTGTAAAATACTTAACATAAATTGAACTATTTATGGATATAATACATAAAAATGATTTCTTTGAGGAAGTATATACTCATAACCCTTCATAGTGGTTTGTAAAGAAAATGAGAATTATCCTAAGCATATCCCCCGGGAGTGTCATAACCAAGAGTGTAGCAAGGCCCGTTGTCGTGCACCAGTTCCCATTCGAGTCTAGCTCAAAGCGGTGTTTTCGGGTTTTACCCCTAAGTACATCTGTGCCAGAGCCGCCTCTACCTGCTCGTATCCAGACAGGGATGTATTTCTTGGAAAACTCACAACATCTCTATAATACGAAAATTCTAGGAAGTTCTTCTATACTAATCCTCAAAGTCTATCTTTGGGCTATGTGCTCTAATCAGATTTTATATAAATCTAGCTTCCAAGGTTAGTACTAAACTACCTCTGATACCAACTATAACGCCCTGACCCCTGCTACCCAGAGATGGTTCATTATTGCGTAACATTGGCATGATCATAAAAGATCAATTCTCCAAAGACCGATTAGTTTAGTAGCCTTGGAATCTCTAGATACATTCATAAATGTTACATTACATCATAAAGTGAAAAACTATAATAACAAAGTCTCCATAGTCCACACTTCTATCCTCTTCAGACTATCCCTGCAGGTCATTCATAAAATACTTCTTCACATCCTGGAAAATATTAAAACATTGAAAGGGGTGAGCTTATATGCTCAGTAAGGATAACAATATTGCAGAAGCTTTTGTAAATAAACATTAACATTTAAGGCAATGTATAAATAAAACAAAAGCCTTTTTAAACTTTAACTTCATCATAATATGGCAAAAATAAATTAAATAATGCAATTTACTTACTCACATGGATATTCTACTAGTCGAATACTCACATGCAATATCAATAACCACTTTAATAATAATGGAATGCATAATGCCAGACTATCATAACCACGTAGCCAAGGCCTCGTGACAAGACCACAAATAAGATTCTGTCAAGGCCTCATTCCAAGACACTAGTTTGTCTCATGAGACCTACCGATGCATCGAGGAGCTATAGCGGGCTCCACCCGTCACTTATTAAGTCCAATGCATTCCTCATATGAATAGGTTTAAACATATCATAAACCATAACATAATCGTATCACATAAAAATGCATAAAGGAAACATAACATTTCCACATTTCAATCACAAGATATCAATACAACATATTGATATAATAAAAACACTTTCAAAACCATTTTCAATACCAAAATAAAGGAAAATTAAAACTTTGTATTTGTTTTTCATTTTAAAAAAAGTTATGGCTTGTAGAGGAAGCCGAAACTCAAATAATAGTCACAACGGAGGAGAAGTCGTTGTCGCCGCATACGTAAGAAAAACAGTCCTTTTGTCGTTTAGTAAAAACACTTTGTATAAAAAGATTTCTTTTAAATAAAAGTAAAAGTCAAAGGGGTTTATACAAAGTATAAATGAAAGTTGTGTATAAAACCAAATATGCCTCAATGAAAGGAGATTGAGACGAAGTCCTTACAAAGATCATTTTTAAAATAAAATAGATCTATTATGTGTATTCATTATAAGTACACATAAAGAAAGTACAAATACAATATATGACATAATAACATCATGACATAATTTGAAAGTAGGAGATTAACCCAAAGAATGGAAATTGGGTTAAGAAATTCCCTTACCTCGTGTCCGAATTCACTCGACCATTCTTTGATCTCCTGAATAATAAACTAGAGTTAATATCTACCTTCTTAATAACATTTTTCAAGTTCATTATTCCTTTTATATCACTTATTACCATGTCATGAACATTATGTAATTATTTAAGTTTATAACAGTCGTTTTGTCGATCTTAGGTACTTGAGTCAAAAATAAACTTCTTATAATTACACTTTGTTCATGTGGTAAAATATCCATTATATCCATAAATATATTCATGATTTATATATCATATACATCATATATATCCATTATATACATTCATTTATAATATTACATAACATTTGGAGGTAAGAAATGAAATGCACTGTTCATGGAGACGGTAAGCCGTACGTACGCATGAACGCTACTTTCATTTCCATTTCATATTTAATGGAATGAAGTTATAATTATATAAAGGTATAATATACCTCCAGTATAATATAATGTATAATACCATTTACTCCATCCTTTATACATCCCACATATGACATTAAGGATTCAAATCACTTTGAGGGGGTGGTAGTCCGCACTTACTAAAATGAAATTATCGTGTTTACCCATAATGGAAATCATAATGTATGACATAAATGAGAAATACAGAAGCATAAGAAAAACATAAAAATAATATATATATCATATATGAAAATATTTTCATCAAAATGGCCACCATTAGAGGTGTTAAAAGAATATTGAACAATCATCGTTTCTTGAGGCAGTATTTCTCCATCCACAGAAACAGTATGTTCTTTAACCATTAGACGAAGGTGTGTGTAAGTGTAAACCAAATATTTATCATAAAAACATACTAGTATATTGTAGATACTGGTTTTGTTACAAAAGAAAGGAATAAAAAGAGTTTATGAAGTTGGAGAAGAAAAATAAAACAAAACAACATTAGAGAAGACATTACCTTAAAATCGGGTAACTCTTTTCGATTTGAGCCAAAGGATTCCTTGGGAAGACTTATGCCCAAAGTGAGGCTTCTAAGAGTAAGGGAGGGAAGTTTAGAGAGTATTTGTGAAGATTTTGGCCGAGCCAACAAGCTTTGAAGGTGTGAGTAAGGTGGTAGTGGTGGGGACCTTTTATAAGAGGAGAGAAGGGGCACTCTTGGAAAGATTGAAAGGTTACATTATTATGAAATGCTTTTTCGGATTATAAAGGCCCCACACTTATATATTTCTAGGATAAGGTGATAAGGGTTCTAAATATACTCATCCAATAGGGTTTTTACAAGTGTAAGTCTTATATTTTACATTATCTTTTCATTTTATTTAAATCGTTAATTAATGAGGTAATCGCTACATCATCATGGTGTCATAAATAATTTAATTTATTTAATGTCTAAAAATTATAAAAATATATCATGATGTATTAAATCTTTTTATCTTTCTAATTAATATTTATAGTAAAAAATATGACTTGTATAACCCCATTTAAAAATTGTTTTAGTAAAACAACTCTTGTTTGTGACATTTTTATTTTAACATTAAATAAAAAGTTTTTTATGTCATTTTCCTACCAAAGTGACTCCATGGGGTCCCCAAGTTTACCCATGTATTTTATTGGTCGTCCATGACACATACAATAGTGGTAGGACAAGTGTAAAGGTCATTCCATATTTTTATAATACTATTTTTACCTTAAATTTCACTAATTACCTTTAATCGCGATTAATTAAACTTAAAAGTTACTATTCACCAAAACATTATTTTAATCCCATTGAACCACATTTTACTTCCTAATGACAACCATGTATGTCGTATTTTTGAAAATAAAATCACAGAAGTTTTAATGTTTCATTTAAACGAAAAATCAGTTTTTTAACTACCACTTAGTGGTTTCACTAATTATCAAAAATTGAAGTTTTTCAGAACAATGCCAAAATTTCACCCTAAGCTATAATTGATATTCCGAATTCAAAAATGATGTTTATTTTAAAAAATTCCAAAAATATAAGTTTCATTAATTAATTTCATAATTAATTCCCGCTGTCACAACAAATAGCGTGTTTTTAAGAAACAATATATATCAAAATATTGACAATTGTTTATATCAAATTTCAAAGTGAAATTAATTATAATGACCACCATTGGATAAAATGGTAAAAATATATTCTAATTATACATTAAAACCACTCAATAGTATAATTTATCACTATTAATTATTTTGATTAAAAAAGTTGTTTTTAAGTAATTTTCACTATTCAAAGCAAATTGGAAGTTCTCAGAAAATTACAAAAAATTCCACTTAGGATAATTTAGATATTATGAATACAAAAATGAAGTCCATTTTGATGTATAAAATTTCTATAATTTTAAAAAGTGGGTATTACTATTCATAACGGCTATTTTGATTGGTCGCGGTGTGTTAGAATCTCAAACTTCCGTACAATGCAAGCTATTGCATTATTAAAAGAGAAGCGTATCGTGAAAGCTTGGGGCGTTACAAATGTTGTATATGTGAGATTATAAGGCCACTTTATTTCAATAGTTGATCATTTTTTATATTTAGGCTCACTTATGAAATGTGATGTAGATATTAATGTAGATGTATCTCATATTATTCAAACGTTATGGATAAAATGGAGAAAGTATTCTAGGGTTCTTTTAAATCGTAAAATTATATTACAATTGAAGGGTAAATTTTATATGGTCATTATTAAACTGACTATTCTATATGGTAGCGAGCGTTGACCTATGAAGGGAAATATTGAAAAAAATAAGATTAGTAGGATTAAAAATGTTAATATGGTCTTGTGGACATACTAACATGGCTAAGATCATAAATGAATGTGTTCTTTAGAGAATTGGAGTGGTTCTAATTGGTGACAAGATGAATGAGATTAGATTAAGATGGTTTGGACATGTTTGAAGAAGAATAAGGGATGGGACTATTAGTAGAGTAAAATTATTGAAAAATTCACTTATTAAAATCGGTATAAGTAGGAATAAAAGGAACCATAAATAAATCATTCAAGATGAACTTCTTTTAAATGGTTTAAATGAAAATATATTCATTAATAGAGCCAATTTATGATGTTTGATCCAAGTATCCAACCTCATTTAATTGGGTTTAAATATTGTTTGTTGTTATTTTTTTTTATTTATCAAAACATTACACTATATTAATCTTTTAAGTGTTCAATTTAATTTATTATGATAAAAATACACAATTTTTAGAAAAATCTAATTCTTTGAAAAATTTATATTTTACCACGAATATTAATATTTACCTTGATAACTTATTTTTATGCAAAAAACCATATTTCATAATTTGTATATTTTGGTTCTAAATTTTAATTTCATTTTATTAAAATAATTATCTATCTATTTAAACTTTAATTATTAAATAAAAATAATTATATATTTTAAAATCATGCATTTGGAACCTAAAATTAAAAAACCCTTATTCAAGTAAATCAAAGTTTATATAGAGTCATATATGTATAATTATATTAATATTAAATAATTAATTTAATTATTCAATAATTATGAATTATTAATTATATTCTTATTAATTTTTTTTATGAATTTTTTTGGGAAGGTGAATAAATATAAGTTAATATGGTTACCCAAGATAATCATACATAAATGATACATTGATACCACGATTTAATTAATACATCTCACAAATATCCTTACAACATAAGGACCTAACAGTTTAGTGTATTGGAGTCTGGCTATATAAACATCTTATTTTACAGCACTGGTTGAAATTTCCCCATAATCGCGATCCTATAGACCCTCTTTCACATTTCTCATATGATATAATCATCTTTATAACATGGGTAATGAAAATATAAGATAGGGTTTAGTTCAAATGCTTAGTAAGGGAAACATTTCAACTAATCACAACTTTTAAATCTTAAACATGAGAGAAAACATGAGAAAGAGAGAAAAATCTAATAAAAAGTTCATGGGATCATAATTGAAAATCATAAAAATTTATCGATTATTAAGAATCATAGTATAATAATATAAAACCAAATAAAGGTAATCAAAAAAATTCTTAAAAACACATAATAGGAATTAAATAAAACTATAAATAATAACATGAGAAAGTTAAATATCTTTAGAACATGTGATATCATAATAATTTGGTATAAATTGGAAATAAAGCATAAATTAGGAAAAGGAAGTGGCACAAACACGATCATTGATAAAAAAACATAGTGGAGTAGGCTTCAACCATTGATACCCAAAGTGGAGTAGGAATCACTAACTAATTACCATATTGGAGAAGGCATCACTACCTGATTACTATAGTGTATCAAGAATCACTAACCGATTACCATAGTGTATTAGGCATGACCACCTAACTTTTATAGTGGATAGAGCATTCCTTACTCAATTACCAAAGTTATCCCATGAAACATAAAACCTTAACCAATGCATTGGAGGGTGATATTGGACCTTTCTAATCATCATCCATACATATGAGTGCCACATAAAATAAAATCATTTATCTTATCATAAATCACCCATGGGAATAAAATGGGTTTCAAAAATTTTCAAAATGGCACCATAAAAAAGATAAACACAATCATTTGATGATAAAAATGTTATAACCCAAAATAAGTATTTAAAAATCAAAAATTGATCAATTTATTAACCACTAATTAATTGGATAACATTCCTTTGAAAATGGAATATAAATCACCAAAATTAATTTTCAAAAAAATTTCTTAATATCACCTTAAAAAGATGTGATTTTAAAATAATTTTATATAAATATTTCTTTTAAGATGATGATAAAACTTTTTAAAAAATTACCTAAAAACAAATTCCCATAAATATACCTTGATAATAAATAGAAAATATGTCAAAATATGAAGTAAAAAGGAATAATATAAGATCATTATAACAACCCTAATACTCTTAAAATATTTTTTACTGAAATTGTATAGTAAAATTCATTATAAATATATAATGAAATGAGTGGTATTTTAAGGAATCTATACTGATGGAATAGTAACTAGAACTTAGGAATAGTAACATGGCCATTAAGAATAGTAATGTTGAAAATATAATAGTAACCTAACCTATGAAAGTATAAATAAAATAAATGTATCTTAAAAGTAAAAATATGATATATTTATATCATGGAATGAGTGAATAAATGTTTTGAAAATGATAAATTAAGTGTTGGTATTTTTGTGAACCATAAATGTTTATTTATAATTTAATGATTTAAAAGAAACTTTATTCTCATAAAATAGATTCATAAATTAATATTTTATTTTCTTATGATAATAAGATAATTTTATGAGACGTTAATTAGTTTTTCAAAGTGTTATAAAATCGACAAGTAATTTTACAAGGATAGCCTCAGAGAGGTGTCTTTCCGAGCTCCCGTGGTGGCTAGGGTTCCACCTCCTCTTCCTTTTCCCTTACCCCTCTAGCCTAGATTAGATCATCTCCTTCAATCCTCATCCCAACTAAGGCACGTATGGATTCAGTGTGATGCGTCTGGGTTCTGAGGTTTTCTTCTCTGTCTCCCACTCCCGGTGTCATCTGATCGTTGGTGTTCCAGCATGTAGCTCAGCATGCTTGTGCCTTCTAATGAAGACGTCTGTTAGTGATGTCTGTCGATGAAGTCTTAGTGGTGATCAGGTGTTCGACTTAGTGCCCCTTCCATCAGTGACTTCTTGGCTCAGATCTTTAGGATCGGTTCATCCAGTGCCGAATGCATTCCGACTCGGTTCTTCTAGTGTATCTTGGAATTTCCTTGAGGGGTTATGACGAGTTTCCATGGGTCACAGCATTGATCTGCTATTTCAGTGGGGGAGGCTTTTTGATCTTTCTTCTGTGTGTTTTCTGCAGGGTTTATGCTTCGATGATTTTGGGTCTGTTCGTTTGATTGTGAAACAGGCTATGATTCTGGAGTTTTTTGGGTTGGTGCTTTGACATCTCTGGTTTTCCTCTACATCTTCATGCTGATTATCTCTCCACCGTAGTTGTCCTAATTTAGAATCTGACAAGGGCTCTTTCGCGGTTTTAATGGAGTGGATCCATGCTCGTGCAACGTTTCTGGTTCTGGATGAATCAGATCCCCCCATTGGTGGTGTTCCCTCGGTGCGATGCTGGGCCATCCAGTCCTTGGTTACTATGGCTTGAATTCGTGTCCCTTGGAATGCCTTTCGGGCCTCTGCAGTGGTGGTATAGGGTGTCGTGTGGAGTGCGACAAGATTTGATCTGGATAGCTGTTGACGGTGGTGCCATGTCTCATGATTGCTTCATGATCGGGAACCCAGAGGTCTACAAGGAGTTTCTTTAGATGAGGATAGATCTGGTCACCTTTTCCATGCATGGATTTTCAGATTTGGATGATTGAGAGGGTATGGCACTTCTATTGGTACCGGGACTGTGCATTTTTTCATGGGACAACTTGCTGAGCAGTCATGCTCTGGTGGAGGCGTGCCTTATTGACATTGATGCTGGGGAGGGGTGCTTCTACGTAGTCTTGTGCTGGGTTGCAACACCTCTTTTTTTTCATATTTTGTTAATGTTTCTATGTATCTAAAGTCTTGGTTTCCCCCTTTAACCTTAAAAGGGGGTTTATTCAAAATCAATAAAAATTTCGGCCTTTAGTCCATTCAGTCAAAGTGTTATAAAATCAGTTATAGTTTTAAAATTGGTATTTTTTTTGTATAAATTATGATTTTAATTAAAATTTTAATTTCTTATATTTAGAAAATTATTTTAATAAAATTTAGTTCATTTTTTAAATCTACTTGTCGAAAAATGGTTACGGTGTTTTTTTTGTGATTTTTCTAAATAGTTGAATTTTGTGAACAACGAAATACAATAATTTACAGTATACATACATTATAAGTGAAATATACTATTCCTTAAGTCATGAATAATGCAAGAACCATTTTTTTGAACTCAAATGCACTAGTTACTTTAATTTTTCACAAGAATTATATCTATTCATAGTCTTTATCCAAAATAATAAACAAATGAATAAAATATTCAAAAACTCCTCTCCCCTCCACTATAAATACCATCCCTTCCCACATATTTCTAACACATCTCAAGACACTTTGGATCAACCAAGATCTTCCCAAAAAGATCATAAACATCCCTACACTCATCCTATAATCCTTCCCTTGGGCATAAATCAATCCAAGGTATCCATTTGGTGCAAATTAAAGGGGTTACCTGAAAAAGAGGTAACATTCTTCCACAAGTTCATTTATTTTATATTCATTATCCACTCCCTAAATACTTATTATATCATTTTTATATAATAAAAAAAGTATAATCAATATACTAAGATGTTTTTATGCTAAGTATTCAACCTAAAATTACACAAACTTTCATTTAATGGGTACTGAACTTACCGTTTATGTGTATGGAGAACTATCGCCTCATGAAATGATGATTGTTAATTATTCTTTTACCACTTGTGATGGTTGGAATTATTATAGACACTATATTTATATATGATATATATTATATTTATTATGTAATTATTATTCTTTAATTCTTTTATAAAACATACCTTTATACTTTTCATTATGTGTAAATATGATAACATTGTTTGTGGAAGTGTGGACTACCACCTCCTTAAAGCGATGTGATTCATTCATGCTATACATAAAACTCATTAAGAACTATTTTAATAAAAATATGTAACATATATGAAATATATATGATAATTTAATTATAATATACATATGTATCAGTTACTTTTCATTCTTTTAATATGGAAAATAATTGGAAGTAGTGTTCATGTGTACATACGACCCACCGTCTCCATGAATGGTGAACATCATTTCTTATATCCAAATATTATGGATTATTATAAATACATATTTACTGAATATATATGATAACTAAATAATGGTTTAAATTATGGAGATAATGAAATAATTATCTATATAATAGGAAGAACAAATAAAAATTCAAAACATACTTGAGAAAACTAGTTAATTAACACCATAAATATTGAATATAATGAAATATTGTTAACAAATAGGTAATAATATATTATAAGAAGATTTTATATGATATTATAAGCTTGATTATTGTTTTTTATAAGTTATTAACATACTTTAAACCATTATATATGAAGTTTGAACATGTTTAAAGTAAGAAGAATCTGAGGTAAGGGATTTTCCTTTTAAAATACTATGAAATTTTTCTTTTACAAAATTCAAAAATATTTTTTATAGGGAATGAGTGGTTTTTCCCAATTTTATGACACTGTATTACTATAATTTTTACTTTATATGTTTTCATAGATATTTTTGAATAATATTTTTTCATTATTATGTGTATGTTATTTGTATTTTAAATGTGTTTTTTATGAAAAATGGTATTTTGATATCTAAATGTGTTTTTGTCAAGGGATTAAATTTGTTATCAAGGGTTTTATTCATGATATGTTCCTTGGAAATTGTTTAATATTGTTTGATCCCATTATATCTCAATATATTATGGTTTTAACCCCATTATATCTCAAGATATGATGGGTTGATCCCCATTATAGATTAAGATAAGATATGTGAGCTCCATTATATCTCTCCAATGCATTGGGTACTCTGGAGATAGAATTAAACCACGTGGTTATTAAATTTGTAATTGTGATTATAATAGTTATATGGCAATGTGGTCCCAAGTTTATTTCATGATTTTTCTATGCATGCTTATTAGTTTTTCAAGAAAAGGGATTTTAACGGGTTTTCAGGTTTTCACTAGACTACCGATTTTCTTTATTTATGTTCCTTACTGAGATTTTCGTGCTAATCCCCAGTTTCAAAAAGTTTTTCATAGGGTATAAGGATGGTTAAGAGAAATAAGGAAGTCATTCTGAATGTTATGATTATTTTTCTATGAAATCTTGTTTTATTTTAAAAAATTTTGTATTATGGATGAAATGGAAATTCTCTAGTAGTATCCTCTTTCTATGAATGTGATATGTTTTGTTTATTATGAAATAATTCAATAAATCTATAAACTTGAAATGATAATAACTGTGAAAGAAATTAAATTCTTTAATAAAAATCAAAATTATGTAATTTTTTATGGCTGGGTCTTTATAATTGGTATCAAAGGATGGTTTCGATAACCTTAGGGGTTAGAATGATATTAATATAATACCATAAATTATTTTTTATTTATGGTTTATTTAAAATGATATATCATTTCAAGATTACCATTTTTATTCATATTAGATAAGTCTGCTCAGAATGTTTTTTTGCAGAAAAAATAAGGAGGCTGAAGTGGGAAGTATTTGAGAGGTTGATATCCTTCTGAATCTATAGCCTAAAATGGAGAGAATTGGAACCAATATGTTTATGATAGTAATAGGTCAGTTGAATCGGGTGATAAATGGTGATGGTATCCATGCCAGAGAATAATTTGATCTACCTTGAAGGAACATGTCTTTTTGGGATCATTTCATGAGGTAACATCCCCCATCATTTAGTGGATCATCTGACCCGGTGGTTGCTGAGGGATGAATCAATGATCTAGAAAAGATATTTGACTTCATGGGATATTCATAATATCCAAATTCAACCCTTGAAATTTATCATTTTGACGTTGAAGCTAACTGATGGTGGTATTTGGTTAAGAATACCAAAGAGAAAGAATATCTTGATTCCATGGAATGGGAAACATTCACGTATATTTTCCTTGAGAAATATTTCCACAAAGTTGTTCGAATCTGAATAGAAAAACTATAATGTACCTGAATTTCCATATATATTTTTAAAATTTTATGGAATTATTTTGAGACCACGCACTCTGAAGGCACCTGATTCTGAGGCTTTGTGAGCGCGAAATATAATCTTGAACACTTTTTAAGTTTGTTTAAGTAAGGGCATGAGAAAGTTTTGCTAACTTTTAAACCGGTGCTTGGATAAAAAACATGAGGGCACTGTTGAACTTAGAACACCGGTTTTCACCTATAAATGACCTAAATTCAACTAGAAAGGGTCGAAAAGAAAAGTAAATTTTTAGATTTTTTGAAAAAATAATAAAATGACATAAAAAGTTATTTTATTTTCTTCCCTCACCGTTGAGTAGAAGATGATGGAACTGTAATGTGGCGACAAGGTACATAAAATGAATCCAATTAATGGATTATTTTTGTGTATTGTAATGAATCATTAATTTAAGCATAATTGATACGATCTTTCATAAATAAAATAGCATAACAATGTGATGTTGTAGTATAAAAGAAATGTTGTGATGAGTTTTCTTTTTAATAGGAAACACATTGGAGGAATGATAATTAAACTGTGGAAATTCTCTAATGAACCCACAGAAAGGATTCCCCCCAATGATGAATGTTGAATGCCAGTAGGATCATTACAATGTCGATGCTCTACGAATAATGGGACCAAGAAGTGACGAATTCCAATGGATCTTGAATCCTCAAGGGCATAGCACTTCAATGAAAATTTTTGATCAAGGTAGGGGTTTTTTGGTTTAAGTTTTCTTGGATCTTATTCTAAAATTATGAACATGGATCAACCCAAAAATAGGTTGATCTGTGGATTGTGCATTCTTACGGGAGGGTGTCTTTCTTGGGTTTTCTATCTGGGATTTAATTATTTTTTTGATATAACTTTAATCCCAAGACTCCCCTATTTTAAACTTCTAACATGGAAGGAATGATCCTACCTGAACAAGTCCCGACACCCCTCCACCATGTGTGTTCTTGGTGGACGAACATTCGAAATGGAGGAAAGGAAAATTCGAGGAATTCACAGGGAAGGAGACACCCCACGAAGTCCAAAGGCATAGTTGGTGCGAAGAACGGACCAAATGTGTGGACCTAGTGTCCTTTGGAATGACCCTTCGGTGCCGGTGGAGGCCACGGGCGGGTGGTGGCATGCCACAACGGTGCGCCGGAGGTGACTGTCACGGCTGGCTCGGGCTGCAGCGAAGCAGGAGGAGACACTAGATGGCGGCAAGGAAGTGACCCCTCGGCCACATTGGTGAAGCATATTGCATCTATGGGACATTCTTCTAGGGAGCACGCGGTCCCCTGACCACATTCAATAAATCTAGCCGGCCTCGGTCTCTTGACCGCGGTGGAGAAGGCGACCCCGCAGATGACCCACAGGGCTAAGGGGAGCCCGAAACGGCTTTCAACCACGTACCTATTAGGCAGAACTAGTCCACCTATAGCGGACCTTGCAGGGCATAGGCTGGACCCGATTGGGTGGGCCGGATCCAGGCTGGTCCGGGTCTGGATCGGGTCAGTCTGACCGGGTCGAACCCTACCCTATCCCAATAAAACCCTTTTTGAAAAAACACCAATTTAATTCAAACTGGACATTCGTTTGATGAGACATTTTCGGAATTGGAACCCTCGCGATGAGGAGGATCTTTTGGAATACTCGATGGAGGATTTTATAGAAGATGAAATATAAAAAATGGCTTTGGATTGGTTCTCCCAAGATCAAGTGTGCTACATATGGAAACCCTATGGTTAGATGAGACATAAAGAATGCTCATAAGAGACCCTATGTGGATCAGATACTACGGCCTAGGGGGAAGTGGATTCTGTGTGACCCGATAGGCCCATGGTGGGGAGTATCTTCTATGTGACCTGATAGACCCACACTACTCGATAGGAGGAGTATCTCAGTATGTCCAAGGTGGGAAGTGGCTTATTTGTGACCTGGCATGCCCATGGTGGGGAGCGGCTTCTGTGTGTCCCACCATACCTACAGTAATCATCAGGGAATAATAACACAGTAATCCTAGGTTAGTGGGAAGTGGCTTCTGTGTGACATGGAAGACCCACTGTACTCATTGAGGTTGAGTTCTTCAGCATCTCATGGTGTTCGATGTTATAACTGATGGTCTTAATTTCTAACTCTAGAATATACCTAGGGTGATCCATATTTCTTCATGATCATGCTTAGTGATCATGATTTTTGGTTTGTTTTTGGTCTTTCCTTATTTGTTTGGGGTCCCTACTGAGTATTTTGTTACTCACCCCTTCACATTATTTTCCCGAAGGTGTTGTGTCTAGTGCAGACGACCATCGCCTTGATGGAGGACTTGGTGGCCCAAGACCTGGTGGTGCCCAGTGAGACCAGGCAGGTAGGGTGTACTTTTATGGCTTGCAGTAGCCACTATATACTTACCCATCATGTGGGGTTTCAAGTAGATGACTTCCATCATTTTCCTTCTGCTTCCTATTTTCACTTTATCTTTTGTTCGATTTTTATTCTAGTCCATTTTACCTACAATTTGTACTTTTACTCAATGGTTGTTTATTGGCATGCATGTTTAGTTTTCTAAATTTGGGACATGGTTGTGCGTGCATGCATATAGGTACTCAGGTGAATGCCTCCCATTTGCAGGTTGATTCCTTCAGCGCTAGTCTCCAACCCCTGGCCTTCAGGAGGCGGGCTTGGGGTATGTCACGATATGTGCCTTATGGGATGGGTCATGACAAAGTGGTATTAGAGATGTTATGTTCTACATCAAAGACCAAGGGTCTGTTGTTTTGTTTTTTGGGTAATAGTGTTTAATGTTTTGAGTTTTAATTTTAGATTCAAGGAGTCCAGAGTTGGTGTGGAGGATGACGTATCCATACACTAGGACCCTAAATTCCAAATTTCATCTCTATACATGAAAAAACTGGTTGCATAAGTTTATACTTATGATATTATTTAACTAGAGTCAACTCAACAGGTATAACCTTCTAACTGTGGTACATCTTGATCTATTTTAGGATGCCTCCATGCAGACCACCATCTAGGATTATGATATGTGATAGTGTGGACAACCCGCCAAGTGACGAGGAGTCGGTTCAAGGACCAGTGATAGAGATGGCCCCACTGGGTGGTGCATTGATGTTTCCACTACCAGTTGATCAACAGTTACTGCCTGCATTACTGGTAGAGGATGTACACAGACTCAGTGACCTACACAAGTTTTAGAGATAGAGACTTCCCAGGTTTAGGGGAGTGATAGATCCTTAGGTTACTGAGGACTAGATGGAGGTAGTGATATGAGTCTTCCGTTTTGTGAGGAAACTAGTTGAAAAAATGTCCATCTTGACTGCAATCCTTATGTAGGCCTTAGTATGGAGATGGTGGATCTTGACCATCTAGACGCATGATGAGGTGACCCTCACCTGGACAGACTTCAAGAAGCTTTTCTAGAAGGCGTTTTCCCCAAAACATTCTGCTCTGCGTGCATACAGGAGCTACTTCACCTGCAGCAGGGCAGCATGTCAGTGGCTGAGTACTCTACAAGGTTTAGAGACCTCTCTCGCTAATCCTCATACATGGTGTAGGACCCTTTCTTTAGGGCCCAAACCTTTGAGAAGGGACTCAGGCATAAGATCAAGGAATCCATGGTGTCTCTTAGCATCCCCACTCAGGCTGGAGCACTGGAGCGAGCCCTTCTTGTGGAGATCTTCCTAACAGAGCATGCATCAACAACCGGAGCCATCGGAAGATACTTGGAGGTAGGGTATTTAATAGTGATAATAAGGAAATGAACAAGGTGGCCCATGTGGGTCAGGTATTTCCGGGGACAACCCCAGGACTCAGGGTCAGTAGTGTGGGGCTCCTAGAGTAGAGGGAGTCAGCTGGGAACCAGGCTATGATTTACATATGGCGGGTAGAGACACTTGAATTGTGATTTCCTAACCCACCACATAGACGATCAATAGACGGTCGAGGGACCTCCAAGGCATATGCATAGGTTCGAGTAAGGAGGTCCTTAGGTCGGCGAACATGGAAAGGGAGCAGGCCAAGAGGCAGGTGGTGGACGGTGGTTTGAGGTGCTCCCACCACCACCCTAGGTGGTCCACCAAGGGCTCATGGAGCCGGTGGATAGGGGAAAGGCCAACTTCAAGAGATAGAGGCCTATTACCACGACATTTCAAAGATTATTAGAGATATGATCTGTGTATTCTCCACCTTAGCTACAGTTATTATAGAAATAGGTTCTAGTCACTCTTTCCTTTCCATATACCTTGTTCATGGCTCGAAGATTATGGTGGAGTCATTGGCTTGATCCTTATGATTAGAGACTTCTATAGGAGGGTATTCAATGATTACACACTGGTGTCAGTAGTGTGATCTTACTCTAGGAGGTGAGAGATTTGGCTGGGATCTTCTAGTAGCGTCGTTGATGCCTTACGAAATCATCTTGGGTATGGATTGGATATCTACTATCTATGTTCAGATCAACTATTTTAAGTGCAAAGTGTAGTGTGTCTGTGAGTATGTGACCAGGTTTTCCTTCACCCATAAGAAGGGAACTTTTGAAGCACATGATGAACTTTCTTGGAGGAGGGTGCATCTAATCACTCACCATTTGGCTAGACTCTCCCTCGGTACGGTGGATGAGAGGATTTTGATATTTCCTATAGTTGTGGACGAGCATGAGGATGTATTTCATAATAATGTTCTGGGACTACCACCTCCCAGGGAGGTATAATTCTATATCGATTTGTACCCAGGGGTGGCACTGATATCCACACTAGAGTATTGGATCACTCTTGTAGAGCTTCATGAATTGAGGGTAAAGTTGGAGGACTTGCAAGAAAAGGGTTTTGTGAGACCCATTATTTCACCATGGGAATCCCCAGTGTTGTTTTACATATAGGAGGATGGGAGTTTGATGTTGTACGTGGACTTATGGTGCCAAAACCAGGTGACAATGAAGAAGTAGTATCCACTATCGAGGATTAATGAACTCTCTAATCAGCTAAAGAGAGTGAGGTGGTTCTCGAAGATAGACCTTAGATTAGGCTATAATTAGCTTTAGGTATCGGATGAGGACGCACCATAGACATCCTTTAGATGATGGTATGGACACTATGAGATTTTGGTGATACCTTTCGGCGCGACCAATGACCCAACAATTTTCATGGGACTCATGAACAAGATCTTCTAGCCTTACCTCAATCATTTTGTGGTGGTATTCATTGATGAAATCTTGGTGTACTTGGCGTCATAGGAGGATCACTCTACAAACTTGTAGATAGTCCTCAATACACTCCAAGAGAACCAGATTTATAGTAAGCTCTCAATGTTACAGTTCTAGATTTAGGAGGTCCACTTTCTAGGACATGTCATCTCAGAGGCTGGAGTGGTAGTAGATCCGGCAAAGATAGAGGAAGTGCTTTCTTGGGAGCCACCAAGGAGCGTGAATAAGGTGTGAAGTTTCTTGGGGTTGGATAGATACTACTGGAGGTTTGTGCATGACTTTTCTAGAGTAGAAACCTTTATCATCCTTAAAATGTAAGGGATAGCCCTTCGTGTTGATGGAAAAGTGCCAGCAGAATTTCTAGGAGCTAAGGTGAAAACTGACAAGTTCCCCCATCTTGACCAAATAATTTTTTTATTTTCTAAAATAAACCACTTTTGGGTGAGTGGGAACCATTCAAACACCAATAAAAGATTCAAGCATTACACAACATACATCATTATCAAAGGCCACATTCAGAATTGAAAATTCAAATTCAAAAATTGCAAAACAAAATGCGAGAAAACAAGCCGCCTAAGAAACCCAAAGTGAGAGATGCCATGTCCCCATCACCACCATCATCACCTTGCGAACCTTATCAACTCATCATCATAACTGCCTTCACATTGACTCATCACCATGACTTCCATCTAGGAACCTTAATCATATTACAACTTGTAACCACAAACATCGACGTCACCGCCGAATCGTCATCCCGTCACCCCAACCAGTCTAAAACACGATCACAACATCACTAAGAAAGAACATCAACACCATTTTCATTGCCAGAGAAAAACCAACACCATCGCCAACCGAGGAAACCATGAACCATGGATACACAAACACTAGAATAAGAAACCTGAACAACCCAAACTCAGAAACAACCTTCTTGAACAGCCTCACTGATGTGACCATCGTCACCTGCCCCAAGCCACAGAACCACCGGCATACTCCAGTTGGAATCCACCGAATCCCTTCAACACTGTGAGAAGAACTCCCGAAACGCCTCCAAAAAGAACATGTTTCAAAAAATAGAGGCATTGAAGAATCTATATTGAGGAAGAACCTAACTAGATGCCATCCTATCGTCGCTTCACCTTCTCCACTGTCACCCTTGGTGTAACAAAAACTCTGCTCATGCAAACACCACATCTCCAATCAATCCATCGTCGAACCAGCAAAAGGGAAATAGAACCAAAGAAACCCGCAATAGAAAATACCCAAAACCATCAAGAGCGATGAAGAAGGAACAAAGTTTGAACCCTAATCAAAACCAGGAAAAAAAACATAAAAATAAACGTGGCAACTGAAAACGTGTCTTGCTAACACCGACTCCCAGAGGGGGCCCCCACCATCTTGAGACTACTAGAAGAGGGTGTTGGGTATGTAGTTTTCTAGGACACATCAGGTACTAGACTGGGATGTGTACTGATGTAGGAGTGAGTAGTGATCACCTACGGCTCATGATAGTTGAGGCATCATGAGAAACAATACGCGACCCATGACTTGGAGTTAGCAGTAGTACTCTTCACCTTGAAGATATGGCATCACTACTTTATGGGTGAATGGTTTATCATCTACTCTGACCACAAGAGTCTCAGGTATATCTTCCCACATAAGGAAATAAACTTGAGATAGTGACAATGGTTATAGTTCCTCTAGGACTTTGACATTGAGATATTCAATACTCCTGGGAAGGGGAATATGGTGGAAGACATTTTCAACAGGAGTTCTAGATTATAGCTACTGACTGAGTCAACGAAGTAGTTATCCGCGATGCATATATACTTTGTATATGATGATAGAGCAGCTTACCTTCAGTCAATGACTGTCACTTCCCCACTCTTATAGTGAGTTAGGGAGTCACAACTTGTGGATGTTGACCGCGAGGCCCGACATGCTCATATATCCTCAGGATATTATTCTAATGGATTTTCTATAGGTGGGAAGTATGTCATCTTTTTTGGAGGATGCACTATTGTACCAGTGACATTGTAGGAGGAGGTTTTGAGGGAGTTCCATACACCCCATTTGGTGGTAAATCCTGGTGTGGAAAAGATGTACCAGGACCTCCGACGTCAGTACTAGTGGTCAGGGATGAAGAAATTGGTGGAAGAGTTCGTTTCATGATTCCTCACTTGTCAGCAAGTGAAGGCCCAACATCAGGTCCTAATAGGCTTCAAACAATCACTTGAGGTACCAGAATGTAAGTGGGATGGTATCTCCATGGACTTCATTATAGGGTTACCACACACGTCCACGGGACACGATTATATCTGGGTAACTGTTGACTGACTCGCCAAGTTGGCTCACTTCTTACCCATAAGGGAGTAGGGATTAGAAGAGAGATTGGGCTGCCTCTATGTTTAGGAGATAGTGCAGCTTCACAGGGTGAATTTGACGATCGTCTTAGACCGTGATACATGATTTACATCTCGATTGTGGAAGCGATTTCAGGAGGCATTCGGGACTCAGCTATGCTTGAGCCCAACTTTTCACCCTTAGACAGACGGTTCGATGGAGCGGACCATACAGACCTTAGAGGACATGCTTTGTTCTTGCATACTTGATTTTGGTCCTAGTTGGGAGGACCACCTACCACTGGTAGAGTTTTCATACAACAAAAAATATAACTCCACCATTAGAATGATACTATTTGAGGAATTTTACAGACATACATGTGTATGACCTCTTTGTCAGATAGACCCAGGGAGTTGACACTCATGGTTCCAGAGTTGGTACAAGATACCACTAAGAAGGTGAAAATAATCCATGAAAAAATGAGGAATGAACATAGTAGGCAGAAATAATATGCCTATCGGAGATGGAGACCCTTGAAGTTTGTGGAGGGAAACTATGTTTTAATTTGGGTTTCACCACGGTGGGGTTTGCCGAGATTTGACCGGGGTGACAAGTTATCTCTAAGGTTCTTCGGAACTTTCCAGATCCTTAGTAGAGTTGGCGAGGTGTCGTATCACCTAGTTCTTCCCCCACATATGCACCGTGTTCAAAATGTTTTTCACTGGTCGCAGCAGAGGAGGTACGTGCATGATCCATCGCACATCATCAACTAGGGTGAGCTGGACAATAATGACAAGGTGACCTTTGTAGAGTTCCCAGTGGAGATATAGGATCAATAGGAGCAGGTCCTTCATGGATAGTTGATTCCTCTGGTGTGTATTTGGTAGTAGTATGAGAACCTCCAAAAGAGCACATGGGAGAAAGAGGCACATTTTCATCCACAATATCCCCATTTGTTTGATCAGCCCTTGTTTGGATTTCAGGGACGTAAATCCCTATGGTGGGGATAATTTAATGTCCCCAAATTTCTCTATATTTTTTTTAAAAAATTATATGGAATTATTTTGAGACCACACGATCTGACGAAACCTGATTCCAAGGCCCGGTGAGCTTGGAATAGAATTTTGATTTTTTTTTATGTTTGTTTAAGTAAATACATGAGAAGGTTATTATAACATTTAAAATGGTGCTTGGATAAAAAATTAAAGGGAATCATTGAACTCAGAATGCTGAGATTCACCTAGAAAGGACTTAACTTTGACCAGCAAGGGTCGGATGGAAAAGTTAATTTTCAGAATTTTCTGGAAAACAATAAAATAACTTAAAAAGTTATTTTATTTTCACCCCTCACCATTGAATAGTAGAGGAAGATGCTGTTGTGTGGTGAAGAGGTTCATTAAATGAAGACAATTAATTGTTTTTTTGTGCAGTGTAATGACACATTAATTGATGTGTAACAAATATGATGTTTCATAAATGAAACAGTGTAATGACACGATGTTGCAACATCATAGAAATGATGCAACATGTTTTCTTTTTAATACGATAACACATTGGAGGAAAGAGAATTAAACCATGGAAATTCTCAAAAGAACCTACAGAAAGGATTCCTCCCAACAACAAATGACAAACACCAGTAGGATCGATAGCAACGTCGATGCTTTACAAAGAACGAGACCGGGAATAAATGAACACCAACAGAGCTTAAATCCTCAAGGGAATAGTGTTTAAATGATGAACATAAATTGAGTTAGGGGTTTGTTTTGGTTTATGTTTTCCCCTTTATTATTATGAAATGATGAATGTGGATAAACCCATGAACATATTGATCTGCAGATTGTACGTTCTTACAAGAGGGTGTCTTTCTTGGGTTTTTTTTATTCGAGATTTAATAATTTTTTGATAGAACTGTAATCCCAAGACTCCCATGTTTTAAACTTCTAACATAGAGGGCACGTGATGACACGAACAAGGTCTTCCCCCCCCCCTTCGCCTTGTGCATTCTTGGTGGACAAATATTCGAAATGACAGTAAGGAAAATTTGAGGCCTTCACAGGGAAGGTGAAACACCACAGAGGTTAGAGTCATAATAGATGTAAATAATAGACCACCAATGCAGACCCGATGGTCCGTGGAAAGACCTGCTGGTGCGTCCTCACTAGCGGCGGCCATAGGCAGGTGGTGACGTGCCCTGACGGCACGTTGGAGGTGAATGTCGTAGTCGGCGTGGGTTGTGACAAAGTGGGAGGAGCTGGCGAATAGCTACAGGGACAAAACCCCTTGATCACATAGGTGGAGTAGCCCAATGCCACAAGTTGTGCTTCTTGGGAGCACACAATCCTTAGACTGCATAAAGATAATACGGCTGGCCACTATTGCTTGATCCTAGAAGAGAAGGCGGCCTCACGGATGACCTATTGGGTGAAGGGGAGTTGGACGCGACTTCCAGCTGCATCCCTACCTAGTGGACTGTGAAGGGAATGGGATGGACCTACTCCTGTAGGGAAGACCTACCCCAACCAACCAGTCCTATAGCCCAATAGGCCGGACCCAGGCTGGGCCAGGTCTGGGATGTGTTAGCGGACCCGGGTCAGGTCAGTGTGACTGGGTGGGACAGGACCCAGACCCAATCAGTCCCTTTTTGAAAAACAATAATATATTTAAAAGTGGGAATTCATTTGATGATATTTTTGTGGTGTTGGAGCCCAAGATATGAGGAGGATCTTTTTTCATCCTCTATGGATCATTTCATGGAAGTTGAAATACAATGAATATCTTGGGGAGTAGTTCTCCTGAGATCAAGCGTGCTATGTGAAAACCCTGTAGTTGGATGAGAACTAAATACTGCTGAAAAGAAACCCCTTATAGATCAGATAATATGGCCAAGTGGGAAGAGAATTCTGTGTGACCTAACAAGCCCACAGTGGAGAGCAGCTTCTGTGCGACCCGGCATACCCACAATAGTCGATAGGAGGAGTATCTTAGTATGAACAAGGTGGGAAGCAGCTTCTATGTGACCAAACATTCCACGATGGGGAGCATCTATTGTGTACCCAGCATACCCATGGTACTCATTATGGATGATTACCACAAGAGTCCTAGGATAGTGGGAAGTGGCTTCTATGTGACCCAGGAGACCCACTGTACTCATTTAGGAGGATTTCTCCTGTAGCCCATGGTGTTCAACATTATGACTTATGGTCTTACTTTACTACTCTAGAATATATCTGGTGTGACATGTCTTGCTTATTGATAATTCTTGGTGATCATGTTTTTTTGTTTGGTTTTGGATTTCTTTGTGGTATTTCCTTGTTTTTTTGGGATCACTACTGAGTATGTTTCTTTACTCACCCTTGCATGGGATTCACCCACACGTGTTGTGTATGGTGTAGACGAACACTTCCTTAATGGAGGACTTAGTGGCCCAGGACCTAGTGGTTCACAGTGAGACCAGGAAGGTAGGGCATACTTATACATATTCCAACATCCAATCTATACTTATCCATCAGGTGGGGTTTCCAGTGGATGAATTCTAGAATTTTCCTTGTAGTTTCTTAGTTTTTGTTTATCTTATGTTGTGTTTGTATTATGGGCCATTTGATATAAAGTTTTTACTTTTACTCAATGGTTGTTTAGTGGCATGCATGTTTACTTTTCCAACTTTAGGACGTGGTTGTGTGCATGTGGGTACATGTAATGAGGAAAATTCCTCCCATTTGTAGGTTGAAGCCTTCAGTGATAATCGCCAACCCCTACCCTTCGGAAGGTGGGATTGGGGTATGTCATGGAAGAGGCCTCAAGGGATGGGTCAAGAAAAAGTTGTATCAGAGGTGGTCAGTTCTTCCTCAATGACCGAGAGTTTTTTGTTTTGTTTTTGGGGAAACAGTGTTGAATGTTTTGAGTTCAAATTTCAGATTCGGGGAGTCCAGTGTTAGTGCGACGACTGACATATGCATACACCCAGACCCTGAATTCTACTTTTCAGCTCTATACATGAAAACACAGGTTTCATAAGTGTCCTTTTATGATCATATTGGATAAGAGTTAGCTCACCTGGTATAATCTTCTGACTATGGTACATATTGATCTATTTTAGGATGCCTCCATGCACACAACTATCCATGATTCTGATATCTGATCATGTGGATATGCTACTTAATGACGAGGCATTAGTTCAGGGAATAGTGCTAGAGATGGCCCTTCTGGGTGGTGCATCGATGATTCCACCACCTATTGATCAACAATTCCTACTTGTGTTACTGGTAGGGGATGTATGTAGACTCAGTGCCCTGCACGAGTTTTAGAGACCGAGACCTCCCAAGTTCAGGGGAGAGATAAATCCTCAGGTCGTTGAGGAATAGCTGGAGGCAGTGACACGAGTCTTCCACTTAGTGAGGAAACTGCTTGAACGGATGGAGATCTTTGCTGAGAGCCCTATGAAGGGCTTAGTAGGGAGATGGTTGAGCTTGATCATCTAGACCCATGATGTGGAAACCCTCATCAGGACCAACTTTGAGAAGCTTTTCCAGGAGGAGTTTTTCACTGAGACTTTACACTCTGTGCGCATACAGGAACTGCTTCACCAGAAGCAGGGTAGCATGTTAGTGGCTAAGTACTTTTCAAGGTTTAAATTCCTCTCGCTCTACTCCACAAACATGGTGTGAGACACTTTCTTCTGGGCCTAAACCTTTGAGTAGGGACTCATACAGGAGATTAGGGAATCCATCTTGTCTCTCAGCATTCCCACTCAGGCTAGAGTGCTGGAGAGAGACCTTATTGTTGATATATTCCTAATAGAGCATGCACCGACAGTCAGAGCCACCAGCAAACACTAGGCGGCAGAGTCTTCATAGGTGAGAAGTAAGCACCAGGCGAGGGGAACCAAGCGGGTTGGGTTATTTATGGGATAACAATAGGACTCTAGTTTGGTAGTGTAGGGATCCCAGATTAGAGGGAGTCAATAGAGAACTAGGTTGTGCTTAATGTGCGGTGGTTGAGGACACAAGGGTCGTGACTGCCCGATCCGCCCCATATACGATCATTAGACAGTTGAGGGACCACCAAGGCAGAGGTAGAGGTTTGAGAAAAAATGTCCATAGGGAAATAAACATTAGAATAGAGCAGGATGAGTGGTAGGCGGTGGATGCTAGTTTGAGGTGCTACCAACACGACCCCCAGGTGGTCCACCATAGGCTTTGGGAGCCGGTGGACATGGGAGAGGATAGCTTTAGGCGATGGAGGCCTATAACCATGATGCTCTAGAGACGATTAGAGGTTGATCTATTTATTCTCCACCTAAGATATAGTTCTTATATACACATGTTCTATTCACTCTTTCCTTACCAAAGACCTCATTCATGGCTCAGAGATTTCGGTGGAGTCGTTGGATCAATCTTTATGATTAGAGACTCTTACGGGAGGTGATTTGACGATTATACACTAATTCTGGAAGTGTGATCTTACTCTAGTAGGTGAGATATTTGGCTGGGATCTCTTAGTAGTAATGTCAAGGCCTTACGACATAATATTGGGTATGGACTAGTTATCTATAGTCCATGCACATATTGACAGTTTTAGGCACAAAGTGTGGGGTTTCCATGATGATGGGACCAGGTTTTCCTTCACTGGTGAGAAGGGAACTTTTTCACCATAGGTTTTAATTTCTAAGAGGAGGGTGAAACCAATCACTCACCAGTTGGTTAGGCTCATCCTCTATGTAGTGGATGAGAGGCTGTTGAGCTTTCCTTTAGTGGTGGCCGAGTATGAGGATGTCATTCTTGAGTATGTTCCGAGACTACCCCCTCGCAGGGAGGTAGACCTATCACTACGGGGAAAAACGATTATTGGGATGGGGTATTTGAGACGGGCCTTATTCCCATCTCAAAAACTCCGATGAAAAGAGATTTTGTGACAGGAATATATTCCCGTCGCAAATTTTCAGTTATTTGCGACGGAAATACAGGTCCCGTCGCAATTGCAATGGCGCAGTTTGCGCACCAAAATGCGGGAAGGCTATTTGCGACGGGTAGAAGGCTACCCGTCGCAAGTACCTGACGGTGGTAAATAGTATTTGCGACGGGGAAATTGCCCCGTCGCAATCAAATATTCACCCGGTATTATTTGCGACGGGCCCCGTCCCCAATACCGGCTGCTGTAAAGCCTATTTGTGACGGTCACCTACAACCCATCGCAAATACCCGGAGGTGGTAAATAAATTTTTGCGACGGGACTATTTAACCGTTGCAACAGAGAATCCAACGGGTGGTATGTGCGACGGGACCCGTCGCAAATACCGGCGGTGGTAAATAGGAATTTGCGACAGGGCTATCCGCCCGTCGCAAATACCGGCGACAGTAAATAAAAATTTGCGACGGGGATATCCGCCCGTCACTAATGGTGTGGCATTTGCGATGGGCCCGTCACAACAACCCTTTTACCCGCCGCCCGTAATTAATGCGGGAGAAGGTATTTGCGACGGGCCCCGTTTCCAATACCGGTGGCGATAAATAGAAATTTGCGACGGGGATATCCGCTCGTCGCTAATGGTGGCTATTTGTGACGGGCCCGTCGCAAAAGTCCTTTTACCTGCCGCCTGTATTTAATGCGGGCGAAGGCATTTGCGACGGTATCCCGTCACAATACCTAGTATTTGCAACGGTCTCCAGTCACAAATACGACCATCGCAAATAATCTAACCTATATATACACCCCATCAATTTTTTTCCATAACATTCAGATCTCCATTCTTCTCTCTCTCTAATTTTCAGTTCTAAGTAGAAATTTTTTTGTTTTAATTTTTTCTTTCGAGAAGAGGAAGGAAGGACCTAGAAGGTGAAAATTACTAAAGGTATTTATATATTTTTTAATTTAAATTATTTTTAATTGTTAATTTTATTTTTAATTGTTAATTTTATTTTTTTAATAGAATTTTTAGCTATATAGTATAATTAGTTTATGTTCTTGTACCAAATAATCCTTGTCTGGATACGAAAAAGTAGAGATGGCTCTAGAACCGATGTACCAAGGAGTAAAAACTCTGACAAGGTGTTTCGAGCTTGACTCGGGGTAACCTGGTAGACGAAAACGGGCCTTGCTGCACTCTTGGTTCGACACTCCCGGGGGATGTTTTGGTAATAATTAGAAATAAATATATAATTATCAAATAATTAATAAATAATTAGATTTTATTAAAAGAATTATCAAATAATTAAGAAATAATTAGATTTAATTGATTAGAAATAATTAGGAAACAATTAAAATAATTAGGAAACAATTAAAATAATTAGGAAACAAATAAAATAATTATGAAACAATTAAAATAATTAGGAAACAATTAAAATAAATAATTAGGAAAAAATTACAATAATTAGGAAACAATTAGATTTAATTAGGAAACAGTTAGATTTAATTAGGAAACAATTAGATTTAATTATAAAACAATTAGATTTAATTAGGAAATAATTAGATTTAATTAGGAAACAATTAGATTTCATTAGGAAACAATTATATTTAATTAGGAAACAATTAGATTTAATTAGGAAAAAATTAGATTTAATTAGGAAAAAATTAGATTTAATTAGGAAACAATTATATTTAATTAAGAAAAACAATTAGGAAACAATTAGGATAATTAGGAAACAATTAGGATAATTATGAAACGTGATTGACCGCTCATCTACCTCAATTTTCTTTTCATTTGTGTGTTGAGGCTTGACAGGAAACTTCTGCCTCCACATGTAATATATGCTTTTACTGTCAAAATTATCAACCTCCTTGCCAATATAGAGGTGAGGAGGTTTATAATTTTGACAGTAAAAGCACATATTAGATGTGGAGGTAGAAGTTTTCTGTCAACCTCAACACACAAATGAAAAGAAAATTGACGTAGATGAGCGGTTAATTACGTTTGTTTTTCTATTCATTGATTGATTAACCACCCGACCTATATGCATAAATTCTCATTTCTAATTAATAACATAATTAGTAACATAATTAGTAACATAATTAGTAATATAATTAGTAACATAAATAGTAACATAATATAAAATATTATATTACTCTAATATTAATAGTTAAATAATACTTATAATATAATTATTTTATTATTATATGTTTAATATTTATAAAAAAATATTAATATTATTAAAATTATAAAAAAATTATAAAATATTACAATTATCAATATTTTCAACAAGTTTTGCTTTATTCTTAACAGTTCAAATCTTAAAGGGTCGTCAATTTTCAGGTCATGCCCAATAAAAAGTTTGCGTCAACCGTGTCCAATGTAAACTCTATAATTTTTCTTGCTTGGTTGATCACCTCGCAAGTAGCGTTGCAATAGGACAACCCAAGTTATGTATTTCTCATTACTTGTGTCGTCCAATTGCAAAACTACTTGCGAGATGATCAACCATGTAAGGATAATTATAGAGTTTAAATTGGACAAGGTTGACACAAACTTTTTGTTGGGAATAACCTGAAAATTGACAACTCTTTAAGATTTGAACCTGTTAAGAATAAATCAAAATCTGTTGGAAATATTGAGATTTGTAATAATTAGTAATAATTACTAATAAAATTAATCAAAAATAAAATAAATTCAAGTACATGGTTATAAATTGGCACAATTTCCAGCGGATTGGCGACTACCTTTTGTTCAACTATCATATCTTTGATACTTTCTCCCACTAAAATCAGTATGAAAAATGTGCTCTAACATATGTCAGAGAAAGTTTTTCATACTGATTTCAGTCGGGAGAAAGTTAAAAAGAGATGAGCCTTCGGAAAAATTAGAATAATTAGTAATATAATCTTCATAATGATGATTAAAAAATTTTATTTCATCATTCAAGCATATTTCATTTTTCCAAGTATTGCTAAATTAATAATAATTAGTGGGGATGATTACAAACTAACTGTGTCGCCTATAATTATTGGTAATTACTAATAAATAACTATAACTATGTATCTTCTTTTTTCAGGATATTGTTTCTTATATCAAATTATTTAACAATAGTAATGGTTTTAATTTTTTTAGAAACATATATATGAATATGGAACAAGAAAATCAACATCAATAATTATTAGATGATCGTGCTTGGATAAATCAGTGCATAAATCCAAACGGTTCTAGTTTAAATCCTATATATGTTGATGGTGTTGAAGTTTTCTTATCATTTGCATCATCAAACCCGAAATTTGTTTCAGAAGGGACAATTAAGTGTCCTTGTAAAAAATGTGCTCTGAGAATGTTTGAGACATTTGACATCGTTGGGAAACATCTCTTGCATTATGGTTTTCAATCAGATTATATTTTTTGGTATCAACACGGTGAACGCAGTTCTAGAGAAGATACTAATAATTTGGTTTCGGATCCATCACGGTTTCAGAATTTAGTACATGATGTTGCAGGGTCATCCATTCAACAAACAGAAATTGAGGATGATGTTGATTTACCTCCAGAGTTGGCACAATATGAATTTGCTGAGTTGTTCAGGTCTGCTGAGGATGCATTATATTTTGGTTGCAAGATAAGAAAATTAGAAGCAGTTGCAAAATTTATGGATATTAAATCAGATAATGGAATGTCAAATAACTGTTTTGATCAGATATTTTCCTTGGTTAAAGAACTGTTACCTGAATGAAATGTGCTGCCTACTAATTATTATGAGAGAAAAATACTCATTCGTAATCTAGGCCTTAGTTATCAGAAGATCCATGCATGTTCAAATGATTGCATCTTATATTCTGGTGAAAATGATTCATTGGATAGTTATCCCACATGTGGAAAATCGAGGTATAAATAAGCTCAATCAAGGAAGTCTGGATTGATTCCTGTAAAATAGTTGAGATATTTCCCGCTTACACCCAGGTTGCAGCGTTTATTTATGTCTCAGAACACATGGACAATAATGTCATGGAACAAAACCAATATTTCAAATGGTAAAATCTTGATTCATCCATTTGATGGTGATTCATGGAAATTTTTTGATCAAGTGCATCCTTATTTTTCTTTAGAATCCCATAACGTGCGATTGGGTCTTTCTACTGATGGTTTTTGTCCATTTGGATCTTTTGGTAGTCAGTATTCCTGTTTTCCTGTCTTTATAACTCCATACAATTTGCCTCCATGGATGTTGATGAAATAGCCTTATATCTTTTTGACATTATTAATCCCAGGACATCTGAAAAAGAATATTGATGTTTATTTGAAACCACTGATTGATGAGTTAAATTTATTGTGGAGTCATGGTGTTGGTACATATGATGCTGCTGTGAAACAGAATTTTGTAATGAAAGCTGCTTTGATGTGGAAAATTAGTGACTTCCCAGCATATGGTATGTTATCTGGATAGAGTACACATGGTCCAAAATCATGTCCTTACTGTATGGGAGACAACAAAGCATTTATGCTCGTGAATGGAAAAAAACCTTTCTATTTTGACTGCCATCGCAGATTTCTTCCAATCGATCATCCTTTTCGAAGGAATAAATCTCATTTCAGAAAAGGCAAAATTGAAAGAGATGTACCTCCAAAAATGATCTTAGGTACAGAGTTACAATCAGTTGTATTTTCATTACCTTCCATCACTTTTGGACTGACAATAAACCAACAGAAAATTCATGGTTTTGGGAAAGAACACAATTGGAAAAAACGGAGCATTTTTTGGAATCTTCCATATTGGTCTGATTTGTTGGTCCGAAACATGTTGGATGTCATGCATATTGAGAAGAACTGTTTTGATAATTTATTTCATAAAGTTTTGGATACAATGGGTAAAACCAAAGATAATGTAAAGGCACGATTAGATCTTTCCCAAATTTGCAGGTGACCAGAAGTTGAATTGTTTGAAAATGTCAGATCACAGAGATTAATGAAGCGAAAAGTAGCTTATACACTGACCAAAGAGAGTCGCTTATTATTTTGTCAGTGGATTGCAGATTTGAGACTTCCAGATTTATATGCTTCCAACTTGGGAAGATGTGTTAAAAATGGTCATATTACCGGATTAAAAAGTCATGACTGTCATGTTATAATGGAAAGACTTATTCCTATTGGATTAAGAGGTTTGTTGAATTCTAAGATTTGGGATTCCATAATAGATATATCATATTTTTTCCAAGACATGTGTGCGGTGACAACAGACTACGATACACTAAGCAAACTGGAAGAAGCTGTTGTTGTAATTATATGAAAATTGGAAAAAATCTTTCCACCGGATTTCTTTGACTCAATGGAACATTTGATATTACATTTTCCACATGAAGCAAAATGTGGAGTTCTTGTTCAGTTTCAATGGATGTACCCATTTGAGAGATGCATGCAGAAATTGAAGAAAAAAGTCTATAACAAAGCATCAGTTGAAGGCTCAATTGCTGAAGTTTATTTTCAAGAAGAAATTCCTTTATTCTGCTCTCATTATTTTGAATCTGAATATCCCTCAAAATTTAACCACATGGGCCGGAACGCGGGGAATGTTGATGATGATATGAACAATCAATTATCGGTTTTCAATCAGCCCGAACTTGGCTTTGGTGGAATTCATGATAGATGGCTTTTAGATGATGAACATCATAGAGCTCATACATATGTTCTACTCAACTGTGAAGAAATGTCACCAATTGTACAGTGAATGCTGTTATGCCTTATTCCATAGATTTTGTTATAGTAAATTAATCATATTGTATTTGTAGGTTATATGATGATCATATCAAGAATCAATTTCCACAAATTATAGCAGCTGGCTTAGAAGAACGTAGGCAAACCAATTTTCCTACTGGTTTCAAAAACTGGTAACATACATTCTTTTTTGGTTTTACATATAAAATCAATTTATTACTTGTAATAGTGATAAATTTTTTACAAATTTTCAGGTATCTGTACATGCTGATAAGATTGATAGTCGATTGCGTATATTGAGTAGCCCACCATCCAAAATGGTTAAATCTTATAATGCATATGTGGTGAATGGTTATCGCTTTCATACACGTGCATATGGGGAATCAAAGAAAACAATGAATATTGGTGTTTGTTTGAAGGGATCACATCATAGAGATATTGAAGTTGACTTTTACGGCATGCTTGAAGAAATTATTGAACTGTGTTATTTGGGACAGAATTATGTAACAATGTTTAAATGTTGATGAACGGATACTGAGAGAGGCTTGCGTATTCATACGACTCATGGAATTGTTGATATTAAACATAAAAGTCTTCTTGCAGTAAATGAACCATTTTTATTGGCTAATCAGGCACATCAAATTCATTATGCAAAATAATGTGCTACTACAAAAGAGTTGGATGATTGGTGGAGTATAATAAAAGTTAAATCTCGAGAAAATCAGTTTACTCAAACTGAATGTGGTTCCACTGAAGTGCAAGGAAATGAAAATTTTCAGGACACTCCTCAAAACACATATTTTTCACAAAGAGACATGAATATAGAGGATGACTCCCCACAGTTAAGGTTCGATGGTGACGATGTTGACAATGATGATACAACTGAATTTGAAATGATAAGAGATGATGATAGTGAAACTAATGTGGAAATTGATGGTGTTGATGAGGAAGATGAAGACATTGACGTTGACAACTATGAAGATGATGATGAAGATGAACATTGACACAGTAAAATGCTGGTTAGAATCATAAAAAATATATATCTATACATAATAGTTATTTTCAACTGTTTGCTAAAAGAAATCATTTCATGTTTCAGATGGACTCAGAAAGGTTTTTTCAGTTGCTGGAGGCTGATATACCTTTGGATGATGAGGTTCTTGAGTCATCTGACCCTCAGGCTGTTGGCACTACAAGGAGCACTCGGAGGGGGCGTGGTCTTGCCAGACTGATGATTCCAGATCCTATCCCGGAGTGACGTCCACCTCTTGGATTCGATGCGCACACGCGGTGGTATAGTAACATGTGTATTTTAGTTATCTTTCATTATAATTTATTAATATTCTAATTTTTTGATTATTTGTTCTTTTTCCACAATTTTACACATATAGCTATTGGACAGGGGAGTACTATCTTGTGCAATTATTTTTCTCAGCCCTGGCTCACATGGGATCATATTCCCGCTGATGTGCAGGCCGCCATGTTCGATCATTGGCTGGTACATAATTAAATATTATTTATTTTGAAATTTAATTCATTAATAACTTTATATTAGGGTTTATGGTATCCCATCAACAAGAGCATGCATGCCACTATCCATGCAACATGGGTGGTGTCTATGCGTGACCTTTTCCATCAGTTTTTGCATAATTTGAGAAAGAAGGCTGTGAAGAAAGACGGAGTGACAGAATTTGATGAGTCCTGTAGAGCCCACTGACCAGAGTAAATTTCATCTCATGTTTGGGATGGATTATGTACACACTGGTTGGGGGGTGGGTTTCAGAGGAGATCTGCATTGGGTCGACAGAATCAGGGGAGACAAGAGGTGACGCATCGAGCTGGTAGTCGTACATTTAGTGCGCATAGAGAGCGTCTGGTAAGTACTTTTTTTAATATTTTATACAACTTTAAATATAGATAATTTATTTTATATTCATATACGAAGCTGAGCAGCCCGGCATTTCGGCATACGGCGTTTATCGGAAGATGTACACTGACCCAGCTACTGGAGAGATTAGAGGTGACTGCCAACGTCATATTGTGGTCAGTATTATTTTCTTTTCAGTTTGCAAATTAAATTCATATAATCTTTTCATTATTTTAATTTCTAAATGAAACTTAAGGAGTCATATGAGGCCATGACCTCTCAGACACATGCTAAGAGTCAAGACGAGACGGGTGATCAGACTAGTGCCCACCATTTTGATGAGACGACATGGATGCAGGCGACCCAATATGGCTTTGAAAAGGGCCGATTAGTTGGTATCGACTCTCATTTGACTCCTGCATCTTATTATGGTACTGCTGCGATGTCGGTGTCCAGCTCGAGCGGAGCTCGTGGAGAGACATCATCTTCTGCCTCACAGTATCAGGAGCAACTGCGTGCTCAGAGTCAGCTTATAGAGGATTTGCATCAGGGGCATGAGCAGATGCGTCAGCAGCACGATGAGGAGATGCATCGATGGTAGGAGCAGATGCGTCAGTAGCAGGATGAGGAGAGATGTCGATATGAGGAGCAACAACAGAAGTATATAGAGTATATGCGTCGTCTGACTCATAGTTTAGGGATGGAGTTTCCTCCACCACCTCCTCCAGGTCCTCCAGGTCCTCCAGATTATCCACCCCCCAGTGATTTTTTTAGATGTAATAAACATTTGAGTTCATAGTTTATTTTCATATTAACTATTTACAATTCCTCTTTCATATTCGTACGAATATTACGTGATTTAATTTGTTTTTATTTTTTTAATATATTATTACTTATTAGTATTATTTTTAATGTCTGCTTATTTTAGTAGTATTACTTTTAATATTTTATATTTATTGTTAATATTGAGAAGTTTATAATTTTATAATTTTATTAATATTAATATTAATAATTTTTTTTCATAAATATGTATGTTTATTTTAATAATAATATTATTATATTAATTTTTTATATTAATAATATTAGTATTATTATTATTATTTTTTGATATTAATATTTCACAATACATAATATTATATTATTTGTATTCATATTATTATTTTTTGATATTAATATTTCATAATTATATTATATATATATATACATATTTTTTTATTAATATTATAATAATATAATTTATTTTTATTATTAATATTATTATTATTATTATATAGATAGTTTAATAATAATAATATTATATTAATTTTTTATATTATTAATATTAGTATTATTTTATTATATTATATTATTTATATTTATATTATTATTATTTCATATTAATATTTCATAATTATATTTTATATATTTTTTTATTTGTATTATAATAATTTAATTTTTTATATTATTAATAATATTATTATTTTTATATAATATTATACAATTTGTAATAATTATTTTATTTTATTTTTATTTTTTTTAATATTTGTGACGGGACGAATAACCGTCGGGAAAACCTTTCTGCGACGGTCCGTCGCAAGTATTTTTTTAAATTTCACATTTGTGACGGGATTCTGACCCGTCGCAACTAATATATCTGCGACGACCCGTCGCAAAATCCTTTTTATATATAAACGAAACTCATTTGCGACGGGGGAAAAATACCATCGCAAATAATCTTTTTGCGACGGGACCGCCATGAAAACACCTATTTGCGACGCTGTTTTTGGCAACGGGCGATTTGCGACGGAGCCCCATCGCAAATATTCAGTTTTTCTGTAGTTTATGCCTCGATCTGTACCAGGGATGACATCGATATCCACACCAGAATATTGAATGACTCCCATAGAGCTTCATGAATTGAGGGTATAATTGGAGGAATTTTTGGATAAGGGCGTCGTGAGACCCAACATTTCACTATAGGAATCCCCAGTGTTGTTTTCCAAGAAGACAGATTGGTGTTTGAGGTTGTTCATGGACATTCGGCACCTACACTAGGTAAACATGAGGAACAAGTATCCATGACTATGGATTGATGACCTCTTTGATTAGATAAAGGGAGAGAGGTGGTTCTCAAAGATATACCTCAGATCAGGCTATCATCAGCTTCAGGTATAGAATGAGGACATACCGAAGATAACCTTTAGATGCCGGTATGGACACTATCGGTTTTTAGTGATGCCTTTTGGCATGACCAATGACCTAGTAGTGTTCATGGGACTCATGAATAGGATCTTTTAACCTTACCTTGACCATTTTGAGGTGGTATTTATATATGAAATATTAGTGTACTCAGTATTAGAAGAGGATCATGCTACACACCTACAGATAGTCCTGGATACATTCCTAGAGCACCAACTTTACAGTGATATCTCGAAGTGCAAGTTCTGGATACGAGATGTCCACATTCTAGGACACGTCATCTCAGAGGCAAGAGTTGCAGTGGATCTAGTGAAGATAGAGGCAGTTATTTCTTGGAAGCCACCTAGAAGCATGACTGAGGTGCATAGTTTCTTGGGTTTGGTTGGATACTACTGAAGGTTCATGTCCAAATTTTCCTAAGTAGAAACACCTTTATCATCCTTGACATGGAATGGACATCCCTTAATGTGGACAGAAAAGTGACAACAGAGTTTTGAGCAGCAGAGGTGGAAACTGAGAAGTGACCCCATCTTGAGACTACTAGAAAAGGGCATTGGGTATGTAGTTTTCTGTGAAACATCAGGGACCATATCGGGATGTGTCCTAATGTAGGAGTGAGTAGTGATCTCCTACAACTCATGGAATTAGAGGTAGCATGAGATTAACTATTTGACTGATTACCTGAAGTTAGTTGTAGTGGTCTTCACTTTGAATATGTGGTAGCACTACTTTATGGGTGAATGTTTTACCATTTACTCTGATGAAAAGAGTCTAAGGTATATCTTCTCACAAAAGGACCTGAATTTGTGACAATAGTGATGGATGGAGTTCCTCCAATACTATTACTTTGAGATATTCTATACTCCTAGGAATGGGAATGTGGTGGAGACGAGTTCAACAGGAGGTTTTGTTTACAACTGCTGAGTGAGGCAACGAAGTAGTTATCCATGATGCAGATATCCTTTGTGGATGATGATATACAAGCTTATCTTCAGTTAATTACTTTAACTCCCCAACTCTTATAGTGGATTAGGGAGGCACAACTTGTGGATGTTGACTGCGAGGCCCGACATGCTTAGATATACTTAGGACATGCTCTTGATGGAATTTTGATAGGGGGGAGCATGTCATCCTTTTCATATGATGCACTGTATTACCAATGACATTACAAGAGGAGGTTTTGTCACAAACCAACCCGGGTAGACCCTGAACCGGTCACCCGAGCCGGCCTGCGACATGGCCTGAGGGGCATTCCTGATCCCCATGGGCTGGAAACTAGTGCTGGGAATCAAAGCTTAATCGTTGGGAATGATTTGGCCCATTAAAAAAACCAAATAAATAAGAAAATAGATATTCACAAAAAACAGATAAACATAACACTAGCAGCGGAAAGAAAAATAAAATAGAAATAAACATACCTCCACGTGACCTTTCAGGTCACCTCCCGACCAAAGGCCGACTTTCCTCCAACAACGAGCATCCCAGCCAAGATAACATGAGCAAGGAAACCTGCAACTGAAATGATAAAATAGGCGTGAGCATTACAAATCCTCAGTAGGGATGTCAAAATAATCCATAGAACCCAACGTCTCCCTTCCCGAACCAATCCATTAACGCAAGTTTGAAATACAATTATAAAAGTAGGTTTTTCGCACTTGAAAATAAGCAACATGTATTTCCCATTTAAAAACCCAACACACACCAAATACAATTTTTCCAAAATCATTTTTCATTTTATAAATAAAATACAAACAGAGTATACCAATGTTGTGCTAGAGTAAAACAAGTAAAAGTGCAAGATGAAAATAGACTAGTGTACAGAAAGTAAACAAGCAATGAAAATGATCGAGTAACCATGGGTGATCCAAAACATCCCTAGAAGACCCCTGGACGTACTCGGTTTCGGAACCACATGCCGGAGTTTGGTGAAGCTCCTAAGTCTATAACCAACTGGCCGCCCTAACTGAGCAATCCAATGGTAAAGCCCGCCTAGCCTAACAAAAAATCTAGTGGGTACCAACCCATCTAATCAGGGTTGGTTAGCAACCGTCACTCGATCTCTAAAAGACGCCCAAGAATCCATGGTGGTTACAATCATACTGTGTAAGTAGGAGTCCCTCACACGCGTGACTCATCTCACCGTACTTTCCTACCCCAAACATGGAAACTCTATATGATAACCCCTTAGGGATATCCCCCCTACAGAGGTGCCCCAAGAATATATATATATACCACATCATCAAAGGTGGCAATCGGGCCTTCATCTAATGAAATCATTTAAAACCATTTGATATTTGTTTTTCAAAATACCAAAGTTGTTATATGGTCATACGGTAATCAAAACATCGTCATTTCAAAAAAATCAACGCAAACATTAAATTAAAGTTGAAAGTGCCAGACGGGCCGTCAGGACACACCCACGTCAAAATCATCATTCAAAAAACATTTAAAGTTCCAACAAGGAACACACAATTTCCAAACTCAAACCATTCTAAAAGTTAACACAACACCACCCATTAATTAGAAGATCCAAATGGGCCTTCAAGTTTTCATGTCCAAAAACATTACTCAAAATATTACACAAACACAACTTTTATATTTTCAAAGCCAAACCGGCACACCCTTGAGATCACACTTCAAACCTTTCACAAAAGCCACCCAAAGGACCAAATCTTACTTAGGAAACAAGAAAAAAACAATTAGAAAAACAAGGTTTTAAAGAAAAACTAATTTAAAGGTGTCATTTTTACTTGAAGGCACGTCCATGGGTTCTTTGAGTGCACCCATGGATGTGCCAACATCCAATGGCACACCTGCATTTCAAGAAGACAACCAAAACTATTCCCAAAAAACTACCACTTTGAAAGTAAAACCAACTGCTCACTTTATTTGAAAAGAACTTACAACGCCACATTAAAAACCAAATAACCCCATTTTTATCTTAACTCCTTTACATGATTAGCAAGTTATACAAATACCAAAAGTATAAACAAAACCAATTTTTTCAAATAACCAATGTCGACACACAACATAATCAAGGCGAAACATTTCATAAAGGAACCATCAATTTCACTTTGAAAACTATAGTATTTTATCAAATACGCAAAATGCACTTAAACATTATTATAATCAAATATTCACGTTCAAAGTATTATTTTATTTTGTCAAACTGTATTAGCATATAAAGAAGAGCTCCAACAAAATAGCCGTAAATGACATCAAGACCACGATTTGGAAAATAATCAAATAATTGCAGACTCGAACCAGAAATTGACTCAAAACATGCTTTTAAATAATTATACAAATTTAAAAATACTTTAACAAGAACATTATGTGTATATCAAAGCTACGAATCACATACAATAAAATTAACAAAACACCCAAGAATCAATTAGATTGCGAAAAGGAAAACCATGCAATTACCAACCTCAACCCAAGAGCGGATGTGACAGAACTTCAACGGAAGGTGGAACGACGCCCTATGAACCAAATAAACAACCTAAACCATGATAAAAACACCCGACCATGACCCCAACAAGTTAGGGTTTTCCAAAAAGGATAAAAAAACCAAAGATGAATGAAAATATACCCCGGGTGTGATCGGAGTGGGCTGGTTGGACCAGGGGAGTTGCCGGCGAGGCTGGATGGCTGTCGTAGGAGACCGGCGAGGAGGAAAAACGGAGGGGCACATGTGCGGATCATCGGGGAGCGTCAAACCAAAGGGGATGTGGCTGCCGCGGATGAGGCGAGGTGGCACGACCGGGTAAAGGGGGGGCTGTGGCTGTGGTCGACTAGAGACGGAAGAGGGGAGGTGTTGTTGGGACAAGAGGTCGGCTGGTGAGACGGAGGGGGTGAGGCCGAGGACAGGGGGTGTGGAAATCGGGTGAGGTGGCTGGCCGGGGTGCAGTAGGGGGCATTGAAAGGGAGCTACAGAGAAGGGTAGGAGGGGGCTGGGCGAGGTAGGGTGAGGCGGGGAGGCGGGAGCCGGGGCGTGGCTGGGGTAGAGGGGCCGACAGAGAGGACCTTCGGGGACGACCGAAGGAAGGGGGGTGCTGCAGGGCGCGATGCATGGAGAAAGGGGGAGGCAGGGAGTACCACGGAAAGGGGGAAGGGATGGGGGGGGGGGGGGCGCCGGGTAGAATTAGGGTTAGTTTTTTATTATTTTTTTCTTTCAATCTATTATATTAATAAGAATAAGATTTGTAATATTAATAAAAGCAATAACAATAATAATGATAATAAGTATAATAAAAATAATGATAATAATAATAATAATATCAATAATAATAATCTTAATAATAGTAATAATAATAATAAAATTATAATAAAAACCAAAAATAATAATAAAAAATTATCATTAATAAAGGAAAAAAAGTTATAATAAAAAAAAGATAATAATAATAATAATAATAATAATAATAATAATAATAATAATGATAATAACATCACACTAGTAATAATATTTTTAATTACATAATAATATTATCATTATTACACTTTAAACTTTGAACTGACTTTATTTAAATAAATATTTATTCATTTTAATCGTTAGACATTTGGGTGACACCCGGGCTGACTGCGCGTCTACCGCCCACCGTGCGGTGACCGCGCATGAGCCCAAAACCCAGTAAAAGCGTTAAAAGACAAAAATTTTAAACCAAGACCTAGCCTGGACCTTGTCACCAGGACCGAGATCCAATAATTAATAAAATAAAAATTAATTTAAGTAGGCGGGTGTGACAATTCTCCCCACCACATACACTTTCTGCCCCCAGAAAGTCACCAGACCAAACAATAGATAGAACAAGAGTCTATGCCCAATTGAAACTGAAAGGAACCACACCATAAAAGAATGTGAGGACACGAGGGGGTTCTCCCCACCACAAGATTTCAACTAATACGAAAATTTAACACTCAAACATACCACCCTGAGAAGGAGGGGGGGGGGGCGACACAGGAACTCCCAAACAATCCAAACTATCTTCTATAGCACGAGCGAGCACTCCCACTGAACGTTGAAACTCTCATCCTGGACCAAAACTCTAAATACTAGAGAAAAACCCCTAAGAAGAACTTAACTCAGATAGTAAACCCAAATATAAATACAAGATTTAACTCCTTCGCAGGCACTTACATCTCCAAAAAAATGCCGCTGAACCAAGACCAACCTATACAAGGGTCAAACACACTTCTAAGAAAATGAACGATTCATAAAACCATAATCCGACAAACAAAACTGTTGGATTATAAAAAAACATGCCTATTATAACTCCATGACAAAGAAATGAACTTACAACGATGTCAAAACTTTAACAGTAGAAAAAGAAAGGATGAAAAGACTTTAAATTTTCTATTACCAACACGGAACACAAAACCCATACCAAGGCTTCACATGCCTAGAAACTCTTGACTACGCATGAGCTTCACCCCAAGGCTTGTGGTTGGGGCTCTGATGGCTGATGCATCTCCTGCCTCACAGTCAGGTACTGAAATTCCTCTTGTCACAATGTCTTCTTCAGGCGACACTTCCTGCAAAACTTCTCAAGATGACCTAGACGCCCACACTGATGTCACGTCTTTAGAGGGGTGTGACATGACAACTTCACGTGCCCGAACCGACCACACTGGTGGCACACCACGGAACAGTCTGATGAACTAGAAGCCAAAGTCACTGTAGGGGACTCTTTTGGAACAAGTTCCTCTGGCACATCCTGCTCGCCAGATAGGGAAGCTTCATGAGTAACTGGATATGATGTATTTCCAAGCACCTGTGCTCCAGGGACCAGTTCAGATAAACACGCCTCATCCACCAACTTCTTGAAACGATGATCTTTAGAAAGGAGGACCTGCTCCTTAATATATGGGCGAAGACCCCCAATGAAGAGAGAAGTCTTCATCAAATCCCGTGACGCTACCTCTGGAGAAAAGGACACAATCTCCTTGAAATGGTCAACATATGCCTTCACCGTCCATTTTCCTTGTTGAATACTCATGAGCTCTTCCCTTTTCTTCATCTTTAACTCTTTAGGTATAAAGCATCGGACGAAGATGGATTTAAAGACATCCCAACTCACATTGATGGTGGGGAAACCAACTCCCATTCATCCAGAGTTGGACCTTCAAATAAACCCAAAACAGCACGCACTTTGACAGCTTCCGGAGTTCCCAAAACCCTAAATACACGCTCGACCCCTTCAAGCCATTCTGCCGCTTCTAACGGACCCCGACCACCGTGAAGGATAGGCAGTGTCTGAGAAGGACCAAAAACTGGGCATGACTTATCAGAAATCTTGGGGACCTTTCTGGGCGGCATTTTCTGAACAACATATAAAACACAGAGCCAAAACCAATATCAAGCCTAAGAAACATCATTGGAAGAACCATCATCTGAAAATAATCAACTCAAAGAAGAACAAAAAAATGAAAACACAACCCAAAATTTCTTCCTTAAAACCTCTTTTTTATTTTAGATTTCATAACTACCTTCTTTGAAGGACATTTTCCAAATACCAAACCCAATTTTCAAACCGATTTCAATTTCCAAAAATCATTTTCCCTTTATTAAAATCTCTTTAGAAAAACTAGGTCAAGCCTTTAATTCCAAGTGCACATCCCAATAAGCCCATGAATCGTTGCACATGTCTTCATCCGCTTCCATCCATACACACCAACAAGCACTTCCCATGCATTACCTCACATGTGAAAATGCTCATAAAGAGTACATGAGGTTGCACTCAAACCATATCTCTACCGATTCCAAGCAAACACCAGATTTTTAGACCAAGAGATTTCAGTTTTAAAACAAATCCATTTGAAAATTTTAAATCGCTTTAAAAGAAATCGTTCTCATTTTAAGACCCCTTTTTCAATTTCCAAAGTGCACTTACACCCATAAGAACCAAGACAACACACAAATTGCATCAAATTACCGAAGACAGGGACTAGTAGGCATGCTTAACCTGGCAACATGGTAGTGGGTCATGCCCCAAGCAAGCGCCGACAACTAGGAGGAACTTAAACCGTGTACTCGGACTCCACATGGGTCACTACTCTATGTGAAATCACAATGTGACATCGGATTTCCTCTGTTTTCATCCCTCAATAAAAACAAACTAGAGCGAAGCAAGGACTCAATTCCCTGACTACCCCTGGAGACTCGAGGTTCGGAACAGGCGAGGGTTCATGACGTCCTTCCTGTACCTAACTCTCAAGTCCTGACAGTCCTAATCTCCACCTACCGGACATCCCAAATAACAAGGGACGCTCTGATACCATTTTGTCACGAACCAACCTGGGTCGACCTTGAACCGGTCACCCGAGCCAGCCCGCGACATGGCCCGAGGGGCATTCCTGATCCCCATGGGCTGGAAACCAGTGTCATGCATGAAATATTAATCGTTGGGAATGATTTGTCCCATTAACAAAACCAAATAAACAAGAAAAAAGATATACACAAACAACATATAAACATATCACTAGCAGAGGAAAGAAAAAAATAAAACTAAACATACCTCCACGTGAACTTTCAGGTCACCTCCCGACCAAAGGCCGACTTTTCTCCAACAACAAGCAACTCAAACAAGAAAACCTGATCACGAAAATCTGCAACAGAAATGATAAAATAGGCATGAGAATTAAAAATTCTCAGTAGGGATGCCAAAATAAACCACAGAACCCAACATCTCCCTTCTCGAAGAAATCCATTAATGCAATTTTGAAATACAATTATAAAAGTAGGTTTTTCACATTTTAAAATAAGCAACATACTTTTCCCATTTAAAAACTGAACACACGCCAAATACCATTTTTCCAAAATCATTTGTAATTTTATAAATAAAATCCAAACAGATTATAACAATGTTGTGCTAGAGTAAAACAAGTAAAAGTAAAAGATGAAAATATACTAGTGCACGGAAAGTAAACAAGAAATGAAAATTATCGAGTAACCATGGGTGATCCAAAACATCCCTAGAATACCCCTGGATGTACTCAGTTTCGGAACCACCTGTCGGCGTATAGTGAAGCTCTTAAGTCTACAACCAACTAAACGCCCTAACTGACCAATCCAGTGGCAAAGACCGCCTAGCCTAACAGCAAATCTAGGGGGTACCAACCCGTCTAATCAGGTTTGATCAGCAACCTTTACTCGGTATCTAAAATATGCCCAGGAACCCATGGTGGTTACAATCATACTATGTAAGTAGGAGGCCCTTGCACGCGTGACACATCTCACCGTACTTTCCTACCCCAAACACGGACACTCTATACAATAACCCATAAGGGATATCCCCCCCCACAGAGGTTCCCCATGAATATATATATATACCACATCATCAAAGGTTCCAACCGGTCCTTCATGCAATGAAATCCTTTAAAACCATTTGATACCTCTTTTTCAAAATACCAAAGTTGTTATATGGGAATACGGTAATCAAAACATCATCATTTAAAAAAAATCAACGCAAAAAATACATTAAAGTTGAAAGTGCCAAACGGGTCGTCATGACACACCCATGTCGAAATCATCATTCTAAAAACATTTAATGTTCCAACAAGGCACACAAAATTTCCAAAATCACACCATTATAAAAGTTAACACAACACCACCCATTAATTAGAAGAGACAAATGAGCCTTTAAGTTTTCATGTCCAAAAACATTACCCAAAATATTACACAAACACAACTTTTATATTTTCAAATCCAAACTGGCACACCCTTGAGATCAGACTTCAAACCTTTCACAAAATCCACCCAAAGGACTGAATATTACTTAGGAAACAAAAAACAATTAGAATTCAATGGTTTTAAATAAACACTAGTTTAAAGGTGTCATTGTCACTTGAAGGCACGTCCATGGGTGCTTCGATTCCACCCATAGATGTGCCAACATCCAATGGCACACCTACGTTTCAAGAAAACAACCAAAACTATTCCCACAAAACTACCACTTTGAAACTAAAACCAACTGCTCACTTTATTTGAAAAGGACTTACACCGCCACATTAAAAACCAAAGAACCCCCTTTTTAACTTAACACCTTAACAAGATTAGGAAGGTATTCAAATACCAAAAGTATAAACCAAACCAATTTTTACAAATAACCAATGTCAACACACATCATAATCAAGGCAAAACATTTCATAAAGAAACCCTCAATTTCAATTTGAAAACTATAGTATTTTATCAAATGCACCAAACACACTTAAACATTATTATAATCAAATATTCACCTTCAAAGTATTATTTTATTTTATCAAAATGTATTAACATATAAATAATCACTCCAAAAAAATACCCATAAATGACATCAAGATCAGGATTTGGAAAATAATCAAATAATTACAGACTCGAACTAGGAATTCACGCAAAACATGATTTTAAATAATTATAAAAATTAAAAAATACTATAACAAGCAAATTATGGGTTTATAAAAGCTGAAAATCACATAAAATAAAATTAAAAAAACAACCAAGCATAAATTAAATTTCAGAAATGAAAACCATGGAATTAACTACCTCAACCCAAGAGCAGATGCAACGGAACTTCAACGGAAGGTGGAACGATGCCCCGCGAACAAAACGAACAACCTAAACCACGAGAAAAACACGCAAACACGACCACAATGAGTTAGGGTTTTCCAAAAAGGATAAAAACACCATAGATGAATGAAAATATACCCCGGGTGTGATCGGAGTGGGCTGGTCGGACCGAGGGAGTTTCCGGCGAGGCTAGCTGGCTATCGCAGGAGACCGACGTAGAGGAAAAACGGAGGGGCTCAGTAGCTGATCACTGGGGAGCGGAAAACCGAAGGGCCTACGACTACCATAGATAAGTCAAGGCGGCATGGCTAGGTAAAGGGGGAGGGATATGGATGTGGTCGACCGGAGACGGAAGAGGGGAGGCGCTGCCAGGACAGGAGGTCGGCTGGTGAGCCGGAGGGGGCGAGGCCGAGGGTAGGGGGTGTGGAAATTGGGTGATGTGGCTGGAAGGGGTGCAGTAGGGGGCGTCGGTGGGGAGCCACAGAGAAGGGTAGGAGGGGGGTGGGCGCGGCGGGGCGAGGCGGGGAGGCAGGAGCCGGGGCGTGGCCGGGGTAGAGGGGACGACAGCGAGGACCTACGGGGACAGCCGGAGGAAGGGGGGTGTTGCAGGGAATGATGCAGGGAGAAAGGGGGAGGTAGGGAGTGCCGCAGAAAGGGGGAAGGGAAGGGGGGGGGGGGTTCCACTGGGAATAATTAGGGTTATATTTTTATTATTATTTTTTCTTTCAATCTATTATTTTAATAATAATAAGATTAGTAATATTAATAATAGTAATAACAATAATAATACCAAAAATGATAATAATGATAATAAGTATAAAACAAATAATGATAATAATAATAATAATATCAATAATAATAATCTTAATAATAGTAATAATAATAATAAAATTATAATAAATACCACAAATAATAATAATAAAATATCATTAATAAAGGAAAAAAGTTATAATAACGAAATGATAATAATAATAATAATAATAATAATAACGATAATAACGTCACACTTGTAATAATATTATTAATTACATAATAATATTATCATTATTACACTTTAAACATTTAACTCACTTTATTTAAATAAATCTTTATTCATTTAATCGTTAGACGTTTGGGCGACACCCGGGCTGAGTGCGCGTCTACCGCCCACCTTGTGATGACCGCGCACGGGCCCGAAACCCAGTAAAAGCGTTAAAAGAAAAAAAAATTAAAACATGACCTAGCCTGGACCTTCTTGCTAGGACCCAGAGCCAAGAATTAATAAAATAAAAATTAATTTAAGTAGGCGGATGTGATAGGTTTTGAGGGAGTTCTATACATCCCCTTTTTTAGTATATCCTGGTGCTGTGAAGATGTAACAAGACCTCCAATGTTAGTACAGGTGCACAAGGATGAAGAAAGTGGTGGTAGAGTTCGTTTAACGATGTCTCACTTGTCAACAAGTGAAGGCCTAACATCAGGTCCCTATAGGATTGGCACAGCCACTTGAGGTACTGAAATGGAAGTGGTATGGTATCTCTATGGACTTCATGATGGGTTGACATGTACATCCAAAGGCCATGATTCTATCTGGGTGATCGTTGATCGACTCAACAAGTTGGTTCACTTCCTACCCATCCGGGAGCAGGGATCAGTAGAGGGATTGGGGAACCTCTATGTCCAAGAGATAGTGCGGCTTCATAGGGTGCCTTCGACGATTGTATCTGACCGTGATGCACAATTTACATCCTGTTTGTGGAAGGAATTGTAAGAGGCATTTGGGACTCAGCTTCACTTGATCACAACTTTTCACCTCCATACAGACCTTATAGGACATGATTCATGCTTGTGTCCTTGATTTTGGTCATAGTTGGGAGGACCACCTACCACTGGTGGAGTTTTACTACAATAAAATCTATCACTCCACCATTGGCATGATACCATTTGAGGCCTTGTACGGGTGGCTATGAAGATCACCTCTATGATGGAAATACCTAGGGGAGTTAGCACTCATGGGTTCCGAGTTTGTACGAGCAACCACTAAGACAGTGCAGATCACCCTGGAGCAGATGAGGACTGCATAGAGCAAGAAAAAATCATTTTATAATTGGAGATGGAGACCCTTGGATTTTGGAGAGGGAAACCATTTTTTCCTTTTAGTCTCACGCAGACGAGGTTTGGGGAGATTTTGATGGGGTTTCAAGTTATATCCAAGGTTCATCGGACCTTTCCAGATCCTCAAAAAATTTAGTAAGGAGGAATACCGCCTAGATCATCCCCGATAGATGCATTGGGTGCACAATTTTGTTCACATGTCATAGATGAGGAGGTATGTGCATGATCTATCACATATCATCGACTAGGGAGATATGGACATTGATGATAGGGTGATGTTTGCAGATTTTTCGATGGAGATAGAGGAAAGATAGGAGCGGGTCCTTCATGGACGATTGATTTCTCTTGTACATGTTAGATGGTAGAAGGTGAACCTCTAGGGGGAACATGGGAGCGGGAGGCTCCTATTTTTGCTCAGTACCCCCATTTGTTGGATTAGCCCTTAATTTGGATTTGGGGACATAAATCCCAAAGTTTCAGAGAATGTAACGTCTCAGAATTTATGTATATATATATTTTTTAAAAATTTATTTAATTATTTCTAGACCCCATGCTCTGACGACACCGAATTCTGAGGCCTGGTGAGCCCAAAAAAGAATATTGAACTTTTTTTTAAGTTCATTTAAGTAAACGAGAAAATGTTTATTTTTCTAAATTTTAAACCGGTGCTCTGATAAAAAATCTGAGGGCAACGTTGAACTTGAAATGTCGAGATTCACCTACAAAGGACCTAACTTCAACTGAAAAGGGTCAGACAGAAAAGTTAATTTTAGGACTTTTTTAAAAATAATAAAATTTCTTAAAAAGTTATCTTATTTTCTTCCCTAACTGTTGAGCGGTGGAGGACAACACTACGGTGCGGTGAAGAGGTGCATTAAATGAATCCAATTACTGGATCATTTTTGTGCAGCATAATGAAAAATCAATTGAAGCATAACATATAAGTTGTTTCATAAATGAAACAGCGTAATGACGCGACATCATAACATTACAGAAATGCTGCGATGTGTTCTCTTTTTAATAAGATAACACATTGGAGGAATGAGAATTAAACTACAGGAACCCTCTAATGAACCTATGACAAGGATTCCCCCCAATGAAGAACGAAAAAATCCAGCAGGATCATGAGAAATGTCGATGCTCTATGAAGAATTGGACCGGAAAGTGATGAACACCAAAAGAGATTGAATCCTCGAGGGTAGAGCACTTCAAAAACAAATGTCAATCAAGGTAGGGATTTTTTTGGTTTATGTTTTCCGTACTCTTATTCTAAAATGATGAACATTGATTAACCCACAAATAGGTTGATCCATGGATCATGCATTATTACAGGAGGGTGCCTCCCCTATTTTGAACTTCTAATGCAAAGGGTGAGGGATGGTAGAAACAAGGGCCGACCCCCCTCCTCCTTGTGAATTCTTGGTGGAAGAACATTCGAAATGGAGACAATGAAAATTCGAGGCCTTCGTAGGGAAGGTGAAACCCCACGGAGGATGGAGGCGCAGTCATTGCGAAGAACGAATGACCGGTGTGGACCTGATGGCCCGAGTAAAGACCCAGCCACCATAGTGGAAACATGAGGGTGGTGGCGAGCCATGACGACATGCTAGAGGTGATGACCATGACCAGCTCAGGCTGCGGTGAAGTGGGAGGAGCCACTAACCAGCAGCAGGGACGCGCCCCCTCGGCTGTGCCGGTGGAGAGGCCCGGAGCCGTGGGACGTGCTTCTCGGGAGCATGTAGTCCCCTGACTGAGTGTCAGAAATACGACCGACCATAGCCGATTGACCACGGTGGAGAAGGTGGCCCCACAACCGACCTATGGGGTGAAGGAAAGCCAGACACGGCTTCCATCCGCATCCTTGCTAGGCGGAACTGGTCTGCTTATGGTAGACCGGGCATGGTGCGGGCTGGGCTGGACCCAGACCCAACTAACCCCTTCTTGAAAAAACACCAATATCTTTCCAATCGGGAATCCTTTTGATGACCCGTTTATGGTGTTGTAACCCTCATGACAATTAGGATATTTTGGAATACTCTATAGTGGCTTTAATAGATGTTTAAATACAATGAATGGATTTTGGAGTGGTTCTCTTGACATCAAGCATGCTATGTGTGGAAACCCTATGGTTTGATGAGACCTAAAGACTATTGACAAGAGACCCTTTGTGGATAAGATACTATGGCCTAGTGGGAAGTGGATTCTATGTGAACTGGTAGCCCCATAGTGAGGAGCAACTTCTGTGTGACCCAACAGACCCACAATACTCGACAAGAGGAGTACCTCAGTATGGCCAAGGTGGGAAGCAACTTATGTGTGACTCTACATGTCCACATTGTGTAGCATATTCTGTGTGACCTATCATTCTAATGGTACTAATCAGGGATGATAACCACAACAATATTGGGTTAGTGGGAAGAAGCTTCTGTGTGACCTGATAGACCCATTGTACTCATTAAGGTGCAGTTCTCCAGTAGCCCATTGTGTTCGACGTTATGATTGATAATATTACTTTCCTAATCTAGAATATATCTAGTGTGAGATGTCTTTATTCATGATCTTTCTTGGTGATCATTCTTTGTGTCTTTTTTGTGGATTTATTGATGGTATTTCCTTGTTTGTTTGGGGTCTCTACTAAGTATTTTGTTACTCAACCCTAAACGGGATTCACCCACACGTGTTGTGTCTAGTACAGATGATTTCCACCATGATGGAGGACTTGGTAGACTAATACTTGGTGGTTCATAGTGAGACCAGGTAGGTGGGGCATACTTCTACAACTTTCATCACCCACTTTTACTTACCCATTAGGTAGGTTTTCCAGTGGATGGATTCCAGCATTTTCTTTGTGCTTTCCTGTTTTCAGTTTATTTTCTATTTGGATTTTATTTTAGCCCATTTGACCTATAGTTTGTACTTTTAATCAGGGTTTATTTAGTGGAATGCATGTTTACTTTTCCATCTTTAGGATGTGGTTGTGGGTGAATGTGTACATGTACTCAGGAAAATGCCTCCCATTTGCAGGTTGATGCCTTCGGTGCTAGTCTCCAACCCCAATCCTTCAGGAGGTGGGCTTGAGGTATGTCACATTACGGGCCCCATAGGATGGGTTATGAGAAATGGTATCAGAGGTGGTCAGTTCTACCTCAAAGACTGAGAGTATTCTATTTTGTTTTTGGGGCAACATTGTTTCATGTTTTGAGTTTGACTTTCAGATTTGGGGAGTCCAATGTTGGTGTGGCGGCTGGCATATCCATACACCAAGACCCTAAATTCTACTTTTTGGCTCTATACATGAAAACATTGGTTGCATAAGGGTTTCCTTATGATCTTCTTGAATAAGAGTCAGCTCACCTGGTATAATCTTTCGATTGTGGTACATCTTGATCTATTTCAGGTTGCCTCCATGCAGACAACCAGTTAGTCTTCTGATACATGATCTTGTGGACAGACCACCAAGTGATGAGGCATTGGTTCAAGGACCAGTGCTAGAGATAGCCCTTCTGGGTGGTGAAATGGTGTTTCCACCACCAATTAACTAGTAGTTATAGCCTTCGTTACCAATAGAGGACGTACACAAGCTCAGTTCCCTATATGAGTTTTAGACATAGAGACCTCCTAGGTTCATGGGAGAGTTAGATCCTCAGGTCACTAAGGACTGGAAAGAGGCAATTACGTGCGTCTTCTAGTTAGTGAGGACACCGCTTGACCAAATGGAAATCATGACTGCAAGCCTTTTGCAGGGATCATCATGGAGATGGTAGATCTTAACCATCGAGATGCATGATGAGGTGTCCATCACCTGGACATACTATGAACATATTTTCTAAGAAGATTTTTTCCCTACAAATTTATGCTTTGTGCATATACAGGAGCTACTTCACCAACTGGCGGGTAGCATGTTAGTGGATGAGTAATTTGTGAGGTTTACAGAACTCCCTTGCTACTCCACTGACACGGTACATGAAACTTTCTTCCAAGCTCAGAGCTTTGATCTGGGACTCAAATGGGAGATCAGGGAATCCATGGTGTCTCTTATCATGCCCACTTAGGCTGGAGTGTTGGATAGAGCCCTTCATGTGGAGAGATTCCTAACAGAGTAGACACTGATATCTCAAGCCACCACTAGACACCAAGTGATAGAGTCTTTAGTGGTGATTCGTAGACAGAAGAAAAGGGGAACCAAGAGGGTTAGGTCTTTCAGGGGATGAACCCAAGACTTAGGGTTTGTAGTGCAGGGCTCCTAGAGCTGAGGGAGTCATCAGGGAACAAGGCTATGCTTCAAGTGCAGTGGGAAGAGACACATGGATCTTGACTGGCCGACCCAGTACACAAATTATCAGCAGACGGTCGAGGTAACTCCAAGGTAGAGGTAGAGGTTTGAGTAAGGAGGTCCATAGGGTGGTGGACGTGGCGTGGGAGTAGGAAAAGTAGGAGGCATGAGACAAATTCTTGAGGTACTACAACCACCACCCCCCAAGTCGTACACCATGGGCTCAGGGAGCCGGTGGATAAGGGAAAGGCCAACTTCAGGTGATGGAGGTCTACGACCACAATTATCTAGAGATGATTAGAGGTACGATATTTGTCTTCTCCACCTTATCTATAGTTATTATATTCAAAATTTCTAATCAATCTTTCCTTGCCATAAACCACGTTCGTGGCTTATCGATTTTGGTGGAGCTGTTGGCTCGATCCTTACAATTAGAGACTCCCACGGGAGGGGATTTAATGATTACACACTGGTGCTGGTAGTGTGATCTTACTCTATGAGGTGATAGTTTTAGATGAGATATCATAGTAGTAGCATAAATGCATTACAACATCATCTTGGGAATGGACTGGTTATCTACAGTCCATGCTCACATCAACTATTTTAGGCGCAAAGTGCAGTGTGTATACAAGGATGGGACCAAGTTTTCCTTTACTTATGATAATGTAACTTTTGTAGCATAGGATAGACTTTCTCGAAGGAGGGTGAAACTTATCACTCACCAGTTGGCTAGCCTCACCCTGAGTGCAGTGGACGAGAGGAGTATGATATCTCCTATAATGGTGGATGAGCATGAGGATATCTAACATGAGGATGTTCTGGGATAATCTCCTCCTAGGGAGGTATACTTCGACATCAATATATAACCTGAGATGACACTGATATACACCTCAGTATATCAGATGGCTCCTGCATAACATCATAAATTGAGAGTACTGTTAGAGTATTTGTAGGAGAAGGGCTTTGTGAGACTTAGTGTTTCACCATGGGCAACCCTAGTGTTGTTTTCCAAGAAGGCAGATGGGAGTTTGAGGTTGTGCATGGACTTTTAGTGCCTAAACTAGGTGACGGTCAAGAACAAGTATCCATTTTGAAGGATTTATGAACTCTTCAATCAGATGAAGGGAGAGAGGTGGTTCTCAAAGATAGGCTTCAGATCAGGCTATCCTCATCTTCGGGTACATAACGAGGATGTACCGAAGAAAAAATTTAGATGTTGGTATGGCCACTTTGAGTTTTTGGTGATTCTTTTAGGCATGAATAATGCCTCGTTAGTGTTCATGTGACTCATAAACAAGATCTTCCATCCTTAACTTGATTGTTTTGTGGTGGTATTCATTGATGACATCTTGGTACACTTGGCATCAGAGGAGGACCATGATACACATCTACATATAGTCCTGGATACACTTTGAGAAAAACAGCTTTACAATATGCTCTTGAATTTCCAGTTCTATATTTGGGAGGTCCACTTTCTGGAAAACATCACCTCAGAGACTGTATTTGCAGTGGATCCAGAGAAGATAGAGGCAATGCTTTCTTGGGTGCCACCCAGGAGATTTACTGAGGTGAAAAGTTTCTTGGGGTTGGACGGATACTATTGGAGGTTCATTCCCCACTTTTCTAGAGTATAAGAACCTTTATCAGCCTTAAAACTGAAGGTAAAACCCTTCATGTGGATGGAAAAGTGATAGTAGAATTTTCAGGAGCTGAGGCTGAAACAGACAAGTGCCCCCCATATCGAGACTACCATAAGAGGGAGTTGGGTATGAAGTTTTATGCGACACATCAGGGATCAGACTGGGATGTGTCCTAATGCAAAAGTGAGCAATGATTGCCTATGTCTCACAATAATTGAGGTATCAAGATCATAACTATGTGACCCATGACCTGGAGTTAGCAGTAGTGGTCTTTGCCTTAAAGATGTGGCAACACTACTTGATGGGTCAATAGTTTACCATTTACTCTGACCATAAGAGTCTCAGGTATATATTCTCATATAAGGACATGAGCTTGAGTCAGTGGTGATGGATGGAGTTCCTTAAGGACTATAACTTTGATATAGTCTATACTCTTGGGAAGGGGAACGTGGTGGCAGATGCGCTCAACAGGAGGTCTGGTTTACAACTACTGAGTGAGGTGACAAAGTAGTTAGATGTGATTCAAATATCCTTTGTGGATGATAATGGAGCAGAATACCTTTAATCAATGACTATCACTCCCATAATCTTACATTGATTTAGGGAGGAACAACTTGTGGATGTTGACTGTGAGGATTGATATGCTCAGATAACCTTAGGACAAGTTTCTAATGAATTTTCGATAGGTGGGGAATGCGTCATCCTTTTAAGAGGATGCACCATAGTACCTGTGAAATTGCGGGAGGAGGTTTTGAGTGAGTTCCATAAATACCTTTTGGTGGTATATTCTAGTTTGGAGAAGATGTACCAGCACCTACGGCGTCAGTACTGGTGTCCAGGGATAAATAAAGTGGTGGCAATGTTCGTTTCAAAATGCCTCACTTATCCGCAAGTGAAAGCCGAGCATCAGGTCCCAATTGGATTGGAACAACCACTTGAGGTACTATAATGGAAGTGGTATGGTGTCTCCATAGACTTTGTGATGAAGTTACCACAAACATCCAGGGGCCATGATTCAATCTATGTGATCATTGACCGACTCACCAAGTCAGCTCACTTCCTACACATCTGGGATCAGAGATGAATAGAGGGCTTGGGGAACCTCTATGTCTAGGAGATAGTGTATCTCTATAAGTTGCCTTTTATTATCATCTCATATCATGATTCACACTTTATATCCAGGTTGTGTAATTGATTGCAGGAGGCGCTCGGGACTCAACTGCACTTGAACACAACTTTGCATCCTTGATTTTGGTCATAGTTGGGAGGAACACCAACCACTAGTGGAGTTTTCATACAACAATAACTAACACTCCACCATTGTCTTGACACCGTTTGAGGCCTTGTACAGGAATCCTTGCAGATCACTTATATACTGGACATGCCCAGGGGAGTCAACACTCATGGGTCCAGAGTTGGTACGAGCTATTACTGAGAAGGTGCAGATCATCCACAAGTGGATGAGGACTTCATAGAGTAGGTAGAAATTGTATGCCAATTAGAGATAGAGACACTTGGAGTTTTAGGAGGGAAACCGGGTTTTCCTTCGGGACTCACTATGATGTGGTTTGTGGAGATTTGGCCGGGGTGGAAATTTATCTTATAGGTTCATTAGAACTTTCTAGATCCTCAGTAGATTTGGTGAGGTGGTATACCTCCTAGCTATTCACATACAAATTCAATGGGTGCATGATGTTTTTTCTCTGTCGCAGTTCAGGAGGTACGTGTATGATCTAAAGCATGTCACTGACTAGGGAGAGCTGAACATTGAAGATGGTGCGATGTTTACAGAGTTCCCAATGAAGATAGAGGATCAAAAGGAGATGGTCCTTTAGGGATGGTCAATTCCTCTAGTGAAAGTTAGGTGAAAACACGAGAACCTGTAGGAGAGTACATGGGAGCAGAAGGCTCAGATTTGTGCTTAGTACCTCTATTTCTTTGATTAGACCTTATTTTTTATTTTGGGGACGTAAATCCCTAAGGTGGGGAGAATATAATATCCCGTAATTTATATATATATATATTTAAAAATTATATGGAATTATTTCAAGACCCTTCGCTCTGAAGGCACCTGATTATGAGTCCTGGTGAGCCCAGAATAAAATTTTGATCTTTTTATAAGTTCATTTAAGTAAACATGCGAGCGGGTTTTCTAAATTTTAAATTGTTTCTCAGATAAATGGTCTGAGGGAACCATTAAACTCGGAATGCTGGGATTCACCTATAAAGGACCTAAGTTCAACTATCAAGGGTTGTATAGAAAATTTAATTTTTAGAATTTTATAAAAATAATAAAATAAATTAAAAATGTATTTTATTTTCTTTCCTCGCTATTGAGAGGTGGACGGTGGCACTTCAGTGCGGTGACAAGGTGCTTTAAATGAAGCCTATTAATGGATCATTTTCGTAAAGACCCGTAAATTTCAAGGAATTTTTTTTCTTAATTTTCATTGGAATTTTACAAGAACGCAGTTTCTGATGGCACCCGATTCCGAGGCCCGGTGTGCCCGGAATCATTTTTCGAAGTTTGGCTCAGGTACGTTCAGTGAAAAAACAAGCAGGTTTTTTCTAACTTTTGAACCGGTGCTCGGAATCGAATTCTGAGGGCACCGATGGAATCGCATCGCCGGTAATTGCTTAGAAACGCCTCTTCCAGAGTTGCGTTTGCTCGGGTGTGGTTTTTAATTTTTGGGCTTAAATTAAGAAATAAAATAACGTGGTACGAAAAACTTTATTTTATTTCACTTAAATCCACTTAAAGCAGCTTAAGATGAGTTAAAGCGGATAGGGTACAATTCAAAATATCCTACCCTCTTGGTAGGATATTTGTGAGGTGGGTCCCACACGAGCCCCACCGTTTCTTTTCCGCTAAGTAACGCACCCGCGAAAACCCTTTTTAATGAAGGTCAACTGGGGCGTTTTCTTAAACAATTAAATGCTCCTATTAATTGGGCGGTTAATTCGTTGAAATTATTTCTATTAATTAATTAGTTCGTTTCTTACTTTAATTTTCGTGTGTGGGCATATCAATAAAATAAGACCAACACTTGTCTTCTTGTGGATTGTTCATTGAGAGGATTTGACAGAAACTTAAGATCTCCATCCTCCTTCGCGAAGAACGTGAAGAACGCGAAAAACGCGAAGAACGCCGGATTCTGACAAAGGGCGACGAAGAACGCCAAACCCCCGGAGATCGACGACGTGACGCCGACGATTCTCCCTCCACAACGCTTCTTCCATGATGAACCATCCCCGCGACAATCTTTGATCGGCATCTTGAGGTAGGGGATTGCAGACCTTTTAATTCTTTGTGGTTTATAACAACAACATGGATTTAATTATTATAATTAAGTCTGTATGTTCTTGATCCTCGGAGTTCGTCGACGCAACGCCGTATACCGTGCCGACGCGACGCCCTTCCGCGACGCGACGATCACCTCCTACCGTGACGGTCAACTCCGCGACATACTCGCACCCGACGACGACGTTGAGGTAGGGGTTGTTTTGAGAATGATTTCTTTACCTATGTTTGTTTTCCTCCAAAGAAAGAACGCGGACCAACCAATTAACAAGTTGGTCTGTGGATTATTATTGCAGAACGTGGTTTAACAATTGCTGGGATTTATGGTCTTGTTTCAAACCGCTAACGCGGTGGGTGCGGACCAACGAACAAGTCCGAACCCACCACCCTTTTGTTTCTTAGTGTGCGGAACGACGGACGATGACAAAACATGCTGCAAAGACGATTTGTTGATTCTGCAGTGAAGAACGGGACCCGAGAGGAGCTATGGTGCAGACGGAAATGGAATCGGACCACCAGAACAACTCCGGTGGCCCGCGGAATCCACCAGCGGTGTGGGTCACTGGTGGCGGAGGTGGCAGCGGCCAGCAGACCCGCGACTACGCAGGTCCGGCGAGACACGGGACGCGGCCTTGCTGCGTCCGCTGACCAGGCGCGACCCCACGCGGGGGCCACAATGTTCTCACGCGGGGGCAGCACGCCCCCCGCCGCTCGGCCGTAACCAGCCGAGCCGATTCCAGCGGCCGGTCCGCGCCCGTGCCGGGTCGGGTTGACCCGGTTCGGGCCGACCCGAGGGGGGGTTGGGCCGGGTCGGTCCGGGCCCAGACCCCCCATTTCCGGACCATTTTGGTATTTTGCTCATAACATGAGCTACGAGCCTCCGAACGATGCGTCGTCAGCGGCGATGCGATCCTTGGATCGAGTCGGTCGTTTCGGTATATCACACTCAAGGTTTTGGAATATTTTGGGTTCAGCCAGGTTGGTTCCTACACAAAAGCAACCGGGCCCTCGGAGCGGAAACGCTCATATATTGAGCTTCGGAAGTCCGATTGGTGTGCCGTCGACTTTGATAGATTCCTCTAAGTGAGACGGATATTTTGGCTTGCTCTGCCCAAGGTTTGGATGTAGGTGGAGTATGGTCGGGTTGGTTTTGACTTAAAAACCAACCGGGCCCCTAGGACGAAAAAGCCAATAACTCTCTGACCGGGCGTCCGATTGACACGCCGTCTGCGACGTTGATTTCCTGTTGACGATGCCGAACATTTGGATACATCAAATCTGTACTATGTGTCAGTTGATGTATCAGCCTCTCGACTCGTGGAGCGGACCCTCCCGAACGAGCTTGCTGTGTGCGGGAACCCTAGAGCAGGCTGCGGCTGCGACTGCGACTGCGACTACGACGACGACTGTACAGAGATCCTCAGTGGATTCGACGGCGAAGACTACAAAACTCAGCGATCCTACATGGATCAGTGCTACAGATCCTATGTGGGTCCGATCGTGTGTGGGTCAGTGCTCAGCGGTCCTGTGTGGGCCAGCACCTACAGATCCTATGTGGGACCGATCCTGTGTGTGTCTTTGAGGGGGTTAGTTACCTATCGATCCTTTGTGGGTCAGATCCTTTGTGTGTCATTGAGTGGGTTAGTTAACTATCGATCTGTTATGGGTCAGATCCTTTTTGGGTCATTGCGAGGGTTAGTACCTATCGATCCTTTGTGGTTCCGACGACTTAGATGAATCAGTGGATATATCTGATCATCTCTAACTTCATACGAAGAAGTAAACCTGTGTGACCTGAATCCTGTTTTTCTTTCCTTTGTGGATTTTGTTGTGCTATCTTGTGTGGATTTACGTTTTGATTTCCTGTGTGGACTGGGTTGTGCTTGAGCTCGGATGTTGGAGCCGAGCGAGAATTGATGACTTAGGTATATGTATGGGCATATACCTAAGCAATGTCGGATGTTACTTCATGATTGTATCTTTCCTTTGTGGATTCTGGGAGACCTTCGGGGGTCTCGGGGTCCCTAATGAGTAGCTTATACTCACCCCTGCACGGGCTATGCCCGCACTACGTTGTGTTGGTTGTAGACGAAGGACAATGCTGATCGTGGTGGAGGCTTGCGGTGCAGGACAGTACCTGGAGGTGGTCCACTGGGCGGGATGTACTCGGAGCGGTCGGCTAGACCCGAGGAGCAGTGGAGGCTTTCTGTAACCACCCTTCAGGTGGGACTTCCAGTGGACGGCTCAATGTTGCGGCTTTACTTTTCAGTTGCTGTTTTCCCTTTCGAGTTGTACTTTTACTTTCAGTTGGGTTTGTATTCTGGCCCACTTACTTTCTGCACTTACTGTTGTACCAGTTTTTACATAGTGTTTATTTCTGCCTACTTACTCTGTGGTGTTTGTTGTTTACTTTACAAAGGCAATGCCTTCCCTTTACTGGGATTTATGCCTTGGTTCTAGTCACCAGACCCTGGCCTATGGAAGGCGGGCTTGGGGTAGTCACGGCACGGGCCCCGAGGATGGGTCGTGACAAATTGGTATCAGAGGAGTTCGGTTCTACCGCAGAACCTTGGGACTCTGATCTTTTCTATGTGAAGCAATAGTGTTAAGCGTATTGAGTGTGGTTATCAGTACAGGGAGCCCAGTGTTGGTGCGGCGGCCGACGTATCCGTACACCAGGACCCTGACTTCTGATTTCCGACTTAATGCACGAAAACATTGATTGCATGTGTGTTTCAAGTTTTCTTTATGATTACTTGTATCAGCTCACCAAGTATATTGTTCTGACCATGGCGCACCTGTTTATTTTCAGGATGGCCCCCCGATGGCAGCCAGCTAGGGTTCCGAGAGTTGTATGTGACGACAGCCCGCCGAGCGTCGAGGCCTCAGTACAGGGCCCTTTGACAGCTGAGGCACCGGCGGTACCTCTACCCGCCGAGCCACCGATGCTTCCAGCCCCAGCCGCTGACAATGCACGTCGCCTTAGTGCACTACATGATTTCCAGCTCCAGCGACCGCCCAGGTTCCATGGGGAGACGGACCCCCCAAGCAGCCGAGGACTGGCTGGAGGTAGTGGTACGAGTTTTCAGGCTAGTGAGGACACCAATAGACCTCATGGTGATCCTCACAGCGAGCCTACTGCACGCAGCATCGGGCCGATGATGGAGCTTGATGCTCTAGGTGCACGATGAGGCATCTATCCTCTAGAAAGACTTTTAGGTCCTGTTCCGCTTAAAGTTAGTCCCGGCCACCCTTCGTGCGGTGTGCATCCAGGAGCTTCTTCAGCTGCGGAAGGGCAGCTTGACGGTCGCCCAGTACTCGGCGAGATTTACCGATCTCTCACGCTACTCGACCGACATGGTACGAGACCCATTCTTCCAGGCCTGGACCTTTGAGCAGGGATTGAGACACGAGATCAGGGCATCGCTGATCTCCCTCAGCATTCCGACTCAGGCAGGAGTACTGGAGTGAGCCCTTTTGATTGAGACCTTTCTTGCTGAGACTTCTCCAGTAGCGAGACCTACTGCGGGGCGGCACATAGCAGAGTCTTCTGCAGGTAGTCGACAGATGACTCAAGGGTCCAGGAATACTAGACCCTCACATAGACGGCCTCAGGACACTGGCTCAGCAGAGCAGCGCACACAACATGGAGCCAGTCTTTCGAGAGGTAGGCAGTGCTACACATGCAGCGGACAGGGCCACATGGCTCGTGACTGCCCGACCCACTGTGCCGAGGAGCAGCAGACGGTTGAGGGGCCACCCAGGCAGAGGGTCGACCATGGCGGTCCACAGGGAGGAGGCAGACGAGGCAGAGGAGCTGGCCGAGAAGCAGGTTGTGGGTGACGCTTTGAGGCTCTACCACCACCACCACCAGGAGGTCCACCCCGACCACAGGGAGCTGGCGGGCAGAGATAGGCACAACTCCAGGCAGCGGAGTCCTACGACCACGGCGCACCCGAGATGATTCGAGGTACTATCTGTGTCTATTCCACCCTTTCTGCAGTTCTTATAGACACATGAGCGAGTTACTCTTTCATAGCCGCTGCCCTTGTTCGGAGCTCGGATATTCTGACAGAGCCTTTGGCTCGATCCTTACATCTAGAGACTCTTACAGGAGAAGACTCGACGATTACGCACTAGTGCCGGCAGTGTGAGCTTACTCTATGAGGTGAGAAATTCGGCTGGGATCTTCTTGTAGTGGAGTTGAGTCCTTATGACATCATCTTAGGCATGGATTTGTTATCTACAGTCCATGATCATATCAACTGTATTAGGCGCAAGGTGCGATGTGTGCGCACCGACGGGAGCAGGTTCACCTTCACCGGCGAGAAGGGAGACTTTGTAGCACAAGATGGACTCTCATAGAGGAGAGGGCATCCCATCACTCATCAGCTGGCTAGCCTCATCCTAGGAGTAGTTGACGTGCAGAGTCCTAGTTTTCCTGCAGTTTTGGATCAGTACGCGGACGTCTTTCCCGACGACATTCCAGGGCTACCTCCTCGCAGATAGGTAGACTTTCATATTGACCTGTACCCCGGGACAACCCCGATATCGACTCTAGAATATAGGATGGCCCCCGCGGAGCTTTGAGAGCTATGGGTACAGTTGGAGGACATGCAGGGCAAGGGATTCATCCGACTCAGTGTTTCACCCTGGGCTTCCCCGATATTGTTCGCGAAGAAGGAGGATGGGAGTTTGCGACTGTGTGTCGACTATCGTCGCCTGAACCAGGTGACAGTGAGGAACAAGTATCCGCTACCAAGGATTGATGACCTTTTCGAAGAGCTCAAGGGAGCACGGTGGTTCTCGAAGATAGACCTCAGGTCAGGCTATCATCAGCTCAGAGTTCGAGACGAGGACGTGCAGAAGACGACCTTCAGGTGTCGGTATGACCACTATGAGTTCTTGGTTATGCCTTTCGGTGTAACCAATGCTCCAGCAGTGTTCATGGGCCACATGAATAGGATCTTTCAGCCATACCTTGATCAATTTGTTGTAGTCTTCATTGACGACATTTTGATTTACTCGACGACTGAGGAGGAGCATGCCTACCACTTACGGGTTGTACTAGACACACTCTGAGAGCACCAGCTTTCTGGAAAGCTCTCGAAGTGTCAGTTCTGGATACGTGAGGTCCACTTCTTGGGACACGACATCTCTGAGGCGGGAGTTGAGGTGGATCCCGCAAAGATCGAGGAAGTTCTAGCTTGGGAGCCACCCAGGAGTGTGACATAGGTGCAGAGTTTCTTAGGACTAGCTGGATACTATCGGAGATTTGTACCAGACTTCTCCAGAGTTGCGGCACCACTATAAGCTTTGACGAAGAAGGGGAAACCCTTTGTGTGGTCAGATAGATGTCAGTAGAGCTTCTAGAAGCTGAGACAGAGATTGACCAGCGCACCTATCTTGAGGTTTCCTGAGGAGGGATTAGGGTACGTAGTCTACTGCGATGCATCAGGGAACAGACTTGGATGTGTCCAGATGCAGGAGTGGGCAGTGATTGCCTATGAATCACGTCAGTTGAGGCCACATGGGCAGAACTACACTACCCATGACCTAGAGTTAGCAGCAGCGGTCTTCGCTCTGAAGACATGGTGACACTACCTGATGGGCGAGTGATTTACAGTCTTTTCTGACCATCAGATTCTCAGGTACATCTTCTCACAGAAGGACATGAACCTGAGACAGTGGCGATGGCTCGAGTTCCTCCAGGACTATGACTTTGAGATAGTCTATAATCCTGGGAAGGGGAACATGGTAGCCGATGCTCTCTGCAGGAGGACGGGCATTCAACTACTTGAGGAGGCGACAGAGCAGCTAGCCGCTTTGCAGATATCCTTTGTGGATAGTGATGGAGCAGCCTTCCTTCAGTCTCCCATAGTCACTCCTCCACTACTGTAGTGGGTCAGAGAGGCACAGCGTGGGGACACCGACTGTGAGACGCGGCGTGCGCAGTTATCCTCAGGACAGGCACCTGATGGTTTCTACTTTGGAGCAGGGCACGAAATCCTTTTCAGAGGACGTACCTTAGTACCAGTCACTTTACGAGAGGAGGTGCTGAGAGAGTTCCACACTTCTCCTTTGGCGGTACATCCTGGAGTGGCAAAGATGTACCAGGACCTCAGACTAAAACACTGGTGGACGAGCATGAAGAAGGCTGTGGCAGAGTTCGTTTCACGATGCCTCACCTGCCAGCAGGTGAAGGCAGAGCATCGGGTACCAGCAGGCTTGGTACAGCCCTTGGAGGTCCCAGAGTAGAAGTGGGACAGGATATCTATGGACTTCATGACTGGACTTCCACGCACTTCCAGAGGTCACGACTACATTTGGGTGATTGTCGACCGACTCACCAAGTCGGCTCACTTCTTACCCATCAGAGAGCAGGGCTTAGTGGAGATCTTGGGGCGTCTCTACGTTCAGGAGATTATACGGCTTCACGGTGTGCCATCATCTATCATCTCTGATCGAGATGCTCGCTTTACTTCCCGGCTTTGGAAGGGGTTTCAGGAGGCGTTTGGGACGCAGCTACATCTGAGCACCGCCTTTCACCCTCAGACGGATGGTCAGATAGAGAAGACCATACAGACCCTCGAGGACATGCTCCGCGCATGTGTCCTCGACTTTGGTCGCAGCTGGGAGGACCACCTACCCTTGGTGGAGTTTGCGTACAACAACAGTTACCACTCCACCATCGGGATGACACCATACTAGGCATTGTACGGAAGACCTTGCAGATCTCCTTTGTGCTGGACATACCCTGGGGAGTGAGCACTTGTGGGACCAGAGATGGTCCAGGCCACGTCAGAGAATGTCCAGGTCATCCAGGAGTGTATGGGGACAGCTCAGAGCCGGCAGAATTCTTACGCTGACAGGAGGCGGAGGCCACTAGTGTTCGAGTATGGTGACCACGTCTTCTTGCATGTATCACCTCGACGTGGATTATAGAGATTTGGCCGAGGTGAAAAGTTGTCTCCACGCTTCATCGGACCATTCCAGGTCCTCAGCAGGATTGGCTAGGTGGCTTATCGCCTGGCTCTACCACCTCAGTTGCACCGGGTGCACGACGTCTTCCACGTATCTCAGCTAATGAGATATGTGCATGACCCGACGCACATAATTGACCATGGGGAGCTAGACGTTGATGATGGGGCGACTTTTGTGGAGGTCCCAGTGGAGATCGAGGATCGACAGGAGCGGGTCCTACTTGGATGGTCGATTCCTCTAGTGCGCATCAGATGGTAGCACATGAACCTCGAGGAGATCACTTGGGAGCGGGAGGCTCATATGCGTGCTCAGTACCCACATTTGTTTCCCTAGCTTATGATGTATCTTTACGGGGACGTAAAGCCCTGAGGTGGGAGTGATGTAAAGACCCGTAAATTTCAAGGAAATTTTTTTCTTAATTTTCTTTGGAATACAAGAACGCAGTTTCTGACGGCACCTTATTCTGAGGCCCGGTGTGCCCGGAATCATTTTTCGAAGTTTGGCTCGGGTACGTTCAGTGAACAAACGAACGAGTTTTTTATAACTTTTGAACCGGTGCTCGGAATCGAATTCTAAGGACACCGATGGAATTGCAGCACCGGTAATTGCTTAGAAACGCCTCTTCTGGAGTTGTGTTTGCTCGGGAGTGGTTTTTAATTTTTGGGCTTAAGTTAAGAAATAAAATAACGTGGTACGACAAAGTTTATTTTATTTCACTTAAAGCTGCTTAAAACCACTTAAAGCTGCTTAAGCTAAGTTAAAGCGGATATGGTGCAATTCAAAATATCCTACCCTCTTGGTAGGATATTTGTGAGGTTGGGCCCGCACGAGCCCCACCGTTTCTTTTCCGCTAAGTAACGCACCCGCAAAAACCCTTTTTAATGAAGGTCAACTGTGGCGTTTTCTTAAACAATTAAACACTCTTATTAATTGGGTAGTTAATTCGTTCAAATTAATTCTATGAATTAATTTGTTCGTTTCTTACTTTAATTTTCATCTGTTGGCATATCAATAAAATAAGACCAACACTTGTCTTCTTGTGGATTGTTCGTTGAGAGGATTTGATAGAAACTTAAGATCTCCATCCTCCTTCGCGAAGAACGTGAAGAACGCGATGAACGCGAAGAACGCCGGCTTCTGACAAAGGGCGAAAAATAATGCCAAACCCCCAGAGATCGATGACGTGACACGGACGATTCTCCCTCCGCAACGCTTCTTCCACAATGAACCATCCCCCATGACAATCTTTGATCGGCATCTTGATGTAGGGTATTGCGGACCTTTTAGTTCTTTGTGGTTTATAACAACAACATGGATTTAATTTTTATAATTAAATCTGTATGTTCTTGATCCTTGGAGTTCGTTGATGCAACATCGTATACCGCAACGATGCGACGCCCTTCCGAGATGCGATGGTCACCTACTACCACGACGGTCAACTCCGCGACGTACTCGCACCCCACGACGACGTTGAGGTAGGGGTCGTTTTGAGAATGATTTCTTTACCTATGTTTGTTTTCCTACAAAGCAAGAATGCGGACCAACCAATTAACAAGTTGGTCCATAGATTATTATTGCGGAACATGGTTTAACAATTACTGGGATTTATGGTCTTGTTTCAAACCGCTAACGCGGTGGGTGCGGACCAACGAACAAGTCCGAACCCACCGCCCTTTTGTTTCTTGGTGTGCGGAATGGTGGACGACGACAAAACGTGCCCAAGAGACAATTTGTTGATTCTGCAGTGATGAACGGGACCCGGGAGGATCTATGACATAGAATAAAATGGAATCGGACCACCGGAGCAACTCCGGTGGCCCGTGGAATCAACCGGCGGTGCGGGTCACCAGCGCGGCGGCGCCCCGGCACGCCGCCGAACGGAGCGGCCGCGGCTGAAGCCGTGGCGGTGGCGTCCAGCAAACCCACAACCATGCGGGTCCGGTGAGACACGGGACGCGGCCTTGCCACGACCACTGACCAGGGGTGGCCCCACGCGGGGGCCGCAGTGTTCTCATGCGAGGGCAGCATGCCCCCCGCCGCTCGGCCGTAACCGGCCGAGCCGATTCCGGCGGCCGGGCCGCGCCCACGCCGGTTCGGGCCGGGTCGCGCCCGGGCCGGGCTGGGCCACTCTGGCTGGGCCGGGTCGGGTCGGACCCGGACCCGGGTTGGGTCGGACCCGGTTCGGGCCGACCCGAGGGGGGGTTGGGCCTGGTCCGGGCCCAGACCCCCTGTTTCCGGACCTTTTTGGTCTTTTGCTCATAACATAAGCTACGGCCTCCGAACGACGCGCTGTCAGCTGCGATGCGATCCTTGGATAGAGTCAGCCATTTCGGTATATCACACTCAAGGTTTCGGAATACTTTGGGTTCGACTGGGTTGGTTCGTACATGAAACCAACCGGGCCCTCGGAGCGCGAACGCTCATATCTTGAGTTTCGGACGCCTGATTGACGTGCCATCGACATTGATAGATTTCTCTAAGTGAGATAGATCTTTTCACTTACTCTTCCAAAGGTTTGGACGCAGGTGGAGTATGGTCGGTTTGGTTTTGACTTAAAAACCAACCGGGCCCATAGGACAAAAAAGCCAATAACTCTTAGTCCGGGCGTCCGATTGACGCGCCGTCTACGACGTTGAGTTCCTGTTGACGATGCGGAACATTTGGATACATAAACTCTGGACTATATGTCAGTTGATGTATCAGCCTCTCGACTTGTGGAGCGAACCCTCCCGAACGATCTTGTTGTGTGCGGGAACCCTAGAGCTAGCTGCGGCTGCGACTGCGACTACGACGACGACTGTACAGAGATCCTCAGTGGATTCGACGGCGATGACTACAACACTCAGCGATCCTACATGGATCAGTGCTACAGATCCTATGTGGGTCCAATCCTGTTTGGGTCAGCGCTCAGCGGTCCTGTGTGGGCCAGAGCGTACAGATCCTGTGTGGGTCCGATGCTTTGTGGGTCTTTGCGGGGGTTAGTTACCTATTGATCCTTTGTGGGTCAGATCCTTTGTGGGTCATTGCATGGGTTAGTTACCTATCGATCCGTTGTGGGTCATTGCAGGGGTTAGTACCTATCGATCCTTTGTGGGTCCGATGACTTAGATGAATCAGTGGCTATATCTGATCATCTCTATCGTCCTACGAAGAAGTATACCTGTGTGACCTGAATCCTGTTTTTCTTTCCTTTGTGGATTGTGTTGTGCTATCCTGTATGGATTTACATCTTGCTTTCCTATGTGGACTGGGTTGTGCTTGAGCTCGGATGTTGGAGCCGAGCGAGAATTGATGACTTAGGTATATGTATGGGCCTATACCTAAGAATTGTCGGATGTTACATCGTGATTGTATCTTTCCTCTGTGGATTCTGGGAGACCTTCGGGGGTCTCGGGGTCCCTACTGAGTAGCTTATATTCACCCCTGCACGGGCTATGCCCGCACTACGTTGTGTTGGTTGCAGACGACGGACAACACTGATCGTGGTGGAGGCTTGCAGAGCAGGACGGTACCTGGAGGTGGACCACTGGGTGGGACGTACTCAGAGCGGTCGGCTGGACCCGGGGAGCAGTGGAGGCTTTCTGTACCCACCCTTCAGGTGGGACTTCCAGTGGACGGCTCGACGTTGCGGCTTTACTTTTCAGTTGGTGTTTTCCCTTTCAAGTTGTACTTTAACTTCAGTTGGGTTTGTATTCTAGCCCACTTACTTTCCGCACTTACTGTTGTACCAATTTTTACTTAGTGTTTACTTCTACCTTCTTACTCTGTGGTGTTTATTGTTTACTTTACAAAGGAAATGCCTTCCCTTTACCGTGATTTACGCCTTGGTGCTAGTCGCCAGCCCCTGGCCTATGGAAGGCGGGCTTGGGGTAGTCACGACACGGGCCCCGAGGACGGTTCGTGACAATTTTTATGCATCATAATGATGCATTAATTGAAGCGCAACAGATACGCTTCTTCATAAAAGATACAAATTAATGAAGCGACATCGCAGTGTAAAAAAAACATTGCGACACGTTTTATTTTTAATTTTATAACGCGTTGGAGGAACAATAATTAAACTAGGGAAATTATATGAAGAACCTAAGACTAGGATTACCGTAAATAAAGAAAAAATAATGCCGATAGTATATTTTGAAACGTTGATGTTCAATGAAGAACGAGATCAGTAAGCGAGGAATACCAATAGATCTTGAATCTTCGAGGGCGTAGTGCTTCAACGATGAATGTTAATTGAGGCAGGGGTTTGTTTTGGATTAAGTTTTCCTTGTTCCTTTTCAAAAATGATGAATGCGGATCAACCGACAAATAGGTTGATCCCCAGATCATGCGTTTTTGCGGGAGGGTGCCTTTCTGGAGTTTTCAGTCCAAAATTTAATTATTTTGTTGATAGAACTGTAATATGAATCCTCCATTGTTTAAAACTCTAACATAGAGGGAATGGGCCAACATGAACAAGGCTCGACCCCCCTCATCCTATTGCATTCTTGGTGGAAGAACATTAAAAATAGAGGCAAGTAAAATTATAGGCCTTCATAGGGAATGTGACACCCCATGGAGACCGGAGGTGCATTCAGTGCGATGAAAAGATCACCGATGCAGACTCAGTGGCCTGCTAAAAGACCCGCGGGCGCTGGTGGTGGCATGCTATGATGACACGTCGGAGGTGACTACCGCGGCGAAGTGGGGGGAGCCAATATCTTGTGGTAGGGACACGACCCCATAGTTGAGTCGGTGGAGCGGCTCACAACCATTGACTATACTTCTTGGGAGCACACAGTCCCCTGACCGCGTGCGGGAAATCTGGCTAGCCGCGGTCGCTTGACCGCGGTGGAGAAGGTGGCCCAGTAGAAAACCTGTAGGGAGAAGGGGAGATAGAAGCGGCTTCTATCCATGTCCCGACCTAGCAGAACCAAGCATGGAATGGGCTGGGCCCGCCCTAGGGGGCCGGACTCGCCCGAGTGGGCCGAACACACCCCAGAGGGCTGAACCCGCCCCAGTGGGCTGGACCCACCTCAGTTGGCCAGACCCGACCCACTATGACGGACCCGCCCCAGTGGGCCGGACCCGCCCTAGTGGTTTGGACCCACCCCAGTGGGCCGGACCCGCCGAAGTGGGCCGGACCCGCCCTAGTGGGCCGGACCCGCCCCATTGGGTTGGACCTTCCCCATTGGGCCAGGCGGGACCAGGCCAAACCCAGGCTTAGCTGGGTCTGGGTTGGGTCAACTGACATTGGTCATGTTGGTGGACCCCGAGGTGGCTCGGGTTAGGTCGGTCTAACTGGACCTAGACCGAACCATCCCATTTTTGAAAAAATGCCATTATCTTTCAAACCAGGTGTTCATTTAACGAGCCGTTTATAGAATTAGAACCCTCATGATGAGAATGATCTTTTAGAATAATCTATGGAGGCTTTAATTGAAGTTGAAGTATGATTAATGGATCTGGGAGCAGTTCTCTGAAGATCAAGCATGATACGTACAGAAACCTTGCGGTTGTCTGAGACTTAAAGACTACTGACAAGAGACCCTGTGTAGATCAGATACTATTGACCAGTGGGATGAAACTTATATGTAACCTAGTAGGCCCATTGTGGGGAGTAGATTCTACGTGACCCAAAAGACCCACGGTACTCAACAGGAGGAGTACCTCGGTATGACCAAGGTGGGAAGCAACTTCTTTGTGACCCGACATGCCCACAGTGGGGAGCAGCTTCTGTGTGACCCAAAATACCCATGGTACTAATCAGGGTTGAGTTCCACAAAAATCCTAGGTTAGTGGAAAGAGGCTTCTGTGTGACTCGACCGACCCACTGTACTCATTGAGTAGTAGTTATCCAACATCCCATGGTGTTCGACATTATGACTGATGGTTTTACTTTCTACTCTAGAATATACTTGGTGTGCGCTATCTTGCTTTGTGATAATGCATAGTGATAATTATTTTGGGTTTGTTGGTGGATTTATTTGAGGTATTTCATTATTTTTTTGGGTTACCTACTGAGTATTTTGTTACTCACCCCTACACGGGCTTTACCCGCACATATTGTGTCTGGTGTAGACGACTACCACCTCAATAGAGGACTTGTTGGCCTAGGACCCGGTGGTGCCCAGTGAGACCATGCAGGTGGGGAATAATTCTATGGCTTCCATAAGCCACTCTATACTTACCCTTCAGTTTGGGTTTCAAACTGACAACTTCCAATGTTTTCCTTTTGCTTTCCTATTTTCAGTTTATCTTCTATTTGGATTTTATTCTAGCTCATTTGACCTATAGTTTGTACTTTTACTCAGTGGTTGTTTAGTGGCATGCTTTTTTACTTTTCCATATTTGGGATGTGTTTTTTTGTGCATATGTATAAGTACTAAGGTAAATGACTCCCATTTATCGGTTGACACCTTTGACACTAGTCGCCAACACCCGAAATTTGGGAGGGATTGTGGTATGTCAGGACATGGGCCATGGGGGATGGGTCATGACAAAAAAAGTTTCTGGAACTGAGGGAAAAAGTAAAATATTCTATAGCTTCATATGATGGAAATGTCACAATATTGGATCGGTATGTGGAAGATTTTATTCGGGACAGGGATAGAAAAATTAATCGATTTTACTCAAGATTGAAACCAAGTTTATGAAGAGCTTTGGATTCTCAAGAATTTCAAACCTATAAGAATGTTTTTCATTTTTCTAAAAATATTGAAACAAAGTTTACTGAAACATATATTCCTCATGATGAAAAGAATAATATGTGGTCAGGTTGGAAGGATTTGGGGAATAATTAATAAAAGAAATTTGGTTGTAAGAAAATAAAATTTCCTTTTTGTGAAAAGTGTGGTAAAAAGAATCCTAGATTTTTATTGTAAATTATGGGAAGTGATACAGATGTAGAAATATTGGACACATGATTCATGAGTGTAAAGAAAATTATTATAATATTGATGCAAAGCCAATGGTAAGATGATTTAACTGTAAGAAGTTGGTCATTTTTCTAATGTGTGTACAAATCTAGTCACTCGTGATAGAAATCAACAATGATTGAAAATAGAAGGGTGTGGAAAAATACTTTTCAACTACTTAAGAAGATGTTGATCAATCAAAAGAATTTGTATGAGTAACATTTATTGTTTTTAAAGAATACACCAATTTGTTGTTTGATTCCGGGTCTACACATTCATTCATTTATGATAAAGTTTCTTGTAAATTTGAAATTCCACCTCATGAAATGAATCCAGAACTTACTATGAAAACACCTAGATGAAATATTATGGAAGAAATAAATTATAAAATTTTTTCCATTGTTTTCTATGGATGGATTTTATATGAAAACCCTATTTTTTTGACTTTAGTATAGTTTGATGTAATCCTAGCTATGGATCAGATTTCTATTTACCATGTTGAGATATATTGTTGAGATAAATAAGTTTCTTTTTAAAAAGATTTTTATTTTCTATATAAGAATTAACCCAATCCATTGATAACATACCAGGTAGCTGAGAAAATATTAAAATATGTAAATGAAAGTTATCTCATGAATATTATTGAAAAAAAGTAATTGTTTAGATTAATGATGTACCCATAGTAAATATGTATCTTGATGTTTTTCCTGATGATTTTCCTGATTTCATTGATAATCGAGAGGTTAAGTTTACTTTTTTACTTACTTCCTCATAATAATACAATTTCAAAACCACCTTATCGAATGTCTCACGTAGATTTTATAGAATTGAAAAACCAGTTGTAGGAATTATTAGATAAATGCTTCATCCAACCTAGAACTTCACAATGGGGTGCTGCTATATTGTTAATTAAAAATAAATATGATTCAATGGGACTTTTAATTTATTATAAACCACTAAATAACAACCCTGTTAAGAACACGTATCCTTTACCTCACACCAATGATTTGTTTGATCAGATCCAGGGGGAATAGTATTTATTGAAAGTTGACCATAGGTCAGTGTATCATCAGTTGAAAGTAAAGGATGAATAAATTCTGAAGACCACATTTCATACTAGATATGGTCATTATGAATTTGTAGTTATGTCATTTAGATTATATAATGCACCTTATATATCCATTGATCATATGAATAGATTATTTCTTGAGTTCTTGGATAATTTTGTGGTTGTTTTTTTTGATGATGTTATGGTATATTCTAAAAGTAAATAGAAGCATGAAATACATCTATGAGTTTCTTTGAAAACATTAAAAGAAAATAAACTGTAGGAGAAATATATAAACTGTGATTTTTGGTTGTAAAAAATCCATTTCCTTGGTCACATTATTTTTAAAGATGGAATAAATATCGATCATTCTAAAATAAAAGTTGTTAAATAATGGAGAATACCCACAAATATAATCAACATTCATAGTTTTATTGGTTTAATAAGCTATTACCAGAGTTTTGTTGAAAACTTTTCACAGTTTTCTATCCCACCGAATAAGTTAACTAAAAAAGGAGTTACATTCATATGGATGAAAGAATGTGATGATTATTTTATGGAATTAAAAAGAATATTGGTGAATGATCCAGTTTTGGACCTGCCTTCCCTAAATAGTGAATGTTTCATCTATAGTGATGCTTCATTGAAGGAATTGATTATGTCATAATACAGAATGATCAGGTAATTTCTTATGCTTCATGTTAGTTGAAACCTCAAGAGTTAAATTATCCTACACATGATTTGAAATTAACTGCTATTATTTATGCATTAAAAATTTGGAGATATCATTTTTATGGAGTAAATTGTGAAATATATACTGATCATAAAATTTTTAAGTATATATTCACTCAAAATGAATTGTACATGAGACAAAAAAGATAGAAAGAACTAATCAAGGATTATGATTACACAATTAATTACCATCCTAGAAAAGAAAACAATGTGGCCGATACATTGAGTTGGTAAAGTAACACTACACTTACCCTGATACATTTAGAATGTGAACCTTTAGTTAATGATTTGATAAATTTTAGCTTAGATGTTATTTGTGAAAGAAATTAATATATTTTGTTTTAGGTGTCAGTGTAGTCATCTCTATCAAACAAGATTAATCAAGAAAAAAAGGAAGACCATGAGCTATATAAAAAGGAATAATTGCTTAAAAAAGGTAAGTTTAATGAGTTTAAAATTTAAAAATATTGAGATTTTAGATTTGGTAGGATATAATGTGGACCTTTTGATTCATAGTTTAAGAAAGAATTGTTATGTGAAGCTTATAGTTCTCCATTTTCATTTCATCATGGGAACAATAATATGTACAGAGACCTTCGGTAGTACCACTAGTGGGATGGAATGAAAAGTGATATTTCAGATTTTACCATGAAATTTTTGACATATATACAGGTTTAAGTAGAGTGGTACTGTAGCAGGCACTGTTTGGTACTGTAGCAGTCAGAACTATTCATCCATCTGGGCCTCCGGGCCACCGGTTTGGTCCTCGGGTCCTGCAAGGCTTTCAGGACACCCAAGGCCTTCAGGCCAGTTGATTATAAAGGCCTTCAGGACACCTTAAGGCCTTAGGGCCACCCCAAGGCCTTTGGGCCACATGAATGCAGGCCCCAGACATACTACCAAAAAAGGAGCTGCCCCAGAAGAGGATTCAGAGCAGGTGCACTCACCAGAGCAAAGCCAAATGGATTGTCAGAATGAGAGGGTATGGATATGAGATCGATACCAGCCTGTGCTTGCACGGGAATCCTAGCCAGACGGTCATGCAAAGGTGGAGAGCTACTATCAAGATGTAGATGCTGGGGAGGGGTAGTTCCTTGTAGATAGTCTGGTTGAATTCTATAAGACCTTTGGGTCATGTAATCTCCTAAGCCTATGGGCCATGTAATCTATTAGCCTATTGGCCTTGTAAGGGTCCCCCCTCATCCCTTGAAAGGGGGGTTATCAAAAATCAATAAAAATGAAGGCCTTCGGTCCATTCGGTCTAAGTAGAGTGGTAACTACCGAAGGGTATTTTTCAACATTTTATAGTTCCAAAGTGGAAATGTGAAAATATATCCACGTATTTCATTATGGGACTACTAAAGGCTTCTAAATGTAACAATGTAATTTGGGTTATTTTTGATCGCTTGAAAAAATATGCTTATTTTATCCCTATTCGAGACACCCTATCTATAGATTAATTTTCTTGGTTTTATCTAACAGAGATAACCATGTTACATAGAGTGCCTGTATTCATTGTATCTGATAGAGATCCCATGTTCACTTATAACTTTTATAATGGAATTTAGAAGTCATTGGGTACCGAATTAAACTTCATTTCAACCTTTCTGTAGGTTTCAGGTGCAACAAAATTGTGGTAGGGATGGTACCCAAATTTTATTTTTTCCATATCCATTGAAAAATCTTGGATCTATGTGACAATGAACACTGCGATCCTTAGAATTGAACCAAAAAAATAATACAAAGGAATAGAAACCCAAAATCAAGAGAGAGGATCAACATATATTGTTTATAATTATTTTAATTAAATAAGAATTACCTCTAATGTTTATTGTTTCTTCATTGATCTGTCTAGCCATAGATCTAAAGTGCACCATCATTGCGTTGTAGAGATCAAGGGTAGATATCCTCTAGTGGTGATCCACATGTGTTCCATGAATATATGAACATCGCCGAAGGAGAATCTGTGTGCTAGCATAGAAGATCATTGTGTTTTTGCCATCCACCTTTGATATCCTTGCGAATGGATTCCAACGAATTCTCCTTGATCTGGTAGACGAGGATCACTGTCATTCTTGAGAGCATTCTTGTAAAGGGATGAACTATCTAGTCTTGAGAGATTTTTTCAATTCGTTGTGCACAACTCAATTGGTGTTACTTAGATTTCTCTTGAATAATGAGAGAATAATATAACTAGGCATTTATTTCACCAGGGTAATAATAAAATAATTTTCACAAGTGACTTTAATTATTTCATTAATCCTAGAAAAAACCCCATGTCAAAAAATAACAACAACATTATTATTTCTAAACATGCACTTAACTTTTGAGTAATAATTAAATATTATTTAATCAAATAATAATCAATATTATTATTTATCACTAGATAATTAAACTTGGTCCACCAATCCTCCTCAATATTTAATTATTATTCTACCCATAATATATTCTCTCGAATAACTAGTGATGAAATAAATGCAATCAGGAAAACATGAATAATTATTAAACCAAAACTTGGAATAATATTAATTTAACTTGTTAAATAATAAATTATATAATTGAGATTCTGGATACACTTAGTGTGTGACCCTATAGGCCTCTTTCTCAGTAGAATTAGACAAAGCATCCTAAATTCAAAGGTTTTCATCTAGAAACACTCCAAGTCACCAGTAGAGAAATAATTTAATGCCACATCAACATGTCACCTCATATAAATGTTTACAATTTAATATAATACCTCTATCAAAATATCTCTAATTGAGCAGATTTCATGCTAGTTCCATCAACTTATATGCTCGATATATCTTTATTTGATTTTCCAGAAATAAAAATTTCTTATATAACACCATGGCCATGGATTTATTTAGGCTACATCATTTAAATCAAAGGGCTTAAGATATTATCTTCCATTAGTGAATAGAAGGGATAAGTGCTTTCTCACATTATTCATTAATTCAATATTACATGTGATGCACCGAACGTATCCTACCTCACCACAAACATATGTAATTATAGTTTTCATCAATACATCAAAGTATGTGACTCCTAATTTACATTAATAATAAAATTAAAGTATAAAGACCAATACACAAGTATGAAGATAGGAGCATCCAATGACACTTATAAATGTGGATTTCCTGCTGTTGGGTCTCATTCTCATAATATCCTATTAAATATCACCAAGGGAGTAAACCATGTGAAGGTGCCTCAAAGTTTTATAAGTCTCCACCCCTGATAGTTTGTATCATTTGTGTCCCTCAAATTATATCATATGACCATAGAATATATATCAAAGAATAGTTTCATAGCACTTTAGGGTTGTTATCATAGAATGGAACTGATATGAACTTTTAGTGAGACAACTACTCTTGGGACATTAGCAAATACAATGTCACGTAGAAGAGAAATCAGGATATGTTGATGAATTTATTGAAATTAAAAAACCATGAATATAATTTATCATAAAGTACATAGAAGTTGTTTCTAAGGAACCAACTCCAAAAGACTCCCACTTGCACTAGATCCAACTAATAACAACCATTAGTTTTCTAGCTCTCACATGATACTCATGCTTCTACTGAGATATACCTTTAGTCAAGGGGTAAGCTATATTATCTTCCATGGATATTTTTCTTACTGAAACTTCACCACTTCGATGAAAATACCTCAAGATGTGATACTTTTGGAGTATGTTCTTTGTTCTTTGATAGGTTCTTTACCACTAGGTACCACATCAAGATCCTGGATAATGTTCCAAATCAAAATAGATTCCTTTGATGAATCAGAAGCTGCTATATACATGGAATCCAATGTAAAATTAGTGAAAACTGGCTACTTCAAACTCTTCCATCTCACAACTCCTCCGTTGAGACAAAAAAACATATCCTGATTATGACTTCAGATCATTTTGATCTATAAAAAAACTAGCATCATCATACCCTCTGATGGAAAGCTCCTCGTCTCCACTATACCCCATGAACATATCCTTACTTATTGGAAAATACTTAAGGATATACTTAACAACATTTCAATGCTATTCTCATGGATCTCATTGATATCTTCCTACCAATCATAGTGAATATTCATCATCAAGTCTAGTACATAACATGACATACATAATTGATCCTATCACCGAAGCATTTGAGATCTTAATCATTATCTCTTTCTCTTTTTGTGTCTAGGGACTAATTATCTTAGAAATATGTAAGCGATGTGAAAATAGAACCAATACCCTCTTTTATCATTACACAATAGATCTCTTTAATATCTGGTCAATATATATTCTTTGAATTAGTCCAAGAAGACTCTTGGATCTATCATGAATGATATTGATCCCTAGAATGTAGGCTACTTCACGTAAGTTTTTCAGCATAATCAATTGTTCAACTAGTCCTTAACTAACTGTAAAACTGGTATTTCATTTCCAATAAGTAATATGTTATCAACATATACTACTAGGATAACAAACACATTCCTATTAAACCTTTTGTAAACACACAACTCACATTAATTTTTAATGAAACCAAATTATATTATGGATTCATCGAATTTAATGTTCCATGAACTGGATGCTTAATTCAATCCATAAATAGATCTTTTCATATTGAAAAATCTTTTGGCATAACTTGGGTTCACAAACCCTTCCGGCTGATTCATATAGACATCTTCTAGAAGGTTCCCGTTAGGGGATGCAATTTTTACATCCATCTACCAAATATCATAGTCACAGTAAGATGTTAGGTAAAGTATGATTCTGAGGGATTTAAACATAGAAACCAGAGAAAAGATTTCATCATAGTCAATTCCATGACACTGTTTGAACCCTTTAACCACTATCCTTTATTTATAGGACAAACTTTACCTTCTATGAACAGTTTCCTCTTGAATACCCATTTACACCCAATAATATTTACATCAACTAGTGCATCGACCAAAACCCAAACTTGGTTATGATACATGGAATCCATCTTAGAATTTATAGCTTGTATCCATCTAGTAATATCTGATCTCTCTACAGCCTCCTTGTAAGAGATAGATTTATCATTTTCTCACAATAATGAGTCACCATCCTCGGTGACTAGAAAACCATATCTCTCTGGTTCCCTTACCATATCTCTCTGGTTCCCTTATATGGACTCTTCATATTGAAAAACCTTTTGGCATCACTTGGGTTCAAAAAACCTTCTGGTTGATTCATATAGACATCTTCCAGAAGGTTCCCATTAGGGAATGAAGTTTTGACATCCATCTACCAAATATCATAGTCACAGTAAGAATCTAGGGAAAGTATGATTCGGATGGATTTAAACATAGAAACCAGAGAAAAGGTTTTATCATAGTAAATTCCATGACACTGTTTGAACCCTTTAACCACTATCATTTCTTTATAGGAAACACTTTACCTTCCATGTACAGTTTCCTCTTGAATACCCATTTACACCCAATAAGCTTTAAATCAACTGGTGAATCAACCAAAACCCAATATTGGTTATGATACATGGAATCCATCTTAGAATTTATAGCTTGTATCCATCTTGTAATATCTGATCTCTCTACTGCCTCATTGTAAGAGATAGTTTTATCGTTTTCTAACAATAATGAGTCACCATCCTCAGTGACTAGAAAACCATATCTCTCTGGTTCCCTTACCCCTCTTATACTTCTACGTAGTACTTATGTTTCAGGAACTACTTCTTATACGAGGGCCTGTGTAAATTTTTCTTATACCAACTTCTGTGCATCTTGATCATCAACTTCATCAAAGTCAATCTTTCTCCCACTATCATTTTTGAGGATGTTCTCCCTCTCATGAAAGATGAACTTTCAAGTGACAATAACTTTCTTGTTTGATGGGTTTTAAAAGTAGTATCCATTTATTTCATTAGGATACCCTATAAAGATACAATTCATTCCCAAGGGTGATAGTTTGTTGACTGATAAAGTCTTAACAAATGCATCGCATCTCCATACACTTTTATATGAAAAAATGATTTTTTCCAATCCATAGCTTGAAGGGAATTATATTTTCTAATTTATTTGGAACTCGGTTTAATGTGCATGCCACATTTTTTAATACATATCCCCAAAAGGATAACGAAATATCTACATGAATCATCATCAACCTTTCCATTTCCTTCAAGGTACAGTTCCTCCTTTCAAAATCACCATTACACTATGGTGTATAAGGTGGTGTGAGTTGAGATATAATCCCAAACTCTTATAGAATTTTTATGAGCTCTTGGTTAAGACATTATTCACCTTGATCCGATCAATCTTCTTTATCTTTCTACCAAGATGAATCTCTTCTTCATTCATAGATTCCTTGAATTTATTGAAGGACTTAGAATTACACCTCATCAAGTAGATATATCCATATCTACTCAATTAGTCAATAAAAGTTATGAATTAAGAATATCCACCTTTATATTTTACTATAAATGGTCCACACACATTAGTGTGTACCAATACTAGAAGCTATGTGGCCCTTTCACCCTATTCACCAAAGGGTGGTTTGGTCATTTTCCCTTGCAAACAATCATGACATCTATCAAGTGGTTTTAGATTAAAAGATTCTAAGTAACTGTCTTTATAGAGCTTTGTCAAATGCTACTTATTTACATGACCAAGATTGTGATTCCAAATCTGGGTGTTAAAAGAGTCATGTGAACTTGATTCGTTATCAATTTCCAACACTTGGTTTTCAAAATGTTATACATGCAGACTATTATTTAAATGTACCATACCATAACATATGTTTTCCTTATAAAAGAAACAACTTTTATTTCAAAACATGAAAATAAAACCATATATATCTAAAAATTATACATAAATTATGTTTTTGGTAACCGTAGGCGCACAATAACAATCATGCAAAACCAAAATCATTCCTTTCAGTAATAAAATCCTTCCTCGCACCATTAGCAGCTCACAGATCCACCTCTCCTCTAGAAAGTTTTCAAAATATACATGGTACCAACATTTGAATTCAAATGTGACCAAAAAAAGCTATATCTAATACCCAATGTGTATAAATGGAAATATTTAAGTTGATAGCGAATGTACCTTTGTCTTCCCCTTACCTCTGGGTGTAGTTCCTCTTCCAGTGGCCTGACTTGCCACATGAAAAACATACTACCTCCTTCTTCTTTCCCTTTATTTGGATATTCTACTTCTTGGTCAGGCGATGCACTGGGGCTTTAGAGTATTTATAATTCTTATTCCCCTTTTGCTTGTACTTACTCTTTCTATTCACCATAAGGACTGCAAGTTTTTCGTGACCCATTTCCTTATCCACTTGGTTAATCATGGTTTGAAGTTCTGATATACTCTTCTCATTACTGATCATATTATAATTCCTAATAAAACTGGAGAAGGCCTTGAGAAGTGATAAAAGTATGAGATCTGTATGGAACTCATTCGAAAATTTAATCCCTAATATGTTCAGATGATCAATGTAGTTAATAATCTTGACTACATGGCGCCTAACTAGAACAAACTCTCTACGAATAGTTGTAAACAAAGTGTTGGAGATCTCATACTCTCTCATATTTCCTTCTCTTGATAGAGATCCCAAAGGTGGTACATCATGATATAAGAATCCATTTTATCATTTTTCTTCAAGATCTAACTGTACATTGATGATAGAATGAATAATTGAACATCAGTAGCATCATTTAGATGTTTCTCATACAGAGATAGATCTTCATCACTTGGCTCATATAACAACAATGATATTTATTACACACTAAACCATGATTTATTACAAAGACTCTTCACTTGATAAAAAATAGAAAATTAAGAGGTCTATTGTCTTTGGGGATTAAGAACATTACATAACAACTTAAAACATAAAACAAACAACATATTTATTGAAAACTTCCTTTACATAACCATGACATTCCCTCATACTTAGAATTGCATTGGATAACCTAAGGACATACATGTGAAAAGGGTGAGATATAAAGTCCAGTAAGGGAGTAAAAAAGGAATAAAATGAATAATACAATACATGTTAGGAAATAGGAATATCAATGGATCATAAAAGAACATGAACATAATGTCATTATATAGCATTATTATCATAACATGGAAATGTGGCAACAAAACGTAACATGGAATTAGCATTAACCAAGGCTCATTGAACATGAAGCATGAGTAAACTCTCATTGAACTTGAATTAGAATGAGTAAATCCTCATTGAACTTGAATAATCACTAAAATACTCACTTTACTTGATGTATCATGATACTATTCTTTACCCAATGAATTTTAGGGCTATCAGGGCACACCCATCATAAACATTTAATTTCATGCATAAGTGTGCCACATGGATCATACAACATGGAATAATTAATCATAATTTATTCTAAAATAAATGGATGTTGAATACATACATGAAGTGTTATAATCAATAAGTAAATGTACCTAAAGGTGAATACCCTTGATAGAGAAATGGTTATGGTATTCACTACACAATGACATTGGCCTAGAAAATCATGGTGCAATTTCGGCAGTTAACATCCAGACATAAGAATTCATAAAAATGGTTGATGAGAGAGAAAGGGGTGTCTCATAATATGTAAATTAAATGGACATTAAGGGGGTTATATAGATGAATTTCCCAAAAAATGAAATGGAATTTGGATTCATAATACAAAAGAATTTATTGAATGTAAATGAGGAGAGAGAAATTACATACTGAATTTTGGCATGGTAACAGGTGTACATGGGATGCATTAATGAGAGATAAATGGGTCTCTCATCATTAAAAAATAAAGAGGTCATTATGGGGGAGGTGTGAAATTATATGCCAACATTTATAATTGAAAATAAAAGGGCATAACAATATTAAGAAACTTGGATAAAATGAGAAAGGAAGGAATTCCTTACGGAATTTGGACATGGTAACGAGTGTTCTTGAGAGACATTAATGAGAGATAAAGGGGTATCTCATCATTCAAACAAAATAAGGGAAGTATAGGGGAGGTGATAAATCATACCCCTAAATTTTTAATTGAAAATACAATGGTAGAGCAATTGAAATAAACATGGACATAAATGAGAGAAGAAGTAATACCTTACTTGGAAGTGTGATCCCAACGGCTTGGGAGAGGATTGGGAGAGAGTTATTGGGAACTTGGGAAGCCTTGGGAGGATTATAGAGAGAGGATGGAAAAGGTTGAATTAAATCCAAATGATTTTAGTGAAGAGGAATTGGGATCTTGGGTGGGTTTATATAGGAAAAGAGAGGGAATTCTTTATTATTAAGGTTTGGGACACCACACATTAAATTAATCAAAACCACAAACCATACCATGGTTTTTGCTCACTGTTTTTTCCCTAGGGGAGGGGAAAACAAAATTTTGTAAGGCCAATGTACTAAATTCTTAAAATAAGAGGGCTGCTTATGTGGAGGTGTGTCACACTCTCAAGGAAATCAATTTAAGAAGCTAAAATGTTTTTTATGTCTTGGAGGGTTCAATAAGGATTTTTAAAATAAATAAAACAAACATAATATCACATTATTTTAATGAAAAAACATATATTTAATTAATATAATGTTTATATTATTTTATTACATAACTATTGGGTCATTATGATGTCCTAAAACACATTATATATTTAAACGATATTTAATTTTTACCAAAAAATTCGACTATCTCAAAAAATTATGAAACATTAACCATTGGATAATTTTGATGCACTGATTCCAAAAATAATATCAAATTTTTCCAAATAATTTTCTAAATATGTTAATTTTCAATTTTAAAATAAAAACCGACATTTATCAGAAATTCATGGGTTTCGACGAAAAACAGCTTTCAAACCTTAATAAAAATTACAATTGTATTCATATAAATTATACAATAATTTATACTTAATAAAAAGTAATTTAATTATAATAATATTTTATTAAAATATTATTTAATTCAAAAATCCATTAATTTATCAAAATTTATTTCCTAGATGAATATTAATTGAAAATGCTATTTTTGATTTTAAAACTATTTACAACGTAACAATAATAAAATGAATGTATATTCTTTATTATATAAAAAAATAATGAAAATAATCATAGTAATAAGTCCTTGTTACATAACCCCCTATAACACCAGCATAAGACCAAAGGGCAAGGTGTGCAATGGTGAGAGACTCTTGGGGCGGCTCGGATGACATCGCTCGGGTGGTAACCCTATCAACTTCCACTTCTCCCATAGCCAGTTCCGTTCAAGATTAAAATGTTGAAGCTCATCTTGGGCTTGGTCAGGAGTGAAGCCCAATGATGACACCTCCTTTCTGAGCTCCGAAAAATGGGCTTCGTATGGGGAAGTCTACTGGATGTGGCCATCACATCCTTTTTCTGAGTAAATTGGATTTTTTAAAGCCCTATATTTATACTAATAATGTGATCACTGTTCAATAGATATATTAGCAAAGGTAACAATTCATAATAGTATTTTGAAATCCAAAAACATAAAACCAAGGAAGTCCATATTTTATATAAGCATTTTTCATAATAAGACATTTATTTAGATCAAGAGGAATTTTCATTGATAAGGGTTTTGGTCGCTAAAATCATCCCCCCTTAAGAAATTTCACCCTCGAAATTTCCTTTTCCCAGACTAAAAAAGATGCGGGTAACTCTGCTTCATCACTTCCTCTGATTCCCATGTTGCCTCTACAAACTTTTGGTTTCTCCACAACACTTCCACAAGGGGAATAGTATTATTTCATAGAACATTTTCCCTATGATCTAATATCTTCACTGGTTACTCCTCGTAAGAAAGATCAACCTCTAAATGTACTACCTCTGAAGAGAGTACATGTGAAGGGTCGTGTATGTACTTTCTTAAGAGGGATAAATGAAAGACAGTATATACTTTGGACATGGTGGGTGGAAGTACTAGTCGATAGGCCATAACCCCAACCTGATCAAGAATCTCAAAGGGGCTGATGTACCTAGGACTTAACTTCCCTTTCTTTCCAAACCTCATGACCTTCTTCCTCAGAGATATGTGTGCAAATACTATGTCTCCAACTTTGAACTCAAGGTCGTGTCGCAATTATCTTCATAACTCTTCTGTCGACTTTGAGCTACCTTGATATGTTGTTGAATGGTTTTCACCTTCTCCACCATTTATTTGACCATTTCAGGTCCTATCAGCTTATTATCACCAAATTCATCCCAACATGATGATGTTCTTCACCTTTTTTCATAAAGGGATTTATATGGCGCCATTCAGATGATCGAGTAGAAACTGTTATTGTAGTCGAATTAAACCAGTGTAAGATATTCGTACCATCCTCATTTAAAGTCCATAGAAAATTATATTAACATATAATCCATTGTCTGAACAGTTTTCTTATATTGGCCATCAATTTGAGGGTGATAAGCCATCCTAAAGTTTATTTATGTGCTTAGATCATATTGAAGATTTTTCCAGAACTTCAAGTTAAATATCGGATCATGATCAAATACAATAGATAGTGGTACTCCATGTATCATTACCACTTATTTGATGTAAATCCGTGAATCTTGATCCAATGATAAGTCCTCTCGAATCGCGATAAAGTGAGTTGTCTTAGTAAATGATCCACAATGACCCATATATCATTGTTTCCTCTGGAAGTTCTTGGAATTCCAGTGACAAATACAATGGTAATTTTTTCCAAATTCTAAGTTGGTATGGTTAGTGGTTTCATCATCCCCTTAGAATTTTGCCTCTTAGCCTTCACTTACTAACATACCAGGCACATTGATGTATATTTAGAAATATCCCTTTTTATATTTTCCCACAAAAAGTTTTCTCGGAGATATTGATACTACTTTTTGCTCCCCGGGTGGTACACATAATCGTGACCCAAATCTCAAAATTCTATCCTTGTCAACCACGAACTCTGAGGATTTACTATTTCCGATAACTTCAACCCTTTTTAGAATTTCCAAATACTTTCTTTGGGCATCATTTATTTTCTCCATGAGGGAAGGTTGAGAAATCATTTGAGCAAGGATTGATGATCATCATCCCTTAACGATTCCCAGGTCCATCCTCTTCAAACCTAAGAAGATTGGATCCTTTTCAATTCACATCATTGATAATGATGTAGGATCCTTTCTACTTAGAGCATCCTCCACCTTGTTTGCCTTACCAGGATGGTAGTGGATCAAGCAGTCATAATCCTTGATGAGTTCTATCCATCTTCATTTGCGCATATTAAGATCTTTTTAAGTGAATATATATTTGAGGATCTTGTGATCAATATATATCTCACACTTCTTCCCATAGAGATAATGCTACCATATTTTCAACACAAATATCATAGCTACCAACTTGAGATCTTGTGGAAGATATTTTTTCTCATGTATTTTCCGCTGCCTTGAGGCGTAGACTATTACTTTATCATTCAGCATCAACACACAATCCATGCCATTATTCTAAGCAGCCCTGAATACCAAAAAAAGTTCTCCACTTGTGGGTAAAGTGAGCATGATCATAGTGATAAGACTCCATTTTAACTCCTTGAAGCTCTCTTTACATTAATCACTGCAAACAAACTTTACTCCCTTCCAAGTTATCTTGGTAAGAGGGTTGGAAAATCATGAGAAATTTCTCACAAATCGGCGATAATATCCATCTGACCCCAACAAGCTATGAATATCTTTTGCTGATGTTGGCCTCAGCCATCCCTCAATTGTAGTTGTATTAGAGGGGTCCATAGATATCCCATTTCTTGTGATGATATGATCCAAGAATGAGACCTCCTTCAACCAAAACTCAAACTTGCTATACTTTGCATAGAGATTATCCTTCCGCAAGGTCTCTAGTATAGTTCTAAGATTCTCTTCATGAACCTTTTTAGTTTTGGAGTTTATTAGAATATCATCTATAAATACTACCACAAATTTGTCGAGGTAATCTCTAAAGACACTATTCATCAAGTGCATGAATATTGCTCGAGCATTAGTGAGTCTAAAAGGCATTACTATGAATTCATAGTGCCCGTATCTTGTATGAAAAGAAGTCTTGGGGATATCTTCCTTCTTCACCCTTACTTGGTAATATCCCAACTGTAGATCCACCTTGGAGAAGTATTGTTCTCTACATATCCAATCAAATAAGTTCTCAATTCGAGGGAGAGGATAATTTTTATTTATCATGATTTTTTGAGTTCACAATAATTTATTTTTAAGGCGCATTGACCCATCCTTCTTCTTGATGAAGAGGACTTGGGCACCCCATGGTGAAGCACTTGGGCGTACAAACCATTTATCCAGATTCTCCTGTATTTGTTTTTTCATCTCCTCAAGCTCTATAATAGCCATTCTATATAGAGTCTTGGATATTGAAAACTTTCCATGTATAAATTAAATTTCGAATTCAACATCTCTTCAAGGAGGAAGACCATAAAATTCTTCAAGAAATACATCAGCGAATTCCCTCACAATAGGCATGTCTTCAAGGATGGTTTCTTCCTCGGACTCAATCATTTGATCCAGATACACGTACTCATAGGGTAGTAATATACACTCTTGAGATAATGGTGTTAGAGAATATTTATCTTCCTCCTTGCACTTGTATAGAATCGAGGGTCTATTCTCCATATGAAGAGTGATTTCCCTCTCATGGGAATTTATGTTGGCTCTATATAAGGAAAGCCAATCCATGTTTAGAATTTTATGAAATTATACTAGAAGGAGTATGAGGAGGTTCACCGAGAAGTTCCTTCCACAAATTATGACATGGGAGGAGTTATATTCATGGGATGCAATGATTGCCCCATTTTTTGTACTCACTGACATCTTTACTTCCATGATTTTTGGTGGTGTTGGGATTGTTCTACTAAACTTTCAGTATATAAATGAGTGCATAAAACTATAATAAAAAAGTATGTTCGCTATTCTTGAATGAATAACTAGCGTACCTATCACCGCTTCATTATTAGGGTTCACTTTAGAAGTAGTGATGGAAAAAGCTCACCCTTGATGCCTTGGAGGTTATTGGTTGCCTCTGAAAACCCTTGGCTTATGGAACAGATTTACAAGGTGCCCTGGTTCTTTTTAGTTGAAGTAATAAAAAATGCGTTGAGGTTTGAACGAATCATTCCTCTCCTCTATTGCAACCATGGGTTTCTCTTGTTGGAAGTTAATGGCTAGGTTCCCTTCTCTTCCACACCTAAAGCATTTCCTTGTCCCTTCAGTCAATTTTCAGGGTGCTTATTTCCACACCTTTGGAAAGTGGGGTGTTGGATTTTCTTAGAACCACTGTATTTATCCATCAGAATGAAAGAATTGAAGTCCACTTTATGCTTCTTATCACCATGATGCCCCTAAGATTATCTAATATTTATTTAGACCTCGGGGGAACATCAGAAAATTTCCACATAGTCGTCAAATTCACGGATCGCCAGTGATTTCCGCAGGCTAGGTTTCAACCCACCAAATAAGAGGTCAACATTGCATTCGAGGGTAACAAAAAATCCAGAGGCATATCGTTCAAGCCTTGTGAAGTTTGAATCATACGTACAGATGGATTCTTATTCTTTTTTTCTTGATGGAAAGGAAGCCCCTTTATATCTTAATCCGGTGGGTGCGTGGAAAATATTTATCAAAAAATAATTTTCATAAATCCTTCCATTCCAAATCCTCGATATCCTTCCTAGGATTTGTATTTTTGATCAAATTACTCCACTGATCAGATTCACCCTCCATACGACAATCATCTAGAAAAACCTTATCTTGTTCAGAACATTGAAGGATAGAGAAGATATTTTCAATGGAGTTGATCCATTGTTCGGCAATTGATGGATCAGATGATCCATTAAAAGTAGGAGGCCTTTGTCTCTTGAATCTCTCGATAGAGACTTCTTATTTATTAGGGGCGGTTGAACATTCCAATTAACCAATTTTTCTATTAAAATCTTGAGATAACTAAGAGTGTATCATGACAAAGTTTGTGATTCCTGCTCCCATCAGATTGGCCATCTCATTAGAACATTCATCACATTGGTCTCCACATCATTTGTTTTCCCAATTCCTCCTATTACCAGCCATTGGATAGAATAAAAGGAAAGTTAGGGGTAACACAAAAAGTGTAATCCAAAGAAAAAATATATGACTTTTAAATTACTTTTATTTCCTTAACTTATGAATCTTTAAGCTTCAATCTATGTTATCCATGATCTACTTCCCAACATATATTCTTAGGGTTTTTTTAATTCCCTTAATAATGGTCCATACTAAGCTTGTAAATTTACCAAAGAATATCCCTCAGGATTGTGCAAACCAAGAGTGTATCAAGGCCTGTTGTCATATACTAGGATACCCTGGGTCAAGCCCGAAACTTCTTGTCAAAGTTTTTACCCCTAGGTACATCTGTTCCAGAGCTGACTCTACCTACTCGTATCCATACAGGGATTTATTTTCTTGATAAAACACTTACTCAATACTCACCAAAATTTTGGGATGTTTTTATAATACTTAGTCTTATATATAAGGCTTAACTAGGGATTTCTAATCCTAATACCAAAAATAACTAAACCTATCCTCTCATAACAACTATAACAACCCTAATATTTATTACACAATTAAAAATGATTTATTACATAGACTCTTCACTTGATACAACAAGGAAGATAAAAAGGTCTAGTGTATTTGGGGATTCATAACATTACATAACAACATAAAATATAAAACACACAACATCTTTATTGAAAAATTCCTTTACATAACCACGATATTCCCTCATACTTAGCATTGCATGGAATAACCTAAGGAAATACATGTGAAAATGGTGAGCTATAACACCCAGTAAGGGAGTAAAAACGACATAAAATGAAGAATACAATACATTTTATGCAATAGGAATATCAATGGATCATAAAATAACACTAACTTAAAGTCCTGATATAACATGATTATCATAACATGTAAATGTGGCAACAACACTTAACAGAGAATTAACATTAACCAAGGATCATTGCACTTGGATCATGAGTAAAACCACATTGAAATTGAATTACCATGAGTAATTACTCATTTTAATTTAATTATCATGAGAAAATCATGATTTCACTTGATGTATCATGATACTAATCTTTAGTCAATGCATTGGAGCACTATTAGGGAACACCCATCATAAACATTTCATTTCATGCATAAGTGTGCCACATGGATCTTACAACATGGAATCATTCATCAAAATTTATTCCATGATAAAGGTATGTGGACTACATACATGAATATTTATAATCAATAAGTAAATGTTCATAAAGGTGAATACCCTTTATAGAGAAATGATTATGGTATTCACTACACAATGACATTGTCTTGGAAAATCTTGGTGCAATTTCGGCAGAGTAACGACTAGACATAATAATTCATAAAAATGTTTGATGAGAGATAAAGGGGTGTCTCATCATGTGTACAAGAAATTTAATGTAATGGGGTCATATAGATACATGTCCCAACAACTTAATGGAATTTGGATTCATAATACAAAAGAATTTATTGAATGTAAATGAGGAGCGAGAAATTTCATACTGAATTTTGGCATGGTAACGGGTGTACGTGGGAGGAATTACTAAGGGAGAAATGGGTATCTAATCATTAAAAAATAAAGAGGTAATTATGGGGGAGGTTCTAAATTATACCCCAAACTTTATAATTGAAAATAAAAGGGAATAGCAATATTAATAAACTTGGATAAAATGAGAATGGAAGGAATCCCTTAAGTAATTTTGGCATTGGTAATGAGTGTTCATGAGAGACATTAATGAGAGATAAAGGGGTATCTCATCATTAATAAATAAAAAGTGAAGTATAGGGGAGGTGATAAATCATACCCCAAAATTTTTAATTTAAAATAAAAGGGTAGAGAAACATAAATAAACATGGACATAAATGAGAGAAGAAGAAATACCTTACTTGGAAGTCTGATCCCAAAGTCTTGGGAGAGGATTGAGAGAGGCTTATTGGGAAGTTGGGGAGCCATGTGAGGATTAAAGAGAGAGGATTTCAGAGGTTTTATAAACTCCAAAGGATTTGAGTGAAGAGGAAGTGGGATCTTGGGTGGGTTTATATAGGAAAGAAGAGGGAATTCTTTATTATTTAGGTTTGGGACACCACACTATAAATTAATCAAAACCACAAACCATCCCATGGTTTTTTCTCATGGTTTTTTCCATAGGTGAGTGGGAAATTTTTTTTATAAGGCCAATGTACGAAATTCTTAAAATAATAGGGTTTCTTATGTGGAGGTGAGTGACACTCTCAAAGAAAATAATTTAAGAAGCTAACATGTTTTTTAAGTCTTGGAGGGTCCACTAAGGATTTTTAAAATAAATAAAACAAACACAAAATCACATTATTTTAGTGGAAAAACATATATTTTCCGAATTTAATGTTTATATTATTTTATTACATCACCATTGGGTCATTATGATGTCATAAAACACATTATTTATTTAAACAATATTTAATTTTTACCGAAAAATTTGACTGTCTCAAAAAATTATGAAAAATTAACCAATGGATAATTTCGAAACCCAGATTCCAAAAATAATATTAAAATTTTCAATATAATTTTCTAAATATGTGAATTTTCACTTTAAAAAACCTGACATTTATCGAAAATTCATGAGTTTTGATGAAAAACAGCTTTCAAACCATAATAAAAATTACAATTCTATTCATAAAAATTATACGATCATTTATACTTAATAAAAATTAATTTAATACTATTAATAATTTATTAAAATATTATTTAATTCTAAAATCCATTAATTTATCAAAATATATTTTATAGATGAATATTAACTAATAATACTATATGTGGTTTAAAACTATTTACAAAGTAACAATAATAAAATAAATGTATATTCTTTGTTATATAAAAAAATAATGCACATAATCATAGTACTAAGGTCTTGTTACATAACCCCTTATAACACCTGGATAAGACCAAAGGGTAAGGTGTGCGATGGTGACAGACTCCTAGGGTGGCTCGGATAACATCGCTCGGGAGGTAATCTCTATCAACTTCCACGTCTCCTGTAGGTAGTTCCGTTCAAGCTTAACATGTTGAAGCTCGGCTTGGGCTTGGTCAGGAGTGAAGCCCCATGATGACACCTCCTTTCCGAGCTCTGAAAAATGGGCCTTGTATGGGGAAGTCTACGGGATGAGGCAATCACATCCTTTGTCTGAGTAAATTGGATTTCTTAAAGCCCTATATTTATACTAAAAATGTGATCACTATTCAATGGATATATTATAAAAGGTAACAATTCATTACATTATTTTGAAATACAAAAACATAAAACCAAGGAAGTCCATATTTTATATAACAATTTTTACAATAAGATATTTAAATAGATCAATAGGAATTTTCATTGATAAGAGTTTGGGTCGCTAAAATATTCCCCCCTTAAGAAATTTCACCCTCGAAATTTATTTTTCCAACACTTAAAAAGATGTGGGTAACTCTGCTTCCTCACTTCCTCTGATTCCCATGTTTCCTCTAAAAACTTGTGGTTTTTCCAAAACACCTTTACGAGGGGAATTTTATTATTTCGTAGAAATTTTTCCCTATGATCTAAGATCTTCACTGGTTACTCCTCGTAAGAAAGATCATCCTCTAAATGTACTACCTCTGAAGAGAGTACATGTTAAGGTTCTGGTATGTACTTCCTTAAGAGGGATAAATGAAAGACATCATATACTTTGGACATGGTGGGTGGAATTACTAGTCGATAGGCCATAACCCCGACCCGATCAAGAATCTTGAAGGGGCTGATGTACCTAGGACTTAACTTCCCTTTCTTTCCAAACCTCATGAGCTTCTTCCTCAGAGATATGTGTACAAATAATATGTCTCCAACTTTGAAATCACGGTCTTGTTGACAGATATCTGCATAAATCTTCTGTCAACTTTGGGCTGCCTTGATATGTTGTTGAATGGTTTTCACCTTATCCACTATTTATTCGACCATTTCAGGTCCTAACAGCTTATTCTCACTGACTTCATCCCAACATGCCGAAGTTCTTCACGTTTTCCCATAAATGGATTTATATGGTGCCATTCAGATGATTGAGTGGAAACAGTTGTTGTAGGAGAATTCAACCAGTGGAAGATGTTCGTACCATCCTCCTTTGAAGTCCATAGAAAATGATCTTAACGCATATTCCTGTGTCTGAATAGTTTGATTAGATTGGCCAATAGTTTGAGGGCGATAAGCTGTACTGAAGTTCCATTCTATGCTTAGACCATGTTGGAGAGTTTTCCAGAACTTCGAGGTGAATCTAGGATCATGATCGAATACAATAGATAGTGGTAGTCCATGTATCCTAACCACTTATTTGATGTAAATCTGTGCATGTTGATCCAATGATAAGTCCTCTTGAATCCCAATAAAGTGAGTTGTCTTCATATGATGATCCACAATGACACATATAGCATTGTTTCCTCTAAATGTTCTTGGAATTCCAGTGACAAAATCCATGGTAATGTTTTCCCACTTCCAAGTTGGTATGGTTAGTGGTTTCATCATCCCCTACGACTTTTTCCTCTCATCCTTCACTTACCAACATACCAGGAACTTTGATGTATATTTATCAATATCCCTTTTCATATTTTCCCACAAAAAGTTTTCTCGGAGATCTCGATACATCTTTATGCTCCCCGAGTGGTACACATAATCGTGACCCAAATATCAAAATTTCATCCATGTAAACCATAAACTCTGAGGATTTACTATTTTTGATAACATCCAACATTTTTAGAATTTCCAAATACTTTCTTTGAGCATCATTTATTCTCTCCCTGGGGGATGATTGAGCAATCATTTGAGAAAGGATTGATGATGTTCCTCCCTTAATGATTTCCATGTCTATCATCTTCAAATATAAGAAGATTGGATCCTTTTCAGTTCTCATCATTGATAATGATGTTGGATCCTTTCTACTTATATCATCCACCAACTTGTTTGCCTTACCGGGATGGTAGTGGATCGAGCAGTCAAAATCCTTGATGAGTTCTATCCATCTTCATTGGCGCATATTAATCTCTTTTTATGTTAATATATATTTGAGGTTCTTGTGATCGGTATATATCTCACACTTCTCCCCATAGAGATAATTCCACCAGATTTTCAACACAAAGATCACATACACTGACTTGAGATCATACATCATATAGTTTTGCTCATGGAGTTTTAGCCGCCTTAATGCGTAGACTATCACTTTATCATTCAACATCAACTCACAACCCATGCCTTCTTCTAAGCATCACTGAATACCACAAAAAGTTCTCCACTTATGGGTAAAGTGAGCATGAGCACAATGATAAGACTCCATTTTAACTCCTTGAATCTCTCTTTACATTCATCACTATAAGAAAACTTTACTCTCTTCTGAGTTATCTGGGTAAGAGGGTTGGAAAATCATGAGAAATTTCTCACAAATCGGCGATAATATCCATCTAACCCCAAGAAGCTATGAATATCTATTACCGATGATGGCCTCAGCCATCACTTAATTGAAGTTGTCTTGGAGGGGTCCACAGATATCCCATTGATTGTGATGATATGACCCAAGAATGAGACCTCCTTCAATGAGAACTCAAACTTGCTATACTTTGCATAGAGCTTATCCTTGCACAAGGTCCCTAGTATAGTTCTTATATTCTCTTCATGATCCTCCTTGGTTTTGGAGTATATTAGAATATCATCTATAAATAATACCACAAATTTTTCAAGGTAATCTCTAAAGACACTATTCATAAAGTGCATGAATATTGCTAGAGCATTAGTGAGTCCGAAAGGCATTACTATGAATTCATTGTTCCCATATCTTGTATGAAAAGAAGTCTTGGGGATATCTTCCTTCTTCACCCTTACTTGGTAATATTCTGACTATAGATCCACCTTGGAGAAGTATTGTGCTCCATGTAGCTAATCAAACAAGTCATCAATTCGAGATAGAGGATAATTGTTATTTATCATGATTTTTTTGAGTTCACAATAATCAATTCAAAGGCACATTGACCCATACTTCTTCTTGATGAAGTGGACTGGAGAACCCCATGGTGAAGCACTTGGGTGTATAAACCCTTTATCCACATTCTCCGGTAGTTGTATCTTCATCTCCTCAAGCTCCATAACAGCCATTCTATATAGAGTCTTGGATATTTTCAATGCCCCATGTGTAAGGTAAATTTAGAATTCAACATCTCTTCAAGGAGTAATACTAGAGAATTACTCAAGAAATACATCAGTGAATTCCCTCACAATAGGCATGTCTTCAAGGATGGTTTCTTCCTTGGAATCAATCATCTGAGCCAAATACATGTACTCATAGGGTAGTAATATCCATTCTTGAGATAATGGTGATAAAGAAGATTCATATTCCTCCTTGCACTTGTATAGAATCAGGGTTCGATTCTCCATATGGAGAGTGATTTCCCTCTCATGGAAATTTATGTTGGATCTATATAAGGAAAGACAATCCATGCCAAGGATTGTATAAAATTCCACCAGAGGGAGTATGACGAGGTTCGCCGAGAATTTCAATCCACAAATTATAATAGGGGAGGAGTTATATTCATGGGATGCGATTATTACCCCATTTTTTGTACTCACCGACATCTTTACTTCTATGATTTGTGGTGGTGTTGGGATTGTTCTACTAAACATTCAGGATATAAATGAATGCGTAGAACCAGAATCAAAATGTACATTCGCTATTCTTGAATGAATAACTAGCATACCTATCACCACTTCATTGTTGGGGTTCACTTTAGAAGTAGTGATTGCAAAAGCTCACCCTTGCTGCCTTGGAGGTTGTTTGTAGCCTCCGAAAACCCTTGGCTTAGGGCACTAATTTACAAGGGGACCTGGTTATTTGTAGTTGAAGCATTAAACAACACATTGAGGTTCGAACGGATTGTTTCTCTCCTCTGTTGCAACCATGGGTTTATACTATCGTAAGTTAATGGATATGTGCCCTTATCTTCCACACCAAAATCATTTTCTTTTCCCTTCAGTCAATTTTCAAGGTGCTTCTTTCCATACCTTTTGCAAGTGGGGTGTTGGATTTTTCTAGCACCATTGGATTTATCCATCAGAATGCCAGAATTGAAGTCCAACTTACACTTATTATCCCCATGATACCATTGAGAATATCTAATATTTATTTGGACCTTGAGGGCACATCATACAATTTCCTCATAGCTGTCGAATTCAAGGATCGCCAGGGCTTTCCATAAGCTAGGTTTCAAACCACCAAAGAAGCGGCCAACCTTGCATTTTGGGGTAATGAAAAATCTAGAGGCATATCATGCAATCCTTGGAAATTTTTACTCATACACATTGATGGATTCGTAGACTTTTTTTCTATAGGGAGATGAAGCTTCTTTCCATCTTAATCCGGTGGTTGTGAGGAAAATATTTATCGAAAAACATCTTTCGAAAATCCTTCCATTCCAACACCTCAATATCTTTCACAGGCTTTGTATTTTTGATCAAAGTCCACCATTGATCAGATTCACCCTCCATATGATAATCAACTAGAAACATCATCTCTTGTTCAAAGCATTAAAGGATAGAGAAGATCTTTTCAATGGAGTTGATCCATTTTCCTACAATTGAGGGATCAAATTATCCATTAAAAGTAGGAGACCTTTGTCTCATGAAGCTCTCGATAGAGACTTGTTATTTGCTAGGGGTGGTTGAACATTACTATTGACCCATGTTTCTTTTAAAATCATGAGTTAACTAAGATTTTATCATGATATAGTTTGTGATTCCCACTCCCATCAGATTGGGAATCTCATTAGAACATTCATCACATTGGTCTTCACATCAGTTGTTTGTCTGATTCCTCCTATTACCATCCATTGGCTAGAATAAAAGTAAAGTTAGGGGTAACACATAAAGGGTAATCCAAAGAAAAAAATATGACTTATAAATTACTTTTATTTCCTCAACTTATGAATCTATAAGCTTCAATCTATGTTATCAATGATCTATTTCCCAACATAAATTCTTAGGGGATTTTTTTAATTCCCTTAATAATGGTCCATACTAAGCTTGTGAATTTACCAAAGCATATCCCCCGGGACTGTGTAAACCAAGAGTGTAGAAAGGACCATTGTCGTGTGCCAGGATACCCCGGGTCAGGCCCGAAACTCCTTGCCAATGTTTTTACCCCTAGGGACATCTGTTCCAGAGCTGAATCTACCTGCTTGTATCCATACAAGGATGTATTTTCTTGATAAAACACTTAATCAATACTCACCAAAATTTAACGATGTTTTTATTATACTTATTATTATATCTAAGGATTCACTATGGTTTTATAATCCTAATCCCAAAAAATAAGTAAACCTATCCTCTGCTACCAACTATAACAACCCTAATATTTATTGCACACTTAAGCACGATTTATTACATAGACTCTTCACTTGATACAACATAGAAGATAGAAAGGTATAGTGTATTTGGGTCTTAGGAAAATTACATAAAAACATAAAATATAAAACACACAACATCTTTATTGAAAACTTCATTTACATAACCACGACATTCCCTCGTACTTTGCATTGCATGGAATAACCTGAGGACATACATGTGAAAACGGTGAGCTATAAAGCCCAATAAGGGAGTAGACACGACATAACATGAAGAATACAATACATTTTAGTCAATAGGAATATTAATGGAGAATAAAATAGCACTATCATAAAGGCATGATATAATATGATTATCATAACATGGAAATTTTGTAACAACACTTAATAGGGAATTAGCATTAACCAAGGATCATTGCACATGGATCATGGGTAAAACCTCATTGAACTTGAATTAGCATGAGTAAATACTCATTGTACTTGAATCATCATGAGTAAATCCTTATTTCACTTGACGTATCATGATACTAATCTTTACTCAATGCATTGGAGTGCTATCAGGGCGCACCCATCATAAACATTTCATTTCATGCATAAGTGTTCCACATGGATCATACAACATGGAATCATTCATCATAATTTATTACATGATAAAGGGATGTAGAATACATACATTAAGATTTATAATCAATAAGTAAATGTTCATAAAGGTTAATAACCTTGATATAGAAATATTTATGGTATTCACTACACAATAATATTGTCTTGGAAAATCATGGTGCAATTTCACTAGAGTAACGATGAGACAAAAGAATTCATAAAAATGGTTGATGAGAGATAAAGGGGTGTCTCATCATATGTACATGAAATTTAATGTAAGGGGGGTCAGATAGATACATGTCCCAACATAATTAATGTAATTTGGTTACATAATACAAACAAATTTCTTGAATATAAATGAGGAGAGAGAAATTACTTAAGGAATTTCAGTATGGTAACAGGTGTACATGGGAGGCATTAATGAGAGAGAAATGGGTCTCTCATAATTCAAAAATTTATAGGTCAGTATGGTTGAGCTAAGAAATTATACCCCAACATTTATAATTGAAAATAAAAGGGCATAAAAATATTAAGAAACCTGGATAAAATGAGAAAGGAAGGAATCCCTTATGGAATTTTGGCATGGTAACAGGTGTTCATGAGAGACATTAATGAGAGATAAATGGGTCTATCATCATTCAAACATAAGGAGGGAAGTATAGGGGAGGTGATAAATCAAACCCCAACATTTTTAATTGAAAATACAAGGGTATAGCAACATAAAGAAACTTGGACATAAATGAGAGAGGAAGAAATCCCTTACATGGAAGTGTGATCCCAAAGGATTGGGAGAGGCTTGATAGAGGATTATTGGGAGATTTGGGTGACATGGGAGGATTATATAGAGATGAGGTCAGAGGTTGGAAGAACTCCAAAGGATTTGAATGAAGAGGAAGTGAGATCTTGGGTGGGTTTATATAGGAAATGATAGGGAATTTTTTATTATTTAGGTTTGGGACACGACACATTAAACTAATCAAAACCACAAACCAGCCCATGGTTTTTGCCCATGGGTTTTTTCAAATGGTATTTGAAAAAAATTTTTATAAGACCAATGTCATAACTTCTTAAACTAATAGGGTTGCTTATGTGGAGGTGAGTCACACTCTCAAGGAATTCTATTTAAAAAGCTAAAATGTTTTTTAAGTCTTGGAGGGCCCACTAAGGCTTTGTAAACTAAATAAAACAAACCTAAAATCACATTATTTTATTGTTAAAACATATATTGGCCGAACTAATGTTTATAGTATTTTATTAGATCACTATTGGGTCATTATGATGTCATAAAACAAATTATATATTTAAAGGGTATTTAATTTTTACCCGAAAATTCGACTGTCTCTGAAAATTATGAAAATTTTACTGTTGGATAATTTTGAAATCATGATTCCAAAAATAATATTAATTTTTTCCAAATAATTTTCTAAATATGTGAATTTTCAATTTTAAAATAAAAACTGACATTTATCGAAAATTCATGAGTTTTGACAAAAACAACTTTCAAACCTTAATAAAAAATCACAATTGTATTCATAAAAATTATACGATAATTTATACTTAATAAAAAGTAATTTATTAATAATAATATTTTATTAAAATATTATTTAATTAAAAAATCCATTAATTTATCAAAATATATTTCTTAGTTGAATATTAACAAAAAATACTATTTGTGCTTGAAAAACTATTTACAAAGTAACAATAATAAAATGAATGTATATTCTTTATTATATAATAAAATAATTCACTTAATCATGGTGCTATGGTCTTGTTACAAAACCCCTTATAACACCTGCATAAGAACAAAGGGTAAGGTGTGCGATGATTATAGAATCCTGGGGTGGCTCGGATAACATCGATCGGGTGGTAATCTCTCTCTATTTCCACTTCTCATGTAGGCTGTTCCGTTCAAGAATAACATGTTGAAGGTTGGATTGGGATTGGTCAAGAGAGAAGAAAAATGATGTCACCTTCTTTACTAGATCCAAGAAATGGTCTTCATACTGGGAAGGTCTACTAGATGAGGTCATCGCTTCCTTTATTTGATTAAATTGGATTTGTTAAAGCCTTATATTTGCACTAATCATGTGATCACTATTCAATGGCTATATTCGCAACGGTAAAAATTCATAATAGTATTTTGAAATACAAAATCATAAAACCAAGGAAGTGAATATTTTATATAAACTTTTTTCATAATAAGACATTTAATTAGATCAAGAGTAATTTTCATTGATAAGGGCTTGGGTCGCTACATCTCATTTCTAGGTACAACTGGTAAAGGTTATTCCAGCACATACAGTTTTCTTTCATGGAAAAGGATGACACTTAGGCACCTTTTCCGCTCCTTGAAATTACTTCTAGTGATAATGTTTTCCTTCTCATGTATGGATCACAACAATATGTTTTATTTTATTTTTCATACTATTTCTACAAATAAGATGATCAAAATTTTAGAACTTTCTCTGATAGAATTTAGACAAATAAATATATATTATTTTTAATATTATCCCACTATTTTATCAAAACCCAATATACATCACCATTAGATCCAAAATATCACGTTCCTTAGACATTCTAGTGGACATGATCCACATTTCATTATCATTACCCCAAAATTGTCTGGTCATGCAACTTGAATGGTTTTAGGTAGGAATTCCAAATGTCAACTGCATTAAATCCAATTACTTGATCTATTGAGTGGAAACCCCAATCCTAAAATCATTAATTTATATTTCCTCAACATTTTCCTCTCATTTACACCAAGTACTGCTTTGACAGTCAACCCTTTTTGTCGTTAATTCATCCCAAAACCTCAAATTAGAATTCCCCGATAATTGAAGGCACCCCAACTATGGATGGTCAAGCATTTTGAACTATGGTGTGATTATAACAAATGTAATGGAAGGCTATACCAACTTAATATTTTATTTTCGGATTTTATCCTTGATGCATAAATTTATAATTATTATCTTTTCACATGATTGTTAATATTAATTGGGATATACTTAAGTGATTAACCATTTATTTTAGTTCCATCTTTTATGCTTGTTAATTATTTAATTTTGTGGTCATGGTAAAACATCTATAGTGAATAACTATGAAACTAAAAGAAATAAAATAAAGGGTATGATCATGATATTTTTCTAATGGTTAGTATATCTAGTGGTTCATAAATTAACCACTAACCTAGGGGATAAACACCTTGACCCATTTAAGGTTCATGTTTACAGCTTTCCACCAGTCCACTTTTGTATCTCCTTGGATTGGTTTCACCTCGACTCCTAACATAAACTGCCTCTACATGATTTAAAGCTCCATCCATTATATATGATTTTACTCAAACACAAGTGAGGGGTAAAACGGGGTTTACATAAAAGAAACCATGGACACGCAAACCCTACACATTAATGAGGAGTGAAGGTATACTTACCGAAAATTTAATTTAATAATAAATTAAAAGGAAACCAATAACATACAAATGTCTGGTATATCTCATGATCATCCAAATGATTATAATAAATTATGAATTTAATAAAAATAGAATTCAATTCTTTAATCATTAATTGATAATTCTTATTTAAGGAGGATCACTCTCATTCTTGTGATCGTTCTTGGAGAGGGATGAACTCTCTAGGCTTGAGAGATTTTCTCCAAACCATTGTTCACAACTTAATTGGTGTCACTTAGCTTGCCCTTGTCTAATGATAGAATAATATAATCTGTCATTTATTTCACTAGGGTAATAATAAAATAATTTTCACAAGTTCCTTTAATTATTTCATTTATCCTAGTGAAACCCCCAAGTCAAATAATAATAGAAATATTATTATTATTTGACATGCACTTTACTTGTGAGTTATAATTATATATTATTTAGTCGAATAATATTCAATATTATTATTTCTAATTAGACCATTAAAATCGATCCACCAATCATCCTTAATATTTAATAATTATTCTTCCCACAATATATTCTCTCGAATAACTAGTGACATAATATATGTGATCACGCATACATGAATAATTATTAAACCAAAACTGGGAATAATATTTATTCAACTTGTTAAATAATAAATTATTTAACTGAGATTCTAGGTACACTTACTTTCTATCCCATTAGGTCTCTTTCTTAGTGGCATTAGGCAGAGCAGCCTAAAGTCCAAGGTTAACATATAGAAACACACTATGGAACCCATAGAGAAAGAAGTTAATGGTGTGATGACATGTCACATCATATGAATTTTTATAATGTAATATAATCCCTTTATCAGAATATCTATAATCGAGAAGGTTGCATGCCAATAACATCAACCTATATGCTTGATATATCTTTCTTTGACTTTCTGGAAATAGAACTTACCTATAAAACACCATGGCCATGGATTTATTTAGGCTATATCATTTCCATCAAAGGGATTAAGATATTAACTTCGATTAGTGAATATAAGGGATAAATCCTTTCTCACATTATTCATTAATGCAATATTACTTGTGATACACCCAAAAAATCCTACCTCACCGTGAACATATGTCATAACAATTTTATTCAATACATCAAAGTACGCAACTCATAATATCCATTAATAATTATCCTGAAGTATATGGACCAATACACCCATCCGAAGATAGGAACATCCAATGAAACTTATAAATGTATATTTCCTATTGTCGGGTCTCGTTCTTATAATATCCTAATGGATATCACCAAGGGAATACACCATGAGAAGGTTCCTCAAAATCCTATGACTCTCCACTCTTAATATCTTGTATCATTTGGTCCCTCAATTGATATCCTCCAGACATAGAACATTTATCTAATAATAGTTTCACATCACTTCCATGTTCTCATCATGGTAGTGAACTACTATGACCTTTTAGTGCGACAACTACTCTTGGGAAGTTATCACATAAAATGTCATGTAGAAGAACAATAATGATGTGATAAGGAATTAATTGATATTAAAAAACCGTGAATATAAGTTAACATAAAGTAAATAGAAGTTGGTTATAGGTCACTGAATCTAACACTTTCATCCTCAATATGATGGATAGTCAGAGTAAATAATTCAAACCTCATGGGATATGATATGTGCTTGTTCTATGGATTACCAGGGAAGTTGGGATCAACATCTTTCGTTAGTTGAGTTTTCTTATAATAACAGTTTTCATTTTGGTATTTAGATGGAACCATTTGAGTCATTATATGGAATGAAGTTTCTAACTCCAACATTTTGGATTGAAGTTTGGGAAAATAAGTTGACGGGACCAAAATTAGTAGATAAAGTGGTAGAGAAACTTCAGTTGATTTGGTGACATATAATGACAGCTCAGAGCATGAACAAAGTAATACAAATAATAGGAGAAAAGACATTTATTTCGAGGTAGGTGATCATGTTTTCCTTGATATATCTACATGGAAAAGTGTTATTCATTTTGGTAATAAAGGAACATTAAGTCCATAGTTCATTGGACCTTATGAAATCATTGAAAATGTTGTACGAGTTTCCTACTAAGTAGCCTTTCCTTTGAGTTTATCTCAGGCACACAATGTTTTTCACGTTTCAATTTCAATAATGTATGTGCGAGATCCATCTCATGTTTTTATTCTACAATTAGTTCAGTTATAAGAGAACCATTCTTATGAATAAAAACATGTTCAGATTCTTGATTGCAGAGAGAAATTACTATGGAATAAGTTAATTCACCAAGTTATGTTTTTATGTAGAAACAACATAATTGAAGAAGAAACATGGGAATTTGGAAATTATATGAGGGAAATATATCTTCACTTATTTAATAAGGGAATAAAAATTTCAGGATGCAATTGATAGAAGAGAGGGAGAATGTAACAACCCAGGTACTTGTAACATAATTTTTTTTCTAAAATAATATAGTAAAATTCATTATAAATGTATAATGATATAAGTAGCATTTTAAGGAATCTAAACTAATGGAAGAGTAACTTGACCATAGGAATAATAACATGACCATAAGGAATAATAATCTAGTCAATATAATAATAACCTCACCTGTGAATGTATAAATAAAATTCATGTATCTTAAAATTGAAAATATGATATATTTATATCACAAAATAAGTAAATAAATATTTTTAAAATGATAAATTAAGTATTGGTATTTTTGTGAAACATAAATATTTATTTATAATTTTATAATTAATTTAATGATTTAAAAGAAAATTTATTTTCATAAAATATATTAATAAATCAAAATTTTATTTTCTTATGATTATATGATAACCTTATGAGACCTTAATTATTTTTTCAAAGTGTTATAAAATAAATTATAGTTTTAAAATTTATATTTTTTTGAATAAATTATGATTTTAATTAAAAATAAATTTTATCATATTTAGATTTTATTCATAAAATGAAGTTAATTTTTTTAATTCAACACATAAAAAATGGTTAGGGCTATTTTTTTGGTATTTTTCTAAAATAGTTTAATTTTTAGTGAATAGTGAAATACAATAAATTTTCGTATATATACATTATAAGTAAAATACACCATTACTTGAGTAAAGGATGATTTAAGAACCATTGATTCGAACTCAAATGAACTAGTTACTATAATTATTCCTAATATTCAAAACTATTCATAGTCTTCATCCAAATTGATAAACAAATTAATAAAATATTCAAAAAACACACATCTCCTATATTATAAATACCTCCCCTCACCACCTCTTCCTCACACCTCTCAAGACAATTTTGATCGACCAAGATCTACCCTAATATCTATTGAAAATCCCTCCCATCATCCAATAAGACTCTCGTTGGAAATAAATCAATCCAAGGAATCCATTTGGTGAAAACCAAAATGGGTTAGCCGGATTATTGGTAATGTTCTTCCTGAAGTTCTTTTATTTTATTTTAATTCTCCACTACTTCAATTATTCTTATATAATTATTATATAATAACAAAAGTATCCTTAATATAATTATATGTTGTTATTATATGGTTTATATATACACTTAAACAAAGTTACATCTAATTTGTAACGAACTTCTGTTTATGTATACGATGAACTATCGCCTCACGAAATAATGATTGTTCCTTCTTCCTTTATCGCATCTCATGGAGGGAATTATGAAGGAAAATATTTTTATATATGATATTTATTTTTTCATTATTCATATTTAATTCTTCTATAATACATAAATATATTCTTTTTATTTTTTGTAAATATGATAAAATCGTTTGAGAAAGTGTGGACTACCTCCCCCTCAAAGCGATGTGATTTGTTCACTCTATACATAGAATGTATTAAAGATGATTTTCATAAACATATGTAAAATATATGAAATATATATGATAATGGAATTATAATATACATATACATCATTTACTTTTCATTCTTTTAATACGACAAATAAAAGGAAGTTGCAATCATGCATACTTACGACCTACCGTCTCCATGGACGATGCACTTAATTTCTTGTATTAAAAAATTATGGATTAACATAAATACATATATACTGAATATATATGATAATTTCAGCAGGGTTTAAATTATTAATATTATTAAACCATGATATATATAATATTAACAAAAAATAACAAGTCAAAACATACTTGAGAAAACTAGTCAATTAAAACTTGAAATAGTGAATATAATGAAAGATTGTTAACAAACGGGTAATAAGATATTATAATAAGATTATATATGATATTATAAATGTAATTATAGTTATTTTATAAGTTATTAACATACTTAAAATCATCATACATAAGGTTTTCATATATTTAAAGTAATATGAACCCGATATAAAGGACTTTCCTTGTAAAATTTGTTCTAATGTATCTTTTATAAAATTCAAAAACAATGTTTTTTATACGACATGATATGTTTATAAAACATTCATGGTACTTTATTACTATAAAATTTTCTTTTATATGTTTTCATAGTTATTTTTTAATAATATTATTTCATTATTATGTTCACGGTTTTTATATTTTAAATGTGTTTTTTATGAAAAAGGGTATTTTGATATTTGAATGTGTTTTGATCATGGGTTTAAATGAGTTCTCAAGGTTTTTATTCATGATATGTTCCTTATAAAATGTTTATTATTGGTTTATCCCATTATATATCAAGATATTATGGGTTGATCTCCATTTTAGCTTAAGATATGATGGGTTGAGCACCATTATATCTTAAGATAAGACAGGTGAGCCCCATTATAGCTCTCCAATGCATTTTGTAGTCTGGAGAAGGAATTAAAGCACAATTTTATTACATTTTTAAGTGTTATTATTATATTTATATTTTAATTATGTCCCATGGTTACTACATGATATTTTTATTCATGATTATGAGTTGTCAAGAAAAGGGGTTTTAATGGGTTTTAATGTTTTCATTGGACTAGCGATTTTCTTTCTTTATGTTCCTACTATGTTTTTTGTGATCATCCAATGTTTTAAAAAGTTTTTCATAGGGTATAGGGATGGTTAATAAAAATAAGTAATTATAGTTTAATTTTATGAAAATTTTTCAATGAAATCAAGTTTTATTTTAAAAACTTTTGTATTATGGGAGAAAAGTATATTGTTCTAGTTGTATCATCTATGTATGAATGTGGTTTGTTTTGTATGTATTATGACATAATCCAATAAAACTATAATCTTGAAAAGATTGTGAATGTGAAAAAAATTAAATTATTGACTAAAACTCAAGATTATGTAACGTTTTATGGCTAGGTCCTTATAATCATTGTAAGGTAAGGCCATTTAAATATTCTAAAATGCCATTATTGAAAACCCACATTATTAAAAGGTTATTTTAAAAAAATAGAAAAAGGTGAATCTAAGTATTATTAGTGATAAAAAATATTATATTTTATAAGGTAATGTAGAACGTTGGAGGTAAATAAAAATATTGATATGGAGAAAAAATACATTAAAAAATATGGGATTTATTCATAACAAAATTATATTTTTATGAAATAACAGATTAATCAGGGAAGAAAAATTCTATATGAAAGATGATTTCCCTAGAAAATAAGATACAAATATAATATAACATCATAATAGGGTAGGATAATTAAATATTTAAATTTTATATTCTAAGTGGAGTGATTATGACTCAAGAAAAATATTTGATTCAATAAAACCCCTTATAACTTGAGTAACATTTAAAACAAAACACCTTGAAAGAGAGGGATTTTAATTTTAAATTCAAATAAAATTATTAAAAAATAATTCATGATATGATATATCAAATATGTATCATTTTAACCTTATAAACTAAATTATGTTCATAATAAAAAACAGGTCTCAAAGGAAGGAATTTGAAATGAAAAACCCTTACCATGTTCCAGATTCATTCTGTGCATTCACTAAACTTAAATAATAAGAAAATTAAGTTTATTATATAAATTCTTAGGAATTATATTAATTTATATATAATTTATTATATAAAGTTTATTATAATATATTATTTATTTATTATCTAGTCTTTTCTTATGTTTTCATGAAACTTGAATCAGTGCCAACTTATTTCAATGATTTTGATGATCAAATGTGATGTTTTGATATTTAGATAAATAGTTAATAAAACCATTACAAAATAAAAATTAAATAATAATATTCAAATAAAATTAGTATTTAATTTCCCTTATTTATCCATGTTAGAGTTTTATATCATTGTTCAAGTAGGTGATTAAACTTACACCAAACATGAACACGCTATATCCCAATGGGTGAGTATGGTTAAGGAAGTGTATAATATCATTATAATTGAATAATAATGATACTATTTATATATTTTTATGTTTTTTAATAATATTATATGTGGTTATTATAAATAAATAATATCAATATGAAAAACAAAAATGTTACTTTGTGGTGGTGGGAGTATTCAAGACGCACAATTCACATTCTTTTGTTTTTTTGAGTTGATGGAAATAAATAATTAAATATTGTTAAATTAATATAATAAATGTAAATTATAATAATTACACTTATTTTATCATATTACTATGGTAATTTTAGATTTTAAGGGGATTAATATGAAGAAAAAGATAAGGATTAAGTACTACTCACTTTGGGCCTTTAAACATTCTCTTGAAATTGTCATTTTAAATGAAGGGATTTGGATAGCTAATGGTTACCAGAGGAGAATTAACATGAGATAGTATTATAGTAGGATAAAATTGAATATATTTAGTAAGTAATTCGAAGTAATGGGTGTGTCATGAAAGGGTGGAAGCGCCCCCTTTTATAAGTGAAGAAAAGGGAACTTATATGAATACCCCTTTACTTTTTAATGATATCATTACACTATTCAATGGTTAAAGACTAAAAAAGGTATAAATAATGGAATTTTTGGGTGAGATGTTTTCAATAAATCCTCAATAATGTATTTATACACATGTTTTAAACATGTTGAAAAAAATTTATTCTTATGTTTTTATTGTCACCTTTTTTTTGTTTTTACCTTGGTAATTAGTTTTTAACTAATTAATTTATCTTTTACTAAAAATATAAAATAAAACTTATTGAAAATTTATATGTGAAGAACCTAAATTTAATCTCCATTTAATATAATTAAATTTATAAATAATATAAATTTGAATTTTAAATTAAAATTTTATATAGAAATATTTTTTAGAAAAATGGTGTTTCAAACATTATTTGTTTCCTAATTTTATTTAGAATTGGTTAAAAAATAGATGAATGTTAATATAATTTATATACATATATTTAAAATAATATTATATCAATAATTTAAAATATAGTAATTTAATTTATTAGATAAAAATTACACTTATTAATAAAAGAATTTTTGAAAATAACAGCTTTACTATTATCATGTAAATTAACTGTAATATTAGCAATCTTAATTTTATTCCCAAAATTGAAACTGAATTTAATACATAATTCTATAATATTTATTTAAAATATAAAATCATTTTTTATATATTTAATTTCTAAAAGTGATGAAAATTATTTTTTAATGTTACTTAATAGAAAAAAATAGAGTAAAATATAACATAAGTTTCCAAAATGTTACAAATGGTTTTAAGAACATAAAAAAGTATTTTTAAATGATTTATTTTAACTAAATATATATATATTTCATAAAAAATGTTTTAAAAACCATTAAGTCAATTTTTATAATGATAATGTCCGAAAATTGGTAGTTTTAGCAATATCGATATTTTTTCACCATTCACCTAAAAACAAATTATTTCCAAAAAATACTAAAAAAATCTAAGGATAATATTTTTATTGTAAATCCAAAAATTATGTGCATTTTTTAAAATCGAAATTTTAAAAGTTATAAGTTTAATTTTTGAATAAAATCATAAAATAAAATTAAAAACTGTTTTTATTGGAAAATTAAATGTTTTAATATTAACTATTATTATTCTTATTTTATATCTTTTAATAAATAAATTAGGGTCAGAAAATTTATCATTTGAAATGTAATTTATTAATCAAACATTTTTTGAAATACAAAATCATATCACATAAAAATACAATTTCTAGAATTTTTTTTTCTAAAAAAACGATCTTATTAGTCATTTTAGTTAAACTAATTGAATTTCATTCATATTAAAAGTAAAATTTATTTTATTTCTATAAATATTTAATAAAGAAGTTATTACTATTCATTCCCACTAATTAAGTTGATAGGTTTTAAAAGTTGTACTTAAATATTTATATTTTATCTAAATATATCATGATTTCATTTATGTACGGTGTTCCATGTGGAGAAAGATATGAAACACATTTACTTATTTAAAGTTAATCATATAATAAAATCTTAGCGTGTTATAATTACATTTCCATAGTTAGTTATTGAGCATTACATTAACCCATTAAATAATTTTGACCTCAAAATTTGTGGTGTACATTAATACATGAACAAATGAGGGTAATTATTCCTCATTGCTTTAATAGGATCCCATATTTCTTCCTATATCTTGTGATTAATCCAAAGTAATTTCAGTATCCTGGAATGGTTCTATAAAATTTTCTCTCCAGTGTTGAAAATCTGGACTATCTCTACATTATATGAAAAGTTTTGTTTCGAATCTATTTTAGTAGTGGTGAGTACAAGAGTTGGGTATACCATGCACTTACTTAACATTGATACATGAAATTCATCATGAAATTTAGAGGGGTTGAAAAAAAATGGAAAATGAAAATAAAAAACTCTAATTTTCTTTGAAATATCAAAAGGCCCAATGCACATCAGACTTAACTTTCCCTTTTTACCAAATCTTATAACTCAATCCCATGGTGATACATTCAAGAAAACATAATCTCCAAATTGGATTTCCATGTCTTTACTATGATTATTATCATAGTCTTTTTTCTTACTATGAGAATCCTTGATATGCTTTTTGGGTACCTTTCACCTTCTCAATTGTCTCCTCGACGAGTTCTAGACCAACTAACCACATTTCTTCAACTTCATCCTAGTAGGTTGGAGCATAAAAACTTTTCCAATAAAAGGCCTTATAAGGTACCATTTTTATAGTCAAATGGAATCTATTATTAAAAGAAAATGACACTAGATGTAGGTATTGGTCCTATATTCCTTATATGTCAAGTGAGCATGATCTCGAAAAATCCTCTAATGTTTGGATACTTTTCTCACACCTACAATTTGTTTGAGTATGGTAAGTGGCGCTCAAGTGTATTTCTATATTAAATAATTTTGAAGAATCCTCTAATACATTGATGTAAAATAAGGTTCATGCTCTGATATAATTGATAATGGTCCACTACAGAGTATCACTACTTCATTGATATAGATATATGAAATTCGTTTAAGGTAAAGGTCCTCCATTATTTTCTAGGAAGTGTATAGATTTGGTGATTCAATCTACAATGAATCAAATAACATCAGTATTCTTAAAGGTATTAGGTATTCCAGTAAAAAATTCCTCTATTACATTATCCCATTTCCACATAGATATATTGAGTGATTTTATTACACTATTTTAGATTTTTCACTCATCTTTCACTATAATTGATTTCTTATAGTCTTATACATGATGATTCTACCAAGGTGTATAGAGAAATTAGATCTATGATCTTTATCCAAAAATTAGCTCTTCATCTCAGGTACCCATTTTAAAAAAAATGTATCTTTCCAAAATTCAACAAACCATCTTCATAAATTAAGTTTACCAATCTCCCAACTTTTATGGATTTTATCTTCTTTTGAAATCCCTTTTCATATTATTGAGACTTATTTATCATTTATAGTATATATGGTTAAGAAATTAATTAGAAAAGTAATTATTTTTCATCTTACTTAATAATATCCATATCAATATTTACTAAATCCATTAATGTTGTATCCTTGATATCCTCAACATTGACATGACTCCATGATATATCATATTCAATGCATCCACTACTTGGTTTTCCTTTTGATGGTGGTAGTGCATTTCATAATCATAGATATTGAGTAGTTCTATCTATCTCAATTTTCTCATGTTGAGATATTTCAATGTGAATATATACTTTAAAATTTTATGATCTATATATATATCACATATTTCACCATAACTGTAATACAACCATATTTTCAACTTAAATATTATAGCTACAAACTCAAGATCATGAGTTAGAAACTTTTTATCATGAGTCTTCAATTTAATTAGTGCATAAGAAATAAATCTATCATTTTTAATAAGGGAACACCCTAGACCTTTATTTGATACATAATTGTATATAAAAAATCCATCCTTTCCTGATGGTAAGGTCAATACAGTGGCATTGATCACTCTATTCTTTCGTTATTCAAAATTTCCTTCACGTCCCCAGGAGCATGTGAATTAAATCCATTTACATGTCAACATGGTTAATATATTTGATAATCAAGAAAATTTTTCAAAAAAATAAATGATATTAACATATTAGGCTAAAGAAACTATGTATCCCAGTTATATCTATTAGCATGGTCCATTCTTCAATAACCTTTTTAATTGCAAGATCAACCAATATTACATCCTTGGTGACAATATCACCACAAAAAGGGACCTGATGAAGGAAAAATTCACACTTATTTAATTTACCATATAACTATTTATCCCTTAGAGTTTTAAGGATAACTTGTAAATGGTTTTAATTCCCTTCATATATTTTATATTATATCAAGATATCATTAATAAAAACCATAAAAAATTTATCAAGATAACCATTCAATACTCAATTCATTAAATACATAAACAATGAGAGTGTATTGGATAACCCAAAAGGAATCAATGTGAACTCATAATACCCATAAATATTGAAAAATATCATATTTGGTATATCATCCTTATGTAATTTTAATTGATGATAATCATAATAAATATCAATATTTGAGAAGTGTTGAGCCTCTTATAGCGAATCAAATAAATCATCTATACGAGACAAAGGATAATTTTTCTTTATAGTAACGACATTTATTTATCCATAATCATTGCACAACGTCATATATTAATTATTCCTTTTAAAAAATAATATATTTGACCCTCATGTTGAAAAAATAGGTTTTATTAATTACTTATCAAACAACTCTTGAAGTTTTATCTTTAATTCCACCAATTCCTCTAAATCCATTCTATAGGGAGTCTTTGATACAATTTTTTTCATCATGGATGAGATAAATAGAAAACTTAACCACCTTATCAAGTGGATATCTTGGTAGTTCCTTGAGAAATACATTAATATAATTCAATACAATGTATACATAATTAATTCTAAGGATATAAATCACATTCATTGATTCATATTCTCCTAGAATTTAATTAATAAAATACACTAAAGGTGGTTCCAAACATGAATCATGAATTGAAGTATCTCCTTTAAAAGTAAGGTATTATATTTTAGCCTTAGATATTGTAATATTATTCTCAAAATAACAAATTATTTAATTATAATTTGATAACCAATCCATACAAAGTATTATTTCATTGTCAACCATAGGTATAATAATCAGTTTTTCAAGTAATGAACCTTTATGAATTTTAATAGGGATAAAAAAACATGATTTTGTTGTTATAAGATTCTAATAAGGAGTTATAACTAACAAATCCTTTATTAATTCATTATGGAATGATTCAATATTATCATAAAATTTGAGAGACATGAAACTGTACATAGATTCAGAATCAAATAATTTAGTTTTTGACTTGAAGTTTATGATAAGATCAACTATTATTATATTATTTAGTAATTAAACTTAAGCTATAAAAATATTATAAGATCAAACTTTCCCCTAATAACTTTATGAGGTAAATTCCTTTGATACTTGGGGATTTAGCTTACATTTTTTCTCATATCGTTATCATTTAAGAATGGTAAATTGATGGATTTTATTCTACCTTAATATTAATTATATTGATGAACTTTATCTACACACTTGAATAAAACTCGAATTCCATTCAATAAAATCCTATGGTTCTTATTTCTATAATTATTACTTGTTAAAAATTCCACACTTCCATATTTTCTTATTTTACACATTTCTCTTTACATAATGATCGACCATCGTATTTTTATCTTAGATTCATTTTAAAATAAAATACTTAGAGAATTAATTATTCACCATAATGAAACTTTATACTATATCCTCATATGTTAAATTTTTTTTGAGTGTGTAACACAATTCTATATATTGGATTTATCTGATCAAAGAAACTATCAATATTTGTTTCTTGATTACATAGGTAGTCCACATCATGTATCACTAACCTTGTAAATTTATCTTGACAATCAACAAACTTTTTATATTCACTCTTTCTCAAATTTAAAAATTCCCTTTTCAAATAAACTCATTACTCATGAAGAAAGTATTTTTCATAGAATATAAATTTAAAAATATCCCATTACATGCCTCTATCTCTCCCACATCTTTAATGTTTTGAATCAATGAACACTATTATTCAACATATACCTTTAGGAAATAAACCACCATGATAATATTTTCCCTTTATAAACTACCCAAATTGAGAAATATCTTTTATAGAGACTTAATCCATTACTCAACTACTAATGTATTATTGGTGTATCATAATAAGATTTTATTATGTATTACTTTAAGTAATTATCTCATTAAATGACATATAATATATGAAAAAACAAACTAATGTAAGTAATACTTTATTAAAAGTAAATTTAAACACAATTACTTTATGAATATATAATGTGAAAAAAATTAATTAAAAATAATTGTTAAATGATATAAAACAAGGTTAATAAAACTTAAAGATTAAAATGTTAATTTTTCTATAAAAGTAGTCTTTCTTTAAAATTTTAATTTTCAGTTAAAGTTTAATTTTATGAATTTTATAATTTGAATATGAATAAATGAAATTAATTTTTAAATTTATAATGAAAAAATTATCTTATAGTGAAATTTTTTGATTTTTCTAAAATGGTTGATTTTTGGGTGAATGGTGAAAAATACTAATTTTATAAATATTGATTTTACAAATACTGTAACTTTTATGAAATTATCATGATATAACAATGAATTAAAATTTATTAATTTTTTATAGAACTAATATATATTTAATGAGTAAAATAGTTCATTTAAAAATATAATGTTGAACTTAGAAATCTATGTTGGACATTTTAGAAATCTAAGTAACACTTTCATTCGAATAAAAAATATTTTTGGTTCTTCCATTTTAATCAAGTATTCACAAGGTTTATTTCCATTTTGGTTAAGTTTGAAACTAAATTAAGACTAGTTTTACTAAAAACAATCCGATTAATTCATTTTGAATCAACATTATATACAGTTTGTTTTGGTATAAAATCATTTTTATGATTAAAAAGGGATTTTTTTTCTGAAAACTAATTTTCATTGTGTTATGTGTACTTATTTTAAAAGTAAATTTTAACACTTATATTTGATGAAACTTGTAAAATTAATTTAAATTTTTATATCACCATATGAAAATTATGTAATAAGGCCCATTTAATTTTTTATTCATAATTAATAGTTACCATGGTAAAAAGTTTGTTACTATAGAAAGGGTTAAAATGGTTAAGAGAGGTGGGGTGGGGGGTAAATAAGATATAAGAATTCAGATATCATTTATAATTGTCAAAAAATGATTTTATGAGCCTATTTATACCATAAAATATTCTTTGTTATAAATTTTACTAAATTTGAGCCACTTTACATGAGAAATACATTTATTAAATTTAAATGTTCTTACTATTTTCAAGAGTCTCAATCCCCTCACTTATAAAAGGGAAAATCATATCCTTAATCATACACACACCTTGAGTAGCCTACATTGAACAATACCTACCCAAATAAATTAAAAAATTTCCTGCCTATAAACTAGAGGTTTCAGTATCACCAAAAGACCTCCCTTAGAAGGCTTAAGGTGTAAGCCAAAGGAAGATATCCAATGAGGAGGTATAAGGATTAACAAAACAATTTCAAGTTTATTTATTTTTCTAACACCATAAAAAATATTCTAAAAATAATAATATAATGAAATAAATATATTTAATATACTAAAATTTTATTATGTTTATGTAAAAACTATTTTCTACCTCCTTTCCATCCCATGGAAAATGAAAATGTCGCTCATGCGTACACGTGGGTTGCCGCATCCATGAAGAAATGTATTTCATTTTTTATCACATCCTCACATGGATGGTTATAAGGAATAATTTAATTAATATATATTATACCTATGATATAATTAAGATTCTATAAAAATAAAATATTATCTATTTTTTCTTTCCCAACCATTGGAAAATAGAAACGTCACCCATGAAAACATTCGAACTGCTACCTCTATTAAATGACATATTTCATTTTTTATTACCCTATCATGTGGATGGTTTTTAGAATGGAATTAATAAATAAATATGAAATTTATAACACAATTAAGGCTCTAAAAAAATAAATTATTCATTATATTAATATTATTAATAATAAACTATCGTTGTAATGTTTAACCGCCTAAAATGAACTTATCCAGACAGTTTAAAGTAATAAACTCTTACATTAATGCTAAATTTTTCGTCCTTATATCCCTATTCCTAAATTTGATTTATAAATTTTCTAACATTTTTTTATATGATTAATATTTTTTAAAAGTGATTATGTCATTATAAAATAATATATCCTTACACATTCAGCCGTTATAACATGTTATTATCTGGGTTAGTTTTACCTCGTACATCAAGGATTTTATAACATTTATGTCATGATTAACTAAGAAATTGAATGGAATAGAAGTATTATGAAATAATAATCAATTTATTATGTTTTAAAAAATTATTTAATGGTAATATATATGTGTATATGTGTTAATAAAAATAAATTCTTTCTACAAAGTCAAAAATTATATATAATGGAATTTTTAAGCTTTCCATGCGACTTGTCACCATAAGTTCCATGAAATATCCATGTAAATTTTAAATCATATAAAATACATATATAAAATCATCATGAATATTCTGGATGTGATGAAACTATGACCAAGGTATAAGGGAAAAAACCATTGAATCGAAACATGCCTGGGAAACATGACGATTAACACATAAACTTTGATTTTAACAAAGAATTGTTAATAAAAAAGTAATTAGAAATTATAATATAATGAAATAAATTAATATTAATATAAATATGGTAAGATTTTATATGTATAATAACACTAAATATATTATAAAATATGTTAGTATGCGTTCATCCAAGTGAAAGTTCGAGGCAAGGGGATTTTCAAAACAATTTCCTTTCATTGGGTTACATCACTTCTTCATTAACTGTGTTATGCCAACATTATTTGTGTTATGACCTATAATTTTTTATGATTTTTTATAGTTTTTTATTTGTATTTATATTTTATTAAAAATAATAATTTCATTGATTGATTCATACTTAAAATGTTTTAATATATTTATGGGTTCTTAGTCTCAATTTCAATTCCTTGAGACATATTTCGTGTTGTGCCCCATGATTATTATGATATTGTGTACTCACTGAAACAAAAATTTAATTTGAAATATTATTCCTTGGATATCATTTGGTTTTATATAATCATATTAATATTCTTCATTCAATAGCATTTTATTTAGGCCTTACTAAAGTTGTAAGGGTTTCTCATCTCAAACTTCTTTCTTCGAGACATGTTTTTGATTGATGAAAAAATATTCATTCATATGGTGTATATATTTATTATTTAATATATAATATCATAAAATCACATTGTACTCAAGATATTTTATGTTATTTTATCTATAACCCCTGATTTCAACTAAGTAACCCTTTCTTTATGCTTTTTTAAGTACGTAAAGTTTTTTTGGAGAAGTTTGGGAGGGTTTAGAAGACTTTTGGAATGTTTTTTTGGGATTTTATAAAGGTAAAAAGTATATAGAAATTGTAAAAATCCTATAGGAAACCATGAACAGTGATACATGGTCTAAGGAGAAGGCATACAGTTAGGCACACTATTTTTCCAAATCGTGCATCCACAAAAGAGAAACTAGGAAAAGTGGGAAAATAGTGTTTTTCATGGTTGGAGAATAGTTTATCTAACCATATGGGAAAACCATGATAGGTTCTACTTGAGGTATAGTATGGTGCATAATTAGTGCATGGTTTTCTTAACCATGAGACTAACTATGCACAGTTTAAAAGTTGGATCCTTAAAAATTGGGTCTAACATATTTTCAACTCTAATCCACTCGTTTTTTCTCCAAATCGAACTAACTTGATATTCTTTCCCCCAAAGTCTTTGGAAGATTTTTCCATCAATCTAAAGGTGATATAAGGGTTTCTCCAGGTGTGTTGAATCCAAATTATTTTAGTAAGTCCTAATTCCTTGTGGTTTTTGGTGTTTTTTCTCAGATTTACATTATTTTTTCTCTCCATTTATTATATCGAGTCCACTATAGATAGATATCTAATTATTAGTGCCAATAATGGTTTTATTTGGCCTTGTTTATGTTAGGGGAAAAGATCTAAGGAAGGTTTTTGGAGATTCAACCTGATTTTCTAAGTGTTTTTATTTCTTCATTCATTTTCTCCACAAATACCAAAGTAGGTGGATTCACTCTTGACACCTATAGTTAGAAATTGAAGGGTCAGTTTTAAATTGTTTATATTAATTGAAATTTATTGTGAAATTAGTGTTAAAATCATGATAGAAACTTTCTTTAGAGATGGTTTGTATTTTTTTTGAAAATGATGGAGTTGTTGTAAAAAAATGGTTTGTTAAATGGATTTAAAATGTTTATTTTAAAAAAGGGTTGTTTGGTTTTATTTTTGGAAATAATTTTTTATCGAACGTTTTTCAACAATTTTTTTTATTTAAATGGTTTTGGAATAATAGTGTTGTAATTGTTTTGGTAATAATTGGTTGTGTGTGTTCTTGTTTCATTTTTCAAGGACTTGTTGAAATATGACATGTTGCTTAGTGCCAAAGGTGTCATGGAACATGGGATTTTAATTAACATGTAAATAATTGGTAGATTGATGAGAATCCTCTCATGAGTATGGAACTATCCTAAGGAATATTTCATGTGTGTATGTGTGGGTATGTGGATTAAATTGGATCATTCCAATTGGATTGTGAAATGGTTTGGAAAACATTATTAATTACTTTACCTGAAATAGGGTTTTGGTTTGGAAAAAATATTTTAGTTTGGAAATAGTTTTGATTTTTTGATATTCAATTTCTAATTATATATATATATATATTTATTTATTTATAAAAGTTATAACTCTTTCTATCCTAGTGGTGTGAGTAGGGAAGTCATTTGGGGAAAACCTACTGAGTTTCATTACTCAACCCTGATTTTTCACTTTGGTGCTTTTACAGATATTTTTTATCAGGAAATAGAAAAAGGTAAAGTATCACACATATTTAGTGGTTCATCATGATACTTAAGATTTATTGTGTAGTTAGAGCATGGGGAATGTTTAGAGATGTGGAATTATTTCTTTAGAATCCTTGGGTTTTGTTGGGTTTTCCTTCCATTGTGTACATGGATATTTTAGTCTACCACTATTATAAAGACCCAAACTTATTACATTACATGATATTGAATGTAGTTAAGAAATAACTTACTTTCACATTGAGGATCTTTTCATATTTAGATATTTAGAGAAAATGGACATAACACATTCATGACATTACACATTAATACATAGTAGATACCATAAAAACAATAATCATATCTTCCAAAATATAAAACTTTTCAAATAAATCATGATTTCTTTGACAATACTTAAAACATTTAACTTGGATTCCTTCTTTGTATTACACATTGTTATATCCTATGAAAATCATTTAAAAAATTTGGATGAGAAAAAAAAGCTCAGTAAGGGGTATAAAAATAAGGAAATAACACATTAGTCCATAAATACTTGTAATATATGAAATCGTTTTAAAAAGACATACTTGTCACCCATATATACTTACTTTGTGAAACATGATATTTCCAAAAGATTCCCACAAAACATAAGAACATAAATAGAACCATAGAGGTATATTAGGGAATTACTTACATAATATTGTAACCCTCTCAGCTACCTTATAATTTGCAACCCTCACGACAACTTTACAATTTGTGTAACCATCACAGTTGACCTTGGAGTAACCATATGGACGAACTCCCACTAACACATATAAAATGCATTGGAGGGAGATATAGGTATCACCCTTCATCATAAACAATACCCAATAACCATAAAAAAATCATACAACATGAATAACTGTATGAAAACATTGATTTTGAATTTTGCAAAACAAAATTTTAAAAGAGGATTTTAAAAGAAAAGTCCCTTATAAATATAAAATAATTGAAGTGAGACTTAATAGAGTGAATGTAATATCCATATTCACTATAAATATAAATCATTCAACATAATATAAGAAAAATTTATTACAAAAACAATTTTAATACCACATAAATACTAAAGTAGAAGGTTAACACAAAAAATGGAAACCAGGTAAAGAATTTTCTTACCTTGGGTTTGTATTACTACAAACTTTATTTAAAACTCATGTATAATGGTTAAAAGAGTGCTATTAATATCTCATAGAAACATATTAATGATTATAATACCTTATATTATCATTTTGTTACATCATTTATCCTTTTAATTGTTAGTATTTTGTTCCTTCCATTGTTTTGGGTGCGTTATTTACATGATTTCCATGATCGGTTCATGAAGGATATATTTGTTTATTGGAAGTGAAACTATAGAATTGGAATGGAGTGGTATTTAAATGTTTCCAGAACCATAAATTACACCTTTTATCATTTTTAATTCTGACATAATCATGATTCATAAGTTATATCATTATTGATATTTGTTTAATTCATTTTGGAAATTCTTCGATCGTAAAGAACTAATTTTATTTTATAAATTTATAAAATGTGAAAAAATGATTCCAGAACCTTATAGAAGTTATAATACATAAATTATAATCTCATTCAACCATAAAAATTGTTTCATGACAAGTTCTGAAAAAATTAAAATAAATTGAAATCACATCGTCCACGGTGTCGGTAAATCAACACATCACAGATGATGTTTTAATCTCTTGAATAAGTGGAAGGGGAGAAGGAATATAATGGTGAGTCTTCAATAAACATTATTAAATCCATATTATTTAATATACTAGATCATTCATTCCTCTTTGATAAGGAGAGGTGAGGAAATAATAATAATATAAAATAAAATGAAAAGAAAAGAAAGAGAACAAAAGAGGATGTTTACCTCTTGACCTCTTCTCCTTAAGATCCTTCTTAAGGCATTTGGTTTTGGCCTTTTGGTGAGACCAGTAGCTCAAGAAATAGGGGAATATACTTGTGAGGAGTATTGGGTAGAAATTAGGTAAGGCTCAAGGTTTGAGAGGTGTGGGAAGAAGAGGGGAATGAGGGTAGTATTTATAGTGGCGAAGAGGATGAATTTTTCATTATTTTAATGATTATTATAATATTTGGCCTCAAGACTATGAATAGTCTTAATTATGGTGACCAATAATAGTAATAATGGAATTTTATTTTTAACCAAGTGGTCTTAAATCACTTATGATCTCATAAATAGTGTATTTAACTGATAATTTGAATATACGATATTTTACCGTAATTCAAAATTCATAAAAAATTTCAGAATTTCAAACAAATCCCAAAACATCACCCTAACTATTTTTCGATGTGTAAAATTCTAAAGTGAACTCCATTTTTTGAAAATATTTTTCTAATTATTATTAATTTAATTTGTAAATAAAGTCATAATTAATTGAAAAACTAACAATTTTAAATCTATAACTGCATTTATATCACATTGAAAAAATTAACCAAGATGTCATTATCTTAAATCCATAAAAAAATAAAATAATAATAATATTTACTATTCATTAGAGTCATATTACTATTTATATTAACATTCATAAGGGTATGTTATTATTCACCATAAATCAATTTGGTTCCATTAGACTCCAAATAACTTACTGATCACAATTATAGATGACCATTTTCCAAAATTCAAAACATAGAAGTGGAAAAATTATAATTTAAGGATAGTTATAAATATCTACTTAAAACAAAGTTTAATGTATTTCCATTTTTTTAAAAAAATGGGATGTTACAACTATGGTACTTATTCATGTTTGGTTTTGATATCAATGGTATTTCCTTGAGTTGTTTTACGTTGTTATCCTAAATCATGTAGTAGTATTTTGTTATGACATATTGATTTGGTTATTTTATCTTTATAGGGAAAATAGACCCCATCTTTTTATGAATCCCTTGGCACTTATTTCATGCCTTTGAGACATTGGGGATGTCTCTTAAGGTTAGTAACACCCATTTACTCTTCCCAATCCAATGGGTGATGAGATAGAAGTTACAAGTAGTATGAGTCTTGGTCCTTCAAAATATATTTTTGGAACAAGTGGTCATCCTTTTTTTTCAGTCTTGGAGTTGAAATTCATTCTGGTTTATTCCATAAGTTGGATGGAAGAATGGAGAATGACTGTGGGACTTGAAATGTAGATCATAAAAGGACGTATGTAACATTTTTATGATAAACATCAAGTTTCCAAGGAGTTTGGTACATAAGTGTTTTAGTGACACTTAGAGGATTTTTAATCTCATTTTCATGGGTTAATATAATGAGATGAGTATGAAACAAATTTTAGAAATGACTTCCCACTAGGAGTGCATATTTTATTTGAGTAATTATTTATGATTTGGTGTAAAAAGTGTTAATTTTTCAAAAAATTTAAACATTTATTTTTCAAAAGTTATATTTTAAAGGGAATGAAATGATTATTTTTAAAATTTATTGATTTTAAAAAGTATGGTAAAATTTTAAGAAGTGGTTGAACATGGAAATTGTTGAATTTTGGAAAGCACTTTTGTGATATTATGATGTGGTATAATTGGAATTTTTTAAGCCTTTAATTTGTAGAGAGTAGATCTTACAACATTTTTTGTGTTTTAGAAAATGGAACTCGATCAATGTCATATAAACTAACCAGAGGAAGATATTGAGAATTTTATTGAACTTGAGCCATAGGTGAACCAACAACTGGTTCATAGTATAGTGAAATATTTTCTGGATATGAAAAAAGGGAATAAGATAGATGGACAGAGATAAGTGGATCATTCAATCCAGTTTTAGAAGCATAATCCACCCTTATTTCAGGGTGATTCATAACCAGATACGGTAGAGGTGTGGCTGAATAGAATGAATTGTAACTTTGATTTACTTTACACCCTTCATGAGATAATTTTAAAGATTTTTTCAAAAAAAATTCTATTCTCATATGCCCATAATTGAAAGAAAAACTGACTTATTCAACATGAAGTTGGGGAGCCACACAGTGATAGATTATGCAACTAAATTCATGAATTTAGTGCACCCTATGGCTGAAGTTTCAGCTAGTGCATCCTCAAAGGAATTCATCTTTGAATCGGGGATGAGGTAGGATATTCACATGTATATTTTTGTGCTTTTTATAATGTATTATACAATGATGATCAATAGAGAAACATTAGAATAAATAGAAAACTTGGGAGCTACGAGTGGAGGGAGGATGTTAATACCTTTGAGAAGTAGTGGGATATCTAATGATGGGATAAAGTGAAAGAGGGACACTTATTTCAAAGGATTGTGAATGGATCAGAACTAGATGAAAGGATTATTAAATCTTACCCTAAGACCCTAGTGAAAATTTAGATGTTTCTAATGTGGAACGTTTAACCATATGAAGTGAGAGTGCATATAATCACCTAGATAATTCCACAATTACAAAAACATGGGACATCTCCAATGCTATTTTCACATTTCTCTAAGGTCGGGTATTCGAGACACTTATCAGGTGTTGCGGACATCGTATGATTTTATGGGATGAGGGTAGCAGAAAAAATCTCACTAGTAGAATAGATCTATCAATGGTGATTCTAATAATACTATGAATCCCCAGTAAGGACAATATCAATAGGAAAATAAGATTCAAAGTGTAGTGTGTAATAAATTATATAGAGCTGAGAAAGTTATTGCAGATGATTAGTCTGGACCATCGATAATATGAGGTATAATTATTTTGAATTATACCATTATGAAATCTTTGTTTGATATGGGTGCATCCCATAATTTATTAATTCTTGTGTTATTGATTTTTAGTGTTTGAGTTTTGATATGATGCCTTTTTTTGAAATTTAAAACTCCTCTTGGTCAATAAGAATTTCAAGCCAATATATGTAAATCATGTTATTTAACTATTGATAAAGATGAGATGATGTCAGAATTATCTATGCATGAGATGGATTCCTTTTATATAATACTAGGTATGGATTTGTTGATAATGTTCAAGGATCAAATTGACTTTTATACATGAATGGTTAGTTTTACAATTGAGGATGGAGTCGAGCATATCTTTAGAGGAGAAAAAAATGTAAAGGCAGGTGCAACGAGATTTTTGGAACCATCAGTTGGAATGATCTCATACCGATTGATGACATTGACTTTATAATCAATTTAAGAGATTGAGAATATTATTTTTATAATAGTTTTGGACTAATTTCCAAACTTATTTCTCAATAATTTCTTAGGGTTACCACTTATATGGTAAGTGGAGTTTACGATTGATCTCGTTCCACGGACCAGTCCTATTTCCATTTTGTCTTATCATATAGAACCAATATAATTAATGGAAATGAAATTGCATTTAGAAGATCTAGGAGGAAAATGGTTCATTCGATAGAGTATGTCTCCATGGGAATCACTAGTGTTGTTTGTGAAAAAGGAGGATGTTACTCTTCATCTATGTGTTGATTATCATAATATTAACCAAGTTAAAATAAAGAATAAATATCCACCTCCATGAATTGATGATATGTTCGATCAATTGATGGGAGATAAATGGTTATCTAAGATTGAATTGTGCTTAGGATATCACCAATATTGGGTTCAGAATGAGGATATTTTAAAGATAGCTTTCAAGAGTAGATATGGCCATTATGAATATATGGTAATGCCTTTCAATCCAATGAATTCAATTTCAATATTTATTAAATTGATGTATCATATTTTTTAGAGATATATGGATTATTTTGAGGTGTTGTTTGTAGATTAAATATTGGTGTATTCATGGACAAGGGTTTCACATGAGAAACATTTGGCCACAGTGTTGGGAAACTATCACAAAAATCAGTTGTATGAAAAAATATCAAAGTGTGATTTTTGAATACAATAGGTACATTTCATTGGCCATGTAATTTTTGAAAAATAACTTTATGTGGATTTAGAAAAGATAGAGGCTATTATCTCATTGCAACCACTAAAGAATTTCTTCGAGATATGTAGCTTCCTTGGTCTAGCTGGTTATTATCGATGCTTTTTTCATGATTTTTCATGACTGGACTCACCTATGATAGATTTAAAAAGGAATAATGTACAATTCAAATGGAACAAGGAATGTAATAAATATTTTCAAGAGATAGAGTTTTTCCTTACATCAGTACTAATCTTGATTTTTTCATAATCAGGATTAGGTTACGTTGTGTATTGTGATGCCTTGGGATCTCAGTTGGGATGTGTTATCAGGTTTGGAGATAATATTTTTTCTTATAACTCAATACAATTACTATTTCATGAGAATAATTACCCAACAAATGATTTGGAGTTAACTACCATAGTCTATTATTTAAAGACTTAGAATCATTACCTCTTTAGTGAAAAATTCACAATGTTTATGAATCATAATAGTTTAATGAATATTATATCACCATGATATTTTAACCTTAGAAAAAAAAGATGTATGGAGTATCTCCAAATGTTTAACTTTTACTGGATGTATACATCGGGTAAAGGCAATTCGATGGTAGATGCATCAATAAGAAATTTATATTCTCAGTTGGAAAAATATGTTTTATATCAGTGGTAGTTGAGGTATGTCCTAGCCTAAATTCACTTGAATTGTGAAGATCTATGTGAAGTTTCAGTTTTTTTGGTTTTATTTGTTGTTGATTTGGTGGATATGGTTAAAGAGGCACATGAATCTGATTCAGAATGTCTTGTAATGGGAAAAAACACAATGGTGTGGAGACTAATAAGGGATAGAAACTGGATGAGATTTCATTATTGTGGATTAGAAATCCATTGGTCGTACGTATGGCTTGTCAGAAAAAACTTCTTCATGTTTAGAACAATTCAAGATGGGATACTCATCCTAGAATATAGAATATGTATAAGGCATTTAAAGTATATTTTTGGTGGGTTGGTATAAAAAGATAGGTGGTTGAGTTTGTTTCTAGATGCTTAACATGTTAGTGGGTTAGGCAAAGAATCATTGACTAATAACTATGTTGAAGTATTTGCTTATTTTTATGTGAAAATGGTAGTATATAGCTATGGATTTTGTAATAGGTCTCCCAAGAATAGTTTAGAAACATGATTCCATATGGGTTCTAGTGGATCATCTTAAAAAGATAGACCATTTCATCCCTATTCATGAATCTCATATAGTGGAATATTTATCTAAAATCTATATCTGAGAAGTGGTAAAGAGGCATGAAATTCTAATTCTGATTGTCATAGAATGAGACCTAATGATTACACCTCGTTTTGGGAAACCCTTATAGAAAAACCTTGGGACTCATTTGACTATCAATACGAAGTATCATCCTTAGATGGATGGGAAATCCAAATGGATGATACAAAATTTAGAAGTCATGCTGTGGGATTGAGTATTGTATTTTGGTGGCTCATGGGAGGAGCATATACCATTAGTGGAGTTACTTTATAACAATAGTTACCAAGACTCAATACATATGGATCATTTTGAATCATTTTATGGGAATAATTTTAGTTCTCCACTTTTTTGGGTGGAAATAGGTGAGACTTCAATGGTTAAGCTAAGCCTTATCGAACAAATAATAGATAAGATTCAATTGACCATGAAGAGAAAGGAGATGGCTTAGAGTCATCAAAAATTGTATGGGGATCATTGTTTATTGTCATTGTCATTCATGGTGAGTGATCATGTGTTCTTGAAAATCTCCCCATGGCTGGGACATCATCATTTTGGAAATAAGGGAAAGTAATATTTTTGATACATAGATCCTTTTGAGATACTAGAATGGGTTGGTGTGGTGGTATATCAGTTGGATTTTCCCCCATGGTTTACTGAAGTGCATAATGTGATTAATGTATCTTATTTGAAAAATTATCGACCTGATACAGACCACATGATTCAATGGAATCCTGTTGACCTAGATTTAGATACTTCATTGTTTCACAGGCTAGTATGAATTATGGATATGCAAGAGAATGTCTTGTAGGGAAAAAGCATTAGTTTAGTGTGGGTTTTGTGGAAACATAGTCAGATTGAAGAAGAGACTTGGGAATGGGAGAAAGAAATGGTCAAGAAATGACCCAAACTATTTTAGGTAAATGATGTTTTTCAACTTTCCATGGATAGAAAGGATAATGGTGGGGAGAATATGTCACCCACGATTTCATGTAATTAACCCTTTATTTATGCTTTTTAAGTATGTATAGTGTATGGGAGATGTTTGGGAGGGTTTTTAAGATTTTTGCGATGTTTTTGAGGATTTTCTAAAGGTTCATGGTTGGTGAAAAATTTGTCGAAACTATGAAACTCTTATAGGAAAATATTTATAGTGAGACATGGTCTAAGGAGAAGGCACATAGTTAGGTGCAAATTTTTTCCAAACCATCCGGCCACCAAGGAGAATCAATGAAAAGTGTTAGAGTGAGATTTTATATGGTTGGATAATGATTTATCTAACTGTGATGGATAGCCATGTGAGGTGCTCCTTGAGGTAGAGGCTGGTGAATGATTAGTACTTGGTTTTCCTAACTGGGTGACTAACCATGCACAATATAAAAGTTAGATCATTAAAAAGGGTATCTTACACATTTTCACCTATAATCCACTAGTTTTTTATTAAAATAGATCCTAACTCAATATTCCTTCCTCCAAAATGATATGGAAGCTTTCCCCATCGATCTAGAGGTCATCCAAAGACTTCTCTTGGCACGTTGAAGTTGGATCTCTGGGCAAGTCCTTGTTCATGGTGTTATTTAGTGGTTTTTATTAGATATATTTTCTTCACTCCCTCAATTACTTACATCTAGACTAATGTGGATATATTTATGGTTTTTTATTCCAATCATGGTTAGATTTTGCCTTGTTGATGTTAGGGAAAGAGATAAAAGGTGGGTTTTTGGAGATTTATCCCGGTTTGGTTAGAATTTTCATGTTGTTCTTCATTTTTGAAATAAATTTCAAGGTGGGTGGATTCCCTCTTGAATTCTCTTGTTATAACTTGAAGGATTAATATCAAAATTTTCATATTGATTGAAATTGATTGTGAAATTGGAGTTAAAACCATGATAGAAAACTTCTTTAGTGATGGTCTATGGATTTTTGGAAATTATGGAATTATTTTGAAAAAATTCCTTGTTAAATGGATTTAGAATGTTGATTTTAAAAATGTTTTTTTGTTTTATTTATGGAAAATGTTTTTTAGAAATTTTTTAAATAATTTTTTTTATTGAAATGGTTTTGGAAAAATAGTTTTGGAATGGTTTTGAGTATACTTGGTGGTGTGTGTCCATGATGCATTTTACAAGGCCTTATTGAAATATGAATTGGTGATCAGTGTATAAGGTGTAATGAAACATGGTATTTTAATTACCTTATTATGAATTGGTAGATCAATGGGAAACTATTCATTATTATGGAACTTTCATAAAATATCATGCATGTGTGGATGCATGGGTATGTGGATCGAATTGGGTGATGTCAATTTAATTGTGAAATAGTTTGGAAAACTTTCTTTATTACTTTTCATGAAAAATGTTTTTTGGTTTAGAAAAACAATTTTGTTTCCAAATAATTTTGGTTTTGTGATATTATATTTCAAATCATATAATTTTTTTTTATAAATGTGATAACTTGTTCCATCTAATGGCTTGAGTGGAGAAGTCATTTGGGTAAAACATACTGAGTTTCATTATTCAACCCTTATTTGGAACATTGGTTCTTTTGATGTTATTTTTTATCAAAAACATGAAAATGTAAATTATCAAAATTATTTAGTGGTTCATCATGATAGTTTGGATTTATTATGGAGTTGGATCAAGGAGCATGTTTGGAGTTTTGGAGTTATGTATTTAGATTCATTGGATTTTGTTGATTTTTTCCTTCCGCTGTGTACTTTGATATTATAGTCTTCCATTGTGGTACTTTTTCATGTTTTGTTTTGATATCAATGGTAGTTTCTTGAGATGTTTTACATTGTTATCATGCATCATGTAGTAGTCTTTTGTTTTGTCATGTTGATTGGGTTGTTTTATTTTTAAAGGGAAAATCTTCCACTATGATTTTATGAATACCTTGGAATGTATTTACAGACATCGGCACCTTGGGGATGTCACTTAAGGATAGTAACACCCACCGTCTCTTCCCAAGACAATGGATTATGGGCAGGATGTTATATTTCTCAAGTTATTTCTTTCAAAAAGTTTGTTTTATTTTAAAATACGTAGGGTATTTTTATTTTAAACCTTATTTAAAATGTTTTAGAACTTATTTATTCTATATTCATGTTCTAATTTCTTTTAAATGAATTATTATCTATTCATAATTTCTTTATAAAGTAATTTTCTACAATATACTACTTTCTTTACAAATTATTAAAATGCATATTTTCAAACATTTTTCATATGACTCAGTTTTGAATTTCTTTACAAAAGTGTGAATAAATGTTTTTTAACGTACAAGACATGAATAGATTTTCTCACAACCATGATATTTTTTAATTATAAAGATTCTATTAAAAATATGTAAGGGTTTTCAAAGAAAATACTATACTCATTGTTATGTATTTGTTTTGTTTTTTAAAGATACAAAAATGAAATTTCTATGGTTTTGAAAATCACACTTCTAATGATTTTATAAAACTATTTTTACTATATTTCAACATCCTTTAAATGATTATTATGATTAATTGGGGATATGTTCAAATAATTCCATCAATTTTTTTCATTGGAAATATTATGATGATATTTTAATGAAATTAACATGAAATGAACTTATTTTCCACGGGCTAATCAAGCTATAAAGAAATAATAGTTGTTTTTACAAGTTTAATATTAGAATGAAAGACCTATGAGTTTTTTATGTTATTTTTATTGGAAAAATATACATTATGTAATGTTATCCTAGGATATAGATCTCTAATTATTTTGTTAATTTTTTTCTCTATAGAAATCATGATTATAATTAACTGGTAATAAGTACTTCCATTATGGGTTAAACACAAGTGAACATGGGTTATGAATATAATTTCTCAAGATACCTACATGATTTTATATTATTTATATGAGTTATACATGTTCCATTGAATAAAGTCTTATTTCACATGTCTTCTGATAGTTGACTTATATGATTTTTTTCTTATGTTATGAAACATATTTATTCTATGAATCTTGATTTATGAATCATGTATTTTTTGGGTATGAATATCTTATGAAATGAAATTATATTACATTCTCATAAATTTATTCTATTATTATTCTAACTTATGATATTAAATTTAAAATTATATTATTTAAACTTACCGAGTATTTTAGATCACCCTTCTTATGTGTAATGACCTGATTTTTTGGAACCTTTAAATTGATATTTTATTCGATATCCTGTGTCACACACAACACCAAACTAACTCAAAAACTGACTAAAAAGTACCATGTAATATTAAAATTACATGAATAATATAATCATTACTAAATAAAAATATAACAATCAATTAATATTATTACATATTATTATTTTTCATGGATTAATATTTTAAAATAAATAATTATTTTTAAAGTACCATTTTAAAAAGGAGTATTTTATTTTACTTTAATAAATTAAATTGATATTTGTTAGAAAGTTTATTATAATAGGTAACATTTAGATATTAAACTAATATATAAATATTAAATTATTTATAAATTTATATAAAATAAGATTAAGAACACATATAGTTTAAAAAGGTATTTTTTAAAAGAACATTTTATTTATATATTATATTCTCATATAAAATAAAATTTAAAATTTTTAGCATTTTTATTTGAAAAAAATAACATCATTTTTGGATTAAAATTTCAATATTACATAGGTTAATCTTTTGAGTTTATTTTAAAATAATGGTTTTCAAGTGAACAATGAAATATACTATTTTTATAAATACCTTGAAATTATTAATTTATATGAAGGATTTGAAAATTTATGAAACACTTATATATATATATTAATAATTTTATGAGTTATATTTTATATTTAAAATCATTTATTCTTGCTTAAAAACTATATTTAATGTTTAAAAACTTAAGTAATATTTTTCTCAAGAAATTGTTTTTAATATATAATATACTTATTATTTTAAAATTAAAATTTATCACTTTTAGAAATTGAATTAAATAAAATGAATTTAAAATCTGGAATAAGTAGGTCAAAATTATATAATAAGTTCTATTTTATTTTTAATCAAAAAGGAAAATTTAGTTAGGTAAAACCTAGTTGTCGCGATAAAATATAAAATGGTAAATGAAAATATCATATAGTAAATGACTTCAAACATATTTTAAACATGTGTGATAAAGTGTGGTTGAGGCATTTATAAACATTATCATTTATTATATCCATTATTTATCAATTTTGGTTCCACTTTTCTTTATAATGACTTCCCCTTATTTAACGGTTTGGAGAATTTACAAAAGTGATATCACTTTTCACTTATAAAATGGGAAATCCTTTCCTCACTTCCCCTCACACCACAACCAACTTAGTTTGGATAAAAATATACAAAAAATTATCCTAAATTTTTCTATAAACATTTTAGAGATTCAATTGTTCTCAAAATACCATCCCCCAAAGGATTAACCCCCTTTTCAAAGGAGACAATCCAAGAAGTGAGGTATAAATTTCTAAATGCTTCTCTCTCATTTAAATTTATTTATCTTCCAATATTATTCCCAAATTTACATTGATTTTTTTTAAAATTATAACAAATTTTTCATAATTATACTTATATTATATTATAATTACTGTACAATCATTAACAATCTTTTCCTTTTCAATTAAGAAAAATGAAACCGTCATTCAAGAATTGTGCGGACTATCGACTCCATGATATGATGTGTTTTGTTTCCATTCACCACAAAACAAGGAAGTTAATAGTAGGTAATTTAATATATAAGTAGTATTTTTATGATATATTTTATATTTTTATATGATAAACTATATTACTCATTTTCCCTATTCTATGGAAAATTAAATCATCATCCATGGGCCTTAGTGGACTACCGCCTCTATGGAATGATTGATTTTCATTTTTATTTTAATAAAAAACTTAAATATATGTTATTGAAAATAGTTTTAATGGATAAATAAATTTTTTATAAAGTTATAAAGGTTCTATAAAGAGAAATTGTACAACCTATTAGCAATTTGAGCAATAAACAACCGTGGTAAATTCAACCATCCCAAAGAGCATTCTATGAGAAAAAATGATTTATTTTTACAATGAAATAACTTTTTATTGGATATATTATTCTTATATTTATTTTAAATTATGATATAAGACACTAATGAACACTATATAATATGATTATTATTTTTTTATAATAATATTATAACTAATTCACTTCACAATCATCCATTAATTATAATATGTTCTTGTTTGGGTTTATTTAACCACCTACCTGATTAGTGCTATAAATTTTCATAATGGATAATTTGGGGACTTAATTTTATGTAATATATTATATAATTAATAATATAATTAGTTATTATATTTTTAAGTTAATTTAAAAATTCAAATAATTATTTAAGAAAATACACTTCATTTCCTATGAATGATTAAAACATATGAATTACCAAATTTAACTTTAAGTATAATAACAAAAAATCCAATTGAATGAAATTATAGAATTATATATAATTATAAAACATCAATTAAAAAAAATTATGATATGGTGATGATAATATTTGGTATAATAATAAATAACAAAACTGTTGTTATGAAACCAGTTCAAAATGATGAAGATTTCACACACAATATATCAAAATTAGGTAACAACCAACTAATATTCATGTAGGGAATAATATTAAATTAAATTTATAAAATTATATATATATATATATATTAAAATTATTTGTAAATGGGTGATTAAGTCTGTTACTTTTGTTATAATTGAGGTTAGATCACATTTCAACTAAGCAGGAATTAATGTAAGAGGTTATTTTTTTTCAAATTTAATTTCCTAAGACATATATATTAATGTGAACCATGATAACTTTAATTTAGAGTGATTAATAACTAATGAATATATTTTACCATACTAAATATTTTTTTAGATCTATTTCAGGTAATTCCTTTAAATTTACTTTGATTCAAATGATATGAAAGATGATGGGGGTTTTGATTTAAATGTAACTTAAATCGTAAGGGTTTCTTGTCTCAATTATAAATCCCTCGAGAAATAATTCATATTATAAACCATATTTCCTTTGTAATGGTCTATCTAGTACCCATTAATATTTTTTATAAGGATCCTCTCATTATTTTTAGCATTTAATGTTTTTTTTGGAAATCATATCCTTTAAGGGGTTTTCATTCTAAAATTTCTAATTCCATAAAAGTTTCTCAAATAAGAATCCAAAACATTGGGTCAAAGAATTTATTAATTGAATATAACTTTCAAAATTTATTTGATCCTATAATTCTTATATTTTATATGGTATTTTCTTTTTTTTCTATGGAAATTACTTTTCATCATTAATAACTATTTCATTGAAAAAATGTTTTTTGACATGAAAGTATAGCGTTGGTAAGAGTAACTCCCATTCTTACCAGTGAATATTTTAATCCACCTATAAATTTTCCTTATTTCTAATGTTATGATATGTTTTTGGAAAATATAATACAAAGTATTTTATACAATTTATATAGTTCTCTTTTCTACTTTTTGAAAGGAAAATCTAATACACTTTTTATGATGTGAGTTTTCAAACAATGGTATTTTAAAAATATTTTCCATCCATTCAAAATAAAATTTTTTATCTTCCACCCAACATTTATTTTTATAATATTAATGAATTTACATGGAATAATTTACTGATTTTTCTATTTCTAAGGTAAATGTTTTCCAAATCTTTCACTTTACCCTTTTGAAAACAATTTTTTAAAGTTACCTATAAACTCATCATTTTATTAATATATTCAAAATGATATCTTTTAATGTTTTCCAGGGGAACACATATTTATGAAAGAGTTTTAATTTTATTTGGAACTTTATCTCTATGTTTTCATGGTTTCTAAAAAAATTTATCTATATTTATAAAATATCTCTTTTAAAATTATTTGAAAAATCAAGGATATTTCTTATTTCCAATGTGATTTTCATAAAACTCCAAAAATTATTTTTTATATATGTTATTGTACTTTGATACATATTATTCTTGATTAGGGATATTCTTAAAATGTAAACATATACCTTCATTTTTTTATGTCTTTTGTAATTTCCTCTTCTTTTGGAGAAATTATCCATCACTGCCTTTGTCTTTCTTAATAGTCTTCTGTGTATAAATGTAATTTTTCTTCAAAATACTTTACTCTATGAATGCCCAATATTTTTTTAATTTTATTGAAGGGTGTTCAACTAGTCAACCATATATCGATTGATAATGGAAACTATTATCTTAACCATATACCCTTTATCTATATAGTGTAAATACAATATGATTTATTATATTGATTGAATGGTATTTACATATAAATATATATGATGTCATTGAATACCCACTTATTTTCCATGGGTTTATCATGTTATGATAATTGTTCTAATTATGAATTATTTACTTATATAAATCCATTTAAAAATGACATAAAACCCATTTTCATTCAATGTGTTCTTTATAAAGAGTGAATTATTTTCATAAGAGTGTTTTATGAAACCCATTATTATTCATGGTTTTTAATGATGTGATGGTTAGATTTTTAATTATGGAAAACAAGTGTATAGTTAATCTTTAAGTGATATGTGGTCCCTATATATCCCTCCAATACATTTGGTAAATATTTACATATCATGAGATAATGGTGAAATGAATATTGATGTTTTTTATGAAATGGGAAATAGGTTTTGATGCTTGATTCTCTATGAGAAATAGGTGAGTGAATACTATTCCACCAAGGGAAATAGGTGAGTGAATCCTGATCCACTAGTAAACATAGGTTGTGATACATTATACATAATTTTATGGATTCTAATCTTATGTAAGACAAAACATTTTCAGTATGATTGTTTCTATGATATGTGATAGTTTTATGTTGTATTGTTATGTTATTCCATGATATAGGATCTATGATTTATTGGGTAAAACATTCTTATAAATCTTGATTATACCCATATTCTCATCTTATGCTAACTTAATATATTTTATTCTTATCACTTATGTTTACCCTTACTGAGCATATGAGATCACCCCATTCTTATGTTTCTATTTACAAATTTTAGAAAGATAAGAAAAGTATAAAACATCCAGAAGAGTAACTTTTGTGGAGAATTAGTGGGAGATAATGAATAATTTTTATGGATTAAATAGTTAAATATATAGTGGAAAAATGTTTATTAGTTAATAAAGGCACTAGTTTTTTCAGTTAATAATTTTTACTAATTATATAAAACTCTAAACCTAATTGGTATTGGTAATGTATTGTAAGGAAATATTTTATTTGCATAATTTAAGTTAGATATTCATGTTTACAGGATGAAATAATTGGTATCAAAGTAGGGTTTAGGTTGCTTTAAAGGTTAAGATTTTATTGGATGAAGACAAATTAAGAGTTATAAAGTCTATTAAGGATTTATAAGTCCAGTTTTATTATAGTTTCAAAGGTATAGATAAAAATTTTGTTTTTTATACAAAATACTTTATATTTTTCAGGGATTAATAATAGATATCTTTAAGGAAAAACCTAGGAATAAGTATTAATATAGGAAAATATTCTAATGTTTTGGTAATATAGAGATTCTGTGCTTCTCCTAGAAATAAAATCCCTTGCATGAGACTAAAAGAAGATACATGATATAATATAGATGCACCTAAGGGTAACAATCTAGAAAAGGGAGTGATGGGTATTAACTCAATTGTCACCTGGTGCATGATAAAGAGACCTAATTTTACACTTGGTTTGACACACAGAGGAGATATTTTTTGGTTAATCACATTTAATTTATAATCAATTATAAAGGACTTATTTTATAATTACTTTAAGGTATTAGGTCAACATATATGATAGAACACAAAGGAGCCTAGGTATAACTAAGAGAGTTATAGGATGAACCAAGTGTGGCATATTTTCAATAAATATATCAATGGTTAAAATGATGGTTTCATTGGAGAATAAATCTAATAATTAAGAATTCATAATCATATGATCATTTACTATGATTCTATTAGATATTATCCTAATCATTTTGTTTTGAGTATTTGGTTGAAAAATAATCGTGAAAATGAAGCTGAAAAGGAAATATATCTAGAAACCACTATATCTTACAAAATAATGGATTTTAATTAAATGGTTTAGAAACATAATATATTATTTTGATTATCGAAAAGGAGATTTTTCTTTTCTTACCTAAGGTAGTGAGGTTGATATCTTAATAATGATTAAAGTTTTTCACTCTTAGATATTTTCATTAATGGGTGATATTTATCAATGATATTTTGGTTTATTCTAAACGTTGTGAGAATTATGTGAAGCATCTAAGGATTTTCCCAAATAATTTTTCTTAAAAGGATTATAAACATAAATTAAAATACATCAATAATCTCAAAAAGTTATTTTATGATGAGGTTATATTTTGGGGATAACTACTAGATAACACATTATTAAGGTATTAAGAACTCCTAAGTTTAATATATTATTGATTTTGAGGTAATAAAGTGTTGAGTTTTTTTAAAAACAAGTAAGTTAGAGAGTATTTATATCCTTGTAATTTATTTTTAATCAAATAAAAGATTAATCTATTGTATTTTTATGAAGTTTATCTTATTTTTGGGATTTTGACGTATATTGACTTTTTTGTGATTTCATAATCTAGCGGTTGAATATAAGAGTTAATTTTTGGAATAATAGAGAGATATATATGTTTAAATGTCTTAGAGATTAAAATGGTTTTGGGAATGTATGTTATGAAGAATAAATGATTATATTTTATACATACTTGGTTATATAATTTTATGAATGTTTAATGTTTTTAGGAAAGATAAGTAACTTGATATAGCCTAAGAAAGTAAGGTAGAAGTCATATTAGAATTTATATCTCGAATGATTAACATTTTAAGAATACCCTCTCTTACTTTATTCACTAAGTAATAATCAAAATTATGAAGATTCAATTTATATGAGATTTTAGAATACAATGACATGAGATTTTAGATCATTTAAATTAATACAATATTTGATAGATTGTGTCACATGCACCACAAAACTAACACAAAACATGACTAAAATGAACCATGAAATATTAAAAATATAGAAATAATATAATAATTATTAAACCAATAGATAATAATCAATTAAAATAAGTAAATATTATTATTTTTCTTTGATTAATATTTTGAAATAAAGAATTCCTTTTGAAGAACAATTTTGAAAAGGGGTATTATATATTAGATTAACAAATTAATTTTTTCATAATAATTTTTTTGATAATAGGTAATATTTATATTTATAAACTAATATATCAATATAAAATTATTTATAAATTTATATGAAATAATATTAAAAACACATGAAGTCTAAAAATTTATTTTTTTAAAAGTCGTTTTTCTTTATATATTATATTTTTCATTTAAAATAAAATTTAAAAGTTATTTAATTCTAATATTATAATAGTAAATTCATTTTTGGATTAAAAATTTCAATATTATCTTGTGATGAATTTTTATGTTTTTTTAAAAAATTTATTTTTAGGTGAATAATGAAATATTTAGTTTTTAAAAATATAGTGAATTTTATGTCATTATTAGTTTATATGAATGATTTGTAAATTTATGAATGAATTTTATGGAAAACAAATATTGATTTTATGAGTTATATTAAAAATTTTAAAATATTTTTGTTGTTTAAAAACCTATATTTAATGTTTCAAAACTTAAGTAATATTTTTCTAAAGATATTGTTTCATTACATTATAAAATAATTATTTTAATATTAATATTAATAACTTTTAAAAATTTAATTAAATTAAATGAATATCAAGTTTTTAATCGTTAGTTCTAAATTGTATAAAATTTCTATTTTATTTTTAATAAAAGAGTACAATTTATTTAGGTAAAAACTAGTTACCCTGGTAGAATCTAAAATGGTAAAAGTAAAAGTTTAAGAGTAAATGACTCAAAAATATTTTAACCATGTGTGATAATGTGTTATTGAGGAATTTTTTAACCTTTTATCTTATCCTCTCAATTTTTTTTTATCAATTTTGGAGCCACTTTACTTGAGAGTGACTTCCCATTATTAAAAAGTTTTGGGTATTTAAAAAAGTTCTATCCATTTTCATTTATAAGAAGGGGAATTTCTATCCTCACATCCCATCACACCCAAAAGAACTTATTTTAAACCAAAATCTTCCCAATTTTTTTCTAAACATTTCTATCCACCTTAACGATGTTATGGTCTTCTCAAAATACCATCCCTCAAAGGCTTAACCTCTTTAAAAATGAGAGAATCCAAGAAGTGAGGTATAAATTTCTATTCACTCCTTTATCATTTTAATTCCATTTTGTGAAATTATTATTAAAAAATTTCCATTAAATCATCTTAAAATGATAAAATAAGTATCATTAGTATTTTTTTGTGTTATTATAATTACAATCGAATTATTAACCTCCTTTACCTTTTCTATTAAGAAGTGCGAAACCATAATTTGTGCATTGTGAGGACCACCATCTCCATGATGTAACATGTTTCATTTTCCTTCTCTTCCTTACAAGTGTGGTCCTAATAGTAAATTTAATATATAACTATTATATTTAGGAAATATTTTAAATTTTTAATTAATAAACCATATATGCAACCCTTCTCTTTATTTCACATTAATTGATGATTTATTATATAAGATTACACTTAATACAACCCGAATGATTGATCAATATAGTGTATTTAAGAATTATGTAGATTAAATAACAACTTAAAATGTGTAATTAATCATCTTTATTGAATTATTTTTAATGAGATTATAATATTCCATCGAACTTAGAACTTTTTGGGATAACCTGAGTACATATATAAGAAAAGGGTGAGGTATAAAGTTTAGTAAGAGAATAGACATGGAATAACATGAAGATAATAATACATGTTAGACAATAGACATATAAATTGGTCATAAAATTATTTTAATCATAAAAAATAACAATGAGACATGATATAACATGATAATCCCAAAAGAAATATGGGAAATGTGGAAATAACTTAAAACACTACATCATAAAAATAGGTCAAGGCTAACTTCTAGGACATTATCATAGAAAAATTCACATAAATTAATCAGGTTCACTCCATATACCAACATTATTACTCATGATAATAAACATTACCCAATGCATTGGAGTGCTATATAATTCTTGGTGCACCCGTCACTTTCATTTCTTTCTCATTCTTAAGTGCGCCACATATATCATACAATGTGGATTCATTTATCTTAATATTTTATTACATGAAGAAGGAGTGTGTAATAAATACATTTAAGTACTAGATAAATTAATTATAATTGTAAAAAAGGTGAATACCCATGATTGGAAATGGCTATGGTATTCACTACATAATTGGTTTGTTATAGAAAATCACTGTGAAATTTCAGTAACATAACGACGTCACATAAAAATTAATAAAATTATTTTATTATATATAGAAGGGTATGAAATCATTTTACATAAAATAGGAAGTAATAGGTACATGTAAAGATACATCCTGACATTAGTAATAAAAAATATAAGATATAAGATAACGAAGAAACCTGAATAAAGAAGAGAAGGCGATGACCTTTTACTTGAGTGTGTGAATCCAAATACTTGGAATGAGCTTCATGAGAGATTGGTGGAACCTTTGGAGGTATATAGATAGGTTAGGGTATATTAAGGAAGTGATAAAAGTATTTTTATTGAGGATAAATGGGATATTGGGTGATTTTATGTGGGAAATGAGTGGATAATTATTTATTATTTCTCAAACATAGGTTTTGGACTCAATATAATAAAATAACCAAAACCAAAAATCTTTTCATGGTTTTATCATGTATTATTAAAAATAGGAGTTGATTTAATTATTTTATAAATTCATTCTTTGAACCTAATAAAATAATACCCTTGCTTATGTGGATGTGAGTTATACTTTTAAAGAAATGATTTTAAAACCGTAAAATATAGTAATAGTTTGGGATGATTCACCAATGATTTATAAAATTGATAAAAAAAACATAAAATCACATTATTTTAAATGAAAAACATATGTTTGGTCTTTTATTCCATTTATATTATTTATTATATCACTTTTGGGTCATTATGATGTCATAATACACACTGTAAATTTATACAGTATTTAATTTTTACCTAAAAATTCGACAATCTCAGAAAATAATGAAAAACTAACCCTCAGATAAATTCAAAATTATGATTCCAAAAATAATATTAACTTTATAAAAATAATCTTATAAACATTTTTATTTTCAATTTTAATATTAGAATTTACATTTATTGAGAAATGCTATATTTTTTTGACAATAGCAGTTTTTGAACCATTATAAAATTTACCTTTGACTTCATAAACATTATATCATCATTTATAATTGATAAATATTATTTAGTCATAATATTTTATTAAAATTTTATTTATTTCATAAATCAATCAAGTCATAAATATAAATTTCTTAATTGAATTTGAATATGGCCAGAAAATACTACTTCTGTTTTATTGTATTAAAATAAAATTTATTTATAAAGTAACACAAATAAGATGAAAATATATTAATTATTCTATAAAAACTAATGAACATAAATATATTTCAAGGGTCTTGAAACATATACCTTTAATACATCTAAAAATTACCTTAGGTTAAGGTGCATGATAATTAGACTTTCATGGGGTGGTTCAGCGTACATGATTTTGGTCATGATCTCAATGAGGTTGAACTTCTCCTGTAAATGGTATATCTCATTATTACGTTGTTGGATATCAGATTGGTCTTGGTCAAGGTAAAATTCCAAATATTCTATCTCCTTTATAAGATCCAATAAATGGGATTTATAGGGAACAATCCTTTTGGTTGAGTCCATCACTTACTTTTTTTATTTCAATTGGATTTATTAAAACCCTGTATTTAAAATAATCATGTGATCACTATTCAACAACTATATTATTAATGGTAATGATGGTTAATGGTCTTTTAAATCCTATATGATAAAACCAATTAATTTCATGTGTTTTTTATAAACATAATACATAATAATAATTTTTATTAAATCATGAGCGGAATTTTATTTATAAAATTTCAAGTCGTTACACCATATTGGTCATTTTTCCATTCTATGGAAAATGAAACCATCATCCATGCACATGTGTGGATTTTCAACTCCATGGAATGATTTATTTATATATTTTTTCATAACCTAAATACATGGACAACTATGATAATGGGTTTAATAGATAAATATATTTTTATAAAATTATCAAGGTTAATGAAATATAATTTCAAAAACCTATTAATAATATGATCAAAAAACAACTATGGTAAATTCAACCATCCAAAAGAGAATTATAAGAGAGAAAATGATATCTTCATACTATGAAATAAATTTATATAGATTATTTTATTCTTCTAATTATAATTTATTCGGATATAAAACACTAATAAACACTAAATAAAATCATTATTCCCAAGGTATAATGATATTACAACTAAATCATGTCATAATCATCCATTAATAATGACATGTTATTGTTTAGGGTTGTTTAACCACATACTTGAACAATGTTTTAAATTTACATCCTCAATGACTAAGAGAATCTATTTTATGGTAATATATTATATAAATAAGTAAATAATGTGTTTTTTTGGTTCTATTATGTTAATAAAAAAATTTAACTCGTTATTTAAGAAAACACCCATAGTTCGCTAAGAATCATTAAAACATGCTCATTGACATACCCATATTTAAGGATCATAACAAAAACCACCATTTAATGAAATTATAATATTAAAAATAATTATAAAATGTAAATTCAAAGAACTCGTATGATCTAGCAGTTATAATGTTTTTGATAATAATAAATACCAACATCACTATTATGAAACTATTTCAAAATGATCAAGATTGATCGCACTTGATATCAAATATTTATAGAAAATAACTAATATAAATGTAGAGAATTATTGTAAATTAAGTCTATAAAATATTATATAAAGGAAAAAGTTTCTTAAATGGGTGATTAAGATAGTTAATTTTTTATTTAGGAAGTTAAAGTACATTTTGATTAAGAATGTATTAAGGTAAGGGGTTATTCATCTAAAATTTAATTTCATAAGAAATATTTCTTAATTTTCACCATGAGACCTTTAATATTTTGTGATTAATGGATAATTAATGTATTTTACCACACTAATGGGGTTTCGTGATCCATATCATGTACTTTATTAAAATGTAATTTCATTGCAATGATACCAAAGTTGAAATGGGGTTTGATTAAAATGTTAAACAAACTATAGGGGATTATTAACTTAATTATAAAACACTTGAGACATAATTATTATTATACACCATATTTCCTTTGTAATGGTGTATATAATTCCCATTTACTATATTTATATCATGGTACTCTCATTATTCATGATATTTAATGTTTATTTTGAAATAATATCCTTCAAGGGGGTTTGATTCAGAAGTTTCTATTATCATAATGGTTTCATTAACATAACTTCCAAAATATAGGTTAGTTGGGGTTTGGCTTAGTGGTAAGAACCCCATAATTCTACATGCAAAATGGGGGTTCAAAACCCATGGGGCACAGTTTACGGTAGCATCACTATAGCGCTACTGTAGCAGCCAAGATACTGTTGAAATGGAGGCACTGTAGCGGTGGCCGGGGAACTATAGTGGCGACGAGTACTGTGCGGTACTATAGCAGTGCAGGTACTGTAATAGTATTATTCACAGAATGGGTCTTGGGACTAAAATTTGGGTCAACAGGCTATGTCATGGGCTAAATGCCCACTGGGCCTATGGGCTATGTAATGTGTCTCCATCTACCCAGTTAAAGAGGTATTTGCTTTGCTTTAATAATAAAAATGAGGCTTCAACCCCAAACTTTAAAAAAAACATCTTACAAAATATTGGGTAATAGTATTTATTACTTGAGTATGAATTTCAAGATTTATTGATAATATTATTCCACTATATTATATGTTATTTACTTTTTTTTCATTAGGGAAATTACTTTTCATCACCAATAACCACTTATTTTATAAATTTTTTTCCAAAATAATATTATAACATTGGTAATAATAACTTTGATTATTACCAATGAATCTTTTATTCCTTGTATATATTTTCCTTCTTGTAAATGTTCTACCCTATTTTTTAAAGTTAAAATGAATTATTTTATATGATTTTAGTTATTCTATTTATACCTTTTTATAAGGGAAATCTAATTCCATTTTTATGATGTAGGTTTTCAAACAAAGGTTTTCAAAAATATATTCCATCCAAAATAAAATGTTTTATTTTCCACCCCGCATATATTTTGAAAATATTTATAAATTTTCATGGAATAATTGATTGAAATTTCTTTTTAAAAGGTGAACATTTTCCAAATTTTTCACATTAACTTTTTGAAAATATGTTTTTAATGTGACATGTAACCTCATCATTTTAGAAATATTTCTAAAATGATCTATTTTTAAATTTTCTGTAGGAAGAATTATTTTCATTGACTTTGTTATTTTATTTGAAAGTTTATTTCTATGTTTTCATGGTTTATAAAAGAATTCAATTTTTTCCCAAATTTTTAAAATATCTATTTTCAAATGAGTTTAAAAATTATGGATATTTCTTATTTACAAAGGGATTTTTCTAAAACTCCTAAAAATTATTATTTATATAATTTATTTTTCTTTAAAATATCATATGCTTGATTGATGATTTTTTTTAATTTAATGATAAAACTTTTTTCTCTCGATAAATTATGAAATTTCTTTATCTTATGGGGAAATGATCAATGACTAACTTTGTAATTACTAATCAACTTATGTTTAAAACTGTAATTTTTTCTCCAATACCTTTCATATATAAATGCCCTATTTTTGATTACTTTTATTGAAAAGGGTTCACCTAGGTATCCATAAATCAATTTATTTGGGAAATTATTGTCTTAACTATATACTCTTAATCTATACTATTTAAATACCAAATTATTTATTATCTTGATTTAATCATATTTTCTTAGAATGTTAATTTATGTAATTGGATATCCATTTATTTTCTATAGGTTTACAATGTAATGATTTTTTACGGAATTATGAATGATTTTCTTATATAAATACATTTTCAAGAGATATTAAAATAAATTTCCTTCCATGTGTTCTTTATGATGCGTTTAATGAAACCTTTTTTCTTTCCATGGGTTCTTTATGTTACAAAAATTAAATGTTTTTCATTGGAATGTTTTATGAAACCCAATTTTATTATTGAGTTTTAATGATGTGATGAATAGATGTTTTCTTGTGGGACACATGTGTATGGTTAATCTTTAAGTGAGGGATGATCCCTATATATCTCTATAATTAATTAGGTAAAGGATTAGATTTTATGATATAATAGAGAAATAAGAACTGATTCTTGATCCAAAATTGGAAACATGTTATGATTGATAATTCTCTATGGGAAATAGGTGAGTGAATCTTGACTTACCAAGGGAAATTGGTGAGTGAATCCTAATCTAATATGGGAAATAATTTGTGATACCTGAGCCATTATGTTATGGTTACTATGATTATGGCTGCGAAAAAATTCAAAAGTATTCATTATCTCTATGATATTGGTAATTTTCATGATATATTATTTTGTTATGACATGATTTATGATCTATGCTTTATCGGTTATAAATTTCTTATATATATTGATTATACCCATATTCACATATTATACTCACTTATGATCTTTGATTGGTATCAATTAGGTTTAACCTTACTGGGAATCTGAGCTCACCCCATTCTTATGTTTTCATTTCACCAAGTTAAGAAGATTAGAAAATTAGGAATCTTCTAGAAAAGTAGAATATGTAGAGAATCAGTGGGATATGTTGAATACTTTTTATAGATTAAGAAGGTGTTAATATAGTGGGGAAAATTACTATTAGTTAAAAAATAGAATAGTTTATTAAGTTAATGTTTTTTCTAATTCTCTAATACTCTAAACCTAAAAGTTATTGGGAATTCAAAGTAATGAAATATTTACTTTAAGTCATGAAATTTAGATGGCCATGTATGTGGGCCAGCTATATTATGTTTCCATTTCACCAAGTTATGAAGAAGAGTAATATGTACATCATATCTAGAAGGATATATTTTATGGATAATTATTATGGGAGATATTTAAGGATTCTTATCAAATAAGAGAATCTAGGTATAATGGAAAAAATTACCATTTGATGAGAAACACATGGGTTCTGTTACATAATATTTGTTAAATTCTCTTAAAATGAAGACATAAAATGGTCTTAGGTTTGTAGGTGACATAATATTTATTATTTAAATTGTAATTATTGAATTTTAAGTCTGGTTCACTTAAGTTGGTATTAAAGCTAGTTTGTAAAGAGATTTGTTTAACTAAATTCAGGTGTGTGGGTATAAGTCATGTTAGTTGGATTAATATCTAGGTTTAGATAACTTTATAAGATAGAAAGTTATCATATGAGTATATTTTAAGAGTTTTTGATACCATCATGGTTTGATAATTATAAGGATGAACATAATTTTAAAGTCATAGATACCATTTTTGAGGTTTTATGTGATGGAATTTTATGATTATTAAGGATACTTTGGGAAACATTTTTTAGATTTTAGGAAGAATATTTGATTAGGGCATATATAATACTTAGTTTCATCATGTTATTTTTTATAAAGGTTATTTGAGTATAATTTTATTATATTGAGGATAAAAGATGTGAGGTACACATAACCTTTAGGGTTAATACATTCATTTATGATAAGGAAATTATGATTAATTGGGATAAAGGGTTATCATATTGTAAAAACATTATAGTAAATAAGGTGAATGGTAAATTATTTTATAGCATATTATTTTATATATAAATGGTTTATATTGTATGACGAATACATATTGAGTTAAATTTTTAATGCATATATGATATTTTGTGGCAATTCACGTTATTTTGGGAAAAGATTAGTATATTTCGGAGAACATATGATTATGGCATATACATTTTTGGTATATGTATTCATGAGTGATTAACGTTGTTTAGGGATAAATTTTAAATTTATTTTGGAAGAATAATTAAGGAAATATATTTTATTTTTTGGTTTCTAATTTAGGTTGGAATATTTTGAAGAGGTAATTTGATAGTTATTTTTGGAATGATTTGGGTTTAATTTTTGGTGTTATTGTTTAGATTTTTGAGATTAATGTATTGTTTATTCATGTGAATGTTTATTCATTATGTTTACTTGTGATAACCATTTTTTTAGTAAATGTCTAAAGATAAGAAGAATAAATTTTATCCCTTTTTCAATCTCATGATATGTTAACGGTTAATTTTAGTGCCTCATACATGAAAAATCTATCATGGTTATTTATAATTTTGAATATGAGATGAATTAGAGATGAAAAAATGGTCAAAACATAACCCAAGGATGAAATTGTGGTTATGAAATCTAAAGAAATAAAATATTTATATTTTCTCCCATTCTCTATATCGTTAGTAAAATAATTTCTCAACACAAAAAAGAAGATGGTAAATCAATCGTGTCTTATGTAGGAATGTCTCTCAACTATTAAGGTATCCTTTTGGAAACTCATTCACAAACATGAGTCTTAAAATTATATATATATATATATATATATATGGTTTTATAAAGAATGAATTAAGAAATAAAATTTTTTATAGTAGTGAATTAGATATTAATTATCCTGTTAAAATATATATTTTATTTTATTATTATGACATGGCTCAAAATTTTTTTATAATAAAAAATTGAAATTTTTAGGATTAAATTTAATTAGGTTTGGGGGTGGGGATATACACCCCAAGATTTTAGTATGAGTTACTTTAAGTAAATATTTTTTTGAATATATTATGATATAGACAACACCAAACTAAAGTAAGTAATACTTTATTAAAATTAAAGGTAAAAATAAATACATTATGAATAAAAAATTTGAAAACAAATAAACTAACACCCAATGGTAAATGATATGAAATAAAGTTAACAAGAATTAAAGTTTAAAAGGGTTATTCTTCTATAAAAGGTGGCTTTAATTAAATTTTGTATTTTGATTTCAAATATAATTTTATGAATTTTATATTTAATGAAAAAATTATCTTAGGGTGAATTTTTTGGTTTTTTTTCAAACTAATTGATTTGTAGGGGAATAGTGATAAATACCAATTTTACAAATACATCAGTTTTATGACACTTTGAAGGTATATTAATGAATTGAAAATCAATAAAACGTTTTTATATATCAATTATATATTTTATAAGTAAAATAATGCATTTTAAAATATAATTTTGAACTTATAAATCCATGTAATGTAAAATAATTATGTTTTTTGAAATCTAAGTAATGTTTTTTATTTCAATAAAATATATTTTTGGTTATTCCATTTAAATCAATTACTAAAAAGGTTTCATTTGGTTTTTAAGCCTGAATGGCCGAAAGGCCTTATTTTTTCATTGATTTTTGATAACCACCATTTCATGGGATGAGGGGGAACCCTTAAAAGGCCCTTAGGCTTTAGAGATTACATTTACTATAGGCTTGGAGACATTACAGAACCATTAGGTCTTAATGAAATCATACAGTCTATGACTACATGAAGTTGCCCCTCCCCAGCATCTGGATCCTGATTAGCTCTCCACCTTTACGTGGATATTTGGTTAGCTATCCTGTGCAGTGATGCATATGCCTGGTACCAATGGAAATGTCATAAACTCCCATTCTTCTAAATCTATTAGGCCTACTCTGGTGAATGCACCCTACTCTTGAATCCTCCTCCGGAGATGGTTCCTTATAGAATCTACCTGGTCATTTGCATATCAGGTGGCCTTGAAGGACATGAGGTGGCCCAAAGGCCTTCAGGTGACCCGAAGGCCTTAAAGATGGCCCGAAAGCCATAATAACTTGAAAGCCTGGGTGTCCTGAAGGCCTTAAGGACTCCAAGCCCAAGCTGGTGGCCCAAGGTGAATTGTTTTGGCTACTACAGTACCGAATAGTACCTGCTACAATACCTGCTACAGTACCTTCACAGTACTACTGTAGTGCTTGCTACAGTACTTCTACAGTACTACTACAGTACCTCCATAATTATTCCTTATCCTGGTTTCAAAATTGGGTCTCGTGGATGCACTTAGGGAGACCTCACTAACTGGGATGAGGCTCATGTGCCCATTTGGTTTTGGTTTGGTTTGAAATTCAAATATGTTTTATTTTAATAAACACAATTTAATTAATTCCATATTTATAAAAATTAGTCATGATTTTTATGTAAAATCATTTGTATGCTTAAAATGTAATTTTTTTAAAAATTGTTCTTCATTGAATCTCACATACTTATTTTAAAAGTAAATTTTATCACTTTTAGGAATTTAATCTTGTAAAACAAATTAACAATTTGGGATCCTAATATTTTGCTTAATAATTCCCATTTTAGTTTTTAGTCATGAATATACCAGGGGATCATGGAGTCACCTAAGAGGGGGGGGGGTCATGGATGAATCAAGGGTAACCAACTATTAAACATTAGTTTGAAATTAAATTTATTTATTCATTTAAATTTATCATGCCTTTTTCATCAGCTATTATGAATGGATATTTAGAAATGAACCTATCCACTTTTCCCTAATGTTAGGTAGATTATTTAAAGTAAACATAACACATGGATATTTTACAAGGTTTATACTCTATGTGATAACCTACTACTTACATTGTTGAATCCCTTCATGTAATGAAATTTACAATAGTAAAATTTTCATCATTTACAAGTGGTTTGGGAAAATTTTAACCATAAACCATAGCATGAATCTCACACACTACATATCCCAACTTTATAAAGTCTCTCAAATTTAGATTATTATGACTTTTGTCAGAATTCATGATTCTAAAAACTTGATTATGTCTTCTAATACACATTTATATTATATTAGACTATATTCATGATTCATGTTTTTTACTGGTAAAATTTATTACATATATCTCAATTATTTTGAAACATGATCTTTTGATCTTCTCAACTTTACTCAGAAATTTTTTTTCCAGACTTCAACTTTAATTGAAAATTTATGTTTGAGTATTCTTAAAAACATCGATCCAACTAAATATTTTCTTGAAAGATATTATTAGAAAATTCCAATAAAATATTTCTACTCTTAAACATATATCTCTAAATGATCTCAACCCTTTTTATAGGATTAAAATTCATGATAAGTTTATTAATTTAAAATCTATGTACTTCAAGAATAAATTTTGAACACATTAAATAAATCTTCTAAGATCTTAGAGTAAACTCAAATATCCACAAAAAATTGTATGGAATAATATTTTATAATATTCCATAAAATATGACAAGAATCAGAGCTTAGTTTCATGAATATTAAACATTGGTAATTTATCTCAACATATCCACAATTTTTAATTCATATAAATATAAAATCTCTCAACATTTCCTAGTTTACCTAATTAAACATACTACAAAAAATATATCATAACATTTTATTATGCATTAATTTTCTAGACTTAATTTCTTCCTCCTCTTTACTTAAAATCACAAATATTGAATGGTCCTATTTATATGTTATATTTTTGTCATCTGATTACAAAAACTCCATAATGCATGGAATCTCATTTTTCTAAATACAATATATTTATTCTAATGAAATTAATATACATCATCTCATATTTGGTATTATCACTAATCATCATTTATTTAAAAAATTGTGACACATCATAAAAAGATTTACCTAAATATTTCAAGAAACCTGTTTCGACACAATGCACTTATAATGCATATATTTCCAACCTCCTTATTTTAGAACATTTCAATATTCATTTATTATTTCCCATTTCCTTTTTTACCATCATTTCATATTATAGCCTCATCCAAAAATATCAGTCAAAACACCCGAGTCCAAACCACATAGTCCAAAATATCTCTATTCAAAATCAGTGTTATCTTTATATATTAAGAAATGTATCCATATATTCTATTACCCATACTATCTATCATCACACATTTCATGGTTCAAATGATTCTTATACTATTTCTTCTAACGGTGCAACACAACTTCTAATGTAATTTAATCTTGTATTTTCATTCTTCTTCAATGAAAAATTCTTTATTGTGATAGATTTATAATGAGAATTGATCAAGAATTTTCTTGGTTTACTCATGATACAAGAAAGAACTAGGGTGATTCCTCTTCCTGGAATACTCCATTGTGATTCATACTGAGAAAACTATTCCTTTAGACTTCCTCAGTTTTGATCTTCTACAATACTTCTTCTAATGGAATTAATGTTTATGTTTTTGTCTATTTCAAAAATTTCTATTTTAATGAAATTTTATAAATGTATGTAATATAATATTCTTAGTATATTAATAAAATAATTAATTATAATTGGTGAAACTTGTCTTATGATATATTAATGTAATTCATGAACATATCACTCCTCTTTGTGAACACATCTAGATGCTACTACCCTTATGAAAATACAGAATGTATACACCCCATTCTATTGTTAGAATTGAAAATTATAGCTCCTACATAACTAATTGTATATGTTATTTTAATAGAATATTTCAGAAATTTAAAGTCTATTGTAAAAAAAATGTGAAGTGATGATGATTCTCTCCTGGATAACTTAGTTTTTGAATGTTTAAAAAATCTTTCTAAAAGTAAATATATATTAATATAACATCTTTTTATCATGAAAATATTATATATAAAATATTATGGCTTCATGTATCTTCATAAAAAATGTTTTTCACATGTCATTAAAAATATTCTTCTAGTGTAATTACAAAACACCTTTCAAAAATTTGAGACTACGAAGTATCCTTCTATTTTAATTATTAATTTTCTTTCTAACAAGACTTTGATGATTCCTTATAGTGGGATACAACCTCTATTTCCATTTTAACCATAGTTTCTCTTTCATTGTAATATAAAAAAACTTCTTATGGAAAACTAAAATGTCTTCTCATTTTAGTAATATCACAAATTCTCCTTTTTATTAAATTAAAAAATATACCTTTGTTCCTTCATATTAATATTAATTCTGATGATTTTCTCCTTTCTAATTATGTACTTCTCAAACAACCATAGGAAAATTAAACTTCATTAATCTTCTATAACTTATTAATTGCATTTTATTTAATTTCCTTGATAGTAAATAAAACAACAACATCAACATCATCCCATGGGATGTTCAATCGCCCTCTTTGTATTTTTCTTCAATAACGTTTTCTTATTTAAATACAATTAATTTCTCTCCCCCTTATTTATAATAAATTCAAAGTTTCTCTTGTGATGGATTAATTTTATATCCCCCTAAATGATATGAATTTTAATCCCCCTTATTAACATCCTGGGGTGTGGGAGGAGCTTTATTCAACCTTTTTCTTCTTCTCCCCTTTTCTTTTATTGAATTTAATGTAAAACTAGATTTTTTTAGAGTAGGATAAAGTCACTTTTCTTAACGAAATAATCCACAAATGAACCAACTATATAACTATGTGAGACACGATTAGTGTAAAAAAATATTGATTAAATTTGACAATAAATATGTGCATAAAATTTACTAAGTGATACCAAATTTGAAAAAATCTTCTCTTTGGGGAAAATCAATAGATTTTCATTCAAAATAATTTTTTTATATCCATTACAATAAACTGATAAAAAATATTCAATCATAAAATTAAAGGTTTCTTCCCTTTTGTAAAAATAATTTTTTTCATCCACAAACTAATTTCACCCTTTTAATTTAAACTTTATTTTTCATATAATAATGGGAGAGTATGGATAACATACCTTACCAATGATAGAAACTTCAATTATTTTGATTTTATGTATCTAAAACTTCTTCATCATCATACAGAGCTTCGAAATACAATATTAAAAACATTGGTTGTCTAGAGTTTGTATCTTCATTTTGACTTCATTTTTTCTTAACAATCAATAGCTTCATTTTTAGGGGGAAACTCTCCTAGATAGAATCACTTTAAATTCCCATTTTCTTTCATATTAACTAAAACTTATCCGGGAATATAGTGGATCTTCCTTTCCTCGTTAGTTGGTGAAACATGGTAAAGAAGATTTTCTCAACCCAAAAACTCCCTCTATTTCATCTCCCCTTTCTTCATAATTCCTCTCTTAGTTTTCCATCTACCAAATTTCTTGGGATGTATAGACCTATTTTCATCACCTTTAATTTTTTATTTGTATGGAGTTTTCTTCTTTACTTTTGCTAACAAGTTTCTTGGAATACTCTTTTATTCTTCTTTTTCCCTCTTCCTTATATCATCTAACTGTTCTAAACATATAATCATGAAAACCTTTGGAATATATTCAACCCTTTTCATTATGCTTCTACTAAAATTTTTACTTCATAAAAAAATTTATACCCATTGTGTCTTAATTCCATTGATTTACCAGTTTATTCTATATGGGTAACCATGTTGATCATTTTTTTAGAACCGTGTATAAATTTCTTAAATATTCTACTAAAATTATTTTCTTATGTGAAGTTAACCTTCTGTAAAAACTCATGGATAGCCTCAACTTTTTCATCAGTGATTTATTTAACCATTATAATCTATACACATGTTTATTTGATTTATTTTCTTTTTTATTTTATATTGTTTATTATAAATTAAATATTCATGTAATTATTTAATATTTCCATGAAATGTAATTTCATTCCATAGTAGAAGAATATTTTATTGAGTTTGAAATCTCTTTTAATTTCTTCTTGGGTGTATTATGCTTTGTATCGTCCTTTACTTTACACCTCAATGTAGATATATAGTATATTTTACTTTTATTCTGATATATCTTTTGTGTCCTTATTTCATTAGTTGCAACTGATTTATTCTTAGTAGAAGTAAAATATCACTAACTATCATAATTAACACTTCCTTCACAATTTACCCAAAACATTTCAATATATTTAAATCTATTATATGTAAATATTTTTTCATTATTCTATATTCTACAATTTCTCTTAGCTGATTTTTTCTTTACTTTATTTTGACATCCCATTAATTTAGGAACTTTTCCTTTTCCAATAGTTGATAAATTATACCAACAATGAATGTCATGGTTCCCACACTTTACATAATATCAATAATGGCCAGAAAATCCATTCTTATTTTATTGCATACAATTTTGTATTGTGGAGGGTTCTTATATTTTTTTTTAGTCTGGTTCCTTCCTTCTAAACACCTTGGGGGGAACTTCTTCCATTATACTTTCTTCCAACTTTACCAAAGTAGTGGGTTCTTCATCACTTTTCTTTATCCACTTTTTTCTTGAATGAGAGTTATTTTTTACACCAATAAATGAATCAAAATTAGTAGATACTAAATTTCTAGGTCATAGGTTTACCTTTTACATTAATTTATTATACTATGGAACTTATAATGATCTAATATTCTTCCAGAAGCTAGATAGAGTCTTTGAGGATGAAACAATCTATTTTAGAATTTTTTCAGAGGCTAATTTCTATTTTTAATATGAATATATACTTGAGTAGATTACAATATTCTCAATATTTTTTCTATCTCAAGATATTTTAAATTTAAATTATTTTCCTAATATTCAAATAATTTTAATTTTTATTCACATTTATGTTTTATCTTATTAATTTTTTTTTCATGCATCTTACATTCTACTTGTAAATAATTATCAAGATCATCAATTCTTCTAGATTAGTTCCCCTTATGAGTGTTCTTGAATTGATAATTGCTTCCGATTCATGGTTAATTCAAAAAAAAATGTTAAAAGTAATATCATTCTCACAATAAATTATTTTCAATTACACTTAACTTAGAATAAATTTTCATTACAAAGTGAAATTGTTTGTTCTTTTTCATCCATGATTTTTGTGAGAGTTTAACATTTTTGAAAATAATTTTAAAATGTATCTTCTGTTAATTTAAGTTCTGATTCCAACTGTGATTTTTTATTATATAAAAACATGATAAAATAGAGTCTATCTTCTATAAATCCACCAAGTAAATTTTTCATTTAAGGATATATTTTAGTGTCAAAATATTCAATGGTTTCAATATATTAATACTCTTCATAACAAGGATGCGATTCTTCTTCTATAGGATTAATTATAAAATATTTTTCAATATAACTTCAATAGAATTTAAATTATGATAGATTTGGATCCTTCTTTCAGTAATCAAAAGATGGAGACTTTATAAACTTCTGATATTACTTCTTCTTTTGATTATTTAGAGTTTTTCATAATATTTGAATCTATTTAAAATCCATATTATATTTTATTAACTGCAACTTAGGTATAAATTTCTTTTCTTCAAGATGAAATATCCCTTCAACTTCTAAAAATATCCACTTCATATAAATCCTTGAAAAATACCCAGATCACAAAATTTTATATCCAATAAAATGAAAACTATTCTTTTATACCAATTAAATGTCTCAAGGAATCTCACATTCACCCTTCGTGGGGTGACAGTGGGTTGGTTAATCATGGGTGGCCAAATTTTAATGATTATGTTCAACTTAAATTTATTTCTTCCTTTAAGTTGATTGAACTTAAGTCATCAGTGAAGATGTATGGATATTAATAAATCACCCTCATTAATTTTCCCAAATGTTATGAAGATAATTTAACGTAAAAAACACACATGGTTTTTTTACATGGTTCGACCTCAATGAGAGAGAATAATCCTTTGCTTTATGAATATTGTCAAGCCAAAATTTTCTAGTAATAATATTTTCATCAATTAAAAGTGGTGTGAGATATTTTTATCCTTAAACTATAATTTTCATCCCACACACTGAGTCTTTCAACTTTATATTATATTAACTCACACTAGTCTTCATGATTCCACAAACATGAATAAGACCTCAAATTAAAATTCATATTCTACTGGACCACATTCACGTTGGACTTATTTAACTTCTGGTAAAAGTAATTTTAGAGATATAACTTCTTCAAAACATGGTATTGTGATCTTATGAACATTCCTCAGAACCTAATGATCTAGACCTCCTAACATTCTTCATGACATGATATTATGATATTTTCAAAAACATCGACTCAAATAAATCATTATCTAAAATATCTAGTCAATAAATTCCTATATAAAATATTTCAATTTTTAAGTACATAGATATAAATGATATCAAACCTTTTTATGAGGTCAAAATTTTCAATATGTTTAGTTATTTTAACTATTTAAACTTTATGAATTAATTTTTAATTACTTCAATAAAATTTATAATATCTCATAATCAAATAAAATCACCACAAAAAACAACATCAATTCATTTTTAAAATATTCCCCAAAACATGGATAGAATCATGAACATTGTTTCATGAATATTTAACAATGATCATTCAGATCAACATCGTCACGATTTTTAATTTATGTAAATGTAAAACACTTCATCATTTTCTAGTGTACTTTATTCTAAATTATTAAAAAAATATATAATAAATTTTAATTATGAATTTATTCTTTTCAATAAGACTTCTTCTTCCACTTCACTCAAACTCACAAATCATTAATGCTCCAAACGTGTGTAAAAATCATATCAACCAATCATAAAAACTCTAGCATGTCTGGAATATTTTTTTTCATTTGGTATATTTATAATGATGAACATAACTAAACACGTTGCATCTACTTTCGATATTATTTATGGTATTATCACTCAACATTATGAAATAATATAATTGAGACACATCCAAAAAAATATTTACATTTATATTTCATGAGACTTATTCCTAGGCAATGAAATTCATGTACATATTCTTCCAAAATAATTACATAAAATATCATCGTTCACTTATCATTTATCATTTTCCATATGATCATCATCACATGTGGTAGCATAATGTAAAAATATCAGTCTAAACACCTCAATCCAAAGTGTGAGTCTAAATATCTCTATCTAAATCTTAGCATCATATTCTGATTAGATTAAACATATCAACATATTCTTCTATCCTTACTATATATCCTCACACATGTTGTGGTTCTAATGATTCTTATCCTTCTTTTCTATGGTACAACACAACTTATAATGCAATTTATTTCGGTATATTAATTATTCTTCAATGATGACAACTTGATCATGATTTATTTATAACAAGCATTGCTCAAGCCTTTATATAGTGAAATCAATATATAATAAATAACATAGGCTATTCATCTTCATAGTAAACTCTATTATGATTTATAGTGAAAACACTATTATTTTATACTTCCCCAGTTACGATCTTTTATATGCCTACTCCTAATGAAATTAAAGTTCATTTCTCTATCTCAAAAAAACTCATTATTCTAAAATAATATTAGAAATATTTAAAATATCCTCTTATTTTATTTGAATATATAAAAAGCATCCATTTTATAAAACATATCTTCTTATATATTCAAGTTATTTATGCGCATGTCACTCCTCTTTTTAATGAAATCTACACACTATTACCCTAATTCACTTTTAAAACACCCACAAACTGTTATTCTGGGAGTCTTGAAAATTCATTTTTTTGTATAACTTGAAGTTCTCGTATCAGTGTGATCATTGAGAGGGGGAGGGGTTGAATCAGTGATCCTTTTTTAACTTTTAACTAATTGATTCTTTATCAATTAAACCTCTAGGGATTGTTAATGCCTCAATCCACTCTTCTTGTATCTCTCAGCCTTTCCTCGAGTGATGCAGTAAATATAAAGGCACATGACACAAGGATTTACAAGGTTAGGCTCCAAAGGCCTACGTCCTTTACATGTTGGTTAAACGCCCCAACATGGTTTCTCTACTATAATTCAGTTAGTAATTACAATGGTCGATACAGAGTCACATTGTATCTCTCTTGAGTCCCACATTAGGTTCTTTATACTGCATCCCTTAGTGTTACCAGAGTCCCACTGGCCTGCTTCATCTTCCACCGAAGACTTCTCCACCCTGAGTCTCACAGGGGGTCTTCTCCTGGATCCTTGAGTCACACAAGTAGCTCTTCTTCTTTTGAAGCTCTTAAAGAGTCTTCAACAGCCTTGGATAAGGTCTGCTGGCCTTGCTCACTTTTTCTGATCAGTTTTGGTTATATGTACTCATCTTCTTTTCTTGGGCTTTATATCCTTCTTCTAAGGATGACCCGACCTTTGTCTTCAAGAATCTTGATTGGAAAATATGTTCTTTCATTGAGTATTCCCACTCAATCTTATTGGTCTTCTCAACTACTCAAAAACTCAGATAAATGATGTCTTTAACTTCAGTATGGCTTCCGTCTCTCTTCAAATCATCTTCATGAACTGAGTGCATTGCATCTCTGAATCTTCATGCAATGTTTTCATGGCATCTCAATCTTCATGTATGACTTGCATGGAATCTCAAATATCTTCAAGAACCTTTGTTCTTGGACTTCTCAAATACACACACACGGATTTAAACTTTATTTACGTGTGCATGTGCATGAATGCAAGCATGCTCTCCCCTTTTCTTCTGGGTGTGACAAACCCTCAATGGGTTTAATCTCTTATAGCACACACACCTTCTTCATGGAGTCACACCCTTTTATTCTTTATCACACACACCAAATTGTGTGTTGTTCTTTATATTGAATTTCTCCTTCTCTCTTTATTATCATGGTGTTCACCCACTTGTTCACTTATTCATACATGAATGGATATGAATGTATCTTCTTCCTTCACTTGGGCACACACAAGAGGTATGACCTTCTTCACTTGTGCACATACAAGGCTACGACCTTCTTATTTCTTTGCACACACATTGTTCTCTTCTTCTTCTTCAAAGTGTGAACACTCTAAGGTAATGGCCTCTTCACTTGTTTCTCACACACACAACCCGTATGATCTTCTTGTTTCTTTTCACACACACACACATGGTGTGTGGGGTTCACTTATCCCGAAACCACTTCAAAGGAGGGCGCGCAAGTGATGCGGCCACCTCCTGCCTTCAACTGCGCAGGGTGTGACAACTTCTACCATGCAGGTGGCACGACAACTCCTTTTTCCATGTAGGTGCGGAAGCTCTGTCCTACCACGTAGGTGGCGCTGTGGATTCCTCCTGCCGCGTGAGTTCGCGGGCATAGAGGGCGCGCAGGGTGTGGCCACTTGCTATAGTGCAAGTGTTGCAGGCAGTGGGTGCGCATGTTCGCGCGGCTCAGCTTCTTCCCTGCCGCACAAGGGGAGCACGCAGGGAGGCCTCATCCTTAACTTCTTTTGCACAGGGGTTGCACAAAAGTAACTTTCAGAGCCTTGGGTGGCTCCGGGCTATTCTGCCATGCAGGTTGTGGGCGGAGCTTCAAGCTTCATGATGCTCAGGAGCTTCGCGGGACTTCTTCAAAAAATTCTCAGCTGCTCACTCCAGGGAATTAGATCCTCCTCTTATAGGAAGAGGATGCCCAAATCTTCATCTCATAAGTAATTCTTGATTTCCCACAAACTTCGAGATTTCAAGATTTTATCAAATCATATTTTTCTTCTATATTCAGCGCAGGTTTCTTCATGGAACATGGTCTTCACGTGCATGCATTTTTGAACGCATTCATGGATTCTTCCTGTTCTGTCCATGCATGAATACATTGCCTCACAACTCCGTTTTCTTCGGCCTCGTTCGAATTTATTCATTTTGTTGCATGCATGCAACTTTTAATGCATGCATGTATTCGTGAGGAGGATACGAACACACTGGTGGTCCTATCTCCATCAGAGACGGCCATGTGCTCCATCTACCTTGCTCGGGTGGCTCTGGTTCGTGGGAGGAGTCGCGGAGAGTCCTCACTCGGCGAGTGGTAGGAGACGATGCCACGACCATTGGATCAGCGTTTAAGGATCGCAAAAGGTTGGGATTATAACGCATCACTGTAGATGAGATGGATGGCAGCGATGAGACGCGTGATCGGATGAGCAGCCAGGATTTCCTCCGCATTTAAAAAACTCATCTCACATCGAAACGCACCGTATTTCTTGCGTGGTTTAACAAACAGTACCTCCCAACATCATCTTAGATTACTCCTCTCCCCCCTCTGGTGCCGCCCCGCACCAGTTCTTCTGCAGGCGCACTCTAGCGCCCACTATGCTCCTTCACAGGTGCACCCTTGGTGCCCACGCTTTGCGGGCTTGACCTCCACGTGGCTCGGGCTTATACACGGCCCGACCGCTATTGGGCTGGCCCTTGCGGTTTCCCCATGGGTGTGGTGATCTATTCCCACATGTTCCTTGGGTTGAGGCCCTAAGGCTGACCCAATAGTTGGCATATTTTTTTCATAAGCTTCACCTTGTATACTTGGTTAAATAACCAAGTAGGAACAAGTATTCTTCAGGCCATTCTCCTATCCTTCACCCCCTCTTCTTCATTAGAATTCCATACTCATTTCAACATCTATTCTTCACTTAAAAGGGAATTCCTGAAGATTCTTCTTCAACCATTACTCTTGAATCAAATTTTTCTTCAGTGTTCTTCAATGATCCAATAATAGATGAGGATGGATCATCTTCAAATCCTCATGCACTAAGAGATAGTGCATTGAAATCTTCAGACCACTTCATACACTTAGTAGTTGTGGATGTTTCATCTTAACTTCATCCACTTATGGATGGATCTCCTTTACTTCATCCACCTAGTGATGTGGATGGTTCTCCTTTCATTCCACATCCACTTAGTGATTGTGGATGGAACCCTTCTTCATTCCTCATCCACTTAGTGATTGTGGATGTCACTTCTTTATCTCCTCATACATTGTGAATACAATGCATGGACTTCTAACAATGTTGTGACATTGTATCTTCTTGATACAAGTTCTTTGAACTAAATATCATCTCTAAAATCATCTGATTTATATGGAGAATGTTTCAACCATTACCTCTTATGCCACTTAGTGATTCTCTTAAGTGACATGCTTCTTAGTACCATGGTCATTCACCAATCATCACCATCACCATCACTTCATTTTTCATTCACATATTTACACTCCTTATCATCCATTCAATCCTTGACACCTTATTGAAAACATCAACATCAACATCACCATCACTTCCTTTTTCATTCACATATTGACACTCCTTGTCATCCATTCAATTTTTGACACCTTATTGACAAAAAATGCAACATAGTGCACACAAATCTCCCCCTTTGTATTTGTCTTCAATATCACTAGAGCACATATGAATGGGTCAATATGTGTGCCAAGATTTTCTCCCCCTTATTGGAAACCAAATGAAAAGGTGTGGTGTGGTTCTCTTCAAAATATTTCTTCCTCCCTTTGAATAGCATCTTCTTGAAAATCACTAAGAGAGGGATGATAACACATGTTCACAATAGCAAAGAGCCTTTAGTAAATCATCTCTAAGTCTACTTGGGCTAACCTGGTGTAGAAAACAAGAGTGATGTAACCAAGGAATTCAATGTTTTCCACAATTCACTATACATGTGAGATCATGCTTAGGCATCAAGGGGTTGAAATTTTTCAGATATATCAATGAATTGCTAAATTCTGCACATACTTCACCAAACTCATTAGAAAGATCAGGTGAAAAGATAAAGCTCCCCCTTTCATGCATTTGTCTTCAATCAATTACTCCCCCTTAATTAACATGTTAAATACAATTAAGAAACAAGGGATGAAAGTATGATTGGAATACCATCATTTTTCACAAGATGATATGAATCTCAAAATATCATCTTCTATAGATTGGCTCCCCCTCAAGGGGTGCACTCCATTCTATTCATACCATTCTCAATTTGAGAGTGATCATCATCTTCAATTCCCTGAAATGTAAGCACATGTATATACCAGTGATTAGGGAATAAGATGGAACCTCCTTGGTTCATCAGTTTGAACAACAAGGTTGAGAAGATTCTCTCAACCGAGATGTTCCACTTTCCCCATTCTTCAAACTTGCACATTTGATCTTCAATGATGTTTGTACTGGTGTGGATCTTATCACCTCTTCAACTTCTTTGTGTGTGACTCCTCTCTTTCTAAGTTCCTTCTGAGTACTAGAATCTCTTGGACCAATCTTCATTCTCTTGAAGAATTCTTTTTCAGCTGGAATGAGTATCATGCATTTATTACTAATATAACCATCTTTATTGCACCTCACACATAAAACTTCATCTTCATGTGAAATATTTTGTTTTCCTTTTGCAAAAGATTTGGAAAGTGCATTTTCTTCCTTTATCATTCTTTGCAAATATTCTGGCTAGATGATTAATATGTCTTTTGGAACCGAGGCTTCATATTTGGATGTTCCACATTGTTCCTTTGATGCTTTTAAATTACCTTTCTTAGGTAGCTTATTTGCAATCAATCCATTCTTCTTCTTCTGGATTGATTGTCCTGTTGAGTGAAGTTTGCTTTTATTTTGTTCCATGTCTTGTTTACAAAGACCCATGGTATGACCTTTCTTTCCAGAGTAGAAGCATTTTTTCTTGATGGTCCTTTTGGATGCATCACCCTTCTTGGATTTGAAATCCAAGGACTTCTCTTTCTTTTGAAAAATATTCATGGGAGCATTTTCAACTATCTTCTGTTTTCTTCCCAAGGATACTCCTTCTTTCTTATCTAGGTTCTGTGATATTATCTTCTCTTCAGCTTTAGATACATTTGGAGATTGGTATGTATCATTCTTGTGACCACTTTTGCATTCATCCCAGATGTAATCAAACATTCCAAATCTGTATGTAGTAAACATATATTTTTGGACCTGTGGATGTTGCTTCTTCTTCTGTGGCTTGATCCTTCTTGGCATGGGCTTCCTTTGTGATTTTAAATTTAGAGGATTGTACCAACAATCCATTTCACAATGCACATACCTGTTTCAACACCAACATTGACCCACAAATCCTGTCTTCTTGACTTATTCTGATTGTTGGGTATCTCTCTTGAATTGCGGTGTCTTTTTAGGAGAGCTCTATTTCTTCATCTTCCTCATCCATACTTGTTTACAGTTACTCTTCCATCCTGCTCTTTTTGTGGAAACACATTTAGAAGCATCAGCACAAGATGGGATGGATGGTACCTTCTTCTTAGTAGATGTTGCCCTTTCATTAGAGGATGTCCTTCTTTTGGAATCATCCTTCTCAATGCACACTTGAGTGGAAACATTTCTACTTACAGCTGACTGGGAGGTTTCGGCTTTGGGTATTTGCTGATTTTTCAATATCACCTCTAGTTATAAGCATTTCATGTTGAGAGAGTTATTCTCATCCTCAAAAAATCTTGGCCTTCCTTCCCAATTCTCTTTTAGTTGTTTTATCTGGTCTTCATGCACCTTCATCATTTCTTGAAATGAATTTTCAAGCTACTTTACCCTTTTTACTTTGTCTTCTAGTTGAGCATCTTTGAAAACCATTGAAACTCTGTGCCTCTTTTCCAGTGCATGGAAAAATTCTTTAAACAGTATCTCAAAGAATTCTTTCTCATAAATGCTTCTTTGTAGTTCTTCAGTGACATCATCAATTATTTCACTACAAAGGGAAATGGTTTCATCCTTAGACTTCACAAGCTTTGTGAGAGTGTTGTTTATGCTAACCCTTCTTGCCTATTGATCTTCCATAGAATTGGATTCTTCTTCTAGCTGTAATTTTTCTTCTTGAAGATCTTGGATACTTGTAGCAATACACATTTGCACTTCCCTGGGGACTATCTTCCGAAGATATTTGAGTGCATTTATAAGATCATTGATTGTTCCATCATCATCACAGCTAGATCAGGCTTCATTAGAAGAGTGATAAAAGGAATTTTCATCTGTTGTGACTTTCACATTACCTTCAATAGAAGGTGTTTCTCTATTAGTAGCAACCTTCTTCTTCATCTTCTTGGCCTATTTCTTCTTTCTATTTTTATGAGTCTTGGCAGATATCTCCATTTGAGGTTGTTCACTCATTTCTTCAAATCTGAACTTTATAAATACTCCCTTGGATCTTTTAGAGGTAACCTCCCTCTGATACCAATCGAAGTTCCCAGATCAGTGTGATCACTGAGAGGGGGAGGGGGTGAATCAGTGATCCTTTTTTTAACTTTTTACTAATTGATTCTTTATCAATTAAACCTCTAAGTATTTTTAAGTCCTCGATCCACTCTTCTTGTATCTCTAATAATTTCCTAGAGTGATGCAGTAAATGTAAAGGCACAAGACACAAGGCTTTATAAGGTTTGGCTCTAAAGGCCTACGTCCTTTCCATGTTGGTTAAACGACCCAACATGGTTTCTCCACAATAATTCAGTTATTAATTACAATGGTCAATACAGAGTCACATTGTATCTCTCTTGAGTCCCACAGGAGGTTCTTTATACTGCATCCCACAGTGTTACCAGAGTACCACTGGACTACTTCAGCTTCCACCGAAGACTTATCCACCCTGAGTCTCACAGGGGGTCTTCTCCTGGCTCCTCGAGTCAAACGAGTAGCCCTTCTTATTTTAAAGCTCTTCAAGAGTCTTCAACAGCCTTGGATAAGGTCTGCTGGCCTTGCTCACTTATTCTGATCACTTGTGGTGATCAAGAATCCTCTTCTTTACTCGGGCTTTATCTCCTTCTTCTAAGGATGACCCGGCCTTTGTCTTCAAGAATCTTTATTGGAAAATATGTTCTTGCACTGAGTATGCCCACTCAATCTTCTTGGTCTTCTCAACTACTAAAAAACTCAGATAAATGATGTCTTTAACTTCAGTTTGTCTTCAGTCTCTCTTCAAATAAACTTCATGCACTGAGGTCATGGAATCTCTGAATCATCATGCAATGTTTTCATGGCATCTCAATCTTTATGTATGACTTTCATGGAATCTAAAATATCTTCAAGAACCTTTGTTCTTGGACTTCTCAAATGCACACACACTGATTTAAACTTTGTTTACGTGTGCATGTGGATTCATGCAAGCATTCTCTCTCCTTTTCTTCTTGGTGTGACAAACCATCAATGGGTGTAATATCTTGTAGCACACACACCTTCTTCTTGGAGTCACACCCTTTTATTCTTTCTCACACACACCAAATTGTGTGTTTTCTTTAGTGTGAATTTCTCCTTCTCTCTTTCTTCTCAAGGTGTTCACCCACTTGTTCACTTATTCATACATGCATGGATATTCATGTATCTTCTTCCTTCACTTGGGCACACACAAGAGGTATGGCATCCTTCACTTGTGCACATACAAGGCTACGACCTTTTTTTTCACACACTTTGTTTTATTCTTCTTCTTCTTCAAAGTACGCACACTCCACATGTGCACACTCTAAGGTAATGGCCTCTTCACTTGTTTCTCACACACACAACCCGTATGATCTTCTTGTTTCATTGCACACACACACACAAGGTGTGTGGGATTCACTTCACCCAAACCCACTTCAAAGGAGGGCGCGCAAGTGATGCGGCCACCTCCTACCTTCAACTGCTTAGGGTGCGACAGCTTCTACCGCACAGGTGGCGCGAAAAATCCTTCTGCCACATAGGTGCGACAACTCTCTCCTACCGTGTAGGTGGCACAGTGGCTTCCTCCTGCCGCATGAGTTCGCGGGAACAGAGGGCGCGTAGGGTGCTGCCACTTGCTACCGCACAAGTGTTGCGGGCAGTGGGCACGCAAGTTCACGCAGCTCAGCTACTTCCCTGTCGCGCAAGGGGAGCACGCAGGGAGGCCTCCTCCTTAACTTCTTTCACACAAGGGTTGCACAAAAGGAACTCTCGGAGCCTCGGGTGGCTCAAGGCTATTCTTCTGCGCAGGTTGTGAGCGGAGCTTCAAGCTTCGTGATGCTCAGGAGATTCACGAGACTTCTTTAAAAAATGCTCAGCTGCTCACCTCAAGGAATCTGCTCCTCCTCTTATAGGCAGAGGATTCCCGAATCTTCCGCTCATAAGTAAATCTTGATTTCCCGTAAACTTCAGGACTTTAATATTTTCTAAAATCTTTTTTTCCTTCTCTGTTCAGTGCAGGTTTCTTCATGGTGCATGGTCTTCATGTGCATGCGTTTTTGAAATCATGCATGGCTTCTTCATGTTCTATCCATGCACGAATACCCTGTGTCGCAACTCCGTTTGATTCGGTCTCGTTCAAATTTATTCATTTCATTGCATGCATGCGACTTTTAATGCATGCATGTGTTCGTGAGGAGGAGACGAACACACTGGTGGTCCTATCTCCATCAGAGACGGCTGAGAGCTCCATCTACCTTGCTCGGGTGGCTCTGGTTTGCGGGAGACATCACAGGGAGTCCTCAGCTCAGCGAGAGGTAGGAGACGATGCCATGGCCTTTGGATCCATGTTTAATGATCGCGGACGATTGGGATTATAACGCAGTGCCGCAGATGAGATGGATGGTAGCGATGAGACGCACGATCGGATGAGCGGCCAAGATTTCCTCTGCGTTTAAAAAACTCATCCCACATCGAAATGCGCCATGGTTCTTGCATGTTTTAACAAATAGCACCTCCAAACAACAGCTCAGATTACTCCTCTCCCCCCTCTGAAGCCGCCCAGCACCGGTTCTCCTACGGGCACGCTCTAGCGCCCACTATGCTCCTTCACGAGTGCGCCCTTGGGGCCCACGCTACACGGGCTTGACCTCCGTGTGGCTCAGGCTTACACACGGCCCGACCGATATTGGTCTGGCCCCAGCAGTTTCCCCATGGACGTGGTGACCTAGTCCCACATGTGCCTTGGGTTGAGGCCCTAAGGCTGGCCCAATAGTTGGCATATTTTTTTTCATAAGCTCCACCATGTATACTTGGTTAAATAACCATGTAGGAACAAGTCTTATTCATTCCATTCTCCTCTCCTTCACCTCCTATTCTTCATTAGAATTTCATACTCCTTTCAACATGTATTCTTCACTTAAAATGGAATTCCCGAAGGTTCTTCTTCAACCATTACTCTTGAATCGATGTTTCTTCAGTGTTCTTTAATGATCCAATCAGAGATGAGGTTGGATCATCTTCAAATCCTCATGCACTAAGAGATAGTGCATGGTCTTCTTCAGACCACTTCATCCACTTAGTAGCTATGGATGTTTCATCTTAACGTAATCCACTTATGGATGGATCTCATTCACTTCATCCACCTAGTGATGTGGATGGTTCTCCTTTCATTCCTCATCCACTTAGTGATTGTGGATGGAACCCTTCTTCACTCCTCATCCACTTAGTGATTGTGGATGTAACTTCTTTATCTCCGCATGCATTGTGAAGACAATGCATGGACTTATAACAATGTGTTGACATTGTATCTTTTTGATACAAGTTCTTTGAACTAAAGATCATCTCTACAATCGTCTGATTTAAATGGAGAATGTTTCAACCATTACCTCCTATGCCAGTTAGTGATTCTCCTAAGTGACATGCTTCTTAGTACCATGGTCATTCTCCAATCATCACTATCACCATCACTTCCTTTTTTATTCACATATTGACACTGCTGGTCATCCATTCAATCCTTGACACCTTATTGACAACATCACCATCACCATCACTTCCTTTTTCATTCACATATTGACACTCCTTGTCATTTATTCAATCATTGACACCTGATTGACAACAAATGCAACACAGTGCACAACAATATCCCCCTTTGTATTTGTTGTCAATATCACTAGAGCACATATGAATGGGTCAATATGTGTGCCAAGCTTTTCTCCCCCTTATTGGCAACCAAATTCAATGGTGTGGTGTGGTTCTCTTCAAAATATTTCTTCCTCCCTTTGAATAGTATCTTCTTGAAAATCTCTAAGAGAGGGATGATGTCACATGTTCACTATAGAAAAGAGCCTTTAGTAAATAATTTCTAAGTCTACAGGGGCTAACCTGGTGTAGAAAACAAGAGTGATGTAAACAAGGAATTCAATGCTGTCCAGAATCCACTATACATGTGAGATCATGCTTAGGCTTCAAGGGGTTGAAATTTTTCAGTTATATCAATGAATTGCTAAATCCTGCACATACATCACCAAACTCCTTATAAAGTTCAGGTGCAAATATAAAGCTCCCCCTTTCATCCATTTGTCTTCAATCAATTACTCCCCCTTAATTAACATGTTAAATACAATTAAGAAACAAGGGATGAAAGTGTGATTAGAATACCTTCATTTTTCACAAGATGATATCAATCTCAAAATATCATCTTCTACATATTGGATCCCTCTCAAGGGGTGCACTCCATTCTGTTCATACCATATTCAATTTTAGAGTGATCATCATCTTCAATTCCCTAAAATGTAAGCACATGTATATACCAGTGATTAGGGAATAATATGGAACCTCCTTGGTTCATCAGTTTGAACAACAAGGTTAAGAAGATTCTCTCAACCGAGATGTTCCACTTTCCCCATTCTTCACACTTGCACATTTGATCTTCAATGATGTTTGTGCTGGTGTGGATCTTAACACCTCTTCAACTTCTTTGTGTGTGAATCCCCTCTTTCTAAGTTCCTTCTGAGCACTAGAATATCTTGGTGCAATCTTCATTTTCTTGAAGAATTCTTTTTGAGCTGGAATGAGTATCATGAATTTATTACTAATATGACCGGATTTATTGCACCTCACACACAGAACTTCATATTCATGTGAAATATTTTTTTTCCTTTTGCACAAGATTTGGTGTGTTCATTTTCTTCCTTTATCATTCCTTCCAAATATTCTGCCCAGATGATTAATATGTCATTTGGAAGTGAGGCTTCAGATTTGGATGTTCCACATGGTTCCTTTGATGCTTTTAAGTTACCTTTCTTAAGAAGCTTATTTTCAATCAATCCCTTATTCTTCTTCGAGATTGATTGTCCTATTGAGTCCAGTTTGCTTCTATTTAGTTCCTTGGATTGTTTACAAAGATCCATGGTATGACCTTTCTTTCCACAGTAGAAGAATTTTTTCTTGATGGTCCTTCTGGATGCATCACCCTTTTTCGATTTGAAATCCAAGGACTTCTCTTTCTTTTGAAAAATATTCATGGGAGAATTATCAACTATCTTTTGTTTACTTCCAAAGGATACTTCTTCTTTCTTAGCTAGGTTCTATGATCTTCTCTTCTCTTCAGATTTAGATACATTTGGAGATTGGTATGTATCATTCTTGTGACCACTTTTGCATTCATCCCAGATGTTATCAAACATTCCAAATCTGTTTGTAGTAAACAGATGTTTTTGGACCTGTGGATGTTTCTTCTTCTTCTCTGGATTTCTCCCCCTTGGCATGGGATTCCTTTGTGCTTTTACATTTATAGTATTGTACCAACAATCCATTGCACAATGCCCATACCTGTTGCAACACCAACATTGACCCACAAATCTTTTTTTCTTGATTTCTACTGATTATTGGGTCTTTCTCTTGAATTGTTGTGTCTTTTCCAGAGAGCTCTCTTTCTTCATCTTCTTCATACATAATTGTTTAGAGTTACTCTTCCATAATGCACCTTTTGTGGAAACACATTTAGAAGCATGAGCAAAAGATGGGATGGATGGTACCTTCTTCTTTGTAGATGTTTCCCTTTCATTAGAGGATGTCCTTCTTTTGGAATCATCCTTCTCAATGCACACTTGAGTGACAAAATTTCTACCTCCAGATGACTGGGAGGTTTCATGTTTGGGTAATTGCTGATTTTTCAACATCACCTCTAGTTCTGAGCATTTCTTGTTGAGAGAGTTATTCTCATCCTCAAAAAATCTTATCCTTTCTTACCAATTTGCTTTCAGTTGTTTCATCTGGTCTTCATGCACCTTCTTTATTTCCTGCAATGAATTTTCAAGCTCCTTTACCCTTTTTACTATTTCTTCTAGTTGATAATCTTTGAAAACCATTGAAACTATGTGCCTCTTTTCCAGTGCATGGAAAACTTCTTTAAACAATATCTCAAAGAATTCTTTCTCACGAATGCTTCTTTGTAGTTCTTCAGTGACATCATCAATTATTTCACTGCAAAGGGAAATGGTTTCATCTTTAGACTTCACTAGCTTTTTGAGAGTGTTGGTTATGTGAACCCTTTTTTCCAATTGATCTTCCATAGAATTGGATTCTTTTTTCTTGCTGTAATTTCTCATCTTAAAGATCATGTATACTTGTAGCAATACACATTTCCACTTACCTGGGGACTGTCTTCTGAAGATATTTGAGTCCATTTAGAAGATCATTGATTATTCCATCATCATCACAGCTAGAGTAGGCTTCATTAGAAGAGTGATAAAAGGAATTGTCATCTGGTGTGACTTTCACATTACCTTCAATAGAAGGTGTTTCTCTATTAGTAGCAACCTTCTTCTTTATCTTCTTGGCCTGTTTCTTCTTTCTATTTTTCTGAGTCTTGGAAGATATCTCCATTTGAGGTTGTTCAATCATTTCTTCAAATCGGCACTTCATAAAGACTCCCTTGGATCTTTTAGAGGTATCTTCTCTATGATACCAATTGAAGTGCCCGGATCAGTGTGAACACTGAGAGGGGGAGGGGGTGAATCAGCGATCCTTTTTTAACTTTTTACTAATTGATTCTTTATCAATTAAACCTCTAGAGCTTGTTAAGGTCTTGATCCACTCTTCTTGTATCTCTCAGCCTTTCCTCGAGTGATGCAGTAAATGTAAAGGCACATAACACAACGATTTACAAGGTTTGGCTCCAATGGCCTACGTCCTTTCCATGTTGGTTAAACACCCCAACATGGTTTCTCTACTATAATTCGGTTAGTAATTACAATGGTCGATATATAGTCACACTGTATCTCTCCTGAGCTCCACAAGAGGTTCTTTATACTGCATCCCACAGTGTTACCAGAGTCCCACTGGCCTGCTTCAGCTTCCACCGAATACTTCTCCACCCTGAGTCTCACAGGGGGTCTTCTCCTGGCTCCTCGAGTCACACAAGCATCTCTTCTTCTTTTGAAGCTCTTCAGGAGTCTTCAATAGCCTTGGATAAGGTCTGCTGGCCTTTCTCGCTTCTTCTTATCACTTTTGGTGATCAAGACTCCTCTTCTTTGCTCGGGATTTATCTCATTCTTCTAAGGATGACCTGGACTTTTCTTCAATAATCTTGATTGGAAAATATGTTCTTGCACTGAGTATGCCCACTCAATCTTCTTGGTCTTCTCAACTACTGAAAAACTCAGATAAATTATGTCTTTAACTTCAGTCTGGATTCAGTCTCTCTTCAAATAAACATCATGCACTGAGTGCATGGAATCTCTAAATCTTCATGAAATGTTTTCATGGCATCTCAATCTTCATGTATGACTTTCATGGAATATCAAACATCTTTAAGAACCTTTGTACTTGGACTTCTTAAATGCACACACACTGATTTAAACTTTGTTTACGTGTGCATGTGCATGCATGAAAGCATCCTCTCCCCTTTTATTCTTGGTGTCACAAACCCTAAATGGGTGTAATCTCTTGTAGCACACACACCTTCTTCTTGGAGTCACATGATTTTATTATTTCTCACACACACCAAATTGTTTGTTGTTCTTTAGTGTGAATTTCTACTTCTCTATTTCTTCTCAAGGTGTTCACCCACTTGTTCACTTATCCATACATGCATGGATATGCATGTATCTTCTTCCTTCAGTTGGGCACACATAAGAGGTATGGCCTCCTTCACTTGTGCACATACAAGGCTATGACCTTCTTGTTTCTTTTCACACACTTTGTTCTCTTCTGCTTCTTCAAAGTGTTCACAATCCACTTGTGCACACTCTAAGGTAATGGCCTCTTATCTTTTTTCTCACACACCCAAACCGTATGAAATTATTGTTTCTTTGCACACACACACACAAGGTGTGTGGGATTCACTTCAACCAAACCCACTTCAATGGAGGGCGCACAAGTGATGCGGCCACCTCCGGCCTACAACTGCGCAGGGTGTGGCAGCTTCTACCGTGCAGGTGGCGTGACAACTCCTTCTGCCGCACAGGTGCGGTAGCTCTCTCCTACCGCGTAGGTGGCACGATGGCTTCATCTTTCCATGTGAGTTCAAGGGCACAGATGGTGCGCAGGGTGCGGCCACTTGCTACTATGCAAGTATTGCGGGTAGCGGGTGCACAAGTTCGCGCAGCTCGGCTTATTCCCTTTCGCGCAAGGGGAGCGCGCAGGGAGGCCTCCTACTTAACTTCTTTCGCGCAGGGGTTGCGAAAAAGGAACTCTCAGATCCTTGGGTAGCTCCGGGCTATTCTGCCGCCGCGCAGGTTGTACGCGGAGCTTCAAGTTTCACGATGCTCAAGAGCTTCACAGGACTTCTTCAAAAAATGATCAGTTGCTCACTTCAAGGAATCAGCTCCTCCTCTTATAGGTAGAGGATGCCTGAATCTTCCACTCGTAAGTAAATCTTGATTTCCCGCAAACTTCATGGTTTCAATATTTTATCAAATCTTGTTTCTCCTCTCCGTTCAGCACGGGTTTCTTCATGGCACATGGTCTTCACGTGCATGCGTTTTTGAATTCATGCATTGCTTCTTCTTGTTCTGTCCTTGCACGAATACACTGCCTCGCAACTCTGTTTTCTTCGACCTCATTCGAATTTATTCATTTCATTGCATGCATGAGACTTTTAACACATGCATGTGTTCTTGAGGAGGAGACGAACACACTAGTGGTCCTATCTCCATCAGAGACGACCGGGAGCTCCATCTACCTTGCTCGGGTGGCTCTGGTTCGCGATAGGCATCGCGGGGAGTCCTCTTCTCGGTGAGAGGTAGGAGATGATTCCACGGCCGTTGGATCCGCGTTTAATGATCGCGGACGACTGGGATTATAACGCAGCGTCGCAGATGAGATGGATGGCAGCGATGAGACGCGCGATAGGATGAGCTGCCAGGATTTCTTCCGCGTTTAAAAAACTATTCCCACATCAAAACGCACCAAGGTTCTTGCACAGTTTAACAAACATCGCCTCCCAACATCTACTCAGATTACCCCTCCCCCCCTCCAGTTCCGCCCCACACCAGTTCTCCTGCGGGTGTGCTCTAGCGTCCACTATGCTCCTTCACGGGAGCACCCTTGGCGCCCACGGTGCGTGGGCTTGACCTCCTCATGGCTTGGGCTTACACACGGCCCGACCGGTATTGGGTTGGCCCCTACAGTTTCCCCATGGGCGTGGTGACCTAGTCCCACATGTGCGTTGGGTTGAGGCCCTAAGGCTTTCCCAATAGTTGGCATATTTTTTTCATAAGCTCCACCTTGTATACTTGGTTAAATAACCAAGTAGGAACAAGTCTTCTTCATGCCATTCTCCTCTCCTTCACCTCCTCTTCTTCATTAGAATTCCATACTCCTTTCAACATGTATTCTTCACTTAAAAGGGAATTCCCTAAGGTTCTTCTTCAACCATTACTCTTGAATCAAATGTTTCTTCAGTGTTCTTCAATGATCCAATCAAAGATGAGGTTGGATCATCTTCAAATCCTCATGCACTAAGAGATAGTGCATGGTATTCTTCAGACCACTTCATCCACATAGTAGCTGTGGATGTTTCATCTTAACTTCATCCACTTATGGATGGATCTCCTTCACTTCATCCACCTAGTGATGTGGATGGTTCTCGTTTCATTCCTCATCCACTTAGTGATTGTGGATGAAACCCTTCTTCATTCCTCATCCACTTAGTGATTGTGGATGGCACTTATTTATCTCCTCATGCATTGTGAAGACAATTCATGGACTTCTAATAATGTTGTGAATTGTATCTTCTTGATACAAGTTCTTTGAACTAAAGATCAGCTCTTCAATAGTCTGATTTATATGGAGAATAATTCAACCATTACCTCCTTTTCCACTTAGTGATTCTCCTAAGTGACATGCTTCTTAGTACCATGGTCATTCTCCAATCATCACCATCACCATCACTTACTTTTTCATTCACATATTGACACTCCTTATCATCCACTCAATCCTTGACACCTTATTGACAACATCACCATCACCATCACTTCCTTTTTAATTCACATATTGACACTCCTTGTCATCCATTCAATCCTTGACACCTTATTGACAACAAATGCAACACAGTGCACAACATAACTCACTATATATGTAATTTTAATAGCATATTTTAGCAATCTATAGTCCATTGTGTAGAATAGGTGAAGTGATAATGATTCTCTCATGGATCACTTGGTTTGTGCATGTAAATAAAATCTTTCTAGACCTCAAGATATATTGACAGAACTTCCATTTATCATGAAAATATTATGTATAAAATATTATTTCTACATATACCATTATAAATAGTTCTTCATTCATGTCATCAAAAATATTCTTCTAGTGTAATTATAAAACACAATTCAATAAAGTGAGATTATAGAGTCTTTTCTAGTGAAATTATAAATTTTCTTTGGTGAGATTATGATGTTTCCTTCTGATGGGATCAAATATATCCTTATATTGTAACAATAGTTTTCCTTCAAGTATAATTTACAAAAATTCTTCTAATAAACTCAAATTTATTATCCTTATTATAATATTATAAAGTCTCATTCTAGTGAAATTACAAAATCTACATGAATTTATTATTCTAAAGATTACTTCTGATGATTTTCTTTTTACATAGTATGTACTTCTGACACACCCATAAGAAACTTAAAATTCATTAATCTCCTCTAATATCATAACCTAGGCCTTTTAAATATATTATTATATGATTTTTAATATAAAATTTTATTAATCACAACCCAAAGATCACAAGTCCTAGTTTACTTGGAATAATAGGTTTACAATACATCAAATTGAAACTAAGAAAATATATATTATTCTCTATAATAATATTTTAAATCATTTTGAGCTCGTAAACAGAATAGGATAACCTAGGGAATACATAGAAAAAATGGGTGAGCTAAAAATCCTAGTAAGGGAATATAAATGATAAGAAAGAATAACTTGTGAGTAAAAGTCATAACCTGATATCATAAAAGAGAAGGCTCAAGAAAAATCACATGAGATAATAACATAAAGAACATGGAATTATAATCTCATGGAATCATAGTAAATGTGATATCAATATATAACTTGACATAAACATGAATCATGGATAACTTCCTAGACAATATCACATGGTGGAAAAAGACATATAATAGATTAGGTTTACTCTATAATCCAATACATGATGTCTCATGAGACTAAACATTACCCAATGTATTAGAGAACTATCTAGTAACACCCATCATAACATGTTATTGATTATGTGTGCCACAAAAAGGAAATCAATCATAATGTATAAACATAACAATTACCTATATAAAGAAATGGGTTTCGTAATCTTGTATGATATCATAATCAAAAGAAATTTCATAATAAAGGCAAGAACATAAGGCATGTATTGCCCCATCAATGTAACCAATAATAAACTTTGTATATATGCGAGATAAATACTAACACAATTTTAAATAATTCTATGAAATTAAATATTGTTTCCATTAATGAATAGAAATACTTTATAGTTATTGAAAACAATCTTGAGGAAAATAACCATTGCACTTTGAAAATCAATTTTTTGACAAACTAAAAATTCACAAAATATTGTGGAAATACTTATCTTTGAAAATAACATTGGAAATTTATAAATTAATCTTTATATAAAATAATGGTCATAACGGTGGGTAGTATATTTAGTATAATTTAAAAACAAAGATTCCTTTCACATTTTCAGTAAATAATTAAAAAAGTACATTGTTCAGAAAATAAAAAAGAGCATTACTTTTATATTTTTTAAAAGGAATAAATTGGTAAAAATTAATTTTAAAAATCATAAAATAATATTAAAACATTTTAAAGAAAACATATATATATATATATATATAAGAGAAAGGTTTTTCAACCCAAGAGAGAAATAAAGTCGATTTTACTTAAAAACATTTACTCACTCATTTTAAGTACCAAAGAGAGGAAAACAGTAATACTACTTGAAAAGATCCTAAATAAACAGAGGAGAATAAAATTAAAGTGGTTTATTATACTATTATCAAATAATTTCCTAAAATGGAAATATTAAGTATGAACAATCTCGATTAAATTGAGATTGAAACATAAAACCTACCTAATTTGGTAAATTTTGAATCATAACTCTCATGAATTAAGAAAATTAATTCTAACTTATAATATAATGAATTATTAATTATTAATGATTTAATATGTAATTGGGAATTATATACACCATTTAAAATGAATTAGGTGCATAAAAGAACGTGTGTCTCAAAGAAAGAAGTTTTGAGATGAAACCCTTACCTCGAGTCCAGGATTTGTCATGTATGTATTTTATCTCCTATATACTAAACTTATATCTAATTTCTTTATTAAAAAACTTTTTTAGGTTTAATACATTATAATTAAACAATTTACTTCATTTATTTCATTGACATATTTAATTACTAATTTATCTATGTCTATGTCGGGTGTTTTGAAGATGTTGGGGTTATAGTTTAAAAAAACACAAATGTGTTGAACATGGTCAAATGGATCATTATTCCATTATCTCTAGATTAATAATAATGAAATAATTATCATTTATATACAAAAATTATACTTTTAAAAATAACCATGAATTATTTTTAAGAAAAATTAACTACAGTGTAATAATGGATATGGTAGTATGCATGTACGCATGTGTAATATTTCCATTTTCCAATAATCATGTTGGAAATAAGGTAATTGTTATTTTATAATTCCATAATTATAATAATATCATATTATTGATTAAAAAAAACTTCCACATACCATCCATGCTATTTGGTAGTAAAAAATGGAAAACATCTCTTCGTGAGGCTGTAGTTCATCATACACACAAATGATGTTATAATTTTGAATGGATGATAAAGTAATATGTTATAATACATGTTACTTTTATAGAGTTATGAAAATGAAATTAATATCATATATAATCTTTAAATTAATCATCATGAAAATATGTGAGAGGTGATGATGGAAGATGAGTTACATCACTTCGTGAGGCGAGAATCCATCGTACACATGACGATGGATTCATTTCCCATTTTATGGAAGTGAAGATGGATTGAATTTATGGAATTAACATAATAAAATATTATTATATTGTAGAAACTTGTGTTATTATATCATAATGATTGAATAAATTTTTATGGAGGTGTAAGAAGAAATAAAATAAATATGCTCGGTTAAGAACATTACGACTTATTCAGATGTCCTTTTTGGGATTATATATAAATCATTATTAGATTGGATTTATGATCAGAAAAAGGCTTATAGAAAATGGTACATGAATAATAGAAGGGATTTTGTGTGGTCATGGTGTAAAAAATGGAATGAATTATATTTTCCATGTATTGTTTTTGGATATTATATGGATTAATTTCGAGACCAGGCGTTGAGACGACATCAGATTCCAAGGACCAATGTGCCCTGAATAAATGTTTGTAAAATATTAAATATATTAAATATAACACATACCAAATTTTACATAAAAGATGAATAAATTCTAAAAAGGAGACCAAATCAGAAATCTGAGGGCACTGTTGAATTCATAACATGGGTTTTACCTTATGCTCAGATAACATTTGTCAGTGTGGGGTGCTTATGGAAAAGTCATGGAAGGCATAAAAATAAAACAAATTATTAAAAAAAATTATTTTATTTAATAATTTAAGTATTTACCAAAATAATCCTTTAAAAATAAAAGTTTGATGGAATTCTGTTGTTATTCGCATAAACCTAGAGCTATTAGAGAACCCTTAGAGAGAGCATTGGGGAATATCTCTTAGGTGAACATCAATAGAATTAAAGACTGATGATTGGTATGAAATGATATTAAGAGATATCCCCAATGATGATGATGTAGGCTCATTCTTCATAAATGATCAATCCATCCCAAGGTGGGAAATTTTTTGTTTGGATTATTTCCCCATTTTTTATTTCTATGACAAACATGAATCAATTGACCAACAGATTGATTCTTGGATTGGTCAATTTTTGGAATGGGATTATTATAGGGATTTATTGGGATAATGTTTTGTGATTATTTGATTCCTCTTCATCATTATAATGAAAACAATTTAAGTAAAACACTAAAATTTTCCATGGTTAATTCCTCATGTTTGTGGTTGTGCATTTTCCCCTTTTTTCTTCATTCATAATGGGCATTCTTCGTTTTCTTGTGGTTCAACATCCATCAAGAAATGAAATGTTGAGCATCAATTACTTGACGCAACAATTACAAAATTTTAGATCTGGGATTGGCACCTCATGAAATTGGTGTGATGAAAAAAGTGAAAGTAGATCAGATGGTTTGGGTGCCCAATTTTCATGTTCTTCAGTGCATAAAGAAGAATGACGAATGAGGAAGTTTTCCAAATGGATTCGAAGGCAGAATTCTGGTGAATCACTATGACGAGGCTCATCTAGGATGAATCCAAAATTCCCAGAGATATTGAGTCCATATTTCAAGGATATGATAGTGTGAGAACACATTGAAGGAAGAACTAGGGTTTCTAGATGAACCCAAATCACACGGCGTGTAATCCAGAATTACACGAAATATGGGGCCCTTTTATCAATAGTTATCATTTTATGATGGAATGAAGGATAACATGGTGTGTGAACCTATAACACAAAGTGTGATCACCTTCTAGACATCTTGTAGTTTCCCCCTGAGGGTACACAGACATGGGTTGGAATACACGGGCATGGGCGCACTGTGTACCCATACACAAACAGGACCAACTGGAATGTACAAGAGGTAAGATGTGTATTGGGACATGGGAATAAGTTCATGGGAAGCAACATGACATGAAATTATACATGGACACAAACTTGGGATGTTTACATGGGTAGGACCTAAGGTCAAAGGGACATGATGTATAACCCTATTAAAAACCTTATACTCCTAAAATGTTGGATTGGATCCCATTTATTATGTATATTGGAAAATTTTAGTTGGGTAAGTTCCCCATATTCATTTCTTAAGAGTTATTATAAATTATCCTCCTATAAATAAAAAATCAATCCCTTCAGTAGGACTTCTTGGATAGAGTTTATGGAATCCTTCTTTGAGGCCTGACATGATATCCTTTATTCATATTCTTTCCCTAAGTGGAGTTGTTAGTATCATCATGAACAACACTACACTAACGATGATTCTCTACTTAGTGGGTTATTCAATATTAAGAAGTTAGTATACCCCATATCCTTGGGTGTGATCCTTATGTGTGTATTATATCTCTTCATACTTCCAGTGTATACTTATTATGATGATACCCGATGAGCAGGGCCTCTCGGAAGGACTCCATTTGTGTTATTTGGCTCAGGAAGTGTGTTCTCATGGACAAGTGCTTTGTGGAACTTTCGACCTAGAATCCTAGGATAGATTAATGTTTTTTACTTACCTTTAGACTGTGGGTCTTTGTTGAGTATATCTGGATATTCTTATTATATGATTTGTAGACATATATTTTTATATATATGATTGTTATTTCTTTGTTGTATGCTTTGTGGTTTTGGGGTGTCCTACTAGGTATTTTTATACTGACCCTTGTATGGGATTTTATTACACATATTATGTATCATGAATAATATTGAACTTTTGATAGAGTCATAAATAGACTAGGACTGGACAATTATTAGTGAGACCGGAAAGTCTGAGGTGTGTTCCCGTTGTATCATAATAGTTTTCCCTATCTACACTTTCAAGTTGGAGTGGTTTTTAGACTCTTTATGGTGGTATTTTATTTTTCCATATTTAATTCCATTTACTTTTTAACATACTCTAATTGTGGGATTTAGATGTATGTATGCATGATTATTAAATTGTTTTTTAATTTTAGCATTGTATGAGAATAGAGATGTGTGCCGGTGTTTAAATACATAGACTAAGGCCTCCCATGTTAGTGACATACCTACTGAAGGATAGTCTCCAACCCCTAGACTATTGGCGGTGGGCTTGGGGAGTCTTAGCACATGTCCCACTAGGATAGGTCATGACAGAGTGGTATCAAAGAAGTCAGTTCTACCTTAGGACCAAAGTCTGTGAGATTGGTTTGGTGTAACAATGATAAGGGTTTCGAGTTAGCCTCTCAGGCCAGGGATTCTGGTATTTGTGTGTCTGCTGATGTATCTATACACTAGGACTCTGATCACTTTCCTTTTGAATCGGTACATTATAATATTGGTTTCATGGAAAGAAATGGTACATTCATTCTATATGAATGGTTTTCAGTTTTCAAGTCCTTCTAGAGTTAGCTATCCAGATATACTCATTGATTGTGGAATATATTTTTTACATTCAAGATGCCTCTGTGATTTATTCATGATATTATTCTTCATTAAGATCATGAGGATGGTCCCATTAGTTATGAGGCATAGATACATGGACCATTTCTAGAACTGTTACCTCCAGGTGTTTCACCAGCTATACCACCACCTATTGAGTAGCAAATGGTACACGCAGCCAATAGATGAGGTGTACAAGCTGAGCATACTTCACTAATTTCAGTGATAGAGACCCCTTAGGTTCTAAGGTGAGCCTGACCCATAAGCATATGAGGACTTTCTTGAAGTGGTGACATGAGTTTTTCTTATGGTGAGGACACTAACAGATCAAATGGTGGTCCTTACAACAATAATTTTTCATGGCTCAGCTGGATGATGGCGGGGTTTGGAGACCCAATATTATGATTAGGTGACCCTATAATTATCAGAGTATGAGTGCCTTTTCAGAGAAAAATTATCTCCAGCTATGCTAAGGGATATCCATATCTAAGATCTTGTAAAACTTCAGTAAGGAAACATGAAAATATTTGAGTATTCATTGAGTTTTACGAACCCCTCCAGGTACTCGATTGATATGGTTTTATATTAGTTCTTATGGGTTTAGACATTGGATAGAGGACTATATAGATACATCCATGCAAGTGTTATACCTCTATGAATTCCTACCTATACTAGGGGTTCTAGAGTGATATTGGGTGGTTGAAAGTTTCCTAGATGATAACGCACAGATATTTTTTGCTGGTAGTGGTCCCATAGGAGTAGAGACCTCAATAGATGGAGATAAAGTCAATATTAGGGACCTAGATACATAGTACATTTTATGAGGAGGTCCCAAGAAAGAGGTTTTTTGGTTTAGGGATCACAAGATTGGTCCATTTAGTCCAGGGAGAGATGGTGCTACTCATGTGATGGTAGGGGACATCTTTCCTAAGATTGTCCAAACCACCGTACGACTGACAGGGAGATCTTCAATGGGTCACTGAGGTAGAGGAAGTAGTAAGAGAAGCCATTTTTATATTGTGGTGGACATGAAAGAGGATATAGAAGATTAACAAGAGGTGGTGGATGATTTGACTTGTTACCACCACCACCACCATGTGCTCTATGCCATGCTCATGGAGATAGAGGATAGGGGTGGGGAGAGCCTTATGACCCAAAGGATATGGGAATGATTTGAGGTATGATATATATATTTTCTACCGCAAAAACAGTACTGATAGACTTATAATCTTGTCATTCCTTTATTTACACATATTTTGTTCAAGACTTAGAGATTTCAGTTGATCCCTTGCCTCAAAACTTGTGCTCGAAGAATCATACTGTAGATTACTCATCAACCACAAACTTATGCTGATAGTGTGACCTTGATTTTATAGGTGAGAGTTTCTATTAGGATCTCTTTGTAGTAGTGATTATGCCTTATGATGTAATATTAGTTATGGAATGGTTATCCACAATTCATACCCAGATTGACTATTTCAGGTAGAACATGCGATGTACCCACAAACATAGGACCACATTTTCCTTTATGTATGAAAAAACCCAAGAAGTGGAGGATAAAATCATGCATATGAGGGTACAAATAATTACTCATCAGTTTAGTTGCATGGACCTTGGGGGAGTGGATGTTATGAGTTTCCAATTTCCTACAGTGTTTCTAGAGTATGAGGAAGTCATTCCAGAAGCTGTCCCAGGATTACATCCCCATCGAGAGATAGAATTCTTCTTTGATCTACACCCTAGGATGAAACCAATATCTGTGCCAGCATATGATAAGGGTCCTCTAGTGATCACGAGCTGAGGGTATAGTTATAATACTTGTAGATAAAGTGATTTGTTAGGACATGTGTTTCCCCTGAAAATCCCCAATTCTCTTCATTAAGAATGTGGATGGGAGTATGGGGTTATGTGTGGACTACCGACACTTGAACTAGGTGACCATGAAGAACAAGTGTCCACTACTGATGAAAGATGACACATTTTTTTTACTTTAGAGGTGCAAAATGGTTCTTGAAGGCTGTCCATAGGTTAGGATATCCCCAATTTTGAGTAAATTATGAGGATATACCAGTTCATGAGACTTGTGAACCTGATAAATGTTCATGAGAATCATGAACTTTATATTTTAGCTCTTCTTATACCGGTTCATGGTAGTCTTAATTGACGATATACTTGTATACTCAGCATCCGAATAAGAGCATGTGAGACACTTGAAGGTGGTTCTAGATATAATCCTGGAGCACCAAATTTATAGAAATCTCCCTAAGTGTTACTTATGGATATAGGAGGTCCAATTCTTGGGACCTATTATCTCAGCAAATGGTGTAGTGGTGGAACCACCCAAGGTCAAGTAATTTTTATCTTGGGAGACACCTAAGAGAATAACGGAGGTGTGAAGCTTCCTTGGGTTAGTGGGATATTATCAGAGATTCATACCTATCTTCTTTAGGATATCTGATTCCATGAAAACATTGACCTGAAAGGGTAATCATTTTGTATTGATTTAGAGGTGCCATCAAGCTTTTCAGTAGTTTAGGTAGAGATGGACGAGTGATCACTTCAAGAGATTTCTAGAGGTGGGTGTCAAGTATGTAGTGTTCTGCGATTCATAATGAGTGAGTATTTTTATTTTTGTGTTTTGATACAGAGGAATGAGATGATTGCCTATGGTTCATGTCATTTGAAACCACACAAGAAGAACTACACAAACTAGGATCTTGAGTTACTAGCATTAGTCTTCACACTAAAGATGTGGCAAAACTACCTAATGGGAGAGCATTTTATTGTCTATTATGATGATAAGAGTCTCAAAATGTATTCTCTCAGAAGGATCTTAACTCGAGATATAGGTGATGGATATAGTTACTCTAGGATTATGTATTTGATATTTTATATACTATTTATAAGGGTAACATGGTAGAAGATGATATCAGCAATAGATCATGTTCAAAGAAACTAATTGAGGCTTTAGATTAGTTGGCCTCATTGTAGTTATACTTTATGGATAGATAAGGAGCAACTTACCTCCACTCGATGGTTGTTAACCATCCACTTTTGGAGCGAGTCATGGAGATACAACTTTGGGATGTCGAATGTGAGACCCTACATACTATGAAATCCACTAAACATGCTCTTGATGCATTTTTATGATGATGTGGAGTATGTTATTATTTTCAAAGGATGCATGATGATACCAATGACATTGAAAGATGAGGTTATAAGAGAGTTTGATACACATCCTTTGGGGAATTATCTAGGTGTGGAAATATTTAACCAGACCTATGACGTCTGTTTTGGTTTCCTAGGATGAAGAAGAGAGTTTTAAAGGTTGTCTCTCGATATCTTAATTGTCTGCATGTGAAGGATGTTCACCAAGTTCCAGCGGGGTTAGATCAACCACTTAAGGTTCCATAGTGGAAGTTGGATAAAATAACCATGGGATTCATGAAGTTATTACCACATATGTCCAGGGGACACAATGTGATTTGGGTTATCATAGAAAAAATCAACAAGTTAGGCTAGTTCTTAGTTATTTGGGAGAATATTTCTGGGAGAACTTATGATGCCTCTATGTGAAAGTGATAGTCCAACTTCATGGAATTACATCGATAATAATTTATGACCATGATGATCACCTAACATCTCAGTCCTGGAAGGGATTACATGAGGATTTAGGGTCTCAGTTGCACTTGTTCACAACACTTAACACCCAAACTGATGAACATACTTAGTGGTCCATTTGGGTTCTAGAGAACATTCTATATGATTTCATGTTGAACTTTTTCCTTAGTTGGTAGGATCACCTACCACTAGTGGAGTTTTCATAAAATAACAGGTACCATTCCAAAATTGGTATGGATCTATTCGAGGATTTGTGCGGGTGACCCTACAAGTCACCACTTTGCTAGAGTGTCCCAGTAGAGTCATCACTTATGGGCCAAGAGTTGGTGTGATCTACCACTGAGAAGGTGAAGATCATCTAGGAGAAGATGAGAACTATACAAAGCTATCATAAGTCTCATTTAGATAGATGAATAATTACTTTGGATTTCTAGGAGGGATTCCATGTGTTCTTACGGGTTTCACTCTAATGTGTATTTTAGAGTTGTGGCTAAGGGGGAAATCTATCTACAAGATTCATCATCCCTTTCTAGGTACTGTTTATATTTGGAAAGGTCAAATAACAACTATCTCTACTACTATAGTTAGACAAGGCAGAAAAAAGCTTCCACATGTTGCATTCAAGGAGGTACATGCATGACCCATCACATGTTACTGATCAGGATGAGATGGAATTCATGGATGGAGCAACCTTTTCTGAGTGTCTGGTGGAGATCAAGGATTGGAATTAGAGGATCATTCTTGGGTGAGAAATTTCTTTAATTCATATCTGGTGGTAGAACAAGAATCTTTAGGATAGAACCTAGGAACATGAGGCTAATATTCATGCTCAGTACCCACATCTCTTTGTGCAACCTTTTTTTGGATTTTAGGGATGTAAAGACCCAAGGTGAAGAGAATTTAATGAATCAGATTTATCATGTATTATTTTTGGATATTGTATGAATTATTTTTTAGATGAGGCCTTGATTATACATGTGATTCAGAGGCCTGATGTTCCCAGAATAAATGTTTGAAATATATTAAATATATTAAATAGTACATGCATACAGTTTTACTAAAAAAGTGTAGAAACATTTAAACAAGGTCCAAAATCAGAAATATGAGGGAAATATTGAGTTCAAAATGCAAGTTTTAACATAGGTGAGACATAACATTTTTCAGCATGGGGTCTTTGTGGAAAAGTCATTATGGATGTAAAAATAAAAAAAAAATTATTAAAAAAAATTATTTTATTTAACTATTGACGTAGTGACCTAAATCCTCCTTTAAAAATGAGATTATGATGGAATTCCAGGGTTAGTCGTATAACCCATGATTCATCAGAGAACCCTTAGAGAGATCATTGTAGGATATCTCTCAATTGAACATCAACCAAATCAAATATTAGCGATTGATGTGTATCAAGATCTATAAATCACACCAATGACGATGATACAAGCTCATTTTTCATTACCAATCAATACATATTGAGATATGATTTTTTTGTTTGGATTATTTCCCCATAATCTATTTCTATGATGAACATGAATCAAGCAACCAACAAATTGATTCATTGATTAGTTATTTTGTGGGATTGAATGATCATGGGGATTTAATAGGATAATTTATTTGTGATTATTTCATTATTCCTTATCATTATAATGTTTAAATCTTGAGGCCAACAAAAATATTGTATGAGGTTAGTTCCTTGTGTTTTGGGTTTTACATTTCTCCCCTTTTTCTTCATTTAATGTCGGTATTATTTTTTCTCTTGTGGTTTGACATCCACTGAGAAATCAAACATTTTGGACCCATTTTATGGTGAAATGGTGAAAAATTATATATTTGGTATCAGTACATCATGAACATGGTGTGATGACAAAATATAAATGAGATAAAATGAATTATGTACCCTATTTACATGTTCTTTAGTAAACAATAATGAAAAAATAAAGCCATTTTATGAATGTATTCGAAGGTTGGATTCTATTAAACGACTACAAAGAGGCTTGGCTGGGATGGATCCATGATTCATGGTGAGATTGAGGCCTAATTTTGAGGCAATGGTAGTGTGATCATGAAAAAAAATAAAGAAATAGTGTTTTTTTGGAAGATCTTGAACCAAATGGTGTGTAATCTAGGATTAAAAAACATATGGGTCCCTCCTAGGAAAATATAGTGTTTCATGATGGAGTTAAGGATCACATGGCATGTGAACCTATCACATGGTGTGTCATCACCTCCCAAATGGATCAACATGTCCCTCAGATAGTACACATAAACAAGTTGGTGTATAGGTTCATGGATACACCATGTATTCCTACACCAATACGACTTGCTGGAATTTACACTAGCTAAGTCGTGTTATGTTGCATCAGAATAAGTACACAGATAACAACATTCCATATACTTCTACATGGAAATATATATAGGCCGTTTACATGGGCATGACCCAGGGTCGAAGGTACATGGAATGTAACCCTACTACACACCATATACTCTTTTAATGTTGTCCTAGATCCCTTTTCCTATATATCTTGGACAAGTTTCAGTAGGGTATGTTTCCTATATCCATTCCCTAAGGGTTAGTATAAAATCTCCTCTTACATATAGGATAGTGATCCCTTTAAGAGAAATTCTTAGACAGAGTTGTTAGAATCCTTTCGTGAGGCCCGAAGTGGGATCTTATATTCATCTTATTTCTCTAGGTGGAGTTCTTGGTATCATCATGACCAACACTATGTGGGTCTTGATCCTATACTTATAAGGTTATTCTATATTGAGTTGTTGGTATACCCCATGACCTTGGGTGTGATCCTCATATGTATATCTTATCTCTTCAAATTTCTGCCACATAATTTCTATGAAGAGACCCGATGAGAATGAACTATTGGAAGGATGTAATTAGTTATATAGAACATTTGGAGGGTGTTATCCTAGATGATTACTTTATGGAACTTTAGAGATGGAATGTAATGAACTTAAATGTAATAAATAAAATTCCCCTTGTGATTTAATCAAATGTATTATTATGTATTATGGATATAGAAAATAAATGAACTTATTTGGTTTTATCTTATTAGATTTAAAATACCATTAATAATCATTACCATTGATAATATATCCATTTAACAATGATCACATTATTATTATAAATATGGGGGGTTAAAAAATCTAATTTACATAGACAAATAAAGTGATTGCTTCAACCAGTAGAATTGTACCCTATGAATCCCATTTATCAGAGCTTTTGAGGGAGATAAAATCTCTAGTATTTTCCCCTAAACAATCCCAATATGAGATCCAAAAACTTAATCATGAGAGAAACCATTTACAATATAATTTCAAGCACATCAAGATCATAACCCAAACCATGTAAACCGAACCTCCCCATGAAAGTCTCACTGTCGTGCACCTAACCCTTAGAGAGTTTGCAAGTGTATTAAATGGATATGTATCAAGAACATATAAATATGACTATGTATATTATTTTTTATAGAATAATGAATATATTTTCTTTATATTATTTTTACTTTATAAATGTTTTTTATTTTGATATAATAAAATAAAAATAATATTTTTAGGTAATATTCAAATTTAGATAAGGAATTAATTTTGATGAAGTAATGGAATTTTGAAATAAATAAAATTTTAGTAAAATATTGGTTTTAAACAATTTTTATAAAATATATATTAGCATATAATTTTTATTAAGTCAAATTTAATTTTTATAAGGGTTCAAAAATAATTATTATCAAAAAACCCAAAATTTCTTAATAAATGTCGATTCTGAATTTAACTGTGAAAATAAAAATATTTAAAAAATTATTTTGATAAAATGAGCATTATTTCATGAATCCTAATTCTAAAATTATACAATGGTTATCTTTTTATAATTTTCCGAGACATTCAAATTTTTAGGAAAAAATTAAATACCGTATAAATATATGGTGTGTATTATGATATCATAATGACCTAAAAGTGATTTAATAAATACTATAAATGGAATAAAAGAAAAAATTATATGTTTTACCTTTAAAATAATGCAATTATATCTTTATTTTATTAATTTTATAAAGAATTTGTGAATCCTCTATAACCATTAATATATTTTAAGGTTTTAAAATCATTTCTTTAAGAGTATGACTCAGTTACACATAATCAAGGATATTATTTTATTAATTTCGGCCCTTGAACTTATAAAATAATTAAATAAACTTTTATTTGGAAGATAAAATGGTTAAAATACATGGTGAGGTTTTTGCCTCTGGTTATTTTATTATATAGATTCCAAAACCTAAGTTTGATAAATAATAAGGAAATCCCCACTTATTTCCTACATAAAACCACACAATATTCCATTTACCTTCACTCAAAATTCTTTTATCACATAAATACACCACAATAACATCTCTATATACCTAACAAGGTTCACACAATCTCTCAAGAATATCCTCCCAAGAATTTGGAGTCACATACTAAAGTAAGGGATCCTCACCTTCAGTTCTTTATTCAAGTTTCTTTATTATCTTATGCCTTTTATTTACAATTACTAATGATAGGATATGTATTTACATGTCACTATTACATTCCATTTTATGTTACAATGATTATATACTCCTTTATCTCTCATCAACCCATTTTATGAGTTTTTATGTAACATCATTATGCTGCCGAAATTTCACCGCAATTCTCCATGAAAACTCAATTGTGTTGTGAATACCATATCTGTTTTGTATCATTGGTATAAAAATAATTTCATATATGTTTATTTGAATAGGGACTTACATGTATGTATTCCACACTCATTGATCATGTAATAAAATATTATGGTGAATGAATCCATGTTGTATAATCTATGTGGTACACATAAGCATGAGAATGAAATGAAAGTGACAGGCGTGCCGAAAATTATATAGTTCTCCAATGCGTTGGGTAGTTTTTAGACTAATTATATGTCATGTTACCACCTAGAGTAAACCTGATTCATTTATGATAAATTTTATATAATTATTTCTGGGCAGTTATCCTTGAACTATTTTTTGATGTAGTGTTTGAAGTTGTTTCTGCATTTCCCATATTGCCTTTATGATTATCATTTTATATCATATCTCATTATTATTATTTATTATTCCGAATCCTTTTATGCCCCATTTATATTCCTATTATTTAAAGTGTAGTATTATGTTTAGGTTATTCCATGTTTATTCCCTTACTAGGATTTATAACTCATCATTTTCTTATGTTTTCCCCGATTATCCCATGTAGTTTTATGTTTGATTGAATATTATAATCATGTTAAATAATTTTTCAATAAAGATGATGTATTCCCCATTTTAAGTTGTTATTAAATGTACTTAATTGAAAAAAACACTAGAATTATCAATATTATATGTTTTATTAAGTGTAATATTATGTAACAAATCATGTGTTATTGTAAAATAAAGAGTAGGGTTGTTATAGTTTGTATCATTGGAAAAGTTTTATTATTTTTGGGATTAGTATTAGAAAACTCTAGAGAAATAATTAGAGATAAAATTAAGTATAAGAAAACATACATAAATTTTGTAAAGTATAGAGTAAGTGGCTTATTAAATAAATACACCCCTTTTTGGATACTATAAGTTAATGTGGATCTACATTGATGTATATACGGGTAAAACTCAAAAACACCACATTGATCTAGAATCGGTCGGGAACTGGTGCCCAATAATTGGTATTGTTTCACACTTGATTTGATACACCCAGGGGATATTATTTGTTAAATTTCAATGCTCATTATGAACCATTATTAAGGGAACAATACAAAATACCCATAATAATATATGTTCGGAAATATATCATGGATAACATAAATTGACGCCTATAAATTCATAAGTTTAGGAAATAATTGTAATTTATAAGTTATACCTTTAATTTAATTAGATTCCCCATTATGTTTTTATTATTTAAGAAATAATCATCCCTAATTTTCCATTTATTCTATCCAATGGCTAAAAATAGGAAGAATCGAGTAAACAATCAAAGCAACAAGCAGTGTGATGACAACCCCAACGAGATGCGGAACCTGATGGGAGAGAAAATCATGAAATTAATGATGATACTCTCTCATCTAAATCAGGTTCTGGATATATACCTAATATGATCATCTCAATCCCCCTAATATAGAAAAATATGTGATTGATACCTTTATGCGAAAATGGCCTCTGACATTCAATGGATCATCTGATTCCTTAATCACAGAACAATGGATCAAATACACTGAGAAGGAATTTTCTATCCATAAACTTTCCGATCAAGAGAAACTTATATATGATGTTTAACATATGGATGGTTAAGCTTTTCAGTGGTATACATTGATTAAAAATAATAATCCTAGGGAAGATATCAAAGCGATGGGGTGGTAGGAATTCTGGAAAACGTTTTTCAATAAAATTTTCCTCAGACTCACTTACTTAAAATGGAAAGGTATTTCCTCACCATCAAGAAAAAATATAAAGAATCTATCGGGGTTTATAATGAAAACATCATACTACTTTCACAATACACATATATCCTTGTTTTTACCCATGAATAAAATGTTGAACGCCTATTTGGTTGGATAAAACCTAGTCTATGAAGAGCCCTCATGATCCGAAAATTTGACAGTTATGAGGAAATTTTATGATGTGCCCTCAAATGTTAAATAAAGATCATATAATCTCAAGGGTATTATAGGGATAATAAGTGGAAAGTGGAGTTTAATTTTGAGATTCTAATGTAAAAATATAATGGTTCAAAGAAATTCCAACATCCCACTTGTCAATGGTGTGGAAATAAGCATCCCAGATATTTCCTAAGGGGGATAAGGAAAGGATTTATGTGTAGGGAAGAAGGGAATTGAGCTAATGATTTCAGATAATAGAAACCCACTAATGATTTCGATCAGTGGAATGATTCGGTCAACCCTCAACACATTATTCCATGCTTCAAATTCAAGGAACTGAGTCACTTTGAAAACCAATGTACTAATATAGGGGTTTTTAGAGACAACCAACAACCTCTAAGGTTGAATGGGTGAGATTTTGACAGGAAAACCATTGACGTGGATCCTAACAATGAAGTGGTGAAAGGTACAAAAGTTATTCATTCAAGAATATTGAACATAATTTTTTATTATGGTTCTATGTATTCCTTAATGTCATGAATGTTTAGTATAACTATTCAAACAACACCACATATCCTAGAAGTAATTGTTTTAGGGAAAACAGAAAATGGAAATTATTTCATCCCAAGAATATAACTCATCCCCTATTGAAATTTATGGGATGAACTTCCCAGAAAACCGTTTCATACTTTCTTTGGTGCAATTTGAAGAAATTATGAGTATGGTTTGACTTTACCTATATAGATCTAATATAAATCATTGTGAGAAGGAAATCAATCTCTATATTTCAAATCGACCCCTAGATTCTGTACAAGTGTGACTAGGAGGATGAATCTTATTTAGCACTAAAATCTCAAGCATGGATATTATTTACCTATGAGAAATCATATCAAGCAAAAATTATTAGTCTAAGGAAAAAATCATCCTTGAAGACATTCCCATTGTGAGGGAATATATTGGTTGTTTCATAAGGAGTTGAATGGTCTTTCTCCTAGCCAAGAGGATGAATTTCCAATCAAGATCATACCTGGGGAATTACCATTATGTAAGACTCCATATGGAATGTCTATTTTTTAGTATGAGTAATTGAATAAATAACTATTGGAGAATCTAGACAAAGGATCCAGATGCCCAAGTGCTCCATTATGGGGTGCACCAGTCCTCTTCATCAAGAATAAGGATGGGTAAAAGTTCCTTTGAATTGATTATCATGGAAAATAAAAAGTCACCTCTTCTATATAATGATGACTTGTTCAATTAGCTACATAGAGTACAATACTTCTCCAAGGTTGATCTATAGTTAGGGTATTACCAAGTTTGGGTAAAGAAGGAGGACATCCCAAAGATTTATTTTTGTACCAGGTACATGAACTATGAGTTCATACTAAGGCCTTTAAGAATCAATAATTCTCCATAAATATTATTAGACATAATAAATAGAGTCTTTATATATTACCTCAAAAAATTTGTGTTAGTCTTTATAGATGATATTATAATATATTCCAAAAGTAAGGGGAAGTATGAAAGTATGTGAGCATTATTCTAAAGACCATATAAAAGGAGAATATTTATTCCATGTAAAAAAAATGTTAGTTATGGTTAAATGAGGTATAATTCTTGGGGAATATCATCACAAGAAATGGGATATCCATGGAACATTTAAAATAGAGTTAATTGATGTATTTACAAGGCCAATATCTATGAAAAATATTCATAGTTTCCTTAGATTAGCTAATTACTATCATCAATTTTTGGGAAATGTATATCAATTTAAAACACTCTAACAAAGAAAAACTGGAAGAGAGTTATGTTTTATTGGAAAGATTAATGTAAATAGAGAATCAAGGAGTTGAAAATAAGTCTTATCACTACAACTATACTCACACTACCCACAAGGGGAGAATTTTTGTAGTATTTTGTGATGCTACAAAGAAGGGATTTAGTTGTGAGTTAAGGTAAAATTACAAAGTTGTGCCTATCCTTCATGGAATCTTAAAGTTAATGAATAGAACTACCTAACACATAATTTAGAGTTGGCTGTAGTGATATTATATTTGAAATTATGGTAACATTATTTATTTGTGGAGAAGTCTGAAATATATATGGATCACAAAAGCCTCCAGTATATATTCACACAGAAATATTTGAATATAAAACAAAAAACGTGGTTAGATATGATAAATGAATGTGACTTATCAATTCACTAATATCATGGGAAATAAAATAAAGTGGCATATTCTCTAAGTAGAAAGGATCCAACAATTTAATAATTGATGATAATTGATAATGATACAATCTTCTTAGATTTAAAAAGCATGTACATGGGAATCATAAAGGAAAGAACATCATAAATCCTTTTACAAATTATTTCTCAACCATACCTTATGTATAAGATAAAGGATGATAAAAAAGATGCCATGTAAATTTCAAAGAAAGTTGAAACTATAAAAAAGAGGAAATCCCCATATTTAAATGTTTATAAAGGAATAGTTGTAAAATTTGGTTCAAGTATTTGTGCACCATCAAATATTGAATTAAATAAGGTGCTATTGGATGATGAACATAAATTGACCTTATCTATCCATACTATATATAGAAAGATGTATGAACATATTTGAGATCAGTATTGGTCGGATAATATGAATAAGTTTATCATAGAATATACATCGATATGTCTTGTATGATATCAAGTGAAGGTAGAAATAAAAACACTTAAGGTGATGATGCAACCATTACCCATACCTATATTGAAATGGGAAAACAAAACCATGGATTTTTCAATGGTATTCTGAAGAAATCAAGAGGAAATACTTCTGTATGGGTTGTGGTGTATCATCTTAAAAATACTACACAATTCATTGCGATTTGAGAGGATGTATAAATCGATCAAAATGCAAGGATATACATTATAGAAGTGGCGAGGATGCATGGAACACCAATATCAATTGCATCTGGTCGAGATCAAATATTTACCTATAAGTTATCTAAGATTATCTAAAACTCTCTAAATAAAGTGTTTCACTTCAGCACGAATTATCACCCTCATACTGATGGCCAATCAGAGTAAACTATCCGACAATTGAGGAAATGTTGAGGGTATACTCAATTGGATTCAAATGACAATGATATCAATATATTCTACTAGTCAAGTTCTCATATAATAATATTTTATACTCCAACATACAAATGGATCCCTATAAAGCCCTTTATAGAAATAGGTGTAGTACACTAAAATCCTAGGATGATGTTGGGGAATAATAACTACTAGGCCCTGAAATGGTTGAAGAAATGGTGGAAAATGTTAAAACCATTCAACAACACACCAAGGCTACTCAGAGTTGGTAGAAGAGAAATCCTGAAAATCATCGAAGAGACCTATAGTGTTATGTTAGAGGCATTCTATTCTTCTATATATTTCCATGGAAGAAATTCATTTTATTTAGGAAGAATGGAAATCTTAGTCTAATATACATCGAACCCTTTGAGATACTTGATCACGTTAGAGTGGTGGGATACCAACTAGCAGTACCACCTAACCTATCTCAAGTACATGATGTATTATATGTATCCCTATTAAGAAAGTACATAACATACCCCTCACATGTACTTAATCTATAGGTGGTACCATTGGATACTTATCTCTCATTTGAAGATCAGCTGATAAATATCTTAGATCAAAGAGACAAAGTTATACAGAATAAGACAATTCCCTTGGTCAAAGTACTATGGAGAAACTACATGTTTAAAGAGGAAACATGGGAACCAGAGCAAGTGATGAAATATAATCACCCACATCTATTTTAGTATTTGAAATAAAAAAATTCAATGGTGAAATTTATAATGGGGTGAAGATTGTAACTAATTGAACTGTTATAAATAAAATTACCGTTTTGATTTAATCAAATGTCCTATTATGTATTATGGTTATAGAAAAAACATGCACATATCTATTTTTATCCTATTATATTTGAAATAGCATTAAGAATAATTACCATTGATAATATAGCCATTTAATAGTGATCACATGATTATTTAAAATATTGGGTTTTAATAAATCCAATTAACATTGAAAAAGGAAGCAAGGACGTCAACTATTAGGATAATCCCATATGAATCCCATTTATAAGATCTTATAAGGGAGATAGAATCTTTGGGATTTAACCTTGTCTAAGAAAAACCTGATATCCAAAAACTAAGCATGAGTGAAACCATTTATGGGAGAAGTTCAAGCTCATTGAGATCATGACCCAAACCATGTATGCTGAACCACCCGATGAAAGTCTCATCATCGTACACATTATCCTTAGGGAGTTTTCTAGTGTATTAAAGTGATATGTATTAATAAATGTCAAAAATCATATGGACATTATAAACCTATCATTGGTAGAACACGAACTATCCAAAAAAATTGTTCAATGGAAACCATCAAACCAAATGGTCCATTGGGAACTGAGCCATCAAATGAGATACTATGCTAATGACGAGTAAAAATTCACTCGTGTTTCCATCAATATGATATCAACCAGGTGTGAAGAATTTTCACCTTCTCTAATGAGTGATCTTTTTGTAGTGATGATCACCCACACCAGCAATCATATGAATCTTAGTAGATTGTCCCACCCTCTACTCCTATATTGAGATAAGGAGAGCTTGGTGACCCCCAAACATAGTCTAAATAAGGTTATATCAAACTTATTGATTCATCAGAGTGCAATGTTAATAGTGTATACACTTGATGTCAAGAACAGATCTAGTCACTAGGGTACACATTAAGACTCCCATCATCATCGACCCCAGGAAACTATGAAAGGAACAAGTGTCAATAATTATTCTACCTATCATCCATTAAAAGTTGAAAAATCCATCTCCACTAAATAATAGATTTCCAACTTGCTGTTGGAAAATAATTTTTTTTGTGAAATAACTGTTTAGATACTTTGGGGACATTTTAACTATTGAAAAATATCAATATCTTACCATAGAGTCCCACCAAGAAATGAATTTCCCTAACCAATATAGATTAGGTAATTTTCATATTTTCCACCCCCTTATCGGGTGCAATCTGGATATTGTTCAACTTTAGTGATCATCGTAGAGTCCACAAAATAATGGAAGTTATCAGTTCTATTGGAGACCCAATGTCATCCCAATAATTGATAACTTCAATATCTTCCCCCAAATTGACTAAGATTAAGGAACCACCTCCCCGATATAAAATTCTACAAAATCACCATATTAATAATCACATATGTGTCACACTAGGGAAGTGATGTTGTCATACATATCTCAATGATATATATAGAAAAATATATCCAATCCAACATGATCAGGTTTATGGGTATTTTATGTTGTCCTTGTGGAATAATTTTCTCTAGCTTTATGATATCAATAGATTTGTACTAAAAGTGTTATATTTGAGAGACAATTCAATCCCCCTGCACCATTTATTTTTTGGACACACAATAAATAATTGTTTCATCCTTAAGGATTAGATTTAGAAGTAGATAGATTAGGTGATATTGGTGCTACTAACACCTAAATTCTATCTTTAACCATGTGATTACCCTAAGTAGAATCTATAGTGTGTTAAATAATAAATTATAACCATAAATTGGAAATAGATGATTCCAGATCTATTCCTTTGATCTTGAGCATGAGGTGACATCTTTTCCTTGTTCATTAGACTATGAACTTCTTATTTATCTGAAGACAAAGATACTTGATGAGGAATTTGTGAAACATAATCCTAATTAATATCCCTTTAACCAAATTTCAGAACATACGATTGAAGGACTATTAGTCATAAAATATTTTCTCAAAAATAATATAGATGAAGTACTGATAGATTTCTTGAATCCTAAAACCCATGAAACTTGTATGTGAGCCATTCCCACCCACTTGATGAGGAACCATGTCTGAATAATCCCATTAGACATCCATGTCCTTACCTTCTAATGTTAAAATATATGAATATGTATGTATTTACTAACATTAAACTACATGATATAAGTACTATCTCACTAATGAAAATTTAGGCTATTTCCATGGACCTATAGCCATGGTTTTAAAGGTCCATGGATATAGCTTGTTTATAGCCACTGTTTATTTTCGATCTATGGTGACACATTTGCGCCCCTATTTTTTTTCTCAATTCCCGTTGGGATCCTACTTCCTCAATACTTGACCCTTTCACTGTGGATCCCTCCTCCCCCGACGACCTCTCCTCCTCCCCAACAACCTCTCTCACAGTGCCCTCCACTCTTCCCTCACAACTTTCCTCTCTCACCCTCGCTGCTGCCCTATCTTGTTTATCCTTGAGATCTTTGGTTCCTCAATCCCTCATCATGGTTCCTTCATTCACGGCGCAGATTCTCCAATTGTGATTCAGCTTGTCCATTTAGGGTTCCTCCATCCCTCGCACGGTACTCCATTCCTCTATATTTTCTACACGAACTCCCTACCTCCCTATCTACACAACCCCAATGACCACCACATCAATAATACTATTCTCCTACATCGTGGCACGCTGCCTCTCAATGCTTCTTTGACGCGACTGCACCAACTTTCGCATTCCTCCTCATATGCGGCCACCCTACCTCCTGGAGATGCTTCTCCTCTAACACGATTTTTTCCACAGGGTTTCTTTGATTTCAGATTGTCGGCCTCTCTGATTTTCACTAGTAAGATTTATTTGAGGATGTACCTTTATATCCTACATGAGAATTAGTTTTTGGTAATATCTCAATGTCAATCTTTTGGGTCTGTGAGTAATCTATTAGGGGAATATAATATCTGAACATGTTTTTATGGGGATTCCATAAATTGGGTTGTCATAAAGTTTATATATTTATGTATCAAATGTTATCAAGTTAATGTTGATCATCATGTGTCAGCAGGTTTGATATAGCCTCTTGAGATCATAGAGTGATAGTGGGATTACAAATCTCCTAATATTTTGATACCTAATCCATATATAGTGATAGTATGGGATGATATATTAGTTATTTTTGACCAAATTAATAAGCTGGAATTATTTCATTAAATTGGGTAGAAATTTTCAATTGATAGGTTTGGGTAGTTTTACTTAAGGGTTATCTTTAGACTTCAAGTGGTACCCTCAATGACTATCTATGACTATAATTCTCAGTTACTAACAAATTTTTTGAGAGTCTTGTAGGATGATTTTGGTACCCATTAGATGATGAGAACAGAAATTAAATCCTAAATCAGTTGGTAAAGTGAGTGCACAATATTGGTATTATAGGATATGTTGAGGTCCTTTTTTTATGATGTTGGATGGATGTGGGGGTAAATTTCAATTGTTAATATTTTCTTATATTATAATCCATCACTCTAAAATAAGTATGAAACCTTTATAAGATATATATGAGAGACCCATCATGTCAAAATTTTGTTGGACTTTTATTGGTGAGACATCACTTAATGGAAGAATGATTATGAAAGGTATGGAAATGAAAGAACAAGTGAATGTTGAGGATATGGGGACATCCTATAGGAGATAGATATCTCACATAAATTGACATCTATGACCTTTTTATTTTGACAAAGGGGACAATTTTTTCTTGAATTTCTCTCCATGATGAGTATTATAGAGGCTTCAATGGGGTAGGAAGCTATCCCCAATGGCCATTAGTATATTCAGGATCCTATGGGGGGGAATGTGAGTATTCTATCCATGCGGAATTTCCACTAAAGTTAGACCATGTTCATGATCTCTCCTATGTGTTATAGCTAAGAAGGTACATAAATTACCCAATGTACATTATTGACTTGGTATATCTAGACATTGATGATGGATATTTTATTAAAAAATACCTAACTTTGATCAATGATCGACAGGTTATTTTCCTCTGGTTGTAGTATATGTTTTTTTACTGTTGAACTCCCTAGCTTCCTTATACATACATACTAGTTATAGTTTTCGAATGAGTTTCTTTAGTTTTTGGAATCCTTCTTATGATATGAAGATCATCCTCTAGATTCTTAATCCATATCTCCTACTCCTCTAGTTTTCCTTCTAAATTTTAAATTTGAGAATTCCATTCACTTTATGTTATCTTAATTTTTTCTTCACACCGTTCCTTAGAGACGATCATGGATATATCATGTTTTCTCCTAATTCACATGCTTTACTTATTAGACATGTGACTCAATAATATAAATTTTACCTATATTTTGTTTCCCATATTTTAGATGGTTTACCTAAATTATTTCATGAGATCATGATTAATTTATTATTTAGCTTTCAAAACATTCAATTCATTTTTTAAGACTTTAATTTTTTCTTATGGGTTGAACAAAAAATTTATAGATTTACCACAGGATGTGGTTGATTGATATTTAACATATTGAAGTGATATAGAATCTATATTTTTAGTTTTTCGTGAAGCATCTTATACATGGTTAGAAACCAATATGCACAATGAATAACTTTTTTAACTAGATACAAGTATCCAATTTCTAGGTGTCCCTATTCTTGATATTCATCATTTGAATTTTAGATAAATTAAATTCTTCATTAATTGAATTATCATTAATAGAAACAACCCACATTCCATTCTTCAAGATAGATTTTTGACAATACAATTATTTGAACTTCATTTACAGGTCTTTAGAATGCTTGTAGTGATCTAAAATTTCAAATACATCTTATTCTAATGAATTTTCAATTCCTTATTAGAATGATCATCAATTTGAATATTTCATTGATAAAACTCATAAATCCCCCCATACTGACTTTCAAATAAATTCCCATCCAATAAAACATGACAAATAATTCCAACATATTCATCAAAATATAACAAGAATTCCTTTTTCCAAGGGGTAGGGGGAGGGTGCAGGTGGTGTGGTAGGGGGTGCCTAGAGTGTGCAGGGGAGGGGCATAGGGGTGTGCTGGGGGTAGGGTAGGGTAGGGGTAGGGGTCATGGTGCATGGGGTGTGCCAGGGGTAGGGGTTGTGATGGGGGCTGGATAGGGGGTGTGTTGGGGGAAGGGGGTGGGTGCATGGTGAAGTGGGGGTTCAGGTGGGGGGGGGGGAGTGGGGGAGCAGGTGTGTGGGGGTGCTAGGGGTAGTGGGGGTGCAGGGGTAGTGGGGGTACAGGTGGGGGGGGGGGGGTGCTGGGGGCAGTGGGGGTATAAGTGGGGGGGGGGGGGTGTAGTGGGATGTGGGGTTGCTAGTTGGGGGTGTGTGATGGGGTGCATGGGGTGTGAAGGGGCCATGGTGGTGTGTTGGGGGAAGGGCAGTGAGGTGTGCTGGGGGTAGTGGGTGTAGGTGGGGGGCAGGGGGTATAGGTTGGGGGAGTGGGGGTGGAAGTGGTGCAGGGTATGTTCAGTGGGCAGTTGAGTTGCATGTTGGGGGGAGGGGTGGTGCTAGGGACAGTAGGGGTATAGGTGGGGTGGGGGTGATGGGGGCAGTGGGGGTACATGTGTGGTGAGGGGGGGGGGGGGGGGTGCAGGTAGCGGGGGTGTGCAGTGGGCAGTGGGGTTGCAGGTGGGGGGGGGGGGGGTGCAGGAGGCAGTGGGGTTGCAGGTGGTGGGGGGTGGGGGGGTGTGGGGGTGAGCCTTATATTATTCCCACATTCCAACCTTTAAACTAAAATACATAATCCCAACATTTTGGATGATTTGTTAGGTCCATACTAAAAAACACCCAATCACCCATAATCCCATATGTATCATTTCCATGATGAAAGACAACTCACTACCTTAATCGAAGAAAGACAACCCATGTATCCCTATACCACTAAAACGAACCAAACCATAGATACGTGTATGGATATATATTAGTTTATAGCAACAAGTTTAATTGAAATCATTGATGTATTGTTGTTTAAACCCATGGTGGGATCACTTTTATATGATGCAGATTTAATGTGCGACATATAGAGGAGACTTAGAAATCTTGAAATCTTATTATTACATGTCATTTTAGTTTAGGTGTACTACTCAGTGGATTCATTTATGGGTTTTCATGAATTTTGATGAAATTTTAAGTTGTTTTGGGTTGATGAAATTTATTTCTTGTGTTTCTTAGGTCTGGGTGGGTGTTCATAGTGGACCCCACACTTGGATTGTTGCCTGAGTGCAGTGTATTACTCGTTGAGTTTAGAATCAATTATACCAATTTTAGTTCTAATTTTAAAATGTTTTGTTGTTTGATTCATATGTATTCAAGGATGATATAGGGGATAAAAGGATCATTGGTGGTGGGAAAAAGCTTGATATTGATTTATGGATTATTTTTTGAGGTACATGTCCTTTATATTAATAATTATCCTAATCATTTGGATTATATTATTTTTGTGTAATCATTAATATTATCCTTTTGATCATTTTGGTATTGGAGTCTTGTATCATTTATCATGTACAATTGACACACTGATCCCATATATTTAAGAAGTCTTTATATCTCCCTTATATTCCCATTATTTCCTTACAGGTGGTTTCTTATGATGAGGCTGATTCTATCCACTACCATCAAAGGCAGTGAGTTTAACATCGGATTTGGGTAAAGTTTCTTCCATTTTTATTCATTGGCCTAATTTTAAATAGGTATTTTGTGATTTTTTTGTTTCTTATATTTTTGTAGCATGTTTTGGATCTCATTGAGGTGGATTCTAGCCTCTTTTCGAAGGCAAATCACTACGTATGCATAGGTAAGAATATATATAATAAGTTCCCCCATTATATGTATGTCCACCCATGGCAGCGTGATTACATATAAGGGGCTAGGTGTGCATATGTTTATATATGAAAAATGCATACATGTGTGGGTGATAATGGGCTTATGCATGTTAGCATATATATAAGGATCCGCTTGTATATGTTCAAGACCATGTAGACATGTACATAGGGGTTATAGAATCCTTATTATGTATATGAAAAGGTGAATATGTCCAGAGGATGGATGAAAAGCTTAGAGTTTTCACTGATAAAAGTGTCAAGCACCGAATGTGGCTTGGATCCTTTGAGATAGGGTCCATCTCCCAACCTATTTAATTCAATAAGGTTTTAAATTAAATTTAGTTTCCTTCTAAATTTTTCTTGTTTATATTAAATTTCAATTCTTGAATAAGTGTTAGTTAATATAATTGTTTGGTTTCATAAACAAGTCATGGTTTTGTAATAAAACCCCTCCAATAGAGGTTCTCTATCTACGAAAACTCACAGCGGTAGTTTATGCTTATTTAACTTGATTGAAATTATTGCACTGATGTTTTCAATTTTAATCCATACCCATTCTTCTCTCATTTGAGACACCATGATCATCTCTAAAGATTTTTTGACTCACAGTTTCTCATAAACAAATTATAATCTTACCACAATCACCAATACAACCCATAGTAATTAACTATGGCGTGGTTGTGTTTTTATTTCATAGAACCTTATGAAATGGTTTCTATCTCATTACCATGGATCATAATTACCTTGATGAATATGGTGTAATACCAAAGTTAACTTTATGTAGTTACTTAAAATCATAGATGAACCTTATGTATCCATCATCTTTCTCAGACAACCTTTACATAGGTCACAAATTACCTTGATATAGTCTCATTTTATTTTGTGTGACCTTTATATAGGCCGTGAATGTCCTTCTCAACAGGCTTATTGTATGGGACCTCTCTGATTTCATTAGAAACAAAGGCACATGTATCCTTATATGATAGCTCCCTCTTCACCATCTTTTCCTATTTTATTATAATGATTCCGGTCTATGGTCTATGTATTATTTGTTGACTAAATGAACTTAATACCTTTTTTATTATTATACCTCACCATCTAGATTTAAAGTTAGGAATTGGTAAAAAAGTATCTTTGTTGAATTTAACCTCGATGCTGAAGACTTATTTAATATTACATGTGACTTAAGGCTAGATTGTGGAAAACTATGTATGTATTGTTTATGAAAAATACTTCCTATTACATAGAATTTTATTAATACGCCCTAGTTACTACCCCTAAAAAAATACTTTATTAAGGATCATGTTATTCAGCATTGGAATGTACATATTAACGTAAATATTCTTTGTTCATTATAGGTTATTGAGACATTTATCATTTATCATGTACTGTTGACACACCGATCACATATATATAAGAAGTTGTTATATCTCACTTCCTTTCTCATTTTTTACATACAGGTGGTTTCTTATGATGAGGTCAGTTCTATCCACCACTATCAAAGGCTATGATTTTGACATCTGATTCAGGTAATGTTTCTTCCATTTTTATTCTTTGGCCCAATTTTAATTAGCGATTTTGTGATTTTTGGGTTCCTTATTTTTTTGCAGTGCGTTTTGGATCTTGTTGAGTTGGATTCGAGAAACCGTTGATGAAGGTGACTTACATGTGTATGCATAGGTAGGGACATACATATATATTTTCCCCTTTATATATATTCAATCATGGTCATATGAATATATATATATTAGGGCTAGGTGTGCTTATATATAGATATGAAATATTTATACATGTGTAAGTGAAAAGGGGTATATGAAAGTATAAAAATATATATAAGGATTACATTGTGCATATTTGGACATGAAAATATGTACATAGGTGATTTGTGTCCTTATATATATGTGTAGGTTCATATGCGTTCAAGCAGAAAAAAGGAGGATCCAAGTTGTCGTTGTCAAAAGCAGTGAGCCTTGAAGTTGAGGTAGGTTCCTTATGAATAAACTATTAATTTGTATTATATAATTGCTTGATTATTTTAAAAACTTTTTTTCATTATTAGGGATTAACATTAATCTCCCTCTATGTGGTTAGTAGAATGTTTCATCCAACTCAACTTGAAATTTCCTTCACTTTAGAGATGACAATATCCTTATGCTGAGAAAACATGAACTGAGTATTCTCATAAAAAGCTAAAACTTATAGAAAATATTTGTTTTATTTTCATCAAACACAAACAAAAATCCTTCAAATGTTTACACTTTCTTTAGTAAGATAAATATTAAATTTAAATATATTAAATCAGCTACCTTACCCTAAAGAATTCATGGCTTACTACATATGTAATTAGTTATCTTTGAACTGCTTGAAGCACCTTCATTAGTTATCTTTGATTTTCCCCACTAGATAGAGGGTTCAATGTTCAAGTGATTGATTAATAGGGTTCAAAGGGTTTATAATTGAGTGATAAATAGAATGAACTATGGCGTTTCCTCACCTTCTATCCTCTAATTTCATGAAATTGAATCTCCTTCTAGAATAAATAATGTCATCTAAAAATAATGAGATTCCTGATAGATGAGCTCTCAATTGAGAAAGATACAATGATCGTTATGAAATGACTAGTGAGGTCAATCCTTTAGTGTCTCGGTGGAAATGGATTAGTAATTATCCTAAGGGTGGGATGAAGGGTTCGTTTATTGATAGGATCACTAACATTCATCGATGAATGGGCTTGTTTTGGGTATATAATTTCTGGTTGTAACCACTATAGAAGTAGTACTAAATTGATGATATTAAGAGTGTAATGTAATTAGTACTTTTGAGATGAAATGGGAATGTTATATAGTCTATATAATAACCAAGCATGAGAAGAAAATGAGTTTGTTATAATAGGTATGTAATTTAGTGGGGGTGTCTGCTCATCAATATTGTGCTCCACAATTGAGGGATCAAAAACTCCCATAGAGGACCCAATCCAAACCAGAGCTCAATGATACTGTATTACCAATCCACAATTAGAGGATACTTACCCTAAACATTTATGGTAGAGTACCAAAAAATCCTATACAAATGGTGTTGGGGACCCATTCCCTGGGGCAAGAAGGTAGTACGAAACCTATCATCTCTTTGATGGCCAATAGGGGACACTGAAGGATATTTCACACTTTTAACACATCATTTCATATCTATAAATCCAAAATGTGGTCCACCATTGTGTACTATGATGATAACCACTTAGGATAGGCTAATTTCTAGCACGAATCCATTTAAATAACTTTATTGTATCCTTTTTATATTCACATCCCTCCCTGCATCCTTCCTCAAGATATTTATATATATACTTATTTCCCATATGCTTTCGCTTCATCCAAATATGTTTCATAAATTCAGATGTTGTTTATTGGAATATAAAATTCATTGGAGCGTGTTCCAATGCTGTACTTGAAATTAAAGCCTTTTTCACCCACCAACACATAGAAATAATCCAATATGTGAATGATTACAAGAAACAATAGCAGTAACCTGCATTGATGTATCTATATTCATCTACTCTTTCTCCCCATTTTTTATCCCAAACTGCAGTGTTGAAGAAAAAGATAGATCTTAGTGACTAGTCAGTTCAGCAGGATCATGTGCTAGTTCAAACACCTCTTTATATTCCTTTCACTACATTTTCACATGCCCTAAATTCCCCACATAACCCATAGTTTAAGTTTCCTCAGTAGTTTTAAGTTTTTCTTTTGTTTGAGTAGTCATAGCCTCTAATTATTCCACCACCACACCTCCAAATCTCTTAATCAACACTACTTTGAAGTGAATCCAGGTAGGCCCATTCTTTTTCAGTTCAATAAATAAATGACAAACCCAAAGGAATTCCATGAAAAATTAATTCTTCCATCAATAACTTCATAATTTCTTGTGTTTTTCGTTTTGAGAAAATTTCCTATGTTTTTTTAATCAAGTGTAACCACACACCATACACCATTTTTGAATGGATTGTTTATGTTTTGATTTCATCTATTGTGTGACAAGATAACTACTCCAACTATTTTAGAAATTATGCAACTTTTAATTCTCCTCCAACACTATATGGATGAGAGCCCACATATACTAGTAATGGTTGTATGATTTTAAATTTCATAATGTAAGAATTACTAGTAGTAGCTGTATGAATCTAAATTTCATAACTTATAGCCATGGTTTTTTTGGCCTATAGCCATGGTTTAAAACATTGGATATAAACTTATTTCCTAGTAGTTGTTGTATGACTCTAAATTGCATAATGTAACATCCTATAAACATGAAATTAAGAAAAATGATATATGGTGCAGCCTTCAATACCTTAAACTGCTTAGAGTTTCCTACCATTTATGGCCTAATTTCTATGTATGAGAATTGGTTCTGTGTATAATCCCCTCTAGTACTTTGATAATTCTACATTATTTCATGGATGAGAAAAAATCACACCTCCTATATATGAGCAAGATCTATGTAGGAGCCTCCAACATAGATTCTTATATAAATCCATAACTAAAATATTCCCTCATCTTAGTGTTTGAGTTATCTTCTATCACATCGGGTATTTCAAAATGGAAACTTATACCAGGACGTTTGAATAACTATTTATGTATTGATTACCATTCCATGGGATATATAGTGACACTTGAAATTATTTTTCTATGAACAACCAAAAAACCATTTTGATTTTATTCCTCTTGCATAGGATCTTAATCAATTCATGTGGGGTTTATAAAAGTATATTCCACATGGATTTAAAACTTTAATAAACCATCCTCATTTCAATGTGTTAAACTACATCATCATTGTCTTCATTAAATGACACTAAAATGCACAACACGTCTCCATGAAAATTACATTAGATAACTTCATGTTAGTTCACAATATCTCTACCTCATGATGTTAAATTGCATAATGTAGGTCCTAGATATATGATGCTAAAATAAATTGCACTAAAATTCTTGTCGCGTGAAATTAAATTTCATATCCTTTCATCCTTGAAGCATGATGCTAAACTGTGTAGCCCAATGCCATTCCTCTTAACTCTAAACCACTAGGGTTTAGTCCTTGTCACATGACCTTAATCTACATGACATAGGGTTATTATGTATAACCTTCCCTCTCTTTTATGTGTGATCTATATCTATATAAAGTATTTCATTTTTTTGGTTTTATATATTATTCTAAGTTTCCATCAACAACCCTACACCAGGATTATTTTTTCTCAACTCATCCTGGCATTGTGACCTTCTCCACATATGTTTTCCTTCCTCCACATACCATGAAAACAATATATTTCATGTATCTATTAACTTCACAGTATCCAGATCTATGTATAAAATGATATGAACATAAATTTTTTTAGGAACTATATATGGATTGATTCGTATACTCACAAGACACGTAGTGATTTATAGACTATTTATCAAAGACCCAACCACAAAATTTCAATTTGATCACATCGATCTGGTCTATAATGGCACCACAAATCCCTCTCCTTATTTTGATTTTATATAAAATATGGAAATACCCTCTACTCACATATAATATAAGTCTATTTGGGGTCCTTTTTATCATAAGTATATATTTATTGACTCTTATAATTACAAGATACATAATAATGCTCAAAATTCCTAAGATGGATCCAACTTTAAATCATGAAAATTACTCTGTCTTATCTTCGTTCATGAACCATCACTCATTCATGTTGGGTATTTTTATTAATCAAAACTAATGAATGTTTCATACATTTCATGTATGAATCAGATCCATGAAAAACCAATCACAAGTCCATTAAATATTATTCTAAACTACAAATTTTGTTTTTCTCACAATAAAGAGTTAAACTGTGTATTTACCTGTTATATGATCTCACACGATATAAGTGGTATTATAATTTCCATTTGTTTCTCAAACCGAGAAAGAATCATGTGATTTTAGAGGTTTTGGATGACTACATTAATTATCATAATATACACACATCATACCCAAAAGTAGGGATACCAAAGTAATTGTTTCATGAATATAAAGTGGAAAACACTGAAGTTCTTTACAAATGATGTTAAACTGCATGCTTTTGGTCCTAGTTGTAAGACCATAAAATTATTGACATGAGGTATTTACCAAGTTAAGAAAAACTATTCAATGCACAATCTATCCCATAAGACCATAAAATTCTTAGAGAGGTCAATAAAATATGATTTTAACTAGTGACCAAGATACCCCCATTACATATTGAGTCCCAAATCTATTTCTTGTGATTCCATTTTAGCCGATGTTCATTACTTCTACCCAAATATATTTCCAAGAATTTGATGGTTTTACAATGGAATATCCCAAAAAAATTGTACAACCCCACTCATTCCAACATGCTTTATATCTTTTTATCTTCTAAATCACTCTACACCTTGATTAGATATACTCCTCTTTGCATCCCAATACCTCCAAAAAATCTTATTGGTTCCCACTTTAATAGAAATATTAGTAACATGGATTTTAAGGATATTAAAAGACCCTATTATGAATTTATAGTCAAGAACACCGATTCTTTTGAGCCATTAATAAAACCTTAAGGTATGTTTTGGTCTAAGAGGAAATCCCCCCTTAACTTGATTAGCTATGCCTTGATAGTGTGGCACTAGTTATTTCCATTAAGATTGGAATACCTAATACCACCAACCATAATTATATCTACTCTGATTTATAAATTTGATGAAATGATTTAATTCATTAATTTTCTCTTGTTCAAAGGGATCGAGAATATTTTTGTGTTTTATGACCTCATAATCTATAGATTCTATTGATGATGTTTTAGGTCACTTGATTATTAAATGTGAAATGTTTTGGTCTACCATACATAACCCTAAAATAATTAGAGTGTCCTAATCCTTGTGACCCACCTTCCCTATGTATTAGTTAGATATAAATAAGAACCCCCAACATAGGTATCTTTATCCATAATCTTATACGTGGATGAAATTTCCCCTACATTCAAAAACCTCTCAAAAATGCAAGGCTTCTAAAAAGATAAATTTTAAAATCTTATCATAGTTTCATAATTTCTATGCCACATGAAATTAAAATGTAAAAACTTCATCCTATATATATGACATTAAACCGAATATCATTTGGTCCTCATCGCATGACCCTAAACATTAGAAAAGTGAGTCATTATCACATGATATTAAACTGTATAGCATATTTACATCATACATGAGAATAAAATACTTATATTAGACCATATTATGTGATAAATTACATAAATTAGAGGTATATCCATGTAATGGGATCTTTCATATGATCCATGTCCATAAATATATAATAGGTTTGAGTGATCCATTCCTAAGGAAGCATAGATATTATATCCTAGGAATGATTTCTGGAGATTATCTTGGTCACAATATTATAACAAAAAAATTAATATTCCCCTCCCCTAAAGAGGATATCAATTTATATAGGGGTACCTTTCTTGAGTCCTTTTCATATGAAGATAAACAAAATGACATATTTTATATTCTATAAGACCTTAAACTAATTCGAGAGGCTAACATTTCCAAGCCTACTATTTATCTAGAATGAAGTATGGAATAATGTGTGAACTCTTAGTGGATAGTTTGATTCCACCAGTTAACCTATACTAAAATATAAAAAATCCCCATTTCCTACAAATGAACTAGATATAACGACCCATACTTTACATACATTATTATTATTTCAAAATTGAAGCACACTTATTACAACATATAACAAAACCACAGTAGGACCATATGGGTATAATGTCTGTTGGTCGAAGTGGATACTCAAGAGGGGGTGAATTGAGTTCCAATTATAATTTTTGTTAAAAAATTTTAGGATTAAAATCCCCAAAATTAAAATAGCCCAGTCAATTAAGGCAGTAGAGATATAAGTGACTTATTGTTCAACAGGTTTCTCAAAGGTTGATTTCTCCTCTGTTGAATCAGTATGAGAACTAATTCGACTTTTGAAACAAGTTTACTAAACACGTCAGATATACACACTAACCAGAACTAACTATCAGAGTGAATGTAAAAACAGATTTCTGTCTTTGAAAATACAAGCAGCGGGTAAATGTAAAACATAGTAAATGAAAGATGAACACAACAATTTAAACAAGAGGTTTAGTCTTAAGTCAAGACCTAGCCCTCTCCACTTGGTGATCACATGCCACCAAGCAATTATATTAAAAAGTGATACACAGCCTGTATCGGGATTTACAACAATTTTCACAAACTGTCCAGGTTTGCAACCTCTACCACAGTTCTACGTGGGAAAAATAAACTACCAAGACACACTAGGCTTCTTCCATAGTTATACGTGAGAAACAAATGTAAAGAGAGTTTGATATGGGGATTTTCAGTATCCCTCAGTTCAAGCACAAGAGTCAGTGTTTGTAACACAGACACACTACTCAAAAATGTAAAATACTTAAACACAGTAGAGCTAATGATGGTAGGAATAAATTTAGAATGCTCTGTTGTGTTGGCAGATCAACTCTGGACTCGTTGGAATGAAGGAAATGATGTTTTGGTCCTTCTCTGCAAGTTTCCACCAAAACAGAGTGTCGCAACTTCCAGGTTCTGACTTCCATATCTAGAGATGATAAGCTTCTTGGGTTTAAAGATCTTTTTAGCACACCACTACAACTTGAAAAAGGTTCTTTCAATGGATCTTCGTGAAGCTCTCTGTTCTTCAGAATGATTTCTTGAGTGTGTTCTTCTTCAGACTGTGTATATATCTCTATTATGAGTTTTCTGTGTATATTAAATATGTACACCACCCTTTTTTTGTTGTCTGTATTTAAACATATATATGTACACTTTTCCAGCTGAGATTTTTCTCATTTGGTTCAGCAGGGGCTGATAGGAAAATGCTCCACCACGTGTGGTCTTCCTCTTACATCGTACTGTGTCCTGATATGCCTGAGAATAACGTTTAATAATTTCAGGTGCATTAATTTGTAGACATGAATGTTATGATAGTATCAATAAAATTGGTAAAGAAAAGAATAGAATATCATTAGACCGGTAGCAGATGCATGTCACCTAGTAGACTTCAACAGTAGTCTCTCTGACTGTGAACTTCATCGGTAGGCTATTCAACTGCAAGCTTCATCGGTAGGCTCTCTGTCTGTAGGCTTGTAATGGTAGCTGTTACTCTATGTAATAGTAGCTCCTTATCAGTGAACTTCATAGGTAGGCTCAACAGTAGACCTTTTACAGTAACCTTTAGTTAGTAAGCTTGTCCAGCAGTAGACTTCAATTAGTGAGATTCTAATCAGTAGTTCTGTAACATGAGACTATTGAAACAGTGACCTTTCCAATTGTATACTATCTCAACAGGAAATTTCATTAACGGTGGAGTATGTCCATCAGTAGAATTTGAACAGCAGTCGACTATCTCGATAGTTGGAGTCTTCTAGCGGTAGCCTTAGTAGACATGAACAGTGATGCTCTCAATAGAAGACTTGAGAAAGAGTCTGACAGTGAACATCTAATAGAAGCCTTGTCACAGTAGTGACCTTGTGACGGTGACTCTTTGTCTATGAGCTTTGATAATCATATCAACGGTAGACTTGTGACAGTAACCTTGTACCGGAAGCTTCCAACAGTGACTTTAGATCTTCAACAGTGATCTTCTAGCATCAGTGACTTAGAGTGCAAGTGAGCTATAACGGCGACCTTGAATAGAAGACTCTTACCAGTAGCCTTTAACAGTGAACTTATACTTAGAGAAATGTAAATTGTATGTTGATTCAAACAAAGTCATGAGACTAAGAGTATACATTGTTCATGATAAAATACTTAAAAATACATATTAAAAAAAGGATTAGTAACTAACTTAATATATCATGATCAATATTTAAATATGACTTGTGATTATCAAAACAGGTGAGTCCAACAATCTTCCCCTTTTTGATAATCACAAATTATGCCAGTATGTATTAAAGATAGATGTCATACATAATACAGTTATTAAACTAAGATAAAAAATGTCTCAAGTATCAGAGATTAATAAGAGTGTAAAACCAGAAAATATTGGTACATGGTATCAGAGAGAAAGATAGAAAAGATTCAACATAGGATTATATTATCATAGTTCTCCCCAATCACATGATTAGTTGAGAATTAGAACAGTATTTCTTCCCCTTTGTGATTAGCAAAAAGAAACACAAATAGAGAGAACCGAGAAATCTTGTATTAATGAATGTAATTTACATGACCCAAAAAGAAAAATAGTCCCTATAAAAAGACATAAACAGACTCAATCCACATCATCTGTAGGTAAGGGGTCTTTCAATTTGGAAGAAGAAGATGAAGGAGGAGTTGGTGGATCAGTAGGTTTAGGAATTTCTGCAGGAATGACTGGAGGGGCTGCAATAGAAGCTCGTGTGGGTCTGTAGTGGGTAGCTCACTAAGGTATCGGTGGAGTAAGGCTTATAATAGCTTCATCAGGAGACATTATGGAAGAACCACTGGGTTGAGATGTAGGAAAGGAATGAGGGATGATGACAGGGGTGCAGTCCACATGGAGAAAGGGTATAAGTAGGTTTCTGAAGTCCATAATAATCCTCCCTCAACTTTCCATAGCAGATAAAAAATCATCTTTATTCTCCAAAAACATATCCAAAGTAGGGGTTAATTCTCTAATCTTACTAACCTGCTCCCTGAATGCCTGATTTACTGGAGGCATCTTCATAATCTCTATCAAAATCTTGAAGTGGTTGGTCATTTGGTTCTTGGTATAGATCTTTTCAAAGTAAGAATCTACCTTATTCTTAATGGATTAGTGAGTAGCAGTAGCTGCTTGAAAGTGTTCATGGACATAACTGTTGACTTACCTAGTGGTAGCAATTACCTGAGAATTAGAGGAGACGCTGGTACTGGCCTTAGAAAGTTCTTCCTGGATCACAGTTCTGATCTGGTCAATGGTTACAGAGGTGCTAGATGAAGTAAGGGGTTTGACTGAGAAAGCTACTGTCTCTTTGAAAGACTGAGTCAAATTACCAATTACCTTCTGAACCAGTGCATCCTGAGTGTTCATGTGTTCTTTGAATGACGTCTTAAAATCCTCAAAAACTTACACAAACTGCTTGACTACCACTTTGATGTATCGAATCTCAGTATTCACTTGGTTTTGAGAACTGCTCATGGTAGTCAATAAAGAAAACGATTGTCTCAGAGCAACCATAACTCCTGTCCAACATTAAATTTGAGCATGGAACACTTTAACCTCATTCATAAGTTCTTTCATTAGACTAGACACATCACATCCCGGAGATAGATACAAGGATTGCTCCACATTCCTTAGCTCTTCAACAAGGCTATTCTTCAAATCTGCCACTGATTCTCTCACTGCCTCTTTTATTTCAACCTTTAAGGACTCAAGGTCCTGCTTGGTTGCTAAATTGTTAGTCATAACTACTGGAATACTTTCAGGTGTGATAACAAAATCCCTTTGAGGCTGGTATTCCTCATCAGAATCTCCATAATTGAGTCCAAGTACCATGTACCCTGGATCTGATGACCAACCTTCTATGTCATACAACACAAAAATTGAACCAAGATGCTCCTCCTCACTTAGAGCTCTCTCCTGAGTATTCTCCTCTACTTGTTCTGCTCTTGGTAACTCCACAACTTCCTCTACAACTCCAGCAGATTCAACAACAATTTTCTCTGTTGGTTCACCAGTGGGGTGAGTCTTATCCTTCTCTGAGTCATCAATGACTTCCATATCAATGGTAGTAGATGCCAATCCTTCTTCCTGAATAGACATTAAATTTTCTGTATTTTCTATCAGAGGACTCAAACTGAGCTCTTCTTCTTCATTGTCCCCATCATCATCTTCAGCAATAGCCTCCTTACCTTCATTCTTATCACATGCTTCCTTTTCCTCATGAGAAAAAAGATCTGATTGGGTAGTCTCATCCTCTTCAGAGGTGTCCTTGAACATATTATGATATACTTCTTCTTCTTCAGTGGTCTGAGTATCACTGTCCTTCAGGACAGTCTATCTTCTTGGGAGTTCTTTTGGAGGGCTAGCTGCTCCGAAAGCTACTGTCCTTATAGGACTGTTAGGAAAATCAGGTTCACTACCATCATCAATGGGGGTGTTCTCTCTTTCAGGGTCCATATCACCTTCTACTTCCTCCTCCTCATCTAAATAAGTGGGTTCTGGATCATCGGGCTTTAGTAATGGATCTCTCTTATCTTTTGGCCTAGATGGATGAGTAGTAGGGTCAAACCATTCATATACCTTTCCTTCATCATTTACCAATGCCTTCATCTAGGGATTCCAGCTTATTATCATGAATTTACAAATAACCTTGGAGATACAAACATTGTTCTTGGCCACTATCATCTCTTCTTGATTTCCAGCCACACCCTTTACATTTTGCAATACTGAAATAAGCTTGGCATGGAATAGGGCATTGGATTTTGAGCATGCCTTAGTCATATCCTCTAATTGTGCCATCAGTAACCTACATAGGTTAATCTTCTTTCCATGATTCAGTAAGTACATCAGGAATATGTCCTGGTACTTCAGCACTGCAAAGTCTTCTTTCTTGGGACTAATTACATGCTGAATAAATTTGATTAAAAGCATTTCTTCTCCATTCATCTCTACTGCAATGATCATCCTTGATTTTCCATCTCCTGTCAGTTCTTCTAGAGCTTTTTCATATTCAAAAATAGCACTGTCTGGAGGAGCCACTCTAGAGTAGTAATCATATACTCCTTCATGAGGAACTCTCAAATAGGAAGCCCACTCAGCAGATGAGAAACTGACTTCATTTCCATTGACTCTGGATATTAGATTATGCACATCATCTTCCTCTTTGAACTTCAGATATCCATAAAATTCCTTCACAAGCTTCGGTTAGTATGTTCCATTGTTATTGGCTAAACATTCGGTCCATCCTTGGGAATCTAGTGCTTCCAGCACTAATGACTTGCTCGACAAAATCCATTCCTCACTTAACCCCTTCTCAGCAAATATTTCTCCCTTGTTCAGATGCGGGTTGAAAGGTCCCGTCAGGGTATTACTGGTGCCACTGGATTCAGATCGGGTTCTCTTTGGTCTTGGCGCATCCTCGTTGACAGTCGGGGGTCGCTTGGTTTTGGCCATGGAGATTGAAGGAGGTTCGAGGGTTCAATTGAAGGGTTAGGGTGTAGGAATTTCAAGAGCAAGGTTCGAGATTGAGAGAGGAAGGTGGATTGAGATATGTTCATCTCCTTTGGTTTTATCATTTAGGGATTAAAACAAAATAAAATAGAAATAACAAATAGGAATAAAAATGGTTCTAATTCCGGCAAAAAAAATAAAATAAAGACACACAAAGAGGTATCCAACAGTGAGATGTACCAGTGAGGTACACCGGTGTGGTGAAACAGTGAGGTATAATAGTGAGGTCCAACTGTAACTTCTAACTGTGAGGTCCAACTGTGAATTCTAACTGTGAGGTCTGACTGTGAGGTCTAACTGTGAGGTCCAACTATGAGGTCTAACAGTGAGGTCAAACTGTGAGGTTCGACTATGATGTCTAAGAGTGAGTTCTGACTATGAGGTCTAATAGTGAGGTCTCCTATGCTAAAGTCAGTCATACCTAACTCATGTTTGATGTAATTTAACCTCTCATAATTCAAGGGCTTTGTGAATATATCAGCCAATTGATATTCAGTGCCAATGAATTCAAGAGTGATATCACCCTTTTGATAATGATCCCTCAAAAAGTGATGTCTCACATCAATATTCTTTGTCCTAGCATGAGATACTGGATTTTTGGAAATGTTAATAGCACTTGTATTGTCACACTTTATAGAGACATGTTTGAACTGATATCCATAGTGTAGTAAAGTGCGTTTCATCCACATAATTTGAGAACAACAACTACAAACAGCTATGTACTCAGATTCAGTAGTAGATAATGCAACAGAGTTCTGCTTCTTACTACACCAAGATACTAGTGACTTGCCTAAAATGTGACATGTCCAACAAGTGGTTTTTCTATCTAACTTACAACCAGAAAAATCATCATCAGAATAACTCAAAAAATCAAATGATTGTCCTTTTGGATAAAATAATCCTAAGTTAGGAGTATGTTTGAGATATTTAAAAATTCTTTTTACAGCAGTTAAATGAGATTCTTTTGGATTGGCTTGAAAGTGAGCACACATTCATACACTAAACATGATGTCAGGTCTACTAGCTGTAAGATAGAGTAGACTCCCTATCATACCTTTGTAGTTGGTTTGATCCACTGGTTCTCCAGCTTCATCAGCATCCAACTTACAGGTGGTACTCATAGGTGTGTCACTACATTTAATACCATCCAAAGAGAAACGTTTTAGAAGATCCTTAAAATATTTACTTTGATTCAAAACAATTCCATTTTTATTTTTAAATATCAGAAATCCAAGGAAAAATTTGAGTTCTCCCATTAAACTCATTTTGAATCAATTGTGAAAAATCAATACATAATGAATTTTTAGAAGATCCAAAAATAATGTCATCCACATAAATTTTTACTATAAAAACATCTTTAGAAATCCATTTAATGAAAAGAGTAGGATCATCTATCCCTTTGGTAAAACCTATTGAAATAGGAAAAGAGCTGAGCCTATCATACCATGCTCTTGGAGCTTGTTTTAAACCATATAAATATTTAGATCATTTAAAAACATGATTGAAAAAATGGGGATTTATAAAACCAGGAGGTTGTTCAAAAAATACATCCTCAACTATATACCCATTTAGAAAAGTGCTTTTAACATCCATTTGATAAAGTTTGAAATTCAGATGAGCTGTTAAGGAAAGTAGTATCCTAATGACTTCTAATCTAGCTACAGGTGCAAAGGTCTCATCATAGTCTATTCCTTCTTCTTGGTTGTATCCTTGTGAAACTAACCTGGCCTTATTTCTAACTATATTCCAAGACTCATCAACTTTGTTCCTAAACACCCATTTAGTGCCTATAGTCAAAGTTTCTTTAGGTCTGTCCACTAATTCCCAAACTTTGTTTCTATCAAACTGATTTTGTTCCTCTTGCATATCCATTATCTAAAATTCATCATTGATAGCATCATTAATATTTTTGGGTTCAAGCTGTGAAAGAAAAGCTTGATGTTCAACCTGGTTTCTTAGAGAATATCTAGTTTGTGTTCCTCTATTTAAATCGCCTACAACAACATCTAGAGGATGATTCATAAGAGTCCTAATACCACTAGGAAGGGTTAAACTAGATTCTTAATTGTTTTTTGTTGGTTCAGAATTTGAAGGAGTAGTTTCTGGAAAATTTCCAGAACTGGATACTTTTAAAGGGGATTTACTATTTTTATCATTAATGTTCAGATTTGAAAAATCTTCCTCAAGATGTTCAATAGAGGTTTTAGGCTCATGTGGATCAGTCTTATCGAATTTGACATGAACTAATTCTTCAACACATTTGGTTTTCTTATTGAACACTCTATAGGCTTTTCTGGAAATAGAATAACCCAGGAAAATTACTTCATCACTTTTGGGAGAAAATTTGTCAAGATTATCTTTATTATTAAGAATAATGACTTTTCAATCAAAAACTCTAAAGTAATTAACCTTAGGCTTCCTATTATTACAAAGTTCATAAGGGGTACTTTTCAGAATAGGTCTAATTAAAACTCTATTGATAACATAACAAGCTGTATTTATAGCTTCAGCCCAAAAATAAACAGGTAAGTCATACTCATTAAGTATAGTCCTTGCAATTTCTTGAAGGGTCCTATTTCTTCTTTATACAACTCCATTTTGTTGAGGTGTCCTAGGAGAAGAGAAATTGTGACTATAGCCATTGTGTGAGAAGTAAGATTCAAACTCATGATTCTCAAACTCACGGCCATGATCTTTTCTCAGGGTCTTAATCTTAAGTCCACTAGGTTTTCTATAGACTTGGAATATTTGACAAAATAGGAACATGCTTCACTTTTGTGAGCTAGAAAGTATACCGAATTGTACCTAGAAAATTCATCTACAAGAACATAAACATAGTGCTTCCCTTTTAGACTTGAAACTCTTGATGGTCCAAAAAAGTCCATGTGAACCAACTCAAGTGGTTGAGAAGTTGAAACTTGTTTCTTTGGTTTGAAATAAAATTTGTGTTGTTTTCCCTTTTTACAGGGATTACACACTTTATCAATTGAGAATTATAATTTAGGTAGGTCTCTAACTAAACATTTCTTAGATAGATTTCTAAGTGATTGCACATCACTATGTCCTAACCTTCTATTACATAACCAATATTATTTAGGAAAATCATTTAAGCAGGAAACATTTTGTTTGGCTAAGGAATTTAAATCAACGGCATATACATTCTCATTCCTACATGCAGTAAAAACTAAATCGTTTTTTGAATTAAAAACATTAGATGCATCATTTTAAAATTTAACATTAAGGCCATCATCACATAACTGAGATATGCTAAGTAAATTATACTTTAATCCATCAATAAAAAGTACATTAGAGATTAATATTGTATCAGGGTTACCAATCTGGCCTAAGCCGATGATTTTTCCTTTTACATTGTCACCAAAGGTAACGTGACCACCATAAAATTTAATTAGACTCTTAAAGCAAGAACCATCTCCTGTAAGATGTCTTGAGCATCCACTATCCAAGTACCATAGAGTATTACAGGAACTCTTTAAATAACTTCCCTGGAAAATAGATTAAACATGGGGTAATTTTGGTACCCAGATCTTCTTGGGTCCAGAGAGGTTAGCAAGAAAAACTTTGGGAACCCATATTTTCTTTATTGGTTTTCTAAAATCAACAAACATATTTTGAGACATAAATACTTTGGTAGGTCCTTTAGAAAATTGTTTCTCAAAAGATGGTCCAAAACTAGAAGTGAACTGTCCATATTTTGGAACAAATTTGGTTTTGCTAATCTGTCTCTGTCCAGGATGATATCCTAGACTAGTTGTATATTTAGGAGCAATATGTTTTCCTTGAAATTGTGTCAAGGTATCCCTACCAATAGTGAACTTCTCAATATCCTTTCTTAATTGTTCATTAGATAATTTGAGTTGAGTGCTCTCTTTAAACAGTTGAGAATTCTTTTCTTTTTATACACTTAGATCTATTTTAACATTACTAGTCAAGGCATGCTGTTTCTTCAAAGATTTATATTTATCATTTAGTTCATTGCTGGTATCTTCCAGAATATTGCAATATTCAAATAGTTCATTCTTAGACATATTTTCATCATTATCTAAATCACTGTTATTTCTAGAATAATAATCATTTAGAATAGGGAAAACAGGTACCTTAGATATGTTAGTCATGAAGGACATGTTGGCATGATTATTTTCAGAATCAGTAGCTTCTGATTCACTTGTGCTATCTTCCAAAGCACTCCAGGTTGCTTTAATGGATTTCTTGTACTTCTTGTACTTATAATCATATTTCTTTTATAATTTTAGCTTCTGACAGTCTGCCTTAATGTGTCCTTTCCTCTTGCATTCATAGTAGACTATATCATCTTCCTTATCAGATTTCTTCCAATCCTTGTTCTACTTACCTTGTTGATCATACTTACCCTTGTAGTTTGGTTTTCTTAAAAACTACTTCTTCCTATATAACTTCTTAAATCTCTTGGATATTTGAGCCATTTCTTCATCATTGTCTGAATATGAATCTTCACAAGTTGAACTTTCAGTAGGTACATGTATTTTCTCCTTGTCTTTGCTCTTTGAAGTAGTAGACATGAATGCCACAGATTTTATCTTGGGTTCATCATCTTCTTCTTTTTTCACATTGAATTCTTCTTCATACATCATTAGTTTACCAATAAACTCCTTAACATGTATCTTGATGATGTCACATGACTCTTGGATAGACACATAAGTTCCTCTCCATCTGTCTGGAAAACATCTCAATATTCTCATGATCTTCTCCTTCTCTGGAACAACTTTTCCCAGTGAACTCATGGTGTTGGAAATCTCATTAAACCTAAGGTGCATGTCATAAATGGGTTCATCAGGTATCATCTTAAAATTATCATATTTAATAGTATAAGTATTTAATATCATTTCCTTCATGTTGGTTGTTCCTTCATGAGAAACAACCAAGGAGTCCCAGATTTCATGAGCTGTTTTACATGCAGAAATTCGGTTAAATTATTCAACTCCTAAACAGCTGTAAATGGCATCCATAGCTTTATAGTTATTGTAATATTCAGACTTTGTAGCATCATCCAAGGAAGATCTAGCAGTTTGGGTGATCTCATATTCTGATTATATGGCAGACCAAATATCAAATCCAATACTTTCCAAATGAATTTTCATTTTAATTTTCCATTGAGCATAATTTACATTATTAGAGAAAGGTGTCCTGTTAGTAACAACAACTTATAGTCTATTGTCCATAACTAGATTTTAGAAAATATATTAAAGAGATAAAATTTATAACTAACAGAAATTTAAGATCTTTAGGATAAAACTAAAATCAATGTTTGAAAAACAGAGGGTTTGAAAACTTTTTATAGATTACAATGTTGCCTCTGATACCAAATGTTGGTCGGAGTGGATACTCAAGAGGGGGGTGAATTGAGTTCCAATTAAAATTTCTATTAAAAACTTTTAGCACTAAAATACCCCAAATTAAAACAGCCCAGTCAATTAAGGCAGTAGAGATATAAGTGACTTATTGTTCAATAGGTTTCTCAAAGTTTGATTACTGCTCAGTTGAATCAATATGAGAACTAATTCGACTTTTGAAACAAGTTTACTAAACAAGTCAGATATACACACTAACCAGAACTAAGTATTAGAGTGAATGTAAAAACCAATTTCTGTCTTTGAAAATACAAGAAGTGGATAAATGTAAAACAGAGTAAATAAAAGATGAACACAACAATTTAAACAAGAGGTCCGGTCTTAAGTCAAGACCTAGTCCTCTCCACTTGGTGATCACCTGCAACCAAGAAATTATATTAAAAAGTGATACACAGCCTGTATTGGGCTTTACAACAATTTTCACAAACTGTCTAGGTTTTTCAACCTCTACCACAGTTCTATGTGGGAAAAATAAACTACCAAGCCACACTAGGCTTCTTCCATAGTTATACGTGGGAAACAAATGTAAAGAGAGTTTGATATGGGGATTTTCAGTATCCATCAGTTCAAGGACAAGTGTCAGTGTGTGTAACACAGACACACTGCTCACAAATGTAAAATAATTAATCACAGTAGAGCTAAAGATAGTAGGAATAAGTTTAGAATGCTCTATTGTGTTGGCAGATCAGCTCTAGACTCGTTGGAATAAAGAAAATGAAGTTTTGGTACTTATCTGCAATTTTCCTCCAAAAAAGAGTGTCGCAAATTCCAGGTTCTAACATCTAGATGTAGAGATGATCAGCTTCTTTGGTTTAAATATCTTTGTAGCACACCACCACAGCTTGAAAAAGGTTATTTCAATGGATCTTCGTGAAGCTCTCTGTTCATCAGAATGAGTTCTTGAGTGTGTTCTTCTTTAGATTGTGTATATATCTCTTATGAGTATTATATGTATATTCAATATGTCCACCACCCTTTTTTTGTTGTCTTTCTCTACACATATATATATGTACACTTTTCCAGCTGAGCTTTTTCTCGTTTGGTTCAGCAGGGGCCAACAAAAAAATGTTTCAACCACATGTGGTCTTCCTCATCCATCCTACTGTTTCCTAATATTCCTGCAAATAACATTTAATAATGTCAGGTGCATTAATTTGTATACATGACCGTTATGATAGTATTAATAAAATTGTTATAGAAAAGAATAGAATATCATTAGATTGGTAGCAGATGCATGTCACACAATAGACTTCAACGGTAGTCTCTCTAATTGTGAACTTCATCAGTAGGCTATTCAACTGTGATCTTCATCAGTAGGCTCTCTGTCTATAGGCTTGTAACGGTAGCTATTACTCTATTTAACAGTAGATCCTTATCAGTGAACATCATCGGTAGGCTCAATAGTAGACCTTTAATAGTAACCTTCAGTCAGAAAGCTTGTCTAGCGATAGACTTCAATCAGTCAGATTCTAATCAGTAGTTCTATAACATCAGAGTATTACAACAGTGACCGTTCCAACTGTAGACTATCTCAACAGGTAATTTCATTAACGGTGGAGTATGTCCATCAGTAGACTTTGAACAACAGTCAACTATCTCGATAGTAGGAGTTTTCTAGTGGTAGCCTTAGTAGACATGGATAGTGATGCTCTCAACAGAAGACTTGAGAAAGAGTCTGACAGTGAACTTCTAACAGAACCCCTGTCACAACAGTGACTTTGTGACGATGACTCGTTTCCTGTGAGATTTGATAAGCAGATCAACGGTATACTTGTGATAGTAACCTTGTACTGGTAGCTTCCAATAGTGATTTTAGATCTTCAACGGTGATCTTCTAGCATTAGTGACTTAGAGTGACAGTGAGCTATAACAGTGACCTTGAACAGAAGACTCTTACCAGTAGCCTTTAATAGTGAACTTATACTTAGAGAAATGTAAACTGTAAGCTGATGCAAATAAAGTCATGAGACTAAGAGAATACATTTTTCAGGATAAAATCGTTATAAATATAGATTAAAAAAGGATTAGTAACTGAATTAATATATCATGATCAATATTTAAGCATGATTTGGGATTATCAAAATAGGTGAGTCCAACAGTGTCTTTAGAAACTTGGAAACATAAAAAACTAGTTCATAAAGCATCTACATTGTCTCCCATTTATTTCATCATATCTAGAATCCCTTTTTGGCATATCCTACTTAATAACCTTCTTCCTGAACTGGGGAAAAGAAAACATACAAAAGGTTGAGCTCAAATGCTCAGTAAGGGTAAACAAAAGAAATATCAATCACATCATATTCATAAGAACATAGCATTCTAGAAATATTAACCTGCAAAAGAGACCCTAATTTCATAACATGGTATAAATCATAGTAGTGAAGTGTAATCATAACATGAAACTTTGTGGAATACACACATAATCATAGAGAATCATTTCTTAGTAGTCAAGACTCATTTCCAAGACTATCTTAGCAGACAGAATCCATTTTTGAACCGAGTTCACACCTCGTTCCAATCCTGTATCATTGAACCGGTTTAACTTGTCGTTCCAGCCATGTCTATCTTATGAGATATAAATATTTACCCAATTCATTGAAGGGAGATATAGGTCCCACCCATCTCATAATGATACCATTCTTATGTGTGCCACAAGATCATAAATCATACATCATAACATAACCCATGTAATAAAATTGGGATTCTTAAACGTCATTCCATAATAACATAATCCATATAAAATAAAAGGACACCATAAAAATAATTCCATCATAACATAATCCAATAAATGTAAAAATAGGGATAGAAACAGAACCCTATATTATCTTAGATGGAAAATAATTTTGATGAAATGCTTGAACTCCATTCTTGAGGAAAATATACTTTCTACTTCAAAAACATTTTTCCTTTCTTAACATGAAAAAAAATTCTAAACTAAAACAAGTTAATTAAAAATAAACTTGAAAACTTGTAAAGGAAGCTTCGTGGAAATAATGTTCTCTGAAATCATAAAATTTCATTCATGCCGTATAAGTTAAAAAAACATTCTTCTCGTACTTTGGCCGGAAAAGTCAAAAAGTACCTCGTACTAAAAACGACAAAAGATTCCTTTCATATATTTTACTAAAAACTCACCAATGAGTAATATTGCATTTAAAAAATATTAGGAGGATATAAATAATATTACATATTGAGGAAACATGGATGTGAATGATAAATACACCCTAGTAAATACCAAAGTATATACAATCTCGGCTAAAAATGAGATTGTGAGATTTTCCCTTAACTTAGGTCTGATTTTCTTCGTACGTGTTCGAACCTCTTGTATAATTATTTAAATAATTTTATTGACTTATTACAGAATCTTAATCATTTTTATGATATCATATATGGTCATATTCTTAGCTTCTTATTAGTAATATTTCATTGTTACTTGTTATTCATTTTTTTATTGCTTTTTGTTCTTATGCGTGTTTTGTCAAATAAATTCATATTCATATTTTTAGGTTAAAGATACTTCATTTAAAGAATAGTATTAGTGTAATATATATCATATTTATTCATTATATTCATTTATATAATCATTATGTAATGAAGATCATGTAGAACGAGTCGCATCACATCGTGGAGATGGTAGGCCGTACGTACGCACGAGCGATGATATCGTTCCCATGATCGTGGAATTGTATTGAAGTGTATGTATATTATTTCAGAATCAATATCAATTTACAATAATCATATATAGTTATTATTTACACCATTATACCCATCCAATTAAGGTGGTGGTGGAAAACAGATTACACCACGGCGTAGAGACAGTATTCCGTACGTACGCACATGCAGTGATTTTGTTTTCCGTAGGATGGATAGAAAGTGAAATAGGGTTGTTTCAAATTTATAATAACATATCAGTATATGAGTGATACTGATGTTATTACTTCATAATGAAACAACTAAATAAGAGGAAGTATAAGAAGAAATAAATTTGAAACAATCGGTAACAAACATTACCTCTTATTTGAAGTGCCTCTTCTTAACCTCCTCTTAGGGAACTAATGATAGTCCTTGAAGAAGAATAGGACCTCTAGGATGTTTCTAGGGAAGTAGATAAGATAAATTGTCAGGGGTTGTCCGAGCTTTAAGGCTCATAGTGGTGAGAGGAGGAGAGGGAGGAGGAGCCCTTTTATAAGGGAGGAGAGGGGCACCTTAGGAAAAACATAAAATATTATTTTATAATAAAGTCATATTCGGTTTATAATATCTACAAATTGATTTATTTCGAATCTAAAGTGGGGATGAGTCGAAATAATCTCATGAAATAGGTTTTAGACAAGTTTAGGTTACTAATTAAACCTTATCATTTATATTTAACTCTAAGTTAAATAATTTAACTTTTACCGTGTCTTCTTGTTTTCTTACACTATATGGTTAATAAATTTACTATAACAGGAAAAACGAACCCCAAGTGGTTAATTATTAATATATATAACCTTATATAAGTTATTTTCTTGTACCTTAAATTTTTATGAAGATAATAACAATTAATAATATAATATTGTTTTTAAAAACTATTTTATGTCAATTTTGACACTATTTGGTAATTGATTTTTGTGAAAATCATAACAACATTATTACTTAGAAAAAAGTTAATTGAATCAATAATAACATGTCATATTAACCTATAAAAATAGTTTAATTCATAATAAGTCTCAAATTACATTTATTTGGGTATTTATAACATCAATTATGTTAATATTTCATTAATAAGGTAATTACAACATCATCATTGTGTCATAAATAAATTAAATTATACAATGTATAAAAAGTATAAATAAAATACCATTATATAGGAAATATTTTTACCTTTCTAATGAATACTTATAGTCGAATTTATCTTATGTATAACCCTATATTAAAAATGTTTTATTTATTAAACATTGATTTTAACTATTTTAACTCTTCTTTAAATAAAATAATAATAAGTGTCCTAATCTAATCCAAGTGGGCCTAAAGGGTAATATTTTATTCCTATGGTTGTTTTTGGTCTAATTACACTTATCCAATAGAATTATGACATGTTTTAGGGTAATAATAATATCATTTTTACCCTTAATTACCCTATTTACTTTTAACCGTGGTAAATAAAAGTAAAAAGTTACTATTCACCAAAAATTATTTTTATCTTATTGAACCAAATTTTACACTTTGATATTAAACATGTCTCTCGTATTTTCAAAATTCCACTAAAAAAAGTGGTAAAATTATGTTTTATTTAAATTTTCAAATTCTCCTAGGAGGTGGGTAAAAGACGGTGAAAAGTTTTATAAAATTTTTATATATCTAAAATTATTATAAAATGACTCAAATGAATTAAATTGAACATATATAGCTATTATGTATCAATTTTGACCTAAAATAAATTTAAGTAAAATAAATATTTATTTAAATAAAAAGTCGGTTTTTAAATAGCAACCTGGTGTTTTCACTATGCATAAAAAATTAGAAGTTTTCAGAAAAATACCAAAACTTCACCCTAGGATAATTTCGATATTCCGAATCCAAAAATGAAGTCCATTTTGGAAGATAAAATTTATAAAATTTCAAAAAGTGGGTATTACTATTCATAACGGCTAGTTTTAATAATATTTTAATATCATATCAATGTTTAGTGAAACTCGGTATTGCGTACAACGCAAGCTATCGAGGAAGGATGTGATTCTGTGTGAAGTAAGCCAAGATAGTGTTGCATGTAGTGAAATATTCCTTTTATGATGTATATAAAATAAAAACAAAATATTTCTCATAAAAAATCTCGGGTGTTACATTCTACCCCCCTTAAAATGAATTTCTCCCTCGAAATTCGTCACTTTGTAACAAACAGATAAGGATACCTCTTCCTCATCATATCCTCAAGCTCCCATGTAGCTTCTTCTAATTGGTGGTTCCTCCATAAAACATTCACCAAGAGAGTGGTCTTGTTCCATATGACTTTTTCACTACGATCCAGAATCTCAATCGGTTGTTCTTCATAAGAAAGATCTTTCCCCAGCGGTACAACATCTGAGCTGAGTAAATGTGAAGGATCAACTATGTAATTTCTTAAGAGAGATACATGGAACACATCATGAACTTGAGAGAGATTCGGTGGAAGCACCAATCGGTAAGCTACCTTCCCAACACAATCTAGTATTTTGAGAGGACCGATATACCTAGGGCTCAGCTTTCCCTTCTTTCGAAATCTCATTACTCTCTTCCAAGGAGATATTCATAAGAACACTTTATCACCCAATTCAAACTCTAGGTCTTTTCTTCTATTATCGACATAAATTTTTTGTCGACTATGAGCTGCTCTTATGTGTTGTCGAATAGATCTAACCTTTTCTGCCATCTCACCAACAAGATCAGGTCCTAATAGCTTTCTTTCCCCAACTTCATACCAGCAAGTTGGAGTCCTGCATTTCTTTCCATAGAGAGCTTCATAAGGAGCCATATGAATACAGAAGTGAAAGCTATTATTATAAGAAAATTCCACCAAAGGTAGGTGTTGATCCCAACCGCCTTTGAAATACATAGAGCAAGATCTTAACATATCTTCAAGAGTTTGAATTATTCTCTCAGACTGACCGTCTGTCTGAGGATGATAAGCAGTACTGAAACTCAACCCTGTATCCAGAGTATGCTGAAGACTTCGCCAAAACTTTGAGGTAAACCTCAGATCCCAATCAGATATAATGGAACGTGGTACTCCATGTAATCTTACCACTTCCTTTATATATATCCTGGCAAGCTGATCAAGAGAGAAATCATCTCTAATTGCAATGAAGTGTTCCGACTTTGTAAGACGATAAACTATGATCTTGATAGCATTATTGCCTTTAGATGTTTTAGGAAGTCCGGTGACAAAGTCCATAATGATGTTTTCCCATTTCCATTCGGGTATGGGTAATGGTTGTAACATCCCCTTAGACTTCTGTCTCTCAGCTTTAACTTGTTCACAAACCAATCATCGAGAGACATATTCATCAACATCTCTTTTCATGCCATCCCACCAGAAGTACTCTTTCAGGTCTCTATACATCTTCATGCTTCCAAGATGAATAGAGAATGAATAACTATGAGCCTCATCCAGCAGCTCCTTTAATTCTGGGATGGGAGGAATGCAAACCCGATTCCTGAACCTTATTATCCCATCACAATCAAGGTTGAATTCGGGAACATTTCTCACATTCTTTTGTAACTCTAAATCTTCTTTTTTTCCTCTTTAATCTTCACATGTACAGATAGTTGAACATTTATTTGAGAAAGAAAATATTTCTCCCCTTCCATTATAATTCCATGATACATCCTTTGTAAATCCATAAATATTGGATCTTTTGTGATCCTCATCATGGATAAGCTAGCATGGTCTTGTCGACTTAATGCATCTGCCACCTTGTTTTCTTTCCCAGGGTGATAATGAATTGATCAGTCGTAATCCTTAATCAGCTGCAATGATCTTCTTTGGCGCATATTCAGCTTCTTTTGTGTGAAAATATACTTTAAACTTTTATGATCAGTATAAATATCACACCTTTCACCATAAAGATAATGCCTCCATATTTTTAAAGAAAATATTACCGCAGCTAACTCCAAATCATGAGTTGGGTAATTTTGATAATTGATTTTCAACTGTCGTGAGGCATAAGCTATCACCATATCATTTTTCATGAGAACACACCCCAATCCCTTCTTGGATGCATCACTATAGATCACAAACCTTTCTCCACTACAAGGTAGTGTGAGTACAGGTGCACTAGATAACATTCTTTTTAACTCCTTGAAATTCTCTTCAAATTCCTCCATCCAAATGAACTTAACTCCTTTTCGAGTCAACCTAGTGAGTAGATTAGATAATCTTGAAAAATATTTCACAGAATGCCAATAATATCCAACCAAACCAAGAAAAATTCGGATCTCAGTTATTGTTGTTGGTCTCAACCATCTCTTGATAGCCTCTGTTTTTTCTGGATCCACAGATATCCCCTCTTTTGAGATTATGTGACCCAAAAATGAAACTTTTTGAAGCCAAAATTCACACATGGTAAATTTTTCATAAAGCTTCTCCTTTCTTAGGGTCTTTAATACAATTCTCAAGTGATCTACATATTCTTCCTTTCTCTTTGAATAGAAAATAATATCATCTATAAAGACTACCACAAATTGATCAAGATAGTCTCTAAAGACTCTATTCATTAGATCCATGAAGATAGAAGGGGCATTAGTAAGACCAAATGGAATCACTATAAATTCATAGTGTCCATACCTTGTATAGGAAGCCGTCTTTGGTATATTCTCCCTTTTGACCCTTAATTAATGATACCCTAAATGAAGATCAATGTTGAAAAAGTATTGATCTCTGCGTAGTTGGTCAAATAAGTCATCAATGGGTGGGAGATGATATTTGTTCTTGATAGTGATCTTGTTAAGTTCTCGATAATCAATGCAGAGTCTCATTGATCCATCTTTCCTCTTAACAAACAGAACAGGTGCTCCCCAAGGTGACGCACTAGGGCGTATGAATCCTTTATCAATATTCTCTTGTATTTTCTTCTTCAATTCCTGCAACTCAATTGGGGCCATTCTATAAGGTGTCTTTGAAATAGACATAGCACCCGGTATGAGTTCTAATGAAAACTCAACTTCACTATTTGGAGGAAGACTTGGAAATTCCTTCAGAAAGACATCATCAAACTTCCGTACAATGGGAATATTCTTAATCGTGAGTTTCTCTCCAACCATTTGAGATAAATAACCTTCATTTAGTGGAATCAAGACCCATAAGATGGACGAAATTTCCACTGAAAGGTTATGTTCATCCTTTCATCGATAGACGATCATAGATTGATCTGGAATATGAAATATGATTTCACTTCTTTGGCAATTGATATGAGCTCCATATAAAGAAAGCCAATCCATGCCAAGAATCACATCAAATTCCACTATTGGAAGGATCACACGATTTGCAGGAAGCACTTTCCCACGAACTTCAATCGGAGAAGAATTATAAACTTTTGATAAGACTGTTGTGCCATTAGGGGTTGTCACAGGTAACTCAACATCTAATTGTTGAGGTAATACGGTGATACCCTTAGAAAATTCTTCAGAAATAAAAGAGTGGGTGGATCCAGAATCAAATAAAACATTTTCTACTTTAGAGTGTATGGTAAGTGTACCTTTCACCACTTCGTTATCGTACTCCACATCGCTGATAGAAATTTCATGTGACTTTCATTGGTATTTATCCTTAAGAGTTTTTTGACGTCGATCATCATAAAAAACCCTTGGATTAGGGAATTGATTAGAATAATGCCACATTTCCTTGCACTTGTAACATTGAAGTGTAAGAGGTGGACTCTGTGTATCCTTTTCTTTGTTCGCATCACTAGACATATTCTTCCCATCATTGTGACATTCAAATGCCCGATGACCTTATTTTCAACATTTGAAACATTTACTTGTCCCTTTAAGAAAAATCCCTCCATGTTTATTTCCACACTTTGAGCATAAGGGAAAAATAATCTTCTTTTTAGTGTGGTCTTTAGATTTCCATTTGAATTAAATTTTCCTCTTCTTATCAAATTCATATGACTGATGGGTTACTCAAATCTCCATCTCAACCTTGAGAGCACATCGAACGATTTCCTCGTAGATATTTAAATCCTTTATGGCTAACGCCCTTCGAAGACTTTTTTTTAAGCCACTGAAGAATCTATTGATATTACTCTCATGTTGGATAATAATTTTATAAGCGTACCCTGCAAGTCTTGTAAAATTTTCTTCGTAGGTACCAACTGATTCATCATCCTTTTGCTTCAGTTCAAGAAACGCATTCTCCAACTTTGTTTGAAGAATATGAGGGAAGTACTTATTGAAAAATAAGTTCTTGAACTCGTCCCATTCCATGGAATCAATTTCATCTCTTGGCCTCGTATTCTTGATAATATTCTACCATTGATCAGCTTCAACTTCCAAACGATATACTGCTAAGATGACTTTATCATGTTTAGAACATTAAAGAACTAAAAATATCTTTTCAGTGGTACCGATCCATTTTTCATCCACTAATGGATCGGTAGACCCACTGAATGAAGGTGGATGCTACCTCATGAAGGATTCAACATAATGTTTCTCTTTCCTTTGCTCATTTGGAAGTTTTGTATGATTCATATCTTGAGAAAGTTGTGTGAGCATGGCTACAAGATTTTTCATTCCAACTCCCATAACGTTTTGTTTCTCAGGGGGACAATCATTGCATTTCTCGTCGCATTCCGCATTAACACGGTTCCTTTGGGTTCCATCCATTGACTAAAAGCAAGAATAACAGTGTGAGAAACACAAATTATAATAGGAAAACCACATGATCAAGAATAAAATTTCACACTTAAGGTATTATCATGGGTTGTTCATGGACATTTCTAAAACACTAAGATTGTGTTCTATACTTAGATATATCCTTAGGGTTCTTACTAAGGATTTCAAATCCTAGTTTCTAAAGGTTGACTAAACCTTTCCTATGATAGCAACTATAACGACCCATACTTTACATACATTGTTATTACTTAAAAATTGAAGCACACTTATTACAACATATAACAAAACCATAGTAGGACCGTATAGGTATACTGTCTTTAGAAACTGGGAAACATAAACAACTGGTTCATAAAGAATCTAAATTGTCTCCCATTTATTTCATCATATCTAGAATCCCTTTTTGGCATATCCTACTTAATACCCTTATTTTTGACCTAGGGAAAAGAAAACATACAAAAGGGTGAGCTCAAATGCTCAGTAAGGGTAAACAAAATAAATATCAATCACATAATATTCATAAGAACATAACATTCTAGAAATCTTAAGCTGCAAAAGAGATCATAATTTCATAACATGGGATAAATCATAGTAGTGAAATGTAATCATAACATGAAACTTTTTGGAATACACACATAATCATAGAGAATAATTTCTTAGTAGTCAAGACTCATTGCCAAGACTATCTTAGCAGACAAAGTCCATTTCTGAACCGAGTTCACTCGTCGTTCCAGTATTGTATCACTGGACCAGTTTAATTTGACGTTCCAGCCATGTATATCTCATGAGATGTAAATCTTTACCCAATGCATTAGAGGGAGATATAGGTCCCACCCATCTCATAATGATACCATTCTTATGTTTTCCACAAGATCATAATTATACATCATAGCATAACCCATGTAATAAAAATGGGATTCTTAAACATCATGCCATCATAACATAATCCATATAAAATAAAAGAACATCATAAAAATAATTCCATCATAACATAATCCAATTAATGTAAAAATAGGTATAGAAACAGAACCCTATATTATCTTATATTGGAAATGATTTTGATAAAATGATTGAACTCCATTCTTGAGGAAAATATCCTTTCTACTTCAGAAACATTTTTTTCCTTTATTAACATGTCATAAAATTTTAAACAAAAATAAGTTAACTAAAAATAAAATTGAATACTTTTAAAGTAAGATTCAGGGAAATAATCTTATCTGAAATCATAAAAATCAATTAATTCCATATAAGTTAAAAAAACATTCTTTTCGTACTTTGGCCGGAAAAGTCAAAAAGTACCTCGTACTAAAAACCACAAAATATTCCTTTCATATATTTTACTAAAACCTCACCAATTAGTAATATTGGATTTAAAAACTTTTAGGAGGATATAAATAATATTAAATATTTTGGAAACATGGATGTGGAGGATAAATACACCCCAGTAAATACCAAAGTATAAACAATCTCGGCTAAAAATGAGATTGTGATATTTTCCCTTACCTTAGGTCTTATTTGCTTCGTACGCATCCGAACCTCCTGTATAATGATTTAAATAGTGTTATTGACTTATTCCAGAATCTTAATCATTTTTATGAGATCATATATTGTCATATTCTTAGCTTCTTATTAGTAATATTTCATTGTTACTTGTTATTTGGGTGTTTATTGCTTTTTGTTCTTCTGCATGTTTTCTCGAATAAATTCTTATTCTTCTTTTTCGGTTAAAGATACATCATTTCCAGAATTTTATTAGTGTAATATATATCATATTTATTCATTCAATGCATTTATATAATCATTATGTAATGAAGATCATGTAGAATGAGTCGCATCACATCGTGGAGACGGTAGACCGTACGTACGCACGAGCGATGATATCGTTCCCATGATCGTGGAATTGTATTTAAGTGTATGTATACTATTTCAGAATCAATATAACTTTAAAATAATCATATATAGTTATTATTTACACCATTATACCCATCCAAGTAAGGTGGTGGTGGAAAACAGATTACACCACGACGTGGAGACGGTATTCCTTACGCACGCACGTGCGGTGATTTCATTTTCCATAGGATGGATAGAAAGTGAATTAGGGTTGTTTCATATTTATAATAAAATATCAGTATATGAGTGATACTGATGTTATTACTTCATAATGAAACAACTAAATAAGAGGAAGTAGAAGAAGAAATAAATTTGAAATAATCGGTAACAGACATTACCTCTTCTTTGAAGCGCCTCTTCTTAACCTACTATTAGGGCACTAAAGATGGACTTTGAAGAAGACCAGGACCTCTAGGATGATTCTAGGGAAGTGGAGAAGAGAAATCGTTAGAGGTTGGCCGAGATTGAAGTCTCAAAGTGGTGAGAGGAGGAGAGGGAGGAGGTTTTCTTTTATAAGGGAGGAGAGGGGCACCTTAGGAAAAAATTAAAATATTATTTTATAATAAAGTCATATTTGATTTATAATAGATCCAAATTGATTTATTTTGAATCTAAAGTGGGTATGGATATAAAGCCTCTCAACCAAAAGGTTTTAGACAAGTTTAGGTTACTATTTTAACCTTATCATATAGATTTAACTCTATGTTAAATAATTTAACTTTTACCATGTTTTCTTGTTTTATTACACTATATGGTTAATAAACATACTATAATAGTCCAAAAGAACCCCAAGTGGTTCATTATAAATATATATAACCTTATATAAGTCATTTGGCCGAACCTTAGATTTTTAAGAATATAATAACAATTAATAATATACTATTTCTTTTAAAAACTATTTTATATCAATTTTGACACTATTTGGTAATTGATTTTTGTGAAAATTATAACATCATGATTATTTAAAAAATAGTTACTTTAATCAATACTAACATGTCATATTAACCTATAAAATTAGTTGAATTCATAAAAAGTCTCAAATTATATTTATTTGGGTATTTATAACATCAATTATGTTAATATTTCATTAATAAGGTAATTACTGCATCAACATTGTATCATAAATAAATTAAATTATATAATGTCTAAAAATTATAAATAAAATACCATTATGTATTAAATATTTTTATATTTTTAATGAATATTTATAGTCGAATTTATATTATGTATAACTTTATATTAAAAATGTTTTATTTATTAAACCTTGATTTTAACTATTTTAACTCTTCTTTAAATAAAATAATAATAAGTGTCTTAATTTAATCCAAGTGGTCCTAAAGGGTAATATTTTATTCCTAAGTTTGTTTTTGGTCGAATTACACTTATCCAAATGAATTAAGACATGTGTTAGGGTAATAATAATATCATTTTACCCTTAATTACCCTATTTACTTTTAACCATGGTAAATAAAAGTAAAAAGTTACTATTCACCAAAAATTATTTTTATCTTATTGAACCAAATTTTACTCTTTAATATTAACCGTGCCTCTCGGATTTTCTAAATTCCACTCATAGAAGAGGTAAAATTATGTTTTATGTAAATATTCAAATTCTCCTAGGTGGTGGGTAAATGACGGTGAAAAGTTCTATAAAATTTTTATATATCTGAAATTATTATAAAATGACTCAAATTAATTACATTGAAAATATATAGGTATTATGTATCAATTTGGACCTAAAATAAATTTAAATAAAATAAATATTTATTTAAATAAAAATTCGGTTTTTAAATAGTAACCCAGTGTTTTCACTATTTATCAAAAATTGAAAGTTTTTAGAAAAATACCAAAAATTCACCATAGTCTAATTTCGATATTCCGAATCCAAAAATGAAGTCCATTTTGAATGATAAAATTTATAAAATTTCAAAAAGTGGGTATTACAATTCATAATGGCTAGTTTTAATAATATTTTAATAGCATATCGCTGTTTAGTGAAACTCGGTATTGCGTACAACACAAGCTATCGAGGAAGGCCGCGATTGCTTGTAAAGAAAGACACGCTATTGTTGTGTGTAGTGAAATATTCCTTTGATGATGTATATAAATAAAAACAAAATATTTCTCATAAACAATCTCGGGTGTTACACTAGATCTCTATAGGGACCATATATATGTACTACAAGGGGCTTTATTCCCATACCATGGGATATAAAGTGACATATATATATTATATACTTGGCCCGATTGTGGGATTACATCCAATTCATTAGTCTAATGACCCTAAACACAAACCACATACTCCTTTCCTTAAGGATGTTTACATTAATACATGGATCTCATTTATAATGGGTTAACCTCACCTTCGTTTCTTTGTATACAATCATATATTTTGGTCAAAGTTGAGAAACCTAATACCCATCAACATTTGATCAAATATGTATGAACTTAATCCTCAACCCATGATGGTACAAATTAGAAGACCTCAAACTATAAACCAACAAAATAATACAAAAAGTATTATCATTCTGTAAACCAATAAAGGGTTTCCTAGAAAACATTGAAGTCACTGCTCACTAATCCATTAAATTTAATAGTTTCAGAACAATTTAGTGGGAAAAATGGAAAAAGAAAAAATATTGTGGGGCCAAATATAGGGACTTAAAAAATTCTAGACATACCCTCTAGGACCCTTGTTCAAGGAATCATTTATATTGGATCTCCCTTACTCAATTGAAATGGGTTTAATATGTACTATAGGTATATTTTCATTCACAACAAGACTACCTCTTCACATTGAGTAGATCACCTATTTTATTGATTTTATACTCAATAATATCACGTAATATCTCCTCTCCTTGATAATATGTTCAATACATAGTGGAATTACCATTAGGGTGATCAAATCCTTCTTGAATAGCATTTTCTCTAGGAACCTTCTTCATCACTTTGATTTATGAATCATCACCAACCCAATTAATTGAGTTTAGATACTCCCCTTGCAATCTCAAAACCTTGATCCAATTTATCCTCACAATTATACCTTTCATAGAAACATTGTTAACAAGGAACTTTACAAATCTAAATGGAACATACTTGGAATTTTTGGTGAACAACATCATTGAATTTTAGATAATAAGTAACATTTATTGGATATTTTGGTCCTACTAGAAAGGTCCCCCTTAACCATATACACGATCTATGGATTTTGCACTATACTAGATTCTAATATTACTAATGGTAAACCTAATACCACTAGTCTAAATTTCCTACTAACTATGAAATTTATAGGCTATGATTTTGGTTTTCCATAACCCAAATATTCATTTGTATTCCAAAATAGTAAATGTTACACATTTTTACATCATTCCCACTTCCAAAGAAAGTTTATTGAATTTTATTCTTGTAACCTTTTATATTTGAGAGTTATTCTCCTATGAAGATCTAAATATATCAATTTGAGATAATATTATTGGAAATCCTAAAACCTTGAGTTGAGATACTTCTCTAGTAAATTCTTATTAAATGGTTGTTCCTCGTAGCATGAATTTAAACCACATGAAAAAATGGTCCAAGATTGATGAACATAAATTAAATTCAAAATTTCTGGTATAGTATATATTACTAATGGAACCTTTATTCATATTGGGTTTTATCTAGAACTTTCTCAATAAAATTCCCCATATTGTTTAGTCAAACCTATGTCACAATAAAATTTAGCAATGTTTGATCAAATCTACTTGACATTAACGCCAACTCTCACCGGTATGAGTACTAAGACCATAAAATACATGATCCATCCCTAAAGGATATCTGTATATGAAGTTGTAGGAACTCCATTCACATCAGGTTTTTCCTCACCCACGTCATTATGTAGAATACTTCATTTTGTTAAAAAATACATGACCCTAAAAAGAAATGATAAATGGTTCATTTTATCAAACCTTTAACATAAACTCCCATCAGCCTGAATTTCATGACCTCAAACTTCCAATGGAATGATACATTGTTATCATCGGGTTCAAAACTCATAAAGGGTGGTTTGGGAAAAATTCAAGTCTCTGATTTATAGTCTTTCACCATACCACACTTAGTCAAAATATTTTTGAATTTGAAACAAAATGAAAATCATAAAACCTGTTAAGTAAAAAACTCACGAAGGGATTCTTAATAAAGGAAAAGTTCCTATCTACTAAGCCTCTCCACCAATTTCTTAGACAATTTATAGGGTGATAATCTAGAGATATAAATCTCATGGGGACCATTATTCAACTCTAGAAAAAAATGAGTTATAATCGTTATGTCCATCACCCTAAGAAAAAATTAAGGCACCCTTATTTCCAAGGGTTCATAGTACTTGTTTCATGAATTAAAAATGAACGACATATGGTCTATCCTGCATAACCATTAAATTTATCAGAGCATTTTGTGTTATATGAAGTAACCTTCTTACACAATAGAGATATCCATGTACTATATCATTGAAATTTGGTTATGTATCCACAGTTAGATTCTATTAATAACATTTTCCCCTTTTCCAGTGTGATATCCTCATCTACACAATATTTTATTCAATAACATGAAACAAATATTAGGATACATATTCCCCCCCCACATGAGAAATATCTATGTTAGGATCATTTGAAGAACTATGTTAGTAATGATTATTGTTCTTACAAGATATGAAGGGAAATTCATATATCCAAAATTAGAAACATCCTTAAATTCCACATTCATTCCATTCCACCTTCCATCCAAGAATTTATACCTTTAATAATTATAGAAACCAAATAATTATGTTAAGAAACTCTTTCCAGAAACATAAAAAATAATTTAGTTGAGATTCACCTTTGGAAAGAATCCTCTTTAGTGAGACAGTTCCAAAATCCCAAAAGATATACATGTTATATGGAAATTTACCGTATATTTACATTAAAAATTATATTCTTTTCATTCCAAATGAATCCAATTTGTGGGTGGGGGGATATTATTGGTTCAAAAAATTTATTCCATGAAATTTTCGATAGAATACACTGTATCCTGACTTAGATACCACATGTTTAGTTTGATAGGAAATAATATCTATGCTTGAAGATGAAGAAAATTAAATCTTTATGTGGTGTATCATTTATCAAACAACCAGGTATAGAGATTACTCAATAGTATTTCCAAGTCTAGTGATGTGGTCGTGAGAACCTCCTTCAAAGAGTAGTCCATGGATTTTACTTGTTTCCAGCAAAAAAGTAATCAAATTTGAAAAACCCATTTTGAGGGACCTTTTGGTACTTTCCCCTTATAAAAAATTCTATTAAGTTTTATCCAATTTATCTAATGGTATGGTTGACCTTCTAGGCTTATATTTTACTATTCAAGGGTCCAAAAAAATTACATATCAAAAGTTATGGACTTAATAAGTAAGAATTTTTTTATTAAGCAATCTAGGCTTACACTCAAGTCACAAAGTTATCTCTTTCACTCGACTCCCTCACCCATCTCCTATGATTTATCATGTCCTCACACAATGGTCCCTATCCATGTACCCAAGTATTATCTATGTGCCCCACATTACCTTTGCATATTATATGTCCCAATTCCTCACCATAATTAATAAATAACCCCCACATTCAAATTTTGACAAAAATAGATGTGAATAAAAATGACCAAGAGAGGTATGACCCTCATTCTCTCTACCACTTACGTGTTCCACTAAGGATAACCACATGTGTTTTCAATTGGAATGTGCTAACTTGGTACACCACCTATGCATAACACTTGTGAACACCCATTAAACACCCACACTTGGGTGCACCATGCTAGTACCCACACTTGGGAGAACCGCTTTGTGCATGTCCATCACCTGAGCACCCATACTTGGGAAAACCCTTTGCACATTTCATTTACCTGGGTGCCCATACTAGGAAAAATATTCATGAAAGACCTCACTATGTTGAATCAATTCAACTAGTTATCATACATGGGAACCAATTTAAGTAGGATCTATACCCATGAAACTAATCATACCATACATAACTTGTGTTGAGATTATCCTATTAGTCTTCAAAACAACTTGTTTTAAGATACTCCCCTTGGTTTCTTAGAATAGCTAGAGTAGAGATACTCCACTTTGTTTCTCCAAATTCCAAGAATATAGATATTCTTTTCACCCCCAAGATATATTCACCTGGGAAACATGTCTGGGTAAACCATATTGGCCTCTTTTAGGTGTAATCCCCAATATTTCAAATAACCATTATTTTCATAAATACTGATTGATAGGGGGTGGGTGGGGGGACAAAACATATATTCTACTACCTAGTTTTTTATAGAGAGGTTGAACCGAAATGGTAGATCATTTGTAAACACAATTCAATATTCTATTGTCTCCCTTTTCCCTGGTACATGCATATTTTATGGTCCTTCTTATAGGTTTAACCCCCCCAACTCTTCCTCAAAGGGAAATAAAGATACATAATCCCCACTCACTCTTTTTTTATCTCCTATCATGAATGAAGAATCCCACCAGGTTAGAAAACATGTGTGAGCCCCACTTTCACAACAACATCATTTTATTAAATAAAATAGGGCTAGAGACTGAAGTACAATGATGACGAGAAAGAAACTATAAGGGCCAAAATCAATGAATCCCAAGATCATCCCATTGATCTAATCCAACACTATTAGATGGATAAGTTCCCAAACTAGATAAAAATGTAACTGAATCACCTTGAGAGACTATGGAAGCTAATTTTTTTCCAATTTATTACCTTTGTTCTAGGTATGAATGACATCCATGCAATTATTAATGAGTATTATACACTTACTCATATAATAGGAGACCATTTAAGGAGAACCATATAGGATAATAAAAATGTTTTATTTGATTATGGATTATATGTCTACCATATCCAAGATGATATTATAAAGACTAAAAAGATAAAGACATGAAAATGGTGCCATAGATTTTTCCTAAAGGGAGTCGACGATACTGAAGAATGTTATGAAATCTAGAATAATGGATCCCCTAGGATCCTAAATAATACCCCCACATAACATCATTACCATGATGCATGACCCATGTTTATTCAGTTTGGGCCTTATACTGTGTGGATTCCATAGAACCTACTACCCTTGGAGACCATCAGGGGTGGGAGAGGGAGTATTGGTACTCGAGAGGAACCTAAGGGAGGGAGAAGTTGTCCATTTTTTTAATAAGACAAGACAAATTGATCAACAAGATATTTGTCCTAACAAAGAGATCCATCATTGATAAAGTGACACCCTCAAACATGGATTTATTCTTACTCTTCCATATAAACCAAAACACTTCCTAAAAAATGATCATTCTCACGTTTCACTCTATGCTATTTCTCTCTACACCTTGAAACCATAGATTGAAGAATGAAGAATATAATGTGACCTGAGTAGATTTAATAATGAACTCACAAAACGTGCTCTAGACCACACACACCCAGTAACTTTCGATAAAAAGGTGAGGTATGTACTCATACCAGGGATTAAAATAATAGATAAACCTTAACACCAGATTAATTCCAGAATGCTTGATATGCTAATCAGTGGATAAAGATTTTTTTACAGATATTCTATTCTAAGAAGTTGAGTTTTGAAGGGATCTCCCTACTACGAAGCACATCACCCATCAATCCAGTTCTATAGGATATAGAACAAACTGATGATAAAAAATCCCATAGAAAAAACCTGATGATGGGCCAGGGAAAACAAATTTATTAGGGTCAGATTTCAGTTTCATGAGATATAAGATCTTGTGTTTATCCTCATAAAAAATGTAATTACTGAATCCTTGAAATATTTCCCATTAATAAAAATAATTTCTATCATAGGGCACCCTAGAAACTTATAAATAAATTGACCGAGTTCTAGATCGAAAAATTTATGTTTCTTATAGCGACGATCCACCAGGAGTGATGATGAAGAACCAATATGTGTGGGTGAATAGATAAAAAAATGGTAGAAGAGTTCCTTCATGGAGACTCCATGATATTATTATATTTTTGAGCCATGATTCTTACCCACATCTTCCACATTTCAATATCCTACAATTCCATCTTTTTTAGCGAGGCATGCATCTTTCCTGAAACACTCCTAATGTTGATGGAACCCTCCTTCACCAACCTCACCATCCTAGACCATTACACCCATTTATTATTTCCATCTACATTATCATAGCAAAATAATGATGCAGGAATATTTTCAATGATTTTGATGAATTCCTTAGGCACATTGGGGACATATAAAATGGGCATGGGGAATGTAGTAACCAAAGGGTTAAACAATGTTATACGACCACCAAAGGATAGGAACATTTTTTTACAATTACCAAAGAGAACTATTATCTTGTGAAAAACCTTATTGAAATGAATAATTAAAATATTTATTGAAGATATTGAAGAACCAAGGTAATACACCAAGGAAATCCATCAACAAATAGCTAAATTTCATTCCAAGGAACTAACCCTCCTTTTCATGCACCACGATGAAAGGTAGATGCTACTCTTCCCATGGTTATCAAATTTTCCACTCCAATTAAATTATTCCTAAAGAATTTTATTTATACTACAAATATATCATCTACTTACATTATGAAAAATAATTGTATCATCTATATGAGATGATAAACTCCACTAAAATTCTATATGCACTCATATGTAAGAATACTACAAGTAGATAGGATTGTATTAATGAAAAAACTAATAAATTATTGCACTAGAATGAATAATCCAAGAGACAACATATCACCTTGTCTAATCATTCACATCGATTTGAAGAAGCCATAGTTCTTCCCCATGAAAGATACGACAATGAATATTGAAACGAAACATCTGTATAGAAGGTCGAAGGACTAAGTAGAGAAGACCATGCATGTTAGAACATTTAAAGTAAATATCCACTTGATTATATCCTAAAATTTCTCCATATCCATCTTGAAATATAAATTATGGAAAAACAACTTTTGGTTGATATATCTTATCATTTACTGTGCCTAACCAATTTAATAATGACATGATATACCTCTAATGAAGTCGTTTTGTTCATATGAGACCAAATAGGGTAGGAGAATCAATAATAATATATTGATAATAGTGGGCATGACATTGTAAGGATAATACAACATACTTATATGATGATAATGATGAAGAAAAGATGGATCCTTAACCTTTTGAATAAGCACTAGAGTAGTTTCACTAGCCACATGAGGTAGATAACCATGCAAAAAAAATCTTTCACTACACCAACAAGGATTATCCTGGACAGGTTCCATAAATACAGATAGAATGATATTGGGAAACCATTAAGACTAAAAAAACTATCCTGGGTGATGTTGAGAACAACATCATAAATCTCTTACTCATTTAGCATAGAATTGAAGGATATATTATCTCGAGAATAATTCTTTTATAGAATAAATCAAAAAATCTATCCATTTCCCCTTGGATAGCCACTTTACATGATATTGTTCAGAATTGTGATTAGATATTGAAAGTGAAGGTCATCCATACCTCCCACCATGTCACTATCATCTATGAAGGTACCATCCTCCCAGAAACTGATAATGAATTTCTTATTTCTCACACCAATCATGGTTCAAACATGTGAGGACATATTGAAAGTAAAGGTTAGATATACATCCACTAACATCATATTCATACAGAAAGGTACCATCCTACAAGAGAATCATATTTTATTTTTTGTTTCTCACACTGAGCATGACTCACTTGGTCTTAGAGGTTTAGTTGCTCATTCAGTTAGCATAATTGAGATGCATCATTGGAATCTCCTTTTAAGTCATAAATACATGACACTAATGTAAATAGCACACATACTTACTATATGATGATAAACTTCATAGATAGGTCCTTACATATCACCTTAATCTATATAACCTAAACTATGTGGGTTTTGATTCCTACTCTCATAGGATACATAGGACACCTATTTGAGGTTTATTCCTAAATGCACCACAACTACTGCATCCCTGGATGATGTTAAACTAATGAGTTCCCAATTTCTTCAATTTCAACCAAAGAATAATTATTTAATATGAGAAGGATGAAGAAAACCTAATATAAACATATTTTTACATAAACATAAGGTTTAGATCATATTGTTGTAATTGTGATAACCAGTCCCACAATAGGATTTGTTAAGGATTCATGAAAAATATTAAATCTATAAGAGAGTATAAGAGTAGGAAAGAATCCCATAAAAAAGTTGTGATGAGACTGAACTCACACACACTCTAATAACACTATTTTAAACCACATAATTCATACATAGATATTTCATATTAATAGTTGAATATTCATTACATAACATTTCAATACATGATACAATTATTTAGGTTTAGTATCTTTGGAAACATGGAAACATAAACAACTTATTCATAAAATAACTACATCATCCCCCACTTATTTCTTCATTAAAAAAACCCTTTTTATACATATCATACTTAATACCATTATTCATAACTTGGGTAAAATAAACATAAGAAAAGGGTGGTCTTAGATGCTCTGTAAGGGTAAACAAGAAAGATACCAGTAATCCTATAAGTATAACATTAATATAAGGATATATGAACATGATCTTAACATTGGGAAACTATACAATACATATCATAGATCAAAACCTTAAGTAATGGTATAAATCATGGTAGTTAATAAGACATGAATCATAAGATAATTAAAGAACCCAATCCCTGAGAGCATAACATTGACATAAGATACAGAATTTTGGCACACAAATAAGCATATAAAATCATTTCTTAGTAGTCAAGGATCCATTACAAGGCTATCATAGTGTAATGGGTTCACTCTCTAAACCATCATAGTAGTCAATTTTCACTCCCAAGAATATAATAGTTGGAATAGTACCTAAAATCCCTTTTTTTCTAGGTATGTATTACTTTTAGTTTTTCAATGAACATCTTCATTTGAGTTTTCATTCTTCTTTAAACCTTGTTGGATGAGTCTCGTTCGGAGACAAATATATTTTACATGGGAAAATGACCTAAATTTCATATATGAAAGTTTTTTGAACAAACAGAGTCTAGGTATAGATGTGTTAAAGGGGATTATGAGGGTTTCACATGAGTTTGGAAGGCTTCAGAGGTGGTTCAAGATATTTTGAATAAGAAAGAATTAAAGATGTATATAGGAAATTTACACATGATGTAAATGATAAAAAACATGTAAAAATTTCTAAGAAGATTCCAAGAAATGGGTACATAGAATTAAATGAATACACTCCATGAAAATGGTTCATTTCATGTAATGTTTGATTACAGTTATTTTAACTTGAGGCGATCCATATTTTCAGCATAACTCAGAAATAGATAATTACACACTGTGTGAATATTACAAACCATATATTTATTAGGATTAACAGTTTTAAAGTCATTATGTTCTTATTTTTTCATTCCACCTTTATGAATCCTCATCTCCCTCAGACCATAGGATATTTCCATGTTATTTTGGAGTGCTTTTCTCCATTATAGATATACCAATAAAGAAATTAATCCCTGATGAGTTTTCTTTATTAGGTTTTACCCTCTATACCACTTATTATCCATTTTAGTGGTTGAATTTCTTAACTGTATTTGTTTGGATGTTAATCTTGATCTTAAGTGACATTGGTTAATTCTTGCGATCTTATGTGCCTTCATTCTTTTTAGAGTTATTGGTTAGAAGTGTTGTCTTGATCCATAGTTAAAGGTATTTGGTCTATAACTAATCACTATAGTATATTTAATTGTTTAATTATGTGAACTATTGATATTATGTCGAAAATATATGAACATTATTTAATTTAATGATGAATTACAATAAAACCAGCATTGGATTATTCATTAGATCCCTTTAGAGACAATGGTATAGAGACCTAGGTTGTATCTAACTGTAATGTGAGTCTATATTGGAATTATAATAATTTGGATAATTGTTAAAAGATATTTTATAATGACATGATACCATATATGATTTCATGATATAGAATCACCTTGGAAATGGACTATTGTTATTGTAATGACTATGTTTGATATAACATGATTGGGGGGAAACTAGCATATTAATGGTTTAGGATTCAACTGATAAATGGAATGTGTAATTTAAAGAGAAATGTTAATTTGAAGATTTAACAATTGAGGTTTATGATATGACAATGTTATATCCTATATTTTATGACTTATGTTGCGATGTCTGATATAATGTTTATAGCGAGGGATTGATCGAACATCATTCTATAATTCTTATATAGAGGGATTAGACTAGTTTTATGCTATAATTATTATATAGAGGCCTATTCTAGGTGATAATATAATTTTAATTTAGAGGTCTCCATTTAGTTTTGCTGTAATTATTGTAGTTCTTGGTTAGGTTAGGCTGAAATTCTTATATATATATATTTACATGGTTATGTTACAATGCTTATATATAGAGCATAGATCAAAATTTTAAATTCTTATATAGGGGGATTTCTAGGTTATGTGATTATACGATGGACATTTTGGATTGGATTTCATGGTTTTGATACATTCTAAGAGATATTATAGCATGGCATCAAAGTAGGATGATTGCTATATGATATTAAGTTGATTAAATATTATATTTGTTTATCACTTTATTTCACACACTTATTATCATTCTGGTTTTTTAGACATGGAGGTGTCAACCTTCTAAGTTTTACTCACACTATATTTAGGATTCTGTTTGATACTCAAGTAGATTACATGGTTATAGGTTAGGACCAGGTCAAGGGACCTTGTTGTTGAGTGTTTCTTGTTGGTTGGGTTGGTGTTTGGAGACAGGACTGACATGGGGTTCAGGACAAGGGTATTTTGAGTTTATTTGTTCCATCTGGTTCTTTTATTTTTATTACATCAGTTTGATATTTATATACATTTCAAATGATCATTAGATGGTTCACTATAATTTCTTTTATTTGTTCCTCCTTTTACTTCCCATTTGTATGTTACACTATTTCCTCTATTTTCCATTACATTGACATCTGTTTATTTACAGTGTATTATAACTATGTATTAGGGGTTATAGTCTTCCCATTATATTCTTCCCACCACCACATCTAGTTAGCAAACTCTAGAATATGGGGAGGTGTGCTTGAGGGCCTATTACTGACCTGATTTGGCCATTGAGAGTGTTTTGGATCAGGGGACATTACAAAGTTCTATCATAGGAGCAAGTTTATTTTCTTGTTTGCTTCAATACTATCTGGGAAGCCTAAAAATGAGACTAGGATGTGTTGTGACCTCATAATGAGATTTCTAATGGGAGTAGAAAACCAATATATGGGGGGGGAACCAAGTACCCAGGGATGGTATTTCCATTCATGATGTTCACTTGTTAAAGTTGATGTTATTTTACCATGGGTGATTCACATTTGTGTGATGTTATTATTTATTACGATTTATAATCATGGGCTTGTATGGAATGACATGAGTATGCATGCATCATGATAAGAAAATTGGCATATATCTAGACTATAATGACCAGGAACTTTCATGTAATGTTTTTTAATATATGGGAATTTTACGAGTCTGTGAAAATTGATGGCGCGTGATTCCGAGGTGCGGTGTGCCCGAGATGAATTTCCGAACTTTTTTTTTCAGGTACATTCAATATACGTGTGAGCGGGTTTTTATTACTTTTGAACTGGTGCTCGGAATTTGAATCCAAGGGTTCCATTGAACTCGCAGCGCCGATATTCGCTTAAGGGGACCTTTACCTTGACCGAAGTAGGTCGAGGGTGAAAGTTAAATTTCGAGTTTTCCATTGAATAATAGAATAAAATAAAAATGTTTTACATTTTTATTTTTCTTCAAACCCTCCACATGAGGTTATGGAGGTGTGGACCACCAGAACTAAACCTCCCATGAGAGGTTATGGAGGTGGGGACCACCTGAACTAAAACCTCTCATGTGTTATGGTGGTGTGGACCACCCGGGGATAAAACCCCCTTGAACTCCCTCTTAAATGTGGGGAAGCCTCTTGAACTTCCCCACATTAATTATGCCAACTCCTCTTGATTAATGGTGAAAATTAAAATTAAATTAATAACCTAATTTAATTTATATTGGCTATTCTTTCATTGGGATAAGTATTGTAAAAGAACTTGGAGGAAGTTTTCCCTCTCCAACAAAGAACACCTCCCAACGAAGAACGACCACCAGGGATCAAAGAACAAGGAAACCGACCCCAAGACAGATCGGATGTACCTTGCGGAGGGAAGCAATGTAGGACATCTTCAATCGACAATTGTCCTTCCCTTATCATCGACGTCAACAAACAAATAAAGGTAGGGTGGATGTTTGAATTTGTACCATTCCCGTTCTTGGAAAATCTTTGTGAATCAAGGAAGAAATTATAACTTCTTGTTACCGCCCTAACGCGGAGAGTGAGAGCCAAAACAACATGTCTCGTCCTCTCTGAAAATCATGGATCTTTTGTGTGTTCTTTGTGATGGTGATGGTGACCAATGCCAGTGGTTGGCACTGGAGGAACTCGAGAACCAAGACGAAGGAAATGAATGAATGGCGACTAATCAAGATGGCCGCCGATGAAGGCATGACACTCCGCCGTCTGCGGCCATGCTGTCCATGGCCTTCACTATCCACAGCCTCTGTACCCCGTGGTGCTCCGCCATCCAATGACCCCCGCGGCCTTGCGCCATCCAGTGGCCCCTGTGGTCTCACGCTGTCCCGCGGCACTCACGGCCTCTGCCGCCCTGCGGCACCCGTGACCACCCACAGCCTTCCCGTCCCATGCAGCCTCCGCACCTCCCTACGTCACCTAGGTCAGGCCGCCCAGCGTGGGCCAGTTCTCCAAGAGCAGGCTGGGCCTATTCGGTCCGATAGGGTCATACCGAACATGGACCCACTTCGTCCCATTTACACACATTCAACCATATCTTTGGCACCAAGTGTCCATTTGATGAACCATCTGCGACACCGATAACCTTAGAGTGAGATTGTCCCATTGGTATACCCCACTGGAGATTTGGATAAAGTGGGAGAACTATTGGGTTCGATTGAGCACGAATCCAACCAGGCCCTTGGGACAAAAAGGCTAATAACTTACAGACCGAGCGTCCGATTGAGGCACCAGATATTGCATTGAGACCCCTATGTATTGGGGATGGTTTGAGATAATTCCTTGTGATACATTGTGGTAGTGGGAGTATCAACCTGAGTCTTATGGAGCAGACCATCCTAGAGACAAGGAAGCGTAGTGCGAGAACCCTATAGCTGGCTGTGACGTGAAGAATGAAGAGTGATCTTGTGTGGGTCAGCATCGAGAGATCATGTGTGGGTTAGCACCTATTTATCCTGTGTGGGTCTGCACCGAGCAATCATGTCTGGGTCAGCACCTAGCGTTCTTGTGTGGGTCATAACTGAGCGATCCTTTGTTGGTCAGCACCTAGAGATCCTCTTTGTGTCAGCACCTAGCGATCCCGTGTGGGTCAACACCTAGAGATCCAGTGTCGGTCAACACCTAGCGATCCTGTGTGGGTCAGCACCAAGTGATCCTGTGTGGGTCAGCACCTAGCAATCCTGTGTGGGTCAGCACCTAGCGATCCTATTTGGGTCAGCACCGAGTGATCCTCTGTGGGTCAGCACTGAGCGATCCTGTGTGGGTCTGCCTCTTAACAGAGTAAGATGATTTAGTAGCTACATCTAATCATCTCTACTACTATACTTAAGATATACCTGGTGTGAGCTGAGATCATACCTGTGTGGTAATTTCATTGTAGAAATACCTTTGTGGTATTCTTCTATGTGGCGTACCTGTGTGTTACTTGCCTTCGTATTTTTCCTTCCATTGTAGAACAATGGAGCTTTCGGCTTTGAGTTGGACTCTATGTTTTCCTCATGATTGAGATGGGGTAACTCGATAACTTAGGTATATGTATGGGCATATACCAAAGTTGGGTTATCAGTTGTTTCCTTCCTTTTTGGTTTATCCATTATGGATTTTGTGAGACCTTGAGGGTCTCAGGGTCCCTACTGAGTATCGTTATACTAACCCCTGCATGGGATATACCCACACTTCGTTGTGTTTGGTGCAGATGACGAACATCACTAACTAAGGACGAGGGTACTAGTACTAGAGGTAGCTCGGAGGTGGACATTAGACGAGGAAAACCACAGAGATAGCCATTCGTGAGCTGTACCTACCCTTCTGGTAGGATTCGTGGTGGATGATCCAGGAGTAGTTCCAGTTCACTTGTATTTTCAGTTGCTTTGTACTTTCCAATTGGGCTTGTATTCTTCCCCTTTTTACTTATTGTACTCACTCTACTTACTATTCAGTTTACTTGATTTTGTATCTTGTTGTGTGATAGGTTTTGTGTGTTACTGGTTATAGAGGCAATGACTTCCCAGTTTTAGGGAATATGCCTTCGGTGCTAGTTGCTAGCCCCTGGCCTATGGAAGGCGGGCTTGGGGTAGTCACGACACGAGCCCCAGGGGATGGGTCTTGACATTGACAAGCAATTTTCTTGATAAGAACATAGTTATAACATGTGGTATATTTTCCTATATGAGCTACGAAATAAGATACCTGTTATATCTGATAAAGTATATGAAATAACTATTTTGTTTTTCTAAAACACTTGCAAGCCATGTTTAGAGAGACCATGATCTATTGTTTCTATTTTATTATTAATTTTTGAGTTTGAACATGTTGTTATCAAGTGTTAAAAAGAAATTGTTTTTCTTGTAGGGAAAATTCCTCCTCATAATATTTGAATTGAGTGTCAGGAGAGTGTAAATTTTCATGCTCCTAACATAGATGAAACAAAGATTCCTATATCTCTTGAGGATCACAAGGATGTTCAGCTTCATAAAAACTTCTGGAAGGTCATCCAATCCATGGAAAGAGAGACTATTCACATTATGAATTCAATGTTGGAGAATAAGATAGAGTATAAGATACATCATCCACCTACATTCATTATGTAGAGTGGCACGAGGAAGCAGAGTTTAGGATTGAGTCATTCCATATGATCTTGAAGAACCTTTATAAACCTGAAGATAGGAGGGTGAAGATTCCGATGTACATGCTTCATGGAACTTCCAAGAATTGGTGGGATACTCTTGAGAATGTTTTAAAGTAAGAGGAGTTATCTTAATATGATTTCAATGAAATGTTTCTGAGCCACTTCTATCTAGAGACATTGTGTGATGAGATTGATCACAAGTTCATGCACTTGATATAGAAGGTAATGTTAATGATGGACTATGATGTGTATTTCACCAACATGTAGTGCCGTGAGCTATCTTTGATAGCTGATGAAATCTTTAGGTTGAGAAGTTTTCAGGATGGTATTTTCTAGGAGATCATGTTATAGGTGAACATATTTCTCTTGAGTTTATTTTTGGATGTGATGAATCAGAAACTCAACATAGAAGGGAATCTTGGAGAGACACCAATTAGTGGCCAGACTATTTCATTATGGAAAAATAGGATCAATTATTCAGGGGTAATAAGAACTACTATGATAGTTATCACCAAGACAATAATTGGAAGAGTAGTTAGGGAAGTGTGCAACCATCTTAGGACTATGTTCCATTGTATTACTATCAATATGGAAATTTGGGCCACGTGTTAAATTAGTGTTTATACCTCACTATAGAGTTCCATGCTTATGGTAGGATGGGTCACCTACATAGGTTTTATAAGGGAATGTAGCAGAAGAGAAGTTGAAGGGTATTATGAGAATTACAAGAGTCTTGTATGGAATCAACTATCCCTTATAAGAAAGGTATTTTGAGTACCAATGGAATTTCAGTTGAGGTAGGTATGTGGTACAATATCATGTAGTGAGAATAGCTCATGGGAATTGGAGTAGATCACTAGGAAGAGGGTCAAGTTAGCTATACACTATGAATTCTACCCTGGATAGTATGGATTTAGGAACTTCTACTTTTAGAGGTACTATTCTTATATCATCTACCCTTTTTTGTTTTTTACATGATTATCAAATTCCTTTTTATTTTATTAATTTTAAATGTGTTGGGATAGGTTGTGGAAATTTTGGATCATTTTTCATCATCGATACACCACTAGGAGCGTGATCATAGAATATAAAATGATTCAATATTTGTTCTCTAGAAATTGGTGGATACTATTTATTTGGGGAACCATTCATAAAGGAAATGATAAGATTAAATTTGATTCTTGGTATGGATTGGCTAGTTCTATACTAGGATCATATTGAATATTTTTAGAGTAAAGTTAACCTTCTATGTTTAGAAAGATACATCTATTTTCACTAGGGTTGGTTGGATCTCCTGGAAGGACATGTTAGACAAGTTCAGTAAAAAATGGATTATATCCTAGCATAGATAATACATCTTTTTCTAGATGATGGTGGGATGCATAAGGTTGATATTCCCCTAGTAGTAAAATATTTTTAGGATGTATTTCCAGATGAGTTCTATGGATTACCACCCAAGTGGGAGATTGAGTTCACGATTGAGTTGGTGTCGGATGTAGATCCATTTTCTATTCCACATTATATGATGACACCAATAGAGATTTGAGAGTTGAAAGTTAAATTTGATGATCTAGAAGCTAAATGTTTCAAATGTCCAAGTACATATCTACAAGGTTCTCTAGTTTTTTCTTCCATGAAGGCTAATGGGACTTTGTACTTGTGTGGATAATATCAAAGAATGAACTAGATGATGGTCAAGAATTGGTAACCCCTTCCATGAATCAACGATATATTCGATTAGTTGAGAGGTTATATGACCTTATTCAAGATCAATTTGAGATCAAGATACTACCAATTAAAGATGAGAATATCAGATATACTCCAGAATGCATTTAGGAGCATGTATAAATTTCATGAGTTCATAGTGAAACCATTTGGTTAAACAAACACACTGACAATGTTCATGGCCTTGATGAATCAGATATTTCATTTTTTTCTAGATCAATTTGTGGTGGTTTTTTCAATGAAATATTTGTGTACTCCTCGTCAATAGATTATCATTCCCAACATATTGACACCCTCTTGAGTATGTTGAGAGAGAATCATCTTTAATCCATGCTTACCAAATATTGTTTCTTGATTGTTAAGTGCACTTCTTGGGTTATGTCATCATAGAGGAAGGAGTGTCAGTGAAATCATAGAAGGTTGTTCCAAGGATTCTTGTGACAAACCTAATAATGTATTTAAAATTTATAGTTTTCTATGTTTAGTTGGTCATTACTAGCATTTTATCTAGGAATTATTTAGTCTAGAAGAACTGATATATGGGATAACCAATAAATGAATGATTTTTTTTAGTGAGATGCTTGCAAATGATCTTTTCAAGAGATTTATTTTAGGATGGCCTCATCATATATCCTCATTGTACCTATTTTAGCTAATGAATATTCTATGTACTGTGATACAATTATAGTTGGACTCAGAGTAGTTTGGATATTGTAGGATTGATTTGTTAGTTATGGATCTAGACCGTTGAGACAACATAAGAGGAATTATCCTACTCATGATCTGGAGATAGTTATAATGGTAATTCCTTAAGATACTACATACATTATCTTATGACAGAGAGGTTTTTGGTGTGCATATACCATAAGAGATGTAAGTACATCTTTTCTTAGCTAGTCCTGATCCTTCGAAATAGGAGGTGGGTTGAGTATCTTTAGAATTTTTTACTTCAAGTTGGATTGTACACTGTGAAAGGTGAACACTCTTTCCAATATCTTCAGCCACAAGATGGATACAGAGGATGTGTGGGAATATTGCGATCATTTGAAGATGATGAAGGTCTTTGAAAAAATTCATATATATGTTTAGGAATCCTATAGATGAGTATATATGACATCAACATTTGTTATACATATGCTTTTGAATCAAATCAAGATAGAGTAGTATTTTAATATGAACATCTTGGTTCTGTGAGATGAAATATATGGCGGGGAGACACCATTAGGATGGTCTCTTTCCTGTGACAATCTAATTATTTTACATTGATGATTATGGGTTCGTATGGTCTTGCACAAGGATCTGATGAGAGAGTTTCATGCTTTATGATGTGAGGTACATTCGGGTTTGAAAAATATGTATTGTGACCTTTGTAGATAGTTTTGGTGATAAGGAGTGAAGAATGAGGTATTTGGATTCATGGTGACAATTTTCACCTATCATTATGTGAAGGGAGAGCATTAGAGGCCTGTTGGGCTATTGTAGCCAATGACTATTTGATGTGAGATATAAATTTCCACATTTTTATCCATTATTCATTTAAAACTCCATTTATTTTAATTAAAATACTTGGTAAAATAATGGTTTTTGTGATTTTGAATAATTTGTAACTTCAATTATTAAATGGATAAGTTAATGTTTTGATTAATATTTTCTTCTTTCTGAATTTATTTTATAAATCCTCACAATTCGTTTTTTATTTAGAACTGAAAAAAAGATTGGAATTAAATTTCAAGTTATTTATATTTTAAAATATTTAACTATTGTTTTTAATTGATTTAACATTTTAAATTAATAAATAAAAATACTAAATTTAAATGAAATTATTTTTTTAGAATGCAGGTTGTAAAAAATATCAAAGGAAATACATTGATTGTGCCCAACTAACCACACTGTGTGTAGTTTCCAACAACAATTTATCTCCTTGGAAACTATATCATCCACAAATAGCCCTCTTTCCACCGTAATTCTTCTCACAGTTAGTACACAAACCAATATCACTCCCTCACACTACTGAAAGAATCCTCCACAGTCAACAGAGTGACCATGGGTTCCATCCTCAGTAGACTGGGAGCTCTTTCCACTATCATCCACTATGATACGTCACCTCTTTAACCACATCTCTCGCAACTAACATCACATGAACCAAACCTCTGCCATTTGTACAATTGGAGGAGAGAGAGCTAGCTTCCAACTATAAAGAAGTACCCCCACCGCAAAATAGATTAGTAAATTCTTTTGAGTTACTACCAACCATGATGAGTGATGGGAGGGATGCTGGAACTATCAAAGCCCTCATCTATTAGATCTGAGAACCACATACTACTCACTGCTATATCTTTATATGAGATGACCCAAAGAGATTGACTAACACTAAGAAGATCCATGACCGAGCCTGTGAATAAGAACCCCTAATCGAGACCTGCGCTTCCAAAACTGAAAAACTAAGGAAAATGAAAATAAAAATCTATATCAAAAATAAATAAATATCTATAATAATAATAGTATACATATATATTAATAATATAATTTATATAAAATAATAATAATAATAATATACATATATATTTATAATATAATGTATATATAATTACAACTATATATATTTATATATATATTAATATATATAATGTATATATACTAATATATCTCTGTGTATTTTTAAATACAAATTATTTGTTTTTTACAGTGATGTCCAAAGGATCGAACCCAAAATTGACGTTCAATTCTTTTCTAGTCAATGTCTAATTTCTAGCAGATGAAACTGCCACCATGAAGCATTGGAAAATATCTAATAACCCGAATGAATAAGAAACTAAGATGCTCCTAACAAAATTGACCTCAACCATTGACCACAACACATAGAATTCATTTGAAGCAGAAAAATTATCTTGTGAATAATCACTAAATTCTGTGAATACATCATGGTAGATAAAGAAATCACACCCTATCCCAGTACAAACATTATCCCTCCACTGATTACGTATTTCCTTTATTTTAATTTCTTTATTTTTTTCCTTTTTAATCTAATTTTAATAATGTTCTTTGATAAATTGAACTGTTTTGTTCTTCCTCCCTCAATTACTTTTTTTTATTATCACCTATACGAAGTTCTAATAACTTCTATATCCATGATAATGGAGATATAATCCATTACGGGTGGCCCAAAGGGGAATCAAAATCACAATCATCAATTTTTGAGTTTAAATATTAATCTATATCCTCTATAATTTTAGTATGATAGTACAAGTGTAATGAAGAGGAGGTGACTATGAATCTAAAATCCACTAACAATGTTTCACTGTTCGGACTATTTCACAAAAAAGTCTCCCTCTATTTTGGGCCATAATTGATATGATTGGATTTGTGTGGTTTAATTGAATGATTATAATGCGATTGCATCCAGGTGTGTGAGTGTGTTAATTCACTCAGTTTATTAATCATGCTCACCCATTCATCAAAGAGAATAAATGTAATGTCTAGCCTATTTTAGAATATCATGAGAAGATTAGTGGTTTTATATCAATGAAATTGTGGAGGTTGAGTAATTGAATGATATTGAATCTACACACTGAATTATATGATTTATAAAAAAAGTAAATTATGATAGGTCTCACTGTAAATATTTCTTAGGTCCATTTTCATTTGTTTTATTCATTCACTACACATTTCCATTTTCTTCCCTATTACCATTCAATGAAAAACCAAGCAAATACTTTCGAGATTCTTTAAAGATTAAGGAAAATAAAAAAAATATATAAGTTCTAGGATAGTGGGACTACCTAGCCTTTGTACTTGAGAGAGGACCCTTCTCATCCACTATGTTGAATTATTAGTATAATAGAAATTCTATTTGAATATGACCTTTGAAAATCGTGCAATAAACATGGCACCATTTATAGGGAGAAAGGGATAATTCCCACAGTCCTTAACACAACTATAATTAAAGCATTTTCTTATTTTTCTTATTTTCTTAGTTTTATTACTGCCTTTTATTTTTTATCCACATGGGATAAGAATTTTATTTAGAACATTATATAATGGATCCCCACCCATTTTCCCAATACACATTCCCACCAAAATCCCAAGAGAAAGACTTTTTATAGAAATTCCAACAATAATATTCTGAATACACTAATGGGTGGGAGGATATAAGAGACTACTTGAATTAATCCCATAAACATTAAATACAGATACCCCCACACCATAAAAGTGAAAATGAACTTACATTTGGGGAAATTAAAATATTCTCATAAATGTTGAAGGATTTTCAAGTGAACCAACAACTAGAGGAACATAGAGACATGATTAAATGATTAAAAGGTATGAAAGCTATAATAGCTATTACCCTTCAAGATCATGTGGAGTATATGAAGCAATAAGAACCTGAAAATTAATATCCCCTAGTATTTTTCAACAAATATATTCAAGAATAAGAGGGTGGTTTTTTAGAATCATTTGATCTTACCCAATTCACCATTGATTACATTTTCCCAAATCCAGTGTACCAAGACAAGAAGCTATATGCTCTAACTTTTGAAGGATACTTTATTTCAAACTTTAATTATTCTAATTTTATCAAAAAAAAATCATCTAATATCCCTCCTATTATAAATGAAATTGTAGAATTAGAAAAATTATTGTAATCCCCATATAATGATGATGGAGTGAATGAGATTACATTTTAAGAGAATTTTCAATTTCCCATATTATGACCATCCACACCAGAAAACTATAAATATGAATTTTACCAAGAAAATGACCTATTGGTTGAAACTTATGAGGTTGTTACTATGGAATCCCACATTTTAAATACCTAAAATTTCTATACATTTTTCAAATATAAGATATTTTAATGTTTATTTACATGGAAATAAGGTACATAATACATGAAAACATAATATATTATCATAAATACACATGAATACATCATCATGGGCTCATACTAAGTAAATTTACTACATCTCACATCCTGGGTACATACATCAAAGGAAATGGGTGAGAATGAGGCCTAGTAATGGAAAACAATTTCCATGCAATCTTGAGGAATATCAATAAGAGCACGAGGAATGTCATTAAAGAATGAGAAAAGGAAAATACGGAATATAATAATAATAAAAAATTAATCACAACATGGAAATGTGGCTACAACATTTAAATGATACATTTATAATCATATCACAAAGTTCTCTCAATAAGGTTTCATAAATTAAAATTACCAGGGTTATTCACTTGGGTATCATAAAACTTGTCATCTATAGAGATTAAATTATTTACCCAATAAATTGTAGCTCTATCAAGGAACCCATTTTATATGTATTATTAATGTGATTCAAATAAATTAAAATCAAACATTTCATAAATAACATGTTAAGAATAAATAATGAGCTTTATAACAAAATCATTGTGTTTAAAAAGTGCTTGAAGACATGAAAATTATGTAATCTTCAACCCATGAAATAGTATGTGGTTTTAGTTTATGTTAATAACCAAATAAAAGAAATAATTTTTTTAAATCTAGGCAAATAACACTAGAATATAACGTGGTTTGTGTATTCAGACAAAGAAAAAAAAGAAAGTTTCTTAAGGAGAAGAGTGAAATTGTGAGAAGTAAATTTGGCAGCATAATAGTTACAAAATATGGGTTTAAAAATTATAATTATATGGGAAAAATGGTGTTAAATTGATAAAACATAATTTTAATGTAAGGTTATAAATAAAATCATAAAAAATAGTTTAATAAAAACAATTAGAAGATTTCAAAAAATGTTCTTGAATTAAAGGGAAAAGAAGGATAATTCCCTTACCTTGAGGAGTCACTCCAAAAACATGAGGATTAGGATCTTGGGAGACTGAGGATGCCTTGGGGAGACACATTTGGAGGTAAAAATACAAAAGTTTCATGGGGATGGATTAGGTGTTCAATAAAATGGAGTAATGGGTGGTTTATTTTTTGAAAACATGAAGGATTTATTTAATAATTTCTAAATATAGGGCTTGGAAATCTAGGTTGTGGAAAATAAAAAACCATTGGGATACCCATGGTTTTGTAAACTTTAGACACCTTTTATGCTATTTTAACCCACAATAACATAACATCATATTATAATACTTCTTTTGGTATAAAAAATAAATTTTCCACAAAATGATGTTTTTAAAGTCAAAGTTTTAATTATAGACGTGGAAAGTAACTAAGAGGTTTGAAAATTGATTAAAATATATTAAAATTGTTGAAATTAATAAAATAAAAAATATTAGGTCATATATTGTGGTTAATTAATTATTACATCAATATTAATTAATTATAAAGTGATTAAATATGCCCAAAACATCAAACTATATTTTTATTATTCATAAAAAAATAAAGTATTTTATAAAATTCTCATAAATTCACCCTAAGCTAATTTCAATGTTTTTGATTTAAAAAATGTTTTTATTTTATTTTAATAATTATTTATGTATGATAACATTAAATTTTTAATATAAAAATCATTATTAATTTAAAAAAAATGGGGTGAAAATTTATAGTAAAATTTATGACACATAAAAAATTTGAACGACATGATAAAATTATTTTATAATTTATATTTAATTAAAATTTTTTTCATACTATTTAATTAAACTAAATATCATTCATAATACCATAGTTTATTATAAAAATTTATATCTTTTCTAAAAATTACAATCTGTGTTTGAAAAATCAATTTATCAAATTCATCTAAATTTAAATATATTTTTTATTAAGAAAAACTATTATTTAATTTGTATATACCACTTTTGTTCATAGTTGTAATAGTATAAATTTATTCATGATGTATTATTTTACCATGAAATAAAAATTCATTCTAGGTTTTTTATTATAAAACATAAAAAAAAGTTATTGGCAGAAATGATATCCATAAATAAAATAAGTATATTTTTTGGGTTGTTATTGTTACCAACGAACATACCTCATTTATTTCTTAATTAAAAAAAAATTAAAACTAATCACCATAGTTAAAATTTTGTAGATTCAGACCAATTTATTCCCATCCTGGAAGATCAAGAACCGACCACAACTCCCCTGGGAGAAAAATTAGAGTTGTTGGAAATTGAGGATGGACCATCCCAAGAAGAGATATATGGGGGATAATTTGATATTATAATCATAAATTCTATAGAAAAAGAACCCCTAGCATATTGAGATCTTGGAATAGTCTGGATGAGTAATCATGTTGAGAATAAAATCATACAACCAACATAGGATGTGGCTACTCAAGATGAGGATTCTCTTAGACCTGGGATGAAGCGACTACTCTCCCAACATTACCATAAACATCAACTAGAGGGAGGCACTACAAAACATGAATAATTCCTTGTGGTTCTTGATCATGAAGATACACAGGCACTATATGATACATTTTAATGGGATAATTTAGATTTAAACTCAATCTATTTTAATTTTATTCAGTTGAAACTTTTTACTAGCTCTTTATTATATGAATATTATTAAGAAAAATCATTCTACATTACAATAGAAGAAGAAGAATCCAATTTTTTTTAGAAAAACCAAATCATATCCCAATTTTTATTTTGTCGCCCCCAATTTAAGAGATTCACTAGGCTTCCAAGGGGGTTTAAATGAAACATGTAACACCCAAATGTTTTCATGAAATAATTTCTAATTTTAATTCATTAATAGTTTTCTTTATACGCAATCGTAAGTTTAAATGAATTGTGAGATTCCATTAGTATAAAATTACCATTTTAACCTAGCCATTAGGTTAGGAGAAATAAATATAACTAACTTATAAAAATATATGGTGAAGTCATTTGCTAAAAATTATTTACGAAAAATATAAATCAAATATATATATTGTGTTAATAAATTGAGTGAATTACTATTAGTAAATTAAATTAATGATATATATATTTTATATACTTAATTTTTTTTTGATATCCATCTAATAGATATTTGTTTCATAGGGTATGAATAAACCGTATTTGATCTATAAAACCCTATATTTTTAAAAGGGTAATTTTTCTGATTTTTAATGGAGAGCACTTTTTAAATTAATATTTTGACACATTAATAATTTTTAAGACAAAAAAACTTTTTCTTTGGAATAGTGATAAATATTTTTATTTTGGATGAGTTTTTAATATTTTTCTGATGACCTTCAAATTTTGATGAATAGTAAAAATATACTAAATTTTAATTGAAAACAACAATTTTCATTTAAAAAATTTATATGATTAAATTATAATATTGAACTATTTAAATTTATAAATAGAATATATTTTTTTCATTAAATATAATTTATGTCATTAACATTAATTTTACATTTAATTCTGATGTAAAAACATTTCAATCTTTTGCAAATTTCTTACTTTTAAAAAACCTGTTCTCTCTTTTCGAAATTAGGAATAATTTTAAACTAATTACTAAAAATTATGTGTTTTTTAATTTTGAAAAATAGATTCCATATTTGGATTAAATATATTAAAATTATTGAAATAGATTTATTATAGTTTTGAGCATTATGATTAGTAACTTCAGTAATTTTTATTAATACAGTAAAAGGGTAAATCTGGTAATTAAGGGTAATAATTCTATTATAAATTTTTTCTAACAGTCATATTAAAATAATTTTATGGTTCTGGTTCGACCTAAAGTATCCTTGGGTCGAAATGGTATTCTTTCGAAGCCACCTGGACTAGATTAGGACATTTAATTTAATTAATTTAAAGAAAAATTAAATATGTCTTAATAAAATTTTAATAACTATATATTTTTTTATATAAGGTTATATAAAAGATAAATTCAATTATAAATAAACATTTAAATATTTTTTTTTATTTTTCATGATAATTTATTTTTAATTTTTATTAAATAAATAATTGCCCTAAAGGCTTACAAATTGATGATGTAAACATTAATTAATTGATGAGAAATAAATAAAAAAAAATTAATTAAAATTATAATAACCATCAAAGCACACAAAAACATGAAAAAATATTATTGGTGAAGTCTATATTGACCATAACCATCCTACAGTCGAGATAGGGACCATTTGAATCCTTATAGAAGAGATTGTGGTACTTATATTATTTTATTTTAAGTAATGTTTAGGTTGTCACATTCATAATTTAATAGTTATAAAATTTTTATTGTTGGATTTTCTAGAAGATAAATTATACTAAAAATATTCTTCTAAAATATATTATATTTTTATTCATCTTAGTATTTTATTTGTAAATTTTATCCAAAAAATAATTATATTAAATAATTACACAAAATTGATATAGTAATTATTTTATTAATAGAGATAACAAAGAAATGTTATTAAAAATACTAAAATAAATATAATTTTGATATTTAATATATCTAATGAATTTTATAGATTAAATTTACCTCTTATAAATATAATAATTGTTTTTCTAAGTTAACTTGATATCTTATTATTCTAAACAATCAATGAATTGAATAGTGTTAAAATTGATATTATTGATTGTCTATCAAAATAATGTATTATTAAATTATTTAAAAATAATAAAACCTTTTTAAGAATATATATTAATTATAATATTATAAAAAATATTCTAAAATATTTATTTATGGTCTATGTTACTTAAAATAAGTAAATATTTTACCCTTTTAATATTGAATTATTTTTTCCCCTAGTTGAAAAGTAAAATGAATAACTATTTGTTAACGAAAAAGATAAGGTTTAAATTGATATAATAACATGTAAAAAATTATTTGTCGATTATATTTCAACCTTATCTTATCTCATATTCTAATTTTTGTCATTTTGGAGGTTTTTAGATGTGATTTTATTTTATTATAAATTAATATTTTTAGAGATCCTAAAAGTGCCCCCACCTCAATTATAAAAGGGAACCTCCTCCCTCACCTCTTCAAGTCCATTTGACCCTTCAATATCAGACATCCCATAAACGTTTCCCTTATAAACTTTCCTATTCACATTATAGAGGTTCTATTCTTCTTCAAAGACCAACTCTAGTGCTCTAAGAGGAGATTTAAAGGAAGCACGTCAAAGGAGAGGCAATCTCCTCTACCAACTTTTCAAACTTATTTATTATTCTACATCCTATTTATGGTTTGATTCACTATAAAGTTATGAATATAGTATCTCTTATATACTGATATTTTATTATAATTATGAAACTATCATATTCCACCTTCTATCCATCGTACGAAAAATGAAATCACCACATGTGTGTACGTACGACTTACCATCTCCACGCTGTGGTGTAATCTATTTTTCACCACCACCATACATGAATGGGTATAATTATGGAAATAATAAATATATATGATTATTAAAACATGATATTAGTTCATAAATATTATACACCGTCTAATTCAGTACCATTAAATAAATATGAGAATGATATCATCACTCTTGTGTACATACGACCTACCGTCTCCACAATGCATTGTGATTCATTCTACACAATCTTCTTTAAAGAATGATAATATAAATGTACATAATGAATAAATATGATATATATTATGTTAATATAATTTTTAATTGATATAACTATTACCTATGAATGATAAATAGAACTTATTTTAAAAAACATGCATTAGTAAATGAAGAAGTTAATACCTGAATAACATGTATTAATAAAATGTTGTTAACAAATGGATAATAATACAATAATATATGATATCATAAAAATAAATATGATTCTTAAATAATTCAATTAAATTATTTAAATCATTATACAGGAGGTTCAGATACGTATAAAGGAAATTAGAGCTAAGTTAATGGATAATTTTGCAATCTCATTATTATCCAAGATTGTTTTAATATAGGTATTTACTGGGGTATATTTATCATACACATCGATTTTCCCTATGTATGTAATATTATTTATATTATTCTAAAAATTTTTAATGTGAATTTTAACTTTTTTTGAATTTTTATTAAACTGTATGAACTTAATCTTTTGTCGTTATTCGATATGAGGTACTTTTTGACATTTCTAGAAAAAGTACGAGGATAATGTTTTTTTAACTTATACAACATAATTTTTTTTATATTTTCATAACATATTCTCTACATGAATCTTCCTCTACATGATTTAAATATTATTTTAAAATAAATTTGTTTCTTTTAAAATTTCATAACATTTTGATAAAATAAACCCTTGTTGAAGAATAAATGATATTTTCCTCAAGAATTAATATCAAGTGTTTTATCTAAATTATTTTCCATCTAAGATGAATTTTTTTAAATACAGTATGTTTATATCCCTATTATTACTATGGTTTTTTTGTAATTATTATGGAATGATATTTATAAAATCTTTTTTTATATATATTATGACATAACGATGTTTAAGAAACATATTTTATTCCTTGGGTTATGCTATGTTTATTGATTTTTTTTATGGCACACATAAGAATGGTTTAATTATGGGATGTGTGGTACATATATCTTCCTCCAATGCATTGGGTAATTATTTATATCTCATACAATAGACATGGCTGGAATAGGATATGATATTAGTTTAGTAATATAGTGCTGGAACAAGGACTGAACTCGGTTCAGTAATGGAATTTTTACGCTATGATGGTCTTGGAAATGAGCCATGACTAATATGAAATTATTTTCTATGATTATGTGTATTCCAAAAACCTTCATGTCTTATTTTTGAATTTTGTTATTATGTTCATTGATTATTATGTACTTTCATGATTTATCCTATGGCATGATATCACAATCTTTCTTATGAAGGATAATATTTTGAACTGTTTTGTTCTTATGTCTTATGATTATGATTTGATTCATTTCTAACTTGTTTACCATTAATAAGAATCTTAGCTCACCCTTTCATATGTTTCTTTTCCCTAGGTCACAAATAAGGGTATTAAGTAAGATATGTAAAAAATTTCTCTAGTTACGGAGAAATAAGTGGGAGACAATGAGGATGTATTATGAACCAGTTGTATTTGATTCCCAGTTTCTAAAGACATTATACCTATATGGTCCTATTATGGATTTTTTATATTTTGTAATAAATATTATTCAACTTTGAAGTAATATTAATGTATGTAAAGTATGGGTCATTATAGTTGATATCAGAGGGAGGTTATAGTTTACCTTTGGAAACTAGGATGAGAAAACCTTAGTAAGAACCCAAAGGATATGTCAAAGTACAGATTAAAATCCTAATGTTTTAAAAATGATCATGAATAAACTTTGATAAAACCTAAAGTGTCCTAAATTTAAATTTTATTCTTGATTATGTGGTTTTACTATTATGATTAGTGTTTCTCACACTATGATTCTCCATTTTAGTCAATGGATGGAGCCTGAAGGAAATACGTTAATGCTAAATGCGATGGGAAAAGTAATGATTGTCCTCCTGATCAAAAATATTTTATAAAATTTGGAATTATTTTTTTCATTATTCTCACACAACATTATCATTCTATGAATCATGCAGAAATTCAAGACAAGAAAAGGAGGGAACAATATTATGTTTAGTCCATCATGAGGCAGCTTCCACCTTCTTTCAGTGGGTCTTCTGATCCTTTATTGGATAAACAATGGATTAGTACCACTAAAATGATATTTTCCGTTATCCAATGTCCAGAACATAATAAAATCATCTTAGTAGTCCATCATTTGGAATGTGAAGATGATAAATGGTGGAACCTTATCAAGAATATGTGGAAAATAAATGAAATTGAATCCATGGAGTGTGACAAGTTCAAGATCATATTTTTTAATAAGTACATTCCTTGTATTCTATGAAACAATATGGATAATGAGTTCCTTGCACTTATGGAAAAGGATGATGAATCCATCGGTACCTAGGAATTAAAAATTACAAGACTTGAAAGGAATGTTTTTTTAATTATTATTCAACCTGAGAATTAAATTGATCAATTATTTAGTGGATTAAAACCAAGTCTCTGAAGGTAATTATCCATAAGGTACTTTAATAACTACAAGGAAATTTTTTGATATGATCTTAAGGTTGATATGGAGATTGGAGTAACCCATTAGTATTATGGGTTTGATAAGAAGAGAAAAATGGAATTCAAGGGAAAATCAAAAGACCACACTTTAATGAAGATGATATTTCCCTTATGATAAAAGTGTGGAAAGAAACATGGAGGTAATTATCTTGAAGGGACTAGTAAATATTTTATGTGTGGAAAATACGGTCATCGGTTATTTGAATGCTAAAGTGATGGGAAAGGGATGTCTAATGATTCTAATAGAGAAAGGGATACACATAATTCACTTCTTACACTACCATGTTACAAGTGCATGGAAATGGGTAATTATGATAATCAATTCCGTAACCTAATGGTTATTTATGATGATCGACGTTAGCAAAGTCATAAGATTGAATCCAAAGGAAATTCACATGAAATCACAATCAGTGATGTGGAGTATGATAATGAAGTGGTGAAAGGTACACCTACCATCCAATCTAAAATAGAAACTGTTTTATTTGATTTTGGATCCACCCACTCTTTTATTTATGAATATTTTTCTAATGGTATCGTTGTATTACCTAAATATTAGATGTCGAGTTAGCTATCAAAACTCCTAATAGCACAATGATCGAATCCAATGTTTATAATTCATATCCCATTGAATTTTTTGGGAATGTGATTCCTTCAAATCTTGTGATCCTTCATATAGTGGAATTTTATGTGATTCTTGGTATGGATTGGATTTCTCTATATGGACATAATATCAATTTCCGAGGAAGAGAAGTCACATTTCATATTCCAGATCAATCTATGACTATCTATTGATGCAAGGATGAATATAACCTTTAGGTGAAAATTTATTCAATTTCATGGGTCTTGATCCCAATAAATTAAGGTAATCTATCTCAAATGGTTGGGGAGAAACTCACAATTAATAATACACCCATTCTATTGGAGTTTGATGATGTATTTCTGAAAGATTTACAATGTCTTCCACCAAATCGTGAAGTTGAGTTTTCAACAAAACCCTTACCTAGTGCTATTAATATTTCAAATAAACCTTATAGAATAGAACCAATTGAGTTACAAGAATAAAAGAAGCAACACCAAGATAATATTGATAAGGGATTCATATTACCTAGTGCATGAAAAAAGATGGATCTATGAGACTTTTCACTTATTATCTATAAATTAACAGGATCAATATCAAGAAAAAATATCCTCTTCCCATCATTGATTACTTATTCAACCAACTATGCGAAGATAAATACTTTTCCAAGATTGATCCTCATTAAGGATATCATCAATTAATGGTCAACAAGGAGGATATACCAAAAACTTCATTCCATACAAGGTATGAACACTATGAATTTATATATATTACCTTTTCTATTACTATTTATCCCACTATATTCATGGATCTAATGAATAGAGACTTTAGAGACTATCTTGATCAATTTGTGGTAGTCTTTATAGATGATATTATTTCCTATTCTATGAGTATGTAAGAACATTAAGATCAGTTGAGAATTGTACTAAAGACCTTGAGAGAGAAGAATATTTATGAAAAAATTTTCAAGTGTGTATTTTGGCATAAAAAAGTTTCATTTTTGGGTCACAAAATATCAAAATAGGGGATATCTCTTAGTGCTTGGTTTGACATGAAGTTAAGGCTAAGAGACATAATTATATGGGGATGTTACAGTCATTAAACATACTAGAATGGAAATGGGAAAACATCACTATATACTTTTTTGTTAGACATCCCATAACATCTAAAGGCCATAATTCTATATAGGTTATAGTTGATTAACTTACAAAGTCAGAACACATCATTTCTATTAGAGAGGATTTCTCTCTTGATCAGTATTCCATGATATATGTAAAGAAAGTGGTAATATTTCATGGAGTACCCCATTCTATTGTATCTAATAAGGATATGATGTTTACCTTGAAGTTCTGGCAAAGTCTTCAGTAGGCTCTGGATACAGAGTTATGTTTCCACACGACTTATCATCCTCATACATAAAGTGAGTCTGAGAGTAAAATTCAATCTCTATAAGTCATGCTGATATCTTTCTCTATGGATTTCAGAGGTTGTTGGGATCAACACCTAAATTTGGGGAATATTTATTAAAATAATAGATTTAACTCTAGTTTTCATATGGCTCCTTATGAATCCCTCTATGGAAGGAAGTGAAGAACTCCAACTAGATGAGATGAAGTCGGGGAATGAAAGATATTAGGTCTTGATATTGTTGATGAAATAACAAAAAGGTCAGATCTATTCAAAAACACATACGAGAAACTCAGAGTAAAAAAACATTATGGTGATAATCAAAGAAAAGACCAAGAGTTTTAAGTGGTAGACAAGGGGTTTCTATGAATATCTCCGTCAAATAGAGTAATGGGATTGGGAAAGAAGGGAAAGGTGAGCCCTATCTATAGCAGTCCTTTTGAAATTTTGTATCGTGTTGGGAAGGTAGCTTATCGATTGGTGCTTCCACTGAATCTCTATCAAGTTCATGATGTATTCCATGTATCTCTCATGATAAATTAAATATCTGATCCTTCACATGTAATAAACATAGAAATTTTAATGTTGGTGGAAGATATTTCTTATAAAGAACAATTGATAGAGATTATGGATCGTAGTGAAAATGTTTTGCGAAACAAGACAACTCACTTGGTTAATGTTTTGTGGTAGAACCACCAATTTGAGGAAGCTATGTGAGAACTTGAGTATATAATGAGGGGGATATATCTTCATCTATCTGTATCCAAGTGATGAATTTTGAGGGTGCAACTCAGTTTAATGGGGTTATAATGTTACACCTAGATGTTTTTATGAAATATTTTCTAATTTTAATTCTTTAGTAGTTTTCTTTTCACATAATTGTTATTTTAAATGAACTTTGAGATGACCTTATTATAAAATAAAAATTTTAACCTCTTAGTTAGGTTAGAATGAATAAATATAACTAAATTATGAAAATTTATAGTGAATTCATCCGCTTCAAATTATTTATGAAAAATAAAAATCAGTTATATATTTGTATTTTTATGTTAATTAATTGAGTGAATTACTATTATTAAATGATATTAAGAAAATTTATATGTTATATACATCATAAAATATTTTTTTATATTCTTCCAATATATATTTTTTTCATAGGTTATGAATAAACCCTATTTGATGTATAAAAACTTATATTTCTAAAAGGGATATTTTACTTCCTTTTAATAAAGAACCCTTTTTAAATTAATATTTTGAAAAATTAATAATTTTTATATGAATAAAAACTTGTTCTTTTGTATCAGAATAAAAAAATTTACATTGAATGAATTTTTAATATTTTTCTGATAACATTCAAATTTTGATAAATAGTAAAATTAAACTAAATTTTAATTGAAAAAAAAAATTTCATCAAACAAATTTATATAGTTAAATTATAATATTGGATTCTTTTAAACTATAAATATAATATATTTTTACCATTAAATATAATTTATGTCATTTGCATTAGTTTTATATTGAATTCAGATGTAAAATTATTTCAATCTTTTACAATGTTTTAACTTTTAAAAAACTTGTTCTCTCTTTTTGGAAATGGGAACAATTTTAAATTAATTACTTAAATTGATGTGTTTTGAATTGATAAAAATGGCATCCATATTTGGAATCAGTTGGTTCAAATTAGGTAAATATATTTTTTTGGGCATTATGATAGTGACTTCAATAATTTTTATTAATACGGTAAAAGAGTAAATCTAGTAATTAAAGGTAATAATGATATTATAATATTACCCTAGAACTTCTATTAATATAATTTTATGAGTTTTTTAGAACTAAATAATACTCAGGTCCAAATGGTGTTTTTTGTAAGCCCCTTGGATGAGATTAGGACATTTAATATAATTTATTTAAAGAAATATTAAATATGTCTAACTCAAATTTTAATAACTATATTATTTTTTATATAAGGTTTTATATAAGATTAATTATATTATAAAAACTCATTTTAAAGATAATGTCTTTTTATCATGGTAATTTATTTTTAATTTTTATGAAATAAATAATTAACCTAAAGTCTTATACTTTGATGATGTAAAAATTAATTAATTGATGAGTAATCAAGAAATTTTTTTTATTAAAATTATAATAACCATAAAAGGACCCAAAAACTTGACCAAATATTATTATTCGAGTATATCCCAACCATAAAAATCCAATTGTCTAGTTAGTGACCATTTGGAACCTTATAGAAGAGATTGAGACACTTATATTATTTTATTTAAAGTGATGTTATAGTTGTCACGTTCATAATTTAATAAGTTTAACATTTTAAATGGTAGATTTTATAGAAGATAAATTAGAATAAAAATATTATTCTAAAATATAGTAGATTTATATTGTTCATTGTAATTTATTTTTAATTTTTATTCAATAAATAATTATATTAAATAATTACAAAAAAATGTATGCATTAATTATTTTATTAATAGAGATAATAAATAAATGTGAATAAATTTTTTAAAATAAATAAAATTTGGGATAATTAATATCTATAGAGAATTTTCTAGATTACTGTTACCTCTTAAGAATATAATAAAATATTTGGATATAACTTAACTTAAAATATAAATTTTAAAAAAATCAATCAATTGAATATTGTTAAAATTGATATTATTGATTGTTTATCAAAATAATGTTTTATTAAATTATTTAAAAATCATAAAACATTTCAAAAAATATAGAATTACTTTTATATGGTTGAAAATGTTATAAATTATTTATTTATCTTATATTTTACATCAAATAAGTACCATTTTAATATTGAATTAATTGTTACCCTAGTTAAAAATTAATATGAATAACTAAGTTTTAATTAAAATTATAATGTTTAAAATGATAGAAATACTTGTCTAAAATTTATTGGTTGATGAGATTGAAACATTTGGTAATCTAATTTAACTTCCAACACCTTCCTCATTGGATTGTTAAGACAGTGAGATGCTACTTGGACTTAAGAAAAGTTCATGAGGCACTAAAGGCTGGCAATTAATGTCAAGGGCTTCAAGGCCGAGTGGGGAATGATTTTCCCTCAAAATAATTAAACTTACCAAAAAATTCATAAGAAACCATAACAATATGATGCATTTCTAAAAGGTTTCCAACTCAACAAACCAAAATACCAAAACAACCAAACCACAAGATTACATAATCATAGTACCAAGCGGAAGACTACAAGACCACAACCAATGAATCTATGGCATAACTACACAACTTCAAGCCAATCTCCATGCTCCAAGAACCACTAAATCATCCAAGCATCACGACGAACTGCTAGAAATATGAGACCTTTTACCCATACCTGTGTCTCAGAATATGACATCTGCAAAATATACCAAGTTCTAATGCAGAGGTGAGTAATAATAATCAGTAGGATTTCCCCTAATGAAGTCCCTACACACTCCACTAGGAAATAACCATTAGTACATTATATAAAATAGTTTATATAAAACATTAAATAGTTCAGAAATTACCACAATCCAATAATACCCTTATCAAGCCACCTTTACGCATATCCACCCAAAACAAGGGAAGGTAAAACAATTATGTCATAATCCATTTAACTATCTCACATTAGCACAACAATTTTGATCTTGCATAACAACACACAGAAGATAGCTAAACACGGTGGAACTTCCTATCCAAGGTTGTTTACTACATTCAAAATCAAGTGATACTTCCTAACCACTTATCCTTAATGGTGGCCCTTCCATCCACTATCCCTCACAATTTATAGTGATAATTCCTACCCACATAACACCCAATAAACCAAAACCATAATACTTAACAAACCAACAAGCATAAATCCCACCAAGCCCACACATTATGAACAAAACCATTTTCAACAAATGCCAAATCAATACAATAAATCTACCGTTTATCAAAAACACCCTTTTACCATTTTCCATACCAAACCACATTTCAATAGAACAAAATATTTATTGAAATTCTTCTTTCAGAAAATAGTTTTCATAATTCAAACCATTACCTAATTTGAAATCAACATTTTAAAATCACACAACCAACCCCATTTTTGCAACAATATCCCTTTTTACCCAAAATCCCCAAATCACCACCAAATGGGTTTCCACCAAGATTCGAACATTATATTAACAATTAATTTGAAGAAAAAAAACTAATTTTAAACTAGGCCTCATGTTCTACTGAAGTGGGGTTGAGAGAAAAGAAACATACCTTAGTTTTCTGGAGAAATCATCCCACAAGAAATATCACTAAAAATCTCGTCAAACGCTCCACCAAAAAAACTATAAATATCTTTAACTATCATAAAAATACCTAAAAAAATTAATTTAGTCTACAAAAAACTTTATATTTACATGAAACATCTGTAGATATAGAAACCCAGGAGAGAGGGAGATGTAGATCTAAGGAAAAATACAATGAAACCAAGAGTGGAGACTTACCAGGAGAAAATCGCGTTCACCGCACCTCGGAATAACTTTGATTCACTTCAAAAAAAGAGTGGGGGATCAGTTATAACCATATAGAACCAAAAGTATGGAGTTGGGATTAAGTTGGATAGGAAATTAGTGAAATAGGTAAAATCCCATGTAGTCCCAATTTTTTAGAAACCCATTTTTACATCGCTCCTAGTTAGCTTGCACGATTAGGCAAACCGTGTGGTAACTGCACGGATGATACTGCCTCAAAGGTAACCTTACACAACCTCATCGCATTTTTTGACAAACTGTGCGAAAACAATTTGAATCCCACTATCTCATGTTGTACTACTGGAAATATGATCTATACCAATAGTTTGAAACCGTTGGTATAGGCCTCAAAACCGTTGTTATAGCCTATTCCAACAGTTTGGAGAACTATTTCCAAGTAATCCATGGGGATAGGTCTATTCCAACGATTTTGGGAAAACCGTTGGTATAGACCTAAACCAACAACTTTCAAAACCATTGGTATAAGTAATATGAAAATCTATACCAACAGTTCCATAAAACCGTCGGTATATGTAATTCAAAAAAACAATCATCCAGTTGGTTTTGATCCCAGCACCTCCCGTTTGTGATTGAAAGACCTAACCACTAACCTAACTTAATTTTGTGAACATAATTTATAAATATATATATGTATTATCATAAGTATTTTAAATTTTGATTTATTTAAAGTCATAGGTAAGATGATTCAATTAAAAATACATGTACATATACCAACAGTTCTCAAAACCGTTGGTGTAGACCTATACCAACAGGTTTGAGAACCGTTGGTATAGGTTATTTGATTTTGAGACCTATACCAATGGTTTTGGGAAAACCATTGGTATAGGGGGGGACCTATACCAATGTTTTGGCCAAAAACATTGCTATAGGGTCTCTATAATGGACCTATACTAATAGTTTTGGCCAAACTGTTGGTATAGGTCCAAATTAGTGAACTATACCAATGGTTTTCCCAAAACCATTTTTAATGCTCTAAATTTGTGACCTATACCAAGGGTTTTCGGAAAACCGTTGATATAGTACCATATAAGTGACCTATACCAACGGTTTTGGCCAAATCTTTGGTATAGGTCCAAATTAGTGAACTATACCAGCGGTTTTCCCAAAACCATTTTTATAGATCATATTTATAGTAGTGCTACACAATTACTTGGGGATTTTTCATGGTTTACCCTAACCATGATCCAAACGTGGGCCCTTTAAAATGCTTCCAAAAATTTCCAATACCTTTCCAAAATCCCCAAAACATTACCCAAAAACATTAAACATAGAAAAATAAATAAAAAAGGGTTACATACCTCAAATCGTGGGGTGATACATTCCCTCCACCATTAGAATTTTCATCCTATGAAAGAATAGAACCATTAATTTTCCAAAAAAGCTTGGTACATTAAACGACCATCTCTTTCTCCCACTCCGATGTCTCCTATTTAATTTGAAAATGTTTCCACAAAACCCAAACTAGACCAATACTATTTTCACACAAGTCTTTATCTTTCCTATCCACAATCTGTACTGGCATGTGCCCTAGAGAAGCATCCGACTCCAGTTTAACATGATCCCATCTAATCACATGGTCACAATCTGGATGATACTTTTTCAACTACATCATATGAAACACATTGTGTACCGCACTAACCCATGGTGGAAAAGATAACCGATAATCCACCTCTCCAACCCGCTCCAGTATCTCAAAAGTCCAAATATTCATTAGAGATAACTTGCCTTATTTTCCAAACTGACAATGTCCAAACCTAGGAGAGATTCTCAAAAACAAATGATCACCCACCTCGATTGACAATTATCATCGACGATGGTCCACATACAATTTCTAACAACTTTGAGCCGTCTCCATTTTATTCTTGATCAACTTGATCTTCTCCGTGGTCTCTTGGACATGGCTCAACCCAACCATCAAAGTCTCACCCATTTCCACCCAACAAATTGGAGAATGGAACAGATTCCCATAAAATGATTCAAATGGAACCATATGTATCAAGTCCAAATATCTATTATTATAAGTGAATTATACTAATGTAAAAAGATCCTCCCCTAAGACACTAAAATCTATCACACAAGACTGTAACATATCTTCCAATGTTTGTATCATCCTCTCGGACTACCCATCCATCTAAGAATGATATGCCATACTCATCGTTAACTGCATCCCCAGGGGTTGCTATAAGGATTTCCAGAAACAATACATGAATCTTGTATCTCTATATGATACAATCAAAATCAACACACCATACCGCTTGACCACTTCATGGATTTAGATTTTGGATCGATCCTCCACCATATGAGATTCATGAATATGGATGAAATGGGCCGACTTTGGGAGATGATCCACTATATCCCATATGGAATCATGATTCATAACCATTCTTGGGAGTCCTATAACAAAATCCATCATTGAATGATCCCATTTCCATATAGGGATAGATAAAGACAATTACATTCGTTCCAGTCATGGATGTTCGGCCTTGACTTGCTGGAAAGTCAAGCATCTCAAAAAAACTCAACCACCTTCTTTTTAATACCAACCCATCAAAACAACTCTTTCAATACCTTATACATTTTATAAATTCTAGGATGGAAAAACCATTTGGAATAATGATAATCCTTGATAATTTCTTCCTGATAATCCACTGGTACAACCATCCGATTCTGAAAGAACAAAGATGAATTTCCATCTAGTTTCTATCCATCAATGTTCTCCCCACCCTTGAGTTTCAAACTCATCACCACACACTTAGAACCATAAATCTGTGCCTCTATGAAAAAACTGACCAAGCCAGGAACCAATGAGACTAGAAAGAAAACTGCTCTATCACCCCTTTCCTCATATTCCAACTGCATGTCGACTATGACTAACATCAATTGTCACTAATCTGATGCCTGTTTCACCGAATGAACATATTATTTCCTACTTAATTCATCTTATAAGGAGTTTCCCTTTCCCACTGTATACATCAAGTCAAAATGGAACATCTAGAGATACTCCATCTATCTCCTTTGCCTCAAGTTCAAATCTCTCTATGAGAAAATATGCTTCAAACACTTATGATAGGTAAGCACCGTGTATTTCTCCCAAAAGAGATAATGAATACACATTTTAAAATCATGAACCACTGCTGCCAACTCCAAATCATGTGTTGTGTAGTTATTCTCTTGAAAACTAAACTATCGTGAGCCGTACAAAACCACATGATCCCCTTGCATGATAACACACCCCAAACCTGATCCCAATGCATGAAAATACACCATGTACCCTTTTAATGGTTCTTGAAAAACCAATATTGGGGCTAACGTAAGACAACCTTTAATCTATTTAAAAGATTTCAAGACTTTCTAATTTTATAGAAATGGAATATTATTCCTTGCCAAATCTGTCATTGGTGAATCCAATCATGAGAAATCATGAACAAAATGCCAATAATACCCACCTAAACCCTGGAAGCTCCGTATTTCAAAAAACAAATATTGGGTGGTTGCCAAGAAATTACATCCTCTATCCTTTCTGGATCAACGGAAACACCCTTCTTGGAAATCACATGGACAAGAAAACAAACTTTCTATATCCAAAAATAACACTTCAGCAATTTAGAATACAAATGATGATCTCTCAAGACCCTAACACTATATCCAAGTTTTTCTCATGATCCACCCTTGTCAGGGAATAAACCAACATATCATCCACAAATACCACCACAAAATAATCCAGATATCTTTGAAATATTCAATCCATAAATTCCATTAACACTGATAGTGCATTCGTTAGACCAAAGGGAATAACCACGTACTCATAATGGCGATATTTACTTATAAAAGTTGTTTTGGGAATATCCTCCTTCCACACCAACAATTTATGCTATCCTGACTGCAAGTTAATCTTAGAGAACCACTAAGCTCCCCTAAACTGATCAAACAAATCAACAATGCATGGAAGTGGATATCTGTTCTTTATCATAGCTTGATTAAGACTATGATAATGTACACATAACTGAATAGTTTCATCCTTCTCTTTAACAAACAAAACTGACGCTTCTCAGAAAGATGTACTATGTGGGATGAAACCTTTGTTTTCTAACTCCTCCCACTACACTTTAACTTCCATCAATTCTATTGGTACCATTCGGTAAGACATAAGTGAGATAGGATTGGTCTCTAGAAGGGGATCACTATTAAAATCTAGTTCTCTCACAGGTGGAAACCTTGAGAATGTTTTGGGAAAGATATCAAAAAACTGATCAAAAACCAATAGAAAAATGATATGCTGAACTCCTTCCATTGATTACAATGACAATGATGCTAACTGATACAAGATATTGCCAATAATTGGTTCCAAAATACTAGTTTCACCCAGATTTTCATTCTTCTCCCCTTTAAAGAGGTGTCCAATGCCACCCTCCACCGTAAAACTAACTGTTTGCACAAATAAATCAATGGGGGTCTTAAACATCACCAACCAATCCATTCCCATGATTATATCATAATATTACATTTTAAGAAATGTGAAATCCCACATCAATTCAACCCTATATACAACTATACCACATGATCTATAGAAGAAGGGTCAACACTATCTTTAACCCCAAGGATTTTGATGTTTTAAAACTAAAGGCATCATTTCCAAAGTTAAACTCAGAAAATCAATGATGCGAGAAGAAATAAAATAATGTGAAGCACCTGTATTAGACAACACTTGCATCAAGGTATAATTAAAAATAATTGTACATCTCACCGTGGATGGACCCGAATGATCATCCATCACAACCTTCTCACTTCCAAAATACAAATTTCTTGCAACACTCTACTCTTTATTGACCTACTAAGGAGTTGTGGTGTTCCTGGAATCACCATAACTAACTTTGGGATCCTGAAAAGCGGTATGATTCTACCCTCATCCCATTGAGTAATAAGACTCATGTGATCCTTGAAGAGTGTCATGGACACCTGACCTCAGAGCCTTCTAAAAATTCCATTAAAGATGCCCCATCTTCTTACAGTTATGACATGCTCGAGGTTTTGGTGTACAATCCCACATGATGTGTCCTGTAGAACCATAATGAAAACATCTTGTCTTACTCTAAGGGTTTAGAGGAAGGTTCACTGATCCTACTAATGGATTCTGAACCATACTCCCCCCATGGAAATATATGTCTCTCTTCCACATTAACCTAGAATTAGAGTTCCCAATATTCCTTGTGGGTACCAAAATTCTTCCCCTGCCTATAGCCTCCAAAATATCCAATTCATCCAATGCTTCAATATTTACCATTTCTATGTAATCACTTTTACATGGAACCGCTATTTTAGAACAACTAGGTCTGAAGATACATGCCTTCAATGATGTGTTGCACGCCACCTTAGGGGCCAACTGAACAAATTTCATGAACTTAGCTATATATTTTTTTACCTAGAGGTTCTCTCACTTTAAGAAAAAGAAATCCATTGTGTGAAGAATTCTAAATGTATGAGGGTAGAATTTTTTGTTAAACAATTCCTCACAACCCTCTCATGTCACCCCATGGTCTATTACAGCTTGAACTACTAACTCTCACCACTGAAGGGAAATATCTTCCAACATGTAAGTTTCTAGCTTCACTTTTAGGTCCACTTATGTTCCTAGGAATTCAAATTTTCTATTCATTATGTTCAACCATGCTTCATCTCTTCCAGGCTCCGAATCACCCCTAATGATTGGTGGATTTTACTTTTGAAAATGAACTACATGATCCACATGCTTTGGTTCATCTACTTTATTACCAATTTCCACTACTTGGAAAGCTTTCACTATACTCTGCACTAACTATTGGTTTACCTAGGACCCATGTGAAACCACATTTTTAGTACCCTCCTCCTATTGGTCACTGTGATGCCTACCGAGTGCCATTTCTATCTAGAAAAAAACAACCATAAGTCTCACTCCCTTAGCAGGAAAAGGTTTACAATTAAAATTAAATTACATTACAAATATCACAACAAGGTTTTCCACAAGCTCACATTTCCCATGTTGAAATATTTTAAAAAAAATCATCTAGGTGATGAAAATTGATGCATTTTCAAAATACCATAACTATCCATGTTTCAAATCCATCCATTTGAAAATCTATTCAGTTTTTTTAAAATTCACATATTCATATCACACAATAAATCAATATAGCGTAATGAAATATGAATCCTAGTGGGAAGTCATTTATACCATGCATTCCATGCTCATATAATTGGATACACCCATAACAATGAGATTAATAATACCTATAAGTGTCTCCAAAACACTTATGTACCCAACTCTCTGGTAACTTGAATTCAACATAAAAGTGTTAGCTACATCCTTTTATGCTATACATTTCACGTTCCAATATTACTATGCCTCACTACCATCCCAACTCGAGGAATTGAACAAGATATAATTCCAACACCAAGAATGATAATTGACGTCAAGTTAGAATAAGATCGACTTTACTTGTACGTCAAGGACTGAACAAGCTAATACCACTCGTAACGTTTGGCCCCTTACTCATTAGATTGAGAAGGAGATAAGATGCTACTTGGCCACAGGTGATGTTCCCGAGGAACCAAAGGTTGGAAATTAATGCCATGGGCTTCAAGGAAAAATGTGGAATGATTTCCCTTAGAATAATTCTACTGACCAAACAAGGAATGACAAACCGTAACTCAGTGATTCATGTCAAAAAGGTTTACAACTCAACAAGATAAAATACCAAAACAACCAAGACACAAGAATAAATAATCAAAGTACCAAGAAGAAGACTACAATACCACAAACCAAGATTCTATAGAACAACTCCATAGCTCCAAGCCAAGCTCCAAGCTCCAAGCACCACCAAATCATCCTAGCATCATGACAAGTCGCTAGCAAAATGAGATGTTTTTCCCTTACCTGTGTCCCAAAATATGACATCTGCAAAAGTACCCAAGGGCCAAAGTAGATATGAGTAATAATAATCAGTATGATTTTACCAAGTTAATTCCTTACACATGCCACTAGGAAATAACTATTATCACATTACATAAAATTGTTTATATAAAACATCAAATAGTGCAACAATTACCACAATCCAAGAACACCCATACCAAACCACAATTACCCATATCCAACCAAAATAAGGGAAAGCCAAAAAAATCATGCCATAATCTATTTAACCATATCACATTAGCACAACAATTTCCATGTTTTATAACAACTCACACAAGACAACAAAACATGGTGGAACTTCCCATCCAAGGCCATTTACTAAATTCCCAATCTTGTGGTACTTCCCAACCACTTATCCTTAATGGTGGCCCTTAAATCCACTATCCATCATCATTTATTGTAAGAATTTCCACCCACTTAACACCCAATAGACAAAAACCATAATACTTAACCAACCAATAAGCATAAAGTGCACCAAGTCCACACATTATGCACACAACCATTTTCTACACATGCCAAATCACTTCAATAAATCAGATGTTTATCAAAAACACCCTTGAAACATTTTCCTTTCCAAACCACATTTCTATAAAACAAAATCATTATTTAAATTAGTCTTTCATAAATCATTTTCTAGATTTCAAACCATTAACAATTTTAAAATCAACATTTTAAAATCATACAACCAAACCCATTTTTGGAACAATATACCATTTTACCCATAATCCCCAAATCACCACCATATGGGTTTACACCAAGATTCTCATACCATATTCAAAATAAATTTCATGAAAAAAACTAATTTCATAGAATTCATCAATTTATAGAAAAGTGCAGTTGAGAGAGAAGCCACATACCTTAGGGTTTTGGAGATATCAACCTACAAGCAATCACACCACAAATCCAGGCGAACTCTACACTAAAAAAAATCTAGATCTCCTTCCATGTCATAAAAAGCCCCAAAAAATCATTTTAGGATAAAAAATCCTATATCTACATGAAACGAGTGTAGATATTGAAAACCTAGGGGATGGAGATCTAGATATAAGGAAACCCACAAGGAAACCAATAGTAGAGACTTATCGAGAGAGAATCACCTTCACCGCACCTTGAAACCCCTTCGATTCACATCGAAAAAGAGTGGGGGAGCCCCTATAACTATATAGAACAAAACATCCTAAGATGGGATGGAGTGGGAGTGGAAATGAGTTAAATAGAGAAAATCCTAAGTGGTACCAATTTTTTAAAAAGCCATTTTTACGTCGTGCATATTTAGCTTGCACGATTAGGAAAACCGTTCTCTAACCATGCAAATGATACTGCCTTGAAGGGAACATCACATGGCCTCATAGAATGGTTATAATTTTTTTTTAAAACCATAAAAACACCAATATCTCATGTTGCATGGTTTTTGGGGGATTCTTCTTGGTTTCCCCTAATTTTGTCATACCGTGCGCCCTTGAAAAATCTTCCAAACATTTCTAAATCATTCCCAAACTCTCCCATACATTACCCAAAAACATTAAACATAGAAAAATACACAAACAAGGGTCACATACCTCAAAATGGAGGTTCTACAAATCACCTTCTAATTTGGATCATTTTGGAGGTTTTGGGATGAGTTTTTATTTTATTATAAATTAATATTTTTGGATATCCCAAAAGTTCACCTCACCTTAGTTATAAAAAAGAACCTCCTACCTCACCTCTTCACTTCACTTTGATCCTTAAATATCAGACATACCCTACATTTTTAAATTATATACTTCCCTAGTAACATTCTATAGGTTCTGATCTTCTTCAAATACCATCTCTAGTGCTCTAAGAGAAGATTTATAGGAAACACGTTGAAGAAGAGGTAATCTCCTCTACCAATTTTTTCAAAATTATTTCTTCTTATACTTCCTCTTTATGAGTTTTTTAATTATCATGTAATGAATTCAATATAACTTATATAATAATATGTAATTATAACAATTAAGCATCCATATTACACCTTCTATCTATCCTATGAAAAATAAAATCACCACACATGCAAACATACAGTTTATCGTCTCCACACCATGGTGTAACCTGTTTTTCACCACCATCTTACTTGGATGGGTATAATTATTCAAATAATAACTATATATGATTATTATAAAATGTTATTAATTCTTAAATATTATACACCATTCTATTCAATACAATTCAAAAATATGGGAATGATATAATTGCTCGTGTGTACGTACGATATACCATCTCCACGATGAGATGCGATTCATTATACATGATATTAATTAAAGAATGATTAAATAAATGTAAATTATAAATAAATTTGGTATATATTATGTTAATAAATTTTTAATGATATAAATATGACTTATGAAGGAGAACCATAACTTATTCTAAAAAACATGCCTAAGCAAATGAAACAGTTAATACCATAATAACAAGTAATAATGACATGTTTTTAACAAAAAAATGATAATATGATCATATATTATATCATAAAAATGACTATGATTCTGAAATAATTCAATGAAAATATTTAAATCATTATATAGGAGGTTCAAATACATACAAAGAAAATCATAGTTAATGTAAGGGATAATTTTACATTCCCATTATTATCTGAGATCGTTTATACGTAAGTATTTACTAGGGTAAATTTATCATCTAAGTCCATGTTTTCGAAGTATGTAATATTATTTATATTATTATACAAATTCTTAAAGTAAATTTCACCATTTGGTTAATTTTAATTAAACGGTGTGAAATAAATATATTGATATTTTTTGATATGTCGTACTTTTTGACTTTTATGAAAAAAGTACGAGGAGAATGTTTTTTTAACTTATTTGGGACAAATAGATTTTTATGTTTTCATAAAACCTTATTTACATGAAAATAACATTACATTATTTCATGTTTTTTTCAAATAAATTCATTTCTTTTAAAATTTCATGACATTTTGATAAGAGAAAATGTTTCTGAGGAATAAATTATATTTTTCTCAAGAATTAATATCAATTGTTGTATCAAAATTATTTTACATCTAAGATGAAATTATTTAAATATGTTATGTTTGTATCCTTATTATTATAGTGGTTTAATTTTTTTATGACGGAATGTTATTTATGAAATTCATTTTTTATATAGATTATAAGGAAATGACGTTTAAGAAACCAATTTTATTCCTTGGGTTATGCTATGATGAATGATTTATGTTTTTTTGGTACACATAAGAATGATTTCATTATGAGTTGGGTGAGACCTATATCTCCCTCCAATGCATTGGATAAAGATTTATATCTCATTAGGTAGACATGATTGAAACAGGAAATGACTTAGTTTAGTAATATAAAGATCAAATGAGGAGTGAACTTGGTTCAAAAATGGACTTTTTCCACTATGAGGGTCTTGGTAATGAGCCTTGAATATTATGAAATGATTTTTTTTCAAAAGGAAATGCCTTGGTCAAAGACCAAGGCACAAAATGAAATGATTATATATTCTTATGTGTATGCCATATAACTTCATGTATTATGTTATGACTTTTAGGATGGTGATCATTTATTCTTATGAACTTTGATGATTTATCCCATGGTATGATATCATGATCTTTCATATGCAGGATAAAATTTAAAAATGTTATGTTCTTATGTATTATTATTATGATATGATTGATATCTTCATTTTTTACCCTTACTGAGCATCTAATCTCACTATTTCATATGTTTCTTTTCCGTAGGTCATGAAGGAGGGAATTAAGTAAGATATGTCAAAAAGAGGTCTAGTTATGGAAAAATAAGTGCGATACAATGAAGATATCTTATAAACTAGTTTTTATGTTTCCTAGTTTCTTAAGGCACTATACCTATACAGTACTATTGTGGATTTGTTATATTTTTAATGAATAATCTTCAACTTTGAAGTAGTATCATTGAATGTAATGTATGGGTTATAATAGAACACTTTTCCTAAGGGGGCCTCCAAGAAAAAGATATGAAGTACTTTGGGTAGAAGAGTATGTGGTGGTTCCTAACACAAAATTCCAATCCCCCTTTGGATTGGGGATAGTCAAAATAATGTACAGCTATGGATAGTCTAATTACAACACCACTTGGGGGGTTAAACCTAAGAATCTTTTCTCTTCTATTTCCCTTTACATTTCTCACATTAATTTTGAATAAAGTTTTTTGAAAAGATTGTTTCTTTTTTATGATGTTTTTCCTAAGTGGATAGAAAATTAGAGGCTAACTGCTCTTTCCATAGTAATCCCCTAGGGGAGATCTTATCTTGAACCTATTGGACAATAACTAATAAATTTTATTAATAATTGCTTAGAGTTAATTCAATGTATCCTTTTCTATTTTTTTTGAACATAAAAAGTAATTGTTGAATAACTGAGGGGGAGTATGTTCAAAAAAATTGAGAATAATTCTATAATTTCCTCTTAGTTAAAGTTTTAAAATTTATAAATTAAAAAAGTTACTATTTCTTCATGTTTTTATTCAATATGAAAAATAAAAAAGCCAAAAAAATTATAATTTTTTACTATTTGTAAATATTTTAAAGATATTTTTTTTTATTTTTTTACTTTAATAAAAAAACAACAAAAAAAATTTAAAAACTTATTTAATCTATATGTAATTTAGGTTTCTGTTTTCTATAAAAAATAGTGTCATTCTTTACATTAATCTGTTGTACAATTTTTACTTTTTTTCACTCTTTTATTGAACATCATTTCGGTCATGCATAGTTTAAAAATATCATTCTAGAGTTGAGTAATTCACAGGTTCATAAATTGTGAGACTTTATGTGATTGATTAATAGTTAATAAATTCTTTTATACTATTTTAATCTTAGAACTAAGAGATGGGGTTTGAGTTAAAATATATAAGGAATCATTTTTATAACATTAATTCACTATAATTTTTAAATTAATCTGATGGAACTCGAATTATATGAGAGAAAAACCTTAGGGAGCCAACTTAAATGAAACTGATATAATTTATTTGAGCCTGTAATAAAAATCTGAAATTGGGAACCCACAATGGATCTCTAAGACAAGGGCAATGGTTGAGTTTCTATAATTAAAAAATTCCATCTCAATAAGTGTTATGCATAGTACCTGGCACACAATTATGGATGGGAAAAATAAATTTAAAAAGGGCCTTATAAAAATGAATCTATTTTGTTGAGAGGAATATTGAACCCATAAAAATAGGGGCAATTTAATTATAAGACATTGATTTATGTTTTTTTTAATAAAGTGGAAAATCAAACTTTAGTTTTAGGAAACTTAAGAAAAAGGGATAAAATGATGTTTTTTTAAATGTTGATTATACTAAAATATAATTTGATCCACTCTTGAAATGAAACATTAATTAAATTAAAGTGATAAAATGGTTTTACTCACAAATGAGGTATGATAACTTGAACAATGAATAAATATATATAATTTATTTTCTATGTATTGTAAAATTTGGATTTAGGTAGGATGAAATTTTTTTCTTTCCTTTTTGAATAATTTGAATTCAATGATAAATTTCCTCGGAGTGAAATAATTTGAGTGTGGGAGAGTGATATAAGCATTAAATTTCCATATTTTTATCTGCTATTCATTGAAAATACCCCTATTTTAGTTTAAATACTAGGAAAAATAATGTGTTTTGTGATTTTTAATAATTTGTAACATAAATGATTAAATGTAAAAATTATTTGTATTAATATATTATTTTTTAGAATTCATTTTATAAATCCACATAATTCGATTTTTATTTAGAACTGGAAAAAAAATTATTGGAATTATTTTTGAAGTGATTTAAATTTTTAATTTTTTAAATATAGTTTTTAATTTATTTACCAACTTAAATTTATTAAATAATAATTCTATATTTAAATGAAATTATTATTTTTGGAATGTTGGTTGGAAAAAATGTCAAAGGGAATGCACTATCAGCAAACTGGTTGTGCCTAGATGAATGCACCATGTGAAACTGGCTACCATAATTCACCTCCAAGGTCAGTATACTAACTGTGTATAGCCTACTACCCACCACACTTCCACTCATGGTCAGTAAAATAACCATGAAAACTCCCTCTACATGCCGCAAGAATCCTCCATGATCACTATAGTGACTGTGGATTTTTCCTCATCTGACAGTGATCTATGATCACAGTCTTCCGCCATGTTGCATCACCTCTCTCATAGCCACCATCACTCAAACCACATAGCCAACACATATCAAACCATAGGATAGTGAGATGACTACCAACTATAAATAATTATCCCTACCAATCATCAGATATGAAAACTCTTTTGAGTCACCGCCATCCCTGTTGAGTATTTGGAGGGATACTGAAACCATCGATGACCTCATCTCCTAGATCCACGAACAACCTAATTCTCACTATAAAATCTATAGAGGGTATTGTTGAATGAGCTCTAAAACCACTAAAAAATACAAGTATGAACTTGTGAAGATAAATACCCGATCGAGACCCAATGCAAAAAACAAAAAATTGAGAAACAAATAAAAATAAAGAAATATATTAAAAATATATATATAAAAATAATTAAATAATATAATGTATATATAATAATAATTGTATATATTTTTATATATATTAATATATATAAATTATATATTGTTATATTACAATATGTATTATTGAATACTTTTTTTTATAGTGATTCCCAAAGGATCAATCCCATCATTGATGCCATGTATTCATCTAGTTCAGACCTAATGTCAAGCACATACAACTACCACTATGAAGCACTAAAATAAATCAAAATTCATGCATGATCATGAAACTGAGATATTCCTAACATAACTAATCAAAACAATTTACCACAACACATAGAAATCATCAAATACATAAAAAGGATCTTGATGTTAATCACTTAATTCCATGAATCTATCATCAAATATAAATATATCTCACCTTTAACAGTAAAAACAATCAGCCTTCAATGATTGGATCCTTCCTCTATTGTAATTTCTTTAATTATGCATTTTTAATCTAATTTTCATCTTGTTCTTTGATAAATTATAATGTGTTTATCTTTCCCCCCACAATTTCATTACATTTCTTTACTCTATGATGTCCCATAGAATCATATCTATATTATTATAGAGGGATAATCCAATGTGGACGCCCCAAAGGGGAATCACATCGAGGATCTTGAATTTTTGAGTGTAATTCTTAATTTATGTCCTTTATAATTCTAGTGTGATAGAGAAAGTGGGATGTTGAGTAGGAAATTGTCACTATGGAATACATTAGCACCATCACACTCTAGAAACTATTTCACACAAACTTTCCCTCCATTTTGGTCCCCACATCATATTATTGGAGATTAGTGGTTTAATTCGAATAAAGGTATGAAATTTCTCCTAGGTGTGTGAGTGACTTTATTCACTCAGTCAAGGAATTATACTCACCCATTCACCCAAGATAATATATAGAATTATTGGTCTTTTTAATGATATATTGAGAATATTAGTGGTTTCACACCAAATAAAGTAGTGGAGGGTGAGTAAGTGAATTATATTAAACCTAATCATTGAATTAGATGATTTATAGAAAAAGTAATTTATGTTAGGTCTCACTATAAATCAACCATAGGTCCATTTTAATTTCATTCATTAATTCACTGTACATTTAAATTTTTCCTCCCTATTTCCATCCAATCAAAAACCAAACAAGAACTCTCTAGATACTTCCATAATTAAGAAAAATAGAAAAAATATACATAAGAACTAGGATAATGATACTACCAACCCTTTATCCTTGAGAGATGACACTGGTCAACCACAAGTATGCATTTAGAGTATAATAGAAATTATATTTTACCATGACCCATGATAATCATATGATCACCATTCTAGAGTGGAAATGGGATGATTTCACTATGGATTTTGTGACAGGATTAACCAGTACAACTCACAAGAAAGATTCAGTATGGGTGACAGTGGGATATTGTTCCACTACATAGTGTGATAAGGATTATAGTTTTTGATAAAGATACGTTTTCCATGTCTTAGTTATAGTGGGGTATTCAAAAGGCCCTAGGATCACTAGTTCTTCTAAGTATATACTATCATCCTCAAACTGATGGCCAATATGAGTAGACTATTCCGATTTTGGAGGATAATTTACAAAATTACGTATCATATTTTTGTGGTTCATGGGAGAAACATAAAACAATTTTTGATTTTTCATATAATAACATCTTCATGGAATCACTCTATATAGAATCTTTTGAGGAATTTTATGGTAGGACATGTTGTTCACCTTTTTGTTGGTTGAAGGTAGGAGAGTTAGAACTTAAAGGACTTAGTGTTATACAAGAGATGTATGAGTTGGTTTATTTGATTAAGAGGTCATTCGTGACTATTAAAGTAGTAATAAATGTTATGATGAATATTAGAGATCAACTATAGAGTTTTAGGTTACTCATTATGGTTTTCTTCAAGTGTCACCTAGGTTGGGGAAATTTCGTTTCATGAAACATGGAAAGCTAGCACCCAGGTTTGGTGGGATGTTTGAGATAGTGGAGAGGGTCGATCCAATGTCATACCGATTAGAACATCCACAGTGATATAGTTCCATTGATGATGTGTTTCTAATTTCCAATGGATGTGTCCTTTAAGGATCATCTGATGCAGATTGTAGACAGTAGTGAGAAGTATCGCCAGGGAAGTATTATACATGTAGTTCAAGTGAAGTTGTAGTATGAAAATTTTCAAGAGGATACCTAGGAGAGGGAGTTTTGTATATAATAACAGTGTCTATAACTGTTCTCCAAGATCCCATAGTGATTAGTAGAGAATATTGGTGATGAGCTATTATATGGCGGGGAGGTTGTAAGATCCCATTTTTTCAGACATATATCTCTTTTAGTTTTGATTTGAAAATCTTAATTTGGGTTTTATTTGTTATTTAAATATATTTAGTTGAGTCTCTTTAGGAGATGGAGGTATGTACAAGTGAAAATGAAATAATTATCAGGCATTTTGTTTTGATTGAATTAATGGAGTCCGATTATAAATGTATTAAAGGGGATGAGGACGATTTCTTAGGAGTTTGGAAGGCTTGAGGGGTGGTTCAAGGTTTTTTAAATGCTAGGATTAATTTTTTCTACATATAAAAATTACCAGGAAGATTCTATTAATTTGGTTTATAGTGTGAAATGAATACATGCGTTGAAAATGGTTTAGGTTATGTAATGTTTCAGTAGGGTTATTTTAATCTGAGGTGATGCATTTTTTAGTGTAACTCATAAATAAATAATTGAATTCAATGTAAATATTACATGTTGGGTATTTATTAGGATCAATGGTTTCAAAACCATGATGTGATTATGATTTCATTCCACCCATGTGCATCCTCTCTTCTCTTGAACCCTAGGAATTTTCTAAGAGATTTTAGAGTGTCAACCTCCTTTCCAAACATCCTGATCAAGAAATCATTCCTCAGTGATTTGTTTTCTTAGGTTTCCCCTATCATCTACTTTTCCTCAGCTATATCAGGGAAATATCTTGACCATTCTTTTTTGGGTGTTGATATTAATCTTGTGTGATATAGGTTTCTTCTTTAGATCTTTAATGCCTTCATTCATGTTGGTGTTACCAATTGGAAGTGTTGTCTTGATCGCCGATTAAAGGTAATTTATATAAAACCAAACCCTATGGTATGTCTAATTTTATAATTATGGGAAATGTTGTGATTATGACAACATAAAATACAGATTAATTAATTGGATTTTGAATGATGATAACTCCCACGTTGGAATATTTCTTGGATCCCTTTGGATCTAATGGTATTGATACCTAGCTTTTGGCTAATCGTTGGGTGAGGCTAACATAGAATGACTATGATTATGCTAATGGTTAAATGTTTGTATATCATGAAATGATACCTCAAGTGTATTCTTGATATATAATCACCTTGGAAAAGGCATATTGTTATTGAAGTGGCTATGTATAATATGATATGATTGGGCGAAAAATCGAATGTTAAAGGTTTAAGACCCACTTGGTAAATTAAATATATAATTTACAGGCAAAATTTTATTTTCATAATTAACAATTGAGGCTTATGAATGATATTGTGATATCCTTGCTTTTATGACTTGTGTTGCAATGAATGCAGTAATGCTTATATATAGGGTATAATAACCTTTCACTATATTTCATATTTAATCATGATTTATTACATATATTTCCACTTGCTACAAATTAAAATATTGAGAGGTATATTGTCTTGGGAAATTAGGAACATTACATAACAACTTAAAACATGAAATACAATATCATTATTGAAAAAATATTTTACACGACCACAACATTCCTTTGTACTTCCACTACATCGGATAACCTGCCGATATACATAATAAAGGGGTGAGCTATAAAGACCAGTAAGAAATAAAAATGGAATAAAATGAGTATAATAATACATGTTAGACAAGTAATATCAATGAGGAATAAAGGAACATGAATATAAAGGAATTATATATCATGATAATCATAACTTGGAAATGTGGCAACAAATTAAAACACTACATCATAAATACATGTCAAAGATAAACTGCAAAGAATTCATGGTGAAACAATGTTCCACAAAGGAATAAAGTAAACATCTATCCCAACATGACGTATCATGATACTAAACATTACACAATTTTTTGGATCTCTATTAGGTCTCACCCTTCAGAATCATTTCTCTCTCATGCTTAAGTGTGCCACGTAGATCATATAACATGGATTCATTCAATATAGTCATTTATTCCGCAAGTAAGGAATTAAAAATACTTACAATTAATTCATAAATAAATATGTATATGTACATAAAGGTTAATACCCTTGATAGAGGAATGTATATGTTATTCCCTACCCACTTATTTTGGCATGGTAAATTCTGGTTCAATTTTGGTAGCATAACAGTATCATATAAAAATTCATAAAATGGGTTGATGGGAGAGAAATGAGTATTCCATCACATAGACATGAAATTGATTGTAATAAGAATATTTAAGAACATATACCAACATAGGCAAAAGGAAATTATAAGACATAACATAAAAGTGATTCTTGATAAAGGAGATTGGTGGAAGATCCCTTAAAAAATTTAAGCATAGTAATGGGTGAGATTAAAGGATCATAGGGGGGATTAATGGGAGTTAAAAGAAGGTAAAATAATTTTTACATCAAATAGAAAGTAAGGGGATCATGTAAAATCATATCCAAGTATATGAAAATGGAATTTAAGAAGCATAATATAAAAGAAGTGCTTGAATTAAAATGTGAAGACATAAATCCTTTTGGAATTTCAGCAAGGTAAAGACTTAGGTAAGGTACCAAATTAGGGATAATAAATGATCCCTCCTTTAAAAAACATCAAATTTATAGTAGGAAATTGATTATAAAAAATGGAAATATAACCAATAGAAATTAAAAAGAAAAATTTGCAACATGGATCTTGAATTGAAATGAAGAGAGGGGGTGAGGATCCCTTACTTGGATGTGTAACTCCAAAGGCATGTTAGAGGATTATTGGGAGATTGGGGGTTCCTTGGGATGACTTTAGGGAGATAGGGTCAGAGGGTAGCTAATATTCAATGAGTTTAAGGGAAGAGAAATGGGAGTTTGGGTGAGTTTTTATAGGAATGGAGGGAGATTTTTTATTATTTTGGTTTTGGACAATACACAAAATAATATTTAAATCCAAAAACCATTCCACGGTTTCTTTAAAGAATAGTGTTTTAAAAATTATTAAAATATTTCCCTTGCTTATATGGAGGTGAGTCACACTCTTTAAGAAATGGGTCTAAAATCGTAAAATATATTATATGTTTTGGATGATTCACTAAGGATTTATAAAATAAATAAAATGAAATAAAAATTAAATTATTTTAAATAAAAAACATAGATTTTTTCTAATATGCATTTTATAGTATTTATTACATCTTTATTGTGACATTTGGATTTCATAAAACACACTGTATATTTATATCGTATTTACTTTTAACCCAAAAATTCGATTGTCTCAAAAAATTATAAAAATTCACTGTTGGATAATTTCTAAATCTTAATTCCAAAAATAATATCCATTTTATCTAAATAATTTTCTATTAGCACCATTGGACTTATCAATCATACCCTCAGAATTAAATTCCACTTTTCACTTCCTATCCCCATGATACCCTTGAGATTCACTGATCTCCATCTTGTATTTGAGGGCACATCATGAAATTTCCTCATAGCTATAAAAGTCATAGATTCCCAAGGATTTTCATAGGAAATGATATATCCCAAAAAAGAAGCAATAAACATTGAATTTTGGGGTAACATCAAAACTGGAGGTGTATCGTGAAAGTCTAGTGAAGTTTTCTTCATATTCCCCAACAGAATAGTCATCATTTTTCTTTAGTTCAAGGAAAAATCTTTTCATCTTAATTCGGAGGGTGTGGAGAAAGTATTTATCAAAAAATATTTTCTGGAATTCCTTACACTCCATTTCATTGATCTCTTCCCTAGGATTCATATTCTTTATAAATTTCTACTACTGATTAGCTTCACCCACCATATGATAAAGAACTAGAAGAAACTTCTCTTGTTTGTAACTTTAAAGGATGGAAAATATCTTTTTGATGGAATTGATATATTGACCCATGATAAAGGGATCATATGATCCACTGAAAGTAGGATGCCTTTGTCACATGAAGCTCTCGACTACGGGTTTGTCTCTCTTGGGGGGGGGGGTGATCTTCCTATTCTATGTTTCGATTCAAAAGTGATAGAGTATTGTGAGAAAGTTTGTGATTCCAACTCCCATTGGGTTTGGCATCTTATTGGAGCTATTCTCACACTACCCTTCTCATTGGTTGTTAGCATGATTCCTTCTATTTTAGGCTATTAGATAGAATGAATGGAAGATTAATCATTAGTATCTTAAACATTTAAACACATAAATGAGAATCCAATGAAATTAAAGTGTTAAATTATAAATTATCTTTATCACCTCAACTTGTGAGTTTCTAGGATTAATTCTATGATATTCATGATATACATCATATCATATATTCCTATGAGATTTTTTTCCTTTGTCCCCTTAATAATGGTTTGTAATGAGTTTATGAATTTACCAAACCATATCCTCCATGAGTGTTAAACTAGGTGCACATTAAGGCCCATTTTTGTGTACCAGGTTACCCTGAGGTAAGCCCACAAGACCTTGTCAGAGTTATTACTCCTCGGTACATCTATGCCAGAACCATATCCACTTGTAGAATCTAGACATGGATGTATTTTCTAGATAAACCACTTACTCTATACTTACCAAAATCTTGGGATGTTTTATTACACTTAGTTTTATCCATAAGGGTTTTGAATAGTGTTTTCCAAACCTAATCCCAAAAATAACTAAATTTTATACTCTGATACCAGCTACAATAACCCTGCTACTTATTTCAAATTTAAACATGATTTATTACATAGATTTTCACTTAATACAACCTAAAAATATTTAGAGGTCCAGTTTCTTGGGAAATTAGGAACATTACATAACACCTTAAAACATGAAATACAACATCTTTTACATGACCACAACATTCCTTCTTACTTAACACTTCATGGGATGGCCTAAGGACATACATAAGAAATGGTTGAGCTATAAATCTCATCAAGGGAATAAACATGGAATAATATGACGATAATAACACATGTTAGACAAGGCATATCAGTGGGGCATAATGGAACCTGGATATAATGGCATGATATAATATGATAATCATGGCATGGAAATGTGGAAAAAACTTAAAACACTAAATATTAAACATAAGTAAAAGCTAAACTATAAAGGATTCATGGTGAAAAAATGTACCATAAAAGAATCAGGTAAAACCCTATCCCAACAAGATCTATTATGATAATAAACATTTCCCAATGCATTGGAGTTTTATCCGGGCTCACCCTTCATAATCATTTCAATCTCCAGATTAAGTGTGCCACTTAGATCATATAAAATGGATTCATTCCACATACTAATTTATTCCATGATAAATAAATGTGGAATACATACTTATAAGTCTTCAATCAACAAGTATATGTGCATAAAGGTGAATACCCATGATATAGGAATTGGTTTTGTATTCACTACACAGATATTTTGGCATGGAAAATTGTGGTCTGATTTCTGTTGCATAATGCTATCATATAGAAAATCATAAAATGGTTTGATGAGAGTGAAAGGAGTCTACCATAACATAGACATGAAATGTATCATATGAGGGAATATATAATAACATATCCCATATAACAACCCTACTCTTTAGTATACTCTTAAACATGATTTATTACATAAACTTGAACTTAAGACAACTCTGAGGATTGAAAGGCCTTGTGTCTGGGGAAATTAAGAACATTGCCTAACAACTTACAATATAAATTACAACATCTTTACTGAAAATGTTTTTTTGCACAACCATAACATTTCTTCATAATTATAATTGCATAGGATAACTTGAGGGAATTAATAAAAAAAATGGTGCGCTATAAAGCCCAGTAAAGGATTAAAAAAGGAATAACATAGAGAATAAAATACATGTTAGGAAATATGAATATCAATGGATAATTAGAGAAATATGAACATAAAGGCCCGATATTGCATGATTATCATAACATGGAGATGTGGAAACAAAATTTAATATGAGATTAGCATGATCCAAGTTTAATTGCACTTGGAGCATGAGTAATCCCTAATTTAACTTGAATTATCATGAGTAAACACTCATTTAACTTGATTTATAATGATACTAATCTTTAGCCAATGCATTGGTGCGCTATCTGGGAGCACCCTTCTTAATCATTTCATTTCAAGTGTAAGTGTGACATGTATATGATACAACAAAGATTCATTAAACACCATAATTTACTCCACAAATAAGAGATATGGAATACATAAATTTAAGTCCTTAATCAACAAGTGCATGTGCATAACAGTGAATACCCTTGATAGAGAAATGGGTATGGTATTCACTTACACGAAAATTTTGGCATGGGAAATTTTGGTGTAACTTTGGCAGAATACCAACGTGAAATAGAAATAGTAAAATGGGTTGGTGAGAGAGAAAGGGGTATCTCAAAATTTATAAATGAAATTGAAATTAAGGGGGTAATATATAATAATTTCCCAACTTATGTAATGGAATTTAGATGCATAGCATAAAATAATTTCTTGAATGTAAATGAGGAGAGAAAAATCCCTTACAAAATTTCGGCATGATAACGGGTGTACATGAGAGGAATTAATTAAAGATAAAGGGTTATATCATCAGTCAAAAACAATGAGGGATGTATAGGGGAGGTGAGAAATCATACCCCAACATTTTTAATTGAAAATAAAATGGGATAACAATATATGTAAACTTGGACATTAATAAGGAAGGAAGGGTAGTGAGGATCCCTTAATTGGAAATGTTATACCAGAGGATTAGGAGAGGCTTGGGAGACTTCTTGGGATCTAGAGGTGCCTTGGGATGATTTTAGAGAGATGAAGGAGTTTTTGGTCATGTTCCAAAATGTTTTTAGTGAAGAGGAATGGGAGATTGAGTGGGTTTATATAGGAAATGGGAGGGAATTCTTTATTATTTAGGTTATGGACACTACACATTAACATAATCAAAAACAAAAACCATCCCAGGGTTTTTTCCCATGGTTTTTTCCAAAGTGGAGTGTGAAACATTATTTTATAAGTCTAATAGCCTAAATTATTAAAATATTAGGATTGCTTATGTAGAGTGAGTCACACTCTCAAAAAAATAATTTTAAAATGTTAAAAGGTTTTATATGTCATGGAGGGTCCACTAAGGTAATGTAAAATAAATAAATCAAATCTAAAATAACATTATATTAAATTTAAAACATATATGGGCCGAATATTCATTTTATATAATTTTATTACATCACTATTGCTTCATTATGATTTCATAAAACAGATTATATATTTAAATAGATTTTAATTTTTACCAAAAAATTTGACTGTCTTAGAAAATGATGAAAAATTAACCATTGGATAACTTAGATGTTCGGATTATAAAAATAATATTCATTTTATCTAAATAATTTTCTAAATTTGTGAATTTTTACTTTTAAAATAAAAACCGACATTTATTAAAAATCATGGGTTTTGACAAAAACAGCTTTCAAACCTTAATAAAAATTAAAATTTTATTCAAAAAAATTATAAGATCATTTATATTTAATAAAAATTAATTTAGTAATAATATTTTATTAAAATATTATTTAATTCAGAAATTCATTAATTCATCAAAATAGATTTCTTAATTGAATTTAACTATTAATTAAAAATACTATTTTTGCTTTAAAAACCATTTACAAAGTAATAATAATAAAATGAATGTATATTATTTATAGAAAAATAAATCACCTAATCATAGTGCTAGGGTATTGTTACATAACCCCTTATAACACCTACATAAGAACTAAGGGTTAGGTGTAAGACAGTGAGAGACTCTTGGGGTGGCTGGGATACCATCGCTCAAGTGCTAATCCTTATTAACTTACACTTCTTCCGTAAGTGATTAATTTAAAGCTTAACATGTTAAAGCTCAGCTTGGGCTTGGTCAAGAGTGAAGCCCAATGATGAAACCTCCTTTTTGAGCTTCATAAAATGTGATTCATATGGATAAATTATACTAGATGAGGCCATCACTTTCTTTGTATGAGTAAATTGGATTTGTTAAAGAGATATATTTATACTAATCATGTGATCATTGTTCAACAACTATATTATCAATAGTAACAATTACTAATGGTATTTTAAAATCCAAGAACATAAACCCATGTAAGTTCATATGTTTTATATTACCATTTTACTTAATAAGACATTTAATTAGATCAATAGGAATTTTCATTAATAAATGTCTGGGTCGTTACAATCTCCCCCCTTAAGAAATTTCACCCTCAAAATTTACTTTTCCCGCATTATTACATATGAGGGTAGCTTTTATTCATCACTTACTCTGATTCCCATGTTTCTTCTTCAAACATGTGGTTTCTCCACAATAACTTGAAGTGGGTCATTGTCTTATTTCGTAGAACTTTTTCCCTAGGATATAAGATCTTCACAGGATTATCTTCATAGGATAGGTTATTCACCAATGTTACCACCTTTGGATAGAGTACATGCGATGGGTCAGGTATGTACTTCCTCAAGATTGATACATGTAATACATAATGTTCTTAAGATAGTTTTGGTGGGAGTGCTATTAGATAGGTCATTGCTTCAATGAGATCAAGGATTTCAAAAGGAATAATGTACCTATGATTAAGCTTTCCCATAATCCCAAATCCCATAAACCTCTTCTACAATGATATATAGAGGAATACCATGTCTCCAACATCAAACTCTAGGTCTCTCCGATGACTATCATCATAGATCTTTTGTCGACTTTGAGTAGCATTAATGTGATGTTGGATGGTCTTAACCTTCTCCACTATTTCTTCAACCATTTCTGGACCTAGGAGTTTTTTCTCCCCAACTTTATCCCAACTTGTTGGTGTTCTGCACCTCTTCCCATAAAGGTATTCATAAGGAGCCATTTGTATTTTTGAGTGGAAACTATTATTGTAAGATAACTCAGCCATATAAATATGTTGATCCCACTCTCCTTTGAATTCCATTGAGAATTCTCTCAACATAACCACAAGTGTTCGGATATTCCGTTCAGATTGGCCATCAGTTAGAGGATGATAACCCGTACTGAATTTCAACTCAATATTCAGAGTTTGTTAGAGATTCTTCCAGAACATAGTGGTGAATCTTGGATCTTGATCAGACACAATAGATAGTGGTACTCCATGGAGCCTTACAACTTCTCTGATGTATATCTATGCGAGCTGATCCAATGATAAATCCTCTCAAATTTCAATGGAGTGTACTGTCGTTGTAAGATGATCCACAATAACCCAGATAGGATTGTTTCATTTGGATGTCGTTGAAAGACCAGTGACAAAGCCTATGTTGATGTTCTCCCATTTCCATGTTGGTATGGGTAATGGTTTCATCATCCCCTTAGACTTTTTCCTCTCTGCCTTCAGTTGCTGACATACCAGGCATAGTGATGTATACTTAGAAATCTCCCCCTTCATATTATCCCACCAATAATGCTCTCAAAGATCTCGATACATCTTTGTGTTTCCTCAGCTAATGGAGAAATTTTAACTACGTGCATCATCCAAAAGTTCATTATTCATCTCCAAATTTTAATGAACACATAATCTTGACCCAAATATCACAATTCATTCTTCATTAACATTGAAATCTGAGGATTTTCCATTTCTTATAGTTTCCACTTTCTTCTGAATTTCAACATCATCATTTTGAGCATCCTTTAACCATTCCAAAAGAGACGGTTGAGCAATAATTTGTGAAAGGATTAATGATGTTCCATTATTTTTTATTCTAATTTCCATCTTCATCATATCTAAGAATATTGGATCTCTTTCAATTCTCATCAATGATAGAATCACTGGGTCCAATCTTCGTAGAACATCTGCCACATTGTTCTCTTTTCCAGGGTGGTAATAGATTGATATGTCATTTTTTTGATCAGATCTAACCATCTTCATTGGTGAATATTAAACTCTTTTAGTGTGAATATATACTTGAGGCTTTTGTAATCTGTGTATATTTCACACTTCTACCCAAAGAGGTAATGTTTCGAAATTTTTAAAGAAAAGATTACTTCAGAAAACTTCAGATCATGTGTTTGATAGTGTTCTCATGAACATTCAAATGCCTTGAAGCATAGACAAATAATTTTTCATTTTTCATCAACACACAACCCATACACTTCTTCGAGGCAGCACTAAATACTACAAAATTTTCTCCACTTGTGGGTAGTGTGAGCATAGACGCAGTGATAAGACTTCATTTGAAATTCTTGAAGCTATCTTCCCATTTACCCTCCATGAAAACTCGAATCCCTTCCAATTTATATTGGTAAGTGGGTTTGAAAATCATGAGATATTTCTCAAAAATCGTCGATAAATATCTAGCTAACCCAAGGATTCTATGGATATTGGTCATAATTATTGGACTCAAACATCAATCAATTGAATTTGTCTTGGAGAGATCTATAGAGATACTATTTATTATGGTGATAAGAAAGAATAATGAGACTTCCTTTAACCAGAACTCGCACTTTCTATATATTTCATAGAGCTTCACCTTTCGCAAGGTCCCTAGTACAGTGCATAGATGCTCCTCTTAATCCTCATTGGTTTTGGAGTATATTATAATATCCTCTATAAAGAATACCAAAAAAAATTCAAGAAAATATCTAAAGCCTCTATTCATAAAGTATATGATGATTTCAAAAGCATTAGTGAGTCCGAAAGGCATTACTATGAATTCACAGTTCTCATACCTTGTATGAAAAGTAGTCTTGTTGATATCCTCCTTCATCGCCCTTACTCGGAAATATCCCGACCACAGATACACCTTGGAGAAGTATTGTGCTCCACGTAGATGATAAAACAATTCATCAATTCATGGTAGAGGATACTTGTTCTTTATCATGATTTTGTTGAGCTCACGATAATGTATGAAAATTTCATTGACCCATCCATCTTCTTGATGAAGAGGACTGGTTCACCCCATGATGAAGCACTTGGGAATATAAACCCTTTAACTAGATTATTATATATTTGTTTCTTTATCTTATAATGCTCCACAACAACCATTATATACAATGTCTTGGATATTATCAAATCCCCAGGTATAAGATCAATCGAGAATTCAACATCTCATCTTAGAGGAAGACTAGGAAATTCCTTGGGAAATACTTCAGTGAATTCCCTCATAATAGGCATGTCTTCAAGGATGGATTCTTATTAAGACTCAGTCATATAAGAAAGATATGGGTACTCATAGGGAAGTAATATCCACACATGATATTATGGTGCTAAATAAGATTCATCCTCCTCCTTGCACTTGTACAAAATCAGGGGTTGATTCTCCATATGGAGAGTGATTTCCCTCATGGATATTTTTATTGGATCTATATAGAGAAAGCCAATCCATGCCAAGAATTGTATCAAATTCCATTAGAGGGAGTATGATGAGGTTCTCTAGGAAGTTCAAACAAAAAAATTGTGGTAGGGGATGAGTTATATTCATGGGATGCAATGATTGAACCATTTTTAAATCTCACTGACATATCTACTTCCATGACTTTTGGTGGTGTTGGGATTGTTATAATAATATTTTTGGATATAAAAGAATGCGTAGAACTATAATCCATAATTACATTAACTATTATTTAATGAATAACTATCATACCTGTCACCGCTTCATTGTCGGGTTACAATTCAATGCAAGTGATGGAAAAGCTCACCCTTGATTTCTTGGAGGTTGTTAGATGCCTCTGAAAACCCTTGGATTAGGGTATTCATTTGAAAAGTTCCCTAGTTCATTGAAGTTGAAGCAATGAACAATTCATTGAGGGTTGAATGGAGAATTCCTCTCCTCTATTGAAACATTTGGTTTTTATTTATAGAAATTAATGGCCTTCTGTCCTTCTCTTCTACACCTAAAGCATTTCCTCGTCCCCTTCATGAAATTTATGGGGTGCTTCGTTACACACCATTGACTAGTGGGGTGCTGGAATTCCCTAGAACTGTTGGATTTATCTATCAGACTAATGGAATTGAAGTCTAATTTTGGCTTTTTATCCCCATGATACCCCTAATATTCTCTGATCCCCATTTCCACTATGAGGGGACATCCTACAATTTCTTCATAGCTATCAAATTCATGGATTTCTAGGGCTTTCCGTAATCTAGGTTTTATCCCACCAAAGAAGTAGTCAACCTTGGATTCGGGGGTAATGACAAAGACAGAGGCATATTGTGAAAGCCTTGTGAAGATTTAATTTTACACTCCAATGGATTATTCATCTTTTTTCATGAAGTCAAGGAAGTCCCTTTCTTTATTAAGTCGGAGGGTGCACAAAAAATATTTATCAAAAAACATTTTCTGGAAATCCTTCCATTCCAAAACCTTGATCTCTTCCTAAGGATTCATATTTTTGATCATTTTCCACCATTGATCAGCTTCACCCCCCATATGATAAGTAGCCATAACAACATTCTCTTGTTCATAACATTTAATTATAGGGTAGATATTTTCAATGGATTTGATCCATTGTTCAGCGATTGAGGGATCAGATGATCCATTAAAAGTAGGAGGCCTTTGTCTCATAAAGCTCTAGATTACATATTGTTCTTTCTTAGGGGAGGTTAGAAGTTCTTCTTGACCTGTGTTACTATTCAAAACATGAGTTAACTGAGATAGTATCATGACATGGTTTTCGATTCTAACTCCCATTGGATTTGGCATCTCATTAGAACAGTCATCACAATGATATTCACATCAGTTGTTAGACTGATTCCTCTTAATACCGTCCCTTGGATATAATAAATGTAATGTTAGGGGTACCACCTAAAGGGGAATCCAAAGGAAAAAATGGATAACTTATAAATTACATTAATTTCCTAATTTTATGAATATATAGACTTATATCTATGTTATCCATGATCTAATTTCCAACATATATTCTAAGGGGTATTTTTTATACCATTAATAATGGTTCATACTAATGTTATGAATTTACCAAATCATATCCCCTAGGAGTGTCATAACCAAGAGTGCAGCAAGTCCCATTTTCATGCACTAGTTCCCATTCAAGTCTAGCTAAAAGAGATTTTTTTGGAGTTTTACCCCTAGATACATATGTGCTAGAGCCACCTCTACTTGTTTGTATCACGATAGTGATGTATTTTCTTGATAAACCACTTAATCTATTATCACAAAAATTTATGGAGGTTTTTTAATACCAAATCTTTTTTCTAAGGCCTTCACATTGGTTTTATAATCCAAATCCCAAAAATGACTAAACTTATCCTTTGATAGAAAATATAAAAACCATGCTCTTTATTACAAACATAAACATGGTTTATTACATAAAATTTATCTTAAGAAAACTATAAGGATAAAGAGGTATAGTTTCTTAGGAAATTCGGAACATTACATAACAAATTAGAATATAAAATAAAATATCTTTATTGAAAAATTGTTTTACATGACCACAATATTATTTTATACTTAGCATTGCATAAGATAATCTGAAGTCATACATAAGAAAAGAGTGATATATAAATCCCATTAAAAGAGTAAATAATACATGACATGAAGAATAAAATACATGTTAGGCAATAGGCATATAAATGGATCATAATAGAAACATTAACATAAAGTCATGATATAGCATGATTATCATAACATGGAGATGTGGAAACAACATTTAACATTATATTATAATGCATCAAGGATCATTGCACATGGAGCATGATTAACCCCTCATTGAACTTGAATTATCATGAATAAACCATCATTTCACTTGATATATCATGATTATAATCTTTACCCATTTCATTGGAGTGATATTAGGGAACACCCTTCTTAATCATTTCATTTAATGCATAAGTGTTCCACATAGATCATACAACATGGATTCATTAAACATCTTAATTTATTACAAGAATAAGAGAAGTTGAATAAATATATTTAAGTCCTAAATCAACAAGTACATGTGCATGAAGGTGAATACCCTTGATAGAGAAATGGGTATCATATTCACTTACACGGCGATTTTGGCGTGGGAAATTTTGGTGTAACTTCGACAGCCTAATGACGTCAAAAATATGCTGATGAGATAGAAAGGAGTATCTACTAATTTATACATGAAATGGATAGTAAGGTTTTCAGGTAACATAATATACCAACCTTTTTAATGTAATTTAGAATCATTGTATAAAAGTATTTCTTTAATGTAAATGAGGAGAGAGAAATCCCTTACGGAATATCAGCTTGGTAACTGGTGTACATGGGAGGTATTAATGAGAGAGAATGGGATCTCTCATCATTAAAAAATAAGTAGGGAAATATTGGGGAGGTGAAAAATCATACCCCAACATTCTTAATTGAATATAAAAGAGCATAATAATATAAGGAAACTTGGATATAAACATGGAAGGAAGGAAAGTAAGGATCCCTTACTTAGAAGTGTGATCCCAAAGGATTGGGAGAAGTTTGAGAGAGGATTCTTGGGATCTTGGGGAACCTTGGGAGGATTTTAGAGATAGGATTATAGGGATATTTCAAGCTTAAAATGGTTTTAGTGAAGATGAATGGGATATTGATTGGGTTTATATAGAAAATGAGATGGAATTCTTTATTATTTGGGTTTATGACACTACACTTTAAACTAATAAAAACCACAAATAATACCATGTTTTTTCCATGTTTATTTCCAAAGTTGAGTGTAAAACACTATTTCATAAGGACAATTGCCAAATTATAAATATATCAGGCTTTATTATGTGGAGGTGAGTCACACTCTCAAGGAAATCATTTTAAAATGATAAAATGTTTTATAAGTTTTGAAGGGTACACTAAGACGTTGTAAAATAAATAAAACAAATATAAAATCACATTATTTAAAAGGTAGATCATATATTTTCCGAATATCCATTTTATAGTATTTTATTTCATAACTATTGGGTCATTATGATGTCATAAAACACATTATATATTTAAATGATATTTATTTTTCCCCCAAAATTCCACTGTCTCAGAAAATTATGAAAAACCCACCATTGGATAATTTTGACCTCTTGATTCCAAAAATAATATTCATTTTAATTAAATAATTTAATAAATAAGTGAATTATTAAATTTAAAATAAAAACCTATATTTATCGAGAATTCATGGGTTTTGACAAAACATCTTTCAAACCTTAATAAAAATTACAATTGTATTCATAAAAATGATACGATCTTTTATATTCAATAATAAATTTTTTAGTAATAAAATATTATTAAAATATTATATAATTTAAAAATACATTATTTCATAAAAATATATTTCTTAATTGAAATTATCTATTAAATAAAAATGTAACACCCCAAGATTTCATAGTACGTTATCTCATTAAAGTAATTCAATAGAATGCGCTACACGCAACACCAAGTTCAAGCACACCACAACTTACTAAACTAACCATTCAAAAAGAGATTATGAATAATATTAACTGAATTTTGAATATTATATACTCTATATAATTTTAACATCAATATTATATGTTTCTTATACATAATATAAGAACAAATTATTTGTTTTGGATAAAATAAGTATTTTTCAAAAAATGAAAATTTACATTCTTTTAATGGAGAACCCTTTTTAAAACCAATTTTTGAAACTTTTATATATTATATTTATTGAAATTATAATTTTATTTATAATCGGGACATAAAAATTTAGTTTAGATAAATTTTTGGTACTTTTCTGATCAATTTCATATTTTGACGAATAGTGAAAAATACTATGTTTTAATTGAAAACAACTTTTTTAATCAAAATAATTTATAGTGAAAAATTATGAATTTTAATTGTTTGGAATTATAATTAGATTATATTTTAGGTAATTTTAAGTAATTTAACATTTAAATTTGACTTAAATTCATATCAATCTTTTGATAGTTTTTACTTTTTAAAAAACCCGCTTATTGGTTTTGATAACAGGAAATAATTTTAAATTAATAAATGAAACTTATATGTTTTGAATTTGGTAAATTATAATTCATTTTTGAATTAGTTATATCAAAATTATCTTAGGGAAAATTTTTGGTATTTTTCTGAAAACTTTCAATTTTTGATGAATATTGAAAAACACTACGTTATTATATAAAATCGACCTTTTATTTAAATAATTAGTTATTTTATTTTAATTTAATTTAGGTCAAAATATGTGTATAATTAATATATAAGTTTAATGTAATTAATTGGAATCATTTTATAATAAGTTTAGATATATAAAATTTTATCAATCTTTTTACCATCTTTTACCCACCTCCGAGGAGCATTTGAAAATTTTCATAAAAATTAATTTTACCGCTTATGTGAGTTGAATTTCAAAAATCCGATAAACACAGTTAATATTAGTAAGTAAAATTTGGTTCAATAATATGAAAATATTTTTTTGTGAATAGTAACTTTTGACTTTTATTTACCATGGTTAAAAGTAAATAGGGCAATTAAGGGTAAAGATGATATCATAACTACCCTAACACATGTCCTAATTCTATTGGATAAATTTAATTTGACCAAAAACAACCTAAGTAATAAAATATGATCCTTTAGGTCCACATGGATTATATTAGGACATTTATTATTATTTTATTTAAAGAAGAGTTAAAATAGTTAAATTCAATGTTTAATAACTAAACCATTTTTAATATAGGGTTATATATAATATAAATTAGTCTATAAATATTAATTAGAAATCTAAAATGAATAGGGTTATATATAATATAAATTAGACTATAAATATTAATTAGAAATCTAAAATGATTTCCTATAAAATGGTATTTTATTTATAAATTTTATAGATTAAATAATGAAATTTATTTTTTGACACAATGATGACATAGTAATTAACTTAATAATGAAATATTAAAATAATTGATATTATAAATATCCAAATAAATATAATTTGAGGCTTTTGATGAATTAAAATAATTTGTTTAGGTTAATATGACATGTTATTATTAAACATATGAATTTATTTCTATGTAATAAAGTTTTTATGCCTTTAATAAAAATAATTTAATAAATAATTTCAAAATTTACATAATTGAGTTTTCAAACCAAATACTATATTATTGGTGGATATAATATTCCAAAAAATCCAAGGTTCATCCAAAGGGCCTTAATAATATTATATATGTCATTAATGATCCTATTGGGGTTATTTTGGAAGTTTATAGTAAGTTTATTCACCATATAATATAAAAATACAAAGAGACATGGTAAATGTCAAACTATTTAACTAAGAGTTAAATCTAAAAGATAAGGTTAATATAATGACATAAACCTGTCTAAAACCTATTGGATGAAAGGTTTAATAACCATACCCACCTTATACTTTAAATAATTCATTTTTGAGAAATTAGAAAAATAAAATGTTGTTATTATTAAATAATATTTCAAGCATTTCCAAAAGTGACCCTCACCTCTCTTATAAAAGGGAACTTCACCTTATCCAAATTTCACACCTCCAAAGCCTTTTGGCTCTGCCAACCCCTGACCAAATATCATATAAACTGTCCTCCATTCATTATAGAGTCGTTATATTAGTCAAAAATCCAACATAAGGATCCCTTTTGATCAAATCAAAAGGAAGAACCCGAAAAAAGAGGTAAATATTTCATCACCTCTTTAAAGTTAATTTCTTATTCCACTTCTTATTTCATTATTGTTTCCATTATAAAATAATAAATCCAATATCTTATATATACTGGGAAATTATTATAAAAATGGTACCACCATATTCATTATTCTATCAATCCTATAAATGAAAAAGTCACCATATGTGCGTACGTACGGATTACCGTCTCCACGTCATGGTGTAGTTTGTTATTCAAACACTTCATCATTTTGATGGGTATAATGGTGAGTATAAATTATTTAAATAATAAATATATTATGATATTTATTCTTTATATATTATATACCATCCAATTACATACAATTTATCCATCAATATAATGATATTGTCGCTCGTGCGTACGTACGGATTACTGTTTCCACGAGGCGATGAGATTCATTTCCACGTTCACCATTCAATGATGATTATAAAATATATATCATTAATATGTATGTAAAATATGACATAATAATGATACTGGATATATATATATATATATATATATATTTACTTACATATATCTTATTCACTTAGTTTCGTTCAATATGATATGAAAATGGAAACAACGTTTACGCGTACGTTGGGCATGCCGTCTCCATAAAAGGTGTTTTCCATTTCATATATATACATCTATTATACATATTTAAATTATAAATATATATGATATATAAATCATTGTTTATATTATAGAAGTATTTAAATCATGATCTATGTGATACAATCAAGAGTAACAAGTTAAAAAACGTATGATAAAGAAAGCGATTATTTCACGAAATATTAATTTAACATGGAAATTATTATTAAATGGGTAGTATAAATTCATAAATGAATCATGTATGATATAATAAATATTAATATGGTTCTGTTATCATTTAATAACAAACTACAGTCTTTATACAGGAGGTTAAATATACCCTCGATTGAAGGAAAGTGCAAGCTGAGGGTTAATTCCACAATCTCATTATTATCCGAGGTTGGTTTTATGTAAGTACCTACTGGGAAATAATTTTTATCCATGTACATGTTCCATAAAAGTGTTTTCAAAGGGATTATTTTTAAGGGATTATTTTAATAAAACATCATTTTAAATTGTTTTAATGATTTATTCTTCTAAAACTTTCTCATTAATGTTCATGTTTTTAAAATAGTTTTTAAGGATTTATTTATATGGACATGAATGTTTTAAAAATTTTAATTCCTTTAAAAAGTTTCCAAGTGGTATGTGACAATTTGATTCAAAGATTTGTTTAAATGTCTTCCTTTCTAATGTGTGACTTTTAAATGTTTTCATGAATAAGAGATATTTATCTAAAAGAGTTTTACAAATCATTTTCATCTATGTCAACATCCTTTGACGGATTTTAAGCTTGTTTAAAGTTGATACAAATATTCCTTATTGTATTGAAGGTTTTGTGATATGTTTGACTATGAATGTGTTATTTTTATACCATTCATGGATTGTGGATAAAGTAGTGACATTTTTATGCCAATATTAATATGAATGTTTAAGTTATGTTAAAACATTTTTATATGAGCAATGCATTGGTCATAGTAAGTGACGGGTGGAGCCCTCTATAGATCCTCGATGCATCGGTTAGTCTCATGAGAATAACTTGTGTCTTGGAACAAGGCATTGAAAAAATCTTATTTGTATTCTTGGCACCAGGCCTTGACTATGTGGTTATGAAGTCTGGAATTATGCATTCTATCATTATGAAAGTGGCTATAGATATTGCATTTGATTGTTAGACTAGTAGAATATCTATGTGAATAAGTAAATGTCATTATTATATTGTACCTTTTCCATATTTTTCTGAAGTCTATGTTTAAAAGGCTTTTGTTTTAGTCTTATACATAGGCTTAAATATTTATGATTATTTTTGAAATTTTCCACTATATTGTTATCCTTATTAAGCATCTGAGCTCTCCCATTTATATATTTTAATTTTCCCAGGATTCCAAGAAGTGTATTATTATTGATAGGTAGGGTTATGCTAGGGGATTAATGGTGTTCTAAAAGGATCATTTATGTTGTGTTTTATTTTATAATGTGTAATGTAACATTCATGTATGTAATCTATTTTCCAAGACTGCTAAACTGATCGGTCTTTCGAGACTTGATTCCTTATAATTATGCCAATGTATTAAAATAATGCATCGAATCTAGGCTTCTGGGGTCGGGGTGTTACAATTGGTACCAGATGAATATTATATATAACCTTGGAATCTAGATTTAGAAAAACTCTAATTAGATAACACTACCCTATGATAGACTTTGATAATTAGTATAGAATATCTTCTTATAATTTTGGTACTATAGATATTTTGCAAGTTTTCCAAGAAATAAATATTTGTCTGGATATGAGCAGGTAGAGCCAGCTCTAGCACAAATGTACCTAGGGGTAAAACCCGAAAACACCGCTTTGAGCTAGAATTGAATGGGAATTGGTGCATGACAATGGGCCTTGCTGCACTCCTGGTTACGACACTCCTGGGAGATATTCTTAGGATAATTATCATTTTATTTACAAACCACTATAAAGGGTTTATGAGTATATACTATCTCAAAGAAAACATTTTTACGATTATGGATTATATCTATGAACTATTCAATTTATGTTAACTATTTTACAAGTTTTTAATTATGCATTGAGAATCATAAACTAACATATTGTATGCCATTATTTAGAAATGGAACCCAGTAGATGGAATGACAGCTCCAACAATACGCATGATCCAAATAGTAAGAAGGATCATATATTTCATGGTATTTAGCCAACATTTAGAGAGAAAATAGTCTCCCACATATTATCATCATATGAAGAAATAATATCATGTGTTAATATGATAAGTAAATAATTTTATGGGTCCTATGGCTTTGAAGGGAAGCCATAGAAGAAAAGGATTGTAGAGAGAAATATAGATAAAGGGGATAAGGGAAAGAAGGGTTTTCCTATATGTGATAACTGTGGAAATAATCACCTTGGTAAATGCTCGAAGGGAATGGGAGTTTGTTATAAGTGTGGAGAAAAAGGACAACAAGTACGTGATTGCAAGGGTGATAATTTTTTTTCAAATATACAATGCTTCATCTGCAAGGAGTTGAGACACTAAGTGAATCAATGTCCAAATCATCAGAGTATACCCCAAATGATGCTATTGAATAATAATCAAGTTATGATACTACCGAAGATAAAGATGAATGATTAAGAGATCTTATGTTGTTATTAAAGTATTGTAATAATAGTGCACATGTTATAATAATTATAGAGTATATAAGGATTGTACTGCAGTACTATTTCATTAAAGACTTGAGATTGTATGGAACCGAGAAAAGTGACTCAATGGAGAATTAAAATTTTTGGAAAATATATGGTTGAAGGAAAGAAAAAACATTAATATGGTTCTGATACTGAGGTATTGATTTTGTAATAAGAGATGATTGATTTGGATAAATTATATTTTATATTATTGACATCCTTGGAACTGTTTAATGGTCTGTTTAATCCATCATTGTTGGAGTTTAAAAAATATTTGGATATAAGGAGTATATTGAGTATTCTATAAGGAATAATAGTGCATGAATGTAACCAATATGGTTATATGATAATTCAGTGTGTTACCATGTTTTAAAAGAATACATGATGAAGGTATTCACATGTTATTACATGGCAAAAAGGATCTTCATTGTGTTTACCTTATAAATTTTGGAGTGTGAGTTCAAACACAAATATTTTGGATAAGTATAAAGGTTGTAATCGATTATGTTTGACAATGAATACAATTGTTAAGGATAAATCATTTCTTGATATTATTTTTGGATTGTCATAAAAAGGAAAACTTGGAGGTTGGGCAATAACCCATCGCATCCGGCAAGGCCGCGAGACTTGAACCCACAACCGAAGGGTGATAAGGGTGCATCACCTACCACTAGCCTACATGATATCCTAGTTTGTATAATTTATTTGTTTTTAAATATTATAACAAATTAATTATAAATTAATTATTTTTTTAACCATATACGATTAGGATAAATATAATATTATGAATTTTATAATCTTTTGGAGTGAAAGATGAGTTTGTGGTAGAAATTAGTTGAAGGATGAAACTCTATTTGTCAACTATATATATATATATATATATATATATATATATATATATTTCTTCTTATTATTTGAATAAATTAATTCTTAAAATTTAGGGAAGGGTAATTAAACCAAAAATGTGTTATCCTAATTCCATATGTTTTATTGAACAAATGATATTTTACATCATCTTGGATTGATGGATTTTAGGCCCTCAATTTTACACTTGTTTGTGATTGATGACCTCAATCACTCCCTATAAATATTTAAAATTTTCCTCCAATTATGTTTCTCTAATTTCCACTAATGTTCTCCTAATCATGATCGTAATTTTGTAGTGACGTTTTCATTTCCCTTTCCCTCTTATTAAGAATAAATTTTATTAACCCAATTTCTAATGTGGGTTTCCCACAACTGTAATTTTCTATTTTTAACCATTTATTTTCGAAGAAAAATTTCAAATTGTGAGGACGTAATTTATTGAAGGATGGGAGAATATAACACCCCAAGATTTCATAGTATGTTATCTTATTAAAGTAATTAAATAGCATGCACTACACGCAACACCGAGTTTGAGCGCACCAAAACTTTCTAAACTAACCGTTCAAAAAGAGTTTATGAATAATATTAACTGAATTTTAAATCTTATATAATCTATATAATTTTAACATCCAAATTAGGTGTTTCTTAGAAATAATATAAGAGAAAATTCATTTTTTCGGATAAAATAAGTATTTTTTAAAAAATGCATTTTTACAGCCTTTTAATGGAGAACCCATTTTAAAACCACTATTCGAAACTTTTATATATTCAATTTAATGAAATTAAATTTTTCTTTAGAATAAGGACATAAAAACATTAGTTTATATAAATTTTTGGAACTTTTCTGATAACTTTCATACTTTGATGAATAGTGTAAAATACTACGTTTTAATTGAAAACAATTTTTTTAATTGAAATAATTTACAGTGATAAATTATGAATTTTAATCATTTGGAAGTATAATTAGATTATATTTTAGGTCATTGTAAGTAATTTCACATTTAAATTTTACATAAAAACATATCAATGTTTTGAAAGTTTTTACTTTTTAAAAACCCCTTTTATTGGTTTTGATGACGGGAAAAAATTTTAAATTAATAAATTAAACATATATGTTTTGAATTTTGTAAAATATAATTCATTTTTTAATTCGTAAAATCAAAATTTTCTTAGGGTAAAGTTTTGGTATTTTTTGGAAAACTTTCAATTTTTTATGTATAGAGAAAACACTACGTTATTATATAAAACCAACTTTTTATTTAAATAATTAGTTGTTTTATTTTAATTTATTTTAGGTCAAAATATATATATAATAACTATATATGTTCAATGTAATTAATTGGTGTCATTTTATAATATGTTCAGATATAAAAAATTTTATCAAACTTTTTACCGTCTTTTACCCACCACCTAGGAGAATTTGCAAATTTTCATAAAACATAATTTTACCGCTTCTGTGAGTTGAATTTAAAAAATACAAGAGACATGGTTAATATCAGTAAGTAAAATGTGGTTCAATACAATGAAAATAGTTTTTGGTTAATAGTAAGTTTTGACTTTTATTTACCACATTTAAAATTAAATAGGGTAATTAAGGGTAAAAATGATATCATATTACCCTAACGCTTGTCCTAATTCTATTGGATAAGTTTAATTCGACCAAAATAATCTTAGGAATAAAATATGATCATGTAGGTCCACATTGATTAGATTAGGACATTTATTATTATTTTATTTAAAGAAGAGTTAAAAGAGTTAAATTCAATGTTTAATAACTATTTTTTTTGTAATATAGGGTTATACATAATATAAATTAGACTATAAATATTAATTATAAATATAAAATTATTTCATTTATAATGGTATTTTATTTATAATTTTTAGAGATTAAATAATTAAATTTATTTATGAGACAATGATGACACAATATTTACCTTAACAAAGAATTATTAAAATAATTGATATTATAAATATCAAAATAAATGTAATTTGAGACTTTTAATGAATTAAACTAATTTTCAAGGTTACTATTACATTTTAGGATTGAACATATGAATTTATTTTGATGTAATAAAGTTTTTAGGACTTTAACATAAATCATTTAATAAATAATGTCAAAATTGATATAATTGAGTTTTTTAAAAAAAATACTATATTATTGGTTGATATAATATTCCAAAAAATATAAGGTTTCATCAAAATTCCTTAATAATATTATAAAAGTCATTAATTAACCTATTGGGGTTCGTTTGGAAGTTTATTGTAAGTTTATTAACCATATAATATAAAAATACCAAGAGACATGGTAAATGTCAAACTATTTAACTAAGAGTTAAATATAAAATATAAGGTTAATATGATGACCTAAACCTATCTAAAACCAATTGGTTGAGATTTTCCAGACCCATACCCACCTTATCCTTTAAATAATTAATTTTGGAGCCATTATAAACCAATAATAATTTTATTATAAAATAATATTTCAAGCTTTTCCTAAAGTGACCCTCACCTCTCTTATAAAAGGGCACTTTAACTTTTCTTACTTTCACACCTCCAAAGCCTTTTTAATCCTCCCACCCCTACCCTAATATCCTATCAACTATCCTACCTTAATTATATAGGCCTTAATTTAGTCAGTAATCTAACCTAAGGATCCCTTTTGATCAAATCAAAAGGAACAACCCGAAGAAGAGGTAAATATTTCATCACCTCTTTCAAGTTATTTTCTTCTTCCACTTCCTCTTTATTTGTTGTTTCCATTATAAAATAACAAATCCAATATATTCTATATACTATGATGTTATTATAAAAATTTTACAACCATATTAATTATTCTATCCATCCTATAAATGAAAAAGTCAAAATACATGTGTACGTACGGATTACCGTCTCCACGTCGTGGTGTAGTTTGTTATTCAAATGCTTCATCATTTGGATGGGTATAATAATGAGTAAAAATTATGTAAATAATAAATATAGCATTATAAATATTCTTTATTTATGATATAATATCCACTTACATACAATTTCTCCATCAATATAATGATAATGTCGCTCGTGCGCACGTACAGATTACCATCTCCACAACATGATGAGATTCATTTACAGGTTCACCATTCAACGATGATTATAAAATATATATCATTAATAATTATGTAATATATGAAATAATAATGATACCGGATATATATATATATATGTAATTACATATATCTTATTCACTTAGTTCCGTTCAATATGATATGAAAATGGAAATAGTGTTTATACGTATGTACGGTCTATTGTCTCCATAAACATTGTTTACCATTTCATATATATACATCTATTATAAATATTTATATTCTAAATATATATGATATATAAATCATTTTTTATACCCAGGAAGTATTTAAATCATGATCTAAGGTATACAATCAAGAGTAACAAGTTAAAACATGTACAATAAGGAAAGCGATTATTACCTGAAATGTTAATTTAACATGGAAATTATTATTAAATGGGTAATATAAATTCATAAATGAATCATGTATGATATCATAAATATTAATATGGTTCTGTTATAATTTAATAACATACTACGGTCTTTATATAGAAGGTTAAACATACCCTCAACTGAAGGAAATCGCAAGGTGAGGGTTAATTTTAAAATCTTATTATAATCCGAGGTTCTTTTTACGTAAGTATCTACTAAGACATATTCATTATCCATGTCCATGTTTCATAAAAGTGTTTTCAAAGGGATTAATTTTAAGGGATTATTTTAATAAAACATCATTTTAATTTTTTTAATGATTTATTCTTCTAACCCTTTCTCATTAATGCCCATGTTTTTAAAATGTATTTAAGGATTTATTTATATGGACATGGATGTTTTGTTAATGTTAATTCCTTTAAAATGTTTCCAAGTGGTACATGAAACTTTGATTCAAAAATTTCTTTAAATTTCTTCCTTTCTAAATTGTGTGACTTTTAAATGTTTTCATAAAAAAGGGATATTTATCTCGTAGATTTTTACAAATCATTTTCACTTATCTCAACAACCTTTGATGGATTTTAATCTTGTTTGAAGTTGATACAAATCTTCCTTTTTGTATTGAAGGTTTTTTGATATATTTGACCTTGAATGTGTTATTTTTATACCATTCATGGTTTATGGATAAATTATTGACATTTCGTTTGTTTTTTTAATAAAAATTTTTATGTTATGTTTAAACCTTTTTATATAAGAAATGCATTGGACTTAGTATGTGACGGGTGGATCCCGCTATAGCTCCTCGATGCATCGGTAGGTTTGATGAGACAAACTAGTGTCTTGGAACTAGGTATTGAAAAAATTGTATTTGTAGTCTTGGAACAAGGCCTTGACTATGTGGTTATAAAGTCTAGAATTATGCATTCCATCATTATGAATGTGGCTATAGATATTTCATTTTATTATTCGACTATTAGAATATACATGTGAATAAGTAAATGAAATTATTTTATGGTATCTTTTCCATATTATGTTGAATGCTATGTTTAAAAGGATTTTTTAGACTTATACATATCCTTAAATGTTTATGATTATTTATGAAAGTTTCCGCTATATTGTTATCCTTACTGAGCATCTGATCTCACCCCTTTCTATGTTTTAATTTTCCTAGGATTCCAAGAAGTGTGTTATCATTGATAGGAAGTGTTAAGATAGGGGATTAATGGAGTTTACAAAGGATCATTTATGTTTTGTTTTAATTTCTAATGTGTAATGTAACGTTCATGTATGTAATCTATTTTTCAAGACTGCTAAACTGATTGGTCTTTCGGGCCTTGATTACTTGTAATCATGCCAATGTATTAAAATAATGCACTGAATCTAGGCTTCGGGGGTTGGGGCGTTACAAAAAACACTATCTGTGATTTAAAAAACCATTTATAAAGAAACAATAATAAAATGAATGTATATTATTTATACAAAAATAAAGCATATAATCATAGTGCTAGGGTCTTGTTACATAACCCATTATAACACACGCATAAGACCAAAGGGTAATGTGTGCGATGGTGAAAGACTCTTGGGGTGGTTAAGATAAATTCACTTGAGTAGTAATCTCTATTAACTTCCACTTCTACCATAGGAAATTTTGTTCAATATTAATGTGTTGAAACTCAGATTGGGTATGGTCAAGAGAAAATCTTCATGACGCCACCTCCTTTCCGAGCTCTGAAAAATGGGCTTCGTATGGAGCAATTCTACTGGATGAGGCCATTGCTTCCTTTTTCTGAGTAAATTGGATTTATTAAAGCCCTATATTTATACTAATCATGTCTTCTCTATTAAACATCTATATTAGAAACAATAACAATTCTTAATGGTATTTTTAAAATCCATGAAAATAATACCAAGGAAGTTCATATGTTTTATGTAACCATTTTACATAATAATACATTTAATTAGATCAAGAGGAATTTTCATTAATAAATTATTGGTTCATTACATCCCAAAATAGGAAAAAGTAAATTTTAAGATATAACATAAGAGGGATTCTTGATAAAGGAGACATGTGGAAGATCCCTAAAAAACATTTAGCATAGTAACAAGTGGGATTAAATGATTGTAGGAGGATTTAATTGGAGTGAAAGTAATATCCCATAATTTATACATCAAATGTACTGTAAGGGTTTCATGGAATATCATATCCCAACATATGAAAATTCCATTTACTAATTATAGTGTAAAAGAAGTGATTGACTAGAAATGTGACGAGAGAAATCCCTTACAGAATTTCAGCATGGTAACAACTTAGGTAAGGGACCCAATGAGGGGGAATAAACGATCCTTCATTCACATAAAATCAAATTTATAGTAGGGTATTGATTATAAAAGGATGAAAATATAACCAATTGAAATTAAAAAGACAAATTTCATACATGGTTCTTGAATTGATTGGAAGACAGGGGTAAAGATCATTTACTTGGATGTGTGACTCCAAAGTCTGGGGATATGATTCTTAGGAGCTTGGGGGAGCCTTGGGATGACTCTAGGGAGTAATGGGCATAGGTTGGACAAGATTCAAGGAGTTTTAATGGTGAAAAATTGGATATTGGATGGGTTTATATAGTAAAGGAGGGGGATTTCTTTATTATTTTTGTTTTGGTCAATGCACAATAAATTTTTCAAAACCACAAACCATGCCATGGTTTTTCTCCTAGTTTCTATCAAAGAGGAGTATTTTAAATTATTTTATAAGGGAAAGGTCTGAACTTATTAAAATATTTCCCTTGCTTATCTGCTTGTGAGTCACACTCATAAAGAAATGAATTTAAAATATTAAAATATATTATATGTTTTGTAGGATTCACTAAGGATTTATAAAATAAATAAAATAAATATAAAATTGGATTATTTTAAAGAAAAAAAAAATATATTGATGAAGTTACTTTTTATTGTATTTACTACATCATTATTGGGACATTTTTATGTCATAAAAGACATCGTATATTTATACCATATTTACTTTTTACCAAAACATTTGATTATATCATAAAATTATGAAAAATTAACCATTGGATAATTTAAATATCCAGATTCCAAAAAAAATAATTCATTTTATAAAAATAATTATTTTATATATGTGAATTTTCACTTTTAAAATAAAAACCGACTTTTATTGTAAATTGACAGGTTTTAACAAAACAAGTTTTAAAAGATTGATAAAAAATTACATTTGACTTCATAAAAATTATATAATAATTTATTTTTCATAAAATTAATTTAATAATAATATTTTATTAAAATATTATTTATTTCAAAAAAACTCATTCACGCCTAAAAAATAGATTTCTTATTTAATATAAATTATTTACAATGTAATAATAATAGGAAGAAAACATATATTCTATATAAAAATAATGCATGTATTATTATTTCTAGGGTATTGATACATATCCCTATATTACACCATCATACACCATAAGATTAAGGTGTGCAATTGTGGGGCTTTCATGGTGTTGTTTGGTGAATATGGTTTGGTCCATGATCTCGATGAGCTCGAACTTTTCTAGCAAATAGTTCTACTCACGCTTAAGTTATTAGATCTCAGCTTGGTATTAGTCTTGGGAAAATCCCCAAAATGATATCTCTATCAGAAGATTTGATTAATGGGATTTATAGGGTACGAGCCTATTGGTTGAGTCCATCACTTCCTTTGTCTGTGCCAAATGGATTTGTTAAAATCCCATATTTATACTTCTTGTGTGATCACTGTTCAAAAACCAAATTATCAATGGTAAAGATACATAACAGTCATTTAAAATCCAATTCGATATAATAAAATAATTGTATGGGCTTTCTATAACCATAAAACATTTAATTAAATCAAAAATAGAATTTTATTCATAACAGTTTGGGTCGTTACAGAGGGCTTGGCCCAATATCATGTTGTAATTCTTATACAATGGGATTGGAACAGTTTTATGCTATAATAATTATATAGTGGTCTATTCTAGGTGATGTAGTAATAATTATATAGATGAATCAGTCTAGTTATGTTGTCATTCTTATATAGATTTTCCTAGTTATGCTTAAATTATTATATAGATGGCCTGTTGCGATTTAAGATGAATTTCATATATAGATGGATTGGACCGGAAGATGAAATTCTTATATAAAAGGGATTTTCCTGGTTATGTTACTATACATTGTACATTTTTGGATTGGATGGAATGGTCATGCTATATGGTCAAATATATTCCATCATGGCACCAAAGCAGGTTGATTACTGTATTATATTATGTTTATTAATTAATACCCATGTTTCTAGATTTAGTGCATGATGTTATTATCAGAGTGGTTTTTCTTATACATGGTGGTGTTGGATGACTGAGATTTACTCACACCCTATTCGGTATACCATTTGGTACCCAAGAATACTACATAGCGGTAGGTCTGGACAAGGATAAGGGACCTTGTTGCTGATTGTAACTTATTTAATGGGATGAAATTTAGAGACACGAAAAACATGAGGTTCAGAACCTGGGTATTTTGACTTTATTTGTGTTAGTTAGTTATTTTATTTTTATTACTTTCTTTTTGACATTTAGGTACATTTCATCCTTTTATTTCATGGTTTTCTATTATTTGGTTCATTGGTTCCTCCTTTTACTTCCTAGTTATATGTTTCATTGTTTCTTCTATTTTCAGTTACTTAGATGTTTTTTATTTATGTTGTATTATAACTTTGTACCATATTGTATAGTCTCCCCACAATATTCATCCCACCTCACTTCATTTTGGAAACCTTTTACATACAGGTAGGTGCACATGAGGTCCCATAACCAACCTAATTTGGCCACATGAGTAAGTGTAGGGTTGAGGGATGTTACACAGTCCTTTACTGAACCAGGTTCACTGCCATTCTAGTTCTATTTATATTATGAGATATCAATATTCACCAAATTAATTGGAGGGAGATATATATCCCACTCATCACATAATTAGAATAATACATATGTGTACCACACTATCATAAAACATTCATCACATTAGAACCGATGAAAAGAAATGGGTTTGATGAAAATTTCATCCTAGAATAACCCATTAGAAATAAATGAATTTTATAATCATAGTTTCATCATAAAAACAAACCATACATAGAATTAATAAGGATGGTATCCTTGGATCATATACTTAGTAAAGAATAAAATTATATCAAGGGTTTTTTTCATTGATATGTTGAAATACCATTAAAATATCATTGAAGGATTCTTGAAGAAAATATCATTTCCATTTCCAAATCACCTATAAAAAAACTACACAATTATAAATTAAAACATTTTCTTCAAAAATAACCATATAAAATTGTAATGTAAGCTTAAAATATTTTTTTCCATGGTGGTGGGAAAATCCACTCATTACTTATAAGTTAAAAAATATTCCTTTAATAATTTTATTGGACAATTCACAAAGTACCTCGTTTGGAAAAAAGATTAAATTGACACCATTTTATTAAAGTAATACATGGGTAATAATGAATTTAAAAAATCATAACATAATTTTAAAAACCTTCTTTAAAATATTTTTATAAAACATGGATATAGAAGAAATTATTTTTCAACTGAAGAGAGAAATAAATTCAATTTTTATTAAAAAATATTTTATGTATTCTTGAGTACTTAAGGTGTGGAATATGAAGTGAAAAAATTTATTCTAAATAAATAACCATAAAATAATAGAATTCATGAGATTATATAGAGATATAAAATAATATTTATCATTATGGCCCCTAAATTACAAGGTTCTCCACTCTTGCATGCCGCTCTTTTTCTCTATTCTCTCCCTCCTCTAGGGATTTGAGAGTCTTTCAGTGTCTATGCTTTTTCCCTCATCCTCCTGCCACATTGTCCTTTATCTTCATTGGTTTTCTTCTCAATCACTTCTTGATGATGGATATTTAGGGGTTTTCCCCATATTTGGATCGATAGTGAATCAAATCTCTCTAGGATTGTTTTCTCTCCCCTTGGTTCTCCTTTTAAAGGTTACTCCAAAATCCCCTCTCTACTATTTATTCTTCTCATAGCTTCATCTCATCATTTTCGCAGTTGGTCCACTCCAATGAAGGGTCTATACCTCTTCCTCACATGCTACTCCTTGCTCTAACCTCATGTTCCTTCACTCCTATTCAGGTCAGTTAATGAGAGTTGGATTCTTGAGGGTTTGGGATTAGAGGCTCGATGGTCATGGATCTTCATGGTTTATTCATCTCTTCTCTCTAAAGTTCCAACCCATGGCCTCTACTCCCTCTTTCTTGGATTTTAATTTTTCATGCATTTCATTCCCCATTCCTTCTGGTTTTCTTCCCTATTCATCTTCCTCAACCACCTCAAACATTCTCTGACCAAACATTCCACCACTAAGCTCTAGTTTGGATTTGGGGTGATGTATACACTTGGGTTTTGGTCTATGTGGTTTGGTGGACATGGTGATTTCCTTCAGGGTTTCATTCTCGACCTTCTGCAGGTTTTCCTTTGAGGTTCCTTCAAGGATTCTTCCCCACTTAGGTCTTCCCCTTTTTTGTTTTTCTCTTTGGAGGGTTGGGTGTTTTAAGGTGTTGAGGTTTATTATCACTATTCCATTCATTGTTCTATTTGGCATTTTGGGTGTCATATGCATCTCAGTGGCCATCAGTGGCACAATTTATGTATGCTTCAAGATGTCATTATACAACTCATTGGTTTCAAATGAATCAAATTCACTCTGTATAGGTGATGGTCGATTTAGGGTAGTGTTAGAGGGTTCTGGTTGATGTTTTGGATATCACTGACATTTTTTTGGGGCTGAGGTGACTAGCACCTCAGGATGTTTTGCCTATGAAGGTTTTTTGTCCATTTGGATGTTTGTTTTCTCGGTGGCTTGGTGACTTCGACCTGATGATGATAATTACAATTCGAGTCTTGATGAAGATGTTTTTACTGGTGGCTGTTGGGATGATGATTTGGTGTGATAAAAAAGTGATTAACCTTGTCGATATGCGACTGATGGTTGGTGCGTTATGGAGTTAGCACGTGGGTCGTTAATGGTGATGATTCAGTTTGGTTTTATAATTTAAATTTTGTATTTTGAATCATTTGAATGAAATAGTGTTGTTTTATATGGTGATATGTTCTTTTTCAGTTACTAATTATCCTTAAAGTTACTCTTTGGAAAATAATAAAAATGTATTTGGAAAATAATTTAAAACTTCACAATAAGTAATCCCAATAAACAATGAGATTACCGGATAAAACCCCATTCCACTTTGGTATGTTTTGAATCATAATCCCCATGAAATGTTGAACCACAAATGGATATTTAAATTATCATGATTTTTTTAATATAAATCATAGAATTATTCCTAGTTATTATATACACCACACTAAAGATACAAGTTTTTATTATGGAATGTTCCCCATAGAAATAAAAGTGATATGAAATCCATTACCTTGAGTTCGCATTGCATAGAAATCACTCTTACCTTTTTTATAAAAAAAATAAAATTTTTTATAATTCTATAGAAGATTCATTTTCATACATATAATATCATATATTATATCATTATATCAATTCAAATTCCCCTTTTATCAATAATTTCCAATTAAAATCATTATTTTTGGGTGTTAACTATTTCATTTATCATGAGTATTTTAGTTTAGTAGTTCTGGTCCTTGTACATTTTTACAAGTTAAATCATATAAATAATAGTATTAATGTTATAAATATCATATATATTCATTATATACATATTTATTTTCATCTATAAATGTTCAATATACAAAACGGATGACTCCATTCATGGAAACAATAGGTTGTACGTACGCGTGAACATTATTTTAATTTTTTGAAAGGATTGAATGAAGGAAGAAAAATATTAAACAACCATAATAGGATACTTATTATATAATATGTATCATATGTATTCATAAAATTATTCCTAATTACGATTCCAATTAAAATATAAATGAAAAACTATTCACATCGCTTTGTGGAGGTGGTAGTCCACATGTACGCTCAAACAACTCTATCATTTCCCAAAGGATTAGATGGTAATTATTTAGATGGTATATTATAATTTTACAAGTATAATTTTCTTATAAATATCATATATAAACATTAAACCATTTATAATACACGTCTATAAAATACGATGATGAGAAATGAATTGTATAGCTACGTGGGAAAGCCCTATGTATGCACGAGCGATACATTCACTTATCATTTAATTGGAATGTGGCTGTATAATGGTTTTTAATAATAATTAAAAAAATTATAATATTTAGTATAATAGATTTATTATTTTATTATATATAGCATATATTTATGGGAGTTAAATAAGAGTAAAAAAGAAAGTGACCAGTTAAGGTGATTACATCTTCGTTGAAATGATCCCTTTATATCTCCTCTAAAGTGCTTTGGGGTGGGTATTTTGGGAATAAAAAAACCTATATAATGTACATGTTTATGTTATGAAGATAAATTTAATGATTTTTGTTGATTTAAAAGGATCAATGTGGTGTAAATAATTGCAGTATGATGTTCTATTTTATAATTGAGGCGAGGGGCACTTTTGGAATTTCTCAAAAAGATTAAATTTTAAAAATTTAATTCCCATAAATAATGGATCCAAATGAATATTAATATTAATATTAATATTCGATCATAACCATTTTTGTTTCTATGTGAACAGATAATGGATATTTAAAACTATCATAGTAAAATTTTGTAACTTTCTTTGATTTAATTATTATATAATTCATTTTTCTTGATATGTGTCAATTAAACTAATAAACTTAGAGCCCAAGGTTATAAGGGTAGAATTAAATTCATCCAATATGAATTAGGATGAATTTTTTTGGCCTTATCACTTATTGTTAACCAATATTAACCAGATTTACCCTTTAATAAGGTGACAAATTTTACCATGGTAATCATTAATATTGAAAAAAATAAAAGGGGAATATTTACCAAATTTGAATCTTCTGATAATAAATGTTTAATTAATTTAATATAAATAAATACATATAAAATACATAAATTAATTTTAATGTAATCTTGAAAAATGTGGTAAAAACTTATTTTTAGAGAAAATCATTTTAAGCATAAAAGTATATTTATTCTTATCCTACTATTAGAAAAATAAATTTTTTGAATATTTAAAAATTTGATGAACTAAATAATATATAAATTTCATTAAAATAATACACCAATAAATACTAATTTAATTTATTAAAAAAATGCATTGAGTATATAAAGAACACTTTTTTTTTGAAGAAACATCACTTTTATTTAAAAAGGTTTTTTGTTTTTAATTTTAATCATTTGATAAGTAATTAATTATTTTTTAAAGATGTGCAGACTTTATATTTTTCAAAATTTAGTTATTAATATTCAGGCACTCTAATCCGAAAATCTATGCGATAATGAACAAATAATATAATAAAAACATTACATTGTTTTTTGTAAACTTGTTATTGCGTGTAATATAAGATATCAAAGAAATAATATTATTTATGAAGAAATATTTCATAAGATTATAAGGGTGTTATATTAAACCCCCCTTAAAATAAATTTTAACTCAAAATTATTCACTATGATACTAACCAATAAGGATAGTTCTTCTTCATCATATCTTCTAGTTCTTACATAGCTTACTTAAATTGGTGGGTTTTGCACAAAATGTTGACCGTGATAGTGGTCTTATTTCCTAGAAATTTCTCTCTATGATTCAAAATAACCTCTATTTATTCTTTGTAAGGGTGATCTTTCCTAGTGGAATGACCTTTGAGTTCAGTACATGAGAAGGATTGGGTATGTAATTCCTCAAGATAGATACACGGAACACATCATGAACATAAGAGATATTCTGTGGAAGTTCCAATCGATAAGATACCATCCCAATATGATCCATACTTTTAAAAAGGATCAATATACTAAGGTATTATCTTGAAATTGTATCAAAATATCATCACTCTCTTCTAGGGATATATTCATAAGAATACATTATCACACTCTTAGATCTATTTATCTCTTTAATGATTGTCATCAATTTTTTTTTGTGACTATGAGATGATTATATATGTTGTTGAATGGATCTTACCTTATCTACCATTTACTTAACCATATCAGGTCCCAATAGATTTCTTTTCTATAACTTCATTCCAATATGTTGGAGTTTTACACTGCCTACAACAGAAATCTTCATAAGGAGACATCTGAATGTTGGAGTGAAAAAGTTTTTGGTTAGAAAATTCCACCAAAGAAAGATATTTATCCCAATAAGATTTGAAATCCATATAGCAAGCTATGAAAATTTCATTCAGAGTTTTAATGGTCAAATTAGACTAAAAATATTTCTAAGGATGATAAGAAATGATAAAACATAACTCTTTATCTAGAGCCTACTGAAGAATTCTCCAAAATGTCAAGGTAAACATCAGATCCTGATCAGATATAATTGATTGTGGTAAACCATGAAATCTTACCAATTATTTAATGTAGAACCAAGTATGTGGATAAACATATAAATATTCTCTAATAATAATTAAGTGTGTTTAATTTTTAAGGTGAATGACTATAATCCAAATAGCATTATACCCTTTAGATATTTTGGGGAGATCGATAGTAAAATCTATTTTGATGTTTTATGATTTCAATTCTGGTAAGGGTAATGGTTATGACAACCCATTAAACATTTGATTTTTATCCTTAACATGAAAATATACCAAGAACCGAGAAACAAACTCTAAAATATATCTTTTCATTCAACATCACTAGACACACTCTTTAAAATCTATATACATATTCATAATTCCCTGATTAATATAGATTCAAGAACTATGAGCTTCATCCATAATCTCCTTCTTCAAATCTGGTACCGAAGGGAAAAATACTAGGTTTTGGACCTTATTATTATATCATAATCAAATTTTAACATAGGATCATATCTCAAAATCTTTCTTAGCTTCGTATCTTTCTTTCGCATCCCTTTAACCATCACTTGGATAGATAGTTGAACACTTATTTTATAATGATAATATTTATAACCTTTCTTCATGATTTTAAGAACTATCCTTTTCGATTTTAGAAATATGAGAATTTTTTAATCCTCATCATAGATAATCTAGCAATATATTTTATAATCATATCATCTTACACCTTGTTCACCTTCCATGGGTGGTATTGTATTGAGTAGTCAGAATCTTTAATCATATCTAACCATATTCTTTTGTGAAATTTCAACTCTTTTTGAGTGAAAATACACTTTAAACATTTTTAATCAGTTTATATTTCACAATTTTATCTAATGATATAATACCTCCATGTATTTAATAAGATAATTAATAATTCTAAAACTAAATCATGAGTTATATAATTTGTCTCATGAATATTAAATTATTGTGAGACCTTATCTATAACCATATCATTCTGCATGAGGAAACATCCAAATATTTTATTTAATGCATCACTATATATTACAAAAACTTCTCCGCTACTGAGTTGTCTAAGAACAATTATGTTTACTAGACATCTATTTATTTCTTTAAAAAAATCATCACATTCATCTATCTAAAGTAACATGGTTCTCATTCAAGTTAATTTGGTGAGTATATTTTATAACCATGAAATACTCTCCACAGTGCATCAATAATATCCTTCTAAACCATGGAAACTATAAATCTTAGTTAGAGTGGTTGGTATGGGACAATTTTTACTAAATTCTATCTTTTAAGGTTCTACTGATATAACCTCCAATGAGATTATATGACCTTTAAAGGAAACATTATGAATCTAAAATTCACACTTAGTAATTTTTTCATAAATATTATCTTTCCTTAGGGTATTCAACACAATTATCAAATGATCATTATGCTATTCCATGCACTTCTGGAGACATAAGTTTTCCCAATGGTTTTATACCATCAGTTTGAAGAAACTATTGGTATAGTGTAAAAAAGGAAGCATTTCCCAATGGTTTGTTCATACCATTGGCAATGTGTAATTATAGTTAAGATTTACCAATGGTTTACTCAAAACATTGGGTAATATATAATTTATCTAATATATACCAATGGTCTTTTAAAAACGTTGGTAAAGATAATATAGCCTAATTATTTTTATAAACTGTTAGGAATTTTCGCCCCAAATACACAACATCCCACCTCCCACTCCACTTGATAGAAAACCCTAATCCGAAGCTCCTCTAGAAGGTCTCTATTTACCGTTGGCTACTAAATTCCTTTCAACCATAGATCCATATTCAATCAAGAATTTTTTATTTCTAAACTTCAAATTAGTAAGTGTTACTTTAGTTTTAATGTCTTGCACCTATTTTTTCAATTTTCAATTTTTATTTGGGATAAGTCAGAGTTCTCACAGTCTATGGTATACTGAACACTTTGATCTTTTTTGTCTTACACTTCAAATATGTCTAAGGGTTTTTTAGTCATATGGTCTCAAGGTGTGTAATGGATATGAGGTTTGTCCATGTGAAGGGATTGGGAAAGGTTAGGGTAGTGGTGTAGGTGTTTTTCCATTTTTTAGTGGGGTGGTATTGTAGTTTCTATAGACTTTAGTGTAGTGGAAAATTGGATTTGGATTTTGTATTTATAGTTTTTTTTCAAGGAATAATGCGAATGGTATTGATATTGAGGATGAATTGGTTGTTGGTTGGGTGATGGATTGAAATTGTGATGTTGGTTGGATTGGGAATAGGTAATTTTTAAGGTATTATATGGGTATTTCCAACCTTGAACATCCCCCACCCACCCCCTTGGACACCCCACCCCCCTAGACAGCTCCAACCTCGGGTCACCCCATGGGAACCCCCCATTGGACAACCCCCCCCCCATTAGACAACCCCCCATTGGATAACGCCCACCCCTGGGCAACCCCACCCCACCCTTGGAAACCCCTTATCCCCATGGATAGCCCCACCCCCTGGACACCACCACCCCACCCCTGGACACCCTCCAACCCCTTGGAAAGCCACCACCCCTTTAGACCGCCCTCGCTAGACACCACTTCACCTCATGGACACCACCAGACCTTCTAAGTGCTTGGTCAAATTTTTAAATTGGAATTAACAATGTAGGTGATTTTACCTTTCCCAAATGAAATTTCCTAAGTGACCCATAAGGCCTTATAAACTGAATTTTTCATGTTTTGATAAATTGAATTTTTCATGTTTTGATCAATTGAATATTCCATGTTTTGATAAATTGAAGGGGTTGTTGGAAATTAAATGGTTAATGCATGATGGTTTTCCTTTCTTAATAAATAAAATTGTTTTAAATAAAATTAACCTAAGGGGGATGCATGGGGGTAGGGGGGTTTATCCAGGTGTGGGGGCTGTCAAAGTGTGGAGGTGGGTTGTCTAGGGGGGTTGGGGGCTGCAGGGGGTAGGGGGGCTATAGGGGTGTGGGGAGGGGGGTAAGGTCTGCCCAAGGATGGGTGTGGGCTATCCAGGTGGTCAGGGTGGGCTGTTTAGGTTGGGGATGTGGGTGTGAGCTATCCTGGGGGGGTGGGATATCCAGGGGGTGGGGTGGGGTGGGTTTTCGAGGTGGGGGAGGGGGAGTGTAGGCTATCCAGGGGGTGGGGGTGGGCTATCCAGGTGGGGGGAAGGGTGTGTCGGCTATCCAGGGGGGGGGGGTGTCCAGGGGGGCTATAGGGGGGTAGGGGGCTATAGGTGAGGGGGTGGGCTATCTAGGGAGGGGGTGGGCTGTCTAGGGGGGGTGGGCTATCCAGGTGGGGGAGGGGTGACATGGGCTGTCCCAGTAGGGGGGGGGGGTGGTGGACTGTCTAGGTGGGGGGTGGGGTGGGGGGGGCTATCCAGTTGGGGGTGGGTGGGGAGGATGTCCAGGGGCTGTAGGGGAGGGGGTGTGGGTTGTCCAGGGAGGGGGTGGGCTGTCCATGGGGGGGTGGATTATCCATGTGGGGGTGGGGGGTTTGGGCTGTCAAGTGGGGGTTGGCTATCCAAGGGGGGCAGGGGTGGTCTGTGTAGGTGGGGGAGGGTGTGGGTTGTCTCGAGAGGAGGGGGTGGGCTATCTAGGTTGGGTGGGGGGTGTCCAGGTGGTGTGAGGGGATATCCAAGTGGGGGGGGGGGCTGTAGTGGTAGGGGGTATCTAGGGAGGGGGTGTGTTTTCCACTCTAATACTCTACGAAAAAAATAAGAATCACATATAACCAATGTATAGTTTATTTCACATATTCAAACTTTTCTTGAAGTTCCATACCAAAAATCACTCTTACTCTTCCAAGAAGATGTGATCTCTGCAAATAAATCTCACCCAGGTTCTTATCCACTATCTATATTGATCTCATAAAAATTTAACATTTGTACATCTCCATATCACATAATGGTATAACAAGGATCATACCCCCATGGGTAGTGTCCCATAGAAACATGGCCTATATGACAAAATAACATACATAGGATCATATTTGAAAAACCCACAAAATTTTGTAAACTTACACATTTTATAAAAAATTGGAATTATCTCTTAGCTAGCCTCTCTAGGCATTAATGAGACACATACCTAGGTAACAATTTAGAGGGATGTTTATAATTAGGTGTGTTTTTTTAGAATTCTTGTATGATATTTAGATTGGAGGATAAAATCAAATCCTAGTATGATATCTGGATATGTGTTTACAATTTGGTGTGTTGGGATTTATATGTATAATTTACATGGTTTGAACCAAAAGTCTTCTGGGTCATCTATAATAGGCTTAAAATCATGATACAATTGGATAGAGATTGGATTCTATGACCCTAGTGTGTGGGTGGAACCCCCACCCCCCTGGACAGGCCCCACCACCTTAGACACCTACCCCCTGGACTATCACGACCCGCCTTCACCAAGATGAGAGAAGGGATAATAGGTTTCCAAACCCTTCCTTATTCAAGTTGAAGGAGAGATAATGACCCCTGAGACCCGCCTTCAATAGGTCCCGGAGTGGAAACTAGAACTAAGGGTATAGAACCACACACAAGATGGAAGGAATTACCCTTTTATTTAATAGGGTTGGGAGATAAGATAGTAATTCCCAACAACACCAAAAAGAAACAAAATTGGAAGTAAAAGTAAAGAAAAAAAATGAACCATTCCCATATTCATGTCCAAAGTAAATTCTACAAGGTACAAGAAACCCCAAAATGAACGTATCAAAGAGAAGAGAAAAAAACAGCAACAACAAATGTCCCAACTTCTGAACTAGTACGATCCTACACGATCCCTGAAGTCCTCCTAGAAACCTAAAAACAGTTTTATATATGTAGGGTGAGCATACAAGTATACTCAGTAGAGAAAAAAATACTCCCGTGCACAAGTGGGGAGGAATACTAATGCCCCGGGATAAAAGATATAACCAAAGAACCTAAAAAGGAAACTACCCACCCAAGCCTCACCAAGGAAAACTCCCAAAATAGCGCAAGTTAAGTAATGTTTAGTAATAGAACATCGATATTTGGGTACCCCATGCCACTTTCACACTGGTTATTGAAACCATCCTACGCATCGAACCACTCCTGCCATTCTCACTGCAGTCCCACTTCCACACCCCTCCTTCACACACCTAGGCCATCACTACCACACATCCCGCCTGCAAGCACTTGGGCCACAACAACCATACATAACCGCGCCCGCAAACACCTATTCCAGAACAACTATTGCCACACCCAATGACTCTTGGGCCTCATCTCAAAGACTCTTGGGAAACAACCTACCCGCACACACCTGGCCAACCACCACAACTACCATGCCCAAAGAATCTTGGGCTATAATGGACCTCAGTCTGTTACAACCTGCCCGAAGAGTCATGGGCTATTTGGGAGGGATCTGAAAAGGAGCTAATAACTAGCCACTCATAGGTGTGTTGGAAAAAATACCCTCCCCCATTAAATGGGGTTGTTCAGCACTAAGTGCTCAACTTGGGTGGGGCGCAAATAAGAAACCTAAGAACTATAATTATATGTATAGGTAACAAGAACTCATTCTAACCTAGGGGTTCCAAAACCTACCCGAGCACAAACACCCTCGAAACTGTTCACTCATAAGAAGCACCGAACCCACAACCGTGTCACCACTCATCTCGATAAAAAATTCCCCATTGATCCCATTCTTGATTTCACGTTCCAGTGATTCCATTTAAGTAAATTTGGCACTAATGGGCAAATAACAGGCATAACCACAATCCAGAGAAAGGGAAACAGCCAAATAACAATTTAGGAATTCACACCCGGTTCTCTTGTAAAGTCACAACAACAAAGGGATCTGTGAGATACCTCAAAGTAATAAAACCAAACCAATCCTCGAGATATAGCCCCACACGGCTTCATATCCACAACCAAAAAACATACCACAACAGAGGATCCCATCCCCATCCACATATTTCCATAAGCATCAAGAAGGAACCACACACCTACTACCAAAACAGAGTAGGGAAACTTCCAGGTTTAAGCACATAATTCATTAGGTTCTTCTTTATGATGGTTAACTGGGGTGACCACACAAGGATTAATGTTCACTGAGCATCCATTTGACCAACTTAGTTTATTTTAATAAATAATATCCATGTTACAGTTATTTAATAATGTAAATATCCGGAAGCGCAGAGGTTCATTAGTGTACTAGGAAAAACCACCAACGACCATGATTTTCAGTAGGCATGAGCCCATACAATTCACAACACATAATCAAGAATAATAAAAGCAACAGAAACACCGATCACACCCCCTCCTTTCTTTAAAAGTCCATTTATTATCTTCATTTATGTTTGGTTTCATCCATCCCCATAGAAACAATAGCACACCCACCCCACATGATACACAATAGGAGAGACGAAGGAAAAACCCTACTTGGATTTTCAAAGATCGATGTTTCTCTCCACGCACCAAGAATTGGGGATGCGCAACATACTGGGGAGGAGCGTTCGGGACTCCTATGACAGGCAGTAAGGTCTCCAGAACATGTGCACCACTTTCCTCAGAGAGGGGACTCCAAACGCTTCAAAGGAAGAACAAACCCGACCTAGACGAAGAAAAGGATGAAAGCTAGTGCAATATAAAGATGAGCCCGGGTGTTACTGGATATCAAGATCTTTGGTGGATTTAAATGCGGATCGTGGTTTCACCATGTGGTTGGGTGGTTACACATGACGGGATTAATTGTTATTTAATAACTCTCATTGAAAAAGGGTGCTAATAGCTATGACTTTAAGGATTTTATATAAACAGAGGGGAACGTTGCACATACATATAGTTGGGTTTGTTGAGGGTATCCCCACACTTAGGAATTAAAAAGATTGATCATGGGGCTAAAATGGGCTTGAACCACTTCAAAAAGGTTTAAAAGGTTTAAAAGTAGCATTACGGGAAAATCTGTTGAAGAAAAACACGAAAATGATTTGTGACACCGATTAGTGACACACCGAATGTGTCACACCGATCAGTGACACACTGATCCTGTCACTCCAATAGGTGACACATCGACCATGTCACACTGATCGGTCGCACCGATCAGTGACACACCGATCGTGTCACACCGATCAGTTGCAACAATCAGTGACACACTAATTTTGTCACACCGATCGTGTCGCATCGATCAATGACACACCAATCCTGTCGCACCGATCAGTGACACACCGATCATGTCCCACCGATCAGTGAGACACTGATTAGTGACACACCGATCATGTCACACCGATCTGTGATACACTGATCTGTGACACACTGACCGTGTCATACTGATATGACGTCCTGCCACCGAGACGCCACCCTTAGGATCCAGAAATTGGAAAAGGGATGGACCATGAGTGTCTGGGTCATTACATTAGATACCCCTTGAACTATTATCGTCCACGAGAATCAAAGATAGACCTGAAGAGAAGAGAGGGGTCCGAACCCCCCCCCCCCATCGAAAGATACCCCTCAGGGAAAAACCACCCCAAATAGCCATGCCAAACTCAAGGTCCATATTGTCCTGACACACAGTTCCGGGAGTTCCTTCCTCCATGTCAAGATACTCTCCACTTTGGGTGGCACTGAATCACCGACACGGGATTAATCGCATCCTCCTTAATGCATCTTGATTAGGGATCAAGTCATCCCTTCCCATATATCAGGAATTTTCATAATATTCTCAAGGTAGGGATACAAAACATCTCATAAACCAACAAGGTCTGCATTCCATCACAAACAAGTACAAAATGAAACAAAACAAAACTCAAATCATCTATGGGTATTGGGTGCGCATATGTGACTCCCATTACCAGGTACTCTCCTCAAGCCCACCATACTACAATAACACACGAACCAAGGGAAGGGTTCATCAATGGAGCACCTTCTCCTCACGATCCTCGATCCTCACAGGCCTTTCTACAAACGTCACGTCATCCTCAATATCCAGCTTTCCGCAGTCGAGGACATTTGAACTGTCATTTAGATACCAACAGAGGTGATACACAAGGAAGAAATCATGCATTCTCAGTAGCAGTGGTGGTATCGCCAGTTGATAAACCACTTTTCCAACCCGCCTCACCACTTCCAACGGCTCGACGAACCTGGGAGAAATCTTACTCCCCACATCGAACCTACATTGTCCACGTCGAGGGGAGACCTTCAAGAACATGTGGTCCCTGACATTGAAATCCAAGGGTCTCCTCCTATTATCGGCATATGAATTTTGTCGTTCCTACGCTGCCTTAATCCTCTCTCGTATAAGCTGAACTTTCTTTGTCGTCCTCTGCACCACTTCCGGGCCAAGAACAGTTGTTTCCCCAACCTCGGTCCAGCACACAGGTGAGAAACATGGCCTCCCGTAAAAAGCTTTGAATATATCCATGCCAATGGTATAGTGATAGCTATTATTGTAGGAAAACTGTACCAGAGGAGAGTGTCACACCCATGATCCCCCAGAGTCCAGAATACATGCCCGTAGCATATCCTCCATTGTCTGGATGGTGCGCTCTGTCTGGGGGGGGGGGAAGCAGTGCTAAGACGTAACTTGGTGCCAAAAGCATGCTGATATCCTCTCCAGACTCGTGAGGTAAACTATGCATCCCTATCCAAGACTATGGACCTCGGAACTCCATGCAACTGCACCACCTCATCTACGTACCTCTGTGCTAAGGCATCCATTGCACCTGACTCCTTCATCGCCAAAAAGTGAGCCGATTTTGTAAACCGGTCCACCACTACCCAGATAGCATCACAGCCTCCTTGAACCTTGGGTAGTCCAGTGATGAAATCCATCGAGATGTCATCCCACTTCCACTCAGGGATGTCTAAAGGCTGCAACAAACCTCCTAGAACACGGTGTTCACCCTTCACCTACTGACACAGTAGGCACCTGGACACGAACTCCACCACTACCTGCTTTACCCCGGGCCACCAAAACTGACTCCTCAGACCCTGGTACATCTTGGAAACTCCCAGGTGAACTGATAGGGGTGAGTTTTGGAACTCACCAAGAACCCTTTCATGCATCGTCTCTGGAACAAACAACTTCCCTCGGAAAAGCATCCAATTCTGACCATCCTTCATCCACCCTTCCGGAGCATCACCTTGGTTAACACGGTCACACATTACTTAACTCTCTTTGTCTCCTAATAGAGACTTCTCCACCTGCCTTAAGAGAGAGGATTGCACTATCATCTGAATTAGAAAACCTCTACCATCATCCTCCCTTAAATCCAGGTGCAGGGCATCCAACTCCTCCATCTCCTTCCAAGCATCTGCCGACTCTCAAACCGCACCCTTCTGCGACTTCCTGCTCAAGGAATAAGCCACCACATTCCCTTTTCCTGAGGTGTAGGAAATCTCAAAGTCATAGTCCTGAAGGAACTCCATCCACCTTCGTTGTCGTAAGTTCAGGTCACGCTGGGAGAAGATATACTTTAAGATTTTGTGATCTGTGAAGACCACGAAGTGCTCCCCGATGAGGAAATGCCGCCCCAAATTTAGTGCGAACACGACCATCGAAATCTCCAGATCATGGGTGGCATAATTACGCTCATGGGGACGTAACTGTCTATACCCATAAGAGATCACCCCTTTTCGTTGCATCAACACACACCTGAGGCCTTGCCTGAAGCATCACAGAACACCTCATACATCGCCCCTTCTTCTAGAAACCTTAGCACTAGGGCACTAACCAACTCCCCTTTCATATAACTGATGGTTGCCTCGCATTGCCCATCCCATACGAAAGCCTGGTCATTCTTGTTCAAGGCTGTCAAAGGTGCTGAAACATAAGAGAAGTTGGGAATGAACCTCATATAGTAACCTGCTAGTCCAAGAAAACTACGAACCTCTGCCACGTTCATGGGTGCTGCCCAAGAAAAAACCGCCTCGAACTTTGATGGGTCCACCTCTATTCTCTGCTTGGACACCACGTGCCCAATGAAGATCACTTCTTGCATCCAGAACATGCACATTGACAATTTCCCATAGAGTTGGTGCGGTCGGAGGACCTCTAAAACCATTCTCAGGTGATCAGCATGATCCTCCTCTGACCTTGAGTAGATCAGGATGTCGTCAATAAACATGACTATGAACCGATCTAGGTATTCCCGGAAGATGGAGTTCATGAGTCCCATGAACACAGCTGGTGCATTCGTAACACTGAACCACATGACTACAAACTCGAAGTGTCCAGACCTACACCTGAAGGCAGTAATTGAGATGTCACCCTCCTTCACCCTCAACTGGTGATATCCAGACCACTGATTGATCTTAGAGAACCAACCTGATCCCTTCATCTAGTCAAAGAGATCGTTTATCATCAAGAGTGGGTAGTGATTATTAACTGTCACCTGATTCAATCTCATGTAGTCTATGCACAGCCTCATACAACCATCTAACTTCCTTGAAAACAAGACATGAGCACCCCATGGTGATACACTTGGTCAAACAAAACCCTTCTTCATCAGATCATCAATCTGAATTCGCAACTCCCGCAACTCAGAAGGTTCCATCCAGTAGGGAGCCATCGAAATCGTATGGGCACCAGGTTGCAATTCTATCCCTAACTCAACATCACGTTGAGGGGGTAGAGTCGCCACCTCTTCAGGGAAGACATCCATAAACTCACTGATGATCCATGGGACTTCCACTATTTCTGCATCCAACGACTCCACTGATATTTATGCTAACAAGGAAAGGAGGGGCTTCTCTCGCCTGCTGCATTTCTGGCAACCCCGCTCACTGATGAAAGTTACATGTCGGCCGTCCAAATCCAAAAACCTGACCCTTCCTTGGAAGTAGTCAATGACAGAACATATAGAGAACAACCAGTCAATGCCTTGGATGACATCGTATTTTTGTATCTGCAATAGTAGAAGATCCCTGATAGAATGATGTGGCCCTATCATCAGTCTACACCCTCGGAAAACATAAAACAAGTCGGTATGACCTCCGAATGGCATGCTCAGCACCAGGGTCACTGGAAGTCTCTCAGCGTCTAAACCTAGAGCATGGGCCAGACTAGATGTAATAAAGGAGTGTCAAGCTTTTGTATCGAACAAGGAATAGTCAAGAGTACTAAACAAGATGATTGTACCTTGAATTACTTCCAGAAATGCTAGATCATTGCCTCCACAACGTGTAACTATCCACGCCCATCTCCCCTGCCCCTCAGCTGTTGACCGCCTCCCCAACCGCGCCATGGTCGAGGTCTCTGAGGAACACCCTGAGGTCGGACTCCTCCTGCAACGTCTGCCCTCGAAGGAGAGAGAGCTCGTTGTCCCTGCTACTGCTGAAAGGGCATGGTTGGAAACTGCTACAGCTAGGGCAGGTGCTATACTAGACCACCCCCACCGTACTGTACTCAGTCCGGGCACTGATTCCAAAGGTGCCCATGGCTTCCATAGATGATGAATCTCGGTCCTGGCCCCGAATGGAAAGAGAGAGGACTAGGAGATCGGAACTGGAACTGCTGGGGCCTTCTCCCTACTGTTCAAAACCTAGAGGGACATGATTCTGGAAGACTTCTCCTGACGACCTTCCCATTTTATGAGCCCTACTATATTCCCTCTTGCGATACACCTCCCAGTGTGTGCATCTTCTCCACCACTTGAACCTTCTTCTGGACCTCCAAGTATGTTAGTAAGATGAAGGGAGTAACAACATACTGAAGAGAAGGTCGAAGTGCCTCCTCCAAATGACTTTCCCGGGACTCCTCATCTGGAAATATTTCTAGAGAAAAGTGGGGGAGATCCTTAAATTTGATCCCCAAATCTCTCACTGACATACCCCTTGCTAGAGGGAGAGCAGTTCCTTCCTCTTCTCAGCCTTCATTGTGGAAGAGAAGAACTCCACCCAGAACTCCCTCTCGAAGTCAGTCCATGTTACCTCAACATCCCTCTTCCCCCTAAGATAAAGCGTCCACCACTGACGCGCTGCTCCCTACATCTGGCTTATAGCCAGAGGAACCCAGTATTCCGTCAGAGCCTGGATCAAGCTGAAATCTATCACCAGCTCCTCTAGTCATCTCTCTATATCCATGTCTGAGACGCTACCCTCGTACTTCCTAATGGGATACCGCTGAAAGGCAAGAAGCATCTTCTTCCCCTGATCATCCTCCTCCTCTCGGTCATCCCTCTTTCAATCAGCCAAGTCATCCTCCTGGGCCTCGATCACCCACACTACTTGTGGTCGCCGTCTGGGTCCCATAGCTGTTAGGTAAACAAGGAATGCCTAATCCCGAGTAGTGTAGAAGATCAGTTTAAAATTTTCATAGACTTATTATACATTTTAAATCCAAAAATTACCCATGAAACACAAGAAGAAAAGTCATTATGATGCATGTACCTTCCCTAGGGTCTCTACCTTGCAATCAATGTAGCCTTAATTGGTTGTTTGGTAGGCCCAGATTCCTTGCATTGGATCACTGGGGGACCTAAAATCCCATGTCCTAGCTGGTATTCCATGGCCTATTTCATGAACCAAGATCACCCAACACTGTTTCCCTAAAATCCCATGCAATCCTTACTATGCCTAACCCAAAACTCCATCCTATCTCTCAACCTCTCATCTGATACCATTCTGTCACGAACCAACTTCAACAAGATGAGAGAAGGGACAGAAGGTTTCCGGACCGTTCCTTTTTCAAGTTGAAGGAGAGATATTGTCCCCAAGACCCGCCTTCAATAGGTCCCAGAGTGGAAACTTGCACCAATGGTATAGAACAACACACAACATGGAAGGCATTGCCCTTTTTATTTAATAGGGTTGGGTGATAAGATAGTAATTCCCAACAACACCAAAAAGAAACAAAATTGGAAGTATAAGTAAAGCCAAAAACGAACCATTCCCATATGCATGTTCCAAAGTAAATTCTATAAGGTAGAAGAAAACCCCAAAATGAAAGTAACAAAGTGAAGAGAAAAAAAAACAACAACAACAACTGTCCTAAATTCCGAACTAGTACGATCCTAGACGATCCCTGATGTCCTCCTGGAAACCTGAAAACAGTTTTATATACGTAGGGTGAGCATAAAAGTATACTCAGTAGGGAAAACCAAAGACTCCCGTGCACAAGTGGGGAGGCATTCTAATGACCCGTGAGAAAAGAGATAACCAAAGCACCTAATAAAGAAACTATCCACCCAAGTATCACCATGGCACACTCCCCAAATTGCGCAATTCAAGTAATGTATAGTAATAGCACATCAATATTTGGGTACCCCGAGCCACTTTCCCACTGGTTATTGAAAACATCCTATGCATCGAACCTCTCCTGACATTCTCACTATAGTACCACTTCCAAACCCCACCCGCAAACACCTTGGACATCACTACCACACATCCCACCCGCAAACACCTGGGCCACAACAACCACACATAACCACGCCCGCAAACACCTGGGCCAGAACAACTACTGCCACACCTGAGGACTCTTGGGCCTCATCCCGAAGACTCTTTGGAAACAACCTACCCGCACACACCTAGGAAACCACCAAAACTACCCTACCTGAAGAATCATGGGCTCTAATGGACCTCAGGCCATTACAGCCTGCCCGAAGAGTCTTGGGATGTTCGGGAAAGTGAGCAGAAAAGGAGCTAATAACTAGCCAATCATAGGAGTGTCGGGAAAAACACCCTCCCCCGTGAAATGGGGGTGATCAGCACTAAGTGCTCAACTTGGGTGGGGTGAAAATTAGAAACATAAGAATTAAAATTTTATGTATAGGTAACAAGCACTCATCCAAACCTAGGGGTTCCAAGACCAACCCGAGCTCAAACACCCTTGTTACTATTCATTCATAAGAAGCACCGAACCCACAACCGTGTCACCACTCATCCCGTAAAACAATTTCCCATTGAGACTAATCTTGATTTCATGTTCAAGTGATTCCATTTAAGTAAATTCTTCACTACAGGGAAACTAACATGCATATCCACAAGCCAGAGAAAAGGGAAAATCCAAACAACAATTTAAGCATTAAAACCCGGTTCTCTTGTAAAGTCACAACTACGATGGGATCCGTGAGATCCCTAAAAGTATTGGAACCAAACCAAGCCTTGAGATATAGCCCCACACGACATCAGATTCACAACCAACAACCACACCAAAACAGTGGTTCCCATCCCCATCCACATCACCCCATAAGCATCAAGCATAACAACACACCTACTACCAGAACAGAGTAGGGAAACTTCTAGATTCAAGCACATCATTCATTAGGTTCTTCTTTCTATTGGTTAACCGGGGCGACCACACAAAGATTGATATTCACTGGGCATCCATTTAACCAACTAAGTTTAGGAGATTAACCAATTTCCATGTTACAGTTATTTAATCATGTAAATATCCAGAAAAATAGAGGTTCATTAGTGTACAAGGAAAAACCACCAACGACCATGATTTTCAGTGGGCATGATCCTGTACAATTCAAAACACATAATCAAGAATAAGAAAAACAACAGAAACACTAATCACACCCCCCTACATTCATTAAAAGTCAGTTTATTATCTTCATTTAAGTTTGGTTTCATCCATTCCCATAGAAAAAAAAGCACACCCACCCCACATGATACACAGTAAGAGAGACGAAGGAAAAAACCCTACCTGGATGATCAAAGATTGATGTTTCTATCCACACGCCAAGAACTGGGGATGCGCAACATTAAGGGGGGGGGGGGCGTCCGGGAATCCAAGGATGGGCAGTAAGGGCTCCAGCACATTCACTCCACTTGCCTCAGGGAGGGGACTCCAAACGCTCTAAGGGAAGAACGAACCCAACCAAGAAGAAGAAAAGGTGGAAAGCTAGTGAGATATAAAGATGAGCCCGGACGTTACTGGATATCCAGATCTTAGACGACATTAAAGGTAGATCATGGTTTCACCACGCGGTTTGGTGGTTACACACTACGAGATTAATTTTTATTTAATAACTCTCATCTGAAAAAGGTGGTAATAGCCGTGACTCTATGGATTTTATATAAACAGAGGGGAACATTACAAAGACACGCAGTTGGATTCATTGAGGGTATCCCCACTCTTTGGAATTAAAAACATTGATTGTGGGGCTAAAAACATGCTTGAACCACTTCCAAATGGTAAAAAACGTTTAAAAGTAGCGTTTGGGGATAATCTGTAGAAGAAAAACATGAAAAGGTTGTGTGACACCGATCGTGTCACACCAATCGGTGACACATCGATCAGTGACACACCGATCTTGTCGCACTGATCAGTGACACACCGATCGTGTGGCACCGATTAGTGACACAATGACCGCGTCACACCGATCTGTGACACGCCGATCATGTTCCACTGATCATTGACACTCCGATCATGTCGCACTGATCGTGTCACACCGATCGGTGACACACCGATCGTGTCATACCGATATGATGTCCTGCCACTGAGATACCACCCTTAGGATCCAGATATTGGCAAAGGGATGGACCATGAGGGGCTGGGTCATTACATGGACACCCCCACCCCCTGGACACCCCACCACCCCCAAGGACAATATCCACCCTTGGACATCCCCTACCTCCCCTGGAAACCCCCACCCACCCCCTTGGACAACCCCACTGGACACCACTCCCCCAATGGACACCCCCTCCCCCATGACACCCCACCCTTCTAGGCAGCCCCCAACCCCTGGAAAACCCCACCCCCTTAGATAGCCCCACCCCCTGGACAACCCCCACCCCTAGACACCCCACCCCCTTGGACTGCCCCCCCCCCCCAGACACCAACCCACCCCTTGGACACCCCACCCCCTGGATACCCCCACCCCCTAGACAACCACCACCCCTAGGACATCCCCCACCCCCTAGACACCACCCCCTATTGGGCAGTGTATGTGATCTCTCAAATTATCTAATATATTATAAAATATCTTTGATCTAAAGTTTACTCAACTCTGGAATAATTCTCCTCCACAGGGGTACATGATATTTTACACTCATGTATAGTTTTTCAAACATGTTTTCTTATAAATATAGTATTTTCTTTTCTTTTATATTATGATTCTCATATAGAGTAGTGTGTCAATTATGGTTTCATAGAAAGTGAACAATTATCATTTACTTAAAGATATTTTTCGATGAAACTTGAATCATATTGAATTTTTTTTATAAAATGACTTATAAAAATTGTTTATAGAATATATTGAAGTTGGATGTATGAAACCAATCATATCCCAAGCAATTTTCCAAACAATTTGGAGAACTTTTTAGATTTTTCATTTCACTATGATTTAGATATTTGTCACATACACTTCCCCTATTACAATTATGTTAGAAGACATTAGTTGAGCTGTGAAGAAGTTAGCTACCACATAAACAAATATGGTTTTCAAACAAACTACTCTGTGTGGTATCACAATGGGGAGAAATGAAATCTCAAACTACTGATGATCCAAATGAGAGGACTGGATTGGAGAATTTGTTATTTGACCAGCTTCCATTTATTATTTATCATAAAAAATAATGAATTCCGACCCAAGAAGACTTCGATATGAGCAGACATGATGCGTCTAATGAAAATGATGATTTTTTAAATTTGAAAAAAATGAATGATGATGCCATGACTCCAGTATATCGATAATGTGATAAAATGATAAATCTGGAATTTTTAATCAGATTGTTTCATAGAAAACTATGTATGGGATTTATAATACTTCCATTTATTACATTCTTACCTTCATGAAACAATTACTTACAGATGATGCAGATATTACCTAAAAGCACTATATGGAAAGGAAGTTAGTATAGGAAATTGGATTTTCAAGAAACAAAATTCATGCTTTCCCAAAATATTGCAGTTTTTTTGGGAGGAAACTGCTGAATGAAATGATTGTATAAAATGTGGCACATCCCGTTGGAAGCCGAAAGCTGACGAAACACCATCTCGTGTGCCACAAAAAGTAATGTGTAACATTATATTGATCCCCATACTCTATAATATTTTTATGTCTCATGAAATATAAAAAACATGAAATGGAATGACACCGAGAGAAAGAATACTAATGATGAGTTAGTTCACCCTACATAAGGGTTTGCAAGGCAGAGACTTGATGCTCGATATCATGATTTTTAAGCTATGGTGGATAATGTAAGGCTTGGTCTTTCATGTGACCATTTTAATATGTTTGGGAAGATTCTTACTTCAAACAACACATGGCCAGTTTTTATACACATTTATAACCTTCCCCCATGGTTGTGTATGAGAAATCCTTTCACTTTCACTATTATAATCATATCTGGCCCTTCTTATCTCGACAACGATATAGACATATACTTTCAACCATTAATAAAAGAGTTGAAAATTATTTGGGATGTGGGTGTGCACAAATACACTTCATGTTCGAAAGACATATTTTAGATGTGTTCTGCACTTATGTGGATGATCAATGACTTTACATCTTATGCAATGACGTCTAGATAGAGCACAAAGAAAAAATGATCATGTCTAGTTTTTATGAATAATAAACAATATAGAAGACTAAAACATCACTGTAGTTTTAGTTTTATGGGACATAAATGATTTTTTCCAACAGACCATCAATATAGAAATAATTTTCAAAGATTTGACAATTCCATGGTGATCGATGATCTACCTCAACGTATGTCTAGATATGATGTGCTTAATGAATTCAAAGATTTCAGTTTTTCATTTGGCAAATGATCAAATGAAATCTGGAAAGAGACAGAGTTTTTCCACTGAAACCTATTACAATTGGAAGAAGAGAAGTATATTCTTTGATTTTCCTTATTGGTCAGCAAATTTAATAAGTTATTTCTTAGATGTAATTCACATTGAAAAAAATATATGTGATATGTTTTTTTTAATTCATATAAATGTTAAGGGAAAGAAAAAAAGATGATTTATGGTCTCAGTGTGACTTGGTGGATTAATGAATCAGACTAGAATTGCTTATTGTGTGTATTAGTGAAAATAAATGGAACATTCCATGTGATTCTTATGTGATGACACCAACATAAAAAACAATTTCTGGAAGTACTGGAGACTATTAATGTTCCTGATGGCTATTCAAGCAACATATCTAAATGGGTCAATAGAAGAGAGTTGAAGCAAAAATCTTTGAAGAATCATGATTATTAGATCCTTCTGCATGAGTTGATTCCAATATCAATCCATCATATTTTTTCCAATAATGTAAGGGTGGATGTTATTTGGTTGTTCCATTTTTAAGGATATTTCTCTAAGATGTTTTCCATATATTTCTTGAAAAAAATGTTGGAAGATACCCCATTAATTTTGTGTAAGTTAGAGAAAATATTTCTTCAATATTTTTCACAAGCATGTTGCATCTAAATTCCCATATTCTAACGAAAATACTTCTCGAAGGACCTATTTATTTTAGTTGTATGTATCCAAGTGAAAGAAATATGTACACATTATAGTCTTATGTCCAGAACAAGAATCATCCCAAAGGTTCTATCGTGAATGGTTACTTGGTTCAAGAATGTATGGATTTATGCTCTTTGTATTTGTCTGATCTTACTTCAAGAGTGAAAAGACCAATGGGAAATGAAGAATAATAGTATGGGAAAATTGAACCCAATTTTCCAACACTTCCTCAAACAAGAAGAATTCCTAGATCATATACATTGACGACATTAAGCCTTGAAGAGCGGGAGATGGCATATCACACAGTTTTTTTCAACTGTGATTTCTTTGATGACTATATCTTGTAATTAAATTGAACATGTATATATTATATATATATATATACACACACATTAAACTATTACTATTTTTATCTATAAGTATCATAAAGCGATGATAAATAGAAATCATCGTTCTTTATCATTGAGAATGAGGTAGACTTTTCATATAAAAGAAATTTATTCTTGGTTAAAATTGAAGGTAATGATATTACTATTTAAAACAATTAAAATAATATTAAATTAAGTTTAATATTCATTTATATTTCAGGTATTGAGTTTTCTTACTGAACCTGTCTCTGAGGAAATAATAACTTTGGATTTTTGTCCTAATACCATGGTTCGTGATTGTAAATAAATTGTTATCAATGGGTACAGATTTATTATCACTGAACAAGCAAGGAAAATGATAAAACAACCTGATTGTGTTATGGTTACTACCACAACAGACTGTTATGTCAGTGCATCAAATAGTATAATGCGATTTGAAAATGTTGGTTATTAGGGAGTCATTGAAAAAATAATAATATTGGATTATTACCCTCATGGACGATTCACGATAATGGAATTCTAGTGGTTTGATTTGATGAAGAGGTAGGGAACATTTTTTGATGATTGTGGATTTCGAGTAATTGATATGACTCACACTCTTGCTACTGATGAACCATATATATTGGAATCAATGGAGAAACATGTTTTTTATGTCAAAGACCAACTTTGAACTGAATTTGGTGTCATTGTTGAAGTAATTCCAAGACATATTTTTGATTATGGTGATGATGGAATTGAAACCATCCCTACTACCATTGGAAAAAATCCATTTATTACTTTTGATGACTCCAATATCTCAAATTTCATAGTTGACAGTGAATCTAATGTTGTGGTTTGAAATATATAGAATCATCAATCCATGTTGTCAATTCTTTTGGTTTCACTAGACTTGGGTTGTTAAGGTTGGTACTATTCAAATTGATTTAATATTTATTATAAATATGTTGTATCAAACTTAACCGTTATGTAAATTTTCAATATTTATGGGTTGCAATTTTATTTTAGTCTGGTAGATATCTTATCCTTGTTCATATGGCCATATCATAATTTCCAACTATCTTTAGGATTTAATCATTCATAACATATAGACTGATGAAACATAGTAAATAAACATCGTACTCAAAATTAATTTTTTTATTACATCTTTTATGATTTATAGAATTTATTATATATCCATTCAAGCTCACCTAAAACAACAGATAGTAAAATTATCCATGAATCCCCCTATTCCATCTATATATATATATTTTTTTAGGTTAAAAATTAGTTATCCTTTTTTAATTACTTCCATATTTGTTTTCAAATGCAGGAAATGCAACCAATTGAATATAGGTGATGAAAAAAGATGATGGAAATCAATCGTCACATGGATGAGATGGGAATTACACCACTAGTTCCTGTAGTGAGTATTTTATAATAAATACATATATTTAAATAACATATAATTTATTGTGATTAATTTTGTTTTAAACATTTTTTTAGGATCCAAATCTTAGGTAACAATTATTTGATGAGAATCCTAGTAGTGTTCCTAGTACATAGGGTGTTCATATGAGGGGGGGGGGGTACGAGAGCTAGCCAATCTATTTGGAATACCTGATTAACCCCTACCCCTCCCATTGCCATACCATCGGTCCCACATTTTGATTTCGGTGTGTCATTGATGACTCACAGGATATTTAGGCCTCTCATGTTTTCACCACCCTTTATATATGAGCATCCTAACCCATCTTTACCATATCCCACGATGATTCCCACTCCCCATCTAGCATTTGGCCAACCATCTATGTCAGCTTATTTTACTTCCACTTCCTTTTCTCTGAGATTTTATATTACATCTTCTTCGACTATTCCTCCACTAGTGTTTGTCCCTGCGGAGTATACATTGGGACCCACTCCACCTGTACAGGGTGTTCCTTGGGTTTATATGGATCCAAAAACACCCATTTATCAGACTACCGCAAGTATATTTATACAACCTTAACAAATTTTTATACCGTTATTTAATTTTTTTTATAACATGTATTGACAAAATATTTGTTTTTATTACATAATAGATACATATACTAATAGAAGGTGGGTTCAGGGGAGTACACACATGCGTGTGGAGTGGAACCACAACACGCTGTTGATGGTGGAATACATTAAAGGTTGTCAAATGATTGAAAAAAATCGGCGGCAATGTCAATGTTTTTTAGCGATGCTTCCCAAATACTCCAACATAATTTCTGTCAGCCCGCTCTTATGGAGACAATTTCCAAATAAAGTCAAGGATAATTCTTGGGAAGATATATTTTTAAAATATATGTTGTATTTAATGAAATATATTATATTTCTGTATTTATATGAATTAATATTTTGGTGTCATCTTTGGTTTAATTTCCCTGATGGTGAGGGTGCACGACCAGCACGTCTAAAGGATTTAGGTGAGCTTTGGAGAGACTATAAGAACGGGTTGTATATTGGTTGGCATGCTAGAGTTGGCATAGAGTTAGAGGAGGTCCCAGTCCTTGATGATTTTCTGTTAGAATAGCATCGGCATATGATTACTCATTGTCGACTACCCAGTTTAAGGTATTAATCACATTTGAGGTATTTAAATGTAAATTTTCATGTTTTTCATTAGTAATATCTTCTTTATTCTTGAATTTTATTTAGTAATCATCCAGATGAAATAGAAAACATTGATGCTAAAAAATACCTCCACACATTGGGATGTACTACGATGCCAGATCATGAGAGGAAGCGGGTATGATAGTTGTTTATATAATTTTAGTTATGAAATAAATTATTGGTACCCTATTTTTAATTATGGTTTCCTATATTCAATGTCATTGTTGAGGAAAAAATGAATATTGAAGGACATTTTATTCAAGAAAAACTGTTTTGGTCGAGTAGAAGGAAGAAAGATGGATGTGTGGTTAATGAACCGACTCAACAGCAGATTATAAGTTTTACATTTTTGATTTCAAATTTTATTATCTATTTTTAAAAACAATAACCAATTTATATTTTTAATAGGATACTTTAGAGACCCTTGATGTCTGGAAACACAAATTTTTTGATCAAATGATCATTTACATCATGTGTTGGGAGATAATCACCTTGACAGAGTATGCTTCCAATCTGGGTAGAGTATAGTCCCAACGAAGTATTCGCCCTCCTCATGTATGAGTTGTAGTGCCATAGAGTTCCAGAAGGTTAGGGAACAAATGGAAGATTCCGAAAAAAGGGCCACAGAGATGGAAGAACAATCTAATAGGGCCCACATTGCATTTATGAAACTGATGGAAGTTTTACGTACAACACTTCCACTAGAGTCCATAAAATCTTGTGAGGAATATATGTCATCGATGCGTTCTATATATGGTGCACCAAGTGGAAGTTATAGTGGTGGTCTAGATGATGGAGAGGAGGAGGGTGAGGTGAAGGAGGAGGAGGGTGAGGAGGAGGTCGAGGAGGAGGGGGGGATGAGGAGAAGGCCTAGGTGGAATATGAGGGCGAGAAGAAGGGTGTTGATGAGGGCAGAGACGATGATGGGGATGATGATGAGGACGAGGGTAAGGCTGATGATGAAAATGTTGATATTGATGGTGATGTGGGATAGATTGATCCATTAAATTTTTTACTGATATTACTGACATTTCATGTCTGATGATTTCTTTTGCCTGAATGTACATGTGATTAGGTAGGTCACATTATATTTATTTCTTTATTTAAAAATAATAAATCTTGACATGATGATATTTTGTGACTGATTAACCCCTCACCTTGACACCCCCACCCCCAACACCCCCACCCCGCATGGACACCCCACCCCCATGGACATCCCACAAACCCTCCTGGACAGCCCCCTGATCACCCAGGACACCCCACCCCGTGGACACCCCTACCCCCAGGACAACCCCCTGGACACCCCTACCCCCAGGCAGCCCCCTCCTACCCCCCGGACACCCCATACACCCAGGACACCCCTCCAACCACTAGAAAACCCCTCCCATGTACATCCTCCACCCCCAGACACCCCATTCCCCCTTGGATATCCCCAACCCCCCAAAAATCCCACCAACCTCCTAGACAACCCCCACCCCCTAAAAACCACCCCACCCCTGGACACCCCCTCCCCCATGCCAGCCCCCACCCCTAGACTGCCCCTACCCCCTCATACACCCCTACCCTTTTGGAAAACCCCCAACCCCTTGAAAAACCCTCCACCCCTAGACATCACCCCACCACCTAGACACCCCCTCCCCCTAGACACCCAGCCCCCTTGGACAGCCCCCCCCCCCACCTCGTGGATAGCCCCCACCCCCTGGGACACCACCACCCCCTGGACAACCCCCACACCCTGGACAACCCTACCCCCTTGGAAAACCCCCTACCCACTATACAACCCCTCCACCCCCCTTGACACCACCCCAACCCATGGACACCCCCACCCACATGAACAACACCCCCACCCCCTGGACACCACCCCACCCCCCAAACATCCCCACCCCTGGAAACCCGCACCCCCATAGACAGCCCCCACCCCTGGACTGGCCCTCACCCTCTGGACACCCCCACCCCTTGGACACCCCATACCCCCTTCGACAAACCCACACCCCCATGGATAGCCTTCCCACCCCACCTGGACATCCCCACCCCCTTGGACACCTTGAACCCCCCTAGACAACCCCTAACCCCTTGACAACACCCACCCCACCCCATGGACATCCCCCCACCCCTGGACACCCTTACCACCTTGTATAACCCCCAACACCCTATAAAACCCGTTCATCCCTCTGGTAACCACCCCACCCCCTGGACACCACCACAATCCCTTGGACACCCCCACTTCCATGGATAGCCCCCCTGGACAGCGCCTACCCCCTTGGACATCCCCCAACCCCCTGGACAGCCCCAACCTCATGGACACCACACCACCCCCTAGAACCCACCACCCCCTAAATACCCCCACCCCCTAGACAACACCCCGTGGATAGACCCCTCCCCCAAACACCCCTACCACCTAGGATAGCCCCCAACCCCCCTGGACAGCCCCTCCACCCCCCTGGACAACACCCCACCCCGGGACCCCCCACCAGCCCTTGAAACCCCCACCCCCATGGACATCACCCACCACCTAGAAAACCTCCCACCCCCCCTCGGACACCCCTACCCCCTTGGAGAACTCCCCCAACCCTCGGGACAACCCCCACCCCTCTGGACACCACCCCACCCCCTGGACACCCCACCCCCATGGACATCCCCCACCACCCTATACAACCCCTGTATATCCCACCATCCCCCCAGACTCCCTCACCCCCTTGTAAACCCCCTACCCCCTTGGACATCCCGACCCCTGGATATCCACCCCTCCCCCCCATGGACAGTCCCCCTCCCACCCCCTAGATAACCCCCACCCCTGGACACCCCTACACCCTTGGACAACCCCCAACCCCCTAGACAGCCCCCACCCCTATGTCACATTACCCCCTAATACAACATCAAATACCACATTATCCAAAAATTAAAATCTCATTTGAATTCACCCATTCCTATGAATAATAATGTAATATTCAAAACCAGAAACATGATTTTCTTATATAGGGGTTATTACATTCTTAATTATGAATTCAATTCTGTATGTGTTATAGAGAATTCAATATTGTATGTATTCAATGCAGAACTATGTATTTCATAGGGTAATTGACTTATGAATTTTGAATTGAATTCTTTATGTGTTAAATTATAATTAAATTATGAATTATGAATTATGAATTATAATTTTTTGTATTTGTGTAATTAAAAATAGAATTGGGCGTATTGATAATAATGTGTTTTATGAATTCTGTATGAATTCATACAAAATTATCAATGTATTTGGAAGGTATTGAGAATTTTGTATGAATTCTGCACAGGGGGAGGCATACCTGCTGGTGAAAGTGTTACTAGTGCACAGGGGGGATGTAGGCTTGCTGCAGGTGTATAAAGCCTAGGCCAACAGTTGCAAACTATTGTCACATGGGTTTAAACAAAACATATACCAAAATCTTCATGTAAATCGTTGGAAAACGTATATACCAATGGTTTACAAACCGTTGGTATAGAACATTTTACTTGACTTTTACCAATGGTTTGTTGGGAACCATTAGTAAAAGTCTATACCAACAGGTTGAAACCCATTGGTATAAACATGATGTTGGATATTTCTAATGGTTTTAACTCGTTGGTAAATATTTATACCAACAGTTACATGTAACCATTGGTATATAATCCATTTCCCTAACATATCCCAATGGTTCTCATAGAACCACTAAGATATGTCTATCCCCACGGCTCCACAACCAATGGTTTGGACAACTGTTGTAATAGTTTATACCAACAATTATTCAGCCTTTACCAATGGTTTGAAACCATTGGTAAAGGATAAATTTATAGTAGTTTCTAAATTTAAATAAATAATAATACCATTTGTAAGGACTACTAAAATATTATTAAGGTAATATATAAAGAATATACTCATTAAATTCATTAGGATATAATGAGAATTAGTTATAAAAAATGTCATCCCTACAAATTCATATTGTATATACGTTGTATGGAATTAAGTGTTGAGTATATCCCCCTTATTGACCCTCAATTAATGATATCCATAATGATGGTAAATCTTGAAAATTTATTGATATCCATGTATTCGATTAATAAATTCATTAATATAGAGTATATGATACATTTTCATGATAGATATCTCGTTATGTTCTAGATAATCAATGTTGAGTCACATTGATCCATATTTTTTTAACAAACAGAACAGGTGCACCCAAAGGTCACACACTTGGATGAATAAATCCCTCATCAAGATTATCATAGAGTTTCTTCTACAATTCTAGAAAATCAATCGGGTATATTCTACAAGGATTCTTGGAAATAGGCGTAGCACCAGTTATGATTTTTATTGAAAACTAAACCTCATGATTTGTTGGGGGCCTTGAAATGTTTCTATAAATACATCAATAAAATGATAAACAATAGGAGTATAATTTATTTTTATTTTCTCCCCAATCATCTAAGATAAATTTCCATCTTTAATAGGAATCATGAACCTTATGATAGATGTAATTTCCATCAAATTTTAATTTTTTTCATCAAATTGATAGGTGATTATAGGTTGGTTTTGAATATCAAACATAACTTCCCTTACTTGGAAATTGATTTGGGATTTATATTTTGAAATATAATCCATTCCCCAAAAATAACATTTAATTTAACTAGAGGAAAAATTATAATATTTTCAGGAAAAAAAATCATACAAACTTCAACCGAAGAATAATAGTAAACTTTGGGAGTGATTATCACACCATTATGGGATTTTATTGAAAAATAAACATCAAAATTTTGATGTGGTACTGTGACACCATCAAAAAAATATTTAGATATGAAAGAGTGGGAAGATCCAGAATCAAAGTAGGATATTTGTAGTTCCAGATTTCATGTAAAGGGTACCTTTCACTACATCATTATAATACCATTATCATAAACAATGATCGTATGAGATTTCCAGTTATCATTAGGCATGATATGTTTTTGATGTCGATCATCAAAATTGACCTAAAATTTTTAACACTCATTAGCATAATTCCCATTCTCCTTTCATTCAAAACACTAGATTGTGGGTGGTGCATTCTATGGATATTATTTTTTATTTGTATCTTTATCTAACTTCTTCTGATCACTATAGAATATGATTTCCCAATGAAGTTAATTTTCACACTTGAAACATTATTTTTTCGTCCTAATTCACATCGTACATGATTTAGTAGGGGTGATATTTCCCTGCATGGATTGGGAAATATATATATTTTACATTATGAAGGAGGTGACTCATTTTCATGATCATGGTGGGAAACTGAGGGGGGTTAAGTGTTTGTGAAATCAGCCCTTGTTGGGTACAAGGTCCATGGATGTTCTCCAATGGGTTTATTCATGGATCTAGAAATACCCAACAACAGTTTTATAAATGATTCATGGACCTAATTTACAAAGGAAGGGGATCAATGGATGATTTTACCAATGACACATGGTCTCCATTGGTCGAGAGGATGGGAGTTCGAGCTCATCACACCCTTTTGGGAGGAACTATTTCCTACTTTGGGGATCTCATATAGATTTAAGAAATGTTCATATGATCACAAATCCTTGGTTCATTCCCAAGAGTGTGTCTATAGATTACCCCTAGGTTGAAAAATCAATCATGGATATATGTGGATCAAAAATTTCTAAGACAACAATAGTTTAAGCCATGTGATGAAGCACTCTAAAGGTTATCATCATACAGGGAGGACAAAAGTTGTTTCAGTATTGGGATTCGACCCATAAGATGGGTTTCCAATGTATCCTCATGAGAAGAATCAGAACCCATGTAGTTCAGTGATGGTTAACTGGGCACATCACCTTTTATGGTCATGCGATGAGGACCCATCCATGCAGTTTAATGTCATGTAGCAAAAAAATATAGGCAAAATGAGCCTATTCAAGATTCAATGAGGGGATTAAGCCGATGCATCCCATGCTGTATATAAGAGATACAATCTCCTTAGTGAATATGGCTCTATTGAGGATATAGAATTGTGAACATTAGGGTGAATCGAGTTGTGGGTTTGGACCTTAGGGAGGATTCCTACGTATCCCAATTGGTTAGGAATCAAAGCCCTCGTATTTTGGTTGGGTGGGGATTTTGTGTAGAATATTCCCACATTAGGGGTTATGGATTGGACTAAAACCATAGAGGGGGCCTTTCTGGAGAGTCAGCCCAGGGATTATAACTTAAGTGGAGGCCTTAATGAGTTGAGTGGAATTTTATTAGGACTAACTATTAAGGATAATCTCCCTTGATATTGGGCCTTAGGTAGGTGTCCTATTTATACTGATCAAAATAGAAATTAGAGTTCTCTTAGTTCATTGTGATATGGTATGGTTGTTGTGATAGTTGTTAACCTCTATGACCATGTGAGTCTTTCATAGTGTGAGAAATAAGAGGAAGCAGTAGATCTAGAAAACCACACACCTTCCCTTCTCCTATGATTGAAATGGAGAACAATGGTGGAAGAAGACAGGGTGTTGTATTTAGGGGATAGAGAGAATGACTTTGAATCTTCCAACTATCACCCGTGTTGAAATCTAGGATATTCACAGTTGGAAGTCCATTTGGACATGTTTTGGACTGATCCTGAGAGGAGAAAGAGATACACCTCCCATGGAAAGGGTATGAACTTACAACAGGATGAGTTCCCTAAAATTAGTTATGGTAAATGGGATAAGCATCGATCCTTGTCAAAATGAAAAGCAGGAATGATTCATTTGACTTATCACTACCCCTCATTGAATTGAAATGTCGGTGATTACCCTTGATCACTAGAACGAGGAGGTTCAAATGAGTATTCCAAGGTTGGGCCTTGGGTTACCATGGGAATATAAACTTTAATACATTATGGAGTTCTATACCATTGTGAGGATTACCCACATGGTTTTAATTTCCATGGTTATGTAAACTCAGAAGGATGCACTGATGTGCATGATGGTTTTATCGTATGGGTTTGGTGGATTTGGAAGAGACTTTGGCTTGATGCTGATGGACTGGTTAGTGGAGGGGATTTGAAGGATGAGATGGAAATGGAAGACCAGGATCAGAAAAAAAAGGTGGAAATCTTTAAGGAACCTACTCTATATAACATTTGGTCATGTGAGGTGGGGTGCCCTCTGCATGGCGTACTGCTTAACAGGCGGAGGGATTATCTGCAGACCGAGGTGGTACACCGACTTGGATATCTTCCACGTACTGAGATGGAATGTGAACCTGGATGTGGTCCATGTACTATAGTAGTACATGGACTTAGGTTACACCCATATATAGTGGTTTTATGCGACACTGGATTCCATACACACAATGAATCACTATGAGACATAGGGATTCATTCATATAGAGACGTGCTATGCAATATGCCAGATTGAAGAAGGGATATTTATCCAGTGGTTCGCAAAGAGTTCATCCAAAAAGGGCCTATGGTTTTTGATTCACAAATTAGGTTTCCAGTTAGTTCATTATTAATATTATTATTATTTTCCTTCCCTTCAGGGTATGCAGTTGGATTATACATGCTGAAAATAATTCACAGTTCCATTCTTCGTCGATCATTTGTATTCAAAGTCTTCCATTTGTATGCTCCATGCTCCCCCAAAAACCCGATCCCCTTTTTCATCTTCCCTAGGGGTCCTTTTATAGGGTGTCGAGGAGGCTATATCTATGGATTACAGGGAACTTCTTGTGGAATCCCATGGGGAAATCATACGGCTAGCGGATGACTCGGTCAACCACGGTTTGCAGGGCTGAGTATTATAGGTTGAGTTTTATAGTGGTAGTGGTTCATGATAGCGATAATCAGCACATAAATACTGAAAAAACAAATTTATTTTTCATTAGACTCTATCGAATTCTCCTTTCCTATTATCCATTTCAGTTTTCAGGGGCGGTTAGTAGTGGCATACAAATCTGTCTTGTTTCACAAACAACACCGTTCATGAATGCTTTGTTAATTGTCAATGTAATCCACAAACCATTCCCTGAATTCATTATATATGTGGACCACTCTATGTCCTTTTCCAAATTATATATCTTTGAAATTCTTCCCAAACTTTCAATCAATCATGCATCTTATTCCATCATAAAATTTGTGAGAGTATTTTCCTTCCCATTATAGAGTTTTCAGGACCCTACAAAACCCCCCATCAGAATGGGGTGAGAACAGAAATAATAGGAGGATATTTTGATTTAGAAAGAGGTCATGAACTAAACATGTTCATGGTAGAAATGAGGACCCATTACTGCTACAACATATATATATAGGGTGCCCAGGTCATTGTCCATTTATCGAACTTCTCAGTGAGCTTTGTACTCTCGATTTTCCTCTCAGCCGCTCTGCTTTAGTGTACCACCCCTTTTGAAAAATCCCATGACCGAGAAAAGTAATTTTAATTCCTTGAATGGAAAACCCATAATAGTTTCTCTCATCTGTGAACTACCTTTCAAATTGACAAAATGAACTTTGATTTTATGAACAGTGAGTATGAGTTTCTAAGTAGCATGTGCTTTATATAGGCTATCTCCATCCGTAAACTTAATTTTTATCTCAAGAATTGAATTGTAAAAATCCAAAATAAATGTGGAATTATTAATAGAGAGGGTCTTATAAATTTCTATTTCCCAATGAACTGTTTGGATCACTGGCCAAGACCCCAAGGGCTAGCGTGTCATGGGTCTGCGTACTGCCGGTTCGCGTGGAATGCCTTCCACAAACCGTGTCTGGTGTTTAGTATGTGGAGCTTTGTTTTACAGAATTATTTTAGTTCTTTTATAGTTTTTGGTCTCTTTCAAAATATTTTATTGGACTGACACTTCAGTATGTTCTATTTAATGCAAGATAATGGCATTTCCTCTTATATCAATAGAAGTGACCAGGAGGAGGGAAACTATGGATTAAAATTATGAAGAAAACCTTCGTTCCTATATCATTCTTAAAGAGTATATTATTAAAGACATCTTTTGTATATAGTTCACGACCACTCCTCTATTTTTATAGATGCCACTTTTCAAATTCGGCCTCCTATATGACGTTCCCCTATAATTGGCCAATCCCACTACTCCTATTATTCATTTCAAGGAATCCCGTGGGTGTGATAGGGCCGATATTTCTTCAACGGGAGAAATCATAACTAATTTTAGTCATGGGAACATTTTCAAAATAAAAGGATCTTTATAGAACGAGTGTAATCATTATCACCATAACACCTCTTTCAGTTCAATCATCCAAGAGTACCCGTGTAACGCCCCGACCCCAGCTGCCCAGAGTTGGTGCATTACTTTGTAACATTGGCATGATCACAAAAGATCAAGTCTCGAAAGACCAATTAGTTTAGTAGCCTTGTAAACACTAGATACATTCATAAACGTTACATTACATCATAAAGTGAAAAAATAAAATAAAAAAGTCTCCATAGACCACACTCATATCCTCTTCTGACTATCCCCGAAGGTCATTCATAAAATACCTCTTCACATCCTGGAAAATATTAAAACATTGAAAGGGGTGAGCTCAGATGCTCAGTAAGGATAACAATATCGCGAAAGCTTTCGTAAATAAACATTAACATTTAAGGCAATGTATAACTAAAACAAAAGCCTTTTTAAACTTGAACCTCAGCATAATATGGCAAAAATAAAATCAAATAATGTCATTTACTTACTCACATGGATATTCTACTAGTTGAATAATCACATACAATATCAATAACCACTTTTATAATGATGGAATGCATAATGCCAGACTATCATAACCACGTAGCCAAGGCCTCATGCCAAGAACACAAATAAGATTTTGTCAAGGCCTCGTGCCAAGACACTAGTTTGTCTCATGAGACCTACCGATGCATCGATGAGCTATAGCGGGCTCCACCCGTCACTTTTTAAGTCCAATGCATTCATCATATGAACAGGTTTAAACATATCATAAACCATAACATAATCATATCACATAAAACGTGCATAAAGGAAACATAACATTTCCAAATTTCAATCACAAGATATCAATAAAACACATGGATATAATAAAAACACATTCAAAACCATTTTCAATACCAAAATAAAAGAAAGTTAAAACTTTGTATTTATTTTTCATTTAAAAAGTTATGGCATGTAGAGGAAGCTGAAACTCAAATAATGGTCACGACGGCGGAGAAGTCATTGTCGCTGCATACATACGATAAAAACATTCCCTTTTGTCATTTAGTAAAACTCTTTGTATAAAAAAGATTCATTTTGGATAAACGTAAAAGTCAAAGGGGTTTATACACCGTATAAAAGAAGTATGTGTATAAAATGAAATATGCCTCAATGAATGGAGATTGAGACGAAGTCCCTTAAAAGATCATTTTTAAATAAAATATATCTATTATGTGTATTCACTATATGTACACATAAAGAAAGTATAAATACAAGATAGGACATAATAATATCATGACATTACTTGAAAGTAGGATATTAACCCAAAGAATGGAAATTGGGTTAAGAAGTTCCCTTACCTCGTGTCTGACTTGACTCGACTTTTATTTAACCTCCTGAATAATAAACTATAGTTAATTTATAATTTATTAATAACATTTTTCAAATTTATTATTCCTTTTATATCACTTATTACCATGTTATGAACATTATGTAATTATTTATGTTAATAACGGTCGATTTGTAGATCTTTGGTACTTGAGTCAAAAATAAACTGCTTATAATTACAAGTTTTTCATGTGGTGAAATATCCATTATATCCAGAATTATATTCATGATTTAGATATCATATATATCATATATATTCAGTATATACATTCATTAATAATATTACATAACATTTAGAGGTAATAAATGAAATGCACCGTTCATGGAGACGGTAAGCCGTACGTACGCATGAACGCTACTTTCATTTCAATTTCATATTTAATGGAATAAAATTATAATTATATAAAGGTATACTATAATTAAAGTATAATATAATGTATAATAACATTTAATCCATCCTTTATACATCCCACATATGACATTAACGATTCAAATCACTTTGAGGGGGCGGTAGTCCGCACTTCCTAAAATGAAAATATCGCGTTTAACTATAATGGAAACCATAAAGGTATGCCATAAATGAAAAATACAGAAGCTTAAGTAAAACATAAACATATTATATATCATATATAAATATAGTGACATCTTAATGGCCACCATTTAAGGTGTTATATGAGTGTTGAACAATCATCATTTCGTGAGGCAGAAATTCACAATCCACAGAAACAGTATGTTCTTTAACCATTAGATGTAGGTGTGTGTAAGTGTAGCTAAAATCCTTTTAATAACAACATTTTAGTATATCGAGGATACTTTTTTTGTTACAAAAGAAATTAATAAAAATAGTTTAAGGGGTTGGATAAGCAAAATAAAACAAAATAACATAAGAGAGGACATTACCTTAAAATCGGGTAACTCTTTTGATTTGAGCCAAAGGCTTCCTTGGGAACAGTTCTTCCCAAAGTGAGGCTTCTAGGAGTAGTAGAGGAAAGTTGGGAGAGTATTGGGGTAGAGTTTTTCCAAGCCAAATGGCTTGGAAGGTGTGAATAAGGCGGTAGTGGTGGGGGCCTTTTATAAGAGGATATGAGGGGCATTCTTGGAAAGTAATAAAATATTACTTTATTATACAATGCTTTTCGGATTATAAAGATCCCACACTTATATAATTCACGGATAAGGGTTCGAAATATCCTCATACAATAGGATTTTGACAAGTTTAAGCCTTAGATTTTACATTATCCTTTCATTTTATTTAAATCGTTAATTAATGAGGTAAGCACTGCATCATCATGGTGTCATAAATAATTTAATTTATTTAATGTCTAAAAATTATAAAAAAATATCATGATGTAGAAAATCTTTTTATATTTATAATTAATATTTATAGTCAAAAATATGACTTGTATAACCCCATTTAAAAATTGTTTTAGTAAAACAACTCTTGTTTGTGACCTTTTTATTTTAACATTAAATAAAAAGTTATTTATGTCCTTTTCCTACCAAAGTGGCTCCATGGGGTCCCCAAGTTGACCCATGGATTGTCTTGGTCGTCCATGACACATAAAATAGGGGTAGGAAAAGTGTAATGGTGATGTAATATTTTTATAATACCATTTTTACCTTAAATTTCACTAATTACCTTTAATCGCGATTAATTAAACATAAAAGTTACTATTCACCAAAAATTATTTTCATCCCATTGAACCAAATTTTACTTCCTAATGACAACCATGTATGTTTGATTTTTGAAAATCAAATCACAGAAGTGGTAATATTTCATTTAAATGGAAAATCAGTTTTTTAACTACCACTTAGTGGTTTCACTATTCATCAAAAATTAAAGTTTTTCAGAACAATGCCAAAATTTCACCCTAAGCTATAATTGATATTCCATACTCAAAAATGATGTCTATTTAACAAAATTCCAATCATATATGTTGCATTAATTAATTTTATAATTAATTCCCAATGTCACAACAAATAGCGTGTTTTTAAGAAACAATATATATCAAAAGATTGACAATTGTTTATGTCCAATTTCAATGTGAAATTAATTCTAATGAACACCATTGAATAAAATTGTAAAAATATATTATAATTATATTTAAAACCACTAAATAGAATAATTTATCACTATAAATTATTTTGATTAAAAAAGTTGTTTTAATTATTTTTCACTATTCCTAAAAAATTGAATGTTCTCAGAAAATTTCAAAAAATTCAACTTAGGATAATTTCGATATTAAGAATACAAAAATGAAGTTCATTTTGAAATATAAAATTTCTATAATTTTAAAAAATGGGTATTACTATTCATAACGGCTACTTTGATTAGTTGCGGTGTGTTAGAACTCAAAGTTGCATACAACACACGCTGTTGTATTATTCAAAGAAAAGTGTATCGTGAAAGCTTGGGGTGTTACATTCTCCCCTCCTTCAATAAATTGCGTCCTCGCAATTTGAAAATGTTCATTGAAAATAAAATGTTGAAAATAGAAAATACCTTTGTGGAAAACCCACATCAGAAATAGGGTTAATAAGAATATAACATTAAAAGAAAGAAAGAGAAGTACAAAGGTCACCCGAGATAGCCCATACGAGGATTATATGAAAATATGGATATGGAGGAGAAACAAACCATCAAGGTCTGATGGAGAGTTGTAGAAAACAGGATTAAGTGAAATTTAACCACAAGAAAATCACAAACTTATGATTGGTTAAACGGTCATTGAATCCCTAGTTGGAAAAGTTAACCGACAACATTTTTGTTTTATGTTACCTTTCATAAAATTGAGGAATTTATTTAAGAGATTTACTAAGAACATAAGGAAATATACTTACTTGTCATGTAGGCTTTCATTCTTTAATAAATTTTTACCACGAACCCATCTTTCACTCCAAAAGTTAATATATTTCAAAAATATTATATTTATCCTAATCGTACAAAGTTCAAAATATTAACAGAGACCATTTAAATTAGGAAAACTATTTTGTAATAACCAGGGACTTCCTGTAGGCTAGTGGTAGGTAATAACGGCCTGTCGCACTATGGTTGTGGGTTCAATTCCTGCAGCTTTGTCCAACGCGATGGGTTATGCCCCACCCTGGAGGTTGTCCTTTTCCAAAAATAATCTTCATAAATGTTTTAACCTTAAAAAATACTATCCAAAGTTCAACTTAATTCATTCCAACCTTTATAGTTATCCAAAATATCTCTATACAGGCTTTCTCTAAAAGGTCTCTAAATTCCAAAATCAATTGTGACATCAGATTCCCCAAATAATGTAAAGTTTATCTTATTGTCACATACTAAAAATATGATTACCTTCATCATATTAAAACCTTAATGAAAAAAACAAGTAATGCAGTACAATCCTTATATATATCACATTATTATTATAACCAGAATATAATCCTTGAGTCCAAAAGCACCAATACATTAATTATTCCACTTCAACTGTAGTAACAGCATAATATTGTCCTTGATCCCTTCGCCTTTTCTGAGGTAAGTTTCCCTGATGCTTAGGAAATTCATTTGCATAATTCCCTAGTTCCCTACAATTGTAGCATTCAACTTTGATAGCCTCTTTCTTTCCCCTTGCAATCACGAGCCTGGTGACCTTTTTCTCCACATTTATAAAAAACTCCGATTCCTTTTAGGCATGTACCGGGGTGATTCCTCCCACAATTATCACATAATGGAAAATCCTTCTTTCCCTTTTTCCCTTTATCTGTCTCTTGTTCCACCATCCTCTTCTTCTCTTGCTTTACTTTTTTGTCATTAGATTTAGAGAATTCCTTTTCTGTCTTGATAGCACACAAGACTATATCTTCGTACGACAAGAAGGATTGTGAGACTAAGGCTCGATGGAGAAATGGTTTTAACCCATCAAATAAACGATCGATCTTACTTCTTGGGTTATGTATATAATATGCTGCATGCCTCGCTAACCTTGTAAAGTTATCCTCATACTTTGCGACATTCTCATCCTCCTTTTGTCTCAGACTCAGAAATTGCCTTTCCATATCTGCTTGATGGTCATGTGGAAAGTATTTTTCTAATAAAATATCTTTGAACTCTCTCCATTCCATATTTGATACTTCATCATCTTCCTTTGTGTTTTGAATCAGCTACCACCATTGATCGGCATCTCCAGTGAAGCGGTAAACTGCCATTATAACCTTCTCTCTTTCGCAACTCCCCAAGGCATGGAATATTTTTTCTAAGGAGTTTATCCACTGCTCAGCTACTAATGGATTTGTACCCCCATTAAATGTTGGTGGTTGTTTCCTCATTAAGCGGTCTAACATTGACCCTCCACATTGCAGATCAAGGTGCTCCATATGAGTAAGGTTATTATTCATAACCTGAGTGAGTTGTCCCAGTATGGTAATAAGTTGATCAGCACGAGTTGTATCACCAGATCCACAATAATTATCTTGAGCAGGATGGAAATCCCTACATGGAGTGCGTGAATTGATACGGTTTCCATTCCTTCCACTAGGTGACATTTCTAAAAAATGGCATAAACTATATTAGTTTAAGAATCAAAATACATAATTCCATACTTGTAAGATACTTAACAGAAATTGAACTATTTATGGATATAATCCATAATCATAAAAAAAAGTTTTCTTTGAGGAAGTATATACTCATAACTCTTCATAGTGGTTTGTAAAGAAAATGAGAATTATCCTAAGCATATTCCCCGGGAGTGTCGTAACCAAGAGTGCAGTAAGGCTCGTTGTCGTGCACCAGTTCCCGTTCGAGTCTAGCTCAAAGCGGTGTTTTTGGGTTTTACCCCTAGGTACATCTGTGCCAGAGCCGCCTCTACCTGCTCGTATCCATACAAGGATGTATTTCTCAGAAAACTCACAAAATCTCTATAATACCAAAATTCTAGGAATTTCTTCTATACTAATCCTCAAAGTCTATCTTCGGGCTATGTGCTCTAATAAGAGCTTATCTAAATCTTGCTTCCAATTTTAGTACTAAACTGCCTCTGATACCAACTGTAACGCCCCGACCCCAGCTGTCCAGAGTCAGTGCATTACTTCGTAACATTGGCATGATCACAAAAGATCAAGTCTCGAAAGACCGATTAGTTTAGTAGCTTTGGAAACACTAGTTACATTCACAAACGTTACATTACATCATAAAGTGAAAAACTAAAATAACAAAGTCTCCATAGTCCACAATCATATTCTCTTCTGACTATTCCTGTAGGTCATTCATAAAATACTTCTTCACATCCTGGAAAATATTAAAACATTGAAAGGGGTGAGCTCAGATCCTCAGTATGGATAACAATATCAAGGAAGCTTTCGTAAATAAACATTAACATTTAAGGCAATGTATAACTAAAAAAACCTTTTTAAACTTGAACATCAGCATAATATGGAAAAGATAAAATAAAATAGTTCCATTTACTTACTCACATGGATATTCTACTAGTCGAATAATCACATGAAATATCAATAAGCACTTTCATAATGATGGAATGCATAATGCCAGACTATCATAACCACGTAGCCAAGGTCTCATGCCAAGACCACAAATAAGATTTTGTCAAGGACTCGTGCCAAGACACTAGTTTGTCTTATGAGACCTACCGATGCATCGAGGAGCTATAGTGGGCTCCACCCGTCACTTATTAAGTCCAATGTATTCATCATATGAACAGGTTTAAACATATCATAAACCATAACATAATCATATCACATAAAACGTGCATAAACGAAACATAACATTTCCACATTTCAATCACAAGATATCAATACAACACATGGATATAATAAAAACACTTTCAAAACCATTTTCAATACCAAAATAAAAGAATGTTAAAACTTTGTATTTATTTTTCATTTAAAATGTTATGGCTTGTAGAGGAAGCCGAAACTCAAATAATGGTCACGATGGCAGAGAAGTAATTTTCGCCACATACGTACGACAAAAACATTCCCTTTTTTCATTTAGTAAAACACTTCGTATAAAAAAGATTCCTTTTGGATAAACGTGAAAGTCAAAGGGGTTTATACACCGTATAAAAGAAGTATGTGTATAAAACAAATTATGCCTCAATGAATGGATATTGGGACGAAGTACCTTAAAAGATCATTTTTAAATAAAATATATATATTATGTGTATTCACTATATGTACACATAAAAAATTATAAATAAAATATAGGACATAATAATATCATGACATAATTTGAAAGTAGGAGATTTACCCGAAGAATGGAAATTGGGTTAAGAAGTTCCCTTACCTCATGTCCGACTTGACTCGACCATTCTTTAACCTCCTGAATAATAAACTAGAGTTAATTTATAATTTCTTAATAACATTTTTAAATTTTATTATTCCTTTTATATCACTTATTACCATTTTATGAACATTATGTAATTATTTATGTTAATAACGGTCGTTTTGTAGATCTTTGGTACTTGAGTCAAAAATAAACTTCTTATAATTCCAAGTTTTTCATGTGGTGAAATATCCATTATATCCAGCATTATATTCATGATTTAGATATCATATATATCATATATATCCAGTATATAAATTCATTCATAATATTACGTAACATTTAGAGGTAAGAAATGAAATGCACCGTTCATGGAGACGGTAAGCCGTACGTACGCATGAATGATACTTTCAATTCTATTTCATATTTAATGGAATAAAATTATAATTATATAAAGGTATAATATAATTACAGTATAATATAATGTATAATAACATTTACTCCATTCTTTATACATCCCACATATGGCATTAACGATTCAAATCACTTTGAGGGGGCGGTAGTCCGCACTTCCCAAAATGAAAATATCGTGTTTACCCATAATGCAAACCATAAAGGTATGCTATAAATGAAAAATACAGAAGATTAAGTAAAACAAAAAAACATTATATATCATATATAAATATAGTGACATCTTAATGGCCACCATTGAAGGTGTTATATGAGTGTTAAACAATCATCGTTTCGTGAGGCAGAAATTCTCCATCCACAGAAATAGTATGTTCTTTAACCATTAGATGTAGGTTTGTGTATGTGTAGCTCAAATAATTATAATAAAAACATCCTAGTATATTGATGATACTGTTTTTGTTACAAAAGAAATGAATAAAAATAGTTTAAGGGTTTGGATAAGCAAAATAAAACAAAATAACATAAGAGATGACATTACCTTAATATCGGGTAACTCTTTTGATTTGAGCCAAAGGCTTCCTTGGGAAGCATTCTTCCCAAATTAAGGCTTCTAGGAGTAGGAGAGGGAGGTTGGGAGAGTATTTGGGTAGAATTTGGCCGAGCCAAATGTCTTGGAAGGTGTGAATAAGGTGGTAGTGGTGGGGGCCTTTTATAAGAGGAGAGGAGGTGCATTTTTGGAAAGTAATAAAATGTTACTTTATTATACAATGCTTTTCGGATTATAAAGGTCACACACTTATATAATTCGAGGCTAAGGTGATAAGGGTTCTAAATCTCCTCATCCAATAAGTTTTTGAAAAGTGTAAGCCTTAGATTTTACATTATCCTTTCATTTTATTTAAATCGTTAATTAATGAGGTAAGCGTTGCATCATCATGGTGTCATAAATAATTTAATTTATTTAATGTCTAAAAATTATAAAAAAATATTATGATGTAGGAAATATTTTTATATTTCTAATTAATATTTATAGTCAAAAATATGACTTGTATAACCCCATTTAAATATTGTTTTAGTAAAACAACTCTTGTTTGTGACCTTTTTATTTTAACATTAAATAAAAAGTTATTTATGTCCTTTTCCTACCAAAGTGGCTCCATGGGGTCCCCAAGTTGACCCATAGATTGTCTTGGTTGGCCATGACACATCCAATTGAGGTAGGACAAGTGTTAATGTCATTTCATATTTTTATAATACCATTTTTACCTTAAATTTCACTAATTACCTTTAATCGTGATTAATTAAACTTAAAAGTTACTATTCACAAAAAACTATTTTCATCCCATTGAACCACATTTTACTTCCTAATGACAACCATGTATGTCGGATTTTTGAAAATCAAATCACAGAAGTGGTAATATTTCATTTAAATGGAAAATCAGTTTTTTAACTACCACTTAGTGGTTTCACTATTCATCAAAAATTGAAGTTTTTCAGAACAATGCCAAAATTTCACCCTAATCTATAATTGATATTCCGTATTCAAAAATGATGTCTATTTTACAAAATTCCAAACATATAAGTTTCATTAATTAATTTTATAATTAATTCCCGCTGTCACAACAAATAGCGTGTTTTTAAGAAACAATATATATCAAAAGATTGACAATTGTTTATGTCCAATTTCAAAGTGAAATTAATTATAATGAACACCATTGGATAAAATTGTAAAACTATATTCTAATTATACTTTAAAACCACTAAATATTATAATTTATCACTATAAATTAATTTGAATAAAAAGGTTGTTTTAAGTATTTTTCACTATTCCTAAAAAAATTGAATGTTCTCAGAAAATTACAAAAAATTCAACTTATGATAATTTTGATATTAGGAATACAAAAATGAAGTCCATTTTGAAATATAAAATTTCTATAATTTTAATAAATGGGTATTAATATTCATAACGGCTACTTTGATTAGTTGCGGTGTGTTAGAACTCGAAGTTGCGTACAACACACGCTATTGTATTATTCAAAGAAAAGTGTATCGTGAAAGCTTGGGGTGTTACAACCCGTCAGTTGTCAATAATTCTTGGGAGAATCCTAATGGAGGGTGAAGTGGAAAATGGGACTTGACATCCATATAATTATTCTCAAATGAGTGGGATTGAAAATTCTGGGGGGAATTAGATCTATTTGGTGTCCCCTGTCCAATTGAAAGTAGTAAAATTTTACCAGGTAGCATGGGTTTCCCAATTTTCAATCTATTCACCAGGTGAGATGTTTCCAGAACTACTTAGCCTTTTGTTTTCAAGCACCAATACCTTTAACCTATTGCACGAGGAGGTGGGGATTAGTTTATGGAACATCCATCAACTATAATTGATTCCCATTATATGAAACATGTATAATGAATTTCTTCTAGCATCCAATTCCAGGGGGAATGTCGAACATGTATCTCCGCTAGTAAGGAATTTATTGGTCAATGAAGAGTGATTACTCAGTCAACCCCTCCATGGTCGTTCTCTTATTTTATTAAATGACTGGATTTGGAAATTTTTGTAGGTGAATGTTCCTAAGATGAGGGTTCTACATAGCTAGACTGTCCCGACTCAACACTCATGGAAAATTCCAGGCTCATACTGAACTACCCTGAAGGAAGGTTGATACACCACCTGGGGGTATATAATTTGGTCAAAAGTACATACAGAGCTCAAATTAGAAGGTTTCATTTATATGTTTTTAGTGTATGGATATTCCCCTTTCTTGATATATATTCTAGTGTTAGGGCTTGCACTCTAATGATAGAATCCACCTTGGTACACAGAAAAACAATTAACATGTCTGTTCCTACCCTTGCACAAATCTATAAACTGTTAGGACAAATACAAAAAGGGAAACCCCAACATTATATTATCAGGTCATTTTAATTTTTGTGTGGATGGATTGTATAGAATTTACACTACTATGAGTATCAAAATATTGTGAGGGTTCCTTATCCCAAATTTTAACAAGTTCTTCTCAACATTTCCTTCGTTTATTCCCAGTCATTGAGTATTGACAATGTAATAAAAACTGTTGAGTGATGTTTCTCAGTTTTCTTTTTAGCCTTACATTTCACCCCATGTATCTTTGATGAATAATGGAAGGGGATCATTGTAATATTTTTATTATATAATTACAATATAGGATATAGTTTTATATACTCGTATAGATAGGGTAACCATATGCGAACCCTATTCTCCTTAGAGGTTTTCTAAGAAATTTGGATGCCTTCAACAGGTTGAACCTCTCCCAGAAACTATTATTTATATGGAGTCTCATCCCATTATTCTTCACCAATTGTAGATGGCCATGAAACAAGAGGATTTAAATGTGGAATTTCTAAATCCTCTCAAAGTATCCTCAACACAACTGTCATTAGAGTATACCTAATTGTGGGTATCTTGCTACCTTGATAGAAAACTGGGAAGGAAAGTTATATTAGTTTAGAGGTCGTTGGATGTTTCTGATCTTATACCAACTATACTAGTTGGGCTATCTATTCCCCTTCCTATGGTGAGAATCCATTATACTCTTCGTTAGATTCATTTCGAAGGGGATTCACCCACACAACCCATCTCCATGGAAAGTAACTCAGATCTTGTATCATTGACTGATATGGTCTGTGGGCCTCCTGAATCTGGTCTGAGTGGGATATACCCAGGTGTTCCTAAAGTTGGTACCAACCCCATAATTTAGTCTTGGATGATAAACCATATATTGGGAGGGAATGTCCCCCATATTGGGTGACTCATCTCAGGGTGCTTCAATTTTCTATATAGAATCATCCTAATTACATACTTGTTACAATATAGGGGTAGAATCAAGGTTCCAATGACATTTAGAGGCATCAAGATGTGTTGAAATGGGCATGGCCTCAACTCTATTCCATTTCCCCCAAAACTACCTTGACAAAATTTGCTGTTGAGGATAATAAATTCTGATTATTATTCACTAACTTAAGTTCGAGAAAATTTAATTACCGACACCTGAATCTCCTTGAATACTAGACCATCATATCTTGAGTGGATATTGATTCTTATGAAGATACTATTTACATGCTTAACCATTCCCATAATAAAAATAAGATATTCTAGGACATTAATAATGATTTTCATCATTTAGAGGCTGAGGAAGAAAAGGCTCATGACCATGTTACCACCCAAACGAAAGAGCAGCAAGAGTGTGAGGCTCACGTGTCCTGGTTGAAGGCGAAAATAAAATTTTCAAGTTCCAATTATGAAGCCCTAAATTAGAAAGGGTGATACCTCAATACTATGATGAAATAAGTAAATCATAAGGTAGGGACTGAAGATCCGTAGAGGACCTATTTGAAGCAGGCCCTTGATGGCCCTTCTTAGGTGATTTTTAACTTACTGGAGAGAGAAATTAAGGCTTCATTGTAACCTATTAGGATGCTTTTACCATTTTTTTGATGGCGGAGAGAGACTACAGACTATGGATGTTCCTCCAATATTATTTTAGTTGATGGAATCGAAACATTTTTCTTTTCAAAATATCAATCAACAATAATTGACTACATTTTAATAATAATCTAAAATATATATCAATTTGAATTATAATATAGGAAGAGTGAAATGATTAAATTATTCTCTAATTATTTCCTAAGATGAGGGACTCATCGAGAATACTTTGAATCTTGCTATAAATACACTGAAAACCCTACAAACATTGTGCCTTTTTCTTCATCACCCTACCTTTTGCCTAAGCATTTTGTGGAGTGGGATTAGCAGGTATAACTTGACTTTTTATTATTTCTCCCTTTACAGGTTTTCAACCTAACAGGATTTGCGGCTTTTAGGATTTTCTGATTTCTTGATTTTGTTCCTAAACCATATGTTGTATAGGTTTGGATAACAGGTACTCAACTTTTGGTCTGAGATGAAATTTGTGAGTTTTTATCCCAGTGAGTCTTGTGTCACTTCTGTATAGTCTTTTTATATTCATGAAAGATAGAATATCATTATCGGGGTTTTAGGTAAAATATATTTGATCATGATTTGCAGGGAGAGGGCCCCACTTTAAGAATCTTGGACCGAGGATGTATTGATAACTTTCAGACAAGGATAAGGAAATCTTTCTTACCCTGATTTCTTGATTTATGGATATGGGACATGATATGGGGCATAAAAGAAATGGGGCATACATAAGTGGAAATGGCCTCTCTTGAGGAATAATTTTCCTTTGGTTAACATACTATTTTTTTGCCACATATGAAAAAGCGCTAGGGCATTGTGTGCGTAGTTAAACAAAGGGATCCTTAATACACTGGCCACTTATTTCCGATGGCCAAATGAAATTTTGTGGAAATTATTGTTTGTTTCATTGTTGAAGACCATAGTGGGTGTGTTATTTAAGGAAGGATGCTTGAAATTATGAAGGAACTTGTATCGACTTTGGGTGAGAAACCGCTCCCACACAAACTTGGATTTGGAAAAGAAAGTTTTATGCATGGTGTAGTTTAACATAACACTACTAGGAATTTTTAGACAAATGGTTTAAAGTATTTTTTTCTTTACTCTAACTAGGGGGTAAAAAAATTTCATTTTCCATGAAATCTGACCAGAAATGTTCTATCACCTTTATCCATGATGGAGGAAATATTTAAAATGTAATCTAATGGGTTTCTGACACCGGGGAATGAGGTGAGACATAAATGTCATACGGGTTTATGGAGGTAGGAAAGGAATCTCTTGAGAAAGAAGTTTCCTTTTTTTTGTGAGGCCATTTTAGTGGGTAACTTATGCAGAGCCACTTGGGCATTGTGTGCATAGTCAATAAAAGGTTTCCACATGAAACTAGCTGTCCATTTTCGACATCCATGAAGGATTATTGGGATTCAAACCTTTCTGGATGTAGGGTATGTTTTGTGAAAGGTATGTGTACCTAAACATTAAAGGGGGAATATTAGGTTGAACTTCACCAGGAATGCTAGAAATAAGTAGAGGTATTTTTATCCTATCCATAGGAGTTGTTTCCTTACACATGTCTGACCCTTGTGATGTAAGGGATGAGACACTTCTATTTGCAGGATGGATTTGAGATATGAAACTCATATGTTACTATGTATCATGTGATGAATGAAATAAATCCATAAATAGTTCTTTTAATGATCATATCTATGAATATCTAATTCAAATATATGGATATTGCATTTTTTTATACAGATTCACCAGTGAGGCAGGGTGTATGCCGAAATTTCCCTTTTAGATTCATTTCATCCATATGAACATGAGGGGAAATACTGTTTAATATGACCTGGCCTGAGGGTGAATACTGGGTATCGAGTATCATGAAGTTTAAATTTCATAGATATATGAAATTGGTATAGAAGCCTCAAGTATCTGGTGGATAATCAAGCTAGGATGTTCTGACGTGTCCGGGACGTGAGTTGGTAAGAAAGTGTAAACCATGATTTTTAGGGGTTTTGGTTCAAGTGAAATGACATGGGGCTTGGAAGCTGTTAGGTGTATAATAATAGGAAAACACTCTCCTTGGGATGATTTTTCCTTTGGTTGACATGCCGTTTTTGTGGGAAACACATGCAGAGCAGCTAGGGAATTGTGTATATAGTCAAACAAAGGTGTCCAAACGACACTGACCTTCCATTCCCAATGTACATGAAGAATTATGATGATTCAAGATCACTCAAATCATGGAGTTTGACGAATAGAGAGAATTGTTTTGGACATACGTAAAAAACTCATGATGTGATTATTCATTTAATTGGGAGTCCCTCAACACAGATTTGAGCCATATGAGGGGAGGGGAATTTCAAATCTATCATCAAATCGAGGCCTAGTTTTTAAGATCAATGTGTCCCATGATCAGACTCCTTACAAAGGTGTGGTACGTGCATGGGGGGTGGGACATTTTATCTATATTTTGGGTACCTTTTAGTTTAGTGTCATAAAGTTAGGACTTAAGGTTTCCCAATATGGAGGGTAAAACACTAATATTCCTTTTAATTTCATGCTAGTAGGATCAGTCATTTCATATTTTTTCTACCTAGACATGTGGGGAACCCCTTGTCGAAATTCCTAAGCCCACATGAGCTTTTCTTAGTGTGAGAAACAAGGGGTAGAAAGGGATTCACTCAACCGCCTAGGGATGGAAGGATCAAAGAAGATATCATTTTTGGGCCATCTATTTTAATGTAATTTAGTGATGATGTTGAAAACACAATTTAACAACTTGTTGTAGGGAAGAAATGTAAAAGGAATCATGCGAAAGCAAGGGATAATCAGGCTGGCGTATACCCAGTACGCCCTAGACATGAGTCAGAGAATAAAGTGTAAACCATGATTCTGGGAGCCCTCAAATCATAAGGGATGGTGTGAGGCTTATGAGCCATTGGGTGTATGAAATTAGGAACAACCTCTCATGAGGATGAATTTTTCTTTGGTTAACATGCCATTTTTGTGGTCCATTTATGGAAAGCCACTGGGGAATTGTTTTCATAATCAAACAATGGTGTCTCTAAGACACTAGACATACATTTATGATAGCCGTGGGTGATTATGGTGATATGAAATTTCATGTGGAATAGAGCTTTATGGATGAAAAGGGGGATATTTGGGTAAATGAGAAATATTCATACCATGATTAGTTCTAAGGTATGAGATCCGCTATATGGATCTGATTCTTATGTAAGGAGAATCATGGTATTTTGACACTTTTTGGATGTAAAAGTTCATATTTGAAATCCCCTGCATCTATTTCATTTCACATATAGAAGACTGTGGGATTTTTTTCATTGTTTTAATGTCACGTGGTTAAGAATTTTTCAGCAAACAATTTAATGTCCTATAGTTAGGACTCATGAATTTATCTAGGAAAGTCTGACCTATATGTATGGGGAGGATTATTTATAATGGAGTATAGATCGGGATATAGGATCCAGGAGTATATAAGTGTCGAATTGATGTATGGGAATCATTCCACAAGTGTTTTTGGTATCCCAGGTATTTTAACGTCATACAGTAAGGATGATAGTGATCCTAACGTGAAAACTATGAGGTTAGTGAAGTGTCAGGCTTGATCCATAGAGAGTATTCTTGTGTATCCTAGTTAGTTGGGAATCAAAGTCTGTGTAGCTAAGAAAACATGTTCCCTATACCGATCTATCCCATGTAGAGGGAGGGGGGATTTTTTGAATGGTGGATAGACTGGGACCAATGATCTCAGTGTCACTATGTATCATGCGAGGGTATGACTCAAGATACACATAGTTCTTTGGGACTCTATGTGTTAGTCTAACCTATGCATGGAGGGGGGGGGGATTTTATACCATGCTTTCAGGATGATGGGATTATAATATTTCTATATGCTTTGTTCTCACAAGGAAATCCTTACCATGACTCCTAAGATCACATGATTTATACTCGTCATGAGAAACAAGGAGTGACGAGTAGTTCCCTTATATTATAGGGTAAACAAAGGATATAACATAGCAATTTCATTTCATGTGATAGCTGGACCAAGATCTAGTGTTGTGGGCTCACTACATATCCCATTTATCAATGTGAATCAATCCATATGTAGTTCTCGAAAACATGTTCCCTATACTATTATAACCTGCGTACATGGAATGGGGTCATTCAATTTTTTTGTGGATAGACAAGGATGTAGGATCCGAGTGTCACTACGTATCCCATTGATGCATGGGAATCCAACCACATGTAGTTCTAAGATACACTCCATATGCCGATATGACCCATATATAGGAAGGGGAATTTTATCCTTCCCCTCGCACAAATTTGATTCATGTGCAATAGGTAATTATAAAAGACATAATGATCACCATGCAGTTTAATGTCATAAAACGTAGATTCATATATCGATATATAGTTTAATGTATTACAAATAAGACATAGATTATATGATTACATAGAGTAATTATTCAAGATCCTCAAATCGGTGGGAGATGTTGCGATGTGTAAATCCTTAAAAATTATGGAATATGATTCATTTGAGTAGACCTCGTGTATGGAATATGTTCCTTCCCATTTTGTATCCAATTTGGTGGTTTCTTTCTGAGTATCAACATGGTTTTAATATAGAACACCATTTATCCTTTAATGAAATATCTAAGGAGAACCTTCTTATTGAAGGCTCATTCAATCCGGTTCTAGTAAACTTCCAAATGGTGGAAAGCATAAACTATTTTCTCATCCAAACACTCTAGCTCATAAAACCATTTCTGGGACTACTCATATGTGGATAGTTAATCACATATGGCCATGCGAATTGATGGTAATGGAACTCAAATTGGTAGAATCTCCTCCGTCGCGTATACTAATGAGTATGGGGTTTCCTACGTGGTAGTGTGGGTCATGGTCTGGTAAGACCATAGAGCATGGAGAAGCTCATCCCACTATGATTTCTTGTCCTTGTATACCATTTTTGGGAGTATATTAGATATGTCCTTGTTAAAGTAATTTATCTTATCATTGGTAGATTCATTGTAGAAGGATGAATGGTTGGACTTTATGCCATAATATTAATATAGCTTATCCAATTAAACATTATAGAAATTGGTTCTATTATCTGTTAGTATCGTCTGAGGGACACCAAATATGGCGATGAAGTTGTCTTTCACAAAGATGACAATGCTTCCTACTCTAACTTATTTGTGGGGTAAAACATATTCTCATTTTTAAAAGAAGTTAGTTGCTTTGAGAATATATTTTAATTATATAGATGTGGTGGGAGGATACGACCCCATGATGTCCATTTTTCATATGGAAAATGGCCAGGAGTATTTGGATATATGGAGTAACTCTAGGGGTTTATGGATGAAATTTGCATGAGCTTGGTAGGAATAGAAATTCTTGGTGAATATTGAGCAATCATACATCATGGTGGGACAATATTACCCAAGCCTTCAAATCTATTGTGAGAGATTAGATGTTGATTGATGTGATCCGTAAATTCTGGCTTGCACTTCTTTCATGACGTCAGTGGTCTCTTATCTATCAATGATCCTAATAAGGACTCCATCGAGGCCTATTTTATAAAGGACCATCTACCAATTTATTCCATAATAAATGAGGAAGTTGGTTTCCCATCTCTAGCTCTGTTCCCTTCTATCCCTATCTAGTGGGAGATCTCCCCTTTGAAGGAAATCTACAATGGGAGTCATCCAGCTAGTGGTAGGACCATACGACTCAGAGATGGGATGTATTTTGTTGATATCTTCCATGGGGGCACAAATTAATGGTAAGAACATCCATAAATGGGAAATAATAAGGACTGTTTTATTCCAATATGGATTATCCAGAGTTGTGGCTGCATTTCATAACGCATCGTCTTATGCATTTTGCAACACGGGGACATAAGTCAATGTTGGATCTAATGATAATTATTCCATTAGTTCATGAACATGGTTTATCAAGGAGATTAGATCCTCTTTCTTGATAGAATAGTCACCATTGACTTACTTGATGACTAGTTCTAAATTTCCTTTTATCTTCAAGTGTTCGACTTTCACTTAGAGTTTTATCTCCAAGCCTGTAATAAGGGCCTAGTATTCTGCTTCATTGTTTGTGCATACTTCTAATAGTACGAAGGAATAAGGTGATATGACCTTTTATGGATATATGAGAATAAATCCCATCCCACCTCATTGAGTCTGGGGTCTTCCATCTTTTTTCCTCCCAGTCTTATAGATTTTCTGTCGAAATGAATCTCCCATATCTGGGGATCCTATTGAATAGAGAACACATCTGCATCGCATAATTCAACATCAAATGGGTTTACCTCTATTGAGGTATGATCTTCTAGAAAATCTGCTAATTCTTGGCCTTTAATATATTTCTTGGGTATGAACTGTATATCAAACTATTGCAGGATGACCGCCCATTAAGATAGACATCCAGTTAATATTGTCCAGCTGAAAATATACTTGATTGGGTTTCTATGTGAGACCAGGATGACTTCATGGTCCTATAAGTAATACCATATATTTTAGACCATAAATATTAATTCAATCCATCTCTTATTGATATTTGACTAATAAGACTCAACATCGATCATGGTTTGGCTGAGGTAAAAGAGACTACTCTCACAATCGACATTGTTCCTCTATGTGAGGAAGGCACCTAGTGATCCCTCCAAGGTAGTCACATAAAGAATGAGTGGTCTTCCTTCAAAATGCGACATTGGAAGTAGTGGGATTAAGAGATATCTCTTTAGATTTTCGAATGATTCATAACAATTAATATCCCATTGGTATTCTACCCCATTTTTCATCATCCTGATGAAGGAAGAACATTTACCTGTGGGTTGGATATAAAACACTGAATGTTGTCCATGTGTCCATAGAGTTATCTCAACTAAGTGATGTTTCAAGGAGTTAACATGATGAGGATGGATTTTTTGTTATTAGGGTCGACTTCATTTATACAGTGGCATATGACAATGTTGAGGTATTTCCCAAAGGAGACATCAAGAACCCACTTTAGGGGGTTTATTTTCATACTGTGTTTTCATCGTTTATTGAATATGGTTTCAAGATCTGACATATGATCCAAGAATTGTTAGGATTTAAACCCAAGATCATGAAAATAGTATTCAACGATCTTTTGTAGGAAGGATTTGAAGATGCGGTGCATGGTACACTGATATGTGGAACCATCATTTTTCAAATCGAAGGTAATTACCTTATAGAAAAACACCTTCTAGGGAGTACTGAATGATATTATGGTGAGTACTACCATCATAACTCTTTATCATTTTTCATTGACTAGGTTTCTAGCATATCCAAACTTATCCTTAAAAGTTCCTCAAAATATGAGGGTAATCTCATATTTAGACTGGATGGGGGAGGATCTTCTCGAAAGTGTGGATTATAAATGGGGGGGGGAAACAATTGATGTCGTGATGGCGAGGACTACCATCGCGACTTGGTGTCCGGCCACAAATAGAACTTCCATGATGTATACCATAGGGAGGACCTTCAGGGTGGACTGGAGTAAGGGGAGGACGTTCTTACTTCTTGATGTCATTGAGGGGAGGAACTTCACAATGAATGATATTGTGGTGAGTACTACCATTATAACTCTTTCTACAAAGAGAATATCTATACTTTACATTCTAGGGAGGACCTTCATGATGTACATCAATTAAGGGAGGACCCTCAAATTTCTTGGTGTCACTATGGGGAGGGCCTTTGTGGTGACTGCCATTATGGAGAGGACTAAAATGATAGAAAGATGTTTAACTACACGGAGAATAATATCTACAGCGTATACCTTGGGGAGGACCATTAGGGAGGACTACAAAAAGGGGAGGGCCTTTTTGATGTATGATCTTCCTGTCAAAGGGACGGATACCCTAACACATATCAATAGATGGGCACTTTGATAAATCATTTCTAGCCCATGGAGTAAGCCCCCATGGGTGCTCTGGGGAGGACCATAATTGCTGCTGGTAGCAAAACTATGGGGAGGACCTTTGCAACTACAACTACCACTTACACAATTTTTTAATTGATAAATATGATATTGGGAATATATTGATAGATGTCTTATCTTTCCAAGAAGTATATATTCTAATAGAGTAGAATCATGAGTGTGCCATTCATTTTTCATCTGCCTTTGGCGCCTTTCATTTTTAGGTGCTCTCTTGCAGGAAACTAGGACCATCTACTATTGACAACAAACTTCATATACGAGAACCTATTTGTTTGGCTCCCATGATGTCATTGGGTTATGCTAATGAGAATATTGAGTTTTGGTAGGGATATATTCCTACCGTAGATCAGCCACTACATTGGACCTATGTCCCCTAGTTGGAAAAAGTGTTTATTCTCAATCTAGTTGTCCTTGTATCGTAGGATATGACCATCAACCCTCATGGACTAGAGTAGGGATGAAAGTATACTTCATAGTGGCCATCCCATTTTGTGTATGAATCACCACAAAAAAGGAGACGAGATCATGGGCTTGAATCCTAAATTTTGCAGCTTATGAAATGATGTCTTGATAGGTTTAGAGGATATGGTATGGAATCAATTTTAGATCCACCATCATGGACCGAATGTCCTAAGATACAGATTTGGATAGTATGGGTATAAATTCACATTCCAATGTCGGAGTAAGAGTGTGTACATGCTCTGGTCCTCTATGTGTTTCTAGTGGGCACTGGATATTCTCCTATCCCATGGAAGAGGAACAAGAATTCTCGTTACTTATTGCCGGTATACGGTGACTAATTTATTAGGATTCCACCATATTTTATTAGTGGGATTTATATTTGTATATAGAAATTTGATTCTATTCATTTTACTCTATATTTATCTGATGATCTTGAAATGCATTCATAAGAATTTGAATCTTCATACATTTTCTTGCCACCATATTTGGCTGGTGGGATTAATGTTGGTAGGCAAGAATTTGCGTCTACCTGTTGATTTCCGCCATATTTGACTGGGGGGAATCATCTGTATTGGATGTTTTGTATGACTACCCATAGATTTCCACCCTATTTAGAGAGTGGTCTTAGTATGCATTAAATGGAATTCATGCCTACTTGTAGTTGTTTTTCACCCTATTTGGATGAAGAGCTTCTTGTGAATTGGTAGATATTTTAATCTACCTATAATTTTCTTCTCTTTCTGCATAGAGGGACTGGTGATCACTGGCTGGAATGTGTGTTTTCTTATACCATGCCATCCTATTCTTATGGTGGTGTCCATAGGAGAGAGCGGGGATATGTATCTGCTCATAGATTTTCATTTTATTTCCAAGGAAGGATTTGGTAATAGGGTAAGAATTGTATGTCTTCCCATTGGATGCTTCCACATTTCTCTTGAGGACCTCCTCTTCCAGAATCAAGGTGATGACCTTTTACTAATTATGCATTCACATCCCTTAGTGGGAAGCCTGAGGGGCATGTGTCCATTGGACACTAGTAGGTTCCCTCAACATGACATCCTCTTAAGAGTGTGGATACTATGTTGTACGCCACTGGTGGAAACTTCCTCCAATAGGATCCCTCAATCAGGGTTCTTGTGCTGCTGGGATGAAGTCATTGGTGTAGAATTCATCTACCATCCTGAGATAATAGAGGTATTCTTTGTCACGTTCCAAGGAAATTCTCTTGAAATGATTTGAGATTACCAGTGGAGCCATACTATGCTGGATTTTTTTTCTACTGTTGAAGAGGTGGGTGAAGCGATTTCAATTATTGAAGGGCCTTCCTTTCAACCTCCAATATGGGGAGAGTACCTTTATTGTGGTACTATTTGATTAGTGTATTTGAAACCCAGCGTTAAAGATGAGGGGTAGGTGAGGAAGTCATGTTTTTGTTGGGGACCTGGCCACCTATGTGGTTGCTGACATGTGTGTCTAAGACAATTATCAGGATTCCATCATATTGTTGGATTGAAGGTATCTATGCATAATGCCTGCAATATATATGACATATATAGTCAATAAAACCCCATCAAAGTAGCATCTCATGAGCACATGTATAATTTATGATCTTTCTTGTCCCTCTACCTTTGGAATGTGAAAGGGGCTTGAGGTGGAGTAACCATCCACCTTGGTTAAGAATTCACCCCATGTTCAATATTTTTGTTTAGACCCAATTCACATTGTACCAATGCATACAAAATGGACCAATGGATAGTAACCAATTTACAATTATTTTTAAAGGTTTCGTGTCGTTTTGACCATTTTTTTCAACCCGGTTTGCATCATACCCTTTTTTGTGGGGGAGAGATGGTCCCATCGGGACTGGGTATTATATCCTTTTTACGTTTCAAAGGAGGTACCTCATATTCATGATCCACCAGGCTATTAAAATGGGTTAAGTGTTTGTACAATCAGACCATATTGGGTATGAGGTCCTTGGATGGTCTCCAAAGATTTTATTCATGGGGCCAGAAACAATGAACTACCATTTTATCCATTATTCATGGACCTATTTCCAAAGTCCGGTGCTCATTAGATGATTTGACCAATGACACTTAAGGACTCCATTGGTCGAGAGGATGGGAGGTAGAATCATCACACCCTTTTTGGGGGAACTACATCCTACTCTAGGACTCTCTTATTGATTTAAGAAATGTTCATATATTCTTTAATGTTGGCTTCATTCCCAAGTGATTGTCCATGGATTACCCCTGGGTTAAAAATCAATCATGGATATACATTGATACAGAATTTCTGAGACAACACTAGTTTAAAGCATGTGACGAGAAAATCTAGAGTTTATCTTCATCCAGGGAGGATGGAAGTTGTTTCGCTTTGGGGATCATACCCATAAGATGGGATTCATGCATATCGTTGTGAGAGTAATCATAACCCATATAGTTAGATGTCTCTTTACTGGACACATCACCTTTTAAGGTGATGTGATGTAGACCTATCCCTGTAGTTTAACATCATGTGGTAATCACATCTAAGAAAAAATGAGTGTATTCAAGATTCGATGTCGGGCTTACACTGAGGTGGACTGAGATATACATAATAGATACAATATCCTAGGTGAATTTGGAGCTTCCATTAATATGTCCTGCTGAACATTATGGAGAATCAGTAGTCGGGTTTGAACCTTAGGGAGGCTTCCTAAGTATCCCAGTTGTTTAGGAATCAAATACCATGTATTCCGGAATGGTAGGGCTTACCCATGGAAGCATCCCACTTGTGAGGATATGGTAGTGAATTACACTGTATAGGAGGCCTTTCTAGAAGAGTCATGTCAAGGTTTATTCAAAAAAAGTATTCCTTAATGATCTGGGGGGAATTTTATTGGGACAAAATTTTATGGAGAGTGTCCCTTGAGATTGGGCCTTAGGTAGGCGCCCTATATATCCTGATCAAAGTAGGAATCATAGTTCTCCTAGTTCATTGTGAGATGGTAATGATTTTGTGATAATTTTTAACATCTAATCCCACATGAGTCATGCTCGGTGTGAGAAATGAGAGTAAGCTATAGATCTAGCAAACCACACACCTTCCCTACTCCTCTGATGGGAAAAAAGGATGATGGCAGAAGATTATGGGGTGATGGATCGATGGGAGAGAGAGGTAGGGGATTTTAATGTTCCAAACCTAATCTATGTTGATAAATTGGATATTCGTGTTTGAATGTTTATCCAGACATGTTCTTGGCTGATCCTGAGAGGAGCAAGAGAACCACCTCCCATGGAAAGGATTGGGACTTGCCTTAGGAGGAGTTCCCTAAAATGATTTCTAGGAAACGGGAGAAGCATAGTTCCTTTTCAAAAGGAATAGATGAAATGATCCCACATACTTATCACTCCCCCTCCTTGAATGAAGAAGCCAGTGATTACCCTTGATCCCTAGAAGGGAGAGGTTCATATGAGCATTCCAAGGTTAGGCCCCATGTTACGAAGAGAATGTAAAATTAAAGACATTATGGGGGTTTGTACCATTGTGAGGATTACCCATGTGACTCCTCATACCATGGGTATGTAAAATCAGATGGATGTGCTAATGTGCCTGATGTTTTTTTTTCATATGGGTATGGTGATTTTGAAAGAGACTTTGGCCTGAAGCTGATGGACTAGCTAGCTAGTGGAGGGGATTCAAAGGATGGGATGGAAATGGAAGGTCATGATCAGTACCTGAGGGTGGAAATTACAAGGGAACCCTACACTATGTACCATTTGTTTATATGGGGTGGGGTACCCCCTGTATGGATTACTTCTATGCGGGTGGAGGGGACGTCTGCGTAATGAGGTGGTATGCAGACCTAGACATCGTCCATGTACCAAGGTGGTATGAGGACTTCGATGTGGTCCACATACCACAGTGTTACTTAGCCTTAGGTTTCATCTGTATAGGGTGGTGCTATGTGGCAATGGATTCCATCCACATAGTAATGCGCTATGCAGGATAGGGATTCATCTGTATAGTGATGTGTTGTGTAGTACGCCAGATTGAAGAAGGAGAATTGGTCCTATGGTTCACGTGGAGTTCATCCATGAAGGTCCAATGGTTCGTGGTTCAACAATTAGGTTCCTGATCATTTCATTATTATTATTATGTTTCCTCCCCTTTGTGGTATGTGTCAGGTTTATACCTATAGAAAAATATTTGAGGTTTCGTACTTTGTCGATCGTTTTTCTTTAAATTCTTTTATCCGTAAGCTCCATGCTCCCTCAAAAATCCAATCCCCTTTCACATATCCCCTAAGGGTTCTTTTATAGGGTGTCTAAGAGGAAATATTTATGGGTCACATGATTATTTTTGTAGAATCTCATGGGGAAATAATCCGGCCTTCAAACGAATCAATGAACCGAAGTTTTCGGGATGAGGTTTACGGTGGTAGCTGTTCATGACCGAAATAATCACCATCTCAATCTGATGAATGGATTTCCTTGTTCGTAGGATGCCTTCATCTTTTCCTCACCCACGATCTTTTTTTTTTGTTTTAGGGGGCATACCGATATGTCTCGTTTTCCCCAATGACCTCATTTGTAGTGGCTTGGTTCGCTGTCAGTGTCATCTACTTACCATTCCCAGAATTCAGTATGCAGACCACTCTAAGTCCTTTTCCAAATTTATATTTCCGTAAACTTCTTCTCAAATTTTCAATCAATCATGCATCTTATTCCTTCATCAAATTTGTGGGAGTAGTTTCCTTCACTTTTTAGAGTTCTCAGGACCCTATAATTATCCTGTTTGATCAAGAAAATTTTCCCCATGTTTCCTTCTATACTTTATGAATAAAGAAAGAGTCATATTCTTCTCTATGTGTCTGTTATAATTTCATTTAATTTCTATTTTTCTTTTCTTATTAAAACCATGATATTTATGGATAAATCCAATCTATATATCCATCTTGAGATCATATATAATTATTTATTCATATCTATTAATTCCAATTACGTCTAACACACTTAAAATATTTTGTTTTATCCCACTAAAGAATCAATCACCCTTACATTCATGTTGAAATATAATACCAGAAGTCCAACCTATAACTCTTAGGATATTTTAATGATAAGTACCAAAAGATTCAATTATCCTTATTATTTAACTCATGGAATTATTTCCCAATTTTAATGCAAGGAATGAGAGGAAAGTACTTGTAAAAAAAATAGGCTTCTAAATTCTCTACACTCTATAGATTCAATTTATTTTCTTATATCATGTTCTTAATAAGAGTCTACTATTGATATTCTTCACCTTCCCAATGATAAAAAACTAGAATAATTGTATCATGTTATGAAAAATGAACAAAAAATGGTACTGATCTATTTCTCAGTGACTAGTGGATCATTGAACCCACTAATTGAAGGTGGATGTTTCATCGTAAAGGAATCAACAGAACATTTTAGTACCATTTTCTTATTTGGAAGATCTGCATGATTAATACATTTAGATAGATGTGTGGGAATTGAAATATTATTTTTCATTCTAGATCCCATTATATTTAATTTCTCATGAGGATAATCATTTAATTTTCCATGTTATTAACCCTTATCTTGACTCATTCTCATTTCAGCCACTGACTATAACTAAAAAACAAAATTTGAGAAAAAAATGTTGGTAAACCAAAAAATCAAGAAAAATAATTTTTACGATGTCAAAATCATGAGAAATTATTGTGTGAGTCCTTAGGTTTAACCTAGGTCATTAATAATTTTTACTAAAAATTTAGAATTTTATCTTATACTTAGACTTATCCACAATGTTCTTACTAATGTTTTGACGTCCTAGTTTATAAAAGTCAACACAACATTTCTCTGATAAAGACTATATCAACCCATAATTTTTATACATAGATATTAAATCTTAATTGACAAATATTCATTATATAATATTCCAATTCACACTAGAATCATTTAGGTATTGTATCTTTGAAAACATAGAAAAAAAACTAGATTATAAAATATCTTTACCATATCCCACTTATTTATTTCCAAATAAAAACCATATTAGATATATCATACTTAATACCATTATTTATAACATAAGGAAAGGAAAAATAAGAAAATATTGAGCTCAGATGCCTAGTAAGGGTAAACAAGAGAGATATCAATGATCATATTAGAAAAACATGAGAATTAGGGTATCAGAAAATGATTTTATAATTTGAAATCAATAGCCTATATATGAAATATCATAATCTTAAGTCATGAAATAAATCTTGACAGTTCATAAGACATGAATCATAAGGGATTCAAATAAAATGATCCATGATAGCATAACATTGATATAATACATTTAATTGTGAAAAAACATAAGCATAGAAAATGTTTTCTATTTTAGAAAGACTCACTACAAAGGATATCATAGAGGAATGGGTTTATTACCCATACTATCATAGTAGTCAAGGTTCACTAATAATAATATCATATTAGAAAGGGTCCCTTACTGAACTGAGTTCACTCCCAATTTGTATCCTATTTATCTCATGAGATATCAATCATTACCCAATGAAGTGAAGGGAGATATTGGTTCCATGTATCACATAATGAAAATCATACATATGTGTGCTACAATATCATAAAAAATTCATCATATTAGAACTCATGTAATGAAATAGATTCTATAAAAATTTCATCAAAACATAATGCGTAGAAAATAAATGGGTTTCATAATAATCCTTTCATTATAGTCATAAAACATATTGATAAAGAATAAAGATGGTATCTTTGGATCATATCCCTAGTGAAGCACAAGTGATATTATGGGTTGTTATCTTTGATAAATAAAAATACAATTAAATGATCATTGAAACATTCTTGAGGAAAATATCCCTTCCATTTTGAAATAAATTATTTTCAAAAATTCTGAAATTATAATTGAAAAAAAATTATTTGAAAATAACCATTTAAAATTGGATAGGATTATTCAAAGAAAAAATTATTCATATTGGCAGTAAAATTTATTCATTCCATATATATTAAAAAAAGTTCCTTCAATAATTTTGGTCGAAAAGTCAAAAAGTTCATATTTGGGAAAATCAAAAAAGATTCATTTCAAAGCATTTTGTAAAAATCCACAAATGGGTAAAAATTACCTTAAAAAAACTAGTATAATAGTAAAAATAATATTTAAAACATTTTTAGAAAACCTGGATATGGAAGAATTTTTTCAATCGAAGATAGAAATAATGTTGATTTTCCATAAAAATAAATTTTTGTTATTCTGGAGTACTTAAGATGTTGAAAATAAAAGTAATACATTTATTAACATTAAATAACCATATAATAATAAAAATAATGAGATTATTTAGATAAAGATCATAATATTTCATCATTGGAAACTTAATCACAAACAATCCCGATAAATAGTGATATTGTAGTATAAAATACCTTACCACTTTGGTAACATTTGAACCATAAGCCCTATAAAAGAAATAAAATTATGTGGATATGTAAATACCTATAAATTTTATTATATTAATCGTAAAAGATCGTCTTGGGAAGTTTATACACCACACAAAATAAACTATTTGTGAATATGACATTTGTGGAATGAATATAAAAGAGAAGAAAAAATCTATGAACAAGAATTCACTTGTATTTAAATGAACTAAAAAATCATGTATAATAAATTTAAATTTATTATAATTATATACCATAGTAATGTTCATACTTGTAATATCATATATGGTCCCCTTATAACATTTCAACTCCCCCATTTATCAATAATTCCTTATTAAAATCAATATTTCCAATTATTAACAGTTTCATTTATTATTAGTATTTCATTTCATTTCATTTATACATTCATTTATCTATAATATGACCTTTCTTGTCGATCCACTCAATCTGCACCTCACTAGTGTCCACCCGAAGTGCTCTGTTAGACATCTTACCACCGTCCTCCTTTGAGGAATTGAATGGAACAACCTTCTCCAACATCTCTTCCTCAGAATGGATGATAACCTCCCATAACTCTCCTTTGCCCAGCTGTTCAGGGTAGAAATGAAGCCTCCTTCTCCAATACCACAACATTGTTATGTAGTGGAGTATCCCCTAACTGGATCTCTAATCTCTTAACTGCCACCATAGGTAAATGGAATTATTTGGAAACTAATTAAGAGTAATACATCTAAAAGTCTCAAAATTGGTTTCAGTGTTTTGTTTATCTCATTTACGGTAGGATTCTATGTTTCTGTACTGACATGGGTTCTCACTTTCCCTCATAAGTGTTTTAAAAACAAAAATTAATTTTCAGGTTATGGAATGATAGGTTGTATGTAGACAAAAACAATGTTTTCATTTTCTAAAAGATGTAAATGAAGGAATGTAAATATTAATTTACCTTTATAAAATATTTATTATATCATATATATTTTATATATTTATAAAATCCTTACTCATTACCATACATCTAAAATATAATTGAAAAATGATTCACATCACTTTGTTGTGTTGGTAGTCCACACATACACATTAACGACATTAACATTTATTAAAGGATTGTATGTGAAGTTGGTATATATGATGAAATAATGGAAGAAGTATAATTAGGTCATAAATATCATATATAACCCTTAAAACCATCATAATAAAAACCCATAAAATATGGCAATGAAAAATTAATTGTATCACTATGTGGAGACGGTAAGTCGTACGTACGCATGATTCATACTTTTACTTATCATTTGATGGGAAGTAGGTTGTATAACAGTGTTATCATAATCATAAAAAAATTTAAGAATATTTATAATAATTAATTTATTATTTTATGATAAATAAAATGCATTTATAGGAGGTATGTAAGATTATAAAAGAACGTGATTGGTTAAGGCGATTACCTTTTTTAAACGACACTGTTATATCTCCTCCAAAGGGCTCTAGGGTTGGTCTTATAGGAAGAAAATAACCTTTATAATGTGTCTAGATAAGTTAATAAGAGTTATTGGTAGAGTTTGTATGAGATATAAGGCTCAAAGTCATGTAAAGTACTGAGAGAGAAGGTGCCATTTTATAATTAAGGCGAGATACACTTTTGGGATTTCTCAAAAGATTAAATTATAATTAATTTATTCTCAACAAAAATGACTTATAAGGAAAAAGGATTTAGAGTTATGGTTGGATATAGTTTTAATCCCATCAACCCATATAATTTAGACATTTTTTGGGGTCATTTTAAAAATTATTATTTTGATTAACCCTTAGTTAACCTATTTTAATTTCATCTATGGTAAGAACTTTTTAAATATTAATTGGTAGTAATATTTTACATATAAGGTGAAAATTGCAACCTAAATGGAAATTTTAGGATATTTTAGACCATATAATATCCTTTTTATCTTATTTCATGTTTTTATTATTTTTATTTAATTTAATAAAACATTATTTTGTAAAAATATAATTACTGTTAATTTTGACAATATTAATTTAATCAGAATTTAAATACATAAATACAAAGTTCGAATTTTAATATAATATGTAAAGAAAACACTAATAATTCATATTAACCTATATAATTCATGTAATACTATAAATTACTATAATTATATTACTTTTAATGTTTTAAAAATTCATTATTTTATTTTTCCATTCATTGAATAAATGTCATTTTTACATTGTGTAAGAATTTAAGGTATTATATAACACCTAAAAATTATAAATAAAATACCATCATGAATATAAATTTATTATTCACAAAATTTTTGTTATTAATATTTCATAAAAACTTTCCCCATGTTAAACCATAAAATATATTTAAAACTAAGAGAGTGAAATTTTTTTACTTTCCTTGATTTAAATAATATATAAATAATTTTTCATTGAAAAGATTCCATTAAAGTAATAAATTTTGAGAATAAGGTGATAATATTTGAATAAAAATCATTTAATAACAATTATTATGATAAAGTATGGTCTTATCACATATTTTTAACCTTGATTAACCTGATTTACCATTTTTAAAGGATATAAATTTCCCCACATCTACTATTCAAATTGACCAAAAATAAAAGGGTCTTATTTACCCAATTTGAACCTTATAATTATAAATATGTAATTCATTTTATCAAATTAAATACATAAAAATTATAGAAATTAATTTTAATATAAGTGCTCAAAATAAGACAAACAATTCTTTAAAAAACACATTTTAAGAATAAAACAGGATTTATTGTTCTCCTGTGCTTAGAAAAATATTTATTTGATTGTTTTAAAATATTAATTATATATAAATTTCATTTAAACAAGTTTCCAATATATATTAATTTAATTTACTTACAAAAATACAATACATGCATAAAAACCAATTTTTTAAGAAAAAAATTAGTTTTATTTCAATTGTTTTTGTTTTTAATTACAATAATTTGATAAATAATTGATTCATTTAATTAATCTTTATACCATATATTTTTAATAATTTAGTTTTTACTATTCATACCTGCCAACTCAATGACTTGAGGATTATATACACATAACATTTTAATAATGTTACATATCTCTTCTAAACATGATGTTGTGTGTAACATAATCTGTCATAGAAATCAAATTATTTAAGGAGAAATATTTCATAATAATATTGGGGTGTTAAAAAAATTAATTAAAAAGAATTAATTGATAGAAACCTTATTGATCTCATACATTTATAAATAATTCCGATAATGATGTTCACAACGTTCACATCAAACCATCAAAAAATGGGAGCATATAGAGTTACCATCATAAAAAATTATTTTAGGATACAAAAAAATGTTAAAGTTAGTTTGAGAATGATTCTTTTATTTATAAAAAAATATAATAATGAGACCCAAAATTTGTTTTTTGTGTTGGGTGATCCATAAATCATATCACATAGAGTGTTATACATAATATCTTTGATATAGTAGGGGTTTATGGTTCATATTTCGAGTCACCGCTACCCAATGTAGGAGTGATACCTAGAATGAAAACTTTTATACATTTATTCCTTTATTATATAATTATTGGTAATTATCTAATATGGAGGTTTTTGGGTTTGTTTCTAGTCATATCAATGGTTGGAGCTCAACCAAGATGGAATTTTCCACTCTGATGAGGAGAATTCCCTTAAGACCCTTGATTGAGATATACTAATGAAATATATGACCAAACAGTGATGGTATATATAATGTTATTATAAACTTGGATGAGGGATATGCGATGTTCTCATCATCTAGAAGATGGAAATGTGATGTATTTATCAAATTGATTCATTTATACTCAGAGAATCAAGAATGCTTGAGGAGGTTATATGGGATTAATATATGTTGTGTCCCAATATCAATAAACTTCTTGGTGAAGTGGAATATATGAAAAGACATTATTTAATATAATGATATAGTTGGAAACCTATATTTATATAGTATAGCTAATTTAATATTTATTATCCTTTGTTTTAAAAATTACAATACTATTCATTTTAATTTTATCTTTACTTTTATTTTTGTTTAAGTTCTAGTAATGTTTATTTTATCTTCTAAATAACTATGATTTAGTGAGAGGAATTGATCGAGGTAATTTTTCATGGATTAAGATGTCATTTTTAATTACATATAGAAAAAGAGATCCTATTTCATATTCTTTTTGTAACTAAACATGAAGATCTTGAATGTTACCATTGGAGTTGGTTATGAAGGTATCTATAAATAGAGACTAATCATTGAAGAATAATGATATTTGAACAATTGAATTCTTGAAGTTGTGAACCATCACGTTTATTTTGAGTTATTATGATTATATTGTTTTAGCGTGTTTTATTAGAGATTCTATTTTTTGATGAATTATTTTATAATAACTAATTCTTTCTTCTTATAATTTTTAATTCCAATATTTTGGATAAATGAGATTCTAGTCTAGAAATATGTTTCTTCCAAAATTATTATTCAATGATATACATGTTTCAGAATAGAATCAAATCATGTTCATGAAAATGGTCTCATAGATAGATTTTCTTATTACCAATTCGTTTTTCAAAGAATTTCTTGGTGTACAACTTTTATTATTTGATATAACATATCAATGATGTTTTTGGTGTGAAACTTATATCCCTTATATTTGTAAATTGAACTTCATGATAATTTAGGATAAATGAAATGAGTTCTCTTAATGATAAATTCTATATCCTATATAATACATTTAATGGATTTTATGGACTGTAATCCTAAACATTTATGAATTTTTATCATTGTTTTTATTTTTAATTGTATTTCAATTATCAGTTTAGTTGTATATCATCAAATAATTTATTTCATGTAGAATTTTCATTTAATTTTTTATAAGTTAATATTTTCAGTGTTTTGTAACATATTTTATGTGTAAATTCTAGAGTGGGATAAATTTATAATTTTTCTTCGCAACTTTAATTCATCGCCTCTTGAATCTATAAGACATTTAATATTTGGGAAAAAATTTTGTGTTATAGATTGTCGATTCCCTTTTAATTTCCAATATATTTGATATTAATATTCATTACACTAAAATTAATATATAGAAAATATCTATTTATTATTCTAGGGTTACAAATTTGGATATTATAGAATTTGAATCCATGTCAATCTACAATTTTTTATATTATTGATTAATAATATTTTAGTGATGTGGGGAAGTGTTTCTCCATCAATAAAGGAGTACATCATTCTAAAAAATATGACTAGACAATAAAAAATTCTAAGGAATGAAATTTCTTATTTTACTCATTAGGGAAAGATACAATATAAGGTGAATTATAAACTCTAAAACATGTTTCTTTGTTTTATTAAACAGAACATATAATGTAACATATCTTCATTTGAGATAGGGTATGAAATTTTTAGAAATCATAAGGTTGAAAACATTTGAAATTATAAGATACTAGAGACTCATAAATCGATTCTAAGATCTAACTATTAATCATTTTATTTTATTCCAAGAAAATTAGTAACTTAAATGCTTCAATGATTTACGATAGTTGGGAATGGGTTGAAACAAATTAGTGAAAGAAAAATCATAAATGAATTTTTTGTGTGAAAATAATTGTAATTATTTAAAGAGTGGGAATCAAATAGTAAAACAACAAATATTATTAAATATATTACTAAGATAAACCATAATTATTTGATTTGAACCTTAATACAATATGAAAGTAGTTTAAAGATAGGTACTTAGAAAAAGAGAAGAGAAAAATGGGGTTTAATTTTCATTAACTTATGGAGAATTAATATCTAAAGATAATTTTTCCAATAATACATTATAAAATCATCATTAAATATATAATTTATATTGAAGTGATGTTGATTTGATTTATGGAAAATTTGACAGACTTATAAGATAAATGAATAAAATTATCTGAAGTAATAACCTTCCAAATGATCATAGAAATTAAAGAAGATATAAATATGATAAGTTGAGTAAAAGAGATAAAAAATTAGACTAATTATTTTATGTTATATTCTATGAGGTAAAAAAATTGGTCATATTAGACAAGAATGTATATGATTGAAAGGGAAGGATAATGAATCTTTAAAACCATCAAAGAGAAAAGGGAAGAGGGTTTTAAGATCTACAATATACAACTTCCATGATAGAAAGGACATATATTTAGATAATAATGGATTAAAATTAGTAATTATATAATTATAAAATGATTTAATAAAAAATTAATATATAATGAAAAGTGATTCATGGTTAAAGTAATGATTAATTCTCATAGTAATTTTTATTTCTATTTTATCTACCCTTTTACTTTTGAAAATTATGGTGAATCGTTTTTATTTGAAGAGATGGATGAATCTGTGCCTGAACTTGAGAAAAGATATAAAAAGTTAACAATGAACTATAATAACCCTAAGGAAATTTTTTTTATGGTTGATGATAAAAATTGTAAACATACTATTGAATTAAATGATAAATCAATTTATATTTAAACTAATAATGATCATAATGAAGTTGTGATACTTAAATCAAAAATTAGTATTGTGAAGAATCTTATTTTTAATATTACTTTCATTAAGGATAAATTTGACAATATTTTAAAACATTTTAATCCAACTATAAATTATTCTGTAGTTTTTTTATATATTTAATGCCACACTTTTAGTCTTACTATTTTATTCCAAAAGAAAACCTTTATGCAATAAATATCCAAGAGGTGGTACATGGAATATTAATTATTCCCTAAAAAGATTCAATCCTTCTTAAAATTTATGTATTTTATTTATAAATATATGAAATCCATTAACCATCATAGGGTTGGATAGATGATGGTTAGGAAATTTTATTTACTAACATTTCTGATCAAAAAAATTTTGGATTCCAAACATTTAGTTTCATTTATTTCAGGAGAAAATTACTAGTACCAATAGTTGAAATGTGTGGAACATAGATATCATTTGTTTTAAACACCTAATATAAATAAATCCAATTTCTTGAACTTAAATAAAGTATAGTGTGGACATAATACTTTTGGAGATAATGTGCGCGGACAAATTGTAGGTATAGTGATATTTTTTTCTATACAAGACTTTAATATCAAATGTTATTTAAGTTCTATAACATTAGAAAAAACTTATAAGAATAATTTAGTTATGTTATAAGGGATTATATTTTAACTATGGGAAAAAATAATTGTACCATCATGAGTTTAGAAATAGTTCACATTTTATCTACTGTTAGTCATGATAACATTTATACTATTGACCTAAAGACCTAAATTTCTAGAACTTACCTTGCCTCAATCAAATTTATTATAATTATTGTCTTTTTCATAGAATTTTAGGATAATTAAAGGTTCTATCCTTAACTGAACATTCTAGAAATAGAATAGTTAAGGATTTACTAGAGATTAAGTTTAATTCTTCCAAAGTCTATTATCCTTTCCAATATAGTAAGAATTGTAATTATATATTTAATCATATTAGTGATGTCTCAGCCTATAAACATTTATTACTAGTGCACACAGACCTTTTAAGATCTAAAAAGATTGTTAATACAAAAGAAAAAAACTATTTTTATGTGTTAGTAAATGATTACAATAGACGTGTTTGGCTATATTTTATTAATCTTAAGCCATAATCACTCACTTTTTAAAAAAATAAACTAGTATTAAAAATTAGAAAAAAATAATGACTTTCACAATCAAAATTATTATGGTGAAGAGTTTATAATTTATTTTTTGATAATATTTATTATGAAAATGGTATTAATAATATTTTCTCATCACCATGAAGTCCACAATAAAATGATGTAGTTGAAAAGAGAAATATAAAAAATTCAGGAAATTACCTATTCTATGGTGTGTCAATATTGTTTGCCTACAGTTTTTGGGATTGAATCCATGAATAAAGTCTATTACACTAAAATTACAATTTTACTTCACCTAATTTTGAGTAAATAACCACAAAAATTATAGAATTTTTGGAATAAAAAACATATTTACTTTAGTTTTCTTCAAATTTAAAGTTTAAAATTTTAATTTGAAAGATAATTTACATAAATTTTGTTTGGAAGGCAGTGCCTAATGTTTTCTTTGTTTACTCCATCATAATTTAGGATTATCTTGTTTTCTGTAGGTGAAAAAACACTATTTAAGAAATGTTACATGTTAATATGATTAAATCTAATCCTTATAAGAAATTAAATGTAAATATTATGAAAAAAATTTGGATTTTTATTTTTAAACCCCATTCAATTTACTTTTTAATATTGAACTAAATTTACTAGAAACTATATTTATGGACGTTAATATAGTGGAAGATATTTATAAGGTAGATGTGGGAAAACATTCCTTTTTTACTTTAAAACAAAATGATAATAATGAGTCATCCCACTAATAAAATGATTGGTGATGTAGATCAACTAAAAAAACCGGAGATACCCCTGACATGACCACTAAACATGGTCCAGCAGAAGGCCCAAAGGGAATTCCTAATACTAACAAGATGAAAACTAGTGCATGAGAAATGATAATTTCCATTAGGAATTATTTTCCCAATAAACTCAACAATAAATATTAAATAATAAATAAATTAAAAGAAAAAAACCCTATGTAATAATAAGAATACAATCATGGAATAAATGATCATATATCACATGTATAAAAAATGGGATGGGAATCCCCAAGAATATAAAAAAGTGATATATAAAATTATAAACAAAACCCAAAAAGAAAAAATAGTGCTACCTATATTAATGTGAAGTGAGGGTAAAACTTTTAGAATGTCACAAAAACAATCCAACCCAGATTCACTAGAATGTGCACTGACTTAATCTAAGTGATTATTAACTTTTAATTGTGTTTGAAAAAAGAAAGTCTGCATACACCCATTAGGTGTATGTAGTTTGTGAGCACAACATCTCAATATTGTCCCAAAATAAATTTCATTAATAATTGTTTTAAAAAAATAAACATGCTAGTTTGGAAATATATTACATTGAAATATGATTTTGATATTTTAAGTAAACCATGGATGAATAATAATAATAAAATAAAACTGAGAACAATGAAAAAAACCTAAGGTAATAATGGTTTAACCTTATCTTAATATACTTATAATATTGGTAATCAAACCATTCACAACCATTAATAGGAATGTGATTCATTTGAGGACCAAGTCGAAGGCCTAATGGTAACCACTTACATAGAAGATATTTTAGTTAAAATTGTATCACTTTCCAAAGGCTACAGAGGGAAGACCATTTCATAGAGGTATCTGTTAAAGTCACCCCACCTAGGTACCTGCTGTTTTCATATATTGTTCCCTTTCCAATCAATTCAATTTCTACTTGCAATTAAATTTATAAATAAAATATTCCCTATAAATCCATTAATATTTAATATAATAGAAAAAACATGAATTCAACCAGACACAACCATGTGTTTCTAAAAATACCCTTTTTCTAAAAGAAACAATTTGAACTCGAAGTTAATTTAGGAAACACATTTAATTAATCAAACAATTATGTATCATGAAACCATCCACATTTAACCAATTTAACCATTGATAAGAATATATAATCCATAAGCCAAAAGGAGATGATACACTATGAAATCAAGAAGAAATAATAAACACCAAGATCCACACCATTATGTTTTGATTAAAAAAACCTTAGATCATCATGTACATGTGCAATAGAGGAAAATAATATTGAAATGAATAATGTTCCAATAGAAGGAATGAGAGGGTCATACTTGAAGAAATATTAAAGAACGTGAGATGATATACATAGAAAAACACCTAAGGAGAAGGGGAGAAACAAATATTGTGTGCCTAGGGATATAAAATAGTGGGAGAAGAATAGTGGAGAGAGGTTAAATTGAGTAAGGGTTGCTTATGATAAAAACATTTTTTAAAATCTGGCAAGATGTTATTTTTAGGTTGAAGGAATTTCCTAATAATGAACATACCAAGGGGGGACTCTATTTAGAACTATACATTCTAAGGATCATTCACATGGTTTGGACACATGATTAGTTCCAATCATCCACCAACTATGTGAGTCACTCATATAGATTAAGTAATGTGTAATGTTCTATAAAGACCATATACTATTCAAGTAACCATACATAAACCATGAAAAAAAATCCACTATCAACAATTTAGAATGATTTTTATGGTTTCCACATGGTTTCTAATGATTATTTGAAAACTATTTTACACCCACTATTTTCTAAAATCATCAAAATTTAAAATTAAAAGACATAGAAATAAAAGAATAATAATAATAAAAATAGAGGAAAAATATACGTGAAAGTTAAACTGTGGTTTTGAAAATTATCCCCACTATATCATTTTATTCCCTTATAATGTAAACCAAAACCATAATCAAGGAACATATGAGGCCACTACTTTTATATGAGGGGATCTCTCTCCCATGTCTCATGAAAATCATTCCTATGTATCAAAAACACTAAAACTAACCAAATAGATTTCCCACACAATACTTTCTTTGGGGATTCAACAATCTAAACCAGTTTCTAGGTCATAGAAGGCTTGATATCGAGCTCATTTTCTTACTAATTTAAAACTAAATAAGGAGATGGGTTATAATTATTCAGTTTCGATATGTGGAAGATGTTATGGATCTAGTTCTTCTTGTGAGGTAATTCATGTCGGTACATAACATTCATGAACATCTTAGAAACATTAAAAGGTACCACATATCTAAGATAATGATTTCACTACTTATCTAGAAACTGGTGACCCAACTGAGGAAACACCTTTAAGAATACTGAGTCCACAACTAGAAAATACAATGCATGGTGTCCAAAAATATGTATAGAAATTTGGAAGCTTTCATCTATCATGAATCATTTACTAATCACTTGAATCTTCAATTTTATCTGTTTTAAAGTGCTCAAACCTACATGGGAAGTCTCTACCACCTCTATCTGGTAGAGGGGAGACTAACGTGTTTGATTATAAAAAATCATGGAACAAAGATATCTTGAATGTGTAATAGTAATTATTATTATATAAAAAATATTCCATCACTAAATGTTTATCAAATAATACTCTAACAGTAAGAACAAATGTGTGGAACATATCCTCAAGAATTTGGATTTCACACTTCTCCTAATAATTAGTTTATGGATGGTAGGTCTTTCTCGACATTAAAAAGGATCTCATTGCCTCCTAGGTACCCTTTAAAAAATAATAGGTAAACCACGTCTCCTTTTTTAGAGATAAAAACAGAACAATCCCCTTGAAACCTCATGATTTACTATATATATAGCCTACCAATATCATCCACCTTACAAATATATCTAATTAGAATGAAGTGAGTGTGATGTGTTAGACAATCAATAATATCCCATATAGTATTATTACCCAAGGAAATATTAGTTATCCTGATGAAGAAGTCCATGCAAACCTCATACCACTTTTAGATAGGTATGAGTGTGACTGGAGAAGATCCAAGGTCTTATGGTGTTTAGTTTTTATTTGATGGAATGTAATACATTGAGATTTAAAGTATATTATATACCCTCTCAAACATTACCACAAGAATCAACACATCATATTGTAACAAATATTGGGGGTACCTAGTTGAAAAACCCACTGGTATGGATAAAAATCCTCGATTACCACCTTTAAAATATATAAAAGGATTACATACCTACATTGAAAATAGATAATACCCTCATAAGACTGAGAACAATCACCAGTGGTATCTACACAATTTAAAATTCATTAGATTCACTAACATTCTCCATCGCTTAATTTCTCTTAATTAATAAGCACGATATAATAAGGATTCAACTGGATAATGTTAAGAAACATTATACCATTCTATTTCCTCATTTCATCCGGCATATTATCATAGTGGTCCACTAAATACCATTCATCACTGGAATCCTTGATGGATTTGGAGGTAAAAGTATTACGACAGGCATAAAAAAACACATTTCCCTTTATTGTAATATTGGTTATGTCATAATCAAATACATGGAGATATTCCACCCACATCCACTACTAAATACTTTAGACATTATGAGAGAAAATATAACTCAATATTTTATGATATGAAAATACTATTAAGCCTTTCCTAAAAAGATAGTGGCATCAATACCTATGGGAATACATCATGACTAAGAGTTCTAGATCTGTGGTTGGGTTGTTCCTTTCATGTTGTTGTATTTATTGATATCACTATGCTTCCACATGATCTCTTTGTAGAAGAACACACTCCATATCCTTACCTAATGAATTTTATAAAACTGCATACCTAGGACTAGCCTCCAGTAAAATCAGAATTAGAGATGAAGGAAACTACTACTTTAACTCATCAAAAGAAACCAGATAATCTAGGATCCATAATAACTTCAACCCTTTTCTGTGGAGAGATATCAAGGGTGAAGTAATCTAAGACAAGTCCTCCAAAAATCTCTTGTTGTATCCATATAATACCAATAATCTATAAATCTTTAAGATATTCATGGGTTCTTCTAGTAAATCATGTCCTTTATCTAAATGGTATTAAGGAAGATGCCCTGTTATGATACCATGTTCCCTGAAATATTTATCCATTATATCCAAAAGTTCCATTTTGATAATTTTTTAAATAATTTATGATCATGAATGGTTCCAAAAATATCTATTAAATGGACAACATTCCACACATTCATCATTTATGAAACCAAGATATCATCAACAAATACCCCTGAAAAGTTTTTAAGGAACCAATAGTATATCCAGTTCATGATTTCCATGATGATGAAAAGATAACTGGTCAAACCAAAAGGCATCACTTGGTACTCAAAATGGCCATACCAACTTCAAAAAGTAGTATTAGAAGCATCAACCTCTCTAACCATGAGTTGGTGGTAGCATGAATGAAGATCAATCTTATAAAACCAACCTTATACAAAAAAATGATCAAAGAGGCCATTAATATGAGTGAAGGGGAATTTTCTATTCATTTCAACTAAATTCATATTTTGTTAGTTTATACAAAAGTGAAGGGTTTCATACACTTATTTAGAAAAAAAATACTTCAGGGGGACCCATGGGTACACGGAAGGGAGAGTGAAGAATCTAGAATCAAAACTGTACAACTAATTATTCAATTCCATTAACATTGTGGGATCCATATGATCCAAAGGATGAGATATCAAAAGATTCCCTAACACTATATCTGTAAGAACCCAGTTTTTGCTGTGAAAGACTTTGGAATATTCTTAATGATATTCCAGAGAAGCTCCTTTAGACGGTGTGCGATTCCGAGCCCCGGAGTGACCGAAATTTAATTTTCAGTGCATTAACACAGGAAATGACAAATAAATGGGATAACTTTTAAATGGTGATCCGGATCAGAGATCCGAGTGTACGGATGGGTCCGAAATGGGGTTTTTACCCTAGAAACGACATAAAACCTGTCGGCGCGGGATGTTTGGACCCCTCACCTGCTCCTGAAACGTTAAATGGATAAATTAATTAATTAATTTATTCGTTTAATGGTGAAACTTGGGTATCTCTTAAACGGTGGCTCGGATTGGGAAACTGATGGCACCGTTGAGTACAGAGTGTGTCGTTTACCCTAGGAGCGGAGTAAGTTTTGCGGGCGCGGCCCGTCTGTGAAAAATGGCCCTAGGGGCATTTTCGTAATTTGGCGGCGTCGGGCGCTAATTTTAATAACTTTTGAATGGGGTCTCGGATTAAAATTCTGATACCTCCGTTGTGCTCGGGAAGTGGTGTTTACCCTAAGGGAGGCTTAACCGCGACCCCATCAGAAGTTCGGGTTCGGGCCGACGGGCGGGTGGTTAAGCGTTTTCTATTTAAACGCTTAACACACCTGCCTCCCTCTTCTCCTTCCCCACACCCCCTGGAAGCCCCTCCTCTCCCTCTCCTCCTCCACCTCCGGTGATACGGTCCGGAGACGCGACTCCGGCGAGGTGTGGTGATGCCGGCGGATCGTCGCGAAGCTTCGGGCGATGCCCCACGAGGTAGGATTTGTCGTTTGCATTTTCTATTCCTATACCTAATTTGATCTCAATTTTAACTATATATTACTTGTCAAAACGTCAATAAAATCCCATGAATGCGTATTAGAGTTAATTTCCTTTCCAACGCATCTTTCGGATTCAAATTCCGAGCTCCGTGGCATCCGAAATCATCCGCCGAAGTTCGCGGGTTTTCGGGTTCCGGTGAGTTCGAGTGGCGGCGCGGCTCAGTGGAAGTGGGCGTCGGCACGGGTGTCCGGTGGAGGCGTTGGGAGGGGCAGCGGGGCACTCGGGCGTCGGCGGGGGTGTCTGAGAGCGTCGGCGCGGGTGTCCGGTGGAGGCGCTGGGCGTGGCAGCGGGGTGCTCGGACGTCGGCAGGGGTGTCTGGCGGAGCGCCCGGCGAGGCGGCGATCGCGGGGTCGCGGCACACAACCCCCGTGTGGCGACAAAGACCCGCGCCACATGGGTCTTCACGCGGTGGCCGCAACCATCCCTCATGGCCGGTCTGCGCGCGGACCGCAAATCCGCGGCCGGGCGGACCGGCCGGTCCAGGCCGGTCCAGCCCTAGGGGCCTTTCCCCTTCAGTGTTCGGACTCCCGTATTTTCCGGTATGGGTGTCTGTTTTGAGTACCGTCTGTAGCGGTGGAACCGTATCGACGAGACGGAATTTTTGAGATGGTTTTGGGAATTTTTAATTCTCGAAACGAGGGGCCTTGGTGGCACGACATGTACGTCGAGGGGTTAGTCGTTTCTCCGGTGGATCTTGTTTTGGACAGTGCGGATGCGTCTGACGTCTGTTTTGAGCGCTGTCAGTGGTGTTGGGAACCTGGAATCGAGGCGGAGGTTTCCAGGGTGGTTTCAGGCATTGAGGCCGAAGTTGAGGTGCAGGCCCCACAACCCGTCTTCTGAGCTGCGTGCATCTTTTAGCGACTTTTTCCTCGGATGTCCGATCGGGGCATGCAAGCAGTCGATGTTGGGTGTTTTCCCGAGGGCATTGCATTGGTGCAATCTGCCAGCTTTAATTCCGCACAATGGTGTGGGCCCCACGAGGGCCATTTCGGGAGTTGATAGTGACTTCCAGCTTTATCACTGGGTGACCGTTTTGGACAAGTGAATAGACCATTTCGAGTACTTTTTTGAGAGGATCGCAACGGTGTGATCCATTCGTTGAGTTTCAGGATAGGGATGCGGGTCCCACATGGCACTGCTCATGTGCGGTGCGCCTGGATGCACCTTTTTCTCCGGATATCCATTACACTCAAGTGAGTAGTGCTTTTTACGTGTTTTCCTAAGGGGATCGCAATGGTGCGATGCGCCCGACTGTTTTCGGGGCCGAGGCTCGGGATCATGGGATGTCGTTCGGGTGTGAGGTGGTGTTGGTGAATTTTTCGTCGGATATCCATTGGAGGCGAGTAATTAGTCGATCTCACATGTTTTTCCACGAGGATTACAACAGTGCAATCTGTTTGGTTGTCCGGAGCCTCTTGCGCGATCTTGTTAAATGTGGAGCATGAGAGGTGCTCCAGTGGCGGTTCGTCCTACCTTGTTTGTAGCAGACCCTTGGCGTGTGATCGCACACTCTTGGAAGAGTGATAAAAATGGTTAACGAGATGTGGCTGGCCGTGAATGGGCCTTTGAGGTGGATTTGTTACGTCACGCCTTCGCATTGACACTAGGTGCCGTGTGCATGATAGCCTTTGGGATGGAATGAGGTATACTCCAGGAGTATACAGGAGCGCTTGGAGGTACGTGTGGTTGTTTGTACCTGAGGATGTTTGTGCGCTCAGTTGGGGTTGACTTGGGGCCACACGTCGTGTGAGACCCACGTGCGTGCCGTGATCTTATTTACGTACTTTGAACTCTCTCGACGTAGAGGGTCCCTTTGTGCTCGTTTGTTTGACGAGTAGGGTGGAGTTTTCCCCTAGATTTGTGCTCGTTATTTTGACCAGCAGGGTGGAGTTCTCCCCTGGCTTTGTGCTTGTTTGTTGGACCAAAAGGGCGGAGTTTTCCCTGGCCTGGTGCTCTCTTGTCTAACCAGAAGGGTTGAGTCATCTCCCCTTGGTCTTGTTCTCGATGGTTTGACCGGCAGAGATGGTTTGGTTCCCCTGCTTCTTCAGTTATGAGGGGTTTCAGTACCGTGCCCCTCTCACCGGACTGAGACACCGTCTACGACTACGGGTGTTCGTACAGCGTGGGTGTTTTCCCCACTTTCTGGGATGAGATGTCTCGGTCCGCTTCGACAGTGAATCAATGGATTGGAGCATGATCTCCTTGTGAGGCCTGGGGAGTTTCTCCCATTGCTCCATGTTCCCTGGTAGTTCTTGTGGTTTCGGTGTGACCAACACTTTATGCGGGCACCGATCCTCTACCTAGGAGGTTGTTTCCAGCAGGGTTGAGGTTGTTCCTAGGAGGGCTGAGGTTGTTCCAGCAGGGCTGAGGTTGTTCCAGCAGGGCTGAGGTTGTTTCCAGCAGGGCTGAGGTTGTTTCTAGCAGGGCTGAGGTTGTTTCCAGCAGGGATGAGGTTGTTTCTAGCAGGTCTCGTCAATGGGTTACCATCCAACATGGATGGCCAGTACAGCGGTGTTCACCGAGCAGTACCATCCAGCAGAGATGGCCAGAGCGGTTCCGGGCTTACCTCCTGCTGGTCTGGGCAGTGGTCCCCGATGCCGGGCTTACCTCCAGCTGGGCTGGCCAGTGGTCCCCGATGCCGGGCTTACCTCCAGCTGGGCTGGGCAGTGGTCCCCGATGTCGGGCTTACCTCCAGCTGGGCTGGGCAGTGGTCCCCGATGCTGGGGTTACTTCCAGCTGGGCTGGGCAGTGGTCCCTGATGCCGGGTTACCTCCAGCTGGGCTGGGTAGTGGTCCCGTCGCCAACTTTAGCCGGGTCTCCCTCTAGTGGATTACCCTACTACAGGACTGGGCAGTGTGGCACCCGTTGGCTTTTTGGGTCTCCCTGTAGTGGGAACCCGTTGACTTCCAGGGACCCTCCAGCGGGGCTGGGCAGGGGGTCGCCTGTCGACTATAAGTAGACCACTTGACTGCGGGGCAGTGACGAGTTGTGGTTGACGTTCCCCCAGAACTCTCAAGTACGAGGATCATTTTCCCCCACTGAGATGCCTCCTTGTGACACGACCTAAAACCATGCGGGCGAGTCAGTGACACCCAAAGAGGATAGTGTCGAGGTGTGGTGATTGAGCCCTTGGCTTGCGGTTCGGGGCAGACTTGCGGGATCCTGGGCATCGATGGTGTTACTTCTGGGACTATTGGCTACTCTTTCTTGGGCTGAGCTACGGGATGGAGATCCTCTTACGATCTTGTTTGGGCTTCTTGATTGAGAATATGGACCTGTATATACCTTGTTCTAGTACCCACCTCTTGGGTTTGGTTACTCTCTTTCCAGGGGAGGCAAAGACACGCCTGGTATGCTACGTTCTTTCTGTGTCTAGCTTCTCATGGTTGGACGAGTCTACTCTCCTACTATAGGTAGGGAAGACTCGACGGGAAGTTTATCTTCTCACCGTTTCCAGCTCCTTGTGTCTGGACGAGTCTACCTTCTTTCCTCTTGTTGGGTTGAGCTGGACTCTTTACTGTACTCTTACTACACTTTCAGTTGTACTCCTTTGCTTTTCTGTTCTCTCTACTACTCACCCTTTGGTACCTCCTTTGTTGCTCCCTCGAGCCTTCAGGGTATCCTACTGAGTATTTTTATACTCACCCCTTCTTGGGATTTTCCCACACTTGGTGTGCCCTTGCAGACGACAGACAAGTGAAGCGTGACTTCAGTGGAGCGTAAGAGCTTGGGAGCTTGGACCGCGTGTGGTGGTCATGGCCAGGTTCCAGGTGGGATACCCGTCAGCTATTTCTTTTTGTTTACCTATTGCCGGTTTGTGTCACTTGTTGGTTGGGCGCGTTTTTTGCCCCTTTCTTTTTAGTGTACTTTCAGCTTTCTTTGTACTTCAAGAGGTCGATGCACTTTGTGTTATATAATAATATAGCAGTTTTTCATTTTACTCTTCTTGTCTTTTCTTCTACTATGCGCTGTTGCATTGAGTGTGCTGCGTGTGTGTATGTACAGGTACTTAGCCAAAGGCCTCCCCAAGTTATTATGCCTTCGGCACTAGTCGACAGCCCCTGGCCTATGCAGGCGGGCTTGGGGTAGTTTCGGCTCGAGCCCGGGTAGGGTTGGGTCGTGACAAAGAGGTATCAGAGTTGGTTTGTTCCTTGGTGCGTTGTGCGGACGTCCCTAAAAGTGGAATTGGTTGGGATTTAGGGAAACATTGTTAATGTGTCTCGAGAGCAGCTCTCAGGCCAGGGAGTCCAGTGATGGTGCGGTGGCCGACGTATCCATTCACCAGGACCTTGATAACCCGCTTGTCGACTCAGAATGCTGAGACACTTGTTGTAGGAAAAATTTGTTTGTGCATCAAATAGGACTGAGTCTTGACTATCCTTCTTGAGTCAGCTCCCCACCGTTGTTGTTGTTGGTATATACATATTCTCATCTGACCGCGATACTCCTTGATAATTTTCAGGATGTCTCTGCGAGGATAGCCAGCTAGGATACCAGCTTTGGTTCGTGACGATGACCCTGTGAGCTACGAGACCACAGTCCATGACCCATCATGAGAGCCCCTTTCTCCAGGTGGGCCTGTAGCAGCACCCCCACTTGTTGAGTAGCAGGAAGTTTCAGCAGAGAAGGCTGAGCTTGAGCGCAGGTTGAGCGCGCTCTGTGAGTTCCAGCGGCAAAGACCGTTGAGGTTCAGTGGTGAGCCAAACCCTCAGGCAGTAGAGGTTTGGCTCGAGGCAGTGGTTCACCTTTTCAGGATTGTGAAGATGCGGATAGATCAAAGAGTGGATTTGGCAGCCACCCTTTTTCGTGGAGCAGCTCGGTGTTGGTGGAGTCTGGTGACTCAGTTTCTTGATGAGTCGTCACTTTCATGGGACGACTTTCAATTGTTGCTTCGTGAGGAGTTTCTCCCCTCCTGCTTGCACTCCATTCAGATTCAGGAGCTCCTGAAGTTTCAGCAGGGAGGGATGACGGTGGCCGATTACGCGGCTAGTTTTGCAGACCGTGCACGCTTTTACCCGGACATGGTTCATGACGACAACATCCGAGCGTGGAAGTTTGAGTTGGGTCTCTGCCGAGAGATTTGTGATGTCATAGTACCCTTGGGCATTTACACATATTCCAGGGTGCTAGAGCAGGCGCTGGTGACAGAGGGCTTCCTATCGCGTTCTAGTGTTGGTGGTGGCAGCAGGCACGTTGGAGCCGAGACGTCTGTCGCAGCTAGTGGGCGTCGGCAAGCAGAACCTCGACGCATGTGGATTTCTGACAACCAGACTCAGGGGTGTGGTCGTACACCACAGTGGTGCCGAAGGGCACCAGTGCATCCCAGAGAGAGTCGGTGCTATGCTTGTGATGGGCGAGGTCACTTGGCACGAGACTGCCCGACCCGAGTTGCTGAGAGCTTCAGGCAGGCAGCAGGTGCACCACCACGATAGAGGCAGCACCGTGATCTGAGTAGTACCTAGAGAGGTGGTGCTAGCAGAGGAGTGGGAGGAGCTGGTAGTGGGGGACGACGTTATGAGGTCTTCCCATCACCACTAGGTGGTCCACGTCAGGCTCCGGGAGCTGACAGTTGGGACCGAGGACAGCCGCGAGCTTTGGATGTCTACGATCCTGCAGTGCATGGGATGGTGAGAGGTACCCCTTGCGACTCTTCTACTTTCTGCAGTATAATTTTTATACTCTGTCTGTGGAAGGCTTTTCTCCCTTCTCCTTGATTTAGGTGTTACCAGGGTGACGCAGGGCGTCGGGTGTAACCCTGTGTTGGTAAGGAAAAAGGTGTGAGACCTTTTCCTTTAGTCGATGGTGTTGGCTCCTTCGCCCGTTGAGCGTGTAAGAGAGCATAGACTGTGGAACCTTCCTTGACCAGATATCCTTGGGTGTTTCACCATATGGATATTCTGAAGGATGGAATCAACGGGCCTTGTTTCAGGTGTGGGCGGTGATTCCAGTCGGGGCATGTGATATAGAGGTTTGGCCGGGGAGGTGAGCTACCCCCGAGGGCCTTCGGGCCGTTTGAGACCGTGCAAAGGGATGGCAAGGTACCCTACCACCTTGCCCTAACCCCAAAGTCTGGAGTGGGTTCACGACGTCGGAAAGGGCCGACCTAGCATGGAAATATCAATCCTTTGGTATGTTTGCGGTGACGCAGAGCTCTGCGTGGGTTCTTCTGGGTATGAGAAAGCCAGGTGTGGGCTTAGTGCCCTGTGTTACTCCCTAGTTTTGATTTTCGGGGAAGAAAAGCTTGAAGGAGGGAATTATTTAAGAACACAGGTTTTGCTGTGAAAGACTTTGGAATATTCAAGATGATATTCCAGAGCAGCGCCTTCAGACGGCGTGCGACTCCGAGCCCCAGAGTGGCCTGAATTTAATTTTCAGTGCGTTCACACTAGAAACACCAAATAAATGGGATAACTCCTAAATGGTGATCCAGATCAGAGATCCGAGTGTACGGATGGGTCCGGAATGGGGTGTTTACCCTAGTAACGGCATAAAACTTGTTGGCGCGGGATGTTTGGACCCCACGCCCGCTCCCGGAATGTTAAACGGATAAATAAATTAATTAATTTATTCGTTTAATGGTGAAACTCATGTATCTATTAAATGGTGGCTCGGATTGGGAAACTGAGGGCACCGTTGAGTTCGGAGCGTGCCGTTTACCCTTGGAGGGGTGTAAGTTTTGCGGGCACGACCCGTCTGTGAAAAATGGCCCCAGGGGCGTTTTCGTAATTTGGCGGCCTCATGCGCTAAGTTTAATAACTTTTGAACGGGGTCTTATATTAAAATTCCAAGACCGCATTTGTGCTTGGGAGGTGGTGTTTACCCTAAGGGAGGCTTAACCGCGACCCCGTCGGGGGTTCGGGTTCGGGCCGACTGGCGGGTGGTTAAGCGTTTTCTATTTAAACGCTTAACACACCCACCTCCCTCTTCTCCTTCCCCATGCCCCCTGGAATCCCCTCCTCTGCCTCTCCTCCTCCATCTCCGGAGAGACGGTCTGACGAGGTGACTCCGGAGAGGTGCGGTGATGCCGGAAGATCGTCGCGAAGTTTCGGGCGAAGCCCCACGAGGTAGGATTTGTCGTTTTCATTTTCTATTCCTGTACCTACTTTGATCTAAATTTGCACTATCATGTCCTTGTCAAAACATTAATCAAATCCAATTAATTCATAGTAGAGTTAATTCCCTTTCCAACACATCTTTCAGATTCAAATTTCGAGCTCCGTGGCATCCGCAATCATCCGCTGAAGTTCACGGGTTTTCAGGTTCCAGTGAGTTCGAGCGGCGGCGCGGCTCAGTGGAGGTGGGCGTCGGCGCGGGTGTCCAGTGGAGGCACTGTGCGCGGAAGCAGGGCGCTCGGGCGTTGGCAGGGGTGTCCGCGGGTGTCGGTGCGGGGGTCCGGTGGAGGCGCTGGGCACGACAGTGGGGCGCTCGGGCGTCGGCGGAGGTGTCTGGCGGAGCGCCCGACGAGGCGGCGGTCGCTAGGGAGCGGCGACAAAGACCCGCGCCGCGCGGGTCTTCACATGGTGGCCGAAACCAGCCCTCGGGGCCGGTCTGCGCGTGGACCGCAAATCCGCGGCCGGCCCGCGCGGCTAAGCCACGGGCCGGCCCAGGCCGGGCAGACCGGCCGGTCCAGCCCCAGGGGCCTTGCCCCCTCGGTGTTCGGACACCCGTATTTTCCGCCACGGGTGTCTGTTTTGAGTAACGTCTACGGTAGTGGAACCATATCAAAGAGGCAGACTTTTTGAGATGGTTTCAGGAATTTTTAATTCCCAAAACGAGGGGCCTCGGTGGCGCGACACGTACGTCGAGGGGTTAGTCGTTTCTTCGACGGATCTTGTTTTGGACGGCGCGGACGCATCTGACTTCCATTTTGAGCGCCGTCAGTGGCGTTGGGACCTTGGAATCGGGACAGAGGTTTGCAGGGTGGTTTCAGGCATTGAGGCCGAAGTTGAGGTGCCGGTCCCATGACCCGTCTTTTGAGCTGCGTGCAGCTTTTAGTGACTTTTTCCTCGAACGTCTGTTCGGGGCGTGCGAGCAGTCGATGTTGGTTGTTTTCCCGAGGGCATCGCATTGGTGCAGTCTGTCCACTGTAATTCCGCACGATGTTGCGGGCCCCATGAGGGTCATTTCAGGAGTTGACAGTGATTTCCAGCTTTATCACTGGGCGACCGTTTTGCACAAGTGAATAGTCCATTTCGTGTACTTTTTTCGAGAGGATCGCAACAGTGCAATCCGTTCGTTGAGTTTCGGGACCGGGATGCGGGTCCCATGTGGCACCACTCGTGTGCGGTGTGCCGGGATGCACCATTTTCTCCGGATATCCATTTCACTCAAGTGATTAGTTATTTTTACATGTTTTCTAGAGGGGATCGCAATGGTGCGATGCGCCTGACTGTTTTCGGGGCCGAGGCTCGTTATCACGGGACACCGTTTGGGCGTGAGGCGGTGTTGGTGACTTTTTCGTCGGATATCCGTTGGAGGCAAGTAAGTAGTCGATATTGCATGTTTTTCCGCAAGGATTACAACGGTGCAATACGTTTGGTTATGCAGAGCCTCTTGCACGATCTTGATAAATGTGGAGTATGAGAGGTGCTCCGGTGGCGGTTCGTCCAACCTTGTTTGTAGCGGACCCTTGGTGTGTGATCGCGCACTCTTGGGAGAGTGATAAAAATGGTTCACGAGATGTGTCTGGCCATGATTGGGCCTTTAGGTGGAGTTGTTACATCACGCCTTCGCGTTGACACTGGGTGCCGTGTGTACAATAGCCTTTGGGATGGAATGAGGTATACTCCAGGAGTATACAAGAGCGCTTGGAGATACGTGTGGTTGTTTGTACCTGGGGATGTTTGTGCACTCAGTTGGTGCTGACTTGTGGCCACATGTCGTGTGGGCCCCACATGCGTGCCGCGATTTGCTTTACGTACTTTGACCTCTCGCGACATAGAGGGTCCCTTTGTGCTCGTTTGTTTGACCAGCAGGGTGGAGTTTTCCCCTGGCTTTGTGCTCATTTGTTTGACCTCCAGGGTGGAGTTTTCCCCTTGATTTGTGCTCATTTGTTGGACCAGAAGGGTGGAGTTTCCCCTAGCTTGATGCTCTTTTGTCTGAACAGTAGGGTTGAGTGGTCTCCCCCTGGTCTTGTTCTCGATGGTTTGACCAGCAGAGATGGTTTGGTTCCTCTACTTCTTTAGCTGTGAGGGGTTTCAGTACTGTGCCCCTCTCACCGGACTGCGACACCATCTTCGACTACGTGTGTTCGTACAGTGTGAGTGCTTTCCCCACTTTCTGGGATGATATGTCTCAGTCCGCTTTGACAGTGACTCAGCGGATTGGAGCGTGATTGCCTTGTGAGGCCTGCGGAGTTTCTCCCGTTGCTCCGTGTTACCGGGTAGAGCTTGTGGTTTCGGTTTGACCAACACTTTACGCAGGCACCGATCCTTGACCCAGGAGGTTGTTTCCAGTAGGGCAGAGGTTGTTTCCGGCAGGGCTGAGGTTGTTCCAGCATGGCTGAGGTTGTTCCAGCAGGGCTGAGGTTGTTTCTAGTAGGTCTGAGGTTGTTTCCAGCAGGGCTGAGGTTGTTTCCAGCAGGGCTGAGGTTGTTTCGAGCAGGGCTGGGCTTACCTCCAGCTGGGCTGGGCAGTGGTCCCGGATGCCGGGCGTACCTCCAGCTGGGCTAGGCAGTGGTCCCCGATGCCGGGCATACCTCCAGCTGGGCTGGGCAGTGGTCCCCGATGCCGGGCTTACCTCCAACTGGGCTGGGCAGTGGTCCCCGATGCCGAGTTACCTCCAGTCGGGCTGGGCAGTGGTCCCTTCACCGACTTTAGCCGGGTCACCCTCTAGTGGATTACCCTGCTACGGGACTGGGCAGTTTGGCACCCATCGTCTTTCCGGGTCTCCCTATAGTGGGAACCCATTGACTTCCAGGGACCCTCCATCGGGGATGGGTAGGGGGTCGCCTGTCGACTTTGAGAAGACCTCTCGACTGCGGGGCAGTGACGAGTTGTGGTTGACGTTACCCCTGAACTCTCAAGTACGAGGAGCGTTTTCCCCCACTGAGATGCATCCTTGGGACGTGACCTAAAACTGTGCGGGCGAGTCAGTGATGCCCAAAGCGGATAGTGTCTAGGTGTGGTGATTGAGCCCTTGGCTTGCGGTTTGGGGTAGACATGCAGGATGCTGGGCATCGATGGTGTTACTTCTGGGACTGTTGGATACTCTTTATTGGGCTGAGCTACGGGATGGAGATCCCCTTATGATCTTTTTTGGGCTTCTTGATTGAGCATATGGACTTGTATATACCTTGTTCTAGTACCCACCTCTTGGGGTTGGTTACTCTCTTTCCAGGGGAGGCAAAGAAGCGCGGGGTATGCCACGTGCTTTCCGTGTCTAGATTCTCATGGTTGGACGAGTCTACTGTCCTACTATAGGTAGCAAAGACTCGACTGAAAGTTCATCTTCTCACCGTTTCTAGCTCCTTGTGTCTGGATGAGTCTACATTCTTTCCTCTTGTTGGGTTGAGCTGGACTCTTTACTGTACTCTTACTGCACTTTCAGTTGTGCTCGTCTACTTTTCTGTTTGCTCTACTGCTCACCCTTCGGTACCTCCTTTGTTGCTCCCTCGAGCCTTCAGGGTATCCTACTGAGTATTTTTATACTCACCCCTACTTGGGCTTTGCCCGAACTTGGTGTGCCCTTGCAGACGATAGATAGGTGAAGCGTGACTTTAGTGGAGCGTAGGAGCTTGGGAGCTTGGACCGTGTGCGGTGGTCATGGCTGGGTTCCAGGTGGGAGACCCGTCAGCTGTTTCTTTTTTTTACCTATTGCCGGGTTGTGGCACTTGTTGGTTGGGCATGTGTTTTGCCCCTTTCTTTTCAGTGTACTTTCATCTTTCTTTGTACTTATAGAGGTCGATGCACTTTGTGGTATATATATATAGCAGTTATTATTTTTACTCTGCTTGTCTTTTCTTCTACTCTGCACTGTTGCATTGAGTGTGCTGCGTGTGTGTGTGTGCAGGTACTTAGGAAAAGGCCTCCCTGAGTTATTGTGCCTTCAGCACTAGTCGGTAGCCCTTGGCCTATGGAGGTGGGCTTGGGGTAGTTGCGGCTCGAGCCCGGGTAGGTTCGGGTCGTGACAATATCAGTATCAAACTCCACTTCCCTCTTTTGGGGTAAACCAGAGAAATCATCCAGGAACAATTCCATAAATTAACTAACCATAAGAGGTAAATCACTCCCAAAACATCCCTCATCTACATCTAATAGAAGGGTGGGACTATTATAGATTAGTATGCCTAATTATAAAAGATGAGGTCCCACCATTCTATACCTAAAGTCCCATTATCCTTGGAATACTTAGGGCACTCCCATCGGGGATGGTGAAGGTTAAACTTATATAGCAACAACCAAAATGATTTTTATATTTCTCTATCTAGTCTACCTTAATAATTACATAAAAAATATCCATTTCAAGGAAAATAAGGACCCATAATATTCCAACTTACAATAAATACATCACACATGAAGTGAACCAATAACCTTTCTCTCTCTATTTCCCAAGAGGATTTGAGATTTCCATTAAATGTCGTATAAAATGTTTTGGAATATTTGTTAGATCCATGACATGATAAGAGATAAATTATTGCTAGACACCAATATAAAATAACTTAGTATTTATAATAAGGTAAATAATAATAATACCTCTCACTATCACAGGCCCTTCCATAGATTCTACTACAGTCTAATCTTTTATATGTAACTGCATCACCCCTAACGAGATGAGATCTACTGATGACCTTAGGCTTATCCCTAAGACAACTGTGCACATATAGTGAACTATTCCCACCAAAGCACCCATGAGTATGGGCTCCCACTTCTTGGGATGCCTCATAATGCAATGTAGATCCCACAAGGGCTAAAGGACCCATACCACTTGGGGAAGGAAGGTTGTATTAAAAAATCGATAGAGATGACCATTAAATATGCATGAATGATAATATTTGGGTACTAATACAAATTATAACCAAATATGTCCAAGCCTCCCTCACTAGTGGAATATAGTAGACCCACCGCCTACACTTGTGGATGATGAAGGTCAAAGAGGATACCTAGAAATACATCCAAAATCCTTCCAATACTATCCAAACTTCAGATTCTTCTCAGAGGAACCATTTCCAACATCAATAGAAACACAAGGCACAAAAATTATCTTAAAAAATATTTCCGGATCAATATGTACCATTAATTATTGATCGATAAACTTGAAAATGCTATTGAGATTTAGAAATAATACCTAGGACTAAATGTCATGTCAAATTCCCATCTCGATACACTGAGAATTCATATTTTTAATGAGAAAAAACTAATGATAAAAATCCATGAATTAAATAAAATAATTTTTATACTACATGATTAATTTATTCCATTTAATGAGTCAAAAAAATTCCTCATATTTATATAATTCTAATGAGTTTGACTAATATTTCTAAGTGAATATGTAATAGCCAGAGATTTTATGAAAAAATATTCTTTTTAATATCATTAATGTCTTGTGTTGTACGCTACACCAAAAGGATCTTGCTCAAAACGCATCTTTGACTTGCCTTGCATTACACGCAATCACGACCTTCCTTGATAGCGTGTGTAGTACGCAATACCGAGTTTCACTAAACAACGATATGCTATTAAAATATTATTAAAACTAGCTGTTATGAATAGTAATAACCACCATTTAAAATTGTAGAAATTTTAGCTCTCAAAATGGACTTCATTTTTGGATTCGGAGTATCGAATTTAGCCTAAGGTGAAATTTTGGTACTTTTCGGATAACTTTCATATTCTGATGAATAGTGAAAATTACTAAATTATAATTAAAAACTTTTTTATTTGAAATAATTAATAGTGATAAATTATTAATTTGAGTGGTTTTAAAGTATATTTAGAATATATTTTTACAATTTAATACAATGTTGGTCATTGGATGTAATTTCATATTTAAACCAGTTATAAACAAGTGTCAATCTTTTGATAGTTATTATCTCTTAAAAACACGCTATTTGTTTTGACGACGGGAACTAATTTTTAAATTAATTAATGCAACTGATATGTTCTGAATTTGGTAAAATAGACATCATTTTTGAATTCTTAATATCAAATATAGCTTAGGCCTAATTTTTGGTATTTTTCTGGAAACTTTCATTTTTTGATGAATAGTGAAACCACTAAGTGGTAGTTAAAAAACTGAATTTTTAATAAAACTTAATTATACCGCTTCTGTGAGTGGAATTTAGAAAATCCGAGAGACATGGTTAATATCAAGGACTAAAATGTGGTTCAATGAGATGAAAATAATTTTTGGTGAATAGTAACTTTTTACTTTTTTTACCACGGTTAAAAGTAAATAGGGTAATTAAGGATAAAAATGATATTATTATTACCATAACACATGTCCTAATTCTATTGGACAAGTGTAATTCGACCAAAAACAACATTAGAAATAAAATATGACCATTTCGGCCCACTTGGATTAGATTAGGACATTTATTATTAATTCATTTAAAGAAGGGTTAAAATAGTTAAAATCAAAGTTTAATAAATAATCATTTTTAATATGGGGTTATACATAAGATAAATTCGACTATAAATATTCATTATAAAGCTAAAACGATTTCCTACATAATGGTATTTTATTTGTAATTTTTCGAAATTAAATAATTTAATTTATTTATGACACAACGATGATGCAGTAATTATCTTATTAATGAAATATTGACATAATTGATGTTATAAATACCCAAATAAATATAATTTGAGTCCTTTTATGAACTAAACTAATTATCTAGGTTAATATGACATGTTAGGATTGATTTAACTAACTTCGGGATAAGTAATAATTCTGTTATGAGTTTCAAAAAAATCAACTATTGAATAGTGTCAAAATTGACATAAAATAGTTTTTAAAACAAATATTATATTATTAATTGTTATTTTATTCCTAAAAATCTAAGGTTCGTCCAAATGACTTAGATAAGGTTATATATATTAATAAAACAAAACTTGGGGGTCTCTTGGATGTATATGGTAAGTTTATTAACTATATAATATAAAAATACAAAGTGACATGGTAAATTTCAATCTAATTAACTAAGACTTAAAACTAAAAGATAAGGCTAATACAATAACCTAAACATGTCTAAATTCTATTGGATGAGAGGATTTCAACCCATACCCACTTTATCTTCTAAATAACTCAATTTGGAGCTATTTAAAATCGAACTTGACTTTATAATAAAAAAATATTTTTAGTTATTCCAAAGGTGCTCCTCTCCTCCCTTATAAAAGGGCACCTCCTCCCCCTCTTCCTCACACCACTTTGAGCCTTCACTCTCGGCCAACCCCTACCGATTTCTTCTCCCCACTTCCCTAGAAACATCCTGGAGGTTCCGGTCTTCTTCAAAGACCTATTTTAGTGCCCTAAAAGGAGGTCTCAAAGAAGCACTTCAAAGAAGAGGAGGTTCGGACACATACAAAGCATATCGGACCAAAGGTAAGGGAAATATCCCAATCTCATTTTTATCCGAGATTAATTATACTTCGGTATTTACTGGGGTGTATTTTATCATCCACGTCCATGTTTCCTCAATATGTAATATTATTTCCATCCACCTACAATTGTTTAAATCCAATTTTACCCTTAGGTGAGTTTATAGTAAAAGATATGAAAGGAATCTTTTGTCATTTTTTGTATGAGGTACTTTTTGACTTTTCCGACAAAAGTATGAAGAATGTTTTTTTAACTTATATGGAATGAATGGATTTTTAAAACAAAATTTCCAAGAATCTTTCTTTACAAGTTTTCAAGTTTATTTTTAATCAACTTCATTTAGTTTAAAATTGAATGACATGTTAAGAAAGAAAAAATGTCTTTGAAGTTGAAAGGATATTTCCCTCAAGAATGGAGTTCTAGTGTTTTATCAAAATTATTTTCCATCTAAGATAATAAAGGGTTCTATTTTCATCCCAATTATTACATTTATTTGATTATGTTGTGATGGAATTATTTTTATGAATTCCTTTATCTTATATGAATTGTTTTATGATGTCATGTGGTTTAAGAATCCCATTTTTACTACATGGGTTATGTAATGATGTATGATTTATGATTTTGTGGCACACATAAGAATGGTATCATTATGAGATGGGTGGGACCTATATCTCCCTCCAATGCATTGGGTAAAAATTTTATATCTCATGAGATAAACATGGCTGGAATGGTAGGTTATACCGGTTTAGTGAAACAGGACTGGAACGAGGGTGACTCAGTTCAGAAATGGACTTTGTCCACTAAGATAGTCTTGGTAATGAGTCTTGACTAATAAGATGTGATTCTCTATGATTATGTGTATATGCCACAAAGTTTCATGTTTTATGTTATGATTATTGGGATTTCATTTCACTACTATGATTTATCCCATGTTATGAAATTATGCTCTCTTTTGCAGGTTAAGATTTCCAAAATGTTATGTTCTTATGAAAATGATGTGATTGATATTTCTTTTTTTTACCCTTACTGATCATTTGAGCTCACACTTTTATGTTTTCTTTTCCCCAGGATATAAAGAAAGGTTTTTGGTAAAAAAAAAGGAAGATCTTTATGGGAGATGTTGAAGATCTTTCACCACAATTAGAAGATTATATTCCGAGTTTCCAAAGACACTAAACTACTACGATCCTTGTGTGTGTGTTTTTGTTATGTACTAAGTATCCGCAAAAGTAATGTAATGTCCATGTACTTCAAGCATCGGGTCTCTACAGTTGGTATCAGAGGAAACGTTTAGTCATCCTTTGGAAACTAGGATGCGAAAATGTTAGTGAGATCCCTAGAGATATTTCTAAGGTATGTCTAGGGATGTCCCTGAGGATAAGTATACGTATAGGATACAGTCCTAGAACTAAGGTAACGGTCATAGAATTTTACCTAAGATGTTTGATATTGAGGATACTCCCCCTTTATTATGTTGTTTTCCCTAGCATGATTTTTCCTCTCACACTATTCTTTTTGGGTTTTAGACGATGGCTAGAACCCGAAGGAACCGTGTTGATCAATGTAATGGACAATGCAATGATTGTCCTCCTGAACAAACAAATTTTATGGGAGATGGAGTGAAAAATCTTATTGCTATACTTACACAAGATATGAATCATTCTGGACTTCCAAATGAGTAGAGAAGGGAACAACATTCTATTGAGTCCTTCATGAGGCAACATCCACCTTCTTTTAGTGGGTCTTCTGATCCACTTGTTGCTGAACAATGGATCAGTACCACTGAAAAGATATTTTCAGTTCTTCAATGTTATGAACATGATAAAGTCATCTTAACAGTATATCGTTTAGAAGGTGAAGCTGATCAATGGTGGAATATTATCAAGAATATGAGGCAAAGAGATAAAATTGAGTCCATGGAATGGGATGAGTTCAAGAACTTATTTTTCAATAATTACTTACCTTGTATTCTTCGAACAAATATGGAGAAGGAGTTTCTTGAACTAAAGCAAAAGGATGATGAATCTGTTGGTGTATACAAAGAGAATTTTACAAGGCTTGCAAGGTATGCATCTGGCTTTATCATCCAACCTGAAAGTAAAGTTGATCGATTCTTCAGTGGCTTAAAAGAAAATATTCGAAGGGCATTAGCTATAAGAGACTTCAGTAGATATGAAGAAATTGTGCATTGTGCTATCAAGGTAGAAATGGAAGTTGGTGTTACTTATCCATCTAGTATTTTTGACAAGAAACGAAAGATGGGGTTCAAGGAGAAATCTAAGAATAATGGTGAAAAGAAGATGAATGTTTCCTTATGCTCAATGTGTGGAAAGAAGCATGGTGGAGATTGTCTTAAAGGGACAAGTAAATGTTTCAAATGTGGAAAGGAAGGTCATCGGGCGTTTGAATTCCGAAATGACGGGAAAAAGATGTCTAATGATGCAAACAAAGGAAGGGATACACAAAATGAACCTACTACACTTCAATGTTTCAAGTGCAAGGAGATGGGACATTATGCCAATAAATGCCCTAATCCAAGGGTTAGTGATGATCGACATGAGAAACCACTTAAGGCATGTAACAGCCCAAGATTTTATGAAAAATATTCTTTTTAATTTCACTAATGTCTTGTGTTGTATGCAACACAAAAAGGAGCTTGCACAACACACATCCTTGACTTTCCTTACATTACACGCAATCGCAACCTTCCTCGATAACGTGTGTAGTACGTAATACTGAGTTTCACGAAACAACGATATGCTATTAAAATATTATTAAAACTAACTGTTATGAATAGTAATAACCACTTTTTAAAATTTTAGAAATTTTAGCTCTCAAAATGGACTTTATTTTTGGATTCGGAGTATCGAATTTAGCCTAAGGTGAAATTTTGGTACTTTTCGGATAACTTTCATATTCTGATGAATAGTGAAAATTACTAAATTATAATTAAAAACAACTTTTTTAATCAAAATAATTAATAGTGATAAATTATTAATTTGAGTTGTTTTAAAGTATATTTAGAATATATTTTTACAATTTAATACAATTTTTGTCATTGGATGTAATTTCACATTTAAACCAGACATAATCAAGTGTCAATATTTTGATAGATATTGTTTCTTAAAAATACACTATTTGTTTTAACAGCGGGATTTAATTATAAAATTAATTAATGAAATTTCTATGTTATGAATTTGGTAAAATAGACTTCATTTTTGAATTCGGAATATGAAATATAGCTTAGGATGAAATTTTGGAATTTTTCTGAAAACTTTCAATTTTTGATGAATAGTGAAACCACTAAGTGGTAGGTTAAAAACTGAATTTTTCATAAAACTTAATTTTACCGCTTCTGTGAATGGAATTTCGAAAATCCGACAGACACGGTTAATATCAAGGACTAAAATGTGGTTCAATGAGATGAAAATAATTTTTGGTGAATAGTAACTTTTTACTTTTTTTTACCACGGTTAATAGTAAATAGGGTAACTAAGGGTAAATATGATATAACTATTACCCTAACACATGTCCTAATTCTATTGGATAAGTTTAATTCGACCAGAAACAACCTTATGAATATAATATGACCATTTAGGTCCACTTGGATTAGATTATGACATTTAATATTATTTTATTTAATGAATAGTTAAAATAGTCAAAATCAAAGTTTAATAACTAAAACATTTTTAATATGGGGTTATACATTAGATAAATTCGACTATAAATATTCATTAGAAAGATAAAAATATTTCCTACATAATGATATTTTATTTATAATTTTTAGACTTTAAATAAATTAATTTATTTATGACACAACGGTGACGAAGTAATTACCCTTTTAAGGAAGTATTAACATAATTGATGTTATAAATGCTCAAATGAATCTAATTTGAGACTTTTTATGAATTCAAATAATTTTATTGGTTACTATGATATATTAGTGTTGATTTAATCAACTTGGTTCGAACATATAATTCTGTTATGACTTTCACAAAAATCATATATCAAATAGTGTCAAAATTGACACAAAATAGTTTTTAAATCAAATATTATATTATTAATTGTTATTTTATTCCTAAAAATCTAAGGTTCGGCCAAATGACTTAGATAAGGATATATATATTAATAATAAACAATTTGGGGTTCGTTTTGCATGTTATAGTAAGTGTATTAACCATATCGTGAAAGAAAACAAAAAGACACGGTAAAAGTTAAATTATTTAACTTAGAGTTAAATCTAATTGATAAGGTTAAAATAATACCCTAAACTTGTCTAAATCCTATTGGATGATAGGATTTAGACCCATCCCCACTTTAGCTTCGAAATAAGACCCTTTGGAACCATTATAAACCGATTTTGACTTTAATATAAAATAATATTTTGAGATATTCCTAAGGTGCCCCTCTCCTCCCTTATAAAAGGGTACCTCCTCCCCCTTCTCCTCACACCAATTTGAGCACTCAAGCTCGGCCAACCCCTGACCAAATCTCTTCTCCACTTCCCTATCAACATCCTAGAGGTTCTTGTCTTCCTCAAAGACCAATTTTAGTGCCCTAAGAGGAGGTCTCAATGAGGCGCTTCAAAGAAGAGGTAATTACCGTTACCAATTATTTCATCTTTATTTATTCTTCCTCTTCTTCTTCTTAGGTTGTTTCATTATGAAGTAATAACATCAGTATCACTCATATACTGATGTGTTATTATAAGTATGAAACAACCCTATTTCACCATCAATCCATCCTACGGAAAAAGAAATCACCGCGCGTGCGTACGTACGGAATACCGTCTCCACGCCGTGGTGTAATCTATTTTCCACCACCACCTTACATGGATGGGTATAATGGTGTAAAGAATAACTATAAATAGTTATTACAACATCATATTGATTCTGATATATTGTATAATCCACTCCAATTCAATTCAATATTTATGGAAATGATATCATCGCTCGTGCGTACGTACGGACTACCGTCTCCACGACGCGATGAGATTCATTCTCCATTTTAATCATTTAAGAATGATTATAAAGTATATATAAGAAATAATAATGAAATATATGACATTATAAAGCTACTGGATTTATGTATATATATATATGTATGTCGTCTACTTACTTCCATTCAAGACAATAAGGAAAGGAAAACAGCGTTCATGCGTACGTACGGACTACCGTCTCCATGAACGGTGTTTTTCATTTCATTTATCTATCTATTATATATATATATACTGAATATATATGATATATAAATCATATTTTATATTCTGGAAGTATGTAAATCATGATATAAGTAATAATAATGTCAAGAACAACAAGTCAAAACACCTACGATAAATGAAACGATTTTACCCAAAACGCTTCTCTAACATGGAATTTACAAAAGAACGGGTAATATAATGTCATAAGTGAACCATATATGATATCATAACAATGAATATGATTCTGTAATAAGTCAATGACATTATTTAAATCATTATACAGGAGGTTTGGACACATATGAAGCAAATCGGACCTAAGGTAAGGGAAACATCACAATCTCATTTTTATCCGAGATTGTTTATTCGTAAGTATTTACTGGGGTGTATTTTATCATCCAAATCCATGTTTCCTCAATATGTAATATTATTTCCATCCACCTACAATTTTTTAAATCCAATTTTACCCTTCGATGAGTTTTTAGTAAAGGATATGAAAGGAATCTTTTGACGTTTTTCATACGAGGTGCTTTTTGACTTTTCTGACAAAAGTACGAAGAATGATTTTTTAACTTATACGGCATGAATGGATTTCTAAAAAAATTATTTCCAAGAAGCTTCCGTTACAAGTATTCAAGTTTATTTTTAATCAACTTCTTTTAGTTTAAAATTTTATGACATGTTAAGAAAGGAAAAGTGTTTTTGAAGTAGAAAGGATATTTTCCTCAAGAATGAAGTTCACGAATTTTATCAAAATTATTTTCCATCTAAGATAATAAAAGGGTTCTGTTTTTATCCCCATTATTACATGGATTTGATTATGTTGTGATGGAAACATTTTTATGAATTCCTTTATCTTATATGAATTGTTTTATGATGTCATGTTGTTTAAGAATCCCATTTTTATTACATGGGTTATGCGATGATGTATGATTTATGATTATGTGGAACACATAAGAAAGGATTCATTATAAGATGGGTGGGACCTATATCTCCCTCCAATGCATTGGGTAAAGATTTTATATCTCATGAGATAGACAGGGCTGGAACGGTAGGTTATACCGGTTCAGTGAAACAGGACTGAAACGAGGGTTACTCGATTCAGAAAGTGACTTTGTCCACTAAGATAGTATTGGCAATGAGTCTTGACTAAAAAGAAATGATTCTCTATGATTATGTGTGAATGCCACAAAGTTTCATGTTTTAGGTTATGATTATTGTGATTACATTTCACTGCCATGATTTACCCCATGTTATGAAATTATGATCTCTTTTGCAGGTTAAGATTTCCAAAAGTTATGTGCTTATGTATATGATGTGATTGATATTTCTTTTGTTTACCCTTAATGAACATTTGAGCTCACCCTTTTATGTTTTCTTTTCCCCAGGATATAAAGAAAGGTTTTAGGTAAAAAAAAAGAAGATCTTTATGGGAGATTTTGAAGATCTTTCACTACGATTAGAAGATTATATTCTGAGTTTCCAAAGACACTAAACTATTACGATCCTTGTGTGTACTAAGTATTCTGCAAATGTAATGTAATGTCCATGTACGTCAGGCTTCGTGTCTCTACAGTTGGTATCAGAGGAAAGGTTTAGTCAACCTTTGGAAACTAGGATGCGAGAAATTTAGTGAGATCCCTAGAGATATTTCTAAGGTATGTCTAGGGATGTCCCTAAGGTTAAGTGTACGTATAGGTTATAGTACTAGAACTACGCTAACGATCATAGAATTAAACCTAAGATGTTAGATATTCAAGGTACTCCCCCTTTATTATGTTGTTTTCCCTAGCATGATTTTTGCCTCTCACACTATTCTTTTTGGGTTTTAGACGATGGATGGAACCCGAAGGAACCGTGTTGATCAATGCAATGGACAATGCAATGATTGTCCTCCTGAACAAACAAATGTTATGGGAGATGGAGTGCAAAATCTTATTGCTATACTTACACAAGCTATGAATCATTCTGTACTTCCAAATGAGCAGAGAAGGGAACAATATTCTATTGAGTCCTTCATGAGGCAACGTCCACCTTCTTTCAGTGGGTCTTCTGATCCACTTGTTGCTGAACAATGGATCAGTACCACTGAAAAGATATTTTCAGTTCTTCAATGTTCTGAACATGATAAAGTCATCTTATCAGTATATCGTTTGGAAGGTGAAGCTGATCAATGGTGGAATCTTATCAAGAATACAAGGCAAAGAGATGAAATTGAGTCCATGTAATGGGACGAGTTCAAGAACTTATTTTTCAATAAGTACTTACCTCGTATTCTTCGAACAAATATGGAGAAGGAGTTTCTTGAACTAAAGCAAAAGGATGAGGAATCTGTTGGTATATACGAAGTGAATTTTACAAGACTTGCAAGGTATGCATCTGGCATTATCATCCAACCTGAAAGTAAAGTTGATCGATTTTTCAGTGGCTTAAAACCAAGTCTTAGAAGGACATTAGCTATAAGAGACTTCAGTAGCTATGAAGAAATTGTGCATTGTGCTATCAAGGTAGAAATGGAAGTTGGTGTTACATATCCATCTCATGGTTTTGACAAGAAACGAAAGATGGAGTTCAAGGAGAAATCTCAGAATAATGGTGAAAAGAAGATGAATGTTTCCTTATGCACAAAGTGTGGAAAGAAGCATGGTGGAGATTGTCTTAAAGGGACTAGAAAACGTTTTAAGTGTGGAAAATAAGGTCATCGAGCAGCTGAGTGTCGAAGTAATGGAAAAAGGGTTTCTAATGATGTGAATAAAGCAAACACTGCAGAGAACGCACCACCAACACTTCAATGCTTCAAGTGCAAGGAAATGGGGCATCATGTTAATAAATGCCCTAATCCAAGGGTTAGTGATGATCAACATGAGCAACCACTGAAGGCAAAGGACAAAGGGAAGTCACATGCGATCACTATTGGCAATGTTGAATATGACAACGATGTGGTGGAATGATTAAGTGTTTATGTAATGGGATTCCAAAATAATGTTGTATCATTGAGTATTGCAATATTTATCGATGTGGTATTCAAAGTGATTGAGATATTTTTTGGAAATAAGATGATATGCGAGAAAATGAAATGTTTAATAGTATTCATGAGCTCATGATTGATATAAGGACTAAGTGATATCATGGTTTGAGTATATAGAATTTTGAGGATTTTGGTATGTGGAAAGTGTTAACTTTAAACTGCATTCATGTTTTCACTAAGGTATTCAAGAGAATACATGATTAAGGACTTTGAATGTTTGGAATGTGACCAACAAAACATATCTTATGATATATGGGGATCAACGATGGTATTAAATCTATGGTAATCATTATCACTATGTTATGAGTGTGGACTGCAGTATTATGGATAAGCCTAAAGATTGAAATGGATTATGTTGGACATAAGTGAGTATTGTTTAAGGATAGAAGTTTTTTTTATTCGATATTATTGATGGGATGTTATAGTAATGTAGTTTTAGAAAAAGGACAACCTGCAGGACGGGCGACAGCCCCTCGCGTTGGACAAGGCTGTAGGAATCGAACCCACAACCGAAGTGCGACTGGCCTTTATCGCCTACCACTGGTCTACAGGAAGTACCTGTTTAGTAGAAACTAGTTTTATTATTTTAAGCAGTATGAAATATGAAGTATAAGTCCATTTTAGGAACCATATGTGATTAATCTCACTATAGATCGACTTATGTATATAATTTTTGCTAACCTTTTGTTTGAAACAGATGGAATGACCCGTCATTCTATCACATGATCTGCTAACACTTCACGAATAACAAATTCAACTTAATTTATTTAAGAGATGAAGTGGAAATTGTTAAAGGCATGAACAACAGTGAGATTGTACCAAAATAAAGAAAGTATTTATTCTAATTCAAATTTTCAACTTTAGGGAAATGATCTTGAAAACCAAAAATGTTGTCCTAGTGATCTTATACCTGATGAATCGGATGGTACCTTAAATCGTCACAAATTTATGGATTTGTGATTGTTGGCTTTTCCATACCCATGTTCTCTACCACTCTCCATCAGAACATGATGGTTAGATTTTTCTTCCATATCCATATTTTCACCTATGTGGAAACCCAGTGATTAGTTTATTTGGGTAACCGTTAAGTTTCATACTTTTGTTTTAAAATATTGGTTTTGGTATTCCTTTTTACGATTTGGGTTTCTATTAAAGAAACTTTCGAATAGTAAAACATTTATAACCCCGACGAATTTCGAGGGCGAAATTCATTTTAAGGGGGGTAGAATGTAACAGCCCAAGATTTTATGAAAAATATTCTTTTTAATTTCACTAATGTCTTGTGTTGTATGCAACAGAAAAAGGAGTTTGCACAACACGCATCCTTGACTTTCCTTGCATTACATGCAATCGCAACCTTCCTCGATAACGTGTGTAGTACGTAATACTGAGTTTCACGAAACAACGATATGCTATTAAAATATTATTAAAACTAGCCGTTATGAATAGTAATAACCACTTTTTAAAATTTTAGAAATTTTAGCTCTCAAAATGGACTTCATTTTTGGATTCGGAGTATCGAATTTAGCCTAAGGTGAAATTTTGGTACTTTTCGGATAACTTTCATATTCTGATGAATAGTGAAAATTACTAAATTATAATTAAAAACAACTTTTTTAATCAAAATAATTAATAGTGATAAATTATTAATTTGAGTTGTTTTAAAGTATATTTAGAATATATTTTTACAATTTAATATAATGTTGGTCATTGGATGTAATTTCACATTTAAACCAGACATAATCAAGTGTTAATCTTTTGATAGATATTGTTTCTTAAAAACACGCTATTTGTTTTAACAGTGGGGTTTAATTATAAAATTAATTAATGCAATTTATATGTTATGAATTTGGTAAAATAGACTTCATTTTTGAATTCGGAATATGAAATATAGCTTAGGATGAAATTTTGGTATTTTTCTGAAAACTTTCAATTTTTGATGAATAGTGAAACCACTAAGTGGTAGGTTAAAAACTGAATTTTGCATAAAACATAATTTTACCGCTTCTGTGAATGGAATTTCAAAAATCCGACAGACACGGTTAATATCAAGGACTAAAATGTGGTTCAATGAGATGAAAACAATTTTTGGTGAATAGTAACTTTTTACTTTTTTTTACCACGGTTAATAGTAAATAGGGTAACTAAGGGTAAATATGATATTACTATTACCCTAACACATGTCCTAATTCTATTGGATAAGTGTAATTCGACCAAAAACAACCTTATGAATATAATATGACCATTTAGGTCCCCTTGGATTAGATTATGACATTAAATATTATTTTATTTAATGAATAGTCAAAATAGTAAAAATCAAAGTTTAATAACTAAAACATTTTTAATATGGGGTTATACATAAGATAAATTCTACTATAAATATTCATTAGAAATATAAAAAGATTTCCTACATAATGATATTTTATTTATAATTTTTAGACTTTAAATATATTAATTTATTTATGACACAACGATGATGCAGTAATTACCCTTTTAAGGAAATATTAACATAATTGATGTTATAAATGCTCAAATGAATGTAATTTGAGACTTTTTATGAATTCCAGTAATTTTATAGGTTACTATGATATATTAGTGTTGATTTAATCAACTTGGTTTGAACATATAATTCTGTTATGACTTTCAAAAAAATCATATATCAAATAGTGTCAAAATTGACACAAAATAGTTTTTAAATCAAATATTATATTATTAATTGTTATTTTATTCCTAAAAATCTAAGGTTCGGCCAAATGACTTAGATAAGGATATATATATTAATAATAAACAATTTGGGGTTCGTTTGGGATGTTATAGTAAGTGTATTAACCATATAGTGAAAGAAAACAAAAAGACACGGTAAAAGTTAAATTATTTAACTTAGAGTTAAATCTAATTTATAAGGTTAAAATAATACCCTAAACTTGTCTAAATCCTATTGGATGATAGGATTTCGACCCCTCCCCACTTTATCTTAGAAATAAGACCCTTTGGAACCATTATAAACCGATTTTGACTTTAATATAAAATAATATTTTGAGATGTTCCTAAGGTGCCCCTCTCCTCCCTTATAAAAGGGTACCTCCTACCCCTTCTCCTCACACCAATTTTAGCACTCAAGCTCGGAAAACCCCTGCCAAAATCTCTTCTCCACTTCCCTAGAAACATCCTAGAGGTTCTGGTCTTCCTCAAAGACCAATTCTAGTGCCCTAAGAGGAGGTCTCAAAGAGGCGCTTCAAAGAAGAGGTAATTACCGTTACCAATTCTTTCATCTTTATTTCTTCTTCCTCTTATTCTTCTTAGGTTGTTTCATTATGAAGTAATAACATCAGTATCACTCATATACTGATGTGTTATTATAAGTATTAAAGAACCATATTTCACCATCTATCCATCCTACGGAAAAAGAAATCACCGCGCGTGCGTACGTACGGAATACCGTCTCCACGCCGTGGTGTAATCTATTTTCCACCACCACCTTACATGGATGGGTATAATGGTGTAAAGAATAACTATACATAGTTATTACAACATCATATTGATTCTGATATATTGTATAATCCACTCCAATTCAATTCAATATTTATGTAAATGATATCATCGCTCGTGCGTACGTACAGACTACCGTCTCCACGACGTGATGAGATTCATTCTCCATGTTAACCATTTAAGAATGATTATAAAGTATATATAAGAAATAATAATGAAATATATGACATTATAAAGCTACTGAATTTATGTATATATATATATATATGTATGTCATCTACTTACTTCCATTCAAGACAATAAGGAAAGGAAAACAACGTTCATGCGTACGTACGGACTACCGTCTCCATGAACAGTGTTTTTCATTTCATTTATCTATCTATTATATATATATATACTGAATATATATGATATATAAATCATATTTTATATTCTGGAAGTAATTAAATCATGATATAAGTAATAATAATTTCAAGAACAACAAGTCAAAACACCTACGATAAATGAAACGATTTTACCCAAAACGCTTCTTTAACATGGAATTTACAAAAGAACGGGTAATATAATGTCATAAGTGAACAATATATGATATCATAACAATGAATATGATTCTGTAATAAGTCAATGACATTATTTAAATCATTATACAGGAGGTTCGGACACATACGAAGCAAATCAGACCTAAGGTAAGGGAATTATCACAATCTCATTTTTATCCGAGATTGTTTATTCGTAAGTATTTACTGGGGTGTATTTTATCATCCAAATCCATGTTTCCTCAATATTTAATATTATTTCCATCCACCTACAATTTTTTAAATCCAATTTTACCCTTCGATAAGTTTTTAGTAAAGGATATGAAAGGAATCTTTTGACGTTTTTCATACGAGGTGCTTTTTGAATTTTCCGAAAAAAGTACGAAGAATGTTTTTTTTAACTTATACGGCATGAATGGATTTCTAAAAAAATTATTTCCAAGAAACTCCCTTTACAAGTATTCAAGTTTATTTTTAATCAACTTATTTTAGTTTAAAATTGTATGACATGTTAAGAAAGGAAAAGTGTTTTTGAAGTAGAAAGGATATTTTCCTCAAGAATGAAGTTCAAGTATTTTATCAAAATTATTTTCCATCTAAGATAATAAAAGGGTTCTGTTTTTATCCCTATTATTACATGGATTTGATTATGTTGTGATGGAAACATTTTTATGAATTCCTTTATCTTATATGAATTGTTTTATGATGTCATCTTGTTTAAGAATCCCATTTTTATTACATGGGTTATGCGATGATGTATGATTTATGATTATGTGGCACACATAATAAAGGATTCATTATAAGATGGGTGGGACCTATATCTCCCTCCAATGAATTGGGTAAAGATTTTATATCTCATGAGATAGAAAGGGCTGGAACGGTAGGTTATACCGGTTCAGTGAAACAGGACTGAAACGAGGGTTACTCGATTCAGAAAGGGACTTTGTCCACTAAGATAGTCTTGGAAATGAGTCTTGACTAAAAAGAAATGATTCTCTATGATTATGTGTGAATGCCACAAAGTTTCATGTTTTAGGTTATGATTATTGTGATTACATTTCACTGCCATGATTTACCCCATGTTATGAAATTATGATCTCTTTTGCAGGTTAAGATTTCCAAAAGTTATGTGCTTATGTATATGATGTGATTGATATTTCTTTTGTTTACCCTTACTGAGCATTTGAGCTCACCCTTTTATGTTTTCTTTTCCCCAGGATATAAAGAAAGTTTTTAGGTAAAAAAAAGAAGATCTTTATGGGAGATTTTGAAGATCTTTCACCACGATTAGAAGATTATATTCCGAGTTTCCAAAGACACTAAACTATTACGATCCTTGTGTGTACTAAGTATTCCGCCAATGTAATGTAATGTCCATGTACGTCAGGCTTCGGGTCTCTGCAAGGAAAAGGACAAAGGGAAGTCACATGTGATCGCCATTGGTGATGTTGAATATGACAACGATGTGGTGGAATGATTAAGTGTTTATGTAATGGGATTTCAAAATAATGTTGAGTATTGGAATATTTAGGTATTTCTCTATTGTGGTCTTCAATAATTTTATACTGGTAACCATGGAAAGTGATTGAGATATTTTTGGAAAAAAGATGATATGCGCATAATGAAGGGAAAATGAGAAAATGACATATTTGATAGTATTCATGAGCTCATGATTGATATAAGGACTAAGTGATATCATGGTTTGAGTATATAGAATTTTGAGGATTTTGGTATATGGAAAGTGTTAACTTTTAACTGCATTAATGTTTTTACTAAGGTTTAATGGGTATTCATTTTTCAAGAGAATACATGATTAAGGCCTTCGAATGTTTGGAATGTGACCAACAAGACATATCTCATGATATACGGGGATCAACGATGGTATTAACATGCTTGTCATATGAACTCTTTGGTAATCGTTTTCACTATAATATGAGATTAGACAGCAGTATTATGGATAAGCCTAAAGATTGGAATGGACTGTGTTGGACATAAGTTAGTATTATTTAAGGATAAAAGTTTTTTCGATATTATTGATGGGATGTTATAGTAATGTAGTTTTAGAAAAAGGACAACCTGAAGGACGGGCGACAACCCATCGCGTTGGACAAGGCTGTGGGAATCGAACCCACAACCGAAGTGCGACTGACCTTTATCGCCTACCACTGGCCTACAGGAAGTCCCTGGTTAGTAGAAACTAGTTTTATTTTATTACGCGGTATGATATATGAAGTATAAGTTCATTTTTGGAATCGTATACGATTAACTTCACCATATATGGTCTTATGTATTTTTGATAACTTTTGTAACCTTTTGTTTGAGATAGATGGAATGAACCATCATTCTATCACATGATCTGCTCACACTTCACGAATGACAAATCCAACTTCATTTCTTTAAGAGATGAAGTGGAAATTGTCCAAAGAATGACCAACGGTGACACAATACCTTAGATCGTCACAAATTTATGGCTTTGTGATTGCTGGCTTTTCCATACCCATGTTCTCTACCACTCTCCATCATAACATGATGGTTAGATTTCTCTTCCATATCCATATTTTCACTTATGTTCTCCTACGTGGAAATCCCATGATGAGTTAATTTGGGTAATAGTTACATTTCATACTTTAGTTTTTAATGCCAAGTTTTGGTATTCCTTTTTACGATGTGGGTTTCTATTAAAGAAACTTTCGAGTAGTAAACCATTTATAACCCCGACGAATTTCGAGGGTGAAATTCATTTTAAGGGGGGTAGAATGTAACAGCTTGAGATTTTATGAAAAAATATTCTTTTTAATTTCATTAATGTCTTGTGTTGTATGCTACACCAAAAGGATCTTTCTCAACACGCATCCTTGACTTGCCTTGCATTACACGCAATCACGACCTTCCTTGATAGCGTGCGTAGTACGCAATACTGAGTTTCACTAAACAACGATATGCTATTAAAATATTATTAAAACTAGCCATTATGAATAGTAATAACCACCTTTTAAAATTTTAGAAATTTTTTCTCTCAAAATGGACTTTATTTTTGGATTCGGAGTATCGAATTTATCCTAAGGTGAAATTTTGGTACTTTTTGGATTACTTTCATATTCTGATGAATAGTGAAAATTACTAAATTATAATTAAAAACATCTTTTCTAATTGAAATAATTAATAGTGATAAATTGTTAATTTGAGTGGTTTTAAAGTATATTTAGAATATATTTTTACAATTTAATACAATGTTGGTCATTGGATGTAATTTCACATTTAATCCAGTTATAAACAAGTATCAATCTTTTGATAGTTATTATCTCTTAAAAACACACTATTTGTTTTGACGACGGGAACTAATTTTTAAATTAATTAATTCAACTGATATGTTCTGAATTTGGTAAAATAGAAATCATTTTTGAATTCTTAATATCAAATATAGCTTAGGCCTAATTTTTGGCATTTTTCTGGAAACTTTCATTTTTTGATGAATAGTGAAACCACTAAGTGGTAGTTAAAAAACTGATTTTTTAATAAAACTTAATTATACCGCTTCTGTGAGTGGAATTTATAAAATCTGAGAGACATGGTTGATATCAAGGACTAAAATGTGGTTCAATGAGATGAAAATAATTTTTGGTGAATAGTATCTTTTTACTTTTTTTACCACGGTTAAAAGTAAATAGGGTAATTAAGGGTAAAAATGATATTATTATTACCCTAACACATCTCCTAATTCTATTGGACAAGTTTAATTCGACCAAAAACAACCTTAGGAATAAAATATGACCATTTAGGCCCACTTGGATTAGATTAGGACATTTATTATTAATTTATTTAAAGAAGGGTTAAAATAGTTAAAATCAAAGTTTAATAAGTAAGCCATTTTTAATATGGCGTTATACATAAGATAAATTAGACTATAAGTGTTCATTATAAAGATAATGCGATTGCCTACATAGTGGTATTTTATTTGTAATTTTTAGACATTAAATAATTTAATTTATTTATGACACAACGATGATGCAGTAATTATCTGACTAATGAAATATTGACATAATTGATGTTATAAATACCCAAATAAATATAATTTGAGACTTTTTATGAACTCAAATAATTTTATCGGTTAATATGACATGTTAGGATTGATTTAATTAACTTTGGGCGAAGTAATCATTCTGTTATGAGTTTCAAAAAAATCAACTATTGAATAGTGTCAAAATTGACATAAAATAGTTTTTAAAACAAATATTATATTATTAATTGTTATTTCATTCCTAAAAATATAAGGTTCAGAAAAATGACTTATATAAGGTTATATATATTAATAAAACACAACTTGGGGGTCTCTTGGATGTATATGGTATGTTTATTAACTATATAATATAAAAATACAAAGTGACATGGTAAATGTCAATCTAATTAACTAAGAGTTAAAACTAAAAGATAAGGTTAATATAATGACCTAAACCTGTCTAAATTATATTGTATGAGAGGATTTCAACCCATAACCACCTTATCTTAGAAATAACTCAATTTGGATCTATTTAAAATCGAACTTGACTTTATAATAAAATAATATTATTAGTTATTCCAAAGGTGCCCCTCTCCTCCCTTATAAAAGGGCACCTCCCCCCCCCCTCTTCCTCACACCACTTTGAGCCTTCAATCTCGGCCAAACCGTACCAATTTATTCTCCCCACTTCCCTAGAAACATCCTAGAGGTTCTGGTCTTCTTCAAAGACCTATTTTAGTGCCCTAAAAGGAGGTCTCAAAGAAGCACTTCCAAGAAGAGGAGGTTCAGACACGTACAAAGCATATCGAACCAAAGGTAAGGGAAATATCACAATCTCATTTTTATTTGAGATTGTTTATACTTCTGTATTTATTGGGGTGCATTTTATCATCCACTTCCATGTTTCCTCAATATGTAATATTATTTCCATCTACCTACAATTGTTTAAATCCAATTTTACCCTTCGGTGAGTTTTTAGTAAAATATATGAAAGGAATTTTTTGTCGTTTTTTGTACGAGGTACTTTTTGACTTTTCCGACAAAAGTACGAAGAATGTTTTTTTAACATATATGGAATGAATGGATTTTTAAAACAAAATTTCCAAGAATCTTCCTTTAAAAGCTTTCATGTTTATTTTTAATCAACTTCTTTTAGTTTAAAATTGAATGACATGTTAAGAAAGAAAAAATGTTTTTGAAGTTAAAATGATATTTCCCTCAAGAATGGAGTTCAAGTGTTTTATCAAAATTATTTTCCATCTAAGATAATAAAGGGTTATGTTTTCATCCCTTTTATTACATTTATTTTATTATATTGTTATGGAATTATTTTTATGAATTCCTTTATCTTTTATGAATTGTTTTATGATGTCATGTTGTTTAAGAAACCCATTTTTACTACATGGGTTATGTAATGATGTATGATTTATGATTTTGTGGAACAAATATGAATGGTATCATTATGAGATGGGTGGGACCTATATATCCCTCCAATTCATTGGGTAAAGATTTTATATCTAATGAGATAGACATGGATGGAATGGTAGGTTATACTGGTTCAGTGAAACATGACTGGAACGAGGGTGACTCGGTTCAGAAATGGACTTTGTCCACTAAGATAGTCTTGGCAATGAGTCTTGAATAATAAGATATGATTCTCTATGATTATGGGTGTATGCCACAAAGTTTCATGTTTTATGTTATGATTATTGGGATTTAATTTCACTACTATGATTTATCCCATGTTATGAAATTATGCTCTCTTTTGCAGGTTAAGATTTCCAAAATGTTATGTTCTTATGAAAATGCTGTGATTGATATTTCTTTTGTTTACCCTTACTGAGCATTTGAGCTCACCCTTTTATGTTTTATTTTCCCCAGGATATAAAGAATGGTTTTAGGTAAAAAAAGGAAGATCTTTATGGGAGATGTTGAAGATCTTTCACCACGATTAGAAGATTATATTCCGAGTTTCCAAAGACACTAAACTACTAAGATCCTTATGTGTGTGTTTTTGTTATGTACTAAGTATTCCGCAAAAGTAATGTAATTTCCATGTACGTCAAGTTTCGGGTCTCTAGAGAATATCACTTTGAAATCCTTCCACTCTAGAATCTCATTTTATATTTCCTAACTAACATACTCCAACAACATTAAGTTGAGTATTTGAGGCATAAAAGTTGTATACTTAACCTTAATGGAGTCTAGACTTCTAAGAAAGTCAGTGATCTAACTTTTCTTATCTAACTAATCAATATCATCGCTATGAATTTTTCTTCCCCAAAATGAGGGATGCTTATGATTGAAAATTTCTTGATCTCAATCATTATGAGGACTAAAATAATATTTATTAGCAATAGTGGGGTTAAAAAATTTCCATTGGTCCATAGATTGAGCATCCCAAACCATTAACTCAATAAGGTTTCCACCAACCAGTGTATTTTTTAGTGGAAAATTATCCACCACTTCCTCCAGATTGTTCATAGGTTTGTTTTGAGGGACACAATGCTACATAAAATCAATAAAAGGGATAAACCATCAAATCTAACAATAAATATTTTCTAAAATCCATAAAAATTAACTAGTATCCAAATTAATCAAGATAACATAAAAATTAAAAAATATGGATATCCATGAATGTGACCATAGTCTATGACCCATGCATCTTAGCCGATAATGAAGGGTATAGAAAGCAAAAATGAAACTCAAATTTTCCCAAATCTACTAAAAACTCAAGGTAGGATACTAATAGTTAAGTATAGACACCCCTTTGCATCTCATACATAATCCCCTAAAACCCTATTATCTTTTTATCCTGACCTACCAAATATCACAGCGTAAATAATTGGGGCTCTAATACCTATTGTTTCATGAAAAAACCTTAGATACATCTAAATTTGGAACCCAATACAGTCTATAGAAAGACCCCAAGAAAGTTCCAAATCTATGCATGCTAGAAACTATAAACTATGAATTAAAAAATTTCATTAGGAATGATTTTACTATTAAAATAATCAATAAAATATAATTTATATGGGATAGAAATTTTAACAATATATAAGTAAAAATTAACATTTAAATATGGAATAAACAAGAATGTCTCACATGTATAACAATAAATTTTATAAATATACAATAATATACATAAGGATGATACGGAATTAAAACTGGAACCTAAATAGAAGAAAAATAAGGCCACTGATCTTTTTGTAACATGATGGTTAACCTCTCGACATGTCACCACTATCACCCAAACAATATTTTCTCAAAATTATACCAATTTCCTTCAAGAGAAACCATTATTTTACCTATTCTTGACTAACAATTTCAATACACACCCATTGACTATATGTAGGATTTGGTAAAAAAAATTCCAGAAGGATCCCACCGAACATTTCATTTATTACCATTATTTGACAAAAATAAAAAATTTATCTTGAAAGTAGTTTAAATAGATATATATTTTTTTCATTTTAACTAAATTAAAAATATTAGTAGTAATAATACACAATCAAATACCATGGGACAATGTTAAGGTAACTATGTGTGTGATATATCCAAGGATCCTCATACTCTTGGTGATCAAACCATTCACAATAATTCATATGAATGTTCCACAAGAGAGGTTCAAGAAAACGTATGAGTGGTAACCACATCAATAGAGTAATTTTTCTAATTTGTGTATTTTTATACTATAAAGGCTACAGAGGTAGGAACATTTCCTATTATTACTTTTCCAATTCATCCCATGTAGGTACATGGGGTTCCCATGTTTTATTCCCATTATAACCAAGTAAATTTCCACTTCCAATTCACATTATGAACAAAATAAGCAATCTCATTCAATTTACATTTCAATATAAAAGAAAAAAATATGAAATCAACTGAGAAAACCCATGTGGTTCTAAAATTTACCTTTTATGCATTAAAAAAACTAAAACACACTATAAATTTAGGCAATGACATTTAATTCATCACTTAATGATATATCATGATACCACATACAATTAACCAACAAAACTATTAATAATAAAATGGAATCCACAATCCTAGGGGATAATATATCCTATAGGATTAATAAAAAAATTTAAACATCAATTCCTAAATCAGTAGGTTCATATTTAAAAAACCTTAGTCTATTATAGCCATAGGGAAGATTGGAAACTAATAGAAAAAGGGAAAAGATCAAAGACAAGGAAGAGTATTGTCATAATTTATGAAATATTAAAGAAACATGATATTATCCCACTATAAAGCCACCTAAGGAGAGGAGGATGAGTATAGCTACTTCTTATCGAGTTTCAAATCAAGTAGGGAAGAATTAGAGGGGGGGGGTGTTAAATCTTGTAAGGGTAGTTTAAGAATAAATTTTTTTAATTCTTGGTAAAAAGAATGGTTTGGCCATATTTTTTTCCTAATTATGAACCAAGAATGAATGGGACTCTATTTATAACTACCCTACATTACATTCATTTTAGTGGGTTGGCTGAACAATTAGTTCTAACCATGCATCAACTACATGAGTCACCCTTACACACTAATTGAGCCACACCTTCTTCTAGATACCATGAATGGATTGAGAAGCCTTGTATCGAATGTGAAAAACTATACTATCAACACTGTAACATATGTTTCATTGTTTCCATTATGTCTTTAATAACTATTTGAAAACCATGATACCTACACTACCATCAAATTCCTTGAAATTTTCAAATGGAATTACATAGAATAAAAAGAGCATAATAAAACAATTAAATAAGTGAAACACAAACTTGAAAGTGACACTATGAATGTGATAGTTATAAACCAAATTTCAATACAAAATGAATATGAGAATATAGAATACATATCTGATTTGGAACCTAAAATGGATGATTATTCCATGGGTTATGGAGATGGATAATCTCTTTGAAAAAAAGAGGATACTTAGTTAGAATATAACAAGGTTTGGACCTTAGTTAAACTTCTTTATGATATTTAGGTTATAAGAGTCAAATTCATCATCTAAAAAAAGTCTGATAAAAATGGAACTATTGGTTGAAATAAGTCCATGCACATTGGTATAGATTATAATTGAGAAGAGGTAATACACTATATTGAATATTTTTTGAAAGATAGAGTGGAATATACCTTTTTTCAAATATCCCTCATAGATCATATAAATTATACTATATTTAAAATGTATGTGGAGAGTTCATTCCATAATAATTATGTTTCAGCAGAGGTTTATGTTGAATAACCACATAGTTTTGATGAAATTGATTTTTCCAAGAATGTATTCAAACTTACCAAGTTTGTTGATGGACCCAAATAAGCTCTCTGATACTGGAATGATATATTTTTCCTATTTTTCACTTCAAAATTTTTTTGTTAATGGAATGAAATATACAATTTTTTAATGAAGAATGGTTTTAGTGATACTATAATCATAAACATCTATGTTGATGACATTATTTCTGGTTTAACTCAAAAATAGTTATTGATTTTTTTAGAACATATGAAATGTAAATTTCATATGAGTATGATTAGTGAACAATAACATTTTATTTACTTCAAAATAAAATAGAATCTAAAAGGAAATATTTTATATCAATATAAGTATATCAAATATTCACTTAATCATTTTTGTTTTCATAATGCTTCTAGTATAAATACTTTGGTAGGATCCTGAAGTAATATTAATCTCTATGAATTTTGGAAATCAATTGACCATATATTGTTTATTGGGATGATCAAAAATTTACATTACCTGATGGATAGTTGACTAGACATTACGTACTTTTGTGATTGTGTGAAATATTGAAGGACAATAAAAAAGATTCTCATCTTAAGGAAGCCTAACAAATCTTTTCATTACCTAAATGAAATTTCATTACTAGTACTATATTATTTTTATAGATATGAGTTTTCTCTTAAGATTTACTCATATGTATATTTTATATACTGTAAAATGGATCATAAGATTACTTCTAAACCATTTTACCTTTCTTAGTGAAGCTTTTTTATATCCCAACAAGAATAATCATTTAGTTTCACTTTCCAAAGTTGATGCTAAATATGTGTAAACTAGAAATTGTTATGCTAAATTGTTTTGGATGAAACAAATCCTCAAGAATATTGCGGTGATTTTTAATCAAACTCTGATTTTATATGATAAGAAAATTATTATTCCTATAAATAAGAACTAAAAAACCATTCATAAGAAAAAAACATTGATATAAAAAACCATTTCCTTTGTGATAAATCTAAAAAACGATTTTATTCTTGTTTTTATTATAGATAAATATTTTCATTTTAATATTTTTACCAAATTGTTTATTATGAAGGATTAAAATATATTAAATAGAAGATGGGTTTGATTAGTTTTAAGTGACCTTAAGTTCAACTTATTGTCTTATAGTCTCATGACATTGAAAAACTCATTTAGAATAGGGAAGGATATTACTTATTTATATAATATTATTCTAACACTTTATGTAGTTACTTCATATTTTCTAGAAGAATCTTAAATATAAGTTATCAAATAATTTTTAATATTTTTCCAAACTAAAACTTATGGGAGTACATTGGTTGGTGAACTTAATGATGATTATATTTCAAAAGTAAAATTTTACTTAATTTTATTTCTCTTATAGATATCTCCTCTATGATTTCACATTACTCTTATATATTTTTATCATTTACTATTATGTATTTTTTAAATGACTCTTACATTTCCTTCTATTTTAAATTATTATCAAATCTCATTATTTTGATTTATTTGTTTTATTCTATTAAAATTTGTGATACTCCTAAAGGAAGATAAATTGGGAGAGAGAAGTGATCAAGATATCATGAATTAGGAGATATTTGACCAAATTTAAGATGAGAAATTATATCCAACATAAGGAGATATTAAAAGGAGATATGTCTAATGTTGAAGGATATTATGTTCACATTTTCAAATTCAGTAATGGGTGATGACATAATAAATAATTTTTCCTTACACTTATTTCATATATAAAGAGATGGTAACATTTTTCCAATAATCTTACTTGAAGTTTTCTACTTTTCCTTCTTTAATTTGAATTCACTTGTTTAATTATCTAGGTAATTTTGTTTTTCAATTTTTTTAATTTTTGAAATTAATAAGGGGTGAGGTAATTTGGAGTTATGTAGAATGTTTTTACTTATTTAAGAGGGAGTAATGTTTTTAATGGGTTTTTTATTATGTTTTAATGTCCGAGAATGTGAATGTATGTTTTCACCAATTTTAAGCTCAGTGGGAGTTTCATTAGATGTTACAGAGAGTTTTCCATTTTATGTTTATTAACATACATTGTATTCCATTTTTTTTGAATGTCAAAAGGGGTTATTTTTGAGTATATTGACTCTTTTATATCCTGTATTGGGAAAATAACAATAAACTTCTTATGATTTTTATAATAATTTGAGTTTTTTGTTTACGTTTTGGTTATGAAGATTTTAACTTTTGAATCATTAAGTTTTTGTGTGTGGAATTGATCTATTTCATTTCAATGATACAGTGAAGCCGTGATGAATTATAATTAAAATAATATATATATGCTTCAATGTCTGTTGTAATTGAACTTGATGATATTTAATGTTATTGTGTTGTATTTTGATACCACATGGTGATTGAATGGACTTTTTTGTTAGTGGTGGAATGTACCTTCACATCAGAAACTTATTTCGAAGCATTTTATAGGCAGTTTCCAAAATATTTTATTCATGGAGCTGGAAACACCCAATGGTTCCCTCATTTGAGATGTTTCATGAGTCTAAATTCCAGAGGAATGTGTTATTGGGAAGTGGCTCCAATGATGCTTAGGGACTCACATTGTATAAGATTATTCTTTGTCGGTCTTATCACACATTTTAGGGTAATTATTTCCTACTCCATGACTCTCTTATAAATTTAAAACATATTATTGAATCCTTTAATAAATTCCAAATATAAAACGGGTTACCCTTAATTTAATAGTAAATTATTATCATGTATTGGATTTAGAATCATCTTTCTATATATGAGGTTCTTCATGGAATTATAAATATATATATAACAAATGTTCTCCATCGATGTTACCCTTTTATATGTACTGATTAGATATTCTTATATAATTTCTTAAAATGATGCTTATTTTAAGCCACATAGTGGGGTGCTTTGGAATTTATCATCATGTAGGATTATGGGAGTTCTTTTGATATTAATATGGGTCCCATGAGATGTGTTTCATATACATCGTTGGGAAAGGAATTGAAACCCAAATAGTTTAATGCAACTTCATGGGTCACACCATACCTTTTAAGGTTATATGACAAGGACCAAACCATGTAATTGAATGCCATGAATTAAAGACCTCTAGGAGGAAGTTTCCTAGTCAAGGTTTGGTGAAGGAGTTATTCCAAATCAAACCAGTGATACTTTGATGGGATGTTGCGGCCTAGAGAGATATGACCCTACTGGGGATATTTCCTAAAAAATATTTAGGTGAGTTTAGGGTTTTGGGTTTGAACCTCAAGGAGGCTTCCAATGTATCCCATTTGGATTGGAGTCAAAACCCGTGTAATTTAGAATGGTGGTTATTACACCTAAAGAGAAGTCCCAACTCATTTCCTCATGCTAATATGACCCTTTTGAGGTAGATTCATGGTTTTTGGGATTATACCTAATATGAGACCCGGGGTAAGGATAGAGGAATATCTGGAAAAAGTATTCCCATCTTGATATATAGATTTAATCATGTGGGTTTCATGATCGTTACTAACCCCTAAGTCAATGTGATTCATGCTCGGTGTGGGAAAAAAAGGAAGTGGAATATCTAGATAACTAAAAATCTTATTTTTCTCGTAGCTGTTGAGGGTGGGGTAATTACCTATAATATATTCTATGGGATTAATTGAAGAGGTATTCCCTATGGTACGTATAGATGAATATTTATTAAAGTACTATCAACCAATAAATTTTAATCCTCCTCTACAGGTAGATGATGTTGGATTCGTTTAAGGGAATCAAAGAGAGAGAAAGGGATTTTATGTGCCCATATCATCTATTATTTTCAACCCTGAGTTCTCATCATTATCCATAAAGGTGAGATCCTCATTACTAAGATAATTTATAATTGAGAAAACATAGAGGATCCATCCTATTTGGTAGGATAAATGCAAGACCTCAATTACCAAAAGATTTTATAATAGATAGGACACATTGATTTTACTTATGATCTGAATATATTCATCTAGATGTTTGGGTTGGCCTTGTATTTCCCCCCCACAAACGAGGGATCTAAGGGTAGATGTTACCTACTATTGTTAGTATGATATCAGGATCAAAGGTTGTCTCATAATGGTAATTACTGGGTAGACATAAGGTGGATCATATAAGTGAGGCTTTAGTGAGCTAAAGACGTCTTGTGTATGGTAGAAATGAGAGAGATGAGTATTTATCACACATATAATACCTGGTATAGATTAAGTTTCTTTACATTGGGTAGACATGGTAAAGATGGAGATTCCTTTGGGATATGTAAAACCTAGGAAACAACACTTGGGATAGGACTTTCCCAAGGATTCAAGGGTCTCCAGAGGTTTCTTTGTATGACTGATGCTCAGGTTTCAAGCAATGGAAGGGTCCTTCAACAAAGTAGTTTTGACTAGGGGGGTGTGGTTCCTCTCACGATTATAGGTATTATAGACCTTAACATGCCTCAATCCATTGATCTCTAGTAATTTACACTTATTTTATTGGTTGAAGGAAATACTTGAGTGTTTGGTGAACATGGGTGAGATTATTTGGTGAGTAGAGCTTCAAGAGGTATATTTGTTATTTTGTCATGTCAAATGAGGAGGTATGGGGTCCTATATATTGGAAAAAAGGAACCTAGGTGAAGGAGACTACTCATATAGGTCCACCATGTAGGTGTCTCACATAGGGCCCTCGAGTAGGTTGGGCTGGTCATACTATGTCGCATAGGTGGGGTTTGCATGAGCCCCTTGTTATGCAGGTGGGGTAAACCTAGGATGGATTGAGAGAGTTATTTTACTCCCATTTATTATCTAGATATTTAGAGTCCTCGCTTCTAAATACAATCATATCTATGTGAAAAAGGGTGTTTCCCCAAAATCCCGCATTACAATTGGATCTAATCGGAAGTAGAGGGCCTGATCCTGAGGTAGTTGAATATGGATACCAATGAATCCTTCATTCACTACACAATAAATGTTATGTCATACCCTCAGTTTGACATATAACATCACTAATTCAAGTGAAAAATAGTGATATGGAAGTTTGAGTACAAATTTACACAACTCCAATATGTTTTATAGGTAGTTCATGTAGGTCGACAAAACATGTCAGCCATGAAGGTCAGTTGTGTAGGACCATTGCGTTGGTGAACAAGAATTTATAAATAGGATAACATTTTTAATTAGTTCCTATAATAGGTTTTCAAACATGAATTAAATCCTCAGGTTTTATTTCTTAAACCAAAGGTCTTGACATGTGTATATTTTCCTATAAAAAACATTTCCAAGGTGATCCATGACGAAGGAATTGAAGTCCATCTGGTTCCCATTTCCGAGGGAATAACTAATGAGGGGCCTGAAGTGGGATATTATCAAGATACTTACATTGAATGTTTTGAGAAATTTTAGGAGGAAGTTCCTTATTAAGACATCCTCACTAAAAATACTATGCCTGTGGGTGTTAGAGAGGCATCAATACCAATAGTTGAACCATCAATGGGTGATTATTATTAACTACTCTGATTATATCCCTTCCCATTCTATATGTTATCCACCAATATTAATGATTATTTCCATCTGATATCCAGTGCCATCAACATTAGTGCCCAAGTATTTGGGAGGAGACCTCTGGGCAATTCCTCCAACAACATAAGGAAAAGTTGATAATTCATTGGAGGGATCATAACATGGTGCCTCATTGGGTGGACTAATATGAGATTATATATCCCCCTTTGAATGTGGCTATGATTCATACATGGAGGAACATGATGACTTTCACACCTCACACTATTGTTTTGGTGATACATATGAATGTTAATCCCAAATATACCTCTCTATGATCTGTGGTCTCAAATTCCCTAACTTCCATATTTTTTTCGATTTTGGGGTATGGTGGATCTAATTAACGCATGATCCAATAAGACATGAAGTAGATAATAAGTCGATGGGAGGAGGATCAAATATTGCAGTAGGCCGAGGAGTAGTTAGTGGGATAGTTTTTAGGTCTTATAGATGTTTTATCCAAAGTGAATCTAAGCCATGCCAAGTGGAGGAGAATCAACTCTTCATTGATGAGAAATCACCCCAGATGGTACACCTTCAAGAAGAATTATATTTTTTTAAGGAAGATATTTTGAAACATCATAAATGCCTAAAGAGGGTCTTGGTACATGGAAGGGATGATGTTTCAACGAATAAGGAGAAACATCTTCACGATGAGGAGGTTTTCCCCACAAAATGGTTGGGCTTTGACAAACCATGTATAATGATCAAGATATAGTTGAACAGATCAAATCCTATGTCAAGAATCATTTGTAAAACATGATGGAGAGACTCCCACATGTGGAAGTTCCATGAAATTTTAAAATATAAATGAAAACGATTTTATTACCAACTATCTATTTTTATGTTCCTTTACCAAATGTTAGCATAACATAAAATTGAAACCAAATAATTTTATGGAATTATTCTATGTCAAAGTGTTGAAATTAAAATGATTGGAATGGGAGAGTTCTCAATGTTTTCCCTAGGTGTGTAGAACTAGAAAATGTAGTTCAAATATTTCTAGTGTCACATGACAGATGTTAAATAATCTGTGTCTTTTTTTCATCTCCCTAATTTTATCCAAATTCACATATAAGGGTGTCTTAGAGAGGGATAATTGGTTTATTATTAGACTAGTCTTTATAGGTTTTCAAACTAACATGTTTGTTTCTGACGCTTTCGCTGGGGCGCATGCGCATCCGTCACGTAGGGGGAGGACGTGCGACTTGTGGCCCCATATTCTCGCTTTCCAAAGGTGGGCGACATCCAATCCTTATTTAGGGATGTCTTCTCCTAGATCAAAACTAGGATGATGGGATGTCGGTTCTTCCTTCGGGAGATTCCTCCTCGGAGCTTGTCACCTAGTTTGGGTCTCCCTTATAGCTTTAAGACGTATTCGTGAATCTCGTTCCCAGTGCCATATCTTCGTGGACACCAGTTAATTATGCTGCTTCTGTCGAGATGCTCCAAGGGGTTTGGTTGGGGAAGCAACCTTTGGTTAAGAGAATGGTCACGCTAAAGCGTCGTTGGCGTGTCTTGACGCAGGGGGATTGGAATGTCTGTCTTCTGTCCCTTATTATAGGGCTTCTTGAGGGGGCGGAAGCCTGAGGCATCCCACATCGAATGCGGGGAATTGTATGCCATAGGTGTGTATCTAAGGTTTTCCTCATCTTACCATGTTTAACATGGGGTATTCCGCGAGTTTAACATCCAGCGGAGATGGACCGGACTGATCAGAACACTGAGAGTGTATCAGATAAAAGAACCCCCTGAAGGGAACTCCGATGTTGGGTCTAGCATGTGGGCGGCTTCCCGGATATTGTGGAGGAGAATAAGGTGTCTTGATCCTATCGAGATGTGGCGGATTGGGTAAGAATCAGGATGGGTGATGAAGTGAAGCGGCTTGAACCTCATGGAGGCTTCTTACGTATCCCCGTGGCATGGAATCAAAGTCCGTGTAGTTCGATGACACGGTGGGACACCTGAAAAGGCGACCCGTGAGAATGAACGCATGGATGGGACCCAATGGGAGTAAGGCCTCTGGGTCGGGGCATGAGATTCCTGAGGCACATGGCTCTAGGGAGAGGTCAAGATGGTACATGGGTGTTAGATATGGGGCTTACACTCTGAGGCGGCCCACAATGATGGATATGGGGATTACGCTCCGAGGAGGCCCACAATGGTGGATATGGGGATTACGCTCTGAGGCTGCCCACAATGGTTGATATGGGGATTATGCTCTGAGGCATCCCACAATGGTTTCTATGGGGCTTACACTCTGAGGAAGCCCACAATGGTTGGTGAACCAACGCGAAGGGTTCAGAACGACCGGGTGATGGGATCGATCCTCGTGGAGGCTTCCTACATATCACCATGGTAGGGAATCAAAGTCTGCATAGTTCGCTTATACAGTTTAACGTCGTATTGGATGGGGGAATATGGTTTAACGTCATGTTGGACTGGGGCATATGCGGATTACACTCTGAGGCGGGCCATGGTGGATAGATGTGGCTTACACTCTGAAGCGGCCCATGGTGTTGGTGAACTGACGTGAAGGGGTCGGAATGACAGGGTGGTGGGCTTGAACCATGTGAAGGCTTCCTACGTACCATGCCTTGACAGGGATCAAAGTCCTCGAATTTCACTGAGATGGGGCTTACTCTCTGAGGTGGCCCATGGGAGGATGTCCTGGTCGATGCTCACTCTAAGCCCACGTGAGTCATGCTCGGTGTGAGAAATAAGAGGCAGCAGGGACCAGACGATCACGTCACGAAAGGTGCATTTGTGGGAAGCGAAGAGGGGATTATGCATTGAGCAGCCCATGGTGTCGGGACATACTCTAGGATAGAGGCCCGAGGTGCGAAAAAGCACAGAGGGAGAGGGATTTGGGACCGAACAAACTAGATGCCTTGTTCCCTATCACGCCCTCCACTGGCCTTAACGGTGGGGAAGTACGGAGGTGCATGGGTGATACCTTCCGTAAAAGAGGCTAGGAGCTTATACCGGGGTGGATTCTCTTCCCCCATGGACAGACACCACTCTGATAGGGAGGATATCATCCCATATGAGGGTGATCCCATCCCCGTGGAGATGAGCGGCGTAAAGAATGTCTGAGCCGGGGGGACCCTGCGTGCAAGGCATGGGGTCAGATCAAAGTTTAATTTCATGTGTTGAGGATGAGGTGCATGGTAGTTTAACATCCTGTTGCTCAGACGAGGTGGGTTCACTCCACATCCCTAAGACTTACATGACCGGTACCCTCTGCTCCATGTGGGAGGGAAGGTACCGGCAATGCCATAGTGAAGGGGGGTCGCAGAGTGAACCATCTAGGGGTCCAAGTTAGCGTGGCTATGTGAAGAATCAATATCCGTTAGCGTGCCCATGCGAAGAAGAATAAGTCAAAGCAATGCAATGGGAAACACCACCCAAGGGACCTTGAGGTTACTTCATACGAGCCTGGAAGGCCGCACGGGAAAGAAACGCTTGGTGTGTATGCCCGGTGTGTATGCCCAGGGCATACAAAAGGAGAATATCGGGCACCTACGTAGGGAGGCACCTGGGGGCATCGAGGTGAGGGGTCCCAGGGCTTGCGCGCAAAGAAAGGGTTTGCACAAAAACACCGGTATGGTGCGTAATTGGGGCAGAGGTATTGCACACGGCTAGGAGGATCACGCGCAAAGGACGTAAATTGCACGCGAGGGGCAAAGGACAAACCCTAAGGCAAGGCCACACCCCGTGAACGGATTTCACACAATTGGACCTTTTTGCGTGCAAGGGAGTAACCTTGAAGGGTTTGGAATTCTATTTAAGCTAGTGGTATTGTGTGTAAAGGCGGATCCTGGGGTGAAGTTGTGCGAAAAGGGTCAGTACCTGAAGGCCATCTTGCGCGCACAAAAGTCCTTTTTTGCGCATGAGAGCCAGTTCAAATTCCACAACCCAGAAATGGAAGAGTTATCCTTCTATTTATAGGCCTCCAACGCCACGGAATCCAGGCGGCATGTGGAATTTTGGATGCTAGAGACAGTGGCGCGGAAAGTTAACTGCGTGAGCGCGGGTGTGCAAATATTGCGAGCCTGCACCGGGGACCCTTCACGAATCCCAGACTCCTTGCACGTGCATCCATTATTTCACACGCATTTTTCTTTTTTTCACGCAACTCATCTGGGCCCTTCGGACCGGGCCTCCGGGTCTGAATATGACTTCGCTTCATCATTTCGAAACTTTCATTAGGAGTTACGAACTTTTCGGCATCTACAAATGCCCCCCCTGGAATTGGATCGGCAAGAGGTCGCAATGATCGGATTCCGAGGGAAACGCTGAAAAGCCGAAGTGTTGAACTTCATGGTCCCCTGGCACGCAAAAAATGGTGCGGCGTGAAAAACTCTGGGTCGACGCGAAATCTAATTTCCACGCGGCACGGAACTTCTGGCTTCACCTATATAAGGGGCCATGGGTCCCATGATCCGTACGCAACCTTCTCGCATGATAAGCTTCGAGATCTCGTGCATGAAATTTCCTCTGCTCCTGCACATAAAACACGCTTTGACAGCGCACCATTCCTCTGAGTTCCCGTTGTATTTACGTGCAAACCCGGGATATTCCATGCCGACTGCTCTGATTTCGCGCCCAACTTCAAAATTTCACGCAACAGGTCCAGATTTCACACAACCCATCTAGATTCCATGAAACTCATCCAGATTCCGCGAAACTCTCTCAAAGCACTTGGCTGGGAGAAGATGGATGCAAACCATGTCGAGGAGGGGGAAGCCGCCGCTCGTAGGGATGAAATGGTGGTGAACGAAGAGGATTATGGAACCAGGGTGGTTGTTTCCAACAACCATACCTTGTTCAACATGCTAACCCCTGCCCAGAAGAAGTATCCTCTATCCAACAACCTTCCACTCTGGAACTTCGGCATTTTGGAGGAGGTTTCACTGCCAGGATTTGAGGTTGATACACTACGGTCATGGGTGACCTGAGAGGATGACCTTTGCGAATACAATATCACCAACAATGGTCTTCCTGCTAGAGAGACTAGGCACATGGATGAATATTTCCTCCACCCTAGGACCAGGACCATTGCTAGGGGTGATCCTGTTGCGGAGACTTCCCCTTCCCTCTATGAGAGCACATTCCGTTAGAGCATCACAGAAGACAATAAGGATGGCTGCAAGATTGGGATCTGCGGTCCAGTTGAAACTTCACCAATGAGTGGGTCTTGGCGTACTGGGTTTTCCATACATGCGACCAATTCGGGGCTGAGCTGCGGCACATTGGTCTATTCGAGGCGGTGTGGACGTCACAGTTCCACTTTTACTGCAAACCTAAACTCGGGCCGGAGCTGTTCACCAGGTGATCCCCTAACACCAACACATTCTCTCTTCACTAGGGGGAAGTTGGTTTCAGTCTCTGGGACGTCCACTACATTGGAGGTATCCCGCTGGAGGGCTACCAATACAATGAGTTCCTTCCCCCAATGAACACCTGGGAGGACAGATCACGGACCGCCATACTGACATGGCACCTGCTGGACCTGACCCAAGAGAGGATGAAGGTCAAGGAATTCTTGAAGGACATCGCCTACAAGGACTGGTTCAACCTGTTCCCAGAGACGGACCCGACGATCAAGATTTCGGGGTGGTGAAAATGGTGCCCAACTGCAGCTTAGAGGAGCAATAATGGATAGTAATAAAGGATCCTGGAGACGGGGTAATACCAATCCTAGTTCTACCTCATTATTGAGACCCAGGACCCGAATGTCCAATATGCCAGGTTCCTCGCCACTTTCCTGAGCGGGTGGCTCCTTCCGGTGTGGGACACAAGGATAGGAATCCGTCCAACAACCCTAGTGATGGCGGGAACCATGACCACCAACGAAAGGTTCAATCTGGGGGTCCCCATGCTGGCTAGGTTGTACGCCATTCTAGGATGCATCTCAAGAGGGGGGTCGCCTCGTAGGGTGTGTGACCCTTTCCAGATGTTCCACGGCTGGGTGGCGGCTCATCTTGGCGGTTACACTTTCCCAAACGTCGTTCGTCAGCTGGCCAATGGCTTGTGGCCATCTCTGCTGAACATTGCCAGGGTCGTGCTAATGACGCTTAACGAGGCGGGAGTAAGGATTAGAATTGGTAACCACACCAACTTTAACTTCATCCCATTCCCCACCCCCGTTGGTCAAATGTTAGACAACATGCATGGCTCACTGAAACAAAAGGAATACTTCCAGAGCATTCGAGGCGGTGTGCTTGTAGCTCAGATTGATCGGAAGATCATCTGTGAGCCTTACGTGCCGTCCCGATTCGCCAGGAAGTTTGGGTGCCTCCAACAAATGCCGAAGAGGGTATTCATGGATGACTGGGAGGAGAGGAACCCTTGATTCCTTCACCATATGTGGTTATGTTCAAAACTTATGGTTTTGTCAAATTCATTACCCTCCCTCCCACCGAGGCCGATGATGGCCTATCAACCGAGTATGCCGAACATTGGGATATAGTGTACCCAAGGGGATTTTGCGCAAGTGAGTTCGGCAACTCGAGACTACCCACATGGAACCCAGGCGACGAGAGACAGGCAAGGTGCCGATAGAAGGGGGGAATAGGGGCGCGTCAGGCAGTGAGGCCTACGTAGGCCGAGACCACAACAGCGGGGACATCGCATGGTGTTGCTGTGACCTCCTTGCCTGGAGGAGGGTCACACGGGGTGACCCTAGAACTACCCAGGAAGCAGATAAGGTACCCACTCGAACCTTCCCATGATGCAATCATCCCGACATTGTGGTTGGCCTGGATGAACGTACTGCAATCAATGAGCGCCGAATCCTTCTGGAAGAAGATAATGTAAGATGGGATCCAGCTGCCAAAAGTTGGGCTCATTCGGGTTACCGACCAGGTAAACTTTCATCTATGGAATGCCTACCTAATGGCCATGGACAGGTACGCGCGCCAATGAGGTCGGCGTGTGGAGACACCTTTTCTAGTGAAAGTGATGCTCGACTAAGAGAATGAACTGGAAATGATGCCACCGAGAGACGACGATAGTGACGACGAGTCGGAGGAAGAGGAGGAAATAGGAGAAGACGAAGGATCTCAGAGAGGGTCCCGCCAAGAGAGCCTACAAGAGAGTGGTAAGATCGTCAGCTCTGACATAGACATAACTGAGCTAATCGAGGTCTGTCTCTATCCTTATTTATCCTCCTTCTTTTTCCATTCTCTTCTACAACTCCTAACCCATTTCTTTATCTCACTTAAGAGAGTATTGGTGCTGATCAGGTGCCCCGAATAGAGGAAGGAGAAGAGGCGCTGGTGGAATAGGGAGGTGCTCCGACACCCATAATCGAACTGACAAGCACTGAGGGGTATCCTGCCACGATAGCTCCTGTAGCATCCAGAACACTAGAGGCTAATGATCTGGGTTTCTATAAGTCCCTTTCATTGTGACTGGTGGTTACCGTTAGAGAACTCAACTAATCAGGATGCTCCCTGTACAGTGATCTCGACTTTGGAGGCCTGTCAGTCTGCTGAGCCCGAGCCGTCCATAAGGGAATTAGTGGAATATGTACCGACTCCTTTAGAACATAACTCCCAAACTGAGTCGGCCCCAACAATTGGTGAGCAGGGGGTGGTGGACTTCAGTGGTTCGGTCATTGGAGTGAGGCTCGAAACTGATGAAAGCACCGCCGATGTCAGGGTGAGAGAGGAAGGTCGCTCGGATGTTGAGGATCCTATTCTTCCAGAAGGCATCCCTGAGGCAGATCCTGCTACTGAGCTTCTAGCTATCTTCCATGTATATTGTCCCACTGATCTCGAGGAGATATTTGATTCAAACTCAGAAGTGGCCGAGGAGAGTCAGATGACACGGCACAAAGGGGGGAAGTGCATCCAACATTTTCTCAGGCAGCCTCAAATGGATTGGCTGAGGCGGATGGGATTGCTCCAGACCTAGCTGCGTTTCCTATGCGCTAGAGGGGCTGATGCTCAACGCACTCATCTGACGGTCTGTGATTACACGGCCGAGAAGATACATGAAATCAGCCGGCACACCGACGTTGCCCAGTGTCGGAAATAATCGGTGATCACCCGAGCGTTCCTGAGGGCGGAGCAGGAAGTCCGATGCCTCGAAGAGAAGGAAACAGAGAAGAAGACCTTCATCACAACATGATCTGTGTTCATGAAGCAACTAACGGCCCAGCTAGCTGACGCCCAAGAACAACAGATGGAGGTGAGTCACCAGATTACCGAGCTTCAAACTGAATGGGCGCAGGCACAAGCTAGGATCAGCGAACTGCGCTCTACAACTGTTGATGAAGAGAGAGTCTTGAGGGAGCAAGAAGCTATCCTAGAGACCAATAGCCAAAGGGTAGCGGTGTTGGAAAAATGCCTCCAAGAAGCTGACCCTTAAGGGCCCTGTTTTGGCCAGCTCATGATCTTTTTTTCTCCCAATGTATGGACAAATCCATTTATCTGTACCTTTGGTTTAGAATGCTCTTCCATAATCCTGAAATAAATAGCAATTCATATCTAAGCCCATGTGGGATGTACCCACTGTGAGGAACAAAGAACGCTCATATTATCATTTCGTTCGACCGTGGGAGTGCCATCCAAACTTCGGGCATCCTAAATCGAGTTCGGATTTCCGAGGAGAAGAGGGAGGCCCATCCAAAGGAAGGGGACCTCAGACCTTATCGATGTATCACCTCCTCAACATGCTCTAACATACAAGTAGGGAAATGATGGGGGCATTGAAATCAATTTGAACATAGGGAGATGAAAAAGGTGAATCACGTTACCCAAATTTGGAACACTATGGGAGGAGCGTAACGATGGAGGATAGTTGTTAACAATGACAGAAACACAGCATCCATATCGCATTGGCCTGAAATGGGGACAACAAATGAGGGCTGCCCACTGACAATGTTTGCAACATGGGGCCTAACTCAAATATCATCGATCAGTCTTCCGGAACATTGGCCTAGGATAGCAGGTGGACCATAGGTCGATCATCCATACTGTTACAATAGGTGGACCAAAGGTCTATCATCCATATTGTTACAGCAGGCGGACCACAGGTCAAGCATCCACACTGTTAGGGGGTCCCATCAAACGTGAAAGGGGATGAAGATCCGAATAAAGGGGCACACAAAGCATGGAAAGTGAAGTGGTGGTTTTTTCAAACAGAATCCAACACTCCCAAAATTATGCCACCATGGTGGTGGCACATTAAGCAGACACATTAATCTGGTCCCGGACCATCCCTACTTTTTAGACAGGACCTCTCTAGTGAGAGAACTGTCACTTCCCAACATCACTATGGGGCATCCCAAACTCACTCGGGGTAGATGCTACAATTACACCACTCCTTAAGAAGTCGGTCCAAGAGGCCAACAGTTAGGAGGGATGAGATTTGGTTATCCCTGAGTCTGGACCCAAGAAAAAATGTCTGGGCATTCCTACGTATATCATAAGGATGAGAATCAAGCCCCACATAGATATTGAAAAGGTCTTAGTTTAAAGTCTTAGAACTCGGACCAAGGATTATTAAGGAGGGTGGGAGACGCATGGTAAGGTGATTACAAAACCCAACGTCAATGAGGATGAAGTCCTGCTTACCATGCATTCCTTGGAAATGTGTTCTAGTCAAGGGACCAAACACGAAAGTCAGGCTAGGCCCATGGGGAAATGCCCGGGCACTCCTACGTATCTCATAAGGATGAGAACCTAGCCATACGAAGTTCTCAGGGGTGCCTTTTAACATCGTGCAGGACAAGAAATATGAGGTCTAATTCTTATAATAGGGTGCACGCTGGGTGGCTATTGCAAACCCGACGTGAATGTGGACATAATCCCATGCCACGCCACGCGGTCCCGTGGTCAAGGTCCCAAAGGCAGGACAGACACGATGGATTAGCGGACCTCAAGATGGACACTTAGACAAGAGGTCTGGTCATTCTTACGTATCTCATAAGGATGATAATCAAGCCATACGTAGTTCTTGGGGGTGGCACGACACAGGAAGGTACCTGTGGCAAGGATGAAAGGGGCGTGCGGGTCTAGTCCTGGCACCAAAAGAATCTTCATTTGATATATCTTGTTTGTCCTTGAAGGTGAGTGGTTTTTCTTTTGTGGAGCGACCGGCCTAGGGTAGGAATTCCTGGCATCGCCACAATAATCAAACCATATACAGGCATTGACAGATGGTATGGTAATTGACCAATACCCAACGTGATGTCCCCTATGGAGAGGTCATCACAATGTAGTGTCGTTTTTCGTCGTGTGGACGGAACGATATCATCACAGTTTATTGTCATGTGGTAGGAAAAACCAGCATATTTTAAGGTCATATGGATTTGACCTGGGAGAACACACGTGATGCGATAAGTCGTACCCCACACAGATGAGGACATAATCCCATACCATCACCGCGTGCGATTCCGGGAGAGGATCCTCGGGCCAAGGGGCCAGTGAGGGTTTAAAGATCATGGGGCAGGAGACACTTGCCTCCAGCTGATCTGGGCCCGAAACGAAGTGTCTGGGTGACCCCTCATTTCCCGTAGGGATGAGGGTAAAGCTGTGCATCGTACTTAGAGAAAACCCAAGCCTATAATTTTAGCTCTCGGATCACGGGAGCCCCGAGAGACGCCGTAACACATCTTTGTCATCTTAACGTGTGGAAGTACACTGAGGGTTAGTGCAAGGAGTGTCAAGATTCCACCTTGACACGATGGGGTGGAACATAATGTGAATCATGAAACCAACATTCAGGGCCTGATGGATTCAACGTGACGATGGAGGACTATTGCAGACCATGTTCGTAGCACAACATCCTGTCGTGTTAGCCTAAAATGGGGACAAAAAAATGTGCATCAACCGATGACCATGTTTGCAACGCAATATTTGTATCAATTTTTTGTTTGAAACCCTTGGGGGCATTGGACCGTGACGGTAAGAGAGCCCTTAGGCATTGTATCCAGGCTGTTCTTGGGGGTCCGTCCAGGTGTGGAAGATAATGGGGGCTCAAATGAAGCGGAGCACAAAGCTTGAAAAGTGTATGAAACTTGCCTAAGTTGAATCTAACACTCTATGTCCTAGACCAGTGTACTCTGAACATGTTAGTGGACCAATGAAAAGGGTCGAAGGGCTCATTTTGAGAGCGGCCAAAAGATGGAGGATTCCCGGGAGAAGGGGGAATGGTTCCAAAAACCCTATACCACACCTATATATCCCCCTTGTGGAGAGGGACAGGCCAACAGGCCGAGGTGATCGGGAGATCGTGGGATCTTTTATGAGAAGGGGCCAGACCTGAAATCTAGGTGTTCATGCATTCCTACGTATCCCATAATGATGGGAATCAAGCCACACGTAGTTCTAAAAGCACAGTTTAACATCATTTAGGACGATGAGAAGCATTTCATCCAGTAATGTGTATGACACGACGAGTAACCCAACATGAATGAGGACATGATCCCACACCACATCGTATAATTCCACGGGAGAGAACCTGGTCCAAGGGACCAAGGCTGGCCTAACCAGCTCACAGTTTAACGTCTTGTTGTGGGGACAAAAATAAGAGGATGACACCCCAGATAAGGGAGGAGTACGGTACGACAAATAACCCAATGTGAATGAGGACATAATCCCACTCTACATCGTACAATCTGAGTAAGAACTTGGGCTAGGGCCCTAGAAGGCAAAGGGGCCTAATGTTAGGCCTCAGTCACGAGGGAGTACACACCATTAGGATAGACCTTATGAACAATGAAAGGTCCCTCCCATTTGGGCTCCAACGTGGGTGGTTTCCTGTTGGGGATCATTGGCACCCTAAGGTCCAGTACCAGGTCACCTTGCAGGAAGGAGTGGAGGCGAACCTTCTTGTTGAAATCTCGAGCCATCCTGCTCTGATGCCTTTCCAGGTTGTGCAAAGTGCGAAGCCTATTCTCATCCAGCACTTCCAATTCGTCTCGATGGATTTCAGAAACTCTATCTAGAGTTTGCTGGTCATAGACCACTGTGCGCAATGAGGGCAACTGGATCTCGACGAGCAGGATGACCTCAGCTCCGTACACTAGGGAATACGAGGTCACCTGGGTAGAATTACGAGTCGTCGTCCGATAAGACCAGAGGGAATTGGGGAGCTTATCCGGCCAACTCATTTTGTTCTGGCCAACCATATTTTTCAGAATGTTAGATAGGGTTTTGTTAAATGCCTCGATCTATCCATTCGCATGCGCATGATAGCGGGAGGTATGGTTAGAGTGAATGTTGTACTAGGCGTACAATTTCTTCAACTCTGTTGCTCAGATGTTGGTTATGTTATCAGTGAGGATAGCGCAAGGTACTTCAAATCGATAGATGATGTTGGAACTCACGATGTCGGCGATAGAATGAGCTTTGACTTCCTTGATCAGAATTGCCTCTTCCCACTTGGAAAAGAAATCTGTAGCGGTCACAATGAACCTGCATTGGTGGGTTGTCTCTAGTGGGTAAGGTCCCACGTCATCCAACCCCAAACTACAATGGTCCCAGAATAATTGGTAGTGTTAAGAGGCTCTGGTGGACGATTCACAATGTTAGCATGAACATGGCACACATGGCACCTCTTGGCGAACTCGATGCAGTCATGGATCATTGATAGCCAGAAGTACCCCAGCCTCCATATCTGGTGAGACAACTTTGACCCGGCCTAATGAGTGCCACAGGAACCGGCATGAACCTCTTGCATGACATGTGGAATCTCGACTCTTTGAACGCAACAGAGGAGAACACCATCAAATCCACATTTATAAAGGATCTTCTCAAGGGTGGGGCCGCTCTAGAGGGTAAACTATAGCGTGTGACATCGGATTCACTCGCGCTCAGCCCGGTCTAATGGAAGATTACCATGTTGGAGGTATTCAACCAAGGGTGTCCTTTAATCTAGAACTATTTTGTTCACTACATCCAAAATACCCGGAGCTCCTGATGTAAGGGCACCGACAGTAAGATGGTTTACCCGCGGGTCGTGATCATTCTATGGGGTAATGGGAGTAATGAATCTCTGATGTGCCACGTGGATAATCAGATCATCCTATTCAGGCTCTGAAAGCGACGCGGACAGGCTAGCCAAAGCATCTGCTCGGCCATTCTGCGACTGAGGGATTTGAATGACCTCTGGCCGAGAAGGGAACTGGGCCATTAGATGGAGGGTGCACTCCAACAATGGCACGAGTTCTGGCTTTCTGACAACATAGTAATCGTTGACCTTCTTGACGACCAGCTTGGAATCCCCTTTCACATGCAGATGGGGCACGTCGATCTCAAGGGCCAGCTCGAGGCTAGTAATGAGGGCATGATACTTTGCCTCATTGATGGTGCAGCCCTCTAACAATAGGAATGAGTACGGCAGAACGGCTTGCTCTAGGGTGATGAAGACGATACCCAGACCTACTCTGTTGTGCCTAGGATTGTTGAGTCTCCTACTGGTGGGGTCTGAGAGGCACTGTCAAAGTACATTTTCCATCATGGGACGACGTAATAGACTGAGAGGATTGCCTCATCAGGCAAACCTAGGTCCATCGGCTGATCCATGGAGGTTGGGTGGGTGGCTAGAAAGTCCGCCAATGCCTGTCCTTTGATAGCCTTCTGAGGCACAAACCTGATGTCAAACTGCTGGAGGATCACCGCCCACCGTGCTAGTCGGCCAGTCAACATAGGCCGGTTCAGGGTGTACTTCAATGGGTCTACCCAGGAGACCAACTGTACCTTGTGGTGATGCAAGTAGTGCTGCAATTGTTTTACTGAAAATACAAGCGCAAGGTATCTCTTCTCGATAATAGAATATCTGATTTCCATCTCGAGGAGCATGAAACTAAGGTAGTAGAGGCTATTCTCTGTCCCCACATTATTCTTCTGGGAGAGAAGTGCTCCGAGGGACCGTTCCAGGGTGGTCACGTAAAGGACCAGTGGGTTTTCGGAGACCGGTGGCATCAAGACCGAAGGTTGGAGAAGATACTGCTTGATTTCCTCAAAGGCGGTCTGACACTCTTCATCCCATTCATAGGTAGCACCTTTCTTCATGAGTTTGGAAAAGGGATTACACTTGCCAACCATATTCGTAATCAATCGGCGTATGTAGGCTAAGTGGCCTTGGAGACCTCGAAGCTCCAGAATATTGCTCGGGGGAGGCATCTGGCTGATGACCTTGATCTTCTCTGGGTCTATATAAATTCCTCGGTACCTGATGACAAAGCCAAGGAACTTTCCGAAGGTAACCCCGAAATCACACTTCAACGGGTTCATCTTCAGGTGGCGGGAATGGAGGAACCGAAACACTTTGTCAAGGTCCTTCAGATGGTCCTAGCACAGGTGAGACTTCACCACCAGATCATCATCGTAGAACTCCACCAGTGTTCCCAGAATCGCTTGAATATGTGATGCATGGCCCGATGATAGGTGGCGCCCACATTCTTCAGGATGAAGGGCATGACCCGATAACAGAATGTGCCGTGGGGGTGCTCTGAAGGCAGTGAACTCCTCATCCTCAGGGGCCATTCAGATCGGGTTGTACTCGGAATACCGGTACATGAAGGAGAGGGATTGGAAGTCGGTCGTGGCATCAATCAACAACTCTGTCACTGGAAGGGGAAACTAATCCTTCAGATAGTGGCAATTGAGATCGCGGAAGTCGTTATAGACCCTGATATGTTCTTTCTTCTTCCTAACTAGCACCATGGTGGCTAGCCACCTGGGGTACTAAACTTCCTTAATGAAGTTGGCCTTGATGAGGTTATCAACCTTGGCCTCGACCATGGCACCATGGGAAGGGTGCAGCTTTCTGGGAGGCTGTTTGAACCTGCGATGGTTTTTTGGGAGGCCAAGGCAGTGGATGACTACATAAGGATATAGTCCTGGCATCTCATCGTAACTCCAAGAAAACACATCATAGTGATGTTTGACGGATTCCACATACCATTGCTGCTCCTTGGGGGGTATGGAAGCACTGACCAATGTGGGTCTCGGGTCCGCCTCGCTACCGAGGTTCACCTGTACCAACTCATCGACTGTGGTGGAGATGCCTTCCTCAAAGGCGAGGGTGGGGGGTATCCTCTATATCCCCTTGTCCACTTGTGGAGGGATCTTCTACAAGGGGAGTTTCTTCCGAGCCACCAAGACCTTATGAGAGGCTGGTACTGGCTTGATTGGCAGTGGTCATCTTATCATGAGACTCATGTGCCATTGAGACCATAGCGATGAAGGCAGTCGATCCAATACCATCTGGCCTTTGGCCCAATGGGACACACTTGATGACATCAAAACAATAGTGGCATGTCAGCTTGAGCTGATTAATTCTAGCCCGGCGAAACAGACACGTATGACGTACTGCCGTTGTCATGAGCCTGACATCCCAATACCGTATAGGGGTAGGAGGTTCTGGGATCACCTGATCCTGGTTGGTTTAGGAGTACGAAGTGATTTTACACCATCGCTTGGACCTGGGAATATGCCTTCCTCTTTTACCCAAAACGACAAAGAATTTCCCTATGTCGGGGGTCGTGGACTCCAACCGATGGATTGGGAATACGTAGGCATCATTCAAACATGACCAAGTGTCACTTGTGACTATGGTTAGCTCAATCTCACCTGCCAGAACCTGCTTATCCTTTCTCTTGTAATAGTCATCGTCCAAATAACGGGCTTCAAAAGAGGTAAATTGAGACGCATCTCCTTGGAGCACACCTACTAGACCATTAGGAGAGTATTTGAGGCATTGGTGATACGAAGAGAGGATCACCGAGTGAAGGTGGAGCCACGACCTGCCCATAAATGCGTTGTATGCAGTGTCCTGGGAGACAACCATGATTTCGGTGCTAGAAATTAGGCCACAGAATTGGGTCTTCAAGCGGATCTTGCCAACTGGAGTTTTCTCGGTCCTGTCATACCCTTGGATTCTGAGGTTGGATGGAGTTAAATCATCCTCGGACAAACCCAACTTTCATAGTGTCCAAGTCGAGATTAGGTTAATCCCATAACCCGTATCGACAAGACAACAACGGACTACCACGCCATTGAACTGGCCAGTGATGTACAACGGAAAAATGTGCCCCTGTATGGAAGGGTTTTTTCCTTCACCAGATAATGAGATAATTGCCTGGCATTTTGCATTCTCAATTTCCTTGACGTGGAAGGTTTCTATAGCCGATACCTCTGTCTCAAATTGGAGGGGGCTCTTTAGGGCCTTATAAAGTGCCTCATGCATTTCATAAAATAGGAAATGATCCTCAAGGATAGAAATCCTTACTAGAATGACAACCAAGTGCATTATAATATCATACTTATGTGCCAGACGCGAGCCTCTACTTATAGAAGTCCGCTCTGCAATTGGAAGCACGATGGGCCCTGCTGGCTAGGCCGGTGGCTGACTGGTACTAGGAATATCTCGCTGTTCACTAGTCGAATCCCAGGGAGTGGCTGTAGATGATGACCAGAAGGCTGGGGCCGGCTGGTGGCAGGGCGGAGCTGGTCGTGGCATGACCGATGAGGTTCCGCCTGATCCAGCAATACAAACAGTGTTGGATGCAAACCTCTCGCCATCGGATGAAGGGGACGCGTGTGCTGAGCTCTAAACTGGGCCTGTTGTCTGGTCTCAGCGGTGCACACAACCTAGCTGGAGGTGCCAACTGTCGTGTCCTGGCGATTCATGTAACCACGGCTCCGACGACGTTGGCAACTGTTGGGGACATTGGGAAGGTCTACTAGGAGTTCCCCATCGTCGGGGGGTCAAAAGGAGATTTACCAACTCTACGGTGTTAACCGAAGCATACCCCTGATTTTCACTTGAGGAGTCATCTACCACTGGGCAGAGTCTTTGAGGGATCTCCATTACTGGGGGCATAAAGTCTCCAAGTGTGTGGGACGATGAAGGCATTGGCAGGACGCGGGGTTTCTACTTGCGTCGTCGTTGCCAGCTCTTCTGGTAAGAGGCTGGCTGAGATGATGATGCCGAAGTAGTAACCACAACCTCTAAGGGATCTGGATGATTCTGGCACACACGAATGATGCCATGGTCACGGGCAATTGTCTTGCAGGCCATGTAGTCATTATACTTATGGGACCCATTATCGGGAACCTACTTCCATCCACCTTCGTCTCCAATACTGTCATCCGATATCACAAAGACACCTTCCACTTGTGCCGGGGATAGGCCCAACCTGACAATATTGTGTTCAATCTGGTCTTGGAGCTAGTTCCTGAACATGTAGCATCGCTGGATGGTGTAACCCAGGGTCCGGTGATAAGGGTAGTAGTTGGGGTGATCAATGAGATGTGCTTCTTCTGGCTTTCGGCACTCAGTCCATCACACAATTCTCTACTCCAACGCACTACAGAAGTAACCAGGGACTTGAGACTCCTCAAACGAGTAGGTCCAATCCCTTTTGTCCGGAAAGGGGTCTCTTGGAGGCTGACCCTGACAGGGGGCTGGAGGATCATGCTAAGAAGTCAGAACCTGATTATCTCACCTAGGCAGTGGTGGTGCGTTACGTGGAGGCGCTTGCCGATTTTGAGGCAGTCGCTAGTGGGATGGAAGCTGTGCCCGTGGGGGCAGACCCCTATGGGGATGTAGAGTTGGCCTCACTAGTAGAAATTCTATCTGCCTAGGGGCCTCTATCTGGGCCACCATAGCAGGCTCGACTCTGGAATCTCTCCTTGCTGGCATTACAAGAGGTAGCGGGCGTGCATGACTGGCCTGTTGCAGGGCTTTTTCGAGGCGTTGAGCCTTGTCTGAGAAGTCCCAGAACCCTCTGGGGTAATTTTGAATGATTAGAGAAGGAACCAACTCTACTTTGACGCTACCTATGCAGATTGTCAGTAATTGATCCCGAGTTAGTGGAATGTCAAGGTAGTATGTGGGCCCTTTCCACCGGGCGATGAAGTTTGCGACTCACTCATCGGGCCATTGCTTGCACCTGAAGAGGTCGGTGATGTTCATCTTATGGGTTGTGGAACTGAACTGTTAGAGGAATTTCCTATGAAGGTCCTCCCAGCTAGTCACAGATCCGATAGGGAGCTGGCTATACCAGACGAAGGTCGGCCCCTCTAGTGTCTGGACAAAGCAACGGAGCATGGCGGCCTCCTGCTGCGCTGGAGTCACTAACATATGACCACACCTTGAGTTGAAGTGGGATAGGTTCTGCAGCGGGTCTCCTGTACCGTTAAAGGGATAAACAGTGGGGTTCCCAAATCCCGGAGGTGCAGAAATATCATCCACCCATGCTGGGTACAGCTTGCCGTCTGGTGGGATCGCCACTTGCCGAGTTTCCAAAGCCTCTAAGCGGGCGATGAGTGCTGCCATCAAATCGTTTGGACGTGGGTTCCTGTCCTGACGGGGATCCCTAACCACAAGTACATCGCTGGGCTCTTCAATTCAGTAGACAAGATCACTAGCTCGTGGATCAGCTGGTGGAGCGACCCTTGGCGTGGCGGGAGGAACCCAAGTGGGGTCTCTTGGGTGATCATTCTGCTTAGGAGGGTTTGGCGAAACATATCGCGACCTATTGCTGTGAGCTCTGACCTCTCCTCTGTTAGAGAACACAGTATGATCGAGGTTTCCTGGGAGGATCTCACTGAGGGGTAGTTGTTCCTGCCCCTACTGCCCCAGCCTAGGGTCACTGTAGTCGGGTCGCCGCTCTGCAATTCACTCATCCAGAAGCTCATTGACCAACCTCTTCTGCTCAGCAAGCTGCTGGAATAACATGGATTTCTTAGAATATTCCTCTTCCTTCTGTACTGAGGTAGATGGGTCGGAGTTCTTGATATCCCCAACATGCTCTTTACCCTTGACAATAATCCAGCTCAGTGCTAACGCCTCAGTGGGTAAGGGGAGACCTAGGAGGTTCCTCTATTGATGAGTAATCCTACCTGATGGGTCCAATAGAGGCTTTTCCTCAGGGGGTAAGTCTGAATCAAGATGTTCCAGACCGTTCCCCTCTCTCGAAAGATCGGCCATGTTGACCGCTGATGCCCTCAGGGGAATGTCCTCATAGACTCCCAATGAGGCGGGTTGTCGGTGAATCTTACTGAAGAGAAGGGTAGCGTACTGCCCCCATCCACGGACGTGCGCGTGGGGGGTGGCTTCCTCGATAACTTTTTGGAGTACTTGAATGCTCTGAACGCATTATTGTTGTAGGGTCTTATGGTAGCCAAGTGATTCGGGACGCCGAACCATGTGGAGCGTGGCTAGGTCGACCTGACGACATTGCTCGCCAATATCCTCGAGGTGTTCTTTTCTCTCGGGATAAGGCACTTGCTGGTGGCGAAGACGGGAGTGAGTCTCCCAGAGGATCTGGCGGAAACATTGAAACTCTCTCAGGGTGAGCAATTCTGGTGTATTAAAATCCGACCCTGTGAACAACCAAAACTTCTCGGGGAATTGGATTGTGGTGAGGATGGTCCAGAAGCTCCACGACTCAGGTTCAGGATCCGGCCCTTGATGGCCCCGCTCATCAACTGGGAGTGGATGTGGAACCAGAAGCAGTGCCGAAGCAGGCCGCTAGGCTGTTGGGATGGCTGGCGGAGAATACGACGAGCAGGCTAATTGGCCGCCAAACCCTAATTCGCCCTCCAAGGGTTGCAGTGTCCTGCCTGCCACGTCATGATAGGATTGGCTGGTGAATGGGCCTCCTGTCAGAGTGCCAGTTATTTCCGGAGGTGTGCTACATCGCAACTCTTCCACCATCGACCCCAAAAAAAGGTCTCTGTTGTCTCGGGACGAGGTAGAAGGTACTCTCGGAGAGTCCAATGATGACTGCAAGTTTGATCCCTAGGGGTACGCCAAGTCCTCATCCTCCCGGATATACCTTCGGAGGGAGGTGGGGATCGTATGGATCTCACATTCGGGGAGTACTAAGATGATGCGATGCGTCTTTATCACAGACCTTGACTCAAAGTACTGAGGGTAGGGATCCATCGCCGAGTCGTACTCCACCTCGGAGTCTGAGAAATAGATTGGTCTGATTTTCGTCTATCCTTACCTGGAATTTATCTTACGGCAACGACATCCCACTTTCCTGCCCTTGGGTGACTCCTCAGGGCAAGGCTGATTTCCGTCATAGTGTCTTCTAATCGCACTTATGCTGGGGTAGAGAGGACTGAATGCCAGGGTGATGGGAGCACTAGGGAAAATGTCGAAAGGGACATGGGGAGGACCTCCATGTGGGTGAGGGACCGGATATGCAACTCCTCCATACTTGTGGTTAGCGGTAGGGGAAATGACCCCATACCTAGTGTAGTGAGCGCTGGAGAGAGCCCCACCCAGATTGTTGCTATCGCGGGGAAGCCCTTTACCTACAACGAGGGTGGTGCCAAGAAGGCCTCTGGGCCGAGGTTGAAAGCAGGGAGGGCCTATACCTTCCATAACGGTGGCACGAAGTAGGAATTCATGCTGGATGGAACTACCGTGAATTGTTCTGCAGTGGCCATTACCTGTGCCGGTGACCGGGAGAGTCGACCAAACCTAACCGTGGGGTGGTTGAGGCCTCAATCCGGATCTGGCATATAACTGCCCCTGATCAACGTGTGCAGGGGTTTGATAATACGAGTCAGCAGTGGCTCAGACCATAGGGGTTGCTGACATTTATGCCTCGGGGAGAGCACCCTCTTACGCTCATGCCTGACGCTGGGGTTAGGTTAGGTGGGATGGAGCCAGTGGTGTGGGCACATGGATCGCCTTCTCCTCGGCTCGGAGAGTCAGGCGGTGGCGCTGACGTGGCCTGGTGGGGGTCTTTGCCGTGAACCCTTGAAGCGGGCCTCCGAGTGAGACAACCCGGACATCCCCTACCTCATCGGCTTAGGGGAGAGAGGTTTCAAGGAGTTATCAGGATAAGCACCAAAAATGGTTGAATGTCGAGGTGGGGAGCAGCGGCACCCTGCGCGTCTCTCAAGGGTGGCGTTGGAATTGATGCACAACTACCTCAAGGCCCCAACGGGCCATGTCCCTGGTGGGGATGACCCCTTCCTCCTCATACCTACATACATGGCCTCTAATCACCCTTCGTTGGATAATATTTGAGGGAGAGAGATGACATGAGAACCCTGCAGTCGTGGCAGTTGGAGCAGTTCTGGAAGAGGCAGAACCGCGCGGGGTGGCTGCGTCGGTACTGCCCTTGCCCCTGCGCCGGTGGGCAGGTGGTGATCGAGCTCCGGATGTAGCGATCTGATTCCTGAAAGCAGGGAGATAAACCCATTAACACTAATAAGAAAAGAAATCGAAAACCAATATCCCAATGTCATTCCGTCTTCAATGGTCGGTAAGAGGGATCCACACTAACAACATCGTAGAACGGAGTGCTCAATGTCCTGACTGCCCCAACCCCTGGAAGGTTTCACATCCTAGTGCTGGGTGCCCAGACCTGGTGACATACTAATCTTCTGATGCCACAAACACTACCAGTCTCTATATTGAGGAGATGAGATTCACGTCGAGTTCATCATTTTCTATTTCTGATGCTTTCATCGGGGCACGTGCGCATCCATCACGCAAGGGGAGGACGCGCGACTTGTGGCCCCGCATTCCCGCTTTCCAAAGGCAGGCGACATCCATTCCTTATTCAGGGACATCTTCTCCTTGACCAAAACCGGGATGATGGGATGTCGGTTCTTCCTTCCGTGGATTCCTCCTCGGAGCTCGTCACATAGTCCAGGTCTCCCTCATTGATTTAAGACATATTCGTGAATCTCGTTCCTGGTGACATATCTTCGTGGGAACAATTTAATTATGTTGCTTCCGTCGAGACTCTCCAAGGGGCCTGGTCGGGGCAGCCACCTTCGGTTAAGAGAATGGTCATGCTGAGGCATCATTGGTGTGTCTTAACGCTGGGGGATTGTCATGTATATATTCTATCCCATATTATAGGGCTTCTCAAGGGCGCGGAAGCCCGACGAATCCCGCATCCAATGTGGTGAATTGTATTCCATAGGCATATATCTAAGATTTTCCTCTGCTTCCCTAGTTTAACACGGGGTATGCCGCAATTTTAACGTTCATCGGAGACGGATCAGACTAATCAGAACACTGAGAGTGGATCAGATAAAATAACCCCCTGAAGGGAACTGCAATGTTGGGTCCAACACATGGGCGGCTTCCAAGATACTGTGGAGTGGAATAAGGTGGCATGATCCTACCAAGATGTGGTGGCCCAGGTAAGAATCAGGATGGGTGATAAAGTGTAGGGGCTTGAACTTTTTGGAGGCTTCCTACGTATCCCAGTGGTAGGGAATCAAATTCCACGTAGTTTGATGACATAGTGGGACACCTAAAAATGCGACCCGTGAGAATGAACGCATGGATGGGACCCAGAGGGAGTAAGGACTCTAGCCCGCAGAATGAGCTTCCCGAGGCACGTGGGCTCGAGGGAGTGGTCAGGATGGGACATGGGTGTGGGATATGGGGCTTACGCTCCGAGGCGGACCACAATGATGGATATGGTTCTTAAGCTCTGAGGCGGCCCACAATGGTGGATATGGGGCTTACGCTTTGAGGCGGACCACAATGGTTGATTTGGGGCTTACGCTCTAAGGTGTCCCACAATGGTTGCTATGGGGGTTATGCTCTGATGCGGCCCACAATGGTTGGTGAACCGACGCGATGGGGTCAGAATGACCAGCTGATGGGCTCGAACCTCATGGAGGCTTCCTACGTTTCCCCGTGGTAGGGAATCAAAGTCCCCGTAGTTCGCTTATACCGTTTAACATCATTCTAGACATGGGCATATAGTTTAACGTCATGCTAGATGGGGGCATATAAGGCTTATGCTCTGAGGCAGCCCATGGTGGATAGATGGGTCTTACACTCTGAGGTGGCCCATGGTGTTGGTGAACTAACGTGAAGGCGTTGGAACGACCGGGTGGTAGGCTTGAACCTCGTGGAGGCTTCCTACGTACCATGCCTTGACATGGGTCAAAGTCCTCATAGTTCACTGAGATGGTGTTTATGCTCTGAGGCGGCCCATGGTAGGATGTCATGGTCGATTCTCACTCTAAGCCCATGTGAGTCATGCTCAATGTGAGAAACAAGAGGCAGCAGGGACCAGACGATCACGTTGTGAAAGGTGCGCTCGTGGGATGCGAAGAGGGGATTATGCATTGAGCGGACCATGGTGTTGGGACTTACTCCAGGATAGAGGCCTGAGGCACGACAATGCGTAGAGGGAGAGGGACTTGGGATAGAACAAAGGAGATGCCTCGTTCCCTATCACACCCTCCACTAGCCTTGGCGGTGGGGAAGTACGGAGGTGCATGGGTGCTACCTTCCGCAAGAGAGGCTTGGGGCTTACACAAGGGTGGATGCCCTTCCCCCATGGAAAAACTCCACTCCAAGGGGGAGGATATCATCCCATGTGAGGTTGACCCCATCCTCGTGGAGACGAGTGGCGTAAAGAATGTACGAGCCAGGGGGACCCTGCGTGTGAGGCACGGGGTCGAATCACAGTTTAACGTCATGTGTTGAGGATGAGGTGCTTGGCAGTTTAACATCCTACAGCTCGGACGAGGTGGGTTCACTCCACACCCTAGGAATTACATGACCAGTACCCTCTGCTCCTTGTGGGAGGGAAGGTACCGGAAACTCCGTAGTGAAGGGGGGTCACAGAGCGAACCATCGAGGGGTCCACGTTAGCGTGGATATGTGAAAAATCAATAGCCGTTAGTGTGCCCATGCGAAGAAGTATAAGGCAAAGCAACACAACAGGAAACACTGCCAAAGGGACCTTGAGGTTACTTTGTATGAGCATAGAAGGCTGCACGGGAAAACAGCGCATGGTGTGTATGCCCGGGGCATAAAAAGGAGGACATCGGGCGCCCAGGTAGGGAGGCTCCCGGGGGGCGTCGAGGTGAGGGGTCCCGGGGCTTGCGCACAAAGAAAGGGTTTGTGTGAAAAACACTGGGATGATGCGTAATTGGGGTAGAGGGTTTGCGCGCGACTAGGAGGATTGCGCACAAAGGACGTGAATTGCGCGCGAGTCCCAAAGGCCGAAGCCTAAGGCAAGGCAACACCCCACGAACGGATTGCACGCAATTAGACCCTTTTGCGCACAAGGGAGGAACCTTGAAGGATTTGGAATTATATTTAAGCTAGTGGGATTGCGTGCAAAGGTGAATCCCGGGGCAAAGTGGCACGAAAAGGGTCAGTACCTGAAGTCCATCTTGTGCACGCAGAAGTCCTTTTTCATGCACAAGATCCAGTTCAAATTCCGCAACCCAGAAATGGAAGGGGTATCCTTCTATTTATAGGACTCCAGCATCACAGAATCTAGGCGGCGCGTTAAATTTTGGGTGCCAGAGACGGTGGCGTGGAAAGTTAACCGCACGGGCACGGGCGCGCAAATATTGCGCGCCTGTGCCGGGGACCCTTCGCGAATCCCGGACTCCTTTCACACACATCCATTATTTCGTGCGCATGCTCCTTTTTTTTGTACAACCCTTCCGGGCCCTCCGGACCGGGCCTCCGGGTCCGAATATGACTTCGCATCATCATTTCGAAACTTCCTTTAGGAGTTAAGGACTTTTTGGCATCTATAATGTTTTATGCCTCTTTCCTTTCATTGCTCAATTGTTTTGCCTAAACAATGAGGAGTACACATTTTGTTTGTTAAAACTCAACTTTTTCCCAGGGTTTTCTATTGTGGGTTTTCAATAAGGTGAGTACTAAGTATAATTTCTTGGGATGTTTAGTGTAATGTAAGACATAGAAATGAAACTTATGTTTTATGTTGAATATTTTTTAACATGAGTTATAGGATACTGACCCAAGTATGGATTACTGGTCAAGAATGTTCCAATATTCTAAAGATACATAAAAAAGCATTTGAAGATATGATTTTGTGATTTTTGTATCTAAAACATGATATGGGACAAGTATGCAATGAATGAATATGGAGCATGTTGGAAAAGTAGTTTCCAACATGATGTTATTTGGGATTATAGAGATAGAATAGGTTTCTTCTGAGGAAAAAGGTTCCTCTTGTTGATAATACTTTTGGGGGAGAGTTATGTAGATCCAAACTGGGGAATATTATGTATAGTAAAAACAAAGGTTTCCTTAAATATCATAAATTATATTACTTATTGCCTAAGAGTTAATGATGATCATGATTTATTAAGACCATGGAGTGTGTTTTGTGAAGGGATAATGACTATGAATGAATGGAGCATCTCAGTCAGCACTATCCATGAACAAGAAACCAATCCATCAAAAATTTGGTTTCTATGTAAAGTATTTTGACAGAAATCATGGAAAGGAGGGGTCTTGGGAGATATTCTAGACATTCCCTCTAGATCAATGTTGTGTTCATGAATAGAGGTGCACAACAATTTGGGATGCTGCTGCATCAGTTCCAAGAATATCGGACATAGGAATCACTTTGTGTATTGATGGAATGAGCATCAAGTCATACACAATTCTTTAGGATGATGTGGTGGATTACCAACATCATGAAAAAATTATCCTCTCTAAAGAAGGTTTTATCATCATGTAGTTTAATGTCATGTGACTAGGATGTGTACTGTAGAATTTAACATCTTACAATAAATTTGTTGAGGACAAAAATTTAAAGTTTTTTAGCTTCTACTAAATATTAGTTATTTTCTGTTTTAAAGTGATCTGACCAAGAATGTTTCATAATCCTTAATTACTGAAGAGGGAAAGTTATAGGCTATAAACTGGGGGCTTCCATATTTGGAAAATGGGATATGTATGAAAAGAATGATCATAAAACTTGTATGAAAAGATGTTTACAACAAAAAGTTTTTAGGGCTTATGAAGATATAATAGGATTCTCCTAAGGATGAATGCGTATATAGTTGACAATACTTTTGAGGGAGACTTATGCAAATCCAGAGTGGGGTGTATCAATGCCTAATTAAAACAATGGCGTCCTCAAGAATTAGAAAGTATTTTACTGATGGATTAGTAAAGATCATGGAGATTCATATTTCCCTATAAATAGAGTTTTAATTTTATAAGGAAGGTGATTGAGCATGGAAGGATAATTTCCTATCAGAATCACACAATAATGAGGAGAAATGATTCCCATATTTGTTTGGCCTATACATAGGGAGGGGTATTTTATATATATATTTTTTGGTAGGGACCAAGACATAGGATCTAGGAATTGCTACATATATTTTCAAATATTGAATCAATCCAAATATAATTATAGTGTATATTCCCAACACTGATCGTATTCATGTGTGGTGTGGGAAAATTTATTTTGAATACTGGCTCATTAGTGGGGTTGGAACACATATTGGACACTTCTACGAAGTTCTTGTTCATACATAGGAGAGTGGGGACATATTCATATTTCAAATGGAATATGTTTTAGGGTCTTAGAATTACTAAATATCTCATGAAATCAATAATAAAGAAACATTTAGTTCTTGGATTTATGTCATGCAATAGATGTCAACCAAACAGTTTAACGTCATATAATAAAGATGCTTGGTTTTAATTTTAAGGTCTTTAATCTAGGACCATGTTAACACTGACATAGACTAATAAATAATTATTATGTGGGGAATCGCTTACAAAAACACCAAATCCCATGTATGATATGCTTTGTGTGAGAAACAAAGAGTGAAAATGGTTTATTTCACAACACTGATGCAATTAAAAAAAAGGACATGGAAATTTTGATCTTATGGTGGAAAGACTAGGATGTAGGTTCCGGAAATCTCTATGGATCTCATAAGGATGAGAATCATGATGTATATATTATTAGGATCATTTTATCACTGAATAAGAGTGAAATTAACCCTGAATTTGGGTGTCATGCTGTGAAGGGTAATGATGTTTTTCTGTTTTAGCTCACACGAATATGACCATATGTATGGAAATATTGAGATACAAAGGGATTACCATAAAATAGATGTTATGAAACACTTCATTTTTTAAGAATGAAATTGTTAACCATGATCTTAAAGGTTCTCAAATTAGATGGAATGATATAAAAAATATTTTCATTAAACAATCGCATACCATATTCGAAAACCACTTTCCAACACAAAGTTATCAGGGATTTCAAAGATAGAAGAGGATTATCCTAAGGATTAATGTGCCTCTGGTTGATGGGATTGCAAGAAAGTCTATACCAGGTAATATTAATTCATAGTCACATAGAGATTTCCTCTTTATGAACACATTATTTTACTGATATCCAAGGAATGATTATAGAGATATTAATTTTCACAAAGAAATCAGTATAATGTGTGGATGGAATATCACTGAGCACAAGAGATGCATTTGGGATGAAATTTTCCATGGAGTGTGAAGTCACATGGATTGATTTTGTTTCATATGTACTAAAGGGGAAATTTTTATTTCCTGGATTGTATCCTGAATAAGGGAACCCAAATTAAGATCTATTGCAAGGATTGGTGTCTTATGATGGAGGAAAGAGAATTTTTTTTCTAAAACTAGACATTGGTTAAGGAACTTGGGAATTAATAAGTATCTTTTGTGGGAAATAATAAAACCATATATTGTTCTAAATATCTAAGATGGGCGAACTAGTGAATGATCCCATGTTAGAGTTTCATACGTAGATCTTTATTTATATGCAAGATAGGGGAAATTTCAATTACTTCATGGATGAGCCAATGACATAAGGTTTGAGTATCAATATTTATCCAATTGAGATGGGAATCAAGCGCTATGTAGTTCTAGATGGAGGAGTTGTGGGACACCATCACCATGGTTTGTAATCCAATAATATATAAAGCAAAATTTTATATAGTTTTACATCATGCAATAGGATGTGATCCATGTATTTTTATGTTATTGTAGAAAGTATTTTGTTATATAGTTTAACATATTGTGACTAGGATGTTAGGATATGTAGTTTAGAGTCATATAGTTTAGAAAATAGTCTCTGGATGTTTTAGGTCATATGAAAAGGACCATATGTCATACCTTTTAAGGGCATGAAATAAAGACCATTCATCATTATTAAACAATGGTTTATTTAGAATCCTTTTTGTAGGGGTCATAATAAGCACTCCATAAATCATGATCAAGGAATAATATTCATTAGAGAGGACCTTGTTTATGGAATAAGGTCCCTCCAACTTTTTCTCAAGATTTTATGGTTTCTTCCTAGGTATCATTGGGGTCCTGAGGTCTAGCACTATTTCTCCACGGAGGAATGAGTGGAGGTGATCAATATTTTTAAAATCTTTTTTTATAAATATTTTTGGACATATAAGTGATGATAAGTATACATTATATTCTCATCAAGTTTCGACAATTTTTTCAATCATTTTTGGGATTCATATCATTTGGATAAATGATTACAGATGAAAATGTGAAGTGATGAAAATTAGACCCGAATGGGTAAGACTGCTTCAGTCTCTTATACAATTAAATACACTGTTTCCCATTTGGTGATGTGGGTTATAGTTTGATAGGCCCACAAGTCATGAAAGATCATTTCAAAAAAATAATTTTTATCCTTATCCAACATATTCTATATTATATTTTATATGGTATTATTTATGGCATCTATCTATTCATTATATAATTTAGATTAGTAAGATGAATGGTTGGATTTGATATTATAGTCTAGATAAAAATTATCAAACTATTAAGAACATAAATTGGTACTATTTTCTCTCATTAGTGTATAAGGGAATCCAAAACTAGTGATGATATAGTATTTCATAAAGCGTACAATTATTTTGGTTCCATGTTCATTTAGGGTTACTACATTATCCTGTTTTGAGAAGAATTCAGTAGTATTGAAGATGAATTTGAATTTCTTGGCCATAGGTGGAGGATACAGACCTAAAAAATCAATTCCCCAAATGAAGAATGAACATGAGTATTCATATGTGTGTAGGATCTCCAGAGGTTGATGGATGAAGTTGGAATGATTGGATGAGAATGAAACCTTTTTTTGATATTTATGAAATCCTACATCATTGAAGCCCAATAGTATCTAAGCATCCTTATTTGATGGAAAATCCTAAAACCTAATGGGTGGGAACCACAATACCTTATGTAGACTTCATTCATGAATAAAAAAATTTCTTCTCCATTAATAAACATGAGAAGGACTCCATTGAATCCCCATTTTTAGAGTAATTTTTAGTGATTTGGGGTATCATAAAGTATAAAGTTTGTCACTCGTCATTGGGTTTTCTCTTTTTTATCTTTTTTTGAAGAGAGGAATCCATTTTTAAGGTAGTTCACAATTGGAATCATGAAACAAGTCATATTACAATTTGGTTTAGGTATGTAATTATCCTAATTGATTTCTCCCATGTTGACAAAAAGAAAAGATGGGACGATTTGGTGGTGTGCACTGCTAATGACTGTTTCATCCCAATATGGACACACCAAAGCTATAGCCACATTTTATAATGCATCTTCTTGGGTATTATATTATCATAGAATGTGATTCAAAGTCATATATGATGGTAATTCAAACATTATTCCTTAAACATAGTAAAATATAGGGATTACATCCTTCTTCCTAATGGAATATTCACTATTGTTCTACTTGATTACGAACTCCGAATCACCTTTTACCTACAAGTGGCCCATCTATATTTGATGTGATAGGTATAGTCTTGAGATGAGGTCCTGATACACTAACTCATTGTTTGTAAAACATTCTGAATATATGAATAAGTAAGGTAATACATACTTTAATGGATAGATGAGAAAGACTCCCAACTAAACATTTTTGAGCTTGGGGTCTTCCACCCTCGTCACTATTGGGATTCTGGATGTGCCATCCAAATAAATCTCCAATATCTAGGGCCCCTCTTGAATATTGAATATATATTCATCAGAAAATTTATTATTCAATGATTTAATTTATATAGATCATTGTTTAGAAGGGAAGTTTACTAACCCCTGGTATTCTAATGCACTATAAGGAACGAAATGAATGTAAATCTACTGGAAGGAAACCACCCAACGTTCCAAACATCCATTCAACATTAGACATTTGGGTATGTATTTGAGTTTGTTTTTTTGAGAAATCAAATAGACCTCATGGTTTTATGGGTAGTGGCTCGTCTTTTGAACCATAAAGAACAATTCAATATAGCGCTTCTAATTATATGAATAACAATGCATGGTATCAAGAATAGTTAGACTGAGTTAACAATGATTGGTTTTGTTCCTAACATTATTCTTTTGTATGAGGAAAGAACCCGGTGATATTTTCATAGTCTTCAAACAAATAATTATTGAATTACTTTCCATAGGAAATATTAAAATATGTGGAATCAAAAGATATTTCATGAGACAATAAAATTATTCCTAATAGTCTCTAGTACACTAGTATGTAACCCCTTTTTTCATCGACCTGGTGTAGGGAAAGATCTTGTTTGTGAGGTTTTCTATATATCACTAAATATATTCAGGTTTCCTTGTAATAACCTCAAATCCTTAAGGATTAAATGAAGAAAAAAATAAAATATATCATTTGTATTCTAGGGATTGACATTGACATCTCGATGACATACCATGAAGCCAAGAAACTTCCCTGAGGTAAATAATAATGTGCATTTCTAGGGGATTGTCTTCAGAATATGTTATCACAATTTTATCAGATATGTCTTCAATATCATTATGGTGTTTTGAATATTTCTGATATTTAACCACAAGATCATTGACATATAATTCACCAGAACATACCAAAAGGGTTTGAATATGTGATGTATGACACATTGGTATGCAGTGTCAGCATTATTCAAACCAAAGGAAATAAATCAATATAAATATACCCATTAGGGTGACCCAAAATTGGTGGTATATTACTCTTCAAGGTCCATATGGATTTTTTATATCCTGAATAGCCATCTATGAAGGAATGATCTTGAAATTATTTTGTAGCATCAGTCAGTTGCTCCGTGACTAGAATGGAAAAATCATCATTCAAAAAATTCTTGTTGAAATCTCTAATTTTGATGAAGAGACTAATTTTAAAATTACTCATATTTAACCGCACTATATTGGAAACTATTTTATAAAATTTATGTACCAAATTAAATTGGCATTTATATTTTTTGTCAACTTCAACCTCTATTTTGATGGTGTGAGTTGGGTGCATCCCTTATGAAGCTTGTTTATAACCTCAGTGGTTTTCTGTCAGTCCCAAGGGGTGAGTAGACACCATGGGATTTAGGACTAACATTTATATTTAATTCCAAGAAAATATTCCCTAATTATTATTTTTCAATGAAGTATATACCTCTTGTTCTTTGAAAGACATGGTCACACTAATTAACGTTGGTCGTCAGTCCTCGCACTGTCCCATGTTTAATTATTTGAGATCATCAATAGTAGTAGAGAAAACCTCATATATTTATAGAGGGGAATCCCAAAGTTCCTCTTCCTCTTTAACTTACTCTTATTCTTCCTCTTCCTCTTAAACTTCCTCATTCTTAGTGGAAGAATATGATGAAGTTAATTCTTTAGAGTTAGGAGAGGAGTCAACATTTTGAAATATAGAAGAAGAATCAACAACCTCCAATAAAACAGATAATGTGGGGTTCTTCTTACACTTTTTAGTGGATATGAGGAGTAGATAGAATGAATATAAACTCCTTTCTAGTGATATGAAAACCTTTTTTATGTAATCTAATGATACATGGACCTATTGATTCTTAGGTAATGGAATTGGGGAATTTTCACCCATGTGGTTACCACTATTCGAATGGCTGACGCCCTTTTTAGAGTTAACGAGACTAGTCCTCATGAATGATATAATGAAGGTTGTTGAACATGATCTTAAATTTGGTCTCATTCCTTCGGTCTGATTGAGGGGATACACATATTCTTCATTGAGCTATTTGAAGGTATTGTTCAGGGTCATTTCAATACCATTTAATGTAGTGACATGAGTCACACCATCAGTCATGGGTTATTTCCCTTCCATATGGTAGAATACCACATAAATATATTAAAATTATGAATATTTGAAGGATAATTAATCACCAGGAAATATACTCATTTGATAATTAATGAAATATTTGAGGCATTTGTGGTATGTTGAGGGGACTGTTGAATGATGATTCAACCAAGGACATCCTAGAAGAACATTGAAAATCTTATATTTCTAGAAAACCAAAAATTCTATTTTAGATAAAAAGTCTCCAAATTTATCCCTTATATTGATTCTATTTGTAATAACCTGGATCTTCTTTTCAGGTATGTTTTCCTTTTTATGGTGTTTTTTATGTAAAAGGGGGGTTTTCTAAAAATTTCTTAAGTACACAGCATGTACTCAGTTACCGTTAGTAGTCGGGTGCTGGCTGTGTCCTGACCATGCACACGACAATGTATGGTGACCTGGAGACCACCTAATGAGGGGGCCGGTAAGGGAAATTACATGTTGTGTACTTATAAAGTACACGCTGTGTACTTTATTTTTTTTCCTTAAATGTACTAGGGTCATGTTTGATGGAAAAAACCATCTTATTCTTGACCTAGTTCATCCAAGAGCATCCGTGAGCTATAGATCTTCGCCAAGACCTTGATCGAGCATCTGTTCACTGAATCGAAATCCATAAATTACGTTGGAATCACATCGGTGGGTTCTATCTTCTTCTTGAGCCCCTTCTTCTGATTCCTTCTCTCTTTTGTGATGTCGTTGGTTGAATGTTTTAGACATTTATGTAGATCTAAAACATTTTAAGCTTATTCAGGGACTGAGAATAATTTATATTGATCTCGTGATGCCAAGGTAGGTGGTTTGTGCCTTTATGTAGATATTCTTTGAATTTTATGTGCAAAAGTGTCTAATACTCTTGATCGGGGTATTGCATGTTTATGGTTTTAGCCCTGTTAATTGCCTGATATGCTTGAATTCTTGAGTAGAGCTTAATTGAATGTGAATAGTATTAATTTCTATGCTTTGGAAGGGCTTTCCCATGAATGTTTTTATGAGGATTTGGTCTTGCTTAGCCGGTTAGGATGCCTTATTTGTTTCACATTCCTAGTATTATTGGATGGAGTGATTTTTTATCTGACATGCTGTTATGCTATAGAATGGTTATCCAAGTAGTTATTGAGGTTTAATTTGGCCTCTTTGCACTGGTATTCTTGTTTGACTTACATAGGGTCGTGAGAACCTGGTGTAGTGGACCATAGGGGGAATGGACGTAAGGGATTCTCCACAGTGTCTGTTATTTTGGTTACGATGCGAGACCATAACAGGAATTGACGTAAGTGCTTCCTCAGAGTGTATGTAGTTCCTCGATGTGGCCCACAGAGGAAATGAGACATAAGTGCTTCCCCAGAGTACCTTTTAGTTACCGATATGAGACTATAGGGGGAATTGACTGTGAGTGCTTCCCCAAAGAGTTTATACTAAAGATGAACCAGAGGGGTTAAACTGAGTGTACTTATGAGAGGGTTGCTTGTTTTTTCTAGGTAGGACCAGAGGGGATTAGGCTATGAGTACATCCTGGAGGGTTACCTGTTTGTTATTATCAGTTTACTTGCTATGTGGAACTGAATGCTTTGAAACTGTGGAATTTTTTACTGTTGAGTACTTCATTACTTACTATTTCTTTATTTATTTCCTGCCATATATATTCACCCACTATTAGGCAAATATCTCATAGTGGTTTCCTACTAGGATTTAGTCTCACACCCTGTTTGGTTCATACTTCTGGGCCCAAACAGATTATATTGTTGTAGGTATAAATAACGGCAAGCACCCTTCTACTTCAGGTACTTGACTGCTTTGGAGTTGGAGAGCATTGGACCATGATTAGGATTGCAAATGTTGCAGATTTTTTTATTTTTTCCTTTTTACTTTGGTTTAGTACTGTATTTCAACGTTGTGACTTGTTTGGATGCTTTCCTAGACATATGTATCATGCATAATTTATATATATATATATATATATATATATATGTTCTCTAGTAGCTATTTCTTTAGTCTTCCACTATTTCTTTTTGTACGGTAGTATTACTGCTTCCGCTATTGTTATCTATTTTTCTTCCACTATGTTACTCTACCAATGAGGGAATAGTTTCCCCACTATCACACCCAAGGCCCTTGCTACTAGTTGGAAGCCTCTGGCTTTAGGGAAAATGTGCTTAAGGCCATGTGACCAACTAGGTATGGGGCGTCTGTGGGTGGCTTCCAGAACCGAGACATTACACTATTGAAAGGATTTTTCTCTCTTTTATGGTAACCATATTGTGTTAGGACAAAATGGTACAATTGTGACTCACTGTAACCCAGTAAATGATGTCTTCAGACATGATTGAGGTTGAATCTTGATCCATTATCATTGAAATACAATTTGTTATTGAATTCATTTTTTCGGATTGACACATTCCAGGGTCCAATGTTCCCTTCTACAATGGAATCATTTTTATACTCTGTGAATGAGTTAACCTTTTGGAAATATGAATGATCAATCTCTACATGATATACTACAATAGTGGAAATCTCAAATTCAAATTATAGAGGGCTCAACAAAGCCTCTATGAGTGCTTCCTGGTAGAATTTTGATATACATAGAGCATCCAATATCAATATCTTTTTTATGACCAGGGAAAATTAGATTAAATATCATATTTCTAGGATAAATTGTTGAATATCCAAGTATAAATCTTCTATTTCATAGAAGATTTAAGATATGAATTACATGATATAGGCAGATAGACCCTTGGAGGAAGAGTTATATATGCTCTTGTCTTTAGTGTGTTAGGCTGAATAGGTATTCATACATTCTGAGGTCAATCAGATAATTTCACCCCCTCTAATCAATTTTCTAGGATTATCTAGTTAGGGTGACCTATAAAATTTGTGAGGGAACATTATATCTCATACTACTCCCATTATAGGTAATTCCTATGATATTTAGTGGGATAGAATGTTTTGGGCAGGATGTGGTTATAGTATTGAGTTCTTCTGTAACTACATCTTCCCCTATACCCTCTTATTCTATGTCATATTTACCTATTTGTCAAATAAGGTGAAGGTAAATCAGGTTTATGACCATATTCAACATTAGAGAAGAGATATATTATGTGAATGAACTTAATGGAATCAAAGATTAATACTTCGCCTGATGATGACTCCATCTAGCTGGTCTAATCTTGTGGTATCATTTCATGGGATGGTGCTCATGATTTTGTAACCAAATACATGTAGTCTAAGAGATTAATATATAATTTTGTACATGGTAGAAGTTTATATTCTTAATTTTGTTTTCTTCCCTTTCGGGAATTTTGTTTTTTAGAAGATTGGGATTTGGAGGGAGGAGGTGTTTATAGAGTCCGATGTTCCATAGAGGAAGTGATTGGGAGAATACTTGGTTGTTTTAATTTATATTATGGGAATGAATGAGTTAGTATTATTGTTTTTAAGTCATCAAATCACTTAAATTATTTACATTCGTGCTCGAAGCTTCCTAATATTCTCCCTATTCATCTGAATTGGTGGTAGAAACACATTCTATCTACATGGGTGGTTTTTCCAACATCACTTACCCATAATCAACCATATTTTGAAAAAAATATTTGAAAATGAAACATTACTATATGTCATTCTATGATATTTGGTGAAAGGGTAAATAATTAGAGTTATGATAAGGGCTAACAAGGTTAGTATTTTGGGTTCCATAAAGGTTAATAGTTATTTTCTAAGGTTATTAAGATCTAGCCAGAAACTTTCCCATCTCAGATGGAGTAGACTTTGTTACTCTAGTATCTAAATTGGGAGATTTGTGGCCCTTTCCTTTTATCTAGATGAGGATACTACTGCGGATACTGTTGTTCAAAAGGAGGTACCACATGAGGAGGTGTAGGATGTATAGTTGGAGTGGGTGTATATTCATGTTTAAATGAAATATATCCAGCTTCCAGTCTACCTGTACTATTTCCTTAAGACTCCAACACTTGATGGGAGTTTTCTTTGGTTCACAGTACAGAATCATCCAAAATTTATTCTATCTCAAACAGATCCCAAAAGAAACCTGCATACTATACCAGAATAGGCAGTGTTCATAGATCATCATGAAGATTCCCATTATAAATTCCCATTAAATCTTATTGTGGAAGATGTATGTTTAGGGAATAAGTCGAACTGTTCCACCTAAAAATGAAATTTGAAACCCCCACATTTTCAATTTTTTCATATTCTGGGTTACCATAGACTATTATATTTTAAAATTTATTGAGGAATTTTTGGAGGAATTGTTGGTTAATATCTTCCCATCCCTTGATTGATCTGAATAGTATACTACTATACAAGGTGAAGGCTGGTCCTTCAAAATTCTATAAAAAACATATAACATTAGCCTCTTCTTTTTGATTGAGGGTCTCTATTATAGGGCTACCCCTAGACATTAAGTGAATTAGATATTGTTCCATATCCCTTGAACCATTGTAAGTATGGAATATAGGGATGTAAATTTTTGGAGGGGGGAGAGTTTTATCAACCATTTTAGGGTAAGGATTCATCTCTAGTTATACCATATAATATAATCCTTACTCATCTTATAATCAATCATCCAGTGTTTTGATGTTTTCAATGATATGGGGAGGAACGAAAAATTTGGTAGGATCCTGAGTAAGAGGAGCATGAGGTTGGTCTATCTATCACAATGACAGTTCTTGTTATACTATTTGTTGGTAGCCTAAGGGGATGTTCTATGAGGATGTGTCAAACATAGCCCTAGTCATGTACCCAATAAAGGTAAGTCATGATATTATTATATTTTTAGGTGAAAAATATGTTGGTTGTCAGTATACCAAATTGAGCATATGTTTAGTCTCCATTTTAGTTTCGAATACGAACCCTCTTGGCTGAGGTGCTTCATCTAGGAGCATGGGGTGATGCTCTTCTTGTAGAAATATCTGTTAGGGATGTTTCCTTGGAGTAGTTATGCATTGATTTTTCCCAACTCCTTCATCTCTTATTTCATTCAAGAAAAACATTCCTCTAGTATGAGGAGTCCAATGTTTCTAGGTGATGGGTGTGGTATTAACATGATTTTACTCTTTTATTTAGCTAGTGCTTGCAGAGAATGTATTGGTGGGGTAGTTGAGGGAATTCCCAAATTCATAGAAAGCCTCTATTTTTGGGTATGCACACATTATTAAATAATTTCAGTGTGGAATATATTACAAATAGAGACCACTTCCTCATATTCCTATATATTGACCTTGTGTTCTATAGCATATATAGGGGTGGTGCTAATGAAATGCATCAATGAAAAATACATTGTCAGAATTTCATCAGCCAAAAAATGATAAGAGGGTTGGATGTTTTTTGGATATATATCAAAGTAATTATGTCCACCATGAGTAGTCATAAACATGATAGATTGATTTAGTTTGTGTGTTGCATGAGGCCATTTACTCTCCCTCTTTTATCCTCTTAGAATGGTCTGCTGAAGGGTGATCTGAAGAGAATATCCAAACAATTTTTTCATAAATGGTATAATTGAAGAAATAAAATTACTAGGAAGTATGAACTGGAAAAATATATATTGTGGTGTTCCCCCTAAACTAGAAAAGACAAACATCCTTTGAAGAGGAGATTGAGGGAAAAAATTACCCAACCCTATGGGATGTGGCTGCTCTGATTCCATTGACAAAACATTCTAGTCGTGGATTGTTGAACTCAAAATTTGTGTTAAAAAATCCTCCACCATCGTAGGATGAGGTTGCTCCTGGATGGTTGTGGCTACTATAGCAAAGACTACCCTCTAGATTTTATGATGATTGTTTTGAACTTGGATTGTGTGGATAATATGATTTTTAAATGATCCACCTACTTCCAATGATATTGGTTATTCCTGATTATTGAACTCCCTTAAGAGATAGGCTTTCTTAGTTTTTTCTTATGCTTGATGGAAGATACATTTGATGGATCTCTCTCTTCTGGTCGAACATCTTAAAGAGTCGTTTATGTCCAGTTTTTATAAACATACATTCTATAATGATCTAATCCCATATCTAAAATTTGATCTGAGGCTATGTCATTACATGTTGTCACATTTTAATGTATTCATTGGTTAGGAAGAGAGGTGAAATGAAAGGCCCCAGGTTCACCCCATCATATAAGATTGACATCGGATGGAGTATCGAAAATCAGTTAATGTAACTCTTTAAAAAAAGACATTAATGCTAAAGGGATCAATCCTGTTTTCATAATTTTGGATTTTATATAGCTAAAAGGGCCACCAAGTTGATTTCATAATGCATCCCTTCTATTTCCTGAGAAAAAGAGTGGACTATATATTTATGAATATTTCATTCACACATAATTCTAAAAATTCCTTTGAAATTTTTTATTAGGGAGTTGATAAATAAAATAACATGACTGGTATATTGTCCTTAACCAACTATCTTCTTATTAGAAATATGACTTCCACATCTTTGGTAAGAGGTTCCTCTGCCTAATCTAACCAAAGTGGATGTTTCCCCATTGATTTAATATAAAAATAGGTTTGGTAGGGATTTACTTTATAAAATCGAAATACAAATGGCCCAAATGTTGTTTGGATAATGGCCATTGTCTTAGGCTATCTTCTAGTTAAGAAATGATGTTACATGTTAATGATAGGGCACTAGGAATGACTTGACTCATTTCATAATGTGCCTCAGGGTATGAGGTGAAAGACCCTGGGTTTTTATGAAATATATTTTTTCAATAAATTAAATTTCTTTCATATCTTTCATTAAACTAGACACCAAGTTAATCTTGCAATACATGAAACACTGGGTAAGAATTCATTACACACAACATTGGGTATTACAAAGCCCTGATATATTATTAATATATTTATTTAAAAATTACCATAATAAAAATTACATTAAACTTATTTATATGAATATTAATAATTAATTTCCAAATGATAATTATAATGTTTTGATATAATGAAAAATATTGACAGTATAATACATTATTTTTGGTAAAGTCTTTATATGTTTCAAAAATATTATTTTCTAAAAAACTTGTTATTTTATTTATCTTTGTAAAACAAAATAAAATTAATTTGTGAAACTATTAGAAACATAATTTGATGAAATAAGTTACATTTTTTAAATAATAATGTAAAAATTATCTTAGGTATAATTTTTTGTATCTATCTGAAAAGTTTGATTTTTTTGATGAATAGAAAGAAATAGTGAATTTTAATTGAAAATAGGCTTTTTGATTGATATATTTATGAAGTTTTTTTAAATTGGTTTAAGAAATATGTAAGTAAAATTATACATCAACTAATCCAATTTAGGTAATATTAATCAATTTTATACTGAATCTTGAAAAAAAAATGTTGTAAACGTTTGAACATTTTCTTTTTAAAAACCCGATTTCCCATCGTGTTTGTAGGATTAATTATAAATTAAAATATTCCACTTTTGTTAATGGAATTTGGAAAATTGGATTCCATATTTTAAATCTGATTAATTTATATTATTTGAAAAGGTTAAATTATTTATTCAAAAATTTTTATAGTAAAAACAACACAAATTATTTACTGCAGTTAAGGTAAAAATTAGTTTATTGGGGGGTTAAACTAAAATGATAAGGGTTATAAATGACCCAAAACTTATCAAATACCCTTTTTATGTAAATATTTAGACGTCATAACTTATATTATCTATAATGGTCAATTATTTGAGCCTCATTATATGAATAAAATATTGTTTAAATTCTTTCTTTCAAAAAATTACAAGTGTTCCACTCACCTCACTTATAAAAGGCCACCCCTCTCCTCCCTTCATCACAACATAAAACCCTTTTGGTTATAAATAACTTCCTAAATGACATAAAAAAATCCATACCCTCATTCTAGAATCATTATTTTTTATATAAATAAAACCTATTAAGGCTTTTGGTGCAAACCAAAGGAGGATACCTGGAGAATGGGTAATGTTCATAAACAAGCATTTTTGTTTTTTTGCTTCCTCCAAATCATTAAATTATTATTATTAAATTATTATATAATAACCTAATTTTATTCCATATACTGAGATATTTTAATTTTAGTTGAATTACCTACAACCATCTCCACTTCCATCAAATGGGTTATGAAATCAGTATTTGTTTATACAGAATACTGCCACCTCACAAACTGATTTAATTCAATTTTCTATTAACACCTCTCACGGATGGATATAATGTTGATTTTTTTATTTATATATTATATTTATGATTTAATTATGATTATGAAATTATTATATCAGGCATGCCTTCATACTTTTTATTTTGGGGGAATACAATAATGCCGCTCATGTGTACAGTAGTCTGCCGCCTTGCAAAGCGATGTGATACATTCATGATTTATTTAGAATGTATTAAGGATGATTTCAAGGAAATATTTGATATATGTTACATAAGTTTTTTTATTAATGATATTATATCATTTAATTTTCATTCATTAAATGTGAAAACAAAATGGGAAGAATGTTCAAGCATATGTATGACCTACCTTCTCCAAGAACGACATAATTCATTTTTATAACTCAATTAAATGAATTTATCTATATAAATATATAATTAATATATATGGTAATTATATCATGGTTAAAATTCTGGATATGATAAAATATAATCTATGTAAGAGTACCATAAATTAACAAATCAATACATATACAAAAAACAAAGCGGTTATTACCTGAAATATAGTTTTAACAAGGAAATGTATATAAACGGGTTATAAATTCTCATTATTAAATACTTTTTTTCTTCATATATATATTTAAGGCTCTTAAATATATGTATTATAAACTTATATTTATTACAGAGGAGTTTTTAACATGTAATAAGGAAGCCAAGACTCAAGTTAATAGATTTATGTCTTTCTTTTACTTTTTGTGAGACAAATTCCATATTATCCACATGTTACATTTATGTGGTATATATACATACCATGAAATTATTTTATTATTATCTATATAAAAGTATTGGTATTTAAAAATCCATTTTAGGGTCTCTCTTTTATTGGGTTCACATTTCATAAGTTACCAAATTGGTTTGGGAATTTTGTCTCAATTTTCCTTTCTTGAGACGAATGTTATGTTATGCACCTATATTATTAAACGAGGTATATATACAACCCATATTAATGTTAATATCATTAATTAATTTATTATATTTATATTTTTTGTTTAATTTTATGTTATTACTTCACAGGGTTTATGATTCAAAACTAAAAAAGTTGTAATGATTTTATGTTACAATCCCATCAATTATTTGGATTATTTATGATTATTTTTCTCACTACAAAATATTATGATCAATTTCTTATGAAACTAAATAATTTTATTATTACATGGTTATTCATGATTGTTTTTGATTAATATTATGATTTTACACAATTTAGTATTTAAAATAATTGATAAATGTTTTCAAGAAAACCATAATTTATTTCTATTTTCACCTAGAAATCCATTTTTTCCAAAACCATGTCTTCAAGAAATGTTTACAAAAAAAGTTTTATTATTATTTTAATATTTTTAAAATACATTTTTACCCATTTTTTTAAGTTTTTTTTGAAATGAATATTTTTGTAATTTTGAAACAATTCTCCTTTGTAATTTATCGAAAATGTAAAAGGAAAATTAATTTTAATTGATAAGACATGAATGAAATTCATATCATTATGAAAATTCATTAATTCAAATAATATTTTTAAACTATTCAAGTTTATTATCAAGGAATGGGAATTTCTAAATGTTATATTTAAAAAAACTCTTTTTCAACGTAGGAAGAATTTTTTTCAAGAGATGTCTTAAATTACCATTGAAAATCATTTTACATACAATATGACATCCGTTATTATTACCAATTCCTTACTTAGGATATTGTATAAGGATAAAATTCTTATTATCTCACTGAATGGTTCATGTTTATGATATAACATCTTTTATGAAAACCATTTCCCTTCCATGGGTTATACCATGATAAAATTCTTATGAAATCTGATTCATTTTCCATGGATTATACTATGATAAAATGTTGAAATGATTATGAAACCTTTATCTTTTACATAGGTTATGATACAATGAAATTTTCATGAAACATATTTAATTTAATGTGTTATGATATGATGAATGTTTATGATATTGTGGTAAACATAAATATGGTTTTCATTATGGGATGAGTGAGATATATATCTCCTTACAATGAATTGTGTAAAGATTTATAACTCACGGGATTGATAGGGCTAGAGTAGAGATTGGACCCGATTCAGTTAGTGAATTTTTCTAATACGATGGTCTTAGGGGTGAACATTGAATACAATGATGGTATCAGGAGTGAACCCATTCCACTATGATATCCTGGGAAATGATGTTTGTCTAATATGGAAATTATTTTCTATTATTATGTGAACACCACAAATTCCATTTCTTATGACAATATTATGCTCTCATGATTCATGTACTTAATTTACTTATGATTTATGCCTTATGAATTCCCTATATTTATTCATGGATTCGTGATTATGATAATTGATATATAGGGTACGGTTTTTCAAATTCCATTATCATTTTTTCATACCCTTATTCTCATGATATGCTTGCATATCTCTTTTGTTTACCCTTATTGAGTATATGAGATCACGATTTCTTATTTTTTCTTTCCATAGTTTATGAAGAAATATATTACATTTGATATGTCTAATAAGGGATTTAGTTATAAATAACATAGTGGAAGATTAGATAGTTTACACATGGACCCGTTTTTTATGTTTACATATTTCAAAATGCATTAAAGTATTACGGTCCTCATGTATATGTTTGTTTAATTTATTGAATATTCATAAACAATTATGCAATATTTGTGTATAAAAATCCTGATTCTCTATATTTAGTATCAAACTATAGGATTATTTAACCATTGGAAACAAGGATGAAAAAACCTTAGTGAAATCATTAAGTATATGTTTAAGTATAAGCCTATGGATGAGTCAATGTATTGGAAAATATCCTAGAATTTTGGTATAGGATAGAGTGAGTAGTTTCCCAGAAATTACATCCCTATATGGATAATACAAATGGATGTGACTCTGTTACAAAGGTACCTAGGTGTAATAACTCCAAAAGATAACATTGATATAGTATCAGTCATTGCCTTGTGAACAAAATTTGAAATTTCTACACACGTGGTTTGACACTACTAGGGGAAACACTTTTGGAATTCAAAAACTCTTTACAAACTATTATAAAATATTTAAAAAGATGATTAATACAAATAACCTAGGACTAAGATAAGGTTTTAGATATTCAAGAATAAAGTGTCATGATTTAAACATCAAACAAGTTATTTTTAATGATTATGTGACTAGCCATAATGTGTATTGTTTCTTAAACTATTTCTTTCAGTCAATGGATGAAACACGAATGAATTGTGCTAATGTAGAGTGCATCAAAAAATGAAATGATTTTCCACCTATAAATCCAAAAAATATATGAGAATAAATAAAATAACATTGTTATTCTCAAAAAAACATTCTCAAGCTTTTAATCATGGTGGACTTCCAAATGAACAATAGATGGAACAAAATTTTGTTGAGTACATCATGAGAAAACATCAACCTTAACTCAATGGATATGCTAATCCTCTTGTTGCAGAGTAATAGATCAGTAACATTGAAATTAAATTTTATATTATTTAATTTCTGGAATATGAAAAAATCATTTTGGCTATCTACAGTTCAGATAGTGAAGAAGATCAATGGTGGAATCATATCAATAATACAAGACAATAAAATGAAATTGACTTAATGTATTGGGATGAGTTCAAGAAATTATTTTCCAATAAGTAATTTTTTCACATTATATTCAAAAATATAGATAAATATTTCCTTGAGTTAAATAAAATGGATAATGAATCTATTGGTACTTATGAAGAAAATATTACAAGACACGATAGGTACACTTTTGGAATTATCAAACAACTTGAAAGTAAGGTTTATTTATTCTTCAGTGGATTAAAAAAATTCTCTAAATGGAGTTATCCATAAGATACTTTAGTAGATATGACGAAATTGTTCAATTTTATATGATTTATGAATTTGTGGTCAGTGTTACATATCAATGTCATGATTTCGATAAGAAGAGAAAAATGGAATTCAAATGTAAATATAAGAACCAAGGAGAGAAGAATAGTTTCTTCTCTTTATGTTCAATGTGTGTAAGAAATCATAGGGTAAATTATCCTAAGGGGAGTAGTAAATGTTTTATGTGTGTAAAGAAAGGTAATTAGGCAATTGAATACCGATTTTATGTAAAAATGTTAGCTAATAATGTGAATAGAGTGAAATATATACAAAATGCACAAACCATACTCCAGTGTTTCAAATGAAAGGAGTATGGGAAATACTCTAACTAGTTCAAAAAATTTGAAGTCTAATAATGGAAATAGATGTTAGAAATGTCGTAATACAAATTAAAAGTGTGAATCTTAGGCGATCACTATTTTAAATTATGGGTACAATAATGATGTGGTTAAATGTGCACTTACCATCCACTCTAGAAGAACTAATGTCTTATTTGACTATGGATTTACTAATTCTTTCAAAACTAATGAATTTTACAAGGGTATCTAGATGCCAACCAAATGAATAGATGTAAAATTAGAAGTGAAAAACCCTAATGGTATGACGATCATACCTCTAGTATATTACTCCTCTGTGATTAAAATTTCTTGGAATGCACTTCTTGTAAATATTTTCATTCTCCCCCCAGTGGAATTTTATGTCATCTTTGGCATGGATTACTTTTTACCTACATAAATAAATCATAAATTTTAGAGGAAGGGAAGTTAGATTTGATATTCCAAACTAACCTATGGTTGTTAATCAATGTAATGATAAGTAATAAATTCTTATGGATATTACATCCATTGTATGGGTATTAATTCCTATTTAGATGGTATGTTTGTCTAAAAAGTTGGGGAGAAATATGAAATCAATGATATGTCTATTATAAATTAATTTTTTGATTTATTTTTATAGGAGTTTCATAATCATAAACCAAAATGAGAAGTTGAGTTATCAATATAACTCATACCTGATTCCATACCAATTTGAAACAATTCATATATAATGGACCTCATTGAGTTGTTGGAATTGAATAAGAAACTCCAAGAACACTTTGATGATGTATTATTTTAGGCATGTGTGTCACCATGATGTGGACCTATTATTATTTTTAAATAGATCAATAAAAATATGCATCGATTATTGAGATTTGAACAAGATCACAATTAGGAACAAGTATCCTCTTCCCATATTGATAACTTGTTTGATCAACTGTACGGAGGTCAATAGCTTTCCAAGATTGACATTTTTTCTAGATATCATCAATGGAGGGTCAAGAAGGAGGATATACCAAAGATAAAATTCTATATAAGGTTTGGAGACTACAACTATATGGTAATTCCTTTCGGTCTTACTAATTCCCCCACTATCTTCATAGATTTAATAAATGGAGTCCTTAGATATTACCTTGATCAATTTTTGGTAGTCTTTATATATTATATTCGTAACTATTAAAATACAAAGGAGGATCATGTAGATCATTTTATAATTGTGTTGAATAACCTAAGGATGGAGGAACTATATTTAACTTTTACAAAGTGAAAATTTTGGCTGCAAAAGGTTTCATATTTGGGTCATATAGTCTCAAGAGATGGTATATCATTATTTACATCCAAGAAATAGGCTATTGAATGTTTTCATGGTCCAACCATGTGGAATGAGATCCATATTTTTCTTGGTTTAGATGGATATTATTGATGGGTTTGGAATAATTTATCATGACTATCTAATTTTCACACAAATTTAACTTGAAAGGATCCAAATTATTTTAGACAAATGAATGTTAGGAAAATTTCATGGAACTGAATAGAGAATAGGTCATTGAAGTGGTGATTAAATTACTATTTAGTGGATAAGGGTTTTCAATATATATTGATGCATCTAAGAAGGTATTCAAATGAATTATTATGTATAATGACATGATTATAGGATGTTCTACATAAAAATTGACAATTCATGAGATAAATTACCCAAATCATTTTTTGTATTCAGATAGGGAATTTTTTTCATTAAAGATACAAAGTCATTATATTTACAAAGAAAATTTTTATATATATACTCATCCCCAAATTTTAAATTATATATTCAAATGGATGGAGCTGAATATGAACAGAAGAAGATGGTCATAGATGATTAAATATTATGACTTCCCAATACATTATTACCCTAGGAAATCGAACATGGTGGTTGATGCTCTGAGTTATAATGATCTTATTGGATTATCTATGATGATGATCAAAAATGATCTAATATTTTTTATTTCAAAATGATGGATATGAAAATATTTTAGGAAGGGGAAAATATTATATATCTCAATTTAATGTTCAACCATCTATCCATGTAAAGGTTAAAGAGGCACCAAAGGAAGATGTAAATCTAGAAAATAAGGTTAGAAATATTATTGAGTTTCACTGAGATCATGATGGAATGATAAGGTTTAGGAACCATGTATGTGTTAAATCCCTTCTAGAATTGAAGGATTTGTTAGAGTAATATCAAAATTCTTCATTATCTATTCTTCCTAGAAGTACAAAGAGGTATAAAGATTTGATAGACTAATTTTGGTTGGATGACATGAAGAGTGAAATAATAAAGTTTGAATCTATGTGCTTGGTATGTTAGAATGTTATGATTGAAAGATAAGAGTAAAAGGTAATGTTTCATCCAATACCCACACCATAATAAAAATAAGAAACCACTACCATGGATTTTTTCATTAGACTCCCCAAAATGCATATAGTGTAAAATTAAGTATGAGTTGTAGATGATCACATTACTAAGAAAACACACTTCATCACTATTAGATAACATATATATATATGGATCATATTTCCAAGATATACATTAAGTAAGTGGAATGGTTAGATGGAGTACCTCATTCTAGTGGGTTTGATCATGATTCAAGGTCTACCACAATGTTTTGGAAAATTCATCCCCAAGATCTTGATATAGTGTAGAGTTTCATTATTACGTATCATCCCCAAATAGATGGTCAGTCTAAAACAACAATTCGAACCCTATAATATATGTTGACATTTGTTATTTGGATACCAAAGGTTGCTTGGATCAACACCTTCTTATAATTTATTTTCTTTCAAAAATATCATTCACTCAATAATTCAGCTAAAACCTTATGAAGACCTATATAGAAATAAATTTAGACCACTAACATGATAGAATGAAGTTTAATAATGAAAGAAATTACGACATGAGATAGCTAATGAAATAACATAGAAGATTAAAGCCATTAAAAAAGACATTCAGGAAGCTAATATTTAGAAGAAAATTTATAATGATATCAGCCAATGTAATCCTGAATTTGAAGTTATTGATAAAGTGTTTCTATGAATTTCTCAACAGAATAAGGTTATGAGATTCAAGAAAAAATGGAAACTATAACCTACATATATCATTACCTTGGTAATTCTTTATTGTATAAGGATGCTAGCCTATCATTTTGATCTTTTATAGAACCTACCACAAGTCCACTATGTGTTCCATGTATCTCTCCTGAGGAAGTACATACATGGACCTTCACATATACCGAAGTGAGAGGTCATACCACTGGATTAAGATCTTTCTTATGAGGAAGAATCAATAGAGATTTGGATCGTAAAGAGAATGTTTTAGGAAACATGACCACTAACCTAGTCAATGTTTTGTGTAAAACCCACTTATTTGCAGAATCTTTGTGGGGAATTGAGAATACAATGAGGAATAAGTATACCCATTTTTTTGTATTAGAGTGAAAAATTTCAAGGGAGAAATTAATTTTAAGTGGTCTTGAATTCAACATGCATAATATAAATTATTATTATTTGAATAAATTAATTTTATTTAATATCTTTTATTACATGAAACACTAGTTTAAACATGGGTTATATGCAACACTCGGTTATCTTCTATTACACAGGACATTGAGTTTTAACAAAACTGTGAAATATAATGAATATAGTTATTTAAATGCGATCATTATATAATAATTGTTAAATTTATTAATAAGAATAGTAATAAGTAATTTTAAAATAGAAATTATAATTCTTAGATATAAATAAAACATATTTATATCAAAATACCTTATTTTTAGAAAAGTATTTATATGTTCTGAATATACTATTTTCTCAAAAAAAAAATGTTTTTATGTTTTTTTTGAACAATACTAAAAAATATTTTTGACAATTTTTGAAAATTAATTTGATAAAATAAAATTATAATTTGATATTAGAATGTCAAAATTATCTTAGGGTGTATTTTTCATATTTTTCTAAAATGTTTCGTTTTTTGACGAATAGTGAAAAATACTGAATATTAATTAAAACCTTCATTGGAGTTTAATTTGTTGTTAAATTTTATTTTTTTATTAAAATTGGTTTTAAAGTTAATTTTTTTGAATTATAAATACAATAATCTAATTTATTCTATTTGAATCAATTTCATGTTTTTTTATAAATAAAAACATTATAAAATTTTGAACATTTTCTCTTTAAAAACCCACTTTCTCATCCCTTCATTAGGATTAATTTTAAACTAATATTTTCCAATTATATGAATTAAATATATAAAATTGGATTCAAAACATGTAATAATAATAATTTATATCATTTAATAATGTCAACTAAATTTTTGACTGAAATTAATAGTATAAATAGTAAAAATTATTTACCATGGATAAAAAAAACTGGATTTACCTATAGGGGGGTTAAACTGAATATATAAGGGTACAAAATGACCCAAAAAATATCCAAAACACTTTATTGGAACTTATTTAGACGTTATACATTATATTCTTGAGAATGTACCATTATTGGAGATTGGTGACACGAAAACAAATTGGTGAAATTCTTTCTTTCAAAAAATTATAAGTGTGCCACTCACCCACTAGTAACAGGACACCCAATCCTCAATTATTCACACCATAAAACTATTTTTGTTATTATAATACCTGAAAATATCACTTCTCAACTTCCCTCATCTCATCCTAGAATCATTTGTTTAAATAAATCCAACTTAAGAAGTCTTTTGGTGAAAACCAAAGGAGGATACATAAAAAAATGGTAACATTCCTTAATAAGGGTTCTTGTATTATTTATTTATCCAACTCCATAAATTATTATTATAACATCAATATATAATAACATCAGTATTATCCATATAATTATATTATTTAATATTAATGTAATGACCTACAACCATCTCTCTTTTCATCAAATGGGTTATGAAATCATCATTTGTGTGTATGGTGGACTATCGCCTCCAACACCAATGCTATTCTTTTTTCCATTAACACATATCAAAGATGGTTATAATGATGTATTTATTATTTATATACTATATTTAGGATTTTAATATTATATTTAAATTATTATATCAAAAATAACTTCATTCACTCTATTTAATGGGAATATGATAACGTCACTTGTGTGTAGGGAAGACTACAACCTCCTGAAGCGATATGATTCATTCACCCATTAAATAGAATTTATTAAAAATATATTTAATAAATATATATGATATAAATGAAATAAAAATTATTAATTAATGATAATATATCATATTAATTTCTTTCTTTAAATCTAGATTGAAAATGGAAATAACGTTCATCTTTACACTAAACCTACAGTCTCCATGAACTATGTATTTCATTTTCTATAACTAATTTTTATGAATTACTATAACTACATATAGAATGAATATATATGTTATATATATCATATTAAACATTTTTTATATTATGAATCTATGATTTATATAAGAGGTCCAAAAAATAACAAATCAAAACATATATAAAAAACAAAGCAGTTACTACCCAAAATGTAACTTTAACATGTAATTGTTAACAAACGGGTAATAAAAGTTCATAATTAAATTTTATATGGTATGATATAAATATAAATTTATGGTTTTTTAATATATTTATCATAATGATATATTTATTATATATGTGTTTTGAACATGTATGAAGGAAGTCAATACTTAAGATAAAGGATATCCATCCAACATTTACTTTTTATAAGAAAAAGGCCATATTAAGCACCTGATTCTTTATGTGGTGTATATACTGACCATGATTTTATTTTATGATGATTTAAGATAGATTTTTTTATTTTTTATATCCATTTTATGATATCTCTTTTATGGTGTATACGGTTTAGAAATTAACAAATCGATATTAGATTTTTGTCTCAATTTTCCTTCTTTAAGATGAACATTATGTTATGCACTTATATTATCTCATGAGGTATATATAGAACCCCTTTGACATGTAATATCATGAATTTTTTTATCTTTATGATATTTTATATTTCATTTAATTTTATTCATTTATGGGGCATATGATTCAAAACTAGAAATGTGTTAAAGATTTTATGTTAAATCAAATAATTTTCCAAGATATATTATGATTATGTTTCGAATGAAACAATATTATTATACATATATCAATAAAGTAAATATTTTTATCCTCCTATGGTTTTTAATGAAGAAATCATTTAATATTTATATTTTTCCACAATTTTGTACATAACATAATTAGGAAAATGTTTTTAAGAAAACTTGAAACTATTTCTATTTTTGTTTAGAAATCCATTCTCTTACAAAATCACGTTTCCTAAAATTGTTTTGAAAAATGTGTTATTATTGTCCTATGGTTTTTAAAATAAATATTTACCCATTTTTTTTACCATTTTTCTAAAAGTTTTTAAAATATTCTTCATGTGATTTTCTAAGAAATTCCAGTTTAGCATTTAATGAATATGTGAAAGTAGTATTTTTATAACGTGTATGGAATGAAAAAAAATCCCATAATTATGATCAATAATCATTTTGAACAATCATTTATGTGATTTAATGGTTATTTTCAATGAAAATAATTTTCATAATTTTATGACCAAAAATGTGATTTTCAAATAAGAAAGTATATTTTCTTTAATAAATGTTTTAAATGATCATTTATAATCAATTTTTTCTAAAATGAATTCCATTGATGTCACCTATTTATTAATGAGGAGATCAAGGATACCATTATTATTATTTATCTTCATTTTGGATGTTTATGGTGGAATTATGTTTATAAATCCCATTTCTCTTCCAAGGGTTATACCATGATAAAAATCATATGAAACCCACTTCTTTTTTCCATAGGATATGTTTTGATGAAATCATGAAATGATTATGAAATATTCTTATATCATATAGGTTATGATATGATTAATTATTTATGAATCCTTTTTCATTTTAGGGGTTATGACATGATGAATTTCTATGATTTTATGGTACATATGAACATTATTCTCATTGTAATATGGGTGTTACCTATATCTCCCTCCAACGGTTTGGGTAAAGATCTTATCTCATGGTATACATAGGACTATAGTGGGGAGTTAACCCGGTTATGAAAGGGTATTTCTCCTCTATAGTGGTCTTGGGAGTGAACCTTGAAAACTATGATGGTTTGTTTTGTGAACCCATTCATCTATGAGATCCTTGGTAATATCCCATGGCTAATATGGAAATTAGTTTCTAAACTTATGTGTATACCAAAAATTCCATATTTTATGCCAATGTTATGATCTCATGTCTATGTTCTGGATTTCCTTATGACTCATGTATTATGAACTACCAATATTTATTCTATGATTCAGAATAATTATCATCTATATACAGGGTATTGTTTCAAATTCTGTTCTCATATTCTCATACACTCATGCTCATGTTATTCTTATGTATCTCCACCCGTTACCCTAACTGAGAAAATTAGATTACCCTTTTTATGCTTCCTTTCACTAGGTTATGAATAAATGTACTACGTTTGATATATCTAGGAAGAGTGATAGTTATGAGTAAAATTGTGGGAGATGGTGTAGTTTTCCTATGGACCAGTTGTTTATGTTTCCATGATAATAAAGGCACCAAAATCTTGTGGGCCTTAGGGGTTTGTTTGTGTAATGTAATTAATATACCAAAATAATGATGTAATATCAATGAATGAAAAGCGTGAGTCTCTATATGAGGGTTTATAATATTTAATATGAAAAGGAGAGGACCTATTTGATGAAATATAGCATTGCACTAGGGAATACATTCATAGTGAATTCCATAATGTAGAGGACTACCATCGGAGCATGATGTTTGACTCAAAGAAGAAAACCCATTGTGTATATCCTAGGGGGGACCTTCAGGGTAGATGATAGCAAGGGGAGGGCCTCCTTTTTATTTTAACTTATAGACATGAGGATATTTTCCATGGATCTCATCAGGAGATGGGATCCCTTGATTGATTATATTATGGGAATAAATTAATCTTTCATGGTAAGTTTTAAAGGGAGGACCTTCAGAATTAATGGCAGGAAAGTTACATAGAATAAATATTCAATTGTTGAAAATATGTCTATAATTTAGTAACAGATCATTAGGATATTGTAACACTATATATAATCATATGAGGACTTCAAGAACACCATAATTGAGAATATTGGGATCATGGAATGGATGTTCATTGTCAATCACCATTGGCAAGGATTATTTTTGGATGATCTATTGTGAGTGACTGAGGATGCTTTCTGTGGATAATGACTTTCATATATGGAGAATTATTTGAGTATATCATGTGTTCTTTCCAAAATTTACTGATGGTTTTTTGGATTTGGATAAGGATATTTTATTTCTATGGAGTTTCCACAGGGACAGACTAATTAATTCTAGTTGGAATGAGGATATGGGTTCAATTCAGTTTTCCATTCAACATGGGACTTGACCCATGACCCTCCAGAATGAGAGAATGAATATGTGTTTACTATTATGTGACCCTCAAATTATGTTGATGAGTCCCCCTAATTTTGGGGATGGGTTTGTGTGTCCACCCCTCAACCACTACCACATCATTTATTATATCCTAGAAGGTTTATTGTATGTGGGAAAGAATTTGTGTCTTCTTTTCATCATTTTCAATATATTTTGATTAAATATAGAAGTTATAATGGGGATATATTCCCATTTTGAGGTTGGCATAAGGGTGTGGGTATTCTATTTTCCTCCATTTACTATTGGTATATACGAGCAATATTCGTGTGTGGCGGTAGAGATATGGGTATGAACCCCATTTCTTGTAAGGATATGCTGGATGGTTTCTCCAAATGTTATCAAACTAAAAAAGAATGATTTGTGGATGTGGAAATATCTATGTACATACATGAAATTTTCTTCCACATTTTCTTTTTCGGATACTTTGGAAAGAATAGAGGTATGATTCTATTACTTTTTTCATATTTTTTCCCTTTGTTGGATGTTCGGATTTCCTAACCATGGGTGGCCTAGGATGAACTCCCGTGGGTAACACCCTCATCATGATGATAGTTTAATGCTGCACTAAATTAACAATAGTTACTACTAGAAGTATCCCCTCGGAGGTGACACTATGTTTTCAGGATAAGGTTTTTAGTGACCACTTGATTAAAATTCGTATGATAAAAGAGGAATCTATGGTTCTGTTTTGGGGATAGTATAAGGCCCCAGCCTTAAACATTACTTAATCTTGAGTTATTATAAGATTACACATTGAGGATCTTTTCAGGTTTAGAGTTTTATAGAATTAGATCATGAAACTTGCATTACATTCCACATTTAAACAAAGTGGTTACATAAAAGACAGTATTCATTCTTCCCATCAACGGAAACATATTTAAAATATAACACAGATTCTTTCTTGAAACATCCTTGACACTATCATCACATCATGTACCTTTCCCTTGACCTGTGAAAAACATTTCAAAAACTTGGGATGAGCATAAAAAGCTCAGTAAGGGTTATAAAAATATGGAAAGGAAACATGAGTTCATATATACATAAGAATGAAATCATACTTTACCCATAAAACATAGGTACTTTAACATACCTCATCAAACCATGAATAAATCATAGAAAACATAAGACATAAAGGTAACTTGTGGAATTCATAACATTCTTACGTGGGGAGTAACCCTCTTGGTTACGTTTGGAATACCCATCACAGTATATTCCCTAAATCTCTTCGGAGAAACCTTAAAGTTTCACTCCTTCGCGTTACCCAATGCATTGGAGAGCTATATCGGGCTCACCCGCCCTTAGTTTATCACGGAACCACCCGTTCTTCATAACAATTCCCAAGAACCATAACATAATCGTATCACATAAACATGAATAAAGGAAACATAACATTTCCACATTTCAATCACAATATAACATTTTAGGATATTGAAATAATGAATTCATTCAAAAAGAAACCATTTCCAAAACCATTTAAAACATTTAATAAAGAGATTTTTGAATCAAAGTGTCCCATACCACCTTGAAGATTTTAACATTTTAAACCATTAATATCCATATAAATAAATCCATAAAACCATTTTGAAAACATGGATATTAATAAGAACAAATAATTAAAACATTTAAAATGATATTTTGGTTAAAGGGGTTTTACCAAAATTAGAGACACTTGAATACAATAATCGAGGAATAACATTTAGTCAGAATTTTATAATATCATGAGAATAAAAGGATTCATGATATAATACTCCAAAGGACAGTATATACACCATATAAGAGTGAATTGGTTCATAACAACAATTATCCCTCAATAGAAATGTCAAATGTGATGAAATCCCTTATAAAGAAGGTATCGTTAAATTAAGGACAAATAAATCTCAAAAAATATGTGTGACAAATATATATACACCCAATATAAGTGGATATTAAGTGTAAAACAATAAAAGGTCATTCACACATATTCAATGGATGACATATTCAATGACTACAAGTTGAACCCAAAGAAATGAAAATTGGGTTAAAAAGTTCCCTTGACAGCCTAACGGCATCACATCAAAATGAGTTGATGAGAGATAAAAAGTGTATCTCATCACTTGGACATAAAATTTACATCAATAAGGATGTATGAGAACATATCCCAACATAAAAATATGTAAATTAAAAGACCCAATAAAAGAAGTCTTTTAAAAAAGAGGAGGGTGAAAGGTTCCCTTACCGACTTGGGTATCTTTCAAAACATACATCCCATGAAAGAAAGACAATAGGTCATTGATGTAAATACTCATAAACAAAAGTATATTACACCAAGATTATAATAATGGGTAGTACATACACCACTCAATGGAATTTGTGTCAAATGTAGCATAAATCTCACGGGAATAAAAGTGAGATGAAAAATCCCTCACGAAAACTCGGCAGCCTAACGGCGCCACATAAAACTTCCGAATATGGATTGATGAGATCAAATAGGGTATCTCATCACATTACAATATAATGTACAAAAAGAGGAATATAAAAGAACATCCCCCAACATTAAAAATAGGAGCTTAAAAGAAGTGACATAAAGGAGAGTACTTAAAAAGAAAGAGAGAAGTTAGATCTCTTACGAAAGTTCGGCAGCCTAACGGCGCCTATCAAAACATCCAAAAAGGATTGATGAGATAGAATAGGGTCTCTCCTCACATGAACATAAAAATTACAGTAGGATTAATATAAAATATCATCCCAATAACAAGAAAGATGAGCTTTAAAAGGAATGACATAAAAGAGTGTACTTAAAAAGAAAGAGAGGAGTAAGATCCCTTACCTCGGGTCCGACTTGACTCGATCGTTCTTTAATCTCCTGAATAATAAACTTGAGTTAATTTATAATTCCTTAAGAACCTTTTTCAAGTTCATTATTACATTTATACCACTTATTACCATGTCATAAACATTATGTAATCATTTGAGTTAATAATATTTGTTTTGCCGATATTTGGTTCTTAAGTCGAAAGTGGACTTCTTACAATTACATGTTGTTCGTGTGGCCAAATGTTTATCATATCCAGAACTGTATTCATTATGTAGATATAATATATTTCATATATATCCAGTAAATTAATGAATTTATAACATTACATAATTATTTAGAGGTAAGAAATGAAATGCACCGTTCATGGAGATGGTAAGCCGTACGTACGCATGAACGCTACTTTCATTTCTATTTCGCATTTTATAGAATGGAATAATAATGATATAAAGGTATATTATAATTCCAGTATAATATCATATATAATATCATATTTCCATCCTTTATACATCCCACATATGGTATTTAACGAATCAAATCACTTTGAGGGGGCGGTAGTCCGCACTTCCTTAAATGAAGATATCGCGTATACCCATAATGGAAGCCATAAAGGTAAGACAAAAATGAAAAATACAGAAGAATAAATAAAACATAAACATATTATATATCATATATAAAAATAGTGACATCATAATGGCCACCGTTGAAGGTGTTAAATGAGTATTGAACAATCATCGTTTCGGGAGGTAGAATTTCACCATCCACGGAAACCGTATGTTCTTTAACCATTTGATGTAGTTGTGTGAGAGTGTAGCTCGAATAAATCTTATAACAAAATCCTAGTATATTGAAGATACTGGTGTTGTTACAAAAGAAGTAAATAAAAAGAGTTTAGGGGGTTGGAGAAGCAAAATAAAACAAATGAACATGAGAGAATGAATTACCTTTAAAAGTGTAACTCCTTTTGATTTGAGCCTAAAGGCTTCCTTTGAAAGGATTCTGCCCAAAGGGAATCCTCTAGGATGAGGAGAGGGATCTGGAGAGAGTAAATGGGCAGGTTTTGGCCGAGCCAAATGCTTTAGGAGTGTCTTAAATGAGGTAGAGGTGGGGGCATTTTATAAGAGGAGAGGAGGGCACTTTTGGAAAGTAATGAAATATTACTTTATTTGAAAATGTGTTTCGGTTTCAAAAGGTCCCACATTGATATAATTCGTGGATAAGGTGATAAGGCTTCGAAATACACTCATACAATAAGTTTTGGACATGTGTAGTTCATTATCTTTCCATTTTATTTAAATCGTCAAATAATGATGTCATCGCTGCATCATTATTATGTCATAAATAATTTAATTTATTTAATGTCTAAAAATTATAAAAAAAATACTATGATGTAGGAAATCCTTTTATATTTCCAATGAATATTTATAATCAAAAATATGACTTGTATAACCCCACTTAAAAATTGTTTTAGTAAAACATATCATGTTTGTGTCAATTTTACTTTTACATTAAATAAAATGTTATTTATGTCATTTCCCAACCAAAGTGGATCCATGGGGTCCCCAAGTTGACCCATGGCTTTTCTTGGTCGGCCATGATACAACAAATGAGGGTATGACATGTGTCAAGCTCATCTCATTTTATTAAAGCATTATTTTTACCTTAAACTACACTAATTACCACTAATCGCGATTAAAAACTTAATAAGTTACTATTCACAAAAAAATTATTTTAATCTCAATGAACCATATTTTACTTCATAATGACAAACATGTATGTCGGATTTTTGAAAATCAAAACACAATGATGGGAAAATTTCATTTAAACGGAAAATCAGTTTTTATAAGTACCACTTAGTGGTTTCACTATTCATAAAAAATTGAAGTTTTTCAGAAAAATCCCAAAAATTCACCCTAAGCTATATTTGATATTCTGAATTCAAAAATGAAGCCCATTTTACAAAATTCAAAAAATATAGGTCACATTAATTAATTTAATAATTAATTCCCGCTGTCATGTCAAATAGCGTGTTTTATGAAATAATAAGTATCAAAAGATTGACACTAGTTTAAGTCTGATTTCAAAGTGAAATTGATTCCAACGAACACTATTGGATTTAATGGTAAAAATATTTTCTAATTTCACTTTAAAACCAATTCAAAATATAATCTAATAATATAAATAAATTAGATTAAAAAGTGGTTTTGAATTAAAATACAACATTTTACACTATTCATTAAAAAAATGAACTTTATCGGAAAGATACCAAAAATTTACACAAAGTAAATTTTGATGTCCCTATTCTTAATAAGGGTTTTATTTGGTCCAAAAGAATGTATAAGAGTGATCAAAACTATATTTAATGACGGTTCGCCATCAAAAGGTGATAAGTGAACCTTTAGTGAAAACTAGGGCATATACGCCTAAAATTGAATTCTTTCCGTATTTTAAGCCATTATCTTTTATTGGATAAATGTAAAAACATTTAAAAACATATATAATCATATTTTAGTTATTTATATCCATTCCCGCCATTACAAAGGCTACATGTTAACTACCATTTAAAATAATATTATTTTATTATTAGAGTGCAACGTAAGATTCCCAAGAAACTCGTTGTTGCGTGTTGGGTACTCCATCGAGCATAGCGTCCCCTTTAAAGTTATTTAAATATTTTATTCACAAATATGGATAAATATGAAATGTCATATTCTTTATTTACCTGGGGTGTTACATCCTTCCCCCCTTTTGGGAATTGCGTCCTCGCAATTTTAAAATTGTGCTTGGAAACATCTTTGAAAGTCCCACATCGGAACAAAAGTTGGTAAAACAAACACTTTAAAATAAAGAGAGATAAGTACAAAGGTCACCCGAGTTAACCCATACTAGGATTCCAAGTATGAAAATATGGACATGGAGGAAAAAACAAAGGGTCATGTTCTGATGGAGAGTGATAGAAAACATGTTTAGGAGAAAGTTAACCACGAGAAAATCACAAACTTGTGATGGGTTAAACAGTATTCGATTCCCCAATAGGAAAAGTTAATAGACAACATTTTTGTTTTATGTTACTTTTTATTGAGGAATTTATTCATAAGGAAACATAATCACTTATCATATTGACTTTCAACTTTTATTAGATTCCTTACACAAACTCATATTTTCTCCAAAAGACGAGTATTTAGGAAGACTTGTTCACATTAAGAGTACTATAATCAACTTCTAGGGAATCACCTAATCCACAAAATAGAACTATATACTTCCCATGTCTTTAACCAAAACCAAAACCAAAAAGTCTAGTACAAGATCAGATAATCCAGAAAAGGATAACCCTTTATAAAAAGAAAATCTATTCTTAATCTCCAAAATTTGTCCAACAAAACCCAGAGTTCAACGAGGACCATTTGTCCATAAAATTCTTCAAAGTAAACCAAACTAAGATTGAAACCCAAATATTTAAAGGATTTAGTCACATAGTCTACCAAGTTAAATCGTAACATTTATCTCCAAACAACATCAGTTGCTCCTAAAGTCTCACATTGAAAAGTAATTATCCTAATCACATATCCTCCAAAATCAACTTACTCTTAATTCATAAAATCATATAACTAAAAATAATCGGTCAAACTAACCAGGGACTTCACGTAGTCCAGTGGTAGGCGATAAATACCAGTCGCACTTTGGTTGTGGGTTCGATTCCCGCAGCTTTGTCCGACGCGACGGGATGTCACACGGTCTGCGTGTTGTCCTTTCTCCAAAACTATATAATTCTTAAAATATTCCCCAAAATGAGATAAAATCTTCAAGAATAATCATAACATATTTTAACCTCAATTTTATCTCATGACCTTCATTTTCCATCATATCATATAATAACCCATAATTACCTCAAAAGTAAGGATCATATAAACCCTAATGGTTACCTTAATAATTATTACCTGAATTTCCACATCGAGTTGGCCATCTCGTACATGATGCATTAGAGAAATCACCAAGGTTAAAGTGGTTGATCATGACTCCTTGATAGTTGGTTTAGAAAAACCATGGGATTCCTCATTGAATCCCCCATCTCATCGAGTATCTTAATCAGAGAACAACCATAGTTTCCTTCAAACCCATTGTCACTTTGGTGCCTGCTAGATCCAGCCATTTACTAAAACCAAAACGGTCAGTGTGAGTATATCAACAAAACCATCATGTACTAACGAGGAAGGTAAACACTAAGATATACTTACTCATTCACTTTATCTAAAACTAGGACTCATTCTGAAATCCTAACCATTATGGTAATGCCACTTATGATTAAAGAATACCCTAACCTCTAAAGTTATCTAAACCTCCCTTTGATACCAACTATAAGGCCCCAGCCTTAAACCTTACTTAATCTTGAGTTATTACAAGATTACACATTGAGGATCTTTTCAGGTTTAGAGTTTTAGAGAATTAGATCATGAAACTTGCATTACATTCCACATTTAAACAAAGTGGTTACATAAAAGACAATATTCATTCTTCCCATCAACGGAAACATATTTAAAATATAACACGGATTCTTTCTTGAAACATCCTTGACACTATCATCACATCATGTACCTTTCCCTTGACCTGTGAAAAACATTTCAAAAACTTGGGATGAGCATAAAAAGCTCAGTAAGGGTTATAAAAATATGGAAAGGAAACATGAGTTCATATATACATAAGAATGAAATCATACTTTACCCATAAAACATAGGCACTTTAATATACCTCATCAAACCATGAATAAATCATAGAAAACATAAGACATAAAGGTAATTTGAGGCATTCATAACATTCTTACGTGGGGAGTAACCCTCTTGGTTACGTTTGGAATACCCATCACAGTATATTCCCTAAATCTCTTCGTAGAAACCTTAACGTTTCACTCCTTCGCGTTACCCAATGCATTGTAGAGCTATATCGGGCTCACTCGCCCTTAGTTTATCACGGAACCACACGTTCTTCATAAAAATGCCCAAGAACCATAACATAATCGTATCACATAAACATGAATAAAGGAAACATAACATTTCCACATTTCAATCACAATTTAACATTTTAGGATATTGAAATAATGAATCCATTAAAAAAGAAACCATTTCCAAAACCATTTAAAACATTTAATAAAGAGATTTTTGAATCAAAGTGTCCCATACCACCTTGAAACTTTAAACATTTTAAACCATTAATATCCATATAAATAAATCCTTAAAACCATTTTGAAAACATGGATATTAATAAGAACAAATAATTAAAACATTTAAAATGATATTTTGGTTAAAGGGGTTTTACCAAAATTAGAGACACTTGAATACAATAATCGAGGAATAACATTTAGTCAGAATTGTATAATATCATGAGAATAAAAGGATTCATGATATAATACTCCGAAGGACAGTATATACACCATATAAGAGTGAATTTGTGCATAACAACAATGACCCCTCAATAGAAATGTCAAATGTGATGAAATCCCTTATAAAGAAGGTATCGTTAAATTAAGGACAAATAAATCTCAAAAAATATGTGTGACAAATATATATACACCCAATATAAGTGGATATTATGTGTAAAACAATAAAAGTTCATTCACGCATATTCAATGGATGACATATTCAATGACTACAAGTTGAACCCAAAGAAATCGAAATTGGGTTAAAAAGTTCCCTTGACAGCCTAATGGCGTCACATCAAAATGAGTTGATGAGAGATAAAAAGTGTATCTCATCACTTGGACATAAAATTTACATCTATAAGGATGTATGAGAACATATCCCAACATAAAAATATGTAAATTAAAAGACCCAATAAAATAAGTCTTTTAAAAAAGAGGAGGGTGAAAGGTTCCCTTACCGACTTGGGTATCTTTCAAAACATACACCCCATGAAAGAAAGACAATAGGTCATTGATGTAAATACTCATAAAAGAAAGTATATTACACCAAGAGTAGAATAATGGGCAGTACATACACCACTCAATGGAAATTGTGGCAAATGTAGCATAAATCTCACGGGAATAAAAGTGAGATGAAAAATCCCTCACGAAAACTCGGCAGCCTAACGGCGCCACATAAAACTTCCGAATATGGATTGATGAGATCAAATAGGGTATCTAATCACATTACAATATAATTTACAGCAAGAGGAATATAAAATAACATCCCCCAACATTACAAATAGAAGCTTAAAAGAAGTGACATAAAGGAGAGTACTTAAAAAGAAAGAGAGAAGTTAGATCTCTTACGAAAGTTCGGCAGCCTAACGGCGCCAATCAAAACATCCAAAAAGGATTGATGAGATAGAATAGGGTCTCTCCTCAAATGAACATAAAAATTACATTAGGATTAATATAAAAGATCATCCCAATAACAAGAAAGATGAGCTTTAAAAGGAATGACATAAAAGAGTGTACTTAAAAAGAAAGAGAGGAGTAAGATCCCTTACCTCGGGTCCGACTTTACTCGATCGTTCTTTAATCTCCTGAATAATAAACGTGAGTTAATTTCTAATTCCTTAAGAACCATTTTCAAGTTCATTATTACTTTTATACCACTTATTACCATGTCATAAACATTATGTAATCATTTAAGTTAATAATATTTGTTTTGCCGATATTTGGTTCTTAAGTCGAAAGTGGACTTCTTACAATTACATGTTGTTCGTGTAGCCAAATGTTTATTATATCCAGAATTTTATTCATTATGTAGATATCATATATGTCATATATATCCAGTACATGAATGCATTTATAACATTACATAATCATTTAGAGGTAAGAAATGAAATGCACCGTTCATGGAGACGGTAAGCCGTACGTACGCATGAACGCTACTTTCATTTATATTTCGTATTTTATAGAATGGAATAATAATGATATAAAGGTATATTATAATTACAGTATAATATCATATATAATATCATATTTCCATCCTTTATACATCCCACATATGGTATTTAACGAATCAAATCACTTTGAGGGGGCGGTAGTCCGCACTTCCTTAAATGAAGATATCGCGTATACCCATAATGGAAGCCATAAAGGTAAGACAAAAATGAAAAATACAGAAGCATAAATAAAACATAAACATATTATATATCATATATAAAAATAGTGACATCATAATGGCCACCGTTGAAGGTGTTAAATGAGTATTGAACAATCATCGTTTCGGGAGGCAGAATTTCACCATCCACGGAAACCGTATGTTCTTTAACCATTTGATGTAGTTGTGTGAGAGTGTAGCTCGAATAAATATTATAACAACATCCTAGTATATTGATGATACTGGTGTTGTTACAAAAGAAGTAAATAACAAGAGTTTAGGGGGTTGGAGAAGCAAAATAAAACAAATGAAAATGAGAGAATGAATTACCTTTAAAAGTGTAACTCCTTTTGATTTGAGCCTAAAGGCTTCCTTTGAAAGGATTCTGCCGAAAGGGAATCCTCTAGGATGAGGAGAGGGATGTGTAGAGAGTAAATGGGCAGGGGTTGTCCGAGCCAAAGGCTTGAGGAGTGTGTTAAATGAGGTAGAGGTGGGGGCCTTTTATAAGAGGAGAGGAGGGGCACTTTTGGAAAGTAATGAAATATTACTTTATTTTAAAATGTGTTTCGGTTTCAAAAGGTCCCACATTGATATAATTCGTGGATAAGGTGATAAGGCTTCGAACTCCACTCATCCAATAAGTTTTGGACATGTGTAGTTCATTATCTTTCCATTTTATTTAAATCGTCAAATAATGATGTCATCGCTGCATCATTATTATGTCATAAATAATTTAATTTATTTAATGTCTAAAAATTATAAAAAAAATACTATGATGTAGGAAATCTTTTTATCTTTCCAATTAATATTTATAATCAAAAATATGACTTGTATAACCCCACTTAAAAATTGTTTTAGTAAAACATATCATGTTTGTGTCAATTTTACTTTTACATTAAATAAAATGTTATTTATGTCATTTCCCAACCAATGTGGATCCATGGGGTCCCCAAGTTGACCCATGGCTTGTCTTGGTCGGCCATGATACAACCAATGAGGGTAATACATGTGTCAAGCTCATATCATTTTATTAAAGCATTATTTTTACCTTAAACTACACTAATTACCACTAATCGTGATTAAAAACATAATAAGTTACTATTCACCAAAAAAATTATTTTAATCTCAATGAACCACATTTTACTTCTTAATGACAACCATGTATGTCGGATTTTTGAAAATCAAAACACAATGATGGCAAAATTTCATTTAAATGGAAAATCAGTTTTTATAAGTACCACTTAGTGGTTTCACTATTCATCAAAAATTGAAGTTTTTCAGAAAAATCCCAAAAATTCACCCTAAGCTATATTTGATATTCTGAATTCAAAAATGAAGCCCATTTTACAAAATTAAAAACATATAAGTCACATTAATTAATTTAATAATTAATTCCCGCTGTCATGTCAAATAGCGTGTTTTATGAAACAATAAGTATCAAAAGATTGACACTAGTTTAAGTCTGATTTCAACGTGAAATTGATTCCAACGAACACTATTGGATTTAATGGTAAAAATATTTTCTAATTTAACTTTAAAACCAATTCAAAATATAATCTAATCATATAAATAAATTAGATTAAAAAGTGGTTTTGAATTAAAATACAACATTTTACACTATTCATTAAAAAAATGAACTTTATCGGAAAGATACCAAAAATTTACACAAAGTAAATTTTGATGTCCCGATTCTTAATAAGAGTTTTATTTGGTCCAAAAGAATGTATAAGAGTGATAAAAACTATATTTAATGACGGTTCGCCATCAAAAGGTGATAAGTGAACCTTTAGTGAAAACTAGGGCATATACGCCTAAAATTGAATTCTTTCCGTATTTTAAGCCATTATCTTTTATTGGATAAATGTAAAAACAATTAAAAACATATATAATCATATTTTAGTTATTTCTATCCATTCCCGCCATTACAATGTATACATGTTAACTACCATTTAAAATAATATTATTTTATTATTAGAGTGCAACGTAAGATTCCCAAGAAACTCGTTGTTGCGTGTTGGGTACGCCATCGAGCATAGCGTCCCCTATAAGGTTATTTAAATATTTTATTCACAAATATGGATAAATATGAAATGTCATATTCTTTATTTACCTATGGTGTTACAGATAGACTCCCAAAATGGATTGAAATGACAACTAGTTCCATCAACTTTTGGGAAACCATTTATCGCTGAGTGGAAGGTTGTTTGGGATTTTTGGTATGGATGTCTTTTAATGTATCCTGTAGATTTAGTACAATTCCATTGAGGTTTTATTCATAAATCAATGTTTTTGAAACCTGGCGTTGAAGATGTTGGGTTTGTGATGGTGTCCTTAGGTTAGGCAATGACCCGTCTCAGACATTAGTAGATGCGTATGTTCATGTATGTTTAAGGGAAAACATTAGAATGACGGGAGTTCTTACTGAAGGTTTCTGGATACATATGTAAAAAAAAGAAAAACCCATAAAATTATCATCTCAATAAACCAACACATACATAATTGATTATTTTAGATCCATGTTTGTCCCAATTTCATTCTTTGAGAGAGCATATATGGGATTTAAATGTTAGAGACATAATCATTTCTGTTAAGGATTGATGTAAGGTTGACCATTTTTTTACATCCCAAAAAATCATATGGGGTTTTAATGGTATTTTTTGGTGGTGTTGGAATGAACCTACATGTCAGAAAAACAATTTGATGTATTTTGGGGTGGTGTCCAATATGTTTTACTCATTGATACCGTAACACTTAACACTTAACTTATTAATGATATTTCATGATCCTTATTTAAAAAAGTAGGTTTTCATTGAGAAATGGCTTCAATTATTCTTAGAGACTCATATTATCTGAGAGGATGGGATGTTGAGATCATCACACCTTTTTTAGGGTAATTATTTCTTATTATGAGAATTAATTTTTTATATAAGAAATATTTGTAAATACTTTATTAATTCCCAAATATAAAATGAGATTCCATGAAGTTAACAATCCATTATTAGCATGTATTTTCTTTAGAATTATATATATGTTTCAGAGGTACTTAATCAATTGTGGCATATGTATATATCTAAGGTTCCCTCTAGATGGTACCATTTTGTATGTAAGGATTATATATTCAAATGTTTTTTATTACCATGATTCCATATTTAATCAATGGATATGGAAACTCTATAACATATCATCATCTAGGAAGACATGAGTTATTTTGACGTCTAGATTTGGCCCATGGGAGGGGCCTCCTATGTTTCCTTTTGAAAGGAATCAGAACCCACATATTTTTTTCCAACTCAACAGTCACATCATAGCTTTTAGGGTCATATGAATAGGACCAAACTGTGTATCTTAGCATTGTGTGGAATGTAAATATTGGAAGAAGGTTTCTATTCAACTTTTGGTGTATGACTTATGATGAACTGACCTAGTGGGATCTTCATGGGATTTAACATCTTGGTGGATATAACCTGAATGAGGATATATCCCCAATAAGATTTTGGTGAATTTTGTGGATTGGGTTTGAACCTCAAGGAGGATTCCTATATATTTCATTTGTACAAGAATCAAGTCCCACATTGTTCAAAATATAGGATCTTACATCGATGGAGTAGTTCCAATTCATTATCTCATTGAGAATATTACCCTTCGAGGTAGATACGTTATTTTGGGGATTATAACAGATAAGAGGACAATGGGAAGGTGAGAGGAAGATCTAAAAATGGATTCCCATACAGATATTGGTATTTTATCAATTGGGTATCATGATCATTACTAACCCCTAAACACATGTGATTCATGATAGGTGAGGTAAATAATTTGAAGTGAATGGTTTGGAAAACCACATAATATAGTTCATTTAATAAATAAATAGGGTGGGGGACATCCTAGAAATAAATACTATTGGATTACTATAAGAGGGATATCATGTGAAAAGGCGATAGGAAGATACATAAAATAAATCTCTACTGAGTCATTTTACTCCTCATCTTCTAGTAGATGAGTGTGAAATCATTTGAGGGAATCAGAGAGAGAGAGAGAGAGGGAATGGGATTTGATGTGCCCGACTCCTCTCTTATTTTCAACCCCAAGGTCCTATCATTCTCCCTAAGGATGGTATCCTCATTTCCATGAGAATGTGTAATAGAAAACACTCTTAGAAACCCAACAATTTGGAAAGATAAATGTAGGTACTTCATTACTATGATAACGTATAATCAAGAGTGCATATTGTTCTTCCCAATGATTTGATTATACATATATAGAGAATTTGGATGAGTCCTTGTCTTGGTACCCCTTAGATGAAGGATCCAATGGAATTGTTGGCTTTCCATTAGTAGCAATTAATTGGACTAAAATGGTGGATAATGCAGGTGATTCCAAGGTGGATAGAAGGTGTCTTTAGATAGAGAGTCATGGGTGAGCTTTAGATATATTGTATAGATTAGACCACAGTGAGTTGAAGATATATCACACATGCTTTACCTGAGTAATATGATGGTTATTTACAAAGGGGATAGATGGGTGTGGTGGAGATGAATTTGGGTGATGGATGACCTGTAAAAAACATATAAGAGATGCCTTTCATTAGGCTTCATGTGTCTCATGAGGTGTCTTTGGATGACTAATTGTTAAATTTTTAGTAATGGTAGGGTCCTTTTCCCAAGTAGTTTTTACTGTGGGTGCTTCCTTTCAATATTTTTGGTACTCAAGTATTTGAGGGACCACAATCCATTGATCACTACTAATTCCCCATTATCTTGTTAGAATAAGGACTACCTGAGGGTTTAAAAGACATGGGTGAGAGACATGGGCTGTAATAGAATCAATAGGTATCGTCATTGTTATGTACTATCAAATAAGGAGCCAGAGGGTAATATTAATATGCAAACTCGGGATCCTAGGTAAATGAGTCTACTCACATAGGTCCTCCAGACATGTGTCTCATGTAGGTCCCTCATGTAGGTGTAGATTCTTTGGCTGGGCTACGTAAGATGGGCCTATGTGATTCCATGTGAGCATAGGTTGGGTGCGAATAGGTTGGATTTGGTGAGTTCTTTGACTCTCCTTTATCCTCTACCTATTTAGGGTCTTTGTTTCAAAATCTTCTCGTCCCTACGTGAAAAGGGAGTTTCAACATTTATCATTGGAGTTTTTTTGAAAATTTTAATAAATATATATGAGCTTTGAGGAATAAAAAATACAAGAGTAATATCATTCATGAAGAAGTGCATATTATTTATGTATTTGAGTTCATATAATTGAACTAGTTTTCATGTGTTTTCTTAGAGATTCCATTGTGTAAGGAATAATTCTAAAAGATCTATGTCTTTATACTTATAATTATTACTTCTAATATTTGTGATCAATGAGATTCCATGTTTAGAACCTTTATCTTCTAAAATAGTTGTTCGATGATGTTTATGTGTTTTAATTTCATCAACTCATTACAATCAAAGAGTAGCTTGGGGATATAGATTCATGATTCTAGTAGGTTTATTGAAAAGGTTCTTTGTAAAGAACTTGTATCATTTAAACTAGAAGATTGACATTTTTTTTGAAAGAACTAGAAGATTGATATAGTTCAATGTGTAGAACTTGTGTCTCTTATTCATAAATGTTCACTTTCCTATCACATTATGATAAAATAATAGAGTACCATTGATAGGAATTTTTATATCCTTTATATTACTTTTAATGCATATTAATTCTTTTTATCCTAAACTCTACTGCATTTTTTTACATTTTTATTATTTTTGGATGGTATTGACTCTCTCAATTTAGTTTTTTAACATCCAAGACTTTTAATTTCCACTATATTTAACATTTATTCTATTTTTTACATTGATCTATTTTGAGTTTTGTAAATTCTCGATAATATACATTCTAGAATGGGAATTAATTCTAAATTTCTTCTGTGACTTTAATTCACCCCTCTTAATGCATCTATAGTTTTATTATATGGGAAGACTGATACATGTGTTTGATGGAGATCATGGTATATCCATTTATTGGTTAATTATAATTGATTATTTTTTATTGGAAGTTATATGATTATATTTATGGATATGGTGATTCATATTTTTTTCCACACTATAAATTAATGTGAGATTACAAATTATTATTGATAGAATGGGGATTGTATTTATGAAACATAGAGAGATACTCTTAGAGTGCTTTATTTTTTTATCTAAAAGTCATTTTGGATGAGTGTTTTATAAGGTATTATATATGGTTTCATGTAATGTTAAATTGATTATAACATTATATAAGAGTTTTGGACAATATTAAAAAGGTTGTTTGGAAATGATTTAATAAGTTGTTGCATATGAAATAATATAAAATGAAATGTCACATTGTTTATTATGATTTATTAAAAGTATAATATTAAAGGAAATATTCCCGAAATCCATATGATATCATATGGTATGATATGATATATTATAGAGTGTGAAATACATATAAAAAAGTCACAGTTAATGACTTTGGGTTATATTAAATTTAATGATATGTAGATATCATATAGGCCACCTTGTATAATTTTATTATATAACATGGGTTATTGAATGTTATAATAAATCATAAGGTGTGATTAATTTAGAATTAGTACAGATCACCTAATGTAGCTAATCATTAAGAAGTTAACATTCAAATATCATACATTTCATCTTTCATTTAATTTTTTTGAGAGTTTTGATATTAATGGGTTACATGATATGTAACTGAAGAAATTTTCTAATTAATTGTTATAACAAATTAATAAATTCATGGGCTCGGGGAGCATCCACATGGACTATATAATCTTGGGAAGTCCTTGATTCTGGTATCTGTGTTTGATTTCCAAGAATATTTTTAGAAAATACTCTCTCCACCTTAAAATCTCCCCTCTTCATTCTTTATTTTCTTTAATTATTCTAGAATATCATGAATTTTATAAGGTCATTAGTAATGATTTTGGGTGACTTGGATTAGATAATGGATACACCTTCAAGGTAATTTACTTTTGGATATTCCTCAAGAATAATAATCAATCACTGAATGAAGGAGAAAAAACATACAATGGTGTAAGGTATATGGTAAATATTTCAAGTTTACTTGATTTTAGTTTCAAAGGAATGATAATATTTTTCTTATGGTTTATATTTGTTTTTACTACTATGATTAATCATTATTCACAATTTAAAAACCTATAAATTTCTACAAGGAATTATGGAGTATATAGTGAGAAGTTTCTATTTATAGTAGGTATTCTAATTGAATTTTTAGTGGTCCAATGGGATTTTCTAATGAAAATTAACAAAGGTAATTTTATGTTTATAATTCCTTGAAGAAATTTATAGTTTCAATTCCCAGTGGAAATTTCTAGTTGTCTAGAGGGGATTATAATTTATTTAAAATAATATTGTGGTAAAATAAAATTTATTAGACTAAATTTATAGAACTTATTCATATTTGTAATTTCTATTAGTAATTACAAGTGGGATTTTACAATGGCAATTCCCTATAGAAATTTATTGTGGGAATTTCCATTGGGAATTTTCTCGGGGAATTTCCACTAGGAATTTCGAGTGTGAATTTTCTTTAGGAATTTTCTATAGGATTTTGAATAAGAAATTTCTTATAATTATATTATTATTAACCATTTTTTCTTTTAATAAAATATGTTAATTTATAGTTATTTTGTTATGAAATATAATTCCCTTATATTAACAATTAGTCAATACAGCCCTTTGATGAGTGGTTTTTGGAAAAAAATCGATGAGATTATGAAAAATATTATTAAAAATCACAATAAGTTTCTAAAAAGTACAATTCTTTGGATATTGTTTGAAGAATATGTTGATAATAAAGTGTTGTTTGGTTACTATAAAAAAATTTACGGCTTAGATTTATTTTTAGAATAGAGGTATTAAAAAAATTTGAAATGTTTTGATACAACTAGTTGGATTCTTGATAGAATAACTACTAAAATTATCCATATATTTAGCATTTAGGACAATGAAATAATTTTTCAAAATTCATTACATTGAATCATAATAGTTTATTACTGTTGAAAATGGTATTTTCAAATGATGGTCTATTCTTATTATAGTGAGTGTTATCTAGAGCTTTCATTGAAACAATTTAAGGTATTAAGAAGGAATATTATTTTTATTATGGCATGTTTTCTTTTCCTCTTGAAATTCATAGCATTAATATTCACCACATCTGTTATTCTGTGGTTTGGAATTTTATAACATATTTTGAAGGCATTACAAAAATAAAGATATTATCTTGGGTTGTCTGTATTCTCTAAAAACTAATCATATTTATAAAAATATTACACAAATCGTTTAAAAGTGATATAGTGTTTTTCAGTTTAATAGTAATGTATTAAAAATTATTGAGATTTGTTAAATTTTTTGTTATTTGATTTGTTCATAACATCATTCAATCATATAATATTTGTATGATAGAAAATTTAAGAATGATCTAGAGAAAATAGTGGGAGGTAATACTTCATTTTTATAGATAGAGACTTCAAGATATTGACATATCCTTATAGGAATAAAGTATGGTGGCAATTTTACTAGAACATGTATGTGGACATACCTTTATTTTTAAAGTCATGTATGATTTTTTATAGTGTGAAATTATATTTATATTATGTAATAATGGTTAGATAATTCAACGATGGTTCGAACCAAGCCAATTGGTAGTAATATGCTACGATCAATTAATAACAAGGATCAAGAAGCTATTCAATAAAAAATGTGTGAAAAAACCATTCATCAATTATAAAAGGATGTGGGAATGTATTTTCAAAGGAAGAAACTACTCACTATTATTTAGAGAATGTTATTTTTTTGAAAGGTGAAGATACTATAGGACCAAATTAAAATGAAGAACATAAAAATTGTATTGTTGAGAATTAGATTGAAGTTGAAGGAAATGTAATTGATGAAAGATATTAATGTTGAGGGTAAAATTAATTATGAATATGAGTTAAGAAATCAAAATATAGGGAAAGAAAAAGATAAAACATCAAATGAGATTTTTCGATGGTATCATAGTGGTAATTATGGGAGCAGAAAAAATTATCAAGAAGATAAAATGTAGTAAATTGGTAATCCATAGAGATGGGGATTATTTTAAAGAATAAATAGGTATAAAATAGTAATAGGTTTAAGATAATACCAACACAACGAATTAATCTTATAATAAACAAAGGTCGTTATTAGTGGGATGAAGAGTAGGTCTGGGATACTAAATCATCAATCTCTAGATATATATGTATATCATGATATTACTCTTGATAAGAGACTATAATTGCCTAAAACAATAAAACAATAAATCTTTTTTAAACCAAAAACAATATATTTTGTCCTAGTTACTCCCAAGGTGGGTGAAGTAACTATCTATAGATTCAATAAACATTATGAGGTTTATTAAAATGTGGTTTGATGTTGAAGAAGATATGTCTTGTTACTTCCTTTAACCAATTATATTTTCTGGTTATATGTTTTAATTTTTACTAAAAATACAAGTGTAAACTAGGACATCAACACATTGGTCTAAGAATCAATCAAGAAACCCTATTTGATTATTTTGATGAATATTTTTGATTTTCCAAATAAGAGGTGACTATCCACTATAGTGGATGAGATACTGTAAGTTTATTTTTTTCCACACTAATTTTTTATATTGTGATAAATTATATTTTTTGAAATGGGTCAAAAATTTTACATGGTTATAATTGAGCCTAAATATATACTCTATAGTAAGAATAGAAAAATGGAAATGAAAAGTTTCTTAATATTTCCATGTGATTTTAAAGTAAGAGTAAATTTCAATTTTTAAGATAATGATTCACCATCTTTTCCCCTATTCAAATTAGTTAAAAAAATATAATATTTTTAATGATGGTTATAATATTTTATTTGATTCATTTTTATGCTATGGATTTATACAATCAATAAATGATAAAATAAAGGAAACCCTACTGAATAGAGGAAGAGTGCACAATATGATGAGTCAAAGTTTTTATTTTTCCTAGTAATATCCAAAAATATCCATTAGCCTTTTTCATTCATGAATATGAAATATATGGTGTTTATATATTTTAACTTTAGGAAGCCCATTTAAGGAATATAAGCAAGTTATCTCTATATGAGATATGTGATCAGTGTTGTAAGAACCTATACTATCTTCAATTTTTTTTAAAGACATCTAAATATAGACTGGTCATTCAATTATTTTGATATTTAAGGAATATTTGTAAGACATGGCCAGTTATTCTATTCAAAATTGTGGTGGTAAATGGAAATGTAATTTAAAAAATTGAAAACAATCTGTATAAGGGATAAACCTCTCTTAGTTATGGTGTCATATGTTGTTACATCATAGATTGATTAGAAATATGAGATATAGTTGTAAAGTTTCTAAGTGAAAGGTAAGTCACAGAATGGTTATTTTCAATGGTCTATTAAATTATAAATTATTCTCTAAGGATGTATTAGGATATGGATTCTAAGATCAAGAAATTTGTGGCTATTGTAATGAGTTATGTACATATATGAATCATTTTGTTACTGAAATAGAAATTTGTCAACTGATTAGAATCTTAAATGGTTTTTAGATTTTTTTTTGATAATTTCAATTTAGTGGAATTTGTTTAGGGAATTATTTTATTAATTAATATTCAATATCAATTACCCCAGTCGATGATTATATTTCTCATTTACCTACTAAATGTTTTGTAAATTAAATTATATCAATTAACTGTCTGAATTTGGTAAAATAAAACATGGTTTTCATTTCTGTATTAATTTCAAGTAAAACTAAAATATTAATATTATAAAACCAGAAGCCTAAAAAAGGTACCTCTAAAATTTAATAAATATTATGAAATTTTCTGTATAAACATGTTTTAAAAAACTTGTTTTATTTAATATTTGGAAATAATAAAGACATCCATATCCGAAGCAACTAATTTTCTAAATTCTGTAATGTATGGAATGAAATTTTGTTTCGTAAACTTTTCCTTATAATCTAATTTTCCGGGAACGTTTTCAAAAATTGGTTTTTAGAGTAACTAGTATGATCAACTCTACCTCCAATATGGTATACAAGTGTATTTTTGTTTCATTGAGTGCTTGTATTTTTACAATACAACATCCTCTTATGAATTTCTTTTATCAGTTTTAGTGAATCCCAACAATGGGTTATTGTTATCCCAATTTTCCCTATGGTTGGATTAAAATGGTTCCCTAATTTCTTCTAATTATCGTAAAAATAATTCATTAACCACTAAATTGAAAAATAAGAGTTATATTACATAATGTAAAAAAACCCACTACTATGAGGTCCATATGTTGACCACTTACCAAAAATAAATTACCCCAATAATGGTGATATTACTTTATGAATTGGGACATATCCCTGAAAACATTATTGTTATGTAGATATTTTTCAAATATATTATATTTATATAACAATAATTGTAAACTTACATTTATATTTGTGACAGTATCACCAAGAGAGCCACCATTTGATAGTAATTTATTAGTTCCCCAATGAAACATGATTAATATGTGTATTAATAATATAAAAAAATTGGAAGTTCTTGAGCATAAAAAAACAACAAGAAGGTTTTATGGTCCAGTGCATTCTGATAGTTCAACTACTATTTAATCATTTTCTTGGATATTTTAATTTTTTATGAACCTATCAAATATTATCTTTTTTATTATTTAATATTGTTTTATATTAATTTAGACATTCTAAGTTAGTACCAACCCAATTTACAATGGGTAATTTATTTTCTAATTTCCTGAAATTCCCTTGAATTTTTTTATGACAACCGAATTTTATATACATGTAAAATCTCATAGGACTCTATCAAATGATTTAATTTCATTCATGAATACTATTGTTAATATTTTTCATTCCTTCCTACAATTTCATCTTCAATATTATTAACTATTATGTCCCATAGGGGTGCCTAATATGCTAAACCTGCATGAACTGGGCCTAAAAATGCCATTTTCAATTATGACCACATTTAATGTGGGCTTACAAATTTTAGTTCAGCCTGATAAAAATATTATATGTATTAGCCCATTTTATTCATAGAAAATTATACATTATAGTAAAATAACACAAGAATAAATAAGCAAAAAATTTTATTCATAGCTCGCAGGTTGGCTCACATATTATAAGACTAGTTTTTTAAAGCCCCTAGGTGTTTATATTGGTCTATTTAAGCCTACTTGAAATTTGGTATATTTTTTATTATTCCCCCAACATTATAAATATAGGTTTGTTGTCCTAGCCTGTAGTTATAATTTCATTAAGGACTCTTAATGTATACTATATCGAGGTCACATTCATTTCTTGTCCATATCTTAATGGTATATAGCTCTAAAATGTTAAAATATTTTTCAAGTTTCAACTTACTTTCTTGAATCCTGATTGGATGACTTTGAAAATGATTTCAAAATATATTATTAATATGATTATAAAATTAAAAATTTACCACATAATACCAAATATTCTCAAACAAACAATTAAATTTCTTGAATAATTCCAAGTTACCAGCATACGAGTCAAGAAATACTTTAATACATCATTGATACTCTCACTTAACCATGTGCTTCTAATTTGCAATGTCAGTGTGATCATAATAAAGTAATGTTCCCATATTACATTAAATTTTTATCATATTATAACTATATAAAGTTTGAATTAACTCACTACACTTTGATTTCTTGTGATAGAGCCTCAATTGTAAAAATAATTTCAACTCCATTCATACACTTCTTGAATTTTCTTATGAATTTTTACCATTCTTTCCATAAAGGGACAAAGTTTTTAATCCAATTTTTCATTAATTTTTACATGAATAATCTTTGTATAATTTCATATATATTTAAAGAAGTTATTTGTAATATAAACATATTATATCTATGAAAATAATCTCTAAAATATACCTTCTTTGAAAAAATAATTATTTTGAATAATTAACTAAATGAGTTTATTGTCTCATCATAAAACAATGCCACACTGAAAATTTTAATCTCTTTATAATGTTTTTTGAAAAAAAAAATCCATTAATTCTACACTCATTTTTTGTGTTGAAATTATTTTAAAACACAAAACATCACTAAAATTCTCATAATCCAGCTTCATTTTGGAATCAACCTAAAAAATGTTCATGATTTAACCACATATGTACACTTTAAATGAGTATAAAAAGGATGCATCCTCAATTTATTTATCACTAGGAATTGTTATCTTCCATTAGAATAATTAAGAAGTAACATACTCTTACTTCAATATTGTAAATGAATCTTTCGGCCACCCTGTCTATACCAAAGAGTATCAAGACTACTTGTTATGGTTATTGTATGTGAAAAAATCAAAAGGCTTTAGAGTGAATTTTTCAATGAAATCAAACTCCAAATTTTTTTACATTTATGAAGCTCATATATTCATATATTTTATTTTATAATTAAATTTATTAATCCCAAATTGTTTTATTTTAATGTTAATTTTTACATTTATTTTTTTAGGAATATTTTGGACTTTTCTGTGAAAATAGTTTATATATATATATATTTTATAGTTTGGTGTTTCTATGAAATGTTTTTTTATAAGAATAAAAATTGAAATATTATTTTTATGATTTTATTGTTAATTGGATACTTTTCATTCAATTGGGCCACTTTCTGATTCCAATAATAAGAGGCCTAATGAACCAATCAAGTTGGGCCTTTAAATCTATGAACAATTCAATTTAATTTTAATTATGAGGCCATATGTCACAAAGTATTTGTCAAAATGAGTTTAAAAATTTAATTATGATATATAATAGGAAAATAAAAAAATAATTAACTATTTTTTTCTTTAGATTTATGTTTTCATAACAAAAAAATGCATTGGAATCCAGAAAAAGGGAATTAAATGATTATACGAGTATAGAAAAGTTTACTTCAATCATATAGTAGTATATTTGTATTCACAGGGCTAATGGAACTCAAATTTTATGGATAGAAAACTAATACATGGGAAAAAACATTATATAAATAATCTATTTGATATGTTTACATTTTATAGACTATACATGTGTAAACCTTTTTATGATATAATTGAATGGAATGTTTCACCATCTCTTCCTTAGAAATTTACACCTCCAATTCCATTCAAAAATTTGTAAATTTTTAAAATACCAGAAGGGATATTTGTATTTATAATATTCTTACACATTTATAATACATATTATCTTCCACTTTCTATCTTTCCTTCATTTTTGATTATTTATTCCCCCATTATGCTTTAATCATCTCGATGATTGTGGAGAACTAACACTCACTATTATTTGAGGGGGGGGGAGTGGTGAAAAAATATGTTTTATATTATTGAATGTATTCAAAGAATTTCATTATAAAATTTAATTAGTGGTTACATTGATTTGGTTATGTGGTCAATCCATTTTCCCTATTATCATTTTATTCCCTTTATTCATCACTTCAATTCTCATTCATCATTATAATGCTACACACACTGGAGTAACATCATAGTGATGAAATGAATGCGATTTTACTAAATATAGGGGTCTTGGTTTCAAAAAAAGAAAATATGAACAAGTTGGTAGAAAGTGAAAAGTATGTATCTATATATTTAATTTAATAATGAGATTATATTTTTAAAATCATTGATAACATCAATGTGAACTCCTTATAGGACTATTATTCTTTTTCACCAACCTATTAGTGGTTTATTTTTATTTTTTATAATTTTTTATATATCACACACACACACACACACATATATATATATATAATATTCATTTTAAAAAATTATAATTGTTTTAGTTTTAATTTAGTAGTATATTTTTGGATAATCATTCATGATTATAGAAAATCTATGCAGGTGAGCGGTCTCCATAAAAGATCGAACCTATGTCTTTCTGTATGTTTCATGCTTAGGTAAATATGAATTTATTGATATTGGATTCATGAAAAACCCATGTTATTAATTTGGTTTCATTTTTGTGGTGGACAATATCACTCACATAATATTTTTTCAAAAATGTAAAAATTAATCATAAATTATAAAAAACGAAAAAATAACATTATTGCATATACTTTATATGATAGGTCAAGCTGATTTTTTTAGTGTTGTTTATTTTTGAGGCCCAAATTTGAATCACTCTGGGAAGAATAATAAATCATTCAATTGGAATAAATTTAATAATTATAGAATAAGTAAAAAATAAAATGAATATCCTTTTTACATATCTCAATAAAATTAAATCTGTGAGGCTGGTACAATAACAAAAGTATGATGAAAAATATGTAAATATTATTCTACATACATTCAAAGTTGAATAATTTGATAAGGTAAAAGCAATAATGTTTAAATTTACCATCATATTTCTATCAACCATTGCTTGAAGTGGTTCTTTATGTGAAAATGTTTTTTTAATAAACATGTGGGAGATTGATAGGATTTGGAAGAATATATTTATGATTTTTTATATACTTAATTTCTAAGGGATTATACCATATTTGATGGAGAAAAACGAAAACCTTTATGCAACACCCAAACCATGGAACAATACTCCACCAAAGTGGTGTAATTTATATAAACTTTTGAGGATATTGAATACATGCCTCCAACTTTAACAACCCAACTAAAATTGGAACTATGTATGGGATAAGAATTAAAAATCAAGATAATTAAAAGAGATAATAATTTCTTGCTATAAAATCATTAATATTTTATTGAAAGTCAATTGAGTATTTTCTACCACTATATTGAACTGTAATGTTTTTCCAACACATGGATTTCGATGGAGTATGTTAAGGAAGAAAAGATGCATCTCCTGAGATTGAATTAGTAGTGGCCTTGACTAAGTAAATAATGTTCAATGCTAATCTACCTCAAGGGGAAATTTTATATATTTATTCATATTATTTTAATTCTATTAAAATTAATTTCATCATTTAATTACACTGTTCTAATATTTCTAAAACAATCACAATAGAGAAGGCACTAGATGTTAAAGAGGAGGCCACACAAGTCGTGACAATATATGTAGAGGACCCATCCATTTACCTTACCCACATTGTACTATGTAATAAATTGTTATGGGAAGGATATTTATTAATCTATACATGGATTTATATAAAACCCCAATAAGTGTTTTATTTTTTTTGGAATGAAGAGGAAATTGTGGTTTAAATCATACAAAACACACCACACCTAATTTTTGGGGATATGTAAATCTAGAAACTATGGGTAGTTAAAAAATAGTACCCAATTTGGTGTTAAACCATATTACATACCTTATCATCATTCTGTTTCTCTTTCTCTTTAGTTATTTTACTTTGAATAAATTTAATATGTTTTATTAATTTATTCTTATTGGTTTTAAGTGGAAGTAACTATGATATTAACTAAAGGTTTCAACTGTACCAGATAAAATAGGTTATATGTTTCCATTACGTTAATTTTATTACCCTTATCTATTCAAATCTATTTGATATTAAGTTAGGGTTAGTTAAATTAAATTTTAAAGAGAGTGCCAATGCTCTAATATTTTTCTATTTTAATTTTTTTAGGAACTTTTATCTTTAGTAATTATTCTTTATCATTTTACAATATTGAAATGTTTTTAAGGGACTTTTATTGATTTTGTAAGAAATGGGTTTTAAATTATTTTTGATGTTGTAATTTCTCCTAGAATTTAATTTTCTAACATTTTTATGAGTTTGTAAAATTTATGAAATATATTGTCATGAAATACAGAGTAACAATATTTTTCGAATCCTATGAGGTATTCAACACCAATTTGATATATTATTTTTAATAACCTAATCATCCTAAGATAATATTTGATTTTTTGTGACAATAAGAATATTTGATAATTTATCTTTTAAGGATTTTCAATTCAAGAAATAGTTCTAATATGATTGATGAAAATATTTGTGTATCCATAATTTTAACATGAGTCCTACATTTACATCAACCCTTTTTTATACCGTTTAATCCATGAATTTACCTATAGGTTTATTCCACATTACAAGTTGAATTTTCCTTACCTACCTTAACTACTAAAGTATGTTCATGAATATTTCAAGTTTTAGTGTGGGTTAAGGGTCTTTCATTCATGTTATTTGAGAATTAGTTCATTACATATTAGTGTGAGGTGTGTTTCATTTTTTTAAGGAGTGGATATGGAGAAATGGAAACAATTAATTTTATATTTTACCTAATTAATATCATCCTAGTCACATACAAAAGTGAATAAATGAAAGAAAATAAAAAATGGAGATGAGATTGATTTATTTATTTTTATTACTTAAAAGATATTTCATTAATTAATTGAATTTAATTTTTTATCTCATCCTCCACGAAAAAAACCAAAAAATGAAGAAAAAGGTAGAATAAAGATAAAATGCTTTGTTGCATTCGATTTTTGAGTTAAGGCCCATACAATTCAAAAATTTTGGTCTAGTGTTTTACAATTTTATGGAAAATTGAGTGATGATATTACGATAATTTCTCTTAAATATTTATGTATTATACTTAAGAGTTCAAAGTAAACATTTTAGACATAAAATTTTAGGGTGTTTTATCCACCATCACTTAGCCACCAAAATAAACTTGAAAAATTTCTCATGATCGAAAACATTTTCATGTCTTTCATTATAGAGAGATAAGAATTTTTTAAATCCTATAGCGACACATAAATTTTCTTTGTATGAGTATAACTCTTGATTAAATTTCTCTTTAGTAAATTGTGACACAAACTTCCACATGATATATGTTTTATGGGGCCAGGAATTAATTTTTTAGGATGAATAAATTTAAATGTGAGAAATATAACTAAAATGGAATTGTTTTTCAAATATATGTCAGGATGAAATTATATTTTGAAATTATCATGAAAATTTTATCACTTTTGATTATGGTTATGATTTTTTTTCATATATATAATGAGTTTTTAAGAGTGTAATGTTTAAGTGTAGGGATTTATGATGCTCATATGTTATACATTTTGTTTCTATAATTAATTGTTTAAATCCCAAAACTTTGTTAATTTAAGTTTAATTTTTACCTTTTTTGAGTTAGGAATTTTTTGGACTTTATTGTGAAAATGGTTTAACATTTCATTTTTACTTAGTTTGGTATTTATATCATAATATTTTATAAATTAATCTTAATGGAGAAATTCATTTATATATGTTTTAATGATTTATGGGATACATTTCATTTAACTAGAATAATAATTTAATCCAATCATAAGAGGCCCTGATTGAGTAACCGAGTGGATTATGTAGAGACATTGAGGGGGTGGGTGGGGGTGAATCAATGTTCCCTTTTTGTTACATGGTCTTAAATCTTATTTTATTTATTAGATATTGTTCTTGAACCACTATCTCAGTTAAGAGAAATTTATCAATGAATGATTCCTCACTACTTATCTATACATGAAATGAAAAAAAGAAAACATGAATAGTAACCCATAGAGATTTATAATGGCTAGACTCAATGATAGATCCCACTCGATTCTAGTTTCATGTTTGGATCTAAAGCCTAAATTAATCACTAAAATGTGAATATGATTTTAATTGAATTTGGGTAGTCCTTATCATCAAAAGACAATCTCAGCGATATTACAAAATACTACCCATGAAAGGAAAGTGTTCTTCATTGAGTACTCTGATAACAAATATCCCAAAACAGCTATATAGTCCTCATATATGGATTAGAGGAATTATTTAAAATGGTACCAAAACTAATCAATGGTTCTAATTAAACTAAATGAATACAATATTCTCATTGATTTGGATGTCACAACATCACCATAAAAAGATCCAATTCCTCAACAAATAGGTCCTTAAACCACAAGAGTATAACCATAAACACAGTGTGAAATTATTCCTTCTTTTTTAGCATAATCAGTTTAGGATTTTCAACCACATCAACATATCACTATTTAAGAGTATTGACATAATAATGAACAAAAAAATTTCAAACTCCATCTCTTATCATTTTTCTTATACAATATAATATCATCACATTCCACTTATTCATTGACACGTAGATGAATCAACCTGAATATAACTAGATTAATTATTCTTCATTACTTATATATATTTCTGTAGTTAGAATTTTGTATGGAGTTATCCTAATTTTTATTCTTATTCTAGATAATTTTAGTTTCCTCTTATTAAATGAATAACATCTCCAAATTACTCTTATATTTAATATATATACACTGAATAAATAGTAGTGAAATGGATATCCTTATTCAAATATGGTGGATATTTTCAAATTTTATTTCCCACAAAATACTTTTTTAAAATAAAATTTAATTCCCCATTCATGTATAATAATTAATAAGGATATATATTTCCTTGAAAAAATCCACAAAATATATTGTATTTAATTAATTTATTATTCTTATATGTGTATATGGACATATGTATTATGATGTGGCATAGTTTATTATAGTGTGTAATTGATATTTAGTATGAATTACAATTTTTTATTGTGATTTTATTCAATGATGAATATATCTCTATGAATTGACCGATTTAATTCATTTTTAGAATATATAATCCTAAAATCTCTCAAATATTACATTGAATTTGTAGTAGGTAACTTATTTCCATAAGTCATATGAATTTCTATCCATTATATGATCTTTATCCAACATTGATATTTATATAGTACATTATACTTATTATAAAGACCAATTAAATCATGGATTTTAATTTTTGGAAAACTGATAATTTAATAATACAATATTATAATTTAATGTTATGTTGAAGGTGTTATGGATTTTCCATAAGTCTAAAAAAATTCACCAAATTATTATTAAATACCTTTGAGTCATACAGTTTTTACTAAAATAATAATAATGTCTTTAAAAAGACATACATGTATTTGTAAACTACTTCCATTTGGACCAAGTACAACTTGGGGGGTATTAATCAGAGTTAAATATAAATTTATACTTTCCATTAGAGTATGGTTAGCTTTATTTTAGGATCTTGTTCCTATATTGGAAGAAACTATATATATTCTTTCACTAGATTAATCATTCATCTTGAACTCACATACTCAAAAAAAATATTTATAGTTATTCTTCAATACATTGGAATCATAATAATTTTTCCCTAATTAAAGGATAATATACTTGAATCATAGTCTTGATTTGATGATCCCCTAATTCACTTTCAGTTGAAATATATGTCCAATAATTATCATTCATGCAAGTTCAACTTTGTGATGCTCTTTACTTTTCCATAACTGTTACTTCATATGTATTGTGTGCATTACTAATTCATAAAATAAATGTCATCGTAATTTTTTTTCAAATATTATAGCATATTATATTCATTATGTATTTTTATAACAAAATGAGGGGGGGGGGGGGTTGGGGTTTCTATCTGTTTATAGACACAGATGACCCTTAACGCGACATCATTTCATTCCACTAAACTTGTGCCCATGTTTTTGGGTTTACAAAAATTCTAATATTTGACATCAACATTAGTGAATAACTCCCTACCAATATAAAACTCCCATGTATTTTATTTAGATTTGTGTAACTATAATGGTTCCCAAAACTTTGATGATTATAAATTTCCATTAGCATGAAAGTATTCAAACATTGAAAAACTCTATTCCATATTTCACAAGTTCACACCACTCTATATGATTCATGAAACTTCACAGTCATAAACTATCCAAACTTTCACAAAAAAATTTAATTTTAAAAATATAAAAAAGGAAACTTTAAAATACCACTTTCAGGAAGTTTTGAACATGTTTTTTGGACATTTCGCATTTATGAAACTGTGTCTTTGAGATTCATACCATTTAAATTTTAAATGAGGTTTTCTTGAATCTTAAATTTTAAAAAAATTCAAAACATCACAGATTCCTTTCTTAATAATTTTTTGCTTTCACAAAAAATCTTCCTTTTCTATAATTCTTGTGATGAATTGGAATGAACATGTTTTTTCATCTTCTAATTTGTGAGAGTCCTCTTCATTTAATCTGTTATTCTTGTGCAGTATTCATGTTTATATTCTAGGATTTTGAATTCATTATCCGTGATTCACTGATTGATTATGCTCTTCTTTCTTCCATAAACCAAATGAGACCGACTTCTCAACATTATGGTTAATTCTATGTCCTTAATAAATCACAAAAACGTGTAGAAATTCATCTGGGTGAGAATAATTATTTACTTGAAACATAATATTATATTCATCCATTATATAGGTGAGAATACTTCCATATTAGAATTATACTATTTCATTCATCCTAGAAAATATATATATCACATTGGTTCTATGCATATATTCACCTGATATAGAAATTATCACTCACTATAGTTTGAGTGATGAAGTTGACAACATAGTTCCATCATCTACGTCTATTCCAAAACCTATGAGATATTCAGTTAGCACATTTTTTCTATTCAATAATAACTCTTTTTAATAACTTATATATACATACATGATATATTCCATGAATTTCTCTTCTATATTTTCAACATTCATTACCATTTCAATACAAATGTTGCACTATATGAAACTATTATTTATAATAAATACAATACCATACATAGTTTTGTGTCCAACATCCCAATTTTTATTCTGTTGTCAACACTATCAAAAATTCCTCACCAATATAATAATCCAAAAAATATCATGGATATGGATTTAGGATTCTTATATTTCCTCCACAATAAATTTTCTCTCCCTCTATGAAATCAAAATGTAATGGGTTGTATGAAACCAGATTTATGATTCAGGTTATCTTTCCATTAGGGTCATTAGATTATCCTATCAGGTCAACTCCCCCTTTTATATACTAAAAACTAGTGAAAATTTTAATCTATATTTCCTTTACATATCATCCCTTATCACTATGAATTCCATTGGTTATTTCATTATTAAAAAAACTTCTTCCCCTTAATCAATAATCTTCATACAATATATTTCCAATTTTCATTAGAATCTAGTGGGGGTATATAGTTCTCTTCCAACTAAAAAAACAAGATATATTGAGATTTGAACCCCATTTGAGCCCAATCTTTCAATTTTGATAGAATTTTTAGTGAGTAAAATGACCAATTCAAATTGAGTAATTTGAATATCCTCTAATCCTATAGAGTCAAAAATCATTTTAGGAACAAGAGTTTAATCGAATAAACACAAATTTTATCCATGTCACTCACTTACTTCCATAGATACAAGAAACATAAATTTATTTCTTATAAATAATATAGTATAATCTCAATCACATCAACACCAAAGAGTCTGTGAATAAGTATCTAAGAAGATTTGTGTGAGACACACCACATGTGAATCCAATTGACACCACTTCTTAAAGATAATCTTATTATACCACTTGGTATGTACGAAATTTTATTCCTTACATGAATCCTTTATTGGATATGGAAAAACAACCTAGAGATCTTGTAACCAAATATATCAGAATAAATCCAACTTTTGAAAGATAAGAATTATTGAAACCAATCATTGATCGACATCCAAATTTTAAATTCCTTTTTAAAACTAGTATACAACTTGATGGAAACACTATTAATTTCACAATAGCATATTATCATTCTGTAAAATGTCATCTAATACCACATTATGAGAATAGAAACAAATAAATATTAAAATGAATAATATTACATCTTTTCCACTAAATTTCATTCTCTTGGAGGACCAATGCCACATGAATTGGGACCTGAATCCAAAAGTTAAATATTCTATATCAGTTGGAACCAATGAATTATTCAAATATTTCATTAAAAAATCAATAGTTTCACATAATTATCTTAATAATATGATCTTATCTTTTCACATGATGAAACATTTAGCTACACCATTGGAAATAAGAGTGGTTCTTTAAACCCACTTATTGAATCTAATACTGCATTGGAATTTCAGAAATTCTGACTCTTCTTTTCAATGGTGCCCCCATTCATCTTAAGCACTCATTCTATTTCAGAAACAATATATCACATGTTATGTATCTCCCCCTAATCATGTAACAATTCAAACACATATTATAAATAGTTAAATACATGGGGATATGGATACCAAAAACATCCTCAAGTATAGGATTGAATTCATTCACTATGGACAAACCCTCTAATCTTTTCTTACAAATAATTATACTCTTTTTATACTTGTTCTAACTTATGGACAATACTAATTGTTATATCTATATAATTAGAAATTATTTACTCATTTGATAAATATAAAGTAAATATGTTGGTTCTTTAGGTATGTTATTCTGCATATTTTTGTTTTTAAACCCAATAATACACGTTTCTTTCTTTGAGACACATGTTTTACCCCTATTTCTATGATTTTTTTCACTAAGAACGAACCACTTTCGCTAGTTGTATGCTATGGATTATTTCTCCATTTGATAGATATTTCTCTTAAATTGATTTCTCATCTTTATATATTTTCTGGTAGTTCACTAACGATCCATTTTTATTATTTCAATTTAACATCTATGTAAGAAACCTCACCCCTTTTTTAATTGAGGCGAAATTTTCTTTAGGCCCACAATCCTTTTACTCGAAATTGAAAAATCATCCATCCTTTTCTTCTATTTTTATATTTCTTATATTAGGGATACTATGAATGTAACCCAGTTGGTTTTTGATACATATTTGTTTTGGAGATCCTTGTTTTTCTTCCAAGATATTAAACATGTTTTACATCTTATCATGCTATTTTCTAGTATATATTCTCTCATTTTATGCCACTGGAGTTGAGGACCTACTTATGGATCCTTTTTCCATCTTTACTTATTTTTAGTTAATATATATTATAAATTTCCCATAATTATTACATATAAATCATATCCCATTAAAAACATACCTCATGTAATCATTTTTCAGTTTATCTCTAGGTTAATCCAATGTACTTGTCATGATATTTATCCCTTGACCTAATGGAAACATAACCATGGTGTGTCCCTATATTCCAAAATACTATCATTTTATGAATAATTTCTTATCAAAGTATTTTATATTTTGGATTTCTTGGAATACTAAGTTTATTTTCAGATTTGGGAATATGCTTCTTAATATTTTTGGATCTCATATGTAGTGCCTCGCACACTCCACTTGTAGATGATTCTTTAGAGGAACAATCCACTTTATCATTTCCAATATAGAAAGTGTTCTTTTCCTCAAGATCATTATTATTATGGTATTTATTTTTTAGTTGATTGTATACTTCCATTAATATATAAGTTGATTTATTTAAATATTTTATACTCCCTTCACGAGGTTCCCTGAGAGGAATGACACTTTGTTTCAACTCTTTTCCCATGAACATTTTTTATTTAATCATATTTGGAAATTATTTATATAGGCCAATTTTTTCTTTCTTCTTATCACCCATCATATGTATGTTAACATTTAGGTATTCCTATATGCTATTCATCCTCTCATTTTATATGAATATATCTTTGATGATTTCATAGACCGATTTCTGTATGTTCTCCCACAGATCCAGCTTCTTTGGTAAGGATTAATTGTCATATTGATCTGGGGAAAACTATATCTAAATTGATGACCATACATCATAGACTCTTCTTACTTTTCATAGTTTTCATCATATGTTAGTGGTTCATATTCACAATTAAATCCTCTAAAACCTTTATTCTAAAATTTAACATATTCAAATGGAACCTTAATGTTTATCCATTCATGAACATCATCCTCAAGTGACTCAATATTGTTATCTTTTTCATTAGTATAATATTTTAAGGTTTTAATCAAATTTTCTTTAACTTAAATATTATTATTGATATCCTCTACTTCTTTAGAGTTAACCTCACTAATATATTTATCAGTCAATTCATTCTGAAGTTAGTAATATCTGCTTCAAGATCATCCTAATATTCAGTTGATTCTTTAAAAAAAACACTAATATTCTTATTTCTCACTCTTTTCATATGTAATTCTTAATAATCCCATTCCATATATACTTTAGGGTCAACCAAACCCTCTAGTTCATTCTTTTATAGGAAAAAGATGAATTTATTTATTTACAAGAATCATCCACAACATGGCCAGATTTAAATGAAATTTTATATTTAGAGTCATTCACCATGATTTATGAACATTCTACCCCAATGATAATTGTATTTTTCATTTTCATCTTCTTTTCACTCATCATATGTGTCTCTTCATGAGTCTTGTTCACTGGATTTTCATCATTTTTAGTTTTGATACATACTTTACAGTTGGACATAGAAATATTATTTGTCTTTGTATTATTTCGATAAATATATTCCAATATCCTCCATATTTCATAAGTAGTTTCACAATGTGTAGTTTTCATATATGAATAATTAGAAATATTTATATTTCTTATATTCTATATTAAAGAATTACCAACTTTCACATTATTTTTTCTCAATTTAGTATCTATCTGGATATAATCTAGAACCATTTCACAATAATTATACTGGAATATGAGTTTCCTTTTATCCATCCATCAAATTTAGTTCACTAAAAAATGACGGATCATAATATAATATATGTGAAAAAATATAATCCCTAGTGTTGTGTTTAAACAATGATTTTAGAACTTTACCCTCTGATACCACTATTGGAACCAAATACACCTTGAGAGGGGGTATTTAGTGTATAAAATATATTTAAACATTTCTCTTGAGTATAATTAACTTTATTTTAAGATATTTTTTTCACATTGGCATGATCTGTGTTCAATTTTTCACTTTATCACTCCAACCTCTTAACCTCACCGAGTGATAAAAAAGTATTCTAAAAGTAAATAATCCATGGGATATATGGATTTTTACTTCATTTACCAGAAAATGGATAGTCTATGGAGAATATACTGACGTTGTGTTGGCCATATCATAATACATTATTATTCATCATTTTTGTGGATTAAAAATGATTTATAAATGGTCACTCCATTCTTGATGAAATAAGATAAAAGGGTTAGGATTTTTTCACTCATTACCCTTGGAACACTTACTCTTCTTCACCCCTATAATTGTAAGTATCCTTTAATATCTTGGAATCATAAGGGTTTTTACATTATTAAAAGGATAATATACTTATATAAAAGTCATGCATTGATACACCTTGAATGAAATGTTCATTTGAAATAGATTTTGGATACCTACTGTTCGCATAACACCCAATTTTGAAAAACTCATAACTTTCAAAAAACTATAACTTCGAGAATATTTTTTGACTATATGTGTGTACTTATAGTTTTATGTAATATTTAATTTTTCCCAAAGATCTTACTTTCAGACAAGTGAATGTTTCATGAAACTCATTTGGTCATATTAGAAAAAAGTTACTTTCTTTTCACAAATGATGGCAAAATTACTGCTTCATGCTAAAATTTCCTTCACATAACTTATATATTCTTGAATGTTTCACAAACATTAAATTTTATTATTTGAATAAAGTCACTTTTATCACATATCTCACATTTTAATTACTTATTTGTGAAAGAAATAGAATGACATAAATCTTTTAGTTATCTAAGACACTGATCTCTATTAAGTTTTTCTCTAAAAAATATGGGGGGGGGATAGATTCCTTTTTATAGATGTGAAAACCCCTTCATGAAACATTCATTAATTTTAGCGCGGTATCATGAATATTTTTGAGTTTTTAGAACCTTGAATATTTGATGTGGTATTTTTTGTGAAATTGCCTTCCATTTCAAATCTTTAATATATATTTTTTGGGTTCCTACAACTCTCTTGGTTCAAAATACATTGATGACTTTTTATCAATTTTTTGATGTAACTCTTCATCCATATTTCAAATCAAATATTTATCTTCTAGGTTCCCACAACTCTATCTACATTTCATAACTCCACCTTCACGAAATATGAATACATTTTTGATAACCTTTCCTTTTGAAAATATGTAAAAGGAAACATGAAAACATTATATTCTCAAAACATTGTGCATTTTTGCATAAATTTCTCTATTTGTGAAACTATTTCATGAGCATCATGCATTTTCCATTTTTTGATATGGATATCTTGAATATTCAATTTCTAAGAACGTAGAAAAATTCTTTCTTCCTTTTTCAAAACTTGTTCATTTGTGAAAAATCCTCCCAGTTCATTTTTCATGAGATAAATTAGAATCACCGTGTTTATGTAACCTATAAATTGAATTAGTTTTCTTCCTTTTATCTATTTTTCCTACATAAAATTCAAGTCCCTATTCTAGGATTTTGAATTCAATCAGTCTTCTTTTCTACTTGACTACACTCTTATTTATTCTAAAAAACTAAATGAGTGTAACTCTGTGAGATGTGGGTTAAGTCTTTTTATTCATTAAATCACAACATCATGTGAAACATTATCTATGTGATAATAATTCCAAAGTATAATTATAATATTTCATCCATCCTTCATATAGAGTGAGAATAAACTTGTACAGTAATTATGCTATCTCTTTCATTAGTCAACAAACAAATATCACATTGGTGATCTGTATATCTTCACATGTGAAAAAATTGATCAATCATTATGTATTGAGTGATGAAAATAACAACTAAATTCCCTAAATCATTTATATTCTAAAATATTAAAAAAAATAGAATTATCTTTTTATTCTTATTCAACAAAATCAACTTATCTTAACTCTCAGATATGAACATCATATTTTTTAGAAATTTATCATTCAAAAATTCAATGCTCATTAACTTTGTAATACTGTAGTCATACATTATGACACTATGAATAAAAAAACCAACACCAAACATAGGTTTGTGTCAATCATTCCCCACTTTGGATTATATTATAAATACTATCATAAATACATCTTTTTTCATGGATATGGATTTATTATTACACATTTTAATCCTCGATTAATATTCTCTCAACTTTTGACATAAAAATTAAAAGGGTCCAATGAAACCGTATTTATGATTCATTGTATATTTCCCTTAGGGTATTCAGACCTTCCTATCATGTCATCTCCTCCTTTGAAATCATAAAAAATAGGGAGCCTATGAATCCATATTTATTTTATATCTCCTCCCTATGTCACTTTGAATTCTATATAGGATTTATTCATCAAAAAAACTTGAACCTGTTAATCAATAATTTCCATTATATATATTTCCAATGTGATTAAAAACCTGTTGGGGAACATAATTCTCTACTAACTACTAGAAAAATAGATATAGATATATTTTTCTCCTCCTTTGAGATCCATCTTCAAATTTTAACATATTTTTAGTTTTTGAAATTACCATTTAGAATTTAATCTTCAACCAATCCTAAATGTCTACTAAGTTGGAAATTATTATAGGACACTAGAGTTTAATCCTATAAAAAACAATTTTTGCCATGTCACTCACATACTTCCATAAATGAAAGCAAGATAAATTTCTTTCTTTTGAAGAACAACATTGTGATATTCATCACACTAACACAAAGAAATTAGTTATTAAATAATTAAGACCAAGTGGGTGAGATATACCGCATAATAAGAAAATTGAAGCCACATGTAAAATACAAACTCATAGTACCACCTGGTAGGAATGATATTTAATTTATCACATGCCTAATTTTTAGGATAAGGATAAACATCCTAGAGTGCATGATACTAACTCTACCTAAATATATTAATGTTTTTTTGATATCACTAATTTAAATCCAAAACTTATATTATGTCAAATGTTTAATTCCTATTAAATAATGGGGAGACCACTTGGTGAGAATGCTATTGATTTGAATATACCTTCTTAGAATCCTAAAAATTTCTAGTTAATACCACTCTATTTGAACAGAAACAGAGAATAATTAAAATCATTAATTTTTCTAATCATCCCCCAATTTTTCTTCTATTGGTAATACAATACAACTTGGTAAAAGGAATGATTCCCATTGTTGAGTATTCAATGTCACTTGGATCCATTATACCATTGAATTATATCATTAATAAATCTTTAGTTTAAAGTCAATATTTTCATCATATGATCTTCCCTTTCAGAAAAATGAAAAATCCAAATACATCACTAAAAATAAAAGTGGTTCTTTCAAACCAATTGTTCAATTTGATATTTTTGGTGAATTTCAGTAATTTTAACTCCTCTGTTCACAAGTACCATCATTCATCCTAAGAACATATTCCCTTTCATCACATAAACACCCCATGGATCATATTTCCATTAACCCTTTAATTCTTTAAAAAAATATTAGAAATTTCTAAATTCCTGGGGAGAGGGTTATCATAGATGTCCTTAAGAAGAGGATTATAATCAGCCTCGATGAACTAACCGTTTGATCTTTTTTAAAAATCACTACACTTATTCTATTCTTGTTTAATAATTTGGATTTAGTACAATTGTACTGCCTATATAGGTAGAAACTATTTACCCACATGATCAATATTATATCTATAAATTGGTTCTTTGGGATTGGTCTTCTTCAATGTTATGGGTTTAAACCCACTAGTATAAGGATAATTCCTCAATTCACCAAGTGTATTTGTTTTTCCATGATTCATTCTCATAGAAGGAATATATTCATGAGTCATCTTCTCTTTATTAATCTTCCATTGGATGTATATTTCACTTTCCATTATTTCTCATCTTAATATATTTATTATATGTTCAACATGGATCTATTTTTGTTGTTTAACTTTAATATCCATGTAATAAACCACAAACTTTTTCATTTGAGGTGAATCTTTATTTAGGCACATAAAAATATTTACCACAATTGGAGTAGATACTTTTAATACTATTTTTTGAATCTCCTAGGAGGGATATAGTGAGTGTAATGTAGTTGGTTCATGATATTCCTTTCCTTGATATCCTTTTATTTTGTAAAAGACTATAAAATGTTTTCTAACTTAATATAATATCTTCCAATATATATTCTCTCATTGTATTACACAAGAATTTTGAACATCCTTATATATCATATTTCATAGAAAATATTATTCAATCTATAATATCTTCCAAAATTCCAATAAATAGAACATATGAACATCTATAATTAAAAATAAACATCTTTTCATCATTTCTTAGTTGATATGTAGGTGAAACTATTTTTATTCTCTTTACATACAGCCCTGGAGATTTTTGTCACATACCAATTGTGTGTCCCTATACTCCCCAATAGTAATATTTTAAGTCTACTTTCTTCTAAGACTAAATGATTTCATATTTTTCAGGAATAATTTTTTTTATTTTCAGATTTTGGAAAATTATTTTTCTAATTTATGGATCAGAGATACAAATACATTCATTATCTACCTTTAAATGCTTCTCTAGTGGAAAATTCCATTTTTTTCCTTTACCATATAAAAATTAATCTTTCGATCAAGATAAAAAATATTCTATTATTTATATTTTAATTGAGATTTTTTTTTCTGTTAATATGAAAGTATATTCATTTACATATTTTCTTCTCTCACCAAGAAGTTTCTTGGGAGGAATGAAACATTAATTAAATTATTTTCCATAGACATTTGTTGTTTGATCTCATTTGACATTTCTTTATGTTGATAAGATTGTTTTTTCATCTTGAAACCCATATTCTATGTTTCGAAATATTATACCACCTATTCACTTTTGGGACTCTTGTTTTCTATGCTCAAATATTTGATGATTTCATAGTATACTTTCTTTATGAAATATCCCTTATCAACTTCTCTTGTTAGTATTGGATATCCTATTGATCATTGAAAATACTCGTGCTAAATTATTGACCATATGACATATACTATTTTTCCTTATTTGAGTTTTCTTTATACCAGAGTGGTTCATCTTCACCATTAAATCCTCCAATATATTTATCCTCAAATTTATCATCTTCCAATGGATCCTTAATGTTTCTTATTTCAAGAACATCATCCTTAGGTGACTCAATATTTTTAACTTATTATTTAACCAAATATTTCCATTATTTATTCCCCTTTTCTTGAACTTCAAGGTTATTATAAAAATTTAATGCTTATTTAATGTTCATTGGACTAAAAAACAAATCATTAAATTCATTATGAAGTCATTTAATCTCTAATTCATGATTATCTACATATTTAGATGATTCTTTTAATAGACCAAATATTTTATTATTTATTAGTATTTTCATATCTAATGTTTCCAAAGAACCGTCCATATCTAATATAAGGACAATATTACTTTATGTTTCATTCTTCTACATGAACAAATTTTAACTTCCTAATTTACAAGAAACATCCACAACATGTTTAGATTTAAATGAAATCATATAGTTTGAATAATTTACCATGATTTTAGTGCTTGATTCCCTAGTGTTATTATTCGTTTTCTTTTTATTCTTCATTAATTTCATCATTATAATCTCTTCTACAACCTCGTTCACTAGATTTTCACTAGTTCCAATTTTGACACATTCTCTTGTGGATGAAATAAAAAATAATTCTAATTTGTAGTGTTTCTATAAAAAACATCCAAATCCTTTCTAATTTCATGAACAATAGTATAATTAATTATTTTATTATAAACATTATTTGAAAAGGATCTATTTAGAATATTCTCCATTCAGGAATTACCTCTTGGTAATTGTTCTTTCACAAGCTAGTATCTCTCTAGATATACTCTTGAATCTCTTCTACACAAGTAGGAAGGAACATGAGAAGGGGAGGTTGAATTATGGTTAAGGGTAAATTCAAGTGATAGGTTGAACAACTCTCCCTCCAACACAAGAACAAGACACAAAAATAAATTTAACTTGACGATGTAGAAAATTTTAAATTTATCCGTCACCATAATTCAACTCCCCCTCTCGGGATGTATATTGTCCCAAGATGTGGTATCAGAGGGTGAATTATGGTGATGGATAAATTCAAACTTTTCTCCATAGTAAAGTTAACATTATTTTCTGTCCTATTCCCATGTTGTAATTAACTGTTTTAAACCATTCACTTGATTAGTCCTTCATATCGATGTAACGATATTGATTTAGTTAGTTTATTCTGAGGAATATATATATATCTCTTTATTTTTCATTGAATTCTGCATTGTGTTTAGGTTTTGTAGAAAAACAAAAATAATATATTGAAAATATTAATAGCTATTAAATCACGGACTTGAAGTTTTTAATAATAAATGTTTTCCCATTGACTAGGACATCAGATGGGAAACCTGAGACCATGGTTGATTCTGAAATGCAAGGTTTACTCTTAGTGTGACATAAATTTGGATAGATTTTTATTATTGTATATGGATTAAATGCATGATATAGGTGTTCGAAATATAGATTAGAGTCTGGATCATGGGTCTTCATCCATGGGAGAGGCGATGCGGTGGTGTGGTTTGACCAGTATGACTTTTATGGGGTTTGGGTGTCCAAAATTTTTCCACTAGTGATGGATCAGGAACAATCAGCTAAAGATCCGAGATCCTCAACAAAAATCATGATATAAATAGAAATTTTTGAATGAGTGAGATTTATGATTATTTTTTTAGTTTCAAGAGAGTTATGACATACATGGAATGTAGTCTAGTAAGACACATCATGTAGTCCCCTTGCGGTAGTGGATACGATTTTAGGTGGAGTTAAATATCACATGCCGTGTATAACCCATACACACTATATGACCTAGTGATGAGGGATTAGTGTATACCCTAAGGATACATGGGAATTGAAATGGTTAGGTTTACATTCATAACAATAGTATAAAAGACCCACCAGATTCTCAAACAAGGATAGGGTACTTGAACATGGCTATAGTACATGGGTATGGGTTGAAGTACACAAGAATAAGTTGTGACGAAACTGGAATACCCTAGGTAGACAAGAAAAGTCATTTATTTCATGTATAAACCATGCATTTCTATATATCCAGCCATGATACGTGCAGGGGAGGACACGCCGGGGTGTCTAGGCTAGGTCAGAGGCCACGTAACTCTAGGTAAACACTATATAAATTCTTTAGGATCATTTATCATGTCTCTATCCTTATTTAGGACTCAGATTTGGGCCTTCATGTATCCTATCCTGACATTTTTACCCTTATAATATGATGGTGTAGTTCATTTTAATATATGATACATCACACAAGTTGTTATGAGTGAATTTCTTTCTTCAACGATTCTTGGTCGATGGCACTAAATGGATGTGATCACCAGAGAGGCACCGAGTTCAGTACCCTCTATCCCACTAGGGTGTGGAACCATATACTCTATACATATGAAGATTTATTACCCCATTCTAAGGAGGTATAGGGGACTCTATCAATGTAGTTGTACCCCCCATCTTCGAGCTACAATGGGGAGCGGTTCCTCTAGTAGAGATAATGCCCCCTCACTTGTGGAGCACAATGTTGTTGAACTTGCCTTCCACTCAGATTATTGCATGGTTACAGATGGTGCTGGGATTTTATGATAGAAATTTGGATTTATAGGCTTACTCATAATTCTTATATGGGATGTGGATATGGAAATCCCCATTATCTCTCTCTTAGGATTATTTTTAGTATATATATTGGGTCTCCCATTACACTCTTTCTTATGGTTTGAGCTTGATATTTTTTATTTCTATTACTCCCTTCTTGGTTTTAGGGTGTCCTACTAGGTATATATATACTCACTGCTATAAGGGATTGACGTGAATGTGTTGTGTCTTATACAAATGAAAGGGATATTGTTAATGATGTTAGTGGACCAATTATTAGATGAGGGTAATTATAACTAGTGGAGCTGGCCATTTTTGGTTATCATCCTTGGAGATTATAACGGAAGTTCCATTCAGTCTCAATTTTCCATTTTTTTAGTTTTGGACCTAATATATGGTTGGAAATTAATTTCACCCATTATACTTTTATACTAATATGTTGTACTTAGATGATTTCTATAAGGTTGTTTCATGCGTGTTTTACACTCTAAATGTTCAATATTTTATTATGTCTCTATACTATTGCATGGGTCTAGTTGTGTCCATCCATATAGGTACTTTAGGGTAAGTACTCCCATTTTAGTATATAATACTCGATGCTAGTCACTAAAACCTGGCCTATTGGAGGTGGGATTAAGGTGACTCACTCAGTCAAACTATTGACCATGTGGGAATCAATGGGTAAGGAAATGATAGAGTAGTATCAATGACAACCTTTCCCTTAAGTTAATGTTTATAGTAGGACCTTGTTGTGAGGATTGTTTTGGGAAAATAGAGAAATAGTGTTGGAGAGTCTTGAGTGAATCTATTAAGCCAAGGAGCCTAGTTTTAGTGTGGTGGAAGATGTATCCAAACACCAAAACTTCTATAACATATTTTTCGACTCAACATACCAAATAAATAGGTTGGAAGGAACCAATTTTACCTGAATAATATGGTATTTTTTTTTAAAATTCATGTCCTTCTTGAGTTATCCCCCCATATATTATCATCTATCAATGGTACATGTTAAAAACTTTGAGGATACCTCTAGAAAGTTAGATAGATAAGATAAAATAAAGGATCATGATGATGATCAATTGAGTGATGATTCCTTACTATTGGGACCCATTGATGACCAGTTTCCCCTAGTGTTCCAAGGGTAAGATATAGTTCATTATGGAAAACTGATAGCTCTTGCAGTTTAGGATGAAAATTCTTGTAGTATTAGCACATTTCACATGTTACAATGATAGGTACCACTGAGGTTTCACGATGAGATGGACCCTAAAATAGTATAGTAATGGATCAAGTTAGAGGTCCATGCATTTTTGGCGTTTCCAACCATAATTGATCAGATAGTTATGCATGCATCCATCCTACTTCACAGAGTATTAAGTCATTAGTGAATTATGATCATGAAGACAGATGATGAGGTGAAAATCACTTGGTTAGACTTCCATAAATTAATATATGACGTGTATTACCCTTTTATCTTGCAATCTATATGGATTTATTAGTTTCTCAAGCTATAGTAAGGTGATATGTTAGTTGAAATATGGATACTTTTGGGTATAGAAATTAGAGATGAACCATCATAGAGGAATGAATTATAAAGTAGTATCTTTTTTAATTTCCAATTATTCTGGAGTTCTGGATTAGTATTTGGTTACAAAGATATTTATAGTAGGGGGATTCCAGGTGGATTGAGCCAAAAGTGAACAACATGAGGCTGACTTGTCAATAAAAGTTAAGATATTTTATTCATCATGGTCTTTGTTTAGGATACCTCACCATACAAGGAATCTAACAAGGAGATATGTTTTATAGGGTTTTTATTGGGGATCCAATCAGTTTGTAGATGGGATATGCGATGGTTATGTTGGGTGAGGTCATATGAATCATGATTTCCAATCCTGTCATACTAAGGATGGTAGAAATGCATTGAATGGACTTCCATGGTAGAGGAGCCAATATGATCAGAGATGTCCCAGTTATGGTCGAGATGGTCCCCTAGGTAGGTGGGGATGATATAGGTGGAGGTGAAGCTCCATAGGGAGGATATGTCAGTAGAGGATGATGCTACAAGATACTTCCACCAACAACAGCAGCTAGCCCATTCCAAGCTCATAGGGTTGGAGGTCGAGGCTATAGGTAGTTGTAGGATATAGAGGTATATGACTAGGTTGATTATAAGATGATTCGAGTTATAAAATGTGTCATTTATGCTCTTTCTCATATAAATTTTTATATAATAATGAGTCATTGTTTCATCTCAATATCACTTTTATGAGATCTCGAGCTTCCAAATTGAGTATTTAGCATAAAACATAGGTATTGAGGTTCTTACCAAGAGATATTCATATATATTTCACATCTCACAATAGTGAAAGTAGGAATTCAGTAAAGAGTGTTTCTCAAGGGATTTCTTGGTCATTGTGACAAAAATATATGATATCATCTCGGGTATAGAATGGCTTTTCTAGTGAATTTGTAGATAGATTGTCATCACAGGAGAGTTGGATTCATCCATAAATATATGACATGATTCACATTTATGGTTGAGAGAGATCTCAGTGATGAGTGAGTGGGGATCATGTGGGTGAATCTACATCCCTTCAAAAATTAGTTGGAAGTATTTTCCCATGGTGAAATAGGATCTTCAGGTATCAGACATCCATCAGTAGTAGAGGATTATATGGGTATCTATCCCAAATATGTTTCAAGAGTACCTATGTGGAATAAGATAGACATATGTATCAAATTTCACCATAGTAAAACACTGATATCATATGTGGCATACCATATGACCCATAATGAGCTTTGGGTGATGAGAGTGTAGTTGGAATACCTTTCCGAGAAAGGTTTTATTAGACCCACTATAACCCCTTAGCACCACCAGTTTTGTTTGTAAAAAAAGTGGATGAGAGTTTGTGGATTTGAGTTAATTATTGTAGCCTGAATTAGGTAACCATATAGAAAAATTACCACTATACATGGATGTATGATATTTTTGAGTTGTTGAAATGTCTATGTTGGTTCACCAAGATTGATCTTAGTTCCCATTAAAATCAATTGAGGTTTTTTGAGGATGATATTACAAAGATGTAATTTAAAATTTTATATAATCACTATGAGTTCATAGAGATTACTTATGTTGTAACTAAAACCCATACTATGTTCATGTATCTTATGAACAATATCTTCTAGTTACACTTGAAAAAATTCATAATTTTTTTCAATGATAACATTATCATATAGTCAATGTTAGATAAGGTGTTTGAAAAATATTTGGGGATTTTCCAAAAATTATTCAAGTAGAACCATATTTATGGTTAACTCTTGATGTTTTAATTTTGGATTTGTGAGGTTCACATTATAGGGAATTTCATTTATGAACATGTTTTTTATGTGGATCCAGTGAAGATTAATGCAGTGATTTATTGGGATCTACCTGATAACTTCCAGAAGACATAATTTTTTATCAGTTTGTTTGGGGTACTACCAGAGGTTTGTGGAAAACATTTCCAGGTTAATATTACCTTCGAATAACAGAATATAAAGGGATGTTTTTAGCTGAAATGAGCAGTTTTATGGATCCTTAAAGGATTTGAAACTGTGGTTTTCTAGTGATCCTATTTTGAGACTACCAAAGGAGGGAATTGAGTAAGTGGTGCTTTACAATGCCTTTGGATATGGGATAAATTCTGTTTTGATGTAGAGGTTGGTAATGTTTTCCTATGAGTCAAGTAATTTGAGGCCCCTTAAGAAAACATTCACAACCCATGACATATATTTGGATGTGGTATTCTTTACTAAAAATATGTAGAAGAAATATCTTATGAGATAGTGTTTTTTTATTCACTTAGACCACTAGAGTTTCAAGTACTAATCCCATAGAGAGATATTAACCAATGACATTGGATTTGGTTAGTGTTCATATAGGAATATGATTTCAAGATATTATCTTATCTAGGTATGGAAAAAACGGTGGAATATTCCCTTAACTAGAAGTCCTATTATCTCTTAATGAGGTGAAATCTTAGTAGTTAGCTTCATGGAAGCTGTTCTGGTGGAGGATAGAGGTGCAACTTCACTTCTAGTGATGATGCTGACTCTAAAAATTTAATATTTCATGATAGATACCTAGTTAAGTGACATATACTACGAGGTTCTACATAGCCAAATTTCCTTAGGGGATTGGTGAGATGAATTTTATGAACGAGGGAAAAATATCATCATTTTTAAAGGATAGATAGTGGTTCGGGTTACATTGCATGTGGACGTGTTGAGGGAGTTACATAATTCCTCCATTTAATTAAATCCGAGGGTGGAAAATATGTATAGGGATCATCAATAGATGTTTTTGTGGGTGGAAAATTGGTTGATCATTGATGATATTTTCTCTCAGTGTCTCACATGTTAGTAGGTAATGGATGAACATCATGTCCCAACATGGAATTGAAGTGTGATAGAACATTGATAGATTTTTTGACTAGGATTTCATGGATAGGTAGAGGATGTGAGGATATATAGGTTATTATTAACATACTCACCAAGTCAGCACAATTATTTTCCATCCGGGCGAAGATTTCAGTTGAGAGTTTAGGTCATTTTTACATACATGTTATTTTTAAACTTCAATGGGTACCCATAAATATCATCTCAGACAAAGATTACCAATTCAATTCATGATTTCTAGAAATTCTACAAGATTATTTTAGGGAACCATTATGGAGGAGAACATAATTTCACCCTATAGTGTGCAAAGATGGAAAAAATTATGCTATTATTGAAAGATATGTTGAGGTCTTGTGTGTTGGGCTTCAAGTAGAGTTGGGAGGATCATTTAAAATTGGTATATTTTTCCTATAGTAATAGGTATCACTACATTAACTATATGAAACCATTCAAGGACATTAAAAATGGAGACTTTAGGTCACCCTTATTCTTGATTGATATTGTAGAGACATCTCTTATTGGTCTAGATATGGTGTAGGAAACAACAACAATTCAGCTAATCCGCATGCAAATGAGAGTAACCCAAAGATAATAGAAATCTTACCTGGATCAACATTTTATGCCTTTGTAGTTTTATTAGAGATACTATGTTTTCTAGGTAGACTCCACATGATAAGGGTTAAGGAGGCTTGTTTAGTGATGAAAGTTGTCCCCATGGTTTATCAGGCAGTTTGAGATCCTCTGGAGGGATGGAAAGGATGGTTTCCACTTGAAATTTCCCCCTTAGTTAGACCCAGTGCATGTTTTCATCCATGTGTTGAAGTTTAAGAGATACATGCATGACCAAACACATGTTATAGACGAGGGATAGATAAGAACTGACGATAGAACCACCTTGAATGAGTACCCATAGGTGAACGAGGACCAACATCATAGAAACATACATGGATGGACCATCCCTTTGGTTTGTGTACTTTGGTAATATGGGAGAATGCATGAGAGATCAGGGAGCATGAGATCGAGATGTGAGCTTATTACCCCAAAAAATTATGTAGGTTGTTCCTTTTGGGGATAAAATCCATGATGGAGTGTAGAATGTAACGAATTTTATTTTTTTTGTTTAGTCCTCTCAAAATTTTTTTATATACATAAATATGTATTTTTCCATGAAGTGGGTTTAGGTTTTTTGTGTTACAGGATCCCAAAATTAATATATTAGAATTTTAATATATATTAATGAAAAGACATACATAGTTTTGGAATAAATGGGGTTCCCATTGACTGAGACCTCGGATGGGAAATCCACAACCATGGTTGATTATAAAATATGAGAATTACCTAGGCATAATATAATGTTTTCTGGGCTTAGTTTTCCAGTTGAGGGAAATTATTGGTGGTGCATTAATTAGAACAAATAATTTAATTTATATATTTTATTTATTAATCCATAGCCTAATTATCTGGTATATATTATTATTTATACAAATCTCCAATTTTAGCCTCGTAATCCTCCATGATTAAGAAGCCAAGGAGGAGAGTCATTGATGAATGACAATAGATTAGTGGACTAACAATAATTTTTTCAAAGGATACATCTTCTCCTACGAAGTTCCTAGATCTCACCAATGATAATGGAAAAACCATATTCTTAATGAAAAATCAATCCAAAATCGAGGTAGGGAATTTTATTTCTTTATTTTCACCTTTATAAAATTTTCAAGCATGTATTTTAATATGCCTTCAATTTCTTACATTTTACATTCTTCCCATGAGTTGAATTTTAAATTGATTTACTAAACACATTGCTTTATATCATCCAAACACGTAATTTAATATTTTATCTATATTATGTAACAATTGGATGGAATCAAATCATAAAATTTTTGAATTTAACAATGTTTTTACGAATTTCCCCCACAATGATTTACATTTTTCACCGTTATCCCACTAGGTTGTGATTTAATATTACTGGTTTGGATTCAACCATGATGAAACCCCTTAATTCATGGGGGATATATGAATGAGCCAGAGATCGTCATTTTTCAATTGTATTGGGATGTGATCAGGGATAAAGGTGTAAGAAATGTGCATATGAGGCCTAATCATGGGTCCTTATCCATGGGAGAGGAAATGCAGTTGCACAGTGTGATAGGGATGTCCCAAAAAAGGTTTCACTAGACAGAATCTGACCAAAATTGATTGATTGGATATGATCACCCTAAGATCCATGATTCTCTATGAGAATAATGGCTGAAATAGTGGAATAAATGTGGGAAATATATGTAAATAGTTCATCGATTTCTAGAAAATTCCAACATACACTACGTGTAGTCGAGGAACACACACCATATAATCCACTTATTATGGAATCTAGAGTTTCAGGTGAAATTTGGTATTATATTTTGTGTATGACACTAAAAAACCTGTGAACAAGTGTTGGAGGCATGGTGTATACCCTAGGTTTTCTTGGTAATATAAAAAACTAGGTACCCAAGCATAGACAGATCAAACATTCATTTCCATGTGTTCAGACATGGCATGGGTACCCATAAACAACTATAGTACACAAAAATTTGAAAAAGTATATAGGCATCATCCAAGAAGACATGGACATACCATGGGTAGTAAACACACATCAAATACATAATACACACACTATGTAGCATTACATGGACAATAATGCTATATGAAATTAATGACATTCACAAGTTTCTAGGAAAGGTTAAACATCATGATACCCTTGGTACATACAATGTACCATCCTCCATAAATTCTACATTGTGGATCTCCTTCTTCGAGACATTGATTTGAGACCATGAGTAGACTAAATTTTGTGGATTTCAATGTAATACTTGATGGTGGTCTTTTTTTTAGATTCATTAAAATGACATGAGGTGTTTTAATCATGAAACTTATTTAATAAACCCTTGTATAAGGGCAATGACCGAGTGTGGTCATTAGAGAGACTTCAATATCGGTAACTATTGATTCATCATGTAATGGATCCGCCAAAATATTTTCATAGGTATATATAGTACCATCATACCATAGAGGTATGTAGTACTGTATCTATATAGTGGTACACCCAATCTTATATCTCCCATGGGGAGTGGTTCCCCAACTGAAAATATGGGCCCCTCAACTGTGGAACATAGTGGTGAGCTACATGCCCTACACTTGTATTCTTGTGTAGTTATGCATGGTTCTATGCATCAGATATATATCATTCTATATGTAGGTTGAATCATCATTATTATTAGTGGAGTTGATTTGGAGACCCCATTTATCTCTCTCTTGGGTTTCTGTTAAAAATATATGTTGGGTTTCTTTTTAACCACATTATTATGGATTGAGATGACAATTGTTTCTTTCTATTTTACCCTTCTTCATTTTTGGGGTGTCCCACTGGGTTTTTATAAACTCACCCCAACATGGGTTTTCCACATGTTTTGTGTATAATTTATAAAAAGGATATCAATGGTGATATTGGAAGAGTAGGTTTTATAGGATAATATTTATACCTAGATAGGCTGACCATGATTGGTGGTTGGCTTTGGTGAAAGTGAGGAAGGGTTTATTCAGTCTTCCTTCTTATAGATGTTTTTAGGTTTGGATTTTATCTCTGGTTGGATTTTTATTTTTATTTTATATTTTTATATTACACTTCTGAACTTCGATTCTTTCTAGAGGTTTTTTCTTGAATGTTTTTCACTCTATATTCTAAATATGTTATTATGTCTATGCTCTTTTGTATGAATATTTTTATCCATTCATACAAGTACCATAGGTTAATGTCTTACATTTCAATATTTACTACTCAGAACTTATCAGAATACCTTTTCCTATAGGAAGTGGGCATTGGATTTCTCACATAGATTACCGCTAGCTAGGAGGGCCCTAGTGGACTTGGTTGTGAAATTTGACCTCATAAAGTGATAAAAAAATTACATGAATGTAAAAAATCCATAAGACACAATGTTTTTTACTTGGTTCGCCATAAAGGTATAGTCTTATGAGCATATGCTAATGTTGTTTCAATCATACCAGAATATAATAAACTTCACTAGTTTTTTGGATTACAAGTGATTAACCAATGTTCACTCTATACCAGATGATCTTCCAATACATGTTTCAGGGTTTGGTCAATCCTAAAAAAAGTCACACAACCTATTCATAAATCCCATTAACTTATTAAATGAAATTATTTCTCTATATTAAATTAATAATATATCCTTCAATATATTGAAATCATAGGGATTTTTCTATAATTATCAAAATAATTTTCATACATCATAGTCCTAGTTTGATGGCCATTGAATTAACTATTCCATTAAAATAGATGTTCAAAAACTTCTATTCAACCAACATCCACCTTCATAAAAATCTTTACTTCTATGATACTATAAATTCCTAAAGATTGTGTTTTAATATGTTTGTCCATATAGTCATACAAAACATTATTTTTTTCACACAACTTCAACGTTCACACAACATGAATGTTTCAAAAAAAGTACTTTTTATTAATAGACTCAGGTTACTTTTTTCCTAAATTTTATGGTCATTACTACTTTGAGTAATATTATACTTCCAGAAAATGATTCCCCATTTAATGTATCATGAATCAACCTTGGTGTTAGTACATTCAATGAACTTTATTTTCATAACTCGTGTGTACATTACTAATTTTCCCATGAAATAGATCCACATAAATCTTTCATGAATATGATATTTTTATATTCATTAAGTATTGGTTTTAAAAAATTATATGTCGAGGGGCCACTTATCTATTGAAATAGACAATGATTTGTTCAAATTATGTGGGTGCCCTTGTATTTTTAGACAACTGAATAGGTTAGTTGAACCAAGAAAATTTGATGTCTCCATTAGGGATCAAATCCATTTAAAAAAGGAACTCCCATATGCATTTTGTGGCTTCTCGCAACTACATTGGTTCGTAGAACATTAATGATTTGATGTCTCTTTAGTGAAAAAAGAATCTTTTTTATGCATAAATAGAATCAGTATTTCATGGGTTATGGAAACTCTATCTAATTCATGCATTTTCCATTCAAAAACTCTCAACAATTTCCTGAAAAAAATTTATTGTCCAAATATGAAAAAAAACGTCAAAACTACACTTTTGAAGAATTTTCACAAGTTCCTTTAGCTTTTATCATTGTGAAACACTTTCATGAAATTAATTACTTTTCTATTTTGCTATGTGGAAAACAAGAATGATAATTTCCTAAAATTTATTTCAGATCCTTCTACATTAAACCCATATTATTAAATTACATGAAAATAAATCATTGTAAATTTTTCTTAACGTGTCTTGGATTAACCATTGTTGCACAAATATTTATTTTCATAAGTAATCTTCATTTTATATATTTTCCCTATGTTAAATTCTTGTTTATATTCTGGGATTCTGAATTCAAGCTATGGGCTTCACTGCTTGACCACATTATTCTTTCTTCCATAAAACCAGATGATACTAACTCCTTAAGATGAGGGTTAACCCCATTTATTTTACAAATCACAACATAATGTGAAACTTCATCCATGGGATAATAATTCCACACTATAATCTTGATGTTCTATTCATCCTTCACCCAGGTGAGAATAATTATGTAGTATAAGTATTTTTTTGCATTCATCCTTCATCACCTAGATATCACATTGATTATATACATATCTTCATATAATCAAAAAATGATCACTCCCTATGGATTGATTGAATAAGTTCACAAATAACTTCCCTAATATCAGTTAGTTAAAAAACAATAGAGATATTAAATTAATTACTTCTTTCTATTAAAGAATAAATTTTGATCAAAACACGTGGATATGAATATGATATATTCAATGAATTTATCTTGTTTATGTTAAATTCTCATTACCATTCCAATACTATAGTCAGAATATATAAAACATTGATATAAATGAAATCCAACACCAAACATAATCTTAGGTAAAATACTTATGAAGTCTAGTAGAATTTATTATATGTGCACTCCAAAATCCTTATACACAGAGGTCAAGTTATTTTTTTTTCATTGTTATACATAAATAAAATTATTAAAGATATCTATAAATTTTCATAAAAAGGACATAGCCATATTTTTTTCTTGTGAAAAAAATTCAGGTTTCTTTAATAATTAATGGAAATTATTTAATTAGTTCGAAGGTATTCTCAATCATAAAAAGTTTATAACATTACCAATCAAAAAATTATATTCTTAAATTTATAGTACTTTTAACATTAAAAAACCATTTAATGGTCTTCTATAACTTTATCAAGCCTCTCTCTTCAAAAATAGTTACACTTCAATTTATTTTCTAGTTTTATTACCTCAAAAAACGTAAAAATTGGTTTTGTTAGAATTTTATTCATTAAAATATTTTTTTAAATGAAGAAAAATTAAAAAGTAATCACATATAAAAAGTTCTTCTACATTAATTTTTTTTTCAAATATTCCATACATGATTTATCTTCTTGAAGTAGTGGAATCGACCATCGTCTTTCTTTTCTTCTAAATGCTAATAAAATTAGCTACATCTAGATCACTTTTTTCATTTTGTTGACAGTAAATAAAAAATATATTAAAGAGAGAGATATTGTACATCTTCAACTATTTTATATGGGATTTCATTGTAACCTTTTCTCCCTATTTTACTAATATTATAACCTAATCTAATATTTTAAGATAAATATGGAAACACATAATTCTTATCTAACTAACTGTCTACATGGGATAACTTGAGGTAGGAAACATGAAATATTAAATAATATAAAAAATTTATCCATAAATATGTCTAGAATGTGATACCACTTACACTTTCTCATGTTTGGGGTAGATTAAATTTTTTTATTAAGAAATGAAATCTTTACGAGTCTTCAATATTTTTTTAAAATAGTTTAATTTCACAGAATAAAACTCACGTTTATCTTAGATTACTCATCAATCATAGCTCCCCCTAAATAAAAATCTTTTATGTTAACAAACCTGAGGAAAATAGTTTGATTGGCATTATAGTATCTGAGAACCCACACTCCTAGTTATAATAATAAAGACACAATCATCACATTTTTGGGTTAGATATCAATAAATGTGACCCAATTATAGTCATCCAAAACATAAAATATTACATATATATATTGGATCACTAACATAAAAAATAACATTTAAAGTTTACAGTTTTAAATAATTATAAAAAAATCTTATATAACAATACCGGTGTGTTTATCTGAGAAGATTTCCAACTATACCACGATTTTCTTATTTCACTTTAACTCTTAACAATCATCCATATGAAACACTTCTATAAATATCATAATCAACATATTTATTTATAATTTTTTTGAAAATAAATATAATAAGGGTGATCTTAAATACTCAGTAATTGTATACATAAGTTTTAATAACAAAATATATTCAGTGATCATAAGATGATCTTAAGGGCATGTGAATATATTAAAATTACATGGAAATTACATAAGAAAATTCACACCCATGAAAAACATATTCATTAAACATATGAAAAGGAATAAATCGTTAAAAATGTGAGGGTAAAAATAATATATATTCCTCAGTTAGGTGACACCAATCATGATTAAAGGAACTTTTAAAAACTCATAGAAATCATAAAAAAAAGATAGTATCCTAGAATATAAAACATTCATAATAGAATAACTAAAAATATTATAAGTCCAATATATCATTGAAGTAACTTAAATAATATAAAACTTCTATATCTTGTTAGTAACTTACAATAAGATAACTCTGCAACTTTACTGAGTGCATTGGAGGTATATAATAGATCCAATAATCCTTGGTTTATAACATAACCTCCCATCCATGGTTTATAAAAAACCATCCATATTTATTTTATTATAGAACCACCCTTAAGTCATTAATACGTATGTAAAAGTACCATCAAATTAAAAAAGTAGTTATAACCATTCACTTTTCAATATAACACCCATGAATACAACCATCTTTACTTTTTATCTTAACTAACCCATGGAAAAGAAATGGTTTCCACGAAAATATATATATAATAATAACTATCCATCCAAATAAATTATAAATATGGTATTAGGGGAACATATCCCCACTATAGCATAGGAAAAAGTGGAGGACATGTCCATAGATGAAAATACATTTAAAATAACATTTATGATAGAAAATACTGGGGTCAAGACCCTTTGATAAGAAAAAAATCAGAAACATAGAGAAATGAATGGGGTGAGACTTGACATAAATTTTTTTATTCAAGGAAAACTAAATTCAATGATACATAAGATATCCTAATATGGATTATTATATTTAATATATCAATAGAGAAATTAATTTTTAAATAGAGAAAACAAAATTTTCTTTTGATATAATTTTATATAAATATTCTATGTATTTTGAGAAAATATTGTTCATTTAAAATAACCATGGATACTTGTAAAGGAATCATCAAATAAAAGGACAGTTATGATAGAGGTAAAATTCATTCATTTGATAAATGTTAAAATAAATACCCCTTTAAATTTTTTTATTATAACCATAATGTAATCTATATGGAAAATGAAAAAAAGATTTCATTTAAACCTTTGTAATGAAATTCCCATATAGTTTAAAATTACTTTAAAAATAAATTTTTTTATGAAAAAAATCTTTATTGAAAACATTTTACAGATCATGGATATGAATGAAAAAAATTCCCAACCAAAAAGATAAATTAGGTAATTTTTTTCCATTAAAGTGTTTTTTGATCTCCTAAAATTACCAAGAGAGGAAAATAAAAGAAAATCATGTAAACATTATAAATAAACCTATGATAATAATATATATGTGGTTAAAGCAAATAATATCACACAATTTTCCTTAAAGGGCCTTGAACATAAATAATCCTCAAAAGAAATGAGATTGTAGCATAAATCATTTACCGCTTTGGTTACATTCAAATAAAAAGTAATTCAAAGATATAATATGATATTTCTCCATAAATACAATTAATTAAACTAAATAATATCTTAATATTAATTCATGGGGTATTATGTAAACTATAAAATGAAGTCATTATGAATGACATGAAAAAATATTCATCAAAATCAGATTGAGACAATGAAACCCCTTTCAATGATCATAACTTTTGAAATGAAATTTATTAGTGAAGTGATTATGTGAACATATTTTTTTCTTAATTTTTTTATTAAATTATAATAAAATTAATATTCCAATTCACATGTTATCATTGATTAATAATGTTAATGGATACGTTTTATAACCTAATGAAAGGAAATTGAGAAAAGAAACCCCTTACCTCAAGCCCCAAAATTATATGTTTGTACTTTGACACCTATATAATAAAATTATAATAAATATTTACTTGTTTAATAAAATTTTAAAAGTTCATTACCGTATCATTAAGAAATCCATTTCATTAATTTCAATGAAATATTTAATTACTTATTCTATTAAGTCCGCATTTAGTGTTTTGATTACATTCGATTCATAATTGTGAAATGAATATGATTGGTTGAACATGGTAAATAGAGTAATTGTTCCATAATATATATAATGATAATCATTAAATAATTATCAATTTTATACATCAAATACAATTTTATATATATCCATGAAAATAAGTCGTTAAAAAATAATACATTAGCTCATGAGGTGTTAGTCCACACACATAGATGCATGATGTTTTTATTTTTCATTAGATGGAAAATAATTAAATTAAATTAAATATTATCTTTTAAAATCATTAAAATATTATATACTTAAGATACCATCAATTAATATATCCCCATGACTGTCCGTGAGGGGCAGCTTTTTAAAAATAATGTATATCACTATATGAAGATGGTAGTCTGTGCATATGCATGTTAGACGAGTCCATTTTTAATGATTTGAATGGTATGAAAATAGATAATTTATTATATTTAAATAATTATAATTATATCATTATTATCACATATATACTTAAAATACGTCATACAAACCAACCATGAAAGGAGGTGATCATAAATGAAATACATCAGTTTGTGAGGTAGCAATCCTCACATATACACGAACGACGGTTTAATTTTCCATTTCATGGAAATGGAAATGGAGATGAATATGGTTATGTTAATAAAATAATAACATATAACTATATAGGATACAATAATTATATTAATTTTTAATGTATATGAATGAATTAAATTATTTACAATAATAAGTAAAATGAAAAAACTCAGTTAAGAAAATTTCATTTTCTTTGAAGAACAACCATTTGCTAATAGATTAAGACATATAATTTAGTTATTGGTTATAAAGGGATCTATAATAATTGGTTCGTTAATTTTTAAGACATTGGTCAATATAAATTTCTTATGAGGTGTGAGTAATAGAGGAGAGGTGGTGTTACTATACAAGAGAGGAGAAGGGAACCCTTAGAATTATGTGAATTATTAAATTAATATAAAATACTTTTCTAGTTAAACTAGAACAAAATTGATATATTTATATTATATAGTGAATATAATTTGAAATAATATCATAAAATAATATTTATACATGTTTAAGTAGTGTTTTAACAATTAACACTTAGTTTTAACCTCCTATTAACACTTTTAATGAATATCATGATAACAATGTTTTATACTCTTTTGGAGCCAATAAAGTTACAATAAAATGTCAAGTGACCCATAAATATACATTATCATGTATTATAGACCATATCCCATTCAATGACAAAAATATAATATTTTAAATAATTTTTAATTAATTAATCAATATTATTTAACATGAAGTACCAATAATATCATTTTGATACTTTTCACATAATTAACTTAAAAAAATATCACTGTAGTAATTTAGTTTGAATATAAAATTTTAAAAGAAAAATATATATTATATTTGTCTAGAAATTTTTTTGTATACAAGAAATTATCTAAAAAAATTACATTGTATGTCTTTAATATCAATCACTTAATTTTTCTACTGCTTGCACAAGAATTTTTTCAGTGCTACGTAAACAGTTATGATAATTATTTTATCACTAAAAATTATAAATAAATTATGATAATAAAAAAATTTAAATTTAAAATAACATTTTGAACTATTCATGACACATTTTCACCCTAGTTGAAAAATGTTAATGATATTCAAATCAAGAATGTAACTATTTAGAAACATTATTCACTTAAAATAATTTAAAGGTATTTATAAATGAATAATAAAACTAAAATCACATATATTTAAATATTTTATCAGTATATGATCACGTTGTTGAGCGCGTCAAATTAGAGGTTAAGTTATTACTAGAATTTCTACAGTATAGCAGCAACCCTAGGTCGTCTCTCAACGGAGCCTTAGACCATTAATTGAAAAATAGGGTTTTGATTATGGAAGTAGAAGGTGAATTGGGTTTTGTAAAACTTGGGGGTTTTATGATTAATGACGAAAATAGGAAAAGAAAGCAATAAAAAAAAGTAGAAATGAACAAGATTGATTAAACGTGATCAACCTGGGGAAGTCTCGTGATTCTCATCCTTCATTGCTTCAAGGGATGGGGTTATGATATTTTAATCCTTGGTTTGTAACACCTATAACCAGAATTTTACTGAGTTTATACTAGGATACCTCCTAGGGTTCAGTCAAAAACAAATAAAGATTCACTGAACACCGCCAATGATTGGGTGATTTGTGTTCGACATCATAACTGAAACTCACCAAGGCAACACATGAAGAATTCGATGTGCTGTCCAGGTTTTCATGTTATTTCATTATGATACCATTAAATAAATGTGCATTATCTTGACAGTGCTTATGTGAGTTCAATTGACCAATATGAACCACACAAATACCGCAATTGAATGATGGAAGAAAAGGGGATGAACGGTTTGTGAAACATCACATGAAAGGTTACCCCCAAACATGATAATTTGAGTTGTGTATAACATACCAGTATATAAATAAATTAAATAAAAATAGAGGATGAGGGAAAACAACATACAACCTGGAATTAAAAAGATCATTCAAAATAATACAACTTTGAAGTTCGAGATTACATCACATTCCTCCCCGGGTGATCACAAGGGGTTTAGAAACCCATGGGAGTGGAAGAAGATGATGATGTTGAAGTAGAACTTTTCATAGCCTCTAGAAATTCTAGATATATTGAGAAGACTCCTTGGGGACTCCAAAATGGCAGCACATTGCCTCCTAGCCGAACATGCAAATGAGGTTCCCTTAGTGCCCTTTTATCGGAAAATTGGAAGGTGGTTTTAGGCACACAGATTTCATCAATCCAATTGTACCATGGGTATCGGTATTCAGACAGCCTTATCTAGCTTTGGGGAAAATAGAAACGTTGTATACCTATTTCTTGAATTTCTCCACCAAAATCTTGGCACCATTTGGACAACTACAACTCAAGATATTGATAAAATACAGAACACCGCATTTGACTTGGTTCAAATTCGGTGGCTTGGACAGATCAGTTCGGATGGGCCCCATAGATGCCGAATCAGGACTGGGTTCCTTAATATGAAATGTCGAATATTAATGTTTGGACAGGCCCAAAAAATATCTTCCCATTTGGATGCACAGAGTTCCTGTACTATGAAAAACAGTGGACATATGTCCATGGATCCATGCAATTTTGGCCCATTTTTCTTCCACTTCATCAAGGGCCCTCCAAATCACCTCCACCTACATTGAAATAACAAAAACAAGTAACATTTCCCATTATAATTTTTATTAACATTAATTAAATGATTCAAACATAAATTGAAACTTATTATTATATTTGGAATATTCATTACAAAACAAGTTTAAAACAGCGGTGTAAGGGTGGAACAAAACAGTGAATCGTGGTACGATCACACCCCCACACCTAAACATTTTCACTCCTGGGAAAAGTCACATATCCAAATAAAATGATGCATATATATATATATATATATATATTTCCAACATCTTGAAGATTTATCATTTGGGGAAATTTTATTTAATGTAAAGTGATCAATGCACGAACCACACCAAGGAGTTCTTCCTAGTGAAAATAGAAAAGGATGTCTCATAAATCATATCATAGAGAAATTCAAAATGATTCATGATACCCAATTGATAAAGTAATTCAGAAGTAAACCATGACTCTAACTCTCCCTGTGTGTGTGAAAACCATTCCATTCTCTTCTTTCCACTTGAAATCCAATAAATATATGTTATTTTAACATTTTTCAGCTTAAATGATTTTTTCACCGAACCTGTCCTACATCCTTTGCAATCATATTTCAAGACCCCCTCATTTAAGCATTCCCAAAAGACAAACCATAAGCTTTTGACCTAGATATCCCCATATGTTTCACATTTCATCACTCCCCTCATTTATTATATATTATTTTAAGTTGCAATGGGAACAAATATCACACTCATCTCTCAAGCCTTTATTGATCTCCTCATGACACTAATTGGAATTATTATAACAAGATCAAAGGTTGAAGAGGAGTGGTTTCTGACCTTCCCAAGACACAAATTTTTTTTTGAGGGTGTACAATAGTCGGACATTAGGAACACACACATAGGTTAATCTGGTACAATAATGAAACAGATCGGATAAGGAATAAACATATGGAAATATCATTTAAAGCTGAAAAATATTAACCCAACATATATTTACCTTATATTATGTAATAAATAATCACACTTTGTGGTTTGGTGCAATTTTTTTTGGATATATTAGTGACACAGTTTTCCCAAAAACTACTCACACAATGGGCATCAATCATCTCAAAGGTTTCACATAGATACGACCATTTATATCATTGACAGAAAACAAATTCACTAAAAATAACTCCTTGATGTTAAATTCATACAAATACTCCTTTTAACCTTCATTATGGAATTTTTTCTTTCCCAACTTTATGGTCGTCAAATCATGGAACTTCAAAATTGTTGATGGGGAAAAATGAAAATACCCTAAAGAAGGCCAAAAAGGGAAAACAAAAGGAGAAAACAATGAAAATTCATAACTAACCCAGGAATGTATACACCCCCACACATAGAGTATGCAGTGTCCTCACTGAAATAATTGATAATTTAATAAGGAAGGATAAAACCTGGTGTGTTTTATTGGTATGATGCGTCGAGAAGATGGATATACTCCATCGAATTCTTCATAAAATACACATAGAAGTGTTTAAGTCGCTGCCCATTGACGGTAAGACTTCCTCCACTCTTCTCATGCAAAAACTATATTTCACCAAAAGGGTAAACATTAGTAATAGTATAAGGACCGATCCATCTGAAACGAAGCTTACCTGGGTGGAGCTTAAGCCTAGAATTGTACATTAGGACCTTCTCACCAATATGGAACTTCCACTGGTGAATCATGCTATAATGAATAGCATTTGTCTTCTCTTTATAGATTCAGGAGTTTTCATATGCATCACGTCGAATTTCTTCCAACTCTTGAATCTGCAGCTTTCTTTCCTCACCTGCATCTGAAAGGTTCATATTACATTGTTTAACAGCCCAATATGCACGGTGTTCTACCTCCACTGGGAGGTTACAAGCCTTTACAAACACAATTCTGTATGGTGACATTCCGATTGGGGTTTTAAAAGCTGTACGGTACGCCCAAAGTGCATCATCCAAGCACAAACTCAAATCTTTCCTATTGGGTTGTACCGTTTTTCCATGATTCGTTTACCTTACTGATTTAATATTTCTGCTTGTCCATTAGTTTTTGGGTGATATGCAGTGGAGACTTTATGATCAAACCCATACTTATGATGAAAATTTTTCATGTTGCGATTGCAAAAATGTGAACCCTGATCACTAATGATGACTCTTGGTAAACGAAACCTACTGAAAATTTGGGACCTCACAAAATCAACAACCACTCGAGAGTCATTGGTCCTGGTGGCCTTTTCTTCCACCCATTTAGATACATATTCAATATCCAATAAGATGTATACAAATCCAAATGAATTTGGAAAAGGCCCCATGAAGTCAATGACCCATGCATCGAAGATCTCACAAAATAACATGGGCTGTTGGGGCATTTCATTCCTCTTGGAGATATTACCTATGAATTGAAAATGACTACATGACTTGGAAAATCTATGGGCATCCCTATACAATGTTGGCCAATAAAGTCCGGAGTCAAGGAAATTTCGATCTGTACGTTTAGAACCAAAGTGGCTCCGACATGCCAAGGTGGGGCAGAAGGTCAAAACAGAGGTGAACTCATGGTCAGGGACACACTTACGAACAACCTGGTCACTACAGATCCTCCACAAATATGTCTCATCCCAAATGTACCATCAAGAATCATGTTTATGTCTCTGGGATTGTGATTTTCTAAAATCAATGGGGACCCTAGTTGTAGCTAGAAAATTCACAATGTCCGCATACCAGGGGGTAAGGACCACAACATCACAATGGTTCTCATGAGGGAAGAATTCTCCAATGGGTAGGGGTGAGTCAACATGATGGTCCAATGGTGGGTAAATCCTACTAATGTGGTCAGCTACCATATTCTCCACCCCTCTCTTATCTCTAATATCATGGTCAAACTCCTGGAGGAGGAGCATCCATCGAATGATGCGGGGTTTGGCTTCAGGTTTCTTTAGAAGGAAATGAAGGGCAGCATGATCAGAGAGGACGATGATTTTTGACCTAAGAAGATATGAACGAAATTTATCCAAGGCAAACACAAAAGAAATGAGTTATTTTTCAGTGGTTGTGTAGTTTACCTGGGCAGGGTCAAGGGTACATGAGGCATATGCAATGACATGATGGCACTTCTCAACCCTTTGTGATAAAACTGTCCCAACTGTAATGTTAGAGGCATCACAAATAAGTTCGAAGGGTAGATCCCACCTTTGTGGTGGGATTATGGGAGGAGATGTTAGACTCATTTTTAGTGAATTGAAAGCATCCTCACAATTTTTATCAAAAACAAATTCAGAATCCTTTTGTAATAACCGAGATAAGGGAATTGCGATCTTACTAAAGTCTTTAATGAATCGTCCGTAAAAACTAGCATGACCCATGAAATATCGCACCTCACAAACAGATTTTGGAAATGGAAGGGTTTAAATTAATTCAATTTTAGATTTATCCAATTGAATTACCTTATTTGATATGACATTCCCAAGAACTATCCCCCACTCAACCATAAAATGACATTTCTCATAATTTAAAACAAGATCTTTTTCAATGCAACGGTGGAGGACAGAACCTAGGTGCTCCAAACAATCATCAAAATAAGATACATATACCGTGAAATAATCCATAAATACTTCCATACAACTCTCAAGGTACTCAGAAAAAATACTCAACATACATCGTTGAAAAGTTCCAGGATCATTACAAAGACCTAATGGCATCCTTCTGTATGAAAATGTGCCAAATGGACAGGTAAATGTGGTCTTTTCTTGATCCTCAAGGGCTATATGGATTTAGAAATAACCTGAATAGCCATCAAGGAAACAACAATGGGACTTACTGGCCAATCGTTCTAACATTTTGTCAATGAAAGGTAATGGAAAGTGGTCCTTCAGCGTGGCTTGATTCAGTAGACAGTAGTCAATACAGACTCGCCAAATATTTTGCACACGTGTTAGAACCAACTCATTCCTTTCATTTGACACAACTGTTATTCCTATTTTTTAGGCACAATTTGCACTCGGCTAACCCATTTAATATCAGATATAGGATAAATGACCCCCGCAACAAGTAATTTACTGAATTCCAATTTTACCACTTCAAGGAGAGTGGGATTCAACCAGCGTTGAGATTGTCTTACAGGCTTAGCCTCATCATCCAAAATTATATGGTGCATACAAATAGTTGGGATAATATCAGGAATATCAGCCAATGTCCATCCTATTGCCTTTTTACATTCTCTCAAAAGTTTGAGTTGTTTTCATTCCTATTTTGGAGAGAGGTTATTGGTAATAATAATGGGAAATTGGTTAATGCCCTCAAGATATTCATATATTAAATTATAAGGAAGTTGTTTAAGCTCTAACACCGGTGGTTTATGGATTAAGGGAGGGGATTTATGGGGAGTGAGGTCCATTAAACTGTCTATCTGCTCATGTTTATTCACTGAAGATAGAGAATCTATAGAAATGATATTTGGAGAATCCTCGACGGTCATGGGTACCTCAGAATGAACACACTCATAAATTAAAGCACAAAATTTACACATTTCATAACCCACTCAACACTCAAAACACGAATAAAAACTCAAATCATTTAAGGGTGAAGAAAAAAAAATGAATCAGAGTTTGGTTTGAGGAGAGAATTGTGTGTGTGTGCATCGTTTGAGAGCACTTCCATCGAATAGACAGGAAGAGTGGAGTGCTCTTCAATGGGGTGTTTCATAGCCTCAAGGATGTTAAAACTCACCTTTTCTCCACCAAATTCCATGGGCAATGTACCATTGTGAACATTGGTGATTGTATTTGCTGTTTTGAGGAATGGCCTCCCAAGAATGAGAGGAGCATGTCCTTAGGTTCAGGTATCTTCCATCTCAAGAATGTAGAAATCAGCGGGGAAAATGAGATTCTTCACTCTAACAAGGACATCCTCAATCACTTCTTTTGGATGTGTTGTACTCCTGTTGGAAAGTTACACAACAATTCCTATTGGTTGAAGCTCTCCAACCTATAGAGAAGTATACACAGAGTGAGGCATTACATTAATGGAAGCACCTAAATCTAGCATAGCATCAGAAAAGAAGGTCTCTCCTATAGTACACGGTATCACGAATATTCCCGGATCCTTGAATTTGGTTGGAATTACTGGTTGAATCAAGGCCGAGACATTCCTACCCAAGTTGACTCTCTCATTACCCTTCAGCCTTTGTCTATTGGTGTAATGTTCTTTAAGAAATTTGGTATTACGGGGAATTTGCTTGACTTCATCCAATAATGGGATATTGACTTGAAATTTTTTAAATGTATCCATTATTTCATTTTCAATCTCATTATCAAAGATTTTCTTAGATTTAGAGAGTCTTTGAGGGAAAGGAAAGGGAATTGATTGTTCATGGGAATCCTTAATGATAATTTTATTTTCATTTTTATTTTGTTTTTCTTCATTCAAATCTTTCATGGGTAGAGAAAGAGTGTTTTCAAGAGGGGGATATACCTTTTGAGTGGAATCAGTAGAAGGATAAGATTCTTTACCACTATGAAGTGTAATTTCACATACATTACCTTTGTCCTTCAGATTGGAAATGGGTTGGGATGGTAGTTGTCTATACCCTTGCATCTTATGCTCACTGATGGTGTTCACAAATTGTCCCACATGAGTTCGCAAATCTTGAATTTCTGATTGTGTGGTCTGTTGGAACTGGAGGTTCTGGGTTGTCATTTGTTTCACCATGTCCTCGAGGCTTGGTTCAGATTTGGGAGGAGGAGGATGATTGTTTTGAGAAGTTGAAGGATTAGAAGGTTTCATACCTTGGCCTTGTTGATACCAATTCTGCTGGGGGTAGCTTGAGTTTCCTCCTTGTCGGTATTGGGGTTGTGCTTGCCACCCTGGATTTGGATTTGGCTTGAATTGTTTTTTCTTGAAGGGAGGTGCTTGTTGGAATGGATTCCCTAGGAACACAGCTGCACAGGACTTAGATGAATCTTGAAGTTGTGGGCACTGGTCAGAAAAATGAGAGTTATCAGAACAAATCCCACAATGTAATGGAATATAAGTAGAGTATAAGTTACCTTGTGCTTGAGATAATTTCCTTAGAAGGGTATGCATCTCATCAAGTTTAGTATCTAACTTTTGTTCTTGGGCTGAATGACTTACCTTATGAACTCCTCAGGTTAGTGCAATAGCTCGTGTACCAAATTGTTGTGCATTTTGAACCATGTTGGCTATTAAGTCACGAGTGATGGAAGGATTTTTATCAACTAGGGAACCACTAGCTGCAGCATCAATAATTCCATGATACATGGGGATAAGTCCCTCATAGAATTATTGAATTTAATGTTGTTCACTAATTTGGTGGTGGGGGAATCTTGAGAAAAGTCTTTTGAATCTCTCCCAGTATTCATGAAGGGTCTCTCCTTGTGATTGCCTAATTCCACATATTTCTTTACTAACTGAAGCAGTTCAAGAGGCATGGAAGAACATATCTAGAAAAAGTCTTTTTAGGTCATTCCAGCCACCAATTGTGGTAGGAAAATAGTATAACCAATCTTTTGGCTACACCATCAAGAGAAAAAGGGAAGGCCCTAAACTTGATTAAGTCCTTAGACACATTTTGGGGTTTCATGGTGGAGCACACTATGTGAAATTCTTTGAGATGTTTGTGAGGGTCCTCACCAGGAAGACCATGGAATTTTGGAAGGAGGTTGATGAGACCTGATCTCAGCTCAAAGTTGGCGGCTTCCTCGGGATATTGGATGTACACAGGTGGGTACTCCACATCAGTGGTGGTCAGTTCTTTTAAAGTTCGGTTATTTGCAGCCATGTTTTCATGGTTTTGATTGGGTTCAATTTCTGATTGGTTTAGGACCCCTTTAGGTTCCAATAGGGTTACTCAATATTACTTAGTTGACCTTTTTAGGATGCCTTGATTTGTGTGTGAAGTGACTCTTCAATTTCAGGGTCAAATTCAAGTAGTGTTTCTTTACCAGATCGGGTCATGCAAATAATTTGTGATGTTTTTTTGAATAAGGGTAAAATCACTTAAGAAGGGTGACAATATAATATAATTTTGTAATATAGAATTGTAGAGGGAGATGTAGAATAATAGAGAGAGAGAGAGAGATAAAGAACGTACAAAAAAACCAAAAATAAAGACAAAATCCAAAACAAAAACAATCAAATGGGGGTGGGGTATTTAATAGAGTACTAATTAAGAAGTAAAATAAATGAATAAAAGGAAATAAAGAAAAAAATTATCTTCACTCCCTAGCAACGATGCCAAAATTTGATCGCGTTGTCGAGCGCATCAAATTAGAGGTTAAGTTTTTACTAGAATTTCTGAAGTATAACAGCAACCCTAGGTCATCTCTCGACGGAGCCATAGACCATTAATTTAAAAATAGGGTTTTGATTATGGAAGTAGAAGGTGAATTAGGGTTTGTTTAACTTGGGAGTTTATTGATTAATTATGAAAATAGGAAATGAAAGCGACAAAACTAAGTAGAAATGAACAAGATTGATTAAACACGATCAACCCGGGGAAGTCTTGTGATGCTCATACTTCATCGCTTCAAGGGATGGGGTTATGATATTTTAATACCTGGTTTGTAAAACCTAGAACTATAATGTTACTGAGTTTATACTAGGATACCTCTTAGGGTTCAGTCGAAAACACATAACGATTCGCCGGACACTGCTGATGATTGGGTGATTTGTCTTCAACATCATAACTGAAACTCACCAAGGCAACACATGAAGAATTTGATGTGCTGTCTAGGTTTTCATGTTATTTCATTGTGATGCCATGAAATAAATTTTCATTATCTTGACAGTGCTTATGTGAGTTCAATTGACCAATATGAACCACACAAATACAACAATTGAATGAGGGAAGAAAAGGGGATGAATGGTTTGTGAAACATCACATGAAAGGGTACCCCCAAACATGATCATTTGAGTTGAGTATAACATACCAGTATATAACTCAATTAAATAAAAATAGAGTATGATGAAAAAAACATACAACCTGGAATTAAAAAGATCATTCAAAATAATACAACTTTGATGCTCGGGATTACATCACATTCCTCCCCGGGTGATCACAAGGGGTTTAGAAACCCATGAGAGAGGAAGAAGAAGAAGACGTTGAAGTAGCACTTCCCATAGCCTCTAGAACTTCTATAGATGTTGAGAAGACTCCTTGGGGACTCTAAAATGCAAGCACCTTTCCTCCTGGACGAACTTGCAAATGAGGTTCCCTTGGTTCCCTTTTATAGGAAAATTGGAAGGTGGTTTTAGGCATATAGATTTCATCAATCTACTTGTACCACACGTTTTGGTCTTCAGACAACCTTATCTAGATTTGGAGAAAATAGAAAAGTTTTATCCCTATGTCTTGAATTTCTCCACCAAAAGTGTGGCACCATTCGGACAACTACAACTCCTGATATTGATAAAATACCAAGCACTACATTTGACTTGGTCCAAATTCGGTGGCTTGGAAAGATTAGTTCAGATGGGCCCCATATAAGCCGAATCAGGATTGGGTTTATTAATATGAAATGTATCCTATTAAATTTTGGACAGGTCCACAAAGTATCAGCCCATTGGGATGCACGTATTGCATGTACTATGGAATATAGTGGACAGATGTCCATGGATCCATGCAATTTTGGCCCATTTTTCTTCCACTTCATCAAGGGACCTCCAAATCACCTCCACCTACATTGAAATAATAAAAACAAGTAACATTGGCCATTATAATTTTTATTATCATTAATTAAATGATTCAAACATAAAGTGAAATTTATTATTATATTTGGAATATTGATTACAAAACTAGTTTAAAACCACAGTGGAAGGGTGGAATAAAACAGTGAATCGTGGTACGATCAGTATAGTCAAACTAAACTCATCCAACAAATTATAGGAATGTATTATGTGGATTTTAAATAATTATTACACTAGTTTTAACCATAGTAAACCAAATTTATAACTTTCTGTAATGATAAATATTTACAATGATTACTATTTATTATAATAAAAAATATGGTTGAACTATTTAAATTTTTTAACCATGATAAGTTCAAATATTTAACATATTTAAATAAATTTATTTCATGTAATTATCAGAAATTTAATTTAAAATAAACTAGAAAAATGTGATCCGAAATTATTTGTCAGAAAAAATATTTTATAAGTATCAAATTTTTTTTTTGTAAAAAATTAAGAATAATGTAGATTATAATGAAATTGATTAGATTAATTTTAGTAAAAGGAAATAATTAAATTTTAAAATTAATTAAAAAAATGGTCCTTTATAAATAAATGAAATGAAAAGACAATTTTCTATATAATTAGTATTTTTTATTTTTTACTAAACAATCAATATTTTTAGAAAAATAAGATAATTTTACCATAAGATAATTTTTATATGTTCAATTAAAAAATAATACCCTTATTATTAAATAAAATTTCTAAGAGTGTCATAAATTAGTTATAATATTCTATACAAAAAATAAATGAAAATAAATTTTGAAGAAATTTTTTTTGAAGCATAAAATTACGTTACCAAAAAATAAACACTTATTTCACAGAATTATTAATAAATATATTTTTATTAGTGATTTTATACAAATATTTTAAAATTAATATATTTATATTTATGTCCACTGTAACGCCCCGACCCCAGCTACCCAGAGTCGGTGCATTACTTCGTAACATTGGCATGATCGCAAAAGATCAAGTCTCGAAAGACCGATTAGTTTAGTAGCCTTGGAAACACTAGATACATTCATAAGTCTTTCATTACATCAAAAAGTAAACAAACTACAATAACATGGTCTTCATAGTCCACACTCATATCCCTTCCTGACTACCCCTGTAGGTCATTCATAAAATACTTCTTCACATCCTAGAAAAATATTAAAACATTGAAAGGGGTGAGCTCAGATGCTCAGTAAGGTTAACAATATAGCGGAAGCTTTCATAAATAAACATTAACATTTAAGGCAATGTATAACTAAAACAAAAGCCTTTTAAACTTGAACTTCAATATAATATTGAAGAAGTAAAATGAGATAATGCCATTCACTTCTTCACATGTATATTCTACTAGTCGAATAATCCCATGCAATATCAATAACCACTTTCATAATGAGGGAATGTATAATGCCAGACATTCTGAAACATTTTGTCAAGGCCTCGACCAAGGCGTCTAAAATGATTAAGGCCTCGGCCAAAACCATAAATCAAATTGGGAAAGGGCCTCGGCCAATTCCACGTCTAGTTGTCTCATGAGACCTACTGATGCATCGATGAGCAATAGCGGGCTCCACCCGTCACATATTACGTCCAATACATTCCTCATATGAACAGGTTTAAACATCTCATAAACCATAACATAATCGTATCACATAAAACATGTATAAAGGAAACATAACATTTCCACATTTCAATCACAAGATATCAATACAACACATTGATATAATAAAAACTCTTTCCAAACCATTTTCAATACCAAAATAAAATAAAAGTATAACATGGTATTTATTCTTTATTAAAAAAAGGGTATGGCTTGTAGAGGAAGCCGAAACTCAAATAGTGGTCACGGCGGCGGAGAAGTCGTTGTCGCCGCATACGTACGACAAAAACATTCCCTTTTTTTGTTTAGTAAATGCTTCATATAAAAAATATTCCATTTGAATAAACGTAACAGTCAAAGTGGTTTATACACTGTATAAAAGAAATATGTGTATAAAACCAAATATGCCTCAATGAAAGGAGATCGAGACGAAGTCCATACAAAGATAATTTTTAAAATAAAATAGATATATTATGTGTATTCACTATAGGTACACATAAAGAATACAAAATAAGACATAATAATATCATGACATAATTTGAAAGTAGGAGATTAACCCAAAGAATGGATGTTGCGTTAAGAAGTTCCCTTACCTTGCGTCTTGTCCTGACTCGACCGTTCTTTAACCACCTGAATAATAAACTAGAGTTAATTTATATTTACTTAAGAACCTTTTTCATGTTCATTATTACATTTATATCACTTATTACCATGTTATGAACATTATTTAATTATTTAAGTTAATAACGGTCGTTTTGTCGATCTTTGGTACTTGAGTCAAAAATAAACTTCTTATAATTACAAGTTGTTCATGTGGTGAAATATCCATTATATCCAGAATTATATTCATGATTTATATATCATATATATGATATATATCCAGTATATACATTCATTAATAATGTCACGTAACATTTAGAGGTAAGAAATGAAATGCACCGTTCATGGAGACGGTAAGCCGTACGTACGAATGAACGCTACATTCATTTCTATTTTGTATTTAATGGTACGGAATCATAATGATATAAATTTATAATATAATTACAGTATAATATAGTGTATAATACCATTTAACCCATCCTTTATACATCCCACATATGGCATTAACGATTCAAATCACTTTGAGGGGGCGGTAGTCCGCACTTCCTAAAATGAAATTATCGCGTTTTACCCATAATGTAAATCATAAAGTATTCCATAAATGAGAAATACAGAAGAATAAGTAAATCATAAACACATTATATATCATATATAAATATAGTGACATCTTAATGGCCACCTTTGAAGGTGTTATATGAGTGTTGAACAATCATCGTTTCGTGAGGCAGCAATTCGCCATCCACAGAAACCGTATGTTCATTAACCATTAGATGTAGGTGTGTGTAAGTGTAGCTCGAATCCTTCTTATAAAAACATACTAGTGTATTGAGGATACTGGAGTTGTTACAAAAGAAATGAATAAAAAGAGTTTAGGGGGGTTGGAGAAGAAAAATAAAACAAAACAACATTAGAGAAGACATTACCTCAAAATCGGGTAACTTTTTTTGATTTGAGCCAAAGGATTCCTTGGAAAGAGTTCTGACAAAAGTGAGGCTTCTAGGAGTAAGAGGGGAAAGTTGGGAGAGTATTTGGGCAGAGTTTGGCCGAGCCAAATGGCTTGAAGGTGTGAATAAGGTGGGATAGGTGGGGGCCTTTTATAAGTGGAGAGGAGGGGCACTCTTGGAAAGTAAAGAAATGTCACTTTATTATAAAATGTGTTTCGGATTTTAGAGGTCCCACACTTATATAACTCGAGGATAAGATGATAAGGGTTCGAAATATACTCATCCAATAGGTTTTTGACAAGTGTACGCTTCGGATTTTACATTATCTTTCCATTTTATTTAAATCGTTAAATAATGAGGTCTTCACTGCATCATCATGATGTCATAAATAATATAATTTATTTAATGTTTAAACATTATAAAAAAATACTATGATGTAGGAAATAGTTTTAGATTTCAAATGAATATTTATAATCAAAATTTGGACTTCTGTAACCCCACTTAAAAACTGTTTTAGTAAAACAACTCATGTTTGTGTCAATTTAATTTTAACATTAAATAAATATATATTAATGTCATTTTCCAACCAAAGTGGCTCCATGGGGCCCCCAAGTTGACCCATGGGTTGTCTTGGTTGGCCATGACTCATCCAATAGGAGTAGGACAAGTGTCAAGCTCATATCATATTATTAAAACATTGTTTTTACCTTAAACTACACGAATTACCTCTAATCGCGATTAAGAACTTAAAAGTTACTATTCACCAAAAAATTATTTTAACTCCATTGAACCACATTTTACTTCTTAATGAAAACCATGTATGTCGGATTTTTGAAAATCAAATCACAGAAGTGGTAATATTTCATTTAAACGAAAAATCAGTTATTTAACTACCACTTAGTGGTTTCACTATTCATCAAAAATTGATGTTTTTCAGAACAATGCCAAAATTTCACCCTAAGCTGTAATTGATATTCCGAATTCAAAAATGATGTCTATTTTACAAAATTACAAACATATAAGTTGCATTAATTAATTTTATACTTAATTCCCGCTATCACAACAAATAGCGTGTTTTTAAGAAACAATTTATATCAAAAGATTGGCAATTGTTTATGTCCAATCTCAATGTTAAATTAATTCTAATGACCACCATTGGATAAAATGGTAAAAATATATTCTAATTATACATTAAAACCACTAAATAGTATAATTTATCACAATAAATTATTTTGATTAAAAAAGTTGTTTTAAGTATTTTTCACTATTCATAAAAAAATTGGAAGTTCTTAGAAAGTTACAAAAAATTCAACTTAGGATAATTTAGATATTACGAATACAAAAATGAAGTCCATTTTGAAATATAAAATTTCTATAATTTTAAAAAGTGGTTATTACTATTCATAACAGCTACTTTGATTAGTCGCGGTGTTTTAGAACTCGAAGTTGCGTACAATGCAAGCTATTGCATTATTGAATGAGAAGCGTATCGTGGAAGCTCGAAGTGTTACATTCTCCCCTCCTTCAATAAATTGCGTCCTCGCAATTTGAAATCTTTCTTTGAAAATAAAAGGATGAAAAGAGAAAATACCTTTGAGGAAAACCCACATTGGAAATAAGGTTAATAAATATATAACATTAAAAGAAAGAAAGATAAGTACAAATGTCACCCGATATAGCCCATTATAGGATTCTATGAAAATATGGATATGGAGGAGAAAAAAACCATCAAGGTCTGATGGAGAGTTATAGAAAACAGGATTAGGAGAAAGTTTAACTATAAGAAAATCACAAACTTGTGATTGGTTAAACGATCATTGATTCCCCAGTAGGAAAAGTTAACCGACAACATTTTTGTTTTGAGTTAACTTTTATAAAGTTGAGGAATTTATTTAGGAGATTTTCTAAGAATGTAAGGGAATATACATACTTGTCATTTAGACTTTCATTCTTTAATAAATTTTTACCACGAACCCATCTTTCACGCTAAAAGGTAATACAACTCAAAAATATTATATTTAACCTAATTGTATAAGATTCCAAATATTAACACATACCATTTAGATTAGTAAAATTATTTTGTAATAACCAGGGACTTCATGTAGGCTAGTGGTAGGAAATAAAGGCCTGTCGCACTTTGATTGTGGGTTCGATTCCTGCAGCTTTGTCCGACGCGACGGGTTATTCCCCACCCTGCAGGTTGTCCTTTTCCTAAAACAATAGTATTATAATATTCCAAAAATAATCTTCAGAAATGCTTTAACCTTAAACAATACTATCCATGGTTCAACTTAATCCATTCCAACCTTAATAGTTATCCAAAATACCTCCATCCAGACTTTCTCTAAAAGGTCTCTAAATTCCAAAATCAATTTTAACATCAGATTCCCCAAACAAAGAAAAGTTTCTCTTATTGTCACATACTAAAAATATGATTACCTTAATCATATTAAAACCTTACTGAAATCAAAAAGTACTGCAGTACAATCTTTATATATATCACATTATTCTTATAACCAGAATATAATCCTTGAGTCCAAAAGCACCAATACATTAATTATTCCTCTTCAACTGTAGTCACAGCATAAGATTGGCCTTGATCCCTTGACCTTTTCTGAGGAAAGTTTCCTTGATGCTTAGGACATTCATTTGCATAATGCCCCATTTCCCTACAATTGTAGCATTCAACTTTGACAGCCTCTTTCTTTCCCTTGCAATCACGAGCCTGGTGACCCTTTTCTCCACATTTATAACAAACTCCCATTCCTTTTAGGCATGTACCAGGGTGATTCTTCCCACAATTAGCACATAATGGAAAATACTTCTTTCCCCTTTTCCCTTTATATGTCTCTTGTTCCCCCGTTCTCTTCTTCTCTTGCTTTACTTTGTTGTCATAAGACTTAGAGAATTCCTTTTCTGTCTTGATAGCACACAAGACAATATCTTCGTATGATGAGAAGGATTTTGATACTAAAGCTCGACGGAGAAATGGTTTTAACCCATCAAAGAAACGATCAATCTTAATCCTTGGGTTACGTATATAATCGGCAGCATGCCTCGCTAACCTTGTAAAGTTAGCCTCATACTTTGCGACATTCTCATCCTCCTTCTGCCTCAGACTCAGAAATTGCCTTTCCACATCTACTCGATGGTCACGAGGAAAGTATTTTTCTAAGAAAATATCTTTGAACTCCCTCCATTCCATATTCGATACGTCATCATCTTCCTTTGTGTTTTGAATCAGCGACCACCACTGATCGGCATCTCCAGTGAGGCGGTAAACTGCCATGACAACCTTCTCCCTTTCACTACTCCCCAAGGCATGGAATATTTTCTCTAAGGAATTTATCCATTGCTCAGCTACTATAGGATTTGTACTCCCATTGAAGGTTGGTGGTTGTTGCCTCATGAAACGGTCTAGCATTGATCCTCCACGTTGCGGATCAGGGTGCTCCATACGAGTAAGGTTATTATTCATAACCTGAGTGAGTTGTCCCAGTATGGTATTAAGTTGATCAACACCAGTTGTATCTCCAGATCCACAATAATTATCTTGAGCAGGAGGGCAATCCCTACACGGAGTTCGTGCATTGATACAGTTTCCATTCCTTCCACTAGGCGCCATTTCTAAACAATGGCATAAACTAGATTAGTTTATGAATCAAAATACATAATTCCGTACTTGTAAAACACTTTACATAAATTGAACTATTTATGGATATAATCCATAATCATAAAAATAAATGTTTTCTTTGAGGAAGTATATACACATAACCCTTCATAGTGGTTTGTAAATAAAATGAGAATTATCCTAAGCATATCCCCCGGGAGTGTCGTAACCAAGAGTGCAGCAAGGCCCGTTGTCGTGCACTAGTTCCCGTTCGAGTCTAGCTCAAAGCGGTGTTTTTGGGTTTTACCCCTAGGTACATCTGTTCCAGAGCCGCCTCTACCTGCTCGTATCCAGACAGGGATGTATTGCTCGGAAAACTCATAACATCTCTATAATACCAAAATTCTAGGAAGTTCTTATATACTAATCCTCAAAGTCAATCTTTGGGCTATGTGCTCTAATCAGAGTTTATCTAAATCTAGCTTCCAAGGTTAGTACTAAACTACCTTTGATACCAACTGTAACGCCCCGACCCCATCTACCCAGAGTCGGTGCATTACTTCGTAACATTGGCATGATCACAAAAGATCAAGTCTCGAAAGACCGATTAGTTTAGTAGCCTTGGAAACACTAGATACATTCATAAGTCTTTCATTACATCAAAAAGTAAACAAACTACAATAACATGGTCTTCATAGTCCACACTCATATCCCTTCCTGACTACCCCTGTAGGTCATTCATAAAATACTTCTTCACATCCTGGAAAAATATTAAAACATTGAAAGGGGTGAGCTCAGATGCTCAGTAAGGTTAACAATATAGCAGAAGCTTTCATAAATAAACATTAACATTTAAGGCAATGTATAACTAAAACTAAAGCCTTTTAAACTTGAACTTCAACATAATATTGCAAAAGTAAAATGAGATAATGCCATTCACTTCTTCACATGTATATTCTACTAGTCGAATAATTACATGAAATATCAATAACCACTTTCATAATGAGGGAATGTATAATGCCAGACATTCTGAAACATTTTGTCAAGGCCTCGGCCAAGACGTCTAAAATGATTAAGGCCTCGGCCAAAACCATAAATCAAATTGGGAAAGGGCCTCGGCCAATTCCACATCTAGTTGTCTCATGAGACCTACCGATGCATCTATGAGCTATAGAGGGCTCCACCCGTCACTTATTAAGTCCAATACATTCCTCATATGAACAGGTTTAAACATCTCATAAACCATAACATAATCGTATCACATAAAACATGTATAAAGGAAACATAACATTTCCACATTTCAATCACAAGATATCAATACAACACATTGATATAATAAAAATGCTTTCCAAACCATTTTCAATACCAAAATAAAAGAAAAGTATAACATGGTATTTATTCTTTATTAAAAAAAGGGTATGGCTTGTAGAGGAAGCCGAAACTCAAATAGTGGTCACGGCGGCGGAGAAGTCGTTGTCGCCGCATACGTACGACAAAAACATTCCCTTTTGTTGTTTAGTAAATGCTTCGTATAAAAAATATTCTATTTGAATAAACGTAAAAGTCAAAGTGGTTTATACACCGTATAAAAGAAATTTGTGTATAAAACCAAATATGCCTCAATGAAAGGAGATTGAGACGAAGTCCTTACAAAGATCATTTTTAAAATAAAATAGATATATTATGTGTATTCACTATAGGTACACATAAATAATACGAAATAAGACATAATAATATCATGACATAATTTGAAAGTAGGAGATTAACCCAAAGAATGGAAGTTGGGTTAAGAAGTTCCCTTACCTTGCATATTGTCCTGACTCGACCGTTATTTAACCTCCTGAATAATAAACTAGAGTTAATTTCTATTTACTTAAGAACCTTTTTCATGTTCATTATTCAATTTATATCACTTATTACCATGTTATGAACATTATTTAATTATTTAAGTTAATAACGGTCGTTTTGTCGATCTTTGGTACTTGAGTCAAAAATAAACTTCTTAAAATTACAAGTTGTTCATGTGGTGAAATATCCATTATATCCAGAATTATATTCATTATTTAGATATCATATATATGATATATATCCAGTATATACATTCATTAATAATGTCACATAACATTTAGAGTTAAGAAATGAAATGCACCGTTCATGGAGACGGTAAGCCGTACGTACGCATGAACACTACTTTCATTTCTATTTCGTATTTAATGGAACAGAATCATAATGATATAAATTTATAATATAATTACAGTATAATATAGTGTATAATACCATTTAATCCATCCTTTATACATCCCACATATGGCATTAACGATTCAAATCACTTTGAGGGGGCGGTAGTCCGCACTTCCTAAAATGAAATTATCGCGTTTTACCCATAATGGAAATCATAAAGTATGCCATAAATGAGAAATAAAGAAGAATAAGTAAAACATAAACACATTATATATCATATATAAATATAGTGACATCTTAATGGCCACCTTTTAAGGTGTTATATGAGTGTTGAACAATTATCGTTTCGTGAGGCAGAAATTCGCCATCCACAGAAAGCGTATGTTCTTTAACCATTAGATGTAGGTGTGTGTAAGTGTAGCTCGAATCCTTCTTATAACAACATCCTAGTATATTGAGGATACTGGTGTTGTTACAAAAGAAATGAATAAAAAGAGTTTAGGGGGGTTGGAGAAGAAAAATAAAACAAAACAACATTAGAGAAGACATTACCTCAAAATAGGGTAACTCTTTTTGATTTGAGCCAAAGGATTCCTTGGGAAGAGTTCTGCCAAAAGTGAGGATTCTAGGAGTAAGAGGGGGAAGTTGGGAGAGTATTTGGGCAGAGTTTGGCTGAGCCAAATGGCTGGAAGGTGTGAATAAGGTGGGAGAGGTGGGGGCCTTTTTTAAGTGGAGAGGAGGGGCACTCTAGGAAAGTAAAGAAAAGTCACTTTATTATAAAATGCGTTTCGGATTTTAGAGGTCCCACACTTATATAATTCGAGGATATGATGATAAGGGTTCGAAATATACTCATCCAATAGGTTTTTGACAAGTTTACGCTTCGGATTTTAAATTATCTTTCAATTTTATTTAAATCGTTAAATAATGAGGTCTTCACTGCATCATCATGATGTCATAAATAATTTAATTTTTTTAATGTTTAAAATTTATAAAAAAAATACTATGATGTAGGAAATCGTTTTAGATTTCTAATGAATATTTATAATCAAAATTTTTACTTGTGTAACCCCACTTAAAAACTGTTTTAGTAAAACAACCCATGTTTGTGTCAATTTAATTTTAACATTAAATAAATATACATTAATGTCATTTTCCAACCAAAGTGGCTCCATGAGGTCCCCAAGTTGACCCATGGGTTTTCTTGGTCGGCCATGACTCATCCAATAGGATTAGGACAAGTGTCAAGCTCGTATCATATTATTAAAACATTGTTTTTACCTTAAACTACACTAATTACCTCTAATCGCGATTAAGAACTTAAAAGTTACTATTCACCAAAAAATTATTTTAATCACACTGAACCACATTTTACTTCTAAATGACAACCATGTATGTCGGATTTTTGAAAATCAAATCACAGAAGTGGTAATATTTCATTTAAACGAAAAATCAGTTATTTAACTACCACTTAGTGGTTTCACTATTCATCAAAAATTGAAGTTTTTCAGAACAATGCCAAAATTTCACCCTAAGCTATAATTGATATTCCGAAAAATCAAAAATGATGTCTATTTTACAAAATTCCAAACATATAAGTTGCATTAATTAATTTTATACTTAATTCTCGCTATCACAACAAATAGCGTGTTTTTAAGAAACAATTTATATCAAAAGATTGACAATTGTTTATGTCCAATCTCAATGTTAAATAAATTCTAATGACCAACATTGGATAAAATGGTAAAAATATATTCTAATTATACTTTAAAACCACTAAATAGTATAATTTATCACAATAAATTATTTTTATTAAAAAACTTGTTTTAAGTATTTTTCACTATTCATAAAAAAATTGGAAGTTCTCAGAAAGTTACAAAAAATTCAACTTAGGATAATTTCGATATTATGAATACAAAAATGAAGTCCATTTTGAGATATAAAATTTCTATAATTTTAAAAAGTGGTTATTACTATTCATAACGGCTACTTTGATTAGTCGCGGTGTTTTAGAACTCGATGTTGCGTACAATGCAAGCTATTGCATTATTGAATGAGAAGCGTATCGTGGAAGCTCAGGGTGTTACATCCACTAATTCAATTTCTTGGTTATAACAATCATATTAATGTAATAATACTTTGGTGCCATTAAGGCTTGATGTTGCATGCCCTATACACTATTGATCATTATTTTCTTTTACGATATCAAGATATTAAATTCTCCCACTTTAATAAATTTCATACTAATAATTTTAACTCATGATTTATGATACCACGATTAGATTTTGAAAATATTTATTTTGAAAACCCACATCATAAAAATGGTTAATTAAATTACCTTTTGAAAAGAGGGAATGTAAAATATTAAGGCCATCTAGAATAACGTATAATTAGGTTACTAAATAGGATAATATTAGTGGTACGTTGAAATATGTACATAGAGGAAAAAATTAATGTCCAAATAATGATGGAGAGTGAAATACAATTATTTCTCTAAAATGATAATGACCACACAATCATGAATTAATATGAGAGAATGAAAGAACCCCAGTTCATCAGAAATGATTGTAAAAATATTCCTTTTTAATTTATGAGGGATTCTTTTATTATCATGACTATGAGAGTTATCTATAATTAAAATTCCATCATTTTTTTGAATGTTTTAACAATTTTCAAAATCTACCACCTCCTATATTCTAAGCGATGGGTATCCATGATGAATCATTCTCCGAAAAAAAGTATCAAATTTTAATAGATCATAGGATCTATAAAAGGATAAAAAATAATCCTCTAATATTAAATAAATATAAAAAATTAAGAAAATGGTATAATAATATCCAAAAAGAATAAATCATCATATATATAAACAATACATTTAATCCCAATATTTCTATAATAACACCAATTGTCCAACATAGATCATTCCATAAATAAATAACCCTATATCACAATTAAACTCAATTACCTCAACATTACATAATGTATTAACATCGATGTTTTTATAAAACATTTAATATTATATCCCTAAAAATTTAATAGTATTCTTCTAAAATAATCTTTCACATTGAGCCTAAGGGTAACATATTTCAAAACCCAATAAAATATCCCTCAAAATATCTTCAATCACCTTAAAATTTCATTAATAAAACCCTCAAAATGGATGTATATTCCCTTGAAATTATGATCAAACATAAACATAAAAAACAATGATGGTATATATAACTCTAATTTTAAGCTCATATGAAGACATGTTAATCTCCAATGTTATCTAAACCATGCTCTAATACAAACTATAATATCCCCAAACCAACACTATTGGATCATATGCCAAAACACAATCTTCAAATTTCTTGATTTGATACTTATAAATGTGATCCAATTCTATCCATCTGAAAAATAATAAATTTAATAGAAATATTGGATCACTTATATACCCAGAGAAATTTTATTTTTCCTTTTTTAAAGAATTAATAAAAACAATTATATAATAATACCTATGTATTTAAGTGAGAATTTTATCAACTGTCCCCAAAATTAATTTTCACATTAATTATTCTTTATCAAACAAATGAAAACCTTCTATTCATATTTTACTTAAAATATATATTTATAATCTTGGTAAACGAAACATAATAAGTATGAGCTCAAATTCTCAATAAGGGTAAACATATGGAGTGAAGATTGTATATCTTCAATGAGCACTAGATTAGAATAAGGGTTTTAAATCATATTAAAAGCGAATTTGAATTAAATAAGAGAATTAGTGCCCATAAAAAACAAAAAGATTAATCACGTGATATAGAATAAAGATTTAACAAAGGTAAGAGTCATATGAATGAATAATCATAATCTATGTGATATCATTATTGGTCAAAGGAACCATTAAAAATCATAGAGAGGACTGACAAAACGTGTTCATATCTTAAAACATCAAAATATCATCCTGGAATAAATAATTAATAATTCCAAAATTTATTAATAGTATATTGCGACAGTTAAATTCATAATCCCTTTGGAGTAACTTACAATCAGTTTACTCTGTCACTTTATGAAAAACATTAGTGGGCCATAATGGACCCACCAATCATTGGTTTATAACATAACCACCCATAATTGATCTATACTGTAACCAACTATCAACAATTAATATTTTTTTAGTAACATATAATAAAAACAGTAATAATATTTTAATTTTCAATATAATAACCTTGAAAACAACCACTATTCCTTTTTTACCATGAATAACCCATAGAAAAGAAACAAGTTCCATGAAAATATATTTAATATAATAGTAATTCATTGTGATAAATAATAAGGATGGTATCATTAGAAGATATCACCATTAAAGTATAGAAAAAAATAAATTATATTTCAACATATAAAAAATACATTTAAGAAAACATTTAAGGAATGTCTATGAAAATATTGAAAACATAATTTTATTTTGATAATGTTTGAAATAAAAATTACAAGAATATTGAGAAAAATATTTCATTTTAAAATAACAATGGAAGCTTTTAAAATAAATATCACAGGAAATAATAGGATTTTTTTTGGGAAAATCCATTCATTTGTTAAATATTAAAATAAATATTTATTTCACACATTTGGTAAAAACCAAAAGTGATGTATTCATAAAATGATAAAAATATTTATTTTAAACCCTTAAAAATAAAGTAAAATATAGTTGAAAATGAATATAAACATTAACCATTTGATATAAAAGATCATTACTTAAAACATTTTTAAGATAGTGGATATGGAAGAGAAAATATTCTTGACCAAAAAGAGATATAAGGTCAGTTTTTCCTTAAAATATTATATTGATCTCCTTATGTGATAAAGTGATTAAAATGAAAGAAAATCATGTAAATCATATAAGTTACTAGATTAGTATAATATATATGTGTTTAAAGATATTAGAATCATAAAAGTTTCCCAAATGGACCTTGAAGACAAACAATCCTGAACAGAAATGAGATCGTAGCAGAAAGCCATAACCACATTTGAAATATTAAAGTAAAAAGATATTAAAATAATGAATATGATATGGATATATCAATTTCAACAATTACATACAATAATATTTAAAAATTAATTTATGTGTCTGTAAGTACACCATGTATGTAAATCATGGTGTACGAAATGAAACATGTCTCTAGAAAATGGGATCGAGATAAAGAAAACCCTTTTAGAGAATGTAAATTATGAAATGTTAATTAATTCGAGAAATGAATCTATGAAAATATATAAATACATATCAAAAATTTAAATATATTATAAAAAATTCAGATATAAAATCATGCATAATCATTTCATAATAAATTCAATGTAGATGTTTTATAATCCAATTAAAGGAAATTGAGTTACTAGATCCCCTACCTCGAGTCCCAACTTTCTATATATGTATTTTAACACCTTTATAATAAAATTATATTATATATTTAATTGTTAAAGAACCATTTTGGGTTATTAACTTTTCAATAAAGTATTTATCTCCTTTATTTAAATAAAATATTTTATTACTTACTCAGTTAAATCAATGTCAGGTGTTTTGTGGATGTTTCATTCATAATGGAGAACTGAATTTGGTATGTTTTTCATGGTCAAAGGGGGAATTATTTCATATTTTCCATAATAATATTCATAACATAATTATAATTTTTATACATTAAAAACAATTTTAGATACATCTATTAAACATATTCATGAAAAAAATACATTGGCTCGTGAGGTGGTACTCCATACATACACAAGAGAAATTTTTTTACTTTTTTTGGATGGAAAATAAAGTAATAAAATAAAATATTATATTTATGAAATCAATATATTGTTTTAAAAATCAAATAAATTCCTTAAATTCATCATCATGACCATTCATGACAGGTGATTTTTTAAGAATGTGGTATATTGGTACATGGAGTCAGTAGTACGTCCATACACATGCTTGATGATTCAATTTTTAATGATTAGAATATTATGAAGATATATGATATGTTATATCACTAGAATAATAAAATTTTCATGAATACAATATATATACATATTCTTTCCATCATAATAACCATCCATGAATGGTGCTAATGCGAAACAAAATACTGTGGTTTGCAAGGTGGTAGTCCAGACTTATGCATGAACTATTGTTTCATTTCTAATTTGACTAAAACATTCCGGATATTTATTTATCCTTGAAAAAATATATTGGAGAAATTAAAATCAATAAGGCTACATTTTAGAATTTTTATTTACATAAAATAATGTTAATTTCATTATTAATGAATAAAGGAATAAAAAAGTGGTATTTTCAAATATTTAATGTGTTGGTAAAACTAAACTTTTAAGTTTTTTAAAGGAATGTGAAAGGGTGATTTCAAAACATTTTCACATTATTTATAACCCTAGTAAAACCAATATACCCTTTACTATGGTGATAAATATTTACCATGGTTACTATTCCTGATAAATAAGAATATAGTTGACTTATTTACGAAATTTAAAAATGATGATTGAAAAAATGGAGTCCATTTTTTCAAATTAAATTATTACTAGTGGAATGAATTAATTACAAAATAAACCCACAAAATTCAATGAAAAAATAACTTTCTAGAAAAAAGCTTTTTAATTATAAATATGTTTTTATATACAAATTAAGCACAATGTCAATTAATATTACCTTAATTGGGTTATGTTTAATTAAAATAATGTGATGATATTTTATAAAAATTTAAAAACGAAATGTAAATATTTAAATATTAGAATATAAAGGATTATTTTCAACAAAATTAATATTTTTTACAATTAAAAATAATATTTTTAAAAAATAACCAAATTATACCCTAATATAATATTTATATATTGATATAAAAAATTATACCCTCCTTATCAATATTTTTTAAATTTTGGGTAAAATTAATTATAAAATTTACTCACAAAATGAAATAAAATTATTTATTTAAAGAAGATGTATTTTTTAAGAATAAAATTACTTTTCCAAAAATAATGTTCTTATTTCCTAAGAATTAATAATTAGATTGTCATTAAGTATGACCTTTATACATATATTTTATAAAGGAGTTACTTCTATTCTTATCCCCCAAAAAATGCCTATCTTATAATGGTTGTATTTAAATAATAATATTTTACAGTAATTAAAACTATGTGGAGTGTGTATAGTACACTATAAAACACAATATTGTTTTTATATATAAGGGTATTACAGTTATACAGAAATATTCAATCATAATAGGATTTTTAGAAATTTCAGATTTAGTATATTATGATTTTTTGATAACCCCTCTTCAGGTTTCACCCCCAAAAGGGATTCACTCTTTCCTCTTCATCATGGAAGTTAAAACGCTCCATGATGGGAAGTATAATTTTCTATATAGTACGTAACGATTCATCTAATTATCATTTTATATATCACATTAAGTAGACTATATGAAAGAAATAAGAAAATTTATTCATGTAAATAAGGTGAATTATTTGATAGTTATTCAATATAACCAGTAGGGTTGAGACTTGGATCTCACCCCAAAACATCTTTTGAATTCAGCTATAGCTCAAAGAAAACTATTTATTCTTGCACCACCTTTTCTTATCTAATTATGAGATTCGATATATAGGATGAGATTATTATTAGTTTAAAATTTATTTTTGTGTAGAATAGTCTTGTTCACATTTTCAAATAACGAACTTCTATTCCAATGGTTCATTATTTTTTCTTCAATATTTATATGAATCTCTTTTTGAGTTGTATGAGTAATCATATGGTTTTCATAAGAATGAGTGGATTATTTTAATCTTCTATAATATTATTTAAGTACTGTTTGTCCATCAGTTATAGAAAACATATCACTAAATTATTTTCACCTTCATGTGAAGAAACCATATTTACTCTAGGTTATTCACATACTAGATCTTTCTCTATTTGTTTAAATGATTATAATTATATAGACTAAAGAGTTATATACCCCTTATTAACATATCTAGTTTTATTGAATTTTTTTAGTAGTTTCTTCATAAACTTTGTGTTTATTTTTCTAAGAAACTCCTTCAATTATTCTTATAGGATGTATTGAATCAAACCAATCCTCTTTTTTCTCTACTAGAATAATTATTTTCTTGAATTTAGATTCCTTCCATTTATATTTATTTCCATGGGATGTATACCATATTACTTAGTGTGACCCTTATTACCATAGATTAAGAATTTTATATTTATTGATACATAATTTTTATCCATCCTATCTGAATTATTGGGAGATTCATTCTCATCTCTAAAATTTCATTAAACTATTTTTTTTCACTTTCTTAACTCATAAAAAAACATCACCTCTTTTATTTTCCTCCACCATTTTATTTTAGGTCCCCTTATTTACATAAACATATTAATTGTGCATGGATCTAAAAATAAATCAGAATTGATTAATATAAAATCATATATTGTATTATTCACAAAATTAATACAAGAAATAAAATCTATTCTTAGTGATACAATTTTTCGTTTTTAGTGACCCACGCTTTGATTCAATAGATGTTTTTCTTCCTCCCACTCTAGTATCATTTTCTATCGATATCCTTAAGATTAAATAGGTTGAAATGTTATTCCAACACATTTTTTTATTGGTCTCAATCATTGAAAAATACTATTATTGTCCAATGAACCTCTTTATTTTTCTTATTGAAGAAATCTGGGAAAACTTGACAACATTTTGTTTTTTTGGAAGATGCACTAGCCATTTGGAATTTTCATAATGGAATTATTTTATCTGATATTTTAACATTAACCTTTGAGGTTTTATTTGTATATATTTTTTAGTTTTATCCACCCAAACTATGGTATATTTATATTTTAATCATATAATTGTAGATAAAACATCATTATTACACATAGTTTTATCTAGAGTTTCAGTTAACTTTTTACATGATCTTATTATTGGTTGCTGAGGGGTTTATTTCAATATATGTTTTCTAATAATATGAGTATAATTGGGGTAGTGTATTTAAATATTCAATTTTATAAAATAACACTTATTTTTTAGGTTCTTTTGAAGTTACCTCTTGTGTTGATTCTTGATCTTTAAATTCACCTCAAATTCATGACACATCACATTGAGGGAGATCGTTTCATCCTTAGATTATCTAAAACATTACTCCAAATATTTATTCAACTTCTTTATTTGGAATTCATGAATTTTAATTGATTATTTTAATGATTTATCATTTTTTATTCTTTTTTTTCTCTAACATTTATCTAAAAATTAGTAAAATTCATGGATTATTTGTACAATTTTTTTAATATATGAACCAATTACTTAAGAAATATTTCCATCCCCTCTTTATCACAACTATAGATGTTAAATCCACTATAATCATGAAAAATCATAAATTACAAACTAATATTTACTATTCCTTTTTTACTTAAATAATATGACTATAATTCACTTTTGAAACATCTTACATGGGGCATTCTTTATTTCTTAAACTTATTTTTTAGATTTTATTTTTAATCAAGAAAAAAATTGATAAAACCATGAAAATAATCCAAAAAAAAGATATATTTTAAATATATACAATTCAACTTGAGAGTAGTTGTATTAAGATATTTTGATAAACTCATCATACTCATACTTCTCACTGATTAAAGAAATCCCATTAAAATGATCAATTTTAACAGATTAAATCAGTGTAATCCTACCAATGTGATCATAATCATGTAGTGGTTGATACTTCTTGTCCGTTTGAATATTTTTATGATAATTTGAATATCTTTTCCTTCTACTGATTATAGGTTTTTTTCTAAAAATTACAGATTATCATCAATATAATGAAATTTATTTTTCCCCATATGAGGTATTTCAACAATATCTTAAAATCTAAAATTCATATAAAACTAAAAAAATGTAGGGAACCGAACATAATTCAGTTAGAGGATGATTTGGTTAGGCTTAATACCACTTGAAGTTCCAAATAGATTATACTGGGGAAATTAAAGGTGGGGGATGAATCAATGTTCATATTATTTTATTGAGTCTAACATTTTTTTAGTTATTTCATATCATATTAAAAACTGAATCCTAATTAAGAGATTTGGATCAATGAATGATCCATAAAAAGCTGTAACCACATGAAATATAAAATTAAAACTGCAATAATAGAATAAAAATATTCACATGATTCAACCTTAATGTGAGATCCCACTATTTTTTTTTGTTTTTTCTATGATATGAGACTTAGAGTAATAAAAAAATAAGAGAGTTATTACAAAAAAACGAATGTAGTTTTCATCATAAAATCCTAAGAGGATGACAATGATATATTACAGAAGTAGATGAAATATAAGGTAAATATTTTTCCTTTTTTATTTAAATAGTAACTACATCCCTTTAGTTCTTCAATCCTTGTAACTAGATTGGGGGGTTATTTTAACATGAACGACCCATCTACAATGGTTTTTATTGAAAATTGTGATTTAGATATTATATTTTCTCTATTATGGAAAACCTAACCATAACAAGATAATATTTTTAAATGAATAGTTATTATACCACAAAGAGTATGATTAGAACCACCCCATGAAAATTTCCCTTGTTTTAAAAATTGATCACTCTCTGATGTTCAATCACAACAACTCATCATTATTTAAGATTCTTTACATATTGATGGACCATAATAATAACACATACTCATTTTATTCTCAATCTAATTCAATATTACTAATTTACCATAGGGATACTCTTCATTTTCTTCTTCAACAAAAAAGTATTATTTTCTAAAAAATTCCACTTCTTTCTTCTTAGATACACTAGAATATTTCTCTCTATTTAATTGTGTATAAGGATATCATAATTATTCATATTCTCCCTTAATTTATATTTACATTTATTCCATGAATACTATTTCTAAATTATTCCCATTTTTGAAATATAGAACCACCTTAAGTATATTCTCATAAGACATTATAAGTGTTATGAAGTCTTATAAAACCATACACTTGTTAGTTTTTGAAAATATAATAATTTAATAATACATGATAAGTCTTAAGGATCATTGTGAATGTCTTGTGTATTTTTCCTAAAAGCCCTAAAATTCTGCAATTTCTTAAGAAATACCTTAGGTTCTAAAGTGTTTCACTAATAGTCATATGGAGTATATAGAAATAATTACAAAAAGTTTGAAAATATTACACAGTCTAATATTAATAATAATGCGTGTAATAAGAATGTATTATAGTAATAGGGTGAGTTCTAGTTTTTTTCATTTTTCTACCATAGAAAAATTATTTTGAGACTCCACAATGTCTTACAAAAAATACTTATCCATATTTTCATCTTTGGAATATAAATTCAGACTTCGTTAATAATTCTCAGAACATATTCAGTTAATCCCAAGGCATTCTTAGTTACTCAAATTCATCATGAAACAACATCCAAATATTATCTTCAAAAATTTATATTAGTAGTGACATCCAATAGCATTTTTATGGTATTCCCTAACTATATAGAACCCCTTTATCTATAGTATTAATCATTTAATTTCATCACTTTCTAGCTTCACTAAAATGTCGTCAAAACTATTATAGAAAACATTAAAATCAGCAACATTGTCCCATTACACGTGGAATAGTTCTATAGTATTCGCATTTAAAAAGGGATTTCATATTTATTTGGATTTCCCAAATATTCTATATAGAATCTATCTTATTCAAGAAACAATATCCACCTTTATAATGATTTTCTACAAAATTATAATGGAAATAACTTCATATTAGATCAATTTGTTCCTTGAATCATTTATGTATGAGAAACAACACTATATATTTTTAAAAAATATTTATAAATTTATAAAAATGAAAAATTTCTTTATTAATATCAGATATAATCAATAATTATTCTCTTCACAAATGAACCACTTATGTTGGGCTTCAAAATCAATGCATAATTTCAATGAATTTTAATTTTGAGGGTATATATCAAAATTTAATAGACCAAAATTAATTTTTTTTCAATAAAGTATGAGAAAAGGCCTATGTACCACCTCATTAAATATGGATTCTAAATATTCACCCATTATCAAGGCCATAAATGAATTGGAAATTGGAAAATATGAATTCAAAGAGTCTTTTAGACCATAAAAGTTCACTTCAACAATTTATTCATAACATTTACTATACATATAATGTTAATATGTTAATTTATGGGTTGATATACATTAACTTAAAAGAATAATCATAAAAATATATTGGTTGAGATTCATCTAATTAATATACTGAACATGTGTGATATTTTTATATAAAAAATTATAGAGACATATAATACATTTATTCCTTATCAATTTACACCTCCATATCCATTCAAATAGTTTTCCATTATTTGAAGATAATAGGGTTGCTTTTTATTTTTAACATTCTTATATATTTTTAATATATATTAGATTTATATTTTTCAATTAATTTCATTTTTCCTTTTTTGTTTCACCCACCATTAATCTCTTATCATCCTTCTTATAAAGAACAAACTTTCGCTGTTATACAAGTTGGGGGGGGGGGGTTGTGATGCATTGAGATAATTTTATAGAAATGAATTATTTATATAATATTTTATGATTTCATTAATGAAAAATTGATTTTGGTATAAATTTTCTCTTTTTCATTCATAATAACTTCTTCCTCTTTTTAAACATTTCTACTCTCCTTCATTTTTATAATTCAATATACAATATAGTATAATTGTCTTAATGAAGTGAGTGGGGGTTTATCCTATATGAATAGGTTACACAATAAGATAAAAAATTAAACAAAAAGATGTTGAGTGATAGTTTTTTATCACTTTTCAAAATGAGATAATGAGATTATATTTGTAGAAAATAATGATAACATTTCTATGAACTAAAAAGAGAAGCAGTCTTATTTATTACTAACTTATTTTTGTTTTATTTTTCATTTTGATTTATTTTTATATAATATGTATATATTTATATATAAATAAACATATAATATTCATTTTCTGAACCATATACTATTTTAGTTTTCATTTAGTAGTTAATATTTACAAAACAAATATAGAAAATCAAAAAACTAGTGTGTTTTTGTGATCTCCTTGATAGATCAACCCTAGGTCGTTCAATATGTTTTATTATTAGGTAAATAAAAATTTATTGATTAGTTATTCATGAAAAATTAATTTTAGCCTTATTATGTTTTTCAAAATATTTATTTCTGAAAATGAAACCAAAAATTCCTCCATAAGAAATATAAAATGACGAGGCTTCAAATTATAATTTTTAAAAACAAAAATTTTAGTTTCCTTTTAGTGATTTGTTTATATATAAGACTATTTGATGGGGTTCCTTCCTATGAATCTAGAACATCAAATTTTTAAATTAACATTTAAACAACATAATTTTGATTTTGAAATATATTCATTTTCATTTTACCTCATGATCTAGTTAGTTAGATGCCACCATGTATTCAAATAAATGTATTTATTTTGTATAATTATTTAGTCTATAGAGAACCAAATCAACCCCATCAACAATTTTAGGGAAATACTATAGTACAAATTTTCACTATAAAATAGTATTTATGGTAAGACTGGAAACTATCTCTTAAAGAACCCATAATTAAAACAATCCCATAAAAACTTTATTTATAGTATTTAGTAATAAATTATAAGTTAAACATATTTCATTTAATAAAATTAGAAACAAAAAAATTATGGAAAATACATATTCAAACACTTTTGACTAAAACCTTTTAGTTTTTTAGTAGAAAATTCCATTGAAAATAATATATAATTTTTTAATATAGTATATAAATGGTTCAAAAAATATTTGGGAACTCTTAATTAATTGAAAAAAATACATCCTCATTTTATATATCCTTTCTTTCTCCCTCATGGAATGAATCTGTAGTGAAATATGAGATGGGTGTTGATTCCGATTTATTAATGATAAGGGAAATCGATCACATGATTATCGACCTCACATCTAATAGAAAATGATTTCATGGGATGTTATGTGGGAAAGAAAAAGTTCCCTCCATTCCTTTTTTACACCATATCATTTTTTAATTAACCCCTATTTTGATACTCAAGATGCTACTAGCCTATGCAGTATTCATATGACGATGAAAGAAATCATCATGTTGAGATTTTAACTTGAGATGGTAGTAATTTAGTGGGGTTTGAGTGAGGAGTGGGAATTAAGGGGTGGGGGATGTTAGGAGGGTTTCAAAAAACGCAAGGGAATGGTAACCCAATTTTTTCCCTAAAGGGAAAAAACCATTGAATGATAAAAATAGGTTTTATGCTAAAATAGATAGTTATTCCCCAAATGATAATGTTGAAAATAAATTTTCAATAAGATATAATCAATGAATTAACATTTTTTTATTTTAATTTATTTGATGGGGTAGGGACATTTATTTTATTTTCAAAATTTATTTTCTTTATATCATTTTTATTATACTATTAATTATAAATAAATTAATTAAAAATAGAAACAAAAACAAAAATTTTATTTATTTATTTTGAGTTATTTTTGAATTTTAATTAGAAATAAAATTTAAATTTAAATTCATGTATATTAATTATTATTAGTTAATTAAATGTATGTTATTAAATAGATATAAAATTAAAAAAGTCATTTAATTTATTTTTTAATATGTTTGTTTTTTATTCTTATAAGAATATTAAATAGTTGAATTTATAATTACTTAATTAAAAAGTTTTGGTTAGTTAAATAGGTTGTTAAAAAAAGATCACGATAGAGTTAGATAATTGAATTTGAGAAATAAATGTTTTATTTTCAGGGTTACACTTTTGTAATAATAACTATGTTTAGCTTCAGATATCCAAAACATCATAGGTACTTAACCCATTTTCATCCCAAAAATATTTATAAATTTTCATTAATTTTTTTAATTAAATTTGAATAAAAAAATATGGATTGGTTTTTACTAACTCTAAAATACTATATAAATTATAATAATTTAAAATTAAAATTATGATCACAAAAAAAGAAAAATAATGATGTGATTAATTTAATAATATATAAAATATTATATATTTTTATAAATTCATTAATTAAATAAAATTTGATATGATAGTATCAAATTAATAACAGAAATTAATTTAGGTCAAAATACCATTAAATTTATAAAAAATTAAATCATGATTTGTTTTTTAAAATTAAATATAATAAAATACATGTAAAATGAGACGAAAATGTGATTTATTATCTATAATAATCATTTACCATAAACTAAAATAATCATTTTATGTTTCTAATCAATATATTATATATTTGGACTCGTGTGTTATTTGTTTCATATATGTGTATTATTTATTGATTATTTTTTTGTTTTCCTTTTAATCTATGAAAGTTTTTAGTTATTCTTATAGTCATCCAAAAATTATAAAAATAAAAAATTAAAATTATGAAATATAAGATATTGAATAATTATATTTTTAACATTCAAAAATACATATAAAATATTATTGAGTTATATAGAATCATATAATGACTAAACATGTAATGAAAACAATAAATTAGTGGAAATTCATCAATTTATCTCTAAAAATAACTAAATGTAAAAAAATATATATCAATATATTATTAAAAAAATCAATAAAAAATTCTTTTTAAAGAATATGAAAATAATTTTTATTATTTATAAGACTCTTTTACGCTCTGATATATAATTCAAATTTAAAAATTTTATTTGATTCCTTCTGTGTGTGTGTTATTAATGAATAAATAGTTTCCAATATTTTAGTATTACAATTAAATTATTTAATCCCATTTAATTTAATAATTTAAGATCCATGATCACTTTCTTAATTTATATGTGTAATTTTAGGTTTATCAAAAAATGTCTTAATTTCATTAGTGTATTAATTTTATTAATTTTCTATATAAAAGTATCATCGTATTCTATTGAATCTTTCTATTTGTGATGGTTTTATAAGAGGAGACTAACTGGGACAACTATGTGACTTGAAATTTGTTTTTATAGAAATTATGTAGGAATAAATGAGATATTTTCCTGACATTATATAAACTAGCACATAGTCAGGAATGTTGAGGGAGTCATCATATATATAATAATTACCCAACAAATAGGTAATAATAAATTGAAAAAACTTTATGATACATAAGAATTATTCTTTTTCATGGGGGTAGAAATTCTTGAAACATAATCTTTACTTCGGAGAAAAAATGATATATAAGAATAACCAAGTAGTTTTATAATAATATATCCAAATTAAAAAAGTATATAAGTGATTAAATGTAGATTGAAAATGAATAAATCAGACGAATAAAATATTAACCTGGGATTACACTATGACATGTAAAGGTTTTCACATAGAGGATTTTAGCTTGGAATTTCACATAAGACTAATCAACCAAGAAGAATAAGAAATCTAGTTACAACAAAGGTTTTATAAATCATTCAAGGAAAATATATTTTCACTCCACATGAGCACGAGATATCATGAGATGTGTGTGAATCAGAAGGCTTGGTAATATCCATTAATATTATTTTTAGGTTGCGAGATTCATCAATATTTACATATGGAATTATTGTTTTGAACCTTGAATAGAAAATGAATTCTCGTATATTTTTCTTGGTCAAATATCTCTATATTCAAAAAGACTCATAAGATGTATCTCATCCATGGAGAGAGAATATATTAAGGATCTTATGATGATTTGAAATAATTTAAAACTAACATATGGAAGACTTGTACATGGAAGAATCATCTTGCTCACCCCATTCCCATGTCCTACTATCCCCATTCCTTTATAAGTTCTCTACCACTATTTAAATGTTTTTTCCCACAATTGAAATGTGTTTGGTTCCTAAATGAAATTTCAATAGGGTTTTTTGATTTATTTCATCTATAATTTCTTTATTAATTTATCATTAATAGACAATAAATTTAATTATCTCTTTATCATTCTTTATTTATATGTTTCTCCCACCATGAGGAACTATAACCCTTCAAGGGAGGATTAATAATTGTTGAATTTTATTTCAAGGGTGGCCATTATGTTTTTGAGATTCATTACATTAATTATTATGTTTTTTATTATTTTTCATGGTAAGAAGTAATGGGGTACGAGAAGGGGTTAATGATATCTTATTTACTATATTAAGTATTTATATTATATCTTAATATTTTGAATATTCTTTCCTTCTACTCTCATAGGCCATCATTCATATAATGGTGTCAAATGAGTTAATATATGAAATGAAATATGATAGAGTTGGGTTTAGATGGTTTTACATACTCAATTGAGGTGTGAAATTCATTCTTTACCACTAGAGAATTTGTTGAGAGGGAATGGTTCAAATATTGGTGAATTCCATTATAATTACCTAAACATAAATATTATACAATATCTAATGAATAATATTGATCCAGTTAATGAAAATAATTAATATAATAATATAAAGTAATAATGGAATACAATTATTTTCATAGGGTTATATATCATTCATACTTATAATTTTATTTCATAATATTGATTTAAATTCATGTTATTTATCCTTAAAAAAAATCCCATTTTTTATGATTTTATAAAAAATAATAATAAAACATTAAAAATTAAAAATAATAATTGGGTTCTATAAAATTAATCCTTGATAGACAATTCAAGTTAGTCGCAATGCTTCGCTTAGAGTATTATAAATTCTATTTTTCATACCACATGAATACTTGTGTTAATTTTAATTTGTTTTTTGGGAGAAAAACAATTCTCTCATTATTTAATTCATAATTAGTAAATATTTATTTGTATTCAAGAAACAAAATTTAAAAAGTGGCGTATATGTCCTTGAACAGTTTTCAACAATAATAACACTTTTCATATATTAAACACTTTTATGTGTAACAATAAGTATTGTATGATGAAAGGAAATACCATTTTCACGAACTCATGGATAGATATAGGAGATAAGAACATAAATGGAACTACTGGCTAAATATATCCAAGCATACAACGACCAACCAGTGGAGCTGTAAGATCCTAACCAATGGAGGAAGAAATGTCCATATTGATCTTTCTTATTAACAAACATTTAAAGGATGGGAAGAAACAAATTGAAAATTTATTATCGGACTTCTAGATAACATTTTTAGAAGAGAAAACTAAAAAAGATATGCTAGCTGATTTCACAATGAGAGATCAACATGCTTTGGATGAATTTTGGTTCTATTTAATAATAATAGAAAAGTTATCTGATTATCCCATATATGAAGTGGAACCATTAAAAAAATATACTTCTCATTATACTTGGTTGTAGAATACCTAACTAAGGTTGTGCTATTAAAAGAGATATTGTAGGATTTGACTACATGACTCCAACTCCAACAAAAAAACATAAAGAGGAATTGGTAAAAGTGCATATGAAAATAATAAATCAAATTCAAGGATATAATATGTTCTTAAAATCATTTTTGATTAATTACATTGAAAATAAATTAATCATTACCTAAATATAAATTAAATTTAAAAACCCATTAAACCAGTGGGATACCATAGAGGTTAACGAAAAATAAGATCCACTTGAAAATGAAATAAATGAGGTGTTTTTTATGGATTTTCTTGAGGATAATAAATTAAAAGCTAAACAATATAAGGGAGATGATTTTAATATAAAATTATTTTCTTATGAGTTTATTCAAATATAATTGGTCACCAATTCCCCTTTTTTGGATGTATTCATGAAAAAAACATGAATTAATCCAAGTATCTTGAGAAACATAATCCCAAAAAAAGGTAGTGATGTAGGGGGGCATTACTTTCATCCATCACCACAACTGAAGTAATATTTATCTGAAAATGGGATGAGGTGGTGGAAACATAGTAATGTATCCATGGGAGACTCAATTTCTAAAACATATAGATGAAAATTAGAAGAAAAAAAATGTGTTTGTATGTATCATATAACCAAAATACTAATTTATTGGATATAATAGCTGGTACTGTTGAGATGTGGGTAATAATATTGAAGTACTCATTGAGGTATTCACATTAATATTTCTGATAATTTTTTTAGTTTTTATGTTTTATCTTAAATAAATGTTTGTGTCACATGTTATTCATTGTATGATTCTAAAGATGGTATTTAGGTTCCTAATTCATGACACTAGATTTAGAATAAAAAACATGATATATTTATCTTTATTTTTTTATTTTTATATTATATTTTACATGGATACTTATTATGTCTCAATTCAAATAGGTAGTTTTATTTAACAACGGAGGATTGTTAAATAGTTTTAGGATTTTCCCTTTTTATTTTAATTTTTAGGAAATTGTATTTTAAAATGAGACTCATTAACATTATAAATATTTTGTATAGTTTGAAGCATTTTACATGATTTTAGAAAATGGATATAAAATAATTATTTATATGGAAACTTTTATTGGATTTTTTTTATACATGTTTTTTATTTTGAACATTTTTCTAAATCATTATCGATGAAACAACAACCCAAATTATGCTTCCCATTATGAGAGGTATTATAAACAATTTTGAAATATTATTCTTAATAACCACTTTTTTGTGAGATGAAATTGGATTTTTTTGTGAAATATAGAACATGTAATTATTATTTTTCAATTATTCAGAGTTTAAGAAATGATTTTAATATGAATGAGACAACCCCATTACTAGACCTAAATTTAAATGAAGATCAACTTAACATAAACAATTTTCAAGAACATTGAAAACATTGAATAACCTTATAAGTTTAATCTATATTAAAATTGAATTATCCCTTACTTTCATATAATCTAAATATAATTTCATGACTAGTTCAATTTTTATTCGTTGATATTTTATCAATATTCCTTGGGAAACAATTCAATGTAGGGTGATTTTGAGAATGGAGACATAATTTTAGTCATTTGAAAGAGAAATGGGCATGTGTCATTATCATCCACTGTATTATACTATTCTCATCTAATTGTCATATAAAATATAAATAAAAAGAAAAATTGAGATGATATTGATTTTTTCAGTACTATTAATTGTATAATTGATGATCCTAATTAAGAATAGGTAATAAATCATTATTCCATAATTACTTTCATTTTTCATATCACCCCTTGAAAAAATAACAAAACAGACAATATAATAATGATGATTTTATTTTATAATCTTAATATTCAGGTTTTATGGCCTGATTAAACAACAAAAGGGAGTGTGATGTTATATTTTTTAAGGGTAATTATCTGAGAAAATTTAAATAATTTAATATAAAAATTCTTGCGTTGAATACAAGTGTGAACCCATATCATTTAAGCCACTGAATTTTAAAATCCCACCCACTAACCTTTAGACAATAAAATTACCTTGATAAATACCTCATGATTAAATATATTTTAATGTCTCACAATATGGTGAAATTAGAATTTTTATATGCTTTTGAATTCCATTACATTTTTAAGTATGAGCGTAACTCTAGATCAAATTTCTCTTGAGTAAAGAGTGACATGAATTACCTTTTCATGTAGGATATTATTAATTAATTTATAAATTATGGATGTTGAATTCATTTAAATGTTATTAGAGATAATCATTGGTAATTGTTATAAAATATATGACATGATAAATTCTATTTTGAAAAATATCATTGGAAAACACTCTCAATATTTATTTTTGTGTGGATTTAATTTGGTTATATTTTTCTCAAATAGTGAAAATGTATTTGTCTATGAGAGTGATGAAGTATAAATTTTCAATATTATAATGTCGCAATTAATTGATATAATCCACATGAATTTTGTAATTTAAGTTAAATTATCATAATTTTAATTTAGAGGAGTAAATTGATGTCTATAGTAAAAATGTCCTATTTTCATTAATTAATTTATTTTATTAATATTCTATATATATTTAGTTAGGGGGATACAATGATCCTTTTTTATGAATGTTTTCTAGAAGGAGGGTGTCCAACCCTACTATGTGAGATTAAAGTGTTTTTTTCACATGTTTTTTAAGAATTAATGATGGAATAACCTAACTATGTAAGAAACAACACTTAGTCATGAATATTTAGCGAACAATAAAAAATTTATGAATTTACTAATAATGATGAAATATTAAATTCCATATCAATTATCATATATAAGAGGTTTCCTTTTCCGTAAGGGTAGAAAATTTTGATACATAATTTTAACACCATCCATGCAACTGATACATAAAAATGATCCAATGGTTGTGTGAGTATTAATATTAAATTAAAATGGATGGAAGAGATTAAACACTAACTATGAAATAATAAATTTGACCAATATAAGATTAACCTAGTATTTCTATAAGATGCATAATGTAATTCAATTAGGGAATTTCGGACAACAACTCTCATATGATTAATCTATCAAGAAGAATAAGAAATCCACACAATGTGATGGTGTTCTAAATCATTAAAGTTAATATTTATTCCATGAAAATATACTTGACTAACCATGGTTTCAATGAATATAATCATGAAAGGATATAAAACATTCATGAAGATTATTTTTAGGCTATGATATTCATTAAAAAGCTCATGTGAAATAGATGTAGTGAATACAAAATGTAAAATAAATTCTTTTATATTTGTCTTGTTCAAATGGGAAAATATTCAAATGATCATTAAATATATATCTTATCCATGAAAATTGATCTTTATGAGGATCATGGAAATATTTAAATGAATTTCATAAAGTTTTTTCGGTGTTTCCGAAGTGGTTGATCTTGCGTCTAATAATGTTTACATCAGTTTCATCAAATAAAACCTCAAAATGAGATGAAAGATAACCCATAATATTCATTGAGATGATCTTTTAACATAAAGTTTATAATTAATTTTAAAAATATTATATACTATTGAAAATTATTTTATTATAGTTTATCAATTTGGTATATGTTCATGTCCCAACTTTCTAGAAATGAAGTATCTGATGTAGAATTACTCTAGTAGTATCTATATATGCTCTAGGAATATTGAAACCTTTACGATGAAACATTTGGTGATAATATAGAGTAAAAAAATGTCTCAAATAATTATTTAAATATTTCAATAAAAATCCTTATGACCTTGAAAGATTTTTTCTTGTTCTCTTTATCTTACGAAGGAGGAGGATGATGATTGTCCCCTCCAGTTTAGAGTATTCTCAGGAGGTTAAATTTATGAATTAATGATAATTATGTAGAGATAATATCATTATAAAAACCAATATCACAAACCCATTGAAATTATTTGACAAAAGATGAAAATAATTATTTATCCATCGAAAAAACTGAGGATATATCTTGAAAAACTATAGTCATTTCATATAGCCATTGTTCATTAATCCACAGAATCTATTTTCATGATATTAGTGGTCCAAAAATTTCCATGAGTGGAACCCCTCATAGATTAACTATAATTAGTTGCCTATCCTTGGAAAGAAATAAATATCCCTGGACATTCCTATTATTACAGAGTAACACCCACAACTAGATCCCATTGATATTGAGATAATTCCAAGTTTCCTGGCAGTGGGTATATAAATATTTCCCCAAAACTTCCTTTGGCTATAAGATAACCATATTTTGAGAAATTTTTTATTCTATTTTGAACTGGAAAAGAAAACAATTCTAAAAATATTCAGATCCTAAAAATCATCCAAAATACATAATAATGTATAATATAATCACCATAAACCATAAATGAAATTTACTCAAAAATTGAAGATCAAAATTTGTATCAATATGATTAAAACTCTCCCTACAACTTCCAAAAACATCATCATAAACATATCCAATAGAAACACCAAAATAATCATGCAAATATCTTATACTATCAATAAAAGAATTGGTATAGTCATCAAAATCATCAACCACAACTAAATTAATATCAGGATGAGTGGAATCCTAAAAAAGAATATTTCCATCCAACAAGAATCAATCATCACAACACCCTCTTTTGGAAGCGAAAAATAAGGCACATAAATGGATTTAATTATCTATAAATTTATCATATTTTGGAATTTATAATATATTTACCATTTTCTTCTTATATGACTTTAGTATTAAATTATTCTTCTAGAACTATACCAGAAAAACTGTCCATGGAAATTATATTAGAAGAGAAATAATTTGAAGGTACAATCTTCTACACAGGTCAATAATGCACCAACTAAGAAAAACCAATAATACAATAAATGATTATTATATCATTTTAAATGAATATTCACAATGTCTCATAATAAATTACATTCTAGAAACTATTGTTTCCATATTTTTGGAGATTAGATAAATTAAGAACTAATTTTAAAACATCTTCAAAAAATACTAAAAATAGTTTTCTTGCATGATACCATTTAACCATATCATACATAACATTTACCTTCATAACATAGGAAATGGAAACATAATAATGGTTGATATTTTATGATTAGTATGGGATTATATGATAGAAAATAATCAAAAAACACAAGTGAGAACAAGATAAACATGTGGGCATCAGAACACAATCAAGGTGCATGGAAATAACATAAGGGAATCATACCCAATAAAGTACATATAAAAAATTATTGGCCATATAATAAGGATTTTGGAATCACATAAGACATTAGAAATAATATTTTGGAAACAAGATACAATAATCACCACCCATGAATGAAAAGGAAATTTATAAGAATACAACATATACATAAGCATAGAAAATAATTCATTTTCTTAGGCTCACTGTTATGAAAATAATTACATAGTGGAAAATATCCCATCATAGATCATATTTTCTATATAATCCATAAAATCTATATTCATGGGATATAATTCTTTACACAATTCAATCAAGAGATGATTAACTCTGGGGCCACCCAATAAACGGTGGAAAAAATCCTATAAGATTTCTGGTTCACTCCCCTTTACTATTCATTATAGGAGAAAATTATTCACAAAATTTATTATATGGATATATAATTATTGTCCCACCCATAACCTAATTAAAATCCATATATTTGTTTTTCACATGGACATTAAAACATTCTTAATTCTATATTGGATTAATTAACCCTATCAGAATGAATGGGATCCATGAGAATTTATGTAAGAAATTATCACAAAAGATATAGATAAATAATATAGATGGTATCATTAAATAATATTATTAGTTATTCGTAAGAAATATTAAAGGATGTAGAAATTAATTAAAAAAAATTATGAGTGAATTAATATTTACATTGATAAATTGAATAAATATGCTGAACATTTTTTGTACCTTTTATTTAAAAAAAATATTTTATAAAATAATGGGGATATAAATTTAATTGGAAATCCATGATAAGTTTGAGAATATTATTCTTAAAAAATTATGATGTTGGATAGAAAATTTGTTTGCATGAAAATTGTTTAAAAAGAATCCCTTTCACACTTTTTAAGGAAGGCCTAATTTAGTAGAAAGTTACCTTACCAAAAACATTAAAATAAGAATCTTTCTATAAAGAAAGTCAATTAAATTGAAAAAAACATATGAAATATTAGTATTAAAGATAATGGTGCCCAAAAAATAATATAATGAATATGGACATAGAGTAGAAAGATTCTCGACCAAGATAAGGAGACAAGGTTGGCTCCACTTACAGGCATTGTATTCTTTGAATTGTAAACTAACAAAATATATATTGGTAAAAATAGATTTAAACCCATTTAATAACCATATAAGATGAAAATAAATGGATTTAAAAGATAATAAAACTTAATTATTCAAGATTAATGTTCAAACATAAACATCTTTAATTTCAAAATGAAATTGGTAAAGAAACCCTTATGACTTTGGAAACATTTGAATTGAAAGATATATAAAGTGAGAACCTTATGGGGTTATTTAAATTCATTAAATGAAATTAAATTTATAATAAAATATATCCATGGTTAGTATATACCCCACAAAAAATAAACCATATGCAGAATATGGAACTTATCCCAATGAAGTGAATTCCCTTATATTTACTCCTATCTAAATAAAAGTGATTTACACTCACTTATAGTACACATAATCATCTTAATAAGATATTTAATAACATCATTCAAATCTAATGCCTTTTATAAACTATAATTATAATCATTTATTAAGCATATATTAGTTTGTTATTAACTGTTTTCATCATTAGATGTTAGCAATAATGATTATTTCGTACATGTTTTGTAATAGTGATGTTAGCATCTATTATTTGATATGTAGTTCATCGTTAAAAAATTATTCAAAGTAGTGAAATCATTATGTTATAATGATATTTATAGTCCCATATTCATTTTATGGAATGTTTGTGTAACAACAAGGCCCCACTAATGATATAAACACCCCTCCTCAACATAGTTGTTGGGTCCCGACCAGTGAGGTATTGCCAGTTTCCCCATAGACACATGGTCACCTACCTTGGGCCCTCCCAGATGGTTGAACGAGTTATCAAGATAATGAATGCCCCCACAAAATGGGAATTGTTCTTTTAGTATTCTTTTTATCACTCACACACCCCATAGATACTTACTAGAAGGTTACCCATCTTGATAACTATTCCAAGCCAAGAACACTTACTGTGGAGTTCTAATCATGTTATTTCACGAATAGGAAGGTTCAACTTATTTAAATGAGTCATAAAATTTAGTTATTTGAGATTTTATCATTCCAAGGTGTTACATTCACCCCTTTTAGTGTATAATTTCCTCATTTTGGACCATACATCTCTACCAAGGCTATGACATAATACTTAAGGTTGGGTTCTTGCTCTGATATCAATGTAAAAAATGGTCCCTACTAACAATATTGAAACCACAAATTATCATGGAAGTCAGGTCCTAGCGCACTAGGTACAACTAGTTTCCCTACATATACGTGGTCCCTTACATGGGGCCCACTCATATGGCCTAATGGGTTATCAAACTAATGCTTATCCCCATATGCCAACACTTCTTCTTTCAGTGTGATTTTACATCACTCACACACACCGAGAGAAACATCCAAAAATATCATCCATCCTGATCACAAATCTAGGTGAATAATGAAAAACAATGGAGTTCTAATCAGGTAGGCTACTGAAAGCCAAGGCGCACCTCATTGACATGCTTAACTGTGGAGTTACAGTCAGCTAGGATCCTAAAAAGAAAGACATCCCTTATTCACATGATTTATATAATTTATCATTTATTTATTTAAACCTTTATAATTCTAGGGTGTTATATTCACACCACCCACATAGATAACAACAACCTCATTGTAGACCTTAAATATCAACATAGTAAGTGCCACCAAACTTAAGTTTGGGTTCTTAATCTGATAAAAAAGTAATAACTAGGCCCCACTAATAACACATAAACACAACCATAACATTGCCTTCCGGTCCTATACCACCAGGTTTGACTAGTTTACCCCAGACATGTGGTCCCTTACATAGGGCCCACCCACATTCCCGAATGGGCTATCACACTAATGACTTCCCCACAAGACTAAACTTTTTTTTAGTTTAATTTTTTTTCACTCGCACACACCATGGGAAATATCCCAGACCACCATTGGTCTTGATTACTAATCTAGGACAAGAAAACATAACTATAGAGTTCTAATTAGTTAGGATCCCAAAAGAATGTTGCACTTAGTTCACATGAATAATTGTGACGGTCTAATTAGGTAGGATCCTGAAAATAATATTTCCAATTATTGACACGATTCATATCATTTATTAATTTAACCCTTTTTCATTCTAATGTGTTACATTTACCACCCATTTAGAGAAAAAATTCATTCTTTTGGACCCTACATCACATCCCTGCGAGTTCGATAATACTGAAGGATGTGTTCCAGCTCTGGTACAAATGTAACAATTGGGCCCCTATGACAGCATAAACACCACCCATAACATGTCTGTCGGGTCCAACACCACTAGGTTCCCCGTAGGCAAACACATGTTCTTTCCAGTGTTCCTTTTCCTCACTCACACACACCCTGTTAAGCTTCCCACAAGGTCATACATCCCTATCACAACTCCAGACCATGAGAGCTTAACTGGGGATATCAAATCATGTAGGATCCCAAAAAGAAAGATTAACCTTTTTGATACGATTCATATCATTTATTCATTTTACCATTTGTCATTATGGGGTGTTACTGTATGGGTGTGGTTCAAGAGAATGAAATCCACGAAGAACATGATTCAGGTGATTTATAGTTAAGAACGAGTTACTATAAAATGATAATTTATTTCTATATCATCCTTATATAATAATATTTATGACTTAAATTATTACTTAATAGAATATATTACTAATATTAATGCATTCACGATTTTTCATCATTAAAATTTTGATGTTTATGCAACATCATTCATGTTGGTGGTTGAACCGACTTAAAAAAGTACATTCTATACTAGGGAATAAAAAAGAGTTTAGAGTTATATAATTATGGAATTATTTTCATAGAAGAATAATTATTTTAAAATAACATCAATATAGTGTATAATGAGATTAATAAATATATTATATGTGTGGGATTTTTGAAAAAAATGTAAAAGAACTACGTACTTGGATTAATTCCCTCTTTCTCGACACTGATTCCTTTAAAATGGGGTATTTAGGATTTCTTATTTGAACCAAAACTTACCAAATATATAATAATGATTCAGGATATGAAAAATGGGGTGGTATTCAGGAGATAAATTAACGGTTTGAGTATCATTGTAGAAGAATAGGAGGTGTCTTTTTATAGGTGAATTTTGCAGTGTAATTTCTAAAAATATTAATTTCTTATGGTGTAATGTTTTCATTTTAAAACTAATGTGGATAAAAAGTAAAAAAAGGTAATATATATAAGTCATGTATCCCCCTCATACACAAAATTTATTGATATAGTTTTAGGATATTTTAATCTTATACCACTTAGTTAATCCATTTAATTTGTTTTACCTTTTCAATGGTAACCTATTTTTATACCCTAGTAACTTATTTTAAAGCCCAAAAAATGAAACTGGCCATTTTAAATAAAATTAATAAGAAAATAAAAAATTTATAACCTATTTATTCATATTCAATTTCTAAATTTTGTCATTTTAAATTTTAAATGATAATATATTTATAGAAAAAACAATTTTCATAAAAAGTTGATTTTAAGCAACAAGTGTTCTTAATATTATATCGTACAATTTACTAATTAGATGAGTGTTAATATAATTTTTAAACATTAAATAAGATCCATCACATAAAATTGATCAATTTATTTTATTAAAAAATAAAATACTTATGAAAAATAGTTCATTGAAAAATACAATTTTTATATTAAATAATATTAACTACATTATATTAAAATTAATTACTCATAGAGTAACCATCTAATTTTTTAATCTATATATATGAAAATATTTCATTGAATTTTATTAAAAAAATCATTCCTTAATAATAATAATATAATAATATTTAATTCATAAAATATATTTTTATAGTAAAATATTTTAATTAAATGTGTAATTTTATTTCATTCAGGTATTGTTTTGTACTTTTGAATTATATTATTTCCAATTACATAAATTAGCAATTAGATAAAACCAATGACCATATATCTAACAACCATATTTTGAAGATCCTATATTAAATGATTTTTTCTAATAATTATATATGAAATGACAATATATCCAATGACCATATATATAAAAATCAGATTTCATTCATATATATAACCTTAAAAACATTGAAAATAGTTTATTCTATTTATTCAAATCTCTATTTGAATTTATATTATATTTATAATTATTTCCCTTATTTTCATAGTCCAAATCGGGGTTATTAACTTCTTGGAAAACCCTAAGGATATAGAGGTTATAATCATGGTATTTTTATTTACTTGTATATTTATTCCACTTTTACTTTTAAAAATTCTTATTAATATTGATTTTTATAATTTGGTTGTTTTTATATTTCATTTCAATAGTTTCTATGAATAAGATATATTTTGGTTCATTACAGTTGGGTGTTTCATGTGAAACAAGCTATTAAATGACATTTTTTTATTAAATAGAAAATATATAGTAAAATCATGGGGTGTTATATTTTACCCAAATTAAAATAATTATTTCCTTATAGTTTTATTCTATTAATGAAAAAATTAGGGTACTTATAACTCATCACATCTTTGGGTTCCCATGTTACTTCCCAAAACTTATGATTTCTCAATAAATTTTAAACGAAGTGAGTGGACTTGTTTTGTAGCAGTTTATCTCTATGATCCAATATTTCAAAATGTTACACCTCTTGAGAGGGATATTGTTAATATGGTATGATCTATTAGTTTTGTACATTTGAAGGGTAAGATATGTATTTCCAGAAAATTTATATGTGGAACATATCAAACACTTCAAAAAGGATTGGAGGAAGTATTAAACGATAAGACACCACCACCACATGATCGGGGGTCTCAAAATCGATAATGTATATAGGTTCAAAATTATTACTTTTTCTTGAATCAAATAACAATATTCTTTGGTGATATTTTGAGGAATACCTTTCCACCAACTTTAACTTTCATATCTTACTAAATATTATCAACATAGTTATTCAGTTGACTTTTAACATTTTTCAATTTGATAATGAATATATTAAATCTTCTGTTTCATTTCATGATCATGATATGGCCCCATCAGATTATGATACCCAATTTTATCACAAAATATTTGATTTATTAACTTCATCCCATAAAAAGGCTCATATGGTTCTATTGGAATTCCAAAATAAAATCTTTTCTAATAGGAAAACTCTAGTAGTGGAAGGTGTTGATCCCAATCTTCTTTGAAATACATTAAAAAAAATCTCATCATAATTTCTAGTGTTTTATTAATATATCTAAATTAATAGTTAGTATGAGGATGATAAGTAGTGTTGAAAAAATATTTTGTATCAAATTATTGTTAAATTTTTCTTCATGACTTCTAAGAAAACCCGGTATCTTGATCATATATAATTGGGAGTGGTATTCCATAATTTTTTATAACATCCTTATTCATATTCAATAATTTTTTCAAGTAAATAATATTTTAAAATATTAATTAATTATTATTTTGTTATATGTTAATAAACTGTAACAAAAATTGAATTATTTCCCTCAGATGAATTGGGAATCCCTATAATGAAATCCATGGCTGTGTTCTCCCATTTCCATAAATGTATGGGTAATGGTTTCCTCCTCACCATATACTTTTTTTATTATATTACACTTTATGAAATACCATGTATTTAGACACATAATTTACAATACATCTCTTCTTTTTCTCCCACCAAAAATGAATCTTGATATCTCTATATATCAGTGTACTTATGGTATGTATAGAGAATGATGAGATGTTTCCATAATCCAAAAACTATTTCTTCAATTATGTTATTGAAGGAACCAATATTAATTTCTCCACTCTTATAATTCCATCATTTTTAAAGTGTTAAACTAGAATGTTCACCTCTTTATTTGGTATCTCTATATATTCCTTATATTCTCCATTATATTTACATAGATAGATGATTGAAAAATTATTTTAATAAGATATGATTTCATCCCTTCACTAAGGATTTCATAGTCCATAGTTTGAAAATCCTTGATTATTGGGTCTCTTTATATCATCATAATTGATTAGGTAGAACAATACCACCATCTTAAATCATTATCCATCGTGTTTAACTTCATATGGTGGAAATTTATCGAGAAGTCATTGTAAGAACCCGAATCTCCATTTCAAGTATGGATCTCAATTTTGAGTGTTTTTTATGAAAAAGGAAGAAATAGAAATTTTATCAGTACACACTGTGTACTTTTGAGTACACATTTTGTACTCGGTTTCTATGTATAGTTGTGTACTAGAGGTGTAATGGCTGAGTACATGACTGTGTAGGTGACCTGATTTACCGCCAAAAGCGAGGGCCAGTTGGGGCTAGTACACGACATGTATATCAAATGAACACGCTATTTACTTTTATTTTTATTTGATAAATCAGTTCAGGGTCATGTCTCACATCTAGAACACCCTTCGTCCCCGTATGCTTCATATCGGAAAGCAATTAAATGATGAATAACTTTGAACCCCTCATGATTCTCCGCATGACCTTCGATAGAGATGACATCAGGTGCGTTGGAATCCCACCAGTGAGTTCTCACTTTCCCTAGAGCATGTATTCACGATTCCACCTCTCCCATTAGTATTTTAAGGTTGAATGATTTTCATCTTTTTTAGGTCCATTTCGATCTATGCAGATTCATGGGAAAATGTTTAAGAGTATCGATCATACGACATATAGGTAGGTGGTTTGTTCCTTTCATTGTACGTATTTGGATTATATAAGCTAGAAGTGCCACATACCTACTTTTTGGGTATTTTGTGGTTTGTAATTTAACCTTATTATTTACCTGATATGGTTTAATTATTTAAAAATGGGTTATTGTGTATGCGTATGGTTATATACCATGTTTACATGACAACCCATGGGTGAGTTACCCTAGTTTGACTATTTATGGACACTTAGACCGGGTTTCCTATGAGGCGTACCTTATTTCCATGCCTTTTGGTTTTTTAGGATAGAGTTTTATTTTCTTATATTAATTTCATTTGTTATTCTTGCCTATGTTGGCCATGTAGTAGTTATAGATTATATGTGATTCCTTGTTGTAATATGAGTGCTATTTTTTCAAATCGATCATGAGAAGCTTAGATATGGATAATTTTGGGGGCTTCCATGTTTATTTACAGAAGACTATGAGAGGCTTATGTCAACTTTTATATAGGGTTATTAACCATGACAGATACCCAGGAGGTTATTTATTATTATTTATTCTATGTTGACCTAGGGGTATTGACCTTGAGAGAAACCAGGAGGTCATTTATATGTTATTGATGCCATGTTGACCAAGGGGTATTAACCATGAGAGCTGTCTAGGTGGCCTTTCTTAAATTATTAGTGCTATGTTAAACCATAGTTGTTAGACTGTGAGATATTTCATAGAGGGTTTTTTTGATAGATTTTAGTATTGTGATGAGTCTTCCTATCCAAAGAACAGCCTTAGACTCGGTCATAATAGTATTTTTAGATGATCTTTTGAGACATCTGTTTTTTTATTATAGAGGGGATTTTGATATTTGGAAAGATCCTAAGATTTCATTATTCAACGATTTAAATAATTATCAAATGTAAATGAATGTAATTGAAAACTATAGGATTGTTTACTTTTGAGTAATTCCTAGTTTATTACTTTATTTCTGCAAAATTACCTACTATATATATTCACGGGCATTTAGGAATAGATATTTTGGTGGTTTCCTACTAGGATTCTTCTCTCACCCTATTTGGGTCATGGTCTTGAACCCAAACAGATTATATGGTTGCATGTATAGATAAAGGAAAGAACCCTTCTTGATTGGGTACTTGATTGCTGTTAGAGATGGAGAGCATGGGACCGAGATGAGGCCTGTGATGCTGTTGGAGATTATTACTTTTCTATACTTTGGTTTAAATATTAAATTTATAGAAATGGGACTTGTTTGGTTCCATTCCTAGGAACATGTGACCTACATCATTTATATATTATCAAATTGTTATATTATTATCAGTCTTACATTGTTCACTTATGTTGTGTGGTATTACTGCTTCAATTATTGTTATTATTTGATTTTCACTATATACACTCTTCCAATGAGGGAATAGTTTACCAATTTTCAAAACTTTTCCCTCACTTGTAGTCAGTATCCTCTGGCATTTGGGAAAATTATTTTGAGTTTATGTGACCAACCTAGTTTGGGAAACCATTGAGCAGCACCCGAAACCGAGATGATACAAAGTGGTATCAGAGGGAGGTTTCAATAATTAGACCTGTGTGTTAGGAGAGGACCCTACTCCTGGGTGGACCATAGGTGAGGATGAGGTTTTTCATTTTCATGGATTCTTATGGTTGTTAGCAGACATATGCGATGAGATTTTGGGAGATTTTCATTTCTCATTTTGGGCAGTTCATCCTAGTGTCACCAAGCTGTATTGGGATCTTCAATTTTAGTACTAGTGGCTATGTATGAAGAGGGATGTTTCCAATGTTTTCATGATAAGTGCCACCTATCAGTAGGTGAAGGTAGTGTATTAGCGACCAAAAGGGATTTTATAGCAGTTACCCATTCGTAAGTGGAAGTGGAATGATGTCGTGATGGATTTAGTGATGGGTTTACCGAGGTCTCATAGAGGGAATACTGCTGTTTGGGTTGTGGTTGATAGATTCATGAAGGTTTCACATTTCATTCATATCAAGGAAACCTTTAGTATTGATGATCTTGGAAGGTTTTACATCCTAAAGATTGTAATTTTTCATTAGGTTTCACACTCTATCATTTCAGACAGGTACACCTAGTTTACTTCTTGTATTTGGTAGGGAAAACAGAGGGATTTGGGTAGACAGGTACTTCTAATTATATCTTACCATTTCCGTATAGATGGCCAATCTGAGGGTACAATTCAGGTTCTCGAGGACATGCTATGATCCTGCGTTCTAGATTTCGGGGTGTCATGGAAGAAACATATACCCTATTGATGTTTGCCTACAATAATAGCTTTCATGAAATGATTCTGATGTCACCTTATAAGGATTTGTACAGTAGGCCATGCAGATTACCCGTATGTTGGCTAGAGGTAGGAGAGGCAACTATGTTGGGACCTCATATTGTTGAGGAGACCACTGAGAAGGGGTGTTGACTCGGAAGAGGATGAATACTGCATAGTCACGGTAGAAATATTGTCCTAATCCACAGAGACAACCACTGGATCTTGAGGTTGGAGATCATGTTTTCTTACATGTCACAGTGAGGTTGGGACACATGATGATTAATATACAAGCGGAGCTTTCCTCAAGATACATCAAGCTATTTCAGGTTTTGGAGTGAGTCGGTCCAGTTTTCTATCAGTTGCAGTTGCCTCAGAGGTACCGGGATATTCACAACGCCTGTAATGTTTCTCAGCTTCAATGTTTCTTCTCCGACCCGTGTCTTGTTTTTCATCTCGATGAGGTTGATTTGGAGGTGTATAAATCATTTGAGTAGCACCATATTCAGATTGTGGATTGCAGTATGAATTTTCTCCATGGATAGTTTGTTCCTCTTGTATTGGTGTTCTGGCTGCATGAGTCAGTACTAGATGAAACTTTGTAGAGGGAGGCCGACATTCGATCACACTGGCCATAGATTTTTGAAACTTTTTCTTCACCACCCTTGGAAGGGAAATTCGGGGATGAATTACTTTAAGGGGGAAGCTTGTCAGTACGCAGATCTTCATTTCAGGTATGGATCATGATTTCGGGTGTTTTTGAGGAAAAAAAGAAATAGAAATTTTCTATGTAAATGCCGTGTAATTTTGAGTACATTCCATGTACCTATTTGTGATGTATTTCCATGTATTTTCAATGTAACAATTGTATACATGGCTCTGTAGGTTACCGGGTAGACCGGCTAAAGCGGGGGCCGGTTGAGGCTAGTACACAACATGTACCATAAATGAACAAACTATGTACTTTTATTTTTATTTGATAAATAGGTGTGGGGTCATGTATCACAACCAGAGCACCCTCCTTCTTCCCATGTTTCGTACAAGAGAGTGACAGAACACCAAATAACTCCAATCCCCTCCCGATTCTCCATTTGACCTTAGATTGAGATGTCGTCGGGTGCGTTGGAATCCCACATGTGAGTTATCTCTTTCACAAGAGCCTTTCTTCCTAATTCATCCTCTCTTGTGTGTATTTCAAGGATGAATATTTTTCACCTTTTTATAGATATACATTGTTCTATCCCGATTCAAGGGATGATGTTCAAGAGTATCGATCATACGACATTAAGGTAGGTGGTTTTTGATTTTCATTGTTCGTCTTTGGATTATATATGCTAAAAGTTCCACATAACCACATTCTGGGTATTTCTTTTTTTTTTAATTTAATCCTATTATTTACCTTCTATGGTTTAAATGTTTGAAAATGGGTTGTTTCATATGCTTAAGGTTAGATGGCTGGTTTACAGGACCCTCCATGGGTGTGTTTCCCTAGTTTGATTGTTTAAGGACGTTCGTCCTAGGTTGCCTATGAGAAATACCTTGTTTAAATTCCTTGATTTGTTTCTTATGTAGGTATATTTGATTATATTAATTTCATGTGTTATTCTTGTCAATTTTGGCCATTTAGTAGTTATATATTTCATGTGTTGTCTTTTTTTGATATGCGCTATGTTTTTTCTAATGGACCGTGAGAGCCTTGCGCCAAGGAAACTATGGAGGTTTCCATGTTTATTTACATAGGACCGTCAGAGCCTTGTTGTAGAGGATGAACCGGGGGTATTGATAGTGAGAGATAACTAGGAGGCCGTTTATGATTATTTATGCTATGTTGACCCAGGTGGTATTGACCGTCAGAGCTACCTAGAGGTCGTTTATAATTTATTATTTCCATGTTGACCCATGGGTATAGACTATGAGGGCTACCCAAGTGGTTATTTGTTAACGATTAGTTCTATGTTAAACCATAGAGGTTAGACTATGAGATCATTCCTAGAGGGTTTTTATTGATTGATTGCATGATTGGGATGAGTCTTCCCAGCCAAAGAACAATCTTGGGCTCAGTCTTAATAGATTATTTAGATGGACTTCCAAGACATCTGTTTTTTTATTTTATACAAGGGATACAAAGCATAATCTAGATCCCAAGATTTCATTATCCAACGGTTTGAATAATTAGTAAATGTAAATAAATATAATTGAAAACTGTAGGATAGTATACATTTGAGAACTTCCTAGATTATTACTTTATTTCTACATATTACTTGCTATATATATTCACATAGTGTTAGGAACAGATCTATTAGTGGTTTTATAGTAGGATTCGTCTCAAACCCTATTTGGGTCATGCTTTTGGACCTAAACAAATTATATGATTTTAGGTATAAATAAGGGAAATCACCCTTCTTCATCAGGTATTTGATTACTATTGGAGCTCGAGAGAATGGGACTTAGATGAGGCTGGCCATGTTGTTGGAGTTTACTGATATCCTGTACTTTGGTATCAGAATAGTATTTCCAGCATTTTGACTTGTTTGGATGAATTACTAGAAACATGTGACATGCATCATTTATAAATGCTCTAGATTTTATATTACTATCAATCTTATTCAGTTCACTTTTATTGTATGGCATTACTATTTTTGTTGTTGTTACTATTTTCTTTAGTCTATGTATACTCTTCCAATGAGGGCATATTTTCCCCATTTTCAGACCTTTCACTCACTGCTAGTCAGTATCCACTGGTGATTGGGGTAATGCTCTTGAGTTTATGTGACCAACTGGGTTCAGGGAACCTTTGGGTGTCACTTGAAAATAGGATGTTTCAGTCATTATCTTTAATAAACCTAAACCATCTACTTTTCCACATGTTCAACTATTTTCATGTGAATATATACATTAAGACCACTAATCAGAATATATTTCACACTTTTCTCTATAGATATAATTCCTATATATTTTAAAAGAAAATATCACCGCTGATATGTCTAAATAATAATAGGTTAATTTTTCTTAGGAATAATTAATTGATGTGAATCATAAACTACATAAAGGAAATTAAATATAAGGATATATTCCAATTCTTTTTTTAGGAATAATTGTATATTAAAAACCTTTGTTTTCAACAAGGTAATTTGACTATAAGTAAAGTGACTAACCTTATATTGGTATCCCTGAAATTTTCTTCAGATTCATATATTCATATGAACTTGACTAACTTCTGAGTTAACTTCATTGCTGGATTAAACAATCTTGGTAAATTTCCCACACAACATTAGTAATACCTATCCAATCCAAAAAAACTATATATCGTCATCACCATTGTTGGTCTAGTCCATTTCTTAATAACATTTTCCTTTTATGGATTTATCGATATATACTGTATCATAATTATATAATAATTAAATGATACATTATATAAATAAAATTCACACTTTCTATATTTTTCAAGTAGTTTCAATTTTTTCAAGATAATTAAAACAATCTTTAAAGATTATTTATACTAATACATTATCTTGGAATATATTAGAATATCATCTATAATTACTACCATTATTTTATCAATTTAATATCGAAAGATTCTGTTCATGTGATCCCTAAAGCAAACAATGGAATTTTTAAGTCTTAATGACATCATTATGAATTCATAGTGTCCATATTTTATGTGGATGTTTTTTGACTATATCCTCCCTTTTAACCATTAATTGATGACATACTGATCAAATTTGATTCTTTGATAAGTATTGTTCCTCTTTAAATTGTTTAAATAAGTCATCAATACATGGTAGTGGGAACTTTTTCTTGATTGTGAATATTTTATGTTCATGCTTGTCAATTTAAAGGTGAATTGATCCATCATACTTTTTGAAAAAAAGGAATGATACACCTCATGATGAGGAACATGATAATATAAGCCTTTTCAAATTATCTTGATGTTTCTTATTCCCTTCATCTAACTCAATAGGGTTTATTCTGTATGAGCTCTTTGATATTTCCAAAGATCACGGAATGAGTTCAATTGAAAAATCATCCTCATGATTTGGGTAAAGTCTAGGAAACTCATTTAGGAATACATCAAAATATTCCCATAAATAGTCATATATTCAATATAAAATTTCCCCTAACCATTTGAGCTATATTCTATTCACGATTCAGTATTAAGATAAATATAATGAAATTAATTTAAATAGAGAGTTCATGGTTAGTATTACACCAATATATGATCATAGGTTGATTTTGGATTTAAACTGTGACTTACCTATCTGGAAAATTAATATGGGATCTTTGTATATTGATACAATCCATGCCCAAAGTCATATGAAATATTACTAAAGTGGGAATAAGAAATTTATTTGGAAGTGCATTCCCACCAACATCTATTGGAGCGGAGGTATAGAAATTTTATGCAATAATAATACAACTATGAGTTTTCGTTGATAGTTCAATATCTAAACATTGGAGAAACAAATTAATAGTCTTAGATACTTTTCAATATATTAATGAATTAATATAGCTACACTGAAATTAGATGTCTTCAATATTGAGTACATTTTCCACCACACAATTTCAAAATTCTTTCATTCAACCCTGACTAAATCCAAAGTGGTTAGTGTGAGTACCATTAAAAAACAATTACAGTAATATATTTTATGATAAATAAAATCCATCCTAATTCATCTTAAATTGTTATACCTTTATTTTAACCTATTACATTTTAGGTTTATCCGACATCACATTTGTTTCAACATAGGCTGTTCTAGGTTCTATCCACTTATCCTTAATATCATAATTTCAAAAATTACTAAGCCCATATTTAATATAAAGGAAACACAATAACAACATACCTGAATATTAAATCACTTTATATGAATATTCTTTAAACCTCACAATAAATTACACCCCAAAATCTATATTCTTATTATATTTAGAGATTAGATACATAAACAAATAATATTACAACTTCAATATATCCCATAAATAGTCTTATAACATGATAAGATTTAGAATTATCTTACATAATTTTCTCCTTCATAACCTGGGAAATGAAAACAAATGAATGGGTGATCTCAGATGTTATTAAGAGTAAAATTGAGAGAAAACTATCAAATATCATAAGTGAGTATAAGATAAAAAATGGGTATACGAATATAATTATGGTGTATAGAAAAAACATCATGGAGTCATATCCAATAAAAAATAGATCACAAATAATGGGTCCTAGAATAATGATTTTGGACTTATATATTCCATGATAAATTAGAGTGAAAACAAGAGCCAATAATGATGATCCATGAAAACCTAACACATGCATAAGGTTGTGGCATAAAAATTATCATAGAAAATAATTAATTTTGTTGGGTGTAAAGGCCAAGATCATCATAATATAGTGGAAAGAGACCAATATTAGATTCTGTTTTCTCCCCAATCCATGGATTTTTAACTCATGAAATATAATTATTTACCCAATGCATTTGAGGGATGCATAATTTCAAGTCCACCGATAATTTAGTGGATAGAATCCCTAAGAGGGTTGGGTTAACTCCCTATTCCCGTTAAAATCATGATATAATGATTTAACCAATTCATTAGAGGGATACATAGTTTCAAAACCATTATTAATATAATAAAAAACCATACATATGCAAACAATATAAACATTAACACATTTTTAATTCCATTATAGATTAATTAACACATGGAAAATATTTGAGTTTCATGAAATCATATATAATTAATTATTATAATCAATGCAGATAAATATAGTATATGGTAACATTATATCATATTATCTATATAGCATAAAAATCATTAAATTATGTTAACATTGATGAAAAATAGCTTTATAAGAGCATTCCAATTTAATTTTTGAAAAAAGACGAAATAAACATTAATTTTTTGATATATTTTTTTAAATGAAAATATCAAATAAAAGAAATTGAATAAATATTTCTTTAGAGAACAATTAAAAATTAAAGTGGAAAATTATTAAATTAAATAGAAAAACTATGGTAAAATTAATGCGTAAGAAAAATTTTTAATAAAAAGATTACTTCTATAATTTATAAATAAGGTCAAAGTTGGAAAAAAAAGACCATACAAAAAAATGATAAATGAAGTTCCATTTAAATTACACTTATGAAGACCATAAGATATCATATATTGACATATAATGATATTCCTAAAAGAAAATAAAATATATGGAAACAAAGGAGAAATATTCCAGGGTGTGAACAAGGGATAATGCCAACTCCACTTACAAAAATATTTCAGTTGAATTGTAAAATAGAGAAAGGTAAGATTATAATGATATTTGTAAAAAAAATGATAAATATATTACACACATAAATGTTTTTTATAGATAATTACATATAATTTCACTAGATGGAAGTTCAAATACAAAAAATCCTGAATTCAAAGTGAGATTGGTAATGAAACGCTCATGACTTTGGTACCTTTTTAATCAAAATACATTGAATTAAAGAACCATTGATTTATTTATAAATACATTAAAATAACATCAAATTATGATAAAACACATATATATTTATAATACACACCACATATAAGAATGAAATTGGTGAATATAGAACTTATCTCAATGAATAAAATTTGAGATGAGAAAACACTTAATTTTACTCCCAAATAGCCTGAATGTAATTTAACCCATCGTAAAATAAAAATTATAATCTTAATAATTTTTTAAAAAAACAATATTCATATTTATAAACTTCTGTAAAGTTCAATTATATTAATTTATTTCACATATATTAGTTATTCATTGTCTATTTTCATCATCAAATACCAATAATATTGATTATTACATGCAAGATTCATTATATCAATGTTAGTTTTCATTCATTGATATAATGTTCATCATTATAATATTAGTCACGGTAGTGGTATAATTTTTTTTCAATTATTTATATATTTTCAATTTTGTTTGATTGTTGGTATGTGCATGGTTCATGAGCATGGAATCTATTAAAAACATGTTTTAGGTACATTATGGATAAACATGAGTTAATTTATCTTGATCATTCATTTTATGTCATCATTCTTGAAACACATTAATGGAATAAATTATTAATTAATATCATATATTTAAAATATTAATGTCTTTATAGTTATTTAGTAGGAAAATAATTATGTTACTTCGACATCACTCATGTGGATGGTTGAATCGTTTGTAATAAGAACATGCTACACTAGTGACTGAGTAATATTTTAGTGTAATTAACTAATAACATGATTTTTATAGGAATAATGATAGTAATATAAAATAATTACATTCGAGGATTATTTATATATACAATGGATGTGATAATTTAATTAAAAAACAATGATGAACTTGGTACTCACTTTGATGTATTTTGTCCTTATAGACATGAGTTCGTTCATAATAATGAATTTAGGCTTCCTCATTAGAACCATAATCTAAAAATATTCTACAAATAATTTAATAAATGTAAATGGGTAGGGATTCGGGAGAGAATAAAATACTTTGAGTTGTTTTAGATGGGTAAATAAGGAGTATTTTATTGGTGACTTTGGAGTGTAATTTCCATAAATATTCATTTCCATAGGTGTAATATTTTCATTTTAAAAGGAAAGTGGATAAAAAGTGAAAACCTAATGTATATGGGTATTTCATCCATTAATCAAAATAATTTATCGACAAGGTTTCATGATATTGTATGTCTTTACAACATTGATTAGTCATTTTTACCATATTTTACCTTTACCTTGGTAATTTAATTTTTACCTTGATAACCACTTTATATGTCCAAATAATGGAATTTTAATATTTAACTAATCTTGAAATTATGATTAAAATTTTGAGCTCCATTTAATTTAATATAATTTTTATATATTATAATTTTATCTTCTAAATGAAAATATATAAATAAAAAACAGATTTCATCAAAAATGCCTTTTTAAACACATGGTGTTCATAATATTTTTTATATAATTTTTTAATTGTATGAATATTAAAATATTTTTATATAAATTACATTATTTTTATCATTTAAAATGATTAATTTACTTTGTAAAAATATATAATAATTAATAAAAATGGTTCTTTGAAAAATTTCATTTTTCAATGTTAAATAATTTTAACAACATCTTATTAAAATTATTTATTCATATTATAACCATTTGATTTTATCAATCCATTGGTATGAAAATATTTCGTGGATTTTTATAATTATATAAAATCATTCCATAATAATAATAAAAATATATAATTCATATAAATAGGGTTTTATAATAAAATATTTTAGTTATATATATATTATTTTCACTTCATTACAAGATTTTTTTATTATTGTTGAAATATTTTATTTTAAATTACTCAAATTATCGATTTTATTTTTTTAAAATTCCCTATATCCAACAACCATATTTCAAATAAACATATTTTTGACAACCATATTTCTTACAACTATATATATAACAATCAAATTTCATTAATATATATATAGGCTTACTAACATTACTGACATATTTCATCCTATTAATTTAATATTCTCTCATAATATATATTATATTTTTAATTAATTTTCGTATTTCCATAGTTTCAATTAGTGTTTTGATATTCATGGAAAACTATGAGGGTAAATATTTTAATATCATGGTATTTTTATTTTCTAGTATATTTTTTATATATGAAATTTTTTTAATGATGTTTAATATTGAATAATTTTAATTCTCTATGATTTAATTTGAGAAGTCATATTCTCTATCAATAAATTTCATTATTCTTCTTGTTAGTTCGATAATTCTTTTGAATGGAATTATTAAACACAGTTTAAAAAAAACTAATTGAAAAATTATGTGGAATTTCAAAAATCATTGATGATCATCACCTAATACCTAAAGAAGACTATCCTTTGGGACCAAATTGTTTGTTTTTTTTTCTACCAATTATTCCAAATAATTCTATAGAGAATAATTTCAAATTAATTAAAATGGTAATATAATGTAAAGAAATAAATTTAATTGATTTAAGATAAATTGGAATATACTTACATTTTCCTCTTAATTTTAGATATTTACCATGATTCCATATTTATTTTTCTCACTTTTATATAATAAAGTATCATGAGGAACACAACCTTTAATATTAAATTAATTTTTATAAGAAAATAATGAAATAATATAGTATCAGATAATTTAACTAGACTAACCAAAACAACTAGGTTTCATATCTTAATTATCCATGTAATATGAAACATAAATTTCATTTCATTAAAATAAAATATTATAAATAGTTACATAATAAATAAAAAATAATAATATGAAGAAAAAAAATCCAATCTATAAAAAACTTTATAACTAAAAAGGGTCTTAGTTTCATTAATCCATAAACCAGATTGTAAATAAAAAATCAACATATCAAAAGGCTTTTGATATTTTTTCTTCAATGATGAAATAATATAGAAATGCGTTGTTGTGTGTGTGTGGTGCATTATTTTAGATTTATTTTAAGTAATTTTAGTTCTGGTTTTATTTTTCAAAACTGGTTGGATCTTAAATGATTTGGGCCAAAACGACGGGGTTTTAATTGAGAAAGGATTTGCGGGGTTGGTCTTGGTTAACTTTATTCTAAATTATGTTCTTCCATTTTAAGTTTTCATTATAAAATTTTATTTTATTAATTTTTGTTAATTTTTGTTATTTTTGTTTGGATCAGTTTTATTTTATTTCTATTAGTTAGGTACTATTTCCATATGTTCAACTTATGTTTTTTATTAATTCAATTTTGTTTATTTTGGAACATATTCATTATGTTGGATTAGTTATATTTGGTAATATATTTTCATTTCATGTTAATTTAGATTTATTTTCTCTGGTATGATACTGTTTAATATATTTTAATATATTTTAATTTAGATAAGATATGTTCAATTAAATTTCTTTTTTATTTTGTTTAATATTTTTTGTTTATTTTAGTACATATTTATTTATTTTGAATGAGTTATATTTTTTCTGTCATTAAATTTCAATTTTATTTAGTCTTATCTATCTTGGTTTGATTCAATTTTATATATTTTAATTTATTTTCATTCATTTAGTTTAGGTTCCCATTGATTTATTTCATTTTATTTCTGTATATATTATTTTATTTTTGGATCAAATTAATATAATTTGATTCAATTATATTTTGTTATATATTTTCTTTATTTCAATTTTATTTAGTTTTATCTACCCTAGTATGATTCAGATTGGAATATTTGACTTTATATTCATTCAATTCTAGTTGATTTAGCACTAGATTGGTTAAGCCTATCATGTTTCTCTAAATTCAACTTATGATGATTATTGTTAGATTTTATTTGGTGGACTTTGAGAATTTATTATTACTTTTACTTAATTCAAATAGCCTCTTCTAGTATGGATTCAATTTAATTTTCTATAATTTTTGTAGAGGATTTTGGGCTTATTAAGTTTTTTTCAATTCAATTAATTTTCTGTATATTCAATTTTACTTTTTTAGTTTGGTTGGGTTTATTTCACTTCTATATGGTCCAATTTAATTATTTTTATTTTTTATTTACTTAATTTACTAATTGGTTACAAAAGGTGTTATTAACTTTACCTTGGTTCTTTTTTTAGTTTATTTTGCATAGTTCATTGAAATTTGTGTTGGTTACATTCAATAAGGTATGTACCATAAATTTTTAGTTTTTCTGATTATTTTTTGGTAGATTTAGTTAAATTAAATTACATTTGGTAAAATGTGGTTTATCTGTTTTCAATAAAACATGTTTTGGGTTGGTTCAATTATATTTCATTTATGTTATTTTTTATTTTCATTCATTTAGTTAAAATAAATTTCATTATTTTCATTAATTATCTATCAATTCGGTTTAGTTCAATGTAAACTTGTTCATTTCAAGTTACTTTGGTCTCATTTGATTCTATCTAGTTCATTTAATTTTTTTTTTCTGTTATTCGTGTTGGGTTTAATCTCATTGATTATGTTAAATTTCATTCATTTTTATTCCATTAGGTATTTTAGGGTAAATTGTTTTCTATTTAATTTAGACAAGGGATGGTTGGTCCAGTTTTATAGGGTAAAGTTAGGTTTGGATAAATTTTATTCCATTAGGTTTTTTTCATGTCTGGTTGTGTCAATATAGTATTTTTAGGATTGGTTATGGTATGTTTGGTTGGATTCTACCTTGTTGGTTTAGATCAGTTGTGTTTATACTAATTTGAAACATCTTAATTTGTTTAATGTCACTTCATTTTAGTTTCAATATATTTTAGTAGAGAGGTTTTACTTTGTTCCCACATACAAAATAGAACAAAACAAATTTGATCTAGCCCAATGAAAATAAACTGAACCAAAAAAAATTGAACTCAATTGATATAATTGAGTGGAATTTCTTATGTACTCACCTTAATTGAACTAAAGTAGATTAACCAAAATTTAATAGTATAAATAATAATGGAATTGAATTATTCAGTATTCATATGATATAAGAAAAAAAACTACATATCAAAATGAAACCATGTTGAAAATAACTATTATAACCCACCTCAACATGAACCAAATTATTCTAACTAATCCAAATTGAATCATGTTGAATATAATAAAAACAAATAGAAACAAACCATCAAAATATGAGTAAAAATCTACATAATGTTCCCACTAATAATATAATAAAAAGTTATTCCAATGAATAGTTTATATTATAACACATTAAATATGAGAGTAAAATGTTCTATGAGTTTTTATGAAAGATTAACAACCTATATATTAGATAATTAGTAGATACAATCAATTATTGATAAGAATTATTCAAGGGGAACCCATGAACACATCCCTCATATTTGAATATTTCACAATGTGAAAGATTTATATTAAACCCCAGATCTATAAGCTACTTCACCACTATGAAGCTATTAAAAAAATATAAAGCTTTTATAGAAAAAATAATATAAAAATTATTTTCCATGGGATCACTTATGCTGTCAAAATATCCTACTACACTCCTTCTAAGTGACATCAGGATGAGTCACTACCATTTAACCTTGAGTATAGTTAAAATCCACTTAAATACTTATATTAGGAGTGATAAGCTGAATGTTATAAGAGTTATCCACGTAAGGGAATTTCCCGTATTAAAATCATTATGCCCATATATATGAAATGAAGAAAAAAAAATTTGGCCTCAAATATTATTTTTCTAAAAAATTAAATCATTTAAAGGTTTCAAATGAATGGAATGTGATAAATTGTTAGATATATATCACAGTTCATATTCTTGTAAACATTGGATTTAATATATGGAGTTTGATCACCCGCCCATAATACACTTAAATGGTGGATTCTATGATTTACCCTCCCACAGATATATATATATATATTTCCATTCATATTCTTATAAACATTTCAAGTTATAGGGTGTTGGTTTTTTATTCAACATGTTTATTAGGATTTGGTATATTATTATTTCAAAATACTAGGATGAAAATGTGAATAAAAATATAAAATAGTATTATTTAATAATATATATTAAAGATAAATAAATATATTTATCCCAAAAATGACATTGAATGAAAAATCAAAATTTAAAAAAGTATATAGAAAAACATGTGATTTTTCAAGTACACTATAAAATAGGTTTTGTTGAAAAAATTTCATATGAAAATATATAAGGTAGAAAGAATAAATATTTTCAAGTATTATATAATATCATAGTAATAAATTACTTTTAACTTTTCATGATACATGAATGAAGTGTTCCCTAGAGTATGAATGTATTACATAACACTTTTATTTCAATTATTCATGTTAATTTTATCATATATAAAATGTTTTTTAATTTCATTAATATTTGTAAAAGTTTTAATTTATATTTAAAAATACAAGAACTGATTATATATAAAATTAACTAATACCATAAACTCTATGTTGTTTCACCACAAAACCATATTCCTTTACTGTGATAATAATCAATCAGAAAAATCAATAATCTCATATGCTCAGTACCAATAATGTCTTGTAAACCAAATAACATGACATAATTTTATGTTATCCAAACTTTTCATAACTCCATCAACCTCATATTCCTGAAATTATTTCCATCAATGAAATTATATCATAGATTCATTGGAAAAAATATTCATTAATATAATGTTACATATTCATTTATATAAAATTTGTTTAAAATTATTTACAAAAATGTAAACCCATGAATTTCTCTATTTGTTTCCAAATTCTATCCAAATTATTTCTTGAATTATAATAATGTTTTTTTCTATAGTGTACACATAAAAATACTTCATTCCTTTTAATTTATATCCATAAATTCATTTTGTTGGGCCATAATTTATGTATTCCAATCCCAAACCACTTTTATCATTTTTAATCTCATCTATTTCTATAGGATATTGTTTATCATGAAAATAAATAATTAGCAATAGAAAATAATATATTTTAATTTTATCATTAAATTCTTTCTTTATTTTTTAAACACACACTAGATGTTAGGGGAACTATTATCCCCTAGAAACTGGTATCTAACGTATAAGTAGTGGAAGTATCATATACTATTAGTGGCGATATATCAATAGTCAAACTAGAATGTAAAGTAAATTTCTGACATTGAAGTGATGCAGAGATAGAAACTAAAAGAAATATCCATAAATAAGATGATAGATATTTATATGGTGGTGGGAGGTATGGAGAATAAGTTTCCTTTAAAGTGGATAATGGGTTTATATATGTTGGTTAGATGTCTAGAGGATCAATGTACTATACAATAGATAGTGTGCATGGGTACTAAAAAGGGTTAATAGCATTGGCACTACTATCCTATATGATTGTGGGAGGAAAGGTATATAGAGAAGGATTAGTCATTATCAAGTACTAGAAACAAGACAACATCCCCACTAGTGGATTTCAATTTCGTGGTTAAATAAGTATTGTGTAAGGGTAAAAGATGTTATCGATACTACATGTATTCATATAATAACTATTAAATACCATCCTACACACTGGTGTACCCTTTGGTTCCCTCTCTGTATCCTCAGTGTAATAGTGTTGTCTCCATAGTGATGTTACCTAACATAAAATATATGATAAAATAATATTATCATTTGTAAAAATAATGGATAAAATGATTATAAATATAATTATTTATAATCATACATTTTCCCCACTATGTAATCATAAAATAGATCACTAGATAGGGAACTTAATACTCATAGAGGGGATTAAAAATGTCATCCTCAAGTCTCTGATATGTTGCAAGTTTCTTTGAGTTTTTCTTCTTCAGAATTCCTTAAACACAAATATGGTGTCTTGAATATTTAAAATAGTAATGTTAGAAAATTAAAAATAAAGAAAATGTTAAATAAATTGATTCGATAACATAAGATGAAAATTAAAAGTTACAACATCATTTTTATCAAAGAAGTTTTTAACTATAGAATAATAAATAAATTATAATTTTATATTCTATTATCACTATGACAACACAATTCATTGTGATTTTTTATTTAAATAGTAAATATTTTTTTTAAAAGTATATTTACTCAATATACTTAATAATATTAATTATATACTATATATAAAAGTTATGAAAAACACGTACCACATTATAATAACCAAAAATAAATTCTTCACATTGTATCATTTCTATGCATGCTCTGTTATAATATATAGTCTAAAATACATTATAACAACTGGATTATCTATATCGTCGAAGTGAATTTTTTTGTTAACCTAGAAATGTTCTTTCAAAACATCAATACCACACACGAATTCATCAAAAACAAGTCTAGGAATAATTTCAAAATTAATAGAAAATTGTTTCTTAAAGGATTCGTTATAAAAAATACTTGTCTAACATGTAATACAAGAATGTAAGTCTCACATATAAAAATTTTATTTTTTATATCAATCACTCTAAATCCACATTGGTAGATATAAATGCCTTATCATTTCATTTAATCAAACCACTTGAATTTCATTATTTTGATATGACCTTAGGCTTATCAATCTAATAAAATCAATCACTATAAAAATGAATATTAAAATATATTTTTTGATTTAGGATTCTGGTATGATGTACTAGAATAATAATACATTGTTGTTCTTAATGTGACATTATCATGCTATGTTTCAAAGTTTTCAACACAACTATTTATAATGTATTTTAATCTATTGACAACTATTTACTTATAATCTTATTCCACATTGTTTTTACCAAATGAAGACTCCCTTATGTCATCGTAAACATCATCTATTGGTAAAATTTATAGATGTAATATATCAACATAAAATATTGAATAAGTATATATGACTAAATCATATAAAAAAGAAATTTTTTACCCTGGAATTTAACCAAACAATACATTTTTCTGTTTAATTTCACCTTCATCTTTATAGATAAATATTGATGTTTTATTTCTATAATTTCCATTTGTTCTCTAGAAATATGAAAATTCTATGTTTCCTTAAGAAATAAAAGAATTAGTTAATAATAAAATTTATTTTTATTAATTTACATGATCTAATCATCAATTGAACCATAGTTAAATAATATCTTATAATAATGCATTTACAACTCTTCATTACTCAAGGTACACAATATGTATGATCTTGATATCCCACCTATTTGGGGTAGTGAGGGAAATGTAGGATTAATGAAATCATATTTCCAAATAGATTATTAGGTAATATAGAAACATTATCCAAGTATGTTGAACAAAAATCCATGTAGACCTACACTAACATACCTTTCACAATAGATCCTTCATGATAATTCTTCTGGATCACATAATATTTCAATATATTAAATATTATTTATATCATATAAATCAAAAAGCATAAAAAAGAACACAAAAACGAAATTATATAAGAATATTCATATTCAAGAGAGACATATATGAGGACCAACAATATTATTAATTTATTTCTAAGTCACAAATAATGAATAGTGCATCCTTACAAATTTTGTTAAAAACACTTATTCTCATAAATTGTTACCAAAGGTCTTGATAAATTAAACATAACCTAACCATAATGACCCTTACATTATGTGATATTAAATTCTGACTCTATAATGGAATCAACTAACACAATTGGACCTGAATTCCTGAGTTTTAAGGGATTTTAGTTTTATATTATGAGTATGAATCCTTTTTGAAATGTTTCTTGGATAACCATATAGAAACATCAAACGTTCTCGGACTTAATGAATTTTTTTCATTATATTTTTCATTAAAAATGTAAAAGTAATTTTATATTGATTCTAATCAATTAAATCAAGATGAGGTCTGGGTTTTATACCCCTACCCATTAAATCATGACATGATTGAAAATAATCATTTTCTATTTTATATTTATAAAACGTTCATATATAATTTCAAACATGTTTTCCTATATACGGATAATTTAAAAGTGGTGACATAATAAATTAAATAAACCATGTGGGAGAAAAAAAATAATATTTCTATTCTCTAATTTTTTTTATTAATAAAAGAACTATTTATTAAATTTATAAAATTTTATTCACTCTTTCCAAGAACATAATTCAAACCATAATTTTCTTTAATTATATCATCCCATAAAATTAATTAAGGTGTTTCTTCTATCTCTAGTAAATTATAATAGTGTGTATAATTTTTATTAAATGGATAGTCCTTATGTATGAATCATTGATACCCCAAGAAGATGAATTTTTTATAAAAATTAAATCTTCCAAAAGATGAATTTTTCAAACAAATAGGATTACATTGTTTATCTTTACACTCTAACTGGAAATTATTATATACGTAGGTAAATGAATAATAACCCATAATAAATACACATGAAAAATATATAAATCCTTTGGAAATGAATCACATGACAACACATTGACGGCCTAAACCTATTTTAACTCATTTATTTATGGGTTCATGTATATGTAAATGTCTTTTCTAGGATCACTATGTAAAAATATTAATATAATCGTGATATTAAAAAACATAATAAAAAACGTAGAAAGAGAAAATTTATAAATGTGAATGAAAATAGGGTGAGTAATATATTCAATATCTATATGGGGAAATTGATACACACCATCACATGATAATCCAAATATGATATTTCATAGGATAGTTGTAAAATAAGAATATAGATTAATATATTTATTCTATGACCATTTAAATAAATAATTAAATATTTTAACATTATCTATATTTATTCCATCTATATTTCATCTCATATTTCATACAATTTTTCCTAATATTTTTTTAAAATTTTGTAATCAATGAAAAGTCCCAAATAACATGATCCAGTATAAAACCTTGATTCACATATTTATTCATCTTACAAATGGATGTAACACATTATTTTAACTGATTAAACTATAAAGTTTCATTGAACAATAGTAATAAATATTTAGGGAATTAATGGATATTAAAATATGAAAATCCAAATGTTTCAACCATCTTTAATTTCATGTAATAATTTTCTATAATACATGCATCATTATGAATTATGTTCTTTGGAAATTTATGGATATGTTAAATCATAGTACTACTAAAATGTTAAATCATTTTCCCATGATATATTCGAATTAAAAAATCAATATTGGTCATTTATTCATACTCCTAATATACTCGGGTATTCACATCTTCCATCTAATTTCGAACTTGATCAATTTTATAATTCTGATTAATAGATGAAATTTGTGTTCCCAAATTTATTTCTTCTTGAACTAGTCTACATGAAGTATTGGATTGATAAAATATGGAAACCAATCATAAATTAAATTTTCCATGCCAATATTTTTAGCTAAATAAGTACCATTCTTTTCTTGGTAATTTTCACTATTGTGATACAACACATGATATTTTCTTGGATGTCTTTTTAGTTCTAAGATAACTCTATTACTCAAGTGTTAACCATAACTTTATAATGAAATAAAATCTGGGATATTGAATTAGTCCATCATCTGAATAATTATTGAATAAAAAACTAAACAATATTTCATCTATTTTTGAAAATCAACAGTGAACTAAATCAATATTTTTAATAAAAATTTTATCCATTATAATATAAATAAACAGACTATCAGTGACATTGATGATTCTAAATAATAACATTTCTACTCATTTATGATTATTTAATGTACTATATAGACTCACATACTTATTATTATAATTATCAATTAAGTAATTAGTAGGAAACATGTTTTAAAAAATTATATAATTCTTACAAAAATAATCTTGAAAATTAATCAACATGATTGGTACTGTTTCATGAGACTAAAGACAAAGATAAATAACATGATTATTAAAAAAGGATAAAAATATCTTAAATTGAAAGTAAATAATAATAATAATGTATAATAACTATATTAATAAATACATATTAGGGCCAAGAAATTATAAAAAAATATTATAAATAATTTGGGTTATAAAATATAGTTATAATTAATTCAAATTATTTGAATAATTTATTTAATACAAAATTTTTTTATTAACACTTTTATATTCAATTCTGATTTTACCTATATAAGACAATTAATTTTTTTAATAAAATAAAATAATATAAGTTCACTATTTTTCATATGTTGACCCAAATATTTGATTATATTGGATTTTATTTCAAAGTTTATTTATAATTGTTCTTTAGAATCTAATAAATGGTTCATTATATAACATATAGAGTATGAGGGAAAATAATTAGAAGTGAAACAAATAGTATGAATTTGGCCATCTAATTTGAATTAAGTACCCAAACTTAGCATGATCAAATCAATTTAGTGAACTACCCAACAATAGAATATCAAAATCAATTAATAGATCAAGCGACTCAAATGTAAATTATTGAAAGAAATCTAACACATTGGTATTTTAAGAAGAAAATTGTAATGATCTAAATTATTTTCATTTATTTCCATAACTATCAGAACTTATTTCATCTCATATTGTCTATATAGTAATACTTTATTTTAGTGATACAATTTCAGAATCTTATATATATTTATGAAACAGGTTTTAAAATAATGTAATATATACTCCTTGTATAATTAATCTTTTTTTCATGATTCCAAAACTAAATATTTAATTTTAATATTAAAAAATTTAATGAAAAACAAATTTTAAAATGGAGTAAAACAATCCTTTTAATAAAATGGATAAATCCATGAAAAATAAAATTCATGTCTTTAATATAGTACTGTAAAATAAATATCAAACAAAAAATTATTGATAGGTTATAAAACAAATTCCAGTATGATGTGAGACTAAAATTACTATAATAATAAGTTATAGTGATTACAATTTTATGTAGTGATTGTAATTAAAAATATATAATAATAAAAAAAGAATCTTTAAATTGGAATTAAAATATACCAAATCCCCAATATTTTTGAAATAAATAGAATCAAATGAAATAACTTTCATGAAAAAAAATTATTTTAATGATGTAAAAAATTAATAAATACTATAATATTTAATCAGGAATAAATATGTACAATTTATAGGAAATGAAAATATAAATAAAATCTCAAAATAAATTTATTAAAAGAAAAGAAATGATTGGAAAACATTGACAATATTTTCACTTTTATAACCAATTATACGTAATTATAAACAAAAGACAATATAAAATAACAAAATTTCATTTTGTTCATTTTTATAAAACATAAAACCATGTCATAAAATAAATAATTATAATTTCATTCATCTATGATTTTTTTTCACATTTTTAATGCCTTACACTAAAAATTATTAATATATGAGGTATAATACAGTTGAATAATTTTCTTGAGTAATAAGTATTCATTTAATGGAATAAATTTAAAAAACCATGTGGAAATTTAATCAAAGTGAGTAATTGGTTAAAAAAATTAAATTTCAAATGATTGATGCATAGAAAAGGATTCAGGTTATCTCAATTAATATAATATTGAAAGTTAACTAGAAACATAAGGAATAGCAATGTATTGATATGATGGTGTTTTGAAAACCTATGCGCTATGGAAGACAAACTCATCTTAAAAATTACATATGGGTGAAGTTAGAACAAAAAATAATTTTGGTGAGATGATTGAAGGGATATCATAAATTAATGGTGTCTTCAATGAAATATTTTAGGATGATTCACATGGGACACAACATGGAATATGGGAGGAATTATATTGTCAATTGAGATAAATCATAGAATAAGGGATAATTTATAATATCATCCATTAGAAATCAAGTAAGAAGGAAGAGTACCCATGATTAATCGAGAGAAATCATTGAAGAAGAGAACAATTCTATGAATGGTCAATATAAATTAGAGGAAAAGGGAGTTAGGGCTGGAAAAAATGTGGTGGAAAACCTATTTTTTCTAATGAAATTTGATTTAAATGGTTTCTATGGGAAATAAAAAATCATTCATATAGATTTCATATAAATATAGGTCAATAAATCAAAATATATTCATCAATCAAAAGGTACTATAGTCGATATCTAGTATCTCCATGCCTATAATATTTAATTTTTAGTTCTTATCACCACAAGCTAGTATGCCTATGGCTGTTATCAATGACTTACATTCCATATAGACACATGCATGTTAGTGGAAATAAGATTCCACATATATGAATATTGAAATATTCAAAAAATAACCATGTATATATATAATTTATATCCATCAAGATTTTCACTCATGGATATAAATACAATTTCTATTAGTATAAGTTGAATTATAAACTTACAGTTAAAAAATTGATAATTTCACAGAGGCCATTATTTAATTTTTAACTCTAAATAATACCCACATTAAATATTTATAATAATGATAATGATAATATTATATCCCATCAAATGATCTGAATCATATATATTTAAATACGATTTGTTAAAAAATAAATCTGTATTTTTTAATTAAGATATTAAATAAATTATATCATTTAGATTTACCACTAAACTCATCCTCTAAATCCTTATAAAATTTTATCAAAACATGAATAAAAAATATTTTTTAATTAAAATAAATATCATTATATTATTCATTCAACAAATAAATAAATACTATTCCACCAACTAGTGAATAAATATTTATTTTATATCCAACTCATATATATTCCAAAATAGAATAATTGGTGATTGAATTTATGCAATTAAGATAACTAGAAAAATTATTCTTCCTCAAACATGATAATATTTTTTTAATAAAAATGAGAAAATCGGCTCTTAATATATAAAAGAAAAAAACATGAAAATAATATTTATTCTTATATTAAATTCAAATAGTAAACAACCAAGATTTTGGAGAAACATGTTTTTTGACCCTTTTGGCCTCTTTCATAGTGTCATTAGGTGATCTTTTCAAAATTCCAAGATTGATGTCCAAGAACAAATCTTGGAATCCATAATGAATGAAGTCAATATTGTAATGGAATCAACCTCCCATAAATGATTAGAATTTAATATAATGCCTTTATTATGATATCTCATCAAGGAGATTGTAAACTTGTGTAATCAACCTATATGCTTGATATATATTTATTTACATACATGAAATAAACTCATTGATAAACCAAAATGACCATGTAATTAACCAGATAGTTCTATTTCAATCAAAGGACATGAGATTTCATATTTTGGTCAGAGAAGAGAAAAATAAATTATTTAATTATTCAATTAGTGTCATATCTCTTATGAAGCGCATGATGTATGCCAATTTCCAATGATCATATGTCATTATAGTTTGTACCAATACATTAATGTTCAAAATTATTTATATATATTAATAATAATATAATTATTGAGAATAAATAAACTCAACCAAATACATGAGTATCCCATAACACAATTAATATATGGAATTCATATTGGTGGTTATATCCTTACAACCACCACTCCTTGAGATTACCATATGTGGAACTTCTTGATCCAAATCCTCTTCTGAATATGAGCAACCAACATCTGATAGTCAAAATATCATGTCTCTAATTTTATTGATTTCTTATGGACTATAGGATATATGTTAAAGAATATTTTCATATCACTTTTACATTCTCATTACAATAGGGAACTAATCTAAACATTCTATGTGGAAAATACACAAATGGAATTATCACATTAATTCAACATAAAATAACACTCATCATATGGTATGATATTTATCAACATTCAGGTATTTTAATATAAAATTAATCAAAATCACAATGTTTTTTGGGTCATGGGAACCATCTCCAATAGATTACCACATACACTAGAGACATATGATAAAAAAATTTAGTCAGCTACCCCTCACATGACAATCATGATTCTTCTTAGATAAAGATTTAGTAAATGGGGAGGGAATATTCTACAACATGGAAACTCTTTTTTTATAACCTCAAACATATCAGAAACCCCCTCAAGAGGTAATCCTAATAATTAATATTATCACAATATAATGTTGTAACATCATTACTATTAGGAACCACATAAAATTATAAAATAAATTTACATATCAAAATTGAATCTTTAGATACCTTATAAGATTAAATATATTTGAAATACGACAATGAATTGGAATGAAATTGTAGGTTTGAGATATTATTGATCACAACTCCTCTATAAAGGTAGACCACATATCAAAAATGTGATTTTAGATCATTATAGTTAGTTTAGAAACTAGAATATGTGTATTATTGGATAACTAGTTCCACATTACCTCTATAAGATAATAACATACCCTTAGTATACCTTATATAATTTAGGATAATTATAACAACTATCCAATGTGTCCCTCATAGGACTACTTGATATCCACCTACCATACTCAAGGATTAAGAAACAATAACCATGGTACAAACCATGGAATACATTATAGTTTTTATCACTAATATATAATGACTCATACTTATTCACTATATCTTTCTATATATATTTATATCAATATCTATCTCCCATATTGTATATTATAGAACATTTTTTTAGAGAGATATATACAATGTGAGTCTAGAAACAATTCCCTATTTTATTATTTCATAATAACTCTACTCAGTACATTTTCAATAAATATATGATTACATACTCTAAGAATACTCTTATATCTATTATGTAGAGTCCCGGTTTTCCCCTTATAAGACTTTAAAATATATCTATATATATTTATAGAGTCAGTCCCTAAGGTAGCACGCGATTTTGGGGCCCGGTGTTCCCAAAATTAGTTTTATAAAAATATTAAATTTATTTTATAATATGCGCCTGTAGCTTCTTAAAGACAATTGGTTAACTATTAAGAAAAATTGAATATTGGAAATCTGAGATTGGGGTTGATTTCGAAATGCAGTGTTTGCCATAGGTGGGGCCTAAAATGGGTTGGTGTAGGTTATTAATACTCCCCACTCATTGGTAGTATGATCAGTAAGTTAATTAATTCATTTATTTTGACCTAGATGCAAAAATCTATAAATTTATTTTCAAAGAAAAATTTTCAGGTTAAACCTCATAATACTAGAATATCCAACAATTACCTCCTTCCTCATTCAATTGGTGGATCTCACAAGATAATGATGAAACTATAGATCCTATCAGATCCGGAAGCATCAAATGTAGAAATACAACTACCATGTTGGAAAGAATGTTCTTCATCAATGAAAAATACATAATCGAGTTTGGACTTATTAGTTGGTGTTTTATTCCCATTTTATTAAATGAAATGATCAGATTCATCCTTGTTCTTGGATCTTCTCCAATTTTTGACTTTGAATGCACCCAGGTACAGAAACCATTTTCATTTCAATTGTATTCGATCCCTGGAAGTCCATTATTTATCATTGTCCATGAATTTTTACCAACAGTGTTCAAACCTCTATTATCATGATTCCCTCTATTATTTCATCGCATTCATCACCAATTGATTTCTAAGGTTCCTATTCTACAATTTTTAGGATGTATCGAGCCCAATCGGGCTACCTGAATTCGTAACCATTTGATGAAAGAGGGGTGGATTGATGAATTTGTCACAAATATGATTTTTTTGAGTTTCAGATAATTTTTTGGGTGATCTGAGATAAAATAATCAATGGTTGAAGGTGAGATGGAATGCTGGTTGTGTGAAGAATGTCTAACGAACCCACGAAGTCGATTTATTGTAAGCATTTGTTGGGATCTGCAAACCACGACTGGGTATTCAAATTTCATATAGACATAGGCCATAATTGATGGCATAATAAACATATTCAAGGGCCAAGACAGGATCTCGAAATCTAGTGAAAACTCGACTACACATAGTATTCAGATATAAAAACATTATGTGTAGCCCACTCAGTGGCAATGGATAGGGTTTTAGAAAATATAAGGATGACATGATGTTTATCCACCGAACACATTGTGTACCCCTTCTCAGGTTGGAAAAATAGTATGGAAGATCACATTAGTAGGAATGCTATGTGGGATTACATGACCTTGTAATCAAGTACACAGACATAGGTTCCAATAAATTTAAATGAATAATAAGACATGTCCCAATCCCTATTAGTTTGGACATTCAATGTAGTCCAACTAAATTTCATGTACTACTAAATGGGATGAGAGTTGTGTGCTGGCTAGAGACTTGGATAGGTGGTAGAGTGGGACCACATTCCATGTGTGTCCCATCACACATTGTATACCCCTGTACCTCTTTTGAAGAAAATTCAAGGTTCTCTATCTCCTCCATTTGAGCTAAAACTTTTTCCTACGAGTATCCAACAATTAATATTTTTTCATATAGAAAATGATAGTTACCACCATTATTCCTTTCAATATTTGATGTGAAAGTCTCCAAACGCAATGCTTGTTTAGGTGACGTTCGATGATGGTTGGGATCATAAAGAATCACCAGATACTATCGTGTAGAGACTCCAATATGGATGGGCAGTGGAGTCCTCTAGTCCTTCTAAGTAAAACCCCTATCAGATATGGATTGGGTCCTCAATGATTAGGGTGGAACGCCTTATCACACAGGGAGCAAGTTCCCAACCATTAGAGTGGAACCCCCAATCAGTAGGGGTACATGTCCTGTACAACAACGTCTTGAGGGGAGACCTCTGATGTACTACAGTGTGGGTCCTTGATGACTAGAGTGGAACACCCTCTATGGTATGAGGGTGTAGCTCCTAGACATCTAATTGGAACCCCCCATCATTATAGGGGTGTCTTCTCAATTTGTATAGTGGAACCCTCCTATCATAGTAAGCAATGTGTCCTCGACTACTAGAGTTGAACCCCACATTGGTAAGGGTGTGGGTCCTCTATAGCTGTGTACAGAGTGGAAACCCCCTAAGATAACAGGGCATGGGTCCTCTACTTCATGTTTGTGTCCCCCTGATAGTGAAACAATCTGATGAGGCATGGTTTGACAGGGAAAATTACCTAGGTGAAGAAGCATGAGATATTGGGCATCATTGATAAACTTTTTGAACTGTTGAAAAATCATCTTCTTAGGCTATGATATGATATGGTTATATCCTTACTCCCTTATTTGGAATTATTTTAACGAAGAATATATATATATCCTTCTCCATCTAATCAATGGATTTGGTTACTCTTCATCCAAGAGAAGTGAAGATGTACGGGGTATGCCACATTATTTCCATGATTATCTTCTCAAGTTTGGATGAGTTTATTATCCTGCTATTGGTGGAAAATACGTGATGAAATGTTCATCAACTCATCAGGTTTAAACCCTTGTGTTTGGACAAGCTTAATTTCTATATTGGTTTTGGTTGATCTATTATCTTTGACTTTATATTGCATCTAGTATATTTCTATTCAGGTTGTATATTTTACTTCCCCATTTAACTTTAAGGGTGTCATACTAGGTATGTATATACTCACCCATGTATTGTCTTTGACAACATGTGTTGTACCTTATGCTTATGAAAGATTGGTCCACCATGACTTCAGAAGATCTTAGGGATACTGGGTATTTGGACTACAAACAATGGTCATAGATTGGGATTCAGGATCCGTGTCCTCATTCAGTTGTTTACTTTTTCAGTTTTTTTCAGGTTGGGACATATTTCTTGTTGATCATTTATTTTTACCCTTTACATTACAGTTTACCATATCATACTTCTAGACAATCTAGAGGTTCATTCATCCTTTGTTTACATTATTCTACTGTTTAATATTCTTTTCATTCCTTCAACTCTTCTTCGTCAATATGGATGTGTGTGTACAAGTACATAAGAAAAGGAGTCCTTGAGTTTATTTATGCCTTCGGTGCTTGTCGCCACCCATGGCCTATGGAGGTGGGATTTGGGTAGTTGCAACTTGATCCACAACTTGGTTTTATTCATGATAGATTGGATTCAGATAAATTTCATTACATTGGAATTTGTTTAAACTACTCCCCTTAATGGATTTAGTTAGGTTTATGGAAATTATGTCAAATTGTATCTCATACATCTCTCAGGACAGGGAATCTAGTGATGGTGTTGCGGTCGATGTGTCCATTCACCCAGACCTTGATTATTTTCATGTCGACTTGGTATAAAAAGACATTACTTTTAAGGATCAATGGTACATTCCTTATTTAGGATTGAGACTTTAACTTCCCTTCTTGATTCATATCCACATTATATATATATATATATCCCTATTTGGATGTGTTACATCTTGGTAAATATGAGGATGCCTCCACAACAGTATCCATCATGGATAACAAATTTGAATCATAGTGATGATATGATTTTCAATAAGGTCTATGTTTAATGTCCATCCCATGAACCCCTTCTTCAATGTGGGATGTTTGAAGAACCTACACCTATCAAGAAACATATTTTTCTAGTAGTGTAGTGTGGGGTTGCATGAAGGGTTAGCATGCTTCATGATTTCCAAGGCTAGAGGCTGCCAAAGATCTGTATTGATCCATATACTCAGGTATGAGAGGATTGGATAGAGTCATTGTCTTATATCTTCAATATAATCTTGACAATGATGTATTATATGGTGGTATTTGAATCTAGCATCTTCCATGGAGCAATCGGGCATTGGTGGAGTCTCATTAGAAAAATTCAGAATGATTTGACACTCTTGTAGATGGAATTCTAGAATCTATTTTTTAATGATTATTACCCATCCTTTTTCACACAGTCTAGATCCTTGGGATTTTGGAGGTATAGTTGGGAGAGATGATGGGGGGTAAGTATCCAAAAATGTTGACATAAATTACTCTGAACTCTCTCGACATGATTCTAGAAAACTACTTCTAATCACAAAAGATTAAGCATATACTCTGAAGAGACATATGAGCCAACCATGTACCCTTGTGCATCCCCAAATTTTTTTGGTTGATAGAGAATGTATTTGTGATTGAGATAAATATATGTGAGGGATTTCAGATAAAATGATATGGTATTGGGTGCCACAAAGTTGAGTCATCTATAGTAGCTTATAGATGTTAGGCACTATGATCTCGGAGTAGGATATCTTCCTATAATCAGACCAAGAAATGTGTTCAGAGGTAGACAAGTGTGACAGGGTGGCCCAGGGATGGGTGCTAACTTTCCTATGATGGGTGAGGTCACATAGTAAAATACTACCCAACAAAACATGCTGAGTAGCATAGGAAGGTAAGTGATGGACCACCACCATAGAGGTAATGCGAAGATCAAGGATATCCCAAGAGAATATAGGGTGGTACCTAAGAAGGTAGAGCCACAATAGGAGCATAAGGAGCTATGGGTTGCATAAGACACTATGAGATCCTTTCTCCACCACCACCAGAAGACCCACGTCAGGTTTAGGGAGCTGGCAGAAAGGGTCATGGAAAACTGCATGTTTTGGGGGTTTATGAACCTACATCCCATGGGATGATTAAAGGATAATTATTTGTTTATTATAATCATTCATCATTATTATTAGACACAATTAATAATATTTCCTTTATTTTATACTATTGTTTTGAGAGTTAGAGCTCCCAGTTTAGGAAATATCCTAAGAGATTCATCATGAAGTTCTTACATGGAATGCTTCTTCTCTATACTTTATCTACTGACAGTGCGAGCTATCAGTTGGTGGAAAGAAATTCATGTGGGATATTTTCATCATCATGGTGGAATACCATGACATAATATTGGTTATTTATTGTTTATTCATGATCTCTACAAAGATTAACTATCACTATACATAAGTCAGATTCCTACACACTGGTGGGACGAGATTATCCTTTTCTAGCAAGAGAAATCACATGGAGAGACATGTGGGTTATTCAAGCAGGTGTCTGAAACCCATCACCGATCAATTAGTGAGTGTATCACTTAGAGAAAATGGATAGTTAGGAATTTGGGTTCCTTTAGTTGTGGAGGAATATATCGATGTCTTCCCTGAGGACATTCCTAGATTACTTCTGAGGTGGAAGATTATTTTTTTCATTGACTTGCATCCCAATACCGATCCGATATATTTTGTACCATATTGAATGGCCCCTACCGAGCTCTGAGAGCTACAATTGTAGTTAGAGGACCATAAATAGTTGGGTTTCATTAAACCAATTGTTTCCCATTGTGAATCTCTTGTTTCTTCTTTGAAAAATCAAGATTTGAGCCTATAGATTTTCACAGATTGTCATCACCTGAACCAGTCCACAATAAATAAAAAGTACCCCTTTATGAGGATTGATGACCCCTTCGACCAGTTACAAGGAAGATTATAGTTCTCAATGATTGATAATACATCCAACTACCACCAAAGATGGTATCCCAAAGTCACTACATACACCATGAGTATATAGGGATTCCTTTTGGGGTGATGAATTTCCATGTTTTGTTTTTTCCTTTGATGAATCTGATTTTCTAGTTGTAGATGGACTAGTTTTCGTCCATTTTAATCAATTACATACTCATATGCTCTGCATCAGTGGAGGAACATATAGAGCACTTGAGAATAGTTCTTGTTTTTCATTGATAGAACCAGTTTTATGAAAATCTCTCAAAGTACCAGTTCTATATACATGAGGTTCAATTTCTAGGGAATGTCATTTCTGAGCATAGTTTATTTATTGAAATTGTAGAGATTGATGTATTGGTCACTTGGGAGATGTTTAAGATTTGGGAATAGCTGCATAAATTTCTTTTTTTTGTGGGGGTACTATAGGAGGTTTGTATAAGAGTTATCCAGAATCGTATCCCCTTTACCTCCCTAATGTTGAAATGGAATCCATTTACCTAGTCTTAGTAGTACTAGAGGGACTATTATGAGTTAAGGTTGACACTGACTAGTGCTATAATGTTGAGCCTTCCAGAGTATTTCAAGGAGTTCATAGTGAATTTTGTTCCCTGTGGATATGGGATCAACTGCGTGTTGATGCATTCATAGAAAGTTATTTCATATGGGTCAAGGATGTTGAGACCCCGAAAGTAGAACTATACAATGCATGACCTAGTGTAAACAGTGGTAGTATTCCCCAAGAGGTGGTGGTGAAATTACCTTATGGGGTAGTGCTTTATGGTTTACTTAGACAAATAGTGTCTTAGCTATGTCCTCACATAAAGAAACCTGAACCCGAGACAACATAAATGGTTATAATTCTTGTAAGACTATAATTTCAAGATAGTAAGTACTCTAGGGTTCAGAAATTTTTTATCAGATACCCTTATTAGGTAGTCTCATGACCTCTTATTATAGGATTCTTTAGAGTAGTGGGATTCCTGGAAGCTGACCTTGGTGGAGGAAGAGGGTATAACTTTTCTATAGTCGAGGATGTTGAATCATCCACTAATCTAGTGTGTGTGAGAGTCTGAGTAGATAAACAATTACTGATAGGTCTTACATGATCAAATATCCATAGGTTACTCAGCATATGGATATTATAATGTAGGGAATCTCGTTATTTTATTCTAGGGATAAATATTGGTTTCAGTCACATTGTGGGAGGATGTGATGCAATATTTCCACACCTCTCCCCTAGCTTTACATCCCAGTGTAGGGTAGATGTAAGGATACCTTTAGTGGAAGTTTCAGTGGGTTGGCATCAGAATAAGTTTAGTTGAGTTAATCTCTCAGTGCCTCGTCTTTCATCAGCTGAAGGATGAGCACCTTGTTTTGGTATATTTCTTGTATCCCCTTGAGGTCCCGATGTGTAAATGGTAAAACATATCTATTGACTTTGGGATCGGTATTCCACGCACAAAAAAGGTCCATGATACCATCTTGTTGATAGTTGACCGAATCATGAAGTATATAGACTTCATTTCAATCAGGGAGCATGTTTTTTGTAGAGAGTTTGGGGAAGTTGTATATATGGAAGATCATTCACCTTCCTGGGGTGCCCCTGACAATTTTCTCTGATTGTAACATTTAGATTACATTATGATTTTGTAGATTCCTATAACAGGATTTCAAGACCCACATGAGGATGATTAAAACTATTCTCCCCATGAAATAAAGGGAAGAGCGATCACACTACCCATCTATAGGAGGATATAATGAGAGCTTGCATGTTAGACTTTGGTCATATCTAGGAGGATCATCTACCCTTGGTAGAGTATCTATACAAAAAAATTATTACTCTAATGTTGGCATGAAACATTTTGAGTCCATGTTTGAGAGAACCTATAGGTCACTCATGTGTTGGATAGAGATTGGTGAGACATATATTGTGGTCCTAGAGACGGTGAAGTTGATGATAGATAAATTATCCGTCATTCATGAGAAGATGAGGAAAACCCAGAGAAGATAGTAGTAATATGAATATGGACATCATAGGCCTTGGATTTCGACTAAGAAGACTACGTTTTCCCAAGAGTCTCCCCATGATGGAAATTTTGATGGTTTGGCTAGGGAGGAAAGCTATCCACAAGTTTCATCAGCCCATTCATGATAGTGTAGATGGTTGGATATTTTTTATACCACCTCCACCTTCCCCCACTACTGGAAAGGGTTCATGGAATATTCCTTGTGTCATAGCTGATGCAATATGTGAATCACACCACACACAACATCTACATGGGAGATATGATCATCAGGGATTCAACCACCATTGTGGGGAACCTGGTGGCAATTTAGGATTGGTGGGAGGGGACTCTACATGGGCGAATAATCCTCTTTTTCCATGTTTTTTGCAGCATAGGGACATTCAAAAAAGTTATTGGGAGTGGGAGAGACCAGTGTGAGCTTGGAATTATGAGTTTTTAATTAGAAAATCTTTTTTGGGGAGAAAATACTGAAAGAGGGAATGATTTATAGACCCATTTTTTCCTTGAAATAAATTGATATATATATATATATATATATATATATATATATATATTCGAATCCAAGCGCTGGGAAATAGTTTTATTTTGTGGCTTGGTGTGATCAGAATTAATTTTAGAAAAATATTAAAAATATTTTATATTGTGCATGTGAAAATTATTACCTAAAATAGTGTAACCATAAATAGAAGCTCCTTTCAAAAATCTGAGACTTCAATTGTGTATAGAACATATGGTTTATCCTACGTGTGATTTAAAATGTGTTGATCTGGGGAGTTGGGACTCCTTGCTCGTTGGTAGTATGTTTAGTCAGTTAATTAATTATTAAATCAACTAATTAATTAATTTTAACCATGATAGAAAATAAATAAATGTAATTTCATGGAAAAATTTCCAGGGTTAGCCTCATAATCCTAGAATTTCTAACAAAACTCTTCTTTCTCCTTCCATTGGTGGATATCATCGTTCGATGAAGAAACATTGTATCAAATCAGATTAGGACACATCAAACACAACAATACATCTACATTGCTGGAGAGCACATTCTTCATCAACGAATGATCCAAAATTAGGTGAGGACTCATAAATTTGTGTTTTGAACAGTTTTGATTAAATGGAATGATCATATCCATTATTGTACTTGTATATTATCCAATTTTATATTTTCATAAACCTAGGTACATAGACTATGTTAATTTCAATAGATTTCTAACCCTAGATGCCCATTCTTGATGATTGGACAAGAATCCTTGGGAAACGATACTCAAAAAAAATTTACTCTACTTTTCCCCTTGTTTATTTGTGTTCATCACGAGTAGGACCCTGAGGTCCCAGTTCATCAAATTCCTGGTAGTACTGAGACCAATCAGACCCTTGGATTCATAGAGATTTCATGAACAAGTAATGGACGGATGATCTTAGCATAGTTATAGATTTTCTGTGAGTTTTGGATCCCTGTTTTGGTGATTCTATATCAAATAATTGATTTTTTATGATGAGATGGTGTGTGGGGCATGTGATGAATGTCAGAAAAACCTACAGTGCTAATTTATGGATAATGATTATTAGGATCTAGAAAACACTACTAGATCCACCATATTTTACCAGAGATAGGAAAAAATTGATGTAGGAATGAATATATTCAAGTAAAAAGACTATATTTGAGAATATGGTTAAAAATAAACTATACTCTATGATCAACTATCAACACATGACATGTATCCCCCTCCATGGTAGTGGCTTGGGTTTTCAAAAAGTTAAGGATGAAAAGACATGTTTCCCCATACACATCGTGTACCCCTTCATCAATTGGAAAACCCATGTGGAGGATCACAATAATTGGAATACATGTGTGAGTACATAGAAAAGTACATGACCATGTACTAAAGTAAACTGACACAGGGTATAGTACACAAACATGACCAATGGGACACAGACCGATCCCGGTTAATCTGGAAATGTCTTGTATTCCACCACCCCAGTGTGTACCATTACATGGGATGAGATCTATGTTTTAGATAGGGACACAACTAGATGGTGTAGTGGGAACACATTCCATGTGGGTCTCCTCACATACCATGTACCCTTTGACCTCTCTTGAGTAAGCATTACGGTTCAATATCTCCTTCATTTGAACTCGGATTTTGGCATGTATGTAGACTATCATGAGTGTTTTTTCCTCAAAGAATGAGATGGTTCTGTTGGTTTTGGAATTCGAGATAAAATGTGAAATTTTCTTGGAACAATTATTGGTTAGGAATTTCGAAATGTAGTATTGATACCATGGGACCACTAGAGACTATTGAGTAGACCCTCAGTAAGGACTGGGTAGTAGAGTCCTTGAAACCATCCAACTGGAACCACCTTTTAGATAGGGAATGGGTCCTCAATAGTCATAGTGGAACCCCCTATCACATAGGGTGTGGGTACTCAAACACTAGAGTAGAACCCCCCATCAACATTGGCATGGATAGTCTATAAATACTTTTTGAGTGGAACCCCCTTAACGTACTAGGGAGTGGGTTATTAATGACTAGAGTTGAACCCCCCTATGGTACCAGTGCATGGGTTCTCGAATTCTGACCAGAACCCCCCATCGCTATGTGTGTGGTCCCAAGATAATTAGAGTCTAACCCCCACCCTATCGCATTGGGTCACGGGACCAAAAGTACTAGAGTGGAACCCCCCATGGATATGGTCGTGGGTCCTCTACAAATAATTATATTGTGGAACCCCCTGACATACTAGGGAGTGAGTCCTGTATATAATGTTTGTGTCCCCTCAACTCCGTGGCACATTGATGAGGAGTGATTTGATTAGGATAGTTAATTATGGCCAGACACCTGAGATGTTGGTCATCATTGATGGAATTTTGGAATTATTGGAAAGCCTTCTTCTTGGATTGACCTGTGAGATGGAGATCCCCTTACTCTCTTATTTTGGATTCTTTTGAATCAGCACACACACATATATATACACACATATATATCATTTTTTATCAACACCATGAATTTGGTTACTCTCTTTATAGGATAGGTGGAGACGTGAGGGGTATTCCATGTGCTTTTAGGGTTTATCTTCTCATGGTTGGAAGAGTATAATATCTTGCTACAGTTGGTGAAGAATCGTCAGGTTGTTCATGTAATCACCATGTTTATCCCAAATGTTTTGGATGAGCTTTATTTCACTATTGACTTGGGTTGATCTATTTCATTTGAAAATGTCTTTTATCTACCGTATTTATATTTCCGTCATATCTTTTACTACCCATCTCCAACTATAGGGTTGTCCTACACTGTTTGTATATACTCACCCCTATATGGGATTTTCCATAATGTGTCATGTATTATTAATATGATAATTAGGTGGACTGTGAATTCAATGGGTCTTAGGGATACTGGTTGCTTGGACTGCGTACGATGTTTGTAGCATGTGATTTATGGGCTAGGCTCTCTTTAAATTGTTTATTATTCCAATTTTTTTGGTTGGGACATATTTATAGTTGGTAATGTATATTTCCATTTTAATTTTCATTTTATACTACCATAACTTTTTATTTTCTAGAGGTTCATGCATCCTTGGTTTAATTTTTTTTAGTGTTGTAACTTCTATTCTTTAAAAATGCACTTCTTCATCAAGATGGCTATGTGTGTGAAAACATGTACTTTTGAAAATTCCTCCATAAGTTTAGTTATACATTCTCTCCACCACTATCCTATGGTGGCAGGATTGGGGTAGTGGCGACTCGATCCCTAGCATGGGTTAAGTCATAACAAATCATGTTATATCTTGGTTCCATTAATTTAAACTATTGTACCAAAGTCCTTCATGAAGAAGACATTTTTAACTATATATTTGAATACTATAAGACTTGTATCTCATTTTTTATTAGTAATATATCATCAATATATGATATTAATAATATAAATATAATCCCACTAAATCCCATGTAGACACATGAATGTAATTAATTCTTTATAGAACCAAATTGTAATATGAATTTATAAAAATGAATATTTTAGGATCTTAGATCATTATTTTACACATAAATAGATATCTACTACTTTTATACCTCATTAGAATCCTTTAGATTCATAAAACCTTCTGGTTGTTTCATATAAACATCTTACATATGGTACTTATTAAGGAATTCTATTTTAATATCCGTTTCCCAAATATAATAATGTTGGTATGTTGCTATGGTCAGGAAAATTATAACGGATTTCATTATAAAAACTGGTTTATATGTTTTTTCATAGTCTATTCATTTATTTTTCTCAAACCATATAAAAATCATTATTTATACCTACAAACATTTATATCCATATCCAATTTCTTCTCGAATACCCATTTATAATGAACAAGATTTATATCCACCAAAGGATCTATCAAAACCCACAAAAGGTTATAGTATTTATACTCCATTTCTGAATTATTGTATCATTTCCTCCAAATAACTTCTGATATTCTTACTAATTTTTTATATGATATATTTTCATCATTATAAACTAATAACATGTAACCATATTTGTAACGACCCAAAGTTCCATTAATGGAAAATCCCTCTTGATCCAGTTAAATGTTTCTTTATGAAAAATGTTTTTATTATAAGATGTCAACTTCTTTAGTTTTACGTTAAGATTTGTGACCGTTACATTTATAGCCGTCGAACAGTGATCATCTGAGTAGTATAAATATAAGGCTTTAACGTAACCATTTCTACTCAGATAAAGGAAGCGATGGCCTCATCCAGTAGAATTGCCCCTTACAAAGCCCATTTGTCGAAGCTCGGAAAAGAGTTGGCGTCTTTGGGCTTTGCCCTTGACCAAGCCCAAGCTGAGCTTCATCAAGTCAAGCTCGAACGTGATCGTCTACAGGAATAATGGAAGTTGATAGAGATTACCACTCGAGCGATGTTATCCGAGCAACCCCAAGAGTCTGTCACCATCGCACACCTTACCCTTAGGTCTTATGCGGCTATTTTAAGGGGTTATGTAACAAATAAGTAGCACCATGTTCATGTACATTATTTTTTTTGTATATAATAATGAATATAATTTCTAGTCATTTTTGATACATTGTAATTAGTTTTTAAAGTACAAATGGTGTTTTTAGTTATTATTTAATTAAGAATTATATTTTATTAAATTAAAAGATTTTTTAATTAAATAATATTTTAATAAAATATTATTATTAATATTAAATTAATTTTTATTAAATATAAATGATCTTATAATTTTATGAATGCAATTAAAATTTTTATTAAGGTTTGAAAGCCATTTCTATCAAAACCCGTGAATTTTTTTATAAATGTCGGTTTTTTTTAAAAGTGAATATTCACATATTTAGAAAATTATTTAGATAAAATAAATATTATTTTTGGAATCAGGACGTCGAAATTATCCAACGGTGAATTTTTCATAATTTTCTGAGACAGTCAAATTTTTGGGTAAAAATTAAATACCATTTAAATATATAATGTGTTTTATGACATCATAATGACCCAATGGTGATGTAATAAAATACCATAATCCTTATGTTCGGCCAATATGTGTTTTATCATTAAAATAATGAGGTTTTGGGTTTGTTTGACTCACTTTTCAAAGCATTAATGGAGTCCTCAAGACTTATTCAACACTTTGCCCTTTTAAATTAATTTCCATGGGAGTGTGACTCACCTCCACATAAGCAACCCTAATTTTTTAATAAGTTCGGACCTTGGACTTGTAAAATATTGTTTTCCTCTTTCCTTTTCCAGAAACCATGGGCATATACCATGGGCTGGTTTGTGGTTTGGATTATTTTAATATAAGGGGTCCCAAACCTAAATAATAAAGAATTCTCTCACCTTTCCTATATAAACCCACCCAAGCTCCCACTTCCTCCTCACTCAAAGCCCTTGAAGTTCGTCCAACCTCTGCCCTACTCTCTCTAGAATCCTCCCAAGGTGCCCCAATCTCCCAAGAAGCCTCTCACAAGCCTCTCTCTAGCCTTTGGAAGCACATTTCCAAGTAAGGGGTTTTCTTCCTTTCTCATTTTTGTCAATTTTCTTTAAGTTGTATTGCCTTTTTATTTCAATTATGAATGTTGGGGTATGGTTTCTCACCTCCCCCATACTTCCCTCTTATTGTTTGAATGATGGGATAACCCTTTATCTCTCATTAAATGCCTCCCATGTGCACCCGTTACTATGCCGAAATTCCGAAAGGAACTTCTCTCTCTTCTTTTACATTCAAGCAATACTTTTGTATCATGAATCTAAATTCCATTTCGATTGTTGGGACAAGTATATATATGACCTCCTTACTGTCCATTACATGTAAATATGATTAGGAACCCATTTCTCTCTCATCAACGTTTTTTATGAATTCTTATGTCACGCCGTTATGCTGCCGAAATCGCACCGATTTTCTAAGCCAATGTCTTTGTGTAGTGAATACCATGCCCATTTCTCCATCAAGGGTATTCACCTTTATGCACATTTACATATTGATTGTAAAGTTTCATGTATGAATTCCACATTCCTTTATCGTGTAAGAAATTATTATGTTTTATGAATCCATGTTTTATGATCCATGTGGCACACTTATGCATGAAATGAAATGTTTAAGAAGGGTGCGCCCTTTATAGCGCTCCAATGCATTGGGTAAAGTATAGTATCATGATACGTCATGTGCAATGAGTGTTTACTCATGCTAATTCAAGTGCAACGAGGGTTTACTCGTGCTTCAAGTGCAATGAGGGTTTACTCATGCTCTATGTTCAACGAACCTTGGCTCATGCTAATTCAATGTTAAGTGTTGTTGCCACATTTCCATGTTATGATTATAATGCTTTATCATGCCTTTATGTTCATGTTTCTATTATGCTCTATTGATATGCCTATTGGCTAACATGTATTTCACTCCTCATGTTATTCATTGTTTACTCCCTTACTGGGCTTTATAGCTCACCCTTTTCTTATGCATGTCCTCAGGTTATCCCATGCAATGCTAAGTACGAAGGAATGTAGTGGTCATGTAAAGGAAGTTTTCAATAAAGATGTTGTATTTAAAGTTTAAAGTTTTTATATAATGATCCTAAGCCCCAAAGGCACTAAACCTCTAGATCTTCTTTGTTGGATCAAGTGATGTTTTATGTAATAAAGCATGTTTAAGTTGTAATAAAAAGCAGGGTTGTCATAGTTGGTATCAGAGGATAGGTTTAGTTATTTTTGAGATTAGGAAACCCTAGTAAAGCCTTAGATACAAGAATAAGCATAATAAAAACATCCCTAAGTTTTGGTAAATACTAAGTAAGTGGTTTATCAAACAAATACATCCCTGTCTGGATACGAGCAGGTAGAGGCGGCTCTGGCACAGATGTATCCTAGGGGTAAAACCCAAAAACACTGCTTTGAGCTAGACTCGAACGGGAACTGGTGCACGACAACGGGCCTTGCAGCACTCTTGGTTACGACACTCCCGGGGGATATGTTTTGATAAATTCACAATCTTAGTATGAACCCTTATTAAGGGAAAAATGCCCCTAAGAATATATGTTAGAAGGAAGATCATGAAAAGCCTGGATTGAATCCTATAGACTCATGAGTTAAAGTGGTTAAAGTTTATTACAAGTCATCAACTTTTGTCATTGGATTACCCTTTATGTGTTACCCCTAACATTCCTTTTATTCCAGCCAATGACCGGTAATAGGAGAACTCGGGCTAATAACCGTTGTGAAGTTCAGTGTCATGATTGTACTTATGAGATGCCCAATCCAATGGGAGCGGGAATCGCGAACTTTGTCACGCTTCTCTCTCAGCTAACTCAAGTTTTGAATAGAAACACTGGTCAAGAAAAATGTTCAACCCCCCCCCCCCTAAGAAAGAACAAGTTGCTATTGAAAGCTTCATGAGATAAAGGCCTCCTACTTTTAGTGGATCATCCGATCCCACGATCGCTGAACAATGGATCAACTCCATTGAAAAGATATTCTCCATCCTCCAATGCTCTGAAAAAGAGAAGGTTCTCCTGGCGGCTTATCGTATGGAGGGTGAAGCTGATCAATGGTGGACATTGATCAAAAATACAAAGCCTGAGGAGGAGATCGAGGCTTTGGAATGGAAGGTATTCCGGAAGACGTTTTTCGATAAATATTTTCCACGCACCCTCTATCTTAAGATGGAAAGGGACTTCTTTTCCCTCAAACAGAAAGATGAGGAATCTGTGGGAGCGTATGAGGAAAACTTCACAAGGCTTGCACGATACGCTTCCAGCTTTGTCGTTACCCCCGAATGCAAGGTTGACCGCTTCTTTGGTGGGCTGAAGCCTAGCTTGCGGAAAGCATTAGCGATCCGTGACTTCGACAGCTATGAGGAAATTGTCCGATGTGCCCTCAAGGTTGAAATGGAGATCGGAGAATCACAGGGGTATCATGGGGACAAGAAGCGTAAGGTGGACTCCAATGCTGGTGGTCCGATGGATAAATCCAACGGCGCTAAGAAATTCCAGCACCCCACTTGCCAAAAGTGTGGAAAGAAGCACCCTAGAAATTGCCTTAGGGGGACAAGAAAATGCTTCATGTGTGGAAGAGAAGGGCACCTAGCTGTTAACTGTCAGCAAGAAGGACCCGCGGCTGCGACAGAGGAGAGGAATGCTCCGTTCGAACCTCAACGCATTGTTCAATACTTCAAATGCAAAGAACCGGGTCATTTTGCGAATCAATGCCCTAATCCAAGGGTTATCGGAGGCAATCAACAACCTCCAAGACAGCAAGGAAGAGCTTTTGCCATCACTTTTGCCGAAGTGAACCCCGAAAACGAAGTGGTGACAGGTACGCTAGTTATTCATTCAAGAATAGCGAACGTACTTTTTGATTCATGTTCTACGCATTCTTTTATATCTAAAAAGTTTAGTAGAATAATCCCTGCACCACCACAAATCGTGGAAGTAAAGATGTCGGTGAGTACGGAAAATGGGGCAATCATTGCATCCCATGAGTATAAGTCCTCCCCTGTTATAATTTGTGGACTGAATCTCCCGAAGAACCTCGTCATACTCCCTTTGGTGGAATTTGATGCAATTCTTGGCATGGATTGGCTTTCCTTATATAGAGCCAACATAAATTGTTGGGAGAGGGAAATCACACTCCATATGGAGAATCGACCCCTGATTCTTTACAAGTGTCAGGAGGAAGATGAATCTCCTTTAGCTCCATCATCTCAAGCATGAATATTACTGCCTTATGAGCACACATATCTGGCTCAGATGATTGAGTCCAAGGAAGAAACCACCCTTGAAGAAATGCCTATTGTGAGGGAATTCGCTGAAGTATTTCCCGAGGAACTTCCTGGTCTTCCTCCAAGAAGAGATGTTGAGTTCTCAATTGAACTTATACCTGGGGCGCTACCAATATCCAAGACTCCATATAGAATGGCTGTTGTTGAGCTTGAAGAGCTGAAGAAACAACTACAGGAGAATCTGGATAAAGGGTTTATACGCCCAAGTGCATCACCATGGGGTGCACCAGTCCTCTTCGTCAAGAAGAAGGATGGGTCAATGCGGCTTTGCATCGATTATCATGAACTTAACAAAATCACAATAAAGAACAAGTATCCTCTCCCAAGAATCAATGACTTGTTTGATCAGCTGCGTGGAGCACAATACTTCTCCAAGGTCGACTTGCGGTCGGGATATTATCAAGTAAGGGTGAAGAAGGAAGATATCCCCAAGACTGCTTTTCGTACAAGGTACTGGCACTATGAATTCATAGTAATGCCTTTTGGACTCACCAATGCTCCATCAATATTCATGGACTTGATGAATAGAGTCTTTAGAGATTACCTAGATAAATTTGTGGTAGTCTTTATAGATGATATTCTAATATACTCCAAAACCAAGGAGGACCATGAGAAGCATTTAAAAACTGTACTAGAGACTTTGCGCAAGGAGAAGCTCTATGCAAAGTACAGCAAGGGTGAGTTTTGGTTGAAGGAAGTATCATTCTTGGGTCATATCATCACAAGAAATGGGATATCTGTAGACCCCTCCAAAACAGATGCAATTGAGGGATGGCCGAGGCCAACATCGGTAACTGATATCCGTAGCTTCTTCGGGGTAGCTGGATATTATCGACGATTTGTGAGAAACTTCTCACGATTGTCCAACCCTCTTACCAAGCTAACTCGAAAGGGAGTAAATATTCCTTGGAGTGATGAATGTGAAGAAAGCTTCATGGAGTTGAAAAGGAGGCTTATCACTGCACCTGTGCTCACTTTACCCACAAGTGGGGAACTTTTTGTGGTATTCAGTGATGCTTCGAAGAAGGGCTTAGGATGTGTGCTGATGCAGAATGATAAAGTGATATACTATGCCTCAAGGCAGTTGAAAATCCATGAGCGAAACTATCCAACGCATGATCTGGAGTTGGCGGCAGTGATCTTTGCCTTGAAAATATGGCGGCATTATCTCTATGGAGAGAAATGTGAGATATATACTGACCATAAGAGTCTTAAATATATATTCACACAGAAAGAGCTTAATATGCGCTAGAGAAGATGGATAGAGCTCATAAAGGATTATGACTGTTCAATACATTACCACCCTGGGAAGGTGAACAAGGTGGCAGATGCCCTAAGTAGAAAGGATCCAGCAATTCTATCAATGATGAGAATTGAGAAGGATCCAATCTTCTTAGACTTGAGGAAGATGGATGTGGGAATCATAAAGAAGGGAACATCATAAATCCTTTCACAAATGATTTCTCAACCATCTCTTTTGGAATGTTTAAAGGATGCTCAAAAGGATGATGCGGGAATCCAAGGAAAAGTGGAAGCTATCAAAAAGGGAAAATCCTCAGAGTTTAATGTTAATGAAGAAGGAATTGTGCGGTTTGGGAAAAGACTATGTGTCCCATCAAGTTCGGAGCTGAAGAAGGAACTTTTAGATGATTCACATAGTTCAAATTTCTCTATTCACCCAGGGAGCACAAAGATGTATCGAGATCTCCGAGAAAACTTTTGGTGGGATAATATGAAGAAGGAGATCGCTGAATATACATCAAAGTGCCTGGTGTGTCAGCAAGTGAAGGCAGAGAGGCAGAATTCTAAGGGGATGATACAACCATTGCCCATACCAAAATGGAAATGGGAGAACATCACCATGGACTTTGTCACCGGACTTCCAAGGACATCCAAAGGCAACAATGCAATCTGGGTTGTTGTGGATCGTCTTACAAAGACTGCACACTTCATTGCTATTCGAGAGGATTTCTATTTGGATCAACTGGCACGGATATATATCAGGGAAGTGGTACGGTTGCATGGAGTAACACTATCTATTGTGTCTGACTGAGATCCATGATTTACCTCTAAGTTTTGGAAGAGTCTTCAACATGCTCTGAATACTGAACTGAACCTCAGTACGGCCTATCATCCTCAAACTGATGGCCAATCCGAGCGGACTATCCAAACACTTGAGGATATGTTGAGAGCGTTCTCAATGGACTTTAAAGGAGGATGGGATCAACATCTTCCTCTAGTTGAGTTCTCTTATAATAATAGTTTCCACTCGAGCATCCAAATGGCACCATATGAAGCCCTGTATGGGAAAAGGTGTAGAACACCGGCATGTTGGGATGAGGTCGGTGAACGTAAGCTGCTTGGACCAGAAATGGTCAAAGAAATGGCGGAGAAGGTGAAAACCATTCAGCAGCATATCAAGGCAGCCCAAAGTCGACAGAAGAGTTATGCAGATAATCGTCAATGAGACCTTGAGTTTAAAGTCAGAGACATGGTGTTTTTACGCATATCTCCGTGGAAGAAGGTCATGAGGTTTGGAAAGAAAGGGAAGTTAAGTCCAAGGTACATCGGCCCATTCGAGATTCTTGATCGTGTTGGGGATGTGGCCTATCAGCTAGCACTTCCACCTACTATGGCCAAGGTGCATGATGTCTTCCATGTATCCCTCTTAAGGAAGTACATACCAGACCCTTCACATGTACTCTCTTCCGATGTGGTACAATTAGAAGATGATCTTTCTTATGAGGAACAACCAGTGAAGATCTTAGATCGTAGAGAAAAAGTTCTACGAAATAAGACAATGCCCCTCGTCAAGGTGTTGTGGAGAAACCACAAGTCTGAAGAAGCAACTTGGGAGTCGGAGGATATGATGAAGCTATGTTACCCACATTTGTTTTAGTGTGGGAAAAGGAAAATTTCGAGGGCGAAATTTTCTTAAGGGGGGAATGTTGTAACGACCCAAAGTTTCATTAATGGAAAATCCCTCTTGATCCAGTTAAATGTTTCTTTATGAAAAATGTTTTTTTATAAGATGTCAACTTCTTTAGTTTTACGTTAAGATTTGTGACCGTTACTTTTATAGCCGTTGAACAGTGATCATCTGAGTAGTATAAATATAAGGCTTTAACGAAACCATTTCTACTCAGACAAAGGAAGCGATGGCCTCATCCAGTAGAATTGCCCCTTACGAAGCCCATTTGTCGAAGCTCGGAAAAGAGGTGGCATCTTTGGGCTTTTCCCTTGACCAAGCCCAAGCCGAGCTTCATCAAGTCAAGCTCGAACGTGATCGTCTACGGGAAAAATGGAAGTTGATAGAGATTACCACTCGAGCGATGTTATCTGAGCAACCCCAAGAGTCTGTCATCATCACACACCTTACCCTTAGGTCTTATGCGGCTATTTTAAGGGGTTATGTAAAAAATACGTAGCACCATGTTCATGTACATTATTTTTTTTGTATATAATAATGAATATAATTTCAAGTCATTTTTGATACATTGTAATTAGTTTTTAAAGTACAAATGGTGTTTTTAGTTATTATTTAATTAAGAATTATATTTTATTAAATTAAAGGATTTTTGAATTAAATAATATTTTAATAAAATATTATTATTAATATTAAATTAATTTTTATTAAATATAAATGATCTTATAATTTTATGAATCCAATTAAAATTTTTATTAAGGTTTGAAAGCCATTTCTGTCAAAAACCCGTGAATTTTTTTATAAATGTCGGTTTTTTTTAAAAGTGAAAATTCACATATTTAGAAAATTATTTAGATAAAATAAATATTATTTTTTGAATCAGGAATTTTAAATTATCCAACGGTGAATTTTTCATAATTTTCTGAGACAGTAAAATTTTTGGGTAAAAATTAAATACCATTTAAATATATAATGTGTTTTATGACATCATAATGACCCAATGGTGATGTAATAAAATACCATAATCCTTATGTTCGGCCAATATGTGTTTTATCATTAAAAGAATGAGGTTTTGGGTTTGTTTGACTCACTTTTCAAAGCATTAATGGAGCCCTCAAGACTTACTCAACACTTTGCCTTTTTAAATTAATTTCCATGGGAGTGTGACTCACCTCCACATAAGCAACCCTAATTTTTTAATAAGTTCGGACCTTGGACTTGTAAAATATTATTTTCCTCTTTCCTTTTCCAGAAACCATGGGCAAATACCATGGGATGGTTTGTGGTTTGGATTATTTTAATATAAGGGGTCCCAAACCTAAATAATAAAGAATTCTCTCACCTTTCCTATATAAACCCACCCAAGCTCCCACTTCCTCCTCACTCAAAGCCCTTGAAGTTAGTCCAACCTCTGACCTACTCTCTCTAGAATCCTCCCAAGTTGCCCCAAGCTCCCAAGAAGCCTCTCACAAGCCTCTCTCTAGCCTTTGGAAGCACACTTCCAAGTAAGGGGTTTTCTTCCTTTCTCATTTTTTGTCAATTTTCTTTAAGTTGTATTGCCTTTTTATTTCAATTATGAATGTTGGGGTATGGTTTCTCACCTCCCCAATACTTCCCTCTTATTGTTTTAATGATGGGAGAACCCTTTCTCTCTCATTAAATGCCTCTCATGTGCACCCGTTACTATGCCGACATTCCGAAAGGAACTTCTCTCTCTTCTTTTACATTCAAGCAATACTTTTGTATCATGAATCTAAATTCCATTTCGATTGTTGGGAAATGTATATATATGACCTCCTTACTTTCCATTATATGTAAATATGATGAGGAACCCATTTCTCTCTCATCAACTTTTTTTATGAATTCTTATGTCACGCCGTTATGCTGCCGAAATCGCACAGATTTTCTAAGCCAATGTCTTTGTGTAGTGAATACCATGCCCATTTCTCCATCAAGGGTATTCACCTTTATGCACATTTACATATTGATTGTAAAGTTTCATGTATGAATTCCACATTCCTTTATCGTGGAATAAATGATTATGTTTTATGAATCCATGTTTTATGATCCATGTGGCACACTTATGCATGAAATGAAATGTTTAAGAAGGGTGCACCCTTTGTAGCGCTCCAATGCATTGGGTAAAGTATAGTATCATGATATGTCATGTGCAATGAGTGTTTACACATGATAATTCAAGTGCAACGAGGGTTTACTCGTGATTCAAGTGCAATGAGGGTTTACTCATGCTCCATGTGCAATGAGCCTTGGCTCATGCTAATTCAATGTTAAGTGTTGTTGCCACATTTCCATGTTATGATTATCTTGCTTTATCATGCCTTTATGTTCATGTTTCTATTATGCTCTATTGATATGCCTATTGGCTAACATGTATTTCACTCCTCATGTTATTCATTGTTTACTCCCTTACTGGGCTTTATAGCTCACCCTTTTCTTATGCATGTCCTCAGGTTATCCCATGCAATGCTAAGTACGAAGGAATGTAGTGGTCATGTAAAGGAAGTTTTCAATAAAGATGTCGTATTTCAAGTTTAAAGTTTTTATTTAATGATCCTAAGCCCAAAAGACACTAAAACTCTCGATCTTATTTGTTGGATCAAGTAAAGTTTTATGTAATAAAGCATGTTTAAGTTGTAATAAAAAGCAGGGTTGTCATAATATTCAATGACTAGAAAACCAGGACTCTATAGTTCTATAATCTCTCTAGTGGTCCATCATATTACTTATATCTCTATAGAAAATCTATCCATTGGGATCAATAGAATTTTTTCCTCTGATATATCTTGTGTATCTTAATCCTATACTTCATCAATGTTGATCTATCTTGCACTATCAGTTTTATAGAAGTTTACCCTATAAAGTAAGTCTGGATGTTAATAAAAAACTATCTTTTTATCAGAGGGACCACTGGGAAAATATCTATTATTTTACCTATGTTGTAGTATAATCCAATCATAGTAAATTATATTGAAATTTTATTTCTAGAGATAGCCTTAAAAAATGACTCCCAACCATAAATGCATATATGTGATGAAATTGGCTTATTCTCATTCCAAATATCATATGGAATAACTTTTTCCACATTAGTTAGAACTCAGTTTAGTATATGTGTTGTAGTTTGTATTTTTTATCCCCAAAAATAAAATGGAAGACTCCCATATCTCTTCATTGATATCTCAATATCCATCAATGGACATTTCCATATTTAACTAACACTATTCCAATATGGTTTACAAGGATGTGGGAGTTGAGATAGTATATGAAAGATCCTGATATAATTTATGAAATCTTGGTTAACATACTGGTGAGATAAAATTCATAGTGATCTTACTGAATGAAATTTAAAACTCTTCATATGAACCATATGACTGACCAAGGTCATACACCAATGATATAGGCCTGTAGATTCACTAGTCAATCACTTATTTATCATTTTTTATAATATAATATTAAAATAATAATAGGGATGGTGTAGATGAATGATAATAGAGAAATAAAAATTTACATGAATTTTTTTTGAACTAAAAGAAATGAAGATGATCTAAAATAATCTTATAATGATATCCATTATCATTTACATATGTTCTAAATAACTAAATCATAAAAGAATCTCAATTACATTCATATATATAATCGAAAAGGTTGTCATGAATGAAATCACTAATCAACTCAAAGAATCCCCAAATAGACCAATAATCCCATTTTAATCCTCTATATATGGGGAACGAGACTCCTCAATCAAGTAAATGAAATTACTCACAATCCAGGAAGAAACTATATACCCTTCATCCTTTAAAACCAGAAAATTTCATTAGTATGGAGTGTGTTCTAATTAAAAAAAAGTCTTTGATATAAAAAACGTGGAATAATGTAGTAGTGTTAATTAAATATAGAGTGACATCCACCTCTTACACACTCCACCTTCAATATTACACCAGAATCATGATAGAAATATTATTTTAATTAAAAGAATAAATTAAATATAACAAACTATAATTCCCCTTGTACTGCCCACAATGTGTTATCTATCAATAATCATTGACTTAGAGATCATGATTAATTCACAGAGGTTATGGATTATAATGAATGTGGGAAGAAAAATGGATATAATAGAAATAGATGTACTTACTGAATATTAGATTATAATGTTGGAATATATTAAATTCCTAAACTAAAACAACCGAAGACCAACTGCTATAGATCCAATCCTTTTCATCCAAGGATGGATAACTGATTTATAAGAATACTAAAACCTTCATAATCATCATTTATTTTCAATTTTGTGAGCTCCCACCATCCTTTCTTGTGATCATTACTATGTATCCAGACTAAGGGGTCAGTATCTCTTCAACAAGATCATCAAAAATATTACCCTAAATATAATCATTCCAAAACCATTTCCACACTTTCCTTTGATTAATTTACCAAATTTGTAATAGTGGGGAGTTATTTCTGATTTGGATGAACAATGGAATGATTTTTTATTTTGATATTTTTTTCATTTTAGGGATTTCAGTGGTTAAATCCCTAAATTGAAGGAGTAATCCTTACATTGTTACCTTTCCAAAAATATTACCATTAAATCATTCTTGGATCCTCGATGGTACACATATGAAAGTTGAATTTTATCTTTATAAAACTCTAGAATATTCTCACTACCCTTACAAATCTTCCTTTTAACCATTACATAACCTCTTAACAATGTATATTACATTTATGGAACAAAAACATTACCCTTAAATAGTTTTATATCTCAATATAACCGTGAAACAATGAACTTTTCACCTTGATGTAGTATATGAAATCAGCTGAGGTACCCTAGTGTAGTGGTCACATGAAGAAGTTACATTTATGAAGTGGATTTTAATCTTGATAAAATTAAGGAATGACAAATTGTACCCATTCATAGATCATAGTATGTTCCATTTAACAATAAATGTTTTTCAATTTACCTTTACTCAACACTTCACTATAGATTAAAATAATGTATATGATGAAATAATATGATTTATATAAGTCATACAATCAATAATTTTCATTTTTAACCCTATAAACATGAACATTCAAACTTTTAGTATGTAATTTATTCAATTAAAAATAAAAATGATTAAAAATAATGAAAAACATGTTACAATTTATTTTAAAAATTTAAACACAAAACCAAAAATAGATTTTTTGCTTGATTCATTAATTTAAAAGAAAAAATAAAACTACATAAAATCATGTTCAAATCCATTTATCATTTAATGTTCAGATTTCAAAAACGTAACTAAAATAAATTATTTCATGGGTCTTATCTTTATAATTTTGTTAATTTATACAAAAAATAAATTAATAATTTAGGAAATATTGGATCTCACTAGATACTTTCCACCATGTCTCGAGTAGAACTTGTTTATATTCTTACAAAGTGGGTTATCTACATTATTATTATATTCCAAAAATATATGAGAGGAATTAGACTTATAAATAATTAATTATATACATTTATATCTTTTAAATTCAATGGGAAAAGTTGTAAAGTAAGAGTATCTATCCCTTGGTTCAACATAAAAATGTATATACACGACTATATGAATAAATTGAAGAAGTAGTGTTTGTCTTTAACCCATTATGCTGAATGGATATTTGATTATTTTGTCTTAAAAATAGTCATGACCAATATCTATAGGATTTATTTAAAAAATATAAATATACCACTTAATATATATTTTTAAACATTTCTTAATTACATTATCATGTCGATAATGATGCAATTGGGAGTGTTATAAGTAATTTGACCACGATTTTTCATCTATTTATAACACATTATTTTTCATATTATAGCACATATTGATTATTATTTAATTTTTTCATACCGTAATTTATGATATATTTATAAAATTATAAAATATTATTTCCAAAATTTAAAATAAATTCCTCCATTTCTAATATAGACACAAATATTATATTTTTGGAAGCATGTAGATCAACCTAACCTCAAGAAACATTCCAAACTCTACATGGTGTATTTGGATACTAATTTGAGCACCAAAAGATATATTTAATAACTAATATTTAGATATAATAGGATTAAATTTGATTAATATAACACCTTAAACATCCCCTTACTTATTCATTGAGATTCATTCTTTCTTCCTGTAGCCCTTCTTACCACATGAAAAACTTTCTACGTATTCTTTCTTTTCCAACCACTTGATTATCATCATCGTATTCCAATGATGAAAAGGTTACATAGAAATGGATTTATTCTTTGGGAATATTTCTTTTCACATCCTATTATTCACAATAAATAATTATGGGTTTTGAACCTCATGTGTATATTAGCATGGTGAATCGTTTTAAAGATATAAGAGAGTGTATTCACAATATTTTTCATATTAAAATTCATTATAAACATGGATAAGCTATGATGATGTTAGGAAATAATGATTCCCATACACAATTACTTACGAAACATGAAACAAAAAATTTCTATATTCTTAATATATCCAATAATTGTGACTTCATGAGGAACATCTTGCCCACTTTATCCAATATTTCATATAAAGGGTGACTTTTAGATCACATGAATATATATATTTCTTTATCCTAATCATGATCCTGAATATGGGTATTCAAACCATAAACTTTTAAACTTTTTGGTATGTTATTGTATTTTCACCTGTGTTTGACTTTAATTCCAAATAATTCTTAAATATGTAATAATATCTAATATACTATTAAATTGAAAACGTGTATATATAGATGGTTTTAACTAATTATTATCATCTTGATAATAATTTGAAAATGGCCTACACTAATTTTTCCCCATTAATTCTCAGAAGAAGCGAGTCTAATCCTAAGGGGTAAAAAGAATAAAAAAATAAATTACCATTAAAAATGTAAATTCTCTTGACAAATATCAAAAGTTGAGATGAATATATGGATTCATAAAATTATATAACTATGAAATTAGGAAACCGAATAAAAGAAATAATAAACAAGATATGATACCTTTATAGAGGATTCATATGATATTAGATGAGGCACATTGGATGAAGCATATGATTTGTTTCTTTTTACTATTGAATGAACTAATGATAGGTAAGGTTTTTCTTTCAGAGGAAGAGAATACATAATTTATTTTATGTTTTAAAAGTTGGTGTTTAAAACATTTTGGAAGAGACCAACTAATTCATATTATCTATTAATTTTCTAATTATAGAGATACAGCTGTAACATATGATATATTATAATGGAAACATCATACATAATATATTTTATAAGGAAACAGTGGATGGATAACAATTTTTCCCCTGGTGGAATCACATCTAATATATTTTAAAGAGGATCTAGATCAAATATACAATTATTTTTTGCAAGAATTTAATGCATAACATATTTTTTAAAGGATGTAACTTATACATAATATAAATTTCCTTATGAAATAAAATTCATGAAGTAATTATTTAGTGTGAAAATGTTACATATATTATTTATAATTAATGAAATCTATGGGAAGAACATACATATTATCATTATAACCCGTGTTTCTATTGAATAAAATATTACTCTTTTCTCAAATAAAGAGTCACATGGAATTAAAAAACTAAGTTACTAAAATAGAAAAGGATATAATAAAAATTACATTCCTTCGGCCTACATAAATCATGTTATATGATCAAATTTTTAAATCAAGAAATATACCAACAAACCAAAGAATATTAATACAATGGGAAGTCATTATAATGATCGAAGATTTAGAAAATTCTCATTTTGGGGATCCATACCCTTCGGTATATACATGTGAAATAAACTAAATAAAATGGGTGCTTGATATTAAATCACATGATGATCTTAAAAGAACCAATGTGACACTACAATAAATCATGAAATTGGAATCCCATGTCATCCATGTTTGGAAGATCATGCAACCTAACTATATAGGACACAAATTATTCTTCTACTTTTTTAAAAGGGATGAGTCGCATTATACATATGGTTATTAAACTAAACTGAGATGATACTATTTACTAGAGAATTTATTTTCTTCTTTAATTAATGTAATTATTCTCTACTAATATCAGACTAGGCCATTGTGGTTGATCTAAAGAGATTTCCCCCACTACAGTAAATGAATTCATTAGTTAATTGAAAATTATATAATGATTTATTTTTTGAGGAGTTTTTTGGATTGAAAGAAATTAGGTGGTTTACATTTTTATTATTATATAAATTAATCTTATCTTATTCAGGTTTTCAAAAACAATCTCCCATGGACCTACTACATTTCCCATATAGTGGAGTGGGGTGAGGTTATTTTCAAGATTGATCAAAGGTGTTTTATCAAAAGGTAACAAAAGAATATAGAATGTAGTGATTCTTACATTTCTTTGTTTATTAAAAAGTTAATAGGTGAGGGATATCAATTGAGGTTTATACTTATTAGAGCTATATAGATAGGTAGAGTAGGTGATTAAAGTTGAATCGTGATTTAATAGGTATTTTTTGGAATATCCAAGGTTAGACCACTAATTTTAAAACATAGTTCAAATTTTTCTTATTATATTTAATCTCACACAAACAATTTATAAGTGTTTTCAACACAATCGAAATCCACACATAGTAATAAAATAACATTAAATACGCCCTCCTCTTTGAATACAACCCATGTCCCAAATTTACAATATTTTACTTCGGTTTATTTTTTTCTATGAGGCTTGAGTTAATCCATTCATCAATAAGGCACCATATTTAGGGAGGTAGGGTGGTGGTGTTTTTTCGTTTTTATTATTCTTATTTTCTATTGTTTTTGATAAATTAATAGATATTGTTTAATTTTTCCCTTTTACTTTGATCCATACCTTTTGATAACTTTTTTTGTTAGAGTGTAGAATTTATAAATCACTATATAAGTGGATATGGAGTTTTTCATAACCCCATTAGGTGGCTATCCCTTAACTTATTCATCTCCAACAAGTGACTCTTTTTGAAGTGTAAATACAGAAGAAAATAGAGATCAATTAAATATAACTATTAGATATGATTGGGAACATAATTCTTAAAATAATAATATAGAACATTATAACCATATAATCAATATTATTTTAAACAAAAGTCCAGACAAATGAAATTGCTACCTAAGTTTCATGGGTTGGAATGAGAGGATCCTAATTAGAATTTGAAGTAATTTTAGAATGTGTGGAATAATTTCAAACCTAAAGGACTCTTATAAGGATAAATAATTTTTGACGCCTTCCAATTCAAAATATAATGATTTAATAAGGAGTGTATATATAATATATATCTTGGATAATCCCCCACTTGGGATAAAATCCAAAGGTACTTCCTCTGGAAATTCCTTTCTATGTTATGAAGTCCCCAATAGAGGAAATATATCTATGCAATCAAACAATATAGTTAATAGAATCAAATTAGTTTTGGGAAATATTCAAGAGAACGAAAACACCCAACCCACATTAAGCATTTGAAGGCCACTATTTCATAATGTTCTTTTACCGTGTAAAATTAGATAATGGTCAAAACCATTATGATGCTTCTTCCAAAAGATCACTGATTAACAAATCCCTATATTAAGTTATGGAATTAAAAAGGATTATCTCATAGAACACTTAACAATTATTTATAATAAATTATACAAGAGGAATTATGGAGGTAAGGTGTTCCAAATATCCTTTACTGGAAACAAAAATGGAAAAACTAACATCCCTAGTGAGATTTTTAGCATTCAAAAAAGTTTCTGAAATATCAATAATTACACACTAAAGTGTTTTCCAATCACTTTATTTTATGGAATAATTCATATGTGATTGTATATAAGTTCATGATATTGAAAACCAGAATCCTTGTATAAGAGGAAATACACAAAAACCACAAAAACAAGTATTCAAAGAGTACATTATCCATTTATTTTGGAGCTAGAAATCACCAGTGACAATGTCCACCCTTCTAAATATATATTTAATAAACATACCATCCACCACCATTTTAGATAAATAATTATCAATCCTCAATGAGATACAATACTCAAGGATTGAACCCTGAATCCTCTATGAAATACATGATGAGATATCTGGTTGTGTCCAAATATATTCAATAGTATACCATTATAATTGATGTATTAGAACTAGAGGATCTAAAAGGTAAGTTTAGATAAATAATTTATACTTTGAATAACATCGTAAATAAATTATTGGGTAATTTTATTTTCTAATCAATTCACAACACTAAAAAAATGTGGATTATATATCTTTTAAAAGTGGAAATAAAGTGACAAGAAGGGAAGAATCTCTATTAGAGTCAATTTTTAGAAGTTGATAACCCAAATAAAAATAAGAAGAAGTTAAACCCATGAAGGAGAAAGACACGGAGTTACCCTAATAGACACAATTAGTGAACAAGGATAAAATAAAGGCAACTATAATGGATATAATAACGTAATTATAAACCCTTTCCTTAATGAATGAACCCCTATAACAAAACTATTGAATAATCCATATGAAAATATGTTTTATAAATCTTAATGACAATGGAAGTCAATATCCATTTGTTAAATGAAAGATACCAAATCCTATGTTATGAAAAGTTTCTTAAGGAGATGTGTACCAAAAAGAGGTAAATATAAGGAGTTGAAAAGTAAAGTCTAGAAAGATATGATTTTTATCTAATAACTCCACACATAGATAAAAAATGTCATGATCTATGTATAGAATAATATAATTTTTGAAAAAAACTATGTGATTTAGGAGTATAAATGAATATTATATACTATTTAATTTATTATTACATATGGGTAGGATAACCTAACCCAACCAAATTGGATATATAACTAGCCAAATGAAACACTTATTACCTAGTAGTTGTTTTAATGAATCTAATGGTAAGAATAAAATTCCTACCATTCCCTATTGATTTTCATATCCTAAACATTGAATAAGAAATAGGAAATTCCCATTAATCTATCATATTATGTATTCAAATTCAAAAACTGCAAAACTATGAAAGAGGTTCATAAAGAAAGTCATTAAATAAATATTTGGGAAATGTTTTATATTTTATTATTTTGGATTCAGTGAAATATTCTCAAGAATAAAATGTCATTTTCATACTATCAAATTATAAAATTTACTTTTTTGAGAGTAAGAAAATGATATTTTTGTAATAATCAAACTGGGAGCAGCCATATAGTCTCCAAATCAATTTTTCAAAACTTTGTTTTAGAAAATGAACTGAAAATTGAAACAAATATATATAATAAGAACTTAAAAGAAATAAATTAATAATACTTAAAATATTTTTATATTATTAAAACATATTATTTATACATACAAGTTGAAATAATAATAAACAATGAGTTAACACTATCACCTGATAACCCACCATAGCTATAAATAAAATTATATATTTTTAACCTATAATATTATTTATTAAATAAAATGAAAAATTTGATATAATTATTAATTTTTTAAACATAATCTATAACACCAATAGATTAAAATTTTAAAAAAATGTGTTTAATAGGTTGGTCATTGGGAGACATTATTGGAATTATTCCTACTTTTTTCACACTAAATACTCTTAGAAAACAAGTCAATACTTTTGAAACAACCCCAAATAGGACTCAACTAATCCTTAATAGATGTTTATAAAAAATAAATTTAAATATTGTTATTGTATAGAATAATTTATCAAATAGTAGATATCTATTGGGTGAGTTCTATAAAAATTGCACATAATATTAATAGAATATCTATTTTGAATAATTATAATAATAATGAACTAATACCCATGAGGATTGAAATATTCATAGGGTCTATATTAGTTATAAAAAATGTACTAAGATACTTGAAAATATCATTTCCCTATTTCCTTTATATATCAAATGTTAGATTGATTAGCTAGTAAGGTCCATGATTTCATTGTATATGGAATTTATTTTTATTTTTAGGTCCATATCGCATTGGAAGATCAAGACAAAACAATAATCACCCATCCCATTAGTATGTTTTCATAATGAATGATGCGCTTTGGGTTATGTAATACCCTATATACTTTCCATTATTTAATATTAATAACATTTAAAAATCTTATTAAAGGATTCATATATGAATTTATCAATGAATTTATTGTGTAAAGAACATTTTTATTAATTTTTAATGAAAGTTTAGAAATTTTTTTGAACTAAATAATGTAAAATAACTTAATTTTAAACTTTTAAAAATATAAGTTTTTGGTGGAAATTGATATTTTCTTGGCCACATCATTTCTAAGAAAGGAATTAAAGTGGATCTATAAAATGTTGACAACATATATGCACATCCTTACCCTATTTTATTTAAATAAGTTAAATCATTTCTTAGACATGTTTTATTACATGAAATATTATTATATATTATAACAAAACTAATTTTAACTTTATATAACTTCTAAATAAAGATACTAATTTTTTGTTTGATAAATCATATAGAACACCTTTTGACAATCTTAGGGGATATTGATCCCAACCATAGTAATCAAACTATTAATATGAGATGATCTTTTTGAAGTATTGTGTGATTACTCTGACCAAGATGTTTGAGGAGTGATTTCATAAATGATCAGTGGACACTTCCTGGGGATAAATTATAACTAAATAACCCTATAAAAACACAAATCAAATATAGATCAAATAGTATGAATTTTTTATAAAGTTATTCCATTGAAAAAAATCTATTCATATTTCATATGGTGTAAACTAAAACATTATTATGATCATATAGTTCTCAAAGAAAAGATAATGATGGAATATGAAAATAAATTATTGGTAAGGTGGATGCTCCATATGAAATAGTAAACTTAGAGATTGAGGAGAAGAAGGATTATGAGAACCTAGTTGTTTACTACATAAGAATCCTTCCTACACTATTATGGTAAAAATGAAAACAAAGATATCCAAAAAAAATTATATCCATTATGAGTAGATATATGAAATCCCCAACACATCCTGGTATATTAAAATAGTAAACAATTTATTAACATTAAATTTACACTCCTTCATTTCTTTACAAATTTTGTTAAAGTTGAAATATTAATCAAAATACTATGATTGGGGGGATTAATACTTTTAAACCATTTACAACGATAAAATATGTTAACATATATACCCAAGGTAGAGTTATATTTTTTACTTAAATTCCACCATACCCATTCATGTGTAGGCCAAAATTGTACCTTAAATAACAACAATAAAAGTGTTGGGAGCTAGTTCTTTAACCAAAAAATTTCAAAAAAATCATATATTTTTTTAATCATGTAAGAATAAAAAATTTATAGTGGAATTTAAAAATGATAATAAATACTCCAAACCCTAATGAATTTTTATGAAATATTTTATATATGGGGTATATAATTCATACCCTCATTTCCAATTTATTTAGAATTTACATATATTTTATTCGATTTATATTAAATTTCTGAATGGATTAAACATCAAGAAACATCAACAGGTGATTTAAGTGTTTTTACTAAATTAATAAGATCATAAAAATTAAATAGGGTTTGAATTACTTGGTTAATAATTAGCTAACGTGAAACTCATTTCATCAAAAGGAAAAAAAATCAGTTGAGAAAATTTTTAGTGTAAAACATAATTCCCCTACTACCTATCTCGTATAGACTAATGGGTAGGATGGGGTGTCAAATAGGGAAATTAATAGAATAATATAAATTATAGTGTAACCCATAATATGGATTAAAGGCTTAAATTAGATGACTTTGTTTAGAAATATATAACCTCCTTCATACCCCTTAGGTATTACCCCTTATAGAATATATTATGTAAAATTCATTAACATTAATTTTAAACTGAAACATACAGCCTAATGGGAAATGATGAAAATGAATCTAAAATTTTTTAAGGATGGAGAGGTGTGAAAGATATAAATAATAGATCTATAGATGATGAGAAGATAATTATATAATAATTACCATCTTTTTAGAGAAATAACTTAGTCAATAAATGATATACTCCTCTATGGAAAATACTTCCATGTCGGTGAGAAAGTGTTAATGCTTTCCTATCGGATGAAACTAATAAATGATATGATCTGTTCCAAATGTATTGGACTATTTATAGTGATTAATAAATATATATTTTGTGTTTTCTAAATTAAAAGAGAAAAATTACCAAAACCCTTTAAAGATAATGGGTAGAAACTAAATAAATTTCATGAATATTTATATAATGAACCATCAGAGGAGTGTACTCACTACCTTTATAAATATGTATAACTAAATATCATGCTGACTCTTTCATTTACAATACTGCTGGAAAAAATATCTTACATCTATTTTTATTAACACTTAAATTTTGAAAGCAATTATAAGTAGTGTGTAAGATTACTGTGGGGGAGAGGATAAATTATCTAGGATGAAAATAACTACCCTATTTTTCTTAAATTGTTTTATATTGTGTTTGTGGCATAAAATAAAAATAAAAATGACACTAAAATGTTTCAAACTGACTTATAATTGACTAAAGTGAAAATCACCTATGTGGAGAGAAAACAATGGATATATTTTTGCTTTAAAACTAGGGAATATAGTGAAATTAAAAAAGAATTATATGGAATGAAAATTTTGACAAAAGGGAACAATTTTTTTTAACTTAAACATAGGTAACATGTCCATTAAGTTCAATTAGAACCATAGGGAACATAACTAAATTAAATTTATATAAATCATATTAACTGGTGTAAAAAAATATTGGTACATATCTAAACGTTTTCCCAAGTTAAAAAATCACATCTCTATATGAATGATCCATTAAATAATAGGTAGAGAAAATTGAGAGCATAATTATTAAGAATTTATTTTATTCCTAACTATTATAATAAGTCACATATAATACCTAATATGTTGGGATGATTTAGTTCTTGGTTGAACTGTACTCATCTAATAAGTTCTTTATACAAACATAGCAATAAAAATTTCAAAAAGTGCTAATTTGAAAAGTGGATGGAAATTTTTGGGGAATTTTGAACATGGATGGAGAAGTGGGTAATGATAAATTTTATTTTCATTTATATAGTATCACCAATATTAAACATATTTCTTATATCCGTGGTATTACTACCCTTTTAGGTACTTTCTATTGACATAACGTTAAGGCTATAACCACATGTGTCTTCAGATATAACCATGGGGAATTCCCATTGCTATAGCCATTATCTATGGAAATCTATAACCATGAGGGTTGGAACCACATATATAGGGTAATTATTTTTGACTAAATAATTTCAAACAATCATATTTTCCATATAAACCAGAAAACTCTATCGCTCTGCCAACATTATAATATGATATATATATATATATATATATTTGAAATACATATCTTTATTTGAATTATTTTTTAAATATATTTTTCTATTAATTTGAACATTACTATGGCTATAAGATATCTCATATTCATGGTCAGGTTAGACCATTGAGATAGGGGATTTCCCATGGGAGTGTATTTACCAACCTAGAATAAGAAACCATGCATCTATGTTCAATATTGTTAGTGGATATAGCCCCCCACTATGGCCATTAGATAGGGGTTGATTATGGATATAAGTGTTCTATATTCATGGTAATGCCCGACCATAGATATATCCCCAAGGGTGTATTTAAAATTTCCACTAGTCTAAGGAATTTTGGAAATGAACTTTGAAATAGGGATCTTATGGGATTGGGATTTAGGAAGGAGTCAATTATTCAATGTAACACCCAGTTGTTTTTATGAAATATTTTATTCAAATAATTTTTATCATTCAGTAGCTTTATTTGAATGAAATCATGAGTTTAAATGAACCATGATATTCCCTTAATATAAAATTACCTTTATATCCAATCTGTTAGGTTAGTGGGAATAATTATTACTAACTTATGAAAATGCATTGTGAATTCATTGGCTAGTTATTATTTATGAAAAATATACATCAATTAGATATTTTTATTTTTTAGTGAATTAAATTTTTTAATGAAATTAATGATATATTTTTGTTATATACTTAATACAATATTTTTTATATTAATCCAATGGATATTTTATTCATAGGGTATGAATAAAACTATGTTTTATGTATATGAACTTTTAGGTTAATTTTATTCCTTTGATGGAGAACCCATGTTAAATTTAGATTTTGGCATATTAATAATTTATATATAAAAAATAAACATATTATTTTTAACCAGGATATAATTATTTACATTGAGAAAACATCTGATATTTTTCTGATAACTTTCATGTTTTGATCAATAGTAAGAATATGCTAAATTTTAATTAAAACAGCTTTTTTCCTCGAGATAATATATGTGGTTAAATTATAATATTAAATTGTTTTATTAAATACATAGAATCTATTTTTTCTATTTAATTTAATTTATGTCATTGTCATCAATTTTACATTAAATTCATAGGTATAAACATTTTAATCTTTTGCAATATTTTATCTTTTAAACTTTGTTTTCTCATTTCGACAACATGAATAATTTAAAAATTAATTACAACAAATTATGTGCTTTGAAATTTAAAAAAATAGTTCTATATTTGGAATTAAAATATTCAAATTGTGTGAATAGTCACCTTTTATTTTTTGGACAATATGAATAGTAACATCAGTAATTATTTTATTTACCATGGTTAAAGGGTAATTTTGGAAAATAAGGGTAAATAATATTATAATAATGTAATAAAACTACCCTAAGACATGTCATAATCCTATTGGTTGAAAAATTTCTGAACATGGACATCCTTGGTTCGATTTTTGGACCCCCTTTATTTACTTGGATGTGAAAGTGACAGTTTATAAGAATTAATTTATAGTAAAGATAATTATAACCTAAACATATATCATTTACTAAATATATTTTAATATAAAGTTATATAAATGATTTGTATACTTATAAATAATCATTATGAAGCTAAAAATATTTCCTACATCATGGTATTTTATTTATATTTTTTATATATTATATAAAAAGTTTTATTTATGACACAAATATGATGTGGTGATTACCTCATTAATGAATGATTCAAACAAATTAATATATAAATATTTTAAAAAATAAAATTTGGTTATTTTGATGTCATCTATGAATTTTATGGATGAAATTGACATATTATCCTTTAGGGAATGCATTATTTTATAAGGAATAATGTTTTTATTAATTTTTAAAAATTCAAGTATAAAAAGTGTCCAAAAATGACCCAATTCATAACTTAAAGAATAAAATAGTTCTAAGTGATATTAAATTTTTAAAAATATATGACTCAGGAAAACGTTTAATATAAGTCCAAATATGTGATTAATAAAATTTTTGGGTCGTTTCTCTTGATATGGTAATTACACTAACCGACAAGGTGTAAATAACATGGTATCACGATAATATTTAAAAGGGTAAAATAAGCATCAAACAAAAAAGATAAGTATAAAAAAAATATTCAAAAACTGTATAAATTTTTTTGGATGAGGTGTATTCAAACTAAAATCATATTATCTTTAATTAAATATGTTTTTAATTTTTTTAGAAATTCAAAATGTAATAAATTAATATTTTGAAGAGTTTTATAAAGATCCTCTCTCTTCTCTTATAAAAGAGAACCTGCTCCCTCTCCTCTTCACTCCATTTTTAGCCTTCTGGATTAGCCAGACCCTGCACATTTCTCTTCTCAACTTCCCTAGTCACATTTTAAGGGTGCTGGGGTTCTAAAAAGACTAACTCTAGTTCGCTAAGATGAAATTTAAAGGAGGTATGTTGATGGAGAGGTAATCAATTCTACGGATTCATTCAAATTTATTTATTCTTCTACTTCTTCATCTATAGTTGTTTCATTATAAAGTAATAACCTCAGTATCACTAATTTACTGATTCGTTATTATAAATATGAAAAAAACCTATTTAACTATCTATCCATCCTACGAAAAATGAAATCACCACGCGTGCATATGTTCGGATTACCATATCCATAGTGCGATGTGATTCGTTATACATAATCTTCATTAAAACATGATTATATAAATAACTTTTATGAGTAAATATGAATTATATTATACAAATACCATTTTTAATGATATAACTAAAACCTATAAAGAGGAATAAGAACTTATCTGGCAAAACATACATAAGAACATAAATCAATTAATACCTGAATAATGAATAACAATGAATTGTTACAAAAAATAGATGAAAAAATGATCTTAAATTTTATCTAAAAATGAATATGATTCTGGAATAAATTAGAAACACTATTTAAATCATTATAATGTATTTTTGGATACATACGAAGCACATTAGACTTATGGTAAGGGATAAATTTTCCAATATCATTTTATTTAATATTGTTTATTCGTATATATCTACTGGGAATATATTTATCATCCATGTCTATGTTTTTTAAAAATATTATCATACAATTTTTACTATTGTTCTATGAATTCTTAAATTCATTTTTACCTGTTTTTTCTTTTACTACATGGTTTGGAAGGAATCTTTCTTTTGTTTACCATACGAGGTACTTTTTGACTCTTACGACAAAAGTATGAGGAGAATGTTTCTTAACTTATGTGGAATGAACATGTTTTTACATATTCATAACATCTTATATCCATGAATATTCCTCAATATTTTTACAATTGTATTTCAACTTTGTTATTTTCTTTTAAAATTGCACAGTAATTTAAGAAAAGAAAACGTTTTGGAAGAAGAAAGGATGTTTTCCTTAGGAATGAAGCTCAAGTGTTTTAGAAAAATTATATTCCATATATGATTATGTAGGTTTATGTATCTATCCTAATTATTAATATGATTTTATTATGTTTGTGATGGAATGTTATTTAAGAAATCCATTTGTTTTATATCAATTATGATGGAATGATGTTTTAGAAACCCATTTGACTTCATGGGTTATGCTATGTTGAATGTTCCTATTTTTTGTGTCACATGTAAGAATGAATTCATAATGAGATGGGTGGGACATATATCTACCTCTAATGAATTGGGTGAATATTTATATCTTTTGAGAAAGACATGACTGGAATAGAAAGTTAAACCGGTTCAATGATTCATGGCTGGAATGAGGAGAGAACTCAGTTTAGTAATGGACTTCTTCTGCTACTATGGTCTTGGACAAGGGTCGTGACTAATATAAAGTGATTTTCTATGCTTATGTGTGTATGAAAAAAAAAATTCATGTCTTATGTTATGAGTATTGGGATTAAATTTCACTTTTATGATTTATCCCATGATATGATATTATGATCTTCCATACGTAGCATAAGATTTCCAAATGTTATGTTCTTATGAATATGATATGATTGTTATTTTATTTTCATCCATTAATGAGCATTTGAGCTCACCCTATTATATGGTTCTTTTCCCGAGAACACAATGAATTTTATGAAGTATGATATGCCAAAAAGTAGTCTAGATATGATGAAATAAATAGAAGTCAATGTAGATGTTTTATAAACTAGTTTTTTATGTTTCATAGTTTCTAAACACACTATACTTATACGGTCCTCTCATGGTTTTGTTATATGTTGTAATAAATACACTAAAATTATTAAGTGATTCCAATATATGTAAATTATGGGTCGTTATAGATGGAATCAGAGGAAAGGTATAGTTAACCTTTGGAAACTAGGACGAGAAAGCCTTAGTAATATCCACAAGGATATGTCTATGTTTAGGATAAAATCCTAGTATTTTTGAATCATCCATGAATAACCTATGATAAAACTGAAAGGGTGGTAAATTGAATTTTCATTCATGATTATGTGGTTTTCATATTAAGAGTAGTGTTTATCATACTATGCTTCTTGGTTTTAGTAATTGGTTGAAACCCAAAGGAGTCGCGTTAATACTGAAAGCGACAAGCAGTGAATTGATTTTCCCCCTAAGTAACCAAATGTTATGGGAGCTAGAATGAAAAATCTTGTAGCCATGATCACCTAACATTGTCAATCTATGAATCATGGAGGACTTCCAAATGATCAAAAGAAGGAGCGACATTATGTTGAATCATTCATGAGGTAGCATCCACCATCATTCAACGGGTCTTCTGATCCATTAGTGGGTGAAAAATTGATCAGTACCACTGAAAAGATATTTTCAATTCTAAAATGTTCTAAACATGATAAAGTCATCTGAGCATATATCATTTGAAAGGTGAAGCTGATCAATAGTGTAATCCTATCAAGAATACGAAGAAAATAGATGAAATTTCATACATTGAATGGGACGAGTTCAAGAACTTATTTTTCCATAAGTAATTTCCCCTTATTCTTAGAAAAAAAATGTAGAAGGAGTTCTTTTATGTTATGAAAAAGGATAATGAATATGTTGGTACCTACAAAGAAAATTTTTCAAGGCTTCCAAGGTATTCTTTTGGAATTATTATCCAACCTGACAGTAAGATTAATTAATTCTTTAGTGGATTAAAAACATGTCTTTGAAGGGAATTTTCCATAAGAGACTAATATAGGTATGTGGAAATTGATCGATGTGCTCTCAAGGTTGAGATAAAGATTGGAGTAACCCATCAGTCATATGGGCTTGATAAGAAGAGTAAAATGAAATTAAAAGGAAAATATAAAGACCACACTGAAGGAAAAGATGGGTTTTCCCTTATGCTCAATGTGTGGAAAAAAACATGGTGGTAATTGTCTTAATAGAACTTGTAAAATTTTTAAGTGTGGAAAAGAATGTTATTGGGAAATTGAATGCTGAATTGATGGAAAAAATATGACTAATGATGCGAACTAGGAAAAGGATACACATATTGAACCTCCTACACTTCAATGTTACTAGTGAAATGAAATTGGGAATTATGAAAATCAATACCATAATACATTGGTTATTGATGATGATTAACGTCAACAAACTCTTAAGGCCATAGAAAAATGAATGTCACCTGAAATTACTATAGGTGACATGGAGTATGATAATGAAGTTCTAAAAGGTATACTTACCATCCACTTTAAAGTAGATTTTTTTAATTTAATTCTGGATCCACCGACACTTTTATTTCTAAAAACTTTTCTAAGGGTATTGCCGTATTACATCAACAATTAAATATTGAGTTTGCTGGGCCAACTCCAAATATCACAATAGTCACATCAAAAGTTTATAATTCTTCTCCAATTGATGTTTGTGGGAAAGTACATCCTGAAAATATTCTCATCCTTCCTATAGTATAATTTGATGTGATTCGTGGAATGGATTGGATTTCTTTATATGGAGCTCATACTAATTTCCAATGAAGGGAAGTCATATTTCATATTCCAAATCATTCTATGATCATCTATCAGTTCATAGATAAATATAACCTTCTCGCAGAAATTTCTTCCATATTATGGGTCTTGATTCCAATAAATGATTGTTTTTTTATCTCAAATGGTTGGGGAGAAACTCATGATTAAGAATACACCCATTGTGGTAGAGTTTGATAATATCTTTCTAGTGGAATTTCTAGGTCCTCCACAAAATTTTGATGTTGAGCTTTCAATAGAACTCATATTGAGTGATATGACCATTTCAAAGACACCTTATATAATGGACCCAATTGAGTTGTAGGAATTGAAGAAGAAACACTTAGAGAATATTGATAAGGGATTCATACACCCTAGTGAGTCACCTTGGAGAGTACCTATTCTATTTTTTATGAAGAAATATGGATCAATGAGAATCTGCATTGATTATCGAGAACATAACAAGATCACTATCAAGAAAAAATATCCTCTCCCACACATTGATGAATTATTTGAAAAACTATGCGGGGTTCAATAATTTTCCAAGATTCATCTTCATTCTGGTTATCATCAATTAAGCGTAAAAATGGAGGATATATAGAAGGCAACATTTCATACAAGGTATGGATAGTATGAATTCATAGTGATGCCTTTGGGTCTTACTAATGCCCCTATTATCATCATGGATCTAATGAATAGTGTCTTTAGAGACTATCTAGATCAGTTTGTGGTAGTATTTATAGATGATATTCTTGTCTATTCAATGATAAAGGAAGAACATGTAAATCACTTCAGATTTTTACTAGAGACTGTAATACTGGACATGATTTATGCCAAATTTACGAAGTGTGAATTTTGGATTCAAAAAGTTTCATTTTGAGTCAAAAAATATCCAGAGAGGGGATATATGTGGATCCAGCCAAAGCAAAGGTTATTTAAAGATGGTCGAGACCAACAACATTAACTATGATCTGATGTTTTCATTGTTTTTCTAGATATTATTGATTTTTTGTGAATTAGTTTTCACAATAATCTAATCCAATCACCATGTTGACTCCAAAAGTAGTTAAGTTCGTTTAGACAAAGGAATGTGAAGAGAATTTCAAATTGTTAAAAAGATGGTTATCTAGTGCACTTGTGCTCAAACTGTCTTATAGTAGAGAATGGTTTGTGATTTACAGTGATGCATCCATCAATGGGATGGGGTGTGTTCTCATTAGAAAGGATATGGTGATATCTTATGCTTCACAATAGTTGAAAATCCATGATAAAAATAACCCAACACATGCTTTGGAGTTAGTTATGGTAATATTTTTATTACAGATATAGATGCATTAACTTTATGGTGAAAGGTGTGATATTTATACTAATCATAAAATATTAAAGTATATTTTCACAAAAAAGGTTCTAAATATGTGACAAAAAAGATTTTTGTAGTTGATTAAATATTATGACTGCTCAGTAAATTACCACCCTGGGAAAGAAATAAAGGTGGGAGATGCATTAAGTCGAGTCGACCGTGCTAGCTTATCTATGACGAGGATCCCAAAAGATCCAATATTTATGGATTTGAAAAGGATTGATCTAGAAATTATAATAGAAGGGGAGAAATCTTATTTTTCTCAAATGAATGATAAAAAATCTATACAAGTGATGATAAAAGAGGCACAAAATAACGATCTAGAGTTACAAAATAATGTGAGAAACATTCCTGAATTCAATATTGATTGTGATGAAATAATAAGGTTTAGGAATAAGGTTTATGTCACTCCAAAACTAGAATTAAAAAGGATCTTTTGGATGAGGCTCATAGTTATCCATTCTCTATCCACACTGGAAGCACAAATATGTATAGGGACCCGAAGGAATACTTCTGGTGGGATGGAATGAGAAGAGATTTTCTCGAATATGTATCTCGATGCTTGTTTGGTCAACAAGTTAAGGCTGGGAGATTGAAGTCTAAGAGGATGTTACAACCATTACCCATAACAAAATGGAAATGGGAAAACATCACTATGGGCATTGTCATCAGACTTCCCAAAATATTCAAAGGCATAATTCTATCTGGGTTATAGTTGATCACCATACTAATTCAGCACACTTCATTGCGATTAGATAGAATTTATCTATTGATCATCTTGCCCATATATATGTAAAGGATGTTGTAAGATGGAATGGAGTACCACTTTCCCTTATATCTGATCAGGATCTAAGGTTTTCCTCAATGATCTGGTGAAGTCTTCAGCATGCTGTGGATACAGAGTTATGTTTCAACATTTCTTATCATCCTCAGATAGATGGTCATTCAGATAGGACAATTCAAACCCTGGAAGACATATTGAGATCTTTCTCTATGGATTTCAAAGGTGATTGGGATCAATGCCTACCAATAGTGTACTTTTCTTAAATTAATATATTTCACTCCAGTATTGAAATGGATCCTTTTTAATCCCTCTATTCAAAGAGGTGAATAACTCCTACTTACTGGGATGAAGTTGGGGAAAGAAAATTGTTAGGACCTGGTCTTGTGGTTGAAATGGAAGAAAAGGCCAGGTCTGTTCAACAACACATAAGAGAAGCTCAAATTTGACAAAAAGGTTATTCTCAAAACCAAATAAAAGACCTAGATTTTGAAGTGGGTGATAAGGTGTTCTTAATAATATCTCCTAGGAAGAGAGTAATGAGATTTGGAAATACGGGAAAGCTGATCCCTATGTATATTGATCCATTTGAAATATTGGATCATGTTGGGAAGGTAGCTTACCGATTAGTGCTTCAATCGAATCTATCTCAATTTCATGAGTTGTTCCATTTATCTCTCCTGATAAATTACATACCTGATCCTTCACATATACTAAGCTCTGAAATCGTTCCTTTGGAGCAAGATCTTTCATATGGTGAACAACTGATAGAGATTCATGATCATAGAAAAAATGTTCTATGAAACAAGACCAGCCGCTTGGTTTAAGTTTTATGGAGGAACAACCAATTAGAAGAATTTAAATGGGAAATTTAGAATATTATGAGAGAGAGTTATCGTAATCTGTTTACTTTTATTTGACGAATTTCGAGGGAAAAATCAGTTTATGGGGGGAAGAATGTAACACCCAGATGTTTATATAAAATATTTTCATTCAAAAATTTTATTCTTCAGTATCTTGATTTGAACACAATTTTGAGTTTAAATGTACTTGGATATGCCCTTAATATACAATTACCATTATATACTAGTCGTTAGGTTAGCGGGAATAATCATAACTAACGTACGAAAATTCATTATGAATTCATTAGATATTAATTAATTATGAAAAATATAAATCAATTAGATATTTTCATTATTTAGTGAATTAAAATTGGTAATGAAATTAATGAGATATATGTTTTATATACTTAATAATGTACTTTTTATATTCATCCAATGGATATTTTAGTCGTTGGGTGTGAATAAAACACAATTTTATTTATAAAAAACTATTTTTATGATAATTTTTTACCTTTGAATGGAGGACCCATTTTAAATTAAGATTTTGGAACATTAATAATTTATATATGAAAACATAAAATTTTTATTTTTAAGAGGGATATAAAATTTTACTTTGGAAAAATTTATTATTTTTTTCTAATAACATTCATGTTATGATGAATAGTAATAATACAATAAATTATAATTAAAAACTACTTTTTCCAATGAGTTAATTTATATGGTTAAATTATAATATTGAATGGTTTTAAAGTATAAATAGAATATATTTCTACCATTTAATATAATTTAGGTAATTATCATTAATTTTACATTGAATTCATAGGAAAAAACATTTCAATATTTTTCAATTTTTTAACTTTTAAAACACGTTTTCTCATTTCAACAACAAGAATAATTTTAAATTTATTATTACAACTTCTATGTTTTGAATTTGGAAAAATGGATTCTATATTTGGAATAAAAAGGCCCAAATTGTGTGAATAGGCTTCTTTTTTATTTGGACATTATGAATAGTAACATCAATAATTATTTTACATACCATGGTAAAGGGATAAATATGGTAAATAAGGGTAAACAAAATAAAATAATAATTTTATAAAACTACCCTAAAACGTGTCCTAATCCTATTGGTTGAGATATTTAAGACCTTGTAAATCCTTGGATCTATTTTTTATACCCCATGGATTCACTTGGATGTTAAAATGACATTTTATAAGAATTAATTTATTGTAAATATAATTATAACCTAAACATATATCTTTTACTAAATCGATTTTAATATAGGCTTATATAACTGATATCTATTCTTATAAATAGTCATTTTCAATCTAATAATATTTTATAAATCATGGTATTTTATTTATTATTTTTATAGATTATATAAATAGTTTTTATTTTGACACAAATATAATGTAGTGATTACCTCATTAATGAATGATTCATATAAATGAATTTATAAATACTAAAAAATAAATAATTCTGTTATTTTGATGTCATCCATGAATTTTATGGATGAAATTGAAATATTATATTTGAGTTAAAGCCTTATTTTATAATTAATAAAGTTTTTTTTATTAATTTATAAAAATTCAAGTATGAATAGTGTCAAAAATTAACATAATTCATAACGTAATACAAAAAAGTGTTTATTAAATGATATTAAATTTCAAAAAATATAATATTTGAAAAAATGGTTAATATAAGTCCAAATATGTCATAAATATCTGTTTAGGTTCCTTTGACATGATATGGTAATTACACTAACCCACAAGCATTAAATAACATGATATCACTATAAGATTAAAAAGAGAAAAACAAGCTTTAAACAAAACAAATAAGGACAAAAACGTAATGAAAAACGGTATAAAAATTATTCGATAATGGTTATTCAAACCAAAATCATCTTATATTTTTATTAAATATGTTTTGGAAAAATTTTAGTCGAAATTGAATTTATAATAATTTAATGTTTTGAAGAGTTTCTAAAAGTGCCCTCCCCTCTTTTATAAATGGGTACCTCCACCATCTCCCTGTCACTCCATTTTGATATTTCATGCTCATTAAACCCCAAAATATTTGTCACGACCCGTCCTCGGGGCCCGTGCCGTGACTACCCCAAGCCCGCCTTCCATAGGCCAGGGGCTGGGAACTAGCACCAAGGCGTAAATCCCAACAAAAGGGAAGGAATTGCCTTTGAAAAGTAAACAACACCACAGAGTAAGCAAGCTGAAAAGAAAACACTAAGTTAAAACTGTAACAAGCTGTGCTGAAAGTAAAAGGGGCCGGAAATACAAGTCCAACTGTAAAGTACAACTGAAAGGGAAAAAACAGCAACTGAAAAGTAATAGCAGCTACACCGAGCAGTCCACTGGAAATCCCACCTGAAGAGTGGGTACAGATAGCTCCACCGCTCCTCAGGTCCCACCGTCCGCTCCGAGCACGTCCGCCCAGTGGTCCACCTCCAGGTACCGTCCTGCTCCGCACACCTCCACCGCGGTCAGTGCTGTCTGTCATCTTCAACCAACACAACGTAGTGCAGGCATAGCCCGTGCAGGGGTGAGTATAAGCTACTCAGTAGGGACCCCGAGACCCCGAAGGTCTCCCGAAATCCACAAAGGATAAACCACAAAGGAAAGATACAATCACGAAGTAACGTCCGACACTGCTTAGGTATATGCCCATACATATACCTAAGTCATCAATTCCCGTTTGGCTCCAACGTCCGAGCCCAAGCACAACCCAGTCCACACTGGAAAGAAAAACGCGTACCCACACAGGATGGTTCAACACAATCCACAAAGGAGAGTAAGCAGTAAATCCAAACATGATTGTTCAACACAATCCACAAAGGAGAGTACCACAAGATTCATCTCACACAGGTATACTTCTTCGGATGACGATAAAGATGATCACTAATCCATCTAAGTCGTCATACCCACAAAGGATCGATAGGTACTAACCCCCGCAATGACCCACACAGGATCAGTCCCACACAGGACCTGTAGGCGATGGCTCACACAGAACCGCTGAGCGCTGACCCACACAGGATCGGGCCCACACAGGACATGTAGCACTGATCCAAAAAGGATCGCTGAGTGCTGTAGTCGTTGCAGTCCACTGAGGATTTCTGCACAGTCGTCAGCGCAGTCCACTGAGGATCTCTGCATAGTCGTCGCTGCAATCCACTGAGGATCTCTGCACAGTCGTCGCTGTCAAAGTAGCAGTTGCAGCCAGCTCTAGGGTTCCCGCACACAGCAAACTCGTTCGAGAGGGTCCGCTCCACGAGCCGAGAGGCTGATACATCAACTGACACAAGGTCCGAAGTTGATGTATCCAAAAGTTTCGTATCGTCAACAGGAACTCAACGTTACAGACGGCGCGTCAATTGGACGCCCGGTCTGAGAGTTATTGGCGTTTTCGTCCCAGGGGCCCGGTTGGTTTTTAAGGAAAAACCAACCCGACCGTACTCCAACTGCGTACAAACCTCGGGTGGAGTATGCCAAAAGATCTGTCTCACATAGAGGAAAACAACAAAGCTGACGGCACGTCAATCGGATATCCGTAGCTCAAGATATGTGTGTTTCCGTTGTGAAGGCCCGGTTGGTTTCGTGTACGAACCAACCCGGCCGAACTCAAAGTACTCTGAAACCTTGAGTGCGATATACCGAAACGAACGTATCGATCCAAGAATCTCGTTGCCGCTAACGAAGTGTCTTTTGGAGGCCCGTAGCTCAGGTTACGGGAATTTGACCGAAAACGGTCCGAAGACGGGGGGTCCGGGCCCGGGTCGACCCGGCCCGACCCCCCTGGGTCGGCCGAACCAGGTCGACCCGAATCGGGTCGACCCGACCCGGGGGGACCCGACAGGACCCGGTCCGGTCCGGCCAGGGTGCGGCCCGGCCGAGGGGCTGGACATCGTGGGGCGCCGCCCCCGCAGTTTGGAGGTGCCGCGGCCCTCGAAGGGGCCGCGCTGAACAACAGACGCGGCTTCAACCGCGTCCCATGCGGGCGAGTTGGACCCGTGAGGCCGCTGGTCCGCAGGCCGCTGCGGCCGCGGCTTCAGCCGCGGCGGCCCCGTCCGGCGGGGCGCCGCCGGCGGCTTTCGCGGGCCACCGGAGTCGCTCCGGTGGTCCGATTCTGTTCCCTTCTGCGCCGATGCTCCTCCCGGGACTCATTCTTCACTGAAGAACCATTAAACTTCCGTTGCGGCACGTTCCGTCGTCGCCCATCAAATCCGCACAACAACGAAGAACGACAGAGGCTTGTCGTGCCGTGTTCGTTTGTCCTGCACCCTCCGCGTTAGATAAAAACAATGGGAGAAATATATTCAACACATGAAACAACAATTTTAAAAAATTAAAATTTGTTCATATGAATCCGGTTCTTTAACTTTTTAAAGAAACGTTCATGGGAATAAAAAAAGGGTATTTCCAAAACAAAATCCCTACCTCGTAGTCATCGACGTACTCACGTTCTTTGCGGATTTGTTCGTCACGGAAGGAGGGGATCGTCACGTCGTCGCGGAAGGGGCGTCGCGTCGTCGCGGAACACGGCGTCGCGTCATCGATTTCCGCAGGTTCGGTGTTCTTCGTCGGAGGTCAGCGTTCTTCGCGTTCTTCACGAAGGAGGATGAAGGCTCAAGGATTCTGTCAAAGCCTCTCAATGTGTAATCCTCCAAAAGTCGTGTTGGTCTTATTTTATTATTATGCCAACGAACGAAAAAGGGGTATGTAATGACTCAATTAATTCACAGAATTAATTCAACGAAAGAAACTGTCCATTTATTTCAAGAAATAAACTGCCCAATTAAATGGTGCGTTAAGAATTTAAGAAAACGCGTCTGTTGACTTTCATAATGATGGGTTTTCGAAGGTGCGTTACTTAGTGGAAAGAAACGGTGAGGCTCGTGCGGGCCCCACCATACAAATATCCTACCAAGAGGGTAGGATATTTTTGGATAGTGCCCTATCCGTTTCAACTCAGCTTAAGCTGCTTTTAAGTGGCTTCAAGTGGCTTCCAAGTGGCTTAAATGAAATAAAATAAAGTTTGTCGTACAATTATTTTATTTCTTAACTTTAAGCCCGAAAATTAAAAAACCACACCCGAGCAAACGCAACTCTGGAAGAGGCGTTTCTAGGAAAATACCGGTGCTGCGATTTCATCGGTGCCCTCAGAATTCGATTCCGGGAAACGGTTCAGAAGTTAGAAAAACCCGCTCATCCATTCACTGAACGTAGCCAATCCAAACTTTGGAAAATGATTTCGGGCACACTGGGCCTCGGAATCAGGTGCCATCAGAAACTGCGTTCTTGTAAAATTCCAAAGAAAATTAAGAAAAATATTTCCATGAAATTTACGGGTCTTTACATTAATCCCACCTCAGGGTTTTACGTCCCCATAAAGGTACATCACAAACTAGGGAAACAAATGTGGGTACTGAGCATGCATCTGAGCCTCCCGCTCCCATGTGCTCTCCTGGAGGTTCCCATGCTTCCATCTGATGCACACAAGAGGAATCGATCACCCACATAGGACCCGCTCCTGTCGATCCTCTATCTCCACTGGGACCTCCACAAAAGTCGCCCCATCATCCACATCTAGCTCCCCATGGTCAATGATGTGTGTCGGGTCGTGCACGTATCTCCTCAGCTGAGATACGTGGAAGACGTCATGCACCAGGTTCAACTGAGGTGGTAGAGCCAGGCGATAAGCCACCTCGCCAATCCTGCTGATGACCTGGAAAGGTCCGATGAAGTGTGGAGACAACTTGCCGCCTCGGCCAAATCTCTGTAAACCACGTCGAGGTGAGACCCGCAAGAAGACATGGTCGCAATCCTCTAACTCTAGTGGCCTCCGCCTCCTGTCATCATATGACTTCTGCCGGCTCTGAGCTGTCCTCATCTGCTCCTGGATGACCGGGACCTTCTCTATCATGGCCCGGACCATCTCTGGTCCCATGAGTGCTGACTCCCCAGGGTCTGTCCAGCACAAAGGAGATCTGCAAGGTCTGTCGTACAACGCCTCGTATGGTTCCATCCCGATGGTGGAGTGGTAGCTGTTGTTGTATGCGAACTCCACCAAGGGTAGGTGGTCCTCCCAGCTGTGAACAAAGTCAAGGACACATGCACGGAGCATGTCCTCGAGAGTTTGAATGGTCCTCTCCATCTGACCATCTGTCTGAGGGTGAAAGGTGGTGCTCAGACGTAGCTGCGTCCCGAACGCCTCCTGCAACCCCTTCCAAAGCTGGGGAAGTAAAATGAGCATCCCGATCGGAGACAATAGATGATGGCACACCGTGAAGCTGTACAATATCCTGAACGTAGAGACGCCCTAAGCTCTCCACTGAGTCCTTCTCTCTGATGGGTAAGAAGTGTGCTGAATTTGTGAGTCGGTCAACAATCACCCAAATGGAGTCGTGACCTCTGGAAGTGCGTGGAAGTCCAGTCACGAAGTCCATAGATATCTCATCCCACTTCCACTCCAGGACCTCCAAGGGCTATACCAAATCTGCTGGTACCTGGTGCTCTGCCTTCACCTGCTGGCAGGGGAGGCACCGTGAAACGAACTCTGCCACAACCTTCTTCATGCCCGACCACCAGTGCTATCGTCTGAGGTCCTGGTACATCTTCGCCACTCTAGGATGTACCGCCAAAGGAGAAGTGTGAAACTCTCTCAACACCTCCTCTCGTAAAGCGACTGGTACCAAGGTACGTCCTCTGAAAAGGATGTCATGCTCTGCTACAAAGGAGAAACCATCAGGTGCCTGTCCTGAGGATAACTGCGCACGCCGTGCCTCACAATCAGCGTCCTCACGCTGTGCCTCTCTGTCCCACTGCAGTAGTGGAGGGGTGACTGTGAGATACTGAATGAAGGCTGTTCCATCTCTATCCACAAAGGATATCTGCAAGGCGTCTAGCTGCTCTGTCGCCTCCTCAAGTAGCTGAATGCCCATCCTCCTGCTGAGGGCATCGGCTACTACGTTCCCCTTCCCAGGGGTATAGACTATCTCAAAGTCATAGTCCTGGAGGAAATCAAGCCACTGCTGCTACCTCAGGTTCAGGTCCTTCTAAGAGAAGATGTACCTAAGACTCTGGTGGTCAGAAAAGACTGTAAAGCGCTCGCCCATCAGATTGTGCCGCCATGTCTTCAGAGCGAAGACCACTGCTGCTAACTCCAGTTCAAGGGTAGCGTAGTTCTGCTCATGTGGCCTCAACTAACGTGATCCATAGGCAATCACAGCCCGCTCCTACATCAGGACACACCCAAGTCTGGTCCCTGATGCATCACAGTAGACTACGTATCAAACTCCCTCCTCAGGCAACCTCAAGATAGGTGCGCTGGTCAATCTCTACTTCAGCTCCTGGAAGCTCTGATGACATCTGTCTGACCACACAAAGTGTTTCCCCATCTTCGTCAATGCTGAGAGTGGCGCTGAAACTCTGGAGAAGTCCGGCACAAATCTCCGATAGTATCCAGCTAGACCCAAGAAACTCCGTACCTCCGCCACGCTCCTGGGTGGCTCCCAAGCTAGCACTGCCTCGATCTTCGCGGGATCCACAGCAACTCCCTCCTTAGAAATGATGTGCCCCAAGAAGTGGACCTCACGTAACCAGAACTGGCATTTTGAGAGCTTTCCATAAAGCTGGTGCTCCCGAAGTGTGCCTAGTACAACCCGCAAGTGGTAGTCGTGCTCCTCCTCGGTGGTCGAGTACACCAAAATGTCTTCGATGAAGACCATGACAAATCGATCGAGGTATGGCTGGAAGATCCTACTCATGAGGCTCATGGACACTGCTGGAGCATTGGTTATGCTGAATGGCATAACCAAGAACACATAGTGGCCATACCGACACCTGAAGGCCGTCTTCGGCACGTCCTTGTCTCGAACTCTGAGCTGATGATAGCCTGACATGAGGTCTATCTTCGAGAACCATCGCGCTCCCTTGAGCTGATCGAAGAGGTCATCAATCTTAGGTAGCGGATACTTATTCCTCACTGTCACCTGGTTTAGGCGACGATTGTTGAAACACAGTCGCAAGCTCCCGTCCGCCTTCTTGGCGAACAAAATCGGGGAAGCCCAGGGTGAAACACTGGGTCGGATGAACCCCTTGCCCTGCAAGTCCTCTAACTGTACCTGAAGATCTCGAAGCTCAGCGGGGGACATCCGATATGCTGGAGTGGATATCGGGGCTATCCCGGGGTACAGATCAATATAAAAGTCTACCTCTCTATGAGGATGTAGCCCTGGAACGTCATCGGGAAAGACGTCCACGTACTGATCCACCACTGCAGGAAAACTAGGACTCTACACGTCCGATGCTCCTAGGATGAGGCTAGCCAACTGATGAGTGATGGGCTGTCCCCTCCTCTGTGAGAGTCCATCCTGTTCTGCAAAGGCTCCCTTCTCTCCGATGAAGGTGAACCTACTCCCATCGGTGCGTACACATCGCACCTTGCGCCTAAAACAGTCAATCTGAGCATGGAATGTAGATAACCAATCCATGCCCAAGATGACGTCGTAAGGCCTCGACGCTGCTACAAGAAGATCCCAGCCGAAGCTCTCACCTCCTAGAGTAAGCTCACACTGCCGGCACCAGTGCGTAATCACTAAGTCTGCTCCCGTAGGGGTCTCTAGATGTAAGGATCGAGCCAACAGCTCTGTCGGAATCTCCGAGCTCCGAACAAGGGTAGCGGATATGAAAGAGTGACTCGCTCTTATGTCTATAAGAACTGCAGAAAGGGTGGAATAGACACAGATCGTACCTCAAATCATCTCTGGCGCGCCATGGCCGTAGGCCTCCACTGCCTGGAGCTGTGCCTGTCTCTGCCGGCCAGCTCCCTGTGGTCGGGGCGGACCTCCTGGTGGTGGTGGGGGTAGAGCCTCAAAGCGTCACCTACCACCCGCTGCTCGGCCAGCTCCTCTACCTCGTCCGCCTCCTCAATGCAGACCGCCACGGTCGACCCTCTGCCTCTGCCTGGGTGGCCCCTCCACCGCCTGCTGCTCCTCGGTACGGCGGGTCGGGCAGTCATGAGCCATGTGGCCCTGCCCGCCACAGGCCTAGCACTGCTTGCCTCTCGGAAGACTGGCTCCGCGCTGTGTGCCCCGCACTGCTGATTCAGTGTCATGAGGTCGTCTACGAGAGGGTCTGGTCTGCCTGGAACTCTGAGTCATCCGTCGGCTACCTGCTACCGAAGACTCCGCCACCTACCGCCCTGCGGTACGTCTCGCTGTAGACTCAGCCAGAAAGCTCTCGATGAGAAGGGCTCGCTCCAGCACTCCTGCCTGGGTCGGAATGCTGAGGGAGATCAGCGATGCCTTGATCTCGTGTCTCAATCCCTGCACGAAGGTCCGGGCCTGGAAGAAGGGGTCCCGTACCATGTCGGTCGAGTAGCGAGAAAGATCGGTGAACCTCACCGCTTACTGGGAGACCGTCAAGCTGCCCTGCCATAGCTGAAGAAGCTCTGGAATGCGCACCGCACGGAGGGTGGACGAGACGAACTCTGAGCGGAAAAGGATCTCGAAGTCCATCCAGATGAGAGAGGCCTCGTCGTGCACCTGGAGCATCAAGCTCCACCATCGTCCTGCTGCTGCGTGCAGTAGGCTCGCCGCGAGGATCACCAGGAGGACTGCTGGTGTCCTCACTAGCCTGAAAACTCGAACGACCGCCTCCAGCCAGTCCTCGGCTACCTGGGGGTCCGTCTCCCCACGAAACCTGGGTGGTCGCTGGAGCTGGAACTCGTGCAGAGCTCCGAGGCGTCGTGCATCATCATCGGTCGGTGCTGGAAGCATCGGGGGCTTGGCGGGTAAAGGTACCGCCAATGCCTCTGCTATCAACAGGCCCTGTACCGAGGCCTCATCGCTCGGCGGGCTGTCGTCGCGCTCTACTCTCGGAACCCTAGCTGGCTGCTGTCGTCGGGCCATCCTGAAAAGGAAACAAGTGCGCCACGGTTAGAACAATATTCCTGGTGAGCTGACACAAGTAATCACGAAGAAAACTTGAAAACACACATGCAATCAATGTTTCCGTGCATTATGTCGGGAATTAGAAGTCAGGGTCCTGGTGTACGGATACGTCGGCCGCCGCACCAACACTTGACTCCCTGGACTGATAACCACACTCAATACGCTAAATACTATTGCTTCACATAGAAGAATGATCAGAGTCTTCGGTAGAACCGACCGCCTCTGATACCAATTTGTCACGACCCGTCCTTGGGGCCTATGTCGTGACTACCCCAAGCCCGCCTTCCATAGGCCAGGGGCTGGTGACTAGCACCAAGGCGTAAATCCCAACAAAAGGGAAGGAATTGCCTTTGAAAAGTAAACAACACCACAGAATAAGAAAGCGGAAAAGTAAACACTATGTAAAAACTATAACAAGCTGTGCTGAAAGTAAAAGGGGCCGGAAATACAAGCCCAACTGTAAAGTACAACTAAAAGGGAAAAAACAGCAACTGAAAAGTAATAGCCACTACATCAAGCTGTCCACTGGAAATCCCACCTGAAGGGTGGGTACAGATAGATCCACCACTCCTTGGGTCCCGCCGTCCGATCCGAGAACGTCCGCCCAGTGGTCCACCTCCAGGTACCGTCCTGCTCCGCACACCTCCACCACGATCAGCGTTGTCTGTTGTCTGCAACCAACACAATGTAGTACGGGTATAGCCCGTGCATGGGTGAGTATAAGCTACTCAGTAGGGACCCCGAGACCCCGAAGGTCTCCCGAAATCCACAAAGGATAAACCACAAATGAAAGATACAATCACGAAGTAAAGTCCGACACTGCTTAGGTATATGCCCATACATATACCTAAGTCATCAATTCCCGTTCGGCTCCAATGTCTGAGCCCAAGCACAACCCAGTCCACACAGGAAACCAAAACGTATACCCACAAAGGATGGTTCAACACAATCCACAAAGGAGAGTAAGCAGTAAATCCACACAGGATAGTTCAACACAATCCACAAAGGAGAGTAAGACAAGATTCAGCTCACACAGGTATACTTCTTCGGATGACGATAAAGATCATCACCGATCAATCTAAATCTTCGGCCCCACAAAGGATCGATAGGTACTAACCCCCGCAATGACCCACATAGGATTGGGCCCACACAGGACCTGTAGGCGCTGGCTCACACAGAACTGCTGAGCGCTGACCCACACAGGATCGAACCCACACAGGATCGGGCCCACACCGGACCTATAGCACTGATCCACAAAGGATCGCTGAGTGTTGTAGTCATCGCAGTCCACTGAGGATCTCTGCACAGTTGTCTTCGTAGTCCACTGAGGATCTCTGCACAGTCGTCGCTGCAGTCAACTGAGGATCTCTGCACAGTTGTCGCTGTCGAAGTAGCAGTCGCAGCCAGCTCTAAGGTTCCCGCACACAGCAAGCTCGTTGGGGAGGGTCCTCTCCTCGATCCGAGAGGCTGATACATCAACTGACACAAGGTCCGAAGTTGATGTATCCAAAAGTTCTGTATCGTCAACAGGAACTCAAGGTCGCAGACGGCGCGTCAATCAGATACCCGTTCTGAGAGTTATTGGCTTTTTCATCCCAGGGGCCCGGTTGGTTTTTAAAGAAAAACCAACCCAACCATACTCCAACTACGTCCAATACTCGGGTGGATTATGCCAAAAGATCCCTCTCACATAGAGGAAAACAACAAAGTTGACGGCACGTCAATCGGACGTCCATAACTCAAGATATGAGCGTTTCCGTTGCGAAGGCCCGGTTGGTTTCGTGTACGAACCAACCCGGCCGAACTCAAAGTACTCCAAAACCTTGAGTGCGATATACTGAAACGACCGTCTCGATCCAAGGATCGTGTTGCCGCTAACGGAGAGTCGTTTGGAGGCCCGTAGCTCATGTTACGGGAATTTGACCGAAAATGGTCCAAAGACGGGGTGTCCGGGCCCTGGTCGACCCGGCCCGACCCCCCCTGGGTCGGCCGAACCGGGTCGACCTGACCCGGTCCGGCCAGGGCACGGCCCGGCCAGTCAGACCGGCCTGACTCGGCTAGGCCGAGCGGCCGAGCGGCTGGACACCGCGGTGCGCGGCCCCCGCGGTTTGGAGGTGTCGCGGCCCTCGAAGGGGCTGCGCTTGACAACGGATGCGGCTTCAGCCACGTCCCGTGCGGGCGAGCTGGTCCCGCGTGGCCGCAGGTCCACAAGCCGCTGCCACCTCGGCGGCCCCTTCCGGTGGCGCGCCGGGGCGCCGCCGCCGCCGGCGGCTTCCTCGGGCCACCGGAGTCGCTCCGGTGGTCCGATTCTGTTTCCGTCTGCGCCGCTGGTCCTCTCGAGACTCGTTCTTCACTGTGGAACCATCAAAATTCCGTTGCGGCACGTTCCGTCGTCGCCCGTCAAATCCGCACAACAACGAAGAACGACGGAGGGTTGTCGGGCCGTGTTTGTTTGGCCCGCACCCTCCATGTTAGATAAAAACAACGGGAGAAATATATTCAACACACGAAACAACAATTTTAATAAAATAAAATTTTTTCATATGAATCCGGTTCTTTACCTTTTTAATGAAACTTTCACGGGAATAAAAAAAGGGTATTTCCAAAACAAAATCCCTACCTCTTTGTCATCGACGTACGTACGTTCTTCGCGGATTTGTTCGTCGCTGAAGGAGGGGATCGTCGCGTCGTCACAGAGGGGGCGTCGCGTCGTCGCGGAACACAGTGCCACGTCGTCGATTTCTACCGGTTCGGCGTTCTTCGTCGGAGTTCTTCGCGTTCTTCGCGTTCTTCGCGTTCTTCGCGAAGGAGGATGAATGCTCAAGTATTCTGTCAAAGCCTCTCAACATGTAATCCTCCAAAAGTCATGTTGGTCTTATTTTATTATTATGCCAACGAACGAAAAAGGGGTAAGTAACGACTCAATTAATTCACAGAATTAATTCAACGAAAGAAACTGTCCATTTAATTCACGAAATAAACTGCCCAATTAAATGGTGCGTTAAGAATTTAAGAAAAAGCGTCTGTTAACTTTCATAATGATGGGTTTTTGCGGGTGCGTTACTTAGTGGAATGAAACGGTGGGGCTCGTGCGGGCCACACCTCACAAATATCCTACCAAGAGGGTAGGATATTTTTGGATAGTTCCCTATCCATTTCAGCTCATCTTAAGCTGCTTTTAAGTGGCTTCAAGTGGCTTACAAGTGGATTAAGTGAAATAAAATAAAGTTTGTCGTACAATTATTTTATTTCTTAACATTAAGCCCGAAAATTAAAAAACCACACCCGAGCAAACACAACTCCGGAAGAGGCGTTTCTAGGAAAATACCAGCGTTGCGATTTCATCGATGCCCCCAAAATTCGATTCCGGGAACCGGTTCAAAAGTTAGAAAAACCCGCTCGTCCGTTCACTGAACGTACCCGAGCCAAACATTGGAAAATGATTCCAGGCACACCGGGCCTCAGAATCAGGTGCCGTCAGAAACTACGTTCTTGTAAAATTCAAAGAAAATTAAGAAAAAAATATCCTTGAAATTTACGGGTCTTTACAATATTTATCTTCTAAACTTCCCTAGTTACATTCTAGAGGTGATGGTCTTCTCAAAATACAAACTTTTGTTCCCTAAGAGGAAATTTAAAGGAGGCATGTAGAGGAAGATCTAATCTATTCTACCAATTCTTTCAAATTTATTTATTCTTATACTTCATCTTCATTAGTTGATTGATTATAAATTAATAAAATAATTATCACTAATATATTGATACGTTATTATAAATATGAAAGAACCCTATTTTAATGGTGGAAATAATAACTATATATGATTATTATAACATGATACTAATTCTGATATACTATACAACATACACATCAATGCCATTCAACAATTATGGGAAATATATCGTCACGTGTGCGTACGTACGGCTTACAGCCTCCACGGTGCGATGCGATTTGTTCTATATAATCTTCATTAAACCATGATTATATAAATTAATTTAATGAATAACTATGTCACATATTATACTAATATCATTCTATAAATCATTTAACTATAATATAAAAAAAGTAATAAGAACTTATCCGACAAAACATAAATAAGAACATAAAGTAGTTAATACCCAAATAAAGAGTAACAATGAAATGTTACTAACAAACAGATGAAATAAAAATCATAAATGTTATCATAATAATGATTCTTATTTTTGAATAAATCAGTAACACTATTTAAATCATTATACATGTGGTTTTAATACATACAAAGCACATCGTACTAACGGTAAGAGATAACTTTTCCAATATCGTTTTATCTGAGATATTTTATTTGTAAGTGTCTAATCAGTATATATTTATCATTCAATTCCATGTTTTCTAAAAATATTCTCATAAAATGTGTATTGTTATTCTATGTATTCTTATATTCATTTTTACCAATTTTTAATTTTACAACATGGTTTGGAAGGAATCTTACATTTTTTACCATATGAGTACTTTTTGACTATTCGGGAAAAAGAATGAGGATAGTGTTTTTTAACTTATACGAAATGCACATATTTTTTCATATTAATAATTCATTATTTCCATAAATCTTCCTCTAAATTTTTACATGTGTATTTTCAACTCAATTAATTTATTTTAAAATTAAACAACAGTTTGACAAAAGAAATCGTTTTTGAAGAAGAAAAGATATTTTTTTGCAGGAATGAAGCTCAAGTATTTTATCAAAATTATTTTCCATCTATGATTTAGTAGGTTTGTGTTTCTATACCTGTTATTAATATTAATTTATTTTGTTTATGATGCAATTTTAGTTATGAAATCCATTTTTTTTATATCAATTGTGATGGAATGATGTTTAACAAACCCATTTGACTTCATGGGTTATGCTATAGTGAATGTTTCTATGTTTTTTTGGAATATATAATAATTTTTTAACTATTAGACATGGGTGGACCTATATCCCCCTTTAATAAATTGGGTAAATATTTATATCTCATGAGATATACGTGGTTCGAAAGGTAAGTTAACCCGATTCAGTGATACATGGCTAGAACGAGGAGAGAACTCAGTTTAGTAATGGACATTTTCTGCTATAATGGTCTTGTCAAATGGCCTTGACTAATATGAAATGATTTTATATGCTTGTATCTATGTGGAAAAAGATTTCTTCTCATATTATTACTATTGGGATTACAATTCACTTTTATGATTTATCCCATGATATGATATTGTGATCTTTTATATGTAGGAAAATATTTCCAAATGTTATGCTCTTATGAATATGAATGAATGTTATTTAGTTTTGTAACCCTTAATGAGAATTTGATATCACCCTTTTATATTTTTCTTTTCCACAGGACAAAAATATGGGTATTAAGTATACTATTCCAAAAAGGAGTCTAGATTTGATGTAATAAACAAGTGACAATATAGATGTTTTATGAAAGAGTTGTTTATTTTTCCATGTTTCTAAAGACACTATAGAAATATGGTCTTGTCATTGTTTTGTTATATGTTGTAATAAATATAATTCAATTATGAAGTGACATTAATGTATGTAAAGCATGAAACGTTATTTTCAATTATTAATTCGACCAAATTCCACTCTATTTCACTTTTATAATGTTAAATTTTACTTGATATGAAATTAAAACATTTGAAACTTGATGAAAAGTTATTATTGTTGGGTGGGGGAGTTATCAAATAAAAAAATAATTTTTAGTAAATTTATAATACTATAATCTTTTTTTGAATTTAATTTAGAATCAATATTTAAAATAGAGAATAATATAAAATTTATAATTAAAATAAAACTTTTATTATACTCTTAGTTTTAACTTATTTTATAATTGTGATAATAATTTTATGTAGATGGTATGAACGAGAAGGGGTAGAAGAAAAAATTTCAATCAAACTGTACTGAGAATGGATAAAATCTTCATATGTAACAAGTTATGAGCTGAAGAAGTCGATGTGTAACACTCTACAAAAAAGAAATCATGAGAATAAAAAAAAGTAAATTATATTCAAGATAATTTACTTAGATATAGAATGCATATTATAAATTATGATACATAATGGTTGATAAGTTAGATATTTTTATATCATTGATTGGAGGAAATGTTTTTAAGTGAGGTGTTTCTTTTATGAAATAGAATAAATAATATATTTAGTGGATTAACAATTAATGTGTAAAATATTTTAGAAGAGACGAACTAATATGTAGCATCCTACAATTTTATAACTTTGTAGATACATTTGAAATGTATGATATTTTATATTTTAGAGATGAATGATTAAAATATAATTTTCCCTAGAAGAGTGAAACACAATATATATTTAAGAGGATATAGATCATATATAACAAAATGTTTCCCAAGGAGTTGTTGTGTAACAATTTTTTGAAGGATATAACTATTTTTAATAAAAATTTTCACAAGGAAGAAAATATGTGTAATAAATTATTTTAGGGAATATTATACATATGATATTTTGAATTGGTGAAATTTTGGATAAGTTCATATATATGATTAATATTTATATAGCTTCCCTTGAGTAACATATTATTCATTGCAAAAATAACGATCTAGAAGGATTTATATAAAAATCACCTATATTCTAAACAAAAAACTGATAATAAAAAAAATATTCCTATAGTATATCCAAATTAAGAATGAAACTCCCTTGAATCATTTTAAGAAACATATAAAAATATTAAGAATATGAACATGGTGAGAAGGAATAGAAAAGATAAAACATTTGGGAAATTATCATATGCAGGATCCATACCCTTTGAGTTGTAAAAAATGAAATCCCGAAAATAAAATTAGAGATTAATTCTAAAGAACTGAACTGTCCTCATTGAATCAAGGGAACATAACACTTGATCAGGAAAGAGGAAAACTATTCCATCTACGTGAGGAGGATTGAGAAAAATGACTGCAATAATCCTTGATCATTCTTATACATATATAAAAGGGATGAGTCCCACTCTAAAAAGGGTTGGTATACTGAACTAATTTACTACCATTTACTGGAGAATTTTAGTTTCTTCATTAACTTATGTAATTCTATTCTAGTTATGGCATGCTATTCCCAAAATTATGGAAATAATGATATTTACCCCACACCTATTAAGGAATTCTACACCAAATTGATAATTCACTTCTATTGGGATTTTCAATATGCGTTTTGTTTTTAGATAGTTGGATATTTCAATTATTATTTATATTTAAATCATTTCTCTCTTCTTATTATTTTCACACACAAGACCACCTAGATATTCATCATTTCCCATATAATATAGGGGAAAAGGCCATGTTCAAGAGTGAACAATGATGGTTTATCACTATGATAGGAAAGAGTGGGGAATAAAATGATTATCTAATTTCTCTATTCATGATAATATTACTAGTTGAGGGTGATTGGTTGAGGTTTTATATCATTTTAGAGAGTGGGAGGGATTTTCCAAGTAATGTAGAATCATGATTTAGTAGGTAAGTGAGGGAATATCTGAGGATTAACTACTAATTTAAAAACTGAGATCAATCCCTATTTTTATATCATAAATTACATATCCATAATTAAAAATTATTCTTAACCCACTTTGAACCTACAAAAAAATAAATTCATATTAAAAACTAATTCCTCTCTAAAGACAACCTGAGTCTCACCTTAACAACAGTTTTCATAGGTTTAAAAATTGTTTTTTCACAGCCCACGATGACCACCACATTAAATATATAATAAAGAAAATGCATCCTTGTCTTCTAGAATCATCTAGTAATCACTAGGAATGGATGATAACATGAGGAATTAGATATCCAATGCACCATACACAAGTTTCCAGAATAAATAATGATCCTCCTAAGTTACCAATTTCGAAGGCCCATTAGGAAGTAGAAACATCAATACGTAAGAATTCATCTCTTGAAGGATTATAATTTGTAAGCCAATGTATCTATCCTAGAAGTTCCTTTGTATCATGATATTTTATTTCATTAATATCAATATGAGTAAAAATTTCATGGTTGAGGAACATTCTAATTTCTCTAACAAATATATAATATTATTTTGTTTATCATGATTACCAAGATGAAATTATATCTATTTTATTTTTTGACCAATTTTTTGAAAAATCATAATATCTACCCTAAATTGGATTTATAATATCCTATAATTTGAATATTATAATGTAAATCACACATATTTCCCTTTAGAAAACCCATACTAAGGCCATGAAAATTACTCAAAGGCATTTAGGAAGTTAGTCTTGCTAAATGTATTAACTCATAGTTATTTTATCTATTCAGTGGACTACCCAATCGTAAAATTTTTGACTAAAATTTCCTTATATATTGACTCTAAATTATTCTAAATAAAATATGACCATTACACATTATAACATGTTTTTTAAGTCAACCCATTATCTTTTTTAAGACTACTTGATAATTGAATTTTCTTCTGACTATGTATTCAATAACACATTAGCCAAAATTGTTTTTCAAGGTAGTAGATCAAAAGTGATATTTGAAATAATATTTTTATTAATGGATTTTATTTATCTTATGTGTAAATATTATAATTTCAATCATTTAATATTTTAGATAATATTACATAGAATTTATATAATTAACTAATCATATATGATAAAATAATTTATGCATAATATGCTGATTTTTTTTATCTTAAATGAATATTATTTCATTTAATTACTATGAAAACAACTAAAAATTAACAAAAAATTCATTGATTAAATAAAAAGAAATACACTAGATAATACAAAATAAAAATTTCCCATGATCATGAGTTTTTATTGTGGTTGGGTTATTAAGAAGAAGATAAACTAACCGTTGACGCTGGGGAAAAAAATTGAGATGGTCTTGGATTGACTTATATCATTCCAATGACAATATATATATATATATATATATATATATATCATTTGGTTGGTTTCCCCTCAACATAATTTTGGGCCATCTCATCTCACATGAGAGATCCTTCCTTTACATATGCTTACTCACTCACAAGTGAGGGAAATTAGGCATTCAAGGTTCAATAAATAAACCATAGACAAGAATGCCCATATATAATAATGAAAAATGGATGATTCCAAGATCGTCACATTTAATTAAAAAAAATTATTCCAAAAATGATAAAACAAATAATCAAATTAAATAGAAACTAAGCACCTACCAAAGTTAGTCAAACTCATGATCATCTATATATGAAACAAATAAAAATTTAAACTTACTAGCATTCATTTAAGGGAATTATTAATTAAGATAAATTTATTAATTTCATAAGATAATTATATTATTAAATATTTAATTAATTAATCTTAATTAAAAATCCAAACATCCCTTGAGATCCCCATTGACTATAATTTTAAACAAATTATAAAAATTACTTTTAGTTAAAATTTAAAAAGTACATGACATATACTTTAGGTGACATGATTCATGCCCCTCCACACCTCTTTAGAACTATATCTATAGTATAAATATTGAATAACATGTACAACTACACAAGATGCGTTGTAACAACCAATGTTCGTAGTTCCTTTCATGCACAATGTACTTCCTTAAAATGTACGCCTATATGTAATGTCATGATATACACTAGATGTTATTATTTGGGTCAGGTTTTGTATCCTATATGGTATGTTTGACAACAAAACATGCTTTTATATGTGGGATATGTACTGCTATCAATTCCCAAGAAATAAAATTTGTGTATGATAACAATACATAATATTTATATACCAAATAAAATCAAAAATAATTAATAATTCAATTCATATTTCACATGATCTACTGAAATATCAAAACATGTAATCAGTAATAAAAACCCTATCAAATGGTGTGCACATCCATCTATATGATTTTCAGTTCAGTTTTTATTTAATTAAATTATCTTTTCATGCGATTGACTAATATTAAATTCTTCCCCTAATGTGTACCATACAGGATTTACCCTGAATTACATGATTTTTACCACTAGATACATGTTGTGTGATTCATTAACACCCACCCAAAATACATGACTAAAGATTATATGTATATTTTGGATGGGACCTCATATGTTACAAGGCATGTATAGTTCTTTAAAAAAATTGTACATCACATGATATCATGATTATTGTTTGACATTCAATACGCATTGTGTATTAATTAGATATTGGGTACTTTGACCGCATAGATCCTATGATATAAATGTGAACAAACCTTGTGGGTTTACAAGATGTGTACCCTAGCTAAACACAATGTAACCATGTAAATATATGTTCCCAACGATGGTTAGTATTCAGTGTGTAATTGAAAATTTCACATATCAAAACCCACATGGTGTACTGTGATTATCATAACTCACCCTTGTGTAGTTGATTATGGAAAAAACATGTACTTTTGAATTACATGTCATGTAATGGTGCCTATCGACCATCATCCTCAACAAATCTGGATTGAATATTTTATAATTATCAAATATTCATGGATAGTTCTAGGATATATAACAAGAAATGATCATATTATCTCAACATTCATTGTAATGATTAATAAAATAGAATTGAAAAACTGATAATCTAATGTATAAATGATCAAAAAACAAAAAAATAATTATAATTTAATATACATCCTCTTCGGTACAACTTAATGTTTCTAGAGTGAAACAATTTATGGGTTCATTACTTATAATGATTTTATTTTTTTATTCTAATAAATCCCCATAACTAGATAAATGTAACCCTAGAATATATTTTCACAAATAATTTATAATTAATTTAAAATCCTAATTAGATCCACTTGATAATTATTTCACCATATTAATTTAATTTTTTATAAATTTTTATAATAATGTTGTTCTATTGAATAATCCGATGGAGAATTATCCTATTAGTATCCACAAATTCTATCAAAATCTTGAAATTTTCCTATTAGAAATCCAGGTTCTAGCACAAAGGAACTAAACATTATGTTCAGTCCATTCTTTAGCGCAAAAAAGAATTCTTTTTATCATGGAATATTCTTTCTTATTTTATCAATCTTGCATGGGAGGAGGAGGATGACCATCACTTATTCTTGATAGAATTATCGAGTGGTTCTTTATAGGGATTTGAGGGAAATCTCTTGATAGAATACTATTGTGCAAAAAAATTCTCACACAGTCCTATAAATAATAAAAGATGGGTGATATACCAAGAGATATAAAATTTTTAATAGTATAAAGATGATTATATAATTTTATAATCTAAATAACTACCAATAAAATAAAATATTATTATAATCCATGATATGTTCTAACTTATGGATATTAAAATATAATTTGTTAAATAAATAAACAAATATTCAATTAAATTATATTAAATAAATTATATCACTTCTTCCATAAAATTAACTTGCATATAAATCCTTATCGACATTTATCAATCCTTGACTAATAAATATTTATTCAAATAAAATAAATATTATTCTATTATTCAATAAATAAATAAAAATAATATATAAAAAATATAATATTCACTAACTGATGTCTAACAACCCGGACCTGTCTAGCCACCCGAATAGTGACAAATGGGTTGGGTGTCACTAACTTAGGTGCACCTCCCCTGAACGCCAAAGGCTGCCGACACGCAGCGAGGGTCTGATTAGGTATAGTGGGGAGGCTATACCCTCTTGGAGGAATAAAATGGTACCGGTCCGAGTATAAAACTAAAATATGCAGCGGAAAAAAATGACTCAGAAAACACGAACCAGACGTGTGGAGCAGAATCATATCCGATAAAAACAAACCAGCGTAAGAAATATAGAAACAACAACAACAAAAATTAAACGGAATAACATGCTAAAGAATATAAGAAACTACTACTATGACCAAACAAGGAATGCATCGAAAACAAGTCATAAAACTCAATATATATAATGGCACCAATGGCTAACCAATAGTTTATAAGTAATAAGGTAAGCATGCTGATAAAAAAAGGGAAAACTAAACAAAGCAACTCCTGCAAGGCACGACCTCAAGGTCGATACCGGTCTCCATTCCAACAACACTAAAGTCTAGCTCCTGGGGCTGACCCTTTACCTGCATGCAAATTTCATAAAGTCTGCATGCGTCCCGAAGGGCCCGTGTAGGGTGTGAGAAAAGTCTCAGTAGGATACCACCCAAGAGTGTGTAGCTGATATAAGTGTTTAGGAAGACATGGTAATATAAGAAAAATAGTAAACAATACAATGCCCAAAAGTAAACACAAACATCACTTGTGCTCAGTAGCCACCAAGAAGTGTAACCTGCTTCGACCAGTGCCGGAATATCTGGATGTAACCCGACACCACCTTCCACCTGACACCATGTGTCTCAAGTACCAATGTTCTGAAGGCACACCCAACAATCATAACCGAGCACGGAAGGTCAACCTTCCCATGGCACGACATCTGGAGGAATAGCGATACCTGTCCTCAAAAGATAACCGGAGGGACAGCAAAGTCTTCCCTCAATTCATGGAGAGCCTCTGCCCCCTACCTAACTGCCTCAAAGATGTCTCCCGAACGCTCCTCACCTTCCATGTGGTTTCTTATGGAAAGCACCACAAACCAAAAATACGTAACTGCATCTACCGGGGGCCTTTACCCAGCAAGTTGTCGTACCACCTCATCTCGGAGTCTATCTGTGTGCACACTACTCAAAAGTACCCGGTGAGTTGTAATCACCTCAATAAGTTCCAAAGAAACAACATCTCCAACACCTCGTGTCCCTGCGAACCTGTTGCTCATGTCTGATGGCCTCACAATCCCAGTAACTCGTGCCAAGCTCAACCTGACAGTCCAACTGGCTCAATCAACGTCCATGACACCCAATCCTGTGGTAGCAACCACCCGAAGTAAACCGGGAAAAATACCCATCGTGGGATTCTCATCACTCAACAATATATGTCCAGGCTACGCCCAACACAACAAGCAGTTCAACAGAGGAAATATCACACATTGCATAACTATACTCAAAGCATAGCTTTAGACACGAAACTACCAAATAGTTAAATTGCACTAACTTTTTTTGTCCCATACCAGCACCTAACTCATTCATAATTGACAATTAAACTCAATAGTTGACTCAAGATGTTCAATAATCAGTCTAAACATGACAGTTTAAATAATGGTCCAATTCATACGTAATTCAGCACCCCAGCCGAATTTCCCCAAACGAGCTATGACCCCTAACCTGGCCTCTCACAATCACCACAAGGTCAGGGAATACCTAGAGGCATCCCACAAGGCAGTTAAATAATTAAAAACAGTTAAACAGGGTTTCTCTCAACACTTGACGTTGCGCCCGAAGTTCGCAACCCCAAAAAGTCTACGAAAACATGAAAGAATGTATGCACGAACATCCTCATACTCGTATGATGACACTACTTTGATATTTGGCTCTAAATCTGTCTAAATCATGGTAGATCTGCGTTTCTGTCAAATTCTAGATATTCCATTTGGATGGAATCTATGAAGAAAAAGGTGAGTAATCAAGGACAAAGAAGGGTACGTGGATTTAGCCTCTCCGATGCGGTCCCGTTGCCACTGACGGATTGATGAACGGACAACGTATGAAGATTATAGGGGGGGGGGGGGTTCTGTTATTCGGAGGTTCTCGGACGAACCATTCGTCCAATGGGGAAGAAGAAGAATTTTATAGAAATAAGACGCGACGATGTCTCAGAAGACAAAATAAAAATAAAAGTATAGGACATGTATTTTAAAAGTACATGCCTTGTAGATAGGTTTTCGTACTCCAACATAAGCGGAGTCCAGCACACGGCTTGGACCATGTACACGGTCAACACATGGCCAAGGACTCGACCACTACATGGAACAATGTTACAGTGTGCCAAGGATGACTACATGCCGTGTAGATGGAAAATTTATACCTGGGCACCACACGACGTGTACTTGGCCTCACACGGTTAAGGAGACATGACATGTCTATACATACACACAGTGTAGTAAGAAAATTCTACACGGTCATCACACGACATGTACTCTATGACCACAGAGCCGGTCACTTGCTTAAAAAATACACGGCGTGTACTTAATGTACATGGTGTGTAGTCTGGAAATTTCCCGAAACTACCCAGATTTTTCAGACTTCTCAGAAACTAGTCAAAAATTCAAACAGGGTCGGGATTTTGACCAGTTCTAAAAACTCGGGTTCTTACAAACTCCCCAACTTAACATAGCTCATCCCCGAGCTACTGAACGAAACTAGGAGATGGCACTGAACACGCCCATCCCGTTAAACAACCCTAACTACCCCGGTATGAAGGTTCTGAATACATTCCTAAAAGGGCTCTCCATCTTAGGAATTGCCAACTCGGTCTCAAACTGAACAATGCTCAAAGCAATAAAAATAATCAAACAAGGCCCAAAGACCTATTTCCCGAACCCATGGTCCTCCCATAACACATCGTCACCCCTACACCTCCTTGTTTCTCACGTGTAGCTTCTGACACCCAACGTAACCCCCACCACATCGCTGTCTGCCTCCAAGAGGCCCTACATCTCATTGATTCTCCAATAAAAACCCGGTGCCTTGCACCTTGAGTAACCTGCATCCACGATGCCCCAATGCCCATGGCACCTCATGCAACCTTCATCCTTGATTCTCCTGATGCCAGAAATCTCAAATATATATAAATTAAATATATAATGCATCTCATATGATGCCAATCCCACTAACTAGCATCTAGTAAGTCTATAAGTATCCTGTGCAGCCTGTGCAGTCAACCAGACATGCCTCAAGAGGCTATGCCAAATAAAAAGAATGGAAACAAAATCATGTCCACATTGGCAGTGTACCTGCCACCGTCGTCGGCTCTCCAGCCTACTCAATCACTGGCAGCTCCACAACATGCACCTGGCCTGAAGCACGGATTCCTGATGCCTGCCCTCCCTGCGGTGCATCTCCAGTCACCGGCCACTGACCCCTCAAATGGGTCCCACCATCCCTATCACATCATCCGCGCACAGTTGAACCTCTACTCCACTCTCCTGGCACCGAACCTAAACCAACAACTGACACCATAATCTATCTTGGTCCCTGCCTACTGGCTGTCTGAGAAGGCTACCTAAAAAACCTCTCTAGATGCCCGACCTGTCCACATGCCCGACACTCCTTCGGAGGCCTATCACACTGAGTCCGAACATTTCCCGACTACCCACACACAAAGAAAACCTCCACTGAACTACTTCGAGGTTGTCTAGCTTAGTGCTTGGCTTGCCGGTCCTACAGGAACTCATCTCTACCTCACTTTCTGTTGTCCGAACCATCACCTGAAGCTACCTCCCTGCCAATCTGGGGCCTATCCCTCCGGTTTCCCTCTACTATAATCTCCTGGTTCACCGCCTCGGAGAAGGAGCCCAACATTAAGATGTTCACCTTGACCGGAATGGTGTTTCATAAACCATCCTTGTAGCACCTCACCATAGCTGCATCATCGCTCACTATACCAGGTGAAAAATGAGATAACTCTTTGAAGGTAGCTGCATAGTACATGATAGACATATCTCCCTGCTTAAGACTCAAGACCTCCTGAGCTATCTCTACCCTCAGTGTCTCTGGATAGAAGTGCTCAAAGAACCTGTCCTCGAAGTCCTTCCAAGCGAGTCCCTCATGCGTATGAGCATGTATCTGTACATCCCACCAACGGTTCACCGGGCCTCTCAGCATGTACGTCACCATCTTGACCCTCCACCCTTGAGGTGTCTTGAGCTGCTCAAAGATCATCTGAATACTCTCTATCCAGTTCTAGGCCGCCTGTAGACCTCCCTCACCCTGAAAACGTGGCGAATGCTGCGACTGAACTCCTGCATCAGATATGCCATAGAAGGCTCTGTACCCTGCACACCTCTGTCAATTCCCTGCAAGACACGTACCATGCTAGCTCGGAGTTGCTTGTCGAGCCACGACCCAAACGATGCCAAACCCAGCTATTTTCCGGCCTACACTGGATCCTGAACTAGCTCCTGTCCCTGAGCCTGTACCTACGACTCATGCTCTCCATGCACCAGATTCTGAACCTGATCCTGCGGTACCATATCATCTCCTTCCTGACGCTCTATCGAGTCGTAAAGGAGTAACCCATTAAATACCATAAATGGTCAGACATCCCATATATATATAACAATATATTCTACTTAGATAAGTAAATCAGTAAAGAGGTAGTGTATAACAACTACCCTTACTCTCCTCTATCGCAACAGATGCCCTCAGTATATCGACCTCATGGCCTCCTTACCCACCCTCAATAGAGCCAAGTATCATTAGTACTTCGGGCCGTGCCTGTCCTGACAACAAATTTTCCCTAAAACCCAACGAATAGGTCACCCAATCCGAACAGTTACACTACCTCAGCCATAGTACCTGCCTGCGCTCAAAAGAGTTAGACCCACATATCCTACAACATGAAATTCTACAAATATGTAAAGTATGGCACATAACATTGCAACTAACAAGAAATTCTATCAGGAATCTCACCTATTCAAGTTTTATAAGCACACAAATCATGGGAATTGATTATATTCACATGGTATTATCACTTCACAAAGCATACATGCAGTTATGAAATTGAAATACCCTAAAATGTGCCTATCAAAATCTAAACAAACAAGCCTTTAGATACAGAACAAGGTTTTCATATCATAATCGATAACATCACACAACAAGTGAGCCACCGAGGTGGAAATCATATCAACTGTAATCTTAGAAAAAAGGGAACAGAAATTCCCACCCATGGAAACTCAATCTATCCCTCGTACATGGGGATACAGGCACCCAAGCAGGAGTTAAAAATCCAGTTCCAACAGCCACCTATCTTCAGTCTACCATATACCATATAGTAAAACTAGTAGAAATAATAAGAGAAGTTTCAAACTCATTATTATCCAGCAATGCAATGCTTCTCAATCCTTGTCAAGAAACCCTCTGATACTACTTTGTAACGACCCAGACCTGGACCGCCACCTGAACAGTGCCAAACGGGTCGGGTGTCACTACCTTTGGCGCACCTCCTCTGAACTATAAAGGCTGCTGACTAACAGAGAGGGTCTGATTAGGTATAGTGGGGATGCTATACCCTCTTAGAGGAGTAAAATGGTACTGGTCCGAGTATAAAACTAAAATATGCAGGATAAATAAATGACTCAGCAAACATGAACCTGACTCGCAGAGCCAAAGCATATCCAACAACAATAAACCAGCATAAGAAATATAGAAACAACAACATCGGAAAGTGAACAGAACAACATTCTGAAGAATACAAGCAACTACTACTATAACCAAAGAAGGCATGCGTTGAAAACAAGTCATACCACTCAATATATATAATGGGGCCAATGACTAACCAATAGTTGCTACATAATAAGGTAAGCATGCTGATAAAAAAGTGAAAACTAAACAAAGAAACTCCAAAATGGAATGTCCTTATGGTCTATACTAGTCTCCATGCCAACAGCACTAAAGTCCAGCTCTTGAGGCTGACCCTTTACCTGCACAAAAATTTCATAAAGTCTACACACGTCCCGAAGGGCCCGTTTAGGGTGTGATATAAGTCTCAGTAGGATACCACCCAAGGGTGCGTACCTAATATAAGTGTTTAGGCAGACATGCTTATATAAGAAAAATAGTAAACAGTACAAATCCCAAAAGTAACCACAAACTTCACTGCTGCTCAACAACCACTAGAAAGTGTCACTTGCTTCGGCCAGCACTGGAATCTCGGGATGTAACCCAGCACCACCTGCCCCCTAACACCATGTGTCTCAAGTACCGATGTCTAGAAGGCATGCCCAACAATCATAACCCAGCTTGAAACCTCATCCTTCCCATGGCACAACATCCGGAGGAACACCGATACCTGTCTTCAAAAGATAACTGGAGGGACATTGATGTCGGCCCTCAAATCATGGCGAGCCTCCACCCCCAACCTGACCGCCTCAAAGATGTATCCCGAAGGCTACTCACCTTTCACATATATTTCTATGGCATGCACCCCCAAACCAAAAATACCTACCCGCATCTATCGGGGGCCTCTACCCAACGAGTGGTTGTACCACCTCCTCTCAGAGTCTATCTGTGTGCACACTACTCAAAAGTACCCAGTGAGCAGTAATCACCTCAATAAGTTCCCAAGCCACAACATCTTTGACACCTCGTGTCCCTGCGAACCTGTCACTCAAGTACGATGGCCTCTCCATCCAAGTAACTCGGGCCAAGCCCAACCTAATTGTCCAACTACCTCAACCGATGTCTATGACGCAAAAACCATGGTAGAAACCACCCAATGTAAACTAAGAAAAAGCCACAACCTGTGATTCTTATCACTCAACAATATTTGTCTGGGCCACACCCAACACAACAACCAGTTCAACACAGGCAATATCACACATTGCATAACTATTCTCAAAGCATCACTTTAAATAGGAAACTACCAAATAGTTAAATTTCAATAACTTGTGTTGTCCCAGTCCAACACATAACTCATTCATAATTAACAATTAAACTCAACAGTATACTCAAGATATTCAATAAGCAGTCTAAACACGATAGTTTAAACAATGGTTCATTTCATACGCAATTCGGCACCCCCGACTGAATTTCCCCAAACGAGATATGACCTCTAACCCAGCCTCGCTCAATCACCACAGGGTCAGGGAATACCCAAAGGCATCCCACATGGAAGATAATTAAATAAAAACAATTAATCATGGTTTCTCTCAACACCCGACGTCGTGCCCGAAGGTCGCAACCCCCAAAAGTCTATGAAAACATGAAAGAAGGTATGCACCACACACCTCGTACTCGTATGATGACACTCATTTGATATAAAGCTCTGAATCATTCTAAATAGAGGTAGATCTGTGTTTCCATCAAATTATATTAATACCTTTCGGATGGAATCTGTAGATAAAAAGGCGAGGAATCATGGACGAAGAAGGGTGTGTGGGGTTAGCCTCTCTGATGCAGCCCCACTGCCACCGACAGATCGAAGAACGGAGAATTTTTGAAGATTTTGGCAGGGATTATGTTTTTTGGAGGTTCTCAGATGAACTATCCGTCCAATGGGGAAGAAGAAGACTTTTCTAGAAATAAGACGCGATGATGTCTCGGAAGACCAAATAAAAATAAAAGTACACGGCGTGTATTTTAAAAGTACACGCTGTGTAGATGGGTTTGCGTACTCTGACTTAAGGGAAGTCCAACACATGGCTTGAACCGTGTACATGGTCAACACATGGCCAGGGACTCAGCCGCTACATGGAACATGGTTACACGGTGTGCCAAGGAAGACTACATGCCGTGTAGATGGAAAATTTATACCTGGGCACCACACGACATGTACTTGGCCTCGTACGGTTAAGGAGACACGGTGTGTCTATACATACACACCATGTATTAATAATGTTCTAGATGGTCATCACACGACATGTACTCGGTGAGAACATGGTCGGTCAATCGCTTAACAGATACATGGCGTGTACTTAAAGTACACGACATGTAGTCTGGAAATTTCCAGAAACTGCCCAGATTTTCCAGACTTCTCAAAAACCCATCAAAAATTCAAACAGGGTCAGGATTTTGACCCGTTCTAAAAACCTGTGTTCTTACATGGTGAATAAATATTTATTTAATATTCTAATCACATATATTCCAAACCTGAATAATAAGTACCTGAATTTATAGAACCAACATAACCTTATTAATTTTTATTCGTGAGTCTTGAGAATAATATTTATATCTATATTAAATTAAAATGGAATTTTTCTATGATTATGAACACACTTTGTGTGAGACCCTTTAGGCCACTCTTTCCATAGTATTAGGTGGACATTCTTAAAGTCCAATATTATAATCTAGTGACATGTCAAGGAAACCATTGGAAAATATATCAATGTAAAAATGATAAAAACCTCAATTTTACACTTACTATATTATATAATTTATTTTGTCTGAATATCACATCAAGAAGGATTCATAATTATTTCTTAAACCTACATGATTGATATGCATATCTTTGACTAACAAAAATGATATCATTGATAAAAAAACCTTGTACATGGACTTAATAAGACATTTCTACTTCAATCAAAGGTTATGGGATACTATCTTTCATGTCTAGGAAGTGATAAATACTTTTTACTTGTTCAATCAATATGATATCACTTTGGATTCACCAATCATATACTACTTCTCTATGAGTATATGTTATAATGGTTTTCTATGATACATAAAAGTAAAAAATTCATATTTAAATTGACAATAATTCTATGTCTAAGGACCAATATACTTGTCCATAGATAATAATATCCAATGATATATCTAAAATGTTGAATTATTATTACCAATAACATCTTTATAATTTCCTCTCTTATAGAGTATACACTTGAAAAAATCATTAGTAAAATCCACATCCATGTAGAACTATTGATCACCAGATAGTCAAAATGTCACATATGTCCCATCAGATAAATTTTTTATAGACTATATGAAATATTTTCAAGAATATTTTTATATCACATCAAGGTTCTCGTTATTGTTGTAAGATATTATAATCTTTAGACGATACAAATAATCAATAGGAATTATCATATTAAAATTTCGTAGAATAACTATGATCATGTTATAAGATATTTCTTAATATTTAAGAATTTGAATATATTGGTAACCAAATTACAATGTTAGTCGGTTCTAGGATATCAAATATATCATTTCAATCCAACAAAAATATTGATGACTGGTACATATAATAATCATATCTATCGTTTAATTACCATATCGATTTATCCATATGTATTTAGATTATCTCGATTACTATTTAAATGTTCCCTTCCCTATATTATATTGTGTTTAGTTCCTAAATGGTATTCATTTAAGATTTTTTTGCATTATTTATTATATAATTTTATTTCATTATTTTCTTTAATAGATAATAACTTTTTTTCTAAAGTTATATTTCTTTATTAATGTGTTTGTCACACAATGATCCTCTTTAACTCCTTGATGGGGGACTATTAACCCACTGATTTGATCCTAAGGGAGGCTATGATGTTTTTGAGTGTTTTCACTACAATTCTAAATTTTATATTAGCTTAAAAGGTATGAAGCAAAGGATTATGAGATAGGGTTAGAAATTTTTTCCTATATATATTACATATTTTTCCTATCTCTTCAACTATAAAATCCACTTTCCCACCCTTCTCAAAAATCATACGTCATGAAATAGAGTTGGATGAGTTATAAAATTGAATGACATATGATGGATCCATGTTCAAATAGTATTACATATTCGATTGAGGTGTGAAATTCATTATTTACTGATGGATTATTTGGGTGAGTAATTTTTTTAAATATTGCAAATGTTAGTCATATTTTCCAAAACATACATAGTAGTGGATGACCGATGAATTTTATTGATTCCGTTAATGAAAATAATTAAGACAACTATAGAAAAAAAGGATAGTATAGTATTAGTTTATTTCATTGATTCTGTATCTTTATTTATAAAAAAAATTTCCAATCATATTTTTAATTCATGTTTTTTATCTATACAATTAAAAAAATGTTTAATTATTTCAAAAAAAATAAAAAAAATAAGAATATTAATAAGTGAAAAGAATAGAGAGTGATCTATATTAAAATATCCTTGAGAGATGACTCCTTCTAGCCACTTTAATACATTGTTTGTAGCATACATTCTATTTTTTCAAACCCCATTATATGTGTGTTAGTGATTTATAATTTATAATTTATTTATTTATTTTTATTTTTTTATTTTTATTTTATGAATGAAATATGTTGTTTTTATTATCACTCATAGTAATCCAAAACTAATTTCATACTAACTATGATTATCCAAACACATGATATCAGGAGTACGAAATGTTAATTTATTTTAATTTTTTAATTATTGCTTACAAATATAATTGTAATTTTAATTAATATTTATTAGAATTTGTAATATCACTAGTCTTATCCAATACATATATCTATGTTGTTGAGTGGATATATTTCAAAATTATTATTGAATTCAAGGAATATATATTCCAATATTTGAAAGTCAACTACTTACAAATAGTTTAACACTTCAGTTTATGATTTTGATACATATGTTTGCTATTTTAGAACTTAAATATCATGTTTTAATATTTGAATTAGATATTTTATGAGATAAAAATATATATTCTTATTTTTTTTGTTATTAATGTTTCAATTTAATAGTATTTTTCAAATATGATTTATTGTGTTGTTAAATTAAATAATTTCAAAGTTAAAACATGGAAGTGAATTTTTTTAATTTGGAATCCTTATTATTACATTTTTTGGTCATGAATGATTGGTGGGTTATATTTGTGATTTTTATATGGGTTTTCGTATATTCAATGGGATGAAATAATTTTTATACTATATTATTTAGTTTTAATTATTATTTTTCACTATTTTTATATATTTCATAAAATATAATTTAAAATAGAAAAGTAAAGTGGTAATGTGTGGATCTAAATTGTTAAATTTTGGTTGAAAACTATAAAAATGCTAATGTAATATGTTAGTTTGATTTCTCACTCAAGTGTTTATCAATGTCTATTTGAGGTTGTCATAGAACATCAACGGTAAAGATACTAAACTAACCTCTTGATCCCACTTGTTATGAAGTGTCCAGAATATGGGATGGAATAATGGATTGCGCATTATGATAAGGAAATTTTCATTCAAATTATTATCCCATAGATTTAAATTTATTGTTTATGATTTATTTTTAATGATGTATAATTAAGATGTATTAAACACCCATTGTAAACAAAAATATTCTTTTTGACTTTTTAACTCCAAATAACCAATAAAATGGGTGAAAGATAAAAAATCATTATGAAAAATTAATTTCATTATTACAAACTAATAATTTATTAGTGTAATATCTCTAAATCAATTCACATACAATATGAATAGATCGGGTCACCACATACCTGAACAATTATTGCACATATTGCAGATGTTTTTTACTAGAAACATGGGTCTAACAATTTTATCGGGAGGCTATACCCCATGGACTAGGTAATTAAAAATAACTCTGTATGTTACAATAATATTAATAATCTAGATAACCAATAATAAATAACCATCATTGATAAGTGTTGGTAGATAAATATTTCAACCCATTATATATCAATATGTGGAACTGTACATGTCATACACACATGAATACATTATCAGTATCCCCTTTGGAATGATGATATACATTAAGATTTAAATAATAAAAAGAAAAAAAATTGAAAAAGACTAAAAAAATTGTCACAATTATTTTCCTAGTCTCATCCATTATACACTATCAAAGATATAAAATTCATCCATTATGTATATGTCCCATTTCCTTCTATACACCTATAACCATGAATTTTTCTTGGGTACCCTCTATGGCCTATGTATGGTGTGAGTACAAACCAACAAGTCACCACCATCAGTGTCCAAAAACATCCAATCAAACAAAGTGTGTTATGTTATAATAAATGGATGGAAGTAAAATAACTATGTATTCCACCATCCATACATAGGTTTGATGACGACACCAAAATTTAACCATACAAGATTCAAATAGTGTCATATATCTCTGAGAAAAATATATCATCACCCAAGTGGATATATCCCCACCGTAAAATAATTTATAGAGTAGCATCACCCACATGGGAAGCATTCACCACCTTGGAATCATCACAGTATCTCTCACATAGTGGGAAGAATAACCCCACCGAATAAATTTATCAAATTTGACCTCCTGTGGGAAAGATCACCCCATCTCAGAATCATATACAATTTTATCACCTAAGGGGAATGTGAAACCCACCCCAACACCATCTCAAATATATTCATCCATGGGAGAAGTGAAACTTTCTGTAAAACCATCTCAACATGAAATCTTGACATCACCTAGAGGGAATATCACCAACTCTGAAACTATCCTCAATATCTTTGGGTGAATAGGTGTCAAACCAATAATTTCCACATAATAAGATATCTAATCCCCATAAATATGTACTATGTCTCAATTTGATTAGAATTTAATATGTCAAACCAAGATTCCATGTCTATATTCACCTATGGAAAATGATTCTATATATTACTTTTACCCTACTTTCTCATTCATGGGATCATTCTAGAAAATCCATATTCTACATAATAGTTCAGTGATTTAATTTGGGAACCCCTTGGGTTGCATCCCAAAATCCCCCTTTCATTACTTCAAAGTTCACCACACTCAATGGACAAAGTATTGGGCTTTAATTTTATTAATAAACCCCACATGGATATGATATGGTTATACCAACATGAAATGAAAAAGAAATAGTTAAATTATTCTTTAGTTCAAGTGTACAAGTCCACAAGATCACATATCACTTACACACTGAAAATGATATTAATCTTTAAGAGAAACTTACAGACTTCCTACCTTATGCCAACGTGAGCCTATTCATTTAACGTCGACAAAAAATATGAATGTTAAAAAATTAAATAATTTTATCTACCATAAACACTAAAATATGTCACAAATGATAATAATAAGCATCGAAAAATACACCCAAAATAAAAACTATTGTATAATTTAAAAGGAGTTATAGTAGTACCTCTAATTATCTCTCTATACTAAATGAAACTCAAATAAAGTGAATAATGTTTGATAAATTACTTTGGAAAATATGTGAAGAAGAAGTGAAAGTATTAGGTATGCTGCTTTATGAATTATGAATCTTCGTGAAATCGCCTTTAATATTAAAAACTATTTTTAATTGAAATATTTTTAAATCTATCTCAGTTATTCATTATATAATGACCAAATTTTTCATGGATTTAAGAACATTTAAGTTCCTCCTCATGGAATTACTTCATTTAGTATTAGTGTGTCACACCCTTCTCAAGAAAGACCAAGCATACCATGCTCTAGGACATCACGTCCTTACCCCACTACTTTATGGTGTGAAGCACATTATGGGGATGAATTCAGGGCATGAAACTATTTCTGTAGTGAAATATCATTCCATCCTCTATGGAGGGACCCACAAGTCTTGATGTGAAAATCTTTCCTCGTATAATTCTCAGAAATGAATATACACAAAGAAATTTTTAGTCAAAAGGAATGTTTTCTGTACATAAAAAATTAATAATGATATATAATTTTTACTTCCATGACATGATTTACTATTTTATAATACAAACCAAATCACTTTCAAAATTTCATAAAATCAGAACACATGGGTCCAATACATAAGGTTCATCATCACAAAGTGATTCTGTCAAACCCGATGTGATCTCCATAAATAAGGGTTTCACATTGAGTGATACATTTTCCCAGTGAATTTACTCCCCAATAATTGAAGAATTAATTGTTTCACACTAGAATACAACACAGTTTGACCTATAATTCTCGTGGTTTGATGGATACAATTTAGAAAATTCCATCCACATGTAGAAAATTCTCAGCATAATCCCATACCAATATCCAAAAAATACTATTGGGTTACCCATTAACACATAATGTTTTTTTTAAATTAAAAATAAACACGATTTTTGGGAAAAAATTCCAAACATAGTTATAAATTTCAATATTATCAGGTGTTGAAACAACCTAATTATATAGTTTTCATCCAACAGATGGCATCCTGAGTGTCACCAAGGTTCATAGATGAGTATTTATAGAAACTAAACTAATATATCCGGATTCCACTCATACATATCCTTCAGGATACACATAATATCATTGAACTCATACTAGACTGAAAATTATTACACATTGATTCTTCTCACATGGATCTACAACATGAAATATATTATCCTCAAATAACAAATTAACTTTGCGATCAAAATCATTGTCATTGATTACATGGGATGGGTCAAGATAATATCATTAAAGTTATGATACTAAAACATGCTTTGTGTGCGACCAATACATTGTGGAATATCAATATTATATTATACTACACTGATCCTATCTGTAGTCTCAACTGACCACACAAACATGATATCAAATCCCCCCTGCATCAAAAACAATGTCCTATTTTAGGATACACCAATAAAAATACATGACCTCTAATGAAACATTAGAGGATGACATATTCTATTTTCATACGAACTCTTCCAAATCTAATTGATAACCAACTACTTTTTGCTCTATCCAATATGATTTGAGATATCCTGTATAAGACTCATAATGATGGTTAATGACCCCATGTCCTCTAACCAATATATAGGTGACCGACAAAGAAAACTAGAACATGCCTCAAAGTGATCCATATAAAGGTATTCATGAAAAATAGTATTGTATGAAAAATCATCAATCACTAAATGGTCCTCCCATGAACATCCAAAATATAAAATACATTCCCCCACCATTTCCAATAACATCCATATGTATGTTTAGACTACCTGTCAATCTAAGGATTCCATGTAGGGATCAAATACAACTATTTGTCAAGAACCTTCTATAAACCTCACTTGAAACATGAAAAAATGGATTTCGTAGTCTAAAATGAAACTCTTCGGTACACAAAAGATAGATGTATTGTATGCCATACATATATATTATCCAAATTTCCAACAAATAAGTCTGAAATTAGAATAAAATTTGTAACTTTAGATAATTTTTCTATAAGAACCCAAAAAACTCAAATATATATATCCTAAATCCCATTTGTATATGATAACATCGGGGGAAATAGAATTTTATGACTAAGGAATATCATAAAGGGACATGAAAATGTAGCTTCAATTCCATTACCTATAAAAAAATATTTAATAATAAGTGCAATCGTAATGACATTATGGAATGAGATATGATCTCATGATATATTCCACTAGCACCTCTATTGTTTCCTATGAATAGTAAGATATTATAATTCTTATAATATAAATGATATATGAAATTTTAAAATTTATAATTCTATCGTATTGTACAATATAAGTCATATCATATAGAATTTTCTTTGCATCCATGAATTTATCCTCCTTCTATTAGAAACAAACTATCCACTTCTCTTTATTACTTTTGGTGACATCAGTTCCTTCTAGAATTTAGTTTTCTCTAGTGTCATCTTCCAATAATAGAACATGCCTTTATGGTTGAGTTTAATCCAATGGTTCCACTATTCAGTGGGTGAACATCCAATGTGCTACTTCTAGAAGACCAACAAGAATTTTCACCTCCATCTTACTCGTTGAATTTGACATACTCTATTGACACCAATATAAAGTATATCATCATTAGCATTTATTAGGTATTGTGATCTCCCCATTGGTATTTATTATCAGTACATATTCAAAATTAATGTCAATTATTTCTCTCCCACTTATTGGTAATAAATTTAATGTATCTAATATCAACTTCATTCGAGATATTTTAAATGAGGGATCATCAAAAAATTTCTCTCCCATTAGTATTTTGAATTCACATCCCTTAGATTAATATCATGAGTTGAGGGAAGAAAACAGTTTATCATATTTCATCTTCTAACCATATAATCCATTAAAATAAAAATAATTGAATTATATATCAATGGGTGTAAATACATTTCTTAAATAAAAGAGGCACAATACATTACAATATATATCCATATGATCTATCCTTTGTGTAGAAAATAAGACTAAGTAATCATTGATACATAATCCATCCCCAAATTAATCAAGTGATATTATCTTGTCAAATTTTTTTTCCGTGTAATTTATCAAGGATTTTAAAGAATCTCTTACATAAATCTCAACAAATAGATCAAAAACATAAAACACTAAAATGAAACAATTTGACCCCTTTGTATGATGATTCATAAATTTTTAACAACGGTAAATATTTCCCTTACAATACTACAAATCTTCCATTAAACAGTGCTAAAAGGGGTTTCTCCAGTGATAATGAGGATCTAATAATGCGAGACATGTAAAAGGGATGACTTTATAAACACTCAAAAAAGTATTGATAAAGACACCCTTTAATAGTGGTAAAAAATAACGGAAAAGGGGTTTCTTTATCAACACTTTTTTAACATTGATAAATGGAGTATTTATTAGTGTTTGGTTTAAATGATGATAAAGGGTGATAAAATTAATTTTTTTTGGAGATCTCCACCACCCCGTTATCAGTGCTTCCCCTCCACCCATTTATCAACACTTTTCTCCCAATTTCCAACCACTAGTTTATCAATGCTTCGAATGTGCCTTTATTAACACTATTGAAATTCTAACTAATTATTGAACTACCGTGCATGCATATTTTTGATCCCTAACCCTATCCTTTGGAACCCTAATTCATTTACCATTGCACCAATATTTTTTTTATATTTTAAAAAATTTCTATTTATTTTTATATATTTACATATATTTTTTAATTCATATATTTCTATAATTTGTATTAAATACATCTATAGAATATAATTTTTATCTGATATATATACTTATATTTATCTAAATATATAATATATATATTATATTACATATATTAGAATATAATTTAAATATATATCAATTTATTAATACACTAAAATATTTATATATAAACATTATATATATTTTTATTTGTATAAATATATTCATATATTTCTTTAATGTAAAAAATGGTTAGATATTGTTTTAAAAACATGTTTAGAATATGTCTATATATTGTATATTTATATATAAATTTTATACTTCACATATGTATTTATGTATTTACTGAGTCACATATAATGTTATATTTACAAATAAATTTATTATAATGTAGTAATAAAAATTTATTTTAAAATATGTTTATATACTATATTTAATGATAATGATAATAATTTATTAATATAAATACATTTATATATGATGTATATATATACATAATTTACAGACACATATATTAACACCCAAAAGTATACTATTATATTTCCCATATACACGTAAAAATATTTACTTAATATGTATTTATTTATATATATTAGAATATAAATATAAATATATACTCATTTATTGACACACACAAGTTTATATATATTCAGTACTTGTATAGGTATATATATACATATTAATGATATTAACATGGTAAATTAAATGTATTATATATATATATAATTAATATCAAATATTTATTTAATATATATATATATATATATAGATAAAATTATGTAAATAATTTTAAATATGTATTTATAAAATTAATTTATTGCAAGGAAATGTAAAAAAATTAAAGATATTTATTTATAAATAAAACCAATTTATGAAAAATATAAGAAATTAAAACTATAACATGAATATGAATGCAAGGTCAAGGAACAAATTCATTTACCTTCGAAAAAGGAAATAAGATCCCCTTAAATGAACTTGAAATCCCATTGAATTTTAATCTATTTAGATACATCGACTAAAAAGTAATTTCTAGATGAATTTTTGGTGTTTCACGGAATTTTAAAAATGTTACTTGGGTTCCTCTTAGTCACAAACGGGATAGATTAGTTATTAGGATTCCCATTAATATATGGTAGACCCCAAACGAACACACAGATCAAATATTATGTTTATTTGATGATCAATTCAATTTTCAACTTATCTTAGATCATTCATTAATTCATCTAATTTTTATGTCATTTATTTTTTATTATATGAATATTAGTCAAATATAATTGGAAAATTATTAACTAATAATATTTTTTAATTATTTTATAAATCATTTTAACTAAATATCTTATAGATATTAAGTGTAAATGTGTATTTAGACTAATTTAAAACATATCTAGAAAATAAATTTTATATTTATATCAATATAAATAAACATTAATATTAATATACTATTTTTAATGAAATATATAATTTTATGAATTATATCCTTTATCAGCACAAAAAAATGTGCGGATAAAGGGGTGGGGGGCTTTATCAGTTCTAGTAAAAAAATAACTAATTGGGGGGCTTTATCAGCACTTTTTACTTGTGCTGATATGGGGTACCCATTATTATATTTTTTTAGTAAATCTAATAAAGGTCCCCCCTTTGTCAATGAATTTCTAGTAGTGTTAATTAAGGGCCCATTTATTATCATTTTTAGCACTGATAAAGACCCCCCATTATCAGCACTTTTAGTTATAACTAATAAAGCATAGTGCCGAATAAACACAAATTTGTAGTAGTGTTTTCTTTTGAAACATTTTTATAACTTTTGTTTCTAATTGAGGATGGTAGAGTATAAAAAATATACCTTTTAGATGAAATGAACCTTCATTATTTATATTTTCAAACTCTCAAACTTCATAATCATTATCCATGGTATATTCATCATGGATCTTCAATTCTTCAAACAATAAAAACTTCAATATCTTTTGACTGTAGTACTCAGTTGTTAAAATTTTGGCTACTCAATTTTTAGAAAAAAAGTCTAATGATCTTGGTAAATTCATATGATTCATATTATAATGTTTTTGGAAAACCCATTATTCACTTCACTCCCACTAAAAGGTTGAACAAAATTTTCCTTTATTTTCATGTCCAATACCTAAAAGAATTATGTTTTTTATACTACGGTGATACATATTTTCCTTGATAGATGACTTCTTGTGTATTGTATGTTTCACAAGCCATACATTCTGTTTGGTCTTCCCATGAACATCATCAACATAAACCCCTTTTTAGTGATGAAATTCAGAATATAGGAGGGTGTGAGGTGGTTATTCCATTATCCTTTATTTGGGAAAGATAAATGATGGATATTTCTCAACCTAGAAACTTCCTTCACATTAAATATAATTTTGTTCATGGAATGAAACATGAATTTTTAATTAAGGATACTATTAGAATACCTGTACTTATTTCTCTTACATTCTCTTTTAATATTACATAGAGAATTATTATTTCTAAATTATATCAAAGAACTTACACTCTTATTTTATTTCAATTCTCTCTTCCTTATTGGAACTATCTATTCTATCCAAATTTTCATCTAAAAAATTAGAAAATATTTATCTTTTGTATCCATTTTTATTTTCGTTTCTTAAAAACATGGTATCTTCTTATTCATTTTCAATATAATTTGAAAACATAACCTTTTAAGGTATTGTTTTTATAAACTTCTTAAGAGCATGTCCATCATTTTTAAATCAGTTAAAAAATTTCATTGATTTCTTTATGTTTCCATTTTTTGGTAACTTCTATGAAACTTAAATATTTAGTGAGAAATTTTTTCAACAAATTTAATAGGAATGTTTCATTATTGGATTGAATTAATTTTTACAAGATTTCTATTCCATTAACATCATCATTAAAATAATGCATGTAATTATCCATTATGTTAACCTTCCTTTTCAAAAATTTCAATTTCTTCTTCGGAGTGACATTTTACTTTAATTTTTTATAGGATGTAATTTTCAAGGAAACTTCATATATTTTCACCCTAATACATAATTATCATTTATTTTGTATTCCCTTTTTTTATGGATTTATCCATTAATTTTTAATTTACATATGATTTTTAGATATGAAACATAACTCTTTATCAATATGAACACATTCATTGCACCATTTAAAAATGTATTCAAAATATTTGAATATTTTTGATGTAAAAAAATCATTCTTCAACATTGGTTGGTTGTACTTTTTTGAATTCCATCTAACATCACTTATATTCCCTCATTATATAGAACATATCCATTTCCTGGTGATTAGATGAATATTCCAAAAATCTATTATATGACATGTGATCATTCTATAATTCCATACATAACCAACCAATCTATTATAAATTTTTTTAGCATAACACTAGATGGTAAAGGGTTTATCTTATTTTATGATGTTAATATGTTCCTTAGAAATAATATAAGTGGAATTCATTAAATTTATTCATTTATTCTATTTATATATATGGTGGGTCTCTAATAACTTTTTTTCAACCACTTTTTTCCAAAATTGAAATTGTATCAAAAAATATTCAATGAATTGGAATTAGTGGAAACTAATTTACCAGGACTTATGGTTACCTTATTATTCATTCTAACAAAATATGAAAATTAGGTTAATTTCAAATTATCCGTATTTTGAGAATTTTTCTTCTGAGAGGTAAGTCTCATTATGAATTTTATCTTGTACTGGTTTCTCAACATCATGTGATGTTTCAAATTGAGTAACGTCCCTGTGTCTCAATTTCATTTCCAACTCAAGAAACTCTATCTTCAAAGGGTTTTTTTATCATGATGTGATTTTAATTTTATATCAAATTTAGTATTAATATTTTGAATATTATTCTCATAAAACATTCATCCTTATTTAGAGTAATGATTATGATTTTACTCATTTTCTATTGATCTCTAATACAATATTTTTAACTTCAAAAATTTATTTGTGATAATGATTATTTTCTTATTCTCCCAATATGGCATTAATTGTGTGCCATTTTTCAATGATTGTTTCATGTTCTTGGATTATTTACAACCCCATCTGACTGTGGTTTCCCCACATTCCATATTTTGAAAGTTCAGAAGCCTCCACCACTGTGGTCGATGATGTTATGTCATTTAGAAAAATGGGATGGTGGGATGTTAGATCATACTTTAATGGATTACTCATTGGAAATAATATCCTATTTGGGGTCTCCATCAATGATTTAAGAAATGTTCATGAATCTCATTCCTAATTCGATGCTAAAGTGTACACTAGATAATTCTGCCACTTAATATCATAATAGGGTGGGTACCTAAAATTGATGTTGTTAATGACATTGGGCATGTCTAGTATCTAAGTACTTTGTTTATGTTGTTAATTATCAAGATACATCCTTAATAAATTTTGAGTGAATATCATTTTTGAGGCATATAATATTTTAAACTCACGGAATCAGATGATCATTATAGGGAATATTATAATCTATGTGCAAGACATCTATGGATCTTTGCCTCAAGTATCATGTAGTTGAATAAAAAATAGAATCATTTTTATTATGTGTTTCATTTTTAATATGATTTTACTAATGAAAGGAAACTCACTTTCATCACATAATTCTACCATATCTCATCACTAAAGGCATATCATGCTCTTCACATAATGTTGAGATATAGATTCATTATGTAGGGTTAAAGGTATAATGATGAGTGAGGGTGTTACACATATTTCATGTTTAATATAGACTATCCCACATACGCTTGTCACATATGGTTTGATGATAGGTTCAAAGTCTCATGGGAATGTTTTCAATTTATTACCATCAAGTGACAAGTTAGGATTCTAAGAATTGTATGGCGATGTTGAGCACAAAAAATAACCTCATATTTAAGTGAAAAAAGTTTAATAGTATTCCTAGTGGGAATGATAAAACTTTGGGATTGTTTCCTCATAGGAGAAGATATAAAATATTGTGGTGTTCCTGTTATTGGTCCTCATTGAGGTCTTTTACATACCATGTTTGGAGATAATGATCAAAACTATTATATTTCGACTACAGAATTTAAGGTCATGTGGAAAAACATCCATTAAGTGTAATTTTGACCTATAAGGATAGTTTTATAGTGAAATGAGTAACAAAAATGGATGGTGTGGGGATTATGCATATGGGTTGCCCAGATATTGGAGAATATAATATCATATGAGGGACCCCATTGTCATTACATGAGGTGTGCTATGTTTTTTTCACTCAAGGAATTATATGATTGAAACATAGTGTATGGATGGTATTTATTTTCATTTACTGAGTTTGTTGTTTTATAGTTTAAAATCATGATACTAAGGCATTGTTCTATAAAATTTTATATCTACATCCCAAACATTGGTTTAGGGCTAATTCACAGGGCTACCTATTCTCAATTAGGATAGGAGGAGTGAAGGATACAAGGAATCTAGAGGCCCTCATAAAAGGGAAAATAAACCAACTCCTCTTGGTGTTTTTAATAAGATTGGGGGGGGGGGTCACAATCTTGGGATAAATGATATTAAGTTCTTCATAAAACATAGATTCTTGACCAAAGAATGGTCTCTTGGTTTCCATTGGTGGGGTTTCATTAAAAATGGAGGTGTCATGGAACCGTGTGGATTATGAGGTATTTGACACTATTGTAAATGGATTAATATTTCACCAAGGTGATATCTACAATGATATTATGTTCTAATAGAATCTTTATAGGTGACTGCAAAAAATATGGTAACCTCTCAAAATCCATGTGGTATCTATTTTGTGATTATAAAAGATTGAAATGTTATGATCTTTGATTGGAAGTCCATAGGATGGATCCCCTATTTAAATGAGGGTTCAAGGGTGTATTTATTGGTTTCAAGGAGGTGTATACATATGTTTCATGGAAGATTAATATATTACGGTAAGATAGTGTTTTTATCACTCTACCACCCATAATAAAACCTGTGTTTTTCACAAAGGAAGGATATTTCAGGTATCCATCCCCTTGTTTTTGTTTTGAGCCCATTATAGTCAATATTTTCCTCAAAAATTCCTTGAAATACACTACATATAACATAATTAAAGGGTTTTGTAAATGAAATTCATCTCCACCCTTATAATGTTATCTAACATGGAATGTGATGATTGAATTCGAAGGCCAAAACACTAAAATCTCTTTACGAGAGAAGCTTAGTTCCCATGAATCGACCCACTGATTTCTTATAAATAGGTGAAGGGTTCCTAAGGGGGACCATAATATTTTAACAAAAAAATTGATTGCATATTTTTTAATAACTGAAAGCCTTCATGATAATTATAAGATCACATCTTTGTCACTACTCATGCTTTCAATCCCCAAAAATGAAACATCTACAAGTATTTTCATGACACTAATTTTGTAAGGGAAATCATCCATAAATAAAATTTTCAGTGAAATAAGATAATTCATAGAAAATTATCTCAAAAAACCTAATTAATAAAATTAAATTCTCTAAGATAACTATTGAGGTTTCTTATGATACTATCGCACAGAGGAGAAAGATTCCAGGAAACATCCAAATCATAGAGATCTTCCAAACTTTGTCAAAATATAACCTTCACTCATAAATAATGATACTGTATAAATGATTTTTTTGAATATTACAAAGGTTTTAAATGTAATGGTTCTGATTGAGAGATTACATCATAACCCCTTGAGCCAACCGAGACTCCCTCACCGACTTATTCAGATGTTATTTGGGATTTAATAGGTGAAAACGGATCCAGCTGGTCACCGTATCATGGATCAAGCATCAATAATTAATTTTTCCTTGAGGAATATTTTGAATATTATCAATGAGGAGTATCTGGATAGAGAATAACCCTCCTCAAATTTTAATAAGTTTTTAATGAAGTCTTAGTTGGTCAACTTTTGGGATGGAATGAAGAGTGGGATCTATGATGTGGTAGAAATTTCATTTTTGAGTGCGTAGGGGGTTACATGGTCTACCAAGAATGTGATAAGTTTGTGGAGGAGATGAAAACGTTTCTTTTATATGAAATTATGAATAATAATCAATAAAACATCTACTACCAACCAACGATCATTCTCGAGTTTTTGATTATGTGGTTTCTAGAAACCATCGGTTTCCACTTACACCAGGGGGAGGTCGGCATTGTCTGGTGGGACCTTTACCAAATCTATGGGATCACAATCATGGAGGATATGTATGATGAATAAATCCCACCATATAATTTATATGGTGATAAATGGATGATTCTTGCACTAGAAAAGGATTTTCCAGACATGGTGGAGTGGGAAGGAAAAACAAGAATAGGAAGAAGGATATCCCATTTAAGAAATTGTTCTAGATTTTCATTAATGATCTAAATGAGTGTTTATCAAGTAGGCCTTCCAAATTATTATGGGAAATGTATCATGGTTATAATTTATTACACTAAGTGATTTTATATGCGAGTTAGTTTAATCTCTGGGGATACAGTGTGAATATCCATTCCCATAATGTCATGATTTTAGGGTTTACTATAGTGTTCAACTCATATTGATTTTATCTATATTTGATTCTTGTATAGAGGTATGAACCAAAAAATTTCTATGGCAGCGATGATGGTTATGGGAAAATGATTCCACCATGTAGTTCCAATGAAAGAAAAAAATCTATATGGGGATGGTGAATATTGATAGAAGGAAAACTCATTTAAATGTGTGTGACCTATTTCACTTTTTGTGTGCCTAGGGGGATGCAGACATGGGGGTATGAGTATATGAACTCTAATGACCTAGGATAGATGTACATGGACATTAAATTACGTTTACATAGAACATATTACATTACACAAATAGATTCCAAAATATCATATTAGTTTAGTGACTTTGGAAACTTGGAACACATTCTTCTTATATAGTTAATAGTATTTAACAACTCCCATACGGATCTTTCCCTTTAGATTTCCCACCTAGAACCTTTCTTTATATCTAGGTGAAAATAAATAATATGAAAATGGAGAGCTCATACGCTTAGTAAGGGTAAACAAGAAAAATATCAAACAATACAAGAACATAAGAATGTAAAAACATGAACATAAATTTTGAAAATCATACCATATATAATATATATCAAAATCATTAGTTATGGAATAAATCTTGGCAGTTCATAGGTCATAAATCATAATGTATCATGAGCCATTGTAAAATAACATTTTCCTAAAAAATGGAATTGTGGAAAACACCTAAGAATAGAAAATCATTTACAAATCCACCAAGGCTCATTTCCAAGGTCATCATATTGGAAAAGATCATTTACTGAACCAATTTCATTAATTATTCCATTCGTGTATTAATAAACAAAGATTACATACCGTTCCATCCCTGTATTACTGAATCAAGATCATTTCCCATTACAACCCTATAATACTGAACCAAGATCACTTCCAGTTCTAGTCCTATCTATCACATGAGATAAAAATCTTTACACAATGCATTGGAGGGATATATAGGTCCAGCCCATGTAAGAATTAAATCATTATTATGTGTTCCATGTAAACATAAATCAATCATCATATCATAATCCAAGAAATAAAACCGGTGTCATTAACATCATTCCATTATAACTTAATTCTTGTAAAATAGAAAGATTTCATAAATATCATTAAAGCATAAACATAATAAAAATATTGGAATAATGGGGATAATATTCTTGAAACATATTTCTATTAATGAAATCTATCTTATATGGAAAATAATATTGATATAACACTTGAAATTGATTCTTGAGGAAAATACAATGTCATATTTAATTTTTTTTATTTTCCAAATATGCCACACAATTTTAGAGGAAAAGAATTTTGTTTAAAATTACCATGAAATATTTTAAAGGATGATTCATGGAAATAAGGAATTATGGAGACATATAAATCCATCCATTCCTAATAATTTAAAAGAAATCTTTTTTCTCTAATTTTTTTGGATAATCCCAAAAGTACCTCATACTAAAAATAATAAAATATTCCTTTCAAATGTTTAAAAAAGTTCACAAATGGGAAAAGATATATTAAAAAATTATAGAAGAATAGAAAGAATATTTTTGAATATATATTTAGGAAAAAAGGATGTGGATGATAAATATACCCCACTAGATACTTACATATTAAAATTTTAGATTTTAATTTGATTGTAAAATTATCACTTTCTTTAGGATTGATATCCTTTGCATGTATCAGAACCTCCAATATATTGATTTAAATAATGCCATTAGCTTATTCCATAATCATACTATTTTTTATGATATCATATATGATCATATTATCATTCATTTGTTAATAACATTTCATTGTTACTCGTTATTCAGGTACTAATAGATTTATTTTCATTTTCTTGTTTTGATGAAGAAGATCTAGTTATCCTTATTAGGTTATATTTGTATAATTTAAAAAATTATATTAATATAGTATATATCATATTTATTAATTCTATATGTAACATCTGAAGATTTTAAAAGGAAACACTATATTCTTACGAGAACAACTAAATAATATTAAAATATTACCATTAAAACACAACACTTAGAATAAGAGGAATGAAATATTTTAACTTTATTATACAAACATGGTTGACACATGTATATATAATATATTTTTTTGGTTAAAAATTAATTATAAATTAATTTAAAACAATTTTCAAAATAATAGGAATGTTTTTCTGGAAAACAATTTAAATGTGAAAACTTCTGTTTTATATAGATATGTTAATAAATAACGCTTGTAGGATTATATTAATAAAGTATGTATGAAATATATTTAATTAAATTTTTTATATTCTTCTTATGTGTTTTCTATACATTATATAATAATTAACTCAATTATATCAATAAAAAGAATATTTTTCAAAAAAAGACATTTTACACCCTTTTGATAGAGAACCCATTTTAAATCTAGTTTTTGAAACTAGTGTAAGTTATATTAGATAAAATTAACTTATTATCTAGAATTTGGAGATAAAAATTTACTTTCATTAAAAATTTTGTATTTTTCTGATATGATTCATTTTTTGATGAATAGTTAAAAAATATATATTTTAATTAAAAACTACATTTTCATAAAATTGAATTATAGAGTTAAATAATATTTTTAAATATTTTTAAAGTAAAATTTGAACATTTTTATCATTTAATACAATTTAGGTTATTGAAATATATTTCACATTTAAATTGGATATAAAAATTATGTGAACTTTTGAACATTTTACTTAAAAAACTAGTTTTTTATTTTGTCAATGGGATTAATTTGTAATTAAATGTTTTCCAATTCTGCATATTGAATTTGTGAAAATATATTCCATATTTTGAATAATGAGGTATAAATTATTGTAAATTGGTCTCTTTTTTGGATATTATTAATAGTAATTTTAGTAATAAATTTGACAACCAAAGTTAAGGGTAAATTATGTAATTAAAGGTAAAAATAATATTATAGATATTATAAAACTACCCTCATACCTGCCTTAATTTTTTATGCGTTATTATTTAGAAATAAAATTCATTTTCTAAAAATATGTCTTTTTTACGGCACTTGGGTTTGTTTGTGACATTTAAAATACTTTATTTAAAGTAATGACAAAGATTTCATAATCTGCCTCTCATAAATATGACAATTTTAAAATGGGGTTATAAACATTATATGTTAGACTATGATTAGTATTTGTAAATATAAAGTAATTAACTAAATCAGGGTAATTTTATATTATTTTAAGAAAATAAATAATTAAATTAAATAGTTACACAATGAAGATGCAGTAATATCTTCAATAATGGAAGACTAAAATAAATTATATTAAAAGTATTATAATATATATAATTTGATATAATTTATCTCATTCACTAATTTTATGGATGATTTTTTCATGTTATTTATTTTTATAAATTTTTGGTTTGACTATATTAGGAAGTTATGATATTTTTAAAAATTCAAGATATGAATAGTGTCAAAATTGACAGTAATGGCATGTTAAAATATTTAATATTATATTAAATGATATTAAATTTATAATAAATCAATATTAAGAAAAATATTTGGGATAATTCCTAAAATAACCTAAACTTCTCTTTTATTGGTCGTTTGAGATGTTATGGTAATTATATTGACCCTTAAAGTATAAATTACAAAATAAAATATTAAGGGTTAAAAGAGGTAAAATAACAAGATAAAGGTTTAAAAAATATTCAATACCTTTATAAATTTTATTTGATGGTTAAATTTATACCCATATGAATTATATATTCTATATAAATCATTTTGGACCCATTTTGAATAGAGAATTTATCTATATTAACTTAATATCTTGAATAGTTCCAGAGTACACTCCCCTCTCTTATAAAAAGGGACTACTTCCTATCATTTATTCACACTTCAAAACCATTTCAGTTTGGACAATATCTACCTAAATCAATTAGAATAATATCTACCAATATTATGTAGTAATTATTTTAGTTATAAAACCATCTTTAAGGTGTAAATTTGGTAATCAAAGGAGATAATCCGAAAAAGAGGTTTCATTTTTATTTATGTGTTTCTATTTTATTACATATTCCACTTCCTTAAAATCACATTCAACCACGATAAAATAATATCGTTAATATCCTCAATATACTGATATGTTATTATGTTTTTATCTTTCCTCTATCCATATCTAATTCCATCTAATGGGAAAAGAATTATTTATTCGTGTATACGTGTGAACTATCACCTCCACGATACGATATAACTCGTTTTCCATTACTAACTCTAATTTTTTTTATAAATATGGAATTAATGTTTTTATATTATATTAATGACATATTTATTATTATAATAGAATAATATATCACATCTTTTTAAACTTTTCATGAACATAAAAATGATAACGATGTTCATACGTACATATGAACAATGACCTCTACGAAGTGATGTGATTCATTTTTCATCAACACAACACATGGATAATATATATAAGTATATTTAAATTATTAATATTATATTTTTGATATTATGATAATTTTGAAAATAAAAAATAATGTTTAAATTCAATCTATAATGATCATTAAAAAATGAAAACGTTTCTCAAGTGTACTTACAACATACCATCTCCATGGTTGTGAAGTTGTTCATTTTTCATATATATATTTAATGGATGGATTTAAATATATAATTTACATTTGAAATTTATTATTAATTAATTAATTTTATTCTGGATGTTATAGACTAATAGCAAATTTGACTGTTGACATCATACCAATTTCATTTTGGACCCATGTACCGAATATCTTCAAAACATCTGATATGAACCGAAACAATTATGTAATTTTTAAAACATGTTCATAAGTGATATAAAAGTAATAATAAACCATAAATGGTTCTAATTTATGTGAATAATTAACATAGGTTTATTATTTAGGAATTAAAAAACACATGTGACAAATCAAACTCAAGGTCAGGGACTTCGTATCAACCTCTTTTCATTAAGGCATATTTTGATGTTATACACAATAATCTTTTTTGAGGTGTATAAAAAACTCCTTAGAATTTTAATTTTATTAAATCGTTTTGAAAAGAAATCTTTCTATATGGAGTGATTTCATTCATTTAAAAAATAAAAAAGAATGATTTCTAATGTATACGGTAACAACAACTTCTCTGCCATCATGACCATTGTTTTATATTTGGCTTCCTCTACAAGCGTTAAGATTTTTATAAAAAAATTAAATATATTATTCCTTTTTATGGGTATTTTGTTAATTAAAATGGGTTTAAAAATCGACTTATTATTTCAATATATAGAAATTATTTATTTTTATTTCAAATGAAATTTTATTAGTGAAATGATGAAAATTTTAATCATTTATGTGTTGTGATTATATAATGTTAATTATACATTAGAAGGTTAGTTACATGATAAACCAAGTAAGATTGGTTCCGTGATAAACCAAGTATGGGTGGATACATTATAACCTCCATTACATTTGGTATCGAATTTGGCCATATGAATATTCTATTTGTAAGCGTGACATGTAAGGTAGTCGACCGCATGATTATTCCATTTATGTATGATTATGTACTTATTTACCATTATATTTTATTTGTGTTTATATGGGATTTATGGTAACATTTTTATTAAAAAAAGTGTAATAAATGATCTTATATTCAAATTAATTTATTTAAAACTTCTTAAGGGTAAAAATTATTACTTTATAATAATGAATTCCTGGGTTTTCATGTTTTCACAACACTTACAATTTTTCTTCTTTGAGTATCCCTTATTGAGATTTTATGATCATCAAATTTTTGAATTTTTTTCATAAGATTTAATGGATAATAGATTCAATGATGGTATCATGGAAAAGTAATGAATATTATACATGAAAAGAAACCATGTATCATTTTAAATGTTTTTTGTTTTATGATAAAAATGTATATTGATGTAGAAGTGTCTACATTGTAATATTTGAGATGTTACGTAAGACATATACTCTAATTATCCAAAACTATAAACCAAAAAAATTTGGGATGCAAAAATTTGAATTCTAAATTGAATTTACTAGGTTATGAAATGAATAAGGTCAGGTTTGTATTGTCTGTATCCGAGAAATGTTTAGACAACTTTTGAGATTATGATGTCTTCTTAAGAGATATGGATGTCTTCATGGGTTTATAATTTTTTGGTTTTTCATAAGATTAATGTCTCACAAACCCTCTTTAGGATTTATGTTATGATATATTAAGGTGACTAAATGTATATTTGTGGATATTCATTTTTGAGGAAATTGATGGTTATTACACTTTGTGATGAATAATTAAAGGCATGAGATAACCTTTGAGGATAAAAAATGTTTGGTTATATTTTAGGACTATACCATATTTCGTGAATGTTATTATAATTATATAGTTTTAGAAAGAGGACAACCCATGGGATGGGTGACAACTTTTCACATCAGACAACATTGTGATAATCAAACCCAAAACCGAAGGGCGAAAAGGGTGCATCTCCTTACACAATCTTATGTGAAGTCTCGAGATAGTATGATTTTTATTTTTAGTTAAATGATTTTATGGGACATGAATATACTGATTTTGGAAACATATGTTTTATCAAATAGATAACCTTGGGATTTGAATTTTTTGGTAATTCAGTTATTAATATTGTTTTGGAAGAAGACTGATGTTTTACGAACCCAATAGTATTTTGTTAAATATAATACTATGTAATTTTAATTGAAAATTAAGGATTGAATTTTATATTGGAAGAATTTATGACTTTTCTATGGACATGTGGTGATTTAGGTTTTCAATTGAAATGATTAATTTAACTTAGAGAAGTATGTATTAGGCAAATTTCTTTTTGGTATGAGACTTCCGGAGTATTTTTTTATTTGGAAATAAATTTTAATATTTATCTTGGAATACTGTGGGATCAATTTATTCTATATTTTTGGTTTCAATATTAGAAAATAAATTATTTTCGTATTTTAAGGGCTATTATTTCTTAAAGGGTTTGTTTTGAATGTGGGGTATTACTTTTTAATTTTGGAGATTGTACTATTTTGTTATAATATAATGTTTATTATTTGGGTGAATTAAATTCTCTTTTTCAACCCATTTTAGTATTTTATTAATTTATATATATGGGATAAATTTATAGTTAATCTTCTATGGATCATTTGATACTATAGGAGTTGATTCAAGTTCTCCAGGTGTGAAGAATTCATCATGAATACTCATTGTTTGGAGAAAAATATGAGTTTTTAGTAGAATTTGATTAAAGGATGAAACTATAATTTTCAAGTATGTGTATTTCCTTAGGATACTAGTCGAGTTATTATTATAATTCTTCCACTATGTTAAATGATTCTTAAAGCAAAAATGTTTTCCATTTAATTTTCTTTTTATGAAATAAAAGAGTGATAAACCCATAACAAATTTATGGTTTTGTGCTTGTTAAACATTTCTTGAAAAAGTTTTATATCACAATCCATCAAAAAATTATAGTTAATTTTATCTTCAATATCTAGGTTTTCCTACATGTATCCTTATTATTTGTTATCTCAGGTGATCATTGTACTTCCCTTTCTTTCTTTTAAATTGGAATTTTTATTAATCCTTTTTTTGATGTTGGATTGAAATAAAGTTATTTTAAAATTTATACCCTAATTACCAACCTAATATTAAAATTTCAGTGATGAAATTTCTAAAAGGGGAGAATATAACATCTCGAGTTTTTTAAATGGAAACACTGTATTCTTTAGTGAGCAACTAACTAATATTTAAATGTTACCGTTAAAACCAAGGCGATAGAATAACATGAATGAAAACTATTAACTCAATTGTGAATATATAGTTTAAAAATGAATATATAGTTAATTATTTTGTGAAAAAATAATTATAAACAAATGTTAAAACTATTTTAAAATAAAAGGAAATATTTTTCAAAAAAAAAATTCAAATGTGAAAAAGAGGGTTTTATACTAATAATTTAATAAAAAACAATTTTTATATTATATTAATTATATATATATGAAATATATTTAACTTAATGTTTTAAATTCATATTATATGTTTTCTGGAAATGGTGGTAAAAATCAATTTTATATATAAAAAGAGTATTTATCAAAATGGTAGTTTTAACACATTTTGATGGTGAAATCATTTTAAATCCAGTTTTGACATTTTTATAATTTATATTTAAAAAAATAATACTCTTATTTTTAATAGGGATGTAAAATTTTATTTTTGTTAAATTTTTGGTATGTTTCTAATAATATTCATTTTCTAATGAAAAGTGAAAAACCTAATTCATTTTAATTGAAAACTACTTTTTCATAAAATATATTTATAGTGTTAAATAATATTTTTGAATGTTTTTAAATTATAACTAGATGATGGTTTACTCAGTTAATCCCACTTAATTAATTTTCATCAATTTCACATTGTAATTGGAAATAAAAACTATGTGATTTTTTGAACATTTGACTTTTAAAACTCGTTCTCTTATTTTGTAAATGGGAATTATTTTTATTTAATTAATTCCAAATTATGAATTTTGAAATTGTAAAACTATGTTCCATATTTTGAATCATATTTTCAAAATTATTTAAATGGTTCCATTTTATTTTTGGATATTATGAAAAATACCTTTTATAAAAAAACTTATTACCACGGTTAAGGGTAAATCGGGTAATTACAGATAAAAATAATATGATAAATATTATAAAACTACCCTAAAACTGGTGATAATATATTTTATATGAGTTAATATGGACCAAGAAACTCCTTGGTCCAAAATTATATCCTTTGGAAGCCACTTGGGTCTGTTTCTGACATTTATAATATTTTATTAAAAGTGAAATCAAATATTTCATAATCATGCCTCCCATAACTGTATTAATTTTAATATGCTGTTATATCAATTATATCTTAGAATAAAAATTTATTCAGAAATATAAAATAATTAACTAAATAATGGTATTTTATTTATATTTTTTAATAATTATATAATTAAATTAATTGGTGACACAATAATGATGCATCGATTGCTTCATTAATGGATGAATAAAATAAATGACATTAAAAAAGATATAATAAATATAATTTGATATAATTTATGCCATTGTTTAATTTTATGGATTCATTTGAAATATTATTTATTTTATAAAATATTCGGATTGATTATATCAAGAAGTTTTGATATTTTTAAGAATTTAATAAATGGAAAGTGTCAAAATTGACAAGAATGGAATTTTAAAATATTAAATATTTTTCTAAATGATATAAAATTTATAAAAATACTAGATTCCTCCCAGTATTTGGAAATGTCATAAAATATAATAAATTATTCTTTTATTGGTCTTTTGGAAAGTAATGGTAATAATATTGACCTTCAAAGTGTAAATTACTTAATAAAATGGTTATAGTAAAAAGGGTTAAAACTATAATATGAAGATTTAAAAAAATATATATAACATGTACATTTTTTATTTTATGTTTTTATTTATACCCATAATAATAATATATTCTACTTAAATCTATTTTTACCTATTGGGAATAGAATCATATTTTATATTATTTTAATATTTTTATGAATTCAATGAGAGACCTCCACTATTTTATAAAAGGGCGATACTTTCTATCATTTATTCACACATAAAACCCATTTTGGATCTTCCAATATGTACTTAAACCCGTTAATAGAATACCTAGACCCATTATTGATTAAATATTTTAGTTATAACCCCATTTTTAAGGTGTTAAGTTGTTAATCAATGCTGATCATCTGAAGAAGATGTATCATTTTTATTAAGTGATTATATTTTATTTCTTCTTCCACTTTTTTCAGATATCCTTCAACCATGATAAAATATTATCCCAAATATTATAAATATAATTATATGTCATTATATTTGTATAATGACCCATATACATATCCAATACCATAAAATGGGAAAAGAATTAATCATTGGAGTGTACTTATGAACTATCACCTACATGAACCGATATACTTTTTTTCCATTACTGACTCTAAAAAATTGTTATAATGATGGAATTAATGTTAATATATTATATTAATGAAATATTCATCATTATAATATAATAAAATATAAATTATATTCTTACTTTTCAAGCACATAAAAATTATAACATCGTTCATGTTTACGTGTGAACTATAACCTTTATGAAGCGATGTGATTAATTTTTAGTCACCAAATCACATGGATAATGTAAATTATTATATTTAAATGATTAATATTATATTAATATTATTATGATAACTCTAGAAAAATAAAATAATATGTACCTTCACAACATAATTATCATTATGAAGTGAAAACTTTAAAAATGTGTACGTACGAATTACCATCTCAATGATTTCTTTGTTAATAATTTTTCATATAAATATTAAATGGATGTATTTAAAATAATAATTTATGTATTATTGTTATTATAATTACATGAATATTTTTCCGGAAACTATGGACTAATTACCACTTGTACTATGGACATCATACCAATTTTATTTCGGACTCATGTTTTCAATATCCTAAAAATGTCTGATATGAACATAAACAATTAAGTAATTGTGATGACATGTTAATAAGTTATATAAAAGGAACAATATAACATAAAATGGTTCTAAGGTGTGGGAATAATTAATCTCTGTTTATTATTTAGGAATATAATGAACATACATGATAAATTGAAGTTGAGTTAAGGGACATCATCTCAATATCATTTCATTGATGCATATTTTAATGCAATACAACACCAAATTTTAGGAGTTGAATAAAAAAATCCATTGAATTTTAAGTAAATTAAATAGTTTTAAAAATTAATATTTCTAAAAATAGTGTTTTAATTATTTTAAAAATGACAAAATTAATTCTTTTTTATCATATACAACGATAAGGACTTCTCCGCTGGTATGATCGTTATTTGATATTTGAATTCCTTTACAAGCCTAAATGTTTTTTAATAAAAAATAAATAACTTATTCCCTTTTTTGGGTATTTTTGATTAAGATGGTTTGGATAATGGAATGATTATTTAAATATCAGAAAATTATTTCTTTTGATTTCAAATGAAATTTTGTGGGTGAAATTCTAAAAATTACAACCTTTTACGTGTTATGATCATATAATGGTACTTGGAAATTTGATTGGTGGATACTTGATAAACCAAGGATGGGTGGTTTTGTTATAATCTCTAATGAATTGCTTATGGAAGTTATCCTTACGGCTATTTCATTTCTAATAATGACATGTATGGAAGTCGACCACATGGTTATTGAATTTATGTATGATTATGTCCCACATTAACTTTATATTTTACATGTACATTCAATGGGTTTTATGGTAATATTTTTATTTAAATGGTATATAATGATATTATATTTGATTTAATGTATTTATTACTTTTTAATGTTGAAAAATATTTCTTCATGATAAAGTATCCATGGGTTTTTGTGTTTTCATAAGACTAATAGTTTACCGTATTTATGTAACCCTTAGAGAGATTTTATTCTCATGCCATATTTTGAAAAACTTTTGTATGATTTAAAAGAAAATAGAGTCAAGTGTGGAATCAATGAAATTATAGGATTATTAAACATGAAAACACACCATGTTTAATTTTAAGATTTTTTTAATGTGAAAAGCAGATATTGATGTAGAAGTGTCTATATTGTAATATTTGTGTTTTTATGTAAGAAGAATGGTCGTATTCTACAAAATGTAAAATGAAATTTTTTTAGAATGTTACAAATTGAATTTATTTTTATATGCAATTAATAAGTCTAGTTACTTATACAATTCGTTTATATAATCATTATTAAGTGGATATCATGTTGACTAAATCGCAACTCATCATTGAGATAGTAGGTCGTACGTACGCACGAGTGACAATATAATTTCCATAATTAGGAAATAATATGGAAGTGGATGGTAAATATTTTTTTCTAGAATCCATATCATATAATAATATTCATATATTTTAATTTTTTCCATTACTATACATATCCATGTAAGGCGGTGGTTAAAAAACAAATTACACCATAACGTGGAGACTGTAAGTCGTATGCACACACTTGTGGTGATTTCATTTATTATAAGATTGAGAGAAGGTTAATTATGGTTGTTTAGTAGTCATTATAACAACTCAGTATATAGTTTATAATGTATTTAATACATTATAATTGAAAAAAAAATCATGTAGAGGAAGTAGAAGAATAAATAAGTTTGAATAAATAAGTAGAGTAAATTACCTCTTCATCAATGAGGTCCCTCTAGATCTACTTTTAATGATCTAGAGTTTGTATTTGGAGAATAGTAGAACCTATATAATGTTACTAGGGATGTTTGTAGTGGAAATGGGAAATGTTTGGTAGAACATTATGGATCAATGTGATGTGAAGAAGTGAGGCAAGTAATGACCATTTATAATTGAGCTAAGCGACATTTTTGAATATCCAAAAATATTAATTTATAATAAACACCAAAAACATCAAAAAACCTAAAAAATTTCATATTTCAGAATATTGTATGAGATATTGTTATAATATCATCAAAGAATATATTTTTACCATTTTATTAATTTAAACCTTATCTTTTTAGTTAACCCTTAGTTATTCTATTTTAATCATAATTATTCTAAAAAAATCCAATTTAATAGAGTATAATTTGTACTTATTTGAAGTCAATAAGACTATAAATTAAATATTTTTAAATTTATATACCATATAATAATTAGTTTGTATTTTTTAAAAATGATTTATGGTTTTAAATTAATTTAATAAAAATATATTTTGATAAAATATCAATAGTCCCAATTTGATATAATTCATTTCCATGATATTTAAAAATATCTAAATAATAATATTACATATAAAAAATATATCATTATATACCCAGGAGGTAATGACCATCTATGAAATTCATTGGATATATTATTTACTCATAATTTTATTTATTTTGATTTTTAATAACTTTTTATTGAAATTACCATTAACAAAATAATTTCCACATCAAAATTTTTAATTATTTAAAATACATATTTTTTTACTTAAAAATAAATATAATATAAATTTATGAAGATAAAAATTTTATATTTTAAAATAATATTTATAATCAAATTTATGTAATGAAAAAACATGTTTTAAAAAAATATATATATTTATTAAAACATGAATGTGGAAAATTTGAAATTATTATAAATAAAACATTATAAATATCTTAATATCACCCAAGTAGACTAAGATGTAAAAAATAAGTTAATATCCTGAATTTTTTTTCTAAATTATTATTTTTTGTTTATATTCTTTCATGAAATAAATTTATCCCATTGTAGACACATAAGGGAGGATATAAACAAGGAAAGTTATACGTTGGGTCTTTCTTTGGTGAAAATATTATATTAGTCATTTTCTTGGATAAGTGTTCATTAAAAGAAATAATTTTGATCGTTAAGTATTACGGTTCGTATTTAATTCATCCAATACATTTTTTACTTTGGTTAGGGTCGTCTTATATTCATTATAATTTTATTTTTAAACTAAATTACCTAATTTATCATTTACCGTGGTAACCAAATTTACCATGGTTACTATTCATATTTGAAAAAAAATAAAGAAAAATATATACATAATTTTTAACCACTGATTCAATATATAAAATCCATTTTTTAAAATTGAAAACATAGAAGTTATAGTAATTAATTTAAAATTAATCACTTTTTCAAAATTAGAAAACCAGTTTTAAAAGTTAAAACATGCAAAAGATTGAAATATATTTAAATCTTAATTCAATGTAAAATTGATGAAATGAGTAAATATATATTAAATTATAAAAATATAATCTATTTATACTTGAAAATTCAAAGATATAATTTAAATTTATAAATAAATTTGATGAAAAATTACTTTCCAAATAAAATGTATCATTTTATTTATATTTATTAAAATCTGAAACATTTCAGAAAAATAACAAAAAATATACCAAAGTACATATAAAATATATAATTTAATATAAAATCTTAATTTTTGTAAAGTATAATATCAAAAAATTTCAAAAACAAGATTTTAAATGAGTGCGCAATCAAAAGGCATCCAAATTGATTTTTTTGAAAAATATTTCTGTTATAAGAAAAATTTAAATGGTTCTTGCATCATGATTATAAATAATTGAATATAAATTTTAACCATTCAATTGAAAATATTAAATATACATTTCATTAATAAAATCTGTCATGAGTTATTTTATTATTTTATAAACTCACTTATTTTCATTTAAAATCAATTTTAGAGAAACATTCATTTTTAATTAAAAACGGTTTTATTTCATATATAATTAATGTATCACCAAATAATTAATTATATATACATATGTAAACCATAATTTCATATCTCAATTAATATTATTCATATTTTTCATTATAATTGATAATTTATAAGGAAACATGATAATATTAAGTTGTTCTCTTAAACTTAGTCTTGTATGAAATGAAATATATCAAAATAACTTGAACTTATTTGTAACACAATACAATCATAGCATTGAGTATAATACATCATAAAACAATGTATAGGGAATCACAATAATATATTATTGTGGTGTACAATACAAGAGATCAATGAAATAAAAAAATCTATCTCCTAAAAATATCGGGGTGTTACATGATACCCTCCTTAAAATGAATTTCACGCTCAAAATTTTTCTGGGTTGTAAAATATTCAAAACATAAATGTCTATTTCAAAGAAACACACATCATAAAAAAATAACAAAACTTCTATTTAAAATGGGTTATTAGAAACATAACAGTTTCCCAATGTAACTCACAACTAGTTATCTAGATATGAGAACATAGGTGATGATTCAGGTATTAAGAAAAACCGTAAACAATTATAGAGATTGATAAATATAACTAATCACTAGAAAGTGGGCGATCCAATTAAATCTAAAAGTTACAATAGAATATAATAATGAAGAATTAAATGGGTTACTTATATCATGAAAATGATGATAATAGGAGAACCTTTTTACATCATGGTCATTTTTATAATGCTATATTGTTTCCATGAGAAGATTTACCTATTTGATTTAAGCTCATCCTCACCATTTTTCATGCCATTATCAATTTCCACTTCATCTATAATTATAATAAATGAAGTTGAATTTTGAATTCCTAAAATATAAATTGATCATGAGGTACATACATAGACTGATAATTCATTTCATCATTATTTACAAAAAAGGTTATTAATAGTTATAAAATATTTAAAAATGTAACTATAATGAGATAATACTTCAATATCACCAACTTCATCAAAATTTTAACTTAAAAATTTCATAAATGTGTAACATTACAATCCTTAGAAAGCTTTAAAATCTAAAACATTAGAAATATGAGCACTAAACAAGTTTAATATTTATCCTCCATATATCATAACGTGTCTCTTCTGGGTCACATTAAAATCATATGAGAGCCTACATCATGTATTCTCTTAAAACATGGTAATAACCTAAATTACTACAAATCCTTAATGCAATCATTCATGTTTCTTTATTCCAATGTTTATTGGATATATTCCTTAAGTTCAAAAGCTATAAAATGCATCCATGATAGCATAATACACATATTAAAAAATTAATAATTATTATAGTCTAATTAATCATATCCAACATATCTTTATCCAAGATATACACAATTTTATCCACCTCTTGAACATATTAAGGGTTACATTCCCTTAATGAAAATATTTCTTTTACTTTAAATTACTTTTATAAATCTTCATCACCATTCTGCATATCATTCTCAATCCATAATGGAACACTTACACTGAAAATATTTAAATATAATCCTTGAATCCTAGAACATATACACTTAAATTATACAACATTATTCTTAATTTATTACTCAGGATTCATTAATTCTTGAAGAAAATTTTACTACTTCCTTAGAAACATTTTCTTTTCTCAAAATGATATGAAATTTTAAAAGAATATAATTTATTTTAAAATAAAATTGAATTAATTTATAGGAATATTAATAGAAAGAATGGGTTATAAATCCATAAAAATCTATTCATTATGTATAAGATAAAAGAATAAATTCGTCTCATAATTTTATCGAATAAGTCAAAAAGTACCTCGTATCCAAATCGACAAAAGATTAATTTCATACCACTTAATAAAATTTAAAAATGGATAAAATTTACATTAATCAATTTGAGAGGAATATAAAAATTATTTAGGAATACATTATTGTAATCATGGACACAGTTGATAAATATACCTCAATAAATACTTACCTATAAACAATCTTAGATAATTATGAATTTGTAAAATTATCCCTTAACTTAGGAATGATATTTATTATATGTATATGAACCTCTTGTATCATGATATAAATTATTTCATTAACTTATTCTAGAATCATAGAAATTTTTATAATATCCTATATGATCATATTATAATATATATGTTAATAACATTTCATTATTACTTGTTATTTGTGTATTAACTGCTTCATTATCTTATCCATGTTTTGTAGAATAAGTATTTTTTATACTTATTAGGTTATAGTTATAAAATTTCCAAAATGATAATTTTATAATATATATAATAATTATTCTTTATATACATTTAAATAATCATTCTTTAATGGATATTATGTAGAATTAATCATTGATACGTATGCATGAGTGACAATATTATTTCAATAATTTTGAAATGTGTTAGAAGTGGAGAATATATATTTTGTTCCAGAATCCATATATTTTTATAGTAATTAAATATAGTTATTATTTGCATCATTATACCCATCCAAGTAAGGTGGTGGTGAAAAATAGATTACACCAGGACGTGGATACAGTAAGCCTTACATGCACATGCAGGGTGATATCATTTTTCGTAGGATGGATAGATGGTTAAATATGGTTCTTAAATAATAATAATATAATCTAAGTATATAAAAAATACTGTATTTAATACTTTATAATAGAAAAAAACTCATGAATATGAAGATTATGAAGAAATAAGTTTCTAAGAATCAGAAGAGGAGGGTATATCTTCTTCGATGGGATCCCTCCTGATCTCCTCTTAAACCACTATAATTGGTCGTTGGAGAAGACAATAAACTTTATAATAGGACTGGGTAAGTTTATAATGTTAATGTTTAGGGGATGGATGATGTTTAACCCTTTAAGTGAAGTGAATTAGTGAGGGAGGAGGTTTCCTTTTATAATTGAGGTGAGGGGTACTTTGGAAATCTCCAAAACTATTAATTTATAATAAACTAATAACAAATCCAAAAACCACCATAATTTCATATTTTCGAATATGGGAGGATTAATGGTTTTAATCTCATCAACAAAAATATTTATGAAAAGTTTTTTATCAATATAAACCTTATTCTTTTAATTAACAAATAGATATTCTATTTTAATTTTAATTAAGGTAATAGGGTTTTCAATGATTAAAGAGTATAAGTTTTAATTATTTAATGTAAATTATACTTTAAATTATTACCTTAGAATATTTTATAAAATTTCATAATTTTTTTTATATTTTTATGATTTTTAGATAATTTTAAAAAACATTATTTTGAGAAAATATCAAGAGTTTCAATTTTATACTATTAATTAATTTAATTTATAAAAATATCTAAATAATAAGATAACATAAAACCAAATATTTTATTATATCCCTAATAAGTAATTTTCATCAATAAAAATAATTTTATATATTAAATATTCCCAATTTAATTTATTTTAATATAATTAATAACATTTATTTGATATCTTCATTAAGAAAATAATTTCAACATCAAATTTGTGTTATTATTTATAATAATTATTTCTTTACAAAAATTTAAAAATAAAATACCTAGATGAAGAATAATCTTCAATATTTTCGATGAATAATTATATTCGAATTATGTGAAACATAAACCTATTTAAAAATAATATATTTAATAAAACTTGAGTGTAAAATCATTAAAATTATAATAAATAAAACATTATAAATATCATAATATCACCCAAGTGGAAAAAAATTCCAAAAAAAAATTAATTTCATCACAAAATATTTATCAAATTTAAATTTTGTGTTTATATTCATTCATAAATTAAATTTTTCCCATGTGAATACATAAATAAGGTTATAAACATGGAATGTTCAGTTTTTGTATTTAATTGATTAAAATATTATATATCCTTTTTTCTGGGATAAGTGTCCATTTAATGACCTAATTTATATCCTTATATGTTAAGGATGGAATATAATTTATCTAGTAAAATTGTTATATTTTAAGGGTCATTGTAGCATCATTATAAATTTATTTTCATCCTAAATTACATAATTTACCCTATTCTATGGTAATAAAATTTACCATGGATAATATTAATATTGGGAAAAAAATAAAATATATATATTTAAACAATATTTCATTTAATTTAATTATGAAATTTATAATATTTTATTTAAAGTAATGACAAAATGTCATAATCTACCTCTCATAAATTTAACAATTTTAATATGGGGTTATACAAGTTATATCTTCGACGATAAATAGTATTTATAAATATTAAATAATTTACTAAATCATGTTAATTTATTTAATATTTTTATAAAATACATATTTAAATTAAATAGTTACACAATGATGATGCAATAATTGCTTCATTAATAGAAGAATCAAATAAATGATATTAAAAATATTATTATAAATATAATTTTATATAATTTATCTCATTCACTAATTTTATGGACGTGTTTGAGATGTTAGTGATTTTTAAAAAGTATTGGTTTGTCTATATCAGGAAGTTATGATATTTTTAAAAAGTCAGGAAATTAATTTTTTTCAAAATTGTCACTAATTGTTTGTTAAAATATTAAATATTATATTAAATGATACGAAATTTATAAAAAATCAATGTTTAGAAAAATAGTTTTTATAATTCTTAAAATAACATAAAATACTCTTTTAATGGTTTATGGGATTTTTATGGTAATTATATTGACCCTTAAAGTGTAAATTACATAATAAAATAGTAAGAGTCAAAATTGGTAAAATAAAAATATAAGGGTTAAAAAAATATTCGAAACTTTTTTAATTTTCATTGGACTATTTACTTTATACCCATATGAATTCTATATTCTAAATAAATCTATTTTTATTGCATTTGGAATAGAAAATTACTTTATATTAATTTAATATCTTGAATAATTAAAGTGTGTGCTCCCCTCTCTTATAAAAAGGGACTACTTGATATCATTTATTCACACTTAGAAACCATTTTGGGTTGGGAAATATCTACCTAAATCGCTTACTAGAATACCTACCCACATAATATTGGAATTATTTTTGTTATAAAACCATACTTACAGTGTTAAGGTGTTAATCGAAAGAGATAATCCGAAAATGAGGTATCGTTTTTAATTAAGTGTTTCAATTTTATTACTTCGTCCACTTCCTCAAAATATCCATCAACCTTGAAAAAATAATATCTTTAATATTCTCCATATACTAATATGTTATTATGTTTTTATCATTACCCATATCAATCTCTATTTACATCAAATGGGAAAAGAATTATTCATCCGGGCATACGTGTGAACTAATACCTCCACGATACGATATAACTCATTTTCCATTACTGAATCTAAAAAATGTTTATAAATATATAATTAATGTTTATATATGATATTAATTACATATTTATCATTATAAGAGAATAATATATCACATATTTTTAAACTTTTCATGAACCTAAAAATGATAACGACGTTCGTTCGTACATGTGAACTATCACTTCTACGAAGCGATGTGATTCATTTTTCATCACTAAAACACATGAATAATATATATAAGTATATTTAAATTATTAATATGATATTACTGATATTATTATCATTTTTAAAATGAAAATATTATTTACCTTCTTTCCATAATGATCATTGAAAAATGAAAACCTATATCATGCGTACTTATGGCTTATTGTCTCCATGATTGTGAAGTTGTTCAATTTTCATATATATATTTAATGTATGGTTTAAAATATACAATTTACATTTGAAATATATTATTATGTCATTAATGTTATTTTTTATATTATGGACTACTTGACACTTTGATTATTGACATCATTCCAATTTCATTTTGGACTCATGTACCGAATATCTTCAAAACATCCGATATGAATAGAACAAATTACATAATTTTTAAAATATGTTCATAAGTCATATAACAGTTATAATAAATAATAAAATGGTTCTAATTTATGTGAATAATTAAACTATGTTTATTATTTTGGAATTAAAAAACATACGTGACAAATTGAACTCGATGTAAGATACTTCGTATCAATCTCCTTTCATTAATGCTTATTTTGATGTTATACACCCTTTTTTTGTGGTCTATAAAAAATTCCTTGGAATTTTAATTTAATTAAATGGTTTTCAAAATAAATATTTCAATATGGGGAGATTTAGTTCCTTAAAAAAAGGAATGATTTTTAATGTATAAGATAACGACAACTTCTCCACCACCATGACCATTTTTTATATTTGGTTTCCTCTACCAGCCTAATAATTTTTAAAACAAAATGAAATATGTTATTCAATTTTATGTGTATTTTAGTAATTTAGATGGGTTTTAAAATGGAATTATTATGTTAATATACTGAAATTAATTAGTTTGATTTCAAATGAATTTTTGTGTGTGAAATGATGGAATTTTTAATCTTTTATGTCTTATGATTATATTATGGTACTTATTCATTTGAAGGTTGGTTACATGATAAAACTAGTACTAGTGGCTCCATCATAAATCAAGGATGGGTGGTTACATTATAACCTCCAATGCATTTGGTATGGAAGTCATCCATATAGATATTTCATTTTTAAGAGTGACATGTAAAGAAGTCGACTATATGGTTATTCCATTTATGTATGATTATATATTTATTTACCATTATATGTTATATGGAATTTATATGGGTTTTATTGTAATATTTTAATTACAATAAGGGTAATCATAGATCTTATATTCAAAGAATATTATTTACAACTTCTAATGGGTAAAAATTATTACTTTATGATAATGTATCCATGGGTTTTCATGTTTTCACAAGAATGACTATTTTACTTCTTTGATTATCCCTTACAGAGATTTTATGATCATCACTGTTTTGAATTATTTTCATAGAATTTAAGGAAAAATATAGTTAGTGATGGTATCATGGAAAAGTTATAATGAGTAAACATGAAAAGAAATAGTGATTCATTTTAAAATTTTTCATTTTATAGGAAAAAGGATATTGATGTTGAACTATCTACATTGTAATATTTAAGTGGTTTTGTAAGAGTAATGGTCTATTTATCAAAACAATTAAACCAAAAAAAATTGGGGTGTAAAAATTTGAATTCTAAATTGAATTTACTATGTTATATAATGAATAAGGTCAGGTCTTGAAAGTCGGTATCTGAGAATGGTTTAGACAACTTTGGAGATTATGAGGTTTTCTTAAGAGATATGAATGTCATCATCGGTTATTAATTTTTAGGTTTTTCATAAGACTAATGTCTCAAAAACCCTTTTTATGATTTTTGTAATGAGAATTTTAGGTGACTAATGGTATATTTGGTGATTTTAAATTATGAGAAAATTGATAGTTATTACATTTTGGGATGAAAAATTAATTACATGACATATCCTTTAAGCTTAAAAACTTTTTGGTTATTTTTGATGACTTTACCATATTTCAAGAATGTTATTAGAATTTTTAATTTTATAATAATAAAATCCATAGTATGGGTGACAAATTTTCAGACTAGACATGGTTATGAGAATCAAACCCAAAACTGAAGGACAAAAATGGTGCATTGCCTAACACTATATTATATGATGTCCCAAGATAGTATTATTTTTTTAGTTAAATGATTTTATAGATCATGAAGAATTTTATTTTGATAACATATGTTTTATCAAAATATAACCTTGGGACTATAATTTTTTGGTGATTCAATGATTAATATTATTTTAGATGATATTTCTTGGGTTAGGAATCCTATATTATTATGGTAAATATAATACTATGTGATTTTAATTTAAATTTAAATATATAATTATATATTGGGATAATCTATGATTTTTATTTGGAATTATGATGATTTAGGTGTTTTTATTGAAATTATAATCCTAACCTGGAGAATTACTGATTCGGGAAGTTACTTTTTGGTATGAGACTTCAAGTGTAAATTTTTTTTATTTGGAAATAAATGTTAATATTTATCCTCGAAGACTATGTGATCAAATTATTCAAAATTTTTGGATTTGATATTAGAGAACAAATTATTTAGGATTTTTAAGGGCTATTATTTATTGAATGGTTTATGCTAAACTTTGGGTATTACTTTTAAATTTTGGATATTGTACTAGTTTTTCATCATATAATGTTTACTATTTTTGTTATTTATATTTTATTTTACTAACCATTTTGGTATTTTTGTCTTAATTTATATGTATGGGGTAAATATATTGTTAATCTTCTATGCATCAACTGATACTCAAGGAGTTGAATAAAGTGATTTAGGTGTGAAAAAATCATCGTGATTACACATTGTTTGGAGAAAAAAAATGAGTTTGTGGTCAAATTTTATTAAATTATGAAACTATAATTTTCAAGTAAGTATATTTCTTTATGATACTATTCTTGTTATTATTATAATTCCTAAACTATTTTAAAATAATCTTGAAGCAAAAACGTTTTCCATTTTATTTTATTATTATGAAATCAAATACCACTAAACCCCTCATGAATTTTTGGTTTTGTTATGGTTAACATTATCTTGAAAAATATTTATATCAGTATTCATCAAAACATTATAGTTATTTTTCTCTTACATATATGTGCTTTCCTACATGGATCCTTAGTATTTTTTTATCTTAGGTGATCTTTGTACTTCTCTTTCATTATTTTAAATTTGTAGTTTTATTAATCCTTTTTCCTATGTGGAATTGATTTAAAGGTATTTTTAAAATTCATACCATAGTTATAAAACTAAAATAAAAATTTCGATGATAAAATTTCCAAATGGGGAGAATGTAATATCTCATGTTTTCAAAAGGAAACGTTGTCTTCTTAAGTGAAAAACTAACTTATATTTAAATGTTACCATGAAAACCAAGAAATTATAATAACAAGAGTGAAAAATATTAACTGAATTATGAATAAATGGTTTGAAAATGAATATAAAATTAATTATTTGTTTAAAAAAAATATAAACAAATGTAAAAACTGTTTTAAAATAAAAGGAAATATCTTTCTAAAAAAATTTAAACGTTAAAAAGTGAGTTTTATACCAATAAGTGAATAAATAATAGTTTTGAGATTATATTAACGATATATATATGAAATATACTTAACTTAATGTTTCAAATTCATCTTATGTTTTTTCTAGACATGGTGTAAAAACAAATTCAATTTCATGCATAAAATAGTATTTATCAAAAAAGAAGTTTTATCGCCTTTTGATGGTGAAACCATTTTAAATATAGTTTTTGAAATTTTAATAAGTTATATTTTAAAAAATAAAACTCTTAATTTTAATAGGGACATAAAAAAAAATTTGGTTAAAATTTTGGTATTTTTATGATAAGATTAATTTTTTGATAAATAATGAAAAAAATAATTCATTTTAATTAATAACTACATTTTCATCAAATATATTTATAGTGTTAAATAATATTTTCTAATGTTTTAAAATTATAATTCTATCATGTTTTTATTATTTAATCCCAATAAATTAATTTTCAACAATTTCACATTGAAATTAGACATAAAAACTAGGTGATGTTTTGAACATTTAACTTTTAAAACTCATTTTCTTATTTTTTCAAAGGGAATACTTTTTAATTAATTTCATCCAATTATAAATTTGGAAAAAGTAATAATATGTTCCATATTTTGAATCATATTTTCAAAAATATGTTGATAGGGACATTTTATTTATGGACATTTTGAATAATAACTTAACAAAAAAAACTTATAACCACAATTCAGTTTAAATCGGGTAATCAAAGATACAAATAATTTTATAAATATTATAAAACTACCCTAAAACTGGTTGTAATTTTTTAATAGGAGTTAATATGGACCAAGAAATTCCTTGGTCCAAAATTATGGCCTTTGGAATCCACTTGGGTGTGTTTGTGACATTTATAATATTTTATTCAAAGTAAAGAAAGAGATGCCACAATGATGAATTTCATAATTATAACAATTTTAATATGTTTTTATATAAGCTATATCATAAAATAAAAATATCATTTTGAAATATAATATAATTAACTAAACAATGGTATTTTTTAGGAAGTAATTAATTAATTAATTGGTGACATAATGAGGTTGCAACAATTGATTCATTAGTGGAAGAATCAAATAAATGATATTAAAAATTTAAAAAAATAATAATTTGATATAATTTAAGCCATACTTGAATTTTATGAATGAATTTGAAGTATTTGTGATTTTCTAAAATAGTTGGGTTGACTATATCATGAAGTTAAGATATTTTGAAAAAGTCAATAAATGAAAACTGTCAATATTGACAACAATGGAATTTTAAAATATTAAATATTTTATTAAATGAAATAAAATTTATAAAAATATAAGATTCCTCCTAATAGTTGGGAAAAGTCCTAAAATAACATAAATGACTATTTTGTATGAATTTTGGAATGTAATGGTAATTATATTGACCCTCGAAGTGTAAATTACTTAATAATATGGTTATAGTAAAAAGGGGTAAAATAATAAGATAAGGATTAGAAAAATACATAGAAATTCGATAATTTTCATTGTATTTTTTTGTTTATACCTATAATAATAATATATTCTACCTAAATACATTTTTACCCATTTGGAATAGAAACAGATATTTTATTAATTGAATATTACGATGAATTCAATGTGTGACCTCCACTATCTTATAAAAGGGCACCTCATTGTATCATTTATTCACACTTAAAAACCATTTTGAATCTTCAAATATATTCATAAATCCCATTATATAATTACTATCCACATTATAGAGTCACTAGTTCAATTATAACATTCTTATTAAGGTTTTAAGTTGTTAATCTAAGGTGATCATACAAAGAAGAGGAATCATTTTTATTTAAGTGTTTATATTTTATTTATTTTTACACATTATTTAAATATACTTCAACCATGATAAAATAATATCCCTAGTATCATAAATATAAGTATATGTTATTATATTTTATAATAACTCATATCTATATCCAATTCCATAAAAAAGAAAATAATTAATCGTTTGTGTGTACGTGTGAACAATCACCTATGTGAACCGATATAATTTTTTTCCATTACTAACTCTAAAAATGGTTATAATGATGTAATTAATGTTAATATATTATATTCATTACATATTTATCATTATTATATTATAAAATATCAATTATATTCTAACATTTCATGCACATAAAAATGATAACATCGTTCGTGCGTACGTGTGAACTATAACCTTCACAAAGCGATATGATTCATTTTTAATCACCACATCCCATGGATAATGTATATAAGTATATTTAAATTATTAATATTATACTAATGAAATTATGACAACTCTAGAAACATAAAATAATATCTAACTTCATTACATAATGATCATTAAAAAATTAATACTTTACTCCCGGGTATGTACGACTTACCGTCTCCATGATTTTTATGTTAATAATTTTTTATATACATATTTAATGGATGTATTTAAAATAATAATTGATGTATTCATATTACTATTATTTCATGAATATTATTTTGGAGATTATGGAGTGATGACCACTTAGACTATTGACATCAAACCAATTTCCTTTTGGACTCATTTATTCAATATCATAAAAAACGTATGATATGAACAAAAAAATTAAGTAATTGTTATCACATGTTAATAAGTTATATAAAAGGAATAATAAACCTAAAAATAGTTCTAAGGTATGAAAATAATAATAAAATGTTTATTATTTATGGATATAAAGAATATACATGATGAATTGAATTTGAGGTAAGGGAATTCGTCTCAATCTCGTTTCATTGAGGATTATTTTATTGTTATCCCCACCTTATTTTAGGAGGTGTATAAAAACTAATTTTAATTTAAATTTAATAAAATAGTTATAAAAATTATTATTTCTATAAGGAGTGTTTTATATCCATTTAGATGACAAAAGGAATTATTTTTTAACGTATAAAACGACAAGGACTTATCTACTTCCATGATTTTTATTTGATATTTGGCTTCCTCCACTAGACTTAATGTTTTTTTTTAAAAAAATTAACTTATTCCCTTTCCTAGGTATTTTTTAATGAAAATGGTTTGGATAATGGAATGTTTATTTAAATATATTGAAATGATTCTTTTGAATTAAAATGAAATTTCTTGGGTGAAATGCTAAAAATTAAAACCTTTTACGTGTTATGATTATATAATGGTAATTGGACATTTTACAGGTGGGTATGTGATAAAAAAGGACCACTGGTTTTGTGATAAACCAATGATGGGTGGTTATGTTATAATCTCCAATTAATTGGTCATGGAAGTTATCCTTATGGGAATTTTATTTCTAAAAATGACAGGTATAGAAGTCGACCACATGGTAATTCTATTTAAGTATGATCATTTTCCAAGTTTCCTTTATATGATAGACGTACATTCATTGTGTTTTTTGATAATTTTTGTATTAAAAAGTTAATTAATGTGCTTATATTCAAATTAATGTATTTACTACTTTAATGGTGAAAAATATTACTTTATCATAAACTATCCATGGGTTTTTGTGTTTTTATATGACTAATAGTTTACCATAATTTTGTAACCCTTACAGTGATTTTATTCTAATCCCATGTTTTGATTTTTTGTATGATTTAGAGGATAATAAATACAAGTTTTTGGTCAATGAAATTATATGATTATTAAACATGAAAATATACCATGTCTCGTCTTAAATGTTTTTTCATGAGAAAAGTGGATATTGATGTAGAAGTGTCTATATTGTAGTATTTGTGTTTTTATGTAAGAATAATGGTCTAATTCTCTAAATATCTAATCTGAAAATTTTTCTAGAATGTAATAAAATGAGTTTAATTATTTATTTAATGAATAAGTCTAGTTACTTATACGACAAAATTATATAATCATTATTTACTGGATATCATGTAGAATGAATCAAAACTCATCATTGTGATGGTAGGTCATACGTATGCTCGAGCGATGATATCATTTCCATAATTATGAAATGGTATGGAAGTTGATGGTATATATTTTGTTCTAGAATCCATATCATTTCTAATTAATCATATATTTTAATTTTTTCCATCATTATACACATCCATGTAAAGTGGTTGCTAAAAACAGATTACAACACGATGTGGAGACGATAAACCGTATGTACACACATGTAGTGATTTCATTTTTTGTAGGATTGATAGAAAGTGGATTGTGGTCGTTCTGTAGTCATAATAACAAATCAGTATATATTTGATAATTGAGTTAATACATTATAATGAAAACAACTCATGAAGAGGAAGTATAAGAACAAATAAGTTTGAATGAATCAGTAGAATAGATTACCTCTTCTTCAATGAGGTCCCTCTATATCTACAAATAAAGAACTAGAATTGGTATTTGGAGAAGAAAAAACCTATAGAATGTTACTAGGGATGTTTATTGTGGAAATGGGAATGGGTGACAGAACTTTAAGGATCAATTTGAAGTGAAGAAGTGAGGCAAGTAGTAACCTTTTATAATTGAGTTGAGTGGAACTTTTGTAATATCTAAAAACATTAATTTATAATATACTCAAAAAAGTCAAAAAAAACCTTAAAAAATTCATATTTTAGAATATGATATGAGATATTTTTATAATATCACCAAATAATTAATTTTTTTGACAAGTTGTGTAATAAATTTAAACCATATCATTTTAATTGACCAATATTTATTTTATTTTAATCATAATTAAGCTAATAACATTTTCCCTGTTAATTAGAGAATAATGTGTTCTTAATTGATGTCAATTAGACTATAAATTAAATATCAATAATATTTTATACCATATAATAATTATTTTTATATTTTTAAAAAATATTTTATGATTTTAAAATAATTTAATAAAAAATGTTTTTGATAAAATATCAATAGTGTCAGTTTGAGACAATTCATTTCCATGGTTTTTAATAATATATAAATAATAAGATAAAATATAAAAAACATGTCATTATATACAAAAAAGGTAAAGGTCATCTATAAAATTCATTAGGTATATTAATTATTCATAATTTTATTTATTTTAATTTTTTAGATAAATTTTATTTGATATTACCTTTAACAAAATAATTTCCCAATCAAAATTTTTAATTATTTTAAATAAAATTTTTTTTTCTAAAAATTATATATAATATAAATTGATGTGGATAAATCATCTATATTTTAGAAGAATTTTTATAGTCAAATTTATGTAATGAATAACCATTTAATAAAATATATATTTACTAAAATATGAATGTGAAAAATTTATAAATTATTATGAATAAAACTTTATAAATATCATAATATCACCCAAGTAGACCAAGATGTAAAACATAAATTAATATCATGAATATATTTTTTCTTAATTTAAAAATTTGGGTTTATATTGTTTAATAATTTAAATTTATCCCCATGTAGACACATAAGGGAGGTTATAGACAAAGAATGTGACACTTTGTGTGTTTATTTGATTAAAATATGAAATTAGTCATTTTCAGGGATAAGTCCCCATTGAAAGACCTAATTTTTATCCCTAAGTTTTATGTTTCGAATTTAATTCATCCAATAAATTTTATAATTTTGGTTAGGGTCATTTTATAATCATTATAAATTTCTTATTAAACTAAATTAACTAATTTACTGTTAATTGTGGAAACCAAATTTACCATGGTTACTATTCATATATAAAAAAAATATACAAATATATTTACATAATATTTACCCAATGATTCCAAATGTAGAATCAATTCTTTAAAATTGAAAACACATAAGTTGGAGTAATTAATTTAAAATTAATCACATTTTCAAAATAAGAAAACATTTTTTAAAAGTTAAAACAAGCCATGTATTGAAATATATTGAAATCTAAATTCAATGTAATGTTGATGAAAATGAGCTAATATATTATAAATGATAAAAATATAATATATTTATTCTTTAAAATTAAAATATACAATTTAAAATTATAAATAAATTTGATGAAAATGTACTTTTCAAAATAAATGAATTACATTATTTATATTAATCAAAAAACGAAACTTATCAGAAAAATAACAAAAATTCAACAAAATATATATATATTATATAATTTAAAATAAAAATTTAATTTTTGTAAAATATTATATCAAAAAGTATCAATAATATATTTAAAATTAGTGTTCCATCAAAATGCAGCAAAACATCATTTTTTTAAAAATATTTATATTATCCAAAAAATAGAATTTTTTCTTATATCATGTCCACAAATAATTGAAGATGGATCTTAAATATATAATTGAATATATTAAATATATATTTCATTAATAAATCTATCAACAGTTATTTTATTATTTTATAAACTCACTTATTTTCATTTAAATAGAATTTCAGAGAAGCATTCCTTTTTATTTAAAAAGGGGTTTAGTTCATTTATAATTAATTAATCACAAAAGAACTCATAACATATACATGTTTAAACCATATATTCATATCTCAATTAATATTATTCATATTTTTGATTATAATGGATAATTTATAAGGAAACATAATAATATTTAGTTCTTCTCTAAAACATTGTCTTGCATAAAATGAAATCTATCAAAATTACTTGATCTTTTTTGTGACACAAGCCATGAATAGTGTTGTGCATACCAACATATAAGATGATTTATCATGAAGAAAAATCATATATCATTGTAGAGTACAACACAAGATATCAATGAAATAAAAAATTATGTCTCATAAAAATATCGGGGTGTCACATTATACCCTCATTAAAATTAAATTCAACCACAAAATTTTACTAGGTTATAAAATAGTTAATACTTGAATGTTTATTTCATAAAAAACCACATCATAAACAATAATAACAAAACATCCATTTAAAATGGTATATTAGAAACATAGCGGTTACCCAATGTGACTCACTACTACTTTTCTATATAGGAGAACACTGGTGAAGATTTGGGTATGAAGAAAAACCATAAATAATTACAGATATTGATTAATATAACTAGTCAAAATAAAGTGGGTGATCCAATGAAAGTTAAAATTTACAATAGAATATAATAAAGAAGAATGAAATGAGATACTTATACCATCAAAATGATTATAATATGAGAACCTTTTTACATCATGATCATTTTTATAATGCTATATGGTATCAATGAGAAGACACACCTACCTGATTTAAGCTCAACCTCACCATTTTTCGTGCAATCATAAATTTCCACTTTAACTCTTATTCAACAAAAAGAAGTTGAATTTGGAATCCCTAAAATAAAAATAGATCATGAGATCCATACAAATATTAATAAGTCGTTCAATCATTATTTTCTAAAAAAGGTTATCACTAGTCATAAAATATATAAAAATGAGCTATTGTGAAATAGTACATCAATATCACAAACTTCTATAAAATCTAACATAAAAATTCCATAAATGGATAACCTTACAATCCTTACAAAATCTTAAAATCAAAAACATTAGATATAGGTGCACTAGATCTGCTTAATATTTATCCCCCATATATCACAAAGTGTCTCTTCTGGGTCACATTCAAATCATATCAAATCCTTCACCATGTATTCTCTTAAAACATGTTAATAACCGAAATTTCCACAAATTCTTAATGAAAACAAGCATGTTTTCTTATTCCAATGATTATTGGATATAAAAGCTGTTAACATCATCCATGACAGCATAATCCATGTGTTAAAAAATCTGTAATTAGTATAATCCAATTAATCATATCCAACATATCTTTATCTAATATAAACACTATTTTCTCTATATCCTGAACATATTAATGGTTAAATTACCTTAATCAAAATATTGCTTCTACTTTGAATTACTTTTATAAATATTCATCAATATTAATCATATCTTTCTCAATCCTTAATGGAAAAAATATACTGAAAATATTTATATAAAATCCTTGAATCCCAAAACATAAAAACATCAATTGTCTATCATTATTCTTAACCCATTACTCATGATTCATTGATTATTCAGAAAAATTTCATTTCATCTTAAAAAACACTTTATTTTCTCAAAATGCAAAGAAATTTTAAAAGAATATTATTTATTTTAATATAACATTCAAATATTTTAAAGTAATATTTCAGGAAATAATGGGTTATGAAAAAATAAAAATCTATTCATTTCATATAAGTTAAAATAATACATTCTTCTCATACTTTTATCATAGAAGTCAAAAAGTATCTCATATCAAAATAGACAAAATATTTATTTCATACAACATAATTAAATTCATCAATTTGAAAAATTTACATTAATAAATTTTATAGAAATGTAATAAATATTTTGTAATACATTTTTGTAATCATGGATATGGTTGATAAATATAACTTGGTAAATACTTACGTATAAACAATCTCGGATAATAATAAAAATTTGAAATTATCACTTAACTTATGTCTGATTTCCATTATATGTATATAAACCTCATTTTTAATGATATTTATAATTTCATTAACTTATTATAGAATCATAGACCTTTTTATAATATCACATATGATGATATTATCATCTATTTCTTAATAACATTTCATTATTACTTGTTATTCGTGTATTAAATACTTTATTATCTTATGCATGTTTTTTGGAATATGTTTTTGTTATACTTATTAGGTTATAGTTATAAAATTCCCAAAATAATAATTTTATAATATATAAAATATTTATTTATTATATAAATTTATATAATCATTCTTTAATGGATATTATGTAGAACGAATCACTCAAATGTACGCATGAACGACAATATCATTCCAATAGTATTTAAATGGGATGGAAGTGGATGGTTTATATTTTGTTCTAGAATCCATATATTGTTATAGTAATTATATATAGTTATTATCTCCGTCATTATACCCATCCATTTAAGGTGGTGGTGAAAAATATATTACACTAAGATTCGGATACAGTACGCCGTACATGTGCATGCATGGTGATTTCATTTTTCATAGGATGGATAGAAGGTGGAATATGATTTTCAAATAATATTATTAAAATATAATTATATAAAATATATATTATTTAATACTTTATAATGAAATAAAATCATTAATAAGAAGTATATGGAGAAAAAAGTTTCGAATAATGAGAAGAGGAGACTACATCTTCTTGGACGAGCTCCCATTAGATCTCCTTAACAACCACTAGAATTGGTCTTTTGAGAATACAAGAACCTATATAATGTTAATAATGAAGTTTATAATGTAAATTTTTAGGTGATAGATGAGATTTTACCCTCAAAGTGATGTGAATGAGTGAAGGAGGACGTTCCCTTCTATAATTGTAGTAAGGGGTACTTTGGGAATCTCCAAGACATTAATTTATAATAAAATAATATCCCATAAAACCACCAAAATTTCATATTTTAGAATATGAGAGGGTAAATGGTTTTAATGTAATCAACCAAAAAATTTCTAACAAGTTTTTTATCAATATAAACCTTATCATTTTAATTAAATTTTTTTCATTATATTTTAATCTTAATTAAGGTAACCGATTTTTCAATTTTTAAAGATTGTTTATTTTAATTATTTTAGTTAAATTAGACAATAAATTATCAATTTAGAATATTTTATACCATTTAATAATTATTTTATAGTTTTTTTGAAAAATTTTATAATTCTAAAATAATTTAATAAAACATTGTTTTGATGAAATATCATTAGTGTCAATTTGATACTATTAATTTATTTAATTTTTAAAAATATCTAAATAATAAGATAACTTAGTACCAAATATTTTATTATATCCCTAAGAAGTAATTTAGTCAATAAAATTAGTTTTATATATTATTATTCCTAATTTTATTGATTTCAATATTATTAATAACGTTTATTTGATATTTTCATTAACAAAATTATTTAAACATCAAATTTGGGTTATTATTTAAAATAATTATTTCTTTAAAAATAATTAAATATAAAATAACTTGATATAGATAAATATTAAAAAAATTAGAAGAATAATTATATTCAAATTTATCTAAAGTATAACCCTATTTAAAAAATAATATATTTATTAAAACATGAGTGTAAAATCAATAAAATTATAATAAATAAAACATTACAAATATCATGATATCACCCAAGTAGCATAAAATGAAAAAAATGAATTCATATAATGGGAATATATTTCTTAATTTAAAATTTTTATTCTTATATTCATTCTTAAATTAATTTTTTTCCAATGTGGATACATAAGTGATGTTATAGACATGGAAAGTGATCTTTTTGTATTTCATTAATTAAAATAATAAATAAGTCATTTTCATGGATAAGTATCCATTAAATGACCTAATTTATGTCCTTATATGTTAAGGGTGAAATATAATTCATCCAATAAAATTGATACATTTTAGGGTCATTGTATAATGATTAAATTTTATTTTTAACCTAAATTACATAATGTACCCCTTACCGTGGTAATAAAATTTACGATGGATAATATTCAACTTTGGAAAAAATAAAGGATATATATTTAAATAATTATTACCCACTAATTTCAAATAAGTAATCTATTTTTATAAATTCAAAACATATAATTTTCAATAATTAATATCAAATTAATCTCATTTTCAGAATGAGGAAAACTATTTTTAAAAGTTAAAACACACCAAACATTGAAATGTTTTTACATAGGAATTCATTGTAAAATTATTTAAAATAACCTAAATTATAATAAATTATAAAAATATAATCTAGATATACATTAAAACCATTAAAATATAAAATTTAATGTTACAAATAAATTTAATGAAAAAGTTGTTTACAATTAAAATGCATTATTTTTTTTCTATTCATCAAAATGTGAAACTTATTAGAAAAATACCAAAAATTAATCTAAAGTAAATTTTGATAGTCCTCATTCATTTAAAAAGATCATTTTTCAAATATAATAAAAAAATGTGTCAAAACTAGATTTAAAATTGGTGCACCATCAAAAGGCGGTAAAACTGTGTTATTTGAAAAATACTTATTTTATCCAATAAAATGAATTTGTTATCATATCATGTATATAAAACATATAATATGATTTTAAAAATTATATTGTTCATATTATAAGTATATTTATTTAATAAAATCATTATATATTGATTCTATTATTTTATAGGCTCACTTATTTTCATTTAAATAGTTTTTTCAGAAAAATCATTTCCTTTTATTTAAAAATGGGTTTATTTTCATTTATAATTAATTTTTCAACAAATAATTAATTATAGGTAAATGTTTAAATCATATATTCATGATTAAATTTATATTTTTCATATATTCCACTATAATGGATAGTTTATAAGAAAATATAATATTATTTAGTTTTTGGTTTAAACTCGGTCTTGCACGAATTGGAATCTATCAAAAAAACTCAATCTTCTGTATAAAACAATCCAAGAATAGTGTTTTATATACCACAAGATAAGATGGTGTTTCGTGTAGGACAATATTATCTTGGTGAAGCATAAAGCATAAGACAAAAATAAAAAAAAAAGTGTATCTCATAAAAAAATAGTGGTGTTACATTAACTCCATGTGTCCCCCATCCTAAAATTAGCACCACCAATGAGGAATGTCACCAGGTGTCTTCCTCTTCATATAGTGTAGGTCGTAGTCCTTGTGAGGGTAGGGATGTTTGATCGAATATTTTTTCATTCAATCTCCCTCCCAGTGGGGATGATAATGAATAATGGTATGGGGAAGACATATAAGTGACCTTACATTCTTTACTTTAGAGGAAAGGTATTAATGGAAATGGTGGACTACATGGTGGTTTTAAAGTCACATCCCTTATACCATTTCACTCACAAATTCATCTATTTATAGAGGATGATTCTAAAGGTGTAAATTAGGTTATTCCTCCAGTGCTACCCCATAGTTCTTTTGTAGATATGAAAGATTTTTACAGAACATGTAGAGTTGGGAGAGAATTCATCCTAAGGAAACATTAAGGAATTTCTTTATTCGGGTATACATTGAAGAGGGGATCCTAGTTCCATGTGGTCTGGTACGTTCTGTGATAGGGGAGAATTCCATGGTATAGAACACCCTCCATATTGGAGGGAAATTATGATTGTTCAAAGGGAATCACTCTCACATTGACTGTAGCTCCCAAGGGAGTCACGACGGAATTACATATGATCTGGAGAAAATGGTCTCATGAGTATGGTTTATTTTCTAGTAGAACCCAAAAAACATCCTACTCCATGAAGAAAACCTAATAGAAAACATGATCTTTCAATATTCTTGGGCATCCTGGGATATGTTTTAGCAGTTTAACCACTCTTGATTTGTGTAAAATCTAATTCAAATAGGTAGAACACCCCATCTTTGGTGGGGTTGGGCTATGGAAGGATTCCATACTACCATGATGAATACCATGTGGTCTATGCATGAGTTTTATGTTGATTTCCAATCATGAGGCATGACATAACCCTTGACATATTGGGTGGGTGGTACTTGACATGCCTTTCTGACCCCACCTCTTTTTTTGTTGGACTTTAGTTGTCCATATCCTTATTAGTTATGATAACATAATTTTTACATTATTATAAAACAAGGGTGTCTAGTCTTTAATTAACCTATGGTAGCCAAAAAAAAGTGTCACCGTATACAAAAAATGTCATGATCTAAATATCAAGCACTGAGAACCCCAAATCATTATTTTTTGGAAGGGGTAGCGGTCAAAGTATTATAGTTTATAATGATTTGGGAAAATAAAAGTGGATATCTTGGGGACATACACTCAGTTGTTTTCTATAATTCATCCTTTTCACCCTATATTATATCAAAAATATTACCCCATTTGATAAAATTTACTTTCTAACCACAATTTTTAAATTAATAACCTTATATAACATTGGTTTTTTTCTTGTACTAGGATTCCAACAACTTCCAGGAATACTAGAGTAAGAAAAACTCATTGTTGAGGTGGTTACTACACAGTATATATCTTTAGATGATATGTACAATGAGTATAATCATCTTCGGGTTTATGAGTTGGAGTTATCCTAGCAGGTGTAGAAGATACTCATTGTCACCCAATATAGGACATTGATTATTTGTGTTGCTTCCCTCAAACTAGTAAAGTAGGAGTTTGTCTAGCTATTGGAGTACATATACTTGCATTGGTTACTAATTTCTACTATGGAGGAGGAGTCTTTTTATCCCAAGGCTCAATAAATATTGATTTAGGATGAGCTATCCCAAATGAATTCCTAGTTCGGGGATGTGAGGCTGAGTAGGGTAGGCTTTACATGAGGTTGGATGAGGTTCATTCCTAGAATAAGGAAGAGATTTCAAATCTGAACTTAAAAAAAATTTCTTGGTATACTATTTCCAGACTATATAATCCTTATGTTTTATTAATGTTCATTTTTAAACATTTTACATAAGTTAGACACATATTATATCATAATATGTCATTTATTTCAAAAAATTAAATTAAAGATATTTTTTAATAGAATATAGTTTATTAATTGTTTTAACATTGTTAAAAGTAATATATTTTCCCAAATGAATTTTATATGATTTAAAATATAAATAATTTTCTATTAATGGGTTATTATTACTATTATAGTAAAACCCATGTCCACTAATGAGTAAAAACATTGATATCATAGTTATTATCAAATGGGTTAAAATGGGGTTAAAATAAAGAGATAAGGGTGAAAACATGATCTAAAATTGTCCAATTTTAATTTAATGATATTATTTATTCAAATAATAACATTATATTTTAATATTTTATAATTTAGATCCATTTTAAAATTGATTCTTAATCTATAGTAATTTAATAATTTAAAAAATTATAGGAATTTCCCTCCCCTCACATATGAAAAGAAACCCATTCTCTTCTATTCTTCACACTTCAAGCGTCGTGTGATTGAAAAAATACCTATATAAATACCTTAATAACATACCTAAACATGTTATAAATGTATTATTTTTGAAATAAAACTATCCTTATAATGATTGAGGTGTGATGAAAAAGATGATCTATGAAGAAGAAGTATAGATTGTAACTGATTTTTTAGTTTATTTATTAGTATACCTGCTTAAAATAGTATTAAAGCATTTTAAAATATTAACACCATTATCTTGAATATTCATACATATCTTTATGTTAACTTCATAACCTATTTTCATCTTTTTATTCTATATATTGGGGAATAAATCCATCATTCTTGTGTATGGTGGACTACCGTCTCACGAATAGATGTAATTCATTTTCTATAACCACCTCTCATGGATATTTATAATGAAGGATGTAATTTATTTATATAAAATTCATGAAATTATTATCATTTTCTATAAATAATATATAATCTATTTCCATACCATTTAATTCACTAAAAAATAATAATGTAATTGAAGTGTGAGTGTGGATTACCACTTCCATGAAGTGATGTGACTAGGTTTTCATCACTGAGTCACATGGGTGATGTATATAATGTATTTAAATATATATTATTATATTAATTAATAATTAATAATTATGGAAATAAAAAAACACTACTTTACTTCATTCCATCATTATCATTAAAAAATGGAAATAGTACTCAAGCATGCATATGACCAACCATATCCACGATTGTAACATTGTTAATTTTTCAAAACAATATTTATTGGTTGGTTCTAAAAGTATAAAAAATATATATAATTGAATATGATGTCATGAATATTATTCTATATATTATTATTAAATTAACACTTTTACCATGGTCAAATACTGTAACGCCCCGACCCCAGTTACCCAGAGTCGGTGCATTATCGCGTAACATTGGCATGATCACAAAAGATCAAGTATCTAAAGACCAATTAGTTTAGTATCCATGGAAACACTAGATAAATTAATAAATGTTACATTACATCATAAAGTGAAAAACAGCAACAACAAAGTCTCCATAGTCCACACTCATATCCTTTTCTGACTATCCCTGCAGGTCATTCATAAAATACTTCTTCACATCCTAAAAAATATTAAAACATTGAATGGGGGGAGCTCAGATGCTCAGTAAGGATAACAATATTGCGGAAGCTTTCATAAATACACATTAACATTTAAGGAAATATATAACTAAAACAAAATCCTTTTTAAACTTGAACTTCAGCATAATATGGAAAAAATAAAATTAAATAATGCAATTTACTTGCTCACATGGATATTCTACTAGTCGAATAATCACATGCAAAATCAATAACCACTTTCATAATGATGGAATGCATAATTCTAGACTATCATAACCACGTAGCCAAGGCCTCGTGCCAAGACTAAAAATAAGATTTTGTTAAGGCCTCATGCCAAGACACTAGTTTGTCTCATGAGACCTACCGATGCATCAAGGAGCTATAGCGGGCTCCACCCGTCACTTATTAAGCCCGATTCATTCCTCATATAAACAGGTTTAAACATATCATAAACCATAACATAATTGTATCATATAAAACGTGCATAAAGGAAATATAAGATTTCCACACTTCAATCACAAGATATCAATACAACACATTGATATAATAAAAACATTATCAAAAACATTTTCAATAACAAAATAAAAGAAAAGTAAAACATGGTATTTATTTTTCTTTTTAAAAAAAAGTTATGGCTTATAGAGGAAGCCGAAACTCAAATAATAGTCACGGTAGAGGAGAATTCGTTGTCGCCGCATATGTAAGAAAAAAATTCCTTTTTTCGTTTAGTAAAAACGCTTCGTATAAAAATATTCCCTTTGAATAAAAGTAAAAGTCAAAGGGGTTTATACACCGTATAAATGAAAGTTGTATATAAAACCAAATATGCCTCAATGAAAGGAGATTGAGATGAAGTCCTTACAAAGATCATTTTTAAAATAAAATAGATCTATTATTTGTATTTACTGTAAGTACACATAAAGAAAGTACAAATATAGGATAGGACATAATAATAACATGACATAATTTGAATGTAGGAGATTAACCCAAAGAAGGGAAATTGGGTTAAGGAATTCCCTTACCTCGTGTCTGACTTGACTCGACCGCTATTTAACCTCTTGAATAATAATCTAGAGTTAATCTATACCTTCTTAAGAACCTTTTTCAAGTTTATTATTCATTTTATATCACTTATTACCATGTTATGAACAATATGTAATTATTTAAGTTAATAACGGTCATTTTTTCAATCTTTGGTACTTGAGTCAAAAATAAACTTCTTATAATTACACTTTGTTCATGTGGTAAAATATCCATTATATACATAATTATATTCATGATGTAGATATCATATACATCATATATATCCATTATATACATTCATTTATAATATTACATAACATTTAGAGGTAGGAAATGAAATGCACCGTTCATGGAGACGGTAAGCCGTACGTACGCATGAACGCTACATTCATTTATATTTCGTATTTAATGGAATGAAGTTATAATTATATAAAGTTATAATATAATTCCAGTATAATATAATGTATAATACCATTTAATTCATCCTTTATACATCCCACATATGGAATTAACGATTCAAATCACTTTGAGGGGGCGGTAGTCCGCACTTCCTAAAATGAAGATATCACGTTTACCCATAATGGAAACCATAAAGTTATTCCATAAATGAAAAATACAGAAGCTTAAGTAAAACATAAACATATTATATATCATATATAAATATAGTGACATCTTAATTTCCACCTTTTAAGGTGTTATATGAGTGTTGAACAATCATCATTTCGTGAGACAGAAATTCGCCATCCACAGAAACAGTATGTTCTTTAATATTTAGATGTAAGTGTGTGTAAGTGTAGCAAGAATCATTATTATAACAACATCCTAGTATATTGAGGATACTGGTGTTGTTACAAAGGAAATTAATAACAAGAGTTTTAGGGGGTTGGAGAAGCAAAATAAAACAAAATAGCATAAGAGAATACATTTCCTTAAAATCGGTTAACTCTTTTTTGGTTTGAGCCAAAGGCTTCCTTGGGAAGAATTATTCTCAAAGTTAGGCTTCTAGGAGTAAGGTAGAGAATTTGGAAAAGTATTTGGGAAGAGTTTGGCCGAGCCAAAAGGCTTTGAAGGTGTGAGTAAGGTGGTAGTGGTGGGGGCCTTTTATAAGAGGAGAGGAGGGGCAGTCTTGGAAAGTCATGAAATGTTACTTTATTATATAATGAGTTTCGGATTTTAAAGGTCCCAAACATATATATTTCGAGGATAAGGTGATAAGGGTTCGTAATATTCTCATAAAATAGGTTTTTTGACAAGTGTATGTATTAGATTTTACATTATCTTTTCGTTTTATTTAAATCTTTAATTAATGAGGTAATCGTTGCATCATCATGGTGTCATATAGAATTTAATATATATAATGTCTAAAAATTATAAAAAAATATCACAATGTAGGAAATATTTTTAGATTTCTAATGAATATTTATAGTAAAAAATATGACTTGTATAACCCCATTTAAATTTTTTTAGTAAAATAACTCATGTTTGTTACATTTTTATTTTAACATTAAATAAAAACTTTTTAATGTCATTTTCCTACCAAAGTGGCCCCATGGGGTCCCCAAGTAGACCCATGGATTTTATTGGTCGTCCATGACTCATCCAATAGGGGTAGGATAAGTGTAAAGGTATTTTTATATTTTTATAATATCATTTTTACCTTAACTTTTACTAATTACCTTTAATCGTGATTAATTAAACTTAAAAGTTACTATTCACCAAAAAATTATTTTAATCCCATTGAACCAAATTTTACATTCTAATGACAACCATGTATGTCAGATTTTTGAAAATCAAATCACAGAAGTGGTAATGTTTCATTTAAATGAAAAATCAGTTTTTTAACTACCACTTAGTGGTTTCACTATTAATCAAAAATTGATGTTTTTCAGAACAATGCAAAAATTTCACCCTAAGATATAATTGATATTATGAATTCAAAAATGATATCTATTTTAAAAAATTCCACACATATAAGTTTCATCAATTAATTTTATAACTAATTCACGTTGTCACAACAAATAGCATGTTTTTAAGAAACAATATATATCCAAAGATTGACAATTGTTTATGTCCAATATCAATGTTAAATTAATTCTAATGAGAACCATTGGATAAAATGGTAAAAATATATTATAATTATACTTTAAAACCACTAAATAGTATAATTTATCACTATAAATTATTTTGATTAAAAATGTTGTTTTAAGTATTTTTCACTATTCATAAAAAATTGGATGTTCTCATAAAATTACAAAAAATTCAACTTAGGATAATTTCGATATTACGAATACAAAAATTAAGTCCATTTTGAAATATAAAATTTCTATAATTTTAAAAAGTGGGTATTACTATTCATAACGGCTACTTTGATTAGTCGCGGTGTGTTAGAACTCGAACTTGCGTACAATGCAAGCTATTACATTATAGAAAGAGAAGCGTATCATGAAAGCTTGGGGTGTTACATTATCCCCTCGTTCAATAAATTGTGTCCTCACAATTTGAAAATGTTCTTCGAAAATAAAAGGTTGAAAATAGAAAATACCTTTGTGGAAAACCCACATCGTAAATAAGGTTAATAAAAATATAACTTTAACAGAAAGAAAGATAAGTACAAAGGTCACCCGAGATAGCCCATAGTAGGATTATATGAAAATATGGATATGAAAGAAAAAAAAACCATCAAGTTCTGATGGAGAGTTGTAGAAAACATGATTAGGATAAAGTTAAACATAAGAAAATTACAAACTTGTGATTGGTTAAACGGTCATTGAATCCCCAGTTGGAAAAGTTAACCAGTAAAGTTTATGTTTTAAGTTACCTTTTATAAAGTAGGGGAATTTATTTAGGATATTTACTAAGAACGTAAGGAAATATACTTACTTTTTATGTAGACTTTCATTCTTTAATAAATTTTTATCACAAACCCATCATTCACTCCAAAAGGTAATAGAACTCAAAAATATTCTTTTTATCCAAATTTTATAAGGTTCCAAATATTACCACATACCACTTAGATTAGGAAAACTATTTTGTAATAACCAGGAACTTCCTGTAGGCTAGTGGTAGGTAATAAAGGTCTGTCACACTATGGTTGTGGGTTCGATTCCTACAGCTTTATCCTACGCGACGGGTTATCCCCAAACCTGCAGGTTGTCCTTTTCCTATACTATATTATTATAATATTCCAAAAATAATCTTCAAAAATGTTTTAACCTTAAACAATACTATTCAAGGTTCAACTTAATCCATTCCAACCTTTATAGTTATCCAAAATATCTCTTTCCAGACTTTCTCTAAAAGGTCTCTAAATTCCAAAATCAATTGTAACATTACATTCCCCAAATAAAGTAAAGTTTCTCTTTTTGTCACATACTAAAAATATGATTACCATCATCATATTAAAACCTTAATGAAAACAACAAGTACTGCAATACAATACTTATATATATCACATTATTCATATAACCAGAATATAATCCTTGAGTCTAAAAGCACCAATACATTAATTATTCCGCTTCAACTGTAGTCACAACATAAGATTGGCCTTGATCCCTTGGCCTTTTCTGAGGTAAGTTTCCCTGACGCTTAAGACATTCATTGGCATAATGCCCCATTTCTCTACAATTGTAGAATTCAACATTGATATCCTCTTTCTTTCCATTGCAATCACGTGCCTGGTGACCTTTTTATCCACATTTATAACAAACTCCCATTCCTTTTAGGCAAGTACTCGGGTGATTCTTCCCACAATTATCACATACTGGAAAATACTTCTTTCCCTTTTTCCAATTATATGTCTCTTGTTCCACCATTCTCTTCTTCTCTATCTTTATTTTATTGTCATAAGATTTATAGAATTCCTTTTCTCTCTTGATAGAACATGAGATAATGTTTTTGTACGACGAGAAGGTTTGTGAGACTAATGCTCGACGAAGAAATGGTTTTAACCCATCAAAGAAATGATCAATATTACTTATTGGGTTACTTATATAATCTGCAGCATGCCTTGCTAACCTTGCAATGTTGGCCTCATACTTTGCGACATTCTCATCCTCCTTTTGTCTCATACTCAAAAATTGTCTTTCCATATCTGCTCGATGGTCACGAGGGAAGTATTTTTCTAAGAAAAACTCTTTGAACTCCCTCCATTCCATATTTGATACTTCATCATCTTCCTTTGTGTTTTGAATCAGCGACCACCATTGATCGGTATTTACAGTGAGGCGGTAAACTGCCATGATGACCTTCTCCCTTTCGCTACTCCCAAGGCATGGAATATTTTCTCTAAGGATTTTATCCATTGCTCAGATACTAATGGATTTGTACCCCCATTAAATGTTGGTGGTTGTTGGCTCATGAAGCGGTCTAAAATTGATCCTCCCACATTGAGGATCAGGGTGCTCCATATGAGTAAGGTTATTATTCATAACCTGAGTGAGTTGTCCCAGTATGGTGATAAGGTGATCAGCCCCAGTTGTATCACCAGCTCCACTATAATTATCTTGAGTAGGAGGGAAATCCCTACATGGAGTGCGTGCATTGATACAGTTTCCATTCCTCCCACTAGGCGCCATTTCTAAACAATGGAATAAACTAGATTAGTTTATGAATCAAAATACATAATTACAAACTTTCAAAACACTTAACATAAATTGAACTATTTATGGATATAATCCATAATCATAAAATTGTTTTCTTTGAGGAAGTATGTACTCATAATCCCTTCATAAAGGTTTTTAAAGAAAATGATAATTATCCTAAGAATATCCCCCAGGAGTATCGTTACCAAGAGTGAAACAATGCTCGTTGTCATGCTCCAGTTCTCGTTCGAGTCTAGATCAAAGCTGTATTTTCGGGTTTTACCCCTAGGTACATCTCTGCCAGAGCCACATCTACCTTCTCATATCCACACAGGGATGTATTGCTCGGAAAACTCATAAAATCTCTATAATACCAAAATTCTAGGAAGTTCTTTTATACTAATCCTCAAAGTCTATCTTTGGTCTATGTGCTCTAATCAGAGTTTATCTAAATCTTGCTTCCAAGGTTAGTACTAAACTGCCTCTGATACCAACTGTAACGCCCCGACCCCAGTTACCCAGAGTTGGTGCATTATCACGTAACATTGTCATGATCACAAAAGATCAAGTCTCGAAAGACCTATTAGTTTAGTATCCTTGGAAACACTAGATACATTCATAAGTGTTACATTACATCATAAAGTGAAAAACTACAATAAAAAAGTCTCCATAGTTCACACTCATATCCTCTTCTGACTATCCCTGCAGGTAATTCATAAAATAATTCTTCACATCCTGGAAAATATTAAAACATTGAAAGGGGTGATCTCAGATGCTCAGTAAGGATAACAATATTGCGGAATCTTTCATAAATAAACATTAACATTTAATGCAATGTATAACTAAAACAAAATCCTTTTTAAACTTGAACTTCAGCATAATATGGAAAAAATAAAATTAAATAATGCCATTTACTTACTCACATGGATATTCTACTAGTCAAATAATCACATGCAATATCAATAACTACTTTCATAATGATGGAATGAAAAATGACAGACTATCATAACAACGTATCCAAGGCCTCGTGCCAAGACTACAAATAATATTTTGTCAAGGCCTCGTGCCAAGGCACTAGTTTGTCTCATGAGACCTACCGATGCATCGAGGAGCTATAGCGGGCTCCACCCGTCACTTATTAAGTCCAATGCATTCCTCATATGAACAGGTTTAAACATATCATAAACCATAACATAATTGTATCACATAAAACATGCATAAAGGAAACATAAGATTTACACACTTCAATCACAAGATATCAATACAACACATTGATATAATAAAACCTTTATCAAAACCATTTTCAATAACAAAATAAAAGAAAAGTAAAACATGGTATTTATTTTTCTTTAAAAAAAGTTATGGCTTATAGAGGAAGCCGAAACTCAAATAATAGTCACGGCGGCAGAGAAGTCGTTGTCACCGCATACATAAGAAAAACATTCCTTTTGTCGTTTAGTAAAAATGCTTCCTATAAAAATATTCCCTTTGAATAGAAGTAAATGTCAAATGGGTTTATACACCATATAAATTAATGTTGTGTATAAAACCAAATATGCCTCAATGAAAGGAGATTGAGACGAAGTCCTTACAAAGAACATTTTTAAAATAAAATAGATCTATTATGTGTATTTACTGTAAGTACATATAAAGAAAGAACAAATACAGGATATGACATAATAATAAAATTACATAATTTTAAAGTAGGAGATTAACCCAAAGAATGGAAATTGGGTTAAGAAATTCCCTTACCTCGTGTCCGACTTGACTCGACCGATCTTTAACCTCCTGAATAATAAACTAGAGTTAATTTCTACCTGCTTAAGAACCTTTTTCAAGTTCATTATTCCTTTTACATCACTTATTACCATGTTATGAACATTATGTAATTATTTAAGTTAATAACGGTCGTTTTGTCGATCTTAGGTACTTGAGTCAAAAATAAACTTCTTATAATTACACTTTGTTCATGTGGTAAAATATCCATTATATCCATAATTGTATTCATGATGTAGATATCATATAAATCATATATATCCAGTATATACATTCATTAATAATATTACATAACATTTAGAGGTAAGAAATGAAATGCACCGTTCATGGAGACGGTAAGCCGTACATACGCATGAACGCTACTTTCATTTCTATTTCATATTTAATGGAATGAAGTTATAATTATATGAAGGTATAATATAATTCCAGTACAATATAATGTATAATACCATTTAATACATCCTTTATACATCCTAGATATGGCATTAACGATTCAAATCACTTTGAGGGGGCGGTAGTCCGTACTTCCTAAAATGAAGATATCGCTTTTACCCGTAATGGAAACCATAAAGGTATGACATAAATGAAAAATACAGAAGCTCAAGTAAAACATAAACATATTATATATCATAAATAAATATAGTTACATCTTAGTTGCCACCTTTTAAGGTGTTATATGAGTGTTGAACAGTCATCATTTCGTGAGGCAGAAATTCGCCATCCACAGAAACAGTATGTTCTTTAACCATTAGATGTAAGTGTCTGTAATTGTAGCTCGAATAATTCTTATAAAAAAATCCTAGTATATTGAGGATACTTTTTCATTACAAAATAAATAAATAACAAGTGTTTTAGGGGGTTGGATAAGAAAAATAAAACAAAATAGCATAAGAGAAGACATTACCTCAAAATCGGGTAACTCTTTTTTGATTTGAGCCAAAGGCTTCCTTGGGAAGAATTCTGCCCAAAGTGAGGCTTCTAGGAGTAATATAGGGATTTTGGGAGAGTATTTGGGAAGAGGTTGGCCGATCCAAAAGGCTGTGAATGTGTGAGTAAGGTGGTACTGGTGGGGGCCTTTTATAAGAGGAGAGGAGGGGCACTCTTGGAAAGTCATGAAATGTTACTTTATTATATAATGAGCTTAAGATTTTAAAGGTCCCACACATATATATTTCTAGGATAAGGTGATAAGGGTTTTAAATATGCTCATATAATAGTTTTTTGACAAGTGTATGTCTTATATTTGACATTATCTTTTCATTTTATTTAAATCGTTAATTAATGAGGCAATCACTGCATCATCATGGTGTCATATATAATTTAACATATTTAATGTCTAAAAATTATAAAAAAATATAATGATGTAGGTAATATTTTTATATTTATAATGAATATTTATAGTCAAAAATAATACTTGTATAACCCCATTTAAAAACTGTTTTAGTAAAATAACTCATGTTTGTGAGATTTTTATTTTTACATTAAATAAAAAAAATTTAATGTCATTTTCCTACCAAAGTGGCTCCATGGGGTCCCCAAGTTGACCCATGGATTGTCTTGGCTGGACATGACTCATCCAATAGGGGTTTGAAAAGTGTAAAGGTATTTTCATATTTTTAAAATAACATTTTTACCTTAAATTTCACTAAATAACTTTAATCGCGATTAATTATACTTAAAAGATACTATTCCCCAAAAAAATATTTTAATCCCATTGAACAAAATTTTACTTCCTAATGACAACCATGTATGTCGGAATTTTGAAAATCAAATCACAGAAGTGGTAATGTTTCATTTAAACGAAAAATCAGTTTTTTAACTACCACTTAGTGGTTTCACTATTCATCAAAAATTGATGTTTTTCAGAACAATGCAAAAATATCACCCTAAGCTATAATGGATATTACAAATTCAAAAATGATGTATATTTTAAAAAAATCTAAACATGTAAGTTGCATTAATTAATTTTATATCTAATTCCCACTTTCACAACAAATAGCGTGTTTTTAAGAAACAATATATATCAAAAGATTGAAAATTGTTTATGTCTAATTTTAATGTTAAATTAATTCTAATGACCACCAATGGATAAAATAGTAAAAAAATATTATAATTATACTTTAATACCACTATATAGTTTAATTTATCACTATAAATTATTTTGATTAAAAAAGTTGTTTTTTGTTTTTTTCACTATTCATAAAAAATTGAAAGTTCTCAGAAAATTACAAACAATTCAACTTAGGATAATTTCGATATTATGAATACAAAAATTAAGTCCATTTTGAAATATAAAATTTCTATAATTTTAAAAAGTGGGTATTACTATTCATAATGGCTACATTGATTAGTCGCAGTGTGTTAGAACTCGAACATGCATACAATGCAAGCTATTGCATTATTGAAAGAGAAGTGTATCGTGAAATCTTAGGGTGTTACAAATACAAATTTTATTTTAAAGGTACGAACTTAACAAACTCAAAATACCAAACGTTGACATAACCAATTATGTTAATAAATAAGTATTTCAAATAAATTAAATTAAGGATTTAATGATACAATAATAAAACTAGATAAGGTTTTTATAAATTTAAATAATAAATATGTTTTAATTATACATGCACTAATGGACACGCATGGAAATTATGGACCGGAGGAAAAGAATTTCTTCTCAATTACCCTTTATTAAAGAATGTATGAATATTATTCACATAATTTCATTTATATAGTGTATATAATCAATTTGTACATTTTATATCACTAATAAATCATATTTCGTGTTATTGTATATTACAATAATAACTATTTCATACAATGGGATCTGACATGGAAGTTATCAAGTAGTTATGTGTAACATAACTCAATTCTCTTTCATTGGGTTATAACACTTCCTTATTGACATAATTAAGACATTATTCTGTGTGAGTTGATATAAAAATTTTTGTGTAATGTTTTTAAAATTGTACTATATAGATTTACATATGTTTACAAAATCACTTCATTGATTATTGACCATATTAAATGTTTTAATCATTGGAAGTGTTCTCTTTTTCTCAATTTCATTTTCTCAATACATGTTTCATATTATGCACCATGATTTACTTGAAGGGTGTAATAACTTGCCCATTAATGTATTTTGACATATTATATCATGTAAATCAAGGGATTTGTATATCCATATAATTTTATTTCATTCAACTAATTTTGAATTTGAAATTTACCAATGTGGTAAAGTCTTTAAGTTATAGTCTTCTTTCTTTTCAATATTGATTATATTCTAAGCACATTTGGGGTATATCATATGCTCTTATTTTCTTGAAACACATATTATTAATTATCATTTATTTAGGGATTATTTTTAACTTTTTTAGTTTCTATTTCCACCATTATTAAATTAGGAAACATTAATAACTTTTTATGTGATATTAATCATGAATCTCCTTCAAGATTTGGAATCATTATATTATATATCAATGTTTTGTAAAATGTATTAAAAAATTTCATTATATGAACATAAATAATTTATTGAATCTAATTTACATGATATATAATATTCATTAAAAAACATTTAAAATTAGATTTGTTAACATTTTCCACATGGGTTATTTTTACCCTCTATTTAAAATGTTTGAAATAGATATTTATCTTTAATATTAATGAAATGAATAGATTTCTCCAACATAATGATCATTATTTATGAAAGAACGCCAAGTACAGTAACCCATATTTGGTATCTACTTTATTACACTAACATGGGATATAAGGGATAACATCTTAAAGGACTGACCAATTTAGTAGTCTTGAAGAATAAAATACATACATGATTCCAATTTAATATTGTAAATAAAAAATAAAACATAAAAAAAATATTCAGAATCCGTGGAATTATTTTAATTATTTATTATTCACCTCTTAGTGAATGTGAAAAAATAATGGGTAAGCTCAAACACTATGTAAAGATTACATACAACATAAATTATCATCATTAAATCAGATGTAATAAATATGGTATGGTAAATAACATTAAATACATGTCATTTAATAAATTACATGATCACAAAATTCATCCATAGAAAATAACAATATAGTAATCTAATGGAGAATAATAATATAATTCTCAATGAAGGAAATTCTTAATGTTTTATTTCGTGGTCTCAGACATCATGATATCATTACCACCATGGGCTTAAAGTGAGACTGTTGAAACTATGGCTAGACATACACCAAAAAAACATTTTATATGGACAACCAATAGGTTTATCTTATAAGACCTATCGATACATCAAGGGGTTATATAAATCCATTCCCCACACATCACTACATTCCCACTGAATTTATCATATATTGAATGAACAATTTACTTCTATAATTATAGGACTTCTCAATAAGTTTTGATATCAAATAAATAATATGAAATATCAATATTTCCATAGTAAATAAAATAAATTTCTATGTAAAAGAATATATTTATAAATAATTAAGAATTTATTAAATAATAATATACATGATAAAAATAATATATATATTTAAGAGAAATTCAGAGTCCAATGATAATAAGAAAGTACATGTTCTAAAGCAATGTTAATGACCACAAAATATATATGAGATAAAATATGACAACCAATTCGTATGAATTAATGAATTTTTTTATAATGGAAATAAACCATAAGAGATGAAAATATAGTGTAGTGAAAAATTAGGGGGTCTAATGTGGTTAATGATAAGGTAATAACCTTATGCAATCATGAAAAAATCTATTTGGTAGTGAACAAAAAATTGATAAAATGTTAGTATTATCTTTCTACTTTTTTAACACAATAATATCCACAAACTTGTTTCCCTCTCACCAAGTTAGAAGAATCTCTTTGACCAAGTATAGAAATCACTAAAAATTACCAGGGGATTAAATAAAACTCTTATGGTTTGGGATGAGGCCCAAATGAGACTTTTCATTTAAATATGAATCTTATTTAGAATATTAAGGGATAATGTAGTTAGTCTTGCAAATGGAAAGGAAATTATACATATAATGATCCTCCACATGAATTAAAGTACCATATCCATATAATACTATAAATACTATTATGAATGAACCACCTACATAATGAAAGAGGACAGATCTACACATGAACCATTGAACATTGGTCTATTAGGGTTAACTTTGATACAAAGCCCATGGACCTTATATAAAACCAATGAACCACTACCCCTTGACATAAGAATACTTTCATAAATCGTTTGGGGAAATAGTGAAAAGATAAAATGCAACATGAAAACTCATTTTCATAGAATATAGAGAGATTGTATCTCATAGATATGTTTTTTATTTTAATTATCTAGTGTTTGGATAATGATTTTTGTTTTTGAAATTATTTTGTGTGTTTTAGATAACCGAGCACCCATCCATAAAAAGGATGTTGTGCCCAATTTCATTTAGTGTATCACCTACATGGGAGCTAAAATATAAGAAAAAAAATGAGCCATTGATTAATGATTGTAGGTTATGCCTCCAAGAGGTTTATAGATAAAATGGACCCAATAAACCTCTATATATAGATAAATGATGGATTCATAGATGGGTATGTTGTAATAAAAGTATTTGGATTATAAATGAACACCCTTTTATGAAAATAGTCATTAATGGAGTGGATATTGTTACAGAGGTACAAAACAACCTAATTTATCATGATTGGTATTTTTTTACCCTAGAGAGGCCTTCCTTGGGATTCTATAAGTTGAGATTCATGAATATGGTTATATAAGGATAAAAATTTGAAGCCTCTTGAAGGGGAGGTAGTGAAGGTGAGATAATATGGGGTGTCCTATAAATGAATACTATTAAACATTGTTTTTAGATTTCCTTTAAAAAAATAGTTTTGTAAATTATGAATGAAACCATATTTCACGATACTATGGTATGGAATTGGACAATTTGGAAATGAAGGGAATATCCAGACTAAATGTCATTTCAAAATGAAAAATCACCCTGAAAAATTATCAAGAGATAATTTTAACAGTAATTTTAATATTCTTTGTCAATGGTAAACCAAATTTGAGAGCCTGAGGTTCCCTCATAAAATTATATAATAGACTTCTTGTATTTCTATTTGATAAATTTGTCTTATAAAGAATGGACTGAGATGGAATCCCATGAAATATTTTAATATATTCAAGTATTAATATCATATATATTTCAAAGTTTAATTCCCCCAATATATTCTAGCTTATCCATGTATGCCATCTTATATAGTTTTGAATCCCTTATAGATGAAAATACCATATGAAGATGTTGATATTATTATCAATATTTATAATTATAACATTTATATTCTTATAAACTGATAAAACATGCATTATAATTGATGAAAGATCGCTACTAAAAAAATTAACACTCCCTAAAAAAGAGAAATTTTCTTTTCCTGGTCGATAATATCCCCATGATTCTATTAGTAATACACTAGAAGTAATGGATATTCAGTATTACATTAAAATAGGGGATCCAATATATTCCATTGGGAAGTAATTTTTATGGATTAGTAGCCTATCCTCAATATGATTGTAATTATTACTTCTATATGATTTTGAAATATAGAAACAAATTTTCAATATATTTATAGGGTTTCCACCTCCTAATTTGTAGGAATTCAAGATAGTGCTGATATTGATAATGGAAATTATTTTCCCATTATTTAATAAGATATTTTTTCCTAAAAAATTAAAGGTAAAATTATTTCAAAACCAAATCAACCTCTAAAGGGATAAATAAGACTTTGGGATATTCCATTATCAAAATTTCTATTAATTACTACTTAGGATAGAATAAATAGGGTAAAAAAGGGAGATCACTTTTCTGAAGGCCCCTAAAATATTTGAAAAAGAAAAATATCAGTCTAATTACTGAAATAGAGAACCGTATAGCATAAAACCCTGTAAATATGAGATCTAATACCCATTTAGTGAAACAATATTTTTATGGTACCTTTATGATAAACCTCTATTTCATAATGTACTTGGCATTTTAAATATCAATTTGAATAATGATATTGGATTCAAAAACCCAACATTAAAATTTTATTTAATATCATGAACCAATATTATGGATCCCTAAATATTTTTAACTTTATATAATCCATGATTTACATCAACGATTTGGGACCTCATTACTAGGATTCATTTCTTGATAATAGTTATAATAATATTATAAGAAATATTTAATAAAATGATTGAATACAATTTGGAAAAGTCACTTGGGTTTTTGAGAAAATTGATGATGACCCAAATAGTAGAAAAAATAACTATATGAAGGGAACATGCATTTAAATATTTATGGGTAACATAAATGTAATCATATTTGACCATGTACCATGTGTCTAAGATTAATGTTCCATGAAATTCATCGAGTTTAGGGGAATTCTCAAGTTTGATGATCTTAAGAAAATTTTACGTCTAGCCCATATTAGGTGGAATACTCATTGAAATAGTTTGATAACAATTAATAATTATTAAAAAAATTTATCAACACATCATCATGATCATATAAGAGTGTACCATCACTTTTAACCTGCGTTGAGTTAGTAAGCATCTTGGAGAAGTGATAAACCGTAAGGGGGCCTATGAAATTATCATCACTAGAATGGGACTGGTCCTATGATGTCATATTATAGTTTTTTATATAGCCACATTTTATATTTAAAACTGAGCCTCATATAGAATTTTTCTATCATGAGGGAAATGGATAAAAATATCATCACCCTAATGGTTCTAAAGATGATTATCAAGATAGTAAATTTAAACTTGGTGACCCTAAACTCTAAATTCAGAAAACTATTGGCTATTTTTCAGATGATTATGTCCCCTATAAGTCTCTAACATTTACCAACTTTCCCCAAGAGTCTATAAAATGGGATTCATGAATATGGTTACAGAAGGATGAACATGTGAATTCACCCAAAGGGGATGGAATGAAGGTGAGATAATATGAAGTGTATTAGAAATGAATACTATGAAACAAGGACTTATGATTCCCATTAAGAAAAGATTCTAGAAAATGAGGAATGGAAACTTCATTCTTTAAACATAGGTTTGGAACTAGACAGATGGGAAAATAAAGGGAATATCTAGACCATTTTTCATTTCAAAATGAAATAATACCCCAATAAATTCTCTATAGATGATTTTCATCAATAATTTGTATTTTTTTGTTGGAAGAACCGTATTTGAGGGAATGAGGTTCCCTCATAACTTTACATAAGAGAATTATGGAATTTATTCTAGATAAATTTTTCCCAATGAGAATGGTCTGAGATGGCCTCCGAAGAAATCTTCACTGATATTTAAGTGATAATATCAGATAAATTTCAGAGATTAATGCCCCTATATATTCTAGCTTAGGCAATATAAGCCAACATTTCAAGTTATATCTCCCATCTAGATGATAATAAAACACAAATCTGTAGAGATTATTATCAATATTTCTATTTATAAACTTTAGTTCCTTACAAACTGATAAAACATGCATTAGAATTCAAGATATGACACTATTATCAAAATTAATTCTCCCTCAATAAGGGATAAATTTTCTATTCCAATTGTAGACTCTACCCATGATTCTGTTAAAAATACCATCGAAGTGACGTGTATGAATTATGAAATTAAAAATATGGGATCTATGATTTTCCATTGGAAACTAATTTTTAGGGATCAGAATCTTATCCTCGATACATTTAGAATGATTACTTCAGTATTATTTGGAAATGTATACAATTATTTTTATATATTGATATGGTGTTCACTTTGGGAATAATATAAACTCAAGATAGATCTAATGATGAGAATGTAATTTTGTATCCCATTATTAGATAAGAGAATGGTTTGTTCAAAAAATAAAGATGAAATTATTTTGAAACCAAAACGACCTTTGAAGGGATGAATAATCCCATGGGAGATACCTTTATTAATATTTCTATTAAGGACTACTTGGGGTAAAATAAAGTGGAAAATGGGATCATCATGATGAAGTCCCTTTAAAGATTTGAAAAAAAATTCTTCTTATTTTAGAAATAGAGAACCAAATAGAATAAAATAATCTGAATTGGAGATCGTAGACCCATTTGGTGGAACTATATTGTAATGGTACCCTAAAGATGAAGCTCTATCCTCTAATGTATGAGGCATTTTCAACATCAATTTTTATCATGATATTAGATCCAAACACCCACATATAAAATTGTGATATCATCAAAATATCCAATTTTAAGGATCCTTGAATATTTTAAACTTTATGAAATCTATTATGCTTATCAGACATATGGGACCCCGTTCCTAGGATACCATTTTCTAGAATAGTTGTAAGAATATCAGAGGAAATATTTCATAAAATGATCGACTAAAATGAAAAAAAATCACTTGGTTTGTTGTGAATAGGAATGAGGAACAATAAAGTAGAAAAAATACCTATTTTAAGGGAACATTTATTGAAATTATTATGGGTAAAATAAATGAAATCATATTTGACCAAGTCTAATGTCTCCAAGAAAGAAGTGTCCAAGAAATACCTTGAGTCTACGAGAATTTTCAAGGGTAAGGATCTTATCTAATTGTATAATCTCCTACTTATCAAGTTGAATAATCATTAAGAGGTTGTTATTACACTTAATCAACATTGAAAACTGTTTAATTACACGTCATCATGAGAAGATAAGAGGGTTCTATCATTTTCACCCTACCTCTAGTTTTAAAGGATCATATAGTAGTGATAAACCATAATGGATCTTTAGAAATTAAAATCACTAGAATGGGATTCATTCTATAGGGTAAAATTATATTTTATAGTGGTTTCTTAACCTAAGAGAATTGCACGAAAATAATTTTTATATCTATCACATGCATTCATCTATTTGTATTATGACCTTTATACAGATACATGTTCTTCTTGAAATTGGACCTCCTATAGAATTTTTAATTCTTAAGAGAAATGGATAAAAATATCATCATCCTAATGGGCATGAAGATGATTATCAAGATGATTAATTTTCTTCTTAGAGACCTTAAATTCTAAATTCATTTTAATATTGGTTATTTTCCAAATGATTATTTCCCTATTAAGTCTCTAATGTTTAATGATGAGGATCACCTAAGAGTATTGAAATAATGTAAAAGGATAAGAATAATACACCATTACATTAAATCCTAAAAATTATATACATTTTTTGAGAAAAAGAATATTTCACCCTCAGACTATGAGAATTTAATTTGAAGTAGAAGGGTAAATGGTCTAAAAGTGGATCTAGAAAATGTTTGACACGCAGTTTGATGACAGATTCAATAAAATTTTCATTTCGCAAACATCTACCCTATATAATCAAAATTATGCAATACCCCCACTTGTTATTGCACTAAATGAATCGATTCTTAATGTATCCTTGGTCAAGGTGGTTGTTTTTAGTTATAAAGGACATAACATCTTAGATAACCCTACATAAATAAAGTTTTCCATAATTTGTTTCAGTTATTTCCAAAATGGTGTTGATGTCACCCCCTAAAATCCATGGATCTGGCTTGGGATTGATAGAGGATACGAAGATCCAATGAGTTTCTCTTCCACTAAGTTCACTTATGGAAAAACTAAATTACATAATAAAATCATTCTGTAGTTTACTATCCTTGATTGAGATATGTTGAGAAGATCCATAAGAAAAATCCACTTGGACATAACCCTTATAGAAGATCCCAACATACTATTTGGTATATAGAAACACATACTATGAATTAGTAGACATTAAGTCTTATTATATGAATACATAATAAATAAAATAAAGACCCATACTAGTATCGTATAGGTCTAGTGCCTTTTTAATCATCGACACATAAAAATGGCATAAAAAAGATCTACATCATCTCCCACTATGTTTTTCAAAAAAATAACAATTCTTATACAAATCTTACTTAGTAACATATTTTTCAATTTTGGAGAAGGATACATAGTAAATTGTGATCTCAGATGATACGTTAGGGTAAATAAGAGAAATACCAATGGTCACTTCAACATAACCTAAACATAAGGGTATAATAAAATGATTATACAATTAGAGAATCATTCCATGTATATCTTAGATCATAATCTTGAGTTAAAACATAAATCATGGATATTTATAACACATGAATCATGAGGGGGTCCAGGAACATTATCCATGAGAGCATGACATTGGGATAGGAAAAAAGTTTTTTGAATAAAAATAGGTAGAGAAAATAATTAAATTAGTAGTCAAGTACCATTTACAATGATAAAATAATGGAATGGGTTCACTCTATTAATCATTATAGTATTCAATTTTGACTCTAAATAATATCATAGTGGCATGAGGCAGTTACTGAACTGGGTTCACAAAGCATTCCTATAGAATTTATCTCAAGAGATAAGAATCATCATCTAATGTCTTTAAGTGAGATATAGGTCCCATCCATCAAATAATTACACTCATAAATAAGTGTTCCCCAAGATCATAAATACATTATGTTGTCAAAACCCATGAAAATAAATGGGTATCATAGAAAATTACTCATAAAAAAACAAATTCCAAAGGAATGGTTTTCATAATAATTTCATCTTTTCATCATTTAATAAACCATGGAAATGAAATAAATTTCATAAACATATTATCATAATCTCCAACCATCCAGTGATTGATTAATGATGGTATTATTGGATGATATCCCTAGAAAAATAATAATTAAAATCAATAGATGTTTTTTATGAGTATAAATACCATTAATATATCATTAAAACATTCTTGAGAAAAATAACATTTCCATTTTTAAATAAAATCATTAAAATCTAAAAAATTCCAAAAAATATTGAAAAGTATTCTTTTTAAAATAACCATGGAAACATTTAATGTAATGTTTAATGCATTTAGTATTAATGATGGTGTGAAATTTTATTCATTCTATATAAGTGAAATGGAAACATTCCTTTTTCAATTTTGTAAAAAAATCAAAAAATTACATCATTTGGAAAATTAAAAAAAGATTCATTTGTAAGTCTTTTTAAAAAATTAAATCATAAAAAAATGAAATTAAAAAAACATATGATAATAGTAAAAAAAATTTAAAACAATTTTTTTTGAAAATATGGATACATAAGATTTTTTTCAGAAGTGAATGATAATGTATATTTTACATAAAAAACGTTTTCATTAAAATATTTACTTATGATGATAAAAATGAATAGAAAACATAAATTTTTATGAAATAACTAGAGTCTAATAAATTTAATTAGTATTTTGATTTATATATCATAATATTTTTTCATCATAACTTATTAATAAAAAATCTAGATAAATAATAAAATTATAACAGTAAACCTTTACCCCAGTGGTAGTAGTTGAATCATGATTGACATGAAACTGAAGAAAGAAATATGAATATTTATATCCCATAATTTACATGAGAATAATCATAAAATAAATTTATATGTAGAATATACATCGCACAAAATAAACAAGTTGTAAATCTGGTATGTGTCCTACAGAAATAAAAGTAAGATGAGAATCCTTTACCATAGTCGTGACATCCTTTCAACGTATTGGAAATTCCAATATAATAAATATAAATTAATTATAACTATTTTATATCAATAAAATAATATATATTACATCATATATGATTTAATTATAATCTTTTATCACCGATTTTTACACTGTTTTAATTAAAATCACTATTCTGGGTGATATTTATTTTATTTTTTAAGTATGTTATGGTTTAATAGTTTTGGTCCTTATATTTTCATCAGGTTTTTATTATTTATAAAATGTTAATAATGATATATTTATCATATATGATTATTATATGCATGTTTATACTCATTCATAATAGATAGAGATAGAAAAATGAGTTACTCCATTCACAGAGATAGAAGGTCATACAAATGCATGAATGCTATTTTCATTTCTCAATGGTTGTAAAAAATAAAAGATAAATAATAAATAAACATTAAATTATAATTATGTTATCATATAGGTCATATATACCTACTAAATACATAATTATTACCATCAAATTAAATCCTAAATGAAAAAACAATCACATCGCTTTGTGGAAGTGGTTGTCCAAAAGTATGCACGATCGACATTATCTTTTTTAAGAGTTTTGATTGTAAGATGGTAGATATGATATTATAATTACAAAATTATAGTTATTTTATAAATATTATATATTATCATTAAAATCATACACAAAATTTGGCAATGATAAATGAATTGTATCACTATGTGGAGACGGTAAGTCATTCGTACAAATGAGCGATATTTTAACTTCCCATTTGAAAAAGAGAGTGAATATAGGTGGTTTAATAATTAAGATAACATTTTAGTATATTTATGATATGTAATTTATTATTTTATGAGGAATATAAAATATTTTAAGTAGGCAAAAAAATAACTAAAAATAAAGTGACTAGTTAAGGCGATTACCCCTCCATTGAAAAAAATCATTTATATCTCCTCGTATGGACCATAGGGTTTGACTTTTGGGAAGACAATAACCTACAAAATTTGTATAATGAAGATAATAGGGGATTGTTTTAGGGTATAGTTTATCCATAATGATCAATTTAGTGTAATGAATTTAAAGGAGGGGTTTCCTTTTATAATTGAAGGGAGAGGAACTTTTGGAAATTTATAAAATAGTAAATTTATATAAATTATTTTTTATATAAAAATAAATAGAAATTGATAATATTTTATTATAAGATGACTAAGATTAAAACTAATCTCCTAAAATATAATTGGTCAATTTTGGTATATGTTTCACATTTATATTTTTTTATCACTGTTTTTACCATTTTCAAAATTACAGTAATTATTAATTTTTTCAACCGTTTTAATGTTAAAAATGTTACAACAAAATAAAAAACGACCAGTAAATGAAAAAATAGTTGTATTTAGCTATATACCCTTGATTTTTATGAATCACATTTTTTTATGAAATTTTAATAATTTAATAAAATATTTTTTATTAAAAAATATCATTAATTTCATTTTTTACACAATACATTTTATTTGACCTTAGATAATTCAAGATAATGGGAGAATTATATTATGATGATTTAGAACCAATATAATATGTATTTTTTATTTTAAAACTATTGTAACATAAAAAATCATTCAAATCATGTTATTTTTGTCAAATTTAAAATCATTTAATTTATGTATCTATTTTTCGAATAATTACTACATCAGCATTACATAAGATTTTAAGCTAATTATTTATTCACTAAAAATTATAAATAAATTACCACAATAAAAAATATTAATTTTTATTTAAAATTTTAATTTTTAACTAAAAATAACATATTTTTATCCCTATATTAAACAAAATTAAACTTATTAAAAGAAATAGTTTGACATTTGTGTCTTTCTATTCATATAAATGTTATAAAGGTAGATATAATATAAAAATTGAGGCAAATGGTAATTTATTGGAATTTATGATGATTATTTATTATAGGTATTCATCCAAAAATTTTAATTAACTTTTTTATGTTCGGTATGAAGTCCTCATAATTTTAATGTTAACCTTTATTACCTAATATACCCTTTACCTTGGTTAGATAACCACTAATGTTAGTGTTAATAATATCCCAATGAGGAACCTAATTATAAAACATTGACCCCATTATTCTAATTATAAAATAAAATTTTTAAAAAATAATTTCTAAAGGTTTCATCAATTACATTTATTATAAATGGAAAAAAATAAAATGGAAAATAGTTTTTAGAAAAAATGAATTTTATAACAAAAAATGTACTCATACCAAAAATTGGGAATGATTATGATTCAAATGGAATTTATTATATTATAATTAATGTTATTTTTAGATAAAATTGAAATCAAATGATTCTTTTTAAAGAAAAATAAAATGATTATTTTACAAAAATATTCATTTTTCAATCATCGCTGAAAAATAAATCATTTACGAAAAATAGAAAAATCTCAACATAATATAATGTTTATTTACTGATGTAAAAAATTATATTAATTTTTAAAATTTACATTAAAATTGATTAATAAATTAATTATAATTCTTTTCTCACAAAAATCAATAGATTACATTTTTAGATAAATCATTTTTTTAGAAATTTAGTTTTTTTTCCTAACAATTAATCAATTAAATTATACTGAGTATGAACGTAATATATACTTCATAAATAATTTAATACAATTAATATAAATTGATTTAATTTCTAGGTTATAATGGTCATATTATAATATTTTACAATTATATCATGGTTCATTTAAAATCAATTTTCCATGTAAAACAAGCTATTCAAGATATAAGATTATCTAATTAAAAATATATTATAAAATATGATGGTGTTAAATTATCCTATAATTAATAAATTTTTTCCTCTCAATTTGAGAATGTTCTCAGTATTCAATGGTTTGATATTCTAAATGTACATTATGGAAACCTGTATCCCAAAAAGGTTTAATAGAACTCCATCCTGAAAAGGGGAAAGAAAAAATATGAAGGTTGTCTAGAGTAAAACATAACTAGGTTCTCAAATAGGTGAACATTACTGATAAGTGAAAAAATGGACATTGAAGCGGAAATTAACTCACATGGAGTAATTCAGATTCTTAGAGATTTTTTTGGGTAGAAAGTTGACAACCACAATATCATAGATTTTTGTGGGGTCAAAAAGAATATAAATTTATCATGATTGAAGTATATAAGTAAAAATAGTTGTTTTATGATCCAATTAATAGTTTTGAGGAATTCCTTTATAATGTATACTAATAAATGAAATAAATAGACATACTATACATGTAGAATATATAAATTTAATTTACTTCTACACAAACCCATTTTATCTCCTAATAATGAGTTTTCAAGATGGATTTTTTTATGCCTGAAGCACTAAGAAGAACATATTATCAATATCAAAATTCAAAAAAGGATAATAATTTCTTCCACCTATTTTCATACATTATCCAAAAACAAATTGGTTTTCACATAATAATTTAATAACCCACCATATAACAAAATACACCACTGAACAACAAATATTCACTATTGACAACAAAATGTTTAACATAGATCATTTAAAAATTGAATAACCATAAAAATTATTCAAAATTTTCTAGAGTAAGATTAAAAACCATGGATTATAATTATTTGATAATATATTTTTCTAAGATAAATTAAACATTGATAGTAGAATGAAAAAAACACTCTTAATGACTTATATAAAAAATGTATATACCCAAATCATATATTCTCTAATATCACCATAATTCTGCATTAATATAATAAATACATCCAAAAGATAATTCAACCTTTATTCTTAAAAAAATCCAATAATTTTCTATTTTAAATTAATCATATAAGGTTCTCAAAATAGTGAACATATATTGAAATAGAATGAATAACCAAATAATTTTTAAATCCCTATGAGATATATATGATAATGAATATGTTCCCAACATCAACATAGTCTTTATCTTTCACATCATTTAAAAATAAATGATATACTAAACAATACATCATGTAGGATAGTGGAATGTTTTTCCCCCTGTTATCCTTCAGTTGTGAGTTCAAGACCGAAAATCTTTTAGGATTTGAATAGTTTTCAATTGAAAAAGGATCCTTCCTTAAATAATAATTTATATTTAACCTAGGGGATAAATATACCTTATCCCAATAAAACATCTCCCAAAATTCCATTATATAAATTAAAATACCATCACTTAAATACAAAAATATTGTCTATGTTACTGATCTTATAGTCATGTTTACTGTCATAAACCCATCATGGTGCCCATAAAACATAAGATAATCTTACATTAAGAAATATATGATTCCAAAAATCAAAATATAGTTATTTTTTCATGATTTATATTACCAAAATATCGTTGATATAATTCTTTAATCTGAGTACATAAAAAATTCAGGCCTTTACACTAAAGTGTGTTATAAGATTGGCCCTTCCTTGTCCAAGGAGGTAAACCTAGGAATGAGGAATTGGATAAAATAATTCCAAAATAATCCACACATGAAAAATTGAACCATAAATGATACCTTATGATTTGATTAATTTTCCTATATCAAACACATCATTTCTCCTTGAAAATTACTTACATTGTGTCTTCCAGGAACTGACATGAAATTACCCTGAACTGGTAACCTGAGTTGGGATGAGATAAGGATCGAGAGGAATTATCAATCTTCATGGACTGACAAAAATATTTAGGGCATCAATAGAGAAAAAATGGAATGATTCGATAATATAAAATAAACAAAAAAAATGGAAAATAAACAGATAATCACAAAATAAATATAATTATTAAACTGAACTACATTTATACAAAAAACTAACATATAAAAAAGTAAACAAAAAAACAAAACAGAACCTGATGAATACTAAAAATTAATGTGACCTAAAGGGTCACTCCACAATAATGAAATCAAAAATCACCCATAGGGATCTAATCCAAGATGGAACCTGTAGTAAAAACTAAAAATAATAAATAACTATTGGTATGATCATTAAAACTCAGTAGGTATTCTTGGACAATCTATTTCCAATGTGTTTCCTTTAAATGAAAGAAACAACAATATCATGCTTGAAATACAACATATAAAGATAGGGTTTTTAAAAAATATTTCTCACTTTAAAACAAATCATGTTCCATTTACCTTTTTCTATTCAACAGCAAATTCTTTCACCAGAAGAAGACATTAACATTTCCGTGAGAAAGATGATATTTTTTATTAAAAAGGAAAAAAGGGAGTATAAAAATTTCCTAAAATTTTTCCAAAATCCTTTGAAATACAAACATTTATTTTATCCAAGAAATTCACTATACAATAAAGTAATATAAATGATCACAATATAAGGGAAATGGAAAAATAGCACACACAAGTAATAAACAAACAATGAAACTCAGTCATCCACTATAGATTACTATATACTGAAGGACATGAGAGAAAGTAGGATATCGGGAGAATACTCAATAATATACTTAAATATTAATCATACTGAATTACAATGTTACAAATGGGCCTCAAACACCCTTCAAGAAATCACCCATTTCCAAAGGGAAACCAAACACATTTGTTTCACATGTAAAACCATTTTCAAAGAACCAAACACTAACCACTTTCAAATCCAGTACCATTTATAAATCAATTTGAGAAATCCAAAACACCATTCTAGATGCGAAAAATACATTTATAAAGACAAACCATTCTTTATGACCATATTACACTTGCAAAATCCAACCAAAAATTTTATTAAACACTTGGTGTGAAGCATTTAACAAAAAAATTTCATATACTTTGAAAAAAAGGAAACCACATCATTTCAAATCAATCAATTATTCTAAAAATCATACTTCATTATTTAATTTCTAATAAAGGTTAGAAGGAAAATAAAACAATGATTATGAACTTTAATGGGGAAGTTAAAATGGAAACCTACATCAAATCAGATGCACTTCAACAACACCCACTTGAGAAAACTCCATGAAGGTTCCAAGAAGAATTAACAACCAAGAGAAAACATAAACAAGGAAAACCCCTAATTAAAACACAAATAAATATGACACAATGATCCACAAGGCCTTGTAATAAGGATAACTCAACAGAAAATAAAAGGAGGATGAGGAACAACAAAAGAGGATAATACCTTGACGATGTAGTATTAACTCTTGATGAAATCAGCTTATAATCACTAATTAAAGAGGTGGCACACATGAGAAAAAATGGAGGGACCTCTTAGGGTCATATGAATTTAATTGGTGAAGAATAGTGTGATTTAGGTTTAAATCAAAAAGTTGTTATAATAGTAAAATCACATTTTTAATTACCTTTATATTGTGCATCAATTGGCTTTATGGTTTCCCAAACCGTACAGAAATCATGAACCCCTTACTATATGAATTGTTAACCAATAAAGTTTGGCTTTAGGGTTTGGGAATATATGTGCCAACCATGTGACATGGTTCTATACAAATTGTAAGAACAACTCACAGACCACCCACATTGTTTGTCTAACCGTGACTGGGCCACATGGCCTAGACTAGAGACATCCCAAGGCCCGCACAGTTTTCCCCTTCGAGTCACACAATTTTTTGAAACCATTATGGCACCATGAAACTCAAAACGTAAAAGAATAAAATGAACAAAAAAGAGGCTCATAATCAATAGGTCACACTTTTACCCCTAAACCATGAAGCTAAACTGTTCATCTGGTGGAAAATAGACAAAAACTAAATAATTAAATCTAAGAAACCTGAACTCAATGGAAAAATCGATAAAAAAAAGTTATTCTGGAACAGATCATGAAAATAGAAATCTAGGTGTTATAATTTTTCTAACCAATGCACTTTCTTCCCCCAAAAATTCACCAAAATATGTGATTGATTGATTCAAAGAACAAGTATTTCATGATCACATTATTCAACCCCTCAAATCGAAGAAAACTTCAACCACTAGTAAATAGAACATACACCCCATACTTGGAATGATCCAATGGTTCAAAAAAACTTACAAAAAAGAACAAAAGAATATTAGAGAAATAATGTCTACAATGATTACTCATGTATGACCATTGGGTACACTCCCAAAAGTCCAATGTTCACTCAGAAGAAAAAAATAAAAACAAAAAACCCAAAACAAAACTACACACATCCAATATACACTAGATGCCATATCAGGTTACTCACATTAGAGGTTGAAATACACTCCCCTCCATTAGAAACTATCTAGAAATGACAGACATGGTAAACCAACAAAGAACAACCTCAAAACTCCCCACACATACAAAACCTAGAACTCTATATTCAAACAAATCCAAAATCATGATTCCTAATCTCTAAAATATGAAACCCTATCCCGATAAGCATAATCCAAAACCAAAACCAATCCACATGGCTAACAACATGAGGAAAAAATAAAGAGAATTTCATACAAAATGGTACCAACATAGTAATTTTATGAAACAAATACCACCATTATTTCTTATAAGAAAAGGGGAACCTACAAACCATAAGAACCACAATAAGGAAATGAGGCATCAATGCATTTTACAACAAAATAGAACCATTAAAGATGTAGAATATTCAAAAAAAAAAGCATAAACTGCTCCCATTCTTGATCTGGAGACAAAAGATAGACCAAGTTCCTCTACACCCATCATTCTTTACTGCACACACACTTTACTCCTAGGCCTATGGTCGGAGCCATGATGTCTTGAAGCATACAATTCCTCGTAGTCAATAGCGAATAGTCACTATTCCAAAAATCCTTCTTTTGGTTTCATGATCGGCCACACAACACCCCTTGTAGATCCCAAAGATCATGAATCACCATGTGACTCAAATTTAATTTAAAAGAAAATTTAAAAAAGATAGAGATTTATAAGGTACACCATCATAAAATTACACTCAAAACGGTAGGCCACAAAGACACTAAACTTGCAGCAGAACACTCCTCCTCTCAAGATATAAAATTTTAAAATTTCAAATCTGAAGACACATATCCTTTTAAAAGGAAGTTATTTACATATCAGAAACATACACTTTTAAAAATTATTGAAAATAAAACATCAAAAAACACCATGAGAAACAACCATTAAAAAAATAAGCACAATATAGAAAGTGATATAAAAGTGAGCCTAAAACAACACCCTAATCCTGAATAAAGGATGGGGTGTTTTTAGATCGGGAGGATCTGGGTCCACATTTCATTCGAGAAAAACCACTAAAGAACCATTTCAAGTTACCTAGGTGTCCCAATGTATGTATGGTCTTTAAATAATTCAGACTTGATCACTTCTTATGATCTAGATTTCTCCACTTATGACACACCATGATCTTACTATTAGAAGAAACGGGTGAATGATTTATTGGACTTTTAATTCCATGAATATAACCAATAGATTCAGGTCGATTCCTTATGTTCTCGTTACTACCTCTTCACCTCTTATAGATACAATAGAATGTAGGACTGCCTCAATCACTCCTACAAACACATATTATACCCAAATTTCAGTCCTCACCACTTCAGAAAAAGATGTTGGACTACAATACGACATCTCAACTACATATCACGAATGAGCCCATTCTAAAAATATTGAGCCTTTGTGGAATAATGTGTATATCACTATATACAGTAATCAACTAGGTACGAAAAACTACAAAATATGTCCAACGCAAATACATCACCTTACAGTAATAATTTCATCTCCACCCCCTTTTCCACCCTCACTACCTTAGAGAAAAAATACTGAAGGAATGAAGCCTTGAATAACTTCTATATAAGATCCTTGAAAGGTTTGGTTTAAGAGACATACTTTTAACACATCCTAGACAATCAGTCAAGAAAAAATGTATAAAACTTCACCATTAATTATTGTGGAAACTTAAGGAAATTTAAGTTTCTATCGATTTCTTCATCTACTCCTCCATTATGAGAGGATCCTCTGGAACAAAAAAGAGAGGGGGATTAAACATTCTAAATTATAGAAGGAGGTATATGTGTTAATAAATAATAGGGTCTAATAATGGTGAACCACTCATAGCTTCACAAAAAATATACATCGAATCATTAGTGGGGATGTACCCTAATCCATAAGAAAACCTAGAACTAAATCAAAACCAGTTCATAAACAAGAATTCTCAAACTCAATACACTGCCTAAAAAGAATTCCCAAATCACAAGAAAACCCACAACACCACCACTTATTAATAAACATCACAAATTTCCAATTAATATCACATTTCAAAAGATAAAACAAACTTGATTGCTTGAACGCTCACTAATGGTATTCTACGGTGCCTCAGACATGCACATTCTCATACCAAAATAGGCACCCATCAACTCATGCTATCAATAATCTATAAAAAACACAAATCAATTCATGTGAGTGCATTTAAGAATAAAAGAGGTAAAAAAATATTTTTCCATCTTAGATTCAAGACATTCGACTAAATATTTATGTTATCAATATAATTCCCATTTTAAAATTCACAAAATATAAAAAAATACAATTAATTCCATCTAAAAACCACACTAACCCCATTAAAAACATTTCCATAAATTAAATGAAATCCCATTCCATCAATAATCATTTGATTAAAACTTGTTTAATCAAAACATCCTCTTCACTTAAAATAGTTTTCCAAAACCATCTTTGAAATTTATTTTTTCCCATAAAACAATTTAGAAAAACCCCAAGTGTTTGTTATAGCAATAAAATATCTTTAAGCCTATCATTATTTACCTAGATATAATTTTATAAAAATATATTTTTTATAAAATTTTATTCCAAATAAATTTGAAAATTCATTTTCCATCTTCCATAAATCCAAATCATTACTACATAAAATCTAATTTTCAAAATTTATTGAAAAGAGTTTTAAAAAAATTCGGAATCAATAGGTAAAAATAATAACTCACAGGGTTAAACTAGTGTTGATGAGTGACTTTTCCATATTATTGGAACCTATATACAAATCACCCCACCATAAATGAGGGTTTTTCAGAACCATGTCCCTAGGTCCACATGGATTTATAGGGCCTACGATATCATCAAGATCACTGGTATAAATCCAATTTCATATCCTAAATATCAAACAACCTTCAAGGAGTTGATAAATTAAATAAACCCCAACATTCCATGGAAAATCATGGTTTAGTCCAGAAAGTGTGGGCTAGACACTCCCTCAAACCTACAACCCAATTTCCAACAATCCTACTCTATCTACATAACATAAAAAATAACAAAGGGCTCTCTAAAAGATAGGTCACCCAAAGAACCCAACCTACTCTGATACCATTTTGTCATCAACCATCCCAAGTTGAACCTGAAGTGGTCACTCAAGTAAGCCTATTATAAGGCTTGAGAGGTGTTCCTGATCCTCCAGGGATAGAAATTTAGGTGGGGGCCCCAATATAGAAACAAAAGGAATTATTTGTTCTAATAAAATAAACTAAATAACTAAAAAAATATATCATCTGAAAATAAATTCAGTTATGAAACTGAACATCTGTTATAAAAAAATTAATATAAAAAAATTGAACTACAATACCTAAACTAAAACTTATGATCACTAAGTCTCTATGTGTCCATGAGGGTCACTCCCCGATACCAAATCCCACCATCTCACATAGAAATTGAAACCAAGATGGAACCTACACTTGATGATGAAAACAAGAATGAACTATAGGTATGAGTATTAAAACTCTGTAGGCATTCCAAAAAAAATCCAACTTCAATTAATTTACATTAAATAAAATAATCATCAATTTGAGGTTTTAAGTACAATACACAAAGCTATGTTTTTCACTCAAAATTATGAATTTAAAACAAAACACAGTCCACTACCCTTTTACCATTGAAATCCATATTCTTTACTAAGAATAAGGCATTAATATTTTCAAGGATCAAGATGATCTTATATATTAAAAAGGAAAAATAGCGTGTAAAACATTTCCAAAAAAACATCAAAAATAATTTTAATTCCAACACATAACTTTTATCCATGGAGGTTACCATTCATGAAATTTGTTGAAATGATCACAAATCAAGAATGATGTAAAAATAGCATGCACATGTAACTGAACAACAATGGATCTCAATCATCCACCATAGATAACTAAGGGACAAAGGACTTGGGAGATCCTGGTATATCAAGGTAATAATCTAGAAAATAATTAAATTCGACTCATCTTGAAGGAATTCATCACCTATTGACATCATATTTCCCACATGCTCGATCTCACCATAAACAGTCTAACATAGGGGTACTATCATAAAGTGAAGAAATGCCCATGTTAACAGCCACTACCCAGAGTGAAATAATAATCTAGTGCATAAACCATTCACTAAAAATAAATTATATATATCGTTTTATCATGTCAATAATAATGTGGTGGGTGAACAAAGAATCCAAAAATGCATCCAATCACATGAGAATACATCATACACAAGCAACACACACAACATTTCACCGCCGATTCACCCCACGAAACAATATCTTCCCTTTCATACCAATAATTAAAAAAGAGTCTATCAACACGTACCTCCCACAACATTAAACATAAAAAAGAAATATAATAATCAAGGTTTAATTTTAAAAATAACCAATTTAACAAAAGATCCAAATAGTCCTTAAACTCCATTCAATAAATTACACTTTTCTGAAGGGAACTCAACACATTCCTATCATATGTCAAACCATTTTAAATAAACCAAATAAACACCAATTTGTATACAAAACAATTTATAAATACATTTTATTAAAGAAATACACCATTTCAGATTCCTCTAATACATTTACAAAGACAAACCTTGTTTTAAAAAAAATATTCTACTTGCGAAATCCAATCTATAAATTTATAAAAAACAAGGTGTGAAACATTTACCAAAACAATTTTATATAATTTGGAATTATATGGAAACAACCTCATTTCATATCAACTATTTTTTCTAATAAAATGTGCCACTATTTAATTTTTATATAAAGTTCAAAACATAAGAAATGAAATATTATTAAATTTTAAGTGGAAATATATAGGGGAACCTTTCTCAAATCACATGTTCTTTAGAAAAACCTACCCAAAACAACTCCATAATGGTTCCAGGTGGAAACAGAAACCAAGAGATAACTTAAAAAACAAATCCCTAATTAAAACCCAAATAAACAAGAATCCTAGATCCAAAAGACTATAGAATAAGTACAACTCAAGATAAAAAGGAAGGAGGAAGAGGAAGAAGAAATGAGGAGAATATCTTCAATGTCTATCCTTAACTCTAGAAGATATCGCCTTATAATCCCCATAGAGGGAGATGGGAGGAATGAGGATCAAAGAATGATCCCCAAGGATCATACAAAAATGAATAGGGAAGGAATATGGTTATTTGGGGTTAAATCCATACGAGGGTATATGAGTAAAATGGAATTTTAATGACATGGGTACAGTGCATGGTTGGGCTGTGTGGATTCATATTCTATGAAAAAACCATGCACCCATTACAATATACACTAGAAAACCATATAAGATATCCACACTATATGGGAATTGGTTCCACAATAGTATGACATTGTTTTATCCAAATTAGCATAAATATGTGCACCCCTTTCAGTAAGGTTTCTCTAACCTTTCTTGGGCCATCCATCCGTGACTAGGGAAATCCCAAGGATCATATGGTTTGGATCAAACTATTCTGAATCCACGTAACTCAAACTATGATAGAATAAAATGAAGAAAAAAGATACTATGCCTCAATAGGTCCCACATTTACTGCTAAACCATGCATCCAAATCTTTGAACTAGAGAAAAATAGCCAAAAAATAATTTAGATTTGGAACATCTAGAAATCATAGAAAATACTAAGAACCAAAATATAATATAGAAAATAGGATGAAAGTAAAAATCTTTGTGTGGTAATGTCTTTCTTTTCTATTATCAAAACGACTTCCCATTCATATGATACACTCCATTGTGTACTTTTTCACACATTCTTGAAATATAAGAAGAATAATCATTTTTCCTATATGGTATTTATGAAAATAAATTTTAATCTTATTATCTATGTCTAGAAAATCAATTATATAGAGTTTATTAATTAAATAATGGGATACCTGATTAGGTATAATCACATGGTTTTTCAATCCAACTCCCATTTCATTTAGTTGATCATGAAGATAATCATTATATCATTTCATTTCAGTTCCATCCATTAAAAAAAATAAAAATATAATTGTATAATTAATAATATTCAAAGTGACGAGTATTGAAAATTAATTTATTGGGTGCTTAAAATGTGAAAAAACCTTTTAATTATATAAAAAATTATGTTTATTCCTATGGTTTTCACTAATTGTTTCTCATGGTAGTTTCCAAAGGAAAACTAAACCTTGATTTGACACCAACTATAGTGACCCATAATTTCCATTAATAAATATTACATAATATTATACAAATATATAATATATAACATAATGATAAACACTAGAGTCATATAGGTACGGTGCGTTTTGAAACTTGGATACATAACCAAATGGTTCATAAAAGATTTATATCATCTACAACTATATTCTTTTTAAAAAGAGTTGTTTATAGACATATCATTCCTAGTACCTTTTTCATATGTTTTTGAAAGGAAACATAAGAAATAGTGAGAATAGATTCTTAGTAAGGGTAAATAATGGAGATATATGTTATCAATTGAGTATAACACGAAAATAAGGTTATGATAATAAAAGAATAAAATTTGAAAATCCTACCTTTCATATCATAGATCGTAATCTTTAGTCATGGAATAAATCGTGAAAGATCATAAGATAAGATTCATTAAATGATTAAATAACATGATCCATTAGATAATATAAGTATAAAATGACATATTTTTGTGGCACACACAAAAGAATAAGAAATATATTTCCTTAGTGATCAAGGATCAGTTAAAATATTATTTTAATGGAACTGAATCAGTCCCCAAACCATCATATTTTTCTAAGTTCCATAAGAATACTATAATAGTAGAAGGTTTCCCTAAATTAATTTGGTTTAGTACCCATTAGAACCCTATTTAACTCATGAGATAAAAATCATTACCCAATGCATTTGGGTAAGTTATATGTCCCATCTGTCACAAAATGCATTCCATACATGTATATTAAACAATATTATAAATAATCATCATATCAGAACCAAAGAAAATAAATTGTTTTCATTAATATTTAATGTTAGAATAACTCATTGAAAATTAATGAGTTTTATAAAAAAATCATCATTTCATCATATCACAACTTGTGGAAAAGGAATATGTTTTATAAACACCTTATCAAATACCAAAAGAATCCAAAGAAATAATAGATATGGAATACTTTTATCATATCCCTATGACAACATAAGTTAAATCAAAGGTTGTTTTAATTTATGAATAAAAATACCATTAATAGATCGTTAAAACATTCTTAGGAAAAATAATCTTTTCATTTAGCAATCACTTCTTAAAAATAAAAAGAAATCAAAAAAATTTACAAACAAAATTCTTTTAAAATAATCATCATTACATGTAAATGAAACTTCAAACCATTTAATGGTCAAACCATAATGGAATTTCATTCATGTCATATATGTGAAATGGGAAAGTTATTTTACACTTTTGTAATAAAAAATTGAGAACCACATTCAAAAAATGAAAAGAATATTCATTTTGAACCATTTTGTATAAATTCAAACATGGGTAAAAATTAATTTAAAAATAATTGTATAGTAGTAAGAGAGTTATTTATGTTTTTATTAAACATGGATATTAAAGAAAAATGTTTTATAAATGAAGAGATAATTTAATTAAATTTACATTAATGTTTATTAGTATCTGGTGTGATTAAGGTGATGAAAATGATATTAAAATATGTCTTTTACAGAAAAAGAGGAGATAAGTAAAATTCATATGTTCTTGACAAGTATATCATAATATTTTTCATTAGAAAATAACCATAAACAATCTCGATAAATAATGAGATTGTAAAATTAAACCCTTACCACTTTGTAACATTTGAATATTATTTCCCATGAATTAAATAACTATACGTGGATATGTATATCGCATAATATTAATGATAATAAAAATTAAAGATATTCATGGGTAGAAGATACACCACATAGAAAATACAAGTGATGAATAGGGTATCTATACGATAAAAATAAATGTGATACAAAAATACACTACTACAGGTCATACTAAATTTATAAGCATTAGAAACTCATGTATAATGAACATAGATTTATTATAAATGTATTATAGAATAATACTCATATATATCATACAATATAGTATTTAATTATTACTTTTTTCACCTTTTTGAAAACACTTCATTATTAAAATCCGCGTTTCAGGTGATATCTAATTTGTTTTTCAAGCTTATTGATGTTGTAACATATTTTCCCTCTTATTTTGATCATGAATGAATTTTATAAATAATTTAAATCTCATTATAAATATCATATATATTAATTATATTCATTCTCATAGTCATTCAAAAAATAAATAGACAAAAAAATGAATTACACCATTTATGGGGATGGTATGTTGTATGTATTTTTAAATGTTGTATTCATTATTCAATGGATGGAACAAATTATGGTTAAATAATAAATTTCCTTTATAAAATCATATTATTATATCATTTAAATAATATAAGTTCATTTAATTCATCCTTATTTCTTTTGAGCATAATGATTTCATTTTTTGTCAATGATTTTTCAGTATGCCTTTGGTGGGTATCCATGAAGTGTTGATGCCTAGAGAATTGTAATAGATTAATGAAATGGAATTGGAATCAATTCTTGTAAAATTACCCATGTGAACATAGATTGTTTCTTATGATGATATTAAATTACTAAGACATGTGTTAATAAATAATAATTGTTTACAATAATAAATTAAATAATAAGAAGATCCCATGTATAATTATTAAATTCTGCATTGAAAAATAAATTAATAAGAATATTAAATTGCTGGTGTACATGAAAAATTTAAGTTTATATATATTTTTCATTAATAATATGTGAAAAAGAATAATATAAAATTGATAGGTTTTTCTTTGAATTTTATTTAGTGTGTATTTGTATTATTTTATTTACTTATCACATTGCTATGTATTTTTTGTGGGATTATTTAAAAATAAGGGCCAACCCACATAAATGCATTTGAATGATTGGAAGATGGATAATGCTGGACCTGGATGTTAACCAATCCTAGGGGAAGAAATCCAAGAATGATGGGGGTGTCTATGGAGAGAGGTCTTGTGTATAAGGGCCCTAGATAGTGCAACGGGAATATGTGACCTCACAACCATGCAAGAAGGCATTACTGTTAGGGGATCTGATATGGAGTGTTTCAAAGGGGTTTGAGATTTTTTGGACACTCAATGGGAGTGGTTAATATATATAATGTTCCACATACATATAGAAGATTGGATGTGGGATTTGGATGTTCTGAACATTGTTCCTTCATCATTAAAATTATAGAATAAACGCATACCGCATGATGTAGCCAATATTGGTCTTTTAATCAAGAAACGTGGATAATCTTCCTCCAACCATGTTTTACTATGATTTTCAGTATATCTTAAACCATTTATAATTTATTAATAATGTTGAAAAGTCCATGATCTCGGATGATATGTCTACATCAATTCCCTGAGGTCTACTGTTTTCTAAAGAAGATTCGATGCACAACATTAATGTACTTCCACTAAGGAACTTTTATAACTTGAGAATGATGGTAGGATGATGTTTCAAAGCATTCAAACAAAGTAATATATGGATATTTATGCTTAATAATTATTGAAATTGCATGCAGTTTCACTTGAATTTATTGAGTAGAAGATATTTAATGAGAGACTCAATTTTATCGGGTGAATGAGGTAAGGCTTCATGTTATTCATTTAAACGAGATAAAATAGAGAACTCAATCCTCATGTTAAAATTATATTGGTATCCATTCATATTATCATACTTAAAGCCATGATTTTTTCATAAAACATGAAAAATTAAATACCTAAGTCCTCAGTTATTTTAAATGTTGTTGTTTAGGTGGAATCAGGTATAACAGAAAGAAGGAACACCTGAGTCCTTAGGGGTTTTAATGATGAGAGAATCACAACCTCATTATTGAATTATATTTGAAAGAGAATGAACTAGATTCTCTCAGGTGATTGAGAGATTATTTTTTTGAAGTAATGTGATGTATGTGAAAGAAAGTTCATTCATACTCTTTGAGTCATTGGTAAATATTAATTCAATTAATGATGTTAAAAATATCACTGTTGAAAACACAGAGTATTTGAGATGAAGAAAATGATGCAAAATAGACCTCAGGTATATTTTAGTTACAATGCATGTATATAAGACCCAAAATTGTTTTGGGGTATTAATGAAGAATGATTATAATAACCATTCATGAATTTCAAGTGAGAAAAGTAAAAAATGATTACCAATTGTCAATTGGATATTTAATTTGGGAAATTAAATACAGAAATTTGGGAATTAATATTTAGAGGAAGAAGAAAATTAAATGTGTTTAATTCTAAAAACATTTAATGAAGGATTTAAATAAGAAAACATAAATCATGAAATCTATTGATACCCCAAGAACTATATTGTTTTGTGTATAAATATGCACCTGTAGGTGATTCAAAAAATATACTAAATTGAAATATTATTTGATATCTCAATTCATTATTGTATAAAAGAATATTTTAATGTCAATATTCTTTTATAGAAGAATGAACTAGTGTGACTGAACATTCAATGATTGACAATAATCCATATTGCACAAAATATGGAAGGTGTGTTGGGACTAGAAGTGATAAATTTCTTGTGGACGTACATCACAAAGTCAGATCTTATAAGTTCAGGGAAGATGATAAAAAAATCAAACTACAATGGATCAAATCCTTCATCAAAGGTTAATCAATCTGGTAGGTTCTAAGAGTAGAGGAATTCCTCTAATTTGTGACACAAGAAAAATGAATCTCTCGGTCAGAGCTAGAGCAAAAAGTATTTTCATTGAAGCCAAAATAAATAGAGTCACTCATTTGGATCCCAATCAGAAGTATTTCAGTTGGATCCAAAATCATTTTTATTCACTTTTTTGATAGTGAGGAATATATTTTGAGGATCCAAACCACCATATAATGGTGTATGACTTTCATTGCTGAACCGTGTAAATACTATGTGTGACCCTCTCATATTTTAATACTTCACATGAGGTGATTGAGAGATTATATTGAGTTGATTTATAACCTAAATAAGTTATATATGATGAATTTAAAAGGATAAAAAATTTAGAAAAAATGGTATCCCTGATATAAACCCATTATTAGTGGCACCTAATCTGGCCTTAGGATCTATAAGTGGTATCAAATCCTCATTCACCTCTAAAATATGTGACAAGTTTTGATGATGTAATTAGAAAAGGATTTCAATGAGTTTATTTTCCTTATTTAAACAATGCATAGAAAGGGTAAAATGAATAATGAAGGAAATCGAAATAGAAATTTAATATATCATTGTCATCCTAATTCAGAGATGAAATCCATATCATTAACTTTCGTAGGAAGAAAAAGTTTACCAGAATATATTCTCTCCAATAAACATATAATACGAAAAAAGTGTTATTTTTAATTCTAAACCTCTTATGGAGAAATAATGTACACTTTCAAACTGTCAAATAAAGATGAAAAAGTAATTTGATTCTGTTAATTAAGATAAAACAACATCAAATTCTTATTTTAATGAATTCTCATAAAATGTAAAAAAAGGTAAATGTAAAATCATTTATGGTATTTATTATTCTAGGATTAATTATTTTACCTTGGAAAAAGTAAAATTAGAGAGAGAAGAAGTGTCATTGAATCTCAAATAAATGCTAATGGAAACCAAGATAAATGAGGAAAGTTACATGATAAAAGATTTAACCCAAGATATTGTAAAACAAATTTCCATTGAAAATTAGATGAAGGAGAAATTTACAAAAATAAGATATATGAAGGGAAATACAAAAAAAACCCAAGAAAAAAATGAATATTATACTAACATTTATCTAAATATGAGTAGAAAAAGAGAGAAAACCAAATCTGAAATTTGAATGTAATGTTTTGACCAATGAAAAATGTAGAAATGTGGTTCCAAAAAAGATAAAATAAAAAAATATTTTTATTTTGAATGATTGGGGAACATGATTAGTTAACGTTTTGAAATAAAAAAACTTTAATATGTTATAATAACTCCATAAATTCCATTATCTTAATCAAGAAAATTCCAAATAAGTTTTTAATTTTGGGTAAATGATTCATTTGTTCAAGCCTTGGTCATAAAGAAAATAATTGATCTCAGAAGAATGCATATAGGGGTAAATGACCCATATTTAGGCACTACACTCATCTTAATTACTTAAATATTGATTATCCTAGTAAAAGGATGATAAATCTAAAAAAACGCTTAATATTTTTTAAAATAAAAATTTGTCAAAAAAGGTTGTATTAAGAAAAAAAATTTGAGAGCAAACATCAAAACTCTTGGTGAAAAAGAAAAAAAATATAAAGTGGTCATTCCGGATTTGTAGGTGGGAGAAATGTTATTCCACAAAAATACTAATCCAATGGAGAGAAAATATGTTCACAATACATGAATCTTGTCAAAAATAAAGAAATCACATCCCATAATAATCTTTTAAATAATAAGAATGTATGGATGGGAGAAAACTCTCACCTTGAATGGTTCTTCTAAAGTGGAAGGAGATTCATCCTTATTCCCTAGTGTTATATTATTATCTAACATACAGGGAAATAAAGGATAATTTTTTTATCATCATTTAATTATTCATTATAAGGAAAATTAGTGCATCCCATAAGTGGTTTAATTTTTGAGACAAATATATTAAATCATTACTACATAATAAATGTTTAATTTCAGAACAACTTATAGAAATTGAATGTTAAGTAATTTATTGAAAACTAATATAATTTATTTATAATTAAATTAACCATATCAATTAAAGGGGAGTTCTTAGTTTGTGGTAATATGTTATAATGGGAGATATATATATTTTTACTATGGCCTTTATAATGTGTTTGTTGAATTTTGTAAGATATTTATCATTTTAATAGATAACTCTTATTTATTACAACCCCTCATATGATAACTGAGAATTTCAAATAATAATTTAACATCCATGATAATTTATGGATAACATTGACAAAAAAATTATATTTATCCTATTTTCTACATTTGTTTATCCTATGTAGATTAATGTTGATTAAATAAAGTACTTTTTCTAGGAAAACCAGGTGAGATCATCCCTCTCTTTAAAGAGATCAATAAATATTCACGCAGGGAAAAAATATTTTTTTAGAAAAGATGAAATGAAAATACCACCCACTTATCCTTTCCATTTGATTGTGGAAAGGGGGAGGTTGTTTTGAAACACACCCATTGAAGTTTTAATATGTGAGGTTATATTGACAAAAAAATATAAATGGGGAAAATTTTGGAACCAGTGATTTCATTTTTTGTCTACGATTTGTCAATATGTTTTGGTGAATTTTGATGAAGTGGTGATGCTTAGAGAATATTTATAGATTCGTGAAATGGAATTTCATGTCATTTTTTGGAATTTATCCATGAGAACTCAAAGTATTTTTTTGGGATCTTAAATGCCTTGGAAATTTATCTAGAATCACACATTGTTTACAATAATGTTTGGGATAATTAGAAGATTCCATGAAAAAAAATAAGTCCACATTAAAGAATAAATACCTAAGGATGTGGAATTGATGGTTTCTTTGAAAAAATAAAAGTTAACCTAATTTATGTATGAATAATAAAAGATGGAAAAGAATAGAAAACTAAGAATGTTGTCTTGGAAATTTATTTGAGATTTATTTTTAATAATATATATATATATAAGGTATTTTTTGGATTAGTGAAAAATAAGAGTCGGACAATATGGCTACCTAATCCAGCTCGACCAGTGGATTATGTGATATTTATTTGTTAAAAAATCCCAAGGTAACTATCCAGGGAAGTACCATGAGTAGATATGGAGAGAAGGCCCAAGTATAAGGCATATAATGAGTGCATAGGGGTGCAATAGTGATGCAATCCTGTAGGGTAGAATGATGTCAAGGAGACTTGAAATTGAGAGGTTCCAAGGGGTTTCAGATTTATTTATGATCAAGAAGTGAGGATCATCTTCCTACATCCATGATAATGGGTGATTTGATGTGGATAGTTTTAAATTTATAATACCTAAAGATCTTGGAAGAGTCCAAGAACTCGGATGATTTTACCACATCGATTTATTGAGATCGACAGTTATCCATAGAACTTTCTGGCAACGATATTCATGCCCTGCCATGAATGAACAATTATAACTTGAGTGTGATTGTTATTTTATGTTTAAGAACTTTAGTATAAAGTAAGAGATGGATATTTGTTCATAGGAAATTTTGAAATTACATATTGTTTCACTTTCATGTGTTAAATTGAGGATATTGAATTAAAAACTCTCTTCTGTTATGTGTATTTATTAAGGCTACGTGTTATTCATTTATGCAAGATAAAACATTGAACCAGATTATAGGGTTAGAAATATTTTGATATGCATGTATGTTTTCATTCCAGGCGTCATCTGTGTATTATTTACTCCAAAAAAAGTTAAATTCCGAAGCCTCCAATTATTTAAAATGAGAATGTTGAGGTGTGAGTAGGTAAAACAGAAAGAAGAAACACCAGAGTCATTCGGATGTTTAAATCAAAGTGAATCACTGATTTTTTGTCTATACCTCTGTGAAGAAGAGTGAAATTTAGTCTCTCATGTAATTGAGACACTACATTTATCAACAGTAATGAGATGCATGTGCATGATATTTCAGGCATGATTTTTGAGATGTGGGTGTTCATTTATTGACATGAAGAAGTTTAAAGACTCACTAAAAATGGAAAAATGTATTTGAGATATATTGAATGAAGTATAATACCTCTCTTGTATATTTTAGATTCAATTAATTAATAAAATGTCCACAGAAATTATATAGAATTAATGCAGAAGGAAATAATGGATGTGTTTTGATAAAACTACAGCATGAATATCACCACCTTGAGGGATCCCTCAAAAACCATGTAATTGTATTTTTTTGGAGAAAAGAAGTTATTGGATAAGGGGAGATTTGAGAGGATAGTATTTGAAATATATTTGAGTATCTTCAAGGCTTGTGAGAAGAAATGGGTTGGTGATTCGTGGTATTTATACATAAGGAGGGGTGGTTATATATAACGACCTTTATTTTTCTTATGTAGCTATTACGCAATTTTAAAGATAAATAAAATAAAATAATTATAGAAAAAATACCAATATTAGTTTCTTGGTAAAAATATAAACATACCTGACTTTCATAATAAATCATAAACATTTATTTAATTCTTTTTTCTATTTTTTCTTTCTGACCCTCGTGTTCCCTTTAGTACAAGTATTCACCTGAGGATATACATTAGAAGAAGCGGTGAGATAAAATACCTTTAAGAGGATGAATAATATAAATGATACTTTGGGGTGAATAATAATCAAGATAATAATATAAAAAAATGATCATGATCAAATGCATGATAGAAACCATTATAGAAACACATGGAATGTGGAAATAGATAATAATGAAACATCATGTCTTAGTGGTGAACTACCACACTTAGTTCTGAACAAAGATATCATCATTTTTGCACATATTTCACATTATCTCAAGAGTTAAAGCACATTAACTAATGTATTAGATCTTTATTTAATTCTGGTCACACCATTCACATCATAAAATTTATATACGATATATATTTCTAGGAGAACCCATCACATCATAACATTTACATTATCATGGATGACACATTGAACCCATATTAATAATGGATATAAATTAACCCACAGGAAGGATTGTGATTCATTTCATAAGTAAAAAATTCATTAACATTGGGTCCCCCATATAGGGAATAAGAAGATTAGTATCAATATTGATTGAAGAAGAAAAAGTCTCATGAGAAGTAAAAGATGTAATTTTTATAAATAAGTTTTGTTCAGGAAATAATAATTTTATTTTTCATAAAACCATATTGGAAACATTTATATCCCAGAAAAGATAATTTATGGAAAAAATAAAAGATATTCATAAAAAAATAAAGGAACATCCATACTAAAAATGGAGTGAAAGAGAGAAATCCCAATCAAAGTAAGCTGGGTTCAAGAATCCCCTTACGTTATGCCAAAATAATTTATTCACATTAATATCCTCTATAATAAATTTAAATTCATTCATTTATAAATCCATAACATTTTATACATGAATTATATTCGTTAAATTTTTATTATGTTCATTAATTTGATTTTTTAGGAGTTATATAGCTCAATTTCATCATTCAAAAATGTTCATTTTCTTGGTTTTCACGATTGGTTCACTTTTATATGATTATTTAAGATTATGTAAAAGGGTACTAATTCTCCATAAATGGAATTATATCTTATTAATGGAAATAAAAACATGTATGTATTATTCTTTTGAATTTTTTTATACGGTATGAATATGAATCGTTAGATAAATTATTAATGAAAATGATTTAATTTATTTGGTGGATTTTATGACCATCACAAACTCATGTCATTTTACTTAATATCTGGTTTATATATTGGTTATAGAAAATTATATGACTCAATATGTTTAATTAAATCTTAGTTTTATGTAATTATGATTTTATTACCATCCTCAAAGGTGGTAGAGAAAATTGAAACACATCCTCTACGATGACGGTAAATCGACACACCCCGGACAATAGTTTAATTTTTAGAATAAACTAAAAATTGAAGAGATCAAAAGATGAATTAATTTATCAACATAATAAAATTATTTTATTTAAAATATTCTAGAATTATCATTCCTCTTGGATAGGTGTAGGTGAAGAGAGGAAATTAAAAGAAAAGAAATTAAAAAAATTAAAAGAAAAAAAAGATGGGTTTACCTCTTGAATTTCTCCCCCTTGAAAACCTCCTTAGGGAAAAAGGATTGGTATTTTTTTTGAGACCAAGTGATCTCAGTTTTTTGGGAGAGGCATGGGAAGAGTATTGGGAAGAAATTGTATAAGTATCATATATTTGAAGGTGTGATGAGAAGAGGTGTTATTTATAAGGTGAGAGGGGTGTCTTCTTATTATTTTATTCATTAGTTTAATATTTTGGATCAAGAATATGAATAGTTTAGGATTTATCACTAAATATATTAAAATAATAAATCATATTTATAAATATTTGTCTTAAATAATCCTTAAATAATCTATTAATCATTAAATCATATGTTTATATTTTACCATAAATTATCGTATTTTACTATTTACGAAAAATTAAATTATTTATAGAAAATATAAAAAATTAAAACTAATATTTATTAATATCTAGAACTAAAAAATTAAGAATATATTAAGAAAATAATTTTAAAAATATTTCATAATTAATTATTAATTAAAATCATCATTTACTTGGAAAAAAAACATTTTAAAATTATAAATTATTTTATAGCACTTTGAAAATTTAATAAAGGTCTCATAAAATTATCTTATAATCCTAAGAAAAATAATGTTAATTTATGAATATATTTTATGAAAGTAAGTTTTATTTTAATTAATTTTATTAATTTTAAAATCATAAATAAACATTTATGTTGTATAAATATAGCAACTCTTAATAAAAAAAATTTAAAATATTTATTTACTTATACTATCATAAAATTATATCATATTTTAATTTGTAAGATTCCTAATTTTTTTCTTTACTTCCATATATGATGTTACTATTTTATCATCTGGTTTATAACTCTAAATGGTCCTAATAATATTCCAAACATCATTTTACAATTCCATTGTGATAGGTCCCTTAATTTCTAGAAATACCTCTAGTTTTATTTATTCTTAATTTAAATTTGATTATTGTGTTATATAAGTTGTTTTATTATTTATAATACATGAAATAATTATAAGGGAATTTAAATTGATAAAAATTTTGGTTCTTATGTTCTTCCTGGGACTAATCTTTTCTTTAATCCCAAGTATCATGATCCTCTTCTATAGAGATATTTAGAGGAATACCATGTCCCTAGAATAAATCTCTAAGTCCCATAAATGAATGTATTCATAGATATGTTTTCAAATTTGGGCTAGCACCATGTGATAAAGAAATATTTTTGCTTTTAACACTATTTCATCTACCATTTTAGGTACTATTAGTGTACATTCAATGACTTCATCCAATCATTCTGGTGTTTTTTTAGCTTTACCCTTAAGGTCTTCATGTGGAGCCACTTGGATGCTCTAGTATAAAACTTTGGTGTAAGAGAACTCTACCGAAGGTATATGTCAGTCCCATACTCCTTTTAAGTCCATAGAGAATAACCTCAAGATGTCTTCTAGTGTCTCAACTGTTCATTCATATTGACCATCAATTTGAGGATGATAATCCATACTGAATTTCCGCTCTGTTTTTTAGCATGTTAGAGAATTTTTCGGAACTCAGAGGTTAATCTAGCATCCCTATTAGATACAATGTATAGTTTTAATCCATGAAGCCTTACCAGTTATAGGATTTATATCTAAGTGAGTTTATTTTTTGAGAAGGCCTTCTAATTTGGGATAAAGTGAGCTGTTTTTGTGAGAAGATCCACAACAACCCATATATCATTGTTCCCTTTTGTTGTCTTTGGATTTTTGGTATGAAATTCCTTGGAAAGGATTTCCCATTTCAATGTCAGTATGGGAAATTTTTTCATCAACTGAATATAATTTTTTCTTTAAGCCTAAACTTTCTAACTTATCAGGCACTTTGATGTATAATCAATGATCTCTTTATTTTAATTTTCCACCAATATTTATTTTTTAGAAATCGATACATCCTTATTCTCCCTTAGTGAATAGAATGGTTGATCTATGTACGTTATTCCGAATCTCTTTGTTTATCACTATATTTGATGGTACACATAATCATGATCTATTTCTTATAACTATTTTCTCATAAATTTTAAACATTGAGGATTTCCCATTTCTCATAGCTTCCACATTCATCAAAATTTCCACATCATTTCTTTGAGAATCCTTTATTTTATCCACAAGGGATGGTTGAAAAATCATTTGAGAAATGATTGATGATGTTCCTTATTTAATGATTCCCATTTCCATATTTTTCAAATATAAGAAGATTGGAACCTTTCCAATTCTCCTCGTTGATAATGTTTCATGCTTTTTTCTACATAGATCATCCACCAATTTATTTTATTTTTCCATTATGGTAGTGGATTGAACAATCATAATCCCCTCTGAGCTATAGCCATGTTTATTGATCCACATTAAGCTCCTTCTGTTGGAATATATATTTTAGTCACTCATGATCAGTATATATTTCACATTCCTTAGGACATCCCTACTTTTTTACTACACAATTAAAAATAATTTATTACATAAACTTCACATGATACAACATAACAGATCAAGAGTTATAGTGTCTTTGGGGCTTAGGATCATTAAATAACAACTTAAAACATGAAATATAACATCTTTATTGAAAACTTCCTTTACATTCCCACTACATTCCCACATACTTAACATTGCATGGGATAACCAGAGGACAAGCATAAGAAAATAGTGATCTATAAATCCCAATAAGGGAATAATCATGGAATAACATGAGAAATAAAATACATGTTAGTTAATAGGAATATCAATAGAGAACTTGAGAATAATAAACATAAAGGCATGATAAATCATGATAATCATATCAAGGAAATGTGGCAACAACAAATAACATGGAATTAGCATGAGCCAAGGCTCATTTCACATAGATCATGAGTAAACCCTCATTGCACATGAATCATGAGTAAAACCTCAATGATCTTGAATTATCATGATTAAACACCCATTTCACATGACGTATCATGATACTATACTTTACCTAATACATTGGAGCGCTATTAGGGTGCACTCTTCTTAAACATTTCATTTCATGCATAAGTGTGCCACATGGATCATATAACATGGAATCAATCAACATCATAAGTTATTCCATGATTAAGTAATGTGTAAAAAATACATTAAATTATCATTCAATACGTATATGTTCATAATGGTGAATACCCTTGATAGAGACATGGGTATGGTATTCACTACACAATGATCTTGGATTTGAAAAATGCGGTGCATTTTTTCCACCATAACGACGTGGAATGAGGATTCATGAAAATGGTTGATGAGAGAGAAAAGGGTGTCTCATCATATTTACATGAAGTGGACAGTAAGGGGTTATTATAGATACATGTCCCAATAAACTTAAGGGAATTTAGATGCATAATAAAAAATAATTACTTTGATGTAAAAGAGGAGGGAAAAATACTTTATAGAATTTTAGCATGGTAACAACTGTACATGGGAGGCCTTAATGAGAGAGAAATGGGTCTATCATAATCCAAAAATAAAGAGGATATTATTGGGGAGGTGATAAATTATACCCCAACATTTGTAATTGAAAACAAAAGGGAATAACAACTTTAAAAAATAGACAAAAAATGAGAATGGAAGAAATCCCTTACGTGGAAGTGTGCTTCCAAAGGCTTGAGAGAGGCTTCTTGGGAGCTTGGGGCACCTTATAAGGATACTATAGAGTTAAGGGAGGAGGTTGGGAGAACTCCAAAGGCTTTGAGTGAGGAGGAAGTGGGAGCATGGGTGAGTTTATATAGGAAAGGAGAGGGAATTGTTTATTATTTAGGTTTGGGACACCACACAATAAACTAATCAAAACCACAAACCAACCCTTGGTTTTTGCCCATGGTTTTTTCCAATTGGGGTGGAAAACAATATTTTATAAGTCCAATGTCCGAACTTCTTACAATAATGGGGTTGCTTTTGTGGAGGTGAGTCACACACCCAAGGAAAATAATTTAAAAAGACAAAATGTTTAATAAGTCTTGAAGGGTCCACTAAATCTTTGTAAAATAAATAAAAAAAACCCAAAATCACATTATTTTAATGTTAAAACATATTTTGTCCGAACATAATGTTTATAGTATTTTATTACATCACTATTGGGTCATTATGATGTCATAAAACACATTATATATTTAAACAATATTTAATTTTTTACCCAACAATTTGACTCTCAGAAAATTATGAAAAATTCACCGCTGGATAATTTCGACATCCAGATTCCAGAAATAATATTAATTTTATCTAAATAATTTTCTAAATATGTTAATTTTCAGTTTAAAAATAAAAACTGACATTTATCTAAAATTAATGGGTTTTGACAAAAATGGATTTCAAACCTTACTAAAAATTACAATTGCATTCACAAAATTATATTATTATTTATAATTAATAAAAATTAATTTAATAATAATAATAATAATTTATTAAAATATTATTTAATTCAAAAATCCATTACTTCATAAAAATATATTTCTTAGTCGAATATTAACTAAAAATACTATTTGTGCTTTAAAAACTATTTACAAGGCAACAATAATAAAATGAAAGTATATTCATTATTATATACCAAAATAATGCACATAACCATCTTGATAAGGTATTGTTACATAAATCCTTATAACACTCACATAGGACAGAAGAGTGAGGTGTGTGATGGTGACAAACTCTTGGGGTGGCTCAGATAACATTGCTCAGGTGGTAATATCTATTAAATTCCACTTCTCTCGTAGGTGGTCCTACTTGGGCTGAACATATTCAAACTTGGCTTGGGCTTGGTCAAGAGAGAAGCCCAAAGTTGAAACCTCCTTTCTGAGCTCTGACAAATGGGCTTCGTATGGGGCACGTCTACTGGATGAGGCCATTGCTTCCTTTGTCAGAGTAAATTGGATTTGTTAAAGCCCTATATTTATACTAATCATGTGATCACTGTTCAATGTCTATATTAATAACGGTCACAATTAATAATAGTATTTTAAAAACCAAAAACATAAAACACAAGAAGTTGAAATTTTATATAAACATTTTACATAAAGATACATTCAATTAGATCAAGAGGGATTTACATTAATGAATGTTTGGGTTGTGAAAATCTTCCCCCCTTAAGAAATTTCACCCTAGAAATTTTCTTTTTCCCATACTAAAATAGAATTGGGTAACTCTGCTTCATCATTTCCTCTGATTCCCACACTACTTCTTCAAAATTGTGGGTTTTCCAGAACACCTTAACGAGGGGCATTGCCTTATTTCATTGAACTTTTTCTCTTCGATCTAAGATCTTCACTGGTTGACCCTCATAAGAAAGGTCATCCTCTAGCCATACTACTTCTGAAGAGAGTATATGTGAAGGGTCCGATATGTACTTCATTAAGAAGGATACATGAAAGACATCCTATACTTTGGCCATGGTAGGTGTAAGTGCTTGTCGATAGGCTGCAACCCTAACACGATCTAGAATCTCGAAGGGGCCGATGTACCTTGGACTTAACTTCCCTTTCTTTCCAAACCTGATGACCTTCTTCCATGGAGATATGCGTATAAATACCATGTCTCTAACGTTAAATTCAAAGTATCATCGACAGGTATCAACATAACTATTCTATCGACTCTAGGGTTCCTTGATATACTGCTGAACGGTTTTCACCTTCTCCACCATTTCCTTGACCATTTCTGTTCTAAGTAGCTTACACTCACTAACCTCATCCCAACATGCTGGTGTTCTGCACCTTTTCCCATAAAGGACCTCAAATGGTGCCATATGAATGCTAGATTGGAAACTGTTATTATAAGAGAACTCAACCCGAGGAAGATGTTGATATTATCCTTCTTTAAAGTCCATTGAGCACGCTATCAACATTTCCTCAAGTGTTTGGATAGTACGCTTAGATTGGCCATCAGTTTGAGGAAGATATGACATACTGAAGTTTAGTTCAGTATTCAGAGCATGTTGAAGACTCTTCCAAACCATAGAGGTGAATCTTGGATCTCAATTAGACACAACAGATAGTGGTACTCCATGAACCCTTACCACTTTGCTGATATATATTCGTGCTAGTTGATCCAATGAGAAATCCTCTTTAATAGAAATAAAGTGTGCAACCTTTGTAAGATGATCCACAATAACCCAGATTGCATTATTTCCTTTGGATGTCTTTAGAAATCCAGTGACAAATTCCATGGTGATGTTCTCCCATTTCCATTCTGGTATAGGAAATGGTTTCATCATCCCCTTAGATTTCATCCCCTCTGCCTTCACTTTCTAATAGGATAGGAACTTTGATGTCTATTCATTGATCTTCTTCTTCATATTATCCCACCAATAATGATCTTGGAGATCTCGATACATCTTTGTGTTTCCTAGGTGAATAGAGAAATTTGAACTATGTGCATCCTTCAAATGTTCCTTCTTCAGATCCAGACATTATGGAACACATAGTCTTTTCACAAATCCCACAATTCCTTCTTCATTAACATTAAACTCTGAGGATTTCCCTTTTCTGATAGCTTTAACATTTTCTTGAATTCCCACATCATTCTTTTGAGCATCCTTTATCCTTTCCAAAAGTGACGGTTGATCAATAATTTGTGAACGGATTGATTATGTTCCCTTATTTATGATTCCCATGTCCATCTTCATCAAATCTAAGAAGATTGGATCCTTTTCAATTCTCATCAATGATAGAATCACTGGGTCTCTTCTACTTATGACATCCACCACATTGTTCACATTCCAAGGGTGGTAATGGATTGATCAGTCATAGTCTTTGATCAGATCTAACAATATTAATTGGCGCATGTTCGACTCTTTCTGTGTGAATATTGTTTTGAGGCATTTGTGGTCCATAAATATTTCACACTTCTCCCCAAATAGATAATTGTTCCAAATTTTCAAAGTGAAGATCAATGTAGCCAACTCAAGTTCATGTGTGGGATAGTTCGTTTCATGAAAATTCAATTGCCTTGAAGTATAAGCAATGACTTTGTAATTTTGAATCAACACACAACCTATACCCTTCTTCAAAGCATCACTGAATACCAAAAAAAGTTCTCCACCTCTGGGTAAATTGAGCATGGGCATAGTTATAAGCCTCTTTTTGAACTTCTTGAAGATTTCATAACATTCATCACTCCATGAAAACTTCACTCTCTTCCGACGTAACTTGGTAAGAGGGTTGGTGAATCATGAGAAATTTCTCACAAATAGTTGATAATATCCATCTAACCCCAAGATGCTATGGATATCCGTTACTGATGTTGGCCTCAGCCATCGCTCAACTGCATCTTTTTTGGAGAGATACACTGATATCCCATTACTTATGATGATATGGACCAAGAATGAGACCACCTTCAACAAAAAATCACACTTTCTATACTTTCCATAGAGCTTATCCTTCCGAAAGGTCTCTTTTACAGTTCTTAGATGCTCCTCATGATCCTCCATGGTTTTGGAGTATATTGGGATATCATATATAAAGACTACCAAAAATTTGTTGAGGTAATATCTAAATACTCAATTCATTATGTTGTTGAATATTACTAGAGAATTAGTATGTATGAGAGGAAATACTATGAATTCATAGTCCCCTTATCTAGTACGTAAAGCAGTCTTGGGGATATCTTCCTTCTTCACCCTTACTTGATAATATCCCGACCGCAAATCCACATTGGAGAAGTATTATGCTCCACGCATCTGATCGAAAAAAGTCATCAATTTGTTGGAGATGATACTTGTTCTTTATCATGATTTTATTGAGCTAATGATAATTGATGATAAGGTACATTGACCCATCCTTCTTCATGACTAAGAGGACTGGTGAAACCCAAGGTGAAGCAATTGTTCATATAAACCCTTTATCCAGATTATTCTATAGTTGTTTCTTCAACTCCTCAAGCTCCACAACAGCAATTCAATATAGAGTCTTGGATATTGGAAATGGGCTAGGTATAATATCAATTGGGAATTCAACATATCTTCTTGGAGAAAGACTAGGAAATTCATCAGGAAACACTTCTGGGAATTCCCTCACAATAAGAATGTCTTAAAGGATGGTTGCTTCCTTGGACTCAATCATCTGATCCCAATACACATACTCATAGGGCAGTAATATCCACACTTGAGATTATGGAGCTAGAGACGATTCATCTTCCTCCTTGCACTTGTATAGAATCGGGGGTTGATTATCCACATGGAGAGTGATTTCTCTCTCCCAAAAATTTATGTTGGCTCTATATAAGGGAAGCCAATCAATGCCAAGAATTGCATCAAATTCCCCCAAAGGGTGTATGAAAAGGTTCGTTGGGAAGTTTAATCCATAGATTATGATAGGGGAGGAGTTATATTCATGGGATGCAATAATTTCCCCATTTTCCATACTCACCGACATTTTCACTTCCATGATCTGTTTTAGTGATGGGATTATTATACTAAAATTTCATGATATAAAAGAATGCATATAACCTGAATCAAAAAGTACATTTTCTATTTTTGAATGAATAACTAGTGTACCTTTACCCACATCCTTTTCAGGGTTCAATTCACATTAGTGAGGGAAAAATAACGCCTTTGATGCCTTGGAGGTTATTGGTTGCCTCTGAAAACCCTTTTCTTAGGGCATTGATTTTCAAGATACCCTGGTTCTTTGAACTTGTAGCAATGAACCATGAGTTGAGGTTCGAACATACCATTCCTCTCCTCTGTCGTAGCTATGGGTCTTTCTTGACGATAGTTAATAGCCAGGTGCCCTTCTCTTCTATACCTAATGCATTTTATTGTACCCTCCATGAAATTTCTAGGGTTATTCTTTCTGCACCTTTGGAAAGTGGGGTACATGATCATCTTAGAACCATTGTATTTATCCATCAGACAAACAGTATTGAAATCCACATTACACTTCTTATTCCCATGGTACACTTGAGATTGTTTGATCTTAATTTCGACCTTGACGGCACATCAGACAATTTCTTCATAACTGTCGATGTCATGGATAGCCAACGCTTTCGACATGCTAGGTTTCAGCCCACCAAAGAAGTAGTCAACCTTGAATTCTAGGGTAACGACAAAGCCGGAATAGTATCATGAAGTCCTTGTTAAGTTTTCTCCATAGTCTCCAACAGATTCATCGTCTTTTTGTTTGAGGTCAAGGAAGTCCCTTTCCATCTTAAGCTGGATGGTGCACGGAAAATATTTATCAAAAAACATCTTCTGGAAATCCTTCCATTCCAATGCCTCGAACTCCTCCTCAAGATTCATATTTTTGATCAACATCCACCATTGATCAGCTTCACCCTCTATACAATAAGCATCTAGGAGAACCTTCTCTTGTTCAATACATTGAAGGATGGAGAATATCTTTTCACTAGAGTTGATCACTTGTTCAGAAATTGAGGGATCAGATGATCAATTAAAAGTAGGAGGCCTTTGTCCCAAGAAGCTCTTGATAATGAATTGTTATTTATTGGGGGGGAGGTGTTGGACATTCCTCTTGAACCATGTTTCTATTCAAAGAATGAGTTAACTGATAGAGAATCGTGAGAAAGTTCACGATTCCCACTCCCATTGGATTTGGAATCTCATTAGTATAGTCATCACATTGATCTTCACATTGGTTATTATCCTGAGTCCTCCTATTACCAGCCATTAGCTAGAATAAAAGGAATATTAGGGGTAACACATACAGGGTAATCCAAGGACAAAATTTATGGCTAATAAATAAATTTTATTTCCTTAACATATGAATATATTGTCTTCAGTCTATGTTATCCATGATATACTTTCTAACATATATTCTTAGGGAATTTATTTTTTCCCTTAATAATGGTTCATAATAAGCATGTGAATTTACCAAATAATATCCCCTAAGATTGTCTTAACAAAGACTGAAACAAGGCCTGTTGTTATGCACCAGTTCCCATTCGAGTCTAGCTCAAATTGGTGTTTTTGGGATTTACCCCTATGATACATCTGTTCCAAAGCCTCCTTTACCTACTCATATCCAGATAGGGATGTATTTGTTTGATAAACCAATTACTTAATACTCACCAAAATGTAGGGATGTTTTTATTATATGTATTCCTGTCTCTAAATAATTACTATGGTTTTCTAATCCTAATCCTAAAAATAACTAAACCTATCCTCTGATACCAACTATGACAACCCCGGTTTTTATTACAAAATTAAACATAATTTATTACATAAAATTCACTTGATACAACATAAATGATTGAGAGTTATAGTGTCTTTGGGGCTTAGGATCATTACATAACAACTTAAAACATGAAATACAACATCTTTATTGAAAAATTACTTTACACAACCATTACATTCCCTCATACTTATCATTTCATGGGATAACATGTGGACATGCATAAGAAATGGGTGAGTTATAAAGCCCAGTAAGGGAATAATCATGCAATAACATCAGTAATATATTACATGTTAGAAAATAAGCATATCAATATATCACAAGATAAGAATAAACATAAAGCCATGATAAAGCATGATAATCGTAACATGGAAATGTGGCAACAACACTTAACATGGAATTAGCATGAGCCCAGGCTCATTGCATATGGAGCATGAGTAAACCCTCATTGCACATGAAGCATGAGTAAACCCTAGTTGCACTTGAAATAGCAAGATTAAACACCCATTTCACATGAAGTGTCATGATACTATACTTTACCTAATGAATTGGAGTGCTATTAGGGCGCACCCTTCTTAAACATTTCATTTTAGGCATATGTGTGCCACATGGATCATATAACATGGAATCAATCAACATCATAAGTTATTCCATGGTTAAGTAATGTGGAATAAATACATGAAATTACCCTTCAATATGTATATGTTCATAAAGGTGAATACCCTTGATAGAGACATGGGTATGGTATTCACAACACAATGATCTTGGCTTGAAAAAATGCGGTGCAATTTCGGCAGCAAAACAGCGTGACATAAGGATTCATGAAAATGGTTTATGAGAGAGAAAAGGGTGTATTATCATATGTACATGAATTGGACTATAAGGGGTTCATATAGATACATGTCCCAATAATCATAATGTAATTTAGATGTATAATACAAAATAATTACTAGGATGTAAAATAGGAGAGAGACATACCTTATGAAATTTCAGCATGGTAACGAGTGTACATGAGAGGCTTTAATGAGAGATAAAGGGAATAACAACTTAAAGAAAATTAGACAAAAATTGGAATGGAAGAAATCCCTTACTTGGAAGTGTGCTTCAAAAGGCGTGATAGAGAATTGAGAGAGGCTTCTTGGGAGCTTGGGGAACCTTGGGAGGATTCTAGAGAAAGTAGAGAAGAGTTTGGACTAACTACAAAGGCATTGAGTGAGGAGGAAGTGGGAGCTTGGGTGGGTTTATATATGAAAATAGAGGGAATTGTTTATTATTTAGGTTTGGGACACCTCACATTAAACTAATCAAAACCAAAAACCAGCTCAGGATTTTTGCCCATGGTTTTGGCCAAAGGGGAGTAGAAAAAAATATTTTATTAGGCCAGTGTCCGAACATCTTAAAATAATTGGGTTGCTTATGTGGAGGTGAGTCACAATCCCAAAGAAAATTTTTTAAAAAGACAAAATGTTTAAGAAGTCTTGAAGGGTCCACTAAAGCTTTGTAAAATAAATAAAAAAACTCAAAATTACATTATTTTAATGGGAAAAAATATATTGGCCGAACATAAAGTTTATAGTATTTTATTACATCACTATTGGGTCATTATGAGGTCATAAAACACATTATATATTTAAACAGTATTTAATTTTTTACCCAAAAATTTGACTGTATCGGAAAATTATGAAAAAATCTCTATTGGATAATTTCAACATCCTGATTCCCAAAATAAGAATCATTGTATCTAAATAAATTTATATATATGTTAATTTTATCTTTTAAAATAATAATAGACATTTATCGAAAAATCATGGGTTTTGAGAAAAATGGCTTTCAAACCTTGCTAGAAATTACAATTTCATTCACAAAATTATATGATCATTTATATTTAATAAAAATTAATTTAATAATAATAATAATAATATTTTATTAAAATATTATTTAATTAAAAAATAAATTAATTCATTAAAATATATTTCTTAGTTGAACATTAACTAAAAATACTATTTATGCTTTAAAAACTATTTAAAAGATAATAATAATAAAATGAATGTATATTCATTATTATATAAAAAAATAATGTACATAACCATCATGCTAAGGTCATGTAACAAAACTGATTATAACCCCCGCATAAGACTGAAGAGTAAGGTGTGCGATGGTGATAGACTCTTGGGGTGGCTTGGATAACATTGCACGAGTGGTAATCTCTATCTACTTCCACTTCTCCCGTAGGTGGTCCCGCTCGAGCATAACAAATTCAAGCTCACCTTGGGTTTGTTCAAGATTGAATCCCAAAGACGCAACCTCCTTTCCAATCTCTGAAAAATGGGCTTCGTATGGGGCACATCTACTAGATGAGTCCATCGCTTCCTTTTTCTGCGTAAATTGGATTTGTTGATGCCCTATATTTATACTAATCATGTGATCCCAGTTCAATGACTACATTAGCAATGGTCACAGTTATTAACAGTGTTTTGAAATAAAAAAACAAAAAACCAAACAATTTGACATTTATATAAACATTTTACAAAAAGAGACATTTAATTAGATCAAGAGGGATTTCCATTAATGAAAGTTTGGGTTGTTACACTCCTCCCTACAGAGATAATGGAACCGGATTTTCAATATAAATATCACTACTTCCAACCCCAAATCATGTGTAGGATTGTTTTTCTTGAAAAATTTAATCTTCTTTGAGTCATAGGCTATCAATTTATCATTTTTCATAAGTATAAAAATAAATACAGTCTTTAAAGTGTTACATTATAATATAATGAGTTCCCATTTTTTTGGAAGTGTGGGCAACGGAGTGGTGATAAGACTCATTTTTTACACTATATATTAGTCATCCCATTCATTGGTCTATAAATAATTTATGTCCTTCAAGTTAGTTTTGTTAGTGGGTTTGAAAATCATGATAAGTTCTTCATAGATGAACAATAATATCAAGATATACCAATAAAACTATAGATCTCATTAAACTATATTTTCCTAGGACACTATTTTATTTCCCTTATCATAAAAGGGTCCACAAATTTTCCTTTTCTTGTGACAAAATTACCCAAGAATGATACTTTCTACATATATAACTCTTATTTACTATAATTTTCATAATGTCTCTCTCTTCGCAATATGTTTAGCATAGTATTCAAATGATCCTCAAGTTCCATCATGCAATTGGAATATATTATAATATCATTGATAAAGACTACCAAAAATTTGTCGATGTAATATTTAGAGACTATATTTATTAAGACCTTGAATATTACTAGAGAATTAGTGAGTCTGAAAGAAATCACTGGGAAATCATAGTGTTTGAACCTCATTCAAAAGTTAGTATTGGGAATAACTTCCTTCCTCACCTTTAATTAGTGATATACCAACTGAAGGTCCCCCATAGATAAATACATGGCTCCATGCAGTTGATTGAATAAGTCATCTATATGTTTTAGGGGATACATGTAATTTAACTTGATTTTTTTGAGCTCGTAATAATTAGTGAAAAGTGCAGTGGTCCATAAAACATCTTGATTGTTAGGACTTGTGCACCGTATAGTGAGAAAATCGAGCGTATAAAACCTTTTTCCAGATTCTTTTGTAACTTCTCCTTCAGTTCCATTAACTCAATGGTGGTCATTCAATAAGGTGTATTTGATATACGTAGAGATCATGGAATATGTTCAACTGAAAACACAACCTCTCGATCTAGAGGAAGAATATGCAATTCATTGAGGAAAAAATTAGTTTAGTCCCTCTTAATGGGCATGTCTTCATTCAATATTATCTCAGTCATCTCAATCATTTTAGCTAGATATGATTTCTTATAAATAAATATAAACATTTCATAAGATGGATCCTTATATGATTCACCATCCTCGTTACAATTAAATAGAAGTAGAGGATTTTTTTCCTATGTGAATAATGATCTCCCTTTCCAAAAAGTAGATGTTGGATTTTTATAAAATAGTTAATCCATGCAAAAAATAGCATCAAAATCCATTTTTGGAAGTATGAAAATATTTTCTAGGAGGTTCGATACATAAACATTTAATGCGGAGGAGTTTTAAAAATTGGATGCAATAATTACCCCATTTTCTATTTTCATATATAACTCAACCTCTATATTTTGAGGTGGTGTTTTAATAGTTCTACTAAACTTAAATGATATGAAATAAATCATAGAACATGAATAAAATATTATATATGATATTATTGAATAAATAACCAGCATACCGATCAATAAATCATTATTAGGATACACCTCAATAGTAGTGATAGAATAATCCTTCCCTAACTCATTCGACATTGGCATCTGGTGAAGCTAATAACCCTCTAGGATTCGATGTTTAGTGAAATGTCTTTCATACTACCCTTTCTCCCTATATTTGAATCATTGAACCATATATGGTGCACTCTATTACTCCAACATATTGTCATAATTCATCATGTCTCTTCGACATTCATGATCTTGGTGGACTTCTCTCTTACACTAATATCATTTCCCTGCCCCTTTAAGGTAAACACCATGATGCTTCTTACAACATTTTTGACATGTGGGTGCTTGAGTTTTCTTTCAACCATTTTCATTAGATCATCCAGATTGAAAATAAGTTTTTTATTTATTATCACCACAACCATGTCAACATTCATTAAACTCAATATCCACTTTGAGAGCACATATAACAACTTCTTCATAACTTCCAAAATATCTAATTTTGATATCCTTTTGAATATGTGGTCTTAAACAGCTATATAATTGATCTATTTTTCAATGATTTTTTTTGAAAATACAATGTGTACCGTGAAAGCCTTGGGAAATTTTATTCGTAGTTCATTACATATTCTCATTCCTTTTGCTTCAGCCCTATGAATTATCTCTCTATATTTGTATGAATAGTGTGAGGGAATTAATTCTTAAGAAACATTATCATAATGTCTTCCCATAGAATATCTTAAATTCCATCCTTCATCTTTGTGTTCTTAATCAACATCCACCATTGGTCAACCTCTCCATATAAATAGTAAACAACAAAAGTCACCTTCTCCATCTCAAAATATGGAGTCACTAAAATGATATTCTCTATTCAATTTTCTACTTTTCTAAGACTAGTGGTTCAAAAGATCAACTATATATTTGTGTTCATTTCTACATAAAAGAATTGATAGATAGTTTATCCATATTAGGTTAATTAGGATGTTCTACATTGTTCAAGTTATTGTTCATAGTCAGAGACAACTAGGCAAGAATCACCATGAAAGATTTATGTACACCTCCCAAAGCATTAGGATTATCTTTTTTGTAATTTCTGAATTTTCCATTGCTTGGGTTATTGGCCTGGTTTCTCCTGGTCCCCACAATTTTATAAAATATAAATGGTTATAACAAAACATTAGTCAACATTTTATGAATAAATAATTTATTCCTTAGTGAAATCAATATTAAATAAATATTTTGTGGGATTAATATGATTATTATTTTCTAAAAGATAGAATTTTGGGTGATTACATATTTTTAGACCTATACTAAGGGTTTTCACTAAGGTTCTCGAATCATAATTCCCAAATTAATGAAACTGTGTTATGATAACAACTATAGTGACCTTACTTTTTCTTATATATCCATTACATCATTTTAAAGATAAATACAGGATTGTTACACAACCAAGATCCAATGTTTTAATGTGTTGGAAAAACTAATACCATTGCTATCTTTTACATAATAAAACATAAAAATTTATATAATCCTTTATTATATGGATTCTTATTGGCCTTCTTGTTCTTTTTAGTTCATGTATTCACCTGAGGATATATATAAAAAGAAGGGATGAGATAAAATCCCAGAAATAAGATGAATAAGAGACATGAAACATGTCTTAGCATAAACATAATAATAATAATATAAACAAAGGATAAAAATAATAATCATGAGAGGAAATCTTATATTATGCCATGGAATGTGTTAATGTGTAAAAATGTAACATCACGTCTTAGTGCTGAACTACCTTACATAGTTGTGAACAAATATAGCATCATGTTCACACAAATTTCACAATATAACCTGGGATAAATCAAATTAACCATTGAATTTGATCTCTATATAATTATATTCACACCTTTAACATCATAATATTTACAAGCACTGTATAATTTTATGTGTACCCATTACATCATAACATTTATATTACCATGCATGCGATATAAAATGTATATCAATATTAGAAGAAAAGTAACCCATCAAAAGTAATGAGTTTCATTTCATAAAGATACATTACTAAAAATTATACATCCCAAAAATAGAGTATTATTCTTGGTATCAATCTTGTTTGAAGAAGAAATAGTCTCTTGATAACTAAAACATGTGTTTTTTTGAAAGAATGGTTATTTTGGATGAAATCTTTTCATTTACCAAAAAAACATATTGGAAACATGTATACACAAAAAAATAAAAGGGAGGAAAAAAATTAATTATTTTTATAGAAAAATAAAAGAACAACCATACTAAAAATTTAGCGAAAGAGAGAAAACACAAAGAATGAGAGTTGGGTTCGAGAATACCCTTACTTCATATCTGAAAGCATTCTTGACCATAATATCAAGGATAGTAAAAATAAATTCATTAACATAAAAATATAAAACTTTTTAAACATGAATTTTATCAATTTTCTTTTTATTAATTTAATTTATGGGAAATTTTATGAGTTTTAGAGTTTAATTTCACCATTCGAAAGAATTCATTTCCTTGGTGTTTAGGATCAGTTTATCTGTTTATGAGTATGGAAATTAATGTAAATTGGGAATGATTCTATTGAATTGAAATTATATGTAATTAATGAACATGTAGAAGTGTATTTGGAATTATCTTTAATTATCTTATATTTTATGTAGATAAATAATTATATTAACAGTTAAGGAATATGATTTAATTTATTTGGATAATTTTACAACCATCGCTAACTCAAAAACATTTTATTTAATATCATATGTATATATTGATTCTAGAAAATTATATAAATTGTAAAATTCATTATAATGCCTTATTTTACTATAATTATAGTTCTTTAACAATCCTTGAATGTGTTAGAAAAAATTTAAAATGCATTCTCCATGAAGGGGATAAATCGACACACCAGAGACTATTTTCTCATTTTTAGAATATAAAAAACAAGGAAGAGATTAGATGATGAATTATTCCTTTAACATAATAAAATTATAGTATTTAAATGATACTATAGTATTCATGCCTCTTGCATAAGTGGAGGATCATATAGGATAATATAATAAATGAAATTGAAAAGAAATTGAATGAAAAAGAAAGAGAGTTTTACCTCTTGAATTTCCCCTCCTTGAGAACCACCATAGGGAAAAGGGTTTGGTATTTTTATGAGACCAAGATCAACTGTATGTGAGGATTTTTCATGTGAATATTGTTTTGTAGAACATGGACAAGGCTTAAATCATTTAAGGTGTGAGGAGAAGACATTGTGAGGGTTGGTATTTATAGGGGAGTAGAGGGGTGTTTTTTCATTATTTTATTTATAAGTTTATTATATTGTCTCAACAAATTTAATATATTGATAATTATTTATAAATATGTGAAAATTAGGAATTATATTTCTATATTTTTGGATAAAATCATCCTTACATCATCCATGACTCAATAATTCAAGTATTTAGCTGTAATCATATATTATCCTATTTTACAATTCACCAAAAATTATTGTATTTTAGAAGAAAAAAAATATAAAAGAATCACCCTAACCATTTTAATTGGGTCACATTAAAAAATCTACACCATTTTATAAAAATAATTTTCCAAATTGGAGAAATTTAATTTATATTTAAAAGCATCATTTACCAGGAAAATATTGATCATAGAATTATAACAAATTTTGTAATACTTTTAAAAATTAAACTAGGTCTTATAAAATTATCATAAAATCACAAGGTAGCAAAATTTTAATTTATGAATCTATTTTTTGAAAATAAGTTTTATTTTAAAAAAGTCAATTAATAATGAAACTATAAATAAACATATTTGTCATATAAAAATACTAACACATAAATAATAATTTTTAAAATAGTCATTTACTTCTTCAATGATATAATTATATGATATTTTAAATTATACGACGCCTAAATTTTATTTATCCTTTATTATATGAGGTTACCATTCTATTGGAAATTTTACTACTCTTAATGGTCACAATATATTCTAAATATTGTATTACAATTCCATCGGGATAGGTACCTTAGTTATAGAAATATTTTTTATTTAATTAATTATTCATTTAATTTATTTCTATTATCTAACTCATTTTTTATAATTTAAACTATATAAAATAAATAAAATAAGGTAATTACCATTGAAAAAATTAAATTCTTTGTATTATAGGTGATTAAATAATGATTACCTTATTTTTAAATACAACCACATTTGGGTTGCATTAATTCCCAAAATTTTGGATCATATTTATGTTTTAAATAATTTTTATGGTCTAGAAACACTTAAAACAAAAATTAAATGTATTATGGATGTACTTTATCCTCTTACCTTTTAAGTTACCACCGAAAATTATTTTACATATATTATAGTAAATAATTTTTTAACATGGTAACTATTTATGAAAAAATGAATATGAACAAAAAAATTACATATACCTTATGATTATAATTATGGAATATGTTTTTACCTAGTTTAATTCTAATAATTGGAAAAACGAAATTTATAATTATTCTTGTAGACGAAATGAAAAAGCGGGTTCTAAAATAGAAAATGTTCAAAAATTTTAAAATTTTTCAAATGAAAATTAATTATCAAAATAATTTGAATTATCAAATTGTAATAAAATATTTATAATTGAAATATTTTTTCATTATGAAAAATTTAAAATATAGTTTATCATTTTTAATTATTTATATGAAAAGTCAATTTCCAATTAAAATTCAAATTTTTCATAATTTTATTAAAAAAATGAATCTTAACATAAAAATAAAAAACATTTACAAAAAGATAATCTTGATATTACGATTTAAAAATTGATTTTTATAAAAAAATATTTTTAAAGTTTCAATCTTTAGGTTAAAAATAGGTGCACCAATAGATGGTGACCAATTTGTTTTTTAGAAAAAATATAGATTATTATGATTAAAATTATTTTTATTTTTATCTTAAGTCTATCAAAATTATTGTAGGAATTTTAAAAAAATAGATTGAATATATAACTAATAAATTTAGTTAATATCATTTATTAATAGTGAATAAATTAATTTATTATGATAAAATTATTTTACGGGTGTTAAAATTTGTATTTTATAAAACTCTTACTTTATATAAAGTTTCATTTTTTCTTTTATAATTATTTGGTAATAAATTAATTAATTATATACACATGTTTGAAATATATTATCATGCATTTGATCATATCATTTATTCTCAATAATATAATAGCTTGTTTATAATGGTCGTTTAAAAATAATAATATTTAATAGTATTTCACTATTTGTTTATGTGGAGTGTTGTGTGCAACAAATTATTTTGAAACTATTAAATTAAAAAATAAATTGCATAAAATAAAGGGGTGTTACATTATATCCTATCATTATAATTTGAATCCATGAAATTTTAAATTACACTTTGAAAATCAGAGGTTGAAACATTAAAATTATTTTGTGGGAACCCACATTGTAAATTGGTTTAATACAAAATCTCTTTTATTAGAGGGAAATGAAAATGTGATGGTCACCACAAAATTTAGCTTTTTAATAAGATAAAATTAGTTATAAGTGAAAATTTGGACATTTAGGATATAGATAACAATGTTGTTTTGATGGAGAGTGATAGAAATCATGGGCATTATAAATTTAATAGTCATTGAACCATAAATTTTTGACGGTGTAAAAGTGCATTGATATATCTATAGGAAAAGTAAACATATATTTTTTTTTCAAAATCATTTTCCTTTATTAGATGGATTATTTTACACTATAGATAAGGAAAATGAGAAAATATAAATAATTTATTTTATTTTATAGAATAATTAATTCCTTTTGTAGTGATTCAATCTATTTCTTCTTCATTTTGTATACATAGATATGGATATTCCAGACATCCTACAGCCCAAAAGCCTTAAATGTGTTTTTATTAAAGATAAAACCCCTTTTAAGGGAGTAAGGGGGAAACCCAAACATCAAGACATAAGAAAAAACAACAACCTGGAGGTCAAAGAGATAAAAACGAGAGAAACTACATGGAGCAGCCCCACCCAAGAAAATGATCGTGATGAAACTCTTCACCTTTTCATGGAAGTTCAGTAGAAAAGTATCATGTGTTAAAGCACAGGACTGATCCGATGCCTGACTTCATACCCTCTCAAACAAAACAAATCCAAAAATCTATAAAAAGGTGAACCGTCAGCTCTGAAACGTCCTCATGGGTTGTTCCATGTATTTAAGACTAGTTGAAGCACCAACTCATATGCATGGAGAACAGAAAGAAGCCGAAAAAGAGCAGACATCCCCTACACCTAGAAAACCCTAATTCTCTTTCAAAAACACCCTCAAGTTCCTTTAAAGCCAATAGAAAAACATCCACTACATTTAATTGAAAATGCAAATCAACCACTATCAACGATTTCAAATGAAAACTAACAGCCTTCTATTCCGCAATCAGAACCTTCACAGACTAAAACAGCAAGCCATCAACATCACAAAGTCCAAGTGCGAGAGTGAAATTAGGCATCAAACCACCGTAACCACGATCATGTTCCATCCAAATCCATAGAAACCTGAAGAAGAAAATGATCCAGGGGGAAAGAAGTTGGGTCAACGTCACCCAGGACTGGATGAACCGGCATCACCTCAAGGGAAAGTCACAATTGAGGGCATCCGAGCATATCAGAGCCTACAACGCCTCTCTGGGATAGAGTTAGACAAATCACTACCATATAGGAACCCTCAATGGATCCTTAAACGAATGATCCATGTAAAGAAAGAAGAGCCAAAGATGAAGAAGGTAACATCAAAGAGACACCGATGCGTGAATTCGAGCCAAGCATCACACAAAGAAAAACATTGAAAAAACCTAAAAAACATAAATCATCAAGGCCCCTACCCCCTCCGCTCTATACCTAGGATGACTTCGAGATGCTTAGGACCAAAGTCATCACCCATATCAACCATGAACTAATCTGCCACAAAGACACCTCCGCCTTCCAGACCAATCCCTTCTCCCGCTGAGATGAGACGAAGATGACAACTGAGCCACCGAAGCTCACCAAGGAAGTGGACGCTAATTCCTAGCCGACCGAGGACAGAGGAGGGAAGGGAGAGAAGCCTTGTAAGAAACCCTAATGCTCGAGAGAGGTGAGACGCCACCAATTTAAGGCTTTCAGTTTTTAAGGATATTCAAGACATTTTTTTATTTATAACGAACATTTATAAAAATATTCATAATTCATTTCTTTATCCTTTTGATAATTAAATATAATAATGGTTAGCTCCTGTTATCAAAAAAATTATACAATTTTCAACTTAATCCATTCTATAAGAATTTATCCTTAAGACACATCCAAAAATCACCCATCTAAATTCAAAGTCCAATCATTTGGATAGAGGGTTACTAAATTTATAAAATCAACTTAAAATTATATTTTCGTAAAAAAATATAGATATTATTTTCACATAAAAAATCTATAAATACCTTTATCACATTTAAACCTTAATGAAATAATAATACTTCAAAAAATAAGATTTCTGGTCGTCGAATATATTCCATAAATTCAAACTTGTAGAAAAACCTAAAAAACATCAAATCGCTATCCAATTTCTTTGTAACTGATTTTATCTCATGAAAATAAATTTATCATTATTATATTAATTTCAATCATATATTAAGGTTATATTCCGCAAATCATATGTTTTTTAAAAGATAGACTTGTAAGAATATAACTTCTCTTAGTTATTAGCACTATTAATTACATTCTTCTAATTCCTTAAAGAATAAGTACTATAGTACAATCTATATATATTTAATAGTTAATATAACCATGAAATCATTGCTAAAATACTCAAATAGAATAATTCTTGAATCCAAACAAAATATAATACATCATTTTACTTTATCTATGGTAATATTATAAACTTGATCATGATCTATTAGCTTCTTTGATGGTGAACTCCTTTAATTCTTAGGGAATTCAATTATGTAGTTCCCTATATCTCTATAGTTGAAGTAGTTCAAATTGGAAAATTTTATTCTGACCCTTTAAATAAATATAATAATTGTCTTTCTCTCTACACCTGTATTAAACTCCCAAACTTTTATGAACGAACAACATCATTTTTCCCACATTTTCTACATGTTAGAAAATACTTATTTCCCTTCTTCCCTTTATCCATGTTTTTTATATATATCATATTCTTCTCTTTAATCCCTTTGAAGACATAATACTCTGATAATTATTTCGGTATCTTGTTTGAACACGATATAATCTCCTCATACAGTGAGAATGATTGAGATACTACTTCAGTTAAAAATATTAGATTAATCACATAAATGATTTTATTATTCCTACAAGTCAAGTAATATTCAATAGTGAGGTTCAAATTTTTTCTTCTAGGAACTATTTCTATATTATGAAATACACCATATTAAATCATGTCATTATGAAACATAATGTATAATCCAATAACTTGTGAAATACATAATATAAATAAGAAAAAAAATTCATATATAATCTCAAAATATTATACATGGGTTTTTAGTGATGTTATTCTACACATATCCTTATTTTTTATAATTGGTTTTGTTCCCTAATCAATGATTTCTTAAATCTAGTTTACATGGTTTCTACAAAACCTTCTTAAATACCTAGTGTAATTACCCCAACCCTAGTAGCATAGAACTGATGCCTTACATTATTACATTGGAATAGATACATGATTCAAATTTGAAAGGACTGGATAGTTTAGCAGTTTTGGAAAACAACATTACACACATGATACCAATTTAATATTAGGAATACAAAATAAAATATAATTCATTAAAAATTCTAACAAACATCATCTTTGACAACTCATTCATTGATATCTTCTTCATAACATGGGAAAGGAAATATTATAAGGGGTTTCTAAAATTCATGTAATAGTTGTGTAAAATAGAATCCATCATTAATCAATAATGTATATTCAATATTTCATGTTAAAATAACTAAACACACACTTGCCATTTAATCAATATCTTTCTTCACATTCTGAATGCACAGATAATATCATAGTGAAAATATAATAGATAAAAATATTTAAATTCATAATTAAATTATTAATTATTGGATGTCATTTTTCTTAGGAACATAATGCCTTTACCATCAAGGCCTCTCAGGAGGAAATTTAATCATTATATGTAAAAACTATTTATTTTGCCCAATTTTTTCATCTCATGAGACTATCGATGCAACAAGGTTATTTTCTCTATAAGAACCCAACCATTGTTTTATTTCCATATAATTCATTATATATGAATTATGAAATTTAATTTATGAATCAATATGAATTATCGACAAGTATCTATATTTTGAGTAAAATATATGTAATTAACATTATTTCTCTAGTTAATCAAATCAATTTCAAAGTAAACTCTATATATATAATGATATATGAATTAATTAATAATCATATCCATGATAAAAATGGATATTTAAGAGAAATAAAATTTTCAGTGATTCATGATCATAAATAAAATAAAGTGGAAGTATATATACCAAAGAAAATAATTTAAGTGCATAATATTAAAATATTCCTCAATAAAGTGAAATTGAGATGAAGCATGTTATCAAGATAATATCATTAATCAAATAAAATGTATATCTATATCTATTGTAAATACAAATTAAATATATTGAAAAAAATTATATATGAAAATAAATTCATATATAATATTATCCTAACATAGTCAATGAAGTATATGATTAACCTAATGAATGGGAATTGAGTTATGAAATATCTTACCACTTTGTACTCAGTAGAATCACATTGCCGATTAAATTAATAATTATCAATGGATATATTGAATACCATAATGATAATGAGAATCAAGATATGATATATCAATTGTAAGTGATACATCTTAAAAATGAAATAAGTGGTGAATAAAGGATATATCTCTCAAAAGTGAAAGTGGTATGAGAAACCATGACCTCATTATTCCCTTTAGTGATGTGTAATTTATACATTTATATAATGGTTTAAATAATGATAATAATTTATTCAAAAACTATAATCATGTTTTCAATACATTATATGATACATTTATAACATCTTGTGACCCATTAATTAATAAATTTTTATTATTTTCATTGTCTTGGGTGAGTTAGTGTAATGGCCCAGACCTCTCCGGTTCATCTCTTTGCTAAAATATGGTGTTTGAGGTGTTCTGAGAGGTCATGGTGACTCATCCCCAACACTATTCTAGATTTCTAGTTCTGTGAACAATGTTTCCAGTTTTATGAATAGTGTCACGATTAGTTAGAAACGGTGATACAGAAATGGTGAGACAGAAATAGTGAGAAAGAAACAGTGAGTCAGAAACTTTGTGACAGAAATGTTTAGATAGAAAGGGTGAGACATAAAGGGTGATACAGAAAGGGTGAGTCAGAAAGGTTGAGACATAAATGGTGAGACCGAAACAGTGAGACAGAAATAGTGATACAGAAACGGTGAGTCAGAAATGGTGAGAAAAAAATGGTGACACAGTAATGGTGAGACAGAAAGAGTGAGTCAGAAATGGTGAGAAAAAAATCGTGAGACATAAATAGTGTGTCAGAAATGGTGAGAATTCAATAGTGAGTCAGAAACGGTGAGTCAGAAATAGTGTCACAGAAATGGTGAGATAGAAATGGTGAGATTGAAACTGAGAGTCAGAAACAATGAGATAGAAATGTTGAGACAGAAATGGTGAGACAGAAATGGTGAGATAGAAATGGTGAGTCAGCCACGGTGTCACTGCTCAAAAACAATGTTTCCAAAACTATTTCATTTTTCATTTTCCAAATTTCCATATTTTTTTGGTTTCGCCAATTTAACATTTTATCTAACATAAAACACATTTATGGGCTTGTTTTAAGGGATTTAACTCCAAATCAAATCCCATAACTCCTATAATAATTTTCCTATGGCCTGAGATAAATTTACTTGGTCAAACCATGTGGTTTAATGCGATATAATTTTAATGAAAAATCCACTTGATCTTAAACTATTGCAACGTTAAAACATTTAAAGGGATAAGATATCTTCTTCCATTGTACATTCTCATTTTTCTCTGGTACGAGATGCCCGAGCCATTCCATCCTTCCTATAGGAATCTTGAGAATAAACTTTTCATGGTGGATTGGTTACCCTCTATGTTCTTATTGCTGCAAGTGCACCCCATGTTTTGGTGAAAATAAGAAGTATCCATAAATTTTCGATATAAGGTATGATTTATCATCGTTATTTTGGGTTCAACTTCTCCTATTTTTCCTCGAATTATTATGTCATGTGATCTCCATTCTTCTAATGGAGTTTCTTAGGTGACAGTTGGATTGGTTGTGTCGTGACATCCTTGAGTGGATGTAGTTATCATGGGAGGAGGCGATCGTGATCTGTTGTATAGATCATTCTCGTAAAAATATCCTTAAGAACCTTTATATGGTTTGGTATTTGTTTCTTCTCTTTTATTTTATGGTATTGCCGCTTGTTTTTTCTAGATACTGTGATATCAATTCATGCTTTGTTTAGCTGTTCATTATTGATGGAAATTGTTAAAGAATGTAAACCAGAATTAATTTATAATTGTTTGACTAAAGATAAAGAGTCATGTAAATGAATCCGGTTCTTATTGTTGTATTTTTTTTATGTTAGTCCAATTGGTGCAGTAAGCATGTTTAATTTATTTTTGATAGCCTACCATTTAGGTTTCTAGACTATAGATCCTAAGAATAATAAATTGGTTAATTCAAGATGGATTAAAGAACTAATTGTATGATAATTCATTCAAGGGTTCTAAGTTACCCTCTTTCTTGTTCAACGTCTAAGAGCCAAACTGATATGTTTATTATTTTCCCGCTACTTGTGATAAGATGTGATCTTGGATGGCTGTTGTGATATGCGGGGGCATATAGGCCTACTGGTTGTTGTAGCAGTTGACGCCTAAAGTGGCAAGATTCATCAATTTATGCATGTGGGTGTCAGGGAGGAAACCAGGGATGATGAAATCGGTTGGATGTGAATGTTTGTTTTTTCATATAATTCTTGGTTAATTATCTACTTTACTTTCCCCACTACTCAAGACAGCTGGTCTTTCTTACACTTCTTACAAAAAAATGTGAAGACATGTGGGGTATTCCACATGGTTTCCATTTTTATCTTCTCAAGGGAGGATGGGTCTACACTCTTGCTATAGGCGGCAAAGACATGATAGGTAGTTCATCTACTCAACATGTTGTGCGCCTTGTGTTTAGAAGCATAGATTATTTTTCTAGAATTCCTTAGAATATGGGTAAGTAATGATGGGAATATGGGAATGTAATGAAGTAAATAAATAATTAAATAAATGATGTTAACACATGGGGTTTTGAGCTTTCTGGGGTGTAATTCTGAGGTTGTGATTTGAAGGAACAATGTACTTTGGGTGTGATGCTAATGAAATTTAATGTGGAATTGTTAGAGGTTAATTAATGTTTAAAAAATTAATTAACATTAAGTGAAACTGATAAAATGGGAATAAAGTAATGTATTAAATATTTTTAAATGGTTGTGTGTTTATAGGATACCTAGTCTTAGAAGTAGCATCCCAGAGTCCAGGAGATATTAGATATAGTTGAGTCTAAGACTAGGATATTCCCATAGTGTGTTAGTGAGATATTGTATATTTATTACTTTTTGTGTTTTTATAGGGACCTCCAACCTATCAGTATGGGAAACTGACACCCCAAGGATTCTAAGCCCTTAGGGGGGGGGTCTGTTTTCCCCAACAGTCTAGTGGGAGGATGGATCGCTCACTACCCCCTTTGGCCCTATTCTCTTCTCTTGGTAGTTACTTGTGCTTCCAGACACATTGGTTGGTTTTCCCAATATATGTGTGTAGAAGGATGTAATGGATTGTGTTTATTACCACAAATATATTCTAGATATATTTTTCCATGAAATATTATAGGTTTAACATGAATAAGATGTGATGGCATGAGGATCCTTACTCTTTTTATGGGATGTAATGGTTTGAGGTATAATACCCGATTTATGATACACGTTATGTGATCTATGATAGATCCCAAAAACTACACGATTACTTTTCTTACATGGACGTGGGGGGTTTGTTACATGAGGTTCATGTTGTGGTGCTTTGCCCAGGTGTCTGCGGGAAAGCCTTCTTGGAGAGACATGCTTAGGACGTGCGACATTGAGGAAAAATGGAAGACCAGTGGGGAAGTAGAAGTGGGGTACCCTTGATATTATTTATTATATTATATACACTTGTATGCGTTACTTGGTAAGAGTTTCCATGGTGAGGCTGGGAACATAGTATACCTGTTTAGGTGATGAGTTAGTTTCACTTGTTGTTCATTGTGCTTTAACATGTTTTCTTTACTTTTGCATGAGAGGATTTGGGGAGGATCCAACTCAGTATACTATTATACTAACCATATATATAAACTGATTTTCAGGTCACTTGGAGCAGGTTGGAGATCAGGCTGGTTACTTCTAGCTTGTGGTTGCAGAAGCTGTTCGGGCTTGTGGTTACTGATGTTTTACTTTTTTTTGGGTACATGCAGTTTTTCCCTTTATGTTGTAGTAGTTTTTCATGACTTTTTATATGTGTACTTGGGATTTCTTTTATCTTAATGGTTGCATTGGAGTTGGTTGGTGTCTATCTTATCTCTCTCTTCCGCATGTGTTCTTTTAGAGGGTAATGCCTCCCATTTCTGTGTATGATATACCCTCGATGCTAGTTTCCTACCCGGGGCCTTCTGGATGCAGGAATCCGGGGTCATTATCTGCCTTCTCAGACTACCGGCCCAGGAGGGGTACACATTGTGGGGATGGGGTTGTGACAGAGTTGTATCAGAGGCTCAGGTTGAGAGATAGGATGAAGTTTGGAGTTAGGCATAGGTGAGGTTGCATGGGTTAGTAGGGAAACAATTTCATTCATGTTTAGCAAGTGAAGTAAACACTATAGATTGACTGATACATAGGTGTTTAGGGCCCCATATGATCTGTTACATGAACCTTTATGTTTAAAATGGCTAGTAAACAAGGTCATACAAGTTGCAGGATAGTTACCTAAGAAAGGATCATGCATCATTATTCTTTGTGCCTACGTTTGAATGGTTAGACCTTTGGATAGGTTTATCTAAAATGAATAAAAAATAGTTAAATAATAAATTAATTAAGAGTCTCCCATATTCCACATTTAGGATCTCTAAATGTTTTTTATTTTACAGGTATGGCTCCAAGTCGACATCCTCATTAGGATCGCATAGAAGATTTCCAATAGTTTTCGCCAGTAGATCACTGCCGGGTAGAGGTTGATAGTGATGAAACTTGGTGGATGACACTCTGAGAGTTTCAACACTAGAGTTTGTAGAAGTATGAGGGATTCGTTTCAGATGAAGTAACAAAAGACTAGTTGGAGGAGGTCGAGATATGATTTAGTTCGATACGTGCTCTAAAAGATAATTGGGTGTCCTTGGTTGTGATGATGATGTGTGGAGTAGTGAGGTAGTGGTTGTTCTTGTTCTTCGGGTGTTGCGAGGAGTCATCGATCTCATGGGATGAGTTCTGAGACATGTTTAGAGTCGGGTTTCTTTCTTCGACCGTGAAGGCGTCCAGTCGTTGGGAGCTTCTTACCCTTCGACTGAGGAATCTCTTGTGTGTGAGATTTTAGAATCTGTTTCAGTAACCTTTTGCGATATTCTTCGGACCTGTTTCTAGATGAGGAGGCCATAGAAAGGCATTTCGAGGAGGATTTACATCCATAGATCCAGTTCCAGGTCGACCCATTTATACTAAATACATATTTTGAGGTGCTGGTAATGGAAAAGTTTGTCGAAAGGACTTTGGATAGAACCTGATCATCACGAGAGGGGAGTCTTCATGATTCCTCACGAATCAGAGATGTGGTTCGGGGTTCCCAGTTTTCAGGGAAGTAGAGTTTTCATTCATCCTGGGGTAGGTCCCAACCCTCAAAATCTCATTTATCTAGGGGAAGCATCACTTAGGCCTATGCCAGGGGATCAGGCGCTAGTGTTTCTTGTGGTGGTCGAGCAGATCAGCAGCAAGAGTGCCCTACCTTTCAGAGCAGTAATCGTGCACCAGGTTTTCCTCTCCAGGTTCCTCCGTTGAGGCAGTTCTTGCGGTGGCATTAGCAGCAGGTTGGAACATCTTTAGGTCAATAGAGGGTAGATGGGGCAAGTATAGGATAGCCCTATGACGCTCCCCATCCTCAGAGTGTATAGCATGGTCCTGGTGGTGGTTTTCATCAATGTCAGAGAGGTCATGGATGACGTTTTGGCCAGCTTCATGCTTTAGTTTTGCCAGCACCAGGCATGTCAGATGTTGTTTTAGGTACCCTTTTCTTGTTTTCTAACTTGATGTATTCATTTTTTAAATTAGGAGAAGCACACTCTTTCATTATAGCTACCCTTTTCCATGATTTGTGACTTGAGGTAGAGAGTCTTCCAGTTCACTTGGCATTGACTATGCTAGTTGGAGGTCGAGCTAACTTTTTTGAAGTATGTAGAAACTGTGAGCTAGTGTTGGGGCTACACCACTCTTGGGGATATTTCCTCTACTTACAAATAAAACCATATGATGTCATCCTTAGCTTGTATTGGTTGTATTCGGTGCTGGTTATTGTGGATTTCTTCAGGAGGCATGTTGTGTCCTTTGATGCAGATGGAGATCCGATGGTGTTCGTTGGTGAGTGAGACCCTTGTGTGGGTCATAGGTGTGTTCCATAATTATCATCCATGATAGCTGAGATGATGTTGAGTTCTTAAGAGGTTTAGAAGTTGGCGTTTTTAGGGTCGTAGAATACTACCCTGATGTCTTTCCCGAAGAGGTTGTAGCATTACCCCATCGATGATAGATTGAGTTTGGGATCGAGCTGCAACTAGAATCGTCTCGTATCTCTATGTCCCTATATAGGATGACCCTTTTTGAGTTGAGAGAGTTATGTATACAGCTTAATGGTCTGTTACAGTGCAGTTTTGTTTGGTCGAGTGTGTCACCGTGTGGTCCACTTGTTCTGTTTGTGAATAAGGATGATGGAATTTTGCGGTTGTGTGTCGATTATCATCGCTTAAACAATGTTATAGTAAAGTGTCTCTATCCTCTTCCGCAGATTGATTATTTATTCGATCAACTAAAGGGTGCAAGTTGGTTCTCAAAGATTTATTTGTGGTTAGGATATCATCAAATTCATGTGAAGGATGAGGATATCTCAAAGAATACTTTTTGTTGTCGTTATAGGCATTATATGTTTGTCGTAATGTTGTTCGGTGTGACGAATGCTTTAGTTGTGTTCATGGTATTGATGAATTCTATGTTCCATAAGTTCCTATATAAGTTTATGGTGGTTTTCATTGATGATAAACTTGTGTACTCCACATACGAGGAAGAGCATGCAGAGCAACTACACACCATATTAGGAGTTCTTCGTCAACATCAACTATTTGGGAAGTTATCAAAGTGTGAGTTTTCGGCTTGAGAATTCCATTTCTTGGGGCTTGTTGTGTCCCATCAGTGGGTAGCTTTGGATCCATCGAAGATAGAAGCAGTTTTGTCTTGGGAAGCCCCCAAGACAGTGTAAGAGGTGCAATGTTTCATTGGCCTCTCAGGCTACTACAGGAGGTTCGTAGCCAATTTCTCTCGAGTTATGACTCCTATAATAGCATTGACCAGGAAGGATAAGTCATTAATATGGACTGATTAGTGTCAGGCAGCATTGAAGTATCTAAAGTAGAAGTTAGTAAGTGCTCTAGTTCTTTGTCTCCCAGTAGAGGGAATTCAGTTTGATGTTTTTTGTGATGCTTCACATCAAGGGTTAGGCTGTGTTTTGATGCAACAAAGATCAACTGTTTCTTATGGGTGTCGGCAGGTGCATCCACATGAACGTAAATATGCAACCCATGATCTTGAGTTAGTATCCGTGGTGTTTGCTCTGATGTTGTGGAGAAATTATCTCATTGTTGAGTGCTTTGTGGTTTTCACTGATCATAAGAGCCTGATGTAAGTTTTCTCCCAGCATGACTTGAACTTACGACATCATCAGTGGATGAAGTTCTCACTGGAATATGACTTTAATATATCGTATGCACCAGGAAAGGGGAAAGTTGTAGCTGATGTGCTGAGTCAAAATTCTTTTAGTGATGTTGTTCCTGAATTCGGTGATTCCTGGAGAGTAATGGAAGAACTGTCATCATTAAATCTTCATATGGGAGAAGTTGGGGGTAGAGGTTATCTTTTTCAGCTAACTCTGCAATCATCTCTATTGTAGCAGGTGGAAGAGTCCCAGTTGGGGATCATTGTCTGGAGGTCGGGAGAGACCAATTTGTTTGTGGCGAGGCCCCTGATGGTTGGACTGAGGATGAAAAACACTGAGTGTTGTATCATTCAAGTCTCTTTGTTACTTTGACGAAGCGCGATATGGTTCCCAGAGAGTTCCATAGTTCTACATTAGCAGTGCACTCTAGCATGACAAAGATTTATCGAGCCATGATGAGTCAGTTTTGGTGGCTTGGGCTGAAGCGTGTGGTTGCAGAGTTTTTTTCTCGATGTTTAGTTTTCCATAAGGTCAAGGCTAAGCACCGCATCCATAGTGATTTGCTCCAGCTAGTAGATATTCCTAAGTGGAAGGGGGAGGACATCTCAATGGACATTGTTACCGGTTTAAATTGAGCTCCAGGAGGACAAGATGCTATTTGGGTGGTTGTGGATCGTTTAAAAAAACTGACCCACTTCATAGCGATTAAGGAGTCGAGCTCAGTGGAAGTCTTGTCGAGGAAGTATCTGGAGGAGGTGGTGAGAATTCATGGATTCCCAAGGATGATCATTTCTGATCGAGATATTCAATCTACTTCTAGGGTGTGGAGAGGTCTCCAGCATGCTTTCGGTTATCAGCTATGCCTTATCACTGCTTTTCATCCTCAAATAGATGGTCAAACAGAGCGAACCATCTAGACACATGAAGACATGTTACGCTCTTGTGTTCTTGATTTTGGAGGATCGTGGATGAGGCACTTACCCTTAGTGGAGTTCTCTTAGAATCATAGTTTTCAATCCACCATTGGTATGGATCCATTTTTAGCCCTGTATGGACGGCCTTTCTATTCTCCATTGTGTTGGACTGGGGTCGGAGAGGCAACAATTCTCAGACCAGAACTATTGTATAATACAATAGAGATGGTTCAGGTGATTCATGAGATGATGAAGACAACGCATGATTTTCAGAAATCATATGCTGGTCAAAGGAGGAGACCATTGTATTTTGATGTTGGGGATCATGTGTTTCTGAAGGTGAATCCCCATCATGGATAGTGAAGTATTGGTTGTGGGAGTAAGCTTTCTCCCCGGTTTGTTGGGCCTTTTGAGGTGTTAGCTCATGTTGGAGCTGTGGCATATCGAGTATCACTTCCCCCATAGATGAGCCGCATACACAATGTTGTTCACGTGTCACAGCTCTGTCGTTATCTTCATGATGACTCTTGCGCCATTTATTGGGGAGAGATCTTTGTTGATGATGATGCGACCTTAGATGAGTGACCTATGGAGATCCAAGACCACAAAGAGAAGGTGTTGCATGCACATTATATTCCCTTGTTTCGTGTTTTGTGGTGACACTGTGGCATGGAGGAGAGTACCTAGGAACGTGAGTCATAGATATGTGCTCATTACCCAGAGTGTTGAGTCAATAAGGTTTTCCTTATGACTTTTCTATTCCTTCTTGTTTTGAAAATCACAAAAACCTTATACTTAAGAAAATGTATGTTTTACCCCCATCAGGAAAATTTATTTGTTTAAGGAAATTTAACTTATCCATAATTTTATTATACATAGAAATATTTTCCTTAAATTCAAATACCGGATTCATACCCAAAACTCCGAGGACATATAATTAAAAGATTTGGTGCATTCTGTTTTTTAGGATCCGAATTCTGGATGTGATCTGTAATATAGTTCTAATCTGAATTCTGGACTCCAAACATTCATGATTTCGACTCCGAACTCTTAAGCAGTTTGACTCCGAACTCTTAAGTAGTTCAACTCCGAACTCTGAAGAAGTTTGACTTTGAACTCTTAAGTAGTTCAACTCCGAATCCTTAAATAGTTTGACTCTGAACTCTTAAGTTGTTCGACTCTGAACTCTTAAGAAGTTTGGCTCCGAAATCTTAAGCAATTCGACTCCGAACTCTTAAGCAGTTCGACTCCGAACTTTTAAGCAGTTCAACTCCGAACTCTTAAGAAGTTCGACTCCGAACTCTGCAAGTTCAGATTCCGATCTCTGGTGAAACCAGACTCCGAATTCCTATAAAATATAATTCGAATATTTCTTAACATAGACTCCGAACATCATTTTGGTTAGACTCTGAACTTTTGACTTGCTTACAATTCGAAATTTTTATTAGCTTTTACTTGCATATGATTCATTTCAAAAAGATGTCGTGCTTTTAGTTATACATGGTTTGTTAAAAAACGATGTCGTCTATTGTCTTTCTAATTAACCGTTGGTTGAGTTACACGTGTATAGGTCCCTCCAAATTTCATGGAAAATATGACCGTTAGAGGAGGGAGCCGACCGTTGGAAATTTGCCTATAAATAAGATCTCATTTGAAAGAGCACAAAAAAATCAATGAATGAGGAGTTGATTGATCTAGAGACCACACGCTGTTATGGTGATTTCTAGAGAGAGAATTTTTTCATGCCTTGTGCATACCGAACCGCTCGTTCGGATTGCTTTGTGCAACTCCGAATGTTGGTGAATAAATTCGAGGACTTCCGGGGATAGGAAGACTGAGATGCCGACTACCTTGATGTTCGAGGGCTTCCTTTCTGAGGAACACAGAGGTTCCAACTACCTTGAAGTTGAGGGCTTGCGGGGATAGAAGGACAGAGATTCCCAACTTCATATCGAGGGCTTATCCTAGTGTGGGTAAGACAGACTTTATTGAAAGTATAAATCAAGATACCTTTATCCAAGGTTATTGGATACCCTTCTCTTTGGGTTAAAAGAGTTATTGTTTGTTACTTGTAGTTTTTCTACTTGTTTGTTTCCACTGTATGTTGTATTGTAAGGATAGTATAATCTTCTTATACTTCCTTATACTTGTACTCTGATTAGTTTAGATTCTATACGCTTTAAGGTAGAATCTTATATTGTAATCCTTGGTTTCAATTTTCCAGTTGGTAATCAGAGGTGTTGTGAATTTTCTTAGTTTAACTTTGTTAAACCTAGATTTTCCTTGTCTAAGGAAAACATAGTTATTCATAACCAACTTTAAAAGTTCCAAAGGAATTTTTAAAGTGTACAATTCACCCCCCCCCCCTCTTGTATATTGAGCATCTACATCGTTATTTCGATCCTGTAATTGGTATCAGAGCAGGTCTCTGAAATACTCGTACTCACGTATAAGTTTTTCTTGCTCATTTTTTTCCGAAATTTATCCTTCCGAACTTTGTCATTCCGAACATTATCATTCCGAACTTTGTCATTCTGAAATTTGTGGTTACGAACTTTTTCTTCTAACTATTTTGGTTGCCCAAGTTGTTTTACAATGGCAGGAATCAATGTTGATTCTATTGACAATCTAAATCCTACAAGACCACCAATCTTTGATGGTAATGACTATGAGTAATAGAGATATCAAATGAAGACTTTTGTTATCAACACCAGAGTGGACAATTTCATTATGCTTACTTGTGATTATAAAATACCTGGTAAGGAAGTTATAACTTTCACTAACTTGGAAAAGCAAGAGTATCAACTCAATTATAAGGTACACAATAATTTACTATGTTAAATGACTAGAAAAATATATAGCCAAATTTCTTCTTGTGAAGTAGCTAATTGTATCTGGAAGAAGATAGAAGTTACACAGTTGGGCACTTATAAAGTAATTGAAACTAGGAGATCTATGCTTAGAGCTGAATACCATGGGTTCAATTTTCCGTATGGCGAACCATTCTGCATTGTTCAACAGACGTTTATGACTATAGTCAACAGCTTATAGTCTATGGGAGAAAAAGGAATAGATGATAAATCCCTTGTAGATAAGACAATTGATATTATGCCCAATGAGTGGGAATCAAAGAGAATAGCTATAGATGAGAACAGGAAGGTCACCCAAATTTCTTTTGATGAGTTATTCGGAACTCTTCTCCAACATGAAAACATAATTAAGAGAGATGCTGAAAACATCAAAAAGAAGAATGGGAATGGTACAGTTGATTTTACAACTACATAAAATCACATTAAAGCTAATACTCCTGAGTGAGTAACAAGATCAAAGTCTAAGAAGGTAGTTATTCAATCAGATTCTAGTGATAGTGAAATCTCAGAAAATGATTTAGAAAATCTTGCTCGAAGGATGAACAAGATAGCCAGTAAGAGAAATTTCCAATCCAAGTATAAGAAAAAGGAAATGAATGAAAGGAAATATATAGAAGTTACTTGTTACGAATGCAAGAGAGTTGGACTTATTAGACCAGATTTCCCTCTACTCAAAAAGAAAGAAAAGAAAGAAATTCATTATGAAAGGAGAAGGAAGAAGTATTAAAAACTAAAGCTAAGAAAGTTCTGAAAGAAAATTACACATGGAGTGCCAGTGGTGGTGACTCTTCAGATTAATCTTATGATTATGAATCTTCAGGAAAGAAAAATCTTGGTCTTATAGCCAGATTACCTATTGAGAATCATTGCTTTATGGATAAGGTACGAAATGTTGAATCATTGACCAATGTATCTTTAAATTATAATGATAGTAAGTATTTTAACTCCTCAGATGAATAATCCTCTTCTAATGAAGAAAATACTTCACCTACCTATGAAAAAGTTTCTAGGTTTGCTGAATGTCTTAATATTGAGAACTCTAAACTCAATAAGAAACTTGATAAGGGAAACTCTAGGAATTCTATTCTTACAAAAGAGATATCAGATCTTTATAATGATCTTGATATGAAAAATGCTGATTTTATAAGTATTTCAAAAAATCATGAGGATGTAAGTTCTGAGAGGAACAAACTTTCTAAAGAGTTAGAAAAAGTAATTTCTAAGAAAAGTGTTTTCGAGATTAGCTCTAGTTCTAAATATAATGATTTTGAAGATAAAAACAAGGTTATTAAACTCAAGTCGGAAATTTTTTTCTTTAAAGAAGTGTTTATCAAACTTTACCCATGGTAGTGAAAATTTTGATAAAATGTATTCTCAAATACGAACTTTAATAAACAAATCTGGATTTGGTTATACCCATGTAAAACCAATTTTTAGTAACAACTACTTTGTTCCACAAGGTACCCCATTTTGTACCAAGTGTCAATGTGGTGGTCACTGGGCAAAGAATTGTTCTTTAAATAAAACCCAATCTCTAGGTTTTCATAATGCCTATTTTTCTAATAAAGTGTGAGTTCCTAAAATTTTGTTGTCTGGAAATCCCGGATCCAAGCATGTTTGGATTATGAAAGTCTTATTCTTTTCTTATTTTCAGGAAAATAGAGGATGTACCAAAAAAAATTCATGGTATATGGATAGTGGATGTTCCCGACACATGACTGGTAACAAAAGCTATTTTGAAAATATTATCAAAACGAAAAGAGGAAAGGTAACTTTCGGAGATAATGCACAGGGAGAAATTTTTGGTATTGGTAATATCGTTCTACTAGGTAAAACTTTGATTTCAAATGTTTTATTTGTTAAGGGATTTAAGCACAACCTCATTAGCATAAGTCAGTTATGTGATGAAGGGTACCTTGTGAATTTTAGGAATGATATGTGATTAGTACAAAATTCCAAGAAAGAATTTATTCTCTCAGCCAATAGGCAAGAGAATGTTTACACTTTGAACTTAGAAGACCTAAATATCCTAGATTTACTTTGCCTAAGTGCAATGGAAGATCATTACTGGCTATGGAATAGAAGACAAGGACACTGTAACCTTAGAAACTTATGTAAACTCTCTAAGAAGAAACTAGTTAAGGATCTACCAGAGCTTTGATTTGATTCTTCCAAAGTTTGTGATCCTTGTCAATATGGAAAGAAACATAAATCTAGTTTTAAATCAATTGGTGAAGTCTCAAAGACTAATGAATTATAGTTAATGCACATGGATTTTTTCAGTCCAACACAAACTGGAAGTATTGGAGGAAAATACTATGTGTTTGTTCTAGTTGATGATTGCACCAAATTTACTTGGGTCTATTTTCTAGCAAAGAAGTCTGAAGATTTTTCTTATTTCAAAAGTTTTAGAGCACATGTTAAAAATGAAAAAAATATTCCACTGAAAACTATTCATAGTGATCATGGAGGAGAATTTCAAAATTCTGATTTTGAATCTTTTTGCAGTTGGAATGGTATTACTAACAATTTTTCATCACCTAGAACACCTCAACAAAATGGTGTAGTTGAAAGAAGAAATAGAATTCTTCATGAGATAACTAGAACCATGTTGAGTGAATATTCTATAGCTAGACATTTCTGGGATGAAGCTGTAAGTACTTCTTGTTATACTATAAATCGAGTTTTGATTAGGCCTTTTCTTAATAAAACTCCTTATGAGTTATGGAATGGTAGAAAAACAAACCATTCCTACTTCAAGGTTTTTGGTTGCAAATAATTCATTCTGAATACTAAAGATAACTTACATAAATTTGTACCAAAATCTGATGAAGGAGTTTTCTTAGGTTATTCCACAACTTCTAAGGCTTATAGAGTTTTTAATAAAAATACTGGTACTGTTGAAGAAACAGTGCATGTAAAATTTGATGAGTCTGATCCTTTTGTTTATAAACTATCCAAACTACATCCTTGGATGTGTTTTCAAAAACTGATTGTCAACCCTTGATAGAAGATCCTTGTTATAAGGAAAATGTTCAAGAACATACTTCTGAAATATTTACCCTAGAATAATTTCTACCCTATGTTGATGAACAGGTTTTACAAAACCCAAATCAGGTGTTTCTTAAGAATCATCTCAGTGAAAGAATCATTGGTGATGTAAATCAACCTGTAAGGACTAGAAATTCCCTATGAAATGAAGTAAAACATATAGCATTTCTTTCCCAATTAGAACCAAAAAGCATTGATGAAGCTTTAGGTGATGATGATTGGATCCAAGAAAGCAAGATAGACAAAATGAATTTGAGAGGAATAAAGTCTGAAACTTGGTTAAAAGTCCTAAGGAAACTTCTATTATTGGAGTAAAATGTGTCTTCAGAAATAAATGTGATGAAAATGGAGTCATTGTAAGAAAAAAATCTAGACTCGTTTCTAAAGGCTATAATTAGTAAGAGGGAATAGACTATGAAGAAACCTATGCTCCAGTAGCTAGACTTGAATCTATTCGTATTCTACTTGCCTTTGCAGCATTATTCAATTTTAAAATTTTTTAAATGGATGTGAAATGTGATTTTTTTAACGGTTATGTTCAAGACAATGTTTTTGTTGAACAACCTCTTCGTTTTGAAGGTACAAATATCCTGATCATGTTTTTAGACTTACCAAAGCTTTGTATGGTCTTAAACAAGACCCACGAGCATGGTATGATAGACTCACATGATTTTTGATTCAAAATAACTATGTTAAGGGAAATGCAGATCCAACCCTTTTTATAAATAATGATAAGGAAAATGCTTTGATTGTTCAAATTTATGTTGATGACATCATATTTGGTTCAACTAAGCAATCTTTAACTGATTCTTTTGCAAGTCTAATGAAGTCTGAGTTTGAAATGAGTATGATGGGTGAGTTAACTTTTTTCCTTGGTTTTCAAATTTCTCAAAAAACAGAAGGAACCTATATATCTCAACATATATATATTAAATATCATCTCAAAAAGTATGGTTACGAAAACACTAAGAGTATAAGTACTCCAACTGGTACCTCAAACTTTTTAGATCTTGATGAAGCTGGGAAACCAGTAGATCAAATATCTTTTAAAGGTATGATAGGAAGTCTAATTTACTTAACACCTAGCTGACCAGACTTGATGTTTTCAGTGTGCTTATGTGCAAGATATCAATCCAATCCTAAGGAATCTCATTTAAAGACAGTGAAAAGAATTCTTCACTACCTAAAGGGAACCATGGATCTAGGATTATTTTATACTTCTGGAAATTATTTTTTTCTAAAAAGATTTTCCGATTCTAACTTTGGTGGATGTAGAATGGATAGAAAAAGTACATCCAGAACTTGTTATTTCTTAGGAGATTCATTAGTTTCTTGGTCCTATAAAAAGCAACATTCTGTAGCACTTTCCACTACTAAAGCTGAATATATAGCATCTGGAAGTTATTGTGCTCAAGTGTTGTGGATGCAACACACACTCACAGACTATGGCATGAGTTTTACTAAGACTCAAATATTGTGTGATAACACAAGTGCCATTGCCCTAAGTACAAAACCTGCACATCACTCTCGTGAAAAGCACATAGATATTATGCATAAATTTCTTAGGGATCACACACTTAAAGGAGATATCATTCTTCAGTTTATCGGAATGCATGATCAAATTGCTTATATTTTCACGAAATCATTACCCTCTGATATATTTGAATACATTAAACAAAAGTTATGAATGATAACTGTAAGGTAATCATTCTTCATTAACTTCTTGTTGAACAATTATCCTAACAGTAATAATCTCCTCTTTATAGGGGGAGTACATTTCATTGTTAGTGTAACTAATTTTTTTTATAAGTTTTTCAAACTTTTCAGAACAGAAGTTTCCGGAATGGATATTTCTGAAACCAAAATTTCTGGAATGGGAATTTCCGGAAGTAAAATTTTCAGGACTAAAATTCTCGGAATGAGAACTTCTGGAATGGAAATCATCATACTGAAAACATCCGGAATGGAATTTTCGTATTGATAAGTTTCATAATGGATAGTTTTGTACTAAAGTTATCGTAACGAGATTTTCATACTGGAATTTTCATTTTTTTATTTCATCAAGAAGAATATTACCAATTACGAACAATATTTCTAGTCAATATGTAAGCTATGATTTTCTTACTTATAGTTTTGTAATAAAATTTTGCTTACTGATATTTTCCTTGTTTTTAAAAGTTAGGATTCTAGTTTTTTTTCAAATATGAATGTTTTCTTTAAAAAACATCAAAAGATCGGAGTCAAATTTTCCTTGCGGGATTGTTCTCAACCGTCAAATCAGATCAAAGCTTTTTCAACTGTCAGATGTCTTTTGGAAGACCAACGATCAAATTATTTTCCTATATAAAGGGGACCCCGAGACTCGTCCCAAATCGGGATTTCCATGCTTTTGCGTCTCGAAGCCTTGTTGCTCTTCTTAAGGCCGATTCCGAAATTTGTGAAGCCGATCCGAATCTTTCAGGTTACTTCACTCTGACTGTCTGTTGAAACAACTTCTCAAGATATGTCAACTGCGAAACCAATTTCAAAGTGGTTAGTCTTCAGGGAAAGATTAGTTCATCCAGATTTCTATAAGCTTGATTCCCTTATTTCAAAGAATATTAGACTGAATGGATGGGAAGATGTCTTCATCGCAAAGTTAGATAAACATGATCCGGTTTATACAGATTTGTTGATAGAGTTTTACGTGTCTGTTTCCTTCCAGAAGGAAGATGGTAGAGAGAGGTTTTATTTCAAGTCTTATGGGAAGACTTATAAGCTTTCTTACACCAACTCTGCGAGCCTGGTTGGTTTATCATATGAAGGAGAAGCTGAATTCTACTCTCACAAACTTCGTGATGTGCAAGGGAGTTTCAATAAGAAGAAGACACTGAAGTGTCTTGGGATTAAGGATGATTGAACAATTAAGATTTCTCGTATCACTCCGAAAAATAGAATCCTTCAGCTATGGGTGCAAGGCTTTCTGGTCCAAAGAAGAGGTGATAAGGACAATCTAAAGAAGAGTGATATCTATGTCTTAGATTTCTTGGAAACTAAACAGAAAAGTTTTCTGATCGATTATGATATACATATAAAGTCTTGCAGTAAGGTAACAAAGTTGTCTAAGAGAGTTGAAGAAGACTTGACAGTGTATGATAATTTTCAGAATGATGTGAAAGAAGATTTTGACATAGCAGATAAAAATGTTAAGAATCCTGTAGATGAGCTGATTATTGAGCAGAGTACCCAGAGTCAACAAGTGAAGGAACTGAATGACAAGGCAAATTCCCTTTCTCAAAATCTTATAAATGATAGAAATCTTAGGAATGAGCTTGGAAAAAAAGTGGTTCAGCAAGATGAGTTGTTAAAGTTGCAGAAAGAAGCCTTGGAGGCTTAGGAAGAAGCTTTAAAGGTCCAAGAATAAAAGGTAAAATCCTTGAAGAAGCAAGGTGAGAAAGATCAAAGGGACTTGAAGAAACTCAAAACCTTGTTAAAGAAGCTCATCCTGAAGGAAAAGGAAGACAAATGCACCCACTCCTATCTTTTTTTGTAGTTGTCTTTACTTGTAAATTTTTTCCCAATTCTAATTAGATGGTTATCTGGTTGGCTGTATCTTGTTATATACTAATGTTTCAGGTACCATAATTGGTTTTCCATTCCCTTCAATTCTTTTTGAAAATCACAAAGGGGGAGAAGGTAAAAGAACTACTCCTAAGGAGGAGAAAGGAATAATTTCTAAGAGAAATATCCTTAAATAAAGGGTTAGTTTCCCACTACGAAGTTTTTCATTCTTACAATAATGAAAACTCAACTCCAAAAACTTAGAATACAATCCTTAGAGTATCAATGCCTAAGGGGGAGTTAGTTGTATTCAATTTTATCCATGAACAATGGGAGATATGTTTTAAATTTCAAAGTCTAATGAAGTTTTTCAAAAAACATATATGCTTTTTCAAAAGGATGTTTGTGCCTTCCAAAATGGGGGATATTTTTGAGTCAATAAGTTTTTCCTTATGACTTTTCCATTGCTTCCTGTTTTGAAAATCACAAACAGCTTATACTTAAGAAAATGTATGTTTTACCCCTACAAGGAAAATTTACTTCTTTAAGGGAATTTACCATAACCTGAATTTTCTTATACATGGAAATATTTTTCTTAAATTCAATAACCAGATTCATACCCAATACTCCGGAGCCATATAATGAAATTATTTGGAGAATTCTGTTCTTATTAGGATCCGAATTCTGGATATGATCTATAATATAGTTCTAATATGAATTCTGGACTATGAACTTTCATGAGTTCGACTCCGAACTCTTAAGTAGTTCGACTCCGAAATCTTAAGTAGTTCAACTACGAACACTGAAGAAGGTCAACTCCGAACTCATAAGTAGTTTGACTCTGAACTCTTCAACAGTTCGACTCCGAACTCTTAAGCAGTTCATCTCCGAACTATTAAGTAGTTCAACTCCGAACTCTTAAGCAGTTCGACTTCGAACTCTTTAGCAGTTCGACTCCGAACATTTAAGCAGTTCCACTCCGAACTCTTAAGAAGTTTGACTCCGAACTCTGCAAGTTCAGATTCCGATCTCTGGTGAAACTAGACTCCGAATTCTTATAAAACTGAATCCGAATATTTCTTAACATAGACTCCGAACTTAATTTTGGCTAGACTCTGAACTTTTGACTTTCTTACACTCCGAAATTTTGATTAGCTTTTACTTACATATTCTTCATTTCAAAACGATGACGTGCTTTCATTTATATATGGTTTGTTATAAAACGATGTTGTCTATTCTATTTCTAATTAAATTTTGTTTGAGTTACACGTGTACAGGTCCCTCTGAATTTCATGGAAAATATGACCTTTGTAGGAGGGAGCCAACCATTGGAAATTTCCCTATAAATAAGAGCTCATTTGAAAGAGCTCAAAAAAATCAATGAATGAGGAGTTGATCAATCTAGAGACCACACACTGTTAAGGTGATTTCTAGAGAGAGAAGATTTTCATGCCTTGTGTATACTAAACCGCTCGTTCAGATTACTTTTTGAGACTCCAAATGTTGGTGATTACAGTCGAGGAATTCTGGGGATAGGAAGATAGAGGTGCCGACTACATTGAAGTTCGAGGGCTTCCTTGATGAGGAAGGCAGTGGTTCCAACTACCTTCAAGTTGAGGGCTTGAGAGGATACCAAAAAAGAGATTCCGATCTTCATATCAAGGGCTTATCCTGGTGTGGGTAAGACAGACTTTCTTGAAAGTATAAATCAAGATACCTTTATCCAAGGTTGTTGGATACCCTTATCTTTTGGTTAAAAGAGTTATTGTTTGTTATTTGTAGTTTTTCTACTTGTTTGTTTCCACTGCATATTGTATTGTAAGGATAGTATAATCTTCTTATACTTCCTTATACTTGTACTCTGATTAGTTTAGATTCTATACGCATTAAGGTAGAATCTTATATTGTAAACCTTGGTTCCAATTCTCCAGTTGGTAATCAGAGGTGTTGTGAATTTTCTTAGTTTAACTTTGTTAAACCTAGGTTTTCCTTGTCTAAGGAAAAAATAGTTATCCATAACCAACTTTTAAAGTTCCAAAGGAATTTTTTAAGTGTAAAATTCACCCCCCTCTTGTATATTGGGAATCTACATTGTTATTTCGATCCTACACAGAGTTGTTTAATGTTTAAACTCTTTTCATGTACTGGTGTAACCTTTTTTGGTTATAGAACATTCATTTTTATAAGATGAATTTACTTTTTTTCTTCTTATGAATAGCTCTCTTTTGAGATGTATCTTTTGGAGTCGTTATTCGGAACCCTTTCTAGCTTCCTTTTGGATTTTTTTTTAGATTCCCATGGACGAGAATGTTTTCATATGTATCTGATGTAATGGTCTGGACCTCTCTGGTCAATCCCTTTGCTAAAATATGGTGTTTGAGGTGTTTTGGGATGTCACGGTGACTCATCCCCAAAACATTTCCAAATTAACATTTCTGTGAACAGTGTTTCCAGTTTTATTAAATGTGTCATGTTGAGTCCGAAATGGTGAGATGAAAATGGATAGATAGAAATGATGAGTAAGAAACGGTGAGACATAAATGGTGGGTCAAAAACGGTGAGTCTCAAATGGTGTCACAGAAATGGTGAGATAGAAACAGTGAGACATAAATGGTGAGATAGAAACAGTGAGTCAGAAATGGTGAGACAGAAATGGTGATATAAAAACTCTCTGTCAGAAACTATGAGATAGAAATGATGAGTTAGAAATGGTGAGTCAGAAACAGTGTCACAGAAACAGTGTGACAGAAAAGGTGAGATAGAAATGGGGAGTCAAAAATAGTGAGACATAAACAGTGAGATAGAAATAGAGAGACATAAATGGTGATATAGAAACAGTGAGTCACACATGGTGTCACAACTCATGAAAAGTGTTTCCAGATTTGTTTCATTTTTCTTTTTCCAAATTTCCAAATTTTTCCAGTTTCACCAATTTAACGTTTTCTTTTACATAAAATGATTATATTGCATTTTTTAAGGGTTCTAAAGCTGAATAAAATCCCATAACTCCTATATTAAATTTATTAAGGCCCGTGATTCATTTACTAGGTCAAACCGCATGGCTTAATGCGATTCGATTTTATTGGAAAATCAACTGTATCTTAAACTGCTGCTCCATTAAATCTTCAAAAGGGACAATATATCTTCCTCCCTTGATCTTTCTCCTTGTAATATAGTGTGAGATTATTGAACCATTCTTTCCATCCTATAGGAATCATGAGATTAATCTTTTCCTGGTGGATTGAATTCCCTTGATGTTCTTCTTACTCCAAGTACTCCCCCTATTTTGGTGCAACCAAGTAGTATCCATCAATCTTTGATATAAGGTATAATTTATCATCATTATTTTGGGTTCACCATATCCTATTTCTCTTTTCAATATTATGGCATGTTATCTTCAATATTCTAAGGGAGTTTCTTGGGGTTCGGTTGGTGCGGTCATGCCGCGACATCCTCGGGTGGATGTGGTTGTCACGGGAGGAGGAGATCGTTATCCGTTGTGTGGATAATTCTAATATAAAGATCCTTGAGAGCAATTTTAAGGTAGGGAATCGTCTCTTCTATTTTATTTTTTCATGAAACTATAGAGTTAGAATGTTTTAACAACTAGATCACAATGGAATTGACATAATAAATATTTGAACCAGATAAATAAATTGATATCAATTGTATGGTATTGTCTCTTGTTTTTTGATAGATTGAGTGATATATATGCTTTATTTTTTAAGCTATTAATTCTTGATGGAAATTGGTAATGAACGTAAACAAGAATTCATTGAAAATTTGTTGCATAAAGGTAAAGAGTCATGTAAATAAATATGGTTATTATTATTGTATTTTTTTATGTCAGTCAAATTGATCCAGTAAACATGTTTAATTTGTTTGTGATAGATTACTGTTTAGGTTTCCAAAATATGGAATCTAAAAATATTAAATCATTTAATTCAAGATGGATTAAATAACTTATTGTTTGATAATTCCTTGAAGGGTTCTGAGTTACCCTCTTTGTTTTTCAAGGGCCAAGAGCCGAACTGATATGATTGATGTTTTCCTGCTGCTTGTGTTGTGATGTGAGCCCAGATGGCTATTATGATATGTGGGGGCATAGAGGCCTACAGGTTGTTGTAGCAGTTGATGCCTGGAGTGGTGAGATGCATCGTTTTAGGTGTGTGGGTGTCAGGGAGGACACCAGGGATGATGAAATGGGTTGGATATTAATGTTTTGTTTTTTGCTGATTCTTGTTGGTTGTTTTTCTGATTTACATTCCCCACTACTCAAGGCAGCTGGTCTTGGTTACCCTTATTTCAAAAGGGATGAAGACCCATGGGGTATGCCACATGCATTCCAGGTTTATATTTTCAAGTGAGAATGGGTCTACGCTCATTCTATAGGCGGAAAAGACTCGATGGGGAGTTCATCTACTCACCATGTTGAGACCCTTGTGTTTAGAAGCATAAATTGTTTTTCTAGAATTCATGGGAATATGGTAAAGTAATGATGTAAATAGATAATTTAATATATGATGTTAACCCATGGGGTTTAGAGCTTACTAGGGTGTAATACTGAGGTTGTGATTTGAAGGAACATTGTACTTTGGGTGTGATGCTAATGAAATTTAATGTAGAATTTGTTATTTGTTAATTAATGTTTAAGTAATTAATTAATATAAAGTGAAACTAATAAAATGGGGATGAAGTAAAGTAATAATGCTCTTTAAATAGTTATTTGATTATAGGATACCTGGTCCTAGAAGTAACAGCCCAGAGTCAGAGAGACATTAGCTGCAGTTGAGTCTAAGACTATGTTATGACCATAGTTTGGTTGAAAGATATATTATATTCTGTAATTTTTGTGTTTCTATACTCTACTCCACCCTGTTAGTAATGGAAACTGACACCTTGGGGATTCTAATCCCTGGGGGTGTTTTCCACATCATTATAGTGGGAGGATGGATAGTTGACTACCCCCTTTGGCCCCACTCTCCTCTCTTGGTAGTTACTTGTGCTGTCAGGCACATTGCTTAGTTTTCCCCATATATGTGTATAGAGGGCTGTAATAGCTTGTGGTTATTCACACACACATATTATGTATATATATTTCTATGGACTACTATAGGTGTAACTTGTATAGTCTATGATGGCTTGAGGATCCTTACTCAGTGTATGGGCTGTAATAGCTTGAGGTATAATACCAAATGTATGATACATGTTATGTGAGCTGTGGTGGATCCCAAAAACTACCTGGTTAATTTTATTATATGGACTTGGTGGTTTTTTTGCACGATATGCATATTGTGGTGCTTCGCCCAGGTATCTAAAAGCAAGCCTTTTTGGAGTGAGATGCTTAAGATGTGCGACGTTGGGTCAAAGCGGAAAACTAGTGGTGAAGTAGTAGCGGGGTACCCTTGATATTATTTATTATTTTATATACTCTTATATGAGTTACCAGGTGATATTATCCATGGTGAGGGTGGGAAAATAGTATACCTATTTAGGAGATGAGCTAGTTTCACTTGTTGTTCACTGTGTATTAGAATGCTTTCTTTACTTTTGCACGAGAGGGTTCATGGAGGATCCTGCTGAGTATACTATTATACTCACTCAATATATATATAAACTTCTTTTCAGGTCACTTAGAGCATGTTGGATATCAGGTTGGTTACTACTAGCTTGCAGTTTTAGGAGCTCTTTTGGCTTGTGGTTACTGTTGTTTTACTTTATTTTGGGTACTTGCAGTTTTTCCCATTCAGTTATAGTAGTTTCACATGACATTTATTATGTTTACTTGAGATTTATTTTATCTTACACATTGAGTTGGTGTTGGTTGGTGTCTATATTATCTCTCTCTTCTTCATGTGTTCTCATAGAGGGAAATTCCTCCCATTTTTGTGTTCGCTATACCCTCGGTGCTAGTCGCCAACTCGGGGCCTACTTGAGGGAGGATTCAGGGGTCATTATCTCCCTTCTCACATTTCCAGCCCAAGTTGGGTTCACTTTGTGGGGAGGGGGTCGTGATAGTTAGTTTCATGGTTTTATGATCTGTTCATTTGCTGAAATTTATGGATTTTATTGTAAAATGGAAATAAAACTATAAAATTGAAATTAAATGTTATAAATTCAATTTAAAAGTTTTACATGTTCTTAAATGAAATTTCCATTTCTGATATTATTATGATTTATTTGATTAAATGGTTTTCGTCAAATTATAGTTCACTTTGGTGGTTCTCCGACCATTATAAACTAGTTTCATTTTATTTAATATTATTTACATATATTAGATCCAGAATGTGATTTTCATTCTAATATATATTTTAACATATGATTTCACCAGAATAATAATTTTATGATAATCCTTGAATATGATAATGAAAAATTAAAAATCATTATTCATGGAGGTTATTAACCGCCATACATTAGACAATAGTTTCATTTCATTGAATAAGAAGAGGTAATTAAAATTATGGATTAAAGATATTCCATTATAAACATAAAATTATTATATTTATATGATTTTTAATTTTTTATTATTTAATGTATGAATGATTTGAGGAGAAAGTCAAAGAATAAAAGAAAATAATTGAGGTGTTTTGAGGAAATTACATATTGAATATCACCTCCTTGAAGAATCCCCTAAAGACCTTGGAATTGGTCATTTTGTGGGACCAGAAGCATTTGGATATTGGGATATTGGGAATCATATGGTTTCTATGATTTTTTAGTAGCTTTAATTATTTTTAGGATAAATAGCCTGGTGATTATTGGAATTTATACCTGAGGAGGGGTGGTTTTAATTGACTAAATAATGATTATTTTACATTTAAAGGCAATGAAATTTGGGTGTAATTAATTACAATGAATTAGGATGATAATTAAAATTTTATTGAATGTTTAGTGTTTATTACACCTTCAAACTAAACATTAATGATTTAAAATTTAGTTATTTTAAGATTTTAACTTTTAACTTTCACACTTTACATTATGTTACCTATACTATGGTAAATTATTTTTTACCTAGGTATATATTTATGCATAAAATTAAAAATTACCTAAAACGATAATTTTTAAATTATAATTCGAAATATGGAATCCATTTTAATAAATTTTATTCACAAGAGTTATAAAATAATTTTCAAAATTAATCACGTAGACGAGACGATAATGTAGGGTTTTAAAGAGAAAATGTCAAAAATATTAGAATGTTTTTATTTAGAAATTAAATAAAAAATGATTTCAATTAACCAAATTGTTTTAATAGATTTATAATTGAACTATTTTTACTTTAAAACTAATTAAAAATATTATCTAATTTTGTAAACTATTTAGATAAAAAGTCAGTTTCTAATAAAATTCACCATTTTTACTATTAATCAAAACAAATGAAACTTCTCTGAAATATAAAAAAATACACAAAATGTTTATTTTCATACTATGATTCCAAAAATGATTTTTATTTTTCAAATAAAGTTTTCAATGGTTTCAAATTTCGTTTTAAAACTAGTGCACCACTAAAAGACAAAAAAATTTTCTTTTAGAGAAATGAAATTTTTTATGATTATAGTTGTATTTAATATTATATTAAAAAATAAAACATAATAGATTAATATAAACTCTTTTATTGAATACATAAAATATAAATTAAATAATATATTTCACTAATAGCTATTAAATTAATTTATTAAGATAAAATTCTATTATGTGCACAAAAATAGTATTTTAAAAAACTCATATTTTATGTTCAATTGGTTTTTTTTTTAAATAATAATATGTTGGTAACTAATGAATTTATTTTATAAAAATCTGTGAAATATAATTTCATAATTTAGTTAATGTCAATCATTCTGTTCATTAAAATTCCTTTGTGATGACAACTATGTTAAAATAATAGTATTTAACAGTATATCACGGTCCATTTAAGATCGGTGTAGTGTGGAATGTATGCAATAAAAAAAATAATATTTTAAAAATAAAATTATCCTAAAATATTTTGGTTTTACAATCCTATAGTGTATTAAAGACATAAAAAACTTTTAATCCGTTCGGTTGGTGATGGGAGAAGTTGATCTTTTCCTATTAGGGCTATGAGAAAAATGATTCTCGGGGTTAGAGCCAAAGAAAAATGTATTTTAGTATGAGACAAAAGTAAATAGAGATACCCAGTTTACGAGGGAGCATAAGTATTTTAGATTAACATGGAATTAAATGGTATTCACTTGTTACATAGTGAATAATCTTTTTTTGGTGTTTAACCACATGGAATTGAGTAGTCCTTTCAATATCTAACCTTATAAATATGGTGTGCTTCCCACTCATATTTTAATACTACAAATGAGGTGAGTATGAGAGATTATAAAGAATGGAATGAAAACAATAACAAGTTAAAGTGGTTTAATTTAATATGAGAAATATTCATAATATACGGGTACCACTGATTCACACCCTAATTAGTGGCTCCAAATGCAGCATAGGGTTCTAAAATTTGGATCGAAGTAAAACACAAATGAAAAAAATGGTTCACATCACTTCGTGGAGGGGGTAGTCAACATGTAAACATAATTGACACATCATTTACCGAAAATATGTATGTTAAGTATGTTGATTTTTTATTATCATTTAAAAAGTATAATTATCTCATAATTATCATATACAGACATTAACCCCGTCATTATACCCAATAATAAATGATTATCAGAATAAATGAGTCATATCAATATGTGGAGACAGTATGATGTAAGTACACAAGAGATATATTTTCAAAACCCATTTTTTGGAATGAGGGAGAATAATGGTGGTTTCATAATAATAATAATAAAATTCCATTATATTAATGATACTTAATTTATTATTTTATTAAAAATATAATATTTTAAGGGGAGTTAAAATATTTACTAAAAGGAAAGTGATCAATTAAGGTGATTACATATCCTTTGAAATAAATCCTTTAAATATCCTCTAAAGGATCTAAGGGTTGGTATTTTTGGAATAAAACAACCTCTAGAATTTTTGTAAGAATGTTTCAAAGGGATTTTGTGAGGTTATGTTTGGTCAAGAATTATTAAGGTGGTGTAATGATTAGAAATGACGTGTTACCTTTAATAATCTAGGGGAGGTGCACTTTTGGATATTTGTAAATTATTAAATTATTATAATCTATTTTTATTTCCCAAATGGATATATGTTTATAATATTTAATTATAAAATATTAAGGATTCATTTTATTATCATAAAACATAGTTACACAATATTTGGGTATGATTTAACACTTATAATTTATTTTTACCTACCCCCATTATCTCTTTAGATAATTATTGTATTATTTTCAATTTTTACACATTAAGGGTTAATAATGTTACTATAAAATGAAAAAACACCATAAATCATCCTTGGTTTGTGTATCCAATAATTTCCCAAATGTTTTTAAAATTATACAGATTTTAGGAATTTTAAATCAAATAATAAAATATTATTTATTATAAAACACCATTAATTCCATGGTTTACACTATACTTTTAATTTGACATTAAATACATCATGGATAACGGAGTATTGAAATATAATTATTTCAAAGACGGATAATATTAAATTTTTTAATAAGCAGTACTATAACTTAAATATTCATTCAAATCATATTATTTTTAAAATTTCTAAATTCATTTTTTTCTACTAATCAAATAATTATTTCATTTGTGTTTCAAAAGATTTAATGTTAATTATATCTTCACAAAAAATAAAAAATAAATTATCGTAATATAATAAAATTTATTTTATTACAAATTATTATTCATAATTAAACATATCATTTGTTTTATCCCTATATTTAAAATATTATAGTTATTAAAACCTAAAGTGTTGCATTTTTTGATTTATATTCAATTATGTATTATAATGATAAAATTAATGTTCAAATGAAAAAGGCTATATATTATGCTTTTTTAAGATTGTTAATGAGATATAAACATTAAATAAAATTATGTCAATTTTTTGTGTCAATGATTAGTCTTTATTATTTATTTTTTAATCTTAATTACAAAATGTACCATTTACTATGGTAATAAAACTTGCAATGTTACCATTACTAATATCTAAAAATAGAAGTAACTGATTTACCAATTTATTACCCCATGATTCCAAATCTAAAAATATTTTTTCCAAAATCAATTTTCTTGATGTCATAGATATCAAATTTAATATAGAGTCATAAAATGATTTTTTAGAAAAATTGTTCTTAACCCCACTATTTCAAATTTAAAAAATCAAGTATAATGATAAATAAATTGATATTAATTTCATTTAAACTAATTAAATAAAACATATATTACATTGATATCATATTAAAATCATAATAATAATATTTAATGAAAATAAAATGACAATTTTAAAAAAATATATATTACTAAAAATCCTATAAAAATCAATATTTTATAAAAAATATCATAATTTAACAAAAATATAATTTTGATAGTATTATTTAGAAAAAATATATACTTCTTAAAAAATAAAATTTCTAAAAATTAAACATATTTATTATAATTATTTTCTCACTAAAGACAATAAAAACCATATTTGAAGAAAACATGTTTTTGAAAATTGAGTTCTTATTTCCTAAGAATTATTTAATATATTTATAATCAGTATGATCATTATATTTATTTTATAATGTTGTTAATCCTATTAATACCCATAAATTTAATTTAGAAATTACAATAGTGACAAAATAATATTTTAATAGTTTTTCACGGTTCTCTTAAACTCAATATTGCGTGCAACACAAGCTATAAAAGAAATAAAATCATTTAAAGAGGAGTATTTTCAAAACTATCTGGGTTTTACATAGTATTATTGAAATTAATACTCTTATAGATATTAATCTTCACTGAAATTAAATCAAAAATAAAAATTAAAAAACATGGGTTCCAAAATTATAATTAGTGAAATGACATTACTATGAAATTCATTAAGTAGATACTTGATATTTCATGGAGAACTGAGCACACTATCATTACATATCAGATAGAAAATGATCTATCTAATTCATAATGGAATGGGGGGAATACATAAAACTAAGTTCTTCCACATCAGTGGTATTTTATGTGATCATGGAATGGGTGATTATATTAATGGGAGTATGGGGAAGAAAATTTAGATTTCACATCCATTTTATTGAAGCAGTAAGGTTCGAGAGAAACTTATAAAAATATGTTAGGAGACCAAAATAATTAGTAAATTCAATATTATACTCTTTATGAGCCAATAGAGGTTCCAATTGAATAACATGAAGTTATAATGATAAGTTAAACTCATGAACAAAGGGGAGACACTTCCTCCAAAAGATCTTTGGTTGGGGGGGTCTGAAAATCAAAAGGAAAAGGATCTAGTGAAATCTTGTTTAACCAAGTGAATCACCCCTACATGAAAGGATCACTACATAGAAGAATCTTAAAATAGGATTATGGGAATTGGGGACCTATTTTCATTGTTTTCAATAGGTACTGAATCCATAAAATCAAATAGGGGGTTCTTAAGAGAGGAATTTTTCATAATAAAACGAGGATCCACTTACATAAGTGGACCGGGAATAAATAAAGATATGTACATTTACAAAATTAACACAACAAGATTTGTCCCATCACATTTGAGATCTCAGGGTTGGTTACCTTCAATAAAATTTCTAGAAATCATGATTTCAGTACCCAATGATAGGCTCTTTGGAGGATGATTGCTCGAGGGGATTTGTATCTCACATAAGAGTAGGGTTAAGAAAATAGGATCCCTATAGATGGATTTTTTATTTCCTTTTTGGGTAAAAAAAGATAAAAATAAATGATATTTTTTTATATAATACTTTATCGAAATGAAAAATTAGACCCTTCTCATAGAAGGATTTTATAAGGGAGAGTGGAGGCCAAATTGTTTTCCAGAAAAATTTCATCCACTATTTCGTAATCCATCCAGATAGTAGATTAATTATTATAGATGAATTAAAAAAGTTATTACAAATATATTTGAGTTTATACTAATTATAAAATTAAAGATGCATAAAAAAACATAAAGTCACAATGCCTTCATAAAATAATCCTTATCTTGATCAAAATCGAGTGAGAACCAAAAAATAATAAACATCTGATTACTATATGAAAAAATCTCCATCTTCCAAGATAGAATTGAATATAAACCCAAGAAAAGATGAATAAAAAATGAATTACTATTGATTATGGTATCCACCGCCACTCTAAGATGGTCTAAAGAGTTGATGAAACAAGATAACATCACCAATGAGGGATGATCAAATCTAAACATTATACTGAGAGACCAACGATGATAATGGGAATCATATACAAGTTCACTATCCATAATCATATGGTCTAGGGAACTATTCACTATTTTTGGAAATTTTAGATCCATGAAGATATAAAGAACTAGAGGGAGTGGAAGACTGGTAACTGATAATGTATCACTAGTCACTGCTGTTTTGAAAGATGGAGCAAAAGATAATTGGGGAAAAAAATAATTAAGGAGAGGTTGAAGGGATTAGGTGGGGTGATAAAGGTAAGAAAGTGGGTTTAAGAGCCTAAAGAACCACCATAGAAATACAGAGTGAGCCAAGAGGATATAATGAGAATTCCCCATACAAATCCTCAGATACACCTACCACCTAAGACGGTGTGGTTGAGGTCATTCTAGGATCACCAATAGAGATTTAATAAAAATATTATAAAATTCAAAATAGTTGGATGTTGTGTGGGGTGCGTTATTTTAAGCGACAATTGATTTCTAAAAAATGAACTTTTTATTTAACATATTATCCGTCGAATAATAAAAAAAATTATGTTTTGCAATAAAATGAATCCATTTTGAGAAATAAGGAATATGGAAATAACATATTAAAATATTATATCATTAAATATTTTTCATTTTTAAACCATTGAAAACCTGTATAAGAATATAAAAGAGTAAAATGGTTATGGTGATGGTAAAATCCATTGATGTTATATATGATAATAAAATTCATTTTAACTTTTTATAAATAAAATCGAAATGGGAATTTTTAAAAAATATTAAAATTATTAAATTAAAAAATTTTAAAATTAAATAATAACATAAAATATCTTATACAGAAATAAAAATACTTTTTAACTTTTTTTTTTGAAAATTATGGACTTTGAGGAAAATTGTACCTATGAAAAGAGATATAAGATAGATTTTTCATTTAAATATTTATTTTATTCATTTAAGTGATAATGGTTGGAAATATTGGTTGAAAATACGAAAAATATTTAAATACCTAGAGGATGAGAAAATATATGCATTTCATGAATGATATCATATAATATTATTTCAATTAAAATAAGTTCAATGCAATTGAATGATAATGTAAAATAACTTTACTCCTCTTTGATAATTTTAAAATTATAAACCCTTGAAATTCTAAATCTGAACTAAAATGTTAATCCTCATGAAAAATTGATATTCTTGATAAATAAATTAAATATATTTTATATAATGTAAATAAAAATATATAAGTGCATAACACAAAATATGTCATAATAGAGTAGAAATTGAGTCGAAATATATTTCCTTGCATTTCCCTTTAGTTAACTATTTTTTAAACTAGTATATATTGATTTTAAAATATTTTATTAATTTATATGTGAAACATATTCATATTTATAATATATTATATCATCCTATTATAATATCATATCACCAGTTTAATAAAAATGTTTTATTATAATCAACGATTCATTTGTTAGCTGCCCAATTTCTCACACATATTTCGACACAAAAGATCCAACATTTGTACATTTATTTTGGTTCCATCATATATAGAATATTAAAAATGATATATATATATCATATATATTCATTAAATATATCATCATTACCATCCATGTAAATTGGATAATAAAAATGTGTCACATCGCTTCATGGAGGTGGTAGTCCACATGTTCAAGAAAGGGACATTATTTTTTCCAAAATATTACAAGGGAAGAGGGTAGATATTATATTATAATTATAGAATAACAATAATTTCATATATTTCATATATATTCATTATTTAAATATTTATAACTATATATGTAAAATTGAGATGAAAATTCAATTAGAATATAATTTTGAGATTATAAGTCGTATGTATGTATAAACTATGTTTTCACTTTTGTAGGATGGAAAAGTTGTGGAAAATGATTTTACTATAATAATAAATACTTCTTAGTATATTTGTTATATTATATTAATTATAATATAATATTAACAACTGATGTAATGGAATTATAATATCTTTTGGAATGAGTTATTAAAGGTTACTACCTTTCTTCGGTAAACTTCCAAAAGATATCCTTTAAAGGGACATGCGGTTGGTATTATGGAAAGGGAAGAAAAATTATAACATAAATAATTATGTTTAGAAGATAAATGGGTAGGGTGTTTTTTGATCTAGATTTTTCAATGTGGTGTAATGAAAATAGATAATGGGTGTGCTTTTATATGTGAGGGGATGGCCATTCTTAATACTACATAATTTATTTAATTAACAAAAATTTATTTTCCTTGGAAGATAGATCCAAATTGATAAAATTATAATATAATATTAGGATAATTATGAATAATATAATAAAATAAAAAATTTACATGTTTTGGTTATGTGTTCACACTTATCAGTTAGTTTTAACCCTCATTAATCATATTGAAAATTACCACAATATAAATGTTTTATAAACAATATGTGTATAGAATGATTCCTTAAAACAAAAATTGGACCATAAATGGAAAATTAACGAATAATTCTACATTATATTGTCCTCTTTTACTTTTTCAATACTTTTATGAAATTTAAATAATTTAATAAATTATTATTTTCATAAATATCACTAATGTCATTTTAACACTATTCACATTATTTGATTTAAAAAATATCAAAAAAAAGTCTTAATTTTAATATATTACAAAAAATAATATTAATATGTTATATTTATTTATAAAATTCATGGGATATGGTAATTAAAAAACATTTAATTAATTTTAATGATATTAAATTTAGAAAATTTGTTTTTCAATTAATTGAATAAATTCTGTATCAGTGTTGTGTAAGAATTTAAGATAATTATTATGTAAAATAATGAAAAATAATTTATGATGATAATTTTATTTTTTGTCAATATAATATATTATATGAATTTTTAACATATTACTCTCTTTATTTGACTATATAAATAAAGTTAAAAGTTGTCGAGTGACAATTTAGAATTTTCATTACTTAAAATAATATAAATTTCATTACCAATTTCTAACATAACTAAAATTCCAAATATTTCAATATGAGATTGATATATATTAATTCATCGTATAAAACAAAAAAACTCAAATTTTGGTTTTATTTTTAATTCCTTTTTCTCATTATTTATAACCTGATTTACACATTTTACCCCTTACTGATGTGATAGAATTTACCACAGTTAGTATTCATAATTCTTAAAAATAAAATTGACCAATGTAACAAATTTAAACATCCTCATTAAAAATATGGTATTGAGTTTTCATGATTTAATTTCTAGATATTGAAGAATTTAATTTTAATATTAATATGCAAAAGGCAATGAAAAACAGATTTTTAGAAAAATGTGTTTTAAGCATAAAAATAATCTTATATTGAAATCATTAATTTTTTATATTAAAAATAGATTTTTATAAATTAAATAGATCATATTTCACTTTAATACCATATATAAAAAATTATTAGTACTTTTAAATTACATTATTTAGCGAAATGAAATTATAGTATATGAATAATCTATATTTTTAACTATTCAATGAAAAATCAATTATTTCAAAAAAAATCCCAACATTTCACCATAAGTTAATTTTTATATGATGATTTAAAAAAGGAAATGAATTTATTAAAATTTATTTTTAAAAATTTAATAATTTTGATTCTAACCATATTTTTTCAATAAAGCTATGTGTATTATGATATTATTTATTTAGAATGAAAAGAATACTATAATTGAATCCTAGATGTTACACTCTTCCCTCAAAAAAAATATATCCTTTAAATTAGAAAAATTATATACCATGAATAGATTTTGGTTGTTCTTCAACATCTAGTGTAAACAAATTACACATACAACCTCTCTGATTCTCTTATCAAGTTTTCCCCTAGGACATCATTTGGAAAAATTCCTATACATTCAACATCTTATTAAACCATTGATGATAAATTTAGGAATCCATTAATCTTATCTTTAATGTTAAACAAAGTGTTCAATTTTCATTGTAAATTAATTTACCAATGTTATTCATTTACATATAGAATACATCTTCCTCTTCATTTCAGGCATTCTCAAAGTAGCTTTTTCCCACATTCTTAACAACAATAAATTGAATTTTCATTCCTATAGGATCATTGACACATGAATATACATATAATTACATTTTTAAGTTATTATATATGTTTCTAATATCAAAAAATTTATGTTAGTAATCATATATCTCTATATCTTATTATGAATAATAATAATTCTTCACCTTCTAGGTCCCATGTAATTCAGTTTATCAAGAGAACAATAATTATATTGTGTGTAATATTAACCATCACAATGATTAATCGAGTGTATTTAATTGACTAAAAATGAATAAAAACTTATAGTGTGAGAACAAAATATGCAATACTCATGAAAATTACTCAAAATAGTGACATATTCCATTCAATATAAAATATCTTAGTTTTAACCTAGGTACTCCATGATTACCATTTATTCCAATCCCTCAAAATGATTCATAGATAAAATTTTGATTTACCAAATCATAAAACTGTGGAGTTTCAAACCTGGTGTACAATAAGTGCACATTTACTATACACCATAATTTTTTTTAAAACCTAATTAACCAAATCTTTTGGGAGTTGTTACTGCTAGATGAATTTATTCCAAAGCCACCACTACATTTAGTATTTGTCCATGTGTGTATTGTTAGAAAAAAAATTATAACCTACCCAAATCATTATGATATTATCCTGTGATTAGAAAATTTTCCACGGTTAGTCATAGGGTTATGTTCCCTAATCAATGTATTCATAAATTTAATTCTCAAAGATTCAACTAAATTTCCCCTCATACAAACTATTATAACACCAAATCTAATGAACCAGAGACCATGCATTCTTTATTGCATTATAATTGGATACATGGGATTTCATCGCAAATGAATAATTAGTTAATTAATATTAAAAATCCAGATACTTACATGATTTTAGTTTTGGATTTTAAATAAAATATAAAATAAAACAAAAGAAAATGATCATCATCCTTAAAACTCAATCAAATATTTACTATTCATATTCTAGGGAAAGGAAAATAAATATTGGGTGAGATAAAATTCTCTACAAGGGTAACATGCAGTTGAATATATAATGAGTAAATAAGGAATATTCCATATAGAATTGTAAATAAGTAGAAACAGGATCCATTTAACCAATAACACGATCATTAAATGAATCTATGAATAATATGAATATAGTAATCTCATGGATAATAATAATTTAATTATAAATGAATAAAATTATTACTATGAAATATCATGATATCAAATGACATGATATTTTTTTCACCCAAGCCCGTACACCATGAAATCTTATACTATGTGTGGAATACACTAAAAACCCATTAAATAAGGCCCACAAACTAGTTTGTCGCATTATAAATGTTAATTCATAAAGGGTATTTAATATTTCAATCCCCACCCATAATGTAATGTCAAATTCAATCCTCTTATATTTAATTATAATTTTAATTAATGAAAAATATTCCATATCAATAGATATTCTTATTGAATACAGAATATAGAATACTAATATTACCCAAGTCAATAAAATAACAGTAAAAGTATAATACATTATATAGAAATGTTATATCATTTTGGAAGTAAAAACATTTATGAAACAAAGAATATAAAAATTTAAAATGAATTTAATTCCCAATTATCATATGAAAGTAGAAGTTTCAAATGAAAGATAACGACAACAATTTTATAAGAGATAAATGATGACCAACGATTCATTGAAAATATTTCATTTATAATAAAATCAGGTAATTTGGGAAAATAAATAAAATTGAATAAATATATTAAAATATTATGCAATGAATTTGTTTTGTAAATCCATTGAAAAACTATTAAAATAATTTAAAGGCATAAAATTGTTATGGTGAAGGAAAAATACGTTAATTCCATATATATTGAAACATATATATATTTTTTACTTGATAAAAAGAATGTAGAAAATTAAAATTTCAGAAAATAGTAGAATGATTCATTTCCTAACTTTTAAAATATTACGATAACATAAAATGTACTTTGAGTAAATAAAGTAGTTTTTTTTATTAAATTTAGAAAAGAATGGACATGGAAGAAAAATGCACATGACCAACGAAATATATGATTGATTTTATTTTTAATATTTATTTTCTAGATTAAGGTGATAAATAGAGGACACATTGATATAAAACATTTTAAATACTTTAATATCCATAGGATGAGAAACTATATAGAGTTCATATAGGATATATTATATGATTCCTACAAAGAAAATAAGAGAAATCCTAAATAATTGAGTTTATAAAATAAATTATACATATTTCGTAACATTCAAAAGGTAACCCCATGAAAAAATAAAAATGAATTGAAACATTTAAAATAATTAATAAATATATATTAATCTTAAATACATAATTTATTTATTATATAAAACATATAATAAATAGGTTTATAATAGAAAATATGTCTCAATGGATTAGAAATTAGAATGAAATACCTTTCTCTGCATTTTAATTTAGTTGATCATGCCTTATCCTCAATTATAATAATTTTAAAAAAATTATTTGTTAAATCCAGTACCATTTTAATATTTATAGTATAATATATTATATTCTTATAATATCTTACCAATAATTCATTAACAATCTTTTATTATCATCGTTGTTTTTGGTGTTAAATGGTTTATTTTCTAACGCACATTTTGCCCTAAATGGTCAAATATCATTACATTTATTATGATTACATCATTTAAATGATATTATTCATGATATAAATATAATATATATTCATAAAAAATATCCTTATTACCATCCATTTAAATCTTAAATGAAATATGGATCACATCACTTCGTGGAGGTTGTAGTCCCCACGTATGCACGAGCGACATTACCTTTTTCCAATGTATCTATAGTTATGAAGGTATATATGAAATTATTATTGAATAATAATACTTATTTCAAAAATTTCTAAAATATTCAATATTATTATAATTATTATCGCAAAAAAAAATTCAATTAAATAAGAATGACACCAATACATGAAGACGGTAAGCAATATGTACACACGAGCGATGATTTTCCATTCCATATGATAGAAGAGATGAGGATAAAGTTCATTACAAAAATCATAATAAAATTTAAGTATATTTATTATACTACAGTAATAATTTTATTATCATTATAAAAATATTGAGGATGTAGAAGAATAAATAAATTTTAAAGAGTTAGAAAAGATGATTACCTATTCTTTTTTAACCTTCTTTTACATATCATAGGAAGGGATGTAAGGTTGTATTTGGAAGGTAAATGACCTATATAGCATATATAATGATTCTAATCAGATAAATAGTAAGGTTTTGTTGGTCTATGTTTCTCGATGTGGTGTAATGAAAAGAGATAAGGAGATTCCTTCTATAAGTGAGTGGAGGGGCACTCTTGGAATTACCGTGAGTATTATATTAATATAAATTAATTTTCAATGGAAAATAGATATAAATAGATATAATTAAAATATATGATTAGTATTATTATAAATTTACTCAAATTATTATATTTGGACTTGGTTTTGTTATGTTTTATCCCATATCTCTTAGTTTTAACCCCCTTAATAATTCGGAATATTACCACAATATGAAAGGTTTTACCTTAGGTGTCATTAATGTTAACTTAAAAAAATTAACCATAAATGGTAAAGGGAAGATATTTTAAGAAATATATTATCCCCCTTTTCTAGAATCATGGCATTTATGTTTTTTGAATAATTTATTAAAATGTTATTTTTAGAAAATATCATTAATGTTATTTTTCACACTATTAATTTAATTTGACTCTAATAACATCAATAAAAAGATATAATTTGAGTATAATACAGTTATGTAATAGTAGTATTTAATATGTATGTATAAAATTAATTGTATATAATTATTTTTCCTAATTGTATTACTTTATATAATTTTAATTTCATTTATTTAATTTTTTTATTAATTGAATAATTAACAAGTTTTCAATGTGTTAGAATTTAAGCTAATTATTCAATCAATAAATATTAAAAAAAATATAATGATAAAAATAAGTTTATTATGTTAAAAACAATATTTTATATTTATTCATAACATATTGTTATCCTTATATGAACTTAAAAAATAAGGTAAAAGGAAGAGATTAGATTTTTTGAATTTTCGTTACTAAAAAAATATAAATTTAAACACCAAGGTGCAATAAAAGTAAAATGTAAAATATTATAATTTGTAATGGTTATTTTTGAATTAATCCCCTAAAATGAAAATAAAATTAGGTGTTGTGTTGATTTTTTATGCCTAATCACATTTATTTTTAACCTGAATTACCTAATTTACCTATTAACGATGTGTTAAATATTTCTACAATTTTTATTCATAAAGGAAAAAATATAAGGGAATATTTACCAAATATTAAAATATTAATTCCATAAATATTATCTATTTTTTGATATTCCATTTATATATGTTGAAAATATAAATTTTAATATAAACATTAAAACACAAGGGAAAATTGTTTTTTGAAAAAAGTATTTTTATGCATAAAATTTAACATATATTGAATTCAAGGAAATTAATGATTGAAAATATATTATTCAAAATTAAATAGATCATATTAATATTTTTTAGAAAGAAATAAAAAAATAATGGAAATTTCAAAATAAATTTATTTAGCGATAATAAATTACATTATTTGAAAAAAATCGATATTCACTAAAAAGTCAACAATTTATAAAAGATCTAAAATTTTCAACCTATATTAATTTTGATATTTCTATTTAAAAATGAAATAAATTTTAAGAAATTATTTTTTTTTATTTTATAATTTAGTTTTTCATTAGATTCTAGAATAAAAATTTATGTATTGTGCTATTGTTTCTTAAAAAATAAAAGATTAATATAATTGAACCTTAGGAGTTGTAATTTTCATCAGAGATGAAATTTTACGTTTTCATGATTATTTTCAATGAAAATAATGTACTTAATATTTTGTATATTTTTATTATATAAAATTTATTTTCAAAATAGAATGGGTGTTTTCCTAATGAATCTTTGGAATAATATTTCAACTGAATATATTTTCACAATTTAGAAAAACACTTAATGATACTTATACTCCATTGGGGATATTTTTTAACGATGTTATTGTAATTCATTATATATATGGATTATGAGTATTTCAATGATATTTCAAGGGACCCATTTCTTTTCCTTGAGTTAATTGAGTTATGAAAGGAATAATGGTTATTTCTATTAAATGTATGATGAAATGCATAATCACTATTATTTATTCATGTTATGGTTATTCGAAATTGTTTTTTATGGATGGTTACATTATAAGCTAAAGACTTGTGGTTACATTATAATCCAAATATTATTATATATTTTATAAACCAAGGATATGTGGTTTCATTATATCCCTCCAAATTATTGGTTAAGGGGGAATCATATATAAGTTTTAGGATTCTCCTAAGAGATTATTAGAATTTAACATATATTATATTCAATTTTTATGAATGATTCTATGAGGGATATGGTAATGATATTTGATGATAAAAACACATTTTATCTATGATTTATATGATTTTTTATTTGATATTATGCTCAAGGAATATTTTCACATGTCTCATGACTGTTGACTTATATGACTCTTATCTTATGATAAAGCTTTATGCCATATTTAATTATTGATGTTATTAGGAATTGATGGGTATGAATCCTATTATATTATGTTCATTAACTTTGATTTTGTCATCATACCCTAATGATGATTTTTTCTCACTGATTACATTCAGTTTTTAATGATTATGATTACCCTAATTTAGAATTTGAGCATAACTATCTTAGGATTCATTTTCCTGAGGTTATGAAGAATGATTTTAAAAAGGTTATTCCTAAGAATGTTACTAGATTTGAAGAACTCAATTTGGGATTAAATATATTTTAATGAATATATTGTCTATGTATCCAACTTATTAAGTATTATTTTTTATCATAATTCTCTAAAAATAAAATCCCAAATGGACCTTGTGTATATAAGTTATCACATATTTCATTTTTTTTGTTTTATGTTTTGGATGGCTAAAATTTTGTAACGTTTATTAACATCATGGCCCAAATGAATTGACTATATTTCAAGTACAAGATCCCAGAGTGAGATTTCAAGGATTTTATATTGGGAGAGTAAATTAATAAAATGAATTATATGGTTTATTCTTCTATGTAAATAGGACCTATCAATCCCACCTGAGTGTCTATATAACTTGCATACTGGACCACTGCCTACCAGGATTGAGTTTTTGATGATGTTTTAGAAAGACTGAAAAGAGTTTTGTTACTTATTGATATTTATATTCTAAAAATTGAGTATGAAATAGGTAAATGTTACACCCTTATCATATTAGGTAATACATTTCTATAGACTTGGAGGACAATTTCAAATGTTACTAAATGAACTCTTTTAATTAATTTTTGAGAAAACACTATGATCCTTGTCATGATATACTATGTAATGTACCCGCATGATAGGAAATTAGTGTTTAAATTAACCCATTTTTATTTAAATTTTGTTTCTAAGGACAATATTGAAATGTTTGATGATATAATTCTATTAGAAGAAGCTTCAGAGTCACCAAATCTTTTTGTTTAATCGATTTTTTAAAATAAACATAATATTGATAGAATTTAATGTGATAATAAAACTTATTCTGATCATTTACTTAAAAATACCAATGATACATATTACTTACATGTATAGGATTAATATAGAGTGGATAATGAGTTAAAACCTTCAAAATAACAAACCCTTGGACATTAATTAAAGTTTGTCTCACAAAAATTTAAATATTATTTTTTAAAACAAAATAATAAATTTTTATTCGTAATTTCAAATCAATTTGATCCTAACTAATAAATCTGCTATTGTAAACATAGCAACAAAATTTTAGATCAATAGGATAGTCCTTATGAGGTATCCTTGGGATTATCACTCCTTCATTTATTCAAAATATTTTTCTATAAAGTGAGTCCAAACTACTGAGACACCCCCAAATAAGGATCAACCTAACTATCATGTATGTTATTAAAAAAATACCAAGAGACTATTAGGATATAGATCATATAACCAATCTTAGACACCCAATGGTTGGTTCTCTTTGAAATTTTTGAAATGAAATCCATATCCATTATCCAACAAAATGAGAATGAAGAGTTAGTGTGCACAAGGATTCCAAGTAGTTAGAGTGTTTTTACTAACTGTTAGAAATTAAAAAATATGATATTAAATGAAAACCTACCCATTACATTTATAGAATAAAATTTACATTGTATAACATGGAATTTCCATTACTATTTTCTTGATATAAGATTTGGGTATTTTTAGGTAATAATATATCCTTATGAAAAAGATAAAACCACATTCACAAGCTCATTTAATATGATTTACAACTAGAGGATTCCATATGGGATTTATAGTGCCTCTGGTACCTTTCAAATTTTGATTAAAAGTTTGTATATATACCTAATTGGGAGTTTATTGGAGGTATTACATAATGAATTTACTATTTATGATAATTTTTTCAAAATTTCCTTAAATGGTTGTAATTTATTTTTTTAGAAATAAATTTTGAAAAAATGATTTCAAAATTGATAAGAGTCATTTCATGCTGTAGAAAAAAAATTTCCGCATAATTTCCAAAGTTTGAATAAATGTAGATATGGAAATAATAAAAATTATTTGTACACTATCTTACCGTACCATAGTGATTCACATTAAATGCTTTTTAGAAAATACTTGATTTTATTGAAGGTCTATTAAGTACTTTGAAAATATTTGTTTACCCTTTACTAATCTACCAAACAGGGATCCTTTGTATTTGAAAATTCATATAGTATATATTTTTATAAGATAAAATTGATCATTTCCCAAACTCCTGTAATCATCCCACTAGACAAGAATGGAACCATTGTGCTTATATATGATGCTTAAAATAATGATTTAGAAGATTTTATTACCTAGATAATTGTTGGAGACACACAAGTGATAATATACATATCACATACACACAAAAAACCCAAATAAATTAATCAACCATAGTGAAATAGTTTTTGAAAATTGTTGCTACATTAGAAATATTTTTGTCATACCTATTAGGAAATAAAGTAATAGTTAATTATGAGCATGAAACACTGAATTATTTGATCATGAAAGATGAATAATACCCAAGGATAGTGAGGTGGATGTTGTTATAAAAATAGTGTAAATTTTATATACATGAAAATAACGGATATGAAAATAAGATGTCAAACAACATGAATATATTTTAAAAAACGCTTTTGAGGTAGACTCACTAATTACAAATAGTTGGATGACTCATTCCTTGATGAAAATTTCTACAAATCCTCAAAAGTTCAATGGAATACTCATGTAGTGATATATATAGGCACATAAAAGGAGCCCCTTATATATTTTGAAAAAAAAAATAAATTAAAATCTGAGAAAAAATGTATGTTTGTGAAGATCTGTACATATGGAATATTTATAATGACCATTTAATTATAAGGGGTTCCCATAAAAAAGAAAATAAATATTTTCTTTCGTTTTTATAGACATTATAATATAAAGTCCATTTTGGGCCTTTAATAATTTTTAATAAAGTGTTGAAGATACATTATTTTAGCCTCTTATTTTTAATGTTTCTGTTAAATAATGTAAAACATGATCAATATATTAAGTTTATGTTAGTTTTTTAAAATGTAATAAAATTCCCCAAAAAATTGTTAATTTTTTCCGAAGCGTTAGATATGTGTGGATTAGATTTCATATGTCCATTTTCTATCTCATTTTTATTATTCTACATTCTATTAACATTATATATTATTTGTATGTGGATTGAAGAAAAATCCACTCAAACAAAAAATCTTTAACTATGTTTCTAAAATTAAACATGTTTTTAGATTTTGTATACCCATATCCATAATCAGGGTCAAAGTTGTGAACTTATGTAATAAGAAAATAGAATACCATATGAAGAGGTATAGAGTGAACCAAAAGTCATTTAATGGATATCACCCAAAAAAAGTTAAAGAGAGGTTTCCAGGAGAGGGATAAATAATATTCTATAGAAAACAATGAAATCCATCAAATGGGAAAAGATTTAGAACCTTAATCATGAACTATGGGAATACAGAAATTCCTACAAACCAATTTATGTAATATCACTTATATTATTATTTATAGAAAATAGTTCTACCCAATATTTTTTTGGTTTTATTAGTTCCAAGTTCAATGATGCAAGAAAAAAATATAGATCACCAAAATTTATCTTGATCAGAAAAATAATGATCAGACAAATGAATGATTTACTTGAAAGAAAATTAAGACATCAAGAGGATTAATGATAGTTTATCAATGATATCATATGGATAAAACCCCTTAAAATAACTAGAGAGACAAATCAATGAAGCTTCATTAGAATGATAAATATGATGTTATACTGGACAAAGTGATTAGATGTTTTATAAAATGAAAATATATATGGAGTTCTTCTAGAAATTCAACATTGATGTCATGAGACATTAAATTATAATGACTTAAGATATAAAAATGTAAATGATTTCAGTAAAAATTCTATGAGTCCAATGGATAGATAGTTCCTAAAAAAATGGAACTAGGAAATGTTTTTAGAAGAAAAAGAATAAATTTATGACTCCTCTAGATTGAGGAAGATGAATGTGTACTAGAAAATATATATCAAATAGAGGAGTTCTTAGGAAGACATATACAAAAAACTAATTCTTAATTTATGAACACTAGTTAGATGTATTAATGAGAATTTAAAACCATTACTAACTAATTAATGTGATGATTATTGGATTTTATTTTAAATATAATTAATCTATCTAAGATTTTTTGGAAGGTTAATGAGATTGTTGATGCCAATATTTATGGACACGTTCATTATTAATAGGGAATTTGATTATTTTGAAAGTTCAAAAGGTTTTAAAATATTATTTTACATTAGTGGGAAATTTAAACTATAGAAAACTGTTATTCATTAAATATTAGAGGAAGTAAGCATATATAAATGTGTATAATATTCTTGGGGATTATATATTTATTATATATAAAAGGTGGCAGATGTGATGGTGTTTTTCAGAGATAGGTAGAGAACAATATGTGGTTCCAACAATGATCTTTCTTCATTGAATATAAAGAGAATCAGATGGAATATATCTAGAAGGAGACCAAATAAATATAAACTATAGGCTAGAACGTGTACCAGACAATGAATGTGCATCACACATAGGTGAATCTCAAACAGGTGTACCAGAATGAGGTGCGACAGACAAATTTCATTAGAGAGATGATAATAGAACAATGTGTTCCAAAAGGACTCTTATTGAAGATCATTTATATAAAAAATTATTGAAAGGGTATTTTGAGTAAATCTATGTATTTATAAAATCAGGAAGAATATTTTTTACCAATCTTCTCTTTAGATAGTTGTTGAAGGGATTCTATAATTTTTATATTGGAAATAGAGATTCAATGTGATTATAGAGAAAAAACTTATAATGGATAATATATTTCTATAATGGATCAAAAAATGAGAAGGATGAAATTTTGGTGGGGTTTATAATTAGTTTTTGAAAAATCGTGTTGTTGGTTATTAGAACTAATCAAGAAGGAAGTGGAGATAGGAAGGGTAGTTTGGTGTATAACCAACTATATAGGAAGAGTAGATCATTGGGGTTTATAAATAGGGTTATATAGAGGAATGATTACTGTGGTGTATTATCAGTTTCTACCCCTGACTTTATAATCATGAAATAAGTTACTAAGAAATCCATGTTTTGTATGATAACCAATATGGTAAGGGGTAGGTCATTTTATTGAACCATGAAAATTACATGTGTTCACCTCTCATTATATTTACAACAAATGAGGAGATCCTTAGAGATAAAATTTAGTAGATAAAAAATCTAATAATTTTAAAAGGATGAGTTTAGAATAATATTTCATGGAATAAAATTTATTATTGACTCAGCCATTCCCCTATTGGTGATTTGACACTGATAAGGAACTTCATGTGTTATAAATGGGAAGGATTCATATAAGAGATGAAAATATATACTTAGGATAGGGAATAAGAATTTAGTGAAAAATAGGTTTATCCATATATTATATGAAAATAACTATCATATTATGAACAATATTATGTTTTCATTGTTCTATATATTGACCTAGAAGAGAGAGATACTGAAAAAATGGTATTTCCTCTCATTAATGAGGTTGATAAGATAACAGCTAATAACAGAAATCTTGAAGATGATGGAAAAAATCAATATTCAATTTCAATATATATTTCTCTCAGAAGGATAATAAAAATATTATTCTATTATCAGTAATTATATAAATTTGGGATTAGTTGAGAAGCATATATGAAGGAATCATGAAATTGAAGGAGCATATTTTGAAAATATAGTGGATTAGATTTCAAGATCCTTATATGGATGAAGAAGAAGATATTAATGATTTGTTTATAATGTTAAATAAAATTTTCATAAATATATGAATTTTTAGTTAGAAGAAATATGATTCTACTATTTAATAAAACACATATGAAACTTTTTGGGTAGGTTTTATAAATAGTGTCAATTCTAGAAGTTTAAGAATATTTAACTCTTGATGAAATTTAGAATATTCTTAAATAATATGAAATGTGAAATGAAATAATCATTATGAATAAACATCATCAAAATATGAGAAGATCAAAAAGGAAAAAATAAAACAAGTTTAGGAAAGTAAATAAAAAATATTAAATTTGGTTGAAATTGAGAAAATGTTAAAAGATGTTAATGAAATTTTTTCTGAGATAGAGGAAGAGTTATTATAAACATAATCCATGTTTCTAAAAACATGGAGTATGTAAAAAAAATTAATGAATGCTTTTTCAAAGGTGTTGAGATTAAAGTTAAATCTTCTCAAGATTTTGAAATAAAGAGTCCAGAGAGGTTGATTGATTATATACCCAAAAAATATCGATTTATATATCATTTTCCTAACAATTTAGGCTAAAAATAAAATGTTAATTTTGAAAGGACCAAGAATATTAATGAGAAATCAACTTCAACAGAGGATTGGAATACAATATAGTGTCTCCCCATAGAAAAAATACACCCATAGTTTGTAAAGAGACAAAAATAAAATCATCAAAGAAGAATTATTACTAGTGGAAAAAATAATGAATATCTCCCACTATAGTTGTTGGGGAGTATTTTGGCACAAATCGGACGCCTTCAAGTATAATATTTCCCTACTATTAAAGATTTATGATTCAATAAGTATATATGAGAAACATATAATGGAAAACATTTCTATGGGGGGAAATGTGGATGAAAATAAATTCTGGGAGGTGAATAAATATAAAATTTCAAGTGAAAGATGCGAGAAACCCAAGAGAGTTTAACAAGTAAAGAAAAACTTCATATTAGTTTTTAATGATTAAATATCCAAGGGAAAAGTTAAAGAAGAAGGGTAGAAATATATTGATTAAAAAGTAATGAAATAGGCTTCATAAAATAATTACAAAATAGATTAATTGTTTTCCATATATAATGGTTTGATCATTCAAAATATGTCTGATAGATTTATTAAATGTTGGTATGGTACGACATATTTTTTTACCATCTTACCGGGCCCAGATGAAAGTATAACAAATATTTTAGAAACTCAATGGAATAAAGATATTTTAGTGACTGAATATAAAATAATTGATATATAAGGAATAAATAAATAAGAATAAATCCATTATGAATTTTATGAGGTCTAATAAAAAGAAATAAAAAACATCCCATGTCATGTCTATTATGAAGAAGAATAAGTATATATAGAGGGAAATATCTCAATATGATTGTTTCTTCTTTGGAACACTTTGAATCATCCTTATTCCAATTAAGATTTAATATTTTGGACTAAATCACAAGGAATTAGAGAGGATTACGTAAAGGATATGGTTTAGTGTTTTAGTAGTTCTTATTTTAAATAGAGATTCTCCTCATGGAACATTAATAACAGCATGCTGAAGGATAATTTGATACCCTTTAGGGGAAGGAAATATAAATATGAGGTTTTATCTTAACAAACTAAATTATTTTTCCCTGACAAAAATATGGTAGAATGATTTTGAAGGTGCAATAGTAGGTGTTATAGAAAATATTCACCACCATGATTATACAATATTTTTTCCAAAATTAGGTTCCATCTAGTGTAATTAAAATTTTAAAATTAATAAATATTTGTTTAAAGATTCATGTTATATTATTCCTCTCCCTTGATGAAGGAGGGGGTATTGAGATGAACCCTATGTAACCATTTTCATTTAATTTTCAATAAGGGGAAGAAATATTGTTGGGAGAAAATGCACATGGAGGAGAAAAATTTGAGAACACACATTTAATTTGTTGATGTGTGACAAAATGTGATAATATTGAATATAAACATAAAGGGAGATATTTTTCTACAAAGATGGTTTGGTTACATGTATCATAAATAAGATAATATTTTTTTTTAGATAAATTAATTTTGAGTAAATTTGACTATTTTTAAGGAAGTGTTTTTTTATTTTCTAATAAAAATTATAAGTTAGATGATATTAGGATGATCGTAAAAGTATGGAACAATATGAATAATTTCATGATCTTAGACATGCTTTTAAAATGGCTGAAGTTATATAATTTTATCAGATAATGTTTTATGCATTCCAAGTTAAATTCTTTTACTATTCATCCATGTGAAGATTGATCATTGAAATTATCCTGATCATATGCAAGATTATTGGACAATGAAAAGATATATCAAATAGTGGTGCATGATATATATATATATGATAAAAGATAAATTTTCATTGTTAACATATGGGGGAAACCCATGAAGAGATATATTAGGGAAAATATATAATGATTCATCAGAATTAGAAACATTAATTTGTACTATAAATAGATATTTTATGTTCTAACTGATGGAAAGGTAGATGGAGTTCTAAAAGCCCAAAAACCATGATGTAATTTGTTCAATAATTTTGATGACATTAAATAAATAAATATAAATGTTTCTTAAATAATTTATATGAGTACAACAGACATAGGATTTCTAATGAAGTGGAATAAAAAAATTATAGTTGAAAACGAAAATATTTATGAGTCCACCAGATATAGGAAGTTGAAGGTCTACCACACAGAGTCCATTATATATAGTGCTTATTAACAAAACATATTAGACAGATCTACCTTAATATTTGTAAACGAGATTGAGGATTTGATTAGTATTATATGAAATTTTAAAGACATCAATATGATAATTATGAGAAGTTATTTCAATTGATAGAAATCTATTCATGATTTATGGATAGTTTGAAGAGATCATTAAGCATGATATATGTGGAAAAATTAAATAAGAATGTTAACTCCAATTATTTAGGATGTTGTGAAAGTTTTCAAACTATTCTTGAGTTGAGTGGTACATTTAAACTATAGAATTTGAATATCTCTTAATTTATGGTGGAAGTATGCCTATATGAAAGGGTTTATTCTTGTTGAGAATTATTGATTCTTTTTTAAAAAATAGAGTAGAGGTACTGATTTATTTAAGAGATAAAGAGACAGAGAGAGAAAAGTATGAGGTGATAACCTATATCCTATTAGGTTTATGAATAGGATAAGTAAACCAAAGATATCTAATTAAGGATCCATAATATATAGATTTCTGAATTAATAGAGTGCCAAATGACGAAGGAACATTGGACAGAGGCATATCATAGTTAGACATACTAGAAATCAGTAAAATGGTCAGATTACAATAGACATAACCCAGACAATCGGGGATTACCAAATAGACTATTGGAAAAGAACAATAAATATAATGTTCTTGATGTGTTATGTTGATTATCTCTTAAAATTCACAATACCAAGAAAAAGTTTCGAGACCAACAGAATATTCTGAGTGTTGTTTATGATCATAAAGAAGTTAAACGTAGGAGAAGGTGATCCAACTAGGTTATAGAGAAATAAAATCTAATAAAAAATATATTTTTAAAGAAAATAAAAATAATAATAATGAAGATCATGTAGTCGGGGCATATAACTATTTTTTAAAGAAGAGTTTGGCTAGGTAGTATAATTAGTCAAGAAGGAAGAATATAACTGAAGGATAATTGGGGGGTATAACCACTTAAGAAAAAATATTATATTTTCAGGGTGTATATATAGTGTTATCTTGAGGAATAATTATTGGAGTTTAGATCTATTTTCATTGTATTCCTTTGTAATATTGGAAGATGTTACTAAAAAATTCATGTTGGGGTGGATAATGAACATAGAAAGAAGTAGGTTATTAAATTAAACTTCTTCAATAATATGTGACAATAACTTATTATTTATTATACATAAAAGGAGAAGTTGAGAGATCTATTTGAGTGTATAAAAACTGTTACCTGATTTAGAGGTTTAGTTTTTATGAATAATTCATAAATGAAAAATGGATCATTAATTAACCCCTCCCCTACTCAGTGATATCACACTAATCTAAGAATTTCAATAACTTTATCACTTGTTAGATGAGCTGCATCATAAAGCCTAATAGTATATGTATGGACTGAACATGTTGTTTGGAACAGTTAGAGATCTTTGGATACTACTAATGAATGAACCTAAGGACATCAGAAGGTATGTATAGGAACACCCCATTTTATAAGTATAAGGCCAGATCTATCTATGATATACTCATATAGAGAAGTGACATTAATGTTAAAGATAATGTGATGATGTTATCGTCAAGAATAAATCTTATTCTGGGTAATATTCATTCATAATTGACTAGAAATTATATAGAGACTAATGGATTTACAATTGGTTCAGTTCAGATCAATAGATAAAAATTTCAAAACCCCTTCATGGTCAATGGAAAACAGGTGAATTTTTTCTATTAATACCTCTTCAAAGAACCAATAATGGATCAAAATTCCTCCCATATTCTTTTGAATAAAGTACTTCTATGATTCCCCTTTCTCCCAAACAAGTTTAGAAAAAATCACATTAAAACTAATTTACAATCATAAATACAAGCTTTAATTAACTAGAATTGTGTCTAAGATAAGTGTAGGGGAGAGGGAAAGGTATCATAGGATGCACAAGCATTTTATTATTTAATTTAGTTTTTTAATGTTTTTTGTCAAAAAATAAAATAATCCAAAGGGATCCGAGGAATTTTATTGGATTTTAAAATAATTTATACATGTCATTTTTAGTGTATTTAGGTAGGAAAACATGAGTTGAATGATGTCCTACATATGGAAAATACAATAATATAGTGGAGGGAGTTCATTGGTTCCAATATTAGTAGTGTCATATGATTTATGAGTGAATAAGATGATTGTTTCATATATATTTGATATTACAACTCGGAGAACAAGTGTGAGTGAAAATATTATTTTGGAATTGAAATTATAACATGAGGACACTAGATTTCTCAACATAATTCAAGAAAACAAGCGATCTATGAAAGAAAACACCTTGTGGAGAAAACAACAAATATATTTATATGAATCATTCTAAATTAGATTAATATGTGAAATTGGGATCTCATAATGAATCTATGAGACATTAAGCACTAGGTGTGTGAGTAATAAATTCTAATGTATATATATATTAATTTAATTTCGTTATATATATATGGGAAAAAATAAATAAACAAATAATTTTCAAAATATATTCTTTATGGTGAGGGAAATATTATACCCAAATAAATAAGGGGTAAATCTTATTATAAAAATATCATTTTATTTTATCAAAAATGTGGAAACATGAACTATAGTTTAAGGATGAGGAGATAGAGGTATAAATGGAAGTTAAACTTGTTAAAATTGTAAATATACCTAAATATATCTATTTCAATAACAAAAATAGGGTATGAACTTAATTGAAGTGATAGATTAAAATTAATTCATAAAGAAGATAAATACAATAATTGATTAATGTATGATTTTATTATTCTGTGGTTTGTGTTCGTGAATCTAGGACAAATTTTCATATTATAATAAAAAAAAGTGTTTTTATTTTCTGAGAGTGAAATATTCAATGTGTGGGGTAGTGTTGAACTATTAAATTTTATAAAACAATCTTTAATTCACTATTATAATTCCCCCAATCCATTCTAAAATCCATATATTAATGATATTTTTAAAACATGTTGTGTCTTGAGTGTAAAAAAATATATAATATAAATTATTTCCTCTTTGTGATAAAAACTAATTCAGTTTTTAATATGGAATTAAATTCCCAAATTGTTTCAATATTGTTTTAAATTTTTTTACCCATCTTTAAATATATTGAGATATGTTTATCGATTTAATGATTTTTTTGTTAATAGGTTAACCAACCCCAAGTGAATATCTCTAGATATCACATGTGAAATATATTAAATATCCTAAGGCAACCATAAGACTCTACATACTATGGAAATATTTCAAAAAATGGTAACTTGTTTGACTACAAGTGAAGTTACCTTAAGACTGGGGTCAATTATAAGACATATAAGAAACAACATTGATATAAAATTCACCTAAACTACTAAAAATGTTGATTGAACATCAAAAAATAATGATTGTACATTTGTGAACTATGATTGGATCAACTAGGAGATATAGGTACATAATGTTAACTTTACATTTCCTCTACTATATAAAAGTGAAGAGAAAGATTCAAAGGCTTCATAAAGGTGGTAAAAAGTTTTGTACGGTTCACCTTTGTAGCCAATTCAGTATGTAAATATTAACAAAAAACAAATTTCAAGGTGAATGAAACCTTTGAGACACTATATCATTGTTGATTCCACAGTTTGGTGCTTAATTAAGTGTATATATTCTAATACAAATAGATAACACTAATATTGTTTTGATATATAAAGGTACCTACATACCTTTGATGGTTATGTCCTGCTAAAACATTGCTACTGAATGGTCACAAGAATATTTCAAAGGTTATGTAAGGGTTATTCATACAAATATAATGGTAATCTAAGATCCGATAATCTGTGTAAAGTCAATTTCAATGTAACAAAGTTGCATCCCAGTAAAGTTAATGTTGTGTAAAATTCCACTATGAACACATACATTTCATTATGATATTACCATTATTACACATTTTATATAAGGTTCTCCATATAACATATGTATAACTTCAGAAAATCATAGTAGCTAAAAAAACCACTTCCATTACGTTGGTTTAGATAAACCCGGGAAGAAACTCTCTAGATAGACCCACAAAGATCTTATAACAAATAAAGGAGAAGGACATAATGGAGATAATTTCAAGGAATATTGAGTATTCAATATTCTCAATCACAACCATCAAACTATTAAAATTGTAAAAATGAATGAAAAATGAATGTGATGTTTAGGTTGAATTTATTATTGATGTTTCAGGATATGAGTATGTGAAACTCATGTGGAAGGGGGATCCCCTACAAGCAAGTTATAAATAATCTATATAAATAAAAACAAGGTCTATTGAGGAGATGTGGATATGAGTATTAATATTTGATCATTGAAGCTACTGGGTATTCTTGTTTTCATTTCATTTTTTTAATACTATGTTAATTGTTCACAAGTGAACTAGTGGTCAATCAAAGTAAAATTCCCCTACTCCATATTACTGAGTTTGGTTCATTGTTATTACTATCTCCATCTCATTTCCCTATATATTGTTTTGATTTTTTAATCAGTTGGGGGTTTCTATTGACCTTTTTCAATTAATTTATTCTTCTAAAATTTTTATAATTTTACCCAAAGGCAATTTGGATTCACTCCACTATATGAAATAGGGAGATGTGGGATGGTCTGAGGATGATTAGAGATGTAAAATTAGAATGAATTCCATAATTAGGGGATATAAGGTCATTTAAATTATTATTTAAGCTGAAACAACAAAGTTATAATAATGAATGATATATTTTTGATTGGATAAAGAGTTAAGAAACAACAACAATAATGATTCAATTGGAGAGTAAGGGAATGATCTATGATTAAAAGGTTATTTCTATAAATATATTTTAAACTAATAAAACTCATTAACTATCTTCAAATACACACACACACACACCTAGTACAAAAAACAAGATAAGGACCCTCCCAAATCTCCCTCCTCTGAATAAAAACTATGATTCCCGCTATTTCTACATTAAAACGATGTTCATAAATATTATTTCTAAGGTCCACATGACATGTATCTAATCAATCACAAATACTTTAAAAATATTATAAATAAATACTATAATCTTCTTGACGATTAATTATGATGAAATTTTTAGTGTAACTTCTAATTTTTTCCATCTTTATGTTGTGGTGGATCCTTTTAAATATAAATATATGAGGATAAATTAAATTTCATATAAAATTATTTCTTCTTCTATTTTCGAATATTTTGTTCAAAAAATCTATATCTGTATCACTCTGTGTAATTTAAATTTTATTTTTTAATTGAATACATTTTTTACCTCATGGGAATGATATTTATATATCTTTTAGAAATATTCACATTATATGAAATGTTAAAAAAAGTTGAGAAATAAATTTAGATAAAAACATAGGAAACCTAGTTTTCTATTATATAACATATGAGACCTAGTGGATCAGGTATTGACTTTGAGAGCTTTGGGGGTCAGATCACAGTTGACCAATTTTTTACTAAATACATTCAACTTAATCATTTTCTTCTATTTTGTTGATCGAACAACTGTTACCCTTTAAGATGTATAGAACATTAATGGAAACCATAAATAAATACTCCCTTAATTTAGTTCATATAATATAATGGGAAAAACACAAAGAAATGTTTCATGGTTTTCCCTTGTGTGGGAATGTACTTCTTAACATGTTTAGTTATAATCCTGGTATGTATATTTTTACAATGTTTGTAAGTTTTTCAATGGGGAAAGGTGTTATCCTTTAACCATGAAGATGTTTCAAATTGAAGTATTATTCCACTTTAATAAGAAATTGTATATGATTACTCCGAAAAATACTATTCTGATATTTGGTAGAAATGGGGGCATTTTTATACTGAATCCACTAATCATAATGGGTTATTCATGATCTACTTGATGGATGGATATCTATCTACCACCGGAACATCTAATATACTTAGCCTGAATATCAGCATGCCCTCCCATTCAAATATATTAATTTCTGAAGACATTAATATTCCTTGAACTTTTGAGTATAAATAATTTATATATTTCATTTCATGTTGGTCAAGCCCCAAATTTCTGGTCACATGAATCATAATAACCAACTCTAATTTTTCAGAACAATATTTTTTGTTCTTCTCTAAACCTTGACCCAGATAAAAATCTAGAAAATATAGGTTGGTGACTTCCTCAAGGATTTTATTCTTCATATCCTATGTATTATTCTCATAATCATAATGAGAAAAACTATATTAATAAAAGAGAAAATTCTTGATAAATTTGATGGGTTTATATACATAAAATTAAACTCTCTACCCATTTCTATTTTCAATACACTAAAAATTATCTAAAATATAAAATCCATGTTAAATATCATGAAAACACAACATCAAATCTCCTTGAAAATCCAAATCAAATATATTAAATAATCATGTAATTTACTTCATGATTATTAGATATTTTTAAATCCAACATACCATCATCGATTTAACAATGACATCACAATGTTCATGTGAATTCATTTAACATTTTTCAGTGGATTTACTTCCATATAAATCAGAATACACTTTTTTGTGTTCTATTGTTACTTCATATCAACTCAATAATCTACTGCCTTCAAAATATAAATTACCTTTGATATGAAAACTTATGATGTTGGTTGTCTCAATCCATTGTAATAAAACTTTGATAAAAATAATCATACAACCTAAAATTCATAATATCTTTACTATGATCATCACATATTTAAATAAACTCATATTTAATCATAATTTTTCTTCCAAAAAATTTATGTTCATGAAATTAAATGTCAAATAAATGAACCTCCCGACTGATCATCAATTCAATGAGTTAGCTGAACAATGTCCCCTAACATTACAGCTTCCTCTTATAGAGACATTACAACATTTTACCTTCATTATATATCCTTATAATGATGTTTCAGCATAAGATTTTGTGAAGACATTGTACATATTTCCTTTTCTATAATGAGGGAATAAACTCTCTATTTTTGGTTAATATCAACTTATATTGTCTCGGGATCAATCTTGATGACATTTAATATTCTTATGCGAGGTTAAATCTTCCAATCATCCTATATTCTTCATTCTATGAATGTATACAATGATATTCAAGAATATAGTTTCATATTGATTTAACATAGATATAAATCTAGTTAATTGAGTATTATATATTCCTATCTACATCCTTTTAAATTAAAATAACATCCCATTGACAATTATCTTTCTAAATTCATCACATTTTTTTCACATAAACAACTATTTATAAATCATTAGATATAAAATAGGATTATTGATAGAATACTCTCTATGAGCGTATTATATAGTCATCAAAAAGAAAATATTTACTTTTCCTCAATACTTTCATTGAAATGAGTACCTACTATCATATAATCTTAACCAATGATATCTTTTTATAGCAGAACATGAATTTATGGGGTTCTAACATCAAATGGTTTCATCATCTATCATGTGAACATCGATTTACTTCTATAATAGTATAAAAAATTTCACCTTCAACATTTTCAATGAATTTAACACAAATTATTTTTAAAAATATATATTATATGATCTTAATCATCCATTTGGTACTTCAATATCCCACATTATATTTTTTTGTAGATTCTTATTCAAAATCAAATCCAATAATATCTACCCATATTGAAAATACATTCAATGTCACTTATTTATATTTATTTAAACTTTTTTGAGAACTATAACTTCACCATTTTTCTACCCTAGTAATATGATTTGAAAAATACCATATTGAAATCTTATTTTGACGGAGCAAGGGTATTATAATTTTTAATCTTTTTCCAATATAGTACATTGAATTAAAAATAATTAATTTTTTTATATAAGGGTGGTATACCTTTTTCATTTATAAATGAACGATATATCAATGATCTCTAATTCTATATGAGCTATTTTTAGTATAGAATAGAAGGGTGATTAATAATGGATACCGAATTTATCTATAAAATAATCAAGTGATTCGAGATTTTAAAATGTTTTCATCTAGGGAAATTTTAATATTTTTTCAATTAATCTTATAGATATATCTCAAAGAACTGATAAAAATATTCATAAAAAAATGTAAGGTTTTCCCACTTTAAAATAATATTTATACATTTTTATAAAAGGTCAATTATTACATTTTTATTTAAATTAAATATCAAATGAGGACGAGAGAGTATAGAAAATTTACATTAAATATGAAAATAATTCTATTCTCTAAATTTTATAATAATGAAAATTCATTGAAATCATCCAAATAATCTACATCATGGAACCTCAATTCTTCAATATGTTGTACATTTCATATACAGTTACTATAATCTTCAGTTTTGAGGATTTTGGAGCTTTAATTTTAAGGAATAAAGTCATATGATGTAGAAAAATTCATACACTACCACTTATCAGTTTTCTAGAACCACTTGCTTTAGAAACACTCCCCTAAAAGGGTGAACAAAATGTTCATTTTTTACCATAAATGAAATTCTAAAGAATTATGTAGTTGATATCATATTGGGATATAATTTTCCATGATGGATAAATTCTGGTTTCTTTAATTTTTACAAGGAACAATTTACTCTTTGTATTCTCCTAGACAACATCATCTTCCATCCATTTCTGATGAGAAAATTCGTAATATAAAAGGTATTTAAGTGGTTCAACCATTATATATAATTATAGAAATATGTATAAGGGATATTTTTGAACAAAAAAATTCTATTCACATTAACATTTTTCTTTTTCATACAATTACCCAGAAATTTTTGGTCAATAATCTTCTTTGGAATCAATAAATTCTTTCACATTCATTAAATTTAGATTTTTTGTAGCTTTATTAATTATAATTTCTAGCAAGAAACACTAACTCTTATTTTCTTCCCTTACATATTAACTATTTCTTATATTTATCTTCAAATTTTCCAAATAACTATCAAAACCTATTTGTAATTATATTTTGACAAAAAATTCTATTTCTCAGTAAGATTTTTATCTTCCAATAAATGATGACACTTCTTTAAAATCTTATTTTACCCATCAAAGATAGTTATGAACTTATTAAGAGTATTTAAAAGCATTATATATCATCTAAAAAGTTTATTTTATTCCATTAATTTATTATTCAATGGAAACTTCTGATAATACTCAACTTCATAATCAAATATTTTTTCTAAAATTAATATCTTTTTTTCTCTTACTAGATTTATTTTTGTTTTTACATGATTTTTCATGCATTAATTTGAAAATTCATGAATATATTTAAACTATACATGAAGGGATACTTCTATTTACAATAGGATGTATAAATCATTAAGGAACACCCTGGACATGTACTCTCTTATATAATTCATAAATATAATTTAATATATATATATATATAATGTTTCTCCCCAATGTGGGAAAACTAAAAAATTCTTTGTTTAGTTATTATCTCAACACATATACATTCATTTTTTTAAAAATAGTTATAATAGGTGGAGTTGTTATTATTTACATACGAGGATGATTCAAATTGATATTATATTCCCTATGTTATACAAGTACATATAATATTTTCCCAAAAGGATCCTATAACTTTTAGTTAGAATGGTGTAATTGTTTATATAAGAACCACTAATATTAATGTGTTATTCATGAACTTCCTCATGGAATGATCTTATACGACCACATAAACATCTTATATACTTATCAGGAATATTATATTGTCCTATACTTTTACTAACATAGTTTATGGAGCCATAAAAATTCAATAGACGTTAATGTCTAGATCTTCTATGAGTTTCACATGACATTAGTATGGACCTAAATTTTAGTCATCTAGAACGAAATAAATCAAACTATTTCATAAAAAAAATAAATTTGGATACTCTTATAATGATATCCCAGATTAAATTCAATTAAATTTTTGTTGATAAATTCCCCTCTTCTTTTTTCTTCTTTGCCAAAATATTCATCCCCCATTTTATGTGAGATCAACCAATTTTATGGAATAAAGCTTTATTGATAAATATGGTGAAATGTAATTTCTAAATTCTGAGGCATTGGATGTTTTTATTTTGGAATCCTTCCCAAATATTATAATATATTAGAGTAAATACATATATCTAAAAAACCCAATTCCAAATATTAATTCAACCTAACTGAAAATATAACATAGTGCAATGACCATTCCATCATGAATATTTGATCATTTAAGGTATAACATGGAATCATAAATTTGAATTTGACTTTAAGGTGATCATGTGAAGTCACTCATCATCCTCATGTGGATATAATTTAATATAAATCAGTCTACTCTTCATTTTGTTTGAACTCTATTTTAACTCAACTCAATATTATATATCATTTATAACTTTGAATAGCTCGGACATGAAAACCTATTCTACTGGTAAATTGAATCTATTACCCCTACATACCATTTGAACATAATCTTATAGAATCCAATTTTGATCAAATCAATTTATAATAATCATAACTTTTAATAAACATAGATTCAACAAATTTTGAACTTCAAATATGTGTTTTTCATGTAATAAAATGAATATAACATGCATCATCTAACTGATCATTGACCATTTGACTAAGCTCAATATTCTATATGTATTTCATATATTCCTATTCTAGAGACCTTCCAGCATATTACACCCAGTATATCCTATATTGATGATGCTTCTATCATAATACTTTACATTACACATCACTTTAGGCCTTTACCGTATTCATGGACCCAACACTTTATATGAGGTGATGTTCACATAACACTATTGTTTGATCATTATCATGGAATTTATCATTTATTTAATGTGTTTTTTAAATTTAATTATCATAGAATCTTATTTATCGATAAGAATACATTCTAACATTTGATCATCTTTTCTATCCATAAATAACACAAATCATAAATCTCTCCAATTGAGTCCAAAATCTTCCTATTTTTCATCTTAATTATTCAATAGACTTGGTATATAAATTTATAAATCAAATATTATCACAATTTATATAAAATAAAAATAATTCAACAATTTTCAAATGTTACAAATGCTTTCAGATATAATAATATCCATGAATTTTACCTCATTTAATCGAAAACTCAATTTTTATTTCTCTTCATTACTTTTGGTGATACAATTTTATTTTAACATTATTCAGTGTCATCTTCAGATAATAGAATATGGCGCTATGGTATTTTTAGTTCTAATTGTTCCATTATCTTCGGTGTGGAAATTCAGTGTACATACTTCAAGAATTCCCACATAGAACATCAGCTTCATTTTATTCATTGACTTTGAAACACTTTTTGGATAAAAATAAAATATAAATCATAATTATTCATTCATTATGTAAATAACCATATTAATTTTTTTCAATATCTATTACTGAGTAAGTTCAATGATATAAATCCCCCTTATTAAAAATAAAATAAAAGTATATTCTACATCTACCTATGTGATTTATATTAAGGATCCTTTATCATTTTTATGTCCATTAGTAATCTAAATTTTCATTCCAAGTTTGAAAATCATATAGAGTTAAAATATATTGTTATCATTATTCATATTCTCCCCTGATATTTTATTGGGATCAATAATATTTGTATTCATGATAGAATAAAGTAATCTTTTTTCTTAAGGTAATGAATAAAAAATTGATAAAAATAAGGTATATTTGATTTATTCTTGGTTTCAAAAAGAATGGTGAATAATCACCAAACCCAAATATATACATAAAATAATAAATTGATTATATATTGTGAAATGTTTATTTATTGGTTAATTTTATAGTATTTCTAAATAATATCTTGCATTTATCTCTATAAAATAGATAAATAAATATTCATTCCAAGAAATGGTAGGTTAATTCCCCTTTGTAAGATAATTCATACTTTTTCAATAATGTTCAATTTTATAAATTTATTTTCAAACATATGTTTTCAAATAAGGATGGGATAGTTTGTAACATTTATCTTATAGATAAAACACCTCACTATCTATATTTTGAAACACTACAACTTCATCTAAATCATAAAAATAACCTTAATCTTGGAATATAAATTCTTTAATCCACCAGGAAAATGGTATCTGGAGACAATTATACAAGGTTTTCTAGATTTTAGCTCTTCAATTTTTCAGAAAAAAGTTTTATGAGCTATCCAAAGTCATATTATATATATTATTAAGTCAATGGAAGATTATATACTACTTCACTTCACCAAAAGCTGTAAAATCAATTTTCATTCTTTTTCATGTACATTTCAAATAATAATGATATGGTTTATACAATAATTATTTATATTTTCTCATGATAGATTACTTCTAGTGTTCTATATTTTTAACAAGGCACACATTTCTCTTTGTCTTCCCATGGACAATATGAGATTCCCTCTTTTTTGGTTGATAACATTCTGAATATATGTGGGAGAGGGGTGGTTCTTCTATTATTCTTGTTTAAATTAAAAAGTCTAAGTGATATTTCTTAAATCAAATTTTTATTTAAAAATTAACCTCAGTTTTCCATATGAAGTCACCCTTTAATTTACTATCATCAATCTTCATGGGGTATATGTACTTATTCATTTTACCACCTCCATTCAATTTTTGTAGAGCTCTCTCCATTAGAATTTCAAAAAATGCCCCTTCACAATACTTTTATATCTTATATATCTTCATTATGGATTCTTTGATTCATTGTAATCTTATATGAAAATCCTCAAAACATTTTTATCAATCAATTTATATTGAGATTTTGATTTCTCAATAAAATAAATATATTCTGATTAATGGTTCCTCTTTTTTAAAAGAATCCCCTACTTAGGAAATATTATACTGAACTTCATAGGTGAATAATCATCCTTATTAATTAATCCCCAAAAATTCAATACTTTTGGTATGTTAACCTTCTTTGGTAACTTCAAGTTATCCTCAAATATTTCATTTGATATGTCTTCCATAGTTTCAGTATGATTATTTCTTGCATACACTTATTCACATTTTTATATGATATATATTCCATTAACATTTATAGAAATTGTGTAACTATCCATGAACTTTTACTTCCTTCCATAGTAGTAAAATGTAATCTTTGGTGTGACATTTTCCATTAAATTCAACTTGTTTGTGTTTTTCCTCGTAACATACAATTTTTTCACCCTAAGGAAGACTTATAGTCTACCTTTTATCCACTTATCATCAATAGTTTCTCCTTATCCATTTAGTTTCAATCGATTTATTCATCTTAGAGATTAACCATCCCCAATTATTATTATTAAAAATTTCAATAATCATTTGAAAAAAAGTTTTCAAATTATTTTAATATGGTCAATGTATATAGATTATTCTTATTCATAGAGGGTTTGATTTAATTTTTGGAATTCCATCTATCTTCCCTTCTACATCTCTGTATAGGTCTTTAATGTTTTTTGGTAGTTAGTTGAATATGTCAAAAATCATGGGAATTGTTTCCAAAAATTACACAACACTATTATTATCTAACGAATGTTTTATTTTTTCTTTGAGTCTAGTTATGTTTTGTGGAGGGTTCATAAAATTTCTTGATATTAACATCTACCTCCTAGAAAACATGAGGGGAAATTAATATATTTATTCTTCCTTATACCTTTATATTTTTAGTGGTTTTATCATCACAATTATTCTCACACATATTTTAGAATTTAAATTTTAACTTTCAGTATTCAAATAATTGAACTTTATGGAAATGGATTTACCAAGTCATGGGGTTACCTTTTTCATTTTATAAGAAGATAAAACATTACATGATGTCACATTATTCTCTCTGATTGAAATGAATCTTCTGATAAGTAAGACTCACCTTATTAATTTTAGTTGGGCCTCTTTTTAATAAAATTTGTGAGCATTAACCTTGATTAAATTTCATATTTCCCAATTTAAACTCTACCTCAAGGGACATTATCTTTTAATATTTTTACTGATCATGAAGAAATTTTAATTTCACTTCACATTTAAATTTCATATATTTTATCTTTTTCTCATGACACTTTCTTACTACATTGAAGGAATAACTAGGTTCCCTTCCATTTTTTCATTGATCTATAGCCAAGTTTTTTTAGAAAAAAAATCATCATGAGTATTTTCTAATAAATGGATCTTTTCATAACAATATACTTAACAAAAAAATTCATATAAAATCCTATGAGACTATTCATCTACAAAAGTGAACTTTTCTTCACAATGATACATCAAATAATCACTGGTTTCAATTTGTTTTTTAGGTGTCACATATATGTAATTTACTTTACAATAACAACTCAATCTAATTGGATTCTAACTCTAGTTATTCTTTTCCTCCATATATTCCCTTGATGAATACATATATATTGGGGGAAATTATAAATAACTTTATTCAAGTAGTCATTAAATTCAATATAGAGTTTACTATTATATTCAAGTAACTCAAACTCATCAAAACTCATACTATTTACTTTTAGTAGACTAATTTTAATGTATTTTTTTACTATAACATCAACTATGTCTATTTTTCCAATGGTGGATCCCACTACCACGGATTTAGATATGATATATTTTGTTTCTTATGATATGTTTTTTCTAATTCTTGTCTTTTCAAAGCTATAGTTGAAACCACAATATCCCAATTACCATTAATATTTTAAATCTTCATTAACTCATGTTTACCGTTATTATCTTTAAGTAAATATATCTCTTTATCTACTATAAATACATATGTTAGTTGAGAAATTGGAAATAATTAATATGAATAATTTAGATCCAAATAGATGAAAATTGGTTTGTTATGATGCTAATTAAATGTCCAATTAGACTAGGTCGTTAATTTTAAAAGGATAGGGGTAAATCGGGGGTGAAAACATTTTTCTAAATAGATTCAACTTATTATTTTTTGTCGGTTATGTTGACCAAACCACTATTATTGTATTTGATGATCTTAATATTGATGAAAATCCTCATCAAAAATTCCATCATACAATGATGATAATGTAAAGGAAATAATAAACATGTATTTTTAAAAGTTTTATCCATAATGTGGGAGATATGCTACTCTCAATGATTAGTTATTATCAATATTCAAATATATTTACTTTTCTAAGATGTAATATAAGGAATCCAAGTATTATTCTATACTAGGGATGATGATTCAAATAGAACCTAAATGAATTGTATTTTTATGTAATGGAAAATTTATAAGAAAAAATGAATTTTTGATTTTAGATTCATATATGCGGTAGAATGGAAGTTTCCCCCATGTTGATAGTTTTTTTAGTTTTTCTGATCAAACCATTTTTATCAGAATAATATTTTTACCCTAGGTTTTTATTTTTTTTGAATTCTAAACCATTTTAATTTTCATAAAATAATTAATAATTTATATTTAGTTGATTAAATACTAATTTATTCACCCACATTCATCATGATATATATTTTTAAAAGAAAATCAGATTGAGATTTCGTTATCCTCCATTGATTCCAAAATAAGGTCTTTTTTCATAATGAGGCATAATTTTTTTTTGGGAATCTCGTTTGGGCATACACCTCACTTTCCTTTTACATTTTCTTCTTATTTTCCATTCCTTATTTATTTTCACCTTTCTTCCCAAGATTCTCACATATTATACCCATGGGATTTTTTCACCACATATGAGATTTGAATAAGATATTGAGAAAGATAAATATGGATAATGGAAGAGAAGTACCACCATGGATCTTAGGGTGCGCCATATCGTTGTGCGGTTGTTGTAAAGGTTTAATACTGAAGGAGCTTTGGAGAATTATTTCAAAATGTTGGTTTTTTTATGTTTAGTCATAAATCCCTATATATTCCTGATTATGTTGTTTTAGAGACATATTATCACTTCTTTATAAACCTTGAGGGTATATCTATTTGTTTTGGGGATAAAAAATATTATTTTAAGCCAGTTGTGGGGTTTCCTTTTGAGAAATCTCAATCCCATGGATCTCTTAAAAAATGTGGTGTATTTTTCCCATTTGGGTAATTTGACCTTTTTATAATTAAAATCCATGTATATGGTATACATGTATTTTAGTGGTACTCATCTATGTAGTCGAGTGCTTGGTCAGACAACCATTGTGATAGAACATGGTCAGGTGGAGTTTATAACCATACCTCGTGCGAGTCACACATCGTATAAAATTAAACTTCCTGGAAAATTACATTTCTTGGAAATGTTTGGTATCGGGGAAGGTACCTTGGGTTTCATATACACTATGTTTATGGTATTTATGCACCTTGTATGGCTGAAGTACACACCCATGTGTAGGTTTGAGGGTACACATTGTGTACCAGGGTATACACATCTTGTACTCCTCCTTTGCTACCCTTTTTAGTATTTTTCTAATTTTACATGACATGTAATGTATAAGAAACATTATTTTTCTATTTTATACTATCATTAAACATAGATGGTGATGTTGAAACCCTTGAATCAATTTTAGGACTCATAAAAGGTGTTTTGGGATGTTCACTAAACCAATAGGTTCTTCCTCTGGTTATCGAATCTAACTATATATTAAGAATGAGACCCTTGATCTAAAGTGGCCTATTATGCTTATTTTAAGACTTATATTTAAATAATACTAATTTTAGGCCAAGTGTTCATCTTATATTTTGACTTAGAGGATCCCGTGTAGGATGCCTCTAACTTGTGGCTATTTCCCAGCGTCCCATATGGGACAACTACACTTACATGCTACCATATAGAATCCATCATAAGATCCACATAAATATTTAATAATTACAAGGATTTAGTGTGGGATACCTCTCCCCAAATATACCAATCCATGGATCCTAAATAAGATGCCTCTACTTATGTCCGACTTAAAGGAACCCTTCTAGGATGACTCTATTTACTTACTTCTTCCATGGATCCCATATAGGATTCCTCCAATAGATTATTGTATCTAAGGTTCCCATGTGGGATTCCTTAACTTATGTATGATCTTCTCAGATCCGAAATAATATGCCTCTAATGTTTTTTACATAGAGGACCCAGTTGGTTCCCTAATGTTTGTTCAACACTGAGTTAGTTTAATGTGGGTTTGGGTAGAGATGGTAGTGGTCGTCACCTTAGAACCCATACCAAATAGGTAATCCCATGAGGATGAGATAGTATTTTTGGTTTTAGGCATTATTCCACCCTTCCCCTTTCATTATTATTTTTACATAGTTACTCATGTTGTAACTATGATTACTATGGGTTCCACGTGGAACTCAACTGATGATCATGATGTGATGCGATATTTGGTTTGGGATGCTTAGATGTACTTCCTGAAATCCATTTATTATTCGTATTAATTTATTAGGATGTGTATATATACTTTATATGATCTAGATTATAATCTTGCTGATACAATATTATTATTGAGAAGAATGTATGTGCTTCCTGGGTCTAGAATTTGGAGCATTTTTTAATTGATTATCGTATTATTGTTGTTCACAAATGTACTTCTAGGACCTACATGACTATTTATTTATATGTAATGTTATACTCTTAATAATACCGAGACATACAACATAGAACTAATAGAAAAATGGTGCTTAATGTCAAAAATATGATTTTGTTATCTTATAAACATATGAAACATATGTTTTTAGAGATTTTTTTTTCATATTAGTTAAAAACAATCGATGCCAATAAGTCAATAAAAATTATTTTTGGGGAAATTTTTAATAAAACCTGACTCCAAAAATATTAAAAAATTTATATTCGGAATCATCTATTATTATAAATTTATGCCAATAATTAAAATTAATTTTACTGTGTTTTAATTCATTTAATAAGCTTCGTTTTGACTAGTTATGGAGGAAAAATAAAGTTATAGATTAAAACATATAGAGGCTGGAATTTTTATTTCTCTAAGGGAATTCTTAACGAAGTCCATCTTTTGAAGGCCTTAACTATTCAATCATAACTCTGTTTTTTCTCCACATCTAGTCAAATCAAATCCTTTGAAATTATCCAAGAAATGTTAAAAATATATTTAATTTTCTTCATCGGTGTTTTTAAAAACTAATGATTTATTTTTAATATTTGGCATTGGTTTATTTAAAAAGAGACACCAAAATGATATATATGGGCATTGTTTGAGGTGGTTTTGCAAAAAAAAATAACACAGAAAAACAAATTCAAATATTCTTTTATATAATTTTAAATAAAATTGATGCCCAAAAGTATTCGAAAATATGTGGGATCGTTATTTCAATTTTTCAGAGGGTTCATTCCACTTTTCAAAGTCCTTCTTAAATTTTATGATGACATCATTGATAATATTTTCATTTACTATATATAAATTTATTTTCTCTTTTGTTCCTCATTTTTGACCTCTTCAATTCAATTAAACTGTCAATGGGGCTTCAATTGATGATTTAAACCTGATATCTATTCTAATCTTTTAATTTCATTATAATTATTTTCCTTAATTAATAAACAACTAGATAATATTTCTTATAATGATGAATTATTCTAATTATTGAGTTATAAATTCAAAACATCTAGATGAGATTTACTAACTGAGGTACACAATTCATTATCAGTTACTGTTTTCATTTCCCCATGAGTTATACCCTAAATCTAAGAGATATGATGATAAAAAATATAACATTTTTACAGAAATTATTAAAATAATTGAAATAAGTTCCAAGTCTAACATTTATTTTATTTCATTTGGTGAATGTAATTTTCATTCATTTTCCCATGTTTTCTTTGAAATGAGTTTTATCTATCAAAAATTTGAGAAGTTTAAATTTCGATATCAATAACTTTTGATATATAATGCAATTTTAGCTCTACGACCAGTAAAACTGAAGCTTAGAAAATTTTCTAAAACATTGAAGGAATAAATATTAATTATTTGTATTTTTTTCAAAAAAATAAGGTCAAATTATATGTTTAAAACTTTTGGGGTCCTTTTTTTAAAAACAATGCGAAAAATAATGTTTTTTAATTTTTTGTGTTAGTATTTTAATAAAACGATCGAAAAATATATATTTTTTCTTTTAGGTGTCGATTTTTAATGAAACCAATGAAAAAAATGATCCTAATGGGTATTTTGGGCCTCATTTTTGAAAAACATCGACCCATAAAATCAAATGTATATCCTTCTAGGAGTTGGTTTACAAAAACAAATGTCAAAAGTCACATTGTTTACATTGAGGACTAAAATATAGATAAAAATGACGTCCAAATTAAAAAACGACATTAATGACCATTTTTATACTAGTATAAGATTTATCTTATGGGTCCTATTGATTTAATGGTACTATTACCATTACTATAATTCCAATTTTCACTAGGGTTCCTCCCTCTAGAGGAATTATAGGGGTTGTTGTTATGAATGTCTCTGAATCGCTCTAATACTAATCATATCTGAGGTTGACAAGCTCAATATCACTAAGGGGATGCCAAATTATAGCGGGTGGTCTCATTTCCCCCAAGCACTATTATGATGATGTGCTCCCCAACAGTTGAAATGATTACCTTGTTTGATGCCTAGTATTTTCCCAAGGATCAAATAGATTAACCATTATAGTTGCTCGGGATGTTTTTCATGGAGAGGGAGATTGAGCCTATTATTTAATGGATTTTGTGTGTTATCTTGGATTCATACAGAATTAATTATATAATTCGTAACGGTCATCCCCCATAGGGATTATTCATGTTTTAATGTTATGATTTCCTATAGATTAGTACCTCAGAATTAGATATCAAACTAGATAATGCATGGATAAAGTGGTACATAATCCATTTCTAAGAAATATTTGCAGGATATATAGTCGAAACAAATAACTCCATAATATTATTTATTTTATGTGAGTAAGGATAATCCCAGGGTTTGGAATTTTATCCCCATGTGGTGATTTATCTTTCTCATAGTCATTTCCAAAACATTCTAAAGTAGGTATTTTTGATTAGGAATATTGACCTATTGATCAAATTAATTATACAAATAATGAGTCGTATGACATATACCTCAATTCCCTTCGTATAGGATTTCATGACTATTATGATTATATACCCATGGATAATTTTTTTTCAATTTATGTTAATATTTACCTTACACACATATATACATCTTTATGTATGTATGTATATATATAAGTGAATATATATATATATATATGTAAATATATATATAATTATATTAATTATGGAATAATGTATCGTTGATCTGGATCATGGATATGAGGATCGAATGTGGTTTTATTTTATTTATCATTTCTAGTTGTTTCTCTACTATGATGAGTACATTACATTAGTAAGCACTTATGAAAACAGATTTATAGGTCTATTCTTTGGGTGGCTCAATGAGTTTATTTTGGACCATGTACATTCACAGTGGTGTATTTACAAACATTATATATTCATTTCAGTTTGATCACAGATTTCATGATGGATAGTGAGTAGGATCAATGATATATTATTTAGGAGAGCCAGTTATGTGAATTATTTTTATTAGATAGGAGTAGATCGAAGGGTCTTGGAGACTTGGTATGTGTTCTGGCTCAGAGTTATTAGTGGATGCCTATAGTATTATTTCAGTTTCCTTTATATAATCCTATATTTTTTTTCAACTCCATGGGTGAAAAATGTTGTATTTATGAAATGGCTATTAGGGATTTCATATAATTTTATGCATTATTATAGAATACATTTGTATCAGTTTATTTGTTTTCTTCTGAACTCTATTAATTTTATTTTATGCATGATTATTGGTTATTTCCACTATTTTATACTCTTATATGAGGGAATGTTCTCAAAAATTTAATACCCTCGGACCTCGATGAATGTTGGAAGCCTATGTCATATTTGGAGGCATGCATGAGGCCTTATGGTAAACTTAATTGGGGCACCAGATTAGTAGAATCCAAGTTAGGATGTCAACAATTGGTATTAATGTGATTTCTTTCCCATTGTGTTACTAATTGGGACATGATAAAAATTATTATTAGGATTTTTTTGAATCATATCTTGGATATCAGATAAGTTTGTCGAGAAAACCTATTCTTGGAAGAAGATATAGTTTTTTGGGATATGGGATATCTATCCTAGATATGAAATGTTAAGATTTAATGTGTTTTTTATCATTTTGTAACAGCCATATTTTTGGTATTTTATGATTTATTAATGATTTATAGATCCTGTCCCATTTAAAAGATAATAATTATTGATTTGGACTCTTGGCCATCAAGGAAAAGATGCATCCTATTCCTTATCTTTTGAACGCAAGATTCACATGTTATAGACCATATTCTGTGTGATTATTACGAAAAAATTATAATTGTGTAATTTCTCTACATTTACCTAAATTTAATCATCCAATATATGTTCTTGGTATAATTAAATCCAATTGGTCTTATATGAATTTATTTACATCTTATGGTATGCAATGTTGGTCTATAGTGAGGTGATTGATAGTGAAGTTGATTATTTATTCCTTATACATAGGAGGTACAATTACCCTAATGGAATTATAGGGAACTTGGTTCCCATATGTTCTACCCATTTTGGAGTGTTTTTTATATGTTCAATTTTTTTTCATTAACAACCTATATATTGTTTCCCTATATAGTTTGGAATTCCATTCTAATTAACCAAACCTCACAATTATGATATGATATGAATTTTGGATATGATTTTGTGCACATAATGTTGATCCACATATGGAATCATGAGAAACTGATACTTTTTTTTAAGAGATCCAGTTGGGTCTCTTTGTATGATGCTGATAAATACCTAAAAATATAATGAGAACTAAACCTTATAAGGGGTATTACTGTTTATGGACTAAAAGTAGTGTTAGTTCCTATTTATTTATACATTCATATCAGGGTACTCTAGGGGATGTACCTCATGCGGATTTTTAGAGAGAATCATGGTTATTGGAGGCTAATACGGGATATTTTTTACCATATTAAGAAATTTTTATCATTACATTCTAGGGAGAGGTTTGACATTTGGGATAGGTGGTCGGATCTAGATTTTCTGTTATGAGACATGATATATAGTTCTAGGTGGGAGACCCATAGTGCCTTATTTTTTACTAGGACCCTTATTGTTTGAAATTAAATTTATTCAAGGGAAATCTATGGGTATGGTTGGATTTAGTTAGTGGATTACAATATAGGTAGTGATCTTGGTTATATATGCTTACTTTAAACATATGCAAGCATGGTGTTAATGTTTTGTGATATTGGATGGTTGAAGCCATCTTTTTTGATAATTAACTTGGGTTTCTTGTGTTTTTAGATTGTATTTGAGGAGAAATATTGTTTGAGTTCCTAATCTAATTGATCGGTGATTTTCTATGCTTAAATTATAGAGAAAGATGTTACTAAATAAGTGGTAAGGTAATAAATTGTGGAATAAGTGTGGTTGGCAATTTTGATGATTAATTTCAAGGAATAATATTTATTAGTGATTCTAAAATTCCATATAGAATGTTCATCTTGGATTTAGTAAAATATGACTCATGGGAGTATGTGTTTGGTGATCAACAGTTGGTATGGGATTGTACACATGATGTGTTGTGAGAAATAGAAAAAGGGAACATCAATTTCTCGTGGTTCTATTTACATAATAAATAGTTGTTTTACAATGTGTTAAATGAGGACTAATAGTTTAATGAAATATAACAAGAATGGTTTCTCAAGTCCTTTGAAAAAATGATAAATGACCCTCCATGGTAGAGGATACATCAAGCATAAATCTGGCGTTGTGGGATGGTTGAACCGTGGATAGACCTTGAATCACATAGTTGAAAGTTATAGTTTTCTTGAGTTGGTTAATTGTATTTATATCTTCTATTGATGTTATCATGGATAGAAGAGAGTAATAACCTCAATTTATGAAATCTTAGAGTACTTCTAGTTTATAGGAGATCATGTCCTCTCTTGATATCATCCTGAGTATGCTGATAGAAAATAATCTATATGCATTGTTTTTTAAATATCATTTCTTGTATGATGATGTAAAATTTTTAGGATACACTCATGGATTAGTATAAGGTGATACACATGGTGGATAGATCCCCATTAGTAATTTGAGGGTGGTGACTGTTGTTTTCAGTTGAAATAAAACCCTTTTGTACAATACATTGTCATAATGTTGGAAAAAGTTTTATTATAATGCTTCTGATTTAGCAATATATTATGAGTGGTTCGGTCCTTCCTGTAATCGGGCTTAGTGATGGATAGTGTGTGGGTCATTAGGCTTAGATTTTAGTTGTGAGGCGATGATAAAGGTATTTCTTTATTTTAGTGTATCAGATAAGTCATTGTTAACTATCTTACTTGATAGAAGAGTAATTAATTCTTTGAGATTGGTCATTGGATAGTCAATATGGAATATTTTTTTAAATTTTTAGGATGATATAATCATTATGTATGAACAATAAGGTTTATTGAGGATGATAAGGTTGGGCAGGTTGTAAGGAATCATGATTTTGAGGAAAGGGAATGTGAGCATAAATTTGATATTTCTCCATTCAAATGCTTGTAAGTGGTAGAGTGGTTATTTTCTCCTCTAATATGACCTCAAATAAATATTCTAATCACTATTATGGTCTTATAATATGGATTTTACCCAAGGATAAGAGTTCAGTTTAATTTTAAACTATTCCAATTTTCAAGGAATAATTAATATTTAATATTTAATTAAGTATTAAATTAATTTATTCACACACATTAGTTCGACTATAACATTTAAAAGGATCCTAAAATCATGATTCCATATCTTAATTTTAATCCAAAATAGTGGTGTTTTTTGGTAGGTATAAACTCTCGTCAGGTTTGAGGCTCGGGTTAGAGACCATTTTCCCCTTTTCTTTAATTTTTTTCATTTATTTTTATTTTTTCCGTTTTCTTCCCTAGATTTTGGCATATTCACCCCATGGGATTCCATTAACTTGACCAGGAGTGTATAGGGATATGGAGGGATATAAATTATGGGATATGAATAATGTTTTGACTATAGATAATTGGAAGAGATATATCATCGTGTGACATTCGCAAATCCCAAATACGAGTAAATCTTCAGCACTTCCCAAAGTTAGCTAGTTTTTATGTTTTTCTATAAATACATAGAGATTTTTTATTTTTTATTTTTATAGGATTATTATCACTATATAGGACCCATTAAGTGTCTATATATTTATTTTGGGGATAAAATAGGGTTTCAGATTGATTTGTTGGGTTTCCTGTTAAGAAATCCAGCTCACACAAAATGTAGTCCATAAACACACTATGTGTGTTCTTCTTTATCATGGAATGAGAAATTTTTGTCAATATATGCTATTAATGTGATATATACAATTTTCACTGGTATATAGTTTTTTAGGTGAGTGTATGTCCATATAGTCATAGTTAGAGAACATGGCAAGGTAGAGTACATGACCATACCCCATGCGGGGAACACACCATGTATATGTACAGAAGAAGTATTAATACATGACCAGTACTTGTGAGGTACATAAGAAGCTACAAAGGGTTGGTTACACATCATGTAAATTTTATACACACCATGTCAATGGGATTTCTATTACATAATACTGCTAAAGTACACACCCATGTGTAGCTTTGAGGCTACACAACGGGTACAAGAGTATACTCACTGTGTACTAGAGTATACACAACACGAAAAACACCATTGCTTCCATTTTATGTTTTTCCTATTTTATGCATTATAGTGGTAGCTAGAAACAACATTAGTCCATTTATATTACCATTCCACATGTATTGTGATTGATAAACCATTAAGGTGAATTTAGGAATCATTGGATGCATTTTGGGATTTTGACTAAATAGAGAGGTTCTTCCTTAGGTAATTGAATTCAAATAACATATTTGAGTGAGAATTGTGATATCATATGGTCCATGATCCATCTCTCTAGACTGTTGTTCAATTAATTTCCATTTCTTCCATGTGTTTCTTTATCATTTTTATATAAATGATCCTATTAAAGGTGCCTTTATCTTGTGGCTATTTTTAAGGGTCCCCTATCGGATTATTTCGCATTTATGCTAACCTAGTGATTTTCTTATAGTATAAATCTATATATTTACTCATTTTTAGGATCTTTTGTATAATAAATATTCCTATATATAGAATTTTGAGGGTCCCTAGTAGGATTACTGCAGTTATGTTCTACCTAGATGACACCTATAAGGATTCCACTATTTATTTAATTCTTCCATGGATACTGTATAAGATGAATCTAGTAGCATATTATTTTTGAGGTTCAAAATAGGAATTATATCACTTATGTATGAAATCCAAGGATACCAAGTAGTATGAAACTCTTGTGTTTTTACTTAGGGGACTCGGTGTGTGATATAGTGTTTGACCAACCATGATCTATTGGAACTTGGGTTTGGATGCAGATGGTATTGGGTGTCACTATAGAACCCATAATGAACATGTAAGATCATGAGGATATGGTAGTGGTGGTGGGTTTATATGTTTTCTGATCCCCATAATTTTATTTTGTACTTTTATATGGTTACTGGTGGTCAAACTATGATTTTTAAAGGTGCTTCCCAGTTCATCTCTAAAGAGATTGATATTCTAGGATTCTTTAGGGATTCCTTGGAATATATACTAGGATAAATATATTATGCCTATTAATATCATTTTATTCCTAGACGTACTTAATAGGATCTACATTTGGAACCTTTTAATCAGATATTATTACTAGGGTTCCTGGACTACCTTCCTGGGACCTCAATTCTAAGCCTTTTTATTTAATCTTCTTATTATTGGGGTGCATAAACATACATCATGGGACCTAGTTGATGATCAATTTTTGTTGATTATTTTATTATAATTAAATCTACACATGATTCATGGGATATAGATTCTGATCCCCATTGATTAAATAGTACTTCTATTGTTACTGGAATTCCTATTGTCACTTGGATTACTCCAAACATGGGAATTACATAGGCATGTATTTGAGATTTTCTTAGAACACTGGTTATATTCATCTTTTTTGATAATGTCAATATCTCTTTCATTAAGGGGATTATAATGGTTTAATTGGGGTTGAATTTACCCTAATAAGTGCGGTTCTAATGATCTCCGAAGGGATTTAATTGATCATATATTTTGACACCTAGGATGCCCACTAAAACTAAGTTGATGCACGATTATAGTTACTCCCCATAATTGACATAGGTTGGGATGCTAACAATTTTATTGAATGTATTCTGAATGTTGTGTTATATCCCATGAGTATTCCTTATACATTACCTAAGGGTCATCCCCCATAGAGATTATCTAAATATCAATGTCATGAATGCTTTTAGATCTTGAATGTTGAATCCAACATCAGACTGTATAACACAAAAATAGAGTGGTGTGGAAATATTCTCTAGTCAATATTTATTGGATTTCTAGTTGAAAACTAAGATTCCATCAAATTTTTTGGACATGGGTACAGATGTTCCTATTGTTAGGCAATGAATCCTCATGTGATGATGTGTCTTGATTAGATACATTTATGGAACTTGATGAAGCATGTATTGTTGATCTGGATTATTAGACCCGTGATTGAATTAATTATATACATATTGAGTTGTATTACATCAAACTTAATTCCATTTTTAATGGATATCCATTGGAATGAGATTATGGTCCCAAGGATGGACTACTATTTATTTATATTATTTTTAAAAATTATCATGCTCGTATATATTTATGTTTATTTATACATATAAATCCCCACATATAAATATATATACATGATAGAACCGTTTACAATTGATCAGGATCATGGATCAAAGGATGGACTATGGTTTTATACTATTTATCATTTCCAGTTGTGTCTCGGGTGGCTGACCATATTGAATGAACATTCACTTGTTACAGTAGATTTATAATTTCATTATTGGGGTGTACTACTATGATTATTTATCAACCCTATATGTTCACCTCAATTTTCATATAGATCATATGTTTTTATTTTTAGGTTCATCACATATTACATGATGAATAATTCTTCATCACAAGGTTTCATGATCAAGCAGATTCAATTGTGTCGATTCCATTGATTGGGATAAAGAAAATCAGAAGTATCTTAGAGACCCTGTCTTTTTCCCTTGAGTGAGTATTTAATATATGTAATTATTTTTAAATTTTCTTTTATGTGGTCATTTACATGTGGTCAGACCCATGGTTGACCAATGTAGTATGTATAACATAGTTGTTCAGGATTTCATATCACTTCATCTATTATTATATAATTCTTGTATTTTAGTTTATTTTTTAATCAAGAGATCTAATTATTTTCTTTTATTGTTGATATAAGGTTATGTCTGATATTTTGTACTTTGATATGTTGTGATAGTCTCAATATTTCCACACCTAGTCCCTCATTTCTAGTATGTATCCTATGGCTTATGAGGAGGCATGCTTGAGGCCTTGAGGAGAACAAGATCAAAGCACCAAATTAATGGAAACTAAGCTGATACATTACAAGATCTTTGGTTCCATTATATTACACAATTTTATATTCTATATCCATAAATTCTCTCCAATATTTTTATAGGATGGTTGGTGTTTTTTACTGGAAACAATAGTGTTCAAGGGTTCTTGTCGAACATTATTATGGATGGATCTGAAATATACCCCTAAACTTCTACTACATTTAGAATGAACATAGGCCTATCATTTATATCAAGTAACATAATTTCCAGATCCCTCAATCTTACATGAACATTGATGTTTATAATTTCTATAAGAGTCCCTTGACATCTGTTTATCCCTCAACTTTTAGTATTTCAGATCAAGATAACTGAATCTACATCACCAAAAACATATATTCGATTAATCTGAGATCCAAAACCCAAGTAATCTTATGATGAATTTAATTTATAAAATTCCTCTCTATAGTTTTTCTTCTCAGTCTCAATAGTAATCTTTTACTAAAAATGATATTTTCCACTTTTTGGAATGAAACCATTCTAGATAAGTTTAGTGTTTTGAGATCATCAAACCCCAAGTCTATATATCTTTCCATTTTTAACACCCTAAAAAATCTTCTAATGTATATTGGTCAAGTAAAATTTAAAAAAATTCTTTTATTAACTCTCCAATCAACTCAATTGAAAATATCTTCTAGAGTCATGGGAATTCATTGACTAATATTAGATCATTAAATATCTAGATCCAAACAACCAATTGATTTGAGACATACCAATTTTCATGTGAAGCCACTCATAATCATCATGTGTATTTACTTCCTTGCACTTCTTCTAGTTCTACCGAAACTACTTATTAACACAACATTATGAAACTTTCATAACATATAATAACACTAATAAGAAAAATCACTCTTATGATGGTCATAATCTATTTCACCTACACTCTATCCAAACATCATATCGCCGCATCTACTTTAGACCATCTCATCTTATAATCTATATTTCTTCCAAAAAACTCTGCTTGAATCAAAAATAGTCTTCCACCAAAGTAATTTTCATGGAATTCAAAGGACAAAACATGAATTTCTTGACTGATCTACAAGCCATTGAGTAATCTCTGAATTATCCAATTACATTTTTAATGGTAGAACCTATCTACAAAAGGTAAAGAAAACCTTACAATATTTACATATCAATCTACGGTAACATATCATTTATCCTAGGTGGTTCATTATTATAATCCTCATGGATTCTAATTTCTGATTTTTGATAGAGTTTTACATTAATTTAACTCAATTCAACTATCTTTATCAATGATAGTCAGTCTATCTAATTGAATTCAATCAATCCATCTAAATATCCACTATTGACATTAAATGTTGTATATATTTACCCATTTAACATCAACACCTTTTCATTCACTAGAAGAACCATTAAAAAATTTTGATATTATGGAATATTTTAAATAGAACTCCCTCCATAAATGCATCTTCCATTTTCATAGTAGCACACTCTTCACTTATCCTAACTACAATTTAGGAAATGAGTCTCTTCTATCACTTAGTATTTTTCAGTGTAATAATTATTTAGTATATTATGTATCAATAATGTTCTTTCTTCTAATAGTTCCACTATCCTGCATGTGAACATTGGATGTACATAAATTTGAAACACCCATACGAAAAGTTTCCTTCTAATTACACATTAACATTGAAAGAAACTATAAAAAAATAAAATATATCATAATTAACATCCATTTTTTAATTAAATTGATATCACATAACACTTTTCATTAAAGTCCATCACAGATCTTATAAATTATGTCTATAAATATATCCCTCTCATTATTAACTCCACTCTATCTTATTTTGAGGATAATACAATTGGAATATTGTATTGTCAACAATAAAATATTACACCAATTTTATTGTTGTCTCTTGCACAAACCTCACCACAAATTAACATTTTAAATACACATTCATGTGAATTACACATTACAATATGAAATAGTTTTGAATATTTATTTTTCATATTCCTTATTAAATAATTTAAATAAAATTTTATACTATTTAAATTACCTTTATTAATACCCTTCAAATGGTCTCTATTTCCGCACTTCATGGTGAGAGTAAAATCGCATCATGGTTCAATCAATGAAATTTAGGATGAATAATGGGATTTGGATAAAAGGAACACCTGGAACATGGTTTCACCACCATCAAGAAATACATTGGACAAAAATAGTTTTCCATATTCCATGTTAATATCAATGTCACTCTCAACTGATTAAATTTTCACCTCATTACCAAAGGGTGTGATCAAAATATATAGTCTACTACAATGATGCATTCAACAAAAGAGAAAATAGGGCTTACATTTTTTAGTTCATCTAGATAGAAACATCATATCATTTTGATATTCGCCATGATGATTCCAATACTTTTTTGGAATTCTTTTCTAGATGATGAAGTTTATATATAATAAACCACATAGATTCATCTCGTATGAATCACCTTCAACATTTAATTCCACTAATGATCAATTTATAGGATCAAATAATTTCCTCGGACTTAGTTTTGATGGGTTTTTATGCATTCACTTCATTTGGACATCATAAATTATAAAGGATTCATATTTCTACAAGAACAACATAACAAATGGATTCACTTAGTTCGGATTATATATTTATGATATTATTATTATTATTATTGACTAAATTAGGATTTTTAATATCAAATCCTCAAAATTACATCAATTCCACACCAATGAATTGATACCACTAGATTATTTTATTAGGATTGAATTATTTCATAACCACATGGATATATCCAAATCATGTCACGTATTAAGGAATTATATAATTGTTTCTACCCAAATATGTGTATGTACCTAGAACCAAACAGTGCCAAAGAGATAAGGAAATATATCCATTTTGTCTCATGAATGAAGTTCCATTGTCCAGTCATCCATTATAGGTTCCCCATTTTTGTCTTACCCAGAGATGACGTTATTCATAATCGGGTTGATTATATGGGGTTAAATAGTGTGCAATCATTGATGTTGGGTATAACAACTTCAGATGGTCTCCAATGGGTTTTTTCATGGATCCAGAAACATCCAATAGCCCTCATATACATGTTTCATGGATATGCTTTTCAAAGGAAAGAGTTTATTGGATGATTTTACCAATAACCCGTAATAAATTACATTGGTTGAGTGTTTGAGAATTCAGGCTCACCAAAACCATTTTGGGAGATTTTTTCCCAATTCTAAGACTATATTATAGATTTAATATATTTTCCTCAATAATTTGTTCATTACCAAGCATGTGACTACATATTACCACAAAAGATAAAGTTAATCCTGAATATGCATGGGTTTGGAATAATCTATATATACCTGAGGTTCTCCATAGATGTAAGGATATATGTTTGTAGTTGAGGTTCTTCATCAATTTTACCCTTTTGAGGAAATATTAAATATTTTCTTTTATTGATATGAGGTTGGTTTTAAGCCATACTATGGGGTTATTTGGATTTTACCATCATCTATGGGGGAATGGAGTTATTTTAACATCATGATCGAACCTATAAGATGGGATTAATGTTGGAACCAACCATGCAGCGGAAGCCACAAACAGGTGGGTTTTAAAAACATTTCCACCGACGGTCGACGTAAACAAGTCGACGTCGGAGAAGAGTAGCTCGGTCTTAGTCGAGGACCATACGTGGAGGATTTTAAGCACAAAATTATACCATAAAATACCTGGTTTAAATCCGAAGTTGTGCCCAACGTCTGCTCATTATTGGCGATCCCTGCTCGAAGAATCCGAATATTAATTCCTCTAGATCGTCCACACGCGCTTCAAGGAATCTGCGGGAGTGTCGTTCATCGTAATCCGGGTGCTAGCGTGGATTTGTAACGATGCCTTCGACGCTCCAATGACCACCACATCGCATTGCTAGCAATGACCGAGAGAAATCTCGATCCGAGCTCCTTGGATCCAGAGCATCTCTCTCTAGAATGTGGGAGAGGGGAGAGGAGAGATAAACTCCATTAATAATATTTGGAAAATTCCCCTACTCTTCTATTTATAGTGCTCAATTAAAATACCCAGTATCACCTCTCCGGCCCTGAATACTTAACGCACTATTAACGAAATTTTATGACTACTAAACTGAGCCATAAATATTATTATCATTTACTTGTAATTTATTAAAACATATTACATGATAATAATTAAGTCATTACCCCAACTCATCGCTCCAATTAATTAAACCCTGAATAATTCAATATTCTTCAATTAATATTTTTTCATGTATTTACATAAAACACATAAATACATTTAATAAATAAAGTCAATACTCATTATTCTAAACTCGAATAATATGAATTTATTTATTGCATTGGCGATCGTTTAACTTGGGACAATTCCAGGACCCTTGTGGCGGGGCCCACTATGTCCAATTCTCTTATTCGACTGAATAGGGAAGATTATTGAATACACTATTGTGTGTGACCCTCTAGGCCCTTATTTCGACAGTCGTGAATATTATTCACAGACTAAGAGTGGGATCTAGCAACCCATCATGGCCCATGAAGAAATAAGGATTGTCACAGCAGCGACAACCAACCTACGATAATGCACTATGTAATATAATCTATTTTTCTATAATATCTCATAAAATAGGATGCACTCAAGTTTCATCGCCCTTTTATTGCTTTATAGTTTGTGGATTTAACTGGATGGATTTACCCTTGACTGCCATGGCCATGGTCTTATAAAGGTACTGCCATCCATATCAACATGGCAAGAGATAAATTACTTCCATAACCTCGAAGCGACAAATCCTTTAATGACCATTCAACCAATACCATGCCACCAACGACGCACCTGACACAAACTACCTCGCCATGGTTTTCGTCTTGCATCAAAGTGCATAATCAAGTGGCATACATTGGTGATGATATCAAGTCAGGAGACCATTAAACATGATCCTAGATAGGAACATCCAATGACACCTGAAACATGTGGAGTTCCTATTGGCGGTTCTTTCCTCATGATCTCACTTCTAAAGATCACCAAGTGCGAACTTCCTGAGAAAAAGTCTCAATGCTTATGATCTCCCAGCACCTGATGGTCAGACATCTACGGTGTCCAATCAGTAAGATGTATCTAGACCATAGAACATATATTTAAGATTAATGTCATAGTATCTATAGGTTCTCATTATAGCCTGGGAACTGCTATAACCTTTCGATACGATAATTAATATTTGTACATTAAAATTTCAATAGTGGATGCAGAAAAGTATACACTATAATGGTAAGATGACATCATGCATAGCTTACTGTATACACGATATGGTAATCAAAAGCACGAAATAGTTGGGTCTAGGGCACCCACTATTTCAACAATTAATACATATCCACATGAGAGGAATTAAAAAAACATAGTTCAGTGTCACTTAAATGGACACATCACCTTTTATGTCCATGTGACGAGGACCTAATCATTTAGTTTAATATCATGCACAAAGGATGCCTAGGTAAAATTATTCCTAGAAAAACATCATGTGGGAATTAAGCCGAGATGACCCAAGAAACCTGAAAATGATTTGGCATCCTTAGTGAATGTTACAATACCAAAGATGTGGCCCAAAAACCATTAGTGTGTTTTGGGTGTTGGGTTTGGACATTTTAGAGGCATCCTATATATCCCAGTTAATTGGAAATCAAATCGATCATAGTTTAGTTTTGTTGGGACATACACTATGTAAGACACCCATTAAGGAAGCATGAATGGAGATTACACATGGGACCTACACTTTTGTGGGGATTTCATTTGGGTTTATACCATATAGGAGGCCCATTTGGATTGAATTTTTGGGATTACATTTCTCAAGAAGGAACGTTTGGTTTTCCTTTGGGATCATGAAAATGTGATGATTTCCACTGACCTCTCATCCCACATGAGTCTTGATCAATGTGATAAAAAATACGAGTTGGTGGATCTGAAGATCTCATGTCTTTCTCCATCTACTGATGGATGGTTCGGAGCCCAAAGGGGGTAAGGGAGAGAGGGAATTTAGTGTTGTCATTAACACTCCTGTTTTTATATCTTGTATAGTCACAAATAGAAATATATCCATATAGATATAGGGTGGAGGCTAAAAGGATCAAAGGTGGAACCTCGTATAAGATATTCTAGGGGATTACCATAGTGGTAGTCACCTAAACTTGGTTGGGGATTACTCCTAGGAGTATCACCATTTGGGTGTTGTGCATTCATATCATGATTATTACTTGAGTCAATGGATATTTTCCATATAGGGTATACTACAGTGTATAGTCATATAGGTAGGATAATTGAATCACAATTTAAAACCATGTTATAGGGACACCAATAGAAAATTTTAAGATCATGTTGCAGGGATGAGTTCAATATAGTTTAGCATTGTGTAGACAGGTTATCTAAGTGTAAGAGTCCTAGAAATTGATTTTGTGGTAGTTATGCAAGAGAGGCCCTCTCTTAATCAACTTTCCATAAGAGGAAGGTTATAGGATTTAAGAAGTATCATGGGGACTATCTTGACTCATGGTATTTATGGGATGAATTTTGGGGTAACATAGTTTGAAACCCTAAATATCATCGAACCAGCCCAAAAAATTATAGTGTGATCCTGCATTTTTCATTTGTTTCATTGATGGTTAAGAATTATTTTTTCTGAATAGTAGATCGATGTATAAGACTATCCATGATGGAATTTATACGTAAAAGTTTCTCTGAAGGACTAACTACATGGGATTACTGGTGAAGGGTTGGTTGTGAAGGATTTCCCATGAATTTTCATTTACATAGGGGGTATTTTGTGAAGGAATTTATTCCTTCTATATGGATATTAAATTGTTTCACCAATATGCATATGAAAATGTATCTGTATATTATATTATGCATAGGGTCTTATGAATATGGTTTGTGAGATAGAGTATGTGAAGGGGTACATTCATATGGTTTATTGAATGGCATATGTGAAGTGCTTTGGGTGTGGGAATAATTTCTCCCACACCGCCTCCTAATCAATTGCTCTATGATTATTCTCTTTTTTATCTCCCTTATTTGGTCCACCTCTATTTATTTTTATAGGGGAATCGATAGACCAAATACTAGAATTGTTGGTTTTCCATGATCGGCCTCAATCCATATTTTACCGAATCTCACAAAGTGTTCCCTACCCTATAAAGGAATCAATCAGTGTGGGTTGTCATTTTCAGGCAAGGCGATGACACCTCATCCCACAAACTATATAGTTTGGGGGGATGCTGGTTTTCGGGGGCCAGAATCACCGTTTAGGCCCAAAAAAACATCCAATTTTCATCCATGGGTTCCTCTGATACCCCCACATATCACATGAATTTTTTTTGTGGGATACTTCATGAAGAAATGGATCACTAATGGGAGTGACAATTCTTTATGTAATTTCCCCCTCCTGATTTCTTATTACTTTGTGATTTCATCAATTTGAATATTTTCCTCTGATTTATCCTTCATATTTATTCCATTACTACACTAAATTGATGGAATCATCTTGTAATCTTTGGAATAATTTTTAATACCCACCAGTATGAATAGTAGTTAATACTCATATTGAATTACTAAAATCATCTCATTATAAAGATCAATTATCTTGCTTTGACTCAATCAGACATTTCTAGTGTTTTTAGTATAAAAATTTAATAGACGAGGAGTCTTATAATCTCATAAAGAGATTTTCCTATGTATTTTATGAAATATTAAGTCGATAATTCCATCCATACTAGGATTTACTCATCCCATGGACTCAATTAACAAAAAATTATGCGATAAAAAATATTTTAGTTGTTTATCTTCTCAATAGTCCACCTTTGCATTTGAAATTTTTATTACTGGAAACCTCATCTAATATGGATGCAAGAGAAAAAATATTTTATATAAATCATGTTTTGATTGAATGTAAAATACTTTGTCATGTTTAATAACCAAGATTCTCCACACCCATGAATTAATTCAAGAGATCATATTTCTCATTAGTGAGTTAACCCATACATAATGTGATAATTATGTCCCCATGATGATCATGACAAATCTTGTACTCCATGAGTAGACCTAATATATTGAAATCAATTATCACCTTATTCATCAACACATGAAGCATAAAAATTACCATGTTTATAGAATTGATCATGTCACTAAAATATTTTAAAAAGGAGTATGGGACAATAATTACACTTTCTCTACTATAAACTAGGATTGAACATTATAATCATCTCATCAAAATGGGGAATGATCTCTTGGTATGTTATCTATATTAATTTAGTTGGAGTATATATTCCATGTTATATCATATTAAGGAGAAATATTTTTATATCAAACATGTTCCTCATTATACACTTTTATTAGTCTCTAAATAAAGGGCCCAACCCCTTTATATGTTACACAATCTCATTCAACAAATAATAATAATTTATCTTACAAGAAAGAACTAGCAATAATTTTATACACTAAAAACTAATTAAATAAGTCAATTTTAGTGTTTTGAAATCTTGGGAACCATATAAGGTCTGAATAGAGATATAATGTAAAATTTTACACTATAAGACATTATTATAACTGTTGAAAATTGATGATGTATATATTAATTACAACGGGGTCAAAAAAATTGTTTTAATGTGAATATTAAGTTGTATTTTTATCATTGAATAAAATATCCTCAACCATGTATTAGTACGAAATTGACATGGGATGGATGAATTTAGTTAAAATAATCATTAAAATTATATATTATTAAACTAATATTTTATGGGTTTTTATATATGTTGGATCCAATTTCCACATAGATTTTACAAGGTGATCTTTAGGTAAACCGAAGGCACCGTTGAAATAAATATTAAATTCCAAGAATACCAAGGAAGGTGCATGCATGTTTTGAGATGTGCACTCAAGATTTAAATAAACACTCAAGGATCTTAGGTCCCTAATGTGAAGTATGTTTGGAATTTTATACAAAATAAAGGGAAAAAATACATGGAAGGTGCCCAAAATTTTCAATATCTGCACACAAGATTGGCATTTGGGGACAAATCACTTACGTGCTCAATGCAATATCAAGAGGCCCCTTACGCACATGCATTTCACAGCTCTGGATGTAGAATTGTTAAAGCCCTCTTCTGCACTAGATATATTACACACTACTGCCGAATATTTTTTCCTATAAACAGAATACCCCCTATAGAGGGGGATCTTCCAGAGGTGGGTTACTACTCTGCTATGTGTAATTCTGAGCTTCTATTCTAGTGTGGAATGATTGGACCCTCTATGTATAGGTCTTTCATAAAAGGTCTCCTATGAGTCCTCCTTCACATGATCCCATAGTGGATTGATCCTCACCCAACCTATTTTTCATCCAAAGTTAGGTTTTCACAATACAGCCTCTTGTGTGCAACCTTGATCTTACAGAAAAACTAAATATTTCAGGTAGTGGTGCCATAGTGCCCAATCTGGTGTCCACTAGTGTTGCACAACCAAATATTGTGTGTATCCCATCTTATGTGCAACAACATCAAAGCATGTTCCCTCATGTCCATATTGTGGGGGGCTTATCTCCCACACCATTGCTTCTGATTCAATAACGACTATGGTCCTGACCCTATAATACATTCTGTTTTTTACCCACACTAACCCCCATGAAAATGGAGAGTCACACAGTGAAATTTTCAGGCTGCATCAATGAGATTATGACTTGTGATCTTATGCACACCAAAAATTTATCCCTATAATACCATGATATGATATACTCCTCTACACTCCACGAGTCTACCTAGTCATATTTATTTGTTTCATATGACATGAGTTGTGATAACTATTCTGGTTTCCTTGATTAACTTCAGTTGATCTGGAGAATCTCTTGAATCCCCATCACATGGCTCCCATGGAAGATAGATAAAAAAATAGCAGATCTTGCGTAAGTCAAAAAATAATCGATTTTATGAATATTATGAAAAATGGTCCCCATTTCATAATTATAAATTATAGAATGCCAAATATGAAAAAATACTGGATGGATCTTGTTCTAAATAAGAGAATCCTTATGCGCCAAAAATAATATGTCAATCATCCTCAGTACATGTCTTTAAACATTAACATACCCTATCACTCAATGATAGGATTCCTTATGTGTCAATCATAAGATGACTCATGTTGTGATCATGAGATGACATACATAATCTATTCACTTGAGTTCAAACTGAAATCTTACATCATGAAATTCACATGGGTTGATCTAATGGCAAGACATGAGGAAGACATTACATGAAGCTTCCACACATCGGCCCCAACCACTATTGCCTCCCTATAGCAGAGCCTGAGAGGCTTCCACACAGAAGCCCCAACCACCATTACTGCTCTATAGTGCCACATAAGAAACACCCATACATAATCCTGATCCACCCTTTCTAATCCATAGGGGAACCCGAGGAGCTTCCATGCGTAAGACCAAGACACATTCTCCACACCATAGAGGCAACTAGGAAGCATCCCCGTGTAAGCCCCAACCACCAGTTCCACTAAATAGTATCACCTAGGGATCTTCCATGAATAATACACAACAACCATTCCCACTCTATAACAGCATAGGGGATGCTCCCATGCTTCATCCACATTCACACCATTACTTCTCTTAGTAGAACCCAGGTAGTCTCAGTTTGTAAGTGACACTCCGTCGAATGAACTACATGGGTTTTCATCCTAGTATTATAAATGTGGTATATAGGAAGAATCCATGAGGTTCAATCCCAGCCAGTGGTAAACTTTTTTCTCACCTATATTAGGATGCACCACCATGATCCTCCCTCAATGGTGTTCAGATCTTCTTTTATGGCATGAAACCTTCCCTTGTTGGGACACTCTATCAAGGGTCTGCCTCCATAAGAATTATGATCCATCTATCTAGTAAAACATTCGATATCATATCCTAAGACGACCATGCCTCTCACCTGGGAGACGTCATCTCCACCAGCACAATTAGGCTGCTTTTACATGTAATCCCCACTCCATCCATCACTGACATATCTTTCACGATGCGACTGTCTAGTCTACTACTTCTTCCTATTCCTCACACCAAGTATGAATCAAGTGGTCTCAGAGATTATTAGTGACTATGAAACCTAGTTTTCTTTGTATCCATCATGGAGTAAGCTCCCTCTTCCATATCCATCATCCAATAAACATGTGTAGGCTATATAATTTTGAAATACAAGGGTTTTGAACAATGTATTCTACCCAGGGTATGTAAGAAACCTCAAAAATGTTCAAGCCTGACAACATCATATTCATGCACTTTCTCTCTCTTCCTTACTATATGAGGTTAAAATACATGGGATACCAGAACTATGTGGACTCTGATCCATGTATTCTAAATTGGGTATGTTGGAACCCCCCCTGTGGTTGAATCCCCATCATTCATTCCCATACTGGTCTTTTCCTTGATTCATTATGTCTCAAGAGGATCATACCCCAACCTAGAGGATACATTTCCTTCATATCCCTATACATGTTCTCTATTCTAATGATTCTCCTCCTTTAGTTTCTCAATTACCCATATATAAATACATGGACATTGATCCCAATATTATAATTAGGTTGTGTATGAATCCTCTATGAGGTTCAAACCTAATAACCCCTCACACTCCATCCATTTCATCCAATTAATTTTGACACATTCTCCATTTCCATCCAAATTCTTACGTGAGCCGCCATATCTTGGTGAGATCATTCCCTCCACACCACTCCTGCTCCTAGTATCACTTGGGAAGCTAACCGTGAATAATCCCCATGCAATATACATCATCTAGACAAGATCGATCCTCTTATAAAGGAAAGATAGCACTACGTATGCCCTACATCACCCATTCTAACTACGTGGTTTTTGATCAAAATATTCTTAACATGGTATGTAGGAATCCTACCTAATGATTAATATTAACCAATGGTATACCCTAGTGTTCCCCTCATCAGGGTCCACCTCCCGATCCCCCTTCAACGGTGTCCGGATCATCCTTCCCTATATGAAATCTTTGCCTTTATGGGGAAAATTATATAGGTCCATCATTAGAGGAATTCCCAACAGTCAAATGGTATTATTTGGTGCCTCCATATTTGGGATGTACCCCTTTATAGTTTCACACTTTCTCTTTTTGAGATGTACTACCTCAAGGCCACTATCATTGGGTTTTTTATCCATCCATGTGGTAAACCTTCATGGTGCTCCCACTTAGGGATACACCTCTCTAATCCTTGTTCATGGGGTGTTATGATCGACCTCATCACCACTCCACTAGATTTTACACTCATGTCCAACATCGTGTTAAACATGAGATAGCTAAAGAAAACTTCGGAAGTCACACCTTCAGTGTAACGATATCCAAAAGACGTTAAACTTGCGGACAATACTATGCTAAACATGGTATTCCTAAGTAAAAATTGAAAATATATTCCTTTGGAATAGAATACCCAAAAATCAATATGGGACTCCCTAGATTTACACGCCCTTGAGAAGCACTCTTATGAAAAACAATACAAGTGCTTCAATGTTTTAGTGTCCAAACATGCTCAGCAAGGGCCAATGTGATTACATACCTGACCGACCATTATTCCATGACTAACCCCCATGAAATTTCCTAATAGAAGCAACATAATTAATTGGTGTCCATGAAGTGATGACACTGAGAATGGGTTTCATGAACAACATATTAATATATACGGGAGACTTGGACATGTAAATGAATTATGAGGAGGAATACAATGAAGGAGAGACTGAAATATCATCACACCATTTGGATAAATTTGAATAGATCACTAAATAATGAATAATTATGCTCACATTGGAAAGTGGGAATAAGGGTTAAAACGTGATTTACAAGAGTGTTTTACCATGTGAGGTAGGTGTGACCCAGCCAAAGCATAGTAAAAAAACAATGAAACCGAAATTAATATCATCTATTTTAACAAGGATGTGTAACATTGGGTGTATGAAGTCCAGTGTGCATTAACTCCTCACCAACTCTGCTACCCTAATAGGCCATGAAGGGTCCATTCAGCCATGACTCCATCAGTTTTTTGCTGACACAACTGCCTCATAGGACATGTAGAGGGCATATTCAATAGAGTACTTTCATTTTTTTATGAAACAACACTGGGGAAGGTCGATCATATCCATGATCTTGTTTATATGAATTATGAGGTGTCACTATAGGCCTCCATGCATTTTTGTCTCAATCTCCCCGTTATATATATGATCCTGTAATCCATGCCTTTTGGGCTCCATCACCCCATTGTACCAATTCTCCAGGACTCCATGCCTTCTGGGGTACATTTCCCTATTATACCAACACTCCAAGATTCAACACCTTCCTTGCTCCATCGCCCCTTTATATTGACGCTCTAGATTTCAATGACGTCTGAGCTCCATCACCCCGTTGTATTGATACTCCATACATCCATGCGTTCCATGCTATATCACCCCACTATGTCGATGCTACAGGCTCCCACACCTTTATGGATTCATTTCTCCATCATACAGACACTCTGTAATTCCACGCCTTCTGTGAACCAGCACTATATCATACGTAATCTCTAGGATTCCATGCCTTATGATTTCTATCACCCCATCATAACAACATTTTGAGCTTCCCCACCTTTCGCGGTCCATCTCCCCATCCTACTAATGCTCCCAATTTCTATGCCTTCCAGTCTACAACTCCCTATTTTTACTGATTCACCATGATTCATTTCCTTCTAGGCTACATCACCCATCATACTAACACTCCCAGATTCCATGTCTTTCGAGATCTCCCTCCTCATTGTACAAACTCTCTAATCTTCCACACCTTCCATGCACTATCTCCCCGTCCTATTGAGGATCCATGATTCCACACCATCTAGCCTCTATAATCCCATCATATCGACACTCTAGGATTCCAAGCCTTCTGGGATTCATCACCCCGTATTATTGATGTTGTAGGCTTTGATGCCTTTCTTGATTCATCACCCCACCCCACTAATGCTCCAGGCTTTCATGCCTTATAATCTCTATCAACCCATCGTATCATCACTTCAAGCTACATCACCTTTTAGAATCCATCACCTGGTCATAACATTGGTTCAATATTCCATGCCTTTTGACCTCTATCATCCCATCATAACGATTCTCTAGGATCCCACGCCTTCTAGGCTCAAGGGCTACAAACCATCAGGATGTGGTTGTGATTTCCGTACCTCTTCGAATAAAATCCTTGTTTTCCTACATCCGGGTTTCATGATATTAAACAAAAAAAACTACCCACATTCTAGTTACTTGATGTTAAACTACACAAGGACCCACATCCTATTTACAAGATGTTAAACTGAACAATCACCTATATCCTAGTTGAATAATGTTTAACTGCATAAAAACCCACATCTTAGTTTCATTATGTTAAAAAACCCCAAAACCAATATTCTAATTACATGATTTTAAACTACACAATGACCCATGACCTAGCTGCACGATGTAAAATTACACAATGACTCATGTCCTAGTTGCACCACATTAAAATGTATGATAACCATCATCCTGGTAACATTAAACAATTGAAAAAATCTTTGCAACATGGCATTAACATGTGTGACATTGTGGTCTAATATATGTAACATAAAACCAAAATAGACATGGTAAAATAGATGCCATCTTAAACAATATCCATAACATTTCATAATCACTTGATGTTAAACTAAACAATGAAACATATATTTCCATGATCTCCTATATGAGATATCACTATGCATTCAACACTTTCCCACTACTGTCCCACATTCTTGAACTACCTTAGGACCCTCATCCTTGATAATGGGTTTAACTCCATCTTTAATATATTCCCTATTGATGTGCTCAAATGAATTGTGGCATAGAACCAAGAGTGTTGGGTTCCATATGGAAATTCTATCAATCAATATCCATGATTCATAAGACCAATTATTTAGATCTCCATCCCATTACTCATATAAAGGGACACCTAACGGCATGGTGTCTAGACCCAATGGCTCACCTACCATCCCATGCGAACGCCCTAGAAGACATCAAATAAAATTTTGAGTTAGGTAAGGTGTTCAGAACATAGTCAGTGGTATATCCTCATTTTTATGTCCTCATCCATGGGAACAAGATATGGATTATTTTTTTTGAACATGGTCAATGGTTATCCTCTATCTTTATGCCACCCTCATTGTGTTCGGGATATCAGGACCCATTATTCACACCTTTTCACCTCCTTATGTTCTTGTAGTACCACTAATTTCTAGTTTGTGACATCTTGTTACCCTGATTGAGTATTTTTTACACCTTTTCTAAGTCCCCATTCAATTATAAATCCTTAATTTTAGTTTTCTTGTTTTTACTGTAGGTTTCAAAATAGGTACACACCATGTTCCTAATGTACATGATGTGTACTTAGGGACAGATTCAAGCTGTGAAGTGTGGTTCATTCCATGAGATGGTACACATCATGTACCTAAGGTACACATCGGGTAGGGTTTAAATATTGTTTTTTTAACTTGATGTGATGGTGTTTTCGGTGAACTTATCCAGCGTTGCCTTCACGTCGTGACCATGGGGTAGAAATCATGATCCGGACCATGACCAACATATTGTCATGCATTTGGTAGTTTCAATTAGTCTATTCTTTCCATACCTATCATATCTCGATCCTATACTATCCATAGGTTATTTTTTGAGGCACCCCTTCTAGATCGATCCGATCATCTTTTGATCTTCATTTCATTTGTGGTACATCTTTCTGAGTAAGTGTTCTATTAGATATATTTCTCCTCTCCTCTTGGTTATAATATCTATAAAGTTATGGGTAAATCTAGGTTTTTTCATTTAAGTTGAGAGTTGGATTTGTTTTCGAAAGGATAAGGGATCTAAGGAAATTTATTTGAATAATTAATATGGTTTCTATGAGTGTTCTTCATAATTTTTTGGGTTTCGTAAAAACCTTTGAAGTAGAAGGATTCACTCTCAACTCCTTTTAGTAGAACTAATTGACATGCATTCAAATTGAATTTTTTGTGCTGAATTGATTGATATTTTGTTGTTGAATAATTTTTGGAAACCGTCTTGAGTGATGGTTTGTGAAATCTATAAAATGGGGGATTTTGAATGAGTGATTTGTTTTGTTGTTTTCAAATTTTGATTTTAAGTTGACATTTTTTAAGAATGTGGTCATATAAATTGGATTAGAAGTTTACAATAGAAGGGAATGTTTTATTGAAATTAATTGTTTCATTCAAATTGGGTTTTCATTAGTTTTTAATAAAAGTTTGGTTTTATTGAAGTGGTTTATTTTGGTAATAGAAATATTTCGAACACATGATTTTGGTCTGATTTCAAGGTTAACAGGACCTGAATAATCGATGAGTACAATTTGGGTACAAGTTATGTGACATAGGATTAGGGTTGGGTGTTAGTGGGACAGAACGTGATTTGATAAGAGACTTCTCATGTGTATGGAACTATTAAAAAAATCATGCATGTGTTGGTGTGTTGTGAACTAGGGAATGTGTATGCCAGAATAATAATCAGAATCTATTTATAATCCTTGATTAGTTATTTTCTAGAAAATAAATTTTTATAAATTGGTTCCATTTACTTTTTTTTCACTGGCTTATTATTGGTTTTTGAACTTTTTGTATTCAATTATAAACTATTTTAGGAAATTGTTTTATATAAACCATTTTATATGTTGTGATAACCATTCTAAGTGGCATGAGAATGGAAGTAATTGGGAAAACCTAGTGGGTTATATACTCATCCCTGCATTGGAACTTTGGTTCTTTTATTAATGATACCTTTAGAGACGTGGGAAAAGGTAAACTATCACACTTTTTTAGAACCATGTCGTGATACTTTAGACTACATGGTGATGTTGGAGTAGGGAGATTGTGGAGCATGTATTATTGTTGTCATCTTGGAGTTTATTCATTTTCATTCAGCTATTTACTTTGATATTGGTTTTTCTTCCATTGTATTATAGATTGGTTAGTTGTTTTAAAGAGAATGATTTGAAATGTCATAGTTTATTTCATGCCTCCTATTTTAAGATTTTTGTTGATTGTTTGTCAGGTTGTTGTTTTTATATATTAAAGGGTAAATCATGCCCCACATTATTTGAAACCCTTAGAAATTTATTTCCAGCCTTTGGAATCAGGGGGATGTCTATTAAGGAATAGTAATGGCTCGTTGTACTCTCAATCAAATGGGATATAGCAGGTCATTACAAATTGTATCATCATGTTCGGTCCTTTCCTGATAAGTATTCATCAATGTTCTTGGTCATGGAGTTGCTATTATTTCTTGTCTATTCCTTGGGTTAGAATCTTTGAAAAGTTTAGGGTTTTTGGAACATGAAATGTATATAATAAAATGATGTAGGTAACCCTTTTATGCTGAACTTCATGTTATGAGAATGTTTGGTAGATAAGTGATTGGAGACAGATCTAGTTTTTTGAAACATAGTTTTCATGGGTTTATCCAATGAGTCGAGCATGACTTGAATTGTATAGGAATGTATTCCCACTAGGAGTGCATACATCATTCTGAATAACAATTCATGATGTGAAAAGGTGTTGATTTTTGAAAAATTGTGAAATTGTTTTTCAAATTAATGGTCTTGAAAAAGTTAATTCTTATGGTATTTTGAAAATGGATTAATTTCCAAAAAAAAGTTGAATGTTTTCAAAAATGGATGAACATGGAAATAAATTTATTTTGGGAAAATAATGTTGTGAAATTTTATGTGACAAAATTTTAAATACTACAACATCAGTTTCTAGAGAGTGAGATTGACAGAGTTTGTTATTGGTTTAGATAATAGAACCCGATAGGTTTCATCAAAACCAACCCATATGAGATACAGAGAATGTGGTTTCACATGAACCACGAGTGAACCAAGAACTAGATCAGAGTATTGTTCATTTTTTTAAAGCTATTGATAAGCAAAACACATGAAATGAGCCAAGACATGTTGACCATACCATCTAGTTCATGAAGTATAATCCACATTACATCTTGGGTGATGCTGAACAAGAAAAGGTGGAGCTCTGGTTGTGTTGGTTTAAGTATATATTTTATTTCATCACTACACCATCAGATCTCAATGTGAAGTAGGCGACTTATATTCTCTAGGATCATTCACTCTAGTGGTGGGATTTAGAGGTGTAGGCTAAATGGGATTATGACATTACATGGGGGAATTTTGAGTATTTTTTCATCAAACAATTCTATCCTCACACATTGAAGATACAAAAAATGATGGAATTATTCACCCTAAAACAGGAGTCTCTATCTATCATAGATTAAGAGGCTATATTCATGAATTTAGTGTGATTTGCACCAGAATTTGCAGAATGTGCTTCCATGAAGGCCCATATCATTAAATCAAAGCTAAGGAAGAAGATTCTATCGAAAATTGTGGTGCTTTATCTTGCTTACTATTCAGAGATGGTGAAATGAGCAATTGTGGTTAAATTTCGTATCTTAGAATCTCTAGGAGTATGTATGATGATACCTAGAGGGAATTTTTGAAACTCAAAAGCTTCTAGAATGTGGAAAAGGACACCTATTTCCAAGGGGGAAGTGGAAATCAGAATCAGATGATTGGATCAATAGACCTTGATCTAAGACCCAAGAGAAAAGAATATTATTTTAAATGTGGTTTTCCTGGCCTCATAATGTGAGAGTGTATGAAACAACCAAGATCATGTCATAACTTCAAGAAGATGTAGCATCTTCAGTGCTATTGTCACAGTGCTCAAAGGTCCGGTGCTCGAGACACTTCTCAAGCATCGCAAGAATCTTATGCTTTGACAAGGTCAGGGAAATAGAATAAGTATCGTTAGAAGAGCATAGCTATACATGGTGATTTTTGAAATAACATGACTCCTCAACCTGAAAAATATTAGTAAGTAAATGAGGATATAAATGTAGAGATGATGCAATCGTATAGAGATGAGTAGATGATTGTCGATGATCAGGATGGACCATCTTCAATTAGAGGAACGATTCTTTGTAATTCTACCCTTGTGGATGTGCACTTTGATACTGGTGCATCTCATTTTTTTCATTTCTCATCATGCTCTTGATTTTCTTTGTTTAATATTTTAAATGATTCCTTCTATTTTAAATCTATAAACTCCTGTCAGGGAAATAGAATGTCAGGCCATTGTGTGTAGAGAATGTGATATAACTGCTGATAGAGTTGAGATGAAATGGGGATTCTTGGTGTTGTACATGTATGTTTATGACACAATCATGGGTATGTAATGGTTGAAAACTTTCAAATATCACATTGACTTTTATAGGAGAACAATTAGTTTCATGAATAGGGACAACATCGAGCATCTCTCCAGAGGAGAGAGGATGGTAATGGAAGGTGAAAAGAGTTTTTTTTGCACCAAAAATAGGAACGATCTCTTATCCCTTAGTATTATTGACTTTGGTATCAATGTAAGAGATCATGGAAAATACATTTCCAGCAGTTTTGGATCAATTTGAAAATTTATTTCACAAAAACTACTCATGGTTACCACCTCTTGCGGAAGTGTAGTTTATGATTGATCTCATTCCATAGAATAGTACTCTTTCACTTTCATATTATATGATGGAACCACTAGAGTTATGATAATTGCATGTGAAGTTGTAGGAGATAAAAATAAAGGGTTTCATTTGGACAATTATGTGTTTGTGGGCAACACATTTCTTGTTCGTGAGGAAATCGGATGGAACTATACATATGTGAGTTGATTATTGTAATCTAAACCAAGTTATAATAAAGAACATGTCCCCACATCCACACATTGTTGTTTTATTTAATAAATTAAAGGGATAGAAGTGGTTATCTAAAATTAACTTGTGATCATGATATACACAATTTTGATTTCAGAAGGAAGATATTCCAAAGACATCTTTCATAAGAAGATATAACAACTATGAATATATAGTCATGCATTTCGGTCTAACGAATGCACTATCAGTCTTCATTGATTTGATGAATTGGGTATTTCAATGACATCTATACTCTTTTTTGTGGTGTTTGTGGACAACATATTGGTGTATTCAAATACAAGGGTTGACCATGAGGAACACTTGTAAACTATTTTACAAATATTGAGATATCACTATTTGTATACCAAATTATCAAAGTGTGATTTTTGGATAAAAGAGGTATGCATTCATGGCCATGGAATTTCTAAAAAATTTGTTTCAGTGGATCCTGAATAGATAGAAGCTATTATCTCATGGAAACCATCGAATATTGTCATTGAGATACAAAGTTTACTTATTCTAGCTAGATACTACTGATGGTTTGTGCGTGACTTCTCACGACTAGTTTCTCCAATAATAACTCTGAAAAAGTTGAATGATCCATTCCAATGGACAGATGAATGCTAGAAGTCATTCTAAGAACTGAAGGTTTGTCTAAAATTGTAACCTATCTTGATTATTCTAGAATCATGATAGGGGTATGTGGTGTATATCGACGCTTCAAGATTGGGGTCGGGCTATGTTCTCATGTAAGGACACCATGTGCTTTATTATGGTTCAAGGAAGTTGAGGATGGATGAGAAGAATTTCCAAATAAATGATTTGTAGTTTGTTTTATTCATCCATGCTTTGAAAACATGGAGACATTATCTCTTTGGTGAGAAATTAACTATGTTTTTAGATCATAAAAGCTTGAAACATATTTTCTCACCATAATATTTGAATTAGAGGCAAAGGGGTTGGATGTATTATCTCTATATATTTGAATATTACTTGATGTATACACAAGGAAAAGGGAATTCAGTGTTGGATGCATTGAGTAGAATGTCATGTTCTCAGTTGGAGAAAGAAGCTTTAGATAAATGGTAGTTGATGTCAGTCCTAACTGACATGCATGTGGAATGTGATGACCGAGGTGATATTGCAGTTTTTTTTAGGTATTATTATTAATAATTTGGTAAATATGGTCAAAGTGGCACAAAAATATGATGTAAAATGCAAAATTATGAGTTTAATACTCAATGGTGGGGAGACCATTGAGGGCTAGAAACTTGATAGAACATTAGTTTTGTGTCTGATAGATTGTATGGTAGTACACATCAATTATTAGGAATAAATCCATTATGATTACAACCATTTGAAAGGGGTTGTAAATCTAGTAACACATAAGATATATAAGGTGTTGAAGGAGTATTTTTAGTGGAGTGGAATGAAAAAGATGGTGGTTGAGTTCTTATCGTGGTGCTTAAATTCTTAACAGGATAAAGCAGAGCATTAGAAACCTGCAGGCATGTTGCAGTCGTTTCTTATCCCAGTGTCGAAATAGGAGCAGAGAGCAATAGATTTTTTTATAGGTATCTAATGAATGGTTTGGAAACAGGATTCCATATGGGTGATAACGGATCATCTTACCAAGTCATCCCATTTCATCCCTATTCGTGGAATTCATATGGTGGAGGATTTGTCCTAAATTTATATCCAAGAAGTTGTAAAGAGACATCTCATACCAGTTTCCATCGTTTCAGATATAGATCCAAGATTCACATCTTGTTTTTCGAAATCGTTATAAAAATCCCTTTGGACTCAGTTGACTATGGGCACGACATATCATCCTCAGGCAGACAACCTGTCTGAGTGGGAGATACAAATGTTGGAAGACATGTTGTGGGCTTGGGTAATGTATTTTAGTGGTTTATGGGATGGTAACATTCCCTTAGTAGAGTTATCATATAATAACAGCTATTAGGACTTGATACGTAAGACTTCTTTTGAAGAATTGTATGAGCGTACTTACCGTTCTCCACTGTGTTGGGTGGAAATAGGTGAGACATAACTAGTTGGGATGATCCTTGTCCATGAAATAATGGAGAAGATATAGTTGAATATAAAAAGAATAGAGACAAGTCATAGTTCTCATAAATATGATGTGCATCAATAGAAATGCATGTTATCCATTGCAGTAAGTGATCATATGTTCCTGGGGATATCTCTAGGCTTGGACATCGCTCTTTTGGGAAGTAGATCATGTTATCTCCTCAATACATAGGCCCTTTTGAGATACTAGAACCAGTCGGAGAGGTGGAATATCAGTTGGTATTACCACCATGGTTCATTTTGGTTCATAATGCGTTCCATGTATCCCAGTTGAATAAGTATCAGTCAGATCATAACCATGTGATCATATAGGATCACATTGACCTGGTTCTGGATTCTTTGTTGGTACATATCTCAGTGAATATTGTGGATAATAATTAAAAAGTCTTGTGTTTAAAAAGAATCGGTCTTGTGTGGGTTTTATGGAAGCATAGTCATATTCAGGAAGAGGCTTTGGAACACAAGAAGGAAATAAAAGTGCAATTGTCAGAACACTTTCATGTTAGTGAGGGTGTTCTACATTCTGAGGACATAAAGGCCAATGGTGGGGAGAATGTAATACCCTCAATTTTTGTTCTGTGACATCTTGTTACCTTGATCGGGTATTTTTTCCACCTTTTCTAAGTCCTCTTTTAGTTAAGAATCCTAAAAAGATATTTAATGGGGTTTATTGTAGGTTTTAGAATAGGTACACACACTGTACCTAAAGTACACGGTGTGTACTTGGGGATGGATTCAAGTCGTGAAGTGGGGGTCACACTGTGAGATGCTAGAAGTCATGTACCTAAGGTAAATGTCATTTAGGGTTTAAATATGGGTGTTTTTTAACCTGAGGTGATAGGTTTTTTGGCGTACTTATCTAGTATGGCCTTCCAGTCATGAACAGGGAATACACATCATGAGCCGTCCCACGCCCAGCATAAATTCATACCTTTGTAATTTCTGCTCAGTCTGTTACTTCTATAAATATTAGGTATTTACCCTTGACTCACTCTAGGAGATTTTCTTGAGGCACACTTTGTTCTGGATTGATCTTATCGTCTTTAGATATTTGTTTCAACTGTGGTGTATCTCTCAGAGGAAGAGTTCTATTAGATCTATTTATACTCTCTTTTTGGTTCTAATATCTATACACTTATGGGTATATCTAGGATTTTCTTTTTCAATTTAGTTGGGATTTGGATTTTTTGTTTATAGGAGAATGTATCTACGACCATTTCTTTTAAGAATCAACCCAGATTTTGTGAGCATTCTTTGTCCCTTATTGGGGTTTTCAAAACCTTTGAGGTTAGAGGCATCAATCTGGATTCCTCTTAGTATAATAGATTGGAATGATTTTGAATTGAATTTATTGTAGTGAATTTATTGATATTCGGTTGATGAAAACCTATTGGGAACCTTCTTGAGTGATAGATTGTGAAATCTGGAAAATTGGGTATTTTGAATGAGTGATTTGGTTAGTGGTTTTAAAATATGGAATTTAAAATGGGGATTCTTTCCTTAATGTTGGAAAATTAATTGCATATATGTTTTCAATAAAAGGGAATGTTTTTTTTGAAATGAACTGTTTCTTTGAAATTGGTTGTGCTTTGGTTTTCCATACAAATTCAATTTTATTGAAGTAATTTATTTTTGTAGTGGCTATATTTTACATACATGGTGTTTGTGTCAGTTCCTTCTTAATGGACCCAAAATAAGGGACAAGAACTATTTAGGTACAAGGTACGTGACCCTGGATTAAAGGTGGGTGTTAGTGGGACACAATGTGATTGGACAAGAGACTTATCATGAGTATGGAACTATTTAACAATGAATGCATGTATGGGTATGTTGTGAACTATGGAATTGGTATGATAAAATAATAATCATATTTTTTTATAAGCCCTGATTAGTTATTTTTCTATAAAATAAATTACTAAAAATTGGTTTCATTTACTTTGGTTTTCACTTGGTTATAATAGGTTTTTGAACTTGTTATATTTGGTTATAAAATATGTTTGGAAATTGTTTTATATACACTATTTTATATAATTTGACAATCATTCTATCCTTATAGAATTTGAAGAGAAGTCATCGGGAAAACCTACTGAGTTATATACTCACCCATGCTTTGGTACTTTAGTGCTTTTGATGATTCTACCTTTCGAGACTTAGGTAAAGGTAAAGTACCACCCTTCTTTAGAACAATGTAATGATACATTGGACTACTTGGTGATGTTGGATAATGGATCTTTTAGATCATGTAGTCCTATTGTCATCCTGGAGTTTATTCATTTCCATTCCACTTTTTACATTGATGTTGGGTTGTATTCCACTTTAGCATACCTTGGTTAGTTGTTTTAAAAAGAATGATTTCAAATTTCTTAGTTTATTTTATGACTCATATAGTGAGCTATTAGTGGATGTTTTTTCGGGTTTTTACTTTTTTCCATTAAAGGGTAAATTGTCCCCCTCTTTCTTTGAAACCCTTTGTCATTTATTTTCAGCCTTTGGCGTCTAGGGGATGTCTCTTGAGGCCTAGTAATATCTCGTTGTACTCTCAATACAATGGGAATTATAATGTCATTACAATTTTAGAGGAACTCAAACACCCACAGTGTTACACCTTTGTTCACCCAAGCATGTTGAGAACGAAGGTTAGTGTTATAGTTATATTATTATCCCTAATTATCCCTACCCCAGCTATGAACTAACAAGTGTCTATAAAATATGCAACAATCCATTTTTCGCACACTGATAATGACCCTCGTGGACATAGGAGTCTTGGTGGTATGTGTAACCATGTTTTAAAGCAACAAAAAATCGATTTGAACTCTATGGAATTAAATGAAGACCCCAAATTCAAGAATAATTGTTTTAAAATATATGATGGTTATCTCAAGAATGTGTTGAGTGAAATTGAGCATCTTAGGCCCTCATTCACATCAGGATTATCACTCCTCCTAGCAACAAAAACCTATACGAGACACATAACCATATGGTCTAAGATCTACAACCTTAAACTAACGTCAATATATTATAAGAAACATGACATTAAACTATGATTTCAAATACCATATCACATTAAAATTCTATTTCAAACTCATTTCATGTGGTTAAACTATGTAAAAAATCTGCGACCCGGTTTCATGATGATAAACTACAAAATCACCCTTTAGTACAAGATCTATGACCTTCAACTAAGATCTATATCATCCAACACGATGTTAAAATGCTACATGATCTAGGAAGAATGACCTGGAACTATATATGGAATCACCTTACATGACATTAAACTACTACTTCATAGCTTCAAAATGTTGAATTGCACATCATTGATGGTCATTTATGCATGTCCTTAAGAAAAATATCCTCTTGTCCTGCAGCATGCTAAACTTCTCATTCCCACATTACATTATATTTTTATTCATTTGTTATACATGACATTAATCTAAATGGAATTATAGAACTACTTAATCCTTAATTCCCATCCTTATGGGATACATAGTGACACCCAGACACATTTTCTTTAGGAATACCCACAAACTCTCTCAAACCTTTTTCTTATCCCCAATGATGTTAAATAGTATGTGTGTTTTTTTGTGGGAGTGTGTTGTGTTGTTTTTGGAATTCTGGGTTCTCATTCACGTTATTTTTCTTCATGTCACCACGCATCACATTTTCATTTTAGAATCCCTATCCAAGTTTTTCAGATCTATGACATTATACTAAGACCCCCATCATCCTTTTTTCATGATGAAAAACTATATAAAACCTCCATCCTGGTTGTATGATGTTAAACTATGTATTCTACATTTGGGTTATATGAAAACAAACTACATAGTGCTATGATGTATTCACCTGGCAAGAAATTTCCCCTTGGAACTAGTTATCTTCCATGCCACCTTCTAGAACTACATATTGATTGATTTCCATTCGTATGTGATACGTAGAAATTCCCAAACATCTTGTCCCTAGACATAGACACAAATTAACAAACCCTGCCCTTTATCCCCTTTCCCTGAGTATCATTTAGGAATGCATGTTGTCGCTTGCTGGCCTCCTTAGCCCCATTCACTTCAGGTTTCCTCAGGGTGCCACCCTTCACATATCCACTTTAGTCAGTCTGAATTCTATGAACAAAAAAAGGGTTTTCAATGTCCTAATAAAATTACAATAAACTTCATAACAACCTAAATATTATCATTTGTGAGAATATCACCCACATTTTTTTGACACTGGTCATCTGCCCTAGCATCTTCCAAAATAATTTATGGCTTGGTTTCTATCCTTATGGGATATGAAACCACACCCGAGCATTTTTTTCCCTAGGGCCATGAACAGAATCATGAACCTTTTCATCCTCTATTGTTATGAGAATCCTCCTTAGGAATGTGTGGTGTTTTATGGATCTCTATGTCCCTCATTCAGATTGGGTTATGGTGGCCACACCAAACATGTTCCTTTTGAATAACCCCTCCAATCTTCATTCGTACCACATGAAATATAACTACATGGATCTGTAGAACTATATGTGTATTGTTTTCGATTATTATGGTATATGTAGTGATTACTGAACATCTTTTACCCTGGAGAAGACACAAAATAAAAAACACAATCCTTTGGCCCCTTGTCTTGGGTATCATTTAAGAATGCATAGTGAAGATTTAAGGACTCCATGGCCATAATTCCTTTAATGTTTCCCCCGGGGGATGCACTACAAATATTTGATTTAGTCCGTCTAAATTTTATGAAAATAAAATAAGATTTTCAGTGTCCTAGTCACATGAAAACATACTCAGTAATAGCCACGATATTCCTGTTTGAGAGAATATTGCACCCCTTTTCACACTGGTCATCTCTCATTACATCCTCTATAATGTCTTGGGGCTTGATTCCCATCCTTATTGGATATGTACTGACACCATTAAATTATATCTCCATGCCCAACCAGTGAATCATGAACCTTTTCACCCCATCATGTCCTAGGTTTCCTTCATGGGAATGTCTGGTGTAGTGTGGACTGCTTTAGTCTCCATTCCCATTGGGATATTGTGGCCACATCACACATGTTGCTTCCAAAGAACCCCTACCATCATCATACTTACCGAATGAACTTTAATCTAATTAATATACAAAAACTTTCTATGGCTTGATTCACCTCCTTAAAGGATACATAGATATTACCATACATATTATCCTCGTGCCTAGTCACAGAATCACAAATGTAATAGTCATATGACAATAAAACTATGTTTCATCTTCGTCCTTACTACATGATGTTAATTTTCAAGGATATGTCCCTCACACATGACCTTAATGTGGGTAGCTATGGACCAAACTCTATTAATATAAACTAAAAACCTTTAATCTAAGAAACACAAACAGAAACTATTAATAATACCCTACCTAGGCGCGATCCTTGAAAAACGATCTACTCCATCATACATATTTTCTATACCGACATGATTGCATGTGTGGTGATATGATACTTGGGGTGTTGGATTCCACATGGAAATTATCCAAATCCATTTCCACACATCATGTATCCCTTCATCTAGTTTCCCATCCTATTCCATATATGAGGGGTCCCCCTAATGGCATGGACATGCCACATCAAAAACACCAACCATTTTGGACCAACACCCTGAAAGGTTGTGGACAACATTTTTAGATTAGTCTCGTGTTTCAAACATGGTTAGTGGTCAACCCTAATTTGTCTATTACCATTCCCAATAACATGATATGTATTTTTTTCCAACACGGTCAACATTTATCCTCGATTATCCTTCCACAATCATTTTGTTCCATATATCGGGTGTAGTGAATCAAATTTTCATCATCCTTATAATATGTTTGATCCCCAAAAACCCTAGTGATGTCTCTCTATACATCCATGAACGTTGAGTGACAATGTTAGTATGGTTGTGACTTTACCACCTACAATTTTCATTCCATTATTGTGTGCTCCCATATGACGGGGAATGCCTAAAATCACTCCTTATTTCTGGAACTATGTATGGATCACATGGGATTATTAATCTTGGTTGGGTTTGTACCCAAAAAGAGTAGTTTCATGACCCTCAAGTCCAAACATTGTTATCATAAACTAATAGATTCTTCCGGGTTCTCCCAGTAATATGTGGCATGGTATGGGCCTCTTTGGCCTCTTTCACATCAGGATTATTTTTTCCAACCATATACTTCCCCACTAAGATACCATTTTTCTCCTAATGTCCTAGTCACACAATGGTAAACTACATATCACTTTCCTCCTCAACACAAGATAATAAAATTTATAGACACATCCCGTACACATGAAGTTAAACAAGGAATATAAAGTCCAACAAATATGATATTAGACTATTTTTTATCTTGGATTTATTTGGGTACTACCACTTTTATTCCCTAATGTGCTAGGGAGAGAGACCTAAAGTGTTGAGTTACATATGAGTAGCATTCTATCATGTCTCCACAATTTGAGTCTTTCTAGGTTTATATCTATAATATCATTAACATTTAGAAGAACCCCCATATGGAAATGGTGTCATGACTCTTTGGCTCATCTCTCATCCTGATCCAACCCCCTAATTGATTTTTAGCAATGAAAATTGAATCCTATGTTTTGAATTTGGTCAAATATCAATTTTATGTTTATTCACATCACCCTTTACTGGTTAAGTTTTTTGATCCAACGTTTCATATAGGGTAAATAGTGATCCTAGTCATCAGCCTCCATTTCCTTAATCCAATCCTTGGATACATCTATTTACATTATTTCCACATCCCTAAGTTCTAGTGGAACTCTATCACACTTACTGTTTCTCCTCTATGCATCGAGTGATAATATCCCTCACTGTAAACTTTTTTATGTGATTGCGGAAGTCTAACATCACTCCCTATTTCCCACAGCAATCATGGCTCATATGGTCTTAATGATTTTTTTGTAGGGTTTGTACCCATAAGGAAAAGTTGTTCGGCCCAACGGTTCAAACTCTATGACCTTAAAATAATATCCCTATAGTTCACACTCTAAGACATTAAACTAAGAACTCCTCTAAATTTTCTCTAGAGTATATGTTATGGTGTCGATTATTTGGTCCCTTATCATTTCGTGTTTCCAGTAGCCACACCATGAAAATTACTCTTATAACACCTCCTATCGTGTCTTTATCCCATGACATTTAAAGGAACAATTTGTTCCGGTCATATGACATTAATCTATGGAATCATCATCCTGGATGAATGAAAAAAATGGCACAACATTGTGGTGTTCTATCTTAATAGGGAATCACCCATGGAAATGGTGGTCTACCATGCCACCTATCAACAACATTGAGTGGATTGATTCCCATCCTTATGTGATATGTAGCCACTCCTAGATCATCGATATTAGGTCCATTGGCAATATTATTTCCCATTTTTACATTGAGTCATATTTTTACTCACTGTATGATATTAATGTGTAGGAGATTCTAGAAAAAGTAAGGCCTGATTCCCATCCCTATAGGATATTTAGTGACGCCCAGACACTTTTACTTTTGGCCCAGCCACAAACTCTCTAGTCTATGTTGCACAACATTAAATTTTATGAAGGTTCGTCAGGAATGAATATGTGGTACATTTATACATATTGGTCCCCATTCTTGTCAGTTTTTTATGCCACCACATTACACATTTTCCTCTTTGAGCACCCCCTATTATGGTCCAAACTCTATGACCATAAATTAGGATCTGATGGACTTTATTCTCTTTCGAGATGTATTGTGTGGTGTTAGGCCTATTTGGACTCATTCACATCAGGCTTCTCATAGCACCACACCACACATAAACATTTGGAATACCATAGATCATGGTCTGAACTCTATGAAATTAAACTAGGAACTCATCATCCTCAATGCATGATGTTATACTGTAACCATACCCTACATGATTTCATGATTCCACATGTTAATAACTGGTTGTCTTTAGCCTCCCCACCAGAAATGACTTCCCACACCAGTTTTGGTATCCAAATATATTGTGTTCAAGAACTATGTTCAACTAGATTCTCATCATTATGGGATACATATATTTTCCTGGACATTTTTTATTGGGGCCAGACACAGGTTAATAAGCCTTTTCAGGCCCCTTGACCATATATACAGTCTAAATATTATAACCTTAAAATAAAATCTTTCGTGTGATTTCACCCCTTAAAGAATCAGATGTGATTCCTTCCCATCATTCCTCTAATAGTTGTGTGTATTTGGGACTCCTTTTCCTCAATAACATCATATTTATTTCATTATTCCATTAAAACATTCTAGGATTAAATAGTTATGTGTTCCCAGGTTCATTAAAATATTACCTTAAACCATGTGCAACGTCCTTGTCACATGACGTTAAACTGTGTGGCATGTCTAGATCACATGGTGTTAAACTGTGCTATGCTTTGTCATTATTTTTCATTTTGTAAAACATAGAGCAATCCTAGTCCCTCACCCGAGAAGACCTTCCTAGAATATGGGTTTGATCTTTTCTCATCCAAATTCACTTACACCAATGTGCTCTATGTCATGGTGGAATAATTTTGAGACTGTTGGAATCCTTTCGAACATTCCATCACTCTACCCTACACTTTTCATTCCCCTGATTTGGATCATCATTCTTTTTCTGGTATTACCGGACCCCCTAACTGTCTAAAAATGGAACCTCGGCTCACATACCTTCTTGGTCCAACACCATGAAAGACTTTGGAGGTAATTTCGAGTTAGGTCCGTCTTTCGAACATGGTCAGTGGTTGACCCTCATTTGTTTTTCCCCCTTAAAGGGTAGCATTACGCATAATATGTTTTGAACATGGTCAAAATATATCATATACTGGCATGCAATCCACCCCATGTTCAAAATTATTGGCATTTTGATTCATAATTTTTATTCCCCTTTGATCAGATCTAATCCTATGTTTTTATCTTTATCTTGTCTGTTGACAGGAGCACATTGGGGAAGAAAGTCAGTGGTGCTAATTTCTGCTCACCATCCACGACATTCCTAGCCAGGACATTCCCAACGGTGATCAATTTACTATTCCAATAATAGAAACTCTTCCATTGTTCAGTAAACTCATACATTTTATTGATCATCTATTGTCTCTTGTTTCCCACACCGAGCCAGAATCAGGTGGTATTATAGATTTTTAGTTGGTTTTTTCTTAAATGAGATCAAGATACAGTGATACCCAAGGTACATTTTTTTTCATCTAATTCCTTATAATATGGTCTCCCTTTCCCTCCTCATCTTCATCGGACACCATTATGAGGGGGAATGTTTTGGCACCAATTTCCAAAGAGAATTTCCGAGGTGATATTTTGGATAACTGAAGGCACATTTCGGCTTAAGGTAACATTCAATAATTCGAGGGAAGGTGGAAAAAAGATTCAACATGTGTGCACAAGATTGAAATCCACAAGAAAGGATCTTACCCACCCAATGCGACGTATATCCGGAATTTTCCATGAAGTCTAGAGAAAATGGATATGGAAGGTGTAGACAAGTATCGAGATGTGTGTGCAAGATTGGAATCCACATGCAAAGCCCTTATTTTCTCAATGATATTTCATTAGGCCCCTTACAGGTTCACCCTCCACAATTCTAGAAACATATGCGTAGAATACCTCTTCTTTGCCGAAAATCGTATGAGCTGATGCCAAATATATTTTCATATTTATAGAAGTGAACCCCCCCCCCCCCTCTCTAAGAGAGTGATCCCCCAGAGGTTGTTTGTCTCTCTACATCATGTAAGAATTATCTTCTATGCATGTGTGGAATAATAGAACCCTCTACGTAGAGGTCTAGTAGGTTAGGTCCCCTATCGGTCCGCCTTCATGTGGGCCCATAATGTTTTGACCATCACCCAACATCTTTTTTAGCCTAAGTCAGGTGCACAAAATATCACCTCTTGCACACAACATTGGTCTTGGGTGAAAACCCAATATTGTGTGAAGAAGTTCCTTGGTTCCCAATATTATGAACATTGGTGCCCCACATCCTAATCTTGCAAGCAATCCATCCTGTACAGAGCTCATCATAATCACAACAATGTCCAATCATACACCCTCTTGTCTATACTGCATGGGATGTGCCACCTCACCATCATTATAGATAATTGTCAAGATGTAGGACCGACCCTCCTGGTCGTAAAGTTCACTACCTACCCTAACCACCATGAAAAATGGATAGTTTCACAATGAAGATCTCGGGCCACCTCAGCAACATTTTTCCTTGTGCCCTTAGGCACAACCAATATCCATTCCTTAAATACCATGATATGAGATAATCCTATTCACTACTAGAAACACCTTGGGTTGACCAACACCTATTAGTTTATTTCACATTTCATTAGTTGAGATTCTCACCTTGGATTCCTTGATTATCTTTCATCGAAGTATTCCTCAAGAATCTCATGAATCCTCATCACCAGACTCCTATACTAGGTAGAAATAGAAAGGGCCTCTCTTACATAAGTACCACACAAGCCATTTCTAGGTGACTTATGCCTAATGATCCCCACTACATTACTATAAACTATAGTATTACCTATTTGAAAAAATATGATGAATCTTGATCTAAACAAGAGATTCATTACGTGTCTAGAAGAAGATTTCAACAGTCATCACTACATGAAATTAAACAATATCATACCCAATCACTCATGGATTAGATGCCTTATATGTCAATAATAAGATTCCTCAATAAGATACCATGAGAATACAATGATATTCCCTTCATATGACATTAAAAATAAATATTACCTCATGCAATGTACATGTTATTCACTCATGTAGAGACATGAGGAAGACATTACATGAAACTTCCATGTGTAATCCCTAACCACCATTGTTGCTCCATTGTAGCACCCAAGAATCTTCCATGCGTAATCCCCAACCACCATTGGTGCTCCATAGAGGGGCTTCGGGAATCATCCATGTGTAATCCCAACACACCAATGCATCTACATAGAATCACTAAGGAATCTTCCCCAAGTAAGCCCCAACCACCATTTCCTCTTCAAAACATCACCTGAGAAGCTTCCACTAATAATCCCCAGCCATCACTTCCACTCTATAGAGGATCTAGAGAAACATACATGTACAATATAAAACCACTGTTATACCTCTATAATGGATCCTGAGATTCTCCCACGTGGAACCCCCATTCGCACCATCACTACTCCTAGAAGCACCATGGAAGTATTAGTGTATAAACCCCACTCCATCCAATGAACTGTGTGGGTATTAATATATTTATTCCAAGCTAGGAATGTAGGAATACACCACAAGGTTAAAACCAAAACAAAATTAAACCATGTTGTCACTGTCATTTGGGTTCACCTCCCTAGTCCACCCTAATTGTTATCCAGATCAGCCTTCATGGGGTGAAACCTTCCCTTTCTGGGACACTCCACCCAAGGCCCACCTAAATAGGCATTTTAACCCAACCATCAGGTAATCCTTTAAGAGAAATATCCCTAGAATGACATTCCTCTCACCTAGGAGACCTTATCTCCTCCAGGACCGTTGGACCTCTTCTATGTGTAAGCCCAAAACCATCCCTCACTGACTAATCTTCTTTTATGCAACCATTTGTTATATTACTTCTTCTTGTTTCTCACACCGATCATGACTCATGTGGTATTAAAGGTTATTTGTGACCATGAAACCTATTTTTATGGGAATCCATCATGGATTAAACCCCATATTCAACTTACATGGGCCGTTAACCATGTATAGGTCCTAAACTTTAGAACTACATGGGTTTTGATCGGTGTATTCTACATAAGATACATTGGAATCATCCTTGAGGATCAAGCCTATAACCATCTTATTCACATTGGTTCAGTCTCTTCCTTACTATATGACATATAACTATAAGGGATACCATTAATTCAGGGAATTTGGTCCCTATATTCTAAACAGGGTACATAGGAAGCCTCCCCAAGGTTCAATCCCCTTCATACATTCCCATCCTAGTTTTTCCCTTGAGTCATTATGTCTTAGGAGGATCACGTCCAACCCTAGAGGATACACTTCATTCATGTCACAATACACACACTCCATTATTAAGAGGCACCTCTTTTGGTGTATCATCACCTCATCCCAAACTAAGAGGACTTTTATCCCCAAATTGAAAAAGGGTATTTAGGAAGCCTCGCGAAATTTCAAGCCCAACAACCTATCACTCTAAATTCGTTTCATCCATTCACTTTTGAAATTTCCACCATTTCTATCCTGATTCTTACCCAGACCACCACATCTTGGTGAGATCATGTCATCCATAACATTACTACTCCTATATGTACTTATGTAGGTAACCATGAATAAGCCCCACACAACCCACATCATTAAACCAGCAGTGATCCACTTGCGAAGGGTAGCTAGCCATGTGTAAGCCCTATATCATCCCTTCGAAATACATGGGATTTTATCCTTGTATTAAAAATATAGTATGAATGAAGCTTCCTTGAGGTTCATTCCCATCCAATGGTAATCCTTTGTGTCCCCCTCATCTGGGTCCTCCCACTAATCATCCATTAGTGGTTCCTAGATCAACCAACATAATGTGAAATATTTCCCATTATGGGACACATCAACTAGGTCCGTAATTAAAAAAAATCCAACCCATATAATAGTAAACCATGGTGCCCCCTCCTAGGTTTGTACCCCTTCATGGTGTAACACATTATATTTATGAGACACACCACCTTAGTTCCACTCTCATAGGGTGTCCTCAAATATCCATCTTGTAAACCATCCATGTGCTCCCTTCTAAGGATACAACTCTATAATCTGTCTATATGGGGTGTTCTGATCAATCTAATCATATATCATCTTGAGGATAAACATCTATCCTACATCATGTTAAACAAGATATTATTGAGGGAAACATATAAAGGCACGTCTTTTGGGTAACCTTCATCACAAGAAAATAAACTCATGATCAAACCTATTCTAAACATGGGATGCTAGAGGAAACCCACTGAAGAAAATCATATTGAATAAAATATCCCACAATCAACGTGGGATTCCTCGAGTTCTAGTGCCTTTGAGAAGACTATTATGAGGAAGAATACAAGTTCTCAAATGCATCAACATCCAGACATGCTCAGCATTTCCCAACATGACTACATCCATGAACTAAGGGTGCTTCCTGGACTAGAACCCTTGTAATGTACAAATAGAAGCAACATAATTAATTGATTTCCATAATTAGATAGAATCGTGAATGAGTTTCATGAAAAATACCTTAATCTATAAAGGATACGTAGACTAGGAGACAAATTCTAAGGGGTAATCCACGGAAGGAGATACAAACATCCTATCATCCCATTTTGATCAAGGAATAGAAATAATTAATGAAATGATGAATGATGCCTTCATTTTGAAACAACGAATGTGGGGTACAATGAAACACATCAGCATGTGACAAAATGTGAGGAGGGAATTCCCCACCAAAAGACTCAAAAATAGTATACCTCATTATTAATTATCCTTAATACATTTTCAATTTATTGACTCTGAAGATTAGATTGTAAAATATTTATATCCAATGTACACATAAAAATTAATTAGAATAAAAAAGAGCATATGAATATGAAATATTGTAGCAAATATTAAACACCTTACCATATTATATTCTATTTAATGAACACTAAGGGGATAAATGAGTTTTCAAATATGATCTTATTTTTACAAAGATATCTCTTATTTTGTACTTGTTTGTCCTAAGATATTAAAAAACCATATACCTTAATGCAACATTCTATTCAATAATATTAAACTATTTTATCTGATCTTGATCCCCATTTAATTCCACTTACTCTAGAAAATAAATTAATTTTCTTAACGTTGATAATAATAATTCAAAAAAATCATGATGGAAAAGCATAATGGGATTTTTAGGTTGGTTTTCAAAGGATATTGTTCATGAAAAATTATATATCATTCCAGCATTTGGTTGAATTGAAAAGTTAAATGATATATAATTTTAAATTTTGGTTGGATTAAAATGAAATTCCAAATAACATTATAATAGAAAATGACACATCAAAGGTGTCTTTTATTTTCCTGGGAGTTGGAATTGAACTAAAATGACCATTCCTCGCCTTAAATTTTTTTATATCAATTCAAAGAGATAATTGACACTAAAAATTTTCATTTTTAAACCAACCCAAAATAATGAAATTCTTTATCAATTTCATTTTCAACCATTTAGTTATACTCGATTAAAAAATAATTCTTTAAACCCAACAAGCCTTAATAATTTCACCCAATACATTAATAAATTCCCCTAAAATACTCAAAACAATGTAATATATTATATAAAATCCTTGGAAAAAATCCACCAGGATGAATTTTCCAAAACTTTATAGTACCTTATTTTTATTTTCATTTTTGAAGTATAATATTTAAATGGAATGGTTGTTACACAAACCACATCAACAACATCATCAGATAGGGAAGATAATTTTTATCTAATATCATTATATATTATATGATTCCCAAAAACATTTAGGGTTCTACACATAAAACCACAGATAATAAAAATTTAATATTTAATCATTCTTGTATGATGATATATATGATTTCATACATATTTTTTATTTTTAAAATCATTAGTTCAATTATTTGATTAATGTCTTTTTTTATATCTATTATTTTTATATTTTGGAATTAACATTAGTGATTTTAATGAATTTGTATGAAAAGGGAGATTCTGTACAAGGAACCTAATTCCATGTAAGGAAATTCGGTGTAAAGTTTATAGACAGAATGAAATTTTTTAGATGTATATTTATGGAAATTTACATCTACTATTTATTCACATGTATGATATTTTTTCAAAGGTAGTTAAAAATAGGGATAAACCATATAAGAAGAACCAGATTTCTTATCCACCTAAGGTAGAATATGAGATAAATGGTTGGAAGATCATGGGATGTAGTAGAAAAGAATAGTCAATAGATGTTAGCATTGGTAGGAGAGGAGAGGGCCTAATTGAGAGGGATCTCTAGGTGAGGAGGATTAGTAGTTGTAATTTGGGGAGACACCATGTGAAGAATATAGTGTTATAATTCACTATCCTCCCATATTAATTGGACATAGGCTGTGTATAAACCCAATTTATGGCAACAATAGGGTGGGATATTATTTAAATGATACGTGAGTAAATATATGATATTTATCCCATGAGATTCCTTCTTCACATTCGATGTTTTGTATGATAATTGTAATAGTAAAGTGCTTCCTATAAGGCCAAATGAAAATTTTATAAACATGTTATGGTGTTGTGACCAAGGTTTTCAATTAATCATAAGGATGAAATATTGAATTATGTAATATATTATAAGATTATAACTACCACAATATGAATTTATAGAGGTGAGGAAGGTATTTCATACATATTGAAAATAATAATAGAAATGATATGGTAAATACCATTCATGTATTAGTATTAGTATATGTCAGAAAAAGAGGGATCTTAATAACCACTAAAATTCTAATCAGAATAATGAATGGCACTCATGAATTCGGGGTGGATGTTGTAATTTAAGACTAATGTGTTTTTCCAACTCAAGAAGTGAGTTATATTTTATGACAAGTAGTCCTTAAACACAATATGGACTATAACTAGAGTTATAAATGATGAGAAAATAGATTTTAGAAGGGTTATCCATCGTTTATATAAAACATTTGAGAACCCCATGTGGAGTATTTTATTATGAATTTCGGATTGGTTATTCATTCATTTATGATTTCGGGAAGCTACATGAAACAAGTAGAGGAATTATATTCCAATTTGGCTTGTCATTTTGTAAAGTACTATACTTCTCGAGGATATTTTGTATTTTTTATTAAATTGGAACTATCATGAGATGGGGGGAAGAGATAAATAATATAGAGCTCTATGGTATATTTATCCACACATTTTTTATTAATATATATATGGTTATATGATTTTATTATTTTGTAGATATTTTTTATTATTCCATGAAGTATCGCCAAAATGGGCTTGCACATGGAAGATTTCTATTGAAATGGTGAGTTTCATGGAATGGTTACTAGGTTCAACCCTTTATAATTACTTTATATAATTTTTTATTCCACGTCTATATTTTATTTTTAGTTAATATTCATATAAATTGTATCATGGGTATGATATCATTATCATATTGATTTTGAGTTAGATATGATGAAGGATAGACAGGGGTGTCATAAGAAAAAATATGGAGATATTCTATGGCGAATTCTATCAATAAATAGTTACCAGAATTTAATGGTTTTAAACTATTTGTTCTGGGAGGATCAAATATGTAGTAACTAGAGTATTCTTCTTCTCACCTATAGACTTATTCTAATAGGATTTGTTTTTATTTTTAAACTCTCTCATGACTATCAAATGGGGTGATTTTTTTATTTCCATTAAATATAAATAAGGGGGATCGTGTTAAGTGAACTAATATGTAATTACTAGTCCATTATTAGGGTATTAAAATTAAATTTAATTATATATATTCATCCTCACTTATTGCATTGCCATTTTTTCTTTGAATGAGAATTTTCTTATTAATAGAAAGATAAATATCTTGAGTCAGGAATGAATTTATTTTAATATTGGAGTTTTTTAAAACATGAAATTAATTCAACTATATCATTGATTTACTAAATTAAATTACTAGCTTAAAATGAGTATTCCTTAGTTATAGAGTGAGTAACAATACCAAGGAGTTAATTGGAATCAAATCTAAAAATAAAAAGGGTCGTTAATATGTCTTCTTACATCATGAAAACACAAACATAAAATTACTATGATTAGTAAATTTTCTATTATTTTGGTTTTCAAAATTTCATCAATCATTTATAATTCCTATATGTGTTTATAAAATTAATCTTTGTGAGTTTCACTTCATATTTCGACTTTCTACTCATGTTAGTTAATAGTTGGGAATATTTTTTATAATGTTTTAAACATGACTCACTCATTTGAATGAACAAATTACTCCACAGATTCAATGAATTTAGATCCATTTCATAATATTTTACTTTATAAAACACTGGATAATTATAAATTTGTTTTCTAATTCAATATTTTTAATTATTTTCTTACACCTTATTTTATCATGTGGTAATTTCTTGTTATAAATTTTAGATACATTAGTATTATACTTGGGAAAAAGGAAATAAAGTACTTGATAATTACCCCACAATAAAAATAACATAAATGAAAGAAAAGAAGAAAAAATACTTGTCTAGAGTATAAATAGAATAAGTCACTAAAAATGTTTTTCAAGGGAGAGTGTTTATGAAAATATTTTTAATGGAGTATTTTCACCCATCAATTATGTGGCTTAAACTGAGCATCCTATTTCCTCTCGTTAACAAAAACAACATCATGATCGTGATGAATATTAACCAATGATATCAAATTAAATTTAATTAATTGAAATACAACATTATGACTCAAATCCACACCTAGTTTGTTTTTTAAAACTATGAAACATTTATATCCACAGATCCAGTCATCAGAACCCCATTCTATTAAAACATGGGATGAGTTAGAAATAAATATTGTAAAATTATTCCTTCTTCCATATAAATCTAATAAAATATTCATTGACATTAAAAATTTCTATCTATTTGTAATCAAATGACTCTACACTATATAAGATAGATTTAAGGATATGTTTTAGAAGTTACCTCATTATTGTATATAAATGGGGATTCTAATATAATTTTTTATATGGTTATATCATTTGGAAATTAGTTAATAGTGTCTTCTATTTATATATGATCCCTAATTAAGAATATATTGAATGATATATATGATTTATTAAATTATACATTGAGAACTAAATTATAATTGAAAATGGTAGGATTAGAAAAGAGAGGAGTCTACATGGTGGAAAAGAAAAAATAGATGGATTATTAAATGTTTTCCTTTGAGAATATTATGTTTCCAATGATTTAAATTCAATAACCCAAATGTATGAACACCGAGAATGTCAAATTTTTCAATTATAATAATTAAGATAACTTTTTAGATAATAGGACAAACTAATAAATTCAATGATACCAACTAATAGAACTGATGTTCCAAGAAAATAAAAATTCTTCTATTATAATCTAAATAAATTTATTAGAAGATAAATTATTAACACTTACGAAAACCATTGGTATTATATCAATGAGTAAAAATACTATTCAAAATAGAAAAATACTACCTTGAAAAATCAAGAAATTTTTGTTATATAATTTGAAAATAAACATTTGTATATGAAAAGATGATTAATAATAGGTAAAAAGTGGCCTAATAGATTTGGATAATTAATGTCTAACACCATGATTTGTAGTAAATTAATAGAGGGTAGTGATGATACTAAAAGAAAATATGAGGAGATAAAAGAGGAAATATGAAATGAATAGGTGGAATGTGAAAGGAAAAAAATAAGATGATAATATTTCCCCTGAATGGGCCGAAGGCCTTCATTTTTATTGATTTTTGATAACCCCTCTTGCAAGAGATTTGGGGGAACCCATACAAGGCCCGTAGGCTCTGAGATTACATGGCTCGTAGGCTTAGAAGTTTACATGACCCCAAGGTCTTAGGAAATTCAACCCGAATATCAATAAGGAACTGCCCCTCCCCAACATTTGAATCATTACAGCAGCTCTCCACCATCGCATGGCCGTTTGGCTAGGCATCCTGTGAAAGCACATGATGGCCCTGATGGAATATCCATACCCTCTCATTGTGACAAATCCATTTGGCTCTACTCTGCTGAGTGCATCTTCTCTAAATCCTCTTCTGGGGATGCTCCTTTTTTGTAGGGTGTCTGGGGAAACTACATGTGGCCCAAAGGCCATGAGGTGGCCTGAAGGCCTTAATGGTGTCTCAAAATCCCTACTAACCTTACGGCATGGGTGGCCCGAAAGTCTTAAGGACTCCAAGCCCAAACTGATGGCCCAATAATTCTATAAAATAGTCATGTGCATGAATGGTAGGCCACACTCAAAATTAAATTGCTTGATAATGGATTTGAAGGAAATAAGAGTTTTTATTTTTTTGGAAGAAATAATGATGAGTTATCCATGAGTTTTGATTAAATTCATTGTAGAAAAATGGATATATTTTATTTTATTGGGTATTTTCTCTTTCCCAAGATATATAAAGATAATACAACCAATATATTTTTAGAAGTTTATCTTTAGAAATTGGAGGTCCTTGATTAGAATTAAATATAGGGAGTGGTCTTTAATGGTTTCATATGAGAACATAATGTCTACTATTCAATAGATTATGATATGTTTTGATAAAAAAATAAGGATTGGAGAGAAGACTTTAAATTAGAATTGGAGGATGTTTCTACCATTCTAAAATGGAAAAAAATTATATTCTTCAGAAGGAAAAAAAGGAAATTAAAGAAAATAATGAGAGAAAAAGGTAGCTGGGTATGATTAAGGGTGTTTAAGAATATTTTGCATAGGATAATTTTATGGAAGTCTAGTACATTTTCTTTATCCAATAATATAATATTTTTTTCAATATAATGACAAAAAATGAATTGGTCATATAGAAGTGGAAATGATGTTACCTCAAGGAAGAGTGAATGTTATTATATATATAGAAAGATGGCCCATATATGTTAAGTAATCTCCAAAATGACCATTCATTTATAAAGATAAGGTAACTTATTTACAATATTTTGTTTAATGAATAACATGTTCTATAATTTAATTAATATTATTTAGAAAAAGTACTTGTTGGTGGGAATATTAATTTTTTTATTTTTTTTTCAATTTAGTTTTATTTTTAGTAAATCATTTTAGGATATATATTTCATTAAGCTTACATTTTTGATCTTAAATGGAATTGATATTGTTTTTTTACATTGATGTTTTTAATTTGATTGGTCAATAATGGAGAAAGGTACAAGTAAAATGAAAAATAAAATTGAATATCATAATAGGATATGGGATAATTTCTAAACACTCTAAAAAATGTTTTACATCAATAATTTGATTAATATTATTTCTACATTATAATGGTAATTTTCATACTATAGTAGAAATTTTTTCAATAATTTTTATCTACGAAGGAAGAGATTATTAAGAATATCATATTTTAATCTATAATAATAAGAAAGAAAAAATTGGTGATATGAACCAATATAGATAATAGTAGGAAATTTATTTTATGAATCATGATTTAGATATATTTATAGATTTATGTAGAAGAAATTTCTAAAATATTTTTCATGATTTTATTTTTTGAGGTGTATGTTGACTAATTTATTATTATTTTCCATTTCATGAAATTTTTTTGAAATCTTTTGTTTCTATTATCAATATAGTCCTAATAAAGTTTTAATATTATTTATTATACTATATTTATTGAGTGATACTTAGGACATGTTGTAATCTAGAAGATGCATTGTTGTCTTACCAATGCCATGAATGCAAAAGAGTAACATTAACATGAATGAGTAATTTTTATATTTGATACCTCTATACCTTTCATTAGTACCTTTAAATTTAATATTTATTTTAACACTATTTAATTAATGAATGATGTTGATATAAAATCTGCATTACAAGCATTCGTTTTCAATTCTACCCAACCCCATTGTATTTTTTAATGATTTAAAATTCAATGAGAGTGTATAATGTATTTGATTCTTGGTGTAAACGGGATGAGTCATTTTGAAAAGTTTAGAATGTTAGATAGTATTATTTTTGGAATGTATAAAAGGTTTATATATTTCCTTTAAATGTGTTTTATAATCTACCCTATATAAAAAATAAACATAGGAATTTTAAGTAAATGAAAATGCACAGTTCAAAATATTATTAAAGGTGATTAAAAATAATTAATATTTAAACGAGGTTGTATAATTAATTATAAATATATTCATTATTTGATACCACTAACATAAGGAAGAGTCCAATTGGGGGATATAAGTTTATTGAAGAGGATTTTTTATTGAGCATTTTGTTGTATATCATGTATTGAAATTTAGAGTTTAACATCCTTTTAAGCCATATATTTTTTCACAAGAATTTCTAACCAACCCCTAGCCTCATATTTATTTGATCATTTAATGTAATAATTCATTATTAATATGTATTTTTGAATATATGTGTTGAATATTTTATATTATTTTCCGGCCTATGATTTGGATGCTAGTACACAAGGAATGAGCATGAGTCTCATAAAAAGTGTCTTGAGTGATGGGATAAAATTTTAATTTGAGGTAGATCATAAAGTGGAATGCATATTATTAATATGGTGAAAAATATTAATTTTATTTTAGAATAATATATTAATTTTATTATTAAGGGTAAAATATAAGGATAATTGTAACACATAGAGATTTTAAATTATATTTTCCATGTAAAACCATATGTGTCTGATATCTTGTTTCATACGCAATGTCAAAACAAAAAATGTGACATGACATATTAGATGACTATTATTAATAATATTTAATAATAATAAAACTAATATTACTAAAAATATTCTAATAAATAAAAATTCATAAAATATAAGATTAATAATACGTAATATTTAAAAAGACAGTTTTCAATTAGACAAGTTTTTTTATTATGTATTCTATTTTAATTTAGAAGATAAATCCATAAATGTTTTTAAAATTAATTTGAAAAAAAATAAATAAATTCTGAGTTTATCATTTTAGTATTACCTTAGAATTAATTTTTTTTATTTTTCTAAAATAATTAATTTTTGGGGAATTTGGCGAACATTATCATTTTTCTAATACAATCACTTTTATAAAATTATCATTATACAGGAAAGAAATAATTTTTTTGAAGCATGTTTTTCTATAAAAATATATATTTATATATTAAAATATAACATTTAAAATAAGATATTTAATTTATAAAACAAATGTCTAATGTCTTAGAAATATAAGTTTAAATTTACTCTAAAAAAATTTTATTCACTTATATTAAAATTAGTGTTCATCTCATTTTAAAAATTAAATTTGAATAATGGATTTATATTTTTAGACCAAAAAATAAATCTTATATTATAAGGTAAATTTATAATTATGGGATAAAAAATAAGATCACTATAGTTGAATTTAATTACCATGATAACGGTAAGACCATTATTTTCTAACAAATGTTTTATTAACAATTTTTAGTTTCTACCTAATAATATAAATTAATATATTTTCATAAATAAATAAACTATAATTTTTAATCCAATATATATATATATATTTCCACTAATTATTTAGGTAAAAAATACTACATAAGATTATCAACACTTAAGGGAAAATTAAACATTTTTTGTACAAAATAATTTATACTTATGTTAAATGATTTAATTGAAGAGATTATTTTATATTATACATAAATTGGTTCATATTATATATATCTTAAATATATTTTTATAAAATTAAAATTTAGTAATTGGGTTTATAATTAATATTTAGTAAAACAAAAAATATTTTTGGAAAAAACTAGTTATCAAGGTGAAAACCAAAAAGGTAAATATATAAATCATAAAGGTGAAAGACTAATAAAATTGCTAAAACATGGATAAAAACGAATAGTGGATATATTAATGTACTTAATTCATATTTCAATAATTATTTTATATTTTTGTGCTTTTTACACATGAATTGTTTCATGTCATCATTGAAAAAGTAATGGGTATTTCAAAATGTGAACTTTTAGACACTTATAAAAGGGTACCACTTCCACCACATTTATACACCAATTACAACACCTATGGTTTACTGAAAATATAAACTAGTATTTTATAAACCCCCTCTTTATTCTTAATCATACTTGGTTTTTCCAAAATACCAATCTAATGAGGCTTAATTTGTTACCAAAGGAGGAATTTCTGAAGGGACATGTAATGTTCTAAACTAAGCACTTAGAGTTATCTTCTTCTTATAAAATCCCATATATTTTATATCCATGTTAGTATGATAAAATAAGTATTATTATTATTATTTATTATTTTTTCTTATGTAATATCAATTTTATACTTCCTTCTAAAACCATTTGAAAATTGAAGGTGTCTTCATGCATTTGTGTAGATTACTCCCTCTATAAATGACATGTTCTATTTTCACTTCTAATAATAATTGATAATCAAAAGGAGTTATTTAATTAAAAAATATAATAAATATAAAATGATAAATACTCATAAATTATTATTATTTGTTTTTTTTCTACCCACACTCATTTTATACAAAATGAAATTGTTATTCATGTACATATTGATTACCACCTCCACAAAATGTGGTATTTTTTTCCATTACCTCCTTGTATTTCTGATTTTAAAAATGTATTCAAAGTGTAAGAATTATATTTATGAAACTTTTATAATTCCGGAAATATAATATTGTACATTTTATAAGTTATATTAATGAATAATTGACATAGAAAACTAATCCATGTAAAATTAACTCATTAGGTGATGTTTCTTAATTTGAGTCCAATTTCTAAAACATAGTGAATCTATATAAATTTTTTTCCAATGGAATGAAACAATAAATAAAATATTACAAATATGAAGATTATGAAGCTATTCTACAACATAATTGAACATAGTAAATATGTTGATGATGTTTTAAATATATTGACTGAACCACCTCAATTAATAACCCAAGGAAAAAACAATTAAATAATTAAATAACATAATACAGTTAATAAACCTTATAATATGAAATATAAATTAAAATATTCCAAATAATTTAAAAAAACATTATTTAATTGTTCAGGATGTTACGTGGGCACGCAAAATTAACCAGGACCCAGGTGAAGGGTTTTTTATCTTTATTTTTTTAATTTGATATATAATTCATATTCACCACTTATTTTATTTTTTGTAGTGTATGTGTATAACAAGGATTAATTTTTACCACTAATTTTATGAAATATAAGGTATTTAAAAATCCATTTCATCTTATTCATTAAAAATATTTTTTAGTTTAAATGTTTATGATGTTTTAAGGGTTTTTGTTAACTCAATGCTGCTTTATTTGAGTTATAATATTTCATATTAATGTTCTTATATTTATAAATTGTGTCAAAATCCCTTGTATTTTATATTTAAAATTATATTACTCTATATAATAATGAAAATTATTTTTTAAAATCTTATTCCATAATTCATTTCATCCCCATAATAGAATGCAATTGTAAAGAATAATTCTCATTATCTTTGATAATGATTATTCATCAATGTCCATATTTTACCTTCCAACCAATGTTCAAATTTATAATTGGAATCCCAATTATTTTTAATATCAAGTTACTTTAATATTTACCTTATCCACTTTTAAACAAAATATTTTGTTATCAAATTTTACGATGTTGACTTCATCAAAGGTATTGTAGAACATAAAAAGGGTGCTTTGAAACCACACTTTTTAATTTTGGGTGACATGTTATCTTTATTTTATTATTTACCATCAATATTTTTGTCATTTAGTTCTTATATATTTATATATATTTTCCTTAAATATATATCTAGTTTATAATACATTTCTTTTTTGGGGATTATACATGTTTTAAACTCCCATCACAATAATCAAATTTAAGCAGATATGATTTATGGGAATTTACAAATTTTCTATATACAAAAAAGTAACACCCCATCCAATGTTTATATATATATATATTCAAAACCATTATTATTTTATAAAAAATCCTCACAGTTGAATTTTGGTTAATGTAAAATAATAATATATTTTCTTTATTAAAATATCATTTGCTCATTTTATAGTGTATGTCTAAGTTTTTTGTTTTTTATTGATTCTTATAAAATATTTATCATGGATTTTTCTACATTGGAACTCAATATTTAATAAATATTTATTATTTCAAGAAATAATGTACAAAATTATTTTATTCATTTTTATCTTGGGAATCTTTAGGATATATCCTTTCTATATGCTTTGAGACAAGATTAAGAAATGAACCTCTTTCTCTATGGTTTCTATCATTTTTTTACTTTTCATATTGATATCTCTTTAATGATGAAGATATATGAATTTATATATCAGGATTTAATGTGTGACTAAAATTAAATATCCATCCTAATGAGAGTGGTTCTTGACGAACCAAAATTCAATTAAATTCTTATTTTTCCAATTGATGTACAATAATACCATGTCCTATGGTTGATCACAAGAAGGATAGTCACACACCCTGAATTTTTATTATCACTATTATAAACTCAATAATATTAAACAAAATTATACAGCAGGGATAATTATAAAATCAATGATATAAAATATTATATAAATATACCAAAAATAAAAATTATAATGATGTTATAAGAATGATGGAAATGTTTTTGGGAAGTTTCATTGCATGATATAATGGATCAAAAAGGATCCCGTTATTTTATTTAATGAGGCAATTTAGATGTATCACAATTCACCTTTCCATTTGCATTATCATTATACAATATATATACCTCTTAAAATAGGTTAATCCTCTTCCACATTTCATCTATGATACCTCTTTTCCAACCAATACAAACTATTCCATGATTTCTAGTGTACACAACACTAATAGTGAATGGAAATATAAATGGTAAATGAGGTGAAGAACTTGATATTAGTGAAAATGACAATATTGATCAGTAAAATAAATTTAACTTCCAAAAAATTCAAAATAAAAAATAAAGGTATTTATATTTAAGAGTAAGAAAACTAAACCGTACCACTATTCATCCTATCAAACAATTAATTAGGTTCATTCTATATTTATTGTGGGTTTGAGAAGTGAAAGTTGTGAGAGAACACAAAATGAAAAGAAATAGTATAATTAGATATGGAAAAGATGCCTAATATATATTAAATGTTTAAAAATATTATACAACAACAAATAACCTTTAAATACACAAAAAATTGGAAATAATTTTCTAAAAGTTTCAAATGGGGAGGCGATAAAGTTTTATAGGGAGAAGGTATAAGAATTTTCACTCCAAAAACATCCTCTAATAGTTGACATGTCAAAGCCCCATTAAAACATTACAAATTATTTATGACCTTTTATAAGAAACAATCAGGCATGTCCACAGTTGATTAATATGTTCCTGGACCTTTTTTCTTGATCCATGTTGAATAAAAATCCATTGAGTAAGTGACCTATGAGATATAGGGAAATATACAAAATTCATCAGATATATTCACATATTTCAAGGGCTAGATGATGAGATGGTTTTGGACCTCAAAATGATGGATTGAGATTTTTAAAATATTAAATGCAATGAACCCCCCATTTACCAAAGATAAAAAAGGAATTTCTCAAAATTAATCAATTTATAAAATTTTATGTAGGAAATAAAAATACAATTTATAATATTTTAAAGTCCATATTAATGAAATTTTATTAATTAATTTCAAATTACTAAAAAACTAATTTTCTTAAAATTACCATAAAAATGAAAATATTGTTAGATTATAAAAACTAAAGTACAAAATATTTTTTTGAAAATATTAACATAATGACCTCAAATGCATTGAGGGATGTTTTCATCTCCTTAGAAACCATGTATGGTGAAAATAAATTCAATGAAACACACCATGTTATGTTATGTTAATAGTGTTCCTTGAATTATGCATATGATTTCAGGATTTATATTATTTCAACTTATATATGATTTCACGGACTTATGTTATCATTCACATATTCCATTTCTCTATTATTATCTCACAATCCTATTCCGTGTTACATGTTTGTTCACTCGAGATTATTTTTTCAGATATCATGACTTCTAGAAAACACTTATTATTACATTAAATTTTTAACAGAAAAATGTTCCCCTTTTCATGGGTTCTAATATTATTTTTACCTCACCCTTTATAAACTGATTTAACATACTGAGCATTTTGGATAACATATTTATTATGTTCCGTCTTCCAAGTTTATGATGATGAGTATGTCTTATGAGAAGTATTGAAGGGAGACTATTGTGGAAAAAGTATAGAGAAATTATTACAAGTATAATAAAATAAGTTTCATGTGTAAGTGATCCTCAATGAAACAAAACTTTCAATTATTTGTATTGTGTTATTATTTGTGATATGTTCTGTTTATCTTAAAGAGATGATATAATATAAATATTTTAGTGGACCGGGTTTCTATTGTTGGTATCATATCATAGTTTAGTTATTATTGAAGATTTATTTAAATATTTATTGCAATTAGGAAAAGATAAACATTATGAAAAACATAAAGATACATCTAAGGGATAACTCTAAGTATAAGATAATATCATCATAATTTTTATATGTTTTGAGTACGTGGAATTCATATAAATTACATCCCTACATGGATAATTGAAAGTGGATACAACTACTAAAAAATATACATAGGGTTTATCACTATATAAATATTGGATGAATTGTTTCTTGATATTAAATCATTACATTATGTGTAGTCTAAAGACTGAACACTCAAATATAAATAACTATATAGTAGGATTTGGACACCAGTACTCTCTTTATAATCCATTAATAAAGATGTATTTTTTTATTTAGTTATGTTATGATGTATGGTTGAACTAATCCTAAACAATCCTAGATTGAATATAGATAGATTTAGGTTCAACGTAATTCTAAAGAAAATTATTTAAAGATTAATACATCTTATGCTTTAGTTTTTTATAATATCATTTATGATATTTATCATATGATTCTAATTATTAATCACCCAATTTAACACCTTTTTATTTTAGGAATAACTTAAACATGAATGATCCATGTTAGAAAGGTATTTCATTGAAAATTATAAGACTATCCCCATGAGAAATGTAAATGGGTAAGAGTTTAGTAATACAAATTGTTATTATGTGAAACCATAAATAAAGAATTATAGTAAAAAAGTGAGAAAATTGAGTTTCTAAACACTTGAAATAAGAGAAGAATGTAGTTTGATTAAATTTCAGGTGATTAAAATAATGATGAAAAGAAGATTCAATTTCATACATGCTAAAGTTTTGGGAAGATGAACCTAGGGAAGTGTCTCAAAATAACTGAAATATGTTTTATCTTTTTTTAATAATGAGATATGTAAACTAATTGTTGAGAAAAAATGAGTAATTATGAATACATAGTGAATGGAAAAAGAGTTCACCATTAGGAACCACTAATATTTCAATATATTATATGTGAAAAATTTATAAATTTTCCAAATCAAATTATTAATACTTCTGATAAAAAGGACGATATGAATGAGAAATTTACAAGGCCAAGGGAAATAAGGAAATCCTATTAAACCCAAACTATTGAAGTTTTTTTTAAAAATGATGTGAATTTTGGAACACTGATTATCCACTCTAGAACAATTTGTGTCTTATTCATGTCTTGTTCAACCCACTTCTTTGTACTTATAATGATTTGTAGAAACATAATATTATGAAATTGATAAATAAAAATTTAGGTGTTAAAAAATATTATGGCAAGATTATTTTGTTGTATTTTTATCTTTATTTAATGTTCCTTTGAATAATAGTATTATTCTTCCTTCAGAAAAAATTAATTTGTTTTTGGATGTTGATTAGTTAAATTAACTAAGAGGAAAAATATTTAGTCTATGGAGAAAACATCCCACATCAACCTATTACATTATATCAATACAAGGCTGATTATGAAAACCATTATTAAGAATATTATAAAATATGATCCCTGGTACTGAATAATGGTATACTCTTGGCTCAAATAATTAGGGAAAATGTCCAAATTAGGATTGGTTGATTACAATAGAAAATGTCATTAGTTTGTAAGGTTGATAAATATCTAGCACATGTATCTTTATTTATGTCTATATTTTTGACACCATTATATATTTTAATAAGTATAGAATAATAAAAATTGTGAGGATGGAAATTATTTGGGGGAGGGGATTATAGCACCTTGTGATTTTGGATTATATTTTTCCTCTAAAACCTAATGTGTTGCATAACATTTTTTACACACAAAACTAAAATAAAAAAATCCATGAAATACTATATGAATTGTTTTATGAAAATTTTATAATTAAATAACATCTACTGAAAAACATATTGTATTCAATTAAAAATACATTCCAAATAGGGTTAATAAAACAAAATGTTTGTATAGGGAGTTTTTCAATCAAAATGTTATCATTTATATATTTTATTTTAATTTAAAAGATAAATTTAGAAATTTTATAAATTTAGTTAAGAAAATTAACATCATTTATTAATTCATCAATTATATATTTAGATATAATGAATTTTTTATTTTTTATTTTGAAAATAATTGATTTTTATATGAATATTAAAAAATATAGATTTTTCTAATATCATGACTTTTATGAAATTATTAGAAAACAGGAATAGATTAGTTGTTTTTGAAACTTTTTTTATAAAAATATAAATTTAAAATTTAAAACAAATCATTTAAAAAAACATTTTTGAATTATAAAACCCAGTTTTATCATTTTGGAAATATAATTAATATTTTATTCAAAAAAATATTTTTATTCACTAACATTAAAAATTAGTTTTCATTAAGGGTTGAAATTAAATCCAAAAAATATATTTCATAATTTATATCAAGATGTTCATATTATTTAATAAGTTAAATTTTAGTTTTTGTCTATGAAAATAAGATTATTTTCTTTAATGTTAATTACTGTGACAATGATAAAACTATTATTTAAAAAAAATTATTAACAGATTGCTATTTTTATCTTATTATATAATAAAATATGTTATAAATAATTAATATTTTATAATCATTAAAACTATATATAAATACATTCATTTCATTTTATTTTTATTTAATAATAAATAAAATTAAGAACACTTATTGGTAAAACAATAGTTTTTTTAAAAAAATACTTTTTTTATTTACTAAATGTTTTAATTTAATAGATAATTTTATATTATCAAGAACAAATATTTGATTATATATATCATAATTTTTTTTAAAAAAATAAAGGTTGAAAGATATTACCATATATTTTTTATAAAGTATAAACTATTTTGCAAAAAACTAGTTACCAAGTTATAAACAAAAAAAGGAAATGTTAAAAAACTATTGATAAAAGAAAAAATCATATATAAAATGAGGAATAAAATTAATGGAAGATTTTTTTATCGAATTTACATAATTATCCAATAATTAGTTTTTCATTTAGAAGACATTGTACAAGAAATAATGTAACACCATCCTTAAAAATGTATTGGGTATTTACAAAAGATCCCTTTTTCTTTACATAAAAATGATAAGACATTCCACCACATTTAGCCACCCATTAAAAATAATGAGCTCTAAAAAACACCCCTAGTCTCTCATAAAACCTGTCCTAATAACCAATACCAAATTTTCTTTTAAAAATACTAATAAATAGAGTCTTTATGCATTACCCAAATGAGAAAATTCAATGGGAGAGGTAATGATATCATAAGAAATCTCTTATTATTTTTCTTATTCTACCCTACCCTATCATTTATATCTAGGAAAGTATAATGAAATCAATAATTTTAATATTATAAATGTTATTTTTATATTTTTATAATTTTTTATACCTCTCTATCAAACCATTCTAAAAATTATGTGGTCATCAGGTGTTTGGAAATTCTATTGCATCCACGAACGATGTGTTCTATATTTCACTACAACCTTATATAAATGGAACTAAAGAATTATTTCATGAAAATATATTACAGCAATATCTTGATTATGATTTTAAAATAATATTTATTTTACTTTTAAAACCACCTCCCCTAGTATGATGGGAAATGAATTCGATGTTCATATATGTGCGGATTGTCTCCTCCACAAAATGGTGTATTTCATTTTTCCATTACTTCCTTTCATAATTGAATGTAAAAATACTTTAAAGGTATAATAAATATATTTGTTATAATATTAATATTATGGGAAGATAATATTGGACATGTTTTAGGTGGTATTAATAAAAAACGGCCACAGGTAACTTAACCACGTTAAATGAACATGTCGAGGAACCTTCCTAAATTTTAGTCCAATTTTGGAAAACATATGAAATTATATAAATTTTACGGTAATTTAATAATAAAATACATAAAACTTTAAAAATATAGTTATTATAAATCTATTATATAACCTATTTGACCATAATAAATATACTGATGATGTTCAAGGAACTCAACTTAGCCACCTCAAGTAAATACCATAATAAAAAACTATTTTACATATAAATAAAATACAAAAATTATTAAACCATAAGAAAAAATTATAGGTCATAAAAATAATTTCCAATTTTTCTAATTAACATTATTTAATTTTTCATGATGTTAAAAATGAACACAGAATGAATCAAGACCCAAGGTAATTATTTTCGGATATCAATTTTGATATATTTATATATGATTCATATTCACCACTAATTTCTTTTAATGTATTGGACATGGATTATTTTCCTACAATTTTATAAATTTACTGAATTTATAAATCTATATTTCTGTATATTTTCAATTAGAAATATTATGTTCCTAAATGTGTTTTTTAAAATTAAACACCCTTTCTTTGATAAATAACGTTTTATCATAAACTTATGACATCTATTATTTGTTTAATCCATTGTAGTTTTCTGTATTTGACTATCAATTTATCTCCAGGTTAATGAAACATGGATTCAATTGTACCTCCTAATTTAATTTCATCCCCATAAAACTGAGAAATTTTTATGACTGATCGCAATTTTCATTAACGATGGTTTTCTTCCATTTCCATATTTTAAATTCCATCCAATGTTCTCCTTTAAATTTTGAAACCCATATATGTGCTATATCATGATATGATAATATTTCCCTTATCATATTTTTATAATTATAATTTACTTTGTTTTTCATAAAGTGGTATTTCAAAAATGGTATTTTAAAACATAAAAGTGATCATCTGAACAACCCTCATTACATTTGTGTTACAGATTCTATTTTATTCATCATTTTATTCTTTCATAACTCATTTATTTATTTCAAATTTTTTATATATTTAACATAAATATATAAATAGTTTGCAATACCTTTCCTTTGAGAGGTTAAAACATGTTTTATGAACCCTTGAAAATTCTCTCTTTTTAGTAAACATAGTTTAAGGGAACACCCTTATTTTTTTATTTCATGAAATATATCGTCCCCATCATATGTATTTAACCATAATATATTTTGATATTCATAATTTTGTTATGGAAATACCACTAAGTAAAATTTTGTTAACATGGAAAATAATAAGCTCCTGACTTCTGTAAAATATCCTTTACCCATCTCATAAAATATAACCAAATGATTCATTTTTTCCTTAAATTTACAATAATTTTCTTGGATTTTAATACACTAGAAATCCATGTTCAATACCTTTTATTGTTTTAAATATTAAGGTCCAAAATTATTTAATTCATTATTATATAAATAATCTTTATGCAATATCCTTTTTTATGCTTTGAGATAATATTTTCAAACCAAATTAATTATCATGGGATTTAATCATTATTATAATTTAGGTATGATTAAATTTTCTCATATAGAACAAATATGATTTTACATTTTATTATATTATGGGTAGGACCAATATTATATATCCTTATATTTCATTGGTCAATTCTTTTTTCTCATGGGATACCATTTATGGTGCATGGGATGTTATCCTAGAACCCAATGTTAGGTTGTCGTAGTGGGGAGCCTTAAATTATGATTATGATGTCAGGTTTCATGTTTTTTACACCTATGTACAATTACATGAACTTATGATACGAATACCTTATTCCATAATTCCATGATAATATCTCACACTTAAGTCATGGAATATTTTGATATTACATTTTATGATATCCTGAATTATTGACTTATCTTATTGTTCTAGGTTCTTTTAAAAATAAATATATTTTTCATATGTGTCCTAATATGATTTTGATATGACCCTTGATGAATTGTTTTAACATATTCCTAATTTTAGATCACTCCACACATATGTTTCTATTCCTATGGTTATAAAGAAGAGTATAAGTTTTGAGATGTCTACAAAATAATTTAATGTGGAAAATGTTTTTAAAAAGTTTTACAAGTACCTTAAAATAAGTTACTTATCAAATCAACCTCAAATACACTAATTTTTTTTGTGTTGTGTGATAATATTTGATATTTGAAATATATATTTGGAAAATCAGGTAAAATAGATATATGTTTATCTTTGGTTTTTATATTTGCTTGTTTTCTGGAAAAATGAGGAGCTGGAAAATATATTTCTTGTGTCAGTTATGATAATTTTATAGCCTTTTTGATAATTTTTATCTTTTTCTAACTATGAAATTTATAATATTTATGTATGGTGTATAATTAGTTATTATTTGGATATTTTCCACTTGAGTTCAAGAAAGAGTTTAATAATGTGGGGATTTGATGGTTATAATTTCATTCATTATTATAAATTTTAAATTTTTTGGTTTTGTTATTTAATTAAAGGTTTTTATATTATATCAATTTTGAATATGTTATTAAAGGAAAATTAGTGATTTTTAAGACCACAGATGTAAAAATATATTATAGACAAAGAGCATTATTTTGGAAAATAAATGTTCTATAGGATTTTTGAATCCCATATATAAGGTTTTATAGAAGTAGATTTATTGAGGAGTCCTTAAATAAAGTGTTTACACATAAGATACATTTTCAAAAGTGGAGTATTAAAAATATGGAAAACATGTAAAGAACCAATTGATCATACAACCACCTATGTCACTGGATTGTTTCAATGATAAGAACATCTTTGGTAGTAGTGGAGAAGCATATCCATCATGGGTGAATGTTGGTAAGAGAAGATAAGGAACAATTTCATGGTGGTATATGGAGATTATGATCTGTTTACATAGTTCAGGGTTCTTCAATATGTGAACACCAACTGGCTATGAAAGATACTACCTATTGAAAAAAAATTAGAACAAGTGAAAATATGATACAGGGAAAAAATAATACATGATATTTTTTATTTGAGAAACTTCTATGATAAATGGAATAAAATTTTTTAATTCAATTCCTTATTTTTATTATATGGTACACATTACAGATGTGAGTGTGAAATTTTACCTATTAATTTGGATTAATTATCAACAAAATTCCATGGTGGTGTGCCCAACTCTCTGTCTTGATCCTGAGGAAACTGTGATAAATATTGGAATACATTGTGAGACTGTAAATATCATGACAAGAAGTCGTAGTGGTGAGGTATATAATACACGAATTCTGAAAATGACAATTGAAATGATAGATGAAACACCATGAATTTCAAGGTTGAATTATGTGTCCAATATTAAAAGAGATTAATTAAGACTAAAATTTTATTCAAAAAAATATCTGTAATAACATAAGATCTTTGTTGTAATGAAAATCTCATAATGATTCTTTTCTACTGCACAGTTATTGAGTATTATTTTTTGAAAAATATGAGTGGATCATGATAAAGAGTTTGAATGGAGTTATAAATCATGGGTGACACAATCATGGAGGGGTTTACCGTGATTCATAGGTAATATATTAATATATTATGGGAAATATTTTAAAATGGGCTGAGGCATGTTTCTATTTACATTTGATAAATAGTGAAGTTATAGGAAATATGCAGTGAAAAACTCATGGGAAGTGGGTATAACATTTTGTGATGTGTTGGATTGAACAAGGATATTTTTTATACTCTGGTAAATGATATTTTTTAGGATATTCGTGAGAGAGGATGAATGGTAATATACATTTAAACATCAATGTATTTACATATTTTTCATGGTGAAGAAGAGATATGGGATCAAAGTGTGATTTATTTTTGATATGTTTTTTTATGTTTTAGATTATAGAAACAAAATATTTTCCATGAACCATTTTCTCTAAAATGCATATTCCCATAGTATATTGATGAGAAATAATCCATTAAAATTATTTTATAAAATATTGATTCCCTCCTAGGAGCCCTCATTTTATAGACATATTATGGAATATGGATCACAAATACTAAATACTATCAAGATTAATCTTGAGTTTGAAATAAATGTTGAAAGATAATGAATATTTAAGGGGTTATATAGAGATATATGATGATGGTTTATGTCTATAAATAATGGTGTATGTTTCATTGCTTGGAATCATTCTATCTAGAGGGGTCAAGTCTAAATAATACGGAGTGTTCACTTTCCCATTCGAAATGACATGCTACTATTTTTTACTTTACCTTTTATAATATCTAAAGAAAAAAATCATGGGGATATGTGTAAATAACAATAAATGATAATAAGATGTATTATTATAATTGAATTACACTTTTGATACTATTTTATGATGGGTATATTTCATGTATATTTTATTCTATATATCTTCCACTTTTTATTACATTACCACTATTAGATTGAATGGGGAATTTATTTTCAATTCAAATCTAACTATATAGAGTCATGCATGATCATTTAATTGATTAGGAGAGTTATGTTTAAACATGAAATTGAGTGACCTATTTCAATAATTAACTAAAATATCTAACCATTATAATATAGAAATTTTTGAGTTAGAGGGTGAGTATCATGATCAATGACATTTTAGACTAAAATTCAACAACAACATAGATAATCATATGTTATATTCACCTCTCTAATAAAATGACCTATATTTACTAATCCTAGATAATTTTATCTTCTTGATGTTTTCATGTTGGATTCTATTCATTTTTAATTCTTTTACATAATCTTAAAATTCTTCTCCATGATTTCTAACTCATAATACATCATGAATAAATTAATATTTATTAGATATGAAGTGTTTTTATAAATTTATAAACATGATCAACATAGAGGAAATAACGATTCATTACAAAAAACATATAAATAGCACTAAATACTTTAAATTCATTATTTGAAAGTGTTTATAAAGTAAAAATATATGAAAAATAAAAAATAAAAAATAATGTTATAAAAAACTGTTGTATGGATAGAATCAACATACCTTGAAAGGATCAAAAGAGAGGAAGGGATAAGCCAAGGGACCAAATAATCCAATCAGTCATTAAGTTATAAGGGTTTAATGAATAAAACACATAAATAATTACAATCAGTTTAAATAAATTAATAATAAAAAATTTATAAAAAATGATTACACTATAAAAAATTATTCAGAGATTATTAAAAGTGTATTATTTTCTTTTTATGTGAAACATATAAATTAATTCATACAAAACTCATATAAGGTCACATAATATTAATAAAATATACGTAATATTGTGTGATATTTGTAAAATATACCATAAAAATTATGATGATATATCATTATAATTTTTTTAAAAATTATAAATATTATTCACATTATTCATAATAACAAAATTAAAGTGGTAATATTAATTAAAATTCTTAATTTTATATTCAAGAAAAACCATTATTAGAAAAATAATTTTTTATCAGTATTAAAATTTTTTTTTCAATAACATATCATTAATAATTTAAAACTTCATATCATGATTGAGTTGAAATAAATTTTATATACAACAATACATATTTTATAATTTAAAAATTTATGCAAAATAAGTTATTTATTTGATACATTATACTAATAATAACACCTTATTTTGAAATTAAATTTATCTATTCTGAGTGTATAATGGTGAAATTTATCTCATGAATGAGATACGATAAATTTCACATGAAATGTTAGTCTTTTATCTAAATTTAATATTTTCAAAAATATGAGATGGGATAAATTTTACAAATTATATTCTATAAAATGAAAAACAAAAATTTTATCATTTACAAAATGAGAAAAAGTTAATATATAATATTAATAATTTTATAAAATTAAATTTGTCATATATATTAGATAATATAAATTTCACATAAATTTAATAATACATATTTTAAAATATGAATGATGGAACATATGATATGTGATAATTTTCATGTGCAATATTTTATGAAATGAAATTTACCATATGTTGGTGTTGAGATAAATTTTATGTAGAATGAAATATCTATTAAAAATATGAAATTTTTGTAATGTATGAGATTATATAAATTTTTTATTTAATTAAAAACATATATTTAAATAAATTAAATATATATCTTCATTTATAGGTAATAAAATTTAGTTACTATGTTATATATTTTTTTAAAATATAATATCTCGCTTTTTTGAAATGTTTTAAATTTTATGAATAATTAATGATCATCTATTAAATGAAATTAACGTCATATAGTATACATTTGATTTATAATAACCTATATTAGATATATATATACACATATATATATATATATCTTAATCAAGAGGAAAGATTAATTAAACCTATTTTGTTATATATTTTAAATAATGAAATTTAATTCATAAATGATATGAGATAAATTTAAAGTTCAAAATTACATCATTTATAAAATAAAATATATCAAAGTATTAATTCCAATTTTATTTTACTAAAAATAAATTAATCTTCTAAAAAAATTCCTCATATGAGATAATATAATTTTCAAATATAATGAAACATATTCTAAAAAAGATATTTACATCATGTATGAGATAAGCATAATTTTATCTATATTTATAAATTTTTTATGTAATTAAAAACATCATAACAATGAGACAAGATAAATGAGATAAATTTCACATACATTTAAATATATATCTTTTAAAAAAGAAATTTACCTCACTGAAAATATAAGATAATTTTTTTTAAAAAGCATACATCTTTTATAAAATAATTATTATCTCTTTTACAACATAATATAAGTTTTAACTAGAAACATTTTCTAGAAAATAAAATTTGTCTTCTATATGAGTTGAGGTAAATTATAACTAGATTCTTAAATTGATTGAAAAACTGAATTTTAATCATCTAAAAAAAGATATAAACATTCAAATTATAAATGTATATATAATTAGTTTGATAAAATCCTTATAGGATACATTGTAGTGGTTCCATCCATGTTTTACCTGTGGTAGTGTGTTTTGGAGGTCTTGGTTTCGGGCACCCACGTCTCCAAGTTTATTTCCATTATATCCCCTCCCCAAAACTACAATTATATAAGAAAACATAATATTAGAATAATATATTTTCAAAACAATTATATTTTTTAACACACAAGAAATTATATAAATAAATTTATAGTAGAATATTTTAATTTTTTCATTAACAGTGCACTTAAATTTGTAAATAAAATTTATTAAAAATTTATATTTTTTTGAGATTTTTTTATTTATTATGTTTGATAAATTTCTAATTATAAAATCTTATTAACTGAATATAAAAATTATGAAAAAAAATGAGTGAGAAATTTTTGAAATGAATTATGTTTTTAAAATAAATAAAATTCTAATTAAATTTATTGAGAATGAATAAATTGATATTTAAACCAAAATAATATAAATGGAGAGTTTTAATGATAATGGGAGAGGGTGTGATACATCGTGATGATGAGGGGAAATGTTAATATTAACATTAATCATTTTTTATTATTCATATATAGGGAAATAATTTGTGTTTTCATTATGGTGTCTAAAATCAATGTGATACAATTAATTATATGTTTATCTATAGAATAGGTTTTATATTGATTATTGAAAAAATATGTTTTATGACATTTATTTGAGTAGGTTTTTTAAAAAAAATTAGTTCAAGTGTCTGTTTCTCATAAGTGATTAGTTTATGAGTAATATTCAATACTTGTTTTCATATAAATACCCCATACAAATTTTTTATTTCTTCCATTTGATTTTTTTTGTGTTCTAATAAAATTTTATGGGGGTAACTTACCACATAAATTTTTTTACTTCCAAATTATGCTCTGAAATTTTTCCCTATACTTCTTGTAATAATGTATAATAGGTGGTTAAAAACAATAATGCACACAATTTTAATTTTTTTCAAAACATGGAACATATCTATGAAATGATAGACCTAAACATATTCAATATCAAAACAAACTCTCAAAAAATTAAATAATTTTATTAAATGAATTTACTGACGAAAAACACATATAATAGTTAAAAACTAATAATTAAAATAAGAAAAAATGATTCCAAATCACCAAAGAAATCAAGAACAAAATTTTTTCTTAAATAATATAGAATTTTAAATGAGTTAAATTCATATTAATTTCAATGTATTATTATTTTTTCATTAGTATTTGAATATAAAATTTGAATAAAAATTATAATACCTTCAAAAATCCATTGAAGAGTGAAATTTTGACAATTTTTATTGTTACTTTATTAGGTAAAAATTACTGTACTTGGGAATGTCAAAAATCATTAGTATTATTCACTGACAAGATATTTCTTCACATAGTTTCTATAAGATTCAATAAAATAATATTTTCTCTAGAGTTTTATAATGGAAATGTATAAAAAAATATGCAACATTTCCATAAGGGATAATTTCGATGTATTGTCAAATATTCACTAGGAGGGGTTTGTAAGTGTTGAAAAAATTTCCTATATTATAAAATTATACATATAATTAATGAGTAATAATATAATAATAAGAAATTTATTTAATACTGTATAAAATAAAAATAAAACAAACAAGATAATATTATCTGAGGTAATTTCATCCTTAATAAGCATTGGAAAACACAAAATTTCATCATTATACACATTGGAAACTTTTCTAACCAACATAAAATATGATTTTTGATGAAATTTTTATTTCATTAACATTTTACCTGAAATAAATAAAAAAATAATTGATCCCTTTTTATCATGATATATCCAATATCACAATATCTTTATAGAATTATATATATAACATTCAATAAATTTTTTAACAGGAAAAAATTACATGAATTCCAATTAAAATGATAACACAATGGTTTATATATTAAAATTTTTAACCTTCAACCTAACACAATTATCTATAAGTAATAAATAAATATTCTTCTTAAAAATAATTTACAGTTAAAAAAGTATCAAAAATATTTTCAATAATAACTTAATGTATAATCCCAATATAATTATTAAGAAAGATGATGGGTCAATAAAATTGATAGCATGAACTGGTCAAAATTTCATATATATTTTTAGAGGTTCTATTACTATCAGTGTATATTGAGATTTGTATTTCATTTTACATTTCTTTGGATACATATGTATGAATATTTTCATTTTTTTTATTTTATACATTTTTAATTTTAAGGTTTTATACAAGAAAATTTTATAAAAAACATTAACCTAAATGGAATATAAAATTAAATTATTGATTCATGAATATACCATGAGATGGAATATGTCCTTAAATGAACCAAAATGTCACTATGATTTGGAACAACGTATAAAACAATCATGGTGATCGAAGACAAAAAGTGATAATGGGAGTGGTAGGGTGAGTTGTTGAGATAAATAGAGTTGATGCACTCCCACACAATGATCTAACAAAGAAATTTCCACCACATAGGGAGATAAGGGGGAAGGTATATAGAAAATGTGTGAAAAAAATCATATTTTCAAATAAAATTATTTTAAAATGAATTTAAACACACAATATCCATATTATACCATCATCCCATGTATAATATAATGAATAAGATTATAATGCAACATATAACAATTATATATCTCAATAAATAAATATATAAGGAAAAATAAATTTAAGATAATCATCATCTTACAATAGATTTGGAAAAAATATTCATGCATGTAATGGGATAAGTGGAATTTATATTGATGTGATGTATAAAAAAGGTCTCAAAAATAATTATGATTTTTTATTTATCATCAAAAATAAATCAAATCTATCTCAACTCATTATATGGATCACGAAAATTTACTTAAATTAGTGTGAAACATTCTTTTCAATCATGAAAATACTTTTGATATAACAAAAATAAATAACTAAATTAATTCCCATTGACCCCTTGAAAACAATACATGTTCCATCATCTTATCCAGAATGGTTGATCAAAAAATATTTGGAAACAATTTTATAAATACATATAGAAAAATATAGATAAAAGGAAATATAAAAAATGATACATTCTAGAAATATCCATTATGGTTCTTGTGAACTTCCTCCTCTCTCTTATAGAGAGACTCTTCTAACCCACTAGTTGTAGAAGTAATTTGGAATAAATCATCACATCAACCCGAATATGATAAAATAGAATAAAATAATATTTCTCATAAAATCTCAGGGTGTTACATTCTACCCCCTTAAAATTTATTTCACCCTCGAAATTCATCAGGGTTATAAATGGTTCACTACGTGAAAATTTCTTTAATAGGAACTAACATCGTAAAAAGAAATACTAAAACTTATTTTTAAAAACTAAAGTATGAAATGAAATTGTTACCCAAATTAACTCATCATTGGGTTTCTACATAGGAGAACATAGGTGAAAATATGGATATAGAAAAAAAATCTAACCGTCATGTTTTGATGGAGACTAGTAGAGAACATGGCTATGAAAAAGCCAAAAATCACAAAGCCATAAATTTGTGATGATCTATGGTACCATCTGATTAATCAGATATGAGGGTACTAGGACAATTTTTTTGGTTTTCTAGATCATTTCCCTAAAGTTGATGATTTGTTTTGCATAAGGATAAATACTTACCTGATTTCAGTTTAAAATAATCATTGTTCATTCCATGAACAATTTCCACTTCATATCTTATTTAAAGAAATGATGTTGAATTTGTCATTATTGAAGTATTAGCAGGTCATATGATATAATGATAGGTAATTCCATCTATAATAATCATAAAAAGGTTATAAAAAATTATTAAATATACATAAGTCCATATATGGTGAGATTAACCGTATATGATTTAGAAAATGGGCATATACTTCATCAATCATACCGCTTAATAAAATAAAACTATTTTCCACTAACCAGTGACTTATTGTAGGCTATTAGTAGGCGATAAGGGCTTGTTGCACTTTAGTTGTTGGTTCGATTCCCACAACCTTTTCTGACGTGACTTGTTGTCTCCCTTCTTGCATGTTGTCATTTTTCTAGAACTATACAATTATAAAATTATAGAAAAATGTATTAGCCATAAAAAATACTATATAATATCCTAAATAATCCATTCCAACCTTTAGGGTTATCAAAAATACTTCTATCCAATCACAGAGTATAAATAAAACCATTCCTAGAGAGTTCATCTACCAAGCATGTGAATACCATCATTTATCCCCCGTATATCATAAGATATATCTTGTTGGTTACATTACAAACATGTGAATTCCTTAATCATGTATTCAATTGAATCATGAATAACCATATAATCTTTGTGAAAATGTGAATGCTTCCAAAAATTAACTCTTTCCACATACCAATGTCCCAAAATTTCAATACACTCAAACCATGATATCACTTTTTCCTTATATCACTGATGAGCTCATTAATACTATCAAACATTTCATTATCTCCATATCCCATCATTATGCGCATATTAGATGCTTTCCAAAAATATTTCAATCACTTTTCATGGTTACCAATACCATATAATTATTGAAAACCACAACAAACCAATACTTAGATATTCCAATATTCCACGATACTATAAAAGAGATTCCACAACACTGTTTTGGAATCTTGTTACATAAACACTTAATCATTCCACCACTTCGTTGTCATATTCCACATCACCAATAGTGATCTCATGTGACTTCCCTTTTTTTCTTTTCCTTAATAGGTAATTGATGGCAATCATCATTAACCCCTGGATTAGGGAATTGGTTAGCATAATGCAACATTTCCCTACACTTGTAGCATTGAAGTGTGGGTTGTGCGTTCTCTACAGTCTTTTCTCCATTCACATCATTAGCTACCATTTTCCCATTAATTTGGCACTCAGAATCTTGATGACCTTATTTTAAGAACATAAAACATTTTCTAGTCCCTTTAAAACAATCCCGACCATGCTTCGTTCCTCACTTTGAGAATAACAAAACATTTGTCTTCTTTTCACCATAGTTTTGATATTTTTACTTGACCTCCATCTGTCGTTTCATGTCAAAAACCTGATATGGATATGTAACACCAACTTCCAGTTCTACCTTGATATCACAACACACAATCTCTTCATAGCTACTGATGTATCTTATATCTAATGCCTTTTGATGACTTGGTTTTAAGCCACTGAAGAATCGATCAACATTATATTTAGGTTGGATGATAACTCCAGATGCATACCTTGTAGGCCTTGTAAAATTCGCTTTGTATATACCAACATATTCATCATCCTTTTTCTAAAGCTCAATAACTCTTTGTCCATCTTCATTCTAAGAATATGATGGATGTACTTACTGAAAAACAAGTTCTTGAACTCGTCCCATTCCATGGATTCAATTTCATCTCAGGGCATTATATTCTTAATTAGAGTCCACCACAGGTCTCCTTTACATTATAAACAGCAAACAGCCAAAATGACTTTTTCATGTTTTGAATAATGATGTATGGAAAATATCATTTTAATGGTACCGATCCATTATTTTGAAACAAGTGGATCGGAAGACCCACTGAAAGAAGGTGGACGTTGCCTCATGAAGGACTCAATATAATATTGTTCCTTTCTTTCCTCATTTGGAAGTCTAGAATGATTCATCGCTTATCTAAGTATAGCAATAAGATTTTTCACTCCATTTCCCATAACACTTGGTTGTTCAGAAGGTCCATCATGGAATTTCCCAGTGCATTGATAATTAACACGGATCCTTTGGGTTCCAGCCATTATCTAAGAACCAAAAAGAATAGTGTGAGAGGTAAAATTCATACTAGGAAAACAACATAATAGAGGGGAGTACTTTTAATCTCTAACATGTCATGTTTAATCCTAGGTTATTCATGATTGTTATCATAATTCTAAGACTCAAACCTACACTTATAATTAACCTTAGGGATATACTTAGACAAACCTTAGAAATATTTCTAGGGATCTCACTAAAGATTTCACATCCTAGTTTCAAAAGGTCAACTAAACCTTTCCTCTGATACCAACTATAGAGACCCGAACTTGACGTACATGGACATTACATTACTTTTACAGAATAATTAATACATAACAAAAAAAGACACCCATGGTCCGTAATAGTTTAGTATCTTTCGAATCTTGGAACACAATATTCTAATCATGGTGAAATTTCTTCAACATCTCCCATAAAGATCATTCCATTTTATTATCTTACCTAAAACCTTTCTTTATATCCTGAGTAAAATAAGAAATAAAAAGGGTGATCTCAAATTCTTAGTAAGGGTAAGAATGGAGAATATAAAAAAAACTATATACATTTGAACATAAAATCATGAACATAATGTTTAGACATCAAAATAATGAGTTGTGAAATAAATCATGGTAGTACGTATGCCATAGATCATAAAGGAAAATTTTTCATGATAATGTAGTAAGGTGATAAAACATGTAATTTTGTAAAATCATTAATCACTTGTTATTATTTCCATAGTAGCCATTGCATTGCTGCCAAGACCATCTTAGTGGACAAATTTCATTACTGAACCAGGTTTACTTTCCATTCCAGCCCTGTATTACTGAACTATATTCACTTGACGCTCCATCCCTGTCTATCTCATGAGATATAAATCTTTAACTAATTCATTTTAGGATATATAGGTCCCAAACATCTCATAATAAAATCATTCATATGTGGGACACAAAATAAACATAAATAATTCATCATAACCCAAAAAATAAAATGGGTTTCATAAACATCATCCCATCATAGCATAATACATATATAAAAAAATGGATATCATTTCATCATAAACAAAATCAAACCATTTAAATAATATTTAAATTATACTTGAAACATAAACATACTAAATAATGTCATCTTTGATGGAAAATAGTTTTGATTAAACACTTCAAATGAATTCTTGAGGGAAATATCCTTTTTCTTCAAAATCATTTTCTTTTCACAAAATGAAATGAAATTGTAAAAGAAAAGGATTTTTGTTGAAAATAATCATGTAATATTGAAGAGGATTCTTCAAGAAAAAAATTCATTATAAAACCGTAAAAATCCATTCATGCCATATAAGTTAAAAAACATTATCCTCATACTTTTGCAGGAAAAGTCAACAAATACCTCGAATACTAAACAAAAGAAAGATTCATTACATACCATGTAGTGAAAGTCAAAAATTGGTAAAAAATACTTTAAACATACATGAGAACATTTTTAGAAAACATATACATTGATGATAAATATAACCCTAGTAAATACATACGAATAAATAATCTCGGATAAGAACGAGATTGGAATAATTATCCCTTACCTTATGTCCAATTTCTTCCATATGTGTCAAAGAATCTTGTATAGTGGGTTTAAACATATTATTAACTTGTAACAAAACCATAATAATATTTATGATATCATATATGATTCAATTATAACTTTATATGACCTATTCATTTGTGAATTCCATGTTAAATCAGCGTTTTGGGTAAAATTGTTTCATTTACCGTACGTGTTTTTACTTGTAATTATTCATATGAATACTTAGATCATGATATATTATTTCCATAATTTAAAACATGATTTATATATAATATATATTCATAATATATATATATATATATAATATATAGATAAGTGGAATGAAATACACCGTTCATGGAGATGGTAGGTCATACGTACGCATGAACGTTGTTTTCATTTCCTTATTAAATTGAATGGAAGTAAATGTCATTATATATATATACATAAATCCATTAGAATTATTATTTCATATAATTCATGATTACTTATTACATATACTTAATAATCTTTCTTGAATGGTTAACATGAAGAATGAATCTCATCGCATCATGGAGACGGTAATCCATACGTACGCACGAGCGATGATATCGTTCCAATAATTTTGGAATGGAATTAGATTGGATGATATAATATATCATAATTATATTAAATTTATCATAATAATATATATTTATTATTTTTACCTTTATACCCATCCAAGTAAGGAGGTAGGAAAACAGATTACACCACAGCGTGGAGACGGTATTATGTAGGTACGCACACGCTGTGATTTTGTTTTTCGTAGGATGGATAGAAGGTGAAATAGGATTTTTTCATATTTATAATAACATATCAGTATATTAGTTATACTGATATTATTACTTTATAATGAAACAACTAAAGAAAAGGAATTATAAGAATAAATAAGTTTGAATGAATCGGTAAAGGATATTACCTCTTCTTCAACGCGCCACTTATAAACCTCCTCTTAGGGAACAAAATATGGTCTTTAAAGAAAACCATAACCTCTAGTATGTTTCTATAGAAGTGAATAAGAGAAATAGACAGGGTTTGGCTGATCTTGAAGGCTCAAAATGTTTTTAAGAGGAGAGGGAGGAGGTTCCCTTTTATAAGAGAGGAGACGGGAACTTTTGGAACCTCCAAAATAATAATTTACAAAAAACTCAAACCCCAAATAAAAACCTCCAAAATGACTCCAATTATAATATGAGATGTGATAGGGTTTTAATCTCATCTAGAAAAAAAAATTAGGCATGTTGGGAATTTATTTTAAACCTTATCATTTTTTATCCTTATTTAATATATTTAATTTTATTTTTGGTAATAATATTCTAAATTCTAAACAGTTATAAATACCTAATTATGGGTTGTAAATTGTCCGAAATTCGATACTTTATGAAATATTAGACCATATAAATTTCAATTTATAATTTCTAAATATTTTTGTGATTTTTAAACAATTTAATAAAATGTTATATTTATAAAATATCAAATGTGTGAATTTTGACACTATTTAATTATTTGAATTTAAATAAAATCCAAATAGAAGATATATTCAAACCAAAATATTTAATCGATCACTAACATTTAATATTAATCTTTAAAATTTGTAGAGCACATTAAATAGTTCATATAATATTTATTTTAATATTTTTAAAACAATTTATTTTATATTTCAAATAATAAAATAATTTCTACCGCACTACTATATCACAATTAATGATAATTATTTCATACATAGAAATTATAAATAAATTCACATGATATAGATAAGTATATTATATTTCTGGTGAATTTTTATTTTTGATGTTTTATGAAGTTTATCACTAAATTAAAATTATTACACTTATAAGATATTAGAGGGTGACATGTTTTCACTTTCTTTGGTTTTATAATAATTACATCCTTTTCATGGTCAAAAGTCCGTCAAATGAATCTATTCTGACCCTTAGGTGATATGGGTCGACTTTTATTCATCCAATATAATTTTGGAAGGTGTTAGGGTAATTTTAATCTTATTTTTACCCATAATTACCTGATTTACCTTTTACTATAGTAAATAAAATTTACCGTAGTTACTATTCATAATGTCTAAACCTAAAAAGTATCCTATTAAAAAAATTTGGACCTACTGATTCCAAATATGGAATCACTTCTTAAAAATTAAAAACACAAAAGTTCCAGTATTTAATTTAAAATTAATCCCGCTATTGAGAAAACATGTTTTAAAAATTAAAACATTACAAAAGATTGAAATGTTTTTACCTATGAATTCATTGTAAAATTAATGATAATTACCTGAATTATATTTAATGGTAAAAAAATATTCTATTTATACTTTAAAACCATTCAATATTATAATTTAACTATATAAATTATCTTTATGAGTTTTTTTAATTAAAATTTACCGTATTTTTACGATTCATCAAAATATGACAGTTAACAGAAAAATATTAAAAAAAACCCAAAGTAAATTTGTATATACTTATTGTAATGAATAACTTTATTTTGTCAGAATGAACTCATTAATGTGTCAAAAACTAAATTTAATGTGGTTGTGCCATCAAAAGATGACAAAATTGCATTTTTTTAAAAAAATATTTCCGTTATATGAAAAATTGATTTTTTTTCTCATAACATGCTCTAGAAGATTATAATATTAAAAAATAAAAATGTAGTTAATACTATTCGTAATGGCTTGTTAATAAGAACAATATATCATTGTTGAGTGATTCTTGTTATTTCATACAACACACGCTATTAAGGAAGGACGCTCTTGCATGCAACACAAGACAAGAATAGTGTTTGTATATACTACAAGCTAACATGGTGTTGCGTATAGCGCAAGATAATATTAGGGTAGTTTACAACCTAAGACATCAAAGAAATTAAAAATACTATTTCTCATAAAATCATAGGGTGTTACAGAAATTTTACACAACCTAGTATAATATAATATGAAAGGATTTGAAATGTTCTGAGTGTTATTCTATGAATCTCTGAACTTCTAGAATTAAGCATATTTGATGTTCAAGTCCTCTTCTGAAAGACGACTCAGAAATAGAGTGTCGTGAGTTCTGTGTTATAGTTTCCTATTCATTGAGTTTCACTAATTCACTTATTTTTATAGTTCCTTCAAGGATGTTTGATGGTTTGATCTAATGAAATATAGAAATTAGAAAAATGAGAGTTCTTCATGTGGTCTTTTGAGTGTTCTTGCATTCATGTATGTTCACTCTAGTGTCTCTTTCAGTCATCTCGTTCTTGACACTTTTTCAGCTCGTGTAACACCTTGTATTTTATCTTTATTCCTTGTGTTATGTCTGACAAGGATCACGATATACACAAACCTCATACCTCATACTATTAGGTATCATGTCTACAAAATATCATAAATTATGAATGTTTCATCAAATGACTCAAATATGACCGTGAGAATCCAATTTTAAATTTAATTGAAACATACAAAAAATATGATAGGGAATGATGTCATAGTTGTTGGTGAGACAGAAGTGGTGCGACAATCATGGTAATTTAGAAGGGGTGAAACAATCAGTAGTGAAGTACTTCATGTGTTGTAGAACTGAAAGTATAGTTACGGTGTTTAGTCTTTTTTAATTTCTGGAACCGATAGCATGGTTATGGTTTCTGAAAAATGGTGTCTAGTCCATGGAAAAAATTCTAGTTTTGTTGGTGATGCAATAGTGTCAAGTAATTTGTGATAAATGGTGTCATAGGTAACGATGTCATGGAAGCAGAGTCATGGAAATGGTGTCATAGACTTTGTCGATTTCCGGACAAACAGTGAGACTGTTTGGGTAGAGAAATGGTGTTTGATATTTTTTCAAATATCTGTCATCTTCTTTAAGATATAATACTCACATAATGGATTAAGATTAATCATAATCATAATAAAACATAATAGAACATTATTAAACATGATTTATAATATTTACTCTTGATTTACATGATTTACATGATTTACATAATTTGTGATCATTAAAACAAGAGGAGTTTAACAATCTCTAATTTTTTGATGATCACAAATAATATCATATACAAGACATAATAAAGTTTATTATCATATCAAGGTACTGGAGAATATATATAAAAATAGTGTGTCTCCCTTTATCCCAAATGTAGATCTCCTCCCATAAATTTTCTCTTCCCATAAATTCCAATAAGAGTGTTCTTATTTCTCCCCCATTTGGCATTATCAAAAAGAGAATAACAGAAAGTAAAAGACACTAAATAAAAAAAAGTGAATAAAATATAGAGAAGGCATTCCATTTGATATACCAAGAATTTTTTGGTACAATTGTAATAACAGAATACATCAAAGCCCTATCAAAAAATATTCTTCACTTCTCATCATATTCTGCATCTTTCTCTTGATCCTTGTTAGAGAGAACAAGAGTAGAAGAAACAGGTGTAGAGTTGGCGGTGGTAAAATTAGTAGTAAGTTAAGGTAAGGGAACTCCTTTTATGATATAATGGGAAATGGTTGGTCTAGTGGAAGTCTGAGGTAAAGGAAATTCAATAATAATAGGTATGATCTGGCTCAAAGGACGAGAAACTGTCATTGTAGTTGGGGAAAATGAATTGGATGTAGAACGATAGGTGGACGAAGGTAGACCAGTCTTTAATGGAGACGTTGCAGGAGGCACGATGGTTGTGCTCTGAACATGCAGATAAGGCTTCAATAGCTTGATAAAATCTGTGATGATTTCCCCACCATACTGCATGGACATTTCAAATTCACCTTTATCTTACATGAATTTATCTAAAACAGGTGTAAATTCCTTTATCTTCTAAACTTGATCTTTGAAAGATAGAGTTACAAGACGAAGATTAAATTCTACACGAGATAATTTAAATTATTGTTCAACTCATGGATGGAATAGATTTCGATGAATTAGTAATCTATGTTCTTATATATTTATTCTTGAGCGTCCACATAAAGTTTTGAGTGAATTTTTTCCAAGTCAAGAAGATGGTAACTGTTATGAATGATTTTATAGAAACTCTCCTAATTTTTACCACTCAACACTGATTGAAGTTCTTCTTTCAATACTAATTGTATCATTTCTGTGTCCAAAGGATGAGATGGTTGAGCAGATGTAGATGGAGTATAAATAGATGGTTTCAGTGTTATAAGTTGAATTATGACATTTGGTAAACATAATTTATAATCAATGGAAAGATTATTGATTATAGAGATAAGTCCACATGTCTCATTATATATTTTTGTGTTGTTATAAAGAAACTTTTCATACACATAAATCATGTTTGGTTGAGTCGGAGATAAAAACTTCTATGGTATCTTATTGGAATCATCCCCAATGAGATGATCAATAGGTGATTGAGAAACATACAAGTATTTAGTCATTTCCTCAGCCATAAATTTTAAGGATTTCACCTCATCACTGAACTACTTATTTTCAATCTGGACTTCTTGAATTTCATGAATCATCTTGGGTTGGATCTTCCATATTATTTTCTCCAGAAGCAACGTAACATCCCTTTTACTAAGAATGGGCATAGGGAAAGGTTGTGACTTCATGATCTTCTCAAAACTAGACAAAAAATTTTCTCCAACATCTTTCAAGTCATCATGACATACATAACTAGGAGTTTATTGAGTAGGTTTAGGATTAAGAAATGAAATAGGTTCTGGTTCCTTAGAAGAAATAACTGTAAAGTCTAGTTTTAGGTGAAACACAATTAAAATACTTATTCCCTAATCTAAGGTTCCTTGGGACTCACCAACATCAAGATACCTAGGAAACATGTACCATGTATCCTCATAACATTATTCAATAAGATTTCGCACATGAATTAATTAGAATATGGGGTTTCTCTCTTCCTTAATTGATGCATCTCTTGTTGGACTAAGAAACTCAATATCTAGACCATCTTCCACACCCTTTACTCTATCAGATTCAGAAATATCTCTAGATAATGGATATTCCTTATCTATTATTTCTTCAGAAGATAAAATCAATTATTTTTTTATCAACAACTTCTCCATTTATACCTATATCTTCATCAACTTTAGAGTGAGGAGATTTTTTAGAGGGGTCTATTTGAAATGGTTCATGAGACAATTCCATAATTGCTTCAATTTCCTCTTTATCTTTTTCTCCTTCAGTTATATCAAAATATATTCCTTTATCAAAGTATTCTACACGCTCATCTAATTCTAAACCATAGTCAATGTCATTCTTAGGTCTTGAAGGGTTATCAATAGGATAAAAATCCTCACACAGTCTAACATTACCCTCAACCCATGATCTCTTCCATGGGTTCTAATCGATCTTCATTTGTCTAGATGTATCCTTAGATATGATAAAATCATAATATTCAAGACCTTTTTCAATATTACCAACCAAACCACTGTCTAGTAGTATAGAGAAGATAAACCATGAATAAATTAAGTATTTTGACTTTGATACTGTCTTGATCAGGTCACAAATGTGATGGATAATATACTTATATAGATTAATCTTGTGACCATTATTCATAATATTTATCAAAAACACATCATCATACTTGAGGGTTAAAAATTATTCTTTCCTTGGACATATTATGTGTTGAATAGAATTAAAAAATTACATGGTATATGCATTCTGTTCAACAGCCATAGGGATTATTTTATTTCGATTTCCAGTCAACTCAACTGCGGAATCTTATAAACTAAATATGTCACTTAGAGGTGGATGCCCTCTTTGATTGTCCTTAAAAATACGTTTACGTGGTATTACTATGTTGGAAGCCCACAACCTTGAAGAAAAGTTACATCTCTGTCCATTCACCCAGTTTCTAGCAACAAAATCATCTTTAGAGTTGAAAGAGAACTGAACATACTGATAAAATTTGAAAACAAACATCAAATAGATTGGTATTTTCTCTTATGTAAACCCCAATAACCATACATGTTCTTTAAAAACATTAAGCATAAGAAACATAGTTAAAATGAGCCATTTTTCTCAATTTTCATTCTCATGAATGACTATTCGATACTCAAGACATAGGTTTAGCAGTTTCATGGACCTTGTAATCCATGCCTTTTTTTGTTTCTTTTATGACTGGTGCATTCTGGGAGACGATGAAGATAGATGCTTCATCTTGGGAATTCAAAGTGGGTTCAAGGAAGAAGAGTAATTTGAGATAAGAAATATTGGATTTGGGATTAGAGAGTACGATTGAAGAGAGTAGTGAAAAAATGATTTTTTATCATTTGGGGAGGTCAAACATCAGAAAACATAAAAACGAGGTATAAAAGAAATACAACAATAAATAAAACAATATGGGAAAATGTTTTAAAAAATAAGTCTTATTCATAAAAATATGACTATAACAGGTAGTCATGGTGTCAACATTGTGGTGTGACTCTAAACAGTGCTACCATATCTAGTAAGACATCAATCATGAGAGATAGTATCTTTGAAACAGTTACTATGAGATATTAATAGTTAGACAGGAATCTCGTCACTCAAGTATGATCATTCCTAATTCATGTATGATGTTACTCATCCCCTCAAAATTTAATTTCGCAGTACAAATTTCATTAATATGATGTTCAGTTCTATTGAGTTCTAATTAATTATCACCCTTTTGATAGTGGTATCTCAAAAAGTGATGTCTAACATCAATAAGTTTTGTTCTTGAATAAGAAATTGGATTCTTGGAGATGTTAGTAGAACTTGTGTTATAACGATTTATAGGTACATGTCTAAACTTATATCCATAATGAAGAAATCTAAGTTTCATCCACAACATCTGAGCACCAAAAATACCAGCAGCTATGTATTCAGATTCGTCTATAGACAATGAAATAAAATTTTTCTTTTTACTCACCATGATAATAGTGACTTGCTTAAAATTTTAAAATTTCTAGAGGTGATTTCTTCTATATAACTTACAACCACCCAAATTATAATTTTTGTATCTAACTAAGTCAAATGATTTCCGTCCAGGATAAAACAATCCTAAGTTGGTAGTATGTTTGTGGTATTTGAAAATTCATTTAACCACAATAATATGCGACTCAAGGATTTTATTGAAAACTTACGCACATAGACACATTAAACATAATATCAGGCCTGCTAGAAATTAAGTAAAGTAAACTCACAATCATTCCTCTACAAATGGTTGGATAAATTGATTTACAATTCTCATCAATATCCAACATACAGGTGGTTCTCTTAGGAGTATCACTACATTTAGCACTATCCAAACAAAAATGTTTTAGAAGATCTTCATTATATTAACATTGATTCAAAATAATACCTTCTTTATTTTGAATGAATTTAACTCTATGAAATAATATTATTTCACCCATCAAACTCATTTCAAATTCATTTTCATCATTTTCTAAAAATTATCAAATAAATAATTTTTAGATGATCCAAAAATAATATCATCTGCATAGATTTGAATAACTAAAACATATTTATAAATTCGTTTTGTAAATATATTAGGATCAACTATACCTTTTTCAAAACCTTTATAAATAAATAATACAACTTACTCTATCAGACTGAACTCTTAGAGCTTCTTTTAAACCATATAAATATTTTTTTAAATGATGTGGAATATGTGGGTTTGTAAAACCAAGGGTTGTTCAACAAAAACATCATCAACTATGTACCCATTTAGGAATTCACTCTTAAAAATCTTTTGATATAATTTTAAATTTAGATGTGTCGCATATGCAAGCATGATTCAAAAAAATTCATGTCTAGAAACTAGTGTTTATTTTACATCACAATTTATCCATTCTTGTTGAATATATCTGTGTACAACCAATATAGCTTTGTTTCTTACAATATTACAAACTTCATATACATTATTTCTAATAAACCATTTAATTCATATGTTCAATGTGTCATTGGAATTATCTATATGTTTCCATAATTTATTTCTTTCGAACTAGTTAAATTCTTCTTACATAACCATCACCCAAAATAAATTATTGATTTCCTTATTGATGTTCTGAGTCTATAGATATGACAAGAAATATTGATGTTCAACCAGATTTCTTAGAGAGGATATAGTATGTGGTTATTATATCTATGTATCTAATAATAGAATCTAAAGGATTGTTCTTAAGGGTTATAATAGATCTAGAAAATGAATGGATAGTGATTTTAGTTCCTCAACAGGTTCAGGTTCATTATGGCTAGATTATAGAGACATTCTAAAACTAGATGAATTTATGGATTTCAACAGCAAGGCCATATGATTTTATATTTATATCCTGATTTGGCACATCATCCTCATTGTTTTATTGATAGTTATTATGTTCATGTGGATCTATTTAATCCAATTTGAAATTTACAGATTCTACCACACACATGGCTCTTTTATCAAAGACATTATAGGATTTACTAGAGATTTAATAACATATAAATATTCTTTTATCACATTTGGATGCAAATATGTCATGATTGTCTTTATCATTTATAATATAAACATTGCATCCAAAATAGTTGAAGTAACTAAATTTGGGTTTTCTATTTTTTCAAAACTCATAGTGTTTTATTAAGACTAGGTCTAATTAAGACTCCACTAATAATATTTAAAGCTGTATTGATAGATTTAACCCAAGAGTAGATAGGTAGGTCATATTTATTAAGCATGGATCTTGCTATTTCTTGTAAGGTTCTATTTCTACATTCCACAATGTCATTTTGTTGAGGTATCCAATGGGAAGAGAAGTTATGAATATATCCATTATATGAGAAAAAAGATTCAAACTCTTGGTTTTCAAACTCATGGACATGGTCACATATTAAATATTTAACTCTAAGAAAACTTATGTTTTCTACTATTCTAGTATACTTTGTGAAATGAGAATAAGACTCACATTTGTGAGATAAGAAAAACATCCAAGTATTTCTAGAATAGTCATCAACAAGAATATTGACATAGTGCTTCCCATTTGGACTGGAAAATCTCGATGGTCAAAACAAGTCCATGTGAACCAAATCCAGATGTCTAGAAGTTGAAACATCTTTATTTCGTTTGAAAGATATGTTGTGATATTAACCATTTTGATAAGGATTACAGACTTTATCATTTGGAAACTCAAGTATGGGTAGATCTTTTACTAATCCTTTTGTATTAATAATTATAAGGGAGTGTATGTTGAAGTGTCATATTATTCTATGCAAATTCCTAGACTCTTTGTAAAAGACACTTAAGTTTGATACATTTTGAGAATCTATTGAATCTATGTTAACAAACATAAACATTTTCATTTCTAAAAGCAGTAAATACTAACAAATTTTTATATTTGATCAAATTTCATGGATAATTTTCCAATTTAACATTGAAACCTACATCACCTAATTTCTAAATACTAAATATATTGTATTTTAATGCATGAAAAAATATACTTTAGAAATTAAGGCTAAGTTATAGTTACCAATCTGGCCAAGGCCAATTATGTTTCCTTTAGTATTATAACAAAAACATACTTTTCCGCCATTAATATTTATTATATTCTTGAATCATGAGTAATATCATATCATGTCCCTTAAACATCCACTATCCTAGTACCATATACTTCCACATGATCACTTCAAACAACATTCCTATAAAATAATTGAGCAAGAGACAATTTTGGAAACCAGGTTTGTTTGGGTCCAATTACATTAGTAATAAGATCTTTGGGAACCCATAAATGCTTCAAGGGTTTCCTATACATAGTTTTGTTCATGAAAAAATAGATGTAGTGATTGACTTCCCTGGGCTATAACAAGCATATTTTCAGTATTGGTTATGGAAACAGATTTTCCAGATTTTGTTATAAAATGAGTTTTAGTTATGTTCCCCTTTCCAGGTTGGTATCCTATTCCAGTAGTATACTTATGAGATATTTTTTACCATGAATTTGTGTTAGAGTATTCTTGCCATTGGAAAAATTTTCTAATCCCGTTTTTAATTTATTATTAGATAATTTACATTCATTGTCCTTTTTATGTAATTAAGTATTATTATTTTTTCTATAGTACGATAATATTTAATAGTAGAAGTATGAGCATGATGTTTCTTTAGATATATATATATATTCATTATATGCATACTCCTTCATTTTAATGTATTAAACAATTTATTTAGTAGTCATATTTTTAGAATCAATTCCATATCCATAATAATAATAGTTTTGTACAAGAGACTCAAGGGTTACCTCTGATGAATTTGTCATGAAACACATATTGTATTTTTGAGTATTTTCATCTTGTGAAGATTATGATTCAATTGATCTGTCCTCAGAAGTAATCCATTTTGTTTTCATAAAATTTTTACACATTCTATCATTGTACTCATAATTATTTTTATACATTATCTTGGATTAGTCATATTTTACATGTCCCTTTATCTTACATTCATATCTGATTATTTCATTTTAGTTCTCATTACTTTTCCAATCCTTCTTATAGTTTCCAAACTGATCATAATTCCCTTTATAGGTGGGCTTCTTAATGAATTTCATCCTTCTATAAAACTTATTAAACCTTATGTATAATTAATCCATTTCCTCGTCACTATCTAATAGTGATCCATCATTACATGAACTATCAAAAGGAGTATGTATCCTTTCATTGAATTTATTTTTGGAAATAGTGGTTTTTAAATCCACTAAATTTCTCTTTGGTTCATCCTCTTCCTCTTTGTTTACCAATAACTCTTCGTAATACATCATCAATTTACCTATAATATCCTTGAATGAGAACGTACTGATTTCATAGGATTTTTTTACAAATACTAAGGTTTCTCTGTATCTTTCTAGTAGACAAATGAGTAGCTGTATGATTTGTTCTTTAGCATCCACTGGATTTCTAATAAAGCTCATTGTATGGAATATTTCATTAAACCAAAGATACGTATCAAAAATGGTTTCATCATGATTCATTTTAAATTTATCATACTTAATAATATATGTATTAAGTCTTGTTTCTTCAATATCAGTACTTCCTTCATCTGAGATAGCTAAGGTATCCCTAATTTCATAGGTAGATTTTTAATCAAATCATTAATTAAATTCTTCATCTGCTAAATTAAAAAACATGGCATTCATAGGTTTACAATTATTATTGTATGTAGCTTATTAAGCTTTAATCCATGAAGTTCTTTGGGTTTCTAGTATTTTATATTTATTATCTATTACTGTCCCAATATACAATACATTTTATGTGCATTTTCATTTTAATTTTCCACTGAGCATAATTTGTTTCATTAAATTAGGGATGTATGTTGGTAGAATCACCTTCCTATATATTACCCATAACAATGAATAAAGTCTAGATTTTAAAGAGCTATAAATATAGAACTAACAGAAACATATAAATATTTGAAACATAACTAAATCATAGTTGGAATGATGGAAAAAGATTTAAAACCTTTGAAAATAGAACTTTAAAAACAACCTTTAATACCAAATATTGGTTGGAGTAGGAAACTTGAGAGGTGGTGAATTGAGTTCCTATAATTTTTTTTGTTAAAAACATTATTTGAAGATCCCCCAATTTAAAAAAAATAGGGAATTTAATCAAAGTAGTAAATTTATAATAGTTTAAATGTTCAATTAGTTTCTCAAGAGACTCATTACTTCTCAGTTATATTAACCTAAAATAATAAAATAACTTTTGAAACCAATTTACTAAATCCAAATAGTTATAAATACTATATAATACTAACTATCAATGTTAAACATTGTTTCTTAAAATATGAGTTAAAATAGAGAAAAACTAAATTTCAAAACACAATAGATTAAAACAAGTGGTTCAGTATCAAGTAGATACATAATCCACTCCACATGGTGATCACCTGCCACCAAGAGAAAATATATATAATGATTTGATACATACCCTAGATCAGGGTTTACACAATAATACACAAGACTATCCTAGCCACCTGACCTCTACCATGGTTTTACATGGAAAATATAACATCTAGGTCAAACATTACCTCTTCTACAGTTATATGTGGGTGAAATAAGGTGTAATAAGATATTTGTGAGTGGATATATTGTATCCTCTAGTTTAGTGCAGGAGATAATCTGGGTTTTTAGTACAGACACTCACACACTAGTCAAAAAATTAATCAAATAGAACAAAATAGAGAAAACTATAATAAATAGGGATTATAAAAGCTCTATGTTTTATTCTATGAAACTCTGGTCTTCTATAATGAAGAAGATTTAATATTTGGTTCATATTCTGAAAGCGGACTCCGAAAAAAAGTGTTGTGAGTTCTATGTTCCGGTTTCTAGTTCAGCTATTTATTCTTCTTATCTTTTTTTTATTATTACTGCAGGGGTGTTTGAATTTTTTGATTCACTATAATAAATCTATCATAAAAATGATTGTTCATTTTGTGTTCTTCTGAGTTTTCTGGAATATATATAGGTTCACTCTAACATCTCTTTCAGTCAGCTCTTTTGTTCAACTTTTTTACTTTTTGTGCCTCCTTATATTCTATCTTCGGTGATTTTGTTATGGCTGTTAAGGAGAAAGATCTTCATAGACCTTATACCGCATACCGTCTAGTGTCATGTTTACAAAAAATCATAAATTATGTCAGTTTCATTAAATGACTCAAATATTACGTTTAATATAAGGCCCCAGCCTGAAACATTACTTAATCTTGAGTTACTTCAAGAAAACATGTTGAGTATCTTTTCAAGTTTAGTGTTTTATAGAATTAGATCATAAAACATGCATTACATTACACATTTAAACAAAGTGGATACATAAAAGATAATAATCATTTTTTCATCAACAAAATCATATTTAAAATAAAACATGGATTCTTTCTTGACACTTCCTTGACACTGTCATCACATCATGTACCTTTCCCTTGACCTGTGAAAAACATTTCAAAAACTTGGGATGAGCATAAAAAGCTCATTAAGGGATCTAAAAGTATGAAGAGAAAACATTATTCCATGTATGAAATCATACTTTACTCATAAAACATAATAATTTTAACATACCTCATCAAATCATGAATAAATCAGAGAAATCATAAGATATAAAGGTAACTTGAGGCATTCATAACACTCTTATGTAGGGAGTAACCCTCATGGTTACATTTGGAATACCCATCACAGTATATTCCCTAAATCTCTTAGGAGAAACCCTAACATTTAACTCATTCACATTACCCAATGCATTGGAGATATATATCGGGCTCACCCGCCCTTAGTTTATCACGGAACCACCCACCTTCATAACAATTTCCAAGAACCATAACATAATCATATCACATAAAACATGCATAAAGGAAACATAACATTTACACATTTCAATCACAAGATATCAATACAACACATTTAGATAATAAAAATATTATGAAAACCATTTTCAATACCAAAATAAAAGAAAAGTAAAACATGGTATTTATTTTTCATTTTGAAAAAAAGTTATGGCTTGTAGAGGAAGCCGAAACTCAAATAACGGTCACGACGGTGGAGAAGTCGTTGTCGCCGCATACGTACGACAAAAAAACATTCCCTTTTGTCTTTTATTAAATTCTTAATATAAAAAAGATTCCTTTTGAATAAATGTAAAATTAAAAGGGGTTTATACACCGTATAAAAGAAATTTGTGTATAAAAAAATATGCCTCAATGAAAGGAGATTGAGACGAAGTCCCATACCTCGGGTCCGACATGACTCGATCGTTATTTAACGTCCTAAATATTAAACTTGAGTTAATTTTTACTTGATTAAGAACATTTTTCGAGTTCATTATTCCTTTTATATCAGTTATTACCATGTTATGAACACTATGCAATTACTTAAGTTAATAATGGTCATTTTATCGATCATTGGTACTTGAGTCAAAAATAAAATTTTTATAATTACAAGTTGTTCATGGGTTAAAATATCCTTTATATCCCGAATTATATTCATGATTTAGATATCATATATATTATATATATCCAATATATACATGCATTTATATTATTACATAACATTTAGAGGTAAGAAATGAAATTCACCGTTCATGGAGACGGTAATCCGTACGTACGCATGAACGCTACATTCATTTATATTTCTTACATAATGGAGTGAAATCATAATGATATAAAGGTATATAATAATTCCAGTATAATATAATATATAATATCATTAAATCTATCCTTTATACGTACCACATATGGTATTAACGAATCAAATCAATTTGAGGGGCGGTAGTCCGCACTTCCTAAAATGAAGATATCGCATTTACCCATAATGGAAACCATAAAGGTATGCCATAAATTAAAAATAAATAAGCTTAAGTAAAACATAAACATATCATATATCATATATAAATATAGTGACATCTTAATGGCCACCTTTGAAGGTGTTATATGAGGGTTGAACAATCATCATTTCGTGAGGCAGAAATCCTCCATCCACAGAAACAGTATGTTCTTTAACCATTATATGTATTTGTGTGTAAGTGTAGCTCAAATACTTCTTATAACAAAATCCTATTATATTAATGATACTGGTTTTGTTACAAAAGAAATGAATAAAAAGATTTTAGGGGGTTGGAGAAGAAAAATAAAACAAAAGAGCATTAGAGAATACTTTACCTTTGAATCAGGTAACTCCTCTTGGTTTGAACCAAAAGGGTTTCTTGAAGAGCTTTATGCCTTAGTTAAGGCTTCTATGATTAATAGAGGGATTTGGAGAGACAAAATTAGTAGATAATGGATGAGCCAAAGGCTTTAGAGGTGTGGGTAAGGAGGTAGAGGTGGGGGCCTTTTATAAGAGGAGAGGAGGGGCACTCTTGGAAAGGTATGAAATGTTACATTATTTTAAAATGAGTTTCGGATTTTAAAGGTCCCACAATGATTTATTTCGAGAATAAGGTGATAAGAGTTCTAAATCCACCCATACAATAGGTTTTTTACTTGTGTAGGTCTTAGATTTTACATTATCTTTTCATTTTATTTAAATCGTTAAATAATGAGGTAATCGCTGCATCATCATGGTCTCATATATAATTTAATTTATTTAATGTCTAAATTTTTTAAAAAATACTATAATGTAGGAAATCTTTTTCAATTTACAATGAGTATTTATAGTCCTAGAGATCATTTATGTAGACAAAATTCAAAATTTTTTACTCAGGTGATACATTATTTGTTATATTTACTTTCTTTAAAAAATAAAAAGATAAAAAGTCATTATTACACAAAAGTGATTCCATGGGGTCCCCATGTTTGGTACACGGCATCCCATGGTCATCCATGACACAAAAAATAGTATTAGGACACATTTTGGTGTCATTTTGTATTATTATGATATTATTTTATTATCCTTAACTACCCGATTACTAATTAATCAAGATAATTAATGATAATTACCGTCATTACTATTCACAAAGTCCAAAAACAAAAGAGTCTTAATTACATAATTTGGACCTTATGATTCCAAATATGGAATCAATTTTACCAAATTCCAAACACATAAATGGAAATAATTAATTTAAAAAAAAATCTCGTTGTCCAAACAATTAGCGGGTTTTTTTAAAACAATATCTATGAAAATTTTGGCATTAGTTTATGCCCAATTCCAAATTGAAGTTAATTATAATGGACACTATTGGATTAAATGGTAAAAAATATATTCTATATACAGTATAAAACCAATTAAAAAGATAAATTAACCATATATTTAAATTATATTAAAAAGCAGTTTTGATGTAAAATGTAGTATTTTTTTCTATTCATTAAAAAATGAACATTGTCAGAAAAATACCATAAAATTATCCAATGTAAATTTAAATGTCCTAATAATAAAGAATAAGTTTATTTTGACAGATATAGATTATAAAATTGTCAAAATATTGACTTAAAATGGTTTTCCATCAAAAGACAGTAAAACAATCTTTTAAAAATATTAGTGTATTCCATGCTTAAGATTGGTTTTATTCTCCTTTAAAGCCTCTAAAAAACTATATAATTCATAAATAGACATAGATAAGAATATAAATTTTTCATTACCTACTTGGGATGTTACATCCTTCCCCCCTTTAGAAAATTTCACCCCCGCAATTTATTTACTTATCGAATAAGTGGGGATATTTATCCCTCATTGCATTTTCAGATTCCCATGTTGCCTCTTCACTCATGTGGTTCTTCCACAAAACCTTTAATTGATGAATAGCCTTATTCTACAAAACTTACTCTCTGTGGTCAAGAATTTGGACCCGTTGTTCCTCATAAGATAGATTCTCTTCCAGCTGAACTACCTCTGGACTCAAAACATGAGATGGATCTGGAATATACTTCCTTAACATTGAAACATGAAAAACATTGTGTACCTGAGATAAACTCAGAGTTAAAGCCACTCGATATGCAACTGATCCAACTCTCTCCAGAATTTCATATGGTCTAATGAACCTTGGACTCAGCTTTCCTTTCTTACCAAATCGCATCACAATTTTCCATGGTGAAACATTGAGAAAAACATGATTGCCTACCTCAAAAAAGAGATCATTCCTCATGTTGTCCGCATAACTCTTCTGCCTGCTCTGAGATGTTTCATGTGTTTCTGTATCAGCTGAACTTTTTATGCCAACTCTTCTACCAATTCCGGTCCCATCAACTTCATTTCACCCACTTCATCCCAAAAAGCTGGAGTTCGACACCGCTTCCCATATAATGCCTCAAATGATGCCATCTATATACTAGAATAAAAACTGTTATTATAAGAAAACTCAACCAAAGAAAGATGTTGTTCCCAACTTCCCTGATAATCCATCGAACAAGCAAGTATCATATCCTCCAAAGTCTGAATTGTTCGTTCTAACTGCCTATCTGATTGGGGATGAAATGCTTTACTAAAATTTAATTCAGTACCCAATGACTTCTGAAGGCCTTTCCAAAAGTTAGAAGTAAACCTGGGATCCCGATCAGATACAATGGAGAGTGGAACTCCATGTAACCTGACTACCTCTTTAAGATACAAACGGGAATGTTCATCTAGGGAAAAAGTATCTCGTATAGTAAGGAAATGGGTAGATTTAGTCAAGCGATCAACAATAACCCAGATTGCATTATTACCTCAAGGTGTATTTGGAAACCCCACAACGAAGTCCACCGATATATTCTCCCATTTCCACTCTGGTACTGGTAAAGGTTGGAGCATCCCTTTCGGTAACTTCCACTCTTCTTTAACCTGTTGACAAGTCAAACACTTCATAGTAGTATCAGCAATATCCCTTTTCATTCCATCCCACTAGTAATACTCCCAAAGATTCCTATACATCTTAGTACATCCTGGATGAATTTAAAACAAAGAACTATGAGCTTCACATAACAACTCTCTCTTCAACTATGAATCACAAGGCACACACAATCTCTTTCTAAATCTCAAAACACAATCATTACCAATGTTGAATTCAGGCAACTTACCCTTTTAAACCAGCTCTACCTTTTTTTGCAACTCGATGTGTTGCTTTTGTGCTTGCTTAATTCAATCAGAGAGAGATGATTTAACCGATACCTGAAACAAAACAGAAGGACATCCTACACCAACAACTTCTATGCCAAATTTCATCAAATTCTTAACCAATGGATCACGTTCCGAAAGCAACATTGTTAAGGAAGCATTACTTTTTCGACTCAAAGTATCAGCCACTTTATTTTCTTTTCCCGGATGGTAATGAATTGTACAATCATAATCCTTGATTAATTCTAGCCACATCCTCTTTCTCATGTTCAATTATTTCTGAGTTAATATATACATTAAAATCTTGTGATTAGTATATATTTCACACTTTACACCATACAAATTATGCCTCCAAATTTTTAAAACGAAAACAACAGCAGCTAATTCCAAATCATGTGTAGGGTAATTTACCTCATGAGTTTTCAACTATCATGAGGCATAAGTATTACCTGATCATTCTACATTAGGACGCAACCAATTCCTTTCAATGAAGCATCACGGTAGATAACAAACTCCCCATTCCTGGAAGGTAGTGCCAAAACTAGAGCAGTCACTAATCTTCTTTTCAGTTCCTGAAAACGATCGTCACATTCTTTTGTCCAGATAAACGTAACACCCTTCTGAGTTAGCTTAGTCATTGGACTAGATTAACGTGAAAAATTTCTGACAATCCTTTAGTAATAACCTGCCAAACCAAGGAATCTACAAATCTCAGTTACATTTATGGGTCTTGGCCATTCTTCAACAACCTTTGTTTTTGCAGGATCAACAGTTATCCCATATTTAGAAACAATATGACCAAGGAAAGAAATTTGTTGCAACCAAAACTCACACTTGCTGAATTTCCCATACAATATCTTTTCTTTTAAGGATTGAAAAATAACACTTAAATGTCTTTCATGCTCCTCTTTACTTTTAGAAAACACTAAAATATCATCAATGAAAACAACCACAATCTTATCCAAGAACTCATGGAAAATTATATTCATTAAGTCCATGAACACAGCAGGTGTATTGGTTAGCCCAAATGGAATTACTACAAATTCATAATGGCCATATCTTGTACGAAACACGGTCTTTGGAATATCTGGTTCCTTTACCTTCAACTGATGGTACCCCGATCTCAGGTCAATCTTTGAAAAAAACTGAGCTCCCTGGAGCTGATTAAACAAATCATCGATATGAGGCAAAGGATATTTTTTCTTAACAGTGATGTTATTCAAGGCTCTATAATTAATGAAAAGTCTCATAGAACCATTTTCTTTTTAACAAATAAAACAGGATCACCCCATGGTGATGTTCTAGGTCGAATGAAACCTTTCTCTAATAAATCTTGCAATTGCTCCTTCAACTCTAAATGTTCAATTTGATCCATTCGATAAGGGGGTTTTGAAATTGGCTTAGCATCAAGAACTAAGTCAACAATAAACTCAACTTCCCAATCTGGTATTATTCCAGGAAACTCATCAGGAAAAACATCAGGATACTCATTTACCACTGGCACATCATTAATCTAAACAGTTCCCTTATTTTCAACAATATGTTAAAGGTAATATTAATTTCCATATTTTACAAGTTTCTCAGCCTCTTGATATGTTATCAATAGTAAGGGTTCATTCTTTTACAAAAACTGCAAGTCTTTCTGAAAAGAAACTTCTTCAGCAATACACTCAATCTTAGCATGGTAAATAGAAAGACAATCCATACCCCGGATAACATCAAACTCTACTATATGTAAAACAATAAGGTTTTCAAGTAGGTTCATTCCACGGATAAGGATAAGAAGATTCTTATAAATTCTTTTTGCCTCAACATTTCCTCCAGCTGTTTTACTACAAGTTCATTAGTCATTTCTTGAGATGGTATTCCCATTTTACTAGAAAATTTTTCATAGATGAAATAATGTGTAGACCCCGAATCAAACAACACACTGGAATAATCTGAAAAAACAAACAAATTACCTGATACCACTTCATTTGATATCCCGACATCTACTGAGGTAGTTGGAAAGGATTTCACCACCCCTTTCTGCTTGTAGTCTAACAGCTTCCCATCATTTGAGCTCTTTGTCGAACACTCATTTGGATAATGACCCATATCATTGTAAACATTTCACTAACTGTAAATCAAATTTGGTCTTACCATCACCATGATCTTTCTCAGTGAAATCACGAGCCTTATGTCCCATCCTACCTCATCGTTAGCAATTTCCAGAATTCAGAAGACATTCCTAAGCATACCTTTTACCACATTTATCACAAACTTGAATCTTAGTTTTCTTACCGTCAGACCATTTTCAAAAATTCTTTTCTTTCTCCTGCCACCTCGGTCACTTCTTCTATTTGTTGTTATAGAACACTTGACCATCAAAAAAATCCATTTCCACCTTCTCAGCACATCAAACAAGATTTTCATAACTCTTGAACTCGTGAGAAGAAAAATCCCTTCGATATTTTTTCTTTAATCCTGAGTAAAAACGATTGATTTTACTATCAAGGTCTCGGATAAAATTTGGAGCATACCTTTCCAATAGAGTGAACCTTTCTTCATAGGAAGCCACTGAGTCTTCCTCTTGCCTCAATTCCAGGAATTTTTTTTCTATCCTAAGTCGAACTGCCTTAGGAAAATACTTTTAACGAAACATACCTTTGAAATCATCCCAGTTGAGAGCATCAATCTCATCAGCATCCTTCATATTTTTAACCATAGACCACCACTAATATGCTTCAACATCCAAATGATAAATATCAAGACCAACCTTTTTATTGTCTGAACACCCCATGACATCGAAAATCTTCTCTAGTGCTTTAATCCACCCTTCATCTAGCACAGGGTCAGATGATCCTCTAAATTATGGGGGATGTTGCCTCATGAAATGTTCCACCACTGAAATGTTCTTCTGCGGTTGATCTGGCTGATCTCGTACATGGATACCACCACTATTTATTGCTTGAGTCAACTACTCCATTACTGCAACAAACTGTTTAGTTCCAATTTCGACCATCTCAGGATGCTGATTCGGAAGGTCATTTTCTTCTGTATGCCTTCCTAGCACTTCTTCCCTGTTTCCTCTATGGAAGACCATTCTGAATAAACATTTCTTAGATGAAGCAACATGGTAATCTTCAAATGCTATATCATTTCAATTTGACCATAAAAAAAATATTTTTGGATAATCATTTAATAGAATTATAACTCCTAAAGTTATCTAAACCGACCTCTGATAACAACTATAAGGCCCCAGCCTTAAACAATACTTAATCTTGAGCTAATTCAAGAATACACGTTGAGGATCTTCTCAGGTTTAGAGTTTTAGAGAATTAGATCATAAAACGTGGATTACATTATACATTTAAACAAAGTGGTTACATAAAAGATAGTACTCATTTTTCCCATAAATGGAAATATATTTAAAATAAAACATGGATTCTTTCTTGAAACTTCCTTGACACTATCATCACATCATGTACCTTTACCTTGACCTGTGAAAAACATTTTAAAAACTTGGGATGAGCATAAAAAGCTCAGTAACGGATATAAAAGTACGAAAAGAAAAAATTAGTCCATGTATGAAATCGTACTTTACTCATAAAACATAAGCATTTTAAAATACCTCATAAAATCATAAATAAACCATAGAAATTATTAAACATAAAGGTAACTTGAGGCCTTCATAACATTCTTAAGTTGGGAGTAACCATCATGGTTACATTTGGAATACCCATCAAAGTATATTCCCTAAATCTCTTCAAAGAAATCATAACATTTAACTCCTTTTCATTACCCAATGCATTGGAGAGGTATATCGGGCTCACCCTCCCTTAGTTTATCTCAGAACCACCCGTCTTCATAACAATGCCCTAGAACCATAACATAATCATATCATATAAACCATGCATAAAGGAAACATAACATTTCTACATTTCAATCACAAGATATAAATACAACACATTAATATAATAAAAACATTATTAAAACCATTTTCAATACCAAAATAAAATAAAATTAAAACATGGTATTTATTTTTCATTTTAAAATAATGTTATGGCTTGTAGAGGAAGTCGAAACTCAAATAACGGTCACGACGGTGGAGAATTCATTGTCGCCGCATACGTGCGGCAAAAAAACATTCCCTTTTGTCATTTAGTAAATGCTTCATATAAAAAATATTTCTTTTGAATAAATGTAAAAGTAAAAGGGGTTTATACACCATATAAAAGAAATTTGTGTATAAAACAAAATATGACTCAATGAAAGGGGATTGAGATGAAGACCCATACCTCGGGTCCGACTTGACTCGATCGTTCTTTAATGTCCTGAATAATGAACTTGAGTTAATTTCTAATTTCTTAAGAACCTTTTTCAAGTTCATTATTCATTTTATATCACTTATTACCATGTTATTAACACTATGTAATTATTTAGGTTAATAATGGTCATTTTGTCGATCATTTCTACTTGAGTCAAAAATAAACTCTTTATAATTACAAGTTGTTCATGGGGTAAAATATCCATTATATCTCGAAATATATTCATGCTTTAGATACCATATATATCATATATATCCAGTATATACATGAATTTATAATATTACATAACATATAGAGGTAATAAATGAAATGCACCGTTCATGGACACGGTAAGTTGTACGTACGCATGAGCGCTACTTTCATTTCTATTTCTTACTTAATGGAGTGAAATCATAATGATATAAAGGTATATTATAATTCTAGTATAATATAATATATAATATCATTAAATCTATCCTTTATATGTACCACATATGGTATTAATGAATCAAATCACTTTGAGGGGGCGGTAGTCCGCACTTCCTAAAATGAAGATATCACGTTTACCCATAATGGAAACCCTAAAGGTATGCCATTAATGAAAAATACAGAAACATAAGTAAAACATAATCATATTATATATCATATATAAATATAGTGACATATTATTGTCCACCTTTGAAGGTGTTATATGAGTTTTTAACAATCATCGTTTCGTGAGGCAGAAATTCTCCATCCACCGAAACAATATGTTCTTTAACCATTAGATGTAGGTGTGTGTAAGTGTAGCTCGAATACTTCTTATAAAAAAATCCTATAATTTTGAAGATAGTTTTTTTGTTACAAAAGAAATGAATAAAAATATATTAGGGGGTTGGAGAAGAAAAATAAAACAAAAGAGCATTAGAGAAGACTTTACCTTTAAATCGGGTAAATCCTCTTGGTTTGAACCAAAAGGGTTTCTTGAAGAGAATTCTTCCTAATGAAAGGCTTATAGGATGAGGAGAGGTATGTGGAGAGACAAAATGAGCAGATATTGGACAACCCAAAGGCTTGATAGGTGTGGGTAAGGAGGTAGAGGTGGGGGCCTTTTATAAGAGGAGATGAGGGGCAGTCCTGGAACGGTATAAAATGTTAGTTTATTTTCAAATGAGTTTCGGATTTTAAAGGTCCCACATAGATGTATATCGAGGATAAGGTGATAAGAGTTCGAAATCCACCCATTTAATAGGTTTTTGAAATGTTTAGGTCTTATATTTTACATTATAATTTCATTTTATTTAAATTGTTAAATAATGAGGTAATCGCTTCATCATCATGGTCTCATATATAATTTAATTTATTTAATGTCTAAAAATTATAAAAAATAATTGGATGTAGGAAATCTTTTTATCTTTCCAATGAATCTTTATATTTCTATATATATTTTTTGTAGAAAAAATTTAAAATGTTCTACTCAGGTGATACATTCTTTGTTATATTTACATTCTTTAAAAAATAAAAAGATAAAAAGTCATTATCACACAAAAGTGATTCCATGGGGTCCCCAAGGTTGGCACAAGGAATCCCATGGTCGTCCATGACACAACCAGTAGTATTAGAGAACATTTTGGTGTCATTTTTTATTATTATGATATTATTTTATAATCCTTAACTACCTGATTACTAATTAATCAAGATAAATAATGATAATTACCGTCGTTACTATTCACAAAGTCCAAAAACAAAAGAGCATTAATTACATAATTTAAATATTTTTATTCCAAATATGGAATCCATTTTACGAAATTAAAAACACATAAATTGCAATAATTAATTTAAAAATAATTCCCGTTGTCAAAACAATTAGAGGGTTTTTTGAAACAATATCTATGAAAAGTTTGGCATTAGTTTATGCCCAATTACAAAGTGAAATTAATTCTAATGAACACTATTGGATTGAATGATAAACATATATTCTATTTACACTTTAAAACCAATTAAAAAGATAATCTAGCCATATAATTAAATAATATGAAAAAGCAGTTTTGATGTAAAATACAGTATTTTTCACTGTTCATTAAAAAATGAACATTTTCAGAAAAATACCAAAAAATTATCCAATGTATATTTCAATGTCCCTATCATAAAGAATAATTTTATTTTGACAAATAGAGATTAAAAAATTGTCAAAATATTTATTTAAAAATGGTTTTCCATCAAACGGCAGTAAAACAATCTTTTAAAAATATTTGTGTATTTCATGCTTAAGATTGGATTTATCCTCATTTTAAGCCTCTAAAACACTATCTAATTCATAAATAGACATAGATAAGAATATCTATTTTTCGTTACGTACTTGGGATGTTACATTTATGATCAACATCAATATTTAATTAAAAAATATAGGAATGTTATTAAGGAAAATTGTCACAAGTGGTGGTGAGACCGAAGCAGTGACATATTCATAGTGAGTTATAAGTTGTGCCAAAATAAACAGTGACTTCGTTTCCATGTTTTGGAACCGGTAGAAGAGTTACGATGTCTAGTTCTTTGCAATTTCTGGAAGAGGTAGCACATTAATAATGTCTGGGAAATGGTGTCTTGTCCTTTTTCAAAAACTCTAGAACGGTTGGTGAATTAATGGTGTGAGGTCCTTTGTGAGAAATAGTGTCATATTTAATATTTTCATGGAAATTGTTTCGCAGATTTTCTTGATTTTTATCCCAAACAGTGAGACTGTTTGGGCAGAGAAATAGTGTCTTGTATTTTATCAAATATCATTTATCCACCTTAAGAAGTAATACTCACAGAATATATTATGGTTAATCATTATCCTAATAAAACATAATAGAATAAGAGTAAACTAGATTTATAAGATTTAAACATTATTTACATGATTGTCAGGATTTTTGAAAATTAAAATAAAAGGATTCCAACAACAAAATAGAATAAAATTGTAATAACCCAAGTGATTATAAAATAATTTCTTTTAATTATTAAATTAAATATTCAAATTCTTTATAATTGTATAATCTAATAAGTAGTATTTATAGAAATTATGGAATTAACATAATGGAATAGAAACATGACTGTTAGGAATTGTAATCTAGCCAATATTATAAAATACTAACCTAATAAATTATAAATAAAAGTTTTCCATCTTATAATTGAAAATATGATATATTTATATCATTTAACGTGTAAATAATTTCTTAAAAAATATGAAATAAGTGTTGGAATTTTTTGAGTTATAAATATTTAACTATAATTTTATAAGTAATGTAATTATTTAAAGGAAAATATATGTTCATAAAATATATTGATAAATTATTATTTTTGTCTTATGATTATAATATATTTTATAATACTTTATATAATTTTTCAAATTTCTATAAAATTAGTTTTGGTTTTAAAATTGGTATTTTTTTAATCAATTGTGATTTTAATTTAAAATAAATTTTATCATATTTATGAAATTATTTTAAAAACAATAGATCTCATTTTTTAGTTCTACACATTAAAAAATGGTTAAGGTTATTTTTTTTGGTTCTTTTTGAAATACATGAATTTTTGGTGTACAGTTAAATATGATATTTTTATAAATAAGCTAAAAATATGAATTATTGAGTGTTGGATGATATTTTTCTAAGGTAATCACCCTCGGTTCAAACTCACGTGCAATAATTACTATATTTAGTAACAATAAAATACACTATTTATTGCCTTGGGAAAAATAATAAAATAATGATTGAAATAATGGAAAACTCACTCTCTTCCACAATAAATACAACCCCTAACACCTATTATACATACAACTCTCATGATTTGTGCCTTGTACAATTTATACATAGTTGTAAAACCACAAGCTTCCATAGTATGTTTCCCTTTGAATAATGCAATAGCTTGCGTTATACGCAACTTCGAGATTCGAACACATCACGACCAATCAAACTAGTCGTTATGAATAATAATACCCACTTTTTGAAATTTTATAAATTTTATCTTTCCAAATTAACTTCATTTTTTTATTCGGAATATCAAAATTAGCTTAGGGTGAATTTTTGGTATTTTTCTGAAAACTTTCAATTTTTTATTAATAATGAAAAGCACTAAGTTATTGTTTAAAAACAGATTTTTATTTTAATAATTATTTATTTTATTTAAATTTATTGTAGGTAAAAATATATACAGAATACCTATATATTTTCAATGTAATTCATTGGAGTCAGTTTATAGTAATTCTAAATAAATAAAAAATTTATTGAACTTTTTACCGTCTATTACACACCTCCGAAGAGCATTTGCAAATTTACATAAAATTTAATTTTACCTCTTCTGTGAGTCAAATTTCAAAAATCTAAGAGAAAAAGTTGATATCAGTACGTAAAATGTGACTCAATAAGATAAAAATAATTTTTGATGAATAGTAACTTTTTACTTTTATTTACCACCTTTAAAAGTAAATAGGGTAATTAAGGGTAAAAATGATATGATAATTTTTCTAACACTTTTCCTAATTCTATTGGATAATTTCAATTCTACCAAAAACAACCTTAGGAATAAAATATGTTCCTTTATGTCCACTTGGATAAGATTAGGACATTTATTATTATTTAATTCAAAAAAGAGTTAAAAGTGTTAATTTCAAAGTTTAATAACTGAACCATTTATAATATAGGGTTACACATAAAATATATTCTACTATAAATATTCATTAGAAAGATAAAAAGATGTCCTAAATAATGGTATTTTATTTTTATTTTTTTAGACATTAAATAATTAAATTTATTTATGACACAATGATGATGCATGTAATTACAAGTATTAATGAAAGATTAAATTAATTGAATCATTAAATATCAAAATATATCTAATTTGAGACTTTTAATTAATTGAACTAATTTTCTAGGTTAGTATGACGTGTTAGGGTTGGTTAGATGAATTTTTTTGAAGTAATAATGCTGTTATGAATTAAGCAAAACAAATACCAAATAGTGTCGAAATTGACATAAAAGTGTTTTTAAAACATATATTATACTATTAATTGATATTAAATTCTTAAAAATATATGTTTTATAAAAAAGAAATATATAATTATATGTGTATCATTAATTAACCACTTTAGGTTCTCTTATAAGTCTATAGTATGTTTATTAACCATATAATATAAAAATCCAAAGAGACAGGGTAAATGTCAAACTATTTAACAAAGAGTTACATCTAAAAGATAAGGTTAATATAGTGACCAAAACCTATATAAAACCTATTGGTTGAGTGGTATTATACCCATACATAGTTTAGACATTAAATAATTAATTTTGGTTCCATTAGAAACTGAAAATTATTTTATTATAAAATAATATTTCTAGCTTTTCGTAAGGTGCCCCTCACCAATCTTATAAAAGGGAACTCCCTCTTCTCTCTAATTCACACCTTCAAAGCCATTCGGATCAGCCAACCCCAGCCCAAATACCCTCTCAAATATCCTCCCTTCATATTAGTTTCCTTTATTTAGTTATATAGCCAACCTAAGGAGCCCTTTGGATCAAATAAAAAAAAGAACCCGAAGAAGTGTTAAATATTTCATCACCTCTTTCAGATTCCTTTATTCATCCACTTCCTCTTTCTTTTTTGTTTACATTATAAAATAATAAATCTAGTATCTTCTATATAAAGTGATGTTATTATAAATATGGTACAACCATATTCATTTTCCTATCCATCCTTTGAATGACATGTCACTATACGTGCATACGTATGACTTATCCTCTCCACGTCGTGGTGTAATTTTTATTCAATACATTATTATTTGGATGGGTATAATAATGATGTGTAATTTATGTAAGTAATAAATAATATATTATAATTATTTTGTATATATGATATACCATCCAATTATATATTATTTTAATATCAAAATAATGATATTGTCACTCGTTCGTACGTACGGATTACCGTCTCCACGAACGCGATGAGATTCATTCCCCATCGTAATCCATTCATGACTAATTTTCATTAGATGATTAAAAATAAGGTTTAAATACTTAATATAATTATGAATATGAATAAGATACATCCAATCCATAACAAATAGTACTTACGTAACAAATCATATAATGGAAAATGAATCTTTTAACACCCGAAACAACGATAATACTAAGATATTATTAAAAAACAATGTTAAAAGATCATATATGACTTCATATTAATGTATATGATTCTAGTATAATTTAATAACAATTATTTCACCATTATACTAGAGTTTAACCTAACCTCGACCAAGGAAAATTACAAGGTAAGGGTTAATTCTAAAACCTCTTCATTATTCAAGGTTATTTATATGTAATTATCTACTGGGACCTCCTTATCATCCACAACCATGTTTCATAAAAATGTGTTTCATTTTTTTACTATTTCCAATGTTATGGGTTAAAGAAATTTATACCCTTGTTTTACCTTCAATGTTTTGAAAGTAATGTTTTCTTCATTTTCTAAATAAGGTACTTTATGGCCTTTCGTAAAAATTAAGGTAAGAATGTTTTTTTAACTTATACAACGGGTGTAGCTATTTTCCACCATTATAACATAGAAAAAGCTTCCCTTACAAGATTATAATAATATGTTCAAAATAAATATTTTCTTTTATAATTATACTACTTTAAATGATTTGAAAAAAAGAAAGATATATTTCTGTCAATTAGTTTTGATTTCATCTATGTCAACATCCTTTGATAGAATTTACAATTGTTTTGAAGTTGATTCATTATTATAAAAATATTCCATTTGGTACTGAAGGTTTTGTGATATGTTTGAATGTGGATGTGTTATTTTATACCATTCATGGTTTATTGATAATGCATTGGCATTTCGTAAGCTAGTTCAAATATGAATGTTTATGTTATGTTTAAACCTTGTCATATGAAGAATGCATTGGACATTGTGTGTGACAGGTGGAGCTCGCTATAGCTCTTTGATGAATCGGTAGGTCTAATGAGACAAACTAGTGTCTTGGAACATGGTCTTGACATAATTTTATTTGTAGTCTTGTGACAAGGCCTTGACTATGTGGTTATGAAAGTCTTTCATTATGCATTCCATCACTATGAAAGTGGATATTGATATTGCATGAGATTATTCGACTAGTACAATATCCATGTGAGTAAGTAAATGGTATTATTTTAATTTATATTTTACATATTTTGTTGAATTTTATGCCAAAATGGATTTTGTTTTAGTTTTATACATTGCCTTAATTGTTTAGGCTTATTTATGAAAGATTCTTCTATATTGTTATCCTTTATGATCATTTGAGCTCACCCCTTTCTATGTTTTATTTTTCCTAGGATGCGAAGAAGTATATTATGACATTCCTGTAGGGATAGTCTATGGGATCTCAGTGTTTCCCATGGAAACAATCTTGTTTTATTTTATTCATTTTATGATGTAATGTAATCCTTATGAATGTATCTAGTATTTCCAAGGCTACTAAACTAATCAGTCTATCGAGACTTGATATTTTGTGATCAAGCCAATGATACATCATAATGCTCCCACTCTAGGTAAATATGTTTAGGGAATTGTAGTTGGTATCAGAGGAAGTTTAGTACAAACCTTGGAATCTAGATTTAGATAAACTCTATTTAGAGCACATTACCCTAAGATAGAATTTGAGGATTAATATAGAAGAACTTCCTGGAATTTTGGTATGTGGAGATCTTGTGAGTTTTCCAAGAAATACATCCCTATATGGATACGAGCACGTAGAGGTGTCTCTAGAATAGATGTATGTAGGTGTAAACCCTGATAACACCACTTTTAGCTAGACTCGAACGAGAACTAGTGCATGAAAATAGACCTTGCTGCACTCTTGGATACAAAACTCCTAGGGGATATGTTTAGGATAATTCTCATTTTCTTTACAAACCATTATGAAGGGTTTATGAGTATATAATTTCTCAACGAAAAAAATCTATTTGATTATGGATTATATCCATAAACTATTCAATTTATGTTATGTGTTTTACAATTTTGGAATTATGTATTTCGATTCATAATCTAATATAGTTTATGATATTGTTTAGAAATGGTGCATAGTGGAAGGAATGGAAACCGTATAATTGAACGTGCTCCATGTAGGGATTTCTATCTTACTCAAGATAATTCTAGTGGAGCCGGTGATGCAACTGTTGCGGATCATCTTATCACCATACTGGGAAAACTCACTCATGTTGTGAATAATAACCTTACACATATAGAGAAACCTGATCCACAGCGTGGAGGATCAATGTTAGATCTCTTCATGAGGAAAAAACTACAAACATTCAATGGGGTTACAAATCCACTAGTATCTGAGAAATGGATAAATTTCATAGGAAAAATATTCCACGCCTTAGGGAGTAGCGAAAGGGAAAAAGTTTTCATGGCATTTTGCAGCCTCACTAGAGAAGCTGATCAATAGTGGCCATTGATTGAAAACACAATGGAAGATGATGAAGTATAAAATATATAATTGAGGGAGTTTAAAGAAACTTTTTTAGAAAAATACTTTCCTCATGACCATCGAGCAGATATTGGAAGACAATTTCTGTGTTTGAGGCAAAAGGTGGATGATAATGTCACAATGTATGAAGCTAACATTACAAGGATAGTGAGGCATGCTTCCGATTATATACGTATCCCAAGAAGTAAGATTTATTGTTTCCTTAATGGGTTAAAACAATTTCTCTATTGAGCATTAGTCTCACAATCCTTCTCATCGTACTTAGATATTGTCTCATGTGCTATCAAGACAGAAAAACAATTATCCAAGTCTTACGACTTTAAAGAAAAGAAAGAGAAGAAGAGATCTTCCGAACACTCTAGAAATTTAAATAAGGTGAAGAAGAGAAATGTTGAATATCCATCCTGTAGTAAATGTGGGACGAAACACCCTAGTACTTACCTGAAGGGAATGTGAGTCTGTTACATGTGTCGTGAAAAAGTCAACAAAGATCATGATTGCTAGGGGAAGAAAGAGGTTCTCACTATTGAATGCTAAAATTGTAGAGAAAGCGGGAATTATGAAAATTAATGTCGTAAGGGCCAAGGAAACTTACCTCAGAAAAGGACAAGGGAATAAGGCCAAGCTTATTCCATCACTGCTGCGGAGGTTGAAGCTCCGAACGATATGGTGGCAGGTAATTTAATGGTTTCCTCGAATTTAGAAAATTCTTTTTTTATTCTGGATCATCGAATTGTTTCATATCATCCCAGTTTGCTAAGAAAATTGGATATTTTCAATTTGACTTAAAAAGTGAGTTGTCAGTAAAAAATCCTAAGGGAAGTATCATTGCAATAATTTTTTTTGAATCAGCCCCCCTTAGGGCATATAAATGTTCTTTATCTGCTAATCTCATCCTCATACCCATGATAAAATTTGATATAATTATCTGTATGGATTGGATTTCAGACCATGATGAAAAAATTTATTTTAAGAAGAAAGAGTTTACGCTTTTTGATGACGATGATAAAGAACACCTTATATTTAGATCAGAATCATCACCAACTAATTCTTATCTATATCCACCCCTAGCATCTCAAGTAAATTCAACTATTGGAGAAGAATAAATGAAATAACTATGGGGGAGGAAAGGAATGTTTCAAATATAGGATATAACTATTGTGAAAGAATATGTTGATGAGTTTCCAGAGGATTTACCTGGTCATCCTCCAGAATGAGAAATTGAGTTTTCAATTCATTTAATTCTGGGTTCAAGGCTCATATCGAAGACCTCTTATAGAATGGCCACTATGGAATTAGTTGAACTAAAGAAACAACTAGATGAATTGAGTAACAAGGGATTTATTTTCCCTAGTGTTTCTCCATGGGGATCCCCTTTCCTTTTAGTTAAGAAGAAAGATGGATTTATGAGGTTGTGCATTGACTACAGGGAGATCAATGCTATTACAATAAAGAACATGTATCCCCTACCTCGAATTGATGATTTATTTTAAAAAAAATCATGGAGCTCAATACATTTCAAATATTTAACTTCGATCTAGATATCATCAGTTGTGTATGAAGAAGGAAGACATTCCAAAGACAAAATTTCGAACCCAGTACGGGCATTAAGAGTTTACAGTAATGCCTTTTGGATTGACTAATGCACCCTTTGTCTTCATGGATCTAATTAATAGTGTATTCATGGAATATCTTGATTAATTTTTAGTGGTATTTATTGATGATATCTCGGTATATTCCAAAAGATACGAAGATCATGAAAATCACATGTGCATTATCCTGAAGACTCTTACATGACATGAATTATTTGGGATGCGTAGCAAGTGTGAATTATAGCTTCATGAGATTTCTTTTCATGGCCATATAGTCTCTAAGTATATAATATTTTTTGATCCTTATAAGAAAATATCAATCCATGAATGGCTAGCACCGACAAGTATAATTGAGGTACACAGTTTTATTGGTTTAGCATGTTATTATTGGTGTTTCATCCAGAATTTGGCCTTATTGGCTAACCATGTAAAGACCCGTAAATTTCAAGGAAATTTTTTTTCTTAATTTTCCTTGGAATTTTACAAGAGCGCAGTTTCTGACGGTACCTGATTCCGAGGCCCGGTGTGCCCGGAATCATTTTCCGAAGATTGGCTCGGGTACGTTCAGTGAACGGACAAGCGGGTTTTTCTATCTTTTGAACTAGTGCCTGGAATCGAATTCTAAGGGCACCGATGAAATCACAGCACCAATATTCGCTTAGAAACACCTCTTCCGGAGTTGCGTTTTCTCGGGTGTGGTTTTTAAATTTCGGGCTTAAAGCTAAGAAATAAAATAATTTTGCGACAACTTTATTTTATTTCACTTAAGCCACTTGGAAGCCACTTGAAGCCACTTAAAGGAGGCTTGAACTGAGTTGAAGCGGATATGATTCTATCCAGAAATATCCTACCCCCCTTGGTAGGATATTTGTGAGGAGGGGCCCGCATGAGCCCCACCGTTTCTTTCCTCTAAGAAACGCACCCACGAAAACCCATCTTAATGAAAGTCAACTGACACGTTTCTTAAAATCTTAACAGACCATTTAATTGGGCAGTTTATTTCGAGAATTAAATGGGCTGTTTCTTTCGTAAATGAAATGGGCTGTTTCTATCATTGAATTAATTCTACGAATTGATGGATCGTTTCTTAACCAGTTTTCAAATTCATTGGCGTAATAATAAAATAAGGCCAACGCTCGACCTCTGGTTACTTGCGCATTGAGAAGATTTGAGAGGACCCTTGTATCTTATTCGCCCTTGCGAAGAATGCGAAGAATGCGAAGAACGTGAAGAACGTGAAGAACGCCGAACCCAGAAATCAACGACGCTTCCGTCCGAGACGTTCTTCCACGCTCGATCTCCGATCACCGACCGTTTGAGGTGAGTGATTTCGGATTTCCTCTCAAGGTTATTTTCTTTTGTTTTTAAACAAAGATTTAATTATTTATAATTTAAATATGTTGTTCTTGGTCCGTTGAGCTCGCCAACTCAACGCCGGATTCCGCGACGATGCGACGCCTCCCCGCGACGACGCGACGATCCCTCTCTTTCGCGATGAGCTTTTCCGCGAAGAACGCCCGCATGCGATGATCAGCGAGGTAGGGATTTATTTTGGGATTTACCCCTTTTTAATTATTCCCGTAAGTGTTTCTTTAAAAAGTTAAAGAACCAGTTTCAAACGAACAATTTTATTTAATTAAAATTGTCGGTTCATGTGTTGAGCAAAATTCTCCCGTTGTTTATCTCTGACACGGAGGGTGCGGGCCAAACGAACACGGCCCGATGACCCTCCGTTGTACTTAATTTTGTGTGCATTTGACGGGCGATGACGGAACGTGCCGCAACAGATGTTTGATGATCTCACAGTGAAGAACGAGTCCCGGGAGGGTCAATGGCGCAGACGGGAAGAGAATCGGACCACCGGAGCGATCCCGGTGGCCCGCGGAACTCGCCGGCGGCATGGGCCGCCGGCGTGGCGGCGCCGGCCGCTGGGAGCGGCGGCGCCTCGGCGCGCCGTCGGATAGGCCGCCATGACTGAAGCCACGGCGGCAGCGGCATCCGCGGACCCGCGGCCGCGCGGGTCCAGTGCCCTCGGACGCGGCTGAAGCCGCGTCCATGACACAGCGCGGCCCCACGCAGGGGGGGGGGGGGTCCGCGGCACCCCCAGGCCGCGGGGGGCGGCACCCCGCGTGCCTCGGCCGTTCGGCCGAACCGGACCAGGCCGGTCCGACCGGGTCGGGTCGACCCGGTTCGGCCGACTCCCGGGGGGGTCGGGCCGGGTCGGCCCGGGCCCGTACCCCCCGTCTTCGGACGGGCTTCGTTCAAATGGCCGTATCTTGAGCTACGGGCCTCCAAACTACCCGCCGTCAGCGGCAACGCGATCCTTGGATCGAGATGGTCGTTTCGGTATATCGCACTCAAGGTTTTGGAATACTTTGAGTTCGACCGGGTTGGTTATACACGAAATTAACCGGGCTTTCGGAGCGGAAACACTCATATCTTGAGCTACAGATTTCCGATTGACATGCCGTCAGCTTTGTTGAATTCCTCTTTGTGAGACGGATCTTTTGGCACACTCCGCCCGAGGTTTGGACATAGGTGGAGTACGGTCGGGTCGGTTTTGCCTTAAAAACCAACCGGGCCCCTGGGACAAAAAAACCAATAACTCTCAGACCGGGCGTCCGATTGACGCGCCGTCTGCGACGTTGAGTTCCTGTTGACGATACGGAACTTTTGGATACATCAACTTCGGACTTTGTGTCAGTTGATGTATCAGCCTCTCGGCTCGTGGAGAGGACCCTCCCGAACGAGCTTGCTGTGTGCGGGAACCCTAGTGCTGGCTGCGACTGCTACTTTGACAGCGACGACCGTGCAGAGATCCTCAGTGGACTGCGGCGACGACTGTGTAGAGGTCCTCCGTGGACTCTAACGACGACCGTGTAGAGATCCTTAGTGGACTGCGGTGACGACTGTGCAGACATCCTCAGTGGACTGCGACGAATACTGCACTCAGTGATCCTACGTGGATCCGTGCTACAGGTCCTGTGTGGGCCCGATCCTGTGTGGGTCCGATCCTGTGTGGGTCAGCGCTCTGTGGTTCTGTGTGAGCTAGCGCCTACAGGTCCCGCGTGGGCCCGGTCCTGTGTGGTCCTGATCATGTGTGGGTCTGATCCTGTGTGGGTCATTGCGGGGTTAGTTACCTATCGATCCTTCGTGGGTCCGACGACTTAGATGGATCAGTGATCATCATTATCGTCATCCGAAGAAGTATACATGTGTGAGCTGAATCTTGTGTTTACTCTCCTTTGTGGATTGTGTTGAGCTATCCTATGTGGATTTACTGTTTACTCTCTTTTGTGGACTGTGTTGTGGTATCATGTGTGGGTATACGTTTTTCTTTCCTGTGTGGACTGGGTTGTGCTTGGGCTCGGACGTTGGAGCCGAACGGGGAATTGAAGACTTAGGAATATGTATGGTCATATACCTAAGCAGTGTTAGATGTTACTTCGTGATTGTATCTTTCTTTTGTGGATTACCCTTTGTGGATTTCGGGAGACCTTTGGGGGTCTCGGGGTCCCTACTGAGTAGCTTATAGTCACCCCTACACGGGCTATGCCCGCACTACGTTGTGTTGGTTGTAGACGACGGACAACGCTCACCGTGGTGGAGGCATGCGGAGCAGGACAGTACCTGGAGGTGGACCACTGGGCGGGACGTACTCGGAGCGGTCAGGTGGACCGAGGAGCTGTAGAGGCCATCTGTACCCACCCTTCAGGTGGTACTTCCAGAGGACGCTTCGACGCTGCAGTTTTCCCTTTTTAGTTGATGTTTTTCCTTTCAGTTGTACTTTACAGTTGGGATTCTATTTCCGGCCCCTTTTACTTTCAGCACAGCTTGTACAGTTTTTACTTTGTGTTTACTTTTCCACTTGCTTACTCTGTGGTGCTTGTTTACTTTTCAAAGGCAATGCCTTCCCTTTTTGTTGGGATTTATGCCTTGGTGCTAGTCGCCAGCCCCTGGCCTATGGAAGGCGGGCTTGGGGTAGTCACGGCACGGGCCCCGAGGACGGGACGTGACAAACCCATTAAGGAAGCTCACACATAAAGGGGTGAAATTTTTTTGGACAAAATAACGTGAAGAATGTTTTGAATAATTGAAGAGAAGATTAGTCAATTCTCCAATATTGACTCTACCATCAAGGAATGATGGGTTTGTTATTTATAGTGATGCTTCAATGAAAGGACTTTGTTGTGTCCTTATGCAGAATTATTGGGTTATTTCCAATGAATCACGACAACTAAAAATCATGAGCAAAACTATCCTACTCATGATCTTGAGTACGCAGCTGTATTCTTTGCTTTGATGATTTGGAGACATTATCTCTATGGTAAAAAATGTGATATTTATACTGATCACAAGAGTTTGAAGTATATTTTCTCATAGAAAGAACTCAACCTGAGCAAAAAATGGCTTGAACTACTCAAGGATTATGACTGCATGATACACTACCATCTGGGGAAGGAAAATAAGGTGGTAGATGCTTTGAGAAAAAAAAATATCCTGGAGTTTTGAACAAGATGAGAGTTGAAAGAGATCCTATTTTCATGGTTCTAGTAAAGATGGATCTGGGAATAACCATAGAAGGTGAAACATTAATGCTTTTTCAAATGGTTTCCAAACCATCAATACTAGAAAGTATAAAAAGTTCTTAGGTTGATGATAAGGAGTTTAAAAATAATATTAAAGCTGTGAATGATGGGAGATTGAGTGAATACGTATATGAAGATGGAATTTTGAAATTTTGGAAGAGACATTGTGTTCCTGATGTACCTAATCTAAAAAGAGAGTTTTTGGATGATGCTTGTAGTTCCAATTTCTCTATACACCCTGGGAGCACCAAAATGTATAGAGATTTGAGGGAATATATTTTGTGGGACAACATAAAGAGGGAGATTTCAGATTTTTTATCACGATGTATGGTTTTTAAACAAGTGAATGCTGAAAGGAAATAGCTTGGAAGAGTCTTGAAACCACTTCCCATACCTGACTGGAAATGGGATAACATTACGATGGAATTTGTAATGGGACTACCAAAGACTATTATAAGGAACGATATTATATGGGTCATTGTTGATCATCTTACCAAGTCAGCACATTTTCATGCTATAATACACTTGAACATCTAGAAATACTATATATTAATGAAGTTGTGAGACTTCATGGAGTACCCATATCGATTGATTCTGATCATGATCCACATTTTACATCAAGATTATGGAAAAGAATTTAGAAAGCCCTGGATACTAAACTTCATTTGAGCACTGCCTAACACCCCCAAACTGATGGACAATCAGAATAGACTATTCAACCCTTAGAAGACATGTTGAGATCAATCTCATCTGAATTTCAAGGTACGTGGGATCAATATTTACCTATGGAAGAATTATTATATAACAATAGATTCCATTCAAGTATTCATATGGCACCATATGAAGTTTTATACAGAAAGAGATGTCGCACACCAACCAGTTGGGAAGATGTTGGTGAAAGAAAACTCATAGGCCTAGAACTGGTGGAGGAAATGATGGAAAAGGTGAAGGTAATCCAAAACCACATCAAAGAAGCTCAAAGTAGGTAGAAGAGCAATGCCGATACCTGAAGGAAGAATTTAAAATTTCAGGTAGGAGACCAGGTTTTCTTGAAGGTATCTCCATGGAAAGGTGTATACGTTTTGGTAAAAAGGGAAAATCATGTCCTAGGTACATCGGAGCTTTTTGAATTCTAGAACGAATAGCGGCTATAAATTACTGTTTGGCAAAGACGCCAAGTCTCTCCAAAGTTCATGATGTATTCTACATATCACTGTAGAGAAAATACATGTCTGAAACAATGCATATAATCACCTATGAAGAATTAGAACTAAAACCTAATATGTCTTATTGCGAAGATCCTATCAAGGTTCTTGATACTAGAGAACAAGTGCTATGAAACCTGACGACTCATCCGATAAAAGTTTTATGGAGAAACCATAAGATGGAAGAGGCAACGTGGGAACCTGAGGAAGTTATGAGGAAGAACCACCTGAATCTTTTTATGTAGTAATATTCTAGAAATTTCAAGGATGAAATTATTTGAAGTAGGGGAGAATGTAACACTCCAAGCTTCCATGGTACGTTTCCCTTTGAAGAATGCAATATCTTATGTTGTACGAAGCTTTGAGATTCTAACACATCGCAACCAATCAAACTAGCCGTTATGAATAGTAAAACCCACTTCTTCAAATTTTTAAAATTTTATCATTAAAATTTGACTTCATTTTTAGATTCGGAATATAGAAATTATCTTAGGGTGAAATTTTTATATTTTTCTGAAAACATTCAATTTTTTATGAATAGTGAAAAACACTGAGTTATTGTTTAAAAACAACTTTTTATATAAATAAATATTTATTTTATTTAAATTTATTTTAGGTCAAAATAGATTCATGATAAATATATATGTTCAATTTAATTCATTGGATACAGTTTATAATAATTTTAGATATATAAAAATTTTATTGAACTTTTTACCGTCTGTTACCCACCTACAAGGAGCATTTGCAAATTTACATATATATTTTTTTTATCTCTATAGTGAGTTGAATTTCAAAAATCTAAGATACACAGTTTATATCATTAAGTAAAATGTGGTTAAATGAGATGAAAATAATTTTTGGTGAATAGTAACTTTTTACTTTTATTTACCACGATTAAAACTAAATTGGGTAATTAAGGGTAAAAATGATATTATTATTACCCTAACACATGTCATAATTCTATTTAATAAGTTTAATACGACCAAAAACAACCATAGGAATAAAATATGATCCTTTAGGTCCACTTGGATTAGATTAGAACATTTATTATTATTGAATTCAAAGAGGAGTTAAAAGTGATAAAAACAATATTTAATAACAAAAACATTTTTAATATAGGGTTACATATAAGATAAATTCGAATATAAATATTTATTAAGAATATAAAAATATTTTATACAAAATGGTATTTTATTTATATTTTTTGGACCTTAAATAATTAAAAAAAATTTATGACACAATGATGATGCATGTAATTACCGTATTAATGAAAGATTAAAATAATTGATTTTTAAAATATCTAAATAAATATAATTTGAGACTCTTAATGTATTCCACTAGTTTTATAGGTTAATATGACATTTTAGGGTTGGTTAGAAGAATTTTTTTCGAAGTAATAATGCTGTTATGAATTTAGAAAAAAGAAAATACCAAATAGTGTCAAAATTGACATAAAAGAGTTTTTAAAACATATATTATATTATTAATTGATATTCTATTCATAGAAATCTAAGGTGTAGCCAAAATACTTATATAATGAAAGGTGTATCATTAGTGAAGATCTTGGGGTTATCTTGGAAATATATAATATGTTTATTAACCATATAATATAAAAATATAAAGAGACATGGTAAATGTCAAACTATTTACCTAAGAGTTAAATCTAATAGATAAGGTTAATATAGTGAACCAAACCTGTCTAAACCCTATTGGTTGAGTGGTTTTCAAACCATACCCACCTTATACTTTGAATAATTCATTTTTTATCCATTTTAAACTGACAATGATTTTATTATAAAATTATATTTCTAGCTTTTCCTAAGGTGCCCATCACCCCTCTTATAAAAGGGCACTCCCCCTTCTCATTAATTCACACCTTCAAAGCCATTCAGATCGTCCAACCCCTGACCAAATACCCTCTCAACTGTCGCCCCCCCCCCCCTTAATCCTATAGGCATTAATTTAGTCATAAATCCAACCCATAGAGCCCTTTTGATCAAATCAAAACGAAGAACCCAAAGAAGAGGTAAATATTTCATCACCTCTTTCAAGTTCCTTTCTTCCACTTCCACTATTTTTGTTGTTTCCATTTTAAAATAATAACTTCAGTATCTTATATATAATATGATGTTATTATAAATATGTTACAACCATATTCATTATTCGATCCATCCTATGAATTACATGTCACCATACGTGCGTACGTACGGCTTACCGTCACCACGTCATGGAGTGAATGTTATTTAATACATTATTATTTGGATGGGTATAATGATGTCTAATTGATATAAATAATAAATATAACATGATAATGAATCTATATATATGATATACCATTCAATTATATATTATTTTAATATCAAAATAATGAAATTGTCGCTCGTGCGTACGTATGGATTACTGTCTCCACGAACGCGATGTGATTCAATCCCCATCATAATAAATTCAAAAATAATTTTTATTAGATTATTAAAAATAATGTTTAAAGACTTAATATCATTTATAATATTAATTAGACACATCCTATCCCTAACAAACAGTACTTACATAACAAATAATATAATGGAATATGAATCAATTAACACCCATTACGACGATAATACTAAGATATAATTAACAAAGCAATGTAAAAAGAACATTTATGATATCATATTAAAGTATATGATTCTAGTATAATTTAATAACAATTATTTCACCATTATATAGGAGGTTAACCTAACCTCGTCCAAGGAAAAGTACAAGGTACGGGTTAATTCAACAACCTCTTCATTATTCAAGGTTGTTTATATGTAATTATCTATTTGGAACTCATTATCATCCACATCCTTGTTTCTTAAAAATGTATTTCAAAAATTTTCACTATTTCTTATACTATGGGTTAAAGACATTTATACCCTTGTTTGACCTTCAATGTTTTGAAAGTAATATTTCTGTCATTTTCTAAACAAGTTACTTTATGACCTTTTCGACAAAATTAAAGTAAGAATGATTTTTTAACATATACAGAGTGTGCAAATATTTTCCACCATTATAACATTGTCAAAGTTTCCTTTACAAGCTTATAATAATATTTTCATAATAAATATTTTCTTTTATAATTATGTGACTTTAAATTATTTGAAAAAAAAAGAATGATATATTTCTCTCAAATAGTTTTGATTTCATATTTTCCAACATCCTTTGATGGATTTTACACTTATGTTGATGTTGATTCATTATGATAAAAATATTCCATATTGTAATAAAGTTTTTTTATATGTTTGAATGTGGATGTGTTATTTTATACCATTCATGGTTTATGGATAAAGTATTGACATTTCATATGCTGGTTCAAATATGAATGTTTATGTTATGTTTAAACCTTTGCATATGAAGAATGAATTGGAATTAGTATGTGAGGGGTGGAGCCCATTATATCTCCTCGATGCATCGGTAGGTCTCATGAGACAAACTAGTGTCTTGGCACAAGGCCTTGATAAAATATTATTTGAAGTCTTAGCACAAGGCCTTGACTATGTGGTTATGAAAGTCTGGCATTATGCATTCCATCACTATGAAAGTGGTTATTGATATTGCATGTGGTTATTCGACTAGTATAATATATATGTGAGTGAGTAAATGGTATTATTTTGATTTATATTTTACATATTATGATGATGTTTATGATGACAAGGCTTTTGTTTTAGTTTTATACATTTCCTTAAATGTTTATGCTTATTTATGAAAGATTATGCTATATTTAAATCCTTTCTAAGCATTTGAGCTCACCCCTTTCTATGTTTTATTTTCCCTAGGATGCGAAGAAGAATATTATGACTAACCTGCAGCGATAGTCTACGGGAACTTAGTGTTTTCCATGGAAACAATTTTTTTTTATTTTTCCATTTTATGATGTAATGTAAACCTTATGAATGTATCTAGTACATCCAAGGGTACTAAAAAAATCGGTCTATAGAGACTTGATCTTTTGTGATCAATCCAATGATACCTAATAATGTACCGACTCTAGGTTACTAGGTTTGGGGAGTTATAGTTGGTATTAGAGTAAGTTTAGTACAAACCTTGGAATCTAGATTTAGATAAACTCTGATTATATAACATTACCCCAAGATAGAATTTGAGGATTAGTATAGAAAAAATTCCTCGAATTTTGGTATTGTGGAGATTTTGTGAGTTTTCCCTGCAATACATATCTATATGAATACGAGTAGGTATAGTTGGCTCTAGAACATATGTACCTAGGTGTAAAACATGAAAACACCACTTTGAGCTATACTCGAACGGGAACTAGTGCTTGACAACTGGTCTTGTTGCACTCTTGGTTACAACACTCCCAGGGGATATGCTTAGGATAATTCTCATTTTCTTTACAAACCATTATGAAGGGTTTATGATTGTATACTTTCTCAAAGAAAATATTTTATATGATTATGGATTATATCAATAAACTGTTCAATTTATGTTAAGTGTTTTACAATAGGAATTATGTATTTCAATTCATAAACTAATCTAGTTTATGGTATTGTTTAGAATTGGCGCCTAGTGGAAGGAATGGAAACTGTATCAATGAACGCACTCATGTAGGTATTTTTATCTTACTCAAGATAATTATAGTGGAACTGGTGAGGCAATAATTTCTGATCAGCTTATCACCATACTAGGACAACTCACTCAGGTTATGAATAATAACATTACCTGTATAGATCACCCTGATCCACAGTGTGGAAGATCAATGTTAGATCGCTTCATGAGGAAACAACCACCAACATTCAATGGGGTTATAATTCCACTAGTATTTGAGCAATGGATAAATTTATTGGGGAAAATATTCCATGCCTTGGGAAGTAGCGAAAGGGAAAAAGTTGTCATGGAAGTTTACCACCTCATTGTAGATGCTTATCAATGGTGGTCATTGATTCAAAACACAAAGTAAGATGATGAAGTATCAAATATAGAATGGAGGAAGTTTAAGGAAATTTTCATAGAAAAATACTTTCCTCATGACTATCTAGAAGATATTGGAAGACAATTTCTAAGTCTAAGGAAAAAAGGAGTATGAGAATGTTGCAAATTATAAATCTAACTTTACAAGGTTAGCGAGGCATGCTGCATATTATATACATAACCCTAGAAGTAAGATTCAATTTTTCTTTGATGGGTTAAGAATTTTTTGTCATTGAGAATTCGTCTCACAATCCTTATCGTCATACAAAGATATTGTCTCATGTGCTATCAAGACAGAAAAATAATTCCCTAAGTTTTACGACTTTAAAGCATAGCAAGAGAAGAAGAGATCTGTAGTACACTCTAGAAATGTAAAGAAAGGGAAGAAGGGAAAAGTTTAATATCCATCCTGCAGTAAATGTGGGAAGAAACACCCAGGTACTTGCTTGAAGGGAATGTGAGGTTGTTACGAGTGTGGTGAAAAAGGCCACAAAGCTCATGATTCCAAGGGGAAGAAAGAGGTTTTCACTGTTTAATGTTATAATTGTAGACAAAGGGGGCATTATGAAAATTAATTTCTTAATCTCCCAAGAAACTTACCTCAGAAAAGTCCAAGGGATCAAGGCCAAGATTATTCTATCACTATTTCTGAGGTTGAAGCTCCGAAATATATAATGGTAGGTAATTTAATGGTTTCCTCAAGTTTAGAAAATGCTTTATTTGATTCAAGATCATCGCATTATAGCATATCATCCTAGTTTGCTAAGAAAATTATATATTTTCAATTTTACTTAAAAAGGGAGTTGTTAGTCAAAGATCCTAAGGGAAATATCCTTGCAACAAAGTTTTCTGAATCAGTCCCCATTAGGGTATATAAATGTTATTTATCTTCTAATCTCATCATCATACCCATGATAAAATCTGATATAATTATCGGTATGGATTGGCTTTCAGAACTTGATGAAAAAATTTATTTTAAGAAGAAGGAGGTTGCGATTTTTGACAATGATGATAAAGAACACATTATCTTTTGATCAGAATCGTCACCACATGATTCTTATCTAGATCCACACCCAGTAGCTCAACTAAATTCAATTATTGGAGAGGAAGAAATGAAATAACTATGGGTGAGGAAAGGAATGTTCAAATATATGATATACCTATTGTGCAAGAATATGTTGATGTGTTTCTAGAGGATTTACATGGTCATCCTCAAGAATGAGAAATTGAATTTAACATTGATTTAATTCATGGTTCAAGGATCATATTGAAGACCCCTTATAGAATGACCACTGTGGAATTGGTGGAACTAAAGAAACAACTAGAGGAATTGAGTAACAAGGGACTTATTTTCCCTAGTGTTTCCCTATGGGGATCCCCATTCTTTTTTGTTAATAAGAAAGATGGATCTATGAGGTTGTACATTAACTATAGAAAGATCAATGCTATTATAATAAAAAACAAGTATCCCCTACCTCGCATTGATGATTTATTTGAAAACATTCATGGATATCAATACTTTTAAAATATTGAAATTCAATATGGATATCATTAGTTGTGCATGAAGAAGGAAGACATTCTGAAGATAGCATTTTGAACCCAGTACTGGCATGACGAGTTTATAGTAATGCCTTTTGGATTGAATAATGCACCCTATGTCTTCATGGATCAAATGAATAGTGTTTTCAAGGAATATCATGATGAATTTGTAATGGTATTTTTTGATGATACCTTGGTATACTACAAAACCTACGAAGCTCATGAAAATCACTTGTGCATTATCCTGAAGGCTCTTAGAAGACATGAATTATATGGGAAGTTTAACAAGTGTGAATTCTGGCTTGAGGAGATTTATTTTGTTGAACACATCATCTCTAAGGATGGAATCTTTTTTGATCCTTTTATGACAAGAGCAATCCAGGAATGTCCAGCACCGACACGTCTAACTGAGGTATGCAGTTTTATTGTTTTAGCCGGTTATTATCGGTGTTTCGTCCAGAATTTTGCCTGATTGGCTAGCCCATTAAGTAAGCTCACCCACAAAGGGGCGAAATTTGTTTGGAAAAAATAATGTGAAGAATGTTTTGATCAATTGAATAGAAGATTAGTCACTTCTCCTATATTGACTCTACCATCGGGGAATGATGGGTTTGTTATTTATAGTGATGCTTCAAATAAAGGACTTGGGTGTGTCCTTTTGCATAATGATAGGGTTATTTCCAATGCATCAAGACAGCTAAAATTTGAAGAGAAAAACTATCCTACTCATGATATAGAGTTAGTAGCTGTAATATTTACTTTGATGATTTGGAGACACAATCTCTATGGTAAAAAAATGTGATATTTATACTGATCACAAGAGTTTTAAGTATATTTTTACACAGAATGAACTCAACCTGAGGAAAAGGAGATGGCCTGAACTACTCAAAGATTATGATTTTATGATACAAAGCCATCTGAGGAAGGAAAATAAGGTGGCATAGGCTTTGAGAAAAAAATATCATTGAGTTTTGAGCAAGATTATAGTTGAAAGGGTTCTTATTTTCTTGGATCTTGTAAAGGTGTATATGGGAATAACCATAGAAGGTGAAACATTAATTCTTTTTCAAATAGTTTCGAAACCATAGTTACTAGAAAGGATAAAATGTTCTCGGGTTGATGATAAGTAGTTTCCAAAGAAGATTAAAGATATGAATAATGAGAGATTGAGTGGAAACGTATATGAAGATGGAATTTTGAAATTTTGGAAGAGACATTGTGTTACCGATATACATAATCTAAAAATAAAATTGTTGGATGATGCTCATAGTTACAATTTTTCTATACACCCTGGGAGCACCAAAATGTATAGATATTTGAAGGAATATTTTTGGTGGGACAACATGAAGAGGGAGATTTCTGATTTTGTGTCAAGATGTATGGTTTTTCAACAAGTGAAGGCTGGAAGAAAATAGCCTGGAGGAGTCTTGAAAGCTCTTCCCATAAATGAGTGTAAATTGGATAATATTACGATGGACTTTGTCATGGGACTACCAAAGACTACTAAAAGGAACAATGCAATATGGGTCATTGTTGATTTTCTTACCAAGTCAACACATTTTCATGATATAAGATAAGATTTAACACTTGAAAGTCTAGAAATAATATATATAAATGAAGTTGTGAGACTTCATGGAGTACCAGTATCGATGGTTTCTGATCATGAACCGCGTTTAACATCAAGATTCTCGAAAAGTATTTAGAAAGACCTCCATAATAAACATTATTTGAGCACTGCCTACCACCCCCAAACCGATGGACAATCAAAACGGACTATTAAAACCTTATAAGACATGTTGAGATCAAGCTCACTTGACTTTAAAGTTATGTGGGATCAATATTTACCTCTGGTACAATTTTCCTATAACAATAGCTTCCATTCAAGTATTTAGATGGCACCATATGAAGTGTTATAAGAAAAGAGATGTCACACACCAACCTGTTGGGATGATGTTGGTGAAAGAAAACTCGCAGGCCCGGAACTGGTGGAGGAAACAATAGAAAAGGTGAAGGTAATACAAAACCACATCAAAGAAGCTCAAAGTAGGTAGAAGATCTATGCCGATAACCAAAGGAATGATTTTGAATTTCAGGTAGAAGATCATGTTTTCATGAAGGTATCTCTATGGAAGGGTGTTATACGTTTTAGTAAGAAGGGAAAATTATGTCCCAGGTACATCGGATCTTTCGAAATTTTAGAATGAATTGGGGTTGTAGCTTATCATTTGGCAATGCCACCAAGTCTTTCCAAAGTTCACAATGTATTCTACATATCAATGTAGAGAAAAAACATGTCTGACCTGATGCATGTACTCACCTATGAAGAATTAGAACAGGAACCTGATCTTTATTATTGCGAAGAACCTATCAAGGTTCTTGATACTAGATAACATGTGCTGAGAAAATAGACGACTTGTCTGGTAAAAGTTCTATGGAGTAACGATAAGATGGAAGAGGCAATGTGGTAACCTGGGGAACTTATGAGGAAGAACCACCCGAATCTTATCCTACAGTAATATTCTACAAATTTCGAGGATGAAATTGTTTTATGTAGGGGAGAATGTAACACCCCAAGCTTCCATGGTACGTTTCCCTTTGAATTATGCAATATCTTGCGTTTTACGCAAGTTTAAGATTCTAACACATCGCGACCAATCAAACTAGCCAATATGAATAGTAATACCCACTTTTTAATTTTTTTTTAAATTTTATCACTTAAAATTGACTTCATTTTTGGATTCAGAATATCGAAATTATCTTAGGGTGAAATTTTTATATTTTTCTGAAAACATGCAATTTTTGATGAATAGTGAAAAACATTGAGTTATTTTTTAAAACCGACTTTTTATTTAAATAATTATTTATTTTATTTAAATTTATTTTAGGTCAACATAGATACATAATAGCTATATATGTTCAATGTAATTCATTGGAGGTATTTTATAATAATTTTAGATATATAAAAAATTTATTGAACTTTTTACCGTCTTTTAGCCACCTCCTAGGAGAATTTGCAAATTTACATAAAACAAACTTTTACCGCTTTTTTGAGTTGAATTTCAAAAATCCGAGAGACGCGATTGATATTAGTATGTAAAATGTGGTTCAATAAGATGAAAATATTTTTTGGTGAATCGTAACTTTTTAATTTTATTTACCACGGTTACAAGTAAATCGGGTAATTAAGGGTAAAAATGATATTATTATTACCCTAACGCATGTCCTACTTCTATTGGATAAGTTTAATTCTAAAAAAAACCATAGGAATAAAATATGATCCTTTAGGTACACTTGGATTAGATTAGGACATTTATTATTATTTAATTCAAAGAAGAGTTAAAAGTGATAAATTCAATGTTTAATAACAAAACCATTTTTAATATAGAGTTACACATAATATAAATTCGACTCTAAAAATTTATTATAAAGCTAAAAATATTTTCTACATAATAGTATTTTATTTATATTTTTTAGACCTTAAATAATTAAATTTATTTATGACACAATGATGATGAATGTAATTACCGTATTAATGAATGATTAAAATAATTGATATTTTAAATATCCAAATAAATATAATTTGAGACTTTTAATGCATTCCAAAAATTTTAGGTCAATATGACATTTTAGGGTTGGTTAGAAGAATTTTTTTTGAAGTAATAATGCTGTTATGAATTTAGGAAAAACAAAATTCCAAATATTGTCAAAATTGACATAAAAGAGTTTTTAAAACATATATTATATTATTAATAGATATTATATTCCTATAAATATAAGGCTCACCAAAAAGACTTATATAATGATATCTGTATCATTAATGAAGCACTTGGTCTTATCTTGGAAATATATACTATGTTTATTAACCATATAATGTAAAACTACAAAGAGACATTGTAAATTTCAAACTATTTACCTAAGAGTTAAATCTAAAAGATAAGGTTAATATAGTGATCCAAACCTATATAAAACCTATTAGATGAGTGTTTTTCAACCCATACCCACCTTATCCTTTAAATAATTCATTTTAGAGCCATTTCAAACCGAAAATGATTTTATTATAAAGTAATATTTGTAGCTTTTCCTAAGGTGCCCCTCACCGCTCTTATAAAAGGGAACTCCCCCTTCTCTCTAATTCACACCTTCAATGCAATTTGGATCGGCCAAACCCTGCTCAAATACCCTCTCAACTGTACTACCTTCATCTTAGAGGCCTTACATTATTCATAAAACCAACTTATAGATCTCTTTTGATCAAATCAAAATGACGAACCTGAAGAAGAGGTAAATATTTTATCACCTCTTTCAAGTACTTTTCTTCTTCGACATCCACTATATTTGTTGTTAACATTCTAAAATAATAACTCCATTATATTATATATAATGTGATGTTATAATAAATATGTTACATCCATATTCATTATTCTATCCATCCTATTAATGACATGTCACCATATGTGCGTACGTACGGCTTACTGTCTCCACGTCATGGTGTGATTCTTATTCAATACATTATTATATGGATGGGTATAATAATTATGAGTAATTGATGAAAATAATAATTATAACATGATAATTATTCTTTATATATGATATAACATCCAATTATATATTATTTTAATATCAAAATAATGATATTGTTGAACGTGCGTACGTACGGATTACCGTATCCACGAATGCGATGGGATTCATTCCCCATCGTAATCTATTCAAGAATAATATTCATTAGATTATTAAAAATAATGTTTAAATACATAATATCATTATTAATATTAATAATATTCATCCTATCCATAACAAACGTTACTTACATAACAAGGAATTTAAAGGAAAACGAATGAATTAACACCCGAAACGACCATAATACTATGATTTTATTAACAAAGTAATGGTAAAAGATCATATATGATATCATATTAATGTATATGATTCTAGTATAATTTAATAACAATTATTTCACCATTATACAGGAGGTTAACCTACCCTCAACCATGGAAAAGTACAAGGTAAGGGTTAATTCAACTACCTCTTCATTATTCAAGGATGTTTATATGTAATTACTTATTGGGGACTCTTTATCATCCACATCCATGTTTCATAAAAATATATTTACAAACATTTTCACTATTTCCTATACTATGGGTTAAAGAAATTTATACCCTTGTTTGACCTTCAAGGTTTTTAAAAGATCTTTCCTTCGTTTTATAAACAAGTTTATTTATGACCTTTTTGACAAAATTAAATTAAGAATGTTTTTTAACTTTTATAGAGTGAATGGATATTTTCCACCGTTATAACATCGTCAAAGTTTCCTTTATAATATTAAAGGAATATTTTCCAAATAAATATTTTATTTTACAATTATGTTAATTTAAATGATTTCAAAAAGAAAGAAAGATATATTTCTCTCAAATAGATTTGATTTAATCTATGCCAACATCCTTTGATGGATTTTACACTTGTTTTGATGTTGATTCATTATGATACAAATCATCCATATTGTACTAATGGTTTTGAGATATGCGTGAATGTGGATGTATTATTTTATACCATTCATGGTTTATAGATAAAGTAATGTCTTTTTATATGCTAGTTTTAATACGAATGTTAATGTTATGTTTAAACCTTTTCATATGAGGAATGCATTGGACTTAGTATGTGACGTGTGGAGCCCGATATTGCTCCTTGATGCATCGATAGGATTAATGAGACAAACTAGTGTCTTGGGACAAGGTCTTGACAAAATTTTATTTGTGGTCTTGGAACTAGGCCTTGACTATGTGGTTATGAAAGTCTGGCATTATGCATTTCATCATTATGAAAGTGGATATTGATATTGTATATGATTATTCGACTAGTAAAATATCCATGTGAGTAAGTAAATGAAATTATTTTGATTTATATTTTCCATATTATGACGAAGTTTAAGTTGAAAAGGCTTTTGTTTTGGTTTTATACATTACCTTAAATGTTTTTTCTTATTTATGAAAGATTTCGCTATATTTTTATCCTTACTGAGCATTTGATCTCACCCCTTTTTATGTTTAATTTTTCCCAAGATGCGATGAATTATATTATGACCGACCTATAGGGATAGTCTATGGGATCTCAGTGTTGTACATGGAAACACTGTTATTGTAGTTTTCCATTTTATGATGTAAAGTAAACCTTATGAATGCATCTAGTACTTCCAAGGATACTAAACTAATCAGTCTTTCAAGACCTGATCTTTTGTGAGCATGCCAATGATACGTGATAATGCACAGACTCTAGGTAACTAGGGTCGGGGTGTTACACTAGTAATATTCTCAAGACTCTTACCCTCATACAATACCATCTGTTCTCACAAAACGGCCACATAAAAAGGCCTTATTGAGGTTCTCATGGGGGATATTAGAGGAGGAAAATATCATATTTCATTTTCTATTATTTCCTTTTAAATTATTTTCCAATTCTTATACTATAAAAATCATTCATTATCTAAGAGGAATTAAAACCCCATTATCTTGTATATATTATAATGTTATCATGTTAATGGAAAAAATGATCACCATATTTATTCTCCACTCCCTCTTATTCTAAAAATGGAAATTCCATCCATGTTGTGTCAAAATACAAACATCATGGATGATGTATTTTCATTTTTCTATTACTGACGTCATGGATATAACAACCATGATCTTTGTGACACACTTAAACATGATTTATTACATAAAATATTCACTTGATACAACATATAAGATCAATAGGTCTAGTGTATTTGTGTCTTATAAACATTACACAATGACATAAAACATGAACCACAACATCTTTATTGAAAACATCCTTTACATAACCACTATATTCCCTCATAATTAGTTTTTCCTGGGATAACCTGAGGACGGACATAAAAAGGTGTGATCTATAAAGCCCAGTAAGGGAGTAAAAAAGGCATAACATGAAGAATACAATAAATCTTAGGCAATAGGCTTATCAATGGTGCATAAGACAAACATGAAAACAAAGGCATGATATTGCATGATTAACATAACATGGAAATGTGGAAACAACATTTAAACTGATATTAGCATGATCCAAGGCTCATTTCACATGGACTATGAGTAAACCCTTATTTAACTTTAATTATCATGAGTAAACCCTAATTTCACTTGACGTATAATGATACTAATATTTACCAGAAGTATTAGAGCGTTATTAGGGCACACCCTTCTTAATCATAACATTTCATACATAAATGTGCCACAAGGATCATACAACATGGATTCAATAAATATCATAATTTTTCCCTGAATAAGAGGTGTGGAATTAATGTTTGAAACTATATGATCAACATGTATATGTGAATTATGTTGAAGACCTTTGATAGAGAAATGGTCATCGAATTCACTACACAATGACTTTGGATTAGAAAATCGCGGTGCAATTTCAGCAGCATAACGGCGTGACATAAGAATTGAAAAAAATGTTTGATGAGAGATAAAGGGGTGTCACATCGTATGTACATGAAATGGAATTTAAGAGGGTAATATAGATACATTTACCAACAAATGTAATCTAATTTATATTCATAATACCAAATAATTTCTTGAATATACAAAAGAAGAGAGAAATTCCTTAAGGAATTTCGGCATGGTAACGGGGGTGCATGGGAGGCACTAATGAAGGATAAATAAGACTCTAATCAATTAAAAAGTAAGGATAAAAGTATGGGGGTGGTTACAAATACTACCCCAAAATTTTTAATTGATGTCAAAAGGGTATAATAACTTAATGAAATTTGGACAAAAATGATAATGGAAGAAAACCCCTTACTTAGAAGTGTGATCCCAAAGGCTGGGAGAGGCTTGAGAGAGGCTTTCTGGTAGCTAGGGGTTACATGTAAGGATTTTAGAGAGAGGAGTTTAGATTTTGGTCGAGCTCCAAAGGCTTTGAGTGTAGAGGAAGTGGGATCTTGGGTGGGTTTATATAGGAAAAGAGGGGAAATTCATAATTATTTTTGTTTTGGGCACCACACATTAAACTAATCAAAACCACAAACCAATCCTTTGTTCATGCCCATGGGTTTTTCCAATGGGGAGTGGAAATTTTATAATTTATAATTCCAATGGCTGAACTTCTTAAAATTTTAGGCTTGCTTATTAGTAGGTGAGTCACACTCTTGACGAAATCAATTTAAAAAGTTAAAACATATTATTAGTCTTGTAGGGTAATCTAAAGCTTTGTAAAATAAATATTAAATGCCTAAAATCAGATTTTTTTTTTAAATTTTAAAACATATATTGGCTGAAAATTCATTATATAGTATTTTATTACATCACTATTAGGTTCTTATGATATCATTAAACACATTATATAATTCAACGGTATTTAATTTTTACCCAAAAATTAGACTGTCTTAGAAAATTATGAAACATTCACTGTTGGATATTTACAATGCCTTGATTACCAAAATAATATCCGTCTTTTCAATATAATTTTCTGAACATGTGAATTTTTACTTTTAAAATACAAAATCGACCTTTATCGAAAATTCTGGGGTTTTGACATAAATTGATTCCAAACATTAATAAACATTACAATTGTATTCCTAAAAATTATATGATCATTTATATTTAAAAAGTAATTTATTAATAATATTTTATTGAAATATTATTTAATTAAAAAATCCATTGATTCATTAAAATAGATTTCTTTATTGAGTATTAGTAAAAAAATTCTATTTGTGCATTAAAACCCATTTACAAAGTAACAATAATAAAATAATTTATATTCTTTATTCTATACAGAAAAAATAAAGAAAACAATCGTAGTGCTAACATATTGTTATATAACCCCTTATAACACCCACATATTACATAAAGGTATGTTGTATTATGGTGAAAGACACTTGGGGTGGTTCGGATAACATCACTCGGGTTGTAATCTCTACCAACTTCCACTTCTCTCGTAGATAGTTCTATTCGAGCTTACCGTGTTGAAGATCATATTGGTCTTGGTCAAGAGTGAAGCCCAATGACACTAGCTACTTTCCAAGCTCCAAAAAATGGGCTTCTTATTGAGAAATTCTACTGGACAATTCCATCGCTTCCTTTTCATAAGTAAACTAGATTTGTTAAAGCCCTATATATATAATAATCATGTGATCATTGTTAAATTGCAATATTAGAAATGATAACAATTATTAACGGTATTTTTAAATCCATAATAATAAAAACAAATAATTGTATATGTTTTATATACCTATTTTACATAATAATACATTTAAATTGATCTAGAGGAATTTTCCATGACCAAAGTTTTTGGTCGTTACAATCATTCCCCCATAAGAAATTTCACCCTCAAATTTTACTATTCCCACACTAAAAAATATGAGGGTGACTTGGCTTCATCACTTCCTCCAATTCCCACATTGCTTCTTCAAACATGTGGTTGTGCTACAACACCTTGACAAGGGTCATTGTTTAATTTAAAGAACTTTTTATCTATGATCTAAGATCATCACTCTCTTCTCTTCATTGGAGAGGACATTATCCAATGGTACCACTTATGTATTGAATACATGCGACGGGTGGGGTATGTACTTCCTTAAGAGTGATACATGGAATACATCATGTACTTGAGATAGGTTCGGTGGGAGTGCTAGTCGATAGTCCACTGCTCTATTGTGATCAACAACATCAAAAGATCTAACGTACCTTGGACTATGCTTTCCATTCTTCCCAAATCTCATAACTCTCTTCCATGGTGAAATTCAGAAGAATATCATGTCTCCAACATCAAAATCTTGGTCTCGTCAACGATTATCATCATAACTATTTTATCGACTCTAGGTAGCTTTAATGTGCTGCAGGATTGTCTTAAACTTCTCCACTATTTCATCGACCATTTCTAGACATAAGATTTTTCTCCCCCCAACATCATCCCAATATGCCAGTGTCTTGCACCTATTCCCATATACGGCTTCATAATGATCCATTTGGATGCTTGAGTGGAAACTGTTATTGTTAGAGAACTGAACCAAAGAAATATGTTGATCCTATATTCCTTTTAATTCTATTGGGAATGATCTCAACATGTCCTCTGGTGTTTGGATAGTCTACTCAGATTGGCCATAAATTTTAGGATGATAAGCCATATTAAAGTTTAGCTCAGTATTCAAAGCATGTTAGAGGCTCTTCTAGAACATAGAGGAGACTCCTGGATCTCGATCAGAAACAATATATAGTGGTACTCTATGCAATCTTACCACTTATTTGACATATATTTGTTCCAATTGATCCAATGAGAAATCCTCATGAATTGTAATGAACTGTGTAGTCTTTTTAAGATGATCCACAACATCCCATATAGAATTGTTTCCTTTGGATGCCTTTGGATGTCCGGTGAAAAAATCCATGGTGATGTTCTCCCATTTCCATTTTGGTATGGGTAATGGTTTCATCATTCCTTTAGACTTATTCCTCTCAGCCAAAAAATGCTAACATACCAGGCGCATTGATGCATACTCAGAAATCTTCTTCTTCATGTTATCACATTAATAATTCTCTCAGAGATCTTAATACATCTTTTTGTTTTGTAGGTTAATTGAGAAATTCGAACTCTGTGTATCATCAATTGTTTTTTCTATAACTATGGATTTTATGGATCACATAGTATTGACCCAAATATCACAATTCCTTATTCATTTACATTAAACACCAAGGATTTACCTTTTTTGATAGTTTTCACTTTCTTTGGAATACCCACATAATCGTTTTGAGCATCCTTTACACAATCCAAAAGATAAAGCTGATAAATAATTTGTTAAATGATTGATTATCTTCCCATCTTTATGATTCCAATGTTTATATTAATCAAATCTAATAAGATTGGATCATTTTAAATTCTCATCAATGATAGAATTGATGGGTCCTTTCTACTTAGAGTATCTTCTACCTTGTTTTTTTCCCCGGGTGGTAATGGGTTGAGTAGTCACAGTCTTTGATAAACTCTAACCATCTTCATTGGAGCATGTTCAACACTTTATATGTGAATATATACTTGAGGCTTTTGTGGTCTGTATATATTTCACCCTTCTTCCCAATGAGGTATTTTTAAAATGAATATTACTACAGACAACTTCATATAGTGTGTTGGATATTTTTTCTCATGAACATCCAATTTATTTAATGCATATGAAATGAATTTTAATTTTTCATCAACACACAACCCATGCCCTTCTTCAATGTATCACTAAATACCACCAAAAGATCACCGTTTGTGTGTAATGTGAGCATGGGTGCAATGGTAAGCCTACTTTTCAAATCCATAAACATCTCTTCACATTCATATCACCAAGATAACTTGACTCCATTTTGAGTTAGCTTGGTAAGAGGGTTTGAAAATTGTGAGAAATATTTTACAAATCAGAGACAATATCCAGTTGACCCCAAGAAGCTACAGATATCTGTTAATGATTTTGGCCTCATCTATCTCTCAATTGCAGTAGTCTTAGAGGGATCAACAGATATTCCATTTTTTGTGATGATATGAACCAATAATGATACTTTCTTCAACTAAAACTCACATTTTTTTACATTTCAATGATCTTGTACTTTCACAAGGTTTTAATTAATGTTATTAGATGCTCCTCATGACCCACCTTGGATTTTGAGTTTATAAGAATATTTTCTCTAATAACTATCACAAATTTTTCAAGGTAATCTCTATGGACTCTATTCATCATATCCATGAATATTTTTAGAGAATTAGTGAGTCTGAAAGGAATTACTATGAATTCCTAGTTCCCTTAACTTGTACAAAAAGTGTTCTTGGGGATATCCTCCTTCTTCACCCTAACAAGGTAATATACCGACCCAAAATCAACCATGGAGAAGTATTGAACTCCACATTTCTAATCAAAAAATTCATCAATTCGTGGAAACGGATAGTTTATCTTTATCGTGATTTTGGTGAAATCATGATAATCCATTGAAAGGCACATTGACCCATTCTTATTCTTGACAAATATTTCTAGTGCACCCCATTGTGAAGAACTTGGGTGTATAAAACCTTTATCAAGATTCTCTTGTATTTGTTTCATTAGCTCCTCAAACTCCACAACAACCATTCTATACAGAGTCTTAGATATTAAAAATTCCCTAGGTATAAGATCAATTGACAATTAATCATCTCTTCTAGGAGAAAGGCCATGAAATTCTTCTGGAAGCACTTCAGTGAATTTCCCTCACAATTGGCATGTCTTCAAGGATGGTTGCTTCCATGGACTCAATCATCTGAGAAAGATACACGTTCTCATAGGGTTGTAATATCCACTATTGAGATGATGTAGCTAAAGACAATTCATCCTTCTCCTTGCACTTATCCAGAATCGGGGGTCGATTCACCATATGGAGTGTGATTTCCCTCTCATGAAAATTTATGAAGGATCTATATAAGGAAAGTCAATATATGCCATGAATTGCATCAAATTTTACCAAAGGTGGTATGACGAGGTTCGCTAGAAAGTTAAATCCACAAATTATGATAGGGGAGGATTTATATTAATTTGATACGATTATTTTCCCATTTTCTGTTCTAAGAGACATCTTTACTTCCAGAACATGTGGTGGTTTTGGGATTTTTCAACTAGAATTTTGAGATATAGAAGAACGTGTAGAACCAGTATCAAATTGTACAATTTCTATTCATGAATGAATAACTAGCGTACCTATCACCTCTTTATTTTCAAGGATCACTTCAGCTGTAGTGATGGAAAAATATCACCTTGCTTCCTTGGTGGTGGTTGGCTGTCTCCGAAAAACCTTCGCCTATGAACTAGTTTGCAAAGTTCCCCGGTTCTTTGTAGTTGAAGCAATGAACAATGTGTTGGGGTTCAAATGGAACATTCCTCCCCTCTGTCGCAGTCACAGGATTTCCAAGTAGGTGGTTGTTGGAAATGGTCCCTTCTATTCAACAACTAAAGCATTTCCTCTCCCTTGTTAGGCACTTTCCATGGTGCCTCTTTCTACACCTTTGGAAAGTGGGGTGCTAGATTTTCCTAGCATTATTTTATTTGTCCATAGAACTGCCAGAATTGAGTCTACCTTATGTTTCTTATCCCCATGATACCCCTAAGATTATCTGATCTACATTTTGACTTCGAGGGCACATCAAACAGTTTCCTCATATCTCTCAATGTCATGGATCACTCAGGATTTCTGTAGGCTAGGTTTTATCCCACCAATGAAGTGTCCCACCTTGAATTGGTTGGTAATGACAAAGACGGAAGAAAATCGTGCAAGCCTTGTGATGTTTTCCTCATACGCTCCAATGGATTAATCATCTTTTTTCCTATAGGGAAAGGAAGTCCCTTTCCTTCTTAAGTCAGAGGGTGCGAGAAAAATATTTTATCGAATAACATTTTCCAAAGATCCTTCCATTCCCAAGCCTCATTATCCTCCATAGGCTTCATATTTTTGAAAAATGTCCACCATTGATCAGATTCACCCTCTATTCAATAAGCTTTTAGAAGAATATTCTTGTTTTCTCCACAATGATGGATGGAGAAGATATTTTCAATGGAGTAGATTCATTGTTTGACAATTGAGGTATTAGATGATCCATGAAAAGTAGGAGGCATTTTTCTCATGAAGGTCTCGATTGTGACTTGTTATTTCATAGGCATTTCAAAGTTCCCCTTGAACCATATTTCTATTCAAAACTCAAGTTTACTGGGAGAGTATCAGGACAATGTTCACAATTCCCACTCTAATAGAATGGGCCATATCATTAGAAAAGTAATCACATTGATCTTCGCATATGTTATTAGCTCAAGTGCTCATATTATCAGATATTTTATAGAATAAAAGTAATGTTATGGGTATGACATAATGGGTAATCCATAGACAAAAATGTATGACTTATAAATTACACTTATTTCCCTAATGTATGAATTCCTAGGTTTCAATCTATGTTATCCCTGATCTACCTCCCGAAATATATTCTTATGGGATTTTTTTTTTCTCTATAATGGTTCATACCAAGATTAAGAATTTACCAAATCATATGCCCTTGGAGTGTCTTAACCAAGAGTGCAACAAGGATCATTGTCGTGCACCATTTCCCACTCAAGTATTTCGTAAAGTGGTGTTTTCAGGTTTTCTCCCAATATATATATATGTTCCAGGGCCCCATCTACCTTCTCATATCTAAAAAGGGGTGTATTTTCTTGATAAAACACTAACCCAATACGCACCAAAATTTAGGGTTGTTTTTATTATACATAGAATTATTTCTAATTCATTCACTAGGGTTTTCTAATCATAATCCCAAAAATAATGAAACCTATCCTTTGATTCCAACTATAACAACCTGTCTCTTTATTTCACACATAAATCTGATTTATTACATAAAATATCCACTTCAAACAACATAGAATATTGAGTGGTCTAGTATATTTAGGGCTTAGGAACATTACATAATGACTTAAAATAAGAAACACAACATCTTTATTGAAATATTATTTTACATAACCACAACATTCCCTCATACTTAGCTTTTCATGGGATAACCTGAGGACATGTATAAAAATGGGTGAACTATAAAGCCATGTAATAGAGTAAACAAGGAAGAACATGAAGAATAAAATACATGATAAGAAATATGAATATCAATGGATCATAAGATAGAAATGAACACAAAGGCATTATATAGGATGATTTATATAACATGGAAATGTGGAAACAAATTTTAACATAATATTAGCAAGGGACACGGCTCATTTCACTTGGAGAATGTGTAAAACCTCATTAAAAATGAATTACCATGAGTACACCCTTATTGCACCTGATTTATCATGATACTAATCTTTAGCCAACACATTGGAGCAATATTGGGGCACACCCTTCTTAATCATTAAATTTCATTAAACAATATGCCACATGGATCATACAACATGGATTCATTAAACATCATAATTTAATACATGAATCAGATTTATGGAATACATATGTGAAACTGTATAATAAATAAGTAATTGTGCATAATGGGGAAAACCCCTGACAGAGAAATGGGCATGGTATTCACAAACACAATGACTTTGACTTGGAAAATTATGGTAAAATTTCAGCAGCATAAGGATGTGGAATAATAATTCATAAAAATAGATAATGAGAGGGAAATGTGTGTCTCATAAAATATAAATGAAATCGAAAGTAAATGTGTAATATTGATACATGATCCAACATATTTAATTTAATTTAGATTCATAATACAAAATAATTTCTTGAATAAATGAAAAGAGAAAAATTCCGTATAAAATTTCGGCATGGTAACAAGTGTGCACGGGAGGCACTGATGAGAGAGAAAAATGTATCTAATAAGTTCAAAAATAAGTAGGGTGGTATGGGGGAGGTGTAAAATTAAACCCCAAAATTTTTAATTAAATTGAAAAGGGTATAACAACTTAAAAAAGTTTGGACAAAAATGAGAAAGGAAGAAAATCCCTTACTTGGAAGTGTGATACCAAAGTCTTCGGAGAGGCTTAAGAGAGGCTTATTTGGAGTTTTGGGAGCCTTTCAAAGATTATAGAGAGAGGATGGTAGAGGTTCATCTAGATCTAAAGGTTTTTAGTGAAGTGGAAGTGGGAGATTGGGTGGGTTTATATAGGAAAAGAGAGAATTATTTGTTATTTAGGTTTTGGACACCACACATTAAACTAATAAAAAAACCAACACATAGTTTTTTCCCATAGTTTTTTCTAAATGGGAGAGGAAACATTATTTTATTAGTCCAATGTCCTGATGTCTTAAAATATCATGCTAGCTTATGTGGAGGAGAGTCACACTTTAAAGTAAATCAATTTTAAAAGTTAAAATGTCTTATAAGTCTTGGTGGGTCCACTAATGCTTTGTGAAATAAATAAAAAAAATCCTAAGATAAAATTATTTAAATGGTAAAACATATATTTTTTGAACATTCAATTTATTTAATTTTATTAACTCATTATTAGTTCATTATAATATCATAAAACACATTATATAATTAAATAATATTTAATTTTTACCCAAAAATTTGAATTTCTCAGGAAATTATGAAAAATTCACAGTTGGATAACTTTGATGTCTTGAGTCCAAAAAATAATATTAATAATAATTTTTTAAATATTTTTATTTTTAATTTTAAAATAAAAACCGACCTTTATCAAAAATTAAATGGGTTTTTACAAAAATGGCTTTCAAACCCTAATAAAAATTACAATTGTATCCCAAATAATTATATGACCATTTATATTCAAAAATTAATTTATTAATTATATTTTACTAAAATATTATTTAATTCAAAAATCCATTAATTCATCAAAATAGATTTCTTAATTGAGTATTAACAAAACAGATAATATTTGTTCCTTAAAACCATTTCCAAAAATAACAATAATAAAATGAATATATATTATTTATTCTATACAAAAAAATTAATCACATAATAATAGTTATTAGGTATTTTTACATAACCACTTATTACACCCATATATGACATATGGGTAAGGTGTGTGATGGTGACAGACTCTAGGGGAGGCTTGGATATTATCGCTTGGGTTGTAAAGTCTATAAACTTCCACTTCTCTCAAAGGCAGTTCTGTTAGAGCTTAACATTTTGATGCTCAGATTGTCCATGGGAAAGAGAGAATCCCTTTAACACCACTTACTTTCCTATCTTCGAAAAATGGGCTTTGTATGGATCAATTATAATGGATGTGATCATCACTTCCTATGCCTGAGTAAACTAGATTTGTTAAAGCCCTATATTTATACTAATCAATTGATCACTATTAAATGGATATATTAGAAACTATAAATATTCATAATGGTATTTTGAAATCCAAAATCATACAACAAAATAAGTGAATATGTTTTCTATAACTATTTAACATAATAAGACATTTATTTACATTTAGAGGAATTTTCATTAACAAAGGTTTGGGGTCGTTACAATGGATGGTCATAAAACCATTTTAAATGTTTAAATATACTATAAAGGGTATTATATGACCTCCTTAATGTTATTTAATTAACACAGATATATATAATATTAAATTATATAATGAAACTAGTTCATGATTACTGAAGAGCTTCCAAAAATATATAAACTAATATTATTAATGTTTTATCTAATGATTCTTCATCATATCTAAAAACAATATGATTTAGGGTACCATTTAATATTATGAAAACTTGTTGATACCTTTTCCTTCCACTTCTATAGTTTCACTCCCATTTGATATGAAAATCCCTTACTAACTAACCATGGAAAGCACGTAAAGAACGCAGCTGAAATAATGGAAATAACAAATTATTATTAATAAATGGGTGGAATGATAATATAAAACGATCAAATAAGGTGTTATAAAAATTAATATGTTTCTATAAAATATTAATAACACTCTTATAACCATTATAAAAGAGTTTTAAATACATTTGATGTAAGAAGAACCCAAGGTAAGGTAATTCTTAACCAATTTACATTCTTAGGGTTAACCTTCTACATCATTGATTCTATCATGATAAGATTATTTTTTATATGAATATTTAATTCATTTTTATTTATTATAGGGATTAATATTTATTATACTTATTCATTTAATTTTATTAATTATATCTTCAGTGATATGGTATATGTAAGGGACTCCTCTTTAAAAATACTATTTTCAAAATGAATCCTTTCATGAAAGTATTCATATTTAATGATTATGTAATGGTTCTTGGGAATTGTTTATGATGATTTTTGGAACCTATATATTCTTTAAATGAATTGGGTATGTTTATGTTGTAGGTCTACCTTATGGTTACTCTATGTAGAACAACTATGCTTACACCAAAAGGTAGTTCTGAGGGTTACATTATAATGTAGCTATTAGCATTCACAATTATATAGTATCCATGGTGGTTACAATATTATTCAAGTAATTCCCCAATTTACTATTATGGTATTATTTATGTTATATATGTTTTCTCGAAACATAATGTTTTCAAAAAAGTAACTATATGGGTGGGAAATATGTCTTTGTGAAAATGATATCATATGTTTATATGTATTCATGTCTAATAATTTTTTTATCTTTAATATACCTTACTAAAATTCTGTGCTCATCCCATGTTTAAAAAAAATCATAGGGTTTAAGGATGGTTAATAGAATATTAGAAGCCAAGATGAATGTTTTGAAAACATTCAAGAATATATTTTATTTTTTTATTAAAAAAATTGTAATATAAAAAACAGATATTGTTTTTGTAGTATCAACTTTGTATGCTTATATGATGAAATGTATTAATTAATTACTAAAAAACTAAAAATCTAAACCGAAAATATCGTTTGAGATTTATATAAGTGAATTTTAAAGAAATTTACTATATTATGGAATGTTTAAGTTCGGGTCTTTGTAGTTCGCATCGGAGCATGGTTTAGATAACATTACAGGTAGGGATGATGTTAATAGAACACCATAAATGATATTTACATTATGTTTATGTTTTTATGATATAGAAATTTAAGATTACATGCTTCTTCATCTCATAATGGTTTTTCACAGAAGAAATAGGAAAGAATAAATAAGAAGGAAATAAGAGGATTATATATATATATAGATATATCTGAAAATTCATCTTGGAATAGTGTGAATTGTAACTGAAAAGTTTGTGAGTGTAATGGCTCAGTTGACTTAGGCTATAAATTTTGATCAAATCCATGCTAGAGAAAAACTAGAGATATCAAAATAGAACATGAAAATAGTTGTACATTTTCTGAAGTAACACGCTCTTGATTTTAGTGGATCTTATGACCGAGTGGAGGCTGAGCGATGAATTAAAGACCCTAAAAATATATTCAATGTAATGGGGTGTTTAGATAATCAAAACTTTAGTGTTTTCATATATCCATCTTAAGGTGTATCTAACCAGTCATGATCAATGATCAAGAATATAATGGATAGTGAGGAGATTGATTCCTTGGAATGGGATGAATTTAAAAATATTTTCCTCAAAATATATTTTCCTATGGTGGTTTAAATTAGGATGGGAAAACTATTCATTAAATTTGAACAAAAGGGGGAGGATTCAGTGGTTGTGGATGAAGAAAAATAAACTCGGTTGAAAATTTATTCTCCAAATATTATTTGAGATATTCATAGAAAAATTAATTTTTTGTATTGAGGATTGATGCCAATATATCAAAGGGAATAGGCCTCCTAAAAATTCAAAAATTATTATAAATTTTCCTATGTGATGAGAAAGTTTGAATAGAGTTTGCCGATGATCATATGTACTTTTTGAAAATCATAATAAGAGGTCTAGATGGAAAGAAATGGGTAATAATGAATCAATGAAATATGAAGGCAATAAAGTATAATTTCTAGTTTTTGAAAAGTGCTGTAAAAAGAACGCAAGGTAATGCCTTAACGAAACTGAGATGTTTTTTCAATGTGGTAAGTTTGGACCCATGGCCTGAGATTGTTATTAAAATGAACATAAAGTTATTTATGATAAGAAAAAAATAATGTGTTTGTAATTTGGTGAGAGGGGTCATTAAAAAATACCTTCCCAAATAAATATTTGAATGATAAAAAGTATACGGATTATAATTAGAAAGGTGTGGTGAGATCCTTTATGACTAATTTAGGAGATTTTGGGCCATCTAATGAATTGGTATAAGGTACCTCATTTGTTTACTCTAATTTTTCAAATTTATTTTTTGATATAGGGTCTTCATATACCTTTATTTATGATAAATTTTATATTAAAATGCAAATTTAAACTCAATAAATGAGACTACAACATATAGTTAAAACCTCAGGGGGACATATTACATTAAAAAGTAATTATAAGACTCTTTATGTTGTTTTCTATGGATAGAAATTATCAGAAATCCTTTTTTACCCTTAGTAGAGTTTGATATCATTTTGTGTATGGATTTTCATTATACTAACCTTTCAATGATTGATTGTAGAGATAATGTAGTTGTTTTTTTGAAGGAGTTATAGTTTGAACCAGTAAAATTGATAAAATATTCATAGGTGGCGAAAATATTAAAAGATGGAAATAAATTTTATATTTATCATATTGTAAAAAATGAGGAAAATATTCAGATTAATGGTGTTCCCATGGTAATGTAATAACTAGATGATTTCCTTGAGGAGTTTCCTGATGTTAAACTTGGCCGAGAAGTGAAATTTACCATCGTATTAGTTCTTGATACTAATCCAAATTTCAAAACCCCCTTATCAAAATAATCAAGTAGATCTTCTTAAATTTAAAATTTATTTACCGGAGTTTCTTGATAGAGGGTTCATTCATCTTATAAATTCACTATGGGGAAATCGTTGTTTTTTGTTAAAATGATATATCATTTCATGAGATGTTTCATTGATTTTAGAGCTTTCACTAACATTAATGTTATGGATAATTATCATTTTTCACATATTGATGATTTTTTTTATTTTCTCTATGTATCTCAGTATTTATCAAAGATTTACTTGAGGTATGGTCAGAATCAACTGAAGGTGAAGAGGAATTACATCCCGAAAACAACATTTTGTACTAGATACATGTATTATGAGTTTGTTTTTAGGCCCTTTGGTTTGAAAAATTCCCCTACTATATTCATAGATCTTATGAATATAATATTTTGTGAAAAAGTTTTATAAGTTATTTATTGTTTTTATTGATGATATTTTAGTCATTTATAAATTTTATGAGTATAATGAAAAATAATTATGCATTTTCCAATAAATTCTCAAAGAAAAAAAGTTATAGTGTAAAGTTATGAAAATGTGATTTTTGGTTGTAATAGATTTGTCTTCTTGAGGACATTATAAAAAATAATAGAATAATAGTTTATCCTTCCAAAACAAAATTGGTTGATGAATGGACAAGACCTTCAAAAGTTATATAGATTCGTAGTTCTCTTGTATTAGTTGGTTATTAAAAATTATTTTTAAAAACATTTCATTGTTATCTAGACCAATAACTATGTTCACAAGAAATTGGTAAAAATTTATTTGGACAGAAGAATGTAAATTTATTTTTAGAAACTAAATAAGAGATTGTTGAATGCTCTAGTTTTTGAACTGCCTTCCATAAATGGTGATTTTTTCATCTAGAGTGATGCTTCTTTAATGGGAAATATTTGTTTTTTGATAAAGAATGATTCGGTAATTTCTTATTCATTAAGAAAACTGAAACCTCATGAGATAAATTATCCTAAATAATCTGGAATTAGAAACTATGGGTTTTCATTAAAAACTGAAGGCACCATTTATATGAAGCCAAATGTGAAATATATACTGGCTAAAAGTGTTTAAATTATATATTTACTCAAACATAATTGAACAAAAGGTAGAGAATATGGATTGAAATAATTAAAGATTTTGATTTCATGATCAATTTACACCATGTAAATGAAAATAAAGTAGTGGATGCATTGATTCAAAAAATTGATATATTAATAAAGATGTTATTTCTGGAACATGAACCCTTGATTACTGATTTGATCAATTTCTTCTTGGAAGTTGTTGGTGCCAAAAATTCCTCTCTTTTGTTCTAGGTTCCAGTGTTTTCCTCTTTATCAGACGTAATTAATCAAGCTTAGATGTAAGACTGTGACTTATAGAAAAATGTAAAATTAGTTAAAAGGGGTATTTTTCTAGAATATAATGGTTATAATGATTGTGTTTTTTGATTTGTATTGATATTATGTATGCCCTGTGATTCCCACCCGAAGAAGGAATTTTTATGTGAATATCAAAGTTCTCCATTTTTTGTTCATCTGGGAAGTACTAAGATATACAGGGAACTTTTGGATTATTACTAGTGGGAAATACTGAAAAGATATATTTATGCTTTTATGATAAAATGTTTTACATGTTAACAGGTCAAAGAAGATAAAAAAATACCAAAGGTTATGCTTTAGGCTTTTCAATTTCTTGAGTGGAAATGGGAAAATATATCTATTGAATTTATTATTGGGCTACCGAAGACTTCTTGAAGTTATAGTTTAATTTGGGTTTTGTTGATCATTTGACTAAATTTATAAATTTCATTCCTATTTGTGATATTATGTCTTTGAATCAGATTTCACGACTATAACTCAAATATTTTTTCAGGTCGCAAGAAGTTTATAAATCCATTGTATTTGAACATGATCCCATGTTCACTTTTATCTTTGTGAAATACCATCTGATGTTTTTTGGAATAGAATTAAAATTTATCACTTCTTTTCATCCTTAATATGATGGAATGAATTAGTGTACAATTTAGAAATTGGAGGACATTCTTTGATATTTTTCAATGGATTATTAGGGAAATTAGGGTTAATATCTTTCATTTTTTGAGTTTTCTTATAATAACTATTTTCCTACTAGAATAAAAATTGAAGCTTTTGTGGTATTACATGGAAAGTGGTGTCAAACTCCCAAATATTGGGATGAAGTCTTGGAAAGGATGTTGATGTAACCATAAATAATATAGTAAGTAGCTGAGAATGTGGAGATGATCTTTCAACACTAGAGGACAACTCAATGCAGTTAAAAATGTTATGTAAATAATATAAGGAATGACTTTTCTTTCAAGGTAGTCGATCTAGTTTTTATCATTATCTCACCCTGGAAAAGTGTTATGAATTTTGGAATGAAATGAAAGATAAGTCCACGATTTATTTTACCATATGAAATCCAAGAGAATGTTGGACCATTTTCTTTTCTAGTATATTTTCCACCAAGTTTATCTAAATTAAAAAAAAATGTTTTTAATTATTGATATATAGAATGTATGTGCCTGATTGATCTCATGTTTTCATCCCAAAAGTAGTTTAGATGGAAGAGAACCTCTCTTATAAAGACAAACCTATCAAAAGTATTGATTGTAGATAGAATGTATTTCTAGATATGGTAATTTACCATGTTATGGTTTTTTAGAGAAACTACATGGTTGAAGAAGCAATATGGGAATCTGAAAATGATATAATAGAAAGGTACCCAAACTTGTTTGCTAAGTAAATAAAAGTTGTAGGGACACAATTTCTATAATGTGGGCATAATGTAATAACTCAGGTAATTATAAAATAATTTATATTCTTTCTAAAAATAAATAGAAAAATTATTTAAAAATGTATAATGAATTAATAGGTATTTACAAAAATTAAGGAATTCATCTTCATAAAATAGTTACATGACCATTATGAATAGTAAAATGAAAAATAGAATAGTATCTTCACATGATAAAGTATGAATAAAATTTTTCCATCTTATGTCATGACACGTCCCTTCGGGCCCGTTCCGTTACTATCCCAAGCCCACCATCCATAGGCCAGGGGCCGGTGACACTCACCGAATAGGCATATCTAGAAAAGGGAATGCATTTTCCTATAAACCTATACACACAAGCATAACACAAACTACAGAAATGAAAATACTAAGTAAACCACAATAATCACTAGACAACTACTTATAGTATAGTAAACCTGAAAAGTAACAGGTGCCAGAATAGATGCCCAAATCCACAAGAAAATTTATAACATCCATGGTATGTATGCTCAAGCACTACCTAGATAGTAGGGGGAGAATAACTGTCAGTAGTTATAGAATTTCATCGCATCTGTCCCATCTCACTGAATACCACCTGGACCTATCCCACCAAGATCTCTGTCTAATCATATATTTCATAGAGGGTTAGTGGAGGATAGTTATTGGTAATAGAATATGTACTTCTCGTTTATCTTGTCTCACTAAACACAACCTCACTCCGATCCACCAATGTCTCTTTCAGAGAATCGATCCCCTGCATGGGACATGACACGTGTAGGCGGATCCTGTGTAGGGGTGGGTAACCCAATACTTAGTAGGGACCCCAAACCATAAAAAAATACCACAAATAAAGACCTCACAACAAGATCAATAAACAAAGACAGCTCACACCAGGTATAACCCAAAGTATGGAAAAAAAGACTATTAGTTGTAACACTGAACACCTTTGATAGATGATATACTCATCCCTGAAGATTAACATGGGTCTACTAAGCCACACAAAGCCTCTCCCCATCATGGGTCGTTCGTGTCACATAGAGTTTCTCCCCACTTAGCCCATCATATCTGGTCCACACTGGGCCACTTATAACTTTTACACACATGGCCTCTTATAGTCAGTCCAAACAGAACCTCTTATAGTTAATTAACACATTGCTTCTTGTAGCTCTTGCACACATGGTTGCTTATCACCTAGTCATGTTGGGTAACTTAGAGCTGCCCGTCATCAGTCTTCTGGTCAAAGCCATTCATAGGATTATTTCACGTAACACTCTTGATTCTGAGATAATCCATTCCTAAATCCATTCGTTATATCTCAAATTCCACCAAACCATCTGTAGATAATTATAAAATAAATTCATCATAACAAGGGTTCCAATGCCTCAAACATCTCATCAATCAGATGCTTGGTATGAAAGATATTTGTGTTTTAGTAAAAAGGGTCTAGTTGTGTCTAGGCCTGGTCCGACCTGGTCAGACCGACCTGATCAACCAAGCCTAGCAGTTCCACATGACCCAACCCTGTTCGGCCGACACAACCTAACCTTGAGGGGACTAGCCCGGACCAGTCTGGCATGTATACTGGTCCTGGTGCATTGGGCCTTGCTAGACCCGGCCTAGTTCAGTCATGTGTCTAGCCAGTCGGGTTACGCAATAACATCGTTTCATCCATCCAAACGTTCAACTGGCAGGCTGGTTCATTCCAAGATTGGGCCCACCATCATCTTGATGTATCCTGTCACCTTGGTCGCATCAGTAGGTTGGGTATTCTCTATCCCAAGCCGCTCAATGGCCTGGTTCACACCATTGGGCTGGTCCTCTTGCATCCCAGACCCCTGTTATGCATTCGCTATCGGTCCCATTAACGGTGTGTCTACATCCACCCACATCCAAACCATGGGTCTTCCAAACAGATGTGGCGCCCTACTAGCACCACTGTCTTTCACCGTCATAGGTTCTTGGTCTGACATGGCACCCTGCTGGCACCACGATTCCACACCACCTGCGACCTCCTCTGCCTGAAACGGTGCCCGACCTGCGGTACCACCCAACACTATCATGGCCCCTACTGCCATGAACTTTGTTGTCACGATGCACCACTAAGACATTCCACTTATTCACCATCACAGCCTCCTCTACTGTGGTGCCCAAACTATTACATGCGGTTGCTACCACAATCCTTCACCATCGTCGTCATTCCTATACTGGGTTGTCATAATGCAGGGTCCCTGTTTTGGGATTGTTGCACCAAGGAACAGGTGCACAACAATCCTTCATTCATAACCCTGTAAATAATATGAAGAACACTGGGGAAAAAGGGGGATAAATGCAGACAACAAATTTGAGAAATGAACCTCTAATGTCATTCATCATGACATTGACCCTCTCATGTTATAAAGATTAAATAGATCAAATCAAATTAATTCAAATTAAACATGGATCAATGCTCCAGGAATATCCCACATGGGAAATCGATATGTGGGATAACTTGTACGTGAGTTAACCCATGTTCATTGTTTAAACGAAAGAACTGGGGGGAAACAATTAGCATAGAAAATTATCAAACCCTTACCTAGGAAAGATAATTGCTTGAGGATGATCATTAATCATCATTTTTTGATCTCTAATCCAGAATTCCAACTCCAAGGGAGTCTTCACCATCATTCAATTCCCCGGTGTTTATCGTTGGTTAGGTTATCCTAAGTCATTAATTGTCTCCACCCACCAAAGCCTCAGAGCAGTGCTTGGATTGTGCCAGAAATCTTGCATTTCTTGTTATTCTATTAATTGAAAAATTGTGACTCAGAGATTTTATTACACTTATTTTCATCATCATTACGCTGAATCATTAATGATATTCATTAATTCGATTTATCATTGCCTTATTGCTTCACCAAAACGCTAACGTGATGGTTCTAAACAATGAATAAAAAAATTAAAATAACTTTTTATGTTGTTTTATTTTTCATTCAAAATGTCCGAAAATTAACTTTCACCCAAGACCCGCGTCGGTTGAGGTTAATACCTTCTCAAGGAGAACATCTCATTATTAACTCAATGGTGGTCTCATATTTTTAATCTGTGTAGGCATTTTTGAGTAGTGAGGATTCAAAAATAAAATATATTTTATTTTAATTCTTTTATTTACTATTATTAAACAAAAAACAACTTTCATGGATAGCCTCCATCATTCGATGTTAAGATTCTCCTAAGGGAATCATAGCCTCTCAAAATCAATAGTAATCTCAGAATTCCAATCCGAGTAACCATTTATGAGTTATATGGATTCGAAAATAAAATAACATAATTCAATTGTTTTATATATGGCCAAAAACTACATTATAATGTTGACCTTTTCAGGCCAATGTTAGGCTCTACCAAAGGAAAGAATAACCTCAAGAGCTCAATGGTGGTCTCATATTTTCAATCCAAGTCATTTTTTGTGAGTTATAAGGATTTGAAAAATAAAATTATTTTATTTAATTATTTTATTTTTAGTTATTCCATTTTTGGGTTTTCACACAGGAGGCCCCCACAGAGTAAACTGAATTCATGCATATGGTAAACCCTCCAGGCTGAATGCATAGGTTACCTTTGATTTTTGATTTGGTCACATTTTTAAGAGTTATTCCATGTTTTCAATAAACCCCTTAATGCGCGATATTTAAAAAAAATTGACATACCATTTTAGGCACATTGGGCCTCTGAATCGCACGTCGTCTCAGCGCTTGGTATAAAAATAATCCCATATGATTTTAAATAAAATTAATGAAATTCATTGACAATAAACTCCCCTCTTTATGGCTTTATGCCCTCGTAATCCAAAATAAGGGAAAATCAAACAAGAAGGGGGTACTGGTAACAAATATGCGCCTCTCACTCCCACATGCTCTCTTGGAGATTTTGATGCTTCCAAAGAAATCACACTATAGGAATAGACCATCCACGAAGGATCCGCTCCTTCCAATCCTTCATATCCACTAAGTACTCCTCAAATGTCACCCAAAAATTAATCTCTAGCTGACCGTGCATGATGACATGAGAATGATCGTGCACGTATCTCCTCTGTTGGGATACATGAAAGACGTCATTCACCCTCTCTAACTATGGTGGTAGATCCAAGCTATATGCCACCTAGCCCAATCTACACAGTATCAAGAAATAATTGATGAACCTTAGAGATAACTTTACACCCTAGCCAAATCTTAGTATCCCTTTTCGAGGAGAAACCCATAAGAATATGTGGTCCCCCTCTTCGAACTCCACGAATCTCCTTTATCTATCAACATAGGACTTCTGTCAGCTCTGTATATTCTTCATCCTCTCTCTAATGACCTGCACCTTCTTAGTGATAGCTTGTACCATCTTCGTACCCATGAGTGATGAATCCCCCAGGTCTCTCTATCATAACATTGACTTTATGGGTTGTTTGTACAATGACACAAATGGTGCAATACAGATGGTGGAGTAGAAGTTGTTGCTATATTCAAACTCCACCAGTTGTAGGTGGTCCTCCCAACTACTAACAAAATAAAGAACGCAAGAACGAAGAATGTCTCAAAGGCCTTTATGGTTCGCTTTTTTCTGACTATCTGCTTATATGAGGAAGGCTATGATCTAGCGCAGTTGAGTCCCAAACACCTCATGTTAGCCCTTCCACATCCAGGATGTAAAGATTACATCATGATATAAGACTAGCATAGATGAGACTATACGAATTCGAACTACCTCATTCATGTAGAGGTGTCCAAATCTCTCCAATAAACTGTATTCTTCAATTGGTTGGAAGTGGGCCGACTTGGTGAGTTGGTCTATGATTAAATTGATGGTATCATTCCCCTTAGACGTACGTGGGATGAATGTAATGAATTTCATTGATATTCCATCCCACTTCAACTCTGTTAATTCAATGGGTTGGGTCAAACCTAATGGAACATGGTGATTAGCCTTCCCTTGCAGATAGTTGAGGCATTTTGAGAAAAACTCAACCACATCCTTCTTCATCCCTGGCCACTAGTACTAACATTAGAGGTCATGGTAAATCATCTCCACACATGGATGTGCTGCAAATGGTGATGTATGGAACTCCCGCAACACCTCCTTCATCAACTCCACTAGTACTACAGTGTATCCCCTGAAAAGTATGACATTCTCTACACCACTTTGAATATCCCTTAGGGGTATTCCCTATGGACATTAGGGCACATGTAGTCCCATTGTAGGAATCTACGAGTTGCACCTCCCCGAATTGTTGTATGTGTAATGCCCTGACCCAGATACCTAGAGTCGGTGCATTATTACATAACATTGGCATGATCATGAGAAAGATCAAGTCTCGAAAGACTGATTAGTTTAGTAGCCTTGGAATAACTAGATACATCCATAAATTTTTACATTACATCATAAAAAAACATCTTGTCTACATATCCCCTCATACTATCCCTGCAGGTCATTCATAAATTACTTCTTCATAATCCTGGGAAAAATAAAACATTGAAAGGGGTGAGCTCAGATGCTCAGTAAGGATAACATTATATAAGAAGCATTCATAGATAAGCATAAACACTTATGGAAATTTATAACTAAAACAAAAGCCTTTTAAACTTGATCTTCAGCATAAAATGGCAAAGATAAAATAAAATAATGCCATTTACTTACTCACATGGATATTCTACTAGTTGAAAAATCCCATGCAATATCAATAACCACTTTAATAATTATGGAATGCATAATGCCAGACTATCATAACCACATAGCCAAGGCCTCGTGCCAAGACTACAAATAAATTTTGCCAAGTCCATGTGCCAAGACACTAGTTTGTCTCATGAGACCTACCGATGCATAGAGGAGCTATAATAGGCTTCACCCGTCACTTATTAAGTCCAATGCATTCCTCATATGAACAGGTTTAAACATAAAATAAACATTCGCATTAAAACTAGAATACAAAATGTCAATACTTTAACCACAAACCATGAATGGTATAAAAAAATCACATCCACAGTCAAACATAACTCATTCGATACAATATGGAAGATTGTATTGTAACACATTAACATCAATCAATAATAATGAAGGATGTTGACATAGATGAAAATAATCATCAAAACTATTTGAGAGAAATATCTCCCTTTTTCTTGAAATCATTTAAAAGTCACACTATTTGTCCAGAAGCCATTTAAAGATAGATTTTTGAATCAAAGAATCCCATACCACTTTGAAACATTTTAAAAGGAGTTTTAATTTCAAAACATTAATGTCCATATAAATAAATCCTTAAAACCATTTTTAAAACCTGGACGTTAATGAGAATGATTTAGATGAATAAGTATATAAAACATTTAAAAATGGTATTTTAGTTAGAGTTTCTAACCAAAAGAGAGACACTTGAATACAAATAATTGAGGTAATAAAAACATTTTAATATCATGAGAATAAAGGTATTCATGATATACTATGTCAAAGTACATTATATACACCACCTAAAAGTGATTTGGTGTATATCAACAATGAAGTCTCAATGGAATGTAAATTGAGATGAAATATATCATAAAGGCCATATCCTTAGGTCAAGGATAAATCAACGACATAATTGTGTGTGACAAATATAAATAAACTAAATATGATTGGATATTAAGTGTAAAACAATCAAAGGACATTCACACATATTCTTGTAAAATCAACACCAACGAATTGGATGTTTAACTCAACAAATGGAGAATGAGTTAAAATTACTCTTATCAAATTTATATCAATGAATTGAGAATTATCAATGGAGTGATTATGTGTATCAAAAGTATATCCATAGTAAGGGGAGTGGAAATTATGACATAATCAAATTAATAGTTATTCCACACATAATCTTGGGGCAATATAATCAATGAAATATGTGTAAAGCCAAATGAGTGGAAATTAAAATCTCAAATTCCCTTATCGATTGGTAACTTACGAAACATACACCCATGAAATAAGTATCATACCAGGATGATGTAAATACCCATAAATTAAAGTATATTACAAAATGAATACAATCATGGGCAGTACACATACACCACATGCAATAATTAAGTGGTGATCAATGGAATTCTCACGGAATTAAAAGTGAGATAAGAAACCGCTTACTTTGTACTTTTTCCTTGGTAGACAATAGGTTTACCACCTGTATAATGGTGAAATAATTGTTATTGAATTATACAAGAATCATTTATTTTAATATGATATCATATATGATCTTTTAACATTGATTTGTTAATAATATCTTAGAATTATCGTCATTTCGGGTGTTAACATGTTCATTTTACTTTAAATTCTTTGTTATGTGAGCCATATTCATTATTAATGGGATGTATATTATTCATATCCAGAATGATATAAAGTCCTTAGATACTATTTTTAAATCATCAAATTATAATTATACTTGAATGGATATGATGGACAATGAATCTCATCGTGTTCATGGAGACGGTAGCCCGTACATACGCACGAGCGACAATATCATTCTTTTGATATTAAAATAATATATAATTGGATGTTATATCATATATACAGAATCATTATCATGTTATATTTATTATTTACATGAGTTACACAGCATTATTATACCCATAAAAATAATAATATATTGAATAACAATTACAACACGACGTGGAGACGGTAAGCCGTACGTACGCACGTATGGTGATATGTTATTCAAAGGATGGATAGAATACTGAATATGGTTGTAACATATTTATAATAACATCACAGTATATATATGATACTGTAGTTATTATTTTATAATGGTAATAACAAAGAAAGAGGAAGTGGAAGAAGAAAGGAACTTGAAAGGGGGTGGTGAAAACATTACCTCTTCTTCGGGTTCTTCTTTTTGATTTGATCAAAAGGGCTCCTTAGGTTGGATTTCTGATCAAACTAACGCCTCTAGGTTGTAGTGAGGGAAGTTGAGATAGTAGTTGAGCAGGGGTTGGCCGAACCAAAGGGATTTTAAGGTGTGAAGAAATGAGAAGGAGGAGTGCCCTTTTATAAGAGGGGTGAGGGGCACCTTTGAAAAAGCTAGAAATATTAATTTATAATAAATTCATATTCGGTTTATAATGGCTCCAAAGTTCATTATTTAAATTTTAAGGTGGGGATGGGTCGAAAACAACTTAAACAATAGAATTTATACAGGTTTGGGTCATTATATTAACCTTATCTTTAAGTATTAACTCTTAGTTTATTAGTTTCACTTTTACAATGTCTCTTTGTATTTTTATATTATATGGTTAATAAAATTACTATATACATCCAAGAGACCCCCAAGTGGTCCATTAATGATGAACCTATCATGATATAAGTCTCTTGGCTGAACATTAGATTTTTAGGAATTTAATATCAATTAATAATATAATATTTGTTTTAAGAACTCTTTTATGTCAATTTTGACACTATTCAATAGATGATTTTTTTGAAACTCATAACAGATTGATTACTTAGAAAAAAGTAAATTAAATCAATCCTAATATATCATATTATCCTATAAAATTATTTTAATTCATTAAAAGTTTCATATTATATTTATTTGGGTATTTATAATATAAATTATTTTAATTTTTCACTATTAAAGTAATTAATTCATCATCATTGTGTCATAAATAAATTAAATTATTTAATGTCTAAAAATTATAAATAAAATACAATTATGTAGGAAATATTTTTATATTTCTAATGAATTTTTATAATCTAAAATCCAAAATATATAACCCTATGGAACAATTGTTTTGTTAAAAGATATATGCTTGTGTCATTTTTGTATTTATTTTAACTTAATTAAAATAAAGTGTCATTATCACATACAAGTGGATCCATGGGGTCCCAAAATCTACCCAAAGATGCACATGGTAGACCATTTACCAACAAATAAGGTTTAGACATGTTTTAGGGTAATTTATTGTTATATAATATTATTTGTTTAACCCTTGTTTACCGGATTTACCCTTTAACCATGGTAAATAAAATATTTACCGAAGTAATTATCCAAAATGTTTAAAAATAAAAGTTACCTATTTACACAATTTTAACATCCTGATTCCAAATATGGAATCCATTTTTCCAAATTCAAAACACATAAGTGGCAAAAATTAATTTAAAATTAATTCCCGTTGTTAAAACAAAAAGCGTGTTTTTTAGAGATAATAACTATCAAAAGATTGTCACTTGTTTATGTCTAGTTTAAATGTGAAATTATGTTCAATGACCGAAATTGTATTACATGGTGAAAATATATTATAAATATACTTTAAAACTACTCAAATTAATAATTTATCACTATTAATTGTTTTGATTAAAAAAGTAGTTTTTAATTAAAATTTAGTAATTTTCACTATTCATCAAAATATGAAAGTTATCCGAAAAGTACCAAAATTTCACCCTAGGCTAATTTCGATATTCCAAATCCAAAAATGAAGTCCATTTTGAGAGATAAAATTTATAAAATTTCCAAAAGTAGGTATTACTATTCATAACGGCTAGTTTGATTGGTTATGGTGTGTTAAAATCTCGAAGTTGCGTACAATGCACGCCATTGCATTATTTGAAAGGAAACATACCGTGGAAGATTGGGGTGTTACATTCTCCCCTCCTTCAATAAATTGCATCCTCGCTATTTTTAAAATTGTGCTTGGGAATATAATGGAAAGTGCCACATCGGTAAAAGAGTCAATAAAACTATCACTTTAAAAGAAAGAAAGAGAGGTATAAGGGTCATCCAAGATAACCCATACTCGGATTCCATGTAGGAAAACATGGATATGGATGATAAAGTAAGTGTCAAGTTCTGATGGAGAGGGATAGAAATCATGATCAGGAGAAAGTTAACAATAAGAAAACCACAAACTTGTGTTGGGACAAACGAGCGTTAGTCTCTTAGTAGGAAAGTAAACGGACAACATTTTTTTTGTTTTAAGTTACATTACATAAGGACGAGGAATTCATTTATGATATTGACTAAGAACATTAAGAGATATACTTACATTTTAATTAGAGTTTAATTCTTTAATAAATTTCCACCACTAACTCAATTTTTTTTAAACGATGAGTATTCAAGAAGACTTGGTCACACTGGAAGAGCTAGAATAAACTTCTATAGAATCACATGATCCATGCAGGATAAACTGTATATTTACATTGTCTTTGAAGATTAATCAAAACCAAAATGGTTAGTGAATGATCTAATGATCCCCCAAAAGGATATTCCTTGAGATAAATATGCACTAATCTTAATTTCTAAAATTAAACCAACAATACCCCAAAGTTAAATAAATACCATTCAATAATCAATTGTCCTTAAAATCCTTCAATAAAATCCAAACTATATTGAAACCCAAAACATAGAAGAATTTGATTATTTAGTCTCCCATGTTAAATTGTATCTCCAAATGACATCAAATACTCTTAAAGTCACATACTTAAAAGTAATTAAAATCATCACATATTCTATGTTATAGGTTAATCATTTCCATAAATAACCCAAATCACTATAAATCCACAATAAAAACGTAGATAAAAATATACCATTACTCTACAAATGAAACCCCATTGTATTCTATTTTCCTTGGGCATATAGTGTTCCCAACAAAGAGAACATCTTCCAAAATAACATTTATCACTTAACCACCAAATCATTTTCTTATACCTACGGTATTCATTTGATAAGACATAAGAAACCAAATCAACTTATTATTGATCAATAAAATCATTTAACTAAAAAAAATAGTCACACTAACCAGGGACTTAACGTAGTCCAGTGGTTGGAGATAAATGCCAATCGCACTTTGGTTGTGGGTTCGATTCCCACAGCTTTGTCCGACGCGACGGGTTGTCACACGGTCTATGTGTTGTCCTTTTGCAAAAACTATATTTTATAATATTACCAAAATGAGATAAATTCCTCAAAATAACATAATTTAACCACAAATGTTATATCATACCTTTCATTTTCATCCCAAATTATAATAACTTATAATTTTCTCAAACCCCAATGATCATATAAAAACAAATGGTTATTTATACCTATATCCACAAGAGAAGAGACAATTCTTCCTCAAATATCATTCTCACATGGAAAACTGCGGGGTTACAAATACAAGAGAAAATTATTCCAAAGTAAACCCATCAACAAGGAGTGCTAATACTTTTTAAATTTTTCTCCAACCATTTATTTCCACATATCTTCTTCTTTGACCAAGAAAATATCCTATAGAATAGGACATTCACTCGGGAAATGGCCAAGTCCCCTAAATTTACGACAAATGACTGTAAATGGACTCCTGGGACCATTTTTATCTTCTTCCATAGTACTCTTCATTTTTCTTCGGCAATTTTTCACTTTATGTCCTTCCTTCCCGCATGTAAAACATTTCGTTGTCCCGTTGAGACACTTTCCTGGGTGTCTCCTTCCACATTTCCTACATGATGAAAATTGAGGGTTCTTTTCTCCATGGTCTCCATTGCTGGATCTCTTATCATTTATCACCTTTCTATTCCTTGTTGAGTCAGGGAGTTGGTTAATATATATGTTGTTGATCATATTTTTGGAAAACTGATTTGGCATAAAGACGATATCTTTTACGCCTATCAACATTTCATTTTTTTTGCTCATTGCCACCACCGTTCCCACCTTGTAAATCATTCTCAAAGTCACTATGACTTCCTTGGAATCCAGCCATTGACTAAAACCAGAAATCATTTTGTGAGTAATAGTAGTAATAAAATCATTTTGAAATTAAAATTTCACCATATTCTCAATTTAAAACATATTAGGATTAACCATGGTCATTTACTCTCATCTTATATATATATATTAATTAATCGGTTTGTAAAGAAAATGTAAATTATCCTAAGCATATCCCTCGGGAGTGTCGTAACCAAGAGTGCAGCAAGGCGCGTTGTCGTGCACCAGTTCTCATTCGAGTCTAGCTCAAAGCGGTGTTTTTGGGTTTTACTCCTAGGTACATCTGTGCCAGAGCCGCCTCTACCTGCTCGTATCCAGACAGGGATGTATTGCTCGGAAAACTCACAAAATCTCTACAATACCAAAATTCTAGGAAGTTCTTTTATACTAATCCTCAAAGTTTATCTTAGGTCTACGTGCTCTAATCAGAGTTTATCTAAATCTAGCTTCCAAGGTTTGTACTAAACTTCCTCTGATACCAACTGTAATGCCCCGACCCCAGATACCAAGAGTCGGTGCATTATTACATAACATTGGCATTATCACGAGAAAGATCAAGTCTCGAAGGACCGATTAGTTTAGTATCTTTGGAATAACTAGATACATCCATAAATTTTTACATTACATCATAAAAAACATCTTGTCTTCATATCCCCTCATACTATCCCTACAGGTCATTCATAAATTACTTCTTCATAATCCTGGGAAAAATAAAACATTGAAAGGGGTGAGCTCAGATGCTTAGTAAGGATAACATTATAGCAGAAGCATTCATAGATAATCAGAAACACTTAAGGCAGTTTATAACTAAAACAAAAGCCTTTTAAACTTGAACTTCAGCATAAAATGGAAAAGATAAAATAAAATAAAGACATTTACTTTCTCACATGGATATTATACTAGTCGAACAATCCCATGCAATATCAATAACCACTTTCATAATGATGGAATGCATAATGCCAGACTATCATAACCACATAGCCAAGGCCTCGTGCCAAGACTACAAATAAGATTTTGCCAAGGCCTTGTTCCAAGACACTAGTTTGTCTCATGAGACCTACCGATGCATCAAGGAGATATAGCGGGCTCCACTCGTCACTTATTAAGTCCAATGCATTCCTCATATGAATAGGTTTAAACATAACATAAACATTCGCATTAAAACTAGAATACAAAATGTCAATACTTTAACCACAAACCATGAATTGTATAAAAATAGGACATCCACAGTCAAACATAACTCATTCGATACAATATGGAAGATTTTATTGTATCACATTAACCTCAATCAAGAATAATGAAGGATTTTTACATAGATGAAAATAATCATCAAAACTATTTGAGAGAAATATCTCCCTTTTTCTTGAAATCATTTAAAAGTCACACTATTTGTCCAGAAGCCATTTAAAGTTAGATTTTTGAATCAAAGTGTCCCATACCACTTGGAAACTTTCTAAAAGGATTTTTATTTTATAAACATTAATTTCCATATAAATAAATCCTTAAAACCCTTTTTAAAACCTGGACATTAATGAGAATGGTTTAGATGAATAAGTCTATAAAACATTTAAAAAATGGTATTTTAGTTAGAGTTTCTAACCAAAAGAGAGACACTTGAATATAAATAATTTAGGTAATAAAATATTTGTATTATCATGAGAATAAAGGGATTCATGATATACTATGTCGAAGTACATTATATACACCACCTAAAAGTGATTTGGTGTATATCAACAATAAAGTCTCAATGGAATGTAAATTGAGATGAAATCTATCATAAAGGCCGTATCCTTAGGTTAACGATAAATAAACAACATAATTATGTGTGACAAATATAAATACACTAAATATGATTGGATATTCAGTGTAAAACAATCAATGGAAATACACACATATTCTTGTAAAATCAACACCGACGAATTGGATGTTTAACTCAACAAATGGAGAATGAGTTAAAATTACTCTTATCAAATTTAGAACAATGACTTGAGAATTATCAATGGAGTGATTATGTGTATCAAAAGTATATCCATAGGAAGGGGAGTGGAAATTATGACATAATCAAATGAATAGTGATTCCACACATAATCTTGGGGTAATATAATCAATGAAATATACGTAAAGCCAAATGAGTGGAAATTAAAATCTCAAATTCCATTATCGATTAGGTAACTTACGAAACATACAACCATTAAATAAGTATCATACCATGATGATATAAATACCCATAAATTAAATTATATTACACAATGAATACAATCATGGGCAGTACACATACACCACATGCAATAATTAAGTGGTGATCAATGGAATTCTCACGGAATTAAAAGTGAGATAAGAAACCCCTTACTTTGTACTTTTTCCTTGGTCGACGGTAAGTTTACATCCTATATAATGGTGAAATAATTGTTATTTAATTATACAATAATCATTTACTTTAATATGATATCATATATGATCTTTTAACATTGATTTGTTAATAATATCTTAGAATTATCGGCATTTCGGGTGTTAACGGGTTCATTTTACTTTATATTATTTGTTATGTGAGCCATATTCATTATTAATGGGATGTATATTATTTATATCCAGAATGATAAAAAGTCCTTAGATACTATTTTTAAATCATCAAATTATAATTATAGTTGAATGGATATGATGGAGAATGAATCTCATCGCGTTCGTGGAGACGGTAGCCCGTACATACGCACGAGCGACAATATCATTCTTTTGATATTAAAATAACATATAATTGGATGTTATATCATATATACAGAATCATTATCATGTTATATTTATTATTTACATGATTTACACATCATTATTATACCCATCCAAATAATAATATATTGAATTACAATTACACCACGACGTGGAGACGGTAAGCCGTACTTAAGCACGTATGGTGATATGTTATTCAAAGGATGAATATAATATAGAATATGGTTGTACCATATTTATAATAACATCTCAGTATATATATGATACTGGATTTATTATTTTATAATGGTAATAACAAAGAATGAGTAAGTGGAAGAAGAAAGGAACTTGAAAGGGGGTGGTGAAAACATTACCTCTACTTCGGGTTCTTCCTTTTGATTTGATCAAAAGGGCTCCTTAGGTTGGATTTCTGATCAAACTAAGGCCTCTAGGTTGTAGTGAGGGAAGTTGAGATAGTATTTGGGCCGGGGTTGGACAAACCAAAGGGCTTTTAAGGTGTGAAGAAATGAGAAGGAGGAGTACCCTTTTATAAGAGGGGTGAGGGGCACCTTTGAAAAATCTAGAAATATTAATTTATAATAAATTCATATTCGCTTAATAATGGCTCCAAAGTTCATTATTTAAATTTTAAGGTGGGGATGGGTCGAAAACAACTTAACCAATAGAATTTAGACAGGTTTGGGTCATTATATTAACCTTATCTTTAAGTATTAACTCTTAGTTAATTAGTTTCACTTTTACAATGTCTCTTTGTATTTTTATATTATATGGTTAATAAACTTACTATATACATCCAAGAGACCTCCAAGTGGTCCATTAATTATGAACCTATCATGATATAAGCCTCTTGGCCGAAAATTAGATTTTTAGGAATTTAATATCAATTAATAACATAATATTCGTTTTAAGAACTCTTTTATGTCAATTTTGACACTATTCAATAGTTGATTTTTTTCAAACTCATAACAGATTGATTACTTCAAAAAAAGTCAATTAAATCAATCCTAATATATCATATTATCCTATAAAATTATTTTAATTCATTAAAAGTTTCATATTATGTTTATTTGGGTATTTATAATATCAATTATTTTAATTTTTCACTATTAAAGTAATTAATTCATCATCATTGTGTCATAAATAAATTAAATTATTTAATGTATAAAAATTATAAATAAAATATCATTATGTAGGAAATATTTTTATATTTCCAATGAATATTTATAATCTAAAATCCAAAATATATAACCCTATGTAACAATTGTTTTTTTAAAAGATATATGCTTGTGTCATTTTTGTATTTATTTTATCTTAATTAAAATAAAGTGTCATTATCACTTACAAGTGGATCCATGGGGTCCCAAAATCGACCCAAAGATTCCCATGGTCGACCATGTATCAACCATTTGGGTTAAGACACGTTTTAAGGTAATTTAGTATTATTATAATATTATTATTTTAACCTTTGTTTACCGGATTTACCCTTTACCCACGGTAAATAAAATATTTACCGAAGTAATTATCCAAAATGTTTAAAAATAAAAGTTACCTATTTACACAATTTGAAAATCCTGATTCCAAATATGTAATCCATTTTTCCAAATTCAATACACATAAGTGGCAGAAATTAATTTAAAATTATTTTCCGTTGTTAAAACAAAAAGCGTGTTTTTTAGAGATAATAACTATCAAAAGATTGTCACTTGTTTATGTCAGGTTTAAATGTGAAATTTTGTTCAATGACCCACATTGTATTACATGGTAAAAATATATTCTAAACATACTTTAAAACCACTCAAATTCATAATTTATCACTATTAATTATTTTGATTAAAAAAGTTGTTTTTAATTAAAATTTAGTAATTTTCACTATTCATCAAAATATGAAAGTTATCCGAAAAGTACCAAAATTTCACCCTATGCTAATTTCGATATTCCGAATCCAAAAATGAAGTCCATTTTGAGGGATAGAATTTATAAAATTTCAAAATGTAGGTATTACTATTCATAATGGCTAGTTTGATTGGTTATGGTGTGTTAAAATCTCGAAGTTGCGTACAATGCACGTCATTGCATTATTTGAAAGGAAACATACCGTGGAAGCTCGGGGTGTTACATTCTCCCCTCCTTCAATAAATTGCATCCTCGAAATTTTTAAAATTATTCTTGGAAATATAATGGAAAGTCCCACATCGGAAAAAGAGTCAATAAAACTATCACATTAAAAGAAAGAAAGAGAGGTATAAAGGTCATCCATGATAACCCATACTCGGATTCCATGTAAGAAAACATGGATATAGATGATAAACTATGTTTCAAGTTCTGATGGAGAGGGATAGAAATCATGATCAGGAGAAAGTTAACAATAAGAAAACCACAAACTTGTGTTGGGACAAAGGACCATTAGTCTCTTAGTAGGAAAGTAAACGGACAACATTTTTTTTGTTTTAAGTTACATTACATAAGGACGAGGAATTCATTTATGATATTGACTAGGAACAATAAGAGATATACTTACTTTTTAAGTAGAGTTTCATTTTTTAATAAATTTCCACCACTAACTCAATTTTTTTTAAACGATGAGTATTCAAGAAGACTTGGTCACACTGGAAGAGCTAGAATAAACTTCTATAGAATCACATGATCCATGCAGGATAAACTATATATTTACATTGTCTTTGAAGATTAATCAAAACCAAAATGGTTAGTGAATTATCTAATGATCCCCCAAAAGGATATTCCTTGAGATAAATATGCACTAATCTTAATTTATAAAATTAAACCAACAATACCCCAAAGTTAAATAAATACCATTCAATAATCAATTGTCCTTAAAATCCTTCAATATAATCCAAACTAATATTGAAACCCAAAATATAGAAGAATTTGATTATGTAGTCTCCCATGTTAAATTGTATCTCCAAATGACATTAAATACTCTTAAAGTCACATACTTAAAAGTAATTAACATCATCACATATTCTCTGTTATAGGTTAATCATTTCCATAAATAACCCAAATCACTATAAATCCATAATAAAAACATAGATAAAAATCTACCATTACTCTACAAATGAAACCCCATTTTATTCTATTTTCCTTGGGCATATAGTGTTCCCAACAAAGCGAACATCTTCCAAAATAACATTTATCACTTAATCACCAAATCATTTTCCTATACCAAGGGTATTCCTTTGATAAGACATAAGAAACCAAATCAACTTATTATTGATCAATAAAATCATTTAACTAAAAAAAATAGTCACACTAACCAAGGACTTCACGTAGTCTAGTGGTAGGAGATAAATCCCAATCGCACTTTGCTTGTGGGATCGATTCCCACAGCTTTGTCCGACGCGACGGGTTGTCACATGGTCTACGTGTTGTCCTTTTTCAAAAACAATATTTTATAATATTACAAAAATGAGATAAATTCCTCAAAATAACATAATTTAACCACAAATGTTATATCATACCTTGCATTTTCATCCCAAATTATAATAACTTATAATTTTCTCAAACCCCAATGATCATATAAAAACAAATGGTTATTTATACCTATATCTACAAGAGAAGAGACTATTATTCCTCAAATATCATTCTCACATGGATAACTAAGGGGTTACAAATACAAGAGAAAATTATTCCAAAGTAAACCCATCAACAAGGAGTGCTGATACTTTTTAATTTTTTCTCAAACCATTTATTTCCACATAGCTTCTTCTTTGACCAAGAAAATATCCTATAGAATAGGACATTCACTCGGGAAATGGCCAGGTACCCTACATTTATGGAAAATGACTGTAAATGGACTCTTGGGACCATTTTTATCTTCTTCCATAGTAATCTTCATTTTTCTTCGACAATTCTTCAATTTATGTCCTTTCTTCCCACACGTAAAACATTTCGTTGTCCCATTGAGACACTTTCCTGGGTGCCTCCTTCCACATTTCCTACATGTTGAAAATTGAGGGTTCTTTTCTCCATGGTCTCCATTGCTGGAGCTCTTATCATTTATCACATTTCTCTTCCTTGTTGAGTCTGGGAGTTGGTTAATATATATGTTGTTGATCATATTTTTGGAAAACTGATTTGGCATAAAGACGATACCTTTTACGCCTATCAACATTTCCTTTTTTTTCTCATTTCCACCACTGTTCCCACCTTGTACATCATTCTCAAAGTCACTATGACTTCCTTAGAATCCAGCCATTGACTAAAACCAGAAAGCATTGTGTGAGTAACAGTAGTCGTAAAATCATTTAGAGATTAAAATGTCACCATATTCTCAATTTGAAACATATTAGGATTAACCAAGGTCATTTACTCTCATCTTATATATATATTACTTAAATAGGTTTGTAAAGAAAATGTAAATTATCCTAAGCATATCCCCCAGGAGTGTCGTAACCAAGAGTACAGCAAGGCCCGTTGTCGTGTACCAGTTCCCGTTTGAGTCTAGCTCAAAGCGGTGTTTTCGGGTTTTACCCCTAGGTACATATGTGCCAGAGCTGCCTCTACCTGCTCGTATCCAGACATGGATGTATTGCTCGTAAAACTCACAAAATCTCTACAATACCAAAATTCTAGGAAGTTCTTTTATACTAATCCTCAAAGTTCATCTTAGGTCTACATGCTCTAATCAGAGTTTATCTAAATCTAGCTTCCAAGGTTTGTACTAAACTTCCTCTGATACCAACTGTAATGCCCCGACCCCAGATACCTATAGTCGGTGCATTATTACATAACATTGGAATGATCATGAGAAATATCAAGTCTCGAAAGACTGATTAGTTTAGTAGCCTTGGAATAACTAGATACATCCATAAATTTTTACATTACATCATAAAAAAACATCTTGTCTTCATATCCCCTCATACTATCCCTGCAGTTCATTCATAAATTACTTCTTCATAGTCCTGGGAAAAATAAAACATTGAAAGGGGTGAGCTCAGATGCTCAGTAAGGATAACATTATAGCATAAGCATTCATAGATAAGCATAAACACTTAAGGTAGTTTATAACTAAAACAAAAGCCTTTTAAACTTGAACTTCAGCATAAAATGGCAAAGATAAAATAAAATAATGCCATTTACTTACTCACATGGATATTCTACTAGTCGAACAATCCCATGCAAAATCAATAACCACTTTCATAATGATGGAATGCATAATTCCAGACTATCATAACCACATAGCCAAGGCCCCGTGCCAAGACTACAAATAAGATTTTTCCAAGGCCTTGTGCCAAGACACTCGTTTGTCTCATGAGACCTACCGATGCATCGAGGAGCTATAGCGGGCTCCAACCGTCACTTATTAAGTCCAATGCATTCCTCATATGAATAGGTTTAAACAGAACATAAACATTTGCATTAAAACTAGAATACAAAATGTCAATACTTTAACCACAAACCATGAATTGTATAAAAATAGCACATCCACAGTCATACATAACTCATTCGATACAATATATAAGATTGTATTTTATCACATTAACCTCAATCAAGAATAATGAAAGATGTTGACATAGATGAAAATAATCATCAAAACTATTTGAGAGAAATATCTCCCTTTTTCTTGAAATCATTTAAAAGTCACACTATTTTTTCAGAAGCCATTTAAAGATAGATTTTTGAATCAAAGTGTCCCATACCACTTTGAAACTTTTTAAAAGGAGTTTTAATTTCTAAACATTAATGTCCATATAAATAAATCCTTAAAACCATTTTTAAAAACTGGACATTAATGAGAATGATTTAGATGAATAAGTCTATAAAACATTTAAAAATGGTATTTTAGTTAGAGTTTATAACCAAAAGAGAGAAACTTGAATACAAATAATTGAGGTAATCAAAACTTTGTAATATCATGAGAATAAAGGGATTAATGATATACTATGTCAAAGTACATTATATACACCACCTAAAAGTGATCTGGGGTATATCAACAATGAAGTCTCTATGGAATGTAAATTGAGATGAAATCTATCATAAAGGTCGTATCCTTAGGTTAACGATAAATCAACGACATAATTATGTGTGAAAAATATAAATACACTAAATATGATTGGATATTCAGTGTAAAACAATCAAACTACATTCACACATATTCTTGTAAAATCAACACCAACGAATTGGATGTTTAACTCAACAAATGGAGAATGAGTTAAAATTACTCTTATCAAATTCATATCAATGACTTGAGAATTATCAATGGAGTGATTATGTGTATCAAAAGTATATCCATAGGATGGGGAGTGGAAATTATGACATAATCAAATGACTAGTGATTCCACACATAATCTTGGGGTAATATAATCAATGAAATATGCGTAAAGCCAAATGAGTGGAAATTAAAATCTCAAATTCCCTTATCTATTAGGTAACATACGAAACATACACCCATAAAAGAAGTATCATACCATGATGATGTAAATACCCATAAATTAAAGTATATTACACAATGAATACAATCATGGGCAATACACATACACCACATGCAATAATTAAGTGGTGATCAATGGAATTCTCACGGAATTAAAAGTGAGATAAGAAACCCCTTACTTTGTACTTTTTCCTTGTTCGACTGTAGGTTTACCTCCTGTATAATGGTGAAATAATTGTTATTGAAATATAAAAGAATCATTTACTTTAATATGATATCATATATGATCTTTTAACATTGATTTGTTAATAATATCTTAGAATTATCGTCATTTCGGGTGTTAACGGGTTCATTTTACTTTATATTCTTTGTTATGTGAGCCATATTCGTTATTAATGGGATTTATATTATTCATATCCAGAATGATATAATGTCCTTAGATAATATTTTTAAATCATCAAATTATAATTATACTTGAATGGATATGATGGAGAATGAATCTCATCGCGTTCGTGGAGACGGTAGCCCGTACATACGCACGAGCGACAATATCATTCTTTTGATATTAAAATAATATATAATTGATGTTATATCATATATACAGAATCATTATCATGTTATATTTATTATTTACATGAGTTACACATCATTATTATACCCATCCAAATAATAATATATTGAATAACAATTACACCATGACGTGGAGACGGTAAGCCGTACGTACGCACGTATGGTGATATGTTATTCAAAGGATGGATAGAATACTAAATATGGTTGTACCATATTTATAATAACATCACAGTATATATATGATACTGGAGTTATTATTTTATAATGGTAATAACAAAGAAAGAGGAAGTTGAAGAATGAAGTAACATGAAAGGGGGTGGTGAAAACATTACCTCTTCTTCGGGTTCTTCCTTTTGATTTGATCAAAAGGGATCCTTAGGTTGGCTTTCTGATCAAACTAAGTCCTATAGGTTGTAGTGAGGGAAGTTGAGATTGTATTTGGGCATGGGTTGGTTGAACCAAAGGGCTTTGAAGGTGTGAAGAAATGAGAAGGAGGAGTGCCCTTTTATAAGAGGGGTGAGGGGCACCTTTGGAAAAGATAGAAATATTAATTTATAATAAATCATATTCGGTTTATAATGGCTCCAAATTTCATTATTTAAATTTTAAGGTGGGGATGGGTCTAAAACAACTTAACCAATAGAATTTAGACAGGTTTGGGTCATTATATTAACCTTATCTTTAAGTATTAACTCTTAGTTAATTAGTATCACTTTTACAATGTCTCTTTGTATTTTTATATTATAGGGTTAATAAACTTACTATATACATCCAAGAGACCCCCAAGTGGTCCATTAATGATGAACCTATCATGATATAAGTCTCTTGTACGAACATTAGATTTTTAGGAATTTAAGGTAAATTAATAATATAATATTTGTTTTAAGAACTCTTTTATGTCAATTTTGACACTATTCAATAGTTGATTTTTTTGAAACTCATAAAAGATTTATTACTTCGAAAAAAGTCAATTAAATCAATCCTAATATATCATATTATCCTAGAAAATTATTTTAATTCATTAAAAGTTTCATGTTATATTTATTTGGTTATTTATAATATCAATTATTTTAATTTTTCAATATTAAAGTAATTAATTCATCATCATTGTGTCATAAATAAATTAAATTATTTAATGTCTAAAAATTATAAATAAAAGATAATTATGTATGAAATCTTTTTATCTCTCTAATTAATATTTATAACCTAAAATCCAACATATATATCCCTATGTAACAATTGTTTTTTTAAAAGATATATGCTTGTGTCATTTTTGTATTTATTTTAACTTAATTAAAATAAAGTGTCATTATCACTTACAAGTGGATCCATGGGGTCCCAAAATCGACCCAAAGATGCCCATGGTCGACCATTTATCAAAAAATAGGGTTAAGACACGTTTTAGGGTAATTTAGTATTATTATAATATTATTTTTTTAACCCTTGTTTACCGGATTTACCCTTTAACCATGGTAAATAAAATATTTACCGAAGTAATTATCCAAAATGTTTAAAAATAAAAGTTACCTATTTACACAATTTTAACATCCTGATTACAAATATGGAATCCATTTTTCAAAATTCAAAACACAAAAGTGGAAGAAATTAATTTAAAATTAATTCTCGTTGTTAAAACAAAAAGCGTGTTTTTTAGAGATAATAACTATCAAAAGATTGTCACTCTTTTATGTCTGGTTTAAATGTGAAATTATGTTCAATGACCCACATTGTATTAAATGGTAAAAATATATTCTAAATATACTTTAAAACCACTCAAATTCATAATTTATCACTATTAATTATTTTGATTAAAAAAGTTGTTTTTAATTAAAATTTAGTAATTTTCACTATTCATCAAAATATGAAAGTTATCCGAAAAGTACCAAAATTTCACCCTAGGATAATTTCCATATTCCGAATCCAAAAATGAAGTCCATTTTGAGAGATAGAATTTATAAAATTAAAAAAAGTAGGTATTTCTATTCATAATGGCTTGTTTGATTGGTTATGGTGTGTTAAAATCTCGAAGTTGCGTACAATGCACGCCATTGCATTATTCGAAAGGAAACATACCGCGGAAGATTGGGGTGTTACAGTATGAGTGGTGGGGAAGTTACCATTGAATTAACATATGTTTTCTCCTCTCTATACACAAAGGATATCTGAAGTGAGGAGAACTACTCTGAGGCCTCGTTCAGTAGATGTGAACTCGTTCTCCAGTTAAGAGAATATGCCACCATGTTCCCCTTACCAGGGGAATAAACTATCTCAAATTCATATTCATGGAAGAACTCTATAAAACATACTTATCACATATTTATATCCCTCTCAAAAAATATATACATGATACTCTTCGGGTCAGAGTAGACAATGAATCATTTTCCAATAAGGTAGTGTCACCACATCTTCTCTGCAAATACTATAATTGTCAACTCATGGGCATGAGTTTCATAGTTCCTCTCATGCAGTCTCAACTATCATGAGCCATAAGAAATCACTTCTTTCACATTAATTAGTATATAACCAAGCCCATTTCCTGATGCATCACAATACACCACGTAGTTGGTTCCATCCTCTGGCAATCTCAATATTGGAGTACTCATCAAGCTTTGCCTTAGCTACTGAATGATTTGATAGCATCCATTTGTCTACAAGAAGGGTTTTCCCTTCTTTGTCGATTCCTTCATAGATTTTTCCACTCTAGAAAAATTAGGTAAAAACCATTGATATTACCCTGCCAACCCTAGGAAACATCTCACCTCAATAATTCTCTTGGGTATCTCCCAAGAAAGAACCGCCTCAAAATTTTTTGGATCCCTCGCAACTCCATCCTCTGTGATGACATGTCCCAGGAATTGGACCATTTCTATCCATAAATCACTATTAGAGATATTTTCATAAAGTTGGTGCCCTCAGAGTCTGTCCAGAACCATCCTCCGATGTATCGTGTTCTCCCCCCTCAGATGTTGAATACAGTAAGATGTCATCAATGAAGACCACTACCAACCGGTCAAAGTACAGATGAGGGATACTATTCATGAGTCTCGTGAACACTGATTTAGTGATCATCATGCCAAACACCATTTACATGTACTCATTGTTGCTGTAGAAACATCTGAAATCTATCTTTGAGATGTTCTCATCTTATACTCGATGCTAGTGATAGCTTGATATGGGTTCTATCTTTGAGAACAATATCTCTCCCTTCATCTGATAAAAGCGGTCACAAATCCTCGGTAGAGAATAAATGTTCATCACTTTCAAATGGTTCAGGTGCCCAAAGTCCACACATAACCTCAATCATCCACATTTTTTCTTACAAACCAACACTGGGGCTTCCCATGGTGAAACGTTGGTCCTTACGAACCCCTTCCAATAAAAATCCTCTAACTGTACCCTCATCAGCCAAAGATCTGAGAAAGTCATCGGATATTCAGGTGAAGATATCAGTTTCATTCTGGGGTAAAAATCAATACAGAAGTCTACCTCTATGTGAGTGTGTAGTCCTAGAACATCCTTTGGAATGAAATTCTCATACTCGTCCCCCAATATGAGGAACTGAATACTCAAAATATATATTGCTACATGAGTAAGGATGGTTTCATGCATCTACCCACTTCCCCATCCTCCAGCTCCCTATGATAGGGGTGGACCACTTTGAGGTGGATGTTGTAACACTTCCAAAAGTATACCACCTCCTACTGCTCTCCCATTTCCTCTTCCACATATTCCTCCTATTAGAAGGCTCGTGGAAAGAACTGTCATCTAGTCATCTCACATCCTTAGTAATTGGAAGACCCCCATCACCGACTCCAAAAAATCATTAATGACTGAGGATTTGTCTCTCCCCTGAACTCAAGAGGTATGTATCTGGAAATAGTGTAAGGAACTGAGCCTATGTGCCTCCTCTACCTGTATTGTTGGTAGTAATTATTGACCGACTAGTAGTGGTATCGCTGGGACACCACCCGAAGGTACCATCATGGAAAATAGACCCAATATAGATGTCTCTTCATTATGTGGACCATCCTCATGGTCATGCACTGGAATCCTTGTTGGTTGTATGTGTAAAGACATCTTGAAATAAAATCAAGATGAAACATGATCAATTTATTACACCTAGTGTGATGACTCTGACTCAAAATGTTCATAGTAAAACACTCAAAGATTCATGAAACCATTGTTTTCAGGTACTGACTCAGAAAACAAAATTCAGTGTCCTATTATATGGATACATTAGCTGCCAAACCATCACTAGACTCCCAGGCCACATAGATGATCTCGAAACACTTAACACTATTCCCCCCATCAAAATCTACGGGCTCTTAGTTCTTCTTGTAGAACCGACCTCCTTTGATACCACATTGTCATGACCCTTCTCCCAGAGCCCATTTCGAGACTTCCCTAAGCTCACCTTCTATAGGCCAGGGGCTGGGGACTTCCGATGAATAGGCATATCCCAAAAATCTATGGCATTTTCTTTTAAACATATAAATACACATACAACACAAACTGAGGGAAGGTAAACACTAAGAAAACTACAACTGTCAGAATACTACTATTGAAAGTATATAACAACTAAAGAGTACATGGGACCATAATACAAGCCCAAATCCACAAGAATAGGTACAACTTCCAAGGTACATCAACTCAAGCCCAACCTAGATGGTAGGTGGAGGATAAGTATCGATAGCCATAGAAGTATGTCCAGTCTGTCCCATCTCATTGAGAGCCACCTGGCCCCATCCACCTTGCTTTCTGTTGAAGCATCAATAACATAAAGGGTTTGAGGAGGATAGATGTTAGTAGTCGTATAACTATGTCTCATCCATCCTATCTCACTGAGTGCCACATGGCCCTGATCTATCAAGGTCTTCTTTGAAGCCTCTATCATCTATACTGGACACGAAACATGTGGTAAAATCCCATGTAGGGTGGAGTAACACAATACTTAGTAGGGACCCCAAACCATAAATGAAATTCCACAAAGAAAAACCACATGAAAATATCACAAAGAAAAGATATATCACACCATGTATACCTCAATTTATTGATAGAAAGAATATCTATCGTAACACTGAACCCCTTAGACTACTGATGTACCCATACCTGATGAGTATATTGGACCTACTAGGTCACATAGAGTTGCTCCCCGCTGTGGGTCTGTCGGGTCACATAGAGCTTCTCCCCACTTAGTATATCATGGAAGGTACACATAGGGCCTCTCAATGTTGGTCCAGATAGGGCCTCTTATTTCTAGTTCATAGAGAGTTTCTTATAGCTGGTTGACACAGAGCCTCTTCTAGTTGGTCCACACATGGCCTCTTATCATCTAAGCCTCTAGGGTCACTTAAACCCACTCGTCAACAGTCTTCAGATCTCATCTAGATGAAAGATTCCTTCACTTAACGTGCTTGATTCTAGTAGAATTCACTATTCAGTCCATTTTTCGTATCTCAACATCCATGAATTCCACCTTAGAGAATTCTAAAAGAACAGCCTCATCATGAGTGTTCCAATTCCAAAAAACTACGTTTCAATCGGATTCCCGGTCTGGTGGTCCTGCATGAACCAACACGGTTCGGTCGTCCCAACAGGACCTAGTGATTTCTGGGTCGGCCCGGTCTAGCCTAGCCATTGGGCCTGGACCATTAGTCCTTACTGGACCCAGCCCTGTTCGGCTGTGGGTCTAGCCCACTAGGTTGCTATGTGACCCGGATTCATCTGGTCCAGCCCGCAACTGGTGATCCAGTTCTTTCCTAGTCTGGGAAGCCCTGCAACCTAGTGTTTTTCCTTCTACCCAGCCAGCATCAGCTGGCCGGCTCTTCTCCACCTCATTCCGCCCATCGGCCCGACTCTCGCAATCAGACCAGCCCACTTGGAGGGCTGGTCCTCTCTCTACCAGAGTGCCTCTTGGGTGTCTGATTCATTCCTTACATGGCCGGATGATATATGTTGCCTCACCTCTGTACATGATCATGTGGACCATATTCTCGCATCAACCCTTGGCCTAATTGCGAGTCTCCAAAACCGACCAACCTGATGCCCATGACCTCCATGAATAAAGTGGTGCTTTACAAACACAGCAATGATACACCCAAGATGACTTCCTCCACCGGACGTGGGGCCCGACTGGAACCGCCTCCCTATACCTCCATGACACTACTTATCATGGCCTTTTTCGACATGGTGGGCCGCTGGGCACCCCCCTCCACACCGTTGTGGCCTCCTTTACTGTGGTGCACTGCCGTGATCCTATGCTATCATCGTCATGCCTCTGCTCGGTCATCAAGTTGGTGGGTCCCCATTTTGGGATCTTTAAACTAAGGAATGGGTGTATAATGATCGGTTGTTCATAACCCTACAAAGAATGTGAATAACATTGGTTAAAAAGGGGGATAAATCCACACAATTCATTTGAGGAATGAAACTCCACCGTCATTCTTCACGGTGTTGAACCTCTCCTATTAGAAGGATTGAATGGAGAAAATAAAAATAATTCAATTTCAACATGGGTCAGTGCTCAAGAATATCCCACATGAATGATAGATTAATGGGTTAACTTGTTTATGAGTTAACCCGTGTTCGTCATTTAAATGAATGAACTAGGGGGAAGCATTTCACACAGAAATATATCAAACCCCTACCTAGGAAACGAGATTGCTAGAGGATGATCATTTTTCAGTGTCCATTGATCTTGTATCTGAAATCTACTATCCAATGGTGTCTTCATAATTTTTTGATAAGCCAGTGTTAGTTTTTGGAGAGGTTTTCTTTCGTCATTCGTCGTCGCCACACACCAAAGCCTCGGAGAAATTTCAGGATTGTGACAACAATCTTGCATTTTTTGTTAGGCTATTAATTGATGAATCAAAAATTGGTATTTTTGGTTACACTACATTGAAGCATCATTATGTTGACTCATTAATGAGGATCCTTATTGAAATTCATTTTCACCTTGCCACTACACCACTACATTGATATTCCACTGCTCAATGGAGAAAAAAACAATTAAAATAAAATTTTAATTTATAATATTTTCTTTCTGAAATGTTCAAAAATTAACATTCACTATCTACCTGTTCCAGTCAAGGTTATGTACATCATAAGGATAAAATCTCATTATGAACTCAATAGTGGTCTCTGATTTTTAATCTGAGTCATTTTTTTTATTTAAAAGGATTCAAATTTAAAATAAATTTTAATTTAATTATATTTCATATGGTTACGATCCAAAAACCAACATTCACAACAGGCCCATACTGACTGATGTCAGGAAACACCCATAGGAATAATACCCTAATGAACTCAATAGAACTCTCAAATTTCCAATATGAGTAACCATTTATGAGTTATAAGGATTTGAAAATAAAATAACTTCAATCATTTTTTATTCTAACGGCCAAAAACTACTTTCCTCTTTTGACCTTTTCCAGCCAATGTTAGGATCTACCTGAGGAAAAAACACCCACACGAGATCAACGGTGGTATAATATATTCAATCTGAGTCACCGTTTTTGAGTTATAAAGATTTGGAAGATAAAATTGTTTTTTGAAAATATTGTTTTCATGGTTATTCCATTTCCTGGTTTTCTCCCAACAGGCATGCGTCGACTAAACTTATGTCATTCCTAGGTTGAAACCTCTATCTTGAAAGCAACAGTACCCTTGGATTTCTAATTTGGGAACCCATTTAAGTGTTATTCGACTTTTTAGGAATACTATTTATCTGTGTTATTTAAAACATAACATTTTTTTAAAGAACATTTCGGGCACACTGGGCGTTCGAATCACAAGACAAATTAGTGCTTGCTAGAGAAATAATCCCATATAACTTAAAAATATATATGGAATTATAGGATATTACATCGTATAAGTCAAAATATGATATATTTATATCACTGAACAAATATTTTTTTTGAAAGTTATAAATTAAGTGTTTTTATTTTTGTGTGTCATAAATATTTAATTAAAATTATATTACTAATATAATTATTTAAATGAAATTTTATTTTGCTTATTTATATTCATAAATTATCACTTTTTATTCTTATTATTATAAGATAATTTTAGGATACCTCGAATAATTTTTCAAAGTGTTATAAGATCAGTTATAGTTTTAAAACTGGTATTTTTTTAATATATTGTGATTTTAATTAAAAATTAAATTTCACATATTTATAAAATATTTTCAAAAAATATAGATCATTATTTAAATATACACATACAAAAAATCATTAGGGGGGGTTTTTGGGATCTTTATAAAATACATTAATTTTTTTGAATAGTGAAATACGATTATTTATGAAATAAGCTAAATACATGAATTACTGAGTCATGGATAATGTACTGTGAAGGTAATCACCCTTGGTTTGAACTCAAATTCACTAATTACTATATTTGTTCAAAAGAAATGACACTATTTCTTTTCTGGATAAAAATAATAAAATAATGATTACAATAAGGGGAACACCTCCCTCTCCTCCACTATAAATACCACCCTCACCCCCTCTTATCCTCACACCTCTCAAGATTTTATCTTTGTACATTTTATTCCTAATACACTAATGAAGACTCTTTCCTATTATTAATACCTTCTATTATGACAAAAATTCCAAAACCAAAGTCCTTAATTAGGTTCTTATGGATGATATTTCAATAGGTAAAATCCTTATTAATTTACTTTTATCTCCATTTCAATTTATTTTGTTTTCTTATACTCTAATCACATTTCCCTTATTGAAGAGGAATTAACACTCTTTTAACTTGTATATGTTTTAATTTTACCATGTTTGTGGAAAAATTATTCATCATACTTCTTCTCTTGTCCATTTTCTTCTAAAAATAAAAATGTTGTATGTGATGTGTCGATATACCGATATCATGTATGATGTGTTTTCATTTTTCTCTAATCGCCCTCATGGTTTGTCATAAAACCCTTCCAATGGTTAAAACCGATTTCAAATAATATTATATATCCTACTTTATGTTATTTGAATAACATATATTCATAATGATAAATTATATAATGAAATCAGTTCATGATTATCGAAGAACCACCATAAAAATATAAACGAATATCAATAATGTTTTATCTAATGATTCATCACCATATCTGAAAAAATTATTTATGGTATCATTTAATATTTTAAAAACATATTAATATCATTTTATTCAACATTTGGAGTTTTGTTTCTATTCTAAAAGAAAATCCATTACAAATCGAACATAGAAACCATGTAAAGAACACACCCAAAATAATGAAAACAAACAAATATTATTAATAAATTGGTGGAAGGATTTTATAAAATGATCATATAATGTGTTATAAAAATAAATATGTATCTATAAAATATTAATAACAATATTTTAACAATTATAACAGATATTTAAACACATTTTATGTATGAAAAACATGAGGTAAGGGAATTTTTAACTCAATTTCCATTCTTTGTATTAACCTTATAATTCATTGATTTTCCCATGATAAGATCATTTGTGATATGAATTTTTAAAACATTATGTTTTATTATTTTTATTTATAATGAGTATAAATATTCCTTTCATTTTATTAACTCTTTCTTCATGGGTATGAATTATGTAACACACTCCTCTTAAAAAAATAGCTTTTAAACTTCCATTTTTACAACATTCAAATGGAATATTTTCATGAAAGTGTTCATGTTTTAACATTATGTTAGGGTTCATGGGAATTATTTATGTTAAAGGGTGAGACCAATATCTCCCTACGATTCGTTGGGTATGTTTATGTTGTAGGTCAACCATATAGTTACTCCAAGTGTAATTGTGATGGTTACACCATAAGGTATCCGTGAGGGTTACGTCGTGAGGTAGTCATTAGAGGTACATGGTAAGGTATCCCTAGGAGTTACAAATTATATTGTAGCTATTATTGTTAATATATAATTATGTAGTTCCCAATGTTACCTATATGGTAGTATTTATGTTTTCTATATTTTATGGAAGCATCATGTTCTCACAAAGTAACTATATGGATGGGAAGTATTTCTTTGTGAAAATGATATCCTATGTTTATAAGTATTCAGGTAATAGTATTTTATCTACATAATTTATATACCTAATAATATTTTGTTCTCATATAATGTTTAAAAAAATTCACAGGGATTATGGATGGGTAAGCGAAAAAGATAAGCCAAGATGATTGTTGGGAAGACTTATCATGAATAAATTTCATATTTTTTAATAAAACAAATTTTTATTGAGAAAAATTGATATTGTTATAGTAGTATCCAATTTTATATTCATATGTGTTGACATGTATGAACTATGTCATAAATTTATAAAATTCTCTACCAAAAATATCTTTGGTAATGTAATGAAGTGAATTCAAATGGAATTTACAAGATTCTATAATGTTTAAGGTCAGGTCCTTAAAAAATATAAATTATTTTCATTGAATAAAATGAAATTAGAGAAAATGATATTGAAACATTAATAATAATTATAAAAAATATATTAAAAAATAAATAAAGTCCCCTCAATGATTGAATATATAATATAATTATATTCCTTTTATTTGACTATAATTCGTTTACCTATAAATTCCATATAGCTAGACAATTATTTAATTTTAAAAAAATTAGAAAACTACGTGATTCTTTATACTTGGAGTAAAATATTTCTAAAATGTAAAAAATATATAACCATTAAGATAAAAGTTTCTTTAAAACATTAAAGTAATAAAATGTCCACTTTTCCCATAATTTTAAATGGCTACCATAATTAATAATTTATTAATTCTATATAGAATTTCTCCTTTGTCACATCCTAAATTTTTTCAAACTACCTTAAACTATTTTTTCACTGGCATATAGGATTAGATGGATCCAAAATATAAAAACATGTGAAAAATATAATAATCCACTGTTTTAGGTACAATTCATCAATCCCAATAATTTTGAAAATTCCAAACACATATTTTCCACATGTATTTTAAAAAAAATTGTTCAAATTGGTAAAAGTGAACATAGTCTCAATTTGATATGGTTGATTTAAAAAGGAATTGAATGAGTTTATAAATTGGGTAATTTTTCTCCTCAGTTATTTCTCATCATTTTTTAGTAAAAAAATGAATAATAATATATAAAAAATTATTTTTACCTTGGGATTTGATTCCAATTTAACTAAAACACCAAAATTTAGATAAAACATAGAATTTATATGTGAAATATTTAATAATATCACCTATTGACGTTTTGAATATTAATAAAACAGGGGGAGGTAAATTATAATTAATTATTTAATTTTATAAATTAGTTTTATAAACATAGTCCCTGAATAACAATACAAAAAAAATTAAAAGAAAAAAATAGACATAAAAATTAAAATCGCATAAGAAATTTAATATAATGGAAGTACAAATAGTAGATAGTTGTGAAACACTCAGAATCTATGTTGGTATCATATAGTTAAATCTAAATAACATCAATATGAAACAAAATTTGATTAAGAAGATTAGTAATAATATATATAAATTAAAATGGTCCCAGATTCGAACGTACCAAGGACACCACAAGTGGTTCTAAGAGACAAAAACAAATATTATTTCACAAATAGTTATCCAAGAACCAAGGATATGAAAAAAATTATGCAGGGAGAAATTCCAATAGGGAAGGATAGAGAATTGTAAAAATTAAAAATAATTGCACATGATGAACTAATAAAGAAAAATTTGAGAATATCAAGGGAGGATGAAAAGACAATTTGAATTTTGAAAATAAGTTAAATAAATTTTTTTGTCTAATTACTAAATAATTCTTTTAAATTTAGCCTATAAAAACAAATTGAATGTCAATTTTCAATGTAGAAATGGTCAATGGGAAGCCAATGTGATACTAAAAAACGATTAGAAGAATCTGGATAGATTGGGAAAAAATGTATCATATTGAAAGATACTAAATATTCTGTGGTCTCTACATATGTTATATAATGATGGGATTTAGAGGTAATTCCAATGTTATTCCCTAACAACCTATTTTGGAATTACAAGATCCTATAGAATTTTTATATCAAATTACATTGGGAGTATTTTGGAAACAAAAACTATAATCAAGTGTCTGGGGGATCTTGGATATAAATATCTACTATGGATCCTTATATTACAAGAGGCAGGTTTACCACGATTAGAATATTTTTTTAAGGAAAAATTGTCTTCTTTTGAAAAAAAAATTACAAACTATCATTAGAAATGTAAATGGATTGAGTGGCCATGCAGGCTGATAATTTTTCATAGTGGGATAATTTGGCCTATATAGAAAATGATCTTATAAAGTAAAGTAAACAATCCAATATCTATGTGGCACATATATTAATGGATGGACCCATTGGAAAAAATAGTACATTTGATGGAAAAAGTAAATCCCAAAGTAATAATTTCTAACATAAAGTAAATTTATTATCACACACAAATATATATATATATATATGTTTAAATAAAAATAGAATTATATTTATCAAATCATGAAATCTATATTTATGATTGAATAAATTTAGTGAAGTGGTGTGGTTATGTAGGGTGAGATGGTAGAAAGGATTAACCACATCACAATGAATTATGATGGAGGTTTTGAGTTGGGAGTGGTAATTTCAATTTTCTTATAATTTTTTATTTTATGTTGATATTATTTATTATTATTTTAATTTGGTCTACAAAACTTTTTGTTATTAGATATTGGTAATAATACCCAAAATCACCCAAAATATATCTGTGTAGGGTGGGGGTTTGCAGACCTTATCATTTTTTATTCACACATATATGAGAATTAATATTAATGTATCTAAAAAGAAAAAATAAATAGACTAATCGCTCAGGCCATGTACATGCAAGTTTTTGACTCCTATACACATCATTCACCCCAAAAACATTGAAAAAACTAGTAAAGAAGTCATATTGAAAAACCTTTCCTTCCCTGAAGTCTATACCATCCACACACACCAAAAATCAAATTTTTACAGGGGAATATTAATATTACTATAACAGAACTTTGGTAGTCATACATATTTTTCCAGAACAAGAATTAGATTAGTTTTGTGTTTTCAAGTCATGGGTCCCTATAATGGGTTAAATGGAAATTTCACCATACTTAGTTACATATGATATTTTTTGATTACTTCATTGGACACTGAACACAATATATAGGATACAATAGTATTCAAGATAAATATATTTTGGGATAGCAAAAATTCCATGATTAGAGAAATTATATGGAATGATTGAGAGGATTAACCTAGTACATAATAGGGAACACAATAAGTGAAACCATGAATATTAAATTATTATAATTAATACATTCCCTTTTATTTTAATTCCAATGATTGGAATATGGAATATTTAATTCATACTTCAGTCATTGGTGTGATAAATTTTTAGAATATTGAATTCCCATATATGAAATCATGAATAGTAATCCACCACAGAATACATATTCATCATAAAAAATGGTGAATTCATATGGTGATAAAAGTCACTCAATGTTACATTGATGAATGTTGATTAAATAAGTTTTTTAGAAGTGCAGAGGTTATCAACAATTAGGTATGATAATTTTTATTTACTTATCCCACATTTATCTTCATGTTATTATACCATATGCCCATCATGTTGAAATGAAAATTTTTCTATAATGAAAACATAAAAAATATTTAAATAATAATAATTTTATACAAAAATCATTATAATTTGGGTAAATGATATTTTCAAGTATATTTTATGGAAATTTGAAAATTTTGGAACTAAATTTAATATATTTATCTTTGTGTAATTATTTTTAATTAATAAAAAAATATCCTTCTAAAAATTATTTTTTCACAAAAATAATTTTCCTAAAAGTTAATATGATTAATGGAAAACATTCTTTTGGTTATATTATTCAAAAGAAATATTGTTTCGAGGAAATATAATTTTTCATAAAATTTTAATTTAATCTCATTTTTCAATATTTATTGAATTTATTTATGTGTTAATTATTTACATTTTGATATTTCAAGTATTTTATATCAAATTTTCATTAAAACATTGGCGATTTTTTTAAATATAGATCAAATATTTAAAAATGAGTAAATATTTAATTGAATTATTAAATTGAATGTTTTATCACTATACAATGAATTTATATCAACATTAAAATATTTTATTTTAATCATATGATTTTATTTATATAGAGGGGAATGTTAATAATACTAAAATAGTGGTTATTATTATTGTCTTTATTTTTGGATATATGATTCTTCTTTGCACTAAGATGGATTTATATCTCTTGATGCATGTAGAATTTATGTAAGATATAAAATAATTTTTATTCTTTAATTTCGTGTATGTGTATATTTTTTTTGACTTTTATACAATGTTTTAAACATGGGGATGATGCATATGTGTTTTGTTAAAATTTTATCTCAGAAATCATGATTGGTTTATTTTTTCTAATATAGTTCCATAGTGATGATACATTATATTATTATAATTATACATTATAAAATAACTTTATTATTGATTAAATTAATTACATTGTTCACTATCCCATTGAACAATCTCCCCTATGGGAAACATATCCATATCTCTTATTTATATTCTTCAACGAACTACATAAAATATGATATTGGGTGGTCTTGTACATCTTGAACCAACAGCATCCCAACCATTGTAATTCATTTTACCCATTAGAAATCAATGGTGGTTTCAAGATGCTACAGAAGGGGACAACTAAAGAATCATGGGTCCTCCCAATAGTAGATTTTTGAAAAAATGTGAGCATAGTAGTGGTCTTTGTGCTAATAATATAAATATTTTCCATTTTAGAAAATTCTCAACTGTATGGAATGCGATATTTTGTTAGATGATGTGTATATCTCTATCCTTGATTTCAATTTGAAATTTTATATCACAAGATATTTTTCTCTAATAAATTTCTTACAAGACTCATCATTCAACATGGTTAGAGGGAAAATTGAATTATTTATAATCACAAATCATATGAATCTTGGTTATAAGCCATGAAATAGAAGACTAAGTGTCATGTTAGGTACCTTAGGTACATGCCAAATCTATGTGATGATTCCCACACTCCATGAGCACCAATGAATATACCATGTATGCAATGAAATGAAACTCAATATGTAAAACCATTACATTCCAAACATCTATGTATGTATTTAAGGATTTAGGTTGCAATGAATGAGGTTATTCATGTTCCCAATAATTGAAAATAATAAAATTCTTCAGAATACTACTAAGAATTAGATGAATTGTAACCATATAATCCATTAGATTAAATATAGCACAGAATTTATAATTTATATATGTAAATAAATAATTACCTCATGTTGAAAATTGTTATTTTCTGATTAACCACATTACAAATTTACATAATATTATCATTCTGTGAGAGAATTTAGAAGTAGAACCCCTCTAGTGGTGATCCACATGAGCACTACGAGCCTCCAAACATCACAGTATAATTTCTTATATGCAAGAGAAAAATATTCATGCCCTTGTGTTGTTCTTCATAGATCGAAATAATAATCAATTCAATAATGAAATTATTCTTCTTGTTCTTTCTAGAATCGGTAAGGTGTAAGAGGATGATTTCTATATATTCTTTATTGAATTTTAGATGAAGTAATCTCTAGTAATTGAGACAATCATCTCGAGAATTACACTCTGCAGAGAAATGATTGAAATTGAGAGTGATATAATTGGCTAAATATAGTGTTATAGTTATAACACCCTTATTATTTTATTAATAACCAGATAATCCCATGTTTAAATAGTAATTCTAATAACAATAATAATAATAATAATAATAATAATAATTACCAAACAATGGATAAACTCAGGGATAAATAAATTTTATTTTTTGAAAAAGTATATTAATATTTAATCAGATAATTTTTAAAAAATCATTTCCCACTAGACAATTATCTCACACGGTCATTCCTCCCCAATATTATTGAACCTTAAATAATTAATATGTAATGAGATAAAAATATCTATTTTTTTTTCTTAAAAGTATATAAATATTATATTCATTATAATATTTAATGATTACTTTTTTATATATTCAACCCATATTTATTCTTTTGATTAGTTAGTGACTTATTATTCAAGATCGATCAGATCTTAATACTTATTAAACTAAAATAGATAATAATATTATCAAAATATGTAAACTTCATATATAAATGAACTATGTTTTTTGATACACATATTATGAAATTCTCTAGACGGATTTCTAGTAGCATTAATAAATACTACACAATGGCCAAAGCTAGAATCTTGGAATGTTCTAAGACATCCATAGACAAATAAGTTAATTTTTAAAAGTAATAAAACCCCACATGAAATAACATTTTATAACATATTAAATTTACTTATATATCTAAAAGAAATAGGGTTACACACTTTTTTCATCAACCAATGTTCATGGTGTGTGTTTTCCAACGTTCTATAAATGATATTTCTGAAATAATTCTATAAAGATGGAATTAATCAGGTTGTTCCCTTCGCTTCAACAACTCTAATATGTGAACATCCATTTAATAATAAAATAGCGAAATTCTTTCCCCCACTATTATTTAATGCAATATAACTTGTGACACACACAATTCATCCTAACTCACTATGAGCATATGTAATTACTATTTTCATAAAAAAAATCAATGACCAAGAGATATAGCGTGAATTAATTGCAAAATTAAATTGTAATAATCAGTACACACATTCACTGATATGTCAATCTAATGAAACATACAAATATAGATTCTTTATAAGTGTGCTATGATCTCATAACCCCATTCTCTTGAAGATTACTAAGGGGTAATTTCATGAGAATAAGTATCAATTTATTATAAAACTCATACTGATGGTATCATGTACCATATGTGTCCTATAGGATAATATAATCTTGAAATTGTAAAAATATTTGAGAATACTATCTTAAAACTTAAGGGCTCTCATCATTGTGAGGTACTGTTATGTCTTTTCAGACTGATAAGTACCCTTAAGAAATTATAACATATAGTATAATTTTGATTAACACTCATAATGTGATATAAACATCATTAATATTTTTAACCTTTGATGTAATTAATAGTATTGATCATAGTAGTTGGTTCTAGGGAACCAACTTTAAAAGACCCACACATATAGTAGTGAAAACAGCTAATAACCTCTTGCGTACTAGATCTATCATGATTTTCATGCTTATAAAATGATAAGGATTTATTCATGGATACAATAAGGTTCTATTATATAAAAATATTACACACATTCACCTCACCCCTATGAGATAAATTACATAATGTGTGATACTTCCAAATTATTTTCTTTATCAATTAATGTCACATTAGCTCTATTGTGAGAGCCACCACTTTAATAGTATCAAAAAAAATGATATAGTGATGTTAGATATGGAAAAAAATGACATTTCATGAGTGTTTTTATTAAAACTAGCACATTAGCTGCATCATAAGATTCAATGAAAATAGATTCTACTATAGAATCACCAATAACGAGATTCTATGAACTCTTCCACAACATAGATCCTTTGTGGAGACTGAATACATATCCCAACTCTGATTTGCGTTCATTTTTTTCATCTAGTAAAATAAAATATGTACAACCCTTATTAATAGATCTGTATATACTCCATATACGAGGAATATATCATTAATATGACTTTTATATTTAATGATAGACTTAACAAGAGACCAATTTTTCAACCAACATCATCTTCTTGTTTTTGTACCATGCTTAAGGTAGAAGAAGGATTAATATTTTTACATATCATGACATATATGGGTATCCTATTGTAAAAGTGTATGGGATCATAATCATCATCTACCTTTCATTTTTTCTCATAGGAAACATTTTCTTGTAAATAAGTATACCAATTGAAACTGGATCTAATCCCCTCTCAGTATTTTCCATAATGAATATCTTTATTATCTTATCAATGTATGTACCTTGACATAGTGCACGAATCATCATTTTCCTATCATAAATGATATTGATCACAAAAATTTAGGTCTATTTACATAATTATTTCATGGAGAAATTTTTATTTAACAAGTCCTTAATTGATTGCATGGATGGTATATCATTTCCAATAAGTAATATGTTATCATTAGATACAACTAGAATGATGACAACACTCACACTAAACCATTTGTAAGAAAATTGATCCTACTGGTTTTTTATTAAATCGGACTATGGTATGTGTTTTTCAAACCAAATGTTTGTGGGAAATAAATGATTTAATTAATCCATAAAAGGATCTAAAAAATAGCATGCTTTGTTTTCTTTACCTGAAGTATAAACCCCTTATGTTTCTGTCTTTAAAAACCTTTTTAAAAGTTCCCATTTAGGAAACATATTTTTAAATCCATTTGAAAAATCTTAAAGATATGGAAATACGATATAGAAAGTCTATTATTGATAGATTTAAACAGAGAAATCGGAGAAAAGGTTTCATCTTATTCTGTTGCTAGAAACTATTTAAACCCTTTAGAAGCATTCCATTATTTACATGTATTCACATTACATTCCATGTATAGTATTTTTATTGAATACAATATTTAACCAAATAGAATTTATATCAACTATTGCGTCTAATAGAACCAATATATGGTTTTGATTCATTGAATCTATCTTAGAATTCATTTATACATTCCATCCTGATGTTTTTGAGCTCTCTACTAATTTTATCTTTGAAAGATGATAATTATATTCAAATAATAATGATTACCCATCCTATATGACATCAACACCTTATTGTTGTAGTTCTATAACCTCGGTAGTGCTCATAAAAAGCACTTGCGCCTTAAGAACAACATCTTCCATGCAGACCGATGTAATAATTTTCAACACTAAATCTTTTAAATCATGAGCATCAATTTAATTAATTTCAATCAATCAATTATTATCAGTTTTAGATATACAATAACAATGTGAGATATTATGATATATATTCCTTTAAAAAAATTATTTTATAACTCAATTTTCACACAACATTGTGTTTATTTGAATTGGAAAAAACTATTAAAATACAATTATGTGAAAATAAAATAATTTATTAATTCATTTCCTCAATAATATCTTTGGATTAAATTTTTTGTTTTGTCTAGAAAGATTGATTTTTTAGAGAATAGTAAAAAATAACCAATTTTTATAAAACTACAATCCAGTTTAATTAAAAGAATCCCCATAATGATTTTAAATTGATATTAAATTAAAATATTTATCCTTTTGTTATAAATAATCTAATTAATTACATTTGATTAATTTTTTTACATAATTTTAATATAAGTTCAATTTGGGGCATTTTTTAGAAAATATTTTTTATAACAGTTTGTGGGATTATATTAAAATCAATATAAAAAACTTATGTGAATTAAATTTGACAAAATAGTATCCATATTTTGAATCTTGGGGAAAAATTGGGGAAATATAACCCTTTTATTTTTTTCATTATGAATATTAATAGTGTTACAATTTATTACATCGTTAAAGGATAAATTGGGTAATTAAGGTTAAAAAATGTTGTTGGTTTTTAAAATATCTATATCACTTTGAATTATAATATTATATTAATTTATTTCAGCCAAGTCAATCCAATTCCCTAAATTATAGCCACATAGATCCGTTTTTCATTGATATTGATATTAATATTAATTTATGAGAGGAATAAAAACAAAATGTCACACTCGTGAATTTAAAATGAATTATATTATTTCATAAAGAAAAATAGTGGTTATGTATTGTTATAAATGTTTATAGGGAAAATAAATTATTGTTTTTATCATATTTATTTATTTATAAAAATGAGGGATAGGATAATTATTAAAACTTCTTACGGAATACCAATACAATATTTATAAAATTAATATAAAAATAATATATATTATTTTAAAAATATGAAAATTAATATATATTGGATGATTAATATTTTCACAATATTTTCATAGGATAACATTACATTTTATTTAAATTTTATCATATTTTATTTTAATTCCATCTTTTTCTAGTTGTATTAAATGTAAAATTAAATGAATAGTGTCAAAAAGAACTATAATGGTGGTTGATAATAAATAATATTTCATGGAATAATTTAAGGTTTATAAAAAACCTACATTCTTCCATGTTAATTTTATATGGTTGAATGAATCATCTATGGTACATTTATGGGTCATTTTTTTCTCTTATTGCAGCTTTCTTGAATGTTAAATAGTGGAAAATTTTAAAAGTATAGTAACTATAAATAGGTTTAATGGGGGTTAATAATAAAATTTAAATCTGAAAACTTGAACAGAAAATGTATAAATTAAATTTAATTAGATTATATATACAAATTCTAATATTATTTTACATTTTATTTCATTTTGGATTCATTTTAACTTGAAAGTTATTTATTTTAATTTAATATTTTTTTAACATTCTAAGAATTCCCCTCTCATCACTTATAAAAAGATAATACATATATTTATTCATTAAAAAAATTGGGTAATCCTAGATAAAAAAACCTTCACATTTATCTAATAAAAATTATTCTAAAAGATTTAGTGGTTTTGGTCTTCTCATAATACCAACCATACGTGCAGATAGGGGAGATCTAAAGAAATTATATCAAAGACGATGTGACAAACTTTACTAACTTGATCATGTTTATTTCTTATTATAATTTATCTTAAATAATTTTATGTATTCTATAATAATATATATATTTATTTAAATATAATTAGATGTTTTTATGACTATGTTACAACTATTTTCCAACAATTTTCCATCCTATGAAAAGAGAAAACATCACTCATGCATATGTAAGGATAACAATCTCCACATAGTGTTTTAATTTATTTTTCATCACGACATTAGATATATAGTTATAAATATATTAATAATGAATAAATATTATATTTAAAATGTAATAACATTTCTGAAATTTTGATATCATACTTACCTTATTACCTTCAAATCTATTATAAAATGATAATGCCACGCCTTCCTATGGGTGGACTACAACCTCCAAAAAGAGATGTGATCCATTTTTCTTTTACAATTTACATGTATAGTATTATGGATATATTTTATTAATATTTACTTTATAAAATTATATTTTAAAGGAGAATTATTATTTATCTTTGTTTCATTCAATCATTCTAATAGTGAAAACAACGTTTATACTTATGTATGGCATTCTATCTCTGTGAACGGTGTAATTCATTTTTAATGTATATATTTTATAGATATATATATATATGATTAATAAATACTATATTTATATATTTAAAAACATTATATAGATTATGTAATCATTAGAATGATGTAAGGATCGAGACTACCAAAAAACATAAATGAAAAACAAAGGTAGTAACACCTAAAATAATGATAATAATACAATATTCTTAACAAAGAGTGATAAAATGTTATAAAAAACAAGATATGGTATTATATATATGAATATGGTTTTTTTATATATGTATAATAAAGAAAAAATGTATTATCTATGAGGATAGATCACCGACCAGGAATGCTGAACTTGAAGTAAGGGGTTTCTTAACTTAATTTCCATTCTTTGGGTTATACCAGGACATCAATAATTCTACTATGTAAAGATTATGTTTGAAATTATATTTGATTATTTTATGTCATATTTTATCTTATTAATGTTTTATTATATTTTCCACACATTGTCAATTAATTTAATAATTCTCATTTCAGAGAAATGATCTTTGTAATGGATTTCATCTCAAATTACACTCCATTGAGGCACAGTTTTTATTATAAACCTATTAAATTTTAAATTGTGTATATATTATCCCTTTGAGGTATTGAACATGAATATATATTCATTCATGATTATTAAATTTTCAATTCATGTTTACCCTTTTAAGGAGTTTCTATAAGTTCTTTCATCATTTCCTCTCATTAGAACTTGAATCAAGAAAAAATGTTTAAATGAAAAATTAAAAAAAATTCTATTTTGATCAGGTATATTTTTCTTCGACATTATTTATTTTTTTAAAATTATTTTAAAAAATTCCCTATTAACTAAAAAATTGAAATTTTATGTTATCCATGGATTTTTAAAATGGTTTTAAAAGAATCTATCTAATGTTTTTCAAAAAATGTCAATTTTATCTTTCTTTACCAAAAGTCAAAAGAAATGTTTATTAATTTATATAGGGTAAATGGATTTTACAACTACCATAAACATTTTATGCTCTTAGATTATTCTATATTTTTAAAAAAATTATAAATAAAACTTATTTATGAAATGTTATTTTAATAGAATATCTTTTTTTCTTCATATTAAATGACTCTATTGGAAAACCTATATATTGAATGAACTGTAGATCATCTTTTATCATTAAATTTTCACTATATTGTGATAATTGTTTATTGAAAATTACATTTTTCTTAAATATTAATCACTGATATTCTTATTTCTTTAATATTATATCTTTTCAATATAATATTTTTTACTAAATAATTTATTTTATTGACAATGTAAATATTAATTTTCCATATTAATTACTCAATAAAAATATTTTTCAATATGGAATATTTATTTTGAATTACATTAATCGGTTAATATATGACGAATTAAATGGATATATAGTGACAGGTGGGGCCAAATTTTAGAAATCCAGTTGATGCATCAATAGGTCTCTTGAACAAAATGAGTTGTCCAAATGTATTGGGTTTCTTGTGTATACCTTCCCATTAATTAAATTATATCAACACATGGTATAGATGGTTAAAATATCATGATTTTTTAGATCATAAAATTAAATATTAATCATTTTATTAACCAAGAGTCAAGATATTATTATCAATGTGATTACTATATTGATATTATCCATGGAGGCATTTAATACTGATGTTATTATTTAAATTACACAGGTTTTTAGTTATTTACATTACTATATTGATTATGAATTATTGATTCATGAAATATTATACTATACATAACCCATATTGAGCCTTTTAGCACACCATTTATTATTTTTTATTTTCCCCAAGAAAAGAAGAAGTGTATTATTTATAACTGAAGGATGTTTTAATATTTCAATACTTTTTATTTTATATTACCATCAAAATATGGGAATTTTGTAAATATCTTATTATCCAAGAATACAAAACCGACTGATTGTTCGGGATAAGATAGTTTCTGTCTGACACCAATGTAATGAAGTAGATACTGGCATTGGGTTACTGGAGTTGGGGATTATATAATTGGTATTAGAGTAATTTTACTAAAAATCATGCTAATTAGATATTAAATGAACTAATCTATAATGAAAATTATGATATTCAATTATAGTATTTGAGAAAATTTACCATTATAAGATTTTTTTTTATTTTTATCCTCAATATTCATTATGGTTATGATTTAATTCAATGTGTTCCATTATTTAGTGATTGAACCTAATGTATGAAAGAGAATCAATGCCCATGGAAGATATAGAGATTTCCTTGCTGATAATAACAATACAACTCATATTAGAACCTGGAAGATCAAGACCACATTAAGGTAGCTGACTGAAGTCCAGACGAATAAATTCTCCATTATAGAATGTCATGTTATTCAAAATAATTATTCACCTATGTTAGATCCCTTCATGGAAAACAGCCCTCCAAATATTAGGTGAAATACTAATATTTTGTAGCAAATTAGTGGATTTTTTCCCTCAATGTAATAATCTTTTTTTATGATGTCACATTTTATAATCCGAGTCAATATTCAATAGTATTTCATTGTGAAGATGAGCCTTAACTCTAAATGAAAATTACAAAAATAATATGTGTTTCCCTACCTATTCATAAGTGATATTTATCACAAATGATTTTAGAGAAACTCAAAATTGAGTATTTTTTTATTATTGGAGATTTTTTGGTATATATCTAAAAGCGTTTTATAGTATTATACTGAATCGTGATGTTTATTTTTCAATATATATCATACCTTGTGCTATTAATTTTTTATATAATCAATTTATTATGGACCTAAATAAGCTATAAGAATTAAATAATATTCTCTATAACAATATTTATAAGGGCTTTATTTGTCCCAGTTCATCTATATGGGGTGCACCTATTATTTTTAATAATAAGAATGATGGGTCAATGCATGTTTTCATTGTTTATTAGGAACATAACAGAAAAACTATTAAGAACATGTATCCTTTATCATGTATCATTGATCTATTTGATAAATTTTTATGAGATCAATATTTTCAAAATACCGACATTTGAACCAGATATAATCAATTTAGGGCCAAAAATGATGATATATACCCAACCCACCTTTCGTATGAGTTATAGTCATTATGAATTTATTGTAATGATATTCAAACTTACTAATTACACTCCTATAAACATGGATTTCATGGATATATTATTTTGAGATCACTATTGGAAATATATGATATACCAATGGTTTAAATCCATTGGTATAAGTTGGAAAACCATTGGTATAACATTTGCTAACAGTTTGGACAACTGTACGCTAATAAGTTAATGTGATATAAAAATACAAATGGTTATTTAAAAATTGTTGGGATATGGAATCCTACATCAGATTATACCAAACATTTTCTATAACCCTTGGTATACATTTTTACCATCAGTTTTACGCTGTTTCAATATATTTCAGTTTATATTTATACCAATGGTTTATGAACCATTGGTATAGAAATTTTCCAATGGTTTATATAAACCATTGGTAAAAATTTAGTTTACAGAGAAACACCAATGGTTTGTAAATCGTTATTCGAGACTTCTACAAATAGTTTCATTAAACTATTGGTATAAATTCAATTTTCACATCAATACCAATAGTTTTAAAAATATTGGCATAGAGTTACTCCAACTCCATAGCTGGTAGCACCCGCCTTCTTCAATGAAAATACCTACAATAATTAAACCAATTTAAACCTATAAACAATTCATAATTTTGAATTAATTACCTCCAATTACTTGTGTAATTACCAAAAATTTTAATACACCATACATAATTCAAAATAACACTGATCAAGTCAAATATGATCCATATATAATTCTATCAGAATAACACCAATTCAATTACAGTACGCTATAGAGAATTTAGAATAACACTAATAAAACCTATATAATACTCCACAAAAAATCACAACACCCTGAAAGCAATCATCTCTATAAATACAACTATAAATATGATCCAAATAGTGATGAAAAAGTATTTCTCTCATTTTGGAAATTGATGAGAAAATCATTATCTGATATTGATTCAATTTTAATTTATCGAATTATATATATTTATTCCACTAATTGTTTTGGGGTCTCATTAGAGATAAAATTTGAATCTAGTTTATAGGTAGTATATAATCATTGATAATCAAGTTCCAATAGATTTTTTGGACTGTTCCCAATCTGTTGGGAGTAGAAACCCATATTAAAGTGTGGTGTAATATAATGGGGTTTGATATGAACTTAATAGATTATTGTGTGCTTTAATATATAGGGGATTATGGATGATGATCTTAATATAATTTCATGTGAATTTTGTCTATGAGTTTTGAATGAGAAATTTAAATGCAACTCCATGGAAGAGAATATATTGGAAATAAACCAAGTTTTGATAGATAATTTACTCGATATGGGGATTTAGTACATATTTTCCAAGAGAAACAGTGTCAAGAGTTTTATGTTTATTTGAATGAATTGAGAGGAGTGGCATGTGGTAAAGATAACTTTTGAGGTGGATCTTGAGAAATAGTTTAAGGAAAGGTATATAGTGGGAAGTGTAAAATTGGTGGTTTGAGAGCATGACCCTCATTATCTATAGAATTTTTTTAGGTTCCTCACACCATGGTCACATTGAATAATGTCTAGGTCATTGGATATGATGGCCAAAAGCTTTATATAATGATGTTTGAACAAGGAAACTCCAATAGTTTGGATTTTGAATTCTTTCATGGTAATGTAACAATCATGATAATCAATCATGGATTCATAGAATTAATTGTTGAGATATATCAACTACTGTATAACAAGGAGCTATGTGGGGATGGTTGCGTGCATAATTGATTAATATGTTGTGAACTATTACATCTATTTTTTCCCATTATTTATGATATATCCATGTTATAGAATATTGATGAGATCCATTATGAGTGAATGGTTTGAGGTATGTGACATGGAATAAGAAAAAGTATATGACCGTACCCTGAGTATGAGGGAAAAGTTCAAGATATGATATATGAAATTTCCTAGTATCCTAGATGTGATATGGGACCTTAACATGAGTCAGTGGCTAGTATTCAGGATGTGATATCGGACCTTAACTTGAATGGAGGACAGTGATCATGATGTGATACATGTCCTTACTGTAAGTCAGATAGTAGTGCCCGAGACGTTACCATGAGTGAGAGGGTCGTGGTTAAGATATTATATTGATCCTTACCTCAATTCATAGGGTATTGGTTAGTATATGATATGGGATCCTACATAGAGTAATTGGTTAATAGTCTGTATGTGATATCAGACATCATTTTGAGGAAGAGAGTGGAAGTATGAGGGAAAATAGGATATTGAGACTTGGTGTAAGGATCTAATCTGAGTGAGAGGATGGAGGTCAATACAGATATGCATGAAAATTCCATAAGTGATAGGATATGAGTTTGGGTTTGTTTTTTGAGTTTAATTCTAATTCAACATTCTCCAAATCAAGTAAGATCAGGTGTTGGTTCTCCCTAGGTAGAACCCACTAACCATTCATAATTGTTTCATGTTGTATGTTGGTACTATTTTTATTTTCCTATATATTTATACACTGTATATAATGATGTATATTGGGGGAAATTGGTGAGACCCTACCAAGTTATATCATAGTGATGTTATCTATAATTACTGTCTCTCTCTTAGTTGTAATTTATTCTTCTTACTCTAATGTTTTATTTTGATTATTTTATTTATATAGTTTTATTTAGGAGGGTTTAGATAGTATAATATCCCCATGATACTTGTAGACTCTCACGACTAGTCTAAAGAGTCTGATATAATGTTAGGTGTTCTCGAGGTCTTGTGGTGATTTACAAATGATTTAATATGAGCTATTTTCAGAATGATGTGCTTTATGATGGGATCTAGGTATGAGTGACCAGGTTTGGGTTTTGCATGAGAGGTGTTTTTTGGTTAGATATATTTGAATGAGTCATACTGATAGTGTACATTGTAGTGTTGGATGATATTGTGGATTTCTCTAAATATATTATAAGGTTCTCTAGGTAGGATACTATTTATGATGGTATCTATGAGTGAGTGCCCAGGTATTAGGCATATTATAGTTGTCTTTAAATTTTTGATGGAAAATATGGTTTTTTAAAATCAGTTTTAAATCCCCCAATTTAATTACCCATCCATGTTAATTAATATAGTCAGTATATATAATTTGATACTTTTCAGTAAAACATTATCTATGAATGATACTAGATCAAAAATGTTGTTTGGAAATGTAAAGCATCAGATGACAATGAATTAGAGAAATATAACTATGAAGTGGTAAAATGAAAACAAATAATCATAAGTTCTTCAACTAAGATTTTGAGTGTATGTAAAAAGAGAATTGTGAAATATCATTGATACCATGCAAAAAGATAATTTATAGAATCCATAACTCCATGTCAATTAATGTTTTATTGTTTATTGATAATGAAATAAACAAACAAGTAACACCAGTAACCTAATAAATCCTTTGAATGTTGAATCATATAATAAATTTAGAAATACCCTAATTACATTATAAAAACAAAGGAATGTAAATTGGCAAAAGGTGTTGTGATTAAAACTATATAGTTTTTAGGCTTCCCAAGTCATATGTACCTACCTAATCACACACATATTCCATCAAAACAAATCATAAAACTTCAAATGTTAGTAAAATGTAACAGATCAATTTTTCCCTCGTCACCATAACTATCACTATCTCCACTGTCATCATCATCCTCATCCATGTACTCATCCCTGCCTCCGTACTCATCCTCGTCCTCATACTTAGCCTCATCCATGGCCTTATCTTCACCCTCATTCTCTGCCTCGTCCTCTGCCTCTCCCTCATCCTCGATATCCTCTTCACCCTCATCCTTGGAATCATTCTTGTCCTCAGCCTCTTCTTCTCCATCGCCATCACTGGGAATGAAATCGTCTCGAACACCAATAGAACATCAACTTGGTGCAACATATACTGAATGCATCTATGAAATATATTCATCACAAGTTATTTAGACAACAAGTTGAAGTTTCGGACACAAAACATTCCTCAGTTTCATAAATTTTGTGTGTGCCCTAGCAGACTGTTCCTCCACCTATGTGGACCCTTTTAAACAAGTTTTACATATTCCTTAACATGTTCAAACTCATTGGAACTGAAAATTGTACCACAAGAAGTCGAAAACCTCGTCAAGAACATACTCTTCCAAGGTCGATTGCATACTCTGTTAGGGTTCTCATCTACCAACACCTGATGTAGGTGATTATTTGGCAAAACAATTCCAGGTTCCTAGGCATCAAGGGCCTCTAAAGAAACCTGTTAAAAATATGAAAAGATTATTAATTTACAAAATAGATATTATAATTTTAAATTACCAATTTAAGAATTATAATATGATACTGTGTTAGTTTTTCAAACACTCTTCCATATTTTTCCCATCAACTCGAGAAAAATATTTTTTCTCGAGGCACACGTCCTTCAATATTAAACAAATTCCCCTACAATGGAGTTTAATGTTGGAAACCATAATTAAAAATAGGTTTCCAATAATTAATTTCATTACTAAAATTATACGAAAACATTATAAATAAAATAAATAATAGAGGAAACAATAGAAAGTGCAAGTCCTAAGGAAAATTATAAATTGGCGTGTCTGCTTCCTCTCATGACCCAACATCATAGATCATCCCAATGTGTGGATGTATTTTTTTTCAACAATGTTTTTTTTATTTTTTCCGAATGATTCCTAAATAAAATTCAACAATAAAAAATATATTATTAAACAAAATCATGAAAATTTTTATTTAAATACCTCTAAAGAGATTAATACCTTAAACATGATATTCGTCCAATGAGTAATAATTTATCGAAATTGTTCTATCAGAAATTCTTCTATAATAGGTACCAACTCTAACTCTGTGACAACTATAGCATTCCAGCCAATATACAACTGATTCTTATAGTCATTCCAAGTCTCACCTATCTCCATTAGACATGCTAGTCGTGAACCCTCACAATTAGGGAAATTAAACCACAACTGGCCAAAATATATTAATTCATATAAATAAAAAAATAATATATTATATTAAATACAATTGATTTTTTTACCCATATATGTGCACAAGCATTTTACTTGAATTCTATTGGAAACTGTTTCCATGGGAGCAGACTGATAGGAATTATGTCAGATAATCAGGCCAGCACTTACAAAAAACTCCGACATTGCTTCCCTATTTTCTCAATCATTTTATTTTCTTTGTCATAGTCCACCATCAACTTCTTATAGTGGCTCCACACCGTAGACATGTGTGTATTCCCACACCCTCCTCCTATCATTATATTTATCTATTATGAAATAAAAAAAAATATTATATCTATATAGGTTACAATGAAAATAAATAATGGTATAATTTTTTTAGGGTTCTAAAAATATACATGTGGAAGTCTGATCCAAGGGTTCCACTAGATCTATTTAAACTGAAGGAAAACCCTATACAGGTGGAGTGGGACCTAGTGTATGCTATGTAGGAACAGACTATGGTGGAGGAGGAGTCAAAAAAACATGGAATATAGAAGCACGAAGAGAATGGAGTATAAGTAAAATAAGATAGCATGGATGGCTATCCAAAAGCATGATATGGATGAGGAGGGGGAATCATCATCAGATATAGTAAATGTGGGTGTAGAGGCACGTATATAAATGGTGGTGAATTCCTGAGAGGCTAAAATATCTCATGTGTCCCTAATGACACACCGATATAGGAATGTAGGATATATGCTATGTCAGTGGGAGCGACAAGGTCTAATTGAGTATGCTGACTAGATAACCAAGCTCTGGTACCACCCTCCCTAATATTAAAATCCTTAGTACTGGGGCAACTACTAGGCACCTCATCAAATAACTTTTGGCTAATTTGTGGATCCTGCAAAAAAATTTAAAACAAAATTAATCCCATGACATTATATGTTATTTAAAAATATATATTTGAAACAAAACACTAACTATAGTCACTAGTGGAGGAACGCCCATCTCATCCATGAAACTATTGTTGTCTTTCATCCTTTTCATCACATCTATTCCGTTGATTTCATTTCCAAAATTGGAAAAAAAATGGATGTTATTTAAAAAGGATAACTAATGTGTAACACAAAAAACAAAATATATGAGAGGGGATTGGGGGATTCATGATTCTTAGGGTCTAGCACCCATGGTCAATAAAACATTGAAATGTTAAAGGGGTGTTTGAGTTATAATAATTTTATACATTCTCAATAAAGAATTTTAAATGTTCACCATGTTAGAAATGTTGGTTTAATAGGTTTGAATGTAGTTTAAATCCAAATTGAAAAATAGAACTAAAAAAACTCCAACTGATAGCATTGAAAATTCACACTATGGTCATGTAATATGCATTATATTTGTAAACAATATTAAATCAATTTGAATAGTGCCAGCCTTGACAAACCAAGTCAAGATAAAACAAAATAATTGAGAACATCGATGGATGATTATTTATATTTCCCATAACAACTTCTGGATCACAATCAACTATGAAAATTGAGTCATTAAGGTCATCATAAATAATAAATGGATTGGTTCTAATTGAAGTAGGGATGGTGTCAATTCCATCATCACCATCATCAAAAACATGTACCCTTATATGGTTTATACACCCATTTATTTTGAAGCTTTATCGAATTTATATTTAAATACTAAAAATTTATCCACTATGGAACTATCATAATTTATTAATCATATTGATAATCTTTTTTTAAATTATTAAATGGTAATATATTCATTAAATGGTAAGATATTCATTAATTATATTCAAAATATTTTCTTGTTGCATTCAAATCAAGACACCATTGAATTTGAATTTATTCAAAAATAATAATAATTCATTAAAACTAAATTTGTTTAAAACTGAATGAGTTTACACTCCCATTTCTCTTGCTCAGACTGCTAGGCTTGTTTTCCAATGAGTCACATTGTATAAAACCTAGAATCATTCCATTAAAAAGTGATCAAAAATCTCATCCATGTCAATTTTATCTTGAAAAACCCACCCTTGGTGATTCATTCCCAATAATACTAAGGAATCACACTCATTCCATGGACTACTAAATGATAACTAGTTACTTGGGAATTACTAAAAAATACAATGAACATACACATGATCAATCCATCCTAGATCCAACCATATCAGATCATAATCCTCTATCTCATAAAAAACCACACAAAAAATCAATAGGTCTATGTATCTATTAAATCATTACCTCTTTATATAATAATGATTTGTAATTTTATTTATGTAATTTATATTAAAAATAAAAAAATATTTCTACATTTCTACACTTTTACCATAATAAGGGTATCAAAATAGTCAAGGTGAATCATTCCCATCATAAACAGTATTTTAATGATTACCTTTTATAATTTAAACAATTAAAAATCTAGAAAATTAATAAATGAACCCCTTGTATAAAAATACATCCATTTCACCAATAAAATTTATTTACATCATTAGAGAACATTCAAAAATATAATCCACATGTTCCTTCCTCGAAAAAACATTGTGGTTTGGGTGGGTATAATTTAACTAACAAGTTATATAGGAAACTATATAAAAATCGTTATAGACACTTTATACAAATAAACCCTATGTCATTAGAAAATTCAATCACACATAAGAATATAAACATCATTTGAATACTACAAGACACATATGATGAATTTACACAATCCTCTTTCCTTTATGATCCAAGTTCTAAAACCACAAATTAAAATTTCGAATCTGCACATCATACCCGGGTGAATATCTCAACTGTAACATTTATAATCAAGAAGAACTATTTCATAACATTATTAACCTATAACTACCACTGGTAATGGGTTCATGACTCACCTATTTTAGGACTATCACAATTCCCACACATTCCTATCAATATATAATTATCCACCAATAGTAAGAAAATTAAAACACTCTAATGTTGATTTCTAAAGCCCAGAAAAAAGAAAAAATAATAAAATACAAGAAAATTCACAATAAAACTTTTGTTGAAGCTACACATAACAGAAATACCATCAAACAACACTGAGTAATTATATGCCCATGACCATTCTATTTTGTTTTTTGAGATTTATAACAGAGAGTAAATATTTTGTAGTCATAAACAGACTTGGTGAAATCTGCATTAGTTCTACTCATTTATTATGGGTGGATTCCTAGGATATAAAATCATATAAATTCCAAAATAATTCTTTATAGATACCTATGAATTTTATTTATGAATTCATAATTCTAATTTTTAATTTCAAAAAATACAACCTTACATGTGTATGACCAAATCACTTGATGGATTAGGAATAAATAATCATGTAATAGAGTAAATTTTTGTTATATCACCATTCACACATGAAAATGACCCCAAACCCACTATAGTTGTTTAGGTGGAAGCACAACTTCATTGAATGACTTATAGTGAGGGTATCATCATCTTAAAGATAGAGTGTGATATTTCAAATACAATATTTAAGGGAACATCCATAATACATTAGAATATTGTCATTCCTCTTACGATAAATTTTTTATAAATTTATTTTGGTATAACCAATGAAATCATGTCAATAAACATTAAATTTAAATTAAACCAAGGATGACATATCTCAAGATCATATTGACCTCCTTAATATCAATCAAAATTATTCTACCAAGATAAATCACTAAAAAGGAACAACTTAAAATGATATATGACTCGTGTTTATAATGTGATCATAATACACATTACATTACTATGATACTGAATGAAAAAATATTATATAAATAAAGGAATACATAAGGATTTAATGTGGAAAAACAAAAATTACTTAAATTAAATATAGATGGCCTATTGAAAAGTAGAGTTATAACCCTCAAGAGTTAGTCATGAATTAGGGTTCGCGTCAAGAATTTGTTTAGGGAAAAATGTCTGAGATGAGTCCTGGAGGAATGTTTTCAACTATGTATTTGGGGATTTTCTATCACAATGATTTTAAAAAACCATCTAGATAGTTATAATATAGTAATGGTTTACAAAAACTGTTGGTAAAAATGAAACTATTCCAATGGTTTAATGAAACCATTGGAAAAACCCACCTCATAATAATATATCCCAATGGTTTGATGAAACTGTTGGGAAACCCAACTGTTGACTAATTTATACTAATGATTATAGGGAACTGTTGGGAGAAAATCATTGGTATCGGTGGGATTTCCACAAGTGGATTATCTTGATTATTTCTTTGTAGCCTCTATAGATGATACTCTTATATATTAAATGATTAACGAATATGATGCAGAACTTTAGAGAAATGTACTAAATTCATTGAGGTTAGAGATGTTGAATTTTAAATTTACCAATTGTGATTTTTTCATACAAAGGTCTCTTTCTTGGGAAATATTATTTCAAGAGAGGGCATATTGGTGGCCACTATAAAGAGGGATGTTAATTATCAAAGTCCAAATTAACCAAGGAAACCAATATCCATAGTTTTCTTTTGTTGTCTAGATACTACCTATAAATTATTATATATTTATCATGAATACATAACCCACTCACCAAGTAGACTTAAAAGGTGGTGAATATTGTATAAATAGATGAATGTGGGGATATTTTCAAAGAATTGATGAGAAAGATGGTGAGCACACCTATGCTTTCACTACCCTTTAGTGGATGGAGTTTTTTTATTTATAGTTATGTATCAAAAAATTTATTTGAATGTTTCCTTTTGAAATGTTACATAAAGATATCTTATAACAACCTCCAATTGAATATTTATGAGTAGAATTACCAAATTCATGATTTAAAAATAAAAATGCTATTTTTTAAATAAAGATTTAGAGGTGTTACATGTATGGTGAAATTTTATATATATATATATATCTTAAAAGAATCAAGTATATATTTAAATAGAAATAGTTGAATATTAATGTTAAAAGATGGTTTTTATTGATCAATGAATTTGACTATTAAATATATGAGCACACTCATAAGGTAAAAAAAGTCTAATTCTTTGAGTCATAAAAATGATTCTAGTTTGTGAATGATGTACAATTAAAGGGATACAAAATTTTTGGACTTATAGTTCATATCACTATACATATTTTTACTTATAGATTGAATATAGATTTTATGAACTATAAGGCTCATAAAATAGATCCTTATTCAAACATAGAATTAATGCGATTAATACTTTGTTCTTGAACTTTATCACTCCATCATGATCATAGTTATACTCCAAAACATTCTTTGACTTCTTCTATAACTCCACATCATTTTTATGTTCCTTCTTAATCCACTCACATATGGATGGTTTAACATTCATTTCATAAAGATAACATTTACCACATTTATAATAATTATGATCAATTGATAAATATTCTATCTAATAGGACCATTCAAACTCTATAATACGTGTTACAAGTTTACTACTGGGATTTTAATGGTGTTTTGATAAAATAATTCCTTTAGTGGAATTTTATTACAATAAAAATTTTCACTTGATTATTCAGATGACTCCTTATGAATCCCTCTATAAAAGTAATTGCGAAACTCCAATGTTTTGGAATGAAGTTAAATAATGAAATATATTAGGGCCTGATCAGGATGTGTAAATAAAATATAATGGTTTATCTGTTCAACAATGCCAAAGGTCAACTAAATTCTATAAAAAATGATTGGTTAAAAAATTCCATGAGAACTATATTCATAAGTCGATGACAAGTTATTTCTATGAATATCTCCATAGAATAATTTTATTATATTTCGAAAGAGTGGAATGAAACTCTTATGATATATTGGTCTCTTACAAGTTCATGATCATATCGGGACGTAGAATATCATTTGGAACTTCCATTAAATCTCTCTAAAGTTCATGATCCTTTCCTAGTATCTATCACGAGGAAGTACACACCTGATCCATAATATTTTTTGAACAAAAAGGACCTACCACAAGATTGAGATAATTTTTTTAGGAATAGCCTGTTGAAATCATGGAACATATAGACAATGTTCTATAAACAAGACCACTCATATGGACATTTTTAATTATAAAAATATTAAAATTTAGGATGCTATATGAGAACCAGAGTATATGATAAGGAATTATTAACCTTAGTTTTTTGTATGAAAGTAATATAAATTCATGGGTAAAATTATTATAATTAGGGTAGATTTTAATGAAAAATATTTTATAATATATTTCCCTTTAATTAAGTTTTTTGGCACCATTATTTACATGAAATATTGTGTTTAAAATAACATCGAAAAACTAATAAAATATTACTACATAGAAAATACAAAACTTTAAATTCATTATGTCAATATTATCTTACATTAAAAGTTTGTGATATTCTTTTGAAAAGGTATACATTTTCGTGAATAGTTAAAAATAACAATTTTTATTAAAGATTCACTTATTTTAATAAAAAAATACTCGTAATTATTTATAATAAATATTAATCTTAAACAAAACTCCTTTATTAATAAATAATATAATAAATTACATCTTAATATATTTTCTACCAAATTTTACTTTATGTTGATTTTATGTCTTATTTTTTTTTTCATAAAACTATTTTCATCTCATTTTTGGGTTTATATTTAAACTAACATTTTCTAATTCTGTGAATTGAATTTTATAGAATGGATTACATATTTGGAATTATGAGAATCTATTTTTTTAAATGTATCCCATATATGTTTTTCATTGTGAATATATATAGTGTTAAAATATATATCCTTAGTAAAGGGTAAATCATGTAATTAATTTCAAAAACTAATGTGGGAATACATTAAAATTTCCCTTGAACATTCTTATAAAACATTTTATGAATTTATTTTAGCCTTTTAAATCAAATTCTAGAATATATGGCCACATGGGGCCATTTTTATTTGATATGTGAAAGGAAAAAAATTTGAACACTCTTGAAATCAATATATATACTATTTTAACATTTTAATAAAAATATATTATGTTTCATTTTATATTTTGTTTAAAAATATAATATAAATTTTTTATCATGATAATTTAATTTTAATTTTTCTTATATAATAATTACCTTAAATTATTACATAACACCATTACAATATTTATTCAATGAAGAGAAAAATAAAATAAATTATTTTTAAAAATATTTATATTTGTAATCATTGGATGAATTATATTAATTCATGAATTTATAATACACATATGTCATTATTGGGATGTTTCAAAGAATTTAATTTGAATCATAAATTTTTATTCATGTATTCAAATTCAAATTAAATGAATAGTGTGAAAATAAAAATGATGGTATTTTATAATAAATTATATTTTATTAAATGATATAAACATAAAAAATCTGTTCTACATGCAAGTTAATGGGATATGGTTTAAAAAATTAAACATGGTCCACTTACAGTTTGTTTTTTCAATTATGGTATCATTAATGACCTTTAATGTGTGGAAAACAATAATAGTGCGATAATTGGCCAAATGGTTAATGAGGGGGTTAAAACTAAATGAAAAGTGTAAAAACATAACCAAAACAAATAAAAATAATATTATAGGAGAGGATATCAAATCATCCTCACCATATCTTACAATTACAAAAAAAATCAACCATTAGGACAAGAATAGTTTTATACTAATTTAATACATTATGAAATTATATGAATGTTAATCCCCTTACATTTAAAAGGACACCTCTTCACTAATTAATTTAGAACACATTGATTATAATATATTGAAAGAAACCTTTAAAAAATATTATTCTAAACATCCATATACAAGTAATGTAGGTTATTTTATTAAAAAATACCAACCCTAATTCCAAAATGATGAGATCTAAAGAAAGTATTCATAATAAGAGGTAATCATCTTTACATAAACATTTACATATATTTATTCTTATAATTCCTTTTAATGTGTTTAACCATCCTGAAATAAATTAATGAAGCATCAGAAATAAAATTATATGTTATTATTATTATGGTGAAACCATTTTCCATCTCAATTCTATCCAATAAAAGGTGAAAACATCTCTCATTCATATATATGTCATACCTTCTCCATGTATTGGAGTAATTTTGTTTCACAAACACTATCGATGGATGGTTATAAAGATAGAAATAATTAATTTGGATATTATATTTATGATATAATTAATTTCTGATATTGTAATATAATATCAACCATCATAACATCAAATCCATTATAATATGACAAAACCACTCATGTGTATGTACGAAATACCACTTCCTTGAACTGATGTGATCCATTTTTTATTCCAAATTACATGGATGGTAATAAAGATAAATTTTATGAATATATAAGAAATATATTATCTTATAATTAAAATTTAATAGGGAATTATTATTATAATTTTTTCATTTTATACATAGAAATATGAAAATAATTCTCATGTGTACGTACGACCTACCGTCTCCATGAAAAGTGTATTTATTTTTTCTATCTATATATTTTATTGATAAATATAAAAATATATATATTAAATATATAATATATTTACATATTGAATAAAAAAATTAATGATGGAACCACGCTAAGGACTCAGGGAATAAGACTACCAAATCAAAACAAACAAGAAAAAAGGAGTTTACACCTGAATAAAATATATTAATAAAATATTTTTAGAAATAGGTTATAAAATGATATACATAGATGATATATGATATTATAGTTATGAATATGGTTGTTTTAAGTAATTATAACTATATAAAAGTTTTTATACATGATATTTTACCACCTAAAATGAAATTCAAACTAGAGGTAAGGGGGTCCTAACTCAATTTTCTTTCATTGGGTTATATCGCTTCTTCATTGATTCTATTAGGAAAAGATTATATGTGAAATGAAATTCCATTATTTAAAACTATACATATAGTTATATTTTTTGGATTTTCATTTTTTATATATAATATCTTCATTGACTATTTCACATTTCAGTGAATTGATATTTACAATGTTTTTCTTCTAAATTTCCACTCCATTGAGAAATATTTTTCATTATACACCTATTTACATTTATGTGATGTATATATCTCCCATTTTTGGCATTTAAAATGAATATATATTTGTTCGTGATGATTTTCGTTTCAATTAATATTTAATCTTTTATTTATTTTCCATATTTTCTTCCAAATTTTTCTCTCTTAGGCACTTAAATTAAAAAAATAAATTTTTAAAGGAATAGGAGAATATATTTATGCTTTTTTAGGAATATGTTTATTCAATGACTTTTTTTAAAATAAATTAAACAAAATTCCTTTTTATTTACTCAAAGGAAATTTCAATTAATCCTTGACTTTTTAATAGGTTTTGAAGGGATTCTTCGTAACGTTTACCAAAAGATTCATTTTTTATCTTTCTTTAGAAAAAGTAAAAATATTGGTTTATAACATATTTGTTATTAACAAAATTTCCCAACACCAAAAACATTTGACACGCTTTTCTTATTCAAAATGTTTTCAATGTTCTAATAAATAAAACTCTTTTAAGAAATATTTTTTAATCAATTTTCTTTTATTATTTAAATGAATCCAATTTATTTCAAAACTTATATTTATAATGAATTTAAGGTAATGTTTTATCATAAAACATGAAAATAATTAAGAACATTTTTTTGAAAATAATATATATATTAAATATAGATCATTTATTATCATTCTTTATAATCCATATATCAATTAATCATATTAGTTTTTTTTGTGAAAGTTTTTTTATTGATAGTGGGACACATAGAATTATGAATTATTTAATATATATATATTTAAATATATATATATTGGTAATGAATTTTGTTTATTGTTTTAATTTATTATAAAATATAAGAGAACTAAATTGGAAACGGATTTATGGGTGGGGTTAAGTTATAAATAGCTCATAGATACATTAATAGGTCTCATGAGACAAATTATTCGACAAAATTATATGGTTTTATGGGGAATTCTCACCCATCAATTAATATATCTTTTTCATAAGTATTGATTGTACGGATTTCACGATGTCTAGGATCACGATGTCAAATATTAATAATTGACTATATTGAGAATTATATTATTATCATCCATAATATTACTTCCTTGATATTGTCCATGGAGAAATATCATGATAAAGTTATTGATAAATAAAAATCATTTTCAGTTATTTAACTTTAATTATTGATTAAGACTTACTGATTCATGATAGATTTTACTAGATGCAACCCTTATTGAGGATTTGATCTAACCCTTTATTTGTTTTTATTTCCCGGGGAATTAAAAATATATATTATGAATGAGATCAAGGATGTAATAGTTTTTTTATTATATGTATTTCATATTTCCAATATAATAGAGGAATATTGTCTGTATCATGTTAATAAAGACTATTAAGCTGATCAGTCTTTCTGGATATGATCATTTGTGTAACACCAATATATATTGTGATTTTTTTGAATTAACATAATATTTTTGATATTTTTAATTTAATGAAAAACCAATTATATTTTATTTTATATTAATGTACTATGTTCGGCATGTGTTATTTGAAAAACCAAGTTAATAATGCACTAAAAACATAAATACTAGCTTACTGTACATGAAACTCCATGTATAGCTTATGTTACCTATAAAAATGACTTCCCCCTATGGCCTATGTAACATGCAAGAAAACATTTTAATGAAAAATAATATATTATTAAAAATAATATTACTAAGCATGACAAGATTTAACAAAGCCATTATGTTGGTGGTTATTAAGAGAATTATCCATCTTTTTAATATTTTTTTTAATTCCTTGGTGAAAAAATAAGAATAAATTAATATAATAACTAATTGAATATAAAGTGAATATTTATACTAAAACTCGTTTTATGATCACAAAGTAATTTTATAATCATAAAACATATTAATTACTATTGGTGACTAATATTAATGAAATAAATATTTTATATATCTATTAAAATATTTTTAGCATTCATCAAATTTATTGGATAGTCTTTAGAGAGGAAGAAACCCAAAATTTCAAATAAAAACAAATATTTTTATAAATAAAGTATTAGAGACTTTTAATGGGGAACATATTTTAATTTAATATTTTATAACTCTAATAAATTTTATATGTTAGAATAAACTTCATTTCTGATTGAAAAACATAAAAATTAGGTTATGGTGAATTTTTGGCATTTTTCTATGAAGTTTCATTTTTTGATTATTAATGAAAAATAATGAATTTAAATTCAAAACTACATTTTCATCTAATGTATATATAAGGTACATTTAAATATATAACAGGTTATAAATAATCAATATATAAATTATACATAAATTAAACCAATTTGTGTCATTGGTATCATTTTCCATTTGAAATTATATATAAGAACAATAGCTAAATTCTAAACATTTTTACTTCAAAAACATGCATTGTCACCTCACCCACAAAATAATTTTTTTTAATTTCTACCACTTATTTTATTGGAATTTGAAAAAATATATTCCTTATTTTTAATCAAAATATTTTATATTGTATAATATTCCTAACATAGTTTTGACAAAAAAATATGAGAGAATAAAATTAAAATTAATTTTTATGATTACGAAGAAAATTATCTTAATAAGGGACTAAACATTAAACATATGAAAAAATGAACAATAAACTTATCCAAAATCATTTTTATGTTCATATTTAATACCTATAATCTATTTAATATAATTTTATCAATTATTAGGTCCACATTAATAGGGAAAAATGTGGGTGGAATTCACTTCTCAAAAATTTACAAGAATGCCACTCCTCCTCCACTATAAAAATGAAATCACCCTTGAAACTTATCCAAACCTCTTAAACTCTTTTTATGGACTAATATCTTCTCATGTATTCTCTAAAAACCCATCAATTATTTCGAAAATCCTTTTTCGGGAATAAATCCATCCAAGGAATCTCTATGATGAAAACAGATAGGAGTTACCCAAAGAAGAGGTAACATCTTCCCTTAAGCTCCTCTATTTCACATTCATTATCCACCTCAAATTTACTATTTTTCCATTATTATATAATAAAAACATTTTAATAAATGTAATTTATGTTGTTGTTCTATGATTTATATATAAAATTACCCTCTCTTCAATATAATGGGTAATGAACTTACCGTTTTTTGTACGACGAACTACCGCCTCACGAAATAATGTTGTTTGTTTTCCTTTACCACATCTCATGGTTGGGAATTATATTGAAAAATATATTTTATTATGATATTTATGAAATATTTATTCTTATATAATCATTATTCCACACATACCTTCATGATTTCCATTTTTTAAATACGATAATCTCCTTTGCGGAAGTGTGGATTTCTGCCTCCTCAAAGCATTGTGGTTCATTCCCACACTACTTGTAATGTATTTAGGATGGATTTAGTGAATTTATATGATAATTATTAAATCATAATACTAAATTAATGATATTATATATAACTATATTTTTTTAATTTCTTTCATTCAATATGACAATAAAACAGAAACAAGTTTTATATATACGTATGATCTACTGTCTCTATGAATAGTGTATTCCATTTCATATTTCTAAATTATATAGACTTTTATAAATAAATATATAGTTAATTAATAGGATATTTATATCATTAATAAAATTATATAAATTAATAGGAAAAATAAAGTATGAGGATCAAAAATAAAAATCCAAAATATATACGAAAAAAGAAGATATTAACTGAAATGTAACATTAACATGGAGTTGTTAATAAATAGGTAATATAAAATCATAACCCAATAATATATGGTATTATATATAATAATATGTTTCTATTTAACATTTATAATAAAATTATATTGTTTATATAGGAGGTTTGAACATGTCTGAAGAAATTCACGACTTAAGGTAAGAGAATTTATTCTCCCTTTTTATTTCCTTTAGATATAAGCAGTATTCACCACCCATTTCTTATGTGTGGTGTGTATACTGACTATAGATGTATTATAATATATTTATAAATAAATTTATCGGTTTTATCATATGCATTTATGATCATTATTTCATGGGGTTTATGTTTCAAAAGAAACCAAATCAGTAATGTAGTTTTATCTCAATTTTCCTTCTTTGAAACACATTCCATGTTATGAACCTATATTTTTCTCTGTGGTTTATATACCTCATTTGAAACATTATATAATTAATATTATAATTTTAATTTTATTTTAAGCTTCATTTAATTTTATTAATTAAATTTTATTATTATTCCATAATAACAAAGTCTTAATGATTTATATCTACAATCACATAGTCTATTGGGATTGTTTATGAATATTCTTCCATTAATTAATTAATATGATTCCCATCACAGTAAATATAATTAATTTTATTTACATATCGATATTCATGTTATATACATGAAATATTACCATCTTTTCTTCTCTTTGGTTCTTAACATAATTTAAAAAGGTTTTATGAAAATACGACTTTATTTTTCCTTTCAGTTGGAAATATGTGTTTTTTCAAAACTGTGTTATCAAAAAATGTTTAAAAAAATGATTTATTATTATCTTATGATGGTAAATTAACATTATTACCGATTTATTACATTTTAAAAACTATTCTTAAAAGGAATATTCTTATCATTTTCCAATCAAGTTAATTTTCTAAACATTTAAGGTGTAAAAGGAATGTTCAGAATGTATGGAATTACTTGCCCTTATGAACATCATTTTATTTATGATTCCTATTTATGTTTTTAAGGATATTTTTGGAGAATATTCTTTCTAATTATATAGAAATATGGTGATTTTAAAATATGTATCAAATAAATATTTTTTTAAAAAAAATTGTTTTAAATTTATTTTAATTGAATTTCTAATCTTCCTATATTAATTGGAAAATATTGTTTTAAAATAAATGTATTTAAAATATTTCAAAGACACGTTTATATGTTTTTAATTTATTTTCAAATAAAATGTTTGAAAAAAATTCAAAATCCTTTATAAATTTCCATGTTATTTCAAGGAAAATTTCCTGAAAAATGTTATTTGTTTTAAGAATTTTTCTTAAAAGTTTAAATAATATTTTTCTCAAGGAATGTTTTAAATCAATTTTCATGATTACTTTTTGATTTTTGTTTTTTAAAAATAAAATTATTTTTAAAATTTTAAATGTTTGAAAAATAGATTTTCAAAGAAAATTAATGTACCAAGTGATATTTCAAAATTCTTCTACATCAAAGATGGAATCATTGGTTATAACATAGACATTAATTGGTAAATGATATATGCATAACATTAAATTTATTTCTCTAAATGGTATATGTTTTGACGGATGTATTTTTATGAAACCCATTTCTCTTTAATGTTTTATACCATGATAAATACTTATAAACCTTGCTTCCTTACACAGGTTATTATTTAATCAAAAGATTACTAAACCTATATATTTTTCATAGGTTATGATATGATTAAATTTTTATGATTCAAATTTCATTTCATGATTTTTGATATGATATTAATGAAGCACATATCTTTATATGGGCCATGATATAAAGAATGTTTTACAACCTTATGTCACTTGTATGTATGATTTTTTATGTGACTAGTGGAACCTATATCTCCCTCTAATGAATTAGGTAATAATATGTTGTATATGAGCCAAATTGGTACATTGGTTATTGGCCATTTCAGAAAACAAGAGTGTACACAATTTGTATCCCAATAACAGAAATAATAGTTTACACAAGATATAGCTTAATCCTAAAAAGAAAAGGTTACATGGGTTGTTTTTTCAAGTGTGGAGGTGGTACAAGGATTGTTAACACAAGCCCAAAGTAGGTACACAGGTTGAATCCCAAGCCTAACATGTTATGAAGGTATTAGTGGGTAGCCTTGATATAATATTTTCTATGCTTATGAGTAATACAAAAATTTTATTTCATATTCCTTAGTTATGATTCATGGATTATTGTCTTGATTCTATTACAATTATTGAATTTTAAACTGCCAATATATATGAAAAGTCTATGGATTATGATCGTTGATATGTAGGCTATGATATTATCAAGTTCTCACACCCTTATCTTCATGTTAGTAATATATACATCCTTTATATATCCATTATTGAGCACTTGATCTCACCCATTTTATATGTTTATGTTCCCAAGGTAATGAAGAAATGTTTTAAGTAGAAGTTCTAAAGGGGTAGAACATTTTGGGAAATATTGATGATCATTAACCTCGATAGAATATTTTATTCCATGATTCAAAAGGCACTAAACTATTACATTACTTGGGATTTAAATTTTGTAATATGATGAATTTTCATATATATTTATGTAATATCCATGTTTCTAAAGCCTTGTTTTCTATATTTTGTATCAAAGGAGAGGATTATTAATCCTTTGAGAAACTTGGATGAGAAAACTTAATTGAAATTACTAGTTATATTTATAATGATATTTCTATGTATGTATGTAACGATAATTATAAGGTATAGTTAATGTTTCAAGAAATGTCTTGGAAATTTGGTAAAGGACAGAGTGAGTGGTTTTCGGAAAATACACCCATGTTTGGATAATACAGGTTTCTATGGTTCCGACATGTATGTACCAAAGACTAACGTCTCAATAAATGTGCATCGGCCTGGACTCAAGTGTAACCTGGTATAGAGTGGGCCTTACTGGGCATCTAGTTTGACACTCCCAGATATGATTTAGGAATTTGAAAACTCTTTACGAACCATCATGAAGGATTTAAATAAATTTTTACTATAAATAAACTAGGATAAAACTAACATGACATAAATTTAAGGAGTAGTTTTCATTATTTATACATCCTATAAGTTATTTTTAATGATTATGAGGTTTTAGTATATGATAAATATTTCCTACATTTGGATTTATTTTTTTAGTCAATGGTGGGAATAAAATGATCTTGGTTAATGTTAACCGTGGAAAATAATTTTCTAGAGATAAGCCAAATTGGATGACCATTGGAGTGAAGGACGTTGTGATCAGGCTTAATTGGTTTTCACATAACATGATTAACAATGTGTACCTTAACCCGATCTAGGACTCACTAAGGAATAGAATAAATGATTTATCTTGGATTTTGGGTAATGGATACCATGGAAGAACTAAGATTATTATTATTGTCTGTCCAGAATGTGGAAGGAATCAACTAAGTGAGTTTTTTTTAGGAACAAGAAATTTTATTGGGTGTGGAAAATAAGGACACAAAGAAAGTAACTAGAAAGGAAAAAATTAAGGGTTCATTTATGGGAATGGATGAAAATAATCTCCTCCAAAATAAATTGTACGAACTCGGATCTTCATTCAGGTATATTTTTCCTTTTCTGGAGTTTTTGAGAAAAATGAAGTTTCTAGAAATCTTTGATGTACATGACGTGTACATTCCGAGTACATGCCGTGTAAATTCTGAGTACACGCTGTGTACTCTTCTCCGGCTCGAAGCCGTGTGTTGGTCATGCCCAGGCCACACACACGGTGCGTAGGGGTGACGTGGAGGCTGTTTTTGGTGGAGTACTGAAAAACCCACTACATGCCGTGTACTTTTTATTCACTAAATGAACCAGGGTCTCACCTGACGCACAGAAACACCTACTTCTAGGTTCTGTTTTTCCGAGAGTGACCCGTACGACTGGATCTTCGATGAGCTCCCACCTCACCATCTGTTATTCAATTCAAGCACGGTCGATTGCGTTGGAATCGCAACGTTGAGTTCTTCCTTCTACTTTAGCCTTGTTTCTTGATTCCTCTTCGTTTCCAAGTTATCGTGGGACGAACTTTTTTATCGTTATCTCAGATCATTGTCATTCTAAGGGGAATCTATCTTCTAGGTTAATGTATATCGATCTCCTAGGATCGAGGTAGGTGGTTTCTGCCTTTCTATGGAAAGTTGATGAATATTATGTGCAAATTCCACCAATAACCTTGAACGGGGTATTGTGTGTTCCTATTTTTCCCTTGTTGTATTGACAACATTTATTGAATACTAGAGTTTATGTTTTTCCTATTATTATGGTAGATTTACTATACCTTTGATGTTTGTTATGCTTGTTCTTCCTATTTGGCATTTTTCCAGTTGCCATGCTTAGTCGAAGGATAGTGTAACTACTACCTTGTTATGCTGTTGAGCCTTAGTTGAAAGACAAGTAGTTCTTGAGGTTTACTTGGACGATGTACATGCACGCTGAGCATGTTTTACCTTTCACTGAGGACTGTGGGAACATAGAGTAGTAGACCATTGGGAGAATTGATGGAAGGGCTTCTCCAGAGTTTCTTTTAATTATGATGCGAGACCACATGGGGAATTGACGTTGAGTGCTTCCTCAGAGAGTCTGTAGTTCCTCAACGTGGGCCACAGGGGGAATAAACATTAACTGCTTCCATAGAGAGCCTTTAGCACGATACGAGACTATAGGGGGAATTGATTGTGAGTGCTTCCCTAGAGAGTCTATTAAATACATAGATGAACCAGAGGGGTGAGAGTCTGTGTGCCTCCTAGTGGGTTTCAAGTACTTATAGGTTGTACCATAGGGGTTAGGCCTTGAGAACTACCCAGAGGGTTACCTGTTTTCTTTATTGTTGTTGGCTTTTTTACTTGGGTACATTGTTTGTTAGAACTGTGGGTTGTAGCTTCATGTGATTTTCTATTTACTGCTTCTTGTTTTATTACTGCCATGTATTCATTGACTGTTAGGAACAAATCTTTGGGTGATTGCCTACTGGGATTGTATCTCACACCCTATTTGGGAGATGCTTTTGGGCCAAAACAGACTGTGTTGCTGCAGGTATAGATAAGGGTAAGCGGCCTTCTACTTCATGTTCTTGATTACATTAGAGCTGGTGAGCATGGGACCGAGCCGTGGCTCGCGATGATGAGGAGTTTACTTTTTTGTTCTATTGCACTTGGTTTCAGTTTTATTTCAGCACGTTGTTTTGTTTGCTGTTTTCCTTAGATACTTTTACCTGTTGCATCATTATCATCATTACTATATGTATTCATTGCTTCCGTTGTCTCGTTCCCGTTGTTATGAATGTTGTTACTGCTTCCGCTATTGATTGTTGTTTTTTCCACTGTATACTTTACCGAATGAGTTCATAGTTTCCCCACCTACTCACCAAGGCCCTCGCTGCTAGTCGGCAGCCTCTGGTGTTTTCGGAAACACGCTTGAGGTCATGTGGCGAACCGGGTACGGGGCACCAGTGGAGGGGCTCCGGATTCGGGTCATTACAAAGTGGTATCAAAGGAGTTATTTTCACTTGTTTTACTATTTGGAGACTTTATCCAAGGATAGGATGGACTCGGTACTTGGTATTAAGCTGTTCCCAGGAGTAGCTAACCCGTGTGCGGGGAAAATGTATACTACCTCATTAATTGTAGTTCTGTTTTTGAGATTTTATGGTTGATTTGACTTCACCTAGAGTGATTCACATGACTTGTGCTATTATTGTTTTTATATTTCGGTTCTATTTTGTCGCAACCCGATGAGATGAGGGTATGCCATCTATTTCGTCATATAGGCACTTGTAGAAATCACATTCCATGAATTCTTTCCATGCCATCAAGTGTGAATTAGCGGTTGAATGCTGTTGTGATATACTCTGTGTAGATTATACATGATGTTGTGATAGATGCTTGATAGATTCTCTACATTTATGTTAGAAAACTGGTTGTTTTGTTCTTTTCTTAAAAATGAATGTCAAATTTTGGTTTATGAGGTGTTATGTGCCCTCATTAATCGAAACATGGTGGATCATGATCCTATTTTCTCTTATATATGACTGTGGGAGATTCCAAGCTTTGATTCATGGGGAGTATGGGCCCTCATGGATCAGTATTTGGCCCCACATTCCCTTGTTTTTAGTGTTTCTGGAATTCTGTGCAGTTTCTGAGCTACTGCCCAGAAAAACCCAGAATACATGGTGTGTACTTTTTGGATACACACCGTGTAGTTTTCAGGCCGTGTCAATGACCGTGTGGGAAGAACACAGTGTCGTGAAAGTAACTTCAGGAACATGCCAAGTACGGTAGCAACACGCCTTGTAAGTACGGATCTGTGTACCCGACCGTGTCACTAACAACACGGGTCAGGGAAGCTTGGGTAGAACACGCCGTGTCCAGAGGGAACACACCGTGTAGTCCTGTCTAGGTACCCGGCCATGTCACGAACAACACTGACCGACTTTACCTTCTTTTCTACACGCCATGTTTTTTAGAACATGTCGTGTAGTCTTGTACAGGTACCCGGCCGTGTCATGAACAATGCGGGACGATGTCACCATCTCCTATACACGCCGTGTTTTTTCGAAGCATGCCATGTACACTTCAGCTGTGTAGACGACCATCTTCTTAACAAACACGGGCCGCCGAAGCCTTGTCTAGTAAATGCTGTGTATTCTTGGGTTGAGTCGGACCGTGTGAGTTAGCCATGTAAAGATACTAGGGTGGGGGAATATTTTTCAGGCACACGCCATGTGTTGTGGCCCACACGCCATATAGTTTGAGGTGTACACAACTTGTAGGTTAGGAGTACACACCCATGTCAGTAGTTTAAGAAGACACGTCGTGTAGTTTTTATACACGCTGTGTAGTCCTATTTGGTAATATTTTGTGTTTTCAATACCTGTTCTCATTTATTACTCTTGTGTTATCTGTCCTTTGTTTTCTGATCGAAGGTGTACTTTTGATCTTTCAGAGTTATGTCTCTGAGACGTCCTTCGGTCGTACGTCTGTCGTTAAGCGGTGATCAGACGCCAGAGAGGGCGGATCAGGTACTTTCTGCTGATCCTCCAGTCGGTCCAGCCTTGGCACCAGCTGTTATACCAGTTGGAGGCACTGATGCACAGTTCAGGGAAGGTTTCATGAGGATGATTCAGGACTTCCAGAGAGCACCGCCTCCTACCATGTCTATGGTAGAATTAACGCGGGTTTTCCAGTAGTAGCAACATCCCACGTTTTCGGGGGAAGGAGGACCTTAGGCTGCAGAGTCATGGCTGGATGCCATGCTGACTATATTCAAGCATCTGGAGATGCCTCCAGAGAGGCGGGTGAAGCTCTCCACCCACATGTTCTGAGACTCTTCCAAGAGGTAGTGGAACGTGATATCACATGCGGGTCAGCAGCAGGCTATGGCATGGGAGGAGTTCTAGCGCGTGTTCTATGACTACTTCTACCCGGAGACCCTGAGGGCTGACCGAGCCTGGGAGTTCATGAGATAAGAGCAGGGTACTCTTTCTGTCATGTTGTATTCTGCTCATTTCACCGAGCTGCAGCGCTTCACACCCCTCTAAGATGGGAGTGGGGTGTTCTTGGCAAGGAATTTTGAGGATGGTCTCATGCGGGAGATCCGCTCGCAGGTGAATATCATCTAGTTGACTTCCATCACTTCCATCATCAATCAGGCACTGATTGTGGAGCGTAGTCTGAGAGAATCTAGAGCTGCGAGCTAGGGCGGTTCTTCTTCCAGAGATAGTCTTCCTCTAGATGATAGAAAGTAGCGCCATAGAGAGCCTATATGTGGTGATATGAGGAAGCGAGATGCATCATCAGGAAGCCAAGTGACATGCTAACAGTGTGGCTGGTCAGGGCACATGAGGCCGCAGTGCCAGAGGGACCCCGTGGAGTGCTGATCTTGCGGTAAGATGGGTCACCTTCAGTGTTTCTGTCAGGTTTTCTCACCAGCAGTTGGTGACCGGGGTTCTTCCATGACTCCTTGTTCAGGAGCAGCACCACCAGTTTCCCACTAGTCGGGGAACTACAGTTCTTCCAACCGTTCGGGCCGAGGTGGAGTTCGAGGCTAGAGCAGTCAACCACCAGTTCCTCAGCACAAGCAGGGAGGTTCAACTCAGAGTGGTCAGCCAGGGGCGCAGGGTCACGGTACATGACAGTCTTTCGCCATGGATCAAAATTATCATGAGCAGGATCCCGAACCTTATACTATTCGAGGTACAATTTTAGTAGCCTCATTTTTATCTTCATTGCTTTTCGATACTGGTTCCACACATAGATATATCTCTGTTGCTTTCGTGGAGATCCTTGGGGTCTACATCTTTTATTCTACCGACTCATTCACACTAGACACACCTTTGGTAATGAGGAAATCTAGTGTACGCCAGTGTAGAGAGTGACCTCTCGAGGTTGCAGGGTATCTCTTCTTATGGGATCTCTATGTCTTAGAGATGACAGGCTATGATGTCATCCTCGGCATGGACTGGTTGATTCCCTTCCAGGAAGTCGTCGACTGTTATCGCCGCAGAGTTAGTTTTATCTCACCAGAGGTTGAATCAATTCATCATAAAGGTGAATGGGACGTTCAGGTGAGTCGGGCAGGACTCGAGCATCTTGGGCTAGATGGGATGACAACCCAGATTGCTATCCTTTATCTGGATGATCAGGGGACTCCATAGTTGGACTTTCCTCCAGAGGTGGATTGCTTCCGGGATGTCCTTCCAGAGGACTTTTCTGGTTTTCCTCCGGAGCGTGAGGTGGACTTCTCTGTTGATCTCATTACAGGAGCGGCACCGGTGTCCATTACTCTCTATAGGATGTCCACACCTAAGTTGCAGGAGCTCAAGAAGAAGTTAGAGGAGATGAAGGCTAAGGGTTTCATCTGACCCAGTACTTTCTCCTTGGGGTTCGCCTGTCCTGTTTGCGAAGAAGGTAGATAGTACCCTTTGGCTTTGTGTGGATTATCAGAAGCTGAACCAGATGATGATCAAGAACCGATATCCCTTTCTGAGGATCGATGACATTTTTGATCAACTTTGAGGAGCCCGGGTGTTCACAAAGATCGACTTGAGGTCCAGTTATGATCAGTTGCGCATTAGACCATTAGATATACCCTTGACTGCCTTCATGAGCAGGTATGGTCTATACGAGTATACAGTCACGTAGTTCGGTCTCACAAACGCACCTGCAGTTTTCATGGAACTGATGAACTGAGTGTTCCATCCTTACTTAGACTCTTTCATTGTGGTCTTTGTGGACGATATCTTGGTGTACTCTCACACTCGACACAACCATTCCACACATCATGAGATCGTTATGAGTACACTGAGAGAGCATCGTCTTTATGCTAAACTCTCGAAGTGCCACTTCTGGATGGATCAGATTCACTTCTTGGGTCACGTCATCTCAGAGGTAGGAGTATCAGTGGACCCAGAGAAAGTGAGAGCTGTAGTTTTTTCGAAGAACCCGAAGAACGTCTTTGAGGTATGGAGTTTCCTATGGATGGCTGGATACTCCAGACAATTCATTCAAGACTGTTCTCGTCTAGCAGCACCCTTGACAGGTCTGACCAAGAAGGGGGCGAAGTTCTTATGGTCCGATTCTTGTGAGTCAACCTTTCAAGACATAAAAGGGAGGTTGACTTCAGCACCGATACTAGTCTTGCCAGAGCCAGGAAAGAGCTATACTATTTACTGAGATGCTTCAGGTATAGGGCTGGGAGCTGTGCTTATGCAGGGGGATGGAGTTGTTGCGTACGGGTCTCCGCAGTTGAGGCCACATGAGAGGAACTACCCGACACATGATTTGGAGTTGGCAGCTGTTGTTCATGCCTTACGCTATTGGAGACACTATCTTCTGGGAGAGAACTTTGTGGTCTTCAATGACCACAAGATTCTCAAGTATATCTTCACTCAGAGTGATCTGAATCTGAGGCAGTGCAGGTAGGTTGAGTATCTATAGTCTTTTGACTTTGTGCTCGCCTATACACCGGGTAAGGGCGACGCAGTGGCTGATGCGTTGAGCAGGAGAACTCAGGTTCAGGTAGTTAAGGAGGCCAGTAGTGAGTGGCATCTTATGGCTCTGTTCTCTAAGATGCATCTGGTGGTGCACGACAGATAGGGACAGACCTTCCTATCTTCTGTAGTTATTACCTCTACACTACTTGATCGGGTACGGATGAGGAAACTATCAGACTCAGAAGGCCTTGTCCTTCGGTAGAGTGTGTTAGGAGGGGACCCTATTTCTGGATGGACAGTGGGGGAGGATGAGATCTTGCGTTTTTAGGGACGCGTATGGGTTCCAGCAGACATACGCGAGGAGATGATGCGGGATTTTCATTCCTCTGTTTTGGAAGTTCATCCTGACATCTCCAAGATGTATCGGGACCTTCATTGCCAATATTGGTGTCCAGGTATGAAGAAGGATGTTGCACGTTTTTTCATGAGATGTCCTACTTGTCAGCAGGAGAATGCAGAACATCAGCGAACAGCGGGACTTTTGCAGTAGTTACCCATTCCGGAGTGGAAGTGGAACGATGTTGCGATGTACTTCATGACCAGGTTGTCGAGATGTCCTCGGGGGAACGATGTTGCTTGGGTTGTCTTCGAGAGGCTCACGAAGGATGCCCACTTCTTGCCGATCAAGGAGACCTTCAGTGTCGATGATCTGGTATGGCTATACATCAGAGAGATCGTTCATCTGCATGGAGTTCCACGCTATATTGTTTCAGACAGAGATGTGCGCTTTACCTCTCGGTTCTGGCAGGGACTTCAGAAGGCCTTATGTACACATGTACTTTTAAGTACAGCTTACCATCCCCAGACTGATGGCCAGTCCGAGCGCATGATCCAGGTGGTTGAGGATATGATCCGGGTTTGTATCCTTGACTTTAGTGGTTCTTGGGAGAAGCATATTCCTCTAGTGGAGTTCGACTAAAACAACAGTTTCTAGGAAACCATTCATATGGCACCATACGAGGCTTTGTACGGTAGGCCATGCCGATCACCCTTATACTTGCTAGAGGTAGGAGAGGCAGCTTTACTGGGACCTCGTCTTGTTCAGGAGACCTCAGAGTAGATAGAGATGATTCATAAGAGGATGGATACATCGCAGTCTCGACAAAAGTCTTATGCTGATCAGTGGAGATGACCTCTAGAGTTCAAGGTCAGTGATTAGGTTTTCCTGTGTGTCACAACGAGGTTGGGACACAAGAGGATTGAGAGACAGGGTAATCTTTCACCACAGTACGTCGGGCCGTTTGAGGTCTTAGAGAGAGTTGGGCCGGTCACCTATCGGTTTTAGTTACCTCAGAGGTATCGGGCCATGCACGATGTCTTCCATGTATCTCAGCTCAGATGTTACTTTTCAAACCCGTATCACGTCTTTCAGCCCGAGGAAGTCAAGCTTGAAGTGGATTCATTGTTCGAGGAGCATTATATCCGGATTGTCGATTGCAGTACGAAGGATATCCGTAGGCGGTCTGTTCCTCTGGTACAGGTGCTATGGCAGCACGGGCGAGTACTGGATGAGAAATGGGAGAGGGAGGCTGATGTACGATCACAGTGGCCAGAGTTGTTCGGGGTTTCTTCTTCTCCACCTCATTAGGGAAATTTGGGGACAAATTTCTTTAAGGGGGGAAGTTTGTAAGAACCCAGATCTTCATTTAGGTATGTTTTTCCTTTTTCTGGAGTTTTTGAGAAAAATAATGTTTTTGGAAATCATTGAAGTACACGCCGTGTACTTTCTGAGTACACGCCGTGTACTCTTCTCCAGCATGAAGCCGTGTGCTGGACGTGCCCGGGTCACACACATGGTGTGTATGGGTGACATGGAGGCCATTTTTGGCAGAGTACGGAAAAACCCACCACATTCCATGTACTTTAAAAATACATGTCGTGTACTTTTTTTTCACTAAATGAACCGGGGTCACGCCTGACACATAGAAACACCTCCTTCTAGGTTCCGTTCATCCGAGAGCAACCCGTATGGCCGGATCTTGGACGATCTCCCTCCTTTTCATCCATTCTCCGATTCAAGCATGGTCAATTGCGTTGGAATCGCAGTGGTGAGTTCTTCCTTCTGCTTTAGCCTCGTTTCTTGATTCCTCCTCATTTCGATGTTATCGTGGGATTAACATTTTGTGATTTTTCCCATATCTTCATCGTTCTGAGTGGAATATATCATTGAGGTTCATGTATATTGATCTCCTGGGATCAAGGTAGGTGGTTTGTGCCTTTTTGTGGAATGTTGATGAATATTATGTACAAATTCTACCAATACCCTTGAACGGGGTATTGTGTGTTCTTATTTTGCCCTTATTGTATTGCATGCTTTTCTTGATTGCTAGTGTATATTTTTTTCCTGTGATTATGGTAGCTTTATTGTACCTTGGATGTTTGTGATGCTTGTTCTTTATGTTTGGAATTTTTCCAGTTGTATGCTTAGTCGTAGGACAGTGGAACTGCTACCTTGTAATGCTGTTGAGCCTTAGTTGATAGCCAAGTAGTTCTTGAGGTTTACTTGGACGATGTACAAGCGCACTGAGAATGTTTTACCTTTATCTTAGGACTGTGGGAACCTAGAGTACTAGAACAAAGGTAGAATTGACCGAATGACTTCTCCAGAGTGTCTTTTAATTACGATGTGAGACCACAGGGGGAATTGATGTTGAGTGCTTCCTCAGAGAGTCTGTAGTTCCTCGATGTGGGCCACAGGGGGAATAGACATTGAGTGGTTCCCCAGAGATCCTTTAGCATGATACGAGACTATAGGGGGAATTGATGGTGAGTGCTTCCCCAGAGAGTCTATTAAATACATAGCTGAACTAGAGGGGTGAGACTGTGTGTGCCTCCTAGAGGGTTATTAGTACATATAGGTTGAACCATAAGGGTTAGGCTGTGAGAACTTCCCATAGGGTTACCTGTTTTCTTTATTGTTGTTGGCTGTTTACTTGTGTACTTTGTTTGTTAGAACTGTGGGTTGTAGCTGCTTGTGCTTTTCTATTTACAGCTTCTTATTTTATTACTTCCATGTATTCATTGACTGTTTGGTACAAATATTTGGGTGATTGCCTACTGGGATTGTATCTCACACCATTTTTGGTCAATGCTTTTGGGCCCAGACAGACTATGTTGCTGCAGGTATAGATAAGGGCAAGCGCCGTTCTACTTCTGGTTCTTGATTGCACTGGAGCTGGAGAGCATGGGACCGAGCCACGGCTCGGGATGTTGAGGAGTTTACTTTGTTTTCTATTACACTTGGTTTTACTTGTATTTAAGCATGTGGTTGCGTTTGCTGTTTTCCTTAGATACTTGTACCTACTGCATCATTATCATCATTACTATATGTATTCATTACAACCGGCTGTCTGGTTTCTGTTGTTATGCATGTTGTTACTTCTTCCGGTATTGACTGTTGTTTTTCAGCTGTATACTTTACCAAATGAAGGTATAGTTTCCCCACCTACTCACCAAGGCCCTAACTGCTAGTCGACAGCCTTTGGATTATGGGGAAACGCGCTTGAGGTAATGTGGCGAACCGGGTACAGGGAAACAGTGGAGGGGCTCCGAATTCAGGTCGTTACATACATAATTATTAGTTAAATGATTTTGGTGTAGAATGAATGGTCCTTTTGAAAATAGAAGTCCTAAATGGAAAGCACTCGAATATAATTGGAAAGGTAGAACGAGTAAAGGTTATTTTTCTACTAATGATGAGACTATAGATGAAATATGAAAGGAATGTGGTATTTTGAAATACTAGGAGGTATCATTTGTATTTAATAAGGATGAAGTGTAATAATATTTGTTTTTTATGTATTCGGATTCTATAATTAAATTTCATGAATGGTAAAATATATATAGATTGTTTAGTTTTTATTTTTTTCACCATGTAATTACAATAATACATTTAATCGTTATGATGGACTAGAAAAGTGATTTAATGGAAAGGTGAGGTCCTTGGAAAACATACAATTAAGTGAGATATAACCCATAATACGTTCCATATATAAAGATAATGTTTTTTGGATAAATCTATGTTGGATATTAATAAGTAAATTCAAAAGTACATTTTTACATCAAAACTGATAATGGATTTGTTTTAAAAGTATTTGTTCTGTCATGTATGGAGTTTAAAACATTTTGGGATTTAAGGAAGATTTCCCACAAATTTTGGAATAAGGAATAATGAATATTTCCAAAAATGATTTATGGTAAATCATATTTTTATCATTTTTTAAAATAATAAATGATGAATGTATTCATATGTTTGCTATGCGATGAATATGATCTAATTTACGATATATGGGGGTTTAATGTTTATTTGACTTCATGAACTTCTTTATAATGTTTGGGAAATTGATTTTTCAGAAGGATTATAAGGATAACCATTTATGGAAAGTATAATTAAATATTTTTTTGTTGTTTGTGAGATTAATGTATTCTCACACAACATGGGGATTTATACGTATTGGATAACCTATTATTATAACTTTGTGCTAAAGGTGACTGATTATAGATGGTATGGATTTTCATGGATCTCATGATCTGTTAGTGCGGCAAGAATGAAAAATTCTCCATCCTTTTTGCAGAAATCGGTGAGGTGGGAATTTGTCAACATGGAAAAAATGTTGAGATTTTACTAAATCAAGTGTGTATATCATCTCATATAAATTATTCAACATTAGGAAAAAGTATCTTCCACCAAAAAATTCTATACTCGTACTTTTTTTATGAATAAAACGGTCCATTTGATCATCAATGATTTACGGATTTGTGATTGTCAAATTTTTCCTAACATTATTCTATATTACTCTATATCATAACTTTATAGTTAGATTTCTCTTCCATTTCCATGTTTTCACATCCCACCTTTGAGCTCATATGTGGAAACCTAGTTATATGTTACTTTGGGAAAATTTTATGTTTCCAACATTCCATTTTTAAAGGAAAATTTAGTATCCATTTTAATGATGTGGGTCTCTATAAAAGGAACCATAAATTGTTGAATATTTGATAACCCATATGTATTTTTTGGGAGAAATTAATTTTAAAGGAATATCATATAACACCCTAATATTTTGTGAAATATATATTTTTTAGTTAATTTCATCTTTATTTATTTTTCATTTCACACAACCCTGGAAATAGTTTTTTTGTTAAAGCTCTAATTTTTTCTTTTATTATATGCAACTACATGTTAGTCAAGAACAATATGTTGAATAAATTTTATCTTACTCTACATTGAATATTAAGGTTATCTTATATTACAAACAATAATGACTTACCCCAATGTCTTGCATGACATACAAGATAATGTTTTACTAAATGATAACATTTTATTAATAATATTATAATATAATTTATTAATATATAACCTTTAAATTAATTGGGAGGTTACAAATATGATCAACTAACTTATGAAAAGATATGGTTTCATTTATTGGTTACAAATTAATTATAAATGAATATAAAAACCAATTGAATATAAAAAGAAAATTTTATGAACACCACTTTTAGGGTCACAAAGGAATTTCATCCTAATAAAATAAATTAATTAAAATTTATGAATGATATTAATGTAATATATATTTTAAATTTTCACTGAATTGTTCTCACATTCATTTAATACATTTGATAGATATATGATATAAACAAACCTAGTAATAAATATAAAAACCAATAAATTTATAAAAGTAGTATTACCACCTTTTAAGGTATAATCTATTTTAAAATTGAAATTTAGAAAATTTTTAAATTATATATATAAAAATAAACATAATTTTTGAAATTAAAACATATAAATTTGGTTTTGGTGATTCTTTTGAAATTTTCTCGGAATTTCCATTTCCGGATAAAAAGTTGAAAATAATTTATTTTAATTCCAACCAACTTTTTTGTATACTTTTTTTTAAGGTTAAATTATATTTACTTCTAGTTTAAAAGTATAATTATATCAATTATACATCAATAAATCCAATTAATTTTATTTGGACCAATTTTACTTTGAAATAACACATAAAAATTAGCAAACTTTAAAACATTTATAATTTAAAAACCCACATTATCATCCCTCATGTGGGATCAATTTTAAATTAATTTCCTTAAATTATATTATTGGAATTTGGAAAATTTTATTAAATATTTTGAATAATAATAATTTATTATTTATAATAAGTTCAACTGCGTTTTTGAATGAAACATTTAGTGAATGTAATTATATTTAATTACAACGATAAAGAGGAAAATTAGCTAAACGAGGGACTAAATATTAAATTTAAGAGACGACATGACTTATTAACTTGTCCAAAATCCATTGAATGTTCATATTTAGACCCTATAATCCCTTGGATCAAATTATGTTTTCTATTTTATCCACATGATTATGGAAAAACATGGAGGAATTCCCTTTTAAAAATTTACAATAATTTTTCTTCTACACCATTATAAAAAGGAAATCGCTCATCCCCATTATTCACACCTATCAAGCCCTTTGGATCACTAAAAATACACTAAAATAAGATACCAAATTACCACACTTAATCTTAGAATCCTTACTTGGAGGAAAAAATCAACCAAGTAAGCTCTTAGGTGCATACCAAGAGGAGTTACCCAAAGAAGAGGTAACATTCTTCCGCAAGATCCTTTATTTTGTTTTCATTATCCACCTCATCAAATATTTCTATTTTATAATTATATAAGAACATCAGTATAAAAAATATACATATATTTTTTCTTATAAGTGTTCGACATAAAATTTCACACACTTCAATCTAATGGGTAACAAACATACCATTTTTGTGTACAATGAACTACCACTTCATGAAATGACGTTGTTTGTTTTTCCTTTACCACCTGTCACTATTGAAATTTATGATGAAAAATATGTTTTTAAATGATATAATATATATATATATATATTATATATGATATATTATTTCTTTTTTAATCATTATATAACTTATATCATCATGGTTTACATTCTTTGTAAATACAATAATTTCATTTGGGGAAGTGTTTACTAGTTCCTCCTCCAAGGGATTTGACTCTATCACACTTTACATGGAATATATTAATGATGGGTTTATTGAAATTATATTATATATATAAAATAATAATCCTAATTTAATTATATTATATATATAATATATATAATTTACTTTCCTTTATTCAATATTAATAAAAAAATGTATGCAACATTCCTATGTACATAAGACCAACCATCTCTGTTAATAGTGCATTACATTTCATATTTAAATATTTTATAGATTGTTATAAATAAATATATTTGATATTTATAACATGATTTATATTATTTAAATAATTAAATAATTATCTAATTAAGAGGATCGATTATAATAAGTCAAAACATATGCAAAAAACATAGCAGATGTTACCTGAAATGTAACCTTAACAAGTAGTTATTAATAAAAGGGTAATATAAAGCCATAACTCTATCATACAGGGAATTAGATATAATAATATGGTTATATGGTAAATTTATAATTAATTATATTTATTATATAGGATGCTTGAACATGGACAAAGTAATTCAAGACTTAAGGTAAGTCAATTTCATCTCAGTTTTTGTTGTCGTGAGATATGTGCCTTATTCACCACTCAATTCATTTGTGTTATATGTATACTTACCATGTATGTACTATATGATTATTATAATTAAACTTATATGTAAATAAATATAAATTTTATTAGCTTTATTGTACGAGTATTATGTTTCAAAAGCATCCAAATTAGAAAATTAATTTTGTCAAACATTTCCTTTTTGATACACATGTCATTTGTAACAACCAAAACATTTTGAATGATAATTGTTTCCTAGAATTGTGTATTATTTTATTTTTTACTCAAAAAATCTAAAGCCATTTAATTATTAAGTCAGTATAATATAAATGTAACCATTGTGTTTTGATTGTTTCATGACCATTGGTCAATTATGACCGTTGGCCAATATGGCTATTATAAACAATACTCTTAATAATAATTTTAATGTTATAGTTAGTATTATAAATAGAAATGATAATGGTTAACTAATATAAAAAATAGAGTCAATGGCCTCATCCAGTAGATACATTATGTACGATGTCCAATTCTTAGAACTTAGAAGGGAGGAAGCATCTTTGGGATTTGATCCAGACCAAGCCCAAGCCGGGTTTTGACACATATAGTAGGAACGAAATCTCCTATAGGAGAATTTCAAGTTATTCGATATTACCAATCCAGTGATATTGGTCGAGCCAACTCAAGAGTATATCACTATATTACAATACACCCTTAAGTCGTATGTGGGCGTTATAAGGGTTTATGTTTCAAGGACTTAGTTACTTAAGGTAAAATCCCTTCGTATAAATAAAATTTGTTTTCCATCATCTCTATTTTCAGTTTAGTTTTTCTAAAAAATATGTCAAATTTGATAAATTGATTTTTCAAACAAAAATTTCCCTTTTAAGAAAAAATATAGTTATTATATGAAACTAATTTACCATTTTTAATATTTATTTTAATGAAATAGTATTACTAAAAAAAATATTCATATTTATATGATAAAATATTTTTATTTATTTAACATGTTAGAAATTTTAATATGCATTTTACTATGGATCTTCTGTTTGATGTTATTTTTAATAAATAAGGATTTTTATATTTAATGTTTAAATTGGTCATACCTATAGAATTATTATGATAATAGAAACACCATTTTTTGAAACCATCATGTCGAAATTAGGTTAGGGTGAATTTATGATAATTTTATAAATATTATGTTTTTCGGTGAATGGTAAAAATACAGTAATGAGTTTTTGTATATTTAATGAAATTATAATGATTTAATAAGTAATATAAAATTATATACAAGTATTTTGTGTTAAAATAATGTAATATTTGTCCTAAGTGGATAATACTATGGGAAAATACCTTGGGCAAGCCCACGATTTTTCAAATACCGCTACTGAGGTGTCCAATGATATTAATAAAAAACTCCCTCACTTTTTATATAAATATATAAAAAATTTATTCATTTCAATCCATTAAAAACTATTTATATACAAATATTGTAAAGCATTACCTCCCAAGGAGTCCTCCAAATGTTTCTCAAACACCCAAGGACCAGATCTTCGAGTTTTAGGAGTTACTCATCATGAAAAGGGAAATCTCAAATTCTATTTTCTTTTCATGTTTCCTTTTATGGGGGTTGTCTATAAAATTTTCTTAAAATATTATTATATATATTTTATTTTATTCCCTTAATATATTAAGAGTCTTAAATTATTTGGATACCCTTTTTCCCTTTCTTTTTAATGTTTTCAAAAACCATGTTTCAAACCTATTTTGATGCCAAATTTTATTCCCAAAATTTCACTCTTTTTCCCCATAAATTATCTTATTTTTTTGTTATTACCCAATAAATCATTATTTTCTAGGGGTGTTCTTCTAGATGTGAAAATTATACATTTTATTTAGTGATTAACCTACATTAAACCCTCTTCAATTTTTTTGTGGGATTAAAAATACATAACGATCTTGTCTTAAAGAACATCTTAAAAATGTCATTATTTTGATTTAAAACATTTTTATTTTGTCCTCCTTGGGTTAATTATGAAATTTTTTATTATGATATTTGTGTCTCACATTAATTAATTCATATTAAGAATGTTCCCTGATCGGTCTCCAATACATTGGGTAAAGAATTTAATATCTAAAGATGGCATGTTTTATGATACCTTGGTGAATAACCATGGTAATGTTTTTGACACATCCATGATAAAACATGATGATATGTTCATGAATGACTCAATTAAATATTGTATCAAAATTTTGAAGTTATTATTTATGTTATTATTTTTATTTTTTCACTTTCTCATTCCATTATGTATTTTATAATGTTCTTATTGATAATCCTCAAGATCACAAGAAAATGGTTTCACTTATTTTACCTTATTGGGCCTTATGATCAACCTTTCCTTTGATAAATGTCCCAATGTTATGAAATGAAATAATTGAACATATGATGAAACTATTATAAAGAATATGAAGTATATTATATGAATATATTCATGATTTCATATATTATGTACCTTATTTCCAAGACACTAAACATTAAAGGATCATCTATTTGTAAAATGTTATATATAATTATGTAATAAAAATGTTGGATTCCATAGTTGGTATCAAAGGAAGGATTAGTTATTTATTGAAATTTTGATACGAAAAAATTATAATGAACCTTAAGGAAAATTTAAAATATAGGATTAAATTTTTGTATTTTGATGAAATATTAAGTAATTGGTTTTAGAGAAAATAAATCCCTTTCTGGAAACAAACAAGACGATATGGTTGTGGCATAGATATATCTACTGGTAAAACTTGAAAACAACTCTTTTAGATATAATCAAATGGGGACTAGTACACAACAATATTCCTTTCTACACAACTGGTTTGACACTCCCAAGGGATATGTTTGGTTAATCAAAAGATTTTTATTAACCACTATAATGTATTTATAAGAAATGTAATTATTGTTAATGAGTAACATAATTCTGTTTTAAGACATAAATTATTTTGGAATTATAATATTATTAAATGGGACACATTTATCACTATGGGTTTCATCTTTAAAAAAATGGTGGGAAATAAGAGAAACCTTATAAATGGTGAATATAGTCGATGACGTTATGATGGCATTTAAATGGAAGACTAAAAGGAAAAATTCATGAGAATGAGGAGTCAACTCACTCGAGTTATAATCAATAACATGAATCATGCTAAGATATTGGATTCAAATAGAAGAATTTTTTTTCTTATGAGTACATTACACATCAATTAAAACATTATTTTTGTTGAACGACCGACAAATTGACTGCTAAAAAATAGCTAATATTTATAGAAATGATTTTTTCTATACTCTATTTTTTTAAACAAGATAAAGTCACCCTCATTGTGTACCGCTTAAGAGGAGAAGTTTATTCATGTTGAAAACTAGTTAAAAACACGAATCCAAGAGATAATATTGATATAATAGAGTAATAAGAGTTTATGGGAACTTGTTTCCATAAAATATTTCCCTCTTTCATTGCGAAAAAAATAGAGAAGTAGTTCCTTAAGCTGAATTAGCTTGAAAATGAATATGATGGAATCTATGGTATGTACATCAAAATACATTCATTTTACACCTCATGGTTTTTCATGGATCCTAATGGGAGGTCTGATAGATTATTAGGTGGGATAAGACTACATCTACATAAGAATCTATCCAACTAGGACTATGAAAACTATGAGGAGATTGTGAGGTGTTCTACGAAATTTAAACTGGATTTCAGAGAGATGATGTGGACCCATAGATTGAATTAAAAAAGAGAACCATGGAGACAACCTTGGAAAGAGGATTTGATAAAGGGAGTCTAGGAAATAAAATAATCGTTTATACATGAAACAAATGTAGGAATAATAATTCAGGTTACTACCTGATGTATAGTAGGAAATTTTAATTGTGTGGAGGAGATGTCCATATTTATCAGAACATTCATTGTGAGGTGAAGCCTCAACTTCTCAACACTAACAAAAAATGGATGATGGTCCAGCCCTAGCTAAAGTCCAATGCTTCAAGTTTAGAAAGCTTGGAAACCTTTATTGTAAATATCCAAATATGATGTTAATAGAGGGGAATCACCATCAACATTGGCCTAGGAAGAGGGAGAATGGTTGGGCTTTTTCTATCACAATAGCTGAAGTCGAAACTCCAGATGATGTAGTGGAAAGTAACTCATTGTTCTCTAAAAGCTAGAAAGTACTTTTTTCATTCTAGTTCAATGAATTCCTTTATATACTCAATGTTTTCAAATAATATAGAATCAATACCTCAACTTATATAAGAAGAGTTGTCATTCAAGACTCCTAGAGAGATTATCCAAGAATCAATAGTGTGTATACACTCTATAATTCACTTTGGATAGAACTATATCATTGAAAATCTAATAGTCATTCCCTTGATGGAATTGGATATAATACAAGGGATTGACTGGATATCAAAGTATAATTCTAATATCAATTAAAAAAGCAATTGAATCTTAGTAGTATTTAATGGAAAACCTATAGTTGTTTTCAAAGGAGAGATATGTTGACATTATCATTTCCTATATGTACCTCCCATGTTTTTATTTATGGAAAATGATCTATGAAGTTGAAGAAGGAAATGAAGGTATATGAATAGAGAATGTCCCCATCATTTAGGAATACACTAATGTATTTCCTAAGGAGTTACATGGACTTCCCAAAGAAATAGTGGTATAGTTATCCATAAAATTCATGCCTCAATCCAATATGATATCAAAGACCCCATATAGAATGGAGAATATGGAGTTGGAGGAATTTTTGAAGCAACTACATGATATTTTGGAGAATGGATTTTTTCTATTGACTGTGTATCCTTAGCGAGAACCTATTATCATTATGAAGAAGAATGGTGGATCAATGTCGCTATGCCTATATTATAGAGAACTTAATGGGATCATATTGCAGAATAAGTACCCTTTTCCAAGAATTGATGATTTATTTGAGCATCTTTTTTGGTATCAATTATTCTCCATGATTGATCTTTGATCCGGTAATCATCAATTGAGGGTGAGGAAATATGATATTCTAAAGAAATCCTTCCAATCAATATATGGTCATTGTGAGTTAGTTATTATTCTTTTTAGATTGACAAATTCTCCTGTTATTTTTATGTATTTCACGAATAGATTCTTTAAGGACTACCATGATAACATTGTGTTAGTTCTCATTTATGATATTATGGTATATCCAAATTTTTTTAGGAGAATAAGAATCATCTCTGGGTTATATTGAAAACATTGAGGAATAATTCATCATTTGGAATGTTTATAAAATGAAAATTTTGGTTAGAACAAGTTGATTTCTTGGGGTACATTGTAACCAATGAAGGAATATCGATTGAACCTACAAACACAATGGTTGTGATGGATCGGTATCATACTACAACTATAACCGAGATTTATAGTTTCCTTGTATTAATGGTAAATTATTGGAGGTTTGTGAAAAAAATAATGACGTTATCTTCGAATGACGATGTTAACTCAAAAGGGGGTCAAGTTCATCTGGAAAAAAGATGGTGAAGAATGTTTCTAATAGATAAAGAAGATATTGGTTACTAAACCCATGTTAACACTACCCTATATTGAAGAAGGATTCATTATTTTTATTGATTCATCTCTTAGGGATTGGGTGCATCGTCATGGAAAATGAAATGGTGAATTCTTATGCATCACGATAGTTGAAGCAACATGACCAGAACAATTTTACAAATAAAATGGATTTAACAGTTATTATTTTCCCTCTTAATATATGGAGGAACTATGTTTATAGGTACAAGAGAGATATATACATAGAAAATAAAAGTTTGAAGTATATTTTCACACAAATTTAATTGAACATGAGATATAGTAGATTCATGTATCTTCTTGAAGACTATGATTATTCAATTCATTATCACCCTAAAAGAGAAAACAATGTCTCTGATGCATTAAGAACGAAAGACCCTATTGTTCTAGAAAGGAAGTGGATTCAAGTAGATCCTTTGATCAAAATACTTGTAAATCATGAAATAGTAATCCTAAGGGAAGGGACATCATCAAACATAACCCAAATGATTTCTCAAACATCATAACTATACAAGATCAAAAAATACAAAGGGATGATGTTTTATTTCAAAATAAGATAGATGTTGTGAAGGTTGGGAAGTTTATTGAGTTCAATATTGATCAAGAAGGTGTAATGACATTTCATACAAGGATATGTGTTCTATATATTTAATAAATTAAGAAGGAGTGATGGATTAAGATCATAGCTCTACATTCAATATACATCCTAGAAGCAATAAAATATATAGGGACCTTAGTGATAATTATTGGTGTGATTACAAGAAAATGGAGATTGATGAATACACTATAATTTGATCGGTGTGTTAACAAGTGAAGGCAGAGGGACAGATTTCAAAAAAGTATATTACAACCATATCCCATACCAGCATGGAAGTGGGACAATATCACTATGTACTTTTTCACTATTCTCTCAAAAATATCCAAAGGAAACAATGTGATATGGTTTATAGTGTCCCATCACTCAAAGAATTACCATTTAATATCTATTTGGGAAGATCAATATCTTGATAAACTTCTTAACATTTGTATAAATGAATTGGTACAGTTTCATGGGGTACCACTCTCCATTGTATATGATCATCTTCCAATGATAACATCAAAACTCTGGAAAAGTTTTCAACATGATCTGAGTACTGAATTGAATTTCAGTATGGCCTATCACCCTAAAAATTATGGCTAATAAGAAAAGTCTATTCAAACACTTGATGACATGCTGAGAACATTATCAATGAAATTTAATGGTTTGTGGGATCAATATAAACCATCATTTGATTTTTTAAATAATAATATCATCCATTAAAGTATTAAAATGGCACCATAAGAAGCACTATATGGGAATGTTCTATATAAATCCAAATTTTTGGGAGACTTTTGTGAAAGAAAGATTCTTGGGCATGATATTAGGCAAGAAATGGTAGAGAATATTCACACCATCTAACAATAAATATAGTCTTATCTGAGTAGGAAAAATATCTTTGATGAAAACCTTCTAAGGGACATGGAGTTTGATGTTGACGATGAATTATTCTATATAATTTCACCTTAGAAGAGAGTCATGTGGTTTGTGAAGAAAGGGAAGCTCAGCCCCAGGTATATTTTCCCATATGAAAACCTTGATTTCATAGATTTAATGGCCTATATTTTATCACTTCCTTAGAATCTAGATAAAGTTCATGATTTATTCCATGTATATATCTAGAGTAATTACATAAAAGACCCTTCCCATGTACTGAATTTGGAGTCAGTACAACTGGAACATGACCTTGCTTATGACCAGCAACCAACAGAGATCATGGATTGTGGAGACAAGGTTCTATAGAATAAGACGACCCACCTCATCAAATTGGTTTAGAGGAACCAAAAATATGAAGAAGTCATTTGGGAATGGGATGAAACAATAAAGAAGAAGTACCCACACCTTTCTCAAAAGAGGGAATGAGATGAAATTTCCGGTATGAAATTTTTAATGGGGGAAAATGTAAAGACATGAAAATTTTGAATGATAATTGATTCCTAGAAATTCTTGTTATATTATTTTGTACTAAAAAAAACTATATCTATTTAATAATATATTGAGTATAATTGAAATGTTACCATTTAATTTTTACCGTTATAAGACCATTGTTAAATTAGAACCATTTGTTAATATGACCATTAGAAAAAATAAACATAATAATAATTTAAATTTTATAATTAGTATTATAAATAGAAATCATAATGTTTAATTAATGTAGGTAGAAGATTAGATGGCCTCATCCAGTATAGTAATACCGTATAATGCTCATCTTCTAGAACATGGGAGGTATGTGGTGTCTTTGAGATTCACTCTTGACCTATCCCAAGGTGAGCTTTAACATGTTAAGCTTGAACGAAATGATATATAGGAGATGTTCAAGTTATTAGAGATTACTAATGCATTCCAGTCAGTGGGTGTGGTAAAACATTATTTTAATTACCTAAGTATATTATAGTTGTTGATCCTAGGTAGTATTCTGATGAGGAGTGCACACAAAACAATGTTGTCACTTTTTAATGGTCTTATGAAAACAATTGGTTTTAATTAATTTTTAGTGATGTGTGAGAAATAAGAAGATTGATTTGAATGGTTTCAAACACATGAGAAAGATGGAGATTAGAGTGGGTTTGGCTGGACCCAGTGATTTTCTATCATGGTTTCTAAATTTTCCCCCCTTTTCTTTCTTTATCTAGTTGGAGAGATATTTTTCTACAGAGTCTTCCCTCCCACTTGGTCAAATGGATGTAATAAGAATATACCTTATCAAAAACTATTTATTAGTCTTCCCTTATTCGAATGTGTGTAGGATTGTAAATGATTTTCTCGATTAATTAGATAAATCCCTAACAAGGAATTTTTGTTATCTAATAATCCAATATTCCACTTGAAAGCATACACATGTGTTGACTACTGTCGAGCACTCACCACCCGACCCTAATGTGTTCCACCATATACAAATTATAATTGGGTGGAGGGAGATGTGATAATATAATAAAGAAATATACATTTATAGAATTAAAACCTACCCACAACCACATTCAGAATTTAAAACTGAATTTATGATTGAAACTAGATTATGAAAGAAGAACGGATCTTATTGAAGCAGAAGAACTCAAGAAAGCACATCGATCCAGCCTCCCCCTTCTCGTTCACTCAATGATACTTCCCATCCATGGATGTGGAAGTTGAGATAATACCAGATATGGTATACATTATAATAAATTAATGAAAATAAATGAATCTAAATAAGGTTTTTGTCTAATGATTCCCTCACCGTTCGATTGAAAGAATTGTAGATGGAATAGATTACCTTAAGAGGTGGGAGCTCCTCTTCTATTATAGGTAGATTCAGTCCTTCACAACTTGGCACATTTTATCCTTAATTAATGATCGAATAACACCTTGATCCCTTCATCATATATCTTCAATATTTCCTTGTCCACCTACCCTCAAATATTTAGTGTATTGGGACTCTTGGTGAGGGAGTTATATCCTTTTCACTCCAAACCATTATTATGTCTAGGTAGACTGTCCAAATTTAGCATATCGATTATTAATGACCACGAAAATGGACTCTTCACAAGTTTGATCCTTCATGAAAGATGTTTATCATTGTATAGGGAGGACACCTTGCAAATTTCAGTTCAATTGGCTACCTCATTCACAAGTTATGAGTTTTCTATTAGGTGTTTTTTTGCTGGATTAAATTTCTAGGAATCTTCCACTAATTGGGTTCATTAAAAATCCACCATATGGCATTCTAAACGACTTGAAATTTAATTATAGAACACTCCATTGAGTATTATTTCATCTCCAAGTAGAATCACTTCAATTGGACAAGTGTAGACCCATATGTGTTTCTGTTACAGTGGTGGGGTCCATGTTGTCCGCCCAAACAAATCATGAAATTCATTGATTTTTAGTCCATTAGATGATCGAATCAACCCCAGGTCCAGCATAGAAAAATGAAGTAAATAAACTAGGTATTTGAACAAAAAAAGAATCATTCAATTTGGAATTATAAATTTAATGAAATGACAAAAATACTACTGATGTGAAAATCTATCAAAAATAAAGATTTAAGAAACATTCCATTTTTAACCAAAAAAACACCAGAAATATTAAAATCAGGAAAATTAGCTAAAATTGAGAAAGTGTACGAGATTAAATCCTTGAAAAGCATATCAAAAATTGATGAAAATATTATCTCTATCAATTCCCCCACAATTAAACCATGATCTTCCTTAGGTGTGAAATCTCAACATTGAAAATCCAAGGGCACCAATGTTACCAATATTTAAATTCCAAAGAAATAAAATCAAACAATTTACATTGTGAAATTAAAATTTCAAATTCTGCATAAAATATCAATTTAATTTCTCATTTTTTATAGAAAAAATAATCTAATTCATTTTACATTTCCATTTGAAAAAGGATGATACTTTTCCTTTTATTTATTAATTCCCAAAAATTAATTATTATTAAAAATGTCATATCATTATTTACTTCATATGATTATTTTTTATCATCTTTCATGATATAATTCAAGTGGATTTATTCTCATATCATGAGAACATGAACCTTATCCATATGGTTGTAAATAACTACTTTCTCCACTTTGTAAAGAAAAAATTACATAAAATCATGAGGAATTTTAATAATAGTTCAAATGACTATATGGATTAAGGTAGGTGGGAAAATGATTCAAAATGTTTCAGGCCAAAAATAGGAGGTTGGACTCTTATCTACAATTTATGATTAATTCAAGTGAAATCATAGAAAATTCCTCTCTCAATACCTGGATAAACTGTGAAAAACAACACCACCCCATTTTATGGCATGACACATTATCCAAATAATGATTATAATGAATGATATCATCAATGTTCTCCTTTTTTTTTGCAAAGATCCAAAAAGGCACAACTTTATTTTCAATCATTTTCATGGAGGTTGAGATAGAAATTGAATTCCATGAACAAATGAAAATTCAAGCCCTTAAAGTTTTTAGAGGGACTTCAGTCATCAAAGTGCATACAATGAGGAATTCAAGATCATCCCTATTTTTCATCATTTTTTTGGAGAAATGGATGAAACAAATAAAGAAAAATGAAATGATGAAACATGCCCAATTATGTTATTCTCCACATACCAAAATATTGACACACAGGCCACACCATCCCTAAATGATACACATCCTAATGAACACACAGGAAATGCCCTCCCCCCACATTCAATCTTGAAATATCCATGAAAAAATACTAAAAGTGTGGGTAGGTAAGGAAAAATTAGTGTGTAATGTGGCCTAAACCTATAAGTAAATTCATGGCTTATATGGGATGGTGAAGTATAAATGTAAAGTTGGGTAATAGGAAAATATGTGGCTAGCCAAAGTAGTTCCAAAATCATTTTAAATGTCTTTTTGCACAGTCATAACTTTGACAAGATTCAATACAAGTTCTGGTATGTGACATGTGCGAAGATCACTCAAGAAATATTCTCAAGATAAATAGGAAATATTAGGTCTAGAAATCCTCATGAAAATAGGAACTATTATTTGAAAAAATCACTCATGGCAAGATTTATTATAGAAAATCAATTCACTTGAATTTCAGAAATTCAAAGCATGAAATATAATAGGGACATTTCATCTACATGAATATATTAATTATTTTAAATATTGAGACTTTATACCAATATCCATACATCATTTTAATCGTCCAATTATCCATTATACTCATTTAATTTCACTAACATTGAATTCTAAAACATGGCATCATTGTATTCCTGGGAAACACATGTCTCTTAGATAAGTTTAGTAAAATATGAATTCATGTGTGGGAATTATATTTTAGTTTAATTCACAAATCATGATTGTAGGCAAAAAATATAGTGAATTCAAATGACATTGAATGTAAAATAAAACTCCCTTAAGAAATGAGTCTTCAATAGGGTGGGGCTTATCATGTTTCTACATTTCTGTTTTGAAGCACAGTCACAATGTGTGTTTTGTTAAGTACCTTAAATTTTGCTACCTTTCATCATGGACCTAGAATATTTTAATTAAAACAAATGATAATATAGGCCAGTTCAATCATTCAAGAATATGACCTAAGGTAAGGGTTAACTAAAGAAAAAACACAGGTTTCCTCTTAAAAGGGATTTTATTTAATTTCGTTAGATTGACATAAAAATTGATTATTTTTTTAAAAAATATTTATAATTACTAGCCTATAAGATTCACCCCCCCATACTTAATTCATGTTGTGTACTCATTGAATTTAAATTTATTTACAAAGTATGAATATTTGAAAATGAATCATAGCGAGCAATAAAATGTAAAAGGGAGGTATGAACTAATAGATTTTATTGATAAACAGGTTGAAGGAGTCTGATATCTTACACTGGATCCTTCTTATTTCCTATTAAAGACAAGTTGTGCCAATACTATTATGATTTCTGTCCGCGGTTACCACAAAACTAGCAAAACCCTTGAAATTTTGTTCTTCTGAGATGATTTTCAATCTTTCCTGATATTTGTTGCTTCGTTGTTGAAATATGAACCTCAAACATTATAAGGGGTTTTGGTGTCCTTTGAAAATTCATCTCTTCTCTTGATGCAGGAGATTGACTCTCAATTTTCTTTACCCACACGAACATGGTTTGGGTTTTTTCCTCTTCACATTTACATAATACATGTCTTTTTTGAATTTCATTGAGTAAGATTTAACTTTTTCTTGTGATCCACTCTTCCCATTGGTTTGATAATATACTTTACATACCTCTTCAGTGTTAATGGGGTTTTCCCTAACCTTGTTCTGTTCATACCCAATTTTATGGAATATGGAATTTTCCTTAGCTAGTTCTTCTTCCTTCACATCAAGTTCCTTCCGGAGATCTACGATAATCTTTTCATGTTCAGCCTCCTTCAGTTTATACTTCTTGAACTCAACATCTTCCCTTATTTTGATTCTCCAACAACTTTTAACAAACTATCAATGAATTATGAGGTTCTCTCTTTTAAATTTTTAGTTGGTTATTTTCCATCTTTGTGGAAGATTTCATTATATGAATGAATGTCTGACAGATTCTTCATGGATTCGAGTATGTCAAAATGCACTTGACTATCTAAAAACTCTATTGAGAGTGGTCCCTTGTGAACATTGAGGATGGTATTTGCTGTCTTTAATAATTCTCTCCCCAAGAGGATGGGTGAGTGTGATGAACTCCTATCTTCTTCCATTGTGTGCCCATAAATGTTAGCTAGGAATAATAGATCTTTTACCATTACGAGAAAATATACCAGAACACCTACAAGAAAAATTGTGGATCTGTTTGCGGGTAAGACAACCACTCTAGTAGGCTTCAATTTTCCAATCTGAAAATATGTAAATACTAATTGAGGAATAACATTTATTGGACCTCCTAGAATCATACTGCATCTAAAAAATTTAAACAACCAATGGTGCAAGGAATAGATAATGTCCCTGGATATTGACATTTTTGTGGTATCAGGGGTGTGATCAGAGCTGAAACACTTCTTACCAAGCTGATACTTTTATTCCCATACAACCTCCTTCTTTTAATGAACAACTCCTTCAGAAATTTTTCATACATAGTGATTTTTTATATTTCCTCAAGTAGTGGGATGTTAATCTCCACTTTCTATAATGTTTCTTGTATTTCCTGTTGAAGTCATTCTTCTTCACCCTTCTTGGATTCAACTAATACAAATGAGAATAGTGTTGAGATATAATTTTTCTCCCTTTGTTGTTGTTGCAAAGGAGTTTCTGGTCTTTCCCTCTTAATACTTGTTTATTATCCCTTGTTTTTATGGTGTCATTCTTTGGGATGGATGGGTAGAGCATTATAATGTATCAGGGAATCATCATCCTCACATTGTTTAGGTGGTGTGAGCTCCTTCCCACATCGGGTTGTGATTTTACATACATTATACTTTGGATTTGGAACTATATGTGATGAGAGTTTACCATTTGATCTTGGATAGAACGTTCATTAGGCTTGAAAACTTATTAGTTAGCTTTTTAATTTTTTCTCCATTATTGAAGCATTCACATTTAGTTGTTGATCTTCATTTTTAGTGCACTTTTGGATGGTTTCTCATAATTCTTTAACTATAAATGTTGTAGTTAAAATGTTTGTTGTTGCTAGTATGAATTCTTGTAAGGTTTATGGAATATTTCCAGGTTCTGATATTGCTCCTGAAAATGTTTCTAGGCTTGATTTTGTTGAAATCAATACCCTGGATGAGTCTGGGTTGTAATTGTCTTTGCTGATAGGTTGTAGCATGAAATTCTATCTCCTGCACTTCTAGACATTGATCAGTGTAATGATAAGTAGAAGTTCATAAACCACATACCTAACCGGAGCCTTGTTGTTCCTTTACATGGTTCACATGAATATTTCTCATAACACTATTCATTTCCATTTGTGTTTCTTCAACTGTGATGATGAATTGGAAGTCTTTACCTCATGGATTCCTCTGGTGCTCGTACCTCTAGTGTCAAACTGCGGTGAGGTTTGTGCAATATGTTTTATCAGTCCTCTGTCATCCATTGGTGAATTTTCAATCAAGGATCATCCAGATGACGCATCTAGAAAGTTTTGATCATTTTCATGCAATCCTTGATAAAAAAAAACAATGAAATGGTGTTCTTCTAGAGTCTGATGTGGACAGCGGGCGCAATGTTTTTTGAATCGCACATAGAACTCAAAAAGTGTTACACCTGTCGATTGGAGAATGGAATAGATCTCTTTTCAGATAGTTTTTTTCTTGGATACAGGAAAAAACATTTTCATGAATAATCATTTAATATCTTACCACTCTTGGACTTCTTCTGGTTGAAGACTATGCAACCATTCCTCTGATGATCTCTCGTGTTAGAAGGGGAATGCCCTCCATTTTAACTTTTATTCTGCAACACCTCAGGGTCTATAGTTTTATCATGCATTTATAAATTTTTATATATTCTTGTTGGGTTCTTTACATGAAGGACCATAGAATTTAGGAAGAAATTGAATCAAATTATTGATCAATTCAAATTAATTTTCTAAGGAACAGATAACAAGTTGATTTCGTTGGTTAGTGAATTGTGGTGCACAATGATCGCACAATGTTTGGTAGGGATTTCCATCCATTATTATAGGTTAAAGTATTCAATTGATGTGTCACTTAAATCTATGAGAATTATTTATTTGAACTTTTATTGAAAATTTTTCTTTCTCTTTTTGGTTGTTGTGCATTTAATTTTTGGATTAAATTCTATTAAGTTGTTGTTTAAACTACAGGTCATTCAAAAGACAAAAAAATGTTTTTAAAAGGATTTAGACACTTCCTCACCAGGAGTAGTTCCATGTTTGATGCATGAAAGTTGTGGGCCATGGTTAATAAATTTTCAATTACCTATGTATAGTATAGTAATTGATCCTAGCTAGTCTCTTGAAGAGGAGTTCACACAAAACAATATTGTCACTTTTTAATGGTTTTATGAAAACAATTGGTTTTAATTAATTTTGAATGATGTGTGAGAAAAAAGAATCATTGTTTGATTTGTTCTAAAGAAATGAGAAAGATGGTGATATGAGTGGGTTTTTCTTGACCCAGTGCTTTACTATCATGGTTTCAAAAAAATTCTCCCTTTTCTTTCATTATCTAGTTAGAGTGAGAATTTTCTACTGAGTCCTCACTCCCTTGGGCCAAATAAATATGATAAGAATATTCCTTATCCAAAACATTAGATTTTCCTATCATCAATCCAATGTTTTTAGGATTTTAAATTATTTTTTTGATTAATTAGAGAAATCTCTATCCAGCAATTCTTATTCCCTAATAAAAAAATATCCCACATGTAAGCATGCACACATACTGACTACCATCCATCACTCACCACCCGACCCTAATGTGTCCCAACATATACAGATTAGAATTGGGTGGAGAGAGATATTATCATTGATCAAAGAAATATAAATTTACAGAATTAAAACCTAACACAACCACATTCCTAATTTAAAATTGAATTTATAATTGAAACCAGATTATGAAATAAGAAGGTATCCTATTGAAGTGAAACAACCCAAGCAAGCACATCGTTCCATCCTCCCCCTTCCCGATCACTAAATGATGCTACCCCTTCATGGATGGGGAAGTCTAGATGATGTGGGATAGGGGATAAATTACAATAATATAACAAAAATAAATTAATCTAAATAAGTTCGTTGTCCAATGCTTCCCTCACCGGTCGATTGGATGATTTGAGGATGGAATCGAAAGCCTTGAGAGGTGGGAACTCATCTTCTTTAAGGGGAAGATTCATTACTTCAAAAGTGGGTGCGTTTTATCCTCAATTAATGATCGAATAACTCCTTGACCCCTTCATTAAATATCTTCAATATTTTTCCATCCACCCTCAAAGGTTCAGTGTATTTGGATGCTTGGTGAGGGAGTTATGGCCTTTTTACTCCAAGTATTTTTATGTCCAGGTAGACTGGCCAAAATTAACATATCACATATTAATGACCATAAAACGGACTCTTCACATTTGGGATCCTTCATTAACTATGTTCATAATCTTCTTGTTTAGGCACCCTCAAAATTTCAGTTCCATTGGACACCTCATGCATGAGATATTATTTTTTTATTGGATATTTCTTTTGATGGATGAAATTTGCAAGAAGCTTCCATCAATTGGGTTCTTTAAAAATCCAACATAATGCATTCCAAACTCCATAAAATTTAATGTGAGAATAGATCATTGATTCCTATTTCATCTCCAAGTGGAATAAATTAAATTGTGTGATTCTAGTCTGAGATGTGTTCTCATAACTATGGTGGCGTCAGTGCTGTCCGCTTGGAAACTATTGAACTTCATTGATTTTTTAGGCTATTTTTGAATGGCCCAAAGGCCTTGTTTTTTATTTTATTATAGATAATACCCCGTTTAAGGGTTGAAGGGGAACTCTTACAGGACCCTTAGGCCCAAGGAACAAGGCCCAACATGACCTGTAATACATGACCTGGAGGCCCAGAGGCATACCATGCCCATAAATGACCCATAGGCCCATCCCACTATAACTTCCCCTCCCTAGCTTCTACATCATTGATCGCCTTTATCTCCCCATCTGCATTTATGATCGGCTAGCATTTCCCTGTACAAAGTTTCATGGTGCCGAGTCCCAATGTCAGTTGCCATACCCTCTCATTTTTCCAATCCGGTTAGCTCTGCTTCTGGTGACCAAAATACTCTTGATGTGAAAATTTGTCAAAAACATTTTTAAGCGACATTCCATTTTTATCCCAAAACACACCAAACATATTAAAATCATGAAAATCATCTCGAATTGAATAATTTAATGAGATTTAATAATTGATAATCAAAAAAAAATTGATGAAAATATTATCTCAATCAATTACCACTCAGGCGATGTAAGCCAATCCACCTCATGCGTCTATCATTATCACACACCTCACCTTTACCTTTTAGGTGGGTGTTATAAGGGGTTATGTTTCATGTAATTAATTACTAAATGTATAATACCATTTCATAAATAAAATTTTCCTTCCAATATTTTAATTTTCTGTTTGTTTTTTCTTAATGAAAAATGAAGAACTCGATAAACTGATTTTTTAGACATATATCTTACTCTTTAGAAAATATATAACTAATATAATAAACTATGTTATTAAAAATAATATTTATTTTAATAAAATTTTCTGTCTAAAACACTCTTATATAAATTTAAATGGAAAAAAAAATTTATTTTTTCCAAGTGTAAGAAATTTTACTATGCATTTTATTATGCTTTTTCTTCCCTCTATTATTTTTAAGAAATGAGGTTTTTTAAATTTAAATATTAAATTGATCATACTTGTAGAATTATTATGATGAAATAGACATAATTATTGAAATAATCTTACCCAAATTATGTTTTTAGGAATTTGTGATCATTTTCTAAAATATTGTGTTTTTTAGTGAATAGTAAAAATAAAATTTTTAGTTTTTGGTAAATTTAATGTCATCATAATGATGTAATAAGTAATAAAATTTATAGTCGAATATTGTGGATTAAAATAATTAAATAGGTTCCCCATATGTGTAATACCTTGGGAAAGACCATTTTTTTAAAAAGACCTCTTCTGAGGTGTCCAATGAAATTAATAAAAACTCCCTCACGTTTTCTATAAATACCCCCCCATTTCATCATTTTAGTCCATTAAAAATTCATTATACATGAAGAAAGGATGGTAATACCTCCAAACGTTTCCTCCCAATATGTCCAAAATTCCCTTGGTTTCTGATCTAATTATTTTAGGATTCACTCTTCAAGGTAAGGGAAATCTCAATTTCCCAATTCCTTTCAATATTATATTTTATGTGGTTTGACATTAAAATTTACATATCATGTTATTCTATCCATTTTATTCTATATCTTTACAATATTAATATAATTTTATTAATGTAGACCCTTTTCCCCTCTATTTTTAATGTTTTCTAAAACCATGTTTCATACCCATTATGCTGCTGAATTTACTTCTCAAAATTTCACTCATTTTTATAAAGAAATTATCTTATTTTATTTTTTGAATACACAAAAAACTTTCTTTTATAGGTTTATTCACCTAGATATAAAAATTATCTATCTTATTTTGGTATTAACATACATGAAACCTTCTTTAATTTTTTCACGTGTTTAATAATACATAAAAATCTTATCTTAAAGTACTTCCTAAAAACATCATGATTTTGATATGAAACATGTTTCTATTATTATTCACAGGTTATTTATGAAATTTTTTATTATGACATATGTGGATAATATTAATTAATACATATGAATGGTGTAACAACCCAAAATTTCAATAATGGAAATCCCTATTGATCTAATTAAATGCCTCGTTATGTAAAATTTTTATATAAAATGTCAACTTCTTTGGTTTTATGTTAAGAATTTTGACCATTTCTAATATAGAAATTAAAAATTTATCAACATATTAGAATAAATATATGGATTTAACAAATCCAATTTACTCAAACAAAGGAAACGATGCCTCATCAAGTAGAGGTTCCCCATATAAAGCCAATTTTTCAGAGCTCAGAAAGGAGTTGGCGTCATTGGGCTTCCCTCTTGACCAAGCCCAAGATGAGCTTGAATTTTTTAAGCTCGAGTGGTACCACCTATGAGAGAAATGGAAGTTGATGGAGATTACCACACGAGCAATGTTATCCGAGCCACCCCAAAGTCTATCACCATCGTACACCTTACACTTCAGTCTTATGCGGGTGTTATAAGGGGCTATGTAACAAGACCCTAATACTATGGTTATGTAGAATATTTTTTTATATAATAATGACTATACTTTCATTTTGTTATTGTTACCTTTTAAATAGTTTTTATTTTTAAAAAGCACAAATAGTATTTTTAGTTTATGTTCAACTAAGAAATATATTTTGATGTATTAATGGATTTTTGAATTAAATAATATTTTAATGAAATATTATTATTTTTATTATATTAATATTTATTAAATATAAAAGATCATATAATTTTATGAATTCAATTGTAATTAATATTATGGTTTGAAATCCATTTTTGTCAAAACCCATGAATTATTTATAAATGTCGGTTTTTATTTTAAAAGTGAAAATTAACATATTTATAAAATTATTTAGATAAAATAAATATTATTTCTATAATCAGGATAATGAAATTATCCAACGGTTAATTTTTCATAATTTTTTGAGACAGAAAAATTTATGGGTAAAAATTAAATACCATTTAAATATATAATGTGTTTTATAACATAATAATCACCTAATATTGATGTAATAAAATACAATAAGATTTATTTTAGTTCATTATCTGTTTTACCATTATAATAATGTGGTTTTGGTTTTGTTTGACTTATTTTACAGAGCATTAATGGACCCTTCAAGACTTATTATACATCTTGTCCTTTTAAATTTATTTCCTTGTGAGTGTGACTCACCTACATATACGAAACCCCATTATTTTAAAAATTTTGGACTTTGGCCTTATAAAATATTGTTTTCCACATCCCTTTTCCAAAAACCATTGTCTGGTTGTGGTTTGGATTAGTTTAATGTGAGGTCTCCCAAACCTAAATAATAAAGAATTCCCTCAAATTTCCTCTATAAACCCACCCAAGCTCACACGTTTTCCTCACTAAAAGCATATGGAGTTCGTCTAACCTCTTCCCTCCTCACTATATAATCCACCAAAGGTGCCCCAATATCCTAGTAAGCCTCTCTCAAGCCTTTGGAAGCACACATCCAAGTAAGTGTTTTTCTTCATTTCTCATTTTTTTTCCAATTTTAGTAATGTTGTTATGCCATTTTAATTTTAATTATAAATGTTGGGGTATAGATTAAAAACTCTCACATACTTCCCTATTTATGTTTTAATGATGGTAGTCCCATTTCTCTCTCATTAAATACCTCCCATATTCACCAGTTACTATGCTGAAATTCTGAAAGAAATTTCTCTCTCTTCTTTTACAGTCAAGAAATTATTTTGTATCGTGACTCTAAATTCTATTATAATTGTTGTGACATGAATCTATATGACCCCTTACTTTCCATTTCATGTATATATGATGGTATTCCCCTTTCTATCTCATCGACCATTTTTATGAAGTCTTACGTCACACCGTTATGCTGCCAAAATTGCACCGATTTTCTAAGCCAATGTCATTGTGTAGTGAATATCATTCCCATTTTTCTATCAAGAGTATTCAACATTATGCACATTTTCATATTTATTATAAAGACCAATGTATTAATTTCACGATCCTTGATCATGGAATAAATTATTATGTTTTATGAATCCAAGATATATGATCCATGTGGCACACTTATCCATGAAATGAAATGTTTAAGAAGGGTGTTCCCTTATAACACTCCAATGCATTGGGTAAAGTATAGTATCATGATATTTCATGTGAAATGGGTTTTTACTCAGGATAATTCAAGTGAAATGAGGTTTTACTTGTGCTACATGTGCAATGAGGATTTACTCATGCGCCATGGGCAATGAGCCTTGGCTCATGCTAATTCCATGTTAAGTGTTGTTGCCACATTTCCATGTTATGATTATCATGATTTATCATGAATTTATGTTTTTTCTTATCTTTTCCTCAATTGATATGCCTATTTTCTAACATTTATTGTAATCCTCATGTTACTCCATGATTATTCCCTTACTGGGCTTTATAGCTCACCCTTTTCTTATGCATGTCCTCAGGTTATCCCATGCAATGCTAAGTACTAGGGAATATAGTGGTAATATAAAAGATTTTTTCAATAAAGATATTGTATTTCATGTTTTAAGTTGTTATATAATCATTCTAATCACCAAATACACTAGACAAATCGATCTTCTATGTTTTATCATGTGAAGTTTTTGTAATAAATTATGTTTAATTGTGTAACAAAACATCATGGTTGTGATAGTTGGTATTAGAGGATAGGTTTATTCATTTTTGGGATTAGTATTAAAAAACCCTAGTGAAACATATAGACCAGACTATGTATAATAAAAACATCTCTAAGTCTTGGTGAGTATTTAGTAAGTGGTTTATCAAGAAAATACATCCCTATCTGGATACGAGCAGGTAGAGGCGGCTCTGGCACTGATGTATCCTAGGGGTAAAACTCGAAAACTCCGCTTTGAGCTAGACTTGAATGGGAACTGGTACAAGAAAACACGCCTTTCTACACTCTTGGTTATGACACTCCCAGGGGATATTCAATGGTAAATTCACAAGCTTAGTATGAACCATTATTAAGGGACCAAAAAATTACCAAAACATATATGTTATAAAGTACATCATGGATAACATAGACTAAAGACAAGATATCCATATGTTAAGGAAATAAAAGTTATTTATAAGTCATCAGTATTTTCCTTGTATTACCCTTTATGTGTTACCCCTAACATTCCTTTTATTCCATCCAATGTCCGGTAATAAGAGGACTCAGGCTAGCAACTGATGTGAAGATCAATGTGACGATTTTACTAAAGAGATGCCCAATCTGATGGGAGCAGGAATCGTGAACTTTGTCATGCTTCTCTCTCATCTGACTCATGCATTGAATAGAAACATGGGCCAAGAGGAACGTTGACCCCCCCTAACAATAAACAAGTCTCTATCAAGAGCTTCATGAGACAAAGGCCTCCTACTTTTAATGGATCAACACCATTGAAAAGTTCTTCTCCATCCTTCAATGTTCTAAATAAGAGAATGTTCTCTTGGCTTCTTATCATATGGAGGGTGAATCTAATCAATGGTGTACATTGATAAAAAATATAATTCTTGGGGAGGAGATCGAGGTGTTGGAATGGATGGATTTTCAGAAGATGTTTTTCGATAAATATTTTCCGCGCAGCCTCCGGCTTTTGATTGAATGGTACTTCCTTGCCCTCGAGAAAAAAGTTGACGAATCTGTTGGATTGTAAGATAAAAACATCACAAGGCTAGCATGATATGCTTTCAGCTTTTTCATTACCCCCAAATGAAAGGTTTACCACTTCTTTGGTGGGCTAAAACCTAGCCTTCAGAAAGCGCGGGTGATCCATGACTTTGACAGCTATGAGGAAATTGCCCGATATCCCTCAAGGTTGAAATGGAGATCAGAGAATCTCAAGGGTATCATAGGGATAAGAATCATAAGGCAGAATTCAATGCGGGTGGCCCAATGGATAAATACAACAGTGCTATGAATATCCAGCATGCCACTTGCTAAAGGTGTGGAAAGAAGCACCCTAGAAATTGCCTGAAGGGGAGGAGGAAATGCTTTAGGTGTAGAAGAGAAGGGAACCGAGCAATTAATTGTATACTGAAAAGACCCATAACTGCAACATAGGAGAGGAATGCTCTATTCGAACCTCAACATGTGGTTCATTTCTATAAATGAAAAAAAACTAGGGCATCTTGCAAATCAGTTCCCTATGCCAAGGGTTTTCGAAGGCAACCAACAACCTCCAAGGAAGAAAGGGTGAAATTTTTCCATCACTAATGCTGAAGTGACTCCCGAAAACGATCTGGTGACATGTATGCAAGTTATTTAATCAAGAATTGTGAGCATACTTTTTGAGTCAGGTTCTACGTATTCTTTTATAACTCAAAGGTTTAGTATAATAATCTCATCACCACTGCAAATCATGGAAGTGAAGATGCCGGTGAGTACGAAAAATGGGGAATTCATTGCATACCGTGAATATAACTCCTCGCATGTCATAATATGTGGATTAAACTTCTCGGAGAACCTCATCATACTCCCTCTGGTGTAATTTGATGCAATTCTTCGCATGGATTGGCTTTCCTTATATAGAGCCAATATAAATTGCTGTGAGAGGGAAATCACCCTCCATATAGAGAATCAACCCCTGATTCTTTACAATAGTAATGAGGAAGATGAATCTTCTTTTGATCCATCATCTCAGGTATGGATATTACTACCCTATGATCATGTGTATCTATCTTAGATGATTGAGTCAAAGGAGTAAACCATCCTAGAAGACATTCCTATTGTGAGGTAATTCGCTGAAGTGTTTCCCGATGAATTTTCAGGTCTTCCTCCTAGAAGAGATGTTGAATTCTCCATTGATCCTATGTGTGGGGCATTGCCAATATCCAAGAATCCATATATAATGTCTGTTGTGGATCTTGAAGAGATGAAGAAACAACTAAAGGAGAATATAGATAAAGGTTTTATACACCCAATTGCTTCACCACGGGGTGCACCGGTCCTCAAGGTCAAGAAGAAGGATGGGTCAATGCGTCTTTGCTTCGATTATTGTGAGCTCAAAAAATTCATGATAAATAACAAGTATCCTCTCCCACTAATTGATGACTTGTTCGATCAGTTTCATGGAGAAAAAATACTTCTCCAAGGTGGATTTGCCATCGGGATATTATCGACTATGGGTGAAGAAGGGAGATAACCCCAAGACTACTTTTTGTACAAGATACGGGCACTATGAATTTATAGTAATGCCTTTAGGTCTTAATAATGTTCCAAAAATCTTCATTGACTTGATGAATAGAGTCTTTAGATATTACCCTGAAAAATTTGTGGTTGTATTTATAGATGATATTCTAATATACTCTTAGAACTAAGGTGGATCATGAGGAGCATCTAAGGACTGTACTAGAGACCTTGCAGAATGAGAAGCTCTATAAAAAATACAAAAAGTGTGAGTTCTGGTTGAAGTAGGTCTCATTATTGTGCCATATCAAAACAAGTAATGGGATATATTTGGATCCCTCCAAAATAGATGCAATTGAGGGGTGCTTGAGGCCAGCATCGGTAATAGATATTCGTAGCTTGTTGGGGTTAGCTGGATATTATCGACGATTTGTGATAAATTTCTCACGATTGTACAACCCTCTTACCAAGCTAACTCGGAAGGGAGTAATGTTATCTTGGAGTGATGAATGTGAAGAAAGCTTCATGGATTTAAAAAGGAGGCTTACCACTGCGCTCGTGCTCACTTTACCCACAAATGGAGAACTTTTTTTGGTATTCAGTGATGCTTCGAAGAAGGGCATGGGATGTGTGTTTATGCAAAATGAAAACATCATTATCTAAACTTCAAGTAAATTTAATTGTCATGAACATAACTATCCAACACATGACCTCGAGTTGGCTGCAGTGATCATCGCTTTGAAATTTTAGCGGAATTATCTCTTTGGGAAGAAGTGTCAAATAAACACGGACCAAAAAAGCCTTAAGTATATATTCACATAGAAAGAGTTGAACATGCACCGACGAAGATCGTTAGAGCTGATCAAAGACAGTGACTGCTCAATCCATTACCTCCCTGGGAAAGAAAACAAGGTGGCAGATTTCCTATGTAGAAAGGACCCAGTGATTCTATCCCGGATGAGAATTGAAAAGGATCCAATCTTATTAGATTTGATGAAGATGGACATGGGAATCATATAGAATGGAACATCATCAATCCATTCACAAATTATTTCTCAACCGTCACTTTTGGAAAGGATAAAAGATGCTAAAAAATATGATGTGGTAATTCAGGAAAAATTGGAAGCTATTGGAAAATGGAAATCCTCAAAGATTAATGTTAATGAAGAAGGAATTGTGAGATTTCGGAAAAGACTACGTGTACCATCATTTCCGGATCTGAAGAAGGATCTTTTGGATGATGCACATAGTTCAAATTTCTATATTCACCCAAAAAAACGTGAAGATGTATCGAGATCTCTGAGAGCATTACTGGTGGGATAATATGAAGAAGGAGATCCCTGAATATACATCAATGTGCCTAGTGTGTCAGAAATTGAAGGAAGAGAGGCAGAAGTCTAAGGTGATTATGCAACCATTTCTCATACCAGAATGGAAATGGGAGAAAATCATCATGGACTTTTTCACAGGACTTTTGATGATATCTAAAGGAAACAATGCAATATGGGTTGTTGTGGATCATCTTAAAAAAGCTGCATACTTCATTTCTATTTGGGAGGATTTATCATTGGATCAACTGGCATGGATATATATCAGTGAAGTGGTAAGGCTTCATGGAGTACCACTATCTATTGTGTCTGATTGAGATCCAAGAATCACATCTATGTTTTGGATGAGTCTTCAACATGCTCTGAATACTAAATTGAACTTCAGTATGGCCTATCATCCTAAAACTGATGGCCAATCCAAGTGGACTATCCAAAAAATTGAGGACATGTTGTGAGTGTTGTCAATGGACATTAAAGGAAGATGGGATCAACATCTACATCTGGTTGAGTTCTCTTATAATAAAAAGTTACACTCGAGCATCCAAATGGCACCATATGAATCCCTTTATGGGAAAAGGTTAAGAACACTGGTGTGTTGGGATGAGGTCAGTGAGTATAAGCAGCTTGGACCAGAAATGGTTGAAGAAATGGTGGAGAAGGTGAAAACCATTAAGCCTCAAATCAAGGAATCCCAGAGTCGACAGAAGATTTATGCTGATAACTATTGATGAGACCTTGTGTTTAAAGTTGGAGACCTGGTATTTCTACGCATATCATTGTGGTAGATGTTCATGAGGTTTGGAAAGAAAGGGATGTTATGTCCAAGGTACATTGGCCCCTTCGATATTCATGATCATGTTGGGGCTGTGGCCTATCAACTAGAACTTCCACCTACCATGGACAAATTAAATGATGTCTTTCATGTATCCCTCTTAAGGAAGTATATATTGGACCCTTCACATGTACTCTCTTCAAAGTTGGTACAGTTAGAGGATGACCTTTCTTATGAGGAGAAACCAGTGAAGATCTTAGATCGTAGAGAAAAAGTTCTATGAAATCATACAATGCCCCTTGTCAAGGTGTAGTGGTGAAACAAATAATTTGAAGAATCAACATGGGAATCAGAGGAAATGATGAAGCAAAGTTACCCACATCTTTTTTAGTGTGGGAAAAGGGAATTTCGTGGGATATATTTTTTAAGGGAATAAGATTGTAACGTCCCAGACATTCATTAGTGGAAATCCATCTTGATTTAATTAAATGCCTATTTATGTAAAATGTTTATATAAAATGTCAACTTCTTTGGTTTTATGTTAAGAATTTTGACTGTTTATAATATAGCCATTGAACAGTGATCACCTGATTAGTATAAATATAATGCTTTAACAAATCCAATTTACTCAAAAAAAAAAGAAGTGATGGCTTCATCCAGTAGATGTTCCCCATACAAAGCCCATTTTTCAGAGCTTAGAAAGAAGGGGGAAGCATTGGGTTTCACATTTGACCAAGCCCAAGCTGAGCTTGAATTTGTTAAGCTTGAGCGGGACTACCTACGAGAGAAATGGAAGTTGACAGAGATTACCACCCGAGCAATGTTATCCGAGCCACCCCAAGAGTCTGTCACCATCACACACCTTACTCAACTGTCTTATACAGGTGTTATAAAGGGATATCTAACAAGAACCTAGTACTATGGTTATATACATTATTTCTTTATATAATAATGAATATACTTTCATTTTATTATTGTTACCTTGTAATAAATTTTTTCTTTTTAAAAAGAAGAAATAATATTTTTAGTTAATGTTCAACTAAGAAATATATTTTGATGAATTAATGGATTTTTGAATTAAATAATATTTTAATAAAATATTATTATTTTTATTAAAATTATTTTTATTAAACATAAATGATCGTATAATTTTATGAATTCAATTTTAATTTTTATTACGGTTTGAAAGCCATTTTTTCAAAACCCGTGAATTTTAGATAAATGTCAGTTTTTATTTTAAAATTGAAACTTAATATATTTAGAAAATAATTTTGATAAAATAAATATTATTTTTGGAATTAAGACATCAAAAATATCCAATGGTGAATTTTTCATAATTTTATGAGATAGTCAAATTTTTGGGTAAAAATTAAATACCATTTAAATATATAATGTGTTTTATGACATCATAATGACCCAATAGTGATTTAATAAATTACAATAAGATTTATGATCGGCAAATAAATGTTTTAACATTAATATAATGTGGTTTTGTGTTTTTTTTTGACTTATTTTACAAATAATTAATGGACCCTTCAAGATTTATTAAACATCTTGTTTTTTTAAATTGTTTTCCTTGGGAGTGTGACTCATCTCCAAATAATCAACCCCATTTTTTTACAAAGTTAAGACTTTGGAATTATAAAATATTGTATTCAAAATCCCTTTTACAAAAACCATGGGCAAAAACCACCGGCTGGATTGTGGTTTGGATTAGTTTAATGTGAGGTGTCCCAAACCTAAATAATAAAGAATTACCTCACCTTGCCTATATAAACCCTCTCAAGATCCCACTTCCTCCTCACTCAAAGCCTTTTCAGTTTGTCCAACCTATTCCCTCTTTTATATATAATCCTCCAAAGGTTCTCCAATCTCTCAAAATGCATCTGTCAAACCTTTGGAAGCACACTTCCAAGTAAGTGTTTTTCTTCCTTTCTCATTTTTGTTCTATTTTCATAATGTTGTTATGCCAATTTAATTTAAATTATTAATATTGGGGTATAGGTTTTTACCTCCCCCATACTTACATTTTTATTTTTGAATGATTGGAGACCCCTTTATTCCTCATTAAATTCCTCCCATGTACACCTATTACTATGCCGAAATTCTAAAAGACAGTTCTCTCTCTTCTTCTACATTCAAGCAATTATTTTGTATCATGACTCTAAATTAAATTAACATTCTAGGGACATGTATCTATGTGACCCCCTTACTATAAATTTCATTTACATATGGTGAGATTCCCCTTTCTTTGTCATCAACCATTTTTATGAATTCTTACGTCACGTCGTTACGCTGCTGAAATTGCACCGATTTTCTAAGCCAATGTCATTGTGAAGTGAATAACATGCAAATTTCTCTATCAAGGGAATTAACCTTTATAAACATTTAATTATTTATTATAATTTTCCATGTATTAATCCCACATTCCTTTATTGTTGAATAAATTATAATGTTTTTTGAATCCATGTTATATTATCCATTTAGAAAACTTATGCATGAAATGAAATGTTTAAGAAGGGTGAACCCTTATAGCGCTCCAATTAATTGAGTAAAGTATAGTATCATGATACGTCATGTGAAATGGGTTTTCACTCATACTAATTCAAGTGCAATGAGGTTTTACTCATGCTTCACATGCAATGAGGATTTATTAATGCTCTATGTGCAATGAGCCTTGGCTCATTCTAATTCCATGTTAAGTGTTGTTGCAACATTTCCATGTTATGATTATCATGATTTATTATTCCTTTGTGTTTATTCTTCTCTAGTTCTCTATTCATATTCCTATTGTCTAACATGTATTGTATTTCTCATGTTATTCAATGATTATTCCCTTTTCGGGATTTATAGCTCACCCTTTTATTATGCATGTCCTCAGGTTATCCCATGCAATGCTATGTACTAGGGAATGTAGTTGTCATGTGAAGGAAGTTTTCAATAATGATGTTGTATTTCATGTTTTATGTTGTTATGTAATTATCATAATAACCAAAGACACTATAACTTTCGATCTTTTATGTTTTATCAGGTGAAGTTTATGAAATCAATTATGTTTAATTGTGTAATAAAAGATCAGGGTTCTGATAAATGGTGCACCTAGATAGCACTGCAATTAATTTGGTAAATAATATAATCTATAGAGATGAAATGTTTTATGATACCTTAGTGAATAAGCTTGGTAAATTTTATGACACCTCGGTGATAAAAATTGGTGAAATTACTATAAATGACTCAATAAAATGTTTTAGCCACACATACTTATTATTATTATTATTATTATATTCATCTTTCTCATGCCTTTATATACTTACTGAAGTTATTATTGATATTCCTAAAGATTGCAAGAAAATTGTTTCCCTTGTTTTCTCTTACTGGGCATTATCATCACCCTTTTCTTTGATATATGTCCCCAGATTATGAGATGTAGTAGTTGAACATTTGATGAACCTATGATGAATATTTTTATGTGTATTAGAATAATGCTTTATTGTATTCATATATTAGGTACCTTATTTCCAGGAAACTAGAAATTTGTTGATCTAGTGTTTGTAAAACGGTATGTAAATATATGTCATAAAAATGTCGGATTTCATACCATGTTATGAACCAATACTTTTTATATAAGGTGTTTATACTACCTTTTACAAGTTATATCATGAATCCCCTTATTTATCTATATGGTAATCTTCATGTAATGATACTATTTTCATTTTAATATGATTCAATTTTACTAAAGTTTTTACCATTTGTTGCTACAATCTCATCATCAGTCAAGATTGTTTATGATTATGCTTCAATTGATGAAATAATATTATCCAACTACAAATAAATTTCGAAAAATTTCTTAAACACTTGTTATTCATTTTATATTCAAGTAATAGTTCAATTTTTTCCACTCATTGGTACATAAGATAATTTAGAAATTTGTTTTTATAAAAATAAAACATTATTTCTTCTTTTGGTGGGAAATCTGTGTTCTTTAAAGACTAGTTTTTCTAAAAAAATTTAATATTATCGTATTATATCTAATGGATTTTTTTAATCATGTATAACCTTTTTACAAAACGTTTTTTAACGGAATATACTTGTCATTTTCCGAGTAAGGTGTTTTTCTAATCATTTATAGTGTAAAAGGATATTCAGAATGTATGAACATACCCTCCATTATGAAGACCATTTCCTTAAGTTTTACTTTCTATGTTTACAAGGATTTTTAAGTAATTTGTTTTCCATATTATTGTGGAATTTTGTTCATGTTGAAATGGATTTCAGAGAAAAAGTGTTCCCAAATTTATTTTATGTTTAAAAGGTGTTTTAAATGATTATCCAATATTCCATTATATGATTTCAAAATATTTTTATAAAGAAGATGATTTAAATGTTTTCAAGGATTATTTTATAAATTTTCAATGTATTTTAAAATAAAAAGGTTTTAATTTTTTTTGAAGATTCCTTATAATCATTCAAGTTTATTTTCAAGGAAAATGTTCTTAAAAATGGTTTATGTTTTAAAAGAAGTTTTTTAAAAGTGTAAAATATTTTTTCTTTGAGAAATTTTTTAAACAATTATTTCCTCATTCCATTATATGATTTAGTTTTTTTATGGAAATGTATTATACATAATTAAAATGATTAAATATGTGATTTTCATAAAATAAATCAAGTGATCTTTCAAAATCCATTTCTATATAAGGTAGAATACTTGGTTTTAGTTTCGGATTTTCTAAGGATGTGATATAAGGATACCATTCATATTATTTCTCTAAATGATCTATTTTTTTAATGGATTGGTGAATATGAAACTTGTTTCTCTTCAATGAGTTATATCATGATAAATAGTTAGGAAACCCACTTCTTTCTTGGGTTATTCTAGAATGAAATGATTATGAAACCTATATATTTTCCATAGGTTATTATATAACTAAATTTTGATGATCCTCTGTTCATTTACTAGGTTATTATATAATGTTAATAAAACCCACGTCTTTTTATAGATTGTTATATGATACAAGTTCAACTATTTTTTGGCACACATATGTATGATCTTATTATGTGATGTATGGGGAATATATCTCCCTCTAATGAATTGGGTAATGTTAAGTTGCATATAATATTAAAGGGTATATATTTTTTATCCTAAGACCAAAAACATGAGGGTTCAAGGGTTATAGATCAAGCTCAAAAACAAGAGGGTAACCAAGTTGTTTTCCCAATCCTGAAACAGATGCACATGTTCTTAAACCAAGCCTGGAGTAGGTGAATAGGGTTTATCCCTAGAATGATATGTTATGAAGCTATAAATTGGATACCTTGGAATAATATTTTTTATGTTTATGTGTATACAAAATATTATGTGTCTTATTCCTTATTTATTATTTTATAGATTATTCTATTGATTCCATTATGATTCATACCTTATGAACACCCAATCATTATTCCATGTCTCGTGATTATGATCCTTTGTTAGCAAGGTACGATATTAAAATGTTATTTTCAAGTTCAAATACCATTTTTTTCAAGTTGGGATTATGTACTTTGTATATTTAACCTTAATGAGAATTAGAGCTCACCATTTATTATGTTTCCTTTCCCTAGGTAATGAAAAAATAATTTAAGTGGATATACTAAAGAGGTTGAACATTGTGAGAAACATTGTTCATCTTTTTCTACGATAAATAATTTTTTTCATGTTTCCCAAAAAACAAAGAAATTATAGTACTTGGGGATGTACTTTTGAAATATTTTGAATATTTATCCTTATTTATGTAATCTCCAAATATATTTAGCCTGGGTTTCTATACTTTTGTTTATACGAATGAAAAAAAATTATATATAGAGTCAAGGTTGCTGATGTTGGGTTTTCTACCTATGCACTCTCTCTAAAGATATATGTATTCTATTTTCCCTATAACATTCTTATTTGAGAGGTTATATATGAAATAACCCATTATTTTCTTATTATATCTATTTAAGGTACACATTATACCCTAAGAAGATAGTTTTCTTCTAGAACTTTCCTGAACAGACACCTCACAACCCTATAAATGTGTATACGATAATAAATATTTCATTCATCGCATCAAATCAGAAGGTATTCTATTTTTCAATGTAGTTGTAAGTCAGTTTTTAATGTGTTATATAGACTATAATTATTATCCTAAATGGATAATGGAACATTTTGATAAAAATATATAGACAATACCAGTTTAGGAATGGTATGGTTCCTCCTTTCTGTGACACCATTCAATGGTGGTATGGAAGGAGGAGTGACTTTGAATAAAATCAAAAACTCCAATTGATTCTTAAGGAACACTTGGTCATGAAACTCCCCACTTAAATTATAATAAAGATTATTTATATTTTTACAATTTTGGATTTATTATTTATTCTCAAATTATTTTAATTTCAAAAATGGATTGGAATTATGCCCCATTAAGTAGACATATACAAATATTACTCTAGTTAATAAAAAAATTAAAGAAGTAAGAATACCCATCTATACATTCTATTTAAAGACTTATTCCATCATCAATGTGTACCATTACTAGAATCTATTTACTTGTTTTATCCATAACAAAAAAAGGTGGATTTTTCATTATTCCTTGTAAATAAGAATGAAATCTATCTGGTGGGTTTGGCTTCAAGAACTCTAAATAATCATCTTGATATATCTTTTTAAACTATTTCATTAATAAATAACCATATCTGTGATTCCTCTACTTAATGTGATTTGAATCATGTAACTCAGATTCATTATCAATTGAAAATACATTGTTTTCATTATTTAATATATAAATACCATTGAATATATTTTTCATACCATAACATATATATTTTTTATTTTAATAATATATCTTGTCATATAAATTTATAAAAAATCATTAAATATCAAGTAAGGATACAAAAAAAGGTTTTTGGTAGTACTGGGTACCCAATTTCATTTTTTTCATAACCAATATCATCTTAATTTGTCATAGAATGTGGTAGTATTCAATAATATAGGAAATAAGGAATTATCCATTGGTAGGTCAATGATCCACCTCTCTTGTGTAAATATTATTAAATCTAGAGTGTTCTGGAATTTTATTACTTATGTGAGTTCAAATATCTATATATGATACCCAATTAGTATATATGTATTTATTTTACTTGTTAATGAATGCACCAAAATATTACTCATGTATTTTTAACTGGATTAAATTATTATTCTAGTTTCCCAACATTACCCATTAAAAATTATTGCATCTGATTTATTGACTTATCTTTGGATCATCCACTTATTTGGAAGGATGTTGCATTAGAGCTTTATGCTTGGAGTGATAATTGAAGCCATTTTCCATTCTATTCATTTTAATAAATATATGGATCACTTTATTTTTATATGTCATGTCATTTTCAACATGGAGAATAAATTTATGAAGTTATAAGATAATTTCTAAAAATTTCTCATATTATCATTCACAATGAAAATAGGGAACATCTGATGTATTTAGGATTATATGAGATCTATTCAAACTCATTTGGAATCTAAAACCCTGTGATTTCCAATTACACACTATATCCAATAATATTGACTACCTATGTCTCAAAAGGTGCTAAATCATTAATTTTTTACAATAATATTACCCTAGGGGTCTCATATCACTCATCTTTCCTTTACTTGACTAAGACCAAAATATAAATAGTATATTTTATACACATACTTTTACTCATGATTATTTAAGAGGTCATTTTACATGGATGATAGAATGAAACAATATTCTTTTACCCCATCATCCATATTTTCCATTTTGAGGGAGAGTTCCTCCAATCATTATTCTTTACAATTAACTTTAGGAACATGGGTTTTCAGTATGTGTAATTTATTGTTAAGGCATATTTTAACCCACAAGAGCCTTTACAATTCCTAGAAATTCAAAATAATTGTAATCTTAACCTTCTCTAATGTAGATCATTGTGATAAATTTCATATAACATTACATCCCATATTTATAATAAGAGATGTATTTTAGTAAATTTCTGTGGATTAAAATATAAGATGATAAAAATTAATAATTTAATATCCTACTATTTTTCAAAACACAATTTCTCCCACCATAGTTTTGGAATTTTTTATCACATGTATACTCTTTTGGAAGAATATCTATATTCCCATCATCATAACTTATATAGAGGCCTGAAAGCCTATTAAAAATTACTTAGGTCAGCATGAGATGAAAGCCGCATTAACTCACAGCTCCTTGATCCATTGAGTAGACTAACCTATGATGAAATCTTTGAAATTTATTTTAGACACACCTTAATAAATTCTTTACAAAGTATCCTAGAGGTTATAAAACCTTAATATGAACTATATTATGTTATCTAAATCAAAATTGAGAGGTTACATAACAATTTAAATCACCCGAATAGTGGATGTAAATCACTTTGAACTATCCCATGTTGTAGAAGAATTTTTACATAATATTTTATTTAAGGTATTTTTTACCCTTTTGCATAAATTTTCCATTGTAATTGATTACATTTGTGTTAATATTATGTGAATTTTTACTCACATAATTAACCATGACCTGGTAAAATTTATACATAGATAATTTTTTAATTCAATTATACATGATTATTAATTTGTTAATTTAATGATAATGTATCCATATATAATTAACCATGGATCTTAAAAATATAAAATTAATATAGTGGTGTGATCATAATATTTTCTAAAACATGAATTATTTAGTGGAAGAAAAACAACCCTTTATCATAGGGATATAAGTCTTAGAACCATGCACGGTTTAATTTTTACAAATCAACACATGCACCTATATACCTCTTGTATTGGTTTCACTGCAGATCCATCATTATAGTGTATTTTTTTATTTGGGAGCTCTATCAATTACACATTCATTGAATGAAACAAGAGTGAGGGGTTAAAATGGATAGATTATGTGGTTTTACATAAAATAAATTATGGCAAAGCATGCCCTATATTGTATAGATTAATGGTTGAAATGAAAACCATCAATTTAATATGATAATAATAAATTAAAATAAATACAACACATACACATTTATATATAAGATCATGATCGTCATAATAAGAAAATAATGAAAAAATGCAAAATAGATAAAATTAAATTAAATTCAATCATTAATAAAAATATAAACACTCTTGGATTAATTAAATTAAATTAAATTGTAAATTATTTTATCTTAATGTCCATATTAATAGTGTTCACGATTTAAACCACATGTGGACTCATGGAATGTAAATTGGTTCTACTATATTTTTAGATAATCACATGAAATTAATTGAGAACTTATTAATAATGAAAAACATTGTAACATAGTAAGAAAACTAGTGGATAACAACATAATTTAGTTTTAATACAGTGATTAAGTATTTTTCATGTAAGTTAATTCTATTAATTTTTGTGTGACTGCATGGTTTTTAAAAATTAGGCACATTACATATTCATTACATTATATGATTCCATGATATACATATAGGGTATCAAAAGGTATCTTATCTTGGATAAATGATGTGTACAAACAATCCACATGATTTATATTTCTCTTATTTTATGTTTATGAAATCCACCTACGGAATTGGTGTGTGTTTCAGTGATTGACATTAATGAGGTACAAACCTTGTACACTAGCTACTTAGAGTGTATCCTTCATGTTTATCACATGTTAGTACAGATATTTGTGAATTAATGCCTAACAGGTATTTAACACTCTATATTCTAAGAAATTATCTCTTAACAAATATAAACTTAATAACGTGCACCTCAACTACATGTAATAGATTCTAATCATCAGGATGTCTCCCATCACAATCCTTGAGAGGCTTGAATCCAGCTAATAAGGAACTCTATCAATAGATCACTATCTACCTAGTTTCTACATCTTCAATCTATTTAAACACATACTTTTGAACCCAGAATAATATCCTACTTTTTATTCGCCCTTAAAATTTTGTACCAGTTGATATTCGGCTTCAACTCAATATCAAATACCATTTTGTTTTCTTCCTTACAAGTTCTCTTATTCTTCCCCATTTACAGATTATATAGTTCACAGTTTAATCAATTAACATATTTCACCTCATTATTTATCTTTATTTTTACACGTAGGTTACCTGATAATAATGGTTTAAAATTTAGAATAAATAATATAACAAAACTCTTCCCATGTTCTATAAAATATATTTTCACAATTTTTATCTGTGTGTTTCTGCATGATCAATATATTCATTTATCCACCTTACCCATTTTCTCATGGTAAATTAAATTATTGTCCTTGTATTTTCATCTATCTTTTATATTATTTAGTTTTTACTCTATATGAATTAGGTTGGATCTCATCTTCTTTAATATTATGGTGTGAGGAACACATTTTTTCATATCTTCATTTACATCAAATATATTTTTTCTTTAAGTACTAAAAAATTAATCAACACTCAAAAAATAATCAAATTGAATATTCAGCCACTCAAGTACATAATAGAACCACATATAACATAGTCTATCATTAAACAAAAATTTCCAAGTAATCTATACAACATTCATCCCAACACATGAGTCTTTGAGTTTATCTTCATTTTGATAAATAGATAATGATTTTAAAATAATATCATTTGAAAAATATATTTGGATATAGTACTAATACTTCATCTCATATCATACATCAAACTTAAATTAACCTTGGATAATTTCTCTTCAAATATTCCTGATATTTGGGTCATTTGAGAAAAACTAATGAATCTTATGAAATATTTTTAAATAAAACTATTATATTTATGAAAAATTAATTTTTAGAATTAAAATTATGTCAAAGTATCTCTTATATTTAATATTATTCTTTAAAATTTAGATGATAAAAATCTAATGATTCCAACTTGTATTTAATGTTTTTGATGTTTTCATCAATGAGAATAAGTTAAATAAGTATCCTAATCAATTTTTATGTTTATATATTAGATAAGGAAACTCACATTAAATTCTATGTTACTCTCAAAATTTTTATAAGTGTTAAAGTCATATTGTGGAGTAATAATTCACACAGAATTCATTTCATAAGTATATGAATGTCCTACAAATAAATAATATCCATTCATATAACTTGAAAAGTCAACTGCTGTTTGTATTTATTAATTTATAAAATGGTAGATTTTAAATCCAAAATATATTCCTAATGTTAAACACTCTATCACTGAAGATTTACACTCTACCCGAAGTCACAAAATATATCATGAATTCAAATGGTGGCATAAATTATAAAAGATGAAGTCATATGTTTTTGGATTTTCCCTTTTATTTACTTTGTTCAATGTCGATTGATATACTCCAAATACACACACTATAAGTTGAAACTATGATTTTAAGTAATTATATTAAATAAAATTCATATGTTCACCTTGTAGACATATTTTAAATTTAAAAGATCCAGAAATGTTTGATGCTCCATTATGAAATTCACATTTCAAATTCCTTTAAATTTTTAATTGGGGAATAAAGTTTAATTCTTTAAAAATTATATTACACTAGGTAAAAATTTATATAATGATGTTTTATGTTCTTTATTAAGTCATATGATTAATTATTTTGATCAATAGGAAAAGTCTTATGATCATGGAATTCTCCATTTTTCTAGTAAAAATAAAAAATCCATATTTCCTTAAAATTAATACCTGGATTCTTAAAAGTGAATCCAGAAATTCAAAAAATATAAAAATCAATACCAACTTCTTCTAAATACATGAATATATATCTCACCAATATTAAACCTTAAAAACCTTTGAATGACCTATCTAACATAATTATATAACTGCTTCTCATTATAAATGTAGGAAGTTTTCACATCTATATTGCTAGAAGTACTCTCAGTAATTCAAAGGTGTTGTAGGAAACATTGGAACACCTTTATAAATTCATGTATATGTTTTTCCATGGTGAAGAAATCATATGATCATCAATTTTTTTAGGATTTTAAATTATTGATTTCCCACCATATTGTTTATAATGAATCCATCCTGATTTCCATTTCCAAATACAAATGGGAGACACCTACTTCATTTATTGGAGGTATACATCAATCTATCACCCATAAACTACAATTATTTACTATACTACAATAAATACATTATCCATAATGAAAATTGAAGAAGAAAATATTCACGGTAAATTCAATATCCCTCTTTATATTTTTTTGTTAATTCCAATTTCATCAAACAATCAATGTATTTTACTCGCCCTAATTAACTATCAATTCAAGGTGAGGAAATATTTTCTCCCACATAATGTGAGCGAGGCATGAGAGGATGAATTTTTATCTCCCCCTTGTCTCAAAATATCCTATTCTTTAATACAATCTTATAGTATCCTTATAGAATATAGGAACTAAAAATTACTTAGAAAAGATCCATATGTAAGTCATATCTATGTCCCATTAGGATAACCCAATGTAGTAATCAAGAGTGAATTTCCAAAAATGTAATAAAAATAAATATAAATTCATCATTGTGGTATGTAACATTATTTTCATGTCACAAGAGGTATATAAATATAATTTTTTGGATATTAAAGAACCTTCAATCAGTTTAAAATGAAACAAAAAAATTCAAGTTCAATTTTCATTACATCATTATTTTATTATAAAATATGTTCTACTTAATGATTAGAGAAATAATAAACATAAAAGGAATTGGAAAGTGAGTTTCAAATATCTCTATCGAGAATTTTATTAGGATTTATAGATTCTAGAAATTTATGAGATATATAATACATGTTAGTCATGAAAACATCTGTTCCTCCCCTGAAGGGATACATAACATAAATTAGCATCATGGATAATTTATTCAAAAAAATAAGCTCCATGAAGTTTAGATTCCTATGGAAACATAATACCAGTATAAAATTAAATACAATATAATATATCCTCTTTAGTGAGACAAAATTTTAGTAGCTTCACCATTAATTACCTCTTCAAATAAAAATAAAAAATTTACAAGAATAAGAATATAGTGGATTTAAACCACCCTCCAGATACTAAACGTGGTCTAATGATTCTTTCTCAAACATGTAGAATTTTTCCTTAAAACACTAAAGTGTCAAAACGTTTTTATAAATTCATTAAATATTAATTTTATGAATTTTATTTTAATTGAATACAAGGATTTTTTCAGTTAATTCATTATTTTTATCTCAAATAGATTTATTTTCTTGATATAGTATAACAATGTCACTTTTTGACCCAGGCTCCAATATTATTGTACCTTTCAACTAATATTTCCATATTATTAAAAATATATAGACACCTTATATTTATTCTTATTATGTGAATACTTTATGTTTATAAAAACAATTGGGAATTGGAAGACATTGGTTCATTCGCTTTGTCAATTTTCATCTCTTTTTGATGACCTAGCAAGTAAAGAATTAGTTGTATATGTGAACTAACTTCTCACACATTCCATTAAAAATTTATTTCATATTTAAATTAAATTTCAAAGGCTACCTGTCATCCTCATTATATAAGATTATTCTCATCATGAAAGACTTATTATTCAATATTATAATAAAATTTCTTTTTAGTGTAACCATTCACACTTGAATATTTATTATATTTATAACTATTTTCAAATGGTTCATAATATCAACATTTCTATAATAATGAAATAATATTAGTCAATATGGAGTAACAACTTTCTCATGAACTCTATTTGATTACATCAAGGGTGTTGTTACAAAACAACATAGAGTACTATCTAAAGCGGTATATGAGTTGAATCACCACTGAACTAAAGGGCGTTCTTGGTCCCCTTGTGGAGCATAATAGGACTGGATCACCAAGAAAAAACCATTGGGAATTTGTTTCCAAAAAAATATAAAAATATTCAATTTTACATTTTATAAACAAGATAAGATAAGAAAACTCAAGACAAATATATTATGTTGTAAGGAGGTGACACAAAAACTGAATGATGACCAAAACTATAAGAACCCATATCCTAATTTTCCATCACCACCCACCAGGAACAAAGTCAAATACCATCAACTAACCAATAATGAACCGAAATGGAAGATGATATGAAAATGAGAACATGATATAAGAATATCAAATCTATAAACACAAAATGGTGAAATTAGAGTCTATGCTATAGATAATATTATTCACCAAAGAGTTTAGGCAGTTACATTATAGAGTAATTTAGAAGAGATAAAAGAGTGTACAAAAATGGAGAAAAGGATTTATATTTCATAATTGGAAACCAAATCAATCAAGATTAGACTATAATAAGTCCATGATTTAATAATTAAACTTTTATAATTTCAAAATATTTTATAAAAGAAAGGTAATAAAACATTCCATTTATAATTTAAAGACCAGACATTTTCTTGAAAATATTCAAAACCAATTTCCCAATTAAATTTCAGATAAATTAAAAAGGTAATAACTTACACTAGATAACAAAAATATGAACAATATTTAATAAAATATACTATATATTAAATATCTCAAAAATAAAATCAATCAAGAATGGTAATTAATCAAGAGAGGTAATTAATCATGAAAGTAAACTCTCATGCAATATGGTTAAAGTGAATATTGTCATGCATGAATTATATATACAATGATGTTATTTGTATAACCTAGATATGATCAAGAGTATACCATAGTAACGATAATAAATAAATCATGTCAAAGCAATGGTTCTACAACATGTCTCATAGTTCTTAAAAAAACAAAGTACCAGAACACCCACTTTCTTATCTGAACATCTGTAGCCTAAAACTATCACATTCTATATTGATACAATAACCCAACATAAGTCTACTAGAAATTAATACATGTACTACATATCATATAAATATCCTGGTTCCATGACCAATCAAATAAGGTGAGTTAAATAATCAGGCTGTGAGGATAAAAAATGGAATCCTTATCAAAAATCTATGTGGAACTAAGACCTTATCATTTCAATCATTCTCATTTTCTATCTCTCATTCACCACTGAATTAACCAAAAGTGAATAATAAATTTTTCCACACCCATAAATGGGATGTAGAAAAATCAATTAATTCATAATAAGGGATTATCACAAGATATGATACCCTTCCAAGTGAGCTAAAAAACATCAAAAATTTCAAACTAATAATTTATCTCCAAATCAAAAATGAAAACATTAATCACACCAACTTATATTATAAATTCATTATAAAAATTCCAAATGAGACTTTATGAGAAGTAATATATTCAAAACAACTCTATTTCATTCCAGGTATGTTTTATAATTTAAATCTATTAGAGTCATTTTAAAATAAGTGTTAACACCATTTTCTAAATGGAAAATCATTATTTAAAAAAACCAAAGGATTAAAAAAAATTTAGAAATAAAAAATACCCAAAAAGAGATATTTGTAATTTCAATAATAGATCATTAAAAACAATGTGGATAAAATTTCATAAATCTACCACTTTCAATTAAATTAAATAAATTCACATCCGAAAAATATACATACTATGTGATAACTTTTAACCAGAAACCATTAAAATATATTTGAAATGGATTCAAAACCAAAATGAAATTCATATGTATATATATATATATATATAATTGAGAGTAAATGAAGGTTATGAAAAATGAAATATTAATCCATAAAATTATATATATTATATTTTCAATTCATATATAATAGGATAAAATAAGAGACAATTCAAGGTAATAATTCATTAAACATGTGTTGAAAAATAAGAAAAACATATCTAAAAATTTTCCAACAGTAATGATTTAAAAAATTAAGTGTCTATATTTGATCACTAGTAATTAATTTAATGGAAATTCAAAACACTTCAAGAATAAGAAATAGTATTGGATCTACTTCTACTAAAGTTGAAAGCCTAAAAATATTCGTGATATGATACAATAAAAATTAGGTAAATAATGGTAGGGGTATTTTTTTAAATAAAGACACATGGTATTTACAATAATAAAACACTAAAATAAAATGTCCATTTAATTGATTGTTTGAGTTTAATCTTCAATTTTTAGGGATTAAAATATTTTAATATAAGAGTTGCAACCTTTAAATAGGTTATATAATCAATTTACCTAATGTATGGAATTTAAAATATATAAAATGGTGTTAAAGGTCTAGAAAGGGGAAGAAGAAATGAAAAGTTTTTATTTAAAAATATATTACCGAAAAAAGGAACTATGTATTCATAATGTGGTTTACCCTTCTACACCTCATACTCACCACATAATGCTATGAAGGTTTTCCTTACATAGTGGTTGAACCCTGAAGTACCTATTGGAAATGGAAACATTTCTCAGGAAATAAAAGTATAGTTTTAGATAAAACAAGAATTTGATTCACCCTAATTGAATATTCTAGGGCTATGGAGAATGTTTTGTGGAAATTTGGAGAGTTTCACACAAAAAAGATGTTCTATGTGAAAAGGACCTACATGCAATATGTGATAATGATTTCCACCGATACAACCAAATCTTGATGTTATATCCAGGAAATGTGTTCATAAAAGGATATATTTTCGTAAAAACACATCATGAAACCATACAACTACATAAGAAAGGTGACTTCCAACCGTGAGATTTATGTGGTCAAGTACAATCAATAAAGGGATAAGAATATTGTAGCCCTATTCTATGCTATATAGATGTTCCATGACATTGAACACCAATTTTGATTATAAATATAATCTTTCCCATCATTTTGTGTAAATATCTCTGAAAGACAAAATAACACTCTCTTTCAAGAAAACCTCTCATCCATGAAATCGTACAACACTAGAATCCCAGGGAAAATTAATGATAAGAAAACACGCATGATCAAATTCCATGGAAACCAATGTTTCTTAGCCTACAGTTGATAGTTCCACATGTAACACCTTTCAAGGATGATCTTGTTCATTTATGTGAAGAAACCTTCGAACAACCTTAATCTATGAGTAACACCAAATCTTACATGCACCCACGCCCTTAGAACCCATGATCTACTATTTTTATAGATCTCAAGGATAAGAAAACCTTATTTACATGTTCTATAATAAAGTAGTACAAAATAACATTATGTTCACTTACACAACTCCTCCAATGCTTAAAGTGAATCCTGGACCATTACTAAACCTTTTTCTTCTATGAATAGGTACCCAAATTCCTATCTCTTCTAATCATTGATAACCTAATTATGGGCATTCAAATATCCACTACACAATGTTAGGGTTTATTCCATGCCTCACCTAGAGGTTTATGAGAATTGAAAACATACACCCTAAAAGTGGCATCATTGAAAAAATAACTTAACTATCTTAATAGAGGTCTCATTTTCCAAAACTTCCTCATACCATGACATGATCCCTATCAGGGTGAAAGACCCATCCATTTTTGAGCTATAACCTATAAAAACACCAAGCTCCATGTACTTATCACTATATGTTAATATTAATTACAACATTCTCAATAGATGACATTACACTATAGCCTTATCATGTGAGATGAACTCATGATTCGCCATATACGATCATCAAGGGATGTCACCTTCTACCACACCATGAGATGAAACTCCTATGATGGGAAGCTTCCACACATAATCCCCACACTATCCTCCCCATAATATGGTATGATACTACTACCCCATGTATATTATATGTGAAATACCCACACCACCCCCCATTGAAGCTCCTACCATGACATAAGTATCCTTACCATGTGATGCTAAAATGCATGGTTCGGTCTTAACACATGACCTTAATGTAGGACATTGAACGATGTCGGTTTTGATCACAATTTAATGACATGTTAAGGAGGAAATATTTTTGAGGTTCAATCTCAAAGTAATCTATGTGTGAAATATTCCTCCTTTGGGCGACACACTCAACAAAATCCAAGTGTAAAATCTCCCCCATTTTGGGAAACACTCCTATAATACCAAGTGTGAAATCATCCTCCAATTGGTGACACACAATAACAATCCCAAGTGTGAAGTATTCCCCCTTGGGGGGACACACTTCACTAATACCAAGTGTGATATCATCCTCCTTTTAGAGACACACTCCATTGAACACAAGTTTGAAATGTTTATCCTTTTGGAGATATCCTACATCAAATCCAATTGTGAATTACTCCACCTTGGGGGGAACACTCTATTAAATTCAATCGTGAAATATTTTCCCTTTCAAGGAAACACACAACCAACTTACCAAGTGCGAGATTGTAAACCATGGGGAAAAAATCCACCATCCATTAACTCATAATGTTAATCCTAAAAACAATCCATCTCTACAAAACATTAATTCTATGTCTTGATTTATCTAAACAATAACTTAAATGTGTGACCTAATCCAAGATACAAAAACCATGAAATAAACATGGGACCCTTGAGGTAAAAATCCTTGGAATACTCATTCCACAGGCATCAACTATCTCATTGTTGACACATGATGCCCTGGGTTCCCCACCTAAGATTATTAACAGATTATATTCCCTATAAATGTGAAACAGTTTATTGTTTCCCATCCTAGGAATTAACTATTCATACATAACATTCCTAAAATTAATACTTCCTCCCACTAAAGCTTACTTTTATATCAATAATGAATTAGTGAAATTAACCATTATGCAATACAAGGTTGAACTAGGAATGAGTTTCACGAACATGAATTAAATCTATTACGGAGATATAGACTACGTGATGAGCTCTATGATAGAATCCATGGATAGAAGATCTATCATAAAAACATATCATTTCGATCAAAGATACAAAATTTAAAACTAAAGTGTTGGAATCCAACAACATGTTGAAAGGGGGGATATAGGGAAACAAAGAAGCACGATGGTGCTAGACCTAGTGGAAAATGTTGGAAAAAACCATAAACCTAACATAAAACCCATCTCCTTTAACCGTGGGGACCTGTAGTGTTTGAGAACTATTAAATTTTAATGTCACTTGATCAAAATATTTGGAATGAGTTCTGACCATGTATATTAGGGGCCCATCCTAAAAATCTCATGTGACTTGGGGTATATAAAACATTTCATTCATAGTACGTAACATCATCATCATCATGGTCCCTTATTGATTTCTAGAACTATAGAAAATTTTAGAGCATTGGTAAATTCTTTAATTTTATATGTACTCATGGATGAATTAAAATTCCTTATATGAGTCATGAAATATGACATTATAAACCTAATGATATGGGAATTGGGGTAGGGGAAACATCAGTGTACCAATTACTAATAACTATTCTCATAATAATAAATCCATTAGACCATTAGCTTCTAGGATTCCACATCCCATTTAACCCTTTGAGACCATTAAAATTAGTCTTATTGATTCGATTTTTCAAAAATATGAGCATGAAGGGTCATTTCCACCATGGATATATCCCACCCTTCAATACATGTGTAAACATCATGCCCAAACTTCCACCAGGAGGGCAGTGAAAGGGGAAACCACAATTGTTCTGAATGAAAAACACTATATAAGAATCTACATAGAGCCCTTTGAAAACTCACTCTAAGAAACTGAGTAGGTATGAGATGTTTAAATAGTGCATATGATGACCACCAATCCATACCTACCTTGCAGTACATTCACCAGGATGCACTAGTGCCACTACAAACTTATTCCAGTGGTCTAAGAGTGGGTTGAATCCATCTCTACTCCAATAGTACTAGTCCTATATGAGGCACCTTCTTTAGTTCTTTTGACACCTACCACCATCAGTATATCCCATCGCATCCCAACAATAAGTGAATGAGGATCCATCATCAACAACATTGGATGGAGAAATCAACCACCCCACGTGCATGTAAGGATGAATCTCTAAATCACTGACACTGCCAGAAGCCTGGATGATCCATCTCACAATGAGGACAACCAATGTAGATGTCCTCCTCAAACAACAAAAAACCAATGCATAGGTCCTACCCAAACCACCAAAAACTAATGTGAAGGTCCCACCCACACCGCCGCAAACCATAAATTAGTTCATCTCTAGAATACCACAAGACAAGTAGGAGCTCATCACCATAGCAACAAAAAAATAGAACAAAGGTACTCCTTATACTGAATATATACCCTAATCTGGTGAAAAAACTGAAGTAATGAGGTAGAACACCCTTCATGGGGGTCATTCACATAGCATAGTCCATATCCTACATGGGGGAAGTGTTGAAATAGTGGGTTCCCTAGACCCAACTATGCATAAATTTTGATTACCATATCGTGTATATAGATAGTTATGCATGATGTCATCTTACCATTATAGTGTAGATTTTTCTGCGTCCACTATTATAATGGTAATTTCCAAAGATTAATTGTCATATCGAGAGGTTTTAGAAAATTCTAGGCTACAATGAGATCCTCAAAATACTATGACATTAATCATAAAAATATGTTCTATAGTCTAGATACATCTTACTTATTGGACATAGTAGATGTCTGATTATCAGGTGTTGGGGGCTCATAATCATTGAGACTTCTTCTCATGAAGTTCTCACTTGGTGATCTCAAGTAGTGAGATCATGAGGGCAGACCCGCAAATAGGAACACCACATGTTTTGGGTGTCATTTGGTCATTCCAATCTATGGACATGTGTATTAGTCTACTTCATTGATACCGTTACCAATGTATATCATTTTATTACATACATTGATGCATGATTAAAACCATGGTAGTGATGCTGTGGAGGGGTAGTTTGTGTTGGGTGGGCCGTTGGTGGTATGACATTGGCTGAATGGTCAAAAAAGGATTTGTTGCTTCCAAGTTCAGGAAGTTGTATATCTTAGTTATCATTGATTAGGATGTTGATACCTTTATATGTCTTTGTCCAAATCATTATAAAGGAAAATCCATCAGGATATATAAACAAATAATAAAGCAATATAAAGATGATGACACAAAAATGCATCCTGTTTTATGAGGTATTTAATGACAAAGAGATTATAGTACATAGTCAATGATCGTAGGATTGTAGTCATTGCTATGACTATCCTTATTTCCAGGGGCCATAATGGGTTTCTAGAGTTCGCTCTTGTTTTGTGGATTTTATTCACATCTATTGAGATGAGGTCCTAGAGGGTCAAACACAATAGTGTATTCAATAATCCACCCTCTTCACTCGAATAGGAATATTGACATAGTGGGCCCCGCCATGGGGTCCTTGTGTTTTCCAAGTTATTGATCGGTAAAAAATTAAATTATTTCATAATTATTCATGTTATGAATAATTGGTATTGAATTTATTTAATGTATTTACAATTTAGTAAATACGAGAAAAAAATATTAAATGAAGAAATATTATTTTAATATTCTGAGATCATTTAATATTATGTGGGATAGAGAGTAGAGTTAAATGACTTGGTTTTATCATGCAATATATATGATATATATAACAAGTATGTGATAAAATAATAAATAATATTGGCACAGTTAAATTCGTCAAAATTATTTATTTAATGTTCATTGAAATAAACGGTGGACGGGGAACCCAACAAGGTATTTTGGAATTCCATTATAAATAACAGATAATGCTCTCTCCCTTGGTGGGAAATTCACCATTAATTAATTTGTATGGAATGAATATTAAGAGCCTCTCTCTCCTCCTGCTTCCTAGATAGATAAGCTAATGATCCAAGAGTTCAGATCATGTTCTTCCTCAAGAATCGAAGAGCTCTAGATGCGGTGATTTTTGTGATGTCTAAAGCATCGCCAGATTGCCGCACTAGCACCCAAAATTTGACAATCGATGTTTTAGTCGATTTTAGGAGTGTGTGGGGACGATCTAGAGGGATCCTTCTATGGATCCTTTAAATGACAATTGCCATCGACTATTTGCAGTCGACCACAGCTTCAAATTTGAAATGAGTACGTTTTCAATTTACATTTTTGCTCCTTACAATTTAAGCAAGATCATCGGGCCTAACGGGGCTCGGATCGTTGGAGACGCCATGCCCCGTTATACTGCCGATGAAAATTTTAAAATCCCTAGCCCACCAACATCCGTTGATGGCCCTGAAAACCTTAGAGTGGTATGAGAGGGATCATGTATATTTTCTGAGCCAAATAAAATAAATTTACATAATTTTAAGTAGAGGGTTTAAAGACATCCCCAATGGTTTGAACCGTGCATCGATCCGATGCCAAATGACTATGTTATGGTCAGTTTAATTTTTCATATTGGAATCAAATATTTGATTTGATCTCGAGTTCTAATTTTTATTTCATCTTGCTAAACCGATTAAGTTTCTATCGGTATATCCTAAATAATTTTAATTTTTTAAATTGTAAATTTTACAATTTAGTAATTTTCATAATAATTTTATTTTATTTTAATAATTATTATTTTAGTATTAGAATAATGTAATAATTATAAATAATTATTTTATTATAATAATTTTATTAATGTTAAATTTTCAAATCTATTTATCCTTTAGAAATAATGAAGAGACGTGTTATTCTTTTGAGAAGACCTCATATAAAAATAAAATGAGAAAAGGATTCAAAAGGGAAGTTTTGAAGGTTTATAAAAAAGGGGGGTTGCAGGTCAAGAATGCAAAAAAAATCAAAAAAAATTGTTTTTGCAGGGGGTCCGAGTAGACCCCCTCTCCCTCGCACGGTTTAGCCAGAGGGGCGCCGCACCTAGCAGGTATCGGCTTCTCCTTCTCCCATGCACGACACAATAGGTGTCGCATCGCCCAGCATAGGTGTACTCTTGCCTTAGTGCCACACCACTGCATCTGTAGCACCACCCCTACAAACCGGGCTCCTCCCGGTGACTTGCATCACCGCACGACCTGGCCTTCCCAGCCTCCAACCATCCCATTCCCTAGGCTCCCTATAGCAACATGCCATGGCACGAAAGCTGCAGCCTCCCTTCGGAGTACCGACCTAGCTCCTCTCCTGGGATGCCACAGAAGGCACACTGCATGCCACCTCTACACTGGACCTCCAAGCACCCAAACGTGGATAGCCCGCATCACCTCCTCCGCCTTGAGCCAGTCCCGACCTCCCAGTTGTCAGCCAGATCTGTGACCACCTTCCTCGCTGGAACTGACCAATAGGGGGCCTCTTCTTCCTCGACGCATCATGAGTCATAGCCGGGTCTCTTTCCTGCGCTAGCTGGATGCATGCCGCCAACACTGGATAGCCAGACCCCCTTCTCGAAGCCGTTGTCCCAGAAGCCCGCCGCTCTGTTGCGGCTCCAACCAGATCTCGTATAGACGTCTCCATGGCCTTGCGCCAGGCCTCTCGACACCGGCCAGGCCACCCCACCACCAGCGTGCCACCCGGAAGCACCCCTTTATGGTACGCCGCCTTGGGTTCCCACCACACCGGTATATGGCCTCCCACAGTGGCATGACGTGGCTGCCACCCTCTTTTTTTTCCATCGGACAACACTCAGGAGGTATCTTTTTTCCTACAATTCTTTCCAAAGAGTATAGGTTTGCCTCAAAATAGTCCGGGAGGACCTGCCCAACCCAAAACTGGTTTGGGCGGATCGATCTGACCATGTTTTGGCCCTGTGCGTGTTTGGCCCAACCCGCCCAGGCCGTGAAGTCATGTTTTGGGGACAGGACAATTTAAATTAATCAAAGTAATAATTTTAATTATTTTAATTTTAGTATTAAATTTATATTAATTAAAATTAATTTTGGTTAACTATGTTTTAACAGCCGAGGATATAAATTAATTTAATTTTGAAATTAAATTAAATTACATATTAATAATAATTGTCCCATTAAAAATAAATTAACTTTAGGACCGATTATTATTTATATTTGTGGAATTTTTTAATTCATTTAATTTAATTAAACATATCATTATACTTATTTAATGCATTTTAATTTTATATCACTTTTTTTACCTGCATTCTAATATTGAGCATCGACCTGTGTTTGTTGCTTTTATTTAATTTATTATTTTAATTTCATGTGATGATTGTAATTAATTAAATAGATAGTCTATGCATCGTCTTTCTTTTTCAATTAAAATGTATAGGGTCTGCACATCCAATTTATATGGTGTACATTTATACCGGAGTCCCCCTTGCCTACGCGTGAGTATTATTGTACATCGGACAAAGATGGCGAATGATGTGGACCCCGCCAAGATGAGGAGGTTCATGTGGATCAAGAAGATTCAAGACGACACATGGACCCCACCAAAAGAAGGCGATTCTCCAAGATGTGACGTGGACCCCCCAAGACAAGGCTATACTCCATAAGACCAGGGGACTTACATGACAGGGCAAGCTACATCAAGAGTCAAGAATTTGACTTAGTTATGATGCCCTTAGGTCGTTTTGAAGCTCAAGACCAGTCGGGTAGTAATTTACCTTTATGCATTTATTTATTATTTTATGCATTTTAGAACAGCGAAAAAAATACATAAAATAATTGATAATAAAAGGTATAAAGATGTGGCATGTTTTTTTCTCTTAATGTTCAGTTTTGAGCATGTCAACATAGATGAACAAGTTAATATAAGTGGATTACTTTCTTCGAGAGAAAAACCAATAAAACCCTCAATGAAAATATTATGTCTCAAACAGCATTCCATAAATCAAGTTTGAACAAAACTGGGTGTTAGAGGTGCCGGTCATGCCTTAGATGAGGGTGTCTCTTACTACCAGGGAGTTCTTATTCGTGTGGTTGATTGACTTAACTAAAATTACAGCAAAAAAATATCCACAACTATCTTGTTGTAATTTAAGAGGAACACGTTGAGTTAATCAATAAATGATTTTAGAAGATGGGACTTCACTCAACAGATCAAGAAACCCCATGTTAATGTGGTTGGCCAGCCCAAAGCCTACCTTGGACCCTCCTAGTAGTGGTGTAGACATAGCCTGTAGACTATTAGGGAGGTTCTGGGATCCTTTCCACTAGAATACTCAATAGTATTCCGATTATAGTATAGAGGGGTCCCAAAATTGAAAAAATTAGTGGAATAAATTTAATGATTAAATAATCAATAATGTCACATTTGGTAATCAATAATAAAAGTAAAATCTGCTAAATTTTATTTGTAGAGAATGGCAAGTAATACCACAATAAAAATGTGATAAATATTGGACATAGTTAATGTCCAAACAAGAACTAAATTCCAAGTGTAGTATTGGCAGTTGTGCACATTACTACCAAAATGGAAATTCAAGCTGCTAGGGTTCCAACCTGTTAAGACACATCAAGAAGTGAGGGTGTAAAACTGATTATAGGAGACTCATGAATCAAGCATGTGATGGTTCTGTCATAATTCTATCATCAACATTAGTTGTCAGTTGAAGTCACTAAAACATGACATGGATGATGTTACATTTAGTCTCATCTCCAAGATGTTTCCAAAGAGAAAGTGAAGAAAGATTTTAATGTGATGGTCGCACTCGGTTTGTGCAAATTGAAAGAAAATTCCCAATCTTTAATTTCATCCCACTCTTATACCATTTACACCTAATTACTCTAGTTTCGTTTAAAGTTACAAACGAACTCTATAGAGTATCCTCTTCATTTCCTTTAAGGTAACATTCGCCAAGTAATAAGAATATTTGAGAGAATTCCATCTTTTATTCTTATGGTAAATAAATTGAATGACAAGAACAAAAGTCCAATGGGAAATAATTCCAAAGGTACCTTCATCATGTCCTTCAATGAAAAGTTTTCGGTTTTTTAATAGGTTTTTATTTGCATCACATAATGAAATAAATTCATGGAAGATTAAAAATAGAAACACAAGAAGCATGTACCTGCTTCTCATTTATTTTATATTCATTAAATATATTAATGTTTCTAACAGACATATTGGGTATTTAATATAATTTTCCTATAACATATGTGTATTTAAATATAGTAACCAATCAAGTATAGTAACATTATAATAAGTAATGTGTCTTCTATAAGCAGCTGATAAAGGGTGGTTCCTAAGCCAGTGGTAAGAAACACATAACTTCAAATTGCCAAGTAATTGACTCAAACTAAACAAGTTGCTTAGTATAACTAAAAAAATTCTCTCATGTGCCCATTTGGACATGATGAGACATTATTCCATCTTTTCGAATGAATGTTGTTTCTGGTAACATACTCAACAAATAGTTCACTTCTAATTGAATCAAAAGGCAATACATGATGAATATTAAAATTGTAAGTCCTACCCAGTTGGGGAAATATGATTCTTTGTCTAATAAAAATAATAGTGGACGTCAACTATATACCTAGTATGATATTTAGGAATGGCACAGCTAAACACCTTTGGTATTGTTGACATCCTTATTTTGGACAAAGAAACCTTTAAAAATAAAGGTATTCCACAAAGCTTTCTGGATTAGTTCAACAAGAGAGTGTGAACTATTAAAAATAAAAGCTATAGGTAAAGATACATTATAATATTCCTTTAATTTATTAATGAATAGTGAAGTTTATGTTTGGTAAGAAGATATGAGTTTCTTCTGATCGGCATGTCGCCGAATATCTTGACCAAACAATCATAGATCATGATAATGTAGCGTAGAGTAATTCTTAAATGCATGTTACCTTATCTACATCACTGTATTGATGTTAGTAAGGAGGATCAATGATCATTATTACATATTAACATTGATCAAAAAAAACTTAGTGTTGATCAATTCCTAAATGCACATTTTATACATCAAGGTTATGATGTAAGTTGTATCGATGTTACAACCTACAGAAACTTCCATTATATTTCATAATGTGCTTTGAATATAATGGCATAAAACCATTACCAATATGAAAACTAAAATAAAAAATGGATATCATATGATTCATAGTATGATAAAAATCCATTATTCCATAGATCGTGTGTTAGATGCAAAGAGTTTGTTAAAAACAAACATTCATCATTCTAAACACATTGTGCATCTAAGGTAATTATCCTAATAGTTTCTTGGGATATTACCTAAATCCCTAAGATAAAAAATATGTAGTCATGTATTAGACTACAATTATAAAAGTGTGTGCATCTCTATTAGAGATAGTGAGAGCTGAATTGACTTGGACTTAGTCAATGCTCTAGATACACAAATTGTTGACATAGGAACAGATTCCAGAAGTACATGTGCAATATGCATGTTCGAGTGATGCATACTATGTAGGAAGGATGAAACCATTGTGATGGTTTTATACTCACCGTACCTTGTGATATATTTTTTATTAAGAATAATAAATCCTACAAGTAAGAAGTATATGGAAACAAGAAAATATTGAAAAGATCAACTAAAATTTAATAATGGATTCCATGTATCAAATTTCAAAAGGGATTATAAATTTAATACTATGGTGGGTATTCAAATGCATTGATACATGGATGGTACAAGTATGGTACCAATAAGGATCTATTGGTTATTCCATGTTGGTACGACTAAATATATTAGAATTTTACTTATCATATCTATCTTCTATGATCATTATATTGTTCATTGGATGTCATGATCATCTTATATGGAAGGTTTCTATACGACATAACCAGAAAGAGATGATGACATCATATGATTCCAATAAAGGTTGCAAGTTACTAAAATCTAATTCTGGATTAAAGTAAGCAACCAAAGCTTAGAGTATTCATTGTAAATGGATATTTGTCTTGTTTCTACCGAAGTTTAGTGGTAGCGCCAAGGTTTTCCAAGTATGTTCAGGAACATATGGAAAATAGATCTTGACCTTATAGTTAGGTAAGATTAGAATAAAAGAAATTCTCCAATGATTGACTTAAAGTATCAACCTATGTTCTAGGTAATAGGATCTACTCAGGTATATCCATAGGTTTCTTGGTCCTAGTCAATTATAGATATAGTGAAATTGTATTGAAAAATACAAGTTGGAACAATTCTAGTTTGGAATTGTTGCCAATGTCATATGGTTTAATCTCTCTAGGTTAACATGTTTAGTGCATGGGTAGAGATTAATGTTCTGAATTGATACCATATGATTTAGAAATGGTTCAATCACATATGCCATAATATGTACAATAATTTATACTGCTATAATATAGATTATTATAGGATGATATCAATTAATTCCAGGAGCAATGAAAGTGATGCAGTCAGAACCATCATCTTGTTCTTGGACCAGTACAAATTACATGAACTTGAAATATAGAGAAGAAGGTATACTAGTTGTGGTGGGACAGAAAATAGTAATCCTTAGATCAATTTGATCTAGTATCACACATAGGTAATGGTGATGAGTGAGTCAAGATCATGAAAGCTAGTGGTAGCCATATCAACAAATACCGAGTACGTTGTAGCTTCTAAAGCAGGTAATAAGCAGTTACAAATCATAAAGATTTGTTCTAGTTCATGGATTTACCCATAGTGAGAAAACAATTATCATAATGAGAATTATAATATTCTTACTAGCCAAGTTTTCAAGTTATAAAAATTGAAAAACAGGTGATATACTCAGGTATACCTTATCTTGAGAGGTTTTACTCAAGGATCTATGGTTGCATACAGCAGATATGCCACACGGCAATAAAGTGGAAGGCCCAGCAGTTAATTTCATTACTTAGCAGAAGAATTATCTTTATCATGTGTGTACCTAACAAGTTTGGTTAGCAAGTTGGCTCTAGTTCAAGTGGGAGTGTTGAAATAGTGGGTTACCTAGACCCAACTATGTAGTAATTTTGATTACCATATCATGAGTATAGTTAGTTATGCATGATATCATATTACTATTATAGTATAGATTTTTATATGTCCACTATTAGAATGGTAATGTCCAAAGATTAATTGTTGTATTGAGAGGTTGTAGTAGATCCAAGGATAAAATGAGAACCTCAAGATACAATGACATTAATCTTATATATATGTTCTATAGTCTAGATACATATTACTTATTGGAAATAGTATATGTGTGACTATCAGATGTTGGGGGATCATAAGCATTGATATTTATTCTCATTAAGTTCACACTTGGGGATCTTTAGTAGTGAGATCATGAGGAAAGACCCTCAAATATGAACACCACCTGTTTTTGGTGTCATTGGTTGTTCCTATCTATGAACATGCATATTGGTCTCCTGACTTGAGACCATTACCAATGTTTATAATTTCATTACGTACATTGATGAAAGACGAAAACCATGTAGGTGATGTCATGGAAATGTAGTTTTTGGTGGGTGCGTCGTTGGTGGTATTACATTGGATGAATATTCAAGAAAGGGTTTGTTGCTTCCATGTTCAGGAAGATGTGTATCTCAGGCCTGGTTGATCAGGATGGGGCTACCTTCATAAGGATTTGGCCAAATTAGTAGAAATGCAAATCCATCAGGATAGATCAACAAAAAATAACGCAAGATAAAGATGATGACATAAGAATGTGTCCTCCTTTATGAGATATTTAATAACAAAGAGAGTATAGTACATAGTCAGTGTTCGTAGTATGGTAGTCATTTATATAACTATCCTTATCTCTTTAGGGTCCATGAAAGATTTCTAGACACCGCTCTTGGTCTGTGGATTTTATTAACTACTACTAAGATGAGGTCCTAGAGGGTCACACACAATAGCATATTCAAGAATCCACCCTCTTTAGTGGAATAGGTATATAGATATACTGGGCCCTGCCATGGAGTATGAGTGTTTTCCAAGTTATCAATCACCAATGAATTAAATAAATTCATTATTATTGAAGTTATGAATAATGGGGAATGAATTTATTTAATGTATTTACATGTTTAGTAAATATGATAAAAAATATTAAACAACGGAATATTATTTTATTATTAAGGGTTCATTTAATATTAAGTGGGATAGCGAGTCGAGTTAAATGACTAAGTTTTATCAAGTAAAATATTTTATATATATTTCAAGTATGTGATAAAAAAATAAATCATATTGTCGCAGTTTATTTTGTTAAAGTTATTTATTTAGTGGATAATGAAATAAACGGGGGTCGGGGAACCCAACCGGGTATTTTTGGAATTCGACTATAAATAACATAGGATGCTCTCTCCCTTGGTGGGAAATTAACCATTCTTTTATTTGTATGGAATGAAAATTGAGGTCCTCCCTCTCCTCCTACTTCTTAGAGAGAGATGATGATGATCCAAGAGTTTGGATCAAATTATTCGTCTAGCATTGAAGAGATCTTGATGCGGTGATCGTCAAGACATCGAATGCATCGTCAGATTGCCGAATTAGTGATTGGAGTTCGATGATCGATGTTCCAGTTTATTTTTAAAGCACGTGGGGATGATCTATAGGGATCCTTCTTTGGATCCTTCAAGTGACGATCACCATTGACATGTTGCAGTCGGTCGTGGCTTAATATTGTAAATGGGTGCGTTTTCATTTTAGTTTTGAGCTCTTCACAATTTATGTGTGATCTTCAGGCCCTACTAGGGCTCAGATCGTTAGCAACAACAAGTTCCATCATCCCGTCGATGAAACTTTTAAATTCCCGAGGCCACTGGCTTCCGTTGCGGGCCCTGATAACCTTACAGTGGTATCAGGTATCATGTAATTTTTTTGAGTCAAATAAAATTTATTACTATAAAATTAAGTAAAGGGTTCAAGGACGGTCCTAATGGTTCGAACTGCGCATCGATCTGATGCCGAATGACCAATTTATGGTCAGTTTAATTTTTCGGATTGGAATAAAATATGCGATTTGATCTCAGGTTCCAATTTTTATTTCACCTTGCTAAACTGATTCAGTTTCAATCAGTTCATACTAAATAACTTTAATTGTTCAAATTGTAAATTTTACAATTTAGTAATTTTCGTAATAATTTTATTACTTTTAATAATGATTATTTTATTAATAGAATAATGTTATAATAAAAAAATATTGTTATATTATAATAATTATATTATTATTTAATTTTAAAATATATTTACCCTTTAGAAATAATTAAGAGACTTGGTATTTTTTATAAGACCTCATTTAAAAATAAAAGGATAAAAGGCTTTAAAAGGGAAGTCTTAATGGTTTATAAAAAGAGGGTGATGGAGGTCAAGAAAGAAAAAAAATTAAAAAAAGGTTTTTGAAGGGGGGTCCGAGCAGACCCCATCTCCCTCATATGGTGTAGCCAGAGGGACGTCGCACCCAGCAGGTGCTGCCGACTCCTTCTCCCATTCATGACGCAACAGACTCCACACCACCCATCAAAGGTGGAATCCAGCCATAGTGATGCACCACCCCATCCACAGCACCACCCAGGCAAGCCGGGATCCTCCAGGAGACCTGCTGCCTTGCATGACCTGCCCTTCGCAGCCTCCAACCAGCCCGTGCTCTAGGCACCCAATAGCAGCACGCTGTGGCGTGGAAGCCACTACCTCCCGCCTGATCGCCGACCTTACTCCTCTACTGGGACGCCACTAAAGGCACGATGTGGGCCACCTCCGCACTGGACCTCCAAGCACCCAACTCTGGCCAGCCCGCATCGCCTCCTCCGCCTTTAACCTGTCCCGACCTCCCAGCATCCAGCTAGATCAGTGGCCACCCTTCTCACTGGCGCCAACTTCCTGGAGGCCTCTCCATCCTTGAAGCATCATGAGCCAGATCCGGGACTCCTTCCCGCACTGGTCGGGCGTACGCCGCCACCACCAGACAGCCGAACCCCCTTCCCAAAGATGTTGTTCCTAGAGCCCGCCGCTCTGGCATGGCTCCAACCGGAACTCGGCCGGATGCCGGCATGGACTTTCGTCATGCCTCTCAGCACCATTCAGGACACAGAACCAGCAGCGTTCCACTCGGAAGCTCCCCTAGATGGAACGTCACCCCGGGTGCCCACCGCACCGACATCCGGCCTCTCGCAGCTACGTGATGTGGCTCTCACCCTCCTTTGTTGCCATCAGACAACACCTGAGAGGTATCTTTTTTCCTGCAATTCTTTTCACAGGGTATAAGTTGGCCCCGAAACAGTCTGGGCGGACCTACCCAACCCAAAACGGGTTTGGGAGGATCAGTATGACCATGTTTTGGCCCTGCGTGGGTTTGGCCCGACCTGCGTAGGCCGTGAAGTCGTGTTTCCTGGACTGACCAATTTAAATTAATCCAAGTATTTAATTTATTTAATTTAATTTCTGTATTAAAATTATATTAACTAAAATTAATTTAGGTTAATTATTTTTTAACACCCAAGGATATAATTAACTTAATTTTGCTATTAAATTAAATTATTTAATTGATTTAATTTTCGCATTAAAATTAAATTAATTAGAATAACAATTATTTATTAAATTATTTGAATTTATTAATTCATTTAATTTAATAAAATAAACCCTCGTACTTATTTAATGCATTTTAATTTTATCGCGCTTTGTTTTACCGGCATTCAGGTCTTGAGCATCGACCCGTGTATCATTCATTTATTTAATTAATTATTTAAATTTCATGTGATGATTGTAATTAATTAAATAGACGGTCTACGCATCATCTTTCTTTTTTGGTTAAAATGTATAAGGGTCTGCACGTCCAATTTATATAATGTACATTTATACCTGAGTCCCCCTCTCCTGTGCGCAAGTATTATTGTACTTCGGACGAATACAATGAATGACATGGAATATTATTTTAATATTCATGGTTCGTTTAATATTATGTGGGATAGAAAGTCGAGTTAAATGACTTAGTTTTATCATGTAATATATTTTATATATATTACAAGTATGTGATAAAATAATAAATAATATTTTCACAGTTTAGTTCATCAAATAATTCATTTAATGGACATTGAAATAAATGAAGGACAGGGAACCCAAACGAGAATTTTGGAATTCCACTGTAATTAAGACAAGATGCTCTATCCTTTGGTGGAAAATTCACTATTCATTCATTTGTATGGAATAAAAATTGAGATCCACTCTCTCCTCCTGCTTTTTAGAGGGAGATACAGATGATCCAAGAGTTCAGATCAAGTTCTTCCTCAAGCAGCGAAAAGATCTCGTTGTGATGATCGTCAAGACATCGAAAGAATTGTCGGATCTCCGTGCTAGCACCCGGAATTCGACGATCGACATTCTAGGAAATTTTTAGAGTGTCTGTGGATGATCAAGAGGGATCTTGCTTTGGATCCTTCAAGAGACGATCACCATCGACTAGTTTTAGTTGACCGTGACTTCATATTTGAAATAGGTATGTTTTCATTTTATTTTTATGATCTTTACAATTTATGTGAGATCCTCGGGCCTTATCGGGGCTCGGATCGCTGGCGATAACAAGTCCCGTCATCCCGCTGACAGAAAGTTTAAAATCCCCAGCCCACCGACTCCCGCTACGGGCCCCAGTAACCATACAGGAAGTCCATATGACTTTCAATATATTTTTCAATTATAATTACTATGCAATTAGATGAAGAACCATTGGAATCTCTTGTTATCATCAAACTCGTAGATTCTGAAGGGATGGTTGAATCAATGTGGGAACCTTCGTCCATGATATTAGAGCCTATGGTAGAATGCTATAAATTGAGGATTATGATCATGATGGTTCATGTCCACAGTATCAACAGCTATCTATATAGATTCCTATAGTTTGAGGATGGTCTGGGATCCTTCTAAGTTCTTTCATTTCAAATATATTCATTACAATCAATTTCCCCCCATTTTACCCCCACACATGAACTTATAAAGAATTAGGGGTCTTGGTTGACACCCTTAGATGATTTTTTTTACTCTAATGATCCCCAAAGGCATACTGACACCCTCACACATGAGGAAGTGACAATAACCATATCCTACATGGAAATTATCTTTAAGATGGATCTTCCTCCAAGTGACATCCCAACATGTAAAATATATTTTACCGACACAGAACCCCCATTTCCTATAGATCATTCAAAAAGAAGGTATGCATCAACTTCTTCACCCTAATCTCTGACCATGCAAATAGGAAATTAGGATGACTTGGAGGAGGATTATCCCCCAGTAGTGAACAAGAGGACCTATGGGGTCTTCAAGCTTCTGATCTGTTATAGTTTATATTTTGGCCACTAAAACACTATATTTTTTCATCCAGGAGTCCCTCAATAATGAATAGTCATTTTTTACCTACAAATTATCTATGTGATTATTTACTTCCTCTGGTTCTATTAGTTGGCTTACCCAAGAAGTCACAACCACCTTGATTCCACTCAACAACATTGCAAGAGGGTTGATATCGCTACACTCTCAGTAGCTCAACATCAAGAGGAATATGGAAAAACCTAGAATATCTAGAAAATATACATTAAAATACTCATTTTTCTCTATTGGGTCATAGAAGAGGTGTTTCCAGATATTCAAATCAAAGTTGGGGTGGTTTGTGTATATCTATTTCATGTCAATCCTACTTTAGTGATGAGACCTTCAATATGTCTCATTTACTAGAAATGATGGTTCCTCTTTAGATACTTACATAGTGAATGTAGTAACCACTAACCCACTAGAGGTTCAACGGAACATGGCTATTTGATGTTGGGCATGATGTAAAAAATATGTCCAAAGGGGCGGAACAATACTAGGAAGACCCATGGGTAAGTCATTTCACTTGTTAGTAGAGATATGCCCCCAGCCTTCCAAGTCACACCAATGAGACAATAATAGATACCCATCAGTTAACTTATAATGGAAAGGAACATGCAAAGCCAATTGTCCCCTACTAGTTTTCACCAAAAGCTTAATTCGAACCCAAGATAACTGTATTGATTTAGCATCCTATGGAGTATAAATAACACATTTTAGATATTATTTTTAAGCAATTACCATCAGCTAAAAACATCATAGTTGAACCCAATATTCTCTAGTGGGGAACCCAGTACTCCATGTCCAGGTTCCCTAATTCAAACATGGTGGCCCCATGCACCTAGTTAGGGGAACATCAGTGGGTATGGAAAAAAATTGAGATATGAGTCACTGAACTCTCTTGAGTAGAATGATTGTCCCACATGAGAACAAGATCATGCTACACTGTGAGTTTATGAGATCATTAGTGAATTTTTTGCCACAAATTCACACCAATAATATGTGATGATTTCTCACTTATCCTATCTCGAGGATCATAAAGCACAACATGTGGCAATTCCGCCTGAAAGAACGTCATACTCATCATAGGGTACAATCTTCCAATACACCCAGATTTTGGATAACTATGTTTCACCCATATAATGGTACGTGTGACCCTATATAGAATATTGAAAACTTCACCTGATGGTGAAGCCAATTTTTGGGAACTCTAGAATAGTATGAATGTACTAAGCATAGATTATTTTTCCAAATATTGGAAGGTCCAATATTTTTCTAGTACAAAGAGCTACCCACATGGTCAATTTATTGTTCAGAGGTCCTCCAAAGATAGTCCCCCTCCAATTTCAAATCCACATCATTCTATATGATCATTTCCAAAGTATTTAAATGAATGAATAGGAATAATGAGAATTTCCCTGAATTTTTCACCTGATGGAAGAGACAAATTTACTCACTCCACATGTCATTTTCTCAAGAACAACTACTTACGGTGTCCATAGACTACATAATGAATGATATGGTCCCTCCCATAATCTCACAAAACTATCCATGTGTACATTTAAAATACTATAAAAGGGATTAGAATCTAGAAGAAGCCTTGTAGTGGTCTAATACATAGTCATGCATGTTTCCACTTCCATATTCTATTAGAAGGCCTGTAAAATAAGAGACAACTACCATGGTACATGAAAAGGATTCCATGTTATTAAAATTATTGGAATCATAGGTAGATGAGTCTTTCATAGTGAATCCCAACAAAGAAGAGGCTCAACCATTATATCCTCACTAGGGTGGCCTATTCCTGCACAACCACACTAATAAGAGAATATGGAACCAACCCCCGGGATAGGTTAGGTTCCTATTGTTCCATTAAAAATAATTAAAAATATTAATTATTATTTTGGGGATTTTCATGTCTGCAAATATTTCATCTCTGCACCAAAAAATGGAGTCCTAATGTTTCAAGAATGCAAGTTTCCCCATGAGGCCAGACTCACTGTTAGTGTTGACCATTGTCGGTATCATTGATCATTTGACACACAATAGATGAATTATTTATATTCAATGATCATCTATAGAACCAATTATATCATGGTCTACTCACATTGGGAGAATTTACAATGCTGTTGGAATGTTTTTCCATGGAATTTGATAGTGAAATTATAGGATCCAGTTAGTGGAAACATGATCCATATCATGAAAAAATTGTGTGATGGCTGGTAGGATAGTAATATTGTCACTCAAATTAATGGTATCATCTAGGCCTACTTGAGAAATCCATAATTTTATTTGGTTTCCATTCCTCCACCAAATCATGTTTATAAATATTTGTTTCAAACTCATTTGTATTAAAAGAATAGACACTGATGATGTTAGGGAAATCTAATTCTTCCACCGGTATCAGAGCTCGATCTCAATCATAGAGACAACATGCCTCTATAATTGGTAAAAAATATTCTAGGGTCTACCTAGTAATAGACTCTTCAATTGAATTGTAGAATGAGTACACATTTTTGAATACTTGTGTATTAGTGGACCACATCATAATGGTAGAATGGATGGAATTTCATGCAAACCCCTCTTATTCCTTCAAATGGCACCATTGATGGAGTGGTAGATGACAAAACCATACACAGATTGTTAATGTGAATGATCCAAACCATGTTTTTCAATCTATTTAAATTAGGTTGAAATCCTTTCATAGAACTATGTAAGAAAATCCCTCCCAGTCGGTGGTGTCAGGTACATTTACATTGCTAACTATATTAGCAGACCATGAATCTTAGACATTAGAAAACAATGATCACTTTTGTCTAGTTGGGGCCAAACCTTAGCCGACCGACCCTCAGCCTATAAATCTTCAGATAAGACTAGATTGTCAGTAATAGAATACTACTAGTACTAACCAAACCCTTTCAATTCAACCAAAGACATCTACTAATTTGTTATTTAAATAGTAATCCTCCTCCATAAAAAATACACCCCTTGAAAAAATTTATGATATAAAAAATAACCCCACCAAAATACCATAAAGGCTTTCAATCTGGGTGGTACTACTCTTGTAAAATTAAATTTGTGAGGCCCTTGATGAAGCCCTGAAAATTCCTCTTCAGTTCAAGGATGTGGTAGTTAGCACTGATTCAAACTTCAGAGAGGAGGTAGAGCATGAGGAATGTCAAGCCATTATCACATTCTCTAGAGACAATGAGGGTTTCACTATTCAGAGGTATATACATACCGTTATATTACATTATATATCTATAGTATAGAAATCTACAACTGCATAGTGGATACATGCACAAAGATCAACCACATCTCGATGAAGACGCTCTACGAGATCGGACATATAAGTGTAGATATGACTTCATCCAACTAGACAATTCAAAGGTATGATAAAAGTGAGTAGAAACCACCAAAAAACTTTGTTTGAAAACCCTATTAAATGGATTTGTATCAAGCATTGCATCTATGGTAGTAAAATAGGATACTACCTATAATGCATTGCTCGGATGACGTTGGATTAATTTTCCTAAAATAGTCCCTTATGCATACCACCTATGCCTCAAATAATACCTCGATGGTTGAGTATGGTTACTCCAGGGCGATGCTTCCACCTTTGAATATTTTTAGGACTTATCTCTAGATTTTTTTATTAAAAATGGGATGAAACTAGGTTTAGAAAGAAGGGGATCAGGGCATCAACACCCCAAATGAATTAAGGACCAATGTAGATAATCTATTGGTAGACTTTAAGGATATTGTTTTCTCTAAATTCATTAGTTAAAGATCACGACATTAGACTACTGTATTAGTTTCATTTTATCTAAAAATATATATGGATCACATATTACCTCGTAATCTGATTGAGAACACGCATAGATTGTACCAGAAGACCCTATAATATGAATTTATGAAAACTTCCCCCCATGAACACTAATCCAAAACATTCCCTCATGTACCAAAATGCTAGTCTTTCTTCATGAAGGTTGAATTTTCACCATTGATTTGATATCATGAGTGGAATTCACACCCAGAAACCAAACACAATTGGATCGACATCTTCTATCTCCACATTCTTAGTGAATTGGAAACCCCTCAGTGAGGTTTATGTATAAAAAAAGTAGATACTAGTGCTTATCCAAATTCAACATGCCTTGAAGAGCCTCCTTATCAATTTATTACCTGTAACTCATAAGATGAAGATGATTTGGATGATTCTCCTCCTAGATTTTAATATGGTCTCTCCACCACTATTGATGAGTTATGTATATATTATAATTTTTTAATGAATTAATTTAAAATTTTACAAGGATTATCTCTATCATAAGACTCTAAGGTGGTGTGAGATTCTAATACCCAATGTCCTCAGAATTTTTATTTGAAATATGTAAAAAAAAATTAATATAACATGAATATAATTTTCATGTAAATTTGAAATAACTCTTAAAAGGATGATTGAATCAGAAATCCAATTCTACAATTTACATTAGTGTGTAGTATTTAATCATTGTATGCCCTAAGGATTTTCAGCAGTTGGTGTTTCGGTAAAATAATTTTTCAACTAAAGAAATAAAATAATTTAATACAATTTATAATTTTTATTAGATTTATGCAGTGACCTGTTTACTCTATAAATACATAGTGATGCATCAATCCCTAGAGTAATCTATATAACCTAGTGATAAAGAGGATCCATTTGAGGATTGTTGGATGGTGACATCATATTGAGATCTGATCAAGGATCATGTTCCAATGAAGTTGGCTAATCTCACCAATGACTTCAACACATGACTTTTCATCATCATTGTTAAAAACAAACTCGAGGTACTGTTTTTTTCTTGTATTTCATCCATTTTCATTATATTAGTTGAATTTGGTTCAATTTTATGTACATGAATTGATTCATGTATGTAATATTGATTAGTTTATAGTGGATTTATTTGTTTGTTGTTATTTTATATTCATTCATTTAATCATAGACAATGAATTGAGGATGAAGGAAATAAAATATGAGGTTTGTTCCTAAAATATTATTTCTTATGAATCTATCCCCCATTTCTATACAGCTTTGTTATAGACATTTTATTTAGATCATGTTTCGATTATTACTGGTTATATGATCAGTGTGTAACCCTTATTTGGTGAAATGGATCAATACCACATGTGAGGTTTATGATTGAGGTTTCGAGAAAACTCCGATTATGATAGAGGATGAGAAAATAGATCATTGGATACTATTTTTCCTATTTTGATGATTGAAATCTGGGTGGCTTAAGAGAGGTGATTTATGAGTAGATCATATCATGGATCCCTATGATCGGAAAATAGTAGGGGACATAAAGCCTCAGATCAATGATTCCTAGTGATGACACCATGAGTGTCGATGTGGGGAATAACCCATGGGTTTTGTAAAATATCCAGACACAAGACATGTAATCCAAAGATAAATTCCATATGGTTCCCTCAATGCGGTGATAGGGTTTTTACAGAGTGAGAAATATCACATGCCATGTGACCCTAGTTACACACTCAGTGAGTTATACCAGACGATCTCCATGTGCTTTGGTGGGTACATGGGCATGAGAATTTATTGTAGTGACCCAAACCTAGAAGTCTCATAGCTGGTTTCTACATTATTTTAAATGGGCATGGTTACAAGGAACAAAATCTAGAATGAATGATATTTTCATTGTCCTTGAAAGCTAGATACATAGAAAAATTATGTATTAAATATTATTGAAATAATTAATAAATATTTTTTCTAAATAACATTTAGGAAACTAAATTTTTACATATATAATATCCTTTAAAATCATTATTAGTTCTTGGAATCATGGGGAATGGAAAAAAAGAATAAGGGTTATCTCAAATTCTAAATAAGGATAATCTATAGCGGAAGCAATATTGAATTAATGTGAATAATAATTATGGAATGTTAAACAATAGAAAACACATGAAAACTAATAAATAGGCTTAAACGAAAGTGAATAAACAATTAAAAAATGTAAATAAAAACACATTCCTTTCAAATAACTAGATAAGGAAAAATAAATAGGCAAAAGTAAGAAACTGAAACACATTACATGTAATCATTGAATTTAAAATGAAATGTATCCATAGATATGTTGATACCAAATATTATGGATGAATAATAAAAAAACTAAATGAGGGAAATGATTTTTTTAATGAACTACATGTTTGAGTAACATGAAAATCTATACCTCCAAGACATTTTAGAACCTGATTTAAAACTATAGATAAAAAACCATAAATTTTTCACAATTTATTTGTCTCATGAGAACATGTTGATGCATCAGGGATCTATATAAATCCTGGGATCTGACCGTCATTAATTGTAAAATGATTTCCTAATATAAAATTAAAAAAATAATATACCTTATCAAATATCTGTATTGAATAAAGAATATGGAATTATCAATAGTTTCCCAAATTATCAAATACTATTAATGTATGAACATTATGTAAAATGGTATCTATTTTAGGAAATAGTAATATCCATGATAACAGAAATGGAAAATTTAAAGGAAATTAAAAGTTCAATTATCATTAGTGAATTAATATTTCAAGGGGACTAAAATTGAATTTGAATACAATCCTTGTCCAAATAAATCAAAAAAAATCTAGAGGAAGAATAATAATGGTAACAATAAAATATATCCCATGATGAGTAAAATAAATGGTTGTTATCATGAATTAATATAAATGCTAAGAAATGATAATTTAAAAACACAATTAAGTATAATATCATCCATTTAAAACACATTTTGAAAAAAAAATCATAAAAAAGTTGAACATATTTTAATAAAACAAGGTTTTTAGAAGAAAATGGGTTCTCTAACTAAAGAGAAAAATGAATTTGGGTTTTCATAAAAACATTTTCTAAAATATTTTTAGTATCAAAGAGTACAAAACTAGAAATATTACATGAAAACAGCTATGAATAAATTATGTAGAATAAAATTAAATGGTTTTTTAGAAAATTATAAAATAAATTTCTTTGACAGAAATTAATTTTTAAACCATAATAAGAAAAATTATATTATAAAGAAAACCCTTGGAAAGACCATAACATTGATGTGAAAGTCAATTAATGAATATATTATGTTTTTTAAATGTGAATAAATGTAAAATAAGTTGATATAAAACAATATATAGTGAAAAATTATTGCACAAATAATCATTGAATATCAATGAAAAGAAATAAGTAATAAAACCCAATAAAAAAGAATCGAGTTATGGAATTGTTTTACACTTGGTAACATTTAACTAAAATCAACATAAATGTGAAAATTCAATTGAAACTCAAAATATCATGAATAATTAACGAATCATGATAATTTAATTACAATGTGGTAGTAAGTAAACCAAATATAAAATAATATCTTAACAATAATAAAGTGATTGTCTAATGATTATGTTAAAAATAAAAAAATGTGTGATTGCAAAGATAAAAAATAATAACTTTCTTGGGGAAAAATATCATAAAATATTCCAAAGTGTCCCATAACACTTTTTAACATTTGAATCACAATATACATGGAGGAATATCATTAAATAATCTTTTAATATCAAGATAATAAAGATATTTATAAAATAACTTGTTAAATGGTAGTATATACACCATATAAAAGAATAGATGTGAATAAAAACAAATAAGTCTCAATGGAATATAAATCGAGAGGAAATCCCTTATTTTTTTCCAATTTGTCTTATGTGTCTTTATATTCCTGAATAACAAACTTATGTTAATTATTTACATTATTGGGAACCTTTTTCATTTTTATCGTTAAATTTATTTCATTTTTTACTATGTTTTATGAAAAAACATAAAAAATTATGTTTTCATTGGATGTTTTGACAAAATTTAGTTGATGTACCCAAAAACAACTATGGTAGGTAAACTATGTTCAAAGGGGTCATTATATAACATCTCCAGAATAATAATTAACACATAATTATTATAATTATACATGAATTATAATTTTAAATCTAACAAATAAATATGGTTAGGAAAAATTATCCAATGTTACAATCATAGAGATAATAGGCCATACGTATTCATGAGTAACATTCCTATTTTTTATTGACCATTATATATATAAGGTAAGTAACACTAATCTTTTTAGAATGATTTTTTATTATATTATTATTTATTTATTAAATAAAAGGCCTAACCCAAAAAACAAGATATGCTGAGAACACCAGAGCCATAGGGGCCTGAAATTGTGTATCCCCAGAGCAGTTCAGATTACAATATTGATTCCCCAAAGATAGAAGGACTCCAAGGTTGAAAAACAAGAGAAGGAACTATTTATATGGGGCTTTGGAAGCAAGATAGGTAACAACTTTGTTCCCCTCACACCAGGTATAGGGTATTTCCACATGATCCCCAAGATAACTTTTATATTTCTTGATATGACAAGATATAGACAATTTAATATTTCCAATCCCATTATTGTAATTTTAAAACACATTTGAATCAGTTTATAAATCCGTGAGCCTTACATTCTTCCTACTGCATAACTCAAGACTTGAAAGGACAACACACACTTCAGCCTATATGGAATCAAAAGTACCATAATAATCCATGAATTATAGAACCCTATATCCATTTTTAACACACAAAAATCCAACACCTCACTTTTCACTGATGATACACGCCCCTCCAGTGTTATTCTTCAACCTAGAATCTTACGGGAGCCATTAAAATCATCAATCTGCATGAAGGAAAGAGGAAGGGGGATATGACCATGTAGATTTTATAAAAATGAAGGAATAAGTAGATTAATATTCTTTATATGTCACATATTTTTAATTAAAACCATCATTTATAAATTCTATGTATCGTGTCAACAAATCACACTGCTTTTAGGTAGCGTTAGTCCACATTTCCATAAACGATGTTTTCGCATTTACATAAAATGAAAAGTATAAAGATATGTGTTGTAAAATAATTATATAATATTAAATTAATAATAAATATTATATATTTCATATATAAAAAGTGTTTCAATCATAATATCTAGCATGATATGTGGTAAATGAAAAATAAATAATCATCATTTTTTGAAGTGGAAGTTTGTCGTACACGTAAACAATATGTTAGTTACCCATTAGATTGAAGTGTGTGTTAGTGTAGTTTGAAACCTTAGAATAAAAACATCATAGTATATTAATGATACTGTTTTTGTTATATAAGCATGTAATAAAATTATTTTTGGGGTATATAATGGAAATAATACTAAAGATCTTAAGGAAAGATGTTACATATTAATCGAGTAACTTTTTCTGGATTATACAAAAATGTAATCCCTTAATTGATTTATGCCCAAGGTGAGGAGTATATGTCTATGGGTGGGATTTTTAGAATCTCTTTGTGGATATATTTATCATAAAAAAGTGTCTTGGGATGCATGAGGAAGTGGGGGGATATTATGCCTTTTATAGTGGATGAAGAGTGGAACTATTGTAATATTTTGAAAAAGGAATTCCATACATGTTCTTAACATTGAAAGTGGCTCCCATAATGGTCTATCTTTTGTAAAATTTGTGATAGGGTCTAAATATGTCGATAAAATATCTTCTTTACATGTTTTTTTGTTATTTGGTCCCTTGATATGAAGGTTTTGTCCCATAGAAAGTATAATTTTACCTTATTCATTGTAATTTATTTTATTTACATTTCATAATATTTTTGGTGAAAAAAATAATTTGACTTTATTATATATTATAATTTTTTTTGATAAAAAATATGGAATCAATTTTTACAAATTAAAATCATATTAGTGGAAAAAATTAATTTAAATTTAATCCCGCAATCGGTACAATAATGAGGGTTTTTTAATGTAGACACATCTGAAATTTTTCTAAATTATTACAGTATAATTTATAGTGAAATAGATTAATTTTAACTCAATTGTATTTATTTATAAGAAAAAAATCGATTTAAACTTTAAAACCTATATAAAATATTATTTATACTTGTAAATAAATTAGATGAAAAATTAGTTTTGAATAAAAATTCAATATTTTTCATTATTCATTGAAAAATGAAACTTCACATAAAAATACCAAAAAATTAACCTAAACTAAGTTTTGTGCTAATAATTAAAATAAGATATTTATTTTTACATATATAATTCATATAAGTCCCAAAAATTATATTTGTAATAGGTTTCCCTTGAAAATATGTTAAACATTCATTAACAAAAATATAGCAATTTATTTGTAAACTTGGGTTTGTTCTTACATTATGATAATCTAATCTATTTGATGAATATCATAACTATATTATCGAATATAATAGATATATATCACTTTAAAATCACACACTAATTATAAATAATTTATTTTATTATGGTTAAACAGATTTGTGAGAATAAAAATATTTTTCTATAAAAATACCCTTTTTAGATTATGTGGTTTCTTATTTTCCTACTCAATTAATTTATAACCAATTAATCAATTTTAAGATTGTGTAAACCTTTTATTTTCATATGTTAGTCAAAATTATTCATAACCACTAATTTAATGAAAATTTTATATATTATTATATTAAATAAGAATATTTTAATAATATATTATTACTTGATAAAACTCAGTCTTGCGTGTAATGTAAGCTATCGAAGAAAGTTTCTCTTGAATGTGATTCATGATAACTTATTGTTTCATTCATTTAAAGCTATTGAATATATTAATTTTATTTAAAATGGTAATTATATTATAAATAATTATGAAATTATATCCCCTTATGCACTTAGTGTTTCATGTTATTTGTGTTATCCAATACTATATTACTACATTAGATTTTTAGGATGTTAAATTCTCACCACAATAATTAAATTTATTCATTGCGATTTAAACTCAGTATTGGTGGTTGAATTTTTGGTATTTCCAAGGTTTGAAATCCCACATCGTGATAATTGTTATAAAAACATCCTTTAGAAAATATAGAATTAAATTACAATGGTCATGTGGTCTTACATGTAACTTGATCTCAAATAGGAGAACATTATTGGAATGTAGATATACATACTAGGAGGAAAGGCTTAAATATTTATAGGGAGTGATTGAGGTCATCAATCAAAAAAAAATGAATGATCAATAGAAATTTTAGGTCCTCAAATCCATAATTTATTGATGATTTAGAAGACAATTGTTTCAATAAAATGTATTTCGATAACATATTTTTTCTATGTAATTTTCCTAATTTTAGGTTAGTATTTTCCATCCTAAGAATATAAGTAAATGTACATATGTGTTTTTCTATAATTTAAAGTGAAAAGATACATATTTTTTTGTGCTTAAATAAAATTATAATTCATCCATTACATAGTGAAATTTATATCCAAAAAATAACAATGATTCTTAAAGCATCAAAATAAAAATTTAACATATTGTTAGGCCCACAAAAAAGTGAAAAGCCAAACTATTTGTCCCTAACTATTCTCCAAATCCGATTTTGTAAGGACATTAATTTCCAAACCTAAAAAGTGACACCACTGTATTATCATTAGTGTATATTCATCAAATTATTCATCTAAAAATAATGACATATTAAGTAGGTTATTTCACAAGGTAGGTGTTGGTATCAAACCCTTATCGTACTTTAGTCATGGGTTCAAGTACTATGACCATGCTGGATTCGAAGGATTTTCACCCAAAATACTGGTTGTACTTTTCAAGAACCATGTTAATATAATTTCCAAAAAAAATATAAAGGAAATCCTTAAAATAAGTTTACTCACTAAAAATACATTTTACAAATGTTTTCATTACGGCCCCAACACATAAATACTATATCCAATTATTTCCACATAGATCCTTCCTTGATATTGGGGTTATCCATAATATCATTAATAGGACTTATAAATCATGGAACTATGTATTCAATCTAAAACACCTGAGGTTTGACCTTGGTCATTCATTGTCAAAATACGTCATAATGGGTTGTAAAGAAATTGTGAATTATCCTAAGAATATCGGCCAGGAGTGTTAAACCAGGTGCCCAATAAGTCCCATTGTCCGGTCCAAGGTCATGCTATGTATGGCCTAACAATCCTTGTCAAAGTTTTTACTCCTAGGTACATTTGTGCCTTAACAATATCCATTTATATTATCATGAGAGGAGTGTTTTTCTAGAAAACCCAAATAATCTCTGTCTAACCAAAACATTATGATGTTATTCTATACATATCCAAAAATTGTACCTTATTGATATGTTATCTGACCTATGTTTTCATAAATCCAATTCGTGAGGATGATAGTAAACCTAACTCTAATACTAATTGTATTTACCAGAACCCATAATGTCTCGAGTCGGTGTCTTCTATCAATTACATTTTCATGATTACAAGGAACCAAGTTCAGGACTAAGAGTTTAGTAGTATTGGTAAACCAGATACATAAATGAGTCTTGTATTTAAAATTAATACACTAATTAAAACATATTTTTTGTAAATAATTATTAGTATAATAACATTATTTCATCTCTAATATCCTTGAATATAATTCTTATTTATTGGATTCCTAGGGAATGGAAACAAAACAATTGCGAGATCAAATTATCAATAATGGTAAATAATAGAAGAATAAATGATAAATCAATGAGAATAATAAGTAAATAATGTTAAATAACTCAACACACATCAAAAGTAATCAATATGATTAATATAAAGTGATTAAAAAATATGCAACGTTAAATGAAAACACAAGAAATTTAAATAATTACATAATGAAAAAATAAATATGGAAAAGTGAGAAACTGAAACCCGTTTCATTTAATCAATGAACATAAAATTAAATTAACCGATATATATGTCGACAAAAATTTTCATGGATAAATAATAAGTTAAACAAAATGAGGGAAATACTTTTTAATGGATTTCATATCTCAGTAACATAAAAACATATTCCATCAAGACCATTCAAAATACTTTTTAAAACTATGGATAGAAAACTATTTATTTGTGCAATATATTTGTCTCATGAGAACCTATCGATGCATCAAAGATCTATATAATGTCAGGTATAACAAATCATTACCAATCCAATGAATTACTCATATAAAAAAACTAAAATAAGTAATATGCCTTATCAAATACCCATATTGAATGAAGAATATGTAAATATAAACATTTCCCCAAATAATCATACGAGTTGAAAAGAAGACACAATATATAAAATGATATATGGTTTAGGTAATAGTAATATCCATGATAATGTAAATAGAAAATTTTGGGGAAGTTTAATGTTCAATGATTATATGAGATTGAATATTTAATGGGGAATAACAAATAAATCAGGGAAGTGAATTTGAATACTATCCTTGTCCAAATGAATGGCAGACTATCCAAAATATGCATAAGGATAATATTAATAAAATATTTCCCATTTTTAGTAAAATAATGTGTTATTTCCATTTATGAGTATATATACTATAAAAAAATCATTTAAAAACACTACGAAAATATCCTTTTATTTATAATAATTTTTTCAAAAAACATTTCATAAAAAAACATTTCTGAACACATTTTAATAAAATGTGGTTTTTAGAAGAATACCAGTTCTCCAACTAATGTTGGAAATGAATTCGAGTTTTCTTAAAAAAATTAAAACCATTTTTAGTAGTAAGGAGTGAAAAAGTGGAACTATTTCATGAAAATGATCATGAAAATATCAAGGAGAATAAAATAAAAGTTTTTATTATATAATGATAAAATAACATCCTCTGATAGAAATTTATGTGTAAAAAGTCATGTACAAAATGATGTTCTAAAGTGAACCCTATAAAATACCATTAGATTGATGTGAAACTCGACTAAGAAATAGATTATTTGTGTCAAATATGAATCCACATAAAATAAGTGGAAATAAAAAATATACATTGAAAATTTATTTCCCATATAATATTAGAATATTAACAACAATGAGGATGTAATATAACACAATGAAAAGGAATTGTATTATGAAATTGATTTCCATTGGGTAAATTTAAACTCAAATACCCATAAATGAAACATTTAAAATTGAAAATCAAAATATCATGAAGAATGAAAGAATAATGATATTATATATCAAAGTGGAAGTATGTAAACAATATATAAGAAAATAGGTTTAAAACAATAATGTCATTGTTTCAAGAGAAAGTTAACAATCACAAAAGGAACTGAGATTGTAATTATAATAATTGAAAATGTTCTTGAGGAGAATAATCTTTAAAAATTTCAAAGTGCTTTATACCCCATTGAAACAACTAAATCATAATCTCCATGAAGGAATATCATGAAATGATACTTATAATATCATGTTAATAATTATATTAATGATATAACATGTCTATGGGTATTTTATACACTGTATAAAAAACTAGGTGGAAAAAACCACAATGGAATTTAAATTGAGATGATATAACATACATTGCATCTGGTTTGTCTAGTGTGACTTTATATTGAAAAATAAAAAAATTATTTCAATTATTTAATTTCTTTATAAATTTTTTCATGTTTATTATTACTTTTATTTCAGTTTTTTATAATGTTTTTTACAACTACATAAATAATTATGTTTACGTTAGTTGTTTTGACCAAATTCAGTTTATGAGTAAAAAAACATTATTAGGTCAACTGTGGTCAGAGGGTGATTATATTACATATAAAGATTAATAATAATGACATTATTATTATAATTATACATCACTTATATTTTTATAATGAATAAATAAATGTGGTTTGGAATAATGAACCAATGTTACAAGCATTGAAATGGTAGGTCTTACGTACACATGATTATCATTCCCCTTTTTTAAAGATAATTATATAAAGAATTTAAGTAGAACAAATCCTTCCCGAATTATCATTATATCATAAATAAAATATTATTTAATCATATATACTTATATATAAAATTCTATTGATTGAAAATGAATTGTATCGTGTTAAGGTGGTAGTAGCCCATACATCCATGAAAGACGTTATAACTTTTTTAGTGTGAGTGAATGGGTAATAAAGAAAATGATATATATTATATTTATATAATGGTAATTATTACACTAATATCATATATATTGTTTATATGTCGCATATTTTTAATTAAAATCATCTTTTATACATTCTATGAATTGTGTGAATGAATCACATCGCTTGTTGGAGGTGGTAGTTTACATTTCTACATACGATTGTATTGCATTTACACAAAATGGAAGGTATAAATATATTAATTGTAAAATTTTTAGATAATCTCAAATAAATATTATATATATATCTTATATATATCATATATAAATAGATCTTTCATTATAATTTACACCATGAAAGATGGTAAAGGAAAAAATATGCACTCATTATTTTGTGAGAGGGTAATTCTCTGTGCATGTAAACAGTATGTTCATTTCCAATTAGAGGGATGTGTTTGTGAGTGTATTTATAACCCTTAGTAAAAAAAATAAAATAATATTTAGGAAAATTGTGTTGTAATATAAACATGTAATAATATTATTTTAGGAGTGGATAATGGAAATATAACTTGAGAGATTACAGAAATATGTTACCTCTTAACCAGGTAAGTTCTTTTAGTTTGTGCCAAAAGGTATACCTTTGATAGGTTACTTACAAAGTTGAGGATTCTAGGTTTATTTCAAGGATATTGTGTATCAATTTGGTATGATCATGGTCAATCAAAAGTGGCTTGATATGGGAGAGAAAGTGGGAGTAGAGGAGGGATTTTTATAGTGGATGAGGAGTGGCAATCTAGTAATATTTTAAATAGGGAATTACATACACGGTTATCACATTACATGTGGCTTCCATAATGTTCCAATTTCAATACATGTGGGGATAGGGTTTGAATATGTCTATCTATTTGATCTTGGAAAATTTTTTAGGTCACTTGGTCCTTTAAGATGAATGTTTTGTCCCATATTAAGCTTAATTTTACCTTAACCATTGTAATTAATTTTAATTGCATTCTATATTATTTTTTGTAAAAAATGATGTTGAAAATATAATATATGATATATTATTTTTATTCAAAATATTGAATCCATTTTCCCAAATTCCAATCACATAAATAGAATAAATTAACTTAAATTTAATGACGCATATGGGACAACAATTTTGGTTGTTAATGTAAAAACACTTGAAATTTTCTATGTTTTTATATTCAATTGCAACGTAAAATATATTAAAATTACTTAAATTATATTACTTTATAAAAAAATTATCTAATTAAACATTAAAAACAATTTAAATTATCTTTTATCCTTATAAATAAAAAATTTGAAAAAGTAATTTTGAATTAAAATTCAGTATTTTTCATTATTCATTCAAAAATTAAACATCACAACAAAATGAAAGAAAGATACCATAAAATAATTTTCATGATTCAAATTAAATGGTAAATTTTATTTTTGTATATATAATTCATTAAAGTACCAATAATTGTATTTAAAATAGGTTCTCTATTAAAAGTCGGTAAAAATACCTTAATAAAAATATAATTTTATATGAAAAATTAGGTTTCTTCTTCTCTAATGTCTATTTAAATAAGGTTTTCTCAATCATTGACATATGATCCACTACATATCATGTTGATCTAGAATGGTAATGTGGTGTCCCCCATTGGTCTTGAGTGTAGTCCCGTATATTTCTTTTGAGTTCTTCAAAGAACTGTAAGTTTTATTGGGTAGGGACCGGTGATAATGAAATATTGGATGACTGTCTCTGATGAAATCATGACTCATGGAGTGGGTCTCTAAGAACTAGTATTTCCTAAAATCATAGAGCAGAATCCTATATCCTGAAATTTGTTTAAGATATATTGGATGTTTGGTGTGGTTACTAAGTATATTTTGGTGTTTTATCTTTGACTTAGTATTATTTTTTGAGATGAATATTCTTTATGATTAATGTTTAGTGTTTTTAGTGTGTCCAACTATGTATTTTAATACTCATCACTCAAAGGGATCTAAACGCATGTGTTGTGTCTTATGATGATGAAAACCTATTTGATGTTGTCTTAGGAGACTAGTGATTTCACAGAGCCTATAATGAGCTATACTAACTAAGCTGTCTTATGGGTGGTTGAATTTGATAGTAGTTATCACCTTTGGAGAATGTTAGAATCTTAATAGTTTCTGGTTGGGAAAGTATTGGACCCATTTATTTATTTTAGTACTTTATTGGAATACTTTTGTTATGGGAATATATATGTATAGGTTCGTTGGTTCAGTTTTTTTATGTTATATCATTGTATGTCATTATATATATCTTCTTGTTTACAAGTACACTAGGAAAATTCATTCCATGTGTGTGATATTACTACTCAGCGCTGGACGAAAGCCCCTAGCCTATTAGAGGTTGGCATGGGGTAGTTGCAGTTTGGACCCCATCAGGTCTAGTTTTGACATATTAACCAAGGAGAAACATCGAATTGAGTATGATATGAGTCTGAAACTGATCTGGAATTCTATATCTTTATAAGAGCAATAGATGTATGTCGTATTACTTTGATGAAACCAAGAAGAATTTTCCTAGATCTATTTTAAGATGATAGGGCTTGACCTTCATGTTTCCGTTCATTTACATTTACTATAGTTGAGTTATCATGTGTTCAAAAAAATACCAAGAAAGATGAACCCCTCACAAGGTATTGTGGTTGAGGCTGAAGTTGGAAATCTTTTTACAACCAACATTTCAATGGAGGTCTAGGGACCTATGTGTTTGAAATTTCTTTCCCGTTCAGGAATAATTATGGTAAGGTCAGAGTCTTCATCGATTTCTAAGACCTCAACCTCCATTTTTTGAATGAAAATTTCTGTTTATATGGTGATAAATATGTGAATTGATGTAATATATTGGTTCCAACACATGCCCTTCTTGTAAAAATACTCTTGATGTAATATTATCTGAATGACTTCAAAAGATGAAGTGAACATTTCCTCTAGGGGTCCCCAAGGGATGTTATTTTGAAAGGTGATTCCTTTTGGTTTGAATAATGATGGAATCACTTACTAGCGGGCTATGCACCTCAACCGTAAACCAATTTTTGAGACACTTGTGTATTGTTATGTGGATGATCTGGTTGTCAAATCTCACTTGTGGTATGACCATCTCAAATATCTTCAAAAAGTGTAAGGCATCCTTGACTATTGACACTTCATGATGAAGCCCTTGAAGCATGTGTTCGAGGTTACAAGAAACCAAACATGCCTTTAAAAACAAATACATTATTCCTATCAACTAAGTAATACAATTCAACCTCATAACAATGAAAATAATAAAAACCATAACAATACAAAATCAAAGTACCAAGCAGAAGATGAACACAAAAAAACTGAATATGTAAAGACCCGTAAAATTCAAGGGAAATTTTTTCTTAATTTTCTTTATAATTTTACAAGAGCGCGGTTTCTGACGGCACCTGATTCCGAGGCCCGGAGTGCCCGGAATCAATTTCCGAAGTTTGGCTCGGGTACGTTCAGTGAACGAACGAGCAGGAATTCCTAACTTTTGATCCGGTGCTCGGAATTGAAATCTGAGGGCACCGATGAACTCGCAGCGCTGATATTCGCTTAATGAGACCTTTTCGGAAGTTGCGTTTGTTGCGAGACGAAAGTTAGTTTTTGGGAGATTTATAAAAAGTTGAATAAAAAAATGTGGAATTCTTTTTATTTTACTTTTGTAGGTTAACTCCTCTCAAAGGGAGTTAAGAGTGGGACCCACATCCACTTAACCTCCCTTGAGAGGATTAAGTGTGGTTGGACCCACACGAACCTAAACCTCTCATCTTCCCCCTTAAACTCCCCTCTCTCCCTCTTAAAAGTTTGTTAACTTAACATCTAATTAATTACACATGACATGTATAATTAATTAAGTGTTATGTTTTTGAATTTGAAGTTTTGAATTCCTTGGCTTGGTAAATAAAATAAGGAGGAACCTTATTTTATTTGGTTAGTTTTGTTTAGCCAACTTAAGAGGATTTTTTTAAAGCTCCTCCTCCTTCTTCTTTAACTTGACGAAGAATGCTCAACTTGACGAAGAACGCTCAACTTGATGAAGAACGCCGCTCCTATCTTATTCGTCTTCCGTGTCAACGAGAGGGAACGCCGCTTCCTCCTCGGACTCCCTTCGTTGGCATACGAAGATTCACCAACGACGTATCTCTTCGGACGTACCTCTTCGTCATCGGATTTGACGAACGACTACCGCGACGCCCGACCTCCGCGACCTTGTCTTCCGCGGGACGTTGACAAATCTTCGAACCTATACCCAAGGTAGGGGTTGTTGTAATTTGTTAATTTATTTATCCTTGTTCGTGGTTCATGCATAACTAACGTCTGGATCTTTATAAAAGTGTTATTGTTTAACGTGAGGGGGCCGGACCGCATGAACACGGCCAAACCTCCTCCATCGTTCTTGTTGATTTACCTTGCGGGTGGAAACAAGGTGGCGTGGTGCCGTCGCACCACGCAGATAATCGTGCAATTATATTATGCGACGTCGTCGCGCCGCGCCATGGAAGAATCATCAAGAACGCGACGCCGTCGCGCCGCGTTGAAGGAAATCAAAGGCGCGGTGGAGGGGCGCGGTACCGTTGCACCGCGCCGGAAGACGAACATCGCGGTCGGTTCCGGGCCGCGGTGGAACGAGAAGACCGGCGGCCGGGCCGCCGGCGTCGGAAGCCGAAGAGGAGACCAGATTTTCTGGTCCCGTTGGAGAAAACCGGCCGGCAGTTGGCCGGCTGGAAGGTCAAAGGCCGGGGGAAATAAATTCCCACGGCCAGCTCTAAAAACCCCCCTCATTTAAGAGGGGGGCAGTTTCTTTGAAGGGGGGGGGGGTGCAGGAGGCCCCCCGGTTTTTCTTCAAGCCGGCCCCCACGTGGGGCCGTTTTTTTACAAAGGGCGCGGCATATAGCCGCGCCGCCCCTTCAATCAAGCGGGGGCGTGATCCCCCCCGCGCGCTGGCTCCGTGCGGCGCCGGGCCGCCGCGCCGCCGGCCGGGTCGGGTCGACCCGGTTTGGGTCGACCCGGTGCGGGCCGACCCAGGGGGGGTCGGGCCGGGTCGGCCCGGACCCGGACCCCCCCCCCGTTTCGGATCAGTTTCGGTCTTTTGGCCATAACATGAGCCTCGGACCTCCGATTGACGAACCGTCTGCGGCAACGCGATCCTTGGATCGAGACGGTCGTTTCGGTATATCTCACTCAAGGTTTCGAATTACTTTGAGTTCGGCCGGGTTGGTTCGTTCACGAAACCAACCGGGCCTTCGGAGCGGAAACGCTCATATCTTGAGCTACGGACGTCCGATTGACATGCCGTCAGCTGTGTTGTGTTCCTCTTAGTGAGACGGATCTTTTGGAATACTCTGCCCGAGGTTTGGATGCAGGTGGAGTAAGGTCGGGTTGGTTTTGCCTTAAAAACCAACCGGGCCCCGGGGACGAAAATGCCAATAACTCTCAGACCGGGCGTCCGATCGACGTGCTGTCTGTTGCATTGAGTTCCTGTTGACGATACAGAACTTTTGGATACATTAACTCTGGACTTTGTGACAGTTGATGTATCAGCCTCTCAGCTCGTGGAGCGGACCCTCCGAATGAGCTTGCTGTGTGCGGGAACCCTAGTGCTGGCTGTGACTGTTACTGTGACTACTACTGCTACTACTGCTACTGTGACTGCGACGACGACTGTACAGAGATCCTGTGTGGATTCGACGACGACGACTTCAGCACTCAGCGATCCTACGTGGATCAGTGCTACAGGTCCTGTGTGGGCCCGATCCTGTGTGGGTCCGATCCTGTGTGGGTCTTTGAGCTCAGCGGTCCTGTGTGAACCAGCGCCTACAGGTCCTACGTGGGCCCGATCCTGTGTGGGTCTTTTGCGGGGGTTAGTTACCTATCGATCCTTCGTGGGTCCGACGACTTAGATGGATCAGAGATCATCTTTATCGTTTTCCGAAGAAGTATACCTGTGTGAGCTGAATCCTGTTGCTTTCCTGTGTGGATTGTGTTGTGCTATCCTGTGTGGATTATGTTTTGCTTTCCTGTGTGGAATACGTATACTTTCCTGTGTGGACTGAGTTGTACTTGGACTCGGAGGTTGGAGCGTATTTGAATTTGATGACTTAGGTATATGTATGGGCATATAACTAAGCAGTGTCGGTTGTTACTTCGTGATTGTACCTATCTTCGTGGTTTATCCTTTGTGGATTTGAGAGACCTTCAGGGGTCTCGGGGTCCCTACTGAGTAGCTTATACTCACCCCTGCACGGGCTTTGCCCGCACTACGTTGTGTTGGTTGCAGACGACGGACAGCGTTGACCTTAGCTGAGGCTTGCAGAGCGGGACGGTACCCAGAGGTGGACCACTGGGCGGGACGTGCTCGGAGCGGACGGCGGGACCCGTGGAGCAGTGGAGCTATCTGTACCCACCCTTCAGGTGGGATTTCCAGTGGATAGCTCGGTGTAGCGGCTTTTACTTTTCAGTTTCTATTTTTCCCCTTTCGAGTTGTACATTACTTTCAGTTTGGGTTTGTATACTGGCCCATTTACTTTCCCGCACTTTCAGTTGTACTCTGCTTTTGTTTAGTGTTTACCTTCCGCTTGCTTACTCTGTGGTGTTTGTTTACTTTACAAAGGCAATGCCTTCCCTTTTTACCGGGATTTACACCTTGGTGCTATTCGCCAGCCCCTGGCCTATGGAAGGCGGGCTTGGGGTAGTCACAGCACGGACCCCGAGGGCGGGTCGTGACAAATTGGTATCAGAGGAGTTTGGTTCTACCGCGAACTCTAATATTTTCTAAGTGAAGAAATAATGTTTAGCGTATTGAGTGTGGTTATCAGTCCAGGGAGTCCAGTGTTGGTGTGGTGGCCGACGTATCCGTACACCAGGACCCTGACTTCTGATTTCTGACTTAATGCACGAAAACATTGATTGCGTGTGTGTTTCAAAGTTTTCTTTGTGATTACTTATATCAGCTCACTAGGTATACTGTTCTGACCATGGCGCACCTGTTTCCTTTTCAGGATGGTCCCACGATGGCAGCCATCTAGGGTTCCGAGTGTTGAGCGTGACGACAGCCCACCGAGCGACGAGGCCTCGGTGCAGGGCCCTTTGTCAGCAGTGGCACTGGCGGTAGCTCTACCCGCCGAGCCCCCGATGCTTCCAGCAGCAGCCGCTGATGATGCACGTCGCCTCAGCGCACTGCATGAGTTTCAGCGCCAGCGACCACCCAGGTTTCATGGGGAGATGGATCCCCAGGCAGCAGAGGACTGGCTGGAGGCAGTGGTACGAGTGTTTAGGCTAGTGAGGACACCAGTAGACCTCGTGTTGATCCTCGCTGCGAGCCTACTTCACGCAGCAGCAGGACGATGGTGGAGCTTGATGCTCCAGGTGCACGATGAGGCATCTATACTTTGGACGGACTTTGAGAGCCTCTTCCGCTCGGAGTTCTTCCATGCCACCCTTCGTGCGGTGCGTATCCAGGAGCTTCTACAGCTGCGGCAGGGCAGCATGACGGTCGCTCAGTACTCGGCGAGATTTATCGATCTCTCGCGCTACTCGACCGACATGGTACGAGACCCATTCTTCCGGGCCCGGACCTTCGAGCAGGGTTTGAGACACGAGATCAGGGCATCACTGATCTCCCTCAGCATACCGACTCAGACAGAAGTACTGGAGTGGGCCCTTCTGATCGAGAGCTTCCTTGCTGAGTCTATACCAGCACAGCGACCCACCGCAGGGCGGCACGTGGCAGAGTCATCTGCAGCAGGCAGTCGACGGATGACTCAGGGGTCCAGACAGACCAGACCTTCGGGCAGACGACCTCAGGACACTGGCTCAGCAGTGCGGGGCACACAGTGTGGAGCCAGTCTTTCGAGAGGCAGACAGTGCTACTCGTGCGGCGGGCAGGGCCACATGGCTCGTGACTGCCCGACCCGCCATGCCGAGGAGCAGCAGTCGGTTGAGGGACCACCGAGGCAGAGGCAGAGGGTCGACCGTGGCGGTCCGCAGGGAGGAGGCGGACGAGGCAGAGGAGCTGGATGAGCAGCCGGTGGTGGGCGACGCTTTGAGGCTCTGCCACCACCACCACCAGGAGGTCCACCCCGACCACAGGGAGCTGGCGGGCAGAGACAGGCACAGCTCCAGGCAGCAGAGTCCTACGACCACGGCGCACCCGAGATGATTCAAGGTACTATCTGTGTCTATTCCACCCTTGCTGCAGTTCTTATAGACACAGGAGCGAGTCACTCTTTCATAGCCGCTGCCCTTGTTCGGAGCTCGGAGATTCCGACAGAGCCGTTGGCTCGATCCTTACGGCTAGAGACTCCTACGGGAGCAGACTCGACGATTACGCACTGGTGCCGGCAGTGTGAGCTTACTCTAGGAGGCGAGAGCTTCGGCTGGGATCTTCTTGTAGCAGCGTCGAGGCCTTACGACGTCATCTTGGGCATGGATTCGCTATCTACGATCCATGCACAGATTGACTGTTTTAGGCGCAAGGTGCGATGTGTACGCACCGACGGGAGCAGGTTCACCTTCACCGGCGAGAAGGGAGCTTTATCAGCACAGGATGGACTTCCGAAGAGGAGAGGAAAGCCCATCACTCATCAGTTGGCTAGCCTTATCCTTGGAGCAGTTGACGTGCGGAGTCCTGGTTTTCCTGCAGTGGTGGATCAGTTTGCGAACGTTTTTCCCGACGATGTTCCAGGGCTACCTCCTCGCAGAGAGGTAGACTTTTATATTGACTTGTACCCCGGGACAGCCCCGATATCCACTCCAGCATATCGAATGGCCCCCGCTGAGCTTCGAGAGCTACGGGTACAGTTGGAGTACTTGCAGGGCAAGGGGTTCATCCGACCCAGTGTTTCACCCTGGGCTTCCCCGATTTTGTTCGCCAAGAAGGCGGACGGGAGCTTGCGACTTTGTGTTGACTATCGTCGCCTGAACCAGGTGACAGTGAGGAACAAGTATCCGTTACCGAGGATTGATGACCTCTTTGATCAGCTCAAGGGAGCACGGTGGTTCTCGAAGATAGACCTCAGGTCAGGCTATCATCAGCTCAGAGTCAGAGACGAGGATGTGGAGAAGACGGCTTTCAGATGTCGGTATGGTCACTATGAGTTCTTGGTTATGCCTTTCGGTGTAACCAATGCTCCAGCAGTGTTCATGGCTCTCATGAACAGGATCTTTCAGCCATACCTCGATCGGTTTGTCGTGGTCTTCATCGACGACATTCTGATTTACTCTACGACTGAGGAGGAGCACGCCTATCACTTGCGAGATGTACTTGACACACTCCGAGAGCACCAGCTTTATGGTAAGCTCTCGAAGTTCCAGTTCTGGATACGTGAGGTCCACTTCTTGGGACACGTTATCTCTGAGGCGGGAGTTGCAGTGGATCCCGCGAAGATTGAGGCTGTGTTAGCATGGGAGCCACCCAGGAGCGTGACTGAGGTTCGGAGTTTCTTGGGACTAGCTGGATACTATCGGAGATTCGTGCCAGACTTCTCTAGAGTTGCAGCATCACTCACAGCTTTGACGAAGAAGGGGAAACCCTTCGTGTGGTCTGACAGATGTCTTCAGAGCTTCCAGGAGCTGAGACAGAGATTGACTAGCGCACCTATCTTGAGGTTGCCCGAGGAGGGAGTAGGGTACGTAGTCTACTGCGATGCATCAGGGACCGGACTCGGATGTGTTCTGATGCAGGAGCGGGCAGTGATCGCCTATGGATCACGTCAGTTGAGGCCGCATGAGCAGAACTACGCTACCCATGACCTGGAGTTAGCAGTAGTGGTCTTCGCTCTGAAGACATGGCGACACTATCTGATGGGCGAGCGCTTTACAGTCTTTTCTGATCATCAGAGTCTCAGGTATATCTTCTCTCAGAAGGACCTGAACCTGAGACAGCGGAGATGGCTCGAGTTCCTCCAGGACTATGACTTTGAGATAGTCTATACTCCTGGGAAGGGGAACGTAGTAGCCGATGCCCTTAGTAGGAGGACAGGCATTCAGCTACTTGAGGAGGCGACGGAGCAGCTAGCCTCTTTGCAGATGTCCTTCGTGGATAGAGATGGAGCAGCCTTCCTTCAGTCTCTCACAGTCACTCCTCTACTACTGCAGCGAGTCAGGGAGGCACAGCGTGGGGACACTGATTGTGAGACACGGCGTGCACAGATATCCTCGGGACAGGCACCTGATGGTTTCTCCCTTGGAGCAGAGCTCGACATCCTTTTCAGAGGACGTACCATGGTACCGGTCGCTTTGCGAGAGGAAGTTCTGAGAGAGTTTCACACTTCTTCTTTGGCGGTACATCCTGGAGTGGCGAAGATGTACCAGGACCTCAGACGACAGCACTGGTGGCCGGGCATGAAGAAGGTTGTAGCAGAGTTCGTTTCTCGATGCCTCACCTGCCAGCAGGTGAAGGCAGAGCATCAGGTACCAGAAGGCTTGGTACAGCCCTTGGAGGTTCCGGAGTGGAAGTGGGACGGCATATCTATGGACTTCGTGACTGGACTTCCATGTACTTCCAGAGGTCACGACTCCATCTGGGTGATTTTTGACCGACTCACCAAGTCGGCACACTTCTTACCCATCAGAGAGCAGGGCTCAGTGGAGAGCTTGGGACGTCTCTACGTTCAAGAGATTGTGTGGCTCCACGGCGTGCCATCATCTATCGTCTCCGATTGAGATGCTCGCTTTACTTCCCGGCTTTGGAAGGGGTTACAGGAGGCGTTCGGGACGCAGCTACGTTTGAGCACAGCCTTTCACCCTCAGACGAATGGTCAGACGGAGAGGACCATTCAGACTCTCGAGGACATGCTCCGCGCATGTGTCCTCGACTTTGGACATAGCTGGGAGGACCACCTACCCTTGGTGGAGTTTGCGTACAACAACAGCTACCACTCCACCATCGGGATGGCACCGTACGAGGCGTTGTATGTCCGACCTTGTAGATCACCTTTGTGCTGGACAGACCCTGGAGAGTCAGCACTGGTGGGACCGAAGATGGTCCAGGCCACGACAGAGAAGGTCCAGGTCATCCAGGAGCGGATGAGGACAGCTCAGAGCCGGCAGAAGTCATATGCTGACAGGAGGCGGAGGCCACTGGAGTTCGAGGATGGCGACCACGTCTTCTTACGGGTCTCACCTCGACGTGGTATTCGGAGATTTGGCCGAGGCGGCAAGTTATCTCCGCGCTTCATCGGACCCTTCCAGGTTCTCACCAGGATTGGCGAGGTGGCATATCGCCTGGCTCTACCCCCTCAGTTGCACCGGGTGCATGACGTCTTCCACGTATCCCAGCTGAGGAGATACGTGCATGACCCGACGCACATCATTGACCATGGGGAGCTTGACATTGATGATGGGGCGACTTTTACGGAGGTCCCGGTGGAGATAGAGGATCGACAGGAGCGGGTCCTGCGTGGGCGATCGATTCCACTTGTGCGCATCAGATGGCAGCATGGGAATCTCCAGGAGAGCACATGGGAGCGGGAGGCTCAGATGCGTGCTCAGTACCCTCATTTGTTTCCCTAGTTTTTGATGTATCTTTACGGGGACGTAAATCCCTGAGGTGGGAGTAATGTAAAGACCCGTAAAATTCAAGGGAAATTTTTTCTTAATTTTCTTTAGAATTTTACAAGAGCGTGGTTTCTGACGGCACCTGATTCCGAGTCCCGGAGTGCCCGGAATCAATTTCCGAAGTTTGGCTCGGGTACGTTCAGTGAACGAACGAGCGGGAATTCCTAACTTTTGATCCGGTGCTAGGAATTGAAATCCGAGGGCACCGATGAACTCGCAGCACCGATATTCACTTAAGGAGACCTTTTCGGAAGTTGCGTTTGTTGCGAGACGAAAGTTAGTTTTTGGGAGATTTATAAAAAGTTGAATAAAAAAATTTGGAATTATTTTTATTTTACTTTTGTAGGATAACTCCTCTCAAAGGGAGTTAGGAGTGGGACCCACACCCACTTAACCTCCCTTGAGAGGATTATGTGTGGTGGGACCCACACGAACCTAAACCTCTCATCTTCCCCCTTAAACTCCCCTCTCTCCCTCTTAAAAGTTTGTTAACTTAACATCTAATTAATTACACATGACATGTATAATTAATTAAGTGTTATGTTTTTGAATTTGATGTTTTGAATTCCTTGGATCGGTAAATAAAATAAGGAGGAACCTTATTTTATTTGGTTAGTTTTGTTTAGCCAACTTAAGAGGATTTTTTGAGAGCTCTTCCTCCTTCTTCTTTAACTTGACGAAGAACTCTCAACTTGACGAAGAATTCTCAACTTGACGAAGAATGCTGCTCCTCTATTCTTCGTCTTCCGTGTCAAAGAGAGGGAACGCCGCTTCCTCCTCGGACTCCCTTCGTCGGCATACGAAGATTCAACAACGACGTATCTCTTCGGACGTACCTATTCGTCATCGGATTTGACGAACGACTACCGCGACGCCCGACCTCCGCGACGTTGTCTTCCGCGGGATGTTGACAAATCTTCGAACCTATACCCAAGGTAGGGGTTGTTGTAATTTGTTAATTTATTTATCCTTGTTCGTGGTTCATGCATAACTAACGTATGGATTTTTATAAAAGTGTTATTGTTTAACGTGAGGGGGCCGGACCGCATGAACACGGCCGAACCTCCTCCATCGTTCTTGTTGATTTACCCTGCGGGTGGAAACAAGGTGGCGTGGTGCCGTCGCACCACGTGGATAATCATGCAATTATATTATGCGACGTCGTCGCGCCGCGCCATGGAAGAATCATCAAGAACGCGACGCCGTCGCGCCGCGTTGAAGGAAATCAAAGGCGCGGCAGAGGGGCGCGGTGCCGTCGCACCGCGCCGGACGACGAACAACGCGGCCGGTTCCGGGCCACGGCGGAACGAGAAGACCGGCGGCCGGGCTGCCGGCGTCGGAAGCCGAAGAGGGGAACGGATTTTCCGGTCCCGTTGGAGAAAACCGGCCGGCAGTTGGCCGACCGGAAGGTCAAAGGCCGGGGGGAATAAATTCCCCCGGCCAGCTCTAAAAAACCCCCCTCATTTAAGAGGGGGGCGGTTTCCTTGAAAGGGGGGGGGGGGGCAGGAGGCCCCCCGGTTTTTCTTCAAGTCGGCCCCCACGTGGGGGCCGTTTTTTTTACAAAGGGTTGCGGCATATAGCCGCGCCGCCCCTTCAATCAAGCGGGGGCTTGATCCCCCCTAAGCGCTGCCTCCGTGCGGCGCTGGGCCGCCGCGCTGCCGGCCGGCCGGCCGGGCCGGGTCGGACCCGGGTCGGGTCGACCCCGTTCGGGCCGACCCAGGGGGGGTCGGGCCGGGTCGGCCCGGACCCGGACCCCCCCGTTTCGGATCAATTTCGGTCTTCTAGACATAACTTGAGCCTCGGACCTCCGATTGACGAACCGTCTGCGGCAACGCGATCCTTGGATCGAGACGGTCGTTTCGGTATATCGCACTCAAGGTTTTGAATTACTTTGAGTTCGGCCGGGTTGGTTCGTTCACGAAACCAACCGGGCCTTCAGAGTGGAAACGCTCATATCTTGAGCTACGGACGTCCGATTGACATGTCGTCAGCTGTGTTGTGTTCCTCTTAGTGAGACGGATCTTTTGGCATACTCCGCCCAAGGTTTGGACGTAGGTGGAGTACAGTCGGGTTGGTTTTTCTTTAAAAACCAACCGGGCCCCGGGGACGAAAATGCCAATAACTCTCAGACCGGGCGTCCGATCGACGCGCCGTCTGTTGCGTTGAGTTCCTGTTGACGATACGGAACTTTTGGATACATCAACTCTGGACTTTGTGACAGTTGATGTATCAGCCTCTCAGCTCGTGAAGCGGACCCTCCGAACGAGCTTGCTGTGTGCGGGAACCCTAGTTATGGCTGCGACTGTTACTGTGACTACTACTGCTACTACTGCTACTGTGACTGCGACGACGACAGTACAGAGATCCTGTGTGGATTTGACGACGATGACTTCAGCACTCAGCGATCCTACGTGGATCAGTGCTACAGGTCCTGTGTGGGCCCGATCCTGTGTGGGTCCGATCCTGTATGGTTCTTTGAGCTCAGCGGTCCTATGTGAACCAGCGCCTACAGGTCCTACGTGGGCCCGATCCTGTGTGGGTCTTTTGCGGGGGTTAGTTACCTATCGATCCTTCGTGGGTCCGACGACTTAGATGGATCAGAGATCATCTTTATCGTCTTCCGAAGAAGTATACCTGTGTGATCTGAATCCTGTTTCTTTCCTGTGTGGATTGTGTTGTGCTATCCTGTGTGGATTACGTTTTGCTTTCGTGTGTGGAATACGTTTACTTTCCTGTGTGGACTGAGTTGTACTTGGACTCGGAGGTTGGAGCGTATTTGAATTTGATGACTTAGGTATATGTATGGGCGTATACCTAAGCAGTTTCGGTTGTTAGTTCGTGATTGTACCTATCTTCGTGGTTTATCCTTTGTGGATTTGAGAGACCTTCAGGGGTCTCGGGGTCCCTACTGAGTAGCTTATACTCACCCCTGCACGGGCTTTGCCCGCACTACGTTGTGTTGGTTGCAGACGACGGACAGCGTTGACCTTAGCTGAGGCTTGCAGAGCGGGACGGTACCCGGAGGTGGACCACTGGGCGGGACGTGCTCGGAGCGGACGGCGGGACCCGTGGAGCAGTGGAGCTATCTATACCCACCCTTCAGGTGGGATTTCCAGTGGACAGCTCGGTGTAGCGGCTTTTACTTTTCAGTTGCTGTTTTTCCCCTTTCGAGTTGTACTTTACTTTCAGTTTGGGTTTGTATACTGGCCCATTTACTTTCCCGCACTTTCAGTTGTACTCTGCTTTTGTTTAGTGTTTACTTTCCGCTTGCTTACTCTGTGGTGTTTGTTTACTTTACAATGACATTGCCTTCCCTTTTTACCGGGATTTACGCCTTGGTGCTAGTCGCCAGCCCCTGGCCTATGGAAGGCGGGCTTGGGGTAGTCACGGCACGGACCCCGAGGGCGGGTCGTGACAGAATACACTATGACATAACTCCATCGCTTCATGCCAAAATACATGCTACAACTCCATGAGACCACCCATGCATCATGATGAACCACTAAAGAAATGAGTTTCATTACATTTACCTAGGTCCTGAAATACAACATCTCCAAAAGTACCAAAGTTCCAAATCATAGGTTGAGTAATGATACCTAGTAGGCCTTCCCCAAATATCATCCCTAATCACAACTCTAGGATTGAAAAAGTAAGCACGTTTATATAAAACCATTAAAATAGTTCAATAATTACCAGTGATCCAAACAAGCCATTCCAACCAATTTACCCAAATAATCACACTTCTTAGAGAGTAACTAAAAACCCCATTACAACCATTTTATCCATTTAATATTTTTGTAAACCATTGCATTCCACATAACCCGACACATACACCACAACAACAAACAATACTCTACAACCCAAGATTGGTGTTAGAATTGATGGTGTAACATCATCTCTTACCTCATCCACATTTTATTGTGGTAATTCATGACACATTCCAATCCATTTATGGAAATAATTCACACCCATTATCCATCACATCAAATTCATATATAACCAATTAATCCAACAACCAACCATTTTCATTTTTCAACAATATATAAAACATTGTTTTCTAAAACAAAATAACCATTATACCAAAACCTATTTATACCAAAAATCATTTCCATAAAATGAAAATTTTATTGAAAATAATTTTTTAAAAAAATTACATAAATCAATCCAAGAGGCTTATATTAAAATTTAGCAGCTAATAAAATTGTATAATAATTAACACATTTTCTCCAAAATCCAAAAATCATCAAAAAATATATTTCAACCAAGATACACCCAATAATTTTACGATAATTTCTGGAAAAAAAAATTAATTTGAAATCAATGCTTCTAGTTCTAGAAAGACTAGACAAGAGTTTAGCCCCCTTCCTTTAGTGTTGTAGACCAAATGACCAATGACACAAATGCTTGCCAAATCCGGGAGAACACTCCACAAATCTACCTTAGATCCCTTCCCCTAACATCAATAATGCCCAAAATAACTATTATTGGAACCAAAACCCCTAGATATATCCTTTATGGAACTAGATCAACCAAACTTTGGAGAGAAAAGATATATATATGGAAAAACAAGAAACTGAAAAAAAAAGATACTTACTAAGGGAGATCCTCCTTCAAAAAACTAGGGGAACCCATAGAAACACTTCCAAAATAAGTGGGAGTGGTTACATAACCTTGGAGAATAGGAAATATAATGTGAGAGTCTAAATGGGACATAAATGGGGTGTTTAGGGATAAATAGTTTGATATATATTTTAAATAATTCAACTTTTTATCCCACACATAGTTTTTCCACACGGTTAAGAAAACTGTGCACAAATCGTGCACCTACTACTTCCCCAAAGGCTACCCCACATGGTTGGCCCACATATTTAGATAAAAAATGCACTAACTATGTGAAATACCACTTATTGTAGTTTCATGATTTACCCATGGCATCCACATAGTTTAGTAAATTTTGAACCTTTACTATGTGAGAACCCATAACCCACTACATTGATTTATATGGTTTCCTAAAAAAGCTTCATGATTTTCACTAACCATTCTCAAACCATGCACCCTTATAAAATCTCTCAAATCTTTCCCAAAATCCATTAAAACACTCATAAACATTACCCAACCACTTTAAATGATTATAAGGGCATAAAAAAGGGTTACAAACCTCAAAACATTGGTTCTACATTATTTATAGCACCATGAGATACAACATGTGTCTCTATTATATATGCTAAATTATATCCTCAATCTCAATATAGTGATGTGATGGTTGGTTCAATCGGTGGTGATACTCTAGTATTTCAAAATTTGTTTTCTCATATAAAATGATTCTAAAGGTGAGCTATTATAAAAATTATTATATGCCTGTCTAACCCCTAAATAACTTCCCCTGGATGTTGATTTTCTAGATTAGTTAATTCTCTTAGTGGATCAGGATGTGTTACATTGGATGATTAATTCTCGATGGTGTATCCTAGAGCCCAATTATTATAAGGCTCAATGAACCTATGCTTAATACGGTAGGCTTGGCGATCATAATCATCACCCCAACACATGGCATTTTCCAAACTTTTCATTTTGTCATAATGCTACACCAACAAAGAGTTAGAGTATGAGGTTTCCATTTCTAGTTTAAATTTGGACCTACAAATTGATGTCCCCTAATTTCACATTAGGAGAGACTCTATGTTAGTCATAAAAAAGTTAAAGGGTTAATACACCATTATAATGAAAGATTTTATTCCCATAATGGAATGCACCCATCATCTGATTGCCTAGTTCCCTTCCCAGTAGAAGGTAACCCATGTTCCCTAGTAGTAGAATGGTGGAGATGGTGAATGGATAGGCATGGTTGTATCTCCTTCAAAACCCAACCAGGACGGCTACATGATTCATGTGGCACACTGGAGGTTAATCACTACAACCGCCCAAGACAATGAAAACTGATAGGTCAAACAACAACCTACTAGTACATTTTTTGTATGACCATATACTCACAACACAAATGTGGAAAAGATCGATTATATTATTGAATATGTTGTGTATCTCTAGTGTGGAATTCTCCTTCTATACCAAGTTGACTTTTATCCAATCCACAATTGTGTAACAATGTTTCCACTCTAATGTGGGATAAAACATAGAAAACCCTCTTCAGGAATGGGTTTGATATAACTCTCCTTAATTTAATATAAAGATATGAGATACATCATGTCATATAAGATGTAAATACAAAATCATGTGGATCCCATCATGTAGGATTGAAGCTATCCAACCCAATTCAAGGGATGGGATACTTTTATTCCTCATGGATTGAGATTTCATTATATTCTAAAAGTGGTTTCATACATGTCAGATCCATTCTTACTTTTTTCATCAACCTCTAGAGATTATCCACACAACTATATACTATTATACCTTTTTAGTATGGGGATAGAAGTTTTGGGGCCATACCCTCCATTGAGAACTTGATGGTGTATTTAATTATAAATGAAAATGAATTATTTTCCAAATGGGTTGAAGCAGTTCCCATAAAGGAAGTCAGATAACTGGTCTGTGATTGTGTCTGTTAGCTCCCAAAATGTTATCCAATTAATATTTCCTCGCACAATTTTAAAACACAATGAAACAAAAAAAAATTCATCTCTGTTGAATAAATTTCACACCAATTAGATCAATAAGGTGAACCATACCTATCACTACCATGCATAGAAAAATAGGAAGAATGTTGAAATCAACAAGACCAACTCTAAAATCTTGTAGAAAATAGTGGAATATAAAAAAGAAGACATTTTCCAAAAATCTCCCTAACAACCTGTAGTCAAATCAGATGAAAACTTTAAATTCCAACCATGAGACCCTATACTCCATGGTATATGGAAAATAGATAGTCTTACCCATTGAGGTCCAATTACCATCATTCTGAATGGAATTTTGTGACCATAAGACACTAAAAATAATGGATGATTTCCATAAAGCTAACTTAGAATCCCTTAGGGAAAACAAAAATCACACCATTTATAACTTTTAAAGGAACTAAAAAAAGATCGATAAAGTGTTTGGAATGAAGGTTCGCTATAATTCCTTCCCCCAAAGTGACATGGTACTTGCACTAATAATGCTGGTGATACCTAGAATGAAACTGTCAATGTTAGAGATCAAGTTATGAAGACCTTACCTTCTCAATAAGTTCCATTTTATTGCATCATACACTTTATACCCATGGATGCAGAGCGTATCACACATCCTAATAACACAAATTTTCTCAAGTATCACTTAACAGGAAACCTATGGTCTAAGCATTGTGACCTTAAAATATTTTTAATTATTCCAAATTTAAAACCGTAAACTTGGAGTTATGGTCAAAGCTATGATACCTTAAACTATAGTAATAGGCATCCAAGCTATACAACCATAAAAATTTTAATCCCATTTTTTACAAGAATTATGACCATTAACAATTTCTATCCCCTATAGATCAAGTTATATGCCAAAAAATCTTGCAACAACCATAGTAAATGTTTTATGAATTTAAACATCAAAGAGAAAAATCCATATAAAACAATCTTAAACTATAGACTAACCTTGTATTATAAAAACAAGAAGCCTCACATAAAATGTGAAAGAAAAAAATATCTTACATATCGAATTTTGATAATATATATCCTTAATCTAGGTCATAAACATAGGATGACACAAATTAGTTGTAGGATGCTTTAATTTCCTCACCGTAGGGGACAACCACCCACTCCCAATGTAATTCTTCTACCATGATTTTACAAATAACTATGTTTATATTTATTCCCATTCCCATAGGATACATAGTGAGGCCTAGAAACTATGTCTTGGGGACCAGTCTCTTGTTCATCATTAAACCATCCCCCATGGGGGGGATATTACAATGGTCCAAGAAATATGAAATTTCACTATGTGTAGTTTGTTTCTGGATATTTATGTTGAAAATGGGTTTGTATCACCCTCATTTTACATCAATGTTTACTACATTCATTCCAATGAGATACCGTTAAAACAAACACTCCCCCAGTACTATAATCATGACATTAAACTATTTTACAAATTCCCCTTGGTCCTAGATGTCTGACCTAAAACTCAACTGCAAGCATTATTCTATGCATTCAATAAACTAGAAAAAAGATTTCCCATCCTCAGTGGAGATGATAGAACCACCTATTTTTGGATATGGTTATCTCTTATATTGCATCTACAAAAACGTTTTTAGCTTTATTTCTATTCTAATGGGAAAAAAATGACACATAGACCTCTTGTGGTTTTCCTGAACAATGAATTCCTCAAAGAACAACCCATCACCTATAGCATAATCACTCCAAAATTCTCTTGGACCTCATCTTCAGGTGTAATACCTCAGTCATATTCCTTGAACCATTAGTAGGCTGATATACCTTTATAACCTTACATGATGAAAAATAATTGTAAGTTCAATGTATATACCCCCAAACACGTTTTGAGCACATGAGGTTTTCATATATCCGTACCCCATACAAATTAAAGATGTCTTAGATGATGAACAAGAGATGGACAAACCAATTTAATTTTCACACAATTCTAAAATGTATCCTTACCCTGTATAAATTCTGGATACATCATATCATAATATGAGATCATTCATTTTTCTTTCTTGAGATGAAACTCCCCCACTGACGTCAGTCACCTACCACACCACATTCCAAAACTATGTATGGCTTGATTTAAATTTTTCATGGGATACATAGTGATGCCTATATCTCCTTCCATCAGGCCCAGACTCAACGAATACCTTTTTTTGGGATCTCCCTTGGTTACAAACCTTGAGAATATAAATGATGTGAAGATGGTTTGTGAATTTCATTCCACAATGCAGAGCACCCTTTTCTAATTCATGTCAGGTCTTATCTCATATTAAATACCCAAGAATACTAAAATTAGAAATACCACACCTAGTCCAAACATTATTATTATAAACTATATGCATCTAGCCTCTTGGGGACCATATTTGGATAGTTTCCCCACCCTAGTGTTTTAGGAATTCAATGCCCCAACACTTTTTCATCACTTACTTGATTGAGAGGATTTACCCTCTATCACTGGTCACCTATCACACCACATTTCAGAACTATGTGTTTATTGATTCCCAATCACATGGGATATATTATGATTCATCAATCTCGTATCATGGGTATGTCCCCCTTCGATGACACATTGTATTATCTGTTCTCCTTGCATTGTGACATCTAGTTGAGTATAGTTTGTCATGTACTGTATTGAATATGATATCTTAGGCCATCCCTTTACATTGGGTTATAATTGTTTCAGGCCTCACAAGACTTCATATGGAACCCATATCCTATGGGGAATTATTTGTGACCTTAAACCATCAACTATCCCTATGGTCTAATATCAATGACCTTAAACAAGTAGAAAAATATTCTAAGTTGAATGAATCTAAACTGTAAATCCCCAAATCCTTAAGACATAAAATCAAATGGTATCCTTATGCAAAATGAATCAAGTATTTCTCATATAATAAATATTAGATTAAGAAAACCCAATTTCTTCATCACATGACATTAAACTGTTGCCTTACCCAATAAAAAACCATGATGCCTCTTAATATGAGACGATTTCATATCCTCTCCTAAGAGGCCAACCCCTTAATGTAATTTTTCTACTACCATTACTCATTATAGAACTATATACAGCTTGATTATAGTTCTAATATGACCCTTTGGGACACCAGAATCTCATATATTATGTCTATCCCTACTAAAAACTTGTTTATGGGTTCCCTATTTTTAGTTCATTATTGATCCTTTATTTCTTGTGTAGGCATTTATCACATTCAAGCACATGGAAAACTAGATACTAAGAAACTCAGATGTTCCTTTGAGATATTCTCCAATTTATTGGTTCATGATTTATTCAATTTGGATAATCATTATACTCAGGATCTAAATAGGACCCCTTATAGAAATAATGCATGGCCACAATGGTAAACCATCCATCCAGGTTTAACTCCCCAAAGGATCCTCGGTAACAAATATAATCTCACATGTTTAAAAATCATTCAAATGATGATATTGCATTTTTTTCCAGATCCTAAACTGATATGGGTTTAGAACCTTTGTTTCAAACCTAGTAAATAATCATTCCCTCTATATCATTCATTATCCATTTAATATCTAGATCCTTAAATTCATGATCTTCCCTCGTGGTATTTTTAATCACTTTCCCCTAATTTTTCTCTCTACTACAAAATAATAGGAACTCTATTCCACAGCTTGTATCTCACTTTCATAATGTCTCACAAAAACATAGTAGTTGGGTCGGTGTTTTCATCAGTCAATGTTGAGATGAATGGGTCCCCCTATAGTTCAACAATAAAACCTTAAACTAGGATTCCAAGTCCAAGAACCATGGATTTTAACTATGTGAAATTAATCCTATGAATGATTCATATGGAACTAATCTTCCTTAGACCTCAATTCACAAATTTTCAACTATATTTCCTGTCACGTACACTCCATTTTTGATGTTTACACTATAGTATATAAATTATAACCATTTACTATTTTCAATTAGTCCAAACACTAGGACCAAAAACTAGTAGACTAATTCCCATCATGATGAATTTAAACCGTGTTAAAATTTACCTAGGAATGTGTCATGTGGCACTAAGACTCCTTGGCCCCCAATTCATGTCGGGGTTTTAGTCTACCATGATAATAATGATCTTTTGGTGAATTTATCCTATGTTCATTAATCTATAACATTAATATAAAACGCTATATATAGGCATCATGACATTAAACTGTTTAAAAGTTGTTATGGGAATGTTTCATGTGGTGTCAGACCTCTATAGCCCTCAATTCACATTGGATCACCTCCTTTCCTTTACATACAAACTCACGTCAGATAATCTTCCCTATGGTCTATGAATAATGACTATAAAATTTTATCAATTGGTGTTAACTATAAAACCATAACCTATGATCCTGGGTCTATGCATCACGACAACAAATTGTGTTCAATATTTTTCAAGGGTGTTCTGTGTGGAAGGACCTCCTAGGTTCTTCATTCATGTTGGTTTACCTCTTCCCTATTTCATACACATCCCCTGTGAGACACACAACATAGGTCTAAGCATCACAGACATAAAATATATGATTATTTAGCTATATTATTTTTCTTAGTTCCTAGAATCATTGGAAGACAATTTATATCTGTTTTAAACCATTAAAATTGTTAAAAATCATCCTACCTCAAAACATAGGTCTAATAATTAAGACCTTAAACACTTTTAAATTCCATGGTCCACAATTTATGACCATAGAATCTGAGTCATGGTCTTGGCATTATGACCTTAAACTATTCTCACCCTTGTGGTCTGAGCATTATCACCATAAAATATTTACACCTTCTTGGTCTAAATAGATTGATCTTAAACAATCAAAGGCAAGTGAAAAAATCTCTATCAGGTTGAAAACCCATAAAGAAAATCCAAGGAAGAGTTATAATCACCCTTCCTGATTTCTCCTGTGACATGGTAAAAATAATGGGATAAAAAGAAATAGGTACAAATACAATATTTAAACACTATGGATTATTAGTATAAAGATTATGTATTATTTAATAAATTGGAATAAGATTCAATGTATCAAATCCTGATAGTCCTTATAGATTAGTAGTCTGGGTAAAATAGATATATACTTGAAATTAAAATTATATTTTAAAACAAAAAATACATTGAAAATTTTCTTGGAGAATGATATTATTATCAATAGTATATCCCTATATGGATATCCCAAAACACTACCTTATGTATCATGTAAAATAAAACAAAAGAAATGGTTAATCTTAGAGGCTCAGTAAGTGTAAGTGTATAGTGAAATATATAAATAAGTAAGGTATAATCAATTTTTTATGGAAAATAACTAGAACACATTCCATTTAATCAGTCAAATGATTATAATATGGGAGGTATAAATGATGATAATATAATTCTATATAAATTACCACATGATCATGAAATGTATCAATGGTTATTCTAACTAATTGAATAAGCACAAGGAATATCAATAACTTAACTCATAATGATGGAAAATGTAATGTTGGACATCTAAAAGTTACAATCAAGGCCTTGTTTCAATAAATCAAACACAGTTGAGGCCATGTTCCATGATATATATATAAATGGGAATGTTCTCATCCAAAACTCAATCTAGTTTATCTCATGAGACCAATTAATGCATCGAGGGGCTATATTCAGCCGCACCCCCACTTACTAATTTCAATGAATAAATAGTTAGAAAGGGGTGAAAAATAATTCACATAAACATTTATATTTAATCTATTATAAGAGATTTAATTACATTCCTCAATCAATTAACATAATCATAACCCATCCAGATTAGAATTAATGGTATTAATGTAGTACGTCCCCAGTTAAACTAATCATAAACCATATTGAGAAATAATATGAATGGTATGATTGTATTATATCCTTAATTAATCATAAGAATCATCAATGTTTTTCGTGTGATATGAAAAATTATTATTAAATAACACATGTGGAATTTCTTCTAGAAAATAAACCTTTCTTAAAAATATGTATTTTTATTTTAAAACAATAAAATTCATAAAAAATTATGAAAACAATTTTTTGTGAAAATCAAATTTTAAAACTATGAATTTATAGAATAGTAGGTAAAATAATTTCATAATAAAAACATTGTAAAATTATGACAGAAGCTTAAAAATATTAACATTCATGCTGGAGGGTAATTCCATACATTCCATACATGTTAAACCAATGATTCCTTTATCATTTTTGGTAAAATCCAAATGATAATTGTTTTGAAAATGGCATAATTATTATTTTGAAAAAAGTTTGAAAACATATAAAATGGGTTAAAATATATATAATAAATCATTTTGAAAATGTAAAAAAATTATAAAACATGGTTTGGTATGAAAATGAATTTCAGACCAAATATAGAAATGATGTCGCGTTGCCTTAAAAAATTATAAATAATTTTATTTAACAAATAGGGTAAAAAATTACTATTACAATGAAAATATATTAAATATCTATATGAGAATAAAATATATTTATTTCATGATATAAATATTAAATAATTCCCCCCCAGGGAGAGTTAAACAAAAACAATCTTGAATTATGATTGGATTGTGAAATAAACTCTTACCACTGTGGTATCTTTTTTATCATAAGCCTCGTGAAAGAAATAAAAATAAATAAAACATTAAATACCATAAATATAAATGAATTTATTATATAACATTGAAAATTTTAGTATATTTCAAATGGAATTATATACACCACAAGAAATGAAATAATTGGCGAATATAGTGTATGTATCATATAAGTAAAAGTGAGATGAGACACCCTTACTTTGAGTTAGACTCATCACATATGTTCTATTTCATCTTGAATGATGAAATTATTTTAATGACTTAATTAAAAAATAAAAATATTCAGGTTTAGTATTATATTTATTTCACTTATTACCACATTATATATTATCTCTTAATCAACTAATTTTATATCAGATGTTTCAACGATATTTGGATTAGGTTCCAAAATTTACATTGTTAGGTTGACTATGGTCAAGGAGGTAATTATTTAAACATATATAGAATAATAATAATGATATTATTATACCACTTAAAGATAAATTATAATTAATAAATCATGAAATGTAGTTATGAAAAATGAACTATGTTATAGTCATAGAGATGGTAGGACATATGTATGCTTGGGTAACATTTCCATTATTCAATGATCATCATAAAAATAAGTTAAGTAATATTTTATCTTTCTAGAATAATAATATTATCATATATACCTTATTATTTTATCAAATATAATTATATATAATCAATGTCTTTTTTTGTCAAAAATTTATCTGCATCGCTTTGTGATAGTGGTAGTCCACACATACACAAACGATGAAATTGTCTTTTAGTGAGTGAAAAAGGTAAGAAAGAAAATGATGTATATTATTTTTTAAGAATATTAAATATGTCATGAATATCATAATGAATTAATTTATATCACATGTATTTATTAATTTTATCCTTAGTATCTTTTATTTAAAGTGTTTGTGAAGGATGAATCATATCATTTCATGAGGTCGTAGTCCATCATACCCACTAGCAACATTATCGTATCCACTACGAAATGGAAAGTAAAAAAATTTATATTGGATATATTTAATCCATATGTATAATTATGTATTAAATATCATATATATAATTTATATACACCATCATATCCAATCATGATAGGTGGTATTGGAAAAATGTATGGAATTGGTTCATGATGCTGTAGTCTTTCTTATAAACGAATGATTATTTTGTAACCCATTTGAAGGAAGAGGATATAGATATAGGTTATTACCCCAACATAATAACATATTGGCATATTTTATATTCTTTATGTATTATATAATCTTACATTTGTAATATTTTATATAGATAGAAGAAGAAATAATTGAAAAATGCATATTTATGAATTTTACCCTATCTTGTATCACCTCTTTAAGATTATAAATAAATTCTTCATAGAATGTATTTATGAAAAAAGGAATATATGATTAGGGTATGGAATATAGGAATTTTTTTTTGGTAATTCCCAATATAAAATGGTTTTACAGTTTGACAATGAGAGGAGAGGGGTGGCATTTTATAAGTGAGGTGAGTATCACACTTGTAATTTTTTGAAATGAAAGGGGTGTACCCACATTTTTCAAATGAAAAAGGGTAAAAAATATATTAATATAGAGACTTATATAGTAAATGGTCTAAAGGGTTTCATAAAATTGGATTTACACATATTGTAACGTAATTTTAACCCTTATCTTTTAAATTGTACCCAGTAAACCAATTTTCTACTTTAAATGAAATAAATAATATTTACTAGTTTTTCTATTCAGTATGGTAAAAAAAGTAATTGAAATTATTGGATAATAAAATATATTCCTTTTCTAAATATTTAATCCAATGGTTCTTAAATTACATTCATAGAATGGAAACTTTTAATTTTAAATTAATCCAGAACGCATGACAAGATAATGGATTTCAAAGAGAAAAGTTTAATAATTTAAAAATGTTTTTATATCAAAATTAAATAAGAAAATGAATAAAATAGCCTAAATTGGATTAATTTTTATTTAGATAAAATTTATTTTACATAAAAACCTACACAAAATATTTTTAACATTATAAATAATTTAAACAATAATGATGTTATTAATTAAAATTAAGTTATTTTCACTATTCATCAAAAAATTAAAAATTTCAGAAAAACCCCTAAATTCAGCTAAAGATAATTTTGAAATTTTTATTTAAAAAAATGATGTTTATTTTGAAAAACAAAATTTTAAAAATAGGTTAAAATTAATAACAAAATATGTGTGCAATGTTTGAATAAACAACTTTGAGAGGAATTCAATTTTTAAAAACATTTATTTTTGTTCAAATGGTAATAATTGTATATATAATTAATAGATATACAATTTAGATATTTAATTCAAGTTTAAAACATATAACTTTACCTATTTATTTATCAATTTTCATACCTCTTAGTTTAGCTTCTTTTTTATAATGCTAATGTTGAAATAAATTTACTTTAATATAGTCTCATGTTTCATTAAAAATTGGTGTTGGGGGAATTTAAATATATCAAAGTGTTTTAATTTATTTAAAAATAAATATATCATAATGTTTTGGTTTGTAAAATTACATTATACTCTTGGTGTTGTGTATCGTATGTGCTATAACATATTATTTCCATATTTTCATATCTCATGGTGGTACATTCTACCCCCTTAAATAAATTGTGTCCTAAAAATTAAAATTTGATCCTAGTAATCATGGGTGAGTTATCTAAAAAATATTTTATTGAAAATCCACATCATAAAAATATATAACAAAATATCCTTTAAATATCTTAAAAAGTGAAGTATAATATTTATATGGATTAACAAATAAGTAGGCATCTAAAGATAATAACATTGGTAAATGTGATGATATGGACATGGAAGAAAATAATAAATAATTATATTAAGTGATATAATTTATATAGTGAAAATGGATTAACATACAATCAAATAACAACATTTTTGATGAATATGTGTGTATATTACTTGAATACGAATTTGAGGATCGTAACAATTTAGTCTCTTTGGAAACATTAAAGAAATATTATATCTTTGTGAAAGATCTTAAACATATCCCAGAAAGATATCCACATTTATTAATTCTACCTAAAATATTTTCATAACTTAGGGAATGGAAATAGAAGAAATGGGTGAGCTCAGAGGCCTAGTAAACGTAAATAAATGAAATTTATAAACATAACATAGAAAAGGGTATGGAATTTGGGCGTAACATTTGAAGATCATACCATACAAATTAGATATCAGAATAAATACTTGAAATTCATTTGAAATGAATCGCAAGGAAATAAATAAAATAAGCCATGAAAGTATAAAATAGGTATAAAATAATGAATTGTGGCTAAAACATAAGCATTTATAAGGATTTCCATAATAGTCAAGGAATTGATGCTGAGTCCATCTCAGTGGAAAACATACTTTACTGAATCGGGTTCACACCTGGTTCTAAACCTATATTACTAAACAAATTTCACGCCTTATTCTAGCCCTATATTATTAAAAAAAATCAATTCTTGTTCCATCACTATAATACTGAAAAATGTTCATTTCTCGTAGTATCCATGCCTATCTCATGAGATATAAATCTTTACCCAATGTATTGGAGGGAGATGTCAGTCCCACACATCTAATAATGAAATCATACATACATTTTCTACAATATCATTGAAAATCATGTCATAAACCATCTAATTAAATGGATATCATAGCCATATAATCAAATCATAACCTTTAGAAAAAGATATTGTTTTAATAATCAACTCATTATAAACATAACCCATGAACAGTAGGGGGTTTCAATATCATATAACTTATGAAATAGAAATCGGTTTTATAATAATAATTCCATAAAAACATAAATAATTAATGAAAGAATATGAATGGAACCTTGGGATTATTTCCTAAAAAATCATGAGTACCATCAATATTTGTCATCTAAGAAGAAAAATACCATACAAATGTCTTCCAAAAATATTTCTTATGGAAAATATCTTTCCTTAAATGAAAAATGATTTTTAATGAATAAAATCATTTGAAAATAAATTTCATTGGAAATACCTTGAACACTTATAAAAAAGACTTAAAATAATTTTTTTTTTAAATTCCATTCAAAATTAAAAAATACGCTTTAAAACATTTTCAAAAAATAATAGTTTGAAATAACATCAACAAAACAAAATCATAAAAACATTTTTAAAACAATTTCATTGAAAATACCTTCAAAAAAATGAATTTATTTATTTGAATTTATTTTATTGAATATAAATTAAAAACTTATAAATATGTAAGGAATACATTTTGAAAAAATATTTCATTGAAAAAATATAAAAGAAGATGAAAATGATTTTGAAACACAGTTTACATGAAAATTACTTTTAGAAAAATATTTTCCAAAAAATTAATATTTTAAAAATTCAAAGTAAACTTCAATGCTATGATGGTGGGTAAATCCATAAATGTCGTACGAGGTGAGAAGAAAATTCCTTTTATATATTAAAACGGATTGAAACTTTTCTCATTCAGAAAGAGAAAATAAGATTCTTTTGAAAAAATTACTTATTTTAAAAAAGGCTAAAAATATATCTTAATGATAATATGAGAATAATAAAATATTCTTGGATACAATTTTCAAAAAATATGATTTTAAAGGAACACATATTTTTTACTAAATAGAGGGTAAAGTAAGGCATTCTTGAAAACACATTCTCAACTATCTAATGTATGAAAGAGTGGATTAAATGGTACCAATATATGAATAAACCATTAATAACCAAAGGAGAGAAAAATTAAAGGATTTTCATGAGATATGTATCATAAACCTTCATCAAAGGAATAATAAATATAAATAATCTTGAAATGTAATATGATTGACTCAATAAACTATTATAATTGGTAACTTGGGATAATAATCAACATGTAAGAAAACAAATTCATGAAGAATAAAATATCATTAAGAGAATTAAATTCATGATATAAATTGTAAAATGGATGTATGTACACAACAAAATAGAATTTTGGTGCATAAAAAAGCTTGAGTCTCAAAGAAAAAAAATTGAGAAAAAAACTATTTCACAGATTTGGTAACTTCAAAAACATATAACCCATAAAATATAGATCATAAAATGGATAAGTTAATACCCATTAAATTAAGTATAAAAGTTATATAATATAACAAAGGGCAATAAATATACCACACAGAATGAAAGAGGGAAGAACATAGCATGTATCTCAAGGAAATAAAAAGTGACATGAAATCCCTTTTCCTTGTGTCTTTAATCTCATTGTACTCATTCAAACCACCTGCATAATAAATTTAAATTTATTATTTATATTTTATAGAACCATATTACTATATCTATTTCCTTATATGGTTTTATTATGAAAATATATTGCCTTCTTTTTAACCATTCTATGTTATGGTTTCACTTCAGATATTGTAGGATTTGTTCTTCACATGTGTCTTAATTTGTTATATTGTTGGTCCTTATAATTATATCACTATTCAAGAATTTAAATAATGATATAAATATAATTTATATCAAATATTTTTTTTATTATAATAATCTATATAATATTAAAGTAAAAAATGGAATACACTGTTCAGGGAGACGGTAAGCCGTACGTACGCATGAACGTTATTTCTTTTTTCATTGCCGTTTTGAAAGAAAGAAAGAAAGAAAATGAAATATCTTTGTATATTTATATAATTATGAAAGTAGATTTATGATATCATATATATCATATATATTCACTAATCACTACCTTAGTACATTCCATTTAGTGTATTATAATGTAATAGTTCTTTGAGGGGGAAGTAGTCCACAATTCCTCAAACGAAATTATCTTATTAACAAAAAATGGAATGTAAAATAGACATGTGTTGTTAAAAGGAATAAAAAATCTTAAATAGTTAATAAAAATAGTATATAACATATATAAATATATTTTAAATCATAATTTCCACCAGATGCGATAATGGAATAAATTAACAATCTTTATTTAGGGACGAGGTAGTTCACCATAAAGGTATATGGAAAGTTTGTTAACCATTTGGTGTAGATGTGTTTATGTGTAGGAATAAACCTCATCATAATGAAATAATATTTTATTTTTGATACTAGTAATATTATAAAAAATGAAATATATAGAGTGGATGTGGTGGAGAAGTAAAATAAAAGGATGGAGCATGAGAGAAGGTGTTGCCTCTTAATCAGGTAACTCTATTTGGTTTGTGCCAATAGGATTCACTGAATTTCCATCTACCCAAGAATACGATCCTAGGAGAGGGGTAAAGATTTTTTTAATTGTATTGGGATGATATTTGAAAAACAGCAGAGTTTTAATATGTTTGAAGAAGTGGGAGAGGTGGTGGCTATTTATAGGGAAGGAAAAGGACTCACATGGAATATTTGAAAACAGGTTAGGTGTACACATGTTCTTAAAAAAAGTAATCAAAATAAAAATGATATAATTAGAATATAAATATTAATCTAATTAAAATGGTTTATTTTGGTTTTTATATATTTAATTCATAGAATTGGAAAAATTAACATTAATACGTATCCCGTAAACATGATGAAATTGAGTGTTTTTAATGTAGAAAGAAGTTTAAATGTTTATTATAATTTTATATTCATTTTCCTTGTGAAATTTATTATAATGAAATTAATTATATTAATTTATTTATAATTGATCTAATGTGATATTAAATCAAATTTAAAAAATAATTTAACTTTATTAATTATTTTAACGAGAAGAAAACTTTTAACTACAAAACAACATTTTCATTGTTCATCAAAAAATGAGGTTTCTCTGAAAAATCCCAAAAAATTACACTAAAATAATTTGGGAAATATAAATTAAAAAATAAGTTTTATTTTATAGAATTAAATTTCTAGATTTTTATAAATTTAATTTTATTATTTTTCATAGAAGGACATGAAATGTAGTTTATTTGAGAAAATAGTACTTTTAATGATACAATAACATTTCCAAATATTGTATCTTTCATAATCCATATGATTTATTTCTATAAAAACATTATAAACAATATTTTAAAACTATTTAGTAATATTCACATTACTAAGTTTAACACCTAAGTTATAATTATCTCAATTAAATAATTACAATTGTAAAATAATGTTTCATAAAAACATCAGTGTTGCGTGTAATGTATGTTATGTCGGTGTTGCGTGTTGCGTATACCATGTCACTGCTAACCTAAGTGTTTCATGTCGAGAAATCAAATATTTATATTGTGTGTAGTTCAAAATTTACTTGGTGTTTCATATTACACAATATACACAAATTAATTTAATATAAAATAAATTATTTTTACTATCATGCGAAATTGAAAATATCACAAAGTTTAAATTGAATAGAAAAAAATAATCCAAAAAATATAGAGGGTGTTATAGGTCACCGATCAATAGAAGTGGAATGAATAATGGGATGTTATTAAAATAAAAACAATAAATCTTTGATTATTTAAAATACCACTGGTTCAATATAGATCAAGGTATTTATATAAAAATTTGATTCAATATCCTCTTCCTAGAGTTGAGGAATTAATTTAAAATTTAGAATAAGAATATATTAAAATATACATACTTTATGTATTTCTGCTTCATAGGCAGAATTTCATACTCAGTTTTTTCTATAAAAAATTCCCAATTCATATCTTACTCCATGAAATAAATATCCAAAAATTGAATTTTTATGCCTAAATCAGTAAAATTCATTTTCAATGGATTGTAATATCCATAATATAATGAGAATTAATTACTTTGAACACTATTTATTATTATAGAATAATTTCTAGTACATTTTATCAGATATGAATTAATTATTATATAGTAAAGTAGTACATTAATCTCTAAAACATAATAAAAATTTCAACATAGAGAATTTTATAAATGTTTACCAATATAAGCCTTATAAAATATTATGATACAAAATATTATAAAGAAGGATATTAAATTTCTGACATGAATTTATCATTAATCCCCAAAAAACATGTATTATCTCTTAATCATCACATCCCAAACTTGAGAATTCCTTCAATGCGTATTCACTTGAAACATGTTAATAACCTGAATTACCAAAAAACCCTATTGAAAACATGGATGATTATTTCTTATATTAATAATACACATATTATTGGATATATTCCTCAATTATAAAAATAATATTAACTCCATGAATGATTTCATAAACCACATTTTTAAAAAATCATTAATAATATCTAGTTTAGTAAGTAAAATTCATTTTAGATTATCCATATCAATCATATCTTTATACCGAAATAAATATCTCAACATTAGGAACATATTAAGGGTTATCTTTCCTTTCATCCATGTTTTCGACTAAGTTCAACATCCACTGAAACATTTTGGTTGTTCATGGGTACTGTTCAATACACAAATTGAAACCCTTAAGGAACATGTATTGCAGTACAACCCATATATATTTGATAATTATTATAACCATTATATCGTTGATAAAATAATCAAATGATAAACATTAATTAATCCAATCTCAGGAAAATTAATCATTCCACTTCAACTGTGGTAATAAAAAAAATTTCACCATGATCCATTAGCTACTTTTTAGGTATATTCATTTGATGCTTAGGGAATTCATTTTATTTGTTCGCTATTTCCTTATAGATGAATTATTTCACATTGGAAACATTTTTCTATCCCATGTAATAATGATAATTTTATCCTTTCTCACAAAAAATAGTACAAAACTACTATTCTTATTATGAAATTATCAAGGTTCTTCATTTCACAATTATCACAGGTGGTAAAATCCTTTATTCCTTTCATCCATTTATCCTTATTTTTCACCAATATCCTCTCAATATATTAATTTAATTAAATTCCATAATATACCATGAGTTATTTCTCTTTATTTTTAGAACATGATATTAAATCATCATACGAATATAATTCTTGGAATAGCAGTTCCCATTGAAAATATTGACTTAATCACATGAAATAAATGACTTGTTTTATACTTGGGACTATGAACATTGATGTGGTTCCAATTCATTCTTCTAGGTTTCATTTATAAATGATTTCATACAACCAATTAGAACTTATCATTATGAAACATAATTTATAATCCTAAAACTAATGATATACATAACAAAAACATAAAAATTTATGAAAATCTAATCTCAAAAACAAAATCATGGTATCATTGGGTATATTATATAATAGTTTGTAATGAAAAGGTGAATTATATTATGATATTCCCCAAGACTATCAAAACAGGTATGAAGTAAGGCCCATTTTCATGAACCATGTCATTTTTAGGTCAAATACAATTCACAATTTTTTGAGTTATTACCCATATGTACATTTATGAATAAAGAATTTCCAATTTTAGTATTGAGATAGGGAATTATTTTATAATAAATCTTACAGAATCTATTTCATAACAAAACATTAGTAAATCCTTCTATGCATATCCTAAAATTCTATAATATGGTTTTTTTCTTTAATCTATGACGTCAAAAATATTATTTACATGGATTGTACTGAACTTTTCTGATATCAACTGTAGCAACTCTGACCCCATCTATCTAGGGTTGGTGTCTACTTTATTACATTGGAATAAGATACAGGGTATAACAACCCAAATGAAAGAATTTTTTAACAAACATTGTAAACTATATCCATACATGAAAATCTCATTACATTTTAAAAAATACAATACCCAAATAATTTTCATTTGCAATTACATTATTCTACTTATCATATCCCTATATATCAGTCAAAATACACTTCCTCATATGATAGAAAAAATAAAACAAAATAAATGGTTTAAACCATATGCTCAGTAAGGGTAATAGTACAGTGGAAGCTATGAATAAATAAGGCACAATCAATATAGAAATGTATATTCCAATGATCTTGTACCCTAGTGGTTCAGGATCTTTCTTCGCATCCAAAAGACCCAAGATCAAATCTAGACAGGGACTAATTTATGGGGCACTGTAGCTGCCCTGTAGCAGTGGTGGAACTGTAGTGGCAACAACACTGTAGCAGTGAAGGCACTGTAGCAGGAACTGTAGCGGTGGTGGTACTGTAGTAAGTACTGTAGCATCCCGGGTACTCTAGTAGTACTATTCATCAAGGTGCCCTTTGGGCCAAAAAATGGGATTTCATGCCTAGAATTCGGGACACATGGCCTTGGGCCTTTGGGATATGTAATCGGTCTCCCTCTACCCTGTCTAAAGAGGTCTTTTCTTTAAATAATAAAATGAGTCTTCGGCCCCAACATTTTAATATATATATATATATATAGAAATGTATATAAGTGAAACACATGCCATTTAATTAATTACTTGAGTATAATATGGAAGGAATTAATGATGATGAAATATTTTCATATGAATAATCACATCAGCATGAAACATAACCATGGATATTCTGAATTATTTCATAATCAAATGTAATATCAATAATTGAATTCATAGTGATGGAATGAATATTTCGTGAAATCTAAAACATACCATTAATGTCTCATGACAAGAAATATAATACCATTGATGAATTATGAGAATAAATCTACAGAAACTCACTAGAAATAAAATAAAACCTATTCAATTTTTTCTCATGAGACCCACTGATGCATTAGGGGTCTATAGCAGGAATTTCTCATCAGTTACTATGTCAAACCCATTCAACATCTAAATGGGTGAAACATAATGCACATAAATATTAATTTTTTAAACTATCATATGAAATGTAAATACTTCCCCAATCAATAAATCAAATCATAAACCATCTATAGTAGAATTAACCATTTAAACATAGTAAATCCTCTTCAAAATTGATCATTACCTTCTATTTAATGAATTAGTGAAAGATGAATCTCATCAATTTTTGATGTGGTAGTACGCCATATATATGATTGGCATGGTCACATCCCATCTAAAATGGAATGAAATATATTATATATGATATAATGAATCCATATGTGTAATTAGGTTATAAATATAATATATATACTTTATATTTATTAGCATAACCAACTGTGATATGTGTAAATGGAAAAAGGAATGACATCAATTTGTGAGGTGGTAGTCCATTGTACAAACAAATGATGATTTCATAACCCTTTGGATAGAAGTGAAAAAGGTTATAGTTCATTACTATAACATAATAAAATATTATTATTTTTTAGATTATAGTTTATTTATATTGTCATAAATTAATAAAATTTGAATAAGGTGGTATAAGAAATAAATGAAAAACGCATTGTTATGAGTTTTACCACTCACTATATCACCTCTTTAGGATTCTAATAAATGAATTCCTAGAACAGATTTATGAAAAAAGGATTATATAAAAAGGGGATATAATTTGGTATGTAATTTGGATATTTATTAGATGTTATATGTGGTCTGAATGGGTTAATAATAGATGATTGAGGGTGGCCTTTTGTATTTGAGGGGAGCAGCACACATGTAGATTATTGAAAACAAAAATGTGTACCCTCATTTTTCACATTCTAAAATTGGACAAAAAAGAGTATTAACAAGAATAATACATTATCATGTATAAATATGTCCATAAAATATGTTTTATAGAGTATTTAAGTTATTTTAACTATTATCTTTTCACTTTAAATGCCCAGTAAACCCATTTTTGACCTTAACCATGGTAAATATATTTTTCTATTTTTACTATTAATTTTGGTATACAATTAAGTTGACCTTATTATATAATATAAATCATTCTGATTCCAAATATGGAATCTATATTCCCAAATTCCATTAATATAATTTAAAAATATTAATTTAAACTTAATCACATAAACATGAAGAGAAATCATGGTTTCATAGAGAAAATGTTCAGTAATTTACTAAGTTTTAATATAAAATTTTAATATAAAATTAATTTATATGAAATTAAATGGGTTAATTGATATATAAATGAACTTATTTTACATGAAACTCAATTAAAAATATAATTTAACATTATAAATAATTTAATATAAAATTTATTTTTTAATTATAATTTAGTATTTCTCACTATTCATCAAAAATTAATCTTTTTAGAAAAATCCCATGAATAAAAACTAAGATAATTTATAAATTTATATTTAAAAATTTTAATTTTTGGATTTCAAATAAATTTTATAATATTGTTAAAAATTAAATATGTATTGTGTTCACAAATTTCGACTGAACCGCCTTTTAGAAAAGTACATTTTTTCAAAAAACATTTCTTTTTTATTTCAACTGGTTCTAATTATATCTATAATTAATATATATCCATTTTATTTACATTATAAATGTTAAATACATATAATATTAATAATTTTTTTGTTATTATTCATACCCACCAATTTAACAACATTATTATATTGGAAATGTTAAAAAAAATATTTTAATAGAGTGTCATGTTTTGTTCAAACCTGGTGTTGTGTTCATTGAATGTTAGGGAAGATATTGAATTTATTTACAAATAAATATATTTATATTTATAGAGAAGTTATATTCTACTATATTATATGTTTTTGAAATCGTGCACTCTATACATTATGATGTCCATATTTAAATTCTCAGGGTGATGCACAACATCTTCACTATATGACTTTAAACTATTTGTTCATTAATCTAATTGAATGATACTAATTTTTGTGTCCATTATCCTCATATCATAATGTAAAATAGTGATGAATCTTAGGCCCTCACATGACCAGAATATTTCACCATTTGTTTTTAGTCACCTACCACATCATTCATGTTCCACGACCATCACATGACATCTAAGATAATTCTCCCTTTGGAAGATGAGATAAATATTTGTTGAGAATGATACACTAAAGATAATGCTCTAAAAGCCATGGTGGCCTAAGTTTTATGGTATTAAAATCCACTCAGACATTTCATTAGTTTATACTCATGCTTCATGTCATTTTTGACTTGGATACCCATCATATTTCACATATGAACTTTCCCACTCTAACGATACTGGTACCTATCTATGATGGATTACCTACCATTTTATGAACACACCTTGAAAGAGATTTGATAACATTATGAGATTGGTCCCTAATTTTAAACATGGTTGGTGATAAATACTCATTTTATATCCCCATATATGGAAAAATGATAATGTATTCTATGTTTCAATCATGGCCAGTAGTTTCCATCCATCATCACTCTGTCCCCTTTTTGTTCTTGATCGTGGGCACCTTCATTCACACTCTTCATCCATATTTTGTCTAGGTAGAATTTAATACACTTAGTGTTATAGATATTGTGCACCTACTCATATTAATAAGTAATGTTAGTTGTATAGAGAGTGCCGCGGTCTTTCAAATTACATCTCATTTAGGATGCTCCTAGTGGTCGATAAACAACTTCAGGCCCCGAGTGTTCATCTATTATCTAACACTCTAATAAAAATGGTAAATATATTGATCATCCCTTATTTTTCACACCAATAATTCCCCACACAGTCTTAGGTATTGGTTTTTAGTTGTCTAATTAATAGATTGAAGTTTGGAAGTCAAGTATGGAAAATTAATATGTTCACAAAAATGAGGATTTTAAAATAAATAAACATTAAAATTTAGTGAGATTAATCCACACACTAGAGCCTCACATTTTTTTCAACAAAAACAATGATCCATATGGATTTTCATCATCAATTTACCACTCTAGTCTAGCTAGCCTCTAGAATGTGTCATATAGAACATATTTAATCTATATGAGATCTGCCTCTTCAACCTCGTCTACTCAGAAAATCCTTCCACACCGGATTCTCACCTATCCCTACTCAGTTTTTAACTCAATTATCTGAGATAACTACTCTTATTTTCATGACTTGGCCACCAATAAGTGATCCATCAACTGACTAATTATTTTTCCTTTAGAATAAATTATATCCATGTTCTCCTTAAATATTTATTCTAGTATTTTATGTTATAAATCCCCCCTGGAGCTCCTTGGTGCCATCATATTTCACCCAGTTCTAGGAGAGGTCAAATTCTTAACATGTTGTATGCACCGACTCAGTAAGATAATACTGGACCAGTGCGTAGAGAGTGCAATAATCCACCCATTTATTTCTCATATATCACTACAGTTGGCGGTGAGACCCCATATTAATCACTAGATGTGGATTCAAAGTGTGTGTAATAAATTTCTGTATCCTCCTCCGTACCTTAAGAAAAATGATTTGATTCTCCTTAGAAATGTCAAACCCATCTTAGTATGGTAATCATAGACCAATGCATGGAGAATGTGAGAATACATCCCTCGAGTGCCAATGTTTCACAACCATTGGTGGAGAGACCTCATCTGACTCACTAGTAGTGGATTCTATGAGTGTTTAATAATGTTCTTCACACACATCCACACCATGAAACAAATTTTGCGACTCTACTCATATTTTTTCAACCTAGAATATTCAATTACTTGGGTGGAATAGGTCCTAACTCTAAGAAGTCCATGAGGATAATAGTAATAATATATTCATCTGTGATCCTATAATATGGGTTTGTCTATAGTTTTAGAGGCATACCATCTTCATTTGAATCACCATTTTCACCAAAATAAAGCTCCACCTCTTTAGAAATTTCACTTTTATCAATGAAGGGATTCTCCTAGGGATTAATTATGGGTCATAATGAATGATCGTCTCGTAAATTGTTAGAACAGTCATTGGGGTAGGATCCCTAGGTTACCCAACCAAATCCATTTGTTCGAATCTATCCCTCTTGATAACATCTTAAAAATCAATCCATCTAGTGTGAATAGTGATGAAGAACTAGGAAACCATGGAACATGTACGGTAAAAAGACTCATAAAGGGTTATAGATTAGGTGAAATTCTATCCCTAGGTTTCAAAATGGAATTCCACCACCTGAGACCCTTCGACACCAATTTTCACTTAAATAGCTGGAATTTGACGCCTGAGTACTAGTTGGGCAAGAGATGCCAAGAAATAACAAACAAATTAATGAAATAGACTCAAACACTACATTAAATTTTGAAGATTGATAGGCTGATTGAGGTATAGTTTTACCCTGAAGCATGGGGATCTCAATGTTGATTTGGGCAAGACAGTCTCCCACATTGGAAATTGATTCCATTTTTAAAATGACATGGCCTGATCAAACATAGTTGATTGAGTGTACATGGGTCCCTAGAAACACCCTTCCTAATTCCTCATCATAAACTCCTGTTGTAGCGGCCCCATGAATGGAATATCTAGTGTACCTTTCAGAACACATTGAGTAACCCATGTTCGTTCTAATTGGTACACATTAGTCCTTTTAATATTTTTCAATATAAGTGAAAATCACGATTTATAATAATTGAAAAAAGGGGAGGGTCCAGAATAGACAAGAAGATAAACAAATAATTTACCTTGTTGAATATAATCTCATTCAAACTAACATCCTCAGGGGAGACTTTTTCGCTCTCCTAGAAAGTTTTATGATTAGTCACAATTCCCCAGAAATCCTCATCACTAGTGACATATGTGTTGGTGCCAATGAATGATTCCTCTTGGGTAGATTCTTTATAGGATTTTAACCCTTAAGTATCACCACTAAACATCATAGATACCAGTCCAATAGTGAAGTTTACTCCTTTACATTGGAATGAAAATGAATCCATATCTCCCAAGTACGCAATTCACTCGGGAAATTTCAGCATAGTAGTAATACTTTTGAGACTAACCTCTAAAATCTATATTCCCACCAAATTTATCCACTTCCAAAATTTATCCACCATTATATTGATATGCTACATTCCCAAGGCAGCTCATAGCATGGGTAAATAAGTATAAGTATCCATATATAGTAGATACCACATATTCTTACATAGGTCCTCCATAGTTCTACTTGTCTATTTTTGAGAGGTCTTCTCCAACACATGCACTCGCTTCTGTGGGAGGACACAGCCTTCATGAGGTGGGGGTGAGCATTAAATTGACCATCCCCAATGGAATCCCCAGTTTGATCCCGTGGTATTTGATGTGAATATAGGGGAATATCATGCATGCTTCTCTGATTCTCATGATCCTCACCTAATGGGTTAATTATTCTCACATTTTGATGTAGTATTCATCTTGGAAATTACACAATACAATTTCTAACATAAGTCTGGGAGGGCTTCATATTTGATTTTGTGGGTGGAAACATGAAGACCTCCCAAGTTCGTTCTCCTATGAACATTAACCATAACCGATGAAGTATATAATGATGACACATATAATAAACCCCTTTGTAATCTCACTTCTTCTACGCCAAGAAACATATGAACATCTAGGGAAAATAATATAGTATGTTATTCCCAATTTTTTTTACCATCTATCCTAGATACCAACACTCCACCTCGAATGTTCTAAATATACTCTCACTACTCTAGTGTCCCGGAAATATTATTCATAATCTTGAAAGAATGAATAGATAACATGTAAGTGTTGAGGTTTGTAGTGATGTTGAAACTGGCCATAACACCAACTACATTGAGGGTTACCCAAAAATTCCTTAATATTTTGAATATTGGGGATTCCAACATGAATTTTTAGAAGAATATATATTTTGATATTCATAGAACCCAAAATACCTTGCAATCCACCATTATAGGAACTATAATGGACTAAAGATCCAACTAGGCATGATTCCTCTCCTTACATATCCTAACTGGTAATATAGATAGGCCTACCCCAAAACTTCCAGAATCACCTAGTTACCAGAATACATAATTTTTTCCATTACAAGCATCCAAGTATGAAATCCCACATGTCATTCCTTATAGGATGTATCTAACCACTGAGGAAGGTGGATATATATGTGATGTAATATTCCACAATATACCAAAATTATTTCATGATGTTTCCCCACTACCAGTAATACCCTTCCTCCACAATAAACTTATAGAATCCCAGTTTCCTCCTCTATTGACATTGTATCGGTCGTCCTAGCATCTTTGAAGTTGGAGTTTTCAAGAACATCCCTGATCAGGTCTTGAACGTTACATCCCAATAAAAGGGAGGATTAATCATTAGTACATTGGAAAAGGTATCTTAATAAATCTAGACTAGAATGGGTTAATTCTCCCAATCACCCATGGAATTTGGAACTAGATGAAAATCATCATATAAGGACTCTATTAGTGGGATTCTGCTAATGGATTATAGGTTCCACAGGTTGATCCCCACCTCCCCATGATGAAGGTAGAAAGTGTTTCTATCTAGTGACCATCAGTTGAGGATCTTAGGAAACCACTAATGTTGTTAATAAACATGGAAATGGTTTGTCCACACTACTTCATATAGCTTTATGTGATACACCTCGACCCCATACTCTTGAAAATTAATGTTTAATTAGTACACCCATTCCCACTCGACATAGAAGTTCCCCCCAGCCCACAGGTCCCAATCCTTGTAGCAGCCCATTAAATTATTTCAGAAGCTAATATAGAAAATTCTCAAAAAATAATATGATAACTCTTCATTATTTAGAAGTTCCCAAGGGAAGTTTCTCATCCATCCATTCCAAGGGTATATGGTCTTTACTTTGTTTTCACAATCAGGATAACCTAGAGAAGTGGTGTTCCAGTGGGTAAAATTTTCAGGATAAGGGAACTAGAATCATGAAATGTTCCCATAATTGGATGGGATATCTATGTCAACCATTACCCCTATGTGATAAATGAATATATGGTTTTATTGTAGGCATTCCCCCTGGGATTCCACCAACAGGATTAGGATCACCCTTTTAACATTAAAATCTCTTATTAAATAGAAAATTTATGTAATACTATCCATTTCATCCATTAGGATCATGGAATGAGGTTCGATCAAAACATGATCATCTTGGTTGAAAAATTCTTAAACATATATGGATTCTAACACTAGGTTTAGAATAGTTGGGAATTCATTATCTCAAAGATTCGATGCTGCAAAACCAATAAGTTGGTCACACAAAATTTTACTAAAATGTGAAAACAATTTCATGAAAATAATTGTTTGTGTATAATTTATAATTGAATGCTCGATATTTTATGTAATAGTGATGATTTCAATGTTCAAGAGATGGCTTATCATGCATTGAATTTAGTTGACCATACAAAATTTCCATCAACCAATTTATAGGCACATGGCCACAAGTGTAATGTCCCAGAACTAAACAGCCACCCAAATAGTGCTAAACATGTTGGATGTTACTACCATAGGCACACGTCCCTGAATGCAAAAGGCTTCCAAATAGAAGCGAGGGTGTTAAATTGTATAATTGGGAGGATATACCCTATCGGAGGAAAATAAGGTACTAGTCTGGGTATAATATAAGATAAGAGACTCTGTAGACTTGAACTAGACCCAGGTAGTGAAAGAAAAATCAATAGTAGATAAACTAGAGGAAGCAATATATAAACAAGTGCAATGGAAAGTAAATAGAATATCATGTTGAACATTATTTATAACTACAAAAAAACCAAAAAAGCATCCATAGTAGGCTAGACATGTCAATATAAAAAGGGATCCAATGGCTAACCAACAGTAGCTACAATATTTAAGTAATCCTGCTGATATAGAAAAAAAATCATAACCAAGTAAACTTCATCTAGGCATGACCTCAGTGTCTATAAAAATTTTCTATACAATAGATAATATGATCCCACCCTTTAAGATGATCTCTTTCTTGCACGTAAATCTATAAAGTCTACACGCATCCCAATAGGCCCGTGTAGGGTGTGAGATTAATCTCAGTAGGATACCACACAATGGTGCATAACTAGTATAGGTGTTTAAGCAGGCATGCATTTATAATAAATTCAACATTATGATGCACAATGTAAGACCAACTTCTACTTGCTCTTAGCAGCAACCATGGAGTGTCACCTGCTTCAGCTAATGCCATAATCTCATTCATATAACCCAGCACCATGTGCCTACAAAAACCTCATATCTCAAGTACTGACATCCTGATAGCAGACCCAAAAAACAATAACTGATTTATGAAAGCTCACATCTAAAAATGGTACAACAACTGGAGGAACAAAGATTCCAATCCTCATATAATAATTTGAAGAACATTGATTTTTGTCCATAATTAACAACCAGAAGAAACAATGATATATTCCCCCAATCTATTAACCTGGTTGCCTAATGACTACCAAACGAAGGCTCCTCATCTTGCAGATGGATTCCTATAGCAAGCACCCCCAAACTAATATTACCTAAACCACAACTATTAGGGCCTTCTACCCACATGAGTAGTCAAAACACCTCCTAATGGAGTCAACCTATGTGAACAAATTTTAGATCACGGGCGAGTGGTATTCACAAAATAATGAACCCAAGACACATACTCTCTGGGACCTCATTTCATTGTGACCATGTCACTCAGAATCTGATGGTATTTCCATCCATGTAAACCCGATCATTCCCAACCTGACATTCACCCTACCTCAATCCGACGTCCATGACCCCCAATTTCACTATCAAACCAACCAATAATCTGGGTCAATCCCAAACTGTGATCAAAAAAATTCAAGAATATACAGGCAATTCCCAACAAAACTCAAAGGATATAGCTTATGTTATTTAATAATGACATATTTATCATATTGAAACAAATCATATAAATAATAAAAACAATCTAAACAATTGAATTTCACTATCCCAACATCATTCCCACAGAAGCACTGAGGTCTTGAATTCCACTGAGAATCCTAGTCATGATTTACTAAATTAAACATACTAGTTTAAAAACAAGAAGCCAATTATAACCATTTTGTAACCCTAGGCCAAAATTTCCTAATGAGTGTCGACCTCTTGCCCAGCCTTGCATAACCAATTTAGGCTATAGGGTAGAAAAAGAGGCATTCCATTGGTCTAACAATTAATTCAAAATGCATTAGCAGCTATAATGAGGTATCTATTAAAATACCCAAAGATCCGCCAAAGGACACACCACCCAAGAGTCCACAAAAACACATAATAAGTTATGAAGCACCTACCTTGTACTCGTACGATGATCCTCCTATAGTAAAAGCCTATAATCTGATCTAAATCACAGTAGATCTATAAAAAGTGCATAAATGATCAAGGTCCTATAACATGATCAAGAACAGAAATCAATGTTAATGGCTCAAAATTAATTAAGGGCTTACCAAGGGGGTTGAAATGGATCAAACGGTGTGTGAAACAAGGTTTAGAAGGATAATCAGTAAGGGTTTCTTCCTCCAGTTCTTCTCCTTGATCAAACCCGTCGAGGATTCTTCATAGAAATCTAAAATGAGGATATTTCCAAAAAAAAATTAAAAAAACTAAACAGCGTGTATATATGAGTACTTGTCATGTGTATAATTTTAAAATTCCTAATATTGTTGAAATTTCATCGATAACCTTATGACATGACTAAAAGGAATGTATGAGGCCTTACGTGGTGTGTCCATGGTTTTCCTCCTCTAACGTGCTGACATACCCACACACCATGTATATCCCCCATACACGGAAAGAATATATGGTGTGTATTAAGACTACATGGATTATACTTGGTTAAACAGCTATATCTAAACAACATTCCTACATTCCATGTATGGCCATCTCACATGGAAAGGTTACCCAACGTGTACTAGGAAGTACATGGTGTGTAACTTGGAAATTTCCAGAACAACCGAGATTTCCCCAATAATCTAAAAAATAATCAAAAACAGAAATAGAAAAAAAAAATCATAACATAAAGTAAAAATTGGGTTCTTAAAAACTTCCCCCTTAAAGAAATTTGTATTTAAATTTCCCTTGCAAGAGTGGTGAAGAAAACTCCAAACCAAACTAGCCCAAAAATAAAATCAAAAAAGGTACAAAGACCTATTTTTCAGAATCAAGCTCCTCCTGTGATGCCTTTTCACTACTTCACCTCACCAAGTGCTTCTATGTGGTTACCAAAACCCAAACATACCCCACACCTCATCAATGTCCACCTCCATGACGTCTTGCATCCCATAGATGTTCAAAACAATACCTTGTTCCATGCACCTCAAGTAACTTTCATCCTCTATGCCCTTGATTCCACACGTCTCGAACATATAAATAAATATATCTTGCTATAATAATAGTTAAAATCCTACTGGTCGACGTCTATTCATTCCAAATAAATCATGTGCACCTCATGCACTCAAATCAGACATGCCTCAACACGCCATGCCTAAAGAAAAAAAAAGAAAATCAATTCCACGCTCACGGAGTACCACTGTCTGTTGTGGTCTCACTAACCTACTCAGCCTCTAGTAGCCCCACATAATGCACCTAGATTGATATACAACTTCCTAATTCCTGACCTCCCGGCGGTGATGCTCCAGTCACTGTCTATTTTCCCCTTAGTTGGGTCCCACAATCTCTGCCACATCCTCTGCATGTAGTTGAGCCTCAGCTACCCTTACCTGGAGCTGATCTTGAATCGACATTGGACACCACTGTCATTCTTGGTCAATGCATTTTGGCTATTTGAGAAGGTGGCATACATAACCTCTCATGATTTCTAACCCATCCACATGCGTAACACTCCTTTAGAGTACTATCACACTGAGTCTGGACATTCCTTGGCTACCCACACTGAAAGAAAACCACTGATGAATTGCCACGAGGTGGTATAGCTAAGTCCCTGTCATGACTACCTTGTTGGAACTCATCATGGCCTTGCTTCCTGCTATCAACATCATCACATGATGCCACATACCGACTCAAATGAGATTTTTCCGTCAAGTTTCCCACGCTTATGAGTTCCTGATTCACCACCTCCGAGAACGAGGTAAACTTGAAGATGTCTAGTTGTTCCTTAATGTCATTCCTTAATCCATCCTTGAAGTGCCTCACCCTCTAGGTGCCATAACTTACCAAAACTGGTGAAAAGTGAGATAGCTAGTGGAACATAGTTGTATATTCTATGCCATGCATGTCACCCTACTGCAGGCTCAAGAACTATCGAGCTCTCTCTGCCCTCAACACCTCCAGGAAAAAGAACATGAAAAAATCCTTTCTTCTAAGTCCTTCCAAGCCGGTCCTTCATTATTACATGCTATAACCTACACATCCCACCAATTCTTCATCGGTATTCCCAGTATGTACATCACCAGCTTGACCCTTCACCTTAAAGGCATCTCAAAATTCTCAAAGATCATATGAATGATCTCTGTCCAGTTCTCAAACACCTACAGACCATCATTACCTCGGAAAAGAAGAATGTGATATGACATGAACTTCTTTGTCAGATATTTCATAGATGGCTCTGTACCCCATGAACCTATGTTAATCCCATGAAAGACATGTACCGGACTATATTAGAGCTGCTAGTCAAGCCACAACCTAAACACTACCAAACTCGGCTACTGCTATACCTACAATGGATCATGAACCTGATCATAGTTGTGATCCTATAACTATATCTCATTTTATACATATCCCTTCTGTGTCTGACCATAATCGTGAACCAGCAGAACTGTACCATTTCCCACCAAATGTTCCATCGAGCCATCGATGAGAAACCTGCTGAATACCATAAATTTTCAGACATCCCACATATATAACAAAAAATTTATATAATACGGATAAGGAAAGTAGGAAATAAGAATCACATAACAACTACAATTACTATCACCCCATTTCAAACATTCCCCATAGCATCCCGACCCCAAGACCTCCTTACCCACCCTCAACATAGCCAGGTACCACAGTAAATTTGGGCCACGCCTGTCCGGACAACCATCATTGCCTCAAACTGACGACAGAGTCACCCAATATTGGTAGTCATACTGCCTCAAACCGACGTCCAGGATGCCCTATCCTGTTGCTCAACACCACCACAGTAATATTATATTCCCAATCATATACGATCCAGGTCCAAATATCATGCCACATGTAATTTCTTTACATAATTTAAATCATGGCATATTACATCGTAATAAACAAGCAATACTATCAATAATTTCATTCTTCACATTTTAAAAGAATCTATAGCATGGAAATTAATATTATTCACAACGTATTATAACATAAAAAATCATACATGTAGTTATGAAATTTAAATACCCTAAAAAATTCCTATCCAAATAAAGACAAACTCACCTTTCCATCCCAAGCCAAAGTCCAATTCCCCCTTACCACACCAGGTAAAGGGTTACCTTTAACAAAGAATAATCATCACAAACCAAGTGAGCCACCAAGTTAGAAATCATATTAACTATAATATTAGAAAAATAAAAATAGAAATTCTCACCCTAGGTAACATGGTCCATCCCTCTAACTTGGGGCTACAGGCACCCAAGAACAAGCTAGAAACCCAGTTCCAATAACAACCTATCTCCATTCTACCATATCCCAAATAGTAAAACAAGTTGGAATACAAATATTTCTCGATCTCATTAGTAGTTAGTCAGAAACTTCTACTAAATCATTGTCAAGAATAACCACCCTATGATACCACTTTGTAACATCTCAGACCCGAACAATCACCCAAATAGCATGAAACATATCAGGTGTTACTACCTTATGTGCACCTCCCCGAACGCCAAAGGCTTCTGACTAGCAGTGAGGGTGTAAATAGGTATAGTGGGAAGGCTATACCCTCTTAGTGGAAATAAGGTATTGGTCTAGGTATAGAATAATAATATAGACTCTACAGACTTGAACCAATCCCGCATTTCCAAAGCACAATCGATAGAAGATAAACTAGAAAAGGTAATATATAAACAATTGTAGCAGAAAGTGAACAGAATAGCATGTTGAACATCACTTGTAACTACTAAAAAAACCAAGCATGCATCCATAACAGGTTATACATTTTAATATAAAAAGGGCACCAATGGATAACCAACAGTAGATAAAATTGTAATGTATGCCTGCTCATAGAGAAAAAGAAATAAAAACCAAGTGAACTCTAGCTATGAATGACCTCATGATCCATAGAAAATCTCCTTACAACAACTAATATGATCTAGCTCCCAAAGCTGGTCTATTTATTTCACGTAAACCATTAACGTCTATACACGTCCTGAAGGGCTCGTGTAGGGTGTGAGATGAATCTTAGTAGGATACCAACAAATGGTGTGTACCTAGTATGGGTATTTAAGTAGGCATGCATTTATAAGATAATCAATAGTATGATTCAAAATGTAAACACAACATCCACTAGTGCTCAGTAGCCACCATGGTGTGTCACCTAATCCAACCAATGCAGGAATCTCATTCTTATAACCTGGATCCGTGTTCCTTCTAACACCTCGTGTCTTATGTACTAATGTCCTCATGGAACACCCAAACAATAGTAACCAATGATCAAAATCTCATGTCTTCCACGAAACAACAACTAAAGGAACAACGAATAGTATCCTCAAATAATAATTGGAAGAACAACGATGTTTTTCCTCATTTAAACAATCATAGGAAACATCGATATCTTCCATCAATTTCATAAACTGGTAGCCTCCTCACTACCAACCAAAGGCTCCTCAACTTTCACATGGATTCCAATGAAAGGTACCCCCAAACCAATAGTACCTAAACAAAAATTATAAGGGGCCTATACCCCCATGAGTCGTCAAAACAACCTCATCACAGAGTCAACCTGTGTGCACATGACTTAGATCACGGTTGAGATGTAATCACCAAATAAATAACCTAAGCCAGAACGTCTCTTTAACCTAATGACCTTGCGACCATATCGCTAAGAATCTCATGGTATTTCCATCCAAGTATCTTGGACCATACCCAATGTGACAGTCAAACTACCTCAATCTAACATCCACAAAACCCAATCCCATTGCCTAACCACCCAATAATCCAGGCCAGGACCAACTAGCTATAATCGTCATTCCAGAATATATCGGCCATAATGAACACAACCCAAAGGTTCTATCATATAAAATTAAGTAATTACATATTTAACACATTTAAAAAATCACATAAATAGGTAAAATAAACAAAACAATTGAATTGCACTAGCCTAACTGCTTTCACACAGCAGCACTAAGTTCTCGAATGCCACTAAAAAGCATAATCATTCTTCGCCAAATTAAACATACCTGTTTAAAATCAAGTAGAAAAATTATAACCATTTTGGGACCTTGGGAAAACATTTCCAAATGTGCATCATCCCCTCACTCAGCCTTGCTCAAGAAATTTAGGCAATAGGTTATGCCAAAAGCATCCCAAGGTTCTAGCAATTAATTCAAAATTCATTAGAAGCCTCTCTCAAAATACCGAATCCACCATAAAGGCCGCGCCACCCAAAACTCCAAGAAAACAAAAAAAAAGTTATTCACCCCCTTCTTCATTCTCGTATAATGATACTCCTCTAGTAATAAGATCTAATATGATCTAAAACACGATAGATATAAAAAATGAGCATAAACTCTCAAGTTTCAATAAATTGATCAAGAACAGAAATCTAGATAAAAGTCTCTAGAGGAGTCAAGGGATTAACAAGGTGGTTATAATGGATCAAAGAGTGTCTAAAACAGGGTTCAGACGGACAATCGGGAAGGGTTTCTTCCTCTGGTGCTGCTCCTTACTCAAACCTATCGAGGATTCGGCCTAGAATCATAAAACAAGGCTACTACCCATCTTAATAAAAATATAAATAAACGATGTGTATATATGATAACACAAGGTGTGTATCATTTTACTATTCCTAAGATTGATTAATGTTCACTGAGGACCTTCCGACATCACTAAACAACATGTATGAGACCATGCACAATGTTTCCTTGGTTTCCCCCCTCTAACTCGTTATCATGACCACATGCCTTGTATATCCCCCATACATGGCTAGACTATATGACGTGCACTAAGATTACACATCGTGTCTTCGGTTAAACAACTCAATATGGCCAACATGACTACACACCATGTATGAACTTATCACATGGAAATTGTACACGGTGTGTATTGGGAAGTGCACAATGGGTTACTTGGAAATTTCACGAACTACCCAGTTTTACCATGTTATCTCAAAAAAACTCAAACACCGAATGAAAAAAGAAACTCGTACCTCAAATTAAGAACCGGGTTCTTACAACATGATTTCTTGAGAAGACAATATTGTTAAATGAACCAGGGTGGTAGCTTCATGATCATGTCAAAATTGGAAATCCACTTAATTATTTCCCTCAAAACCTGACTATATGATCCCCTACTAGATCCAATTCCAGGTGGAAAATTTGTTAACACAAAAGACATTTCATACCCACCTAATGAAATTTTTTTATAAACCAAGTATAAAATCCACCCAAAAGGAAAATTTTGGGGATGAGGAGTAGGTTTCCCAAAAATTTAATGATTTTCTAGAAAATAAAATAGTTTAATGTGTAAAGGACTTACACGCTAAAGGCTACGTTGAGTTCCACATGTACTACCAATGCACAAAGTTTTTTTTAGGGAATTTCCACAGAAAAGAAAATATTTTCATCAAAACCAATCATGGAAGAATAATGTTATGAGAGAAGAAAACATACAACCACATTTGTTTCACGATCAATACCCATCGGCAAAGGATTGGGAAGTAGAAAACCTTATTCCATACTATACTGAAGTTGTGTGAAATCAAACTCCCATTTTAGTAATAAACAAAAAATCACTACAACATTTTGAGTATATATTTTTGTAATAAAAAAGCTGCAGTCACAAATGAAAATTGGTCTTCTACTACATAATTCCACACCCAAATACCACAAACAATAAAATGTAGAGAATATTCATGAATGACCTCCCATATGTACCAATGTGTCTTGGCCTATGGTTGAGAGTTATACCAGTAACACCAATTCTGTATGATTAGGTTTATGTAAGTGTAGAATTCACCACACAACCAATATCTATGTGTAACAACAAATCTTTCATGCAACCTTGCCTCTGGGATCCATGTGATGGAATTTTTCTAGATAAAAAGGATCTGACTACCCTATTTATGCACAATATAATAACTCTTCATGAAACAATATTCTAGTTCCTAAAATGACTCCCCTATTATTCAAGTGTGGCCTAGAAATTATCCTAAATATCTATAATATGAATAGGAAAGATAATTTCTCACTTCCCTAAGCTTAGACACTCTGACATGGGGTCTCCTAATTTCCACCCCTCCATGGTAGTGTGTACGCCAGGAAACATCCTAATGAACATGATTAGTGAACACATGAGCCTTAAAGGTTGAATAATCATGGAAAAAAGATTACCTAACTTATTAGAGATTTAATTTTTCAATTATTCCTCTTGCCTCTATAGGGTCTTTATCTGGGTGTCGGCCCTATCCATGTTTGAGGTAAAAGGAATAAACATGCCATGCCCCACATGCTAATCACTTGATGTTAATATACTCGAAAATTTCCTTGGAACATGACATTGAACAATAGTCTTATTATATGTGATGAAAATAGGATTCCCCCGGTATGATAATCTTGGGATACCACCTCCTCCCCCACCATGAGCCAAAACACATACACAAAAAAACAAAAATGCAGAAGACAAACACCATCCTCCTCTTAAAAATGGATAATACTTCTAATCCATGAAACTTCTACATGAAATACCCGCACTATTCCTCATTAAATATACTTCCAGGAAATGATAATATTTACCACATGACATTAACCTGCATAGAGTAGTACTATCACATGTACATAAACTTTGAAATTGAACTACATGGGTTTTGATCCCTATATAGCAATATTTTTGGTCGGAAATATTCATTTGGATCGATCCCAAAGACATCCAAATTTTAAATCCTCCTCATTGAGGGGACACAAGAAACAAATTCCATGTGTTAAATATTCACCCATGGGGGCACCCTCAGTCATGAAAAGTGTGAAATATTCCTCCTTGGCAGGCGGGGGGGGGGGGGGGGGGGGTAAACTACCAAGCCCATGTGTGAAATCTCCCCACATGGGGAGACACACTCCACTAAGTTCAAGTGTGAAATAAACCCCCTTTGGGGGATACACTACATTACACCCAAGTGTGAATTATTTTTCTTTTGGGGGACCCCTCCATCAAGTCCAAGTGTGAAATCTTCCACATTGGGGAATAAAATCCATTGAACCCATGTGTGGAATATTTTCAATTAGGGGGAACACACTCAACCAACTTGTAATGAGTTAAATTCACCCTCTAAGGACACACTCCATCATCTATTCCTGCAATCCATTTAACCTGGGACCCATATGTCTCGACAAGACATTAAGAATATGACATGATCTATCCCTTTAATACATTAAACTTGTCCCCCAATCTCGAATCCTTACCTCATACAATAAACATATCCTCTCTTAGGTAAAAACCCTTATAGAGACCCATTCCTTGACCATTAACTAGTTCATGGAAAACACATGATGCATTGGGTTCATCCCCTAAGATTCCTCACACATGAGATTCCATCTAAAAGAGAATGTATTTGTAGGTTCCCAAAATACCCAATTTCTAGAAATACCTAAAATGACCAATGTTTCCACCTCCTCTGACATAATTTTGGTACATGGGAGAGAAAGAACTAGCAAATTTAAATATGGCCACCACTACTAGAAAAACAGGTATTTGCGAGGGGTCATTTGCGACGGGATCCCATTGCAAATGGCTTTTTGTGACGGGGGCCCATCGCAAATGGCCCGTTGCTGAAAACGGTGCCGCAACAACAATTATTTACGACGGGCCCGTCGCTAAAGCCTTGTTTTGCGACAGGTATTCTCTCCGTCGCAAATAGTACTCCATATATTTGTAAAAAAACTTTTAAAATAGTTTTTGCGATGGGACCCGTCACAAATACCTGTTGCGACGGGCCCCGTCGCAAAAACTATTTAAAAAAAATAAAAAACAATAAATAAATTATTTTAATGCATATAATAATAATACTATTTGCGACGGGCATAGTATCCCGTCGCAAATACTATAAAAAAAATAAATTATTAATAAACTATTTTAATTAATATAATAATAATCCAATTATAATTCATAAATAAAAAATAATAAAATATTAATAAATGATTTTAATTAATATAATAATAGAATTATAATTCACAAATAAAAATAATACATTATTAATACATTATTCTAATTAATATAATAATAATAGAATTATAATTAAAAAATAAAAAATAATAGAATATTAATAAATGATTTAATTAATATAATAATATTAGAATTATAATTCACAAATAAAAAAAATATTAATAAGTTATTTTAATTAATATAAAAATAATAGAATTATTTTACATTCAAATATTAAAATAATTCAAGTATTACAAAAAAATATAATTAAATTATAATATTATAAAATTTTAATATATATTTAAATTTTAATATTATAAAATATAAATAATATTATTATTCATATTAATATTGTTATTTCAAAATATAATATTATTAATATTTTATAATGAGACAGAAACTACGAATAGAAAAAAAATCATATTTTGATTTCACAAATTTTATAACCTAAAAACAACTCTAATATGAAGGAGGGAGGGAGGGGTGGGATCTGCAGATGGTGGTGGAGGAAACTCCATCCCTAAAGCATGAGTGAGTCGGCACATGTACTCCATCTGCTCCTGATGCTGCTGTTGCCACCGACTCGTCTGCTCCTCGTATAGCTGCTGCTGGCGTCGACGCTCCTCCTCATACTACGAACGCATCTACTCCTGCTCATGTCGGAGACTCTCTATCAGTACAGTCTGAGATCGCAACTGATCCCTATACTGTGTAGCAGAAGAAGATGCACGAGCTCCTCTCAAGATGGACGCCGACATCGCAACACTGCCATAATAATCTCCGGGAGTCTGTCGAGAGATGATACCAACTACCCGGACCTTCTCGAAGGCATACTGGGTGGCCTGCATCCGTGCCACCTCATCAAACTGATGGCCAGTGGTCTGATCTGATGACTCGGCCTGACTCTCAGGTCGGGCCTGTGACGTTGCGGCCTCATATGACTCCTGTAGTTTTAATTTAAAATTAAAATTGTGAATATATTATATGCAGTTAATTTTTAAACTTGAAAACAAATAATACTGACCACGATGTGATGCTGACGATCACCTCTGAGCTCCCCAGTAGCAGGATCACTATACATCCTCCGATATACGTCGTACTCCGTAATATCGGGGTGCTCGACAGCCCATAAGAATAAAAAATAAATTGTTAATATTTATAGTTATATAAAATATTTATAAATAATGTACATACCGGATGCTCTCTATGAGTACTGAAAGAACGACTCCCAGCTCGATGAGTCACCTCCTGTCTCCCCCGATTCTGCCTCCCCACTGATGATCTCCTCTGAAAGGCACCACTCAACCAGTGCGCACATAATCCATCCCATACATGGGATGAAATGTACTCTGGTCGGTGTGCTCTACATGACTCGTCAAAATCTGACACTCCTGCTTTCTTCATGGCAGCTTTTCTTAAATTGTGCAAAAACTGACGAAGGCGATCACGCATGGCCACCTCCCATGCCTCGTGGATGGCGTCACGCATGGTATCCTCGATCAGATACCATAAACCCTACAAATAAATCAAAATATCAAGTTAGAAATGAAATAATTTTCAAAATAAAAATTATTTATTTACGTACGTACCAACCAATGGCCGAACATGGCCTACTGCACATCAATGAGAATCTGCTACCATGTGGTCCATGGCTGAGAGAAATAGTTGCGCAAAATAGCGCTACCCTGTCCGACTTCTATATGCGGAAAACTGTAAAAATAATAAATATTTATTTTGTGAATAGATTAATGAAATCTTTTTCAAATCCACAGGTTATCACACAGGTTATCACACCTCCGTGTGCGTGGATCAAACCCAAGACGTGGACGTCGCTCAGGGACGGGGTCAGGAATCATCAATCGTGCAAGACCGCGCCCCCTCTGCGTACTCCCTGGAGCGCCTGCAGGCTGAGGGTCATCTACCAGCAACTCATCTGCATCGAAAGGAAGGTCAGCATCCGCCAACTCACGAAATGTGGCGTCATCCATCTGAAACAGAAAATGTTAATGTTGTTAGCAAATAATTTATAATTACTATTATATATACATATATACATATTATGATTGTATATAAATACCATGGAATTATTTCAGTGTTCATCTTCATCATCATCTTCATATATGTCAATGGCATCTTCATATTCCTCCTCAACATTATCGATATCCATTCGAGTTACAGTTGCTTCATCTCTTACCATTTCAAATTCATATGTGACATCATTAACATCATCTTCATCACTGACTCTTAAATGTGGGGTGTCATCATCGATACTCATGTCTCTTTGTAAAAAAGATTGATTTTGAGTACTCTCTTGAAAAACTCCAATTCTTTGCACATCAATGAATGCACATTCACTTTGACTAATCTGATTGTCTCGAATTTTGATTTTTATTACACTCCACCAATCAGTCAAGTCTCTTGATGTAGCACAGTACTTTGCGTAATAAACTTGATGTGCCTGTTGAGCCAATAATAATGGTTCATTTACTGCAAGAACACTTTTAAATTTAATATCGATGATTCCATGAGTCGGATGAACACGCACGCCTCTCTTTATATCCAACCACCGACATTTGAACATGGTTATGTAATGTTGTCCAAGATAATAGAGTTCAATGATTTCATCAAGTATGCCATAAATGTCAACTTCATTTTCTCGATGATGAGATCCTCTCAAGCTAACTCCACTATTCATTGTTTTTTCCGATTCCCCATATGCATGTGTGTGAAATCGAAATCCATTCACCACATATGCATTATAAGTTTTAACAAGTTTGGAAGGTGGGTTACTCAATACACATAGCCATTTGTCAATTTTATCAGCATGTCGAGACACCTGAAAATTTGTGAAATAATTATCAATATAGTAAACTATACATTGAATGAGTTTCCAAAAGATAAAGAATTTATGTTACCAGTTTTTGAAACCACTGAGAGAAATTTTTCAGTCGACATTCTTCGAGAGCAGCTGCTGTAATTTGTGGAATTTGTTTCTTGATATGATTATCATACAACCTATAAAAACCAAAGTTATTTACTGTAACATAAATGATAGAATAAGTGATATAAACACTTACAGTACAACTGATTTCATCTCTTCATAGTTGAGCAGAACATACGTATGATCTCTATGATGTTCATCATCCGAAAGCCAGCGTTCATAAACTCCACCAAAACTAAGCTGTGGCTGGTTGAAAACAAATAATTGATTGTTGATTTCATCAATTTTCCTCTCGTTCCATCCCATTTGGTTGTGTTTTGAAGGATACTCAGATTCAAAATAATGGGAGCATAAAAAAGATATTTCCTCTTGAAAATAAGCTTCTGCAATAGATCCTTCAACAGATACTTTGTTACGTACTTTTCTTTTCAATTTTTGCATGCATATTTCAAATGGGTACATCCATTGAAACTGTACTGGACCTCCACATTTGGCTTCATATGGAAAATGTAACATCAAATGTACTATTGAGTTGAAGAAAGATGGCAGAAATATTTTTTCCAGTTTACATATAATTACAACAACATCTTTTTCAATTTTTCTTAGAGCATCATAAGCTGCTGTAGCCGCACAAATTTCCCAAAAAAAATGAGACATGTCTGTTATGGAATCCCAAATCACAGAATTCAACAGACCTCTTAATTTAATGGGTAGAAGTCTTTCCATTATAACATTACAATCATGACTTTTTAATCCAGTAATATGACCATTCTTTACACATCTACCCAAATTGGAAGCACAGCCATATGGAAGCGTCAAATCTGCAATCCACTGACAAAATAATAAACGGTTTTCTTTAGACAGTGTATAAGTTTCTTTTGGTTTCAGTAACCTTTCTGTTCTGACATTCTCAAACAGTTCCAATTCTGGATGCCTACAAATTTGGGAAAGATCTAAACGTGCATTTACATTGTCTTTGCTGTTTCCTGGCGTATCCAAAACTGTATGAAACAAATTATCAAAACAGTTCTTCTCAATATGCCTGACATCTAACATGTGTCGGACCAACAAATCAGACCAGTATGGAAAATCCCAAAATATGATACGTTTAATCCAATTGTGTTCTTTCCCAAAACAAAAAATTTTCTGTGGGTTTATGGTGGGACCAAAAGTGATGGGAGGTAATGAAAATACAACTGATTTTAACTCCGAACCTGATAGCATTTTTGGAGGTCCATCCCTTTCAACTGTTCTTTTCTAAAATGAGATCTATTTATGTGAAAAGGATGATCAGCTGGAAGAAATCTATGATGACAGTCAAAATAACAAGGTTTCTTTCCATGAATGAGCATAAATGCTTGGTTCTCTCTCATACAGTAAGGACATGATTTCTGACCAAGTGTACTCCATCCAGATAACATCCCATAAGCCGGGAAGTCACTAATTGTCCACATCAATTCTACTCTTAGTATGAAATTCTGTTTCGTTGCAACATCATATGTACTGACACCAGTACTCCACAATAAATTTAATTCATCAATCAATGGTTTCAAATAATTATCAATATTTTTCTTCGAATGTCCTGGAATTAGTAAAGTCAAAAAGATATATGGATCCTTCATCAACATCCATGGAGGTAAATTGTACGGAGATAAAAAAACAGGCCAACATGAATATTGACTACCATAAGATCCAAACGGACAGAAACCATCAGTGGAAAGGCCCAGTCGAACATTTCTAGATTCTAATGAAAAGGATGGATGCACTCTATCAAAATGTTTCCATGAATCACCATCAGCTGGATGATTCAAGCTTTTATTGGTTGAAATATTCTCTTTATGCCATGACATCATTGTCGTTGTATTCTTAGACATGAATAAACGCTAAAATCTGGATGTAAGCGGAAAATATCTCAACTGTTTTACAGGAATCAAACCAGACTTCTCGTGTTGTCCTTCTTTATATCTCAGTTTCCCACATGTGGGACAACTATCCAACGACTCATTTTCCCCATAATATAAAATGCAGTCATTTGAACATGCATGAATCTTCTGACAAGTAAGTCCCAAATTTCGAACCAGCCTCTTACTCTCATAGTAATTTGCAGGAAAAACATTTCCTTCGGGTAATATTGTTTTAAGCAAAGAAAATATCTGGTCAAAACTGGTGTTTGACATTCCGTTATCTGATTTGATAGCCATAAATTTTGCAACTGCTTCTAATTTTCTCATCTTGCAGCCATGATATAATGCATCCTCAGCATACCTCAACAACTCATAAAATTCAGACGGTGCCAACTCAGGATTTGAAGCTATATCAACCGGAGTTTCTATATGTTGAACAGATGAACCTGCAACATCATGTACTAAATCTTGAAACCGGTATGGATCCAGAATCAAGTTGGTATCACCTACTCTGGAACTGCGTTCACCGTGTTGATACCAAAAAACATAATCTGGTTGAAATCCAAAACGCAAGAGATGTTCCCCCACTTTGTCAAACGTGTCAAACGTTCTCAATGCACATTTTCTGCAAGGGCATTTTATTTTGCCTTCTGAAACAAATTCTGGATTTGATGCCGCAAATGATAAAAAAGTCTCCACACCCTCTACATATAATGGATTTAAACCAGAACCGTTTGGACTTCTACGTTGATTTATCCATATGCGGTCACCTAATAATGATTTTTGACAACCTCGTTGTTCCATATTTTTCTATAAAATATAAAAGCATTACTGGTTTTGAATAATTTGTTAGAAAGAACACTCAAGCTAGCATAATTATAGAGTTTACATCATACACGACTGACACAAACTTTTTATTGAGATAGACCTAAAAATTGACCCTTTAAGAATTAAATATGTTGAGAATAAAGCAAAACCTGTTAGAAATATTGATAATTTTAATATTATATAAATTTTTTATTATTTTCATAGTACTAATATTATTGGTAATTATTACTAATTATTGGTAATTATTACTAATTATTGGTAATTATTACTAATTATTGGTGATTATTACTAATTATTACTAATTATTACTAATTATTACTCATTATTACTAATTATTGGTAATTATTACTAATTATTACTAATTATTACTAATTATTAGTAATTATTACTAATTTTTTGTAATTATTACTAATTATTGGTAATTATTACTAATTATTACTAATTATTGGTAATTATTACTAATTATTACTAGTTATTGGTAATTATAACTAATTACTGGTAATTATTACTAATTACTGGTAATTATTACTAATTACTGGTAATTATTACTAATTACTGGTAATTATTACTAATTACTGGTAATTATTACTAATTACTGGTAATTATTACTAATTTTTACTAATTTTTACTAATTATTGGTAATTATTACTAATTATTACTAATTATTAGTAATTATTACTAATTATTACTAATTATTGGTAATTATTACTAATTATTGGTAATTATTACTAATTATTGGTAATTATCAGTAATTATTGCTAATTATTACTAATTATTACTAATTATTGGTAATTATTACTAATTATTGGTAATTATTATTAATTATTACTAATTATTACTAATTATTGGTAATTATTACTAATTATTGGTAATTATTACGAATTATTACTAATTATTACTAATTATTACTAATTATTACTAATTATTACTAATTATTACTAATTATTACTAATTATTGGTAATTATTGGTAATTATTACTAATTATTGGTAATTAATACTAATTATTTGTAATTAATACTAATTATTACTAATTATTACGAATTATTGGTAATTATTACCAATTATTGGTAATTATTGGTAATTATTACTAATTATTTGTAATTAATACTAATTATTGGTAATTAATACTAATTATTACTAATTATTACAAATTATTGGTAATTATTACTAATTATTGGTAATTATTACTAATTATTACTAATTATTACTAATTATTGGTAACTATTACTAATTATTACTAATTATTACTAATTATTACTAATATTTAGTAATTATTACTAATTATTACTAATTATTGGTAATTATTCCTAATTATTACTAATTATTACTATTTACCGGTAATTATTGGTAATTATTGGTAATTATTCCTAATTATTGGTAATTATTACTAATTATTGTTAAGTATAACTAATTATTGGTAATTATTACTAATTATTACTAAATATTGGTAATTATTACTAATTATTGGTAATTATTGGTAATTATTACTAATTATTGGTAATTATTACTAATTATTGGTAATTATTACTAATTATTGGTAATTATTACTAATTATAGGTATTTAATTGGTAATTATTGGTAATTATTGGTAATTATTCCTAATTATTGGTAATTATTCCTAATTATTGGTAATTATTTCTAATTATTTGTAATTATCGGTAATTATGGGTAATTATTGGTAATTATTACTAATTATTTGTAATTATTACAAAATATTCCCTATTATTACTAATTATTACTAATTATCGGTAATTATCGGTAATTATTGGTAATTATTCCTAATTATTGGTAATTATTGGTAACTATTACTAATTATGGGTAATTGTTCCCAATTATTGGTAATTATTCCTAATTATTGGTAATTATTCCTAATTATTGGTAATTATCGGGAATTATGGGTAATTATTGGTAATTATTACTAATTATTGGTAATTATTACTAATTATTGTTAATTATTACTAATTATTGTTAATTATCGGTAATTAATCCTAATTATCGGTAATTATTTCTAATTATCGGTAATTATTGGTAATTATTACTAATTATTGGTAATTATTACTAATTATTGGTAATTATTACTAATTATTGGTAATTATTACTAATTATTACTAATTAACGGTAATTATTCCTAATTATTACTAATTATTACTAATTATCGGTAATTATTGGTAATTATTGGTAATTATTCCTAATTGTTGGTAATTATTACTAATTATTATTAATTATTACTAATTATTGGTAATTATTACTAATTATTGGTAATTATTACTAATTATTGGTAATTATTACTAATTAGTGGTAATTATTGGTAATTATTCCTAATTATTGGTAATTATTCCTAATTATTGATAATTATTCCTAATTATTGGTAATTATCGGTAATTATTGATAATTATTGGTAATTATTACTAATTATTGGTAATTATTACTAATTATTCCTAATTATTACTAATTAATACTAATTATTACTAATTATTGGTAATTATTACTAACTATTACTAATTATTGGTAATTATTAGTAATTATTATTAATTATTACTAATTATTGATAATTATTACAAATTATTACTAATTATTGGTAATTATTACTAATTATTGGTAAGTATTACTAATTATTGGTAATTATTACTAATTATTGGTAATTATTACTAATTATTGGTAATTATTACTAATTATTGGTAATTATTACTAATTATTACTAATTATTACTAATTATTCCTAATTATTGCTAATTATTGGTAATTATTCCTAATTATTAGTAATTATATGAATAATTACCAATAATTAGAAATAATTACCAATAATTAGGAATAATAACATTATTAGTATATTTTATTATTAATATTAAAATAATATAATTTTCTATATTATATACAATTCTCCTTTCATCTGTGTGTTTTCTGTCTCCACATACAAATAATACATGTGGAGATAGAAAACACACAGATGAAAGGAGAATTGTATATAATATAAAAAATTATATTATTTTAATATTAATAATAAAATATACTAAGAATGTAATAATGTGATTATTCCTAATTATTGGTATTTATTATTAATTATTAATATTTATTCTTAATTATTGAAAATTATTACTAATTATTCCTAATTACCATTAACTATGAACAATACTAATAATTTAAATTTATTATGTAACAAAACAATGTAAACATAATTAAATTACAACTAATTAAGAATAATTGAAACTAATAAAATAGTTAAAATAAATATTAAATTAAAATGAACATAAATACCTTGAAAATTGATCTGAGGTTGACCTCTGATCGTTCTTGAAAACTTCAATATCAACTCCGGAGAAAAAAAATTAAACTTGAGAAACACTGAACTCTAGAAATAGAATTTTCAGAGAAAGAGAAGATGGAGATTGAGAATGAATTGAAAAAAACGGATGGGGGTATTTATAGGTTAGATTAGTTGCGACGGGTATCCCGTCGCAAATAATATTATTTGCGACGGTACCCGTCGCAAATACCTTAGCCATCATTTATTACGGTCAACGGTTAAATAGTTATTTGTGACGGGTCCCGTCGCAAATAACCACCAGCCGACATACTATTTGCGACGGGGGAATATTCCCGTCCCAAATACCTTTTACCGCCGCTGGTTATTTGCGACGGGCAATAACCGCCTGTCGCAAATATGTTTCCCATGATTTGGCGCGCAACGCGCGCCAGTTCTTTTGCGACGGGGAAAGCAATCCCATCGCAAAAGGCTACTTATTTGCGACGGGCAAATACCCCCGTCGCAAATAAGTTTTTAACGGGGCTATTTGCAACAGGATTTATCCCCGTCGCAAATAACCCGTTGCAAATACCCATTTTTCCCGTAGTGCACATAGATATGACATTAGAAACGATTTACAAAAACATGACTTAAATATATAAGGGAGAACCAGACTTGGTGATGATCTCCAAGGCAGAATCCATGGAATGTGGAATCAAGTTTCCATCATCCTATTTAGATCAATGAGCTAACATTGATAGCTAATTTTGTGGGATCTTCATGCCTTTGGATTGTGGGGATATTGAGAAACAAAGCAGCACGATGTTGCTACCCCTGTGGAAAGAATTAGATACAAACCCTTATATAGATCCTATTTTACCATTATAAAACCTTTTTAAACACACCATTACCCTTACATTGATCATGGTTACAATTACAAAGACATTATAAAAATAAGGTTACCCCTATATCAGACATATACTAAAAATAAATGGAACCCTTAAATGAGTCAATAATCTTTTGTAGTACCCTTACGTATGTCTGTACCATTACACAGTAACCTTACATAACCATTAGAAAATAATTGTTTCCCATATTTAACATCATTTATTTCTCATAAAAAAAATAGGATTACACATTCATAACCTATACAAATAAGACTGTACCCTTACATAGTGCCATATTACCCATATGGATAGCATATTCAAAGGGGTTCACCATCAAACTACTAATGGGAACACCATATTACCTTTATAAAACCATGATAAACATAACATCTCAATTAAAAAAAATATGTAAATAATGAATTATCATTACATAACTCCTGAAAACCACCCTATAAAAGGATTTATGTCACTCAACCTAACATAGACCCTATAACTTGAATAATGGTAAAAATCAGCCTTGAATTTATTATTATTTTAAAAATAATGATTTCAAATAAAACAAAACATGCATTTTAATTATATTAAAAATTAGGATATATTATGAGTGGTATCCTTAACATTTATCACTTGTTAACCCCATAAGGTAGACGTGTCTTTGTCTCTTTAACTATATTTTAGTGTAGTTGATGAGGGGCCAGTCATGGCGCTTCGAAAAAATAAAATTTAAAACATTGAGAAAATAGAACAGTTCTATCTAGGTTCGTCACTAAAAGATTTGGACAAAGTGGTTAACTATAATAGTTGTTAACACCTTTTTTCTATGTTTCAAACAACTCAATGAGGTAGGGATTTTTTATTTTACTTTCTAATTTTATGAGTGAATATAAAATGAATCAATATGAATTGAATAAAATAGAAAATTTAGATTATATAAGAGATAAATGCAATGGGTTTTATAATATATTTTTTTGATTCTAAATCATGCAATTGAATGAGTAGATCCTATACCATTCACCGATTAATATTCACATAACTTTATTATTCTGGATAAAAACAACTACCATGTATACCATTAAGAATGAAATATTTTTTTTCTGAAGTTCATCGTTTAATGTGTGCAGAATTTTTGATGGATAATGGAGTTGGAATGACCCGTAAATATTCACCTATACTATCACATATAATTAAAGAAGAAATAGATTGGAAATAAAATCCATAAATTCATAAATTCTGACTAATATTCCCTTGGACCATCCAAACTTGCTTTACAATTCGTATCTATGAATCTTGAGATCATTAGTGCATTAAAAGGGTCAAGAATAATAGATAAATAGTGGAGGAAAATAAAAATACATATATTTGAAGAATACAAAATTAACATTATGATTAAATTAAAATGAAATTTCTTTACAAAAAAGGGTAATTATCAGAGATTTTTTCATAAAACAATGGAAGTTTAAATCACCACCTAATAGTGTAACAGTAGATAGATAATACTCCAAATATTTCATAATCTCGAGTAATTTAGTGGAAGTTTCATTCAGTGTCATTTTTGAAATATTTAGCAGTTCTAATTAATTTATTTAGTAGCAGTTCATTTATAAAAAAATATCTAGGTGAAATATAATAAAATAAAGGAAACCACCATGGAACATATTAGTGGTAATTTCATTCATCGGTGGTTAAGCGTAACCACCACTTAACATATTATATAAAATGAATTTATTAGAAGATCCTCAAACTCCTGCGAAATCAGATGTCTTTTAAAAAAACAAAAAAATAAAATAAAAAACATACATACTATAAACTAAATAAAAAATATATGATAAACCCATCATACATATATCATACATCCACTGTCATATACAAACATATAGTAATCATAACATAAAAATATGTCTACCCATATATCTTCCAATATACATATAAAACATGACAAAAAAACCTCACACCCAATATACATCGATTCCATGACCTCCAATGCATCTTTCGAACTCTACATGACGCCATCAACAAAATCCGACCACATAATCTCACTAACTCTATCAAAAATGAAAACCAAAAATAAATATACACATAATTAATCAAAATTGTAGCAGAACAATTGATGAAATTTTAACATACCATGAAAACTAAGAACCATCATGAATGCCTTCTAAAGATTGTCATGGATCGAAAAGGTCAAAATCCTTCCTTCTATTGGAATATATTACCTGCAATGAAAACTATATCATTTCAGAAATGAAATGGGACAGATAAAGGATAGAGAATATATTTAGAATGTTGCACATAGAATTTTATATTATATTAATAAAACATAAAAAATATTTACAAAATAAAATAATATACAATTCATAACACTTGGGAAACATAAACATAACGATTTAATATATGATTCAATAGTTTAAACTGAAAAGGGATGAGTAAATATTCTAATTTACTTTTAATGTGATGTACGGTGTTCTTGAAATTTTCAGAGTAAACAAATCTTAAATATTTTGACATCACAACATGTTTTTTATTTCAAAAACAACCCAGTAGTGTTTTCCCCGGATGGAACATCAATATAAGGTCGTTTTCTATGGTTTTGACCATTCCACAAACATTTTAGTGTTTTAAAACACCAAAAAAATTTCTTATGGGCATAATGGAAAAAATATAATTCAAAATGACATGTTATCAGTTCCTATATTTCAAAATTTAATATACAGTTTTTGTTCCATGGTTTTAGGTAGTCTTTATGTTGGTTTTCTAGTTTTGATTCCCTAAACATTGTTTTTAAAAGGCTTGTTTACATTTCAAAAGTGTAGTCCGAGTAATTTCGACCACACCACACATTCGATTGATGTGTTGTCTACATGTACACATCCAAAAAAATCATCAGTGGTTTTCCAATGATTTAAAATAATATGAATACATTTTCAATGGTTTTGACCATTCAAAAAATGTTTTAGTTTTTTAAAACAATAAAAATGTGTTTACGTCCATAACGAGGATATTATAATTCGGAATGATGTGTTGTGGGATCCAATATTTTATAATTAAATGTATGACTGTTTCCCAATGATTTTAGGGAAATGGGATATAATTTACCTAGTTTTAACCCTCCAACAGTTTTCATTAAATAATTGTATACCTTTATAAAGTGCGTATCGAGTATCTGAGACCACATTGCCCTTCAGATTGATGTTTTCTCTCTGTGTACATGTTTAAAAAAATCTAATGGTGGTTTTCATGTTATTTCACATTAATATGAAATCATTTTCTTTAGTTTTGACTATTAAATTCATGTTTTAGGGTTTTGAAACAGAAAAAACACGTTTACGGCTAGAATGTGAAGAACAAAATTCTGAATGATCTTCTTTTAGTTCCTATATTTCAAAACTAAATCTACGGTCATTATACTGTGAATTTCAGGAAATCCAAAATCATTTTCTTATATTTGAACCCAGGATTATTTTAAAGGATATTGTACATTTCAAAAGTGTATACCATGTAATTATGATCACACCACATGTTAAATGTATATGTTTTCTTCAGGAATAAATTAAAAACAACTATGAAGTGGTTTTTTAATGATTTCCCATCACTCTAAGGTCTTTTTCTACTATGATGAATGTTCTCTACACGTTATAGTATTTTGAACCACTAAAAACATGTTTACATCCCTAACATGAGAATAATAACTCATAATTATTTTAAGTTAGTTCCTACAATTCGAAATTAAGTCTACAGTCATTTTCCCATGATTTTTGGGAAATTTGACATCATTTAGTTGATCTTAACCCCTCAATCATTTTTATGTATTATGTTCCATTAAAAAGTGTTTATCAAGTAATTATTACCACATCACATGTCATTTTGACATGTTGTCTATACATACACATAAAAAACTAAATGGTGTTTTTCCCATGATTTCACATCAATATGTGGCCATTTTTTATTTTTTTGACAAATTCACACATGTTTTAGTGTTTTACAACACTAAAATTGTATTTAAGGACATAAGATGAAAATTGGAATTTTAAATGATGTATCTTCAATTCCAACATTTCAAAATTTAATCAATGGTCATTTTACTCTGATTTTATTAAAATATGATAACATTTTCTTGGGTTTTAATGTAAAGAGTGTCTGAAACAGGGTTCAGACGGACAATCGGGAAGGGTTTCTTCCTATGGTGCTGCTCTTTACTCAAACCTATTGAGGGTTCGGCCCAGAATCATAAAACGAGGCTACTAGACATCTTAATATAAAAAAGAAATATACGATGTGTATATATTATAACACAAGGTGTGTATCATTTTACTATTCCTAAGATGGATTAATGTTCACTGAGGACCTTCCGACATCACTAAACAGCGTGTATGAGACCATACACAGTGTGTCCTTGGTTTCCCCTCTCTAACTCGCTAACATACCACATTCCTTGTATATCCCCCATACATGGCTAGACTACATGATGTGCACTAAGATTACATGACATGTACTTGGTTAAACACCTCAATATAGGCAACATGACTACACGCCATGTATGAACTTATCACATGGAAATTGTACACGGTTTGTATTTGAAAGTACACAATGGGTTACTAGGAAATTTCTAGAACTACCCAGTTTTACCCTATTATCTCAAAAAAAACTCAAACACTAAAAGAAAAAAAGAAACTAGTACCTTAAAGTAAGAACCGGGTTCTTACAACATGATTTCTTGAGAACAAAATATTGATAAATGAACCAAGGTGGTAGCTTCATGATCATGTAAAAATTGGCAATCCACTTAATCATTTCCCTCAAAACCTGACTATATGATCCCCTATTAGCTCCATTTCCAGGTGGACAATTTGTTAGAACAAAAGGAATTTCATACACACCTAAAGAAAATTTTTTATAAACCAAGTATAAAATCCACCCAAAAGGAACATTTTGGGGATGTGGAGTAGGTTTTCCAAAAATTTAACAATTTTCTTGAAAATAAAATAGTTTAATGTCTAATGGACTAACACGCTAAAGGCTACGTTGAGTTCCACATGTACTACCGATGCACAAAGTGATTTCTAGGGAATTTCCACACAAAAGAAAATATTTTCATCAAAACCAATCATGGAATAATAATGTTATGAGAGAAGAAAAAATCCAACCACATTCGTTTCATGATCAATACCCATCGTCAAAGGATTGGGAAGTGGAAAACCTTATTCCATACTATAGTGATGTTTTGTGAAATAAAACTCCCATTTTAGTAATAAACAGAAAATCACTTCAACATTTTGAGTATATATTTTTGTAAGAAAAAAGTTGCACTCACTAATGAAAACTGGTCTTCTACTACATAATTCCACACCCAAATCCCATAGACAATCAAATGTAGAGAATATTCATGAATGACCTCCCATAGGCACCAATGTGTCTTGGCCTATGGTTGAGAGTTATACCAGTAATACCAATTATGTATGATTATGTTTATATAAGTGTAGAATCCACGACGAAACCAATATCTATGTGTAACAACAAATCTTTCATGCAACCTTGCCTCTGGGATCCATGTGATGGATTTTTTCTAGATAAAAAGGATTTGACTACCCTATTTATGCACAATATAATAACTCTTCATGAAACAATATCCTAGTTCCTAAAACGACTCTCCTATTATTCAAGTGTGGCCTAGAAATTATCCTAAATTTTTATAATATGAATAGGAAAGATAATTTCTCACTTCCATAAGCTTAGACAGTCTAACATGGGGTCTCCTAATTTCCACCCCTCCATGGTAGTGTGTACGCCAGGAAACATCCTAATGAGCATGATCAGTGAACACATAAGCCTTAATGGTTGAATAATCGTGGTAAATAGATTACCTAACATATTAGAGATTTAATTTCCAATTATTCATGTTTCCTTTATAGGGTCTTTATCAGGGTGTCGGCCCCATCCATGTTTGAGGTAAAAGGAATAATCCTGCCATGTCCCACATGCTAATCTGATGATGTTAATCTACTCAAGAATTTCCTTAGAACATGACATTGAACAATAGTCTTATTATATGTGATGAAAATAGGATTCCCCATGTATTATAATCTTGGGATACCACCTCATCCCCTACCAAGAGCCAAAACACATACACAACAAAACTAAAATGCAGAAGACAAACACCATCCTCCTCTTACAAAGGGATAATACTCCTAATCCATGAAACTTCTACATGAAATACCCACACTATTCTTCATTAAAGATACTTCCATGAAATGATCATATTTACCACATGAAATTAAACTACATAGAGTAGTACTATCACATGTACATACACATTGAAATTAAACTACATGGGTTTTGATCCCTATATAGAAATATTGTAGGTCGGAAATATTCAATTGAATCGATCCCAAAGACATCCAAATATTAAATCCTCCTCATTGAGGGGACACAAGCAACAAATTCCATTTGTTAAATCTTCACCCATGGGGGAAACCTCAGTCATGAATAGCGTGAAATATTCCTCCTTGGTGGGGGGGGACTACCAAGCCCATGTGTGAAATCTCCCCACATGGGGGGACACACTACACTAAGCTCAACTATGAAATAAACCCCCTTTGGGGAATACACTACATTACACCCATGTGTGAATTATTTTTCCTTTGGGGGACCCCTCCATCAAGTCCAAGTGTGAAATCTTCCACATTGGGGAATAAAATCCATTATACCCATGTGTGAAAAATTTTCAATTAGGGGGAACACACTCAACCAACATTTAATGTGTTAAATTCACCCTCTGGGGACACACTCCATCATCTATTCCTGCTTTCCATTTAACCTGGGACCCATACGTCTCGACAATACATTACGAATATGACATGATCTATCACTTTAATACATTAAACTTGTCCCCTGATCTCGAATCCTTACCTCATACAATAAACATATCCTCTCTTAGGTAAAAACCCTTATAAGACTCATTCCTTTATGGTTAACTAGGTCATAGAAAACACATGATGCATTGGGTTCATCCCCTGAGATTCCTCACACATGAGATTCCGTCTAAAAGAGAATATATTTGTAGGTTCCCAAAATACCCAATTTCTAGAAATACCTAAAATGACCAATGTTTCCACCTCCTCTGACATAAATTTGGTAAATGGCAGAGAAATAACTAGAAAATTTAAATATGGCCACATAGAGATGGCATTAGAAACGATTTACAAAACCATGACTTAAATATATAAAGGAAAACTGGACATGGTGATGATCTCCATGGAGGAATCCATGGAATGTGGAATCGATTTTCCATCATCCAATTTTGATCAATGAGCTAACATTGATATCTAATTTTGTGGGATCTTTATGCCTTTGGATTTTTGGGATATTGAGAAACAAAACAGCACGATGTTGCTACCCCAGTGGAAAGAATTAGATACTATACCCTTATATAGATCTTATTTTACCATTATAAAACCTGTTTAAAAACACCATTACCTTTACATTGATCAAGGTTACAATTACAATGACATTATAAAAAAAGGATACCATTACATCGAACACATACTAAACATAAATGGAACCCTTAAATGAGTCAATACCCTTTTGTAGTACCCTTATGTATGTCTGTACCATTACACAGTAACCTTACATAACAATTAGAAAAGAATTGATTCCCATATTTAACATCATTTATTTCTCATAAAAAACATAGTATTACACATTCATAACCTATAAAAATTGGACTGTACCCTTACATAGTCCCATATTACCCATATAGATAGCATATTCAAAGGGGTTTACCAACAAACTACTAATGGGAACACCATATTACCTTTATAAAAACATGATAAACATAACATCCCAATTAAAAAAAATTGTGTAAAAAATGAATTATCATTACATAACTCCTGAAAACCACCCTATAATAGGATTTATGTCACTCACCCTAACATAGACCCTATAACATGGATAAGGGTAAAAACCAGACTTGAATTTTTTATTATTTTTCAAAAAAAATGATTTCAAATAAAACAAAATAGGAATTTTAATTATATTAAAAATTAGGATATATTATGAGTGGTATCCTTAACTTTTATCACCTGTTAACCCCATATGGTAGACTTTTATTTGTCTCTTTAACTATTTTTTAGTGTAGTTGATGAGGGGCTATTCATGGCCCTTCCAAAAAATAAAATGTAAAACATTGAGAAAATAGAACAGTTCTATCTAGGTTCGTCACTCAAAGATTGGGACAAGGAGGTTATCTATCATAGTTGTTAAAACATTTTTTCTATGTTTCAAACAACTCAATGAGGTGGGGATTTTTTATTTTACTTTCTAATTTTATGATTGAATATAAAATGAATCAATATAAATAGAATAAAATAAAAAATTTAGATTATATAAGAGTTAAACCCAATGGGTTTTATAATAATTTTTTTTGATTCTAAATCATGAAATTGAATGAGTAGATCCTATACCATTCACCGATTAATATTCACATAATTTTATTATTCTGGATAAAAAAACTACCATGAATACCATTAAGAATGAAATAATTTTTTTTTAATTTCATCGTTTAATGTGTGCAGAATTTTTGATGGATAATGGAGTTGGAATGACCCCCAAATATTCACCTATACTATCACATATAATTAAAGAAGAAATATATTGGGAATAAAATCCATAAATTCATAAATTCTGACTAATATTCACTTGGACCATCCAAACATGCTTTACAATTCATAACTATGAATCTTGAGATCACTAGTGCATTAAAAGTGTCATGAATAATAGATAAATAGTGGGGGAAAATAAAAATACATATATTTGAAGAACACAAAATTAGAATTAAGATTAAATTAAAATGAAAATTCTCTACAAATAGGGTAATTATCAGAGGTTTTTTCGTGAAACAGTGGCAGTTTAAATCTCCACCTAATAGTGTAACAGTAGATAGTTAATACTCCAAAGATTTCATAATCTCTAGTAATTTAGTGGAAGTTTCGTTCAGTGTCATTTTTGAAATATTTAGAAGTTCTAATTAATTTATTTAGTAGCGGTTCATTTATTCAATAATATCTAGGAGAAATATAATAAAATAAAGGAAACCACCATGTAACATATTAGTGGTAATTTCATTCAGCGGTGGTTAAGCATAACCACCACTTAACATATTATATAAAATGAATTTATTAGAAGATCCTCAAACTCCTACTGAATCAGATGTATTTTTAAAAAAACAAAAAAATCAAATAAAAAACTAACATATTATAAACTAAATAAAAAATATATGATAAACCCATCATACATATATCATACATCCACTGTCATATACAAACATATAGTAATCATAACCTCAATATATGTCTACCCATATATATATTCCAATATACACTAAAACATGACCAAAAAACTCACACCCAATATATATCGATGCCATGACCTCCAATGCATCTTTCGGCCTATACATCACGCCATCAACAAAATCCGACCACATCATCTCACTAACTCTAACAAAAATGAAAACCAAAAATAAATATACACATAATTAATCAAAATTATAGCAGAACAATTGATAAAAGTTTAACATACCATGAAAACTAAGAACCATCATGAATGCCTTCTAAAGATTGTCATGGATCAGAAAGGTCAACATCCTTCCTTCTATTGGAATATATTACCTACAATGAAAACTATATCGTTTAAGAAATGAAATGGGACAGAGAAAGGAAAGAGAATATATTTATAATTTTGCACATAAAATTTTATATTATATTAATAAAACAAAAAAAATATTTACAAAATAAAATAATATACAATTCAGAACACTTTGGAAACATGAACATACCTATTTAATATATGATTCAACAGTTTAAACAGAAAAGGGATGAGTAAATATTCTAATTTACTTTTAATGTGATGTACGGTGTTCTTGAAATTTTCATAGTAAACAAATCTTAAATATTTTGATATCACAACTTGTTTTTTATTTCAAAAACCTCCCAGTAGTGTTTTCCCCAGATGGAACATCAATATAAGGTCGTTTTCTATGGTTTTGACCATTCCACAAACATTTTAGTGTTTTAAAACACCAAAAAAATGCTTATGGACATAATGGGAAAAATATAATTCAGAATGACATGTTATCAGTTCCTATATTTCAAAATTTAATCTAAAGTTTTTGTTCTGTGATTTTAGGGAATCTTTATGTGGGTTTTCTAGTTTTGATTCCCTAAAATTTGTTTTTAAAAGGCTTGTTTAACTTTCAAAAGTGTAGTACGAGTAATTTCGACCACACCACACATTCGATTGATGTGTTGTCTACATGTACACATCCAAAAAACTCATCAGTGGTTTTCCAATGATTTAAAATAATATGAATACATTTTATATGGTTTCGAAAATTCCACAAATGTTTTAGTTTTTTAAAACACTAAAAACGTGTTTACGCCCATAACGAGGATATTATAATTCAGAATGATGTGTTGTGGGATCCAATATTTTATAATTAAATGTATGACTATTTCCCAATGATTTTAGGGAGATGGGATATAATTTACCTAGTTTTAACCCTCCAACAATTGTCATTAAATAATTGTATACCTTTATAAAGTGTGTATTGAGTAATTGAGACCACACTACCCGTCAGATTGATGTTTTCTCTCTTTGTACATGTTTAAAAAAATATAGTGGTATTTTTCATGTGATTTCACATAAATATGAGATCATTTTCATTAGTTTTGACTATTAAATGCATGTTTTAGGGTTTTGTAACACTAAAAACACGTTTACGACTAGAACGTGAAAAAAAAATTCTGAATGATGTTCTTTTAGTTCCTATATTTCAAAACTAAATCTATGGTCATTATACAGTGAATTTCAGGAAATCGGAAATCATTTTCTTATATTTGAACCCAAGATTATTTTAAAGGGTATTGTATATTTCAAAAGTGTATACCAAGTAATTCTGATCACACCACATTTCAAATTTATATGTTTTGTTCAAGAACAAATTAAAAACAACTATGAAGTGGTTTTTTAATGATTTCCCATCACTCTAAAGTCTTTTTCTATGGTGATGAATTTTCTCCACATGTTATAGTATTTGGAACCACTAAAAACATGTTTACATCCCTAACATGAGAATAATAACTCATAATTATTTTATGTTAGTTTCTACATTTCAAAATTAAATCTACAGTCATTTTCCCATGATTTTGGGGAAATTTGACATCATTTAGTTGATCTTTAACCCTTGAACTTTTTTTATGTATTATGTTCCTTCAAAAAGTGTTTATCAAGTAATTATTACCACATCACAAGTCATTTGGAAATGTTGTCTATACATACACATAGATATATAAAAAGTTTTTTTCTATGATTTCACATAAATATGTGGCCATTTTTTATTTTTTTGACTAATTCACACATGTTTTAGTGTTTTAAAACACTAAAAATGCATTTAAGGACATAAGATGAAAATTGGAATTTTAAATGATGTATCTTCGATTCCATCATTTAAAAATTAAATCAATGGTCATTTTACTCTGATTTTATTAAAATATGATAACTTTTTCACAGGTTTGAATGTACATCACATGTTTTTAAATGCTTTTGAAGCTTTGGGAAATGTATAATCAGTAATTCCAAACACACTGCATGTCAGATTTACATGTTTTGTACACATTCTTATAAAAACAATGGTGGTTTTCTGATGATTTAAAATCAATATAAGGTCATTTTCTCTTTGGATTTGATCATTCCATATATATTTTAGAGCTTTGTAACACTAAAAAATCATTTACGACCATAACAGAAATTATTTAGAATGAAATATCGTTAGAACCAACATTTCAAAATTAAATATAAGGTTATTTCCCCATGATTTTAGGACAATACTACATTGTTTTCATGGTTTTGAACCCAATATACTCGTTTTTAAAGGTTTTATTAAATTTATGAAGTTTATAAAGAGTAATTACCACCACACTACATATCAAATTGAGATGTTGTTTATGTTTACATGTCAAAAAAACTCCTAGAATGTTTTCTATGATTTCACATCATTATTAGATTGTTTTCTATGGTTTTTACTATTCCATTTATGTTTCAGGGATTTAAAACTCTAAAAACACATTTACGGGCGTAACTCGAAAACTCTAATTTGGAATGATGTGTAGTCAGTTCCTAAATTTAAAAATTAAATTTAAGGTCATTTCCCTTGATTTTAAGGAATCATATGTTGTTTCTCTAGTTTTGACCCCCTAACACTTGTTTTTAATGTATTTTTTACATTTTAGAAGTGTTTATAGATTCAAAACCGAATAAACGAGCCCAAATTGTTTTCAAACTTATGGGTAATGATCTTTAATTTATTTTTTACTTGTAGGAATCAACCACACATCAATTAGAAATATTATGTGGTTGATATGAATCAAAATTTAGGTTTTTTATATAAATTTTCAATTTTGGTTTTATTTATGGAGGTTTTTTGTGTTCATTGAAAATGTGCGAATTGTCTACAGAATTTAGAATTAACATCGGCCGGATGAGTTATAAGGATTAAAATTTTCTTTGGGATCACGATAGACATATTTTGAAATATAGAAACTAAATAATTTTCTATTTGCAGCCACAACTGATCCAATGGATTCTAATAAGAGTCATGTTCTTCAAATTTTTCTTCCAATCTTTCAATTTTCCTTTTTGATTCCCAATCAACTAAACTAATCAAACCCTTACTAGGTATAGTAGTAACATATGATTCTGCCCTACTAAAAATAGTTTATGTATTAGGCTTATAACTCATCCTATGTACAAATCTGGGATGATCCTTCCCTAACATTGTTCCATGTGAATCATTATTGGAAATCGATGATGATTGAGAAGGGTTCACATTTGAGACTTATTGGATTTTAACATGTTAAAATAAAAATATTAACAATGTTTTTTTGAAATATCTTTACTCTATAATGTAATCGAATTAATTAAATTTTCATTAGTATTTATTATTATTTAAAATCTATTAAAACCTTATATTGAAAATTATATTACAACAACAAACAATTCATAAACCCAATTAATTGGGGCTATATAGATCTATCAAACGATACCAAATTGGCATCGTTTGATCCATGTATATTTCCATAATTAATTGGGTTTATGTATTTTTGTTGTAATAATTTAATATTCAATATTACATTTTTATATTAATTAAATTATATGAAATGGAACTAAAATTAACATACTCAAAAATCATTGGTAGGGTTATTTACAAATCTAACATCAAGTTTCCAATGCACATTAAACCACATGTCTTTTCAGCAAATAGAGTGACCTAATTCATTTTCCTTTATTTAAAAATTTAAACATGTTGGAAAAAACCTTTAGTTAAAATATAATGATATAAATTATATTGAATAAAATACGAACCGGATGTTTTCTTCTTCCTGAAAAAATCTGAGACCCTACAATGGGAGGAATGACTTGATTCTCATGATTCAAAAATTATTTTAGACAATTCCTAAAAAATATAAATATTAATAAAAAAATATAATTTTATTATGTTTATGTTATTAAGATACAATAAAATATGAAATTACCTCATGATATGTCTCTCTGTTGATATAAACAAAGAGCTTCCATTTTTCATGAGAAATTCTTTCGGGCACTGTATGATATTTTTTTGTGCTCTTAGAGAAGTTCCATTAATCTCATTCCATGATATTCTATTAAAATATTTCAATTTCGTTTAAAAAAATTTCAATATTTGTGGGGTTGAAACTATTTCAAGGACATCATAATGAAAAAACATCTAGAAATAAAAAAATATAGCACATTAACAGTGTATTAGACAATTTTAAATTAGTATTCTAAATTATATTCCCTTGTATATTAAATTAATATTACCTTTACTTGAGTATCATAAAATTCATTTTTCAATGATATAGGAATGTTTCCCATATATTTATAAATAATTGGAATGATCATCGTATCACAATCAAGATGCACTAGAATCTTCCCATAGATTCTAGCATCATCACTGGTAGGCCCCCCAAACTCATCAAATGGAATGGTAATATTGAATTCTTTAATGTCCCATACATTTTTAGTGTTTATATTTATATCCCTTATATGGGTGTATATATCTATTTAAATTTTTTTACATCAATTAACTAATTATAATGTTTTTATTAAAAAATGAAATACATACATGTAAATACAACTCATCAATATCCCTTGGATAGAGGGGTGATAAACTACTCTATCGCCATTTGTTAATCTAGAAGTGGGCTACCAATGTCATCTAGTTAAAAGGTTGGCTCACATGTAGTATCAATTACAATGAAATCCCTAAGATCCATGGAAGATGATAACTGTGGTGGTGTGCTCAGAGATACTGATCAGCTAGAATCATGTATTTGTTTATCTTCATTCCTCCATTTTAAATTGTTATGGTATATTAAATTTATAAAAAATGGATAAAATAAAATAATTTTCTAAAAATACTAGAGCAATGCATATATGTAAGAAACACTATTCAATGAAAAATAGAAATAAATTTTCATTACCAATTTATTCAATAAATTATATTTATTTTCATTATTCTCATTTTTATTAACATTTATTATGATGATTCCTTCATTTTAACCATCTCTTTCTTGTTCTAGTGTTTTCATATTTTTAGGGAAAAAAATCCAATATTTTTTGGTCAATAAGGGTCACAGTCACAAAGAACCAATTGATCTTACTCACCCATATCATAAAAGTCTATATAATTTTAGTGTACAATAACATACCCACCATTATGTGTTTCACCATACACATAATTAAATATCTTCACTTGTTAATTGATGATAAATGGACCATTCTCTCTATCCTCACTGGTATCCATCATGTGAGAGAAGTTTACAGAATTCAAAGCCAATAACTCTTTAATTATTCCCCTAATAACGTGGACCCACATTCATATGAATAAGACAACTAAAAACTGGGCATGATAGTATTATTAAATTATGTAATTCATCTTCCCATAGTATCCCACCACTAGAAATGTAATTACACCACTATTCTGAATTTCTATGTCCTATTTATGATGAATTATAAGAAAACTAAATCCATAAATATTATAGGCATGTAATCATTTAGCCTTTATTAGAGTTCCATGAGCCAAAATCTACAAATCATTTGATATTTCATCATGATTTTCAATATTCATTATCTAGAAAAAAAGATATAAGGTATTAATTTTAATGTAGAAAAAATAACTACACATCAATAATATGAATATGAGTATATACTTTCATGATGGGAGAACCATTTGAAAATCTCCTTATTAACAAATTATGTTAATTCCAGCTCATTTCAAGCTTGACACCATACTCACGTATTTGTTTTTAGTTATAATTATAAAATAAATGGATCTGCAATATGTCTATTGATTAGAACTTATCTATGTGTTTGTATCAACTCTAATTTAGTCTGGGAAAAATATGATCCCATTTCAATTGGTCACCTAGCGATTGGAAATATAGATGACTGATTTTCAGAATGATTACTAGTGGTGTTGTCATCATCACATCCAAAATGATTGAATGTAGTTTCAATCCATTCAAAATAACTAAAAAGAAGGTCAATCCCTCTTCGTCTTTATAACCATTAGCAATAGAGCTTTCTAGTTGATCTTTATTCATCACATATAAATTCAAATGTCATAAGTACTTTATGGAAAAATTAGAAATATATTAAAACATTTTATGCAATGATTATATAAAATCTAATTCTCCAAATAAATTCTGAAAAATATAAATGTGCCTCTCAATTGCATACATCCATCGATAGTGTATCATCCCACCGAGTTTATCTTCCTCAAAAAAAACTCAAATGAGTCAGGATATTGAATAATTAAGGGAGAAATAACATCTCCAAATGACGTAGTTTCAAAAAATTCTTTCTCAAAGTTTATCAAGATCAGTTGGTTTTATAGTTTTTTCAAAAATCTCTCAGAACAAGTTAAAAAATAAACTAGAAATGATATTAATTTTTCAGGTAAATTATTATGAAAAGGAAATAGAAAATACTACTCTATCAAAGTATGTCAGTCAAGATGTTTTATTATATGTTTTTTAGAGTATTAAGTCAACACATGTTGATATTTTATTTGAATATCCATGTGGTAGTTTAACATTTTTTATAGGTCAATGGAATATATCTTTCTTGTGATTTTTCATTATAAAAATATCCAAAAGATACTATACCTACTTATTTCCTTAAAATAAATGCTTTATATTCATTGACTCAAAATACTTATGAGAATTAGGTTGATCATTGATTTTCTCCACTATTTAAGCACAATAAAAATTACTTTGTTACAAAAGTTTTTCTCAGTATGAATTAATTGAATATTACGACGTATAAAATATATCTCTAAATAATGAAGTATGAAAAATATATAGTTTATAATAGATTATTCTGTTCTATCTTTTTGGATTCTATACCTCATACCCTCTTCCCTTTAAACTAGTGTCAATTTCTAAATTCTTCTGTGACATTCATTAACATTGCTATGAATTCTGAATCACAATACACCTTTAGTGACTATCTCATTTCAATATCTCCATTGAACTATATCTTATTAAACCTGAATTTATGATATTCATCCCTAAATCAATGATGAAACATAAAATAATAGTTTCTTATGTGAGGTAATTATTGAGGATACAAATCAAAATTACAAACTGGACAAGCCAAACTAGTATGAGCATCTAAAACATATAAAATTACTATTCTAGTAAAGTAACTAATTTTTAACATTAAAGAAACATTCATTTTGAATAGTTACCTCATTAAAGCATCATATGTTTCCAAACCATCATATAAAAATTCTAACAATTTAGTGATTATTGGTGGAAGGTATACATCAATGCCACTTCCATGCATTTTTTTTCTAGGAATAGTCATAAAAGTAATGAAAGAAGTATTCTGAAGAAATAAATCGGGAGTTAGACTATAGGGGATCAAAACAACTAACCGAATTCTATAATTAGTAATTAAATTACTAAATATTTTGAGACCATTAGAAGTAAATCCCTAATGTACATTCCTAAGATCTGAAGAAAAATATAGATATTGAGAATCAATCATATTCCTTGATGTGGAATAATTTAGATCTATCATCAGTCCATCATTACTATCCTAAGCATTCCAATTCTTGTCATATGTTGTCTAAGACAACATCAATAATCTCTACAAGCATGGTTTTCGTGGAAAGTAATAAAATACATTACAGAAGTATTCTTCTTCTGTTTTATCATGGGGTTGCATTGATTTAAACTATCATTGTTTTTCATTAACCTCTACATTCTTGTATAAAATCATGTTCATTATTCATTACCAGACTCTTCTCCCTAGTAAATCATGCAATCATTAGGGAATACATGTATCTATTAATAATAAAGTCCAAGACTTTTTATGACATTATTCATCTCATAGAATGATATAGGGATCAGATTTTAACTAAATTAATCATTAAGAAACTCTCAAATCATGGAAATTTCATTTACATGGCACAATTGTCATATATTTCATATTTTATATCTTCAAAAAATTCATAAAAATTAATTTATTAGTCTCTGAATTTATAATTAAGATTAACATACTCAGTATTAACTAAAGGTTCTATTTATCCATTAAAATCTCTGAAATTGTATTCTAAAAAACCAAATAGTTCATTTAATAAATTTCAAACTGAATTTTACTCTACTAGGACACATTATTTTTTGTAGATAGTGTTGTCATTATTTTTACTTTTCGTAACTTTTTGTCCACCATGCAAAATAAAAAATACATATCGGTAAAGAAAATATTTCAATATAAAATGAGCACAAACATCATTTCTATTCAACCACAAATTGAGGTTACGACCAGGACACAAGCATTTTATTGTACCACGTACTAATCATATTTAAAATTCATTATATAAAATATATTCCAAACCCTTGGCATATCTAGTTGTGTTTCAAGGTAGATTAATCAAACTTTTATCCATATGTATTGGATTATATTATCCATATACATTTGGATATAAAGATATAAATTTTTATTCAAATACATTAATAAAAATTAAATATCACCCATCTTTATTATAAACTCTTTCATAACAACTATAAACGAAAATTGGATAAATAAAATAATTAAATTTTTATAATTAACTTTTAATATAGAAGTATGATTAAAATAAATTATTATTTATCCCAAAACTATTTGAATAATAACATAAATTATACGAGTACCACATTTTATCATAAAATAAACCCACAAATTTACTAAGAGATATCAAATATTTATTCCTAAATTTATAATTGGATGATGAAGTAGATTTATTAGTTAAGATAAAACTATTTTTTTAGGTTAAAGACGGATCTATAAAAGTTAGAGTATTTCTCAAGTGTGTGGTAGTATATTTTAGATACATGCCTGAAATAATTAATATTTAATAATTGAAGTGTTGAAAATATCCTCTATATTAATGTTGATAAACATTAATCAATTTTTGATATTTTATATGTAAATGAATTTATTATTATGGGAGAAAAAGACAATGGTGTATTCTACACTACTATTGTAACTGAGGGTTTGTTCCATTGAAAAATTAACTACGTTGAGAAATGACCAAACCATTTCTAATGATCTAAATATGATCTATATAAATCCTTTAAAAATATAAATATAATGTAATTATTATGTGTATATCATGATATATCATGAATACCAAAAATATTAAACTTTATATTACTGTATTATGATGAACTAGTTTATTGTGACTTCATATTATTCCATGAATTATATAAATCAACTATATTCACATAACATTAAATTGGATATTCCATCAATTTGATCTAAATAAAAATATATGATGTTATCAGAAATTTATGTTATGTGTGTTGTGATTTTGAAATCAAATGATAAATAATTAGTCATTTTATTAAAAAAACTACCTACATTAATTAGTTCTCTTATAGATCATAATTGATAAAATATATTCGATGAAACAATGTTTGTTTTTCTAGTTACCCTACAAAATAATTGATTACCATGAATGTAAAATAAAACTATAACTACTATATCATTATTTGATAGATTCTAGTAAATTTAATGATTCCTCGCATATGCATAAAATACTATGCTTTATGATAAACTTAAAAATGGTATCAAATATCACTCTCAAAGAATTTTATCCTTATAGACATTTCTAGGGTTCTTGATAAAATCATGTGTGACATAAAACCATACCACCAATTTTCCATGAGTTGTAAATTAGTCTCTATTGTGTATATATTAAAAATTTGAGGCATTAACATTTATAGAAAAAATTGAAATTCAATAATATCAAATAAAAACATTGAAATTATGAATGATCTAGATTCCATAACTAACATATATCAAAAATAATTTTCTTTTTATTTCAATAGAACATAACCAAAATTAATAATTATTAAAACATAAAAAAAATAACTAAAAAATCCAAATAACAATTTATGGACCAAAATTACATATATAAATTACTTTGGAATGAATGAAAAACTAATTATATTATCTTTTTATCACCCATGTTTTCCATCTAATTCTAATTAATAATAAATTTAGGGTTAAGATGATGCAAAAATGGGGGGGGGGGTCAGCGTTGGCACTGATGAAGGGATACAACCTGCAAATAGGGAGGGAGGAGGTGGGGGTCCTTATAGTAACCATGGAGGGGAAACAAGTAGGGGAGAGGGAGGTCGGAGGTGGGGGTTCACATTTCCTATGAGGAGTGGAACCATAAGCTGGAAGATTGAGGTGGGGTGGGGGTAGGTGTTAGGGGGGTTGGTCACGTAGCCAATGAGAAGGGGATCATGAATAAAGAGAGAGAGGTTAAGGGGGTCACGGGGGTCAGGGTCGGAGGGGGTGTTGCGGTGGATCGAGTTCTTAGGGGGTGTCATGGTCGTATGGGTTTTGATTGAGAAAGGAAGAGGTAGGTCGGAGTGGTGGGGGGAATAGGGGTCATTGGTTCGGGAACACCGCTTGCGAAGGGAGAGGAAGAGATTGGGGAGGGAGGGGTGTAAATGGGTCATGGTCATGCAGAGAGGGTGGGGGAGGGGGGAGAATTAGTGTTTTCTAAAATATCTCGTGGTGGCTTAATTAATAAACTTGATAACTATTAAATTAAAGAAAATTATTTCTAGTCTGATCAAACTAGTGGAATATTATATTTTTTTAACTATATTTAATTCACAGTGGTTACTAGAACCATTGATAATAATCTAATACAAAGAAACACTTTTTGTGTAGTGATTCCAATGTTCCTACACTACAATCGTCATGAACAAATTCTCTTCAACTATAGATGGGTAACATATATCTAAAAATTTAAAAAAATCCTTAATCCTTGAATTTCAATACCACAAGAACAATTTCTTAATATTTCTTAGATTGATTCCATGAGTGAATACGTAGGGATATTATTTCTTCAAGTGAGAACCACTAAAATTTTCATTTTATAATTCCCCATCACAATATATCTCTACTCATTCATTTGTATGTTATCTACATGGTATTTTCATCTATGATCTCACTAGTTTGGGTGTACCAGGGAATGTGGTGTCTTTTTACATATTTCATTTTGGGGTATTTTTTATTTTATTCCTTTCTTTAAGATAAAATTTCACATTTGCAACAATACCCTCACACATGTTTGATATGAATATGATTTAGCACTGTACGAGGAAGATAATGTTTCACAAGATTTAGTATGATTTGACAGACCTTAAAAATATTCAGAGAATATGGTGGTAAACTAATATATCTTGTGAAACACTCTCTCTACCCTAACATACAATAAAGGATGACTCATTGACCTTTATGAATCAAATGGGAGTTAATGATTCAACATTATGCATCCTCTAAAATCCACAGAGGAACCCTTATGAGATTTCTATGTCCTTTACATTCCACCTTATTACTGTTACAAATTAGCTCAATTGGATATTCATGAAACACCTATAGAGGATTTCATTGATGATTCAACACTATAAATATGGATTCTACCCCTATATAACCTTCAAATCTTATAAGTACCCTTAAATACCTCTTAGAGTGTGCATTTTACACTTACATGATTGAATATAAGAAAATGGATAAATATTACATTATAGAGGATATATTATGGTGCAGGGTTCAAAAAAGAAAAAAAAAACCAACTCCAGGGTCATATGATATGGGGAAGTCATATAATATTCCCCTAAAGTGTTACAGTCAGTTCTCAAAAGACATATAATGGAATCCACAATAACTTTTTGCAATAATGATAGAAAAATGAAAAGTTTATATATTTGTAGGTTTTCCCCATATTTAAAAAAAATTATAATAAAATATTAAATCATAAATAATATTTTCATAAATTTTATCCCTAACCATAAAAATAACTGTAAAGATACCTCAACTAAATCAAAAAAATACGTAATTCCACAAAACCCATGATTTAGGAAATTTTATCATTAATCTCCTTATCTAACCAACAAAATAATAACATATATATTTATACTAGTATAGAATATTATTTATATTATTTACACTAGAATTTACTCACAAGAAAAAGAAAAGCATTGCTTCATTGGTGACCTATTTTTTACACTAGTATAAGAGTAATGAATAACTGGAATATACTTGCAATCATTATATTTGATCCTATACCTATTTTAATAAGAATATAATTTTTATAGTAATTATAATCTATTTCTATTAAAAATATTTCAATTTTTATTTAAATTATATATATTAGGTTTTTTCTCACATTATACCTACACCCCCTCACTATATGCAAATTAATTTTTTTTAAGTGCCTTTTGAGGAAAAACTGTGAAACTAAGAGAGTCTGAAACAGTAAAGCTAACCACAGAAATAAATAATAAAATAATTAAATACAAGACTAAATATATTGGAGTCAACCTCATTATATAACCCCTATAAGGGTGTGCTTACATATATCTATTCCATCATATATATGAAATTCTAAAGGACCGGCCATCCTTTTCCTGAGTCTAGATATATTCATCCAAATTGATCTTACTTACTGTGAATCCTCCAACAAAAATATGGTCCTTTTGGTTGATCCAAAACATTTTCCCCTCATTAAAGTCAACTCAAATGATTTTATAAGAGATTTTTTTGAAAAAACATTCAGTGAATTAATATATTTGGATTATTATAACATTTTTTCCTTAGAGTTTCGAATGAGGTTCAATGATTTCCTTTTTTCCTCCAACATTTCCTTCTATCATATTCCATACTTATGAAAGCACTAAATCTTGGTCATTCATATTGGATTCACATTCAGGTTCCTTGATAACCTCATGTAAACATCTCTTACAAAATTTTAAGGCCCTATAACACCCTGAGAGGGGAGTGGTGAATTAGGGTCTCAACATTTTCTTTTAAAGAAAGGAATATTTTTTCCAAATTGTAAGGAACCTAAAAACCCCATTTTGATGAAATCATGGAGCTATTAAATATTTAAATGAAGAGATAAAACACATCAGATTTACATGGTTTCCCACTAAGGGCCGGTATAAGGAGAATTAACCAAAAAAAATTTCAAGTGTACATAAATCCAATAAGCTACACTAGTTATCTTGGTTTATAGAAGATCAAACACAATCACTCTATGTCAGGAACACTACCTTTCCAAAAATTTAGGGATTCCAAACTACCTCCCTTAGAACAAGTCCATTGAATACCCCTATCTCAATTTCTATAGATATGTCTTCCATAGGTAAAAGGCATGATGTTAACTCTATAATATTGGGTATTTTAGTATTTTCCCTGATTATAATGAGATTCATCTTTTACTAAAGTCATGAGTTGATTCACTTGAATACACTTTTCACTATAACCAAATGTTCAACAATGCTATTCTAGAAGATCCCCACTTTCATGAAACCTCATTTATGTTTTAAATAAATACCATTAATTGTGAATCTATACAGTTTCATGAATCTCCCAAACATCACGAAGCTACTAGCCTTCTTGAAGCTCCTAACCTTCACAGAACACCAAGTCTTCATGACCCCACAGTCTTCATGAAACTATGATTTATGAAAAACCTAACCATCAATAATTTTATATCCCTTCTTTTAGTGATGATTGAGATTGCGAAGGATTCATGAATCAAAAACTCTTCTAGATTAGGTACAACTTTAGGATATCTGAGTGATTAAGTATTTCACAAAAAATTATTCTTGTAAAATGAAGTTGGTGTGGAATCATACTTGTAGACTCATAACTTTACAATGATTATATACCCCCAGTATCATTTTCATGAAACTCCAAATTATTATTCTTGAAGATCCTCTATTTGTGAATATCCTATGATATTTTTTGGGTTCGTGAATCTTCTCAAAATTGTATAGATTTCCATGATTCCATCACAAGTTCACAAATATTCTCGTAGTCTTGAGAATCCCATCTTTCCATTGCATGTTCACAATTCTCTACACCTTCATGAAAACACAACTATCTTGAAATATAACCATCATGAAATATATAAATCATAAAACACATTCCATTACCATATTTTTGAAGTTTCATGAATATAAATTAACCCTTCATGAAGCTTTGTGATTCCTCCTGATTGGGATCTCTCAAAATTTGGAAAACACTTGGAAATGACACAACCTTAAATAGTAAAACAATCTGCACTGTAAGATATATTTACATGAAAAATACTTTATAAAACCTAATTTGAGTTGACAATGAACCCAAAAAACTCCATTTCTAGATATTAAACCCCCTAATTAAAATATTCCCCACATTGGGTTTATTGGCAGTCTATAGATAGATTAAATAGAAATAGTTTCCATGATCCTGATAGGTGTGACATAAGTCATCCATTTCTCTAAGTCTACATGATCAATGATAGATGTAGAAAAAATTAGTGTAAAAAACATATTTTCATACCTCTATATACCATCGACCAATCCTATAAACTAGTCACTCATTGAATTTCACTTTACTCCTACTTTTGAAATTAAACCAATGTACCTGTATTTGTACTTTTAGTCATAAATTTTATTTCCATGGATCATATCTACCCCCATAAACCCAAATCAAGTCCAAAAATATATTGACATAGTTAAACCTAATAGGGTGAAGGTGAAACTTAGATCCTCCACATCCAATGGAATATGGAATAACTTCGAGGTTCAACTGATTTTACTCAAACATTTGTTTTACAAATGGATTAGAAAAAATGTTATCCACTTTATCATCAGTTCCAAATTGTTCCATTTGAATGACACCTTGTTAAAACTTTTAATTGATGATGTGAAACTTTATCTAAATACTTTTTTGTATGAGACTATTGAACAATATTTTTTTGTAAGATCTATCATGCTGTTATTGCAACAATGTATCTCCATTTTCAATTTCAAATCTTCTCTAATATCAGTAAGTTGATTCTTTTTAAACAATAGTTGAATGAATTCTATTTTCACCATGATATACTCAACATCAATTTTAGTAATATAAGTTCATTATTATCTATTTCTTAACTAGGAAAAAAATTTGTTTCTAATAGAAAATGCCTAACCACCATTGGAATTTCCATCCAACACATCTCTAGCCCAATCAACATCATAAAATACAGATAATTTTTTATCTCATCATATTTTATTGTATAGGTCGTCATTGAGAGTTCCTTGAATATACCTAATGATTCATTTAATATCTACCATTTTATTCCATTAGATTACTTTTTATGTGGGACACTGGTCACATTTGAATGTTGATATCGGGCCTTATTTTAGTAAAATATAATATGATTCATATTATTCTCTTGTACAATGCGGCATCCACAAATTTCCTATCTATTTTATTTCTATCATTTTATTAAATAGAAATTATACTTGACATTGGTTTTGAGTCATACATATTAAATTTATTCAGTATCAACATTGCATATTTTTCCAAGGAAATATAGACATAATTCTTATTTTTAACCACCTAATGCACTAATAAGAATGCGAGTTCACCAATAATATACATTTTAAATTCATATTTCATTTAGTTATAATTTTTTTCCACAAATACCTACCAAATTCTACCAAAGATAATATCATCCACATACAAAATAACTATAAATTTTCATTTTTAAGAACCATTCACATAAATATTATTATCAAAACCTCCTATTTTAGATTCAATATTCATTAGATATGCATCCAAACAAGAATATCATGATTATAGTGCCTAAATCATACCATAAAGAGCCATATATAATCTATAATCCTTAGTCTCATAATTTTAAATCATAAATATTATTATTTGTTCAATGTAGACATACTATTCATAAAATTCATTTATAAATTCTATTTTAACATTCAAATAATATACTTTTCACCCTATTTGAATTTCCATGGCATGGAGGAGCCTGATTGAATTCTGTCTAGCTATTGGAGAAAATTTTTATTCAATATCAATGCCTTAAATATGTTCATAGCCATAACACACCAAGCTTGCCTTATTTCATATCACATTTCCAAGCTCAATTTTTTTTAAATCCACTTTTTCTATTCACATTATGATTTTATGGTCTCCTAACAGGATCCTATGTCTGGTTCTTGTAATTCTAATACAGTTCCTCATTCATGTACATAACCCTTAATTCACCCTTTTTTTAATTATTAAAATGAGGTTGGTTTAGCAATTGATATAATGGAAAAACATTATTAATCCATAATATTAATTTCCTCTACTGGTGCAATCAAATCCAAAATGATATTGTACTGATCAATTTATACTCTTCAATTTCCCTCGTGAGGTGATGATGATGTTTATTAAAAAATGATATCATCTTCTAATTCTTATTATGAATCATCATCATTTTGTGAGCCATAAATATTTTTCAGGACTTCCATGATTTTTTGATTTAAATATTTCATGTGTTCTCTTTCTTGTTTATCTTCTATCGTATCATCAAATGATACCCTCAAGCTATTAATGTTTTTATCCTATATGATAATTACAACATTTCATTACAAAAAATTTCTTAGATGTTTATTGTAACAATTGATGGATATAATCTTAATTGAATATCCAAGGAATATTCCTCGACCTACAACATCACCATACTTTCATTTGTTGATTTATATTTTTTTCAATAGAAACATTTACTTCTAAAAAATAGTTTAGAGAGGTATTATTTTTATACCATATCTAATATGGTTTCTTGGATTATCCCATAAAAATAATTGATTGATTTTTAGTGTATACCACTACTTTAACATCCCATTTCATGTAATGATGAGAAACAACAGTCCTAATTACTATAATTCTATCCATATTTTTCACCCGTCATTTTGTTCGTTCAACAAACCCATTTTTTTAGAGGTTCTCACTACAAAAAACCACAATATTTATTGAATATAATTTAGATAATTTCAAATTTCAAGGGATGTGTCTTCTCCTTAGTTCATTGATTATTTAATCATGATAGTTTGAATAGTTTCAGTCTTATCTCATCGATGGTAACTATTCATGAAATCAAGAACTTTTCATTTCTTCTCTATTGAGATCACATAATCCATTATACTATAATCATCAAAAAAACTTGATATACCTCTTCCCATTTGTTCTAGATAAATTCATTAGACCATATATATCTATGTTAAAAAGATCAAGAAGATTTGATTCTATTTTGTTGTTAGGTTGATATGATATCCTGAACATTTTTCCTCGTATTCATGCATAACATATATTTCTTCGATCATGTTTCAGATTTGGAATGTCAAAAACAATATTAAGAATAGATAATTATTACACCATATATTGATTAATTTGAACCACCCTTCAATTACACATGTTGTTCCCTTCTACAACTATTATGTAATAAATTTTCACTTTTTTTAAACATTTTATAAATAGTCATATGTTCTTCATCCATTTCTAAGAGAATTAAATATATTTCATTTGATAGTGAATCAATTTTTATTAAATGTCACTATCATTCCTAAGTAACAGAGCTGACTCACACTCAAAAAATTTTGATGCATACCATATATGAATAGAACATCAGCTTTCCTTATCTCATAATTTCCTTGTTCAATATTTCTATTGCCTTTGACCCTTAAGGCTTCGCCATTGTGTATTCTCACTATTTCATGAATACTTTTTAAAACAATTATTTTAAAAAATTATATTTCTTATCATTTTTGGTGAACAACCACTATTAGAAATCCATTTTTTGTTCTTTTTAAAATTGAGATCTATTTATGTAAGTATGGATGTCTCAATTTTCATTCATTCCATCCATGAGATACCTGATTGAGTGGTGGGAAAAGATTTTATTTTCGATATCCTTTCAATATGCATTCTTTCATCACACACATATTATTATTCTAGTTGTAAATACATATTATATAGGGTAAATATAATTGGTTTATGGGTATTTTATTTCCTCATAGTTATATAGTAATTATTCCCACATTTCCATTACCTTTAATGAAAATATTTATGTCCATAGTTATAATAGGGAAAAATATATCCATAAAAACTATTTTTTATATGTAATGAAGGATATAGTCTCGTTATCTTTTTATTACTTCTAGGAACATCCCCATTTATATGTCTTATTTCCCCTTCATAATAGTACATGGTATGACCCAAAAAGGAACCAAATTAACACTTCATATAGTGAAAAAAATCAATTCAATTTCCCTACATGTCCCTTTATTTTTAATGGTATTTGACTGGTGATCCTTTATTTATACATGAGGATTATTTTTAGATATTTTTTTTGTTTCGTTTGAAACATTATTTTTTGGTACATCATGTGCATTTTTATTATGTCAAACTTTTTTACTTGCCTTTATTTTGACTCATCCCATTTCTATCTTTGATGATTCAGTATCATAGCCAATTGATCTTTTTTACATAGATGATGATCTACAAACATTCAAGGAATTATATCCTCCTTCATAACCATGTTTATCTATTTATAATAGCTTTTCATATAAGAATATTCCAAATACTAATTTATTCATTATTTCCCTTGATTTTGATTTAGTTTCTAGTTTACTCCTTAGAGTAACAACTTATTTATTAAATTCCCACAACCGTATTAGTCTTCACCTTTAGTATAGATGTAGGTTCATTAATGTATTTTTCCTACTCTTCAATCTTGTTCATAAACTCAAAAAATGATTATAACCTTTCATTATTTGTTACATTTTTTCTCCCCCTTCTTCTAGTCAATCAAATTGTACTTCAAGACAATTAATATACATTGGTGAATCTTCCAGAACAACTCTCATCATTCAGTTTTTCTTTCTTTGAATGTCAATCTCAACAAGAGTGCCCCAAATTACACCTTAATATCAACAAAACTACTTAATTTATTATATTTATCTATTTTAGGTTCCTCCTTTCCAGCTATATAAATCATGAATGATTTAGGTTTATATTTATACTCTATTTCAACATCATTGAGAAATTAATTATCAACTTATTATTCATTATAAATGAAGACATTTCTCTGCAATTTCATTTAGTGTTTTTTGTATCCCTTGTTAACAAAACCTTTTAAGGATTATGTATGATTTATTCTTCATTTTAAACATAATCTACAATCCTTGATCATCGGGCTACAATGTGCCATACTCTACAGCATCAATATCAAAAACAAATGTATATTTTCCTTCAAATATTAAATTTCATCTATTGAATTTCTTAGAGATATGATAATTTATTACATATTCCCCAATAACTATATCATCAATAACTCTATATATCTCATGTTTTCCATGGTTTATAATTCCATTTCCTTGGTTACTCTAGTTGATCTATATTCTAGATTGAATCTCATTTCATAATCTAGTAGACTACTCCATAGAAAATCTAGAGTCAAATTAGAGAAATATTTTACCTCAAGGGATGACACTTTTTTATTGTATATAGTAGTGAGGCTTCTTATTATTTTATTCACAATTTTAAAATCCATTATTTATCCTCTAATTCCACTAATCGCTCCAAAAAAATATAGTTATGTGATTAGATGGACTATCAACATTTTTAACTGGATACATTTTTAGATCATCAATATGAATATGAAAGGCCATCAGATTAGCTTGTTGTACTTTTTATCACCTTCATATTTATTTTTCATTTTCTCCCACATGAAAACTAATCTTTATGCTCTGGTTTATATCTTGGTAAATAATCAATAAAGTCATCAACATATTATCATAAAATAGGAACATCATTATTTTAGGACAACCATTTTCATCCATAGGTTGTTTGTACTATTTATCACCAAGAATCATATTCATAAGACCTACTACAGTTGGATATATACATGACCAAAGTTATGTTTCTATAACTATAAATATAAGTAAGTATATATCTTCATCACAACTTGTAATTTCTTTCTCCTTAAAATAATTTTTTCACCTAAAATTTTGAAATCATATCAAGATCAATGATTATATCATTTTAAACCAGATGTATAATATTAAATTCAAAAAATAGGGATCATTTATGAGTTATAATGGTAATTTCCTAACATTTAATTATTTCGGTGAGATTCCCACTATTAGATTCAACTGAAATTTTATCCTTGTGGTGCTAGGGAAATATTTCATTTTCATAGAAAGCACTAAATATATAAAAGAGTATGGTGATCTAGAATCTAATAAATAATTAGATAAATTTGATGATATCATTAAAACAATAATCATCACATATTTAAGAACTTCATCCTCAACTATATATATTAGAAAATCTTGGCCACATCCCCTTATCACCATCCATGGTAAGTTACATTAATGTTTTAGTAATTTGATTGAATAATTCTACATTTCATTACATTTGAAACTCATGATTACATTTTTCTATTTGATTCCATTATATAAATTTGAAAGATGAACCATATTTTCACTATAGTAACAAACTGTCTTGTTGTTCAAGAATTCTCCAGGATGTTTCTTTCCACAAGTTTCACACAATAGAAATTTCATCATCTTAATATTCATATTTGATGCATTCCCATTTTATTAGTATTTGGATGTTATTTTTTTCTAATTATTTAAATTTAATATGTAGGATATCGAAATTACATTCTTTATTTTGATGGTGCATAAAAGTATTTCATCATATGAGGAAGAAGTATGAGAAATGGGTTCCCTTTAGAGACTTTTCATAAAACCTTAAATGAAATTTTCATTATTGATTTTCGGTATTACCCATGTAATCCATTACAAACTTGGACAGTATTTTAATGGTATCCTCATACTCAAAAACAATATTTTCTTCTTTTTTTCATTAACATAAGGAACTATAAATAAATTTTAGTTATTTTCCCCAGTGGGAAATATTTTTTAATGAAGGTATCTTTAAAATATCTCAATTCCATGTGATATATTTCTTCATACTTTATTGTGTTTTGGATAAACAAACCTTATTGATCAAAATATACTTTAAGAAATTATACTTAATGTATAAAATTTTCTCTATCATCATATCCCAAGTAATAAAATATATTTTCAATAGACTTAATCAATTTCTATAATACAACTAGATTAGTATATCCACTAAAATATGGGGTATTTTGTCCCATGGAACAATCCAATATATGTATATCATGTCATGGAACATCATGTTGATATTTATATTCATGGTTACTATTAATATCCTATAATTGATACTCTAATATGGTCAAGATCTTATCTACTCTAACACAAATTGTATTAGCTAGATCCTTAAGAAAATATCTACATTTACTATGAGTATCGATACCATTTTTTGGGAGGTTCCATTTCTAAAAAATTTAATATAATGAATTAATTCATAAATATATAAATTTAAAATCATAAAAAATAATTCATGATTTGGTATTATATATAACATAAATTGATTATTTTTACATTGAAAATATCAGTCATAAAACTTGGTTCCCTTAGATATATCTCTAAATTAGTAATTTGTTTTTCAAATCATTCATAATGGTTTGTAATAAAAATGTGTATTAACCGAATATTATCCACCAGGATTGTCAATATAGGTTTGAATTAAGGGAACCATCACCATACTCTAGAATAATGGCTGAAATATACTTGACCAACAATTTTTAGGGTTTTTACCCTAAGATACATTAGTTCCAAAACCACATCCACATATAGTTTCAAAAAATGTAACTATTGTCCCAAAAAAATCACATCATCTCAACATTAAAAAAATAATATTATCATATTATTATAATTATCATCAAATCCTATTATTGTGTAATGTTCAATAATATATATTTTTCTAACGCTATTTCTCAGGGTTTCAACTAAAATTAATCAGATAACATTATAAAAACACCAACATTATTAACCTAGAGTATGTGTCTATATTATTACAATATCATAGATTCAAGGGATGTATTAAAAAAGGACTGATTATTAATATACTCTTAGAGATCCATATATATGAAGGATACTCATTGAACCTTGGGAACAAAATATAAGACCTAATAAAATTAAAAGTTATTCATCCTTAAAACTGATTAAAAAATATCTTATTTATAACCCATGGAATTAAAAAAATAAGGGTGATATAAAATTTTGATTAAGGTTTTGGTATAGTAGAAGCTACCATGTGTAAGTAACACATAATCAATATGTCAATGTAGATAAATGAACACTAATTCCACTCAACCAATAACTTGATCCTGAAAGTAATCCATGGAAATCCAAATTAAATAATATCATTTATAACAAAAATTGAATTCTGAAGGATGAAAATACATAATATTGGATATCATGATCTTAAAAATCATGATTTATTTACAATAAATTCATTGTTCCGATATTTTTTAATTGATTGGTTTGTATATACCAAAACCCCATTTAATAATTTTTGATAAATTATTTTTTCATAATACTTTTGGATGAATTAGGGGGATATCTATATGCGGGCCCTACCCATTACTTATTTGATAATGCATTCCTTATATTTTTAATGATCAATTATATTCATAAGAAATATTCCATATCACATAATTTCCATTTTTAATAAATAATTTGGATATTTCAAGATTTTACATATTCAATCAATCAAATTTCATAGTAAGACACCATATGAAAACATGGTATATAATTTAAGAAATAATGATATCCATTTAACAAGGTGTATTAATATTTTATAGAAATTTAATTTATAATAATCACAAAAAATGAATCAAGAGAAAGATAACGACCAAAAAATTAATAAGCGACATAATATGACCATTAGTTATTTAAAAATATATCCTTTTTAAGAAAAAAATATCCATTGGAAAAATAAAACTACGTACATGAATAATTAAAATAATATTTCACTAAATATTTTTCTTGGTAAAACAATTGAAAAAACATAGATAGAGATAAATATCATAAAATCGTTATAGTGGTTTAGACATATTGAAAATTACCCTTGTGGAAAAACAAACAAAGATACATTTCAATAATTTTCGAAATTCAAGTATAAAATAAAATTTCATTGGTAAAAATGATATTTGAAAATAATTTTTGTAGATATGGGAATGGAATAAAAATATATCTTATTAAAAGTGTAAGAAAATTGATTTTTCATTTTAAAATTAATTTGAATGATTTATGTTTAAAAGATATGTAAATTCATATAAAAATATTGATGGATATTGAATATACAGTTTTTAATAAAAAAATTATTTTATGAAGGACTTATTATAAGATCCCTTCAAATAAAATTATAAGAATCCTAGAAAATGACATTTAAAAAAAATGCTTACTTGTTTATTAAATTTTAAATTGTAAAAATATTAAATAATAAACATTAATTAAAACATTAATCATCATTAATAAATCAGAATATTTTTTTAATATATCAATGATTCAGTGCATAAACCATATAAAATTATATAGGTGCATAATATCAAACATGTCTCTATGGAATAGAAATTGAGATAGAGTCCCTTTTCACAAGCATCCACTTAGTTGAACATGTATTGACCAGTAATATAATTCTTTTAAACATGTTATTTATTTATAATAAAAGAATATTCATTATTATAATATTATATAATATCCTATTATAATATTTTATCACTAAATTACTAATAATATTTCATAATTAACATTGTTTCAAGTGTTAACGACTTCATTTTCTCATGCATGTTTTGTCATGAATGTTCCAGTTCTTGTGTGTAGGTTGTATATCCATTATATTTGGAAAAAAATTAATATTATAAATATTATTTTAATTTATTAGATTCATTTTTATAATCATTCTTGAATTTCAGAAATGGAAAATGAATCAGATCACTTTGTTGAGATAATAGGTCTTATATACACACGAGGGAAATTATCATTTCTTTAATGGGTGAAAGGGAAATGAATTGAATACTATTTTAATTTTATAAAATATATATTATGTAATTATTATCATATTTATTTATCATTTACATCATAATTAAAACTGACTAAATTCTGTGATGGAAAAAATTGTGTCGCTTCGTGGGCCTGTAGTCCACTATACACTTGATAGACGGTTTTGTTTCCCTGTTAATGGGGAGGGAGATGGATTAATATTATGAAATAAATATAATACAATAACATTGTGTTTTATATATTGGTTTAATTTTATTTTAAAACCAAGACATAATTTATGGTTGTAAATGAAGAATTAAAGAACAAATAACCTAGTAAAGATGATTACCTTCTCTTAGAAAAAACTCTATTGGATCTCTTATTAAGAACCATAGGGTTGGATTTTTTGGAATAACATAAACTTTATAACATATATAATGGTTTTTAGGAGATAATTTTGTTATGGGATGGTTGATAAAATTTTCTAAATAGGTATGAAGAAGCAATTAGAGAATATTCCCTTTTATAATTGAGGTGAGTGGTATATTTTAATTTTCAAATGTTTTAAAATAATGTAATGTCAAATTCAGGTAAAAATATATCCAAAATGGATAATATTACATTTTTATATTTTTAATGTATAAATACAAACAAAATATGGTTTTTAAAAATGTTTTTTGTCACCCGAACCCTTATTTTCTAAGGTTAACCCACGGTAAACCTGTTATAACCTTAATCACGATGATAATTTTCTTTATGGTATATAAAATTCATTATTTCAATAAATAGAAGTTTACTTGTTAAAAATAATTTAGATTCTAATTCCAAATATTTAATTAATTTTTTGAAATCTATTTTAGGGAAAAGGATCATTATAATTTAAAAATAAAACTTAAAAATGTGTTGAAAAATAATTTTTCAAGGGCTGTATTTTACTATAATAAGATGATGATGCATTAAATATATGACTAGTAATCATCGTTATATGGATTTAAATTCATATATTTTTACATATTATATATATTTCATTTAATTCACTCATCATTAAAATTTATTTTAATTAATAAAAATGGAATGAAAATATAAATAAAATAGAAAACTATCCCACTTAACCTCTATATGATCTTATCATCATCCCTATAAAGTTGATTTTAAATAAATGTTTAATTTAATATATTATAGCATAATACTATAAATGAAATGTGGAATAGTTAAATACTAAATTTTTAATTATTCATAAAATCCTATTTATGATGGAAAATTTTAAAAACTCATTGAAGGATTATTTTGACCTAGTATGTTCAAAATTGGTATTTATCATATCAAATTATATTTATTTGTCATTAAATATTAATATTTTAATTTTGTTATAGTTTTATATTAATATAATGTTCCCTTACTATAATTGAGGCTTGGTTGTTACACATTAAAGCATTATTCACATCATGGTGAAAAATAAACATGATAAAGGGTGGACTAAAATGCTTTGTAATAGTTAAAAATGGATACATGAATGACTATTTATTAATAACATGAGTAAAAGGTTATGAGAACATGGAAATGAAATTATAAATCAATACCCAATTATCTATATATCATAATCATGAGTCTTAACATAAATCAGGGTAGATTATAAGACACATATCCTAAAGAATAAAAGAACATGATCGTTGTGATCATAATAATGCCATGAGATCAGGTCGTAAAATAATGGAATAATAATAATAATTTAATTAAGTTGTAAATTATACCACCCCTCCAAAAAATTAATCATAGGGTGGGATTTGTAAAAATACCCATGTATATTCTTTAGCCTCAATAAAACCACTCGTTTACTCTATTTTGGGTTTGGGATAATCTCCCATATACCCTATTTTGGACATGGGATAACCTCCCAAGTTCCCTTTGATTTTATTAAACATTAATATTTACCCAACTCATTGGTGGGATATAACATACCCACCTATAAAATAATCCTAATTAATTTATATCTATGTCACATGATCATGAAAATAGTCATCTTTTAATTATATCTTAACTCATGAAAAATAAATATTATTGGTTGATATTTTATCAATATAATGATAAACAATCTAGGGAAATGAAAAATATGGTAACATATGATCATATCCCTAGTAAATCATAAGAATCATCAAAAGATGTTTTTATATATGAAAATAACATTATAAGATTAATGGAACATTTCTTAAAGAAATGACACTTTTCATTTTAATATAACTTATATAAAATAAAAACATTCCAAATTATAAGGAAACATTTTTATTCAAGATAACCACATAAAATTGTAAAGTACCTTTTAATTAAAAGAGTATTCATGATTTCTAGAAACGATTTTCATCTTGTTTTTATTAAAATAAGATTTCCATTTACATTTTTGGTAGAAAGAAAAAACCACCTCATTCAAAAAAACATGAATATTAATTTTAATTATTATAATGAAATTAAAAATTGTGTAAAAAGGAAATTATAAAATCCTTTGTTATTGGTAAAAACATTCCTGAAAACATTTTATATAAAATGTGGATATGGGTGAAAAATATTTCCAACCAAAGAGATAAATAATTTTAATTTTCATTAAAATAATTCTTTTGGTTTCTTGGGTAGTTAAAGAGATGAAAATGAACAAAAAGTTTGTGATATATAATTTACTATAGGATATGAAAATATATATTTTTAAGAGTGATATAAGATATAATATTTTATCATAAATTCAAGTATAAATAATTCGAGTAATAAGTTATACTGTAACTTAAAACCCTTACCTATGGTCTATCTTGATTTATAATCACCATATCCTATTGAATAATAAATGGAAATTATTAATAATTATATAAAATAATCATATTAATAGGTATAATACCATATATTTCCCACTTATAACAGCTTATCACTCAATTTTTAATAATAAGTTATTAAAATCACTATTCTCGGGTGTTAGCTATTTTATTTTTATAAATGTTTCAGCTCAAATGTTTGGTCCTTTTACATTTATCGAGGAACCATAATCTATAGAATTTTAATCATGATATAACTATAATATAAATTAAATATATAAATAATTGGAAACATTTGTGAAAATAGTAGATATAAAAATGATTTACACCATTAAGGGAGATGATAGTCTATATGTACCCATGGAAATTGTTTTCATCTTAAGATGAAAGGAATAAAATATATCGAAATAATATTTTATAAAAATAAAATAAAATTCATATAATAAATATCTTATATATTTTTTCAATTTACCAGTACATTAATCAATTTGGGTTATGATGTACAATTAATCATATTATTACAGGGAGGTGGTAGCCCACGTATATGCATGAGCGATATATTCATTTCAAAATTGATTGAAAAGAGGTGGATAATGGATTCTGTGTCATCATAAAGACATAGAATTATATTTATAATACTATATTCATTATGTTATTATATATATAATAGTTTTATATAAAGTAGAAGAAGATATTAAATTTAAAGTACTTAGTTAAGAGTTATATATCTTTATTGATAATCCTCCTTGGGTTATACCATAAGATCTAAAAAGATGGTATTATGATCAAGAAAATAACTTTAATATTTGGGGAATGATTTTCTGAATCTATTTGGATTGTAATTGACTTAATTAATTGGATATTTAAGAGTGGAGAAAAGAGCGTTGGGTGTGTGCTTTTAGAAGTGAGGGAGAGAACATAGATGGAATCATTAAAATGTTTAAAATATATTAATGTATTATTAAAGAAAAAAATATAAAATCTCCCATATTAGAATATTAAATTATATAGAGTTGAAATACAGATATAAAGTAACATACATAAAACCATATATTATTATCTTACCATTATCTCTTATTTTAAACCACGGTAAGCCCATTATAACCTTAAATAATGTAACAAATTTTTATAGTTTTTAAATATCATTATGCACAAAAAATGATTTCTTCCTCATTAAAAATAATTGATATTATTTATTCTAAAAATGGATTATATTTAAAAATAATAATTTTCAATTATTGTTTCGAATTAATATTAAAATAAATATTCAAAATAAAATAAAAACTATTTTTCCAAAAATGCATTTTAAGCATAAAACTGAATTTATTTTCATTCAATTCCTCCTAAAAATGATAAATTGAATGTTAAAATATATTAATTTACATATAATTAATTAATTTAATTAAAAAAAATTAAGTAATTTTTTTTTATATTATTAATTATAATAAAAACTCACTCCATACATAAAAATAGTTTTATAAAAAATAACTCTGTTTTACGTTAAATTTTATTATCATCATTCCTAACCTTAAGATAAATAATGTATATTTTTATTCATAAATTACCAATAAATTTAACTATAATAAATTTTTAATATTGATAAATATAAATTTTTATAAAATAATTATTAACATGTAATGAATATATTTCAAAAAATTATAGGCTTTTTAATCATTTAATGAATTTACTGAAACTTTAATGATTATTTCATAGGAATTGATCGATATATTTTAATTTAAGAAAACAATACTACATAAATATCCTAGTTTGATGAATCATGTTTTAACTTTCCAATAAAATGGATAGGTAGTAAATAAAAATTATATCATGAGAAAATTTAGACTTGGTGTTTCATTTAAAGAATGATATTAGATTCTTAAAGTTCATTTAATAGAAAATATATATTAATTATTTGGGTGTTACAAAAAAAATCAAACCCTATATTCCCACTCTAAGAAGTATTTTTAATATTTAAATAGACCATCATGACTTGTATACCCTATAAGATGCATTTTGAACTTTAATAACTTTCTTTGTGTATCAAATACACATTCTAGACATAATTCCATTTAAGTAGAATAGATTTGAAATCAATTTTACATATATCTCATAATCAAAATTGATTATATGGTTTGAAATATTTGAATGAAATTTATCCTAATAATACTTGAAATAGATTCTTCGTTTACATAATAAAGAATTTTATTGTAATTTTTCACCCAAACCATACTTTTTAGGTAGACACCCCAACATCTATATTTTTTATCTTATTTAAAACCCCTTGTATCAAATGGCAACTCAACCATTCTGGTGAATCTACTATGTTCCTAATGATTTATTGTACATCATGTCTATTTTAGATTACACGGATTTTAACCATTTATCAGAATTAAAACTCTCAATTTATTTTAGGTGGGTAGTTGGTTCATCTCCTATGAATGTTACATCATCATAATTCTCCATGAGAAATCCATATCTCTTATTTTCTTGATTAATCCTCTATATCATTGAGGTTATTGTGTATGTTGAGTGTGTTCTCATTCCAAAACTATTTATAGAACTGACTTAACCTCAATCTCATGAATAATTTCATTTAAATGCTCTTAAAATTATCAAATTTCAACTTTACAACCCTTAATACCTAGAATGATGTGATGTTTTGTAATAATAAAAACATAATGGGATAAAAGACGTTGTGTTCTGTTGGTTTGTAGAAATTATTTCCCCTTATTTCCAGGGGATAATCAAAAAATAAGCATTAGGATGAACAGAACCTATGTTTATCATAATAGAATCATCATATTAGTTCTTTTAAACACCAAATAATCATAAATTATAAATTTATACTTTTCATAAATCTATATATCATACAACAACTTTATGAATACATTAGATTGAATATGATTTATTTAGAATGTATTAGTCTTAAGATAATTACACCAGAATGTAATATGAATGTTATTGTAACAAATCATCGATCAAACCATGTACATAAATGTATTATTTATCTTTTCGGACAAAATATTCCACTATTTTTGTGACCACTCCCTCTATATGTAGATCTCGTGGCCCGAAATTGAATGAAGAGAGATAAAAACCATTGATCCCCACATCCAGTAGGGCCAGGGTTGGGGAAAAGTGAAAACAGTATAAAAATATGACATATGGAATACATTACCCTATATAATAATAACTGATCATTAGATAGGATAAGAACACTCCATGAAACTACAGCACGAGATATAATGGTAAAAACAATACTATCCCACAATTCATGAAGAATATTAAGAATTATAAATAAGTGTATCCAAGTAAATACCAAATGAAAATTCCTACGGTATAAATTCAATAATATCTCTTAAACTAAAGCTTATAATTTTCATCATGGTTCCCAAATACCCCATTGAAACCTAAATATTAGTTGATATACATAGGGTGATAATATAGTGTATTCTTAATAAGATATTTATAGTACTACTTAGTGAACATGTGAAATGATAATAATAATAAACAAATTAATAAGGAGAAGAACTAAAATTCAACCAAATACGTCAAATAACCAATCATAGCCACACCATTTCTCACTTACAAAATAAAACATCCAATATAATGAAATAATATAAAAAACATAAACAACGGTTCCTTGCCTAAATCCACCCACTGATTTTCTGCTATCATGGCCCAATATTAAATCTCATATGATCATATCCGTTTTAAACATATCATTTCACATATCCATACATCTATGATGATTTTTAGGACACATCCATTCCTAAACCTCCCTCAAAATGTGTAACTCATAGTACTAGAATTTGTCCACATCAAATCACATCCTCATCACATTACTAAGTAGTAGGTCATCCTCAATGTGAAGGACAAGAACCACATTCCTCATCCCACCATGAGTGACCCCCGCAACATATCACATCATCATCACCCCTGGGTATTCTCCAAAACCATGCTATTTTATTATCGAGAAAACTCCAACACCAACACATATATTCACTATTGAATAAAGATAAAATAGTAGAGGGATGTTAACTATATGTATCTCCATCATACTGGATGTTGAGGAAAACACCTATAATGAAAAAATAATTGGGCATAGGTATGGTTATCCGATAAAGGGTGGGAACATATAAAAATAACAAAAAACACACGATAGATAGATATATAACAATATCCAACATCTCATTTCACATAGACTACATTATCATACACTATAACATTATAATTTCCCCACAAAAGAATACGCAAAAACAATTACACTAATAATTGTATCACACCTCACCACCAAAAAATAGCCAAACAATACCACTTTACATTATAGGTGATACCATTTTCTAGATTTAACATGTTTCCACTAACTCCCAATTACTAAGATATTAATATACTTCTAAAGATCCCATAAATTCTCTGTTCTGTTAATTTATACCAATTAAAAAACTTCAATTCTGTCCTATTTTTATTTAGTTTCCAACCAATGAAATTTTTTCCAGCATCATAATTTATTCCATGCTTAATTGAAAAATTAACACAACCACACCACAATACATCTCACCCATCTCACCATAAGAACCACATGTCTATATCACCAAACATCATAATGAAAACATGTCACAATCACTACACATCACCAAGACATCACATCCCAATCCAAGAAATCATTATATAATCACCTACTTCATTACAAACCCATCTCATTTCCGAAAACACCTTATAATTTCCAACAACACACAATAAAGCATAAAAATAATAACCTCACATAACATCACCTATTATGTTCCATAATTTCAGTTGAAGGGATTATGTTACATTACATCATTATTTAGGAAGGGTATTCTCATAAAAGAAATCAATATTTACATGACCAACCAATTAATTGTCCACATATATCTTCCTAGAATTTTATTAAGGATGACATCAAATAATCAACAGAATAAGGGTCTTAAATACATATCAATTAAAAAATAATCAAGGATACAAAAAGTCATAATTTTTAGAAAATTGAAAAATATATATATAATATCAAAAGTAATAATATAAAAAGTAATTAAACCTAGGATTTATCAATTTGTAGATAAATTTCATGTTTATACAATTCATTATATTTTGTATAAAAACCCTTTCTAACCACCCTATTGAAAACCAAATCCTATAATCCCATGCATTGACATAAAATGGAGAGAACTAGGATCCCCTGTGTAAAGGAATATTTATGAATCACTATGAATTACATGGTAAAGGAGAAACAATTAGAATACCACAAATTCAGAAAGAAACAATTAATAAACCTTTATCCCCCAAATGGATCATCAATACTCTTAGCACAAACTCACCCGGTGAAAACACCAACACCCCTGTGAATTCTTGAATAAATAATAATGGATGATAAACTAAAATGATGAGAACTCAACTAGGATTTAAAATTATAAACCTATTTATGAAAAGAATAAAATCATGGGGAAAGGACAAGGATGATATCCCAAAATCTCCCAGGGTATTCCAAAAATGTAGAGGAATAAGTGAGTAATGAAGGAATTCATGAGAGGCTCGATTTTTATAAATCGGGTGGAACTCGCAACATTAATGTAATAAATTAAATATTCATGGAGTTAGTTTTTATAAGTCTCTAAAATTTAATATTTTGATAAATGTTTAGGATTTTAATATATTTACTTCCAATCCCAAAAAAATCCATCGATTTTCATGGTGTCTCATCGTTGATTTAAATCATGTTAAGAATATTTTTTCATAATATGATAGCATTTACCATGATACTCTTCATCCTAAAAGAATCCATGAGTCACCATCATCTTATCCTTGAATCATCCTATCACATTGTGAATATATATTCATGTTTTGAAATACCAATAGAATAAGTATTAAAGGTCCAAATCAAATAGACCCTCCTAGAGAATCCTTCGAATACATTTACCCTTCAATCCTATAATGTAACATGACAATAATGAACGGACCATTGAATTTGATAGAGATCAAATTATTTTAGTAATAAAAAAAATGAAAAAATTCTTGATAAAATACAAAAAACACCCCATTAGATAAAGATAAGGGTTTTTGTTATACTTAAAACTACACCACCATCCAAACACATATATCCAAGCCAAAACACCCACAAAACACCCCAAACAACCACATCATTATACCCCATCAAACACAACACCACACTACAAAACACCATTAAAAATATACATCACTTTCATGTAACCATCACAACTACAATTCCAACCATGGAACAACCCATGACAATAAACTCCAATAACATCAAAAACACTAACATGGGAACCCAAATCATGGAAATTATCCTTATCTATCAAGATATTTTCATCATTGGTTGGAAATTACTTGCACGAAAGATTAGAAAAAATTTAATGAAATAAATTTTCTTGATAAGAATGAGTTTTTCCCTTCTTCATACAATTTAATCCTTAACAGACATCACTAACAGCGGAAAAAGGTTCCACTCACAAATAAACAAGGCCCAAAAATCACATCATCAAATAAAAACAGTAGAAGTAAAAACTAAAAAATAATAATTTTGGTACGAGGAACATATATATATATCATGGTCCCATGTACTCTCCTCCAAGATACACTTCCTCCTCATTAGACAAACCAAGGGAATGGTTTATCCACATAACACCTTCTCTTAAAGATCATTGATCTTTAATTGTCACTAAATGAATGTCACATCAAACTCGATATATTACTTTCCCTAGTCAATTATCTAGTATAAATTATGAATATTTTGATAAACTTGGGACACATGGAATATATATTGGATCCTATCAATTCATGGTGAAAGATCTAACAAGTAATACACCATGATAACACTCCCAAATACCACAAAAGACCTAATTAATTTGGGAGAAAGCATACCCCAACTACAAAACCTCTTATACTCCTATCAAGTAGAAACCCTTAAAGACACATTGTATCCAACCTAGAACTCTAGGGGAATAACTCTACAATAATTATTGGTATTGTAATAGTCACGTGAAATCCTAAAAAACTCTCAACATAAATATATCGTCTTGTTCATGCTCAACACTACATTGACTCCAAGAAACACTAACTCCCTAATATTAATTTATCATAACAAATATTGATAGTACTTCAAAAAAATCTCAAACTAATATTTGATAATGGAAAAGTAATATTTTTTTATAAGAGAACATAATCAATAGAAGGTTCTTTACCCTCGGTCGCCCAAAATACAAGATTAAATCTTGCAATATATCCTCAATTATCTAGATGGTCCAATACATTTCCCCATATTTACGAGGTTGGAAGGTAGTGCTTAGGTGAAACTAGGAGGAAAAGGAAGGATGTAAACCCTTAAATAACTTTGAGGTAAAATAGGATCTTGATTAGTGATGATGGTCCTTAGAAACCCACGAGGCCTAAAAATATAATCCATATACCTCATTTCCAATATATCCATAACACTCGATTGATGGATCACTAGAAAATGATTCAACATAATTAAAATTTCCACAATTACCCAAAAATAAATGCATCCTACTTGTGTTTGGGGTAATCCATTGACAAAATATTTCAATATCCCCTCCCAATTCAAAATAATAACATCAATGGGATGTAAAAAACTCTAGGAAACATTTTTCCTCATTCACCAGCTAAAAAACCAGAGGATTAAATTTTTTTTCCACTAACTATTTCTTCCATGACCACTAAATATTTATCCTCAATCTAATATAAATCTTCATTACTTCAATATTTATAGAAAAATTTGGACATTGAAACTCATATGGAACACCCCCATGCATAGAAAACTGAATAACTATCCTCCACTAGAATAAAATGTAGTAATAACCCCCATCTGACCATCCCTATAGAGTACAATCATGGCCTCTATTGCCACAAATCATGTATACCTATGTATATCCCTAGTGAGACTGCACCAACTACTACATCAAAAATGATACAACTTCTATCTAATACAGGAAACCTAAACTATCTCTTTCATCCACATCAAGATGCTTCACTATAAGATTCACCATCCCATTCTAAAAATATACAGACTACTAAGACATATATTCATGGGAATTATTACTTAGTGTATCGATAAAAAAATTCCCCTTTCTTATGAAGTATGAAATATAAAAATCATAATCATATAGAAACTACATCCACCACCACATTATTAGATTTAATCTCTCTTAGGTAAGTCATATTATATGATCTTGTGGCATGTGAATAACACAATGAAATTACTGATGAGGTTACTCTATAAAAAACTCTACAAATATATATATATCAAAATCTAAATCATAGGTGGAATAATTATACTCATATGGGAGTAACTGGATAGAACCATAAGAGATCTATACCCTAATCTACATAAAGATTCATCCCTATCATAGATGGTACACATCACAAAAAACCTCTAACATATGACCCTCATCGGGAAACTAATACACTATAGATCTAATAAAATTTTATTTTAGGTAACCAACCTATTATAAATACTGATAAGCCCAAACAAAATCTGGGTCCTTCATAGCAAGCAAAGTTAGCAATTCTTCAATCTATGTAAAGTGAGACACAAACCTCTATAAATAGAATCTAACACAAAGACAATTATAAACCACTACCACATTCATTGGTTCTTCCCATATAAAAAAGAACTCAACCTTCAATAGGCCCACAAAAACACCCTTAAAAGACACCTGTATTCATTGTAAATAATCCTATTTTGTTTAGAAATTTCACTTGGATGACATTACATAGAATTGGTGTGTTAGAAGACCTATAAGGATGCTTTAAGATGATTCGAATGGTCCTTTTAAATATTTGAGTGGATAAATATATTTTCAATGAAATTGAAAATGAAATGTTCAAGGAACTCATATAATATGGAGTTCATGATCCTTATTAATAGAACTTGTTAATTCATGTCAAAAAATAACATGACCCTGAACTCAAAGTTCCTATGCATACACCTGAATCTTTTAACTAGGATATCCCCATATTTCACCTTCATCTAGAGATATCCCAATCATAAGTTAATCTTCAAAAACCCATTGGCTTCTCTATGCTGGATAAATATATCAATGACCCTTGGAAGCGGGTTTGAATTATTATCTATTACTTAATACAACTATTGATATTGTATATACAACTTTACACTATAATCCAACATCTTGGGGAACAACAATGGGGACCCCCATATAGGAAAACAAGGTCAGATGAAACCCCTATACATAAAATCATACATATACAACCTCAGCACACATATCTATATACGAACCTTTGGTAATGATCCATTGAATTCAAAGATGTTCTCGATTGAAACTCTATCCCAAAATCAATGTCAAATTAAGGGGTAGTGTTATAACACAATCTATTAAAACATATAATAACTCCTCCACAATAATGGGAGTATCATTGGCCTGTGCTTCCACTGTAAGCACTTCCAACTGATACCAATTAGGATCCACTTACATCCCACCCATCTGAACACTCCACCCACCAGTGAACACCACTCACTAGACCTCCATATCAGAAAAAGAAACTCTCATTTAAAATCAGTTGATGTATTATAGATGAAAACATATCCAATACATCACAATGATATCCTTATATGGTTATATATATAGAAATAATAAACCCCTCATCGACTAGTGGAACCCCATCACTAGTATATTTCCTCATAATAGATTAGATAAAGAGGTATCACATCAAACTACTGTAGATAACCCCTGGGTCCACTAGATGTCTCCCCGTATCTAGTATCATGGAACACACCAATATATGAGATAAAGATTAGTGAATGTATATTGAATCAAACATGGAATATAAAAAGTTTAATATTAATGTGTTCATATCTCAGAAAACCTTTTCCATTGATGGCATTTATTCCTTTATAACATGTATCTAACTATGATGAGATCATCTGTATCCCAAATATTGGGATCCACAATATGATATAAGCTAAGTCCTTAATGATAGGGATAGTCATGTTGTTTCACCCTTCCAACACGATCTGCACTAAGCTTCTAAACAAGAGTTGGTGAACCCTACTATAAATATTTCCCTAGAGAAAACTATCATAGTAGTTTAAAAGGGGTCTGATCAAATATTTGAATATATCCACCATGGGTTTTTCGACACTAATCCTGGAATTAACCATGACCCCCATAGACATATATCATAAAATATATTCTCCTTGGCGGTGATCAAAATCCACATTCCCCATAAGGATGTGAAGGGATCTACCATGGTCTGATCTGCACTCACTGGAACTCCAACTATAGATACCCAGGTTATAAATACATAAATATTACATAATTTTAGATAAAAATTCAATATAGGTCACAATAACTCACCCAAGTACAACAATGTTTCATTTTATTTAGAGGCTAGATACATAATATTCATATTTCTTGTATGATCTTCCAGTTTTACCATATATATATTTCCACAAAGTATTATTATTATAATTATAATCCTTGAAACCATTATTTATATCATAGGGAAAGGAAAAAATAAAAAATGGAGAGTTCATGTGCATGATAGGTGTAAAAAAGGTAGATATCACTGATCACATAATCAGACCATGAAAACAAGGGTATGTGAATACAAGAATAACATTTGATAACCATAACTTGTATATCATTGATCATAAACATGAGTCATGCCATAAATATTTGAAGATCATAAGACATGAATAATAAAGTAATAAAATAAAATGATATATTATAGAATAACATTTTGAAACGAAGTGGAATTTTTTTCATACACATAAGCATATAAAATCATTTACTTTATAGTCAAGAATTGTTTCCAAGATAATCATAGTGGATATAGTTCACCCCATAATCCATCATACTTTTTAAGGATCACTTACCAAACTATCATAGTGGATTTGGTTTACTCCGCAAACCATATTAGTAGTAACGGTTCACTCCTATGACCTTCAAAGTGGAAAAAGTTCCTTACTGAATTAGGTTCACAACCCATTACACAACTCTTTATCTCATGTGATCTTAATCATTATCCAATTCAATGGAGTGATATATTGGTACCACCCCTCAAATAATTAAAACAACACATATGTGTGACCCAAGAAAATAAAACATTAAACATATTAAAACCCATGAAAAAATGGGCTTTATAAAGCCTTAATAATATGAGAACCCAAGAAAATAAATGGGTTACATAAAACATTTCATCATAAAATTACCCATCGAAAGAAAATGAGTATCATAAAATTGTTATTATCATAAAAATAATACATAAAAAGAAATAATAAATATTTAATCATTATATAATATCATAGGAAAATATTATGTAACATTAATAGATACCATCATAGATAGAAAATTATTTTGAAATAAGAATCACATAGGCCATTTCTTGAGGAAAATTAACATTCATGGAAAATAACATTTTTATAACTAGAATTTCATAAAATATTGTGGGAATAAGTTTCTATGAAAATAAAATTGAAAACATATGAATGAATATTTAATTAAAATAATTCTCATGACAATATAAAATTCTAATCAGGTAATACACATTAATACAAATATTCATTTAACATTCTTAGTAAAATATAGACAACCATTTTTTGGAAAATTAAATAAATATTAATTTTAATTGTTTTCTAAAATTATAAAAAATGTATAAATGAATTTAAAAAATTATAGAGAAACAAAAAAACATTTTTGATTTTTTTTTGATAAAACCTGTATATAGAAAAAAAAAATTTGAATAAAGATAGAAATAAATTAGATATGTTTAAAAACATTCTTCTAGTATCTTTAGTATTTAATGAGAGTAAAATGTTCGAAAAAATTTATTATCAATAGATAACTATATTAGAATAATATTTATTTGATTATTGATAAATATATTATAGTATTTAATCATTGAAATCATTTTCATATTCAATCATGATAAACAGTGAGATTGTATCAGCAAACCATTACAACTTTTGTATCTTTTGAATAGTAAAAACCATGAAATAATAAATTTATAACAAATAAAATATATAATGAGAATAAATAAAATAATTATATTAAAATTATATGGGATTTTATAGACACCTCATAATAGAAGATAGGTTCATAACAAAAAGTATGTCCTAAAGAAGAAAAATTGAGACAAATTTCCTTAGAGCTTTGGTAATATTTTGAATTGTAAGACCTATTAAAGAATAAAATAAAATGAAGTATTAAATATAATGTAAATAAATAAATTAATGATATAACTTGTCCAAGGGGATGTTTAAACCTGAAAAAAATAAATTAGTGGTGAATTTGGCATAAGTTTCCCATAAATAAAATTGAGAATAAAAATTCATTACCTTAGGTTTTGAAATCCATAAAAAATGTTGAAACACATGTGTAATAAATATAGGTTTATTATAAATATATTATATAACTATATTTCTATATATCATTTGATATATTATTTACTTATGAAATTCTATTACCGGTTTATTAATGATTCCTTATTAAAATTGTGTTTCATGTAATAAATGATTTGTTTTTCATGTACATTTTGATTTATTATTTTCGGTCATCTTAAATTGATCATCATTACATCATAAAAATAATTTTGTGCAGGGATTAGATAACATATATTTTTATTATAAATTTATTCAGAGTAATTGATAATAGTTATATATAGAATTTGAAACACACGATTCGTTGATATAATAGGCCCCACGTATGTGTGGAAAATGTTTCCATTTTCATGATGGATTGAATTAAATGAATGTCAATAATATATCACAATTAAGAGTGATTATAATTTCATATATTTTAAAATTACTCACTATATTTATGCGCATTTTCTTCCATATAAAGCGCAATGGAAAAATATATCACATCGCTTCACAAGGAAGTAGTACGACATACACCCGACCAATATTATCATATCTCAATAAGACGGAATTTAAGAAGGAATATGTGAAATCATGATTAATGTAGTATAAATATGTTAAAATTGTGTTATATACACTTTATATCCATTATTAAACCAATCCAAGAAATGTGGTGATGGAAATTGAATTTAATTGGTTCGCAATGTGGTAGTCTGTTGTACACATGATCGACAATTTCATTTACCATTTTATGGAAGTGGAGACAGTTATATGTTAAAATATTAACATAATAAATCTTAGTATAATGGATATAATGATGTTATTTAATCATCATAATTGAATAATATTTTAATTTTGTGGAAGAAAAAATTATAAGAATCGTGCCTAAAATATTAAATAATTTTGATTTTTAGTGTTGAATATATTTTCATTCACTTTGAGGATATTTTTCGGATTAGAGTTTTAGATAATAAGGACATAAATAAGAAATTAAATAACAATATAATTAAATGTAAACACTAGTGTATTATATCCATTTATTCATCATACAGTTCCTTTCAAACAAAATATGATTTCTTTTCAGGAAAACACTTCGTGATTCTCTACATGACTTTATCCTTTTCCTTACCATTCCAATGAAAAATATTTAAAAATGTGGGATAAGCACAAAAATCTCATTAATGGATATAAATTTTTTGGAAACTGTTAGTCTAATGATAACATGAAAACTTATATAACATTTACATTTATCTTCAAAGTTATTTGGACATATGAAATAAAACATTTTCACCTGAAAAAACACGGACATTTTTTGGTCAAGTATAATGATAAAATCCCATATCAATAAATTAAACCCACTTTTTGGTGAATTAGAGGCTCATACCCATAAAACTCTTTGAATTGGAATCACAATATGGCCAAATTATAATATAATCATTAGAAAATACATTATATCACTATCTGACCACACCTATCAATTAAGATATAATGATATCATCCAATGTTATACGGTGAACCCCATAATATAATATATAATGGGAAAACCCGATGCTATCTAGGAAACCCCATAATCTACATTGTAATGAGATCACACAACGCAACTTGTGTCGCCCCATCGTATAAGTTATAATTGGATTACATGGTATTTTTTGGAACATCCATTTTTAGGTATAATTATCTAGTCCCATAAAATTAATATATATTTTTTATGTTTTCACTTTTTAAAAACTCTTATAAACACTTAAATAGATCACTTTTGGATACTAAAATCCCCTTTTCTTTTAAAACCACTTTTAAATACATAAATAACCTTTTCTTTTAACAACCCATTTTTAATAACTTGTTTATTCTAGAAAAATGGAAATAGTTTTTTTAATAAAATTGGAATTCATTAAAAGGAATGTAGAAATAAAATAATTCTCGCATTGGTGGATATGTCATAGTCTTCATGAACGTTTTGAATAGAACATTAATTTTTTTATGTTAAAATGTTCTTGTATAAAACAGAAAAAATATTCTTTTTTGAAAACAACTAAAAAAAATTAGTTCATATAACTTTTAAAACCAAAACAAATCCCCCATATAATAAACAAGGACTTTGAAAAAGAAGTGTTTCAATGGAAACATGAAAAGTGATTTTTTTTCAATGAAGTGTCCCTTTATCACATGGGAAACACATTAATCATTAAACCCATTAAAGAATAACATTATAAAAAACATTAAATATAATTATAGTAGATATATTCATGATATATCATGTCCATGGGTCTGTATAAAAAAAATATAAAAGAATATATGTTCATCAAATAAAAATATTCATCAATGAAAGGAAACTGAGATGATATCCCTTACCTTGAGTTCGACATAAAACATGTTTCCCTGTCATCCTAAATAATAAACATATGAAAGTTATTTAAATTATTGAGAAAAAATTTAATGTTTATTATTACTTTTATTTCAATTATCATGAAGCTATATATAATTACATAATCAAATAAGTTTACATAAGATGTTTTGGCCATTCTCATCTTATGATTCCAAAACACCTTTGGTTGGTCATCTATGGTCAAAGAGGATATTATTTAAAAATATATAGAATTATAATACTGATATAATTATCATATTTATACATTAATTATACTTTTAAAACAAATCATGAATGATGGTTATCAAAAACAAAACTAACATTACGATTATAAAGATAATAGGTCGTTTGTATGCATGAGTAACATTTCTATTTTTCAATGATCATTATAGAAAGAAGGTAAGTCATATTTTTTATATATAGAGTGGTAATTATATAATAAATAAAATTTTAATTAATTATATTTAGATAATTATTTTTAAATGGTGATGAAAAAATTAATCCCATCGCTTCGAGGAGGCGGTAGTCCACTGGTCCATGAACTACATTATCATTTTTCATGTGAGTGAAAATAAAATAATTAAAAAGATATATTTTATTAATAGAATGATAAATATGTAATGAATACAAAAAATATTTAATTTAAAATACATTTATTTTTTATCCTTACACTTATTACCTTTCATATAACACATTATTGAAAAGTGAACTGCTCTGCTTAGCGAGGCGGTAGTCTGTCGTACACATGAGCGACATTATCATATCACTTATATTTTAAAATATAAAAACTGTATATATGATATAATTAATATAGAGTTACAATAATGATATAGATATCATATAATTTTTTTTATCAGAATACATAGCTGTTATTGGTGGTAATTGAAAAACTAATGACATCATTCTGGCCAGTGGTAGTTAGTCGTACACACAAATGATGATTTTTAACCCATTTTATTGAAGTGTTTTTATTTTTAGGTACATAAATTGCATTAAAAATATCATTAAATTTATGATTCTATGGTTATTATATCATCATTTTATAAGAATAATTTAATCAACTATAGTTAGAAAAAAAGAAAAACACTCATTGGATAATGTTACATCTTATTCAGGTATGTCCTCTTGGTTTCTCACAAAGCCCTTATATTGTTGTATTTATTCATAAAGCATGTATTATATGATGATATTATAAAATTTTATATGTATTTTGGTCCTATATTGTTCAAACAAATTGGTTTTGGGGGTGTGATGAGAGGAGGAGTGGTGTGGCCTTTTATATGTGTTGTGAGTGGAACACCCATAATTGTTTTGAAGATGGACTTCCAAAAATGTATTTTATTCCTGTCACCAGGCCCCAATAATGGTCAATTGTTGATACTATATGGTATAAGGTACAAATAATTCCATAAAAGTGGTTTTAGACAATTTTTGGGTAATTATTTCACCATATATTCTTTGTTTAACCACTAAGTAAACTCATTTTTTACATTAATCACTATAATTAATTCTAATTATTTTCACTAATATCCTTGATAAATAAATAAATGGACCTTATTATAAATTATAAATTATAATTATAGCAAATAATGAAACCATTTTTACAAATTGAATTAATTGATGTGGGAAAATTTAATTTAATAATAATCATGAAGATGTGAGGAGACAATGATTTTTTAATGACTATATTTTACTAGAAAAGAATGATAACATATTAAATTTATAAATAATAATAATCATTGAATGAAAATAATATAATATTTAATTTTATTTAATAGATACATTTCATTTAATACATTACCCATTAGGTATTATTTTCATTAATTAAAAATGGGATACATAATGCATTTTGGAATAGTTTTTATAAAAAACGTGTTTGCAACAAACTCTCTAAGAGTAGGGTGTGCAATAGTGGTAGTTTCAGGGGGTGGTTCAATGAACATTGTTTGGGTCATGATCTCGATGATCATGTACTTATCTTATAAAAAATTTCTATCATGCTTAACTTCTAGTATCTAAACTTGGGCCTAGTGAAGGGAAAATACCATAAATTCTACATCCCTTGAATCTTTAATAAATGGGATTCATGTGGTATGATCCAACTAGTTGAGACATCACTTCCTTTGTCGGTGTCAATTGTATTTTTTAAAACCCTATATTTATACTAATCTTGTGATCATTGTTCAATAACTTTAGTATCATTGGTAATAATACATAATGGATTTTTAAATCCAATTATAAAAAATAAGTCATGTTTTTTCTATAACTATATTACATAATAAGACATTTAATTTAAAAAATAGGGAATTTTATTTATAACTTTTTTGGTCATTACAATCTTCACCCTTTAAGAAATTTGGCCCAATAAATTTTCATTTCATTCACTAAAACATATTAGGTAACTCTACTTCATTATCTTATCTAGTTACCATGTTTCTTCCTCAAACTTTTCGTTCCTCCACTACATTTGAAAAGGTGCATTGTCTTATTTTGTAAAACAATTTCTCTATGATATAGGATCTTTATTTGATACTTCTCATAGGAATGGTCATTATCTAAGGGAATATCCTCTGGATTTAGTACATGTGAGGGATTTGGTATGTAATTTATCAAGTGGTATAAATGAAATACATCATGTTCATGAGATAGGTTCGGTGGGATTTCAAGTGAATAAGATACCACTCTGATGTGATCAAGGATATCAAAGGGGATGATGAATCATGGACTCTACTATCCCTTCATCCCAAATATCATTAATTTCTTCTATGGAGATATGTGGAGTAATACCACCTCTCCAACATTAAACTGTATATCTCATCGATGATTCTTAGTATATACCTTATACAGACTCTGAGCATTCTTGATGTGTTGTAGAACTTTCTTAACCCTTTACATCATTTCCTAGACCATATCAGGACCTATAAATTTCCATTCCCCAACATCATTGGAACATTGTTGGCGCCAAAATATTAGAAGAAAAGAACGAAGAAAAAAGAGGCCATGCTCCCTTCCTCGCGAAGCCCCAACGCGAAGCCCCCTCTCTACGCGGCCGCCGCGAAGCATTAGAGGTGGTAACTCTCCGCGAACTCCCGGACATTCGTGAGCTCTCCGCGAAGCACCAGAGGTGGTAACCCTTCGTGAGCGACCCGATGCTAGAGACCCCCGCGACAAAGCTGAGGAGGCGGTACCTCACTATGAATCCGGTTGACTTTCGCGACCCACCGTGAAGCCACTGAAGCCCCCTTCGCGCTGCGTGATCTCTGCTTTGTGGCACCCCTTGCCTATAAATACTGATCTCCCCTGGAGCTCTCCGGACAGACAATCCTCTCGGCTTCTCAACTCCCAAATCACGAAGCACTCTTCGCTATGGGAATCATGAGCTCTGCGAGGTATTCTTGCTTCGTGACAGGCCTTCACCTTGTCTTGTTTTGATCCCCTGTTCCGAGAGGGAAGCCCTTCGCGAATCCTAAGGGAATGTGCGAAGGAAGGGGATCACCAAGGGGACACGGGCAGTCGTGGAGAATTTATGCTTCGTGAAACACCCATCCGATACACATGATCCACATGACAAGGTAGGGTCACTGTGCTTCGTGAAGCACACTGCTTCACAGAACCTTGCTTCGCGAGTCTCCTATGCTTCGTGAGGTAGTGCTCCGCGAACACCCTTCCACTTCACGAAGCACATCCCTATCGCATCACTGCCCCTTGCTAAGGCCATGGAACTTAAATTCGCGAAGCACACCCCTTCACTAGTGCTCTCCACTATGAAAAGAAACCAAGCTCCGCGAGGTCCCTGCTTGTGGACCCCTTTTCTTGGCAATTCCTCTTCTTGTGCAACCCTCCATGTTTGCACGATGTGATTTTAATTTCCCCTGGACGACACCACCCATAGCATTGCTTCGCCTAATGCCTCTTTACATAGGAATGCTAACATCTATTGCTTCTTCACATCTCCACGCTAACATGAACCCCTCGATGGCTCGCTCTGCAACCACCCTTTTCCATAGCCTTGCCGATGCCTTCCCTCCCACAAGGAGCAGAGGGTACCAGTCATGTAAGTCATAGGGGATCAGAGTAAACCCACCTCGTCCGAGCTGTAGGACATTAAACTATTAAGAAACTCATCCTCAACAAATGACATTAAACTATGACCCGACCCCGTGCCTCGCAAGCTGGGTCCCCCTAGCTCAGACATTCTTTACACCCTCCGGTCCCCACAGGGGATGATATCCCCCTTCCGGGAGTGGCGTATTTCCGCGGGGAAGGGCAGCCACCTTGGTGTAATACCCCTATCCCCTCTGCGGAATGTAGCACCAATTCACCTCCGTACTTCCTCACCACCAGGGCCAGTGGAGGGCATGATAGGGAATGTGGAACCTCCTTCCTTCGATCCCACATCCTTCTCCCCCTGTGCTTTTTCACTCTCAGGCCTCCATCCTAGAGTAAGTCTCAGCACCATGGGCTGCCTAACACATAAGACCCATCTTTTATTCTCATGGACGCACCCTTCGCGACGTGATCAGAAGGTCCCTGCTGCTTCTTGTTTCTCACACCGAGCACGACTCACGTGGGCTTAGAGTAAGAATCGACTACGAAAATTCCCTCATACAGCATGACGTTAAACTATATTCCCTCATCCAGCCTGATGTTAAACTGTATGCCCTCATCCAGCATGACGTTAAACTGTATTCCCTCATCCCGCATGACGTTAAACTATATTCCCTCCTCCAGCATGATGTTAAACTGTATGCCATAGTCCCGCATGATGTTAAACTATATTCCCTCGTCCATAATGACGTTAAATTGTATGCCGTCATCCGACATGACGTTAAAATATATACCAGAACTACGAGGACTTTGATCCATGTCATGTAATGGTACGTAGGAATCCTTCATGTGGTTCAAGCCCACCACCAGTGGACCCACGGGTTTACCTTCACGTCGGTTCGCCGGCAGAAACCCTAACCGAACTACATGGTCTTTGATCCATGTCAAGGCATGGTATGTAGGAAGCCTCACGAGGCGCAAGACCACCATTTTCACCTGAACTACGTGGTCTTTGATCCATACTTTGTCATGGTACGTAGGGAGCCTCACGATGTTAAATCCCACCACCACCTGGTCGTTCCGACCGTATTCACATTGGTTCCTCCATCACCTTGGGCAGTCTAGAGTGTAATCCCCACACATCCATCCAAAACTATGAGGACATTGATCCATGTCAAGGCATGGTACATAGAAATCCTGAAGTGGTTCAAGCCCACCGCCCAGTTGTTTCTTCACGTCGGGTTCCACCCTTGTCCCGCATGACGTTAAACTACATTTCAGTCCAGTGGTAAGCCGTTTTGACCACCCTGAACTATGTGGTATTTGATCCATGTCAAGGCACGGTACGTAGGAATCTTGCCTGAGGTTCAAGCCCAACAATCATTGGCCCAAACCGTCTCTGTTTCGGTGTGCCAAGCCCCCATTTTCACCTGAACTACATGTTCTTTGAGCCATGTCAAAGCATGGTACATAGGAATCCTTCCTGTGGTTCAATCCCACCATCCACCTGGGCCAAGGTCCTTCTTCACGTCGGTTCTCTAACACACCCCTATCCCGCATGACGTTAAACTGCATCCCAATCCAGCGGTAAGTCATTGTGACCCTTCCATCCAGTTGTTCTGACACCCTTTAGTGTCAGTATAACAACCCCTTTTCCCGAACTATGTGTACTTGGATCCATGTCAAGGCATGGTACGTAGGAAGCCTTCTTGAGGTTCAAGCCTGCCACCCATTGGACCAAGGTCCTTCTTCATGTCAGTTCTCTGGCGTCCAATATGAACTACATGGACTTTGATTCCCTTCAACGGTGATACGTCGGAGGTCTCTTTGAGACTCAATACCATCGCCATCGCCATATCCATGACGGCCCCATTTCATTCCCCTCCACTCCATGCAATTATCCATCATCCATCCTGATTCTTACCCAGGCCTCTACATCCCGGTGAGATTATTCCACCTCATTCCCCTCCACAGAATTCGGGAGGCTACCCGTAGACTGGCTCTGATATTGGAGTTCCCTAAAAGGGGATCCCTCAATCTGATCCACTCCAGTTAGTGTTCTTATCAGGCTGATCCGTCTCCGCTGGACGTTAAACTCGAGGTATACCCTATGCAAAACATGGGAAGCTGAGGAAAACCTTAGATACATGCCTATAGAATATGATTCCCCACGCTCTATGTGGGATGCCTCGGGCTTCCGCGCCCTCGATAATCCTTATAATAAGGGACAAAAGACAGACATGCCAATTCCATAGCATTCAGACATGTTAATGACACCTCGACGTGACTACTCCCCCGACTGAAGGTTGCTGCCCTGACAGGACCCTTTGGAATGTCCTGACAGAAGCTGTGTAATTAACCGGCGTCCATAGAAACATGGAACAGGGAAGAGTTTCATGAACAACATATTAACTCTATGAGGGAGACCCAGACTAGGTAACAAGTTCCATGGAGGAATCCACGGAAGGAAGAACCGACATCCCATCATCCCATTTAAATCAAGGAGCAAACGCCCCTGAATAAGGAATGGATGTCACCCGCCTTTGGAAACCAGGAATGTGGGGCAATACAAGATTCGCGCCTATCGCTCCCAAGCGGACGGACGCGCGCTCCCCAGAGAAAGCGTCAGAAACAGAAATGGTGAACCTGATATGAAATTCTTCTCCTCAATGTGGAGATTAGTAGCGTTCAATACATCAGTAGATTGACGTGTCACCAGATCCAGATATCCGTCACCGGGTCCAGCCAAGAAAATAGTAGGCCTAACGTGAAACTCACCAGAAGTTGGAGCAGTAGAACACGGGGTATTCTGTTCTGCATCGTTTTCGGCGTGGATCCCTCTTACCTTCCACGGATGATGGGATGGAACTAGGGCACTGGTTGTCGATTTCTTTTCCTCACAATGATATTGTGTTAATATCCCTATTTCTCAAGAATCAGGTTGCTGCTATAGGAACACGATCACCGCCCACTCGCCTACGCAAGGGCATGGGAAATACCAGCACAACCACTCAGCATGGCTCCACCGCTGCCACAACGTCATCTGTATCCAAGAGTGTGGGTCTACCATGCCCCCTCTCCCCATCAGAAGTAATCCAACGAAGGGTGATTAACGACCTCATACGTCGTTATGAGGAGGAGCGAATAATCCCAACCTAGGATATGGCCCACCTGGACATGGAGGCATCCAGGCCCCGCCGTCAATGCCGCCCTCAAGGGCCGTGCAGTGATCCCCTGCTCCCCACCACAACATTCAATCGTTTCAGGAGCCTGTCCCCGGAATGCCTCGCCAACTCCCTGCCTTATGATGATGAGGTGAGTGATGTCCAGATTAGACTGGTCAGAGTCCTGATCCAAGGAATCCAAGAACGGGCCCCCACCTGGCCGCATCAGCGCCGCTGTCCGACCTTTTCAAAGGAGCAGGTAGGCTATGGCCTTACACCACCAGCACCAGCTCGCCTGAATCGACGCCAGCATTGGGCCCGAACTGTGGGTGCCCACCAAGGGGCGTCGATGTCGACAACTACTGTGGCCCGAGCCGCGGCCGGTGTCTATCATGAATTCCATGCATACACTGAGTAGGAACACCCCTACACCCGACCGGGATCGAGGCCCCAACTGCCACACGGGCAGGGTGGGTAGACTCTCCGGGTCGTAGGCCCGAGTGTTGATCACCGCGAACCAACCTGCGGTGATGTCACCCCATACGGAGGTCCTCCCCGTACCACCACTCCACAGAGCATGGGCCTTCCCTGCCCTGATGTTTTTTGTGGAGGTATGCCCTGTGCTACCCCAAAGCCGAATGAAGACCTGCCTCGCGGCAGTGAAACTCGGCACAGAAGTCTTTCTCGTGCCCACCACACTGGGTATGGAATTCCTCCTCCTGCCCCCGACCGTCGATATGAAGGGATTGCCCATTCAGTGCCTTTCCAACATGGGGATCTTTTCTACATTCTCTCCACAATCGATGAAGGTCCTCCTCACCCTAGAAACCAGAGGAATGAAGGTCAGCCTCGCTCCACCCGCACCAATCAGGGAGGTCCTCCCCATGCCCCTGCCATCTTCAACGGAGGTTTCTACCACTCAAGTGTTGTCCATGGAGGTCATCCCCATGTTCCCTTCGACATTATCCCCAGTTCCCCTCGCACCCCGACCGTCTCAAGCGGATGTCCTCTATACCATGGCGCCAGCACGACCCCGAGATTACATGTCGGGAATCATCCTAGTCATGAAGTGCCATCTAGGGATTGGTGGGAGGGTCATTGTCACCATAAAAGAATCCTGGGAAAGCCAGGGCGGAGATCAAATCGGCCCGCTTCTCAGATTCTGAGGCAGCATGCGACTCGACATCAGAACCCTCCCATCATTCCTCCACATTAAGGAGCACGGCGGGAAAAAGGCGTGTCAGCCTCATCCTTCAAGAATGTGAAGTCCATCGGATTCCCACATCTCTTCGCAGGTACATCCAGGAGGAGAAAATTGTGGGAATCCCGCAGGTTCTGACCATACAGTCACCACCGTCATCACCAAAAGTACCCTCTACTTCGACCAAAGATCACGGAGAGCTATTTTGGGGAATGACGTGGTTGAGTGACAAGGTGACCCATCACTGGTAATTGCGATCCCTGCACCAGAGGTTGTGGCTATCATCTCATCGTATCGTGACATTGTGGTATATCACTGCACTCTTCGGAGGATGGCCCAAAATTTGGTGGCCAGTCTTCTCGTTTTTCGTATTCTCCTCCGCCCAGTTTACTGTCCCAGAGGTCAGCCTCAGTACCACTACCGGTTCCTCAGCCACCTCTAGTGGATGAGTGGGGAAATACGGAGCCAGACCCTGAATTCGAGTCCAGGATCTTATGGAACATTCTCGTAGAAGATCACTTTTCGGAGAAGTTCTAGCCAATGTTAACGTCAAAATTTTTTCCGCCATAATCCCTCACCCCGTAGGAAGTCGAGTGCTTCCGTCAAAACCTATGGGCGACAGACATCCTTATTTGAAATCAACGAGTGTTGTACCCTAGGATCCAAGTGCAGTTTGAGGAAATCGGCGATCAATGTCGTCTGGTCGATTTGGCTGCACTCCCCGTGGCCCAGTGCCCTGAGTCACCAGGTTGTCAGAGTGCTCTCCAACAAAAATGCATTCAGAGTTTCAAGGTACTTCACAAAATCATTAGGGAGGATACCCTCCATGTGCAAGTCTGTGGCTGGGGACATTATGTTGCCCTCCTCTTCAGTCCTATCCGGCGGAAGCCTGATTTGTTATGCGATATTGAGGACATTCTCCCAAGAAGGGTTGCGGTCTACATGGATAACATAGTGGACAAGGAAGATGAGCTAGAGTTTCTTGATGGATATTTACCCCATGAAGTTGTACCACCACTGCTGGAACCATCAGGGAGGATTACTCGCTAGTAGAGGAACCTTCTAGGCCTCCCTTTCGTTGTTACTCAGTCAGAATGCCGATAAGGGTAAAGAACATGTCAGAACTGTCAAGCACTCCGACCCGTCCGCCTCAGTACAAAAGATGGACGAAGACCCCGAGAAGGCCATGTTGCACCGGTAACTTGCTGAACAGAAGAAGCTGGATGATGAACTCTTAGTCAAACACGCTATCGAGAGGCGACCCGACTATGGTGATCCTATACCGGGGCAGCAGGGGCAGGAACAATTTCCCCCCGGCGAGATGCCTCCAGGCAACCCCGATCATGCTACTCCCACGGAAAGGGAAGAAGCCAGAACTAAGGTCAAGAGGGAGCGATACGTCTTGACAAACCCTCTTGAACGATGAAGCAATCCGAGGAATCCATCCTAGGTTCCCCCCGCCACCCCAAAGGTCTGTTCCGCAAATCGCTCCATGAGTCACTGAATTCATTTACGGTGTCGAAGAGCCCGACAACGCACTCGTAGTTACGGATCCCCATCAAGATGGGGACCCCCACCCGGATGATCATATAGCGACACTCATCACCCTCCTCGAGGCATTGGAAACGTGGCATGTAGAAGTCCCACCAGATGGCAGGCCATATCCTGCATGGTTGGATGATATTCCTGCATCTTCGGGTTATGGGAATCCCACTTTCTCGCCCTTTAAAGGGACTAGGGACCCACCGCAGCACTTGGATCACTTTTCCTCCAGGTGTGGCCCCATGTTGGGGACCCTGGAAGAACAGGAAGCCACCAAGCTCCGATGTTTTGTGCAGTCATTGGATGGCCCTGCATTTGTCTGGTACAACCAGCTCCCTATCAGATTAGTGACCGGCTGGGAGGATCTCTGCTGGCAGTTCTTATACCAGTTCAGCTCCACCATGCGAAATACTAGCATCACAGACCTCTTCATGTGTAAGCAAAGGCCTGATCAGAAATTCGCGGACTTCATCACCCGGTGGAAGGGGCTTACATACTCCCTCCACATGCCACTAACTCCAGAGAAATTACTTACAATGTGCATAGGGAATGTTAAAACAGAACTGGTTCCTTCCCTGATCACCAAGAACTACCCCGGAGGGTTTCATGACTTGTCAGATAAGGCTCAGCGACTCGAGGATGCTCTACAACGGGCAATTCAGGCACGTCTGCTACCCCCTGTGATCCCAGTCAGAAGGGCTTCCAAATCTGAGCCTACCGCGGTGGCCCAAGTAGAAGCCCCTAGGCAGATAGAATTGATGCCAGAGGCACCGGCTCCGCAACCCTGCAGAGGCCCTCCACCTCAAGCACAGTCTCCTGCCCAGCAGTGACCACCTCAGAACCGAAAGGTTCCCCCATGCAATGCGCCACCACCGCCTAGGCGGGACAATCAGGATCCACCTCCTCAGCAGGCCCCTCTGGCCCCTCGTCTGGGCCAGGCTCCCAGAGCCCCTTATATGGAAATAAGGCACCAGACTTACTCGTTCAATGAGAATAAGGTCCCTAAAACATTCAAAGTGCCCTAGAGCAAGGGATTGTGCACTTACCTGAGTGCAGAAGGTCGGCATAGGTGGATCTCACTGATCGCGCCAACTATTTCCCCTATCATTGGATTCTAGGGAACACCCTCAAGTAGTGATATGTGTTTAAAGACTGGATCCAAGACCAGGTCAACAACAACATAGTTAGGTTGGGACCAACCCTGACACAAGTGGCAGGTATCTTCGTAGGGTCAGAAAGTGGTAGCGACGACGAAGGCGAGTGGCAGCAGGTTCCTGTAGGATCGAAATATAATATGAGATGCTCAATATACAAGAGGGGGGGTGAATTGTATACTTTAAAAATTCCTTTGGAACCTTTAAAGTTAGTTATGAATAACTAGAGTTTCCTTAAGAAAAGGAAAGGGCTAAGTATAACAAAGTTAAACTAAGTAAATTCACAACACCTCTAACACCGAACTGAACTTGGAAAGTGATTCCAAAAGTAGGTTCCGGAAATATGATTCCGGAAATTGAAACTTAACAAAAGTTACAATATGAGATTCTACCTTAAAGCGTATAGAATCTAAACTAATCAGAGTAAGTAAGGAAGTATAAGAAAGTTATACTTTCCTTAAGATACAAATTGCAGCGGAATAAAAACAAGTAGTAAAACTACTAGTAACAAGATAATAGTCTTTTAACCCAAAGAGAAGGGTATCCAACAACCTTGGATAAAGGTCCCTTGATTTATACTTTCAAGCAAGTCTATCTTACCGACACCAGGGTAAGCCCTCGATACGAAGATCGGAGTCTCTGTCTTGTTATCCCCGCAAGCCCTCAACTTCAAGGTAGTTGGTAACCTCTGTCTTTCTCAGCAAGAAAGCCCTCGATCTTTAAGGTAGTCGGCACCTCTGTCTTTCTCAGCAAGAAAGCCCTCGATCTTTAAGGTAGTCGGCACCTCTGTCTTCCTATCCCCGGAAGCCCTCCAATGTAATCACCAACATTCAGAGTCACACGAAGCTTTGAGAGTTAATAAGAGACTCTCTCTCTAGAAATCACTTCAACAGCATGTATGCACTTTTTCAGCAATCAGCTATGCAACAGCCATCAGCACCGATCTCTTTCAAATGAGCTCTTATTTATAGGTAAGGTCGGCTCCTTCTCCAACGGTCATATTTTCCTTAATGTTCGGAGGGACCAGTACACGTGTCACTTAGACAACGGTTAGTTTATAACAAAATGGACGACATCGTTTTATAACAAAACAAGTGAAACAGAATGTACGACATCGTTTTAAACTCTAACATAAAGGTTCGGAATGAAAACTTCGGAGTAAAGGTTCGGAGTGAATAAATTAAGAGTGTATAAAACAATGATAATCAGATTCTGTTTAATAGGTGAATTCGGAATGAGAATTCGGAATAGGAATTCGTCATCAGAAATCGTAATGAGAATTCATCATCAGAATTCGTAATGAGAATTCATCATCAGAATTCGTAATGAGAATTCATCATCAGAATTCGTAATGAGAATTCGTCATCAGAATTCGTAATGAGAATTCGTCATCAGAATTCGTAATGAGAATTCATCATCAGAATTCGTAATGAGAATTCATCATCAGAATTCGTAATGAGAATTCAGAATGAGATTTCTTCATTAGAATTCGTAATGGGAATTCTTCATTGGAATTCGTAATGAGAATTCTTCATTGGAAATCGTAATGAGAATTCTTCATTGGAATTCGTAATGAGAATTCTTCATTGGAAATCGTAATGAGAATTCTTCTTCAGAATTCATAATGAGAATTCGGAATGGGATTTCTTCATTAGAATTCGTAATGAGAATTCTTCTTCAGAATTCGTATCCTGAATTTGGAATAGAACTTAGTCAGAGTTCATATCCGGAATTCGGAATGAAACTTCCTTATAGTTCTTGTCCAGAATCCGAACCCTAAAACAGAATGCTTTATATCAAAGTTTCAATGATTCCGAGAAAATGAATCCAAAACTTATACTTAAGAAAAATATGAATGAAAATATGATAAGGATAATTTTTCTTATAAAAGCGATTTTCCTTAAGAAAGCAATTTTCCTTATAAAAGAAATTTTCCTTAAGAATGCAATTTTCCTTAAAGATAAGGTGTTTGTGATTTTCAAAACAAGAAGGAATGGAAAAGTCATAAGGAAAACCTTATTGACTCAACAATCTCCCCCTTTTTGGAAAGCACAAACATCCTTACGAAAAAGCTATTCTAAGAAGAAAGAAACACATTAAAGCTTATCTCCCTTGGTTTAAGGATATAGATGAATACGACTAACTCCCCCTTAGGCTTTGAAACTCTAAGGATCGTATTCATATTTCCGGAGTGATGTTACATAAGAAGGTCTTCTTTAAGAAAAACTCCCCCTTAAACAAACTCTTATTAGAGTTCTATTTCCTTGGGTATTTTTCTTTCTCCCCCTTTGATAAACTCTTATTAGAGTTCCTCTTTTTCTTAAGGATATTTTCCTTCTCCTCCTTTGTGATTTTCAAAAAGAATTCGAGGGAATGGAAAAACTTAACAAAGTACCTGAAAATTAGTAATGACAACAATAGAAACAACAAGTATAACTTTCATTAAAATTGGAATCTCGACAACAAAGGAAAAAAAATACAACAAAAAGATCGGATTGGTTATTTCGGATCTTTCTCCTTCGACATTATCCCCTTAAGAATCGTCTTGATCTTCTTTAAGTCTTTGTGATCTTCCTATGCTTGCTTCTCTAAGAAGACTATTCTTGCGGACTGAGCTTTAATTATTTCTTCCTGAGCCTTCAACTTTTCTTCCTGAGCTTTCATCTTCTCTTCCTGAGCCTTCATCCTTTCTTCAAACTCGATCTGATAATCCCTTTCATATTTCCAACTTTGATTAACGGAATTGAGCTTTCCATTCAGATCTCTCACTTCCTGAATCCGAAAGTTCTTTTCCTCTGTCAATTTCTCTTCGAAGGATGCAGTCAACTCATTAATCTTCTTGTCTTCGGTTTCAAAGGCATACTTAACATTATCTTGAAACTCATCAAGCAACCTCATTTCTTCCACATTCTTCTTCGACCAGCTCGTCATCCTCTTACAAGATCTTTTATGAGCTTCGTAACCAACAAAGAATGTTTTGAACTGAGCTTCAATCTCAACACACTTATCCATAACCATCGATACAGAGTCGGTTTTCTGATTCAACGCATGTTGGAGAATCTGGCATCTAGAGTCAATACTAGAGAAGGTTGGAATGGTTCCCACCAACTTCTTTAAGGACTGAACAACAAAGTCATGCCCCAACGAGGATGACTCCGAATCCGAAACCTTGCTAGGAGAATTTTCTTCCTCAATAAGCTCCAACTTCCTCTTAGACGAACTAGCAGCTTCCTTCCTCTTTCTTACTACTGAGCTCGGAGTCTCAGTAAGAATTTTTTTTCCCTTATCTTTTTCTGGAATAGAGTCATGTTCCGGAGTTTTCTTTTCACTGTCAGAAACTTGAACAACCAAATCTTCCTCATCAGCAACTTCTTGAACACCAACCTCTACGTTTCCCATCTGAGCAATATCATGTAAAAGTTGTTCTTCTTCTCCATGATAGGCAACTTCTTCTTCCCCTTTCTCTTCTTCTAATTCAGGAGTAACAAGCTTAGAAGATTGAGCTTCAGATGTTCGGAGTGACAAGTGTTCCGAAGGAGTTCCCTTATACTCATCTACTTGCTTTAGCACATCTCCTGTCTCACCACTTCCTTCAACAGCCTCTTCCTTACCGGCTTGGATGATTCCGGATCAGCAGATTTCGGAGTCACTTCTTCTTGAGGAGGTAAATCAATAAACTTCCCAGACTTCTTGTCAAAAGATATATTCATTCTTTTAAGCGTGCCATCACTAAGCAGCATGATCTTGCAAACTCTCGGCTTAGAACTGCAAGCTACCTTGAAAGATTCTAGGCACCGAACTATGAGCTTTGATAATATTGCTGGGTACATTATGATCTGAGCTCTTAGATTCCCCTTCTTCAAATTCTCAATATTAAGAAGAATATGCTTCATCAAGTTAAACTTCCTTAGATTTATCAGGAAATCTAAGATATATATCTCACTCTTCTTCAAGCTATCCTTATCACCTTTTCTCGGTACGATAAGTCCTTGCACCCATAACTCCAGAATCCAGAAGTTTGTAGATAGGCTTGCAATTTTCGGAGCCTTGTCATCATCCAATCCGAGAGTTTCTAAGGCCTTTTCCTTGTTGAAGCTACCCTTGGAGTCCGGCAATACGTGAGAAATAAACTCAGCTTCACCTTCATAAGATAACCCTACCAAGCTTGCAGCCTTAGTGTAAGAAAGCTTATATGTCTTGCCATACGATTTGAACGAAATTTTTTCTCTATTATCTTCCTCGAAGAAAGCAACTGACTCATAAAATTCAACAAGAAAATCTGAGTATACTTCATCTTGGTTGCCGGTTTTAGATACCGCAACATCCTCCCAGCCATTCAACCTGATATTCTTTGGGATGACAGAATCATAGTTGCTGAAGAAAGTCGGATGAACTATCCTTTCTCTGTATACTAACCACTGAGATATAGGCTTGGTTGAAGACATTTCTTGAGAAGCTAACTCCGCAGACATTCGGATCTGAAGTTCTCTGGGAAATTCGAAACAGAGAAGATTGAAGTTCGGAGCGGAGAAAACTGTGGTTCGGAATGGCCTTAAATCGGAGAGTCAGAGCTTCAGGACGCAAGAGCTTGAAACCGATGTGGGACAAGAAATTGGGTCCCCTTTATATAGGCAATGGGATGACCGTTCACCTTCCACGATTGATCTAACAGTTTAGAATGAACTGAGATAAAATCTGACGGTTGAGAGCTCGAATCCGATCTTTTTGAGGTTTTATTAAAACTAAAAATTAAGAAAAACCATGATCCGAAGACACAATACAAGAAAATTCCAGCAAGTAAAATATGATTACGAAATCTTGAGTAAGGAAATCATACCTTTCGGATCAGCTTAGGAAAGTTATTCATAATGGGTAATATAAAGACGACTACGAGAAAGTCGATACGAAAAACTAAATACAAAAAACTCAATACGAAAAACTAAATACGAAAAACTTAATACGAAAAACTAAATACGAAAAACTTAATACGAAAAACTAAATACGAAAAACTTAATACGACAAACTAAATACGAAAAACATAATATGAAAAACTAAATACGAAAAACTTAATACGAAAAACTAAATACGAAAAACTTAATACGACAAACTAAATACGAAAAACTTAATACGACAAACTAAATACGAAAAACTTAATACGACAAACTCAATACGAAAAACTTAATACGACAAACTCAATACGAAAAACTGAATACAAAAAACTAAATACGAAAAAGAAAATAAAAAACTTGTTATGGAAGATTCAGTACGAAAATTCCGTTATGAAAATACCAGTACGAAAGTTTTTCATTCCGGAAATTTTCAATACGAATACTTCCATTCCAGAAGTATTCTGTACGAAAATATCCATTCTGGAAAATTTTCATTCTGGAAGTTTTCATTCCGGAAATCATTGTTCCGAAAAGTTTGAAAACAAATTTTGAAATTTTTTTTTAAAAAACCAAATGTACTCCCCCTATGAAAAGGAGTTTATTACGGTAAGGAGATTTTTTCAGCAGAAAGTTAATTAAGAAAGATTACCTTATGGTTATCATTCCTAAATTCTGTTTAATATATTCAAATCTATCAGAAGGCAATGATTTTGTGAATATATCAGCAAGTTGATCTTGTGTTCCGATAAACTGATGAATAATATCTCCTTTAAGTGTGTGATCCCTAAGAAAGTGATGCCTAATATCTATGTGTTTTGCACGAGAGTGATGTGCAGGGTTTTTACTTAGGGCAATGGCACTTTTGTTATCACACAAAATTTGAGTTTTAGTAAAACTCAAGCCATAGTCTGTGAGTGTGTGTTGCATCCACAACACTTGTGCACAACAACTTCCAGCTGCTACATATTCAGCTTCAGCAGTGGAGAGTGCAACTGAATGTTGCTTCTTGCAGGACCAAGAAACTAATGAATCTCCTAAGAAATGACAAGTTCCGGATGTACTTTTTCTATCCATTCTACATCCACCAAAGTCAGCATCAGAAAAACTTTTTAGAACAAAATCATTTCCAGAAGTATAAAATAATCCTAGATCCATGGTTCCCTTAAGGTAGCGATAAATTATTTTTACTGCCTTTAAGTGATATTCCTTAGGATTGGATTGATATCTTGCACATAAGCATACTGAAAACATTAAGTCTGGTCGACTAGCTGTTAAGTAAAGTAGACTTCCTATCATACCTCTAAAAGATGTTTGATTTACTGGTTTCTCAGCTTCGTCAAGATCTAAAGAATTTGAGGTACCAATGGGAGTACATATACTTTTAGTGTTGTCATAACCATACTTTTTAAGAAGATCTTTAAAATACTTATGTTGAGATATGTATGTTCCTTCTGGTTTTTGAGAAATTTGAAAACCAAGGAAAAATGTTAACTCACCCATCATACTCATTTCAAACTCAGATTTCATTAGACTAGCAAAAGAGTCAGTCAAAGATTGCTGAGTTGAACCAAATATAATGTCATCAACATAAATTTGAACAATTAAAACATTTTTCTTATCTTTCTTTATAAAAAGGGTTGGATCTGCATTTCCCTTAACATAGTTATTTTGAAGAAAAAATCCAGTGAGTCTATCATACCATGCTCGTGGGGCTTGTTTAAGACCATACAAAGCTTTGGTAAGTCTAAAAACATGATCAGGATGTTTTGTATCTTCAAAGCCAGGAGGTTGTTCAACAAAAACTTCCTCTTGAACATAACCGTTAAGAAAAGCACATTTCACATCCATTTGATAAAGTTTGAAATTAAAGAATGCTGCAAAAGCAAGTAGAATATGGATAGATTCAAGTCTAGCTACTGGAGCATAGGTTTCTTCATAGTCTATTCCTTCTTGCTGATTATAGCCTTTAGCAACGAGTCTAGATTTATTTCTTACTATGACTCCATTTTCATCACATTTATTTCTGAAAACCCACTTTACTCCAATAACAGAAGTTTCCTTAGGTCTTTTAACCAAGATCCAGACTTTATTCCTTTCGAATTCATTTAATTCATCTTGCATTGCTTTGATCCAATCATCATCACCTAAAGCTTCATCAGTGCTTTTAGGTTCTAATTGGGAAAGAAATGCTAGATGTTCTACTTCATTTCTTAAGGAACTTCTAGTCCTTACAGGTTTATTTACATCACCAATGATACTATCACTGGGATGATTCTTAAGAAACACCTGATTTGGGTTTTGTAAAACCTGTTCATCAACATAGGGTAGAAAGTCTTCTGGGGTAAATGTTTCAGAAGTATCTTCTGGAAAAATTTCCTTATCAGAAGGTTCTTCTATCAAAGGTTGATAATCAGTTTTTGAAAACACATCCGAAGATGTAAGTTGGGATGGTTTAAAAACAAAAGGATCAGATTCATCAAATATTACATGTACTGTTTCCTCAACAGTACAAGTATTTTTATTAAAAACTCTATAATCCTTAGAGGTTGTGGAATAACCTAAGAAAATCCCTTCATCTGATTTTGGTGAGAATTTATGTAAGTTATCTTTAGTATTAAAAATGAATACTTTGCAACCAAAAACCTTGAAGTAGGAAAGTCTAGGCTTTCTACCATTCCATAACTCATAAGGAGTTTTATTAAGAAAAGGTCTAATCAAAACTCGATTTATAGTATTACAAGCAGTACTTACAGCTTCAGCCCAGAAATGTCTAGCAGTAGAATATTTACTCAACATGGTTCTAGTTATCTCTTGAAAATTCTATTTCTTCTTTCAACTACACCATTCTGTTGAGGAGTTCTAGGTGCTGAAAAATTGTGAGTAATACCTTTCTTACTACAAAAAGTTTCAAAATCAGAATTTTGAAATTCTCCTCCATGATCACTAGGAATAGTTTTCAATGGAATGTTTTTCTCATTTTTAACTTGAGCTCTAAAACTTTTAAAATAAGAAAAAGCTTCAGATTTCTTTGCTAGAAAATAGACCCAAGTAAATCTAGTGTAATCATCAACTAGAACAAACACATAGTATTTTCCTCCAATGCTTCCAGTTTGTGTTGGACCAAAAAGATCCATGTGCACCAACTGTAATGCACTAGTTGTTGAGACATCACCGATTGACATGAAACTAGATTTATGTTGCTTGCCATATTGACAACGATCACAAACTTTAGAAGAATCAAATCTAAGCTCCGGTAGATCCTTAACAAGTTTCTTCTTAGAGAGTTTACATAGGTTTCTTATCTTACAGTGTCCTAATCTTCTATTCCATAACCAAGAATGATCTTCCATTTCACTTAGGCAAGGTAAATCTTGGCTTCTTAGGTCTTCTAAGTTTAAAGTGTAGACATTCTCTTGCCTGTTGGCTGAGAGAATAAATTCTTCCTTGGAATTGTGAACTAAGAATTTATTATTCCTAGAATTCACAAGGTAACCTTCATCACATAACTGACTTATGCTAATGAGGTTGTACTTAAGACCTTTAACAAAAATAACATTTGAAATCAAAGTTTTACCTAAAAGAACAATATTACCAATACCAACAATCTCTCCCTTAGCATTGTCTCTGAAAGTTACCTTTCCTCCTTTCATTTTGATAATCTTTTCAAAAAAGATTTTGTTACCAGTCATGTGCCGGGAACATCCACTATCCATGTACCATGTATTGTTGCTGGAACTTTCTTAATTTTCCTGAAATTAAGAACACAGTTAGATTTTCGGAATCCAAACTTTCTTGGATCCGAGATTTCCAGACAATAAAATTTTAGGAACCCACATTTTCTTAGAAAAATAAGCTTTATGAAAACGTAAGGATTGGGTTTTGTTTAAGGAACAATTCTTTGCCCAGTGACCACCACATTGACATTTAGTGCAAAATGGGGCACTTTGAGGAACAAAGTAATTGTTACTAAAAACTGGTTTTTCATGGGTATAACCAAATCCGGATTTATTTCTTAAAGGTCGTATTTGGGAATACATCTTATCAAAATTTTCCTTACCATGGGTAAAGTTTGATAAACACTTATTTAAGGAAAAAAATTCGGACTTGAGTTTTATAACCAAGTTTTTATCCTCAAAATCATTAGTTTTAGAACTAGAGTTAGGCTCGAAAACATTTTTATTAGAAATTACTTTTTCTAATTCTTTAGAAAGTTTGTTCTTCTCAGAACTTACTTCCTCAAGATTTTTTGAAATACTTTCAAAATCAGCATTTTTCTTATCAAGATCTTTAGAAAGATCTGATATCTCTTTAGTAAGAATAGAATTCCTAGAATTTGCCTTATCGAGTTTCTTGTTGAGTTTGGAATTCTCAATCTCAAGAAGTTCAGCAAACCTAGAGACTTCTTCATAAGTAGGTAAAGTATTTTCCTCATCAGAAGATTATTCTTCATCAGAAGAGTTATAATACTTACTATCATTAGGATTTAAAGAAACATTGGTCAATGATTCAGCATTTCGTACCTTAGCCATAAGACAATGATTATCAATAGGTAATCTGGCTATAAGACCAAGATTCTTCTGTCCTGAAGATTCATAATCAGAAGATTCATCTGAAGAGTCACCACCACTGGCACTCCAGGTGTCATTTGCTTTCAGAACTTTCTTAGCTTTGGCTTTATAATACTTCTTCCTGTTCCTGTCTGAATGTCTTTCCTTTCTTTCTTTCTTTTTGAGCATAGGGAAATCTGGTCTAATATGTACAGCTCTTTTGCATTCATAACAAGTAACTTCTCCAACTTTCTTATCTTTCCTGTCCTTCTTCTTATACTTGGATTGAAAGTTTCTCTGTCCAGCTAGCTTGTTCATCCTTCGAGCAAGATTGGCTAATTCATTTTCTGAGACTTCACTCTCACTAGATTCGGATTGGAAAAAGACTTTCTTAGACGTGGCTCTGGTTACTCTCTCAGGAGTCTTAGCTTTCATCTGATTCGAAGTTGTAGTAAAAGCAACAGTACCATTTCCATTCTTCTTCTTGATGTTGTCAGCATCTCTCTTCATTCTGGTTTCATGTTGAAGAAGAGTTCCAAATAATTCATCAAGAGTAATTTGAGTGACCTTCCTGTTCTCATCTATAGCTGTTCTCTTGGATTCCCACTCATTGGGCATAATATCAATTATCTTTTCCACAAGAGCTTCATCATCTAAACCTTTTTCTCCCATAGACTGTAGATTGTTGACAATGGTCATAAACCTTTGTTGAACTTTACAGATAGGTTCTCCATAAGGAAAATTGAAACCATGATATTCATCTCTAAGCATAGCTCTTCTAGTCTCGATCACCTTAGAAGTTCCAAAGTGTGTAACCTCTAACTTCTTCCATATACAGTTAGCTACTTCACAAGAAGAAATTTGGCTACATATATTTCTAGTCATTGAACATAGTAAAGTATTGCATACCTTATAGTTGAGTTGATATTCTTGCTTCTCCTGGTTAGTAAAGGTTCTGACTTCCTTGTCAGGAATTTTATAATCACCAGTAAGAATCACAAAGTTATCTACTCCAGTATTGATAACAAATGTCTTCATACGATCTCTTCAGCATTCATAATCATTACCATCGAATATTGGTGGTCTAGTAGGATTCAGATTGTCAATTGAACCAACATTAATTCCTGCCATACTAAAAATAACTTTGCACACAAACTTGTTAGTAGCAAAGATTCGTAATCACAAAGTTCGGAATGAGAAAAGTTCGGAATAGATATATCGGAATGACAAAGTTCGGAATGGAAAAGTGAGCAAGAAAAACTTGTATGTGAGTACAAGTATTTCAGTAACCTTGGCTCTGATACCAAATGTAAGAATGGTATAGAGTAAGAGGTTTCCAACCTCCCTCTGATACCAATTGTAGGATCGAAATATAATATGAGATGCTCAATATACAAGAGGGGGGGTGAATTGTATACTTTAAAAATTCCTTTGGAACCCTTAATGTTAGTTATGAATAACTAGAGTTTCCTTAAGAAAAGGAAAGGGCTAAGTATAACAAAGTTAAACTAAGTAAATTCACAACACCTCTAACACCGAACTGAACTTGGAAAGTGATTCCAAAAGTAGGTTCCGGAAATATGATTCCGGAAATTGAAACTTAACAAAAGTTAAAATATGAGATTCTACCTTAAAGCGTATAGAATCTAAACAAATCAGAGTAAGTAAGGAAGTATAAGAAAGTTATACTTTCCTTAAGATACAAATTGCAGCGGAATAAAAACAAGTAGTAAAACTACTAGTAACAAGATAATAGTCTTTTAGCCCAAAGAGAAGGGTATCCAACAACCTTGGATAAAGGTCCCTTGATTTATACTTTCAAGCAAGTCTGTCTTACCCACACCCGGGTAAGCCCTCGATACGAAGATCGGAGTCTCTGTCTTCCTATCCCCGCAAGCCCTCAACTTCAAGGTAGTTGGTAACCTCTGTCTTTCTCAGCAAGAAAGCCCTCGATCTTTAAGGTAGTCGGCACCTCTGTCTTTCTCAGCAAGAAAGCCCTCGATATTTAAGGTAGTCGGCACCTCTGTCTTCCTATCCCCGGAAGCCCTCGAATGTAATCACCAACATTCAGAGTCGCACGAAGCTTTGAGAGTTAATAAGAGACTCTCTCTCTAGAAATCACTTCAACAGCATGTATGCACTTTTTCAGCAATCAGCTATGCAACAGCCATCAGCACCGAGCTCTTTCAAATGAGATCCTATTTATAGGTAAGGTCGGCTCCTTCTCCAACGGTCATATTTTCCTTAAAGTTCGGAGGGACCTGTACACGTGTCACTTAGACAACGGTTAGTTTATAACAAAATGGACGACATCGTTTTATAACAAAACAAGTGAAACAGAATGTACAACATCGTTTTAAACTCTAACATAAAGGTTCGGAATGAAAACTTCAGAGTAAAGGTTCGGAGTGAATAAATTCAGAGTGTATAAAACAATGATAATCAGATTCTGTTTAATAGGTGAATTCGGAATGAGAATTCGGAATAGGAATTCATCATCAGAAATCGTAATGAGAATTCATCATCAGAATTCGTAATGAGAATTCATCATCAGAATTTGTAATGAGAATTCATCATCAGAATTCGTAATGAGAATTCGTCATCAGAATTCGTAATGAGAATTCGTCATCAGAATTCGTAATGAGAATTCATCATCAGAATTCGTAATGAGAATTCATCATCAGAATTCGTAATGAGAATTCGGAATGAGATTTCTTCATTAGAATTCGTAATGGGAATTCTTCATTGGAATTCGTAATGAGAATTCTTCATTGGAAATCGTAATGAGAATTCTTCATTGGAATTCGTAATGAGAATTCTTCATTGGAAATCGTAATGAGAATTCTTCTTCAGAATTCGTAATGAGAATTCGGAATGGGATTTCTTCATTAGAATTCGTAATGAGAATTCTTCTTCAGAATTCGTATCCTGAATTTGGAATAGAACTTAGTCAGAGTTCATATCCGGAATTCGGAATGAAACTTCCTTATAGTTCTTGTCCAGAATCTGAACCCTAAAACAGAATGCTTTATATCAAAGTTTCAATGATTCCAAGAAAATGAATCTGAAACTTATACTTAAGAAAAATATGAATGAAAATATGATAAGGATAATTTTTCTTATAAAAGCGATTTTCCTTAAGAAAGAAATTTTCCTTATAAAAGCAACTTTCCTTAAGAAAGAAATTTTCCTTAAAGATAAGGTGTTTGTGATTTTCAAAACAAGAAGAAATGGAAAAGTCATAAGGAAAACCTTATTGACTCAACAGGTCCCAGCTGTGGGTCCCAGAAGTACGACGACTGGATGTCTAGTAAAACCATCACCCATGACCACGGTATCATTCAGGCCTACCTAAATCAGTCAGGGCCTTTAGAAAATGCGACCAGTACCTCTGCATCATCATCTCAGTCGGCCTCTTCCCAAAAGGGAGAGTAGCGACGATGCAAGAAGAAGCAACACGCTCCACCACTGTCATCGTCATCCCGCACTCTCAGTGATTTCATGCCCCCTGAGATGGGAATTCCTCCCAGAATCCACCCAGTGGTGGATGACTCTTCGAGAGACAGTCAGGGGTATGCTTCAGTTAATACTATGGAGCTGGTAAACCCATATATGACTCCTGCTGAGGGGGAACGCCAAGCGAACCTCCCCAACTTCCCAAGCCGACGTCAACGTCAGCAGAACCGCGACCACATGGGTCATCAAGGGATGTCAGCGGGTGCTTTCAACCAGGCCTTGCATGCTACTGAAACCAGAAAACAAGCCCAACACAGAGCTCAGCACGCGCAAACTCATCTGGTTCCCTAAAATCTACCTACACCGTCGTTCGTGCTACTAGATAAGGCAGAGCTGTCTCGTCCGTACCATGGCCAGTCTTGCCCTGCTACAGGCCAATCTTAGTTGTCTGGTCCTCATCTGGAATCTACTCTTCAGGCATCAACTAGCAGGCAGTGGGATGTACCCAGTACCAGCCAGCTGTCGGTCCAGCCGGTAGGTCCCTCCATGCCTCCAACTGCATAACGACCTCCTGTAAGCATAGGCTCGCATTTGGCACGGATGTATGATTTTTTAAAGCACCTTGCCAGCATTACAACAAGGCTTAATACCCTTCAGACTCTTTGCCTCTCATCTGAAATGTGTGAGGCACTTGTTGAGGCCCTAAAGTGCCCCCTCCAATTTGAGACGGAGGTAGTGGCTACATAAGCCTTCCATGCTGAGGCAATTGAGAATGTCGAATGTCAGGCAGTAATCTCATTCTATGGTGAAGATGAAGACCCTCCCATACATGGGAATATTCTCCCACTGTATGTCACTGACTAGTTCAATGGTGTGGAAGTCTTCTGTTGCCATGTTGACACGGGTTCTAGGATTAACCTAATCCCAACTCGGACACTATGAAAGCTGGGTTGTTCTGAGGATGATTTAACTCCCTCCGACCTTAGAATCTAGGGATATGACAGGACCAAGCGATCCCCAATCAGAAAGATCAGCTTGAAGACCCAGTTCGGTGGGCTAATTTCCAGCACCGAGTTCATGGTTGTCTCCCAGGACACCGCGTACAACACATTCATGGGAAGGCCATGGCTCTACATGCATGCATCAGCCCTTTCTTCGTATCACCAATGCATCAAATACTTCCTCAATGGTCGAGTAGGCGTGCTCCAAGGAGATGCATCCCCTTTCACCTCTTGTGAATCCTGCTACCTGGACACCGAATATTACAAGAGTGAGGACAAGAAAATCCTGGCTAGTGAGGATGAAACCGCCCCGGTCACAAGTGATCCCTAGGCAGGCATGGACGACACCTACATCTTCCTGATCCATCGGTTGGAGAACACGACCCCCGACATGGGGAAGTGTTTTTTTGTTTCGTGTACAAGAGAAAGGCATATTCCCAAGTCCAAGTGACAGAATAAAATCACCTCATACTCCTACACAAACCAGGCTTGAGTGATCCTGGAACCCCTTACCCTTGTACAATATTGGGATATCAGGCTCATGGCAATGGCAGAACATTATATGTGTCTCTTCCGCCAGGCTGGAATCAACCTCCTCAGGCCGACGAGTCACTACCGCTTTGATGTCATCTAGCTCGGCCCCTTGGGCCGAAGACCATATGGGATTGGATCGACTGCTTTCATCGCTATGGTCTCAGTGGAACATGAGTCTCCTTATATGTTGACCACTGCTGTCCAAGCTGGCACCAGCCACCGATCATGTTTTGATAACTCAAGAGCATCTCCCCCCACGAAAGATCCCTCAGGTGGAGAATATGATCTTGAGGATTCTCCCCCTGCCTTTGAAGAAGGCGTCTCTACCACGGTCGATGAACTGGTATAGGTGAACCATGGTAGTGAGGCAGATCTGAGACCCACATTGATCAGTGACACCATGCCCCTCGAGGAGAAGCAACAGTACGTGGACTTTCTCAAACAGCACCGTGACGTGTTTTCCTGAAGTTACGATGAGATTCCAAGACTAGATCCCCAGGTTTATATCAACCACCTTGGTCTCCCAATGAACCATCATGAGTTCAACCAGTCTCCTAGAAAGATGCAACCTTTTCACGGTTCCATGGTTGAGGCCGATGATGACAAGCTTATCATATCCAACTTCATCAAGGAAGTTCAGTACCCCCGGTGGCTTTCCAACATTGTGCCAGTGAAGAAAGAAGAATGGGCAGATCAGTGTCTGCATCAACTTCGTCGATCTCAACCATCACTGCCCGAAGGATGATTTTTCCCTCCCAGTGACAGAGTTGTTGATTGATGCCACGGCCGGGTTCCAATCCCTCTCCTTCATGGATGGGTATTCCAGGTACAACTAGATCTGGATGGCCCTAGAGTACAAATATTCTACTGCCTTTAGGGATCCCCAAGGTACATTATGTTACCAAGTCATGCCTTTCTTCCTGAAAAATGCAGGTGCCACCTACCAACAGGTCATGCATCGCATATTCAAGCCGATTGTCGGGACACTGGTGGAATGCTACATGGATGATCTAGTGGTTGAATCTCACCAGCACTAGGACCATCTCAAGGACCTTGAGAAAGTGTTTGGTTTCCTCCGTTCCAGCCACCTGAAGATGAACCCACTAAAGTGTTCCTTCGGGGTCACCTCCGAAAAGTTTCTTGGCTTTGTTTTTAGATACTAAGGCATCGAGATCGACCCGGAGAAGATCAAGGCCATCATCCAAATGCCTCTCTCGGGCAATATTTAGGAGCATCGAGGTCTCCAAGGCTACATAGACTACATACGATGATTCATTGCGAATATGGCTGGCATGTGTAAGCCCTTTTCCCGGCTCATGAAGAAAGGCTCCACCTATGAATGGGACGAAGAGTGTCAGACCGCCTTCGAGGAAATCAAGCATTATCTGCTCCAACCTCCGGTCTTGATGCCACCCATCTCCGGAAATCCACTGGTCCTTTACATGACTCCCCTGGAATGGTCCCTTGGCACACTTCTCGCCCAGAGGAACAATGAGGGAATAGAGAAAATCCTCTACTATCTCAGCCGCATGCTCCTTGATACGGAGTCCAGATACTCCCCTATCGAAAAGTTCTTCCTTGAGCTTGTGTTTGCCGTACAAAAATTTCGGCATTACCTGTAGCACCATGAGGTTCAGTTGGTCTCTTGGGTAGCCCCACTGAAGAACATCCTGAACTGCCCTATGTTGACTTGCCGAGTAACACGGTGGGAGGTGATCCTCTAACAGTTCGACATCAGGTTCCTGCCTCAGAAGGCCATCAAGGGATAGGCATTGGCAAACTTCCTAGCTACCCATCCAGCTGCAGCAGATCAATTCGTGGATCTAGATTTTCCTGATGAGGCAATCCTCTCAGTCGATCATGCCATCTCATGCTGGAAAATGCACTGCAACGATGCCTTCAAGAGCCCCACCGATAGGAGGCTCAACGATCCTAAGCTCAACAGAGTATGTTTGGGTATCATCTTCATCACCCCAACGCAAGCCGTTATTCCGTAATCATTCTTGTTTTCAGAAGGTGGCACCAACAATGAGGTAGAGTATCAGGCTCTCATCACCGGCCTCGAGATGGCCCTTAAGATTGACGTTCCCCATCTGCATGTGAAAGGGGATTCCGAACTGGTAATCAAGCAGGTCAATGGAAACTATGTTGTCTGGAAGCCGGAGCTTATACCATTGATGGAGTGCACCCTCCATCTAATGGCCCAGTTCCCTTCTTCACCAAAGGTTACCCACAACCCTTGGTTATAAAACGGTCGAGAAGATGCTTTGGCCAGTTTAGTTGCGTCCCTCGCAGAACCCGAGCAGGATAATTTGATCATACATGTAGCACATCAGAGATTCATCGCCCCCGTCACCCCAGAGGATAACGATGGCCTGCGGATAAGACACCTTACTGCCGGACCCTCCATGTCAGGGGTCCCAGCTTTTTCAGATGAAGTTGTTGATTCCACTTTCGATTGGAGGGAGCCTTTTGTCGAGTACCTCTAAAATGGTTGCCTCCCAAATGGTCGGGCCGAGCGTGATAGAATCTGATGCCGCACACTGCAATTTACTCTCCAGAGTGGTCCCATCCTTAAGCGGATCCTCTATAAAGAGAGCTTCAATGGTGTTCTCCTCCATTGCATTCAAGGAGTTGAGATTTTTCAGGTCAAGCAAGAGGTTCATGTCGGTTCCTGCGGTGCCCACCTAGCTGGGCCCAAGCTGTCCCATCAGATCTGGAGGTTGGGATACTTATGTCCCTCTATGATCGATGATTGTATTGAGTTTTCCAAGAGATACCACGCATTACAAGTTCATGATAACTATCTGCATCGGCTGCCAGAGCCTCTCCACTCCACCAAGTATTCTTGGACATTTGCGGTATAGTGACTCGATGTCGTAGGACCATATCCACTGGTGATAGCTCATCAATGTAGGTTCATCCTGACTACTGCAGATTTCTTCTCCATGTGGGTAGAGGCAGTTCCACTCAAAGAGTTCAAGGCCCGTTCCGTTGTCGAATTCATGAGCTCCAATATCATCCACCAGTTTGGAGTCCCTCATGCTGTCCACATCCATAATGGAACCAACTTCTAAGAAGTCGAGCTGAAGAAGTTGTATGCCATGTACAATATCCGTTTGAACCATACCTCTCTCTATCATGTATAGGAAAATAGACAGATTGAGGATTTCAATAAAACCCTCTCTAACATTATGCAAAAGATGGTTGGTCAGAACAAGAAGAGTTGGCCGAACTAGACACCCAACGCCCTCTGGGATTATCAGACAGTGACTTGAAATTACACCCAGGTGACCCCATATTTCCTGGTGTATGGGGATGAGGTTGTTCTGCCCATTGAGATCCATCTACCATCGTTACGCACTGTAGTATATGACTAGAAGGAGCCAGATAAGGTGGCCGAAATCTGTCTAGCTGAATTGGAAGCACTGGACGAGAACAGGCTCTGTGCCACGCACAATATGGGAAGGTATCAGAATATGATAGCTAGAGATTTCAACAAGAAGGTCTGCCTTCACTCTTTTCTGCAAGGCGACCTGGTTTTGGCCCTCTGAGCACCAATGATCACTGGCAGGAAACCACCCAAGCTTGATCCCAAATGGGAAGGACCTTACGTCATTCATAAGGTTTACCCCAATGGAGCATACTACCTGGCGACCATGGACGGTGATCGCATAACACCTCCCACCAATGCCATGTTCCTAAAGCAACACATTGCCTGAGCCCCCTAGTCCTGCACGACCTTAAACTGTACAGTCCTGCATGACCCTAAACTGCACATTACGGTCCTGCATGACCTTAAACTGAACCATAGTCCTACATGAAATTAAACTGCTCATCTTCATCTTCCATGATGTTAAACTGGACATTATGGTCCTTCATGACCCTTAACTGCACATTATGGTCCTGCATGACCCTAAAATGCACATTACGGTCCTGCATGACCTTAAAATGCACAACCATCCTATATGAAATTAAACTGCAGCATCGTCTTGCATGACATTAAACAGAAAAATGGTCCGAGCTCTATGACCTTCAACTAAGATCTCCCTCATCCTTACTACAAAACGTTAAACTGCAAGCCAGTCAGGCCTTCCTGACTGAGGCCCAGCCTTAGGCCTTTTGGCCTCTTCGGGCCCCTGGCCCCCGTTCTTTCTGAAAGACATTAAAATGCAATCCAGTCAGACCTTCCTGACTGAGGCCCAGCCTCAGGCCCTTTTTCCTCTTCGGGCCCTTGGCCCCTATCCTTACTACAAGATGTTAAACTGCAATCCAATCAGGCCTTCCTGACCGAGGCTCAGCCTCAGGCCCCTTGGCCTTCCCCGACTCAGACTCTCTTGTGGGATTGTACGGTGTGGTGCGGGATTACATCCTCATTCACGTCGGGTTAGTCACCGTATCGTACATATTCCCAGATGAGATGTGTCCTTCGTCGTGCATGACAATAAACTATGCTTCTAGAACTATGTATGGCTTGATTCCCATCCTAAAGGGATATGTAGGAATGCTCAGATGTCTCATCTTGAGCCCAGCCCCGAGCTCTTCTCTTTGACTGCCCCCCTGGGTATAGTTTCCTCAAAGAGTCCTTGCATGATGAAGAGTAGGCTTCCTTATCCCCACTCATACGTGGATTATAATGGTCACACCATGTTCCCAATCCCGTTCTTCTATCCTCCCAAATCTTTACCACACGACTATAAACTGCATGGCCATCTAGAACTACGTATGGCTTGATTCCCATCCTCATGGGATGCGTAAGAATGCCCGAACACTTTGTCCGTTGGCCCATCCCAAAATCCAAAATCTTCCCCTTGGGTCAAGACATGTGGCAGGATGCACACTTTTGCCCCAATTTACCTTGATCAAGCCTTGACCCGGCTGTGCGTCCCCCTGGAGATGTTCTCCCATTTTGTAGATGGGTACAGCTATGCTTCACCCACTCCTTGACTGGGATTCCATCACATTCTTCATCCGGAAGGGACCCTGAATGGTATGGATGCTTGGCCTAAGGGACCTCTTACCACTTCAGGTCAATGCCCTCGAGGATGTCGAGCAACAATCCAATACAAATCCCGCATTTTGAAAGCGGTCAGCGGTCGACGCTCATTTGTTGCTCCCGTATCAGGTCACCATAGGGATTTTGTGTTTAGAACATGGTAAACAATATCCCGGATCTTCGGGTCCACCCCAAGATGTCCCAAACATCGAGTGCAGTGATTCATTCTACCCCATCCCAAAGGAACAAACTTCCCTCTGGGTGGTGCCAACAGTCAGGCCCCGAGCCCTGATTCTTTTATAGGGATTGTACGCCGGGGTACGGGATTATGTCCTCATTCAAGTCTAGTAACTTTACATGCCGTACGCATTCCCTTACCAAGGCCATGCCTCATGCCTTTTGAATTTTTTAGGCCCTAGCCCAATTTCTGACCCGGATTGTACGGTGTGGTGAGGGATTATGTCCACACTCACAATGGTTTGTTTGTCATACCATACACCTCCTCTGTCCAAGGAGCCCTATTCCCCAACCTTCGTACTCACTGGAAGACGTTAAACTGCGAGTAGGCCAGGCCTTCCTGACCAAAACTCAACTATCAGGCCCCTTGGACTTTTCGGGCCCCCTGGCCCAGGTTCTTTCCTACAAGACTGTGCGGTGTGGTGCAGGATTACATCCCCATTCACGTCGGGTTACTCATCGTGCCGTACACATCCTCATTAGGGTATCCTTCCCCCTGGGTATCTTCTAGAACTATGTGCGGCTTGATTCCCATCCTTATGGGATACGTAGGACCACCCAAGTGTCCAAGCATCAGGTCCAGCCCCATCTTCTGAAAATCTTCATCCCACATTGGCCCCTTAGCCTACCTCTCCTTCCTGAGCCACTTTTTTGACCCTTTTCAGTGGTTCACCAATGTGCCTAAGTGTACTCTGGTTTATTTACCTAGAATGTCAGACTCTACACGGACACATCCACACCTGCTTTTTAGGCTTCGTGTTTCCCTTCATCAGGGCTTTCACTATCTTTCACACCCAAAGGGACCCCAAGAACGGCCTGGATACAACGCCCAAGGGCTCTCCTACCGTTACGTGACAACGCCCCAGAGGGTTTCAAACAAAAAAATCGATAAAAATCCCACGTTACAAATATGGTCAGTGGTTGATTCTGATTTTTTAGTCCCCATTTCAGGCTAATGTGATGTAGATACTGCTTTTCCTCCACGGTCAGAATTCAACCTCCATCGCCACGCCAACCCCATTTGGCCAAAAATGTCGGTTACACGATTCACATCCTTCTCCATTCACATCATGTCCAAGTAGAGTTTTGAAACTCTTGATAATATTCCTCAGTGCGCATCTGCGCATTAGGGGAAAAAAGTAGCGTTAAAGGTGTCCTTCAGGGCTCTTCACTGACTTAACCTCAATGGATGTTCTGGGTATTGCAATAAGAATCTTCCTCCCTTGTTTCCCACACTAAGTTTGACTCATGTGGTATTAGGGATTGGGTCGAGGTCTGCGCTTACTTGGAAAGTTTCCATCCCTCCCTAGTCCAAGCTCTAAGACCATAAACTAATATGTCCTAAGAACTACGTCTGGCTTGATTCCCATCCTTATGGGATACGTAGGACCACCCGAATGTCTACACTTCTAGCCCAGCCCCACTTATTAGAGATCTCCCGATCTCCCGGTCACCTAGGCCCCTTAACATGCCCCTATCTAAGGGGGGATATATAGGAATGAGACAGGGTTTTTGGCACTATTCCCCCTTTTCCCGGGAATACTCCATCCCTCTATTTCCCTCAAGTTGAGTCCCTCGACTCCTTGTAGTGGTTCTCCCATGTGTTAAGAGTACTCTGGTCTAGGACCAAGAGTGTCAGATACAACTTGGTCAAGTTCTTTCCACTTGTCAAGCTTCGTGTTCCCCTTCATTTGGTCTTTCATCATCTTTCATAACCAAAGGGACCCCCAAGAACGGCTTGGATACCAAGCCTAAGGGATCTCCTACCGTTACGGGAAAACTCCCCCGAGGGTTTCAGACAACAAATTGATACAACTTCGGTGTTGCGAATATGGTCAGCGGTCGATGCTAATTTGTTTGTCCCCATTTCAGGCTAGCGCGACTGGATGCTGTGTTGCGAACATGGTCAACAGTAATCCTCCATCTTCATGTCAGCCCCTACAGGCCTTGAATGTTGGTTGCATGATTCACATTATGTTCCACCCCATTGTTTCCATGTAAAATCTCAACACTCTTGGCGCTACCCCTCAGTGTACCTTTGCATATCAGGGGGACAAAGCTGCAATATGGCATCCTTTGGGGCTCCCACGGTCCGAGCTCTAAGACCATAAACTATGATCTCCTCAGAACTATGTTCATCTTGATTCCCATTATCATGGGATATGTAGGATCTCCCAAACGTCTCGTTTTCGGGTCCAGCTCATTTGGGTGCTAATCTATCCCCCTTCATATTTCACCTCTGTGTAAGCCCCTCGTCCCAAGGTTCCTCTCTTGGAATTATGTGCATTATAATATGGGATTATTTCCCCATTCGTGTCAGTTATGTTACCTGGCCCCGTACACATTCCCTGCCTAGCATCGTCTCTGCTATGTCTGTGTTGCCTGACGTTAAAATGCATGCTTGGTCCTATTAAACGACCCTAAACTGTAACATTATCGTCCTGGCCGCACGACATACAACGACACTGCATTGTGATGACCCCATCATAGAGGACATCATGTTGGGTATTGGTCACATGCCATTCCATTTGTCAATTCCTATCATGGCTTGATTCTTGTGGCGACACCAGGGCTTGATACCCTAGGCTCGCCGATTCACAAAAAAAACCACTCACCTTAAAGGACATACAAGATTTATCAAATTCCACTTATTTTGGTGCAAGGGCCTTGCCCGCACTCCCCTTTTTTCCCTGCCACTGACACCATACCATGCCACCATTCAGAACTACATATGGCTTGATTATCATCCTCATGAGATACGTAGGAGTGCTCGGGCACCTCCCCGGTGGCCCAACCTAACTTCTGTGTTCAGTCCCACGACTCGAGCACTTCCCTATAGATCACATGGTAAGTGGGAATTATGTCCTCATCATTGGGTTTTGTAGCCACCTTACTGTGTGTCCCCTGCTCTCCTTACCCATACATCGTACGAGTTCTAAGACCATAAACTAAGACCCTTTCAAGAACTATGTGCAGCTTGATCCCCATCCTCCTGGGGTACATAGGAATGCCTTTTCACTTCTCTCAGGCCCAGCTCAACTCTCGTTTTTGGTCCCATGACCTAAAAAATTCCTCAAGGGGGTTGTGCGGTGTGGTGTGGGATTATGTCTTCATCCACGTCGGGTGTTTTGTAATTACCCACCACGTGCCTCCTGTGTTTCCCCCCATCCATGGTCTGAATTGTACAACCCTAAACTAAGATCTCCCTATGGGAAGGGACTTGAATCCCTCAATTTAATACGTATCATTAACGTATTTGAATGCATTTTGACAAAAATCCCGAAGTATGGAATTTTCATGGGGACATCCCCTCATTCCATGTCCAAGCTTTGTATGCACACTATTTGGATCCTCGTCCTCTCCCACATCCGAAAGGACCCTCGGACGACATGGATGCTAGGATTAAGGGATCTCCATGGATGCTAGACCTAAGGGCCCTCCAATCATTTTGGGCCAACATCCCTAGGGATCTCTGACAACATTTGCGACATGGTCCCATGTTTCGAACATGGTCAATGGTCGACCCTCAGTTGTCTGTCCCCACTCCAAGATAATGTGATATGGATGCTGTGTTTCTGCAATGGTTAATAGTTATCCTACATCCTCACGCCGCCATCATTGTGATCCAAATTTCAAGTGTCATGATTCACACATATCCACTTCCTCATGTTCAAGTGGAATTCCAACATACATGGTTGTACCTCTTCGCGCATCTAGATGCGCCACATGGACGTGTTAGTGTCATTGGTACGGTATTCACCGATCATCCATTCTCCCTAACCTACCCCTTCTTGTGTCGGGAAAGTTCCCCATTAATTATTGTTTCCCACATCGAGAACGACTCACGTGGCCTTAGTAGTTTTGGTGGGATATGTACCGGCACAACCAGGCTTCTCTTCGTCCTACATGACGTTAAACTATGTTTCCAGAACTACGTGTGGCTTGATTCCCATCCTCATGGGATACGTAGGGACACCATGATATTTTACCTAGGGTCCATCCCACAAGAATCATAAATCATGTTCTTCCCCTTTCCGCCCCCCTGGTCGGACCCCTCGTAGGGGACCGTGTAACCATAACTCTACCCTGAACAAGATCAGGATTCCCCAAGATGATATTGGGAAGTGGAAAACCACCTCGCCAGAGAGACCCTATCTAAAAACAAAAATAATGATCCATGATCAAACTGATGCACCCATATGGCGTACTCCCACCACAGTGGTGTAATTTTATGAGTGTTGGATTCTGGTCAGACAAAACATCACTCCATATTCCACGCTTCACGTGCCCCTTATTCGGACCCTCGTCCCCTTTCATGTTTGGAGGAACCCCCTAACAGTATGGATGCCCGACCTATGGTCCGCCTGCTATCCTGGGCCAATGTTCTGGATGACTGGTCACATTTGGAGGGACCCCCTAATAGTATGGATGCTCGACCTATGGTCCGCCTACTGTTCTGGGCCAACATCTTGGAAGACTGATCAACGATATTTGAGTTAGGCCCCATGTTGTGAACATGGTAAACGGTCGGCCCCAATTTTTTGTCCCCATTTCAGGCTAACGTAGTAAGGATACCGTTTTTCCGCCACGGTTAACAGTTTTCCTTTATTGTCATGTCACCTTCAAAATGTTCCGAATCTTGGGTATCATGATTCACACGTCCCATTACCACCTGTTCGGACCTATTTCAGTGCCCCTGGCGTTGCGTCGTTTGTGCATAAGAGCGCAATGGGAAAACAGTAATTCGACTGTTTTGAGAACTTCCTTATCTAGTCGGGCCTCTCCTATTTCCTGGAAATTGTGACCGGTTATCCAGACCCTGGGTGCATGAAATTTGTTTTACCCTCCTATGTTTGGATGGGACTATGAGGTGACTATCTCTTGTTTATCACATCGGGCCAGACCCACGTGAGCATAGGGAATTGTCGTTGGACGACCCACAGACATTGCAAGGATGAAAAATGAACCAATGAAATCAACGGAACTTGTGCATGCTATGACATTCAAAAAAATTTAAAGAACGAAACTACGTTTAAGGGTTTGTAATCATTACAGTACTCGGGGGTCAACTCCCCCCATGTACGGACTGACCCCGTGAAGAGAGTGTTGCAGCTCCACCACCCTTTGACTTGTGGCATCCAGGAATTACTGCCGCTGACTTAGCTCCCGCTCCTCCTCAGTAGCGATGGGACGTACTTCATCGGACCCCACTTGGGCCCTCTCTATGTCAACCTGAATGACATCCATCTCTCTGGAAGCCTGCCTCATACGCTCTTCTACCTCTGCCATCTGGGCCTTCAATCGTGAGATCAGCTCAGATTGTGCATTGAGAGAGGCCGAGGGATCATCCTCCCGGGCCTGCAGTTGTTTGACCTCATTTTCAGCCTCCTGGAACATCTTGACATTCATTTCATTCCTCCGCTGCCAGCCCACGCTAAGCCCACAATCATATTCCCAGATCTTCTCTGCCATGGATCTCGGAAGAGAATATGATGACGCTGGGAAGCCACTCCCCCAGTGCATAGTTCGTGCAACCGCGAGAAAATTCTGTCCATTTCATTCAACCATAGTGCTTGGGGGTGTCATTTATGAATCACGTGATCAGCTTCCATGATCAGCGACAGACCATTCTTATGTCTTCTTCATCGGAGGCCATTTCATCCCAATCCACGTGATTGGCAGGCTCATATGCAGGATATGCCTGCAAGAAGTCTTCAACAGGATCTGCATATGGCATTGAATCCGGCACGACAACTGGCACTGGAGCAGGTGTGGCAGGACTTTGGTCGGCTGGTCGATCCTCATAATCAGACTCCAACTCAATAACCTCGGGCACGGCCCTGCAGGTGGTCCTGCCGATGATAGGGAGTGCTATAGCTCGGGTAGGTGGGGTGACTATCTCCACGATCATCGGCATGCCCCTAGGAGGGATTCCGCCAGGCATCCCGACTAGCATTTCCATAGTGGCCCATGATAGTCGTAGTACTGTACACGATAGGGAAGGGTGTGGATGTTAGTCGACACAATCTATATATGACAACAATGGATTCAGTGGAAAAGGTTTTTGGAGATCTAACTCCTGGTGTTTCTCCTGAGTCGATGCTGACGGGACCCCAGGGCATGACCCCCCGTATATTTTTGGAAGGTCTAGAGATCCTAGAGGAGCCACCTCGAGTGCTCTAGCCCCGCCAAACAGAGAACTAGATGCATCCACATGTGCGGGTTCTGAAGGTCCTTCATCATCACCCTCCAAGGGGTGAGAGCGAAGTCTGCATAGAAGTTCATCCTGCATGGTTCAGATGTTCGTAAGAGGTCCATAATGGCCTGAGAGCAGACCCTGAGGAATGAAATTTGGAATGATACCTCGAGAACCTCCGAGAAATCATCGGAATCCGAGTCTTGATATCCGACTTCTCCTTACTCCAATGGCCTCCCTCCGTCGGTCTCTTCTTCCCCGAATGATTCGTTTGATTCTTCCGTCAGGGGGAGGCGCTCTCTCAATTTGGCAGCTGACAGCTATGGGGGAACTGTCCTATCCAGCAGCACCCTCACCCAGTCTGTCAATGGGCGTGGGACACCACTAGAATGTAGTTAGTCCTATAGCTCATCCAGATATTGCTCCACCTCTGCCGTAGACACCGTGAAACCAGCTTGGACAGGGCCTATACCCAGTAGAACCATCCCGAGACGGTTCAGGTGTCCCCACATCTTGGGAGGGCTGAGGAATTGGCATTTGACGTCACAAATGTCCTAGGCCTCTGGGAAAACATCATTTTATGGAATGTTGATATGGAGCAGCTGCTTCCCCGGAGCCTGAGTGGATATCCTGCGAAATCCCCTCAGTGGATGCCCCTCGAGATGGCATTGCTCTTCTAAAACCAACGGGTACGCTAATACGGTCGGATCCTCCGGTGCTGCCGCATTCTTAGCTGGTGCAGGTCTCACCGCCACGGCATCCCTGCCATAGCGAGAGGCCCATGTGGCCCTCCGACCCTGACCTCAGGATTGGGGTGGCTCGCCGTCACCAGCCCGAACGGTTTACTGCTTCAGCATTTCCCCTGGATAAGCCGCCTCCTAGCTGATGGCATACTCTTTCACTAGTCCAAAGGTGGCAGTGGAAGAAGGAAATGCAATTATCATTTTCCAATCTTCCCGTGTGAACATGAGCCGCAACGGCCTCATTACACACGAGTGCTCCTAATGATGCACCTCCCAATAGAACTGTGGGGTCAGCCGCTACAGGCACCGGAATTTCCTCACGAACCGGTGTGGGGTGTATGTCTCGTAGAGAGTCTCATGGTCCACACGTGCCATCGAAACACCACCTCGAAAGTCTAGTAGGTAATCATGGTACTCTTCTGTTCCCTGACCGTCGTTGGTGAGTACTCCCATCGGCAATGGAAATGGGTGGAAGTTAAATTTTTCTGCCTTCCACACCCGGTTCATCACCATCGGTATGGTTATTTTGAATGTGAAGCTCCCAGCCGCATTCAGAATGGAGGGGCAGAAGTTCGACTCTGGCGGCGAGATGGGGTTTGGATATTCTTAAACCCCCCTGATGTTCACCACAATCCACCCATACAGAAGGTGGAAGGGCCCACATATCCTCGGCGGCTTCTTGCCCTCGCTAATGTTCCGCAACATTCTTTACAATCTAGCGATCATCGAAATTACCAGATTGACCCGCCTTCCCATGGCCAGCATGGATGCCATGATGAACGAGCTGGGCCGCACCCCCCATGTTGGTATCCCTCACTAGTAGGATCCAACCGCAAATAAGGGTCGCGATAAAAACCGCCATCCTGACTATTGATTGTTGTTCAGTGCTGACACTGAAACCCCAGGTCTTCCATTGGATGTCCTCCAAGAGCCTCCAATACGAGTGCTCATTGCCCCGTTGAGCCCCCTTCAGACAAGTTCAAGGCTTTGGAGGGAACTCTCGATCCTCGGGGAAGTTTAGGAACCACATGAACCACTTTTTAAAGTGTATATCTCTCACCGCATCATTTTCCTCTCTGGGGACCAGTACCATCAGTGCCTGTGCCAGCCACGACATCAGTTTCGGATCCTCCCATGTGCTCATGAAGGGTAGGAACTAATCATAGATGGACCCGAAGATAAGGACCCCCGAGATCTGATGGACATCCCATAGACTGATTCCAACCTCCCAATAGTGCAGGTGAAAAGTGTTGGTCCTAGACGACCATCTACTCAGCAGCTCTGACATCAGCTATTTCGGTTGATAAATGTGCAATTGCGAGGCCCATGCCTCCTCATACAATCCCACTCACCTCAGCTCGGCCCCAAACTCCTTGCATGACGCACCTACCCAGTAGGATCATGCCCAGTCGTTGGTAAAGTTTCCGACCTAGCGCAGGTCCCATTCATTGGACCACCCCTTCTTTGAATTCCACAAAGAGTTTTTCAGTATGGTTCCGTACATGGGAGGGGACATCTCCGGCTACAGTGTATTCCCATCAATTTTGTTCACATGGTTTTACAGAAAGTTGGCAGTGATAGGTGTGAAGTCCTCCCGCATGTGACCATCGGCCGCCCTGAACCATTGATGCTGGCAGTGCGTGCTCCTGAACCAGTAAGCTAGTTTGTCCGTGCTCGCCTCAGGAATGAAGACGTCATCCCTTAGCCCGAAGCCATATAAGGGAAGCTTCTTGCATAGTGGATAGTTCTTTTGTCTCTCTGATAGCAGGTTTGTCAAATAATTATGGTTTGAGTGGCTTCAGACTATTTCCCCTAGGCCAAGACAGTTGGCCATCTCATCCCTCCGGGTGGCATCTACGATCACCCCCAGCACAGCTTCTTGATGGGCCATTACGGTTTCAAAACATGGAAAAATTTCAGGTCGGGTCGCGAAGATTGTTCGCAAAGATTGCTCGCTAATCTCATTCACAAAAACAAGATGTGGGGCCTGACCTCGGATTGCAAATAGATGTTCTCTAGGCACAGTCGTGGAGTCGAAGACTCACGGTTCACCGCGAAGCTCGATTCACGGGGAGCAGATGTGTAGGACGCGGAGCTTCGAGAATCGAGAGCGCAAGAGAAAAAAGTTGCAAAGAAGGAAAAATACAACAGAGGTCAGCCCCCTATTTATAGGTGGTGACCTCGGAGCTTCGCGACACGTGCAACCCGCACGGAGCATCGCGGCGCATCCAGAACGCGCGACCCCTGCCAACCTCGCGCGCCTTCTCTGCGAGTCAGCACTATGAACTGCCGATAATTTTGGAAATTTCCCTCAGACATCAACCCTTGGTCCCTCCATGGCTCCAAGTCTGATGGGGGGCATTTGTTGGTGCCAAAATATTGGACGAAAAGAACGAAGAAAAAAGAGGCCTCGTGCCCTTCCTCGCGAAGCCCCGACGCAAAGCCCCCAAGCTACGTTGCCGCCGCGAAGCACCAGAGGCGGTAACGCTCCACGAACGCCCTGACGTTCCTAAGCCCACCGCGAAGCACCAGAGGCAGTAACCCTCCATGAGTGCCATCACGTTCATGACCCCACCGCAAAGCTGAGGAAGCGGTACCTTTACGCGAATCCGGTTGATGTTCACGACCCACCGTGAAGCTACAGAAGCCCCCTTCGCGCCACGTGATATCTACTTCGCGGCTCCCCTTGCATATAAATACCAAGCTCCCCCGGAGCTCTCCGGATGGAAAATCCGACCTTTCGGCTTATCAACTCCCAAATCGTGAAGAAATCTTCGCTCTGGGAATCATGAGCTCTGCGTGGTATTCTTGCTTCGCGAGAGGTCATCGCCTAGTCTCGTTTTGAGCCCCTCTTCTGATAGGGATGCCCTTTGTGAAGCCTAAGGGAATTCACAAAGGGGATCCCCATGGGGACCCGGGCAGTCATGGAGTGTTTATTCTTCACAAAACACTCATCCTGTACACATGATCCACATGCCAAGGCAGTGTCACTGTGCTTCGCGAGGCACACTGCTTCATAGCACCTTACATCGCGAGGCTCCTCTTCTTCACGAGGTAGTGCTCCTCTAACACCCTTCCACTTCTCAAAGCACCTCCCGCTCGCAACACTTACCCATTCTAAGGCCGAGGCACTCTACTTCGCGAAGCACACCCCTTCACAAGTTCTCTTCACTATGCAATGCAACCATGCTCTGCAAGGTCCTTGCATGGGGACCCCTCTGCTTGGCAATTCCTCTTCCCATTCAACCCTCCAGGTTTGCACGATGTGATTTAAAAGTCCCCTAGACGACACCACACATAGAGTTGCTTCGCATAATGCTTCTTCGCATAGGCACACTAACGGTTATTACTTCTTCGCATAGACACGCTAACGTGGACCCCTCGATGGCTCTTTCTATGACACCCTTTTCCACGGCCTTGCTGATGCCTTCCCTCCTACAAGGAGCAGAGGGTACCGGTCATGTAAGTCATAGGGGTGCCGAGTAAACTCACATCGTCTGAGTTGATGGACGTTATACTGATAAGCACCTCGTCCTCAACACATGACGTTAAACTATGACCCGACCTCGTGCCTCGCACGCAGGGTCCCCCGTCTCGAACATTCTTTACGCACTCCGGTCCCCACAGGGGATTATATCCTTCTTCCGGGAGTGGCGTATGTCCGTGGGGAAGGGCATCCACTTTGGTGTAAGCCCCCTATCTCCTCTTTCAGAAGGTAGCACCCATACACCTCTGTACTTCCTCACCGCAAGGGCCAGTGGAGGGCATGATAGAGAACGAGGCACCTCCTTCCTTCGATGACACATCCCTCTCCCCCTGTGCTTTCTCTCTCTCAGGCATCCATCTTGGAGTAGGTCCCAGCAAAATGGGCCAACTAGCCCGTAAGCCCCATATTCGCTTCTCACGGATGCACCCTTCGCGATGTGATCATCAAGTCCCTGCTACCTCTTGTTTCTCACACCGAGCATGACTCACATGGTCTTAGAGTAAGCATCAACCATGAAAATGCCCTCGTACAACATGACATTAAACTATATTCCCTCGTCCAACATGACGTTAAATTGTATTCCCTCATCCATCATGACGTTAAACTGTATGCCCTCGTCCCACATAACGTTAAACTATATGCCCTCGTCTAGCATGATGTTAAACTGTATGCCCTCGTCCCACATGACGTTAATCTATATGCCCTCATCCAGCATGATGTTAAATTGTATGCCCTAATCCAGCATGACGTTAAACTATATACCTGAACTACGAGGACTTGTATCCATGTCAAGGCATGGTACGTAGGAAGAATTATTGAGGATCAAGCCCACCACCAATGGATCCACGGGTTCACCTTCACATCGGTTTGCCGACAGAAACCCTAACAGAACTAGGTGGACATTGATCCATGTCAAGGCATGGTATGTAAGAAGCCTCACGAAGTGAAATCCCACCATTTTTACCTAAACTACGTGGTCTTTGATCCATGTTAAGTCATGGTACAAAGGAAGCCTCACGAGGTTCAATCCCACCACCACCTGGTCATTCCGACCGTATTAACGTCGGTTCCTCCAACACCTTGGGAAGCCTATAGTGTAAGCCCAACACATCCATCCCGTACTATGAGGAAATTGATCCATGTCAAGGCATGGTATATAGGAAGCCTCATGAGGTTTAAGCCCGCTGCCCGGTTGTTTCTTCACATCGGGATCCACTCTCATCCCGCATGACTTTAAACTACATTTCAGTCCAGAGGTAAGCCGTTGTGACCAACCTAAATTATGTGGTCTTTAATCCATGTCAAGGCATGGTACGTAATAATCCTACCTAAGGTTTAATCCCTACAATCATTGGCCCCAACCGTCTCCATGTCGGTGTGTCAAGCCCCCATTTTCACCTGAACTACGTGGTCTTTGATCCATGTCAAGGCATGGTACATAGAAAGCCTTCCTGGGGTTCATGCCCACCATCGACCTGGGCCAAGGTCCTCCTGCACGTCAGTTCTCCAACACGCCCCCGTCCCGCATGACGTTAAAATGCATCCCAATCCAGCGGTAAGCCGTTGTGACCCTTCCATCTAGTTGTTCCGACACCCCTTCATGTCAGTATAAAAGCCCCTTTTCTTGAACTATGTGGACTTAGATCCATGTCAAGGAATGGTACATAGGAAGCCTTACTGAGCTTCAATCCCACCACCCATTGGACCAAGGTCATTCAAATTAGTTCTCTAGCGTCCAATCCAAACTACGTGGACTTTGATTACCTACCACGGGGATAAATAAGAGGTCTCTTTAAGACTCAAGCCCATCACCACCGCCATCTCCAGGATGTTCCTGTTTCATTCCCCCTCCACTCCATGCAATTCTCCATCATACATCCAGGTTTTTACCCAGGCTGCCACATCCCGGTGAGATAACGCCACCTCATTCCCCTCCACAGCATTTGGGAGGCCGCCCAGAGGCTGGCTCCGATATCAGTGTTCCCTCAAGGGGGTTCCCTCAATTTTTCCCACTCCATCTAGTGTTCTGATTAGGCCGATCTGTCTCCGCTAGATGTTAATCTAGCGGCATACCTTGTGCTAAAAATGGGAAGCCGAGGAAAACCTCAGATAAATTCCAATGGAATATGATTCCCCGCGCTCGATGTGGGATTCCTAGGGCTTCCGCACCCTTGAGAAGCCCTATAATAAGGGAAAAAAGATAGACACGCCAATTCCCAAGCGTTCAGACATGTTAATTATGCCTCGACGTGACTACTCCCCCAACTAAAGGTTGCTGCCCTGACCGGACCCTTTGGAATGTCCTAAAAAATGCAGTGTAATTAACCGGCGTCCATGGAAACATGGCACTGGGATGAGTTTCAAGAATAATATATTTAATCTATGAGGGAGACCCAGACTAGGTAACGAGTTCTGAGGAGGAACCCACGGAAGGAAGAACCGACATCCCATCATCCTGTTTGGATCAAGGAGAAGACGTCCCTGGATAAGGAACGGATGCCAACCACCTTTGGAAAGCGGGAATGCGGGGCAACACAAGATCCGCGCCTGTCGCACCCAACTGGACGGATGCGCGTGCCCCGGAAAAAGCGTCAGAAACAAACATATATGTGTTCTGAACCTCATAGGATAAAAGTATTCATATGGAGCCATTTGAATACATTATTGTTAATTGTTTTCATTAGAGAACTTGAAAAAAGGAATATGTTGGCCATATCTTTCTTTGAAGTCCATAGAACATGCTCTCAACATGTCTGCTAGTGTCTGAATAGTCCACTCAGAGTGGATATCAGTCTGAGGTTGATAGGATTTATTAAACTTCATCTCTGGGTTTAGATCATGTTATATAATTTTCCATGACATGGAGGTGAATCTCAAATATCGATCGTATATAATAGAGAGTGGTTCTACATGAAACATTACCACTTATCAGATGTTTATATATTCCATTTGATTTGGTGGGAAATCCTCTCAAATTGTGAAAAATTGAGTTGTCTTTATTAGACGATCCATAACAACACATATAGAATTGTTTACCCTATATTTCATCAGATGTCGACGGACAATGTCCATGGTGATGTTCTGTCATTTACATCTTGGTATGGGAAATGGTTGAATAATCCCTTGAGACATTTTACATTAATCCTTCACTTATTGTAATTCCAGACACTTTGATGTATATTCATCGATCACCTTCTTCATATTTTCCCACCAATTGTTCTCACAAAGATCATGATACATTTTTTTGATTCCTTGGTGAATGGAGAAAGTCAAACTTTATTAATCATCCTATAGTTCCTTCATTAACTCAAGATATTATGGAACACATAGATTCAACACAAATATCACAATTCTGTCTTAATTAAAATTAAACTATAAGGATTTCACTTTCCTTATTGTTTCCACTTTCTTCTGAATTCCCACATCATTTCATTGAGAATCCATTAACATCTCTGGAAAAATGGTTGATCAAAAATTTGTGAATGTATTGATGATATTCCTTCTTTTATGATTACGATTTCTGTCTTTTCTAAATCTAACTAGATCATATACCTCTCAATTTCCATCAATGATAAAATTATTGGATTATTTCCGAATAAATAATCTTTTACTTTATTTTCTTTCCAAAGATGGTATTTGATTGATAATTCATAGTTCTTGATCATCTCTAACCATCTTCATTGTGGAATATTCATCTCTTTATGTGAATATATATACATGAGACTTTTGTGATCCGTATATATTTCACACTTCCAAAATAATAGAAAATGCTAACATATTTTCAAATAAAAGATCGCTATAGCCAATTATAGATCATGTGTTAGGTATTACTATTCATGATATTTCAAATAACTTGATTCATAGGCTGAGACATTAAAATTTTTCATTACCACACAGCTTAAAACCTTCTTCTAAGCATTTGTTGAATACCCTGAAAAATTCTCCAATATTAGGTAGTGTGAGTACAGGGGTAGTGTTAAGCCTACTTTTTAGATTCACAAATCTCTATTCACACTCATCATTCTAAAAAATCATTACTCAAAATGAGTGATCTTGGTTAGAGGGTTTTGAAAATGCGATAAATTTATCACAAATTGATTATAATACCCTTTTTACCCAAGGAAACTACGAATATATGTCATAGATGTTGGCCTCGACCATCATTCAATTGCTTCAGTTTTTTCAGGGGTCCAAAGATATCAAATTTCTTATAACAATATGCCCCAAGAATGAGACTTCATTCAACCAGAACTCACATTTGGGGTACTCTACATAGAGCTTATCCTTTTTTATGTTCTTAAGAAGTGTTCTTTGATTCTCCTCATCATCATCCTTATATTTGGAGTATATTAATATATAAAATATAATTATTACCAAAAATATGTTGTGATAATATATAAAGACTCAATTCATCATGTCTATATAGATTGGTGGAGCATTGGTGAGCTCAAAAGGTATCATTATGAACTCACAGTGCCAATAATTTGTATGAAAAGAAATTTTGGGGATATCCTCCTTCACCACCCTAACGTGGTAATATCCAAACAGAAGATCCACTTTGGAAAATTATTTTTCACTAAATAGCTGATTGAATAATTCATCAATATATAGTAGAGGATACGTTTTCATTGTCATGATCTTGTTGAGCTTATAATAATCAATGAAAAGGCACATTGACCCATCCTTCTTCTTAATGAAGAGGATTAGTTCACCCCATGGTGAAGAACTTGGGTATATGAACCCTTTATCTAGATTCTCCTATAGTTGTTTATTTGGATCTTTAAGTTGTAAAACAACCATTCTATACGGAGTCTTCGACATGGGTAATGCCCTGGGATAAAGATTGATAAAAAAATTCTTCCTCTCATCTAGGAGAAAGTCCTGGAAATTCCATAGAAAACACATTAGTGCATCTCCTCATAATGGGAATGTCATTGATGATGATTCATTCTATAGAATCAATCATTTGAGATAGATAAACTTGATCGTTGGTAAATAATATCCATGATTGTGATGTTTGTTTTTTAGAAGATTTATCACCCTCCTTGCACTTGTACATAACTGGGGGGAGGATTAGTGATAAAGATATTTATTTTCTTCTCATGAAAATTTATGTTGGCTCTCAACTGGATAATCTAATCCATGGCCAGAATTACATTAAATCCCATCAAAAATAGAATGACAAGGTTCGCTGGAAATCTCATCCCACAATTTGTGACAAAGTATTACTTATATACTTAGGATTCAATAATTTCCCCATTTTTCATTTTCACTATCATCTCTACTTCAATGATTTGCGGTGATTTTGGAATAGTTCTACTAAAAATTCATGATGTGAATGTATGCGTTTAACCATCGAAGATAAACCTAAATGTAAATTTTAGATTCTGGTTATAACATTTTACTTTATCCCAAATAAAATTACATATGAGTATTTTTAAACTACTAAAGGCATAAAATGGAATCCAATGACATTAAAGGGGAAATTTATAAATTACAATTATTTCCTTATCTTATTAATATTTAAGATTCAATATTGGTTATCCATGATATATTTCCATACATATATTGTTTTGGTATTTTTTTTTGTTCCCTTTATGATGGTTCATAGTGATTTTATTAATTTAAAAAAGGATATCCCCAAGGAGTTTCAAGATGGGTGCATAATAAGTCATGATATCATGTACCTATTTACCCCAAGTCTAGCTCAGGACACCTTATTGGAGTTGTTACCCCTAGGTACATTAGTTCTAGAACCAAATACACATGTACTATCTAGAAATCGATGGATTTTCTTGATAAACCACTTACTATATACAAACAAAAATTTATTCATGTTTTCTTATAATTTGTATTATACCTAAGGCTTTCACTATAGTTATCTAATCCTAAACCGAAAAATAACTAAACTCCCCCACATATTCCAACTCTATCAACACTTATCTCTATTACACATTAATTAATGATTTATTACATAATATTACAATTAATTCAACACTAAATATTGATAATTATTGGTTTATTTTATAATTAGGTACATAGAATTACATCATGAATGTGGGATATAAAAAAATTATTAAAAAAATTCCTTAACATGGTTATAAATTCCCTGGCTGTTAAAACTGCATGAGATTACCTAGGAAGAAACATAAAAAGGGGATGAAATATAAATCCTAGTAAGGGAATAAACAAGGAATAAAATGAATAATATAATACCAATTATACAATACAAATATCAATTTGGGCATAAAATGAACATGAATAATACAAATTTATATATCATGCTAATCATAACATGGGAATGTGGAAACAACATAAAACACTGCATCATAAACATAGGTTGTGGATAAACTGCCAAGAAAAAATGATAGAAAATTACCATAAAGGAATCAGGTTCACTTAAAGTCCCAACATGACATATCATGATACTAAACATTACCCAATTCATTGGATTAAAATATAATTTTAGGCACATCTTTCACATTCATTTCATTCCCATGCTTAAGTGATCCACATATATCATACAACATGGATTAATTCATCATAACAATTTATTGCATGATAAAAGATTGTCGAATACATACATTTAAGTCCCCAATCAAAAATTATATGTGCATAAAGGTGAACACCCTTCATAGGAAATGGGTATGATATTTACTAAAATATTGGTTTATCATGGAATATTGCAAAGTTGTTTTCGTAGAAAAATGGCATTACATAAAAATTTCTAAAATGGGTTGAAAATAGAGAAATGGGTGTCTCATCATTTTTAAATAAAATGGGAAGTAATAGGGACATGGAAATATAGGTTCTGAATTTAATAATAGTAAATATAAGTCATCCTATCATAAATAAAATTTAATAAAGAGAGGAACCTTCACCAAATTTTGGTATAGTAACAAGTGTGTATAAATTTTCATGGGAGGCTTAATGAGAGAGAAATTTGGGCTCTAATAATTTTAAAATAAGATAAATTTAAATGGTAATATGTAAGAACAACATGAAAAAATTAAATTAAGAAGTATATCATAAAGTAAGTGCTTGAATAGAAATGAGAAAAGAGAAATCCATTATGGAATTTCACCATGGTAATGTCTTAAGTAAAGATAAAATTTGAGAGAATAAAATATACCTACTTCAAATAACATCCGATGAATAGTTGGGGATGTTTATAAATAAATAAAGTAATAAATAATTGAAACTAAGAAGATAGATTTTAAAGGAGGTTCTTGGATTGAAAGGATGAGAGGAATGTGAGTATCCCTTTAGTGTGTGACTGAAAAAGATTTTAAGGGGATTATTGAGAGCTTGGTGTGACTTTAAAGGACCATATAGAGTGGATGGAAGACTATGAAAATTCAATATGTAGTTTGAGTCAACAGTATTCGGAGCTCAGGGGGGTTTATATAGGGAATTTCAAATATTTATTTATGATTTTGGTTTTTGACTCTACATAATAAAATATCCAAAACCACAAAACATAGCATGGTTTTTTCAAATGTTTTAAACCAAATTTTATTGGACTTTAATATTTTATAAGTCCAATGGATGAACTTAATAATATAATGAATATTCATTTGTCAAGGTGAGCCACACTCTTAACAAAATATTTTTAAAACCATAAAATATATTATTGGTTTTGAGGATTCATAATGGTGTTACAAAAAAATCAAATAAACAGAAAATAACATTATTTTAAATGTAAAAAATTTATTTCATCATGGATTCCATTTATAGTAATTATTACATCACTTATGGGTCATTATGATGTCATGAAACACAATGTATATTTTTATGATATTTAAGTTTAACCCATAATTTTGATTGTATCAGAAAATTATGAAAAATTCACCTTTTGATAATTTCACCATTATTATTATAAAAGTAATATTAATTTTACCTTAATAATTTTATATATATGGGAATATTTAATTTTAAAATAAAATCCACATTTATTAAGAAATGATGTATTTTTGACAATAATGGTTTTCACACACATATAAAAATCACAATAATATTTATAAAAATTATATGGTTATTTATTTTTGATTAATATTATTTATTAATAAAATTGAAATATTAATAATTTCAAAAAAACAATTCATTCTTATATTCATTAATTGAATTTGAATATTATCCAAAAATAAAATTTTGATTTATTATATCAAAATAAATAACATTTACAAGGTAATAATAAAAGGATAGGAATATATCCATTATTCTATAAAAAATAATGAACATATTAATATGTTCTGGGACTTGATATATATACAATTAATAAATTAAAAAAATATTTTACGAGTTTGTTATTGGATGGTGGGACTTTCATGGGGTGGTTCGGCGAACATGGTTTGGGTCATGTTCTCAATAAGCTTTAATATCTTCCACAAATTGTTTTCACTCATGATTATGTTGTTAGATCTCATCTATGAATTGGTCAAAGAATATTACAAAAAATGATTTCAGCCTTGGAGGCTCTGAAAAATTGGATTTATATGGTATGATTCTTTTGTTTGAGGTTAATGCATCGTTTCTATGTGTTAATATGATTTGTTTATACTATGTATTTATACTCATCAAGTGGTCACTATACCACAACTATATTATTAATGATGATAATTCTTAACAGCATTTTAATTCCAATTGGATAAAATAATTGCATGTGTATTCTATAACCATATAATTTATTAAGAAAATAAAAAAAAATTGATTTTTTTATAATAGTCTTGGTCCTTACAATCTAGTCTAGATATTTGAATTCCAATTGACCACTCTCTAACAAGTCATGTTATATTTTCATTCAAATTAATTGAAAAACTCTTACACTACACCCTTATCATCTGTAAATGTATTAAATTTGTTTCTTCCCTAGCCACATTCAAATAACCTTGACAACTCACGTAGAACTACCTATGTCTTAATATTCTAAAACAATTCTTGAATTTGACTATAGACTCTGTGAAAAATATGATATTGATGAATTTATTCCAAGGTCGACTAAGGTCATTTTTATCATTCTCACTAAAGTATGTAATACACATCCTACTACATATCCTTGATGGACCTTTCTCTATTCCAAAATCCAATAGAATCAAAGTTCCAAAATGAGCTTCCATTGCCCAGTATCAATATCTTATGAATCTCCTCACATGAGATTCCACTCCTCAAACTCGAAAGGATCACTGATTAGCTCAAAATGTAGTTAATGCTCTCTTTGCATATTAGGGATGATGTCAATGTATGGGACATGGTCATCAATAAAATATGATTATGCTAAGGTATCAGTGAGGATTACCATCGATGAGAATATATAGTAATCCCAATCAATGCTCCATCAAAACTAGTTGTAATTTATTTGAATCAACCCATGGAACCACATGTCTCGATGATGTGTGACCAGGTATAACTATAGGTCAACTACCTCAAATCACCCTAAAACTATGATCATACCACATCCAGTATAATTGAAAGGGTCACACCCCTAACGTGTCAATCATTATGAATATTATATGAAAGTGACGACACCTACCCTCCATTGAGAATTAATTTTCAAGGTGTTAGTCAATCCACTTCAGATTAGCCTATATAAGAGGCATCTGTCTAAATAACCAACATAGTATTTAAATCCCAGATCATGATGCCCAAAATCTAAAAGTACCTGTAATCATTGAAGAACAACAACGAGAGTATAATCTTGACACTCAACGTTCAACAATGGTTTGGTATACCACTAACCACCTCAATTATATGCTTCCATGAAAGCACAAATCTGTTGTTGACCCATCAAACTCCTACATCACTTATTCATACCGAGCCATAATCTAGAAACTAAACATGGTTTAAAAATTTACGAGATATCTAAAACTATTCATCACATCTGAGATTTGAGTGATAGATTCTACCAACTCAATAGAATCTAGAAACCATTATAACCTTTTCCAATTTTTCCTTTATATTCATGTTACCTATACATGGATGGAAATTCTCCTTACAACTGATGCAAATCTAGACACCTTAAAAGTTTCATAGTTATTTCATTATTACAAACAACACTAATTAAATAGAATATTCTCCATCTTCGAAAAAAAATTTCTAATGTGACCAATTTTGTTATACCAAGTGCCAATTTTAGTATAATGGTAATCCATCTTCTAAAATTTGTTCTAAAGAATACTCACTTTAGGCATATGCATGATGCTCTCTCGAGCCACGCTCACAAATGTATTTAAAATTAGTCCTTGAAGACAAACCACACTGACCAACATGTCACAAAATCTGATCCTCTTTGGGATGTCAATTTGAGAACTAGGATGATTCATATTCCTTTTAATTCCAAGGCTACACTACTCCAGAGATGACTAGTAATATTAGTGCAAGAGCTCAATCATTTTATTATTACCACCAGACTCATACAATTAATTTTACCATCACTTTATCAATGGATTTGTGTGTAATAATGTGCCTTAGTAAGATAGAAAATTATCACAATTGAAAATACTAGAAATTATAATTTAATAGTCCCAACATCACAACAAATTCTAGATTCATATTAAAACAAATAACTTTAGACCTAGAGGATGACTTACAAAGTCACCCATAATTCAAAAATAAAGGTCACATAACCTATTAAAAGGCTGACCATGACCTAGTCATGCCAACCCTTCTCCACTCAGGCATTACATGATGCTCACTATTCTCAAAATTATTATCTGGTTCATGGATACCACCCAACCCTACTGTCATTCTATAAACTAAGAGTCCTACCAGACTCAAACGGTACTCAAAAAGCACCTCTCATTTGAAAACTAAAAGAAATCATTTACCAAAACTGAATTACCTTAGAGTGTCCTATCTCAACTGGGATATCCAGCAACAAATTATAGATAATCATCCCTATGACTAGGTCATTCCAAGGAGGTCACTGGTCATACCGACCTACCCTCTTAGGTAACTATAAAAGAAGGAGGCCAACCCTAACCTATGGGAATTTCCCACATTCCAATCCAATGTAATTATCTTTAAACTACCCATACTCAATTATTGAAACTAAAAATTCCACAGAAATTTTTAATTTTAATTAATTTAACTTATGTTCATTTATTAATACATTTTTAGCATCTCACATATAAAGGGTATCAAGTACAAGTTTCTAAATAAACAATGAAAATCGATTTATTCAATTAATTTTATATATAGTTAGGAAAATTATTTCATAATATTATCTAAAAACAATTTCATATATTAAAAAAATATTCTATTGTCTAAAATAGTTAATGAAATATTCAATTCCAATATATATAGGTAAACTCAATTTGTGTTATAATTGGAATTTTAACTAATGAAATCCTAAATATAATAATTCTCAAAGGTATATAAATGGTATCTTATCAAGTAAATGGGACCAGTTAAGTAATATTCAACCATACAATTATATGTAACACCAAATAATTCATTGTATATATAATAAATAATCATCCTGTATATCATAAATATACCCCCATGTGGCTAAAAACTAAGCTTATAAATGATTAAAGATAAAATACAAGGGTTCAATCATGTAAATATGGGTTTAATTATATGGGTATCCATTCTAAATTAATAGATTCAATTCTCTAGAAATTACAGTTGGCATACATTTAATTGAAACCCATAACAGTTATAATATCCAGGATTTAAAAAACCCATAATTGGTTCAAAACAGAAGCATTATTCACCCAACTAACCAACCTGGGTATAATAGTGAATGTAACTATTCAGTCATATGTGTCATAATTCCCAATATATAGAGATAATAACCTTCATAAAGGAAACCACTTTCTACAATAATTTCAAAACAGAATATATATTTTTTATCATGGTTTAGTTAGATGAATTACCATTCCCATGTTATAAAGGTACTTTCCTTTCTAATTTACAATTGGAATTCATGTAATTAAAACTATTTTTCACATTCAGCTTTAAAATTTTTCACATCATTATACTATGGATAAATTATATGGGTCACAATTATCTTATTTATAAAAGGATTGTACACTTTATAAATTGAACTATTATCTCATGTTGAATTTAATATATATATGTTTCAATCAATGTAACTAATGGTCCATGGATCAAACATGTCTTAATTTTCTAATTAAGGTTCCAACAACATCTTATATGGTAAATAGTCATTTAGATTTATGAAAAAACATTAACAACCATTCATATATCATAATTATAATAAGTAATGTTATCACACAATAAGGAATACCGGTAAGTATGTTAAATTTTTATAAAATCAAGGGATATAAAGAAAATAATCAAGCGGTCTTGTAATTCAAACTACATGTCTTGTAATATTCCTGACATTTAAATCCTCAAGTGTCTGTAATGATTCATGATAAGTACTTCCTTATCATATCAAGCCAAGGGTAAAATACCATAAGTCTCAAAAATCAGTAACCAACAAAAGGACATCAATCACTCAAGATGAAAAAATCAATTGTTATAAACCGATATAGAAAGAATATAAATTCTATAAAAATCAATTATAATCAATATTAAATGAACAAATCATCATGCATGAAAAATATAAAATGTACATGCAGAAGACATCTAGTAGGAAATGCAATAAGTAGATCTTGAATAACAATGTATGTAAATAAATAAATAATTAAACACACCATATCTGGATGGAATCCCAAGTATACAATAAATCCCAACTCCCAAGAACACATGTCCAGTCCAAGTATAAAAGTAAAAACAACAAGCAAGCATAATTCAGGATCCTGACCTTCAACTAAGTGGTCTATCCAAATACTATGAGGCGTACCAAGAAGGTTGTGAGATAAAATTAGCATTCCAAACCAATGGTGCTTAATGTAATCCAGTTTTAAAGATTAAAATAAAGTAGTGTTTTGGTATATCATAAATAAAGTGGTAGAGGAAATGTAAATGAAATGAAGTCAAAATCAGTTTCTTAAGGACACTTAGCTTAACATAGCTACATTATCATAATCTATAATATCTTAGAACACATTTCACCATGATTATAGGTATATATATATATAGGTATTGGTATATATTAATTTATATGAATTTTATATGTGTTAACATGTATTGTCAAATATATAGACACATGGTTCTAGTGAGGACCCAAGGTATAACTCAAGAATCCATGCATAATCGTAAGAGTCTCAAAGAATAACAAGGGATGTCAAACATGAGTATCATAAATAATATAAAAATCAATTCCATGTATTAAAATTATTAATGGAGGCCATACCCTAGTATCATGAATACCAATGAGAAGGTTCAAGCTCATCAACCTTATCAAGTGGTTGTGGAACACCGTTTCCAAAAAAACCCATGTGATGTGAAATACCACATCCAAAATCCTCATCCAAGGGGGATTGTAATTACATATCCACAACCCTAACCAAGGTCCCTTATTAGTATTCTATTATAATGTAATCCCATTATTCCTATGAGCCCTTAGCCTAGGTGTTTTTTATAGAGGAACCTAACATCACTCAAGGTGAAGTTGAACTTTATTTATATGTTGCATTTAATATTTAAAATATTCCTTGGGGATATCTATTTCATAATATATAACAAAAAATTCATTTAAACGATTAATTTAATATAAAAATAATTCCATGGAAAGCACCCATGTAATAAAACTATTCATCATGATAAAATCAATTAATCCATTCCCATTAATGAGGTTTAATATAATAAACCCATTTAATTTAATAAGATAATGGAGAAGGTTCATATTATTATCATATAACAATTTACCAATTCCAATCTAAGAGCATCCTCCTTAAATAATAAAGTAAAAACATGTGTCTCATACTTTCCACATATACTTTTCATACATTCAAACAGTCATTTGGTAACTACACTCTTAAAAGACTCACAAAACACACCTTAGTGGTGTTTGTAGAAAAAAGGAAACACATTTTTCATGGATATATTATTGATCCTATTAATTTTTTTCCCTGGGAGAGGTTTTAAACCTCCAACCATATGTAAGGGTGTCACAGTACAATTGCAAAAGGTCTTTAAATTTAATTTAATTCATTTTTCATTTTAAGGTAATCATATAGATAGTACGGTGTGGGGCACAATAATGCATTTTATAAATGATCCAACCATGAGGGATAGGCATATAGACCTCCTAATTTATGCTTTATATGGTCCACTACTTAAATATTGGGCTTTAGTTTGAGATGGAATGAGAGAAGTTGGAAGAATATTAAAACACCCACAAAATATCACAAAAATGCTTGCATAAGTACAGAATTCCATATGGCTAGATAAATAAATAAATTCTAGAAGTTCAACCTAATAATAACTTTTTTGATTCCAAATAACTTGATGGCACTTGAATTAGAGGTCATATAAAGGAGAACCATCCAAGACTATAGAGTAAGAGGATGGATCTCGAGTGGACTCATATTTATAGGAGACAAGGATAAAGAAGAGGGGAAAATGATAAAGTCTGTCATGATTAAATAGTCATTTAATTACCTTTAATTAGTTGCATGGTTTGGTTAAAATGTTCTTAAATACATATTCCAAATGTTTGGTGCCACTATTAGAGGGAAAACCCCCTCGTACGGCTAGATGAATGATTTGAAAAACCATACCCAAGCCACATGATCCCCGCTTAAATAAACTACATACATATTTTATAATCATTAGGACTAGGGGGATCATTTTAAAAACCCCTGTGACACCACGTATAGGTTCGCATTATTGGAGTGAAAATATATCATGAACTATGTTCAAATTTCATGCCTCCCTTATCTTTCCAAAAACAAATATTCTAATACCCAATCCTCCCAGAACTCATTAAAATTACTAAGACACCATTAGTCCCATAAACCCCATCTAAAAACACCACATTTATGTGTTCTAAATCTTGGAGATTCATTCTGAGGTTCATCTAAAGATTAATTCCACCCACCATATGAAAAATAAAATTCCTTTTGAATTTCTTACCCATCATAAACAAGGGATGTTTCAAAGATTAATCTAAATGTAAATTCTAAAATATAATTTTATCAAGAATTTTCTAATAGGATATAATTACCAAAATAATCTATAGTGATAGATGATGTACCAAAAATCATAGTAACTATAGAATCTCAACGTGAAGCTCAATAAAATGAAGTAATTGATGTTGTTGTTTGGAAGGGATAAGAATCACATACTATGTTATGAACATTTACTTGAATCATAACACCATTTAAAGTTTCATAAATGATTTTCACTACATTCTTCTTATGTATTGAGGAGAGCCTGAGAGCTCGTAATAAGTAGTGAATCACAGATATTCCAAACATAATGAGTTATCTGTGAAATATGAAATATATCCAATAAAAGAAAACAAAATCTTAGAGTTAATTTAATTACCATAGTAGAAGTATGATATGAGGAAATTGTATTTCTAGTTGAAGAAGAAGTGAATAGTATGATGTGGTAAAAGGCTTGGCTTGTTGTTAGTGTCTTAAATAGTTGAAAGAAGTATACTTCTCAAAAAAAAAGAAACGTTTTTCATATATTAAACTATTTAGATATTGTTGAGTCCAGTTTCTTATGAAATGTCAATTTCTAGAATATCTGGATGCTGATAAAAATTTCAATTATAATTATTTGGCATATGAAATATACATGAAGTGGATATAGGGTTTATCTGGGAAGCAAAACAAGTTCTTTGTTTTTAGGAAAAAAATAATCCTTTCCAGTTTGAAGAAGTCACCAGGGAAATGGAACTAAATATTTGATTCCATTTTGGAATAGAATTGGTTTAACCAAATAAATGACAGTTTCTTTTTGAGTGTATTCAAGGATTGGAATATTTTATCCTTTATGTGTACATGGATGACATGATCCTAAATATTCTATATGAAAAAATTTATTTAGGAGTTTAAAATTAACTTTTTGAGAAGTTTTTAGATGAAATATCTCAAGAAAACCAAGAAATTTTTTGTCATGTGGATCAAGAAATGAATAATATGGTTAGAACATTAGTTTTTTCTACGAAGTAAAATTTTTGTAAGTTCATTGAGTGGTGAAAAATAACCCAATGTATAAAAATTTCAACACCATTATATGGACACATCATGTTATGAAAAGGGAATTTTTAGTTTTCACCATGGTTATATGTTTTATGCACACTATGGTTTGTTTTAGGTTGTAAACTACAAATGTAGAGTGAGTTTCCAGGCAATTTATGGAGAATTAAAAAAATAACTTTAAAAATATGTGATTTGGATTATTCAATATTTCAAAGCACCATAATATAGAGCCTTTTTTGAATTGTTATTAAATTTAATGTTTATTTAGATTCATACTATATAAGGGATGTGGATATATTTAAGTGTATTATATTAATTTTCTTTATATTTAGAATAATTCTATTAATTTGGATTTTTAGGTTGTAGGTAGTAGTATCATTTTTAGCACATGAAGAAGAATATGTTGTCATCATGAAATACTGGAAGGAATTTATGACCAATTTTTTTTGTATGACCTATAAATGAGTTATAAACATTGGTTATTATTACTGATACTTATAAAACAATTCATTTTGATAAAAATGGCGTTTTACTATTGATAATAGTATATTGAGATGATATAACATTCAACCCAAAAGATATTGTATTATGAGGTGCTAGAGCTATAAAAAAATTGTAAAAGTCAGAATTATAATAAAATGTTTACCAATGTAAAAAAATATGAATAGTGGAACTTGGGAGACCTAAAAGTAGAATAGAGACATTTTTGTATACATAATATTTAATGATGACATTTTTTACAATGTTTTTATTGATTTCAGAAACCAGGAATGAGATCACCATGTTGGAGTTTTATGGAGAATGTGAAGTATGTATTCAAGTTTCGATTATCTTCATATTGATGGAGGAACTAAGGAATATATAAGTGGGAGTTTTAAAGACTCATATAATAATAATATTGGAAGGAGTTAGAAAATTTTAGATAATATTTTCCAGAACTGGAAGTGGAGGGGGAAATTTTTGTAAATATGGACAAGTGGATATTTTGGGCTCACTTATGAATCTCTCATGGGTTATGTATGATGTTCATGTTATTCTGAAAATGGGTTTTGAATGAATCATTAATTCCATTCATAAAAGGGGATTTTTGTGCTAACATGAATTCATAGATAAAGGTAGAGATAATTTTGGGTAATAATGGGTATCTATGGAAAATGGTAAGTCCCCCCTCCCCCCAAATCACATAATATTGTGGAAATGGTTGATTAATTGAGACCCACTATAAATTTGAAAAGGGGTCACTTGTATGTGTTATCAAAATGTGACCAAATTATGATAGGATGTATTTTTTATAAGGTTTGAAAGTAATATAATATCAATTGATATTCTTTATTGTGATTTTAATCAATTGAAATAAATTAAATTAATGAAAAACCCATTTTATCTCATGGATATTGGACAAAATTCTAATCTCGATAATTTTTTCTTTTCAAATATTGCATGATTATGTTTAACATGAATTGTTTTGGGAGTTATGATTTTTTGAATGTTTGTGGGTTTTGATCTAGTGCAATGATTTCCATCAGTTTGTATTTTATCTTTGAATACATTAGGATCAAGGGATTCTTATGAATACATAAATTTGTAATCTTTCTTTCATATATTAATCTTATGGTGGTATATCTCCTATAACACCAAAGTAATTTATTTTAAATTTTAAATACATTATGTTATGAAAATTAATAATTTAAAATTATGTGTTTCAAATTAACATTAATTTTTATTAATTATTATATATCAATTTTATTGCTTTCAAATTAATTTTAAATTAATGTTCTTAAAACAGATACTATTTTACAGTATTATTTTATGTGAAATAATATTTTTGTATGAATATTTTTATTTTATTATTTTTATTGAAATATTCATTTTTAACAAAATATTATTTAATTAAATATTTATGATGAATAAGAAAAATATATATATTAACTACTATAACTTTTTTGATAAATATTGAATAATGTTACTAATATATTAATAATTAATATAACACCCCAATATTTTATGGTATGTTTCTTATTAAATAATTTCAATTCATAAGATATCTTGTAATTCATGCAACAATTAGTCTCTGTGAAACAAAACATAGTTATTTTTTGAAGATAGTTATAAACTATCCATTATACATAATCTTTCCAATTCTGTGTTTTGAATTTCAAAAAACGCACATACATTATCGCTTCCAGTAAGATATTTAGAGACTAATAGAATCGAGTTAATTTTTAGTGAATACTAACTTACCCTTATGAATAGTACCTTTCCCTTATAAAGAGTAATGTACCATTGTGAATAGTAATACACACTTTTGAATTGTAAATCATCCAAATGAGTAACAACCTCACCCATAAATGTAATAATAAAATTTTGATATAATTATAGCATAGTATAAATAAATAAGTATTTTAAAAATTATTAAACAATTAATTAATTTAATCAGTCCCAATAAAATTATTTTCATAAAATATAATCGTAATTTAATATTTTGAAGTCTTTTGATTATAAGATAATTTTATGAGACCCCAAGTAATTTTTTAATGTGTCATAAAATCCATTTTAATTTTTAAAAAAATAATGATAATTTTAATTAGAAATTAAATTACTCATATTTAGAAAGTTTTTTACACAAAATGGAGTTTGTTATTTGATTTTCCACTTCAAAAATAGTTTGGGTGAATTTTTGGTATTTTATGAAAAACATAAATTCATGGTGAATAATAAAATAAAATAATATACATAATAATATATTTTAAGTTAAATAAATTATTACTTTTCTTGGTCAAATGAATCAATACTATTTCTTTTCAGGATCAAAATGATACAATAATGAATAAAATGTTGAGATATCACTCCTCTCCTCCACTATAAACCCCCCACCTCCCTCCATTCTTCACTCCTCTACAGGTAGAAGATTCTCAATGTTATTCCCAAATACTCTTTCCTAGTCCCTCCCCACGTCTGGGATCCATTTTTCTTTCAAAATACCAAAACCCTTTCGATTAACGAGGTTCTAAAGGAGGGTTATTTCAATATGTAAATCCTATTCCTTTTTCATTTAATTTCATTTCAATTTGTATTCTTTTATTATTATCCACTAACATCATCTCTACAATTAATAATTATAACTCTAGTATAATCTATATACTGGAATTATATCATGGTAATGTAATAACCATTATAAATCTCTTTAATCTCCTTCTTTTATTTTATAAATGAAATCATCATTCGAGAGGTGCCAATTTATATCCTTTGGGGAGGATGATGTTTCATTATTCAATTGATTCTTCATGACATGTAATGAAACCATTTTTATAGAGTAACTATATTATAAAATAGGTATTGTCTCTTATTTATTTGTTCTAAAACCATCATTTTCACATGATACTAAATAATAGAACAAAACTAGTTCATTGTGACTGAAAACCCGTCATAAAAATATAAATATTTTTTACTAATTGGCTTATCTAATGATTCATCCTCAAACTATATAACAAAATTATATTTATAACAATTCACACTTTTTTATTTTCATTATTAATATGTAATTATAATTCTAAATAATTATACCCATGAACTCTATTACTCAACATCAAGCAAACTAATCCTGAAAATCTTATAAACAAACACTCTGGATTGATAGAATTAAATCTTATAAAATATCGAGAAGGCCATAAATAAACTAAATAAAACTACAATTAATCAAATACATGTAGATAATTTTTTAAATTAATTAATTAATGGATTTATTTTTACTATACATTACATTAAGATCATGTGAAGAACACATTCGAATATCAAGTAAGCGGTTTCTCATCTCACTTTTTTTCCGTGATATTTCATTTATACGCCACATATTTCTTATATTTGGTGTATGTATATATCCATTTTATATAGAATATCCTGATTATATTTATATACATGGTACTCAATGATTTATTTTATGATTATTAATTTTTGGTCATGTGATTCGATTGATTACAAAATAGTAGGGATTTTATCCCAATTTCCATATCTTTTAGACTTACTTACTATTGTAAATCAAATTATTTTTATGTGGTGTATCTAAAGCCCCTTTGAGATCATTTTTCATTTGAAATTACATTTCTATTAAATATCCATAATCTTGTATAATGGATATGATTATTGTCTAAACTTCATACCCTTTAACATACAATGTTGGTTTGGAATGTTGTTTTAACTATGAAAATGTTTAGGAATATGTATCCTTTAATAAATATAGAAATAGATATTTTTATGTAATTAAATAATTTTATAATAATTATTTGGACATTCAGTGATGAGAGGGGCCCTCTATAGCCCCCTGATGCATCGACAGGTCTCATGAACAAAACAGTTCAGGATTGACCCTTCAAATTTATTTCTAAAACATAATTAGATGGGTTTATAACCATAGAAATAAACCATCTTGGTGGCATGATGCTTCATGTTCCAGATACATGGTGTCTACATAATAAAAATTCCCTTTATTGAGTATTTATTTATTACTTTCAATGAGGTTTTCACTGTGACAAAACCTATGAATAAACTTCAAAAATTATTTTATTGATGGAATGTGTTTTTCAATTAATAAACATTCCATATCGATTATGTATAATTTATTATGTATCAATTATTATTTTTTCTTGCTTCCACTATATGTAACCCTTAATGATCATTTGAGCTCACCACTTTCATTTTTTCCCTTTCCATGTTTATGAAGAAGATATCATTTATTGATTTTTCTAGGATGTAGTTTATTAGATTCTGTTATATTTTATATTTTGTGTTATTTTCCATATTTAAAATTGGATCCATGTATGCATCTGATATATTCAATACTACTAAAATGATCATTCTTTCATGATTGGATTCCTTGTAATCATGTAAATGTAATAAAGTAATGCATCATCTCTATGTTTCAAGGGTCGGGGTGTTATAGTTCGTATCATAGAAACTTTTGTAGAAACTATAGGAACATGATTTAGAAAACATAGATTAGGGATTACAACCATAAGATAGAAATTTATGATTAGTATATTAGAACATTCTAGAATTTTGGTAATGTAGAGATTTTGTGGATATTCCTAGAAATACATCCCTATCTGGATACTACAAGTGGAACTGGTTCTAGCACATATTTACCTTGGAGTAACAACTCCGAAAAAGTGTTCAAGGATTTACTCAGGGAGACCCAGTTCATGAAAACTATTATTACTACACACCTATTTGACAATCTCAGGAGATATTCTTTGTATAATTCATTTTTTTTACAAAAAAATGTGAAGGATTTAAAATAAAATAGACACCGTGTTTATGATTATTAGATTTTCTATGTATAAAAATGTTTATCAGAGCAATCATATAGAAAAAAACTGGAGATTAGATGTTTTTATCTAAGATCTAGAATCTAGATGTTTAGTGGTCCTAGTGTGTGTTAATTCTGAAGATGGAAAATCAGAATGTTTTTTAATCCGATGAACGAATTGTGAGGAAACAATTCTATTGAGGGGGGATAATGTAACATCCCATTAATTTGTTTTTTAAAATTTAAATACTTTAAGTTATGAAAATTATTAATTTAAAATTACATGTTTCTAATTAATAATAATACTTATAAATAATTATATTTCAAATTTTTAGCTTTCAAATTAATTTTAAATTATTGTACTAAAAATTCTATTTTACAATATTATTTTGTGTAAATGAATATTTTAATATGAATATATGTATATGATTATTATTTTTAACAAAATCATTTTTCCTCAAAATATTATATAATTAAACATTTTAAATGATTATGAACAATATATATATTTACAATTATAATTGTTTTGATAAACACTGGATTATGTTATAAATATATTCATTATTAATATAACACACTAATATTTTATGGTGTGTTTCTTCATAAATAATTTCAATTTATTAGATATCTAGTAATGCAAGAGACATTGAGTCTCTATAAAATTACACTTTTTATTTATAAGAGATAGTTATAACCTATCCATTAAAAATAATTTTTTCACTTTTGTGTTTTGAATTTCAATCAACAATTATACACAGTTGCATTTAGTAAGATATTTAGAGTTTTATAGAATCAACTTAATTTTTAGTGATTTGTAACTTATCCTTATGAATAGTAACTTACCCTTAAGAATAGTAACTTACCTTAATCCATGTGGAACTCTTTCTTTTATTCTTTAAGATGATGGGTGGGTTATTTATACAACCTTTTAATATTATTTTGGATTATCATTAAAATGGTGTGTCTAAATTATTTTTATTACTAATTAGGTGAGTCTATTATCCTAGAGGTATATAGATGTCTGGACATTCAGTTGAATAAAAATTGAATAGGTTTTAAAATGATTTCAATTTTTTTAGGACAGTAATCTTATTAAAGAAGAAAATGGTTTTCATTACAAATATTAAATGTCAAGAGGTCAAATATATTAAACACTTGATAAAAATACATGTGTAAAATCACATTGAAAAACAATTTTTTATTGTCATTCGGTATTTCAAATTAGACTTCATTTTATTCTACTAAATTTAGCACATTTTTTTATTGAGGAAAAGAAAAATCCAAGGGTGGGTGAATTTGATATTGCTAGGTTTGAATAAATACTTCTTGACATTATATCTATAATTTAATTGTATTTTAAATTTCAAAACCATGTTTTTAATTAAATAAACTACATTTATCAATTTTTTGTTCAATTATAAAAAAAATATTATTTTGTTAAAATAAGTGTTTAATTTTTTAGTTTTAGTTTATTACTAATTATTTTGATCCTTAAATTTTATTTTTATTTTTTAGTTTATATTATTGATTTTTTATCACTATTTTTTTATTTTTCAAAATATTATTTTGTTTCTTTTCAAAATAATGAATTCATGTTTTTAAATTAATATTTTTATTAATAAATTTACTCATTTTTTCATTATTTTTTTTAAAAAAATCACTGGTTTTTCGTAATTCAATTTCACTCTATTTTATTTTAATTAATTTTAATTTTTTTTTGTTTTCCTATTTTTATTTATTTATTCATTTCATGTTTAATTTCTTTTTTATTTGCAGTTGTATCCATGTAATAGAATTTATTTAGGCATTTCATATGAAAATTTTATGCATTCCCATAGAATATTTTAGTCATTATCAATGTACGTGTTTTGCCTATAATCCCACATAGACTTTTTAAATGTTCATCTATGTAGTGTGATTTCCACATAAATAGAATTACCATGACATAATGGATATTCTACATGAGGCACCCGGTAGCTAATTAAAAATTCCCATGAAGTCTATTTCTTGATTTCCCTCACATTTGAATCCATTTGTGTTTGAAACTGAAGAGAAACAGAGATTTATATGATCAATCGATGAAGGTTCCGGATTTGGTGTCATAGATTGAAGAAAAACACATGAAACTAAACTAAAATGTGATTAGATTTAGTGGTGAATTTTGTTGATGGAAGCTTCCCAATATATATGGTCCACAATAACCATGATTTGATAAAGATAACTACTCCCAATGATCCTACCAATAGAGAATAAGTTTCTACTCAATCCACTGTTGAATATAATCCACTATTGAGGTTTGGTTGATCTAGATAAAGACAAAATTGAACATCCAATATTGGGTTGACCAACACCATCATTACTATCAAGGATTCCATTTGAGTTGTGGAAGAGGATTTTTCCAAACACCATGAACCATTATAAGGACTAAGAGATATCATGGCATAAATATTGTATCCCATCAAAGACAAGTCATTTGAGGAAGAATAGTGATGAATCCAAGAATCAGATGCAAACTGATGACTGAGTTTAGAGGAAGATGACCCATATCAGATATATTATTTTCATACCTAAAATATATGCATGATAATTCATGGAAAAAGATCTAAATATCCCACATAACCTATTTCAAGTTCATATATACATAATGTGGAATCGAATATTCAATCCTCATCACCGAGTTTGAGTGAAGGAGCTGGTACAAAAAAATCAAATTTAACAACATGGGTTCGAGAATTGCCTATTTTGGACATTCATTAAGGAGTGATTTTAGTTTGATGAATTTTTATTAAGTATAAATGAGGCTGAAAATAGATTTTTAACTAGAATAATTTGATGAAGAAACCTGGATGGATTTTTTTCTAGAGTTTTTCAAAATGTTGGTTCGAAGATAATCGATCATTGCTGATTTTCAACCCATTGGTGGTAGGATTTGTTTTTAGTGATGCTCACCATGTTTTCAATGATTTACCTATAAGAAAATGAGGTCATCATCACATAGTTGGATCTATGGATTTCATGTTCTTAGCAGTTTTTCATTTGTGTAGTGTTAAATGCATAAGATTCCCGACAAATATCTGAATTCTTGAATTAAGAAAAAAATAAATTCATGAGTTTTTTGTGTTTGGTGAAACTGTATCGGTTGAATGTGACATTAGAAAATATAAATAGTGAACCAACATGGTGGTTTTATTCATGCTGAGTTAGAGAGTTTTTATCTAAGCGCAAGCATGCAATAATTGGTTTTAAGTGGGAAATTAATATCACATGGGTGTCACAAAAATGGATCTAAATTTAAACCAATGTGTTCACCAAGATAAGATTTGTGTGAGGAAAGATAAAAGATTATGTGAGGTAAAATTTTAAATATACTCTAGAATATAATTCTAAATTATGGTATAGAGAATTTTTGAAGAAGACATAAACTTACAGAGAACTTCTGAAGTGATGAAATAAGAGAAAAAGTAGAAGAAATTATACAGAATTGTTGCTAGTATCAATGCTGATGAAATTCAAAGGTCTTTTATGCTCTATGAGCATTAGTGGATGAGTTATCTAGTGTTTAAATATTTCATATTTTAATAGTTATTTCATTCCAAGATTTTATTTCTTTATAATTTTTTCCAAAATTATACTACATAAATAAATTTTTTCCTTCATATATTAATATTTAATTGTCACTTTTTTCAGTCAATTCTTGTTTTTATTTTCACTTCCATTATTTGAAGGAAATGTTTCCAACTTGAGTGTGTTATTTATAGAGTGTCAGTTTTTATCCTATATTATTAAGGATCTTATCTTTGACTCATATTATTAAACCTTCATAATTATTGCTTTATAATAGTGATCACAACATGAGAGAAACTATATCTTGGTCCTCGTCAATTATTGAGCACATTGATTAACTCTTAACAAAAAGAGATTAAAAACTGTGATTTTAAATTTTATTCACATCATTTAAGGATGAATGAAACTTAATAAATTATTTTTTAATTCATTCATAAAGTTATTTTTTATTATAAATTATTTCATGTGATAAATAAGTTTTGATCCAGGAGATCTGCTATATTTGGAATATCCACTCTTTCTATTAACTTTGAGATTCTTTTTAATGATTAAAGTGAGTTATTATTATATTGTTTTGGTATTAATCTCTTTGTTATTTTATATTATCGAACTTTATTTTATAACAATGTTTTACACTAAAAACAATTAAAAGTTTAAAAATATAGAATTATAACAATCATGAAACAAAAATCTTATTGGGTAGTCTCATTGTGACACAACCATAGGTACTTCTATACTACTATATTTAGCAGAAAATTTAGATTTAGTTTTAAGGAAATAAAAAAAATTAAATTTAGGAAGCTGATCAATATTCCTTATTGTATGCTTCTGAAGTTTGTAAAGATTGACTCTGATGACTCATCATATTTTTTGTGATTATGTGATATAAATTAACAGTATTCTATTTACTCTCTAAGAATACACCTATACACCCTATGAACTTATATTAAGGGAAAATTTTTATGATCTTCTCGGTCTTATAATCAAACCCAACTTAGTAATTTTGGTTCACTTATAAATTTCATATCTATGGATCCAGTGAAAAGAAAGTTCTATGTGATGGATGGTTAATCAAGCCCAGTAAGAAGATGTAAGAAATTCCGGATGGAATTTTGGAAAGATGGCTACTCTAGATATTATTTAATTTATTTACCTCATAATTTGATCCACCACCTGTTGGTATCCCTTTTCTTAGTTTTGTTTTTTGTGACTTACAACCCATTCTGATAGTGTAAGGTTTGGTACATATTATGTATTCTTCTACCTTCATAATTATTTATTTGTTAATTATTTGTTGATTAATTCATAAATGCTTCTATTATTATACACTTAAATTTAATAAGTAGTGGGGATATATTCTCCCCACATTGTTCTTTTTTCCCTCACCACTATTCGAATACCTCTTGAGTGAGGAGATTTGTTCATGAGGTCTTGCGAAAATAAGTCTTAGACTGAGTGGTTTGAGTCGGGGTATTACAAAATTGTATCATATATCCTAATATAGAAACTTGTTTCTTTTTTCCCTCGATTTGGAAGAGGGTAGATAGGAATTAGGATGGTTGAGAATATAGTGTGGGAACTATGCTAGTTCTTATCAAGTACTTTATATTAGAACTCTGATTTCCAATGAACTGGATATTTATGTTCTTATTGTTCATTTTTTATTTTTACTTAAATTCACCTCTAGTGATATATAATATATTTTAATACTGATTTATGAGATTTTTTTTCATGTATCATTTTACAAATATAGGATAACATTCCATATGCATGTTTCTTTCATTAGATTGAGCCCAAATAATTAAATTTCCATTTAAATTAAGAAATATACTTTTGCTATATTGTTTCATGCATTATTTTATTTGAATCTTCATTTTTTATTCTTGAGATGGTATATATGTCTATGACTAAAGTACATTTACTGAAGGCCTGGCTAGGGTCTTGGGTAGTTCATAGGGGGTTATACCAAGTTCGTTTGGGTAACCACTTATGTTGGTCATTTTTGTAAACCATTTTGTTTGTTTGTAACATATTAATTGTATTTTTGTTCTAGTCATTGTATTTACATAATGCATGGTTTGCAATTTTTAAAAATTCCACATCATAGATTCCTTGTGGTGCCTGTTGCACTAGTTATTTTGTAGGAGGATGTAGCTAAGCATGTTCCCTTGGTTGATCTATTAGGTCAAGCTAAAGAATCAATCTAATTGGGTCTCTTTCATCTAGTATCTATTTTAGCGATGTGGATTCCATGGGGGTGGGATGAGGATGGTCGATTATGCACATGACTTCCATATCCCACTTACACATTCCTTTGAGGGCACTAGAGGACTATATGAAATACAGTAATGGATATGAGTCTTCTTAATAATTTTTTATATCTGTTGAAGACCCATGAGGACTGAAATGTTAATATAGTGACATATATGCTTCCTGGTGAAGATAGATGATTGTGGGATATCAAGATTTATGTTGGTAAACAAAAGGGTTGATACGGTAGAACTTCAAGGACTTATTCATTGAGGAGTTCTTCTATGATGCACTGAAGTATGACCATGCTCAAGAGTTCATCGATCTCCAAAATATAATGATGACAATATTTTTCTATTGACCGTGCTTCACCATGCTAATTCAATTTACTTCTTTTATAGATGTTAATGAGGTGTAGAAATCAAGATAGTTCAAGATTGGTCTATTTTTAGAACTAATACGCTAGGCCAAGAACATTGATTTGATTACCTTTGTAGTATTGCTTTGTAAGGAACTAGTGATTGGGAAGGGCATCTAGAAATAGAGAGATATTGGTATTCTTAAAATAACAAATGGATTGATTATTGATTTATCTATTTTAGTTATATTTACTTATTTTGGGAGTAAGAAAATGAATATAGGGGATGGATTCTAGGGTTGTTGTTAACAGTTATATTAGTGAAAATCTTTTTTCAATCCCATTGATGGAATTTACTCTTCAAGTCACTAAAATTGTGGAAGAAGGTAATATTTCTCAATTAATTTCATGTATCAATCAATATATTTCACTCGTGTGGAATGGACGATCATCTAAAGTAACTATATACCAAGTCTTTATAGATGCACACAACAAAGTCAGGTTATGGTGCAAGTGAAAGACCTCAATTGTATATGCAGACCCCTGTAGGGTTAATGAATTAGGTGAATCATGATTCTATAGGGAATAATGGCATGGTGTCTTGCAGGTATTATGTGGTTTATTATACTTAATCTAATGGTGAATAGGAAGACTCACAAGTGTGAGGTATAGTAAATATTTCATCTACGATATCTCTTTCGTTGTTTGTTACAGAAGCACCCCATTTCTTCAAATATGCTCAATTGGTTTCTTGGTTTCATTTATTGGTCAATTACAATTCATGGTTTCTATCCATCTATATACCCCAAGCAAAGAAATGGTATAATGTTCAAACTATTCTAGGATGATTGATGTTGGTTTTTTGCCTTTTCCATGTGTAGAGCTTCGATATTTTATGGATTTCCGACATCAAAATTATCCTTAGCAATGACTGGTAGAGTAGTTACCATGAACCCGTCTACTATTATCAGACACAAGTGATTTTTACATTTCTTAATTGGTAAAAATTCATATTGACCATTGAATAGGATGTAGTGGTTGGTAGATGGGGACTAGTCCCTTATCAGAAACAAATATTTTTAGCATAGGTGACTAGAATAATCCATAATATGGAATAGACTATAAATCCATCCTCTTTTACACTCATGGAAGATGAGTACCAATATTTATTTCTAGAGTATTTATTAGGGCTACGTCCACATGGATGATTTGTGTTTTAGATCAAGATCATGAATCATCAGATACCTATATAGATTCCTACATATCCCATGGAATTAGATGATTCAAATGAGAATAAGGTGTATCATGTGAATATTGAGTTTATGCTCATAAGTATCCCAATCAATTCCAATTGTGGTTACCTAATGTTGTTCTCCAAGATGGTAAATGGTAGTCATATGCTTTTTGTATACTACTAGTATTGGAATCAGATCATTGTGAAAACCAGGTACCCATTATAAGAAATTGATAACTTCTTTGAACAATTTATAATATCCCAGTGTTTTTCAAATATTTATTTATGTTTTTGATAGCATACACTTTTGGTTATAGGGTAATACATATAGATTAAATTATTTATTAGTAGTTATGGTTTTCATTATTATATCATTATTCATATTGGATTAAAAAACTATTTTCTACTACCTGTAGATCTCATGAACAAGATGGTTCACCCATACATGAACTCATTCATCGTTTTATTCATTGATGAAATCCTTATATGTTACAAGATGTAAAAACAAAATTCTTGACACCTAGAGATCGTAAATATTACAATTTGATAACATTATATTTACACCATATTTTTTAATTTTCACATTTAGATATATGAGGTGTACTTCATTGGGAACGTGGTTAATCCAGAAGTAATATTACTTGATCTGGGCAAGATAAATGAAAATATGTCTAGAGAAATATTGATGAATGTGGTTGAGATTCATAGATTGTGTAGGATGGTTTTTTACTAAAATAGTTATATAACTAAATTTTCTATCCAAGAAGCACCAATGACCAATCTTAAAAAATGGATTTAGGTTTGAGTAGAAATTCCACTGTGAAAATATTTCATAAAGGTAATTAATAGGTATCTATTACCTCCAATTAAAATTATTCATGACATTGGAGTTTTATATGTAGTGTATTTCAATTCATTTTGTGTTGTCATGGTAATTGTTCTAATGTTGGATTATATGGAATTTTATTATGGGTCACTTCATCTATAACCCCACAAGTAGAAACACCGTACTCATGAATTAGAGTTGGAAGCTATGGTTTATGATTTGAAATTTTAGTGACCCTACCTCTTCAAAAATATATTTATCATTTGCATAGAATATAATTGTCAATTTTCTATTTTCTCCTTAAGCGACTTGAATCATTAAAATATGTGTTGGATATAATAATTTTAGATGTTTTACCTTGAGATATAGTATTCTCCTATAAAATTTAATGTAGTTAAAATTTCACTTAGAACGAATTCATGGTATGTTGGAGAGTATACATCCTAAGAATGTTGAATGATTATAGATTTTATAGCATACTAAAAGATATAAATTTTTGAGGAATAAGGGGATGGTTCTTGATCACCCTCAGGGGCTATGTCCTTATTAGTATAATGATAAATGTTTAATGAATAGATCGATCTAGTGTGTGTCCCAATGAAAAAGTGGTTTTTGCTAAAAGGTTCTATTCGAGGATGGGATTTATACAAACTATATTTCTTCTATTTAATTACTAAGTGGTGGTACCTTTCATCATTAAAGAATATATGATGAAAGACTCTCATGTTTCGTAATGGGAAATATTAATGGGGTTCGTAAAAATGTATCATGATGATAGATGGAAATTTTGGTGGCCTGTCATTAAAAAATTCATTATAGGGTTTTTCTCTCATTGAATGAATTTGTAGTGGATCAAAGATGAGTATTAGAGACCTAGATTGTTTCTCAATCCACTTCTAGTGCCAGTGAATAAGTCATATGAGACCACTTGAGATTTCAAGTCATGTTTTCCTAGGACCCCGATATGTCAAGAAATGATTTGGGTTATAGTTGATTGGCTGACAAAGGTTTCACGCTTCTTATCAATTTGAGAGACTAAGTCAGTTGATGATCAAGGAAAGCGCTATGTTTAGAAAAAAGTTTGATGCACATAGTGCATTGGATCATCTTTTCAAATAGAGATTAAAGATTCACGTTATGGTTTTTAAAATTCCTACATAATATAATGCGGACTTAGTTAAAGTTGAGTACATATTTTCATCGTTAGACCGATTGGAATTCAAATAATATTATTTAGACATTAGATAATATTATTTCATAATTTGTTATTTATTTTAGAGAGGATTGATATGATTACATGGATATATTAGATTCACTTACAGTAACAAATTACATTCCTTTATTATGGTGACTCCTCTTGAGGATCTTTATTGGTGTCCATGTAGTTCGTTGTTATATTGGATAAATCCAAGTGAGTATTTACTCGATGGGTAGAGTTATAGATCAAGAGACCACAAAGACTATAAAATTTATTCAAAAATCATTATTTGTTTCTCAGAATTATTACAGGTCATATTCTGACCAAATGAGATAACCCTTGGAGTTCATTTTGGGTGGAAAGGTTTTATTACATGTGCCTCATTGGTTGGGGAATAAGCATCTGAGGAGGCATGAGGAATTATCGACAGGGTATATTTCTTCATATGAGAGCATTGAATCCATCGGTTCATAGGCCTATTGATTTGAAATCCATCCATTGTATCATGGTATGAATAAATGTTTTCATGTGCTTCATCTTTGGAGGTACAACCCCAATCATCCACAATTTCCCAACAATGAGGATGTTGATATGGAATAAGAATCATCTTTTGTAGAGTTACAGGTTCTGAATGTTGATAAAACTGAGAAGGTTCTCTGAGTGAAAAATGATACTCTTATTATGTTTTGATAGAAGAATGAGTGTTTTCAAAAAGATACATCAGAGAAAGAGAGAAACATTTTTCCCCATTGGAGTGAGTTATTCCAACAATACTCTAGGGATACTTCTTAATAGTGAGAATCAATTATACGGGATAATTTTTACACCTCTATTTCAGATATTCATTATTTCATCTTTTATATATATTTTTTATATGTATTAAATATTTTGAGGTGGAATAGAGGATTTTGGTGTCTTAAAATGAAAATGGTTCAGTACCATGGGTATACGACAGCTTGAAAATCTATGGTAGCTCCAATTACTAGTTTTTGAATTTTATTATCCATCTGGTTGAGCCTATAGAATCAATATCAATTCCTTAGATCCCAAAAAACAACTGATGGTGTTCCAGGGAAGAAGTTATTCTTCTCAGTGGCCACCAACAAGTGGGTGGTGGCCACCTGCTTTCCATGCTTCCCTTTGGAGCCCAGAAATGTCACCATGTTTTAAAGAGTTATTTCTAAAAGACCAAAACCAATCCAATTTTATTATTCACTAAGGAAATATTTTTATTCATGCACCCTAGATTCTGTCATCTTATGATTATAGGAAACATCATCTCCTTTTTTCTCATTGGTTTGATTCCCATACAATTGTTTGATCCTAAATTATTAATCCAGTGACTTCCTTATTAATCCATATCAATTACCTTCTATTCTCCTAGGTCACACCCTATTTTATTTTTTATTTCTTGATTAAATATAAGGTTTTTTGAATTATAAAACTTTTTATTCACAGATCTTTGATTTTATCAAAACAAAGACTCTTGAAATAGACTACCACACATCCTTTGGACCTAGATCGTTGTCGGTAGTGGACCTTCCCAGACATGATGATTTTTCCTAACTCTTGGGTATGGCTTATCCACAATATTGATTCTATTTTTATAATAATTTAAAATAATTAATGGTATAGGATTAAACATGGTTCAATTACACATGTAAAATTACCATTTCCATTGAATCATTTTTTCACCCAAGGTAATAAGTCCATAACTTTAACTCATTTATATATGGGTTCTTGGAATGACTATTGGAGTGCATATATAGCCTCATGAGACTTATCATTAAGGATCGATCACATGATGTGTGAATTTTTATACCGATAATACCTAATTTTTTATGTTGTTTCAGGCATTTGGATTGTTATGGTCATGATTATTTCTTGATATGATGTGGTGTTTGATCTGAAATTAGTATCTCCTATCAGATTTACTTCTCATATCTCTTTAGAATTTGAGTGTGTAGGTTGAGCCTTATTTGATATCCCCTAAGGTGGATGTGTCTTAGTTTTTAGTTGAAATGATTATTTTATATTACCTAATGGGGATGTATCAAAAAATAATTGTACTATCAAATTGAGGGGTGTGTGTCTACTAGCTTGTCAGTATACCTTCTATCATAGATAATTATTAGGTAGGTATAGTCATTGAGGTGCTGATATATATTTTGTTATTAAGTGATATACTTTTTATTTATCAATATCTTTTTTATTTTCATTTAATTCAACCGTATAACCTATGTAATTTTTTTAGATTCATTGATCTTATACTACTGAGTATTTTACTGACACCCTACTCAAGAATTTTGGTGTGCTTATAGATTTCATGATTAGGGATATGATAAATTGAAAGTTCCCAATGATTCATAGTTGAGTGGGTCTAATGAGATGATATGGGTATAACATGATAGAAATTGGGTTGGATTATTTATTTTTATTTTATTTAGATTCATGACCACAATCTTATCCCCACAACCTATTAGGATCCCTTTTGTTTGTTTCGGTTTCTGTGTCTAACAAACCATTATAATAAAACAAGTATTTGTTCATAATTTTAATGCTTCCGCCTTGATAATTATACATTTAATCATTATTTTTTGTTTTATTTTTTTTTCAAATACATTATTTTACTATGATGTTTATCTGTTATTGAGGGAATTTTCTCCTCCATGATGTTTCTTTGTCCCTCACCGCTACATGGAAACTTCGACCTTATAGTGAGGTTTGCATGAGTTTGTTTTCCATTCAGGATCATACATAGCAGTTTGGGTTGGTTCATTACATTAACTTCAATTTTTTCACATAAATAAACTCCATAGGAAGATATATGTCTATAAAGATGCCATTGATGACATAATCCCTAGAGTAATGTAACAAAAAATACTATGAGTTTCCAATAAATATATTTTTCGATGCTGGATATATGATTCTTTTGAAAATTTAAATTGTGGAATGGATTTTATATTTTCAATTTCTCTATTATTCATTCAAAAAATAACATTCTTTAATTAATATCATTATTTTAATTATCATAACCAAATTCCTATAATTTACTATCATTTGAGATATTTCATTTTTCAAACAATAAGAATGCATTTCCTGAATATTGGGTGGATAAATTCACTACATACCACATCTAATTCTATCTTCTGTCACAAAATAGTTTTTCTCAATGAAAAAAGAAATAAATAGTGGTAGATCATGTGTTGTTAATGGGATTCCTCATATCATTGAACAATCTCTCTCCTATCTCCACTATCTTAACTTTTCCAATCAATCTCATTATGTGCAAAACTACCACGAACCATTTTGAGTCTTGTCACACATGATGGGTACTGGTATGTCTTATTTCTATTTTTATTTATCCATTAAATTATTCTTAGATTTCCTAGATATTGGGGGTAGAAGTACTATTTTTTGGGGAGAATAGGTTCTGGTGAATGGTTTTTCTAGACATGCGCATACTTTGTTATGGTGGGTTTTTTAGGATAATGGTACTTTTTATGGTTAAAGAATGGTTTTTATAATGGAGAAAAATTCATTGAAAAACTTTAACTTAAGTGTTTTGGAGACAGTAGATCATGAAATGTTGTAAGATGTTTTTTTTAATTGTGATGTTTAATCTTGTGGGTTGTCTAGGTCATAAAAAAGTTTATAAGTGACTAAAGATAAAATGATGAATTTAACTCCCCTTAGCCTAATTTCTTCTCACATTTTGACAAAACACTATTCATTGGCTTGGATCTTCTCCCATATATTTTTTTTGAATTTCCCATGATTTCTAACTAGTTTGGCTTGAGGTAATGTCATTTTTGTCAATATTTCTAATACAAATCCACTATTATACATGTTCTAATCCTATTTTAGGGATTTTTAAACCCTATAAATCCTTATAGAAAATATAAGATTGATAATATGATTTAGGAGTGTGAGGATATCACTCCCCAAGATTTTATGAAATATTCCCTTGAAATAAATTTAATTTCCTTAATATTTTTCATTTCACATAACACTATGTTTCAAAAAAAACATGACATACAATTGAATTTTATTAATTAATATTATATTTATATTCTAGTTTTCGGATTGGAGTGTGTCTATATGACTAACTACAATATGAAAAAAAATACACATGTATAAAATGAGTATACTAGTTATCAATTGGATATAAATGAAAATATAATCTTTAAAAAGTAAAAGAGATGTTTTTTGGAAAAACTATTTTATGCATGGAATGTTTATTAATATTAATTTATTAAAGTAATAATTTTTTATTAATTAATTTAATTAAATTTATAAATTATATATTTAATAAAATGTTATAAAAATAATCTAATATTTTCACTAGACATTGGATAAGAATAAATCCAATTATATTCTTAAAAAATATTTTTTTTCTAAAAATAGTTTTTATAGATTTTTATGTGCTTATTTTGAAATATATTTCAAAAAACTCTAGAGATTTAATCATAAAAATGTTTTAAATATTTGTAACCATGATCTTCATATTTAGTAAACGCTTACATCTGAGTTTTTATCATTACAAATATTTACAATTGAAAATATTTAAAAAGGATTAAAACATTTCGATAAGCATTTAAAATCTCTCTATAACATGAGTTTATCATAATTTATGTGTGTATTTAGGCCAATGTCATCCGTGTTTTGATAATAGAGGAAAATTTTGATTTCCATTGATTTTGGCCTTTATATTATTTCAAAAAAAAGAAATATAAAAAATATAACTCTCCTTAACTTAATATCTCTCATATATTTTCATAGGGATAATAAGAAGTAATGAATTAATATAAATATTTTTTTTTTAAAATAAATAATTTTTTTTATTTTAATTAATTTATATTTTTAGTCAAGATATAATTATATTTAATGCTTACGAAATCATGATACAATGATTTTACATGCATTAAAATTATTTTGTTTTATATTAATTGTTGATTTACAAGAATTTAATAGGTAACTATAATATATAAATTATGATAAATGTGTTTATATTCAAATTAAATTTTTGTCTTGATGTTCTTGGAGTCAAATTAAATTAATAGTCTAAAAATGACATTAATTGTATTCTCGGTCAATTAATATTTTATTAAGTGATTCAAAATGTAAAAAACCCATTAAATGGGATAATTGTGATGGAAAATGGTTTCAAATGTCATCAATTTCACATTTTTCTGCACATTTCACTTTAAAGGTAAATTTATGACCCTTAAATGCAAATAATGGGTTACTATTAATAACGTTAAAGAGGGTTAAAGAGGGGGTTAGACCAAAATATATGGTTTAAAATCCCACATAAATATCTCTAAATTTTATTTTTTTAATATTTTTTCTAACTTATCATGGCCTTAATTTAAAATTATTCCCATTTTTTCAACTTTACAAAATTATTATATAGATTATATTTTAATATTTTATGCAATTTAAAATGTGCTTTTACCTTAATTATAATAGGAGAACTCTTCTTATTCTTTATTCACTAATTTTGAGATTTCTAGGTTGGAAAATTCCTACCCTAATACCATTAATATTCCATTAAAACAACCTTTATACTATTTTCTTGAAAAAAATATCATCCTTTCATGGATTAAGGAGTAAGAAAATGATAATTTCTTAATGAAGAGGAATAACTCTTAACCGAGTAATTGTAACTGTATTTCATCATTTACAACCTCTAAATCTATGGTAACCATTCTAAAATAATGCAGTCAGTATCTTCCAAATAATTTATTATTTTTATTATTATTTTTAATAGAGTTTTATAATCCTTCTTCACATATCATTAAATTATTTTTAACATAAATATAGAATAATCACAACCTAGAGATCGAGAGGCCTAGTGTCTTTAGAGGATTAGGTTTGAAAACATCAAAATGAGACTAAAACGTCTCATCATTATTTTAGTCTTTATGATGCTATATTAATAAATTTTATATCCTAAAAAATTATACAATTAAATGGTTAATAATTAAACCAAAGGGTTGAGTTATAAAGCTGATTAATAGAATAAACATGATATAGAGCATAGTATCTGAGTCAAAAGTCATAACATTGTATCATAAAATACAAGGTTCAGGAATAATATAATTTAATAATTAAATAAATAACATGTAATTATAATATAATGTAATCATAGTAATGTTAAAACATTATAAAACATGATGTAAGCATAAGTCAATGCTAACTACCAAGACAACATCACATGGTTGACAAAGTCCCATTATGGATTATGTTCACTCAATAATATTGTACATATCATCTAATGAGACTTGTAAATCTCCAAGTAAATTGGATCAATCAATTATTTCACCAATAATAAAAAACGTTATTATTATGTGTTATAGAAATTGAAAATCAAACATCAAGTATAAGTATATCAATTTCCCATAGAAAGAAATGGTTTGCATAAACTTACCTCATAGCATAACCGAGTGGATTATCAAAATGATTTCTATGAAATTAGGGACTAAAACATTATCCAAATATTAATAGATAAAAAATTAATTTATAAAAAAAATATTTTCAAATAATTTGAAGATGAGAAAAATAGTGGATAGGCAGCATTGGAAATATACAACATATGTGGGTTTTAGGGAAAATGGTAAAGATAAATTATTGATAAGAAAGATAAAATTAATTTTCATAAAAACATAAATGAACTAAAATACTTTTTCCATAATATATTGATAAATTATATAAATTATGGATGATTTAAAATATTTTATGCATTGGTACTTGAAATGGGGTAATAAATAGAGAATTTTCATTTAATCTAGTTTCCTTGTCGAATCAAATTGATGAGGAAACCTTTATAACATATATATCCCCATCAAGGAAATGTGAATTAACTTATGTATATATGATCAATATATATATATATAATATTAATAATATAATAAAAAGATAGATATTAAATAGATAAAAGAGATAGAATGAATAACCTATATAAAAATAGGGTGGTTCAGAGAGATCCCTAACATTAGTCTTAGAATCATTCTGTACTTACACTTAAATTCATGGATAGTGAAGTTAAAATCATCATTTAAATAATTTAGAACATTTAAAATATATATATTATTTATTTTAATTATAATGTGTTAATTTACAACCATTTCATTGAGATATAATGTCCAATATCATAGTTCTGAGGGTATTCTTCCAATAGTTACTTGGGTGGATCACATGTGGAAAATTATTGAAGTTATTTTAAAATGTGTATAAAAATTTAAAATTGAAATGATATTATATTAATGTAATTATATAAATTTAAATGGATCCAATAACAATTTGTGTTTCGATATAGGGATGATTCTTCCAGTAAAAATGTTAACATTATATGGTTTGTTCAACTTGGAGGTTTTACAAACCATCATGACCTTGATTTGTATTATTTAATATTATAGATATATATTAATTACATAATGTGGAAAAAATAGAATATAAATATTTAGGTAAATATAAACATTATAAGTGAATTTAGACATTCCAAAGTCATTAATGGATTTATTTATGGATGATTAGGATAAAGAAAAATTAAGACTCGGTTATGGGTTTTACGTTTTACTTTGAATGTGTCATCTTAGTCATCCACTTAAGGAACATCAGATTTTCCATTTGATGATTCAAAGGATTATAGGGGTGTGTGGAGACATTATGAGATATTTGGGAAGATTTTGGGTAATCTCTATGGGTTATATTGTGTGAGGTGAAGGGGTGGTGAAGGGTGGTACTTATAATTGAGAGAGGGGTGTTGTTTTATATTATATTGATAATTTTTTTTTATTTTGGCTCAAGAACACCAATAGTGATTAATATTGTGACTATATATATTAAATGTTCCATGTTATTTGTATATAAAGGGTTAATTCATCTTTCCTGACTCATAAATTCATGTATATTGCTTATAATGTTAAATATTGTATTTTGTTGCATTTCACTATTCATCAAAAATTCAACTATCATGGAGAAATACAAAAAAATCACCATAAATTTTTTTTGATGTCTAGTTTCCAAATATTAATTCAAATTTATGAAAATAATTTTATAAATATGATAAACTATATTATTAATTAAAATACTTATTTATTTGAACAAAAAAATACGTTTTTGTTATTATGGAAAAATATATGAACCATTGAAAAATGAATTATGGGCTCATAAAATTATATTATAATTATAATAAAAAATAATATTAATTTATATATACATTTTATTAAAATAACATTTATTTAAAATAATTAATTTTTTTATAAAAATTTAAATAAAACAATTATGTTTTACAGAAAAATGAACACCAATTCTATCATTTTTGAAACATTTAGTTACTTTTTTCATGATATAAATATGTCATATTTTCAATTTATATGGTAAATAAATATTATTTTAAATTAAAATATGTGACCATGACATTATAATGGTCATGTCACTATTACTAAAGGTCATATTACTATTCCAATTGTCAGATTATTATTTCAACTATCAGATTAGTAATAGTCATATAGATCCCTTATATTTTATAAATAAATCATATTTACTTCATTATAAATTCAACTATATTTCATCTAGAGTTATTATATATTTTCATCTTCAAGATGAGTATTTTATTACCAATATTTTTTTCATTCCTACAGTGTTGTTTGTGAGTTTTCTTATTCAGGTGGATCGAGTATATCCACATTTTCATATGACAGTTATATTATTTTCTATTTTTTACCCCACTATAAAATTATTAATTATTATGGATATATTTATTCTATATAATTTATTTTAAAATTAATATAATAAAATGTTGAGGGTTCTATCATGTGGTTCTCATCCTTTATATAATACTATAATACTAAATATGATATATTTATTTAATAAGGTAAATTCCATTGATAAGAAATAATATTCATTACATTCATCACCCCTTAACGAATTTTATCCTAAAATTTTTTATATACTAAGGTAAAAATTGACGAGGTTACTTCTATTCCATTTCATTATCTAGTTCCCATGTCTCCTCCTCATTCTTATAGCTTTACCACAATACATTGACTCGGTGGGTAGTCTTGTTGCATATAATGTTCTCTCTGTATTCAAGATCCTCATAGATTTACCCTTATAAGTGGTATTAATTTCTAGGTGTAATACCTACGAATTATATACATGTGATGGATCTAGTGTGTACTTCAACAAGAGGGATTCATGGAACTCATCATATACTTGGGACAAGATTGGTGCGAGTGATAGTCAATAGGCCAGAACTCTGATCCAATCAATAATTTCAATGGGTATGAAATACCTAGGACATAGATTTCTCTTCTTCAAATATCTCATGACTCTATTCAATAGAGATTTGGGGAGGAACAAATTATGTTCATCCTAAAATTATGGGTCTTTTCAATGATCATTCTCATATCTCTTTAATCGACTTTCAATATCTTTGATGTGTTGCTATATGTTTTTGACCCTTTTTACCATTTCGGGTTCCAACAGCCTATGTTCACCCTCTTCATCTCTACACACATTCAGTCTATATCTCTTTTCCTAACATGCTTCACTGATATCCGTGTGAATTATTAAATGAAAATTATTATTATATTTGAACTCAACCATATAATGATTCTAATCATATCCTAGTTTGAAGTCTATCAACCATGCTTTCAATTTGTCCTCAAGTGTCTAAATAGTCTTCTCAGATTGGACATCAGATTAGTAGTGATTGTTCATACTAAATTTATACTTAATATTTTGAGAATGTTAGAATCATTTCTAGAACATATTGGTGAATCTCCTATTGTAGTTGGGTATAACTAATAGTGGTGTTTCACACAAATAAACAACTTATTCGATGTATATCCTAACAAGTTGATCAAGTGAGAATTTCTTTTAAATATAAATGAAATAAAAAACCATTTTAGGATGATCCACTTTAAACCATATGGAATTATTCCCTCTAGATGTCATTAGAAAACCATTGACCAAGTCCATGGTGATTTTTCTCATTTACATGCAGGTATGGATAATTGTTTAAACATCCCCTTATACTTTTTTACTTATTTATTTAATTTATATAATTCCAAGAACATTGATATATATTATTTGATCTCATTCTTCATATTGTCCCCATATAGTGCTCCCAAAGATCTTGATGACTCTTCGTGCTCCTAGGGTGGATGAAGAAGGTCGAGTATGTGCAGCGTTCAATAACACCTTTATTTATCTTGGGATTTTGGGGATTGAAAATGCCATGACCCAAATATTAAAATTCATTCTTCATCAGTTTTGAACTCCAAGGATTTATCTTTTTCTTACAGCTTCACCCTTATTATATATTCCACATCATACATTTGATATTCTTTAATCTTCTCAAGAAGGGGTGTTTGAGACATAATTTAAGAAAAGAAAGATTATGTTCCCTCTTTTATAATTATCATGTCCATTATTTAGAGGTCTGATAATAATTTATTATTCTCAATTCACATCATTGATAGTGTTTCACAATACATCCTACTTAGATCATCTTCCACATTATTTTTTTCAAAGGATAGTCATGGATTGGGCAGTCATAGTTCATGATCAAATTTGGACACCATCCATAGTGTATATTAACATCCTTTTGTCTAAATATATATTTTAGGATATTATGATCCATATATAATTCAAACATCTCCCCATAGTGATGAAGATTACAATTTTTCAATGGGGTGATTATATCATTTAATTCCTAATCAGACATTGGATAGTTTTCTCATGAACTTTAAACTACCTTGAGATGTAAGCTATAACATTGTAATTTTGAATCAGTTTATTTCCAAACTCAATTTTTGAGGCATCATTGTATACCATGAAAGGTTCCCACTTGAGGGTAGTGTGAGTACTTCTATAGTGATAATCCTATATTAAAATATTGTGAATATCTCTTTCCATTTAGTGGTCCAGATAAAATGTTCTCTCATCTGAGTCATCTTGGATAATGGATTTGAAAATCATCATATATTTCTCAATAAAAATTTATAATACCCAACAAGAATAAGGAAACTATGGATCTCCATTACAAATGTTGTCCTAGGACATTACCTAATTGCCTTTTTCTTGTAATGGTCGATAGATATCCCCTTGTTGGTGATAACATATCCAATGAATGATACAACCTCTTTAAAAACTCACATTTAATATTATTTTAATATATATTCACCATTAACAAAATCTTAATCATAGTATTCAAATCCTCCTCATGATACTTCTTTCTATTAGATTATATCATACTATCATCAATATATAATAATAAAAAAAATTCAAGGTAATCTCTAAATACTCTATTTAATAAGTCAATTAATATTACTATATAATAATTAAGTTTTATTTTCATCACTATAAAATAATAGTGCATGTACCATCTTCTAAATGTTTTAATTGGAACATATTCCTTCTTATAATTTAATTGGTGATATCCTAATAAAATTTCTACCATATAAAATTATTAGGCCCCACATAGATGATCCTATAAGTAATCAATTTGAGGTAACATATACTTGTTCTTTATCACGATTTTATTGATGTCGTGATAATAAATGGAGGGGCTCATTGACCCATACTTCTTCTTGATGAAGTGGACAGGTACACCCCATAATGAAGCCCTCGAGAATATAAAAACCTTGTCCATATTCTATTATGACCGCTTCTTTTGTTCCTCCAACTCTATAGTTGAATTTTTTTTATAGTCATGGATATGGTCAAGGATCCAAGTATATGTTCAATTGAAAATTCAACCTCTTAGTCAAAAGGAATACAAAGAATCTATTCACGTAATATATTAGCATAGTACCTCATAATGGAAATGTATTTGAGCAATTTTCCCTCCATTATCTCAATCACTTGAGCTAAATATGCAGACACATATGTAAATAAGATCAATTTGGGATTAGAATATTCTGAAGGATATTCATCCTCATCCTTACACTTATACAAAATTAGGGTTTGACTTATGATATGAAGAGCGATTTATCCCTCCCAAAATTCAATATTGTCTTCATATGAGGTCTACCAAACAATTCCCAATATTTCATAAATTCATGTAAATGAAGTATGAAATAATTTTTTGGATATTCCATCAATAAAAATTGATTGAAGATATTATATATACATGAGATATAATTAGTTCTTCATTTGATTCTCAGAGATAACACAATCTCTATGTTTTTTGGGGGTTATTGAATAGTTCAACTAATCCTAAATGACATAAAAGAGTACATATAACCATAATCCAATAGTAAGTTTTTTATTTTTTAAATTAATAACTATCATACCTTTCACCACTTTCTTATCAGACCCCCCTTAGCTGTAGTGATATCATATTTCCTTCTATCCTCACTAGGATTTGGATGGTTTTTCTTTGACTGTCATATAAAAACCTTATCTTAGCGAAATTTCTTAAATAATGTATGTGTTACTTACATTTAAAACACTATACCATGTAATGAGTGATGAATTGAATGTCATTTTATTCTATCACATTAGTGTGCTTCTTCATATCCCTTCAATATTTATTATCTTAATACCCCTCAATTCCTTAATTTAATCATCTCCTGATTCCATTGAGATAATTTCGAGATGATTCTTCCCACACTTTTGACATGTGGGTGGTTGGGTTATCTTTAATCCAAGGTATTTATCTTTTTATACAAAAAATATCCATTTTATGATTTTTTATCTCTAACCACTTAACACCATTGTGAGTCATTAATATCCATCTCAACCTTAACATATCTATAAACAATATCTTTATATATATCAAAATTTCAAACAACTAGTGTTTTTGATATACTCATCATTAATACAGTAAAAGAACCATCCACCTTAATTTCATTATTGATGAACAACCTTAGGCATACCATCCAATCCTTGTGATGTTTTCCTCAAACACCTCAATAGACTCATATTCCTTTCACTTAAGTTCAAGGAACTCCCTCTCCATTTAAAGATGGAGAGTTTGACTAAAATATTAATTAAAAAATATATTCTTGAATAATTCACATTCCATGGAATATATTTACCCTTTGGGTTTTCTTTTCTTTATCATTTTTATTTAAAAATCAACATCCCACTACATATAATAAACAAACCTCAAGACTTTTTTTCAGAAAATATAAAAAACCTTATACCAATGGTTTGGAAATTTTGGTATAGGTCCCCATACCATTGGTATAGACTATACCAACAGTTTAAAGGACCATTGGCTCTTATAGAATTTGTATATAACTATAAAAATGGTTTGGGGAAAATTGTTGTTATAGGTCATATGGAATAACTATAACAATGGTTTCTAAAAACCGTTGGTATGGGTAATGTAAAAAATAAAACCCTTTTTGGGTTTGATCCCAGCAGCTCTCATTTATAATCCAATGACCTATCTACTAACCTAAGACCACATTTGTGAACATAATTTCATATATATATATATATATATATTCATAAGTTTTTTAACTTTTTACATATTTAATGTTATTTGAAAAAATAATCCAAAAAAATATAGGTACCTATACCAACGGTTTTGAGAACTGTTGGCATATGATCTTTGATAATTTGAGCTATACCGATAGTTTTGGTGAAACTGTCAACATAGTGTGGACCTATACCAATAGTTTCTCCATAACCATTGGTATAGAGTCTCTGTAAGAGACCTATACCAATGGTTTGGACCAAAACCGTTGTTATTGTTCCATATAAGTGACTTATACCAACGTTTTTGGATAAAATAATTGGTATAGGTCTATTAAAGAGACCATATACCAATGGTTATTCCAAAAATATTGGTATAGGGTCTCCTCATGGTATATATACCAATGGTTTCACTAAAACCATTGGTATAGAGTCCCTCTAAGGTACCTATTCCAACCGGGTTTTCCAAACTATTTGTACAAGTAGCATATACCAATGGTTTTTCAAATCCTTTGTATAGGTTCGTCGGTATATTTGTTATTTCTAGTACTATTTATTCCGAGAATTGGCGGATAGTTAATATAATTTTAATGGATTGAATCCATTTCTTTTATAAGGATGATGTCCAAATTTCTACTAATATAAGCCATCTTATTAACCATAAAGATCACCCACTACAAGAAAACCGCCGTTTAGCGGCGGTTTTTAAAACCGATGCGAAACGCGTTTTGGGCCGCCATTTCACGGCGGTTTTAAAAACCACCGCAAAACGGCAACATTTTTTTTAATTTTATTCGAGGATTAGTGGCGGTTTTGGTAAAACCTCCGCGAAATGAAATGAAAAAATAAAAAAACATGAGAAACCCCAAAATCACTAAAATGACCATAACTTTTGATCCGGGCGTCCGTTGAAGCGCCATGACCAGTCGAATCGAAGCTCATGAAGAGATCTAGAGGCACATATAATCAAAACCGTGAGACGGTCTAAGGTGTGTAAGATATTAGAGTTATCAGAAAGTTGAAAAAAGTTTTCCAACTTCAAACAGCCATAACTTTCACTCCGGGTGTCCGTTTGGGCTCTACCACATATCAAATCGAAGCCAGTGAAAAGAGCTACGCATAAGTTCAACAGAAGAAAGCTTCTGTCATGTTTTTCGACCCTAAAAATCTCTCCGAAGGACTCCAAAACCCTGTTTCCGTCACCGGTGTCCCGTCGAACTTATCTTCAAACGGACCTAACTTTCGATCCAAGTGTCAGTTCGGCCTCCTCCACCTGCCAGATCATAGCTCGTTCTATGAGATTCATTTTGATTGGTTGCGGCACCCACATGCACTCTTAGATCATATGTTATGGCCTTTTTAGTGGGTATTAGGTTTGTTATGTTTTTCAATGCCTCGTTTCTAGAACCCGTTCCCCTTCAGCTTTTTTTAAATGGTCATGACTTCTGATCCGTCTATCCATTCGGACTCTTTCACCTTTCAGGTCGAAGATCGTTTCGGGATCTTTGATTTGACAGGTCGCGGATCTAAAATGGGCTCTCAGATCATATGTTATCTTCGTTAATGTGAGTCCAATGTTTTTGTCTTTTTATGACCGTTTTGACAGGTTTTAACGGTAGCACCATTTATTACTGTTTATTTGGGTTTCCATGACTTTTTATCTTTATCAATGGTTTTTTATGGGTTATTATGATAATTATGTTGAATTATTAAGGAGTTTTCCAGAGTCTTCACGAGTTTTTATGCGTTCTCATTCTTTCTAATGCCTCATTCTTCATATGCTTCTCCATCCTTTTTCTTGCGTTTTCATGATTTATCATCCCTTATCACATCTTTTCATACTTTTTCATGTGTTTCCTTTATTATTTATTATTTATTATTTATAATATACTTTAAACTATTTATTATCTATTATTTGTAACTGGTTAATTATTAATTATTAATTATTTTTTATTTTTTATTATTTATTATTTATATTTATTAATTATTTATGTTTATTTATTATTTATTATTAATTATTTATTATTTATATTTATTTATTAGTTATTAGTTTTTATTTATTATTTATTATTTATTATTTATTATTTATTATTTATATTTACCTATTATTTATATTTATTTATTATTTATTATTTATTATTTATATTTATTTATTATTTATTATTTATTATTTATTATTTATTATTTATATTTATTTATTATTTATTATTTATTTATTATTTATATTTATTATTTATTTATTATTTATTATTTAATAATTATTATTCATTATTGATTATTGATTATTGATTATTGATTATTGATTATTTATTATTTATATCTATTATTTATTATTTATTATTTGTTATTTATATATTTTATGTATTTATTATTTATTATTTATTATTTATTACTTATTACTTATTATTTATTATTTATTATTTATTATTTATTAAGTATTATTTATTATTTTTTGTTTATTATTTATTATTTATTATTTATTATTTATTATTTATTTATTATTTATATTTAATTATTATCTATTATTTATATTTATTTATTATTTATTATTTATTATTTATTATTTATTATTCCTTATTTATTATTTATTATTTATTATTTATTATTTATTATTTATTATTATTGAGTTTATATCTATTATTTATGTATTATTTGTTTTTTCAATTAATATATATATAAGTATATTAAATTCTGTTTATTAACCACATGGCGAGCTTACTGGAGTGGTAAAGTCTTTGGAAAATATGCAAGAGGTTAGGGGTTCAAATCTCACCAAACGCAGAATTTCTTTATATTGCATGGGCATGCATGTGTGTAGAGACCCAAAGCTTGACATACATGGACATTACATTATGTTAGCGGAATACTTAAGACATAACGAAAATAGACACACAAGGACCGTAATAGTTTAGTGTCTTTGGAAACTTGAACGTAATCTTCTAATCGTGGTGAAAGATCTTCAACATCTCCCATAAAGAACTTTCTTTTTTTTTTCTTACCTAAAACCTTTCTTTATATCCTGGGGAAAATAAAACATAAAAAGGCTGAGCTCAAATTCTCAGTAAGGGTAAGCATGGATAAAATAATACATACCATATACATTTGAACTTAAAAAAACATGAACATTAAAAATCTTGAGCAACGACATAAAACATTGAAGTACATAAGGCATAGATCATAATGGAACATAAATGATGATAAAATACCATGGAAATAAAACATGTAATTGTGGCATCCATTAAGCACATGTAATGATTTCCATAGTAGCCAAGGCATTGCTGCCAAGACCAGCTTAGTGGACAAAGTCCCATTCTGAATCGAGTTCACTCCTCATTTCAGTCTTGTAACACTGAACCGGATTAACTTACCGTTCCAACCATGTCTATCTCATGAGATATAAAATCTTTACCCAATGCATTGGAGGGAGATATAGGTCCCACCCATCTCATAATGAAATCATTCTTACTTGTGCCACAAAATAAACATACATCAATCATAATAACCCAACGAATAAAATAAACATCATCACATCATCACATAATCCATATAAAAGAAATAGATATCATTACATAAAAAGAAAAGTGAAACCATGTAAATCATAGATACATTACACTTGAAACATACACATATGAAATAATTTCATCTTAGATGGAAAATGGTTTTGATAAAACACTTGAAATGAATTCTTGAGGAAAATATCCTTTCTTCTTCAAAATCAATTTCTTTTCACAAAACGTCAAGCAATTTTAAAAGAAATAGATTTTGTTGAAAATAGTTATGAAATCTTTTGGATGAAGCTTCATGAAAATAAGGCTTTATAAAACCATAAAAATCCTTTCATGCTGTATATGTTAAAAAAACATTCTTATCGTACTTTTGTCGGAAAAGTCAAAAAAGTACCTCGTAACGTAATCAAAAGAAAGATTCCTTACTTACCATGTAGTAAAAGTCAAAAGTAGGTAAAAATGACTTTAAACATACATGAAACCATTTTTAGGAATCATGGACATGGATGATAACAATAACCCCAGAAAATACTTACGAATAAGCAATCTCAAATAAAAATGAGATTTGAAAAATTATCCCTTACCTTAGGTCTGATTTGCTTCGTAAGTGTCCGAACCTCCTGTATAATGATTTAAATAATGTCATTGACTTATTCCAGAATCATACTCATTGTTATGATATCATATATGGTTCACTTGTGACTTTATATTACTCGTTCTTTTGTAAATTCCATGTCAAAGAGTGTTTTGGGTAAAATCGTTTCATTTGTCGTCCGTGTTTTGACTTGTAATTATATATATGATTACTTAGATCATGATTACTTAATTCCATAATATAAGACCTGATTTATATATAATATATATTCAGAATATACATATATATAATAGATCAGTAAATGGAAAGAAATACACCGTTCATGGAGACGGTAGGCTGTACGTACGCATGAACACTGTTTTCGTTTCCTTGTTGAGTTAAATAGAATTAAGTAGACGACATACATATATATACACATAGATCCAGTATCATTATTATGTCATATATTTCATGATTACTTTTTATATATACTTTATAATCATTCATGAATGGTTAATGTGGAGAATGAATCTCATCACGTCGTGGAGACGGTAGTCCGTACGTACGCACGAGCATTGATATCGTTCTCATGATCGTGGAATTGTATTGGAGTGTATGTATACTATTTCAGAATCAATATAACTTTATAATAATCATATATAGTTATTATTTACACCATTATACCCATCCAAGTAAGGTGGTGGTGGAAAATAGATTACACCACGGCGTGGAGACGGTATTCCGTACGTACGCACGCGCGGTGATTTCGTTTTCTATAGGATGGATAGATGGTGAAATAGGGTTGTTTCATACTTATAATAACATATCAGTATACGAGTGATACTTATGTTATTACTACATAATGAAACAACCTAAGAAGATGAATTGGAAGAAGAAATAAAGTTGAAAGAATCGGTAACAGACATTACCTCTTCTTTGAAGCGCCTCTTTGAGTCCTCCTCTTAGGGCACTAAAATTGGTCTTTGAAGAAGACCAGGACCTCTAGGATGTTTCTAGAGAAGTGGAGAAGAGAATTTTTCAGGGGTTGTCCGAGCTTGAAGTCTCAAAGTGGTGTGAGGAAGAGAGGGAGGAGGTGCCCTTTTATAAGGGAGGAGAGGGGCACCTTTAGAATAACTAAAAATATTATTTTATTATAAAGCCAAATTCGTTTTTAAATAGATCAAAATTAATTTATATAGAATATAAGGTGGGTATGGGTCTAAATCCTCTCATCCAATAGAATTTAGGCAAGTTTAAGTTCATATTTTAACCTTATCATTTAGATTTAACATTAAGTTAGATAATTTTACTTTTACCGTGTCTTTTTGTGTTATTACACTATAAGGTTAATAAACTTACTATAAGAAGCCAAACGAACCCCAAGTTGTTTATTATAAATATATATAAACTTATCTAAGTCATTTTTCCGGACGTTATATTTTTAGGAATAAACTAACAATTTATAATATAATATTTTTTTTATAAACTAGTTTATGTCAATTTTGACACTATTTAGTAATTGATTTTTGTGAAAATCATAACAGACTGATTAGTTCGAAAACGTTAATTATATCAATACTAACATGTCATATTAACCGATAAAATTAGTGGAATTCATAAAAAGTCTCAAATTACATTTAATTTGGTATTTATAACATCAATTATGTCAATATTTCATTAATAAAATAATTATTGCATCATCTTTATGTCATAAATAAATTAAATTATTTAATGTCTAGAAATTACAAATAAAATACCATTATGTAGGAAACAGTTTTTGATTTCTAATTAATATTTATAGTCGAATTTATCTTATGTATAACCCTATATTAAAAATGATATACTTATTAAACTTTGATTTTAACTATTTTAACCCTTCTTTAAATAAATTAATAATAAATGTTCTAATCTAATCCAAGTGGGCCTAAATGGTCATATTTTATTCATAAGGTTTTTTTGGTCGAATTACACTTATCCAATAGAATTAGGACATGTGTTAGGGTAATAATAATATCATTTTTACCCTTAATTGCCGTATTTACTTTTAACCGTGGTAAAAAAAGTAAAAGTTACTATTCACCAAAAATTATTTTCATCTCATTGAATCACATTTTACTTAATGAAATCAACCATGTCTCTCAGATTTTTGAAATTCCACTCACAGAAGTGGTGAAATTAAGTTTTATGAAAAATTCATTTTTCTTAACTACCAATTAGTGGTTTCACTATTCATTAAAAATGAAAGTTTCCAGAAAAATACCAAAAATTTGGCCTAAGCTATATTTGATATTATGAACTGAAAAATGATGTCTATTTTACCAAATTCAAAACATATAAGTTGCAATACTTAATTTAAAAATTAATTCCCGTCGTCAAAACTAATAGCGTGTTCTTAAGAGATAATAACTATCAAAAGATTGACACTTGTTTATGTCTGGTTTAAATGTGAAATTACATCCAATGACCAAAATTGTATTAAATTTTAATAATATATTCTAAATATACTTTAAAACTACTCAAATTAATAATTTATCACTATAAATTATTTTGATTAAAAAGGTTGTTTTTAATTAAAATTTACTAATTTTCACTATTCATCAAGAAATGAAAGTTATCCGAAAAGTACCAAAATTTCACCCTAAGCTAATTTCGATATTCCTAATCCAAAAATGAAGTCCATTTTGAAAAATAAAATTTACAAAATTTCAAAAAGTGGTTATTACTATTCATAATGGCTAGTTTTAATAATATTTTAATAGCATATCGTTGTTTAGTGAAACTCGGTATCGCGTACTACACACGCTATCGAGGAAGGTCGTGATTGCGCGTAATGCAAGGAAAGTCAATGATGCGTGTTGTGAAAGCTCCCTTTGGTGTAGCGTACAAAACAAGACATCAATGAAATTAAAAAGAATATTTTTCATAAAATCTCGGGGTGTTACATTCTACCCCCCTTAAAATGAATTTCACCCTCGAAATTCATCGGGGTTATAAATAGTTTACTCCTTGAAAGTTTCTCTAATAGAAACCCACATCGTAAAAAGGAATACCAAAACCAATCTTTAAAAACAAAAGTATGAAACGTAATGGTTACCCTAATAAACTAATCACTGGGATTCCACATAGGTGAAAATATGGATATGGAAGAGAAATCTAACCATCATGTTTTGATGGTAGAGAACATGGCTATGGAAAATCCAGCAATCACAATGCCATAAATTTGTGACGACCTAAGGTACCTTCTAATTCATCAGATATAAGAGCAATAGGATAACATTTTTGGTTTTCAAGATCATTTCCCTAAAGTTGATGAAATTGGAATTCGAAGAAATACTTTCGTGATTTTGGTATAGTCTCACCGTTGGTCGCTCTTTGGAAAATTTCCACTTCATCTCTTAAATAAATGAAGTCGAATTTGTCATTCATAATGTGTTAGTAGATCATGTGATAGAATGATGTGTCATTTCATCTGTCTCAAACAAAAGTTTAGAAAAGTTATCAAAACTTACATAAGTCTCTCTATAGTGAGATTAATAATATATAGTTCCTAAAATGGACTTATACTTCATATATCATACTGGATAATATAATAAAACTATATTCTACTAAACAGGGACTTCCTGTAGGCCAGTGGCAGGCGATAAAGGCTAGTCGCACTACGGTTGTGGGTTATATTCCCACAGCCTTGTCCGATGTGATGGGTTGTCGCCCGTCCTGCAGGTTGTCCTTTTTCTAAAACTACATTACTATAACATCACATAAATAATATAAAAAAAGTTCTATCCTTAAACAATACTAACTTATGTTTAACATAATCCATTCCAATCTTTAGGCTTATCTAAAATACTTCGGTCCAAGCTCATAGTATAAAGAAAATGATTACTTGAAATGTCGTCAACCAAGCATGTCAAAAGTTAACTCTTTCCAAATACCAAAATCCAAAAATTCTATATACTCAAACCATGATATAACCTTCTCATTATATTATTAATGAGCTCATGAATACTATCAAACATTTATTTTTCTCTTTATCCCTTCATTATGTGCATATCATCTACATTCCAAAAATATCTGAATAACCTTTCCTGGATACTAGTACCATTAATCATACACTTTCAAAACTCAAGGAAAGACAATAGTGTAACAATCCTTAGATGTCTCTTTATTCTATAGTACCATAGGATTACTTATACAACATCACACATGATAAACATGTAATCATTCCATTACATTCATAAACCATTGACCGAGTTTAAACAATTCTTTCATCTCACATATCATTTGTAGTCTCTTCATCATCATCAACATAAATACTACCCATACGACCATACTGATTCTCTTCATGAGAATTTTCCTTAGGGCATTGGTTTTCATAATTCCCGTACATTCCACATTTAAAACATTTAACCATTTTTGATGCCGTAGCAATACCATTATCCTCATCCCTGGTGTTAACTGAACCTTTTCCTTTGCACTTACCGGCTTTGTGTCCTTCTTTTGCACACCCAAAGCATCTTCCAGTTCCTTTGAAACATTATCCTTGATGCCTCTTCCCACATGATTTACATAGGGGAAATTGAACTTTCTTTCCTCTATGATCATCATGAAACTCCATCTTTCTCTTATTAGCCGGGTCAGGAAACTTACCAAATTTTACTTTATTGATCATATTATGAGATTGCTGATTCGGAATAATAATGATGTTTGGACTTCCAAATCCCATTTCATTTGGTTTCTCATGAAGAATATCATTCCATTGTCCATCATATCCTCCGTTATCGTGAATCATCTTGTTTCCAGCCATTTTCTAAAACCCAAAAAGAATAGTGTGAGAGGCAAAAATCATAATAAAGGGGGAGTAACTTCAATATCTAACATATTTGGTTTAATCTAATATCGTTACCATAGTTCTAGGACTATATCCTATATGTATACTTATCCTTAGGGACATCCCTAAACATACCTTGGAAATATCTCTAGGGATCTCACTAAAGTTTTTACATCCTAGTTTCCAAAGGTTGTCTAAACTTTTCCTCTTATACCAACTATAGAGACCCAAAGCTTGACGTACATGGACAATACATTACTTTTGCAGAATACTTAATACATAATGAAAATAGACACACAAGGACCGTAATAGTTTACTTTCTTTGGAAACATGGAACGTAATCTTCTAATCGTGGTTAAAGATCATCAACATCTCCCATAAAGATCTTCCTTTTTTTTCTTACCTAAAACCTTACTTTATATCCTGGGGAAATGAAAACATAAAAACTGTGAGCTCAAATTCTCAATAAGGGTAAGCATGGATAAAATAATACATACCATATACATTTGAACTTAAAAAAACATGAACATTAATAATCTTGAGCAACGACATATAACATGGAAGTACATAAGGCATAGATCATAATGGAACATAAATAATGATAAAATATCATGGGAATAAAACATGTAATTGTGGCATCCATTAAGAACATGTAATGATTTCCATAGCAGCCAACACATTGCTTCCAAGACCATCTTTGTGGACAAAGTCCCATTCTGAATCGAGTTCACTCCTCATTTCAGTCCTGTAACACTGAACCGGATTAACTTACCATTCCAGCAATGTCTATATCATGAGATATAAAATCTTTACCCAATGCATTGGAGGGAGATATAGGTCCCACTCATCTCATAATGAAATCATTCTTACTTGTGCCACAAAATAAACATACATCATTCATAATAACCCAACAAATAAAATAAACATCATCCCATCATCACATAATCCATATAAAAGAAATGGATATCATATCATAAAAAGAAAAGTGAAACCATGTAAATAATAGATACATTACACTTGAAACATACACAAATTAAATAATTTCATCTTAGATGGAGAATGGTTTTGATAAAACACTTGAAATGAATTCTTGAGGAAAATATCCATTTTTCTTCAAAATCAATTTCTCTTCAAAAAACATCATGTAATTTTAAAAGAAAGATATTTTGTTGGAAATAGTAATGAAATAATTTGGATGAAGCTTCATGAAAATAAGGCTTTATAAAACCATAAAAATCCTTTCATGCCGTATACATTAAAAAACATTCTTATCGTACTTTTGTTGGAAAAGTCAAAAAAGTACCTCGTAACGTAAACAAAAGAAACATTCCTTAATTAAAATGTAGTAAAATTCAAAAGTGGGTAAAAAGGAATTTAAACATACATGAAACTATTTTAAGGAAACATGGACATGGATGATAACAATAACCCCAGAAAATACTTACGAATAAGCAATCTCGGATAAAAATGAGATTTGCAAAATTATCCCTTACCTTAGGTCCGATTTTCTTCGTTAGTGTCTGAACCTCCTGTATAATGATTTAAATAATTTCATTGACTTATTCCAGAATCATACTCATTGTTATGATATCTTATATGGTTCACTTATGACTTTATATTACTCGTTCTTTTGTAAATTCCATGTTAAAGAGCATTTTGGGTAAAATCGTTTCATTTGTCGTCCGTGTTTTGACTTGTAATTATTCATATGATTACTTAGATCATGATTACTTAATTCCAGAATATAAAACATAATTTATATATAATATATATTCAGAATATACATATATATAATAGATCAGTAAATGGAAAGAAATACACCGTTCATGGAGACGGTAGGCCGTACGTACGCATGAACGTTGTTTTCGTTTCCTTATTGAGTTGAATGGAATTAAGTAGATGACATACATATATAAACACATAAATCCAGTATCATTATTATGTCATATATTTCATGATTACTTATTATATATACTTTATAATCATTCATGAAGGGTTAATGTGGAGAATGAATCTCATCGCGTCGTGGAGACGGTAGTCCGTACGTACGCACGAGCGATGATATCATTCTCATGATTGTGGAATTGTATTAGAGTGTATGTATACTATTTCAGAATCAATATCACTTTATAATAATCATATATAGTTATTATGTAAACCATTATACCCATCCAAGTAAGGTGGTGGTGTAGAATAGATTACACCACGGCGTGGAGACGGTATTCCGTACGTACGCACGCGCGGTGATTTCGTTTTCCGTAGGATGGATAGATGGTGAAATAGGGTTGTTTCATACTTATAATAACATATCAGTATATGAGTGATAATGATGTTATTACATCATAATAAAAAAACTTAAGAAGAAGAAGTGTAAGAAGAAATAAAGTTGAAAGAATCGGTAACGGACATTACCTCTTCTTTGAAGTGCCTCTTTGAGTCCTCCTCTTAGGGCACTAAAATTGGTCATTGAAGAAGACCAGAACCTCTAGGATGTTTCTAGGGAAGTGGAGAAGAAAATTTTGCAGGGGTTGTCTGAGATTGATGTCTCAAAGTGGTGTGATTAAGAGAGGGAGGAGGTTCCCTTTTATAAGGGAGGACAGGGGCACCTTTAGAATAACTAAAAATATTATTTTATTATAAAGCCAAATTCGGTTTTAAATAGCTCCAAATTGATTTATTTCAAAGCTAATGTGGGGATGGGTCGAACTCCTCTCATCAAATATAATTTAGACAAGTTTAGATTCCTATTTTAACCTTATCATTTAGATTTAACATTAAGTTAGATAATTCTACTTTTACCGTGTCTTTTTGTGTTCTTACACTATAAGGTTAATAAACTTACTATAAGAAGCCAAACGAACCCCAAGTTGTTTATTATTAATATATATAACCTTATCTAAGTCATTTGGCCGAGCCATATATTTTTAGGAATAAAATAACAATTTATAATATAATATTCGTTTTAAAAACTATTTTATGTCAATTTTGACACTATTTAGTAATTGATTTTTATGAAAATCATAACAGACTGATTAGTTCGAAAAATGTTAATATATCAATACTAACATGTCATATTAACCTATAGAATTAGTTTAATTCATAAAAAGTCTCAAATTACATTTAATTTGGTATTTATAACATCAATTATGTCAATATTTCATTAATAAATTAATTACTGCATTATCTTTGTGTCATAAATAAATTAAAATAAGTTAATGTGTAAAAATTAAAAATAAAATACCATTATGTGGGAAATATTTTTATATTTATAATAAATGTTTATAGTCAAATTTATCTTATGTATAACCCCATATTAAAAATGATATACTTATTAAACATTGATTTTAACTATTTTAACCCTTCTTTATATTAATTAATAATAAATGTCCTAATCTAATCCAAGTGGGCCTAAATGGTCATATTTTATTCCTAAGTTTGTTTTTGGTCGAATTACACTTATCCAATAGAATTAGGACATGTGTTAGGGTAATAATAATATCATTTTTACCCTTAATTACCGTATTTACTTTTAACCGTGGTAAAAAAGTAAAAAGTTAGTATTCACCAAAAATTATTTTCATCTCATTGAATCACATTTTACTTACTAACATCAACCATGTCTCTCGGATTTTTGAAATTCCACTCACAGAAGCGGTAAAATTAAGATTTATGAAAAATTCATTTTTCTTAACTACCAGTTAGTGGTTTCACTATTCATCGAAAAATGAAAGTTTCCAGAAAAAATACCAAAAATTAGGCCTAAGCTATATTTAATATTATGAACTGAAAAATGATGTCTATTTTACCAAATTCGAAACATATCAGTTGCATTACTTAATTTAAAAATTAATTCCCGTCATCAAAACAAATAGCGTGTTCTTAAGAGATAATAACTATCAAAAGATTGACAATTGTTTATGTCTTGTTTAAATGTGAAATTACATCCAATGACCAAAATTGTATTAAATTGTAAAAATATATTCTAAATATACTTTAAAACCTCTAAAATTAATAATTTATCACTATTAACTATTTCAATTAAAAACGTTGTTTTTAATTAAAATTTAGTAATTTTCACTATTCATCAGAAAATGAAAGTTATCCGAAAAGTACCAAAATTTCACCCTAAGCTAATTTCGACATTTCAAATCAAAAAATGAAGTCCATTTTAAAAAATAAAATTTACAAAATTTAAAAAAGTCGTTATTACTATTCATAACAGATAGTTTTAATAATATTTTAATAGCATATCGTTGTTTAGTGAAACTCGGTATTACGTACTACACGCGCTATCGAGGAAGGTCGTGATTGCACGTAATGCAAGGCAAGTCAATGATGCGTGTTGTGAAAGCTCCCTTTGGTGTAGCGTACAACACAAGACATCAATGAAATTAAAAAGAATATTTTTCATTAAATCTCGGGGTGTTACAATGTGCATATGCATGGGATGTGCAGCACAGATAAATAAAGTAAATAAAATAACATGAAATAAATAAATAAATAAAATAAATACGAAATAAAATAAATAAATAAAATAAATACGAAATAAAATAAGTAAAAACTAAATATGAAATAAAATAACTAAAATAAATAAAGAAAATAAAATAAATAAATAAAATAAATAAATAAAATAAATACGAAATAAAATAAATACGAAATAAAATAAAATAAATAAAATAAATAAAATAAATAAAATAAATAAAATAAATAAAATAAATAAAATAAATAAATAAAATAAAATAAATAAATTCAAAAAATAAATAAATAAAATAAATAAATACATAAAATAAATACATAAAATAAATATATAAAATAAATAGATAAATAAATATATAAATAAATAAATATATAAATAAATATATAAAATTAAAAATAAAAAAAATAAAATAAAAATAACAAAAATAAATAAAAATAAAAAAAATAAAAAAAACCGCCTCTAAAAAACCGCCGCGAAACGTTCTGCGACGGTTTTGAAAACTGCCGTGAATAGTTTCCTGACGCTCGATTTTGCGACGGTTTTTCAAAACCACCGGAAATCGATTTAGCGGCGGTTTAAACCACCGCGAAACGAAATAAAAACCACCGCTAAATGCCTTTTTTGTCGTAGTGACCACTATAACATAATGTTTCTAAGGAGAGGGACAGTGTTATAAATGATTTAATTTAATATTCATAACATGATTCAGCTAATCCACTTCTACCATGGGGTTCTCATATTTTTCTACCATTTTTAGGCATCTCTTTCGGTAAATCATTAAATTTCATATCACATTGGTTTTGGGAATGATTCCTCTTATTTCCTCTTATTAGGTAAAAAAAATAAAAATTGGGGATGATTATTATTAAACTAACAAGAATATAAATATATAAAATATGAACTTATGAGTGGTTTCTTATAAATTACATGTATTTATAAACCAATGAGTCTCTTGTTGTCAATATAAGTTACCAATGATAAGTTTGATAACCATATAAACTAATCAATTCTATCATAATGGTTCATAAATATTTTGGGAATGTACCAAAGAATATCAAATAATAGTATTAATATAAATTTCCTTAAATTCCTTATAATCAGGATCTTGGATCACGATAAGTTAATAACCAATTAACTTTTTTAGAGTTATTACCCATAGATACATATTTTCTAAAGTAACATCCACCAATAGTATCTATACATGGATATAATTTCATAGAATATACTCTCTCTATACTTTACCAAAATATTAGAATAATTTCCTATACAATGAATTATCCCTAGGGTTATCACTAAATTATTTTATCCCTAATGCCCAAAAAAGACTATATCTTTATATAATAACAATTATAGTGATGTAAGACTATTTAAAATATCATTACATTATTTTAAAAATTAATATCCAATAAACACTACCCATATATGGAGAGGCTTATTGTTTTTGATAGAATATATTCATAATACATCAAAATTAGTCTACAATATAAATTCATTCTATTATTCCCCAAAATGAACTCTTAATCCCATTGGGCTCCAAAAACTACATAGGATATCCTTGGAAACACATAAACCAATTTGGTTCTTTATATGTCCTATTAAGGGAATAAGTATTATACATAAAAAACAAGTGTCATACGGAATAAAATGCTATCATAAAACATTCTCAAGAATAATCTTATGGGAGCACAAAATAATGAATATGGAATCATAATATTAGGGAATCATGTGAATGTGAAAAAATATAAGACATTTTATAAGAGTATGTCAAGAATAACTATTGAGAAATCAACACATGGTGGATAGTGTCCCCTCATGGATTAGAATTACTCCCTAGTCCTATAAATATCATCTCCTGATACAAATTCATTACCCAATAATTTGGAGTGCAATCTGGTTTCACCCATTATAATGAACCCAAATATTCACATATAAATACCACAAATATTTTGATGAATATTCAATAAAATTTATAAAAACATGACTGACGACCCTAATTGTATAGTGTCTTCAGAGACTAGAAACACAATCTTTTTATGTCATGAATGATCTTAAAAATATCACACAAAAATATTATGACACCATACTCCACTTATAAATACCCTACCAAAACCAATCTTCATAATCTGTGGATGCAAATATAAGAGGTGTGAGCTCTAATTCTCTAGATTAATGAAGGTAGATATCATAAATTATCATGAGCATAATAGCATAAGAACACACATATAACATTTGAAAATTATTTCTTGCATATCAATGATCATAATATTGAGTCATGGAATAAATATTTTTATTTCATAAGACATTAATCCTAATAGAAAATGAGCTACTTCAAAATGAAATTTTGGCATACACATAAATATATGACTCTACGGACAAGTATAAATAGAAAAGGTTTACTCATTATGTTAATAACAAGAAATTAGTCCCTATCATAAACATTTGGACATGAAAACATGTACAAGAATGATCTTATGCACATGAAAACTATGCTCATGTATAAATTTACGTACATGATAACCAGTTCCATGCATAGTCTTATGGACATGAAATCTAGGTCGATATATAAAATATTGAACATGAAGTCAGGTTCACACATAACATATGTACCTCATGAGTTATCCATCATTAACTATTGTATTGTATAGAGATATAATTCCTAGTAAACACATAAATTATGTCATATATATGTGTGTCTCAAGATCCTAATAAATTTATCATCTTAAGACTCAGGAAAAGAAATGAGTTTCATAAACATTTCATCATATTATAAACCATGGAAAAAGGGAAAGGGATTCATCAAAATCTTATCATTATAAACATAAAAAAAATAGAGAAAAAATATGGATGGTATCTCTGGATCATATCCTCAAAATATATAAATTAAAATTAAAGGATTTTAACCTTGATGGAAAATGATTTTGAAAGATCGGTTGGAATAATTATTGAAGAAGGTAACTTTTCCATTATAAAATCACTTCGCTTTTTTTTAAAACTTATTCCGCTTATAAATGAAAGCATATTATTTGAAAATAAACATTGAAAATTTTTAAATTGATATTCAAATAATTGATTCTTCATGAAGGTGGTAAAATTACATCATTATGTATAAGTTTAAAAACATTTCATCCATATTTTTATTAAAAATTCACAAAGTACATCATTTGTAAAAAACATAGTGATTCACTTCAATAATTTTGTAAAAATTAAATAATCATTGAAATGAATTTAAATATTTGTAGGATAATAGAAATAATATTTTGGATTTTTTTTAGAAAAAATATACATGGAAGAGAAATATTTCTTAGTGAATACTTAAACGATAACAATCCCAAATAATTATGAAATTGTAAAATAAACCCTCACTACTTTGGTAAAATTTGAATCATCAGTCTCATGAACAAAAAATACCATTATATGGATATATATTTTCTATAATTTTAATGATAATAATCCTAAAATACATTCATTAGTATTATATACACCATAAAAAAGAAACATGTAGTATGTAAGGCATAGATCCCATAGAAATAAATGTGAGATGAAAATCTCTCACCTCACGCATGTCTTACTTTGAATTTTATTTAACCTCATATATAATAAATTTAATTTCATTATAAATCATTAATGGAATAATTTACATTATAATTATATCATTTATATAAATTTTATATAAAAATTCATCCATAATTATATAGATAGAAAATGAATTACCTTGATCCTTGAGACGGTAGGTCGTACATATGCATGAATGTTGTATTCACTTTTTGATGGATAGAACAAAATAAAGGTAAATACTAATTCATCTTTAATAAAAAATTATTATATCATTTATATCATATATATTTATCATATTCATCCCCTTACAATCCAAGTAAAATAGAAATGAGAAAATGAATCACATTGCTTCATAAAGGTGGTAGTCCACACGTACACATGAGTTATGATATCAATTTACAAATGTTTGGAATGTTAGAAGGTAGATATTATATTTTAATTAAGTAATATTAATAATTTCATAAATATAATATAAAAACTTTAAACCCATCATAGTAATTGAATGTTTTTTAGTGAAGGTCTATATGGGGTCATGGGTACTGATGCCCCAGCGGTTAAGTTGTGGTGCAAGTTTACACAGGTGACACTCAATTTTCCTTTTTAGACGGTGAGGAAATTCAATATATCAATATATGAAAATGTTCATAAGAGGGGGGAACGATGTTCTCTTAGTGATTGTGTTTTGAGAGGATATGAAGGCAGAACTTTTGGCACCTGTTCTTTGCAGGCGATTGGGCTAGGACCTTATGGTCCTTCATTATGTAGCAGCTTGGACTTAATATGCATAGGTAAAGTGTGGAAGAGTTCATGGAGTCCTGCATTCTTGACATTAACTTATCAAGGAGAAATGTCCAGGGATTTGATGTAGTGTTTATGGTGGTTTGTTGGGTCTTGTGGGAGACAAGAAACTCTAAGAGTAATTACAGTACCTCTTCGGGCCTAGGGGTGTTGGTCTGCTTGGATGTGTTGGTGGATTATTTCTATATTCTCAATGATGGAAGGGGGAACTTGACCCTCCTATTATATATAATTAAAATCTTGGTTAGGGGTTCTCCTATGAAATATAACCCTTGTATGTGCAGCTGGGTCAGGTGGAATACTCTCATGCAGGGGCAGAAACTCAACATCGATGACTCCTGTTCACTGGGCATCATACGAGGAGGCGGGTTAGATCATGATAGTTGTGGCTCGGTCCAGTTTGTATTTAGTTCTTTTGTTATTATTAAAAATGTGGTTGGAGATTAAGTGAGGTACCTTCATTCTGGTATCCCTTTGTGTGACATTTATGTCCTGAAGCTCAAATCTATGGAGACTAAATCATTGATTCTTACGAGACCTCTTTTCAATAGTATGCCACCTCCCCCAGACATTGAATACATCCTTAGGGATTGGAGAGAGTGGATTAGTGATGGTTTCTAGATAAATCATATCCTTAGGAAAGGAAACCTGTCAGGGGATTCTTTGGCCAGTTGTGCATATGTGGAGGTTACCTTTGCTCTTTTTCATAATTTTGAATCCCTTACCTCCTCCTGCAAGGGACATGTTTTTTGAAATACCTTGGGGTTTCTTCACTATAGACCCTAGTAATTTCTCTTGAATGGTTGATCATGTCTACCAATAAAAGAGGATTTAGCAGTAGCAGAATTCAATTTCATGCATTAAAAGACAATATTTTTCTAAAGATAGTAATACCACAATTCAATGTCACACTTGTTTAAAAACTAAATTTTGAAACTTTTATAAATTATATATCTAAAAATAAACTTCATTTTTAAAAGTGTAATTTCAAAATTTTCATATGGTGAAATTTTGGTATTTTTAGGAGAAAATATATTTTTCTGTGAATAGAGAAAATTCTTGATTTTTATTAAACTATCATTTTTGTTATAGTTAATATTATATTTTTTATTTTAGTAGTAACCCCACCAATAAAATTATAAATAATTTTTAGGTATCTTATAAATTAATATTTGGTATATTTATATCATGGAATAAGTAAATGAATGTTTTATAAATGATAAATTATGTATTGGTATTTTTGTGAAACATAAATGATTATTCAAAATTTTATACTTCAAAAAATTATTTAAAAGAAATATAATTTTGATGATATAGTTTCATAAATTAATATATTTTTTCTCATATTATTAAAATATGTATATGAGACCTTAATTAATTTATCAGTGTTTCATTAAAAATGTAATAACATTAAAATCATAAATGTTTGAGTAAATGGTGATTTTATTTTGAAATTTAATTTATAATATTTATAGAAAAATATCATAAAACAGATTTCATTTTTGATTTCTACATATATAAAATTTTCAGGTAAAAGTTTTGGTATTTTTCAAACATCGTTAATTTTTGGTGGATAGTGAAATACAACAATTTAAAATATTTAACACATACATGAATTATTGAGTCCTTATTTAGGTTTAACTGATATAAGCCCATGATATTGAACTCCAATTCATTATTTAAATATATTTAGTGATTATTCTAAAAAAATCACATTCAATTTCCAAAAATAATAAACAAAATAATAAAATAATTAAAAAACACTCCTCTCCCCCACTATAAATATTACCCTGTAACACCTCTTCTCCTCACTCCTCATAAGACATTAATCTTGAATAATTCCTACCAAATACTATTCCAAAGCCTCCTCCCCACATCCAATTGGTTATGATATCAAAAAATATCAAAACTAATTTCCCTAAGTAGGATCTGAAGGAGAATAATTCATGAGGTAAAAACTTGTTTCCTTTGCTTTTAATTTTCATTCAAGTTATTTAATTTTATTATTATTCCATCACATAGTCTTTAGAAACCATAATAATAAACCCAGTATATAATATATACTAGAATTTTTATTATTTAAATGGATAATATACCATCAATTTTCTTCTACTTTCCTTTTATTTTAAAGATGAAAACAACATCAGTGAGGTGCTGATTTACTGCCTTCATAGACGATGTGTTTTATTTTTTTAATTTCGCCTTCATGTATGGTCATAAAATATTTATTATGGTTTAAAAAGATATAAATATGTGTATTAAAACACATTTAATGTTCTATAACCATTATATTTATATAATATTAGTTCATAATACAAAACTACAACGTGATGATCGAAAAACTGCCAAAATAAACTAAACGATTATCACTATTGTCTTAACTAATGATTTATCCTCACCCAAAATAACCAAAATACTTATATAAACATTGTATAATATTAAATTTAATTAATAAAATTTAATTTAAATTATGTACAACTATTTTCATTTTACATGATCTTCCATATGTGTATAAAAGTAATCTTTCATGAAAACCATGGAAATAAACGCTTCTGAATGACAAAATTTAATTTTATAACACATAAAGAAAGGAAATAAATAACATAATAATATTATAATAAATAAAATAAATTTAGAAAATTTTATAAATTAACTAATCAATGGATTTAATCTGATTATTTATGACATTAATATCATGTTCAGCCCACATTCAGACATATGGTAAGGGTTTTCTCATCTCACTTTTATTTCTTTGAGATATGCCTTATTCACCATTATTTCTAGCATGTGGTGTATGTATATAGTTATTAGGTGTATTATATCATGAATACCCTTATTTTCATGCAATTAAATGTATCATTATATGTTTATAGATTTTATGGGTCATACTATTCAATTGACTACAAAGTTTTAAGGGTTTCTCCATGAACCTTCATTTCTTACTTCAGGTTACACTCTCTATATCTCTTTTACCTAATGTAATTATTCATTATTTTTATATTATTTCTCTAAATTATGTTTATAAGTCCAAAATTCATGTATCAAGATTTTTTTATCTTTTCTTTGAGAATTACATTTTTTTATAAGGATGCATTCTCAATACCACCGAAAATGAAATCTCAGTTAAAGGGTGCTATGAAATTTCATACAAATTTTTAAGTATACTCCACAATCTATTTTAAGCACACATTATTTTTATAAAATCACAAATTTTATCATGAAAAACTATATTATTTCATTTCATATTTTAGGAAAATAATTATGTATTTTTATCTTTAAATACTCATTCATATTTCCTCTTAACCTGCACTGAAGTGGCTCATTTATAAAGTTTGGTAAATGCTCTTTCTACAAGCTTTCGCGTTTTTTGGACATAATTTATGACCCAAAAATATATAAATTTTCCTTAAATTTATTTTCTAGGATATAAAAGTTTATAATATAATTTTATTGAAAATACAAAATTTTAGTCCAAAATTAATCTTCTTTCCAAAGCCAAATGGTATTTCTCTCAAGAATTTATCTATGATTTTATTAGACAATTTTCATCTATGATTATGATTTAAATTTTTTAAAGTTATATGGGACAAATTTGTTTAATTATATATTTTTGAATTGATTATTTGATATATGAGGAATTCATTGGACATAGTATGTGAAAGGATGGGCCCGCTATAGCCTCTTGACGCATCTGTAGGTCTCATGGGACAAACGAGACAGTGTTTTGGAAGAGGTTTTACCCATTTATATAGACTTATTGGATAAGGACTTTATGGAATGTTTATGGTATTTGGAATTATGTGTTACCTCTTTATGATATTAATGATAGATAATTCATGTGTTTATTTGACTTGTATAATATCCCTGGTTAAGTTTCTTTCTCATAAAATTATTTATGGAATTATTTAATAAATTATCACTCATTCCATATTTTTATTTCGATTATGATTTAATGAAATATTATTTTATTTATTCTCCATGTATTATTATTTATGATTGATTCATATAAATTTCATACCCTTAATGAGAATCTCATCTCAACCCTTTCTTATGTCTTATTTTTCCCCATTATGCAAAAAACTCTTGTTATAAATGACTTGAGGGGATAATATATGAGTTTATGAATGATTCTAATGAATATTTTATGTTGTTTTTCATTTCAAGTTGTAATTTAAAACTTAAGTATGTATCTAGTTTTCCAAACCTACTAAATTATTCGGTCCTTCTGGATGAAACAACCTTTTATATTATACCAATGTATCTAAGTAAGGTACCAACTCTAGGATAATGTGGTTTGGGTATTTAGATTTTGTATCAATTTAAGATTAGTAGAAACCATGGAAATTATATTTAGAAAACATATATAAAGAAAAATAACCCTAATATAGAGTTTGATGACAAGAACAGAATAGCATCTAATATTTTTGGTAAGCTAGATATTATGTGGGTCTTCCTCATAGTACATATATATCTGGACACTACAAGTGGACATGGTTCTTGAACAAATGTACCTAAGAGTAAAAAATTTGACAAGGTGCATCAGGCATGACTAAGGGTAACCTGGTATAGGGAAACGAGCCTTACTACGCATCTGGTTTGACACTACTAAGGTATATGTTTATTTTTATCAATATTTTCTTTACAAGCCATTATCAAGGATTTAATATTAAATATTCCCCCAAAGAAATCATTTTTATGATAATGAGATTTTCTAAACATAAATGTTTTCAATTTATGTTAAGTGATTCACTAGTTTTTGGATTATATATTATGTTTCAATATAGTGTATTCAATTATTTAGAAATAGAGCCTTGTTGAAGGAATGGGAACCACATAAATGAACATAATCCAAATAGTAAAAATGATAATTTCTTTGACCTGTTCTAGAAATTATTTTCAAGGGTAGTAGTCTCCCAAATATTATCATCATATGATGATATATTATCATCTCCTAACAATATAGGGAAAGAATTGACCAAGTATTATTGCAAAAAAGGTAATAAAAAGAAGAAGAGGAAAGCTGATAAAAAGAAAGATGAATGTAATAAGGAAAAGAATTATTTTCCCACATGTGATAATTGTGGCAGGAAACACCTTGGTATACAATTTGGAGGAAAAGTAGTTTTCTTCATGTGTAGAGAAAAATGCTAGCATGATCAAGATTGTATAGAAAGGAAATTAGTTTCCAATGATCAGTGCTTCAAATGCATGGATATAAGATATTATTCAAATCAATGTCTCAAGTGTCAAAGGGATATACAAAAAAAATGGATCATGTCCAAGATTATGATACTACTACAGATGAAGAGTAACAATTAATATGATTTTTTTTGGATTCAAGACTAATGTTATTTGATTATTTTATCAATAATTCATTAGTTATATGAATATTGAGATATACCAGATTTGTATTGTAGTAATTATTCTTTTAAGGAATTAGAAGCATGTGATGAATAACACCAATAATCAGTGGAAATTGAATTATTCTATTTTGATCATCTTGAAGACACATGATTTTGGAAAGATAGCCCTAAATATGTGATTTATGTGGAGATAATAATAAATATATGATTATGGGATAATATTAGTGACCATGAATGTGGTTAGTGATATGATGGTTTAAATTGTTTTGAAATTATTAGATGTTTTAATTTAAAGACAACCTGATATTTTACGCATGGAAGCATGCCTGATTCAAAAATTATAAAAGGATATAGTGGTATTCATATATTTTCCAATTATAAATAAAAGATACATTGTTTTGGTAATATTATGTTAAGTCGATTTTAGAAATTTATTGAACATACTTCTAAATTTTGCTGCATTTAATATGGACAGACATTTTTTAGAAGAGTCTTAAGATAAAATACTTGTATAATAGATCAAGTTAAAATTTTGAATTTTTTTTCATCAACAACATATGGTAAATTTATTGGTTTTTGTAAACATTTAAAGGTCAAAGGATTGAATTAAGAACCATATGATTTGTTAAAAGTGCTTTACCCATGAAACATCAATCATGAACATTCATTTCCTAGTGTAAGGGATGAAGTGAAAATAGATCAAAGTACAACTAAATGATGAGATTATGTTTATGACATGGAAAAGAATCATGTATATTTCTATCCTCGTGTTTTTTATAGATTTTAAATGAAACCCTTAACATCGGGAAAAGTATTTGTGAAGAAAAATCTTATCCCTTTACTTTAATTTTTGAAAAAACAGTTGCCCTTTAACTTCTCACAATATTTACGGTTTTATGATGGTTGACTTTTTAATAACCATGTTCATAATCACTCTCCCTCAGAATATGATAGTTTCATTTTATTTTCCATGTAAGTTTTCTTTCTTTCTACTAATGATATAATACTTAAAATACTAGTTCTGTTGTGACCTTCTCATTTCCCTTTCCCTCTTCTTGAGTGGATATTTTATTAACCCTATTTCCAATGTGGGTTTCCCACAATGGAATTTTCAAGTATCATCCTTCGAATATTAAAGTACAATTTCAAATTTTGAGGATTCAATTTTTCAATGGAGGGGAGAATGTCAAAATTTTCTATTCTAAGGTATTTATCTTTCTAAATTTAATTTAATCTATATATTAGGTTTAACACAACACCAAACTGAAACATACAATGATATTTAATTAAATATCATTATTCTAAAATGACCGTTATAACTGAGTGATTAAATTAGCGGGAATAAATAGTATGAACAAGATTATGAAATTTATATATTATATATTTTATCAATTATTTTGACATTATCCAAATTATTTTATAGAAATAAAATAAGAATGTGTCCTTTTTCACTCATCAAAAAGCTATATTTTTTGAACGGCAATTTTGTCACCTCTTAATGGTGTACTTATTTTAAAACTAAATTTTGAAACTTTAATAGATTATATCTCTAAAAATAGTCTTCATTATTTAAATAAGAATTTCAAAATTACCTTAAGGTAAAATTTTGGTATTTTTTGGAAAATATTTAATTTCCAGCGAATAGTGAAAAATCTCAGTTTTTATAAAACTCTTATTATCATTATAATTATCAGCTTATTTATGATTTGGATATTAAACTCTCCAATTAAATTATAAACAAAATTTATCTATATTATAATTAAAAATATAGTATATTTATATCATAGGATAATTAAATGAATGTTTTAGAGATGATAAATTAAGTATTAGTATTTCTGTGAAATAAAAAAATATTATTTTCAATTTTATATTTAAAATAATTAATTAATGGAAAATTTATTTTTGTTAAATAGATACATAAATTAATATTTTATTTTCTTATTATAATGTCATAATTTTCTGAGACCTTAATTAAATTTTCAAGGTCTCATAAAAAGAGTAATTATATTAAAAATTTTATTTTTTTAGTAAATGATGATTTAATTTTAAAAAACATTTCCCATATTTAGAAATTTATTTTCATAAAATGGATTCTATTTATTAACTATACACATTAATAAATGGTAACGGTAAATTTTTGGTATTTTTAGAAGTATTTGAATTTTTTTGAATAGTGAAATACATTAATTTACGGTATTTAAAAAATACATTAATTATTGAGTCATAGATGATTTATGAAAAATGTAACCCCATAATATAGAACTCGAATTCAATATTTAAATATATTTACTGATACTTCTAAAACTAGATTTATTCATTATCCAAAATAATAAATGAATGAATAAAATATTCAAAAAACACTCCTCTCATCCACTATAAATACCACTAATCACCACCTCTTCTCCAAACACATTTTAACCCTTCAGGCTTGTAAAATTCCTATCCAATACTCTTTCCAAAACACATTACCCTTTCTATTAGGTTCTAGTCTCAACAAAAGGTCAAAACCAATTTCCCCAAGGAGGTTCTCAATGAGAAAAAATAAAGACGTAAAAACCTATTTGCTTATCTTTTATTTTCTTCTCAATTTATTTTATTTTATTATCCTTACCTGAAATCCTATGTCCAAAAAAACGTGATAACTATAGTATCTTATATATATACTTAAAATTTATTTTATAAATTAAAAATCCTCCATCAATCCTCTTCTCCTTTTCCATTTAGTTTATAGATGGAAACATCGTTCGTAAGTTGTCGATTTACCACCTTTATGAATGTTGTGCTTTTGTTTTTCAATTACGCCTTCTGGACTAGTCATAAAATAATTTTTATGATTAAAATATACATTAACATATTTACTAAAACTTATTTCCTATTATGGAACTATTATATATACATAATATAAATTTTATCACAAAATTATGGTGTGGTGACTGAAACATTGCCAAAATAATATAAACAATTATCACTAACATATTATATAATGATTCATACTCAACCAAAATTACTAAATAACATATATATACAATAAATATTTAAAAATATTCTTAATAAATTATAATTTTAATTCTATAAAACTATTTTCATTTTACATGATCATCCATATATGTATAATAGTCAACCGATCATAAAAACCCTAGAAAAGAACGCTCCTGAACTATAAAATTGTATTTTATAACCTATAAAAAAGACAATAAATGAATATAATAAAATTATATTAAACAAAATAAAGGTAAAAATATTGAGAATTAATCAATTAATGGATTTAATTTGATTATTCAGGACATTAATATCATGTACAGAACAGATTCAGACATAAGGTAAGGGTTTTCTCATCTCACTTTTATTTTGGTGAGATATTTATTATTCACCATTATTTATTATTTCTGGGGTATGAATAATTACCTTTGGTGTATCATATCAATAATACATTTATTTTTAAAGTATTAAATATTTCATTGTATGATTATTAATTTTATGAGGCATACGATTCAATTGATTCCAGAGTGGTAATGGTTTCTCCCCAAACCTCTATTTTTTATTTGGGTTACACTTTCTCTATCTTTACCCAAATTTAATTCTTCATTATGAATATTTAAGTTATTTAAATTATAGTTTTTTATCCTAAACTTATGTTTCTAGATCATTTCATCTTTATTTTATGGGAGATACAAGTTTTATAAGGATCCATTTTTTAATTCCTACCGAAAAGCAAGCCTGGTTTAACAAAAATTCACAATTTTCCACAAATTTTTAAGTATAATCCATAATCCTTTATTTTTCTAAAATCACTCATTTTATCATGAATAAACTATCTTAGTTCATTTATAGTTTTACACTAATAATTATGCATTTTTATTTTTAAATAATCTTTTATATTTTCCCTTAATCCGCACTTAAGTGTCCATTTCTAAATTTTTATAAATGAAATTTTTATTTGATTTCAATTTAGATGGAAATCATTTACTGCTCACAAATATTTTCATTATGCATTCCTTTTTTCTTGGATATATATTTTTATAATCTAATTTTATGTCAAATATGAGATTTTGTTTCAAAAGAACTCTTCTTTCCAAATTAAAAGGGTATTTCTCTCAAGAATTTATTTACAAGTTTATTAGAGTATTTTCATCTATGATTTTCATTTATATATTTAAAAGTGGTTTGGAACAATTTTATTTAAATATATCTTTTTAAATATATTATTCAATAAATGAAGAATTCATTGGACTTGGTAATTGAAGGTTGGGGCCTGTAATAGCCCCTCAATGCATCGGTAGGTCTCATGAGACAAACAATACTGGATTTTGGATAAGGCCATACCCATTTGTATATAATTCTCAGTAGATGCCTTGATGGTTTGTTTATGATTTCTATAATTATGTGTTCCCTCATTATGATATTATTAATTGATAATTAATGTTTTTATTTGAAAATTATAATATCTATGGTTAGGTTTCTTTACAATGTAATTATTTACTACATTATTTAATCTATTTTCACTTCTACCATATTATGATCAAGATTGTGATTTAATGGAATGTGATTTTATTTCTTCCCCATTCATTGTTATTTATGGTACCTTCTATTTTATTTATTTTCCTTTTTAAGTATATGATATAACCCATATATTATGATTTATTTTTTCCAATGATGCAAAGATGATTATTATGAATGACTTGTTGGGACAATCTACCTAACATTCCTGAATCGGAATCTACTATAACAAGTTCCCCATGCCAGGTTGTCAGTGGCCCCAAGCATGCCTCCCTGTATGCTAGAGGAACCTGAATTTTAGTGTAGGTCTAAAGTGAATCATGGGTAGATTATAACCACTTATCACAATGAATCTATAATATAAGTAACATAAATAAATTAAATAAGCATAGAAATATTAAATGGATAGCATAGAACACAACCAATAAGTAACCAAGTACTCATGCTAGGAAAACATCTAGTTAATAATCTATATTCTAATCCATAGTACAATATGAACTAAAACAATAACTAACAAAAAATACCCCAAATACCATACCCAATTCCCATCCTGGTCCTAACCTCCAGGCTCCAACCTGTCACCCCATGCACTACCAAACAACATTTTTATGTTCTTAACATGAACCTGAAACACATGAAATATTCTTGGATACCCAAGTTCCATGGTGACCAGAGAAGGGTGTGATAAAAACTCAGTAGTCCAACACTAAAGTTGTCTAAGAAATATATAGAATATACAAATGTATATGCAGTAAACAAGTGAAACAAATAAATAAGTAACAAAGGAAACATTTAAGATACAATCTAAAACCCCTTAACCCACTATGTTCTCTGGAACTAACCAATCAAAAAAAATATCTCATGTCACCCCAGGAGTCTGGGTCAAGACACAAATGGTGGCACACAAAGTTGACCAAAAGTGATTTAACTAACCACAACCCATTGCATACCCAATAATTACAATTTTCATTTATCCCATTTTCATCATTATTTCCATTTCATAACTTATGTTATCTTTATTAATAAATTCATATTCATATCATGTTACATGGGATTAGTATTTACATCATTTTCACCATGGTATAAGATAGTCAATTACCATGAATAAGGGAATAAACCAAGTCCCTATCTCTCTAGGGATAAACAAGTCCCAACAATACATTTTATTCACCTCGAAGCCACATTCTAAGTTATTGAAACTGTTAGGGGAATAGATCCTATGCCCCCTTCCCTAATACTTGTATTTTTGGGGGGAGTTTAGATCCTCATTCTAACTTGACTTGTGGACATGGAACCTCAAGTTAATTCCCCACATTACCATGTGATGTGCACATTTTTATTTATCCATTCACCACACATATACCATATCCAAACCAAACTCATCCAATAAAAATAGAAATCATAGTCCACAACAATCATCATAGAAATAAATATATTTTTTCATAATTAATTACCAAATTTCCACTTACATTACATTGAAATTTATCTCAATTCCCATTTATTATTCCTAACTCATTAATCATATTCAGTAAATCCCACACATTAACCCATTTAACATATTAAACCATTCTATATGTAAAGTCACTTATGAATTTTGAGTAAAAATCACCATTCATTTGGAACATCCACACTAATCCCATTTAACCCATTTTAACATCATTTCAAACAACCCCTTATGCTATATCCTAAACTAATCCCATTCATAAATTATTTCATTTAATAATCATACTAATGTGCTAATAGAGTTGTTAAGGGGTCTATCTCACAAACCCTTACATCCCTTAAATTATGATGGTCTTATCATACCTTTTTAAACTACCTCATGTAAACAAACACTCATTTTTAAATAATCTTTTAAATCATCTTGAAACCACCGTTTATAACGTGAGTCTTCCCCTTTGAAAAACTAAAACATGCCCCAAGGATTTAATTTATATTTTAAAAAAATAAGGACAACCATTAAAACATTTTTTTAAAAAATAGAACCACTCTTTAATTTAAAACCTCAATTGAAACCCTTTTTGAAATCCCCTTTTTGAAATCACATTGAGGTCAACACCTCCCTTCAAAACACATCTCACTTTCAAATATAATTTTTATCTATAACTCAAAAATTGGGTAAAATCCCCAAACATACCATCAAAACAATTTCAGTTCCTTTTTATCATTAAAACATACATATTATAATTGTTAAATTCACCCATTTAACCATACCCACTTACCAAATACATTTTACTACCCATTAAACCCAATAATATCCCTATCCCAAGTTTTACCAATTTATTTTTCCATTTACAAGGGTCCAGCATATCCTATGTGTAGCCCTGGGTTTGGTCATACATTACCAAAGAATCCAATGGGTTTCTTGAAGGATTTTTCACCTCAATCTACGTCACAACACACTTTTTATTACCAAAGACTAAGAAAATCATCAAGTAAAACATTGGTAAAACCACATACATAATTAAAAAATCAATACAATGGGAAAAAGATTAAAGACCCCTACTTCGTTTTAGAGGATGAATACAACTGTTTAATATCCACCCTCATTTTGAACAAAAACACCCACTAAAAACCTATCCCAGAATATATTGGAAAAGTGATGGTTTGAGGAACTTAGATGAATTAGTTAGATCATGCAATCCCTAATCTGAATAATAGAGCAATGATGATTGTTAGACTCACCTGGATCTTTGATTCACACCCAAATGCACTCCAAATGCCTAAGAAACAAAGGAGAATCATCCATGGAGGAAGAGAGGGATACTGGTTTATCACATAAGTTAGAGGGGTTTAATGGGTTGAAAAAGCAGGTAGGAATCTAAAAATACTGAGATTAAAAAAAAATTCAACTATTAAAGGGGCACATGGATTACCCACACAGTTTTCCATCATGTGTAAAAAACGTGAGCATGATAGTTTCTTAGTGAATTTGGGTCATATGGTTACATGGATATACCCACAATTTTTTTCAAACCATGAGATAACCATGTGTTATCCCTCTAAATAAAATGGTAACCAAGACGCATAGTTTCCTAGACCCAGAACATGATTTACACTAATTGTAAACCAATCATTCACTATGCATTATTTGACCACATTTCTCCCCTTTGCATGTCCCACAAAATTGGAGCACTTCCAAAACTCCTCAAGCACTCATGAAACACTTTCTTAACCATAAATGAGACTTTAACCGATTTTTTTTACAAGGTTTAACCATCACAAAATATCCGGAACTCACGACAAACCCAGTTTATAATGTCTTGTCCACGAGCCACACTTCTAGTAATTTCCAAACCCTCGAGACCAAATAGTTCAGACTATAGACCCACAGATCATCCTTAACCATCCAATTTTTTCCCTGAACTCGGTCATTCTATGATAATTCTTAGAACAAGGATAAATTCCTACTCATAGAACATTTTCATCACCAAGTTTCTTTGTCACAATCCAATTTCTCCCTGAGAACACATCCAACGCAATTCTTCATTACCAATAAAAAGCCTAAGATAAAGGTTCGGATAAATCCACTAAACCACTACAAAAGAGGATAATGAATAGTCACAATATTAACCTGGAAGGACCACCCAAAACACTGTCAGTCATATCCACTCCAAAAATCATGGCCCAAATCTCTTGGCGCCATCTCACCCAGATTTCTTTGAAGCACTAAAAGTGATCCTATCAGGATATCACCAAAGGAAACATCATGATTTTCAACCACAACTCATGAAATACTCAATTAAAAAACCAAATCCCAACAGACTCAATTAATTTTACCACATTTAAAAAGCACAACCCAAACATACACTTCATCTCAAGGAAATAAATCATATAACACTCAATCCAAATCCCTTCTCAAGAGCTTTTCAGGAAGAAGGATTCCACCCGATTACATCCATATCAAACCACTAGTTACACCATTAACCAACCACTTTCCCTCTATGTCACTCCTCACCATATGATTTAACCTATCACCACCATTTTTCTAGTATTAAGTACTTCTATAATCAAAAAGGAGACCAACACAACATCAACTAATCTTTCAGTTTTTTCCCAATGCATTTTCTAACTCACCATGCCCAACTCCATGAGAACACCATCCAATATTGGAATCTTGTCTTTATATAGAATCCAAAAATATTTCAAACCTCTATTTTCCACATTTATTAAATGGTTACTTGGTTTGTCCTCGGATCCCAATATCAATAATAAAACATGTTTATCCTTCTAATATTAACCAGATGTGACATACAACTCACCTCATTCATTCCATTCTACCCAGCTGATTCGGGCTATCCCTGGTTGAATAAATATATTAAATCCCAAACTATTTTATTGGTAAGTCACCACTTTACCTAGAAAGGATTCCCTTTCCACACAATACATACCCCCTTCATCCACATACACATACCAAATTCATCTATGGCGACTGGTAAAAATTATCCATTATGACATTCACTATTCTTCAAACCATTTTCATTCTCTATAACACCCTTCAACACACCTCTAGTGTGATCATGCTAATTATATTCATAACTATCCTAATCTTGAAGCCAATGCTTAGTCTGATTGATCATCATACCCCAGGCCAACCCAACCATACACCTCATAGGTTCCCCATTAGAATCACAATTCTATCACATCTACTTAATTGCTTTCTCTAAACATCCATGACTTAACATGACACTCCCCACCTTAAGAGTAGCATTATCACTTATTTCCTCAATCATGTTCAGCTGTTGTAGCTATTGACTCATTCATAAGTGAAATCATGTACCTGGATAGGGTTATTAGCCATTCCAAGAATAACAAAACTAATGTTGCTCACGGCCCATTAAAAGCCTCCAGGAATGACACACATGGAATTCGTCGACCCATGGACCATACCGAGGACAACTTTGGTAAATGGTTAATGGTGTCCTCACCCACTCTAAAAATCACATACAAATACCGAGCCCTGAGCATAACCATCAAGATGTCAACATCTTCCCAAGACAACCTCAAGCTACTAGGCATATAACCAGATCCTTCTCTGCATACCTGGATGATATAAGATATTGGGTAAGATCATCACTAGTTAAAAGTACACCAAAAAGTCATCGACAGACACCACTACAACTATAAATTGTCACCACCACCTCTTACCAAGTGAACCCCATGACCAACCGATGATCTGGGGATTCCCTGCCTGCGGATGCCATATCCATGCTCTTACACTACAAAACGAATGATGTTTCCAACCCAACTCACTACCACCTCATGACACTCTACCATGCGATTGTGACCCAAAATGTGATTTTTCCATCATTATCATCACCCTTTTTGATTTCTTCAAATACAATACTATGGATCCTAATAGAATCACAACAATTAAATCCACTATTCCAAAACATACTCATCTCTCACACTGGTTGGGCCTCTCTACTTTGGCCTCATCAAAAATGTCATTCTCTTACATCTAGCCCCCCTGGGAAAATATCCCAATGAAATGTTGTGTCTCTAAAATTTCCCCACCCCTGGTACTCCTCAAAATGATCATTTTATCACACTCTCTTATGACCAAACACAAAACCCATCTCTAATTCATAAGATACACTCATTCCCCCTGATCCACAAGCTTCATTGGACCCAAGGATTTCTAAACATCTCACTCAAAAACAAATACACAAAAAAAATCCCAATTTTTCTTTTATCACCTTTTAATTTTTCACTCAAACCTGCATTAACTTTCACATCTAGCACCAACAAAACAACAGGGGCAGGTCTTTGAAAGATGATGTCCTACAAAACCACTCTAACAACCAACCTCATGCCCCCTATTGCTTCCCTGATGTGATCCTATGTCATAACCATGCACATTTTTCAAGGATTTATGACAACAATCATTCATCGACTTCACCTCTGAAGCAACCACCCATGATATACATTCCAAACCCCAGTAACTCTGGCCAGCCCTCCTCTAGTTGACCCTAAATTTATCATGTTTTTTCACACATAAACACCATTAATTCCACATCTCCAAAATACATTAACCTTTATACTCATCCATCTAGGTTAATCCTACACTAGGAAACACTCTCTTTGTTCCACTTCCAAAGTATGAAACATATACCTGTGCGAGATGCACCCATAAGGACTGATACCCCGACTAGCCTCTCTCACGTGTCATCCTCAAAGGTGTAGTGGTACCAAATCCCCAAACTGGAGCCACACCAAGATAGGGTCACTAGATATCTCAAAGTCACACAAACAAAACACTAACAACAAACTATTCATGGTGTTTATCTGACCCTTGTTCCAAACACATTGCATCTAACATAGAAAAAAACCATTTATTATGGGTCCCATGCAATATATACTAGCACATGTGCAATGACACCATAAATAGAACACCCACTATAGGGTCCATAAGACAACTTAATAGGTATCAATCTATAAGAGTCACCAAACTCACATTAGCATACTATACTACATAATGTTAAGGTCATTGCCTAACCAATGATGAAATAATAAACATCCCATTAATTAGAACACCCAAATCATCAAGATCTCACATTGAACAACTAGTAGTCTCAAGACTAAGTCACTCTCACTACCCAAAACAACCACACACATGGTCAATAACCAATGTATGGGATAACCACCATTGGTGTCTCTAAAATTACCATTATTCTCCCATTTTCCAACTAAATTAAATTACCATTTAAACCCACCATTTCACTTTTCAAAACTCTTAATTTTCAACATGAGCATTTACACATTTAAAAACCTTTTAACTAACCCATCATTTCAAAAATCCCAGCATTATTCAAATTCATATTTTAAAAAAAATCAATTTGAAAAACCTAGGGATTTTATATTTCCTGAAATCCATTTTAACCCATATTTCAACATTCAAATATTTTATTCAATACCCATTTCATACAAATTTGGTTTTTCATCATGTCATTCAAAAGTTAATCACATGAAACATATGGTTTTACTATATATCTCTCGTACCTAACATGATTGAAGAACCCAACCACCATATCCTATCATACCCGGCCAAGACATGAAACATCATAAATTAATATCATCACTTCCATGTATACCACTCAAGGTGAAAATATAATCCAAATTTAAAAGCATGAAACATAAAATAATTTCCCACCCTTGGAAACATAGTATTTCCCTCATATGTGGGGATGAAGGCACCTAGGCATGAGATCATTACCAAGTCCCAAAAAGATCTTAGTTTCCTGTCTACAATTCTCAAATTGTAACACAAAAGATAAACTTCTCGGATACCACTTTATAACATCCTTGATCTAAAAACCACTGTAACATATTCCCCAAGTCGGGTCATCACATGACCTCATCTACACCTCCCCATATTCTAATGGTTGCCGACTAGTGGTGCGGGTGTAATGTAGAACATGGGGAGACTATATTCTCTCATGAGAGGGAATTTTTAACAGAATTAACATATATAGACAAGATAACCATTGAAAAGGTAAGTGGATAGTGTTCAATAAATCCCATAAGTAACCAAGTAGTCATGTTGAAACAAAATATATTGAATACTCTACATTCCACACAATCAAACGCTTTAAACCAAAACTAGAACTAAAAACACTCTAACCCCAAACCTGATTCCTAAATGGTTTTTGATCTCCATACTCCAACCCATCATCCCATGCACAACCACAAAGTAGTACCATGTCCCAAACTTGTACTGGAAACAAGTGACATATGCTAGGGTATAAAAGTGCAATGGTGGCCCATGAAGGGTGTGAGTAATAATCAGTAGGAAACCACCAACAATGTCTAAGAAATATCCAGTCTTTAAAAATGTGTATGTTGGTAACATGTTTAATAAATAGAAAAGTAACAAGGGAAACATTAAAGTAATCATCTAAAACCCATTAAATCACAAAGTTCTCTTGAACTGACAAATCAAAATAACAAAGTCGGGTTCCTTTGGGAGTCTCAGTGAAGACAGAATGGGTAAAACACACATTTAACTAAATGGTTTTAACTAACAAAAACCCATCACATACCTAATAGCTTCAATGTTCATTTAGGTCATTTTCACTATTATTTCTATTTCATAACTTATGTTATCTTCATTAATAAATTCAACTTCATCTCCTATTATACGGGTAAGGAATTGACATCATTTACACCATGTCAGAAGATTTCCAATTATATTATGTAATAGAATAAATAATGTTCGTATATCACAAGTGATAAACACATCACAACAACACATTATCCTCACCACAATGCCTCAATATGTGTGGATAAAACTGTTAAAGGAATGGATCCTCCATCCCCTTCTTTAACCCATGCATTTTGGGTTGGAGTTTAGAGCCTCGATATATCTTGACCAAAGGGCATAGAACCTCAAGTCAATACCCCACACTACCAAGCTATGTGCACATGATTATTTATACATTCACCACATATATACCATATCACAACCAAACTCAACCAATAAAAATAGAAATCATATTCCACAATAATCATCATGGGAATAAATAGTTTTCCACAACACGTTAAAACATTTCAATATGCTTTAAAATTCTATTTTTTCCAATTCCAATTTCTTATGCCCAAATCATTAAAAATATTCACTAATTCCCATACAATAACCCATTTAACAAATTTAAACCATTCTATATATTAACTTACTAAAATGTTTTGAGTAAAAATCAAAATCCATTGGGAACATCCACAAAAATCCCATTTAATCCCTTTTTTCATCATGTCAAAGACCCCATTATGCTATATCATCAAATAATCCCATTCGTCAATTAGTTCATTTCATAATCATATTAATGTTCCAATTTAGTTATTAGGGTCTCTGTCTCACAAACCCTTACATCCCATTAATTATAATGGTCCTATTAGAACTTTGCAAACTACATAATGGGAATAAAAAAATATTTAAAAATATAGAATGAAATCATCTTGAAACCACACTTTAAAACATGGTTCCTCCCATTGGAGAAACAAAAACATGTCCCAAGGCATTAATTTCTATTTTCAACCAATCAAGACAACCATTAATCAATTTTAACAAATAAATCACATCCCTTATTTCAATCCTCATTTAAAATTCCTTTAGAAAACTCATTTTTTAATCACATTAAGGTCAACACCTTCTTTTAAAACACTAGTCACTTTCAAACATCATTTTCAACCATAACACAAAAATCGGGTCAAAACCCGAAATATAAAATCAAAACCATTTCAAACCATCTTAATCATGGAAAAATCCAAATTCTAATTGTTCAATTAATTGAATTAATGATACCCACATACAAAATATATTTTACTACCCATTCAATCCCAAAATATTCTTATATCTAGGTTTGCCTATTTATTTCACCATTTATAGGGGATTGACCTATCCCATGGGTATCCCTAGGTTTTTTCCTACATTACCAACAAACCCAAGGGGGTCCTTTAAGGGTTTTCACCTAAATTTATATTCAAAGACACATTCCATAACCAAATACAAATAACAACATTAGGGAACATGTTGGATAAACCATGTACATAGATAGAACATCATGACTATAGGAAAAGCTTAAAGACCACCTACCTCATGTCTGTTGACGAACGCTTGATTAATCTCCCCCATTGGATCGAACTAAAAACCCTCTAGTATTCCAACATATAATTTACTAGAAAAGTGAAATTTTTTCGAGATTCAGAAGTGGAGAAGAGATTTCACGAGCCCTAATCAAGAAAATAGAGCATATATGAGTGCTAGACTCACCCGAATCAACGCTTTTCGAATAAAAACACTCTAAACACCCAAGGATCAAAAGGGAATCATACATTGTGGGAGAGGGTGTTTCTGGATCATCACATAGGGTAGATAAGTGAAAATGGGTGGAGAAATAAGGTAGGAATATAAAAATCTAGATATGGTAAGAATGTAAAATTTTCATCTATTAATGGAGTGTATAGTTTACGCGCATGGTTTTCCAAACCAGGTACAGGCCACTATATAAGGGAAATTGGGTAATACGGTTACTTAGAGATACCCACACAATTTTTAAAAGCATGCACTATCCCTCTATCTGAAATGGTCACCAAGTCGCACGGTTTCCTTGGCTTGGTGCAATGTTTACACTAACTTTGTGCCAATAGTTCTCCATACATTTTTTGACCAATTTTCTTCTATTTTAATTTCTCGCACCATCGTAACACTTAAAAAAAATCCTCAAGAACACAATAAAAAAATTCTTAACCATAAAAAAGTGTTTAGCAAAAAACATTAAGAAGGAAGTACCTTCATGAATGATCATGATCATACAATCTAGGAGTTTATGAATGTTTCCAATGAAGTTTCATTTCTATTTTTCATTTCATCTTGTATTGTAAAATTTTAATATGTATATATTTTTCCCAAGATACTAAAATATTCATTACTTTGGGATGAAACTTCCTTTGTTACTATACTGACATAATTAAGTAAGCTTCCAACTCCAAGCTACTTGGGATGAGGTCTTTATAGTTGGTATCAAATAATGTTTAGTAGAAACCTTAGAAACTAGATTTAGAAAACATATATTAGGTAAAATAACCATAAGAAAGAAATTTACGATAAGCATATAATAATGTCCAAGAATTTTTTTAAGGTAGATATTAATTGTGTTTTACTAGAAATACATTCCTATCTGGACAATACAATTGGATATGGTTCTGGAATAGACATACTTAGGAGTAACAACTCTGAAAAAGGTGCTTCGGGCTTGACTCAGCATAACCTGGAACCTGACAATAGAATTTACTATGCACTTATTTGGACACTTCCAGGGGATATCTTGAGGATAATCAAAATTTTCATAACAAAACATTATAAAGGATTTGATAGTAAATATGTCCCAAAATAAAACATTTTTATGATTATTACATTAGATATTCGTAATTTATTTCATATTATGTTATATATTTAACTAGTTTTAGGATTATAAAATATGATTCAGTCTAGTGTATTTCATTTTTTATAAACGGAACCTAGTGGAATGAATGAGAACTTCGTCAATGTACATAATCCAATGAGTAAGAATTATCTTTTATTTTATGGGTTTAAGCTAGTATTTATAAGGTAAGTAGTCTCCCAATTATTCTCATCATATGAGAAAATAATATATTGTTTTAACAAGATGGAGGAATACTTACCCAAATCTTATTACTTATAAGAGAATCAAGAGGAGAATGAGAAATCGAAGAAAAATATAGATAAATGGAGAAGGTAAAGAATTATTTTACAACATGTGATAATTATGAAAGGAAAAACCTCATAATATGATTAAGAATAAAAGAGTTTTCATAAAGTGTTTTGGAAAAGGATACGATGGTAATTATTTGAAGTAAATGAAATAAATTTCCAATGTTCAGTGCTTCACCTGTAAGGAGATGGGACACCTTGAAAATCAATAACTCAAGTTTCAAGGGAATATACAAAAAATGGGGATAAAGGATCATGGTAATGCATATACTAGAACCATAGATAAAGAGTAATGATTAGTACTCTAGTGTTTGGATTCAATAATAATGATATTTTAGTATTTTATCAATAATAATTTGGTTGAAATAATCAAGAAATATATAAGTATTATACTACAATATTTATTCACTATGGAATTAGAAGCATGTGATGAATAATACCAGTAATGAAGGGAAGTGATTCCATTATATGTTGATCTTCTTGGAAACACATGACAAGAGAAAGATAAAAAAAATATGTTATTTATGTTGAGATAATAATAAATAGATGTCTATTGTATAGTATTGTTGACCATGAAGGTGGTTAGTGATTTGATGGTTTATCTAATGCTGAAATTATAAGATTATTTTAATTTAAGTATTGCCTTATATTTCACTCTTGGAAGCATAGATGTTTTATAAAGGTTTAAAGAAGATTAATGTATTCATATATTTGGTATGTGAAAATAAAATATACATTATTTTGGGAATACTATGTTATGTTGATTTTGGAAATTTAGTGACCTTACATCTATATTTTAGGACGTTGAATGTGGAAAGTCATGTTTTAGTTGACTCTAAAGATTAACTATTTCTAAAATGGATCAAGTTAAACATTGGAAAGTATTGTTAATTAATAACATAAGCTAAAAATCATGACTTCAATAAAAATATAAAGGTTGAAATAATCACTTAAGAACCATATGATTCCTTAAAAGAGATTCATGCATGAAAAAATCATCATAATCTTTCATTTTTAGGTGTAAATTGATAAAATCATAATAAAAGGATGATATTATACTTAGGAAATAAAAAGGGATCAAGTATTTTTTATATATCATGTTATTTTATATATATTAAAATAAATCCTCTACTCCAGAAAAACAATTTAGAACAAAAAAATCATTTACTTTTCTTTCTAAAAAATTAGTTGTCTTTTAACTGATCATAAGATTTAGAGTTTCATTATGGTTATATTTATGATAACCATAGCCTCTATAGTTTTCCTTGAAAATAGGAAAGTTATATTTTCTCTTCTATTTCCACGTTATCTCATTCCACAAATGATTTCCTACCTAAAATCCTAGTTTTTGGATGACCTTCTCATTTCTATTTCCCTTTTATTTAGAGGATATTTTTATAACCCTATTTCCGATGTTGGTTTCCCACAAAGTTATTTGGAAGTATCAACCTTTGATTTTCCATGTACAATTTCAAATTATGAGGATACAATTTATTAAATATGGGATAATGTATCACCCCAATATTTTATGGTATGATACTTTTTTAATTTCATTTCTTCAATGGCATAGGTTTCACCCAACAACAATCTTAAACGGGAAATGATATATAATTAAATATCATAATTTTAAAATGACTAATATAACATAACTGTTAAATTTTCTAAAATGAGTAGTATTAACCAAATTTTGAAATTAGGATATTATATATTTAATAATTTTTTTTAAATTTATGAAAATTATTTTATGGACATAAAATAAGAATGAATCCAATTTCACATATTAAAAGGCTATGTGTTCTGAAGGTAGATGCACCGCCTTTTAATGGGGCACTTGTTTTAAAACTAAATTTTAATACTTTTAATAATTATATTGATCAAAATAAACTTCATTTTTAAAACATAAATTTCTAAACTAGGTTATGGTGAACTTTTTTTATTTTTCTAAAAATATTTATTTTCCATTGAATTGTAACAAATCACGATTTTTATAAAAGTGTCACTTTCATTATAATTCCTAGTATATTTATGATATGAATAGTAACATATCCTATGAGAGTATAAATAAAATTTATTTATCTTATAAATGAAAATATGGAATATTTATATCATGTAATAAGAAAATGAATGTTTCCAAAATAGATTAAAACTTTTAATTCCACAATTCAAAAAAATTAGGGTCTTTTTTTTGTATTTTTCACAAATAGTTTATTTTTTGTGACTAGTGAAATACAGTAATCTACAATATTTAACAAATACATGAATTATTGAGTCATAGATGATGAATAGATAGTGTAAGGCCAAAATATAAAGCTTCCCTTCATTATTTTAATATATTTAGTTATAATTCGAAAACTATTCATAGTATTTAGCCAAAAATATAAACAAATGAATAAAATATTCAAAAACATACCCCTCTCCTCCACTATAAATATCACCCTCACCACTACTTCTTCTCGAACCTATTACGCCTTCAAGATTGTTCAGTTAATTATAAATAATCTTCCCAGACCTCTTCCCCTCGTCCAAGAGGTTCTAGTCTCAAAAAAACACCTAAACCAATTTTCATAAGGAGTTTATCAAGTAGAATAATTCAAGATGTAAAAACCCACATCCATTTCTTTTAATTTCTTTTCAATTTATTTTCCTTTATTATCTTTCAATCAATACCTCTATTCAAACATGAATGATAACTCCATTATATTATATAAACATAAATTTTATTTTTTAAATGTAAAATACATCATCAATTAAGTTATCATTTTTCCTTTTATTTTAAATGTGAGAACATTGTTTGTGAGGTGCTGATTTACTACCTTCATGGATAACATGTTTTTGTTTTCCAATTCCGAATTCAAGTCTGGTAATAAAACCATTTTCTTGGTCAAAAAGACATTAATATGTTTAATAAAACTTATTTAATGGTTTGTAACTAATATATATGCATAATATTAATTCATAACATAAAACTATCACTTGATGATCAAAAACCTGTCAAAATAATCTAAACGATTATCATTAAGATCATATCTAATTATTCATCCTCAAACAAAATAAAAAAATGAATTGTGTAACCATTAAATTTTTTTTAATATAATTAGTAACATATAATTTTAATTCTAGAAAACAATTTTCATTTTACATGACCTTTCATATGCACATAAATGTATATCGATTAATAAAACAAAGGAAACGAGCACTCCCGAATGGTAAAATTGCATTATATTACTCATAAAAAAGGTCATAAATGGACTAAAAAATTATAATAAATAAAATAAATATGTAAAATATTATTAATTAAATAATTAATTTATTTAATATGATTATCTTGGAAATTATGATCAAGTTCAGAACACATTCATACATAACGTAAGGGTTTTCTCATCTCACTTTTATTTCTTTGAGATATGCCATATTCACCACTATTTCTTATGTTTGGTGTATGTATACATTCCTTTACTGTGTCATATCATGAATAATATTATCTTAATTTTTTTATTTTTTTTATCTTTATGAGTATTAATTTAATATAGTATACGATTCGATGGATTAGAAAATGGTAAGGGTTTCTCCCCATACCTCCATTTTTCATTTGGGTTATGCTTTCTCTCTTTTTACCCCATATTTAATTCATTGTTATTTTTATATAATTACTCTATATTATATGTATATTTTATAAAATCATGTAACTGGATATGTTCATCATTCTTTTATGGGGAAGTATAAGTTTTATATGGATCCATTCTCAACTCCTCCCAAAAAGCTAGCCCAATTAAATGAAACTTCACAATTTTATTCTCATTTTTATCTACACTCCATAATATGTTTTTAGAAGGAATTATATATCTAATATCAATATTTTTATGATGAAAAATTATCTTATTTTATTTCTAGTTATTTGAAAAAATGCATTTTCCTCTTTAAAGACACTTTTGTATTTTCCCTTAAACCACAATGAAGTGCCTCGTTTCTAAAGTATCTTAAATAATCATTTTATATATTTTAAGATTAGTTGAAAATAATTTATTCCACAAAGATAATTTCATTGTACCTATCTTTTAATTTTGTGGGTATACATGTTTATAATAAAATTTTATGAAAACTACAAAATGATTCTTCAATAAAAACTCTTCATTCCAAAGTAAAAGGGTATTTGTCTTAAGAATTTTTCAGTGATTTTATTTGAGTATTTTCAACTATGATTATGATTAAAATATTTCAACGTAATTTGGGAAAATATGATTTAGAAATATATTTTTAAATTTATTACTCATCATATGAGGAATTCATTGGATTTGGTAAGTGAGGGGTGGAGCGACTATAGGCCCTTGATGAATCGGTAGGTCTTAGGAGACAAACAAGACTAGGTTTTGGATGAGGCCTCACCCATATATGTATACTTATTAGCTTAGTCACTGATGGTATATTTATGACATCCAAACTTATGCATTACCTCTTTATGATATTAAAAATTGATAATTCATATGATTATTCTAGTAGTAGAATATCAATGATTAAGTTTTTTTCTCATTTAATTATTTATGGAGTTATTTAATCAGTTTTCACACCTTCTATATTATGATAAAGATTATTATTTAACAACATGTGTTTTAATTTACTCATCACAAATTATTATTTATGATATCTTCTACTATATTTCTTACACTTACTGGGCAACTGAGATCACTCGTTTTTTATGTTTTATTTTTCACCTAGATGTGAATATGTTAATTATGAATGACATTCGTAGACAATCAAAGATTTTATGTATGTTTCAAAAAGAGTTTATATGTGTTTTCATTCATGTTTTAATGTAAAACTTATGTATATTTCTAGTTTTCTAGGGCTACTAAACTATTCAGTTTTTTGAGATGTGACATCCTTGTCTATTATACCAATGTAATTAACTAAGGCACCGGATATAGGCTACTTGGGTCTGGTTATTTATACATAAATTCAACCCTTGAATGATTATGGATTATATATAATATTAAAATTTGATTTATCTAAGTCTTTGATTCATTTAATAGTTCTTATAATTTTAATTTTTGAGTTTATCAAATCATTTTTTTAATTTCCCTTCGGGTTGTATGACCATTGTGTTAGTGTTTCATAGGAAAATAACTTAATTATTTCATACGTAAAAAATAAAAATAATTGTCTATCACAAAAATAAATAAATTAGTCACAATATAATTCTTTATATTCATTATTTATGTATATTTACTCATATCCATGCCAAGGTAACATATTTAGTTTCATAATTTGCCATTTCTAGCTTTATGCAAGCATTGCATAAGCATTTGGATAAGATTCTAGTTATATAAGTCCATAATTTAAAATTTTTTGTCCATATTATCATTAATCCATTATATTTCATAAAAATGATTTGAAAGTATTGTTACCACTTAATTAATATATATAAGACAACAATGTTTAATTTTACAATATAGCACAATCAGTACATCGAAACTGGAAATGATTTTCATATTTATCCTAAAATAATTTATAATTTTTTTGTTCTAAATTATTTTTGTATTATATTTTAATTATAATATCATAATATATTATCTATATAATTTTATTAAATTATTTTATCATTTTAATGGTATAATGATATCACATAATATATTGTATTTCATAAGAAACAATAATTTTTACTCTTCTCCAAAAAAATAACTTTTTTAGAAAAAATTCAGTAATTTATACTAGGATCAGTTTTACTTTTTGAATTAAAAAAATAAATTTATTTTCTATAATACAGTTTCTAAAAATTCATGAAATTATTTATAATATTTAAACACAAGAAATATAATTTTTATAGAAAATGTGATTTTGAAGAATAAAATGACTTCACGAAAAATAGAATGATATTTACAAATCGTTTATAAATAAATTTATGTTGAGTTTGTAATTTATATAAATTTGTAAATAATATTCATACCCTCTAAATTAATAGTCAGGTTGTACCTATCAATTTAAATAATAATGTTCTAATAGTGTAATGTAGTTTGTTTAAACTCAATGTTTCGAATAGTGCAAGCAATCAAAATAATAAAATTATTTAAAGAGATATTTGATTCTAAAAAACTCAAGTGGTTACATTATACCCAGTTAAAATGAAATTTTCTCTCAAAATGAATCACTCATACTCAAATAATTTAGGATACCTCTACCTCATCACATCCTTAGGTTCCCACATAGATTCCTAAAATTGGTGGTTTCACCAAAAACATTAACTAGGCGAGCATTCTTGTTTTGTAAAAATTTTCCTCTATAATATATAATCTCTATCGGATATTCATGGTAACAAATATCATGATCTAGTGATATGGCCTCTAGGTTTATTACATTGGAATGATGATGTATGTATAACCTAGAAGCGTTACATGAAACACATCGTGAAATTGAGAGTTTTTGGAAGAAGGTGGTGCCTCAGTCAAAAACCAAGGAACAATTTATTGAATATATAAGAAAAGGAGTTACATGACTCTGAAGGATGGGAGTTTCTTAGAAACATTATCATAAAAATGGTGAAATTCAAAAAGCAAGGTATCAGACTATGTCATGTATTTCTTGAGACCATTGTTGGCAAGGGAATCGGCAACCATATTCACCTTCCGATATGCATGCATGATGATGTATTTGATATCCCGAAGAAACTCAAGACATCTCATCGAACGGGTGGTAAGAGACCATGCGAGATGGATCACACCATTCCAGATAGCCTGGGCAATTCTGGTCGAGTCACTCTCAATCCAAATCTCCCTCCAGCCTTTTTTATGGGAAAAATTTACAGCATGTATCGTAGCCACCATTTCTGCTTCCAATGAGGAGGTCATACCCTAGGTACCATAGAAGCACCCATGGAACTGGCCAAGGTAGTCCCTAAAGATAGCTCCACAACCCGTAGGACCTGGATTTCCTTTTGAGGCCTCGTCAATGATGACTTTCATCCATCCAAGGAGCGGGGCTTTCCAGAAAACATCAATGGTGTGTTTGGGTTGCCTATAGATTCCATTAATCCGAAGTTTACAGAGAATCTCAAATTCACTAATAGAATTATTGAAATGCGCTTTCGGGATAGCGGCTTCTTCTTAAACCACAATGAGGATCATGGATTTACCGGCATTGAGATTTGATGAGCATTTATTGTGAATAAAATTATTTCTATCATACCAGATCACGTGCATCAACTTGGAAACAACAGAGAGTAACACGTTCTTAATTTGCTGAGAGGCATCGTGTTCAACACATATTTTTATCTGAGAGGTGATAGAATCAGAAAAAGACCATCTACAATTAAAAATATCAAAAATATAGTTCCAAAAAGCAAATCCTGTAGCACATGAAACAAAAAAATGGTTAATGTACTCTATGTGTTGATTGCATAGATGTTACTTAGAACAAATTTGTATACCAAATGATTGAAGACACGATTCAGTGGGAATTCTACTTTGAGATATTTTCCATATAAGAGTGAGTCTCAAAGGTTTGATCCAAAGTTTATTAAAGGCATGAAACCACCCAAAAAATAATTAGAGTTCAATAAGTTATGATTGTAAGAAAAATTGTGTCGAGAATGCCATTGTGAGCAGGTTCCCAAATAGGGAAGTCTTTAAAAATTGAATAAGGGTAAATTTCAATTATGTTATTAATGTTACCAGAAATATCATGTTTTCTTGGGTGGATTACATCCTTAATGGTATTATTAATATTTTCAAAAAAAGAGTTATAGGGTAATAATGAAATCAAAGGAGTACCCATCCAATTATCAGTCCAAAAATTGAAAGAATAATCAGCATTGACAATCCATATAGCATTAATCATAATCTTTTGATAAATATTCTTAACAGATGGCCAGATAGAGAGCTTAATATAATTTACATTTCCTTTTTTATGTTTACTAATAATTCATTGTTTAAGAAAAATCAATAGCATCATAGTTGTTATGAATCAACCTCCATACAAGCCTGGATTGCAAAGAATCATTAAACATGTCAAGGTTTTTAATGCCAATACCACCTTTCTCCAAAGGATTACAACATTTACTCCAGGTAAATGTGACAATATTCCTTTCAAGAATATTTCCAGTCTAGAAGAAATTCATAATACAAGTATTAAGTTTTTTAATGGTACTGGTAGGCCATTTGTATATCATCAACTATTAAACCATTTTAGAAACGATAGTAGATTTAAGAAGGCAGATCTTGCTAGCCATAGACAAGGATTTAACTTTATAAGTAGAAATGTAATATGTGATTTGATCAACCATTTTGGAAAGGTAAATATTTTTGCGTCTTCCCCAGAAGATGGGTACCCCAAGATATGTGCATGGGAATGTACCCACATTAATACCTAGGTTGTTAATAATAATATTTTTTCCTTCGCAATGGGATGATTTTCCCAAAAAAAACAAAGGATTTATTTCATCTATAGCTTGTCCCAAAACATCCTCATAATGAGAAAGTGTATTTTTGAGCACTTGTATACTACTTTTAACACCATGTAGAAATAGAATGATATCATCATCATATAGAAGATGAGTGGGCACGTTTATGTTCTTATAGGATTGAATAAGTCTATGTTTTCTCTAATCCACAAGTTGCAGAAGAAATCTTTTGAGGTAATCCTCAATAATAGCAAATAGAATGGCTGAAAGGGGGTCCCCCTGTCTAATACCTTTAGAGAATTTAATGTAACCTTTGGGAGAACCATTAATCAGAATGGAAATGTGTGTGGAATGAAAAAAAGTTTTGATTTTCTTGATGAAATCCTCATTAAAACCAAAACAATGAAGAACATTAAATATGAAGCTCCAGTCAATAGTATCAAAATCATTCCTAATGTCCATATTAATAGAAACATTCCCACCTCTATTGGTTTTGTTTAAAATATTAGTACATTATGATGTAAGACAAATGAAATATTGAATAGATCTTCATTTGAAAACCCCAAATTGATTCCTGGTAATGATCTTATAGCATATAGGAGTAATTTGATTAGAAATAATTTTTGAAATAATTTTTTTAGGTTATTAATAAGGGAAATGGGCTGGAACAAATGTATCTCAGATTAATTATCTACGTTCGGTATTAAAGAAATAAATTGAGCATTAAGTCCATGTGGGAGATGCCTGGTAGAGAAATAATCTTTGACAATCTTGTAGACATCTGTGTGAATGATGTCCCAGTGAAGCTGAAAGAAACCATTACTAAATCCATCAGGTCCTGGGGCACTGTCAGGTTTTAGATAAAAAACAATATCTTTTATTTCATTGTCTAGAGGTATAGAGGATATGTAAGCATTATCATCCTCCTCAACCATTCGAGGAATGACATCAGGCCTAAGGTCTTTATTCACATCTGAACCATTAAATATGTCATGAAAGTAAGAGACCACATGGTTAGAAATGTTTTCTTAAAAATCTATAAGAATGTCATCATGTAAAAGAAAAGTGAGAGGCCGATTAATTTTCCTAATTATTTGTAAGGAGTTTTAAAATTTAGTATTTCTATAACCATCAGAGATCCATTTAGTTTTTAATATCTGTTTTCCCATGTTAACTTTAAGAGATAGTGAGTAGTTGAGCTTTAAAGTTGTGTTGATCTCCAATTGAGGATCTAGAGAAAAACCAAAGCTTGTGTTACTATTTTGAATTTGTGTAAGATCACTTTCCAAGGATATGATGTCTTGGTCAATTTGTTTTGTTTTAGTTCTACAAAAACTATTTAAATCTTGTTTGAGAAAGGTTATCATATTAATGTAGGCATATAAATCATATTGATGATTCATAGAGTTCTATAATTTTTTAATGAAGGAAGCACAGTCAGGGTCTTCAGACCAAGCATTGTAGAATCTGAAACGTAGGGAGGGTTTTGTATTTTTAGTAAAGTGGTTAAAATAAATGGGATAGTGATTAGTGTTTATTCTAGGAAGCGTGACACTAGAAACAGAATCCCAATTTTCAATCGTGGCAATAATTGGGAGAGCTATATCAAGATTTCTAGCAACCACTTTATTGTAGTGACTTCTGTACCAAGTATATCTAGCTCCAATAAGATTAATTTCCACTACGTTTCTATCATCGATGGCAGATTTAAATTCATGAGATGAAATGAAGGAATGAGAAGGGAAAAAATTTTCACTAGGGGAAAGAATAGCATTAAAGTCCCCATTCAAGACCCCAGGGTCTTGGATAGTGTTAGATAAATTTCTGAGATCATCCCAAAGAGGCCTTCTATCTTCGCATCTATTCTTGGTGTAAATCATGGTACAAAAAATTTGTTTACTATCATAGTTAAAATCACAAGTTTATAATTGATTAGATTTTTTAAAAGTAGTAACATTTAGAAAGGTTGTATGATAAAATAACCATAAGGAATCAACTGAAGTACCATCTTTTCAGGAACCCAATAAGTTATAACAATAACAAAAAATGTGAGGAAATATCTTGGAATAGTTCCATTTCGGTTCAGTAATAGAAAATATTATTGGTTTGTATGTCGTTAAAAAACATTTAAAAACAACAATCGTGTTAGATTTTTCAATACCCTGACTGTTATAAAATATTATATTAATTTGGAATAATGGTTTTGTTTAGGACCCCTTTTATTTGGTTTACCCAAGATTTTATTCCACTTAGATCATCAGACCTCATGAGAAGGGGTCATTTTTCTTTTGTTTTCTCGGATATGAGTGCTAACAGAATCTGTTTTACTATTTGAGTCTATCAATACTATACTTTGATTTGAGGCCAAAACAGAGTTATCATCTTTTGAACCTTTAGTGTTTATGACCAGATTAATAGTTCTAGTGTTGGCACATTGTGATAAATTCAGAACAAAATCATGAATTGAATCTAGTAGTCTAGTTTTTTGGACTTCTTGTGCCTTAGAAATAACTGTTTTCATAGAAGAATAAGGTGTAGCAATAATATCCTTTTCATGTACAGTTTCATGTACAAGAGGCTGACCACAATGCATATCATTTGAATTCTATTTTAAACCATCAGAAGATTATGCATTACATTGAGAAATAGGTAAAACCGTGCTAACAGTATACAATGAATATGTGTTACTAGGCTATTTATTATCAGTATTTTACAATATATAACTTTGTTCCAAGGAAGGGATGAAGACAGGTAATTCAGTAATATTATGATGTAGCAAAACTGTGTTATCAGATTGTGCAGGGGGATCCGTACAGTGTACATCATGAAAATTATTTTTTAAGAAATTAGTATAACATGCATTGCATTGAGATGTAGGTAAAACAGTACTATCATAATTCATTAAATATTTGTTACTAGATTGTTGAATATCCACTTGTTTCAAACTATTACTTTGCTCCAAAGAAGTTGCAGTGAAAAAATTGTCAGACTTATCAAAATGATCATTACTAGTTAATTGCACTGGGTCATAGTAATGTTTTAAGTGTGCAGTACCAGCTTCACATACCTTTGAATCCAGACTGCTTTCAGAAGTGGCATTCAGTTTCACATCTGGAGTGGGTGTTTGGTGTTTTCAATTGACCATAAGATCCTCCCTTTTCCCTAAATGCACTCCATATCTTTTTCATGTTTGTCAAGATTGGAGGATTCTTCCTTATCTGTTTCATTAGGTTTAATAGAAGAAGGAACCATCATAATATCCAAATATTTGTTAACCAAATGTGTTTAATGATCATTATAGCTTTTGAAAATGTCCAACACTATAGTCTTAATCTCTTCATGAAGATCATGTCCATTTACAAGGCTTTCTTCTTCATCGACAATGTCTGCCCATGATTTTTCAGAGGTATGAATCATTCTTGTGTATAGGAGTTATATACATCATTCGATAAATGACTTCATAAGGATTCATCTAAATACTTGAGTGAAATATATTTTTTAAATAAGACTCAAATCGAGAAAGTTGTTGATCCCAACCACATTTCAGATCCATATAACATGATCATTACATATCCTCTAGGGTTGAATTGTTCACCCCAATAGATCACCAATATGAGGATGATTCCAAATGATGAAACTCGACTATATATCAAAAAATATCTTAACATTTCTGCAAAAAGTATAGGTAATATATAGATCCAAATCTGATATAATATAATGTGGTACCTTATGCAACATTTCTAAATCCTTAATTTACTACAAAGGGTATACATAAAAAAATTATTCAATGATAGAAATAAATTTTTCTAAATTCATGAGGTTATTAAATAAAACCAATTATTAAATTAATATAAAATATATGATAGTTTTTAAAAGTTTCCATTACCATTAATCATATTCCCATAAAGTGTAAATTCATTCCTCCTTAGAATTACATATACAAAAAAGGTTTTATTTCTATAAATGTCTCTTAAAACATCCTTAATCTTGATAAACTACCATATAGTAAAACCTAAAAACGTGTGTCAATGACTTTAAACTTCTCATAAACCTTAAACTCATAAATATTTGATGCTATCTATAACTTTTAAGTTAATTTTACTTGGAGACATATTTTCTTCCAAAAATAATGAAATCCTTATATATTTCATTATTATTATAACCAAAATACCATTGGTAAAATAGTTCTACAACATAACTATACAAAAATATACATAAATACTTAAATCATTTTCTAATTCAATGATTATCAAATAATATTTCTTGGATATTGATGTTATTTCTTAGGTTAGGTCATTTAAGTGAATAATTCCCATGTTACCTAGAAATAATACATTAAACTCATTGAAAATTAGTCACTCTATGACCTTATTTTCCACAAGAATAATATCTTCTTCTCAATTTAATATATCCCAATAGGTTATTATTACCAACTTATTGAAATATTATAATCCAATTATTATTTCCCCAATGTTCGTTACCATGTGAACTTTCAAAAAAATTTATTTCCCTCATATTTTTCAACATGAAGAATATCAATGAAGTTCATGCTATTAAACATATATTATGATAAGTTATTAGGCATAATCACAATATCTATCTCTCAAGTCATCATTAAATTTGGATGCTTAAGAATTCAATCATTACATTATCCATCACATGTATTGTTAACATGATTCCCATTGGTTTGGTCAATTTAATAAAAGAAAAACATGTTGTTTGAGATACCTTATACATAGTGGGAAGAAAAAAAATCATGACAAAATCACTTATAACATGTCTAAATCATGACACATTTTTTTAAATATATGAAACATTAGGCATAACCTAATTCATTCATGGTCATTATTCAAACCCATTATGTTGGTTCATATTGAGTTTGTGAATTTGAAAACCATATCCCTCAAGAGTGTCAAACTTACTGTATAGAAAGGTCATTTTTTCACTAGGTGATAGTCTAGTCTATCTCAATGAACCCTTATCGATGTTATTACACCAAGGTATATCTATGTCAGAGCCTCATCAACATTTTTTATTATGATTGGATTTAATTTCCTAGAAACCCCTTTCTATATCCATCAAAAATGTACCATGATATTTTTCTATACATAGAATTATCCTTAGACTTATCCTTTGAGATATCACTATACATATCCCTAGACATATACATAGGAATATCCTAATGGATCTCACTAAAGTTTTTTTGTTCCCAATCTCTAAATATTGACTAACTATTTCTTATTCTACCTGCTACAAATAACCCAATATTTTACACATAAATATCACATCATTTTAGATGAATAGTCATTAAATTTTATTACCACACACCTAAGGACCATAATAGATTAGTTTCTTTATAGAAAAGAAAAAAATATTCTTATTTTGTGATAGATATACAACATCTCCAGAAAATATATTCTCACAGAATACTCCTATTAGGCATACCATACCTAAAAAATGGGTAAGGAGACATAAGAAATTTTTATCTAAAATTATCAATAAGGGTTGTAAAGTGATATATCAATTATTATCATGATCATAAGGAAATATGAACATAGACAGAAAAATTGAAATTTATGACATGAATATCAAAAACCATAATATTGAGTCATAGATTAAATCTTGGATGTTTATAAGGCATGAATCATAATTAAACATGATCCATTAGAGAATTAAAATTTTATAGTATATGAAATTTTTTAATGCACAAAAATATACAACTCTCTAAACATGTATAAATGGAAATAGGTTCACTCAATATGTTAAAGACATTAAATTTTTCCCTCAAATAATCATATGGACATGAAGTCGTGTCCACACATTTTCTTAAAAAGAAGAAATATAGGTTCATAAATAAACATACAGATATGATAACCAGGTCCATGCATAAACTTATGGACATTAAATCCTGGTCCACGTATGAAAATGGTAATATGAAATCAGGTTCACATATAAATTATATACCTCCTAAGTTATCCATTATTACTCATTGCATTAAAGGGAGATATCGGTTCTGACCATCATATAAATAAAATCATATGTATTTTGTCAAAATATCATAAAACATTCATCATCATATGACTCATGAAAATAGATTGATTTCAAAAACATATCATCAAAGTATAACCAATGGAAAAAAGGGAATGGGTTTTATAAATATCTTATCACTATAAAACTAAACCACATATAGAAATAATAAGGATGATATCATTGAATAATTTTAAAGATCACTTTGAATAATTCTTTAAGAAAATAACTTTTCTATTTTTTTAATAAATAATATTTTTCTTAAAAGTCACACACTTATTAATGAAAATATTTTATTTCCAAATAAATCCGTAAAATTTTAAAGGTATCTTCAATTAAATTAGGTGTAATGATGGCGAGTAAGTCTATTCATTTATTATAATTTATAAAAAACATTTTTTCAATATTTTGTCGATAAATTTACAAAGTACATAGTTTGAAAGATGAAAAAAAGATTTATTTAAAGCATTTTTTACAAAGTAAAAAATTGGTCAAACTGAATTTAATGAATTATTAGATAATATTAAAAACCTTTTGGAAAGTATATTTATAATATAGAGAAATTTAAGAGAAATATTTTTTCTTGCATTTTAAACATACATAATCTTGAATAATTGTGAGATTGTGAAATAAACGCTTACCAATGTGCTAACTTTTTTAATCATATGTATTATGAAAAAAATAAAATTATATTGCTATTTTTTCATATTATTTTTATGAGAATAATCATTAAATAAATTCATGGGTAGTATATGAACCACACAAAATAAATAATTAGTGTATAAGGTAGAGATCCCATATAAATAAATTGAGGTGAAAATACCCCAACTAATGTTTGAATTCCATTGAATGTTATTTAACCTCTTATTTAATTAATAAATCATTATTATACATATATAACGGAATCGTTAACATGATTATTATAAAATATATATTCATTATATATATATATAATTAATTACATTGTTCATGGAGACCGTAGGTCGTACGTATGCATGGACATTATATTCAAATTTTAAAGGATGGAATGGAAGAAAGGTAAATAAAATTCATCTAAAAAGAAGAATTATTATATCATGTTTATAATATATATTTATAATATTCATACTATTTATCATCCATGTAAAATATAAATTAAAAATGAATCACATCACTTCGTGAAGGTGGCAATCTACACGTACGCATGAGCGACGTTTTTATTCCAATGGTTAGGAAAGAAAGAAGTTAGATTTTATATTTTCATTAAATAAGAATAATTATGTCATGAATATCTTATATAAACATTAAAAAAATCATAGTAACCATCCAAGAAATATGCTGATTGAAAATTAATTGTATCACTATGTGGAAAGGATGATCTTTGCGTACGCACGAGCAATACATTCTGTTTTTATTTGATGGGAAAGAGTGTGTATAGTGTAAATTTTTTTAATCATAATAACATATATTAATATTTAGTATAATAAAGTTATTATTTTATGATAAATATATTATATTTATAATACATAAAAAAATTAAATAAATAGATATCGACTAGGGTTATTACCACTTTTTGAGATAACTCCCTCAGATCGCCTTTTAAGGGCTCAAGGGTTGGTCCTTTGATTATACAAGAACCTCTAGAATGTGATTAGAGATTTTTATAAGAAACATTTTTGTCGTATTTTTGATCTATAAGGCTTAAATTGATTAAATAATTGGCGTATTAGGGTCAATTTTATAATTGAAGTGAGGGGCTATTTTGGAATTGTTTTTCAAAATCTTAAACAAAAATAAGACTATTCTGGAGACAATTTCTTCCAAATATCCATTAAATGAACATGGGATATAATTTTTAATCTTATCATATCACCTTTTCCCTTATTTAATATTTCTATGATTTTTAAATAATTTAATAAAATATTATATTCATAATATACCATTATTTTCTCTTTCGACACTATTCATTACATTGATGCTAAAAATGATCAATACAACAATATAACTTAGACAAAAGTAATTTAACACATCCATAACATGTACAAATATTTTATAAAATTAGATTATTACATTAATTAGAAAAAATTATAACTATTTTGGTATTTTTAATATCAGTTTTTGATTTTAAAATTAAATGAAATATTGCTACTTCAATGTTGTGTAAGGATTTATAAGAATTATTTCATCAATAAAAAATATAAATAAATTACCATGATGAATATATATCTATTATATTTTTTAAAAATATATTTATAGTATTATATTTTCTCTTGATACCACTATATTAAAATTATTTAACTTATTGAAACAAAATTGTGACTTGTTTGACTTTTTTTTAAATATAATACTAGAAGGTTCTCAATCTCATCCATGTGGCCCAAAAATGTCATAAATAATACCCTTAGATGATTATGGTAGAAATATTATGATCCAATAATATTTTGAAAAGTTTTTGGGTTTTTTAATAGTTCTTATCATAATAATTTTACAGTTTATAAAATAATTTTATTTATTTTTCTTCTGGTTTCACATGCCATATGTCAATGTTTTATAACCATATAATTTAATTATTTCATAAAAAAATTTAAAAACAAAACATTATCAAAAAAATAAATAAATTTGGATCAATATATTCCTTTATATTTTTTAATTATTTATATTTAATCTTATCCATGTTAAGATAACTTTTTGTATTTGTTAATTTAATTTTTTTCATTGTGCAATTATTGCTCAAGAATTTGTTTAATATTCTTGTAATATAGTTAAAATAATATAAACCATTATCCAAAATTATAATTTATATACTATATTTAATAAAAAAAATCTAGAAAAGCCATTTTACCTCTCAATTTGAATCTATAAGGCACTGATTTTTACTTTTCTAATGTTGCACAATCACTACGTCGACACTAAAAATGATTTTCATATTTATCATGAAATAATTTATATGTTATGAATTATATTTTAATTATATTTTAATTATATTATCCGATATTATTAATTACATATTTTTAATAATTTTTTTTATCATATTAGTTTTTTTGAGGATATCATAGAAGATGCAGTATTTGATATAAAAACTACATTATTTACTATTCAACGAAAATTTATCATTTTCAACAAATTCTTAAAAATTAATCCTAATATAAATTTTCCATGATGAATTCAAAAATTAAATTAATTTTTTCAAGAAAAATTATGAAATATCTATGAATTCTTTATAATATTAACTCACAAGAAAAATAATTTTTGGAGAAAACATATTTTTGAATAATAAAATGACTTTACAAAAAATTGAATGATTATTTACTAAAAATTAACCAAAATTTTTATATTTAATAGTAAATTTATATAATTTAGTTTATTATATTAATACCTTCTTAATTTATGGCAAGGTTATAACTTTCATAATAAAAAATAATATTTTAATAGTGTATAGTGGTTCCCTTAAAATCGGTGTTGCATGTTACACAATCGATTTGAGAAAAAGAATTATTTAAAGATAAATATTTTCGAAAAAATTCTGGTTATTGCTTCCATCACAAAATTTAAATTCATATTTTTTCCATAAACATAAATAAAAAAATACATTATAATATGAATTCCGCATAGAAATAAATGTGTTCCATAAACATGCTTGATAGAATAACAATGTGGCATATAATAATGATTTCCACAAAATATAGGAATTAAAAAATTATATAGACCTTAATAGGTAAAAAAATTATATATTATGAAAAATTATGTCTAACTAATGTGAAAATGTGAAAAATATTTAATAGGAAATGTTTCAAATGTACGACTTAAGTAGGGTTTTAGGGAAAATGGTAAACAGTTCTTAAAGAGCGGAAAGAGAAAATTAATTTATTTAAAATGTTAAATGAATTAAAATATTGTATAAATAATATAATGTGATATTTTAGAAACCATTTATGATTTTAAAATTTATATGGAGTGTTACTTGAAATTGAGTAAGAAACTGAGAAGTTCCCTATAATTTTGTTTTCTTATCGAATTACATTTAAAATGGCTCCTTTAAAACAATTATATCCCTATAAATTAAATTTAAATTTAAATAGGTATATATGTGTGAGATATATATATAATATTATAATTAAATAATAATAATTGATAGATACATTAAGGAAAATAGAGGGAAAGCAAAACCCAATGAAAAATAGGGTTGTTCAGAGAGATCCCTCAAAATAGTTACAGAATCAACATGATATTTCACATAACATCATGGATAATAAAATTAGACTTTTGGATTACATTTATAACCTTTAAAATAAATATGTAATTTAATATAAATATATTTTGTTCCTTTACAACCATTTCATTGAGAAATAAATTTAAATTTCATGGTTATGGGGGCCTTCATTTCATAGTTCCTAGGTCTGATCACTTATGAATAATTATTGACATTCTTTTTGAACTATACTAAAACCATAAAAGTGAAATATAATGATACGTAAATACTTAAAAAATTTAAATTGTCAAAAAATACCCATATTTGTTCTGACATGGGTAATATTCATTAAGTAAAAAATTTAAAGTTAAGTGGTTAGTTCGTTAATGTGGTTTTACTTACTATCGTTAATTAGATTTATTTTATTTAATATTAAGGATATATATTTATTCTATAATGAGAAAAAATATATTATATAAATATATTTTTTCATTTTTAACTATTATATGATAATTTAAATATACCATGAAGGTGCTAATGGAAACAAAACTCATCATCCACATAGGTGGTGAACCAATATGATATAGACGACTTTTTGATTATTAGAATAATATTATAAAATAATGATATTGATGATAGATATTCAATTGACACAATAAAATTAAATTATATATTTGATATTGTATCCATTATTCAATGTTGGATTGTTTTTTTAGAGGTTGGGAGGAAGAAAAAGAAAAAGATTTGGTTGAGTGTTTTACATTCTCCATTGGTTGGTTCATCTTAGGGTTCCATATAATAAACCATAGATTGGTATTTTTTGGAGATCAATGATTATATAGATGTTTGGGATCAATTAAGTGATATATGTGAATATTTTTAGTAATATCTAAGGCTAGGAAGGTGTGAGAATAAGGGGTGTTGAAAGGTGGTATTTATAAGGGGAGGAGAGGGGTTTTATTCTAATATTATAATAATTATATTATTATTTTGGATCATGGATACCAAATAGTAATGTATATTATGAACATATAAAGTAAATTTTTCATGTGAGTTTGAACTAATGGTTGATTAAAACATACATGACTCATAATTTCATTGTATTTATCTTATAATGTTAAGTATCGTATTTTTTCTTATTTCATTATTCACCAAAAGATCTAATATATTAGAAAAGTAAAAGAAATTATCTAAAACTATTTTAGAAATTTATATTATAAAAATTAAATCCATTATATTAAATTAATTTTATAAATGTGATAAACTTAATTTTTAACTAAAATATTTATTTATTTGAAAAAAATATTTATTTTATTACTATGACCACTTTTCTGATCCATTGAAAAATTAATAATGGGATAATAAAAATATGTAACCATTATAATACTACATGATATTAATTTATAAAATAATTTTATGAAAATAAAAAAAATTATATAATTATATTTTCAATAAAAATTCAAATAAAACCTTTATGTTTTACAATAATATAAACACCATTTTTTCATTTAAAACATGTATTTACTTGTATCATGATATCGAAATTCAATAATTTAATTTTAAAAATACCTAAATATTATTTTACACATACATAAGTGATGATACTATTCATCTGGTCGATTTACAATTCCAAACTATCACATTAATCTTACAATGATCAAATTAATACTTAAATGGTCATATTTTTATCATGTTTATATATAATATCATTTTGATTATTAATATTTTTTTATAATTATTTTTTTCTAAGTGTAGTTCAAGTGAGTAATTATTTTTGGTAATCAAGAAAATCCATGGTTTGAAATTATAGTTAAATTATTTTATATTTTTTACTCATTATAATATTTTTGAATTCATAATGCTATATTTATTCTCAAAATTTTATGTTTAGATTAATATAATAAATTATATTTAGTTTTATGATATGGTACTTGTGATTTATATAATTCCAAATTACTAAATATGAAATATTTATATAATAATAGAAATTAAATTGATAAAAGTTTTGGGTCATTACATGAAAAAAACTAGTATCTAACTCATGTTCATCCTATAAGAAAAGAAAACATTGCCCATATATATGTATAGACCACCACATATACAAAGTGATGTGTTTAATTTTTCATCACTACTTCACTTTGATAATTATAATTATGGATTTAAAATATATATATATATATATATATTATTTATGATATTATTATAGTTTTATAATAGTAAATTATTATTTAATTTTATTTCATTCCCTCCATTGAAACATACAAACATCCCTTGGTTGTATGCATGGACTACCTACTCCACAACATGATGTAATTTATTTTTCATCAATGAATTATATGAATAATTATAAAATTATATATAATGATTAAATACGATACTCAGAAAATGATTAACATTCCAGAAATGAAGGAACCATAGTCAATGTAAATTTATTGGGACTACGAAACCAAAATATGAATGAAAAGGAAGCAGTTATCACCTAGATTAAGGATTTTAATAAAGGCTTGTTAATAAACAGGTTTCAATATGTTATAAGTAAACTATATATGATAAGACATATATGAGTATAGTTCATTAATTAATGTATAATAAATTAATAATTGTTAAATGATATTTTCAAATTTATACAATGTGTGATGATCCTTAAGGTGAGGTTTTATATTATAATCTCATTTAATTTATAAATTATCTTTGATAAATTTTAATTTAGGAAATTTTAGGGATATTATACTATAATCCCAAACTATTTTATTATCTTATATTTACTCCAAAAATTTTCATATATCAGTTCCATTTTTCTATCATTGGTACTTAAAATGATCAAGAAAACCATTTTTAAGATAATATTACATTATTATTTTCTGAACAATTCATTATTTGAAATTTTACAAATTTTTGAAGGGAATGTTTTCTTTTAATTTATTAAAATGAATGGATTTTCTTTCTATCATGACTGTAATTTCATTGGATATTTATTTAAAAGTTTCTGTGGTTATTTTCCGAGAAATTTATTTTCTCAATATTTGGTAATTTTTTAGAATAAATTTTATCAATAGTAAAAATATTATTCTATAATATTAAAATAATTAATGAAATATTATTTGAAGCATATTGTTAGTATTTTAAAACATCCTTTAAGGATTGTTATGTTTCACTATAAATATGTTCTTATGATTCCATCATCTTTTCTAGATAACTTATGATGATTATGATCCAATTAAAACCATTTATTTGCTAAAATATAATTCTAGAATGATGAGATAATTATGAAACCCATTTCATTTTCATTGGTTATAATATGTTGAAATGAATAATGGTTTTTGATCTTGTGCTGCACATATGTATAGTTTTCATTATGAAATGAGTGGTTCCATTATAGTCCTCCAATTCATTGGATAAATCCTTATATCTCTTTAGATCATTATAGGAAATTTGTTTTTATAATCAATCAAATATGGGAAACATGTAGAGATTCAAGATCCACTATAACATGGTAAATAGGCGGCGATACTTGATCCACTATGAAATGGGAAACATTTGGTGATTCCTAATATACTATGATATTAGAGACATGTATTGATTCATGATACACTATGATATAATGGTCTTGGTAGTTAACCATAACACATATTATGATTTATATCCCTATGATGGTTCCAAACTCTAATGGAATTTTTATGTGCTTCTAATATGAAATTATGGTTCATGGTAGATTTATTTTAATTCCACCCTCTTATGATTCATTCATATTGAAATAATACTATTTTATTCTATGAATCATCTTTATAATATATGAATGATTAGGTAAGAACATTGTATATTATTATAATCATATCATACTTTTATAATTATTTTATTCTTTTATATGATCATAGATTTATGTATTCCTTATTTACCCTTATTAATGCCTTCCAAATCAGTATCGACAATTTTAGGATCGAAGAAATACCCTAAGAATATGTATTATTTTCTATATAGAAAGAAGTAAGGATAAGAATGGATAAATTGATATTGTGATGCTAGGTTATACAGATCATGTGACCATGAAGAACATAAGTGATCACTTGTTCTTGGGAACATCATGCAAACAATTCGTACACTTTGTGAGATCAATTCATGATCACATGAATCCCCTTCATCAGGCCCCCATGATCATGTGAAGCATTCCATATGAGTTTCTATGATCATGAAATATTTCAACGAGATGATTCCTAACAATTACCCAATTCTTGTTATGAGATAAAAGCTGAAAAATGTCGAAGCCTCATGCAATGGAAGTTACATTGATTTTCATGAGAATGGATAAAAAACTCAGGTTTTTGGTTAAATGATCACATGATATCCCTAGAATCATGTCACTCATGCCACATTAAATCCTTTGGGTATGTCACCTTCATCATGAAAATTCCATTGGACATGTACATTTGATAACATGTTTCTCCTTTGGATCCATATACAAGTTTATTATCTGTCCACGAAAATTATCCCACACCGTTATGAGATCCAAAATTGATCACATGATGCACCAAAATATTGATGTGTATCCATCCATTAAAATAATCACACTTCATCATTAGGTATATTATTTATCATGAAATTACTTGAAAGACAACCAATGGGAAAAATTTATAGGTCTTGAAAAATCATAGATAAAAGGTTCGAAAAGGTCTGAGCCCCATTTGAAAGGATTTTATGATGTTTTCCATAAAAAGGTTGGATGTGATATGTATTATCAGTCCATTGATCATGAGAAATCTTTTTTGACATTCCATACATGTCAAGTGAAGGTCGTTGGATATGTCAACTCCATCATATGCAAGATCTCAGACATGTCCATTTGATCACCCTGCACCCCGATAGATGATTGATGGGAAATCACCCCTGCGATTATAAAATACAAGATAAAAGATGTGGTACCCTTATATGATGGAGAGTTAATATTTCATTCATGTGATGTACATTTAATGATGCAATTATATATTTTAAAGGGCATCATATTAGTCTTCCTTGATCACATGAAAGTCTCTTTTATATGTGCCCAAATCTCATTAAGACTCTCTGAAAAGTCATCCAGATATTGTTATAGTCATTTTACATGTTGATTTGATTATTACAAAGTACATTGAAAATCCATGGGTAAAATAAATAAGGTGATGATGAAGTGATCTTTTAGTTTTTCTATAAAGTGACACAAAAATAATTCCAAAAATAACTGGTAGCTTTTTCATGAGAAATGTGTGATGCTCCACTAACTTAAGTCTATATATATAATATACCTATAGTGAAACAAAACATAGAACTAGAGGGGTGATGCCTTTAAATTCCTCCACCTCAGCAAAAAAACTAACATGGGAGCACAAAAGTGATATAAGGCTTCTCAGAGTATAAATCCACAAAATCATAGGGGTCTTCCACAAATTAATCCCAGGGAATGACTTGATGGATTACAAAACTTGTATATTTGCTTCACTTGATCACCATAATGATCATGTTACAGAATTATGGTGTACTGACCAGATTATGAAAAGTGCTTCCATATATTAAATTAGTCATGTGAGATCCCAAAATGTCATTCCCAACCTACATTGAAGAATTTATATAAAATTGATGAAGAATACAGAAGCCTTAAACGTAGATTGATACATTGATTTTCACGAGAATGAATAATGTGATTTGTGTAAACTATCCATATCAAGTGATAGAACCTATGTATTTCAACCCAAGTCACATAAATTTCAATAGACATATCATCCTTGTCCACATGAATCCCTTGTTTGTGTATGCATTCATCACATGAAGAATCCCCATATAAGTCATCCAGATCATGCTATAACACTTGGTCATGTTATCCAAGTCATGGGAGGTCCTTTAAACATATCTTCCATGCAACGTGATGACATATAGTCATTTAAAAAAAATCATGTGGCATCCCTCGGATATTTCATCCCTGATGACATGACACCCTTGGACATATTTGCATCGATCATGTGAACGATTACGGGAAAAGTTTATTGAATCATGCAATAGACCTCTGGAATGTCTTCATCAATCATGTGAAGAAACATAGATATTTAATCCTTTTCATTTATTTTCCCCCCTATAAGTTAGTTGGATCATGCAGATGAAACCTCATACATGTTCTCCAAACAACCTAGACTTGTCTAGTGGAATCCTCATACATGCCATCCATACATCCTTAAACAAGTCTGGTAGAAGACCATGATATGTCTAGACATCACCATACATGTGAGGAAGGTTACCAAGACATGGCCATACATCCTTGTAAATTTTAGGAAGACACATCTTAAATGTATTCTATATTTCCCTTGTATGTCATACATGTCAAGCATAGACCCTCTGACAAGTCAGGCATGTAACTCTTACACCCCGGGAAATGATAACCTTTTCTGCTAGATACACTTGGGAGTACACAATTTTAAACTATAAGCACTCTGATTCTGGTCCATAAATGATTTATAGGAATCCTTCATAAGGATCAATCTCTAATATGGAATACACCTTGGTGTAATTCTCTTCATATCTCAAACACACTAACCCATGAGACCCAAAATCTCTTATGAGTTTATCATTCTTCTTCATCCATAAGTGGACTGCGAATCCAATTGAATGATGAGGAATTATAATCCTCTATATAGTATTTATAGGAAACCTTCCTAAGGACCAATATCTATAACAAACCCTCCATCATGGATTCTCTAGTGTATAATTCCCTTACCCATATGTGGTGAGTTTTTTCACTTATTTTCACTCGTTTCTCACACCGAGATGAAGTCACATGGGCTTAAATAATTTCAATGATCATATCACTATAATAATAAATATTACCATATAGGTAAATTTTTTAAACCCCATTCATTGGAATAAAATTATATCCAACTACATGGTAATCAACCTTAGTGTATATCTCGACGACATTCTTGTATTGGTTAAACCTGGAGAAATAACCCCCATGGGTATTAATTATCTTTCACCACCCATTAGAGGGGTGAAGTAAGATCAAACTATGATGAATCTGATTCCTATTATAATAAGGATAAATAGGACACATTCCTAAGGCTCTATCAGCTTACATGGTGCCTAAGTGCCATTATATATATCATTTTTTCATGGAGATAAACTTCATAGTTTGAATTAAATTAACTATTTAGTTTTGATTCTTTTATAAATATGATATATAGGAAACCTCATAATGGTCTGATACCATCCCAAAAAAAATTATTTCCTCCTTGGATGGAAGTAAACATTAGTGTTTCAGGTTATATGGATTCAAAATAAAAGGATAAACCCATTTGTATAAAATAATAGGAAATAAATAAATAACCTCAAATATATACAGATGGTCACATTAATATAACCCCATTTACAATAAGGTGGATTCAACTCCTGATAAATTTATAATAGTAACTAATATCTTTTTTGGATCTATTATATATTCAAAAACATATATTAAATCTAAAATAGAGTCCAAGAATAGGAAATAAATCCCCCCAAAAGGGTGTGATGAGATAAGATCCCAATCTATCAGATAATTTTATTTCATAAGTGTCATTAGGTATGAAACCTGAAAATACCACCTTTATTTTGAAATAATTCATCTACCTTGGTATGGATGTGGGAATCGTTGGGATATTCCAAAAGAGATGGAAGTGTTGAACCAAATTTGAATAATTATGAAATCATATTTGAACCACCCATAATTAATCATCATTCCTCATGCATAAAATGAGAATAAAAAATGGTGAACCTAGTATGAAAGAATGAGATCACATAATAACTAAATAATTATAGTTATCAGGAATCTTGTCTATCTAACTTGGGTAACTACACCATATATGAAGGAAAAAAAATAGTGAACATGATTTTAATCTTAAAAAATGGTTGACCATGCATTGAGACATTTCGTTCATGGTACCTTGATATGAAATATTTCAATAATAATATGTTACCAAGGTTCCCATGAAATATCCAATTCTCATTATCAAAATTCCATGCGACAAAAATTTCCCAACTATGAATAAGAATGAAAAATTATGTTACTCATGAAAAGATCAATGAACGTTTTCATTGTTGTCTTTATGACCACAAAAAAATATCTCATAGATATCTTGAAATGAGATCACGTCATAATCAATATAATTTTATAGAATATCATCTATGAAAGTCACCTATGTGTTTAAAAAAAAAAACTCACCCACCCATGAACTGTAGTTTTAGGTGGAGAACAGGATGGTTCTTGAATACCACCTACATTGTCTAGTCCTTACCCCAAAGGAATAATATAGAGGTATCTAGATTCTAAAATCAACATCTTTGTTTCCATTAGGGAAAGAATTAATTAATCTAGTGGCAGCACTCTCCATTTCAAATAACATTGGCAGTTTATCCCCAAATAAAAACAATTAGTGACATATATATCTCGTAAATGTGTATCAAAGGGTAAACTAAATCTCTATCATATTTCATAAACTACCAAAATGGTTTTCTTTATACTACCATCGGCAGCATCATCCATCCAGTTACCCTCAGTTTTCTTCTATGAGAACCATCTAAAACATTTACACCTGTTATATTCAAGCATGTGTAGAAAGGAGGTCTGGTCATGTAAAGAAATATGTGGATGAACTGTTGTGGGATCATATTCCTTCTTCCACTAATAAATCTCATCATCATATTTCTATAGTATCCTATGAGTAGCCACATGTCCCTTCTCACTTGGATCAAGTTCATACGCATATTCCTATTGTAAGAATGGGGGAGGAAAATATCTCTTCCCTTGCACTTGAATCCCATCAGTATATTCTGATGGCATAAATAGGATATGAGTGTTCATATATCCAAATATAAATTGAAGACATTTCCTAGTTTATCTATCATATTAAAGATATTCTATCCTATATTCATGCATGCACTTTGATAAAGAGTAACGACATTAACGAAAATGTTGAAGAGATTTGTAGGCATATCTCAGAACTGGTACATATTCAAGTACAAGAACATATTTTTTCCCAATAGAAAGAGAATCATATCACAATGATTATCATGAATAGGTGTATACTCTGGAGGAATTGCAGATTTTTACTCATCTCCATGAGGATTATAGGGATATTCTAGGGAAGGATGAGACACACTGGCCAGCTCATTTCGTATTATGACTAGGTATCCGTAGTTAGTTTGTAAATTTCCTCAGGATAGGCTCATATTCATGTCAAAAAAACTAATGAGATACTTCAAATGCACAATACCAGGATCATATCCCCATTCTGACCAGGGATCACCATCTCAGTTTTTCCCACAGCTTAGGATAAGTGCACACTATTATCAAAAAATACTAGAGGCATACTCCAATGGAATAGGATCATGTTGTTGTACCTTCTCCAACAAAGGTTTATTAAGAAAATATGTAAATCGCCTCAGATTAGGATCATATACCAGCAAATTCATCTTCTCGACATATTACAATGGCTCATAGAATCTAGGCTCATATAAATACTTCTATCAATGAACGTATACACCAACATCCTTTAGAGGATATATAGAAGAGGTCTGATATCCTTTATCCCATTCGAGTGTTCCATTCGCATATTCTCATGGGAATGAATATTTTAACTAGGCTCATACACCCTCTTCATCAAGAATTTAAAGGAATATTCTGATAACCTCCCATAGGTAGACACATAATATTACCAATAACACAGAATCACAACGACATAATCCAAAAACTTATCAGAAGTAGCCTCATATCCTAGAAGCCCCATATATTTATCAACATATTCCAACAACCATCTTTCAGTAGGCTCATATCTCCACTTAACACCAAAATAAAGGTTGGTATATTCCATACACAATGAAGAATGAGGCTAATATCCCTAATTGTCTCAATTTCAATGATCTTGTGGCTATTAGACACATATCCATAACACCACAATAGTTTTTAAATTTTGAAACCAAAGTATATGTTGATCACTACGTAAATTTTCTTCTTCTTGGTAGTGTAAAGATGGATCACAGGAACTCTACTTCTGATGTACAGAGTGGATAAACTCCCCACAGAAATATCTCTCTTGGATAAGGAAATAATCCCCTTTCCCTAACACCTTCATATTTATAGGTGATCAAAGCCTATACACCATCAAATAGAGACGTGATCGAAACACCAGTGTTAACCTGATATTATTCTTCATCAACTATCATCATCACATCACTAGGGTCTTTCAACAACCCATAGGAAAAACTTCTATGGTCTGATTGGGTAGAGGCATATAATTATGATAAATAAGAGGAATACATGGATATATGAAGACAGTTATCCAGAATCAACCTCCCAACAATGTTTTGGATCATCTCTACTTATGAATATAAGATCATAGATGATCCAGAGAAGGAGTGTATGACTTACCTATGATAGAACATTTGGGTGACATATCAACAGTTATAGGTAATAAACTTCCCTTGTATAGGGTAAAAGGTTCACCTTCATAATATATGGATACACTGTTTTCAAATGGACTTGGATTCAATCTCTATGTTCTGAGACAGAAGTCTGAAAAAGAGAAACAAAAATGTGCAGCATGCTCTTCTTCAATGCATCAAAACTCTTCAGAAATTGATCATCGATGCCTTGTAAGATATTTGTATCCAATTATGGGGAATGTATAGAGTGTTTCACTTCACCAAATCCCCAAGATATTATAACTCATGAGATATGGAATCCTAAAATGTCATTCCAGTTGAAGAAGTCATGGGATTGGCTAACACACCATCTAGTTTGTCAAATACAGTGAGACTCACCAACTTTGAAGATGAAAAGGAATCATGAATGGATAGACAGGGCCTCCAATAGACTCTTAATATGGGCCCCTTGAAAAAATGGGATCATATTTCAAACATTGAATCTAAATTTTAGGACTAACTGATATATTCATGTAGAAAGTGACTCCCATCGTAGGAAGACATTTGGACTGGATCATATGCAGTCATAATTATGCCAGATTAAATAGATCACAATAGCCTTTTCCATAGTAGTCATCTAGGATTGAATCCATATCCTAGGTATATGGGTATTTTTACCACTATTGTTACCCCAAGGTTCATCCTAATAATATAGGATCTTTTATATATCAGTAGAATATTCAAACCAACCCAATCCTACATCGCTAGGTAAATTTTTACTCAATATTCATCATTAATATCATCACACCCTAATAGGAACCTGGGGAAATTAGTAGTAGTCCCAGATTAACTCAAAATAGTAGGTATGAGGCCATTTATATATCAATTTCCATCACTGTATCCATTTGATCTTCCATTGTAATCATCAAATTTTTAATAACTGGATTAGAAGGTTATAATCGCGGCCCTAAATCATCCCTATCCAACATGACTATAGGCATTTTTATCATTATTATCACCCTATAAGGAATCAAAATTCTCTATGTTTGGAGGTAAATATCAACAATAATCATACCATACATTCCTCCCACCATGAGACAAACATTTTCAATTTTGTTTCCACTATATAATAATAACTAGAAACTACCAAAAGTTCACTATTCAAAGATGGTTATAGTAGGAATTCTCAGCAAAGGTGGTAAAAGTTCATAAGGGTGGTAATCCAAAATAGTTCAATATGTATAGGCCTAAGAGAAATTACCTTGATGAAACCCTAGAAGGATGAGTAAGAGGTATATAATCACCCAATTGTATGAGTAATGGGATAAATACCATTTTTTGATACACCTTAGTGGTCATCATCACCATCAACATAATAGATGATGTAAAATAGTACACAAATGCAATGGGATTAAATGCACAAACCATACCTTGAGAGATAGACAATCTAGATTCATAAACTTAGGTTACACATACATAAAATCTATAAAGGAGCTTGAAACATAAACATATAAATAATTAATTGATGCCACCATGGAGGAACACTAATAAAAAAATGGTAATGGTGTGGCTACATCCCAATGACGGGCCAGAGGAGAAAAAGTTTCCTTTATAGAAGAACAACAGGAACATTTTGAGAATTAGATAAAAAATCTCATACAAATCAATGAGGACCTCCTCCAAGGAAACATTCTCATTGGTCATCATCTTCAAACAGAAAAACAAATCCCTCCAAAAACCTATTATGAGGGAATTAATCCTCTCTAATGAGTGATATTTGATCATCATGTAAGCTCTAGATCAAGGAAACATGTATACATAAATGGGGAAGTCAAGGATAGTTGTGACTTTCCTACAATACGGTGACAACATATCCCCTATGAAATTGATTATTCAATCTCAGCACTAATCTAGAATCTAAGAGATATTAAAATAAGGCCACCTTATCTAGCCTCACCAACTCTCAATAAATTTTTTGTGGTCAATACAATGATACCTCCAAAACACCTCAATTACATTAAATCCCTAACTTCTCAAATGGAATACATGGAAGTGTAGAAAGTACCCATGTATCCTGAAAATATTCCCTGTCATGAATGGGTGGATGGCACTTTTTCCACATCCAAATTTGAAAATCATATATTCTCACCCTTTGATGATATGGAAGATACATAATAGCATCTCACACACTTTGTGTCATAATTTATCCTAGTGATGGTCCTTCAATATCTTATATAGTCAACAGAATTGAGTTGTTTTGTAAAAACTCTTATTGGGATAGCCTTTCTTTGGTACAAAATCCTTCAAGGAGGATCTATTGTGGGATGAGAATATCTTTGACATCAATAAAACTATAGATTCATCTCTATAATAAGAGAAAAAATCTTTCAACCTCAAAAACTACAAAATACATGGAAATGATTATTTTTTTGATTTCATATCCTACAAGAAAGGTTTAACCGATTCACTCAGTATTCATATCTTGTAATAGAAACTTCATGAACATTGTGAAGAAAATATTTTGGATTAGCTGAAAACACCTTTGATTGAAATGAAGTATCTAGGCAGATCCCATGAGTTTTCAGAGATGGAACAATTCTTAGAATATGTTATTCGGTTGGCCCCAGATAAATCTCAACTCCTAACCATGAAATAAGTAAAGAATTATTATTAATGTAGATACTAATTTTGCTACCCCCAAACTATTTTTTCTTCCCATTTAATCACACATGCATTCCCTGAATCATTTGGTGCCTCCCATCAAATAGTATCAGTAACCAAATAAATTTGGTTGAATAAAAAAAGAGACTATTGTTGCCTATAGTTTGAGGAATGGATAAATAAACCATATTCATTTCAAAATGAGTCCCTATTTATTTTCTTTCATCCATGTAAAATAACAAACTCAAACTACTAAGGCCCAATAAAACCAATATGGTCAACCTCACAGATTATCTCGAATACATCCCTTTCCATGGGAGGCCGGGTCAAACCATCAAGAACTACTTTGTCTTCAAATACTTCCACCAAATAATGGTTGATTCTAGACCTATGATATTAGAGAATTTTTTATCACTAATGGATTATTTAACTATTTCTCAACTAGATAATGAGCGTTAATGGAAAGAAGATCCATCCATGCATGGATGGATGTTCAATAACTGGATAACTCAAAAAAAATGTCGACCAAGCTCATTCCACCCTTAGAGTGTAGCTTATCAAACCAACAAAAATCTCATTACATAGCGAGTCCCCATTGCATACACCTCCCATATGAAGATGTAATTGTTGGATATATAAAAATACATAAGATAAAGAGTTATATCCCACCCTTCACTAGGTTTGACACCTGTAGAATTAATTTGTGCAACATACATAGAATGGGAAACACCCCATAAAATGGAACCCTCATTAGATAAATAGACCACTTTTTTTTAACATAGTTCACATAATATATAGATTTTCCAATGATGAATATTACTTTGATTATGAGTTATTCATACCTGATCGAAGAGCTGGTGACCATGAATTCAAAATCCAATGATACAGGAGTGGTGCAGGTGTGGATGAACCTAAAATTTCATTCACATACACACAGAGGAAATATATACTACTGAGGTCCATGGTAGAGCACTCCAACAAGCCCAATATGAACATAGATATGCCTCATATACCTCTAGTAGTCATTCAATCCCATTCATCCTACATGAGTTAATAGAATGAGTGTGGTTTTTTCTATAATCCTAGAAAAAGGGGAAGGTTTATTTGATTGACACTAAATGTTGTATATTCTCTTTCATCCACTTCATAGAAACCAAGTTCATCCACCTAAAACACTATGACTCCTAGGTGACAGAATATGTTGTAACCCCACCTTGGGAAGTAAGGAATTTTGGAACAAAAATAGAAGTTGGTAGTTCTTTTCAGCCAAACTCTCAATCATGGATGCTCTCTATCATTAAAAATAACATAAAGATTTAATCATCAAAGACATTCCAAATCCCAAAAGATTTTGAGACAGAAGTTGTTGTAGTCCAGGATTATCAAGAGAAGACTATGCCATTATAATTTTATATCACTTTCTCATTCACATAATAGGATCAGTATGATGTTATCCAGGGACACATTTGACCCCTATATGTTACAAGAAAACTCAATAATGTCAACATCTGACGAGATCTAACTCAAAATGGTTCTGGGATCCATATTATCCAGATTTAGAACCACTTACTTTTTGGATATATCAAGGGGTACTTAAATAGCATAAAGATAACCATACAAGGGTATGATAAGAGTGAGAAAACCCTTCTCTAGATGACCAAGATCATGTATCAGTTTAGGGATATCATAACTAGATCATATATCATGGTTATCCAACAAGACATAACAAATAATGTCATATCTCGAAGTCCTTTTATTTATATCCACAATGAGGTACCATAAAAATTTCATTAATGCTTCAAATAATACATCGAGGGGAAGTTCGAAATAATACATGGTGATAGAGTCCCCTATGATTATTTCACATCCATATATGATAAAGAAGGTTTCTAAATGAAATAATTCAAACAACCAAATATGGATGAAGATATGGATTTTGTAGTACCCAATGTATTTGGTATCACCCACTTGAATCCCTGGATCCTAATTAATAGTGATTGTGTTCCTCCCATAAACCTAATTGAGACAGCAGACATAATCCTAGTATGATATCATAAGTCTCTAATGTCATTGGCTCTTTTCCAAGTGATGGATGTCATAAAAAGATAAGTGGATTCATCGAAAGAGGACCAGACTAATTCTGTATTAGGATCCCATAATTCTTTCATACCATCATAAAATATTGTTGATTCCCCAAATAAATTATCTACCAAAAAACATTTCTTGGCTCCTCCTTTCCCTAGTGGAATCCTAAAAAAATTAAATCCAAATTAGAATATCTCTACAATGACTCTTGAATTTCAGGTTAAAAATGACTCTTCCCATGGCATCTCTTACCTCAATAGTGATAGAGATGCCCTGGTATTACACACCACACTTGAAAATTCCTCTGTATACTTAGAGATGTAATCGAATGTTGATAACCATAAAAACACACCTCCCGTATTTGAGGAAGGAATCACTACCACCATCGATGATATTGGGTAGGCGAATATAGTAACTGAAGAAGGAATGTGACCTTTTTTGATTAGTGTCATCATTCCTCTCAAGAAGTAGGAGAGGAATATTTTGTTTCAAAATATATATCGATAAATTTTCACTTTTAATTACACAAAAATTCTAGGGATGAACCTAGAAATGGATACATGCATCACATAGGATTACACGGTGACCATCAATGTTTCAAGATGGAAACTAGGTGGATGAAACACTCAAATGATACTAGTGTAGAGTAAAAAAAGTTGATAAATTGGTCAATCTGAACATTTTCTTGGAATTTTAGTACCCAAAATGGATCACTAACACCATCCTCATTAAGAAATAGCATTGGAGGATCAGGTTCTTCATCGATTTTAGGGACCATAATAGACATTTTATGAAGGATGATTTCTCATTACCAACCAAAAAAATTGATTGATGAAAATTATGGATTCCAAGACATTCCTTCATGGATGATTATTTATGTATAATTTGATAAATGTTTCCCCATAAGATGAGGAAGCCAACACCATTATTGAACATCATTACATATTTTACTATCATGTCATTCCTTTTAGATTAAGGAACATTGGATCTACTTACCAATGTGATATTCAACATATATTTAAGACATTCATGGGATGAAAAATAGAATATTGTGACGATGAACTTATAGTTAAATATTGGATGTGATTTGATCTCCTCATAGATCATCTAACAATATTAAGAATGTTGTGGAATCATAGTTTTAATTTGAGTCCTATAAGCTATGCATTTAATGTAGTTTCATGGGAACTACTTTGGTTTTTGGGACACCACCATTTCATCTAGGTCTATTTGTAAAAGACCAATGGAATCCAACAATTTCACCTTCTTTGAAACTTAAATAACTGAGGGAGTCTAGGGGAACCTTATTTATATTCAGTGTTGCATAAATAACCAAGATGAAAAATTTATACCCATCACCAAAGTAATAGAGAATTGGGTAACCGACTGATGGGACTAGGACAGTCAAGATGCCTTCGAGAATATCATACATTCCATAATACACCCACCCGTCTTAACTCCACTAATAGAAGGAATGTTGCTTATATTACATGTAGCCACCATGGAATGATATATTGGTGCAATCATTGCACATAGAAATAATGAAGAAATTGAAAATAGTCTCTACTATCTTAGTTAAACAATGTTAGGTACTGAGACACAGTATTCCAATATTGATAAGAACTGTGTCACACTCAATTTTTTAGTGAAAATCCAGGGACCTTACTTGAATAATCACAATGTTCAATTGGTTTCTCATGTTGACCCACTCATGTAAATCTTTTTATGGACTATGTTGATTGGAATTTTTTTCCAAATAGGTGGTTATTATGTAATAATATGACATTCATTTCATGTCATAGAAGGTTGTTAATGGGATGGCCTTTGCTGATTTCTGTGTGGCACATCGCACCCAAAAAACACACCAATTAAGACTAAAATTATAGAGTTATAGGTTTTTTATTCTCCTGACCCTATATAAACGTGGGAGATATATTTTTTGGTTTCTCTTGAATTATGATTTGAAATAGGATGGAATGCCCAAAGTTCAACCGATTTGATCTAGTGATTTTTTTCCCCAAATAAATCTGTTTTTCCATATTATTTCCAACTATCTAAGATCATAAATAATAATGAAGTTGAATCCCAAGCCCTTATTATTAGTTTTGAAATATCCCAATGGCTAAAAATATCCTACCTGAACATTAAAGGAGATTCATATCAAGTGATAAAAAAATAATTGGTGAGTATTTCATCGAGATGGATGAATTGTCCCTTCTCACTAGTTATATGAGAGTACTAATGTTAGAGTGCCTTTTGAATCAACATTTCATCATGTACTTCTATTATGAAAATGCTCGGGTCGATGCACTAGAATATAAATCTATAGTCATGGACTACGTTGAACAAAACTTTTTTTATTTCCTCATAACATACTAAAGGATGGTCTCATTAGTAATTGTATATGACATGCCAGAAATCAATCAATTTAATACTTACCTATAGCATGATAAACTGATTTCTACACTCCAAATGATGGATCCCATATTCAATTACCAAAAAATAGATCTCTCAAGTAAGATCATTATAAATTTTAGTAAACTCAATGCTATGTAGCGAACATTACCCTTTAGGATGGAAAAATGAAAAAAACCCCACTAAAAATGAACCTTCAATGGAATCCTCCTCAGATGAATAGTAGAATTAGATATTCTCATCGCCATGGAATAAGTTCATACAGGCACATACGATGCTCATGAGTCTAGGAGTAGATTCTCCCATTTTATCAGGAGCCTTGCATACTACTAGAATAAATTTATATATGTTTATATATAATTCACCTAGAAAATTCACGTATGAAAAATTCATGAAAAATTCATCCGTCAACCCATAGAGTTTAAAATACATGTAAATATTCCTATTCATTTTCCATATGAATAATGAATGTTGAGGGCCATATCCCCCAACAATAGCTAAGAAATTTATGTATATTCTTACTTATACCATAATATTTTCAAATAGACTAAGGAAATACCCCTATAGGAAGATGGGATAACGAATATCATTAACAACATAAATTACAATATCATTACTAGATTCGGTGTCCCCCACATGATATTGATAAAAAATGAAACTAGCATTCATTCAACTGAATTAATGAAATTGTACCACAAGTAAAAATTAGAAACCAACCATTCATCCCCCAATCATGCACCATCAAATGGACAAGTAGAGTCCTTAAATATTAATCTATCAAATATAATCTAGAAAATGGAGGAAAAATATAAGATTTCCGGGATGGGGAAGATCCTTCATGTTTATGGACCTATCATAGCATCACATGCACTACCAAAAAAGAGACTTCGTATTCATTGGTTTATAGAATAGAAGTATTTTTTCCATAGAAGTATAGTTTCCCTCTCTCTGAATAGATCTATATTAAAAAATATCATATGGAGAGAAATCATAAAAGTGGATGGATAAATTTTAATGATTTGATGAGAAATGTTTGTATAGACTACACAACAACAAAGTTCATTAGAAATGGATCATGAAAGAATTCAATAAAAAAAGGTTCATCTCTAATATTACCTCCAAGGAGAACTATTATTTTCTCTCATAACCCTAATGATATATTGAATGAAATATTAAAATATGGAACCCATTTTGGAAGGGAGTTACATCATATGTAATTTCTATTCCAATGGAGTATACGGAATAGACAAAATTTATGGGGAATAAATTAAAACTCCCACCAATGAACGGTTTCTCAATAAATAATTTTCATATATACTGTCGAGCATACTAATTCTTATTAGTAAGAATCCAAACTAAATGGCATCCAATTTTCTTGAAGTAAGAGTCTTGACTGCACAACATCCCATGTCCTAGTTGAAAGTATTTAAACAACATGTAACCCCAAGTCAAATAAGTTGGAATAAAACAAAACATCATTTTCTCCTTGACTGTAAATCATTAAACATTACATAATATATCCATATCACATGTCATTAAACTGAATGGAAGACATCCTTACCACATGATGTTAAACTCCTTGGAGAAATTTTCTTCACAAATAGTTCACTATACTTGAGATAGATCTTTACAAAATAAAAACGAAGTACTCTCTTCCCTGTGTGAGAGTGAGATCATCATAGAGAATCATTCCATTCAATACATACATATAGATTCATTCCTTCTATCATAGGATATTTAGTGATTACTAGATATATAATTCAGTGTCAAACTACAATATAAACATAAAAAATGTCCCCCTATGCATAGAGGTCACAACTTTATGGAGAGTTTTCCATTCAATAATTAGGTGTTGTTTGATTCGTGTCATGAAAAGATATGTAGTGACACCTAGATCCTAAATTCTAAGTCCATAGACAATATAATCAAAAATGTTCCCCCTGTATGTATGGGTCAGACCTATGTGGGGAGTCTTTTTTTTAGGAACTATGTTCTATTCTATTCTCACTCTTATAGAATTTGTAGTGACACCCATATTTGAAAACCTAGGTTCAATAGAATAATAAATGTAAAAATGAAAAAAATATTCAGATTGTTCAGACCCGTGTGCAAAGTGTACCATTTATGAACTACATTTGGATACATTTATTCCAAAACATGAAATTTAGTGACTCCCATATCCCAAATCTTATGTACACATGCAATAAAAAATAATGCCCCCTTTTTGTATGGGTCATACCTGGGTGACGATTTATTTATTAAGAACTATGTCTGGCTTGATTCCTACATTCACAAGATATTTAGTAATACATAGATACCAAAAAAAGGACTCGATGAAATATTCATAATATTCACCTCAACATGAGTATGGATCTGAACTATGTAGGGAACAATCTGAGAAGTATATTGGTCTGGATTCTTATCACCACTAGATACATAGTGACGTCCTGATCCTCCATTTCTGGCCCATCCACATGTTTTCAGCACTACCAATTATGTCCTTACCTGAGATTCATATCTATGGAGATTTCATAGTCCAAAAAAATTGAAAAAACCCTCATGATTTCCCAATCATGTACTTACGCACGACTTAATCTACTACCTAGTTATCCCTTATTTATGATACCAATCATGGATCATGTGAGCTTAGGGGGGAAATAAATCCTTTATAGCATGTGTGACTGATATTTTTTATGGATAGAAAATTGTGTCCTGGTACCATGATGTTAAACTTCACAACCATGTCCTAGTAACAAGACATTAAACTACAAAACAATATCCTAGATTCATGATGTTACATTTCACAAAAAAAGGTCTTTATTCAAAACATATCACCTTCTAGTTGATTGTGCATTAAATAATTTCTTCTCTTTTACCTTTTCCCAATAACATTTTTCAATATGCACTGATGTTTCCTTTAGGGTTTTTTATCCCTTCTCAAATCATACATTTTCTACAAATCAACATCAGATATTCAATATCTATATTTATTCCAACTAGTACCTTGAGTTGATATCCTTTTATTAGAACCCCATTGTAGAGACTCTATTTTTTCCATCTAATACTTTGTAATATTCTTTTCAATATTTATGGAGCTAGTGGATAATGAAATACATGATTAATAGGCTCGATGAATCTTATATTAGATTCATAAATATATTTTATATCATGCTTGGGATGTTTTTTAGAATTAATTAAATATATCCTGAATAGAATCTCAAATAAAAAATATGGTACCCCTGTTAAATCTATTACATGTGTTTTACCCTAGGGGAAACATAATCTTGGTCGAGCATGGTCATTTGTGAAAACATCATCGCAGTTGCAATTAATAAAATAAAATAAATAAATATACTTATTTTATTCATTTGACAAAATGACCTATTTCCCACTATAACTATGTTGTTATAATCAATTTTAAGTTTTACCCTCATAACCCAGATAATTGAGCAGGGAGCATGGAGGAATATTGGTAGATATTGGGATCATGTATCGATGATCAGAGTACAATAAGGATCACCAACAATGATGTAATTTTTGGATCTCATCAACGATAATGAAGGGTGATCATTCTTCATCAGCAATTGATCCAAATTGAGGTAGGTATTTTTACTTATGAATTTTATCTATGTTTTTTTCTTTATCTAGATTTCACCAGACTGAATTTTTGATTTAAATGTGTGTCTCATGATTTTATCATGATGAATAATTTTTTTATAATTGATCATTGGACATTCTTTAAGAATAATTTAGTTATTGAACCTCATTGAAATTATAAATCCTTTTTTATCATAATTATCTATTCTTGGGTAAATGATTCTTCCAAATTATTCTTATTCTCGATCCCTAATCCTATAATCCATTTAGAGACCATACAGCTATGGTAGCAATGGATGATGATGGTTTTGAGGTGTGTCGATCTCTTGACAACATCCTCGATAATGGTGCATTGTCTTAGGTAAAAATCAAAAGGCCAAGTGGAATTAAGGTAGTAAGTTTTGTGTCAGGGGCAGCCCATGCAGAAGGATGGCATAAATAGGAAATCTAACTATGGTCAACAGTGAGACTCAGTCATCCAAGATCTGGGATCTAAGGGAATGGACAAAGGATTCAGCGTGGTCAGCATGATTTTTGGGAATCCATGTCAGATGGGATGTGATATCGTGAGATGAGGTTGTGCGGAATCATGATCACGACATTGAGATGGTCAATTCAAGACAAGTGATGGATACCCTTTCCCAACTCATGGATTAGTTCCATGAAGCATCCAATAATAATAATATTATTATTATTATAATTATTATTATGAAATATAGTATATGCACATCTTCCTCATATAGTATCAGAATGAAGATCCATTTATGACATCATGACCCTAATATTGAGGAAGAATATTGATACCATTGTCTTATGCTTAATTTGGGTTCGTTGTTTAGGCCCGTGAAGCGTTGTTCTTGTGTTATAAGGTGAAATGTTTCATTCTCAATGGGTTTCTAATTTGGGAAATTAAATATTCTGTTATGATTATTTTTCCATGAGGATTGAAAAGGATTTATCTTCTTGTCCATTTATGGTTGGTTGTGATAACATATATGTGTACTTGCATTTTATCCTCGGAGAATAATGATGAGTTATGTGTGTTTTCAGTTCTTTGGCCAGATATGTCATGTACTATGGGTGTGCGCATGCATTCCCATGGGTACAAGGGAATTACCCAATATCCAGGCACATACAGCTACATGGGAATGTATGAGGTGGGGTCACACTCCATTTTGACTCCCATAAATGCTGCTTATTTTCATAAAGAACATATTAGTCTTTTATCTCATCTTTTTTTGGCTCATATTTCATCTTGTGAGTAGTTTATCCAGATTTTCATTCATGTAGAACATGATGGTGGCCTTTGTAGTAGCTTTCGATACATGATTTTAAATTTTATGAGTGTGATGCTTATTTAGGCTACACATGATGATGACAGTGATCTGATAGGATCCTGAAAGACTATAGGTATGTATACGATACTCCATTTTCATATCAGTATGTGGGTCCTCTATAATTATAATTTAGATATAGATGATACTCCACTATCACAACAAGGTATGGGTCCTCTATCCTTGGAGATAGTACCCCCATTGTCGCATTAGGGAGTGGGTCCTCCATATTCATTGTGCGAATAGAGATGATACTCACCTAATGCACTAGGGTGTGAGTTCTCTATCCTTTGAGGTACTTCTCCCTTGTCACATCAGGGTGTGGGTCCTCCATACTTGTTGTACAGATAGATATGGAACTATCGTTTCACAATAGGGTGTGGTTCCTCTATTTATAGAGATGGTACTCCCATGTTATACTTGGGATTAGGTCCTCTATACTTGATGTATATATACTTATTGGCACCCCCATGTTGTATCAGGGCATGGTTTATCTGCCTACTAAGGGTCACCTCCTTTACACGCTAGGGAAATGATCTTCTAGCTATTGGTTGGTAACCTCCCACCCCCCATAATGGACTAGTTCATGGGTTATCTACTTATATATTTTTTCCCTCGACTATGTGGCATAGTGGAAGGAATGGATCCCCCACATTTTTACTTATTTGGATAAACATATGCATTTCCTGGCATCAGAGATGATCTTTTATTAAATCTATATGAAGAATCATTGTTCTTAGCTTGGATGTGGAGATGGAGATCCTATTTCTCTCTCATTAGGGTTTTTTATTGAGCATAAATTGATTCTTTGTTATGATTGTTATCTCATATATTGATTGAATTTACTTTTTTGGTTGAGTAGAATACTTTTATTTATTTTATTATCCCTCCATCCTTAGTTTTTAGGGTGTCCTATTTGGTACGCATATAGTCATCTCTGCATGGTATTTTCCTTCACGGGTTATGTCTTATACAGACGACAGATAGCTTGGTAGAGATTTCATAGAAGTATAGGGATACCCGAGTGTATTCGACCATGCGTGGTGGTCAGGACATGGGATACAATATTTAGACTCTCTCAACATCTATTTTTCTAGTTATTTTTTTGTAGGTACATATTTTAGAGTTGGGAATTCATTTTTCCAATTTATATTTTTTATTACATTGGCGCACTATTTTTTATTCCCTATATTGTGTGTGTGTTTGTGTGTGTGTGTGTATAGGTACATAAGTAAAAGATTACATTTCTGTTATTCCTTTAGGCATATGTTGTTTTCCGCTGGACTATGGACGAAAGATTAGTGTAGTTATGGATGACCTTTCGCCTACTATGGGGGCCCGATGGTTCGGGTCATGAAATATTGGTATTATGGGGAATACCTAGACATAAGTGTTATGACACTTCCTGGGATTTAGGACTAGGATTTTCCTCTAGTCGATCATTGGAGTTAGACCAATGATGAGGATTTGGTTTGGACTTGGGTCAAAAGTGTCAAAGTGTATGGAGTGAATATTTCAATCCTGGGAACCCATTGTTGGTGTGGAGGCTAACATATCCAAAAAAACACTAGATGCCTTATTGTTCACTCATTATACTGATACATCAATTTTAGGGATCAATCCTTTAATTATCGGATAGGATTGAATCCTTTGAGAGTTCTTCATGATTCATCTCCGGAGATATGATCATTGACCCAGATATGTCTTGATAAATATAAAAAAGACTCTAAAATGAAATGCATTTAGGATTTAGAGACATTTTTATGATGAAAAAAGGTTTAGAAATGACCCCTCAGTTCTAGGACCCACCAATGATGTGTATTCTCTAGGAAGACACCAATCAGTGATGCCACTTGTTAAGTAGTGCATAGACCCTTCTTGGGATTTTATAGATGATTGTATGGGTGTTAAGAAGTATAATTCTACAACATGATAGGATGATGGTACTCATAGGAATATAATATTATGTTTGTCCTCGAGATGAGTGTAGAGACCCAAAGCTTGACGTACATGGACATTACATTAATTTTTTGGAATACTTAATACATAAAAAAAATATACACACAAGGACCGAAATTGTTTAGTGTCTTTGGAAACTCGGAATATAATCTTCTAATCATGGTGGAAGATCTCCAACATCTCCCATAAAGATCTTCCCCTTTTTTCTTACATAGAACCTTTATTTAGATCCTGGGGAAATGAAAACATAAAAAGGGTGATCTCAAATGCACAGTAAGGGTAAACATAGATAACATAAAACATTCCATAAAAATTTTAATGAAAAAACTTGAAAAAAAATCTAAAAAACAAAATCTTGAGCAAAGAAATAAATCTAGGAAATTTGTAAGGAATATATCACAAAGGAACATCAATCATGATAAAATTGAATTATAATAAAACACGTAATTGTTGTAAACCATTAAACACATGATATGATTTCCATAGTAGCCAAGGCATTACTGCCAAGACCATCTTAGTGGACAAAGTCCCTTTCTGAATCGAGTTAACTTCTCGTTCCAGTCCGGTATCACTGAACCAGATTAACTTTCCGTTCCAGCCATGTCTATCTCATGAGATATAAATCTTTACCCAATGCATTGGAGGGAGATATAGGTCCCACCCATCTCATAGTGAAACCATTCTTTCGTGTGACACAACAAGAACATAAATCATTCATCGTTACCCAAAGAATAAAATGGGTTTTATAAACATCATCACATCATAACATAATCCATATAAAAAATTGAATGTCATTCCATCATAAGAAAAGTGAAACCATGTAAATCATAGAGACATTATACTTGAAACATACACATATTAAATAATTCCTTCTTATATGTAAAATGGTTTTGATAAAACGCTTGAAATTAATTCTTGAGGAAAATATCCTTTCTTTTTAAAAATCATTTTCTTTCCACAAAATGCCATGAAATTTTAAAAGGAAAGGATTTTGTTGAAAATAGTCAGTATATATTGTAGAGTAAGCTTCATGAAAATAAGGTGTTTTGAAACCGTAAAAACCCGTTCATGTCATATAATTTAAAAAAACATTATTCTCTTCCTATTTCCGGAAAAGTCAAAAAGTACCACGTATGGTAAACAAAAGAAAGATTCCTTCTATAACACAAAGTAAAAGTCAAAGAGGGGTAAACATGACTTTAAACATACATGGAAGAATATTAAAAACTTTATGAAAAACATATTATGGACATCGATGAAAAATATAACCACAGAAAATACTTACGAATAACAATCTCAGATAAGAACGAGATTGGAATAGTTATCCCTTACCTTAGGTCCGATATGCTTCGTACGTATCCGAACCACCTGTATAATGATTTAAATAATGTCATTGAGTTATTAAAGAATAATATTAATTGTTATGATATCATATATGTTTCACTTATGACTTTATATTACCCATTCTTTTGTAAATTCCATGTTAATGCAGCATTTTGGGTAAAATCGTTTTATTTATCGTATGTGTTTGAACTTGTTGTTCTTGATATTATTATTACTTATATCATGATTTACTTAATTAAATAATGTAAAACATGATTTATATATCATATATATTTAGTATATATATATATAATAGATAGATAAATGAAATTAAACACAATGTTCATGGAGATGGTAGGCCGTATGTACGCATGAATGTTGTTTTCCTTTCCTTATTTACTTGAATGGAAGTAAGTAGATGACATATATATATATATATAAATCCAGTAGCTCAATTATGTCATAGATTAAATTATTATTCATTATATATACTTTATAATCATTCTTGAGTGGTTAACATGGAGAATGAATCTCATCGCGTCGTGGAGACAGTAATCCATACGTACGCACGAGTGATGATATTGTTCCTATAATTATTGAATTGAATTGGATTGAATGATATAATATCTCAGAATTAGTATTATGTTATAATACCTATAAATAGTTATTCTTTACACCATTATACCCATCAAATTAAGGTGGTGGTGGAAAAACAGATTACACCACTGCGTGGAGATGGTATTTCGTACGTACGCACGCGCGGTGATTTCATTTTCCATAGGATGGATAGAAGGTGAAATGGGGTTATTTCATATTTATAATAACATATCAGTATATTATTTATACTGATGTTATTACATTATAATTAAACAAATAAAGAAGAAGAAATTGAAGAAGAAATAAACTTGAAAGAATCGGTAGAAGAGATTACCTCTTCTTCGACGCACCTATATTAAGCTTCCTCTTAAGGAACTAGAGTTGGTCTTTTGAGAAAACCAAAACATCTAGAATGTTTCTAGGGAAGTGGAGAAGAGAAATGGACAGGGTTTGGCTGATCTTGAAGGCTCAATGAAATTAAAAAGAATAATTCTCATAAAATCCCGGGTTGTTACAATGGGGACCTCTGATGTTTTATGATGAGATGACCCTCATGAAGATGAGGTTTCACTTGAGGTAGTGGTCCAGTTTTTCCATCTTGTGTGGACCCCAACTAGTCAATTTATTGCATTAGTGATAAGTATTATTCATGTAGCATCATTTTTTTCTATAAGAAATAAAATATTATATACCTATATTAAGTGTGAATCATGGGTTTTAGATATTGAGGTCACCTATATTTCGAGGTGTCCCAAACTATCCCTTCTTGTGAGGCAGAGGACTGTTTGAGCCATTTGTATAAATTTCCATCTTGGAGAGGGCCCATACCAATGGTTTTCACTAGGGAGAGATTTATCAAGGGTAATTCAGGGTTTTAGTAGAGCCTTGTGTTTATAAATTTGGATATGGATTCAAATATTCGAGAAGATGGGAACTTCCCCCACTGAGAAGTGTTTTGGTGACAAAATCTAGAACCATGCGGGTGATTCAGTGTCATCCCAAAGTGGATAGTATTGATGAGTGGTGAATGGGTTCCATTTAATTGTGTGTTTTAGGTCCTTATAATGTGCTAATTTTTTGGGGAATTCCCTAGTTTAGAATATTAGGAGGGAAAGAAAATGGATAGCTTCAAGCGATCAGATCTTGTGTTTCATTTGATTTTAGTGTATTTTAGGGTATGACACGTGTCTCCACTACTCCAGATATGGTTATAGCCTAGAGTCATAATCCAAATTTCTAGGAAAATCACACTTGGTTGAGACCTAGAGATACCATTGGAGTCCTATATCGACCCTTGTGATGGATGCTCCTAATGAGAGGATTGACAATCACCCATTTTTAACAATGGTGTAACCTGACTCAGCAACAAGAGAGATAGAGTCTCACGTGAAATATTTTCATACCGATAGTGGGACCTTACAATGTTTTCCACTAAATTTAATGATTGTTTAAGTTTTTTTTATTTCCTCTTATTGACCATTCAAGGTTCCATTTCTGTTCTAATTTGTAAATAAGCACTCGGGTCGAATCCTCGGTGAGGATACTTTTTGTGCTTGATTATTTTTAATTGATTTTATTTTTATTGGGGGGTTTTTTTAAGAGATTAAATTAAGGGATTGATAGTTAATGTTTGATTTAACAATTTGATTAATATTGAGGGGAGTTCATTATTAGGGAGTTAAGCTTGTGATATCCTAGATCTTAACATTATATTACAATAAATTAACACCCACTTCACAAGAAGACTTCGATCAGGATTCCCAAGTGTTAAGGATTTAATACAGGCCTTTACGTAAAATAGGGTTCTAATCTTAATCAAAAATTGTTTAAGGTAGTGTATTTATTGTTCCAATAAAATATGGAAACTAAATTTTAAATAAATCATTTCATTAATCCATGATGTTTTTAGTTTAATATAAACAATGTAAACTTAAAGAATATTCATTGAGAAAAAGATCTCAATCAAGTAACATACCAAAATTATAAATCACCCCAATGGTAGATTTACTCAACCATTATTTAGGTTAATAATTTTTTTGTAATTTTTATGATTATTAATTTTAATGAGAATAAAAAAGGGACAAGATAAGAGTTGTGCGCCGAACACACAAAAAAATAGTGAAGTTAATGTTAAATACATAATTTAGAATAAATGAGAAATAAAAGGACAGAATTATTTTTAACATTATTTAAACTATTTAAAGAAAATTAATATTAAAAAACATAAGTTTTGTGAGAATAAGTGATGAATAAGAAGAAATATTCATCAAATTCTTCTGAAATGAAAACATACTTACACGATTAAAAAAGAAGAACACAAAAGAACTTGAAAATAAAAATTAGATGAAGGGTGTATCAAGTGAAAATTTGAATATGTAATGTCATCCATGCCTTTGGAAAGTATTTTTTTTATTCCAATGTTTCTTCTTATATTTTGAAATTCCATGCCTTTGTAAGGAGAAGAGGGGGAGGTATTTATAGCCTAAGGAGGTTGACTGTTGGCATTGAAAATCTCCCCCTACACTTACATCGCCTATTTGATAAATTAGAAAGTAGAATCTGGATAAATATTATTCTTAGAAGTTTTAGATATTAATTTTTATCATATACTCTAATAATGTTGTGGAATTTAGACTTCTGAATCCAATGTTATGATCATTTTAATAAAAAAATTAAACTATGCATTTCTATCCATGCTTTTTCAATGACTGAAATGTAAATGGGTTTTTGAATAAGAATATTCCCACAAATATTAAAACTTTATTATAAATATTAGGCCTCATAAATCCTCTTTTCACACTGAAAAATATATCCTCTAATGGATGTCTAGATTATGAGAAAATTCATTTTTTTGTGCTGATTTCATTTCCCAGACATAATGGTGGGCTGGACATAAATACATCTTGTGGGACCTTTTTTGGTTTATTTGGGCCCTAAAATTTTTATCTATGATTTATTTTAATGCACCCGGACCTTTGGAGTAGAATAAAAGAATTTGGACTTTTTTTATTGTGCTCAAAAATTCAATCTTCATGGCTGGTACAATCTCTTCACAGATTATGTGGGCCTTCACTTGTGGACTATATGACCCTTCAAATGGTCAAATTGGAAAAATATTCCTTCTAATGACATTTTTTATATTTAGTAAATAATTCTAAATAAAAATAATCACACAATTTGTATTATTATGATGAGATTAATTATTAAACCATTAAACTAACTTGAATATAGATTAATTCAAATAGTACTCAAAATAATTTTTTATTTCAAAACATGAATATTTCACACAAATTATGCACATTTCAAAGAAAATTAGTAAAGTGAGTAAATAAAAAGTTATTATTATATTAATTACATCATCTCCCCACACATAGTTTTATTCATGTCCTCAGGAGAAACAAATATAAAAACATAACAAAATCATTCTCACTCACCAAAAAATATTAAAATTTTGTTTTCACCAATCAGTAGAGGTTTAGACCACTTTACACATCCATATTTAATTCCTCAAAAAATTGTTAAAGAAATAATCATCTGAAAAAGAATTCATTTTTCATGCTCAAATTTAGAAATGGAAAATGAGGGCACTCAAAACTCACTCCACTGAGAATGATAATAATTTATTTACGGAGGTTCACTCATTCCCCAATAAAAAGTGAAAAATAAATGAGTTGGAAAGAGCTCTCCGCTTCCATTCCCCATTTTAAAGTGCACAAGAATAAAGAGGTATTTTTTAGGTATTTTTCTATGGCTATGGGGCGGTATGAATTTAATATTCAGATGAGTGGAAAAGAGGGGTAAAGCACCAACATGGGTAAAATATTGCATAACTTTTTTTTAAATGAAACATAGGCAGAAATGGGAACACATATTTAAAAGTGAAGAATTGGTTGAATAAAGACAAATAATAGGAATAAAATTTTAATGGTATGAGAAGATAAAATATGTACAAGATAGAAAACTTCTCCCAATGAAATAATAATATATAAAGAAAATGTTCTTTTTTCTTTTTTTCAAAAAGTTGAACATGTAACAAATCTCACACACATATCCCAACCCATGATTAATCTACTCATGAAATTAATTTAAATAGTTTTAACAAGATCAAAGGATGAAGAAGAGTGATTTTGGACCCATCCAAGAATAAAGCCATCCATTTTTCCATTTATGTTATTTTTTATTTTTGTTTTTTAACACTCTTCTATAAAATTTGTACAAGATGTCATAAACCTATATTCATTCCAAAAACTCACCAAATGTCAACCACCCCCCAAACAAAAATGGATGATTTCCCACAATCATATGATAACACACTAAAAAATTAATAAAATGATACCCAAAATTAAATTCATTTCTCCCACAATTAAATGTCAATAAATTGTTCCATGTAAATCCATTTAGATGATGTGTGGGACACGGTATTTTTATTTTAATGTGGCTATCAATGAAAACGATTTAATAGGATCTAAGGGGATTTCAAAAGGATCATTAATGTAAGTAAAATTGGACACTATTTGGATATTGTGATTATAATATTGCTAATAAAATGACTCTATCATATTAATGAACTCCAAATTAGAAAATTCAGCTGAAGGTCCATAAACTCAAGACTCACAATCAGGGGTAAAAACATACATTTTGAAATGATGGCCATAGGTGTACTTTAAAGAGAAGATAATGTGGTTCTTACTGGTTGGGGAAAATAATTTTCCAAATCAAAAATTGAGAATTAAAAATTTTTAGTTTTTGAAATAAGATTATTTATCCAAAATTATGAAGAAAATATAAAATTGTTGAGATGAAAACATGTCCTTTGTCTCCCAAAAATGGTTGGACAACATTTTGAAATTGGATGGTAAGAATTTATGACTCTTTTTTTTGTTTTGTTCATTTTTATTTATTTTTTTAGTGTTTTTAAAATAAACACCCACAAATAAAAGAAATAGAAAAAAAAATTGATGAAGGAAGTGGTGAAAAATTAAAGAGGGAGGAAGAAGATGAAGGAGGGAGAGAGAGAGTAAGAGATAGAGAGTTAATAAGAAATAGTTTCCCCCTAGTTCTTATTTAGTGGGTATCCATCTCCATCTTATTGTAGGACTATGGATGTCGACGGATTCTAGGGTCTTGCGTCCTCTCTAGTGATGAATTAGAAAATTTCTATTACCAAAAAGAGAATCAAATAAATAAGAAACATTATTCATTTAACAAAAAAATAAAAAGAAATTAAAATTTATTAAATTTAAAAGAAAACATGGGTTAGCTCCCAATATGTGTTGAATTTATATTTTATATAGCTGGACAGCTGTAGTGGACTATCCATAGTCCAATGGTGGCCACCATATTTTCTCAATTCTAGTGTTCTTCTAGAAAAACATCTCCTTTGGGATTCTTGACTGCTCATTGGATAGATTCTTCCCATCACTGTAGATGTGATTGAAATAAAATGGTGGTGGAATGATAATATTTTTATTCTCCCTTTGGCCTTCAACTTTCCGAATGATGTTATCCACAAAGTGCTGGTTTTCTATAATTGGGAATTTAGGAAGATGTTTCAATTTATATGGTTCATTTATATAAGTATCATACAACACAAAACCAATGTGTGAGATCCCAATTATTTTTACCTCATTTATTTCAACACGTACCTATGTAAATTAATGAGGATCAGTGAAGTCATAATACTGAATAATATTTTCAATATCCTATATATAAATTTTCTTCTCTACGAATGGTCAATTTCAACCTCACTAGTGATAACTTTATTAACTAGGGAACAAATATCAAAAACATGACTTCTATCCGAACAAGATAAACACATTGGATCTGGGTTCACCTCAAATATAACCTAATTTTCAGAATCAGGGATAGGAAATGACGAATATTGGATAATATGATATGAATCAAAAAAATGAACATGATTGTTCATTTTCCTCATTAACATACACGATAGAGTTGTGGTGTTCAGAGGTGATAAGGGATTCCAAAGACTTTTCAAGATACTTTAGATTAATAGAGTTTTCATTTTTAATATCCACATCAACATATCTATTTGTGAATTGGTTAATGAGAATTCAATATTAACAAACCCATCTATCAGTAGAATAGGAAGAACATGATGGATTGGTATTCAACACACTCTCATAGAGACATTCAGAAGCATATATTGAGAATAATGATTGATTCTCTGATGGGTATCACATGGATTAAAAAATATTGAACATGAGTAGTTAGTCACAAAATTCCATGGATTTGATTCCATAATGGACAAAAATTTTGGTTTTATATGTCATGAGTAATGGTCTTCCTATAATCAGAGTAGATTAGAAAGATGTTTTGCCACCTTCAATTTCAAATACTTAGAAGTCAGCTGGGAATATAAGATCATTGACTCGGACAAGGACATCCTCAATTATTCCCCCAAGACTAGAAGTTCCAAGATTGGACAACTGGATGAAAACACCCATGGGATGTAAGAGACCATGAAAAGGTTGTAGAAGATGGATTTGGGCATGCCATTTATTGAGGATCCAAGTTCAATAAGTGCATCATAGATTTTTGAACTTCTTATATACAATGGAACTGTAAAAGTCCCTAGATATTTTCACTTCACAGGTATGGAATGTTTTGTTCAAACATTATCAATGGTCCTAAGTTGTCTCTTATGAGTGAAAAATTCCTTAAGAAACATGGAAAACGTAAGAATTGTTATATTGAATATAATAGGGTAATGATAATTTCAACACGTCAAAACATGTTGATCATTTCAGGATCAGTTTCAAAGGATTTCTTTGGCTTAGAAACAACTTGAGAAAATGAAATTGGGTTTCCTAGAGGGATGGAAGGAGGTGAAGGAGTTTCTTTTTGTTCATTTTCTATGTGGTGTTTTCTTTTCATTTTCAATATCAACAACCAAAGGTTCATTTGAGGATCGATCATGAGGCTTTAAAATTTGTTTTCCTGATCTATGTAAAATTTAACTTACATTACACTTGTGGTTGGGTAATATTTTAGTTGGGATTTTGGAAGAATTGGATAGTTTTTGGTGGATAGGGTGGGATGAAAGTTGACCAATTTGGATTTCCATGTTTTTAAGTCATGAACAGGTGAAGGAAGAAAGATCTTCCATAGTTCTTTCTCATGGTTTCTTGTAAGAAAAGGCATGTCTCGCATTGGAATTAACTTGATTTTGGTTCTTGGAAAAGTGACTTTATTGGGTTGGTAATTGGGAAGGATCTTTAGGATAGTGGATTATAGGAGGAGTAAGTAGAATATTGATCCTTTAAGGTTGAGGTACAAAAGGATAAGGTTGTTGGAAGTTACCAACACCTTGAACCTGTTGAAATTGGTATGTATTTTTAGGAGGGAACGGAGGGGGTTGAGAAATGGTATTACAATACCTCAATCCTTGTTTAATGGTAGAAGAGAACGGATCAGGGTAGGGTTGTTTGATGTTTCTAATTAACATACCTGATTATTGAGGGTTGGTGTTCCTCTGAGAGTATAATTCATTGAGCTACATTGGTCCGGTTGAATAAGATGGATGCTCTTGAAGTTAGAGACATGTGTTAGTTTGATAAGTTTGTGAGCTACAGATTCCACAATTTTTGATAGGTCCAGGGAATATATATTGTGGAGAAAATGAGGTTGGGGATTTTGTAGACACCGCTAGTAGTATCACAAGACCTATAAGTTCACTCATACAATCAAACATCTTGTTTTCCTCTATATATTTATTCTCTTGGACTTGTTTGACTTTAGAATGTTCTTGAGTATGTAATTTTTATGTGTTTTAATCCATATTTCCTATGAGATATCAAGAAGTTAGAGGGGTTTTGTCAACAAGAGCACCATCACTTGTGACATCAATGAGTGTTCTCTCTATATCTAATATCCCATCATTGAAGTATTGGATCACGATTTGTTCAGGTATTTGGTGTTGTGGGTAGGTCTCCATATGATTTTTGAACCTACCCCAATACTCATGGATTGATTCATTAGATAATTGATGAATACCACTTATTTACTTTCGGATAGAAGCAGTACGAGTAGCAGGAAATAATTTTTCTAAAAAGAGTCACTTCAAGACATTCCATGTGGTTATGGAACCAGGAGAGTGGTAGTAGATCCATGACTTGGAGGATTCTATTAGGGAGAAAGGGAATGAATGAAGATTGATTTTTTTCTTCAGAAAATCATTGAGGCTTCATGGTAGATCACACCACTTGGAACTCCTTGAGGTGGAGATTAGGATCTTCACCAGTTAGCCCACCGAAATAAGGTAGAAGGTGAATCAAACCTGATTTGGGTTTGAAATCATCCATAATATTTGGATATTTAATACTAATGGGTTGTTAATTAATATTAGGGGAAGTGAGTTATTTAAGTATTTTTACCTAGGATTGTGCATATCTAGAATAATTGGTTAGGCCATGATAGGTTCTAGAGTGATTTAATTATCCATAATATCCCTTATGATTAGGCGAAGAGTTTGCTTCATTTTTAGGTCAAAAAAATCGGATGGATTGTTTGGTATTCTATGGGGAATTTGGGGATCTTTGGGAAGGTTGTGTAAAATATTTTTTTCTTGTTGGTTTATTCAATTTTTTATTTTTATTAGAATGAGAGTTTTTATTTTTGTTTTTTCATCGGATTTTTTTGTTTATTTTTTTAACTTTTTTAAAAAAAATCAAATATAACCAACTAAAAATAGTACCATCCTTAGAAATAGTGCCATTTGAAGTGCATCAAATTTTCACCTATCTGTTCAATGTTCTAGTACTCTGTTAATGTGTATAGTAGCACTTGGGTCAAATCCTCATTGATGATACATTTTATAGTCTATTTTTTTAATTAATTTAATTTAGATTGGGGGTTTGTTGGAAGAGATTAAATGATGTGATTGATGGTTGATGTTTGATTTAAAAATTTTATAAATTTTGGTGTGAGTTCATTACTATGGATTTAAGCTTGTGATATCTTATAGATTGCTTTATATTGATTTAAATTAATACCCACTTCACAAGATGACATTGATCATAATTCTCATGTGTGAAGGCTTTAATCCAAGAATTAATATAACTTATGGATATAATATTAATTAGATATTGTTTATGTTAGTGTATTTATGGTTTCAATAATCTATGTAAACCACTGGTTAAACAAAACATGTCATTAATCCATGAAATTTTATGTTTAACATACACAATATTAATTTAAATAATATTCATCGCGCAAAAGCTCTCAATCAACTAACATCCCCAAATTATAACTCACCCAAATGACATATTTACTCAGACACTATTTTGGTTAATAATATAGTTTTCATGTTTATTATGTTGAATTAAAAATAGAAGAAGAAAAAGGTGACAAGATAAGAGTAGTGCGTCGAACACACACAAAAATGGTGAAGTTAATGTTAAATGAGAAATTTATATTGAATAAGAAAGTGATGGAGAAAATGATTTTCTATTTTGTTTTAACCATTTATATAACATTAAATCTAAAAAATATAAGGTTGATGTGAATAAGAGATAAAGAAGAAGAAACCTGCATTACATTTCTATTGAAATGAAAACAAACTTGCACGATTACAAATATGAATAAAACAAAAGAACAAGAAAAAAGAGAGGGGGGAGGCTGTCTCAAGTAAAAAAATTAATTTAGAAGTTCCTCCCAAGAAATTTTCATGGAATTGTTCATTCTAATGTATCCCCCACTATACTTAAATTACAACCCTTGAAAACAGAAGAGGGGGATGTATTTATAGCCCAAGGATGTGGACTGCTTTCATTCCAAATATGCCCATCCACGTTGATTGACAATTTGAAAAATTAGACAGAAAAATATGGAGAAATATTCATCTTAAATGTTATAGATATTAATGTAGAAAGTATACACTCAAAATATGGTGCATTTAAACTTATGGATCCAATGTTATGGCAATTTTAATAAACAATGTTAAAATATCCATTTATATCCATGCTTTTTCAATGGTGGAAATGTGAATGTGTTTTTTAATAGGAAAATGACTTCTAATAAGAACAAGTTTTTATAAAAAGTAGGCCGCCTAGATATACTCTTTCACACTGAAAAAGCTCATCTTGAATGAAAATTTAGATCATGAGAAAAGTCTGAGTTTTTTTCTGATTTCATTTCTCTTACAGAATTGTGGGTTGTAATGAAAAACATAATTTGGGCCAATTTTTGGTTGATTTGTGCCTTCAAATTTTTATCCAAGATTCCTAGTATGGTATCCAGAGATTTGGAGGAGAATAAAGGAATTTGGATTTCTTGATAGAGCCTAGCTATTCAATCTGCATGGCTAATCCAGTTTCATCATAGAGTCGATGGGCCTTCTTTTGTAGACAATATGGCCATTCAAATTGCATAATTTGGATAATATTTATTCTAATGATATGTTTTATATTGAATAAGAAATCCTAAAATACAATATTCACACAATTTGGATTAGTATTCTGAGAGTTCTGATTAAAGCATAAAACTAAATTGAATCTATATTAATTCAAATAGTGCTCAAAATCATATTTAATATTCAAACATGAATATTTCACAAAAATTATGCAATTTTCATAGAAAATTAGTAAAAAGAAGTAAATAAAAATTTATGAATATATTAATAACATTAGTATTCTACAATACATGAAAATATTATTTCTACCAATGATTTTGGTAGTGATTCTGATTTATGGGATGATGTTTCCTCCTTTAACAAGGAGTGATCCCCGATTAGAGCAGTATAAGCTGATTCATGGGTTGTTAGAACCAAGTTATCAGTTGGTTGGTATTTAACTTTTATCAGTAAACATTATGAGCTCAGAGACTGCTCAAATAATAGTGGGGGTTGATGATGTCTTTCCTTAGGACGTTCCTGGTTTACATCCCCAATGTGAGATGGAATTTTTCATAGACATACATTAGGGATAGACCGATGTTTCTGATAGAATATCTAATGAAATTGTATAGATATGAGATCTGGGGGTGTGGTTGGACATGTTTGTATATCAAGGACTTCATAAGACCCATTTTTTTCTAGGAATCCATGTGTTGTTCTCCTGAGTGATGGATGAGATATCATGTTCAAAAGTGGTTTCACATCCCTTGAGCCAAGTGATTTACAGAGAACATTATCCACCCTCATATATGGATTATTTCTTATAACACTGGATTATAGTTTATTGGTTCTCAAATTTTGACCTCTGTTTGAGTTATCACAAAATCTTAGTTCAATAGGTGGATATACTAAGTGTGGCTTCCTAAATTAACTACAGTTTCTTTGAGATATTGGTTATACACATTGGTGTGTTTAATACCCAATAAATTTCACAAGACATGTGATCTATATTCCTATCCATTCGTAGATTAGTTGGTGTTAGTCACCTGTAATGGTACCCTCATGTCCTTGGAATCGTGGTTGGAGCACGCGATACACATGATGATGGTCATATACATACTTCAGGCGATCTAATCGTATGGAACCTCTCATGGAGTATGTTCTAAATTCAAAGGTCCCTCCTTAGGAATTTTTTCCCAGAAAAGGGAATCACAATTGAACCCATAAAGGTTTAATCAATATGAGATTGAGGGCCCCCATGGTATAGTTATATCTGTATATGCTCATAGAAAGGTTTTTAGTCTTCTAAGTGTGTTGAAAGAGCATTTGACCTTTGTTGGTGAGGATGGTTAACATACCTCACGTTGATGGTTGTTACCCCTCCATTATTTATATATTTAGGGAAACACAACTTATGGATATCGACTTGGAGATCTTTCCTAACCAAATTACCTTAGGCCATTCAATATATGGTTTCCTTGAAGATATGAATCTTTTCATACTTTTCTATGGATGGATGGTGGTTCCTGTCACACTGTGATAGAAGGCTATGAAGGATTTTCACACTCTTCCTTAGGCTATACATCCCAATTTAGGGAAGAAGTACAAAATCCTTCAGTGATAGTTTTGGTGGGATGAAATGAGGTGGAATGTGACTGATTTTATCTGTTGGTTTCTCACATGTCAAAAGTTAATGTTTAATCATCATGTTTCGGATCGGTTTGTTGCTGAATCATGAGACCTAAGAGTTTAAATGGTAGTGAGAGAGATAGATGTGGGTTCAAAATCCTCACCATTCTGTATATAATTGTTTTGGGGATGAAAATATTTGAGGAAGGGAATAATGTAGAGACTCTGGATTTTTCCATGGAAGATATTATAATATTCCTATGAATATTTTTAGAGTCATACACTAAGATGACACTTGATTCTAATGCCTGGTAAACACCAAATTAATTTTTAAAAAATATAAAATATGTTTTATATCAAATGGATTAATTTTTTCATTAATAATGGAATATATCTTGAATATAATTTTGAATCCAAAATCTGAGACCATGGTTGAATCTGGATTATGGGGTTTACCCTAGGTGGGACCTAATCTAGGTTAGGCATAGACATTTCTGTAAAAGTCATCATAGGGGAAATTACTAAAATAAAATAAATAGTTTATTTATTTTCATCAATTGACATAACAACCTATTGGCCTCTGTAAATATTCCAATTTAACCAATTTTTAAGGTTACCCCCATGAACATGATAATTGAAAGGGTATCTAAGAAAAACATTTGTGGATATTGGGACTATGCATTAATGATTGGGGTATCGTAAGGATCACCAATGATGATGCTATTTGTGGATCTATTCATCAGCAATGATTAGCATTCATTCTCTATCCGTGACTGATCCAAATCAAGGTAGGCATTGTAATTGTATCATTTTTTGTTTCATTATTTGATTATCCCCTAATTGAGTTTATGATTTTTAAAAATATCTCAATATTTGATCGTGATGAAGAAATTTTATAAAAATTTCTCATTTTATCTCTATCAGAAATAATCCATTTATTGAACCTCATTGAAATTATAAATCATTTTTTATCATATCTGTTCGTTGTTAGATAAATAATTCTCCCTCATTATTCTTTTTCACAATCCTTAATTATCTAATTTTGGTATATACATGGTGTACACTTCAGTGAGGGATGATGATGGTAGAGAGGTGCGTTGATCGCTCGACAGTGTCTTCAACAATGGGCGATTGACTCGAGTGAGAAGCCATTTGTAGAAGCATCAGGGTAGCGCATTTTGTGTATGGGGAAGATTTTTTGGAAGGTTAGTGTAAACCTTGAATCAATCCACAGTCGATGGAGAGACTCAGTCATCGAAGGTATGGTTTCTATAGGCAGGTATAATATATTCAGTGGGGGTGGCATGATTTCTGAGAAGCCGCATTTGATGGGAGGTGATGTCGTGTGATGAGGTCACATGGTCAAGTATAGTTGCCAGCATGGTCGAGGCTGGAATTCAGTATGTCGAGATGATGATAGCGAGATGGAGGCATTGCATTTGCAACTAAAATTATGGTTTTAGAGCTAAAATCATGGATAAAGGATAGGAAGTTAAAGATGATATGAGATATAAATTAAATGAAAAAATATAATAAGGAAACAAAACAAAAAAGGGGTTCCTCCTGTGTGTAGTGCGTAAAGAGTAATGGAGGAGGCACCCCACCTCTTATAAAAATATAATAATATAACAATATAATAATGATATTATTTTTATTACTACTATTATCTTTATTATCAAAATGTTATTTCCATTGTAACTTCTACGTAAGGTGTCAGATTGACACACCATTTGTGAAATTTCAATCATGACATTGAGATGGTCGATTCAGGACCAGTGATGGATACCTTTTACTGACTAATGGCTCAAGTCCATGAAGCTCCAAATAATAATAATAATAATATTATTATTATTATTATTATTATTAGTATTATTATTATTATTATGTAATCTAGTATTTGATTCATCTTTCCCATATTGTGTCAGAATGACGAACTGTCTGTGACATCATGACCCTAATATTGGGGTAATGGTTTCGAAACCAATATTGACTGCTTATTTAGGGTTCATGTCTCACACACTCAAATAAGTTTTTGTGTATTATATAGTGAAATTTTCCTTTCTCACCGAGTGACGGACTTTTGCAATTAAATGGTCTACCCCCAAGTAGTTTACCATAAGGATTGAAATGGTGTCATCTGTTTGGCCATTTTTTTGTCAGTTTCGCTGACATATTAATGGAATTTCATTTTATCCAATTGGATCTACGATGATTTATGTGGGATCTTATGGCCTTCTACCAGATAGTTCATGTACTCTTGGAGTATATGGGCACACCAAGACATACATAAGAACAACTCGATATCTGGGTTCAATCTGTACACATAAAAGTATTAGGTGAGGTAAAACACCATGAAGACCCTTATAAATGTTGATTACATCACTAAATAAATTCTTCTTCTCATGTCTCCTTTGTTTTGGCTCATATTTTGTCATGATAGTATCTAATATTGAGTGTTTTTTTATGTATAATGAGATAGTGGCATTTGTAGTGGATTTAGATATATTATGTGTGATGTTCTGAGTGTGACACTTCTTTGGGCCATGCTAGATGATGGAAGTGATCGGACATGATCAATAGAGACTATAGATATGGATATATTACTCTGATGTTATATTATCGTGTGGTTCCTCCATACTTCTTATTAAGATGGAGACGACACTCCACTATTAAACCAGAGCATGTGTCCACTGTCCTATGAGATGGTGATCCCCTATCAAACCAGGGTGCAATTCCTCCATACTCATTGTGAATATAAATATGGTACTCCCTTATCACACCAGGGTGTGGGTCCTCTATCCTGGGATATGGCATTACAATTCTGCATAAGGGCATGGGTTCTGTATACTCGTTGTGCACATAGACAAGGTACACTATAGTCATACTTGGGTGTGGGAATTCTATTCAGTGAGATGGTACTCCCATGTCGTACTAGGGAATGGTCCTCCATACTTGTTTTATAGATTCTATGTGGCACCATACTGCCACATTAGTTCATGGGTCCTTTACCTACTAAGTGGTACCCCCTTGAAGAACTAAGAAGCAAGTCCCCTACCAACTGAGTGGTACCCCCCCACTATTGAACTAGGGATCGTGTAGTCTACATGAAAATTTTTCGACCTCGACTATGCGACATAGTAGAAAGGAATGGTTATACCACATGTTTACTTATTCAGAAAGTCACATGAGATGTTGGGCATCAGAGATGGTCATTTTTTTAAGCTAAAACTCGACTCATTGTTCTCAGCTGGGATGTGGAGATAGAGATCCTCTTTCTCTCTCATTTGGGATTCTATTTGATCTTATATGTGTTTTTTATTAGGGTTGCTGTCTCATATAATGATTTAAATGCCTTTTGGGTTGAGATAACTAATTATGTATTGCCTTATATCACTCCCTATACAGTTTCTAGGGCGTCCTACTGGGTATGTATATACTCACCCATACATGTGATTTTCCCACACATGTCAGGTTTTATGAACATGATTGATAGGTCAGGGGTGATTTCAGGGGATTAAAGGGATAACTAGGTTCATTTAAAAACATATGGTGGTAGGGGCATGGATATCTGGAGTTGGGCTATCTCAACATTTAATTTTTAGTTATTGTTGTTTTGGGATATATATTCTAGTTGGGAATGTATTTTTCCCCTTTACATCATGGATTACACTATCACACTCTTTTGTATGCTCTATAGGTTATTACATGCATGGATTTTACTATAGATGTTACTATATTTTATTTTTATTACTCTTCACTTCTTCATAGATACAGTTGGGGTGTGTGTTTGTAGGTAGTTATGGAAGGACCTCCCATTTGAGTTATTCCTTGTGGCACTTGTCTATAGACGCTTTCCTATAGTGGTGTGATTGGGATTGTTTCAAATTGGCATTCTACTAGCCATTCAAGGCCGATGGGTTGGGACATGAAAAGTTGCTATTAAAGGAAATACCCATAATGAAGTGTTATGAAACTATCATGATTTGAGGTTTATGTTTTTTCTTGGGTGTGTGTTTGGATTTAGACCCATGATGAAGATTTGGTTGGTAGTTAGGGAAACATTGTCCAAGTTTCTTGTGTGTAGATTTCTGGCTAGGGAACCCAATGTTGGTGGGGGTAGACAAATCATCCTTACACTAGGACCTTGACCACCTTATTGTTTACTAAGGATATCAAGACATTGATTTCATTGAAAAATTGGATCCATGTCCCTAGGTAGGTTTTTGTCATAGTTTTCACTAGGTATGATCATTGAATGTGGTCCCTCTTGATAACATTCATGTTTAATCTATGATAATAGACAACTAGAATATTGAGAAAATATCATGACGATGACTGATTGAGAAATGAGACCTTTGATCAAGGACCCCTCCAAGAGGTGTTTTCTCTAGGTGGGCATCGAGTATGGATACCAAATGTTGATCAGTGCATGGATCCTTCTATATATTAAACAAATGACCTTATGTGTGTTGAGAATTCGATAACTATAGAAGGAAAGGATGATGGTATGTGCACTCATAGTGCATTATGCAAGTTCCAATGATTTGGACTGTTAACGTTCTATGATGAGATAAACCCTCATGTAGTAGAGGTTTAACTTGATGTAGTGGTCTCATTTTCCATACATCAGCAAGCCATGACTGATCATATTGTTTCATTGGTGACCAATCTTCTCCATGTATTATCTTTGGGATCTAAAAGTACCAATAGATGTTCAACCTATATTTATTGAGCATCATGGTCATTAAATATAGAGATCACCTAGGGTTTGTGGTGATCCATATTATCCCTTCTCATGTTGTAGAGGACTAGTACAATCATGTGGTGTGAATTGTTTTCTTGGATAAAACCACTCCCAATGGTGGTCTTGGAAATGAAACTTCTCTAGGGTGATGAGGGGGAATATATAGTGACATGTGTTGTTAATGTTCAACATGGATTCGAAAATGGAAGGAAGTGGGACACTTCTCCCACTGAGATGTGTTCTAGTGATGTGATCTAAAACTACATGGACAATGTGAGTTCCTTCCAAAGAGGATAGGATCACAGTATGGTGGATAGATTCCTTTGAGTTGTGTGTTTAAGTTTTTATGATGTGCTTAAGTGTCAGAGTGGGACCTCATTTAGTTAAAAACCTAGGAAAGAGAATAGATAACCTCTAGAGATATAATCTTGTGGTTCGGTGCCTGTATGTTTGTTTTGGGGCACAACATGTGTCTCAATCACCCTAGTTGTAGTTATATAATAGATTCATAAACCACATTTCTATGGACGTAGCCCATGTTGGAGAACTAATGATACAAGTGGAGGCCTTTTTAATTGACCCTTATGATGCAGGATTTTGTAGAGAGGATTTAGGATCACCAATATATTCTAATGGTGTGACCAAACTATGTGATGAGAGAGAGAGAGAGAGTCCCACATGAAATATTTTCATATTGGTTGTGGGACCCTAAAATGTTTTCCTCAGTATGGAATGGTTTTCTACTATCAATGAAAATATTACTGCTTCCAGTTAGTGTGGAGAGATTCAGGTTTATGGGACATAGTTTTACTCAATTTGTTAGGATTGATCCCCGAGGAGAGTAGGATAAGATCATTGATAGGATGTTATAGTTGATGTATCAATTAGATAGTATTACCCTTGGAGTAGTAGATATTATCAGCTATCATCTTCCTTCAATGATGGTGGGGGTTGATAAAGTCTTTCCTGAGGAAATTTTGGGTTTACCTTCCAACCATGAGATGAACATCTATGTAGACTTTCCCCAGGGATGTTCTAATGTTTTCACTAGAATATCAAATGATCATGTGCTACTATGAAAACTAGAGTTGGGGTTAGATTATTCTACAGAGTAGGGGATTTGTAATACCAAGTGCTTTTTTAGGGGAATTCCTTTGATTTTTTACCTGGGAGGCGGATGAGTTCTCAAGGTGAATTGTGGTTTCATATCACTTGAGGCATGGGATTTTTAGAGAGGAGTATCAACCCCTAAGTATAGATGATTTCCTCAACCAGTGGATTCGGGCAGAGTGGCTCTTAATGTTTAACCTCATTATGAGTCATCACCAACCCATCATTTGAGAGGTGGATATAATGGGCATAGATTCTAAGAGCAGTTACAGTTTTTTGGAGATCATGGGGACATCCTTTTTCATGATGAATGTCATATAAATTTCTCATGTCATATGAGTTATATACTTTACATTTATTGGATTGTTTTATATTAGTCTTCTTTGGATATTTCCTTATTTCCTTGATGTTACCATTGGAGCACCAGAAACAAAAGAATATTGTTCTAAACAACCTCCAAGAGTGCTAGTTGCATGAAATTCCTTGTGGATTCATGATTAAATTTGATGTTCCACTTCATGGGATATGTTTTCCTAGACATGGGAATGATAGTAGACATAACAATGGTTTATGTATCATGAGCTTGAGTTCTACCCAGGGAAAAGTTGTGGCAGTAAATTCTCACAATGAGGTTTTTCTTCCGTTGTGGTCGAGCTAGGGGATGAAACAATTGACCTATTTATAGTTGAACATTGAGGGAAATGATGGGTAATTTTACCTCAATTCGATGGTTGTTACCCCTATACTTCCTTCATACATTAGGGAGACACATCTTGGAGATATCAAATAGGATATATTTCTAAACCAAATATCCTCGGCAGATTCACAAGATAACTTCTCTAAAGAATGGAATCATGTCATCCTTTTCTAGGGATGTAATGTTTTCTTGGTCATGTTGTGAAAGAAAGGGGTGAGTGAGTTTCACACTCCTCTTTTGTTTATACTTCCCATATTATAAAATATGTACAGAAACATTCAGCGTATATTTTGGTGGGATTACATGAGGTGGAACATGATAGAGTTCGTCTATCGATGTCTCACATGTCATTTGGTGAAGGCTATGAATATGGTTCTGATAGGTTTTTTGAAGCTTCTTTAGCCCCGTATGTTGAAATGGGAGTGAGAGTGCTAGATGTGGGCTCAGTATCCTCATTATTTTTCTTATTTTTTCCTTTTGGGGATGAAAATATTTGAATAATGAAATAATGTAGAGACTTTGTTTTTACTGTGTAATACTGTATAATATTTCTATGAATGTTTTTATAGTTCAGAAATTATACCACACATGATTCTGAGGCCCAGTGAACATGAAATTAATTTTATAAATATATTTTGTATCATGTGTGTGTTGTTTTTCAGAAATAATGAAATATAACCTAAACAAAATATCAAATCGAAAATCTAATACCACCATTTAATCTGGAGTGAGGGGGTTGTCCTATGAATAAAATAATCCTATTAGGGAATGGATGAATGTAAATAAATCATAATGAGAACAATTAAGAAAATATAAATAAAAAATTTATTTATTTTAATTAATCGACACAGTGACCTATTTCCCTATATAAATACACTGTTATAACCAATTTTTAGGATTATACTCATAACCCTGAGAATTAAATATGGAGTTTGGATTAATTTTGGTGGATATTAGGACCATGTATTGATGATCGGAGTACCATAGGGATTACTATAGATGATTTCATTTTTTTATCTCAATAATAATAATGAGGAGAAATCATTCTTCGTCAGAGACTGATCTAAATCATGATAGGGATTTTTCATTGTGTATTTTAACCCCCTTTGTTTTATTACTCTATTATCCCTTAATTGAGTTTATAATTTAAACACATATCTCAAGGATTGATCTGATTCATAAATTTGTTAAATTTTATCATTTTATTTTCTTGGGGAATAATTGAATTATTGAACCTCATTGAGATTATAAATTCTTTGTTTATCTTTCTCTTTTGTGGCTGGATAAATTTTTATCCGTTATTATTATTTTCTCTAATATGAAATGCTTTAGTATTTATGGAGACCTTAGGACCATGGAAGTAAGGTATGATGATGGTAGAGAGGTGTTTCTATTTCTCAAGGACCTCCTTTAGGTTGGGAACTCTTCAGTAGGTAGCGTGTTGTGCATTGGGGGTGATCCGTGTGAAAGCTCAGTGTAATAAGGTAATCAGGTCATGATCAATGGAGGGAATCAGTCATCCTAAATCAGGGATCTATGGGCGTGGACAACAGATTCAGTGGGGGCAGTGTGAATTTGGAGAATTAATGTGATATGGGAGGTGATGTTGTGTGATGAGGTTGCATGGTCAAGGTTGGTTGTTGGTGTGGTCAATTCTGTCTGCTAATTTATTGAGACACTGTTGGTGATATGGAGGCATTGTGTTTACTGCTATAATTAGGGTTGCAAGGATAAAATCATGGAAATAGGATAGGTAGTAGAAGATTATAAGAGAGAGATTAAATGAATAATATTAAATAAAGAAACAAAATTTAAAAAAGTGCTGCCCATGTGTACAATGTGAAGAGAGGAAGGGGGAGGCACCTCAACACTTATAACAAAATAATAATATAATAATATATGTAATAATAATAATAATATTATTATTATTATTATTATCTTTATTATCAAAACCTAGTTTCCATTGTAACACCTACATACAACGTTGAATTGACACATCGTCTGTGGTATCACGTTCATGGCATTGATATGGTTCATTGAATACCATTGAGGAATAACATTTCTTTACTCACGTCCAAGTTCCATGTAGTACCCAATAATGATATTATTATTATTATTATTATTATTATAGAATCTACTATCTCACACATATTCCTCATACGATGTTGAAAAGATGAATCGTCTGCGGAATCATGACTCTGATATTGAGGATGAATTTTGAGATCAATATTTAGTGCTTAATTAGGGTTTGTGGGTCAATCTCATAGAGCACCATTCATGAGTTATTCAATAAAACGTCTCCTTCTCATTAGGTGTTCGATATGAAAAAGTAAATAGTTTATCCCATGTTTTTTTCCTTGAGGATCACAAAAAATTGACATGTTTGGCCATTTATGACTGGTAGCAATGAAATATTTTTGGAATTATATTTTATCTCGTTCGACCGATGATGAGTCTCATTTGCTCGACAACACTTTTTTGGAAATTTCATATACTTTGGGAGTACACTGGCGTGCCCAAGGGTACATGGGCATGGCCCGATACCTGAGCATGTCCAAGTACATGGCCAGGTTAGAGGCAGAGTCACACATTGTTTTAACCCTATAAACACATAATAGTTTCCTCTAAGATTTCTTCTTCTAGTATCTCCTTCTTTGTGCTAGGATTTCTACTAAAAGTAGCCTATCACGAGGGTTTTTCCACATAGAATGTGAAGGTGTCCTTCATAGTGGATTTTGAGATAAGGCAAGATATGCTCCAATTGTGAGGATTACTTAAGTAATGCTTGATAATGACAATTATCAGATAGGTTCATTAGTGAATATAACTAAAGAGATAGTACTCTTCTGTCATATCGGTATGCAGGTCCACCATACTTCTTATTTACAAATAGAATGTACATTCCAAATGTACTAGGGTATGGGTCCTATATCCATAGAGAGATTACTCACCATTTAAAATTGGGATCTGTTCTTCTATACTCATTCTAATGATAGAGACGGTACCCCCTGTTTCACTAGAGTGTGGTTTCTCTGTCCTTGGAGATGGTGCTCCCCTATCACAGCAGGTCATGAGTCCTCCATACACATTATTCAAATAGATATGGTAGTATCCTATATCACCAGAAGGCATGCCCTCTATCCATTGATATAGTACTACTATATCATACTAAGGTGTGTCCCTCCATACTTTTTGTATGGATGATGAGTGGCACCCTCATGTATTATCAGAGTTTATATCCTCTGCCTACTGTATGGTACCCCCCTATGGAACTAGAGAGTGGTTCCTCTACCTACTAAGTGGTTCCCACCCACTAAAGGACTGGGTGTGGGTCTTTTAATTGGATATTGTTACCCCTCAACTATGTGTCATAATGGTGAGGCATGGGTCCTCACATGATTAATTCTTTAGATAGGTGAACAAGATTTTGGGCATTAAAGATGGAATTTTTTATAGTGGCAAGTAGACTCATTATTCTTATGTGGGTTTTGGAGATAGAGATACTATTATTATCTTCTTTGGGGTTCTTGTTGACCATATTTGAGATTCTCATTATGGTTGTAATCTCTTATACTGATTAACATGCCTTTTGGGTTGATATGACTAATTCTATCATGTCTTTTATCACTCGTTATTCAGTTTTTGGGTGTCCTACTGGGTATGTATATACTTTCCCATGTATGTTCCTTTCACGCATGTGTCAAGTCTTAAGCAGACAATGGATAGCTCAACGGCGATTTCAGTAAAGCATAGGGATACCTGGGTGCATTTGATTGAGTATAGTGGTCGAGGCATGGTTATATGGAGTCCAGCTCTCTCATCATTTACTTTTCTAGTTATTTTCATGTTGGTAAATATTTCATGTATAATTTTTCATATTATACATTTACATATAGTATTCTACTATATCACTGTAGAGACCCGAAACTTGACGTACATGGACATTACATTACTTTTGCGGAATACTTAGTACATAACAAAAACACACACACAAGGATCGTAATAGTTTAGTGTCTTTGGAAACTCGGAATATAATCTTCTAATCGTGGTGAAAGATCTTCAAAATCTCCCATAAAGATCTTCCTTTTTTTTACCTAAAACCTTTCTTTATATCCTGGGGAAAAGAAAACATAAAAGGGTGAGCTCAAATGCTCAGTAAGGATATACAAAAGAAATAAAAATCATATCATATCTTTTTGAAAATCATAACCTGCAAAAGAGATCATAATATCTTAACATGGAACAAATCATAGAAGTGAAAATGAGATCCCCATAATCATAACATAAAACTTGAAACTTTGTGGAATTCACACATAATCATAGAGAATCATTTCTTGTTAGTCAAGACTCATTGCCAAGACTATCTTAGTGGACAAAGTCCCTTTCTGAATCGAGTAACCCTCGTTTCAGTCCTGTTTCACTGAAACGGTATAACCTACCGTTCCAGCCCTGTCTATCTCATGAGATATGAAATCTTTACCCAATGCATTGGAGGGAGATATAGGTCCCACCCATCTTATAATGAATCCTTTCTTATGTGTGCCACATAATCATAAAACATACATCATCGCATAACACATGTAACAAAAATGGGATTCTTGAAACATCATGACATCATAAATCAATTCATATAAGATAAAGGAATTCATAAAAATAATTCCATCACAACATGAAAAAATCAATTTAATAATAGGGATAAAAACAGAACCCTTTATTATCTTAGATGGAAAATAATTTTGATAAAACACTTGAACTCCATTCTTGATGAAAATATCCTTTCTTCTTCAAAAACATTTTTCCTTTCATAACATGCCATACAACTTTAAAATAAAAGAAGTTGATTAAAAATAAAATTGAAAACTTGTAAAGGAAGCTTCTTGGAAACAATGTTTTAAAAATCCATTCATGCCGTATAAGTTAAAAAAACATTCTTTGTACTTTTGTCAGAAAAGTAAAAAAAAAGTACCTCGACAAAAGATTCCTTTCATATTCTTTACTAAAAACTAACCTAAGGGTAAAATTGGATTTAAACTATTGTAAGTGGATGGAAACAATATTACATATTGAGGGAACATGGATGTGGATGATAAAATACACCCCAGTAAATACCAAAGTATAAACAATCTCGGATAGAAATGAGATTGTGATATTTCCCCTTACCTTATGTCTGACTTGCTTTGTAAGTGTCCGAACCTCCTGTATAATGATTTAAATCATGTTATTGACTTATTCCAGAATCATATTCATTGTTATGATATCATATATGGTTCACTTATGACATTATATTACCCGTTCTTTTGTAAATTCCATGTTAAAGAAGCACTTTGGGTAAAATCGTTTCATTTATCGTAGGTGTTTTGACTTGTTGTTCTTGACATCATTATTACTTATATCATGATTTACTTACTTCCAGAATATAAAATATGATTTATATATCATATATATTCAGTATATATATATATATAATAGATAGATAAATGAAATGAAAAACACCGTTCATGGAGACGGTAGTCCGTACGTACGCATGAACGCTGTTTTACTTTCCTTATTGTCTTGAAATGGAAGTAAGTAGATGACATACATATATATATATAAATAAATCCAGTATCTTTATATTGTCATATATTTCATTATTATTTCTTATATATACTTTATAATCATTCTTAAATAGTTAACATGGAGAATGAATCTCATCGCGTCATGGAGACGGTAGTCCGTACGTACGCACGAGCGATGATATCATTTCCGTAAATATTGAACTGAATTGAAGTGGATTATAAAATATATCAGAATCAATATGATGCTGTAATAACTATGTATAGTTATTCTTTACACCATTATACCCATCCATGTAAGGTGGTGGTGGAAAATAGATTACACCACGGCGTGGAGACGGTATTCCGTACGTACGCACGCGCGGTGATTTCTTTTTCCGTAGGATGGATAGATAGTGAAATAGGGTTGTGTCATACTTATAATAACATATCAGTATATGAGTGATGCTGATGTTATTACTTCATAATGAAACAACCTAAGAAGAAGAAGTGGAAGAAGAAATAAAGATGAAAGAATTGGTAACGGTAATTACCTCTTCTTTGAAGCGCCTCTTTGAGACCTCCTCTTAGGGCACTAAAATTGGTCTTTGAGGAAGACCAGAACCTCTAGGATGTTTCTAGGGAAGTGGAGAAGAGATTTTGGCAGGGTTTGGGCGAGCTTGAGTGCTCAAATTGGTGTGAGGAGGAGGGGGAGGAGGTGTCCTTTTATAAGGGAGGAGAGGGGCACCTTAGGAATACCTCAAAATATTATTTTATATTAATGTCAAAATCGGTTTATAATGGTTCCAAATGGTCTTATTTCGAAGCTAATGTGGGGATGGGTCGAAATAATATCAACAAATAGGATTTAGACAAGTTTAGGTTATTATTTTAACCTTATCAATTAGATTTAACTCTAAGTTAAATAATTTAACTTTTACCGTGTCTTTTTGTTTTCTTTCACTATATGGTTAATACACTTACTATAACATGCCAAACGAACCCCAAATTGTATATTATTAATAAATATATCCTTATCTAAGTCATTTGGCCAAACCTTAGATTTTTAGGAATAAAATAACAATTAATAATATAATATTTTATTTAAAAACTATTTTGTGTCAATTTTGACACTATTTGATATATGATTTTTTTGAAAGTCATAACAGAATTATATGTTCGAAAAAAGTTGATTAAATAAACACTAATACATCATAGTAACCTAGAAAATTAGTTTAATTCATAAAAAGTCTTAAATTACATTCATTTGAGCATTTATAACATCAATTATGTTAATATTTCCTTAAAAGGGTAATTACTGCATCATCGTTGTGTCAAAAATAAATTAATTTATTTAAAGTCTAAAAATTATAAATAAAATATCATTATGTAGGAAATCTTTTTATATTTCTAATGAATATTTATAGTCGAATTTATCTTATGTATAACCCCATATTAAAAATGTTTTAGTAAATAAACTTTGATTTTAACTCTTTTAACTCTTCTTTGAATTAAATAATAATAAATGTCCTAATCTAATCCAAGTGGGCCTAAATGGTCATATTATATTCATAAGGTTGTTTTTGGCCGAATTACACTTATCCAATAGAATTAGGACATGTGTTAGGGTAATAGTAATATCATATTTACCCTTAGTTACCCTATTTACTATTAACCGTGGTAAAAAAAAGTAAAAAGTTACTATTCACCAAAAATTATTTTCATCTCATTGAACCACATTTTAGTCCTTGATATTAACCGTGTCTGTCGGATTTTCGAAATTCCATTCACAGAAGTGGTAAAATTAAGTTTTATGCAAAATTCAGTTTTTAACCTACCACTTAGTAGTTTCACTATTCATCAAAAATTGATGTTTTTCAGAACAATGCCAAAATTTCATCCTAAGCTATATTTCATATTCCGAATTCAAAAATGAAGTCTATTTTACCAAATTCATATCATAGAAGTTGCATTAATTAATTTTATAATTAAATCCCGCTGTTAAAACAAAGAGCGTGTTTTTAAGAAACAATATCTATCAAAAGATTGACACTTGTTTATGTCTAGTTTAAATGTGAAATTATATCCAATGACCAACATTGTATTAAATTGTAAAAATATATTCTAAATATACTTTAAAACCACTAAAATTAATAATTTATAAATATTAATTATTTCGATTGAAAAAGTTGTTTTTAACTAAAATTTAGTAATTTTCACTATTCATCAAAATATGAAAGTTATCCGAAAATCACCAAAATTTCACCTTAGGCTAAATTTGATACTCCGAATCCAAAAATAAAGTCCATTTTGAGAGCTAAAATTTCTAAAATTTTAAAAGGTGGTTATTACTATTCATAACTGCTAGTTATAATAATATTTTAATAGCATATCGTTGTTTAGTGAAACTCGGTATTGCGTACTACACACGCTATCGAGGAAGGTCGCGATTGCGTGTAATGCAAGGCAAGTCAAGGATGTGTGTTGTTCAAGCTCCTTTTGGAGTAGCGTACAACACAAGACATTAATAAAATTAAAAAGAATATTTTTTTCATAAAATCTCGGGCTGTTACATTCTACCCCCTTAAAATGAATTTCGCCCTCGAAATTCGTCGGGGTTATAAATGGTTTACTATTCTAAAGTTTCATTAATATAATCCCACATCGTAAAAAGGAATACCAAAACTTGGCTTTAAAAACTAAAGTATGAAATGTAACGATTACCCAAATAAACTAATCGCTGGGTTTCCACATAGGAAAAAATATGGATATGGAAGAGAAATCTAACCATCATGTTCTGATGGAGAGTGGTAGAGAACATGGCTATGGAAAAGCCAGTAATCACAAATCCATAGATTTGTGATGATATAAGGTACCATCTGATTCATCAGGTATAAGATCACTAGGACAACATTTTTGGTTTTCAAGATCATTTCCCTAAAGTTGAAAATTTGAATTAGAATAAATACTTAATTTATTTTGGTACAATCTCACTGTTGTTCGTGTCTTGAACAATTTCCACTTCATCTCTTAAATAAATGAAGTTGAATTTGTTATTCGTGAAGTGTTAGCGGATTATGTGATAGAACGACGGGTCATTCCATCTGTCTCAAACAAAAGGTTAGCAAAAAATATATGCATAAGTCGATCTATAGTGAGATTAATCATATATGGTTCCTAAAATGGACTTATACTTCATATATCATACTGCTTAATATAATAACACTAGTTTCTACTAAACAGGGACTTCCTGTAGGTCAGTGGTAGGCGATAAAGGCCAGTCGCATTTCGGTTCTGGGTTCGATTCCTACAGCCTTGTCCGAAGCGATGGGCTGTCGCCCGTCCTGCAGGTTTTCCTTTTTATAAAACTATATTACTATAACATCCCATCAATAATATCAAAAAAAACAAACAATACTAACTTATGTACAACATAATTCATTCCAATCTTTAGGCTTATCCATAATACTGCAGTCGACTCTCATAATATAGTGAAAACGATTACCAGAGATTTAACACCATCGTCGATCCCCATATATCATAAGATATGTTTTGTTGGTCACATTCCAAACATTAAAAGTCCTTAATCGTGTATTCTCTTGAATACCTTAGTGAAAACATGAATGCAGTTAAAAGTTAACACTTTTCACATACCAAAATCCTCAAAATTATATATACTCAAACTTAGTCCTTATATCAATCATGAGCTCATGAATACTGTTAAACATTTCATTTTCTCGTTTTCCCTTCATTATGCGCATAATATCTCAATCACTTTGAATACCACATTAGACCAATACATAAATATTCCAATATTCCATGATACAACATTATTTTGGAATCCCATTACATAAACACTTAATCATACCACCACATCGTTGTCATATTCAACATTGCCAATAGTGATCGCATGTGACTTCCCTTTGTCCTTTGCCTTCAGTGGTTGCTCATGTTGATCATCACTAACCCTTGGATTAGGGCATTTATTAGCATAATGCCCCATTTCCTTTCACTTGAAGCATTGAAGTGTTGGTTGTACGTTCTCTGCAGTGTTTGATTTATTCACTTCATTAGAATCCCTTTTTCCATTACTTAGACACTCAGCTGCTCGATGACCTTCTTTTCCACACTTAAAACATTTTCTAGTCCCTTTAAGACAATCTCCACCATGTTTCTTTCCACACTTTGTGCATAAGGAAACATTCATCTTCTTTTCACCATTATTCTGAGATTTCTCCTTGAACTCCATCTTTCGTTTCTTGTCAAACCCATGAGATGGATATGTAACACCAACTTCCATTTCTACCTTGATAGCACAACGCACAATTTCTTCATAGATACTGAAGTCTCTTATAGCTAATGCCCTTCGAAGACTTGGTTTTAAGCCACTGAAAAATCGATCAACTTTACTTTCAGGTTGGATGATAATACCAGAAGCGTACCTTGCAAGTCTTGTAAAATTTTCTTCATAGGTACCAACAGATTCATCATCCCTTTGCTTCAGTTCAAGAAACTCTTTCTCCATCTTTGTTCAGAGAATACGAGGGAAGTACTTATTGAAAAATAAGTTCTTGAACTCGTCCCATTCCATAGACTCAATTTCATCCCTTTGCCTCGTATTCTTAATAAGATTCCACCATTGATCAGTATCTCCTTCCAAACGATACACTGCTAGGATGACTTTATCATGTTCAGAACATTGAAGAACTGAAAATATCTTTTCAGTAGTACTAATCCATTGTTCAGCAACTAATGGATCAGTAGACCCACTGAAAGAAGGTGGACGCTGCCTCATGAAGGATTCAACAGAATGTTGCTCCTTCCTTTTCTCGTATGGAAGTCCTGCATGATTCATAGCTTGAGAAAGTTGTGTGAGCATGGCTACAAGATTTTGCATTCCAGCTCCCATATCGTTTGGTTTCTCAGGGGGACAATCATTGCATTGCCCATCACATTCTGCATTAACACGGTTCCTTCGGGTTCCAGCCATCGTCTAAAACCCCAGAAGAATAGTATGAGAGGCAAAAATCATGCTAGGGAAAACAACATAATAAAGGGGTAGTACCCTCAATATCTAACATCTTAGGTTAAATTCGAAGATCGTTAGCGCAATTCTAGGACAATAACCTATACGTATACTTAACCTTAGAGACATCCCTAGACATACCTTAGAAATATCTCTAGGGATCTCACTAACGTTTTCGCATCCTAGTTTCCAAAGGTTGACTAAACCTTTCCTCTGATACCAACTGTAGAGACCCGAAACTTGACGTACATGGACATTACATTACTTTTGCGGAATACTTAGTACATAACAAAAACACACACACAAGGATCGTAATAGTTTAGTGTCTTTGGAAACTCGGAATATAATCTTCTAATCGTGGTGAAAGATCTTCAAAATCTCCCATAAAGATCTTCCTTTTTTTTACCTAAAACCTTTCTTTATATCCTGGGGAAAAGAAAACATAAAAGGGTGAGCTCAAATGCTCATTAAGGATATACAAAAGAAATAAAAATCATATCATATCTTTTTGAAAATCATAACCTGCAAAAGAGATCATAATATCTTAACATGGAACAAATCATAGAAGTGAAAATGAGATCCCCATAATCATAACATAAAACTTGAAACTTTGTGGAAATCACACATAATCATAGAGAATCATTTCTTGTTAGTCAAGACTCATTGCCAATACTATCTTAGTGGACAAAGTCCCTTTCTGAATCGAGTAACCCTCGTTTCAGTCCTGTTTCACTGAACCGGTATAACCTACCATTCCAGCCCTGTCTATCTCATGAGATATGAAATCTTTACCCAATGCATTGGAGGGAGATATAGGTCCCACCCATCTTATAATGAATCCTTTCTTATGTGTGCCACATAATCATAAAACATACATCATCGCATAACACATGTAACAAAAATGGGATTCTTGAAACATCATGACATCATAAATCAATTCATATAAGATAAAGGAATTCATAAAAATAATTCCATCACAACATGAACAAATCAATTTAATAATAGGGATAAAAACAGAACCCTTTATTATCTTAGATGGAAAATAATTTTGATAAAACACTTGAACTCCATTCTTGAGGAAAATATCCTTTCTTCTTCAAAAACATTTTTCCTTTCATAACATGTCATACAACTTTAAAATAAAAGAAGTTGATTAAAAATAAAATTGAAAACTTGTAAAGGAAGCTTCTTGGAAACAATGTTTTAAAAATCCATTCATGCCGTATAAGTTAAAAAAAACATTCTTTGTACTTTTGTCGGAAAAGTAAAAAAAAAGTACCTCGACAAAAGATTCCTTTCATATTCTTTACTAAAAACTAACCTAAGGGTAAAATTGGATTTAAACTATTTTAAGTGGATGGAAACAATATTACATATTGAGGGAACATGCATGTGGATGATAAAATACACCCCAGTAAATACCAAAGTATAAACAATCTCGGATAGAAATGAGATTGTGATATTTCCCCTTACCTTATGTCCGACTTGCTTTGTAAGTGTCCGAACCTCCTGTATAATGATTTAAATCATGTTATTGACTTATTCCAGAATCATATTAATTGTTATGATATCATATATGGTTCACTTATGACATTATATTACCCGTTCTTTTGTAAATTCCATGTTAAAGAAGCATTTTGGGTAAAATCGTTTCATTTATCGTAGGTGTTTTGACTTGTTGTTCTTGACATCATTATTACTTATATCATGATTTACTTACTTCCAGAATATAAAATATGATTTATATATCTTATATATTCAGTATATATATATATATAATAGATAGATAAATAAAATGAAAAACACCGTCCATGGAGACGGTAGTCCGTACGTACGCATGAACGCTGTTTTACTTTCCTTATTGTCTTGAAATGGAAGTAAGTAGATGACATAAATATATATATATACATAAATCCAGTATCTTTATAATGTCATATATTTCATTATTATTTCTTATATATACTTTATAATCATTCTTAAATAGTTAACATGGAGAATGAATCTCATCGCGTCGTGGAGACGGTAGTCCGTACGTACGCACGAGCGATGATATCATTTCCATAAATATTTAACTGAATTGAAGTGGATTATACAATATATCAGAATCAATATGATGTTGTAATAACTATTTATAGTTATTTTTTACACCATTATACCCATCCATGTAAGGTGGTGGTGGAAAATAGATTACACCACGGCGTGGAGACGGTATTCCGTACGTACGCACACGCGGTGATTTCTTTTTCCGTATGATGGATAGATAGTGAAATAGGGTTGTTTCATACTTATAATAACATATAAGTATATTAGTGATACTGATGTTATTACTTCATAATGAAACAACCTAAGAAGAAGAAGTGGAAGAAGAAATAAAGATGAAAGAATTGGTAACGGTAATTACCTCTTCTTTGAAGCGCCTCTTTGAGACCTCCTCTTAGGGCACTAAAATTGGTCTTTGAGGAAGACCAGAACCTCTAGGATGTTTCTAGGGAAGTGGAGAAGAGATTTTGGCAGGGGTTGGCCGAGCTTGAGTGCTCAAATTGGTGTGAGGAGGAGGGGGAGGAGGTGTCCTTTTATAAGGGAGGAGAGGGGCACCTTAGGAATACCTCAAAATATTATTTTATATTAATGTCAAAATCAGTTTATAATGGTTCCAAATGGTCTTATTTTGAAGATAAAGTGGGGATGGGTCGAAATCCTATCAACCAATAGGATTTAGACAAGTTTAGGTTATTATTTTAACCTTATCAATTAGATTTAACTCTAAGTTAAATAATTTAACTTTTACCGTGTCTTTTTGTTTTCTTTCACTATATGGTTAATACACTTACTATAACATGCCAAACGAACCCCAAATTGTATATTATTAATAAATATATCCTTATCTAAGTCATTTGGCCGAACCTTAGATTTTTAAGAATAAAATAACAATTAATAATATAATATTTTATTTAAAAACTATTTTGTGTCAATTTTGACACTATTTGATATATGATTTTTTTGAAAGTCATAACAGAATTATATGTTCGAAAAAAGTTTATCAAATCAACACTAATACATCATAGTAACCTAGAAAATTAGTTTAATTCATAAAAAGTCTTAAATTACATTCATTTGAGCATTTATAACATCAATTATGTTAATATTTCCTTAAAAGGGTAATTACTGCATCATTGTTGTGTCAAAAATAAATTAATTTATTTAAAGTATAAAAATTATAAATAAAATATCATTATGTAGGAAATCTTTTTATATTTCTAATGAATATTTATAGTCGAATTTATCTTATGTATAACCCCATATTAAAAATGTTTTAGTAAATAAACTTTGATTTTAACTCTTTTAACTCTTCTTTGAATTAAATAATAATAAATGTCCTAATCTAATCCAAGTGGGCCTAAATGGTCATATTATATTCATAAGGTTGTTTTTGGCCGAATTACACTTATCCAATAGAATTAGGACATGTGTTAGGGTAATAGTAATATCATATTTACCCTTAGTTACCCTATTTACTATTAACCGTGGTAAAAAAAAGTAAAAAGTTACTATTCACCAAAAATTATTTTCATCTCATTGAACTACATTTTAGTCCTTGATATTAACCGTGTCTGTCGGATTTTCGAAATTCCATTCACAGAAGTGGTAAAATTAAGTTTTATGCAAAATTCAGTTTTTAACCTACCACTTAGTAGTTTCACTATTCATCAAAAATTGATGTTTTTCAGAACAATGCCAAAATTTCATCCTAAGCTATATTTCATATTCCGAATTCAAAAATGAAGTCTATTTTACCAAATTCATATCATAGAAGTTGCATTAATTAATTTTATAATTAAATCCCGCTGTTAAAACAAAGAGCGTGTTTTTAAGAAACAATATCTATCAAAAGATTGACACTTGTTTATGTCTAGTTTAAATGTGAAATTATATCCAATGACCAACATTGTATTAAATTGTAAAAATATATTCTAAATATACTTTAAAACCACTGAAATTAATAATTTATCAATATTAATTATTTCGATTGAAAAAGTTGTTTTTAACTAAAATTTAGTAACTTTCACTATTCATCAAAATATGAAAGTTATCCGAAAATCACCAAAATTTCACCTTATGCTAAATTTGATACTCCGAATCCAAAAATAAAGTCCATTTTGAGAGCTAAAATTTCTAAAATTTTAAAAGGTGGTTATTACTATTCATAACTGCTAGTTATAATAATATTTTAATAGCATATCGTTGTTTAGTGAAACTCGGTATTGCGTACTACACACGCTATCGAGGAAGGTCGCGATTGCGTGTAATGCAAGGCAAGTCAAGGATGTGTGTTGTTCAAGCTCCTTTTGGAGTAGTGTACAACACAAGATATTAATAAAATTAAAAAGAATATTTTTTTCATAAAATCTCGGGCTGTTACAATCACTCTTTTTTATTCTTTAAAGGTTATTACATTCATGGTTTCTACTCATGATTTTACAACAATTTACTTTTATTACCCTACACCTATGCAATGAGATGGTTGGGTGTATATGTGTTAGGTACTTAAGAAAAGGAAACCCATTTTAGTTATGAATTTTGACACTTGTTTCCAGCCTTTTTCATATGGAGGAAGGCTTGGGGTAGTTTTGTTTTGGCCTTCCACTAGCCAGGTCGGCCCCAGTGGGTCAGGTCATGACACCCATGGACCTAGGGATCCCTTGCTCCTAGTTATCCCCTATAACAGACTAGTAATAAGGAATTGATAATATAAAGGGACCTTAGAAGGATTAACTATTGAATGACACAATTATAAATTGCACATGCCTAGTGGATCCTTTGCCCGGAAGAATAGTTCCCCCTTAAACACAAGAGTTATGTTATTGACTGTATGGAATACAAGATTCCAAAATTTTCCATGTTTGGCATGTACCCTCCATTTTAGACCACCATTTAAATCATATATTCCTAGGTAATGATTTTAAATCAATATAACCCAACTATTCATGTGGGTTTAGATACCCTCAATGCTACCCATCTGTGCATTGTACCCATTGTCCAAGAAAGATTACGACATTGTATTCATGTACCCCTTCACTTCATGGTGTGTGTCCCCCATTAGTACCTAACATCCTTAAGCATTGAAATCCCTTTGAATACCCCCTTTTCAAACATTATTACCTAGATACTTATAATTTATTATTCAAATTTACAAAATGTATCATGATTGACTCAATGGTTTACAGTTTCATATTCCATTTCATGGAACAAAACACACTAAACTGCATGACATTTTTTCCAGAACTACATATGGCTTAATTATCTTCTACATTGTGAAACATGGATCTCCCATTTCTATCCCATAAATGAAATTCCCTACTTTTATTGCGTTAATCATTAGGAAAATTTCCTTTTTTAATGACATTAAATTTCCTAAAAATTGTTCTTCATGTTGAATAGATCCTCCCATCACATAATGTTTTATTCAAGAATCACATGTTTTCCCCATTATCATTAAAATGTGGTCTATACATGATGGTGTATCTTTTTGTGTTCTTGAACCCTTCATGAAACTTATATTATCTATGAAACAGCTTTATATCTTTTATATCTGATTTTATACCTTCCAATTCATTGATTTGATATCCTTTCCTTGGATCACAACGTACCTGGGTATCCCTTCCTCCTTGTTCTCCCCTATAGAGAAATGGAAATAATGACACGATAATATAAAAGGAAAAATCTAGATTTCACTGGAGGACTGACATAATGCCAATGATATTTTCCTAGAGGATGTTTGGTCACATATGAGAGGTCCCCCTAAAACCTTGTATTTATTTTCCTGAGAGAATGGAATATGGGCTTCTTCCATTATCAATGGATGAAATTTACCCACTCATTTCCACCTCTATTTTATTCATATATTCTTATGTTAACATTTACACCTCCCATAACCCATATATTCATTAGGATTTAGATACTCTTTATGGTACAAATTTCTACGTCATACCCATAATCAAATAAATATTATGACATCGCATCCTTTTAACCTTCGATTTTTGTGGTATGTTTCTTCTATGAAGAACAAATAACTATGAGTTAGTTACTCCTCTTGGTGATACATCATAGATGCGTGGCATTAAACTACATGAAAAAAAATCCAAGTTTCATGTGATTAAACTGCACGACAATGGCCTAGTATCATGAATTTAAAATTCATGACAAGATAATAGTCAAATGAAGCTAATCTACATGACACTGGTTCATTCTATAAGACATAACATTGCATAGAGCAGGTCATCCTATCTGAGAATCTGTGATAGGAATGAATTTTTTCACATAAATATCATAATATAATATGAAAATTCCCTATCCCTATGTATGAGAGAAATATATATATTGGACACCATAGTCGACCTTGATGTTGAGACTCCCGAAGAGAAGAAAACAAAATGTCGCTCCCCCGGAATTTGAGTCAGATCAGAATGAAGGGATCTTATTAAATGAGCTGATTATGGAATGATTCATGCCCTTAGAATATGCATAGGAAAAACTAGGGAATCCCAGCTATAAAAATTATGTATAACTCTATTTAAATATATCCAAGTTATACAAACTCAGTCTACCCATACTTGAGTAATAGTTACCTATGACTTTCTTGTGCATGAGATAAATCTTCTCAAGAAGGGATTCAACAAATATCTACCAATCAATAAGACTATGCATGTATAAAAGGTGTCTCCTATATCTAATTTCCCCCAACCATTGAAAATTTTCCCCATGTACATCTTTTACCATTTCAGATCAGTTTATGTGTCCTTCCCGTGTGTAATTAAACAATTAGTTAAACATATTTGTCTCAGGAAGTAAAAATACAAAAAAAAAATATCCCCACTATATGATGATAAAATGTGTATACCATCACCCATAATAATTTATTAACTAATGACCATAAGATCTTGTCCCTGGTCTACCAGAGTACACGGTGCTTCCATCATCTTTTAAGGACCTCAATCCAAATATCACACTTCATACCTTGAGCATCTCAAGTTTCATCCATCCTTTCACAATCCATGGAAAGATGAAAAGATCTATCTTTTTGACCATGTAAGAGGTGGATCTACATAAGGGCCTTATACACATCAACCAGAGGCATATTGGACCTATAAAAAGGGATTTTTAAAAGTTTTGAGCTCTCACATCATCACAGTGGATCTCATAACCTTATATTGAATCATGATATTCATTGGCATGATTATCCCAAATAATTACTCACAACCCAAGAACCATGATCTATGATTTACAAAATTTTCATCACTATATCAAAAGGATGTTGGTTGAATCTTGACCCTAGGTATCCTAATTAGTCTATTGTGTAACATTCCCCTCATACCAGGTCTATATCCATCATGTCCATAAACCGCATGCACTTTAGTCAAAGTTGTAGGACACTAATCATTATCCTTTGATTTTCCAAATAAAAATATCCTAAACTATTAATAAAAAGTGACATAAAACTTATTAGGCCAAAACCATTAAAGGGATGTCTGATCAAAATTAAAATCTCTTATCACTAAACTCTTCAACTCTCGAGTTTAGGGAAAATTCCTAGCATAAATAAAAACGGCACAAAGATAATAGGGTCATTCTGGTGGCACTTGTAAAATCTGAGCTATGATCGCTAGACCCTATAGTCCAGGAAAAAATTATAGAAATGATTAATCACATCTTCTCATAATGATAATGTGTTCACTAAGTGGTGAGAAAAATTAGGGTTCTTGAACCATTCATAATTATTATGTTCTCCATATATCAACATCATATCTTCAAAGCCTATGTATATACCAACCAATTCCTTGATTTAATATTCTTATATTAGAACCCCTTGGACCATGGGCTCCATTTCTCATGGTTATTTTCTATAATAAACTTTTAATAGGGACTAGATAAATCCAAAACAACCTCACTAGGATTCATTCGAAACTGAAAAAAAATCCAAAAAGCTTGTGGCCTTGTGTATGATTGATCCAAGTGGAGAATCACCCCTTAAAACTATGAGTTTTTATCCTCACGAAGTGAAATATAGTCTTATTCCTTTATCAATGGTTGACCTGTACCCATCAGGTTTCACCTCCAATTAATTCCTATATTCATATACAATGATTTAGAATTCCCATAACCAAACTATTAAAGTGGATTCAGAATCCTCGACATTATGTAACCATGTATTGTTCCCTTTCTCAACATAAGAATGTGATATTCCATTCTCGAAACATCTAATGGCCCACAACATGTGAATCAAACACACATGACATAGAGCCCATGCTTCCCATCTTGAAACAAAATTTACCTAGGTTACCAGAAGCCTTCTTAGATTACTATTTTCTTAATACCCCACTTCTTCATCCAAACATTTGAATCTTCGCAAATATTTCATGTCCCTTGGAAAAAAATTGAGATCCCCTTTGCTTGAAATTTCATGTAAGCCCTATGGGATCGTGCATAAGGGACCTTGACCCATAAACTAGAGCAATATCCTCCTTTTTGGAAGGGGAATCCAATCCTCATGAGCCCTTTCAGCACCACAAAGGAACTTAGCACCTTAGGGCATTTTGTAGTCATCAAAATCATGTCTACCCCATTCTATATTTCACCAGTTCATCCTCATGGACACAATATTTAGACAACCCATATTCCAAATATCCATGTGGACTTGACATCCCTAGTACTTTCCAAACATCAAACTAATTATCAGTTTGGATGTAGGGTGTCATAACACATCATGGAAATTCATCCTTAATTTTTTTCTATAAAAACATATATTTCCAGGACACTTCATGAAGATTCATTCATCATAATATCAATAAAAAATGTAGGGTATCATAACCAGTCATGGAAACCATTTTTTAAGTCCCATCAAGGATATAGGGTCCTATAACCCTTCATGAATACCTTTTTTACAGTACTAGTAATAAATGATTTGAGTTATAATACCTTAGAAAATAAAAATAGATGGTCTGAGAGAGAAGAAAATAAAATAAAGATTATATGGTATGATCTAGAAGTACTAAAACAATATAAATATAAGTTCCAAGCTTGAAGACCTTAAACTATAGAAATGGAAAGTCCAAGATAAAAGGCCTTAAACTAAAGTAATAAAATATCAGATCTAAAAGTGCCTAAACTACAAAAACTGATGGTTTATGCAAAAATTCCTTAAACTAAAAAAAATAGATGGCTTGAGCTAGAATGAATTAAATTAAAAATAATAATTCTATAATCTAGAAGAACATAATCTGTATAAAAACATGGTCCTAGCTAGAATAAATTAATCTTCAATAATGGAAGATCTAAGTTAAAAGACCCTAAACAACATCAAGATAAGGATTCAGTTAAAAGAACCAAAACAATAGTCATATATTTCCAGAACTAGAAGAACGTAGTGTAATGTCCTGGATTTTTACTTGTATTAATTTTAAATATTATATGGAATTAATTCAAGACTAGGTGCTGAGTCGGAATGCGATTCGGAGGACTAGTGTCCCCAGAATAAATGTTTGAAATATATTAAATATATTAAATAGCACTCATGAGAGTTTTTGATGAAAAATAGGAATAAATTATAGACGGGTTCCTAGATCAAAAATATTAGGGCAATGCTGCATTCAGATTAGAGTCATTACCTTCGGCGGGACCTAACATCATCTAGCATGGGTCGGTTGAGAAAATTAATTTTTCATATGTTTTAATGAATAAAATAAATTAAAGATTTGTTTTATTTTAACATTATATAATGATGTAGAGATGAATTTTCAATTTTAAAATCAGTATCTCAGTAAGGGATCCAGAGTTATAATTAATAACCTTGGAGAAATCTATAAAATCTCTAGAGTGGAACTATGGAGAAATCTCTCGACAGACAACAACGAGACAATTGATCTAGATCATTCTTGATATATTTCCATTTGTAACGAATCCTCGACAACGAACTATACAAATCCCAAGTAGGGCGTTATGGTTTCAATTTTGTCTTTCTCATTATTAGAATCAATGATGAGCATGGATCTCTCCATGAATAGTTTCACCCATGGTTAGATCATTCTTGTTGGATGGGTTGATTGCGGGTTTTATTTCGGGATGATTTTGCTTATTGTTTTGATTATCTTATTGATCATTTTGATGACAATGGATCGAGCTTGCAATAAAAAATGGCTATGTTTCATTACTCTGGTTTTTCTATGAGAATTTTCTTCCCCTTTTTTCTTGCATTCTTCATTCTTCATGGGATATGAACAGATGATCATTGTGCCTTAGATTCAAGGAACAATGATATGATATTGTAGATACGGAATCGGGATGACCTAGAAATGGTACAATGGTGATGGATATGAATAGATCGAAATATTTTGGGAGATATCATTCTTCAATAAATCATTTTGTGGGTGATTAGAATCAGATTTTGGTGATAATTGAAGGCTCGAAACTCATTGATTTGATGGTATGATAATTAGGCATTGTTGGATATTTAGTTTTGGGATGAACGAACTAAAATATTGAGCATCGGAGAATCTTTCGATTCACACAGAGGAAGAACTATGATTCTAGGAAATCACAATGAACGCGAGGTGTGATCTGTGATACATACCATGTGGGCCTTGTTGAGAGATGGTGAGGGTTTTGGGAATCCGTAAAGTGTGAAAGCGAAGTGGTAAATCTGTCAAATGACATGTGGGTCATTCCCCGGGACTCAGTGTGTATCTCAGGGGATACACGGACATGAGGTGGAGTACACAACATGTACTCCACCTCATGAGGAAACCCAAACCAATTACATAGGCTACCCCCGACTACTCATTCTCAAGAAGGCGGAAAGGCGTTGAAGACGTGTACTGGAACATGGCTAGTGTACATGGAGCGAACATCATATAGGGCATGTGTAAATTTATTCATGTCATGTATAATTATTCTACATGACATATTCTCTTAACATATGACTTTGAACACAAGAAATACTTGTGGTCATGGGACATGGTGTGTGACCCTATTACATGTCATTTATTACTTTCTATATCGATTTATCTGCTTTTCCACCGTATCTTGGACAATATTCAATTGGTTTAGTTCCCTTGATATATTCCCTGATGGTTAGTTGGTATCATTTCCTACTCACATGACTATGATCCCTTTATTTGGACTCTCTAATTAGAATATTTGGAATCCCCTCTAAGAGGCCCAAAGCCAGATCCTCTATCCATTCTTGTACCCTAATTAGAGTCTTGGTATCATCATGACCAATCCCACCAGATGTTGATCCTCTACTTAGAAGGTGAATTTGAATGATCTATGGAATCACCCCATAACCAAAACAGTGAACCTCATACGTGTACTGTGATCTTCCCCAGTTGTGGAGTGAGTTCTCCCGAAAATAGTGTATCATATTCTATTTTCGGTTCTATTAGTGTATCTATCTCAAGATGGTTCCCAAAAAATAATAATTATTATACAAATATCATCAGTGTTATCAGACTCAGAGGTATGTTCTCTCAGATGAGTACTTTGTGGAATCTTCAGACAGAATCCATGGTGATGTTATGCAGTATTTGTGACATACCTCTAGACTATGGTTATGGGCTTCAGTATATATGTATATAATTATTGTTTTTGTTATAGACATGTAATTTTATGATCTGACTATATATTTATATGTGTATTTATTTATTGTTTCAGGGTGATGTACTGAGTATTTTTATACTCACCCCTGCACAAGCACTGAATGAACATGTCTTCTCTTTTGTAGATGGGTGACCTTTTGATGGAGTACAGGGTGAACCAGTACTAGACAGAGCTTTTTGAGTACAAATAAACCAAGAAGTTCTTATAAATTTTACCATCAGTCCCAATCCCTACTTTGTTTACATGTTTGAATGTCTAGTTGGTAGAATATTTCTTTTGGGGGGCTTGTATTCTAGCCCAATTTACTTTACTGCATTTTACTTTCCTATCATACTCTACTGGTTGGGTTTAGTGGTATGCATTCATTTTGTTCCTTATTGGTTTTTACATTTCATATTTTTTTTCATAGAGGTGTGTACCTATGTACAGGTACTTTGTAAATTCCTCCCTTGTTATTGGTATGCCTACTCGGTGCTAGTCACCAGCCCATGGCCTATTCGAGGCAGTTTTGGGCAGTCATGGAATGGGCCCCACTAGGATGGGTTGTGATAGGATTGTATAAGAGGTGTTCAGTTCAACTTTAAGACTAAAGTCTGTGATATTGGTTTGGGGAATTAGAGTAAAGTGTTTTGGGTCTAGGTTTTAGGCCAGAGACTCTAGTGTTAGTGTGGGTGACCAATCTATCCATACACAAAGACTCTGATAACCTGTTTTCAACAAGGTATGTGAGAACACCAGTTACAAGGAAAATAATGGTACATGCATCATATAAGAATGGGTTGTGGTTTCCATATACTTCATGAGTCATCTATCCAAATATACTCATTGATCGTGGTCCATATTTTTTTCTTATAATTTGACTCTGAGACACATACCAGTTGAGATTTAGTATCAAAATCACAATGAATACCTTCCCAGCGATGAGTCTTTTATAAAGGGGATAGCTCCCCAGATATTACCTTCAGGTGGTCCACCAGATATACCACCATTAGTGGGGTAAAATGTGGTACCTTTAGTACCAGAATATGAGGAGCGCAAGGCGGGTGCACACCATGAGTTTTAGTGACAGATATCACTTAGGTTCTGAGGTGATCTCGAACCTCACGTGGTTGAGGAATAACTTGATGTGGTGACTAGAGTATTCCATCTAGTGAGGACACTAGTGGACCAGATGGTGATCCTTGCAGCAAGCCTTCTTCAGGGTTCAATAGGGAGATAGAGGAGTTTGAACACACCGACTCACAATGAGGTGACTCCTTCATGTAAATAGTTCAATCATATCATTATAGAGAAGTTATATTCAGTTACACTAAGATCAATGTGAATTAAATATTTTATTCCGATCTAGAAGGGTAGCTTGATGGTGGATGACTATTCATCGAGGTTCACCAACCTCTCAAGGAACTCGATTGATATGGTCAGGGGTCATTAATTCATAGCTCATACCTTTGAGAGAGGTATATTTTGATACATACAATCCATCATTATACATCTATGCATTCAGACTTATGCTGGAGTGCTCGAGCAAGATTTTGTGCTCAAGAGCTTCTTGGATGAGCATATGCAGCCAGTGACAGTCAACAACATGAAAATAGGTGCAAAGACCTCTACATCTGGGAGCCAACGTCAAACATCAGTATCTAGATGTGGGAGACATTATATGAGGTAAAAAGTTTGGGATATATGGTTCAGGTCACTAATGATTGATCCAGTCTTCCTAGGGATGGGTGATGCTACACATGTGATAGAGGACATATCACTAGAGATTTCCCAACCCACCGAGTTGTTGAAAAGACGATGATGGATGGATCACCAAGGATGCATCACTGAGTGGAGAAAGTAGATCTGTCAGGTGGAAGACATGGTTGAATATCTTAGAAAGCTTCAGGAGGTAGAAAACATGTTAATATACTACCACCACCACCCCCAGGAGGTTCGTGATAGGCTTAGGGATCTAGAGGACATGGGTGGGGGTAGCAACATGTGATTGAGGCTTATGACCCAGGGACTCTAGGGATGATCTATGGTATCATCTATGTCTTTTATATCATAGATTCATTACTTATAGATACATATTAAAGTCATTATTTTCTCACCACATACCCTATATGTGCCCTTGAGAATATAGTATAATCTTTGACTCGACCCTTATGATTGGAGACACCTATGAGAGGAGAATCAATAATCACACACTTGTGATATTAATTTGATCTGACCATTTGAGGTGAGAGTTTTGATTTGAACCTCCTGGTGACATTGTTGATACCTTACAAAATCATTCTCATTATGGATTGGCTATAAACAGTCCATTCCTAGATTGAGTATTTTTTGAGAATGGAGTGGTGTGTCTGCTGTGATGGGATGAAGTTTTCCATTATTGTCCAAAGGGAAAACCCAGTTTCACAGGATGGACTCATGCATAGGAGGGTACATTAAATCACTAATGTGTCGGCTAGCCCTTCCCTCAGAGAAAAATGTGTTATAATCTTTCAGATCCTAGAATTACTGGTAGAGTATGAGGATGTCATTCCAGAAGATGTTCCAAGGTTACCACCTCAACAAGAGAAAGACTTCTGCATCTAATTACACCCTAAGATTACACGGATATCTACACCATCATTTCAGATGGATTCTATAGAGCTTCATGAATTGAGGGTGGATTTAGAGGATTTATAGAGGAATGGCTTCGTGAGACCAAGTGTTTCACCCTAGGAGGATCTTGTTTTTTCTTCAAAAAAGGAAGATGCGAGCTTGAGGTTGTGTGTGGACTATCGGTGCTTGAAATAGGTAAACATGAAGAATATATATCCACTACTATGAATTTATGACCCCCTCGATTACTTGATAGGGGCACGATGGTTCTCAAAGGTTGAAATTCACAAAGGATATCACCAACTACAAGTACGGGATGCGGATATACAGAAGATGGATTTCAGATGCCGCTACTATAACTTTGAGTACCTGGTGATCCCCTATGACATGAATGACACCCCGACAGTGTTCAAAGGACTCATGAACTAGATCTTTCAGCCTTAACTAGACCAGTTCATGATTTTATTCATTGATGATATCCTTGTGTACTTAGAGTCCGAGGATGAGCATGCGAGACACCTTTGGATGGTTTTGGACATTCCCTGAGAGCATCAGCTTTGTGAGAAACTCTTGAAGGTCTAGTTCAAGATTCAGTAAGTCCACTTTTTGGGATATGGTATCTTAGAAGATGGACAAGGTGTGGACTCGATCAAGGTTGAGGTAGTTCTATAATGGGATCCACCTAGAAGTGTGATGGAGGTATGGATATTCCTTGGTCTAGTAGGATATTATCGGAGATTAATACTGGATTTATCAAGGATATCAGTACCTATGACAACTTTGAATCAAAAGGAGCATCCTTTTTTATGGACAAAGAAGTTTCTTTAGTATTTTCAGTAGTTGAGTTAGAGTTTTACAAGAACTCTTATCCTAATATTTCTGGAGGAGGGTGTCGAGTACGTAGTGTTCTACGACGCATCAGTGACCAGACTTGGTTGTGTCTTGATGTAGAAGAAAGTGGTGATTGTATATGGTTCAAAATAGTTCAGACCACATGTGAATAACTATTTGACCCATGATCTTGAGTTGTCCACACTGGTCTTCGTGTTGATGATGTGAAGAGACTACCTGATGGGAGAGCAATTTATCATCTACTCCGACCACAAGAGTCTCAAGTATATCTTCTCTAAGAAGGATCAGAACTTGAGATAGAGGATATGGATAGAGTTCCTCCCGGATTATGACTTTGAAATTATCTATACTCCAAATAAGGTGAACATGGTAGAATATTCTCTTAGTATTAGATATAGTTAAATTTTTTTGAACAAGGATTTAGAGTAGTTGGCCTTGTTACAGTTATCCTTCATGGATGTAGATGATTTAGCTTAACCTCGGTTGATGGTTGTGGCCCCTCAACTCATACAAAGATTCAGGGAGGCACAACTTGAGGATATCTACTACAAGAACCTTCATGCGTATACTTCCAAAGGGCATGATCTCGATGGATATTCAAAATGTGGGAAGAAATAATTTATTTTTAGAGGATGCACAGTAGAAATAGTTGAATTACAGGAGTAGGTCTTGATGGAGTTTTATTGATCCCCTTTTGTGGTACATCAAGGTGTGGTGAAGAAGATTGAGGACCTTCGACATCATTTCTGGTGGCTAAGACTGAAGAAGGGAGTTGTAGAGTTTGTTTCTCAATACCTCACATGTCAACAAGTGAAGGATGAGCACCAGTTCTGGCGAGATTAACTCAATCCACAGAAGTGACAAAATGGAAGTGGGGTGAGATATCAATTGAATTTGTGATTTATTTACCACGTAATTCCCAAGTACATGATTACATCTAGGTTATCATTGACCAACTCACCACGTCTTCCCACTTCCTAGCTATTTGAAAGTTGTGTTCAGTGGAAAACTTGGGATGCCTCAATGTTCAAGAGATATTTGGACTACATGGAGTCCCATTACTGATAGTTTCTAATCATGATGATAGTTTCACATCCCTATTTTGTAAGGGATTACATGAGGCATTTGGTACTCAAATATGGTTGAGCATGGAATTTCATCTCTAGATGGATTTCCCGATGGAGCTGACCATTCAGGTTCTAGAGGACATGTTGCAGGATTTAATATTGGACATCGGTCATAGTTGGGAGGACCACCTTCGACTAGTGGAGTTTTCATACAACAATAAATACCACTCCACCATTGGGATGGATAAATTTGAGGCTCTGAACAAGTGACCCTACATGTTACCACTCTACTGAACTAACTTAGGAGAGTCAACACTCATGGGCCCATAGTTGGTACAATATACTACTGTGAAGCTGCAGATCATCCAGGAGTGTATGAAGACCACAAAAAGCCATCATAAATCTTATTCTAAAAGATGGTGGAGACCATTGGAGTTTTAGGAAAGAGACCATGTATTTGTTTGGGTCTCACATGGATTAGGGTTAAGGAGATTTTAATGGGGATAAAGTTTATATCTGAGGGTTATCAACACTTTTCAGATACTGTATATAATTAGAGAGGTGGTGTATCACTTAAATCTACCCCTTATGGTAGGACCAGATACACAACATCTTCCACGTGTTGTAGTTGAGTTGGTACGTTCATGACCCATCATATGTCTTCGACTAGGGGGAGCTGGGCATTAACATTGGATAAACCTTTACTGAGTACCCAGGAGAGATCAAGGATCAGAAGGACATAATCCTATGTGGGGGATCGATTCCCTTGGTACATGTTTAATGGCCGAATATAAATCTCTCGGAGATAACATGGGAGTGGCTGGATCTGACTCGTGTGCATTACACACATCTTTTTTGTATAGGCATTATTTTTGGCTTTTTGTGGATATAAATCCCCAAGGTGGGGAGAATTTAATGTCCCGTATTTTTTCTTTGTTTTGGTTTTAAATATTAAGTGGAGTTATTTTAAAACTAGGCACTGATATGACATGTGATTTTGAGGCCCATTGTGCCAATATAAAATATATTAAATAGCATGTGTGGGTAGTTTTCCTAAAAAAGTGGAATAACTTCTAAACAAATGTCTGCATTAGAAATATGAGGGCATAGTTGTATTGAGTGTTGCATCATTACCTAAGGTGAGGCCTAACATCTTCCATCATAGGTCGATTGCAAAAATTAAAATTTTTCACATTTTAAAGAATAAAATAAATTAATGATTTTTTAATATCCATGTTATAAAACAACACATCAATGGAGTGAAGAAATGATGCAACGAAGTGTTTTATATTAAAACATAAGAATCCTGGAAAGGGATGTAGGGTTAGAATTCATAACCCTGTATAAATCCCTAGAATCTCTAGAGAGGAACCTCAGAAAAATCTCTCAACGGCCGATGAAAATATGATGGATCAAGATCATTCTTGAAAGAAATCCATCGATAAATAATCCTCAATAATGAATGATCCAAATCTAAAGTAGGGTGTTGTGATATCAATTCCTTTTTTCCCATTCTTATAATCAACATTGAAAATAGATCAACCCACACACAGGTTCACCCGCAGTTTGATCACTCTTGAGGGATGACTTGATTATATGTTTGATTTTGAGATGATTATGATTAATGTTTTGATTAGTTAATTGATCATTAATACGATAATGAATCGAGTCCAAAATGAATAATGTTTGAGGTTCTTTCCTTGGGTTTGTTCTATGTGAGTTGTCTTCCCATTTTTCTTTTGCATTCTTTATTATTTGTCATAATATGAAAGGATGTTCATTTCACCGTTGATTTGTTGTTAAATAATCCGATATTGTAGATATGACATTGGGATGACATTGTTGAAGTGTGATGACGATGGGGATGGATGTATTGAAGCATTTTTGGAGATATCGTTTTTCTAGTGTTTTTCATGCGGGTGATCTGAATCGGATTATCGGGGCCTATTGAAGGCCCAACACTCACCAATTTGTTTCTATGATTTTGAAATGACCTTGGATATTCTGATTTAGGATTATAAACCCAATGGATCTAGCACTAGAAGATCGGCTGTGGTGCATGGTGGAAGATCTATGATTATGGGAAATTGTGATGAACAAGGCATGTATTCTGTTATACAAACTATGTGGGACTTGATGAATAGTGGATAGGATTGTTGGAAGAAGTAAGGTATCAACAAAGAATATCTCATATTTCACAAGGTGTGTGGGCCCTTCCCTAGGACTAGGCATGTATCTTCGGGGATACATAGACATGGGGTGGAGTACACGACATGTACTCCACACAACCAGACCCAAACAAGTTACAAAGGTTACCCTGTGTACTGAAAAATGGGTAGGGGACATGGGTTAAGGCTGTGTACTGGAACATGGAAAGAGTACATGGATCAGATCTCAGATAGTAAGACATGATGTGTGAAAATTTCTACACATCGTATATACCTCTTCTACAGAAATATTTTCCTAGAATGGGTTGTTGAACGCAGGTTACACATGGGGTCACGAGAAAAATCATGTGACCCTACTACACACCATGTATCCCTTTATACAAGGATTTATCTTCTTGTGAATAATATCTTGAAAAGGGTTTAGTAGGTTTGGTTCCCTTAATCCATCCCCATAATGATAGTAGGTATTGTTTCCTAATCACAAGAGTATGATCCCTTCAGCAAGACTTTCTGGTTAGTGTAGTCTGAATCCCCTCTAAAGTGCCTGGAGTAAGATTATTGATCTGTTATAGTGCCCTAAGTAGAGTCTTGGTATTGGTATGACCAATACTACTAGAAGTTGATCATCTACATAGCTAGTGAATTTGAATGAGTTTTGGTATCACCCCATGGCTCTGATAGTGATCCTCATATATGTATCGTGATCTTCCCCCACTCATGGAGTGAGTTCTACAAGAATGAGTGTATCATATTCCCTCTTAAAATCATTCTATATATCTCTCTCATGATGGTTACTGATGAATATAACTTATTGAGCAGATGTATTCAATGCTATTATATTTAGGAGTGCGTTCTCCCAGATGAGTGATTTGTGGAATATTTAGACTGGATCTCTAGTGGCGGTATGTAGTATTTGTGGCTTACCTATAGACAGTTGGTATGGGCTTGAGTACATTTGGATATTCAGGTTATATATGTTGTAGATATATATTATGTAGATATTACTATATCTAATTTTTTTTTATCTCTTTGGGGTTTCGAGATGTCGTACTAAGTATTGAAATACTCACCCGTGGACAGGATTTTCCTGCACGTGTTAGGTAGTGTGTGGATGATAGAACTTTTGATAGAGTCCAGGGAATACCAGGACAAGATACGGCTTTGTGAGTTCAGACAGGCTGAGGTGTTCCTATATCTGTGATTAGTTTTCCCAGTACCTACATTGTTTATAGGTTGGACTTTGTAGTTTTTAGACTCTTTCATTTGGTTGGCTTGTATTCTAGCCAGGTTTACTTTACTACACTTTACATTTCTATCGTACTTTGTTGGTTATGTTTTGTGGTATGCATTCATTTGGTTCCTTAGTTGTTTTTACATTAAAACATTTGTGGCTTGGAGACTTGTGTGTGTGTGTGTGTGTGTGTGTGTATAGGTACATAGGTTGTGCCTTGCATGTTAGTGGTATGCCTACTCGGTGCTAGTCATCATCCCCTGACCTATTGGAGGAGGTTTTGGGGAGTTCTGAAATGGCCCCCTAGGATGGGTCATGTAACTAAACAATATAAATAGATGTTCTGATAAAAAATACCATAAACTATAGAAATAGTTTCTATTTCTAGAACTCAAGCATCTAACTATAAGGTACACGATGCTCTCCAGTTTGAAAATCTCTAAAGAGAACCCCTAGGGAAAGGTTTAACCTTAGTTGGCTAGACATGCACTTTGTGTGGTCTATACAATATTAGTTACATATAAAACAGAAAAGGAACAAAACTTTTCCAGTTTAAACCCCATAAAAGGGTATCATGATAAAAATCTATGTCCATTCTAGTTAATCTTTTCCTATATGAAACATAGGCTAAAGATTAAGTAATCTAAAATAGAAAAATATAAATATTGTAGGGATATATTTTAAATAGGATATATTTTATTATTTTAGGGATCATTATTTTCTCCTGAAAAAAAAATCAATCTATGATCACTATGTCAACCAAATCAAGAAGAAATTAGTGTAATTTCCCTATGGGTCATAAATTTACCCAAATTATTATTTCAAACCAGACGATATTAGGAAAACTAGAGCAGATATTTCAATAAGGAATCTCATGTCAATAGTAATTCATGATAATTCTCAAGGTAAATCTATCATAATTCAATTCCTTAAATCCATGTGTTTGGGTTTACATGGGATCATAAAAAGTAAGGGTATCATTGATGTTCTAAATAATATCAATTAAATGATTCTCCATTCACATCCTAAATGATAGAAATCATGAAAATGGTTTGAAATGTTTGAAAAGGTTTTTTACATTGATAATGTACCAAAATATGGACGAATCTCTACCAGCCACGATCCCTCTCATGAATCCTCAATCAAATTGTGGTTTATTAAACTATTGTCCCATTACCACATTTTCTCATGGTATTACTTAAAAAGTGATGAATTCAACTCCATAGAGGACATGTATTTGAGAAATTGATCAATGGAATCAATTACGGCCTTGAAAATCTTCACCATTGCTTCCACTTGGCAACAAAATCAATTTTTTTCTTATCCACTACGTCAAAGACCCTATATTTCTCCAACATATTTTTCTATTAGGTTTTTAGTTCACTATAAAACCAACATATCTCCTATTGAAAATGACCTATTTCAAATTGAAACAAACCAATATCAACCTTTTCAGTGTTCATCTTGTTTCAGTGATCTATTTCCTCCACAATGTAGTTGAAAGCCTCATTGAGGGCTTTTTCCCACCTATGTTCGACTGAAGATGAATCCACTGGTACAACTAACCTCATTTTGGGTCCCTTCTCTACTCTCTTAAGGAAATCACTTCTTTTACAAGGGAATGGAGATCTGTATAGTCAAATCCCCTATAGATGAGGTAGGTAAACATGTACCTAAAATGACCTAGTAATACCACCAACTCCTCTAAAGGGCCTTCCAAGATTAGGGTCCAAATATCCACCCACACTTCCCCCAAATTAGTTTTTAGAGAATCACAAACTCTAGGCCTTGACTCAAGCTTAATTTGGGAACATGAATATATTCTGAGGGTAACTCACATATTGAGGGACTTATACAAATAGCCTTCAATGAATTGGGTATAGAGATGAACTCCGCATTAGTAAGCTCATTCTGGGTAATTCCTAATGAATTAGGGACTGAAACTTATAATAATTGAGGTGAAGGTACTATATTAAGAGTCACAAAGTATTATCAGTTAGTAGGTGAATAATATGATGTTTTCAAGTAGTAAATGTCTCTGAATAATGTTGGAAACAAATATTTATCATCCTCATCATTTTAAATGTTTTCTCCCTTACCCCATCTTTAGGGGAAGAGGAGACTCCCTCTTGTGAATTGAAATATGGTGGAACCACTGATGTATTCTCCTTCATCAAACATCTATCATTACCTTTAAGAGATATAAGATAGAATAAACATTAAAAGACATAATAAAAAGTGGAAAACTATTTTTAGTCTCTATAATATGAAAAGGCACAAAATACCTCTAGAAGTGTGCTTTTCGGTGTCGGGTCAAATTGCATGACCACATGAATGTCAGCAAAAGGCACTTGGTCTGACCATGCTGGCACGTCAACTATTTACACTTCCTGACTTACTTGTTCCAATAATGAATATTTTATTGGAGAGATATAATTCTGACACAAATACTTAGGAATACAAGTGTGATCTTCCAAGAAGGCTTTGTGGGGACTTGCACATTTTTTAAAAACCATAATGAGCTAATGAGGAAGAACCCCAGAAGGGGTTGATGTTGAAGGCTTTGAGTTTGAAACCAATGGAAGTGTAGATTATGATTCCTTAGGAATGGATGTTGTCACCCTCATCAGTGACATTTTACCCAAGGATCACTCGTCATTTTTCCTTTGGTTATTTCCCAAGTGGGTTCTAGTGTGTTTACCCCTAATAGAAAATATTTGGGATGGTGGGAGTGACTTTTCCACTATATTTTACTATGATAACCACATAAATAAAAAAGGTACTGGTATGAAATAAATGGCTGCACATCCTTCTAAATATGGTAGAAAGGATAGTTTTACAACTTCCACGATGATATGTTGGCCTTTTTCATCCATGAAAACCTTCATCATTCTAGTAACCACAATTTGTGGCACCAAAGGTGGGTGTTGGATCTATCCAATCACACTTTCTTTCATCAAGTCAAGTCCTCAAGGGAAATAACTTTCCACAATGAGATATTTTTTAAAGGAGATTACCATGGGAGAAGTACAAAAATATATGTCTTTCAAGGGTATATTGTCCTTGAAAAGTATCCCCCAGAGTACATCATGTTATTTATCATCCCTTTAGTTTCTCTATTTCTTAAATGTAATGGAAAATACTAGTCTGTATATAGCTTTTCACACAGGAACCACAAACTTCACAGTTTCCCAAGTTGACACATCTCATGGTTAAAAAATTATTGATAAATGTCTAACCACATTGTGAGTAAGCCCTGAGGTGTTTTATTTAATAGAATCATGTTTCATTTCAATCCTTGGATTGGATTTGGCAGTCCGTGGAAAATTTAATACCTTAGGTACTGTTGTGTGTAATTTCTCATTCAAATACACGAAAATCCAAATATCATAATAATGTTGATATATACCAATATCATCTTCATTTGGATGAAATTATATCTAATTTTTCATATCATATCTGGTAAATAACAACAAAAAATGGAGATCCACCATTCGATGATTTCTAGACCAAATGGGAAGATGGTTGGGGCATTATTTTTGAATGCATAAAAACTAATGACTGAACTGACATGGAGAATACCGTTCAAAAATAATTCTATCATAAATTATAGTAGAAAGTAATCCCACACGAATTATCATAATATAAGCCAGATGTATTGTGTTCCCCCATGAATTTTAAGTTATACTACAATTTTCTATCCCATAAATGTTGGAATATAAGTGGTTGTGATGGCTTTGGAAGGACCTGATTTTCCAATCCATTAATTTTAAGAGCCTCACCCCATTGATGCACTAAAAAAAGAATAAAACTGATTTTTGGTGTGTTATGGATTCTCATGTATTCATATATTCGTAATTGATCCCCCATCCTACCCCATAGCACATAAAAAGGGACAGAAAAATATTTTTGGGGATCTTCCCCTATAAATATGATGTAGGTGGTGGTATAATTTTTTCCAAAAAATGAATTTCAAACCCAACATACCTCCCTCATGCCATAGATCGTTCATTATAAATGTGAAAAAACTGATTCCAAAAATCTCTTGGGATGGTAGTAGGTACCAGCTTTGGTATATAGTATGAAATCTAGCCAACTAGATGGATCAGTCGATCCTGGGAATAACCTCACACCATTAGTTGGGGAACAATCCCTCTTCAACTAAAGATGATTATTAACCCTCAATACTATGGGAATATTATGGGAGATAAGCCTTTAGATTCCTTGATTTGAAATATCATGTCCACTACTTAAAAAGGGATGTATTCCCCAGGGAGAAGGGCCTCCCCAAGGAACATTTTAGCTGGCCTAATCATCTCCCTAGTAATGGGAGGGGTCCTCTATACTTTATCCCAAATAGAAGATGGATGGATAAATTCATCATTCATATTACCTAATATAGGTGCACCATAGATCTACATGATATCCCAAAGACAAATGCATACTTTGACATACATAATATGAAATGAGTTCATATATGGCTTTCATAAAATGACCAAGTCTACTAACAAAATATTATTACAAGAAGTGAAGTCTTGGAAGATCTATATGGCTTCATAAGTGCCAATGTTTTTTAGATCCCTAGAAAATTTGGAAGCAGTATGCTGCACCTATAAGGGATAGTCCCAGTCCATCTCAAAGCTCCATCCTGATCAAAGGTCGTCACTTAGAAACCAAATGAACCATTGGTTTATATAACATTTACACATTCTTAATCGGTAAATATGGATGTTATAATAAGATTTAGGGTGGTTCCCTCTAATATCAATTAGCATAAACTTTATTTTATAATCAAATGAACATTTCTACTCAGTCTTAAGGTTGAAAATGTGGGAGATATTTTCTTTGAATATATTATGGGTCCTCATGACCCAAGAGGAAGGCATGATCAACAACTAAAGTGGAAGGATTCGAGAATCATTTTTAATACCAATCCCATAATGGAGTAATAATTCCAAATGGGGATATTTTATAGGAATTATTCCAATCATATCTAGCTCATTCATCTGGGAAAATAGGATGACAATATGATTTCTGACATTTACACTTGATACTATGGAATTCTACTGATTCACCACTACTACAATCTACTTTTGTGATGGATAAAGTGAACTGGAAACCGTATATAAAGAATAATAATCATATGAAAGATGAAAAATGAACCTTTATAAAATAATCACATAACCCAAATAGTATCATACGAATCGCATGTACTATATAAGGGTCTATGATCACATGACCCGATATTGGTCTCACGAATCGCCTGACCCATAAGTAATATCATGATGGTGTAACCTGATGTAGGACTTATGATCATGTGACTATAAGGTGGTCATGCAAATCGCATAATTATTATTTGGTCATGTGACATAACTAACATATAATGTGAAGCCCATGGGATATCTATTTGGATTAGAATATGATCTATGGTTCAAAAAAATACTAGAAATTATTTCATGTATTGTTGGAGAAATGATAAAAACTTAATAACATGGTGATATCACGTGACTAGATCTCGTGAATGGTTCTCAAGACATGGGTTATGAGAAGTGGTCTTGCAAAGAAGCCATTCGAGAGAGGAGATCGAAATATCTCTGAATGTTTTAGCCACCAATTTAATGAGTTTTCCCCCACTCCTCTATATATAGGATTCTCTGCTGAATACCAATGGTCACCCAGAAGATGAAAAGATTCATGGAACACTGACCAGTGGAAAAACAAAGGACTTATACTTTCCTTAGAACCTAATCCTTTTCCCAACATACCTCTATTATGAGGAGGTGGTTTTTTATTCCCACCAAATGGGAATAAAAAATTTTAGGATCGAAGAAATAACTAATGAATATGTATTATTTTATCCAAACGATGAAGTAATGATTATCATACACACATGGTGATCAGTTTTCTGGGTTACATGTATAACATTACTACCAATAAGACATGTTATCAAATGATCCTGGTAACATCACCTGAACAAGTCACGTGCCTCATGTGATCTATTCATGATCATGAAAATCCTTTGTGACAACACCACATAGTCCTATGAAGGCTTTCAGATGAGTTCCTCCAATCATGAAACATGTAAACCGATAGATTCATTACAATTACAAAAATCCCATTATTAAATTAAAGATAAAAATGTAGAATCACCATGTGATGGGTGTTTCATTGATTTCCACATGAAGGGATCATATGACCCACATGATCAGTTCAACAATAAAGCAATATCCCTAGAAGAAGTTTGGTCCTGCCAATATAACTCCTTTGGGTTTGTCACATTCATCAAGAGAAGGCCATTGGACACATCCATTTAATCATACCACACCCTTGAGACACATATACAATAGGAGTGACTATCTGTCAAAATTCTCACATTCCGTCATGAGATCCATTATTGAAAATGTGATGACTTGACAGAAAACCAATGGGAAAAAGATGAAGGTCTTGCAATATGGCTGATAAAAATGATATAAAATGTTGAAGTCTCATTTGAAATGAATTTACCTTATTTTTCATGCGAAGGGTGTATGTGATATACATGATCAGTCAATTGATCATATCAAATACTTGCCAACATGTTGACCTCATCACATGAAGGCATTTAGAAATTTCACCTATTTAATGCAAAGGATCTTGAACCTGACCATTTAATCATGTGATACCCTCATAGAAAATTGATGTTCAAGATCCAAAATCCTAATAAAATAAAAGTTTAAAATGGTGGAAACCTTATGAGAAGTAAATTTACGATATTTTTCTTGTGAATTACCTCCATCTAGTAAACTTGATATCAAAAAGGTCCCAATACAAGTCTCACTGGATGACATAAAAACCTCTTCAGCAGCCTTCCTGATATCACAATGACTCCCGGAAATGTCAATCTGATCTTTGGAATTCTTTTCGACATTTCACTTGGATTATGGAAATTTCACTTTTAAAATAAATCGGTATAATAAATATGGAGATAAATGATTGATATTTTTGTTGTTGTTAATCATTGAACACAAAAATTATGTCATGGTTGACTCATTGTAGGTTTATGTGAAATTCATGATGCTCCACAGACACAAGATCATATCAGTGATATATTCACCATGTGAGGAGGCATATTATTAGTTTGGTGATACCAATAAATTTATCTACCTCGACACAAAAAAAGGTCATAGATGTGAGAGAAGACTTCTTGGAGTTGAAATCCATACAATCTCAAGGGTCTTCCACCAAGTAAACTTAGTGAATGACTTAAAGGATTGTATGGAATGTATAAATTCTTTTTATGATCACTCTATTTGTAACGACCTAAAGTTTCTCAATGGAAATTCCCTTTTTATATTTATGTAATAAAATAACATGAAAACACAACATAATGAACTACTAAGTGATAAGTGACCTTTAATCATAAGTTTTTCACTTCTGTGTTTGGAATTTCGAAAATGCGACATACACGGTTGTGTTCAAGATGATTTTTGGAGTCTAATGAAACCAAAATAATTTTTGGTGAATTGTGACCTAACCTTATGAATAGTAACATACCCTTATGAATAGTAATATGAACATTTTTAATAGTAAATCATCCAAAATAAGAGTAAAATTAACTATGAATAATTAAATAAAATTTAGACATCTTAGAAAGTGACAATTTGACCTTAGTAAATATTTTGGTATTTTGTAAGTCATAAATAATTAATTATAATTAATTAATTAATTTAAAAGAAAATTTATTTCCCTAAAATGTATTCATAAATTATTTAATCAATGTATTATATTTTTTAGATAACCTTATAAGACCCTACATAATTTTTTAAAGCACTATAAAACCAGTTTTAATCTTAAAAACTGTTTTTAGTAAATTATGATTTTAATTAAATATTAAATTAATAATATATAGAAAATTATTTTTGAAAAATGGAATTCATTTTTGGATTCTACACGTCAAAAAAAATTTGAGGTAACTTTTTGGGATTTTTCTGAGACACTTGAATGTTTTTGGAATAGTAGAATCTGAAAATTTACAATAAATGCTAAATAATGGATTAATTGAGTCATCAATGATGCTCTGCAGATGTAAGAACACTTGGTTCGAGATCACATGATAAGATTACTATTTTTGGTCAGATAATACTCACTATTACTTGTCTTGTGGAGAAATAATAAACTAATGAATTTTATATTAAGAAAACCCCTCTCCCCTCCACTATAAAAGCCACCCTTCACACCCTCAATTCCTCACACATCTCAAGTTCCAAGCCTTCTCTAAACTCTGCCCAAAAACCTTCCATAGCCCCTCCCCCACGTCTAATAACTTCTTTTCTCATCAAAAGTCCATGATGAGTCTCTTAAGGAGGTTCTCAAGAGAAGGATTCAAGAGGTAATTTCTCTCCCTCTTCACCTTTAATTTTCTTTAAAGTTCAAGTTCATTTCCTGATATCTCCCCACATATATTCATCCAAATGGTATTGTAACTCCATTATTATACATATAATTTAATTTTATTATTCTTATGGGATATTATATCATCCAACCCCTTTCTCTCTTCCTTTTATTTTATTAAAGAGAACGTTGTTCTTAAGGTGTTAATTTATCACATTCAAGAACGACATGCTTTCTTCTTCAATTTCTACTTTCAGATCTGGTAATGAAACCATTTTTATGGTTGAACCAGAGTATTTTATATGTATTATGTCCTATTTAATGTCCTGTAAATAATCTATGGCCATATTACTAAGTGATAAGTTAAAACAAGTTCGTTGTGATCGAAAAACTGCCCAAATTGACCCAATAACCATCATTTAATTCTTATCAAATGATTCATCCACATTGATCTAATATAATTCATTATAAGATAATTAAAAATCCTTTAATATCATTATTGACATCCAATATCATTTCAGGATGTTTATTCATGTTCTAGCCGAACATCAATTTATGAATTCAAGTGAACCACCCAAGAAAAACCATAAAAATGAACATCCCCGAACAATGTCTTTAAACTCTATAAGTCATCCAAAGGAACATAAAATGACATAATGAAACCAGAATGAACCTTATTAATCTATAAAAGGTTCTGAAATTTCTAATTAATGAATATAATGTCATTATAGAGGACATTAATGAAAAGGAAGCATTTGGATACAAGGTAAGGGGAAATTCTCAAACCCAACTTTCGTCTTTTAGGTTCTACCTATTTCACTCCATTTTTGATATGGTCACTCCTTAAAGATAATTTGTTCATAATTTTCTTACCATTTCTGCGATATACATGTTTTATAATGATGTTTATGTCAATCCAAATGTTTTCTAAAAGAACTCTTCTTTTAAGAACTAAACTTTTACCTCTCACTCATTATTGATGGTTCTTGTATCAAGTATGTTGTTCCCTCTTTCTTTTGGGAACCCAAAGCTTAAGAATGTATTCTTATGAGTTGAAACCCATTACTTTCCATGGTTTGGTTATGTTTGTTTTTGATATGTTTTTTATGTGGCAGCCATGATATTGATAATGTTTTGATGTGACGGGTGCTCCTGGAATTATATAGCGTAATATGAATGTTTGAATGTGATGGGTGCGCCTGGAATTATACAGAGATCCAATGCATTGGGTAAAGTTATGAATATCATGAGTAAATGTGAAATTATGTGTGAACAAGATCCTATCTTGGTTCACAAGTATGTGTGGTAGTTAACCACTAAGACATGATGTTTCTTGTTTTATGCATTGCCACATTTCAAGTCTTTTATTTATTCTACTCTCATGTTCAAGATCTTTTTCCTATGTTATGATTATGCTCCCCCCCATGCTATATTATTCTTATCTATCCTCTTACTCGGCTTCTAGATCACCCCTTTTGATGTATATCCAGAGGTGGCTACATGTACTAAGGAGAGGAAAAGTTCCAATAAGAAGCTATAGAAGAAGAAATTAAATAAATGTTTATGCTTGATATTGTATTTGTTATGTGTGGTCATAGCTTTCCCAAGACACTAAACCTTCGGATCCTATATGTTTAATACTATTATGTTTTTTATCTTTGAAATGATTTAATATTAATGTAAGAAATGGTCGGGTAAATATATTTGGTATCAGAGGAAAGGTTTAGTTAATTTGGGAATTAGGATTAGTGAACCCTAGAGAAAACCTATTGCATGAGACTAAGTACAGATATGAACACAAGAATATTTACCTAGGGATCCCATATATTATATTTTTGGTATAAATTATTTAAATTAATAATTTATTCATGAATTTTTTACTTATGTTTTCCTTTAACCTTTTCAATTTTAGAAAATGGTGGGAACCAGGAGAAATCAGGCCAACAACTCATGCGAGGTCCATTGCAACGATTGCACAAACGACATTCCCAATGATATGGGAGGTGGAGTTTATAACTTCACGGTTATGCTTACACAATTATCTCAGGATATTAACAATAACCATAATAATGGGGAACATCATCCTTCACCAAAGAGGGAGAAACTGGATATCGAATGTTTTATGCGGCAACGACCACCGACATTTAGTGGATCTTCCAATCCACTAGTAATGGAACAATGGGTTAACTCCATGGAGAAGATCTTTTCTGTTCTTCACTGTTCTATGATGGAGAAGGTGACCCTAGCAGTTTATCATCTAGAGGGAGAATCTGATCAATGGTGGGATTTGATTAAGAAGACCAAGCCAAGGTAGAAAATTGAAGAAATGGAATGGTAAGACTTTAATATAATTTTTCTAAATAATTACTTCCCATGAACTCTTCATATGAAGATGGAGAGAGAATTCATAGAGCTAAAGAAAAATGAAGGAGAATCTGTCACAACCTATGAATCTAATTTCACAAGGCTAGAAGTTACACTTCGGGTTTTGTTATCAACAATGATAGAAAAATTGATAAACTCTTTAGTGGATTAAAACCACACATTCTAAAGGCTCTTGTAATTATAGACTTTGGGAGTTATGAAGAAGTTTTTTGGTGTGCTCTCAAAGTGGAGATGGAGTTCAGATAATGGTCCCATGGCTATGGGTATAAGAAATGAAAGATAGAGTTTCAAGCCCGTGGATATAACGATAAAGGTGGGAAGAAAAATCAATGACCCACATGCCAAAAATGTGGAAAGTTGCACCATGGGAACTGCCTCAAAGGGATGGCGAAATGTTTCAAGTGTGGGAAAGAAGGAAACCATGCTCAAGAGTATTGAAAAGATACGAAAATGAAGGAGAATGTAGTTGATGAAAGGAGAGAACCACTCATGGTTCAATGCTACAATTGTATGGAGAAAGGGAACTATGAAAACCAGTGCACTAAACCTCGAGTTTTGGAGGGTAATCAGCGTTAGTAGCCACCAAAGCCAAAGGAACAAGGGAAGTCTTTTTCCATCACTACTGCATAGGTGGAGCATGATAATGAAGTCGTACAAGGTACAATTCCTATAAACTCAAGAATGGCCAAAGTCTAATTTGTTTCTGGTTCTACTCAATCCATTATATCTTGCAAGTTTTCTAGAACTATAGAATCGAAGCCCCAAAACCTTGAAGTAGAGATATCTGTAAAAACACCAAGTGGTGCAATAATTGCAACCCAAGTGTTTGAATCCTCTCCTGTTGGCGTATGTGGGAAGATTCTTCCCGAAAATCTTGTAATTCTTCCCTTGGTGGAATTCGACGCTATAATTGGAATGGAGTGGCTCTCGTTATATAGATCACATATGAACTGTAGGTAAAAGGAAATATCTTTTCATATTCCAAATCATCCCATGCTCCTCTAAAAATGAATGGAAGATCATGAATCTCCTTTGAAAAATCCTTCAATGGTGTGGGTGTTGATTCCCTATGAAGAATCATACCTCATCCAAATGGTTGAGTCGAAGGAAAGTGCCAACCTTGAGGAAATGCCCATCGTGAGGGAATACGATGATGTATTTCCTGAAGAGTTACTCTGAATTCCCCCGGATCGTGAGGTAGAGTTCTCAATTGGACTTGTAACTGAAGCTACTCCTTTCTCAAAGTGTCCCTATAGGATGGCTCCTATCGAACTGGAGGAGTTAAAGAAGCAGCTTCAAGAGAATCTGGACAAAGGGTTCATACGCCCTAGTGCATCAACATGGGGTGTGCCAGTGCTCTTTGTGAAGAAGAAGGATGGAACAATATGGCTGTGTATCGATTATCAGGAACTTAACAATATCACCATAAAGAACAACTATCCTCTCCCAAGGATTGATGACTTGTTCGACCAGTTAAGAGGAGATCAATACTTCTCAAAGGTGGATCTTCGTTTGGGATATCATAAGATGAAGTTGAAGAAGGAAGATATTTAGAAGACTGCCTTCCGAACAAGGTATGGGCACTATGATTTTTTGGTGATGCCCTTTGGAATTACTAATGCCCCTGCAATCTTCATGGATTTGATGAATAGAGTCTTTAGAAATTACCTTGACAAATTTTTGGTAGTGTTTATCGATGATATTCTCATCTACTCTAAGAGCAAGGAGGAACATGAAGAACATCTAAGACTTGTGTTGGTGACATTGAGAAAGGATAAGTTGTATGCCAAGTTCAGAAAGTGTGACTTTTGGATGAAGCAAGTCAGATTCTTAGGATATGTGATCATAAGTGAGGTAATTTATGTGGATCCTTCAATGATAAAGGCGATTGAAGAATTGAACAGGTCCTCTAGTGTCACAAAAATCCATAGTTTTCTTGGATTAGCTAGGTACTGCCGACATTTTGTGAGAGACTTCTCAAAATTGTCAATCCCGCTATCTATGTTAACAAGGAAAGGGGTAATGTATGTCTGGATGGAAGAATGTGAGGGAAGATTCAAGGAGTTGAAGAGAAGGCATATCACTGCACTTGTACTCACACTACCGAAAAGTGGAGAAAGTTTTGTGATATACTGTGATGCTTCAAAGATAGGCTTGGGTTGTGTACTCATGAAAAATGACAATGTGATAGCCTACGCCTCACGATAGTTATATATCCATGAGAAGAACTACCCGACGCATGATCTAGAGATGGAATCCGTGATTTTTGCCTTCAAAATTTTACGGCACTACCTTTATGGCGAGAAGTGAGACATATAAACTGACCACAAGATCCAAAAGTATATATTCACACAAAAGGAGCTCAACATGCGTCAAAGGAGATGGTCAGAGCTAATAAAGGATTACGACTTCTCTATTCACTAGCATCCTGGAAAGTCAAACATGGTAGCTGATGCTCTAAGCAAAAAATAACCTGCTACTCTATCCATGTTACAGATTGAGAAAGACCATGCCTTCATGGATATAAAAATAATGGATTTTAGAATCATAGGGGAAGGGGATACATCCTACCTTTCCAAAATGATTGTGAACCCATCCATCCAGGAGAAGATTAAGGAAGCACAATGAGATGATGTGGAGATACAAAAGAGGGTGAATGTAGTAAAGGAAGGGAAGCTGCAAGAGTTCCTTATCGACAATGATGGTGTGATTAGGTTTGGAACTTGTATTTGTGTGACTTTATCACCAGGGATAAAGAAGGATCTTTTTGATAATGCATATATCTCAACTTTTTCTATCCATCTTAGGAGTACCAAGATGTACTGTGATCTCTGAGAACACTTTTGGTGGAATAACATGAAGAAAAAGATTGCAGAATATATATCAAGGTGCTTGGTATGTCTGCAAGTTAAAGTTGAGCGACAAAAGTCCAAAGGTATGATGCAGCCATTGCCTATACCCATGTAGAAATGGGAAAATGTTACTATGGACTTTGTAACAGGTCTCCCAAAGACGTCAAATGGAAATAATGCGTTATGGGTTATGGTTGACCGACTCACCAAGACTGCCCATCTTATCGCTATTTGAAAAGATCTATTTTCTGAACAACATGCAAAGATATATGTGAAGGAAGTGGTGAGACTGCATGGTGTTACACACTCAATTGTCTCTGACAGTAATCCATGGTTCACATCTAAATTCTGGAGGAGCCTTCAACTTTCATTGACTGCTGAAATATATTTCACCACGGGCTATCACCCCCAAACTGATGGTCGGTCTAAAAGGACTATTCAGATGCTTGAAGATATGCTAAGAGCCTACTCTCTTGAATTCAAAGGAGGTTTGGATCATAATCTCCCATTGGTTGAGTTCTCATACAACAATAGCTTCCACTCGAGTATTCATATGGCTCCATATAAAGCTCTGTATGGAAAGAGATGTAGAACTCCAACCTCTTGGCATGAAGTTGGTGAAAGAAAGCTAATTGGACCCGATTTGGTTCAAGAGATGATAGAGAAGGTTCATGTTATATAGAAACATATCAAAGCTGCTCAAAGTCGTAAAACGATCTATGCTGACAACTGTCGAAGGGACTTGGAGTTCGACGTTGGAGATAATGCCTTCCTTCGAATATCTCCATGGAAGAAAGTCATGCGATTCAGGAAGAAATGGAAGCTAAGCCCAAGGTATATTGGCCCCTTTGAGATCCTTGACCGCATTGGAGTTGTGGCCTATCGTCTTGAACTTCCACCAAATATGCATAAAGTTCATGATGTGTTTCATGTATCACTACTGAGGAAGTACATACCAGACCCCTCACATGTACTAAACTCAGAGGTGGTGCCGTTGGAAGATGATCTCTCCTATGAGGATCAACCAATAAAGATTCTGGATCGAAGAGATAAGGTTCTACGCAACAAGACAACCCATCTTTCCAAAGTGTTGTGGAGGAACCATAATTTTGATGAAGCAACTTGGTAACCAGAAGAGGCAATGAAGGAGAAACCCCCTCACCTGTTTGTGTAAAGTGAAATTTTAGGGGAGAAATTTCTTAAGGGGGGGAATAATGTAATGACCCAATGTTTTTCAATGGAAATTCCCTTCATATATTTATGTCATAAAATAAAATTAAAACGCAACATAATTAAATACTAAGTGATAAGTGACCTTTAAACAAAATTTTGTCACTTCTGTGTTTGGAATTTCAAAAATCTGACATACACGGTAATGTTCAAGATGATTTTTGGAGACTAATGAAACAATAATATTTTTTTGTGAATAGTGACCAAAACATATGAATAGTAACATACCCTTATGAATATTAATATGACCATTAAAAATATTAAATCATCCAAAATGAGAGTAAAATTACATATGAATAATTAAATAAAATTTAGACATCTTAAAAAGTGACAATTTGACCTTATAAAACGTTTTGGTATTTTTTAAGTCATAAATAAATAATTATAATTAATTTAATAATTTAAAAGAAAATTTATTTCCCTAAAATCTATTCATAAATTATTTAATCAATGCCTTATTGTTTTTAGATAATCGTACAAGACCCAACATAATTTTTGAAAGCACTATAAAATCAGTTTTAATCATAAAACTGTTTTTAGTAAATTGTTATTTTAATTAAATATTAAATTAATAATAATTAGAAAATTGTTTTTGAAAAATGGAATTCATTTTTGGATTATATGTGTCAAAAAAATGGATGGGGTAAAGTTTTGGGATTTTTCTGAAATACTTGAATTGTTTATGAATAGTAGAATCCGAAAATTTATAATAAATGCTAAAAAATGGATTAATTGAGTCATCGATGATGCTCTGCTGATGTAAGCCCAATTTTTTGGGATAAAATGATAAAATAACTAGTTTTGGTAAAGGAATACTCACTATTACTTGTCTTTTGGAGAAATAATAATTTAATGGATTTTATATTATGAAAACCCATCTCCCCTCCACTATAAAAGCCACCCTTCACACCCTCATTTCCTCACACCTCTCAAGCTCCAAGCCTTCTCTAAACTCTACCCAAACACATTCCCTAGTCCCTCCCCAACTTCCAAGAGCTTCTGATCTCGTCAAAAGACCAATCATAGGCCCTTAAGGAGGTTCTCAAGAGAAGGATTCAAGAGGTAATTTCTCTCCCTCTTCACCTTTAATTTTCTTTAAAGTTCAAGATCATTTCTTGATCTCTCCCCACATATATTCATCCAAATGGTATTGTAACTCCATTATTATACATATAATGTAATTTTATGATTCTTATGGGATATTATATCATCCAAACCCTTTCTCTCTTCCTTTTATTTTATTAAAGAGAACGTTGTTCTTAAGGTGTTAATTTATCACCTTCAAGAATGACATGCTTTCTTCTTCCATTTCTACTTTCAGATCTGGTCATGAAACCATTTTTATGGTTGAAACAGAATATTTTATATGTATTATGTCCTATTTAATGTTCTGGAAATAATATATGGCCACATTACTAAGTTATAAGTTAAAACAAGTTCGTTGTGATCGAAAAACCGCCCAAATTGACCCAAATAACCATCATTTAATTCTTATCTAATGATTCATACACATAGATCTAATATAATTCATTATAAGATAATTAAAACTCCTGTAATATCTTTAATGGAATTTAATATCATTTTTGGATGTTTACCTATGTTCTACCTGAACATCAGTTTATGAATACAAGTGAAACACCCAAGAAAAACCCTAAAACGAACATCCCCGAACAATGTTTTTAAACTCTATAAGTAATCCAAAGGAACCTAAAATGAAATAATGAAACCATAATTAACCCTATTAATGTGTAAAAGGTTCTTTAATTTATAATTAATGAATATAATGTCATTATACAAGACATTAAAGAGAAGGAATCATTGAGATACAAGGTAAGGGGAAATTCTCAAACCCAAGTTTCATCCTTCGGGTTCAACCTCTTTCACTCCATTTTTTGATATGGTCACTCCTTAAAGATCATTTGTTCATCATTTTCATTCTATTTCTGGGATATAAATGTTTTCTAATGAAGTTTATTTCAATCCAAATGTTTTTCAAAATAACTCTTCTTTTAAGAACTCAACTTTTACCTCTCATTCATGGTTGATGGTTCTCGTATCAAGAATGTTGTTCCCTCTTTATTTTGGGAACCCAATGCTTATGAATGTATTATTATGAGATGAAACTCATTTCTTTCCATGGGATGGTTATTTTCATTTTTGATATGTGTTTTATGTGGCATTCATGATAACTATAATGTTATGATGGGACGGGTGAGCCTGGAATTATATAGCGCAAGATGAATGTTTGAATGTGATGGGTGTTCCAGGAATTATATAGCTCTCCAATGAATTGGGTAAAGTGATGAATCTCATGAGTAAATGTGAAATGATGTGTAAAAAAGATTCTAGCTTGGTTTACAAGTATGTGTGGTAGTTAACCACTAAGACATGATGTTTCATTTTGATGCATTGCCACATTTCATGTCTTTTATTTATGCTCCTCTCATGTTCATGATCTTTTGCCTATGTTATGATTATGCTCACCCCATGCTATATTATACTTATCTATCCTATCACTGGGCTTCTAGCTCACCCCTTTTTATTTATATCCTCAGGTGGCTTCATGTACTAAGGAGAGGACAAGTTCCAATAAGTAGCTAAAGAAGAAGAAATTAAATAAATGTTTATGCTTGATGTTGTATTTGTTATGTGTGGTCCTAGTTTTCCCAAGACACTAAACCTTTGGATCCTCTATGTGTAATACTATTATGTTGTTTATCTTTGAAATGATGTAATAGTAATATAAGAAAATGTCGGGTCGTTTTACCATTGATCATCCAATGGACATATGATGTGCCAAAAATATTATATAAATGATTTCTCATGTATTAACTTGGTCCTATGAGATCGGAAAATGAAATTATTGATGAACATTAGTGGATTTATAAAAATAGGCTAAAAAATACAGAATCCTTATGTGAATATGGATTCATTGGTTTTCATTAAAAGGATTTATGTTCTTAACATAACCTATCCATATCATAATATAGTACTCAAGAATATCGTCCATTTCATGTGAAGTCCTCCATACATGTCCTCTTTTATCATATGAAAGAATTGGATGTTTCTAAATCGATCACATGATGGTTCCTTGGAAACGCCAGTCATGTCATGCTCCAATGCTGGATAATGTAAGTCATGTCTCATGAATTCTTCAAGAAATATTAGCCAATCCATCTAAATTCGTCTAGAAAAGTCATCCATATCATGTGGTAGACCATCAAAACATCAAACCTAATCACACAACACCCTTAAAAATGTTTTCATTGTTCACATGAAATATTCCCAGACAAGTTGTTTGAATCATGTAGAGGCCCTCGAACATGTCTATTTTAATCATGTGAAGTACCTTGAACATATCATACTCGTCATAAAGTTTCATCAAGACAATATATATAAATCACTTAGTATAAACCTCAAAAATGTATCCTAGAAAATCAAGACATATCCCAAAAAAACCTTATACATGTTTGACATACATTCTGATACATGTCAGGCAGATGTCATGGACATGTCACGACACCTTAAAACATGTCAGGAAGAAAACCATGACATTACCATATTTCCTTAAAAATATTAAGAAGGAACCTCATAAATTTCCTCTATACATAACCATCATGTCAACCATATTCAGAATAGACCCTCTTGTATGTCAACCATATGAGGAAATCGCCCCGAGACACGATAACCATGTCTTTTTGAAACACTTTTTCAAACACCATTATAAAATATAAGGACTATGATTCCTATCCATAGAGGATATATATGATTCGGTCCTAAGGATTGAGACACTGGAGGTCATCCACCTTGGTGTAAGCCCCAACATATCTCAAACAATCTAACCCATGAGACCCTAACGCTCTTCTGGGTTTATTGTTCTTCCTCATCCATCAATAGATTATGAAGCTAATTGATATACAAGGACTCTACTATAACAGGGACACATTTGAAACCTTCCTAAGGTATGGGATCTATATAAAATCCCCCATTAGTTCCTCTATAGTTAATAAGTCCCATACCCATATGTGGTGATTCTAATTACTTTTTTATCACTTTTTTCTCACACCCTTCATGACTCACATAAGATTAGGAATTTATAATGATAAAATCATAAGAATCGTCAATTTTCCCCTGCTAGGGAAACCTCAGTGTGTAAGACCCATTCATTAGCATGATACGACTTCCCCATACAAGGTAATATTCCATGGTGTAAGTCCAAAAATCATTCCCATGTTTGTTATCCTAGTGGAAATAAAATTTACGGGCATTAATTATTTGTCATTTCCCATTAGTGGGAAGAGTGTGGATTAAACTAGGATGACACTAATTTCTATCATAAGAAGGATAAATTAGAAACCATATTAAGGCTTGAGATCTTTTCTCATTTCCTAATTTAACTCACATGTGTCTTTTTCACTAGACATTATATCAAATGGATTTGACATAATAGAACTAGGTGGTTTTTGATTTCTGTTATATAGATGATATACATGAAACCTCTTAAAGGTTCAATCACATCTTAAAAACCCCACTCAACTCCCATTATGGTAGTAAACTCTATAGTTATTGGTTATATAGATTCCAAATATAATCGGGTACCCATATATATGAAATAATGGGAAATGGGTGAAGAACCTAAGATACATTTATATGGTCTAATTAATATAACCCCCTTTAGACATAGAAGGATTCAACATCCAATCATTCTATTAGAGAAATTATTCTTATATTGTGATCTAGAAGAGATTCTAGAACACATATTAAATCTCTATAAGAGACTAGGAATAGTTACTAATTCCATTCAAAAGGGTGTGATGATCTGAAACTCCCATACTGTCTTCCACTATGTGTTCCATAGTGCTAAAGGTTTTGAAACCCCAAATTACCATATTCCTTTGAAAATCATGTCTTCACCTTGTGATGGATTTGGTATCCATTGGGTGACTCCAAGAGAAATGAAAATGATGAACCCGATGTGAACGATTGTGGAAAAAAAACATGAACACCTCACAATCAATCATCATCCCCAATCATTAAAAAGGAAAAAATGGTGAACCTAGTGTAAAAGAATTAAATTTTAGAATAACAGAATCATTATAGTTCCGATCATCTTTTCTCCAAACATTGAGGAACCAGAACATATCTAAGGGAAACAACCCTTACTAAGAATATAAGATCACCCTTTCTTATGTTTCCATTTCCCATGTTATAAATAAATTTTTTATGTAAGGTATGTTAAAGAATGATACAATGTGAGAAGTATATTATTAGAGATATTAAATATCTTTAATTAAAAAAGTTTCTTATGAATTGAGTCTCGTAATAAACTAAACAATTACAGTTTTGGGGAAATAAATGATATTAGATATATTTAATATTCATAAAATAATGTAATATCTATGTATTATATGATCGAGTCACCTAAGATAGTATTATGTAATGGTTAATCTTTTTTGGTGATTAAGATTACATATCATTTTTAAAAACCATTGGGAAAAGAAAAATTATCTGATATCATTCTATAGTTTTTTATGGTAGATTTTATGTTGTTTCAATATAAATACCTCCCTTACTATATACTACATGTAGAAATGAATTTTTAATAGATGAAGTTTGGGGTATTAACCATGAAAAAAATTGGTTAAATATATCTTAGGATTCATTTTGTTTCATGGTGAACAAGATCGTACAGTGCACCTAGTTTGAAACTACCAAGGGATATGATTGGTTAATATTTAAGTTATAAACCATTATAAATGATTTCAACAGACAATGACCATTTAAAACCTAGGTTAATCCTAAGATATCACATATTGAAAATAATTTTTAATGATTTATACATATGATGATTGATTTTTCCTGATTGTAGGATTTTTTTAATCTTATTATTTTATCTTGATGCTTACACTATTATTTTTTGTTTTAGTCAATGACATGTATTATAAGGTACCACACTAATAATTAATGTTATTGGAAATGAAATGATTGTTCTCATAAGAAATTTAATGATCTAGAGCTAGAATACATAATGTTATTATTATGAAAACACATCTCTCACCGGACATGAATCGTGCTGATCTTATGAATGATTAATATAGGGAACAACATATTATTATGTCATTCATGGTGAAACATCTACATTATTTTAATATTTCCTATGTTCTACTAGTTTCTAATTGATGGATCAGTACCACTAAGGTAATAGTTTATCCTCTTCAGTGCTCAATTTATGATAAATTTAACTTAGACATTTATCATTTGGATGGTAAAATAGTAAAGTAGTTGAATCTAGTTAGAATTATGTGGGAAAAGGAATAATTCAACTCCATATAATAGGATGGATTTAAGAGAATTTTTTTTATTAATTAACCGCTTCATATTTAATGTACAGAAATAGAGAAGGAATTCGTTAAGATTTAACTTAGTGACAGTGAATCTAATCCTACTTATGAGAAAAATTTTACAATACAAGAACGATATGTTCATAGTTTAATGATATTCCCTAGATAAAAAATTAATTGACCCTATCGTTTCTAAAATCCAAGTCTCTATGATGTGTTAGGTATAAGAGACTTTAGTAGCTATTAAAAAATTGTTCAATGTGTTCTCATGGTCCAAATGTAAAATTTATATTCCTATATTTCCCATGGGTATGATAAGGAAATAAATATAGAGTCTCATAAGAACTTGAATAAATCAAACAATGTAAGGACATTATAATAATTTATATGCTAGAAATGTGGGAGTAAAAATCAACAAAACTCCTTGAATAGAATCATAAGGATATTTAAATGTGGATGCGATAGTCATAAATCCCATAAATGTTAAAATGAGATGAAGAGTAAATTTGATAAAACAATGTAATGGAATATTTAAACTAATTCACCACCCATAATTTAATTCATTAAATGAAATTAGTGTCATCAATACACCAAATAGTTTTTGAATAAGAAGTATAATGGTAATAATTGACATCAATTACCTTTTAATAAAAAATAAAAAGACAAATCTCATGTGACTATAACTTTAGAAGTGGGTCTTGAAAATGACATGGTAAAAGGGACACTTATCATCCACTATAGAATAGTTAATACCTTAAATGATTCAATATCTAACAATAATTTTATGTCAAAGTAATTTCTTATAGCTATCAAATTACCACCTCTATGATTATATGTTAGGCTAGAATTAAAATATCCAAATGTTATGAGGATAATATATCAAATATATAGTTTCTCTCTAATTAATGTTTTTAAGTATGTTCTTACTTTAAATCTGGGGATTATCTCTCATTTTAAATTCCATTTGATTATAGGAATGAATTTAATTTCTTTCTATATATCCCATATCAATTTCGGAGGATGGAAAGTCACATTACTTATTATAAATGAACATGTGATAATTTATTACTATGAGGATGAATAAAAACTTCTAATGGAAATTTATTTTATATTGTGGGTATTAATTCTAATCCATGAAGGGTATCTATATGAAATAGTTTGGGAGAAAATAAATATTGAGGATGTACATATTTTATGGGAATTTTTTGATGTCATTTCAAATTATTTTTCTTTTATTCCTACAAATCGTGAATTTGAGTTTTCAATATAACTCATACCTAGTGATACGACTCCATAAAAAATTAAGATAAAATAACCCATATTAATTTGAAGGAATTAAATAATCAACTCTAGGAGAATCATGATAAGGGATTAATACAACATAGTCTATCACCTAGGGGAGGACCTATTATTTTATTAAGAATATATATGGTTCAATGCATATTTTTATTGATTATTTGTAAATTAACAATTTCTCTATCAATAAAATATATCCTCTTCCATGTATTGATGGTTTGTCTGACCAATTTTTAGGAGCTTCATAATTCTCCAAGATTTCCCTTATTTTTGTATATAATAAATTGAGAGCTAAAAAGGAGGATATACCCCAGATATCCTTCTATATGAGGTGTAATAATTTTGAATTTATAGTGATTCCATTTGGAATTAATAATTATATTGTTATCCTCGTGGATTTATTGAATAGATTCATTAAATATTACCTTGATCAATTTTTGGTGTCATTCGTAGATAATATTCTAATACATTTAAGTAGAAATGAATAAAATGAATATTATTTGAGAATTTTTCTGAAGAACCTTTAATATAATTAGAGTTATGATAGATGTACCTTGTCTAAATTAAGGATTCATAAAGTTTTTTCATGTATCATATAGTATCATGTGATGGTGTAATAGTGGACCCTTTAAAGAAAAACATTATTGTGAAATAGAAAAGGATAACATTACTAACTGAGAAGTATAGTTTTCATGGGTTGGATGGATACTAATGATTATTTATGTGAAACTTTTCAAGGATATCTAATCCACTCACCAAGATGACTTGGAAGAGAGTTATGTTCTTGCAGATAGATGAAGGTGAAGATAATGACAAAGTGGTAAAAGAAAGGTTGGTTAGATCACTTTTTCTCACACTACCCTTTATTGTAGAAGATATTGAGATCTATAGGTGTGTATAATATAAGGGAATGGTATGTGTCTAAATTCATAATTATATTTTAATATCATATGCCTTTCTCTAGTTGAAAATATATGATAAAAATTTTATGAATTGTGATTTGGAGTTGGAAGTGGTAATTTTTGTATTAAATATATAGATGTTTTAACTTTTTGGTGGAAGTTGTGACTTATATATATATCATGATATATTGAAGTATTTATTCACATATAAATAGTTCAATATACTCTAGATAAGATGGTTGGATATGATTAGTAATTATCAATTATCAATACATTATCACCCTAGGAATGAGAATAAGGTTGTTGGTGATCTAATTTAGAAATACCATTCTTGTTTGGATATAATGTGAATTTAAATATATCTAAAACTTATGTATTTATGAAATATGGAACTTGAAATCCTTAGGAAATGGGTTATATCCTATCTTTATCAAATGAATCTTTAACCATCCATCAATGTAAGGATTAAAGAGGCACAAAAATTTGAGGTAGAATTGTTGAAAAAAGTGTGGAATATTCCTCTGTTCAACCATGAATGATATATAATGACAATATTTAGTAATATATTATGTTTCCAATAAATAAAAATTTTAATACTTTTTTGTTATATGTTGCTCATAATTTTTCTTTATCTATTCATCCTAGATCTACGAAGATGTTTTGAGATATGAAAGAATAAATCTGGAATGACAAAATGAAAAGGAATATTATGTAGTAAATATCTTATTTTTTGGTTTTCTAACATGTTAAGTCTAATAGATAAAATACTAATAGGATGTTAAAACCATTTCCTATACCATAATGTAAATTTGAAAAAATTACCACATATTTCATTGTTGGGCTCCCTAAAGTATCGAAAGAACATAATTCTATTTAGGTTGTAGTTGAGCGCCTTATATAATAATATAATTTTACTCCTATTATAGAATATTTATATAACGATTAGATAAATTATTTTCAAATTAAGGATGTTTTGATATTTACTGTATTACCACTCTTAATCGTGTCTTATCGGGATCCAAGGTGTACCTCGATGTTATGAATAATTATTTAGTAGTGTATGTATATATATATTAGTTTTTTTATTTCATATCATACCTATTAAATGGAAATTATAAAATTAAAATTAAAACATTATAAGACATTTTGATATATTTCCCTATGTACTTCACAGTTTCCTAGGATCAACCCCTTCCTCTGGTAGAATTTTCTTACAATAATAGCTTTCACTTAAGCATTCAGATTGATCATTATGAATCCCTCTATGGGAAAAAGTATGGAACTACAATCTATTTGGATGAATATAGGGAAGGAAAACTATTTGGACCTTACCTATATGACTAAATGGAACATGATTTTAGATATATTCAACATCACATAATGGAAACATAGAGTTGATTTAAAAGTTATACTGTAAATAGTCAGTAACATATATTGTTTGAAGTTCGTGATAGGGTAGTACTATTATTACCTCTTTGGAATTAGGTTATGGGATTTATATTTAATGGAAATCTACTCTATATATATCTTGGTACCATTTATATACTTGATAGCATTTGGATGGTAGCTTATCATTTCTCAACTCCACCAAATCTCTCTCAAGTTCATGATGTGTTCCATATATCTCAAATGATGAAGTAAATGACAATTTTCTCACATATGTTGGACTCAAATGTCATACCACTAGACAAATATAATATTTATTATGAATAACTAGTTAATATTTTATATTATATAGAGAATGATCAATGAAATAAGACCACTCACCTTATCAATGTTTTATAGTGTAAAAATAAACAAAAGGAAGATACATGGGAACCCTTGGATTTGATGAGGTAGAAGTGTCCTCAATTGTTGGTATTAGAGTGAAAAAAATTTAGCTATGAAATTATTATAAGTGGTTACAAATGTAAAAAAATAAACTTTTATTAAATTTTTTTGATTCAATAAATTTAATTTATTTGATATCTTGCATTACATGCAACACTGAGTTTAAAAATTAGTGATATACTTTTGAAATATTATAATTTAATATGACATTTATCACCTAGATGTTGGACTAGTGGTCATGAATAAGACTAAATAAATTGTGAAAAATTACATTTTACACATTTGATAAATTAATTCACTGATTTCAATTGGTTATAAATTAACATATATGAATTTGAAAGTAAAAGAGAAGTTTTCTCGGAAAACTATTGTTATGTGCACAATGTTTTCTATCTTAATAAATTAAATTAATAACTATTGAGGAATGATTTTAATTAAAATTATAGATTATATATTCAAAAAAATTATTAATATCCATTTAAATATTTTTACTAGTCATGGTATAATTTGAAATCTAGTTTTATGCTTAAAACACATTTTTTCATAAAACTTTTTTCATTATATTTTTATCGCTTATTTTGAAATTTATTTATAACCCTTATATAAATTTAATCATGAAACATTTATTCTAAAATTTGAATAAGTTGGATCTAATTTGTTAAATATTTATCTCTTACATTTGGTCATTGTTAATAGTAACCACGGTAAATATTTATCACCTTATCAAGGGTAAAACAAGTAAAACATGGTTAAAGCTTTTGTATATGGCTATAAAAAACCTTTAATAATTTACCTCATCCTATATTTTGAGAGTATTTATTACAATTCCAAAAATTTATCAAATATTTAGAAAATTGTTGTTGCTTTTCATTGATTATGGCATTTGTATTATTTTAATAAAATAATGAAAATAAAATGTCACTCTCTTAAATTTAATTTCTAATATAAGTTATCATAGGTACAAAAAGAAAATATGAATGGATATAAAAGTTAATAATTAACATGAATAATTTATTTTTATGATAGTAATTTACTTTAAATATTTAGGTATAACATAATTATGTTTAATGCTATTGCAACACCAATACAGTTCTTCTTTCGGCAGTAGAAAATTTAAGGTAAATGATTTTAAAAATAACAAAATTAATATTTTTTTATAAATATCTTTATTCCAAAAATTTAAAAAGTAATTATAAATTATTAGTTTTGTATAATGTGTTTATATTTTAAATAAATTTTCATTTCTATGTCATTGAATTCAAATTAAATGAATAGTCTCAAAAATGACATTAATGAAATTTTATGTCAACTCATTTTTATCAAATGATTTAAAAATAAAAAAAATCTTATGATGAATATTATGATGGGAAATGGAATAAAAATTAATCTATTGGATATTTTGAGCTACTTTTCACTTTGTAATTAAAATTATGACCCTAAATGCTGACAAACTATTACCATGGTTAAGGTTAATATTGGTTAACGAGGGGGTTAAACCAAAAGATAAGGTTTAAAATGAAACATGGAATTGTATAAATTTTAATGGTTAAAGATTGTTAAAATTTATAATTTCCTAACAAATAAATTAGGTCCATTTTGACCCACTTAATATAAGTATGATATATATTATATATAAATCATTTATGATATTCCATGTGTGTCATTTTTATCCATTCTAAAAGGGAACCTCCTATTATTATTTACTCACATTGTTTGATCCCTTGTGAATACCTACACTAATACCTTTATATATTCAATATTAATTGCCTAGATCTTTTTTTCCTCTCATAATTACACCCTTTCAAGTCATAAGATGTATTCCAAGAGTAGATTACCAACAAATCGATATAAATATTAACTGGGTAAAATGTCATTTATTTATTCTTCTACCTCCTCTAAATATTTGGTATCAATTATAAAATAATGAATTTAGAATCATTGTAGGGTCCTGAAAGTTCTGCAAGGAGGAAATCCAATTACCGAACGATGTGGAAAAGGACCGAACCGGTCTGTGCACCGGGACCCAGCAACACAACGTGGCCGGTTCGGCAGACTTCCCTCCCACAATTCTGCGGACCAGCGTCGTTCACAAAACCAAGGCGAAGACCCTCCACGGTCGCAAAGAAGGATGTGCGCCATGCTGGTCCACCGACACAAACCACTGCAGCCGCGAAGCGCGCCAACCGGCCAATGTCGCGTGTGTCGTCTTTCACGAAATGGAGGTAGAATCCATATGGAATCGCGAACCTCATCCTTTAATGAATATAGGCGGATTGGTATGCCACCGTGAAGCAACCCCGCATGCCGCGACTCATCAAAAATCCTTGGTTGACCGAGTCATCCACGAGTGGGGGATTCTTTCATGGGCTTCTGTAGAGAGTGCCATGAGCCCATCAACATTGCCTCCTTCGTGACTCTATAAATAGTCACCGAGGGGTACCAAAAAAGAAAATGGAGGAAGGATGGGTGAAAACTCGTTGGGAGACGCTAGAGAAATTGCTCCCAGCGGTCCGCAACCATCCGCGGACCACATATCGTCCGCGGATGCACTCTTCCGCGTAGAGGAGAAACTAGTCCATGAACCACATGCGTCCAGCTCCTCCATGAACAGCCCTTAGCGGCCATTTCCTTCAAGGATAGTCTCGTCACGGCTACCCCATCTATGGACTAGTGTTGTTCGAGAAATGGAGGCAGAGATTCTTCACGGCCGCGAAGCAGGACAGGCGCCAGCCCCTTTGCAGATGGCCCTTTGCATCCATTTCCTTCGCGGTCATCTCATCCGTGGACACCCTTCACGGAAGGCCATCTCCTCCACGGACAGCCTCCTTCACGGACAGCTTCTTTCGCGTCCTTCTCCCTTACGGCCGGATCCTCTGTGGGTACCCCCAATGCAGATAGCCTCCTCCGCAGAAATAAACCTTCACGGAGAGCCTCCTCCACGGACAGCTCCTCCGCGAACTCCCTTCGTGGACAACCAAACTGCAAACCACATGTGGCCAGTTCTCCGCGGCCAGTACCTTGCGGCTGGCTCCTCGCGGCCAGCTCCAATGTGGCCCGCCCCATGCGGAAAACCCCATCCACTCGCAGCCAGTCCATCGCGGTCGGTCCCTTCGCTACCGTCACTGAACCCCATGAAAAATGGAGAGTCGCACCACGAAATTTCTGGCCCGGGTCAACAGTATTTTACATTTCACCCTTATGCCACCCCAAAATCCATCCTATACATTCCATGAGTCGAATTAATCCTCATGAATCTCTTATAACCCCATTTCCTGGTTCCTTTTGCTAGGATCATCCATAAAGGGCCGCCCTTACGTAAGTCCCACAACAACCATTACTAGGTATCTCTTACCTAGTCATCCTGACCACATGACGTAAAACTATATGGCCCTCATCCTGACCATATGACGTTAAACTATATGGAAACAGTCATCACTACATGACTATAAATTGTATCATTCCCTATCATGCAAGATATGCCTTATGCCATGATCACAATTGCGTAATTTCAAGATCATTGGAATCCATTCAAACAATCCATCACTCCACCCCATGCTTTTCTTGTCCTTCATTCGGATCCTCATCCACTTCCATGTCTGAAGGGACCCCCTAACGGCCTGGTCCCATGCCGCATCGGCTCACCTACCATCTTGGGCCAACGCCCTGGAAGACTTTGGAAAACACTTTGAGATAGGTCCTATGTTTCGAACATGGTCAGCAGTCGACCCTCATTTGTTCGTCCCCATTTCAAGATAATGTGATATGAATGCTGTGTTTCGAACATGGTCAACATTTATCCTCCGTCACCATGCCACCCTCATTGTGTTCCAAATGTTGGGCATGTAATTCACACTTTTCATCTCCCTTTGTTTGTACTGATTCGAACTCCCTTGGTGTTATCCTGCTTGTGCAATTGCGCATAGGTGTTGGCCCCCATTATATACCTCAACCCACCAATGGGTTTGGATGACCTCATGTCCAGACATGAGGAAGTTGCCATGGGCCTCCTCAGAGTGTAAGCCCCAATCCATCAAACCATGGGCGTCCACCTAGGAGTAAGCCCCAACTATATGGGCCACTCCATGCGAAAGCCCCACTCCATTCCTCATGGACGCACCTTTCTCGATGTGATCGTCTGGTCCTTGCTGACTCTTGTTTCTCACACCAAGCATGAATCACGTGGGCTTAGAGTAAGCATCGACCATGAAATCTTCCTATGGGCCTCCTCAGAGTGTAATCCTTTATCCGTCACTATGGGCCTCCTCAGAGTGTAATCCTGAATCCGTCACTATGGGCCTCCTCAGAGTGTAACCCCCAATCCGTCACTATGGGCCTCCTCATAGTGTAAGCCCCAATCCGTCACTCTGGGCCTCCTCAGAGTGTAAGCCCCAATCCGTCACTCTGGGCCTCCTCAGAGTGTAATCCCCACTGAGCGAACTACGATGACTTTGATCCATGTCATGGCGTGGTACGTTGGAAGCCTCCACGAGGTTCAAGACCACCACTCGGTCATTTCTTCACGTCGAGTTCCACCCCCCGTCCAGCATGATGTTAAACTATATTAATGAACTACGAGGACTTTGATTCCCCACCGCATGGATACGTAGGAAGCCTCCATGAGGTTCAAGCCCACTACCTATCCGACCCCCGGTCCATCTTCACATCAGTTCTCCGACACTTATCCGAACTATAAGGACTTTGATCCCTGTCTCCTAGGCAGGGTACGTAGGAATCCTTGAAGAGGTTCAAGCCCGACAACCGGTCAATCTGACTATCTTCATATCGGCTCACCCTCACCGCTCCTTGTGCCGCCTCAGTGAGTTCGGACTCCTCAGGGTCATTAACCCAATGAGGGATGGTAAACCTAAGGAGTAAATGACTCCGAGTCCCTGCGTTTAGCTGACCATTTCCAACCAGGGTTAAATCCGTGGATACTAGGTTTGGGTATAAACCAAATATTAGTGAACATATGAAATCGTTTTAAATCTATAAGAGTCCCAGAATAGGAAATAATTCCCCCCAAAAGGGTGTGATGATCCCGACTTCCCATCCTCTTGACCAATGTGAGTTCTTAAGTGTTACTAGTCAGAACCATCTAGCGAACGCCTGCCTTGGGAAAGCAGGTCTGTCCATCATCAGATACAGAGTCGTTGGGTGTTTCGAGGACGAAAGTCGAAAACCACAAAACAATCATAAATATACATAATTTTTATTATGATGATTTTGAAACCAATATCCACATCCTTTCCATCCTATGTTAAGAAGAAAACATTTCTTGGGCCTATGTATAGACTATCGACTCCACCAAGTGATGCATTGCTTTCATCAGTGCTTTATTTAGATGGTTATAATGATGGGTTAAATTAATAAATATTGTTATATCGAAATACTTTCATAAAGGTGATTTATTATTTAATTTTCTTTTATTCCATTCATCAAAAAGTGTAAACATCTCCTCGTGTGTACATAAGGACTATTGTCTCCAGGACGCGATGTCTTTCATTTTTTCAAAAATGTGTTATATGAAAAGTTGTAAAACTATATATAATGATTAAATATAATTATAATTAATTATTAAATTTCTATAAATGATGAAATCATGTTTAGAGTACAAATATTTGGACTTCAAAATCCAAACATGTATGTAAAACAACGAAGTTATCACCCAAAATAATGTTTTTAATAATGTTTTGTTAATAAACAGGTGATAAGATGTTATAAGTTAATCGTATATGTCATTACATATACTATTATATTACTATAATATATATAAAATATATATATTTATTATATAGGATGTTAATACATGTATGAAGATAGAAGATACTTGAGGTAAGGGTTTGTGTTAAAATCTCATTTATCTTCTATATTTCATTTACTAAATTTATGTTGAGTAAATTTTATAGATATTTTACATGAAAAACTATATATTTTCTTTTAATATATTAATTTGAATACTTTTTAGGTATTAGAACCATTTTTGTGTCATTAATAAATAAAATTATTGAGAAAATGTTTTTAAATTAAATCTGGAATTATTTCCTCTTTAATAGATAAAAGTTTTCTTTTGTATTCGTACAATTAAAAAAATTCAAAACTTTATTACCTATACATAAATTATTTTAAAATTAAAAAGTTTTAATATTTTTTATGTAATATATTATTTAATTTCTTCAAAAATCTTAATTGAATGTATTCTTTTCACATATATGACATGTGATGAGTTTCTCACATTCATAACCGTTAATTGTATGGAATATTCCATTAAAATTTATGATGGTTATTTTCAAAATAAATGAATTTTTTTAATATTCTGGGATTTTTTTAATGTTATTCAAATGAAAGAGTATTTTCATCATGTTTTCAAATAATAAATGAAATGTTATTTTAATGGTACATTTCATTTATTCTAATATCCTTTAAGGATTGTTATGCTTCACTAAGAATATGATCATATGATAACATCAAAAAACATTTATAATGTAATATTACTAATACGCCCCAATATTGTTTTAAAACATTATGTTCAATTGAATATTAAACATGTAACACTGATTTTAATCAAAAAAACATTACTTTAAAATATGATTTTTTAAACATGACCGATGTAATATAGATGTAAAATTAATGGATATGAATAGTATTAAATTATTTGTCAAATATATATAGAAATCATACTAAATATAAATTTATCGATAAATTCTTATGAAATAAGCACTTTACTTTTAATAAAGTTATTTTATACTATAATGATACATTTCCATCAAAAATGATATTCTATTTATTTTTGTGAAAAAGAATTATTATTAATTTATGTAACTTTTAGAAATGTTATATTATAAAATTAAATTCAATTTTTAGACAATCAATTTAAAACTAACATGGGGTGAAACATTGGAATTTTTTTCTAAAATGTTAGAATTTTTAGTGAATAGAGAAAATTATCAATTTTTCAATTACTGTCATTTCTTTTTGTTTAATAAAGTAACCTAAAATTTATATTAAATTTATAATTTTATCTTAAATTCACATATGATACAGTTTATTTATAATAATATAATTCATTTAATTTTAATCATCGATTTTTATGATTTTGGTAAAAGTTTAAATTTATACTTAGTAAGCATAGTTTTCTACAAATGATTTTTATATGCCTAAGGTATATCCATTTTTATTAATTAATATAACCACAATGAGAAAATATATAAATTAAATTCATATATTATACACAACTTTATATTAATTTAATTCAATATTATAATTATTTTTAGTCATAGAGGTATATAAGACCATCTATTTCTTGAGAAATGCCTTTCTTAAAAAAAGAATTCGACTATTTTTTTTAAATTTAATTTTAAATTTAATTGTTAAAAATATGTTATTTGAATTTTTTTAAAGGATTAATAATTTTAAATTGGAATAATTAGTATTAGTTAATAATTTTATATTGTCTTTTTCATAACAAATATTTAAAACAGGAATAAATTATTTATAATGATCAAAAACAATAAGGGTAAGATTGCGTTTTGTTAGTTGTAAATGGAATATAATGTTTAAAACACTTCGTTAAACTTTTAGTGGTATTTATTTAATATAACTTCCCAAATCAATTTTTTGTGGAAATTTAATTGTGGGTGACAACCCAAAATTGAATAGTTTTCTATTTTCAAAAAAAGTTCACTTCCTCTCACATATAAAAGGCTACCTTCTATCCTCTTGTAAAGACCCGTCAAATTCAAGGGAAATTTTTTCTTAATTTTCTTTAGAACTTTACAAGAGTGCGGTTTCTGACGGCACCTGATTCCGAGGCCCGGAGTGCCCGGAATTAATTTCCGAAGTTTGGCTCGGGTACGTTCAGTGAACGAACGAGCGGGAATTTCTAACTTTTGATCCGGTGCTCGGAATTGAAATCTGAGGGCACCGATGAACTCGCAGCGCCGATATTCGCTTAAAGAGACCTTTTCGGGAGTTCCGTTTGTTGCGGGTTGAAAGTTAATTTTTGAGGGTTTAGGTTGAGTTAAATAAAATTTGTGTAGAACAAATTTTATTTTAACTTCTTAAAACCTCTCAAAGGAGGTTGGAAGTGGGACCCACACCCACTTAACCTCCCTTGGGAGAATTAAGTGTGGTGGGGCCCACACGAACCCCCACCTTTTCAACTCCCCACTCTCCCTCTTAATGGCTTGACAAGTTAACTTATATTTAATTATACAATTCATGTATATTAAATAAGTGAGTTAATTTTGGAGTTATCCATTTTGAATTTCAAACCTTTGAAATTCTTGTGGTTAAGTTATGAAATAATATAAGTTAAAGCTTATATTATTCTTTGAGTTTCTTTTACCCTTGGGAGGATTTCTTGAGAGCTTTGGAAGCTTTTCTTCTTCTTCTTCTTCAACTCAACGAAGAACGCGAAGAACGTCGTTCTTCAACGAAGAACTTCTCCGCCGAAGAACACGATCCATCTGCGACGCCGTGTCCGCGACGCGACGTACATCTTCCGCGTCATCTCTTCCGCGTCGATTTTCCGAGACGAACGCCTTCGATAACGACTCTTCCTCCGACGTCAAAGGAATCGACACCGATATTCCACGACTCCGTCACCGTGCGACTATCGAGGTAGATATTCTTGAGTTCGTTGTTCTCTTTATAATTTGACTTTCCTCAAGACTTGACGAGGAACGCCCTTTTTCCGACGAAGAACGCCGCACCGCTCTTCTTCGTCTTCGGTGTCAACGAGAGAGAACACCGCACCTTCCTCGGAAAACCTTCGTCGGCGTACAAGGATTCGCCAACGACGTACTTCTTCGGACGCGCCTCTTCGTCAACGGATTTGACGAACGTCTACCGCGACACCCGATCTCCGCGACGTCGACTTCCGCGGACATAGTCAAATCCTCGAACTTATACCCGAGGTAGGGGATTGTTGTTTCATTCTTAAATTATTCCTTTTCTTGAACATGGATCTGGCATGTCTAACATGAGGCTTGAAATGTTCATGTTGAGTTTTTTTTAACGTGAGGGGGGGCCGGACCGCATGAACACGGCCGAACCCCCCCTCCAACGTTTTTGTTGATTTTTATCTTGCGGGAGGAAGCAAGTGGCGTGGTGCCGTCGCACCACGCGGATGAACGTGTAAATATCTTCGCGATGTCGTCGCACGCTCCATGGTAGAAACAACAGAAACGCGACGCCGTCGCGCCGCGTTGGATGATTATCAAAGCACGGCAGAGGGGCGCGGTGCCGTCGCACCGCGCCGGACGACGAACGCCGCGGCCGGTTCCGGGCCGCGGCGGGACGAAGAGACCGCGGCCGGTTCCGGGCCGCGGCGGAAGATAAGACCGGCGGCCGGGCCGCCGGCGTCGGAAGCCGAAGAAGGGGACCGGAAATTCCGGTCCCGTTTGATAAAACAGGCCGGCCAGCTGGCCGGCCGGATGACTTAAAACCGGGGAATTTAATTCCCCGGCCAACCATGAAAACCCCCCTCTTTAAGAGGGGGGGCGTTTCTTTAAAGGGAGGGGGCCGGCTGCCCCCTCGGTTCCACCAGCAGGCCCCCCACGTGGGGGGGGGGGCTCTTTAAAAAAAATGGGGCGCGGCACCCCGCCGCCCCTCCAGCAAAACGCGGGGCTTAGCCCCGCGTGCCATCCACCTCGCGGCACCCCGCCGCCTGCGCGGCCCGCCGCCTCCGCCGCGCCGCCCGCCGCGCGCCGCCGCGCGCCGCCACCGGCCGCCGCACCGCCGCCGACCGCCGCCGCCGGCCGCCGCCGCCGGCCACCGCGCCACCCGGGGGGGGGGGGGGTCGGGCCGGGTCGGCCCGGACCCGGACCCCCCGTTTCGAACCTGATTTGGTTTTTGGCTCATAACTTGAGCCTCAGACCTCGGAATGATGAACCGTCTGCGGCAACGCGATCCTTGGATCGAGACGGTCGTTTAGGTATATCGCACTCAAGGTTTCGGATTACTTTGAGTTCGGCCGGGTTGGTTCGTTCACGAAACCAACCGGGCCTTCGGAGCGGAAACGCTCATATCTTGAGCCACGAACGTCCGATTGACGCGCCGTCAGTCGCGTTGTGTTCCTCTTAGTGAATCGGATCTTTTGGCATACTCCGCCCGAGGTTTGGACGCAGGTGGAGTACGGTCGGGTTGGTTTTTCCTTAAAAACCAACCGGGCCCCGGAGACGAAAATGCCAATAACTTACAGACCGGGCGTCCGATTGACGCGCCGTCTGTTTCGTTGACTTCCTCATGATGAGACAGAACTTTTGACATACTCCGCCCGAGTTTTGGATGCAGTCGGAGTATGGCCGGGTTGGATTGTTCCCGAAATCCAACCGGGCCCCTGGAACGGGAAAGTTGATATCTTTCAGACAGGACGTCCGCTTGACGAGCCGTCAGCGGCGTTGGTGGTTACGTTGAGTAACGGTCCCTTTGAGTTTACCCTATGGGAGTTCGGGGTACAGTTGAGATACGGCCGGGATTGGTTTCGCTCACGAAACCAACCGGGCCCCTGGGACGAAAAGGCTAATAACTCACAGACCGGGCGTCCGATCGACGCGCCGTCTGTTGCGTTGAGACCCCTGTGACAAGACGGACCTTTGAGACACTTCTTCGTGAGACTTTGAGATACGTGGAGTATCGACCAGTAGCTCGTGGAGCGGACCCTCCCGGAGACGAGCGTGCAGAGTACGGAGACCGTGTAGCCGGCTGAGACCTGACGACTGCTTGACCGACTCGACTTGGAGTGAGTCGACTAGCCCAGTGGACGGAGCGCCCAGTACTTGGCGGCAGACCCACGGCGGACGGAGCGCCTGGTAGTTGGCAGCAGACCCGCGGTACTCGACAGGAGGAGTACCTCAGTAGGCTATCTGGGTAGCGCCCGGTATTTGGCAGCAGACCCTCAGCGGACGGAGCGCCTGGTAGTTGGCAGCAGACCCGCAGTACTCGACAGGAGGAGTACTTCAGCAGTCCTAGGTTAGTGAGCGGCAGCCTCGGAGTCGTGACAGGACCACTGTACACTCTAGAGACGGAGCTCTTCAGCAGTTACGGTTTCGATAATGAAAATCCTGGTTTGAGCTGAGACTTTTGACCTTGTGTTTACTTCATGATTGAGATGGGTCACTTGCTAACTTTGGTATATGTATGGGCATATACCCGGGTAGTGGTTATCCGTCGATTTCACAATCCTTGTGTTTCCTCATGATTGAGATGGGTTACTTGATAACTTAGGTATATGTATGGGCATATACCTAAGTAGGGTTTATCTGTTGAGATCTTCTTGTGTTTATCCTTGTTGGTTTTAGTGAGACCTTGAGGGTCTCGGGGTCCCTACTGAGTATCGTTATACTCACCCCTGCACGGGCTATGCCCGCACCTCGTTGTGTTGGTTGCAGACGACAGCCAGTACTGGCAGAGGCCGAGTGTTCGAGGACTGGACGGTACCTGGAGGTGGACTATACGACGAGGCGGTACCCAGAGGCAGACCACTGGGCGGGTCATACTTGGAGCAGACGGTGGGACCCGAGGAGCAGAAGAGCTATCTGTACCCACCCTTCATGTGGGATTTCCAGTGGACATCTCAGCGTAGCAGCTTTACTTTTCAGTCGTTGTTTTCCCTTTCGAGTTGTACTTTACAGTTGGGCTTGTATTTCCGGCCCCTTTTACTTTTCAGCTCTTCTTTTTGTACTTAGTGTTTTACTTCCGCTTGTACTCTGTGGTGCTTGTTTTCTTTATAAAGGCAATGCCTTCCCAGTTATCGGGATTTTACGCCTTTGGTGCTAGTCGCCAACCCCTGGCCTATGGAAGGCGGGCTTGGGGTAGTCACGGCACGGGCCCCGAGGACGGGTCGTGACAAATTGGTATCAGAGGAGTTCGGTTCTACCGCAGAACTTATAACTCTGATCTTTCTTTCTGTGAAGCGATAGTGTTAAGAGTACCGAGTGTGGTTTTCAGTTCAGGGAGTCCAGTGTTGGTGCGGGCGGCCGACGTATCCATACACCAGGACCCTGACAACTGATTTTCGACTTTGTGCACGAAAACACTGATTGCGTGTGTGTTTTCAAAGGTTTTTCCCCTTAAAACAGCTCAAATCAGGTCAGCTCACCAGGTATAATCGTTTGATCGTGTTACGTTGTTTCTTTCAGGATGTCTTTTCTCAGACGATCAGCTAGAGCCCGGAGGGATGAGCGTGCTGACAGTTTGTCGAGCGACGAGGCTTCGGTACAGGGCCCTCTTGCAGTTGAGGCACCAGCGGAGGCACCAGCAGTAGGCGATGCACGACGCTTGAGCGCACTGCACGAGTTCCAGCGCCAGAGGCCACCCAGGTTCCGGGGAGAGACGGACCCGCAGGCGGCTGAGTTTTGGCTGGAGGCTGTGGTGAGATTCTTTAGGCTAGTGGGGACGCCGGAAGACTTCATGGTGATCTTTGCTACCAGCCTCCTTCAGGCAGCAGCAGGTAGGTGGTGGAGCCACTTGTTTCAGTTCTGCGATGAGATGAACTTCGCATGGGAAGACTTCGAGACCTTCTTCAGGGTGGAGTTTGTGCCAGTATCTCTACACCCCGAGCGTGTACAGGAGATTCTGCCTTTACCGCGTGTTTTTCGATCAGAAGCCGAGTCATCTGTGGGTAGTAGACAGATGATGCAGAGGTCCAGGAGGACCAGACCATCAGTTGGGCGATCTCGGGTTTTAGGACCGGTGGTGCAGGGCACCCGGAGTGGGAACAGAGTTAGCCGTGCAAGGAGCAGGTTGTGTTACTCATGCCGCGAAAAGGGACATCTGGCACGTGACTGTCCGACTCCCGATCCGCAGGCTTTGGGAGAGCCACCGAGATAGAGGCAGCGACAAATGCTTGAGCAACAGTAAAGCAGGTGGACAGGGGAGGAACTAGTGGATACGTCTCTTGTACTTCTAGTTCCATGTTGATGTTGCTTTTGTGTAGCGTCTTGTATTATGAGCTGCAATAATAAAAGACGCATACTTTTGTGATGTTTTCTTTCCTGTCCTCTTTTGTGATGTTACTAAGAGGTTCCAGTTGACTGTTGACTTGACCCTCACTTGTGAAACATCTACTGGAGGAGACCCAGTTACCACACACTGATGCCGACAGTGTGACTCAACCCTTGGAGGCGAGAGTAACGGTTGGATCTCTTAGTAGTAGCGTCGAGGCCTTACGACGTCATCCTTGGTATGGATTAGTATCATCCATGTTAGGATTGACTGTTTTAGGCAAAGAATGTGGTTCATCCAGGGGATGAGACCAGGTTTCTCTTTTCGGCAAAGAAGAAATCTTGCAGCTCTTGTGGGACCAGAGATGGTCCGGGCCACGTCAGAGGAGGTCCATGTCATCCAGGAGCGGGCCCTACATGGGCGATCGATTCCTCTTGTGCGCAACAGATGGCGGCACGGGAATCTCCAGGAGAGAACTTGGGAGCGGGAGGCTCAGATGCGTGCTCAGTATCCTCTTTTGTTTCCCTAGTTTTTGATGTAGCTTTACGGGGACGTAAAGCCCTGAGATGGGAGTAATGTAAAGACCCGTAAAATTCAAGGGAAATTTTTTCTTAATTTTCTTTAGAACTTTACAAGAGCGCGGTTTCTGACGGCACCTGATTCCGAGGCCCGGAGTGCCCGGAATTAATTTCCGAAGTTTGGCTCGGGTACGTTCAGTGAACGAACGAGCGGGAATTTCTAACTTTTGATCCGGTGCTCGGAATTGAAATCCGAGGGCACCGATGAACTCGCAGCGCCGATATTCGCTTAAAGAGACCTTTTCGGGAGTTGCGTTTGTTGCGGGTTGAAAGTTAATTTTTGAGGGTTTAGGTTGAGTTAAATAAAATTTGTGTAGAACAAATTTTATTTTAACTTCTTAAAACCTCTCAAAGGAGGTTGGAAGTGGGACCCACACCCACTTAACCTCCCTTGGGAGGATTAAGTGTGGTGGGGCCCACACGAACCCCCACCTTTTCAACTCCCCACTCTCCCTCTTAATGGCTTGACAAGTTAACTTATATTTAATTATACAATTCATGTATATTAAATAAGTGAGTTAATTTTGGAGTTATCCATTTTGAATTTCAAACCTTTGAAATTCTTGTGGTTAAGTTATGAAATAATATAAGTTAAAGCTTATATTATTCTTTGAGTTTCTTTTACCCTTGGGAGGATTTCTTGAGAGCTTTGGAAGCTTTTCTTCTTCTTCTTCTTCAACTCAACGAAGAACGCGAAGAACGTCGTTCTTCAACGAATAACTTCTCCGCCGAAGAACACGATCCATCCACGACGCCGTGTCCGCGACGCGACGTACTTCTTCCGCGTCATCTCTTCCGCGTCGATTTTCCGCGACGAACGCCTTCGATAACGACTCTTCCTCCGACGTCAAAGGAATCGACACCGATATTCCACGACTCCGTCACCGTGCGACTATCGAGGTAGAGATTCTTGAGTTCGTTGTTCTCTTTATAATTTGACTTTCCTCAAGACTTGACGAGGAACGCCCTTTTTCCGACGAAGAACGCCGCACCGCTCTTCTTCGTCTTCGGTGTCAACGAGAGAGAACACCGCACCTTCCTCGGAAAACCTTCGTCGGCGTACAAGGATTCGCCAACGACGTACTTCTTCGGACGCGCCTCTTCGTCAACGGATTTGACGAACGTCTACCGCGACACCCGATCTCCGCGACGTCGACTTCCGCGGACATAGTCAAATCCTCGAACTTATACCCGAGGTAGGGGATTGTTGTTTCATTCTTAAATTATTCCTTTTCTTGAACATGGATCTGGCATGTCTAACATGAGGCTTGAAATGTTCATGTTGAGTTTTTTTTTAACGTGAGGGGGGGCCGGACCGCATGAACACGGCCGAACCCCCCCTCCAACGTTTTTGTTGATTTTTATCTTGCGGGAGGAAGCAAGTGGCGTGGTGCCGTCGCACCACGCGGATGAACGTGTAAATATCTTCGCGATGTCGTCGCACGCTCCATGGTAGAAACAACAGAAACGCGACGCCGTCGCGCCGCGTTGGATGATTATCAAAGCACGGCAGAGGGGCGCGGTGCCGTCGCACCGCGCCGGACGACGAACGCCGCGGCCGGTTCCGGGCCGCGGCGGGACGAAGAGACCGCGGCCGGTTCCGGGCCGCGGCGGAAGATAAGACCGGCGGCCGGGCCGCCGGCGTCGGAAGCCGAAGAAGGGGACCGGAAATTCCGGTCCCGTTTGATAAAACCGGCCGGCCAGATGGCCGGCCGGATGACTTAAAACCGGGGAATTTAATTCCCCGGCCAACCATGAAAACCCCCCTCTTTAAGAGGGGGGGCGTTTCTTTAAAGGGAGGGGGCCGGCTGCCCCCTCGGTTCCACCAGCAGGCCCCCCACGTGGGGGGGGCTCTTTAAAAAAAATGGGGCGCGGCACCCCGCCGCCCCTCCAGCAAAACGCGGGGCTTAGCCCCGCGTGCCATCCACCTCGCGGCACCCCGCCGCCAGCGCGGCCCGCCGCCGCCGCCAGCGCGGCCCGCCGCCGCCGCCATCGCGGCCCCCCGCCGCCTCCGCCGCGCCGCCACCGCGCGCCGCCGCGCGCCGCCACCGGCCGCCGCACCGCCGCCGACCGCCGCCGCCGGCCGCCGCCGCCGCCGGCCGCCGCCGCCGGCCGCCGCCGCCGGCCACCGCGCCACCCGGGGGGGGGGGGGGGGGGGGTCGGGCCGGGTCGGCCCGGACCCGGACCCCCCGTTTCGAACCTGATTTGGTTTTTGGCTCATAACATGAGCCTCGGACCTCCGAATGACGAACCGTCTGCGGCAACGCGATCCTTGGATCGAGACGGTCGTTTCGGTATATCGCACTCAAGGTTTCGGATTACTTTGAGTTCGGCCGGGTTGGTTCGTTCACGAAACCAACCGGGCCTTCGGAGCGGAAACGCTCATATCTTGAGCCACGAACGTCCGATTGACGCGCCGTCAGTCGCGTTGTGTTCCTCTTAGTGAATCAGATCTTTTGGCATACTCCGCCCGAGGTTTGGACGCAGGTGGAGTACGGTCGGGTTGGTTTTTCCTTAAAAACCAACCGGGCCCCGGAGACGAAAATGCCAATAACTTACAGACCGGGCGTCCGATTGACGCGCCGTCTGTTTCGTTGACTTCCTCTTGATGAGACGGAACTGTTGACATACTCCGCCCGAGTTTTGGATGCAGTCGGAGTATGGCCGGGTTGGATTGTTCCCGAAATCCAACCGGGCCCCTGGAACGGGAAAGCTGATATCTTTCAGACAGGACGTCCGCTTGACGAGCCGTCAGCGGCGTTGGTGGTTACGTTGAGTAACGGTCCCTTTGAGTTTACCCTATGGGAGTTCGGGGTACAGTTGAGATACGGCCGGGATTGGTTTCGCTCACGAAACCAACCGGGCCCCTGGGACAAAAAGGCTAATAACTCACAGACCGGGCGTCCGATCGACGCGCCGTCTGTTGCGTTGAGACCCCTGTGACAAGACGGACCTTTGAGACACTTCTTCGTGAGACTTTGAGATACTTGGAGTATCGACCAGTAGCTCGTGGAGCGGACCCTCCCGGAGACGAGCGTGCAGAGTACGGAGACCGTGTAGCCGGCTGAGACCTGACGACTGCTTGACCGACTCGACTTGGAGTGAGTCGACTAGCCCAGTGGACGGAGCGCCCGGTACTTGGCGGCAGACCCACGGCGGACGGAGCGCCTGGTAGTTGGCAGCAGACCCGCGGTACTCGACAGGAGGAGTACCTCAGTAGGCTATCTGGGTAGCGCCCGGTATTTGGCAGCAGACCCTCAGCGGACGGAGCGCCTGGTAGTTGGCAGCAGACCCGCAGTACTCGACAGGAGGAGTACTTCAGCAGTCCTAGGTTAGTGAGCGGCAGCCTCGGAGTCGTGACAGGACCACTGTACACTCTAGAGACGGAGCTCTTCAGCAGTTACGGTTTCGATAATGAAAATCCTGGTTTGAGCTGAGACTTTTGACCTTGTGTTTACTTCATGATTGAGATGGGTCACTTGCTAACTTTGGTATATGTATGGGCATATACCCGGGTAGTGGTTATCCGTCGATTTCACAATCCTTGTGTTTCCTCATGATTGAGATGGGTTACTTGATAACTTAGGTATATGTATGGGCATATACCTAAGTAGGGTTTATCTGTTGAGATCTTCTTGTGTTTATCCTTGTTGGTTTTAGTGAGACCTTGAGGGTCTCGGGGTCCCTACTGAGTATCGTTATACTCACCCCTGCACGGGCTATGCCCGCACCTCGTTGTGTTGGTTGCAGACGACGGCCAGTACTGGCAGAGGCCGAGTGTTCGAGGACTGGACGGTACCTGGAGGTGGACTATACGACGAGGCGGTACCCAGAGGCAGACCACTGGGCGGGTCATACTTGGAGCAGACGGTGGGACCCGAGGAGCAGAAGAGCTATCTGTACCCACCCTTCAGGTGGGATTTCCAGTGGACATCTCAGCGTAGCAGCTTTACTTTTCAGTCGCTGTTTTCCCTTTCGAGTTGTACTTTACAGTTGGGCTTGTATTTCCGGCCCCTTTTACTTTTCAGCTCTTCTTTTTGTACTTAGTGTTTTACTTCCGCTTGTACTCTGTGGTGCTTGTTTTCTTTATAAAGGCAATGCCTTCCCAGTTATCGGGATTTTACGCCTTTGGTGCTAGTCGCCAACCCCTGGCCTATGGAAGGCGGGCTTGGGGTAGTCACGACACGGGCCCCGAGGACGGGTCGTGACACCTCTGCTTTCACACTTTAATAGACATATATCACTACCAATAACTGAAACATTTCCTTACTTTTTTCATTAATCATGTCTTAGAGGCAATTTTTTGACCATAAATCCAATTTATGAATGGTTTAGGTATAATTCAAAAGAGGTGGTCCAAAGAAGATTTTATTATTTTTATATAATAAACTAAAACCATATCCTCTTCCCTTAAAAGGGAAATAAAACTACTATGAGTGCATACAACAGACTACCTCCTCACGACCTGATGTAATTTGATTTACACAGTTTCATATCAAGGATTTTCATATTGATATATTTAATTTTCATATATGGTATTAATGATATAAAAAATAATACTAGAAAATTAAAATATCTTATTCTTTCTTACCTTACCATCCACCAATAAATGAAAACATCGTTTATCTCTACAGTCGGTTACTTCTTCGTGAAGCGATGTGATTCATTTTTTACTAATGAATCACATACATTGTATATGTATGTGTATTTAAAGAAATAATATGATATTTAAGATATAATTTTCATTATAAAAAGATAAAAAATACAGTTTCCCTATTTCCATCATGATTATTGAAAATTATAAATGTTTCTCCGACATACGTATGACCTATCATCTTCATAATAGTATGATAGTCTATTTTTTATAACCATATTTCATGAATGATTCTAAAAGTAAAATTAATGTAAGATATTATAATTATTTAATTATAATTATTCTAGAGATGATGGTAATATTACCCGATTATCCATGTTAAAACACCGATGTCGTTTTGAAATTGTGAACTGGGCTTCCTCAAAACACCAAATGTGGACATAACTGAAAATTTACATGTATATTCCTTTAAAATAAATGAAGTAAATGGATTAATTATAAGGGATTAAACCTCCAAAATTTTCTTTAGAAACGTTTAAAATGGTATAACTAATTATACAGTATTTAAAGAATATACATGATAACTCTGGATTTGCGGTAAGGGATTTCTCATCTCACTTTCACTTCTATAATACATATTTCATATTCTCCACTTATTTCTCTTATGTGGGGTATATACATCCCATTTTAATGTTTTATCATGAATATATTTATCTTAATGATATTAATCATTTCATTTTATGTTACATATTTTATGGCGGTTATGATTTAGAAATTACCAAAAAGGAAGGGATTATTTCACAATCTCGTCATTATTCAGGATTGTTTATGTTTAAAAAACTCCTTGTAGGATTTGATTGAAATTTAAATAATAAATTAAATTTATTTTTAATATAACATTTAGTCATGAAATATTTATACAACTGTACAAATGTTTTCTCTTTAGTACATAAAATAATTGAGAACTTTTTTTAAGAAAATGTGACTTTATTTTTCTCTTTGGGAAAAATAATTTCATTCATATATTTTATTTTTAAATATATTTTAATGAATTTTTTAATAGTATAAATTTTTTTTAATAAAATAAATTACCCATGTTTAAATTTTAACAATGAAATTTTTACATAATATTCTTGTATTTTTAATAATGAGTTACTTTTTTACCTTTTAACAATAGTGTGAAATAATGTTTTTCATACTTATAAGAAATGAAAAAATTATCTTCCGTAATGAAAACTCTATTCTCTAAAGCTTCCTTTATAATTTTGCGTGATTCTTATTAAGAAAACCAACCCAAAATCATGGATCTAGTTCTAAAAACATGGTTATTACATTTTTGGATTTGAAACCAATGAATGTGACCCAATTTTTGGCATCTAAAACTGAAGACAATAAAAGGAATATTGGACCATTTACATACCCATGGACCTTATAGGTTTATATTTTTAGAGTATGAGGGAAAAATATTATATAAACAATACAAATGTATTAAAGTTAATTTCTTCCCACTAAACTCATATATTCTTAATTCACATTATGTCATCATCATCATCCATATGAAACACTTCTAGACATAATTCATTTAACATCATTATTGATAACCTAGGTAAAATGGAAAATAATATTAGTGATCTCAAATTCTTATTAATATTCTAAATAATAATTATCAATTGAATTTCATCAGTGAGCATAATAAGTGAATTAGTGTTTGATGACATAATCAAACTACATGATCATCACATAAGAAGATACATACCAATCAAATAGGGATCAATAAACATATAGAATGAAATAAAGCATTAAAAGGTAATATTCATGAGAATAAATAATCATGATCCATGTGATGTCAATCATGATTGAAGGAAACATTTAAAACCCACATAACTCATAATAAACATTTTAGTGACATAGGACCTCATTATCATAAAACCATTACAAAACACTTACAATTGGAATAACCATATGGATGAAATCCATTTTAATTCACCATATAAAGTAATAATTACCTAGTTCACTAGAGATCTATAATGGGGTTCAACCATTTCACATGTTATATCGGGCTCACCTTCTTTTCAAGAGGTATAATACGGCTTAACAATTTGAATAAGATATATCGAGCTCACTAATGTGCTATAATGTGGATCAAATATTCATAAAAAATTTCAAATAACAATAACTTGAATAATGTATATATAAATTTTATCTCATCATAAAAATCATAAAAAATCAAGTATTCCTTTCAAAATGTGATTAACTTGTAGAAAAGAAATAGGTTCCATGAAAATTTTTCATAATGTTGATTGTGGTCAATGTTGTCATTATTAAATAATATAAAAAAATAATCATGATGTACTTATCAGTTTGATACACATAATTTATACTTTTAAAACCAATCATGGAAAAATCTTATTAAAAATGAACTGTTTTAAAATAATGGAGATGATAGGTTATACATATGTTTGAGTAAAATTTTGATTTTTCAATGATCATTATGGGAATAAGGTAAGTATTATATTATATTTCCATAATTATAATAATAAAATAAATAAAATATAATTTCATTAAATATAATGTTAAATATCATTCATGTGATTTTCTGATTCAAAAAATATCATATCACTTTGAGGAGGCGGTAGTCCACAGGTATGCACGAATGACGCTATCATATTTTAATGAGTTGAAAATTAAGAATACAAATGATATATTATATTTTCAGAATTATAAATAGGTCATTAATATTATTATTATGTTAGAAATATCCTATATTTTCATTATGTATTTCCTTGTTTCCTCCCATGTGAATCATTAGTGAAAAATGAATAACATCATTTTGTGAGGCGGTAGTTCGTCATACACATGAGTGACGTTATCGTATCCCCCATGAAAATGAAATTAGGTTGTTATATGTTATATGATAAGTAAATTTATATAATTATATTTCAAATATCATATATATTCTTTAAATCCTCCATTATTATAATCCATGAGAGATGGTGATGAAATGAAAATGGCATCAGTTTGGGAGGTGGTATTCCACCATACAGAGGAATGATGAATTGGTTTCCTAGATGATAGAAGATGAGATGGATTTAGGTCATTACATGAACATAATAACCTATAAATATATGGAAGATATAATTTTCATTAAATAATAATAATTTTAAAATACTTTAATGGGATATAAGAAGATATAATATAAAAACACTCAATTAAAAACGATACTACTTCTTCTGATAACCACCTTATGATAGTACCAAAATCCTTCTTAGTATAGATTTATGATCAAAATAATAAATCAATAATGTGGTGATGGAATTGTGATTTTTTTTGTATGTATTTTTAAAAACAAATTTTTTATTTGATGTGAAAACGAGAGGAGTAGTAGTGGCCTTTTTTATGTGAGGTTAGTGGCACACTTATAATTTTGGAAAAGAATTAGGTGTACCAACATTTTTTCACTTTCTAAAAAAATCTGAAACAGACCATTATAGAGATAAAAAAAATTAATGTCCAAATATTTCAAGAAATTGTTTTTTATATTGATTTTGATATCATTTTAACCCTTATCATTTTAGTTTAACACCCGGTAAATATTATTTTACCTTAACAGTGATAATTAATTTAAGCTATTTTCACTAGTCATTATGGTAACAAATTAAGTTAAAATTATTAGGTAAAAGAAATTCTGATTATTTTAAATATTGAATTAATTTAACCAAATTAAATTCATATAAGTGGAAGAATTTAATTTAAAATTCATCCAATTGGAGTGCTGAAAAAGTGGGATTTCAAGAAGTGTATTTTTCAACAAAAAAAAGATATTATAGTAAATAAATGACTACTAAAAATAATTATATGAATTTAAATAAATATTTATTGATAAATAATATATAAATTTAATTTAAATAATTCATCATTAAGGTTTTATGTAATTAATTAAAATGGAGAAGCATAATGCATTTTAAAATAGTTTTTAGAGAAATTCTATATTTAAACTGAAAAATAAACTAATAAAAAAATCGGTTATAAATGTGATTTAAATATAATTAATTGAATTAAATATAAATAATTAATATTTTTTATAATATTAATCAAATCTAAATAATATTGGTACTTTTAAATTACTTAATTTATTGAAACTAAATGATAGTTTTATAAAAATTTATATTTGTCACTATTCAGTAAAAAATCAATATTGTTCAAAAAATGTAAATAAATTACCCTAATCTAAATTTTATATTATGAATTAAAAAATGATGTTAATATTATAAAAAAATAAAAAATATCTATAAATTAATTTTAATATTTTCCCACAAAAATTACTAAAAAAATTTATATAGACAAAAATATTTTTGATGAATAAATTACTTTAATAAAAATTGATTAACTATTTACTAATAATTTATCAATAAATTAACACTGAGTAAGAAATTTATATATATATATAATTCATAAATTATTTAATACTATTCATACTCTCTAGTTTAATGGATAGGTTATAATGATCAAATTCTAAATAATATTTTTTATGGTCTGTTTATGTTCAGTGTTTCTTTTTTTATGATATCAAGAATTGATTCTTTTTTAAGAATATAAAGGTATCACATACTCCCAAAAATTTGTGAATTATGTGCTAATTTTTTTTGAATAATATACATATTTAATGGTTTTCAATTTTCAAAAACTATCATAAAAAACTGATCTGAGATAAATGGTTAATAAAACATCCTCTTTAAAAGACAGAAAGGGGTGTATGAAGATCATCTATAATAACACATAATGAGTTTTCCAACTAAGAAAAAATTATTTGGTGGTAAATATTATGACATGTAATATAATTATAAATAATTATGTAGAGTTATAGATATAATTAATCACATAAAATTGAATGGTCTATAAAATTTAACTACCACAAAAAAAATATTCCACAAGAGAAAGGAAAGTAGTTCATCTGATATAAAGATAATAAGATAAATTTTTGTCTAGATCATTTTCCTAGAGGTGAGGAATTACATTTACAGGAATATTAAAATCATATGTAAATATACTTACTTGACCAGTGTAATTTCATCCTTTAATAAATTTCCACTACAATCTCTTCTTCAAATCCTAATGATGTGTATTCGAGAAGAAGTTTTCATGCCTGAAGCACAAAAATCAATACATATTAGAGATAATAACTAGAAAATTAATAATAAAAATATTCCTGCTATATTTATCAATAAAAAAAATTAAAAAATTGTTTTCAAAAGGTAAGATAATTCTCAAAATGGATAAACCTTCATATGATGAAATAATACAATAAACATCAAAATTTAACAATAATATCCAATGGTCAAACTAAATCAATCCATAAATAAATAATATCTATATTCCAAAAAACATTAATAACCACAATATTAAATATTTGTTAGCATCAAAGGTTATCTAATATCATTCGTCTTATATACTAAAATATATAGGGTTCTTATTCTGAAATAACATTATTCACTTACTCATAACTTTATTTTCAATATCATGATTATCTATAGGATAAAACACAAGTTCCCATAATTACCTCAATATCCAAGATCTTATAAACCCTAAAGGATACATATTACTTAAATATTATACCCAAAAATGAAAATTAACACTTCACATTAAATCAAATCTTTATATATACTATAACCCAAGAAAAAGTCTCCAAAAAGTTCATTAATCACTATAAGAAATCATTTCTTAAAACCTCAAAATAGGTGTCTAAGACTTGAAAATTATGATGAAAATTAAACTTGTAAACCCATGATGAAATCTATAACCCTTAATATAACTTCTCTTAAAAAAATACTAATATCCAAAGTTATCTAAACGTATTCTTTGATACCAACTAGGACAACCTGAGACCAGCATGCCCGAATCTGGTGGAAAAACCATGGTCATTACATTTCTTACATTGACACCAATAAATTTGACCCAGTTTTTGGCATCGAAAACATACAAACCTCAAATTGAATGTTGGATCACTTCAACACCCAATGACTATTATGGTTTATAATTTTATGGGATTATAAAAAACTCTTACATAAATAATACCCATGTCTTCAAGTATGTGTTCCTCCCACTAAAAAACATTTATTTAAAAATTAAATCATCATAATCCAAATGACACCCTTCTAGAAATAATTAATTTAACATCATTCCTAGTAACCTATTGAAAATTAAACTTAATCAGGGTTATCTCAAATTCTCAATAATTTATAGCATGACAATTATCAAGTAAATGTCATTAGTGAGCATACGAATTCATAAGGATATGATTATATAATCCAAGTTAATGAGAATCATATAATTATAATAATATCCATAAAACCATTATCATTAAACATGTGACATGAAATAAAACCTTAATAATGGAAAGCACCATGATAATCCCAAATAATGATCCATGTGATTTCAATATAGGCCAAAGGAAATATTTAAAACCCATATAATGAATAATGAAAATTTGTAGGTTCACTATGACATCATTATAAAAAAACCCATGAAAACCCATTAATATTGGGATAACAATGTCATTGAATTCCAATATTATAATTTGGATAACATAATCATTAATCAGTTTATTATAGATCTATAATGTTGCTAACTGATTGTATAATATATATCTGGTTCACCAATTTTCCATGAGCTATAATGGGGCTCCACCCATTTTATATGATATTTCAGGAGCACCCATGATATATAATGGGGCTCAACCATTTGTAAATAATTTACAAGAACCATAACATGAATAATGTATATATAACAATAATAACATCAAAAGACTCATAAACATACACACTTTTCCTTTCATAACATAACTAAACCTTGGAATGGTTTAAATTTATTTATTTTATAATTAACTTGGAAAAATATAAAGAAGTGTTAAAATAAACTACTTTTCATCATGGTTCGTAAACCCATTCATGTCATAAATGATAAAAAATATTAATTGTTTTCATTCATTTTGTAAAATTTGTTAAAAGTGAATCATTTGAAATTTTTTATAAATTATATTTTTAAATACTTTTAAAATATTGAAAAATATCATGAAATATAAAATTTGGAAATTAATTTTGTTTCTAAAATATCACTTTAGAAAAAAAATTAGAAAACATTGATATTAAAGAGAATGATTACTGATCTAAAACAGTGATAAAGGATCAGTATCACTGATAAAACAATTATTGATATTTATTTCAAAAAAATTGAAGCAAATGGAAATTAAACTTGCGAAAAAATTAATAAATGAATGAGCATGATATATATTTGGTTCAATAATATAATAGCTTATTATTTCTTTTAAAGAAACATTGATCCGAAATAATCTTAAAAGAAAGGGCATTACAACATAGAGCATTTACCACATTCATACATCTTCAATAATAATCCCTTTGAAAGGATAACATCATATGATATGTCAAATATCATTAACATAAGGATTTCATGATAGAAAATTTTAAAGGGGCAGTATATAAACCTTATAAATGAAGATAAGTGTATAACATTACATATTCCCCAAAGAAGACAATTTGAGACCACAGCCCGTAAAATGGTCATAATGTTGAAGTGAGAATTATTCTATGAATTGATTATGTGAAAAAAATATAAATCCACATAAAAAAATTTTAAATACCATATATTATAATAAAAAATCATTAAACATATAATCTTATAAAATAAAAGATGATAAATAAGTTATTTAATAGAGTGAGAGGAAATTTAGTAATAAAATTCATTACTACTTAGAAACATTCAATTTAAATCCCCTATGATGAGATAATTCAAATAGAGACATAAAATACCATGATATATGATGAATTAATTATATTACCTTATAATGGTGTAATATATAATCCATATAAAATTAATTAGGTGCATAAGATTAATATATGCCTCAATGAAGGAAAATTGATATGAAGTCCCTTATCTCGAGTCCAGATTTTCCATAAAGATCATTTAACTCATGTATAATAAACATATATAAATTATTTGAGTTCTTAAGAAAATTTTATAGTTTTAATATCTTATACTTAAAAATGTATTCAATTTATTTTAATTACATTTTTAAACACATAATTATTTAAGTCCAACCCTTTTTATTTCGGATGTTCGATTCATTGTTTTTAAAGGACTTCGGTGTGTTGATCATGGTCAAGTATTTCATTATTTTATATTATCTCTAATAATAATCAGAAAATAATTATTAGTTTTCTGAATCATTTATACTTTTAAAATAAAGCATTAAAAATTGTCATGAAACCAAACTATGTTACAATCATCGACACGGTGGGTCGTACATTTTCATGAGTAATGTTACTATTTTAAAATGATCAATATAGAAATAAGATAAGTATTGTATTAAAATTAAAAATTTATAATAATATAATAAATATAATTTTAATTCATTAAATACAATTTTATGTATCATTAATTTGATTTTTAATGAAAAAATAATCACATAACTACGTGGAGAAGATAGTACACACGTACGCACAAACACACAAATGGTAAATTTTATTCCCATTTAACGGAAGGGGATATGGGTTTTTTTATTAGATTAATATACTAAAAACTAATTATATTAGATATTATTTTGTCTTAAAATCATCATAATTAATTAAAATTTTTATGCATGTTTAATAATATATAACATAAAAACAGTTGGTTAAAAAAGATACCTCTTCTTCAAAAAGCCTTTCTGGGATTGGATTTATTTACTTCCATCAAACTCCTCATTTTTCATTGAAAATTATTTTATTTATGACCTTATTTCACACATAAAGTATTTTCTCATTCCATTGATACAATTTCCTAGGTGTCTCTATCCACATTTCAAAAATGAATAAAATCAATCCTTTTTTACATGGTCTCCACCAGTTGAGCTTTTAGATTACTCAAACATTATCTTTATTTGTTAGTCCTCGAGTTATTTAAGGTATATGTTGTTAATAATTTTTCAAGATATCTAATTATAAATAATAATGATATCTTTCACTCCTTTAATCATCCCATTTAATTTCTCAGAGCCACCACATTTTACTTTATATTCAATGTTTTCATGATTCCACTGAGTTCTAGCCATTGAATGAAAAGAAAAAAGTATATTGTGATCTAAAATAATCATACTAAGAAATCTGTATAAACATATATAGGATGTAAAAATCAGTACACACCATTTTTAATACATGTTACTATAGATTTAAACTAACTCATTAATTATCATCATATAATAAAATCCTTTATAATGATTTATAAAGAAAATGTAAATTAACCTAAGTATATCTCTGTAGAGTGTCAAACCAGGTGCACAATAAGGCATGTTTTCATGCACAATGTGATAATTGAGTAAATTCCAAAACTCTATTTTCAAAAATATTACTCATAGGTACCTCTATTCTAGAACCAAATCCACTTTTATTATCTAGAAAAAGATGATTTTCTAGGAAAAACCACACAATCTATTCCTCACAAAAACATTATGTTGTTATTTTATACTTACAATATAATTCAATTATTGGGTTACATTCTATAACCTTTTTTTTTCTTAATCTATTTCCCAATGATATTACTAAACTTCTCTAATACTAACTATAGTGACCCTGAACTGAGTTGCATGAAGCTAATGTTTGCTTTATTATATCGGAGTAAGATATAAGGAATCTCATGATGAAAGACCAAATAGTTTTGTATTATTATTAAACAGGATACATACATAAGACCTTAATCATATTTGAAATAAAAATTACAACAATATTATTTCACAAGAATATCACTTTTACCTCTAACATATACTTTAATATCATTTATAGTACACATTCTGGATTCTTGGGAAAGGAAACAAAATAATAGTTAGCTCAAAAGTATCATTAAGGGTTAAGAACAACTGATTTTACCATGATTAAATAAAGCATAATCAATGTGTCATGGTAAATATATGAAAAAACATGTCACTTAATCAATAACGTGGACATTATAATTAGATAGTGAATAATCAATATAGAATGTTAAATAACTAAAGACACATTTCATTTAGTTAATAAATTTACAATGAAATGAATCTAGAGATAATATAATTGTGAAAATAACATGGATAATAATAACTAAATTGTTTTGAGAGGTAATTACTTTGTCAATGACCAAGAAACAATTTCTTATATTAAAAAAAGAGGGGATTACAATATTCAAAATGATAGAATATGTTTACAATCATTATCATAAATCCAAAGAAGATCTTCATGAAGGTCAATCAGCCAGGTTATTTCTTAGTTAAGTCCCTTATTTTCAGGACCATATTCCACCCTTTCAGCTTCAAGGAAGGTATGAGTTACAATGTAACTAATCTCTACGAGTGAGTGAAGTTAGTTTATCCATAGGGCTGTAAACATCCATGAAATCTTCACAATATGGTATAAAACTATATGTAAAAATCATTTAATGAAAGATTATTTATTCTCCTCATAAGTCTAATAATGCATCATGGGGATATATAATTTTGATCACCACCCTACACTGTTTTTCCATTTCATTCCTCATATATCGAGTAATCAATTTAATTCAATATAAATATTCCTTACAATTAAATATCTGTATTCATGAAATAACACATATTATTAATATTTCCCCATTAAATAAAATAAATTTAAAAGTAAAAAGTCTATGTATAAAATAGATATAGTTTAAGAAATAACCCTATCTATGATAAAAAAATATGTTTATTATGGGTAAATTTAATTTCCAATGATATTTGAAAAGTGAATAATTCATGGGAACGATAATGACTAAAAAATGAATCAAGAACATGAATGTCAAAACATTCCACTATCAAAATTATCATAAACCATACATATAAATATAAAGGATAGTATCAATCCAATATATACCCATTGGTTTAGGAATAAAATGTTTTTGTCATTGATTAAGACAAATACCCTAAAAATATTTTTCAAAAATTTCATTAAGAAAATATCCTTTTCATTTTGAAAATAATTTTATAAATCTGAAATTTCACAAAAATTTAAAATATAATTTTATTTGAAAATAACCTTTGAAACTTATAAATGAATTTTTAAAAAATCTATTGGTCATTATTGTATGAAATTTCATATATACCAAGTACATTAAAAATAATATTCCTTTTACATTTTTAGCAAAATTGATATGGGACAAGTTTTTTAAATCAACATGATAATTCCTTTTATTTTTTTAAAAAATTAAAAATGGTTAGAAAAATTTAATATATTAGTTGGTAAAGGTTAAAAATATTTTTCAAAAGAAATTTAAATCGTTGTTTTGGAAAGAAACAAATTTTCGACCGAAGAGATAAATGAATTATGATTTTCTTAAAAAAATCTCAATTTCAGTAAGTAAAAAAGAGACTAAAAATAGTACTATTTATTTAAAATATAATTAATAACGTGAGGAGAATAATAATAAATGGGCTTAATTTATAATGATCAATTAATTTATTTCAACATAAATTCATGAATAGATAATCCTGATTGGATTATGATTGGAAAATAAACCATAAAAAAGATTATAACATTGAAGAGAGAATTAATAAATGAATTTATAATGTGTATAAACTCTAAATTCACATAAAAAATTATAATATACAATATAATATAAAAAAATTAATTACACAAGTAATATTAAAATATTAATGATGAAGAATAAGTAATATAACCCATTGAAAATAAATTGAGTTAATAAATATTTACCACTTATTAAGTTTTATGTAAAATCACTGGGGATGAATTAATTTTAAATGGAACTTAAAATATCATGATTTATTATGGAAACATGTTATTATATGTCAATTTTTCAGTATATACACCAAATAAAATAAGTTACATGCATAACATTACAATATTCCTTAATGTAGGGAAATTGAGATAAATTCCCTTACCTCACGATTCCTTTTGGTTGAACAAGATTTAAAATCCTATATAGTCATTTGAAAAATTTTATTAACATATACAAGTAAAATATTAATAATAATAATATCATATATAAACATTTATAACATCCTATCACTCATATTTAAATAATTATTTTTTATTTTAATTATTTCAAGTGTTAATTTACTTATTTTCTTATTCGTATTTTTCAAGGAATGATTTGGTTCTTGAGCATATTATATAGATTAATCATATCAATAATAAGTATAATTACATAATTACCATATTTATACATCAATAATATTTTTAAGACTAATCATGAATGGCAGTCTTTAGAAATGAAGCATTTTATGATCCTCGATATGGCAGGTCATATGTACGTGTGAGTAACAATTCTGTTTTTTAATGATCATTATGGAAAGAATTTAAGGAATTTTTTATCTTCAAAATATTATAATAATATAATTAATAACAATTTTTTTCTTTTAATATAATTATATATATATCATCCTTGTGGTGTGGTGATGAAAATAGTGTCATATCACTTCGTTAAGGTGGTAGTCCGCACTTATAGAAATGATGTTATCATCTTTTACTAAGTGAAATGGTAAGAAATAAAATGTTATAATTTATTTTAATAATTATAAATCTTTAATTAATATCTTAACTATTTCATTTATTTTACATATATTTAGAAAATTTTCATTATTACCTTCTATGTAAATCATTACTGAAAGAAAAAAATCACATTGTTTCATGAGGCAGTAGTCTCCTGTTCACACGAGCTACATTATCATATTACCCACAAAAAAAAATTAAAAATAGTATATATGATATAATTGATAAATTCATTTAAGTATGTTTTAAATATCATATAAATACTTATTTTCATCATCATACACAACTACGAGAGGTCATAATGGAAAAGTGAATGACATCGGTTTTCATGGTTGTAGTCTGTCGTACACACCAATAATGATATTGTAACCCATTTTATGGAATTTCAGAAGTTTTTAGTTTATTAAATTAACATAAATACATCTCATTATATTAAATAAATTTGTGTTATTATATAATCATTGTTCAATAATAATTATTGGATGTTAAGTATAAAAAAACAAAAAATTCTCATTAAATAATTTTACCTCTTACTTGGGTAACCTCCTTTGGTTTGCACCAAAATAATTCATTGGTTTTATTTCTACCCTAAATATTGTTTATAAAATCTAGGTATCAAATTTTTTAAGTGATTAGGTATGTTATTGGATAAAAAATGGTGACATGGTGTGAATAAGAGAGGAGATGTGTGTCCTTCTATAAGTGAGGTAAGTGGCACACTTTCTATTTTTGAAATCAAAATGTGTACCTGCGTTTTTCCCATGAAAAAAGGGTCCAAAATATATTATTATTAATGATTGTACATTTTAAGGTATACATATGCCAATAATATGTATTTATACAATTTTTAGGTCATTTTAATAATTATCTTTTTAGTTTAACCCCCTATTAATCTCTTTTTACCACAACTATTGTAAAAACATCTTACTATTTTACGATTAATTATAGTAAAAAAATAAGTTGAAATTATTAGATAATATAAATTATTTTTATTACATATATAGAATTTATGTTTCCATATTCCAATCTTATAAGTGGAAAATTTTAAATTAAAATTAATCACACAGACATGATAAGAAATCTATATTTTAAAGGGAAAATGTTAAAAAGTTTACAATGTTTGTATATGAAAATTAAATATGAAAACGAATCTAATGTGTAAGATCCAATCCTTTTTTCAGGTGTGAATTTTTTAATTTTATTTTGAATATGTGTTTTCTTTTTTTTTTAATTCAGAAAATGATTTATTAGAAAACTTTTAATAAATGTGTCAAATGCATTAAATGTCAATAAATGTCATGACCCAACCCATGTTGAGACTCATGCTGCAACTACCCCAAGCCCGCCTCTATTGGCCAGGGGTGGCGAAAAGCACTAAAGTCACAAAAAACATGGGAGGTATTTTCTTAAGAACCCATACACACACAACTAACTCAATGCAATAGTGCAGAGGGAAAAGAACCAAAGATACAACACAACTATAAGTAAACCAAACATGCATGAACCACTAAAACGTAAAAGTACGGTAAAGTAAATGGAAAGGAAAAAAGGCTCAAAATAAACACCCAACCAAAAAGGTTCCACAATGTGGGAGTAACTAAAATGGTAAAACAGCTAAGAGAGCACCTCTCCTGAAACCCAAGCTATTACCACCATACATGGTCCAACCACCTATATCCCTATGATCCTCTAAAGTGAAAATAAACTAGTATGTCATCTTCATAAGGCATGGAACGTATGTGAAAATCCCATGAAAGGGTGCATACAATAATACACAGTAGGATTCTCTAAAAAGGTTATGGGGGAGCCGTATGTGTTACATAGAAAAGGAAAGTAGTAGATATGAAAAGGTAGAGTAAAATGAGTGATTCGAAAACCAATATGAGAGTGAAGAATGATCATCCAAACATAAGGAGCAAGAAATTGTGAGAATGTGAACTTATCATTGAGTCTTTACTACCTATATTAGGGTTGTACGCTCATATAACCATGAGAATCTAGACACAGAAAGAACATGGCATACCTTGAGCATATTCACCTTTCATTGAAAGAGCGTAAGCAATACCCTAGGAGTTGGTATTGAAACAAGGTGTATATATGCTTAGTCAAAGAAACTCAAACAAGAGAGAGTAAGGAGATCCCTATCTCACAGCTCAACCCAAGAAAGCTAGTAGACAATAGTCTAAGAAGTAACCAACATCGATGCCCAATATCCTACATGTCTTCCCTGAATTGAAATTCAAAGGGACTCGATCCATGAACCTTCATATTGTTAAAATTGGGTAGAACTATCTCACCCTCATGTTTTTAGGTCGTGTCACATGGATAAGTCTTGGTGGGAAAAGAATACCATTTCATCAGGAGTCCAAAGGTACTTCAAATCACACCTCATCATTGTGTCACACAATCGAGAGGTTGTCTCAAAGATGAAGATCCATGCCCAGCCTAGCTGGAGGATTCCAATCACCATTGGGTATTTTTTACCTAGTAATTCAGGGTATATCAACAATCAGATGTCTATGGGGACCCACTAACAATCCCTGCTAAAGGTTAATCTGGCAGAGTGTAGTGCTCGAAAAATGTCATTAATGGGACTCACTAAAAAGCCCCACTAGAGGGAATCCAAGAACTTCCCTGAGGGACCACTTCCCAACTTAACTAGTGGTGAGCACATAATTTATATGGCCATTCTAATTGGATGGTACCTATCAGAAAATAATTAAGGAACTATAATGGCCATCCCTTCCGGATGGAACCACTCAAAAAAGCATCGATGAACTACAGTGGCCACCACTTCTAGATGGTACCTCTCAGAGAAGCACCGAGGAACTACATTGTCCATCCCTATTGGATGGTACCTCTCAAAAGAATGACACCACATTCATCAGGTGATTCCATAGATATGAATCACATCCGGAACATCTTGCATTGTATCTTAAATTTTTACACGGTGTGTATGGGTCCGACATGACGTGTGACCCCATCTCATCGGATGGTCGTGTACATAACCATTCTTGGGCACTAAATTGTGAAGAATTAACCCTAGGAATGCCCATGTAGTCCAAGATTACATTTATCATATGATCAAAAGGAATATGAGCTCATGACACTCGTCGTTATTATGGAGGGGCAAAAATATAATTTCAACGTAAAACCTCCTCAAACGGCCCCAAAACATTTGACCCCATCTCTTCAAACGTCTTTTCCACTCTTACATGAGTGGATACTATTATATGTCAAGGGATATTTTCAAATATAGCATATAACCTCATCTGATATTCCTTTCATTCTTCCACATTTAATGATATGAAGAATAAGGCTCCACACATCCAAACGGATCACACTGTTGAGATCATTGTAGAAAAAAACGAACAATATTAACTATCCATTCACCAAAATCATAAATCTGATGGAAAAGTCATATAACTTTGAATTTCACACAAATTAAATCCCATGGGACCCATGTCTCAGTCTGAAAACAATTTATATAGACTATGCATTGCAATACTAACATAAAATAAAACGGGATTGACTACTCACTTGTCCAAAAAGATACCCAGGGAAAAAGTTGCATTTCACCACAACACATTCGAACCTAACCTCATGGGACCCACACCTCATCTTTGGTTTAAATACACAAATGTAGTATTGTAAATTTTTCATAGAGACTAGGGTGGCACTGCCACTATCGAAGCATTAAACATACTTTTCGTTTATAATATAGATCAGATACAGGAACCCTGAGTAATAATAATTATATTATCATTATTAAACATAGGAATTTCGTTTATCCAAACCCTCAGAAATTTTTTTACAAGTAATGGACCGGTCCAAAAATATTTTTCTCTATGAGAGGAAGACATGGCTATAGATGGTGTGTCAATTGGACGCCCGGTTGAAAAAATACAACTATTTAAATCTATATAGCCCGAATCAAACAGGTCTAGACTATTCTGGATGAAACGCTCCACCTGGGAATCCCCGCTCTAGTTAGCCTGCCATACTCCCTGCTTTGCCTCACTGGTTCCCCCTGGTCACCCGCCATTCTTGTTGTTCCACCGATCACCTCGAAGAGGTAACCCGTGTGGCCTGACCCCTCTCCACCAGAAGCCTCGCACAAACATCTTGTCGCCTTTATGCTCACACCCAGTCACACTGGAGCCTCGTCTTGCCCCCTTGAAACCAATAGCATTAGCCTAGTAGCCACTTCCTCTACATATCCCACTTTCACCATGAACCATCATCCTTCTCACAACAAGCCACACCAGAGCCCCGTTACACCACCTCACACACAGCTGCACCAGCTCCACAGCTGCTACCTTCACACGGCCCACTACCGCCATGCAACGTCATCTTGACACTGCCAGTCGACAGCCATCCGATGGTCCATTCTGTGAACCACTTCACCTCCTCCTATCTCTAAATTTTTATATAGTGAACAGATCTGCGAACATTGCGATAAGGGATTCACAAAACCGTCCTCCACTCATCAATCTGTCAGTGATTCAGTGTGCAGAAAAGTCAATGGAAACAACCATGAATAATGAATTCAAAATAATGATTGAAGAATTTTTCAAGCATGTATTAGTGGTCATGTCATTGTGGCCATCAATTATTGATAAAAAAATTGAATAAAAAATTTCAAAAATGAGGAATTTTAGAAGAAAACCTCAAACAGAGAACAAAAGTGGAAGAATCCAACTTCAAATCAGTCATTTGTCATTGGGGATGCGCCCACTACACTCCCTCATTAACCCATAGAGGTTTTGGTGGGTATTGATCCTTGATTTGATAAATAATGGTTGAGATATGAGAGAAGGAGATATTAGTTAGAGATATAATGGATTAGGGCTAACCCTAATCCTGAATCACAAAATTTATATTTTTAGTAACTCAGCTCAGTGAGAAATCAGAAATTCACGCACACCCTTTTTTATGGCATGCCTAGGAAAAACACCATATTCCAAACTCAATGGAGTTATCGTACTTCCAATGTGAGTCCCCATTATAAAGTTATTTGATATGATTTCAGGGGTAAAATAATCAATTATAAATTATTTTCTTTACGATTTTCCCTTGGATGAATTTTCTAATAGAAGTCTCACGCTGACAAACGTTATACCCCTCATAGGGTAAAATCCATGTTATAGACTCAATAGTGGCCTCAGATTTCTAATCCGAGTTCCTATTTGAGAGTTATCATATTTATGTTACATGCATAGTATAAAATATACTTAATATTTTTATAAAATTAATTCTGGGAACACAGGGGTTCAGAATCACATGTCATATTAGTTCTTGGCTCTGAAAAAATATGAAAAAATATTTCAAAGTCTTAAAAGGTGAAAAATAGGACTCTATTTCATTCCCTCCTTCAATATTTTCAACCATGAATAAAAAAACTAGGGAAAAAGTCAGGATACTAACATCACACCTTGCTCTCAAATTCCCAAAAAACATGCATGATTTTTATGTCATCACTTCATGTCATCAAAAGGTATGGTTCATCCTCATATGTTTTGTTCTTCTTGATGATGTGTGGTTGAACACAAATGTATCTACTCACTTGAAAAATGTGGAAAACCCCATGCATCCACTCTAGATATTTGGGGTTGGGAGAGGTGGTAGGTAATCTCGCCTACCCTCTTCCTGATCCTGAAAGGCCTAATGAAACTCAAGGGATAGTTTTCCTTTCTTGGCAAAAACTCTACATCCCGTGTTATGAATGGAATTACTATTTCCCTTGGAATAGTGTCTCTTGATTCCCTCATTCATAATATCCATCTGGTGAAACCCCTAAGTATATATGGTTACATAGGATTTCACAGTCGACCTCTCACAACCGAGACTCTCTTACACACTCAAGAAGTGAAGGATTCAACTCACTTACCAATGAAAATTGTACCATATTATTCCACTAGGGTCGTCTGTAGGGAAGTTAACTACTCTAAATCATACTGCACAAGGCTAGCCTGGGACTTCCTATTAAGGGAATATGATACAATGTTTCCCTTTCCTAGAGTATAGACTATCTCGAAGTTGTTGTCCATAAAAAATTTCCTCCTAGTGTTGCTGCCTTAGGATAAGTCTCTCCGAATAAAGATATACCTAAGACTCTGGTGATCTGAACAAAACACAATAAGCTCTCCCCAAAGATAGTGTATCCACATTCTCAGGGTGAAGACTACCGTTGTCAGCACCAGGTATTGAGTCACATAGTTTTTTTCATGGGGTCTCTATCACCTTGACCTGTAGTAGATAACTATTGCATCAATGTTGATTTTTAGTAAGAAAAGGTACCAATGAAAAGTTCATGTTAGTAAACTAATCCAATAGAAAAAATACAGACACACAAAGCACATGGCATACCCTGCATGTCTTCTCTCCCCTTAGAAGGAGAGTAATCCCCAAACTAGATACTCCACTACACCCACTAGAAACACCTTCAGAAAAATGTATCATGATGAAAAAATCCATTGACAATGCCTGGACCGGCTCTGAAACTCCATCGCACAAACTTTTTGTGAACAGACAAGTTCAATGAAATTTTTCACCACACCCCGATACTGTCCACCTTTTGCGGCACTAACTCGCCCTCAAAATTTTTCTTGCATCACAAAAACGTTTCTTGGTGGGAGAAGTTCCCATCTTATTTGAGCCTTTGAAACTAGATCGAATAGCATCAGCATGGGGTTACCTCAATGCCCCACAAAACCTTAGTAAAACCTCAAGTATGGAACAGGGATAAAAGGGTACTTCAAATAGTTTCTAACAATTTCTATTGTGAAAAGTAGAAAATACAAAGAGAGTACCCCTTATTATCTTGCGCTCTGTGGGATCATAGATTTCCAAATCTTGTGGTTGTCCGCCATCCCAGCTACCAGCTTCATTAGCCTAAAGTGGGTCGCATGATGGTGGTGGGGGTGGGTGGACCTCATATCATCATCCCTCACCTCCCTAGGGACCACTTGGTACCTTCATGGTAAATTTCTGATCACATCGATGCCTCTGCCATAGTGATCCACCTACTACCTACCTCAGGTTCTTAGCACATTATGTTGGGAAGTCTCATGCTATGTGACCTCTCCCATCACAAGCATAGCACCTGACCTCTCTGGGCTGACGCAATGCTCTGTGATACCTCATCCCCATACGACTAAGTTCATTATAATTATAACTAAGAGGCCACTTGCATCGATATATAGTAGATTGATTCCTGCTAGCTACTGTAGAAATATCAGCTCAATAGTGCCCACTTTCATAGCCAGTTGTATAGAATCCCTATGACATAAAGCTCTCTGTCACTAGTTTGTGCTCCAACACCCCAGTATAGGTGGGGATGCACATGGGTACTATGATAGAATAAATATCCCAGTGGAGTCTTTACTCATGCTTATAAGTAGACATCATAGATCATGTCTAGAGAGTAGCATGAATGGTATGTGAACCTAGCTTCACACTCAGTCACTATCACCCCTCCCCTACGGAAAATGAAAGAGCTCCAGAGTCCAAATGGAGTACAAGTAGGAGGGGTAGTATTCCTCAAGAAAGAGCTTCTGGAAGTCATCCCACGAGAGTATCGACTCATTGAGTATATGAGTAATTAGGCTCCACTATTGCCTAGCTACTCCCTGGAAAATGATGGATACCAAAGCCACCATCTATTCTACCGGTTTCCATACATGCCTGCTGAGGTGGACTACTTACTCCAGTAAAACCTCTTCTTCCTGAGGGTCTGGATTACTGCAGAACCTCAGAGGTCCCGATATCTAGAACTCATGAATCACACTCAGCCTACATACACCCTCATCCTATTCTAATGGGTTTTGTCTACTACTCATCATGTGGGGGTGATACTACCTTCCCACATAGAGGAACGAGATCTTGTGATGGGTCCTAAACGGATGCCTCATCACTCACTGGGTTTTCTTCATGAACCGGAGTTGGTATCCTAGCAGGCTGTCATCACGGAGGCATCCTGAATGTTATCATGGAGTAACATAGTGATATGAGAATATATATATATATATATATATATATATATATATATATATATATCATAACCATAGGGTAGATGACTCAAGAAGGATAGTTAAATACTCAATCATGTATGTCACATGTACCATTTTTCCCTACAATAAATTTCATGGGGTGACGAGTCAAAAAGTGTGTAATCAGGATCCTGATGAACGAATATTCCAGCTGCACAAACTATCACGGGACTCCCTATACTAAGATCAATTCCTGAGACACTATGACACCATTTTGCTTAACCCAAACAAGAAATGATTAGGTAAAAATCCAAACAACATCCCAAGGGTCGGACAACCTCTAATCCCACATTTTCACGACTTGACTTGTGGGGGGGGGGGACTGGCGTGGAACTACCCCAAGAAACCTCCATAGGTCATGGGTGATGAAAAGTTCTAAAGTCACAACAAACTCGAGGTGTCTTTTTCTTAAGAACCTATATAGACACACATACAACCAAATCAATGAAAAAGTGTAGATAGAATGTTACAAAAGATAAAACACTTCAATAAATTAACCAAACATGCTTGGAACACTAAACAGTACAAGTACAGTAATGTAAAATGAAAGGAAAATGGGGGGAAATACACACCCAACCAGAAATATTCCAAAAACATGTAGTAACTAATAAGGTAAAATAGCTGAGAGAGCCCTGCTCCTAAAACCCAAGCTACGACCACTATACGTGGTCTAACAACCCATATCCCTATACTCCCCTAATGTCATGATCAACATTTCTGTCATCTCCATAAGGCATGACACATGTGGGAAAATCCCATGTAGGGGTGAGTATAAGAATACTTAGTAGGACGCCCCCAAAAGGTGAATGGGGTACCATAAGAGATACATGGAAAAGGAAAGTAGTAGATATGAAAATGTACTATAAATGGAGTGTATCTCAAACAATCAAGAGAGTAAATCAAGATCATATAAACAAATGGAGATAGAAATGGTACACACATGTCATAACCCATACATCTTCACCTCTCATGGAAGGAGAGTAACCAAAACCTGAGGATTGAGAATGGAAACAAGGTATATATATACTCTGTCAAAGAAAACCAAATGAGAGAGAGTAAGGGGATCTCCATATCACATCTCATCCTAAGAAAGTGAGTACCCAATAGTCCCAGAAGTAACCACCATCAATGCCCAGCATCCCAAACATCTGACCTGAACTGCAAGTCAATGTGAATCAATCACTGCACCTTGATACTATCCGCTTTGGGAGATATTGTCTCACCCTCATGGTTTTATGTCATCTCACATGGACGCGTCTTGGTGGAAAAATCTTCCTTATTTTTAATGGGTCCAAGGGTACTTCAAATAATTCCTTATTAGTGTGTCACATAGTTGAGAGGTCATCTTAATGTCAAGGATCCATTCCGAACCAAGATGGAGGACACCACTTGTTTTCTGGTATATGTGCCCTAGTATGTCAGGTTGGATCATCACATATAAGATGACGAGGACCCACTACCCAACCCCGCTAAAGGGTAATCTGCTCGAGGGTACATCCCAGCAAGCGTCATTGACGGGACCCACTGCCCTTCCCCGCTGGAGGGAAGCATAGAACTACCATCGGAGACCACTTTGCAACCCATATGGAGGAAATCTCAAAACTAATCTAGCCATCCATGTTAGATGGCACCTCTCAAAAAAGAATTGAGGAACTAAACTGGCCATCACTACTCGATTATACCCCTTGTAAAAGAATCAAGGGACTAAACTACCCATCCCTACTAAATGGTACCTCTCGGAAAAGAAATGAGGAACTATATTGGACATCCTTATCGGATGGTACCTCTCAGGAAGCACCGAGGAACTACAATGGTCATCCATGTTGGATGGTACCTCTCATAAGAATGCCTTTGTAGTCATTGGGTGCTGCACCTGATATGCGTCACACCCAGAACATCTCACATCATATCGTAATGTGGTACACGTTACATGTGGGGCCCACATGAAATGTGACCCTGATACATCAACTAGATTTTTACCTAACCATTCTCATTTACTAAATTGTGAAGAAGTACCCCTTGGAATGCCCGTGTACTCCCATAGTACATGAAATATATGATCAAAATTCTGAAAAGTGCACGACGGCCAACTTTAATATGGAGGGACACATACATAATTTCAAAGACATGCCTCCACAAACGGCCCCATAACATTTGACCTCATATCTTCATACATCTTAAACACTCTAATAAGATTGGATGCTCATCTATGCTAAGGGTTCTTCTCAAATATAGTAGAGATCTTCCATCAATAATCCTTTCATGCTTCAAATTTTAATGAGATGTTTAATAAGGCTCCACACATCCAAACTGATCAAACTGTTGTGATCCTTACGATTAAAAAATGCAAGATCAACTATTCATTCACTCCAATTGGACATCTGATGGAAAAGTTTTATAATGCCACATTGCGCTTGAATGAAAAATTATGGGGCCCATGCATGGATCCCAAAACAAATTATATGGATCCTTCCATTTTGATCCTTTAAGGAAAAAATGGATCTCCAAAGCATTCAACTAAAATGGATACCCAGTGCATTTCACCTCAACACATGTGAATTGGTCCTCATAGGTCCCACACCTCTTCTTCAGTGTAAACATGTGAAAGTACTCTTCGAATGTCTACATAGAGACCAGGGTTGTGCTGATGATAATGGTGCATTAAACATACAATTTTTTTAGAATATAGATCCAACATAATAACCCTATATAATAATAATTATATTATTATTTTTAAAATTATGTCTTTCTTGAAAATATACCCTGAGACCAAGTCCTAAAAGTTCTGAATTAGTCTAAAAACAACCCTATATTTGAAAGGAACATGTGTCTATAGATGGAATGTCTATTGGATGTCTGGTTTTGGAGATACAACTATTTAAATCCTTAAGTCCGAATCGAACTGGCCTGACACCTTGTCACCAGACTGCTCCACCTGGGTCGGCCCGCTCCGGTTGACCCAACTCTTTTCACTAGCCCGTGGCCTAGTCATGCATCTAGGATTGGACTCGTTGGTGCACCACATCGGTCACCCACTATGCCTGCTGTTTAGCTGACCGCATAAACATGGTGACCCACATCGCCCTACCCCTATGCAACAGCTGCCTCGCACTCCCACGGTGCCTCCAGCTTGCTCACAATGAGCCATGCTAGAGCCCTGTCCTACCAACTTGCTCCCACATGTGCCTACCTCACAGCCTCCACCTCCACATGGCCAGTTGTCACCATTACCTGACATCCTTCTCACACCCAGCCACAACAGAGCGTCGTCTTTCTACCTCTCACACATCTATACTGGTCTCGCAGTTTCCACCTCCACAATGCTCTCTACCGCCATGCACTATCATCCTACCACCAGTGGCCCTCTAGTGTTCTGTACTATAGACCACCTCCCTCCTCTGCTCGTCCAGTTTTGAAAACGCGAGTATATCTTAGAACCATGTGATGAGGGATTCAGAGAACCGGACTCTTCTCATCGATTTTTTGGTGATTTGGTGTCCTAAAAAGTAAAAGGAAACAACCAAGAAGAAAAGATGAAGAACACAAATTTAAACATGGTTCAATCATGGATTAGTGGTTGTGTTAGTGAAAAAATTAATGATTGATAATCAAAGTGAAGAAACAATTGAAAATAAATATTTTTTGAAGAAAAATTCAAACATATATCAAAATTTTAAGAATACTACCTTGAATCAGTAGTTCATCATTGGTGACGCATCCAATACTCCCCCGCATCAATATGCCAAGGCTTAGAAGGTGATTTCTCCTTGATTTGATGAAGAATGGTATAGAGAAGAGATAGATAGAGCTTAGATAAAGAGAAAAGTAATTAGGGATAACCCTAACCTTGAATACCTAAATTTCTATTTATAAGAGCTTTGATCAGCATAGAATCCAAAATTTCCAAGACCCCTCATTTTATTTCGCACCTAGGAGAAAAATCTCAGCTCCAACTCAACAGTAGTCTTGGATTTATAATCTTTTCCCCCATACGAAATTTATTTAAAACAATGTGAGGGGTAAAATAATTATGTTTAAATTATTTTATTAATGATTTCCCCCCTGGGAGAATTTTCTCATAGAAGTCCCGTTCTGACAAAATTTATGCCCCAACAAGGGTGAATTCCATGTTACAGAATCAACCATGGCCTCATATTTCTGATCCAAGTTAACATTTGACCATTATCTCATTTCAATTATATTAATAGTATAAAATATAATTAATATTTTTTTAAAATTAATTTCAGAAAGATCAGGCCTCAGAATCACACACAGTCTCAGCGCAAAAGTCTGGAAATAGATATTGAAATATTTAAAAGTATTACAAGTCAAAAACAAGGTCTTTATAGTTAACATCATTAAATATTCAATTAAGTATTTTTTGAGTTCAACACTGAGTATGACTTTGAGGCCCACAAAGCCTCTATAAAGACTGAAAAAATATTAAACTTATAATAATTATGGCACACATTTTATTCAAAATAATTGAATAACTCCAAAATAGTGAATTGTATGGGAAATATGAGAACATCGTTGTGTCTGGAACATAGTGGTTACAATATTTGGGGTATAACATATGTAAGGGTATAATGTTTAGATATCTTGCTCATGAAAATAACCTTTTTATATTTAATTAATTTTGTAATCCTTTTTTTGAATATTAAATAACTAATATCTCTCAAAAAGTGAATCATATTGAAAACCTGAGACCACACTTGTGTCGAGAATAGAGTTATTAACATAGTTGGGGTATAAAATTTGTAAGTGTTATATGTTTGGATGCCTCCAACGCAAAAATTACCTTTTATATTTTTATTTAATTTTTAATTTGTTTTTTAAATATTAAATAATTAATATCTATCAAATGATGCATCATATGAGAAATATGATATCGTGATTGGGTCTGGAATGAGGGTTTTACCCTAGTAAATGTGTCAATTTTATATAAAATGGGTGTTTCTGGTTATTTAAATTTTAAGATAAGTTAATATTCAAATTAATTGAGATAATTAGTTGATGAATTAAATAATAGGATTGATGAGGTTAATTGATTTTAAAATTAATTAATGATGAATTTTGTGTTGATGCAATTTAATTAATTAATGGGGATTATTTTGTGTTTTAAATTAATATAATTTGATAATTAATTGTGAAATTAGGTAAAAGGTATTGAGATTATTGAATTGTGATAATTAATGGATGAATTAATTATGATATATTGAGATATGATAATTGAGATAATTAATTGTTGAATTATTGATGAAATTTTCAGATAGTGAATGGGATATCTAATTGTGGAATTAATTATGTGATTATATGTTCATGAATATTGATTAATTTAATGATGGATTAATTAATGGTATTGACGAACATAATTAATTGTGGAATTAATTAAAGGAATTTATGTGAAAAAATAATTGTTATCAAAATACCATTTCTGTAATAAGTTTTTCATATGGTGTCAGATTGACACACCATCCATAGCATCATGACCTTAAAACTGAGGTGACCATTTCAAGACCAGTTTTGAATATTAAATTTATGCCCATGGTAGAATTCCATGAAATACTGAATATAATTATTGGTTGACGCATGAAATTAAAAGGAATTATTAATAAATAACAGATGAAAATAATAAATGTAACTAAATTAATTGATGGAAAAGCTTTATAAATTGGACTTGGGGTGGTGTGCATGACATGGTTAAGAAGCCCATTATTTCTCACACCTCTCCCATCTCTTATTTTCTCGATCTCTCTCTCTTCTGTATTATTTTATTCTTCTAAACTTATCTACTAAATATCTTATTTTATTTTGATTGGATAGACATGTTGTTGGTTTGGTTGATTTTATCTCCTTGAGGAGAAATTTTTTCCCTAATAGTGTTTTTGAAGAAAGAAATGATTCATTGGCTTGTGATCTAATTTCTTTTTGCTTCATCGACACTTACGATAATAAGACAGTGAGGATATGTATTGAATTACAAATGGTGTTTTATCATTTCTAGTGACATCGACGAACTTCAGGTAGGTGGTCTAAAATTCAAATCCATTATTCTTGATTGCAATAATGTCTATGTAATTTTAAAATTTCTATTGGATGTTTATTAATCGCTTTCTTGATTAAAATTTTTAATTTAGTGAAATAATCTATTAAAGGATACGTGAATTGAGATATTGGGATTGCAGATCATAAATAATATATTGTTAAATTAATTATGAGATATCTAGATTTTCTATTTTAGATAATTAATTGTATAATTAATTGTGGGAAAATAACCTTTTGAATTGAATAATAAACTGGTGAATTAAATATGAGACTATAAAATTGTGATTCTGATAATTAATTGTTGAAATTAATTATGAATTTAATGATATTTTTTAAAATTATTAATTAATTGTGAAATCAATTAATGTGAATGGTTAGGATTATTAAATTATGTTTTGTTATAATTAATTTTTCTATTAATTATGGCATGTTAGAGATTAGTGAAAAAGAATAATTTTTTGACAAAATAATTATTATTATATTGAGGTTAGTGAAAAGATAGAATTAATTGTAGAATTTATTATTGGAGATAGTTATGATTATTAAACTTATTGAGATAGAACAATTAATTGAGGAATTAATTGGGGTGGATGAATTAATGGAGATAAAATAACTAATTGATAAATTAATTGGTGATAATATGTTTTTTAGGTGTTATTAAATAATTGATGAAGTAATTAATCATAGCACTGTTATTATTTAATTATTGAATTAAATAATATGATTTATTTATTAGAGAGTCAATTAATGTGACCAATTGTTTTATTTTATTGTTGAATTATATAATTGTATTAATTAAATGAAAAAATAATTAATGGGTTTTTATGTGTTAATGCAATAGAATGAGTTAAATTAATTAATTTCTAAAAATTTAATCCAGAATATTGGGTTATTGCAATTGATAGATAATTAAATTATAAATTACTAATGTGATATTGAGTTGCTGATTTTAAGTAATTAATTATAGAAATAATTATTTGATATAGATTTTTTGATTTAAGTAACTGATTGTACAATTAATTATGGGTTATGGATGTTATGAATTGAGAAAATTAATTTGGGAATTAATTATGGAATATTCATTTCATAATTTGAGATTATTAATTGTAAAATTAATTGTGTGATTTTGTGTTCATGAATTAGGTAATTAATTATAGAATTAACAATGGGTTATGGACATTATATGGTTAGTTAATTGTTGAGTTACTTAATAGAGTTGATGTGACCGATTAATTGATTAAAGGGAATGTTATGATTAATTAACTGTGGAAATTAATTAATGAAATTAATGTGATTAATTAATCATTTTATTAATTAAGGGAAATGGGTTCTAATTTATTAATTCATTAATGTAAATTGAGGTTGTTAATTAATTTTTTAATTAATTAATTGTCAAAATAATTAATGATATTGATGTGATTAGTTAATTGTTCAGTTAACCAATGAAAGTGTTGTAAATAAATAATTGTTGGATTAAATAATGGAATTTTTGGGATTAATTAATTGTTGAATTAATTAACACAATTGTTGTGATTAATTAATTATTTAATTAATTAATGAGTTTTACATGATTAATTAATTATTTAATTAATTAATGGAAGATTGTGATTATGAAATTGTTATATTTTGATTAATTAATTGTTAAATTAATTAATGTGACATGGTAATGTAAAATTAGTTAACGGGGTTAATGTTGATTAACCTTGACTGTTGTGAAATATGAGAAATTTTGATATTTGTGATATATTGTGAATGATTGAGAAATGGGGTGATAGACGTGATGTAATACACCCATGATAAATATGTATGATTTTTAAACAGGGAATGATAAATGGAATGATGCTCTAAATACTCATGGGCTACAGGAAATAATGTTCTATACCCATGATATATATATATATATATATATATATATATATATATATTTGTGTGTGGGTGTGATTTATAAACTGAGTGTGAGATAGGGACTGATGCTCTAAATACTCATGGGGTTTTAGAAATGGGTTTGTACACCAAACATAAATGGAAATATTCTTGTTTGGTACAGGGACCGAGGATCCAAATACCCATGGGGTGAGAGACAAGGACTCATGCCCCAAATACTCACGAGGATTCTTGACATGATGTTCTACACCCATTTATTAACATTAGACTATGTACTGAATTGTCCGTATTTGAATTGAATTAAATGGATAATTGAATTCCATGTGATATATGAATTGTGAAATTAATATTAGAAAAATTTTAGACTCATGCATGGGCTGAAGTATGTAATATGATATGGGTGTCAATGGGAACCCAGGGGTTTATGTGTTTAAATGAAGGATAATTAAATAAATTAAAATTGTTTACTTTTGTACTTGTGTTGATTTCTTTATATAACTAATTAAATTTTTAATAAATGGATTTGTTTTAGACACTATTGGTGGTGGCCTACCATGTTTTACTCACACGCTATTCGGGATTTCTGATTGGTACCCAAATAGACTTTGTGTTTTCTAGATGGGTTAAGGGAAAATGCCCTAGGATGTTTTCCTGATTGGGGATAGTTCTTGTATGATGGAACCTGACATAGTTTATAACCCACTTGAGATTCATCAATGTAATTATTTTTATTTTTTATTTTAGAAACTTTGACAGTTACTCTGGAACGACATGTTTCCCTTTCAGTTGAGTACTGTATTTCCTATTTTGGTAATCTTGTGACATTGGTTCTATTTATGATTATATAAGATTTACCTATTGTTTATTATTTCTTCCAATTTTAACTCTGATTAAAGAGCGCAAAGTCACACCAATAATGACTTACTAGAATAATACTTCTAGTTATAAACCTATGGTTAATGGGGAGGCGCACCTGAGGTCATGTGGTGGTCAGGCTTGGGGCACCGGTTTGTGGCACCCGGGTCAAGACGTTACCGAATGGTATCAAATGTTCAGTTTTCTTTTCTTATACTATTGGATTACTATTTGAAAAAGGTAGACATGAGAATGGAAAGTTTTGGGGCTTGGTTTTGAGATCATGCATGGGAGTAGCTACCCCATGTATGAAGGAGAACCAAAGTACCCTTGGTGGGATTATTTTTATTATTTCTTTCTGTTATAATTAAATTTTATTTCACCTTACGTGTCGCACTTTTTGTGTGATATGATTACTATTTTTGACATTTTTTGAGTTTGAATCATGGCCTTGATTGGCACTAGAGTTGAGTATACATTCATCATTTTAGGAACTCTAGATTATTTTGTGACATGCATCATTGTAGGCACGCACTAAAAAACAAGATTTCTGTTTGTTTTAAACTTTTGTGGTTTTCCTTACTTGTGAAATTGAACTAGAAATAGTTCTTAACATTAAATTGGGAATGATTGTAAAATGTTGATATATGAGAATAAAAGGGTTTCTAAACGATAAAATTTTAATAATGAGAATGTGTTTACCCTTTTTTACCATGACCAATAGGAAGGATGGTTAAGGGTAGTGATAATACCTCAACTTTTACCATATATTGGGATAAAGTGTGAAATACTTGATATGGTTTTGTATAAATACATCTTTTTAACTATAATAAATGTTTTGAATTAAAAATCCTGTGTTTTTTTTATTTTTCACAGGATGCAGGTAGTTTGGTTAGTGGTAATGGCCTAGTTTGAGAACTCGGTTATGGGTTGTGTGAACGACTGTCTGGTTTTAGATCATTGTGGTGAGACGTAGGCTTGATGGAAAGACTGAGAAATTATAAAGGTTAAGGGGTTTCCGTTGTGGGAGGAAACATTAGTAATGAATAACTTTTGGAACTATTCATCGACGACTTCTTAGTGTACTTTTAATTAGTGATGATCATATCCCCTACCTTGACATCATCTGAGGTATACTGAAAAAACACTGGATTTACGTCATTATATCTAAATGTGTTTTTGTTGGATATGTCCCCCCTAGGTGGTTATTCTTATGAAGAAATATATATGTAACGATAATGGTTTGATTTACACCATAAAAGATTTATGGATCAAGTTCTTAAGAGGTATTAGAATTTGTTGAAAACTATAGGACATTGGTCGTAGTGGTTGAGTAAATTGAAAATGTGATGTTAACAACACTCTAAAGTTGGGGAGTGATATGTCAATAGTGGGTGTGTGGGGAATACCATGAGGTTGAAATAGTGGCATCAGAATGCCAAATGGGAACCAATAAGGTAAATTTTTTTATTTCTTTGAGAATGGATTGGGTGAGCCTTGGGGTAGTAAATGTACATCCTTTCCAGGAATTTTTTGATAGATAGGAGAAGTGCCACTATTGGATGGTTTCTTACGGTTCTTGGGAACAATGATTTTTGAAACACATTAGGTATGTTGGGGATGTTAAGATTAAGATTGATGCATTCTTTAAGAAGAATCTAAAACCTATATTGTTAAGTAGTTAAAATGTGTTGTAGCAGAATATTTTGTGTTAGTTAGTCTATTGTGGAATCATGAATAAGATAAAAAGGAAACATAATAGAGATAATCAAATAAGAGGGAAAAGTTTCCCGACCTTCTTTAACTAGGAAACACAGAGTTTTGTGGGACTATAGATCATGGATGAGCTATTTTAAGGTGGGGGATTGCAAGATCCCATACTTTTTCTAGGTGTGCATATTTTAAAATTTTTGGTAAATATGGGTTTTCGTCATTTTAATTCACAAAAATTATTTATCAACCAAATTTTAATAAATTTTTTAAAGGCCCTAAATTCCAGTTGACATCTTTGAATATTCAAATGAATATTTTTTGCATTCGACACTAAGTTAGTGTGAGATTCTATGTCCCTCAAAGTCTCAGTAAATATTGAAATAATATTAAATATTAAATATTAAGTGCACACATTTAATTAAAAATAATTGAATAACTCCAAAATGGTGCATCATATGAAAAATATGAGAGCACCATTGTGTTAGGAATAGGGTTTTTACCTTATATGGGGGATAATATTTTTAATCGTCAGGCATTTGGATGTCTTTCTAGCAAAAATATCCATTTTATATTTAATTATTTTTAATCTATTTTTTTAATATTAAGTAATTAATTTTCATAAAATGGTACGTTATATGAGAAATTTGAGACCACTATATCTCTTTGAGCAACGTTTTTACCCTAGGCCAGGTATAACAATTGTATGCATCAGACGTTTGGTTGTCTCGCCCATGAAAATAACATAGTTAATGTTTAGTTATTTCTTAATATATTTTTTGAATATTAAAAAATTTATATCTCTCAAACGGTGTGTCATAGATAAATATAAGTCCACCATTGGGTCTAGAATGAGGGTTTAACCCAAGTTAGGGTAAGAATTTAATGTGAAATGAGCATTTAATATTATTAAATTTTTAAGATTAGTTAGTTGTAAAATTAATTGAGATAATTAATTGATGAATTAAATAATATGATTTATGAGATCAATTAATTATCAAATTAAATAATGAGGATTATTGTGTTGACAAAATTGAAATAATTAATGTGGATTGTTGTGTAGATGCAATTGAGAAAATTATATAATTAATTGTGGAATTAGTTACAACATATTGAGATTATTTAATTGTGGAAATTAATTGATTTATTAATTATGAAATATTAGGATTTGAGATTTCAGATAACTAATTGTGGAATTATTGATTAAATATAGATATTGTGAATGAGATAATGTATCATGGAATTACTTATATGATTTTTGAGTTTGTAGATATTGATCAATTAATTGTTTCATTAATTAATGAGGTTGACTTACTTAATTAACTAGGGAATTAATTAAGGGTATTTATGTGAAAAAACAATTGTAGTAAAAACAACATTTCAATCATAACTCTATCATATGGTGTCAGATTGATATGCCTTCAATGAAAGTGTGACCCTAATATTGAGGGTGTTATTTCAAAACCAATATTTAATATTTAATTAAATCTCATGGTACAACTCCATGAATCACCCAATATGACAATGGGTTGACACATGAAATTAATAGCAGAGATTAATAAATAAATTATGAAATTGAATAATGAAACTAAATTAATTGATGAAAAGGTATTATAAATTGGATTTAGGGTGGTGCGCATAGTATGGGTAGGAAGTCCAATATTTCTTGACACCTCTCCCCTCTCATACTCTCTCTATTTTATTTTTGTTTATTCTTATAAGCATCTCTCCTCAATATCATATTCAATATTGATCGGATTGATCCATTGTCAGTTCTGTTCAATTTGTCTCGATGAGTTGGAATTTATTCATATGATTTGTTTAATAAGGCAAGAATTTGTTGGTGTATGATTGAATTTTTGGTTTGTACAAAGACTCTTATAATAATAAATCCATGAAGAGGTGTATTGAACTACACATGGTGATTTATCATTGTTGATTACATCGATGACATTGAGGTAGGTGATTTAAAATTTAAAATCCCATATTCTTTATTAAAATTATGTGTATGTAATTGTATAATTACTTGTATATGTTTAAAAACTTCATTCTGGATTAAATTAATTAATTTCTTGAATTAATTAATTAAAAGATATTTGAAATTGGGATAAAGGGATTATAGATGATGAATAATTAATTGTTAAATTAATTATGAGATATCGATGTTATTGATTTTTGATAATTAATTGTATAATTAATAATGGGATATTGATGTTATGAATGAATAATTAATTGGTAAATTAATTATGAGACTATGAAATTGTGATTTGGATAATTTATTATTGAAATTAATTATGAATTTTATGAGATTGTTTAACATGATTAAATAATTGTAGAAATAATTATTGTGTATGGTTTGGATTATGAAATTATGATTTGTCATAATTAATTGTATAATTAATTATAGTGAGTTAGAGTTATTGAAATTGAGTAATTATTTGAAAAAATAATTATTGTTATATTGACGTTGGTGAATAGGGATAGTTAATTGTAGCATTGAATATTATAGATAGTTATGGTTATTAAATTTATTGAGTTGGAACAATTAATTGAGGAATTAATTAGGGTGGTAGAATTAATGGAGAAAATAAAATTAAGTAATAAATTAATTGGTGATGTTAATTTGTTTGACATGGAATCAATTAATTTATGAAGTAACTAATAAGATCATTTTGATTATTTAATTATTGAATTAAAAAATAAGATTAAAAAATTGGATAATTAATTAATATAACCAATGTGATTATTTGATTTTTGAATCAAATAATGGAATTAATTAATTGAAAAATTAATTAATGGGGTTTGATGTGTTAATGAAATTGAATGGGTTAAATTAATTAATTTCTGAATTAATTAATGGAGATTGTTGTGTTATCACAATTGATAGATAATTAATTATGTTATATTGAGTTATTAATTTGAGATAATTAATTGTATAATTAATTATGTGATATGGAGTTGTTGATTTAAGTAAATAATTGTGCAATTAATTATGGGTAATTAATGTTATGAATTGAGATAATTAATTTTGGGATTAATTATGTAATATTGATATCATAATTTGAGATAATTAATTTCAGAATTAATTTTGTAATTTTGAGTTACTGAATTAGGTAATTAATTGTGGAATTAATTTCATGTTATAGATTTTATATGGTTATTTAATTATTGAGTAACGTAACAGAGTTGAAGTGATAGATTCATTGATGAATTAATTGAATGGATTATTATGTTTAATTAATTGTGTAAATTAATTAATTAAATTGATGTTATTAATTAATAATTGGGTTAATTAATGGAAATCATTTTTGATAAATTAATTTGTGAATAAATTAATGGAAATTTTGGTAATTAATTAATTTTTGAATCGATTAATTATCTAAATAATTAATTTTATTAATGTGATTAGTTAATTATTGAGTTAGCTAATGAAAGTTACATGACTAGTTAATTGGTGGATTACCTAGTGGAATTGTTGTGATTAATTAATTATTGAATTAATTAATAATATTATTGTAATTGTTTAATTTTCAAAATTAATTAATGAGTTTGACATGATTAATTAATTTTTAAATTATTTTATGGAATAATGTGATTATGAAATTATTATATTTTGAATAATTAATTGTTAAATTAATTAAAGTGACTTTGTAATGTGAAATTGGATAAGGGGGTTAATATTTATTAAGCTTGTTTATTGTGAAATATTTGAAATCATAATATTTTTGATATATTGTTAATTATTGAGAAATGGGGTGATAGTCATGACATTATACACCAATGATATACATGTTTGATTGATGAATGGAGAATTAGACATGGACTGATTCTCCAAATACTCACAAGGTGCTAGAAATGAAGTTCGACACCCATGATATATTTATATAGGTGTGTGATTGATTGATAAACAGTGTGTGGGAGATGGAATAATGCTACAAATACTCACAAGGTTCTAGAAATGGCGTTGTACACCCAATATGCATGAACAAATTCTTATTTGCGAAAGGGACTAACGATCCAAAAACCCATGGGTTTTGAGACAGGGACGGATGCTCCAAATACCCATGAGGGTTCTAGACATGATGTTTTACCCTCATTTGTTAACATTGGAGTTTGTATTTAATTGAAAAAATATGAATTGAATTAAATGGATAATGGAACACATGTGATATAATGATTGTGAATTGAATAGGAGAAATGGTTTAGCCTCCAGCATAGGCCAAAATAAGTAATGAGATATGAGTTTCCATGGGAACCTAGGGGATTATGTGGTTAAATGAAGGATAAATTAATGAATGAAAACTATTTACTTTATTACTTGTATTTTATTTGTTATATAATTGCATACACTATTATTGACTGGAATTGTTTTGGACACCATTGGTGGTGGCCAACTGAGTTGTACTCACTCCCTATTTGGGATGCCTGATTAGTACCCGAATAGACATTGTATTTTCTATACAGTTTAAGGGAAAAGGCCCAGGGTTAGATTTCTGAATAGGAATGGATCTTAGATGAAGGCAAAAAACATAGTTCAAGAACATCTTGGGAGTCACCAATGTCTTTATTTTTATTTTTCATTTTAGATACTTTGAAACTTACTTCATGTTTACCTTTTAGTTGAGTATTGTATTTCATATTTAGTTATCTTGTGACATTGGTACTATTTATGATTTTACATGCTTATTATATTGTTTATTATTTCCACTGGTGTTTACTATGATAAAAGATGGTGTATTCTCCGAAAAATGACTTACTAGACCCTAGTTGCTAGTCAAAATCCCCTGGCGTATAGGGATGCATGCTTGAGGTCATGTGGTGGTCTGGCTCGGGGCACTAGTGAGTGGCACCCAAGCCAGTATGTTACAAAATGATGGAAATTGGATTAAAAGATATATTATTGAACTAATTTTACAATAAATTAATTTAAAATTATAATATAATTTTATAAATAATTTAAATAAAAATGTTATTTTCAATTAAAATTCATTAATTTTTAATATTCTTTATAAAATGAAACTATTCAAAAAAATCTAAAAAATGCACCATAGTCTAATTTTTATTTTAGAATTTAAAAACATAATTTAATTTTATCAAATAAATTTCAAAGAGTGGAAAAAATTAATATTAAATTAAATTCTTAAACAGAAACTAAACAGTCTTAGAAAAAAATTCACTTCTTTCATAAAAACATTCTTTTCTTAAAATGATTATTATATTATCCCTAATAAATGAATTACAATAGTTTTCATAATTTATTTAGCAGTATCCAAAAAATCCAATTTAATGGATATGTAATCTATATTATGGTATATTTAGACTCTAAGTTGTGTGTACCACAAGCTATTCAATAGATTAAATTTAGAGAAATATATTTTGTTGGTTTTTTAAGATAGTTATTGCATGAAACATAATCTGTAAAATACAATATTATAATTTTATAATATTGGTGTGTTTAAAAATTTTAATACATTCCCCAATCCAAAAAATTAAAAACCATTCAGAGTAATATGGAGAATAGTATCAAAATATCGAATCCCTATCAACTGGTCATAAACCATCTAGAGAAACAATAAGGATGATATCATTACACTATATTATCAAAGTAATATAAGTTAAAATAAATGTTGTTTAAATTGATGAATATAAATAACAAAAATATCTATTCGAATCATTCTTCAGGAAAATAAAATTTTAATTTTGAATATTACCTTTACAAAATAATAGATCATAAAACATTTTGAAAATAATTTTCTATGAAAATGACATTTCAAACATATAAAATATTCTATAAAAATTTTATTGGTAATGACAATGATAAATTCTATACATGTCGTACAATTCAAAATAAATTCCTTTCACATTTTTAATAAAATCCAAACATCCATTGTTTTGGAAATGGAAATTAAGATTTTATTCAAATCATTTGGAAACAAACTCTACCATGGGTAAAAAATCCTTAAATAAATAATTTGTATAGTTTTAAAATAAATTGAAATATTTTTAGAAAACATCTATTTTGAAGAAAAACAATTTCCGACAGAAGATGTAAATAAAGTCAAGTTTTATTAAAAACATTTTCTCAATCACTTTATATACCAAATAGTGGGAAATATAACTCTTACATGAAATTTTAATGAATAACCAATGAACAAAAAATATGTTAGGTCTATGATATAAATATCAAATAATTTCTCTAAGGGAGGCATAAAAATAAACAATCCTGAATAATGATGAGATTGGGAAACAAACCCTTAACTCTTTTGTAATATTTAAATCATAATCCTTGTGAAATAAATAATATCAAATAAGACATTAAATTTTATTAAGATATAGAGATTCATGATATAACATATCTAATTGGTTGAATAAACACCACAAAAAAGAATATGTGTTGAATATGGGATATGCCTCACAGAAGTAAAAGTGTGATAAGAAACCCTTACCTCACACTTTCCATTTTTTTAGTTCTCATTAACCTCATTCATAATGGTTTTATACATGTTATTAACTTATAACAGACTAGTATTACTATTTATAATATCATATATTATCATTTTATAATATCTTACAACCCGTTCATTTCTAATATTTCATTATCATTTTTATTTTCTTTCTTACTTTCCGTGTTTTCTCATGCATGTTTTGTCATTAATGGTTTGGATCAATAATGTAGGATATATTTACATAATATCAGAAATTATATAAATTTTATAAATATCATATTTATTAATTTTATACATTTTTAGAATCATTATTTAAATTTTAACATGGATTATTATTCGCATCGCTTCGTGGAGAAGGTTGGTCTTACGTACACACGAGTGACATTGTCATTTACTTAATGGGTGGTATATTAAATTTCAAGAATCAATATAATTTCATAAATATCAAATATATTAATTTAATATTTCCTTCATCACTTTCCATCTAAATCATTAGTGAAAAATGAATCATATCACATTGTGAGGCGGTAGTCCATCATACACACGAGAGATATTATTGTATCCAAAGATGATGAAAAGTAAGACGGTATATGTGATTATATAATTAAAAATTTATAATTACATTAAAAATATATATATATATATATTAAATACATTATTAAATTCAATATTTAAAGGTTTATATGGAAAACGAATTACATCAGTTCATGAGGTAGTTGTCTACTATAAACACAATCGATGGTTAAATTTTATATTTAATGGAAGATGAGATAGATATATGTCATTACCATTAAAAATTAATATCTATTTTTATTTGAGATAATATTTTTATTTTATTATCATATATGAAGAATATTATAAGGATTTAGAAAAATAAGTAAAAAGAAATTTCATATTTAAAAAATTTACATCTTCTTCAAGAAACCTCTTTAGGTTTAAGCTAAAGCCTCCCTATAATGGATATATGATATAAAAAATGCCTATATAATTTAAGGAGGAAATTAATTAAGATATATGGGTAGGTATTATTTGAAACAAATGGACTTTGGAGTGTTAATAGGTGGGTAGGGTGGGTGGCCTTTTATAGGAAGGGGAGAGGACACACTTAGAATTTTTTAAAAGAATTAATTATTACCATGTTTTTATCATTCCAAAAGCCTCCAAAATGGTTCATTATCAAGACATAAAAGTTATAAGGTCAAAATATATCCATTAAATTGGATTCTAAAAATAAGGTAGGTCATTTAAACCCATATATGTTTAGTTTAAACCTCTGTAAAACGGTTTTTACCTTAATCGTGGTAATATATTATTTTGGTTTTCACTATTCGTTATGGTTAAAAAATATTTTTACATTATTATATAATTTTAATAACTATTATTAAAAATATTAAATATATGATTCCAAATATAATTCCCAATATTTTTAGAAATCAATTTAAAAAGAAAACCCACAGATGTGATGGGAAAGTGGTTTTCCTAGAAAAAGTTCCCATAAGTCATGATAGTTTTTAGACTGAAATTGAAAATAAAATTGATACTGATAACCTAAATTAGTTAAATTGAAATATAACTGATCTATTATTTATTTATAAATAATTTAAAATATAATCTTACTTTTTAAATAATTTAAAAAGAGACAGTATTCAAAAAAGTCGGTATTTTTTACTATTTATAAAAAATTTAATCATTTCAAAAAATAAAAATAAAAATTTAAGATTATTTTTATATGATGATTTAGAAAATGATGTTTATTTATTCAAATAAACATTATAAAATATTGAAAAATAAATTTTAAAATAAATTCTCAAAATGTTGAAAGACTACTATTTAGAAAAATACAGTTTTCATAAATATTTCTTCTTATTTAAAATGATTTTTATTTTTTTTAAATCAATATATATCCATGGAATTTATTTTATACATGTTTAAAAAATATAAAATTCATAATATAGTTAGTATTATTCATATCCTCCATTTTAATGGCTAGGATATAACGATATACCATATTAATGGTTATTTAGACTCATCGTTTCATGTTCTACAATCGATCAGAGAGAATGGATTTATTTAAAAGGGAATATATCAAAACGTATCTATGTGTTACATTATTACCCCAAAAAAAACATTCATCCATGAAATCTTTATAATGTTACCTCATGAATATATTTGGTTATTTGTTAATCTTAATCTCTTCAGGTTCTCACATCACCTCTTCTATCTTATGATTTCTCCCAAGAATGTTTACTAGATGAGTCATATGATTACTCAAAAATTATTATCTAGTGCATATAATCTAGATAGGATCTTCACAGTATGATAGATCATGTTCCAGTTATATTTCTTTGTAGGTGATAAAATTTATTGGTTCTGGCATGTACTTATTTAAAAAAGATTTAGGCAACACATCATGTAGTTTAGAGATACTTGATGGGATCATTAAACGGTAAGACATACATCCAATAAAATTCCAAACTTTCAAAGGGTCTGATGTAACCAGGGATAGTTTTTCCAATATTTTTGAATCATATAACCCCCTTCTATGGATATACCTTCAAAAAAACGTGATATCCTACTTGAAACTCTAAATATTACATCTGGTTATTGGTATAACACTTTTGTTTACTTTTTCTACATTAATACGGGTTTGAATAGCCTTTCCTTATTCATTTCATCCTCAAAAATCTCTAGGGAAATAAGATTCCTTTCCCAATCTTCATTATCCCAATATCAGGAAAATTTTAATGGTTGTCTTCCCTTAATAATATGTTTTCCCTGAAGATTGAATTTCTATTGAAAAACTTTTCTTGGTTATTGATATCATTAAATATATAGTTTCACATCTATGAAAAAAACCTATAGTATAATCCTAATATGTTCCATGATTATTATAATGATAATTTCATTTATAAAATACTTCTACAATATAATTATTGATTCCTAATATAATTTTTTTATTCAATCCACAATGGAAACATTAATATCATTATCTTAACTATGATTTCGTAGAATCTTCTATATTATATTCGTTAGATAATTGGGGAATTTATGTTCATCATTCCCTATATCCTTAAAGTTGAAATAATGAGAATTATAGTTTTCTTTATTACCATTCAATTTATATACGTAATAGTCCTTGTCTCCACAATATTAGGAAACTCCCATTTCCTTCAAGTATGTACCATGATGTTTCTTGCCACAATTATCACATGTGGGAAGATCCCAGATTCTCTAATTCATCTTATCCAGGCCATTCCTCTTACATATTCTTCTTCTATTTATTCCCACTGAAACCATTAAACTTTGAGAATTTTTTCTCTATCTTGATAGCACATGATATTATTTCTTCATATGATGATAATGTTTAGGAGATTTTTTACACTATTTTTTTGATCAGTTGGATTCTCCATATGGGAATGGTTTTTTATTATAACTTTAGTAAGCTACCCAAATATAATAATAATTTTCTCTGATCCATCTTCAATATATTTCCGAGGAGGGAAATCCATACATTGATTATGTACTTTGATATAGTTTACATTTCTTCCTATTAGTAAAATTTAAAAAAAAAGAATGAAATAGATTATATCATGACATTATAAAACATTATTCATAATCTAAAATGTGTTTATACAATAATTATAAATTTAAAATTTTATGCATAGATAATTTCATAATCTGAAACATGGTTTCTTGAGGAATGATATTAAGTCCTAAAATATTTTTAAATCCTTCATAATGGTTTATAAAAAAAATGAGAATTAATATAGATAATATCCCCTATGAGCGTCAAACCAAGTGTTCTGAAAGGGTCATTATCATATAGTAGGTAATTCTTCAGTTAAGACAAAAAAATATTTTCGATGCTTTTTCCCATTAGTACATATATGACAGAATCACATCCACTTGTAGTATCTAGAAAGGGATGTATTTCTAGGAAACCCATATAATCTATACCTTAACAAAAATTTATGATGTTATCCCATTTATAGACCTATCCTCAAAATCAGTGACTGGGTTATTTTCTCTATTATGTCATTTCATAAAACAGGTTTCCAAGGTTTCTATTAAACTTCATCTGATACCAGCTATAAAGACCATGACCCTAGTAGCCTATAGTAGGTGGTTAATTAATTACATTTTCATAAGATATAATTAATTTCATGAAGAATAGACATATAGTTAGTAGTCTTGGTAAACTAGATATGTACTTGAATCACATATTATAATTGAAACATAAAACACAACATAATTATTCCTTTTACCAAACCATTATCCTCTTTTCATATCCATATATATCAATCAATAAAAACTTCCTGAAATCTAGGGAAAAGATTCATAATAAAGGGATGAGATCAAATTCTCAATAAGGGTATGAATATAATGAAAGGTATCATGAATAAAAATATAATAATAAATATGGAAAGGTAAATATCTAAAAAACATGAAATTTAATAAACAAAAATGAGCATAATATGGGCGTAATAAAAGATAATAAAATAATTCCATATAGATAATCACATGAACATGAGTTAAGATATCATATATATATATTGGAAAGGCCTCAGTCATATACCCAAAATAGTTTGACTCATGATACATACTAGCACATCATGGGTCTGTAGCTAGATCCACACATCACATACTAAGTCCAATGCATTTCTAATATGAAACTTAGTAAACATCAACCAATTTACTATAAAATGTAACTTATGAAATGTTAATACTTTTACCAAAAAATAAACATAATTGAAAACCATTCAAAGTAATATGGAGAATGATATCAAAACAGTATGTCTCATTCAACTAATCATATACCATCTATACAAATAATAAGGATTGTATTATTGTAATACATTCCTAATATATCGTAAGTTAAAATAATGGATTTTATAATTATTGAATAGAAATAAATTAAAAATTATTTTAAATCATTTTTTAGGAAAATATCCTCTTCATTTAAAAAATCATGTTTTAAAAATAAAAGTTCAAAAAAAAATTGGAAAATAATTTTCATTGAAAATAAAATTGGAAAACATGAAAATAATCTTTAAAACATTGGGTGTTCAGGGTGGTAGAAAATTTATTACATATCATATATGTTAAGAAAACAATCATTTCACATATTCAATAAAATACAAACTGAATTTACTAGGAAAAATAAATTATGATTCCTTGAAAAATATTTAAAAAAAAAGTAAAACAAGGGTAAACAATAATTAAAAAATCATTTTTATAGTAGTAAAAAAAATTTCAAAACATTTTCAAGAAAAATTTATGTGTATGAAGAATTAATTTCAACTAAATAGACAAATAATGTATGGTTTTCTTAATAACATTTTATCAACCACATTAAGTAAACAAATTGAGGGAAAATAGTATTATTACTTTAAATGTACATGAATAACCATAGGAGAAAAAATATATTAGGTTTAATATTGAAATATCAAATAATTTCTCTAGGGTATTCATAAACATAAAAAATCATGAATAATTATTAGAGTGAAAAATATACCCTTACCACTTTAGTAACGTTTGAATAAAATTACCCTGAAAAAAATAAAATAAAATAAACCTCTAAATACCATTAAAAATATATATTCATGATATAATATATCAATAGGTAATTATATACACCACAAAAAGGAATAAATGGTGAATATCGAATATGTATCTTGGAATTAAAAGTGAGACGAGTAACCCTTACCTCGTGTTTCACTTTATTTTATAGTTCTTTAACATTATTTATAGTGGTAAAAAATGTTATTTACATATAAAATAACCACATTTTTTTATATTATCATATATTACCGTTTTATAACATCTTATCACTTGTTCATTAATAATTTTTCATTGTCACTATTGTTTTGGCTGTTAGTGGTCATGTTTTCTCAGGCATTGTTTGTCATGAAATTTATAAATATTGAGCATAGAATATAGTAAAATAATATAAAAAATATATTTATATTATAAATATTGTATTTAATTATTGGATACATTTTTATAATAATTACTTAAATTTTATCATGGATAATGAATCATGTCGCTTTGTGGAGATGGTTGGTCATACGTACACATGAACAATATTATCATTTCATTAATGGGTTAAAGGGTAAGGAAATGGATAATATTACAATTTTACATAACAAATATCATTCCATATATATCACATATAATCATAAAATTAATCTTTTATTAATTTACATGTAAAGTGTTACAGAAAAATGAATCACATCGCTTTGTGTGGCGGTAGTCCTTTGTACACACGAGTGATGTTACCATACACAAATGGCTTGGAAAGTAAGAATTTATATGTGATACTATAATTTAAGATGTTTAAATATGTTAAAAATATCATATATATATATATATATCAAATCCACCATTATATCTAACAATTAATGGTAGTGATTAAAGACGAATAACAATGGTTTCTGAGGCGATTGTATATCGTAAACCCAATCAATAGTTTAATTTCCAATTTGATAGAAGAGGAGACCAATATAGGTAATTACCATCACATAATAAAATCATATTATATGGTAGATACATATTTTATTATATTATCTTAGATTAAAAAGATTATACAGAGTTATAAGAAGAAGTAAAATGAAAACACGTAGTTATAAACTCTACCACTTCTTTGGAAAACCTCTATATATTTATCGTAAACATTTCTAAGATTAGCATTATGACCTAAACATTCCCCTAGAATGTGGGGAGGTAATTAAGGATGATATATTGGAATTTCTGGTACAAAAAGAATATTTTTGGGAGTGTTAAGTGTAGGGGAGAGTTGGTGGCCTCTTATATATGGTGGAGTAGACACTCATGGAATTTTTGAAAAGAATCAATTATTCTCATGTTTTATCATGCCAAAATCCTTTAAAATGGGTCATTATCTAACCCAAATGTTTATAAGGTATAAATATGAACATAAAATAGGTTTCTTAGAGGTGTTTAGGTTGTTTCAACCATTTTTTTTAGTTTAACCCCTTGGTAAATAAGTTTTTACCTTAGCTGTAGTAATTAGTTTTTACAATGTTAACTATTTATTATGGTAAAAAAATTAATTTGAAACTATTAGATAAAATTAATTATTATTATTATTCAAAATATTTAATATATTCTCCCAAATTTAATTAATATTACTGGGATAAATCAATTTAAAATTAAAACCTTCGACGCGACGAGAATGTGTTCTTCCAAATAAACGTTCTCATAAGTATAAAAAGCTTTTAAATTGAAACTGAAAAAAAATGATCCCAATGATCTAAATTAGTTAAATTTTAATATACCTGATCAAATTTTAATTTTTACCCAATTAAAAATATACTTTATATTTATCAATAATTTTAATGAAAAAAATCAATAAAAATCAATATTTTTCACCCTTCACCGAAAAATTAATCTTTTCAAAAATATCTCAAGAATTCACTCAAAGTTAATAATTATATGATGAATTAAACTATTAAGTTAATTTTTTAAAATAAATTTTATAAAACAAGTAAAATTTAATTTTAAAATAAGAGCTCAAAACATGACAAAACTTCTCTTTAGAAAATTTAGTTTTTTTTGAAATATTTTATTTTCTTTATAATTATTTTTTTATTTCTGATCAATAGATAAGCATGTAATTTATTTTGTACATGTTAAAAACATATCATTTTCATAATATTATTATTAAAATTCATATCATCCAATATAATTGCATGGTTATAATAGAATAATATATTATAGTTCATTTTTACTTATGGTTGCATGTTTTGCAAGTTATTATAGAGAATGAATTTATTTAAATGAAAGTATATCATAAATCATTGTGGTGTTGGAATAATTGTAACACCATGAGATTTTATAATATGAATAGTAAGTTCAATAAGTTATGTGACTCATAACATCGAACTTAAACAACTCACAAAATAAATTTCTTTAACTTTAATCTCTTTGATAGCTTATGTTATATTAAAAACATAGTTTAAAAAAATGTGATACTCCATTAAAATGTTATAATTTAAACATGGCCATTATAAAACAAAGGATAAATTAATTTCTTTGAATAGGAATAACTAAATTCAAAAAATTATATGGTTTATATATGTATAATATAAATTAATTGGTTATTTATTAATTAGAAATTAAATAAAAACAATTTGAAAGAAAAAAATAAAAGTTTTTTGAACAAATTTATTTTTTTAAAATATTGTATATATACGCCTTTCCCGCATAATTTAAAAATATTTTTTTAATACTTTTACAAAAAAATATTTAAAGAAAAATTCATCACAAAAATAAAAAACAATATTTGTCAGTTAATTTTTGATAATTTTCATAAAATATTAATTTTTTATGAACAGTGAAAAATACTGACTTTTATTGAACAGTGTATTTTTTTCTAAATCAGTTAAAAATAAAAATTATATTATAAATTAATTATAAAGTCAAATTATAAATATTATATTATAATTTAACTAATTCATATCATTGGGATCTATTTTATGTTCATTTTTAATATAAAAACATTCCATTTTTATGAGATCTGTTCTCGGGAAAATTTCTTTTTTCTAGTGTATATAGGATTAATTTTAAATTAAATTCCACCACTTCTGTTAATTGAATTTATAATAATTAATTAAAAAATTTTAATTATAATTTTTAATATTATCTAAATATGTAAACTTAATTTTTTACTATAATAAATAGTGAAAACAATAAAAACTTATTATCATGGTTAAGGTAAAAACTTATTTTATGAGTGGTTTAACATAATTGATAACGATTAAAAAAACATAAAACTTTTAAAAAACCCAATTTTTGGCTATATTTAGACTTTATCTCTTATATGGATTGATAATTACCCATTTCAAAGGATTATGGAATGAGTAAAATGTGGGTATTACATTTTCTTTGGTAAAATTCTAAGTATGTATGCTCCCCCACTTTTAAAAGGCTACTCATTTACAAAACCCATTGGATCATCCAATTCCTACAAAAATACATTCCATTATTCCCTAAAAACATCCTGTAGTACTAATGTTTATCAATAATCCCTCCTAAGATGGATTTGGTTATAAACCTAAAGAGGATCTCCCAAGAAGATGTATAATTCCTAGATATGTTATTAGTTTTATTTATTCTTCCACCTGCTTTAAATTATATTCATAAATGAAAATATAATTACACCAGCATCCCATACATACTAAGATATTATTATGTTAATGTAATAAACTCTATTAATATCCACTTCCGTCAAATGGAAAACTAAATTATCGGTCATTTGTATGGTGGACTATTGCCTTGCAAACTGATGTAACTTTTTTTCCATAAAAAACTTTTACCGATGGTTATAATTATGGATTTAACAAATTTATATTATACTTATGAAATTATTAAACATTGGTAATTATAATGTCACATGCACCTTCTTACTTTCTATTCTATGAGAGGTTTATGATAACATCGTTCATGTGTATGATGGACTGCCGCCTCATGAAGCGACGTCAATAATTTTTTGATTATTCTTTAGATGGAAGTTTGTAAATAAAACTTTAATTAAATATATGTTTTATATATGAACTAAATGTTCTTCTAGAAATATTATATCAAATCAAACATATAACGCCCTAATATTTTAAAAGATAAAAATCATCTTTTTTAGAGTATATGACACATGAAACCAAGCATATAAGGGATTGTAATAAACTAAGATTATATGATATATTTAATTTAAAAAAAATTAAAACTCTTTAATAGCTTAGGATGCATGCAACTTCATATTTAAAAAAAGTGTGGTACAGTTTTAATATATAATTATTTAAAAATGACCATTTTAACACTATCATTGTGTTGGTGGGTTTGAATATAACTATCAAGATTTTAAAAATTATATGTTTTCAAAGTATATAAAATAAATTCAAAGGTTATATATTTACTGTAATTAAAATAATAATAATTTTAAAGAAAAAGATATGTCTTCTGAAAATTTTCATTTTTCTAAAATCCTGGATATTCGCACTTTACGCAAAAAAATTAATTTAATTTTTCCCACTTTTAGAAAAATTATTTTAAAAAATAGACCAATTTTTAAATATTCATTTAAAAATTATCATTGGGTTAATTTTTGGGATTTTTATGAAATGATTAATTTTTTTTGGTGAATAGTGAAGCATACTTATTTTTATTGAAAATTTCCTTTTCATTTAAAATATTTGAAAGGTTAAATTATATTTTTAATTGGTTTTAAAATAAAATTAGTAAAATTATATTAAAATATATTTAATATATTTCATTCTAATCAAATTCATTTTGAATTTGGTTATATACCATTTAAACTATTGAATGTTTTTCTTTGGAAAAACAATTTTTCGAAATGATTGTAGGTTTTATTTTAAATGGAATTCCAAAACTTATCTGAATTAAATATATAAAAAGGGATTGAAATTTTTTAATCATAATAATTTATATAATCTCATATTTTCAGCATAATTTTTCACCATAATGAATTTTGAAAACAGTAAAAATTAATTATCACGGTTAAGATAAAAATGTGTTTTTGGGGGTTAAACTAAGAATATAAGAATTTAAAATGACCTAAAACATATTTAAGATCATTTTATGGAAATATTTAGTCCTTAAAACCAATATGGTTCTATAATTACCCATTTTTTGTTCTTATTTATTTATAAAAACTTTGGTATCACTTGATCTTTTCAAAACATTCATGTATGTCCTCCGCACCCCTAACTTATAAATGGCCTTCCCTTATGCTCTCCTCTTCATATTTAAAAAACCTTTGGTTAAGATAATACTTAAAACCTACTTCCTTTATCTAAGACAAACAATATGGAGGCCTTTTTTTTATTATAATTCTAATCTATAAAGAATTTAAGAATAAACCTAAATGAGTTCTTTAAAGAAAAGGTAAAATTCTTAATATGGATATTTGTTTGATTTTTTCTTCCACCTCTTAAAAATAATATTAAATCATAGTAATATGATAAAACTATAATCTTATATATATATTTTGATTTTATTATTTTAATTTTATAACATATATCCATCACAACTTACTTCAAATAAAAAAGAAACTGTCAATCATGGGTACGATGGACTACCATCTCACGAACCGATGTAATTAATGTTACATCACCGCCTTTAAAGGTATTTTATAATTATGGATTAAACATATTTATATGATACTTATGAAAATATTATACTTATATAATTATAATATCATATATACCTTTTTATTTTCTATTCCATGGGGGGATATGATATTGTCACTTGTGTGTATGGCGGACTACCACCTCACGAAGTGATGTGACATGTTTTAAATTGTTATTTATATAGAATTCAGTATGGTTCAAATTAGTGAATATATGGGATATATATGACCAAACCATAATTATTGGAATATAATATCAGATATAACTTTTTACGTTCAATCTTTTGGAAAACAGTAACATCGCTCTTGTGTATGCGTGGACTGCAACCTCCACAATGTGATGTAAAATGTTTTTAATTTTATTTTAAAAATGATGGTAATTTGTTTATATTCTATTAATATAAATGTTTTATATAAAATATTAATTATTGTAGAAATGATAATTAACATTTATTTTCTTTTTTTCAATCCTTAAAGAGAAATGGAAATAATGTTCATGCGCATGTACGACTTACGAACTCTATGAATTATGTAGTCCATTTTTTATCTATAACTTTTATAGATTATTATAACTACATATATTATGAAAATATATTCTATTAAAATCATTTTTAACACTGTATATATGATTTAACCATGATAAAAGTAAAAGGTAAAAGGTTATTTAACCAAAATACACATGAAAAACTAAGCAATTATCATCCAAAACGGTGATTTTGACAAATAAATGTCAAATAAAATTGTTATAAAATACTATAAATAAATAATATATGGTTATAAATATTTTATTATTGTTTTTTAATAAATTTATAATAATACCAATTTTATTATACATGATTTTCAGACATATATTAAGGGAGTTGAACCTAAGGTAATATTTTCACATCTCACTTTTACATCTGTGATACATACCCCATATTCATAAATTATTCCTTTATGTGACGTATATAATGATCCATTTTATATTTTATATAAAAAATATAATTATATTAATGGTATTTAAATAATTATTTTTTGTAATTTTTTTGATGGGTTTTATGATTCAAAGTTTTCCCAAGTTGTAAGAGATTATTTCACTGTCTCATCATTATTCGAGATTGTTTTTTTAAGTCTCCCATTTTGGAATTATTTGATATTTATATCCTAAAGTAAATACATTTTACTCTCCCTTTTTTCTTTATAAAATTTTTCATGTATAATTACCATTTTCCATCTATTTTTTATTAATAATGATAGAGAATTTTCATTTGGAAAATCTGAATTTATTTTTCATCGATTGAACCCCCTCCACATCAAAATACAAGTTTTTTAAATAAAACTAAAAAACACTTTAGAATATTTTCAAAATTATGAATTAAAAAAATTTCTACCCATTATAAATTTTTACATAATATTTTGAAGGTAGTATTTATGTTATTTATAAAACAAGGCTCATTTGGATTTTACTAAAATTTTGAAAAGAATATTTCTTTTAAAAGTCAAATTTTGAAAATAATTTCTGAACTTCATAATCAATTAGGGTTTGCATGAATTAATTTTATATTACTATGATTATTTTCAATAAAAATTATTTTCAAATTTTTTTTGTGAAATTTGTTTGGTAAAATTATATTCATAGTGAAGATATTTTTTTTCTCAAAAATGTTTTTAATTACATTAGTTTTATATTTCTATCCATAAATTAAATAAACCATTTATCATACATATGAACCACTTGGAATATTTTTTATTGATAAAATCATTATTATTTTTTGATATTTTTTATAAAAATTCTACCTCAGGATTTGAAATTTCATTTCCATTCACTATATTACTCTAGATGGTTTATGATTTTGTTTATAGATTGGGGTATGTATTTGAATTTAATATGTTAGGTTATTAATATGAATGTTTACATTTTTTATTATTTTATTATTTCATATGAGTAATGAATTATAATTATTACGAGATAGGTGGGGCTATAAATTATGTAGCCCATCGATACATAGATAGGTTATATGTGAAAAATCAGTGGAGAAAATTCGATAGTTTTTTACCCACAGATTTAAATTTTCATGTGAAATGTATTAAAATTATGTTTAATATGTCCATAATTATTCATTCCCTCATTGTGATATTATTTATTGATGGTCATTTGATAATTCTATTAGTTATAATATCTATGGATAATGTTTCTTCTCATTTTATTTTTGATATGGATTTATTTTATCATCATTTATTATTGGCATATTATATTCATGTTATTTTTTAAATGGAATGTGTTTTAGTTATTTACCATTACATGTTGATTACGCTTATTTATTAATGATAACTTCTGATATATGATTATCCTTCTTGAGCATTTGCGTCTATCCATTTATTATGTTTAATTTACACCAGGACAACAAGAAGTTTATTATGATTGATATACAGGGGTATGATAAGGTGAATAATATTGTTCTCAAAGAAAACATTTTGTGTATTTTTTCTTTTAAAATGTATGTGAAATTAAATTATGTATCGAGTTCACCTATATTACTAAAGTTTTTGGTCCTTTATGATCAGATTTATTTTATATATTTCCAATATAATAAGGTATACACAGGCACTAGGCTACTCGGGGAATGGTCTTTGTAGTTGGTATTATAGGATTTTTAGTAGAAACATTTGGAACATGATAAAAGGAAACATGGATTAGGTAACATAAGCATGTGGTGTACATTGAGTATAAGTATAGAATTACAACCTAATTTTATGGTAAGGTAGATATTATGTGGTTTACCCATGAATACATCCATGTATGGATATTATAAATAGACATGGTGCTGGAAGACATGTACCTAGGGGTAGTAACTCCAAAAAAGGCATATTGGGATTGACTCGATCATTACCTAGTATAGAATAATAAACCATACCACGCTCCTAGTTTTACACACCTAAAGAATATTCATGGGTTAATTCAAATTCTCTTTACAAACTATTATGAAGCGTTTGAAAAAATATATGATTTCAAAAAATTTCCCAATGAAACCATATTTATGATTATAGGAATAGCCATATATTAATAATTCAATTTATGATAAATATTTCAATGTTATGGGAATATAAAATATTTTTTATAATGTTATAACCTAGTCTAGTATATACCAGTGTATAGAATTAGTTCCTAGTAGAAGGAATGGAAACCATATCAATTCAGATGCCCCTTATTGGGATTTACCTCTTAGAAAAGGCAACGAAGATTGAGTTGGAGATATAGCTGGAACAGATCAAATTATTACCATATTTGTGTATCTAACCTTGGTTATGAGAAATAACCTTTCCCATATGGAGTATACTAATGATCCAAAACAAGGTGTAACAATATTAGGCTTCTTTATCCATCAATAATCTTTATCATTAATTGGGACTAAAAATCAATTTGTAATTGAGAAATAGATAAGTTCCATAGAGAATATATTTCTCTAATTGGGAAGAAATAAAAGGAAACAATTATTCATGGTAATTTAAAATATCTCAGGATATGGGGATCAATGGAGGTCATTGATTTATAACATTAAGGATGAAGAATAAACAGATAACACGGAATGGTAGGACTTTATATTACTCTTTTTGGAAAACTATTTTCCCCACGAATAACAAACAGGTATGAAGAGATAATTCCTAAGTCTAATATAAAAGGAATATAAAAATTTTCTATGTATGAATCAAAAAATACAATGTTATAAAGGCATTATATGTACTATGCTTGAAATCCAGTGAGCAAGAATAACCATTTATTTAATGGGATTAAGGAAATTATTTAAAGGGAACTAGTATCCCAAACATTATCATCATAAGTGGACATAACATGATGTGGTATCATGATAGATAATGTATAATTCATATGCCTTTTAAGGGAAGTAAGAGAATAATAGGATGACATAGAAAATTTTGATTAAAGTGAATATGGGAAAGAAGGATTTTCCCCAAGTTATTATTGTGGAAAGAAACACTATGGTACCTTCTTGATGGGAATGGGTTTTTTCTATATGTGTGGAGAGGAATTACGTCATGATTATGATTATAAGAAAAATAAACAAAATTATAATGATTAGTGTTTAAACTGTAAGGAGAGGGGTCATTGTGAAAAAAAATTCCCTAAGAGTTAAGTTAATATAACTTAGAAGAAGTTGTGGGATCTAGGTTAAACTTAAGATATTACTATAGATGAAGTGGAATGATTAATGTTCCTATATTTTGATTCAAAATCATATTATATTAATAATTAATCAATGGTATTATGTTTATAAGAATTATGAAATGTATAATAATTGTATTATCTTACTTTTTTTAACGATTTCATAGCATAAGATGAATTGTATCAATGACTAGGAAAAGTGATTCTGTGGAAATTTGAGATTCGTATAAAACACATGAATAAGGGAAGATAACCCTTGATATGAAAACCCTGTCTAGATAATAATGAAAAAAAAATTTAATGTGATTGTATTTGTGAACTTTAAATTATTTAGTTATTTGATGATTCATGTTATCATTTTGGAGTTTACTTCATGTTGGGATTTATAGAATATACTCAACAACCAGATATTTTATTTTTGGAAGTATGTATGTTTTCGTTGATTTTTTATGGTGATCAAGGTATTCACATATTTGGAATGTGAAAATAAGAGACACTTTATATGTTCTTGGGAATATAATGATGATTTATTAACCTTCCTTCTAATTTTTTTGACTTTGAATTTGGTCGATCATATTTTTTTATAAGACTTATGGTCAACAAAATATGAAATTGATTTAACATCTTGCTCCTCCTCATTGGATTCAGATGGAGGAAATAAATTAATTGGTGTTAAGTGACATCCCCAAGGTAGAAAGGCTGTAAATAAATTACAAGGGCTTCATTAACTTATATTGAAAGATTTACCCTTGGAAAATAAAACTACTCAACCAAAAATACCATAACCAAAGAACCACTACATGATGCATGATAATAATTTAAAACAAAAAAGAAATACCATTAATATCAAAAAATACTATTAAAAGTACCACAATAGAAGATAAGTAAACAACAAGTAAACAATAGAAGCAAAAACTAACAAAACCCAAATACTATATGTACATAGCTCCATTACTCTAAACATGCTCCATTATCCAATACAACATAACAATCAAAGTATCATGATGCACCCCTAAATAAGTGTGATATTTTACATTTTCCTATTTCTTGATAAATGATATCTGTAAAAGAACCAAAGATCCAAAGCATGACTAAGTGATGAAACTCAACAGGATTTACCCAAATGAATTCCCTACTCAAGACACTAGGATAAGACATGTTATAATATTTATATAAATAAATTTATATAAGAAAACTTAAAACAATTTAAATCAAAGCCATGTAGTTTCACACCAAAGTAATTTTCTATACTAAAAATATTTCTTAAATAAATTGTTTTTCTTGGAAAGAAACCAAAAAAATCATTCAACATTTTCCCAATTTCCATGTTTTCATAATCTATACCATTTCACATAATCACACACACACTTAACCACAAAACCACACCATCTTAGTGTTACAATTGATGGTGGAACTTCAATTCCATACTCCATCTGTTTGGTAGCATTACTTCATAACCATTATCCAACCCATTCCATTTATTCTTAACCATTTAAGCTAACCACATGTCAACTCAAACTTTTCCAAACCAATTCACTCATTTCAATAAAACCACAATTTTATTGAAAACCATACCAAAAAACCATTTCAATAAAACTAACACATTTACTGAAAAAACTTTTTTCCAAAAACCCATTACAATAAAATCATCCTTTTATTGAAAATAGTTTTCCATGCATCAAAACTAAAACTCCATTTTAAAATCATCATTCTAATATCAAGTTACCATTTTTAGTTTCTTCCAAAAAACCAATTTTGAATAATTCCACAAACTACCACAAATAGAGGTTACAATCAATCATTTCAAAAAAAATCACAAAAAATTTCATGAAAAATAAATAAATTTGAAACTAATCCATCATGTTCGAATAAGAGGATTATATATCGAATCCACCTACCACAAATATTATGGTGAAAATGAAGAAAGATGCAAAAATGTCAACAAAACCAGATTGAATCTCCAAAACCCCACCCTAGATATCTTCCCCTATTATTAACAAATATAAACATCAAATTTATTATCATAAAAAACCTTATATATATTCATTATGGATTAGATCTAAAAAAACAAGGAGAGAGGGATGTAGATCTAAGAAAAACCATAAAAACAACTAAAAGGGAGACCTATAAATTGAATCAGGCTTCAACGCACCAATAAATACCTTTGGATCACTTCTTATTCGATGGGGAAGGTCTCCATAGCCTTTGGGAGGAAGAAATATAGAGTTCGGGTCAATTTAGAGTTAAAATGAGGGGGTAAAATTTAATCCTGATCTAGATCCACAATTTTAGGATCATGTTTTTAAACTATTCATGGTTAATCGAAAAGTTAGTAAAAACCTTTTTCTAACGGTGCTCTAGGATATCCCTCAAGGAGTACCCTGCATGGTTGGCCTGGATAGTTAGAAAAACTATGTTCGAGAAATTAAAATCCTACTTTTCAACTTTTCATTGTTTCTTCTAGGTGCTTGCACAGTTTGGAAAGACCATGTGTCTTCCCATGCGCCTTCCCCTTAGCCCATGTCTCACTAAGCACGATTTTCTATAGAAGTTTCACGGTTTCCACAAACTATGATCAAATCATGTACCTATATCAAATCACAAAAATCATTCCAAATGACTTTCAAAACCTCCCAAAAATAACACAAACACTTTATACAATTATTTTCATAATGAATATGTTACTTACAAGAAATTGGAGATGCTATATTCCCCCCGCCATTGCATTTTCCATCCTCCGAAAGTTGAAAATCTTTTTTTATAAAAAGTGTTTGGTCCATTGTTAAATCATTTCCTTCTGGAATTCCTAATTAAAATCCTAAATATGATCATGTTTCCATAAAAATCTTTACTAGAATAATTCTTTGACCATGCAATACTTTCTCTTTCCTATCCAGAATTCGCACAGGAAGATGCACCAACGAAGTGTCCGACTCTAAGTTAGCCTGATCCCATCGAATCACATGGTCTAGATCAAACTAATAATTTTTCAATTGAGATACATGAAATACATTATGGATATCACTAAACATGGTGTCAAATAGAACCAATATTCCACCTTTCCAACTCATTCAATTATCTCAAAGGGACCATTTATGAAGGAGATAACATGCCATGATTCCCAAAATGATGATGTCCAAGAAATGGAGAGATCTTCTAGAACACATTATCACTCACCTTAAATGAAAAATACCATTTATGATGATATGTATATGATTTTTAATGAATCTATGTCATCTCTATCCATTCCATGATCAACTGAATCTTCTCCATTGTTTCTTGGAAAAGTCTTGGTCCAACTAGTGAAGTATCACCTATTTCAACCCAGAAAAGTTGAAACTAACAAGGATGAAAATAAAGTTTTCCAAAAGGGTACATATGTATCGAATATTGGTAATAGTTATTATATAATAACACAAAAAATGGTATGTAATCCTCTCAGGAGCCACCAAAATCCATTACACAATCCGGAACTTGTCTTCCAACCTCTGTATTGTCGGTTGGTATTGTCTATCCGTTTGAGGATAATATGACATACTCATATTCAACTGAGTCCCATGGGATTTCTTTAAGGATTTCCAAAAATGAGATGTAAACCTATGGGTCAATGATATTCTTCCAAAACCTATTGACAAGTTCATTATCTCAAAATAAACTTATCCATATTCCTTTTCATACCGACCCAGCAAAACATTTTTTGTAAAGGCCTTATAAAATTTTTTTAGTCCTCAATGAACAGCCCATCATGAATGGTGGTAAGCATGATAAAGTAGTTTCAACAAAATCTATAGGTATGACTATCTGATTTTTGGACCACAATACTAAACACCCATCCAACATCCAACCCTCAATGGTCTCCCCGCTATTGATTTTTGACCTCATAGAAACACATTAAGAATCATACATATGTTCCCCTTTTAATATCACCACCAAATTAGGCAAAAAATAAAATGGGATGAAAACCGAAACATCACCTCAGTCTTCACATTCCATGTTCATCTTGGATAGGACTAACATCAACTACCATACATCTAATGCTTCTTTTTAAAACTAAGCATAAGAATTTATTCTTAATACTTCCACCATTTATTTTCTTTTACACTATGTGTATATTTAGTCAATGTTAAACATGTGTAGATACTCCATCCATCTTCTTTTTAACAGATTCAAATCCATTTGTTATAAAATATGTTTCATCCTCTTATAATCTATAAGAACTATTAATTTCTTACTAAATAGATAATGTTTCTAAGTCTTCAAATCATGGACTATGATATCTAACTCTATATCATGTGTTGGATAGTTCTTCTCATGAAATAGTAACTCTCTTGAGCCATATATAGATACATGATCTCTCCCTTCATGAGAACACATCCCAACTCAAATCACAAAGAATCACAATACACCATGTAACCTTTTCCTAATTCTGGTAAAATCAAGATTAGTGTTGATGTAAAAAGAACTTTCAGATTTTGGAAATTTCTATGACATTCATCATTCAAAAATAATGGAATGTTATTCCTGGTCAAATCTATCATATGTGAGAACGTAAATAAAATGTCACTAACAAACTATCTGTAATAACTAGATAGAACAAGGAAACTACGTATCTCAAAGAAATTAATTGGTGTTCTAAATGATAAAATTTCATCTATCTTTTTTGGACCCAGATAAAAACATCTTTTAGAGAATACATTGCCAAAAAACATACCTCTTGTATACAAATATCACCAATTGATAATTTGGCATACAATTGATGATCCCTAAATATTCCCAACACTATATCCAAGTGTTTCTCAGGCTCATCCCTTATCCTTGAGTACAAAAAAATTTCATCGACAAACACCACCACAGAAAACAAAATATCTTTACAATATTTGATTCATCAATTCCATAAACACCACTGGTGTATCAGAAATAATTAAAGGTATAATGACGTATTCATATTGGCCATATCGACTCCTAAAATATTTTTTTGGAATATCCTCTTTCCAAACCTGTAGTTGGTGACATCCTGATCGAAAGTCAATTTTTCAAAAACATTAATCCCCTATAAATTGATCGAATATATCATCAATTCATGTTATTGGATACTTATTATTTTAGTAACATGTTTTAGCTTAAAATAATCTAGAAAATACAGAAGAGTTTCATATTTCTTATTGAAAAACAAGATCATTGATGGCCACAAGGATGTGCTAGGCTGAATGACCCCTTTGTTTTATAGCTCTCCAAACAGCACTTTTTGTTCCATTAATTATGTTGGTTCTATCCGATGTTATGGAATTAAAGTATCAATGGACATAAAAAGGGTATCAATAGAAAACTCCACTTCTATTGTGGGTGGAAACCGTGATAAATTTTTGGGAAGAACATCCTGAAACTGATCAACAATTATTATAAAACATCTATTGTCGATCTCTTCAATTGATTCCAAATTCATTGCTACCAACTGGTATGATATTTTTCCAACTGATGGTGCCAAAAATCTCGTTTCACCTATTTTTACATTGTGGTCTCTTTTAATGAGATTTTTGACGCCATATTTAGTTGTAAAACTAACACTTTGGGTGTAATAGTTGATTTGATCCTTGATCATTGTCAACCAATCCATACCCATCATTATATCATAAAAATCCTTCTCAAGAATTGATAAGTACCATATGAGTTCATCTCCATCAATAGTTATAGAACATGTTTTGTACTTAAAGGCTCAACTTTCACTTTCATTAAGAGGAATTTTCAGTTTTAACACAGTGGGAATCATCTTATATTTTAAACAAAGAAAATCAATAGCACAAGAATATATAAAGGAATGGGATGAACCTGTATCAAATAAAGATTTCATAGGGGTGTAATTAAAAAGAATCATACCTATCATGGTTGATGGTCCAGACTGATCATCTAAAATCACTTTCTCATTTCCATATAATTTCTTACATGCAGCACTGTGTTATTTATTACCTTGGTGAGATTTCCCCTATTGAGGATTCATTATATTAATAGAATCATTATGGATAGGTCTTATCTATGGATGAGAGATATTTTGTTTCCCTTGTCCCAACAAATCATACAACAACTGTGACACATGATTAGTGTCCCAAACACCATACCTCATAGCACTATGACAATATGATTGAATATACCTCAACTGGTCATAATTATGGCACACTCTAGGGGTGTCGTACACTCTTTCTTCATATGACTAAGATAAACACATTGGAAATATCCTTTCTTGCTCTTAGGTCTTGGAGGAAGATTTATTGATCCATCTGTCTGATTCTGAGTCATGATCCCACCTTGGAAATAGAAGTCCAACTTTCGCATTTTCCCAAAAGTAGAGTTCTCATTGTTTCTCATTGGTATTAATATACATCCTCCACCCATAGCACTAGATATATCCATTTCTTCCATAATCTCTCTATTGGCCATCTTTATATAATCTGTAATATAGAGAACAAAAATCCTTAAGAGAATATCCTCCCTAATCCATGATTCAACGATGAGTGACTTCAAGGATGCACTAGTAGGAACTTCAGGTGAAATGAAGGAAATATTCATAAGTTTGGAAACATAATCTATTATTGTGAGGCTTCAAAACTTCATGTTAAATAAGTATGTTGTTCTAAAAATCCTAAATGTATGAGTGTAGAGTTTTTTGTTGAAGAATTCTTAAAAATACACCCATGAAAGGATTTAGAATAATTTAACCTGAACTGGTAAATATCACAATTCATATGAAGGATCTTCCAGTATATACGTCACTAACTTGACATTCAACACTTCTTGTGTACCACAGAAATCAATGATTTGATTTATAATATCCATCCACACCTCTACCTCCTCTGGTTACGAATCAAACTAAAATTTGTGTGGATTATTCTTCTAGAACTTGATGGAATGGTCCACTTTCTTGGGTTCATACCTCATGTTCTCTCTGTCCACAGCCTAAAAATGTTGTACTATACTCTAAACCAGATATAGGTTCACCTATGGCTCATGTGAAACCAAAATCTTAGTATAATCTTTCAGTTGGATTCTACAACGTGTATCGGGTTCAATTTTCTATAAAGACAATAAGTTCCATAAGTTTCACTCTTTAGAAACTAAAGCCTTAACAATTTCGAATTATACCAAATCACTAAAATCAAAACATTAATTTTACAGATTCAAAAAATTTCCACCTCAACAATTTTTTTTTAAAATTACTCCATTGTTATAAAAATAAAACTATTTTAAAAATCAATAGTTCATGCCTTTTAAAAATCTCACATTTAAAACAATTTTCACAATTTTTAAAAATCAACACTTTTAAACCAAATCATTAATCCTTTCTAAAAAATAATTATGCATTCCTAGTGGGAATTAATTTATAAAATTCATGTCATGATCATATTAATATATAAACCCATGAAAATGAGATTAAAATTCCTATAAGCGTATCCAAAACACTTGTTTACCCAAATCTCTCGTAACATGACATTCAAAATAAAAAGGTTTGATATTTATTTTTATACTCTATATTTCTTGTCCTGGTAATCATACTCCTTTCTACTAACCTAAGATAAGTAATGAGAATAATGAATTTCTACACCAAGACCAACAGAAATGATAACCATTTGTTATTCAAAGATTGAAAAAGAAGATATAACTTGTAACAGCCCCCCCCCCCCTCATTGCCTTGATAAGGAAAAAGGGTATTACATGGACTTAAGAAACATCTACAAGGTAAAAATGGTAGGAAATAAATTCCAAGGTGTTTATTAACCGAAGGGGGATAATTTCCATTTGAAAATAGAACAAATCAATAAAACATACCACATCCTTATAACTACTGCATGATTCATTATAATAATGTAAAACAACAAAGTAATTACATTGATATCAAAACCAAACTGCACAAAGTACCTATGTGGATAACTAAAAACCATGTACATAGTGTAAGATAAAACTAAAAAAACCCAAATACTTCTACAACAAAACCCCATAACTCCAAACATTCTCCATGATCCAACATCACAAAAAGCATAGGTACCATGATACACCACTAAATAAGTGTGATATGTTACCTTTTCTTGTGTATCGATGAATAATATCTACAAAATCACCAAAGTGAAAAAGTATGCGAGAGTAATGAAACTCAATAATCTTTCCATAAATTACTTTCTTACTTAATACAGTATGATAGAACATGTTAAAACATATATATAAAATTATTTTTATAAAACAACTTAAATCGGTTTAAATCAAAGCCAAGCAGTTTCACACAAAAAAAAATCCAACCTAAAATAGTTTTCTCAAATAAACCAATTTCCAAGGGGAAAAACCAAATAAGTCATTTATATAAGGCCCCATACTTAATCATTGCATAATATTGAGTCAAAGAAATAATTCATATTAAGTAACTATTTAGGTTTAGAGTTTTAGATAATCTGGCCATAACTATTACATAACTAGTCAAATATTAAAAAGTAGACACTTATACACACTATCATTTTTTCTCACAAAATAAAAGTCTTTAAGAATGATTAATTTTTATTGATAAAATCATTTATCCATATTGACTTGTTCCTTTATCTTAACCAAACTTATACCATGTGGAAAACATTTCAAAAACTTGGGATGACCACAAAAAGCTTAGTAAGAGATATAAATAAGGAATTGTATTGTTAGTCCATGAATATTTTAAACTCCTGAAAACATAATATAATGGAAAAAATTATTAGATACGATAAATCATAAAGGATAATTTGTGGAATCCATATCATAGTTAAATTTTATCTTTCACAACAGCATATGGAGTAACCTTCATGGTTGCATTTGGAATACACATCATAATATATTCCATAAATCTCTTAGGATAAACCTTATCATTTAACTCTGGATCATTACCCAATGCATTGGAGATTTATCACATTCTCACCTTCCATCGATTTATCATGTATACACCTAAATATATAAGCAATTCCCAAGAACCATATCATTGTCATGACACGATAACAAGAGTAAAAGAAAAATAACATTTCCACATTTCAATCACAAAATATAATTTCATTATTTTGATATAATATATCAACACTCAAAATAATTTTTTGTATAAAAATATATAAAAAGGGAATATTGTATTTATTTTCCTTTTAAAAAAATTATGGTTTATAGGGGAATCCGAATATCTAATAATAGTCACAGTGTAGGAAAAGTCATTGTCATTGCGTAAATTAAAAAACACATTCCATTTGTCATTTAGTAAAACTATTCATAAAAACATATTATTTTTTAAAACCATTGAATGAAATTATAATTCAAATGGTATAATTATACACCATATAAAAGAAGGGGGTTCATTTATCAAAATTTGTCTCAATTAAAGGAGACTGAGACAATGTTCATTACATTGAGTCCCGCATATATCATACATTCATTATATTATGGAATATTAAACTCAGGTTCATTTAAACTTACATAAGAACGTTTTTTAATATTCTTATTCCCTTTATATCACTTATTACAATGTTATAAAAATTATATAATTATTTATGTTCATATTAGACGTTTTTCGTTATCCAGTACTTGAGTCAAAAATGAACTTAGGTTAATGTCAATATTCAATGTGGTCATAAGTCCATTATCTTCACTATAATATTAATGACTTAATAATCAGTTTTATATGTCAATTAAAATTTTAAATCCAATCATTAATTATGAATATTAAAAAGGAACAATGTTAATCATGTAGATGGTAAGTCGTTCGTATGCATGAGTAACGTTTCTATTTTTCATTGATCATTATGAAAATAAGGTAATAATTATTTTTTCTTTATTTAATTATAAAAATATAATTAATATCATAATCATCATTTTAATATACTTATATATATAATACATGTTATGTGGTGAACAAAAATGATTCTCATCGATTCACGGATGTGATAGTTCACATGTACACATGAACGGCGTTATCATTTTTATGTACATGTGAATTTAGAACATAATTGATATATTATTCAATTATAATGATAAATATCTCCTGAGAATCATCTAAATAATTAATTCCATCATTATGATTATTATTTAGAGACAATAATGAAATAACTAACAATATCAGTTTGTGAGGTGGTAGTTCGATGTACACACGAACGAAATGTTCGTTTCTCATTTGATGAAATTGGAGATGGAATTGGGTGATGATATTATCATAATAAAGTCTCAGTATATTGAGAATATTAGAGATATTATTTACTCATGGATGAATGAGATTTTATGGAAGTGAAAGAAGAACTATAATGTAAACACTTAAATAAAAACATTACCTTCCCTTCAGATGGTAAAATTTCTAAAGACCTTAACCCCTATAAAGAAGGTGTTATACATAAAATAAGGATTAAGTAATATTTAGAGTGATTATAAGCATGGGTTTTATCATTTATTGGGAGAACCAAATGATTTTAAGTGTTATTATTAGAGAAGAACAAGTGCCTTTTTAAAGGAGAGGGGAGAACCACCCTTAGAAAAGTATTAAATATATATAAATTCAATTTCTATTCCAAATGGATCTAAAACTCAATTAGTTAGAATATTTCATGACTATGGGTCAAAATATAATCATCTAATTAGAACTTGACAAGTTTTAAATAATTTTTAATCCTTATATTTTTGTTTTAACCTTTTCAACTCTAAGAGTTTTATCAAGTAATTTACACTTTGAGTATTAAAATAATTACCAAATCATGACCAATGACCAATAAATGAGTGATGAATCAATTTTTATAGTCATATGAACTCTTTTGAGGAATATTTTATTTTTATAAATTTTATATTATTTAATTATATATTTTATAATTTAAGTTATGAATTATGTCCATTTTGACACTATTCATTACATGACTTTTTAAAAAATTCAAAACATTATTCAATTGAAAAAACTAAAATAACACAATCATAACATGTCATATTCATAAATTAAATTAGCTTATGTAATAAAATATTTTAAGTGTTAATTATTTGAATATTATTAATATCATTTATTTGATTCTTTCTTTAATAAATCAATTATTGCATCATCATTGTGTCACAATTTAATTTATTTATTTTTAATCTAATTTTTTTAATAAATTACCATGAAGAAGGAAATATTTTTATCTTTCTATTTAATATTAATAGTTGAAGATATCACTTATATGAGCCCATATTAAAAAAATAGTAAAGAGGGACGTTTTTATGACATATTACCCTTAACTTTAAATTAAATGTTATAAATGTCATAATCACACACATGTGACTTCCAAATGCCACAATTTCGGCCCAAGGATGGTCAATGTAGATAATAAATCATAAAATAGTACTATAATAAGTTTTAGAGTATATTTGTAACATTATAATGTTAATATTAACTTTAATTACCCTATTTACATTTAACCGTGGTAAATAAAATACTAATGTTACTATTCATCAAATATTCTTTTGATCCTATTGGACTATATGTTTCATACCAAGTATTACCATGTATGTCGGTTTTTTAAAAATTAAACACACATAAGTGGTTAAATTAGGATTGACACTAATCTCATTGTCCGATCAAGAAAATGGATTGTTTAAGTAAAACGTTCAACAATTCACATTATTTTTCTATTTTATTATAATTTGAAATTACATCCAATGAACTACATTGGTTTAAATGATTAAAAATTCATCTAATTATAAATTAAAAAATGTAAAATTACTATCTAACAATATAAATAAATTATAAGAAAATGCATTTTTGAATTAAAATGTAGTATTTTTCATAATTCATTAAAAATGAATATTATCATAAAAATACCAAAAATTAAAAAAAAAGTAAATTTTTATATCCCTATTCCAAATAAGAAGTTTATTTTTTAAAATAAAACATATATAGTGAAAAAACTATATTTAAAATGGGTTCTCCATCAAAAGGTGATAAAACTACATTTTAAAAATAATAAAGTATTCTATGATTAAAATTGGATTTATTCTCATTTTAGGCCTCTCAAATTTATTGTAATAAAGTAAAAAACATTTAATAAACATATATAAACATTATATTGTTAGTTCTATTAATTATTTCTATTATAATGTCTAGGTGATAACTACCATTTAAAATAATGATAATAATAATAATAATAATATATTTTTCGGTCTAACTCGGTCTTATGTGCACCATAAGATTTCAAAGAAACCCATTTTTGTGTGTTGGGTTCACTATCTGACATAGAATCCACTTCAAAGTAAAATTAATATCTAATTCATAAATATTAACTGATATGAAAAAGTCTTATTCTAAAATTATTTGGGATGGTGCATATTTCCCCCTTTTTGAAATTATATCCTCACAATTTTATTTAATTATCAAATAAGTGGGGTTATTTATCCATCATAGAATTTTCAGTTTCTCATGTTTCCTTTTCAATTATATCGTTTTTTCAAAAATTATTTACTTAATGCTTCGACTTGTTCAACTACACTTTCTCTTTGTAGTCAAGGATCTGGACTAGTTGTACCACATAAGAAATGTTCTCTTCGAACTGAACAACTTCTAGAATCTAAACATGAGATGTATCTGACATATACTTTCTTAACAACGAATAATGAAAAACATTGTATACATAGGATAAACATAGAGGTAAATTAACTCTGTAGGAAATTGATCTAACTTTTGATAGAATATCATAGGTTCCAATGAACCATGGACTCAGCTTCCACTTCTTACCAAAACATATCATAATTTTCAATGTAGAAACATTGAGAAAGACATGATCACCTACCTAAAATGAAATAACATTCCTCTAATTATCTACATAACTTGTATGCCTTCCTGAGTTATCTTTATGTGTCTCTAAATTAGCTTAACTTTCTCTTCCATCTCTTCTACAAACTCTGGTCCCATTAGCTTCCTTTCTGTGACATCAACCCAAAAAGCTAGAGTTCAGCACAACATTCCATATAATTCCTAAAATAGTGCCATCGGTATACTAGAATGATAATTGTTTGTATAAGAAAACTCAACCAAATAAACATGATGATCCCAACTTCCTTTGTAATCCATTGAATAATCATGTATAATGCCCTCCATGGTTTGAATTTGTCATTTTGTATTCCCATATGATTGTGGATGAAAAGCTATTCCCAAATTTAATTTAGTTCTGAAGAACTTCTGAAGTGCTTTCCAAAATTTAGATGTGAACCTAGGATCACGATCAGATAAAATAGAGAGAGGAACTCCAGGTAAAAAGGCTATATTTTTTAGATAAAATTGAGATAGTTGATATGGAGATAATGTATATAGAATTGGAATAAAATGAGAAAATTTAGTTAATCTATTAATAATAACCCAAATCACATTGTTACCTAAAATATTATTTGTTAATACCACTACAAAAACCATGTATATATTTTTTCATTTCCACTCTGGTACAGGAAAAGGATGAATCAAACCCTTTGGAGACTTCTCTTTTGGTTTAACCTACTTACAAGTAAAACACTTCACAGTAAAGTCACTAATATATCATTTTATTCCATTCCACCAGTAATACTCTTGAAGGTATCGGTATATCATAGCATTTACAGGATGAACTGAAAACAGATAACTAAGAGATCCACATAACTACTCTTTCTTCAACTGTGAATATCAAGGCACACAAAATCTCTTCCCAAATATCCAAAAAATATTTATCAATGTTACTCTTAGGAAACATCCTTTTTTATCCAATTATACCTTTTTATATATCTAAGTGTCTTTATTCTATTCTATCTTAATTCTGTCTAATTAAGATAATTTCACTGAATCCTAAAACAAAATAGAGGAATTTATTGCACCAAAAACGTTCAAGACAAAGTTCATCAAATCATTAACCAAATATCACATTCAAAATGTTACACAGTTAATGTAGTATTACTTTTCCAACTAAATACATTGGTCACCTTATATTATTTTCTAGGATGGCAATGAATTGTGTAATAATAATCATGGATTAGTTGCAACCATATTCTCTACCTCATGTTCAACTCTTTCTTAGTGAATATATACTTCAAACTTTTTCTATTCGTATTAATTTTACATTATACTCCATGTGGATGTTGCCTCCAAATTTTTAAATCAAAAACTAAATCATCTAATTACAAATCAAGTGTAGGGTAATTTAACTCATGAGTTTTCAAAAGATGTGAAACATAAGTAATTAAAAAATCATTTTGTATTATGAAAAAACCAATTCATTTCCATGAATCATCACTATATATAACAAATTCACCATTTCTGGAAGGTAGGGCCAAAACCAGAGCATTCACTAATATTCTTCTCAATTCCTGAAAACAATTATCACATTATTTTATCCAAATGAACTTAACACCTTTTCAAGTTAACATAGTCAGTGCGATAAATAATCATGTAAAATTTTCAATAAATCACCAATAATAGCCTTGTAAACCCAAAAAACTATGAATCTCAGTTATATCTGTGGGTCATTTCCATTCTTCATCAACATAGGTTTTAGGAGGATCAATAGTTATGATATCTTCAAAAACTATGTGAGCAAGGAATGAATTTTTTGCAATCAAATTCCACAATTTTTGATTTTACCATTCAATTTATTTTCTTTTATGGTTTGAAAACAATCCTTAGATTAATTTCTTACAACTCTTTAGTTTTATAATATACCAAAATTTCATCAATAAACAGAACCACAAACTTATCCAAGAACTCATGGAATATTCTTTTTATAAGATTCGTGAATACAATTGGTGAATTAGTTAATACGATAGGAATAACTACAAATTCATAATGGACACATCTAGTATGAAATGTAATCTTCAAAATTCATGCTTCCTCTAATTTAAATTGATGTTACCCTGACCTCAAGTCAACCTTCAACAAATATCTTTCTCCCTTTAGCTAACAAAAAATCATTATTATGAGGCAAATGATACTTGTTATTAATAGTAATGTTATTAGAGACACTATAATCAATGAAAGGTCTCATTGAACCATCTTTATTTTTAATAAATAAGATAGGAGGATATCATGTTGATATACTCAGTAGAATGAAACCATTATCTACTAACACCTTCAATTTCATATCCAACTCTAAAAGTCCAATTTTATCCATCTGATAAGGGAGTTTTTAAATTGGATTAGCATCAGGAACTAAGTAAACAGTAAATTAAAATTATTGATTACTTAAAATACTAATCAACTCATATGAAAAAACATATATATACTTATTTACCACTGGCACATCATTAATCTAAAAATTTCTTTTTTCAACAATTTGTTCAAGGTAATATTCATTTCCATATTTTAATAGTTTAAAAACTTCCGGATATGCTATCAATTATAGTGGTCCATTATTGTACACAAAATAAAAGTATTTGTGAAAATAAAACCCTTTAGCTCTAAATTCAATCTTAATATGGTATAAAGAAATCCAATCCATACCCAAAATTACATCAAACTCTACTAGAGAAAAAAATGTTTGTAGGTAAATTATTCCCATATATATGTATAAAAATATTCTTATACTTTCTTTTTGCCTCAACATTTCCCCCATGTGTTTTTACCATAAGTTATAGATTTATTAATTAAGGTGGAATTTCTAATTTTCCAGAAAAATTCTAAGAAATGAAAGAATTTGTAGACCCAGAATCAAATAACAAATTGGAAAAATCTAAATAAACAAACAATGTACACGATACTACTTCATTTGATGACCCAAAATCTGCAAAGTAGTTACAGAGTATTTCACCACACCTTTCTGCATATAGTTCTGCTGCTTCCCATCATTAGAATTCTTCATCAAACAGTTGTTTCTATAATTATCCATCACATTACACTTAAAATAGTTTACTGACTATAAGTAAGATTTTTTCTTACCACTACCTTGATATTTTTACGGACCTTATGTCCCATTTTAACACATCATAAGAACTTAATATAATTCAAAAGGCATTCTCTAGTGTTTTTCTACAACAATTTTCACAAACTGTAAACTTAGTTTTCCTACCATTATATTTTATTTAATAATTCTTCCCTTTCGTTATCCACCTCGAACTATTATTATGCTATTTTTAAAAGACAAAATGATCATCAGAAAAATCGATTTCCACATTCGCCGCATATTGAACAATTTTTTCATAACTTTTGAAGTCATGAAAAGCTAACTCCCTTCAATACATTGGATTTAATCATGAGTAAAAATTAATTATTTTACTATCAAAATATCAGATCAAATTAGGGGCATTCCTTTACATTAGAGTTAATTTTTCTTCGTATGCATCCATGAAATATTCATCTTGTCTCATTTATAATAATTGTTTTCCACCCTAAGTCGACCAATTTAGGAAAATATTTCCAAAGAAACATATTCTTAAATTCAGTCCACTCAGGAGCATCAATATCCTCATTATCCCTAATATTATTAACCAAAGACCACCACTTGTCTACATAACATTTAAAATGGTATATATCAAGACTAAACTATTGATTTTTTCAACCCCCCCATGGAATAAAAAATCTTTTCTAGTGCCTTAATAAACCCTTTTTCTAGAATGGGGTGAGAAAATCCTCTGAATGATGGGAGTGTTTCCTCATGAAGAGATCCTCTACCAACTTGTATTTCTGTTGTTGATTTGGTTAGTCTTTTGCGTGGATACCACCACCATTTATTTCTTGAGTCAATTGTGCCATCACTACAACAAAATATTCAGTTTCTATTTTGACCATATTAGGTTGCTGATTTGGAAGGTTGTTTTCCTCTGGATGTCATCCCAACACAACTGACCAATTTCCACTACAGAAAACCATTCTGAATAAACTTATATTATATTAAGCAACGTGATAATATTCAAATAAAATTTCATCTCAATTTGATAAAATAGTAAAAATAATTAATTTATATTTTATTAAAAATATTTTAACTCTTAATATTATCTAAACCAACCTATGATCCCAATTATAAGGATCAATCCTTAAACATTACATAATATTATGTTAAATAAAGAATTAATATTGAGGATATTTTTATGTTTGGATTATTAGAGAATTTTTCCATAACCATTACATAACCACTCAATTATAAAAAAGTTGACACTTCTACCCACTATCTATTTTTTCACAAAAAATTAAACTATTTAAACATGATTTATGTTTCTTGATAAAAATCTTCATTCATCTTGACTTCTTCCATTCTCTTAACCATTTTTATTACCTATGTAAAAAATTTCAAAAACATGGTATAAGCATAAAAAATATAATTAAGGTTTATAAATAAGAAATTAAACCATAAATCCCAGAGTATTTTAAGTTCGTGAAAATATAAGATTCATGAAAATCTTTTTAGAAATCATAAATTATGAACTTAACTTCTAGAATCGATATCATACTTACATTGTAGATTTTTTAGCCACATAGGAAGTAACCATCAAGGTTAAATTTGGAATACCCATCACCTTATATTCCTTAAATATCTTTAGAGAAGCCTTATTTTTTAACTTAGTCTCATTAATAGTGCATTGGAGAGATTTCATAGGCTCACCAACCCTTATTTTATGACATAACCACCCATATATATATGCAATTCCAAATAACCACAACATAATCATAACACAATAACAATCATAATGAAAAAATAACATTTCCATATTTCAAACACAAGATATCGTTTCAACATATTGAGAAAATAAATCCATCCTCAAAACCATTATCAATTCAAAAACACATGAAAATGGATTATGGTATTTATTTTCCTTTTATAAACAATAATTCTTATAGAGGAATCCAAAATCGAATAATTTTCATGGTGATGGAAAACTCATTGTCACCGCATACGTTAAAAAAACATTCCGTTTGTCATTGAGTAAAATTTTTCGAACAAAGTATTCCTTTATAAAACCTTTGAATTAAATTAAAAGTCAATGGGGTTAATTACCCCCAGTATAAAATAAAGTGGATTATATTTTCGAAATATGCCTCAATGAAAGAATATGGTGATGAAGTCCCTTAACTAGAGTGTGAATTGTCAAGTACAATATTTTTATTCCTAAATAATAAAATTAGATTAATTTATACATTCTTTATAACCCCTCTCATTTTTATTATTCATTTTATATCACTTGTTACCTTGTTATAACAATTACATAATTATTTCTGTTCATGTGGGATGTTTTGTCGATATTCGGTACATGAGTCTAAAAAAAAGTTGGTTTGATGTCAATAGTGCATGTGGTAATAAATAAATAATCTATAGAATAAAATTAATGACATAATAATCACTTATATATATCAATTATACCTTTAAATACTTTCATTAAATATGGATATGAAAAATTAACAATGTTACAATCATAGAAACGATAAGTCATATGTACGTTGGAGTAACGTTTCCATTTTTCAATGATCGTTATTGAGAAAAGGTAATTATTATTTTATATTTATATAATAATCATAATATAATTAACATAATAATAATTTAAATATACATAATATATCATACAAGTGATGTGGTGAATAAAAAATATTCACATCACTTCGTGGTGGTGATTGCTCAAACATACGCTCGAAGGACGTTATCATTTTAATGTTCATGGAAATTAAGAAATAAATTGATATATTATTCTATTATAATGATAAATATGTAAATAAAATAATATAAAAAAATTAATTCCATCATTATTACCATTCATGATATATGGTAATGAAAACAAACTATATCGGTTGGTGAGGCGGTAGTCTTCCATATACGCAAACGAAATGTTCATTAACCATTTGATTAAATTAGAGATGTATTTGGGTGAATATATTAACATAATAACATATTAGTATATTTAGGATTCTATATTTATTATTTTCACATGGTTGAATTATATTCTAAGGAAGTGGAAGAAGAAATAAAATAGAAACACTAAAATAAAAGCATTACTTTTCCTTCAGTTGATCACCATTAATAACACCTTAACACTTATAAAGAGGGTGTTATACTTAAAATGAGGATTAAATAATGTGAATAGGTATTATAGGAAGGTTTTTGGGTATATATTGGCCAAACCAAATGGATGTTTAAGTGTGATAAATAGAGAGGAATGGGTGCCTTTTTATAGGAGAGGGCAAGAGCACCTTTGGAATTATGAAAAGTATTAAATTAAAATAATTTTATTTTCAATTCCAAATGGGCCCAACTCATTTAGCGAGAATATAATATGATGGTTCCTCAAAATATAATCATATAATGTGAACTATACAGGTTTTGAATAATTTTTAATCCTTCTCCTTTTGTTTTTACCTTTTTGATTCTTACCATCTTATCAAGTAATTTACAATTTGAGAGTTAAAATAATTACCAAATCATGACAAACGAACAATGAATAAGTCGTTAATGAAATTTGTAGAGTTATATAAACATTTTGGAAAAATATTGTATTTAAAAAAAATTATATCATTTAATTATATATTTTGTAATTTATGTTATGAATTATGTCAATTTTGGCACTATTCATTACATGACTTTTAAAAAAATTAATCATAAATTGATTCCTTCAAAACAGATTCATTAACTAAATCTTAAATTTTAATTTTCATACATAAAGTTCATGTATGAAATAAAATATTTAAAATTATATTTAATTTAATATTATCAAAATCATTTATTTTATTAGTTTTTAATAAATCAATTACTACATCATCATTATGTACCAATTTAATTTAATAGTTTATTTTTTAAATATTATAAATAAATTACCAAGATATAGTTAATGTAAAGACCCGGAAATTTCAAGGAAATTTTTTTCATAAATACCGTGGAATTTTACGAGTCTGTGGCTTATTACGGCACTTGATTGCGAGCCCTGGTGTGCCAAGAATCAATTTCCGAAGTTTAGCTTCGGTACGTACAATAAACGAACGAGCGGGATTTTCTATCTTTGGAACTGGTGCTTGGAATTGAAATCTGAGGGCACCGGTGAACTTGCAGCCCTGGTAATTTCGTAAGAGGATTTTTACCGTATATGCGTCTGCATGGGAGAAGGATTTAAAATTTTTGGATTAAATGAGAAGTGAATAAAATTGTGGTACAATTTTATTTTTATATCTAAGGTGGTTTTATCCTACATGGGGGTGTTAGGGTGGGACCCACAAGCATCTAACTACCCATGTGAGAATAAATGTGAGGTGGTTCCCACACGAGCCCCAACCCTTCACATTCTCTAAAATGCCTTAAACCCCCTCTTAATTTTGTAAACTCCTCATTACTTGTGAAACCTTTCCACCTTCTCCCTCTCTCCCTCATAACTCTTGCCAACACACATTAAATAATTAATTGAACAACTTCAATTAACTAATTAACTGTTTTGAAAATTAAATTTTGAAATGCATGGCATGATACAATAAAATAAGGAGAAGCCTTGTTTTATTTTTGGGTTGGCTTGTTGTGTTGAGATTTTGGGGAGAGAGATCTTGAGTTTCGAAGAACGCTTCATCTCCTTTGTTGAAGAACACCAACTCTCCGATGAAGAACATCGACTCGGTGACCCTGGATTCTCCATCACCTTCTTCCTCCGTGATAAGGGAGGAGACACTGACGTGGGATCTCGCCAACGGAGTCTCACCTTATAATATTCTCTCCGCGACAAAAGGGAAGACGCCGCTTCCTCCTTAGGCGCACTCTGTCGTCCATTACGGAACCTCACCCCGCGACGCCGTCTTCTGCGACGCCTAACGTTCGACATCATTTGTTGAGGTAGTGGTTATTTTTGTTCATGTATTTATCATCGTTATTCGTTGCTTAAGGTTTGGCTGCATGATATCGTTGTAACGGGAGGAGATCGGACCGCACAAACATGGTCGATTCACCTCCCCTCTACTTTGTTAATCATCTTTAATGTTGGAGGCGGAGGCGCACGGTGTCGTTGCACCGTGTAGTGATCGGCAGGGAACCGTGGCCATGAAAGGCAACGGAGAAGGTGGTGTGGTGTCATTGCACTACGCAGAGATGTAGAGGGTCGCGGCAGGAGCGGGCCGCGGTGGTGGTGCGCGGCGCCGTTGCGCCGCACCGGAGAGACCGAGGAAGGCCACGGCCGGATCGGGTCGCAGCGGAGGGGTGCGACACCATCTCACCGCATCGGGGAGATGAGCCGCGGCCTAAGGCCACGGCGGACCAGCAGGGGCGGCCGGTCAAGCTGGCCGTCAGCGTCTCCAGGAGGCGGGACCGCTTCTGGGTCCCGCGGCAGCTCACTAACCGACCGGCCTTAATGGTTGGTCGTTATCCGGAAATCGGGGGGTGTAACCCCCAGACCAGCTGCTAGGTCGTACCCCACTAGGTCTGACGTTTCCAAAAACAGGGGTTCGCAGCCCCTTTTCATCCCGCTCGGCCAGTGGTTGAGCCGCGGTCGGCTTCCGAGCCGGGCCGCAGGCCGCACAGGCGGGGCTAGCCGTAGGCCGCACATATCGGGCCAGCCGTCAGCCTCGTGGGCTGGGCCGGCCGTAGGCCACACGGGCCGGGCCGGCCGCGCTAGCCAGTCCTGTCCATGCCCAACTAGGAAGGACCCGGAACCGAGTCGGGTCGTCCCGGTTTGGGCCGACCCAAGGGGTGTTGGGCCGGGTCAGACCAGGCCCAGACCCCCTATTTTCGGACCGTTTTCGGTTAAACGGACATATCTTGAGTTGTGGACCTCCGATCGACGCACCGTCAGTTGCATACAATTTCTTGGATCGAGAAGGTCCTTTCAGAATATTACACTCAAGGTTTTGTCAAATTATGGGTATGGCTAGGTTGGTTCGAACTCGAAACCAACTGGTCCCTCGGAGAGGAAACGATTATAACTTGAGCTCTGGATGTCCGATTGACGTGATGTCAACTTTTTTGGATTACTCTTGATGAGACGGTTCTTTTGGTATACTTCACCTAAGGTTTGGACGCAGTTGGAGTATGGTCGGGTTGGATTGTAAACGAAATCCAACCGGGCCCCTGGAACGGAAATACTAATAACTCTCATAGCGGACGTTCGTTTGACGAACCTTCAACGGTGTTGGTAATCACGTTGAGAAATGCTTCCTTTGAGTATACCTCATGGGATTTCAGGGTACAGATGAGATACAGTCGGGTTGATTCGTACACAAAACCAACCGGGCCCTCGAGACTAAAAGTCTAATAACTGACAGATCAGGTGTCTGATTGACGCGCTGTCTGTCGCGTTGAGACCCCTTCGACGGGACGGTTATTTTGAGATACTCTAAGTGATTTTTGGATGACTATGGATAACGTCCAGGTTAGAAATGAGTGTATTTCTAACTGGGCCCCTGGATCGGAAAAGCCTTTATCTCTCAAACTGAGCGTCTGATTGGCGCATCGTCTATCGCACTGAGTTCCTATTGACGAGACGGAACTTTGGGATACATCAACTCTAGAATTTGTGATAGTTGATGTATCGACACTCTTGGATCATGGAGCGGACCCTCCCGGAATCGAGCGTGCTGTGTGTGGGAACCCTAGAGCTGGCTATGACTGCAACGACGATGATGACTATACTTGGATCCTCCGTGGGTTCGGCAGCGATAACGACTGTACATGGATCCTACATGGGTTCGGAAGTGATGGATACTATACTTGGATCCTCCATGGATACAGCAGCGATGACGACTGTACTTGGATCTTATGTGGGTTCGGCAGCGACAACTTCTGTACTTGGATCCTATGTGGGTTCAGATGAGGAGACGACTCAGATGCTACATCTAATCATCTCCACCCCTCTTCATTAGAATTATACCTCTGTGAGCTGAGTCTTGACTTTCAATCATTATCATTGATGTGATTGACCAGCTTTCCTGTGTGGGCTGGGTTGTGCATTCCTATGTGGACTGGGTTGATCTTGGGCTCGTGAGAAGGAGCCGAACTGGAATTGATGACTTAGGTATTCGTATGGGAATATACCTAAGTAAAGTTGGTTGATACTTTGTGTTTTATCTTTCTTTTGTGGTTTATCGTTTTTGGATTCTGGGAGACCTTCGGGGGTCTTGGGGTCCCTACTGAGTATCGTATACTCACCCCTACATGGGTTATGCCCACACTACATTGTGTTGGATGCAGACGACAGACAGCACTGATCGAGCTGGAGTCGTGTGGAGCGGGACGGTACCTGGAGGTGGACCACTTGGCGGGACGTACACGGAGCAGACGGGCAGGCCTGAGGAGCAGTGGAGATCATTTGTACCCACTCTTCAGGTGGGATATCCGGAGGATGACTCAGCGGTTGCTGGTTTCCTTTACTGCAGTTGTTATTTCTTTTATGTTGTACTGTACTTTCAGATGGGTTTGTATTCTAGCCCATTTACATTCCAACACTTAATTTTGTACTCAGTTTACTTAGTTTTTACTTCTTCTTGTGTAATCTGTTGTGTTTCTTTACTTATATAAAGTCAATGCCTTCCCTTTTATCGGGATCTATTCCTTTAGTGCTAGTCGCCAGCCCCTGGCCTACGGAAGGCGGGCTTGGGGTAGTCATGACACGGGCCCCGAAGACAGGTCGTGACAAATTGGTATCAGAGGAGTCGGTTGTACTGCAGAACTCAAGACTCTGATATTTCCTTCTGTGAAGCAATATTGTTAAGAGTATTGAGTGTGGTTTTCAGTCAAGATAATCCATTGTTGGTGCGGCGGCAGACATATCCATACACCCGGACCCTGACTTCTGATTTCCAACTCAGTGCACGAAAACACTGATTGCGTGTCTGTTCCAAGAGTTTCCTTTGTGGTCTCTTTGTGTCAGCTCACCAGGTATACATTTTGACCGTGGAACACCTGTTCCTTATCAAGGATGGCCCCACGAAGGTAGCCCGCTAGGGTTCTGAGTAACGTGCAAGATGGTAGCCCACCGTGCGATGAGGCCTCAGTGCAGGGCCCCATCACAGTGGAGGCACAAGCAGAACCACTACCTGCTGGGCCACTGATACCACCAGCCCCAGCAGTAGAGAGTGCACGCTGAATAAACATGTTTCATGAGTTCCAGCGGCAGAGGCCTCCAAGGTTTCAAGGTGAGATAGATTACGAGGCCGTAGAGGACTGTATGGTGATGATTACTAGAGTTCTACACCTAGTTTAGACACTAGTAGAGAAGATAGTGATCTTAGATACTGGTGCTTCCTAGTGAGTGACCATAAGGATGGTCGGCATATTGATGGTACTTCGGTACGTGGAACGATGCCTGAGATAGTACCTTCGGGTAGTGTTCCAGCTATATCACTACCTTTTGGTCAGTAGTTTCAACCGGTAGTACCGGTAGATGATGCATGTAGGCTTTGTATCTTACACGTGTTTCAGCGTCAGATACCCATTAGGTTCCATGGTGAGCCCGACTCATAGGTAGCTGAGGACTGGCTTGAGGAGGTGCCTGAGAGTTTTCTAGAGCTTATACAACTTCATAAGGACGACATGTCAGTAGCTGAGTATTCATCAAGGCATACCGATTGTTCCTGGTACTTGATGACTACGATATGAACAATGATTTAGAGCTCAGACCTTAGAGCGATGTGTGTCTAAAGGACATTCAATCCAGCACTTTTCCTCTATGCAATCCTACTTATTCTAGGGTGCTAGAGTGAACCTTTGTGGTTGAGAATTATTTGGCTGAGTGGATACAACCAGTGAAGGTTAGCAGTCGGAAATCAGGAAACTAGCGCCATTCTCAGAGACTTGGGCATGTTAAATGTTTCAAGAAGAGGAAGTGTTTAGGACAGATGATTCTGCAGAGCAGTAGACATAGAAGTAGAGCTGGGAGAGCAGCATGTGGTGGTGTACATTTCGACATGTTACAACCACCCGCCTTTGTAGTCCCCGCTGGGCTCAGGGAGCAGGCAGGAAGGGGAGGAGAGTAGCTGCATGTGGTCATGTAGTGTGACCCAAGGGCTCTAGGAATGAATCAAAGTACAGAATGTGTCTACTATTAGCTGTCTTAACAACAGAAATTGATACGAATCATCCCTTCCTTCCAAGAATCTTGTCCCAGACCTAGAGTTTTCGGTTAAGCAGTTGACTTTACCCTCACTTCTAGAGATACCTTTGGGAGGATAATCGATAATTACTCTTATGCCGATGGTGTGATCTGGCCCTTGAGGTGAGAGTTTCTGTTGGAACATCTTGGTGGCAGCATCGAGGCCTTATGGCGTTAGTTTTGGTATGGACTGGACAACCACAGTTCATACACAGATTTACTGTATTAGGAAAAAAAGATGTGGTTTACCTAAAACTTTGGGATGGGTTTTTCTTGGTCGGTAAAAGGAAACCCCAGGTAGCACAAGATGGAATCATGCTTAAGTGGGTGCAGTCAATCACTCATGAGTCGGCCAGACTTAGATTTGAGCCAGACTTCTCCAAAGTTGTAGCACCGCTTTTATCATTGGAAAAGAAAGAAAAAAACCCTTCATGTGGTCAGGGATATGCCAGGTGACATTTTTAGGAGCTGAGGTAGAGTTTGACCAGTGTGCTAATTTTGATGCTACCAAAGAAGGTGCAAATCATCCAGGAGTGGATGAAGACTGCACAGAGCAGGCATAAATCCTATGTTGATAGGAGATGGAGACCACTGGAATTGGAGGATCGCGAACACGTTTTCTTACGTGTCTCACCTCGAAGAGGTCTACGGAGATGTGGCCGAGGCGGCAAATTATATTTGAGGTTCAACGGGCCTTTCTAGGTCCTCAGTAGGGTAGGCGAGGTGGTTTACCGCTTGAACTTTCCTCCTCAGTTGCACCGGGTGCACAATGTCATCCACTTATCTCAGCTGAGGAGATACATGCATGACCCTTCACACATAATCGACCATAGGGAGCTGGACATTGATGACGGGGAGATATTCATGGAGGTTCCAGTAGAGGTTGAGGATCGACAGGAGTGGGTCCTACAAGGACGAACGATTCCTCTTGTGCGCTTTCTCTAGTAGCATGGGAACCTCCAGGAGAGCACATGGAGCGGCTCAGATGCATTCTCAATACCTCCTTTAGTTTCCCTTGTTTGTGTTATAGCTTTATAGGGACGTAAAGCTCTGAGTTGGGAGTAATTGAAAGACCTAGAAATTTCCGGAAATTTTTTTCATAAATACCTTGGAATTGTACGAGTCTGTGGCTTCTAACGGAACTTGATTCCGAGGCCCAGTTTGCTGGGAATCAATTCCTGAATTTTAGCTCGGGTACGTTCAGTAAACGAATGAGCGGGATTTTTTATCTTTTGAACCGGTGCTCAGAATTGAAATCTGAGGGCACCGATGAACTCGCAGCACTGGTAATTTCTTAAGAGGACTTTTACCATAGATTCGTTTTCATGGGAGAAGAAGTTAAACTTTTTGGATTAAATGAGAATTGAATAAAATTGTGGTATAATTTTATTTTTATATCTAAGGTGGTTTTATCCTACATGGGGGTGTTAGGGTGGGACCCACAAGCATCTAACTACCCATGTGAGGATAAATGTGAGGTAGGGCCCAAATGAGCCCCAACCCTTCACATTCTCTAAAACTCCTTAAACCCCCTCTTAATTTTGTAAACTCCTCGTTACTTGTGAAACCTTTCCACCTTCTCTCTCTCTCTCCCTCATAACTCTTGCCAACACACTTTAAACAATTAATTGAACCACTTCAATTAATTAATTATGTGTTTTGAAATTCATGGAATGATTAAATAAAATAAGGAGAAGCCTTTTTTTGGGTTGGCTTGTTGTGTTGAGATTTTGGGGAGAGAGATCTTGAGTTTCAAAGAACGCTTCATCTCCTTTGTTGAAGGACGCCAACTCTCCGTTGAAGAACATCGAATCGACAACCACTGATTCTCCATCCCCGTATTCCTCCATGAAAAGGGAGGATACACCGATGTGATATCTATCCAACGACGTCTTGCTTTATAATCTTATCTCCGTGATAAAAGGGGTGATGTCGCTTCCTCCTCGGGCGCACTCCATCATCACTTAAAGAACCTCACCCCGCGACGCTGTCTTCTGCGACGCCTGACATTCAATATCTTTTGTTGAGGTAGCGGTTATTTTTGTTCAAGTATTTATCATCGTTCTTTTTTGCTTATGGTTTGGCCGCATGATATCATCGTAAGGGGAGGAGATCAGACCACACAAACACAGCCGATTCACCACCACTCTACTTTGTTAATCTTCGTTAATGTTGGAGACAGAGGTGCACGGTGCCATTGCATCGTGCAGTGATCGGCAGTGAACTGCGGCCATGCAAGGCTGCGATGAAGGTGGTGTGGTGTTGTTGCACAGCACAGAGACGTAGAGGGTCGCGGTCAGAGCAGGCCGCGACGGTGGTCCGTGGCGCCGTCGCACCGCGCTGGAGAGACCGAGGAAGGCTGCTGCGGGAGCGGGCCGCAGCAGAGGGACACAGTGTCGTCGTGCCACGCCAGTGAGATGAACCGTAGCCTAAGGTCCCGGCGGACTAGCAGGGGTGGCCGGCCGAGCCGGCCATCAGCATCTCCAGGAGGCGGGACCCCTTCTGGGTCCCGTGACTGCTCACAAACCGACCGGCCGTAATGGCCAGCCATTACCTGGAAAACGGTGGGGGGTGACCCCCTGACTAGCTGCTAGGGCGGACCCCACTGGGTCCACCGTTTCCAAAAACAGGGGGTCGCGCCCCCTTTGCGTACCACTCGGCTAGCGGCCGAGCCACGACCGGCATCCAAGCCAGGCCGCAGGCCGCACGGGCTGGGCCAGCCGCAAGCAACATGGGTCGGGCCAGCCGCAGGCCATGCTGGTCGGGCCAGCCGTATGCCACACGGGCCAGGCCACGCCCAACTGGGCCGGACCCGGACCCAGACCCGAGTCGAGTCGCCCTGTTCAGGCTGACCCAGGGGGTGTTGGGCCAGGTCGGACTGGGCCCAGACCCCTTATTTTCGGACGGTTTTCGGTTAAACAGACATATCTTGTGTTGTGGACCTCTAATCGATGCACCGTCAGTTGCGTAGGATTTCTTGGATCTAGAAGGTCGTTTCGGTATATGACACTCAAGGTTTCGGCGAAGTATGGGTATAGACAGATTGGTTCAAACCCGAAACCAACCGGGCCCTCAGAGCGGAAACGGTTATAACTTGAGCTCTGGACGTCCGATTGACGTGCTGTCAACTTTGTTGGATTCCTCTTGATGAGATGGTTGTTTTGGTATACTTCACCTGAGGTGTGGATGCTTTTGGAGTATGTCCGGGTTGAATTGTACCCAAAATACAACTGGGCCCCTAGAAAGGAAATACTATTAACTCTCAGAGTGGACGTCCGTTTGACGAACTGTCAGTGGAGTTGTTAATCATGTTGAGAAACTCTTCCTTTGAGTATACCCCATGGGAGTTTGGGGTATAGTTGAGATATGGTCGGGTTGATTCGTACACGAAACCAACCTAGCCCCTGGGACTAAAAGGCTAATAACTCACAGACCGGGCATCCGTTTGACGCGGATTCTGTTGCATTGAGACCCCTTCAACGAGACAGTTCTTTTGCGATACTCTAAGTGAGTTTTGGATGACTATGGATAACGAACGGGTTAGAAATGAACGTATTTCTAACCGGGCCCCTGGATCAGAATATCCTTCATATCTCAGACCGGGCGTCCGATTGACGCGCCGTCTGTCGCGTTGAGTTCCTATTGACGAGACGGAACTTTGGGATACATCAAATCTGTAATTTGTCATAGTTGATGTATCAAAACTCTTGGATCATGGAGCAGACCCTCCCGGAATCGAGCATGCTGTGTGTGGGAACCCTTGACCTAGCTGCGACTGCGACGACGATGACGACTGTACTTGGATCCTCCATGGGTTCGGCAGTAATGACGACTGTACTTGAATCCTACATGGGTTCGGAAGTGATGGATACTATACTTGGATCCTCTGTGGGTTCGAAAGCGATGAAGACTGTACTTGGATCCTACGTGGGTTCAGAGGCAATGGATATTGTACTTGGTTCCTCCGTGGGTTCGACAGCGATGACGACTGTACTTGGATCCTACGTGGGTTTGGCAGCGACAACTTCTATACTTGGATCCTATGTGTGTTTGGTAGAGGAGATGATTCAGAGGCTACATCTAATCATCTCCACCCCTTTTCGTGATAAGTATACCTATGTGAGCTGAGTCTTGACTTTCAGTCATTATCATCGATGTGATTGACCTGCTTTCTTGTGTGGACTAGGTTGTGCTTTCCTGTGTGGACTAGGTTGAACTTGGGCTCTTGATATGGAGCCAAAATAGAATTGATGACTTAGGTATATGTATGGGCATATACCTAAGTAAAGTTGGTTGATACTTTTTGCTTGCATCTTTCCTTTTTGGTTTATACTTTGTGGATTCTGGGAGAACTTTTGGGGTATCGGGGTCCCTACTAAGTATCGTATACTCACCGCTGCATGGGCTATGCCTGCACTATGTTGTATTGGATGTAGACGACAGACAACACTAGTCGAGGTGGAGTCTTGTGGAGCGGGATGGTACCTGGAGGTGGACCACTTGGACAGACATACACAGAGCGGACGATCAGACTCGAAGAGCTGAGGAGATCATTTTTACCCACCCTTCAGGTGGGATATCCGGAGGACAACTCAGTGGTTTCTGGTTTACTTTACTGCAACTGTTCTTTCTTTTATGTTGTTCTGTTCTTTCATATGGGTTTGTATTATGTCCCATTTACTTTCCGGAACTTAATTTTGTACTAAATCTACTTAGGGTTTACTTCAACTTGCGTACTCTGTTGTGTTTCTTTACTTATATAAAGGCAATGTCTTCCCTTTTATCGGGATCTACGCCTTTGGTGCTAGTCGCCAGCCCCTGGACTATAGAAGGCGGGCTTGGGGTAGTAATGGAATGGGCCCCGAAGACGGGTCGTGACAGTTAATATTTTTAGCATTATAAAAACAATTTATAGTATAAGATATCACTTATATAACCCCATATTAATGTTTTTTTAGTAAGGAGATACATATTTATTACATATTTTCCATTACATTAAATTAAATGTTGTAAATGTTATAGTCACACCCAAGTGGCTTCCAAAGGTCAAATTTTGACCCAAGTGTGGTCGTAGTAGATAATAAGTCATACAATAATATTATGACAAGTGTTAGGGTAATTTTATAATATTAAAATATTTATTTTACCTTTAATTACCATATTTACTTTTAACCGTGATAAATAAAATACTAAAGTTACTATTCACCAAAAAATATTTTGATCCTATTGGACCACATTTTCCATAATGTATAAAACCATGTATGTCTGTTTTTAAAAATTAAATTCAAAAAAGGGGTTAAATTAGGTTAAACACTAATCCCATTGACAGATTGGGAAAATGGGTTTTTGTAAGTAAAATGTTCGACAGTTCACAATTTTTTTCTATTTTATTTTAATTTGAAATTTCATTCAATGAACAATATTTGATTAATTGATAAAAAATCCCTCTAATTATACCTTAAAACCATGTAAATGGATAATTTAACAATATAAATAAATAATATGAAAATATTTTTTTGAATTAAAATGCACTATTTTTCATTATTCATTAAAAAGTTGAATATTATAAAAAAAATTCAACCAAATTAAATTTTAATGTCCCCCTTCCAGAGAAGAATTTTATTTTATCAAATAGAATATATAATGTTTTAAAAACTATATTCAAAAAGGGTTCTCCGTCAAAAGGTGGTAACACTAAATTTTTAAAATATTAGAGCATTTTATGCTTAAAATTGGATTTATTCTATTTTTAACCCTATAAAATTTATTGGAAGAAAGTAAAAATATTTAATAAACATGTTTAAACATAATACAGTAAGTTATATACATTCCCAAAAAAAATAGTTTTGTGATAACTACCATTTAAAATGATAATATTAGAAATATTGTTTTTGGTATAACTCAATCTTATGAGCAACATAATGTTTTAGAGAAACCCATTGTTATGTGTCGGGTACAATATTGAACATAGCATACCTTTTAATGAATATTAATATCTAATCCATAAATATTAATATATATGAAAATTTATTTTTCTATAATTACATGGGATGTTACAATTTAACCATTCCTCAATTTCCATGTTGGCATAACCCATTTTGTTTCACAGAATCACACAGACACACACGCACACCCTTAACTAGAAAACCATGCTAGCTTGGTTTTACCATTGATTATGGAACTTCACACCCATACTCCTTCCCTTTTATGGTAGTACTTCTAGACCATTATTCATCACATTACAACCATTCATAACCATTTAATCCAACAACATTCTGATTCATCCTTTTCCAAACCAATTCAATCTTTTTAATAAAACTAGACTTTTACTAAAAACCACACCGATGAACTATTTCAATAAAATCAACCCTTTTTTAAAAAAACATTCTAAAAACCCATTCCAATAAAACATAATTCTTATTTAAAATAAATTTCCTTACATTAAAACCAAATAAATAATTTTAAATATTCATTTTAAAATCAAGTTACCATTTTTACTTTCCACCAAAACACCCAATTTTCCCTATTCCCAAAACCGCCACCAAAGGAGGTTTTGATAAATAATTTCAAAAGAAATAATAGTACATTTATAGTTAAAACATAAATTTGAAACTAATAATTCTATTTTCAAGAATAAAAGTTGAAACTGAAGCCACCTACCTCTGATATTATGGAAAAAATGAATATCGATACAAAAACACCCACAAAACCATGTAGAATCTCAAAAAACACCTTAGATATCTTCCCCAATCATTAACAAAGCCAAATATGAAAATTATTGGAATTAAAAAACATAGATATATCTAAAATACTAGATCTAAGAAACCAAGGGAGAGAAGGATGTAGATCTAAGAAAAAATAGCAATAACTACCATAAAAGGAGACATTCCAAGGGAATCTAGCTTCAGTGCACTAATAAAAGCATCCTGATCGCTTCCCACTTAGTGGGTAAGGTTTACAAAGCCTTTGGTATAATGAAATATCATGTTAGAGTCAATTTGGAGAAAAAAATAGGGGTTAAAACATAATCTCGACCCAAATCAAATTTTTTAGGATCTTGTTTTTAAACCGTGTATGGTTACTTGAGCCGTTAGGAAAAATTGGGTGTCCTAATATGCCTTAAGGAAGACCTATCAAGGTTGTCCAGCATTGTTATACAAACCATTTACCAACCATGAAAAATATCATTATCCCAATTTTCACAGTTTCTCCATGGTGGCCCCACAGTTTGGAAAAACCATGTGTCTACCCATACGCCTTCCCCTTATCCCATGTCTCACTATACACAGTTTCCAATAGAAGTTTAAATGTTTTTACAAACCATTCTCGACCCATGAACCTATATAAAATCCCAAAAAAATTAAAAAAAAATTCCAAACCCTCCCAAACTTCACCCAAACACTTTATACACATAAAATAAATAAATGGTTACTAACTTGAAACCAGAGGTGATAAATTGGTTAAGTTTAATTTTATATGTTACTATAGATGTATTCAATATTATTGTATTATATTGGATACAATTTTATAACTATTTTGTTTTTAGTAAGTCCTATAGGATTATCTCTTTACTCTTTTATAAGTCTAATGATCCATTAAATATCAATGTTAGTGCTTCAAGGATAAATAATTTTAACATGGATATTTATTTATTATAGAAATAAATGATTTTAAAATTGATAAATGTATATAAAATTATTAAATTATGTTTTATAAAATATTATGTTATGTATATTATCAATTTTCTACTTCCATGATAGGAAAATAATTCCTCAACTTTACAAAAAGGAACTTAAAAAATCATATTCACTTCATATCTGACAAATCGAATGTTCTTTTAATTCATCAAAAATTTATGGTGTTTGGTTACCTAAATTCGTCTTTATATTTCAATTTTATGTGATCCATAATATCTATCACCCCATATAATTATTTACACTTCTCTATAGTGTTCATGTCTTTACATCTCACCAATGTTATCCTGCATAGAAACCTAGTTATGTGTTATTCTAGATGACCTTTTTACTTTATTTTACCTATTGTCAAGAACATGTTTTATTAACACTTTTTACATCTTGGGTTTCTGAAAAAAGTATTTTAAAATTTCAAACCCTTCATTTCATATATTAAAAGGAAAAAATAAACATTAATAGAATATATGAAATGAAACACCTATATTAGAAGATAATTCAAAAAACCAAGGCTTTAATATATAATTATATTTTTTAAAAATCAATCTTTTTGACAGCTTATGATGCATGCAAAACTGAGTTTAAACAAAACATGATACTCTATTAAAATATTTTATTTAAATATTTCCATTATTACCTAGCCTTTATATCAGGGAGTATGTATAGGAATAAATAAATTATTAAAATTATCTGTTTTAAACATTTTTAAAATAAATTAAATGGTTCTATATTTATTAGAAAGAAAAAAAGTCAATTAAAAGAAAAATAAATGTTTTCTGAAAAATTGTATTTTTTAAAAAGTGGTTAAGCTGTGCTTTGCACAAATAATATAAAGTTATTTTTTACCACTATTAAATAATATATTTTTTAAAATAAACTAATTTTTTTAAATCTACATGAAAAAATTATCTTTGGGTGAATTTTTTGGATTTTTCCAAAAAGATTAATTTTTTGATGAATACTGAAAAATATCAATTTTATTGAATACAACATTTTCATTTAAAATATTTGCATATTAAATTTTTTTGAAATTTTTTTTTAATTAAAATATTTTAAAAAATATTGTGTTTTAACTAATTTATGTCTTTTCAATGAATTTCATATTCAATTATTATATAAAATAATTTTATTGTTTTCAATGTTTTTCTTTCCTAAAATCGTTTTTTCAACATGTATGCAGGTTTTACTTTAAATTGAATTCTATCAATTTTTTAATTTAAGATGATAAAATGGATTATTTATTTGGAATATGAATAATTCCTATATCAGATAATCCCTACAAAATTTTTTACAATAATAAATAGTGAAAATAGTAAAAATTAATTATAATGGATAAGGTAAAAATGGGTTTGTTGAAACTTAAAAAAATATAAGATTTAAAATTAAATAAAAATTGGAAAAAAACATTTATGGACATATTTAGTTATTATAGCCTCTAAATATTGACAATGAATCATTTTTTATACTTTTATCATTTGAGAAAAATGGGTATCACTTAATTTTTCAAAAAATCTATGTGTACCCCCACTTATAAAAGGTCTCCCTCTCTCCTCTCCTCTTCACACTCCAAAAACCTTTTCATTGGAAAATACCAAAAAAATACATCCCTAAATCATTTCCCAACATTGTACTGTCCTTTTATCATTATTTAAATCTTTGAAGTCTTTATTTATAAACCTATAACATTTCTACAAAGAATATATAAAATTATTAACATGAATATTTATTTTTCTTCTTCATCTACCTCATTAAAATATTATTCAATCATGATAATATAATAACACCATTATATAAAATATAATTATATATTCTTATCATAATGTAATAATCTATATCCATCTTAACTTCAATAAAATGGAAAATAAAATCATCGACCATGAGTATGACCTACTTCCACCTCCCAAACTGATGTAGTTTGTTTCCCATAACTACATTTAGTGAAGGGCTATAATGATGGATTTAAAATAATGATATTAATATTATGAATGTATTATACTCATATAATTATAATATCACATATTCCTTCTCACGTTCCATTTTTTTGGGGGATTTGATAATGTTGTTCGTGTGTACGGTAGACTACCGCCTCACGAAGCGAAGTGAATAATTTTTTCTTATTCTTTTCATGTAAGTTACTAATGTTAAAATTAATGAATATGTGTGATATTTTTTAACTAAAAATATGTATATAAATATTATATCCCATATAACTTCTTACCATCCCATCATTTAGAAAACAATAACATCTCTTGTGCGTATGTGGGGGCCACCACCTCCCCAAAGTGATATAAAATATGTTCATAGTGTTTTTACATGGAGGTAATAAGTTTGATTTGATTAATATAAATGATATATATAACATAATAACAATTATGGAAAGGTAAATTACCATTTATTTTTCTTTCATTCCATCTATTGAGAAAAATAGAAACAACGTTCATCCGTAAGTACGGCTTACCATTTCCATGAATGATGTAATGAAATTCTATCACAAAAATTTTTATATTATTATAATTACATATATAATCATAATATATTATATTAAAATCATTCATAATATTCTAGAGATTATTGGACAATCATCAATGTCAAAGGAAGGAAGTTACCAAACCAAAACATGCCTAAAAATGAAGCAATTATCACACGAAAGAACAATAATAACAAAATAATTTAATAAATGAGTTATAAAAGATGATTGGTAAGTACTATATGGTTTTAAATATATTATTATAGTAATATAATATATTAATCGAAAAAATATATTTTTTTTACATGATGTTCAGTCACATGAAAAGAGAGTCAAACCTGAGGTAATGGTTTCTCATCTCACTTTTACTTTCGTGTGACATACACAATATTTAAAACGTAATCCTTTCTGTGTTTTATATAATGCTCATTTGGATATGTTTTATCAATAATATATATTTCCTTTTTATATTTAAATATTTATGAGAAGTTATTTCATTTATGGGTATTATGATTAAAAAAATACGAACATGGTGCGGGTTTATTTTACAATCTCATCGTTATTCGAGTTCTTTATTAATGTATAAATTTAGGGAATTATATAATATTAATATCTCAAAATAAATATATTTTATTTTTCTATTATTATTAATTAAATTTTTCAATTAATAGAACCATTTTTCCACTCTTTGGTACTGTAAATTAATGAGTAAATGTATTAATGAATATTTAAATTTATTTCATTCTTCGATCAAAAATAATTTTCCATCAAAATATATATTTTTTAAATATGTTTTGAAAAAATATTTTAAAATTTTAAAATTTATTTAATAAATAAATTTTTACCCATTTTTACATTAAAAATAAATTGAATGTAATATTCATATTTATTCACAACAAGGTTTATTTTTCTTATACCAAAAATGTGAAAATAATATTTGTTTTAATGTTTATGACATGAATGGAATTTATCACTATCATGAGCACTCAATATTATAAAACATAATTTATAGGTTTTAATTTTTATTTTCAAAGAAAATTATTTTGATATTGTTATTTTAACTTTTAGTTTTAAAAATATTTTCAATTTGAAAATGTTATTGTCCTCAAAAACGTTTTTAATGACATTTTTATGTTATTTATATTCATAAATGATATCAACCGTTTTTTGTTCCTATAATCCACAGGGGATATGTTGTATTGATACCATACTTATTAGTTCTCTAGATGTCTTATGATTTGATTAACTAGAGGTGAAACAATTTATTACCATTAACTGTATTACTCTAAATAGTTTATGACTATGTTTATTGTTCGAGGTAAGTATTAAGTCCACAATACATTTTTTTGTATTATTAATAACAAATTTATGCATAAGTGGGTACCTTAAATAAATTTCACATTATCACCAGCACACACCCCATAAAGTCATTCAAATACAATATACCAAAATCAAACATCAACAACCAAAATCATACATCACAGAACATATGAGACCATCACCACGTGAACCAACCAAGTAGGGTCAACCATTCCACATTGCTACCATAGAAAAACAAATTTAAAATTTAAAATTCAAAAGAGGATACCAGAATACCTCTATATCACCAAACTGAAATGAATTTCTCACAAGCTCCATTAACACATCACCAACCAAATCACCTAAAAACAATCATCTCCATCATCAACATCTTGTCACCTACGTCATTGTCATCAATTCAAGTCACCAAGCCTCACTGGTGAGACTCATCAGAAACCGTCAATATCGAAACAGGAATGTCATCGTGGTCATTGATCCACTATTATCATCGTCGAAGAGTCGATGCGTTTGTGCCACCGAGAGGACGAACATCAGAAACCTAGAAAATTAACATCCCCAGGAAGCTCTTCCTGAAGAACCAAATGGCTCAGCACCAACCCAACCAACCACTGGAGATGTCTGACATCCATCGGAACCCACCAATTGCGTGATATTCCTCAAAAAAACAAAAAACCACCCAACTAACATCACTACAGGCACCACTAACATGCCACTGACACCACTAGGATGTAATCAACACGAAAAACAAAGAGCAACAACACAGGACAATGAGGGAAAGAACGAAGCTGGGGAAGAAACCCTAAAGAAAACAAGAAGAAAAGAAAAACTAGGGACGAAACTTGAGTAGAAACTGTAACAGGAAGAGAGAGACAAGACTGAGGGGATGAAACCCTATTTACAATCGAGCACAAAAAATGAAAGATATGGAAATGGGATTGAAACCCTAAGAGGAGAACATGAATGAAACCCTAAGGATAAACATTAAAAGAAACGTGAGATCCAAAAGAGGGATCCACCAATGAAGAGTCTCCCATGGTTACACTCTCACCACCACAGTCCCGAACCAATCAATGAAACCAACTCATCCAATTAATGTGGGGTTGTGTGTGTCGGGCTGGATCGGCAGAGCAGGGGTTGGGGGGAATAAAATAGAGAAATGAATTAAAATTATTATATGATGGTTGGGGACTAGAATTATAAATCCACTTGATGTATCTACAAGTATCGTGAGTCAAATTAGTTGGCCAAATTAGTCTACTTTTTACCCAAATATATAAACTATCAGGGGGAAGGTCTTCAATGTTGGTTTCATATATCTGACATTATGAATTACCTCATTATGAGATTAGTTATTGATATCCATGTGATTAATATATTAGTTACAATATCCATGTATAAGTTTTTGGATCATGTGACTATTGATATGGATTTATTTTGTCATCATTTATTCCTATCAAATTATATTTATGTTACTACTTTAATAAAATATGTTTCATTTGTGTACCTTTCCATATTGGTTATGCATAATTATTCATGATAGATTATGTTTTATTGTTACCCTTAATGAGTATATAATCTCACCCCTTTATTGTGTTTTATTTTACCCAAGATAAATTAGAAGTGATTTTTTTATAAACTATGATATTCTAAAGGGAAAAATATAATTATCAATGAAAAATGTTTTTGTTATTTATGTTTTAAAATGTATGTGAAATTCAATTACGTATTAGATTTACCAAGACCACAAAACTTTTCAACCCTTCATTATTTCACTCCTTTTTTATGTTTTCAATATAATAAACTTGACATTTTATACATGCTACTGGGTTTGAGTTCACTAAATAACTTCTTACCTTCCAATCTGTTGGAAAACAATAATGTTGATCATGCATACATGTGGACTACCGGTTCTATGTAGTGATGTGAAATGTTTTTCAATTTATTTTTACATAAAATGTAATAAATATATGTTTGATTAATATAAATTATATATCTAATAATAGTAATGATTATGGAAAGGTTAATTAATATTTATTTCCCTTTTGTTCCATCTATCAAGAAAATGGAAACAACGTTCAAGTGTACGTACAACCTATCATCTCCATGAATGGTGAAATCCATATTTTATCCCTAGATTTTATATATTAATATAAATAAATATATAATGAATATATGTGATATATATATATATATGTCATGGATTACATTCTAGAAATTATGGAACAACAACTAATGTAAAACTATCAAAATCATCGAACCGAAAACATTTCTGAAAAACAAAGAAATTATCTCCCAAAAAATGATTTTAACAAAGAATTGTAAATAAATGGGTGATAAAATACTATAAATAAATAACATATGTTATGATATATATGTGCATATATTTTTAATATATTTTAAATAAACCTACAAATATTATACATATGGATCAATCATATAAAAGGGAAGTCAGAACTATGTTAAGGAATATTGTCTCAATTCCCATTCATTTAGTCATATTGTAATATTGTGTACTAAATTTATTCTATATGGTGTATATACTTCAAATTTTACATTTAATATCATGAATCCTTCATATATCATGGTATTTTAAGTTTCAATTACATTTCTTTCAATCAAGGGGATTTGACATGAAATTTAAAAAGTTCTAAATAATTTATTAAATCATTTTTTTTTCATTGGGTTATTGTACTTATTAATTGTATTTTATATTATAATATTATGTGTTCAATGAATTATTATTAAATTATATAATTTTTAATTTTTCCTATCTATATTATATATATATAATCTATTCATTGTTTAATTCTCACATCAATGTTATGATCATTGTAAGAGTTTCTCATCTCACTTTGACTTCCGTGAGACAAATGTAATATTCACCACTTTATGGTGTATATACTATAATGACCTAAACTATTATAAGTGAAATTTCCCTTTTTATTTAATTAAATGTTTTATTTTTAAAAATGGATATTGAAAACACAAGGACTCTGTTTTCTTTTATTATATCAAATTGGATTAAATGATCGTTAAGTGTATGTACCATTGATAATATAGTCATTGAACAGTGATAACATGACCAGTATAAATATAGGGTTTTAACAAATCATTTCAAAGAAGAAAAAGGAGTTGATGACCTCAACAAGTTGGATTGTTCCCTATGAATCCCATTTATCGGAACTTCCAAGGGAGATAGCATTTCAAGGATGTGCCCGAAACCAATCCCATGTTGATATCCAACAACTTAATCATGAAAAAACCCCTTTCTAAGAGAATTTCAAGCTCATCGAGATCACGACCCAAACCATGTTCACCGAACATCCCCGTGAAATCCCCACTGTCACACACATAACGTTTTGTAAAAATAATGGTGTAATAAAGGGATATATATCAATACCCTAGCATTATGATTATATATATTATTGTTTTAATATAATATTGAATATAATTTTATTTTATTATTGTTTTTAAATAACAAGTAGTATTTTTGGTTAGTATTAAAATTGAATTAAGAAATATATTTTGATGAATTAATAAATAATAATTCAATAAAATATTATTATAAAATTACTTTTATTAAATATAAATGATCATATAATTTTTATGAGGCCAAATATAATTGTTATTAAGGTTTAAAAACAATTTCTATTAAAACCCATCAATTTTCAATAAATGTTAGTTTTTAATTTAAAAGTGAGAATTGAAATATTTATATAAAATTTTGGATAAAATGAATATTATTTTTTGAATAAGGATTACGAAATTATCCAATAGTGCTTTTTTCATAATTTTCTGAGAGAGTCAAATATTTGGGTAAAGATTTAATATCATATAAATATATAGTGTGTTTTATGACATCTAAAGGAAAAATAGTGAAATAATAAACACTATAAAAGGAATTTTTTGCCAAATATAAGATTTATCATTATAATAATTTGATTTTATATTTTTTGACTTATTTTATAAATCCTTATTGAATCCTCCAAAATGTATAATATATTTTTTTGATTTTAAGTTCATTTATTTTATAATGTGACTCAAATCTATATAAGAAAGGATAATATTTTAATATATTTTACCCATGACCATATAAAATAATTTTTAACAATCTTATTTGAAAAACCCCATGGTAAAAAATATGGTAATATTTATGGTTTTTAATATTTAATTATATAGATTCCAAAACCAAAGTGTTTGAAATATTAAATAATTCCCCTCCCATTACCTATATAAACTCACCCAAGACCCCTCTTCCCTTCACTAAAAAAACATTTAGCGCATCCTTACAATGTCCTCCCCACTCTATAATCCTCCCAAGGATCCCCAAGCTCTTAATAATCCCCTCTTCAAGGTTTTGAAATCACACACTCAAGTAAGGGTTCCTTGTATTCTCATTTTTATCCAAGTTTCCTTATATTGTTACAGCCTATTGTTTTCATTTAAAAATTATGGGGTATGTTTTTGAACCTCCAGAAAACGTACCTATTATGTTTTGATGATGATATACCCCTTTCCCTTTCATTAATCCCTCCCACGTATACTCGTTACCATGCCGAAATTTCCTAAGAGTTATTCCATTTCTCATATTTCTTCAAGTTCTTTATTATGTTATGCCATCTATTTCCAATTAATTATTTTGGGACATGTATTTATATTACCCTATTACATTACATTTCATCTATATATGATGATATAACTATTCATCTCTCATTAACACTTTTTATGAATTTTATGTCATGCTATTAGGCTACCGAAATTGTATCGTGAATCTCCATTCCAAAACAATTATTTATGTGAATACCATACCCATTCCCTATAAAAGGTGTTTAATTTTATACTCAATTATATTTTTATTGAGGAAATAAATGTATTTAGTACACCCTCACTGTTCTTGGAATGAATTATGATGAATAATGAATCTATGTTTTTTGATCTATGTGGTATACTAAAGCATGACATTGAAATGACTGAGAATGGTGCACCATGATAACGCTCCAATGCATTGGGTAATGTTTAGTATCATGATATTAAATGTTGATATAAGGGTTTTTGTAATTGAATTATGGGACTTTGTCTACAATAATGTCTTACTAGTTTATCCTAGACCTATGGTGCAATGTTTAAAGTTGTTTACACATTTCTATGTTATGTGTATCATGCTATATCATACCTATATGTTCATGTTTATTTTATGTTCCATTGATATGCGTATTTCCAAACAATTTCTGTCTTCCTCATGTTGTTCCATGTTTATATCTCACCTCTTTCTTATGTATATCCTCATGTTATCCCATGAAATGTTAAGTATGAAGGAATGTTGTGGTTATGTAATAGAAGTTTTAAATAATGTTGTTGTATTTCATGTTTTAAGTTGTTATGTAATGTTCCAAATTTCCCAAGACACTAGAATTATTGGCCTTTAGGGTTGTATTAAGTGTAAATTTATATCATTAAATCATGTTTGAATTTAATAAAAACAACAAGGTTGTTATTGTTGGTATCAGAAGAAATTTTAGTGTTTTTTTGATTAGGATTAGAAAACACTTGTGAAAGCATTAGGGATACAATTAAGTATATAAAAAACAAACCTAAATATTTGTGATTATATATTAAGTGGTTTATAAATAAAATAATTTTGTTTATGGATACTAACAAGTCGATGTGGCTTTGAAACTGATGTATCTAGGGGTAAAACCAGAAAACACTACTTTGAGCTAGAATTGAACAGGAACTAGTGAACGACAACTGGTCTTGCTCAACTATTAGTTTGGAACTCCCAAGGGATACGCTTCGATAAATTCATAAGATTAGTACGAACCATTATTAAGGGAACAAAAAAATCCCAAAAGAATATAAGTTCGAAAATATATCATGGATACCATATATTGAATCCTATAAAATCATAAGTTAAAAAAATAAATTTAATTTATAAGTTATACTTTTAATGTCATTAGATTCCCCTATATGTGTTTAATATTTAAAAAACATATCCCTAGTTTTCCTATTATTATATCCAATGGCCTAAAAAGTAGGAATCTGGAAAACAACTGATGCGAAGATCAATGTAACGACTGCCCTAATGGGGTTCCCAATCTAATGGCAGAGGGAAGAATAAACTATTTCATGATACTCTCTTAGTTAAAAAAAGTTTTGACCAAAAACCTAGATCAAGAGGAAAGTCCACCCCCCCCCCTCCCCAGGGAAAAAAAGTCACAATTTAGAGCTTCATGAGACAAAGGCCTCCAACATTAAATAGATCCTATGATCCCTCAATATCCAAAAAAAGGATCAACTACATTGAGAATATCTTCTCCATCCTTCAATGCTCTGAACAAAAAGAAGGTTCATCGGGCTTCTTATCATATGGTGGGTAAAGATGATCAATGGTGGACATTTATCAAAAATTCAAAGCCTGAGGATGTGATCGAGGCGATGGGATGGAAGGATTTCAAAAAAATAATGATTTTCGATAAATATTTTCCTCACACCCTCCATCATAAGATGGAAATGTACTTCCTTTCCATCAAAAAAGATGACGAATCCATTGCAGCATATGAGGAAAAATTCACAAGCATTGCACAATACGCCTTCGTATTTTTCATTACCCCCGAACTCAAGGTTGACCGCTTATCTGGGGGATGAAACATTGTAACATCTTATTACCTTGATCGGGTAAGTTTACCACTTTTTATATGTTTTTTGGGTTAAAAATCCTTTTATGTGTTTTTATGGGTTTACTACATACTGAAAAAGAGGTACATGCTATATACCTGAAGGACACATCGTGTACTTCATGCTGGTTTCATGTCTGGGACAGGGAGATCATGTCGTGAATGGGGAGATCATGCCATGAGTTGGTAAACATCGTGAACCTGAGGTACACATCATGTAGGGGTTAATTTTTAGTTTTTAATTCGAGGATATGGGGTTTTTATCATAACATATCCAGTGTGGACTACATGTCGTGACCATGGGGTATACGTCATGACCCGACACGCGTCTTGTTTAAAAACATAGATTCAATAGTTCTTCTTGGTCCTTTTCATCCCAAACCTCATGTCACTTGACCCTCGACACATTCTAGGGATTTTATAAAGGCTCCCCTTCTTCTAGTTTGATCAGATCAGCTTTGGATTACTGCTTCGATTGTGGTGTGATTCAAAGATAAGGTTTATGTCTTGTTTTCTATCATTCTTCAAGTTTCTCTCTTTATATCCTCTTGGGTTTTAATGTATCATCATGGAATTTATTGATCTATTCCCAGTCTTGTTTGATCATGCTTCTAGGTTTTGTTTCATAGTCTCTTTTACCTTCATTCTCGTTAACAGGTGTTGTTGTGAGTGTCATTCTTTGAGGATGAAGTAGGTGGTTCTATGGTGACTTTAAAAATTTATTATCATCATATTTAATAACTTGATTCAATTTCAAATTTAAACTCAAATGATAAATATTTCTTTCAATTGGATAGATAAACCCAATTCCAATGAATTGGGGGACTTGAAATGGTTTTCCATAAAAATTGTGAAAACCCCTATTTCATTGAATTGGGGTGGGTTCATTGAAATTGTCTAATTTAAATTGCTGAATTATAAATTTGGATTTAATGGAAATGTTTTCAACTAAATTGGTGAATTTAATTGGGAAAAGTAGTGGTGAAATGTGTGTAATTTGTTTTTGAATGAATTTCAAACTTGTTAATGGATTAAAATGATATGATAGAAACCTTGTGGTTTTATCTTGTTAAAAAGGCATGTTTTTGAATAAAACCTATTTTAGTTTTAAATGGTAAGAAATTGTTACTTTTGAAATGGAAGAATGGTATTGATCGTATTTTTAAGAAGTCATAAAATAGATCACCCGTCATGTACAATCGCATTCAAGTCATAGGGGGTCAGTGAGTTATTTGGATACACTCTACGCTATTACAATGTTCTAAAACATTCATGCAGTGGGTTTCATCACCGAAGGGTTGGTTATGATTCTCCATTAGCCAATTTCATAGGGACATGTCTATACACATTTTTCATATTTTACAAAAAGAGTGTGAAATCCTATTGCTGGATAATATTGTCATACCTTTTGGCATATGACCATGTTTCTCAATTGATTATTAATATTTGAGATATAAATATATACCAATGTTTGTTTGAAATTATTTATATGAATGATAAATTTGAATAAACAGTTTTATATAAAATCTTTACTTAATAAATTGTTTTATAAATGTTTCATATCATGAAAAATAAATCATATACTTTGAATGTATTTTCCATCATTTTGAAAATGTATAGCATGTTTTGTTTAAATATGATTTTGAATTTCCAAACCTATTTTTTTTTAAAAATTGAATATTTTTAAATGGAAAAACATATATGTGAAATCTCTTATGGAATCTTTGGGGGTATCTTACTAGGATTATTCTCACACCCAACCTTTAACTTCGAGTGTTTGTTGACTTTCTCCTTCGAGGCTCAAGGAAAAGGAAGGGATCTCTTGGAGGTGGATCCATTAGCTGAGCCTCGGAAGTGGTGAGTTGTGACCTTAAGGACATTGGGGTTGAATTCCTATTTTTGTAATTAGGATTCAGTACGTTGGATTTTATGCCAAGTTGTATTCTGGTACTTTACTCCTAGTTGAGTTTTCATTTGATATGGATACTCTCTTTTATCTTTTGTTTCTGAATTCTTATGGAAGAAATCATTCCCACTTGTATGTTTTATGATTCCAGGTGCTAGTCACTGACCCATAGGGGTTAGAAACACTATTTGGGTTATGTTAGGACTGGATCATTTATTGGGTTACCATGGTACCTTGGGTGGTTTGTGAAAAATTGGTATCAGAGGAGCATGTTGATCCTTTTTGTTGAAGTCGGTATGAATTTTTGAAATCTTGTTAGGACTTTGGAGGTAGTTTTGATTGAGTGTATGGCTAGATTTCACTACAATGAACCTTAAGTCACTATAGGTGATTAGGGAAAGATTTATTGTGGGTTAGTTCTAGTTTTTTCCCTATTTTTATTTGTATATATTAAAATCCAAATCATGTATGTTCTACCAGTTGGGATCATGATTCCCTCATTTCTCTGTACGAGTATTATCTACTATCTTCCATGATTTCTGCTGATGTTGTGTAACAACATACCTCTAAGAAGACGTGTGAATGTATCTAGGAAGAGGTTGATGATGAACCTCAATAAGGAAATCCTCTATTGGACCCAACCCTAGTTAAGAAGTTTTTGTGCACTGTCCAAGCTTTGGGGAAGGCACCACCTTTATTCCTCACTTAGGATCCAACTATGGAACCTCATGGGGATTCTCTTCAAAAAAATTCTAAAGAGTTCCTTCACTAAAAACCACAAGTTTTCAAAGGCTCGACAAATCCATAACACGCTGATGAATGGTTGTGAAGGATAAAAATATATTTTTTAGTTCTTGGAGACACCGGACAAGATCATGAGCACCACTAAAAGAAAATACATAAGTAAAATGTCTCACTTACAAAAGGGTTGCAACCACAGGAATCTATAAAGAAGATTATTCACATAGTGAAAGAGACTCTAAACGAAGATGATATGGTCCCAATGACTATGAGAGCTACCATTACAATAGCTTCATCATTAGTAACTTCTCTTTGGATACTAGTGTATCTCAGTCTTTTATTTTAACTCATATAGTTAATATTCTGTATTTTTCAATGGAGAAACTATCTTGTGCAATGGATATTACTTCACCCCTTGGTATGAAAAGAGAAGAGGGTCTCTTTATTCTTCAATTTTTCTTCTCTATATCATATGTCGGGCTATCTTAGAGCTTTCTATTTCTTAATATGATGTCTCTTTACATCATTTTAAGGATGGATTGTCACATTTCCAACAAATTTTCAATTGATTGTTATCTCTGATGGGTCTACTTTACTAAACATAGTGGTGTAAAGCTTTTCTTTCAAGGAGAATGTGACCCAAGGTTGAGTAGAGTTGGACCTTCTTATAAAGAATTTGGAAAAGTGATATTAGTGTTTTATTTTGACCTGTAGTGATATTCAATGGGTGGTGATCTTCCTCCTATCATCATAGATTTTTTTGACGTGTTTCCTTCAGATTTATCTAGTCTGCCACTTGTGATAGAGGTTGATTTTTCTATTAACTTAATTCCTTGTACTCAACCAGTCTCTATCCCCTCTTACCACATAAAACCAACAGAGCTAACGGAGCTGAAGTCTCAATTGGATGATCTTCCTGAGAAAGGATTTATTCATCCAGGTGTGTCATCTTGGGAAGTTCTAGTCCTATTTTCTAAGAAGGATGATTTTTTTCCTCACTTATGTGTTGATTATAGAAATATTAATCGAGTTACGATAAAGAACATATACTTGTTGCCATAGATTGAAGATATGTTTGATCATCTAAAAGGGGGGAGTGTTTTCCAAATAGGGACCTTAGATCTGGTTAAAATTAATTGAGGATAAAATAATCTAAAATTCAGAAAACCACCTTTCAGAGAAGGTATAGGATTTTTGAGTACCTTGTTAAGCCATTTGGTTAGAAAAATGATCCTGCTATTTTTATGCATTTAAGGAACAAGACATTACATGGGTATCTTGATACCTTTTTGGTAGTATTTTTGGATGAAATTCCTGTTTACTCCAAGTCCAAGGAGGATCATGTGCAACATCTGAGAAAAGTTTTGAATCTGTTATGAAATCACCTACTATATTCCAAGCATTCAAAGAGTGATTCCTGGATCTACGGTGTGAAATTCTTGGAAAAAGTGGGGTCTGAACAGGGTGTATCAGTTGATCCTAATTTTTTTGTCTATTATGACTTGGGAGAAATCACCAATTGTCTTCATGATCTAGAGAGTCTCGGTCTTAGCTAGATATTAACAATGGTTCATGAAAGACTTCTCAAAGATGTCTTATCCGGTGAATGCTTCTACTCATAAGGGGGTGGAGTTTTCATGGAATGATAAATGTCAGAGTTATTTTGTCAAGCTGAAATATTTTTTGACTACTACGTTAGGGTAAACTCTTCTAGAGGATGGGCAGGGCTATGTGGTCTTTTATGATATATTAGGTTCCGGATGGATTTTTTGTTCTTATACAGGGTGATCATGTAGTATCATATGGATCTCACCATCTTAGGCCACATGATATGAATTATCCTACCCACGATCTAGAACTTGATGTTGTGATGAACATGCTTAAAAGTTGGTGGCACAACCTTGTAATAAAATGGTTTATGGTGTATTCAGACCACAAAATCATAAGTTATATATTATCCCAAAGAGATTGGAATCTTCAAAAAAAGGCATTGGGTGGAGTATATATAGTCTTTTGGAATTTAAATTTCTTATACCATGGGGAAAGGGATTTTCATTACTGATGCTTTGATTATCATGCTTCCAACCTAGGTAGTGAAAGAATCTTTGCAAGAGTGGAATTTGAGGAATCTTTTTTCAAAGTTTCATTTTATAGTTTAGGAGGAAAGGGAAGAAGTATCGTTACCATGCGTTCATTTGACATCTACTATTCTCAAGATGATTCTTCATTATTAAGAGCTTGATGATGAGTTTTGTAGAATTATATAATCCTTTTATGGTGGGGAAACATTTGATCATTGTTCATTCAACAAATAGATTATTCTATGCTATCATAACCACTTCATTGTGACATTATTAGCAAAGAATGATGTGATGGGAGATTGAAATTGCTCTAAGTGGGTCATGCACCTGAGAATCACAAAAATCATATACGACGTGAGGTGGTAGTTTTGGTTTCTAGGAATGAGACGACACATTTTTGAGTTTCTCTCTCATTGTTATATGTTCCAGGATGTTAAAGTTGAGAACCCTAAACCCTCAAGTTTTATTCAACCACTCACAATCCCTAATTCTATGTGGGATCAGATCTCTATGGACTTTGTGGTTGGGTTGGATCAGACCCTGAAAAATAATAATGCAATATGTGTTGTGATCAACGGGATGACTGTAACACCCCAAGATTTCATAGTACGTTATCTCTTCAAAATATTTTAATAACTTGCGCTACACACAACACTGAGTTCGAGCACACCACGACTTATCAATCTAGTCGTTCAAAAACGGTTATGAATAGTATTAACTGAATTTTTAATTTATATATTCCATATAATTTTAACATCCATATTATATGTTTCTTAAACATAATTTAAGAACAAATTCAATTTTTCAAATAAAGGAATTATATTTCAAAAAATGAAATTTTTCCACCCTTTAATGGAGAACCATTTTTAAATCCAATATTTGACTATTTTATATATTAAATTTGAAAAAATAAACATATTCATTTGAATCGAGACATAAAATGTAGTTTTGATAAATATTTGGTATTTTTCTGATACCTTTCGTATTTTAACGAATAGTGAAAAATAATAAATTTAAATTGAAAACCTTATTTAATAAAAGTAACTTATACTATTAAATTAAAAATTTGAATGGTTTGGAAGTATAATTAGAAAATATTTTTATCATTTAATACAATTTAGGTCATCATAAGTAATTTCACATTTAAATTTGACATAAGCACATGTCAATCTTTCGATAGTTTTTACTTTTTAAAAACCCATTTTTTTGTTTTGACAATGGGAATTAATTTTAAATTAATTAATGAAACTTATATTTTTTGAATTTGGTAAAACAAGAATTCATTTTTGAATTCGGAATATCAAATTATTTTAGGGTTAATTTTAGATATTTTTCTGAAAACATTCAATTTTTGACGAATAGTGAAAACACTGCATTATTGTTTAAACCGAATTTTTATTTAAATAATTATTTATTATACATGAATTTATTTTCAGTGAAAATAGATATATAATACCTATATAAGTTCAATGTAATTCATGGGAGTCTTTTTATAATAAAATTAGATATATAAAACTTAATTGAAATTTTAACGTCTTTTACCCACCTTCTAGGCACAATTGCATTTTTTTCATAAAAATTAATTTTACTGCTTCTGTAAATTGAATTTTAAAAATCTGAGGGACACGGTTGATATCAGTATGTAAAATGTGGTTCAATAAAATGAAAATTAAATTTGGTGAATAGTAACTTTTGAGTTTTATTTACCACGGTTAAAAGTAAATATGGTAATTAAAGGTAAAATGATATTATAATTACCTTAAAACATGTCCTAATTCTATTGGATAAGTTTATTTCGACCAAAACCAACCTTAGGATTAAAATATAATTATTTTGGTCCACTTTTATTAGATTAGAACATTTATTATTATTTTCATTTAAAAAAGAGGTAAAAGTGTTAAATTAAATGTTTAATAACTAAACCCTTTTTTATATAGGGTTGTAAAAAAGATAAATTAGACTATAAATATTCATTAGAAAGTTAAAATGATTTTCTAAATAATTTTATTTTATTTAAAAAATTATATATTAATAATTAAATTATTTATGACAAAATGATGATGTAGTAATTACTTTATCAATGAAGTATTAAAATAATTGATATTATAAAAATAAAAAAAAATGAAAATTGAGGATTTTTATTCCATCCACAAATTTTATATATTAATATGACTTTTTATGGTTGAGTCAATGAATTTTATTTGAATTAATCATGTTTTTATGACATTCACAAAAACAAAAAACTACATACTGTCAAAATTGACATAAATGAGTTTTTAAAACAAATACTATATTATTAAATGATATAATATTCCCAAAAATCTAAGGTTCTTCCAAATGACTTATATAATGATAAATATGTCATTAATGAACCACTTGGCGTTCTCTTGGATTTTTATAGTATGTTTATTAACCATTTATTATAATAATACAAGAGGACATGGTAAAAGTTAAACAATTTCACTTACAGTTAAATCTAAATGAAATGGTTAATATGTTTACCTAAACGTCTCTAAAACCTATATGTTTATAGTATTTTTACCCCTACCCACCTTAGATTCTAAATAAATCAATTTGGAGCCATTATAAACTGAAAACATGTTTATCATATAATAATATTTCAAAGTTTTCCTAAAGTGACCCTCACCTCTCTTATAAAAGGGTACTTTCCCTTCTCTCAAAATCCCACATCCAAAGCCATTTGGATCAGAAAACCCCAACCCAAATCTCATTAAAACGTCCCTCATTTAAACCTAGAGGACTTACCTTGAGAAGAAATCCCTCCTAAGGATCCCTTTTTTTCAAATCAGAAGGAAGCACTCAAAGAAGATGTAATTATTTTATCACCTCTTTCAAAGTTCATTTCTTCTTCCATGTTCTCTTTTTTGTTATTTCCACAGAAAGATAATAACTCTAGTATCTTCTTTATACTATGATGTTATTAAAAATATTTTATAACCATACTCATTATTCTATCCATCCTATGAATGATAATGTCACCATGCATGTATAAGTACTGTTTACCGTCTCCATGTCGTGGTGTAATTTTTTATTCAACACTATGTTATTTTGATGGATATAATGAAGAGTAATATGAATAAAAATAATGAAAATAACATGATAATTTCTCTGTAAAATTAATATACCATCCAATTCAACACTTTTTCATCATTATTTAAAGGGTATCTTTGCTCGTGTGTATGTACGACTTACCGTCTCCACGATGCGATGAGATTCATTTCCAGGTTCACCATTCTACGATGATTAAAAATATATATATTATTAATAAGCATTTAATATATTACATAATAATTATACAGGTGATATATATATATATAAGTTTTTTTGTGTGTGTGTGCTTACATATATCTTATTCACTTTTTTTCAATATGATATGAGAACATAAACAACGTTTATGCGTACGTATGGATTACCGTATCCATAGATAGTGTTTTCCATTTCGATATCAATATATTATACATATATATATATATATATTAAATATATATTATATTTAAATCATGTTTTATATTATTTAAGTATTTAAATCATGATCTAAATGATACAATCAAGAATAAAAAGTTTAAACACGTACGATAAAGAAAGTGATTATTACCCCAAATATTAATTTAACATGGAAATAATTATTAAATGGGTAGTATAAAGTCATAAATGAATCATTTATGATATAATAAATAGGAATATGGTTCTGTTATAATTTAATAAAATACAATGGTCGTTATACAAGTGGTTAAACGTACCCTCGAACAAAGGAAAGTGCAATGTAAGGGTTAATTCCTCAATCTCATTTTTATCTAAGATTGTTTATGTGTAAGTATTTTCTAGGAAATATTTATTATCCATTTCAATGTTTCATAACATAAATTTAAAAATGATTCTATTAAAGCACTCTTTAACTAAAACATCATTTTAAATTTTTTAAATATTTATTCTTCTAAATATTACCCATTAATGTCCATGTTTTTAAAATGTTTTTAAGGATTTATTTATATAGATATGATTATTTTAAAATGTTTATTAATTTCAAATTTTTCAAAGTATTATGGGAAACTTTAATTCAAAAATCTTTTTTAAAAGAATTACTTTATAAATTTTTGACTTTTAAATAATTTCACAAAAATGGTTCTTTCACACAAAAAGTTTTACTAATAATTTTCCACTATGTCAGCATTATTTACTGGATATTATTCCTAATTAAGGCTTATTTATTATAATACAATATTCTATATTGTATCTAATGAGTTAAAATATGTTTTACTTTAGATGTTCTATTTTTTATGCTTCATGGTTTATTGTAAAAGTATTGTCCCTTTGTATGCTAGTTCTAATACGAATGTTTATGTTATGATTCAACATTTCCATATGAGGAATGCAGTGGACTTAGTAAGTGACAGGTGGGTCCCTATATATCCCTTAGATGCATCGATAGGTACCATGAGAGAAACTAGTGTCTTGGCATAAGGCCTTGACAAAATATTTATTTGTATTCTCGGGACGAGGCCTTGACTATGTGGAAATGATGTCCTGCGTTAGGCATTCCCTCATTATGAAGTTAATTATTACATGTGATTACTAGACTAGTAGAATATCCATGTGATGTTTATATGGTAATTTTTTATTTATTTTATCCATATTATTTTCAATTTTATGTTTAAAAGGATGTTTTTTATTAGATGAATTTCCTTAAAAGTTTATAGCTTCTGCTAAATTATTTACCCTTACTGATCATCTGAGCTCACCCTTTCTTATGTTTTTTTTTCAGGATTCCAAGAAGTGTATTATGTTTGATATGCAGGGTTGATCTAGGGGAATAATGGCATTCCTAGTGGATTATTTATGTTGTGTGTTATGTTTGAATGTGTAATATTACATTCATGTATGTAATCTATTTTCCAATAATACTGAACTGGTTGATCCTTTGGGACATGATTCCTTGTAATCATTCCAATGTATTAAAATAATGTAATAGCTCAGGGATTTTAGGGTCAGGGTGTTACACTAACCATGTCATCTCACAATATACTCATTCGTGATATGGAAAAAGTTGAGGAGTTGGTAGATATCTATGTGAAAGAGATTGTTCTCTTACATGTAGTTATGTATTCTATAGTCTCCAATATGTAACCTCAGTTCACTTCTTGCTTTTGGAGAGGACATCAGGAGGAAATGTATGACAACCCTGCTTTTTTATTACAACTTAAACATGATTTATTACATAAAACTTCACTTGATACAACAAAGAAGATCGATAGGTTTATTGTCTTTGGGGCTTAGGATCATTACATAAAAACTTTAAACTTGAAATACAACATCTTTTTTTGAAAACTTCCTTTACATGACCACTACATTCCTCCGTACTTAGCATTGCATGGGATAACCTGAGGACATGCATAAGAAAAGGGTGAGCTATAAAGCCCAGTAAGGGATTACACATGGAATAACATGATGAGTACAATACATGTTAGGCAATAAGAATATCAATAGATCATAATAGAAACATGAACATAAAGTCATGATAAAGCATGGTAATCATAAAATGGAAATGTGGCAACAACACTTAACATTGAATTAGCATGAGCCAAGGCTCATTGCACATAGAGCATGAGTAAACCCTCATTGCACTTGAATAATGAGTAAACCCTCGTTCCACTTGAATTAGAATGAGTCAACACACATTGCACATGACCTATCATGATACTATACTTTACCCAATGCATTGGAGCGCTATCAGGGCGCACCCTTCTTAAACATTTCATTTCATGCATAAGTGTGCCACATGGATCATAAAACATGGATTCATAAAACATAATCATTTATTCCACGATAAAGGAATGTGGAATTAATACATAAAACTTTACAATCAATAAGTAAATGTGCATAAAGGTGAATACCCTTGATGGAGAGATGGGCATGGTATTCACTACACAATGACATTGGCTTAGAAAATCGGTGTGATTTCGGCAGCATAACGGCATGACATAAGAATTCATAAAAATGGTTGTTGAGAGAGAAAGGGGTTCCTCATCATTTTTACATGTAATGTACAGTAAGGAGGTCATATAGATACATGTCCCAACAATTGAAAAGGAATTTAGATTCATGATGCAAAAGTATTGCTTGAATGTAAAAGAAGAGAGAGAAGTTCCTTTTGGAATTTCGGCATAGTAACGGTTGTACATGGGAGGCATTTAATGAGAGAGAAAAGGGTCTCCAATCATTCAAACAATAAGAGGGCAGTATGGGGGAGGTGTGAAACCAAACCCAAACATTCATAATTGAAATTAAAAGGGCAATACATCTTAAAGAAAATTGACAAAAGGGAGAAAGGAAGAAAAAATCTTTACTTGAAAGTGTGCTTCCAAAGGCTAGAGAGAGGCTTATGAGAGGCTTCTTGGGAGCTTGGGGCACCTTGGGAGGATTACAGAGAGAGTAGGGCAGAGGTTGGACGAACTCCAAAGGATTTTAGTGAGGAGGAAGTGGGAGCTTGGGTGGGTTTATATAGGAAAGGTAAGAGAATTCTTCATTATTTAGGTTTGGGACCCCTTATATTAAAATAATCCAAACCACAAACCATCCCATGGTATTTGCCCATGGTTTCTGGAAAAGTAAAGAGGAAAACAATATTTTACAAGGATAAGGTCCGAACTTATTAAAAAATTAGGGTAGCTTATGTGGAGGTGAGTCACACTCCCATGGAAATTAATTTAAAAAGGTAAAGTGTTGAATAAGTCTTGAGAGCTCCATTAATGCTTTGAAAAGTAAGTCAAACAAACCCAAAATCACATTATTTTAATGATAAAACATATATTGTCCGAACATAAGGATTATGGTATTTTATTGCATCACCATTGGGTCATTATGATGTCATAAAACACATTATATATTTAAACGGTATTTAATTTTTTCCCAAAAATTTGACTGGCTCAGAAAATTATGAAAAAATCACCGTTAGATAATTTTGACGTCCTGATTCCAAAAATAATATTTATTTTATCTAAATAATTTTCTAAATATGTGAATTTTCACTTTTAAAATAAAAACTGACATTTATAAAAAAATTCACGGGTTTTGACAGAAATGGATTTCAAACCTTAATAAAAATTTTAATTGCATTCATAAAATTATAAGATCATTTATATTTAATAAAAATTAATTTAATATTAATAATAATAGTTTATAAAATATTATTTAATTCAAAAATCCTTTAATTTAATAAAATATAATTCTTAATTAAATAATAACTAAAAACACCATTTGTACCTTAAAAACTATTTACAATGTCTCAAAAATGACTAGATATTATATGCATTATTATATACAAAAATAATGTACATGAACATGGTACTACTTATTTGTTACATAACCCCTTAAAATAGACGCATAAGACCTAAGGGTAAGGTGTGCGATGGTGACAGACTCTTGGGGCGGCTCGGATAACATCGCTCGAGTGGTAATCTCTATCAACTTCCACTTTTCCCGTAGACGGTCCCGTTCGAGCTTGACATAATGAAGCTCAGCTTGGGCTTGGTCAAGGGTGAAGCCCAAAGACGCCACCTCTTTTCTGAGCTCTGACAAATGGGCTTCGTATGGGTCAATTATACTGGATGAAGCCATCCCTTCCTTTTTCTGAGTAAAATTGGGTTCGTTAAAGCCTTATATTTATACTACTCATGTGATCACTGTTCAACGGCTATAAAAGTAACGGTCACAAATATTAACATAAAACCAAAGAAGTTGACATCTTATAAAAACATTTTTCATAAAGAGACATTTAACTAGATCAAGAGGGATTTTCATTAATGAAACTTTGGGTCGTTACAATATTCCCCCCTTAAGAAATTCCGCCGTTGAAATTTTCCTTTTCCCACACTAAAACAAATGTGGGTAACTCAGCTTCATCATATCCTCCGACTCCCAAGTCGCTTCTTCAAACTTATGGTTTATCCACAACACCTTGACCAGGGGCATTGTCTTATTTCGTAGAACTTTTTCTCTACGATCTAAGACCTTCACTGGTTGCTCCTCATAAGAAAGATCATCTTCCAATTGTACCACCTCAGAAGAGAGTACATGTGAAGGGTCTGGTATGTACTTCCTTAAGAGGGATACATGGAAGACATCATGCACCTTGTCCATAGTAGGTGGAAGTGCTAGTCGATAGGCCACAACCCGAACACGATCAAGAATCTCAAAGGGGTCGATGTACCTTGGACTTAACTTACCTTTCTTTCCAAACCTCATGACCTTCTTCCACGGAGATATGCGTAAAAACACCATGTCTCCAACTTTAAACTCAATGTCTCATCGACGATTATCTGCATAACTCTTCTGTCGACTCTGGGCTGCCTTGATATGCTGCTGAATGGTTTTCACCTTATCCACCATTTCTTCGACCATTTCTGGTCCAAGCATCTTATGTTCACCGACCTCATCCCAACATGCCGGTGTTCTACACCTTTTCCCATACAGGTCTTCATATGGTGCCATTTGGATGCTCGAGTGGAAACTATTATTATAAAAGAACTCAACCAGAGGAAGCTGTTGATCTCATCCTCCTTTAATGTCCATTGAGCACACTCTCAACATATCCTCAAGTGTTTGGATAGTCCGCTCGGATTGGACATTAGTTTGAGGATGATAGGTCGTACTGAAGTTCATTTCAGTATTCAGAGCATGTTGAAGACTCTTCCAAAACTTACAGGTGAATCTTGGATCTCGGTCAGAAACAATAGATAGTGGTACTCCATGCAATCGTACCACTTCCCTGATATATATCTGTTCCAATTGATCCAAAGAGAAATCCTCATGAATAGCAGTGAAGTGTGCAGTCTTTGTAAGACGATCCACAACAACCCAGATTGCATTGTTGCCTTTGGATGTCCTTGGAAGTCCGGTGACAAAGTCCATGGTGATGTTCTCCCATTTCCATTCTGGTATGGGCAATGGTTGCATCATCCCCTTAGACGTCTGACTCTCTTCCTTCACTTTCTAACACACCAGACACTTTGATGTATATTCAGCGATCTCCTTCTTCATATTATCCCACCAAAAGTTTTCTCAGAGATCTCGATACATCTTTGTGCTCCCTGGGTGAATAGAGAAATTTGAACTATGTGCATCATCCAAAAGTTCCTTCTTCAGCTCCGGACTTGATGGAACACATAGTCTTTTCCCAAACCGCACAATTCCTTCTTCATTAACATTAAACTCTGAGGATTTTCCCTTTTTGATAGCTTCCACTTTTTCTTGAATTCCTGCATCATCCTTTTGAGCATCCTTTAACCTTTCCAAAAGAGATGGTTGAGCAATCATTTGTGAAAGGATTAATGATGTTCCCTTCTTTATGATTCCCACATCCATCTTCATCAAGTCTAAGAAGATTGGATCCTTGTCAATTCTCCTCATTGATAGAATCGTTGGATCCTTTCTACTTAGGGCATCTGCCACCTTGTTCGCTTTCCCAGGGTGGTAATTTATTGAACAGTTATAATCCTTGATGAGCTCTATCCATCTTCTCTAGTGCATATTAAGCTCTTTCTGTGTGAATATATATTTAAGACTCTTGTGGTCAGTATATATCTCACATTTCTCTCCATAGAGATAATGTCGCCAGATTTTCAAGGCAAAGATCACCGCCACCAACTCTAGATCATGCGTTGGATAATTTCACTCATGGATTTTCAACTGCCTTGAGGCATAGGATATCACTTTATCATTCTGCATCAGCAGACATCCTAAGCCCTTCTTCGAAGAATCACTGAATACCACAAAGATCTCCCCACTTGTGGGTAAAGTGAGCACGAGTGCAGTGATAAGCCTCATTTTCAACTCCTTGAAGCTTTCTTCGCATTCATCACTCCAAGCAAACTTTACTCCCTTTCGAGTTAGCTTGGTAAGAGGGTTGGACAATCGTGAGAAATTTATCACAAATCTTCGATAATATCCAGCTAACCCCAAGAAGCTAAGGATATCAGTTACCGATGTTGGCCTCGGTCATCCCTCAATTGAATCTGTTTTGGAGGTGTCCACATATATCCCATTTCTTGTGATGATATGGCCCAAGAATGAGACTTTCTTCAAACAAAACTCACACTTTATGTACTTTTCATAGATCTTCTCCTTGCAGAAAGTCTCTAGTATAGTTTTTAAATGCTCCTCATGGTCCTCCTTGGTTTTGGAGTATATTAGAATATCATCTATAAAGACTACCACAAATTTGTCAAGGTAATCTCTAAAGACTCTATTCATCAAGTCCATGAATATTTCTGGAGCATTGGTGAGTCTGAAAGGCATTACTATGAATTCATAGTGCCCGTACCTTGTACGAAAAGCAGTCTTGGGGATATCGTCCTTCTTCACCCTTACTTGATAATATCCTGACCGCAAGTCCACCTTGGAGAAGTATTGTGCTCCACGAAGCTGATCAAACAAGTCATCGATTCTTGGGACAGGATACTTGTTCTTTATCATGATTTTGTTAAGTTCATGATAATCGATGCAAAGCCGCATTGACCCATCCTTCTTCTTGACGAAGAGAACTGGTGCACCCCATGGTGATGCACTTGGGCGTATAAACCCTTTATCCAGATTCTCCTCTAGTTGTTTCTTTAGCTCTTTAAGCTCAAAAACAGCCATTCTATATGGAGTCTTGGATATTGGTAGCGCCCCAGGTATAAGTTCAATAGAGAACTCAACATCTCTTCTTGGAGGATGACCAGGAAGTTCCTCGGGAAACACATCAGCGAATTCCCTCACAATTGGCATTTCTTCAAGGGTGGTTTCTTCCTTGGACTCAATCATCTGAGCCAGATATTCATGCTCATAGGGCAGTAATATCCATGCATGAGATGATGGAGATAAAGGAGATTCATCTTCCTCCTGACACTTGTAAAGAATCGGGGGTCGATTATCCATATGGAGTGTGATTTCCCTCTCCCGACAATTTATGTTGGCTCTATATAAGGAAATCCAATACATGCCAAGAATTGCATCAAATTCCACCAGAGGGAGTATGATGAGGTTCGCCGGGAAATTCAATCCACAGATTATAACAGGGGATGACTTATACTCATGGGATGCAATGATTTCCCCATTTTCCGTACTCACCGACATCTTTACTTCCATGATTTGTGGTGGTGCTGGGATTGCTCTACTAAGCTTTTGAGATATAAAAGAATGCGTAGAACCTGAATCAAAAAGTACGTTCGCTATTCTTGAATGAATAACTAGCGTACCTGTCACCACTTCGTTGTCGGCGTTCACTTCGGCAGAAGTGATGGTAAAAGATCTTCCTTGCTATCTTGGTGGTTATTGGTTGCCTCCAAAAACCCTTGGATTAGGGCACTGATTTGCAAAATGACCCGGTTCTTTGCATTTATAGCATTGAACAACGCGTTGAGGTTCGAACGGAGCATTCCTCTCCTCTGTCGTAGCTGCGGGTCCTTCTTGCCGATAGTTAATAGCTAGGGGTCCTTCCCTTCCACACCTGAAGCATTTTCTCGTCCCCCTAAGGCAATTTCCAGGGTGCTTCTTTCCGCACTTTTGGAAAGTCGGGTGATGTAACATCTTAGCACCGTTGGATTTATCCATCGGCCCACCAGAATTGAAGTCCACCTTACGCTTCTTGTCCCCATGATACCCATGTGATTCTCCGATCTCCATTTCGACCTTGAGGGCACATCGGACAATTTCCTCATAGCTGTCGAAGTCACGGATCGCTAATGCTTTCCGCAATCTAGGCTTCAGCCCACCAAAGAAGCGGTCAACCTTGCATTCGGGGGTAACAACAAAGCCGGAAGCGTATCGTGCAAGCCTTTTGAAGTTTGCCTCATACGCTCCCACTGATTCTTCATCTTTCTGTTTGAGGGAAAGGAAGTCCCTTTCCATCTTAAGACGGAGGGTGCGCGGAAAATATTTATCGAAGAACATCTTTCAGAATTCCTTCCATTCCAAAGCCTCGATCTCCTCCTCAGGCTTTGTATTTTTGATCAACGTCCACCATTGATCACCTTCACCCTCCATACGATAGGCCACCAGGAGAACCTTCTCTTGTTCAGAACATTGAAGGATAGAGAAGATCTTTTCAATTGAGTTTATCCATTGCTCAACGATCGTGGGATCAGATGATCCACTAAAAGTAGGAGTCCTTTGTCTCATGAAGCTCTCGATAACGACTTGTTATTTCTTAGGGGGGGTTGAACGTTCCTCTTGACCCATGTTTCTATTCAAAACTTGAGTTAGCTAAGAGATAATCATGACAAAGTTCGCGATTCCCTCTCCCTTTGGATTGGGCATCTCATTTGTACAATCATCACACAGATCTTCACAACGGTTGTTAGCCCGAGTCCTCCTATTACCGGCCATTGGCTGGAATAAAATTAATGTTAGGGGTAAAACATAAAGGGTAATCCGAAGACAAAAGTTGATGACTTATAAATAAACTTTAATATCTTTAACTCATGAGTCTATAGGATTCAATCCAGGCTTTTCATGACCTACCTTCTAACATATATTCTTAAGGGCATTTTTTCCCTTAATAAGGGTTCATACTAAGATTGTGAATTTATCAAAACATATCCCCCGGGAGTGTCATAACCAAGAGTACAGAAAGGCCCGTTGTCGTGCACCATTTCTCGTTCGAGTCTAGATCAAAGCAGTGTTTTCGGGTTTTACTCCTATGATACATCTATGATAGAGTCGCATCTACCTGCTCGTATCCAGAAAGGGATGTATTTGTTTGATAAACCACTTACTTAGTATTTACCAAAACATAGGGATGTTTTTATTATACTTAGTCTTGTATCTAAGGCTTTACTAGGGTTTCCTAATCCCAAAAATAACTAAACCTATCCTCTGATACCAACTATGACAACCCTGCTTTTTTATTACAAATTAAACATGCTTTATTACGTAAAACTTCACTTAATACAACAAGGAAGATCGAGAGGTTTAGTGTCTTTGGGTCTTAGTATCATTACATAAAAACATTAAACTTGAAATACAACATCTTTATTGAAAACTTCCTTTACATGACCACTACATTCCTTCATACTTAGCATTGCATGGGATAAGCTGAGGACATGCATAAGAAAAGAGTGAGCTATAAAGCCCAGTAAGGGAGTACACATGGAATAACATGAGGAGTAAAATACATGGTAGGAAATAAGCATATCAATAGATCATAAAAGAAACATGAACATAAAGGCATGATAAAGCATGGTAATCATAACATGGAAATGTGGCAACAACACTTAACATTGAATTAGCATGAGCCAAGGCTCATTGCACATGGGGCATGAGTAAACCCTCATTGCACTTGAAGAATGAGTAAACCCTTGTTCCACTTGAATTAGAATGAGTCAACACACATTGCACATGACCTATCATGATATTATACTTTACCCAATGCATTGGAGCGCTATCAGGGCGCACCCTTCTTAAACATTTCATTTCATGCATAAGTGTGCCACATGGATCATAAAACATGGATTCATAAAACATAATCATTTATTCCAAGATAAAGGAATGTGGAATTAATACATAAAACTTTACAATGAATAAGTAAATGTGCATAAAGGTGAATACCCTTGATGGAGAAATGGGCATAGTATTCACTACACAATGACATTGGCTTAGAAAATCGGTGTGATTTCGGCAGCGTAACGACATGACATAAGAATTCATAAAAATGGTTGATGAGAGAGAAAGGGGTTCCTCATCATTTTTACATGTAATGTACAGTAAGGAGGTCATATAGGTACATGTACCAAAAATTTAAAATGAATTTAGATTCATGATGCAAAAGTATTCCTTGAATGTAAAAGAAGAGAGAGAAGTTCCTTTCCGAATTTCGGCATTGTAACGGGTGTACATGGGAGGCATTTAATGAGAAAGAAAGGGTTCTCCCATCATTAAAACAATAAGAGGGAAGTATGGGGGATGTGCTAAACCATACCCCAACATTCATAATTGAAATTAAAAGGGCAATACAACTTAATGAAAATTAACCAAAAGGAGAAAGGAAGAAAAAACCCTTACTTGGAAGTGTGCTTCCAAAGGCTAGAGAGAGGCTTGTGAGAGGCTTCTTGGGAGCTTGGGGCACCTTGGGAGGATTATAGAGAGAGTAGGGAAGAGGTTGGACGAACTCCAAAGGATTTTATTGAGGAGGAAGTGGGAGCTTGGGTGGGTTTATATAGGAAAGGTAAGAGAATTCTTTATTATTTAGGTTTGGGACCCCTTATATTAAAATAATCCAAACCACAAACCATCACATGGTATTTTCCCATGGTTTCTGGAAAAGGAAAGAGGAAAACAATATTTTACAAGGCTAAGGTCCGAAATTATTAAAAAATTAGGGTTGATTATGTGGAGGTGAGTCACACTCCCATGGAAATTAATTTAAAAAGGCAAAGTGTTGAATAAGTCTTGAGGGCTCCATGAATGCTTTGAAAAGTAAGTCAAACAAACCCAAAATCACATTATTTTAATGGTAAAACATATATTGGCCGAACATAAGGATTATGGTATTTTATTGCATCGCCATTGGGTCATTATAAAGTCATAAAACACATTATATATTTAAATGGTATTTAATTTTTACCCAAAAATTTGACTCTCTCAGAAAATTATGAAAAAATCACTGTTGGATAATTTTGACGTCCTGATTCAAAAATAATATTTATTTTATCTAAATAATTTTCTAAATATGTGAATTTTCACTTTTAAAATAAAAACCGACATTTATAAAAAAATTCACGGGTTTTGACAGAAATGGGTTTCAAACATTAATAAAATTTTAATTGCATTCATAAAATTATAAGATCATTTATATTTAATAAAAATTAATTTAATATTAATAATAATATTTTATTAAAATATTATTTAATTCAAAAATACTTTAATTTAATAAAATATAATTCTTAATTAAATAATAACTAAAAACACCATTTGTACCTTAAAAACTATTTACCATGTATCAAAAATGACTAGAAATTATATTCATTATTATATAAAAAAATAATGTACATGAACATGGTACTACTTATTTGTTACATAACCCCTTAAAATAGCCGCATAAGACCTAAGGGTAAGGTGTGCGATGGTGACAGACTCTTGGGGCAGCTCGGATAACATCGCTCGAGTGGTAATCTCTATCAACTTCCACTTTTCCCATAGACGGTCCCGTTCGAGCTTGACATAATGATGCTCAGCTTGGGCTTGGTCAGGGGCGAAGCCCAAAGATGCCACCTCTTTTCCGAGATCCGACAAATGGGCTTCGTGTGGGGCAATTCTACTGGATGAGGCCATCTCTTCCTTTGTCTGAGTAAAATTGGGTTCGTTAAAGCCTTATATTTATACTACTCATGTGATCACTGTTCAATGGCTATAAAAGTAACGGACACAAATATTAACATAAAACCAAATAACATGACATCTTATAAAAACATTTTTCATAAAGAGATATTTAACTAGATCAATAGGGATTTTCATTAATGAAACTTTGGGTCGTTACACAATGGGTCTTAGGTTCGTTTCATCATGACCTACCATCTACAGTCGAATGTCCAGATAGAAAGAGCTATATAGATTCTTGAGGATATTCTTCACGCTTGAGTCCTCAACTTCAATGGGGATTGTTGAGTTCTCTTACAACAAAATCTACCAATAAGATATCAGAATTGATCCTTTTGAGGAATTATATGGAAAACCTTGTAAATTTCAATTGGGTTGGTTATAGGTTGGTGAAATTTCTTTGGTTGGACCAAGCTTCGTGTAGGAGACAATAACAAATATTTAGTTTATTCAAAAAATTTTGTTGACAGCACAAAGCTGATATATGTCTTATACTAATCGATGTCGTAGACCTTTGGAGTTTTTAGTTGGTGACCAGGTTTTCTTAATGGTTTTACCCCAGTTGGGGGCACTACCACAAAAACAGTTTTTCCCAGTGCCACACTTTTATCAGCGCTAATGAAAAAGCACTGATAAAGGGGGGTTACCTTTATCAGTGCTAAAAAGTGATGATAAAAGTACCCCTTTATCTGTGCTTTTTTTAATGCTGATAAAGGTACCCACCTTTATCAGGGCTTTTTTTAGATCTGATAAAGGGACCCCCTTTATCAGCGCTTGTTTAGTAGCACTGATAAAGGGTCGACTTTAAAAAAAATTAAATATAATATATTAATATAGAATTATTTAAATATAGTTATATTGATATAAATATAATATATAATTTTTAAATATATTTTAGATAAGTATAAATGTACATTTACACTTAATATACTTAATATATAAGATATTTAGTGAAAATGATTTCTTAAAAAATTTAAAAAAATATTTTAAATTAATAATTTGCTAATTATTATCGATTAAAAATCCTTTAGTAAAAATTTGAAGACACAACAAATCCAAACAATTAATTAAAGATCTAAAATAAGTTAAAAATGGAACTCAAACTTCATACGGCCATAACTTTTGATCCGGGTGTCCGTTTAAGCTCTACAGCATATCAAATCGATGTCTACGATGAGATCTACGCGCTGGTGACCTAGGTAAAGCCTTTTTCCCATTTTTCAAGGCCAAAAAGGCAAAGAAGGCCTCGAAAACTGATTTTTTAGTCAGGGTACCCCGATTTTTTAACATTTTGTGGATTTTTAGCCTTGTTTAAGGGGGTATTATTGGTTTTTTTGTGGGGAATGAATTTATTCCAAGGTATTACAATCATATTGATATTATGTCTTTGAATGTTTATCGTTTTTTATAATTCACTACTATTTATAATCAAATATATAACAATATATACATATTTTTTATATATTCACACATCAAAATTAATTATAAATATAAATAATAAAATATATTTACATATAAAATATATTAGCTTTATCTAAATAATAACTAATATCCATTTTATTTAAAATACAAATATATGAATATTTATATACCTATATATTAATCTAACTATACATATATATTAATATTTTTATATATATATATATATTAATATTACTACATATATATTAATATTACTATAAATATATATATTAATATCACTATAAATATATATATTAATATCACTATAAATATATATATTCGTATAACTATATATATATATTAATATAAATATATATTACTACAAGAATAAATATAACTATATATATATATATATAAATACATATATATATTAATATAACTATATATATGTTTATATTAATATAACTATATATATATTAATATAAATATGTATTACTATACGAATAAATATAACTATATATATATTAATATAACTATATATATTAATATTACTATATATATATATATTAATATAAATATATATTACTATACGAATAAACATAACTAAATATATATATATATATATATCATGAAATTGTTAACAAATCAAAATAGAGTAGCGGTAAGGGCTTAGGCGCATGGGGTGAGGTCTCGAGTTTAAAACCTGGTGGAGGTAGAGGCGCGCACATGGGGGTGGATGTGGGGGGCTACCACTGATAAAGGGTTGAGGGGGTGTGTGTGGGGCATTGGAGGGGATGGAAAGCGCTATTTAAAGGGGGGATCAAGTGCTATAAAAGCCCCGGATTGGAATGAATTTTTTAATTTTTTGTAATTTTTTTTAATTTTTTTTAATTTTTTATTTTTTTATCTTTTATAAGCGCCTTTTTAAAAGAAATGATAAAAGGGTCTTTTATCAGTGCTAAAATGAAAGCGCTGATAAAGGAAGCACTGATAAAGGGGACCCCCCTTTATCTTCGATGGCTTTAACAGTGATTTTCTAGCGCTGTTAAAGGCTATTTTTAGTGCTGATAAAAGTCGTATTTGTAGTAGTGTTGATCAATGTATTGGGAAGCAAGGGAAGTTTTCCCCTTGCTTTGTGGCACGTTTCAAGGAATTTAGGTATTTGGGGAACATTGTGTACCATTTTTCACTTCCATCACAGCTGACGTTGATACAAAATATGTTCCATGTATCGCAGTCAAGAAAGTATATGTCTGATCCATTACATGTTTTGATCATGAGTGATCTTGAGATAGAGCATGATTTGTCTTTGACTAAGTGACCAATCGAGATAGTTGATTATGAGACTAGGGTACTTTGTGAGAGGACAATACCTTTGTTTTTTCTGCTATGTGAGCAAGGGGTCGATAGTCACAAGACATGGGGATGCGATGAACTGATGAGAGACCAGTGCTCTCATCTTTTTTTCATGGAAGCTTCTTTACAGGCTTTATGAGGGTAGAATTTTTTTTGATGTGGAGGTTTTAACCTCCTATTACCTTGATCTGGTATGTTTTCTACTCTTTATATGTTTCGTTTCTATTAAAAATCCTTTTATGTGTTTTTATGATTTTAAAGCCGACTTGAGAATAGTTAAAAGTCATGTACCTGTTGTACACTTCATGTACTTGGTACTGGTTGCATGTCGTGGACTGGGACATCATGTTGTAAATGGGGAGATCATTTCGGGATATGGTAAAAATCATGTAACTGAGGTACACATTTTATAGGGGTTAAAAGTTATTTTTTAATATGAGGTGATAAATTATTTTTGTGTAAATTATCCAGCGTGGACTACACATTGTGACCACGGGGTACACGTTCTGACCAAATCCGCGTCCAGTTTTAAAAATCATGATCAATAGTTCTTCTTGTTCCTTTTCATTCCAAAACTCGTAGATCGTGACCCGATGCCCTCTCTAGGAATTTTATAGAGTCTCCCCTCCTTCTGGTTTGATTGGATCAGCTTTGGATCATTACATCGCTTGTGGTGTGATTATCAGGTAAGTGTTCTCTCCAGTTTTCTCACATTCTTCAAGTTTCTCTCCTTCTCTTCTCTTGGAATTTAATGGATCATCTAGGAATTTATGGATTTATTACCAATGGTGTTTTATCATTCTTCTTGGTTCCTTTTCAAGGTCTCCTTCCCCTTCATTTGCATTGACGGGTGTCGTTTCAAGTGTAGTTCTATGGGAAATAGGTAGACGGTTCTGTCCCGATTTTCCAAATTGATTACCATCACATTTCTTGACTCATTTCTATTTTTTATTTACACTCAAATGCTCAATATTTATTTCAATTGCTTTGATAAAACCCTATTCTATTTAATTAGAGGATTTGAAATGGTTTTGGCATTAAAATTTGGAAAACCCCAATTCTATTGAATTGGAGAGGGTTCATGGAAATTGTCTGATTTAAATTGAAGAATTTAAATTGAGGATTTGACAGAAATGTTTCAAATTAAATTGTTGAATTAAATTGGGAAAATGAATGGTGGAAATTAGGGAATTGGTTTTGAATGAATTTCAAACTTGATAATGGCTAAAAATGATTTGATAGAAACCTAGTGGTTTTATCTTGTGATAAAGGCATATTTTTGAATAAAACCTATTTTGGTTTTAAATGGAAAGAAAATGGAACTTTTGAAATGGAAGAATGGGATTGATCATATTTTTAGGCAGTCTTAAAATAGTTATCTCATCATTTAAGATAAAAGGCAATCCATTGGTAGTTAGTAACTTATTTGGATATTATCTACGCTATTACAATGTTCTAAAACATACATGTAGTGGGTCACATCCCTGACGGGTTGGTGATGCATATCCTTTTCCTAGTGTCATAGGGACTTGTGTATACAAACATTTATGATTTCACATAGAGAGTATAGAATCCTATATCAGTTTAATACTATCATAAATTTTTGTAGATTACCATGTTGCTAGCTTGTTTATTTATATTTGAGATATAAATGTATGCCAATGTTTGTTTTAAATTATTTACTTGCCTATTGAATATGTATAAAATATTTTTCATAAATGATTTACTTAAGACATTGTTTTAGAAATGTTCCATATCTTGTAATGTATTTTCTTTTCTTTGAATATATTTTCATTTATTTTTAAAATTTATAGCATGCTTTGTTTAAATTTTTTTTTGAATTTCCAAATATGTTTAATTTAAAAATTAAATGCTTTTCATTGGAAAAAATTACATTTTGAATCTATTATAAAATCAGTGGTGGTATCCTACTAGACTTAGGATAATTCCCTAATTTTTTCTTAGGGTGTTTGTAGACATTCTATTTCGAGGCACAAGCAATGGTAAAGGATCTCTTAAAGGTGGATACAGATAGTGAGCCTTAGATATGTTGAGTTGTGTCCTTGGGGACTTTGTTGTTGTTTTCCTATTTTATTAATTGGGTTTTAATACTTCAGTTTTATGCCTAGTTGTATTCTAGTACTTTACTCATAGTGGAGTTTTCCTTTGATATTCATACTATCTTTTATCTTTTTCTTCCGCATTCTTGTGGAAGAAATCGCTCCCACTTGTATGTTGTATGATGTCAGGTGCCAGTCGTTGACCCAAGGGGATTGGGAACACCCTTCGAGTTATGTCAGGATAGGATTGGTTATTGGGTTACCATGGTACTCAGGATGGTTCTTGACAAATTGGTATCATAGGAGACTGTTTATCATTTTTCACGAAGTTAGTATTCATTTTTGAAAACTTTTTGGGACTTAAGAGGTAGTTGAGTTTCAGTGCCTGACCATCTCTCACTACAAATAACCTTAAGTCTCCATGAGTGGTTAGGGAAAGGGGTCTTGTGGATTTGTTCTAGTGATTTACCTATTTTGATTTGGATGGAGTGAAATCCAAACCATGCTTATTCTACCTTTCAAGATCACGTTCCCCTCATTTCTCGGTATAAGAAATATCTAATGTCCTCCTTGATGTCGGATGATGTTGTGTAACAACATACCTCGGAGAAGATGTGGAAATGGATCCGAGAAGTGGTTGATATTGAACCTCAGTGAGTGAATCCTCTCATGAACTTGATTCTAATTGAGTTGATTGTGTGCACTATCCAAGATCTTGGGAAGGCACCACATCTAGTCCTCACTCAAGATCTAGCTGTGGAACCTTCGGGGGATTCTCTTCAAAATCGTTCTCAAGAACTCATTCATCCAAATCCAAAAAATTTAAAAGGCTCCCCTAATCCTGAACACACAGAGGAATGGTCGGGTAGGATAGAATGTCTGTTTGAGTTCTTGGATACATTGGATGAGATCATCAGAACCTCTAGAAAAACTATGAGGAAATCAAATGATTCACTGAAAAAAGGGTTCTTGTCACAGGAATCCATAAAGAAGCTTTTTTATGTAGTGGAAGAGACTCCAACGGAAGCGATATGGGCCCAGTGACTGTGAGAAGTACCATTACTATATCTTCATCCTTAGTGACTAATCTTTTGATACTACTACATCTCACTCTTTTATCATAACCCATATGGTTAATCTTATAAATATTCCTATGGGTAAAAAATCTTGTGAAATGGATATTACTACACCCCTTGGTATGAAAAGAGAGTAGGGCCTCCATAGTTGTGCATGTGTCTTCTCTCTATTAGATGTAGAGCTACCTTGGAGCTTTCTGGTACTTGATATGAAATATCTTAACATCATACTCGGTATGGATTGTCTCATTGCCAATAAATCCCAATTTGACTGTTATCTATGATGGGACTAAATTACAACACCTAGTGGTGTGAAACTTGTCATTCAATGATAATGAAACCCAAAGTTGAGTAGATCCAGACCTTCTTATCATTATAGATGGGAGACAGTTGTTCTTTGCTCGTTCTCCAAAGAGGGTCTTCTATGCTATCATAACCACTTCATTGTGTCGTTATCAATAAGGAAGGTTGTGATGGGAGATTTCCAAATCTATTAGCGTGTTGTGCACCAAAGAAAAAAAATGTTCTACAATGTGAGGTAGATGTTTTGGTGTACATGAATGAGATAATACATTTCTGAGTTTGTATCTCATTGCTATACGTTCCAGGAAGTGAAATCCGAGCTCCAAAAAAATCTGGTTTAATTCAACCTCTTCTAATCCCTACTTGTAAGCGGGAAGGGATATCTATGGAATTCGTGGTTGGGTTTCTTCATACCCAGAGAAATAATAATTAAATATGGTTTTTTATCGATAGGATAACCAAGTTAGATCACTTTATACCCATTCATGATACAACCAAAGTTGATAAATTGGGAGATTTATATGTGAAAGAGAATGTTCGTTTTCATAGAGTTCCATATGATATAGTCTCCAATTAGGATCCTCGGTTGGAACAAGATTGTTGGAGGAGATGGAAACAATGATTATTTGATTTTTCATGAGATTTTTACAGAAAAAAGACGATATAAATCTTATCCTGATTTACACAACAACCCTTGGGAGTTTTCAATTGGGGATCAAGATTTCTAAATGTTTTCACCCCTTTTGGGTGAACGATTGATTGGGAAGCAAGGGAAGATTTCTCATCACTTTGTGGGACATTTTTAGGTATTTAATCAGGTGGAAAATATTGTGTACCATTTTTTAGTTCCACCTCAGCTGATGTTGATACATAACATGTTCCATGTATCATAGCTGAAAAGGTATCTATCTACTCCATCAAACGTTTTAAGCTGAAGTGATCTTGAGATTGGGCCTGATTTTTCTTCGACTGAGCGACCATTCAAGATATTTATTTATGATACCAAGGTACCTAATGGGAGGATGATACATTTGGTTCATGTGCTATGGCAGCATGGAGCTAACTGTCAGTCTTGTTGGGAACGCGAGGCACTGATGAGAGAGCAGTGACCTCATCTTATTGTCATGGAAGCTTCTTCATAGGCTTTTTGGGGGTAGAATGTTTTTATAGTGGAGATGTTATAACATCACCATACCTTGATAGGGTATGTTTTCCACTTTTCTATGTTCTGTTTCAGTTAAATGTTCATTTATCAGTTTTTTCTGGGTTTACGGCAGACTGCAAAATAAATACATGTCGTGTACCTGAAATACACGTTGTGTAGTTGGTGTTGATTTCATGTTGTGGAATGGGAGATCATGTTGTGAGTGGGGAGATCATTATGTGATATGGTACAAGTTTTTTTACCTAATGTGAACATTGTTTAAGGGTTAAATGTTATTTTTTAATCTGATGCGACGAGTTGTTTTACATAACTTGTCCAACGTGGATGACATGTCGTGACCATGGGGTACGCATCTTAACCCGACCACATCCATTTTTAAACGCATGATTGGTAGTTATTGTCAATTTTTTTTATTCTAGACATCTTGGATCTCAACCCTTGACCCTTCTTAGGTATATTATAGAGTCTCCCCTTCTTCTGGTTTGATTGGATCCACTTTGGAATGTTTCTTCTCTTGTGGTACGATTCCCGAGTAAGGATTCTCTCTTGTTTTCTCTTGTTCTTTAAGTTCCTATCTTTCCTACTATTTGGTTTTAATGGATCATCTAGGAATTGATTTATCTGTGCCTAGTGGTGTTGGATCATGCTTCTAGGTTTTATTTCAAGGCCTCCTTCACTTTCGTTCTCGTTGGTGGGAGATATTGTGAGTATCATTCTATAAGAAAGTGGTAGGTGGTTCCATCCCTATTTTCCATCTGGATCACCATCAAATTTCTTGAATTATTTAAATTACTGATTTAAACTCAATTAATAAATCTTTATTTCAATTGATTTGATAAATCCCAATTCTAATGAATTGGAGGATTTTAAATGGTTTTGGTAAGAAAATTTGGGAAACCCCCAATTTCATCGAATTGTGGTGGGTTTAAGTAAATTCTCTGATTTAAATTGTTTAATTTAAATTGTGGATTTGAAGGAAATGTTTTCAATTAAACTGTTGAATTTAATTGGTAAAAAGGATGTTGAAAATGATGTAATTGGTTCTGAATGAATCCCAAAGTTGTGAATGGCTTAAAATGATTTTATAGAAACCCAGTGGCTTTATCTTGTGAAAAAGGAATGTTTTTTAATAAAACCTATTTTGGTTTTAAATGATAAGAAATTGGAAGTTTTGAAATGGATGAATAAGTTTGATGGTATTTTTAAGTTGTATTAAAATATCTTTCTCATCATGTAAGATCACATGCAAGCCTTAGGTAGTTAGTGAGTTATTTGGATATAGTCTACTCAATCACAATGTTCTAAGACATACATGCAGCAGGTCACATCCATAAAGGGTTCATGATTAGTCTCTTTTGCCTAGTGTCATAGGGACGTGTGTATAAACATTTTGATGATTTCACATTGAGTGTGTGGAGTCATATAGCTGGTTAATACTATCGTACCATTTAGTGGATGACAATATTACTCGCTTTTTTATTTATATTTGAGATACAAATGTATGCCAATGTTTATTTAAAATGCTTTACATGCCTGTTGAATTTTTATAAACTATTTCTATAAATTATTTACCTAATCCATTTTTTTAGGAATTTTCCATATCTTTTAAAGTAAATCATGTTCTTTGAATGTATTTTCCACCATTTAGAAAATTTATAACTTGTTTTGTTTAAATATTCATTTAAATTTCCAGACTTATTTATTTTTAAAATTGAAATATTATCCTTGAAAATATCTATATTTGACATTTTTTATAGAATCATTGGTGGTATCATAACATGACTAGGCTCACAACCTAATTTTTATTTCGAGTGTTTGTAGACTTTCTCCATCCAGGATTGAGAAATGGGAAGGGATCTCTTAGAGGAGGATCCAGTTACTGAGCCTCAGATGTGGTGAGTTGTGTCTTTAGGTACTTTGGGGTTTTTTTGCAATTTTAGTACTTGGGTTTCAGTACTTTGGATTTATGCCTAGTTGTATATGGGAACTTAACTCCAAGTGGAGTTTTCCTTTAATATTTGTAGATTATTTTATATTTTCCTTCTGCATTATTGTGGCAGAAATCATTCCCACTTGTATGTTGTATGAGTCTAGGTTCTAGTCGCTGACCTGTGGGGATTGGGAACTCCCTTCAGGTTATGTTATAATCGTCTCGGTTATGATTTTACCAGGGTACCCAGGATGGTTCCTGACAGACCTAGCCTGTGGATCCTTGGCGAACCCTAAATTTGATGGCTAATAGAAAATTGTCTGATGCATCCTCAAAATTAAAATAGAGATCAACAAATCTCTGGGGTATCATTGGGATAATAAGAAGATGTTGGACTCATATTCTAGTGGTCTGATGGATAAATCTAATGGTTCTATGAAATTTCAACACCCCACTTTCCAAAGGTGTGGAAAGAATCTCCATGGAAATTTCTTGAAGGGGATGAGGAAATGCTTAAGGTGTGGGATGTAAGGGAACATATCCAATGATTTTTGTTAAGAAAAGACTACTACTACAATGAAATAAAGAAATGCTCTGATAAACCTTTAATGCATTGTTCATTGCTACAACTGTAAGGAACAAGGGAATTTATTAAACCAGTTCCCTAAGCCAAGGGTTTTTAGAGGAACCCAAAACCTCCAAGGCAGCAAGGAAAATATTTTTCCATCACTACCGCTGAATTGAATCCCCACAATGAAGTGCTGATAGGCACGCTTGTTATTTTTAAAAGAATATTGAACATTCTTTTTTATTCTGGTTCTACATATTCGTTTATATCCCAAAAGTTTTATAGAAAAATCCAAACACCACCACAAAGCATGGTGGAAATGTCATTGAAAATTGAAAATGTAGAAATTATAGAATCCCATGTATATAACTCATCCCTTTTCATAATTTGTGGATTGAACCTCTTAGAAACTATTATCATACTTCTCTTATTGAAATTTAATGCACTTCCTGAAATGGATTGGATTTCCCTATATAGATCCAACATAAATTGTCGTGAGAGTGAAATCGCTCTCCTTAGGTAAAATCAACCCCCAATGATGTACAAGTTCATGGAGGAGGATGGATATTCTTAAGAAACATCATCCCACGAATGGATATTACTTCTATATGAGTATGTGTATCTTACTCAGATGACCAAATCTAACAAGGGAACCATCCTCGAAGACATGCCTATTGTGAGGGAATTCACTGATGAGTTTCCCAAGGAATTGTCTGGTCTTCTTCCTAGTAGAGATGTTGAATTATAGATTGATCTTATACCTGGGGCATTTCCAATATCCAAGACACTATATAGAATGGTTTTTCTAAAACTTGTGGAGAAAAATAAACAACTACATAATATTATGGATAAAGGGTTTATATTCCCAACTGCTTCACCATGGGGTGCACTAGTCCTCTTCATCAAGAAGAAGGATGGGTCAATGCGTCGTTGCATTGAATTTTTTGAGCCCAACAAAATCATGATAAAGTACAAGAATCCTTTGCCAAGAATTGAAGACTTTTTTGATCATATATGTGGATTTAAATACTTCTCCAAGGTGGATCTATGGTCATGATTTTACCAAATAAGGGTGAAGAGGGAGAATATACCTAAAACTACTTTTCTTACAAGTTATGGGCATTATGAGTTCATACTGATGCCATTTAGACTCAATAATTCTCTATAAATCTTCATGGAACTGATGAAAAGAGTATTTTGGGATTACATCGACAAATTTATGGTAGTCTTTATTGATGATATTCTAATATACCCCCAATTTAATAAATATAATGATGATAATTTATGTATTTTTCTAAGGACCTTGAGAAAGGGGAAGCTTTATGCCACGTAAAACAAATGTGAGTTCTAGTTGAAGGAAGTCTATTTATTGGGGACTATCATCCCAAGAAAAATAAAATCTATTGAAACTTCAAAGACTGAGGAAATTTAGGATGGGTGATGTCAAAATCTGTGACATATATCCATACTTTCCTTGTATTATATTGGTATTGTCGTCGATTTGTGAGAAATTTCTCATGATTGTCAAACCCTTTAACCAATATAACTCGAAAGGGGGTCATTTTATTATATAATGATGAATTTTAAGAGAGATTAAAAGAGTTAAAAAGGACTCAGTGGTGCTTTTCATGGTATTAATTGATGCTTTGAAGAATGACTTGGGATGTGTGTCGATAAAAAATGAAAAATTCATTGCCTACAACTGAAGGCAGTTGAAATTTCATGAGGAGAACTCTCCAACACATTATCTAGAGTTGGGTATAGTGATCTTTGCTTTCAAAATTTCGTGAAATTACCTGTTGGGGGAGATGTGTGAAATTTATATGAATCCCAAAATCCTCGAGTATATATTCACATAGAAAGAGTTCAATATTCACCAAGGAAGATGGTTTGAGATGATCATGGACTATGGATTCTCGATTCACTACCATCTGGGGAATGAAAATAATGTGGACGATTCTCTAAGTAAAAAGGATCCAATAACTCTTTCATTGATGAGAATTGATAAGGATATGATCTTATTATACTATAAGAGGATGGACATGATAATCATAAATAAAGGAACATCAAAATTCCTTTTACAAATGATTTCTCAATCGACTCTTCTAGAGAGGTCAAAGAATGCTCAAAGAGATGATACAAGAATTACAAAACAAGTGAAAACTTTTAAAAAAGTAAAATCCATGGATTTAAATGTTAATTAACAAGGTTTTATAATATTTGGTTCAAGACTATGTGTACCATCAAATCCTAAGTTAAAGAAGGAGTTGTTGGATGATGAACGTATCTCAACCTTCTCTATCCACCATGGAAGAAAAAAAGATGTGTCAAGATCTTCGAGAACACTGTTGGTGGGACAATATGAAGAAGGATATCAAAAAATATACCACAAGATGTCCTATATGTCAGAAAATGGAGGCACAAAGGGAAAAATATAAAGGATTGATGAAACCATTAACCATACCTACATGTAAATAGGAAAAAATCCCAGTGGACTTTGTCACCAGGATTCTTAAGACAACTAGAAGAGAAAATTCTATTTGGATTTTGGTGGATCTTATTACAAAGACAAAACACTTCATTATTATTGAAGGGGATTTTTCATTGGATCAACTTTCATGGATATACATCAGAGAAGTGGTGAGGTTGCACGGTGTACAACTAATGATGAGATCTAATCGAGATTTGATATTTACATCTATGTTCTGGAAGAGTATCCAACATGATCTGAATATTGAGTTAAACTTCATCATGACCTAGCACCCTAAAATAGATGGCCAATCTGAGTGGACTGTCTAGCCACTTGAGGACACGTTGAGATCATTCTTAATGGACTTCAAAGGATGATGAGACCAACATCTTCCTCTGGTTGAGTTCTCATAAAACAACAGTTTCCACTCAAGAATCCAAATGCCTCCCTATGAATCCCTTTATGGGAAGAGGTGAAGAACACTTTCATGCTATGATGAAATTGGGGAAGGAAACCTTCTAGGTCCGGAAATAGTCAAGGAAATGGTGGAGAAGTTTAAGACCATATAGTAACACATCAAGGCAGCTTAGTGTCGATAGAAAATCTATGTTTACAATCATCGACAAGACCTAGATTTTGATATTGGAGATATGGTACTCCTCCACATATCTCCATGGAATAGAGTAATGTGATTTGGGATGAAGGTAAATCTTATTCCAAGGTACATATGCCCTTTTAAGATCCTTTATCGCATTGGAGTAGCGGCCTACCAACTAGCACTCCCACGTAACCTATCTCAGATGTATGATGTATTCCGTGTATCACTCTTGAGAAAGTACATTCCAAACCCCTATCATGTAATCAATATAAATGTGGTACCATTGGAGAATGACCTCTCTTATGATTAGAAGGTAGTGAAGATATTAGATTGTAGAGACAAATTTCTATGGAATAAGAGAATGCACCTTCTAAAAGTGTTACGGAGAAACTACAAGTTTGAAGAAGAAAAACGGGAATGAAAGGAGAAGACGAAACAGAGTTACCCTTATCTATTTTAATGTGTGAAATGAAAATTTAATGGGAAAAATTTCTTATGGGTGTAATATTGTAATGACCTGAACTATTATAAGTGAGATTTCCCTTTTTATTTAATTAAATTTATTATTTTATAAAATGGATATGGAAAACACAAGCACTCCATTTGTTTTATTATTTCCAATTAGATTTAAATGACTATTAAGTATCATTACTGTTCATAATATAGAAGTTGAATAGTATAAATATTATATTTTAACAAATACTTTCAAAATAGAAAACGGAGGTGATGAACTCAACTAGTATAGTCATTCTCTATAAAGATCATTCATCAGATCTTCTGAGGTAGACAACATTTTAGAGTTTTTACCTTGACCAAGACCAAGCTGAGATCTAAAAAACTTATTCATCTGTGAAACTGTTTACAGGAGAAGTTCAAGCTCATCGAGATCATGTGTAACACCCCAAGCATCCATGGTACGTTTCCCTTTGAATAATTTAATAGCTTTCATTGTACGCAAATTCGAGATTCTAACACATCGCGACCAATTAAACAAGCCATTATGAATAGTAATACCCACTTTTTGAAATTATTTAATTTTAATCTTTCAAAATGGACTTCATTTTTGGATTTGTAATATCAAAATTAGATAAGGGTGAATTTTTGGTATTTTTCTGAAAACTTTTAATTTTTGATGAATATTGAAAAACACAGAGTTATAGTTTAAAACAGAATTTTTATTTAAATAATTATTTATTTTATTTAAATTTATTTTAGGTAAAAATAGACACATAATACCTATATAAGTTTAATGTAATTCATTGGAGTCAGTTATAATAATTTTAGATATACAAATTGAAATTTTTAACCGTCTTTTACTCACCTCTTAGGAGTATTTGCAAATTTAAATTAAACTTAATTTTAACGCTTCTTTGACTTGAATTTCAAAAATCCGAGAGACACAGTTGATATCAGTTAGTATAATGTGGTTCAATAAATAGAAAATATTTTTTGGTGAATAGTAACTTTTTACTTTTATTTACAACTGTTAAAAGTAAATTGGATAATTAAGGGTAAAAATGATATTATTATTACCTTAACACATGTCCTAATTCTATTGAATAAGTGTAATTAGACTGAAAACAACCTTAGTAATAAAATATTATCCTTTAGGTCCACTTGGATTAGATTAGGACATTTATTATTATTTAATACAAAGAAGAGTTAAAAGAGTTAAAATCAATGTTTAATAACTAAAACTTTTTTAATAGAGGGATACACATAAGGTAAATTAGACTATAAATATTCATTAGAAAGATAAAACGATTTCCTACATAATGGTATTTTATTTATATTTTTTACACATTATATAATTTAATTTATTTATGACACAATGATGATGCAGTAATTACTTAATTAATGAAATATTAAAATAATTGATATTATAAATATCTATATAAATGTAATTTGAGGCCTTTTATAAATTTCACTAATTTTATAGGTTAATATGACAAATTATGGTTGTTTAGATGAATTGTTTTCGATGTAATAATGTTCTTATGAATTTAGAAAAAACAAAATACCAAATATTGTCAAAATTGACAAAAAGGAGTTTTTAAAACAAATATTATATTATTAATTTATATTCTATTCCTAAAATATATCGTTCAGCCAAAAGACTTATATTATTATAGTTTTATCATTAATTAACAACTTGGGGTTCTCTTGTAAGTATATAGTATGTTTATTAACCATATAATATAAAAATACAAAGAGACATGGTAAATATCAAACTATTTAGCTAAGAGTTAAATCTAAAAGATACAGTTAATATAGTGAACCAAACCTATCTAAAACCTATTGGTTGAGTGGTTTTAGACCCATACCCATATTATCCTTTAAATAATCCTTTTTGGAACCATTAGAAACCGAAAATTATTTTATTATAAAATAATATTTCTAGCTTTTCCTAAGGTTCCCCTCACCCATCTTATAAAAAGACACTCCACCTTCTCTCAAATTCACACCTTCAATGCCATTTAGATCGGCCAAACCCTTCTCAAATACCCTCTAAACTTTCCTCCCTTCATCCTAGAGGTCTTATTTTAGTCTTAAATCCAACCTATGGATCCCTTTTCATCAAATCAAAAGGAAGAACCCAAAGAAGAGGTAAATATTTCATCACCTATTTCAAGTTCCATTCTTCTTCCACTTCCCCCTTCTTTGTAGTCTCCATTATTAAATAATAACTACAGTATATTATATATACTATGATATTATTATAAATATGGTACTACCATATTCATCATTCTATCCATCCTTTGAATGACATGTCACCATACATGTGTACGTACGGCTTACCGTCTCCATGTCGTGGTGTAATTGTTATTCTATACATTATTATTTAGATGGGTATAATAATGATGTGTAATTTATGTAAATAATAAATATAGCATGATAATTATTCTGTATATATGATATACCATCCAATTATATATTATTTTAATATCCAAATAATGATATTGTCACTCGGGCGTACGTACGGATTACCGTCTTCACGAACGTGATGAGATTCATTCCACATCGTATCAATTCAAGGCTAATTTTCATTTTATGATTAAAAATAACGTTTAATGACTTGATATGATTCCATATATGAATAATATACATCCCATCTAAAACAAATATGACTCTCATAAAAAATAATATAAAGGAAAATGAATCCATTAACACCAGAAATGACGATTGTACTAAGATATTATTAACAAAGAAATGTTAAAAGATCATATATGATATCATATTAATGTATAAGATTCTTGTATAATTTAACAAAAATTATTTCTCCATTATAAATGAGGTTAACCTACCCTTGACCAAGGAAAAGTACAAGTTAAGGGTTAATTTCACAAGCTCTTTATTATCTGAGGTTGTTTATACGTAATTATCTACTGGGAACTCTTTATCATCCATTGCCATGTTTCTTAAAAATTTATTACAAAACATTTTTCTATTTGATAGAATATGGATTAAATTCATTTATACACTTGTTTTAATTTTTATAAAATGTTTTCAAAGAAATATTTCTGTCATTTTTCAAACATGGTACGTTTTTACCTTATCGACAAATTTAATGTAAGAATGTTTTTTAACTTATACAGAGGGTGCGGCTATTTTCCACCATTATAACATTGTCAAAGATTCCCTTACAAGCTTATAAGAATATTTTAAAATATAAATGTTTTATTTTTATAATTACGTGACCATTAAATGATTTCAAAATAGAAAGATATATTTCACTAAAAACGTTTTGATTTCATCTATGTCAACATCCTTTGTTGCATTTTAATTTTGTTGATGTTGATTTATTATGATACAAAACTTCCATATTTTATTGAAGGTTTTGTGATATATTTGACTTTGGATGTGTTCTTTTTACACCATTCATGGTTTATGGATAATGTATTGACATTTCATTTTCTAGTTTTAATACGAATGTTTATGTTATGTTTAAACCTTTTCATATGAGGAATTCATTGGACTTAGTAAGTGATGGGTGGAGCCCGCTATAGCTCCTTGATGCATCGGTACGTCTCATGAGACAAACTAGTGTCTTGGCACAAGGCCTTGAAAAAATCTTATTTGTAGACTTGGAACAAGGCATTGACTACGTGGTTATGAAAGTCTGGTATTACGCATTCCATCATTATGAAAGTGGCTATTGATATTGCGTGTGATTATCCGACTAGTAGAATATCTATGTGAGTAAGTAAATGGAATTATTTTGATTTATATTTTCCATATTATGATGAAGTTTATGTTGAAAAGGAATTTGTTTTAGATTTATATATTTCTTTAAATGTTTATGATTAATTATGAAATCTTCCTCTATATTTTTATCCTTACTGATAATCTAAGCTCACCCCTTTTTATGTTTTATCTTTAATAGGATGCAAAGAAGTATACTTTGGCTAACTTGTAGGGATAGTCTATGGGATCTCGGTGTTTTCGGTGGAAATAATGTTGTTGTAGTTTTCCATTTTATGGTGTAATGTAAACCTTATGAATGTGTCTAGTACTTCCAAGGCTACTAAGCTAATCGGTCTTTCGAGACGTGATATTGTTTGATCATGCTAATGATACGTAATAATGCACCAACTCTAGGATTCTGGGGTTTGGGAGTTACAGTTGGTATTAGAGGATGTTTAATAAAAACCTTGGAAACTATATTTAGATAAATTATGATTAGAGCACATCACCCTAAGATAGAATTTGAGGATTAGTATAGAGGAACTTCTTAAAATTTTGGTATTGTAGATATTTTGTGAGTTTTCTAAGAAATAAACTCTCTTTCTAGATACGATCATGTAGAGCCGGCTCTAGCACAGATGTACATGGGGTAAAACCTGAAAACACCACTTTGAGCTAGACTCGAACGGGAACTGGTTCATGACAATGGGCATTTCTTCGGTCTATGTTACGACACTCCCGAGGGATATTCTTAGGATAATTTACATTTTATTTACAAACTGATTTGAAGGATTTTAATTTAAGATGAGAATAAATGACCTTGGTTAATGCTAAGGTGTTTCAAATTGAAAATATGGTGTCATGATATTCTCTAATTGATTTAATGAATACTATTACTCACACAATGCTTTCTGGTTTTAGTCAATGTATGGATTCCAAGGAAGTCATAATAACTTTGAGCATGATGTACAAGGTGGTAACGGTGGTGGAAATGAGAAACAAAATGGAATGTTTATAGGCGCAAAAGATATCATGTTTATGGAAAATCAGTTTTAAAAAAATATGATCAACAACATATATATTAACTAACTCTCGGACTCAACAATGAAGATAAAGGTGATAAATGATAAGAGATCTGGTAGTGGAGACCATTGAGAAAATAATCCTTAATTTCCATCATACAGGAAATGTGGAAGAAGACACCCAGGTATGTGTGTCAATGGAACAAATAAATGCTTTACGTGTGGGAAAGAAGGACAAAAAGTAAACAATTGTCGAAGAATAATGAAGAGTAATATGAAAGAAAATAAAAATGGTCCCAAGAATCCATTTATAGTCATTTTCTATAAATATAGAGGACTTGGCCATTACACGAGTGAATGCCTTATTCTATATGATAGTTTCTTGGTCAAAGAAGAAGCTATGTGGAAATAAATGGTTGGAGAAATGTTTAAAAATATTAGTGCTCCTTGTTGATGGGATTACTTTGGAATAATTTTCTATTGTATTTTTAACCCTAGAGTTTGTCATGTGAAAATGATATTTGAGGAAAAATTATCTTTTCTCTTGTGGATATAGTTATAAATAACCATTTGGTTTTATATGATCATTGGGTTTGAGGAAATTACAAGTTATTATATTTTGGGTTGAAATTTCAAGGTATGAGAAAAAAGTTTTGGTTAAATTATGTTATGGTTATTTTGAGGAATTTATCTCATTTTGGTAATGTTATAAAATATAGTTTTTGAAAAAGGACAACACACAGACTGTAGGACAACCCATCGCGTCAGACAAATCTATGAGAATCAAACACACAATAGGAGTACGGTTGGGATTTATCACCTACCACTGGACTACGTGAAGTCCCTAGTTAGTGTGACTAATTATTTATAGTTAAATGATTTTATTGATAAATAATAAGTTGATTTGGGATCTTATGCCTTATCAAATGAATACCCTTAGTATAGGAAAATGATTCTGTGATTATGTGATAAGTGTTATTTTGGAAGACTATCGCTCAGTTGGGAACACTATATGCCTAAGGAAAATATAATACTATGAGATTTCATTTGGGGAGTAATTTTGGATTTTTATCTATATTTTTATTGTGGATTTATAGTGATTTTGGTTATTTATGGAAATGATTGACCTATAATAGAGAATATGTGATTAGGTTAATTACTTTTAAGTGTGTGACTTTAAGAGTAGTCGATGTCATTTGGAGATACAATTTAACGTGAAAGACTACATAACCAAATTCTTCTATGTTTTGGGTTCCAATATTAGTTTGGTTAATATTGAAGGATTTTAAGGACAATTGTTTATTGAATAGTATTTATTTAACTTTGGGGTATTGTTGGTATAATTTTAGAATTTAATATTAGTGTTTATTTATCTAAAAGAATATCATTTCGGGGGATCATCTGATCTTGTACTAACCATTATGGTTTTTATTATTCCCTAAGGATAAGGTAAATATATATTTTATCCTTTTTAGATCATTTGATTCTCTATAAGTTGATTCTAGATCTTCCGGTGTGACCAATTCATCTTAAATACTCATTGTTTGAAAAAAAGAGTTAGTGGTATAAATTTATTAAATAATGAAACTCTACTTAAAAAGTAAGTATGTCTCTTTATGTTCCTAGTCAATCTCTTAAATAAATTCATCATCTTTATGAAATGTAACTTAAAACAAAACAAAAATGTTGTCGGTTTACTTTTCATACTGGGAAACTAAGGACCATTTGTCCCATCACAAGTTTGTGGTTTTCTTGTAGTTAAATTTCTCCTGTTCATGTTTTCTATCCTTCTTCATAAGAACTTGACACTTATTTTATCTTCCAGGTCCATGTTTTCCTACAAGGAATCCCAGTATGGGTTATCTCGGATGACCTCTATTCTTCTCATTCATTTAAAGTGATTGTTTTATTGACTCTTTTTCTGATGTGGGACTTTCAATTATGTTCCCAAGACCAATTTCAAAAATTGAAAGGATGTAATTTCCAAAATGGGGGAAGAATCTAACACCCCAAGCTTCCATGGTACGTTTCCCTTTGAATAATGTAATAGCTTGCATTGTACATAACTTTGAGATTCTAACACAACGTGACCAATCAAACTAGTCGTTACAAATAGTATTACCCACTTTTTGAAATTTAATGAATCTTATCTTTCAAAATGGACCTCATTTTTTGATTCGGAATATCAAAATTATCTAAGGGTGAATTTTAGGTATTTTTTTGAAAACGTTTAATTTTTGATGAATAGTGAAAAACACTGAGTTATAGTTTAAATCAGAATTTTTATTTAAATAATTATTTATTTTATTTAATTTTTTAGGTAAAAATAGATACATAATACCTATATAAGATCAATGTAATTAATTGGAGTCAGTTATAATAAGTTTATATATATAAAAATTTATTGAACTTTTTAACCGTCTTTTACCCACCGCTTAGGAGCATTTGCAAATTTAAATAAAACTTAATTTTACCACTTATATGAGTTGGATTTCAAAAATCCGAGACAAAAAGTTGATATTAGTAAGTAAAATGTGGTTTAATAAGATGAAAATAATTTTTGGTGAATAGTAGCTTTTTTACTTTCATTTACCACAGTTAAAAATAAATAAGGTAATTAAGGGTAAAAATGATCTTATTATTACCCTAACACATGTCCTAATTATATTGGATAAGTTTAATTCGACCAAAAACAACCTTATGAATAAAATATGATCCTTTAGATCCACTTGGATTAGATTACGACATTTATTATTATTTAATTCAAAGAAGAGTTAAAAGAGTTAAAATCAAAGTTGAATAATTAAAACATTTTTAATATAGGGTTAGACATATGATAAATTAGTCTATAACTATTAATTATAAATATAAAGATATTTTATACATAATGGTATTTTATTTATAGTTTTTAGAAATTAAATAATTTAATTTATTTATGACACAATGATGATGTAGTAATTACATAATTAATGAAATATTAAAATAATTGATATTATAAATATTTAATAAATGTAATTTGAAACTTTTAATGAATTCAAAAAAATTTATAGGTTAATATGACATATTAGGGTCAATTATATTAATTGTTTTTGAATTAATAATGTTGTTATAAATTTAGAAAAAACAAAATACCAAATAGTGTCAAAATTGATATAAAAGTGTTTTTAAAACAAATAATATATTATTAATTGATGTTCTATTCCTAAAAATCTAAGGTTCGGTAAAAAGACTAATATAATGATAGGTGTATCATTAATTAACCACTTGGGGTTCTCTTCGAAGTATATAGTAATTTTATTAACCATATAATATAAAAATACAAAAAGACATGGTAAATGTCAAACTATTTAACTAAGAGTTAAATCTAAAAGATAAAGTTAATATAGTACCCAAACCTATATAAAACCTGTTGGTTGAGTGGTTTTCGACCCATCCCCACCATAACCCTCAAATAAACCATTTTGGAGCCATTAGAAACCTAAAATGATTTTATTATAAAATATTATTTCTAACTTTTCCAAAGCCGCACCCCTCTTATAAAAGGGCACTCCCCCTTCTCTCTAATTCACACCTTCAAATCCATTTGGCTCGGACAAACCCTACCCAAATACCCTCTCAACTATCCTCCATTCATCCTAGATTCCTTACTTTATTTATAAAAGCCAACCTATGAATCCCTTTTGATCCAATCAAAAGGAAAAACCCGAAGAAGAGGTAAATATTTTATCACCTCTTTCAAGTTCCTTTCTTCTTCAAATTCTTCTTTATTTGTTGTTTCCATTCTAAATTAATAGCTTTAGTATCTTCTATATACTGTGATGTTATTATAAATATGGTACTACCATATTCATCATTCTATCCATCCTTTGAATTACATATCCCCATACATGCGTACGTACGGCTTACTGTCTCCACGTTGTGGTGTAATTATTATTCAATACATTATTATTTGGATGGGTATAATAATGATGTGTTATTGATGTAAATAATAAATATAACATGATAATGATTCATTCTATATGATATACCATCCAATTATATATTATTTTAATATCAAAATCATGATATTGTCGCTCGTGCGTACGTACCGATTACCGTCTCCACGAACGCGATAAGATTCATTCCCCATCGTATCCATTCAAGGATAATTTTCATTTTATGATTACAAATAATTTTTAAAGACTTGATATCATTCTGGATATGAATAAGATACATCACATCCATATCAAATATTACTCACATTACAAATAATATAAAGTAAAACCAATTTGTTAACACCCGAAACGATGATAATACGAATATGGTGTTAACAGAGAAATGTTAAAAGATCATATATGATATCATATGAATGTATATGATTCTTGTATAATTTAATAACAATTATTTCACTGTTATACATGAGTTTAATCTACCCTCAACCAAGGAAAAGTACAATGTAAGGGTTAATTTCACAATCTCTATATTATCTGAGGTTGTTTGTACATAATTATCTACTGGAACCTCTTTATCATCCACATCCATGTTTCTTAAAAATGTATTCCAAAACATTTTTCTATTTACTTGACTATGGGTTAGGTAAATTTATACCAGTGTTTGACTTTTTATAAAATTGTTTTAAATGAATCTTTCTATCATTTTCCAAATAAGTTACTTTTTGACCTTTTCGACAACTTTAAGGTAAGAATGCTTTTTTACCTATACGGCGGGGTGGCTATTTTACACCATTATAACATCATCGAAACATCCCTTATAATATTAAAAGAATATTTTTAAATATAAATGTTTTATTTTATAATTAAGCGACCTTTAAATGATTTCAAAATAGAAAGAGATATTTCTTTAAAAAGGTTTTTATTTCAACTATGTCAGCAGACTTTGATGGATTTTAAGTTTGTTGAAGTTGATTTATTATGATACAAAACATTCATATTGTATTGAAGGTTTTGTGATATTATGAATGTGAATGTGTTCTTTTTACACCATCCATGGTTTATGGATAAATTACTGACTTTGTTTATGCTAGTTTTAATACGAATGATTATGTTATGTTTAAACCTTTTCATATGAGGAATGCATTGGACTTAGTAAGTGATGGGTGAAGCCCATTATAGCTCCTCGATGCATCTGTAGGTTTAATGAGACAAACTAGTGTCTTGGCAAAAGGTCTAGAGAAAATATTATTTTTAGTCTTGGCACAAGGCCTTGACTATGAGGTTATGAAAGTCTAGCATTATGCATTCCATCATTATGAAAGTGGCTATTGATATTGCATGTGATTATTCGACTAGTTGTATACCCATGTGAGTAAGTAAATGGCACAATTTTGATTTATATTTTCCATATTATGATGAATTTTATATTGAAGAGGCATTTGTTTTAGTTTTATACATTGACTAAAATGTTTAGGCTTATTTATGAAATATTCCCCTATATTGTTATCCTTACTGAGCATTTGAGCTCACCCCTTTCTATATTTTATTTTTCCCAGGATGCGAAGAAGTATATTATGACTGACCTACAGAGATAGTCTATGGGATCTAAGTGTTGTCTATGGAGACAATGTTGTTGTAGTTTTCTATTTTATGAGGTAATGTAGACCTTATTAATGTATCTAGTACTTCTAGGGCTACAAAACTAATCAGTCTTTCAAGACTTCATCTTTTATGATCATGCCAATGATACGTAATAATGCACCGACTCTGGGCTTCTGGGGTCGAGGTATTACATCATGACCCAAACCATGTTCACCTAATAGATACATGAAAGTCCCACCATCACACACTTAACTCTTAGGTAATATTCTGGTGTAATAATGGGATATGAATCAAAACCCTAGAATTACTATTAAGTACAATATTATTGTATATAATAATTAATATTCTTTTATTTTATTATTTATTTTAAAGAAACAATAGTATTTTTGGTTAATAATCAAATTTAATTAAGAAATATATTTTGATGAATTAATAAATAATTTTTTAATAAAATATTATTAGTAAATTATTTTTATTAAATATAAATGATCATATAATTTTTAGGAGGAAAAATTTAATTTTTATTAAGGTTTAAGAACTATTTTTGTCCAAACCAATAAATTTTCAATAAACGTTGGTTTATATTTTAAACGTAAAAAATTAAATATTTGGAAAATTATTTGAATAAAATGAATATTATTTTTGGAATCAATATGTCAAAATTATCCGATGGTGAATTTTTCATAATTTTCTGAGATAGTCGATTTTTTGGGTAAAAATTAAATACCATATAAATATAGTGTGTTTAATGACATCATAATTGCCTAATAATTATAGAATAAACACTATAAAAGAGAAATAAGGAAAAATATATGTTATATATTTAAAATAATGTGATTTTATATTTTTTTGAGTTATTTTATAAAGCCTCAAAGAATCCTCCAAAATGAATAATATATTTTATGATTTTAAGTTTATTTATTTAATATTGTGACCCACATCCACATAATCAAGTCTAAAATTTTAATATATATGGACCATGAACATATAAAATACTTTTTTCCACCCCTATTTGGAAAAATCAATGGTATGGTTTGTGGTTTTGAATATTTAATTATGTAGACTCCAACACTTATGTTTGTGAAATATTAAAGAATTCCCCTCTCATTTCCTATATAAACCCACCCATGCTCCTACTTATCTTCACTCAAAATACATTGATCATATCCTTACTATTTACTCCCCTATATATAATCTTTACAAGGAAACTCATTCTCTCAATAAGACCCTCTTTATTCTTTTGATGTCACACACTCATGTAAGGGTTCCTTCTATTCTCATTTTTATCCAAGTTTCCTTATATTGTTAATCCCTTTTATTTTAATTTAAAATTTATGGGGTATGTTTTATAACAAACCCCATACTTCCCTTATTATTTTTATTGATTTTATACCCCTTTATATCTCATTAATCCTTCCCACGTAGACCAGTTACCATACCTAAATTTCTTAAGAGTTATTCCATCTCTCCTCTTTCTTTAAGTTCTTTATTATGTTAGGCCTTCTATTTTCAATTCCTTATGTTGGTACATGTATTTATAGGACCATATTACATTAAATTTCATGTATATATGATCACACACCTATTTATCTATCATCAACCCTTTTTATGAATTTCTATGTCGCGCCATTAGGCTATCGAAATTGCACCGTGAATCTCTATTCCAAAACAATTGGGTAAGTGAATACCATACCCATTCCCTATCATGGGTGTTAAATTTTATAAAAACATGTATTATTATTGTGCAATTAAATGTATGTATTTCACACACATTTCTCATGGAATGGATTTTGATGAAGAATAAATTCATGTTTTATGATCTATATGGCACACTTAAGCATGAGATTGAAATGATTATGAATGGTGTGCCCAGATAGAACTCTAATATAATTGTTTATGTTTAGTATAATGATACGACATGTTGGGACATGGGTTTACCTTATTCAATAGGGTAATTTGTCCACTATGATGTCTTAGGAGTTTATCCTTGACCTATGATTCAATGTTTTAGGTTGTTTCCACATTTTCATGTTATCATTATCATGCTATATCATGCCTTTATGTTCAGGTTTCATTTATGTACCATTGATATGCCTATTTTCTAAAATGTTTTTTCTTCCTCATGTTATTACATGTTTATTTACTTACTGGGATTTATTGCTCACCCCTTTCTCAAGTATGTCCTCAAGTTATCCCATTAAATGTTAAGCATGATGTAATTGTGTGGTCATGTAAATGAAGTTTTCCATAATGATGTTGTATTTCATGTTTTAATTTATCATGTAATGTATCTATTTTGACAATACATTTGACTTATCAGTCATTCAGGTTGTATTAAGTGTAATTTTATGTCATTAAATCAGGTATGAATGTAATAAAAATAATAAGGTTGTTATATATAGAATATATTTATAAATTTTATATAATAAATATATTTATATTCATGGTATTTAATATTTCATTTGAAGTTGTCTCTTTTATGGTTCTTATGAATCAAAATCTATTAAACCACACTAAAAAAAATAGGCCTTACTGGCGGTCTATTAGAGGTGGTTTAATAAACCGATGCAAATTTTTTTAAGAAGGGTTTAGCGGCGGTTTTTAATAAACCACCGCTAAACCATGTTTTTTTACAGAGCTGACGAGTTCAAGAAATTATTTTTCAATAAGTAATTCCCTCGTATTCTTCGAACAATGACGGAGAAGGAATTTCTTGAATTGAAGCAAAGGGATGATGAATCTATTGGTACCTATGAAGCAAATTTTACAAGACTGCCAAGGAACGCTTTTGGAATTATTATCCAACCTAAGAGTAAGATCGATCGATTCTTTTGTGGCTTAAAACCAAGTCTTCGAAGGGCGTTAGCCATAAGGGATTTCAATAGCTACGAGGAAATCATTCGATGTGCTCTCAAGTTTGAGATGGATATTGGAGTAACCCATCAGTCATATGTGTTTTATAAGAAGAGGAAAATGGAATTACAAGGGAAATATGAAGACCACATTAAAAAGAAGATGATTTTTCCCTTATGCTCAAAGTGTGGAAAGAAACATGGAGGGAATTTTCTTAAAGGGAAAAGTAAATGTTTCAAATGTGGAAAAGAAGTTCAACGGGCATTTGAATGCCGCAATGATGGGAAGAAGATTTTTAGTGATGCAAACAAAGAAAAGTCTACATAGAGTGTACCTCCTACACTTCAATGTTACAAGTACAAGGAAATGGGGAATTATGCTAATCAATTACCTAATCCAAGGGTTGTTGATGATGATCGACGTCAATAAACTCTTAAGGCTATAGACAATGGAAAGTCACATGTAATTTCTATCAGTGATGTGGAGTACGATAACGAAGTGGTGAAAGGTACACTTACCATCAACTATAAAGTAGCAAATGTTTTATTTGATTCTGGATCCACCCACTCTTTTATTTCTGAATAATTTTATAAGGGTATCGTCGTATTACCTCAACAATTAGATGTTGAGTTAGCTGTGACAACCCCTAATGGCACAACTGTCGCATGAAAAGTTTATAATTCTTCTCCGATTGAAGTTTGTGGGAAAGTGATTCCTTCAAATCTTGTGATCCTTCCTATAGTGTAATTTAATGTTATTCTTGGCATGGATTGGCTTTCTTTATATGGAGCTCATATCAATTTCCAAATAAGGGAAGTCACATTTCATATTTCAGATTAATCTATGATCGTCTATTGATGCAAGGATGAACATAACCTTTCGGTGGAAATTTCTTCCATCTTATGGTTCTTGATTCAACTAAATGAAGTTTATTTATCTCAAATGGTTGGAGAGAAACTCAAAATTAAGAATATCCCCCTTTTACGGGAGTTGTATGATGTCTTTCTGGAGGAATTTCCAGGTCGTCCACCAAATTGTGAAGTTGAGTTTTCAATATAACTCATACTGGATGCAATGCCTATTTCAATGATACCTTATTGAATGGCCCCAATTGAGTTGCAGGAATTGATGAATCAACTCCAAGAGAATCTTGATAAGGGGTTCATACACCCTAGTGTGTCACCTTGGGGAGCACCTATTCTATTTGTTAAGAAGAAATCTGGATCAATGAGGATCTGCATTGATTATCGACAACTCAACAAGATCGCTATCAAGAACAAATATCTTCTCCCACGCATTGATGACTTATTTGAACAACTACACGGAGCTCAATACTTTTCTAGGATTGATCTTCATTCAGGGTATCATCAATTAAGGGTCAAAAGGGAGGATATACCAAATACAGAATTCCATACAAGTTATGGACATTATTAATTTATAGTGATGCCATTTAGTCTTACTAATGCCCCTGCTATCTTCATGGATCTAATGAATAGAGTCTTTAGAGACTATCTTGATCAGTTTGTGGTAGTCTTTAAAGACGATATTCTTATCTATTCAAAGAGCAAGTAAGAACATGAAGATCATTTGATAATTGTATTAAAGTCCCTAAGAAAGGAGAATCTTTATGCCAAATTTACCAAGTGTGAATTTTCGCTTCAAAAAGTTTCATTTTTTGGGTCACACAATCTCCAAATAGAGGATATTTGTGAATCCATCAAGAACAGAGGTTATCGAAAGATGGTCGAGTCCAACAACAGTAACTGAGATCTGAAGTTTTCTTGGATTGGAAAGATATTATTGACATTTTGTGAAATAGTTTTCACGATTATCTAATCCACTCACTAGGTTGACTCAAAAAGCAGTAAAGTTCATTTGGACGGAGGAATGTGAAGAGAATTTCATGGATTTAAAAAGAAGGTTATCCAGTACACCTGTGCTCACATTGCCTTGAAGTGGAGAAAAGTTTGTGATCTAGAGTGATGCATCCAAGAAAGGATTGCGGTGTGTTATCATGAAAAACAATATGGTGATTGCTTATTCCTTACGATAGTTGAAAATCCATGAGCAAAATTACCCAACTCATGATTTGGAGTTAGCTGCGATAGTCTTTGCATTAAAAATATGGAGGCATTATCTTTATGGTGAAAGGTGTGATATTTATACAGATCATAAATGTTTAAAGTATATTTTCACACAAAAGGATCTTAGTATGCGCCAAAGAAGATGGTTGGAGCTGATTAAGGATTACGACTACTCAATTCATTATCACCCTGGGAAATCAAATAAGGTGGAAGATGCATTAAGTCGACAAGACCATGATAGATTATCCATGATGAGAATCACAAAAGATACAATATTTATGGATTTACAAAGGATGGATCTTGGAATTATAATGGAAGGGGAGAAATCTTATCTTTCTCAAATGAATGTTCATCCATCTATACATGCGAAGATTAAAGAGGAACAAAAAGAAGATGTAGAGTTACAAAAGAAAGTGATAAATGTTCCAGAATTCAACCTTGATTGTTATGGGATTATAAGTTTCAGGAATTAGTTTTGTGTTCCTCCCAACCCAGAATTAACGAAGGAGCTGCTGGATGAGGCTCATAGTTCATCATTCTCTATTCATCCTGGAAGCACAAAGATGTATAGAGAACTCAAAGAGTACATCTAGTGGGATGGCATGAAAAGAGATGTTTCTGAATATGTCTCTCGATGCTTGGTTTGTCAGCAAGTTAAAGCTGAGAGACATAAGTCAAAGGTGATTTTACAACAATTACCCATATCCGAATGGAAATGGGAAAACATCACTATGGACTTTGTCACCAGACATCCTAAAACATCCAAAGGCAATAATGCTATCTAGGTCATAGTTGATCGTCTTACAAAGTCGGCACACTTCATTGAAATTATAGAGGATTTCTCTCTTGATCATCTCTCCAGGATATATGTAAAGGAAGTGGTAAGATTTCATGGAGTACCACTTTCCATTATATTTGATTCGGGATCCAAGGATTACATCAATGTTTTGGTGAAGTATTCAGCATACTCTGGATATAGAGTTGAGTTTCATCACTGCTTATCATCCTCAGACATACGGTTAGTCTGAGAGAACAATTCAAACTCTACAAGATATGTTAAGATCTTGCTCTATGGATTTCAAAGGTGGTTAGGATCAACACCTACCTTTGGTGTAATTTTCTTATAATAATAGCTTTCACTCTAGTATTCATATGGCTCCTTATGAAGCTCTCTATGGAAAGAAATGCAGGAATCCAACTCGCTGGGATGAAGTTGGGGAAAGAAAGCTATTAGGACCTGATCTTGTTGATGAGATGGAAGAAAAGGTCAGATCTATTCAACAACAGATAAGAGAAGCTCAAAGTCGAAAAAAAGTTATGCCGATAATCGAAGAAAAGACCTAGAGTTTGAAGTTGGTGATAAAGTGTTCTTATGAATATCTCCTTGGAAGAGAGTAATGAGATTTGGAATGAAGGGAAAGTTGAGCCCTAGGTATATCGGTCCTTTCGAAATATTGGATCGTGTTGGGAAGGTAGCTTACCGATTGGTGCTTCCACCGCATCTATCTCAAGTTCATGATGTGTTCCATGTATCTCTCCTGATAAAGGACATACCCGATCCTTCACATATACTCAGCTCAGAAGTTGTACCGCTAGAGCAAGATCTTTCTAATGAAGAACAGCCGATAGAGATTCGGGATCCTGGCAAAAATGTCCTACGGAACAAGACCAATCACTTGGAGAAAGTTTTATATAGGAACCACCAATTAGAAGAAGCTACATGGTAGCTTGAGGATATGATGAGGTAGAGGTATCCTCATCTGTTTGTTACAAAGTGACGAATTTTGAGGGCGAAATTCATTTTAAGGGGGGTAGAATGTAACACCCGAGATTTTTTATGAGAAATATTCTGTTTTTATGTTATATACATCATAAAAGGAATCTTTCACTACACACAACACTATCATGTCTTGATTTACACTCAATCAGGGACTTCCTTGATAGCTTGCGTTGTACGCAAAACAGAGTTTCACTAAACAACGATATGCTATTAAAATATTATTAAAACTAGCCATTATGAATAGTAATACCCACTTTTTGAAATTTTTTGAATTTTATCTTTCAAAATGGACTTCATTTTTCGATTCGGAATATCGAAATTATCCTAGGGTGAAGTTTTGGTATTTTTCTGAAAACTTTCAATTTTTGATGAATAGTGAAAACACTATGTTACTATTTAAAAACCGAATTTTTATTTAAATAAATATTTATTTTATTTAAATTTATTTTAGGTAAAAATTGATACATAATACCTATATATGTTTAATGTAATTCATTTGAGTCATTTTATAATAATTTCATATGTATAAAAATTTTATAGAACTTTTCACCGTCTTTTACCCACCTCCTAGGAGAATTTGAAAATTTACATAAAACATAATTTTACCACTTCTGTCAGTGGAATTTAGAAAATCCGAGAGACACGGTTAATATCAAGGAGTAGAATTTGGTTCAATACGATAAAAATAATTTTGGTGAATAGTAACTTTTTACTTTTATTTACCACGGTTAAAAGTAAATAGGGTAATTAAGGTTCAAAATGATATTATTATTACGCTAACACATATCCTAATTCTATTTGATAAGTGTAATTCCACCAAAAACAACCTTAGGAATAAAATATTACCCTTTAGGTCCACTTGGATTAGATTAGGACACTTATTATTATTTTATTTAAAGAAGAGTTAAAATAGTTAAAATCAATGTTTAATAACAAAAACATTTTTAATATAGGGTTATAAATAAGATACATTCGACTATAAATATTCATTATAAAGATAAAAAAATTTCCTACATAATGGTATTTTATTTATAATTTTTATACATTAAATGATTTATTTATTTATGACACAATGATGATGTAGTAATTACCTTTTTAAAGAAATATTAACATAATTGATGTTATAAATACCCAAATAAATGTAATTTGAGACTTTTTATGAATTCCAATAATTTTATACGTTAATATGACATGTCATTATTGATTCAATTAACGTTTTTAGAACTAATCATTCTGTTATGATTTTCACAAAAATCAATTACCAAATAGTGTCGAAATTGATATAAAATAGTTTTTAAAACAAATATTATATTATTAATTGTTATTATATTCCTAAAAATCTAAGGTTCGGACAAATGACTTAGATTAGGTTATATATATTAATAATGAACCACTTGGCGTTCTTTTGGCCTGTTATAGTATTTTTATTAACCATATAGTGTAAGAAAACAAGAAGACACGGTAAAAGTTAAATTATTTTACTTAGAGTTAAGTCTAAATGATAAGGTTAAAATAGTAACCTAAACTTGTCTAAAACATATTGGTTGATATTATTTCAACCCATCCCCACATTATCTTCGAAATAAATTAATTTGGAGCTATTATAAACCGAATATGACCTTATTATAAAATAATATTTTAAGTTTTTCCTAAGGTGCCCCTATCCTCCCTTATAATAGGGCACCTCCTCCCTCTCCTCCTCTTACCACTTTGAGCCTTCAATCTCGGCCAACCCCTGCCAATTTTTCTTATCCACTTCCCTATAAAAATCCTAGAGGTATTTTTATTCTTCAAATACCATCTTCAGTGCCCTAAGACGAGGTTAATAAGAGGTGCTTCAAAGAAGAGGAGGTTCGGACACGTACGAAGCAAATCGGACCTAAGTTAAGGGAAAATCTCACAATCTCATTTTTAGCCGAGATTGTTTATACTTTGGTATTTGCTGGGGTGTATTTAACATCCACATCCATGTTTCCTCAATATGTAATATTATTTATATCCTCCTAAAATTTTTGAAATCCAATATTACTCATTGGTGAGTTTTTAGTAAAATATATGAAAGGAATCTTTTGTCGTTTTTAGTACGAGGTACTTTTTGACTTTTCCGGCCGAAGTATGAGAACAATGTTTTTTTAACTTATACAAAATTAATGGATTTTTATGATTTCAGAGAACAATATTTCCATGAATCTTCCATTACAAGTTTTCAAGTTTATTTTTAATTAACATCTTTTAGTTTAAAATTTTATGACATGTTAAGAAAGGAAAAATGTTTTTGAAGTAGAAAGGATATTTTACTCAAGAATGGAGTTTAAGAATTTTATCAAAATTATTTTCAATCTAAGATTACATAGGGTTATGATTCTATCCCTTTTTTTACAATGATTGGATTATGTTATGATGGAATTATTTTTATGATGTCCTTTTACTTTATATGGATTATATTATGATGGAATGACGTTTAAGAATCCCATTTTTATTACATGGGTTCTGCTATGATGTATAATTTATGATATTGTGGCACACATAAGAATGGTATCATTATGAGATGGGTGGGACCTATATCTCCCTCTAATGCATTTGGTAAAGATTTATATCTCATGAGATAGACATGGCTGGAACGACAAGTTAAACCAGTTCAGTGATAAAGGACTAGAACGAGGAGTGAACTTGGTTCAGAAATTGACTTTTTCTTCTAAGATAGTCTTGGAAATGAGTATTGACTACTATGAAATGATTCTCTGTGATTATGTGTGTATGACACAAAGATTCATGTTATTATTACATTTCACTAATATGGTTTATCCCATGTTATGAAATTATGATCTCTTTTGTAGGTTAAGATTTCTAGAATGTTATGTTCTTATGAATATGATGTGATTGATATTTCTTTTATTTACCCTTACTGAGCATTTGATGTCACCCTTTTGTATGTTTTCCTTTCCCCAGGTCAGGAATAAAGATATTAAGTAGGGTATTCCAAAAATACATTCTATATATGATGAAATAAATGGGAGACAATGTGGATTCTTTAGGAACCAGATGTTTATGTTTCCCAGTTTCTAAATACACTATACCTATACGGTCCTAATGTGGTTTTGTTATATGTTGTAATAAGTGTGCTTAAATTTTGAAGTAATAACAATGTATGTAAAGTATGGGTCGTTATACTATAAGAGGGAGTTTGTGATTGGGATGAGTGTTACTAAAACATGAAGTGGATATTGTTTGTGTTTTTTTAAATAGTAGTTTATTGTTATATAATTTCAAAATATTATTGTGAGAACATAGGTTATTTATAAAGAATAATATTTTTGAAATTACATGTTTTTCTGTTAAATAATTTTTATGGTAGTTATTTTCCACATGAAAAATATATTTTATTTGGTGTAAAACTCAGGAAATTGATTTAATGTATTTAGTCGTGGGTTATTGTGATTTTATAATAATGTTTATAAATTATGAAAAGATATTTTTTCTAGAAGTTATAATTTAATGAATATAATGTTAAAATATATTAGATGACATAGGGTTATTATTGATTAAAATGTAATATCTAAAACAAATATATAAAATGCGGTTGTTATTTATAAATATGTCTGCTTGAATTTTTTAAGTATTAATATTTTGAAAAAAATGAATATTTTCATTAATATTTTTCAAAAATAAAATAATTGTTTCAATACAATATAAATGGAATAATTATGATCTTTATGTGTTGAGTCAGAAACATATGTTTTTTATATTATGGCATTAATATTTTTATTTAGTAAATGTCATCAGTTAATAAATATTACAAGAGTCAATGCATTTGGAATTGAAATTATATAACATGATTTGATCAATGATTTTGGCTAGGCCTTGTTCTTGGAACCATGTTTTTTTATATTCCATGTGTTTGATGGGGATATACTATCTTCCACATGTTTTGTATAAAACTTACATGAGCCATGTTTTTTGATACCATAATCCTTGATGGGTGTTTATAGTGTAACACCCCAAGCTTCTACGATACGCTTCTCTTTGAATAATGTGATAGCGTGTGTTGTACGCAACACCGAGTTCTAACACACCATAACTAATCAAACTAGCCATTATGAATAGTAATAACTAATTTTTGAAATTATATATATATTTTAAAATGGACTTTATTTTTGGATTCAGAATATCGAATTTATCCTAAGGTGAAATTTTGGTACTTTTCGGATAACTTTAATATTTTGATTAATAGTGAAAATTACTAAATTTTAATTGAAAACAACTTTTTTAATCAAAATAATTAATAATGATAAATTATGAATTTGAGTGGTTTAAAAGTATATTTAGAATATATTTTTACCATTTAATATAATATTGTTCATTGGACATAATTTTACAATTAAACCAAACATAAACAAGTGTCAATCTTTTAATAGTTATTATCTCTTAAAAACACGCTTTTTGTTTTGACAGTGGGAATTAATTTTAAATTAGTTTCTGCCACTTCTGTGTTTTGAATTTAGAAAAATGGATTCTATATTAGGAATCAGGATGTTAAAATTGTGTAAATAGGTAACTTTTATTTTTAGACATTTTGAATAATTAATGCGGTAAATATTTTATTTACCATGGTTAAGGGTAAATCCTGTAAATGAGGGTTAAAATATAATATTATAATAATACTAAATTACCCTAAGACGTGTCCTAGCCTTATTGGTTGATACATGTTCGACCATAGTCATCTTTGGATCGATTTTGGGACCCCATGGTGCCACATGTAGGTGATAGGGACACTTTATTTTAATTAAGTTAAAATGAATACAAAAATGACACAAGCATATATCTTTTAGAAAATCAATTTTTACATAGGGTTATATATGTTGGATTGTAGATTATAAATATTAATTAGAAAGATAAAACGATTACCCACATAATTATATTTTATTTATAATTTTTAGACATTAAATAATTGAATTTATTTATGACACAATGATGATGAAGTAATTACTATAATAGTTACAAATTAAAATAATTGATATTATAAATACCCAAATAAATATAATATGAAACTTTTAATGAATTAAACTAATTTTATAAGATAATATGATATATTAGTATTGATTTAATTGACTTTGTTCGAAGTAATAAATCTGTTATGAGTTTCACAAAAATCAACTATTGAATAGTGTCAAAATTGACATAAAAGAGTTCTTAAAAAATATATTATATTATTAATTGATATTAAATTCATAAAAATCTAAGGTTCGGCCAAGAGACTTATATCATGATAGGTTCATAATTAATGGACCACTTGTGGGTCTCTTGTATGTATATAGTAAGTTTATTAACCATATTATATAAAAATACAAAGAGACATTGTAAAAGTGAAACTAATTAACTTAGAGTTAATACTTAAAGATAAGGTTAATATAAGTACCCAAACCTGTCTAAATTCTATTGGTTGAGTTTTTTTCGACCCATAACCACCTTAAAATTTAAATAATAAACTTTGGAGCCATTAAAAACCGAATATTAATTTATTATAAATTAATATTTCTAGCTTTTCCAAAGGTGCCCCTCACCCCTCTTATAAAAGGGAACTCCTCCTTCTCATTTATTCACACCTTCAAAGCCTTTTGGTTCGGCCAAACTCTGCCCAAATACTCTCCCAACTTTTCTCACTACAACCTAGAGGCCTTAGTTTGATCATAATTCCAACCTAAGGAGCCCTTTTGATCAAATCAAAAGGAAGAACCCGAAGAAGAGGTAATGTTTTCACCACCCCTTTTCAAGTTCCTTTCTTCTTCCACTTCTTCTTTCTTTCATCTTACCATTATAAAATAATAACTCCAGTATCTCACATATACTGTGATATTATTATAAATATGGTACAACCATATTCAGTATTCTATCCACCCTTTGAATAACATGTCACCATACGTGCGTACGTACGGCTTACCGTCTCCACGTCGTGGTGTAATTGTTATTAAATATATTATTATTTGGATGGGTATAATAATGATGTGTAACTCATGTAAATAATAAATATAACATGTTAATTATTCTGTATATATGATATAACATCCATTTATATATTATTTTAATATCAAAAGAATGATATTGTCGCTCGTGCGTACGTACGGACTACCGTCTCCACGAACGCGATAAGATTCATTCTCCATCGTATCGATTAAAGTATAATTATCATTTGATGATTTAAAAATGATGTTTAAGGACTTGATATCATTCTGGATATGAATAATATACAACCTATCCATTAGAATCATGGCTTACGTAACAAAACATATAAAAGAAAACAAGTAAGTTAACACCCGAAACAACGATAATACTAAGATATTATTATCAAATCAATATTAAAAGATCATATATGATATCATATTAATGTATATGATTCTTGTATAATTTAATAACAATTATTTCACCATTATACAGGAGGTTAACCTACCCCAACCAAGGAAAATTACAAGGTAAGGGTTATTTCACAATCTCTTCATTATCTGAGGTTGTTTATACGTAATCATCTACTGGGATCTCTTTATCATCCACATCCATGTTTCTTAAAAATGTATTTCAAAACATTTTTACTATTCACAAGAATATGGGTTAAAGTCATTTATACCCTTGTTTGACTTTTTATAAGAGGTATATAAAGGAATCTTTCCGTCGTTCTCCAAACAAGGTGCTTTTTAACCTTTTCGACAAAATTAAGGTAAGAATGTTTTTTTTAACTTATACGGAAGGTGCGGCTATTTTCCACCGTTATAAAATTTTCTAAGCTTCCCTTACAAACATATAAGAATATTTTCAAAGAAAATGTTTTATTTTATATTTATCTTAAATGATTTCAAAATAAAAGAGATATTTCTCTAAAAAGAGTTTTGATTTCATCTATGTAAACATCCTTTGTTGGATTTTACGCTTATGTAAAGTTTATTTATTATGATAAAAAACTTCTATGTTGTATTGAAGGTTTTGTGATATGTTTGACTATGTATGTGCTACTTTTATACCATTCATGGTTTATGGTGAAAGTATTGACATTTCGTATTCTAGTTTTAATACGAATGTTTATGTTATGTTTAAACCTTTTCATATGGGAATGCATTGGACTTAATATGTGACGGGTGGAGCCCGCTATAGCTCCTCGATGCATCGGTTGGTCTCATGAGACAAACTAGTGTCTTGGCACAAGGCCTTGGCAAAATCTTATTTATAGTCTTGGCACGAGGCCTTGGCTATGTGTTTATGATAGTCTGGCATTATGCATTCCATCATTATGAAAGTGGTTATTGTTTTTTCATGTGATTATTCGATTATTAGAATATCCATGTGAATAATTAAATGGAATTATTTCATTTTATTTATGCCATACTATGTTGAAAGTTCAAGTTTGAAAGGCTTTTGTTTTAATTATACATTGCCTTAAATGTTTATTCTTATTTATGAAAGTTTCCGCTATATTGTTATCCTTACTGGGCATTTGAGGTCACCCCTTTTCTGTGTTTTATTTCTCCCAGGAAGTGAAGAAGTAAATTATGAATGACCTGCAGGGATATTATGTGGGGATATGAGTGTGGATTATGGAGACAATATATCGTTGTAGTAGTTTTTCATTTTATGATGTAATGTAATACTTATGAATATATCTAGTGTTTCCAAGGCTACTAAACCAATCGGTCTTTAGAGATTTGATCTTTCTTGTGATCATGCCAATGTTATGTAATAATGCACCGACTCTGGGTATCTAGGGTCGGGGCGTTACAGTTGGTATCAGAGGATGTTTAGTACAAACCTTGGAAGCTATATTTAGATAAACTCTAATTAGAGCATGTAGACCTAAGATGAACTTTGAGGATTAGTATAGAAGAACTTCCTAGAATTTTGGTATTGTAAAGATTTTGTGAGTTTTCTGAGAAATACATCCTTGTCTAGATACGAGCAGGTAGAGGCGGCTCTGGCACAGATGAACCTAGGGGTAAAACCCAAAAACACCGCTTTAAGCTAGACCCGAACGGGAACTGGTGCACGACAACGGGCCTTGCTGCCCTCTTGGTTACGACACTCCTGGGGGATATGCTTAGGATAACTCTCATTTTCTTTACAAATAATTCTGAAGGGTTTATGAGTATATACTTCCTCAAAGAAAACATTTTTATGATTATGGATTATATCCATAAATAGTTCAATTTATGTTAAGTGGTTTATAAGTATGGGATTATGTATTTTGATTCATAAACTGATCTAGTTTATGCCATTGTTTAGAAATGGTGCCTAGTGGATGAAATGGAAATCTTATCAATACACGCACTCCATGTAGGGATTGACCTCCTGCTCAAGATAATTATAGTGGAGCTGGTGATGCAACTGGTGCCGATCAGCTAATCACCATACTGGGACAACTTACTCAGGTTATGAATAATAACCTTACCCGTATGGAGCACCCTGATCCACAGCATGGAGGATCAATGTTAGATCGATTCATGAGGAAACAACCACCAACGTTCAATGGTATTACAAATCCCTTAGTAGCTGAGCAATGGATAAATTCCCTAGAGAAAATATTTCAGGCTTTGGGGAGCAGTGAAAGGGAAAAAAGTTATCATGGCAGTTTACCGCCTCACTGGAGATGCTGATCAATGGTGGTCATTGATTCAAAACATGAAGGAAGATGATGAAGTATCAAATATGGAATGGAGGGAGTTCAAATATCTGTTTTTAGAAAAATACTTTCTTCGTGACCATCGAGCAGATATGGAAAGGCAATTTCTATGTTTGAGACAGAAGGAGGATGAGAATGTCACAAATTATGAGGCTAACTTTACAAGGTTAGCAAGGTATGCTGGTGATTATATACGTAACCCAATAAGTAAGATTGATCTTTTCTTTGATGGGTTAAAACCATTTCTCTGTCGAGCATTAGTCTCACAATCCTTTTCATCGTACGAAGGCGTTGTCTCATGTGCTATCAAGACCGAAAAGGAATTCTCTAAATCTTATGACTTTAAAGCAAAGAAAGAGAAGAAGAGGCCTTCTGATCAATCTGGGAATGGAAATAAGGGGAAGAAACGAAAGGTTGAATATCCATCCTGTGGTAAATGCGGGAAGAAACATCCTGGTACTTGCTTGAAGGGAATGGGAGTCTGTTACAAGTGTGGTGAAAAAGGCCGCCAAGCTCGTGATTGCAAGGGGAAGAAGGAAGCAACCAACATTCAGTGCTCCAATTGCAGGGAGATGGGGCATTATGCAAATGAATGTACTAAGCGTTAGGAGAACTTACCTCAGAAAAGGCCAAGGGATCATGGCCAGGCTTATGCTATCACTACTACTGAGGTAGAAGCTCCGAAAGACGTGGTGGCAGGTAATTTAATGGTTTCCTCAAGTTTAACAAATGCATTATTTGATTCTGTATCATCACATTGTTTCATATCTTCCCAGTTTTCTAAGAAAATTAGATATTTCCAATTTGATTTAACAAGGGAGTTTTCAGTTAAAACTCCTAAGGGAAGTATCATTGCAAAAAAAGTTTTTCGAATCAGTCCCCATTAGAGCACATAAATGTTCTTTATCTGCTGATCTCATCATCATACCTTTGATTGAGTTTGATATAATCCTCGGTATGGACTGGATTTCGGACTATGATGTGAAGATTTATTGTAAGAAGAAAGAGGTTACGATTCTTGATGATAATGATAAAGAACACCTTATCTTTAGAGCAGAATCGTCACCACCTAATTCTTATTTAGATCCACCATCAATAGCTCAACTAAATTCAATTATTGGGGAGGAAGAGAATAAAATAACTGTGGGTGAGGAATGGAATGTTCAAATAGAGGATGTACCTATTGTGAAAGAATTTGTAAATGTATTTACGAAATATTTACCTGGACGTCCTCCAGAACGAGAAGTTGAGTTTTCCATTGATTTAATTCCTGGATCAAGGCCTATATCGAAGACCCCTTACAGAATGGCCACTCTAGAGTTAGTCGAACTAAAGAAACAACTAGAGGAGTTGAGTAATAAAGGATTTATTCGCCCTAGTATTTCTCCATGGGGAGCCCCTGTTCTTTTTGTTAAAAAGAAAGATGGATCTATGAGGTTATGTATCGACTACAGGGAGATCAATGCTATAACGATAAAGAACAAGTATCCCATACCTCGTATTGATGATTTATTTGACCAACTGCATGGAGCTCAATACTTTTCCAAGATTTACCTTCGATCTGGATACCATCAGTTGTGTGTAAAGAAGGAAGACATTCCGAAGACAACATTTCAAACTAGGTACGGGCATTATGAGTTTACTGTAATGCCTTTTGGATTGACTAATTCACCCTCTGTATTCATGGATCTGATGAATATAGTTTTTAAGGAGTATATCGATGAATTTTTGGTGGTATTTATTGATGATATCTTGGTATACTCCAAAACCTACGAAGATCATGAAAATCACTTGCGCATTATCTTGAAGACTCTGAGGAGGCAGGGATTCTATGGAAATCTTAGCAAGTGTGAATTATGGCTTCATGAGATTTCTTTTCTTGGCCATATTGTCTCTAAAGATGGAATATTTATTGATCCTTCTAAGACCAAGGCAATCCAAGAATGGCCAGCACCTATGAGTATAACTGAGGTACATAGTTTTATTGGTTTGGCAGGTTATTATCGACGTTTCGTCCAGAATTTTTCCTGATTGGCTAACCCATTAACGAAGCTCACACGTAAAGGGGTTAATTTTGTTTGGACAAAAGAGTGTGAAGAATGTTTCGAAGAACTGAAGAGAAGATTAGTTAATGCTCCTATATTGACTCTACCATCGGGGAATGATGGGTTCTTTATTTATAGTGATACATCAAAGAAAGGACTTGGTTGTGTCCTTATGCAGAATGATAGAGTTATTGCCTATGCATCACGACAGTTGAAAATCCATGAACAAAACTATCCTACTCATGATCTCGAGTTAGCAGCTGTGATCTTTTCTTTGAAGATATGGAGGCACTACCTCTATGGTGAAAAATGTGAGATTTATACTGATCACAAGAGTTTGAAGTATATTTTATCACAAAAAAAACTCAACATGAGGCAAAGGAGATGGCTTGAATTACTCAAGGATTATGATTGCACGATACACTACCACCCGGGGAAGGCAAACAAGGTGGCAGATGCTTTGAGCAGAAAAGACCATGGAGTTTTGAACAATATGAGAATTGAAAGGGATCCAATTTTTATGGATCTAGTGAAGATGGACATGGGAATAACCAGGGAAGGCGAAACATCAATTCTTTTTCAAATGGTTGCCAAACCATCTTTACTAGAAAGGATTAAGAGTTCTCAGACCGATGATGAAGAATTTCAAAAGAAGATTAATGCTGTGAATGATGGGAGATTGAGAGACTTTGTGTATGAAGATGGAATTTTAAAATTTTGGAAGAGACTTTGTGTTCCCGATATACCTGATCTAAAAAGGGAATTGCTGGAAGATGCTCATAGTTCCAATTTCTCTATACACCCTGGGAGCACCAAAATATATAGAGATTTGAAGTAACATTTTTGTTGGGACAACATGAAGAGGGAGATTTCTGATTTTGTGTCAAGATGTATGGTTTCTCAGCAAGTTAAAGCTGGGAGGCAATAGCCTGGAGGATTCATGCAACCTCTTCCCATACCGGAGTGGAAATGGGACAATATTACGATGGACTTTGTCATGGGGCTACCAAAGAATCCTAGAAGGAACGATGCAATATGGGTTATTATTGATCGTCTTACCAAGTCAGCACATTTTCTTGCTATAAGAGAAGATCTACCCCTGGAACGTCTAGAAAGACTATATATTAATGAAGTTGTGAGACTTGATGGAGTACCCCTATCGATTGTTTCTGATCGTGATCCCCGTTTTACTTCAAGATTCTGGAAAAGTCTTCAGAAATCCCTGGATACTGAACTTCATTTGAGCACTGCTTACCATCCTCAGACAGACGGACAGTCAGAACTGACTATTCAAACCTTAGAAGACATGTTGAGATCTTTCTCACATGACTTTCTAGGTATGTGGGATCAATATTTACCTCTGGTAGAGTTTTCCTATAACAATAGCTTCCATTCAAGTATTCAGATGGCACCATATGAAGCGTTATACGGAAAGAGATGTTGTACACCAACCTGTTGGGATGACGTTGGTGAAAGAAAACTTGTAGGTCCAGAACTGGTGGAGGAAACGATAGAAAAGGTGAAGGTAATCCAAAATCACATCAAAGCAGCTCAAAGTAGCCAGAACAGCTATGCCGATAATCGAAAGAAGGATTTGGAATTTCAATTTGGTGATCATGTTTTAGTGAAGGTATCTCCATGAAAGGGAATCATACATTTTGGTAAGAAAGGTAAATTGAGTCCCAAATACATCGGACCTTTCGAAATTCTAGAACGAATTGGGGTTGTAGTTTACCGATTGGCAATGCCGCCAAGTCTCTCCAAAGTTCACGATGTGTTCCACGTATCTCAGTTGTGGAAATACATGCCTGACCCAACGCATGTACTCACCTATGATGAATTAGAACTAGAACATGATCTCTATTATTGCGAAGAGCCCGTCAGGATTCTTGATACGAGAGAACAAGTACTGAGAAACCGGACGACGTGTCTGGTAAAATATTTGTGGAGAAACCATAAGATGGAGGAGGCAACGTGGGAACCCGAGTAACTTATGATCAAGAACCACCCGAGTCTTTTCATGCGGCAGTATTCTAGAAATTTCTAGGATTAAATTATTTGAAGGAGGGTATAATGTAACACCCCAAGCTTCTATGGTACACTTCTCTTTGAATAATGTGATAGCGTGTGTTATACGCAACACCGAGTTCTAACACACCATAACTAATCAAACTAACCGTTATGAATAGTAATAACTACTTTTTGAAATTATATATATATTTTAAAATGGACTTCATTTTTGGATTTGGAATATCAAATTTAGCCTAAGGTGAAATTTTGGTACTTTTCGGATAACTTTAATATTTTGATGAATAGTGAAAATTACTAAATTTTAATTAAAAACAACTTTTTTAATCAAAATAATTAATAGTGATAAATTATGAATTTGATTGGTTTTAAAGTATATTTAGAATATATTTTTACCATTTAATAAAATTTTGGTCATTGGACATAATTTTACAATTAAACCAAACATAAACAAGTGTCAATCTTTTGATAGTTATTATCTCTTAAAAAAACGCTTTTTGTTTTGACAGCGGGAATTATTTTTAAATTAATTTCTTCCACTTCTGTGTTTCAAATTTAGAAAAATGGATTCCATATTAGTAATCAGGATTTTCAAATTTTGTAAACAGGTAACTTTTATTTTTAGACATTTTGAATAATTACTGCGGTAAATATTTTATTTACCATGGTTAAGGGTAAATCCGGTAAATGAGGGTTAAAAATAATATTATAATAATACTAAATTACCCTAAAACGTGTCCTAGCCTTATTGGTTGATATATGTTCGACCATAGTCATCTTTGGGTTGATTTGGGGACCCCATGGTGCCACTTGTAGGTGGTAGGGACACTTTATTTTAATAATGTTAAAATGAATACAAAAATGACACAAGCATATATCTTTTAGAAAAACAACTTTTACATAAGGTTATATATGTTGGATTTTAGATTATAAATATTCATTATAAAGATAAAACGATTACCTACATAATTATAATTTATTTATAATTTTTAGACATTAGATAATTTAATTTATTTATGACACAATGATGATGAAGTAATTACTATAATAGTGAAAAATTAAAATAATTGATATTATAAATACCCAAATAAATAGAATATGAAACTTTTAATGAATTAAACTAATTTTATAGGCTAATATTATATATTATTATTGATTTATTTGACTTTTTTCGAAGTAATAAATCTGTTATGAGTTTCAAAAAAATCAACTATTGAATAGTGTCAAAATTGACATAAAAGAGTTCTTAAAACAAATATTATATTATTAATTGATATTAAATTCCTAAAAATATAAGGTTCCGCCAAGAGACTTATATCATGATAGGTTCATCATTAATGGACCACTTTCGGGTCTCTTGTACGTATATTGTAAGTTTATTAACCATATTATATAAAAATACAAAGAGACATTGTAAAAGTGAAACTAATTAACTTAGAGTTAATACTTAAAGATAAGGTTAATATAAGTACCCAAACCTGTCTAAATTATATTGTATGAGTTTTTATTGACCCATCCCCACCTTAAAATTTAAATAATAAACTTTGGAGCCATTATAAACCGAATATAAGTTTATTATAAATTAATATTTCTAGCTCTTCCAAAGGTGCCCTTCACCCCTCTTATAAAAGGGCACTCCTCCTTCTCATTTCTTCACACCTTCAAAGCCTTTTGGTTGGGCCAAACTCTTCCCAAATACTCTCCCAACTTCCTTCACTACATCCTAGAGGCCTTAGTTCCATCATAAATCCAACCTAAGGAGCCCTTTTGATCAAATCAAAAGGAAGAACCCGAAGAAGAGGTAATGTTTTCACCACCCCTTTTCAAGTTCCTTTCTTCTTCCACTTCTTCATTCTTTGTTCATACCATTATAAAATAATAACACCAGTATCTCACATATACTGTGATGTTATTATAAATATGTTACAACCATATTCAGTATTCTATCCACCCTTTGAATAACATGTCACCATACGTGCGTACGTACGACTTACCGTCTCCACGTCGTGGTGTAATTGTTATTCAATATATTATTATTTGGATGGGTCTAATAATGATGTGTAAATAATGTAAATAATAAATATAACATGTTAATTATTCTGTATATATGATATAACATCAATTTATATATTATTTTAATATCAAAAGAATGATATTGTCGCTCGTGCGTACGTACGGACTACCGTCTCCACGAATGCGATAAGATTCATTCTCCATCGTATCCATTCAAGTATAATTATCATTTGATGATTTAAAAATGATGTTTAAGGACTTGATATCATTATGGATATGATTAATATACAACCTATCCATTAGAATCATGGCTTACGTAACAATACATATAAAAGAAAACAAGTAAGTTAACACCCGAAACAACGATAATACTAAGATATTTTTATCAAATAAATATTAAAAGATCATATATGATATCATATTAATGTATATGATTCTTGTATAATTTAATAACAATTATTTCACCATTATACAGGAGGTTAACCTACCCCAACCAAGGAAAAGTACAAGGTAAGGGTTATTTCACAATCTCTTCATTATCCGAGGTTGTTTATACGTAATAATCTACTGGGATCTCTTTATCATCCACATCCATGTTTCGTAAAAATGTATTTCAAAACATTTTTACTATTCACAAGAATATGGGTTAAAGTCATTTATACCCTTGTTTGACTTTTTATAAGAGGTTTATAAAGGAATCTTTTCGTCGTTTTCCAAACAAGGTTCTTTTTAACCTTTTCGAAAAAATTAAGGTAAGAATGTTTTTTTTAACTTATACGGCGGGTACGGATATTTTCCGCCGTTATAAAATCGTCGAAGCTTCCCTTACAAGATTATAAGAATATTTTCAAAGAAATTTTTTTATTTTATATGGATCATAAATGATTTCAAAATAAAAGAGATATTTCTCTAAAAAGAGTTTTGATTTCATCTATGTCAACATCCTTTGTTGGATTTTACGCTTATGTGAAGTTTATTTATTATGATACAAAAATTCTATGTTGTATTGAAGGTTTTGTGATATTTTTGACTATGGATGTGTTATTTTTATATCATTAATGGTTTATGGTGAAAGTATTGACATTTCGTATGCTAGTTTTAATACGAATGTTTATGTTATGTTTAAAACTTTTCATATGAGAATGCATTGGACTTAATATGTGACGGGTGGAGCCCGCTATAGCTCCTCAATGCATCGGTAGGTCTCATGAGACAAACTAGTGTCTTGGCCCAAGGCCTTGGAAAAATATTATTTATAGTCTTGGCATGAGGCCTTGGCTATGTGGTTATGATAGTCTGGCATTATGCATTCCATCATTATGAAAGTGGTTATTGTTTTTGCATGTGATTATTCGATTAGTAGAAAATACATGTGAATAAGTAAATGGCATTATTTCATTTTATTTATGCCATACTATGTTGAAAGTTCAAGCTTGAAAGGCTTTTGTTTTAATTATACATTTCCTTAAATATTTATTCTTATTTATGAAAGTTTTCACTATATTGTTATCCTTACTGGGCATTTGAGCTCACCCCTTTTCTATGTTTTATTTTTCCTAGGAAGTGAAGAAGTAAATTATGAATGACCTGCAGGGGTATTATGTGGGGATATGAGTGTGGATTATGGAGACAATATGTTGTTGTAGTAGTTTTTCATTTTATGATGTAATTTAATACTTATGAATATATCTAGTTTTTCCAAGGCTACTAAACCAATCGGTCTTTCGAGATTTGATCTTTCTTGTGATCACGCCAATGTTATGTAATAATGCACCGACTCTGGGTATCTAGGGTCGGGGCGTTACATATAGCATCCACCAACATTAGCTAATATTGGTATACAAGTTCTCTCGGTGACTCGGTTTGTGAAAAATTTCTTAAAGATCATCTTTTTATTATTTCATTTAATAATTTGATATCCTTCGCCTATAATATATGATATAATTAAAATTTGTCTTTCTTTGTTTATTTAAGGGTTTATTGGAATTATTTTGTACACCCTTTATATACACAACTTGAGTTAATACATATTAAATTCACGGTGATGCAGGTAAGGGTGAAAACTCTAAATAGACATGAGATGATTTTAGAAGACATCATTAAGTTGATTTTATATGTTTTAATGTCATGTTTATTAGTTTAATTATATTATTTTCTAGCTATTTTGGTTTTATTGTATATTAAATTTTCAATTGGGATGTATTTAATATATACCCTAGATTAATTCTTAATTTGAAAAAAATAGATTTAGTTTCATACATCAATTTATATTTTTATCTTTTATATATAATACTTATGATTATTGAGTTATTTACTTTAATATTTTACCATAGTGGATTATTAAAGGGAAAACCACTCGAGGTATAATACTTTACTACCCTCTGGGCCAGTCAGTAACCTCTGAAATCCAAATACTACATTCCCTAGGGACACAGTGATTTATAAGCCCTCATGCATATATCGTATTAGAATAAAAAACATATAAATCACTAGAAATTATATGTGTATTGTTTATTTTTTACTCTATGGACATTTAATTGATATTAAAAGTATATTATGGACATTTAGTAAATTATTATTATATTCATTCCTTCTTGAGGAACCGATGATGAACAATTTTTTCATAGGATAATTGATTCATTATCTTATAAGTAGTGTTTTTTCATCTCTTCATCAGTAACCACTTTTTCCAACAATAAATAGACTGCTTCTTTATCTTCAACATAACCATCAACTATATACCTCAAAAAACAAAAAACAAATAATTCATGCATAAAGAATTTAACTATCACCTACTTATTATCATTATAAGTTAACCCCTAAAATGTTGTTATTTTATTTATCCTCAATCAGTAGATATTTCAAAACCTATAAAAATACCAAAGATGGATATTTGGAGTGATATTACATTAAAAAAAATGAAGATAATAATGATTGAGGTTTTAATGAGGTTATCCAACCATCTATGAGTCCAACTCAATTAATGACTCATCAATATGACATTGAACAAGATTTTAGAAATATAAATAATGGCTGAACAAAAACATTCCCAAATGACTCACCTCTATTATTTCCTAGTCATTTAAGTGGAAAACGAAATGTATTTTTAAAAATACGAAGTAAAATATAAAAAATTCCCAAGCATGGAAGTGGTGGTTGGAGAAATGGACCCCTCCTTGACTATTAAGGATCTCCCAGTATGATCCATGATCCACCCCAGAGCTCTACATTATGTTTCCACACCCATTGATTTTCCATGATCCAACCCAGATCTGAAAAATTTTAATCACACACAGTGTCACAACATTTTGATACCCGTAACTCTTCAACATGATACCCCACATGTTCTAAAATTTCAAACCCAGACCATACCCAACTCTTTGAATCCTAATTTGAGGCCACCAATAACATATAAAGTAGTAAAAAATTATTAATATACACAATATTTAATACTACCCTTATTGTATATATTTTGGGTATTGAATATTTTATATGAATTCTATATGACTATGGATTTAATAGCTCTTCCAAATTTCTATAATTGATACAAAATTAAATAGAAATTGAAAATGTATATTGACATCAATACTTTTCAGTGTTATTTCTGGATCTATTTTAAGAAATTTAATATACATGATTTCATTTATCTTCATAATTTCATGTTTCCATGGAGTCTGGAAAAAAATAACTTACATATAATCCTTGGATTCATTTACCCTATCCATGAATTCTTTCACTTGATGATTCCTGGAATGTTCTACATCTTGGTTCCCCGTGTATTTTCTAAAGAAGTGAGTCATGTTTAAGGTAATTAAGAGTTTGTTTCCATTTCATATTCCTAACTTCTATTAAATTATTATATGATTTATAAATCCCTTATCTTAGTGATATCAAAGTTATGACATCATCAGTTTGGCCATCTATTTTGGTGTAGCATGACATAAAAAAACTATAGGGATGAGATCCATGTTCTCGTCTTCTTTTATAGATCATTTTAATTTTCTTTCTTTGGTTTTCTAGTGGGTGCGTTTATTATGTACGATATATATTTATATAGGAAAACCTTATTTAACATATTTATATATTTTTTCAACTAGTATATATGAATCTCTTTCCCTATTTAGTAATAGTTAGGTGTTGTAAATTTTTTTAATATTGTGTAGGCACATTGTGATATACATGTATAAAATCCAGATCACATTACCGAGAAACACACCTCAGTATGTTAAGGTTTTGATTGTGTTTTTAGAATTTTTAATTTCCAATTGATCCATTGAAGGGAGAATAAAATGTCCATGTCCTAAATGAAAATTTAGAAGATCATTGAAAATAGTTGAAATTTATGAACATTTAATATTGAAGTAATTCCCTGGTCAATATTTGTGTGGGATTTTTCATAGAGAATCTAATGTTACAGAAAGGTTGAGCACTAACTTCAATCCATAGAATGATCTCCCAACTTCATCAAAAATGGAAAATGAAATGAAAAACCATAAAAATTATGCATTCAGCCCTGCAAGATACCACCATCAATGTCAAAACATATTAGAACAACCAGATGAGGGTGCTACAAATAACAACATGACAAGTGATGTTTTTGAGACTGTAGGACAACCTTATCAAGATTGTAACATATCAGTGGATATTTCTATTGATTCGGAGGAGACTAATGTAAGAGAAAACTTCAATGAGGAAAATACATATTGATGATTTAGTTGATGATGGAAATCAAGTGTTGTATAGTGGATGTTTGAAATATTCAAAACTTTCTTTTCTGCTGAAGTTGTACCATATTAAATGTCTATGTGGAATTATGAATAAATCAATTTTCATGATATTGGAATTTTTGTGTGATGCATTTCTTGAAGTAAACATCCCCAAGTCTTTTTATGATATGAAAGAAGTTTTTAACAGGCTTAGTCTAAATTATACAAAAACACATGCATGTCCCAATGATTGTATGATTTATTGGAAAGATGATACAGTTAGAGAGGATTGGAAAAAATGTTCTTCTACTAGATGACAGTCAATGGGTGATGTTGGAAGTCTGAATCAACATACCGTCATGAATAAGAAGAAAAGTAACACACCTGAAAAGGTTTTGTGTTACTTTACTTTAAACCCTCGATTATAAAGATTATTCATGCCATAGAAAACCACCAAACACATAAAGTGGCTTTCTGAAGATAATTACAATGATGGGTTAATGAGAAATCCACAAGATTGAAAATCGTAGAAGAAATTGGATTCATTACATCAAGATTTGTCAGCTGATCCTAGGAATGTACGATTGGGATTGGCTACAGATGGATTCAACGCATTTGGGACTTTGATTACCAGTTATAGCATTCGGCCAGTTTTTTTGATCCATTACAATTTGCCTCTCTGGATGTGTATGCAACAAACATATTTTATCATTTTGATGATTATTCATGGAATAAAATGTCTGGAAATGATATTTATGTATACTTAAAGCCTTTAATTAAATAATTAAACGAGTTGTGGAGAAACGGTGTTGAGACATTTGATTCTTCTTCCAAACAAATGTTCAAAATGCATGATGATTTAATATGGACCATTAGTCACTACCATGGGCTTGGGAATTTATCTGGTTAGAACACCTACATGGGTCTGGCTTGTCCGGTTTGTAATGTTTATTTGAGCCAAAATGTCTACCTCATAGTATAGAATGGTTCATCTTGTGCCATCAAATATTTCTCGATGTATCTCATAGATTTCGGATGAACATATCAAAATTTAATGGTTTCATTGATTGTAGACCACCTCCAAAGTTGTTAACTATTTTTGAAGTATTAATATAACTTGGAAATGTTGAAACAGAATTTGGGAAGGTTCATCATTTGATTGATAGTGGGAAACGGGTTTGAAGTGCATCTTCATGAGAAATTGGATTGCAATAATGAAAGAAAAAAAGTATATTCTTCAATCTTCTGTATTGGGAATTTAATTTTTTATAGCATAATCTTGATTTGATGAATTTTGAGAAGAATGTATGTGAAAAATTTATTTTGACATTCCTTAATGAGCATGGAAAGTTGAAGGTTCATCTCAATTCTCACAAATACTATCAAGTAATGAACATAAAACGTTATCTCTAGTTAGATGAGAATCAAAAGTATGATCTGGAAATTTTTGCAATGAAAAATAGGGATAAAGATACATTTATTAAAATTTTAAAGAGTGTGAAGGTATCTAATGGGTATTCAATTAACATCTCGAGGTGTGTTGACTTGAATAATCCAAAGTTATATGGATTGAAAAGTTCCAATTCACATATTTTGTAACAATTGTTACTACCATTGGCATTGCGTACATTGTTACCGAAAAACATTAATGTTGTTTTACTCCAATTCTATACATTTTTCAGACATGTATGTGAGAAATCTCTATATCTATTTTAGCTTGACATCCTCCAGGATTGGTTTTTAATGACCCTTTTTGCAATATATATGATCTTTCCTCCATCATTTTTTACTGTCATGATGTATTTAACGGTGCATTTGGTTGCGGAAGCCAAATTAGGAGGCCCCGTTCATTATCGATGGATGTATCCAATTGAGAGGTACTTTATTTATATGTTTTTTAGTTAATTAAACATTATTTGGAACTTAATTAAATGCATAATTATGTTTATTTTATTTCACAAATATCTTAGGCATTTGAAATCATATTTGAGAAATAAAGATCAACCAGAAGGCTCTATTGTTGAAGGATATTTGGCAGAGGAGTGTCTTACCTTTTGTTCTAGATACTTGGATGATATTGAGACAATATTTAATTGAGTTTTACATGTTGATGAAACATTGAATCAATCTTAAATACATCAGAAATAAAAAATATTTCCTACTATTGGCCGACAAGTTGGGAGGACCTCAAATGTGACATTGACAGAATTGGAATTATTACAGGCACATAGATATGTGCTGCTAAATAGTGAAATTTTATATCCATTTATTAAAGATTTGATGATACAAAACATGATATGAATGATAGGCTTAACAAAAAATGAGAGAGATATAATGAAAGCTATTAATAACGAGCTTGTAGAATGGTTTACACGATGTGTAAGTTCATAAATATTGAAATAAATTTGAATATTAGTTTGACACATATATTTTGTAAATCTAATGAATTATATTTTTTTTAGACCATGAATACTGATACTCGAGCAGATTTTTCAGAATATTTTAAGTTTCTTGCTCGAGGTCCTCTAAAAAAAGTTATAATGTTTGACGCTTACAACATGAATGGCTTTAGATTTCATATAGTTGATTGAGAAGAGGGTTTGAAAACACAGAATAGTGGTACATTTAGATTTTATGAGGTGGGATACTATGGAAAGCTGTCTGGTATTATTGAATTAAACTATCATAGGAATTTTTCAGTTGTTTTATTCAAAGCCAATTAGGTAGATATTATTAGAGGTGTTAAAATAGATTCCTTGAAATTTACTTCTATAAACTTCTCTCTCTTAATGGATGTTGTTGATCATGAACTTCATGATCCACATATCTTATCATCACAAGAAAAATGGAATATTATGTGAATGATGTTTTGGATAAAGGGTGGAGTGTAGTTTCTCAGGTAATACAAAGTGATTTGTATGATATAGGTTCTGAAGTTGAAGATTTGAACTCTGAATTTTAATCTCATAAATAACAAGAAGAATAATTATTTGTCCATCATGATATTGAAAATATTAGTCTAGAAAGGATGAATGAATTAGATAAAGTAATGGATAAGGAAACATACATGATTGAAGTGGGAGATGATTATATGTACAATTATTTATTCATTCAGCAACCACTTATTTCATTTGTGTAGTCAGTCATTATCATTTTTATGTATATTTAGTATGTTAGTACTGGGCATCAATTATCATTTTTATTTTTTTCCTGCAAAAGTTTTTTGAAATATATGTTCTGAAATTAGTTTTATTTGATTAAATTATAGGAATTATAAGGAGGAAGTGATACACTGTTTCATCCACAACTGTGACAGATGACGATCCATCTGTCTCCCTCCCTACGGTATCTAAGCCATTAGCTGATTTCTCCGTTGCACCATCTCCCCTTGCACCATCTCTCACACCCTCTGTGATCATCCCTTTAGAAGTTGAGTCCTCAAATCCCCCATCATGAGCCTTAGTAGCGGGGTGGAGGCGCACCAGTTCTAGTTCGTCATGGGTATACTAGAGGGTCGCTGTTATAGGTACAAATTTTAATATAAATATATTTATTGAAATTTTTTTACACAAATTGTTTGTTCATTAAAGATGAAAAAATGAAACTATGGAGAAAAATATAAAAAGTTCATATGTGTGTAATATAAATGTATTGAAGATATTTGTACCATTTGATTCATATGGGGTCCCTAGAGATGACGCCCTATGATTACTTGGCCAAATTCTAGGCCAGTTGGTAGTGGAGCCCATTTCCCATCCAATTTCTTATGATGATTTGAGAAATTTGCCTCCAAGTTGGAAAAATTAAGTCTTTGATTTCCAAATAAAGGTATTTTTAATACATTATGGTGTAATTGAATGTCATGTTATTAATATGTTAAAAATAAATTTCTGTATGGAGATGTTTTTCCACTTTATAGTTGCTAATGTGATAGCATGAAAGTGGACGTTGAAAAATCCAAGTAAGAAATGGAATGACTTCAAATGGAGATTTTGGACCAATTTCAATGATACTACTTCCACCATCTAACAAATCTATGAGAAGGTACCCAATGGGGTACCCAAAGAATAGAGGAATGTTTTTTTTGAAAGACATCATGGAGAAAAGCATATGGTATTTAAATATAAATTATTATATTAAACTCATTTTAAATTTATAAATGTATATAAAGAATACATGAAATTGAATACCTTACTATAAAATTTCATTTTAGTTATTTTAGGATCTCTCAAGAAATAATTCATCGAGTTGGGCTAATCAAGTCATCCCTCAAACTACGGGGTCAAAAAGCTTTTCTAGATGATGATCGACTCTGGTAATATTTTCATTAGTTTAAATATTTATAAGACAATATAATATGTTTATTACATAAAATTCTTGATTTATTTTTATTTAATGCAGTTATAGAGTTTAGGACAGAAAGAATCCCAAACTGAAGTGTGGTTGGATGTTCACAAAAAATCTAATGGATGTTTTGTTAATAAGCCTGCCAAAGAAGTTGTGGTATGAACTCATTTATTCCTTATAATAACTTATTATTAATTTTTATTATATTAATATATATTGATATTAGATTTATATGTAAAAATTAAATATCTATGGAATAAAAATCCTGGTCATTCCAACTCAGTATCCCTGGATGAACTAGTTGCTAAAGTCCTTGGGAAAGAGTATCTTGGTAGAGTGCACAAGATGGGTTTTGGACCCGTACCATCTGAGGTTTTGGCAAGCCACTGGGGATTGCAGCTGCATCTACTCTTGGTTGTTGTCATTCCATACCTGGATATACTCAGAGAGAGATTGCTTCTCTTTGAAACATAGTGCAAGAACAAGGGACATAGACAATCGATTTGCAAAAAGAGTTGACTGATATACATCATCATATGAGTAGATATTCCCCTGGTGGTAATGAATCGACTAATGGTGGGCAGGTAAATCACAAAAATTCAAAATAATTTAGTTTTCAAACTTTTATTGGTTTTATGTTTAAATATAAATATGTAATATTATTTAATTTTAAATATAATGTTCTTAAGTGTGGTAGACGAATGTGCATGTGAAGCTAGAGAGGGTGACGATATGTGTTCTTCATGGGACATTGATTAGTTGTATTGTTGATATGTTGGAAAAATATTGCAACAGTCCATTTGTATGTGTATCATTTGTGGCACAAATTTTCCACCAAACATTTTCATGACCAAATATTTTCTTCATTTATCATGGTTCATTTTATTTATTTTTTTGATTTGTGATGTTTCCTTTTATTTATTGATTTCTTGAGTGTGGTATACACAATAAATGTCGATTCGTTATTATATTGATTTTTTATGAATCATTTTTCTTAAATTTATTAGGTTTGTTTTCCCTGGGTGACCATCCCACGTCAATGAATTATAGGATCTCATAAACTCATCTCTTATAGAATATGTGACCATTACCATGCTACGAACTATAAACAATCCATGTATATAAAAATTAAAACCCGAAATAGATTCAAATTCTTCCAACCTATCACGTGTCATGATACATTCCAGAACAATATTCTAACTTGTCTTTACTTGTTTAACCAATGAAGAAATTATCTCTAAGTATACCCACATTGATTCCCCTAAACCCTCAACTACACCCACCATCTAGTTTTACAGTGAAGATAATATATTCTATTATACTAATGAAATCAGTTCTCCCATATCCTACATTTTCTAGCCCAATGCATTTACCACTACATTTCCATTTATAAAATTTAAAAATATTGAACATCAAAATTTTCTATTTTCCATGGTATTCAGGATACTCTTGGCCTTTTCTACTTTCTATGAGACTCATTTCTCTCTATTCTTCTTTTCTTGAATATGAGATTCTAGCACATTGTCAATGAATAAGTATTCTCATTTGGTAAATTGTGTGCTTACAATTATTTTTTCCACTATTCTGAGACACATATATTTCCAGGTAAATGATTCATGATCATCTCTAACTGTGTTCCATCCTTGCCTCACCTAGTATCCTTCTTCAACCAAACCATATGGTTTTCTGAAGATAACCACATGGATTCACATGAACATTTTCCTATCATGAAACCATTTAGAGGCTTCTATAAATCATGAAACCCAAAAGCAAACAACCTAAGAATTCACCCAATAAAATAATATCTCGAAAAGAATTAAAGAAGGGTAGAATGTAAAGCTTAAGGCCCCTGGAAAACATTAAGTCATTATAATCTCAGCCTCTGAGGATTTATCATCCTTGAGTAGTGCCTCTATATTTCACACCCAAAAAAACTAGGGATATTGAGCTTGCACATCATATTTTCACTTTTAAGACTCTTCATGCATATGTACATGCTCTCATATGACTCTAACAAGTGAAATTTTCTATCTTAAAAACATTTCCTCACTACATTCCATGATTCACACTGAGTGCTCCACAAATGTTGGGTAAGTCTCCAACTGGAATTAATCATAGTTGATCACTTAAATTTGCTCAAGAATGTAAAACTAACTATAAGAGACAAGTAAAACATCATACATTCTTTGATATTGTGGAGGAGATTCCAAATAGAATTCCACTATCATGACACTCTTGACAATCCCGAACAACCCCATAAACTTCAGTGCCAGCATCCTTTGCTTCTGCCATCATCGATTCCCTAATTGAGAAGCCTCCCATTATTAAACTCAAACACCCACAATGAATTACATGTGTTGCCTCATAAAAACATCATATGATATCTATTTTAAAAGATAACTGATTAAATACTTCTTGATCTAGTAAAATCTCACAAATTCCTCTAAAATCACGAACAAACCAGAATTACTACCTCCCATCTTAATGCTAACATAGTGTTGGCATTATTTTCCTGAAATATGACATACATTCTTGTTTATAATTTTATTTAAAGGTCTAATGGCCATGTGATATGTTTATCTGCATTCTACTTCCCACTTAATGATGCATTTGGTTGTTTTTAATGAAGCATATCTTTTATTATTGAATGTAGTTTGTATCCTGTTGGTTTTTTGGTATTGTTGGAATTTTTTTCAGGGCACTGGTACAACAGCTACAGAAACCGCTTCATTTTTTTGTAAATCTATTTTGGCGGTGGTTTTAATCACCACTAAATGTAGGTATTTTTCTATTATAGGCATTTCTAACCACTACTACGGTCTTAAATATAGTGGAGGTTAAAACCGCTTCTATAGTGTCATGTCTTCCACATGCATTCGTAGTGGTTATAATGTTTTTAACGGCAGTTTTTCCAGTCATGGTCTTCCTTTTTTAGTGGCGGTTAAAACCGCCGAGAAATGTGCCAACTACACCGATTCCTATAAACTGCCACTAAATAACTTTACCCTCCTCCAATAGTTTTCTGACACGCAATTTAGTGGCGGTTTTTGGAAACCACTATAGAAGAATATAGTTGCGGTTGAAACTGCCTCCATATCCAAAAATAACCACTGAGAAATTGTAATTTTTTTTGTAGTGTTAGTAAGGGTGTATTTCATAAACTCATAATTATTTAGGATTGTTTTATCTTGAGTTCTCCCTTGGGAGAATAATTATATATTTATACCATAAACCAAATATATTTTATTCTATAGTAATTCTGGAACATTTCATGTGATAGTACTATTTTTCATCTCATTGGTACTTAAAGTAATTGTGAAAATGATTTCAAGAAAATATGGAATAATTTATCTCTTCAGTTGGAAATTGATTTTCTTCTAAATCAATGTTTTATTAAAAAGTTCTTCAAATTTTTTTAAAATTATCCAAATTATTTATTAAAGAAAAATTTAATCATGTTTTATTTTTTTGATTTTTTTTTGAAAGTAATATTCTTATTATTTTAAAGACAAGGCCCATTTTTATTTTACTTAATATTTGAATAGAATCTTGATTTTATCATGTAGGTAGGAATGGAATTTTCCACCATCATTATCAATCAATTTTTTAATGATTCCTTTATAAGTTCGAAATATTTTTTTCAAAGAAAATTACTTTCAATTTTTTTGGGAAATTTTAGTATAAAAATGATATTTTCAATGTGAAATGTTGTTTTCCTCAAAATGGATTAAAGGATCTTTTCATGGAATTTATATACATAAAAAACAATAAATCTTATTCTATTTATGCTCCACTAGGGGTATATTGTATAAATACAAGCATTATTATTTTTCCAGATGGTTTGTGATCATTTGTACTGGGGAGGTACCAATATCATAATATTCATATTACAATAGATGGTTTATGATTATGCTTATTTATTGGGGTAATTATCAAAAACTCGGATGCTATTATTTAAATATGAATATTTTGGTTTATTATATTTCACTCCTTTGATATGATGATTTCATTGGAATTAGTAAGTGAAGGGAAGTGATTTATGTAGACCATTGATGCATTAGTAGGTCTCATTATGAAATCTAGCTTCGGTTTTGGGATTTGGTCTTACCCATTTATGTAAGATGTCTTGGAATAAGGCCTTGATTGTATGGTTATGATTTACATCACCATGAATTTATTAATTAGGATATTATTCATTGATGTTCTATGTGATTATTAGATTAGTTAGAATATCCATTGTTAAGTTTAAATATCATTTGATTATTGATATGGAATTATTTTATCATGTTTTAATCATTCCATATCATTATACATGTTAATGAAAGTGTTAAATGGAAATTTTTTTAGTTACTAAACTTTACATATTTATTATTTCTTATGTATTCATGATATATTCCTTTGTACAGATACCCTTAATGAGAACTAGAGCTCACTTATTTCTTACATTTCATTCACGATTCTTAGATGGGTATTAAGATTGATATTAAGGGTTATTCTAGTTGAAATAATGATTAAATAAAATATAATACCATGATATATTTTATGTTTTGAATTGAAATGTTGGATAAAAATATATATCTAGTTTACTAAGACTATAAACAATTAAGTCCTTCAATATGTGATTCCATATATCTTATACCAATGTAATAAAGTAACCACTGACTCCGCGATACTAGGGTCAAGGTATTTACAATTGGTATCATATAAAGTTTAAAATAAACCTTGAGAACTATATTTTAGAAAACATATAATAGGGAATATAACCCTATATAAAAACTGAATATAGTTATAGAATAACATCCTAATGATTTTTTAAGGTAGATATTATGTGGGTTTTTTTATAAATACACCTCGATCTCGATAATAAAAGTGGATGTATTTTTGGAGCCAATGTATATTGGGAGAGTCACTCCAAAAAGATGATTTGGGCTTAACTCAAGCATTACATGGTGTGCAATAATTGTCCTTATTATGCAACTGGTTCAGAACACCCATGGGATATGTTTTAGACAATTCACATTTTATTTATATTCAATAATGAAGGATTTAAATTGATTATGATAATAAATATCCTAGGTTAAAGCATATGTGTATTATATTTTAGATAAGGATTCATGATTTAGACATCCAATAAATGATAATATGGTTTTTCCACCATGATTAATTTTTCTTACAATAGGATTTTATGTTTTATTTATTTGATGTAAATTAAAGGAATCATGTTAATATTAAATAAAAAGAAAAATGTGGTGATTATGAGAAACCAAATGAGATGATGATTATTGTAAATAATATCATCACTATTCCTAATAAATTATAATGAAAAACGATTAACAACATGCCCCATAACCAACTCTCACACTCACAAAAAAACAGAAGTATGGAGTTTTCAAGGAATTCGAGTGATGAATACCATATAGGAATGAAGTAATGACTTAATTCATTTCATAAATGGGGAAAGAGATGCCTAGAAAAGTGTCTTAAATGAATTGGAAAAAAATTTTGTTTGGAAAAGAAGGACATAAGGAAATGAGTTTCTAAAGAAAAATTAAGAGTATTATAGAAGGAAATAAAATTTTTCTTGGGATCCATTAATAGTTCATTATCTCAAATATGGGGAACTTGGGTATTATCTGAGTCAATAACATCTTTTAAAGGTTAAACCTTAGACCAAGGATAAAATAATGTCACAGTAAAATAGTTGATGTATTTATGTATTTGGATTTAACAATTAAATTGTATAAGAATTTTTATCAATGGTATTTTGGTTATAATAATCGAAAATAATCTATGGATTGTGTTGAATTTTTGAAGCCCATATGTTTGCATTAACTTAAGAATTATGGATTCCATCATGGGTTTATCTATTTATGTTTTATCATATGTTCAAAGTCTTAAAAACCTTTTTTCAGATTTTATATTATGGGATTATACCAATATTAAGGATATTCTTTCATACGTTTATGGTAATATAACCCATTTGTTTTATATATGGTTTAGTGAACTTGTTATTTAAGAAAAGTATGCCTTTGAATTTTTGAGGAATAAGTTTGAAGGTATGGTTATTCTTTAGGGTTTATCTTGTATTCAATGTTGAGGTAATTGCGAGTTATTAAAAATTGGTAATGTTGTAGAAATTTTATTAATATTGTTTTAGAAAAATAAAAACATGCATTTCGGGTGAGAACCCATCGTATCCAGCGAGGCCATGGGGCTTGAACCCATAAATGAAGGGTGATAAGGGTTTATCATTTACCATTAGCCTACATGACATTCTGGTTGATATGAAATCACTTTTACCTAAACTATTTTATGAAAAAATAAGTATGGAATACATTAAGTTGATATTTGGGTGTTGTTGGATAACTCATGCTAACAATTTTTTATTTTGAAAATATCTGAGTAAGGGATTTTCATTCTTTTATGAATCATATGACCCTTTAAAATTTAATTTTTGTGCTCCTGGAATAAAAAAAACAATTTTGGGATATTTATTTAATGGAGTAAGAGATGAAGAGGGTGTTGATTGAAGTATAATTGAAGGATGAAACTATAATTATGTAATAAAAATATATCCAGTAATTATATTTCCTTATATTATTGTACAATAAAAGAATTCTTAAACTTTAGGAAAATGATCTTGAAAGATAAATTATCATATCACCTTCTTATTTGATAAATAAAATTTATTCTAAATAATTATTTTTTCATGGTTTTTAGGTAATTAAATTTCCATTAATAATTCCCTTTTTGTGATCAAATATCTCTATCACTCTCTATGATTATTTACAATTTTATTCCATGTCCAAATCATCCCTTCACACCAATGTTATCCTAATTTGAAACATAGCGTTGTATTATTCTAGATAATACTTGTAATTACCTTTATTTCATATAAATAGAATGTTTTATTAACCCTTTTTATGAAGTTTGTTTCCAATTAGGGTATTTTCAATTGTCAAAACATTAATTTTGAATTCAATATTAAATTATGAGGTCAAAATTTATTTACGAGTGAAGAATGTAATGCCTCGAGATTTTAATAGGTAAAAATTATGGTTGATAGTGTATGTGACCTAAAAACCCAATATTAAAAGACCTAATAAATATATTCCAATATATTTAATCTCTTTAATGAATTGTGTTACATAGAATATTCAGTTTAAAATAAACGTGATACTCTATCAAAATATGATTATTTTAACATGACCATTACAAAAAAGTCATTTACTAGGAGGGAATAAAGAGAACTAAATGAACTATGAAAATAATGTTTTCAGAAATTTGAATAAAATAAATTCAATGGTTATATTTTTATTAGAAATTAAATAATAACCTTTTAAGAAAATGTTTTTATAAAAAATGTATCTTTCTAAAATTCAGTTTTTTCATGATTTAGACACATAATTTAAAGATAATTTTAATCAAAATTAGAAAAAATGGACAAAATAAAATTAATTTTTGAAGTCTAAATTTCATAATTACTTTTGGGTTAATTTTTAAATAAATTCCAAAAGTATTAATTTTTTATGAATAGTGAAAAGTATTGATTTTTATTTAAAACAGCCTTTTAATTTAAATTATTTACAATGATGAATTATATTTAAAAAATTATTAAATTAAAATTAGATCATTTATTTTAAAATTTATTTAATTTATATCATTGGGATGAGTTTTATTTTCAATTTCAATATAAAAACTTTCAATACTTATGAGAAATTTTCTTGGGAAAAACTATTTTTCATCGCGTCAATATGATTTCTTTTAAATTAAATTTTGAAAATTATGTGAATTGAATTTAGGAAAATAAATTCCATATTTTTATTAAAAATAATTAATATTATCTAAAATTCAACTTCTGTTTTGAAAATAATTAATTGTGAAAACAATAATTATTAATTACCGTAGTTATAGTAAAAACTAATTTTCCGGTGGTGAAAATAAAATCTTAAGGGTTAAAAAGACCTACCAACTTTTCAAATCCCCAATTTCTAGACATATGTAAACCTTATCACTTATATGGTTTGTTAATTATCCATTTCAGGGTCTTTTTTCATGATACAAATATTGGTATCACCTTTTCTTTTCAGATATTTGAAGTGTGTCATCTCCTCCACTTGTAAAAGGATACCCACTCTCCCCACCAATTCATACATAAAAAAACATTTTGTTTGGAAAATACCTACCCAAATCCCAACCGTGATTTCCTAACCACTTCTTATATTCTTTAGTTTGATTAGGAATCTATTCTAATGAAGTTTTAGGTGTAAACATATACATTATCTACAAAGAAAATGTAATTTTATTCAAAATGTTTATTTGTTTTATTTATTTTCCATATTCATAAAATAGTCATAAAATTTTCTAATATAATAATAATATTATCCAATATATATTTATATATTATTATGTTAATTTAATTACCTAGATACATCTCCACTTCCATCAAATAGAAAGTGAACTCATCGATAGTGTGTACGGTGGAGTACCACCTCATGAGCTGATGTAATTTGTTTTCAATCACCATATTTTAAGCATGGATATAATTAGGTATTTAACATATTTATATGATATTAATTAAATTATTATTCTTATTTATTTATGATATCACATAAAACTTCATGCTTTCCATTATTTGGGGGGACGCAACAACATTACTCTTGTGTATTGCGGACTTTCGCCTATCGAAAGGATGTGATTCGTTTTTCACATATAATTTACATGGATGTTATTAGGGATAAATTCAATTAAATATATTTTATATTTATAAACTAACCATACTAATATAAATATAATATCACATATAACTTGTTACCTTTAAATATATTGAAAAACACTAACATCTCTCATGCGTACGTGTGGACTACCGCTTCCACATAACGATATGAAAAAAAATTCATTTAATTTTTAAATGGATGGTAATAAAGTTGGATTTTATTAATAGAAATTTTATTTATAAAATAATACTTATTTAATAAAGGTTAATTAATATTTATTTTTCTTTTTTTCCATCCATCAAGAAATGGAAACAGCATTCATGCTTACGTACGACCTACCATCTTTATGAACGATGTAATCCATTTACTATATCTAGATTTTAGATATTTCTATAAATAAATATATAATGAATATAATGAATATATATATATATATATATATCCAAGTTTTATATTATGGGGATTATTAAACCATGATCAATGTAACAAAGAAAAAAATTACTCAACCAAAACATATATGAAAAGCATTGCAATTATCCACTAAAATAGTCAATGTTTCATGTAATTGCTAAAAAATGGGTAATAAAAGACTATAATTAAATGATATATGTAAATATATATATAAATATGTTTTTTAATATATTTATAATAAACAAATATTTATTATATGGTAGGTCCAAACCCAAATGAAGGAATTCAGAGCAAAGGTACGGTATTTTTTCCCAATTTCCTTTTATTGAGGAATATTGTAATGTTTTGCACTTAATTTATTCTATATGGTGTATATAATTCCCCTTTTACATTTATTATCAATAATAATTAAATAATACTATTGTTTTATGTTTCAATTTATATTATTTCATCCAAATGTATTTGAATTTAAGTATACCAAGATGTAAACAATTTCACAATTCAATTTATTTTCATTGGGTTGTATTATTTATTAATTATATTTGATATTATAATATTTTGTGTTTAATGAAATTTAATAAAATTTTATTTTATTTACATTTGTTTAATGTGGATTTAAATTTGATACACATAATCGATTCATTTATTATTACTCTCATCAATATTATGATCATTGTAAGGATTTATCATCTCACTTTTACTTCCGTGAAACATATGTCATACACCACATTGTTCTATTGTGTGGTGTATAAACTAACCATTTTTATATTTTACATGATGAATATATATATATATAATTTGAAATTATTTATTTCATGGGGAATATGATTCAAAAATTACAAAATTGGTGAGGATTATTTCACAATCTCAACATTATTCGGGATTGTTTGTGTTTAACTATACATAGTGGAATTACTTGATATTAATATATTAAAGATAATATTTTTGATTATCTGGTTATTGATGAACTTTTCAAGTAATAGTACCATTTTCCCAGTATTTAGAACATAAAATTATTAAGAAAATATTTCTAATAAAATCTGACTTTATTTATCTCTTCATTTGGAAATCATTTTTCTTCTATTACATGTTTTCTAAATATGTTTTCAAAAATGTTTTTAACCTTATAAAATGATTTATTAAATAAATTTTTACCCATTTTTTAATTTTTTTAAATAATTTTTTACGTAATATTCATGTAAATTTCCAAATAAGGCCAATTTGGATTTTATTGATAATATAAAAGAAATATTTGTTTTAATGTGTATGGAATGAATGGAATTTCCCACTATTATGAGAAATAAATGTTTTAAACCTTTCATTATAAGTTTCAATGGATAATTTCAAATGCATCATTTTCTAATTTTTTGTAATCTTTTAGTTTTAAAATAAGATTACTAATTTGAAATGGTTATTTTATTGAGTAATTTTTTAAATCATATTTTTATATAATTCCTATTCATACAAGACAGAAACCCTTATTCTAGTTATTATTCACTGGGGAAGTTTTTGTAATGATATTGTACTTATTATTTATCCATATCATTTATGATCAGTTTTACTAGTGGGAACCAATTTTATACCATTCATATTACTCTGTATATTTTTGTATTATGTTTATTTCATAGGGTAATTTTTAACACTTCACATGATAAAAATTTAATACAAAAGTTTATATTAATTATATTTCACACATTTCATATTAGGAATGCATTGAAATTTGTAAGTGATGGGTGGGGAATGATATAACTCATCGATGCATCAATAGGTCTCATGAGACCTACTATATTTGATTTTTATCTAGGGCTTTAACAATTTATGTAAGAGGTTTTTCCACAAGGCTTTCATGGTATTGTTATGATGTTCCAAATTCGACATTACAAAATTATGAGATTACTTATTGATGTTCCATGTCATTATTTAATTTGTTAGAATATACATGGTTAATTATCAAGATTATGTGGTTATTTTTATGAAATTATTTTATCAACTTTTACTCCTAGCATATTATTCTTCAGGTTCATGTTATTGATTAAATGAAATTTTTTTAGTTATTTAACTTGAAATATTGATTATGTATTATTCTTTCAGGATATGTTTCACTATATGCATACCCTTACTGAGCATTAGTTCTCACCCATTTATTATGTTTTCCTTCCCTAGGATTCCAAGATGTGTATTATGATTGATATGTAGGGTTATTAATGAATAAATAATGATTCACCTGAAGATAATGATGTGTTTTTTTTAATGTTTTCAATTGTAATGTGAGATTGAAGTATGTATCTAGTTTACCAAGACCAAGAAACTATTTGGTCTACTAGGATGTGGTTCTTGGTATCTTATTCCAATTAAAAAAAGTAACTACTGACTCTGGGAAACTAGGGTTAGGGTCCTTCCATATATAGTGTGTCTATGTTGATAATGGAACCATATTTTATATTTTTATCCATTTTAAATTTGTTTTTATATTTTGAGTATCATAGATTCATAATAGTAATATTTCGGTTTGAGAGATATTTTAGGAAAAATATGGGGTGATTCTTCCATTAGTGGTATAATTATGTCTGGAAATAGGCCCTCCAATATGAATTATTGTTTGAGTACTCATACATTTATTGAGGAATAGGTTATCTATTTAAGATATTGATTTTATTGATATTTTGTTTTGAGAGATGTTTTGGATTGCTTTCTTCCCAAATAAAGGATTATAGAATGAGGGGAGAGATGTTGGGAGATTATTTGAGAAAGTTATGGTTGAGCTAGGATGCTCAATGTGGTGTCAGGAAGTGAGGGATGAGGTTCCCTTTTATAATTGAGGTGAGGGTCACATTTAGAAATCCTAAAAATATTAATATATAAAATGGAAATTTCTGATAAAAAGTCATCAAAATGGGATATAAATGAATAGGGGTAGGTATTTTCAACCACATCTTCTCCCCTTAATAATAATTTAACATTTTAAAAAAAATAATTTATTAATATTTTATTCCAATAAAAAATCGTTATTTTCAAATTTTATTCCACTATTTTAATTTGACCTTATATACATCAATTAAAAGTTGTAATTCGAATATAATTCTTTGAAACATATCTATTATATCCTATAAGTATAAAGAGTTCATAAAAACATATAATCATCCCAAATATATCAAAATTAATACTTTTTAAATCAATTATTTAATTTTTCTATTAATTAAATAAATATTGTTTTAGCATTGCATAAGAATTTAAAGTAATTATATAATTTATAAAACATTAAAAATAATTTTATATAAATAAAATAATTTAATTTTTATTAGAATAGGCCATTATTTTCGTTCATATTTTGGTTTTGTCACTATTTGTACACATAAATCATATTAAATACAAAGAGAGTGGCATTTTGTAACTAACTTTGATTTAAATAATGTATTGGTTATTTTCATAGAGAAACACCCATTAAAAAACTCAAATAACATATTAAGATGATAAGAATTGAATACACTTCATCGAATATTTTTTGAAATTTTTAGGTCATTGTTATACCCTTATCTTTGGGTTTTTAGCCTTATCTAGACCATTTAACTCCTATTGTGCCAACATGTGTTTTCAGTGATTATAGGTAAATATAGTTACTATAAAATGTCAAATGGACCATAAATGAGTCATGATTGAAATTTTAACATTTATACCAATTATTGTTTATGATTTTTATAATTTTATTTATTTTATATCATTTAATAAAATGTTATTTATTTTAAAATATCATTAGTGTCAATTTTTCCACTATTCATTACATGACTTTTTAAAAATATCCTAAAATGATATGTTCAATAGAAAACCATTAATAAATCCATAATATGTTCATATCATCTAAAAAATTCTTTTGTGACATTAATTATATCAAATTTTACTTATTTTAATATTTTTAATATAATTTATTTAATATTTCCATTATTAAAGCAATTGTTGCACCATCATTATGTCGCCATTTAATATTATTATCTTATCACTAAAAATTATTATTAAATTACCATAATGTAGATAAGCATTTTATCCTTTTTAATACTATTGATAGTCTAACATATCACTTATATGAACCCATTTTAAAAATATTTCTCTTGTTGAAAACAAAAGTGTAACAAAATTCACTTTTCGTTGAATAAAATACTATAAATTGATTAAAGTCATACAAGATTCTCCATGTGGTCCTAAAATAAACCCAATTAATATTTTTGCCTAAAAGAACTTATCCAATGAAATTAGGAAAAATTTCAGGTAATGTCATTGTTCTTATAATATTGTTTTTACCCTTAATTACTGGATTTACCCTAAATCATTTTAATTAATTTATATAACATTCACCAATATTATTGGTCAAAAAATTATTTTCATCTTATTAGAGAAAAAATTATATATTTAATACAACTTTATATTTATATTTTTCAAAATTAAATCCACATTACTAGAGAAATTAAGTTTAATGCAAATCCCATAGATGAGACGACAAAGCGGGTTCAAAAAGTAAAAATTAACAGTATTTTTCTATGTTTTTATATCTAGATTTAATGTAAAGTTGTTTCAAATGACCTAAATTAGTCTAAAAGATATAAATTTTTTCTAATTATACTTTAAAACAACATCAAAAAATAATTTAACAATATAAATAAATTAGATTAAAATATAGTTTTCATCTAAAATCCAGTATTTTTAAATAGTCATCAAAAAATTAAAATTCTCAAAAAAATAAACAGACATTCAAGTAAAGTAAATTTTTATATCCTAATTTAAATTAATAATTTTATTTTTTAAAAACAAAATATATTAGTATCAAAAATTAGATATAAAATAGGTTCTCCATTCAAAGGTGTTAAAAATGTCTTTCGAAAAAATAGTCTTTTAATGGGTAAAATAGAATTTATTCTTACCTTATACCTATAACATGATTTGTATGAATTTAAAAACAATTGATTAAATATATAATATATATATTTTATAATTTGTTTAGTACAATTCACTCCTGTCCATTTAACGACTATGTTATAATTTCATTTTATGTAATAATATTAACAGTATATCATGGTTTGTTTAAGCTCGGTGTTGTGTGTAACTTATTTTATAAAAAAATTGAATTTAAAAATTAAAATACCCTAAAATATTGGGTTTTTATATTCTACCATCCTTCAATAAATTTTTTCCACACAATTCGAATATGGGATCAAAAACTAGGGGTTTGGTATTTCAAAATATCTTCGTTTAGATCTTGCATTAGAAAAATGATTAATGAGGCTTCCACATTGAAATCATGAAAGGGAGTATGATGGTCACCAGAGATAACACATAATATGGATAAATGTGGAAAAACATGGACATGTAAGAAAAACCAAACCATAATGTTCTAATGGAAACTAATAGAGAATGTGGTCATTAGAAAGTAAACTATCACAAAACTATAAATCATGTGATCGATTATATGGCCATTAATTTCTTAGTAAGAAAATTGATTAGATAAAGTATTTATTTCAAAATAATTTTCTTAAAGGTAAGGAAATAATTTACTTCCAAGAATAATAATATAAGAAAAAATAGTTACTTAATAATTATAGTTTCATCCTTTAATCAAAATTTCCATAAAAAAACTCATCTCTCTCCCCAATGATGAGTATTTAAGATGAACTTTTCATTCATGAAGAATTAAAATCAATTTACATAGATTAAAAAATCCAAAAAAGTATAACTATATATCCCTCTTATCTTTATATATTTCTAAAACTAAAATTATTGGGATAAGGTAAAATAATTCCTTAAAAGAATCTCCAAAAATCAACAGTAAAACCCAAAGTTCAACATTGATCATTCAATAAATTAATATCATTCTTTAAACTATTTTAGGCTAATGTTGAAACCCAAAAATTGAAATTATTTTATTATATACTCTTTTAAATATTTTTAATCACTATTAATGACTTATACGGAAAATTTTAATTGCCTAAATCTCATAATCTCTAGGAATTTCATACCATTTCCATAAATAACATAAATCACTATAAGTCCATAATTAAATCATATTTTACTCTAGAATAAAATTCAACCATTATTCTTTATAATATTTTGTTTACCTTTATCTTATAGGATTCCCAAAATAGAAAACATATTTTTAAATAACATTAATCACTTAATAACCAAATCATTTTCCAGTATGATAAAAAATTCCATAATCAACTTATTCTAAATCTGTAGATTCATTTAACTAAAAATAAAAATACATATTAATAGGGAATTTACGTAGGCTAGTGGTAGGTGATACAACCTTTTCACCCTTCTGTCGTGGGTTAAATTATCACCATCATTCCAGATGCGGTGGGTTGGAAACCATCATATGGGATGTACTTTTTCTAAAACAATATAATTATAATAACATTCTCAAAAAAAGATAAAGTCCTCAAAAATAACCATAACATGTTTTAACAAAAAAATTATCTCATACATTTTATTTTTTTATTCCTAATAATATAAATTCACATTATTAAGTTAAATTCAAATATCATATAAACCCTAATGATTAACCTTACAATTGAACACGTTTCAATAACATGAAAAGGAATTATTTCTAAAATAACTTTTTCAGACATAATAAACCTATGGGTTGAGTTCATTAATGTATATTTTCATAAATGTTTCTCTCAATTTTATAAATAAACGTCCTATGATACCAAATATAACACCCTAACCCCAGAATCCCAGAGCTGGTGTACTAATTTATTACATTGTAATGATTAAAAGTAATTTAATCTCGAAGGAATGGTTGATTTAGTATTCTAAAATAAATAGATACATAAATTTTTCCCTTAATACATTAGTAAAACATAAAACATAACAAAGGAAAATAATTTCATCCTTGAAATCATTCAAGAAATACATCTTCGTAACGAGGGGAAAATAGAACAAACAAAATGGTGATCATGAATTCTCAATAAGGGTAGGTGAAGTGGAAACAATAATGAATTTATGTGATTAAATCAATATCACAAGATAAATAATTGATTACACATTCCATTCAAATAAACTGTATAATTTGTACTCAATATGGTGAGGTAAATAACTGATAAATTTCATTTAAATAATCTCATGAGCTATAAAACATAACCACTGATATTATAACAAATCAAATTATCGCAGGGAATAATAATAATGAATGAATGCTTAATTTTGTATGTCAGCACTATCAATATATATCCTCAAGATAGTTCCTATCGTGATTCATCCTCATAATAGTTTATGTTTTTGGGTAGAAACCTATTTGATTGGTATCATGATCTATCTTCTTGACAATTTAGAACTTTTAAAAAACATGATGTGTATGTCGTCAACTGACTTTGTCTCATGGTACCTATCAATGCATTGAGGGGGTTACATTAATCGGTCCCCAACCCGAGGTGATTTCATTAAATGGTCCCCAACACATTTCATATCAGTCAAAATAAATTCTCATATATCAAATAATCTATTAGAAAAAATATTTTTAAAAAAATCCAAAACAACTTTGAAATATTTAAATCATATGCCCCAAAAAAATTATCAAGTTTTAAATTGAATACCACAAAGATAAATAGATTCATTGTATGATATATCAATGGGGAAGAAGACCACACAAAATAAATAAGTGGGGAATGATACATATCTCATAGAAATAAAATTGAGATAAAAATATATTACCAAATTTAATTCATTTAGTAAAAAGTTGACACATTTATAAAATAAATTATTTTATTTAAATGAACCTTGTAAACTTTTGAAGGAATCTTAAAAAAAATTAGGGTGAAATGATGGTGGTAAATTCTGTTCATTCCATGAAAGTTAAGAAAACAATCCTTCTACTTTTTTAAGAAAATTCATAATATACTAGTTTTGAAAAATGGCGGAAGATTCCTTTTAAAACATTTTGTATAAAGTCAAAAAGGGCTAAAAATGACTATAACCAATAATTATAGAATATTAAAAACATTTTTGAAATGATTTTTTAGAAAATACTAACATGGAATATAAATATTACCCTATGAATACTTAAACAAAAACCATCGTGGATAATGTTGAAATTTTAAAATAACCCCTTACAAATTGATAATATGTTGAATTGTATTCCCCAGAAAGGAAAATGATATTGATATGAAAATAAACTAATAGTCAAAATAATACTTAAAAAGTCATTCATGGGAAGTAAATACAACAATTAAATGAAATAATTGGTCAAATTAGAGTATTCCTCACAGAACAAGATGTGAGAAAAGAATCCATTGCCATGAATTTCATTTTGGGGGATCATCCTCCTCTTATTTAGTTAACTATTCTTGGTTTACGCCAAAAGTATTCCTTGGTTTTCTTTATGCAGAAATAGAGGCTCTTTGAATGTGTTAAGGAAATTTGGGAGCTTATTTTGGTATGTATTGTTCAATAAATAATACTTAATGTGGTGTGAGGAAGTGAGGGAGGATATACCCTTTTATAATTGAGTTCCTGGGAGCTTTCAAAAATCCTCAAAATCTTATAAGTCTATTCTAGATCCAAAGACATACAAATGGGATATGAATGAATAGGGTAAGTCATTTTATACCATATATTATCCAAATGTGATTATTTAACATTATTGTAATTTTTAAATAAATTAATAATATATTAATTCCATAAAATATTATTCATGTCAAATTTGATACTATTCTATTAATTTGACATTAAATACATAAAAAAGAAGTCTAAATTAGAATATAATTCTATAAAACTTATATATTATATCCAATTCGTATATAATTTTAATTAGAAACATTAAAAAAATAAAAATATATGAAAATTAAGATTTTTAAAATAAATTATTTTATTTTTGTTAATTAAATAAATAATATTTTATCATTACAAAAGCATTTAATGTAATTATATAATTTCTAAAAATTTAAAATATATTTTTATAATGAAACTAATTAAATTTCCCTAAAAATAATCATTTAGGTTCCTTAATATATATATATATTTTTCACTACTTACACAGGTAAATTATATTGACTCGCTGAATAATATCATTTGTTGGATTTTGGAAACACATAGAACACCACATAGAGAATAAAAAAATAGTGACATTTTGTAACAATATTTGATTTAAATAATATATATGTTGTTTTCAAGGAAAAGTGTTACTAAAACAACTCCAATTAGATATTAAGGTGATAAAGGTATAATACTCTTCATCCAATAATTTTTTCATCAAGTTAGGTCGTGGTTATACCTTTACCTTTTGTTTTTTACCCACATTTAGACCCTTTAACTCTTACCATAACAACTTCTGTTTTTTCTATTTAAAGGTTAATATAGTCACTATAAATTGTAAAATGGACTTTACATGAGTCCATATTAAAATTTTTAACTTTATCCCAATCATTTTTCTGGTTTTATTATTTTAATAAATTTTTTATCATTTAATAAATTATTATTTATTTTAAAACATTCTTAGTGTCAATTTTGATATGATTAATTACTTGACTTTTTTAAAATATCATAACAGCATGACATATTCAAAAAAACCATGAATACATCCATTATATGCCAACCAAATCTATAAATTTCATGTATTACTTTAATTATATAAATTTTTTTATTTTAATATATTTAATATAATTTATTTTATATTTCTATTATTTAAAAAATTACATCATCATCGTCATTATGTCACCATTTAAGGTAATTATTTGATTGCTAAAAAATATTAATAAATCACGATGATTAAATAAACATTTTATATTTCTATAAACTATTTATAGTGTAGTTGGCGTTTGGCTTAGTTGTAACCACCATGTAATCCTACATGAAAAATGGGGGTTCAAAACCCATTGGGCATAGGAAATATTGTGTACTGTAGTAGCGGCGATAGTGTAGCAATAGTGGGAACTATAGTGGCGGCATGTCACTTGGCCTTCGGGAAATGTAATGGGTCTCCCTCTACCCAGTTAAAGAAGTCTATGCTTTTCTTTAATAAAAAATTAGGCTTCGGCCCCAAACATTAAAAAACTATTTTTAGTTTAAAATATCCCTTATATAATGAAATATTAAAAATATTTATCTTCTTAAAAACAAAAGTGTAACAAAACAAACTTTTCCTTGAATGACATTCTATAAGTGGATTAAATTTATTCATGTGGCTCCAAGTGGAATAAAATAGATACATTGATGCTTTTTTCTAAATAAAAACTCACTTAATGAAATTAGGAAAAGTTTTAGGGTAATTTTATAATGCTTATATTATTATTTTATCCCTTAATTATTTAATTTTAACATAATCACTGTAATTAATTTTAATCACATTCACTAATATTTTTGGTAAAAAAAATTAAGTTGGTATCATTAGAAAAAAATTATAGTAATTAAATTTTTTTTTGAAAATTCAATTCACATAACTGAAATTTTTTTGTTTAATGCTAATTCTACAGACAAGATGACAAAGCTGGTTTTAAAGTAAAAATTATCCAAAAGTTTTTGATGTTTTATGTCTAAACTTAATGTGAAATTGTTTCCAATGGCTTAATTTTATTTAATTGATAAAAAATTGGTATAATTATACATTTAAAAAATTCAAAACATAATTTAACTATATAAATAAATTATTTGAAAATGCAGTTGTGTACAAAAATGCAGTATTTTTCACTATTCAGCAAAAAACTAAACTTCTCATAAAAATACCAAAAATTCCACAATGTAAATTTTTATATCCATATTTAAAATAATAAGTTTATTTTACAACTAAAATATGTAAATGTTTCATAAATTTTATTTAAAATTGGTTATCCATTAAAAGGTGGGAAAAATTCCAATAGAAAAATAGTCTTTCAATACATAAAATTGAATTAATTATTATATTAGGACTATAAAATCACTTGGATTAATGTAGACATAATTTATTAAATATGTAATATATAAATTTTATAATTTGGTTAATATTATTCACTCCCACCAATTTAATTGCTATGTTATAATTTCATTTTAAATAATAATATTAATAGTATATCGTGATTTTTTTAATCTCGGTGTTGTGTGCGACAGAAGTTATGAAATAAATTAAATTTAAGAAGTTACATACCATAAACTAATTAGGTTTCACATTAATATAAATATTTTTTAGCAAATATTTAGGTCTTTATCCTGTACCATTAAAATTATATTTTATCATCATACCGAATAAAAATATTCACACACAACAAATATTTGATAATAATTTTCATCTAGTAATCAATTTTTGTTGAGTCAATTGAAATGAATAAAATTCAAAAAGAATATAAAATATTGTGGGATTTAAATTTTTTATTATTATATTTTTATATATATTGGATTATCATTAATTATTATACATAAATTATACAAAAAATTGTAGAACCCTAAATGATTTCATATGATAAACAATAGAATAATTATTTTTTATTATAAATAATATACTACTAGTTATATAGTCGATTTAAAAATAAAATTATAGTTATTAGTAAAAAAATTTATAATATTTCAATAATATATAAAATATATAAGAAAGAAACAGATTCACTATCCCCATTGATGATGAAATAGACTTTCTCTATTCCTAACTCAAAGGCCTAACTCTCCATTAATTAACATAAATTTTTAATGAAATTCTAAATAATTACATAAACAAAGAATTTAGATACATTATAAAATTCTGATTATTAACAATGAGTAAAAATAATTTATATGATATAAATAACTGATGTGGACGAACTGTAACAATGAAGTCTCCGGACACCAACAAATGTTTTCTCCAATCTTTCAAAATTAAAATAAATATATTGGATGATAAATCCCCCTATAAATTTTATAAGTACTATAATAGTTTGAATCAATGATTAACACAACGCACAGACACACACACTTAGGTTTTGAATCCTATAAATGGTATATAACTACTATATCTTACTTAATAGAAAATATGTACATAGTTTATGTATCTTCCTAGATAATGAAAGTGATGGTACTCCCTTCCCTACAAAATATTTTGAAGGTAACATCTTTAACTTAAAAAGTGTAGTTTGTGCTAATGGGGTGTAAACATAAAATATTATAATTTATTTTCCATTCATAGAAAAATTGTATTTTGTACTCACTCCTAGGAAAACAAAGGATATTTTACAGACCCACATCTATTGAAGAGTGAATATGTTTAGAGTGGACTAAAGATTTTCAAAAACTATAATAAAATAATTGTACATTAACAAGTTTTTATAATTACTATTATTGTGTGCTTGAATCTTTATAATCATTTCAACTATAATCCATGATAAAAGGATATATTTACTGTTATCATTTGATATTATTTATTTACCAATATCTTGTCTCTGTCATCAAAATTATTGGACCAAGCATGTATATTTTTTGAATAATATCTAGGAACTGTGGAAAATCATTTTCTAATCACCAAATGATAAAAAAATAAATTTACAACATTTTCCAGAACACAATTCATTTTTTTATATAGATTAAATATTTAGACATTCCAATCATTTTCTTCATGTTATCCCAAAAATCTCATATTCTGTTATTCAACAACATGATTGGATGTTATAATTTTTATAAGGACCCATCCTTAATCTTCTCATATTCTAGTTTTTTAAAAACAAGAAATCACTTTCCTTTCCAAATTATATTTTAGTTTTAGATTTTTTGATAATTAAAACATTATATTACCAAGTACATCCATAAATTACTGGGGAATACTTATACTCAATTTCAATTTTTTTCCCCTAAAGTAATCCCTTTTAAAATAAAAACATGTTTTCTTTTCATGAAAAATTTTCACACAATTAAACTTGACTTCCTTTTTTCTCTTATTCATTATTATACCCTGTGAAAAAAATTTCAAATCATCTATTTAGCACAAAAAAATCAGTAAGGGACATAAATAAATAAAATCGTTTGTCCAGTGAAAAGCATGAAAACCTATTTAATGTTCTTTAAGTGAACAGATCATTTTCAGATGAAAAACACACACACATTCTACAAAAAAGAAAATAATTAAAATCCATTGAAATCATAAATCATAACGGTAAATTGTGGTATCCTTTTCAAATCACTTTTACATATATTTTATCTCTCACAGATATTGTATCTCTCATGGTTACATAGGTAGAAACCATAATATTAAAACTTGGAAAAACCATCGTAGTATATTCGTATAATCTCTTAATAGAAACCTAATCAGTTAACTCCATCTCATTACAAAATGCATTTGATAGATATAATGGGATCACCCTCCCTTGTTCTTTCACTTAACAACCCGTCATCATAAAAAATTCACAAGAACTATAACATAAAAATATCATATAAATCATGTATAAAATAATCATTGTGGAGGAAAATACCTTTACCATTTTTAAATCACTTTTCATTTTTTAAAAACAACATTTTCATAAATGAAAACTTTTTATTTCAAAATAAAATTATAAACATGTAATATAAGCTTTAAAACATTTAAGTTTCATTACATCACGAAAATAATTCCATGCCTTATAAGTCTCAAAACGTTCCTTTTGAATTATGTAAAGATAGTTGAAAGAGCAACATTAAAATTGGGTTTTTAAAAGGAAGTCCTTACATAGAGTTTGAATCATCACATACAATCTTTATCTTCATGAATAATAAAAGTATGTTAATTATTATATTTCTTGATTACATTTTTAATTTTTATTATTCCTTTTATAAAAATTATTACCATGTTATTAAAATTACTTAATTATTCAAGCTTACATCAGATGTTTTTACGATATTTTGTACTTGAGTCCAAAATGAATTCAGTTGGTAGACTATGGTCAAATAATTTATCCTTAAATCATCTCTAGAATAAAAATAATTTCAAAATAATAAGTTTTATATATCAATTATATTTATAAATTCTTCCATTAAATATAGTTATGATAAATTAATGATGTTACATTCATAGAGATGGTAGGTCGTACGTAGGCATGGGTAATGTTTTCGTTTTTCAATGATCATTATGTAATTAAGATAACTAGCAGTATATCATTGTATATTGATCATAATATCATATATATAATATTATTTATTTAAATTTACTAATAAATATTATTCATGTAAAATGGTGATGAAAAAAATCACATCACTTTGTGGAGGAGATAATTCACATTTATAAATGAATGATGATATCATTTTGCTATGCATTGAAAGGTAATAATTTATCTCACGAACCAACCCAAGATGGGGCTCATCCCGCAACTAACCCAATCCCACCTCCATTGGCTAGGGTTTGGCGACAAGTACCGAAGGCACAAAAAACTTGGGGAGGCCTTTTCCTAAGAACCTACATGCACGCACATAGCCAACTCAAGGAAAAAGTGCATAAGAAAAGTAGAAAAATTGAAAAATATTATAAACTAAAGTGAACATGCATGAACCTCAAGTTCTTACAAGAGAATGGTAGTGAATATTGAATTTTAAAGGGAAAAAACACATGAAAAAACTAGAATCTGGTCCCAACCTAAAGTCAACTGGAAAAGATTATCCACTAAGAGAATCCCTCTTCTATATCCCAACTATGACCATTGTACGCAGTTTACACAGCCTGTATCCCTACGCTCCTTTGTAGTCACGATCAACCTACCTTCCCTCTTCAAAAGGAATGACATGTCTTGGGAAAATACTATATAGGGGTGAGTATATAAATATCTCGTATAATGATTCAAAAGGTGAAGGTGGAGTAGTAAGAGATACAACGAGATAGAAGCATTAAATGGAACAAGGTTCAGCAAAAGAGAGCATAAAGAGTTCATCTCAACCCAACAAGAGTGTGAAATTATACTCATCCAAACAAAAGGTACATGAGATGGTGAGGAGATAAACTCCTCGTTGAGTCTTCTCTACCTATAACTGGAGAGTTGTCTTGTCCAACCATTAGAAGCTGGACATGGAAAGCATGTGGCTCACCCTGCGTGTCTTCGCCTCTCCTAGATTAAGAGTAACTAAGACCCAAGGAGTGGATACTCTAATTGGATGGATATATATATATATATATATATATATATATATATATATTCTGAGTCAAAGAATACCAAATGAGAGAGTAAGGGTATTTCCATCTCACAGCTCAGGCCAAGAAAGTGTGTAGCCAGCAGTTCTATGTAAAGTCATCTATGATGCCCAAAACCTCATTACATCTACCTGTGAGACAAAATTAAAAGGGGGTAAAAACACCACACCTTGATTCTATTCTCTTTTTGTGGCACAAACATTCCCTAATCGACTTAGTTCGCATGACAAGGATGCATCTCGATAGGGAAAATTCTCCACATTCTCGTGAGTCCTTACGTATGTCAAACCACACCTCGCCATTGTGCTACATAGTCGAGGGTCTTCTTTGAGTCATCTGGGAGTACACTACCCATACTCGATAGAGGGTGAGATCAATATCATTGGGGACTATGCTACCCAACCCATCTAGAGGGTGAGACTAGAATATCTCATCGAGGACTACACTACCCAGTCTTTATGAAGGGTCAGACCGGTATCATTGGAGACTACCCTACATAACCCAGCTAGAGGGTCATCCAAGAATCTCTCATCAGGGACTACACTATCCAGACCAGCTAGAGGGTCAGCCTGGTATCATCAGGGCTACTCTACCTAGCCTAGCTGGAGGGTCACCCTGTAATCTCTCATCGGGGAATACACTATAAATCCTAGCCGGAGGGTCAAGCTGGTATCGTCGTCAAGGATTACATTACCCATCCAAACTAGAGGGTCTGCCTTATGTCGTCTTCAGGGACTACACTACCCAACCTAGTTGGATGGTTAGCCGAGAATGTTCTGGTAAGTTTTTCAGTTTGTTGCCTTTATTGGGTGATGTATCTACATGTTCCAACCTAGAATATCTACATAATATCTAAAAATCATATTTTTGGGGAACCGTCATGTTCAACTCAAAAAAATCAGGACAGAAACTCAATGGATGAAATTTGAGTTCAAACGAATGAGATAAAAATGATTTAAGATTCCTCAAAAGATCTCAAATAGTACATAGATTGTGAGGGGGGCCATACGGCATATGGCCCCACTTCACTGCATGGCCATGTCTATGGTAGGAGAGGAGTCCAATCCCATGTGGTAGTGCATTCCATGTAGGTGGAATACATGGTATGCCCCACCTATCTAGGGACTAGGTTTTGTCTGCTGGCCATTTTCGTGTACTCAGACTTCATGTCTGTGTAGTTCAGTATATGACGTGATGGTCCACATGGGATGTTGCCTATGTTTCCATGCCTTGTGTGTGACCTCTCCACATGGCATGCACCAAGATGTGTGATCCTTCACATGGATCATCTCACATAAGGAGTTAGTACACAATGTGTCATAGGGAGTAAAAATCTTGCCATCCTTATCTCTTCTCATACACTAGAGTCACCAATGAGGGAGGAAACACACCATTAGTTCTTTATTGAACATGGCGTGTAGTTGGTATGTTTTTTCTAGAAACTCCAGTTTCTTCTCGAATCTTCATCCACACTCCAAATCTACTCCAATCACGACCAACCTTGCTCAAATCTACTCTGAAAACTCTAAATCTGGCAGAAGAACATTGGATCACTTTTATGTTAGTCGTGAATCAGACATGTTTGAAAATAAGATTTTAGATGAATCTTCCACTCGCTATCGCGGCTTCATTAGTCATAATATTGATGTTAAATATTTGGATTGTTCTTCCTTGCACAGTTCCATTTCTATATCTATGCCTCACTCTAAAAACCATTTTCATTCCATGATTCTGTCACATTTCCTAGTGCCTGATCGAGCTGTGGTCACTTGAAAATCATCAAACCGAGATCCACAAGAATTCCATGATGAAGAACGTGTAGAAATAGAGGGGGAAAGGAACTTAAGAAATGGTTTTGATCATTGGAAAATCATTACTGGACAAACAATCATAATTGTTCCATTCATGTTAAATCAACTAATAATGTATAATAAATCAATATATGGGCTCATGAAATGTTTGAATTTAAAGGCACAGTTTAAAGAATCAATTAACAACATGCTCAAAAATTTAATTTATTGCGTAAGAACTAAAAAGAAGTATTCCTACTTGGATTGGATCGTTATCTATAGATGAAGGAGTAGGATCTGTTGTGCTTTGTTCCGTCTAGATCCAAGGGTTTGTTGTTCGTTATTCATTGCTCTTAAATGGAAGGAAGAAGAGAGCAGAGGAGAGGTCATCATTGGAAAAAACTGGTATTATGAGTCCAATTCCTCTTGATCAGGTTTATATAACCATTTTGAGGTTAAATTATTTTAATGAGGTAATCAAATCACTTTGAACGTGCCACCTATGAGCAAGGCATCCAAACATCCCTCGCTGACTCGTTTTATGTCATGCCTAGGGGAAACACCGCGTTCTAGACCCAAATGTGGTATCAGATTTCCAATTTTTTCTACCATTTGAGATTTATCTCATTTTCTTTAATTAACCATTGGTGATCAATATAAATGATATTTAATATTTTTGTAAAATTAATTTTGGGCACATTGGGCCTCGAAATCGTACATCGTCTCAGCGCTAAGATCGTGAATAATATTGTGAAATATTTCAATGTATTATTAATAAAAATATGGGACTCTTCATAAATCCCTCCTTCAATATTTTTGTCCCAAAAAAACAAAAAAAAAACTCAGGGTATTGAGACCTTATCTTTCTCCCCCACTCATAGGAAGGCTCATGCACATTTTTGTGCTGCAAGAAAGCATGAACTAGAGGGATGGATCATCCTTAGAGGGTTTGATCCTATTAGTCCTTGAATTACATTCGATGATCTTCAACAGTATATCCATACTCGATGTCCATCTTTCCTAGGTTGATGATGTGCATAGGTTCATGTACGTATCACCTCAACAAAAACATGTGAAAGACGTCGTGCACCCAATCTAGTTGTGGGGGGTAAGGTGGGGTGGTAGGCAACCTCGCCAATCCTCCGCATGATCTTAAACCACCTGTTGAACCTTAGGGATAGGTTACTTCCCCATTCTAACCTCTACATTCCATGTTGTTGGGAGAATCTTAAGAAGACATTGTCTCCCTGCTCGAACTCAAAGGTCCTACGATGGTAATCTACATTAGAATTCTGTCTGCTCTAGGCCGTCTTTATCCGTTCACTGATGACCAACACCTTCTATGTCGTTTTCTACACCAACTCTGGCCCCATAAGAGATGAATCTCCAATCTCAATCAAGCACAAGGGTGACCATTAGGGACTCCCATATAGGGCCTAAAATGGTACTATACCGATGGTTTAGTGGTATTTGATGTTGTACGAAAACTCCACCATTGAACATGAACCTCCCACCTCCAACCGAAATCCAGCAAGCACGATCTCAACATATCCTCTAGCACCTATATAGTGTGCTTGGTCTTCCCATTAGTCTGGGGGTGAAAAGTAGTACTCAATAATAGTTGGGTCCTGAATGCCACTTTTAGGCCTCTCCACAATCGTGACGTAAACCGAGTGTCACGATCAGAGACAATAATCGGGTGTACCCCATGAAGGTGGATGTTATCTCTCACGTATGGCTGCACCAAACTCTCCACTGAACTCTGCTCCCTGATAGCAAGGAAATTCACCAACTTCATGAGTCTGTACCGTATCACCCAGACAATGTCATGGATCTTCGTTGTAAGAGGAATCCCTTTGAATAAGTATGTGGAAATTCCATACTATTTCCACTCTGGGATATCAAGAGGTTTCAAAAAACCATCCAAAACTTGGTGCTTATCCTTCACCTTCTAATTGGTATGGTTTCAAGAGATGAAATCAGCTACACTCTGTCTCATGATGAACAACTAAAACTAACACTGAATATCCTTGTACATTGTCCCCACACCAGGATGTATAGATGAGGGAGAAGTGTGTAAATCCTACACCACTTCATCCTGCTTCTCCACTGGAACCATTGTTCTCCCCAATAACAAGATCTCATGATTCCAGCCTTCAGAATATCAATATAATGAATTGCCTATAGATATCTGATCACATAGAACCTCTCAGTCAATGATCTTAGCTGAGCCGATTTACCACAGCCAAGGAGAATAAGAATAAATACCATTGACTTTAGGAAAATTGTACCCTCATTCTCTATCTGGTTTAGCTATAGGGAATCTTACTACCCTAAAGATTCTTGCACTAGGAAATCCTAGAACTTCCTATTAGGGGATTTCACTACAACATTTCCCTTCCTTTGAGTATTGAGTATCTCAAAGTTGTAGTCCTGAAGGAACTCCAACTAGAATCCCTTCCTTGGTTTTACATATCTCCAAGTGAAGATGTACCTATGACTCTGGTATTTTGAGTAAACCAAAAATCTCTCTCCCAAAAGATAGTTCCTCCACATCCTCAAAGTGAAGACTACTACTACTATCTTCAGATCATGAGTCGCATAGTTCTGTTCATGGGGTCTCAACTACCATGAACCATATTCAAGGACTGCCTATCATTTTATTAGTTTGAAACTGATTCCAGCTAATGAGGAATCACATTACACCACAAACTCCAGTCCTTCCTCTAGTAGCCTCAAAACTAGAGCACTCGTTAGCCTCTACTGTAAAGACCCGTAAATTTCAAGGAAATTTTTTTTCTTAATTTTCTTTGGAATTTTACAAGAACGCAGTTTCTGACGGCACCTGATTCCGAGGCCCGGTGTGCCCGGAATCATTTTCCGAAGTTTTGGCTCGGGTACGTTCAGTGAACGGATGAGCGGGTTTTTCTAACTTTTGAACCGGTGCCTGGAATCGAATTCTGAGGGCACCGATGAAATCGCAGCGCCGATATTCACTTAGAAACGCCTCTTCCGGAGTTGCGTTTGCTCGGGTGTGGTTTTTAATTTTTGGGCTTAAAGTTAAGAAATAAAATAATTTTGCGACAACTTTATTTTATTTCGCTTAAGCCACTTGGAAGTCTCTTGAAGCCACTTAAAGGCGGATTGAACTGAGTTGAACCGGATAGGATGCTATCCAGGAATATCCTACCCCTTGGTAGGATATTTGTGAGGTGGGGCCTGCACGAGCTTCGCCGTTTCTTTCCGCTAAGAAACGCACCCGCGAAAACCTGTCTTAATGAAAGTCAACTGACGCGTTTTCTTTAATTCTTAACAGACCATTTATTTGGGTTGTTTCTTTCGTGAATTAAATGGGCTGTTTCTTTCGTGAATTAAATGGCCTGTTTCTTTCGTTGAATTAATTCAATGAATTAATTCAATCGTTTCTTAACCTGTTTTCGTGTGTTGGCATATTAACAAAATAAGACCAACCCAAAATCTTTTGAGAAGATTTGAGAGGATCCTTGTTTCTTCTTCTCCCTCGCGAAGAACGCGAAGAACACCGAACCCGGAAATCGACGACGCGACGCCGTGATCCGCAACGCCGGCAACGTTCTTCTGCGACGTCTCTTCCTCCGCGACGGATCTTCGATCGGCTGCTTGAGGTAAGAGTCTCAGACCTTCCTTTTTATCTCCTTCGTGATTCTTAACCAAAACACGGATTTAATTAATTTAAATTAAATCTGCTGTTTCATGGTGCATTGAGTTCACCGACTCAACGCCGGATTCCGCGACGACGCGACACCTCCCTGCGACGACGCGACGATCCCTCTCTTCCGCGAAGAGCTTTTTCGCGAAGAACGCCCGCGCACGACAATCATCGAGGTAGGGATTTTATAATTTTGGAATACCCCTCTTTATATTCCCGTGAACGTTCTTTAAAAATTAAAGAGCCGGTTTCAAATGAACAATTTTATTTTATTAAAATTGTCGGTTCATGTGTTGAACAATTTCTCCCATTGTTTTTATCTAACGCGGAGGGTGCGGGTCAAACGAACACGGCCCGACAACCCTCCGCCGTTCTTCGTGTTTTGCGGATTTGGCGGGCGACGACGGAACGTGCCGCAACGGGTGTTTGATGATCCCGCAGTAAAGAACGGAACCCGGGAGGAACAACGGCGCAGACGGGAAGGAAAACGGGCCACCGAAGCGACTCCGGCGGCCCGCGGAAGCCGGTGGCGGCGCGGGTCGCCGGCGCGGCGGCGCCGGCGGCCGGAGGCGGCGGCACCCCGCGGGGTTGTCACGCGGCACCCCGCGGGTGTCCAGCGCGACACCCAGCGGGTGCCGCGGGTGTCCAGCGCGACACCCAGCGGGTGCCGCGGGTGTCCAGCGCGACACCCAGCGGGTGCCGCGGGTGTCCAGCGCGACACCCCGCGGGTGCCGCGGGGTTGTCACGCGGCACCCCGCGGGTGTCCAGGGCGACACCCCGCGGGTGCCGCGGGGTTGTCACGCGGTACCCCGCGGGTGTCTGGCCGACACCCCGCGGGTGCCGCGGGGGTGTCACGCGGGGCGGCGGTTTTCCCCCGCGTCGGCCGCTCGGCCGCTCGGCCGAGCCGAGCCGGTCCGGCCTTGGCCGGGCCGGGCCGGGCCAACCGGGTCGGACCCGACCCGGTTCGGGCCAACCAGGGGGGGTCGGGCCGGGTCGGCCCGGGCCCGGACCCCCCGTCTTCGGGCGGACTTCATTCAAATGGCCGTATCTTGGGCTACGGACCTCCAAACGACCCGCCGTCAGCGGCAATGCGATCCTTGGATCGGGATGGTCGTTTCAGTTTATCGCACTCAAGGTTTCGGAATACTTTGAGAGCGGCCGGGTTGGTTCGTACACGAAACCAACCGGGCCCTCGGAGCGGAAACGCTCATATTTTGATCTACGGACGTCCGATTGACGTGCCGTCAGTTGCGTTGAGTTCCTGTTGACGATACCGAACTTTTGGCATCCTTCGCTCGAGTTTTGGATACAGTTGGTCGTGGCCGGGTTGGATCGCACCCGAAATCCAACCGGGCCCCTAGAACGGGAAAGCTGATATCTTTCAGACAGGACGTCCGTTTGACGAACCGTCAGCGGCGTTGGTGTTTACGTTGAGTAACGGTACCTATGAGTATACCCTATGGGAGTTCGGGGTACATTTGAGATACGGCCGGGATTGGTTCGCTCACGAAACCAACCGGGCCCCTGGGACGAAAAGGCTAATAACTCACAGACCGGACGTCCGATCGACGCGCCGTCTTTTGCGTTGAGACCCCTGTGACGAGGCGGTCCTTTGAGATACTTCTTCGTGAGACCTTGAGATACTTGGAGTATATAACATTAGCTCGTGGAGCGGACCCTCCCGGAGACGAGCGTGCGGAGTACGGAGACCGTGTAGCCGGCTGAGACCTGACGACTGCTTGACCGACTCGACTTGGAGTGAGTCGACTAGCCCAGTGGACGGAGCGCCCGGTATTTGGCGACAGACCCACGGCGGACGGAGCGCCCGGTAGTTGGCCGCAGACCCGCGGTACTCGACAGGAGGAGTACCTCTGTAGGCTATTTGGGGGAGCGCCCGGTATTTGGCGACAGACCCACAGCGGACGGAGCGCCCGGTAGTTGGCCGCAGACCCGCGGTACTCGACAGGAGGAGTACCTGAGCAGTCTTAGGTTAGTGAGCAGTACCTCGGAGTCGTGACAGGACCACTGTACACTCTAGAGACGGAGCTCTTCAGCCGTTACGGTTTCGATAATGAAAATCCTGGTTTGAGCTGAGACTTTTGACCTTTGTGTTTCCTCATGATTGAGATGGGTTACTTGATAACTTAGGTATATGTATGGGCATATACCTGGGTAGTGGTTATCCGTTGATCTCATGATCCTTGTGTTTCCTCATGATTGAGATGGGTTACTTGATAACTTAGGTATATGTATGGGCATATACCTAAGTAGAGGTTATCTATTGAGATCTTCTTTGTGGTTATCCTTGTTGGATTTAGTGAGGCCTTGAGGGTCTCGGGGTCCCTACTGAGTATCGTTATACTCACCCCTGCACGGGCTATGCCCGCACCTCGTTGTGTTGGTTGCAGACGACGGGCAATGCTGACGGAGGCCGAGTGTTCGAGGACTGGACGGTACCCGGAGGTGGACTACACGACGAGTCGGTACCCGGAGGTGGACTACATGACAAGTCAGTACCCGGAGGTGGACTACGCGACGAGACGACTCATAGAGGAGGTTGACAGACGAGAGCGTGGAGGAGGATATCTGTACCTACCCTTCAGGTAGGACCCGAGGAGGACGACCCAGGAGCTGCTTCCCTCTTCCAGCTGTTTTCCTTTTTGCTGTTGTACCTTGTTCAGTTGTAGTTGTACTTTTTTTTGGGTTTGTATTCTGGCCCATTTACTTTTCATCTTTTCTTTTGTAGTTAGTGTTTTGTTTCCGCTTGTACTCTGTGGTGCTTTTTTTCTTTTATAAAGGCAATGCCTTCCCAGTTATTGGGATTTTACGCCTTTGGTGCTAGTCACCAGCCCCTGGCCTATGGAAGGCGGGCTTGGGGTAGTCACGGCACGGGCCCCGAGGACGGGTCGTGACAAATTGGTATCAGAGCTGGTCGGTTCTACCGCAGACTCTGATCTTTCTTTCTGTGAAGCAATAGTGTTAAGGGTATCGAGTGTGGTTTTCAGTTCAGGGAGTCCAGTGTTGGTGCGGGCGGCCGACGTATCCATACACCAGGACCCTGGCAGCTGATTTCCGACTTTGTGCACGAAAACACTGATTGCGTGTGTGTTTTCAAAGGTTTCCCCCCTTAAAACAGCTCAAACCAGGTCAGCTCACCAGGTATAATCGTTTGACCATGTTACGTTGTTTCTTTCAGAATGCCTTTTCTCGGACGACCAGCTAGAGCCCGGAGGGATGTGCGTGCTGACAGCCTGTCGAGTGACGAGGCTTCGGTACAGGGCCCTCTTGCAGTTGAGGCACCAGCGGAGGCACCAGCGGTACTACCATACGTTGGGCCACCGATGCCACCAGCCCCAGCAGTAGGCAATGCCCGCTACTTGAGCGCACTGCATGAGTTCCAGCGCCAGAGGCCACCCAGGTTCAGGGGAGAGACGGACCCGCAGGCGGCTGAGGATTGGCTGGAGGCTGTGGTGGGAGTCTTCAGGCTAGTGGGGACGCCATCGGACTTCATGGTGACCTTTGCTGCCAGCCTTCTTCAGGCAGCAGCAGGCAGGTGGTGGAGCCACTTGTTCCAGTTTTGTGATGGGATGGTTTTCACATGGGAAGACTTTGAGACCTTCTTCAGGGTGGAGTTTGTGCCAGTAGCTCTACACCCCGAGCGTGTTCAGGAGCTTCTGCCTTTACCGCGTGTTTTTCGATCAGAATCCGAGTCATCTGTGGGCAGTAGAAAGAAGATGCAGAGGTCCAGGAGGACCAGACCAGCAGTTGGGCGATCTCGGGTTTTAGGACCGGTGGTGTGGGGCACCCGGGGTGGGGTCAGAGCCAGGCGTTCCAGAAGCAGACTGTGTTACTCGTGCGGTGGAAAGGGGCACCTGGCACGTGACTATCCGACTCCTCGTACAGATGATCCATAGGCTTTTGAGGAGCCACCGAGATAGAGGCAGTGACAAATGCTTGAGCAACAGTAGAGCAGTGGACAAGGCAGTGGAGCTCCTGGAGCAGGTGGACAGGAGCAGAACTAGTGGATACGTCTCTTGTACTTCTAGTTCCATGTTGATGTTGTTTTTGTGTCTTTGTACCATGAGCTGCAATAAAATAAAGACACTTATCTTGTGATGTTTGCTTTCCTGTCCTCTTTTGTGATGTTACTGAGTGGTCCTGGTTAAGACTGTTGACTTGACCCTCACTTCGAGATTCCTACTGAAGGAGACTCAGTGACCTCACACTGATGCCGACAGTGTGACTCGACCCTTGGAGGCGAGATTGACAGTTGGATCTCTTAGTAGTTACGTCGAGGCCTTACGACGTCATCCATGGCATGAATGCATCCTTCATGTCAGGATTGACTGTATTAGGCAACGAACGTGGTTCATCCAGAGGATGAGACCAGATTTCTCTTCTCGGCAAGGAAGAAATCATAGCAGCTCTAGTGGGACCAGAGGTGGGCCGGGCCACGATAGAGAAGGTCCAGGTGAGCACATGGGAGCGGAAGGCTCAGATGCGTGCTCAGTACCGCCTTTGTATCCCTAGTTTGTGTTGAAGCTTTACGGGGACGTAAAGCCCTGTGGTGGGAGTAATGTAAAGACCCGTAAATTTCAAGGAAATTTTTTTTCTTAATTTTCTTTGGAATTTTACAAGAACGCAGTTTCTGACGGCACCTGATTCCGAGGCCCGGTGTGCCCGGAATCATTTTCCGAAGTTTTGGCTCGGGTACGTTCAGTGAACGGATGAGCGGGTTTTTCTAACTTTTGAACCGGTGCCCGGAATCGAATTCTGAGGGCACCGATGAAATCGCAGCGCCGATATTCGCTTAGAAACGCCTCTTCCGGAGTTGCGTTTGCTCGGGTGTGGTTTTTAATTTTCGGGCTTAAAGTTAAGAAATAAAATAATTTTGCGACAACTTTATTTTATTTCGCTTAAACCACTTGGAAGCCTCTTGAAGCCACTTAAAGGCGGCTTGAACTGAGTTGAACCGGATAGGATGCTATCCAGGAATATCCTACCCCTTGGTAGGATATTTGTGAGGTGGGGTCTGCACGAGCTTCGTCGTTTCTTTCCGCTAAGAAACGCACCCGCGAAAACCCGTCTTAATGAAAGTCAACTGACGCGTTTTCTTTAATTCTTAACATACCATTTATTTGGGTTGTTTCTTTCGTGAATTAAATGGGCTGTTTCTTTCGTGAATTAAATGGCCTGTTTCTTTCGTTGAATTAATTCAATCGTTTCTTAACCTGTTTTCGTGTGTTGGCATATTAATAAAATAAGACCAACCCAAAATCTTTTGAGAAGATTTGAGAGGATCCTTGTTTCTTCTTCTCCCTCGCGAAGAACGCGAAGAACGCGAAGAACACCGAACCCGGAAATCGACGACGCGACGCCGTGATCCGCAACGCCGGCAACGTTCTTCTGCGACGTCTCTTCCTCCGCGACAGATCTTCGATCGGCTGCTTGAGGTAAGAGTCTCGGACCTTCCTTTTTATCTCCTTCGTGATTCTTAACCAAAACACGGATTTAATTAATTTAAATTAAATCTGTTGTTTCATGGTGCATTGAGTTCGCCGACTCAACGCCGGATTCCGCGACGACGCGACACCTCCCCGCGACGACGCGACGATCCCACTCTTCCGCGACGAGTTTTTCCGCGAAGAACGCTCGCGCACGACGATCATCGAGGTAGGGATTTTATAATTTTGGAATACCCCTCTTTATATTCCCGTGAACGTTCTTTAAAAATTAAAGAGCCGGTTTCAAATGAACAATTTTATTTTATTAAAATTGTCGGTTCATGTGTTGAACAATTTCTCCCGTTGTTTTTATCTAACGCGGAGGGTGCGGGTCAAACGAACACGGCCCGACAACCCTCCGCCGTTCTTCGTGTTTTGCGGATTTGGCGGGCGACGACGGAACGTGCCGCAACGGGTGTTTGATGATCCCGCAGTAAAGAACGGAACCCGGGAGGAACAACGGCGCAGACGGGAAGGATAACGGGCCACCGAAGCGACTCCGGCGGCCCGCGGAAGCCAGTGGCGGCGCGGGTCGCCGGCGCGGCGGCGCCGGCGGCCGGAGGCGGCGGCACCCCGCGGGTGCCGCGGGGTTGTCACGCGGCACCCCGCGGGTGTCCAGCGTGACACCCAGCGGGTGCCGCGGGTGTCCAGCGCGACACCCCGCGGGTGCCGCGGGGTTGTCACGCGGCACCCCGCTGGTGTCTGGCCGACACCCCGCGGGTGCCGCGGGGGTGTCACGCGGGGCGGCGGCTTTCCCCCGCGTCGGCCGCTCGGCCGAGCCGAGCCGGTCCGGCCTTGGCCGGGCCGGGCCGGGCCAACCGGGTCGGAACCGACCCGGTTCGGGCCAACCAGGGGGGGTCGGGCCGGGTCGGCCCGGGCCCGGACCCCCCGTCTTCGGGCGGATTTCATTCAAATGGCTGTATCTTGGGCTACGGACCTCCAAACGTCCCGCCGTCAGCGGAAATGCAATCCTTGGATCGGGATGGTGGTTTCAGTTTATCGCACTCAAGGTTTCGGAATACTTTGAGATCGGCCGGGTTGGTTCGTACACGAAACCAACCGGGCCCTCGGAGCGGAAACGCTCATATCTTGAGCTACGGACGTCCGATTGACGTGCCGTCAGTTGCGTTGAGTTCCTGTTGACGATACAGAACTTTTGGCATCCTTCGCTCGAGTTTTGGATACAGTTGGTGGTGGCCGGGTTGGATCGCACCCAAAATCCAACCGGGCCCCTAGAACGGGAAAGCTGATATCTTTCAGACAGGACGTCCGTTTGACGAACCGTCAGCGGCGTTGGTGTTTACGTTGAGTAACAGTACCTATGAGTATACCCTATGGGAGTTCGGGGTACATTTGAGATACGGCCGGGATTGGTTCGCTCACGAAACCAACCGGGCCCCTGGGACGAAAAGGCTAATAACTCACAGACTGGGCGTCCGATCGACGCGCCGTCTTTTGCGTTGAGACCCCTGTGACGAGGCGGTCCTTTGAGATACTTCTTCGTGAGACCTTGAGATACTTGGAGTATATAACAGTAGCTCGTGGAGCGGACCCTCCCGGAGACGAGCGTGCGGAGTACGGAGACCGTGTAGCCGGCTGAGACCTGACGACTGCTTGACCGACTCGACTTGGAGTGAGTCGACTATCCCAGTGGACGGAGCGCCCGGTATTTGGCGACAGACCCACGGCGGACGGAGCGCCCGGTAGTTGGCCGCAGACCCGCGGTACTCGACAGGAGGAGTACCTCTGTAGGCTATTTGGGGGAGCGCCCGGTATTTGGCGACAGACCCACAGCGGACGGAGCGCCCGGTAGTTGGCCGCAGACCCGCGGTACTCGACAGGAGGAGTACCTCAGCAGTCTTAGGTTAGTGAGCAGTACCTCGGAGTCGTGACAGGACCACTGTACACTCTAGAGACGGAGCTCTTCAGCAGTTACGGTTTCGATAATGAAAATCCTGGTTTGAGCTGAGACTTTTAACCTTTGTGTTTCCTCATGATTGAGATGGGTTACTTGATAACTTAGGTATATGTATGGGCATATACCTGGGTAGTGGTTATCCGTTGATCTCATGATCCTTGTGTTTCCTCATGATTGAGATGGGTTACTTGATAACTTAGGTATATGTATGGGCATATACCTAAGTAGAGGTTATCTGTTGAGATCTTCTTTGTGGTTATCGTTGTTGGATTTAGTGAGACCTTGAGGGTCTCGGGGTCCCTACTGAGTATCGTTATACTCACCCCTGCACGGGCTATGCCCGCACCTCGTTGTGTTGGTTGCAGACGACGGGCAGTGCTGACGGAGGCCGAGTGTTCGAGGACTGGACGGTACCCGGAGGTGGACTACACGACGAGTCAGTACCCGAAGGTGGACTACATGACGAGTCAGTACCCGGAGGTGGACTACGCGACGAGACGACTCACAGAGGAGGTTGACAGACGAGAGCGTGGAGGAGGCTATCTGTACCTACCCTTCAGGTAGGACCCGAGGAGGACGACCCAGGAGCTGCTTCCCTCTTCCAGCTGTTTTCCTTTTTGCTGTTGTACCTTGTTCAGTTGTAGTTGTACTTTTTTTTTGGGTTTGTATTCTGGCCCATTTACTTTTCATCTTTTCTTTTGTACTTAGTGTTTTGTTTCCGCTTGTACTCTGTGGTGCTTGTTTTCTTTTATAAAGGCAATGCCTTCCCAGTTATCGGGATTTTACGCCTTTGGTGCTAGTCGCCAGCCCCTGGCCTATGGAAGGTGGGCTTGGGGTAGTCACGGCACGGGCCCCGAGGACGGGTCGTGACATCTACATCAACTCTTTATAGGTCTTCTAGAACTTCTCAGACTAGGTAAACAACTATCCTTTCCACATCAAATAAGTCAACAGGCTGCCATCCTAGATAATTATACCACAAATATCCTTTAGTACCCCACTAATTAATGAAATATCCACAACTATGATTCATTATTGGGTGGCTCCCAAGCATGCACTGCTTCGATCATAGATGGACCTGTAACACCCTGAGATTTTTTGAAAAATATTCTTTTTAATTTCATTAATGTCTTGTGTTGTATGCTACACCAAAAGGATCTTACACAACACACATCCCTAACATTCCTTGCATTACACGCAATCGCGACCTTCCTCAATAGTGTGTGTAGTACGCAATACCGAGTTTCTGTAAACGAGATGTTATTATAATATTATAATGAACTAGCAGTTATGAATAGTAATTCCCACTTTTTGAAACATTTTAAATTTTATCTTTCAAAATGGACTTCATTTTTGGATTTGGAATATCGAAATTATCTTAGGATGAAATTTTGTTACTTTTCGGATAACTTTCATATTCTGATGAATAGTTAAAATTACTAAATTTTAATTAAAAACAACTTTTTTAATCAAAATAATTAATAGTGATAAATTATTAATTTGAGTGGTTTTAAAGCATATTTATAATATATTTTTACAGTTTAATACAATGTTGGTCATTGGATGTAATTTCTCAATTAAACCAAACATAAACAAGTGTCAATCTTTTGATAGTTATTATCTCTTAAAAACACGCTATTTGTTTTACGACGGGAATTAATTTTTAAATTAGTTAATATAAATGATATTTTTTGAATTTGGTAAAATATGAATCATTTTTGAATTCATAATATCAAACATATCTTAGGCCTAATTTTGGGTATCTTTCTGAAAACCTTCATTTTTTTGATGAATAGTGAAACCACTAAGTGGTAGTTAAAAAACTGAATTTTTCATAAAACATAATTTTACCGCTTATGTGAGTGGAATTTCAAAAATCCAAGAGACACCGTTAATATCAAGGACTAAAATGTGGTTCAATGAGATGAAAATATTTTTTGGTGAATAGTAACTTTTTACTTTTTTACCACGGTTAAAAGTAAATAGGGTAATTAAGGGTAAAAGTGTTATTATTATTACCCTAACACATGTCCTAATTCTATTGGATAAGTGTAATTCGACCAAAAACTGCCTTAGGAATAAAATATGACCATTTAGGCCCACTTGGATTAGATTAGGACATTTATTATTAATTTATTTAAAGAAGGGTTAAAATAGTTAAAATCAAAGTTTAATAACTAAATCATCATTAATATAGGGTTATATATAAAATAAATTCAACTATAAATATTCATTAGAAAGATAAAAGGATTTCCTACATAATGGAATTTTATTTGTAATTTTTATACTTTAAATAATTTAATTTATTTATGACACAATTATGATGCAGTAATTATATTATTAATGAAATATTGACATAATTGATGTTATAAATACCCAAATAAATGTAATTTGAGACTTTTTATGAATTCCAAAAATTCTATATTTCAATATTACATGTCAGTATTGATTTAATTTATTTTTTCGAACTAATAATTCTGTTATGATTTTCAAAAAAATCAATTACCAAATAGTGTCAAAATTGACATAAAATAGTTTTTAAAACAAAAATTAAATTATTAATTGTTATTATATTCCTAAAAATTTAAGGATCGGACAAGATACTTATATCATGATAGGTGATTCATTAATGGACCACTTGGGGATCTCTTGGATGTATATGGTAAGTTTATTAACTATATAATATAAAAATACAAAGTGAAATGGTAAATGTCAATCTAATTAACTAAGAGTTAAAACTAAAAGATAAGGTTAATATAATGACCTAAACCTGTCTAAATTCTATTGGATGAAAGGATTACGACCCATCCCTACCTTATCTTCGAAATAAATCAATTTGGAGATATTAAAAACAGAATATGACTTTATAATAAAATAATATGTTTAGTTTTTCCAAAGGTGCCCCTCTCCTCCCTTATAAAAGGGCACCTCCTCCCTCTCTTCCTCACACCACTTTGAGCCTTCAAGCTCGGCCAAAACCTGCCAAATTATATTCTCCACTTCCCTAGAAACATCATAGAGGTCCTGGTTTTCTTTAAAGACCAATTTTAGTGCCCTAAAAGGAAGTCTCAAAGAGGCGCTTCAAAGAAGAGGTGATGTCAATTACCGATTCTTTCAACTTTATTTCTTCTTCCACTTATTCTTCTTTAGTTGCTTCATTATGAAGTAATAAAATCAGTATAACTAATATACTGATATGTTATTATAAGTATGAAACAACTCTATTTTACCATCTATCCATCCTACGGAAAATGAAATCAACACGTGTGCATACGTACGGAATACCGTCTCTACGCCGTGGTGAAATCTATTTTTCCACCAACACCTTACATGGATGGGTATAATGGTGTAAAGAATAAATTTATATGGTTATTATAACATCATACTTATTCTGATATATTTTTCCATCCACTCCAATTCTATTCAATAATTATGGGAACGATATCATCGCTCGTGCGTATGTATGGACTACCGTCTCCATGAATGTGATGAGATTCATTTTCCATGATTAACCATTCAAGAATGATTATAAAGTATTTATAATGAATAATAATGAAATATACAACATAATTAAGCTAATGGATTTATGTATATATATATATATATCATCTACTTAATTCCATTCAATTCAATAAGGAAACAAAAACAGCGTTCATGCATACGTACGGACTACCGTCTCCATGAACGGTGTATTTATTTCCATTTATCGATCTAATATATATATGTATATTCTGAATATATACTATGTATAAATCATGTTTTACATTCTTTATATAATAAATCATGATCTAAATAATCATATTAATAATTAAAATTTAAAACACGAACGATAAATGAAACGATTTTACCCAAAACGCTACTTTACCATGAATTTACAAACGAACGGGTAATATAAAGTCATAAGTGAACCATATATGATATAATAACAATGAATATGATTCTGTAATAAGTCAATGATATTATTTAAATCATTATACAGGAATTTTGGATACGTACGAAGCATATCGGGCCTAAGGTAAGGGATAATTATTCCAATCTCATTCTTATACGAGATTGTTTATTAGTAAGTATTTACTGGGGTTATGATTATTATCCATATCCATATGTTCTCAAAATGTTTTCATAAAATGTTTACTTTTCTTCCATGTATATTTAAAGTCATTTTTACACTTTTCTACTTTTACAACATTGAATGGAAGGAATATTTCTTTTATGAGGTACTTTTTTGACTTTTCTGACAAAAGTACGAGAAGAATGTTTTTTTAATGTATACCGCATGAAAGGATTTTTACAGTTTTATAAAGCCTTATTTTCATGAAGCTTCCTCCAAAAGATTTCATGACTATTTTCAACAAAATCCTTTTCTTTTAAAATTGCATGATGTTTTGTGAAAAGAAATTGATTTTGAAGAAGAAAGGATATTTTCCTCAAGAATTCATTTCAAATGTTTTATCAAAACCATTTTCCATCTAAAATGACATTATTTCATATGTGTATGTTTCAAGTTTAATTTCTATATTATTTACATGGTTTCACTTTTCTTATGATGAAATGTCCATTTTTTTATATTGATTATGAAATGATGGGATGATGTTTATGGAACCCATTTTATTCTTTGGGTTATGATGAATGTTTTAAGTTTATTTTGTGGCACATGTAAGAATGATTTCATTATGAGATGGGTGGGAACTATATCTCCCTCTAATGCATTGGGTAAAGATTATATATCTCTTGAGATAGACGTGGATAAAATGGTAAGTTAATCTGGTTCACTGATATTGGACTGAATCGAGGAGTGAACTTGATTCAGAAAGGGACTTTGTCCACTAAGATGGTCTTGGCAGCAATGCCTTGGCTACTATGGAAATCATAATAAGTGATGAATGGTTTCCACAATTACATGTTTTATTCCCTTTCTATTTTATCGTGATTGATGTTCCTTTATGATAAATGCCTTACTTACTTCCAAGATTTATGTCTTTGCTCGAGGTTTTAAGGTTTAGATTTCATGTTCATGTTTTTGCATTCAAATGTTTATGGATTGTTTTATGTTCTATATGTTTGCCCTTACTGAGCATTTGAGCTCACCCTTTTTATGTTTTATTTTCCATAAGAAATAAAGAAATGTTTTAGGTAAGTAAACGAAAAGGGGAAGATTGTTATGGGAGATGTTGAAGATCTTTCAACATGATTAGATGTTTATATTTCGAGTTTCTAAAGACACTAAACTATTACGGTCATTGTGTGTCTATTTTTGTTATGTATTAAGTATTCCGAAAATGTAATGTAATGTCCATGTACATCAAGCTTAGGGTCTCAACAGTTGGTATCAGAGGAAAGGTTTAGTCAACCTTTGGAAACTAGGATGCGAGAACTTTAGTGAGATCCCTAGGGATATTTCTAAGGTATGTCTAGGGATGTCCCTAAGGTTAAGTATAATTATAGGTTATAGTCCTAGAATTACGGTAACGATCTTAGAATTAAACCTAAGATGTAAGATATTGAATGTACCCCCCTTGATTATGTTATTTTCCTTGTATGATTTTTTTCTCTCACAGAATTCTTTTTGTGTTTTAGTCAATGGAGGGAACCAGAAAGAATTCGATTAACAATGAATCCAATGGACAAATTGCTGTCTATGAGAAACAAAATTGCATAATGCCTAGAGAGAAAGATATTTTCATTATTCTGAATCAGTCATCACGATATATGATTTACAAGGTGAAATTTATTGGTATGCCTGATTCATCAAATAAGAGGAAGATAGACTTTTATGCATGTTCGCATGTTATAGAGCATAAAGAAAGGAATATTGAGATTTCTAAATAAGGGTAGAAGAACCTTGAGGAATACCTCAAATGGAGGGAAAAATGTTTTCTGTGTGGAGAAAAGGGTCATAGAGTGACAGACTGTTATGGAGTTCAATGTCTTATTTGTGGAGAACATGGGCATTACCCAACTCAATGCCCAGACCTAAAAAGGTACTTCTAAATCAAGGAAGGACTTATTCTAGGACAATCATTGAAGTGTATGGATTGAAGTTTTTATGTATTGGTATTCAATAATAATGTTGTTGAGGTAGTTTTATGGTGTATTAGAATGTTTTTGTATTATTCTATTGTGGTTTTCAATAATTTTATGGTATCGATAACCCTGAAAAGTGATTCAAATATTTTCGAAAGTAGATGATATGTGCATAATGAAGGGATAAGAAGATAATGAGACGTTTGATTGTATTCATGATATCATGACTGATATAAGGACTAAGTGATATTATGGTTTGAGTATATAGAATTTTTGGGATTTTGGTATATGGAAAGTGTTAAAATTTAACCAGATTCATGTTTTCACAAAGGTTCAATGGGTATTCATTTTTCAAGAGAATACATGATTAAGGCCTCCGAATGTTTGGAATGTGACCAAAAATACATATCTTATGATATATGGGGATCAACGATGGTATTAAAAGTTTTGTTATATGAACTCTCTGGCAATCATTTTCACTATAATATGAGATTGGACAACAGTATTTTAGATAATCCTAATGATTGGAATGGATTATGTTGGAAATAAGTTATTATTGTTTAAGGATATAACATTTTTCGATATTATTGATGGGATGTTATAGTAATGTAATTTTAGAAAAAGGACAACCTGTAGGACGGTCGACAGCCCATCGCGTCTGAAAAGGCTATGGGAATTGAACCCACAACTGAAGTGAGACTGGCCTTTATCGCCTACCACTGGCCTACAAGAAGTCCCTGTTTAGTAGAAACTAATTTTATTATATTAAGCAAAATGATATATGAAGTATATGTCCATTTTAGGAACCATATATGATTAATATCACTATATATCAACTTATGTATATTTAATAACTTTTGCTAACCTTTTGTTTGAGACAGATGGAATGACCCGTCATTTTATCACATGATCTGCTAACACTTCATGAATAACAAATTCAACTTTATTTCTTTAAGAGATGTAGTGGAAATTGTTCAAGGCATGAACAATAGTGGGATTGTATCAAAATAAAGTAAGTATGTTTATTCAAATTCTTCAGCTTAAAGAAATGATCTTGAAAACCAAAAATGTTGTCCTAGATCCCATATATCCGATGAATCAGATGGTACCCTAGATCATCACAAATTTATGGCTTTGAGATTGTTGGTTTTTTCATAGCCATGTTCTCTACCACTCTCCATCAGAACTTGATGGTTAGATTTTTCATCCATATCCATATTTTCACCTATGTTCTCCTATGTGGAAAACCAGTGATGAGTTAATTTGGGTAACCGTTAAGTTTCATACTTTAGTTTTTAAATCCATGTTTTGGTATTCCTTTTTACGATGTGGGTTTCTATTAAATAACCTTTCGTGTAGTAAACCATTTATAACCCCGATGAATTTCGAGGGTGAAATTCATTTTAAGGGGGGTAGAATGTAACACCCTGAGATTTTATGAAAAATATTCTTTTTAATTTCAATAATGTCTTGTGTTGTACGCTACACCAAAAGGATCTTGCACAACACACATCCCTAACTTTCCTTTCATTACACACAATCGTGACCTTCCTCGATAGCGTGTGTAGTATGCAATACCGAGTTTCACTAAACGAGATATTATTATAATATTATTATGAACTAGCCGTTATGAATAGTAATACCCACTCTTTGAAACTTTATTAATTTTATCTTTCAAAATGGACTTCATTTTTGGATTCAGAATATTGAAATTATCTTAGGGTGAAATTTTGTAACTTTTTGGATAACTTTCATATTCTGATGAATAGTGAAAATTACTAAATTTTAATTAAAAACAAAATTTTTAAGAGAAATAATTAATAGTGATAAATTATTAATTTGAGTGGTTTTAAATTATATTTAGAATATATTTTTACCATTTAATACAATTTTGGTCATTGGATGTAATTTCACATTTAAACCAGACATAAACTAGTGTCAATCTTTTGATAGTAATTATCTCTTAAAAACACGCTATTTGTTTTGACGACGGAAATTAATTTTTAAATTATTTAATGTAACTAATATGTTTTGAATTTGGTAAAATAGATATCATTTTTGAAATAATAATATCATATATATCTTAGACCTAATTTTTGGTATCTTTCTGGAAACCTTCATTTTTTTATGAATAGTTAAACCACTAAGTGGTAGTTAAAAAACTGAATTTTTCATAAAACATAATTTTACCGCTTCTGTTAGTGGAATTTCAAAAATCCGAGAGATACGGTTAATATCAAGATCTAAAATTTGGTTCAATGAGATGAAAATAATTTTTGGTGAATAGTAACTTTTTACTTTTTTTACCACGGTTTAAAGTAAATAGGGTAATTAAGGGTAAAAGTGTTATTATTGTCACCCTAACACATGTCCTAATTCTATTGGATAAGTGTAATTCGACCAAAAACAACCTTAGGAATAAAATATGACCATTTAGACCCACTTGGATTAGATTAGGACACTTATTATTAATTTATTTATAGAAGGGTTAAAATAGTTAAAATCAATGTTTAATAACTAAATAATAATTAATATAGGGTTATATATAAGATAAATTAGACTATAAATATTAATTAGAAATCTAAAACGATTTCCTACATAATTGTATTTTATTTGTAATTTTTAGACTTTAAATAATTTAATTTATTTTTGACACAATGATGATGCAGTAATTATATTATTAATGAAATATTGACATAATTGATGTTATAAATACCCAAATAAATGTAATTTGAGACTTTTTATGAATTAAAATAATTTTATATATTAATATGACATTTTATGATTGATTTAATTAACTATTCTTCAACTAATAATTCTGTTATGAGTTTCAAAAAAATCAATTACCAAATAGTGTCAAAATTTACATAAAACAGTTTTTAAAACAAATATTATATTATTAATTGTTATTATATTCCTAAAGATCTATGGTTAGGCCAAGATACTTATATCATGATAGGTTTATCATTAATTTACCACTTGGGGGGTCGCATGGATGTATATGGTATCTTTATTAACTATATAATAAAAAAAAATACAAAGTAACATGGTAAATGTCAGTCTAATTAACTGAGAGTTAAAACTAATAGATAAGGTTAATATAATGACCTAAACCTGTCTAAATTATACTGGATGAGAGGATTTCGACCCATCCCCACCTTAGCTTTTAAATAAATCAATTTTGAGCTATTAAAAACCGAATATGACTTTATAATAATATAATAGTTTTAGTTTTTCCAAAGGTGCCCCTCTCCTCCCTTATAAAAGGGAACCTACTCCCTCTCTTCCTCACACCACTTTGAGCCTTCATGCTCGGCCAAACCCTACCAAATTCTATTCTCCACTTCCCTAGAAACATCCTATAGGTCCTTCTGTTCTTCAAATACCAATTTTAGTGCCCTAAAAGGAGGTCTCAAAGAGGCGCTTCAAAGAAGAGGTAATGTCTATTACCGATTCTTTCAACTTTATTTCTTCTTCCACTTATTCTTATTTAGTTGTTTCATTATGAAGTAATAACATCAGTATAACTAATATACTGATATGTTATTATAAGTATGAAAAAACCCTATTTCAACATCTATCCATCCTATGGAAAACGAAATCACCACGCGTGCGTATCTACGGAATACTGTCTCCACGCCGTGGTGAAATCTGTTTTTCCACCAACACCTTACATGGATGGGTATAATGGTGTAAAGAATAACTATATATGGTTATTATAACATCATACTGATTCTGATATGTTATAACATCTACTCAAATTCTATTCAATAATTATGGGAACGATATCATTGCTCGTACGTACGTACGGACTACCGTCTCCACGAATGAGATGAGATTCATTTTCCATTATTAACCATTCAAGAATGATTAAAAAGTATATATAATGAATAATAATGAAATATATGACATAATAAAGCTACTATATTTATGTATATATATATATCATCTACTTAATTCCATTCAATTCAATAAGGAAACGAAAACAGCGTTCATGCGTACGTACGGACTACCATCTCAATGAATGGTGTATTTCTTTCCATTTATCATTCTATTATATACATGTATATTCTGAATGTATACTATATATAAATCATGTTTTACATTCTGGATATAATAAATCATGATCTAAGTAATCATATGAATAATTACAAGTTAAAACACGAACGACAAATGAAACGATTTTACCCAAAACGCTATTTTAACATGAATTTACAAAAGAACTGGTAATATAAAGTCATAAGTGAACCATATATGATATAATAACAATTAATATGCTTATCTAATAAGTCAATGACATTATTTAAATCATTATACAGGAGGTTTGGATACGTACAAAGCAAATTAGGCCTAAGGTAAGGGATAATTATTCCAATCTCATTCTCATCTGAGATTGTTTAATCGTAAGTATTTACTGGGGTTATGATTATTATACATGTCCATATGTTCTCAAAATGTTTTCATAAAATTTTTACTTTTCTTCCATGTATGTTTAAAGTCATTTTTACCCTTTTCTACTTTTACCACATTGTATGGAAGGAATCTTTCTTTTATGAGGTACATTTTTTACTTTTCTGACAAAAGTACGAGAAGAATGTTTTTTAACGTGTACGGAATGAATGGATTTTTACGGTTTTATAAAGCCTTATTTTCATGAAGATTCCTCCAAAATATTTCATGACTATTTTCAAAAAAATCATTTTCTTTGAAAATTTCATGCCATTTTGTGAAAAGAAATTGATTTTGAAGAAGAAAGGATATTATCCTCAAAAATTCATTTCAAATGTCTTATAAAAACCATTTTCCATATAAGATGACATTTTTTCATATGTTTATGTTTCATGTTTAATTTATCTATGATTTACATGGTTTCACTTTTCTTATGATGAAATGTCCATTTGTTTTATATGGATTATGAAATGATGGGATGATGTTTATGAAACCAATTTTATTCTTTGGGTTATGATGAATGTTTTAAGTTAATTTTGTGGCAGAATGATTTCATTATGAGATGGGTGGGACATATATCTCCTTCCAATGCATTAGGTAAAGATTATATATCTCATGAGATAGACATGGCTGAAATGGTAAGTTAATCTGGTCCAGTTATACAGGACTGAATCGAGGAGTGAACTTGATTTAGAAAGGGACTTTGTCCACTAAGATGGTCTTGGCAGCAATGCCTTGGATACTATGGAAATCATAACAAGTGATGAATGGTTTCCACAATTACATGTTTTATTCCCATGCTATTTTATCAGGATTGATGTTCCTTTTTGATAAATTCCTTACTTACTTCCCAGATTTATGTCTTCGCTCGAGGTTTTAAGGTTTAGATTTCATGTTCAAGTTTTTTCTTTCAAATGTTTATAGGTTGTTTTATGTTCTCTATGTTTGCCCTTACTGAGCATTTGAGCTCACTTTTTTTATGTTTTATTTTCCCTAGGAAGTAAAGAAAGGTTTTAGGTAAGTAAACGAAAAGGGGAAGATCGTTATGGGAGATGTTTAAGATCTTTCAACATGATTAGATGTTTATATTACGAGTTTCCAAAGAAACTAAACTATTACGGTCCTTGTGTGTCTGTTTTTGTTATGTATTAAGTATTCTGAAAAAGTATTGTAATTTCCATGTACGTCAAGATTCGGGTCTCTATAGGACCTGCAGCTAAACCCTGCATTAAAATGACATTCCCTAAAAATTTAACCTTTTATTTAGTACATTAATTTTAAGAGATTTCCATAAAGGTGGTTATCTCAAAGTAGATCAAGAACCTTTCTCAAGTTCTCTTAGTGCTCCTCCTCTATCAAAAAGTTGATGAGTATGTCATCGATGAAGATAATAAAAAACTATTCTAAGTATGGATGGAATATATGGTTCATCAAATCAATGAAAATAGTGAGGTAATTTGACACACCGAAGGGAATAACTAGGAACTCATAGTGTCGATAGAAACATTGAAAGGGCAACTTTGGAATATCAATCTCAAGAACCCACAGCTGGTGGTAACCGGTCCTGAGACTGATATTGGAGAGCCATATCACTCCTTTCAACTTATTGAAGAGGTTGTAAATCCTCTGCAAGGGTACTTATTCTTTAATATGGCATGCTTTAGGTGATGATAGTCCATGAAAATCCAAAATCTCTCTTCTTACTTCCTCACAAACAAGACTAGAATCGCCTAGGGGGATACATTGGGTCTGATCAGACCTTTCTCATGAAGGTACTCTATTTTCAACCACAAATCTTGAAGCTTTGTGGGTGACATCTAATATGCTTCAACAGATATCGTGGAAGTCCCTAGTTTCATGTCGATGAAAAACTCCGACCCCCGCATTAGAGGTATTCTTGGAATGTCTTCAAGAAATACTTCAATATAATCCCACACCACTAAAGGGATCTAGATCCCGATGATTATGATGAACCAAGGGTCATACTCAGTAGCTGATGGGTGATAGGTTGTAACTACCTACTCAAAACACCCACTCATCTTGTTATGAGGTCTCTCTATCCGAAAATCGAGAACCCCGTCCCATCAACATGAATGCATCTGACTAACCTATCGTAATGGTAAATCTGTCCTCAAACCATGGAAATTCAATCCATGCCTAGGATGATGTCATAGGGTTCTATTATGATGACTAGTAGGTCCCATGCAAACCAATCTCCTCAAAATGATAGATTCATTATTGACAGATAGAAGTTACAGAGGAAGCATTCCCTTAGGAACCTCAAGGCATAACTGATGTGCTAGCATCACTACTAAGATATATAACTCCAACACAAAGAGTGGAGAGACAAAATAATGGCTAGAACCAATGTCTACTAATACTAAGGAAAGATTATAGTAAACATAGCTCATTCCTAGAATCATCACATGTGATTCCTCGTCATAGAAATCTATATCCTACAGCTGTCTGCTACCCCAGACACCAGCTCATTAAGTTTGATGTGGGCTACTTGGTTGTGGTGGTAGGAGAACCCCATACCTACATCCCCCACCTGTAGCTCCTCCCACTCCTCTACTAGCTCCACCTACTTGGGGACCTCCCTGTCCCTGTTGGGGAGATCCCTGGACATAGACCTGCCTCTTCCATGGAGGTCCCTCTACCACCTAATTGGGGTGATCAGTATGCCTGGTCGGGCAATCTCGAGAAATGTGACATTTCCCATTATAGGTGTATCATCAGCCCTCTCCGGGTTGTCCTGATGCTTTGTGATGCCCCTGAACTGAGCGACCACACCCCTAAGTCTGATCATGGAAGGGTCTTCTGTTTTGGGATCTTAGGCACCTCCATGATTCTAATTATGACTCATCCCTATCATGCATACCACCATATCTATCTATCTTGAATCAATCTTCCATGAATCGCTATATATAAAGTGCTTTCTCCCACACCCCGACATAGGTGGGGATGCAGAGGGGCTCTACACTAGCCCAAATCTCTCTACAGAGTCCCTACTCGAACTTATGATCTCTGAACAAACCATATCTAATCATATCAAGAGATTAGGTTGTAAGGTTGGTGAACCCTTACGCATACTCTTCTGCTATCATCACTCCTGGCTATATCTCCCAACATTTCAGAATCTGCATGGAGTGTAGTAAGGACGGGTAATACTTCTCCTAAAAAAGACACTGGAAATCGTCTCATGAGAGTGTCGCCTCATCCCACATCTGGGTAACTAAGCTCCACCATAAACTAGATGCTCCGTGGAAATGGTTGGATGCCAAATTTACCCTCTGATCTGTTTGGTTTCGAATCTATTCGAACATGAAGACCACCGACTCCAGTTAATCATTCACTACCTGAGGATCTATCTCATCACAGAACAACAACGGCCACTGTCACTGGAACTCACAGAGTTCGATCATCTTGTGCACATCCTCATCCTTCACTATTGAGACTATCTGCTATTTTACTGGTGGTACTTCTGCTACCTATCCACCCAAAGGAAGGATATCACATAGTGGGCCCTGAACTGGGGCCTCGTCACTCATATGGTCATCGTCAAAAATATGAGCTGATATCCTTGATGGTTTTCTTCTCTAAGGCATCCTGAAAATTGTCAAGTATTACCACATTCTAATGACCACAAATATATATCAAAAAAGGAATGGAGATCTGACTCAAAAATGATAGTTAAAGACTCAATCCAATATAATATATGTAATTTTCTTCCCTATAACAAATGGATCATGGTGCCAAGTCGACAAGAGAGTAATTAGGGTCCTCGTGAATGGATAAAATAACCACCCATACCATCACTAGATTATCGTGCCTGAGAGCCACTCTAGAGCCACTTCAACACAATTTCCATTAATCCCAACCAATTCCTTTTTAGGGAATTTCCAAAAAAAAATTCCAAGGAACGAAGCACCTTTGATACAACTCTATCACAACCCAACCTAAGCTAAGGCTCGAGCTGCAACTACCAAAAGCATGCGTCCAAGGGCCCGATGTTGGATATAAGAAACGAAGGAACAATAAACCCAAGGACGCATTTTCTTAAGAACATATACACACACATGCAACCAACTCAATGAAAAAATGAAGAGTAAAAGTAGAAAAAGTGAGAACTAATATAAAGTAAAGTGAACATGCACAAACTTCTAGATGGTATAGAAGTATGGTAGTGAATACAGAAATGTAATGGAGAAAAACACATGTCTAAAACAAAATCTAATCCCAACCTGAAGACAACTAGAAAAGAGTATCCGCTGAGAGATCCTAGATCCTGTATCAGAACTATGACCATCGTATGTGTTCCACACATCCCATATCCCTACGCTCCTCTATTGTCATGATCAACCAGTCTACTGTCTGAAAAAGACATGACATGTGTTGGGAAAATCCCCTGAAGGGGTGAGTATATACATACCTAGTAGAAAACCCCAAAAATGTGAGGGGGAAGTAACAGATACAACTAGAGAGAAGTAATAAATGGAACAAAGTACAATAAAAGAGAGCGAAAAGGGTGTAACTCAACCCAAAAAGAGTACAAAAGTAGAATCATATGAACATAAGGATATCGATACGGTGAGGAGTTGAACTACTCATTGAGTCTTTTTAACCTATAATCCGAGATTAGACCGTCCCAACTAAGAGAAGCTAGACATAGAAAGCAGTTGGCATACCCCACATGTCTTCACGTCTCCTCGAAAGAGAGTAAAAAAGACCCAAGCAGTGGGTACTATAACATGATGGATATATATATATATGCTCAGTTAAAGAATCTCAAAGGAGGGATTAATGGGATATCAATCTCACAGCTCAGCCCAAGAACATGAGTAGCCCACACTTCCAAGTAAAGTCGTCGGTGATGACCAGCAACTCATTGCATCTGCCAAGGAGACACAAGTCCAAGGGTCTCAAATTACCACACCTCGATAAAATCTTATTTGGGAGGAACTAACATGTCCACACAAATTTATGTCACTTCACAAGGATGCCTCTTTATGGGGAAAGTGCCCCTCTTTTCTAGTAAGCCTTTAGGTGTGTTGAACCACACCTCGCCATAGTGCCACCCAGTCCAGGGTCTTCTCTAAGTCATCAAGGACTACACTACACAACCCATCTAAATGGTTATCCCGGTATCATCAGGGACTATGCAACCCAAACCAGCAGGAGGGTCAGCCCTAAATCTCTCATCAGGAACTACATTACCCATCCCAGCAGGAGGGTCAGTCCAGAATCTATTGACGGGTACTACACTACCTAGCCCAACTGAAGGGTTATCTTGGTATCATCGAGGACTATGCTACCCATCCCAACTAGAAGGTCATCGCATAATCTCTTTTCATGGACTATACTACCTAGACGAGATAGAGGTTTAACCAGGTATCATTATCAGTGACTCAAATACCTAGACCAGCTAGAGGGTCAAATCAGTACCTTTATCCAGGACTACGCTACCCAGCCCAACTTAAGGGTCAACCCAAAATGTTCTAGTAATCATGTTTGATCTCTTCCATCATCAGTTGTCCTATCTATGCATTTAGACAAATAATATCCACATCATATCTTAAAATCCACTTCTGAGGGAAACATCATATTCTACATGAAAAAAACCCAAGATAGGATTATTGCTAGATGAAATATGAGTTCAAATGAAAGAGATGTGAAGGATTGAATATTTTTCCAAAGAACTCAAATAGTACACGGTGTGTAGCCCCTCTTCGCTGTCTGGCTGTATGTCTGGTCAGAAACAGGTCATGTCCCATGTGTTAGTGCATTCCATATAGGTGGACCACATAGCATGTCCCACCAATCTGGGGACGGGGCTGTGTCTACGGGCCATGTCCATGTACTTGGACTTTGTGTCCATGTACTTAGGTACACCACATGAAGGTCCACATGGGATGTTTATCGTGTATGCATGTTGTGTTAGAGTGCTCATCACATGGCGTGCGCCTGGCTTTCTACTCCTTCACATGGCTCATCTCACATGGGGAGGTGGTACACAACACGTAAAAGGGAGTAAACACTATTCCATCTATATATCTTCCCAAAATATAGTGCCACAGCTGAGGGAGGACACACGCCGTGTGTTCTTAGATGAACATAACGTTTCATCCAGAATTTTTAAAGAAACTCTAGTTTCTTCTGAATCTTCATCGGCGTAAATAATCTACTCTAGTTGCGGTCAACATCACCTGAATCAACTCAAAAAACTCTGGATCTGGCTAGAGAACACAGAATATCTTCACCATTCATCGGTAATTGGCCTCATTCGAAAACGAGGGCTTGGATGGATCTTATGCTTGTCTCCATGGCATAATTCATCTTCATATTGATGTTAAATATTTGGATTTTTCATCCTTGCTTAATTACTTTTCTAGATCTATGCCCCACTCTCAAAATCCTTGTCGTTCCATGATTCCATCTCATTTCGGGGTGCCTGATAAAGCTCGGGTCTCCTGGTAATCATCGAATCGGGATCCACAAGGATTCCACGGTGAACAATGAGTAAAAATCATGGGATAAAGGCACCAATGAGAGGGGTTGGATCATTATCCATGTTTTCTTGACATTCTGACCATAATTATTTCATTTAGGTTAGATCAACTGATGAAGAATAATAAACCGGTACCTGAGCTCATGCAAGGTTGGAATTCAAAGGCGCGGGTAGAAGAATCAATTAACAGCATGATCAAACATTTAAGTTTGGTAATAAGAACACAAACAAAGATTCATAATTGGATTTTATCATTACCTATTGATGAAAGAGGAGGATCCAATGCCCTTTGGTCCATCTAGATTCAAATGTTCGTTGTTCGTTCTTTGTTGTTCATCAATGGAAGGGAGAAGAGAATAAAGGATATGTTGTTGGAGAAAAAACCCAGGAATATGAGGCGAAACCCTCATATTTAGGGTTATATAACCATTTATTAGGTTAAATGGTTTTAATTGAATAATTAAATTAATTGATAAAATAACTTAGTTTGCACCGCCAATGAGCGAGGGATCTGAACATCCCACACCGACTCCTTTAATGTCAAGCCCAGGGGAAACATTGTGTTCCAGACCCAACTGTGGTCTCAAATGTTTTATCTAAGATACCATTTGAGAGTTATCCCATTTTCTTTAATTAATATTTCTTTCACAATATAAAATATTTTTAATATTTTTGAAAATATTATTCTAGGTACACCAGGCCTCGAAATCACACACCATCTTAGTGCCAAGCTATGGAATAATATTTAGAAATATTTCAAAGTCTTATTAGGAAAAAATCATGTCTCTATAATTTAAATTATATATTATACTTTTATAATGATCATAATGTCATGAATTTCATATATAATAATTGATTCCATCAATATAACCAGTCTTGAGAGTCGGTAATGGAAAATGAATTCCATCGGTTTGAGAGGTAGTAGTCCACCGTACATACGAATGATTAATTATTTTCAAATTTGATTGAAGAAGATATGGATATGGGTCATGAAAAAAATTATAACATATAATTAAATAGAGGTTAATATATTTATTATTTTATAATGTTCGAATATGATTTGAAGGAATTGGAAGAAAAAATAAAACAAAAACATTTGATGGAAAATGATACCTCTTCTTTGGACAATCTCTATTGAATAACACTTTAACACCACTAAGAAGAGTGTCCTACCAAAAATAACACCTCTATAATGTGGTTATGGATTCTAAGAAGTAAATTGGGAAGATATTTTCAAAATAAATATAGTTGTTATGTGTGAATAAATGAGAATAATATGATCCTTTTTATAAGAGAGTGGTGGGTTACACTTGTAATTTCTCAAAATATTAATTTAATATTAATTTATTTTCATCTAAAAATGAATTAAATATTATTAATTTATAATATAACAAGATTATGGTTCTATATATTTCGTTCAATAATCCTTATAAAATGTTTTCCTATATTTATAACTTTATCTTTTGGTTTTAAGCCTTATTTATCCTCTTAAACTCTAACCATGACAACATGACATTTTACATTTGAGGGTTAATATAATTACAATAAAATTCCAAACGACCCATAAATGGGTCACATATGAATTTTTAATCAATATCACAATTTAGTGTACAAATATATGGTTTTTAGGAATTTTTATCATTTAATAATATATTATTTATTTTAAAATATCATTAATGTAAATTTTTACACTATTCATTATATTAACTCTTAAAAATATCAAGACAGAAAGATAACATCAAAAAAATTTTAAATACACCCATAACCCACAAATATAATATATAAAAGTTTTTGAAGAAATTAATTATATCAAATTATATATATATTAATAATTTTAATAACATTTATTTGATATTTCCATTAATAAAATAATTATTTCATTAGCATTGTATCAGAATTTAAGATAGATATATTATTACTGAAAATTATAAATTAATTACTATGATATATATAAATAATTTATATTTAAAATTAATAATTACATTTTAATTTATCATTTCGATAACCCTCAATAAAAAATGATATATCTATTAATAAAATGAATGTGACCTCATTGACTTTTCATTAAATATAATATTATAAACTTCATAATCTTATCCTAGTGGCTGAAAAAGACATAAATAAAATTGTATCCTGATAAAAATTTTAATAAGGTATAAAAGGAATCTTAAATTTGTTCAAAAACTTCCCTTTTCCCCATCTGAACACATAAGAGTTATTTAAGATAAAGAAAGTGACATTTTGAAACTTTTTTATGTAAATATTATATAAGGCATTTTCATGGACCATTTCCCATTAAACAACTAAATTTATATCATTAGATATTATGGTTTTAATTAAATTCATCCACTAAAATTTATTGAAGTGTTAGGGTCATTTTATACTCCTTATCATTTTATTGTTAACCTAAATAACGCAATACAACAATTGCCGTGGTACCAAAAATTAAAAATTTTATTAGTTATATTATCCAAAAATAAAAACAAAATATTTAATATATTTATAACTAAAAATTTCAAATATGTTATACATTTTTCAATATTCAAAACATAGAAGTTGGTAAAATTAACTCAAAATTAATCCTGTATATGGGGGGATTAAGCGTTATTTTAAAGTAAAAACTTTCAAATGTTTCAAATGATTTTAAATCCAAATTCAATATGAAAAATATTATAATTAAATAGATTATATTAAAATATATATAATTTATCTAATTTTATTTTAAAACCTATTGAAAATATAATTTATCATTATAAATTATATAGATGAAAAGGTGGTTTTCAATTAAAATGAAGTATTTTTTCACTATTCATAAAAAAAAGAAACATATCAGTAAAATACAAAAAATTAATCCAAAGAAATTTTATATAATAATATTTCAGAAATAAATTTTATTATATCAAATAAAATTTATAAAATAGTCAAAATTTATTTTTAAAACAAGTGCTTCATTAAAAGGGGACAAAACTGGCTGTAGAAAAATAAATCTTTATATGGGTAGAATTTTATTTATTTATATATCATGTCTAAAAACACATAGGATGAATATTAAACCTTAGAATTAATATATTATATATATCTATATAATCAATATAATATTACAGGAGTGATATTTTATTTTGTTAGCAAAAAACACACTTATGTGAATTTAAATCGATTTTCATAAAAAGATTTCCTTTTATTTTAAAAAGGGTTTTATTTTATTTTATAAATAATTAGTCACAATATAATTAATTATATGTGTGTGTGTAAAACATATTTTCATAATTTAGTTAATCATGTTCATACCCTCCATTATAATGGCTAGTTTGTAAAGGTATCATTTAAATAATAATATTTAGTTGTTCATTAATGCTCGATGTAGTGTATCATGTATGCTATCAAACATAGTGTATCCTTCTTAAAAACATTTGATGTTACCTTCTCCCCCATCCCCACTATAATAGTTTTTTTTCATCAAATTTTGAACTCGGGCTTGGTAACCACAGTTTGACTATTCAAAATACCATTAGTGGAAACCTGCATTGGAGAATGGGTCAATAAACTCCAATTTGAAAACAAAGGAAAGTATGAATGTTTCCTGAGATAAAACATATTAGGATTTAATTTATGAAAAAATTTACATTTAAGAGAAAACAAAATATCATGTTCTGATGGAGAGTGGTAGAGAAATTGATCATGAGAATGTGAATAATCACAAAATGATAAATCAGTGATAGTTAAAAAGGTTATTGACTTCCTAATATAAAAACTAAATAAATAATATTTTTGTTTTGTAAATTATTTTCCTAAAGTTAAAGAAGTAATTTAATTCATAGACTAATAACATAAGGAAACATACTTACATTGAATTCATTGTTTCATAATTTGATCAATTTCCACCTGAATCTCATCTTTTTCTCCAAATGATGAGCATTTAAAATTGAATTTTTCATGCCTGGAGCATTAGAATCAACTTATATGAAAATAAATACTTAAAAGTATAAATATATATTATTTATATATTTATAAATTAATAAAACCCAAAATTTTTAGGATAATATAAGATAATCCCAAAAAAATAATAAAGCTTTATGTGATGAAAAACTACTTTAATCACCAAAATTCAACAGTAATATCCAAAGTTCAACATATATCATTAAAATAATAACAATCCTAAAAATTAATCAAAAATATTAAACACTAACATTAAAACCATAAAATAAAAAGTATTTGATCATGTAGACATAAAATATACATTTTCACATGTATCTCCAAAAAATCATTACTCAGTCTTAATGACTCTTTCCAAAAATGTAATTTACTAAATCACATAATCTCAAAGTATGATAACCATTTCCTTAATCACCATAATTCCAAAACAAAATCATATATGACTCAAAAGACTATTCAACCTTTATTTCTCAAGTAAAACCCCTTAATAAAATAAAGTTCCCCAAATAGTGATAATGTTCCGAAATAACATTAATCACTTAATACCAAAATAAATTTCTAATTATATGGATATCTATTTGATGAAAAATTTGTTACTGAAATCAACTTATTATTCACCGATTAAAATAATTTAATTAAAAAAAAGTTATAATAATGATTACACCATGTAGGTCAGTGGTAAGCAATTCCCCCTTGTCCCCCATTGGTTGTGGGTTCAATTCACGCAATCTTGTCAGACATGACAGGTTTTCGCTTGATGTACATGGATTTCACTATCATTTTTTATTAATTTTTTATTAATTATAATTAATCTTCTAAACACTTTTTGTTTTTTAAGTTCTATTCTGTAGTTTTTTAATGTTTTAGTCATTTATATAGTTCTTAGTTAATTTTATATTAATATTAGTTATTTATTTTATTTTTAGCCTTTATTAATTTTTAATTTATTAAAATTTAATATTTTGTTAATTTTAGTAGTGTAGATAATAATAATTTTTTATTTGTTATTTTATTAATTAATTATATTAATTTAACTTGTAAATATAATATGTATTAATATAAATAATTTTGGGTACTTTTTTGTTGTTTTAATTATTTTTATTATTTAACATTTATATTATTATATAATTTTAATTTTGAATTTTAAATTAGATATAACATTTTATTTTGTTTTTTATTTTGTTTTGACTTTTTCTCCCACTTTTCCCTCAACCTCCCCCTCTCCTACGTCACCCCTCTAGATCCTCTAATTTTCTTTCTATAATCACAAATTCCCCTTATCACCCCACACCCTAACCCCTCTCTCCGGAGGGCCACACCCCACCCCACCCCACCTTTCTCTCTCTATTCCCCTCTTTAACCCCTCTCATCCCACACCCCTCCCCCCTCTCCAATCTCATGCCCTCCATCACCTCTATCCCCACTCACTTTCCCCTCCCCAACCCCACTCTCCCCATCTCTCCCCACTAACCTACCCCCTCACTATACCCACTCAACCTTTCTTTCTTCCCCAACCACACTCCCCTTCACCAGACCCTTCTTTGCAAGTAACCTCCCTCCTCTCCGCTATAAACTGACTAGTCACACTAGATCGCACACCACCAAAAGATCATGACCCCCTTTGCACTCCCAGGTCCGGATGAGCGTTCTACCATCCTAGAAGACATCTCCTCCTCTATCTATTGAAAATTACTCACGTGCCTTATTTTCAAAATCGTTTTCATTGTCAATTCTTTTATTGTCAAAGATGAGTGATTTGAACAGTGAAAAAGCATACAAGAACAATCATTTTTTCATGATGTGTGGAATGGTGATTTTTAATTTGTGGTCATCGAGGGAAGCATATGATGAAAAATGTAATTACAGGGGCACGATGATGTTTTTTTATTATTTTATGTGTTTTTTTTCATTATAGGAGGCTTATTATTTTTTGTTAGAGTTGTGACAAAAATGACGATAATTTCAAGTCATTATTTTTTAACCATGTTTGATTTACTTTTAGATTAATTTTAATTGTATGTTTATTTAATTCATAATATTTTCATTTAAATTAATTTTTATTGGGCTCTACACACATGCTTTGGTGCTTGTTCTTGTGATACCTAATAACTAATCATGAGCGATAGTTTGTTATAAAATTTATTTATCTGGAATTCGATCAAGCGTGCGAGCGAATTCTAAATAAATAAATATATTAATTAAAAAAATTAATATTTTGTGTGTCCTTTCCTTTAAACATGCTTGATTTATACCTAATAAGTGATCTCATGTGAGAGAAAACCGATGTAGGTAGATACATCAACTTTGTGAGAAATGGTTCATTGTATTTTACTAAGTGATTATGTGCTACAATGATGCACAAATTATACATGAGGACAGAGAATAAAATGAAAAATAATTTGTGTAAAAATTAGAATACTATCAATATTTAGATAAAGATATCAGATAGTATTTTGATTAAATTTATAATCATTGATAATTCAATAAATAAATATTCAGATGTAGGAAATAAATAATTGTCATTGCATGCACCTAAACATACATCACGACTCCAACACATCCATCTATACTAGTTTCTTCCATATCATAATTCACATAAGTAGTATTTGTTAATTTAAATAGTCATTTTTAAATGTTCATTTAGTTTTTCAAACTATTTAGTCGTTAATCACATTAAGAAATCATATACATGAACATTCTTCCAAGTGGATATTATTATTGTTTAATCACATTCTCTCTGTGGTTCGACTCTGCTCGCCGCTTCTATAGTAGTTGGTAGGTTAATAAATTTCAATGAAATTCAAACATTGCAACATGTGAGCCAAATTTATGGTGTCATTTCTGGGAAAAATATTATCATTAAAATTTATTTTAAAAGATTGATTCATGTAAAAAACAAAAAATAACAATTTACTACTCTGGGAATTTTCCATTTTAGAGATTTTCAAGACACCCTGACATTTTGAATGATGTGGGATGACCCGCATGGTTACAACCAGTACCCACCCTACCCAAAAACCTTGCAAGGTATGAAATAAAATCTTTTACCACACTTGAGCTATATAAGTAATCCTCTTTATTTTAATGACTTTCATTCATGTCCATGTCATGATCTATATCCTACTGCTAATTCCAACCCACTTTTTAATAATTTTCAAATTAAAATCATTTATTAAAATTTTAAAATTGATAATTAATGTAAACCAAATGGTTCAATAATTGAGAGTATGTTGATTTATTCTATCACAAATGAAAATTAGAGGGTTGAACTTCAAGATGAATGTAATGAAAAGTTTCATTCCTCAACAAAAGATCTAGAAAATAAATTGAAGAATTTAGTAAATCAAATGAATCATATTTTGGAACTAGCTGCCTAATTTCCACTTGATGATCTAATTCAAAACAATTATTTTGAGGAGAGTTCAATAGAGGTTCCATTTAAACAATGTCCATGTCACAAGTCTAATTATGAGACCGATCTGCCTTATTATCATACAATTTATGACACCCCTCTATCACAATTTAATTCATTCAAACTAATCACATTTGTAGGATATAAGAGATTGGTCTTCTTCCCTATTGAACATAATGGTCCCCTGGATAATGTGATTTCATGTCCTTCTTCTATGAGTTCACAACCCAACCACCCTGAAGTGAAAAAGGACACATTCCATGTCTATAAAATTGAACTTTGTGAGGATTAAGAGGACATTGAACTAGGACCATTCTTTACCATGATATATTCAGAATTGAACCAAGAGATAGTGTATTTCCACACTCAAGAGGATATCACTGAAAATGATATCAAATCACCTCTTTCTAAAAAAATTGTGAGTCTAAAACATTTTATAAAATGGAGACATCTGAAACATTTTTTTTCCAGAGAATCAGTCAGAATGGGTTGTAGAGAACACTTGTAATTTTCTATAAACAAGGGGAAAATAGGATTTCCTTGAGGATCCTAAGTTTGTGGTGAAACATTTACCAATATAAAAATATGATGAGGGATGTATAGAATTAAATTTTGAAAAGATAACATTCTTGATACAATAGAGTCATCTTTTATAATTTATCCCATCTAACTAGCTCTGTGTATTGAGTTTGAAGACACTTCACATTAAATACCCACATATGCTAACAATATTTTTGACCTTGGCACAATCAATGGAACTATTGATCATGAATTGAGTTGGAAACCTGTAGATTTCCATGTGCTAGTTGTTGGGAGTGAAAACAAATTGGGATACATCATCAAAACGGATACTACACTCATGTATGTGATCGATATCATACAACCATTGAATGGGTCTGGTAAATTGTTTTTTTTCACATGTGAGCATTCAAAAAGTTAATATTCTTGATCTTTCTATTAACAATATTTTCCCAAAATTTAATTATTCAATGAGTCTTTATTTAGGTAAGGTATATTGATTCCCTTGTGAGTTGGCCTATTTTAATTTCATTTCGAACATTAATTATTCTAATAAGCATCCTTTCAGATATTGTGAATCTAGTAGGATAAATTCATTTTCAACGAAAGGATTCCACAATTATACAAAAAAAGAACCAATTTCATGGTAAACATTTCCATTCTATCCTAGTGTATTTTTATCAATGTATGGATTTAGATGAAGTAAACATGGTGCTTAATGGGGGCAACCCATAATTTGTTTTTTTTACATTTCACTGCATTTTATTTAATTTCATTTATTATTTTTTAGAAAAATAAAATAAAAAGGAATTAATTTACCACAATATTTTCTATCCTAATACTTATTTGGATTTAAATTAATAAAAAATATTTTTATCATCTGTATGATTTTTATTATAGTGTGGATTCTTTGATATGATGCGAGTATGTGTTATCAATTGGTGTGTTTTACAGCTAAAAAATTTGTAGAGCTTCTTCTGATACACACAACCTTTCTGTATCTATCTTCACTTACATAGGGAAGTGTTTTATTTTTCCATTATTTTATTATTCTAAAAACACAATGTAAACTAACAAAAAAACAAATCAAAAATTTTGAAAAATGAAAACGAAGTAACATTTCTATCATTAATGAACTCATGTGAAAGTCATTGCATTTTTTTCATAAAATTTTCAGAAACATACCTCTTCTATCCCTGGGTAGTTTTAGAACTTGATTATTTGTTGGAATTCTTTGATCCTTGATCTCATGACTTAGATTATTAATGACATTATTTCATGCAATGAAAATGTTTTTCAAAAACTTTTATATTTCGGAGACACTAATTTTAGCACCTACTCATCGGTGATGCCCAATGTTGTATTTACATACCTGTGAGGACTCTATCCCATTTTACATCATATCTTGTTTATCTTTTTCTTGAGGGAATCTCAACAATGTTATTTTTTTTAGAAATTGACATGTCTTTCCCTGAATCTGATATGAATTTAGAAAGTTGCGTTAAATGAATAAGCCATCTATTTTATTATTCATCCACATTGAACCACTGATCCACCCATACATTTTTTCCATTATATTGACCTTATAATCCAAGAATAATCCTTTTATTATGGTCTCATTTCCAATAAACTTCCCCATCCAATTATTGAATATTTTCATGATCATTATCAAACTTGTGGAAGAGAGATTTATTCCCGGAGAGGGTTATCTAAGGGGTAGTGAGTCATTTGATGCACATGGATTGAAATTATCTCAAACAGATCATATGAGTTATATTTTATAGTAGCCACATTCATTAAATATATCTTGATATGAGAATATAGAATCCGTTTGTTCCAACAATGAGTAAATTGTTGGTCATTACGAGGTAACCCTCACTTTTGGGGATACCTATACAATTGATGATCCATTACTCGATGAAATATAGAGTTCTTTATATGAACTACATTAACTGTGATGTGATTTCATACATGATACTTGTGTACCATTCTTTTAGATTTTTTTCTAACACTTATTTCATGGGGTTTTAGAGTTTCTAATTGCTAGTTTTTTCTGGCCATCTTATTTTAGTGTGTTATGTCTAAAAAATAAGAAAAAAATATGAAAACATTGGATTATAATATTATTGGGGACAAGTGATGTTTTAAGTGTGAGGGAATTATATTTTGAGGGAGACATTTGGATTAAAATTTATTATGAATTTATTTCAAGATTGAACCCTCATTTTTTCCAAAAAACTGTCACATTTTTTCTTATGTCGCACTGTCCCACAGCCTCAGATACATTTGAACCTCATGTAAATTCCTTGAGATTGGTGCATTATTTTGATGTCCAATAGTGGAGATGTGAAATTCATGGAAAACCTATGGTATGAATGCATGTGTATGATAATTGAACATGGATTTGATCAAATATTTTGAGTATAAGATTGATTTATAGGTAGGTCACATGATACATGAGTGCACATAATATTTTTAGAAATAATGCGAGTTGAAGAAAAATAGTTTTTCAAAGTTGGAGTTTTAAATATAGAATGATATTTTATGCCAAAAAGAGATTAAATTTTTTTCGAACCTATAATTTTGATGTTTTGATTTTCCTACGGGTCCTCATATATTTTTTCTGATTTTTTTCTTATGAGTGAAAAGATTATGAGTGGGGGATTTTATATACATTTATTTCCTTAAAAAATTATTAATTATTAATTTAGTATTAATTAATTTTCTATCTGGTTCTTGTGTTTTTTTTTTGTTATTTTTAAAGTTTTTTAATATTTTAGTTATTTCTATAGATTTTAGTTAATTTTATATTAATATTATTTATTTATTTGATCTTTGTTATTTATTAATTTTTATTTATTAACATATGTTGATTTATTATTTTTATAAGTTTAATTAATATTAGTTTTTTATTAGTTTATTTTATGATTTAATTATATTAATTTAACTTGTAAATATCATAAGTATTTATAAACCTCTTTTGAGTAATTTTGTTGTTGTTGTTGTTGTTTTTATTATTATTTAACTTTTATATTATTACTTTATTTAAATTTTTAATTTTATATTAGATTTAACTTTCAATTTTAATTTTTATCTTGTTTTTACTTTTTCTCTGACTTCTCCCTTAACCTCCCCCTCCCCCACGTCATCCCTCTAGCCCATCTCTTTTTCTCTCTCCAATGAACCATTTCCCTTATCACCCCACACCCGAACCCCTCTCTCTCAGGTTCTCCACCCACCCCAACCCACCTTTCTATCTTTATTCCCCTACCCAACTCCTCTCATCCCACGCACCTCCCCTCTCTTCAATCCCACACCCTCTATCACCTCTCACCCCACTCACCCACCACCTCCTCATCCCCACTCACCCCTTTCCCTATTTTATATCCACCCTACCCTACACTAGCCCCTCCTTTGCATGTGACCTCCCTTCTCTCCACTATAAACTGAACGGTGTCACTACAACACACACCACAAGCAGATCACGACCCCCACTACACACCCACATCAGGCGGAGCGCACTACCATCCAAGCAGCCATCTCTTCCTCTATCTATTAAAAGTTACTCTCCTACCGTATATGCAACATCGTGTTTAGCGACAATTTTTTTATTGATGACGACGTGTGATTTGTGTAGCAGAATAGCATACAAACACAATAATTGTTTCATGGTGGCTGGAACTGTGATTTTTAATTTGTGATCGTCGTGGGCGGCTTACGGTGACAAATATGACGACATAGGCATGGTGATATCTATTTAATATTATATGTTCTATGTTTTTTTCATGGAAGTATAATTCTTTTGTGTTGGAGTTGTGAAGAAACAAAGATAATTGCATGTCATTATTTTTAAACCATGTTTTATTGCCTTTGGAATTAATTTTAATTGGATTTTTATTTAATTAAATATATTTGCATTTAAATTAATTTTCATTGGGATCTGTATGCATGCTTTAGTTCCCATTTTTATGATAACTAATAAGTAATCATTGGAGGGAGTTGATGAGATAATTTATTTATCCAGAATTTGATCAAGTGCACTATTTAATTCTAAATAAATAAATATATTAATCAAATAATAATAATTTTTTGTGTGCACTCTCCTTAAAACATGCATGAGTGATACCTAATAATTTATCTCATTTGAGTGAACTTGACATAGTTAGACACATCAACTTTTTGAGAAATGTTTCATTATATTTCATCAAGTGATTCATTACTACAATGATGCGCAAATTATAAGTCATGATAGAGAAAAAAATAACAAATAATTTTTTGTGAAAATTAAAATACTCTCTAACATCAAAGAATAAGACCTGATATTATTTTGATTAAATTTGGAATCAGTGCTAATTAAAAAAATAAATATTCAGATTTTGGAGTTAAATAATTGGCATCACATGCACCTTAACAGATGTCATGACTCAGACACTTCCATATTTACTAGTTTCACTCATAGATTAATTAAAATAAATAGTTTTAGTTAATTTAAATAGCCATTTTTAAATATTCATTTAGTTTTTATAACTCTTTAGTTTTTAGTCACATTAGGAACTCATTTTCATGAAACTTCTTATAATAAGATATTCCTAGTGTCAACTCACATTCTTTATATGGTTCTACCCTGCTGGACACTTCAAAAATAGTTGGTCGGTTAATAAAATTTTCAAATTTTCACGCATTTTGACGCGCGTTCCATTACTCGACCTACGTGTTTTACATTTGGTAATTTGAAAATTATAGTCCTTATCACATACCTAGAAATTTGATAAAAATCCCAAAAAACCCTTTAATATATTTCATCCTCCAAGGTTATATCATACCTTTCATTTTGAATACCAAAATGTAATAATGTAGAATTACTTAAAAAATAAATGTCTCTAAAAATACCACAAGTCACAATGAAATTTCAAAACATAAAACCTCAAACTGGTTTTATAATTCAATAAAATTATGATAAACCAAAAAATTTTAAACCCATAATGATATCCATAAATCTTTAGAAAAAATATTAATCTCTAATGTTTTTAAACCATTCTTTGAAACCAACTATAAGACCCATCCTTAAACATCTCATATTACAGTTATTTTTAAACTGGAAATCACTTTCATATCCCAAAGATATTTTAGGGTTAGAGTTTTGTAGAATTAGTAATAACTCTTAAGAATGAAAAGCATACATTATAAGTAGAAACTTATACTCAATATAAATTTTTACACAAAGGAAACCCTTTTAAAATAAAACATGTTTCCCTTTCATGATAAATATTCACAAATTTCAACTTCACTTCCTTATTTCTCTAACCCATCCCTTTACCCAATTAAAAACATTAAAACATGGTATGAGTACAAAAATATTTGTAAGGTACAAAAAGAAATAAAATCGTTACTCTAGTGAAAAACATGAAAATCCATTTAATGTTCTTTGACCGATCAACTAATTTTCACAGGAAAAATACACACACTTTCTTCTCAAATAAAATCATTAAAATCCATCACAAGAAAAAATAATAAAGGTAACTTTTGGGATAAATATAACATCACCATTTTAAATATTGTATCTCTCACATCCACTATATAACCCATACATATATAGGTAGTAACCATATTAGTTAAATTTATAATAATCATCGCGGTATGTTTCTATTATCTCATAGGATAAACCTAACTGGTTAATTGTGTACCATTACCCAATGCATTGGAGAGATATAATGGTCTCACCTACCATTGGTTTATCATGGAATCACCCATACTCATAAAAAATTACCAAGAACTGTAACATAATCATAACACATAAATCTTGCATAAAAGAAGCATTATTGAGGAAAATAACTACTCCATTTTGAAATCAATTTTCATTTTTAAATAGTCTAGCAATTATAAATAAAAAACATTAATTTGAAAATATAAATATAAAATTGTAAAGTAAGATTAAAAACAATAAGGCATCATAAAATTATGAAAATATATTTATTCCATATAAGTTAAAAACATTCATTTTTACTTTTTTAAGAATAGTTGTAAGAGTTACTTTAATATATGGTTTTTAGAAGGAAGTATTTTACCTTGAGATTGACTCGTCACATACAATATTTATCATCCTGAATAAAATAAAATTGGATTATTTATTTTATTGAGAGACTTTTTCTATTTTTTTATCATTTAATACCACTTATTACCATATTATGACAATTACTTAATTATTTACGTTTATATCAATGTTTTCTTGATATTTTGTATTTTGATTCAAAAATGATATTAATTGGTAGATTATGGTCAAAGAGGTCATAATTAAATAATATATTTAATAATAATCATGAAATAATTATATTTTTTATTGATCAATTTTCTTAAAAAAAATCATCAATTAAATATTGATATGGAAAATGAACAATTTTAAAATAATGGAGATGGTGGGTCGAATGGACGCCTGAGTAATGCTTTCTTTTTTCAATAATCATTATCTAAAGATATTATGTATAAATTTATCTTTCATTAATGATCATAATATAATATAAATCATACTATTTATTTATATTCATTAATATATATCTTTCAATTGATATGGTGATGAAAAAAGAATCACATCTCTTTATGGAGGAGATAATTCACATATAAACTTGAACGATGTTTACATTTTTATGTGCATGAAAATGTAATAATAAAAATGATATATTATATTTTAACCATGATAAATATGTCATGAATATAATATATAATATTTAATTCCATCATTATAACTAGTCTTGATAGATGGTAATAGAAAACAAATTTCATTGGTTCGTGAGATGGTAGTATTTCAAACACACAAACGACTAATATTTTTATCATTTGATGGAAGAGGATATTTATATGAGTCCTGAAACAAACATAAAAACATATAAGAATATTTACAATACATGATTTATTATTTTATCTTGTTTGAATAATATTTTAAGGAAATGGAAGAATAAATTAAACAGAAACAATTGATAAACAATGATATCTCTTCATTGGACAATCTCCTTTGATTAACACCTTAACACTGCTAAAGAGAGTCTTATTCCTAAAAAATGCCTTCAAGAATGTGGTTTGTGATTATAGGAAGATATTAGGGTATAAATTTTCAGAATAAAAATAGTTTTAAATTGTGATGAAATGATAATAAGAGGTTTCCATTTATAAGAGAGGCGAGGGGCCTCTCAGAATTTCTAAAAATATTAAATTAATGTAAATTCATTTTCAATTAAAAACTGATAAAACTCATTAATTTATAATATAATATGGTTATGGTTCCAAAAAAACTTTATATAATAAAATTTAGAAATTATTTTAATATATTTCTACCCTTATCTTTTGGTTTTATCCCTTATTTAACATCTTTAACACTTACCATAACAACATGGATGTTTCCAATTTTAAGCATAATATAGTTAATATAAAACTAAAAAAACAATTAATTGGATAATATATGACATGTGTATCATTATACCAAACATGTTTTTGAATTTACATTTTTTTGAAATTTTGTGTCATTTAATAATATATTATTTATTTTAAAATATCAATATTGTCAATTTTTACATCATTAATTAATTTGAATTTTAAAAATATAAATAAAGATAGATAAATTAGAAAAAAAATATTTTAATACATCAATAATATGTCAAGGTCATCTGTAAAATTATTTTATCATATTAATTATATAATGTTATATTTATTTTAATATTTTTATTAAATTTATTGGATACATCCGTTAATAAATTAATTAATGCATCATATTTGTGTCAAAATATAATGTAATTTTAATATAACTAAAAATTATAAATAAATTACCATGATATAGATAAATATTTTATATTTAAAATTACAATTTATAGTCTATTTTATATTCTATATATCCCTATATTAAAAATGATACAATTATTAATAACATGAATGTGACATCATTGCCTTTTCATTAAAGAAAATATTATAAACATCATAACATCATCCAAGTGGCCCCATAAGCTATAAATAAATTTATAAAATGAAAATAAGTTTATTATGTTAGAAATGGACACTTATATTCATTAATAACCTACATTTGTTCCTATGTGGACACATAATAGATATTTAAGAAAATGAAAGTGACATTTGGTGACTTTCTTTGATTTAAATAATATATAAGTCATTTTCATAGAAACATGTCAATTAAATAAATAAATTTACATCCATAGGTTTTAATACGCAAATTAATTTCATCCAATAAATTTTTTTTTATGTTATGGTCATTTTATAGTCCTTGTCATTTTTTATCCTAAATTACCCAATTAACTCATTACTCTGGTAACAAAAAAATTATTATTTTTACTATTCATAATTTAAAAAATAAAAAGAAAATATTTAATAAATGTGTACCTCATTATTCCAATTATGGGATGCATTTTTTAAAATTCTTAAAACACAAGTTGTTAAAATTAAAAAAAAATAATGTTGTCGAAGTGGCGAGAATGTGGGTTTTTAAAGTAAAAATGTTCAAAATATTGAAATGTTTTAAATAGAAATTCAATATTAAAAAGACTAAAATGACCTAAATTTTATTTATATTTATATAATTGATTTAATTTTACTTTAAAAATAATTTAAAATATAAATTAACAGTATAAATTATTTATCTGAAAAGTCATTTTCTAATTAAAATACAGTATTTTCACGCTTCATCAAAAAAATGAAACATATCAGAAAAAATGAAACCGAAGTAAATTTTTATATTTATATTTAAAAAATTATGTTTATTTTGAAGAAAATTAAAAATTTTAAATTTAGTTTTAACAAAAGTGTGCCATCAAAAGGTAGAAAAACTACCTTTAAAAAAATACATCTTTTTATGCGTAAAATTGGATTTATTTTTATATCATGTATAAAAAAACACATATGATGAATGTTAAACAATATATTTAATATATATGTATATATGTTTAATATAAACCCACAATATTTTTTGTTTATTTTATTTTTATAAAAACACTTACGCGCTTTTAAATATTTTTTCAAAAAAGTTTTCATTTTATTTTCAAAACGGTTTTACATTCTATTATAAATAATTAGTCATAGAATAATTAATAATATATAAATTTTTATACCATATTTTAATAATTTAGTTAATAATTGTCATACCAACCATTTTAACAACTAGTTTACAAGGGTAACATTTAAAGAATAATAGTTAGTTTTTCATTTAAGTTGGATGTGGTTTATCATGTATGCTTTGGAACATGGTGTTTCATTCTTAAAATCTCAGGATGTTACAATTATATGTTATATTATGTTATTACCCATATTTTTTATTCTAAATATATTCATAATAATTTAGTCTCATATTATAATTATTAATAAATATACAAATAGATTCCAAAAATGATTGGAAATTGCATTAATTAAAATATAATTATTGGGTGGAAACTTTAACCTTTCCATATTTTTTATATACCTAATAATTTGGATCACATTAGTATCAAGTGGGGTAATTTCTGAAATCTTATATATTAAAAAATTCAAATCTTCACCCTACCATTTAATTCTACCTTTAAAAAAATAATGATCATCAATGTATTGAATCAAATTAAGCTTCTCTGTTTGTTCATGTTGATTCGGAATATTTGGTATAGTGGTATCAACCATCAAACATAATATATCCCAATAATATTATATGTTCATCTAATTATTATTCTTATGAACACGAATTATAGTTCTATTATGTTCGAAAGTGATGGTTTTCTCCAAAATATATAGTATATCAATATGTTGTATACTAACTCCAAAATTACTATATTGGTTATTGATTTTATTAAAAAATGTACTTTTTCTTAGGAACAAATCAAATAGTTTAGTTTTTTTGTTTCTTGTAATATCTATGAAAAAATATTTTTTATCATTATTATCCTATTTTGTATTATTGAAGATGATATTTTATTAAATTTGATCCAAATAGAATATTATACCTCACCATTCTAAATTTAGTGGGAAACGATCTATATTTTTATATTTCTTAACTAAAACATTCTAGTATCTTAAGACATATATATTTATTTTTAATATTATTCATATTTTTTTGTCCAACAACCCTTTGATAATTTAGTGAACAACATATTCCCCAATTCATTTTTAAAGATTCTCAAAACCAGACATCTAGATTGTAACGGCCCGAAATTTTGAATAAATCTTGTTTCCTAATTTCATGTGTTATTTTATTTTATTTTTATACTCAACAAAAATGTTTTATTTGATAAACATGATTATAATTAAAATGAGACCATTGGGTTCTGACTGTTATATGACCATCGGTCAATATGACCGCTGTGAAAAAAATGTTTTGATTATTGTCTCTAAATACAAGTAATCTTGGTTAATTATTATAGAAATAAGATTCGATGGCCTAACCTAGTAGTCTTGGACCGATCGAAGCCCATCTAACAGAACATGGGAAGGAGATAGCACAATTGGGCTTTGCTCTGGACCAAACCCAAGCGGAACTTCATCATGTGAAGCTAGAACGGAATCACCTTCTCGAGAAGTTCAAACTGATAGAAATTACTACTCGGGCAATGTTGGTCGAGCCTCCCTCGGACTCTCTCACCTCAGCACACCTTACACTTAGGTCCTATACTGGTGTGATAAGGGGCTATGTAAGAAGACCATAACTGCCTTGTGTAATCATTTGTTTTAAATAAAAATTGGTATTTCTTCTTATGATGATGTTTATGAATTTTCAAATAACCGGATAAATATAGTATGCATATTTTTGATGAATTTTAGAAAAAAGATATTTTAAAAATGTTTATTTAAACCTTAAATAATTAAAAATGTGTAATTATTTTCAAAAAATGGTCTTCTACAATTATGTTCAGTACAAAATTTGGAGTCTAATAAGATCAAATTGATTTTTGATGAATATTAAATTATAAATAGTGATTTTATGATTAGTATTAGTAATATGACCAAATGGATTAGTAATCTCACTTAAAGAAAGTTTTAAAATAATCTAGGCACCTTGATTAAGTAATGTGATTCAATAAAATGGTTAAATAATGGTTTCATAAATTATTATTCAAGTATTAGTTTTTTCAGGTGAATAGTTTTTTTAATTAAAAATTAAATTAAAAATATTTAGAAAATTATTTTTATAAAATGGATTTCATTTTTGAACTCAGAGCACCGATATTATGTTATGGTAATTTTTGGGGTTTTTTCTGAAAAATTGAATTTTTGGTGAATAGTGTATTTATTTAAAAAAATAAATTAAAAATATTTAGAAAATTATTTTTATAAAATGGAGTTCATTTTTGAAATCAGAGCATTGATATTTTATTAAGGTTATATTTTGGGATCTTTCTGAGAAAGTTGAATTTTCAGTGAATAGTGAAAATACAGTTTTAGGGTTTCCGTATGTTTAATGACATCATAACTGTGTCATGATGATTTCATGAGATATTTTAAGTGTTGGCCGGCCAAGGGTGATGAATTATTGTTTTGGGGGCCCCATGTGGTCTAACTCCATGGTAAATGCCAAGGGAGAGCACATGGGTTTGAGAAAAGCACATGTGAGGTGTCCCTTGGCCATTAATGCCTTGTCCCCTCACTTTCCCTATAAATACCAAGCCCTCCTCTCATCAATTCGACTCCCCACTCTTCCCCAACGACGTTCTGGTCTCATTACCTCCCAAGGAGTCATCCCAAGGTGCCCCCAAGCCCTCAAGGTCCCAACCTTTGAGTTTTAAGAGTTACATTTTAAGGTAAGGGATCCGACCCCTCTCTTTCTTTTCAAGTGATCTCTTTTATGTCATTCCTTTTATGATCCATGTTTTTTTGTTGGAGGATGTTCTTTTATACTCCACATACTGCCCTTTTTGTGTTCATATAATGAGAGATCCCCTCTTACTCTCATTATTTCTTTTTATGAACTTTTAAGTGGCGCCGTTAGGCTGCTGAAATTTTTGTAACAGATTCTTTCTACCTTCTCATTTTTCAAGATCTATTTTCATGTAAAGTATATCAAGTTACTTTTTATTATGTTGGGGTATGATCTCTAAATTTATCATACTCATCTTTTATGATCATATGATGAGATACCGCATTTTATCTCTTCAATTCAGTATTTTGAAGTTTTAAGTGGTGCCATTAAGCTGCCGAATTTTTAAGTGGTTCTTTCACCATTCTCCTTTTTCAAAGTTCTAATTCCATGTCAAGTCTTGCCAGTTACTTTTTATTATGTTGGGGTATGATCTCTAAATCTATCATACTTATCATTTATGTTCATATTATGAGAGACCCTATTTGATCTCATCAATTAATTTTTTGTTGAAGTTTAAGTGGCGCCGTTAGACTGCCGAATTTCTAAGGGGTTCTTTCACCCTTCTCGTTTTGAAGTTCTACTTTCATGTCAATTATTTCAAGTTACTTTCTATTATTTTGGGGTATGATCTCTATATCTATCATACTGGACTCTTATGTTCATATGATGAGAGACCCTATTTGACCTTTTCAATTCAATTTTGTTGAAGTTTAAGTGACACTGTTAGGCTACCGAATTCTCACAAGAGAAATATTATTTTTTTCTTCCTGTCATGTTCTTCATTTCATATGGTATATTTTCAAATTTCATTACCATGTTCTTAAATACATTCTATTTTGTCCCTCTACTATTTTATGGATCATTTAATAGTGGGTGACCCATGTCCCCTCTCTTTTCAGTGTTGTCTAAAACCTTGTAACATAGCCGTTATGCTGCAGAATTTTCATCTCAAAATGCCTCTCTATTTTCTAAAAATTATTTTATGTTATAAATTGAATACTCAAAGCTCTTATTTCTACAAGGGTATTAACATATATATCAAAATGTTCTATTTTAAATTCTGGTATTTACATACATGAGACCCTCTTTCCCTTTCCGTGGGTATAAAGTGACGTAAAGATCATGTCTTTAAAGCAGTTTTTAAAACGTTATGATTAAGAAATGAAACCCATCTATTTTATGATATATGGGTTATTTATGAAATGTTTTGTGATGATGATATATGTGTCTCACATGATAATAAAGGAAAATTTAATGGTGCACCCTGATAGCGCCCCATTGCATTGGATAATGATGTAACCACAAGAGATTACAGTTTAAGGGTGCACCCAGAAAGCGCTCTAATGCATTGGGTAAAGACTTAATCTCTAGAGATGACTTTTTAGACTGATACCATGGTGAATAACCTTGGTAATTTTTTTAATGACACCTTGGGGATGGACCTTGGTGAAACGAAATGATTTTCAATATTAAATGTTGTATCCACATCTTCAAGTTATGAAAAATGTTATTTTTATTATGATGTATCTCATGATTTCATTTTCATGCCTTAATGTTCTTTTCATGACCTTATTGAAGTATCTCAAGTTCACATGTAAAATGTTTCTCTTGTTTCTCTTACTGGACCTTCTTCTCACCCTTTCTTTTGATGTATGTCCCCAGTTTATGAGATGCTGTAATGATCTTAGGATGAACATGAGGAGAAGCCTTTCAAGTGTTTAAGAAGAATGTTTTATGTTTTCATGTTTTAAGTTCCTAGTTTCTAAGACACTAAACCTTAAAGATCGTCAGTTCCGTGTAATGAAATGAAAGGTATGTTATAAAAAGACGGGATGCTATAGTTGGTATCAAAGGATGGTTTAGTTATTTGTGGAAATTAGGATATGAAAACATTAGGAAGAAGCCTATTTTAAAGTTTATATATAGGAAATCTTCCTGGTATTTTGGTGAGTATTGAGTAAGGGGTTGCCAGGAAAATACATCCCTGTCTGGATACGAACAAGTAGAGGTGGCTCTAGCACAGATTTACATAGGGTTAAAACCCGAAAACACCGCTTTGAACTAGACTTGAACGGGAACTGGTACACGACAACGGGCCTTGCTGGACTCTTGGTTACGACACTCTCGGGGGATATGCTTTGGTAAATTCATAAGCTTAGTATGAACCATTGTTAAAGGAACAAAGATTCACATAAGAATATATGATCATGGATAACCTAGTTTGAAACCTAGGGTATCACAAGTTAGGGTATAATTTTCTTCTACAAGTTATCCTTATATGCTTTAAGCTTCTTTTCATGATTATTGGTTAAGTATTTGAGCCTCTAATTATAATTCCTCCTCTTAGTTAATGGTGGGAGATGGAAGGACATGTCCCAACAACCAATGTAATAGGAAATGCGATGATTGTCATATTAATATGAAAGGGATGATTAGGGGATTAAAATATTATTTTTATTTTGGAAGACGTTCACTATTTTGGGGACCCTATATGATCGAGGTAAATAGATTACAATGGTATTTTCATTGAGGAGTAAGGTTGACTTATATTTTGAATAATTGATGAATTTAAGGTGGAATTATAGTAATTTAGGATACTTATGGGAATGATTAACCTATCTTGGGTTAAATATGTTTAGGTTAGATACTTGTGTTATAAGATGTTTGGAGTGGTTGATGTTGTTTGGAGATGAACAATAAAGTTTATTTTGGAATACTATGTTATCAAATCCTTCTTGTATTTGGGTTTCAATCATAGTTTGGTTTATTTTGAGGAATTATAAGGACCGTTATTTATGGAATGGACTATGATAAACTTTGGGTAGGACCATGGAACTTTGAAGATTTAAAAGTAGTTTCCATTCCTATGGGATTTATTCTTTTGGAAGAGTTGTTTTACCTTACCCTTTTGGTTTTTGGGATAATGTTTAAAGATAAAAGAAATAGATAGTTAATCTTTTGTGGATGATGTGATTCTCTAGAAGATGATTCTTGTGTTTTGATGAGACCAAGTAGTTTTGAATGCTCATAGTTTGGAGAAAAGATTAGTTTTGGGTAGAAACTTATTAAAGGATGAAACTCTACATGAAGGTAGATATATTTCCTTATGTTTTTGTTCTATGTTGTAAATGAATTCCTCAAAGTTATGAAATGGAACGTAAATCAAAAACGTTGTTGGTTTACGTTTCTTACTAGGTAATCAAAGACCGCTTGCACACATCATAATTTTGGGATTTTCTGGTGGTTAACTTCCTCCTAATCATGTTTTCTATCACTCTCCTTTAGAACGTGACCCTTTGTTTTCTCCTCCATTTCCATGTTACTTACATGGAATCCTAGTATGAGTAAACTCGGGTGGCCTTTGTACTTCCTTTTCTTTCTTTTAAAGTAATAGTGTCATTGACTCTTTTTCCGATGTGGGACTTTCAATGAAATTTCAAAACCCAATTTTTAAAATTGCGAGGACGCAATTTCTTAAGGGGGGAAGATTGTAACGGCCCGAAATTTTGAATAAATCATGTTTCATAATTTCATGTGTTATTTTATTTTATTTTTATACTCAAAAAAATGTTTTATATGATAAACATGAATATAATTAAAATGAGACCATTGGGTTCTGACTGTTATATGACCATCGGTCAATATGACCGCTGTGAACAAAATGTTTTGATTATTGTCTCTAAATACAAGTAATCTTGGTTAATTATTATAGAAAGAAGATTCGATGGCCTCACCTAGTAGTCTTGGACCGATCGAAGCCCATCTAACAGAACTTGGAAAGGAGGTAGCACCATTGGGCTTCGCTCTGGACCAAACCCAAGCCGAACTTCATCATGTGAAGCTAGAACGGAATCGCCTTCGCGAGAAGTTCAAACTGATAGAAATTACTACTCGGGCAATGTTGGCCGAGCCTCCCACGGACTCTCTCACCTTAGCACACCTTACACTTAGGTCCTATGCTGGTGTGATAAGGGGCTATGTAAGAAGACTGTAACTGCCTTGTGTAATCCTTTGTTTTAAATAAAAATTGGGATTTCTTCTTATGATGATGTTTATGAATTTTCAAAAGACTGGATAAATATAGTATTTATATTTTTGATGAACTTTAGAAAAAGGATATTTTAAAAATGTTTATGTAAACCTTAAATAATTAAAAATGTGTTATGATTTTCAAAAAATGGTCTTCTACAATTATGTTCAGTACAAAATTTGGAGTCTAATAAGATCAACTTGATTTTTGATGAATAGTAAATTATGAATAGTGATTTTATGATTAGAATTAGTAATATGACCAAATGGATTAGTAATCTCACTTAAAGAAAGTTTCAAAATAATCTAGGCACCTTGATTAAGTAATGTGATTCAATAAAATGGTTAAATAACGGTTTCAAAAATTATTATTCAAGTATTAGTTTTTTCGGGTGAATAGTGTTTTTAATTAAAAAATTAATTAAAAATATTTAAAAAATTATTTTTATAAAATGGATTTCATTTTTGAACTCAGATCGCCGATATTATTTTATGGTAATTTTTGGGTTTTTTTCTGAAAAAATGAATTTTCGGTGAATAGTGTATTTATTTAAAAAAATAAATCAAAAATATTTAGAAAATTATTTTTATAAAATGGAGTTCATTTTTGAAATCAGAGCATTGATATTTGATTAAGGTGATGTTTTTGGATCTTTCTGAGAAAGTTGAATTTTCAGTGAATAGTGAAAATACAGTTTTAGGGTTTCAGTATGTTTAATGACATCATAACTGTGTCATGATGATTTCATGAGATATTTTAAGGGTTGGCCGGCCAAGGGTGATCCATGTCCCCTCTCTTTTCAATGTTTTCTAAAACCTTGTAACATAGCCGTTATGCTGCAGAACTTTCGTCTCAAAATGCCTCTCTCTTTTCTCAAAATTATTTTATGTTATAAAGTGAATACTCAAAGCTCATATTTCTACAAGGGTATTCACATATATATAAAAATGTTCTATTTTATGTTCTAGGATTTACATACATGATACCCGCTTTCCCTTTATGTGGGTTTAAAGTGACGTAAAGATCATGTCTTTAAAGCAGTTTTTAAAATGTTATGATTATGAAATGAAACTCGTTTATTTTATTTTATATGGGTTATTTATGAAATGTTTGATGATGATTATATATGCGGCTCACATGATAATAAAGAAAAATTTAAGGTTGCACCCTGATAGCGCCCCATTGCATTGGATAATGATGTAACCACAAGAGATTACAGTTTAAGGGTGCGCCCAGATAGCGCTCTAATGCATTGGGTAAAGACTGAATCTCTAGAGATGACTTTTTAGACTGATACCTTGGTGAAAAACCATGGTAATTTTTTTAATGACACCTTGGGGATGGACCTTGGTGAGACGAAATGATTTTCAATATTAAATGTTGAAGCCACATCTTCAAGTTATGAAAAATGATATTTTTATTATGATGTATCTCATGATTTCATTCTCATGCCTTAATGTTCTTTTCATGACCTTATTGAAGTATCTCAAGTTCACATGTAAAATTTTTCTCTTGTTTCTCTTACTGGGCCTTCTGCTCACCCTTTCTTTTGATTTATTTCCCCAGGTTATGAGATGCAGTAATGATCCTAGGATGAACATGAGGATAAGCCTTTCAAGTGTTTAAGAAGAATGTTTTATGTTTTCATGTTTTAAGTTCCTAGTTTCCAAGACACTAAACCTTTAAGATCCTCAGTTCCGTGTAATGAAATGAAAGTTATGTTATAAAAAGACAGGATGCTATATAGATTCCAATTTGAATTGGTTACCTCGTTAACTATTTTTTAGAATAAATAATGTGTTTAATGAAAAGGAGTTGTTTTATTGTTTAAAATATTTTTAAGTGATGATATTTATAATATATATTTTTTATTCATGGTGTCAGTTGATATTTTGACCTTCATAGTGTAATTATTTTTTATCGACACGTAATTTACATTCAATCTCTATTAAGGAATATTTATAGATTCATAAAATGATAGATGAATTTTTGAATGATTAATTTAAATGTGTTTAATTTCATTGTCTATATTATGTAATATAATTGAAAATTCACTATGTTGGTGAGAAAACAATTTCATAGTTTTTATTTTCTAAAAACATTAAATGGTTTTAAAAAAAACTTCTTGAGTGGTGATCATTGTTATTGGTGATATTTGAAAAAAACTATGGATTCCACAAGGAATAAAAAAGTCCATGGTTTAATGTATATTATATATCCCTTCTTAAAAATAATCATTATTGAAAGATATAACATCATAGTTGAGATTAAAATTAAAGTGAAACAAAAAAATATTGTGTTTTATGTATGATAAGGGAAAATTCTTACATAACCACACAATGGTTAATTTATAGGTGTTGTGGTTTATCTATGTAGTTCATGTTTTTTTCAAAATGTTTGGTAATTATTGTATTGAGTCATATAAAAAAGGAACAAAGATGAAGTAAACTTCCATAGTTTATAATTATTGGCTATAGTTTATGAATTATTAAGAGTAATTCAAAAAAATCGAGGAACTTAAAGGAAGACATATCATGGTTTACACTTCACAGTCATGGTTTTTTAAGATGTTATATTTAAAAGGGTTTAAATATTTTCCTTGATTGGTTTCATTTGGGTATGTATACACCCAATGATCAATGTTCATAGATTACAAAATATTTATTTTTAATTAAAAAATACACTGAATAAATCAAAATAAAGTTGGATTTAATGCGCAATTATATAGGGATATAATTTTTTAAAATTTTATTTCAAAATTTAAATATTGAAATTATGTATTTATTTTATAGTAGAGTGTATAATGATTGTGTTAGATACATAGAAAATGGATATAGTGATAAAGAAAGGTAATACAACCAATGGAGAGCATTCAAAATTTTCTTCATCAACATAATTATTGATGGATAAATAATTTGAATGTAAATATTGAAGACTCACTCCGAATTATATGATGGACTACTATAATTTTAAAATGTTACGCTAAAATTATTCTTATAATTTGATTATAAAAAATTATTTTATTTAACAATCTATTATATTAAAAATTAATTGAATATATTTGATGATAAAAGATATGTTTTTGTACATTAAATATTATAGATTTATTAAACAATGATTTAGATAATATATGATCAACTCTTAACAAAATACTATGTATTTTTATTAGAGGTTGAAGGATATATTTACTATTTATTTAAAGGAATCCATTTTATTTAGATAGGAGAATAATTATCTTATCTGGGTAAATTTATATAAACATTCGCTTAATGATAATCCCCACAAGGTATAATCAATAGAATACACATGGGAAATATATTAAAATGAATGACACAATGAAATGACGATGATATATCAATTTGGTTTAAATGATGAACTCTATATATCACTATGTATTATGTGGTCGTATCAAAGTGACTCATTGAATATGGTCTCCTAGAAACTGTCATATTAATGGTACACTGTTATAATGTATATAGTGTAACATTTTTAAAATCTGCATTGATGGTACTAAATGTTTTGGAACCAATTTTTTTATATTGAATGGGTATTATTTTTTCCAAATAATATTAGATTAAATGAATGATCCCAATTTGTGTGTGATATGTATTTTTTTCAATGTTTGTTTGTGGTTTTCAATGGTTTTCAATGAAATAGAATTATTTCATTGATTCTAATATTTTTAAGAAGTTATAAAGAAGAAGTAGCTGAAAATATACGGTGGAAGTATCAAATATTGGTAATAATGTTAATTGTATCATGGTTGAATGGATGAAAATTGAGGTAATTTCTAATGTATTATTATCTTATGAAAAAATTTAAAGACTTTCTTTCCTTATTAGAAATCATGATTATTCATTAACTGAATGGAGACCATTCTATTGAAGAATTTTTGTTTACATAATACTTTTTATGATATATTCATAAAGTATTAAACATGTTATTGATTATTGGAGAAGTATTTTTGTTATAAATGTTTAAATGATTCCATAAGTAATTTACATATATTTTTATCAACTAGTTTATTACCTAATAAATTTTCTAAAGTCAAATAGATAATTATATAAAGATGATCAGATAGAGGCCAGCATAATGAGGTGATCGTATTGATTCTATTGGACCAAGAATAATGGATAAAGTTTTGTAAATATTTCCATAGGTTATAGTTTTTTAATTTGTTTTATCAGAAGGTGTGTCCATTGTATAGACATTTATAAATACATCATTATAGATTCCATTGAATGAATCATTCAAAAATCATCTAACATAGTCCATCAAATAGACCATGATGTAAAGTCTAATCAAATAGAGGTATGTGTGGTAGATTGATAAATGGACTTTCACAATGATAGTGTACTAATGTAAATAGACTAAGTTGATGAAATTTTAGATGGAAATAAACATTTGACTGATTAATTTCATTACTACCTCAGACGAATAATGATCAAGAAAATGATATCATAGTTTTCTAAGTGATGTGTTCATTATTGATAAAAAATCACTATCCCTTATAGATATTATTCATGCTAAAATTAAGAAGAATATAAAAGTATCTAAAAGGGTGTTAGATTAGCTACAATAAAAATGGTATATTGAGGAGTACCTTTGAAATTTTCATGACATGAACGTAATAATATTATGGTGGAACTCAATGGAATTATGTTTCCCAAACATGGAGAAGTGTTGATTAAATTTGAAAAAGAGAAACAAAAAGTCCATTAGATGGAATTATACAATAAACAAGATGATAAGTTAATAAGTGATGGGGAATGAATGAATCAAGTGTTGAAATTATTATATCTGAAGAAAGTAAGTATAAAGTCTATCATACATACATTTTTATTCATTGAATAGACTCTATAGATATAATTTTTTAAATGGTCAAGTAGAGGTTCAATAATGAAGTCAATGGTCAAAGGAAATATGTAAGAATCATCAAAAAAAGAAGTATTTGTACGAAGTTATCATATGGATGTTAAAACGAAACATTAATCAAACTATGGTTTCCATTAAATATTACCTGACATAGGTTCCTGTGTGATGTCTATTAAACTAATTTTTTCATTCAACTTCATTAGAAAGATTTTTTCAAATGAAGAAGAAAGTATGTTATTCCATTGAATGTTCACTATAAGAGTCATCAAAAAATGGCCTCATTTGAGGTTCATTATTAAAAGGATTTCTAGGATAATGTAATGGATGAATATTTTTAATTCATGTCATTGGTTAGAGGATGTTTCTTCTGAAATATTTCCGTAATGTTCTAACACATTTGTGAAGAAAAGTCATTTTACATTTCACTACATAAAATAACTGAAATAAATCATACAGGACCAATGGTTTAAAGGAATTTAATTTTTTTTATAATTAAATTAATTATGGGAATAAATATTTGGATGTTCAATGATTTTATACTAATTAAGGGTGATTGTGATTCTCATAGATATTCTACAAAATAAGGAAGTTTCACATAAATAATTGTTAAATCCTATCTTTTATGAATTTTAAAGGTGGTCAAAAACTAAAATATATGAGTGGGATTCTCATGGTATAAGCAAGAAGCTTAAATTTGAAGTTCATGTATCACCCAAAAATTGTGAAGAATATGTTCTTATATAAAAGGATGTTGATGCAATGATAAATTTGAGATAATAATAGAACTATGATTTTTTGTTATGGTGAAAAAATGATGTTCTATAAGGATGTTTCAGTAACAAGTTTTTAAATATGTTCTCATCTAGGATAAATTATCTATTAAATAATTACCAAATAGAGTAGGGGTACCCAACATAGATAAATAACAAGACAGAGAAATTGATCACAGGTCGAAGAGGGGAATGTTAGGATAAGTAATTTTTTATGTATTCTTGTTTGAGCAATAAAAATTCAAGAAGTCGGTTGGTAAGGAACTTTATTCATAACTAATAATATTATCATTTTTTTCATAACATATATCATATTACTTTGTTAAGAATTTGAATGTATTTTTAATGGATGGAGTTGGCCAGAAAAAGTTTTTAGGACTATGTATATTAGACTAACAATTCTAGAATAATGTGATTAAATGAGAAATGTACTAAAGGTTTATCTTACCATTCGTACAAGCTCTAACATAAATAGTGTTTGATAAATAATCTAACAATACTTTTCTATTATAAATTTTTCCAAGCTCATGAGTAGTGAAAGATATCATGATCCAAGTGTAAGTACATAGTGGGATAATTTCATTTTTATGTATAAATTTCCCACTATGATGTTCATTGGAGTTTACCATAAAAATTTCATCAGATATAGGATTAACTGAGAAGATTTTGTGTGTTTTTTTTTATTCACTATATAACGGTTCCTTAGAATTATATGTAAAGATAAAAAATATTTTCTTTATACAACATATGGGTATTTTATCATATTATATAATGGCATCAATCAATTTATAAACATTGTGTTAGGGTTCATGTTATAAAGTTTTTGTTTAAAATTTGAGAAATTTTCAAGATAGAGAAATTTTTTTCAAGTTTAATGTTAAAATACTAAGGAATGTAGTTGGAAGAATTCTAATGGGATGGAATCCATAAGATGAAGAAAAGATAAAATGGAAGCTATTGAGTATTTAAATAGATGGTTTTTGGTAATAGTCACTTTATGGATGGTTATGTATAAATTCTCTAAGCCATTAGATGGTAACAGACAAATTGTATTATCCCACTACTATTATAGGGTACGTTTTTTTCCTCTCTTTGAGTTCCCTTTTGGCATGGAGTTTTTAGAAGTTGGTTTCTAGATTTTCTATAGGCTATCATATATTTTCACATCATGTAACTATTTTACATGATGTGTAATGGTTTATGGGAGTATTCCCAGTGAAGGGATCATTCCATGAAATATTAAATGACATGAATAGATTTTACACATCATAAGTTATTCAAAAATTGATTTTAATCCAAGGTGATGGGTTTTTCAGTGTATTTGGTCATCATGGATTTAACAACATGTAAAATTATTATTCGTTGTGTCATTACTAGGGCATGGATTTTTATTGTGTTGTATGTGTTTGAGTGCCCATTTTTTGCTATTGGTTCTCCCTTTCTATCAACTCAAGGTTACTCTCTTATGATTTTGGGAGACTCCATTCCTTACAAATCGATTCCTTCCGCATTCGATCTTCATTGTGGTTTTATTGCGCCTCACTAGGTGAGTGACCTTTCTACTTCCTCATTTACATTGATTGTGGTAGTTACCTTTAGTTTTTATGGGATTCATTGGTTGTAATTGTTGTTTATTTTTTTTCTTCTACGAGACCTATTGTGCGCTCTAGTTATAAAGGCCATTCCTTTGTTGGTTTTGGTAAGGTTGGTGTTATTTTTTTGAGGTATGAGGTTTTTTCACTTCTATTATGACCCTCTTTATAAATTGGGTCAACTCTGAGATGTGTGGACTTTATTCTAGGAACTTAAATTATTTTCTTGGGTTTCCTTTATTTCTTGATTTCATAGAGGGCATGTGCGACCTGGGCTTTGAGGTTGGTGGTTCCATATATGGCCTATGTTGATGAACCTTATTGTTCATGTCTTATAAAATTATTTATTAAATTAATTTGTACAATTTTTTGTGTGTGTTAGAAATTTTTTTTAATGAAAAATTTCTTTTCCTTGGTTATTGATAAATGGAAAGAAAATGGGTATTTTCAGAGTAATAGAATAGATATATGAAATAGTTTTGAAATTATTTTAACTGAACTGAAATGAATTGTGAAAATTACTACATGGGTTAACATGGGTACTTAGTTAGAAGGTTTAACATGATGAAATTGTCTATATTTTTGTGATTATCAATAGGTTTTCACATGGGCATTTCATATTTTTCCTAGCCCTATTATTCTAGGGGATTGATATTGACATTTTTGGGGGGTTAGTCATGGGGTATTATTATGCTTTTTAGGCCTGTATTCTAGGAACCTATTGTTCCCACGATTGATTGTGGAATGAGTAGTCTGTTAGTCTAACCTATAGTGATCCTCAGTACTTATACATGTGATTCTGTATTATGTTCATTGGATTTATTGTTTTAGCCTTCATATGCATGTCTATTCTTGTGAAAGATGATATGGAAAATCTGATTTGAAATTGATATACATGATTTTGTTATAAAAGTTTGAAAAAGTAAAAATTTTACCATGATTTCAATTATAATAATTTTCTACTCATCAATCAATGTTCTATTTGAAACGAGCATACATGAATTATTATATAGAGACTTTTTATAGAACACATGGGTGAGATCCTATTGAGAATTTTAGCTCAAACCCTTTACACCACTTTAGTGGTGTGCAAACCTAAGAATGTTTTCCCATTCAGGGAGATGAAAGGCGCCATAGTTAGGTGGTGAGGTTTCCTGTTATATGAGTTGAGTAGATGGGGGTGAGATAGTGGGAGTTCATCCATGCTATCACTTAGAGTATCTATTTGGATTTGATCCCTTACATTTTTAATTGTTTCTTAGAGATTTTTGAAACTTTTACAGTTCTTTTTTCTGCTATTTTCTTACACTTTTGTCATATATTTATTATATATCCATTTTTCCTTCTTTCTGCAATAATATATATGTCATGTGTTGGTTCATGTTGGAAATAATTTATCCCTCTCGTTTTTTGTTTGATGCTCAGGTTCTAATCACTAACCCATGTAGATCTGGAACCTCTCACGGGTATGTGACATAATGAGTATGGTTCCGTGTTTGAGTGTAAATCATGTTGGATCATTAAAAAGTGATATAAAAGGATGTGTGTCCCCAAGAGTCCTTGTCCTAGGACCACTATTAGAATGGAGATAGGATTTTCAGGACTTGAGAGGTATGTTGCGATGAGTGCCTAGCCATATCTTGTCATGATGAGACTCAAGTTTCTTTGGGAAGCTAGGATATTTTTTCATAGATTTGGTTTTTTTAATCTCTATTTTTGATTATGGATCCCATGGTTTGAACTGAGAATTATTCTATTTTCTGATCATTATTTTGTTTTGATGTGCAAAATTATGCCACCCAGATATCTTCCATGAGTTCCTAGGGAGGGTGAAGTTAATGATCCTTAGGGTAATCCACCTATAGATCAGGATTTCCTCAAGGATATATTAGGAGAATTATATGTTCTTGATCATAATGTATCATGATTTCCAGATGCAGTTGTTGAGGTACAACTAGGAGATGGAGGAGAGATAGATCAATCATGGGAATTTCTGCATGGGAAGCCACCGTCCTTTAAAAGGAATGACAAAACATCAAGAGGTATAGGAATTCCTCGATAGGATTGATCAGATATTCGACTTCTTAGAGATACATAAGAATATTAATGTAAAGTTTGCAGCATTCATACTTGAGGGTTCCTTGAATATATGGTGGGACTCAATAGTCTAAAAAATAGAAACGTGGACTTCGATTGGAAGAGATTCAAAACCTTATCATTCTAGAAGTTTTTTCTAGAGTCTCTAATGTCAAAACATTCTCTAGAGTACCTTTATTTTTAGTGGGGAGACTGTTTGGTGTTGGTATACACCAATCAGTTTGTTGAGCTTGTATATTTTTCTCGGGACATAGTGATGAATGACTAGTTGAAGGATCAGAAGTACCAGAAGGGTTTGTGTCCATGTATCAAATCACATGTATTTATGTTAAATCATTATACCTATCTATAGAAGGTAGATAGAGCTATTGGGGCATAGATGACGATGTAAAAAAAGATTTTATTTTCCATATCTTATCTTCTATCCAGTGGCAGCTTCAGTGGCACGTTTGGGAAGAAGATGACATGTATGGATCATCGCATGAGTGTCAAAGGTGGGTCTCAACGACATGCCTCCTATGAACCCTATTCTATAGTAAGAAATGTGACTTTGAATTAATATTAGTGTGGAAAGGTAAGACACAGAAGATGTTCTTGTCCTATGACTGTAAAGATATGTAATAGTTGTGGATGTGTTGGTCACTCATAGTGCTTCTGTTAGGATATGAATATGCCTCGTTATGATCAGGGTTTGTTGGATCCAATGGCTAATGTTGGTTAAATATATGCTTCAATGTCTAAAGGGATCGAGACATAGGCCACAAAAGTGAAGAAATTTTATGTAGTATAAGATTTTATAGAGGAGGTCAATGATGGTCTAGCAATAGTGAGAGGTACTCTTTTAATTTCTTATTCCACGGATATTTCTTTATTTGATACCAGTGGCTCCCAATTGTTTATATATGCACGTTTTTTTATATTCTTAAACTTCTATGGAACTTATTTCCTTTTTTATGGAGTTATCGATGCCTCTAGGTAATAGGAAAGAGTAGGGGTTTTGATGCCCTTATTGTTCGTTTAAAATAGATGATATAGAGTTGTTCTATGATTTTATTGTTCTTGATATGTATCTATTTGGATTAATCATTGGTATAGATTTTATTTTCACTCATAAAGTTGAGGTTGATCGTTATCATCTATGTGTTTCATTTATTACTATGAATGGGAGATCTCGGGTGTTTCTAAGGGAGTGGGACTCGAGGAATGGTCATGTAGGACCATTCCTACAAGAGCTAAGGAGTTTGTTGTCTAATGTTCTGATTGATCCCTCTCCTGACTCCCTCCCCACAATGTGTACCCCTCCTTGGCTGGCAATGTGAGAAGGAAGATAATGGCCCCCCGAGTCCCACCTCCAGTAGGCCCCGGGTTGGTGACTAGCACTGAGGGTATAGCGAACACACAAATTAGAGGCATTTCCCTCTAAGAGAACACATGAGGAAGAACGAGATAAGATAGAAACCAACCAAATCCAAATCAACCAGTAAGGTAAAAGAAATCCTAACTACACATATGAAATGTCATCAAAAACTACTACAACAGAAAGAGGAAAAACATCAAGTACCCAATAGAAAGTAAAATAGCAGCAACCACAAGCCCAGACAGCTCCTACAACCACAAGCTAGTAGTAAATTAACTAATCTCAAACCTACTCCAAGTGACCTGAAAATCAGATTATATATACATAGGTTGATTATAACAGTATACTCAGTAGGATCCTCCCATAAGCCTCTCGTGCAAAAGTAAAGAAATCATGCTAAAGCACAGTGAAAAAAAAAGTGAAACTAACTCGTCAGCCAAATAGGTATCCTATATTCGCAGCCTCACCATGGATACTATCACCAAGTAACACATACAAGAGTATATAATATAATAAATAATGTCAAGGTAACCCCACTACTACTTCCCCACTAGTTTTCCGCTTTTCCCCAATGTCACACATCCTAAGAATCTCTCTCCAAAAATCCTTGCCCACAGACACCTGGGCGAAGTACCACAACATGAACCTCATGCAACAAAACCACCACCTCCATGTAAGCAAAGTAACTAGGTAGTTTTCAGGAGCCACCATAACTCACATAATTTGTATTATACATCAGGTATTTTACCTCAAACCATTACAGTCCATGCACTGAGTAAGGATCCCCAAGCCATCACCACCTATACAGGTTACACCCATAGTAGTTCATAGAAAACTATATCCAGAATATATGTGTGTGAATAACCACAAGCCATTACATCCCTCTACACACATATATGGGGAAAACTAACCAATGTGCTTTCCAACACAAGTAAATACCAATAGAAAAGAGTGGAAATAAAGGGGATAGTCAGCCATCCATCCTCTCACTAGAATATTGGGGAAAAAACCCCTCCGCCAACAGGTCTCATAATCCCTGGGGTATCAGTTTCCCTTACTGACAAGGGGAGTAGTGTACAGAAACACAAAAAAATATAGAATATACTATAGCTCACAACCACACTATGGGAATAACCTAGTTATTGACTCAACTGCATCTAACATCTCCCAGACTACGGGCTGCTACTTCTAAGACTAGGTATCATATAAGAAACCAACCATTTAAATAGATTTAATACATTACTTTATTACCTTTTTATTAGTTTAAGTTTACGTTAATTAATTTTTTAAACATTAATTTACCAATAAAAATTCCTCATTAAATTTCATTAGCATCACACCAAAAGTACATTGTTCCATCAAATCACGACCTCAGCATTGCGCCCCAACATGCTCCAAACCCCATGGGTTAACATCATTTATTAAATTATTTATTTACTGCATTAATTTTCCATATTCTCAAGAATTCTAGAAAAAACATCTATGCTTCTAAACACAAGGGGATCAACATGGTGAGTAGATGAACTAGTTGTCGAGTCTTTGCTGCCTATAGAAATAGTGTAGACACATCCTCCCTTGAGAAGTTAATCACCGAAAGCACATGGCATACCCCGTGCATCTTCGCCCCTTTCAGAAGAAGGGTATGCAAGACCATCTTCCTTGAGTAGTGGGGAAAGGAAAGAAGATAAACAACCAAGAATAATTAACAGAAAATCAAGATTTCACTTCCAACCCATTTCATCATCCCTAGTGTCCTCCATGAAACCCACATGCATAAACTGATGCATCTCGCCACTCTATGCATCAAATGCTACAACAACCAGTAGGCCTCCATGCCCCCACATATCACAATATCCATTCGTGCTCACATCCCAGCACAAGCAGCAGGAAAACAACAATCATATTGGTCAAGCTCTTAGCCCTTGAACAAGCAAGAGGGTAACTCAGAACCCTTCAAGGAATTATGAAACAATCAGTTCTTTAATCCATCTTGAATTAACCGATTTATTATTATTAGGTTACATATTTGGGAAAACTAAATAGTAATATATTACAAATAAATTAAACATTCTTACTGCACCAATTTGACTAACGTCAAAAAAATATAACAATAAGAACCAGATTCATTCACATGCCTCTTTGTCATTATACAAACAGTTATCAATTAATTCCGATTTATGTTCTTTACCTATTTCCATAATGAATGAACAACAAAACAAACCACGCATAGATATCTCACTATCTAGCAAAAACAGTAGGCAATACCATACTATTGATATCAATTTATTTATCTGGTTCAAATATTTATTTTGTCAATTCCATTTTGATCTAGTGGCTAAAACATGATAACTATACAGATTCCTATAAAAATAAAATCGAATCAAGGAATCCCCTACCTTAAAAAGGTTCTTAAGGATGTTTATATGAGAACGATCCATGCAATGGATCACGATCGCTTCCTCCTGTGACAATTGCTTCCCCCCGAGGATGTCGCGACATGACCACACCAACCAAAACCGAAGAAACTCCATTAGAATCATAGAGATCACATTCCATAATATGGAAAGGATAAATTAGAGAAGGTGAACCCAAAATAACGATGATAAATCATACCTTATATCAAAGATTAATGGATACTACTTGGTTTTACAATAATAGGGGGTGCACTTGCAGCAAGAAGAACATCGAGGGAAACCAATCAACTGGGAAAATTTTAATCTCATGATTCATACATGAAGGAAGGAATGTTTTGAGTATATCACACCAGAGACTAAGGAGAAAGAACAAGGTAAGAAGATATCTTGTCCCTCTAGAAGATTTAATGGAGCATCAGTTTAAGATACAATGGATTTTCCATTAAAATCATATCGCATTAATACAAGTTGTTTGACCATGTAAATGCATCACGGGCCTTAGTTAAATAAATATAGGAGTTATGGGATTTTATTTGGCCTTAAATACCTTAAAAAGAGTCCATAAATGCGTTTTATGTCAAAGAAAAATTTAAATTGGTGAAACTAGAAAAATTTGGAAGTTTGGGAAAGGAAATATGAAACAGTTCTTGAAAGACTGTTCATGAGCTATGACACCGTGTCTGACTCACCATTTCTTTCTCACAGTTTCTATCCAAAAGTTTCTGTCTCACCATTTCTGACACACTGTTTCTGTCTCACCATTTCTATCTCACCGTTTCTGCCTCACCGTTTCTGTGAAACCATTTCTGACTCACCCTTTCTGAATCACCATTTCTATCTCACCATTTGTGTCTCATCGTTTCTATATCACCATTTTTGAATCACCGTTTTTGTCTCACTGTTTCTGTCTCAATGTTTCTGTCTCACCATTTCTGTGACACCATTTGTTTCTCACTTTTTTTGACTCACCGTGACAATGTTCATAAAAATGGAAACACTATTCACAAAATTGGAAATTTCGCAAAGTGTTGGGGAAGAGTCACCTTGACCTCCCAAAACACCTCAAACACCATATTTCATCAATGTAACGGACCATAGAGGTCCATTACATTAAATCAAATACCTCTTAAAACATTCTCGTCCTCAAGAATCCAAAACCAACCCATAAGGAAACTAAAAAGGGGCCCGAAAAACCACTCCTCAAGATACCTCTCAATAGAGAGCAAGCCATAAGAAGCAACAAAAGAGATTCATCTTATAAAAATGAAGGGTCTATAACCAAAAAGGGGACACCGTTATATGAAAAGAGTTTAAACATCAAAGAACTCTGGGTACTTAGCACGTATTTGTGACCCACGTTCCCAGGTACTCTCCTCCATGCCACTGTGTCGCCAAAAGACATGAACCAAGGGAATAGAACACCCACGCAACACCTTCTATGTGCAGTCTTAGATCTCCACATGTTGCTCCTCGAAGGTCTCATCATCATCAACATCGATCTGTCACCAATAAATTATGTGAGATTCATTATGAAGATAAAGAAGGAGTTATGACACATGAAAAATATCGTGTATCTGGATCATCTTTAGGGGAAGTGCTACTCGATACTCTACAGCTCCAACACAAGCTAACACCTCAAAAGTGCTAACAAAACGAGGAGAGATCTTACTCCCATGACCAAAACTTCACTGTCAACGATGGGGAGTCCTCTTCTAAAACATGTGATCCCCAACATCAAACTCTAAGGGTATCCTCCGTTGTTCAACATATGATTTATGATGATCCTTAATTGTCTGCATCCTCTCACGAATCACCTGATTCATCTCTACTGTATTCTTCCCTAGTTTTGGTCTGAGAATTGCTGACTCTTCGACCCCAGTCCAGCACAACAGAGAATGGAAAGGCTGGCCATACAGGGTTTCAAATGGTGCCATACTGATGGTAGAGTGAGAACTATTATGTTATGCGAACTCCACCAAGGGTAAGTGATTCATCCACGAACCTCCAAAATCAAGAACACGAGAGTGTAACATGTGTTCAAAAGCTTAGATGGTTTGCTCTGTATGACCATCCATTTGAGGATAAAACGTAGTGCTGAGGAATAACTGAGAACTGAAAGAATGTTGTAGACCTATCTAGACCATAGAAGTAAAGTAAGGATCTTGATCAGAAATGATCATCCTTGGGACTCCATGAAGTCTCACCACCTCCTCCGGATACTACCTTGACAAAACTTTCACTGAGCTCGACTCCTTGATCTCTATGAAGTGCGCCTATTTGGTTAAATGATCCACTACCACCCAAATAGAATCAAGTACTCTTGGATCTCGAGGTAAACCAGTAACAATGTTCATTGATATGTCCTCCCACATCCACTGAGGAATATCTAATGGCTGGAGCAAACGACTGGGGACACAGTGCTCAACCTTGACTTATAGCAGACTAAACATCGAGACACAAACTCTGCAACCACATGCTTCATCCCAGGCCACCAAAATTGACTTCTCAAGGCTCGATACATATTTCACATGCTAGTATGCACCATTAAAGGATAAATATGGAAATCTATAAGAAATGTCTCGCAAATCTTCAAAGAACCAAAAAGCCTTACATGATACAATAATCGGTGTTGTTCATCCTCAGTCCAACCATCAGGGGCCTCACCACAAACAACTCGATCTCTCTATACCTCCACCTCAAGATCCCCCAACTGGGACTCTTCCACATACTACAGTAGATAAGATTTCACCATCATCTAGAAAAGACAACCTCTGCCCCCAACTTCTCCCATATCAAGATGTGATACTGACAATTCTTCTATTAATCTCCAGAAATCACCAGATTCTCACACAGCATCACTCTGTGACTTTCAACTCAGTGCATCAACTACAACATTCCGCATTCTAGGTGTATATGATATTTTGATGTCGTATTCTTGTAAGAACTCCATCCACCGATTTTGTTGTAAGTTCAAGTCATGATGGGAGAAAACATACCCCAGGCTCTTATGATCGGTGAAAACCATAAAGTTCCCAACGATTAGGTAATGTCTCCAAAAAAACAGAGAAAAAACCACAAATGCAAACTCAAGATCTTTGGTTTCATAGTTATGTTCATGAGGATTCAACTGCCGAGACCCATAAGAAACAACTGATCTTTGATGCATCAGAACAGAGCCTAACCCTGGATGTGAAGCATCACAGAAAACATCAAACTGATCTCCCTCTACTTGGAGACAAAGAACTCGAGCACTTACTAACATCTCCTTTAGATACTCTAAAGCTACCTGAAATTGATTATTCAATATGAACACCTGATACTTCCTAGTCAAATCTGTCAGAAGAGTCACAACTCGAGAGAAATATAATACGAACCTCATGTAGTAGCCTGCGAGACCAAGGAAACATCGCACCTCTAACACTATATTGGGGGATTCCTAAGACACAACTGCTTCTATCTTTGATGTATCGATATCTACCCCCCACTGGGACACAACATGCCCCTGGAAACGGACTTCTCGAGCCCAAAACATACACTTCGACAACTTCCCAAAAAGATGATGTTGACGAAGAACTCCCAAAACAGCGTGTAGATGCTCTATATGTTGGTCCTCAAATGTGAAGTACACAAGGCTTTTGTCGATGAAAACCATCACAAACTTGTCCAGGAACTTAAGGAACATAGCGTTTATTAATCTAATGAACACATCTGGACCATTCGTCACATCGAACAACATTATGAGAAACTAATAATGCCCATGACGATAACAGAAAGAAATCTTCAGGATATTCTGAACCTTCACACGCATTTGATGATATCCTGACTGCAAATCGACCTTTGAGAACCAACATTCACCCTTCAGTTGATCGAATAAATCATCAATACATGGAAGAGGATAGCGATTCTTTACTGTCACTTTGTTTAAGCGACGATAATCGACACACAACTGCATGTTGTCGTCAGCCTTCTTTCGGAAAAAACGGGTGCACCCCATAGTGACACACTCGAATGAAAAAAAAACACACGGTGACAAAACAACAAGCTTTATGCAAAACTCTGGCACTCAAAAGGGGAAATCTTATATGGGGACATAGATATAGGATACACTCCTGGTGGTATCTTGATCCCAAACTCAATCTTTTGTCTATGGGGTAATGCTAAAACCTGTTCGAGAAAGACATTAGGGTACTCTTCTAGGACCCTAGGAAATGCCAACTACTGAACCTCTAAAGAGATCAGAATCATCTCATCCATCATGGATGATAAGGATGGAACACGCTTATAACCCATCTGAGGGTCTTACTAGCCAACGAACACCACCGGCTCTCCATCTGCATCGAAGAACACAACCTTCCTCCTCAATCAATCCACGATAGCATGCACCAAATACAACCAATTCATGCCAAGGATGAAATCATATGGTTGTATTAGAAAACATAGGAAATCTCCCCAAGATTGGTGCTTCCCCAACAGTAGCTCACAATTTCTACATACTTCAAACAGGTCAGCTTGACCTCCAACAGGCATAGTCAATGCCAAGGGCATTGGAAGCCTCTCTACCTCAAGTCCCAAAGCATGGAAAATGCTAGGTGTGATGAAGGAGTGTGTCACACTAGAATCAAACAAGACATACACAAAGGTAGAAAACAAGAAAAGGGTACCTCCAACGACGTCTGACTCACCTAATGACGGCAACTCTATAGCATGAAGCTGACCATGACCTCCTCCACGACCTCTCTGACCCTGATGATGACCACAACCATGGCTTCGATCTATTCTATGAGGATGGGGAGTGTCACGGGGTTGTACTCTACCTCCCCCATCTACCCTCTACTGATTTAAAGCTGGTTCAGCCTCATGCTACTGCCTCAGTTGGAACTACCTCAACGGAGGAACCTGGAGCAGAAAACCTAGAGCACAATGACTGCTCTAATTGGTTGGGAATTCTCTTCGCTGATGACCTTAACCAACACAAGAATAAAAAGCGCTCGATCCCTTGGAATAGGCCTGAGAGATGCTTCCCCAATAGAAATGAGATGTTGAGGGTTGGGACCTACCCCATAGAGAATGGAAACTCTTCTGCCTTGAAAATAGGGAACCACTGACCATAGCTCTACTTCGTGAAGAATCATGATGACTCTCCTATAATGATGATCTGGCTCTGGAAAAAGTCCTCTCTAGGACCTATTCCCTTGCGAGGACCTCAAGATATTTCTTTAGCATAAATGGGGTGACCTAGTGTTGGATCTCTAGATATGAAGCCTCCTCAAAATGCCTTGCCTTGGCCTCCTCATTTGGAAATAGGTCTGAAGCATATCGGAAAAGGTTCCTGAACCAGATTCCAAAATCTCGCACACTGGAGCTCCCCTGTTGAAGGGTAAGAAGCTCTTGGTGACTGGACGCCTTCACGGCCGATGAAAGAAAATAGACTCTAAACTTTTCTTAGAACTCATCACATGAGATCATTGACTCCACGCGATCCCCGAAGAACAAGAACCACCACTGCCTCACTGCACCACAAAATATCATCACAACCAAGGACACCCAATGCTCCTTATGAGCACGGATCGAACTGAAGCCTATCTTGACCTCCTCCAACCATTATTCTGTGACAACATCTGAAACGGAGCCCTCATACTTCTATAGAATCTGGTTATAAAACTCTCATATTGTCCGCCTCCAAGTGTCATCATCGTCGACCTCTGCCCGGTGGTGATCTGCTAGCACAACCTGCTGGACATCTTCTATGTGATCCAGACGAGGACGTCGACCTAGAGACACACCTGTAAAATAACAAACAGTTAGAGCTCCTAAAACTAGAATATGGGAGAATCATCATTAATTAATTGTTTTCTTTTATTCAGTTTTGGTTAATCTAACCCAAGGTCAACCCATTCAAACACTGGAATAAAGAATAATTTTTAATGATCCTATCCTAATTCTCTACCCTCTAACTAGTATCACCTTGTTTAGTAGCCATTTTAAACATAAAGTTCCATACATCAGACCATAGGGGGGCATAAATTCCTATGTATTATCCATTCTACAATGTTTACATCAATTTCTAAACATGAATGACATTGTTTCCCTACCAACCCATGCAACCTCACCTCTTCCTAACTCCAAACTTCATCCTATATCTCAACTTGAGCCACTGATACCACTCTGTCACGACCCCCTCCCAACAAAGTGTACCCCTCCTTGGCCGGAAATGAAAGAAGGGAGATAATGACCCCCGAGGCCCGCTTCCAGTAGGCCTCGGGTTAGCAACTAGCACCTAGGGTATAGAGAACACACAAATGGGTGGCATTACACTCTAGGAGAATACATGTGGAAGAGATAGATAAGATAGAAACCAACCAACTCCAACTCAACCAATAAGATAAAAGAAATCCCAAGTACACATATGAAATGTCATGAAAAACTACTACAGCTGATAGGGGAAAAACTAAAAGTACCCAAAAGAATGTAAAATAGTGGCAACCACAATCCTGAATAGCTCCTGCAACCACAAGCTAGTAGTAACTAGCCTGGTCTCCAACCTGATCCAAGTGACCAGAAAAGTTGTTTATATATACATAGGGTGAGTATAATAGTATACTCAGTAGGATCCTCTCTAAAGACTCTCGAGAAAAAGTAAAGAAAGCATGATAAAGCATAGTGAACAACAAGTGAAACTAACTCATAACCTAAATAGGTATACTATGTTTCCATCCCCACCATGGATACTCTCACCAAGTAATGCATACAAGAGTATATAATATAATAAAGAATATCAAGGGCACCCCACTACTACTTCTCCACTGGTTTTCCGCTTTTCCCCAACGTCGCACGTCCTAAGCATCACTCTCCAAAAAGGCTTTCACATAGACACATGGGCGAATCACAAAAACATGTACCTCGTGAAATAGAACCACCACATCCACGTAAGCAATTTAAACAAGTAGTTTCTAGGAGCCACCATAGCTCGCATAATGTGTATCATACATCAGGTATTATACCTCAAGCCATTATATCACATACACCGAGTAAGTATCCTCAAGCCATCATAGCCTATACACGTTACACCTATAGTAGTCCATAGAAATCTATATCTAGAATAAATTTGTGTGAATAACCACAAGCCATTACAACCCTCTACACACATATATGGGGAAAACTCACCAATGTGCCTTCCAGCACAAGTAACTACAAAGAGAAGACAGTGACGCCAAGGGGGGGTAGTCAGCCATCCATCCTCCCACTGGAACATTAGGGAAAACAACCACCTAGGGCTCAGAATCCCTGAGCTGTTATATTCCCTTACCGACATGGTGGAGTAGCATATTGAAACACAAAAAGTAACAAATATACTATAGCACAAAACCAAACTATGGACATAACCTAGTCTTAGACTCAACTGCAGCTAACCTCTCTCAGACTCTGGGCTGGTACATCTAATACTAGGTATCATATAAGCACAAAACCATTAAAACAGATTTAATACATTACTTCATTCCCTTTTTTATCAGTTTCACCTTTCATTAATTAATTAATTAAACATTATTTATCCTATAGCAATTCCACATTAAATTGCATTAGCATCACACCCAAAGTACATTGTTCCTTCAAATCCCAACCTCATCATTGCGCCCCAGCAAGCTCCAAACCCCCTGGGTTAAGATCATTTATTCAATTAATATTTCCAGCATCACTTTCCAATATTCCCAAGAATTCTATAAAAAATAGTCTATGATTCTAAACACAAGGGGATCAACACAGTGAGAATATGAACTACCTGTTGAGTCTTTGCTGCCTATAGAAAGAGCATAGACACATCCACCCTTAAGAAGATGAAAACAGAAAGCACGTGGCATACCCGACACATCTTACCCCCTTTCGGAATGAGGGTAAGCAAGAACAGCTGCCTTGAGCAGTGGGGAAAGTAAAGAAGATAAAAACCCATGATGAATCAGTAGAAAACCAAACATTCACATCCAACCCATTTCATCATCCCTAGTGTCCTCCCTGACACCCACATGAATAAACTGATGCATCACGCCACTCTTGGTGTCAACTGCTACAACAAACAGTATGCCTCCATGCCCCCACATATCACAAAATTTATCTAGGCTCACATCACAACACAAGCAGTAGGAAAAAAACAGTCATATCAGTGGGGTTCTTGGCCCTTGAACAAGCAAGATGGTAACTTAGAACCCTTCAAGGAATTATCAAATAATCAGTTCTTTAATCCATCTTGAATTAACCAATTTATTATTCATAGGTTACATATTCATGAAACCTAAATAGTAAGCGATCACAAATAAATTTAATATACTTACTGCACCAATTTGACTAACATCAAAAAAATACAACAATAAGAACCATATTCATTAATACGTCTCTTTATCTTTAGCAAAATAATTATCAATTAATTCCAGTTTACGTTCTTTACCAATTTCCATCAATAACTAATAGCTAAACAAATCAATAATATATATCACACTTTCTAGAAAAAACAAGAGGTAATATGATATGATTGATATCAATTTATTTATCTAGTTAAACTATTAATTATGTCAATTCCATTGTGATCTAGTGGATAAAAAATGCTAACTCTACAATTTCATGTAAATATAAAAGATAAGTAATGAATCCCCTGCCATAAAAAGGTTCTTAAGGATCATTATATGAGAACGATCAACACAACAGATCACAATCACCTCCTACTGTGACAACTGCATCCAGCTGAGGATGTTGCGGCACGACCGCACTAACCAAAACCCAAGAAACTCCATTTGAAGCATGGAGATCACATGCCATAATATGGGAAGAAAATTTAGGACAATATGAACTCAAAAGAATGATGATAAATCATACCTTATATCGAATATTGATGGATACTACTTGGTTTCACCAAAACAGGGGGTGCACTTATAGCAAGAAGAACGTTGAGGGAAAAAAATCCACCAGGAAAAGTTTAATGCCACGATTCCTACAGGAAGGGAGGAAATGTTCAAGCATCTCACACCAGAGAACAAGAAGAAATAACAAGGGAGGAATATATCTTATCCCTTTATAAAGTTTAATGGAGTAACGGTTTATGATACATGGTATTTTCCATTAAAATAGGAACACATTAAACCACGCGATTTGACCAGGTAAATGCATCCCAGTCATTAGGAAAATTAATATAGGAGTTATGGGATTTGATTTGCCCTTAAATCCCTTAAACCAAGTCCATAAATGCATTTTACGTCATAGAGAATATTAAATTAGTGAAACTGGAAAAATCTAGAAATTTTGAAAAGGAAATATGTAACAATTCTACAAACACTATTCATGAGCTATAACATCATTTCTGACTCACCGTTTTTGTCTCACCGTTTCTGTCTCACCGTTTCTGTCTCACTGTTTCTATCTCAACATTTCTGACTCACCATTTTTTCCTCACTGTTTCTATCTCACCATTTCTGTCCCACTGTTTCTATGACACCGTTTCAAACTCACCGTTTCTATCTCACTGTTTTTATCTCACCGTTTTTGCCTCACTGTTCCTGACTCACCATTTCAATCTCACCATTTCTGTCTCACCATTTCTGTCTCACCATTTCTGTCTCACCATTTCCAACTCACCATTTCAGTGACATTGTTTCTGTCTCACCATTTCTGAATCCCCATGACACTATTCATAAAACTAGAAACATTGTTCACAGAACTGTAAACTTGTAAAAGTTTTGGGGATGAGTCACCATGACCTCCCAGAACACCTCAAACACCATATTTCAGTAAAGGAATGGACCAGAGATGTCTGGGCCATTACAATCACAGTGATTTTTCTTCTATTTTTTATCTTTCCATTATTGTTACAGACTTTTCTGATGTTTTCCAAAATTACAACTCTAGTATTTATCTAGAGTGATAGGTAGAGTTTTTGATTAACTTGGTTTCAGTTACGTATTTGATATTAATACCTTCTTATCTTATGGAAGAAATGGAGCTGAAAGAGATCAATATTCATTTGTATGACCTATTGGAAAAACATTTTTTCACCATAGTGTTTTTCCTTGGGCAGCACCTATAGTATTTTCCAAGAAGTCATATGGTTCACTTCAATTTTGTGAGTACTATCTTATTTTAAATAGGTTAAAAATAAGAATAAGTATTATTTGCCTCATGTGAATGATTTGTCTAATTATTTGAAGGGGAAAGTTGGTTTTAAAATATTTATATTTGATTTGGTTTTCATCAGCTCATAGTTCAAGATTATGATGTACCAAAGACATCTTTCTGTAGTAGGTATGGCCCTTAAATATATTTTGTGATGCCATTAGGTCTGAACCACACTCCTATTGTTTTTTTCATTGAATAATTAGATAATTTATCAATATCTTGAAATTTTTGTGGTATTTTCCATGGAAGATATTCTAGTTTATTCGAAATCTATGAATGAGAAGGATATCCATCTAATGTTAGTTCTGAAAATTATGAGAAGTCACCATTTTTTATGGAAAGCTATCAAAATGTAGTTTCTTGATTCAAGAAGTAAATTTCTTAGTAGAATTTTTTTAACATGGATTATAAGTGGATCCAAAGAATGTGAAGGTTGTCCGGTCTAGGAAGGAACCGCAAAATGTCTTTTGAGATACAAAGCTTTTTTGGTCTTGTTGGATAATACTAATGGTTTGTTAATGATTTCTCTAAGCTCTCATCACCATTTACTACAATTTCTAGGAAAACAAAGAAATTCACAGAAGATGATAAGTGTCAGTCTTTTTTCGATGAATTGAAATGACTTCTAACATCAGCTCTAATTCTGATCTTACCTAAGCCCAATAATGGGTACATAGTGTTTTGTGATTCTTATAGTGTTTTTATTGATGCATTATTAAAAAGGATAACCATGTGGTATATTAGGTCCCTCGTTAGCTTTAGCTGCATGAGAGGAATTACCCGACTCTTGATTTAGAGCTTTCTAATGTTATGTATGCACTTAAATATTGTAGGCACTGTATTTTTGGGGAAAGGATCATAGTCTTTTATAAACATAATAGTTTGAGTTATATATTTTTTAAGAAATACTTTAATCTAATACAATTATGATGGGTAGAATACATTCAGACACATGACTTCGATATTGCCTACACCATGGGAAAGTGGAATTCCATTTCAGATTCTCTTAGCATGAAAGTACCATTGTAGTTTGTCTCATAATCGAAGGAGGAGTGGGACCTTATGGGGGTCATTGCTCAGTTTCCCCTGCATGATTTGGAAGATATTTTAGTTATGGTTCTGATCAATATTCAGTTATCATCATCTCACTTGGAAACTATTTTGACTTGTTATCAGCAGGATGATGACTTCAGTAAAATTCGATAAGGTCTTTATAGTGGGGTGGCCATATATTTTTGGTCTCTATCTTTAGATGGTATGCTCCATTTTTGAAATCAAGTTGTATTACCATCATATGTAAGGAGTTTATTCTTGTTAAATTATCATAGATCTGCATGGGTCATTCACCTAAGAACTATGAATATTTTTTATGACATGAGATGATTATTCTAGTTTCTGAGTATGAAGCATGACATTGAAGATTATGTGTCCTACTATTACACCTTCCAACTGATAAAGGCAGAGCAATTGAAACCCTCTAGTTTTCATCATCCACTTTTAGTGCTGGTTTGAAAATGGGATGATTTATCCATGGATTTTTTGTTGGATTGCCATGGAATCTCCAAGGGAGGAATCCAATCTGGGTAGTTGTGGATCAGTTGATGAAGTATTCACATTTTATTCTGATCAAGGATAAGAATAAGGTTGATGGTCTGGGTAATCTGTATGTGCATGAGATTGTAAGATTACATGGGAGTCTATATTCCATTATTTCAGATAGGACTCCTAGGGTTACCTTATGGTTCTGGACGAGTCTCCAAGATGCAATGGGAACTCAATTTAGATTAAGCACAACTTATTATCCACAGGAATATAGTCAAATGGATGGTGTTATTTAGATCCTAGAGGATATTATTCATGCCTCTGTCTTGGATATCAATGGATCATGGGATAGCCATCTGGGATTGGTTGAGTTTTTTATAACAATATTTTTTAGTCTTCGATTAGAATGGATCCATTTGAGGTGTTTTATAGTCACCCGTGAAAATCACCTCTTTATTAGGCCATGTTGGGTGAGGAATCATTAGTTAGAACAATATTGGTTCAGGAGATGTCAACAAAGTTCCATGATGTACATCGACATCGTTTTATATCCCATGGATGAAATAAATCATATGTGGATCAGTAGCATCATTATTTTGAGTTTTCCATTGCTGAAAATTTTTTCTTGAAAGTTTCTCCTTGATTAGGTCACCATCATCTTGCAAAATAGGTAAGGTTGGCTTCGATATATGTTGGAACATTTGGGGTTTTTGAGCAGCTCGGGCAGTTTGCTTATCAGTTACCATTTTTGGTTAAGAGTTTTATAGAAATAGGTTTTAGATTCTCATGTTACTTGGGAAAATGAGTTATTGATAAAGTGGGAGTGACCTTATATTTTTTTAGGGGTTGCATCTTCCAAATAATTTCTCAAGGATGGAAAGTCATTATGATGGGGAGTCAATTAAATCCAATTACCTTGATCAGTTACATTTTCTTCCTTCTCTCTAAGTTCCCTTTTGGAATGGAGTTTTTAGATGTTCATTTCTGAATTTTCTAAAGGATTCCAAATATTTTCATGCCATGTTACTTATTTACACAATGTTTAATGGTTTTTGGGTACTTGAAATGAGAAGGATTCACACTGTGAAGGATCAAACAATGTAACTAGCTTTTACATGTCGTGAGTCATTTATGATATGACTTTCAACTGAGGGGATGGGATTTTCTGCATTTTTTTACATCATGTATTTCATGATGTGTAAAGGTATTAAGCTTCATTTAATTTTCTTGAGAATGTATTTTTAGGGTGTAGTATGGGTTTTAGTGCCCATTTTTCATTTCCAGTTCTCTGTTTCTCTTGACCCAATGCTCTTCTCTGATGATTTTGGGGGACTTTTTTTCTTCCAATTGATTAGTTTAGTGTTTGATCTTCATTGTAGTTGCGGTGCATCTCTATGGGTGGGTGAACTTTCAACTTCTTCATTTCCATTGATTGTAGTAGGTCCCTCAAGGAGTGTTATCATATTCACTTTCCTAAATTGGTGTTTTTTCATGTCTTCTCCCGCATCTGTTTTGTGATCTCATTCCAGAGGTTCTTCATTTGTTGGTTGTGGTGCGGGGGGTTTTTTTTCTTGATGTATGTGGTGCTTCTGCTTCTCTGCATAACCTATTTATCAATTTGATCAATCCCGAGATGTGTGGAAAGTGTTATCGGGACTTATTTGATGTCTTAGGGTTTTCACTATTGGTGGATCCCATCGCGAGCTTGTGTTATCCGGGATTCTAGGTAGGTTGTTACATCTCTATCCTATGTTGAAGAACCTTATTGTTATAATATTATAAATTGATTTAGTTTTCATGATTGTTTTTTGTGTGTTGGAAAGGTTTTTTAAAGAAAAATGTTTTCCCTATTTGTTGATAAATTGAAAGAAAATGGGGTATTTTCAAATAATTGGAATTTATTTTTGAAATGGTTTTGAAATAGCTTTCAAATCATTGGAATTATTTGTGAAAACAAGAACATGGGTTACCTTGGGTACTTAGGTGGAAGGATTAGTTTGAGTCCATCATCCATATTTTCTTGATTATCAGGAGGTTTTCTCCTTGGGATTTCCTCTGTTTCTGAGGATCATTGTTCAAGGGGATTGATATTGAAGTTTTTTTGGGGTTTACTCATGGGGTATTCTTCTACTTCCTAGGATTGTGTTTTAGGAACCAGACTATGCAGTTGATTGATTGGGGTACAGTTAGTCTTCTAAAATGACCTAGAGTGATCCTTGGTGGTGATACCTATGCTTTTGTTTTTTGTTTCTTGGATTTGTAGTTTTATCCTAGAGATGAATGTGTATGCTTATGAATGATGATATGTAAAATATTCATTGAAATTGATATACCTACTTTTGTTTTAGAATTGTTAAAAAGCGAAATTTTTACCTTGTTTTCTGTAAAAATATTTTACTACTTATCATGCCTTTTTTATTTCAATTGAGCATATAATAATTTTTATATAAAGACTTGTTATAGAACACCAGGGTGGTATCCTATTGATCCTTTTATCTCACACTTTGTGAATGTATTCATTGGTGTATATGCCTATGTATGTATTCCTGTGAAAGGAAAGGAAAGGTGTCATTGTGAGGCGGTAAGGTTTTGTGTTACCTGAGTTAGGTATACGGCGGTGAGATGGTTGGAGTTTTTCCACACTATCACTTAGAGTGGCTATTTGGTTTTGGTCGTTTATAGATAAACTTGTATCTTCAAGATTTTGGTTACTTTTGTAGTAGTTTTGTTTCCATTGTTTTCTTACGGTTATGTAATATATTTATTATCTTTATGTTATTCCCTCTTGATTCATGTATATATATACCATGATTTTTTTAGGTTGGAAAAAATCATTTCATCTGGTTTATTATTCAATACTTAGGTGCTTGCTTCCACCCATTGGGGATCATGAACACCCATCATGTATGTGACAGAGCAGGTCAGGTTATAGGTTTGAAGGTAACTCAGGTTGGTTCGTTACAAAAAGTGTTTTGATGAAAACTATAAACTAACAAAAGTGTTTAGGGGAGACTACGGAGACATTCCTATGATGTTTTGAAGGAATATGGGATGAGTTTTCATCTTAAACAAGTGTTACTAAAAAGTTTTATAAGTTCAACTATTATTAATAAACTTTTATAAAGATATCAAATATGGTGATGTAGAGATAAAACTTCCATGAATGTTTATCTAAAGAGGTTATATAAGTTTGTTGAAGTTCCATAACACTGAGATTAAAAAATATTGCTGAAAAATACATATGTCAATTGTTTTTTAATAACTCTCAGTATGTTTTTAGATTTTTTAGAAGAATCCAATGAATTGAAATGAGAGGAAGATTTAAAATTTGATTTTTTTTTGTTTATTAGTAAATCTTACTCGAGTTAACACCCTTCCACCTTCACTCAATTCTATATAATGTGTTATTAATAAAACCTAAAAAATAGTACTCTTCACATGTGAATAAGGGAGAAAATGTGTTGTAGATGTGTAATGTTTATCGAAGAGACATTATGAAGAAACAAAAGATATATATTAACATATAGATGTTTCTGATCAATTAGTATTAGATAGACTATGTATAAAAATGATCAAATGTACATGATTAGAAAATAATCAATCAAATTTTTTTAAAGGAATCATTTATACACCTTAAAATGATCAATATAATGTGAGATTAGATATAAAATATATAGAGGTGAATAGATGGAAAGAGAATACGAAATTGGAATCATTTTTTAGAAACCATTTGATGGAGTTTAATTGATAAAAGATGAGATAGAGTATCTAGAAAATGGGTTTATTAATCAAAATTTTTAAACAAATTTTAAAAGGGGAAAGTTATTTCCTCTAGCTATGCAACAAATTGAAGAATATGTATATGCAAGAAGAGTAAATATGAACAACTAAAAGCATCATAGTGAAAGAAAATGGAATATTATTAATGATTTATTGTAATAGTTATTACGAAAATATATGATATATCTTTTATCTATACAGAGATCACATAGACTACAATTTGATCATAGATAAATTAATTTGTAATGATATTCTATACTTTTTTTAATTTCATGCAAAGTATTTTTTTTCTAGTGGATTGTGGGGTGTTTTATTATTTCTACACTATTATAAGGACTGGGTACTCTTACTGAGTTGTGTACCATGTAAATAATCATATTCTAGTGGTTTTTGTTCATGTTCTTGTATTTAACAAATTAACATCTCTTTAACTGGTTGTTAATTTTTTTTCGTAATTTAGAAAATATATAATGAAAAGATCTCTGATTTTGGACCTCCCCCAATTAGTTATCAAAAATGTTTTTATAATTCCTTCAAAGTGTTATTAGAGTGAGGTTTCCTTCATTAACTATTTAATAAAGTCTAAAGTGAAGAGAATTTAAAAATGATGTTAATAACTATTGGAATAATAAATTTATTGTGCTTTTCGATTGAAATAACTATCATATTTGGAAAGAAAGAAAGTTACATTATCTTATTTCCATTGGCTATGAACATCTCGAGTCTACTACGGATTGTTTCCAACATACTATTGAGGGAGTTCCCCTAACACCTAATGATAAGAATAATTTATAGAAATATGGATGATCTAGAAATGATATAATCTCCACACTCATAGAATTTGAGTTTCTAAGAGTTGTTGGATTCACAATGGCTATAGGCATCTGGGAATATTTTAATAACATCTAAAAAGTAAATATAATGAAGAAAAGGTAATATCTAAAATCTAGAGATCGAGTTAAAAATATTTTAATATATGTGAAAATTAATCTCTAGGTGATTTATTGATAGGGTGAATGATATATTAGGCACCATAAGATGTCTTGGTGAGATGTTGGAAGATTTACTCATTGTTGAAAATATATTTCAAATTCTTCCTGAAAAATTTCTTGAAACACTTTCATCATTGGGAGATAAAGATCTTGAAACTCTATCTATGGATTATCTATATAGCACTCTCATAAAATAAAAAATAAGAAGACAAAAAGTTTTTAAGAAAAAATAGAAGGTTGATAGGGAAATTTATTTCAATAGTTCCAAGAAAGGAATGTCTAATAATTATTTGGAAGAAGAAACTAGTGAATCTAACACCTAAGAATAGGTTAGTAAATTTTTTTGATAAATTCATATCTTTCTTTTCTAAAAATGTTTAAATAGGAAAAAAAATATAATGTAGATTTACCATTAAATGTTTTTTCTATGGAGTTATTTAACATTTTACTATAAATTTTTTGAAAAAGGAAGCTAAGGAAGGTGATGAAGAATGAATTAAGTTAATTATATCCTTTAAGAATAAGTAAGAAAAAATTATTTCTTATTACATGGTAAATAATAATAATTTCAATAAATAAAAATGTAGAAATTGTTTTCCTAAGTGTGATGATGATAAAGATAGTGAAGTAAAAGCTGATAATGATAAAGATGATGCTACAGAAATAATTATTATTTCAAAAGTAAATGATTAATGTTCACCAGTGATGAAATTATTAGTCAACATGTAGAATAATAAAAAAATTATATAGAGTTTATGCACAATTAATAATTGAAATAATTTCATATAAATATTATAATACATCGGTTGGAAATTAACTAGTTGAAGGAATATAATATTTCAACAAACAATAAATAATACTGTCTTGAATAAATATCCATATTGATAAAATAAATTTATGATCTGAATAATTTTTTTGATGTAAATAAAAAAAATCAATATTAAGCATGAAGGAAATTATAATGTTATGGAGAATAATTAAAAACTAGTTCAAAAAAAATCATGTTAAAGGAGATAATGGAATTAAAATTTTCCTAAACATTGTTATTGAAGTTGGTGAAAGTTATGATAAGTGTAAACATCAAGATAACTAATAACAATTTTCCTTAAATAATTGTAAAAAGGATGAAAATGTGTATAATAAAAAACAATCCAAGAATACAATGTTTGTTTCCATGACAAGTAGAGTATAAAAACATAGATATTCTATAGTTTTGAAGTCTGTAAAAAAAGACGCTATGACTAAATATATTGGTGAGGGTAAGAAGCCAATTTAATGAGGTGACCAAATTTTTGGTGAACAAAAAAATACACAAGACTAAGGTAAAAATGTTTATGTAATGAAAAAATGAAAATCTAGTGGGTATATAAGTTAAAAAAATAAAATATGATTTTTATGGTATCTATTCATATTGTAGAAGGTTTTGGAATAAAAAATATGTTTTAGTTTAATCACAAACATTATAGTGAATCCAAGAGAAACTGGCCAAAATATTTAAGGGGGAGTCATCCCACTAAAAGTATACAACTTGTGAAAGTCATTTTCATGCATGAAAATAGATTCTAACATATGGGAACTGTTCTTGTTGTCATTATTCAAATAAAAATTGATCAATATACTGAGTTTTCCAAGATTATAAATTTCTCTAGGGTGCTGGTGGAATTTGATTTAATTATGATTTTAATTAACTATATAGTTCTATCACTGTTGGATGATGATATCCCTCTTAAATTTGAATATTAAAAACTTCCTCATTTTTGGGGGATTTTCAAGAAAATGGTCATGTCAAAGATACATTCCATAAAAATTTGGTTTGCTTCATTTTCTCTAAAAAAAGGCATCACAAGACATCTTGTGGGAAGAAACATAAGGTGCAGGCTAAGTTGGATCGTGGTGGTCTGGCGGTAGGGCATGGAACTGAGTTTACTATTAGAATAAGCACTCAAAATAATCCTTGTAATGGGGAAAATTCACATCATGTTCAACTAATTCAGCAGACATTTTCTAGTCTTGTCTTGGGTGGGAATGTGCAGGTGGATGCAACTGTGCTTGAACTAGGGGGTGAAGGTATGCAATAGGTCACAACGGCTACTGATATTGGTTCAGACTCTTCTGAATTTTTTAGAGGATATCTCTGTATATTCTCATTTGGCGAAAGTATGCATGAAATTAGTGGCTTATAATCCTCCTACCCTAGAGTAGGATTCTTTCAATCGTATTTTTACTCAATAACATGTTGATCTGCATTAGGAAATTCAGAAAATGTTTTCTTCATCCAGGATATCTGAGAAGTGGGGAAACATCCCATCTAATGAAGGCATTACTAGAACCCAGTAATGGCATTGGGAAATGGTGATCACACATCTTTTAGAGATAAAATTATATGTGGAAATGAAAAGGTGATTGAAAGTGGGGGCTTCACTTTTGATCCTTCCAAGAAAATGTCATAGAAGGACTATTATAACCTACCAGATATTGTGTCTTCCATATATTATTCTACAGTTTCCAACATAGCCAATGCATATATCCTAAGGATCTTCAATCAAGGTAAATATCAATCATAGTGGGAAACTGCTGATGATTCTGATTATGGGAATAACATGTCTTATTATGATCTTTGGTTTTCATTCTCTATTTTTTAGATGGGGGAAAATATTATCGTCTTCCCCACCCATATTTTTCCAGTAATTTTTCATTTATCTAATAAATTATCAAAATCATTTCTTTAGTATGAATTTGTTTGGTAAGGAATTTTATTTTTCAAAATGGTGATTCACAATGTTCATAATATTTAAGCATTATGGAATTAAATTAGTTGTGACAGAATAAATAATGAGGAATATGTATCAAAGGAATATGATCAATCTAATGAAGAGAAAAACTATTTTTGATATTCCTTTCATGATCAGTATAATAGATTGGAATTGTTCTAATTTCTAAAATTAGAAGATTATAAACTCAGTACGTAAGAAATTTGAGATGAAATAAAATCATCCCTAAGAGATGATACATTATGATATTTATAGTCTAATGAGTTAACAATACAAAGATATAAATAATTACATTATTTATTTTATTAATGAATTTAAAATTAGAACATATACTATGTTTCTGAAACATAAATCAAAGGTTATAAACAATTTAAATGTTTAAGGATAAGTGTAGAAAAATAATGTGGATATTTTAAGAAGAAAATTAAAATTTATAGTGGTGGTGAACATACCATAAGGAATATTAGAGATTATCTTGAAAATAATAGAACTCATCCAAGTATATTTCACCAAACACACCACCAAAAAATTATGTTACTAAAAGAATAAATAGAAGTTTGGTAGATATTGTATAAACAATGTTGATCAAACAAGTTATTTATCAATATTTTTAGTGGAAAGAAATTATAATAGAAGTTTATATTTAGAGTAAATGTTTCTTTAGGATAAAATATGATATGGATTCAAATGAAATGTATTACAAAGAAACCATAGGTTTGGATCCTCTAAAGTTTTTCATTCATCATTGTATTAAAAAATTTAAAGGTGAGGATATTGGAAAGTCTGACCGAATAGGTATTGATGGAATATTTCTTAGCTACCCTCCAAATGGTAGAGGAAACATGTGTTTTTATAAGGAAATAAGAAATATTATTGACTCTAAAGATTTAAAAGATCTTGAATATGAAGATATGGAAGTTCAATGAGGAGATTAAAATATGGAGGAAAGGGAATATGATGTAGTTAGAGTTAAAAAATGTGCGATTGTTACAATTTTAAGGTTGCTCAAGATAAATATTTTGACTCAACTATCTCATGTGATGAGGAAAATGTATGTTTTTTTATTCTATTCTAAGGAATAAAGAGTATGTTCATATCATAATTAGAGATCAATTACAACAATTTCAAAAACAAAACATCAACATTAGTATCACATACTTCCATATATGCCAAGGTCGAACCAGAAGATGTTGATGAAGATTTAGAGCATTAAGAATGGATAGATTTGATGAACAGAAACCTAGATCATAATTGAAAAAAACGATACATGGGAACTTGTCCCCAGAACAAAAAATAAGTTTGTGGTTTCTATAAAGTGGGTTTTCATAAACAAGTTTAGTAAGAAAGGTGGTGTGAAAAGAAATAGGTAATGTCGAGTTTGTAAATGTTACTCATGAGTTAAATTCATTGAAATTAATGAGAATTATTTTTTGATTAAAATATTAGAATGTTTCATAATCATTTTTATTTTCGATGCAAAATGAAGATATAAAATATTTTTGATGGATATCAAACCATATCTTCTCTAAATATAACTCGGTCGAGAATATTATATTGAATAACTATGTGTATTCATGACATGGATAGATGAAATTTATGTGTATAGTTGATTAGGTTGTTTTATGGATTGAACAAAGCACCAAGATCCTGGTATTTTAAAATAGATACTTCTTTAAGAAATTTTAACTTCATGAATGGAAGAGTTGAAATAGCCTCTATATAAAAGTAAATTAATATGTTTACCTCATTATGATTAATTATATTAGAGACATCATATTTATAGGTAATTATTTGGAAACATGTAAAATTATTTATGAGGAGATGATAATATTCAACATTTCCAAGATAGTAAAAGTGAATTAACTTCTTGGCCTATAAACCTCAAAAATAAGAAATACATTTTCCTATCAGAAGAGTAGTATGCATAGGAAATTCAAAAATATTTTCACATAAAATAATTAAAGGAAGTTTCCGAACAAATTTCAATGGTAATGAATTGGTAAAAAGATAGGGAAGGAAATAAGGTACATCATAAAGTGTTTAGAAAGTGGGTTTTAATTTTATTGTAACAAATGGATTCAACGCCATATATAGTGTATGTTGTTATAGTTTGTGCCAAGTATAAAAGTACACAAAAATAATATCATCTCTTGGATTGAAAATTTATACTCAGATATATTAATTGAAAATTTGATTTTGGGTTGAAATATGAAATCATAAGAAATATTAATATGTTTGGTTGCACCGATGCATATTTGGAATGGAGTGTAAACTATTGAAAATCGACATCTAGATGATTTTTATCATGGTAAAAATAATTTTTAGGTAATATATAAAGAAACAAAGTTAATTGAATCTCAATAGAATACAATATATGTATTTGTAATCTACTTAAGTTATAATACAACTTATTTGGATGATTAAAAAGTTTGAATATTTGTTTATTGATGTGAAGTTTCCCCTTATGTTGGGATGTGATAATTAAAGTGCTATAAATATCACTAAAATATAATGAAACATTCTAGTTCCAAGAACATTGATATCAAACTTCACTTTATCAAATATAATGTGGAAAATACTTAATATATGTTTAATTTTATTCCTAAAATGATGCATTTTTTTATATTTTTTTGAAACCATTATTTAAGGAAACATTTCACAATTTGTGGTTTCTCATGGTCATACAACCTTGTCTTCATCAAGAAAAATACCTGAAAATATATCCCCTCCCTCTTATTTTATTTGGATAGATTTTTCAAAAGGGTATAAAAATACTATAACATAAATATATCAATTGGTATGTTATAAACATTTTAAGGAATATCATATATTTAATGGGAGTTTGTAAAAGGATTAATCTAGGATTTCAACATGTGTGAACTGTAATAATAGTTTTTTAATTAGTTAAATAAAAATTAGTTATTGTAGGGTAAATTTGTTTTTATAATGAAAATAAAAATTTTAAGAAGAACCGTTTCTTAAGATATTTATGATAATATTTCTCAAGTCACTCCTTATAGATGATATTTTATTGTTGTTTAAAGTTTCTTGTTTACTACAATGAGTTTGATCACATAGAATTATAATTTTTGGATAAGTAGTCCATTTCATGAGTTGTAATGTTTCATTGATTTATGTTCTTTAGATTGATAAAAATAATCAATGCGGAAGATTTTTGGGACACATAAGTTTTGATGAGTTTTTTTGAGAAGTAAGTCGTTAAGAATTGGGTTAGTTAGGATTATTTAACATAAATAATTACATTTTAATTTTTTTATTAAGTTAAATCATATTAATTTGTTAAGCCTTCATACATATAGAGGATTAATAGAGAATACTACACTGAATTTTTTAGACCAAGTCTCTTATATAAATAATTTTTCACTAATGTTATCGAAATGATAAATCTATTAAATGTTTATCTTACTATGCCTACAAGTTCCATTGGACAAAGTGTTCGATAAATAATATTGAGATTATTTTCTCTTATAAATCTTTCCAAAAGCATGATTAATGAAAAATATCATGATCTTAAAAAATTAGAAAGGAGAAGAAATTCATTTTAGTTTAAAAAGATTATACTATGATGTTTTATGGATTTTTTTTAGAGAATTGATATAATAAAAGGGATTTCCTAAGATGATTTTGTGCACATAGTTTTTGAAACATTATGTCAGTACTACTTAAGAAGCTATGTGAATGTAAAATACATATTGATTAGGATATGTAAAGTAGTTTAGTATATTATGTTAGGGTGTCATCAAATTACTAGGTTATTTATAATGGTGCATGTTATGCTTTGAGGTTTTGTTCAAAAATTGATAATTCTTTTAGAAAAAGAGATGTTAGTGGAGTATGAATGGAAAATTTTGAAAAATATAATCAGAAAAAGGTTTATTAAATAGATTCCATTAGATAAACTAATGATTGGATGGAAGTAAATGAGTCTTAAAATAGATTTTTTTTGAATTCATGATAAAAAAATTTCTATATAATTTTTATAAAATAGTGGATGCAAATAGAAAAATATTTATGATAATAGTCATTGGAATATGGTTGTTTCTAGAGGAATAATACTAACAATTTCTTATGATTTTTTTGAAGTAACATCAGATGAATTCTCAACAGATGGAAGTTTTGCTACTATGTTTTCAAATTTTTATGGTCTTTATGATACATTTTTAAAACTATAATATATGAATTTACTTAGCTAAAATTTCAATGAATTTATATATATAGAGGTTACAAATGTTTTCAAAAGTTAATTAACAATAAGGTTAATGATGATTTTTGAAGAATGAAGAAGTTATACATTTTATGAGAAGTATTGAGATGTATCTAGAAGTTTTGAGAAGCACCCAGTGAATTGAAATAAGAATAATATTTGAATTTTTTTTTCATTAAGTATGAAATTTAATCAGAGTTCCCATCCTTTCTCCTTCAAGTGATTTTATATACAGGGTTGTTCGAACTCTAAAACCCCATGGTTTTAAAAATGAATTGAAATTCGTGAAACGTTGAGTCTATATATAATGAAACTTTTTTAAAGGAGATGGTTATAATCTTTACATTAAACATAATTTTTCCACTTATATGATTTGAATTTGAAAAACAAACAACAATGGTTGTGATCAGTAAGTTATTTGGATTCGGATAGAACCAACTTTTTCTTTCGTGAATAGTAAAATGACTTATGGATAGTAATAAGAATAGAAATATGATCCTTATGAATATTAAATTGTATTAATATTTTATTTTCTGATGTTTATAAGATAATGAGATCTTGATTAATTTTTCAAGGTGATATAAATTAGTTAAAGTTTTAAAATAGTTATTTTTTCAAAAAATGATTATTATTAAAAAATATAATTCATATTTAGAATATTATTTTCAAAAAATGGAGTTCATTTTTGAATTCTAAATGTTGAAAAATGGTTAGGGTTAATTTTTTGCATTTTTCTAAAATTCTTGAATTTTTTATAAATAGTGAAATATGGTAATTAATGTATATATACATTATATGATAACTACACTATTCCTAGAATAATATATGATGTAAGAATCCTTGGTTTGAACTCAAATTATCTCTTTACTATTTTGGGTAACATGATTTAAGACTAATCACAGTCTTGAAAAAATATTAAACTAATGATTAAAATAATTGAAAACCCCTCATCGGCTCCACAATAAATACCACCCTCAACCCCTTTATTCTCTCCAACAACTAAATATTTGATAACTATCAAATTTAATCCCAATTCCCCTCCCAAGGATATTACCCACATCCGAGACCTAATTTTCTCACCAAAATACAAAAACCAAAGGCCTTAAGGGGGATCATAAAGAGAAAAATCAAGAGGTAAAAAATCCTCTTTCATTTTCGTGTGTTTTCTTTTAAATTATTTTCTTTTCTTATAATCTCTTAACATCCCCTTATCCAAGAGGCATAAAATCTACATTATTATATATATTCTGTATTTTTATCATTATTATGTAAAAATTAATCATCATTCTTCCACTGTTTCTCTTTTTCTAAAAATAAAAACATCATCCATGATGTGTTGATCTATAGATATCGTGGACAAGGTGTCTTCAATTTCCTTTATTTCCTTCAAATATGGCTGTAAAACCATTTCAATGGTATAAAAAATTATAATAGTGTATTATATGACCTCCCTTATGATATATAAAAAACTTATATGCATAATATAAAAGGTATGTGATGAAACAAGTTCGTGATTATCGAGGAACCGCTAAAATAATCTAAATGAATATCACTAATGATTTATCTAATGATTCATCATCATACCATAAAATCAAAACGATTTATGGAATAATTTAACATTTTAGAAACATATTAATAAAATTTCCATCAAATTTTGGAGTTTTTCTTCCATTAGATAAGAAAATCCTTTACGAACAAACTATGGGAATCATGTAAAGAACACACTTGAAACAATGTAAATAACAAAATATTATTAATAAATGGGTTGAATGATTTTATAGAATGATCATATAAGGTGTTATAAAAAGGAATATGTTTCTATAAAATACTAATAACACTCTTCTAACCATTATACAGAATCCTTAAACAAGTTTTAATTTAGGAAAACCCAATATGAGGGAATTATTAACCCGATTTCCATTCTTTGGGTTAACATTATACATTATTCATTATGTTGAATAAAGATTATTTTTGTGATAAATTTTTATATGTATTATTTATTATTATGTTTATTTACACTTTATACACATATTAACTTCATTATATTAATTTCTCATATCAATTATATGATATTTTCAAGGTACTTTCCTTTAAAAAGAATCTTTAAATTCTATTTTATGAAATTCAAAAGCAATGTTTTTATGAAATTATTCATGTTTTATGATTATGTTATGGTTCTTTAGAATTGTTTATGATGATGGTTAGGACCTATATCTCTCTCTAATACATTATTTATGTGTACTTTCGAGGTCATCTGTATGGTTACTCCAAGTGTAATTGTGACGGTTAATCTGTATGGTAGTTGCGAGTATTACATTGTAAGGTAGTTGTGAGGTTTACAAATCATAAGTTATCTGCAAAGGTTATAATATTAGTAATTAATTTCCAAAAATAACATTATGGTTCTATATATGTTCTTTAAGGTTTTATGGAGATCTAATGTTTCACAATGTAAGTGTATATGGGTGAGATGTATGACATTGTGAAATTTATTTCATATGTTTATAAGTATTCATGGAATAATGGTTTCTTTCATTTTTTTTATATCCCTTACGGAGCATTTTATGCTCCTCCCATGTTTTTAAATGTTTTTCAAAGTTTATAAGAATTTTTAAGATAATTAATAAAGTCAATTTAAATGTTATTATGATTTTTCAATGAAATCACGTTGTTGTTTTGTGTTAAAAAATTATGTTTTAGAAGAAATTGATATTGTTTAAATGTTACCCACTTTGTATTCCTATTGGTTGATATGTATGATTTATGTAATAACTTTTTTATACTATAATCTGAAAACAACATTGGGGCTCTAATGAAGTGAAATCTAGTTGAAATAGCTAGATTATGTAATGTGTAAGGCAGATTTTTATAGTTAGTATCAGAGCATAGTTTAGATAACTATAAGAGTGAGTATGATGTTAACAGAATACCCTAAATTATTTTTACCATATTTTTATGTTGAAATGGTATAAAATTATATATTCCCGTGATTCTTCATCCAAGATATGTATGTTCAGAATGGTTTTCTGTAGATGAAACAAGGAAGTTGAGGTTGGAAGTAATCGAGAGGATAATATCTTTCCAAATCCACAGCCAGGAATGGTGGGAATTGGAACCAAGAAGTTTGTGATAGTATTTGATTAGTTGAAAGAGGAAATAAAATGCAACAAATTCATGAAAGATAATAACTGGACCTACCATAAAGGGACATGATGATAGTGGAACATTTTTTGAGGAAACACCCTCCTGCTTTTAGTGGACATTCTAACATAGTAGGTGTTGAAGGATGGATTGAAGCCCTAGAAAAGATATTTGATATTACGGGATGTTTAGATAATCAAAATGTTAGTCTTTACTTTAATCATCTATAAGGTGAATCTAATCATTTGTGGTCAATGATAACAAATATCAGGGATAGAGAGGAGATTGAAGCCTTATAGTGGGATGGATTTTAACATCTTTTCCATGAAAAATAATTTCCAAAGGTGGTTTGACATAAGGTAGAGAATAAATTCAATTAATAGATCCAAAAAGAGGAAGATTTGATGGTCGTGTATGAAGTAAACTTCACCCGACTAGCATGGTATGCTCCAAATCATATTTTGGATCTTGATAGAAAAATAAATCGCTTTCGCTCAGGATTTAATCCAAGATACCAAAGGGATTTGGCCTCTTGAGAATTCAAAAGTTATGAGAAACTTTTTCGACATACTAAGAGGCTATAAATTGAGTTTTCTGATGATAACTTTTCCTATGATGAAAAACAGAAGAATAGTTCCACATGGAATGTGATGTGAAAGAGTAAATCAAACAAATCTGGTGGTAAGAATGTTCAGTTTCCAATTTGTGAAAAGTGTGGTAAAAAGCACCCTGGGGAATGCCTTACTAAAACTGGGAAGTGTTTTTGATATGGTATGTTTTGAAATATGGACCGAGATTGTAATGAAAATGATACTAAGATCAATTTTGATAATAAAACTATAAAGTGCTTTAAATGTGGTGAGATCAGTCAATATGAAAATGACTTCCCAAAGAATGATTTGAGTGATCAAAATAATCCATACTATTAGAATAAAGGTGTAGTGAGATCATATATGACTGTGTTAGCAGATGTAGGGACATCCAATTAAGTGTTATCAGGTACTTTCATTATTTACATATATTTTTCTAAAGTACTATTTGATACAGGGTCCACACATTCCATTATTTTTGGAAATTGTTTTGGTAAATTGGAAATATCACCTCAATAAATGAGACTATAACATAGTGTTAAAATAACAAGGAATTTGTTAAAACAAAAAGTAATTTTAGTAATCTTCCTATTGTTATCTATGGGAATAAATTACCTATAAACCATGATTTTTACCTTATTAGAGAATGATGTCATTCTAGGTGTAGATTGGCTTTATGTTTATCAAGATAAGATTTATTGTAGAGGGAAAGAAGTTGTTTTTAAGAAAGATTTTTCAGTTTGAACACAAGAACGAATCCCTATAATTTATTACATATAAGGAAGCTAATAAACTGTTGAAAGATACAAATGAAAGTTATAATGCTAAAATTTTTGAAAACAAGGTAACTGTTTAGATTATTGATGTTCCAGTGGTAAATGAATACCTTGATTTTTTTACTGATGAGTTACCCAATGTTATAACTGATCAGGAATTTAAATTCACATTTGACTTAGTTTTGGATTCTAAGATAATTTCAAACCCCCTTTATTGAATAGCTCAAATGGAATTTATTGATTTGAAAAACTTGTTGCAGGAGTTTCTTGATAAAGGCTTCATTTGTCTTATAACTTCACCATGGGGAGCTCCTATTTTTTCCATTGTATCTGAACATCATCCCAGGTTCAATTCTATCTTTTAGAAAGTCTTTTAGAAGTCATTAAGAATAGAATGAAATTTCCATACAGATTTTCATCCTCAATTATATGGGCAGTCAGAATTGAAAATTCATAATTTATAGGATATGCTTCTATCTTTTTCAATATATTACTAGGGAATTTGGGATCAACTTATTTCTTTAGTTATATTTTCTTATAATAATATTTTTCATTATATAATATAGATGGAACCTCTTGAGGCCTTATATGGGAAGCAGTATTGAACTCTAGATTTTTTGGGTGAAGTGAGAGAAAGAAAATTTATGGGACCATATTTAGTTGAGGATGTGGCTAAGAAAGTGAATATTATCCAGAAACACAAGAGGAAATCTCAGATATGGAAGAAAAGTTATCGAGATAATATGAGTAAATACTTTTCTTTTGAGGTAGGTGATCACGTTTTTCTTAGAATCTCACCACAGAAAAGTGTTATGCATTTTGGTAAGAAATGAAAGCAGAGTCCACGGTTTGTTGGACCTTATGAAATCATGGAGAAATTTATACCAGTCACCAACTGAGTATCTTTTCCACCAATTTTATCTCAGGTACACAAATATTTTCATGTTTCGGTGTTGATAATGTATGTTCTAGATTCATATCATGTTTTGAGCCAAGAAGCAGTTCAGTAAGAATGGAATATTTCTTATGAAGAGAAACCTATTCAGATTATTGATCGAAGAGAACATGTATTACAGAATAAGGTAATCCATATAGTAATGGTTTTGTGTATAACACACATGGTTAAAGAAAATACATGTGAATCTGAAAATTCTATGAGGGAAAGGTACCCTCAGTTGTTTATTAAGAAAATAATATTATGAGGACGGAATTTCAAAAAGGTGGGGAGAATGTGACACCCCATGATTTTAAAAATAAATTGAAATTCATGAAACACTAAGTCTTTATATAATGAAACATTTTTTATTGATATATTTATAATCTATCCATTAAACATAATTTTGACTCTTTTATGATTTGTATTTCGAAAACAGACATCTATGGTTGAAATTTGTAAGTTATTTAGAGTCTGATAGAACCAACTTGATTTTTGGTGAATAGAAACATGCCCATAAGAATAGTAAAATAATAGTAATATAATCCTTATGAATAGTAAATTTATTATTATTTTATTGTCATAAGGTTATAAGATAATGATATCTTAGTTAATTTTTCATGGTGATATAAAATAAGTTATAGTTTCAAAATTGAATTTTTTTTAATAAATTATGGTTTTATTTAAAAAAACAAATAATATTATTTAAAAAATTAATTCTAAAAAATGGAGTCCATTTGTAAATTTTTCATGTCAAAAAAATTATGGAGAATTTTTGGGATTTTTCTGAAATTCTTGTATTTTTGATGAATAGTGAAATATAGTAATTTGTCGTATATATGCATTATATGTTATATACACTATTATCACCATCATGGATGATGTAATAACCATTAGTTCAAACTAACGTGATGTATTTACTGTTTTGGGTCACATGAATCAAGACTATTCATTTTATTGAGAAAAAATATTAAACTAATGATCAAAATAATGGAAAACCTCTCCTCTCCTCCACTATAAAAACCACCCTTACCCCCTCTTCCACTCACACCTATCAAGAATTGAGAAATGACTAAATTCTACCCATTACCCTACCCAAGGCTTTTACCCACATCCAATAACTTATGGTCTCACCGAAATACAATAACCAAGGGCCTTAAAGAGGATCTCAAAAAGAAGAGATCAAGAGGTAAAAATCCTCTTTCATTTTCTTGTGTTTTCTTTTCAATTCATTTCTTTTTTATACTCTATAAACATATACTTCTCCCAGAGGAATTTAAGATCATGTATTATATATATTTTTTATTTTTTTCATGTTTTGGAAAAAATTTGTCATCATTCTTCTTCTCCTCTTCCTTTTATTCTAAAAATAAAAACACCATCTCTAATGTGTTGATTTATCGACACCATGGAATATGTGTCTATAATTTCATTTACATCCATCAAAGATCATTGTAAAATAATTTTAATGATTTAAACAGATTATAATATTATTTTATTACATCTAATATGTTCTGTAATTAACTTATATTCATAATATTAAAGGTATATGATGAAATAGGTTCGTAATTATTGAAGAACCGCCAAAATGATGAAATAAATATCACTAATTATTAATCTAATGATTCATCCTCATAAAATATAACCAAATTATTTATTTAATCATTAATTATTCTGTAAAAAAAATTACACCCATTTGATTCCACTTCTAGAGTTTTTCTCCCATTTGACATAAAAATCCTTTACAAACCAACTATGAGAATCATGTAAAGAATTCCCCCTCAGACAATGCAAATAACATAATATTATTAATAAATGGGTTGAATGATGTTATAAAATGATCATATAAGTTTTTATAAAAATAAATATATTTCTATAAAATATTAATAACACTCTATTAACCATTATATAGAAGTATTAAGCAAGTTAAAAGTAAGACAAACAAGAGGTAAGGGAATTCTTAACCCAATTTTCATTCTTTGGGTTAACCTTCTACATTATTCATTATGTGATATTAAGATTATTTGTGGGAGAAAATTTTGTTTATATTATTTTTTTATGGGTATTTAGAATTTATATAAATATTACATTCATTCTATTAATTTATCAGATAAATTATATCATATTTGTAAGGGACATTCCTTTAAAACGCCTCTTTTCAAATTTTATTTTACAAAATTAAAAAGCAATGTTTTTATGAAGTTATTAATTTTTTATTATTATGTTCTAGTTCTGGATGATTGTTTATGATGAAGGGTGGTACCTATATCTCCATCAAATTCATTTGGTATCTGTATATTGGAGGTCGTCTATATGATTACTCCAAGTGTAATAGTGATGGTCACACCATAAGGTAGTAACGACGGATATACTGTAAGGTAGCTGTGTGGGTTACAAATCATAAGGTACTAATGACTATAACATTATAAGTAAGTAATGTCCCCAGATACCCTTATGGTTTTATGTATTCTCTTTACTGTTTTATGGAGACCTCATGTTTCTCAAAGTAAGTATATATGGGTGAGAGGTATGTCTTTCTAAAAATGATTTCATATGTTATTAACTATTCCTGGAATAATGGTTTCTTTCCTTATTTTCCTATCCTTTACTAATATTTTTATGATAATTCCATGTTTTTAAATGTTTTTAATAGGTTATAAGGATGTGTAATAGAAAGTATTCAGTAAAGTTAAATTTTATAATGATTTGTCAAAAAAATCATGTTGTTGTTTTTGAATTAAAAATTTTAAGTTTTGGAAGAAATGGATATTGTTTTAATGGTACCCACATTAGATTCTTTTGGGTGGATATGTATGAGTTATTTCCTAAAATTCTAAAACTATAAAATAAAAAGATCTTTGGTACTATAATGAAGTGAAATCTAGTTGAAATATCTAGATTATGTAATTTGTAAGGACGAGGCCTTATAGTTGGTATCATAGAATGGTTTAGATAACATTAAGAGTTAGTGTTATTTTAACAGAATTCCGTAAATGATTTTTACCATATGTTTATGCTGAAATGGTATATAATTTAAATATTACCATGTTTTTTAATCTGTGATAGTTCTGTTCATAATTGTTTTCCATATAAGAAACAGAGAATCTAAAGATGGAAGGAACCGAGAGGCTGATATCTTTACGAATCTATAACCAGTAATGGTGGGAATTAGAACCGATCAGTTTTTGATAGTAATGGATCTAGTGAAGAAATAAATAAATGGCAGTGGAATCTATGAAAGAGAAAAATCAGAGCTACCACAACAGAATATGATGATAGTGGAACATTTTATGAGGCAACACCCTCCTACTTTAAGTAGATCTTCTAACCCAATAGCAACTAAAGAATGGATTAAATCCATAGAAAAGATATTTGATTCTATAGGATGTTCGGATAATCAAAATTTTAGACTTTCCATTTATTTTTGTGATGTAGAATCTGGTTAGTGGTGGTCAATGGTCAAGAATATTAGGGACAGATAAGAGATTGAAGTCCTATTGTGGGAAGAATTTAAAAGTATATTCCCTCAAAAATATTTTCCTAAGGTGGTTTGACCTAGGATGGGGAATTAATTCCTTGAATTGATAGAAAAGGAGGAAGATTCAATGGCCATGTATCAAGAAAACTTCCCCCAACTGGTATAGTATGCTCCAAATCTTATTCAGGGTCTTAATAGAAAAATAAATTGCTTTTACGCAGGATTAAGTCCAATATACCGAAGGGAATTTTCCTCCCAATAATTCAAAAGTAATGATAAACTTGTTCAATTTTCTGAATATGTATAGATGGAGTTGGATGATGAGGACTTTTACTTTGAAAACAAATAGATAAAGTGGTCCAAATGGAAAGTGATGGGTAAGAATCAATCAAAAAAATATGATGGTAAAAGATGTTCAGTTTATAGATTGTGAAAAGTGGGGTAAAAAGCACCCTATTGAATGTCTTTCCAAAAATGGGAAGTGTTTTTTATTTGGTATGTTTGTATATATGTCCCAAGATTGTATTGAAAATGATATTATGATCAATTTTGATAAGAAAGCTCTAAATTGTTTCAAATGTGGTGAGATGAGTCATTATGAAAATGTCTACCCAAATAAGGATCTGAGTGATGGAATGCTGCCAGACTATAAGAAAAAATGTGTACTGAGATCCATTAAGACTACGTCAACAGATATAGGGCCACCAAATGAAGTGGTATCAGATACGTAGTTTATTTACTCAGATTTTTCTAAAGTATTTTTTGATATTTATTTTACACATTCCTTTATTTTTGAGAAATTTTCTAGTAAATTAAAATAATTACCTCAATAAATAAGACCAAAACATATTGATAAAACACTTGGGGAAAGTGATATAGCAAAAAGGAATTTTAATAATCTTCTTATAGTTATATATGGAACGAAATTACCAGGAAAATAATTTTTTCCCATATAAGAGTTTCATGTCTTTCGGGGTATGGATTGGAATCCTTTTTATCATGCTAATACTAATTATATAGATTAAAAAGTTTTTATTCAAAAAGTGTTTTAGTTTTTATACAAGAAAAAACCCAATAAATTTATAACATATCAAGAAACTGAGAAACTATTGAAATATAAAAAATAAAGTTATCCAGATCATATTTTTGAAAACAAGGTAACTATTAAACTAAAGATGTTCCAATGGTAAAGGAATACCTTAATGTTTTTCCTGATAAGTTACCTAGTGTTATACCTGATCAAGAAGTTGAATTCACAATTCACTTAGTACCTAATACTAATCCAATTTCAAAAATCCCTTATCGAATGGTTCAAATGGAAATTTGTGAATTGAAAAATCAGTTGTAGGAGTTTCTTGATGAAGGATTCATTCATCCTAGAACTTCACCAAGGGGAGATATTTTTATTATTATTCTAAATAATGATGGTTCCATGAGACTTTTCATTGATTATAGATATTTGAATAACATTAATATTATGAATAAGTATCACTGGCCTCACAATGATGACTTGTTTTATCAACTCTAAGGAGCTCAATATTTTTCCAATATTGATTTGGGATTCAGATACCATTACCTAAAGGTAAAGGAGAAGGACACACCCAAAATATCTTTTCATACTAGATATGGCCATTACGAGTTTTTTGTTATTCCCTTCTCTTGACAAATTACATTGTTATATTCATGGATCTTATGAATAGAATATTATGTGAATATTTGGATGTGTTTGTTGTTATTTTTATTGATGATATTTTGGCCTTTTGAAAAAGTTATGAGGAAAATAAAAAACATGTCAGAATTGTCTTCCTACTTCTCAAAGAAAAGAATTTATATGAAAAATATTGAAAATGTGATTTTTGGGTGTAATAGATTTATTTTCTTTGGAATATTTTAAATAAGGATGTAATAATAGTTGTTCCTTCCATAAAAAAAGTGGTTGATGATTGGACAAGACCTAGAAATGTTAGAATGATTCATAGTTTTATTTTATTAGAAGGTTATTAATGATTTCTTTTTAAAAACATTGCACGATTATACAAACCACTAACTATTTTAACATGAAAAGGGTTTAAATTTATTTAGACAGAAGAATTTGATGTACATTTTTAGGAACTGAAGAAGAGATTGGTGAATCTTCCAATTTGGGCCCCACCATCTAGAAATGGTGATTTTATCATCGACAGTGATTCTTCATTGAAGTTAACTAGTTGTTTTTTGATGTAAAATGATTAGGTAATTCCTTATACGTAAAGACAACTAAAACCCCATGAGTTAAATTATCCCACACATGATTTTTAATTATTATATATGGTTCTTACTTTGAATATTTGGATGCATAATTTATACAGATCCAAATGTAAAATATATACTAACCATAAAATCTTAAAGTATTTATTTACTCAAAAGGAATTAAACATCAGGTAGATAAGATGACTTGAATTGATAAAGTATTATGATTGCACGATCAATTACCATCATGTAAAACAAAACAAAGTGGTAGATTCTGTGATCCAAAAACATCACACATCATTAACCATGTTACATTTGAAACATGACCCCATGATTAATGATTTGATGAAAGTTGGCTTCGAAGTTATCGGTGTGGGAAATGACTCTATTTTTTTAGGATTCACTGCAATCATCATTGTGACACAGAATTAAGAAAGCATAGAAGGAAGACTTTGAGTTACATAAAAATGTAGAATTGGTTAAAATGGGTAAGTTTCCAGAATTTAACCATGATAAATATTGTGTTTTAATATTTGTAAAGAGATTATGTGTGCCTTGTGATTATAATCTGAAGAAATATTGTTGTGAAAATATCATATTCCTCCATTTTTAGTTCATCCTTTAAGTAATAATATGTATAGAGACATTAGGGAGTATTGTTGTTGGAATGGAATCAAAATAGATTTTCATTGTTTTATCGTGAAATATTTGACATGTCAATATGTTAAAGCAGAGTGAAAACTACCAAAGGGGATGCTTCATCCTTTTCCAGTTCCACAGTGGAAATCAGAAAACATATCCAGGGAATTAATTATGGGATGACAAAAGACTTCTCAAGGTAACAATGCCATCTAAGATAGTGTTGATTGACTAACTAAATCTACTCATTTCTTTTATATTTGAGATACTATGTTCTTTGATATGCTTTCTCGATTATACCAATAAGTGATTCTTTCGTCACATAGAGATCCTATTTCCATTGTATCTGACCATGATCCAAGTTTCACTTCTATCTTTTAGAGAGGCCTTCATAAGTCATTCTGAACAGAATTAAATTTTAGTACATCTTTTCATCCTCAATAAGATTGGCAGTCAGAATGGATGATTTAGAATTTAGAGGATATGATTCAAGATTGTTCAATGGATTACTAGGTATTTGGGGATTATAATATTTATTTAGTTGAATTTTCTTATAAAAAAGATTTCATTCTAGTATATAGATGGAACCTTTTGAGGAATTATGTGGGAAGCGGTTTCGAACTCCAACATTTCTCAATGAAGATATAGAAAGGCAGTTGATGGGACCAGAATTAGTAGAGGATGAGGCTAAGAAAGTGAATATGATCTAGCAACATATTAGGACAGCTTAGAGATGGCATAAAAGGTATGTAGACAACAAGAAGAAAGACTTTTATTTTGATGTAGGTGATCATGTTTTTCTTAAAATCTCACCATGGAAAAGTGTTAAAAAATTTGGTATGAAATAAAAGTTGAGTTCGTGGTTCATTGGACCTTATAAAAATTTGGATAAATTTGACCAGTCTCTCACCGAGAATCTCTTCCTCCATGTTTATCTATGGAACACAATGTTATTCATGTTTTGATGTTGAAAAAATAAGTTCCACATTCATATCATGTTTTGAGCCCACAAGTAGTTCACTTGGAAGAGATTCTTTTTTATAAAGATAAACCTATTAAGATTATTGATTAAAGAGAAAAAATATTGAAGAATAAGGTAATATAATAGGTAATGGATTTGTGTATAAACCACATGGTTGAAGAAGCAACCTGGGAATCTGAAAATATTATGAGAGAATGCTACCTTCAATTTTTAATAAGAAAATAAAATTGTGAGGATGCAATTTCCAGAAGGTGGGGAGAATGTAACACCCCAAGGGTATAAAAATAAATTGAAATTCATGAAACACTGAGTCTATACATAATGAAACTTTTTTATTATATATTTATAATCTATACATTAAATTTAATTTTTCTGATTCTATGATGATAATTTCAAAAAACAGACATACACGGTTATGATCAGAAAGTTATTTGGATTCTAATAGAACCAACATGATTTTTGGTGAATAGAAGCATACACTTATGAATTGTATATATGAATAGTAATATGACCCCTATTAATATTAAATCATATTAACATTTTGTTGTATTATTTTTATAAGATAAGGAGATCTGGATTAATTTTTCAAGGTGATATAAAATGAGTTATTGTTTTAAAATTGTTATTTTTTTGAATAAATTATAATTTTATATACAAATTGAATTAATCATATTTAGAAAATTATTTTCAAAATGTAGAGTTCATTTTTTAATTCTACACAATTTAAAAAATATAAGGTGGATTTTTGGGATTTTTCTGAAATCCTTGAATTTTTTATGAATAATGAAATATGGTAATTTACTTTATATATATATATATAATAAGTTAAATACACTATTCCTAGCATAATAGACGACGTAATAACCCTTGTATAGAACTCACATGATAAATTTACTTTTTTGGGTCAAATGAATCAAGACTATTCATAGACTTGAGAGAAAATATTTAACTAATGATTAAAATAATAGAAAACTCTTCCTCTCCTCCACTATAAATACCACCCTCACCCCCACCCCTCTACCTCTAACAACTCTAATTTTTTTCTGAATATTATAAATTCTTTCCAATCCCCTTCCTAAGGATTTTACCCACCTCAAAGACCTACTAGTATCACCAAAATTCCAAAACCAAAGGCCTTAAGAAGGATCTCAAGGAGAAGATATCAAGATGTAAAAATCCTTTTTCTTTCCCTCATGTTTTTTTATCCATTATTTTCTTTTCTAATACTCTCCTCACCTCCCCTATTTCAAGAGTCGTTAAATCTCCATTATTATATATATTCTTCATTTTTATCATGTTTTTGGAAAAAATCATCAGCGTTATTCCTCTCCACTTCCACTTATTCTAAAAATAAAAACACAATATGTGATGTGTTGCTTTACCAATATCATGAATGATGTGTCTTAAATTACTTTTAAATTATTAAAATATGGTTGTAAAACCATTTTAATGGTTGAAAAAGATTGTAATTCTTATTATATGACCTATCTTATGTTCTGGAATTAATATATTAGCATAATATTAAAGGTATATGATGTAACAAGTTCGTGATTATCGTAGAACCGCAAAAATGATCTAAAAGAACATCCTTAATGACTTATCTAAGGACTCATCATCATTCCATTTAACAAAAATGATTTATGTAATAACTTAATATTCTAGAAACATATTAATACCATTTCATTCTACTTTTGGAGTTTCAATTCCATTTCATGTAAATAACTCACTCAAAACAATGGAAATAACAAAATATTATTAATAAATGAGTTGAATGATGTTATAAAATTATCGTACAAGGTGTTATGAAAATGAATATGTTTCTATAAAATATTTATAACACTATTTAAACCATAATATAGATGTTTTAAAAAAGTTTTAATGACAAAGAACTCGAAGTAATGGAATTCTTAATTTAATTTCCATTCTTTGGGTTAACCTCCTACATTATTTATTAGGTAGTATTAAGATTATTAATGTGATCAATTATGTTATATTATGTTTTATTATGTATATTTATTTTTTATATACATATTCCTTTAATTCTAATAATTTATCACATCAATTATATGATGTTTGTATGTGAATTTCGTATAAAAATTCACTTTTAAATTTTTATTATATATAATTCAAAAGAAATGTTTTTATGAAATTATTCAGGTTTTATGATTATATTCTGGTTCCTAGGAATTTTTATTATGAGGTTTGGGATGTATATATCCCCCAAATTAATTTGGTATATGTATGTTGGAGGTCAGTCGTATGTTTAATCCGAGTGTAACTGCGATGGTTACACCATAAGGTAATTGTGAGGGTTACCTTGTTAGGTATACATGAGGGTTACAAATCATAAGGTAGTCACAAGGCTTATAGTATAAGTAATTAATTCCCCAAGATACCATTATGGTTTTATATAATTTAATTATTGTTTTATTAAGATTTCATGTTTCACAATGTAAGTATATATGGGTGAGAGGTGTGTCTCTGTGAAAATGATTTCATATGTTTATAAGTATTCATGGACAAATGGATTCTTTCCATATTTTTATATCCCTTATTAAGATTTTTATACTCATACCACGTTTTTAAATGTTTTCTTATGTTATAATGATGTGTAAGAGAAAGAAGTAAGTCAAGTCAAATATTATGAAGATTTTTCTATGAAATAATGTTGTTGTTTTGTGTAAATATTCTATGTTTTGGAAGAAATTGATAATATTTTAATGGTACCTTCATTGTATTCTTGTGGGTTGATATGTATGGGTTATGTACTAACATTATAAAAATCTAAACTAAAAAGATATTTGGGACTATACAGAATTGAAATATAGTTGAAATATCTAGATTATGTAATGTTTAAGGATGGGTCCTTATACGTAACACCCAACAAGTGGAACGTTTCACATGAAAACAAGTGAGTTGAAGTACCGCACAAGTGAAAAGTTGATCAAATAGACATTTTTATGAAACATAAACAAGAGATTCCATATGGAGATTAATAATTAATTGGAATCTGACATATGGTGTGCAAAAATGATCAGATACAAAAAATTAGAAAATAAGTAAACAAAATTTTGTAGGATGAATTGGATGGAAATGAGAAAAGGATTCATATTAGGTGAGATTATAGTGCTAGTATGCAGGGGTGAATTGACAGACATAGCATATGAAATAGGTATTGGTTTTTTAGAAGGCACCAGATAGAGTATATAAAATAGATGACTAATTGGATAATCTGAACAAACAAGTGATGAGATATGTGTTCTTCCAAAATTTATAGGGAGGAAGATATTTCTTACTAATGGGAAAGAAAGTGATGAAGAAGTACTTGAATTAATAGAAAGTGTGAAGAAGTAAAATTATAATTATGAAAATATAATAAATCATAATAGTTAGGGTTTCTAATAGTTTTTACAAAAATATTTTCTACATCTTATATCTGTGTAGAGAGAACATGCAATGTTATTTGATCATGTTGCAATACAAGAGTATGGGTTTTATCTTCTTTTCATAACCACATAAAAAAGGATTATTTTCTAGTGGATTTTTTGGAATTGGATTATTTCAAAACCATGCAAAATACTATATAATCTTATAGATTAGTGAACATAGTAAATAATTATGTTCATATGGTGTGTTATTGTGTGCTTGTAATTAGTAAATAAACATCTATTTAATAGGAGAACAAATTTTCCTTATAAGTAAGAAATTATAAAAAGAAAATACCATTGATTGACCCATCACCCTCTAAGGTAACACATAGATCATGATAGGTCCTTTCATTGAACAACTGAAAAAGTTATATCAAACAAATTTATCTTTTCATGTGGTATCAGATTAAAAAGATTCATAAGAACATTATGTATCAAAGGTAGAATGTATACCAGATGAAAATGTACCAAATGAAGGGGATTGAATCATTGGTCAAACATTAATCATTCAAATATCCATCGAACAGACACGATCAGATAGTTGGATCATATGGAGAATGTTTACCATATAAAAAGTTATATAAGGAAGAGGATGGAATGATCGATAAAAATATCACAAGATGTGTCTACATTATATGGATAAAATCCAATGAAATGATCATATATATAGTTTTTAGATGAAGGATAAAGGATAAGGAATATAAATTCAACACTACTATGAAAGTAACATTTGAAGAAGAACAAGGAAGAAGAGTGAAGTAGAATTATAATATCCAATAGAAGTCTCAATAGGTGGAGTACATTATTAGTGTTATAAAGAATACAGAAGAACATGGATACTATCTACACATGAAATATAATGAGTCATAAAGGAGTCATAATTTGAATGAGGTTATCACCAGTCTATGGATTCAAGATTATTTCCATCCCTCTCCTAATGGTTAGGGAACTGCACCTCATCTTAACATTGTTTCCTTTCCAAACCATTGTAAAAGGTATTTCATTATAGGAGGAATTTGTGTACTGATCATCAAAATTTGTGGTAAGAACAAGCTTCTATTATTGACTAATAAAACATATAAAAATATCATGTTCCATGTATCACTTTCTTCCATATATTTTTATACGATATGGAAAATATAATAGAAGAATAAAGATCCTAATAGGTATAAAAGGTAGAGTGGTAAAAGATATAATTGGTTTAAATGTTAACAACCATGATTCACCCTATCTCTATATATTGAGTATATACTGAAGTGGTCCTCTCAATTGTTAACAGAGATACATTTCACATATACTAGATTCTATACGGTGAAGTAATTTTTTTAAATATTTTAATTTATTTTATATATAAAAAATGATATCCAGTTTTTTTTAGATTCAGTTCTCTCTTATAAGAATTATATTTCTCCTAGGACCATGATTAATGGGAAAAGGATAGAGAAAATAAAAAATAAATAAGTGATATGTATTATCTTAAGAATATTTGGTATCATATTCTTCATTCCTTATTAAAAATGAATATATATATATATATAGCTTGGAAAGTAAATAATAGATGGTTCATCTTACAACCAAGGAGAAAGACAACATCCATACCTTCATTGGATGAATTTCAAGTAACCATGAGTTATATGAAAATTCTTGTTCAAGTTGTCTTCAAAAATTAAAACCTAAAATAAGTGGTGGTGATGATTGATCAATAACATCTCAAGATATATCAATTAGTGGATTACATAAATTAAACATCGTATTCTAAAAGAAATATTCTAACTTATTTTGATATCCTTTTAAATCATTTAGGAAGAGATCACCTAGCTAGAATAAGAAGTAGTTAACTTGGATAATTCTCTAAAACAATTCTCTTGAATTTATGAATCACTCTAAAAATTTTGGAGCCTTTGAATCAAGAGAGGTGGATCTATAAATCCTTTTTTCAAAATATTAATGCAAATGTCTCAAAATATGTTGAAGAGAAAATGGAATTAATAAATATATAGAAGAAAAGATCCATTAACAAGAATAAAATTTGAAAATTAACATTGATGTCATGGATTTTGAATTAAAATTAATATAGATGGAGTTCAAGGAACTTGACTCTTAAATTTCAAAGAAAATTTAATTTTCATGAATAAGAATTTGAAACAATGAATAAGTATTGTGAAGAGAATTTTATTATGATTAAGGATGTGAAAACACCCTCAATTTGTGATGTCTATAATTTGAATTCAATCATGTTAATATTTAGAATTAATATATAGATTATTCATAAAACAAGGATAGATTTGATTCTTCTACACAATTTTCAATAGAGGATTATAAGGTTAAAATAAATCCAACATGTGATAATAAGATCATAGTATCATTTAATTATCTATTTCAAGAAGCTATAAATAAAGAGGTACCACACATGTCATCTTGTAATAATGTTTCTAAATATTTTTTAATGTATAGTGAAGGATGGTAAATGAAATTTGAAAAATTATGGATTAATAAAGGGGATAATAATCTTGCCACTATAACTAGGGGATAAGAAAAAGATAATAATATGAGTCCCCATGAATATCCCAACAAGTTATAAAGAAGACAAAAAACAAAATTTAGAAGTTATGAGAAGATAACGGTTTGTGGGACAATGTTAGTGCTACAATATATTCAGGAATTGTGTGTTAGATTTTTGGTACAATCTTAATAATTATAAAGCACAAATGAGGCCTATTCCAAGGGATACAGAGCAAGAGATGAGTAAGAAACATCCAAATGTTAAGAAATATCATTATACTTCAAATATATTTATAAGGTAGGAAAATGCCTATAACGTATGGAACAATAGTGGTAAAAAGAAGGGTATATGATCCTCTCGACATGTATATAAATATATTAAGAAATGGAGACCATATAAAATTGTTAATAAAGAATAGGAATCCTTGGGAAGTAAATAGAAGAATTTTTTTAAACATAAATTATGAAAATAATATTTCACATTGTAAAGGTATAAATTCCATAGATTTTATATCCAAGAATTTGAGGAAAATTGCATCATCTAAAAGGACTAATAAAAAATAATGGTACTTAGAATATTCTATGTGGACATTACAAACTCTCTTACAATATTAATAATTATATTTTAGTTATCTGGTTAGAATATTAAGAGATAATGAGAAAAATAGAATAATATCATGTAAAGACTTATGAAAAAGAAAAATAATAAATTCCACATGGAGGTAAAAAAAAGTTTTGTGTGTGAGGTGTAACATTGATAGACATATTCTTAAATATTGTTCTATAAAAATTATAACACAAGAAAATTGATTAAATAAAATTAAAGTTTCATTGGGGAATACAATTTTGTTAAAAGATCTTTAGAATATAAATTTCATTCATAAAGAGATTAAAGAAGTGATAAAATCTACACAACCCCAATTAGAATTTCAGATCAAATGTGAAATTGTCAATTGTGAAGGATATGGAGAAAAATAGTTGATTAAACTATTTCAATAATATTGTTCTCATTAGAAAGTAAGTAAGAGACACATTATTCGCATATGGATTAAATTTTATGTTTCTGATCATAATGAAATGAGTTAATGGTGAGGGATGAACTCAGGGGGCACCTGGGTAGGAGTAATGGGATCCAATTTCAGATATCCAAAATAAATAAGATTTCAACCTTGAATGATTATTAAAATTTTATATTAAAATTTATAAGGGGATAATAATTTATAAAGTTAAATTGGTTTATAACAATAAATGATAGAAAATTGAAATAAGATTACATCTTGATTTGTACTTATATTTTTAATCCCAATGGAATACACTGAAAAAGACCATCCATGGTGAAGATATAGAAATTGTCAAAAGTCTAGATAGGAACAAAAGAAATATTTATTTTAGTGATTTCTCAATATAAATTTTATAATGTATAACAATTGAATAGATTCATAATTATAAATATAGAATGGAAATTCTACTTTATGAGTGTACAAATAGAGTGTGATGAAGTTTCTTATAGAATTGTTATCTCCTAAAAATATAATTATTATGGAATATGCCTCAATGAATGTCATTGAAAAATGAATATTTTTATTAACATATCTCTATTGTTTATACGAGATAAAAATCCTAATATAATGGGGTGAAATTGAATTAGTCAATTTCATAAGAAAATCGGAAGTATGAAATTACTCTATGGTTTCTTAGCATACGAATTGAACATGAATGTTTTTAATCTATTTGTTGAACTGAGTGCATGAGTTTTAGGTAGATCTATTATACAAGTGTTTCATATCATAATTAGTATGTTCATACAAGAAAATAAGTGTACATCCCTTCAATAATAGTTTTTGAGTTATCATTCCATGAGGAACAATGATTAGTTGGTATAGGATGGATTTGTTCTCTATATCAAATCCTCATGTTTTCTACATCGAGTATGCCTCAAATATACGTAGAGTGAAATGATATATTTAAACTTGATTAGTAATGAATGGATAAGAATTTCTAGAGAAAAGTTTATTTATTTTAAATAAATAGAAGATAAATGGAAATGAAATAATATTTTGAAATAAACGGAGATGAATATTCACATAATGAAATTATCATTTTGAAATTCCATTGAAGGAATTTCCAACAAATACAAAGTGAGATATTGAAGATTCCATTTTTTGTATGAGCAGTATTTGTTGTCAATGTTTTTGAGAGTTTTTAAATGGGTTTAAATGAAATATAATGATTCTATTGATGTGAACATTTTAAATATGTAATAAATATAAAGTGAATGAAAATATTCAATAGAGGTATCCTTATTTGGTAATAATGTATATTATACCTTGGATGAGTGGATGAAGAATAAAAAAATAACATTAATCTTATTATCTTAAGAAACATATTAAAGGTGTTCAAACCTTAGTGGATATCAAGATTAATAATTATCTCAAAAGAGAATTTTATTTTGAAAACTTTGACTTTAATTTAGAATATTTACGAGTTTTTCTAGAATTCCCAAACATAAACTTGATTTTGGGAAAATCATGTTTGGTCTCAATAATATAATATTTCCTTAAAGAGTTTAATTAATAGGTCTATAGAATGTTTTTTATCGGATATTGTTTTCTGATAAAAAATTATGCAAAGAGTGAAGATGATCATACAAATTTCATCTTATTAAGGTCATCAAATACAGCCAACCGGAAAAAGTCCATCAGGTTAAGGTTTCTAAATTTTTCTATAAAATGGATTATCTATTTAGAATCCTTTTAAAAATCCATCATTAGAGATTTCATAATATGAATCTTTGAAAAATAACTTAATATTTTCCATTGTATAGACCAATATGTAATGCACAATTTGATAGAGGAATGTTTGGTAGACCACTAAAGGAATGTTCACAATGAAAAATGATAGATGTGAAGGGATAGAGTCAATCTGATGATAGGTGAAAATAAATTTCTAATTGATTAAATTAATTGTTACCTTAGATTAAAAATGATCATAAAAATGATATCATCCATTTTTAGGTGATGTGTTCCAAATTGATCATACATCACAATTACAACTGTCTCTTGTTCAAGTTAAAATTTAGATGAAGGGAAAATCTCTAAAGGGAGTTCAATTATCTTTTGTTCAAATAGGATAATGGGGATTGATTGTGCAATGTTCAAGTCATGAAGATATAAAAATTGTGGGGGAACATAGTGGAAATATGGATACTAGAAATTGTGATGTTATTATTGAATTTAAATGAATAGATGTTTGAATTTCATCATATGGAATTGAACAAAGATAAATATGTAAAGTTAAGAAGTTATGGTGAATCAATGAATCATTTTTTTTACATGGTTGTAGCTAATCAAAGGATGTATGATGTTTTTTGTACAAACATGGTGATTGATTAGATGGAATATATCATATAGAAGTTCACAAATGATTAATAATGGGTTCCCTAATAAATTCAATAATTAAAGTAATTTTGTTGAGATCATTAAAAAGATTATTCCTTGTATTAAGTCACCAGATTGAGGTTATTAAGTAACGTTCATTATAATAATGTTTCCATGCAAGATCATCAAATATACGATCCTGAGTGACATTAATAGAACTAAATTTTTTGAGAAGTTTCATTCAGTATATGTTTTTTAAGGAAGAATAAAGGATGTGTTTCCACCAAATCGGAACAGACATAGTCATCGATCCAGTAGCCTTGTATGAATTTAATTAGCTATAGGATTTTTGAGTTATGATAGTGGAAGAATATTTTTGAAGCATAAAATCAGTAAGAGGGTGTGTATTTTGAAATATTTTCATGTTTTAATGAAACATCAAAAGAAATTTCATCGGATCAAAGGGCTGGAATCATGCTTATGAAACGAATGGTTCTATGGAATATAAAATGTTTTCTTAAAGATATTAATTATGGAAATGTTGAGATGGACATTAAATTGTTTGATAATAATACATGGAAATCATGATTATATATGATATTTTAGAAAAAATAAATAAGATCATTGATTTCACGATATAAGGAAGTTTCTTATGGATATTGGTTGACCCATAAATTTTAGGATACTTAATGAAAGCAAAATAGTGAAATTCTTGAGTGGGATTCTCAATGTTTAAGAAAGTACATAAAAATTTAAGTACGTGACTCACACTAAAATTTTATAGATTTGTTTCCTATATAAAGGGGTAATGATGCATTAAGAAAGATGTGATGTGTAGAGAATTATGGTTGTGTACTATGGTGAATAATTCAATATCTATAAGGAAATTTCATCCCTGATTCATGAGAGTTATTCTCATCTAGGTTGAAGTATAGTTCGAAGAGTTATTGAATGAAGTAGGGGGAACCAAAAATACCGAAATCACAAAATTGAGCATTTTATAAAAAAATATAAGAAGGGAAAAAGTGATGATGTAATTTTGGATAGTTCTATCATATCATGTGGTTTTAAAAAAATAGGTAATGGAAGAGAAGTTAGTATTGGAAAGATTATTTCCACCAAATGAACATGTTATGTAGGAATATGATATAAGGTCTAGTTTAACTAACACCAGATGAATATACATCATACAGAAAATATTAGGTGGTATGAATAGATAAATAATTTTTACTCAATGAAAAGGTTGTGAAAGAAATATTATAAAAGGATCAGTAGAATAATTAACATAAAAATATGTATGGGACATACATGATTAGATGAAAGGATTGGATTCCAGGTTATAGATAAAGGATGGATAGAAATGAAGTTTTTTCATGTTGTTTTGAAATTAGAATTTGAAGAAGAAATAAGAAGACTAATGTAGCACTATAACATCCAAAAAATGTCAGAATAGGTGTTTTATATTCTTGGTGTTATAAATAATATAGAAGAAGTTGAAGACTCTCTACACACATAGTATAAACAACTATCAAGGAGCTACAGGTTGGACATGGTCATAACCAATCTTTAGATTTGATATTATTTCCACTACACTAAAAAATTATTGGTAAGTACACTTAGCTTAAGGACTATTTTCAGGACAAACCACAATAATAAGTATCTAGTTGTAGTGTGTAGTTATAGTGTGTAATTATAGGTAAGTAAACGTAGCCTAAGGATTTGATATTCTTCGTGTTGTGCTCTGCTGGGTGTGTGCTTCGGGTGGTTGGTGGTGGTCTTTATGGGAAGAATTGTTGGAAGAGATGGGTTTTCAGTGATGGTTTATGTCTATGATCTCTTTAACTCGTTATTTGTTTTTGAATGTGTGGAGGATTTGAAGTCATAAGGCTGGTCAGTGTGATGTCCAGCGAATGGTGGAATTTTTCATATGGTGCAATGGTAGAAGTGTTTTGTATGGTTGGTTTGTTTCTGAAGGTGGGAAGGTTGTGCAACCAGATTTGACTACATGGAATGAGCTTCATAGGAGGATCTAGGGCTAGCGGTTCATCTGTGCAGTGCGTTTTGGATTTGGTTGTTGAGAGGGTATGGTGTCAGCCATTGGATTAGGCCTGTTCTTTGGCACATGAGACTTTCTTGTCGAAATGTCTTACATAGTGGAGAGCTTCATCGTGATCAAATGCTGGGGAGGGGAAGATTCGTGTTGTCATTCTGGTTTTACTCTTTTTTCCTTTGGGTTGATTTTTCCTATTTCTATAAAGTCTCTTTGGTTTTTCCCATTCTTCCCTCAAAATGGGGCTTTATCATATAATAAAAAATTTGAAGGCCTTCGGTCCATTGGATGAATTATTGTGTAGTGAACCTTTTAAAAAATTTGGGTTCCATCATTTAAATGATTTAATATATTTTCATATGACAAGTAAAATAGAATTAGATAATTGAGATCACATTAGGCCTAATAGGTAAAGGGATAAAAGTTACCATTGGTTAAAAAGTTCCCAACATTGAACCACCTCTTAGTTTTGAGTACATCTAGGATTGGCCCTCTCATAAATTTCTAAAATGATGTTATTGAAACAAATTATTGTAGAATTCGGTGATATTTGTAATATGGATTTTATTTTAAAATAACATCAGTACTTTTAATGTATTATATTAAATTTACATCCATTTTACCTAAATATTTAGATCAATGTTCCCAAATGTTTTTTCAATAGTCCCTGTATTACCTAAAGTGTCCATCTTAAAAAAATTTATTAGTATATGGTTCAATGATAAATAAACCATTTTTCTTACAAGGTTTGAATAAACCCTAAAATTTATAATAACCACTAGACATTTAAAAAACCCCTGATAAATATAATTAAAGTAAACTATTATTATTATTTTAAAAAGATAAACATGATATTATCTATGTTATATGAAATCCCCAATTTATGACTCACCATGCGATAGAATTTACAAAACCATAGGATAGTTAAAAATCTATTTTGGGGTATTTATGAGTGGTTAATGAATTAAATATAAATAAAGTGGAAATATATGGTTCGTACATATAACACATCAAAAAAATATATGAAAAAATAGACACACATTCCATGAAATTAAAAGTGAAATGAGGTAAAAAAAATTATAATATACTTAAATATAACATTAGAATTTAAATTTAAATCTATAGAAGTAATAAAATAAAAATATATATATTTAAACTTCTATGATTATATAAATAACATAAAAGTCATATTATATTGCATTACGAAAAAATATAGACAAGGATATAAAATAAGAGTGAAGGAGAGGATTCTATAGTTTATAATTGACTTTGAGTGGTCCACTCATCCCTTGAGAATGGATTGATCAAGTAAACTTATCTACCTTTGGTTAAATAGTTCCAACCACTTATAATGGCCCAATGGATGTATATTTATAGAAAATAAGGTAGATTGGTTTCCAAGTAATTAAATTGTCCACGTTGAAAAACACATTTCACTATCAAAACACCCTCTAAAAACATATTATTATACAATGTTTTGTAGAACTATATTTTCTATTCCTCTATAAAATTCCATATTCATTAGATAGGTATAGAAAATGTTATTTTAGTTTTAGACTTTAAGGTGTAGTTATCTTCAGTGGCTTATTTTTTCCATTTAATATTTTCAAAAGTATATATAGCTATGAAAATGTAAAAATATTTATTGTTTAGAGTTAAATAAAATTTTAAAATTTAATCCTCATTTTACCATCTAAAATTTTAAAGGTTTATGAATAATGAATACGGATATATATTTTAATTTGTGTGGTGTGGTTACATTTTTTAATAGTATTTGGTCATCCATTTTTGGAATTGTTTTGAATTCATATATTTTAATTCTTCAATAAAATACTTTCATAGTTTGTCCAGTTATATAGTAATCCCATCCAAATAATTTCATGTCATTTGGGATCCAATATTCTTAAAATAAACCAAATCATCACAGTTTTCCAAGTTATCTATATCAACATGTCTATCCTTCTAGTAAAATCCAAATGGCTATCCAAATAAAAAGAATAGATCACATTGTATGAAATATATATTCAACACATAGGATTCCTAGAAAAATAAAATTCAATATAGTTAATTAATTGAAATAAATGTTATATTTAAAATATATAAATACATTGTAAAAATTATTAATTTCAATGTTCAAAAATAATATTCAATATGAAAACATTAATATTAACTAATAAATAAGATATTTTTTAGAAAAATAATTATATAGTGTTACTTAAAAACTATCAATAAATATACAAAATCAATTACTCTAAAAACACCTTGTATAACCTCTATAAAAATAGTTAGATACACATAACATAAAACAATTACTTACAAAAAAATTGGGGATTTTTGTTTCTCTAAAAATGAATGTCTAAACAAGTTCTCCCATATAGAATATACTTAATCATATATTTTTACATCAAATTTATATTAAAAATCATTTTTAAATCATAAATTTCAAATTGAGAAATACGGTCACGCAGAATTCAATCCCCTCATATGGATTCAAATATATAAATATGTTTCCCTAATTCATAAACCAACCATCATAGATCTTAGCTTCCATGCACAACCTAAATTGTATATTTGTTATGGTTTACTATTTAAGGGGGGTTTTCAAAGGCAATGGGATTGTAAGAAATTTTTTGAAATAGTAATATGGGAGTAAAAAATATTAATATGGATAAATGAATTGACATAAAATCTAATAGGGAATGAAATGAAATGGGAAAACATCCACCCAATAATAAAAACATCAATAAATAATTAAGAGAGTCAATTTACATTAGATTAGATGAAAATTAAAAATATGATCAAAACTAAAAAAACATTTAGGACTCAATTAATCAATAATGATGTTCGTTATTTTCAATTTTTCCATTTTTTACATAAACTTTTTCCACTTTTTTGAATGTTTTCTTATTTTTCTATTTCTGAAAAAAATAATTTATTTTCCCAGTAATAAATAGATAAAATTCCATTCCCAACCCCCATTAAATGACATACCAAACCACACAAATAAAAGGATTATTATCCTCAACTAAAGGATGAATAATTAATAGTAAATGGTTTTTATTATAAATGAAATTCATTCTCCATAGAGAAAAATTTCATAAAATCATAAAATTAAAATAATTATAAATATTGGGAGGGTAAATGTTTATTCCTTGTAAAATGAATTTAAAAATTATTAATTTATGGATCAAATTGGCATTTAAAATATGGTTTAATATACGGGTAAATGGGTCATTTTGGTGATATTGATTCTTATATTCTAAAAAAATAACTTTATCATCTTAATGGACCATATAGTTTAAAATTTAGCTCAATTGTATATAAAAAACGACATTAATAGTGGTGAAGATAATATTAGAAGAAAATATATTCATAGAATACCTTTTCATTAATTATATATTAGTTTCTAATGGGTATATAGAAATTATTTTTCAAACATAAATGTCGTCATTCAAAACCTATTACAATTAGAAATAAATCATATTCCAAATTTGATATGAAAATAAAAAAATATATATATTCAATGGAGTCCTCCAAAATGATAAGATAAATTTTTAAAAAACTAAGTATTTATGATTTTTTATTTTTTAAAAAATAAACAAATAAAAAACAAAAAAGTAAATTTGAAAAAGAGAAAGTGGAATTATAGTAAAAATAATAATGAGAGTGAATGTGGTAAATTGGAAAAGATGTAAATGGGAGAGAAAGGAAGAATGGTAAAATGAGAGAGAGATATGGGGGATTGGAGAGTATAAGTGTGTGTCACAACCTATATTTTAGAATTTGTGTCAATAATTACTGCATCTATTGGTGGGTTATTTATAGTATAAGTGAGTAAGTGGAATTTGAGATGATTCATAATGGATGTTTTCTCTCATATTAGATAACTTTTTAATTTTTTTCACGATCCCAACCCCTAGAGACCTCATGATTAGTGGATATAATATTGAGAGTGATCGCAAATATTACATCCAATGGTCCATGTGTCACTAACTCAATAAATGGTGTATAATCACATCATGGGATATATTAACCGTTTAAAATATAGGTAAATAAACGATATCTACAAATTATAACAAGAAAAATATTAGGTAAATAGCCCAAATTATTAAATGGACACACACACGCACATGTATATTTTATAATGTATGAATCTATAAACAAAACAATCAATCACAAAAATATCATAGTATATTTAGGTATCCACCATAAATAAATTGACCTACCCAAAGTGTCGCTCAAAGTCTCATCTATACTATCCTACAAAATCAACAAAATCAAAACTTTTATGGGGTGATCACATTATAGTACTGAGTTGTATGATATTCATAACAAATCAAATCCATGTGAAATAAATATGTATATGAAATTATGTGTAACATTAACCTGAATAGAAACAAGAAAATTATAACATTTTCATAACCCTAAATTTACAATATTTGATAACCACTTGTATCCACATCTCTCCTAAAAATAGTTCCTCCTAACAAAAATATTAAAAACATAATATCAACCAGTAAACCATCAATTTAAACAATGAGAAAACCTCAACTATCCATATATCCAATTAATGAGTGGAACCCCAAATATAATTAAAGGACCATCAATAACATCGCACAAAATAAAATAGCTTCTTCAAAAAAACAAAACCGAAGTATTAGAAATATCATCAAATAAGATCAAATAAAAATGAATGTATTAAATCATATAAGAACAAAAATTAACATATAATAAATATGAGGGAGAAAATGAGAAATAAAATAAACACTAGTCTTACCAACTAGTGCATAGGTCTCTCAAACTCACCACTAGGTAGTGAGACATGATAGGATGATCCCTTACTAATTAATCAATGATTATAATTATAACATCAAAACTACACCACTATATACACTATATATACATATATATCATACATAATTAAATAGCCACATCATTCATAACCACTTTATTTCATTATTATTATCCCACACCAAATTTATTGACACATACCCTTTCATGATCATCATCACCTAAACTCTACAACATCGCATAAAAAAATCTTCACCCTGTGACCACATAAAAACACAAATAGGCTTCCAGTTTAAATACATCACAAATACTGCATGCACTATCACCACATTGATTTTCATTGTAATATGAAAATAGTGGTGGTTATTTTCCTTTATAAAATTAAGAAAATAATGTTTGATGAAAATCACAAATTAAAATAGGAAAAAATAATGTATATAATTTGAGTAGAAAAATTATAAATTTAAATTATGATAAAGTGATTATTATATTTTAATGTTGAATATAATTAAAAACTAGATCAATATATGATAAATGTGAGTTAATTATTAATGATATAGGTTTATGATAATATCAATATTAAATAAATTATAATAATTATAAATTTATTTAGGTGAGTAAGTATAGTGGATTTGGGTGTATTAAAATTATGTGATTATATAATTTGATGATAACAGATGATGAGGTGGGTAATGTAAAAGTAGAGAGATAAATATATAGAAAGATAGGGTAATATAAAGTTAAATATTTGATAAAGGAGTTTATTAATAACTCGGGGTATGACCCCATAGCTCCTCCCTCAATTTGAGATGTTTTTTCTTTTCATTGTTGATTTTAACGTAGATCATGTAAACAGTTACCCCAATTAATTTTATTGTTTTTGTAAGAAAACCACATGTCTTACATTAATGGTATTGATCACCCATTGATGAAGATCTCTTACTATATGGTTGTGAACACCCATCTAACTTTATTTTCTTCAGTTATGGAAAGAAACCCATTATATTTTGAGATGATAAGAAGAGTGATTCTATTGGTATGAAATAGTTATAACGACTCTCCCATATTTCTAAATAAGGATAATATAATTTTAGAGGAGGTATATAAAGTTAATTTAAATTATATCCTAAGAGATTATGAATTGATATTCTATCAAGAGAGAACTTTAATAGTCCTATAGATGGTCACTTGAATTATTCATTAGCAAATTCCATTTTGTTTCTCATTCTAAGAAATTTTTGAGAACCTCTAAAGTCCTATTTTTATATACTCTAATTCATTTAGGAATATTCTAGAATTAAAGGGAGATATTAAGACACATTAAAAACATATTGAATATTATGGGGTCAACTAAAATTAATAATTACAACTTATTGTTTGAATTCTACCAGCTAACTGGTGAGATCACTCTAAGTAGCTGGTTGGATTTTTAAAACTCTATAATTATTGAAACATTGCACCATATGGATAGTGAGTAGCATTGGATATCATTTGGCTTAGTTATATATCTGTTACTTTGTTCCATATAAAACGAGAAAGCTAGTGCGACCTGTAACTCCCCAATTTTTCATAGTACGTTATTTCTTCAAAGTAATTCAATAACGTGTACTACACGCAACACTGAGTTCAACTGCACCACGACTTACCAAACTAGCCGTTCAAAAGTGGTTATGAATAGTATTAACTAAATTTTCATCTTTATATAATCCTTATAATTTTTAATCCATATTATGAATTTCATAGACATAATGTAAGAACAAATTCATTTTTTTCCGATAAAAGAATTATTTTTCAAAAAATACAATTTTACCTCCTTTTAATGGAGAACCCTTTTTAAATCCAATATTTGAAACTTTTATATATTCAATTTGACAAAATAAACATCTTATTTAGAATCATCACATAATAATTTAGTTTTAATAAATTTTTGGTGTTTTTTTGATAACTTTCATATTTGGGTGAATAGTGAAAAATACTATATTTAAACTGAAAACAACTTTTTTAATAAAAATAATTTATTGTGTTCAATTAAAAATTTTAATGGTTTGGAAGTATAATAAGATTATATTTTTACCATTTAATCCAATGATGGTCATTGTAAGTAATTTCACTTTAAAATTGGACATAAACAAGTGTCAATCTTTTGATAGTAATTATTTCTTAAAAATAAGCTTTTGGGATTTGACAACGGAAATTAATTTTAAATTAATTAATGAAACTTTTATGTTTTGAAATTGGTAAAATATAATTCAGTTTTGAGTTCGGAATATCAAAATTAGATTAGGGTCAATTTTTTGTATTTTTCTAAAAACTTTCAATTTTTGATGAATAGTGAGAACCATTGAGTTATAGTTTAAAACCGAATTTTTATTTAAATAATTATTTATTTTATTTAAATTTATTTTAGGCCAAAATATATAAATAATAACTATATAAGTTAAATGTAATTCATTGGATTCAATTCATAATAACCTTAGATATATAAAAATGTTATTAAACTTTTTATCATCTTTACCCACCTCCTAGGAGCATTTGAAAATTTACATAAGACTTCATTTTACCACTATTGTGAGTTGAATTTAAAAACTCCAAATGAAACGGTAGATATCAGTATGTAAAATGTGGTTCAAGAAGATGAAAATATTTTTTTGTGAATAGTAACTTTTAACTTTTATTTACCACTGTTAAAAGTAAATAGGATAATTTAGTGTAAAAATGATATTATTATTACCCTGACACATGTCCTAATTCTATTGGATAAGTTCAATTAGAAAAAAATAACCTTAAGAATAAAATATTATCCTTTAGGTCCACTTGGATTAGATTAGGAAATTTTTTATTATTTAATTCAAAGAAGAGTTAAAAGAGTTAAAATCAAAGTTTAATAACTAAAACATTTTTAATATAGGGTTACACAAAAGATAAATTTGACTTTAAATTTTCATTAGAAAGATAAATAGATTTCCTACATATTTGTATATTATTTATATTTGTTATACATTAAATAATTTAATTTATTTATGACACACTGATGATGCGGTAATAGCCTAAATAATGAGATTTTAAAATAATTGACATTATAAATATCCCAATAAAAGTAATTTGAGACTTTTTATGAATTAAACTAATTTTCTTGGTTAATATGACATATTAGGGTTGTTTAGATGAATTGTTTTATAAGTAATAATGTTGTTATGAATTTAGAAAAAACAAAATACCAAATAGTGTCAAAATTGACATAAAAGAGTTTTTATAAAAAAATATTATATTATTAATTGATATTCTATACCAAATAATATAAGGATCATAAAAAAACTTATATAATGATGTTTTTATCATTAATTAACCATTTGGGGTTCTCTTGTATATAGTAAGATTATTAACCATATAATATAAAAAGACAAAGAGACATGGTAAATGTAATACTATCTAACTAAGAGTTAAATCTAAAAGATAAAGTAAATATAGTGACCCAAGCCTGTATAAAACCTATTGGTTGATTGGTTATTGAAACATCCCCACCTTAGAGTTTAAATAATTAATTTTTTACCAATTATAAACTGAAAATTATTTTATTATAAAATAATATTTCTAGCTTTTCTTAAGGTGCCCCTCACCCCTCTTATAAAAGGGCACTCCCCTTTCTATCTAATCCAAACCTTAAAAGCCATTTCGCTCGACCAAACCCAGACCAAATACCCTCTCAAATATTCTACCTTAATCCTAGAGGTCTTCCTTTTGTCATAAATCCAACCTAATGATACCTTTTGATCAAATCAAAAGGAAGAGCCTGAAGAAGAGGTAAATATTTCATAACCTCTTTCAGGTTCCTTTCTTCTTCCACTTCCTCTTTGTTTGTTGTTTAAATTCGAAAATAATAACTCATGTATCTTCTATATACTGTAATTTTATTATAAATATGGTAAAACCGTATTCATTATTCTATCCATCCATTTAATAACATGTCACCATACGTGCGTACATACGGTTTGTCGTCTCCATGTCATGGTGTAATTGTTATTCAATACATTATTATTTGGATGGATATAATAATGATGTGTAATCGAGGTAGATAATAAATATATCATGATAATTATTCTTTATATATGATATAACATCAAATTATATATTGTTTTAATATTAAAAGAATGATATTGTCGCTCGTGCGTACGTATGGATTACCACCTCCACAAACACGATGAGATTTTTGTCTAATCGTATCCATTCAAGGAAAATTTTATTAGATGATTAAAAATAATGTTTAAAGACTTAATATGATTTTGAATATGAATAAGATAAATCCTATACATAACAAACATTACTTATGTAACAAGTCTTATAAAGGAAAATGAATCAGTTAACACCCGAAACGAAAATAGTACTAAGATACTATTAACCAAACAATGTAAAAAGATCATATATGATATCATATTAATGTATATGATTCTTGAATAAATTAATAACAATGATTTAACCATTACACAGAAGGTTAACCTACCTTGTACCAAGGAAAAGTACAAGGTAAGGGTTAATTTCACAATCTCTTTATTATTTGAGGTTGTTTATATGTAATTATCTAATGGGACCTCTTTATCATCCACATCCATGGTTCTCAAAATTGTACTTGAAAACATTCATACCATTTAATAGACTATGGGATAAAGTTATTTATACGCTTGTTTTAATTTTATAATATTTAATAAAGGAATCTTTCCTTCATTTTCCAAACAAGGTAATTTATGACCTATTCGACAAAATTAAGGTAAGAATGTTTTTTAACTTATACGGCGGGTGTGGCTATTTTCTGCCGTTATAACATCATAGAGGCTTCCCTTACAAGCTTATAAGAATATTTTAAAAATTAATGTTTTATTTACAATTATGTGACTCTTAAATGATTTCAAAATAGAAATAGATATTTCTCTAAAAAGGTTTTCATTTCATCTATATCAACATCCTCTGATGGATTTCAAGTTTATTTGAAGTTGATTTATTATGATACAAAACATCCATAATGTAGGTGTTGTGATATGTTTGACTGTGGATGTGATATTTTTATACCATTCATGGTTTATGGTTAAAGTATTTACATTTCTTATGCTATTTTTAATACGATTGTTTATGTTATATTTTAAACTTTTCATATGAGGAATGTATTGGACTTAGTAAGTGACGGGTGGAGTCCGCTATAGCTCCTCCATGCATCGGTTGGTCTCATGAGATAACCAGACATGGAATTGGCTGAGGCCTTTCCCAATTAGATATATGGTTTTGTCCTAGGATTTAATCATTTTTAGACATCTTGGCTGAGGACTTGAAAAAATGTTTTAGAATGTCTGGCATTATACATTCCCCCATTATGAAAATAGTATTGATGGTTCATATGGTCATTTGATTAGTAGAATACTCATGATTATGTTTTATTATGGCATTATTAACTCAACTCATAATCTTTCCATAAAAGTATTCATGTTTATTATTGGTAAAGGCATGTGGTTTCAATTATTCACCATGCACAATATTTATGTTATCTTCTGCAATATTTCTTACCCTTACTGAGCGTTTGATCTCTGCCCTTTCTTATGTTTCATTTTCCCAGCATATGAAGAATTTAATTATGACTAACTTGAAGGCTTAATATAGGAGGCTTGGAAGTTTCTAATGGAATAAATTAGTGTTGTATTTCTTTTAAAGTTTTAAAGTTGGACTTATGTTTGAATCTTGTTTCCAATAATACTAAACTGATCGGTCTTTAGAGACATGATTTCCTAGTGATCATGCCAATGTATTAAAATAATGAACTGACTCTAGGCTTCCGGGATCGGGGTGTTACAGTTGGTATCAGAAAAAGTTTAGTATAAGGAAAATAGATTTAGATAATCTCTGATTAGAGCACATAGCCCTAAGATAGACATTGGGGATTAGTATAGAAGAACATCCTAGAATTTTGGTGTTGTAGAGATTTAGTGAGATTTCCTAAAAATACATCCTTGTCTGGATACGAGTAGGTAGAGGTGACTCTGGAAAAAATGTACCAAGGGGTAAAACCCGAAAACACAACTTTGAGCTAGGCTCAAATGGGAACTACAGCACAATAAGGGGCCTTGCTGCACTCTTGGTTACGACACTCCCGGGGGATATTCTTAGGATAATTTTCTTTTCTTTACAAATAATTATGAAGTATTTATGAGTATATACCTCCTCAATGAAAATATTTTTATGATTATGGATTATATCCATAAACTATTCAATTTTTGTTAGGTATTTTACAAGTTTGGAATTAATCATTACAATTCACAAACTGACCTAGTGTATCGCGTTGTATAGAAATGGTGCCCAGTATAAGGAATGTGAACTCCATCAATACCTATAATCTGAAGAGTAAGAATGATCATATCTTTCAAGGTATTAAGCCAACATTTAGAAGGGAAGTTGTCTCCCATGTATTATCATCATATGAAGAAATAATACCATGTGTTAATAAGATAACTAACTAATTCTATGAATCCTATGGCTTTGAAGTGATTCAAGAGAAGAAAATGATGGAAGAGAGAAAGATGGATAAAGTGAAGAGGGAAAAGAAGGATTTTCCTATATGTGATAACTATGGAAAGAATCACCTTGGTAAATGCTTGAAGGGAATTAGATTTTGTTATAAGTGTGGAGAAAAAGGACACCAAGTACGTGATTTCAAGGGTAAGAAAAGGGTTTTAAATGTAAAATGCTTCATCTGCAAGGCATTGGGACACTATGAGAATCAATGTCCCAGTCATCAGATTTTACCGCAAATGATGCTATTTGATAATAATCAAGTTATGATACTACCTCAGATGAAGACGAATGACTAGTGTTATTATGTTATTATTATAGAATTATTTCATTTGAGTGTAATATAACCAATTTACAGGATATATGAATTATAGAGATAAATAATGATTGTACTTCAGAACTATTTTATTGAGGATTTGAGATTATATGGTTCTAAGAAATGTGAATTAATAGTAAGCTACACTTTTTGGAAAATACATGGTTGAAGAAAAGGTAATCCTTAATATGGTCTCGATAATGAGGTATTGATTTTGGAATAAGAGATGGTAGATTTGGATAAATTTTATTGGATATTCTTGACTAACTTGAAACAAATTAATGATGTATATTCAATCATTGTTGGAGTTTACAACATTTCTAGATAGAAGGAGTATATCCAGTGATCCATAAGGAATAAGGGATCATGAATGTAATGAATAAGGTTTTATGGTAATTCAGGATGTTGTAGTGTTTACAAAGAATACATGATGATGATGTTCACAAGTTATTACGTTGCCACAAGGATCTTTATTGTGTTTACCTTCCTTAGAAATTTTGGACTGTGAGTTTGGACTGAAGTATTTTTGATAATTTTAGTTTGAGATTATTTTTGTATTGCCATAAAAGGACAACCTGGAGGTCGGGCGGTAACCCATCACGTCTGGCAAGGCCATGAGACTTGAAGCCGAAACTGAAGGGCTATAAGGGTGTATCACCTACCATTGGCCAACATGATGTCCTGGATTGAATAATGTAGTTTTTTTAAAATATCTGGTAGATAAATTATAAATTCATTTTTTTGGATCCCTATACGAATAGGATAAATAGAATATTTATTTAATTTCAATTATCTTATAGAGTGAAAGATGATTTTGTGGTAGAAATTAGTTAAAGGAAGAAACTCTACTTTTCAAGTATATATTTTATTCTTCTCTAATTCTATGAATAAAATAATTCTTAAACTTTAAGAAAGGGATCTTAAAATAAAAATGTGTTATCATAATACCTAATGTTTTTTTGAAGAGATGATATTTCTAATCATCATAGATTGATGGCTTTGAGTCCCTAAATTCTATAATTATTTGTGACTAATGACCTCAATCACTCCCTATAAATATTTACATTTTTCTCCAATTATGTGTCTCCAATTGACACCAATTTTCTCCTAATCGAGATCATAATTTGGTGATGACTTTTTCATTCCTGTTTACCTCTTATTAAGACTAAATTTTATTAACCCAATTTCCAATGTAGGTTTTCCCACAAAGGTATTTCTATTTTCAACATTTTATTTTCGAAGAACAATTTCAAATAGAGAGGACGCAATTTATTGAAGGAGGGAAAAATGTAACACCCCAAGATTTTATAGTACGTTATTTCATCAAAGTAATGCAATAACATTCGCTACACGCAACACTGAGTTCAAGCGCACCACGACTTACCAAACTAACAGTTAAAAGTAGTTATGAATATTATTAACAGAATTTTGAACTTTATATAATCCTTATAATTTTAGAATCCATATTATGAGTTTCATAGACATAATGTAAGAACAAATTCATTTTTTTCAAATAAAAGAATTATTTTTCATAAAATGAAATTTTATCGCCTTTTAATGGAAAACCCTTTTTAAATACAATATTTTAAACTTTTATATATTCAATTTTACAAAATAAAATTCTTCTTTATAATCGAGGCATAAGAATTTAATTTTAATAAATTTTTGGTGTTTTTCTGATAACTTTTATATTTGGGTGAATAGTGAAAATACTATATTTTAACTGGAAAAAACTTTTTTAATCAAAATAATTTGAAGTGTCGAATTATAAATTTCAATGGTTTTTAAGTATAAATAGATTATATTTTTACCATTTAATCCAATGATGTTCATTGTAAGTAATTTCAATTTAAAATTGAACAAAAAAAGTGTCAATATTTTGATAGTTATTATTTCTTAAAAATACGCTTTTTGGATTTGACAACGGGAATTAATTTTAAATTTACTAATGAAACTTATACATTTTGAATTGGTAAAATTGAATTCATTTTTAAATTTATAATATCAAAATTATCTTAGGGTTAATGTTTTGTATTTTTCTGAAAACCTTAAATTTTTGATGAATAATTAAAAACGCTAAGTTATAGTCTAAAACTGAATTTTTTTTAAATAATTATTTATTTTATTTAAATTTATTTTAAGTCAAAATAGATACATAATACCTAGATAAGTTCAAGGTAATTCATTGGATTCAGTTTATAATAACTTTAGATATATAAAAATTTTATTGAACATTTTACCGTCTTTACGCACCTCTTAGCAGCATTTGCCAATTTACATAAAAATTAATTTTACCACTTCTATGATTTGAATTTAAAAAATCCAAGAGACACGGTTGATATCAGTAAGTAAAATGTGGTTCAATAAGATGAAAATAATTTTTGGTGAATAGTAACTTTTTACTTTTATTTACCACGGTTAAAAGTAAATAGGGTAATTTAGGGTAAAAATGATATCATTATTACCCTAAAACATGTCCTAATTATATTGGATAAGTGTAATTAGACCGAAAACAACCTTAGGAATAAAATATGACCCTTTAGTTCCACTTGGACTAGATTAGGACATTTATTATTATTTAATTCAATGAAGAGTTAAAAGAGTTAAAATCAAAGTTTAAAAACTAAAACATTTTTAATATATAGTTACAAATAAGATAAATTAGACTGCAAATATTTATTATAAAGATAAATAGATGTCCTACATAATGGTATTTTATTTATATTTTTTATACATTAAATAATCTAATTTATTTATGGCACAATGATGATGCAGTAATTACCTAATTAATGAAAGATTAAAATAATTGACATTATAAATATCTAAATAAATATAATTTGAGACTTTTTATGAATTCCACTAATTTTATAGGTTAATATGACAAATTCGGGTTTGTTAGATGAATTTATTTAGAATTAATAATTCTATTATGAATTTATAAAAAACAAAATACCAAATAGGGTTAAAATTGACATAAAAGAGTTTTTAAAACAAATGCTATATTATTAATTAATATTCTATTCCTAAAAATCTAAGGTTCAGCCAAAAGACTTATATAATTATAGGTGTATCGTTAATGAACCACTTGGGGTTCTATTGAAAGTATATAGTATGTTTATTAACCATATAATATAAAAATACAAAGAGACATGGTAAATGCCAATCTATTTAACTAAGAGTTAAATCTAAAAGATAAAGTTAATATAGTGACCCAAACCTTTCTAAAACCAATTGGTTGAGTGGTTTTCAACCCATACCCATCATATATTTTAAATAATTCATTTTGGATCCATTATTAACCTAAAATGATTTTATTATAAAATAATATTTCTAGCTTTTCCAAATGTGCCCCTCACCCCTCTTATAAAAGGGCACTCCCCCTTCTCTCTAATTCACACTTTTAAAGCCATTTGGCTCAGCCAAACCCTGCCCAAATAAGCTCTCAACTGTCCTCCCTTCTTTATAGAGGCCTTCCTTTTTCATAAATCCAACCTAAGGATCTCTTTTGATCAAATCAAAAGGAAGAACCTGAAGAAGAGGTAAATATTTTATCACCTCTTTCAAGTTCCTTTTTTCTTCCACTTCCTCATTCATTGTTGTTTCTATTATAAAATAGTAACTCCAGTATAATTTATATGCTGTGATGTTATTATAAATATGGTATAACCGTATTCATTATTCTATACATCCTTTAAATGAAATGTCACCATACGTGCGTGCATACGGCTTACCGTCTCCACGTCATGGTGTAATTGTTATTCAATAAATTATTATTTGGATGGGTATAATAATAATGTGAAATTGAAGTAAATAATAAATATAAAATGATGATGATTCTTTATATATGTTATACCAACTAATTATATATTATTTTAATATCAAAATAATGATATTTTCTCTCATGTGTACGTACGGATTACCGTCTCCACGAACGCAATGAGATTTGTTCCCCATCGTATCCATTCAAGGATAATTTTCATTAGATGATTAGAAATAACATTTAAAGACTTAATATCATTCTGAATATTAATATGATACATCATATCCATAACAAACATTACTTATGTAAAAAATAATATAAATGAAAACAAATCAGATAACACCCGAAATGATAATAATACTAAGATATTATTAACAAAGTAGTGTTAAAAGATCATATATGATATTATATTAATTTATATGATTCTTGTATAAATTGATAACAATTATTTAAACATTATAAACGATTTTAACCTACCCTCGATCAATGAAAAGTACAAGTTAAGGGTTAATTTCACAATCGCTTCATTATCTGAGGTTGTTTATATGTAATTATCTACTAGGCCTCTTTATCATCCACATCCATGGTTCTTAAAAATGTACTTCATAACATTATTAATATTTTATAGACTATGGGTTAAATTTATTTATTCCCTTTTTTTACTTTTATAATATTTTTATAAAGTAATATTTCCATCATTTTCCAAAAAAGGTAATTTATGACCTTTTCGACAAAAATAAGGTAAGAATGTTTTTTTAACTTATACGGTGGGTGCGGCTATTTTCGGCCGTTATAACATCGTAGAAGCTTCCCTAACTAGCTTATAAGAATATATTTAAAATAAATTTTTTATTTATAATTATTTGATACTTAAATTAATTCAAAATAGAAAGAGATATTTCTATAAAAAAAAATTTGATTTCATCTATGTCAATATCCTTTGATGGATTTCATGTTTATTTGAAGTTGATTTATTATGATTCAAAAATTACATAATGTATTTAAGGTTTTGTTATATATTTGATTGTGGATGTGTTATTTTTATACCATTCATGGTTTATGGTTAATGTATTGACATTTCGTATGCTAGTTTTAATTCGAATGTTTATGTTATATTTTAATCTTTTCATATGAGGAATGTATTGGACTTAGTAGTTGACGGGTGGAGCCTGCTACAGCTCCTCGATGCATCGGTAGGTCTCATGAGACAACTGGACGTGGAATTGGCCAAGGCCTTTCCCAATTAGATATATGGTTTTGGCCGAGGCCTTAATCATTTTTAGACACCTTGGACAAGGCCTTGAAAAAATGTTTCAAAATGTCCGGCATTATACATTCCCTCATTATGAAAATAATATTGATGGTTCTTGTGGTCATTCGACTAGTAGAATACCCAAGATTATGTTTTATTATAGAATTATTTACTCATCTTATTATCCTTCCATAAAAATATTCGTGTTTATTATTGGTAAAGGTATGTGGTTTCAATTATTCACCATGCCTAATATTTATATTATCTTCCTCTATATTGCTTACCCTTAGTGAGCATTTGAGATCACCCCTTTATTATGTTTCATTTTCCTAGGATATGAAGATGTTAATTATGAGTGATTTTAAGACATAATCTAGGAGGCATGGATGTTTCTAATTTAATAAATTAGTGTTGTATTTCTTTTCAAGTTGTAAAGTTGAACTTATGTATGAATCTTGTTTCCAATAATGCTAAACTGATCGGTCTTTTGAGACATGATTTCCTTTTGATCATGCCAATGTATTAAAATAATTTACCGACTCTGGGATTCTAGGGATGGGGCTTTACAGTTGGTATCGGAGGAAGTTTAGTACAAACCTTGGAAACTAGATTTAGATAAAATCGGATTAGAGAACATAGCCCTAAGATAGACTTTGATTATTAGTATAGAAGAACTTCCTAGAATTTTAGTATTGTAGAGATTTTTTGATATTTCTAAGAAATACATCCATGTCTGGATATGAGCATGTATAGGTGGATCTGGAACAGATGTACCTATGGGTAAAACCTGAAAATACCACTTTGAGTGAGACTCAAATGGAAACCGGTGCACGACAATGGGTCTTTCTGCACTCTTGGTTACGACACTCCAGGGGGATATGATTAGGATAATTCTCATTTTCTTTAAAAATAATTATGAATGATTTATGATTATATACCTCCTCAAAGAAAATATTTTTATGATTATGGATCATATCCATAAACTTTTAAATTTACGTTAGGTATTCTACAAGTTTTGAATTATTCATTGTAATTCATAAACTGACCTAGTGTATGGAATTGTATAGAAATGGAACCCATTAGAAGGAATATGAACTCCTGGAATACGTATGATCTAAAGATTAATAAGGATCATATCTTTCGTGGTATTAATCCAACATGTAGAATTGAAATTTTCTCCCATGTATTCTTAGCATATGAAGAAATAGTATCATGTGTTAATAAGATAAGTAAATAATTCTCTGAATCCTATGGATTTGATGTGAAGCAAGAGAAGAAAATGATGGAAGAGAGAAAGATGGATAAATGGAAGAGGAAAGAGAAGGATTTTCCCAAATTTGATAATTGTTGAAAGAATCACCTTGGTAAATGGTTGAAGGGAATGAGAGTTTGATATAAGTGTGGAGAAAAAGGACACCAAGTGCGTGATTGAATGTTTAAGAAAAAGGTTCCAAATGTAAAATGCTTCATCTGCATGGCATTGAGACACTACGCGAATCAATGTCCTAGCCATCAGAGTATATCGCAAATGATGCTATTGGATAATAATCAAGTTATGATACTACCTCAGATGAAGAGGAATGACTAGTGTTCTTTTGTTATTATTATAGAATTATTTCATTTGAGTGTTATATCAGCAATATATAGGATATATGAATTATGGAGATAAATAAGGAATGTACTACATTACTATTTTATTGAGGATTTGATATTATATGGTTCTAAGAAATGTGACTTAATAGTAAGATACACTTTTTGGAAAATACATGGTTGAAGGAAAGGTAATCCTTAATATGGTCCCGATAATGAGGTAGTGATTTTGGAATAAGAGATGGTTGATTTTGATAAATTATATTGGATATTATTGACTACCTTGAAACTGATTAGTGAATTGTATATTCCATCATTGTTGGATTTTACAACATTTTTGGATAGAAGGAGTATATCCAGTATTCTATAAGGAATATGGGAGCATGAATGTAATCAATAAGGTTTTATGGTAATTCAGGATGATAAAGTGTTTTAAAAGAATACATGATGATGGTGTTCACATGTTATTACGTGGCCACATGGATCTTCATTGTGTTTGACTTCCTTATAAATTTTGGACTGTGAGTTTGGACAGAAGTATTTTAGATAATTCTAGTTTGAGATTATTTTTGGATTTCCATAAAAGGACAAAACGGAGATCGGGCCGCAACCCGTCACGTCTAGCAAGGCCACAACACTTGAACCTGCAACTGAAGGGCGACAATGGTGTATCACCTACCACTGGCCCATGTGATGTCCTATATTGAATAATTTAGTTTTTTTAAAATCTCTGGTAGATGAATTATAAATTCTTTTTTTGGAACCCTATATGAATAGGATAAATAGAATATATTTTTATGTTATATTATCTTTTAGAGTGAAAGATGAGTTTGTGGTAAAAATTAGTTAAAGGGTTAAACACTACTTCTCAAGTATATATATTTTTTTCTTCTCTTATTCTATGAAGAAATTAATTCTTAAAATTTATGTAAGGGGTCTTAAAAATAAAAATGTGTTATCCTAATACCTTATGTTTTGTTGAACAAATGATATTTTAAATCATCATGGATTGATGGCTTTGAGGCCCTCAATTATACAATTGTTTGTGACTAATGACCTCAATCACTCCCTATAAATATTTATGTTTTTCCTCCAATTATGTGTCCTTAATTACCACCAATGTTCTCCTAATCGAGATCATAATTTGGTGATGACTTTTTCATTCTTCTTTTCACCTTATTTACACTAAATTTTATTAACACAATTTCCGAATTCAGTTTTCCCAAAAAGGTATTTTCTATTTTCAACCTTTTATTTTTGAAGAAAAATTTCAATTAGCGAGGATGCAATTTATTTAAGGAGGGAAGAATGTAACACCCCAAGATTTCATATTACGTTATTTCTTCAAAGTAATGCAATAACTTTGACTACACGCAACACTGAGTTCAAGCGCACCACGACTTACCAAACTAGTCATTCGAAAGTGGTTATGAATAGTATTAACTGAATTTAGAACTTTATATAATCCATATAATTTTAGAATCCATATTATGAGTTTCTTAGACATAATTTAAGAACAAATTCATGTTTTTTAGATAAAAGAATTATTTTTCAAAAAATGAAATTTTACCGCCTTTTAATGGAGAACCCTTTTTAAATCTTTTATTTGAAATGTTTAGATATTAAATTTTATAAAATAAACTTTTTATTTAGAATCGAGGCATAATAATTTAGTTTCAATAAATTTTTGGTGTTTTTTTGATAACTTTCATATTTTGGTGAATAGTGAAAAATACTATATTTTAACTGGAAACATCTTTTTTAATCAAAATAATTTATATTGTCGATTTATACATTTTAATGGTTTGGAAGTATAATTAGATTATATTTTTACCATTTAACCCAATGATGGTTATTTTAAGTTATTTCACTTTAAAATTGGACATAAACAAGTGCCAATCTTTTGATAGTTATTATTTCTTAAAAATACGCGTTTTGGATTTGACAACGGGAATTAATTTTAAATTAATTAATGCAACTTACATGTTTTTAAATTGGTAAAATAGAATTCATTTTTGAATTCTGAATATCAAAATTAGCTTAGGGTGAATTTTTGGTATTTTTCTGAAAAGTTTCAATTTTTGATGAATAGTGAAAAACACTTAGTTATAGTTTAAAACCGAATTTTTATTTAAATAATTATTTATTTTATTTAAATTTATTTTACGTCAAAATAGATACTAAATACCTATATAAGTTCAATATAATTCATTGGAGTAGGTTTATAATAACCTTATATATATATAAATTTGGTTGAACTTTTTACCGTCTTTACCCACCCCCTAGGAGCATTTGCAAATTTACATAAAACTTAATTTTACCACTTATGTGAGTTGAATTTTAAAAATCCAAGAAACATGGTTAATATCAGTAAGTAAAATGTGGTTCAATAAGATGAAAATAATTTTTCGTGAATTGTAACTTTTTACTTTTATTTACCATGGTTAAAAGTAAATAGGGTAATTCAGGGTAAAAATGATATTATTATTACCCTAACACATGACCTAATTCTATTGGATAAGTTTAATTCGACCAAAACCAACCTTATGAAAAAAATATGATCCTTTAGGTCCAAGTGAATTATATTATGACATTTATTATTATTTAATTCAAAGAAGAGTTAAAAGTGTCAAAATCAAAGTCTAATAACTTAAACATTTTTAATATATGGTTACATGTAACATAAATTCGACTATAAATATTCATTAAAAATATAAATATATTTCCTACAAAATGGTATATTATTTATATTTTTTAGACATTAAATAATTTAATTTATTTATGAAACACTGATGATGCAGTAATTACCTAATTAATGAAAGATTAAAATAATTGACATTATAAATATCCAAATAAATATAATTTGAGACTTCTTACGAATTCCACTAATTTTCTAGGTTAATATGACATATTAGGGTAGGTTATATGAATTGTTTTCGAAGTAATAATGTTGTTATGAATTTTGGAAAAGCAAAATACCAAATATTGTCAAAATTGACATAAAAGAGTTTTTAAAACAAATATTATATTATTAATTGATATTTTTTTCTTAAAAATCTAAGGTTTGGAAAAAAGACTTATAAAATCATAGTTTTACCATTAATGAACCACTTTGGGTTCTCTTGGAAGTATACAGTAAGTTTGTTAACCATATAATATAAAAATACAAAGAGACATGGTAAATGTCAAACTATTTATCTAAGAGTTAAATTTAAAAGATAAAGTTAATATAGTGACACAAACCTGTCTAAAACCTATTGGTAGAGTAGATTTCGACCCATACCCACCTTAGACTTTAAATAATTAATTTTTTAGCCACAAGAAACTGAAAATTATTTTATTATAATATAATATTTCTAGCTTTTACTAAGGTTCCCCTCACCCCTCTTTTAAAAGGGCACTCCCCCTTCTCTCTAATTCACAATTTCAAAGCCATTTGGCTCGGCTGAACCCTGCCCAAATACCCTCTCAACTTTCCTAAATTCGTCCTAGAGTCCTTTGTTTAGTCAGCAATCCAATATAATAATCCCTTTTGATCAAATCAAAAGGAAGAACCCGAAGAAGAGGTAAATAATTCATCACCTCTTTCAAGTTCCTTTATTCTTCCACTTCCTCTTTCTTGGTTGTTTCCATTATAAAATAATACATCCAATATCTTCTATATACTGTGATATTATTATAAATATTGTACAACCATATTCATTATTCTATCCATCCTTTGAATGACATGTCACCATACGTGCGTATGTATGGCTTACCGTCTCCACGTCGTGGAGTCATTGTTATCCAATACATTATTCTTTGGATAGGTATAATAATGATGTGTAATTGCAGTAAATAATAAATATAACATGATATTGATTATGTATATATGATATACAATCCAATTATATATTAATTTAATATCAAACTAATGATATTGTCGCTCGTGTGCACGTACAGATTATCGTCTCCATGAACGCAATGAGATTTGTTCCACATCGTATCCATTCAAGAATAATTTTCCTTAGAAGATTAAAAATAATGTTTCATGACTTAATATCATTCTGAATATGAATAAGATACATCCTATCCATAATAAACATTACTTACGTAACAAATAATATAAAGTAAAATGAATCAGTTAACACCGGAAATGACAATAATACTAAGATATTATTAACAAAGCAATGTTAAAAGATCATATATGATATCATATTAATGTATATGATTCTTGTTTAAATTAATAACAGTTATTTCACCATTATACATGAGGTTATCCTACCCTCAACCAAGGTAAGGGTTAATTTCACAATCTCTACGTTATCTGAGATTGTTTGTATGTCATTATCTACTGGGACCTCTTTATCATTTTAATCCATGGTTCTTAAAAATGTACTTCAAAACATTATTACTATTTTATAGAATATGGGTTAAAGTTATTTATACCCTTGTTTGAATTTTATAAGATTCTTATAAAGTAATCTTTCTTTCATTTTCCAAACAAGGTACTTTATGACCTTTTCAACAAAATTAAGGTAAGAATGTTTTTTAACTTATACGGCTGGTGCATATATTTTCTATCATTATAACATCGTCGAAGCATCCCTTACAAGCTTATAATAATATTTTCAAAATAAATGTTTTCTTTATAATTATGTGACTCTTAAATGATTTTGAAATATAAAGATATATCTCTAAAAAAGGTTTTGATTTCATCTATGCCAATATCCGTTCATGGATTTCAAGTTTATTTGAAGTTGATTTATTATGATACAAAACTTTCATGATGTATTGAAAGTTTTATGATATGTTTGATTGTGGATATGCTATTTTTATAACATTCATAGTTTATGGTTAAAGTATTGATATTTCATATGCTAGTTTTAATACGAATGTTTATGTTATATTTCAACTTTTTCATATGAGGAATGTATTGGACTTAGTATGTGACGGGTGGAGCCCGCTATAGCTCTTCAATGCATCGGTAGGTCTCATGAGACAACTAGATGTAAAATTGGCAGAGGCCTTTCTCAATTAGATATATGGTTTTGGCCGATGCCTTAATCATTTTTAGACGTCTTGGCTGAGGCCTTCACAAAATGTTTCAGAATGTTTGGCATTATATATTCCATAATTATGAAAATAATATTGATGGTTCATGTTGTCATTCGACTAGTAGAATACCCATGATTATGTTTTATTATGGCATTATTTACTCAACTCATAATCCTTCCATAAAAGTATTCATTTTTATTATTGTTAAAGGCATGTGGTTTCAATTATTCACCATTATTAATATTTATGTTATCTTCTACTGTATTGTTTACCCTTACTGAGCATTTGAGCTCACCCCTTTCTTATGTTTCATTTCCCCAAGATATTAAGAAGTTAATTATGAGTGAATTGTAGGATTAATCTAGCAGTCTTGGATGTTTCTAATGGAATAAATTAGTGTTGTATTTCTTTTCAAGTTTTAAATTTCAAATTATGAATGAATCTTGTTTTCAATAATACAAAATTGATCGTTCTTTTGAGACATTATTTCCTTGATATCATGCCAATGTATTAAAATAATGCACCGACTCTTGGATTTTGGGGTCGGGGCATTACACAACCTACTATAACATAACTTCGACATGGCTCATCATGATTTCATCCAATGCCTTTGTGTTGGTCGGAGTAGATGACTCAAGAGGGGGGTGAATTGAGTCTCTATTAAAATTTTTGTTAAAATAATTCTTTACAAAATAAAATCCCCCTATAAAAATAAACAAAAAAAATAGTTTTTAGTGAATTTATAAATGTCTTGAAGGTTCAATTTTATTCTCAGAAGATTGATTAGTTCTCATTTTTACTAACCTATAGACTAAAAAAACATTCGAAGCAAACCTACTGATTCAAAAAAAATGAAAACACTTGATAAAATAACTGTCAAAGTTCAAGTTATCTTAATGCATGAAATAAATATCACATAAGAAGTATAAGATAATTAACACATCGGATAAAACAAGAGGTTCGATCTCAAGTAGAGACTTAGTCCTCTCCACTTGGTGATCAGCTGGCACCAAGAAGTTTATATTTATAATCTTTTGATCCACACCCTAGATCGAGGTTTAAAACAGCACTCAGTACTGTCCAGGCCACATAGAGACCTCTTCCACAGTTCTTCGTGGGTACAAACTACCAGGCCTCACAGGGACCTCTTCCACACTTATCAGTGGGTAAACACGAGAGTAAAAGAATAGTTGGGTAAGGATATCATATATCCTTCAGTTTAATGAACGAGACAAAGTGTGTTATTTTACAGATACACACTTTCCTTGAAAGTTAATAAAAGATACACCATAGATCTAAGAAAGATAATAGAGTTAAGAATTCTCTTTTTGTTTTTGAAGTAATTCTCTGGACTCAATGGATGTTGAGAAAATGGTATTTGAGTCCTCTTCTGGAAGTTGTCTTTAGAATAGAGTACCGCAGTTTATATAATCCTGCTTCGAGGAGTGAAAAGGTTCGTCTCATCAAGGTCTTGATGTACACTGAGCTTTTTAGAGAAAGTTGCTTGTTACACTGTTCTTGTAATCTCAAGCACTTAGTTCCTCTATTTTCATATTTGCACAGTCTATGTCTCAGCGTGTAATACTTCGTGTACTTTTATTCTTTAAACTGAATTTTGTGGTCCTTTTATACTCCAAGATCCTCTAAGAATGAAGATAGTCACATATGCATGTACCTTCTACTTTATACGGATTTTCCTACCGACAACATTAAAAAATGTTAGAAACATTAACTTGTTCAAATATGACCGTTAGAAATAAATTTGAAATTATAAACTCGAAACAGTTATTTATAAAAACTGGTGAATCATCTTCGGTCTGTTGTCTTCGGTTTGATAACATCGGTGTGTCATCTTCGGTGTGTCATCTTCGGTGTGTCGAACTTCGATGTGTCGACTTCGGTTTGTCGAACATCGATGAATCATACTTTGGTTTGTCGAACTTCGGTGTTTCATACTTCAGTTTTGGTGTGTTGAATTCGGTTTGTAGAACTTCGTTGTGTCGACTTCGGTTTGTCGAACTTCGATGTGTCGAACTAACCATCAGTGCCAGGGAATCTAGAAAGATTACGAAGTGTCTGTCTTACCAGACTAAGTGTTATGAAAAAGTGTATGTATAAATACATTTGTAAACATATTTATTCATGAATATAGATGATTGGCTTATTAAATTATATGTTGTTGTATGAAATAATTGATTCTTATAGGGATATTAAAATGGCATGAAAGACTAGAAACTATATATTGAAATTATTTGTGATTATGAATACTACAATATCATGGAGGTTCCAACAATCTCCCCCGTTTTGAAAATCAAAAATTATGGCATACATGAAAATATATAGAATAAAATATCCCAACATAGATGAATGTAATTTTTCAATATAACTAAACTTTGTCATTGTGAGAATTTATTTAAAACAAATATCCCCTCGATAAATGGATTAATGAGAGTATATTCCATACTTATATGCCATCCTTATCTTCTACCCATTTTGATATTAACAACAGGAGAAAAGTAGTATGGAACAATAATATAAAGGAAGACTCGCAAGAATTTTCATTAAATGACATAAGAGTACAAGGAAAAAAGATCAAATCCCTATCAAAAGAAACAGTCCATCATTATGGGTTAGGATGTAGAGGAGCTTTTCCTTTGTCTGAAAGATCCAAAGGAGATGGAGAGGGTTTGGGAGTGGAATAGGAAGGAGTTCTGAGAATAAAACCAGGTAGGGCCACACCTGTAGGTACAGTAGCTGCAAGGCTGGGCCTTCTCTCTGACCACACACGACATGGAGACTGCTCAGTAATGATCAGTCGAATCTGAGTAAGATCTTGAGAGATAATCATTGGAGAAGGAGGTCGAGAGGCAGTATCAATTTAAGCAGCTGGGGGGACCACAATAGCCTCAGCCTGAACATGCAGATAAGGTTTGAGCAGTTTGATGAAATCATTAGTGATTTCACCTCCATATTTCATTGCCTACTCGAAGTCATCCTTATTCTCCATAAATTTACTCATAAAATGTGTAAACTCTTTCAATATGAGAACTTTCTTTTTAAAGGCCTCTTTGACCGGAGGAATTCTACGATTTTCTACCAGAAACTTGAAACTGTTGATGAGGTCATACTTGGTGTATCTCATAGTGAAATACATATCCACCTTTTCCTAAATTTCTTTTTGAGTTGCAGAGGCTTCATTTGTGCACTGTCTGACCATATTATGTACAAGATCGATATACCAATGTACTTTTTCAAGGGTTTCTTTATCTGAAACAATCTGGAGTTTTTGAATTTCCTCTCTCATCACAGCCTTGAGAGACTCAAAATCAGCAGCAATGCTTCGACCACTCCTCGAACTGGATGGTCCAGTAAGCATTTTTCCAAGCTCTTCTTTCAACCTTTTTAGATCAATACTAAGTAGATGAGTTACTAAGTTCCTAATAACTTCCAGAACACCACTAAAGGAGGTCTTGAAGTCATAGGTTAAGTAATTCAACTCATTTTTCATCTTTCTTACTTCATCTCTCAGCAAGGTGTTATGTCTAATAATAGTTTCTGTTGTAGTAATAAGATTCATTTGAATCTCTTAAATCACCATTCATTCAATTTTTGCGACATAAGCATCTAATCTACTTATGGACGTGGATGCTTCATTTCTGGATCCCACTGAAGCTATCACATACTCACATATCTCATTCTTAAACTTTTCAAAATCAGCCTTAGTGATATAGTCAATGGAAACTGACTAAGCTATAGGTTCTCAAGGTGGAGATTCAGCTAGTGGAATAAGTGAAACAGGTTCTAGGTCAGCATGGAATTGTGAAACAGTTGGAGGAGGAACCCTTTCCTCATCTGAGTCATAATCTAAAATGAAAAGAATGTAGCATGGATCACTATTCCACTCTCTAGTACAGGTCCAATATCTTGGCTTAAAAGTATCAATTCTAGCACTTCTTCCCTAAGATCATGAATAACATTAAGATCTTCAACTAATTTATCCTGGTCTCTAGCCATAACAACTTGTCTAGGAGAAGAAACCAATCGAACTTCAAGTTCTGCCAGAGCTCCAACTACTTCAACTTCACCGTGCACTTCCCCAGTTTTAGGCACTAGAACTACATCTTCTTCCTCTTGGCTAGTAGCCATAATATCATTCAATTTCTAAATGATCTCCTGGTTTTCAGAATTTGAATGGGGTGGTTTGTCCTCATATTCAGCATCTCTATAACCATCAGCCTGTTGATTAGTAGGCTCAATTCCATCACCAGCTCCATGAAAAGATTCCTCACTGGATCTGTCAACCACCTATAGTCCCACTTTTAGAGAGTCACTCACATGCTCAATACTACCTCCATCAACACCATCATCACCACCTGCATCGTCATCATCATCATCAGATTCCTCATCTGATTTACTTACATAACCTTCAATTCCAATAACTTCAGTTTCTTTCTCTTCTTCATCACCTAATAAAGATTCTCTTGAGTGAAATTCTATAGGTGGACCACCAGGTCCATAAGTCATATTCATAGGACTTTTAGAAATATCAGGATCACTTCTAAAATAAAAAGTAGATCCTTCTTCTCTTGGCACCTCATGTTCAGTATGTTCATCCGAATAAACTGGAACTTCTCCAGGTTTGAGACCTGGATCAACTTATCCCTTTGGTCTAGAATGGTGATCAACTAGATTGAAATTTTCATACATCCTATCTTCATCTCCTAAACAACATCTTTTCCATGGGTTTCAAAATATTTTCATCCACTTACAAATTTCTTTCTGAAGACAAAAGCCACTGTAGGCACTTATCACTTCATCTACATCTTTTACACAATCCAATTTTTTCAACATGGTATAAATCATCATCGGGTAGTATTAGAAGGTTGGATTCTTATATGTATTAATCAAATCAGAGATATACACCATAAAATATCTGCACAGTTTCACTTTTCTTCCATTTTTCAACAAAAAGATCAGGAAGACATCCTGATATTTCACAGTAGATAAATCTCCCTTACTTGGACAGATTTGATGATGTATGAACTTAAAAATCAAGCTCACTTCTCCTTATAATTATTTTGAAATATTCCTTCTAGATTCTTCATTTCATGTCAACTCCTTTAGAGCATTTTCAAAGGAAAACAAGTTTGAAGAGGGTGGAATATTATCGGGATAGTCAGCATAGACACCTTCATGAGGCATCTCTAAGCATTCATCCCATTCCTTCAACTAAAAAACCACTTCCTTTCCCTTTACCATATATTTCATCTTTGCTGCCTCAGCTTCATCTAGTGATATACTCAAATGTTGATAGATGTTGTGCACAAGATGGGGATAACAGGGTCTTTCATTGTTGGTGAACCAACTGAGCCACCCTTGAAATTCTAGTACCTTTAATAGAAAAGATTTTCTTGATAGAATCCACTCAGAAGAAACCTCATTTTTAGATATAACTACTTGGATTTCTAAGCTCAGTTTCATAGTCCCACTGGTCTCACCTTTCTGACGCTTAGCATGAGGAGAATTTTGAGGTTCTTCCATTGACACCTTAGTCCTAGCCATGACGAAGCTTCTAATTTCAACTACGTTGAGAGGTTGAGAGTTGAGAGAGAGTGTGTGACTAAATGTATAAGGCTTTATGGCAGAGAAAAGGTGAAAAGTCAAGATGGATTGTACTAAATATATCATTTAGGGATAGTAAATCATAAAACACAAAATTTAAACGTGACAAATTAAAAAAATAGCATCATTTCATTTAAATCAAATGGAAATTACAAAATAGATCTTAAATATATCGGTGTCACAGAATCAGTTATAAGAAGATCGGTTTCATAGAAGATTGGTTTTTTAAAGATCGGTTTTAGAAAGATTAATTTCACAATAACGGTTTTACAAAGATCCGTTTTACAATGATCAGTTTCACAATGATCGGTTTTACAAAGATCAGTTTCACAAAGATCAGTTTCACAAAGAACTATTTGAAGAAGATCGACTACTAATTTTTCATTCCTATTTCATGTCTGATATAATTCATTCTCTCGGAATTTAAGGGTTTAGTGAATATATCAGCAAGCTGATGTTCGGTCTAAATAAACTTAAGAATTATATCACCTTTTTGATAATGATCTCTCAAAAAGTGATGTCTTATATCAATATGTTTTGTTCTAGAAAGAGAAACTGGATTCTTAGAAATATAAATAGCACTTTTGTTTGCGCAATTTATGGGGATATGTCTGAATTGAAAACTATAGTCTAATAAGGTGTGTTTCATCCACAACATTTGTGCACAGCAACTACCAGTAGCAATGTACTCAGCTTGAGCAGTTGATAATGCAACTTAATTTTTCTTTTTTACTACACCATTATATTAATGACTTTCTAAAAAAGTGACATGTTCCCGAGGTACTTTTCCTATCTAACTTACATCCACCAAAATCTGCATCTGAATTGATAACTAAATCAAAAGTTTTCCCATTAGGATAGAGCAATCCAAAATTAGTTGTATACTTAAGCTATTTGAAAATTCTTTTAAGACTATTTTGGTGTGCCCCCTTTGGGTTTGCTTGAAATCTTTCACACATACACAAACTGACCATAATATCTGGCCTACGAGTAGTTAAGTACAACAAACTCCCAATCATTCCTCTGTAAGCAGTTTGATCAACTGATTTTCCATTTTCATCAATATCTAATTTACATGTTGAACTCATAGGAGTTTCACTACTCTTAATGCTATCAAATCCATATCTTTTCAGAAGATCTTTTGTATGCTTACTTTGATTTATGATAATACCTTCTTAATTTTAAAATATTTGAAATCCAAGAAAATATTTTAGTTCACCCATTAAACTCATTTCGAATTCACTTTGCATTATGTTTGAAAAGTCATTACATAAGTAATTTTTAAAATATCCAAAAATAATATCATCTACAAATATTTGGGCTATTAAAACTTCTTTTGAAATTATTTTTATAAACAAATCAGGATCTGCAAGTCATTCTATAAAACCTTTAGAAATAAGAAAATTACTCAACCTTTCATACCAGGCTGTTGGAGCTTGTTTCAAACCATATAATTCTTTTGATAATTTGAACACATGATTTGACAAATTTGGATTTGTAAAACCTAGGGGTGATTCAAAAAAAACATCCTAAATTATATAACCATTTAGTAATGTACTTTTGACATCAATTTGATAAAGTTTAAAATCCAGGTGTGTAGCATAGTCAAGTAAGATCCTTATTTCCTCAAGTATAGCAGCTGGTGCAAAGGTATCTTCATAATCAATTCCTTCTTCTTTATTATATCCTTGTGAAACTAGTCTAGTTTTGTTTATAACTACATTTCTAGCTTTATCTACCTTATTTCTAAACACCCATTTGGTTCCTATATTTATAGTATCCTTAGGTCTATCTACAAGTTTCCAAACTTTATTTATTTTAAACTGATTAAGTTCTTCTTGCATGGCCATTACCCAAAATTCATCATTGATAGCATCATCGATATTTTTAGGTTTAAGATATGAAAATAAGGCTTGATTTTCAACTTGGTTTCTCAAGGAATCTCTAGTTTGTGTTCCTCTATCTAAATCTATAACAACATCATCTAAAGGATGATTTTTAAGGGTTCTAGTTTCTCTTGAGAAAGTAGGACTTGATATTTCAAGTTGATCCGGTTGATCTAATTCACTACAGTTATGGTGAGGATAAATTTCAGAATTGGATGTTTTCACAGAATCCTTCTCATGATGATTTTCAATTTTATCATTAATGTCGAGATTGGACATCTCCTCTTCAATATTTTTTGGTGAGGTCTTGGACTCACGTGGATCTGCTTCATTAAACTTGATGTGTACAGATTCCTCCACACATTTGGTCTTCTTTTTAAAGACTCTATTGGATTTTCTTGATGTAGAATATCCAAGAAATATTCCTTCATCCCTTTTAGAGCCAAATTTATCTAAATTATCTTTAGTATTTTGGATATAAACTTTACATCCAAACACTTTAAAGTAACCTACTTTGGGTTTCCTATTATTCCACAACTCGTAAGGAGTTTTCTTAAGAATGGGTCTAATTAAGACTCTATTTATTATATAGAAATATATATTAACTGCTTCAGCCCAAAAATATATGGGTAGATCATATTCATTGAGCATAGTCAGGGCAATTTCTTGTATGGTTTTATTCCTCCTTTCTACCACACCATTCTATTGAGGTGTTCCAGGTGTAGAGAAGTTGTGATTATTTCCATTTTGTGAGCAGAAGGCTTCAAAATCTTGATTCACAAACTCACGACCATGATCACTTCATAAGTATTTAATCTTAAGTCCATGGATATTTTCAACAGTCTTATCATACTTGGTTAAAAGAGAACATGCTTCACTTTTATGAGCTAAGAAAAAGGTCCAGGTGTACCTTGAGAAATCATCTACAAGAACATAAACATAGTTCTTCCCACTGAGACTCGAAACTCTATTGGGTCCAAACAAGTCCATGTGAACCAACTCGAGAGTTTGAGAAGTATTTACTTCTTTATTTGGTTTGAAATAGATTTTATGTTTCTTTCCTTTTTGACAAGGATTGCATATTTTTTTTCCTGGAAACTCTAATTTGGGAAAGTCTCTAACTAATCCTTTTCTATTTAACATCCTAAAAGAGTTTATATTAAAATGTCCTAGTCTTTCATGCCAGATCCAAGACTCTCTGTGAAATTCATTTAGATAAGAGACATTCTGTGAGGCTAGTGTGTCTAAATTTATTGCATATACATTATCATTTCTAAAAGCAGTAAATACAAAATTATTTTTGGCATAAAAAACATGGAAGGAATCATTTTTAAACTTAAAATTAAATCCATCATCACCCAATTGGGACATGCTAATAAAGTTATACTTCATTCCATCAACATACAATACTTTATAAATTGAAATAGAGTTAGGGTTACCAATCTAGCATAGGCTGATGATTTTTCCTTTACCATTGTCACTGAATGTGAAAAGTCCTCCATCGATCTTAAAAAGACTTTAAAAGATTGAAAAATCCCATGTCATATGCCTTGAACATCCATTGTCCAAGTACCATTTCTTTTTATTGGAAATATTTAGGCAGTTTACCTAGAAAACAGTTAACCAAGAAATGATTTTGGTACCCATATTTCTCTAGGTCCACAAACATTAGTAATAAAAGATTTATGAACCCAATATTTTCAAATGGGTTTCCTATATACAAAATATAGAGTATTTGAAAATTACACTTTACTTGGTCCTATGGAATTTGATATAGTAAAGGAATTTGAGGGACTGGAACTTGCAGTACAATTCTGTTTTTTGAAAATAGTAGCAAATTTTCCAGATTTAGATACAAAATGTGATTTAGAGAAATTCTTTTGACCTGGCTGATAACATATCCCATACGTATATTTTGGGGCATTCTGTTGTCTTAGAAACTAAGTCAAGGTATCTCTACCAGTAGTAAACTTTTCAATATCTCTCTTTAATTGCTCGTTTGATAATTTGAGTTCAGTATTTTCTTTTAACAATTGGACACATTTTTCTTTCTCAATATCCAGATCATATTTCCAACTAGAATTTAGAGCATGTTGTCTTTTTTAATGATTTATATTTTTACTAGAGATAATTAAATGTGTCCTCATGATTTCTATAGTATTTAAATAATTCATCCTTAGACATATCATCATCATTATGTGACTCAATATTTTTACCAGAATAATAGGCATTATGTATAGGATAATTAAGTGTTACCTCATATGTTTATGTCATGAAACATAAGTTGGCATGATTGTTCTGTTCACTATTAGAAGCATCATATCTACTGGAGATGTCTTCTAAAGAACTCCAAGTATCTTTCATAGCCTTTTTATAACCCTTCCTTTTATCATCATATTTCTTCTTAAATTTCAGCTTGAGGGAGTCTGCCTTCACATGAACTTTTTGTTTTCACTCATACCAGATTATTTCATTTAAGTTGTCATTCCATTTTTTGTATTTCTTCCATTGTCCTTTACTAACAAACTTTCCCTTGTAGTTTGACTACCTAAAGAATTTCTTCTTTCATTAGAACTTTTTGAACCTTCTAGCAAGATGAGCCATTTCCTCATCACTGTCTGAAGCTGACTCTTCACTAGTGGAACTGTCTACAGGAACTTGAATATTTTCATTATATTTTCTCTTTGAAGTTGTAGTCTTGAATGATACTGACTTCTTCCTTGTTTCCTCACCTTCTTATTGATTTTCTTTAGGTTCTTCTTCATACATCATAATCTTTCCAATTAGTTCCTTCACTAGAAGTTTTCCTATGTCACAATATTCTGAGAGAGAAACAGAAGTTCCTCTCCATCTATCTGGTAGGCATAGAAGTAGTCTCATGATTTGGTCCTTGTTGTCCACTAGTTTCCCAAGCAGACTCATAGGGTTCAGTATTTCATTGAACCTAAGATACATTTCAGAGATAGGTTCATCAGGCTTCAATTTAAAAATTATCATATTTAATAGTGTATGTATTTAATCTCATTTCTTTAACATTAGTTGTTACCTTGTGAGAGACAGATAAAGTATCCCAAATTTCATATTTAGATTTACAAGAAGAAATAGGATTAGATTCTTTATCCCCTAGGGAACAATATAGAGCATTAATTTCTTTAGAATTAATGTTATTAGCAGATTTGGTAGGTTCATCCCATGTGCTTCTATCAGTTTCAGGTATTGTATATTTACTTTCAATAGCAGTCCAGATTTCAAAGCCCATACTTTCTAGATGTATCTTCATTTTATGTTTCCATTGACCATAGGTAGTTTCATTAAAGAAAGGTGGTCTATTAGTAGCATCGCTTTATAGTCTATTTTTGATGATAAAGGTCGTAAAAGAATTTAAAATAGATAAAATTTTATAAATTAATGAAATTTTAAGATCTTTGAAACCCAACTATAATCACAGTTGACATGATTTCAAAAACTAACAGTAACTTTCAAAATCCTCTGATACCAAATGTTGGTCGGAGTAGATGACTCAAGAAGGGGACGAATTGAGTCTCTATTATAATTTCTATTAAAATGATTATTTAAAAAATAAAATCCCCCTATAAAAATAAACACAATGTCAGTTTATAGTGAATTTGTAAATGTCTTGAAGGTTCAATTTTATTCTCAGAAGATTGATTAGTTCTCAGTTTTACTAACCTATTGATTTACAAAACTTTTGAAGCAAACCTACTCATTCAAAAAAAATGTAAACACATTCTAAACTAACTATTAAAGTTCAAGTTATCTTAATGCAAGAAATAAATACCACATAAGAAGTATAAGATAATTAACACAGCGGATAAAACAAGAGGTTTTGTCTCAAGCAGAGACATAGTCCTCTCCACTTGGTGATCACCTGCCACCAATCAATTTATATTAATAAACTTTTGATCCACACCCTAGATCGGGGTTTACGACAGCACTCAGTACTGTTCGGGACACACAGATACCTCTTCCACAGTTATTCGTGGGTACAAACTACCAGGCCACACAGGGACCTCTTGCACACTTATCAGTGGGTATACACGAGAGTAAAAGAGTGTTTGGGTAAATATATCTTGTATCATTCAGTTTAATGCGGGAGACAGAGTGTGTTGTTTTAAAAATACACAGTCTACTTGAAATTTAATAAAAGATACACTACATAGCTAAGAAAGATAGTAGATTTAAGTATTTCTCTTTTTGTAATGAAGTAATGCTCTTGACTCAATGGATGTTGAGAAATGGTATTTGAGTCCTCGTTTGGAATTTTTCTTCAGAATAAAGTATCGTAGAATCTGTAATCTAGCTTCATGGAGTGAAAATGTTTGGCTCTTCAAGGTCTCATTGTACACTGAGCCTTTTGGAGGAATTTGTTTGTTACACTCTTCTTGTAATCTCAGGCCCTTATTTTCTCTCTTTTTGTATTAGCATAGTCAGTGTATCAACATGTAATAATTCTTGTACTTATATTATTTAAAGTAAGATATGAGGTCCCTTTATACTCTAGGATCCTCAAAGAATTAAGATCTTAACATGTGCATATACCTCGTACGGTCTATGGATTGTTCTACAGATAACATCAAAATATATCAGAAACCTAAATTTTTCCAAATATGACCGTTAGAAATAAATTTGAATTAATAAACTCAAAACATTTATTTATAACACTCGGTGGGTCATCTTTGTCCGGTTTTCTTTGGTTTGATAACATATGTCTTTCATCTTCGGTGTGTCATCTTTGGTGTGTCAAACTTCAGTGTGTCGACTTCAGTTTGTCAAACTTTGGTGATTCATACTTTGGTTTGTTGAACTTCTGTGTGTCGAACTAACCATCAGTGCCATGGCAACTAGAAATATTACGAGGTGTCTATCTTACTAGACTAAGTGTTATGCAAAAGTGTATGTACAAATACATTTGTAAACATATTTATTCATGAATATAGACTATTGACTTATTAAACTAAATGTTGTTATATGACAAAATTTATTCTCATAGATATATTAAAATGGCATGAAAGACTAGAATCTATTTAGTGAAATTATTTTCGATTATGAAAACTACAATATCATGAAGGGTCCAACACTTTGGTTATTCTAATAAATTCTTTCCATCATATCAACACCACTTTAAATTTGTTAAAATATCACTATTTTCTTTCCTAATTTATTTTTTATTCCTTAAATAAGTATCCTCAAATGTATTTTTATTCCATCACAAAACCATGACATGGTATGCGATATAAACACTAAACCTCACTTAAATTAAATGATTAAATAAGAAATAGAGTTTTGTGATCATAAAAACACTATGATAGAGAGATAGATTAAACAATATCTCCCTTTTTAATGATTAGAAAAACATAATATAAAAAACTATATGAAGAGTAAATCCAGGTTGAATCATATCATGATGTATTCAATATATTTTCAATATTATATCCAATATTCTTAAGAAATTAACCTAACTCAAATAAACAATACATATATTCCCCTTTTATGAAAACATGAAACATTTTACTCCTAAAAGTGATATAAGACAAAATTCCCCCAATTTAAAAGTTATATTCAATATATTTTCCCCCTTTGATACTTGAAAAACATCTCCCCAATTTGATTTCAAACAATTAAGGGTAAAATGTATATTTGAGGGTATTGAAGTTAAATTCAAATGGAATTTCAAAAAACTATTAAATTAAAAGATAAAATTTAAATTTAAATTTAAAGTAAACTTAATAGTAAAAAAGTAAAATATTTTTAAATGAAAATCATGATTGATATCAAAAGATATTGTAATCAAAATAAAAAAAATTTAAATTAAATTATTTGAAAATGAAAATTTTGAAAATCATTTTCTCCCTAAAAAAATAAAGAATAGAAAAGAGAGGGAGAGATATCTATAAATAAATTTCAAGAGATAAAATAGAATAAAATAACCTATCTCCCATGTGATGAAACTTTATTTTCCAAATTTTACTCAAAATGAGAAAATATAGGCTCCAGCTCAAATGGTGCATAAAAATTAGAAAATAAAACATAACCAAGAATGAGATATTTAGGGTTAAATATATCAACAATTTTCAATAATAATGGAATGATTGATAATACCAATAGTAATATGAATATATCAATAATATCAATAGGTAGTAAAAATAGATCAATAATTTCAACTGTTAAGATAAAAACATATACCAAATATTAATACAAGACTAATCAAGATTTAAATCAAATCGACAAAATAAAATATACTAGAAACGAATATTATAAGGATAGAATGGCACTAAAGATATAAAAACAAATTTCCTAATTACATTAAATTATAAAAACTCAACCCAATATAGAATATAGAGGGGTAACAAATAAAAACATAAATACAAGACTACTCCCTTGGCAGAAAATAATTTGAAAAAATGAAAATAAAAAAATATAAATGGAACTCCTTTGGGATTGATGGATTACAAAAATAGAGTTGTATTGTCTATTTTCATTTATAATCCACCATATGATATGTCAATAAGTTCTAATGGAATATCCTTGACAAATCTCAAATTAGAGTTCCTTTTTGTACCAAGGATTTGGATTTGGAAATATTTTTTAAAATAGATGTAGGTACCCAAAAAAGTTTAGTAAAATATTTTATATTATAAATATATGAGGAAAATTTAAAAGATTTAGGTATCTTGGAGCTTTTATTTTTAAAATCAAACTCATAAATATAATGCGGAAAATTTTAAAAACAATTACTAATTTTTTTGGAATAATCCCTTTTCAAACGTATTTTCTGGAAAAATTATTCGGATTTGAAAACACCAGTTTCATAATTAACTTTGAAATAATATTGAGCGCCAAAATCATATCTAGATATCACAATGGGTGAATTTAGTGAGATTATTTTTAATCTCTTTTATTTGGGGTTCTAAATTCCCATTTTCATGTTGACTTTTAATTATAAGAAAAAACAAATCTTTTTTATTTAGATATAATTTTTTTATTAATAAAATTCTTATATTTCGTGATTAGTTATTTATATTTATAAATGAGTTATTCAAAAAAATTATTAGTTTCTTTAGTTGAAAAAAACATAAAAAAGATGATGATGAAAGATAATGAGATAGAGAGAGTAATAATAAAAATTTGGATAAGTAACATCATCAGCTACCTCGAAATGTTTCATGAGGAATTTAACACAAGATTTTCGTAGGAAGGTTGAGTATTTTTAGTTGAGTGATTCATCACACCCACTCTAAGTTGAATTATTAATATCTTTATTATATTTTTTATACATTTTCATATTTTTTTGTAAATGGTACATTATGGAATGATATATCCCTCTTTATTGAATTTATAGGATGTTATTTCTAGTCTATTCTACATGGTTTGATGGGTTTGCATCTATTTATTTACGATTTCATCCAAATTATTATCCAAATGTTAAATTTCAGATTCAATTTTAGGTGAATCATCATCATCATCAATATTTTAGAAGAAATAGATTCTTTGTCTTGTTTGTCTTATTTATCTTCTTTGACTTCTATATCATATAGTTACTTCATTGTTATTTCATATATCAAAAGGGATATTATAATCTCCACATAAAATGTATATTTTATATCCTTCTCTTCCTATATAGCCACCTCCTTGTGTTACCAAAATATAAGTAATAAAATAAGATACTTTTTCACTCAATTGTTTGTAGACAAATCATCCTCCAAGATACCTCTTACCATTTTAAATATTTGAAAAAATGTATAAATATCAGCAAAAAAATTAATTTTAATTCATATAAAATATATAAATGTATTTTATACACATATATGATATATAATCTTTAATATATCCATCATGTGTGACTTCAGGTAACTTCCATATTTCATGATTATTTTTTCATGAATAAATCTGATTAAATTTATTTTAATAAAGCCCACAGTGAAGAGTGTTCATAGTTTTGTCATTAAGATAAAAGAATCAAATATATTGGGGAGTATGTTAATCTCCCTATTATTTTATAGGTATGTATTCATGCATAAAATATTTCTAAACAGGATAACATATACTAATAAAAAAGGTTGACATGCGATTTACCTAATATGATTATTTTGTGTTTTTAAAAAATGGAGCATGTTTCAAAGACTGCCTTTTGGGTGCACCTAGTATATATGAGGTAGATTCCATACTATAATATCATACTTTTAAATTGTTAAGTCTTAGTTCAATGATAGATCTAATACCAAATTAAGGTTGAGGTAGTATGAAAATAGGGAGGGATCAATTTCCTTTATAAAATAAAAAAATAAAAGGGTTATGTAAATCACAAATTAAAACAAAAAATAAAAATATATAGAGTATCTGTAGAGGAATTATAAAATAAAATAATGTTAAAGAAATGATGGAATTTAAATTAGTAATATAAATAATAATTAAATTATGATATGATAATATTTAGTTCACTATGAAAGCTATGAGATCATGATAATTTCGATACAAAACAAAAATATTGATTTCAAAGTTAATTAAGTGAGTAAGAATAGTGAAATTAGGTGTTTCAAAATGATGTGATTATGATATTTATTGATAAAAAATTATGTAATGTGGAAAATAAAAATAGGGTGAGTGGGATTTGATAGAGGACTTTATCAATAGCTCAATTTTAGACCCTACATCTCTTCCCCTTAGAATGAGACGTTTTCATATTTATCCATTGATTTTAAAAGAGATAAAGTAATAAATTCTTCACATTTCTTTTCAAGGTTGTTATAAGAAACCTCGTTCCTTGCATTAATGGTAGTAAGAACTGATTGAGTAAGATACCGCACTTTTGGGTGTTGGGAACCTAACCCCCTTGCATTTCTCCAATTATAGTAGGAAACCCATTATATAAGGAGATGAGAAGAAGAAAGGTTTTCTTAGAACCATGCTACTAACTTATCTCTCAACAAGGATTGAAATGTTTGAGATGAGAGATATAATAGTAATTTATCAAAGAAAATAAGATTTTGGGGTTTGAAATTGGCTATATAGAGGTAATTAATAGTGGTGAAGATAGACACTTGGATTTTTCATTACCTATTTAAAAACCTATATTCATTCCACAATTATTGAGAGAGCCTCCACTAGACTCTATTTATAGCCTCCAATTCAACATGGAAAATTCTTTAATTCCATGGATTACTGATGCCTCATCAAGCATAGATTGAATTGTATGAGCCCATATAACTTAATAATCTTGACTTGTAGTTCGAACACCACTGGATAATCGGTATGATCCAAATAGGTTTTTGGTTTGAAACTTGGAACTCAGAGACTCCACCCAGATTCCACTAATTGTATAGGAAGAAACACCTAATACCAAATGGAATTCCTATATCACAAGTACTTATGTTCACATGGCACCGACTAGTTGGTTTCTTTTATAAGTTAGTTGGTGCATCCATCTATAAAAAAACTTTCACATGGCCTGTCATTATTTCATCCAATGAGTTTTGTTGATCTAAGATATTTTTCTATGATATTCTCACTTCCATGAAAGAATAAAAAGAACTTAATTTTACTTCCAAAATTCATTTTGATTCCTTTAGGTAATATCCTCTAATGAATTTTTAATTTCATCAGAAAAACCTTGACTCTGTTTGTAATATGTACACTAAAACTGCACAAGAGCCTTAGCCCGGTTGGTAAGGACTTCGTAAGTGCATCCAAATGACCAGGGATCAAATCCAGGTGGAGGTAGAATTTCCAGGGTATTGTATCAGTTCCTGTAGCAGTACTGTAGCAGTTACTGTAGCGGGAACTGTGCGGTAATGTAGCGGAAGCTGTAGCAGGAATTGTTTGGCACTCTAGCCGCCGAGAATATGCCCCCGTTTGGGCCTTCGGGCCACCGATTTGGTCCCTGAGTCTTGTAAGGCCTTCGGGCCACCCAGGCCTTCAGGTCAGTAAGGCCTTTGGGCCACCTCAAGGCCTTTGGGCCACCTTTAGTGAAGATTCAAATCAGACAACCTACAAGGAACAAGCTCTACAAGGAGGATAGGCAAGGAGCATTCACCACAGCAGAGCTAAACGGATTGAAAGAATGAGAGGGTATAGCACATGCCATCGTTACAAGACTGTGCATGCATGGGAAAGCCTAGCCGAATAGCAATGTGAAGGTGGAGAGCTGACTTCACGATGAAGATGCGGGGGATGAGTAGTTCCAAGTAATTAATCTGGGTTTTATGTAATGTTTGAAGCCTACGGGCAATGAATTCCTCTAAGGCGTACGGGCCATGTAATACTTACACCTACGGGCCTTGTTAGGGTTCCACCTCACCCCTTGAAAGGTGGATTATCAAAAATCAATAAAAGAATGAAGTCCTTCGGGCCATTGGAGGTACACTAAAACTCACTTAAATATAATGATTACATAAGAATTGATTGTTTTTTACTAACATATAATAAATCATTATAATTTTTTTGTAATATATTCACCACTTCCAAAAACAAATAAATAAATAAATAAATACCTAATCAAACTAGAGACAAAAAATACCATATCAGTCTCTCAAAATCAGGGATACCGCATAAAATGATGATAGGTAATGTTTAACCCCTTAACTTATATTATTTCTATCTATCTAATCTCATGAACTCTCACACCTCAATTAAAGTTATCAACCTTTCGATTGTAATCCTTATTTATTTCTATTAAGAAAAAATCATCCGTGGAAAATAAAAATCTTTTGATTGTAATCCTCTTTTATTTTTAGTAGAAAAAACACCCCCAAAAAATAATTTTAATAACGGTGATAAAGAAGAACTAAAGAAAAATTGAAAAATATTACCCCATGACTATACTTCTTATCCTCTTCACCTGGAGAAACATAAAATCTCCATGAAACTATCTTACATATTCCATTTTTTATTTTAAATAATATTTCACTACATAATTAAATAATAATATCAATAATTATAATTATATAATAGGAGATAAAGAAAATTCCATCTTGCATAAAACCCACCAAAAATTAGACAGTTGTAACTATTCAATCCAAACAACATCATCAAGACAGAGACAACATAAATATACCACATTTTCAACTCATTTTTATAACACTATATTATTAAAATGGTCCTTATCAAAGTATCTCAAAAGAAACCTAGTAAAAATTTGAAATTATATAACCCAAATCTATAAATAAATACTAATCAACCCTAAAAAAATTTACACCATCTATTGACATCTTAGAAACAACCATATCTAATTACTTAATTAATAATATTAGAATAACTCCTGAAAATGGGAAGGATAGTTTCACTAGAATTCATTCTACTAATAACCATAGTTTTATTGCATGGAATGTATAAGGAAACGTTTTTTAACACAACAAATAATCCATGAATATAAATTTTATGTGATATAAGAGAAATATTGAAATATATTTCTTGAAAATAATATTCATAAATATTATTAAAGTCTTGTACATATTTTTTCACATAATTCCCAAATATTAATAAAATAATTCCTATATTTTCAAGACATAAATCTAACATGTCTTCTTAGGAAACCACCAAAACCCCATAGGATTATGAAAAAACACCGAGGTACTATAAAATCTCACCTGAGATTGATAATGATCCCAAAAATCAATGAGGTGGAGGAATTTATGAATAATGAAATCAATGCACAATATGCCTTTGTTTTCTAAGAATTATATCATTTTATCAGAAGATTGTGGAAAATTAAAAAATATTAAAGATAAAAATTGGATAATACTATAAATATCATAATTCAAATAAATTTTAAACATGGTGTCGACCAATATAATGGTGTGGATATCTCCCCCATAATGATTTCTTATTAATAATCCCTCACACAACTAGATTGTAAAATTACCATTCCATTATATACAATGACCATTTTAAGTCTCTGGTGAAAAGACTAAAATAATATAATAATTACCAACCATGTATTTTTTCTAACTAAACCAATGATTCACTTTTATTTATCTCTCCCCATACCTAATAATTATTTTACAAAAACAACATCTGATCCACATTCACATGAAGAAGTCCCATTTTTCATGTATTTAAACCACTGCCTAATCCATCCCAAAAATATTATGATTAAATAAAACACAATAAAACTAAATCAATGTGGTATATATTATGAAAACGACATAAAAATGAATAAACCAGACAAAAAACAACATGTTATACCCAAAACCCACCATAGTTCACCTCAAACCCACATACTCGCTCATTCAATCCAAAACATGAATCCAAAGTCACTCCTCACTTATCTATCACCACAAATCCAATAAATTATAGAATCAAGAAAACATGAGACTTTATATTATTTAAACTTCAATAGATTTATATCCTTAATAATTAATATAAATAAATAGGAATCACAACCCTTATAAAATTACATTTTATAATATTCATGTCAAAATTATCTAATACACACTACCAACACTCTTGTATCAATGAATTATTTCAATGAAAAATTTGAACATCCAAGAAATATACACAACAGTCAATATAAGAACCATGCTATAAAAAAACCCAAAAACATCAAATAATATACAAAATACCACCTAAATGAGAATATCATAATCATGAAGGATTAAACATAAAAGAGGAAGAAAAGAGCCAACGAGCCCATACCCGAGTGATAAGGGCTCCTGCTTGGCATCCGAGAGACCTAGGTTCCAAACCAGGTAGAGGAAACTTTTCAGGTACTGTAGAAGTACTGTAGAAGTACTGTAGCATTCACTGTAGCAGATATTGTTCAGTAATGTAGCAGTTGGAACTCTTCACCCGATTTGGGCCTTAGGGCCACCGGTTTGGGCCTACGGGTCTCTAAGGCCTTCGGGTCATCAAAGTCCTTTGAGCCATAGGGCCTTCGGGTCACGTAGAAAATGGAGTAGCCCAGTTCACACAGAAAAGGCCCCAGAAGAGGATCAGAGCAACAGGAGTAGCAGCAACCAGATGTAGAGCTAACCGGATTGGAAGAATGAAAGGGTATGGCATCCACCTTTGGGACCAGGCACCGTGCAGCTTTGTACGGGGAAATGCTAACCGATCAGCAATGCAAGGTGGGGAGATAGGTGATCAATGATGCAAAAAGCTTGGGAGGGGAAGTTCATGTGGGCTGGGCCTACGGGTCATGTATTGGGTGTGGTATGCCTCTCGGCCTTCGGGTCAGGTATAGCGGGTTTGTCGGGGTTTGTGCCTTGGGCCTACAGGTTCTGTACGGGTTCCCCTTAAACCCTTAAAAGGGGGATTATCCAAAATAAAAATAAAAAAGAAGGACTTCGGCCCATTCAGGCTGGAAGAAAAGAAAACATTTTCCTCAGTATATCCTAACTCATGTCCTGGAAAACCTTTATTTCTTCCACTAAAAAATAAATATTAAAATAACTCAAATATTTACCCAAAATATCATTTCACATTTTTTACCCTTTATAAATTTAAGGTAAAAATTCCTCAGTATATAGTGCACTTATGTAAAACTTATTTTAAATATTTTGAAAATATGAGAACCAATTACACTATTTAAAAATCAAATTTTATTGGGTATGCACTGAAAGTCACTCTGAAATTTATAAATAACTTTAAAAAATTAAAACACTTATTAAAAATCCAAAATTAAAATAAAAAACTATTATCAATAAATAAATATTAATTAATTTGATTTTAAAGATGAATTTAAAAAAAATTAATCAACCTAAGATATACACACCCTAAAGCATTAACTAATTACCATATAATGATAGATAATAATGTTAAATCTTAGAAAACTTTTACTACTAACATCTCAAAATAATAAAACGTAAAAAAAATAACTCATTTGATATAAAACTTCTTGAATATCTGAAAATTTATCCAAGATCCTTCCTTAATGTATTGATGATTACCACTCTTTTCATGCACAAATTTTGGGATCCAAAACACATAACATCAATTTCATCCATTTCAAAAAATTAAGAGATTTATCCATAACAACCTTTTCCCATACATATACCTTTCCTTATATCTTTAGAAAAATCCCTCACCTCCAACCCAAACTTCAACTAAAAATATTAAACTAGTTATCAAATCCCTCAAAATTAAGAATTCGAAAATTTTTATACTAACTCTTCTTCACGAGAAAGAAAAAAAAATAAACTAAATAAAAAATTCCGAGAAGTGATTTTAAAATAACATTTAAAAATTTAACAACCAACATATGTATAAGGAAATCCTTCATTAAATCAAAAAAACATAATAAGAAATTTCCTTAATGTTAACACTCCCAAAACCCCAATTATCATGATCTAACTTTTGAAGAAAACCTGATTCCAAGGAATTTCAACATGGATTTGGGATCCTAACCAATTCATAAGTAATTTCAGTAACCCTTATCTATTGACAATACTCTAGGATTAATGATCTACTAAGAAATTTTTACATTCCTCATTGTTGAAACATGAAAAACACTATGTCCCATGATATACATTCTTCAAATTATAAAAAATTAACATTTATTTCTCCCATGAAATGTATTCGAATAAATATAAAAAAAATGAAAATTAATTTAAATCACATTAGAAATCATTGAAAATAGAAATATTCTTTAGGTAAACTCATTCACTACAACCTATTAAAAAATTTCATCCTTAAAATAATTTACACTACATAATATACATATCATCATCTCAAAAATTACCAATCTACAAACCATCATCAATGAATAATACATCAACCTTATATTAAATTCTTATCTATGGACCATATCAACCTCCTACCAAGTACGTAACCATTTTCAAGTGAAGTAAAGTAATATTCATTTCAAAGAAATAACATTTCACCCACCTTGTTATATAATTATAGAGCATAGAAAAATGAATTTAATTATAGTATAACATCAAAACAACCAATTTGTAATCAAAACTACACATCCTTATTAATGAAACATTATTATAAATAATACATATCACAATAAAAGAATAAAAAAATAATTATAATAAACACTTATTAAATAATAAAATTATTATTGAAATAATATTCTCATCAATCCTTACTTGAAACAATTCATAACACACTTATATTAGTCACAAAATATGTGTATATCGAGATTCCATACGTTCAAAGTAGTGAAAATAACTCACATATTATTAACCATCTAATTTTCATTATTCATTAATTTTTCTAAATAAATTTCATAAAACTATATATTCTTATTTATATACATCATACTAAAGATTCATAAACCAAAACACCATTCATAAAAGGTTTTAGTCGAAAATAAATTCTAAAATGGTTACATATAGAAAATTTTAATTCATTTGAAGTGTGTGCCTAAATTAACAAAAAAATCATGCTTAATATGAAATCACGTGTATCTTTATTTAATATATTGTTCAAAAATAACATTAAATATTTATTACTCAATAATTTACGTAATAATACCTATAAATATTCTAATATTCAACATTTTTTCAAAAAAATAATTAACTTATATTGAAAGTATAATTATTTTAAACATGTATACTCGGTAACTCTTATGTACAACATATTAAATTTAATATGTAATCTCAGTAGGTAAAATTACAATTAAAACATTTCTAGTATTTTATTGTATAAATAAATATATATCAATTTTTACTATTAGGTTTATTTAATATTTAATCCTCTTATGTATTTTTTTAGTATAATAAATGGCATAATAGCTAAAAGAAAAAATTAAAATTTGAAAACATGATTCTTAAATGATACATTCTCTTATTCTTGAGATATCATAACATGGAAACAAAAAAATAGTCATCAAGGGAATAAGAAATTCAATCTTACATTCATATAACTATGAATACCTCTAACCATTTTAAAATAATATATAATAATGTGGTATTCATAATAATTGTTTATTAAAACATACACATCATAAAGGTGTTAAAACGTAACATGCATTCTAGTATGTTTAATTAAATAAATTAAAATTATGAAATATTTTTTTTAAAATATATATCTTTACGAGTGATCAAAAAAATTCTATATATTATAAACATATTAAAAGGGATGATTGTAAATTTTAAATTTATTATATCATTGATCACAGAATATAACACTTCAATTAAAAACCAAAAAAAATTAAGAAAACTTGAATGATTTTTAAAGTTATTACCATATTCATTTATCTTTAACTACATAATTACATAAATAAATAAACACCAAAAAAATAATTTTGGCACACCTTAGAAAAAAATTTCCTAGAATCTCTATTATAATTATAAACTCATGTTTGTGTTCAATTAATGATAATGATGAAGGTGCCACACATCAGTTCCAACTATATAACTAATCAAATTTTACTTAAACATTTCTAGTAGGAAAACAATGCTTTTACATATGATCACATTGGTACTCTTCTTATTTATTATTCTCTTTAAACCACATCACATGATCTGAATCAAATGATGTTGTTTCCATACATAACAAATGTAACAAACCAGTCCCTAAGATTTAATTCTATCTTAACTATCAAGAATTGTTCTAATTAAAATATTTAATAACCTAGTACTATTGATACCCCACCAATATCACTAATTATATTGTAAGTGGTACTTGAATCTCAACTGCAGCTAGAAATGAGTTGGTGACATGTATAATATTGGGATCTAGTGAGATTGCTAAGAGGTGAAGGGGTGGATTAGTGATCCCATTCTCATTTTTATTGAATTTTAATACATAATTGAACATATATAACATGTTAAGGATTTATTCCACTCATCATTTTGTAACTCATCCACACATCTAATATGAAATATTTAAAATTCTCCATGAATAATGATTTATAAGGATTGGTATCAAGGTAAGCCTACTCCTTACTGTAACCAGTTAAGCAGCCCAGTTAAAAAATCCTTTACCATTTATGTAAGGGGTAAAAAACTGCTAGCCTCACACAAATATTTAAATGATTTCAACCAAATAATCTATGATCCCTCTGATGGATCTTTATACTACCTCACATTATTACTGGACACCAACTAGTTTTTGTTATCTTTATATACAATATAGACTCGGAATGTATTGGAAAAAACCTCACACAATCGTTGAAAATATATCCATCCTCTAACATCATTTTAATGTGTATATTACTACCTCTAACTCCTGATGTAGTCATATATCATCCTTGTTCTATTTATATCTTCATTTTCAGCTCGCCTAGATAATTTGACCTTGTTAGGAATCCTAGTGACAATAAATCATCCTTGTTATATCTTTCCCTCTATTATTTTATTATATAAGAAAATTATATGACTTCACTTTATTCATTTGACACATTGGATCTTCTTGGCGTGTCAATACTTTTCTTTCTCTAACTAAATAATTATTTCTTCAAAGTCTTAGCAACATCGATGTGTTCTCACAAAACTTCATACTTCCTTCTCTTATACATGCACACACACATATATATTTATATATTCACAAAAATTATCATAAATATAACTTACATTAATTAATTATCTTTAAAATATTCAAAAATCAAGGTCTTTAATCTCATTTTAAATTGAGGTAATACCTATCTTTAAATATCCTAAGGACTCGAACAAAAAACACCCATGTTGAATTTAAATTACTTCATCATCAATATCCCCAAAAATATCTTGGATTTAACATCTTAATTAATGTATGAAACACCATGAAACATATTATGATGTATCACTACCCATGTCAAGATTTTATAATTGAGGAACTATCTAAATAGACATTATGAATAAACAATAACAGGATCCATGTAGTAACGATCCTTACTCATTCATAAATAATTAGAGACACAGAATAAAATGATATAATATTTTTAAACACAGTAGTTAACATATATGGTCATTTAATTTGAAACACCCACCAAAATAGACACATAAATTTATTTACACCAATGTGGAATATTCATTTCAAATTTCCCAATGGCATAGTCACCATTTCTTCAATGTAAAGATCCTCATACTATAAAACCCCAAGTTTTTACATTACTTTTTCTTTATAAATAAACTCAATATTCTTTTTCACCCAACACCAAGTTTGAGTGCACCACAATATTTTAACCTAACTGTTTAAAAAATGTATATGAATCATATTAACCACATTTTAATGGTGACCTTATTTTAAAACTAAGTTTTGGAAATTTTATAATTTTTATTATTTAAAATAGACTTCATTTTTTAATTCTGAATATCGAAACTAGCTTAGGGTTAATTTTTGTTATTTTTATGAGTAGTTTCATTTTTTGATGAATAGTGAAACATTCTACATTTCAGTTAAAAACACTCTTTTATTTTATGAAATTATTAATATTAAATTATATTTTCAAATTTTTTTAAAATCACAATATATCAATTAGTAATTTAATTTATTTTATTTTAATCCTTTTATATTAAAATTATATATAAAAACATTTTGAACTTTTGAACGTCTCTTTTTCCATCTTTCTCACCACATCTTGATGATTAGTGTTAAAAATAGTTTTTTCACTTTTGTGATTTGAATTTGAAAAAATGATATAAATGTTTGTATTAAGTATGATATTTAGAGTCTAATAAAATCAAATTATTTTTTATTTTCTGATTTGGAGAATAGTAACTTTTGTAGCTTTTTATTTACCACCATTATTGGTAAATTGGGTAATTAAAGGTAAAAATAATATTATATATTATTACTTTACCCTAACACTTGCCTAAATTTCATTAGCTGAGTGGGTTTCAACAAAATTCAATATTAAGACAAAATTAGAACCTGTTTAACATACTTGGGTGAGAATATAACATTTATTATATTTTATTTTAAGATAAGTTAAAAAGTTGTACTCATATTTTCATTAACTAAATAATTTTTAATATTGGGTTATACTGAAGAAAAATTCAATTATAAATATTCATTTGAAATATAATAAAATTATAATCATTGTTATAATTGAATTTTATTTTTTGGATAATAAATAATTTCATTAAAGGATTTCATAATAATTATGTAGTAATTACTTAATCAATGGAAATATCAAATAAATGAAATTAAAAATATTAAAATAAATATAATTTGACATTATTAATGACATGAACAAATTTTATATATAACCTATATATTTATTGATATATTGGAAGTATTTTTTTTTTGAAGTTATCATTTTGTTATGATATTCTTAAAAATGAAAATAATTAATTGTATCAAAATTGACATAAATGATACTTCAAAAAAAATATTTTATTAAATGTTAAAAAATATATAAAGTTTATAATTAATAAAAATAACAAGGTTAATGTAAAATATTTCATAAATGATTCAATTGGGGTTCTTTTGTCATTTCATATTTACTATATTAACACTATAGTGTGAAAAGACAAGTATTCATGGAAAGAATTAATTTGTTTAACTAACAGTTCAATCCAAAAGATAAAGTTAATATTGTGACCTATAAATTTCTAAAATTAATTATTTGAAATTATTTATACCCATAATTATCTTATATTCTATATAACTCACTTTATGTCTATTTGAAATTGAAAATCAGATTATATTAAATTAATAGTTTTGGAGTTTCCGAAAGTGCCACTGCCCTCTCATATAAAAGGGAACATCTCCTTATCTTTTATTCACACCATTAAAACCATTTTCATGGAAAACCACTTCCAATTTCTCCTCCCATATTCCCTCAATTCATCCAAGAGTCCATAATTTGTGTATAAAGCCGACTTAAGGAGTTCTTTTGTGAAAAAAAGATACCCAAAGAAGAGGTATTTTTTTATCATCTCTTTGAATGTTGTTTCTTCTTAAAATTCTTATTATTATGTTCTTTCTATACTAAGGTATTGAATCTAGTTACATATATATTTTTATAGGTTATAATTTTTATGGGACAACTATATTCTTCCTTTTACCCAACCTACGAAAAACAATATCACCTAGCGTGCATACATACGACTTAATAGCTCCACGATGTGGTGTAATTTGTTTTTCATCACTACTAGTTTTGAATCGGTATAAAAATGAATATTAAGGATATAAATGATAAAGGATAAAAGATATTTATACTCTATAAATAATATTCAATCCAATCCCTTACCCCTTTAGCATTACAAAATGATATCATTGATCGTCCATACACACAACCTACCATCCCAATGACATGATGAGATTCATCCTCCACATTAACCATTCATGAATGAATATAAAAATGTATATAATCATTTAATATAATATTTATGAAATTAATATAATTTTTGATATGAATAAAATATATCATGTGTATAATAAATAGGACTTTCATGATAAACATGCATAGGAAAATAAAACATATTACACCTAAAACAATGGTAAAAATGAAATATTATTAACGAAAAAATTTAAGATGATCATATATGATGTCATAAATATGGATATAGTTATGTTATAATTTAATAACATTATTTAACCATTATATATATGTTTATCACACCCTCAACTAAAGTAAAGTATGAGGTAAGGTTTAATTTTTCAATCTCTTTATTATCTGAGAATGTTTATATATAAGTATTTAATTGGATATATTTATTATCAATGTCCATGTTTCTAAAAAACATATTAAAAAGTTACATAAAAATTTTAAATACAATTTTACCATGTTCTATATTTTATAAAATGGTATGAAAGTAATATTTTTTTCATTTCCCTTTCGATGTACTTTTTTGAAATATTTTACAAAGTATGAGAAGAATGTTTTCTTTATCTTATATGGTGACAGACGCTTTTTCCACCGTCAGGGTGACTTAATATTTTCAATCATCCATTACAAAAATATTAGGTTATTTTAGAAGTTAATTTTTTAATTTATAATTACATGACTTTTTAAATAAATGATTTCAAAATAAAAAGGGCATTTCTCTCAAAATGATTCAATGATTTTATTTGAGTATTTTAATTTATGTCAACATCCTTTGTTGAATATTATGTTTGACTGAGGTGGATTTCTTATCAAAAAATCTATCAAGTTTTATTTAAGTGTTTATGGTTATTTTGACTATATATGTTCTATTTTTTAACCATTCATGGTTTATGGCCGAATTATTCACATTTTGTATGCTAGTTGTTCAATACAAATGTGTATGTTGGTTATGTTTCACCCATTTCATATAAGGAATACACTATACATAGTAATTTTAAAGTGGGGCACACTATATCCCCTTGATAAATCAGTAAATCTCATTAGTCAAATTATATATGGTTTTGGTCGAGTCCCTAACTATTTAATTGTAGATGTCTTGGATGAGGCCTCAACGTTGTGTTTCAGATGTCCCATATTATGCATTCCCTAATTATTAGATTAGTTACTGATATTACAAGTGAATAATCAATTGGTATAATATCCATGTGATTGTTTATGTGGATTATATGATTTATTCTTTCCATGATTATGTTTAAAAGGGTCATTTTTCAGTTTTATACCTTTCCTTAAATGTTTATACTTAATTATGATAGCTTATGATATTTTTTTAACAATTAATGATCATTTTATCTTACCCATTTTTTATGTTTCCTTTTTCACATGATGCAAAGAGGTATTTTAGGATTGATTTCTAGGGATAGAATAAGGGGTTTAAGTGTTTTAAAAGAAGATACCGTGTAGTTTTTTGTTTCAATATTTAATATAAAACTTATATTTGTATGTGGATTTTCTATGTATACTAAAGAGATCGGTCCTTTAGGATTTGATTTCTTGTGACAATGCCTAGGAAATAAAATAATACACTAGATTTGGGATTTTGGTCTCGAGGCAATATAGTTTGTATCATATAAAGCTTAATATAAAATTTGGGAGAAATACTTAGAAATATTTTGATTAGAAAATATTACCCTTAGATAAAATTTGACAATAAGTATAGAAGAACATCCTAAAATTTTAGAAAAATAATAATTATATGGGTCTTTAAATGTAATAAATTCTTTCCTAGATACTATAAGTGGGCGTGGTTCTTCCACAGATGTACCTAGGAGTGACAACACCAACAAGGTGTTCCTGGACTAACATGGGGTAACCAAGTACCAGATATTGGGACATACTATGCACCTGGGTTCACACTCATATGTGATATGCTTAGGATAATTCTCCTTTTCCATATAAACCATTATGACGGATTTAAAAGTAAATATTTTTCCAAAGAAACCATGTTTATGATTGTGAGATTAGATATGAATTTTTAAAAAAATTATGTTTTGTATTTTAAAATTATGAATTATGATTCATAACCTAATCAAGAAAATTTAGTTTTTTAGATATGAATTCAAGAAGAAGAAAAGCAAATCATATCAATGCATGTAATTCATGTAGGTATTTTCTTCCTATTCTAGAAAATGATGTTGGAGTAGGATCCGTAACTAGTGATGAATAACTAATAACTATATTGGGATTGCTAAATCAGGTTATGAATAATATCCTTACCTTTATGGAGTAGCATGATCTATTACCCAGGGGATAAATGTTATAACACTTCAACAGAAAATAGCCTCTGAAATTTAGTGCGATTGCAAATCTATTTGTAGATGAGAAATTCATAAGTTCCTTATCAAAAATATTTATTGCTTCGGATAATAACAAAAGGCATAATGTTTTCTTGGAAGTTTATCATCTCTCAGGAAATTTGGATCAATGGTGGTACTCAATACATAATGGATAATGGAGAATTATGAAATATAATATTGAGGGAATTTAAAGTGCTTTTTCTAGAAAAATAATTTCCTTATGAACAACATGAAGATATGGAATGGAAATTTCTACGTCTGAGAAAAAAAGAAGATGGAAATGTTGCAAAGTATGAAGCTAACTTTACAATGTTATAAAGGTACATTGAAAACAATATATATAACTAAAGTAGCAAGATTAGTCGATTCTTTGATAGGATAAAAGAATTCTTATGAAGGGCACTAGTCTCCCAAAATTTCTCATCAAATGAAGATATAGTCTCATGTGCTATCAAGATAGAAAAGGAGTTCTCTAAGTCTTAGGACATTAAGGGAAGGCAAGAAAATATAATGGTGGAATAGAAAATAATGGATAAAGTGAAGAAAAGAAAAGGGAATTTTCTAACATATGATACTTGTAGAGGGGAACACCATGTATCCTGGGAAAAAGGAGAAGGAGTTTGTTACAAGTGTGGAAAAAAGGCCATCAAGCCTAAGATTGTAGGGGAAATAATGAATCACATAATGTGTAGTGCTTCAATTATAAGGATATTGGACACTATACACATGAGTGTCCTAAGAATCGTAGAAATTTCCCCTAAAAATCCAAGGGAGCAAGGCCAAGCTTATGCAATCACAACTGTTGAGGTTCATGTTTCTAATGATGTGGTGATAGGTATACTCATCATCTCCTCAAACATATTTAAAGATTTATTTTATTCTCTATCATCGCATTATTTTATATCTTTTTAGTTTATAAAGAAAATTAAACATTTCCCATTTGATTCAATTAGGTAATTTTTAGTCTAAACTCCAATGGGTAGTATTATTAAAACAAAAATATGTTGATCTATCCCCTTTATGACACACAAACGTTATTTAGTAGCTGACATTATCATCATACCTATGGTTCAATTGGATATAATCCTCAATATGGAATGTATTTCAAACAATGAAAAAATATTTATTGAAAAAGAAGAAAGTTATGATTTTTTAGGTAGAATAAGATCAATTTTATTTGAAGCAGAAACATCACCATTTGATTCTTATCTAGATCCACCCCCATAATATTTACTGATCGAACTTCTCAGGGAGGAAGATAAAACAACTTCAAGGAATTAATAAATTAATTATAAAATTTAAAATGTACCTATTGTAAAATAATACATTTATTTACTTTCTAGGGAAATTCCGGGATACCCTCTATAGTGTGAATTTTAGTTTTATATTGATTTAATCCATGATGTAAGACTAATATCCAGGACCCCCTATAAAATTTCCATGTGGAATTGGTGTAACTGATGAAAAAATTGGATGATTTGTGTAAAAAGGGATTTATTCACCCTACTATTTCTCCATGGGGACTACATGTTATCCTTGTAAAGAAGAAATAAGGATCCATGAGACTGTGTATTGATTAAGGGGAAATTAATGCTATTATAATAAATAAAATGTATCCTTTACCTCATACTAATGATTTATTTGATCAACTTTAAGGAGCACAATTATTTTTAAATATTGACTTTGTTTTGGATAATATCAATTATGAGTGAAAAAGGAAGATATTTTGAAGATAGATTTTCAAACAAGTTATGGACATTACAAATTTATAGTAATTCAATTTCGATTAACGAAAACACCCTCGATTATTTTGGATCTAATGAACACTGTATTCAAGTAAAATATTGATTATTTTTTTGTGGTATTCATTGATGATTTTATGGTATATTCTAAAAGATATGAAGATCATGACAATCACTTATAGATCATTCTTAATACTCTTATAAGGGAATAAATATATGGTAAATTTAGAAAGTGTGAATTCTAGATTTAGGAAATTTCATTTCTTGGTCATATTGTCTCCAAGTATGGAATCTTTGTTGGTGTAAATTAAAAATCAATCCAATAATTTCATTCACCAATAAACATAGCTGAGGTATATATTCTTATTGGTTTAGCATTTTACTATAGGTGTTTCATTCAGAATTTTTTCCGATTGGCTAACCTGTTAACCAACCGCTAGTGTAAATGGATTAAGTTTGTGTGGAAAAAAAAGAATGTGAAGAATTTTTTAAAGAATTGAAGAGAAGATTAGTAAATTATCTTATCTGAAATTTACCGTCATGAAATTTTGTATTTGGGATTTATTGTGATTAATCAAGTAATGAAATTGGTTGTTCCCTTATATATAATGATAGAGTCACTACATTAGCATCAAGGGAGTTAGAAACACATGAACAAAACTTTTCAACTCATGATTTTCAGTTAGTATCTATAATTGTTGATATAGAGACACTATCTCTATGTTGAAATATGTAAGATATATATTTATATATATCACAAGAGTTTGAAATCTATATTATCATAGAAAAAACTCAATATGAGGTAATGGAGATGGATTGAGATACTCAAGGATTATGATTGTTCGATACACTATCATCTAGAGAAGTAAAATAAGGGGGAAGATACATTGAGTAGGAAGGACCATGGAGTTATGAAAAAAATTATAATTGAAATGGACCTTATGTTCATGGATCCTGTAATGATGGATATGGAAATTATCAAGGAAGTTGAAACATCGCAACTTTTTAAAATGTTGCAAAACTATATTTATTAGAAAGGATAAAAAGTTCTCAGTCTGATGATGAGTACTTTCAAAATAAAATTAAAATGGTATATGATGGGATATTGATAAACATAAAATATGAAAATCAAAATTATAAATTTGGAAGGAATAATTTTGTTCCCTCTATACCAGAGATAAAAATAGAATAAGTAGATGATGCTCATAGATCAAATTTATCTATAAACCCCGGTAGCACAAAGATTTATATATATTTGAAGGAACATTTTTTGTGGGACAATATGAAGTGGGAAATTGCTGACTATGTGTCAAGATGTCTGGTTTTTGAATAAGTGAAAGTTTAGAGACAACATCCTAGAGGATTTATACAACCTCCTCTAATAATGTTTTGGAAATAGGATAATATTATGAAATATTTTGTCGTGGGAAAACAAAAGACTCTGATAAGGAATGATTCTATATGAGTTATTGATGATCACCTTACCAAATCAGAAAATTTTATTACAATAAGATAACATTTTACTCTTGAATATTTAGTAAGATTTTATATTAATAAGGTGGTAGTACTTCGCGGTGAACCTTTATTAATTGTGTCTAATCATGATCCTCATTTTACATCAAAGTTCTCGAAAAGTATTTAGAAGGCCTTAGATACTGAGCTTAATTTTAGAACTACCTACCACCCTCAAATTGATGGACAATCCGAAAAGACTATTCAAAATTTAGAATTCAAGTTGATGTCTTGATCATATGACTTTCAATGTATGTGGGATCGGTATTTACCTCTGGTAGAATTTTCTTATGATAATAGCTTCCATTAAAGTATCCAAATGTAACCTTATGGAGATTTTTATGGCAAGAAATGACATACACCCACTTGTTTGAATGATGTGTGTGAAAGAAAAATCATAGGCCCGTAACTTACTCAGGAAACAACATAAAAGGTGAAAATTATTCAAAACCATATAAAAAAAGCTCAATGTTGGGAAAATATTTATGATAATAACCGAAGGAAGGATTTGGAATTTCATATGGGAGATCATGTTTTCTTGAAGTTATTTCCATGAAATTGTGTAATAATATTTGGTAAGAAAGGAAAATTCACTCTCTGGTACATCATATATTTTGATATTCTAGAACAAATTGGAGCTTTATCTTACCATTTACCAATGCCAAGAAGTCTCTCAAAAGTTCATGATGTGTTCCACGTATCACTCTTAAATAAATACATGCCAGACCCAATACATGTTCTCACTAAGGAAGAAATAGAACTGGAACTTGATCTGTCATACTATAAAGATTCTTTTAAGATTCCTGATGCTAGAGATCAAGTGTTGATGAAGCGGAAATCACGACTAGTAAATTTTTTTTGGATAAGACATAAAATAAAAGATGTGACATGGGAACCTGAGGAACTTATGATGAAGAACCACCCGAATCTTTTTATGAAGTGATATTATAGAAATTTATAGGTTGATATTATTTGAAGGTGGGAAGTATATAACACCCAAAGTTTTCATGGTATTTTTTCTTTATAAAAAAATTCAAATCGTGTGTTGCACACAACACTAAGTTCAATCACACCACAATCATTTAACCTACCCATTTAAATGATGGGTATGAATCCTATTAACAACCTTTTAATGGCACAGATATTTTAAAACTATATTTTTGAAAATTTTTAAATTTTATTCTTTAAAAGAGACTTCATGTTTGAATTCATAATATCAAAATTCTCTTAGGGTGAATTTTTTGTAATTTTTTGATAGTTTTCATTTTTTTAATGAATTGTGAAAAACATTGAATTTTAATTTAAAAATTCATTTTCATAGAAGTAATTATTAATGTTAAATTATATATTAAAATTCTTTTAAATTCAAAATAGATCAATTATTAATCCAATTTAGGTCATTTTAATCTTTTTATATTGAAATTGGATATAAAATTTTATTAAAATTTTGAACGTCTCTTTTACCCGTCTTCTCTCCACAACTACGTGATTAGTGTTAAACATAATTTCTCCACATATGTTATTTGAATTTCGAAAAAAAATCATAAAAATTTGTAATCAGTATGATATTTAGAGTTTAATAAAATATATTTAACTTTTATTTAGTATTTATTGAATTGTAAATTTGGTAACTTTTTACTTACAATGGTTGAGGGTTATTCGGGTAATTAAACGAAAATATAATATTATAAAGTTACCCTAAAACATGCTCTAATTTCATTAGATTAGTGGTTTTTTGACCAAAATCATCCATAGGAAAAAATTAAATCCTTTTTATGCCACTTGGGTGAGAAAATATCATTTATTATATTTTATTTTATGATAAGTTAGAAATGACATACTCATATTTTTATTCACTAAATAATTTTAAATATATGGTTCTACTATAGATAAATTTGACTAAAAATATTCATTTAGAAGGTAATAAAATTATATCATTTATGATAATTTATTTTTATTTTTTGTAGAAGAAATAATGTAATTAAAGCCTTTCATAATAATTAAGCAGTAATGTTTTAATCAATTGAAAATTCAAATAAATGACAATAAAAATATTAAAAAAAATAAACTTTGTCAAAATTAATGAAATCCACAAATTTTATAGATAAAATAGATATTTTAGTGATATATTTGAATTATTGTTTCAAATTTATCATGTTGTTATGATATTTTTAAAAATTAAACTAACAAATATTATCAAATTTGTCATAAATGATAATTTAAAATAAATAATATTGTATTAAATGTCATAAAATTCATAAAAACATATAATTTGGAAAAATAACTAATATAATGTTAAATATTCCATAAATTATCCCATTGGGGTTCTTTTTCCATTTTATAGTGAATATATTAACCCTATTGGGTAAAAATACAAGTAGTCATGGTAAGAGTAAAATTATTTAACTGAGGGTTAAAGCCAAAATATAAGGTTAATATTGTGGCCTAAACATATCTAAACATCATTGATTGAGAGAATTTACACCCAATATCATATTACCCTTGAACTAACTCACTTTGTATTGATTTTAAATCAAAAATAAATTTATATTAAATAAATATTGTTTGAATTTCCAAAAGTGCCCCTCCCCACTCTTGTAAAAGGGCACCTCTCCTCTTTTATTCACTTCTCTAAATCCCATTGGATCAGACTAAACCAACCCATTTCTCCTCCCAACTTCCCTCATTTCATCTAATAATACAGAATTTTGATATAAAGGCATCCTAAGAAGTCCCCTTGTTAAAATCAAAAGGAGATACTTGAAAATGAGGTAATTGTTTTATCAACTATCTCAAAGTTCTTTTCTTCTTCTACTTATTCTTCCTATGTTTTTTACATAACAATGTAATTAATATAGTATAATATATATTCTATGATTCCATTATTATTATGGGACAACAATATTTATCCTTTTTCTAATCCTAAGAAAAAAATATCACCAGGTGTGTGTACGTATGACTTATAATCTTCATGTTGTGGTGTAATTTTTTTTCATCACTAATTTATTTTTATCGGTGAAAATATTAATATAGATGATATAAATAATAAATAATGGATTATATTAATTATTTATAATTAATATTCCATACAATACCTTACCCCATTACCATTACCGAATGATATGATCGCTCATTTGTACGTATGGTCTACTGTCCCTAGTAAGCGATTAGATTCGTCCTCCACGTTTACCATTCATGAATGGTTATAAAAATTTATATAATTATTGAATAAAATATTTATGAACTTAATATAATTCTTTATTTGAATAAAATATATCTCTTTTATAATAAAAGATACATACATGAAAAAATTCATAGGAAAATGAAACAGTTAACACTTGAAATGATGGTAACAAAGAAATATTATTAACAAAACAATATAAAAGAATCATATATGATATTGTAAATATTCTTACGGTTACGGTATAATTTAATAACTTTATTTAACCATTATATAGGATATTAACACACCCTTAACAAAAGGAAAGTATGAGTTAAGGGTTAATTTAACAATCTCTTTATTATTCAAGATTGTATATATGTTAGTTTATACTGGAAAATGCTTATCATCCATATACATGTTTCATATAAATGTATTTAAAATCCTATGAAAATGTTAAAAAACATTTTTACCCATGTTCTACTTTTTATAAAATGGTATAAAAGGAATATTTCTTTTCATTTTCCTTATGAGGTACTATTTTTGACTATTTTGACAAAGTGCGAGAAGAATATTTTTTTAACTCATATAGCGTGAGAGGATTTATCCTTCTTCATGATCCCTTAAAATTTTAAATATTCCTTTACAATATAATATGGTTATTCTAAAAGAAAATTTTCCATTTATAATTGCATGAATTTTTAAATAAATGACTTCAAAATAAATACGGTATTCCTCTAAAAATATTTCAATGATTTTATTAGAGTAAATCCATCTATGTCAATATAATTTATAGGATATTATGTTAGACTGGGGTTTATATCTTAAGAAAAATATATCATATTGTATTAAAGGTTTTATTATTAGTTTGATTGTTGATGTGATATTTTTTATACCATTTATGGTTTGTAGTTTAAGTATTCACATTTCGTATGCTAGTTTTTTCAATACTAATATGTATGTTGGTTATGTTTTCCCCATATCATATAAGGAATTCATTGGGCATAGTAAGTGTCAGGAGGGGACTATTTTGTCCCCTATATAAATTGGTAGGTCCCATGAGACAAATCTTATTTTGGATGAGGCCTAACCATTTTTTTGGATGTCTTGGTAGAGGCATCAACGGTATGTTTCGGATGTCTTGCATTATGCATTCCCTCATTATGCGATTAGTTATTTATATTAAATGTGAATATTATACTATTATAATATCAATGTGAATGTTTATATAGAATTATATGATTTATTATTTCCATTATTATTTATAAAATTATTTTTTTTATTTATATATATTTTCTTAAATGTTTATTATTAATTATGATGGCTTCCGCTATATTTTTTTTACCCTTACTGAGAATTTGACCTCACCCATTTCTTATGTTTCCTTTTTACTAGGATGTGAATTGGTATATTATGACTAATTTATAAGGATAATCTAAGGGATATAAGATTTTTCAAGTGATATACTATGTATTTTTTTTAAGATGTAATTTAAAAATTATGTTGGTGTCTAGATTTCCAAAGTCTACTAAACTGATTGGTACTACCGGATATTATTTCTTATGATCATGCAAATATAACAAAATAATAAACAAGAATATGTCTTCTATGGTCGGGGAATTATGCAAGATGACTAGATTTATTCTTGATGGGTCTTATTTAATATCAAAGCTTCACCTCTATTTTGATGGTTTTATTCTTAGTAATTGGCATTATGGTCCATTTTACTAATAATCATATTTTATTTATGAATATGAAAACCAAAAAATTGATATAATCATATCTCTAATGCTCAATAATATATTTTTTTTGAAAATATAAACATATCTTAATTTAACCTCAATAAATTATCATTATGAATGTATGGGTGTCCTTTACCTATGTAATGAATTTCTCTATTGAGCTTGAAAAAACTTTCAATAACAATGATGCAATACTAATAATATCTAATTTACCTCGATGTAACAAATGGAATACCCTTATAGAGCTAATAAAACCTACATATGGCCATTATGAAGCATTAATTAACCTTTATGTTGCACTCGGTTTATAAAATATTCATTCTTTCAGCTCACTTATACATTGACGTGATTAATTCTGTACACCTAAATAGATTGTATGTTTCTATAATTACCTTTACACAACTTCTAATTTGATGTGTATATTTATATGGATCATGGTATTTTGGGATGAACTATATAAAATGTTTAATTACACATACAAAACATGCTAAAAATAATTTACCTTAATATAAGTATCCATTTTCACTCAAAATCAAATTTTTCCCTTTCTAAATCAATCCTGAGACCTTCCATCTTGTGTAAAATGTTGTAAAAGATGTTCTAAATGTTAGTAGTTACATTTATATTTAATATCAACACACCATTCATCACTTTGATAATGGATAATTCATTAAATCTACCTAGAAATGGTCTTTAGGAAGCTATACAGACTTTCCATTCCATTTATGATGGCATGTCACTCAAAAACTTGTGTACATCTCTTTAACACATATTGATAGCTTCTCCAACCATTTTTACTAACCCAAATACAATTTTAAATGGGTGCTCCAATCTCCCCTATTTTAATCGACTTAAATAACACCAAACATATATATACAATATGTGTGGATGTTTCTATGTCCACCTTGTTGAAAATGAAATTAATATATTTTGTAAATGTTTTATCACAGATATTTTCTTCTTATTCTCCTTTGAAAAAATTGATATTTCACCACCATTTCTGTATTTTTGTAGATTTGAATTACAAGATGATTAAATTATTAGATACGATTCAACCACATAAAACATATCTAATATGAGTTAGTTAATCTTAGATATGTCTATGTGGGCTAAACTATTCTAGAAAACAAGATATACATCACTAAAAAATCAATCCAAACTAGAAATTCTAATTTATATGATATAACTCTCAACTTCCAACTATGGTTCTATTTAAAATAGATTTAGTAATGACATTTAGACTTCACACATCTAAATAAATACATTACAGTGTTCTATTTACAGATAAACAAATCTAGATTTTTCAAACCAAAAACATCAACTAACACTCCCCCCTTTGTGTACACATTTTTAGTAGTCATAGTTCAGGGTAGAAAGTATGAATGGAATACCTTGATATTTAGTTTTACAATTTTATTTATAAAATTAAATATTTTATGACTTAACTCACCTTTAAACCCTTTATTCCGATTTTTCTCCCCAAAAAGGGATGAACTCATTTTCTCTTAATCAAAGTAGTAATCATGTTCCATGATTGGTAAATGGCCCCGTTATCCAGTTTTGATAGCCTCATATAGTTCCCCCATTATTTTATTTCCATCAATTAATGGATGATTGTGTAATAAAAAAATGAAATAATAAGGAGGTCCCTTGATCTTTTTTTAGGGAAGAAAAAGTTGAGATATGTCCCTCAAATATGATCTTCCATACATCCCAGCATCATCATTGGGGTTATACGTCAATTGAATTTTCATAAAAATCTTATTATTTTTATTTTTTGAGAACATGTTATTATTAATATTCTCTATATGCTTCTACTGTGGGGAATAATTCATTGAACAATGAATAAAGGAACATGTATTTAATTATTATATCACTTTATTCTTCATAATTTCCTTTAATCCAAATAGGAATGTCATATAATCCTTTGAAACATGACCAATAACCTTGTATCTCCCACACATCTCCTTCTGATCATCAATTCTTGTTCTCTGATCCTTCTTATCTTTATTAATATGTCAATACTTCTTTAATGAAATCACAACCCACTATTTTATTAGGTATGTACATATACTTGTTTTCTTTTAACTCTTATCCAATTTATATTTAGTTATTCAAACTATTTATTAGTCCTTAATGGGTCAATGAATTGTGCTTCAGTATTGAGGTAACTGTAGACAAAGGAACATAGTTAGAAAAGCTACAGGGGATCCACCTGTAAGTTCATGATGGATACTAGCTAGTCAGTGGACTGACCTAGGCTATCTTTGGATATAGGAAGTCCATTAGCAAGTTGGTAACCATCCATCATCCCAACAGTGGAAATTATTGGCTAGATACATTTTTCCTACAACCATCGGATCCCTACCTGGTTACCACTTTCCATCTTGTGATGCAGTAGGGGTTAGGAATTATAAGGTAAATACTATATTTTTTTATTTTAAGACACCCTTTGTATTCTTACATCCTCATACAATAATAATAAATAAAAAATTTCATTATAGTATCCATCTTCGATGTTCTTACCTCACTAAAAATAAATCCTTGGCTGATCAAACACATTTCATTTTAGTGGATTTCTAATCAGCGAGTCTTTCATTTTTTTCCATAGTATCTCATATCCTCATGTTCCTTTATTGTGGTCAACTAAAAAGACCCCATTGAATTATTAAATAATAAATGTTAATTATAGTTTTTGGTTTCTATGACTCTTACTTATCTACTTATTTCTAGTTAGTGGATCCCATTTCTATTTGTTCATGTTTTTTAAATTGAGGTTGGTAGTTGAATATGACTCCCCTATTTAATAAAGTATAGTTTTTTCTCTTATTTAGAATTTTTTTTCTAAAATTATTTTTAAAGCACGAAATGTGATCTCTTGGAAATAATTTTTGAATGGAATGATAAATGATAAAAAAAATACTTTTTCAAAGAATATTTAATCAAATAATGTGATCCTACAGTGAAAATTGGTTTCAAATTGAAACTATTGTTTTGAAGTAATCTAATTATTCTTGATGTTGGGATTGATATGGAATTCTATGTTTAAATACACTTTAAAATTATCAATTTTGAATCAAATGAGTTTTTTTCAGAATCGTTGATAATTTTTTAATGATATTGGTTAGACATGGATTTTAAAAGTGTGATTTTGGGCTAGTTATTAAAGGAGTCATGAGACCAATGATTGATGTTTTATATACCATGAATGAATAATTGATTGAATCTTATAGACATAGGGAAGTTAAGAGTGTGTTATGTGAAAATCTCACTAGGCATGTTTAATTCTACCAAGTAGTCAAATTGATTGTGAAAACAATAAAAAATAATTGATGAGGTACATAGATAATTGTAGGGGCGGAATTATACCCCCTTGGCTAGTAGTCTTAGGGTAATGTGCACACCAGGTGGCCTTTATCATGGAAAGTGTGAGGATGTGTGATACTTAATCTAATACACTCCGAAACTCCTTCACCATAGTGCTAGGATTTATAAAAAATATATTCCCCGTATGTTTTTTTAGATGATGCTTTATAAATGCATGTCATATGAACATATTTTCATAAAAAGTTTTTGAAATATTTTTTTGATAACTTTTTTTGAAATTTTAGGAAAAAATATCATATAGACTATGAAAATGGTTATCATGAAATGTTTTATTTAACATTTTAAATATTTGGATTATTTAATATAGAATAATTGTGAAACAATTAGCGGGATCCTATTGGCCTTATTTTCACAAACCTTATTTTTTCAATTAGGAATATGTAGTCATTGTATTTTCAGTTTTGGGTAAAGTCAAGGAACCTCTTAGAGGCAGTGGGTATTGGGGATAAAGTGACTTGTGATATCTTCAGTAACATGTGGGGTGAGTGACCATGGATTTCTCAAATATGGATTAATTTTTATTTCATTATCTTGATTATTTTTTGATATGGGCTTAATTTTTCATCTTTATTCAATATATTTGGTCTATATCATGTTGTAACTTGATTCATTTTTTGAATTAATGATTTTTCAGATAATATATTATAGTGAATTTTATCCCAATGTTTATTCATGATTCCAAATCACTAATAGGATACCCCTAGGGATTAAGAATTACCAACAAGTTTTAATTTCCTGAACGTAGTTCACTCATAAGTAACGAAAATGGGTTAGTAAAATTTCCTCAAGTTCTTATCCCTATATGTGAGAGGCTTCTGACTAGTAGTAACAGTCCAAGGCGGTATAGTGGTGATACTATACCTTCATGTTCAGAGTAATAAAATAGTGTAAAAAAAGGATTAATAGTAGCATCATAATATCAACTAAAAATAGATGATAAATCATCTAGATAAAATAACCATTCATTGTTAGAAATATAATGTACCATATACAAAATGATGTAATATCATTACTCTAAACAAAAAAAGGAAGAGGAAAACATTCCAGTATGTACATATACATACAATTATATCAAAAGAATCAAAAATACCAAAATATTATCTCCTGGTTACATCATGAGCCATATCTTATTCATGTGCTCTGATTTTACAATCAAATGAAGCATAAAAAACTATAGGATTTCCCTTGTCCTTACCCCACAACCATGAAGTCTGTTCATGTACCAAATGGAATCCCGAACAGGGTGTGAGATATAGTCAATAATCCATCACTAATGGGATCTAGAACTACCCATACCATACATGTAATATGAGTAGTGTGTATATATAATAATGGAAAATAAATAATGTAATTTCTAAAGGTTTTGATCTGGTTCCAGAAAGACACCAAGCTAACACTACATGTTTCATCCCATACTGGGAAACCTCTAAAAAATATACGAATAAACATATGAACATCATTGTATATTCATTTATTGATATATATTCTCTATATACATAATTATTTTTACAGATATATATTTAAATATGCAGTGATATCCTAGAGATGAGTCATAATTCGGGCATCCCTTACTAGACACTAGAGTCTCATAAAGTAAAAGGGTACATCATGCTCGAGTATCATGAATCATAACGGTCTTTATTCCCATGTATCATAGGTATATGTGATTCCATTTCTGATTATCATATCAATATGGATTACATTACAAAGTATCAAAAGTATAAGGGACATCATGCCTATGTATCATAAGTGTATGAGACTTTATGCCTAAATTTCACAAGTATATGGGACACCATGCCAAAGTACTAAATGTATTGAAGACTCTTTTCCGGGAAATCACAAAACCATATAGTCATATAGACTTTATATTTTTTTAATTATCCACATAAACAAGAACATAATAATTATTTATGTAAAATCACATGACCCGGTCATACCACTCGCTTTCCATTTAATTCATTCTGGTTTTTACATTTATGATTTAGTCCAAAACCACAAAATATGTGGTTTGGCCACATGAGAATTTGTAATATCAAGGGTAATGTTAGAGGCACACCTCAAATGGTGGTTTTAGTCTATAGGAAGCTAATCCAACATGAATAAGATGGTATGGGGTCATTTCTATCTAAGATAACAACTTAAACATAGGGTAAGGGATTTTTTATGACAACACATTGAAGATATGTCATGTGTCACCAAGAAGGATAGTATAAATAAAGAAGACATTATGGATAATTACTATACCCCAAACCTTATGGTGGTATAGGAGTACTCATCCAGTATCAGCTTCTAATTCGAGCTAGAATGAGAGGAAATGTAGAAATAAAAAAATCACTAAAAATATGGCATATTATGTCACACCAATATAGAATTTAATATGCTGAGATAAACTAATAAAATAAGGAAGCAGATCAAAAATCTTATTGATGAGAATCTAACATGAAAAATAGTGGTCTGATAAGAGTCTAGATGAGAATGTTACCACAAATCCTAGGTTGAAGTCAAAGTAAAGTTACATGGAAGGAGAGGAATTTTTTAGATTATAAGAATTAATAAAATAAGTGTTATTCCCCTTTAAAAAATCCACAATATATTCATGGAAATAATATTTTTTGTGTCAGCTAGATATCAAGCTTTCATTTGAGGAAAACCCAATTCCCATCACGAATGAGGTACGGCCTCTCCAATTCTTGTTGTGAATAAAATTCACATCTACTGAAATGTGTAGTTACCACTACCCTTAAAGAGGATTTTAGACAATATACAAAAAATATTTGGATGCAATAAAATTCACATCATGAATTTAGTCTTATGGCCAACTACATCTCTCTTCTCCCTTCTTCCTTAAAACAATCTAACTGGCCTAAATGAACAATCTCAGGGTATAAGTCCAAAATAACAAATTATCAAGGGTTTACCAATAAATAAAGTTCCATACCTAAAAGGAAAAATCTCAAGTTGTTAAAGCCTACCCTGATTTGGAAAACTCATCCTAAATTTGGTCTTCTAAGGGAGGTAAGGCATCATATAAGAACAAATATATCCACTGATCATACATATTTTCCTCTCTTTCCCAAGTCTCGTCCTGAACTCTGATGTGCTTCCACAACACCCACACAAGAGGGAATATCCAGCCATAGAGAGAATTTGTGCCCTGCTCTATAATAAGGATCCAATGCACCTCAAAAGTCACATCAACCTCTGACTAAATATCATTAAGAAGAAATATGTGAGTCAGGATTGAATAGTAATGATGTAACTGAGACACATAGAACACATTATTCAGAGATTTAAATCTATCAAGGTGTTATATTGGATTAGAAAAAAGTTTTACCCCCACCAAAAACATAAAAGATTAAACAAAATGAGGATACATCTTACCTTGCTTCCTAAACCATCAATTTCTAATACTAGTCGAAACTCATAAGAATACCCAATCCCAAACCTCTAGCTCTAGTTGTCATTAACGGTAGATGGAATTTGATTTTTTACCGAGACTGGGTTGTATCCATTCACCTCCTGATCAACTTGACATGCTCTAATGTCTCAAGAATGATATGAGGTCTAAGTAGTGTGGCCTTACCCGCCTCTAACTAGCACATTGGTGATTGGAATGGCCTACCATATAATCCTCATAAGGATCCATTTATATCATCCCATAAAATATATTATTGTATGATAATTTGGTTATAGGTGTATATTTCTCCAAAGAACATTCAAAATCAAGAAAGTATGATCTAAGAATGTCTTATAACACCTTTATTGACCTCTCAGACTACCCTCCAGTCTAAGGGTGGTATGTTGTACTCAAAAGTAAATTTATACAAAACACCCTATGCAACCATTTCTTGAACCTAGAAGTTAAACGAGCATCCCTATTCAATACAGTAGTCTATTATAATCTATAAAAATGATAATCACTCAAACATAGATCCTACAAATCTCAAACACCAAAAAGGGATTCTTAATTGGTAAGAAGTGAGAGGCATTTATGATCCTGTTGATGATCACCTATACTTCATAATTTTCTCAAGGGGGCCTTGGTATGCAAGTCAAAAGTTCTATGGTAATGTTATCCAATTTACACTCAATAATGTGCATCGAATGAAAAATCATTTCTGGTCGATGGGGTTCTAACTTTACCTTCTTCTAGGTAGAACACGTAGTAACAAAGCCATCTATCTCACTTTTCATAACAAGCCACCAGTATTAGAGACATAGATCATGGTACATTTTTTGGTTATACTATAGTGTACCGCCTTTGTAGAATCTTGAGAATTCAAAATTATTTCCACTCAGATGTATATAAGATCCCTAATGTATCCATGGATTCACAATAACTCATCCTTATAAATGATCCATCCTAGAAATGGGTCCTCAACTAAAACACTCAAAATAATCCCTTGATATCTGATAACTACCTCATCTTCACTCACTAAAAAAGTAAAGAGTTCACTAATAAACCTGAAATGGTAGGATATCAATGATGGTCATTTACCTCAAAATGCATCTTGTAGAATAGATCCATAAGATTCCACTCACTACCGGCCACCAGCACTGTCTATGTTTGAGTCCTCTAACTCAAAGAATATGCAACAACATTTCGTTTTCCATGCATATAAGTAAGAAAAAAATTTAGTGATTCTATGTATTCAACCGATCAATTCTATCAAGGATATAAATAAAATTTGTTAAATATATAATTTAGTGTTCTTTCATTTTTATGCACACAAAAAACACTCAAAAATAAAATAAAACCTCTAATAATGTAATACATGAACCACAACTGCCATCTCGAGATCGTATGTCAGGTAATTCCTCTCATATGGTCTCAATTGATGAGACCCATATGCCACAACTAGATCATCCTTTAACAGACCTACTCATATCCTAATGAATGATGTATCAAAATTTACATTATAAACTCTTATTGGATACGGTGGAATCAGGATCGTTACTAAAACCTTTCTCTCTTTTAACCCATGAAAGGCTATGTCCCAGGCTTCTAAAAACATGAAATTTACACCCTTCTTTGTCAATCCTAGTAGAGATGATTCTGTCATGAAAATTTCTGAATAAATTTCTAGTAATATCCATCCATCCCAAATAAACATTTTATGTCAAAAAAATTCTTGGATTACTCCCACAAAACCATGTCACTCGCCTTCTTAGTTTCAAAACACTTTGGAACTTGAACTAATATGACCTAGGAAGTGAACCATGTTGATCCACAAGTAGAATTTGGTGATAATGGGTTATAAGTGTGTCTCTCTCAGTGTATTAAAAATGATATAAGAATTTTTAAATGGTAATTTTGAGTAATAAAATACAATATGATATTATCCTCAAAGACTCACATAAATGATTCTAGATATGGGTGGAAAACTTGATTCATCAAATCCATAAAAATATTTGATATGTTTGCAAGAACAAACAACATAACAAGATGCTCATAAGTACCATACCTACTAAAAAATGTTTTATGATATATGTATAAATCTCTAATTCACACTTGATGAAATCCAACCCTAAAATAGATCTTAGAGAAAACCCTTACTCCTTTGAGCTAGTTGAAGAGGCCTCCAAAACAAGGTAGTAGATACTTGTTCATAACCATTAGTTGGTTCAACCGATAATAACCCATGAACATTCTGATGGTACCATCTAAAGTTTTTTAGTGAAATGGATAGGTGAACCCTATAGTGACAAATTTGGTCATATAAAACCCTTATACTTCATATCCTCTTTCAACTACTGGAAAACCAAAAACTCAATACTATCAATCCAATAGGAAGGGATGGAAAGTGGTGCATCTCCTGGAACTATCTTTATAGAAAAATCTACCTCTATCTTAGGAGAGAGTCTAGAATATTCCTCAGGAAATACATACCTGAAATGATCTACTATATAACATGAATCAACCTAGTTTATTACATAATTCTCCATATAATGACTTGAAATTTGGGTTATCACTCCACATACCCTATAATTATACGGTCTATCACTACTAAAAAATAGGCCAGTAATAGCTCTAGAAATGGGCTTTATCATCTCTAGAGAAGTTTTGACTACCTGAGCAAGATTAAAATCCATAGTCTTCTATAATGGATAAAAAATCTCTAAAAAGGGATACTTTATCTGTGGTAAAATAATCACTAATAAATGGATCCTTTATCAGTGCATTTAGAAGAACTGATAAAGGACCATATTTATCAGTTCTTTTGTTTAGGTCCATTAAAGGCCCCATTTATCACCGCTTATAAAAGAGATAATAAATGGTAACTTTATCATCTATTTTAAAAGATTTGATAAATGGTAACGTTATCAGTGTTTTTAAAAGCACTGATAAAGGGTCATACTCCAGTGTGCTACAACAAAACACTGCAACACAAGGGAAATGTGCCATAACAGTACACCATGACATCAGAAACACACCAGATATCAAAAAACACAATCACTAATACATAATTTAAATTTAATAAAATTTACAATGCAAATAATGGATAAAAACACAATATTATGGAAACTTCCAACATTGATTTATACATTTACATAAATAAAATTGTTTACATACATTCAAAAACATTGAATTTCCTTTTATTTTAATCACGATCATGAATCCCGCTATTTTAAAAAAAACCACCCCTACTTGAGAAAAATAATGCACTTATATAAGAGACAAATTCTTATGTTAGAAATAATATAAAGAAATAAATTAACAAAAAGTTACTTTTACTGAAATTGATGTTAATTTTAAATAAAAAGACACAAAAAGAGTCATACTGGTAACATTTTGCATTGTATTGAGGTGCGTCTGATTCCAAAATATCTAAAATGACTTTTGGATCATTTTCCTAAAGTATCAAAACAATATGAATGCGTTTTATCAAGTTTGAATATGTCAGTTGTATTTTTTTACTAAAATTACCTTTTAAATTGGAAACATTCAAATTGACTCATTATGATCACATCGTGTATTAATTTTCTGTGAAGCCAATTCCAACATGTTAAAAATTAATTACAAATCATTGTCATAAATTATCAAGAAGTTATGATCACATTTAACATTATTAAAATGTCCGACATACAAATAATACCCATACTATAATTAAAAAAAATGATAACTTCTTCCAACCCTATTTTTTTGTTTTCCAAAATGGTTTACCAAAAACAATGTTAATATATTTTACTTTATTTTCTAGTTGATCGATAATTATTGGAGAGAGTGTTGTACTTTGTTTGATATTCACATCAAATGTTTTCATCAAGGATCAGTATTTATGCTGTTAATGAAATAGGTTCTGATTTCCAAAAAATATAGACTTTGAGTAATGTTTCAACTGAATTGATTATCTCTATTTTTCACAAATGGGACACCCTAACATTCCTTTAACACTAAATTATGATAAATTTCCATAGTAGGGAAGTTATTTATCATCCCATACAACATGACCCTCTATGTAAATTCATCAATTCTATGATCATAATACAAGTTAACACATGTATCCCACATCAATTTCTATATTTGATCAATGGAGCTAAGTAGACATCAATATCATTACTGGGTTTCTTTGGTCCAGATATACGTAGAGACAACATAATGTATTTTTTCTTCATGCATAACCATGGTGGAAAGTTATAATTTACCTGCATGATGGTCCATGTATAATGATTACTACTATATACACCAAAAGGATTTATACCATCTATAGATAACATAATATGAATGTTTCTCAAATCATTTCCAAATTTAGGATACCTGTAATCCATTTTCTTCCACTAAAGAGAATCTACTAGATTACGTAAATTCCTATATTTTATTATTTTATTTGCATTCCATGTCAATTTAAAAGAGGTTTCCTGAAATCTATATATTATTCTATACCATTTAATGAGAGGAAAATACCATATATATTTTGAAGTACATGATTGATTTTTCTTGTATCGTCATGCTCCACACTTAGGAAATTTTGTAAGCGATTTATGGTCCTTGAAAAAATATACAATCATTTGTACAAGCATGTATTTTTTAAGATATCATAATTATTGAACATAACATTCATTTAGTGTCATATGTTTGGCATGGTAGTTCATTTTATTTTGGTATAATATCATTCAGGAGACCAAGTCGTTCTATAAAGCTGGTGTCACTCTATCTGTTGCGAAATTTCAAATTATATAACTTGAATACAGTTGAAAAATATTTTGTATTTAGTATAATTGGTATAAAAAGGTTTCATGGAATAACTATTCAACTCATCAAATAACTTTATACAATCACAAAGTTCATCTTCAATTTCCATTTTCCTTTCTTCTGTGTGATCTCCAACATCATTTACACTAGTATTCATCTCAAATGATATATAAACTGTAGTATCATCACTATCAGTGTCCATATTATATTTTTCCCATGTTTAGTCCAACATTTATATCTCTGATCTATTCCATGAAAAATAAAATGGTCTTCCAACTCTTTGAGACTAGATTTTCTTGAATAACAACAACATAAATATAGACTGAGGATTTGAGAAGAATCATATGCATGCTCTCTTCCAAACCTGATGAACTCTTTAACTCTATCATTATACTCTTTTTTAAAATTATTAGTGTGCATCCATTTTCAGTTTTTATCAATCATATTGGGTTTATAAATGACTAATTTTGTACAATAAATAAAAAAATTAACATAAGATATTCATTATCAAAGGTGAAAGTAATAGATAATTATAATAATGGAAACTCAACATTTGATTGTTTCAATGAATTTAATTTGGTTGAAGAAAATGGGTAATTGAATTTAATAAAATAATTACTCCACTATGGTTGGTGTTATCCCATTAATTCATTCAAAGGTGAAAGTTATATACTATGCCCATCCTCATAAACTCATATCCTAAACATTTATCATTTCATTTTGTTGTTTGACACAAATCCTCCATCTCTTGTGGACATTCACCAATGTCACTTTAAAAACTCTAAGAAGTAGTCGTCAATGGGATGACAAATTTTCAAAGTAGTACAAGAAACATAAAAGATATGGGGGATGAGTTTCATGCAACAAATTGAAATAACAACTTTTCAGGAGATAAAGTAGATGAGGATGACAATTCTATTTAAAAGATATGGGGGATGAGCCTTAAGCAATAAATTGAAATAACAACTATTTTTTGACACACATCAAGTCTTTATTTAATCACCTAAAAAAATTAAAATATAATATAGGTAATTAAAGAGTAATAAGAAACCCAACTATGATAAGAAATAACAATAAACTGTCATTCAATAAACTAGAAGATATAAAAATGTATTGATAAAACATTTTAATAAATAAAAGAGTTGTTTTATATACATGGATAGCAATCAAAGATTCCTAGGGGTGGAACCAATCCATATAGACCTAGAATGATGAATATTTAAAAAAATCAACTACATAGAATTTGATAACTTCCATTCTATTTTTTAGAACAAGTGATGTAGCAACCAATAGAATTATTACATTTAAATTTAATGGTATATAAAATATTTTAAAACCTATCAAGACTCTTGGGAAGTCATATCACCATACTGACCCATCCCAAGGATTATAGGGAGGTCTTCACATCAGATCTACCCTTATGAAGGATTCCAGGGAGGTTATCTAATACACATTGACCCGTCCTTGAGATTCTAGGGAGTTCCCAAAAGAAGTTGGCTTAAAGCAATAATACACATCCAAAAGATATACCACAAACAAGGGATAAAACACAAAAAGCCTTGAAATGTCTATCCCATACACACTAGCCTCTACTGAGAAGGAATGACTCCTCTGAGGTCACATTTTAAAAGTTGAATACCTTTACTTCTCTCAAAAATCCATGTGGAATCTGAAAATTAATAGATATATAAAACATCAATCCCCATCTAAAGTCTATACTACACAAATACGAAAATAACTATTCAGTTGAACAAGCTAGGAAGTAGTATCATAGGCTACCAAACCACCATCATGGAAAATTATACATACAAAATTATATAATGATAAAAAATAGGATGGGACTTCTATCATATAGTTAATTACACTATTTATCCAACAAAAATAAATTATGATGCATCGAAACTTTCAAAAAAAATGAGTAGCTCACAAATCCCCCACATTAATTCACACATGAAAAAGAGAGGGAAGGATATGCTTGTATGGTCTGGGAACGAAGCTGTGAAGGCTCACAGTATAGGTGTTTCACTCTCTAAAAATTCCAAGCATAAAAATGGATGATATACACGGCCAAATCTTGAAAATGGATAACTCACCCCACTAACAGTTGCAAAATATCCTCCACCATGGCCAGAATCATTTATTTTTTACACCTTGAGTTCCCCAAGATAAAGTAGACAAAGACTTACAATTGAGAGAAATTAGAGAAAGGCATAAATTTGAGCCTTGGATTCCTTAGACCCTTAAATGATTTTGGTCTTGAATTTAAGACTTGGATCTATTTCAGCCTTGAATTAAGCTTTGATTCATCGAGGTGGAGCATCAGTAGTGGGTGGATTCCGTAGAAAGATTCGGATATCACAATAAATTTGCAGCATGTTAGGGTTTTTTTAATAGATCAGGATACTTTTATCAACACTTCTAAAAAAGAAATAGTAAAGATGTCTTTTATCAGTGATTAAGTAATAAGGGATCATAAAGGATTATTTATCACCGCCTAAAATGTGATGATAAAGAATTTATAATTATAATTATAAATAATTTTTTAAATATATATATATATATTTATTTATTTATTTATTTAACAAATACATATAAAGTTAAAAATAGTATATATATTCTTTATTTAAATATATTTATAATAATTTTATTATTATTTAAATATAAAATTATTTATTTCTATTTATATAAATATTTTTTAAAAATAATATTTATATCATTATATATATTTATATAATTATTTTATTTTATTTATTTGATAAATATTTATTAATATAAATATATAAAATATATTCATTATTTATGTAAATTTATTATAAATTTAATAATTTTTTATAAAATATATAATTATATATTTTATAATTATATAAATACATTAAAAAATTATTTATTTATAATTATAAATATATAATTGTATAAATATTATAAATTTACATTTATAAATATATTTTTTTATCATTATTTTATTACAAATATATTTCTAACATTATTAATGAATATCTAATTTTATTTGCATGCATTTTAAAAATGAGTGAAATTGAATAAATTAAAAATAAGTACACTTAAACAATATTGAAAAAATGGAATAAGTTTTGTGTGTGTGTACTACATATAAAAATTAATTCATTACATATATGTGAAATCAATATTACACACATTTTATTGACTTTAAATTGAAAAATCAATCAACATTCAATTATATATCCATTACTCTATGCAATTAGTCATTATTTTTAATTTATATTAAATTTTAATTATAAAATATTATTCACTAAATATATGACTATTTAATGTAAAGAATATAAATATTTTTTAATATATAAATCACATTTATATACATCCATATATATCTATATAGTAAATATGTACTGTTTATTAACATTAATAATGATTATCTAATTAAAAAAATGTTTAATATTTTTCACAATTTAATTATTATTATTTTATATTTGTTTAATTTTCATTTTTCATATGTCTATATATTTAATACATACTATTTATTATTATTTATAATTTATATATAGTATAATAAATTTATAAAATTTTACCATTAATTATATAATTAATAAAAAGTTTAATATTTTTTTAATAAACACATTTTTTTTAATTATTTCATTTTATTTATTCGAGCCTTTATCAATGCTAAAATAATGCTGATAAAGTATTATGTTATGAGTTCTAAAAATATAGTTCTAATAAAAGACACCATTTATGAGAGATAAAAATAAATCACTAATAAAGTATCCCTTTATCAGCTCTAAAACAAATCGTTGATATAATGTCACTCTATCTGCGCTAAAAAACATTGATAATGGGTACATTTTATCAGTGTTAAAAAATGAAGTGATAAAAGGTTTATTTTATCAGTTTTTTCTTTAGCGCTAATAAAGATTCCATTTATCAATACTTTTTTCTAGCACAAATAAATACCAGCTCTGTTAAATGAATGATTTGTAGTAGTGTGTCTCTATATTTCTATACATCCCACTCACCTTGGTGAAAATAACTATCACCCTATAGTGATATAAAATTTACCTTATAGAGAGAAAAGTCTATATAAGAATGATAGGGGACCAACCAGTCTATCTAGAGAATGATATCAAAGTCCATCATCTCGAGGATGAAGACATCCCCTAACAAATGATAACTGACTACCTCAAGGGTACATTCCTTACACTTGATTACACTCTCCATTCAGATTCCCAATGATTTATCAAGTTTCATTATGCCACATAAATACTAACTATCAAACTCAATTAATTCCACGGTAGCTATAGAGATAGAAACATGTGAACCACCAAAATCTAATAAGGTAGACACGATAGTAGAGGCTACTAGAACCGTACCTCGGACTTTAGATGGATCAGTGTTCTACTCCTCTGGTAAAGGATTCACTACGTAGATATGGCTAGATAAATAGACTTTATATTCAACATAACTAACCAAAGTAGGTCTTTATTTCTAGAATTGTACATCTAAATCCTGGCTACCTCATCCTCGACCACCTTATTTTCATGAACGGATATTAGTACTTCAGGTAGCTACCTACTTAGGTGCTACTAAACCTTCTTCTGACGGTATATCCAATATAGATCCTTTCCCACTGGGCATAAATGGGAATTTTCTATAAAAATACAAAATATTCCCCAACAATCCGCTTCCTCGTCAATCAAACAGGGTCTCTAGGACACTATGGTCTCCTATTCCAAATCTTTCCACAGTAGTGAAAAAGCATGTAATCATCATTGGTTGTCATTTGGTTGTTGATGCTGTTGCATCCAATCTAATACTAAAATTTTTGGCCCCTAGTCGAACCACTTCCCTATCTCGGTTTAGAACCACCATGGGAAACACCAACATCTTCCCAAAGTTCTACTCAATGATAAGCATATGGTTTAATATTTACAAAATGTTGGTCAACTGAATGGAATTTACCTAAGATTGGATGGTGCATATGAGAACATCCTCAAAAAATCTCATTGTCTCTAATATGTCACCAAAAAAAGTCTGTGTGGAGTGATGGATCCCTCTAAGGTGATCATAATAGTCCATCAAAGGCATAGTAACATTTCTCAGAAGCTTATATACTGTAGACTAATCCTCTCTCAATGTCTGAGGAAACAAATAGGCATAGAAGACTATATGAAAACCAGCCATGGGAAAACCTTCGTGACAATCATATTGGGTAATAACATACCACCCTTTTGTGGTATAATCTCGAAACATAATTAGTATAAATATTTTCTATCCTCTTAGGCGGTGTCTCAAGATACTCAAAGATAGTCACCTAGGGCTCCATCCATAAATTTTTGGCTTGAGGGCCTCCATCCCCCAAAAAACATGGTCAGGTGTTGTAGTTGAAATTATAGATTCAATCCTGCCATAGTAGGGTAACATTTTGGGGTTCTCTACAAAGTATTCATAAGAAATAAGAATCCCTCTCATAACTAGGCATATATTCCCAAGTCGGGTATAATACGAGCTTCCACAGGGGGTACCACTAGAGGTTACAATGGTGGATCTAGGCCGAAAACCTCTAGAACATGGTCTTCACCACACTCCTAGTGCATGAATTGAGAACCTCATGTTGTAATAAATCTACAAATTCCAAATACACACCCCATATAGGATTTGATACTGGCATAAGCCACAAATATAAGAACATAACAGGTACAAATCCTATCTAAATAAAATTCACACCCCTCTTCCTTCTCCTAAATCTAGTTCTAGGATAAATATATATCATAAGAAACCTAATAGATACTAACTATTTCCCAATAATGAGGTTGGGTTAGGTTCAATTCCTCTACTATAAGTCAGGGGTCCTTGTATACAGAAATTCAATTTCATGTTATATAGGAAAATACCCTTTAAAAAGAGATTAGAATCCCAATTTAATAGAAACCATTTCATTTTATAATTTAAATTCATTTATGTTCATACTTATTAATATAGAAATATTTTTAATGGTTGAATTTCATAGATCAAGATTTCCATTATATTAAGGTTCATACACTTTAAAAACTGAAATATGGTGTCTATTTAGTCACAACCATAAACAAACTCTATCCCTTATGACCAATGGTCCATGACTCAGCATCCCATAATTGAGTACTTAAGGTGTCATCATCAATATGTCCAGTAAAAAACTATTAGTTTGATCCATGCAATTTATGTAACCAATTATGTTTCTCATTCCCCTTTAATAAACTTTTGAACAATTACTTCTCTAAATATATAAGTCAAGGAACTCATATAAATCACAAGAATTTTGAGTGATGAGATGCACCGAAACGGCATGGCATAATTCATTACATGTGTATCCCTACGTGCCTATGATGATGCATTATTCATCACTTCCTTTCCATATTGTACCAAGGGTAAAATTAAAAACTCAATCATAAAAATACCCACCATACATCATTTGTTTCCCCCAATGGTGAAATCAAAAAAAACTATAATATGAAAAATCCAAAACTTTAATTCCCATCCTTCATAATTCTTTTTTTTCTATACATGGGTTACATACTCCCAAGAACTATCTCACTACTAAACTTTAACATTTCCTAGTCTCTTTGTACTATCAAGAAATAATAAGTAAAATGAAAGAGACCTCGGATTCCAATTTGTAACATCTCATCCCCATTTCACTCATAACTAAACAGAGATCTTTCACTCACATGCATCAAGCGTGCCTCCCCGTACTCTAGAGGCTGATGACTAGTAGTGAGGGTAAAAGGTGGTATGGTGGGGAGACTATATCCTCATCATCTGAGTAACACAACAGATTAATAGATGAATGAACAACAGAGGTAAAATATTAAATAATAGAATAATATAAATCATCCAAATAAAATAACTTTTCATCATTATCAATATCATGTACCATATTGAAAATGATTTTATTTCATGTCTCTAATCAAAAAATAGTCATTAAAAATGGAAGAATGAAAACATACAAACAAGTATATTAAAGGAACCAAAAATACCAAAAGAATATATCCTGATATAATCACGATCCATATCTTGGTCTTGTGCTCCCCTACTCCAATGGTATAATCAAATAAAACATCTACAATTAGGAACTTCTCATATTTTTTCATGTGTCAATAGAGTCTTTTAGGGAACAAAATGATGTCGGGAACATGGTGTGATATACACTCAGAAGGCCCCCAACAATGGTTTCTAGAACTATCCATCCCATTCATTTTATATGAACAGTCTGTAAATATAATAATGATAAATAAATAAGGTAAATTAAAAAGGTTTAGATATGGTTAATGATGTATAGAAGGCTTACACTCCCTGCTTTATCCCATGCTAGGAAACCTCTAAAACGATATCATCATAAACATATAAAAATAACAATATATTATTATAATCATTTATTATATATATATATGTAATGACTTTTACAAACATATGTTTACATTCATAGTGATATCCAAGACTCAAGGACTAAGTCGGGCACCTTGTCTATTCATTTGACTATTATAAAGAAGTAGGGGATGCCATACCCAAGTATCATACTTCATAATGTCACCATTCCCAGTTATCATAGGTATACGAGACATCATTCACGAGTATCATATCAATAAGGATGTTATGATTGAGTATCACAAGTTTAGAGGGAACCTTGACAAACACAAGTATAGGGAATTCCATTCTCGAGTATCAAAAGTAAATGGGATTACATGCTTGAGTACCATAGGTATAAGGGATAACATGCATAAGTATCACATGTATATTCAGACAGATATGCAGTATAATTTATTAATGTTCCCATTTGAAAAGGTAATAACCATTATATATGTGAAATCATTTGGTGTGGTCTTTCCACTCCCATTACATTTAATACATTCTAGTTATTACATTTAGGATTCAATCCAAAAACAAATAATAGATGGATTAGTCAAATACACATTTATAATATCAAGGAAATCCCATAGGAATACCGCAAGGGGTACCATTAGTTTATGGGGACCCAATCCAAAAAAAATAAGGTCGTATAATTTAATTTATCTCAAGGATAACTTGTTAAAACTGGGAATGTGTATTTTTATAGAAACGTACAGTAGATCTTTAATACGTCAACATGAAGGATATTTTAGAGAAAAATTCTTGAGGGATAATTACTGAACCACCTACCTTATGGTGGTAGATGATTACTCATCTACAATATGATTTCAATTTTTCCTAGAATGATAAGAAGTAGAGAAAAAAATAAAAATTCCTTAAAAATAGTGCATATTAGCTCGCACCAAAAATATCGTCGAAGATGTAATGATAAAACAATAAATGAAGGAAGTGGATCAATGTTCTTACCGACGCACTCCAAATGTGATGAATGGTGGAAAGATCAGAGTCTGGATGAGGAAGATACCTTTATGACTAGGTTGAGGCCAATGTAATTCTTCAAGGGAGGAGAGCTAGTATGAGAGGGATAATAATGAATTAAATAAGTGTTATTTCCATTTAAAATACCACAAGATATTCACAGCATGAATATTTTAAGTCATATAAATCTCAGGTTTTACCCTCCTAGGGAAAACCAATACACATCATGAATAGGTTCTGGCCTAGCCAATTTACATCATGAATTGAATTCACATCATGAATTAAATTTATGTCGTGTATCAAATTCACATCATTAATTTTCCCATGAGGCCATCTCTAGTCATATGCTCCATTCTTCTCAAACACAAACTAACCATAATAAATGAACTACCTCAGGGTATAAACCAAAAAGACAAAATTATCAATGATTTAACCCAAGCATAATGATTCATAACTGAAAATAAAAAACATAGGTTTTTACATGGGTTGTGTTATATACCAACTCATATTCCTAGATCGATGGGTGATATGGGTTGGTTTGTGACTAATTGGTGTCATAGGCGATGGTTCAATTTTTTTGATCATCGATACAATATTTTGGGACTCCATAGTACATAGGTGATATGACTTTTCTGAATTAATTTTTAGGTTGTGAGTATGTTCTTGGATAACTGTCATCAAAACATGTGTAAATTTACCATGGGTGGTTAGAAAATGTGTCTTGGGGAAATTTACTTCTTGAGATCAGTTGTTTTTTTCATGTTTCTTATTTTTTATATTTGAAACATGTTTATTGGTTTGATACATACTATATTTTTGTCTCTTGACGTTTTCTAGTATGATTCGCCCTATAATACTTTTAGTGAGGCCTTAGAAGGGTACTTCTGAAAATCCTTAGTTGGGTAACCCACTAGTTGATCAAAATATTATCAACGTAATTTTTCATAGAAACATAGCTTTGGACCAAAGTAGGAAATCTTCCCTTTCTCAGGATACAAAGGTGTAACATTGAAATATTGAAAATAGGGATCAATTGTAGGATTTGTTTCACCAAAAATTAATCTATTTCCCATAAATAAATGATACTTGGGTGGAAGAATATTGGTTGGGAAATTTTTAATGAATCTTTTAATTCATAGATGCCCTAGATTCCATTAAGTTGAAGTGTGTTTCCTTCAAGATTGATGTTCCAATTAGGTAGTGGTGGTACTCAATAGTTTTTCAAAATAAGATTATGGTCATGCAGTGGAATGAAATCAAGGATATATTCATTGAGAAATTATATATATAGTCTATGACCTTGGTGAAATCTATGGAATACCTTATCTTTGAGAAAAACAATCAGATACACCTAGAGTATTCTAATCTGTTTGATGAAGATAATCAGTTTTCATTTGAGGTTATATCAAATAAAAAATTTTAAGGCTTTAAGTTTCTAGATGGGTCTTTGACTTTATATTCAATATCCTATTTTAATGTTGAAACTTTCTACCTATGTTGAGTTTTTTAATATGTATTTAATGGAGGAGATCAAAAACGATGGTAGCTCAGGGCTATTCAGACCCTTCTCTAAACCCAGTGGTTGTATTAGTGACTCTAGTAAGTGGAAATGGAAGTGGGATGAGCCTCGTAATAGAAATAGTGGTGATTCTTTAAAATAATTGTCATATTATAGATCATATTGATCAACTATAATAGTCCCACTGACTTGTTTACCACCTATAAAGATAATGAATTTTATGTTCACTTAATCAAAAGCACCAAATCTTTATCACTCTTAGGGATTCGATGGTCACTTGGTGAGGTTCAGTCTTCTTTCACCTAGTCTGTATAGTGGAATTGGTGTTCCCAGAACTGATGCTCTATGTGGACTTTGTGTTGGTAGCATGGGTTCTCATGTGATAATTTTGTTTCTCGATGTGGATTCTTAGGATTTTAGGATATCACACAAGATCATGTTGCAGGGTTGTTTGGGTGTTAGGGGTACATGCTATACCTGGAAAGGTCACAAGTTGTTTCTTTATTTTGGTTTAGGTTTTTTTGAATTTTTTCAATTCTTTTCATAGTTTCTTTCTATCCCAGTTAAAATGGGGTGCATGTTCAATTCCCCAACAACCAATAAAATAGGTTTCTTTAAAATAAAAAAAATATATATTTTAGGCATAGTGGCATGAGAAATTTGGTAGTTCTAGTAACTTTGGAATAATCAGACACTTCAGGAAAAATGGGTTTCCAGTTACATTCCTCTAGAAAGAAATTCTCACATGTATTAGAAGATTTTCCGGTAGAAGTTGATTCAGGACCAGTGACGCTGAGAAATATAAATTATTTAATTAAACTCTAGTGGATATTTTATTGGACCAAATCACATTACAATCTATTTTATCAAGTGGCATTGTGAATCTATTGATTTTACCCAAAAAAATTCATTCCCCATGTTATGTATATAGTTATTCCTCTTAGAATGAATATGGATTAGTGTCTATGATTCCCATAATTTTCCTTATAATAATAAAAACTCATGATAGTCTAAAAATGTTTAGTCCTCCAAATTAGTCTCGTAAAAATTATATCCAAATTGGATTGGTTGGTATCCTATAATTCATAAATCAGATGTTATCATTAGTAAGTGTGCTTAAGTAACCTCAATGTAAAGTATCTTGTGTTTCAAGGAGTGTCATATCCAAGTTCTAGTCATGCAGGACCTCTACCGCCTGAGCATGGTAGGTTACTATCCTCTTTCACTATTTATATTGAAAATAAATTCTTTTGTGGTGTACTTAAAATAGTGGTCAATGAGTATCTTAAAGTGTTCTCAAATGACTTTTCTCTTTATCCTTCAATGAGAAAGGTGGAATTCATTATTTTCATAGTGTTTAAAAAACAGATGTTATTGATATCATATTACGGCATAAATCTAGAAAATTTTAAGGAGATAGAAAATTATTTATATGATTTGAGAGGCAAGGAATTCATACACCCGAGTGTGTCACCATGGTAGGATCCTATTCTCTATGCCTAAAAGGATGATGTAACACTCCTCTTATGTGTTGATTATTGGAATATAAACTGATTAATAGTGAATAACAGGTACACTTTTCCCTATAAAGATAATTCTTATGATCAATTAAAAAGGGAAAAGTGGTTCAAAATAAATGGATCTTCAATCTTGTTAACTATAGATCAGGAATAAAAGAGTTAAATATTTTGATAATCATCTTTAGGGGTACATATGTCAATTTATAGTACCACATGGAGTTTTTTTTCTTGAATTAATCTCCTACTGTATTCATGGAATTGATGAACCATATTTTTCACCAGTACCATGACAATTTTGGTTTTTTGTAGAAGTATAAAAGAATGGTTTAATTAGTAACTAAATATTAGCAAGTGCAACACCTAAGGAATGGTTTTAAAATCCTAAGGGATCATCTCATGAATGAAAAATCACTAAAAATTATAATTATGGATCTTGAAAGTTATTTTTTTGGGAATGTGGTCTCGAAACATGGTATCTCAGCTGATAATGAAACGGTGTCAGTGGTCATATTTGAGGAGGAACTAAAAGCATTCTATCAAATATGATATTTACTCATTTGGGTAGGTCATTACTGGTGGTTTATAAAGGATTTCTCAAAACATTCATCACATTTGAATGATCTCAACCTAAAAGGGGTTAAATTTTTGTGGGCCTCTAATTGTTTGGAATAATTCCATAAATTGATGATATATTTGACTTCAATACCTATTCTGAATCAATCAGAGGATAAACAAGGATATGTGGTTTACTATGATGCTTTGGGTGTAGGTTTTGGTTGTGTTCATAAGTGAGCTGATCATGTGGTGGATTATGGATTTCATTAGATTCAAAATCATGAGATGAATTATCTCACTCATTACTCAGAGCTCTCATAAATTATGGATTCCCTTAAAAGTAAGTTATACTACCTTCTCGGGTAATATTTTACCATTTACAATTACTATAAGATCTTGGGTTAAATCTTTACCTTGATAGATTTTAATCGTTAGAAGATATTATGGGTCGAATAATTGTATTCTTTCAACATAAATATTTTTATATGAAAAGTTTAATGTGCTTTATAACACTATTGGATAGAATTTTCCTTCCCGGGTGGTGAATGTAGCAATGGATGAACGAATTTTGATGGGTCACTTTTCATGGTTTGCCTTAGGATTCAACAAGAAAAAGTATTGTAATGTTTTAGAAAGCATTCAATTAATATCATCACTTCATTAAATTATCCACCAAGAGCAGTAGTATCATAATGAAATTTGAAATTTTAGAGATTATTTATATAGTGGGGAGACCATCAGTGAATCATCTCTCTATTTAGATGGTTTTTTTTCAAAAAAACATTATGTTATTTCTTATTCTATAAGAAAGGTCATGATGGGTGACTAAAATCATTCCAAATAGTTTTTCTACCAAATAACTAAAATGATATTTTATTACATTAACAATTATGTTCGGGGGCTTTGTATGAAAAAACACATAGAAATTTTTTTGTATCATTTCTATATTGTCCAACAGATTAAGGATGATCATCAAAATAATTATTTTTTTCTTCAAACTCTCTTAATGAAAACAAAAAAATGGAATAATATTTTAATATATTTCTATATTCATTTATCATAGACTCCTTGGGGTCAGAAAACCATTGGGTGGTAATTTTTGTTAGTAACCAAGTTATCTCACTCCATACCTATTCATGACACCACCAAGGTAGAGAACCCAAGGAAGTTGTTTTTATAGGGTATTTTTAGGGGTTTATTGGGTTGTAATGGTAATTATCTTGAACATAAATCCTCATTTCACATATCAATTTTGGAAGGGCCTCCAAGAGGTGATATTCAAAGTAAATGATAAACTTTCCCCCAAGAAGCATCCTTCGTTGAACCATGTTTGGTTAAAGAAACAACAATAATGATTCAGATGACTCATCAATATATGGAGATGGTTAAAAGCTACTAAAAATAATATATTAATATCTATCAAAATCCTTTTCATTTTTCAATAGGTGATCAGTTATTAGTGAAAGTGTCTCCTAGATTGGGTCATGGACGACTTGAGAAGTAAGAAACGTTATCTCTGAGGTATGTGGGACTATTTGAGATCATGAAATGGATTGAAAATACAGAATACCATTCGAATTAAAACCAAAAAATAATTTTATTATCAATGTATTCAATATGTATCTACAAAATAAGTATCAACATGAATCATCTCCTGTATTGAATTGGGAATACCATGACCAAAACCCTGACATGTCTACAACCAAGAAACCATTACTAATTTTTGACTCTCAAGTCAATATTCTAAATATAAGTTATATAATATTTTCCAAAGTGTTATGATATCATGGGATAGATACTCATGAGATTTAGAAATGGTAGTCTGTAATTAAATAGAAATGTCCACATCTCATTAGGGTCTAATAATATTCAACATAGATTCATGGGACAGAAATAAATGTGTTGTAAAGAATTTATAAATCCCATTATAGTTTATAGGTATGAATATGTAATTTTTTTCATTATTACACTATTTATAATTAGTTATTACTAATGTTTTTCAATCATTGAGGGGCTTAGGGAGTGTTCTTGATAGTTGGTATGCGTGTGGACCATGGCCTGTAGCTGGGAAAGCTATAGGAGCTCCACCATCTCTCTTGTGAGGGCCCCAGATCAGACGGTGGACTGACCTTGTCTAACTCATTATATATAAACTCCTTCAAATAGTCAGTTACCAAACACATAAATCATATATAAATGTTTTGTTTACATTCATTTATTTTATATCTACTAGCTTGATGGATGGCCAAGACCATCCATCTTGTGGGAAACCACCAACTATGTAGTGACACATATAGGGTCACCAATTGTAAAGGGGATATCATATTTGTTACATAGAGACCCATGTTTTTTCTTCCATCATAATTCTTAAAACATTATTCTATAACTACAATTCTAGGATACACCTTCGGTTTTTTGGCCTCTTCTAAACTCAAATCTTGGTAAATCAAAGTATCATTTATCGTAGTGGCACCCAATCGAGTAGTCTTACCATGTTTTTAATGGACTCACCTCTATCCTATTATTCTCTACTTTTGATCAGCAATGAACACCCTAGAGAATTATTAAATTTCGAATCTTAATTATAATTTCTAGTTTCTAGTTCTATTCCTTGTCTCATTCTTTATAGTAAAGGATCCCATTTCTGATTATTTAGATTTTTTTGAATTGAGGTAGGTGGTTTCAAATGATTTCCCTGTTAAATATAACCCTTGTTTCTTGGTGTTTTGAAATTGTATTCTAAAAAATGTGAAGTAAGAAACACGATCTCTTATGAAATTATTTTTTAATGGAATGGTAAATTATTAACACCCCCCATTTTCAATGACATGTCAATCAATGTTTTTGATCCCATAAATAAAAATATTTTTCATTTTAAATGATTGTTATTAAGATATATCATTGATCTTGGTGCCAAAATGGATATGGAATAGAATATTGAAATATCCTTAAACAATATTTAATTTGGATAGAATGAGTTTTCTAAATAACATTGAAGATTTATTCTTGTAATTAAATTGGAATGTCATATGAAATCTTAAGTCTTAGCGGTTGTGAAATGATTGATGAGACTAATGAATTATGTTTGATATCCCATGAAAAAACATTGAATTTAATCCCATTAGAGAAGAGAATTTAAGGGGCTAGTTCTGCATAAAAACACTTGGAATATTTATCTCTACATAGAAATATAATTGATAATCACAACACAAACTAAACATTTATGTTGTATAGAAGAACTTATAGGGGCGAACTACAGCCCCTAGGATAAAATCCTTATGCTAATGTGAAAAATAGGTATCCATGATCATCAAGAAGTTTGAACATCAAAAATCATTTAATCAACATACCTGAGAACTCTATTACCATATCTCTAGGATTTATAAAAAACTATTCTTTGATTGTTTTTCTAGATTATGTTTTACAAATTCATGAGAGATTAGAAACTTTTATTAAATATTGTTGGAAATCCTTGTTTTGATAAATTTTTATAGATTTAATGTTTTGATACAAACTATAAAAATTGTTATGTTTTTCATTTTTTATTCATAGTTAATTATATTTGGTTTATTTACTATTTAATACATATTAAACACTTTGTGGGGTCCTATTGGGATTGTAATCTCACACCAAGTATATAAAATTTGGTGTATGTGGTCTTTATTTTTTTTAGGTTTAGGTAGAGTAAAGATATCACTTAGAGGCAGTGGGTATCATTCATAGTGGTACATTGAATGACCGAGTTAACGTGTGGGATGAGCGGCCCATGTATTTTATAGAGTTGGGTTGATAGTTGTTTTTTTTATTTACTGTTTTCCAACATTGGTTTATATTTCCAACTTTATTCAATGTACGTGGTCTATATCCTATTTTCACATGATTATTTTTTGTTTTCTTGAATGTTTTTTCAGATTCAATAATTTAGTGAATTCATTCCCATGTTTTTTATGATTCCTATACTCTAGTCACAAGCATATGGGGATTTGGAATTCCCTCTAGGTCATGTTATGGATCAACTCAAATGCCTAGATCAATGGATGATCTAGCTAGGTCTATGATAAGTTATTTCTCTAATTCATTTTTTTCAACATGATTTTTTTCTTATTTCTCATAGGATTTATTTTTATTTTGTTTTCAGGGCACCGTTACTTCAAAAAAATAATATTATAGTGAAAAATTAAAAATATAATTATAGACTTAGTGTCTAAAATCTCTAGAACACTAAAATTACCCATTGAAGCTTGATATTTAAATATATTGGTGGGTATGTACATGGAATACTTTTTATTATATAGTAATATTTCATAATTTATTTATCATTTTCCTTAGGGGTTTTCCTTTATATCTTTAACCCCTATTTTATTTTATTTTTGAAAATATTTTTTATAACTTCATTCATCTTGACAATGCTATATTTTGTCCTTAGGATCTGCAGTTTCAAATTTAATAAATGTGGAATAACAACTAAAAAATAGAACTAGTTTATATTATTCTATTATGAATACACATATTATAAGTTTTGTAATATTCCTCTAGAATCCCTACTTCCTTGTAATAATATTCTCTCATATTATTCAATGTTTTTTCATTAAGATATAAACATTTCACCTCCTTAAATTCTTTCTATTTTCTAGCTAGATTATGATTAAGTTCTATTATTATTTCCTCTTATACTAAAATATTTACCTTTTATGTTCTTGTCTCCATGATGAGGTCACTTTCTTTTTATATTCTACTTCAATTCCTTTCTCAGGTTATTTGATTTTTTTTCTTGAGCTATGTTTTTTTCTCATATCATACTTCAGGTTCCTTCCTTAACACATATACCGTATTGTAATATTCTACTTTCTTATCACCACATGATTTTTCTTCATGATTTATGAGTTGAAGAATAAATTTCTTTTGAAACCAAGAAGTTCCTTACACTTTTGATTCAATACTTGATAATTTTTTATAATTGTTCTCTCCACTCATCAGATTTTTATAATTATTTATTAATGATATTTACTTATTCCTAAGATAGCCTCTTCTAAATTTTTCAAATAATTTCTTTAAGAAGTCTTCACTTTAAGAAGAATCATCTCATTTTCTCTTTGAATCATATTCAATGATATACCTTTTTGGGATGTTTAAAGAAAAGTGACCATCTCCTTTACATTACTAACAAATTAAAGGGTGTTTTCCTATATGATTTCTATTACCCATTTCAAACAACTTTGATATAAGGGATATTACACACTTATAGTCATCATCTTTGTATTCTTTTTCATATTTATACTTATTATAAGTCACATCATGTCATTTCCTAATTTTATATCTTTAAATATCCATGATATCTGTTTCTATCATTGATTTCTTCTCAAACATTGGATCATTTCTCAAATAATAATTGAGAAGAGTATTATTAAATTCATCTAGATGTATTTCTCTAAATTTTTTATGGGACAATAAATTTGAATAAAATATATGAGGTGAAATTTTTAAATCATGTTCATAAAAGTCTAATATTCTAATGTTTCACTAATCCCTCTAATATTACTCACAACATCACTAACTTGGTTAAATGAATCAAAAATATTATAAATATCTCCCTTATGAATGTCTTCAAACCAGTCCCTCTAAATCTAAAGCATGGCTCCTGGATATCCAAATTTCCATTATACATATTTTAACATTTCTCCCAAATAATCTTTGTGGTTCTATGCTAAATCACCTATATGTATAATATCTCACACAGTGATGACTGGATGAATTTCATAATTTTCACATCCACTTCAGGCTTAATCTTCTCTACAGGAGACATGGGAGCATCTATTCCATGTGAATTAAATCCCAGTATAACAATGTCATAAACCTTAATCCATTTTAATTATAAATATAGGTATTTCTTTATATCCATGGAAATCATTACCATCAAACAAGGGAACTCTTCATCTATTGACTAGATAGAGACTTTACATGCTTCATTCTTAGTTGGATCATTTAGATAGATAATCTTTTTTATACCACTTAAATAACATGGCTCAGTGAGATCAAAGATATGTGGAGGGGTGAATAAATTTGTCACAAAAAGCATTCAACAAGATGAGGGAAGGGAAAGAAAACTTACATTCCCTTCCTTCTTCAAGTTGAAGGAAAGATAATGACCCCCGAGTCTCGCCTTCAATAGGCCCCAGAGTCGCGACTAGTACCAATGGTTTAAAATCCTATATTATATGGAAGGAATTACCCCCTTTTTTGAAAATGATCGGGAGATAAGATAGTAAATCCAAAACAACACCAAAACAATAAGTTAAAGTAAATCAAAAAACAATCCATTCCCATATGCATGTTCTAATATAAAGTGATACAGGTACAAGAAAACTCCAAAGGGAAGTACCAAAAGAAATGAAAATCAGCAACACTAACGGTCCCAATGTCTGAGCTAATATAGTCCCGCATAGTCTCCAAAGTCCTCCTAGAAACCTAAAAAAAGTTTTATATACATATGGTGAGTATATAGGTATACTCAGTAGGGAAGTCCAAAATCTCTCATGCACAAGTGGGAAGGCATTCTATTACCCTGTGAGAAAAGGAGATAACCAAATAACATAGCAAAGAAAACTATCCACCCAAACCTTGCCAAGGAACACTCCCCAAAAAACACAAGTCAAGTAAAGTTACAGTGATAACACATCAATGTTTGGGTAACCCACACCACTTTGCCCCTGGTTATTGAAGACATCCTATGCATCAGACCTCCCCTACCATTTGCAATCCAGTCTCACTGCCAGCCCAACAACAACTTTTTAGGCCACCACAACCCCAGCTACACCCAGAAAAACCTATGCCACCACAACCACAAGTAACCACATCCACAGACACCTGGGTCAGAACAACTACGACCACTCTCAAAGACACCTGGGCCCAAAAAACTACTGCCATACATGAAGAAACCTAGGCCTCAACACAAAGTCACATGGGAAACAACCTGCACGCACACACCTGGGGAAACCACCACAACATACCCTTACCGAAGAATATTGGGTTATAATAGACCTCAGTCCATCACGGCCTACCCGAAGAGTCTTGGGATACTCTAGAAAGGGAGCATAAACTGAATTAATAACTATCCACTCATAGGAGTGTTGGAAAAAACACACTCTCCCATGAAATGGGGGTGTTTGGCATGAAGTTGTCGACTTGGGTGGCACGCGAATAAAAAACATAAGAACTAAATTATAAATATAGGTAGACAAGAACTCATCCCGACCTAGGGGTTCCAAAATCAGCCCATACCCAAGCACCCTCATTAATATTCATTCATAAAAAGCACAACAGCCACAATTAGGGAACAACTCATTCCCAGAAAACAATTCCCCCTCAAAACCATTCTTGTTATCATATTCAAGAGATTCCATTTAAATAATTATTAACTAATAAGAAAATAATAGACATACCCACAATACAAGGAAGTAAAAACAATTAAGCAACAAATTAATTATTCCCACCTGGTTCTCTTTTGAAGTCACAACAACAACAGAGATTTTTGATATCCGTCGAAGTACTGGAACCAAACAAAGACCCAACATATAGCCCCACACAGCCCCAAATCCATAAAATAACAACTTCACAAGTGGGTATCCCATACCCATCCATGTCACCTCACAATCATCAAGCAGAACTACCATACAGATCACCAGAATAGAGAAAGGGAGCATTCAGATTTAAACACACCATTCCTTTAGTTTTGTCTTTTTTTTGTTAACTGGGGTGGCCACAAAAGGATTATTATTTATTGGGAATTCATTTAGTCAACCAAGATAATGTGATTAACCAGTTTTCATATTATATCCATTCAATCACAAAATTATCCAGAAAACAAAGGTTCATTAGTGTGCAAAAAGGGACCACCAACTGCCATGATTTTTAGTGGACATAATCATATACAATTCAAAACATATAAGAAAAGTGAAATGATTATAGAAGCATCATCAAACACACACATTAATTATTTAAAAACTATTTCTTATCTTTTTTATGGTTTGGTTTCATCCATCCCCATAATAAAAATATCATACTCACCTCGCATGATATAAAGAAAAGAGAGATGGAGGAAAAAACCCTACTTGGATTATCAATGATCGAAGGTTTTCTCCACGTGCGAAGAACTGGGGATGCACAACTTGCAGGTGAGGAACTCCAAGGACTCCAGGAGTGCATAGGAAAGGCTCCATCACATGCACACCACTACCCTCTAGAAGAGGGAATTGAAATGCACCAAGTAAAGGAAAGAGACCAGCCAAGAAGAAGAAAGAATCCCCATTCGATAAAAGGTGAGATTCTAGAGTTACAGGATATAAATTCTTGAACCGATTTAAAGGTGGGTCATGGTTTGTCCACATGATTGGATGGTTACACATTATGGAATTAATTTTCATTTAATAATTCTCATCAAAGAGGTGTCCATAATGGCTGTGAGTTAAAGGGTTTTCTTTAAACAGAGAAAAACGCGTAACAGGGGCAGAATTGGAAACTATGAGAAAAGGGAGTGACATCAATTAAAACTCCCCAAGTTTTAGTAATTGACGGGTCAAATGGATCTTGGTGGATTTTAGAAATCATTTATTGGATTTTAATCTCTTTTAAAGTGGTATTAAAAAACTTTTACGTCAAAAGATGCGTTGTGGGGTAGAATTGGAAAAATTCAGAAACTGGAAAAAAAAGGGTGGGACACTGTTTTTTGAGACACCATAATGGTTCCACCATCATGGTTCCACCTTCACAATGCCACCATTTCAGTTCAGAACCATGATGGTGCGACCGCTACGGTGCCACCATCATGGTGCCACTCGTTCAGTGGAACACCGTAAGAGGTGAAACCGTCACGATGCCACTGGTTCGGTGGAACATCGTAAGCAGTGAAACTGTTTCAGTGTGCGACAGTGACGGTGCGACTGCTATGGTCACACCGTCAGATTTCCCTCGTAACGGTTCCACCGGATTGGTGGAACATCGTCAGTGGTGCCATGATTTTGATGTACGACCGTGACTGGTGCCACCGTGACTGGTTCCACTGTTTCGATGGAACCATTTGATGGAACCATTATTTTTGAAAAGTCCTTAATGAATCACTGTCTGGGTCATTACATCAGATACCTCTCAAACTATTCTTTCCCTCAAGAATCAAAACTAGACTCAAAGAAAAGAGAGGGGTACGAACAACCACCTCGAAGGATACCTCTCAGGAGTAAACCTCATTGACATCTAGGAACACATCTCCCTCATCCATCTTCTGAAAAACCAAAGATACACCACCTCTCCACTCCCCCAAGTGACCACACAAACATTTAACGGTCATACTATCAAGTCATATGGATTAGAGAGTCCTTTCATCCTTGTAAAGATACTATCCACGTTGGGCGGCACTGACTCGCCCGCACTAGTTTAACCGCATCTACCTTAATGATTCTTCATTAGGGTTCATGTCCTCCCCACCCCATAGTCAGAACTCTTCATAAAAATCCTGAGAACAAGGGAAATAGTCCATTTCATAGTTAACAAGGTCAAACACTAAATCACAAACAAGTACAAAACAAAATAGAACAAAACTCAAAACAGGTATGGGTACTAGGTGCGCATTTGTGTGTCCTGTTCCTGGGTACTCTTATCAAGTCCACCATGCCTTCATAACACACGAACCAAGGGGATGGTTTTTTCAGGAAGAAACTTCTCCTCATGATCCCCTATACTCACTATTCGCTCTACAAACATCGTGTCATCCTTGATATCCAACTCCCCCCAGTTGAGAATGTATGCATCATTGGGTAGATACCGAAGGAGCTAAGGCACATGGAAGACATCATGAACCCTCAGTAGAGGTGGTGGTAGCGCCTGCTGATAATCCACTTCGTCAACCCTCTGAAAAACCTCAAAGGGTCCAACGAACCTGGGATAAATCTTACTTATCCTACCAAACCTCTATTTCCAACACCAAGGGGAGACCTTCAAGAAAACATGTTCCCCAACATAGAACTACAAGGGTCTCCTAATATGATTGGCATATGACTTTTTTTCGGTCCAGATCCACCTTCATCTCCACCCATATAAGTTGAACCTTCTACATCATTCACTACTCCACCTCTAGTCCAAGAACACCAGCTTCCCCGACCTCTGTCCAACATAAGGGTGAGTGAAATGGCCTCCCATAAAAGGCTTCAAATAGATCCATTCTAATCGTAGAGTGATATATATAGTTGTATGGAAACTCTACCCTATGCAAGTGTTATACCTGTGATACCCCAAAGTCCAAAATACATGCATGTAGCATATCCTCCAACGTCTGGATGGTCCGCTCTATATGCCCATATTTCTGGGGGTGGAAAGCAGTGATGAGGAATAACTGGGTTCCAAAATCATGTTACAATCCTTTCCAGACCCATGAGGTAAACCACGTATCCTGATCTCAGACTATAGACCTCATAAATCCATACAACTGCACCACCTCATCCAAGTACCTCTTTGCTAAGGCATGAACCGCACTCGACTCCTCGATTTCCAAGAAGTGATATGATTTATTCAACTAGTCCACAACTATCTAGATAGATTCAGAACCCCATTGAACTCTGGCTATTCCCATAACTAAATCCATTGATATGTCTTCCCATTTTAACTCAGGGACATCTAAAGGTTGTAACAGACCTCCTGGGATGTGGTGTTCAGCCTTCACCTGCAGACACATGAGGAACATTTCCACAAAATCAGCCATTGTCTGCTTCACCTCGGGCCCAAAAAATTGACCCCTCAAACCTCAATACATCTTGGAATCTTCTGGGTGTACTGGTAGGGGTGATTTGTGGAACTCACCAAGAACTCTCTTGCGCATTTCCACCAGGACAAACAATTTCCCATGAAACAGCATCTGATTCTTCTCGTCTTCCGATCATCCTCCTGGAGCATCACCCTGGCTAACAAGATTGTGCATCACTTCAGCCTCTAAGTCCCCCCACTGAGACTCCTCAACCTATTGAAATAGATAGGATTATACTGTCATCTAAAATAGACAGCCTCTACCATCCTCCACCCTTACATCTAGGTGTAAGGCAACCAACTCCTTCATCGCCTTCCAAGCATATGCCGATTCTTGAACCACATCCTTCTGTGACTTCCTACTCAAGGCATCTACCAACACATTCCCCTTACCTTCAATTTAAGATATTTTGAAGTCATATTTCTAAAGAAACTCCATCCACCTCTACTACCACAAGTTCATGTCCCTCTGGGAGAAGATATACCTCAAACTCTTGTGATCCTTGAAGACCGCAAAGCACTCCCCGATGAGGTAATTTCGCCACAACTTTAGTGATAACATGACTGTTTCATGTTCTCGATCATGGGTGGCATATTTACGCTCATGGGGGAGTAACTTCATAGATTCATAAGAGCTCACCCCATGCTATTACATCATCACACAACCAAAGCCTTGGATTTAAGCCTCACTAAACACCCCAATCGTCACCCCTTCTTATGGAAACCTCAGTATTGGGGAACTAACTAGCTTCTCCTTCAGATAACTGAAGGTTTCTAGGCACTACTCACTCTATATAAAAGCTTGGAATTTCTTGGTCAAGGTTATCATGGGTGATAAAAATCAGAAGAAGTTGGGCACGAATCTCTATTAGTAACTTGCAAGACCAAGGAAACTATGAACCCCTGCCATGCTCTTGGGTGTTGCCCAAGAAAAAATCACCTCGACCTTTGACGGGTACACTACTATCCACTTCTCAAATGCCGCATGTCCAAGGTAGTGCACTTTTCATGTCTATAACTTTTACTTGGACAACTTCCTATAGATATGGTGTTGTCGAAGGACCTCTAAACCTATCCTCAATTATTTGGTGTGATCCTCCTCTAATATTGAGTAGATCTGGATGCCGTCAATAAAAAAGACTATGAACCGGTCCATACATTCCCAGAAGATGCATTTCATGAGCCCCATGAACATGGATGGTGTGTTCGTAATGCAAAATGGCATGACCAGGATCTCAAAGTGATCATATCTGCATTTGAAGGCAATCTTCAAGATGTCACCCTCCTTCACCCTCAACTGGTGATAACCTAACCATAGGTCTATCTTGGATAAATATCATGCCCCCTTCAACTGATCAAAAGGTCGCTGATCCTCATGAGGGGGTAAAGGTTCTTGACTATTACCTATTTCAGCCTCCAGTAGTCTATACATAACCTGAGACCACTATCTCCCTTCTTATAGAACAAGACCGGGGCACCCCATGGTGACACACTTGGTCAAACAAACACCTTCTTTGTCATCTCTTCAATCTGAATCGGTAACTACCGAAACTTAGAAGGTACCATCTGATAGGGATCCATCGAAATCAGACTGGCATCGGGTTACATGTCTATACTGAACTCAACATCACATCGAGGGGGTAGATTCACCAACGCTCAAGGGAAGAAATACATGAACTCATTGGCGATCCCTGGGACATCCACCCTCTCTGTATCTACTGACTCCGCTGATAGCTTATCTAACAAGGAAAGTAGGGTCCCCACTCACCAGCTACCCTCCTAGAAACCCCACTCTCCAAAAAAAGCTTCACGCTGGCTGCCCATATCTGAAAACAAAAATCTTCTCTGGAAGCATTCAATAATGGAACACATAGAGAACATCTTGTCAATGCCTAAAATGACATCATATGGCTACATCTATTGAAAAATAATGTCCCCACTAGACTGATGTGGTCCCAACATCACTCTACATACCCAGAAAACATGAGACAAGTTTTTCTGACCTCCGGCAGGCGTACTCCAAACCAAGGGCACGAGAAGTCTCTTTGCATCTAGACCCAAATCATGGGCTATAATGGGTGTCAAAAATGAGTGTGAATCTCCTAAATCAAACAGGGAGTATGAAATCATGCTAAAAAAACTAATTGTACCTCGAACAACCTCTGGACCATGCACAACTCCTCTACCCCTCAGCTGTCGGCCGCCTCCTAGTCCACACCCTGGTCGAGGTCCCTAAAGAGCGCCCTGTTGTCGGCCTCCCCCTACAATGTCTACTCTCAGAGGAGTAGTAGCTCGTTGTCCCTACTACTGCTGCTGCTGAAAGTGTCTAGCAAGAAACTGCTTCTGATGAGGTGGGCAATGAACCTACCCACCCCCATTGTACTGAACTTGGTCTGGGCACTGATTCTAAAGGTTCCCATGACTTCCACTGATGAATAAACTTCATCCTAGGTCTGCAAAGAAGGGTCAAGGACTGGGATATCGAAACTAGATCTACTGGGGCCAGCTCCCCACTAGCTGAAACCAGAAAGGCCTTGACGATGGAGGCCTAGTGCTGATGGCCTTCTCCTTTGACGAGCCCAACTAGCTCCCCTCTCGCGAAAAACCTCCCAGTGTGTGCATCCCCTCCACCACTTCGGCATTCTTCTGGACCTCTAAGTATTTCAGTCAAAATGAAGGGAGTAATAGCGTACTGAAGAGTAGTTCAGAGTGCCTCTTCTAAAAAACTTGTCCCAGACTCCACATCCGGAAAAAGGTCTAAAGAAAAGTGAAGCTGATCCTTGAACTTGATCCCCAACAACCTCACTAACATGATCCCGTATTGAAGAGATAGTAGTTTCTTCCTCTTCTCCACCTTCATTGTGGAAGAGAGTAATTCCTCCCCGAACTCCCTCTCGAAGTCATTCCATAAAACTTCAGCCTCCCTCTTCTCCCCGAGGGAGATTTTCCACCGCTAACACGCCGCTCCCTACATCTGGCTTACAGCTAGAGGAACCCAGCACTTTTTCCGATCCTGGATCAAGATGAAATTTATCACCAGCTCCTCGATCCAGCTCTCTATCTCCATGTCGGATTCACTACCCTCGTACTTCTGGAAGGTCTTCCACTAAAAGGCACGAAGCATGTTTTTCCATAGGTCATCCTCATCCTCTTGATCATCCCACTGCTGATTAGCCAAATAATCCTCTTAGGCCTCAATCGCTCGCACTACCCACAGTCGTCGTCTGGGTTCCAAAGATGCAAAGTAATCAAGAAATGCCTAATACCCAGGTGTATGGAATGTTTCTTTTAAATTTTTCGTAAACTTTTATTTATTTTAAATCTCCAAAATACCCAAGACACACAAGAACACAAGTCATTATGATGCATGTACCTTTCCTAGGGTCTCTACATAATAATAATTGTAGCCTCACTTGGTCGTATGATAGGTCTAGTGTCCTTACATTGGATCATGGGGGGGGCCTAAAATCACGTGTCCTAACTGGTCTTCCCTGGATAATTTCACACACAAAGATTCCCTAACACTGTTTCCCTACCATCCCATTCATTCCTCACTGTTCCTAACCCCAGACTCCAACCTATCTCTCAACCTCCTCTGATACCATTCTGTCATGACCCACCTTCACCAATATGAGGGAAGGGACAGAAAACTATCAGACCCTTCCTTCTTCAAGTTGAAGGGGAGATAATGACCCTCAAGTCCCACCTTCAATAGGCCCTAGAGTGGAAACTAGCACCAAGGGTATAAAATTCTATGTGATATGGAAGGCATTACCCTTTTTTTGAAAAGGATCAAGAGATAAGATAAAAAATCCCAAACAACACCAAAACAGGAAGTAAAAGTAAATCCAAAAACAATACATTCCCATGTGCATGCTTGAATATAAAGTGTTACAAGTACTAGAAAACACTAAAGGGAAGTACCAAAAGAAAAGAAAAGAAACAATGCTAATGTTCCCAGCGTCTGAGCTAATACGGTCCTGCACGGTCCCAGAAGTCCTCCTAGAAACCTGAAAAAAGTTTTATATACATAGGGTGAGTATACAGGTATACTCATTAGGGAATACCAAAAGCTCTCGTGCACAAGTGGGGAGGAATTCTAATTCCCTGTGATAAAAGGGGATAACCAAAGCACCTATCAAGGAAACTATCCACCCAAACCCTTCTAAGTCACACTCCCCAAATAACACAAGTCAAGTAAAATAATAGTAATACCACTTCGATGTTTGGGTACCCCCACCACTTTACCACTAGTTATTGAAGACATCCTATGTGTCAGAACTCCCCCACCATTTTCAATGCAGTCTCACATCTGCCCCAACAACAACCTTTTGGGCCACCATAATCACAGCTACACCTGCAAACACCTGGTCCACTACAGCCACACGTAACCACATCCATAGACACCTGGGCCAGAACAACTACTGCCACTCCCTAAGACACCTCGGCCCGAAAAACTACTACCACACCCAAAGACACCCAGGCCTCATCCCAAAGACACTTGGGAAACAACCTTCCCGTACACACATAGGCCAAACACCACAACATACCCTGCATGAAGAATCTTGGGCTATAACGGACCTCAAGCCATCACAGCCAACAGGAAGAGTCTTGAGATACTCATGAAAAGAGAGCAGAAAAGGAGCCAATAACAAGCCACACATAGGAGTGTTGGAAAATCACCCTCCCCCATGAAATTGGAGTGTTCGGCACAAAGTGCTCGACTTTAGAGGGGCACGAAAAAGAAACACAAGAACAAAATTATACATATAGGTAAACAAGCACTCATACCAACCTAGGGGTTCAAAAATCATCCCATACACAAACACCCACTTTACTATTCATTCATAAAAAGAACAACAGCCACAAATAAAGAACAACCCATTATAAGAAAACGATTCCCCACCAAACCCATTCTTTTAATCATATTCAAGTGATTCCATATAAATAATTCTTCACTATCAAGAAACTAACAGACATAGCCACAATACAAGGAATAAAAACAGTCAAGCAGCAAATTCATCATTCACACCTTGTTCTCCTGTAAATTCACAACAATAAAAAGGATCTGTGTGGTCCCACAATGTTCTAGATCCAAACCAAGCCCGAACATATGGACTCACACATCCCCAAATCCAAAAACTAACAATTGTACAACAGGGGATCCCATCCCAATCCAATTCACCTCACAAGATTCATGTTGAACAACCATACACATCACCAGAATAGAGAAAGGGAGTTTTCAGATTTAAACACACCATTCCTTTAGTTCTGTGTTTCTGTTTGTTTAACTGGGGTGACCACACAAGGATTCTTATTCATTGGGAATCCAGTTAATCAACCGAGTTTATTTGATAAACCAGTTTCTTTGTTGCAACTTTTAAATCATAGAATTATCCAGAAAACATAGGTTCTTTAGTGCACAAGAAGGGACCACCAATAGCCACAATTTTCAAAGGATATAAGCCCATAAAATTCACAACATATAAAAAAGAAAAAAGAGTACAACAGCATCATTAAAAACACTCCTTCATTCTTTAAAAACCATTTATTATCTTCGTTAAGGTTTGGTTTCATCCATCCCTATAGGAAAATTATCATACCCACCTTTCATGATACATACTAAGGAGAGTCCAAGGGAAATTCCTACTTTGATGATCAATGATCGAATTTTTTCTCTATGTGCCAAGAACTGGGGATGCATGACTTGCAGGGGAGGAACTCCGAGGACTCCAAGAGTGAGCAGGAAAGGCTCCAGCATAGGCGCACCACTAGCCTCATGAAAGGGTACTCCAAATGCACCAAGGAAAGGAAATACACCATCTAATAAGGAGAAATAATCCTCGTTCAATGAAAGATGTGATCCTGGATTTACAGGATATGAATTCTTGAACCTCTTTAAAGTAATTTCGTGGTTTCGCCATGTATTTGGGTGGTTACACACGATGGGATTAATTGTCATTTAATAATTCACATCAAAGAGGTGGTCATAATGATTGGGAGTTAAAGGGTTTTCTTTTAAATAGGGGAAAATGTGTAACAGGGGTGGAACTAGAAAGTACAGGAAAAGGGTGTGACACTGAGGAAAAAAGCCACACATTTTTGTATATCAAGGGTTTCCCAGCTCTTGGGGGATTTTAGATATCATTTATGGGCTTCTAATGGCCTTGAAAGTGGTATTTAAACACTTTTACATCAAAAGTTATGTTGTGGGGGAATAATTGGAAAAAGTCAAAAACTAGAAAAAACAAAGGGTGGGACACCATTTGGTGAGACACCATAATGGTGCAACCATCACAGTGCCACTATCACGGTTCCACCATAAGTGGTTCCACCATTTCGATGTGTGACCGTGATGGTGTGATAGCTACAGTTCCGTTGTAATGGTTCCACTGGGTCGGTGAAACAATGTAAGCAGTGCCACAATTTCGGTGTGCGATCATGATGATTTGAATCCTATAGTGCCACCATCATGGTTCTACTGGTTTGGTGGAACACTGTTAGTGGTGCCACTATTTTGTTGTGTGATCATGACTAGTCCCACTGTCACAATGCCACCATGACCGATGCCACTGTTTCGGTGGAACTGTTTGATGGAATTGAGTTTTTGGAAAACTCCTTAATGAGTTACTATATGGGCCATTACAAAATGATGTAGTTTTCCATTTTTAATATTTGTCTTCTTAATTCAATCTTTATAGCTAGTTAAGGACGTGATCTATTTTTCTTATCATCATAAAACCTTATTTTGATTAAATAGTATCTAAAAGGAAATAGACACAATGAATTACAACTTTTTCTCTTAATGTTATCATATTTCTTCCTACAAACAGTTAAGAACCTCGATTACGTAATGTTCTACACTTAAATTAAGAAGTTGAAATGTAATAGACAGACGCCATGCTTTAATGGAATCCCACCAAGGTCTCTGAAATCCCACCAAAATTTCTCTACAATACCTAACATTTTTACCATCCTCATAGTAGTTCTTGTTAAGGTCTTGCATAGCTCTACCCACTCGTATGAATTGGTTAGTCCTCACACGGTCTTTAAAAATGGATCGTTTCTCAATCCACACCCATATAGGTTTTCCAGTTCCTCTTATGCCTAATTTAGTGGCATTGTGACTTTTTTCACTTCATGTATTCATGTTCAGCTCTTCAATACCACCATTCCTTTCATAAACTCAATGTGTTTATAAATCATAGTGGATCCTATTTTTTATAATCATTCTATTTGTATGATATATCAATATCATAGGCCTTCTCTTTTATCATCGATAAACAAGATCTCATTTATGTATAAATACTTCTGATAATTTGACAAAATAAGTATTTATTCAATGTCTCAACAGCATCGCTGTTTTCTCACATAACTACCCAATTTGGAATCCTATATTTATATTCATTGAATAATATCAGGAATATGAATTCCAAAATTCTAGAAGCATTGAAATCTATAATAAAATAGATTTAAATATAATTTAAAGGTGAGATATTAACTCTATTTAAATCTCCTAAAGGCTTGGTCCTTAATTTACCATGAGGTATTTAATTTAATGGTTCCGAAATATCTAAAAAAAATCTCATTTATTTTATTTCTACATAAATTTATGCAACAACATGGAATATCTGTTACATTAAACTCCCCATGTGGTCCTTTAAACATCAAAGGCTTGTGAAAATAAAAACCATGAATTAATTATAGATGAGTAAATGCAATTTTGATCCATATTCCTTATTTTATCATTAAAGTAAAAATGGGAACCTGAATGGCTTGTTACAATATATAGTTTCACATAGGTAGTCCTCTGATCTGAAACTCCCACCAAAATAGCCAAAAAATAGATGATAGTTCGGTGAAATTTTCATATAATATCTCCATGTGTAATGTTCTCTATATATTCATCATGGAGTTTCTCAAACTATAAAGATCCACACTCACTATATCTTCTTAAATTTATAAGGATCATCCCTAGTTTAATTCTTTGATTATCTATAGAAAGGATCATGATCCATTTGAATGGTCATGATCTTTCATCTACGAAGATCATAGAAAAATATTCTACTAAATCATATCACTTATCATTATAAATATTAAAATTTTAGATAACTCAAAATACCATTATAATAACTCACTAAATTACCTTTACATAGGTCTTTCATTTTCATGAAGACCTTTATATAGCTTAAGATTACCTTGAACCATCCCTTACAATAATTTTTTTAACCTTCTATAACCAATATACTACTATTTCATAAGTCAAAAAACCTCAAATTACCATTAGGAAATATTATTTGACCATTAAGTATGTCTTGATATATCCTATATAACATCATAAAACTCACTTGTACGATTATGCATTACCTTTTATATACTTATATAAACCATATTATACTGGAATAACCATTAGATATTTGTATATTTTGTTTTGTACATCAACAAAGAATCATAAAATTCTTGTCTTACAAAAATTTGTGGTTTAATTACCCTTACATGACAAGAATAAATCGAGTATTACCATTACGTTGGTTTTTATTTTAACCCAAAATAATAATTGGAATTTATTAATCAATTTTGAGTCTTTCTACATTAAATAAAATGTAGTATAAAATGGTCCCTACATTAGTACAAAACTTTATCTTTAATAAATTCACATCAACCATCTCATTTAAAAAAGGATACATCTTTTAAGTTATCAATAAAAGTACTTAAAGAATTAGCACAAAATATACATTCCAATTCAAATAGAAACTCCCTCAGATCATTTAGAAAATATACTATGCACATAATGATAGATTCTTATACCTTGTTGTCAAAAAATACAGTCATGTAATAGAACTACACCAAGAACCATGGGTTTAGCATCCCAAAATAGGAGGCATTCGCCTTATAAAACTCATATTAATATATCACTACTACCAATCAATGCTGAATGGTTATTAAATAAATAAAAATCATAATAAAATGTTACTTAAATTTATATGTATTCAGCCATAATAAAATCATAAAATAAAAAATATCATTCAAGGATTATTAAGCTTCCATAAAAATTACACTCAAGACACCCACGCAATAACTTGAATTTTGCACTACAATATCTTTCTTAACTAACTCAAGCATAATTATTGAGGGGTGATCACATATTATTACTATGTAAAATCGTATTAAAAATGAATTTACATCCATGTAAAATATATATACAATTTTAGTTATATAAAAAACCAACCCTGAAAAAAAAAACATGTATAACATTATTACATATTTGGATCCTATATAATCTATAATATATTATGTTTACTACTCCATTACACAGATTTAATTCTAATAAAAATACCAAACACAAAAACTTAGCCATTATATCATCGATATTATCATTTCTAACATCTAAAACATATCAACTAAAAATTAAAGATTATGATTCAAATAAAATTCCTAAACCAATAATAACATCAAATAAAATTAGTAATAATCCAATAAAAATAGAAAACCAAGGGATTAGAAATATAATTAAATAATATAAAAAAATTCAATTATAATAATCATTAAAATATTAAAAAATCATTTTAAGAAAATATTAAATAGTAATGGGATAGTGAAATCTACACTATTATTACTTGTCACATCATAAGTATCTCTAACACAACACCATATAGTAAGCCATGGTAAGGAAACCCCTTGCTAGTTTATTTTGATGATTATAAAGAAATGAAAATTAAAAAACACTATAGACACAATATATATTATAAATTTCAACCATAAATAAAAGATAAATCATCCTTTTATTTATTGTAATTCCACACCAAACATTCTTCTATGGGCTCTGTCAACATAATCATCACACAACTAATTCATCATCGTATGACCATATCCTAGCTATATGACCACATAATAAAAAAAATTATATTACTAAATAATCCTAGTTAATTTTGATAATTGTTAAATTTCATGTCCTATAATATTCATCATTATATTTTATAGATTCATATTCAAAATAATATTTTTTAGTAATTTTTTAATTGAAAAAGAAAATAGTTTTATTCTCAATAATTTTTCCATGAATTATATGTTTTTATTTTTAATTTAAATATAAAAATTGTAGAAATTGAATTTTATAATATAGAATTTATTTTTTAATTCAACATTTTAAAATTATCTTCTATTTGTTTTTGGGATTTTTAAAACAAATATGATTATTTGGGGAAAAGTGAAAATTACAGTTTTATGGGTACCACCGATTTGATGATATCATTATGATATAATCAATAAAAAAAATTGAAATATATTATTTAATAAAAAAATATTGTATGGTGTATAATAATTAATTTAAAAATTTTAATTTGAATTTATAATTTTATTCAAGAAATTATGGTACCTTAATTATATTTTTCTTTAAAATTTTATTTCGATTATATTCATTAAATGAGGTAATTATAAGATTTATTTTAGTTTTTTTATTTAATAACTAAAAATGCATGTTTATATCATTAAATTCCATGGATTTTTTTTATTTAACTACACTAACAAATGGTTGGCTTAAATATTAAAATATATAATATTTTTACCCTAAAACATCTCTTTCCTAAATAATAAATACACACTCACTTTTCCCAAGGAAAAAAATTATAGTTCAATTTAGTTAAACCAAACCCCAGATAAGTACCCCCCTAACATCCTTATAAATTTACTAAAAATTATTTTATCTCCAAAAATACAACCTATAAGGATTATATTGTACGTAAAATTATTTTTTCCAAAGAATAAGTATATCCCTTAACCGAGTCCTTTCATGATTATTACTTCTTCTACCACCTTGAAACCAATAACAAACATTATAAAATAATAATAACATTATATAGAATATATTTAAATTTTTTTATCATTATGTTATGTCCATTTTCATTTCCATATCAATCATATTGAAAATGAAAACATTGCTCTTTTGTATGTGTGGAATACCACCCCCATAAAGTAATGTCTTCCATATTTCAACATCGCCTCACATTACTGGTTATTACGATTCATTTAATGAAAATATAAGATCATTTTAGAATAATTATTATTTTACTAAGTTAAAAAATACGTACCATCCCACTCGTCGACCTGTTTAAAAATGAAAACATATCTCATGTATACATGTGGACCACTATCTCCCTTAAGCAATGTGATTCATTATTCAATTATACACTTAATATATGGTTATAAAATTTTATTTAATACATAAAAATGGTAATTTTATCTATATTAATATTATTTATTCGATGTAATAATATCCTCTTTGACCATGGTCAACCTATGGAAGTTGATTTTTGGATTATAAAGAGAGTATCCTCAAAACTTCATATAATACTTGAACAAATTTAGTAACTATACAATTAATGGTCATAAATTTAATAAAATGAAATTTTTAAGGTAAAAAACCATAAAAATTTTTAAACAAGTAAATTATTGATATATTTCAATTATATGGGAGATAAATAATGTACATGGGGAGTGGGACTCGAGGTGATTAAATGTTCTTTAAAATCATGCATAAAATATTTTAACATTTTCTATCTGACTAGTTTCCCTAAATATCCATGTTTCATTAAATTATTCAAGAATTTTTTTTCCTTATAGTAAAATGTTTTTTATAATTCATTTTAACACAATCTTTTATATTTTTTTATTTTTTCAAAAAAAACATTTTTTTTAACATTTTATAGGTGGTTTTTTTAAAATACTATAAAAGGTGACATTTTTTATTGTATAAAGAATCGATTGAATTTCAAGACATAATAACCATTATTATTCAAGAATTTATCTATATATGTTTTCATTGTTTTTTAAAGAATATAATATTTCTCATTTTTCATGTAAATTTTTAATATTAAAAATTTTCAAAGGAAAAGTATTTTTGTCCTTTTTTTTCATAATGCTATAAAGTAATTTTACCTCTGTATTTAAAAAATATTTTTGGGTTTTCAAAATGAAAATGAAGTATTATATATGTTTTATAAATTTTTTTATAATTTTAAAATTATAATTATAATATTTGATCCCCATATATATCTCTAATGCATTCGGTAATGAATTTTTTTTTTGATGAATAAATTGGGAAATTAATTGGGTAGGTTATTCTACTTATAAGAGTCCATGTAAGAGAAACTATATTATTATTATAAATATGATGTCTCATGGTACATATATAAAAAAATTGGTAAAATAAGCATACATGTTATTAATGAAAAATTAGTTTAAAATTAAGAATCTTTTTTTATGGGAAATTCAATATTGAGTGGAAGTGTTCACATTATTTTATAATGGTTAGATATATAATTTTTTTCCATTTGATATTAGATAATGGTTTAAATAACATTATAGGTTAGGATGTATTTAATAAAAGAAATTTAGGGGATTTTAGTATATGGATTATATTATAATGAAAAAAGTTGTATGGTTTCAAAGTTTCTTCGTCTAACCTATTTCTATTTCTGAATGATTTTTCAAAGAACAAATAGGACGAATTAATTGGAAAGGCATCGGGGGGATAATGCCATTTCTAATTAGTGATGTGGAATTGTGGGAATTGAAACAAATCGGTTTATATATTTGATAACTAAATATGATGTAGTCTATTAATGAAATTACTCATGCTGGAGAGGAATAAAACTATTTGTATTATAAGTTTTATATCATAGAGAATTTCATGATAAAAAACCCTATTGGATTTTCTGGATCTTTAGACCTAGTGTTATGAAAACTATGGATCAATTCTCTAATAAAGTTATTCAAATTTTTTTTGTTCTAAACATCAAGATGTAATTATTTTCACTTAATGTTTTAATAGTTAATTTAATCAATGGATTCTATTTGTTATGAATTAAAAGTTACAAATGATGATATTTATTCCATTTATTGGTCGAAATTTAAGTATTTTATACTTGGGAGGTATTTTATATTCATTTTTCAAATTAGTAAGGAAATGATGTTTTTATAACTTAAGAGAAATTTGGGATCTGTTTCCACCAAGTTAAATTTGCAATATTTTTTAAGTATTCACCAAATTTTATTCTAGAACGTGATAATAAAATTAAAAAAAATTACAAAGGATTAAGACTAATTTATAAATGGCTTTTTCATCTATTTAAATTAAATTTAATGAAACATTTATAAATCGTTATGATAAGTTTGAGATGGATTTTTATGAATTTTAAAACAATATAAATAACAAGCAGATCAGGTGGAAATAAATTGTATCACATAAATCGAATAAATCCAGTTGTAATAGGTGTAAATTTACCTCTTTTAATAATTTTGGTAAGAAGAATTCTGAAGAGAATCCTGTGGGATCTGTAAATAGTTATTGGTGTGGTTTTATTGAACATTTTTCTTGTGATTTCAAAGAAAAAAATCATGTTAGTGGTAAAACCAATTTTGATAAGTTAGATGTTATATGTTTAAAAATAGATGAGACGGGTTATTATATTGATTCATGCCTTACTAAAATTATAAAAGATAGTAATTATGAAAACCATAATTATAAGGGTGTCTAAAATTCATTATAAACTATATTGGGAAATGTAGGACCATAAAAATAAGGGGTTATAGGTATATTAATTTTCTACTCAGATTATTCCAACGTCTTGTTTGATTAATGAATATATATTCTTTTATTTTAGGGAGAATTTCTATTAAAAATGAAATATTAGCTCAAAAAATGGAGAAATAAATTTCAAAAAAAAAATATAAAAGTGGAAATATTAATAAAAAAATGATTTAATGGAATGTTTTTATGATTATATATAGAATAATTTTTCCAAAAATGCTTATTTTCTTATTCATAATAGAGTTTGATGTTATTACGGTTATGGGTTGGATTTTAGTTTATAGTTCTATGAAATATTTTTAATATAAGGAAGCTGTATTCAATTTTTATAGTGATTATTAATATGTATATAAGAATGATTTAAATCCTATGATATCACCCAACTAAAAATTAAATGTTTTAGTTTTTAGTTATTTTATGTCATTTCCCTTTTAACTTTAACCTGTCCAATTTTTTACTTATACAACGGTAAATAGTTATTTTTTCAAGGAAACTTTTTTTATACCAAAAAAATTAAATTGAATCTAAAAAAAATTGGAACTTATAATTAAAAATATTTAATATATTTTACCAAATTAAATTCACAAAATTTAAATAATTAAATTTTAAATTAATTCCACATACCAAATGAAAAAATAGGTGTCCAAGAGTAAAAACCATCAAAAGTTTGGCAAGTGTTTATATCCAATCTCAATGTGAAATTAAGTCCAATGACACAAAATTGGATTAAATGATAAAAACGTAATATAATTATACTTCAAAACTAATAAAAATGATAATATAAATATATAAATATAGTATATTAGAAAATAAATTTTGCATTAAAATGTTGTATATTTCATTATTCATTACAATATGAAAGTTATCAGAAAAATACCATACATTTATCCAAACTAAACTTTGATTTTCCACTTCCAAATAATAAGTTTATTTTTTTAAAATATAACTTATATATGTTTTGAAAAGTAAATTTAAAATGGGTTCTCCATAAAAAGGTGACAAAACTGTATTTCTTTGAAAAATAATTATTTTATCCGAAAAATTTAATATATTCTTATATAGTGTCTAGAAAACATATAAGATGAATCTAAAACATTAAATTGAAGATATTACTTATATATTTCATTAATTAAAAACATCAAGAAAAATTTAATATTTTATAAACTCACATATTTTCATTTAAATTGTTTTTCAAAAAAAACATTTCCTTTTATTTAAAATAAGTTTTATATTCATTTATAATTAATTGTGCACTAAATAATTAATTAAAAACATTTATAAACCATATTTTCATAATTAAATTAATATTTTTCATTCCATCAATTTTAATATATACGTTATTCAATAACAATATTTATTCATTCACTTATGTTCGATGTGGTGTATTTTGTACGCTATTGAACATAGTGTATTTTTTAAAAAAACAGGATAACACATCTTCCCTAGAATTAATAAATTACAACCTCAAAATTTGAATTCAGTTTTGATAACTAAGGTATGAATTTTCAAAATACCTTTATTATAATCCCATGTCAAAAAAAGGATTAATAAAACTATCACATTGAAGGAACGAAATAGATGTATGAAGATCACTTGAGATAAAGAATACTAGGGTTCCATTTAAGAAAACATGGATATATAAGAGAAAGCTACCCATAATGTTCTGATCGAGAGTGATAGAAAAAAAATTCAGGAGAAAGTAAAGAATCACAAAAACATAAATCTATGATTATCTAAAGGTATATTTGATTCATTAGAAAATAATGTTCTATGATATCATTTTTGGTTTCATGATATTTTATATATTGAATGTTTTCCTACAAAATAATTTTCTTAGAGTTGAGAAATTTCATTATTAACTAAGAACATAAGTAAACATAATTAATTAATATATCTCTATTTTATAAACACAATTTCATCTTTATAATATTCCTAGAATTATGGTGTACATCACTAAGAATAAACTTAATCATTAAATATCACAAAATCTCTAAAGGTTATTAATATATTAAAATTAATGTCCAAAATTAAAGGGATACTCCACATTAGAAAAATATGTACATAAATATAACCCCAAAAAACATCAACCAAAAATGTCATTAATAAATTATTATCAAATCACTTAAAACCACATAATTTGTGTCTAAAATATTCAACTTATTGTTATACCTTGAAAAATATCGATATTTCTGGAGATTCCATCACTTCACCAGATGTCTCAATATAAATTATAGTAACAGCAAAATATTTTCCTGAACATTTTTTTCAGTCATAATGATTTCATACATGTGTAATTAACTTCAAACACTTATTTTCATAATGCGCCAAGTAATTACAACAAAATCATATTATGGTATATTTTCTATCTATTATCTCTTTGTTAGATTATTCGAGACCCTTTTCCTAGCAGTCATATACCTTGTGGCCAAACTTACCACACCATAAACACTTTGAAAATCCTAAAATGCATTCCATAAAATGTATTTTACCACACTTGGAACAAGTTTTAGGATTATACCCATAATTCTTTGTGGGTTTCTTATCCATTTCCTTCTACCAGGACCGTTTCTTACTTTTATCATCTCATGGAATATAAGTTTCAACAAATCTCGATTACAACTTTCTCATCAAAATGATCAACTTTTTCGTAACTTTTAAATCCTTGGGGGACAAAATCTCTTAGTATCCATGGTTTCAATCCTGAGTAAAATATATTAATTTTACTTTCAATGTGTCTAATAAAATCTAGAACATACCTAGATAATCTTGTGAATTTTTCTACACATGCATCCATTGAATCAGTATCATTTTTCTTTAATTACAATAATTGTTTCTCTATCCAAAGACAAACAACCTTAGGAAAATATTTCTAAAGGAAAATATACTTAAATTATTCACATTCCATGGAATCAAGATCACTTCTCTCTATAGTATTCTGAATCAATAACCACCATTGATCATCTTCATATTCAAAATGATAGATGGAAATAGTTACATTTTAATGTTCCAAATATCCCATGACTTCAAATATCTTCTTCATGGTATTGATACAGCCTTCAACTAACACTGGGTCAGATGATATATTGGATTATGGGGGATGTTTCCTCATGAAATTTTCAACTACTAACATATTCCTTTGTTATTGATATGTATGACCTCATGTTTGGAAACCACCACAAATTTTAGCCTCACTGAATTGCATCATCACTGTAAAATAAATTTCAGTTTTGATTCTAACCACCTCATGATGTTGATTTGAAAGGTTGTTTTTCTCTCTATTCCTTCCTATTACATATTTCTTACTTTATATGTTGAAAACCATTCTAAAAATACATAGTATAGAATAATTAATAAGGTAATATTAAAATGTTACATAATTTCAAATTTACATAAAGAAAAATCATCTAAAGGAATGAAATTAACACCATTATCACCTCAAAATTTGACTAAACCATCCTCTAATACCAACTATAAGGACCCAACCATAAACATTACATAATCTTGAGTTTATTAAAGAATTTTACATTATTTATTATTTAGGATCCTTTCATGTTTAGAGCCTTATTTAATCTTTTATTACATGCTTGACTCTATTACCCCCTTAAATCTTGTGATAAACATTTAAAAACTTGGGATAAGAACATAAATCTTATTAAGGGACATAAAAATTAAGAAAACCACGAGTCTAGAGAAAACATGGTAACCCATTTAAAGTTAATTGAGTGAATGAAACAAAACTTTTTTACCTTAATAACACTAATTTACTTTTGCCCAAGAAAAACCTTAAAACTAATAACGAGAAATTTAAACACTTTTAGTGAACTTAGATAATCATATACATAAAACCCTTTCAAACCCCATTTAATTAGAATAACCATATGTCCAACTTCCAATATTATTATTACACAATTAATTGTAGATCTATAATGGGTATCACCATTCATATAAGCTATTTGGGCAAACCCTTGAGCTATAATGGGGCTCATCCATTCATATAATCTATAAAAAGCTTACATGTGAGCTATAATGCAGCTCAACACTTTCTACAAGTTGTGTCGGGCTCACCCATGAGCTTTAATGGGGCCCAACCCATCGTATAATCTATATGAGGCTCACCTGTTTTATATAATGAAAAAATACCATTTCATGAATAAAACACATCCATTTGAAAACCCTTCTGAAAAATTCTTCTGATACCATATGAAAACAAATCGCATAAAAATTCTATTTTCATATAAGAACCCTTTTTCAATAACAAGATACCAAAAAAATTGAATAAGGGAATTAATTTAATTTTAAAAACATTAAGCCTTTTAGAGGAATCCATGTATCAAATAATGGTTACACCAGCGAAGAATTTATTATTGTCGTATATGTTAAAAATAACATTCCTTTTGTATTTTGTTAAAAAGTTCCATATAAAACAGTTAAAAATATTAATTTTTTAAAAATTTATAATAAATTAAAAATCTATAAAAAATCCTTTAAAATACTTTTGTATCCATGTAATAAATATGTTAATTAATATCATGAAGAAAAAATATTTGATAATCAAATATTTAAACATTCAAGGTGTCTCATATCACTTTGAACATTTAAATCTTAATCACTAGAAATTAATACATTTAAAGAACAATAAATGACATTATTATAGATAAAATATATATATGAAATGTCATAGTGGCTCTATATACACTTTATTAAATAATAAAGGTGCATATTATCAAGAAATTCCTTAGTAAAAGTAGATTGAGACGAAGTCCCTTAAAAAGATCATTTCTTTATAAAATAGTTAGATTATGTGTTTCCACTATAAATACACATAAAACAAGTATAAATATAATATAATATATTCAAAATTCATTTCACACATAAGAGTTTAACAACATAATCTAGAAGTATAATTTTAACACCAAGAATATAAATTATGTTAAGAAATTCTCTTACCTTAAGTCTAACTCTTCACATATAATATTTATATTCTTGAATAATACAATGAGGTTAATTTATACATTATTGAGAAAAATTATCAAGTTTATTATTCCTTTTATATCACTTATTACCATGTTAAAAATAATAATTATTTATGTTCATGTCGGACGCTTTTTCAATACTCAGTACTTGAATTGAAAATGATCTTGATAAGATGTCAATAGTCTATGTGGTCATAAGTCCATTATCTCCCGAATATAAAGCATGATATAAATATCTTATATACTAATTATATAGGTATTTGTAAAAATAATTAAATATAAACAAAAAACATCGTTCATGGAGATGGTAGGTCATACGTACGCTATTTTCATTTTTTCCTGTATTATTTATAGAACAAAATTAAATGAAATGTATTTTAATATTTATATATATATATAATATAATTAATTTAGAATTAATATTTAATTTATATAATATATGTTTACTAAAATGGTCTTTAATAAATTCTATGTGATGTGTGAATGAATCACATTGTTTTGAGGAGGTGGTAGTCCACATGTCCCCAAACAACGTTATTGCATAACCATAATATATAAAGCACGAAGGTATGTTTAATATAAAATTTATATATTATTAAATAGGTTATAAAATATGTGTTTAGATAATATTTGATCATAAAAATAGTTTTTATACCATCCATTAAGTCGGTAATGGAAAAAAAAGAAAAAACATTATTCATAGAGGCAATTAACTGGCATAACCTGGACAACAATTTCATTTATTTGATTAAGAGGAGGTGAGAAATGATATGGATATGAGATATTACATTACAAACATAACACTCTAGTATAGAAATGATTATTGAGTTATAATTAATTTATGTACGAATGAGTTGAGTATAAAATAGAAAAATAAAAGAAATTAAGAGAAATACTCTAATAAAATTACCTCTTGAATATTCCCTCCTGGAAAGACCCTTGAGGACCTTAGATTTGGTCTTTTGGTGAGAATAGAAGTACTTGGAAGTGGGAAAAGTAGGGAGAGGATTTTTGGGAATATATTTTTGAAGCTACAACGCGTTTTGGGTTGAAATGGGGAGGTGAGGTGTGGTATTTATTCTTGAAGAGAGGTGGGTTCAAGTGATTAAATTATTGATTATTTTATATTTAAAGCTTACCACATTGTGGTTTCATTAATTTCAATGAATTAGAATATAAATTAATGTTTTTTAGGATGGTTAAGGTTGATCCAAACCTCAAAAAACCTTTAAATTTTCTATTTTTTAGGTACTTTAATCTTTTACCCTTTTAACTTTAACATGTTCCATTTTTTTACATATACCACGGTAAATAATGTTTTTACCACGTAACTTTTTTTATACCAAAAAATTAAATTTAAACGACAAAAAAATATGATGAAAAAAAAATTTTGAATAAAAATACAGTATCTTTTACTATTAATTAAAATATGAAAGTTATCACAACAATGTCAAAAATTTATCCAAAATAAAATTTTCTTTCCCGATTCCAAATAAAAAATTAATTTTTTCAAATAGAACTTATAAAAGTTTCAAAAACTGGATTTAAAATGGTTTCTCCAGCCAAAGGTGGAAAACTTGTATTTTTTTAGAGAAAACTTCTTTATCAGAAAAATTGAATTTGTTCTTATATCATTTTTAGAAAACATATAAGATGAATATTAAAAAGTAAATTCAATATATTAAATATATATTTTGTTAATAAAATACATCAATACTAATATTATTATTTTATAAACTCACTTATTTTCAACTAAATATTTTTTCTAAAAAAATATGTCTATTTAAATTGGGATTTAAATTCATTTATAGTTAATTATGAACCAAATAATTAATTATAAAAATGTGTAAACAATATTTCCTTATTCAATTAATAATGTTCATTCCATCCATTTTAATATCTTGGTTATTAAATAATAATATTTAGTTGTTCGCTTATGTTTGATGTGGCATATCATGTACACTATCGAACATGGTGTCCTTTTAAAAAAATTCAAGATGTCACATTTTGAGTGATCGTGGGTCATATAGAGATTATTGTAGCACTTCGGTTATTGGATATTTGTTTGGGGTATGTATATATCAGATTAACTCACCTTTACCATTTTTTATTTGATTTGTTTGTTTGTATGATAATTTTAATTGATTTATTTTTGGTTTGTTGTTGGTGGTTGGTTGTATAATGTTTATTCATTATTTTTGTTACTATTATTCAATGTATTTTATTTGTTCTTTTGTATTTGAACATGGATGTACAATATATGGATGGTTATTATTGGATTTATGAGTGAAATTCCCCTAGTTAGTGTTCAATTTATTTGAAAAAAAATAAAAAGTGTGTGTTTTTCTGTCGCTCTGGCACTAGTTTCTAGCCCATTGGGATAGAGGACACCCCTTAGGTCATGTCACAACTTGGTTCATCTAAAAATTTGGGAAGAATCCGGGTAGTTCAGGACATCCATTGTTTATGTATAAAATAGTATGGTTTGATTTATACATCAAGGCTATCCATAATTCCAAGAATATGACAGAAACTGATACAAACTCATACAAATTGTTTTCATTTCTCATTCAAATGTTGTTCAATAATCTTCATGCTGAAATAAAATAATAAAATTTGATATCTTCATTCATTTCATAATTATAACCTATGATCAATCCCTCATCTCAATACACTGATTAAAAATAATCAGACACATGTAATTAGTTTTAGAAACTATCCTAGATTTTTTTTAATATTGTTATCTTTTTTCATTTATTTAATCAACTTCCCCTAAATATCTTAATAATTTTATGAAACTCGTGAATTTTACAATATTCATATATATAATTTTAAATACTATTTACTTAGAACTTTCCAAGGTTTATATATTTATATATAATATAATATTTTGACATCTTTATAAAAAAATTCCTTATCATGGGTTAATCTCCCTTATCACTTCATCACAGCATATATTTTCATAATATGCTCTTCATAACACCAAATGATGAATCATAACAAGATGCATACATGCATCAAATATGGAATATTTATTATAGCTTTCTCCCCTTCATTTTGTTGTCCATATTTACATATCACATTTTTTTTGGTTATCCTCTTCGGAATTATCTTCATCATCAATTACTTGAAGAGTAGGAACACAAATAAAACACATATTATTTGTTAATATGGTGGGACCTAATTTTCATCAATATATTAAAATTTTAACTCATCTAGTGTTCTTTTATATTTTTAGCTTCATATCTGGATGGAATCTTCATGTAAGGTCTCTTAATTCCCAAGACTATACTCTTTGGTATCCTAGATACTTTACCTTTACTAGATTTCCATTTGTGAAAGAATTTCGTTTTCTTGTGATCTATTAAGACACAAGGATCACGTGGTCAAATTTTTATGGCCTCCATTATTTATTCTTAAAATGGTATGATTCTTAAAAAATCCATTAAATTTTTTATAGGTTCTTTACACCTCCCATGCAATACTTATTTAACTGTTTGGTTTTAATTTTTTAACAACCACCCTTTAAATTTTGGATCTTCATGTGGATTCTCTTATTTTCCTTTTGCATAATATTTTTCAGGTTCTTATCTATATTTATTAATCTCCCCAAATTTATTATCCATATTACTAACCAAAATTTTCGTACATGGTTATCTTTATAAGAGTTTACATACGGCCTATAGTGATTTATTTTTACTAAATCAGTTCTTCTAGATATAACACTTTATTAAAACATCTTGGATTTAAAAAAAGGATATATCATCTTCCTCAATAGCTAACTTCTTATAAATATTAATTCCATCATTATTCTAAAAACACTTTAACTTCGTTAATTTGTTTCCATTATTTATCATTAATCGTATTTTTTTTATTTTGATAGAATCGTTATTGAAAAAGAAACTAATGTATAATTCATGGGACCACACTTTTCTCAAATACCATAGTGATCATCAAGAATTTGAAATTTATTTTTTAAAATAGATTTTCCTTCATAGTATGTGGATGTTGTTACTTCTATGAATCTCATCCCAACCAAATGGGGTTCCCTTATTCTTTTCAAATTGTTTAATTGTCCAAACAATCAAAATAAATGTTCTAAAAATTATTATGGACCTAGAAATTACCCATAAATTTTTATACTCTTTTCTCTATTCACTGCTTTTTGTGATATCTAGAACTATGAACATGTTAGTTTTTAGCATTTTACACTTGAAGATGGTATTTTTTTTGGAAACCATCTACTAAACATAATTTTTTATCCACCATTGACATATTATAATTCTTCACATCACATTTTCTAATCTATTTTTTTATATATTTTAATTCGTAACATGACCAGTTTAAAGAAATAGATTTAGTCCAAACATTAGACTTTATGATGGATGGTACGTTTACTTATGAGGTTTATTTAGATTGATCAATAGATAATATCATTAGTTTTTCCCACCAAATAAGATTATTTTTTTGTAGTAAATCTTCATGGAATTGTCTCTATAATAATCTCTCTTATCACTTTTCTTTGAGTACTTATATTGAGAAATTTTTATATTTTTTCGATTTAACTTCATGGTTAAGTAATTTCATATTGATAATGTATTTCTTATTCTAATTTATATAAATTAATTATTTTATTTCATTATCCATATTAATAATAATATATTCATTCACTTTTTTATTTTATAGAAGAATATATTCTATCACTATAATATTATTTCCCTTAACAACTAGTTCAACTATTTTTTAATAGTAATTATCTATCAAAATGAACGGTTCCTATCATTTAGCCTTTTATCAGATTCTTATTTTTCGTTGAGTTTGTTGATCCTTTCGTTATGAAAATTGGATTTTGTTTCTTTAAGATCCATATTAATTTTATTTAAGGTCCAACCATTATCAATATCATTTTTCACATTATCACTCTTTGTTCCAAAGATTTCACTATTCATTCACAGCAATTTTAAAGTTGGGTGATAGAATCTTATAAGTTCCAAAAACATCCTCATATAAAAATTACTACCTATTTTGGGACATTATTCAATATGTCATCAAAAATATCAATTGATTATTCTAGAAAATTCTTAGAATAGTTATCTTTTCCACCTATGCATGGATCCATAATTTAAAAATTTTGACATGATATATTTGTTACCACCCCTTCATTTAAAAATAAGTAACTACATGGGGAATAAATCTTTTTAATTTCTATGGTATTAAATTGAACCACAAGTTCCTTTTAATCTGAGCCTTCATTTAGTAGAGAGGCATTATTTTCTTCATTTTTAAATGAGTCCTTTCTCAGCTTAATTCATTATATTTTCATTATATTCTTCAGTTTCTTGAAATATGATTCTTCTATGGTTTATTTTGTAGTGAATACACTATATTTTATAAATTTTTACTTTATAAATCTTTTATAAGAGAATATAAAAAATAAATTTTAATCTATGAGATAAATTAGAATCTAATTATAGGTTTGAGATGATTTTATAATACCAATTGAAAGTATTAAAATGGTTTATTCCTAATAATAATAGGGGATGAATTCGTGTTGGTATATTTTTTAATCAAACTAAAAATATTATCCCTTTTAACCTCATCTCTTATTCATTTAATGGATTTATCTCTTTATTAACCACTTTGATTTTATTATATTTGGTATGTATTTATCTAGATATAAACAATAAGGAAATAAAATAAGTACACCATATTTTTAAATGAGGTTAACCTACCTTAGGATGACTATATCCCTGGGTTAGGGTTGATATTATCACACTTTCCCAAAGATTCCTTATTTCAATCAAAATAATAATGGAAAAGGGTATCGACATATACATGTTTTAATAACCTCGACCAGATATATGGAATGTAATGGATAATTTTTATATGATCTAAATATAATTATGGATGTATCGTATTTTTAATTATGTATAAGTAGTAACTGTACTATAGTTTTATCTCAACAGAATGATATGATATCATTCATTAGTATGGAACAATTTCTAGGCAACCTATATCACCTTCAGACTTCAACAGTATGTGAAATTTGTAGGCAGAATCCCTCAAACTCTTAGACTGGATATAATCTTTAGTAGTCTAGGTATGTAACTCCTCTTCTACTTATTCTTATTTTCTTTAGTTCATAGGAAACATACTTGTCATTCAACACATGTTTTATCAGTCTCTCTTTTATACTTAATATCTTAAATAGGAATAATATTTGTTCCTCCATTTTTCCTTAAACATTCATGATTTTAAAAGGATATATCATTAACTCTCTTTATCACAAAATTTCTTATGTGATTTATTTAATATAAATCTCAAATATTAATTCATCTTCTATTAGTAAATGTTTTTTTAAATATAAACATATATCATTTTATATAAATTTATCCATTCAAACTAACAATAAATATTATATATAGAATCGGTATCCTTAGTATTTTACCACACTGAATTTACATTTAAATTTCTTAAAGACTCATCATTTAAAACTTCCAAAAATCCCATTTTCAGTTAATTAAAATGATCTAAATATTCATGAATTAATTCATATTTCATTATATACTCAAAGACTTATTTAATTACTTCATGATGTAAAGAACCTGTAGATTTTCACCCTTATTTCATGCTAAAATTCTGACTAACATAATCATGATGTTTTTCATTAAAATAACTATAAATCTTCATCATATCCAAATTCTTTTACATAATATCATCTTAATATAAAATTACAAATTCAGGATTTTATATAATTTTTTATCTCATAATAAGTTTATATGTATTTCATATGAAGTTTTTATTATTAATTATTTCATGTCTGATCTTTAGTAAAAACATGGATGGTATAATACAGGATTTTATTTCCTTCATATAAATTTATTCTTCATTTTATATGAGTTTCCTTTCTTAAGAATCTATTTCATATGAAATATTTTATAAGGAGGTCTACTCTAAAAAACATTTATTTTATATAAAAACTTTGTCATTAAGATCTATATTTAATATGAAATTTTGTGTGGTATTTTGAACATCCATGAGTGAGTTTTTAAAAAGATATTAATAGTCAATCATCCAATATTCTTTATCTAATGGAATACCTATAACTTTAATTAACCATTTTTTTCTTCTTTTATGGGATCCATGACTATATTTTTGAAACTCATGTATCATTGGATGGATTATAATAGGATTCTTCTTATTCCCCTCTAGTATGAAAACATTAGAGGTTGGTGGTGGGAGATAAAATGGCACAAAATTGTTTCATACTACATACACCTAATAACACTCTATTTTTTAAAGATACCTTTTTTAGTGCATTCATGATTCGCAAATAGATGTTTACTTTATGATTTCACTTCCTAATAACTCAATATACTCTTAAAATCCCAAAATAACACCCATTTAGTTTCCTCATTGTAAGACCACATGTATGTCTGTCACCCTGCATGGTGGAACTACCTTCTACATCACACTTCTCACCCACTCTACCTCTTTTATCCCACCTATGATGTCTTTTAGAACTAGATACAGCCTATACTCACTAATATTTAAATCCTTATCCAATTGAGCCTTAAAAAGTCACCAACCACTCATACAAAGTGAAAAGGGAACTCACAAACAATAGTTACAGTCACACATATGATGTCTGCAACTCATCCTAAAATTCCTTTTCCAAAAACTAACTATTATACTCCATCATAGATAATAGTCATGACACATATTGACACTGGACTCCTTTTTCAAATTAATCTTTCCAAAAAATATTCTCAGTGAAAATATTAAACATAGAACTAATTCAAACCATCTAATTGTTTAAGTATCTTTTCCATCATGTGATTAGATCTTAGATAATCTAATGATAACACCACACCTTAATTAAAAGCCTCATTTAACAACAATAGTTCATCACTCATAATAATTCCTTATTTGGCACACTCTTACTCCTTCTCAACAATATTGGGAAGTTATAATTACTTCCAAGATATTCAATATCAATATCTTGACAATATATACAAGAAAAACACAAAGTATATTTAACACATTCATTAGAAAATCCTAGTCATTATGAGATAAAAATATATCCATCCCCTTCCCATGTTTGTAGGTCATTAAGAATGTTCAAGTATACTCCAATGTTTAAGATTAAACATCTTACATAACACCATATTACCTCTCATTTTACATGTTCCTATTGGAATTTTAATGTAGACATTGTCAATAACACTAAACTTACTATTCCTATGATTTCAAGAATTCAATTGACTTTAGAATACAATGGTTCTATATAGAAAAGGATTTGTATTAAAGACCTTATGTAACACTTCATCTGTATTTTCAATGTAAAGATAATTCAATGGCCTGAGTCTGAAAAGATTTACTTAATTCACTCATCCCTTAAAATGAAAATATTCTTCATATTATCAACAACATGAAAAATATCCAAAATTAAGTGCCTACATTTTTTATTTTTTATTTCCACATAACCTTTATAGAATTTATCAAACATTATGATCTAGACACCCAATCTAAAATAGATTCTAAGGGGAAGAGTGTTGGGGTAATGAACATTATACCTTGTAAAGAAAAAATAAATTGTGACTTAATATAATACACATGCACTATGATTCTTAGTTCACCCAACTTAACATCTTTAAGTTCAACATTTTATTTTACTTATTATTATTATTCCATTTTGGGATAGTTTTGAGATTTCCCCAAATATTTACTCTAGTTTCTAAATCATTATGCTCTCCTTATACCAAATAAGAAAAAATACCTAATCCTTCCTACTTATAGAAAGTATTCAGATCCCATCGTAAGACCCATCCACCAAATAAGCTCTTATTTATCTTCCTTTTATGTGATCTCCTAAATAAAAAATAATAATGCACAAAAAAATTTAAAAATATGTTTTAAAACATTAAATGATTGTATTCTTGTTTCATAGAAAGTATTAATTATTCAAGAAATTAAAATAATTCGTATATATATAATAATTTTAATTAAAATTATTATTTAAATGTGGTATATTTGAAAAAATGCTACATGTATATAAATAGATAATTTTTAAAAGAAAAAATTTTAACCAATGAATAATTTACCGTTTATATAATTAAATAATAATGTATTATAAATAAATTAAATGCTAAATATATTATTTCAGGTTAAAAATAAGGATTGAGGGAGGTGAGATTGTATTTTTTATCAATAAGTTAGTTTATTTAAATTCAAAGTATGTTGGATTTGATTTTCTTCCATTATATATGAAAAAAGAACATTGTAATGAAGTTTATTCTTTTAAAATCTAGATATATTGGTTCAAGGATTGAATCAATTTATATATGATGATTTCTATATTGTTATTAATTTTTAATATTGGTTATAATGAAGATAAATTTCTAAAACAATTTTTAATGGTGTTAGAAAAAGTTAGGTAGTGGGAATATTAAAGAGATGTAATTAATGAATAAAGAGATAAAATGAAAGATAGAGAATCCAACTAGTTAAAGAAAATAATTTATATTATGTTTTGAAGAATTTTAGAATTATTTAAAGATATTTTTAGGTGAATTTGAGTGATATAGAAATCCATAATTTAAATAAAATCTACTCTAAATTTATTTGAATAAATTATTGAGTAAAATATTTGAGGAATAATAAAGTATAACTTTCAAATATTTAGTCTTTGAATTTGAAGAGTAAGTTATAAATTTATAGGAGTCAAAATATAGTTTATAAGAGTGAAGTAAAACCTTATAATAGAAATTCTAGACATTAGAAGAGTGATAAGGCACTTTAGAAGAGTAAATGAGAACTTCAAAAGAGTAAGGAAAAAATTTGAAAATTTTAAAGGGGACATTAGAAGAGTATCCATGATGATTTCATAAGTTTCAGTTATAAGTTCATAATAGTCATCTAGACTCTAAAAAGAAAAATTGGTGAAGGCATGAGATGTTTAGAATAGTAATACAAGGACATCATAAAAACTAGTTTGGTGGGAAATATATATTATATTATATTATAGTTTTGTTATTCATGGAATTAATACCACAATTAATTAGAATAATTTTGATTCAATCTTAATTTTTGAGGATCTATGCCTCAAGGGATATTTACTTATCAAAAGGATACTATTCATGGTTTAATGTGCACACGAAATATTTAATCAAATTAATGGGATTCAAATTTTATAGAAAAATTATCATAATATTTTAATATTTTATATAGAACTCAAACTCAGATATTATGATATATTTTATTAAAACAAATTATAGGATATTCAAGTTGAAAAATATCCCCCAATTTTTAATGAGGATATCATATTCCATTGAAATTCAAGGGTTTTATATAATTGAATATGGAGACAATTTTCATATGGTATACTATGAATACAAATGGGAAGTATAATAAGTTGTTAAAGGCACATATAAAGAATAAGTACCCAAAAGTGAAATTGAAGTGAAGATATATATTTTCTAATAACGAAGAATGAAGATACCTGCATACAAGGGTATTCTTCACATTAAAGATGAAAATGAGGAATCACCCATTCAATAAACTTATTCATATAAGGAAGTGGATAAGGATCGAAAATATTGTCACCTACATGCATAAACCTGAAAGAGAAATAATGTCAATATGCACATTGTATCCATATAAAGGATAAATAAAATAATTATACAACGTTTTTCATAGGGGACCACTTTCACATTACATGGAGATAATATATGGAAATCAATGGGAGACTGAAGCTGAATATTTCTAGGAGATAAATTTAAATTCAAGGAGATATTATAAAGAACCCGTTGGGAGGTTTGCACTAAATAACATAGGTATATTTTTTTGGACATTTAATGATAGAAATTTTATGAGATAGTTTTTACATTTAATAATTATTATTTATAGTGTCAATTCAACTCTTGTAAATCACCTCAAAACTTACAAGGAGTATCCTCTCATGTTGAGGTTGGACCTTGTAAATCTTTGAATGATTTTATGTGCTTATGATAACTTGTACAATAAAAAGGATGATGTAACTAAAATAACATATTATACTTTAAGTAGTTATAAAGGTTTAATTAAAAGGAAATAAATTTACAAAAATAAAATGGATAATTGATTCACCCCCCCCCCCTCAGTGGTCTTATCAAAACTGAGCACATTAAGTGGTATCCTAAAAAACATGGATACAACTTAATGTTCCAACCTTGAAAAAATTTAAATATGGATAATATAAATTCATTCAAAAATAGAGGTGTTCATATATTATATAGAAATAATTTTTATTTCTAAAAGAATAGAATGATATAATGTATTATTTATCATAGCATCAAAGTTAAACATGTAAAAACCATGAGTTTTCCACATTGGGAGATAGATTCTTCCAATAAGATCATGTATAATAGAATATAATAAGTGAATGAAAATGATAATAATTTGAAACTTGTGTACCTTTCTAAAATAGCCTACATAGATAATAGGGGACTCCAATATACTAAAGAAATTTTGAATAAGTTTGAGAGTATTTTTATGGTGAATATGAAAGTCAATGGATTGAAGCTATAGATATAGAGAAGAAAGTTTTAAGATGTGGGGATAGCATATGATGAAATCATTAAATTTTAAATTAATAAATTTAATGATATCATCAACAACATCAGAGGTTTTGGAGATACCCTATAAGATTATGCTATTATGAATATATTAATGAATATAATATCTGATATGTTGTATTTCAACATTTCAATATAAAAATATAAACATAATATATCTCTATATAAACAACATCATATTTATTACCTACGAGATGAAGAAATATCCTTTGTTAGAGAAAATTATCAAAAAGGAAATGCAATTCAAATTAAAAAATAATATCAAGTTGAATTAGAATAAATTTATCATATCTCATGTTTAGAATATGAGGAAGGAAGTGATGGAGAACAGAAAATAATCTTGTCTCTGATTTAAGAAAAATATAAAAAGATGAAGAAGATAATTCAAAGATATGCTTACTTTAAAATAATTTAATTTATGTGCTATTATGAATGTTGTAATTTACCAACCAATGAATATATTAATTATGATAAAGAATAAGAATAATATATAATAAGTTGTGAAAATTTAAAAAAATTTAGATGAAGAAGATTAATTCCTCAAGAATATGTAGAATAAATTTAATGACTAGGGAATAAGATGATGAATCAGAAGGACCTCAGAACACCTTGATATGGGAGGTCTGAATTTTGGTGTAAACGTTTTCTTTATAACATGACATACCTTGTTCCCATGTTAGTAGGAACCAGTTAAACTAGTCTGATGGAAACCAGTAGAACACAAACAATCATAATAAAAGAGAAAACACAACAATTTTACTTCATTCACCACTAAGATATTTTCCGATGATCATTCACCGATAGTGTATTGGTTATAACAAAACCAACTAATCTTTACTAGTTATGGAATAAATAATTTCAGACAGAGTCACTCTGTGGCAAGAACATTGTCTTTATATGATTTTACTTATAGTAAACTACTTCCCCCAGAACACTTCCATTGACTCCCAATAGATCACTACTCTAGGATAAGTCTAACCTAGTTTATCATCATTTGGGTATCTCTAATAGATTCTAATTAAAGTCTTTGTCCCTATCTAGCATGTGATGCTTATTGCATCGAAGCCCTAAATCGATGAACATGAATGAACTGATCAAACAACCCGAATATTCAAAACTTGAAAGAAGTTGAACTCTTCACTTGCATGTAACTCGTGTTATTATGAAAAAAAATTGGGATTTTTGTGCATGATTTCTTTCCCTCAACCAATATATTTTTACACAACCACACTATGATATTCACATAGTCTTTATTTACTCAAGTATCATTTTGTGCGAAATATTTACAGCGTGTAAGTCTTCTCTGCAGAAGTATTTAGAATGACAAAGACACGAAATCTTATTTGGAAAAAGTTGTGAGTCTTCAATGGGGGTATCCACATATTTATAAACCTAGATGGCCTTGTGCATAAATTTTGTGCCTGTCAACCCCCATGCACGTATGACTGAAGTTGACATCGTATGTGGTGTGTAATATCATTTTTCCAAAATTAATATTTTTCTCATATATGATGCCTTTTTCATATTTTTAATGGAAAAACATTAATATCTGCTTCCACATAAGACAATTTTTACATCACATTTGTCACATAATATTCTTTTGTGTAGTCTGCTTTTCATGTAAAACTTCCTATTTTTTAAACTATCTTTAGCAAAAAATGACATATTTTTTTATAATTCCTTTCTTTTCCATGTTGTAATGAGTTGATCCTAAAACTCCCCTGAAATGAAATATTTCTATTCCCATTTATTTTTGTATGATAATTCCTATTACAAAAAAAATCCCCATTATCTAATTTTTGGACCCAAAAATTTTCCAAACACTAGGAAACGACGCTACCTTCAAAACTATTTTCTGTTTGTACTTTAAGACCTCTTTCCTTGCAAAATCCCTTATCAACCAATGTGTATTTACAAAAAACAAAACCTAGACTCTATTTTCATCTATGAAAATCCTTTGTTCCAATAATCTCCTCCTTTGGTTTTGTTAGAAATCATTAGATAAATTTAATAATGCACCAGCCACTATCAAAACATGAAAAGCAAGAGACATGGCATCCAACACTCTATGTCAACATGAGCAAAGATAGTAATATAAAACAATACAGGAAGCATGGGTTGGGTTCTCATGTTTTATAATGCTTAAAGTTGTCCAATTTAAGCTCTGATTATTTCCTCACAACACAAAATTATCATCATGTCATATAATCATTGCATGGTTCAAAATTTGGCAACCAGTAAACCATAAGAAATTCTAATTTCTCATTCTCATTTATCATTCTCCTACTTTTTCATGCTGAATTATCCTTTCTCATTCTCCCCGTTTTTCATGTTGAATTTCTCAATTCTCTGAATTTAGAAATAAACCCAATGGAGCTGTATTCGTATATGAAGAACTATAAAACACACTCCCCTAGGATCATATATCCCCCTTAAACATGCATCACTATCACACAAAAAAAATTAGTTAATAGAAATGGGGACATGGGACCACTTGTAACCTCCTCATGCACTGGGAGGTGGTTGAACACTAAAGTTCAACTTATGTTTCTTGAACACATGTGCCTCATATGGCTTAGTTATAATATCATCCACTTGGTCCTTAGTTCCCACATTCTCTATTTTTATTACACCTTGTTCAAATTTTTCATTGATGAAGTGATATTTGGTCTCAAAATGTTTTTTATGAGAGTTATTAACTAGATTCTTCATAATATCAGTCACACTCTTGTTGTTAAAATGGATTACCATATGCTATTTTACCTCATCACCAATATCAGTCAGTAATTTCTTCATCCTTTATAGCTTAGTGAAATCCTTTGAAGAAGAGATATACTATGCTTCTAATGTACTAAGGGAAGTGATTTCTTGTTTCTTTCTCAACCATACCACACACATAATTCCAGTGAAGAAACAACCATGAGTTGTGTAAGTTCTATGGACCACCTCTCTAGACCAATCAGCATAATAAAATGATAATATCTCATTATCTATCCCTATAGAAAATTATAAGCCACAATTTTGAGTAACTTAAATATACCTCATGATTGTTTTTACTTTTCTCAAATATTCTTCCTTTTGATTACTCTGCAAGCGGGCTGCTAAGAATATTGTAAAAACAATATCTTTTCATGCCAAAATAAATTATAATAAGATTCCAATTATTATCCTATATTGTGTGGGATCCAAATATGTATTATCCTCATGATTTCCTAGTTTTTTCAGAATTGAAATTAGAGTGGTCATTGGTTTGGAGTCATGCATTTGAATTTAATTAGCAGCTTTATTGCATATATTTTTTAGAGATAAAAGTGTATTATTTTCTCCAAATCACCTATAGCCCCAAGAAGTATGTGGGTTCCCTGATCATAAATATTTCAATTTCTAATTTCATGTGATTGGAGAATTCATCCACTAATCCATGCCTACTTCCACTAAATATAATATCATCTATGTACACCAGTACAATGAACTAATATTTCTGAGAACTCTTCACATATTTATTATAGTACAATCCACCAATTTTAAATTGAATATTCTTTAGATTATAATATAGTCAATAATACCATGCTTATGGTGCATGATTCAAACCATATAGTTCATTCTTTAATATGAAAAACATCATTTCATCATTACCAAGTAGAAACCCAACAAGTTGTTCTTTATATACTTCTTCTATAAGAACACCATTTAAGAAATATATTTTGACATCCATTTGATAAACGTTGTACCCTACTTGAATTTATAGGGTAAAAAAATCATGACTGACTCCAATCTTGCCACAGGAGAAAATTTTTCTTCAACATAAATGCCTTCAATCAGTGAATAGTTTTATACACTAATCATTACTAATTTATGATCACATTTTCATGATCATTGAATTTATTTTTTAAAATCCACATCATTCCAATCAAATTTTGATTTTCATTTTTCTTAACAAGATCATGTGTCTGGTTCTTGTTAACAGAATCCAGCTATTTATTCATTTCTTTAACCCATGATTCATCATTTTCATATTCTTTAAATGAGGTTAATTCAACAATTTATAGGAATGCTAGTTGTGTGCTATTCCTCACTATCAATGTCTTTGTGGCTGAGGTCCAATCCCTAATGATGTTGTATTGATCAATTTATTCTCTTATATTTCTCTTATGAGGTTATAAAGAAGTTTCCCCAACCATGGTTTCCTCTTCAAATTCTTCTTTTGAATCATCATCATTTTTTGACCCCTGAATGTATTACATGCTTTCCACTACTTTAGAATTTTCTTTATTCCATGTACACTTTCTTCCTCATATTCTATCATATCATCATAAGAATTCTTTGAAAAATTTGTGGTTTTATATTAAATAATATTTACATCACTACTTTTCACAATTATTTCAAGATGATTACTGAAAATTTTATAGACTTTACTATACATTGAATATACAAGGAATATTTCATCATCTGCAATATCACCATACTTAGCTTGATTTCCTTCATTTTTTCAGATGAAAATTTTACCTCTAAAAACACAAAAATTATTTAAAGAGGGCTTAATTCTATGCCAAAACTCATATGGTGTCTTTTTTACTCCCATATAAATCTCTATTTGGTTTTGAGTATATCCTTCTTCTTGAATAGGATTTTTCAAGTAATCATGAGAGATACAACTCTCAATCAGCATAGTTCAGGCTATATTGTTCACGTATCGATTTATACCCTCAAAAAATCCTTTTTTAGTAGAGTTCTCACAAAAACCATTTCATTCCATATTCCATTTTTCTCTAAATAATTTTCAAACTCAAGAGATGTGTATTCCATTTTATTTTCAGATCACAGAACATTGATTGTAAAACCAATATCATTCTCAACTGTTTGATGATAACTTTTCATGCAATCAATAAATTTTTGTTTCCTGTGTATACTCATTACACAATTCATTCTACTAAAATAATCAATAAACTGAATGAAATACCTCTCTTTGTATGTTCTATTCACATTTATCAGGCCACATATATATGTATGGGTGAGATCAATAAGATTTGATTCTCTTTTATTCTTTGGCTAATATGAACTGCCAAACAACATTACTCATATGAAACAATCATTAGTCTTTTCTCATTAACACTTTATATTGGAGATATCCATGACTATCTTCAGTTCAGATATCTTTTTCATGTCTTGTTTATTAATGGGACCCGTCCTCTAGTGTCACAAGTTGTTTTCTTCTTCAGCATTCAAGTAGAAAATGTTATCTTTACTATAAACTTGATATAAGTTTCCATCAATTCTATATATTTTCTTGAGAAAATTCATTGTCATTACTTTTATAGTGCGTACCTTTTTATTGAATTTCAAAATAAGAATCTAGTCAAAGAGTTGACTCACACTCAAGAGATTGTGATGCCAACCATCCATGTAAAGAACTTTGGTTTATTAAGATCAAAACATTCCAATTCTGTACTCTCATTGTATTCGATATTCAAGAAACCATCATTTCTGTAACCAGCTATTCCATCATCCCTTTTCTTTACATTCTTCAATAAATCTAAATTTTTGATCATATGGGATGATCATCCACTATCAAGAATCTCGGTACTACTGTTATTCATATCTTTTTTAGTGACATCTCCAAGATTATATTTCTCAGTTATCTTATTTTCCTTCCATTAAATATTTGATTGTTTAGAGGATAATTATTTCCTTTCCAATATCATTTCCAAGTTCATTGGTTCATCATAATTATATTTTTCTTCAAGAGTAGAATACTACCTTTCAAGATAAATTCCATTTGGTTGGTGAGTACTAATTATTCTCTGAATTATATTTGGGATATTCCTTCCTTTACTCTACCTATAATCAATATTTTTATAGCCATAGTTAGATAATTGTAAGAAATATCCAAAAAACCATTTTATATATAAGTTTAAGGATATGATTTTATTCCACTTTTTTGATTTTGTGGCTCTTCCCCCATACAAATTTCTCATTTCCTCTTCAAAGTATGACACTGTGTGACCTAGATAGCCAAAGAATTGACATTTCATAAGATTAAATGCCTTCTCACTTATATTCCTCCTCATTTCCCCTTTAATGGGAAAATAATTTTACTTAGAATCATTCTAGAAACTTTTTAACAGTTTTCAGTTCTTCTTTCAATTTGATTTGAGGGATTATTTGTTTTTATTATAGGTTAATTATTGATATGTCCCAATTTCTTCATTCAATTAATTTGGCTCATCTTGTTTCCAACTTTTTATTTTTCATTGTCACAACTAATTCCACTTTTTCTCATGGATTTCAATATTTGATCATTCAAAGCCTTCCCTACTCCTTTAGAATCATACATAGCTCTCTCGATCAACTCAACCTCTAAAAATCGTCCAAACTGTATTTCCTTATTTGTTTCCTTTGAATTTGATTCACTTTCAAGTTTACTCCTTAGAGTAACAACTTCTTCTTCAAGACCCTCAATTGTCTTTGACATCCCCTCTAGTATGTATCTAAGTCCATTGATGACCTTTGCCTATTCTTCAATCCAAAAATTCAATTCTACTACATCTTATGATATTTTAATAGTTTTTTAATATTATATTATTACTTCTTCTAGTATATCAATTTCATCTTCAAGTAGATCAAAAAATTAGGATGACACTTTCCGAACTTCGCCACCTTTTGTTTCTGTTTCTTTGATTTTCAAGCATACCAACAGTATCCTCAAGTTCTAATTTGAGATTAGCATTATCAATCAACTGACTATCTATAGCTTTATCTTTTTATGGTTCTAACTTTTCAACTTTATACATCATGGATTCTTGGGTTAAATATTTGAAATCTGGTTATTTATCATCAAAAAAAATTATTACCATCATCTTCTTATTTATAGAAAAAAACTCTTTCTCTATAATTTCGTTCCATATTTGAAGTCTTACATTTGGGAAAAACTATTTTTAGGCATATAAATGTTTCCAGCTTCACTTTATTCATCATTGAACTTCCTTTAACATAGGGAGGAAATGTTCCCAACTCCACCATAATGAAAACTGGCCTATATTATCTTTCCTCAAATCTCTCTTTTTCTCCCTAGAATTTCTAGGTAAAGAGAGAAGGATTTTCATCTTCCTCATTATCTTTATCAATACTATCTTTATAAACCTCATGTTTTTCATTTCCTTGAATTCCATTTTATTGAAAACTCTAGTTGTTAAATCATTTGTTTTGACTCACATCTCATAATCTGATATACTACTCAAAAAATAAACCTGATAAATCTTAGACATATCCCTTTCCTCTAGGATAGAATCATTATGATTGTTGAGTGGTGGAAGCCTTCTCAAAATTTTCTTCATACTTTTAATGTATTCAATTTCTTCAACAAGTTATTATATTTCTCGAGCAACTTCATTAATTCCATTTAAAAATGTATTTGTATTTTAATGAGTAAGAATTTTCATGTCATTGAACCTATTACGAAAAACTTTTAGTTTTTCATCCTTCACTTTGTTTTCTCCTTCAAATATATTTTCTATTTTTTCCCACATAGACTTGGCTAAATTGAAACTCATCACCTTTAGATATATTTGATAAGATAGAGATGTTTTAAGTGAATTATTTTCTTTAGCATCTAAATCAATCATTTTACTTTCAATTTAATTCATAGACAGTCTTGTTACATCAGTTACCCAAATCCCCTATGAATTGGTAAAAATAACTACCATTATAATGGATATTAGATGGGATCTCATCCTATTTTTACATATTTATAAGTTTCATCAATCAAATAGGGGGACTCCCCTTACAATTATAGAATTCTACATGACAAAAATAGTGGAAATATTTAACTCCTGCAACCTGGCTCAGATACCACTTGAAGGACCACAGAACACCCTAAGAGTGGAGGGGTGAATCGGGGTGTAAACTTTTGTTCCTTAAAGTGATGGATCGTATTCCCATGTTGTTAATAACTAGATGAACATATTTAATGGAAAACTACATAACATAAACAATCCCAAGAAAAGAGATAGCATAGCTATTTTACTCGGTTCACCACTAAGGGCTAGTTCATGAAGCAAACATCGACAGGGTGTAGGCCATTCAAAAATACACTAATTTTAACTAGTTTTGGAAAACATAAGTTAAGATATAGTCACTTTATTTTAAAAACTTTGTCTTCAATTTATTTTATAGATAACACACTACATCATTCAAAACACATTTATTGACTCCCCTTAGATCACTACAATAGGATAAGTCTTACTCAGTTCTTCAACTTGAAGGTATCTTCAATAAATTGGAATTGAATTCAATGCCCATATCTATTATGAGAATCTTGTTACAAATAATACCTTCATTTAATCACTTGAATTAATTGATCAAATAACTTGTATATTCAAAATTTGAAAGAATATCAACTCTGCACTTGCGTATAACAACTATTATTGTGTGAATGTTTTGGGATTTTCATGAAAGATTCCTTTCTCTTAACCCTTATCTTTCACACAACCAAACAACTAGATTCACATGGTCTTGATTGACATTAGTATCACTAAGCATGTAATATTTACAGCATGTATGTATTCTCCATGCAAGACTTTCTTATAAATCAGATATCAAAACTTCATTGGAAAAGTGATGAGTATTCAATGGGGGTAGCTACATATTTATAGAACAATATAGACTTATGAGTAAGTTTTGTTCATCTCAACCCCCATGATCATCATACTAAAATTGACATTTAATTTGGTGTGTAAGATCCTTTCACGCAAATTTATATTTCATTTATGTCTCATGCCTTTTTCATATTTTTAAGAGACAAACTCGAATCTACACTTGCGCATAACCATTTTTATATCACATTTGGCACATAAGATTATTTTAAGAATTATTATTTTCATTTAAAACTTCCTATCATGCAAAATTTCTTTCGTTGAGAACCATATCTTTCATGCTATTCTTTCATTTTCAGTGTTTTGATGTGTTGATTCTGAAACTCCCCTTAAATGCACGATTTCAATTCACCTTCAATTTTGTGTGAAAATATTTTTTCTAAAAATTAAATTTCAAAATTCCCTAATTTTTGGACACAAAAATTTGGAAAACATAAGGAAATGATACTACATTTAAGTCTATTTCTATAATACCACTTTCCATAAAAACTCTCTCATTAAAAAAGTGTGGATTGACAAAAAACACAAACTAGACTTCATTTTCATCTATGAAAATCCTTAGTTCCAATAGACTCATCATCATGTATTGAGTCTAATGATATAAGTATCTTAATAAATCATAAATTATTTATAGCTGAGATAAATATTCCTAAAAACACATCAGTCAGTGATGAAGAAAATAATAAAGTTATACTGAGTATAGGTTGAGATATAATCTAATAACTTGTATTAAGAAGAATACCAAGATCAGGAAAATAATTTTGATAATTTATATTGATATAATAATGGAGGATGAGAAGTATAATTTTCCCATTGAATATTTTAATAATCTTAAGGTGAATATTGAAGAATATGAAAATTTTCTTAAAGATTCTAAAACAAATCTTTCTATAAACGAAGATGAATTAGGTTAGGCATAGTCAAGATGCCTTAACTATTAAAACAATTTGAATAATATGTGGGAAAATTATTATAAATGAGGTTATTTCTATATGTAATTATCTAAAAATCCTATGAATTTCATCCCTATAAAAAAGTTCATGTTTTTTATTTTTAAAGTGATGTTGAATCTATTTTATTTAGTTATACTGATTCTAAATCTAAAACTATATTTTTATATGCTATATACCATTATAAAATCTATATTTTTAAAATAAATAGACTTATATATGAGTTGATAAGGAAAATCATCCATGGAAACAAATGTTGAAGAACACATGGGAAAAAAGTAGACCATCATAGAAAAACCCATCAACCTTATGAAATATCAAGAATAAAAGGTTATTGGGGTTCCTATAAGAATTTTGTTAAAATATTATAGCCATGGGTATAACACGCCCCTCCCATTGTATGAAAAATATCCATGGGGAAACAATCCATGGAATAAAAGAAGTAATTATGCGAGAAGGAGAAGCATACTCAAAATAAAAAAAAATTATAACTGAGTGGTGATCAAGAGAAACTCCAAAGGCTATTAAATTTATAACTATTTAATAATAGAAACCATATTCGTTTAGAGTGGTTATATTAAAAAAGTGATAAATAAGAAAATTATGCAACATTATCATGACCAATTCAAATAAGAAAATTTTCAATAAGAATCAAAATTTAATAATAATTTTCCATAATTAGATGCTTTTAAAATGTAATAGGGGTGATTAAATAAATATTTCAAAGAAGATGATGATGGTAAGAATATAATACATGCATAATAAGAGATGAAAAAAGAAAAAAAATAATTAATTAATAAATTTTTTTGATTGGTGGTTAATTTCATAAAAGAATCAACATATAAGGAGGTGGTTAAAAAAGTAATAGAATAATGATACTACAAAATCCTTGTAAAGGAAATTTTGAAAAAATAAAGTATGAATATATCTTCAATTTCTAGAGATAAAATTATTGGATGGTCTTGGATGAGAGGCAACTCTCAACCTTTTAGTTTTTCTGAGAAGAAAAGAGACACACTATTTATTCCATTATCAATATTTTTATTTGTAAATACCTACAAGGAATTGGAGGAAGTTTTTTAAGGGACCAAACGATTGATGTAATCAATTTGTAGTGGGATAGAACAGTTAATCAAGGTCTCCTTATAAAGAAAAAAATCAACCAAGTTGAATAGGTGAGTGTATACCTTAAAGAGGATTTAACAAGAAGATAAATTTATCTAGGGAATGTTATCTATAGTAAATATAGAATTTCTATATATCTTTTTATCAATGATAGAATAAAAAAACTTTCCCATTTTGTTCTTTGTAAAATCAAATACTTTTTATAAATAAAGAGTGATTATTAATGTGTGTGATGATTTAAAGGGAGAGTTATATAAATTTTACTATATATTTTTGACTTGTTTGTTAATATGATTTCAGTTTATATATTTCTTGATAAATCTAGATGAATATAACTTAAATGAGTAGTATAAAAATTGTATCAAATGTTCAAATGATTGATGGAAAACTTCATGTTGTGTTAAAATAACTATTTTTTTACATTAACTTTTACCACATAAACATAGATTTGACTAAATACAGTTTCATTTAAGGTTATTGGGTGGTTCCATCCATCCCTCAAAATATTAAGGCTATATTTTTTAGAAAAAATGGTAACATAATATTTTTTGAAGATACACAGTAAAATTATAACAAACATTTACTTATTATTCACCTTTACATTTTTTTAAAAAGGAGGAGAAGAAAAAATTTGAATTATAAATGAATATTCATATTGAATAAATATATAAATGTGATATATATTTATCCATATAGATAGAAAAAAATATTGAATTCGATGTCAATTATTTATTTAGAGAAATGTAAAAGTATGTTTGAGTTGAGTAGTAACCATTGTACATGGAATTGGAAAATTTTCATGAAGATACTACTTAAAACATTTTTATATCAAGGTTCTAGGATATAACCCATTTATGTGTGATGATTCTAGTATTTTTCTTCAAGTTAAAGACAATTTTTGATGAATATACACTATCTGAAAAATTTTCAATGAGGTTTGAAGAAGCTACTAAGTGGGGATATTAATGTCATGTTATTGATAAATAAATATCAAGATTAGATAGCAGATAATCTAACAGTTTAAGGTAAAATCCATTGGATGACTTTTTGAATAATTTAAAAATAATCTGAAGCTATTATGAGGAAATTAAGAGTGATTTAAAAGGACCATATTTCAATTAAAGTTGTTCTAAATTGATTTAAATAAATTATGGAATTATATAATTAAGGAACATTAATGTATAATGAAGATGGATTCATTACCTTACTTTTATAATAGTAATTCATAACTTCAATAGAGTTATGAATTACTTCATAGAAGGAAAGTGATACTTTAAAAGACACATTATAAACACTGTAATTATAAGTATGGACTTCAGAAGGGAAAATAAGAACTTAAGAAAACTAAAGAAAAATATGATCAAAGTAAAATTGAACATCATAAGAGTTACGTAGAACACTTTTGAAGAGTCAATTATGACTTCATAAGAGTGTTTTTTACTCTTAAATGGAAAATTGAAAATTAAATGTATATTTGGAAGAGTATACCATGAATTTTTGAAAATCAGTTCATCGAGAAATAAAAATAAGATAATGATTCATTTGTGTTCTTCACATAATTAATATCAGAAGTAATTAGAATAATTATGATTCATTTATAATTATTGAGGATTCATGTTTCATAGGACTATTCCACTTCATAAAGATACTAATAATGTATTCATACTAACATGGAAAGAGTAAAAGAATTAAAGTGTTATAGACTTATTCTAATAGAATTAATATTTTTTGTAGAATTCAATACTAGTTATTTTGGGTGATTTAAATGTGGAATCTATTCAAAAATTGAAAATAGATAATCTCCACGAGTTTTAATGATGAGACCATATTCCACCAATATTTTAGGAGATTCCATATTTGAAATGGAAACGATATTCAATACATATTCTATGAATATAAATGGTAAGGGGTTGAATTATACTAGGAATAATTTAATGATTTATCACCTAATATAGAAATAAAATTGATATTATTTCTTTGTATCGAAGTAGACAGAAGCAGACTATATCCAAGAGAATCCTATGTTTCATTTTTCATGAGACTATTGGTTTGATAGTTCAGATCCTTCAATTTTTATCATGGTTCCATCATATTCATAATTTTAATAAAGATTAAAATATCATATATGTTCAATATATTTATTTTTGAAGACATAAATAAAGTATAGAGATCGATAAATGAATTACACCATTCATCGAGACGGCATGCTATATATATGCAAGGACGTTGTTTCCATTTTTTAATGGATGGAAAGAAATGAAGGTAAATAATAATTAAACTTTATAGAAACATTATTACAATATATATATTTATTAAAATTATCTTTATTACTATTCATGTAAACTACAAATGAAAAATGAATTATGTCACTTCGTAGAGGTGGTAGTCAACATGTATGCATGAGCGACGTTAATATTTTCCAATAGATTAGAAGGATGTGTATAATTATCTTCCCATTATAATAACAATAATTAATTATATATAATATATATTTAATTCATTACTTTATAATGGATGCCATATATTTACATGATTTGTAAGAAGAAATAAAATTGAAAAGGCTTGATTTAGAGTTATACCTCTTGATTGAGAAACCTCTTTTGTATTACCCCTCTAGCCTTGAAATGATGGTATTATAAAAAAGAATATAAGATCTAGGATATGGGTATGAAATCTGGGAAGGAATTATATTTTATCTTGACTATCATATAAGGCTCATACACTGTGAGTAATTAATGAGATAAGGTTTCCATTTATAAGTGAAGGGAGCACTCTTAGAATTACTTAAAGTATTAAATTATTATAAATTAATATTAATTGAAAAACAACTTCAAGTTTTTAAAATTTTAAGATAATTTAAGTATGAGTTGGAATAATTTAATCTAGTAAAAGTTTTACAAGTTTTGGCTATGTTTGCACCCATATCTTTGTGTTCTAACCCTCATTCACCCTTTTTGACAATTACCATGATAATAATTTTTTCTACTCTTTAAGGGTCAAGAATGTTAACATAAAAGAGAAATTGAACTATAAATAGAATTTAGTTTATGTGTTAAACCATATCCTATTAATTTGGATGAATATAGAATTTTTATGAAATTTAAATCATTTAATAAAATATTTTTTATTATAAAATATCTTTTATGTCATTCTTGAATCTATTCATTTACTTTGACACTGAAAAAACATTATAGAAAAATAAATTAAAATATAAAACTTTCAAAAGTCCATAATATTTCATATTTATCTATATAATTCATGGAACGCAATTATTAACTTAAATTATATTACTTCTAATATGTTTTAAAAAATTTGTTTTCTTTTTATATTAGATGAATAAATATGGTGTCAATGTTAAATAAGTGTTTAAGGTAATTATTAAATAACACATAATTAAAAATAAAACACTATCATATTTAAAACTAATTTATATTTCAAATAAAAATTTAAAAACTAACATAACCTCTTTCATATGTAAAATATTTAGAGATCTTAATGTCAAGAGAGTGGCATTTTGTAATTATTATTTTCTATAAATAATATAAAGGTCCTAATCCAAGGGAAATGAATCCAAGTGGAAATATTTTTGAGAATTTGAAGATAATGGTCAACATAAGTTTGTAAAATTGGATAAAGTCAAATTTTGTATAAATTTTAAATCCTTATCCCAATGTTTTGACCTTGTTTTACCCAATTTTACCCATGCTAAGATGACAAAATTCTACCAAGGTTACTATTAATAATGACCAAATAAAGATACCTATTTTCAAAATTTGAAACACCTAATTAAAAATATTGGATACATTTTTCAATATCTAATTCCTTTAGTTTAAATATATTCATTTTAAAATAAATACAAAAAACATGATGAATTTTTTTATAATACTACATTTATAATCAAAAAACGTGATTTATTCTTATCCCATGCCTAAAAAATATATTATATGAATGTTAAAAAAATTATTTAATATATAATATTAGAATTTTATTAGAATCATTCCCCAATAGTGATTAATTTAATTCATTATGGTAAAAATACATTTCCTTCGTAAAAACAGTTTTTCAGAAAAACATATCATTTTGTTTCAAATGATTTTTATTTTAATTTCTAATCAGTTGATAACCAATAAATTCTTTTATAAAGGTGTAATATATATATTTTTATAATTTATTTAGTCTTATTCGTGCCTAAAAATCATGCAGCTAGTTGATAACTTTCACATTAAATAAAAAATAATAACATTATCTCACGGTTTTTGTAAACTTTTTGTTGCATATAAATAATGATATTAATGAAATAAAATGTGTTAAAAGAGAAATATCCTAAAATATCTAGGTGGTTCATTCTGCCCCCATTAAAATTATTTTTTGCCTAAAAATTCCACCACATCAATATGAAAAATTAGGACATGTTTGTTTCATCACATTATGGGTTTCCCATATAGCTTCCTTGAATTTCACATTTATCCAATGAATTTTGACCAGGAGAGTAGTCTGGTTTAATAGCTCTTTATATCTATAATTAAATATTTATTCTAGTATTTATTTATAAGAAATATCATCCAATAGTGGTATGAACACAAATTTAAATACATGTGATGGATTAGGTATGTACTTCCTTGGGGGACATACGTGGAATGCATCGTGAACTTGAGAGAGGTTCGGTGGAAGCTCAAAGATATAAGTTACCATCCGTACATGATCAAGAATCTCAAATGGTATAATATACTTAGGGATCAAGTTTCCCTTAATTATATTTCTTATAAAGTTATTTCATGGATAAATTCAATAAAATACCTTCTCCCTAATCTCAAATTCAATATTTCACTAATTATTTTCAACATAACATTTATATCGACTCTAAGATACCTTAATGTGCTACTGAATGGATATTACCTTCTATACTATTTCCTTATATATCTATGTTCCTAATAGTTTTATTTCTATAAATTCATACCAATATATTTAATTTCAACACTTTTTCTATATAGGGATTCAGAAGGAACCATTTGAATACTTCTGCGAAAGATATTTTTGAAAGAACACAAAACTAGAGGAATGTGTTGATCCCAAACACCATTGAAACCCATTAAAAAAGACATCCTAATATCCTATTGGGATTGAATGGTTATCTTAGAAAAACCATCTATCTGTGGATGATAACATGTACTGAAAAACAACTTTGAATCTAAATATTATTGTAGGATTCACCAGAACATCGAGGAAAACCTCAGATACTGATTAGATATAGTAGATTATCATACTCCACAAAACCATACCACTTATTTAATGTATATTCTGCAAGTCTAATCAACATTGAAATATTATTTGATATTAATAAATTGTGTAGAATTCGTAAGGTGATTAACTATGAATGAAATAGTATTATGTCCTTTTGATGTTTTGTGGATTCCAATGATAAAAATCACAGTAATATTTTCTTATTTAAATTCAAGTATGAGTAATGCTTTCAACATCCTATTATACTTATATATCTCAGCATTAACTTTGTGGCATACCCACCACCAAGATACATATTATGAAATATCTATATTAATGTTTTACCACCAGAAATACTCTTTCAAATATTAATAAATCTCCATACTTCTAGGATATATATAAAATGATAAACTAAGAGATTTATATAATAGATCTTTCTCAAAAATTGGTAAGTATGGAAAACATACACAGTTACTAATCCTTATCATTCCATCGTAATCAAGGTTAAATAGAGTAACATTTCCTACCTTATTTTATAGCTCTACATCAACCTTCTACATCACTTTAATCCTCACATGCATATATGGTTGAACATTCTTTTGAGAAAGAAAAAAATTATCCCCTTATTTCAATATTTCTAGATCCATCTTTTAAAAATCTATAAATATTGTATCTTTTTTATATATGTCATAGAGAAACTATCAAGATTCTTTTAACTCAAAGCATTAGCCCCCATGTTCACCTTCCCATTTTGGTAATGTATTTAGAAATCATAATCATTAATCCAATCCAACTAACCTCTTTAGTGCATATTCCACTCTTTCATAATGAATATATAATTTAAACTTGAATGATCAATATATATATATCAAACCTTTCAATCTAAAGGTAATGTATCCATATCTTTAATGAAAAAATTACTGCAGCTAACTCCAAATCTGGATTTGGGTGATTTTTATCATGAAAAATCAATTTTTTTAAGGCATAATATTTAACCATATCATTTTTGATGACAAAACATCTCAGTTCCTTTGTGGATACATCACTATAGATCACAAAAGATTCTCCACAATAGGTAATTATGAGCATTGGTGTGATAACTAACCTTCTCTTTAGTACATTGCAATTTTCTTCATATACATATTTCCAAATGAACTTGGATCCCTTCTGAGTTAACTTGGAGAGTGGATTAGATAGTTGTGATAAATTCTCCAAAAATTATTGATAATATATATCCAACTAAGAAAAATATATATCATAGTTAAAGTGGTTGGTCTATTCCAATGTTCAATAACTTCAATCTTTTGTGGATCCACCGATATACCCTCTCTTGATATTATATAACCCAAAAATTAAACTTTATATGGACAATATTCACATGTTATGAAATTTACATATCGTTTATCCTTTATTAATGTCTTCAGTTCAATCATCAAGTGATCATCGTTTTCTTCTATGCTCTTTTAATATAAAAGAACATAAACTAAAAATACAACTATAAACATATAAAGGTAATATCTAAGGAATATTTTAATTAAATCCATTAATATAGAAGGGGTACAAGTAATAAAAAACATAATCACTATAAATTCATAGTTACCATACATTATATCGAAGGTTTTATAGGGAATTTCTTCAGTTTTTGACCTTAAACTGATAATATCGATATTGAATATCAATCTTGTAAAAATATCTATCTCCTTGTAACTAATTGAAAAAAGTATAAATAAAGTTTAGATGGTACTTATTCTTTATTTTGAGATTGTTAATTTACTAAAATCAATGATAAGTCTCATTGATCCATCTCTCTTATTAATAAAATAATAGTTTTACCCTATGGTGAAAAACTTAGAAGAATGAATCCATTATTAAGATTCTCCTAGAGTTCATTAAATCATCAAAATCAATTGGGGCGACTATATATGGAGGATTTAAAATAGGTGTGTGATTATTTATGAGTTATATTGAAAAAAAACTTCAAATTTTAGATGATGACTATGAAATTATTATGGAAATAATATCAACAAACTCCCATACAATAGAAACATATTAAAGGTTGAGTTTCTCCCCAACCATCTAAGTTAAACACCCCCTTTAAATAGGAATCAATACTCATAAAATGAATGAAATTTTTTTCAGAAGTTCATAATTTTTTTGTTACACTAAGAGATGATCATATGTTGGTTCTAATTATCTAACATGACTATTATTCATGAAAAATCAATGTGTGATTTATATAATTAAATATAATCAATTCCTAAGATAACATCAAATTCAACTAAAGGGATAATAACAAGATTTTTAGGGAGTAAATTCCCACAAACATCAATAGGATAAGAATATTTGAGTTGATATATGACCATTTTACCACCTGAATGGCATGAACGCCTTCTTTTTATTGATTTTTTATAACCCTGGGATGACGGGAAACCCTTAAAATTCTTGTAAGATAAGTGTATTACACCACCTGAAGTCCTTAGAGGAATTCATCCTAGACATGAATACTTAGAAATGCACCACCCTGAAATCTAGACCATGAAGTTAGATTCCCACCTTTGCATTGCTTGTTCTGCTAGAATTTCCTGTGGAGAGGTGCACAGGCCTGGTCCTGATGGTAATATCCATACGCTTTCATTCTTCTATATCTTTTTAGCTTTGTTCTGGTGAAATTTCCTTATTATATTCCACATCTAGATCTAGTTCTTTTGGCCAGTTTGGTTGCATCTGCACTACATGATCAGATTGAGGTGGCCTGAAGGCCTTGGGTAGCCCAAACACCTTAAGGACTCCAATCCCAAACCAGTGGCCCGAAGTTGAATAGTTCTAGATAATATAGTAATGAATATTACCAAATAGTACCTGCTACATCACTTACTACAGTACTTCTACAGTACCCAAGAATATGCCTCTGCTCGGATTCGATCCAGGGTTTCATGGATACACATGGAGAGTCCTCGTCAACTGGGTTGAGGCTCATGTGTATATGTAATAATTTTTCCAGTAGGAGTTCTCACTCCTAATTAAATTTTTATTTTTTTAGGGTATAATTATAATAACCATAGAAAAGTCATCAGATATGGAAGAGTAAGCATATCTATAATCAATTAAGACATTGGTAGTTCTAGATTTGATGGTAAGTTTACATTTCACCACTTCATTATCTACATGAAAAATAGGGATCTCATAATATTTCCCTTTGTATCGAGGTTTAAGAGTTTAGTGAATTCAATAATAATAATTAACAATCATATTTTCACAATGTTTAGCATAATTTCTTGACTCTTTTCATTTGAAATATTACAGTGTAGGTGGTACAATATGTGGTTCTTTTTTCCATAATTAGTTACCTTTTTCTTCCAATATCTTTGGAATTAGATCACGCAATGACCTTACTTTCCATGCATAAAACATTAACTAGTCCCCATAAGATAATTTCATCCTTGTTTCCTTCCACAGTTTGAAAAAAATGAAGTCTCTTATTATATAAACCCTCACTTTTCATACATTAACATTACATAACTATTTCATAATACTAAAAAAATTATATAAAAATATTCCCAAATACCATATTAGTCTAGTGCCTTTGGAAACTTGGAAACATAAACACTGGTACATAAATGAACTAAATTATCTTACATTAGGTTATTCATGACTAGCACCCCTCTTAAAAACATAATACATAATACATATCTTCATAATCTAGGAAAGGAAACATAAAAATGGGTGAGATTAGATTCTAAATAAGAGTAAACAATGGAGATATGTAAGAATAAGCATGACCATAGGGTAATTAGGATGTGATCATAACATTAGAAGATCATAACCTACTTATCACAAGATTATAAACAGGAGTCATAGTATAAATCATAGAAGTTATTAAGACATGAATCATAAGTAAATAAATAACATAAGCCATGAAATAACAATATAGTAATAAGACATGGAATTTTGGAAGTCACGTAATAATATAAAAATTATTTCCATAGTAGTCAAGGAATTGCTGCCAAGGATATCTTAATAATATGGGTTCACTCTCCATATCATCTTGGTAATCATGGTTCACTCCCTTGGTCATCTTAGTAGGATATGTTAACTCCCTATACCATCTTGATAGTCTTGGTTCACTCCAATGGACATTTGTTTAGTCAAGGTTCACTACCAAGACCATCTTACTCTATCTCATGAGATATAAATCTTTAACCAATGCATTAAAGTAAGATATATGTCACACCCATATCATATTGAAACCATGCATATATGTTCTAAAAAATCATAAATAATCATATCAAAACCCATGATATGAAATGGGTATCATAAACATTTAATCATATCATAACCTGTAGAAAAGGTACAACTTCCATAATTTCTTCAAAATCATAACCAATGAAAATATTTGGGTTTCAAAATCATATAACCCATGAATGAAAAACAAGCTCCATAAATATCATTCAAAAAAACATAATCCATTCACAGAAATTATATGAATGGTAAAATTGAATAATTTTACTATAAAGGAATGAGTGACACTAATTTATGTCAACTTATATGGGATATAATTTTTAAATATATTTTTAAAAAAATCTTGAGGAAAATATCCTTTTTTATTTAAAAACACTTTTTAAAACAAAAGAAATTTTTTACAATGTTTTTATTGGAAAACAACATTGAAAACATTAAAGAATATTTGAAAACCATAAAACGTTATTAAAATCCTTTTTCCTTGAAAATATTTTTGAAAACATTTTTGAAAACACCGTTTTTGAAATAAAAAAAAAATTTCTGACCGAAGATATAAATACGATCTTATTTTTTAATAAAACATTTTATTTAATAATATTAAGTACCAAATAGTTGAAAATGTTTAATAATACATGGATATATCTTGAACAAAAAATAGGATTAGAAAACTCATGAGTTTTCTTGAGAGATGTATCATAATATTTCATTAATGGGAGTAAAGTTATAAACAATCCAGATAAGTGATGAGATTGTTTCAATAGAATTTTACCACGTGGTAATTTGGAATCATACACTCCATGTAAGAAAATAAAATTACATGAATATTAAAATATCATGATAAGAAATATATTCATTATATAACATGAAAAATTTAAGTATATACACATTAAAAAATAATTTATGTTCATAACAATACATGTGTCTCAAAGAAACAAAATTCACACAAAATTGTCTTACTAATTCTGTAACTCTTAAAACATAAACCCCATGAAAGAAAAATCATACAATGAATATTTTAAAACCAATAAATTTAAAAATAATAACAATATAATACATTCATTTTCATTATATACACAACACAAAATAAAATAGTGCTGGATAAGGCAGGTATCTCACAAATATAAAAAGTGAGATTAAAATTCCCTTGCCTTGTGTCTTGACTCTCGTCATACTCATACAACATTATTGTATAATACATATATTTTTATTATAAATATATCACATAAACATATTCATATATATAATACCTTATATGTTCTTATTAAGAAATTATATTACCTTCTTTTTAACACTTTCATGTTATGATTATGCTTCATGTAATATTATCTTTGTTTTTTACATGTGTCCAAATTTGTTATATATTTGGTCCTTATACATATATCATTATTTATATAATTTAAAACATTATATAAATATCATATATATTCATTATATTTATATTATACTAATATATATAATATATAAGTATAAAATTGAATACACCATTCATGGATATGATAGGTTGTACATACGTACGAACGTTGTTTCTGTTTTATTATCATTTTGGAAGAAAGAAATAAAATTGAATATGTGTATATAATATCATTATAGTAGAATTATCATTTCATATATATCATATAATTTCACTAAACATGTACTTAATACATTCCATGTAGTTATGAATAAATGAATTCTCTTCAAGGGGGCGGTGGTCCACACTACCACAAAAGACATTATTATATTTATATAAAATGGAAAGCATAAATATATGTGTCGTAAAATAATTAAATAATATTAAATAAATAATAATTTTTATATATATCATTTATAAATATCATGTCCATAATAATTCATCACCATGAAACGTGGTAAATGAAAAATGAGTAATCATCGTTTTGTGAGATGGTAGTTCACCGTACACAAATATAGTATGTTTGTTACCCATTTCATGGAAGTGTGTGTAAGTGTAGGTATAACCCTTAGCGTAAAAAATATAAGTATATTTAGGAATATTTATTTTTATAATAGTGTGATAATTATAGTTGAGTTGTGGATAATGAAAGTAATATAAAGGATCTTGAGGAAGGATGTTACATATTCTTTTGGTAACTCCTTTTGGTTTTCACCAAAGGAATTCCTTTGTTTTATTTATGATAAAATAGAGGCTTCAAGGAGGAATTTATTAGTGTTTTTTGGTTTATTAGGAAGATAGTTTCTAAACATAAGTGGTTTTAGAGGATTGATGAATGGTGATAGGTGGTGTCCTTTTATAGGAGAGGAAAAGTAATCACTTGGTATTTTCTAAAATAAGTTAGGTCTACCCACTTTTTATTCTCGAAGATAGGACAACAATGGAGGTTTTTAAAGTAAAAATGATCAATCTTTTGCTAAGTTTTTATATCCAGTTTCAATGTTAAATTACTTCCAATAAACTATATTGTATTAAATTATTAAAATGTGATAATAGTTATACTTTTAAACAAATTTAAAACATAATTTAACCTTATTAATAAATTATATGAAAAACAATTTTGAATTAAAATTTAGTATTTTTCAATATACATCCAAAAATGAAGTTTCTAATAAAAATAAAAAACAATTACCCATAGATAACATAGATATTATAAATTAAAAAATTATGTTTATTTTATAAAATTTAATTTATAAAATTGTCTAAAATTAATTTTATTGTTTTTCATATAAGGACATAAAAACCGGTTCATTTGAGAAAGTATAATTTTGAAACAAATAATGACTTTAAAAAAATTATATTTTTCACTATAAATATTTTTTATTTATATAAAACCATTAAAAATAATATTTTAAATGTATATATTACTATTCAAATTACTATGTTCAATTAGTAGGTTATAATTATCTCGTTTAAATAATTATAAAAAAAATATTTCGTAGAAACTAAATGTTGTGTGTTATGTACACCAAATTGGTGTTGTGTGAAATAAATGTTTAAAATAAGGGATTGAAATACATAAATGAAAATTAATTCATTATAAAAAAAAACCATAGAAACTACAGGTGTTTCAGATACTCTAGTATACATGGTTTTTAAAATTCCCTTTAAATTCCATCTTTCTTTTCCTATCAAATCCATGAGATTGATGGGAAACTTCAAACTTTATCTCCACCTTGATAGCACATTTATTTCTTCATAGAAACTGAAGTACCTAATGTATAAATCCATTAATAGATCTATTTTTAATCTATTGGATAAATTATAAATCATAATTTTTTGTTGCATGATAATATCATAAGTCTACCTTGCAAGTCATGTAAAATATTCCTAATCAGTGCTAATGGATTCATCATCCTTATACTTTTGCTCAAGGAATTACATCTCAATTTTCAAATAAATTTTACAAGGAAATTAATTTTAAAAAAATAATATCTTAAACTCATCCCACACCATGAATTCAATTCCCTCTCATTTCCTAGTGTTTTGGATAAGAGTCCCCTATTGATATTTTTTCCTTCTAAGTGGTATACAACCAAAATAACGTTGTCCTATTCAAAAAATTGAAAAATAGAAAATATATTTTCATTTGTATTAATCCATTTATTATTAACTATTATATCGGTAGATAAACTAAATGAATATGGATGTTTTCTCATGAAGTACTCAATAAAATTTTGTCCCCAACATTTCTTGTTTTGAATATAAGTGTGACTCATAGATTTATAAAGTTATGTAATCATATAAAAAATATTTTTTATTTCAAATACAATAAAATTAAGTTTATCAATAGGAAAATAATTTCATTTTCCTTCACATTTATCACTAACATGGTTCTTTCAGGTTCTATCCACTGACTAAAAATAAAAATAAAATTATTATAAACAATAATAATAGTTGGAAACCACATAATAATGAAAAAAATATAGTATATTTAAATCATGAAACATTATATTCAGTATATGAAACCATGGTTTTAACTTGGGTTATTCATGATCATCATCTATTCAAATCCTTTATAATGGTTAATAAAGAAAATGTAAATTTTCCAAAGAAAATCCTGCAGGACTGTCAAATAAGGAATAAAGAAAGGGAATACTAACTATATAAAAAAAATTGTGGTCAAGATATACTTTCTCAACTATTTATAGGATTGTTACCCCTAGATACATCAATTCCAAAATCACATCCACTTAAAGTATCTGAATATGGGATATTTTACTATGAATAAAAAACTCTTTTCTTTATTATAACATAGGACATTACCGTAAATATAGGATTATCCTAAGGTTTATCACTAAATATTTCTCATCCTAGATTCAAAAGGTAATTAAAACTTTTAATGATACTAACTATAGAGACCCATTATTCTCATACATAAATATCACATCTTATTATATGAGTATTCAATATATAACATAATAATATATGCAATAATCATAAAATTTTAGTGTCTTTGGAAACATGAAAAACTAAAAAAATGGTTCATAAGTGATCTATATCATCTCCTACTAAGTTTATCATGACTATCACTCTTCATATAAATATCATACTAAAAGACCTTCTCCATAATCTGGAAAAGGAAACATAATAAAGGGTGATATCATATTCTTATTAATGGTAAATAAAGTAGATATAAATAATCATGTAAACATAACATGAAAAAAAGGGTACGATAACATGAACTTAACATTTTGAAACTATATCATGTTTATAATATATCATAATCATGAGTAATTATATAAATTTTGGTCGTTTATAAGACATGAATCAAAAAATAATCAGAGAACATCATCCATGAGATCATAACATTATCATAAGACATAAATTTATGGCATACACATAATAGTATAAAATAATTTCCTTAGTCAAGTATCACTGCCAAGACTATCATAGATTATTGTTTTTACCCCCAGTTCCATTATATCATTTGTCAAGTTTCACTCCCAAGACTATCATACTGGAAAAAGTCACTCGCTGAACATTGATTTATCCCTATTTCAGTCCTCATTATAGAACGATATATCAATATTTTATCAATATATTAGAGGGATATATAAATCTATGCCTACCTATCACATAATCATAATTCATTTATATGTCTTCCAGAAGAGAATAAATCATTCATCATATGTCAAAACCCCGAGAAAGGAAACATGTTTCATAATCATTTCTGTATTTCATCATAACATTACTCGTGGAAAATAAGAGGGTTTCATAAACATCATTTCATCATAATAACAAACAATATAGACAAATAATAAGGATATTATTATTGGATAAAATCATAAGTAAGGGATAAGTAACATCATAGTACATCATCTTATATGCAAATGCCTTTAAAATATAACATGAATTATTTCTTGAGAAAAATACCATTTTCAATTAGAAACAAATTATTAAAATATTAAAATGTTTAAAATAGTTTGAAAAAAAATCCCTTTAAAATAAAATAGGAAACCGATAAATTAATCATCAAAACATTCAGTGTTCATGATGGTAAAAAATTCTACCCAGGTTGGTACTTAAAACAAATATTCTATTAACATTTTTGGTAAAATCAAAAAGTAACTTGGTTAGAAAATGATAAGAATATTTCATTTAAAACATTTATAAAAAAATTAAATATTGGAAAAATGAATTTAAAAAATAATATGATAATATTAAAATCATTCATCAAAACATTTCTAGAAAACATGGATATGGAAGAAAACGGATTTTCAACCGAAGAGATAAATAAATTCAGTTTTCCTTAAAAAAATTCTTTCGATCTCTTAAGTTCATAAAGAGAGAAAATTAAAGGAAAACATGTAAACTATATCAATAACAAGAGTATAATAAAATTAAAGGGATTATTGAGAGATTTATCATAAAATTTCATCATCAGAAACTTGATCACAAAAAATCCAAATATACAATGAGATTGTAGCATAAATCCCTTTCCTTACGTTTGAATTGATTTGAAAGCACTTTAACCTAGTTTATAATAAATTTTAATTTATTATAATTTTATACCAAAGTAATTAAAACAAATTTAAAATCATATATGATACACTAATAACATTTAAACACTAATTTATTTATAATTACTTATTAAAATAGTCATCTTTGGGTGTTAACTATTTAGTTTTTCACGAGAATTTCAATTCAGTGGTTCTAATCCTGGCATTTTTATCACGGTTAAATCATCTATTGAATATTAATAATTACATAAATATCATATATACATTCATTATATATGTATATATATATATTCATCCATAATTTATATTGATATAAAAAATTAATTTCACCATCAATGGATACGATAGGTCATACTTACACATGTACATTGTTTCCATTTCCCAAAATATGGAATGAAAGAAAGGTAAACAATAATTAAAATTTATAGAATAATTATTATATCATATATATCATATATATTAATTAAATATATCTTTATCACCATTCATTTAATGCATAAATGAAAAATTAATCGCATTTACTCGTGGAGATGGTAGTCCACACGTACACACAAGCGACGATGTTGTTTTCCTATGGATTGAGAGAATGCGGACAATGGTTTTTAAATCATCATAATAAAATTTCATCATATTTTATATACTTAATTAATTATTTTGAAATATATACCATATATTTATAGTATGTATAATAAGAAATAAAATTGAAAAGGCTCGGTTCAGAGTTATACCTCTTCATTGAGAAACCTCCTTTTTCATTCACCTTAAGCCTTGAAAATATGGTAATTTGGAAATAAAGGAAGATATATGATGTGGGTTATGAATATAGGAAGTTATTATTGTAGATCATGTCAGATATATAAGGCTCAAATATTGTGAAAAATTAATGAGAGTGTATACCTTTATACAATTGATGGGAGAGACCCTCTTGGAATTACATAGAGTATTAAATTAATATAATTAATTTTTATGGAAAAATTTATAAATTTTTTTATAATTATAATATAATATGAGGATTAATCTAAATCCTCCCATCTAATAAAATTTGTAAAATTATTGGTTATTTTTTCACCCTTAACTCTTAGTTTTAACCCTTCTTAACAATTACCATGATAACAAAGTAATCTATTCTTTATGGGTCAAGAATGTTGTTATAAAAGGAAAAGTGACCCATAAACGGAAAAGGGATGAAATATTCAACCATATACTGTTAATTTATCTTATGATCATATTTAATAAATTTCTAATCAATTAATATAATTTTGTTTATTATAAATATCATTAATGTCATTTTTTTGAGGGATTCATTTACTTTGACTTTGAGGAAAACATGACAATTAAATATATTTGAATATAAACCTTTAACACATCTCTAATATTATATATTTAACTATATAATTCATGTAACATAACAATTCACCCAAATTTTATTAATTTTCATATTTTTAAAGACATTTATTTTATTTTTCAATAAATTGAATAAATATTTTTTCCGGGTTGAATAAGTGATTAAAGTAATTATTCAATCACTAAAAATAAAAAAATAAAAATATATTATTATAAACTAATATATATTTATTATAAAAATTTAAAACCTTACATAACGTTTGTTTATGTTTATGTACAAAATTTTGATATATTAAAGTCAAGAGGGTGAAATTTTATATTTTTTACTTTTCTTATAATAATATAAAAGTCGTTATCAAAGAAAAATTTAACCAATTGGACATATTTTCAATACTTGGATGATAATGGACATAATAAGCTTAAGGAATAGGATAAAAATATGTATTATTAAAATATTAAATTCTTATCCCAAACATTTAAGCATGTTACCCTTACTGTGGTGAAAAAACATTACCAAGGTTACTATTCATAATGACCAAAAATAAAAGATACAGATTTACCAAAATTGAACTTCCGAATTAAAAATATGGGATCTATTTTTCAATATTAAAATCCTATAATTTTAAGGAACTAATTTTAAAATAAGTTTCAAAATGCGATGAAAATAATTTTTTAAAAAAGTACTTTTTGAAGCATAAAACATTATTTATTCTTATCCCATGGATAGAAAATATATTATTTCATAGTAAAAACAATTATTGAAAATATAATATATGAATCACTCTAACATAATTATCCAATAGTTATTAATTTAGTTTTTTAATATAAAAACAAATTGTGCACAGAAAAATAGTTTTTCAAAAAAACTATTTTATAATCAAATGATTTTTCTTTTCATTTCAAATAAATTAATGAAAAATTAATTCATCAATATATGCGTAAACTATAAAATTTTCATAATTTATTTATTCTTATTCATAACTTCCAATATAATGGCTATGGGATTATTATCATGTTAAATAATAATATTTTAATAGTATATCACGGTTTGTTTAAAATTGGTGTCTCTTGTAAAGCATGATATCAAATAAATCAAACTTATTTTAAAATAAGTATCATGAAATATCATTTTGTTACAAAAACCACTACAAATCGTGGGGGATAACGATGGAAGGATGTGTTATATTAGGAGGAGTGAACTCCCCTACTCGACTAATTTAAACAAAAATCCCAAATGAGGGGTTATTTTTAATACCAAAAGGCCACAAATTGCAATAATAGAAAAATAGTTTTGGAATTATCATGGTACAGAGTACACCTACACCAGCTACTCAATGGCCCCCAATTGTTATCCTAGAACTTTGAAACCCCCATCGAGTACTCGATACCACCTCAGCAGGTACTCGGTGTCTATTTCCAGTCATTGGTCTAAACTACTCAGTCTTTCAAACCCAAAAATAATTCCTTCTCATCCTTTCTACCAAATTTAAAAACTTTGATACATTCCTTAAAATTTATAAAATGTGTATTTTGATTTCAATTTTAAATTAGAATCCAAAATTAAAATATTCTTACGTTAAAAATCTATTATAAACTATCTTTTCTATAACTCCAATGTCATCCACAAATGAGGGTCATTAAAATCTAGTGATGAGGCCTCCTGTTTTTAAGGGAAGAAACTATTATAGTTTGATACAGGTGTTAATTTTCATTTTTTTGTGTTTTGTGGATTATTTTAGGGAGTATATACATCATTATTTTTATTTTAGAAAGAATATTGAGGTATTTATTATACAAATATGGAAAATATCATGGTTAGTGATATGACTAATAAGGTGCACATGAAGATGATTAATTATTATAAAACATTTGAGATATAGGAAATATTAAAAGAGATATTTAAATAATCCATGGAAATCATAGATATTATAGATAATATTTAAATATTTTATTATAAACATGGTTTTATTATGTTTGTAAAGGATAAATTGGGGTAAAATTAACCATTATCAAAATTAAATAGGAGGAGGAGTAAGAAGAAGATGACTCCCAAGTGAAAGGATTCCCTAAAATAGGTGATTATTTTTTAGTCTATTTTTATATATTATGAAAAAAATTATTTAAAATATTATTCTCAATATATAAATTTAATATCCTTTATGAATAATAAATATAATTTTGATCAGATTGAAGAAGTGGTTATGACATAAAATCATTAATATGAAAAACAAATAGCAATCAAGGATATATCCAATCCTTATATGAAAATATTGATCATTTGTAGATACTTAAAGGAGTATAATATTAATTTCTAGATGATTTTACTTTATGAATAAATATTTTGAATAAATAAGATTTGGTTTTAAAATAATCCAATAGAATATGTTTGTAAAGATGAAGTGGCAAATTGATCTACTCAGAGAACTTACACAAGAAGTCAAGGGAAAAAACTCCATGGATAATGTCCTAGAGGAAAATTTAATTAATAAACCTATATGTAATAATCTTAAATTAAAAGTTGATTTGATGTATTACTAATATAGTGTCATGGATTGCACAATGAGTTTGTATTTGGAAGCCAACGAGCTCATCTTAGAAATGAAATCTGTTTTTATTTTTAAACCTAGATGAATATAGATGATGTATGATATTATCTAAATATTTATTTTGTTACAAAATTATGGTAATAAGTAAATTTACTTTATAAATAAAAATATTCTTAATGATAAGAAAAAAAATTATTACATTCCATCCAACTTTACGATTTTTATTCCAAAACAAAAAGGACCATAAAAGGGAAGGTCACCCTCACCTAGGGGGAAGAAATAATGAAGACCAAGGGAATCACCCCTAATCAAGTTCACCCCCACTAGTTTGAGATGAGAAACATTAGAAAAGAAAAAAACCGGAGTCCCCCAGACCGCAATAGAGGCCAGGTAATCCACCACTATATTCCCCTCACGCCATGTATGGGTGACTCTGACGTTGTTTCTAATGAGGGACTAGCATTGTCTAATTGTATAAGTAATTTACCAAGGGGTAGTGCCTCTACCATGAAAAGAATCATGAATAAACATAGAGTTTGTTTCCAGAGATGCAATGCAAAATTCCCTCTGATTACAAATGGACAGCCCTGTGAGAACTGCAAGAGCCTCCACCCAAATAGAATTACCATTTTTATAGTGGGCCATGAACGTCAGCACCACACTCCCTCTGTAGTCATGTAGAACCGTTCCTCCACACATGAAACTCATAGCACAAGAACTATCAGTGTTTAACTTAAGTCCACCCTCTGGTGGAAACCAGTAAATCCATCTCCCATGCACCCTAGGACCGCACTGCCGAAACACAGTCTCCAGAGCCTACAATCTGCAAATATAAGGCACTTTTTTCCAATACCTGCAAGATCGATCAAATCAATCAGAATAAATCTACCTCTGGCCACCACCTCTCTACCTGTTGAAGAGACCCCCTCAAACCGGGCATGATTCCTTGCTCTCCATAACACCCGGCATCCTGCATTATAGATGATAACCCGCGCCTCGGCCTCCTTCATATTACCATTGGTCCCCTGGAACCATTGATCCATGAAACCCTCATAGTTATCATCTTGTAAAGAGTACCATATGAATATACCAAAGAAACTCCACACCTAACGGGCCCAATCTCCCTCGAAGAAGATATGGTATGTGTTATACTCCTTTTTGTTCACAAAATAATGACAGGAGGAAGCCAAGATAATGCCAAAAAAAATTATATTAACATCAGAGGGTATATCATACCTCATTATCATGTTATAAAATATTCATATCAATGGGGAATAATAAGAGTAGGGATCATAAACATGATAATGAGTCATGATATAACATCATAATCATAACATGGAAATGTGGCAACAACCTAGATCACTGAATCATAAACATATGTAAATGATAAAACTGCCCAGAATTCATGGTGGAAAAGTATCATAAATGAATAAGGTTCAATACCTATCCTAATGTGACATATCAGGATACAAAACATTACCCAATGTATTATAGGACCATTTGGGTGCACCCATCATATTAATTTCATTATCATGATTAAGTGTGCCACATAGATCATAGAAAATGTATTCATTAATCATAATAATTTATTATTTTTTTAAGTATTGTGGATTTAATATGTTTTAGTCTCAAATAAATAATTATATGTGAAAAAAATTTAAAACCCTTGATAAGAAATGGGTATGGTATTCACTACATAATTGTTTTGGCATGGAAGATCATAGTGAAATTTCGGTAGAATAACGACGTCACTTAAAGATTTGTAAAAATGGGATGTTGGTAGAGAAAGGGGTCTATAATAACATATAAATAAAATGGGTTGTATTTGGGGAATCAAAAATTATATACAAACAATTGAAATTTTGAAACATAATGAAAAAGGAAATGAAGAAACTATAACAGAGAAAAGAATTCTAACTATATTTGGGCATGGTAATATGTGTACATAAAGGATCCCAGGGGGATTAATTGGAGGGAAATAAGATATCATCATTTATACATTAAATTTAAGTTAAGGGGAATATTTAATAACTTATTCCGATATAATTAAATGGAATTTATGACATATGAAATATAATAAGTTATTAAATGGAAATGAGAAGAGAGAAATCTATTGCGGAATTTTAGCAAAGTAATGGATTTGGTAAGGGTAAAAATGAGAGAGGATAAATGATCTATCATTCATATAAAATAAACTGGATAGTAATTGAAAGATTATAAATGAATATAAATGTAACAAATTGAAATTAAGATGATTAATTTCAAAAAATGTGCTAGAATTGAAAGGATGAGAGGAAGGTGAGGGTCCCTTACTTGGGTTTCTAACTACAAAAGATTTTGAGGGAATTATTGAGAGATCATGGAATATTTGGAGGACTCTGGATATTTTAGGGTATCTTATGGTTGTAATCCAAGTATTTTTAGTGAATATAAATGAGATCTTGGGTGGGTTTATATAGGTGAAGAGGGGGATTTATTTATTATTTAGGTTTCAAACTCTATATAATAAAATATCCAAAACCATAAACCAACCCATATTTATTTCCAAAGGTTTCTGAAAAATGGGAGTATTTATTATTATTTTATAATTCCAAGGGCCTAACTTATTAAAATAATTCTCTGTCTTATGTATAAGTGAGTCACACTCTTACAGAAATGATTTTAAAACCTAAAAATATATTATAAGTTTTGGAGAATTAATAATGGCTTTAAATAATAAATAAAATAAACATAAAATAATATTATTTTAAATTTAAAACATTTATTTGGTCTTGGGTCCCATTTAAATTAATTATTTCATCACTTTTGTTTCATTAGGATTTCATAAAATGCAAAGTATATTTATACGATATTGATTTTTTACTGAAAAATTTGACTGTCTCATAAAATTATAAAAAATTAACCATTGAATAATTTTGAAATTATTATTCCAAAAATAGTATTAATTTTTTCTAAATAATTTTCAAAATATTTTAATTTTCACATAAAAAATTATAACCTATATTTATTGAAAATTACTGGTTTTTTATAAAAACAGTTTTTGAACCCTTATAAAAATTACATTTGACTTCATGAAAATTAAATGATAATTTATATTTAATAAAAATTATATAATAATAATATTTTACTAAATTTTTATTTATTTTAAAAATCCTTTAATTCATCATAATATATTTCTTAATTAGATTAAAATATTATCTAAAAATATTATTTATGTTCTATTGAATCAAAATGAAAATAATTTATAAAATAATAATAATAGTATGACAATGTAGTCGTTAATCTATAAAAAAGTAATGTACATACGCATATTTAAATTTTCTGGATACATATCCCTTAAATACACTAGAAAAAACCCTAAGAGTAAGGTGTTTGTTGGTGGGTCTTTCATGGGGTGGTTCGGATAATATGGTGTGGGTTGTGATCTTTATGAGCTTGAACATCTCTCATAAATAGTTTCAATCATTCTTAAGCTGTTGGATCTCGACTTGGGAATGGTCGAGCGTAATGCCCAAAAATTCTATATCCCTTTGAAGCTTTGATAATTGGGATTTATAGGGTATGATTCTACTAGTTAAGGTCATCACTTCCTCTGTATGTGTCAATTGGATTTGTTAAAAAACTATATTTATACTAATATTGTGATCATTGTTCAATGTCTATATTGTCAATGGTAATGATACTTAGTAGTATTTTAAATCATATTTGATATAATAAAATAAAATAAGTTCATTTTTTTCATAAACATATTATATAATAAGACATTTAATCAAATCAAAAGGGAAATTTAATTTATAACAGTTTATTTCATTATGGGTGACTTAATCAATATTTTACGCATAGAATGAAAGTAGAAAAACAAAAACTATAAAGAATTAAGTTACTCCTTTGAATGATGGAATGTTTAATATTTGAAGAAATATTTTATAATTATTAAAAAGACTATTTTGGATCTAATAGATTTCATGGAGGAAAAGTTTTGGGATCAAGATTCTTATAAGTATAATGAGATGGAGTGAATTAGGGTGAAAATTGATTAAAATTGTATTCTTATTTTATTCTCAAAGGTTATGTAGATTTTGTTCTTAATTTATAAGGAACATTTTTAATCGATTTTTCTATTTCCATCTATCACACCTATTGTTAAACATTAATGTATAAAGTAAAGAAAAATCACATACAAGGATTTTATATGGTTTACCATGAATATATAATCTAAGAAGCATACACATATATACTTGCTGGTATTCCTGAAACCCTTAAACTCACTTCTAGTGGATGTATGTTTTTAGGTCATGGTTACTTTTTTCTGAGGAACATTTCCATTATATGGTTCTATAATTAAGCACATCCAATCCAAGGGCCAATCCATATTATTCTCCTCTAAACACTACTTCAATGAAGTAAAACCCAATTTATTGATGTGAAAGTATCTTAAGTAGCATATATACATGAAAGACTCTTCTAGATCTGTAGAGGATACTGAGAAAACATATTTACTCATCTCAAAATAGAATCTCTATTAAAATATACTTGGAAACACTTTTCCTTATTTAATGCTAAAGGAGATTGTTTCCCTCTGGAATTGGGGATGATCTCATTGATTTAAGATTCAAACATTCCAAATGGATTCTAACGGGTTTGTTTGTAGAACTGGAAACATCCAATGATTCCATATCTATTTGAACCTACTTTCCAAAGGTAGGAGCTCATTAGTTGTGGACTGATGAGGCTTAGGAATTTGCATTGGTCGAGGGAATGGGAGGTTGGACTCATCACACCTTTTTTAGGGGAATTATTGTCTACTCTGAGACTCTCTTTATAGATTTAATTAATGTTCTTGAATCCTTATTACATAACCAAGTATAAAAGGAGTTTTCCTTTAGATCTGACAATCAATTATTGATTTATAGGAAATTTACAGAATCTTTTATATGTATTTGAGGTTCTTCATCGATAGAGAATCATCTGTATTTGTTTAGAGATTCTTAGCCAATGGTATCCTTCAATACATGAAAGTATCTTGGTCATTATAATGACCATACTGGTTTTAAATTCACTTAGTGGGGAACTTGAAGTTTATTGTCATTCAGAAGGACATTGATTGTTTTAGAGTTGGGATCCTACCAGCAGATGGGATACCTACGTATCCTTTGTTTTTGGAAAAGGAATCAGAGCCCACGTAGTTCGAGTAAGGGAGTATGATTTTTATGCATGATTGATGGCTCAAATAAATATGGCATGGTTACTTTTACACTCTAATATCACGTGAGTCATGCTCGGTGTGAGAAACAAGAGGTATTGGTGAAACCAGACAATTGTGCCATGAAAGATGCAATGATGTGGGGCTTATGTGTGTATGACTTCCCAAATAGATGAGGATTAAGATTTACTTCAGGGAAGAAATCTAGGAACAGGGTTCATAAAGGTATATGTGCTTCATAGAGATTTGGATACTCTAATCTTGGGGCTTACTCCTAAGGAAGATGCCCAAGTTAGGAGGGGACTTATGATTGGGTTTTACTTCTAAGAAGGAAGTCCAAATCAAAAGTAAATTAAGACTGGTTAAGAGAAATTAAGACCGAGGATTACTCCTAAAACGAAGGCCCAGGTTAAGGGACTTGAAAAATTAAGGGACTTGGGGCTTACTCCTAAGGAGGATTCCCATATTTGGGAACTTTAAGACTGGGGTTTATTCCTGAAAAGGGAGCCCAGGTTAAAGGAATTATGGTTGGGGCTTACTCTTGAGGAGGATGCCCAAATTAGGGGACTGGATCTTACTCCTGAAAAGGAGGCCTAATTAAGAGGATTTGAAACTGGGGCTTACTCTTGAAAAGGAGGCCCAGATTATTGAGGACTTGGGGCTTACTCCAAAGGAGGATGCCCATATTAATGATAATTTGGACTGGGTCTTACTCCTGAAAAGGAGGCCCAAATTAAGGATTCTCTCACCTTAAAGGATGAGGTTGAATGAATGAATTCTCTAACTTTAGTGATGTAAAGATGTGTAAATCACTATGTTTTGAGAGATTTACCACATAATTCCTTTCAGATAAGGAATCCAACAAGGAAATCATGCCATAAATGTCTTTGGAGAGAGTTCTGAAGGCTTAATCCTAAAGAGGAGAGGTGGATAGATGTAAAGAGAAGTGAAATAGGCATGAGAGGCACCCAAAAAGATAGGGGCGTGCATGTCCTGGCTAGCACGTAGGTACTATGTGGGCGCGGAAGTCTTGGGCGCGCAGGTATACCTGTGCGACACATGGGTACTTGCGCGATTTTCAACTCTTAGGGTAATACTTGGGCGAGACTTGGCTCAAACCCTTGTTATTACCCCTAGAGGCTTTCCAAAAGATGGTGTGCAAGTTCTGGTGAAGGAGTAGGACGGCGCGCAAGTGTGTCCATTTCCCTTAAGGGTAAAACACTTAGGTGCGCAAGTGTTAGTGAATTCTAACACTTAGACCTTATTCCTCTTTTTTAGACCTTCCATTCTAGGTAAAGAATTACCTTAGAAGTGTTCGGAAAACCTGAAGAAGAAACTTGGGCGTTCAGAGCTCTTTATGTGAATTCAGGAAAAACCCTCCTCAAATGCGGGGCCCACCGGGGGTATTTATAGGCTGGAGAAGACCCTGGGTGGTTTTCAAAGAGGGTGCGCAAGTCACTTGCACGACCATTAGGCGGCACGCAAGTGTACTTTCACGACAGTAAGGGAACTTGCGCGACCCAAGGTCCTTTTACTCTTTTTTCATTCCTTTGTCAATTTTTGATGTTTTCTTCAAAGGATGAATCAATTTGTGCTATGTCATTTCCCTTTCCATTCCTGTAAACAATGTGATGAAAAGGATCATCAACAAAATTCCCCCCTCAGAGTTGGATCCGAAATAATAAGGATGTGACTCTGAGGAAAAGAAGAAAACCAAAGGGAAAGAGGCACGCAGGTGTTCACCGCATAACTTTCAGCGCGCAGGTGCGAGTCGCGCAGGGCTGGAGCACGCTAGCTGTAGGCGCACAGGTGGTTGGCCTGGCCTATATATATGCGCTCATTTGTCACGCATTGCACAGAACTTTGGATTTTTGAGCTCTCTCCGCGCAGGTCATCTCCGCAATGCAAGTTGCTCTCTTTTCCTCTTTTCCTTTGTCGTCGTACTACTGTCAAGTTATCTGGACCTACGCGGTGATACTTGCATGCCAAATAATTGTGCGGCATATTATACTTGTGCGACACATCCACACTTGCGCACCAAGTTTAGACTTGCGTGCCTTAATTCCTTTCCCATTTTTTTCTAATTCTTTCACAAATTTTATTAAAAATCAACTTACTTAAGAGTTAATTATTTTACTTTTGTGTAAAATCAATGGCTTCTAGCGGAATCGGAATAGCTGATGAACTGACAAGAAAGCGACTTGATGATATGATGAGTATCATTGGCCACAATTATTATACCGTCTGTGATAGTACTCTTCCAAATTTGGCCAAGTATCTGAAGAAATATCATCGCGACTTCCCCCAAAGAATTTATTTTCCTTTGTATTGCTATGGTCATCTGCGAGAAGTTACTATTACAGAAGTAAAGAACTCTCTCCCATTTTCATGGTTTCCTAATTACACCAACTTTGCTTCAGCAAATATCTCATGTGGAGGAGGATTTATAAATGTTGGAACAGTGGAGAAGGCCCACATGATGCATCATAGCCCTTGTACTCCAGATATGAAACCTCATAAGCCTGAGCTGCAGCCACATTGTCATCCTTCAAACTTCTGAAATTCTCAGATGGATCAATCCAAAGGCTAGAAGAAAAGTTGGGACTTCCGTCCTAGGGGAGGTGTGGATCCAACTTGGATGTGGTCATACTGGGTGTGACAAACCTATGCAGATTTTGCCGAAGATCTGAAAAGAGTTGCGATATACGAAGGTGTCTTGGTTGGGTAAACATATGTTTACAGAGATGATAGCTCTGTATTGGAGATACTCAGCCACTAGAGCCCATAAACCAATTCTTTCCATCTAACACATCGAGAAGTAGGCATCAGTCTGTGGGATGTCCACAGGATCTCAGGGGCTCCAATTTTGGGCGACATGAATGATGAATTCATTCCTCCCATTGTTACTTAGAATGATTCAGAGAAGAATCATGCTTTGGCACGGGAATTATTTAAAATCTTCCACAGGCTCGAGAGTTCCGAGTCCTCCTTAACTCATTCTAGAAAGGATATTCATCCAGAGGAGTGGATGAATATATTTCTTATTGAGAAGAAAGAAAAGGAGCCAAAGGAGAAGGTTCTGAAGGGAAAAGGATCCAAGAATAAGAAATCCAAGGATAAGAGGCCCACCCGTCCTACCACTTGCCCAAAAACTGAGAAAAGGGGTGCTCCTGGCACATTCTAGCCAACTCTAGATGTAGGAGAGTTTGAGAAATGGGGATATGAGGTGAATTAAAGGATCCCAAAGAAGACTCATCTGGCGGGATTCTTGTCTTTGTGGCTCAGTGTTTATCTCTTACCGGTAAGGGACTCGAAGGGATGCGTCAGGCCAGGGACCTTCGTTACTGTGGCAAAGTTGGCTGAGGGAAAAATGGTTGGGTTGGCTACCCCCATTTTAGCAAATATTCACAGGAGTTTACTTCATGTCTTCATGGGTAAATTTCCTTTGTGAATAGTGGGACCAATCCAAGTTTTATGGGGATGGATCGCCACTCACTTCATGACTTATAATATATAGAATGGAGTACAAATTCCTGGAAGTTCTTTCAGGCCATCAGTGCAATCATTATATGGAGTTGCTCTATTAGATCTTAATGCCTATGACATGAAAGTGAGACTGAGCATGTTTAAGGAATTAAACTTCTTTCCCTATGGAAATCTACCAACTGGGTGGTTCATTGATGATGGAACAGCCCACTTGGATTTGAGGGCATACATGATAGCTTGTAGAGATGGTGTGCTAGTTTCTAGGATTGAAGGGGAAATTATATATGAGGCCTATGCTCCATATATATTTGAAAGTCAATTCAATTGTCTGCAATAGATTGTTGTATCTCCACTTGTACATGTCAGGTTAGAGAAACATCTGATGGTTGCTCGGCAACTGTGGTTGCGGACGTCTAGGTAGAATACTGGGGCGGTGTTTGATCTACCAGTTGAAAAAGCGGCACATAACTTGACTACATGGTATGTCGAGCACTAGATAGCATCATACCCTAAAGGGGTGCTAAATCACCCCGTTTATCAGGTGGGGAAAAGGAAGAGGACTGTAGGGAAAGAAACCCTCCCTCAACTTTAGGTGATGCTTCCCCACCTAAAGTTGATTCGCCAGATTCCTCCTCTAGGATTGGTTCACCAAATTCCCAAGATGGGGATGATGAGGTGCAACAAGTGGAAAAGCATCCTCATGCCCGATATAATCCTCCAGTCAGAATCAAAAGACCCACTCCATCAACTCCCGGTGAGTTACTTCCTTGGGGTACTTCAATCACTACTACTTTATAAAGCAATAAATCTTATATTATTATTATCTATCTGTAGTTTCAGGAGCTGGGAAGAAACTAAAATCAAATATTGTAGTACCTTCCTCGAAGCCTTCGTATATAAGACCAGAGGTTTTCCAGACATGGCAGAGTTTATACTGTGGTGTTGAAACTGCCTGGCTTGATTTATGCGAGGGGATACACCTCCCTAGAATAGGGAATCTTCTGGCTTCTACAGACATCAGTTTTGAGAATAACCCCGATGAAGTGCTGATTTATATCAGAGAACTGGAAATGCTCATCTATTCCACTAATGAGTCCATTCCTATCATCAAGAGGGTGAAGTAATTGATAGATAGTGGCACCACTGAGGGGACTGATGAGGAGTGGCACGATTACGTGGCTCCTGAAGATGTATGTTTTCATTCCTTATTTTCTTTGTAACTTGATTTCAGTCAAAGATTTGTTACTTAAGGAAGTTATTTTATTCATCTTGCATCTTGCAAATAAAGGAACTATTGAGGTTCCTTTGCCACAATATAGCCCTGGTGGTACTGCCATCGAGGCTACTGATGAATCTCCTCGCTAATCGGGTGATATATCTCTAGGTCAGCAAGCCATGGATGAGGATTTGGATATGGCTTTCCATTCTACAATTCAAGTGCCTATAAGGGAGACTGCTGACACTCCCAAAAATCCAAGGAATAAAAAGCAATGAAGGAGGAAGTCCACAGCTAAATTCTTCATTAGTAGTGGTAAGTCCTTCAGATAATCCTGAGTCATAACCTACGAAAAGGCTTCTCATACTTCTTGGGATTCCAGGGGCTTCTTAAATTTCTCCTCTGAGGGAGAGTATTGACCCTCCTTTGGGGACCACTAAGGGTACTGGTGAACAATCACAAGTTCAGGCTAACTTGGCTACTCTTGGAGAAGAGCCAGCATCTCCTCCCAGTATCCCTCCTACTGCTGTTGCAAGAAGAGAAGAACCTACTTCTGGTAAGTTAACAATGCTTCATGAAAATGTTGAATGAAACATCTAATGACTTCCATTATGTAATACAATAGGTTCAACCCCTGTATTAGAGCTTTTGGTGGCCATTGCAACTGACGTCGCCGCTCTATCTGGAGAAGTTGTCCAGGTTCAAAGACTGCAGGATGAAGTTTTCCAAGAAGACATACCAAATGCTCCCACTGGTGAGATTAACTAGGATTCTGAGATTACATTGGATGAAATGATGGGGACTTGGTGCATCTTTTGAATATTTTTTAGTTCATGTTAAATTACCATGTAATTTATAAGATTACGAACATGAGTGTTATCCTTCATCCTGTTAAAAATAGCTTCTGATTACATGTTTGATCATGATCGGTTCAAATATGCAGTTCTATTTGAGCAAGCTACTGAACTATCAATGCCAGAAGTGGGTACAGAAAACCCTACTATTGGAGAGACATTAGCCCAGGTGGAGCTTAACCCCGTAGATCTTCCTCAACCTCACCTTGAAAATCCTGTTGAAGCTAAGAAAGGCGGGGAGGAGCCTTCTCAAGTAACTGATCTACCATTAGGTAAGGGATAAAAATATTTGCGACTGTACTTAATTTGCAAGACATCCAATTAACTTTTATTATCCTTTGAAACTAACCGAAGCTTTCAATTGATTATTAAGGGCCATCAATTTCAGTGGCTAGATCTAGAGGTGAAGCGCCAGCCTCCGCCCCAATGGGAATTGAAAGTGAAGAAGCACAGGTTAGGGGGGAAGGAGCCGAACATGGAACTTCACTAAGTGCGTTAATACTGAATTATATTCCCCCCTGTGACAGTGATGCTGAGTCAGATCCAGAAGTACAAAAGGTGCTCCAATTTTCACGATGCAGGGCATGGAAAAATATATGGAAGATCATATCTGAAGTTCCTCTTGAAGAGCTGTAATCGAAGATCCCGCGATTGTCGTCCCTGTTTTTCATGTTAGGACTTGGTGGTTTTGGATATCAAAAGATCCATGCTGTAATGAAGCAAGTCATCTTAAGAAGGGAGCAGGAGCAAAAGTGCCATCAAGATTTGACCAGGGTGAAGCTGTCAGCAAATATCAGTGAATTTGAGGCTATGGTATCCCGAGCTGAGGCTGATTATGCTGCCAAGATGAAGGAGCTGAAGCATAAGATCAAAGATAAATTTGTTCAGCAGATTCACCTTCAGCAATTGTTAGATGTTGTTACTAGGGAACTTGATCAACTCAATAATTTACTAGAGGGAGCTCAAACGAATGGTATGAAAGTCATCGCGAATGCCAATAATGCACTCTATAAGGGTGAAAAGAGTAAAGTTGGTCGAGTGCATGAGCTTAAAGTGGCTGCTGATGAATCTCGGGATGTTGTACAACAAGTGAAGACTTATGTTGACAACCTCTTTTAATTTCTTAGAAAAAAGAAGAGACTCTAGTCTGTGGATTTCCTTTTAATCTCCTTTGCATTAATGAAAAAATACTTTCATCTTCAATCATTTGTGTCTACATTCTTTCCTTTTCTACCTGCTTTAGATTTTACCTAAGCCAATGAGCCTAGTAAGCATAGTTTGATTTTTTTTAGGATTTATTATAAATAACCCTACAAACTTTTGAAACTTTTTATTGCTCAATATTACCTAAAATCATACAAAATGCATGTTTACTGAGCTGGAACTTGACTTTTATTCAGATTTCCCTTGTCTTTTGTGGGCAGTTTAAAGTCATGCATGTCGGACATAAAAAGGCTAATGTTTAAGGTCGAAATAGCTTTTATCGAATGGATTATAATGGACTCAATTCCTTGGCAAATTGTCTGAAAACATATTACCACGCTCAATTATGAAGGAAAATATGTTAACTATGACTTAGGAAATTTTGAATCTAATTAATGATATGAAAAAGGGATAAAAATATTTAGAAGTAGTTCCCAAGAATGAAGTTACCATTATTTAACAATCCCGTTATGGGGTTGAATTATACAGGTCCACCTAGGGAATTGGATGCATAGTCAAATAATAGCATCTTTTGGCTGACAGGTCTGTTATGTAGACTACTTATGCAAGGCCGCCTAAGGGCATGTGCTGCATAGTCAGGCAAAAGAACTCGCAGAAATTTACTTTTCTACTGATAAAAAGCCTGTGAAAGTTTATGGGGATTCAAATTTTCCAAAGCATAGAGTTTGATGTATGGAGAGAGGTACTTGAATATAGAGAAGATATTTCCAAAAAAGATTGTCTAAGAATTGGATGAATGTTACTCCTACGAACGTCTGACCCAAGCGTAGGGAAGGAAAGTATAAACCATAGACTTGAATACTTTCAGATCATGAAAAAGAACATGGGTCAAATATGTTAAGGATGGTTATTTTTGCGGATCACTATATATTTTCATTAAGACCAATAAGGAAAAAAGATGTTTTCATTCCAAGAATGAAGTTAACACTATTTAACAAACCCGTTTGGGGGTTGAATTATGCAGGGCCACCTAAGGTCATTGGCTGAATAGTCAAATAATAGCATCTTTTGGCTAAAAGTTCTGTTGTGTAGACTGTTAATGCATGGTCGCCTAAGGGCACGTGCTACATAATCAAGTAAAAGAACTCTCAGAAATTGGACATCTTGTGACCAGGATTCAAGAAAAATGGTATGGAGATCTGAAAAATATTTAAGGTTAGGATTATGACACATAAAAATGGGCATTTTCTCAATTCATGTAGAGATACACAGACCAATGATAACCAAAATCATGTTGCGGCTAGGTCCTGAATTGAAATGTTGGACTTCACTACATATCCCATATATTTGGGAATCAAGCCATACGTAGTTCTTGAAATATAGTTTAATGTCGTGTGGGACGAAAGTGTAAGTGATATTAGTTTAGGGTCATAGAACTCGGACCATTATAAGAAATACACAGTGTGTGTCTTCACCGGACTTTTCAGCCAGGGGACTGAAAGTGGAATTTGGGGTTAGGCCCAAAAGACTTGGGGATGGATTCGAGGTACACTCGAACATTCCTATGTTTCCCATAAGGATGGTAATCAATCCCACGTAGTTCTAGAAATACCCTCTGTACAGATTTGGTTCGTACATGTTAAGGGTGAAGGGGGACTTTAGTGAAATGATGTTTTGACCCAAAATAAAAGGTTTGGGCATTGCCATGTATGCACGTAGTCTTTGGAATAAAACATGATTGAAAATAAATGTAAATAATGATTCCCACTCAGGTGAGGGTATCAAAGAATATTATAGTTTATTATCGTACAGGACAAAATTATTGTACAGTTTAACGTCGTATAGTAAGGACGAAGGTGAACCAATGTAAAGATATTGATTCTGGGGGCGGTTTCACAAATCAGCATCGTATGAGATGGAGGTGAACTGATGTGAAGAGATTGGTTTTGGGCTTAAACATCATGAGTTTTCCTATGTACCTAGCCTAGAAGGTAGGGGTCAAAGTCTGCGTAGTTCAATTAAGGAAGGAATTAGTGATCAAGTTGTTCTTGGGGACAATGACCTAAAAAATAGTGTTGGGACTTACACATGGTTAGTAGCCCAGAGAGAGTGTTATGGTTGAAGTTTTCTCTAAACTCACGTGAGTCATACTCAGCGTGAGAACCAAGAGGTAACAATAACCTTAACGATGCACAGTTTAATGTCATGTAGGACATATAAAGGGACTATTCAGTTTAAAGACTTGCAGTTAAGACTATTGGTGCTCCACAGTTTAATGCCATGTAGTTGGGACAAAGTATAGTTTAATGTCATGTAGGACTATTAAAGGACTTTCTGTACAGTTTAGCATCAAGTAGTTAGGATGATGGGGACAATACAGTTTAATATCATGTTGGAAAAAAAGAGGATTGTGCAGTTTAATGTCATGAAGTAAGGACAAAATAAGACACATTTTAACATCATGTTGGACGTATTAGGGGACTTTTTCATAGTTTAACGTCATGTTGGATGAAAGTGCAAATTGTTTAAGGTCATATGCATGGACCGTTGGTTATGAAATTTAATGTCTTTCTGGATGTAAGGGACTTCTTTACAGTTTAGCATCATGTAGTTAGGACATCACAGTTTAACATCATGTAGGACGAAAGAAATTCAAATAGTTTAAAGTCATATGCATGGACTCTGGATGGTGCAGTTTAACGTCGTGTTGGACGTAAGGGACATGCAAATAGTTTAAGGTCGTATTAATGGACCATTGTTGTATAGTTTGACGTCATATAGCAAGGAAGATGAAGGGGACATATTTTAACGTCATGTTGGACGACAAATGATATATTTTGTGTTTATACAAAATACTTCTTCAGAAATTTGGCATTGTTTGTAGTAGTGATGAGTTCTCCGTCCATCGAGATTAATGAATATTCCCTATTGGAGTAGACCTTATGTATTGAATAAGGTCCTTCCGATTTTGGTTCAAGCTTCGGAGGTTTCTTTCCTAGTATCATTGGAGTTCTGATAACTAATACCAATTCTCCCAGAATTAATGAACGAAGATGAACTTTTTTGTTGAAAGCTCGTGCTATTCGATTCTGATATACTTCCAAGTGGTGCAAAGTGCACAATCTTTTCTCATCAAACTATTCGAATTCATTCAATTGCTTTTGAGATTGCTCATCTGTATATGACTGATCAAAAATTGCTACTTAGAGTGAGGTTAATTGAATTTCAATTGGAAAGACTGCTTATGTTCCATATACCAATGAATATGGAGTTGACCGCGTTGTAGGGTAGGTGGTGGTCCGATAACCCATAAAGCATGAAGGAGTTTATCAGGCCATGACTTCTTAACTTTATCCACCATCGTTTTCAGTATATTTGAAAGAGTCATGTTGAAGTCTTCTATCTAGACATTGGCCGCTGCATGATACCAAGATGAATGACTAGATTTGATGTTGTATTCTTGATAAAACTTCTTCACCTCAGATGAACAGAAGTTGGTGCTATTGTCCATCAATATGGTATGAGGGACACCAAATCTAGTAATGATATTAGACTTGATGAATCTAACAATGCATTTAGAACTTACTTCCTTGAGAGGTACTGCCTCTACCAATTTGGAAAAGAAATCAGTAGCAGTAAGAATATATTTAAACTGCTTGGTCGTAGCTGAAGGGTAAGGTCCCACCACATCCATTCCCTATGTGGCAAATGGCCACGAGTATTTAGCTCTATGAAGCAACTCTGGAGGTTGATGAATGAAATTGGCATTTACTTGGCATGAATGACACTTCTTTGTGAAATCAACACAATATTGTATCATTGAAGGCCAAAAGTATCCAAGCCTTCGAATCTGATCAGACAGTCTATATTCAGACTGGTGGGCACCAAAGACTCCTGCATGCACTTCTTTCATGACATTCATTGTCTCTTCACCATCATTGCATCTGAAGAGAACTCCATCAAAACCACGCTTGTAGAGAATTTTCTCTTGATGATCTGGGCTATCATAAAGAGTAAGATTGACCACATGTCATTGGATTTGTTCTTTCCCGGCTTTATCAGGTAGAAGTGTTCCATTTTGAAGGTATTACCTGATAGGTGTCATTCATCCTGTAGTATGACCATACGGTTCAGGAATGGGATTAATTTCATTGATCTCCTCTTTTCTGGTTCGAACATAAGGTGAAATTGTATGACGGTGGTCAACACTTATGGTTTTTTTATCTCGATTTGGATCTTCCAGAGCTGTAGCTATATTAGCTAGTGCATCAGCTTGAGCATTTTGTGATCGCGGGACATAATAAAATGTTAGTTCCGTAGGAAATTCTTCCATTAACTCTCTCACGTAAACATAAAAATGGATCAATTCTTATTTTTTTTATTGCATAATCCCCATTGACTTGTTTGATTACCAGGTCTGAATCACCTTTCACCCATAAGTGATTCACTTGTGCTTGAAGTGCCAACTATAAGCCTGCAATGAGAGCTCAGTGTTCTGCTTCACTATTAGTACCACCTTTCCACAATAAGAAGGAATAAGGTAACACTGCCTTTTCTGGGGAAATAAGAATAACTCCTAATCCAACCTTGTTGAATTTAGGATCTTCCATTTTCTTCCCTATTGGACTTCTGGAAGCACCATCCAAATACATTTTCCATACCTGGGGACTATCCTAAATAGAGAAGACTTCCTCATCATGGAGTTCAATATCTGAAGATGTGTCTTCCACTGAAGGGTGTTCAGCCAGGAAATTAGCCAGAGCCTGGCCCTTTATTGCCTTTTGAGACACATACTGAACGTCAAATTGCTGCAAAATAACTGCCCACCTTGCCAGACGTCCTGTAAGCATTGGAAGAATAAGGATGAATTTGATAGGGTTATTGCGAGATACTAATTGGACCTCGTGATGTTGCAGGTAGTGTCTCAACTTCTGAACTGAAAATATTAATGCCAGGCAGCACTTCTCAATATTTAAATATCGGGTTTCTTCTTCAAGCATAGTCCAACTAAGATAGTAGAGGCTATTTTCATTCCCAGCATCATTCTTTTGAGCAAGAAAGGCGCCCAATGATCGCTCTAAGGCTGTCACATAGAGGATAAGTGGCCTTACTTCAATAGGTGGCAAAAGTACCAGTGGACTCAAGAGGTATTTATTGAGAATATCAAATGATTCTTGACATTCTTCAGTCCACTGGTAAGTGACTCCCTTCTTCATCAATTTGGTGAAGGGTAAACTTTTTCCTGCCAAATTGGCAAAGAAACGCCGAATATAGGCTAAGTGTCCTTTAAGTCATCTTAATTCTTTCAAATTTCAAGGAGGTAACATACCAAGGATTGACTTGGTCTTCTCAGGATCAACTTCAATACCACGATGGCATACAAAAAAGCCAAGAAATTTTACTAAGGTTACCCCAAAAGCACATTTTAAGGGGTTCATTTTCAAATTATGTTGTTGAAGCTTGCGGAATATTACTTCCAAATAAGCCAAGTGATTAGAATGTTGTTTGGATTTGTCCACCAAATCATCCACATAACATTCAACAAACTTCCCTAAAAAGGGTTTAAAGATACGATGCATGGCACGCTGATATGTTGCGCCATCATTTTTTAAGACAAAGTGCATTACCCGATATCAAAACACACCATGTGGGGCTCTGAAGGCTGCAGATTCCTCATCTTATGGAGCCATTCGGATTTGATTATATCAGGAATATCCATATATCAAGTAAAGAGCTTCATAGCCAGCTGTTGCATCGATTAAAATTTATGTAATCGGAACTGAAAATTATCCTTAGGACAATGCTAATTAAGATCTCTGAAATCGATGAAAACTCGAATTTGTCCGTTCTTCTTCTTCACAGGGAAAATATTAGCCAACCACTTGGGATATTGAACTTCTCTGATGAATTTAGCTTTGATAATCTTATCCACTTCAGCTTCAATTTTTGAAGCAAAAGTTGGGTGTGTTCTTCTTGCGGCTTGCTTAAATCCTCGATGTTCTTCTGATAAACCCAAATGATGATTAGAAACATCAGGATCATGCCTGGGCATCTCTGTATAGTTCCAAGAAAATATGTCTCGATTTTTTTTTTAAAAGGAAATATACATCTCTTGTTCTTCAAGAGTCATGACTGCACTGATTAAAGTGGGGCGTGGATCTTATTTTGTACCTAGATTTATTTCTCTAAGTTCATCCACGGTGGTAGAGATACCCTCTTCAAATGCTGGAAAAGCATCTCTGAGATCTTCCTCTTCTTCTTCAACATGTGTTATTTCTTCTGTTTCTACTTTCATAGTAGATGATGAAGCAAAATTTCCATGATCAGAAGAGATGTTAAAACTTGAACATCTTGAAGAAGTGGATTCCATTTCCGACCTGATTGATGATGAAGGGTCTTACTTGGGTAACAAAGAGGAGACGATGGATTGAGAATCGACATCATTTTTCACCTCTGACATTGCTATCACTTATTCTGGCCTAGTTGGAAAAGTATAGAATTGTTGGATTTCAGCAGATGAAATAAAGACGTCACCATTTGGGATTTCATCACTGCTTGGTGAGTCACCAATTTCTCCCATGTTGTCTAGCTCGATTGCTGTAATTGAAATAATGGATCTTTCCATAAGAGTATTTTGATTTGGGTCTATCTTTTCAATTTTACTGATAGGAAACACATAATCTATACTCACATGTGCAAATGGATTTACTGGAATATTCTCCAAACCATATAGAGCATTAACTTTGGTAATCTCCCTTGTTGTGGATTTCTCCTTTCCCTTCATGTGATAGAATTCCGCCTCAAGGTATTGAGACTCACATGTCTCGAACAGGGCCTCATCACCATACAACGTACCAACTTGACCATCGAAACAATACTTGATACATTGATGATATGATGAAGGGATAGCCGCATGGTGATGTAGCCAAGGTCTTCCAAGTAAGATGTTAAAGGCTGAGTCTTGATCAACAACCATGAAATCTGAATTGGATACAAGATCTCCAAACTGAGTTCTGAGTGTAACTTTTCCCAGTGGTTCTTGTTCATTTTTATCATATCTTTGTAACATCATATTAGAAGTAGATAAATAAGATTCTGTGAGGCCCAATCGACGAACTATACGAATGGGGATGAGGTTGACTCCTGAACCATCATCAATGAAAGCTCTTCGGATGTCTGCGCCATTGACCTTTCCAGATAAGTAAAAAGGTCTAATATTTCCATGCACGACATCATCTTCATCTTCATCTTTGAAAGATATCATTGCATGGCATTCCGCAAGATTATTCTCTACGTGATAGACTTCAGCTACAGCAATTTTAGTTTCAAACTCCTGAGGACTTGACAAAGCCTCGATGAGTGCCTTTCGAAAGTCTTTTGAGAGATTCAAATCATCCATAATTGATAACTTGGCCGGTAATTGGTCCAAGCGTTTCAATATGTCATACTTTTGATCCAGAGGTCTGTGTTTCCCAACAGGAACATGTGATTTAGTAGGTGCCTTGGAAGTTGATGCTTTGGAGGTTGATGCATCTTGTATCAGGATATGATTTGGCAATATTCCTGGCTTTGTAAGATTAAACCGATTAGATCCATTTACCTATTGAGAGGATGAAGATGGAACCCCCAACTGATCCTCCAGAATAACTATGCCAGTACTGAACTTGTTATTGGTGGAAGAACTTTCTTGTTCTTGTTGAGCTCGCTGAAGGGCTCTGCCACAAGTTTCTGCTGCATACACAGTTCTAGTAGGGGTAGAATTATAATAGTGGCTTCTGGGATATCCACGTCTTCCTCTATATCCCAAACCCCTAGAATTCCCTCTAATTCCTCTTTTTGATATAGGGAATTCAGGCTTATCGAAATTGAAACTGAGACTGGCATAAGGATCTGTTAAATGAATCATATTAACAGAACCGAAGATTAGTTCTTCATCTGATGAAGACTCTGCCTGACTAGCCAATTTAGGTTGTTCCATTTGGTGGGACGGTGCCTGTGGCTTCAAAGTAGATGGCATGAAATATTCCAGAGTCAAAGACAGATTAGGCTTTGACACATACACATCATCTTCTTATTTTTCCTCTTTCTTGGAATTATGTCACCCTTTTTAGGATTTTCCCTCTAAAGAGGATTTTGTTGTGGCATCCATAGCAGAATACACAATTGGTTTCTTCAATTGTGTTCGCAAAATAGCATGAGTTCGGTTGATCATATTTATGACCATCCAATCATCATATTTTATGCATTTTTTCTTTTGAATTCTTTCCATTCACCTTCTTCTTCTGGAACTGTAGCAGTAACACAAGCTACCTAGGCTGAAGAGCCTTTTAGTTTGACTTGTCTCAAGTCAACCATCTTTTTCAGGAGGTCTTTTAAGAAAAAACACTCCTGGATGGGATGCCCCAACATCTGATGAAATGAGAAATAATTCAGACGGTCTTCATCTCCTTCCTTGTTTGGCCTCTTGTGCCTCGTCAACTGAACCAAATTATTCTCCAGGGCCAAACTGAAGTAACCAGGAACATGTTCATTTCGGAAAGAATAAACTTTACTCTTCAACTCATCAAACTATTTCCTTCTTTGATCTCTTTGATCATATTGACGAAACGGCCTCTGTTGTTGATGCTCAGGAGGTGGAGCACTTCGAGAAGATGAAGGTTTTGAGGTAGAAGCAGGTACGGGTGCTTGTTTAAGCATAACTATAGTAGTCTCTTCTTTACCCATTCTCCTTCCTCGAGCTGATGGAATTACATGAGCTTTATCCTTAGTCTTTATAAGGGAATCTTCAATATGTTGAGTGATTGAAGTAAGGTCTCGAAACCCTCTTGTGTATTTCAGAGGGATCAACGGCGTGCGTAATTCGTCAAGTAGATTTTCTACAAAGATTGGAAACAGTTATTCCTGAGGGATTGCTAAGCTTCGGGAATATGCTAATCCCTTCTAGTGAGAAATGAAATCTGAAACCCTTTCATTCTCCCTTTTCTTATAGTTTAAAGATCAAAAAATATTGTCTTTGGAAAAGTTGAACTGAACTGAAGAAGAAATCGTTGATGGAGATCTTCCCATCCGGTAAGTGACCGGGATTGCAAGCTTGTATACCAAACAAAAGATGGTCCTTGAAATGTTTGCACGAAGCATCTGAGTTTCACTGCTTCTTGCTGCTCTGGATTTCCCATCATAGGATCGCAACACGATACGTAATGCGTTAAATGCTGTTCAGGATCACATGATCTATTTAAAATAGGGAATACAGGGTTCCCAAAACTTGATGGGGGAGAAATTGAATCTACCCATTCAGGGTAAGATTTCTTTTCTGGTTAAACCAGAGCATGCTTTCCCTCTATAGCTTCCAACTGAGCTATTAATGACTCAATAGTAGTTATTAACTTTTGAGAAACATTCGGCTGAGCTTGGACCTGGACAGGTGCAATGACTGGAGCTTGGACAGGTATGACAACTGGTGTTGCAACCGATGGAAGCACTACTGATTGTTGTTGCACTTGACCCTTAGTATTAGACCGGTGAGGGTGTACTGATAAAGGAGGATATTCTTAATCCATCTCAGTAGCCACAACAAATTCTCTTGGCTGACTGGCTCCAGCACGTTTAGGAGGAAGACTACCCTGAAGTAGTTCTGCATTCATCCTTCTTAATTCCTTCATTTCTTCCTCTTGTTGTGCAAATCTTTGCTCTAATGAGAGCGATTTTCCTTCTCCAAAGTAAGGGTATGTAACTTGATTCTTTCCATTCCCCTTGTTGGATCCCTTTAGGAGATCGGGAAGTGGTTTATTTGAAGGAACACCCAGATTCTAGGTAAACCTTTGATTTCGTGTACGCACACCTTCTTCATTTGTGTCTATGCGTACAGCTTCTTGAGAAGGAACCTCTTCATCTGAGTCCCCTAAGTGAGCCTCATGTTCTGGAAGATCAAAAATAATGGCATTAATGACATTAATTGATCCATAACGCATTTCATCCCTTCTATCAGCATTTTTGTGATATTATATTATGCCATGCCCCTGACGAGACATTGCCTTTTGTTAATTTGATCCCTTATGAACTTCTTGGCGAACCGTAATTTGGAGAGAATCTCCTAATAATTTGGCTCTTCGTTCCTCTTGTGGCTTCTTCACCAATCGAGAGAAGACTGACTTTTGATGAGGAGGGGATTGATGATTTAAAAAAGTCCCCAGTCTAGTGGACTGGGGCTATTCCTACTATTTTTCTCAACTCCTCGAATCCTATTTGTTGATTCTGAGGGTTGGGTTAAAAGAGTCCCCAGTCTGGAAAGCTGGGGTGCCTCTTGACATGATATGTCTGAGAATTTCTTAAAATGTCTCCTGATCTTGCGGAATTTAGTCCGAAAATTAGATGGATGCATCAATCAACATCCACTTTTATCACTCGGTTCAAAAAACTGTTGGATGATTTCTGACACTTCTGTCACTTGATGATGTGCTTGCTCCATATGAGAGGCCTATTCAATATTCTTGTTCACTTGATGCAAGAGTAATTCGATAACTTGGTTTCTATATTCTTGATTTTGAGAAGAACTAGTTGAAGCCTATTATTGGTAAAGCTTTTGATTATAAACAAAACCCATTGAATGTGGCTGACAATGGGCAATAACATTTCATGAAACCATTTTCGGCGGGCTTTGATGACTGGAGAGTACAGTGAAATGTAGTGCTCCATGAACACCCCATCCTCTGATATGAATACTAGATGGGGAATTGGTAATTAACTGGCGCAATCTCCTTAGTGTGCCAAGGCATGAACGCTGAAGACCTCTCTGCTACTTTTCAACCTTTGGATATCGAGAGACTGATAGAGATGCCAAGTCAATTTGACGTTGTAACCCTTTTATTATCTTGACATGATTTTCATATTCATCATAAGATTATATTTTATTTTTCAACTGACAAAGAGTTTTCCATATGTTGAGACAAATGTCTTGAATACAATCTTCCGTCAACACTATTGGAATGTCATACTGAGATTCAACCAAAGCCCAAAACATGACTGGCACTTCACCTTTTGCCAGTTGTTTTCTCATATTCAGCACTTCCTCTTTATCATTCAATGAAGATTATTCTACGTGATTTGACCAGAGCTGGTGCTTCCTTGTTGCTTCATCAGATTCAACAAGATTGGTAGAGAGAAAACTTATTAAACTAGAAGATGCATGACTTAGGGGTGGTTCGGAGAATGACCTACACCCTGGGCTATCTTATGATTGAGAAATTATTTCACATGCTAACGATGAAGCATCAGACATGACAGGTTTCGCATTTGCAAGTGCCTCAAGATAAGTGGGCTTTCTCGGCACAACATTTTCCACTGGATCATTTTCCGAGCAATGTGCATCACTACTGCAGAGAGGACTTTCTCAGCAAGATTCATCATCATGGGGAGGACCACCAGGGTGGGTTATGACAAAAGATGAGATCTCTTGCTCCTTGGTCTTCCGGCCGCACAGAGGGTTATTGTAGCACTCATCAGAAGATGAAACTTCAAGATCGACCGAACTATCATGAAGCAAGCCTTCATGAGGAAGTGTTTGTTAAAGACCTTTGGAATTAATGTTCCCACTATTGGGAAATGAGGGAGTAGAATCTTGGATTCCAACAGATAACAGTCTGAGGGCTTCAAGAACTCCAGCATCGAGCAAGGCCTTGTTACAGATTGGATCTTGATTTCTTGACTATGTTGGGCTGGTCTTCTTGTTAGACACCTTCTTACTTTACTTGGAAACCACTTGTTGAAGAAATTGGCTACTCTGAACAGGTGTACGTGCCTGATCAGAAGATATGGCCAGGTTAGGCTGACGATCTCCACTCAAATCACATGTATGTGCATGACTTGGTTGTCCGTATGATATGGGGGAGTATGCCCCGCAACCCTCTTGGACTGGAACAGATGTGTGTATCTGCTCTGGAGTGAACGGTTGACGTGTCACTCCACTGGTAGGGATAGATTTATGTGTCTTTCCCTAAGATGCTGCTGAAGCTGTTATAATATCCTGGCAGGCATCCAGAATATGAGTAGGGATTTGCTTCTGCTCTTTCACCATTGATAGAATATGCTTGGTGACATCAGCTGCCGGAATGGGGATATATGTCCATTCCATGTTTGGAGTAGGTGTGTGTTCCTGCTTCTGTCCTCCTTTTCCTGTCAGTTAATCCTGACAGTACTCAAGTGTTGGGGCAGAGAGTTGAGTCTGCCTCCTGTTTGTCGTCGGAGCTTTCCGACTGACTTCTCCCGGTGCTACCAAACGAGACAGTTGGTAGGCTTGATCAATACTAGCAGGTGTATGTTCCTGTTTATTGTACTTTTCCGAACGTGGTTGATGTGATCCATCATATGTAGTCAGATGAGCCTACTGACTAACTAATGACATATAAACAAGTGTATGTTCCTGCCTATAGTACTCCGCCGGAATTGCCTGGCGGGATTGGCGTTCTGCTGCCAGACGAGTCTGTTGGACAGCAGGATTAAAACGGATGGGTGTATGTTCATTCTAATTTCTTTCCACCAAGTTAGGTTGCTGGATTTTTCCGGAGATGGAAGAGATGGTAACCTGCTCACTGTTGACCAGATTTCGCCTCTGGCGATTCCTCTTGCCTGCTCAGGTTCGAGGAACCTGAGCTGAATGCCCGGAGATGATACCCTCATCATGTTTAGGGTGCACTTCCGCACAAGTCTGGTGGCGATTGTTGATGGGATCCCTCATAAATGACTCATTTATTCTTGAATTAAGGCCCTGAGGGGCCTGCTCATTCACCTCCCCAAAATATGGGAGTGAGTGGTGATTGCGTTCTTGGGATAACGACCCGAAACGGTTGAAAACGGTGGATGGAACCACCTGCTTCTTAATCACTGGTCTCCTTTGTCCGGACGACCAGTGTGAGTTGTTCACTTAGAGGGCTTGTCAGGTAGCCTCCAGAGTTGGAATGGTACCGTGTTGACGGTACTCCTTAAACAGTGCATTTGATGCCCAGCGTTGAAGACACTGAGTAGGTGATGTCGTCCTCAGAGCAGATGACGATCCAGTAGGAGTAGAAGTGGTGGCATTTGCAGCAAAAGTTTTCATAGCAGACATATTCATGGGTGTGAACTTAAGAGAAGCCATTTTTGGAAATTCAGAAGATCTTGGAAAAGAGTCCCTGTTTGATATAACAGACATAATCAAGATAAATCCGGCCAATACATCTTTTAGATGAGAAAATATATCAATGATTGCTTTGTTGGACCTCTCATTGAGTTTTAAATAGGGGCCTAACAAATAAGTAAAACATTATTTTAACTTGGTTAAGGTTTGACGTTGGGTTCAACATTTTTGTTTCCCTCTGGAATTGGGGATTATCTCATTGATTTAAGATTCAATCATTCCAAACGGTTTCTAACGGGATTGTTCGTAGAACGGGAAACATCCAATGATTCCATATCCATTTGAACCTACTTCCCAAAGGTAGGTGCTCATTAATTGTGGGCTGATGAGGCTTAGGAATTTTCATTGGTCGAGGGGAGGGGAAGTCGGACTCATCACACCTTTTTTAGGGGAATTATTTTCTACTCTGGGACTCTCTTTATAGATTTAATTTATGTTCGTGAATCCTTATTACATTACTAAGTATAATAGAGTTTTCCTTTAGATCTAAAAATAAATGATTGATATGTAGTAAATTTAGAGAATATTTTATATGTATTTGAGGTTCTTCATTGATAGAGAATCATCTTTATTTGTTTATAGATTCTTAGAAAATGGTATCCTTCAATACATGAAAGTCTCTTGGTCATTATGATGACCATAGTAGTTTTAAAGCCACTCAGTGGGGCACTTGAAGTTTATTGTCATTTAGAATAACATTGATTGTTTCGGAGTTGGGATCATACCCGCAGATGGGCTACCTACATATCCTTTTTTTGGAAAATGAATCAGAACCCACGTAGTTCGAGTAAGGGAGTATGGTGTTTATGCATGATTGATGGCTCAAAAAAAGATGTCTTGATTACTTTTACACTCTAAGCTCATGTGAGTCATGGTCGGTGTGAGAAACAAGAGGTATTGGTGAAACCAGACAATTGTGCCATGAAAGATGCAATGATGTGGGGCTTATGTGTGTATGACTTCCCAAATAGATAAGGATTAAGATTTACTTCAGGGATGAAATCCAGGAACAGGGTTCAAAAAGGTATATGTACTTCATGGATATTTGGATACTCTAATCTTGGGGATTACTCCAAAGGAAGATTCCCAAGTTAGGAGGGTACTTATGATTGGGTTTTACTCCTGATAAGGAAGTCCAAATCAAAAGTAAATTAACACTGGTTAAGAGAAATTAAGACTGGGGATTACTCCTGAGAAGAAGGCCCAGGTTAAGGGACTTAAAAAATTAAGGGACTTGGGGCTTACTCTTAAATTGGATGCCCATATTTGGGAACTTTAAGACTGGGGTTTATTCCTGAAAAGGTATCCTAGGTTAAATGAATTATGGTTGGGGCTTACTCTTGAGGAGGATGCTCAAATTAGGGGACTAGGGTTTACTCCTTAAAAGGAGGCCCAATTAAGAGGATTTGAAACTGGGGCTTACTCCTGAAAAGGAGGCCCATATTAATGGAAATTATGACTGAGGATTACTCCTAAAAAGGAGGCCTAGATTAATGAGGACTTGGGGATTACTTTTAAGGAGTATTCCCATATTAATGAGAATTTGGATTGGGGCTTACCTCTGAAAAGGAGGCCCAAATTAAGGATTCTCTCACCTTAAAAGATGAGGTTGAATGAATGAATTTTATAACTTTAGTGATTTAAATATGTGTAAATCACTAAGTTTTGAGAGATGTTCCACATAATTCCTTTCAGATAAGGAATCCAACAAGGAAATCATTCCATAAATGGATTTGGTGAGAGTTTTAAAGGCTTAATCCTAAAGAGGATAGGTGGATAAATGTAAAGAGAAGTGAAACAGGTAAGAGAGGCACCCAAAAAGATAGGGGCGCGAAAGTCCTGGTAGGCACGCAGGTACTGCGTGGGCACGCAAGTCTTGGGAGCACATGTATACCTATGCGGCACACAGGTACTTGTGCAATTTTCAACACTTAGGGTAATACATGGGCGAGACTTGGCTCAAACCCTTGGTATTACCCCTAGAGGCTTTCCAAAAGATGGTGTGCAAGTTCTAGTGAAGGAGTAGGGTGACGTGCAAGTGTGTCCATTTCCCTTAAGGGTAAAACACTTAGGCGCACAAGTGTTAGTGAATTCTAACACATAGATCTTATTCCTTTTGTTTAGACCTTCCATTCTTGGTAAAGAATTGCCTTATAAGTGTTCGGAAGACCTGAATAAGAGACTTGGGCGTTCAGAGCTCTGTATGTGAATTCTGGAAGAAATCCTCCTCAAATGGGGGGCCCACCAGGGGTATTTATAGGCTGGAGAAGACCCAGGGCAGTTTTCAAAGCGGGCGTGCAAGTCACTTTCATGACCATTAGGTGGCGCGCAAGTGTACTTGCGCGACAGTTAGGGAACTTGCGCGACCAAAGGTCCTTTGACTCCTTTTTCATTCCTTTGTCGATTTTTAATGTTTTCTTCAAAGGACGAATCAATTTGTGCCAAGTCATTTCCCTTTCCATTCCTTTAAACAATGTAACAAAAAGGAGCGTCAGCAGAGATCAACTTATTGATGTCAGTTTTTAGTATATATATTTTATAAAGTTGAAATTATAGAAAATTTCTTGAGATGAACATAATTCCACTCTGGAAATATATTGTCTCACTCATTCATCAAAAACTAGATGTATCTGGGTAACTCTTATACTTTTAAATTCAAATTACATGAATTGAATCTAATATTTAAAATTCTATCATCCTAGACTATTTTCTCTTATTCTTTTAATAATTAGGTATATTAATCTCTTCATAGTCACCTCCTTCAGAAATACAACAAGCAGTTTTTAAAACTTCTATTATGCATTGGGCCCTTGATGTTGTGGTTGGCATAAATCCTCCTTCCAATTCTCCATGATCATACCAAGTGTGCCACACATTTTAATGTGTTCATAATATCCCAATTAAATAAATTCAACCTATTAAAACCTTTTTTCAACTCCTCAATTTTAATTTAAAAAAAAAATCTTGATCTTTTAGAAATAACATGTTCATGGATTGACATCCTCACAACAATATGATCTTATTCTAACTCATTCTGATCAAGACACGATATCATTCTCCATGGTGTAATTCTCAGTCAACAAATAAATCCACAAAATCTATAGAATATATTTTGTTTAACTTCCTTGAATATCATAGCGTGATCTTCCAATCTCTTCTCAATCCTATGTCACTTCACAATGTTTCCATCCATCGCACTATATAAAAAACTATTATGAATTATCTTTTCTAACTTAGTTACATTTATGTAAAATATACCTTTATTACTAGTGGTTTGATGATCCCTTTCCATGTGTCATGGAATGTTTCTACTTTTACCATGTTGTACCTTTCTAGAGGATAGTTAATATCAACCAATTTATATATATACCAACTCAAATATCTTACATATCACTATGAAGCTCTCAGACATCCATTTTCCTAAAAATACACTTATGGTGTGATACTTTTTCTCGTTCTATGACTCTTTTTTATGATCTTTATGTATTATTTCTCTTCATGAGATAAACTATATCTATAGGACCTTGTGAAAAAATATATAAATTTGGGAATAAATGAAAAATATATATTACAGATCATAAAAAACCATACAAATTCTGGATATTTCATGACTTTAATAATTTTCTGTCAACATCACTCGCAACATGATTTCATACCACAAGAACTGATGTAATTTTCCGTTATTTATCTTCAACCAAACTTTAATAAAAATCCCTCATTAAATAGTATTATTATTCTATAACTCTATGAGTCTATACTAATAATCCAACACATTTCATTAATTCTATTTATTTTAAATTTACCAATCCATATTCCCCGCATTCAAAATCCTATATATATTTATCTATCAAGGGATTTCTTCCACAAGTACCAAAATATAGACACTATATTGGCTCCAATGCTTCTTCACACACCATTCTATATAATTACAACACATAACCTCTCGGTTGAACCATCTATTGTCATCAACGTTTAATGATTTTAAATAAATACACCACATAAATAGCTGTTTAAAAAGTATTAAAATTCAGATTTTATTAAAAATAATTCTATAAATCAATGCACTTTTATATTCTAAAAATGGTATCTGAAAATACTAGGTATTTAAAGACTTATTTCCACCCCCTTTTTGAATAAAATTAAAAGGATTATACTTTTATAGATACTTCATTTTCATTCCTTCTCCCCCATTGGGTTTCTCCAGATTTAGCTTCAAGTTCTCTTCCCCTATATCTCTAAACTTCATGAGCATATCCTCTCAAGTATAATCTGCCTTCATTTATGTAATACTTACTATATATTATAAATTATTTCTATAAGAGTGTTATTTATAAAATATTAACTCTCCTCAACATATAAAATTCATATTTAGAAAGTTTTTCTCCTCTATTTTCATGAAATTATCCCATATCCCATTTACTATTGGGGTTTTCCAACCAATTGAGAAATATATATATTAAACTCCAAACCATTTTTCTCTATTTTTCACATTTAAAACTTTTGATTCTCCCTACCAATTTTAGATTGGACCTTTGGTACTATTAATTACTAATAGTTTTCCAAATGTTACGCTTTAGTCTTGATTTTGGTTGATGAAAAAAACATTTTCTATTTTTTATTTTATATGATCTAAAAAACATCCAATATCCATATTCGTTTTACTCAAATATTTTTATTGATTGAATTTTCTACATATAAAAAATTCATTAATAAATTCTCTATGATATTGAGTCATAAATTGGTATAAGAAGTAGGAGTTTAATTAAATAATGTAAAATTTATCCACTTCACCTACTAACTTACATAAAAACATGAAGCATTATATTTTTATTGGCTTTGAAAAACCTTTTATTTGAATAAAACATACACAAAACCAACATTTAACAAACCATTATGTACTATGTATGTGATTCAAACTACATGTTGATCAAGATGATACCAGTCTTCCATGATAAACATGTGACATGACTTGATATCTATGATCCTTTAATTTTTCATTGTTCTATATTTATTTGGATGAAAAAAATATTTATTGATTTCCCTTCACTAAAACCCACTAAATGATTTGTGTTCTTTACACCAAGTGCTGGAAAAATGTCTAACACTAGAAAACTGTTTTTTAGACTTTCTTCCTAGCATATTTTAATATACTAAAAGATATTAATCTAATAGCATATTATTTTTATATGAACTAATAAATAGTAATTCCATGAATGTTGTTTCTCATGAATTTGAGTTATATTCTCCCACATTTAGTTTTCTAATTATAGTTTATAAATATCTAGATATTATTGTTTTATCACCAATGTTTCCTCATATAACTAAAAATATCATATCAGTATTTGACCCAAAATTAACTATAAATAAAACTCAAAATAATTTAAAATTATTAATCACATCCTGTTTATTAACATTGTAGAATTCATATGGAATGAACCAAATCCAAAGAAACCGATTTTTAGGGTATTTTAAGTGATTTTGGGCCTCAAAAAATCAAGAGTCACACCAAGATATTTTCATACCCATTCAAACGCATTTTATTTTGTGACATATACAACCCCAACCATTATCATAGATAGTACCATGATTTTAGATACTCCACCAAAATCCCTAAAATACATTTAGTCATGATGTTCCTCAAGAATCCCCCATTGCACCATGACTAGAGATACTCATCTTAGTTTCCTCAAATATATTGAATTGAAAGACTCCTCAAAGTATTAAGGAAATATCCTAACTTGGATCATATGATAGGTATAACCACAAAAGGTCCACTTATCTATAATTCCCAAACCATCCATTGGTAGTCTCCCTATACCTAATAGTCCCAAACATATAACTCTAAACTCTATAGTACATAGGTCATGGATTCTTAAGCATAAAATAAACTACATATGAACCTAAACTCATAACCTTAAATTGTGCATCATTAGGTCCATAACACAAGAATATGTAAATAAATACATCTAGTCCAAGATTTATGACTATAAAATTCACTACATTAATTCCTAGATAAATTAATTTAAAATAAACTTTATTTGTTCATGGGTGAACAACATTAAAAAGAACATCATTTAGTCCTAGATTAATGTCCTTAAAATTCATTCCACTATATCTTATATGTAAGACCAAAAAAAGGAAATTCCTCAGGTCCTCGATTCACAACCTTAAAAGGATCTTCATTGGGTATTGGGAACATGAACTCTAAAGTAACTTCATTTGGTTTTGGATGAATGAGATTAAAACCAACTTCATTAGGTCCTGGATTCATGACCACAAAACAAAATTCATTCATTAGTGGAAACATGACTGTAAAAGGAACTACATTCAATCCTAGATGCATGGACTTAAAAGGATTTTCATTATGTCCTCAATGCATGACCTTAAAAGTAACCATAAAAGGTCCTTGATGCATAACATTAAAGGTAAATTTATCTAATACTAGACACATGATCATAAAAGTTACTTTATCATGTCTTGAATGCATAACCTTAAAAGGCACATCATTTGGTATTAGGAACAAAACCATAAAATTAACTTTATCATATCAAAAATTCATAACCATAAAATTCTATCTATACTTTCATGGGTGTGTGACCTTAAATGGAACCAAAATAGATCATTTCACATGGACATAAAGGGTGTTACATGTCCTTTTATGTGGAAACAAGCTATGTGTATTATAATTCCCTTTATAAGTGTGTATAGGAATCCCCTCTCACGAGCCGGATCCCAATTTTGTAACACATTCCACCACTATGTATGGAAATGAACTCCAAGGTGAACCATCCCTAAAAGGTCCTTCCATCATGTGTAATCCCCAATCTTTTCCTCATCAAGGGATTAAACCTTTTTTTACCTATTTATAAAACTATCTTCCTCATTCCATTATGTTAAACTTCATGAAAATATCTTCAACATAAGACATTATGCTAAAACCTACCCTATGTAAAGAGAATAGGATTCCCAAACTAAGGATAATATGATGCCTCACGTGATAAGAATGAGATTCCACATCTTATTAAATCTCTATTCATACTTTCATTGTTCCTTAGCATACCCAGGTTCCATAGACACATAAGACCCTGTTCATATCTTTAATACTCTTTAGCGACACTCGGGTAGCACACCTACACAGTCCCTACATAGAGATGGTTCAATACTCCCTAGAAGTATCCAGTAACTACACTTGAATAATCCCCAATCAACCTTCACTTAACCCTAGAAACTTCTAAATACTGTTGATGCCTTTTTCCTAAAAAAAATTCACTTCCACATAGGCTACTTATCTCCCAGGCACAAAATAATCAAGGTAAAACATCCAGAATTTACCCCAATAAGTGTATACAAGATACATGAATCCTTATATCCTCCCTCTCTAGCTATTAAGGGGATAATTAATGAATAATACCCAAACATTATGTTTTAAATGAAATACTATAAATATTATAGCATAACATCTAAGTCGTATGATGTTATCCTGCATGCAAATTTCATATGCATAAGAAATTAAATTATAACTCTACCCTATGAAACAAACTAAGGATAAACTAAGGGAAGAGGTCGATATCCACTATGTGAAGGTCAGGATATTCCTCATGTGATTTTCATTATAAGATAAACTCATCCTATAGGAATATGCAACATGTAAAAACCATAGCATCCCTTGTCACCGCTACTTTTATAACACAAGAATACTTACAGTAAGATGTCAAATTTCATGGTATGGACTTGTTACATGACCTTGAAATATGCACTCAAACTACATGGTTTATGACCCCTATCTTAGGGTAGGGTGTTTAGGATTCCTCTTTTTGGTAAAATCCTAACTCCCCAACAACCATGGTTACCCTAAGTAATGGTATTCCTTGGATGACAACTCTATATGACCACACAATATATAAAACAATATCACCAATAAATTTTATTCCACCTCAGGAGATGGTATATCTTTATACTAAACATCTTTATAGAGTATATTGATTATATCACCACAAAAATATAATGTCCCACTGAATTTTGGTATAGTAACGGGACACTAAACTAGGTTTAGCCTACTATGTGATGAGTGTATATGGGAAATTTCTATTCACTGGACTTTAATTCATTGATCATACCAACTATATTATAACCCATGATCATCCCCACTAGATAGTAACCCATGAGAATCCCCACTAGACTATAAACTGCAAGTGTCCCAATATGACATTAAATAACTAATGTCCTAGTGTATAATGATTGTATACAAGAAGCATCACCATTAATAACTAAACATGTTATCAACCTATTCATAACAAATATATGTGGGATTGACCCTAGTAGACTCTAAATATTTTATCTTCCTATTATGTTAGGATAATTTATGATAACTTACCCTAATTGGATTTAAATCATTGAACCTCTCTTGATACATTATAAACCTATCCAAAGGTTATGATCCTAGAGAACCTTAGGTGATGAGTCTAAGAACCCAATATAACTATCCTATGATCATTTATCTATCTACTTAGGTGATTATACTAATATTTGTCCTCATTTTATGATCATCATATACCTTTTTATGTGAATAATAATTCTTTGTGATGAGCATAGGATCTCTATACTCTTTACTTAGGTGATAAGACTAAGATTATTACCTTATGTAAGGAGAATGAGATACCCTAGGTGACAATCTTATGTGATGAACATGAGCTTCCTAGAATGATGATCATCCATTTCCTCACATATTCAAAATGATCCAAATTATGTGATGAGCACAGGATTATCTATGGGATTATCCTAAGATTATATGAACAATAGGTGTAAGTTGCCTCATGGAGATCATCAGATTCCACATATTTTATACCTAAGATTACATATGTCATGAGCATCACATGCCATAGAAAACTCAAATGAGGAATATATTTATAGATTCCCAACATTCCATATATCACCTGTATCTCTAATAGTATGTATCCACCCTGTTATAGTAGAAAGATACATAATTAACTAGCATCCACTGAAAGATAGCACTAGGAATAATATTTATGAACATTAATCAGATCTATAAGGAATACTTAGATTATATGATGAACTCTAAGTAGTAACCCATATATGTAATAAATAATATACTTTTATACCATTTTGATCAAATTACCAACATCATAAACCATGTTGTTCAATTCTACATACCTTTGAAAAGTAGGAATGTGGGTCGACAAGATCATGAGTAGTCCTAGGACACAAACATAGTGTGAAAGCATATTCCGATAGAAGAATAAAAAAACAATATACTTCTAGAAACAGTATACATATCCCATGTGGCTATATGAAACCACTATTGACTCAAATAAGGACTTTACACCTATTGAACGTTTTTGTATAGAACAATTACCAATTTAGAGCTCTAATAACCTAGGCCCCACCTAATGCGTTTATATCCTATTAGCACAGACACAAACCATGGATAATATCTCCCCCTAAAATCTATATTAATTCAAATAATATTAAAAAACATTTAAACAATACAGGAGAAGGGCACATCTCAAAAATCCTAATGTTGAGAATTATGCTTGATATACTTGAAACAATCCTTCACTTCCAACTTAATTCCATGATATTTTAGTTATTATAATTTCACTGATCCTACTAATAGACACTTTATAGTGATTTTTTTTCTTATTTTCTCATTTCATGGATAATTTTTACCTATATTATGAGACTAACCACACTAGTACATGTTCCCTTCATTGATTCCACATGGTTTTATCTTCTATTATAATATCTTTGTCATAAGAGGGATCTTCCATGGGTCATCACTTCATATCGAATGGTATTTCTTATGAAACCACTAAGTAATTATTTATATTTTATCTCATAAATTTATATTGGAGTCACCTCAATCTATTTTATCATTGGTGAGTCTTACTTTATGTATGCATACATCTTTCTCATAGTTTCAATATATTCCTTCCTTTTCTTATATTTTTCCATTATTTTGAAAAGTTATTCTATAAATTACCCATTATTATTAGTTTATTCAATTTTCATTAAACTCCATAACTATTTAATTATAATGTGTGAAATTTACTTTCTAGTATAAAAAATTTTATTTTAGTTCAAATTATCTTCATGTTTTCAAAGGAATAGAGGAATTACTTATAAAACCTAAACCTCCTATCTTGATATAATTTTTATCCAAATATAAATGGTTAGAAAAAATAAAACATCTCCAATTATATTCAAACCTCGTTTATTAATTTTTCAGTTGAGATGTTTATGTAATTGAATTTCTTCCATGTTTTGGCCCTTGGGATTCTTGGTGTGAACTAATATTCTTCAATAGTATCACTTTGTATACACCCTCCTCATATATTCATATATTCTAATTTTTCAAGAATATTTTTATTATTTTTAAATTCCAAATTTTTTTATTATCCACTTATTGATGCATCTATGGGAGGGATCATTTTTATCATTAAATACTTCAAATCTATCCTTGATATTCATGATTATATAGTTTTAATCCTTTAATTAGGTTGAAATATCCTTAATCCTTAATCTATATTTCTTTCTAGATTATATCCTCTCTTTATCCTATGTTTAGAGACATATAGTACTTTCTTTTAACTGGTTATCTATATCCCTTTCTTTACCAACATTTATTGTAAGTTCTTCAAGGAGATCACTTTGGCCCTTCGCCTTTTCAACCATTATCATGATTTATCCATTAAAGATAACCTCTACTCTATTAATTATTTTATCATATATTTAAAAATCTCCTATGAATTCTAGGTCCACTTAATTAATTAATTCTAAGTTATCCTCCTTATCATACTGGGTTTGGATCTCTTCTTGATCATAGCATAAACATCTATTAGAATAATGGATTAAAGTTTATTTCATGTCACCATTAGAATACAAACCTCTATCAATGGCCAAGAGAGATACAACATTTTAATATTTATAAGAATACTAAAAAAAATTATAGGAATCATATTTAGAAATAAAATTATAATTGGTCACCTTGATTAGAGATTCCATTATCCCGTGATCATTTTTATTATTTTTCTTTCTTTCTTTTTTTCAATAAGGAAACAATAATTATATTTTTTCACTCTTTTCTCATCATGACCATATTTTTTTCATATATTATACCAGGCACTACCTATTTATTTTCTCCCACTAGTTTTCTATATAATACATCTAATGGTTTCCACATCTCGAAGGAAGTAGAATAATGAGTGTTTTCTTTTATACCTCATTAGACAATGATCATTCCATGATATTATATATAAATTTATCCTTAAATATTCCATTTTTCTTAGTAAAATTAGAATATCAAATTATATTCTCCATGAAATCCTAATAAAAATCTTATAGTAAAATAAAAATCTCTTTTTTACAGCCATCTATATTGGTACCACTAAAAATTAAGCCTTTAATATTTAATCCATTTGTAAATATAATTCAAAAACATATATAAATTTTGACCACTAATTCAAAACATTTTTTCTCTAGTACCACTAATCCAAACTAAGAATCCTATAATCACCGTGATAAGGAGGTTTAATAATGGTCCACAATGATTAAAAATTGTCTCTTCTTTTAGTACCTGAGTTCATAAGGAAATTATTTCCCCTTTGAAAAGAACATGTTCAATATTTGGTTCTCTCATATTAATTCACATTGAATATTAAACACCTTTGTATAAATTAAATAAATAGTTTATATAATTATTTTACATGGTTCACCACTAAGTTATTTTCCAAGGAGTATACACACAATGATGTGTTTGTGTACAAGAATAAACTATGCTCACTTTCGATTGATTTATGATTTGAGATCACATTCAATTTATTCCATGTAACACATCCCTTATAAGGTTATATAAACACTCACTACAAATATAAGTACCACTTCCTCTTATTCACATCCACGCACTACTTTGGTAATGTAAAATTGATTTTATATATGTATGGGTCTCTTAAATAGTTTATAGGCATGAAGGTATCATCTAGATGAGCATAATTTATTGAAACACCTTAAATCCTCATATACAAAAATATAATATTTATTGAGATCTAATTTTTAACACTATTATACTTTAATACTAGTTCAAATCAATAGCTCCATGTGATGGTTGATTTTATATCTTCTACAAATTAAAATAAGTATCAAATTCCTTCATGTGAAGATAATTACACATTGTAATTCTGTTATTGGATCCTTCAATAGATTGATATAGAATTATAACACCTATATTATTTAATCCATCATCCATGAATTTAACCTCATATATAAATGGAAATATAATTTGGAACACTTCTATACATCTCTTTAGAATTGGATATATCAATGTTTTCAGAAATTTCTATTTCTTTAACTGGTACTAGTAGATTTTATATAGTATTATATTCATCTAAATATTAAAACTATAGTTGGGGTAAATACCTATTTTTCTAATCCTATATGATTATTCCAAGTGTACCAACATTTTAATGTGGTTATAACATCTTAATTAACTAGATTCGAACTCTCAAAATCTCTTTTTATATTATCATCATAAATTTTAACCATATCTGCCAAATATTTTTGAAATAAAGTTTCTACGGTGATACTTCATCATTATGGAATTATTTTCTACATCCTTTTCATGATGATGAAATGATATCATTATTTATGGTTTGATAATCGGTAAACAATAAGATCCACGAAATTAGAATAATATATTATATTAAATTCCCTAAAATATCATGGTGGGATCCCCAAATCTATTATCAATCATCAATAATATTATGGAATTGACTTAACTAATATGGAAAGATCAATTCATCTTCTAATAAATAGTGTTTCATGTTTTTCTCATAGTATAGTTCCATAGTTCAATCTCAACATCTAATCCATATGTTTCATTCTTCTGTATCACCCATTATAGCATGATCTTTTTCAATGATATAGATATCTATTAATAGGAAGTACTTCTAAAATACACCTATTTTTATTCAAAGTATCTCTATCCATCGCATGAAATGGAAAAAAAATATGTATTATTATTCCTAACTTAGTTACCTCAATATAATATTTAGTTTTCCAACTAGATATAATGTGATATATGTGCAGTTTTATTCCAACATTTTCTATATTTTATCATTTTGGAGGGTATTATTATAATTAAATTATTATATTTAAACTCAAAAATATTACATAAAACTATGAAGCTTTAAAATTTTTTTATTTTCCTGAAACTTCTCTCTGAATGTGATCCTTAGGCTCACAACTTGAATCTTCCAAATTACCCTTACATATTATTTTTCTTCATAAGGTAACCATTATATATGGGAACCTATTTATACCTTTTAAAATTTAAGAAGATAGACTAAAATATGTTACGTATCAATGAAAAATATTATGTGTACATGGTTCTTTACTACTTTTTTGTTTTTCTATGAACTCCACTCACGATGTGATTTAATACCCCACAAGTTGATGTGGATTTCCTTTGTAAATCCTCTACCTTCCACTATAAGATGAATTAAAACAATCTATTAATTTTTCTATAAACGTATAAAGTTAAATAATTATGTTACATAATTTTTGAATTACATTGATTCCAGATTCAAAATTATACATGGTTCTCATTCAAAATCCTTGATATATGTTTCTCTCTAGGTACTTCATCCATAAGTACCACAATATAGCCAATATAGTGTCTTTAATTCTTCCTCCCAAACCCTATTCATTTAATCCAATGAAAAAATTATTAGTTAAACCATCCATCATAAAAAATACAAAATTGTCAAAAAATCCAATACGCAACATTTTGGTTTCATTAAAAATAAATAATCATGATTATGTGGTATAAAAAATGACACTATAAGTGAATAAAAGAAGGTGGATGGTAGAGCCTTAATATTGAATTAGAAGTATGGTAAATGATGAAAATAAAATTCATCAGTTATGTAAATAAAAACTAGTGGTATTAGTGTCACAATGAATATGGATTTTGATCCAAATAATATGGTTGATTAAAATTATAACATTTGAAATGAAGTTTTTACTTGTGGTATAATTCAATGGAGAACCACTTAGAGGTATTGCATGGAAATCTGAATAAAATTTTTGGATCATCATGACATACCACATTCCCTATTTTTATGATGTTCATGAAGTACACCTCTTCCCACATACTAAATTTTCATAATTGTTTATAGAGTTATGACAGTTTAAAGATGTTGTGTGATGCATTTGGTAAGTTTATTTCATATAAGTTAAAACATTATACAAGGTAAAAATAAATTAAAAAGAATATAAATGAAATAAGTGATTTTGAAGAAAACACTAGTATTACCCAAAAAATGATATGATTTTATAAGAGTTATAAAATAAAATAAAAGTTGTTCAATGTCTAATCTGAAAATTCCAAGTGGTACCTTTCTAAATCTAGGATTATAAGTGGAACTGGAGGTTTTCAAATGGTTTCTATCTTGAGTTGTAGATATTTTGAACTCATATTAATTTTATAATTAGCATGTAGTATTAAGAAACATAAGGAATTAAACAAGTGGTATAAATTATATAACATGTGGTTTTAAACCCTGTTGAAAAGGATCGACAACTTAATAGAGATATAGAAAAATTCACATAGGAATTGATGTTTTGTTTTGGTTTTTTTATCTATTGGAGTGGTATAATATAGTTTATTTTCATGATACTAAAATTTTCCAAAAGAATACTATCATAGTAAAATGAAATTAGATAATTGGTTACAATATATAATGAATTCAAGGGGATCTAATGTAAAGGAATCAAAGGCTCCTCATATAGTGACTACCCATAAGGAGTCATTAGGTCCAAGTAGTGGAAAGAGTTTATAGATTTATACACTCACACAAACACCATTTATAATAGTAAAATATTGTTAAGTAATAAATTAAATCTTGTGAGGAACGATGAATCCCATTTGAGTATTTATAAATAAATTGTTGTATCTTCTCAAACTTGTTTGGAATGTCAATCAGATTAAACTAAATTAAACTACATTATTGAGTGAATGAATCAATGAAGAATCTAGAGGAATAAAATAGGGGAATCAATATCAAAATAATATTTCATAATACATACCAATCTCTTTATTAACAAATAGTTCATACTCATTGGATATAAGATAATACTAAACTTAAAAACTTCCTATGTTAAATTCCATTGATTCTACCAAAGTCATTATATATCTCTTGGTCAAAGAATTAAACTAACAAAATTTTATTAAAGTTGATCTTAAAATAATAATACAAAAAAAAATATTGGGGAGATTTTAATCCATTAAATCACCATGGAGTTCCTCAAATAAAAAATATTTTAGTAAAAGACATGGTAATTAATGAGTTAAAATTATGTCTCATGGAAATGAATAATTAAAATATTGTTCATAAGTGAAGTCATTAAATAACATTATGAAATCGTCCTTATACATCTGTTCCACACTTTTATATGATATTAGACACCCATTTTCAATTGTAAATGAATAATTTATGGACCAAGAAATATATAATAGATAATAAAACTAAAATAATAAAATAATAATTGAACAATAACGGAACAATTATTTGAATTTAAAATCCACGTATAAAGAAATATTCCCTTAATTACATAGTGAAAATCATAAATAGAGATAAATGAAATCCTAACTATGATATCCCAGGTGGCTAATTCTTTCTATGGTGTAGTATTATCCTCCTTTTATAGAGATATATTAACACATATATACATATTTATATCTATAATATTTTTCCAAAAAACATTTAACTCAAAATCCCATAATCATGGCCTCATATTACAAAAGAAATCCATAAAATTCATCCAAAGTCCTCAAAAACACCTTTATCCACTTATATTTACTTGTATATTAATTTAAAAAAACTCCATATAAACATGATGAAATGATGATGGTCACAACCGGATATTATTATTTCCCAATTCTTCTCATTCACATCCTTTGAGGATCATGAAATGGATCCAATATTATTATTATTAATGATATATTTTTCTAGAGATCTGTAATATAATATGAAATGAAATAATCATAATCAATGAATAGAGTCTTAAGGATTTTCGTGACTTCCTACCTTCACCAACTCATAGAGTATAAACCATCCACAATGGAATGATCCAATGTAGATCATCCAAAATATATTTTATCTTACAAACTCATTGTGGAATGAGTCAATATATCCTCTCACAATGCCCACTAATATCCTTTTAGATAATATCATATTAATACACTATAATCTTACTCTATAGATTCCCTTTGAGTTAATATGAAAAAAATTCATTTAATAAATATTTCATAGTAGCAATGTAGTAAAATGACCTTTGTCACCACACAATTCACCTAGATTTTCACTTACTTAGATGATACAAATTCTACTTTAAACTTTAGTATCGTATATAATTCCATAGCTTACTCTCATTAAAATTCATTAAAACATTATAAATTTAGATTATTTCAAGGATTCATCCTCTTTTGTCCAAAAAAATCAAATTTCATCTGACAACATCCTTAAGTAAAATATTAACATAAAACGTTAAAAACACCATAAATTGACCATTAATAAAACTTATTTTCTATAAAAATGTATTCAGTATATATAATAAATATATTAAACTCTTCAATAATTATTTATTTTATTATCCTCTATAGAAATATCAATATCAAACCACAATGAATTCATACTTTAATAAGGGAAATATTCAACCAATCATGCTCAGAAAAAAAAAAGTTATAACTAAAAGTCTTGAAACCACAATAATTACTCAATAATTTGTATCAAATAATGTTTAATATATATTAATTATTCAAGAATATTTTCATATTTCATGTAATATCTCATATTTTCCATGTATTATTTTTAAATATTATATGGAATTATTTCGATACCGAACCTTTAAATGGCGTGTGGTTTTGAGGCCCAGAGTGCCCAGAATAAATATTTGAAATAAATTAAACTTGTAAATAGCTTAAGTAGGCGGTTTTCCTGAAAAATTGGAATAACTTTTAAATGGGTGCCCATATCAAAAATATGAGGGCACCGTTTCATTTAGAGTAGTAATTATACGTTAGGCACGTCCTAACATCGATCAGCGTGGGTCAGTTGCAAAAGTTAGTTTTTGGACTTTCTAAAGGAAATAAAATAAATTGGAAATTAATTTATTTTAAATGTTTCCTTTTTTAGAAACGACCAAATTCTTCCCCTTTAAATACATTCTTATAGAAAGTTTTCAGGGTTATCTGTATAACCCTACAAATTTAGAATTTTCCGGTGAAGCTTTGGAGGAGAACCCGTTGGCAGACGACGACGACGCAATCAATCAATACATCTCGGATTCTATGAACCACATCTACAAACACGGTACAACAATAATTATTCAACTGAATTGAGATAGGGGTTGTTATTTCATTTCTTCTTTTCCTTGTACTAGGATTAAATGACTAACACAGATCAACCAACAAACAGGGTGATCTACGGATCATGTATTCTTGCGGGAGGGTTATTATTTTCTATTTATTCGGAGTTTCTGATTCATGGAATCAATCCATGCAAGATTATTATGTTGTTTTGATTTTTATTGGTTTAATTCTATTAACGTGAGTGGATCAATGCCATGACGAATGATGGCGGAGGTTTGTTCTTCAAATTTCTTTTGAATTTTTTCCTCCTCCACCCTGCGTTTTTCGCGTTCTTCTTGGGGAGATGAACAACGGATCGTTGCATGTCTGTTGGACAGCGCAACGATCCCAAATTGGATATCTAACATATTGATGACCCAGAGAAGGTGTGACAATACTGGTGGATGACAAATCATCTTAGATTAGGATAGACCATTCTTCAAGCATTCTTCACACAGGGGGAACGATACGCGTTTTCAAGGTCGATCAGAGGCATGAAAATAACAGAGAAAACTTTGGGATGATGGGGTGACCTCAAACTTGGAGTATCGTGGAAAACAGATCACCGGAATGAACTTAGGAGAATCAATGGCGGTGAGGAGTAAAGAACTGTCGGTTCTATAAAATCATGAAGAACACGACATGTTCTTCCAAAGAACATGTCGTGTGGTACCAACAGCAGAGGATAGGATTTTGGGTGACAGAGAAGTATCACATGGCATGTGACCCCTGTCACATGGAGTATGGGACCTTCCCTGAAGCTTGGAATGTATTCTGGAAAGTACACAGACATGGGATGGACTACACTACTTTGCTACACAGCTTTTAAAACCTACACGACATCACAGAGGCAGCTACGTCGGACTCGGTGTGTATCCAGGGGATACATGGACACAAGTTGGAGTACACAGCTATGTACTCCACCACGTGGCCAAACCAGGCTGGTTATGTAGGTTACCCCGTGTATTGGTTACACGGGATTGACCACACAGGTTGAAGCCGTGTATGGGCACACGGCCGCGTACACGGAGGGAACCCCAGTTACTTGGACATGATGTGCGGTCTGTACAACATGTCGTGTACTTACTTTTCTACGTGGCATGTTATTTTGACTTAGGCCATTTTACATGAGTAGTACCCAAAGTTCAGAGACATGGGGTGTGACCCTTCTACAGGCCGTGTATATCTTATAACATGGTCTGATCCTATTATCCACTATCCCTTGGACAAGTTCCACTGGGGTTAGTGCCTCTTTTTTCTAGTTCCACTTAAGGTCATGTATCATTTATATCAACGTGAGTATGATCCCTTCATCGGGACTTTCTAGGATAGAGTCAGGTATCCCTCTGAGAGGCCCATAAAGAGATCCTCTATCCATTCTGGACCCTAGGTAGAGTCAGGTATCAACGTGACTACTCTTAAAAGTCTCTGATCCTCTACTTATCAAGTGAATTTGGATGAGTCAAGGTATCTACCAAGTCCATGGTAGTGATCCTCATCTATGTATCATGATCTTTCCCCACCCATGAGTGTGTTCTCCCAGAATGAGAGTATCTATATCTCGTGACATTTCCCTAAGATCAACATTTTCTATGTTGGATTTTATCAGAGTTATCAGACTCATGGAGTGAGTTCTTCAGGATAAGTGCTTCGTGGAACCTTCAAACTGAATCCCCAGTGGTGACAGGTAGTTGTGCGACTTGTCTCTAGACAATGGGTCTAGGGTTTGAGTATATCTGGTTTGTGTTTCTCTTGTTATATGTTCATTAGACATATACTATGTAGATATGGATATACCTTTACTTTGTGTATTACTTTGTGGTTTTGGGGTCCTCTATTGAGTATTGTTATAATCACCCCTACATGGGATTTCCCAGCACATGTCAGGTCTTGTGTTGATGAGCGGTCTTTTGACGGAGTCCAGGGTGGACCAGTACCAGACCAAGCATTCTGAGTTCCCTACAGGCTGAGGTGTTCCTACAGCTATGAGCAGCTGTATCAGTACATATTTGTGTTTACCAGTTGGATTGTTTAGTTTGCAGACTCTTGTTTTTGGTGGGCTTGTATTCTAGCCCAGTTTAATTTATGCACTTTTCTTTCATTGTACTCTGTTGGTTGGGTTTAGTTGTATGCATGCATTTTGTTCCTTAGTGGTTTTTACATTTCAGAGTTTGTATAATTTTAGATGTGTGTGTGTGTGTGTGTGTGAAAAGGTACTTAGGTAATGCCTCACATGATAGTAATATGCCTACTAGGGGCTAGTCACCAGCCTCTAGCCCATTGAAGGCAGGCTTGGGGATTTGTGGCACAAGCCCCACTGGGATGGGTCCGGACAGAGTTGTATCAGAGCTGGTCAGTAATATCGTAGGACCAAGATTCTGTCAGATTGGTTTAGGGGCAACATTGTTAAGTGTTTCGAGCTTGGATTTCAGGCCTAACACTCTAGTGTTGGTGCGAGCGGCCGATGTATCCATACACCAAGACTTTGATAACCTACTTTTTGACTTTGTACATTAAAAGACTAGTTGTGGGGAAATAAAAGAATGGTACATGCAACATATTGGAATTGGTTGTGCTTTCCATGTCCTTTGTGTCATCTATCTAGATATACTCGTTAACCATGGTACATCTAGTTCCTTGCCGGATACCACCACGATGAATACCCGCTAGGATTCAGCAGCGCGATCATGAGGATGACCCCCTCAGTAAAGAGGACTCAATACAGGGACCAGTTTCCAAGATGTTACCTTCAGGTGGTGCCCCTGCTATACCACCACCAGTGGAGAAGACCGTGGTACCTTCAATACTGATAGATGAGGGGTGTAGTCTGAGCACTCTCCATGAGTTTTAGAGACTGAGACCTATCAGGTTCCGAGGCGAGCCCACCCCTCAAGAAGTTGAGTACTGGCTTGGGGCGGTGACCAAAGTTTTCTGTTTAGTGGGGAAACCAGGGGACCAGATGGTGATCCAAGGAGAAATCCTTCTTCAAGGCTCGATAGAATGGTGGTGGAGTCTGACCATGCAGAATCACGATGAGGAGACCCTTTCATGGATGGATTTTGAGAGACTATTTAGGGATGAGTTCTCTCCGGTTATGCTGAGATCGGTGCGTATCCAGGAGCTTCTTTAGCTCCAGCAAGGCAGTTTGATGGTGGATGACTATTCATCGAGGTTCACCAACCATGACAAGTACTTGATGGATATTGTTTGGGATCAGTACTTTAGATATCGGAACTTCGAGCGAGGTCTATGGTGGGACATTCGAGATAGTGTCATGCCTATATGCATATCGACTTATTTTGGTGTGCTCGAGCGGGCCTTGGTGATCGAGAGATTCTTGGTAGAGAAGAGACAGCCGACGGTAGTCAGCAGCAGGCAGACAGGTGTGGAGACCTCGACAGTAGGGAGCCGACATCAGGTACGAGGATCAAGATGTGGGAGACGTCATAGGAGAACCCAAGATAGGGGTTTAGTAGTCTAGGGATCTCAAGATGGATCTAGTTAGCCTAGGGAGAGGTGTTGCTACTCGTACAATGGTGGGGTACATTTTGTTAGTGATTTTACAACCTTTCGAGATGCTAACAGGGAGGTGGTGGATGGACCACCGAGGTAGAGGTAGAGAGTGGAGCAGACAGACCTACCAGGCAGAAGATGTGGCAAAGGAGTAGGGAGAGCTACATGTGGTGGAATTCGCTTCAATCTACATCCACCACCACCCCTAGGAGGTCCGCACTAGGCTCAGGGATCTGGGGGACAGGGGTGGGGACAGATGCATGCGGTCGAGGAATACAACCCCGGGACACCAAGGATGATATGAGGTATGATATGTGTCTTCTCTACCTTAGCTTCCATATTTATAGACATAGATTTCAGTCATTACTTCCTCTCCACGTGTCTTGTGTGAAACCTTGAGATTTTGGTAGAACCATAAACTCGACCCTTATGCTTGGAGACACCTATGGGAGGACACTCAGTGATCAAACACCATTGAAGACAGTGTGATCTTACCCTGAGAGTTGGGAGTTTCGGTTGGAACCTCTTGGTGGCAGCGCTGAGTCCTAACGACGTCATTCTCGGTATAAATTGTCTATCTTCAGCACATGCCCAGATTGACTGCTTTAGGTGAAGAGTGCAGTGTGTCTGTAGTGATGGGATGAGGTTTTACTTTGACAGTGAAAAGGAGACCCAGGAAGCACAGAATGGGCTCATTCATAGGAGGGTGCATCTGATCACTCATGAGATGGCTTACCTTACCCTCAGAGTAGTAGATTTTGTGAGATTCCAATTCCAATTAGTAGTGGAGGAGCATAATGACATATTTCCTAAAGATGTTCTAGGAATACCACCCCAATGGGATATTTAGTTCTACATCGGCTTACACCCTGGGAAGGCATTGATTTCCTCACCATCATATCGAATGGCTCTTACAGAGCTTCGTGAGCTGAGGGTGAAGTTGAAGGATTTGTCAAAAAAGGGGTTCGTGAGAACCAGTGTTTCACCTTGGGAGGCCCCAGTTTTGTTTTCTAAGAAGGAAGATAGGGCTTTGAGGTTTTGTGTGGATTATCAGTGCCTGAACCAGGTGAAGGTGAAGAACAAGTATCCACTGTTGAGGATCAAAGACCTCTTCGATCAGCTGAGGGGGCACAGTGGTCCTCAAAGGTTGACATTCGATCAGGTTACCACAAGTTACGAGTACATGACAAGGATATACCAAAGACGGATTTCAGATGCCGCTATGGTCACTATGAGTACTTGGTGATGCCCTTCAGCATGACAAATGCCCTCGCAATGTTCATGGTACTTATGAACCAGATCTTCCAGCTGTATTTAGAAAGGTTCATAGTGGTCTTCAACGACGACATCCTTGTGTACTTGACGTCAAAGGAGGAGAACGCGAGACACCTGCGGATGGTTCTAAACAAACTCCAAGAGCACCAGCATTATAGGAAGCTCTTTAATTTCCAGTTATTGATTTAGGAGGTCCACTTTCTGGGACATTTCATCATTGCAGATGGAGTAGCTGTGGACCCAGTGAAGGTGGAGGCAGTGTTAGCATGGGAGCCACCTCGGAGCTTGATGGAGGTGCAGAGCTTCCTTGGGGTGGAAGGATATTACCAAAGATTAATTCCCAATTTATCCCTGATATTATCACTGATTATGGCCTTAACCAAGAATTGGAACCCTTTCATTTGGACGGATAAGTGCTAGCAGGCTTTTGATCAGTTGAGATAGATTTTGACGAGTGCCCTAATTTTGAGATTGCTGGAGGAGGGTTTCGAGTACGTAGTTTTCTATGACACATCAGGTACCAGGCATGGATGTGTCCTGATGTAGAGACAGGCATTGATTACTTATGGTTCATGCCAGACTAGGCCGCCTGAGAAGAACTATGCGACCAGTGATCTTGAGTTGGAAGTGGTAGTCTTTGCAATGAAGATGTGGCGACACTACCTTATCGCTGAGCAGTTTATCATCTACTCTCACCACCAAATCCTCAATTACATATTCTCATAGAAGGATCTGAATCAAAGACAAAGTTATTGGCTAGATTTCCTCCAGAACTATGATTTTGAGATCATCTACACTACTGAAAATGGTAACAAGGTTGAAGATTCTCTTAGGGGTAGATTGAGCTTGCAGCTGTTGAGTGAGGCGATGGAACAGTTTTCCTCATTTCAGTTATCCTTTGTGGAAAGAGAGGAAATATTTTGCCTTTATTCAATGGTTTTAGCCACTCCACTCTTACAGCAAGTTAGGGAAGCACCTCTTGGGGATGTCGACTATGAGGATTTATGTGCTCAGTTATCCTCAGGGCATGCCCTTTATGGATATTCACAATGTGCAGAGCACATAATTCATTTCAGATGATGTGTTGTTGTACCAGTGGCGTTGCGGGAGGAGGTCCTGAGGGAGTTTCATACACCCCCCTTGGAAATACATCCTAGAGTGGAGTAGATGTACCAGGATCTCTAACGACAATTCTGGTGGTTAGGCATAAAGAGGGAAGTAACGGGGTTTGTTTTTCAATGCCTTATGTGGCAATAGGAGAAGGATGAGCCCCAGGTTCTAGAAGGGTTAGCTCATCCCCTAGAAGTTCTAGAGTGGAAGTGGGATGTAATATCGATGGATTTTATGATAGTCTTTCCACGAATGTCCAAGGGGCATGATTCCATCTGGGTGATTGTTGATCGACTCACCAAGTCGGCCCACTTCCTAGATGTTAGGGAGTAGAGTTCCATAGAGATCTTGTGACACCTCTATGTACATGATAAAGTATGTGTTCATGTCATCCCTTCGAAAATAGTCTCAGATCAATATGTCGGTTTCACATCCCAATTGTTGAAGTGATTGTAAGAGGATTTTAGAACTCAGTTGCGCTTGAGCAAAGTGTTCCATCCACAAACAGATGGTCAGACAGAGAGGACCATTCAGGTTCTGGAGGATATGTTGTGGGCTTATATCGTAGAATTTGGTTGTAGTTGGAAGGACCACCTACCACTAGTGGCGTTTTCCTACAAAAACAGCTACCACACCACCATTGGTATAGCACCATTCGAGGATTTATATGGGAGACCCTATGGGTCACCGCTTTGTTGGACCGAACCCGGAGATTCAGCACTCATGGGTCCAGAGTTGATGCGAGCTACAACTAAGAAGGTACAGATCATCCAAGAGAGGATGAAGATTGCACAAAGCTGGAATAAGTCATACGATGATAGACGAGAGATACCTCTGGAGTTTGGAGAGGGGGACCATGTCTTCCTTAGGGTCTCACCTCGATAAGGGTTACCGAGATTTGGCTGACGTGACAAGCTATCTTCGAGGTTCATTGGACCTTCAGATATACTGCGTAGGGTTGGTGAGGTGGTGTACCACCTAGATCTACCACTGTAGTTGCACTGGGTACAAGATTTCTTCCATGTGTTGTAGCTAAATAGGTACGTGCATGACCTGTCGCACATCATCGATAGGGGGGAGTTGGACATCGAGGATGGAGCGACCTTTGTTGATTACCCAGTGGAGATCGAGGATCAGTAGGAGAGGATCCTCTATGGGTGATTTATTCTCTTAGTGTGTGTCCGATATTAGCACAAGAATCTTCAAGAGATCATGTGGCAGTGGGAGGCTCAGATCCGTTCCCATTACCCACATCTTTTTTAGTAGCGTTTTTTTGGCTTTCCAGGATGTAAAGCCTAAAGGTGGGTAGAATGTAATGTATTAGATTTCCTATGTATTATTTTTAAATATTATATGGAATTATTTTGTGACCATACCTTTTGAATACGTGCGGTTCCGAGTCCCAGAGTACCCGGAATAAATATTTGAAATAAATTAAACTTTTAAACAGCGCACATGGGAGGTTTTCATGAAAAAGTGGAATAGCATTTAAATAGGTGACCAGATCAAAAATATGAAGGCACCATTGCATTCAGAGCAGCAAATTTACCTTAGGTAGGGCCTAACATCGACCAGCGTGGGTTGTCTGTAAAAGTTAGTTTTTGGAATTTTTAAAGAAAATAAAATAAATTTGAAATTAATATGTTTTAAATTTTTCCTTTTTGTGGAACAACCAAATTACACCCCTTTAAATAAATTCTTATGGAGGGTTTACAATGTTAGTTACATAAACTTGTCAATTTATAATTTTTCACTGAATCTTTGGAGGAAAACTCATTGCCGGACGATGAGTATGCATTCGATCGACACATCTTAGAATCGATGAACCACGTCGACGAATGTGGTGTGACGATCGTTATTCCACTAAGTCAAGGTAGTGGTTGTTATTTAGATTTTTCCTTTCCTCATTCTTAGAATAAATGAAGAACACAGATCAACCCACAAACAGGGTGATCTGCATATCGTACGTTCTTACGGGAGGGTAATTTTTTTCTATTTCTTCGGGGTTTCGGATTCGGGGAATTAATCCATGACATATTATTATATTTTTTTGATTTTTCATCATTTTATAATAATAATGGGATATAATCAATGCCGTGAAGAATGATGGAGGAGGTTCATTCTTCAAATTTCTTTTGAATTTCTTTCTCCTCCATCCGTTTTGCAACACAATGATCCCAAATTGGAGATCTTACATCGTGATTACCTAGCGAAGGTGTGACAAAGATTTTGAATCACAAATTAGCTCAGATCGAGAGATACCATTATTTGAGTGTTCTTCACGTGGAGAGATCTATACGCATTTTCGGGGCCAATCGGAGGCCCAAAAACAACGGAGATGAATTTGGGATATTGGGGCGACCTAAACCTTGGAGTTTCATGGAAATAAAATAACTATAAAGAACTTCGAAGAACCAACTGAGGCACGGAGTGAAGAACCATCGGTTCTGGAAAATTCTGAAGAACACGACGTGTTCCTTTGAAGAACACATCCTGCAGTACTGGTGGTGGCGGCTAGGGTTTTGGGTGATAAACAGGTATCACATGGCGTGTGACCCCTGTAACATGGCTTGTGGGACCTTACTCAAAGCTCAGTGTTTATTCTAAAAAGTACACATACATGGTATGGACTACACGGCTTTGCAACAGGGTGTATAGACCCTACGGGCAAGGCAGAGGCGGCTACGCGGGACTCGGTGTGTATACAAGGGATACACAGACATGAGGTGGAGTACATGGCTGTGTACTCTACCATGCATCTAGACCAAGCTGGTTATGTGGGTTACCCCATGTATCAGTTACAAGGTATGGGCCACATAGGTTTAAGCCATGTACGGGCACATGGCAACATACACGGAGGGAACACCCGTTACTTGGACATAGCGTGCAGTCCGTACTACACACTGTGTACTTACGTTTCTACACAGTATTTTCTTTTGAATCGGTCTATTTTACACAGGTAGTACCCAGAGTCAAGAGACACGGCGTGTGACCCTTCTACACACCCTGTATATCATAGAACAAGGTTTTATCCTCTTTTCCACTGTCCCTTGGACAAGTTTCTCTTGGGTTAGTGCCCCTTTATTCTATTTCCCTTGAAGATAAGGTATCATTTCCATCTACATAAATGTAATCCCTTCAGTAGGACTTTCTAGGATATAGTCAGGTATCCCTCTAAGAGGGACAGAGAAAAATCCTCTTTCCATTCTTGACCTTAGGTTGAGTCAGGTTTCGACGTGACTACTCTTATAAGATGCCAATTCTCTACTTAGCATGTGAATCCGGATGAGTCATGGTATCCGCCAAGGCCCTGGGAGTGATCTTCGTTTGTGTATCATGATCTTTCCCCACTTAGGAGTGTGTTCTCCCAGAATTAGTGTATATATGTCTAATTACTTTTCCCGAAGAACAGTATTTTCTCTAATGGATGTTATCAGAGGTATCAGACTCATGGAGTGAGTTCTCTAAGACGAGTGCTTCCAGAAACCTTTAAAATGAATCCCAAGTGGCGGTATGTGGTTGTGTGACTTGTCTCTAGACCATGGGTCAGGGTTTTGAATATATCTGTTTGGTGTTTCTCTTACTATATGTTCAGTAGACTTATATTTTGTAGAGATAGTTGTACCATTAATTTGTGTATTACTTTGTGATTTTCGGGTTCCTCTACTGAGTACTGTTGTACTCACCCCTAAATGGTCTTTGCCTGCATGTGTCATGTCTTGTGCCGACGAGCATCATTTTAATGCAGTCCAGGGTGGACCAGTACCAAGCTAAGATTTCTGAATTCCCTACAGGTTGAGGTGTTACTACAGCTACGAGCAGCAGTCCCAATACCTCTTTGTGTTTAAAGGTTGGACTTTGTAGTTTGCAGACTCTTGTTTTTTGTGGTCTTGTATTCTAGCCCAAATTACTTTCTACACTTTACTTTCGTTATACTCTATTGGTTGGGTTTAGTTGTATGAATGCATTTTCATCCATAGTGGTTTTTACATTTTAGTATTTTTGGTCTTGTAGACGTGTGCATGTGTAAAGGTACTTAAGTAATGCCTCCCATGTAAGTAATATGCCTACTTGGTGCTAGTCACCTGCCCCTGGACTATTGGAGGCAGGCTTGGGAAGTCGCGACGTGGGCCCCACTGGGATTGGTCGTGACATTTCACTTATATTTTTAAACCTTTCATTAATATCCATTCCATTTATGATCTTCCTTACCGAAATAATTGCCTCATTACTCAAGATGATTTTATTTTAGTTATAATCAACCTCGTGTATATAAACTCTATCCATAAAAATGAAAGTTATCTAAATATATATACTTGGAAATGAAACCACAATAATTGTGAGGAATATATTTATGGTTATAATGGATCTGATATTAAGTTTTGGTGGATCATACTCTTAAAAAATCAAAAATAAGGCTTGAAAAAAAGGGTTGAATTATTAAAGCATAATGAATGATATTTAATTAATCCAAATGAAAAATAGATTTCTCTTATTTTACATCTAATGATACTATATAAAAATCATTCTATTATTTTTATCTTAGTTTTATAAATCCAAACATTGAATATAGTGATATATTTCTCTACTATTATAATTTATTTATATTCTTTTTTAATAGAAATATTATAAGAAAGAAGTCTCATTTCAACCAGACATATTTAGTTTGATCTCCTCTCAACACAAATTATAAAATTTAGAATAAGATCATAAGTAGTGTGGATTATCATCAAAACAACTACTATAATCCCATTATTTCAATTTTCTTCAAACATATATAGGATCAATTTAAGCAGAATATAATATAGATTATGAACCATTCTCCCAAAAACTAAGGGATACTTCTCACACACTTTATTTCATGACTCTCTCTCCTATTGGTAGCATGAATCACCAAAATCCCTCTTGAATCAGAAAATAAATCATCCAATAAAATTAAATAATTTAGGGTATGGAGAATAAATAATCTTGTAATGTATCTTCTTATAACATTAATTCGTGGTTTCTATAGGCCTAAGAAAATATCATACACAAGATGTGCTTAAAGTTCAAATGGGAAGAAAAAAATGAATCAATGGCCGAAATAATTATAAATTGGCTCATAGTAATCATACTTCAATAAGATTAATAAGAAATTTCTAGTAGTGATAAATATCTTATCTCTCATTAAAGAGGATATAATAAGGAATATGTCAAAAAAGGCTTATAATATTTCTTAGGAATATGAAAGAAAATATTGAAAATAAATTCAAGGTATTTATAATAATAATTAGACTACTAAATGAAATATTCCCTGAAAAAAATAATACATATCATGTTGATATTAAATTTTAAACCACTCGAATTATAATAAGAGTTCCACTTCCAAAAATTTCTACCTATAACTCTAAATTTTATTATGCAAAGTTATCAAAATATTCTTACATGGAAAATTATATATCCAATGTAATGATGTCTCAAAAAAATGATATAATGACAAAAATTAATGTATTACATAGGTAAATTTGATTCATTAATTCCATCAAGACACTTATCTTCTTCTTCTTTGAAACAAAAATGGTAGTGAAGTGAAATAATAAAACTTTTGAAATATAGAATAATGCACCCCTTTCACAAAATTGGCCCATTTTTCTTCTCTATAAATTTATCATGGATCCTTCATCTTCTTAACCTAAAATGCAAAAAATATTCTAGAAAATTAAAATTCCTAATATATATAAATATCAAAATGAAAATTATTTTACATTGGCTGCATAGAAAATTCCCAAAAATTTTCTGAATGATAATTCCAAAGACTGTTAAAAAAATAAAGTTACCTCTAGGAATTATTTTTTTTAAGTCCATTAGCTAGTCCTTTTCTTATTTTGTATCATATAATTTGATAATGGAATGAAGTTACTCATTATAGCTTTAAAATTGATGTTGAATTCTGGTCATCCTAAAAAATGATTTTTTTTCCTTCATAGAATCATGACACTCTCTTGATATTGAAATCATGTCCTTGAAAGTTTTAAATGATGAAAAATTAATTAAAATTTTTAAAAAACCCTTTAGTAATATTAATCCACCACTATTTATTTCTTATCCCATTTAAATTATTTGATGTATCTATGAACTTTATTAACTTTATCTTCCTCTTCAATTGTTAGAGGATCCTTAAAATTTTCATAAGTTTTAAAGAAATATTTTTCTTAATATTTCATTTCATTAATTCTACCACATGTTGGAGTGTTTTCTATTCTAGATTCTATCTCATATTTATCTTTATCATTAGAAAACCCATTATAGTTATCGTTAAACATAGTATCGCCATTATATATCTTCTTAATTTCAACCATGAATTCATATTCATTATTGGGAAATTATTTTTATTTAATAAATTTTTTTCACTTCCATAAAAAATTCACACACTTATTTTAATGTAGTTTCTATGTAAAAGTAGATTTATAATTCTTGACACGGGTTATAATCAAAATTCCCTTTTTATTATGACTATGACCCCTATATTTTGTTTTGAATTATTTTTTACAATATGTTTATTTTTTGAACGGAGAAATTATTGTATATACAAGTGTGAGGTCCACTAGGTCGAATACCCTAAGAGGAGGGGTGAATCAGGGTATGACAGATTAAAACTTTTTCCCCTTTAGATTTTGTTTCTTTGTTAAACAAAACTCAATTCTCTATTGCTCTCATAGAAAATATATGAACAGATATGAAGTCATTCACAATAAATGATGATTTTTAAATGGTTCACCCTCATTGGGAAACGTCCATGGAGCAAACAACGGCGGTGTGTCGATGTACCAAATTCACTAAGTCTTACTACCAATAATGACTACAATTTTCGGGCTATATATTCTATACCCAGGCTCACTACCTTTACAAGACTTAGGTTATGCTCACTGCATTCCCAAGGGTCACTCCATGTGCCTCTTTCTATGGCTCACTGCCGGTGGAAAGGGACGTTATCTTCCTCTTCCTTCTCTCACTACTCTTGGAAAGGAATACACTCACCATTTATAACATTTTAGGCAAAACATAGTTTATGAACTGTAGGTTCCTTCATTTTCATGAATTCATGCATTCTCAACTTTAGGTAGATGCTCTGTGGAAGTTCTTTTTTCACCCATAGATGAAATCAACCTTTTCATGTGTTGTTAGATGCCGGAAAATAATTTTGCAAACTGATTTGAATCTTTTCAGAACTTATTTATTAAAATCATGAAACACATTGTTCCATCATGTACTATGTACCGAGTTTGGTATGCGGATCACCTTCTATGCATACTGATTCCACTTCCGCAAACCTCCCTACTTCCGTGGACTGCCTCCACCTTCGCTATCACATACCGCCTCTACGTACTGACTCCACGAACCTCCTCTATGAATCACCCTATGTCCACAAACTATTCTCTATTCGCATAATACCATTTATAACCACCTACATACCATGCCTTATTTCTCCATGTACCATGTCCTATGCGGGATACAGTTCTCTACAAAAACCTTCTGCAGAATTCCTTTTGCACGAACCACTTCAGCTTTCACAGAATTCTCCCTTCAAAACTTCTTTTGTAATTTTCTGAAATTCCAGAAGAAAATGATGTTCTCTAATGATATTTGATCTCAGTTATAACCAGTGGGATTAGCACTCCTTATATAGGCAAAGATATCTACAAAATATACTAATCCAAGATTTACCAAATCTTTTATTCGGTATAGCCTCCATCGCATACCGATCTCCTGTTACGAACCGCACCCATTCCACAAACCATTATTTCATGATAGTCTACGTACTACCTTTAAACTTAGGAGGTTTATCTACTCTGCCAATAACAATCCGTCCACATGTCGCACAGCCTTCCACCGCAAACCATTTTTGGTTCTGTGAACCGATCCCGCATACTGTTCCCGCTACATGGTATGTGAACGCGTACAGTACTATGATGAAAACCTTACATTTCCAAACACAAATTCCTGATTTTAAGTCCCAAAAATTTTGGAAACACTTGGAAACTCAACCAAATTAAAACCCTGTATTTAGAAAAAACCAACCATACTCATTTGCGATCATATTTCTTTGTCAACAAACACAATTACACCCAAAACATACCAAGAGGACCTCTTGAGGGTGTTTTTCCAACAATATCCCCCTTTAAGTATTTTGAAGCTCTTCGTAATACAATTCTATGCATTTTAATATCTTGTTAAAAATAATTCCATCATCAACCACCATTCACTTCTTGTGATTAAGATAGCGATCAAGGATTTACTCAACACATACTCTAAGCCCACACGAGACATGATCAGTATGACAAACAAGAGTATAATGAAAATTCTATCAATAAATCACTTCATTCCTGACACCAACTCTTGAAACTAGTCACCTACTTTCATTATGAACCTCAGTTGTCATGATATGTAATCTATGATCAATCACTTCTAGCATCATCAGATTTAACGATCCCCCTATGTTATAGCTCCTCCAACCAGCTTTGTCTTAGCTTCAACTCCCCATATCTCGCTACTCTACGTAACAGCTTCTCCCTATGTCTTTTTTCCCCTAAATAGTCACACTTTCTTTCGCATTATCAAAGAATCTAAAGGGCACTTCAAGGTTGTATGGACTCTTAAAGACAGTCAATGCTGTTCAAATTATTCTTTGGGTAAGGCCTTCATAAGAATATCTAGAACTTGTTTTTTTGTAGGCACATACTCAAACATCACATTCCCTTTCTCTACCTTCTCCTTGATAAAGTGATACTTGATTTCAATGTTCTTTTTCCATGAGTGATGGACTGGATTTTTGCTCAAATTTATAGCACCTGAATTATCACAATGGATTCCAATCATAGATTTCACATCAATTCCCATATCCTTAACCTGCTGCTTCATCCATAATAGTTTTTTGCAAGCTTGAGTAGCCGTAATATATTCTTCTTCAATGGTTCTCTATGAAATGAAATCTTGTTTATTACTCAACCAAGAAATACACAAACCTGAAATATAAAAGGAACTTTCGGATGTTGATTTCCTATCATCTTTTGATCTGGCTCAATCTCTATCTGTATATCACAATAACTCTGTCAATGATTTTTCATTATATATTAGACCAAAATCCACAGTTCCCTTGATATATCAACGTATTTTTTTACTGAGATCATGTGGCTCTCCTTGGGATTACTTTTACATATCACACCTTGGCATGTGGAAAATAAAATAGCAGGCCTTATCACTTTCATGTACAATATAATTCCAATGATTTTCTTGTATTTTGTGATATTAACTACCTTTCATTCATCATCCCATAATAGTTTCAACCGGGTGGCAATCAGAGTCTTTATCTCTTTGAATTTATCCATTCCAAACCTTCTCAGAACCTCTTAGGTATATTTAGAGTGAGAAATAAAAGTCTCATTGCTTCCTTGTGTCGCCTGTAAACCAAGGAGAAATTCCATCTCACCAATCATCGACATTTCGAACTCACTTTTCATGAATTTAGAAAATTTTCTGCATTGTGCTTCATCTGATCCACCAAAATCTTATGTCATTGACATAAACTAGCACCATCATCCTTTGACTATTTCCATTTTTTAAATGCAAAATGTAATCAACTCCACTATGTTGTAAACCTAGATTCTTTAGTAACTGATCAAGCCTAAAATACCATGCTCTTGGTGCTTGCTTCAAACCATATAAATCCTTATTAATTTGAAAAACTATGGTCTCATCTTCATGAATGAGAAACCCATCTATTTTCTAAATGTAAACTTCTTCTTCTATTACTCCATTTAAAAATTCTAACTTAACATCCATCAGGAAAACCTTAAAATTTCGTTGCACTACTATGGCCAAGAATAATCAGATTGTCTCCAGCCTTGAAATAGGTTAAAATGTTTAATCAGCATCAATACCCTCTTTCTTGGAGTACCCTTTTCACAATAGTCATGATTTTTTTCAAATAAAAACACCATATTTATTCATTTTTTTGCAAAAAAATTATTTCGTCCTGATAACATTCTTGTCTAATGGTCACAAAACAATTTCCCATTTCTGATTCTTCTCAATTTGGTCAAACTCTTCATTCATTTCTTGACCTGAATTCTCATCTCTAGCAGGTTCATCAAAGCATGTAGGCTTCACTTGTGATAAGTATGATGCTTACTGTAGAGAATTCATTCTACTTGTATATATTGGTGTATTTGATCACTAATTATGTTCTGCTAGTAGATTTTAGCTCTTCTCATTGGTCTTTGGGCAAACACTGATTTATTTTCTTTATTTGAGTTTTCATCTGAATCTACCTCTAGAGCTAGAGTGTCTCCTGGCCTTCTAATCTATTCATCACTATCCTCCAAAGTCTAATCCTGTATTTTTGAAGATTTTATTCATTATACACTATATTCACATCTTGACTTTCAATTATCTTTACTAGCTTCTTATTAAGGAATTTATATGCTTTTCTTTTCTTTGAGTAGCCAAGAAATATCCCTTCATCTCCATAGGATTCAAACATCCTATGTTTATCCTTATTAAGAATGAAACATTTACTTTCGAAGACTCAAAAGTACTTCAATGAATTCTTTTTTCCATTCCATAACTCATATAAAGTCTTTTCCTCTTTCAGACAAATTAATTCTCTATTTTAAGTGTAGACTACTATCATCACAACTTCTTTCCAAAATTTCTCTTTAAAGTATTTCTCAAGGAGCATTGTTCTGGACATGTTGAAAATATGATTTCTTCTCTCAACTACTCCATTCTGTTTTGGAGTTCTTACAACTAAAACATGATGCCTTATCCCATGTTTATTGAGATAATCCTTCACTTAGTTATTTGTGAACTCTGTTCCATTATCTATTTGAATTGTCCGAATTTTCTGACCAAGCATCCTTTCACATTCCCATCGATATCTTGTAATGCAACTGAACACTTTATATTTTTGGGTGATTATTAATACTCATTCCATTCTACTATATTCATTAATGAAGATAACATAATATCTCCTCCCGTCAATATCACTTAGTGAAATTGGACCACACATATCAATATGCACCAACTAAAGCAATCTTGTTGACCTTTTTTCCTTTGGATTATATGTATTCCTAATGATATTCCCCTATTGATAGGAATCGCATGTATGAGTATGATCATGTGATAATATAGAGAGATTTCAACCCGCATTATATTTCACCAGATATTCTAAGGATTCTTGGCTTATGTGGCCATGATGCTTATGCCATAACTTGTTTTCTTCGTCCTTGGACAAAAATTCCATATCTTCTTCTCTACTCAATAGGTAGAGATTTACTTTGGTATGCTTTAGTTGAAACACAACAACACCATACTTTTTCTGGATGATACATAGTTTCTCGGAAAAAATTATAGCATTCCTTGAGTCGTATAATTGACTGACACAGAGCAGGTTGTGACTAAGCCCCTCAATAACCAATACATCTTCTCATATCATATCATTTCCTCCAAACTTGGATTTTCTAGAACCAATAATTTTCAATCCCTCATCACTTCCAAATCTTATGATACCTTCTTTATCATACCTAGATCAGTTCACTAGATCATTATTTCCCATCATGTGGGAAATGCATCCACAATCAAAGATCTATATCCCAGTATGATCTGATGCCTTAAACACAATTTTTGCAACCACTTCTTATTTTTCCCTTTTCTTTTTGTCCCAAGAATTTGGCTTCATATCTGACATGGACTGATAACCTTGATCTTCCTTAGTATGTGATAGACCATCTTTAACCTACAGATCTAAAAATCTATTTTCAATTTTTATCTCTCTTATTAATACATTTGGCTGCTTCTTATAGATAAATTTAGTTAGACTTGGAACATTCCTCTGCATTTTTGATGTGCAATGTCTTTCTATATGTCCAAGCCCTTTACACCTGAAACAATGACCATCAAATAATGAACTAGAATTTTGAGCTCTGTATAACCACCATTATTGTTATTGTTCCCTTTGGTACCTCTTTTCTATGGGACATATATTTTGAGAGTGTCTCATCTTACCACAACAATAGAATCTTATGTGAGGTACATTCCTATGTGGCAATGATGCACCACTAGTTGTGCCTTGGGTTCTCTGAATCTTCTGATTATGCTTCATACCCAAATAAATCTTCAATCTTAGAGTGGATTCTTGTCATCTGACTTGAACCATAACTGCTTTCTATTTTAGATCAATCCCCATAATAGCCTTATCATTCATATTTGGTTATTTTTATATTCTTCTGGATCACTATGATCAAAACTCATCTTCTCTATTCCATGTATGATCTTCATTCATGATGTCAAACCATGAGTGAATAGTTTCTCTTGATCATTAATTGTTCGATGAAAACTGACTACTTTATCATCTAGTTATTTAATGCATTTAATTTGATATTTTCCTATTTTGGTAAAAATTTTGATTTCCATTTTATGTTATTCAACTTTGAGTTTTTACTCAACCTCCTTTTCTATGATTTCTGGCATTGAAGACCTCATATTTTAAATTTCTATATTCAGATCATAATTCTCTTCTTCCGGTTGCTACATATAGAGTGTGGAATCATGAACAACTTTTTTAGATATCTTTTTTTTCTCTCAAAATATATATCTATTCTAGGGTAGCTTCTAATTCAGCCTGAAGATCAAATCTTCCTTCAAGTTCTCATTCTTCATTCTCACTTTCTACTCTAGTTAAAGAATTTCTGACAACATCCACCGAAGAATCTACTTTATGATCCATGCAGTCCTCTAAATCTTCTACCTCAGATTCTACTGAACTTTATTCTTCTTTTGAATGAAGATTATTCTTTTTGAAAAAAAATATCTTAGAAAGTATCCTATATTTCACATTTGATGAATACCTATTTTGGTGAATTTCATCATTGTCTTCATTATCATCATCAAACTTCTTAGGACACTTTATTTCAAAATTCCCAATCTTTCAACATCGAAATAACACAGATGGAAGTTTATGTTTGAAATTCCCTTTTCCCCTTTTCAAATTTGAAGAGAAAAATGACATTACTTCATCTAAATTTTTCTCCTTAAGGCTATCTTCAATAGAGAGATTCTCTATGGACTTGAATGAAACATCTTTGGAATTCAATGTTACCACTACATCATTGTAATCGTTTCTCATTTCATATACTACAAGGGTACTATGAAGGTTATATAGTGTCATCTATTTTGGGTCTTTTTATTCCAACACTAAAACTTTCGGACTGAACTTTAGTGGAAGTTTCCTTAAGATATGTTTCAAAATATTTATATCTTCAATGATTTCTCCAAGACCTCGCATGTATTCCACAATAACATTTACCTAATTGAATAATATATCAACAGTCTCATTGGAGTTCATTTTGATATTCTCATACTTCTTCCAAAAAACCTTCAACTTTTCCTCTCAGACTTTTGTGTCTCCCTCATAAATGTTCAACAATTTTTCCCACATAGGTTGTGATGTTTTACAGGACATCACCTTTGTATAAATTGCATTTGATAGGGATCCCCCTAAAGAATTTATCCCTTTAGCATTATCATCCAACTCCCTTCTCTCAGCTTCAAAAAAACACCACTATTTATGTCTGTTGATAATCCATACATATCTGCTGTAAAGACATCCATCCCTACTAATCGGAAGTAAAGCTGCATTCGATTCTTCCATAGTTGAAAATTATTTACATCAAAGATCGTATTTCCTTTATGATTGATCAACTACATTTCTTCTTCTGAGAGAGATACACTGACTTTTAACCTTTACCTATGATACCAATTGTTAGGTCCACTAGATCAAATAACCTGAGAGGAGGGATGAATTAGGGTATAACAGATTAAATTTTGTCCCCCTTCAGATCTGGTTTCATTGTTAAACAAAACACAATTCTCCCTTTCTCCAATAGAAATATATTAACAGATATGAAATCGTGCATAGGACACAGTGATTTTTACTTGGTTCACTCTCAATGGGAAACATCGAAGGAGCATACAACGACAGTGTGCCGATATACCAAATTCACAGTGGATTACTTCCAATAATGAGTACAATGTTCAGGATAAATATTCTATACCCAAGATCACTTCCTTTACAACATTTAATGTCTACTCACTATATTCCCATGGGTCACTCCCTATACCTTTTTCTCTGGATCACTTCTGGTAGAAAGGGTCATTGTCTTCCTCTTCCTTCACTCACTACTCTTGGAAAGGAATTCACTCAGAGTTATTAGAATTTTAGGTTAAACATAGATTATAGAAATGTTGTTCCATTAATTTTCATGAATTCCTACATCCTTAACTTTAGGTAGATGCTCTATTGAAGTTCATTTTTCACCATCAGATGAAATCCACCTTTCCATGCACTTTTAGATACCAGAAAATACTTTCGCAAACTAATTTTAATTTTTCGAGAGCTTCCATATGAAAATCGTGAACCACCTTTTTCCACTTTGTACTATTTACCGAATAGGGTTTTTGGATCACCTCATATGCATACTGCTTCCACTTTCATGAACCTCCCTTCGCCTGTAGACTGCCTCCACCTTCATTATCGTGTACTGCCTCTGTGTAACGACTCTACGAACCTCCTTTGAAAATCACCCAATGTTTGCAAACTGTTCTTTGTTCGTAGACTGCCTTTTCTAAACACCAACATATCATGCCTTCTTCCTCTTCATATCGTATCTTATGTGGGATACAATTCTCCACAAAAACCATAGGTGTAATTTCTTCTGCGTGAACCACTTCAGCTTTCACGGAATTCTCCCTCAAAAACTTCCTTCATACTTCACCATATTCCATGAGAAAAAGTATGCTCTATAATGATATTTTCTCTCACTTATATTTGGTTGGATAAGATCTCCTTATATAGGAAAATATATATGCAAAATCCATTAATCCAAGATTTACCAAATATTTTATTGGGTACAGTCTCCACCACATATCGATCATGCTATCACGGACCGTACCCAATCCGCAAACCATTTTTCCACAATGGTCTATTTACTGTATTTTCGCCTATGTGGTTTATCTCCTCTTCCAATGACAATCCATCCACATACAGCACTACCTTCTACTAAGAACCATTTTAGGTTTCGTGAACCACTCCCACATACCGCTCCTGCTACCCGTTATGTGACCACGTACCCTTCCCAGACATGGTATGTGATCCATGTCCCGGGCTCTGCATTTCTCTTCCATTTTCATTTTTGTTCACTCTTCTTCACACAGTCTAATCCTATGACAAAAACCTTACATTTCCAAGAACAAATTCCCAATTTTGAGGCCCAAAAATTTGGCACACCAGAAAATTGTGCCACCTTAAAAACTTTTCTTTGTAAAACACCAATCATAACCATTTGCGTTCATCTGGCTTTGTCAACAAACACAATTACAACCAAAACATACTTAGAGGAAACCTTGAGGAGTTTTTTTCCAACAAAAACTGTTTTTGTGCCTTTATCTTTGAAATTAGTAACCACAATCACAAATAACCATGTAGGTAAAAAAAATGTTGTACATATCACTCTCTTAGGTAGTTTTCAATGATCATAAATAATTTGTGTTTCTAATATTTTTTTAACTTATATTAGCACTATTAAACCACAAACACTTTAATAATGATCTTAAATCCATGAAAGGATATAAGTACACCCCCATGGGTTCTTGGAAACTAGGGTTACTCAGGACATTAATTCGAGATCCTAATTTTAATCTTTTTTCTATCATTCTATTTCTATATTAAATTTTTCTCTTTCCATCCTACTCTTTTCATGTTATTATCTTTTTTTGGGGTAAAGAGTGTGCTTCATCAGGATTTCACATAGCAAGTAATTTATTTTTATTTTTATAAAGTTCTCACTACCAATGAGTGTAAGGGGGATTGTTGAATACTACCATTTGAAGATTTGGTATTGAGTATCAACACATAATCATAAAAATGCTAGCCATGCTTTGGGTTTCTAGGTACCAATAACTAAAAATGAAGGATAATATTCTTGTAATGAATTTCTTACTACAAAAAATAATAATAAAGGTTTGGTTTTTGACAGACAAATATTTTAAATGCTTATTTTAGTAAAAACTTATTGTTTATATATGTTAAATGATTAATCTTAACTATATTTAATATTTTTTATGTTTTGTGGTAGGATATAGAGTTTGATGAAAAATGAAAAAAAATTGATGAATTTAGTGACCCGAGAACACTTCAAAATGCATTGAGACACTAGATTTTTACAGCTATAAGACAATGATTTGATGATGTATATGATGTGAATAATGAATGAAAATGTGAAGGACCAATTCCAGATCTCATAAATGAAGAACTGGACTAAAATTGGGCGAAAAGATCTAGAAATCAACATTACACATTGTGTAAGTCACTTACCAAACATCTAACTTGAAGGAATAAAACAATGAGACATGTGGTGAGAGGTTTTAGAGCCTTGTTCATTGCATGTCAAGTACACTGATTAAACAATATTAAATTCTATTAATATTCCTATATGTACTTGATTTGATGAAAAATAATGGTGGAGAACCAATTTTAATGACCCAGGATAACCCATTTTAAAGTTTGACCGATTTAATGGATATTTATGATGTTGTGAAGATGTATTAAAGCCTATAGATAAAAGAATAATGTGGATTGAAAGATAATATATTGGTGAGGGAATATATGGATGATGTCATACTACTATGTGATGCTATTGATCTCTATTATTTTATTTACCTTTTTCTTGAAATTTCTCCCATCTCTCACATAAATTCGACTTACCCATCCATGGGTAGTTATTTATTTGAGTGATCATGAAATAGGGATGTTGGACCTATGTGATTTCCTTGAGTTTTTATTATTCAATTTAATAATACCATTTCTTATTTCTTTATTTTGTTTCAATTATTAATTTAGTTTTAAATTATGAATATGATTATCTAAGGTTTTGATTCTGTTAATTTTAATTGTCTTGTTTTTTGATCCATGTCTCCATCCACCCAGTTATTTTATGTATATGGTGGAATAAATCAGGGTTGGTTGGTGACTTTTTTAAAGTCGTCAGTATGTGTGTAAAATTGTAAGTTATAATATTGGTTTATTAGGGAACAACAATTCTTGGCCATGGATTGACCTAATTAATAAAGAGAACATATTTTACATATTTTCATATAGTAATGAGGTATAATAACCTTAGAATTCATATAGTAATATTCTCATCATAACTATCTGTCCAAGGGGGGAGAGGAATTGATAGATGAATCTATCTCTTACCAGTCAGCATAAGAAAAGGGATTAAAATTTGGAAACTATGATAGCACTCAACCTGGTCTATACAAACCCTATCTTTTTGTCATCTCTCTCGATTTTTATAAACTTAATCAAATTATATTGTTTTATACTTTTAATTTCACAACCCAAAATTAAATTCAACATTTCCTAAAATAAACAAAAAGTGTAAAACTTTTTTGTGTTCATTTAGGAGATTACCTTTGGTAAACACCTAGACTATACTTAGGTAATAAAAAATATTGTTTTTCAATGCCCCATGATAGGAATTCATCTGTTTTTTTATCCAATATTTAAAAAAAACTTTTTATTCCAAAATATTTAAAGGATACATAAGGGGAGTAGATATAGGGATCCCTTAATGGGTTATTGAAAAACTCATTTCTCAATTTAATGTTTGTTAAATTTTAATTTATATTATTTTCTCTTTATCTATTTAAATTTTATTTATCTATTTAGTTGTTTTAATCTCATATATTAGATTTAAATTATAAAAAAATTGTTAAGGAAATTCAAAACCCCCCTTCTTTTTCCATTTTTAATCAAACTAAAAATTAGTACTGGAGCCAACCATGATTTTTAAACCCTAACTGGTTACAAATAAAGATAAATAAATGATAGGCTCTACCTCAAATTAAAGTGGTACTCCCAAGGGAAATTATATAGGAATATCCCTTTATATCGATGCAACTGATTGTAGTTATTGGAAAAAAATTATGCATAATATTCTTAAGTTGAATATGATATATGGTTAAGAAAATTTATATGTAAGAATATAACCACACCCAATAAAAAGAAGAAAAATGGTCCCTTGTGAATCATCCAAAAGGTTAAGGATAAGAAGATCATTTCCTTAAAAACCAATAATGATGAATCATCCAAAAGTGAAGAGGATATTTCTCATCATTCCAACAAGATAAACCAATTATTTAATAATAAAAATTCATAACAGAATTATAATAAGTAAAAGAAACAAACAAAACTGAAGGAATGATTCTATGAGTGTAACAAAAAGGGTTACATAAAACTAGAGTACCCCGCTCTCAAAAAGAAAAAGGAGAAGTTTGAAATAAAAATGCCTTAAAGGTATTGACATGGAGTGAAATTGATGAATCCCTATCCTCATCAGAATCAAGTGATAGGAGCCCCAATTTCTTCAAGGACAACGTTGTGGTAATTCAAGGGGTGGATTCTTCAAGTTCTTCATATTCCTCTCACCACATAAATTTTTAAGATCTAGGATATTCTATGGATCAACTTCAAAAAAAATTTTGTGAGCCTACCACTAAGTTCAAAGTGTTTAAAAAGAAATAAAATGTTATTGTAAATGAGAAGTATCATATTTTTAATGAAAATGGAAAATTAAAATAACACAATAAAAATAAAAATGATTTTATTTCCAAAAAAATATAATTGGGAAAAAAATTAGATAAAATGAAGGTTATAAAAATAATTTAGATAAAGTTGAAGTTAAAATCTTTTCTTTAAAGGACAAAACCAAAATTGAAAAATTAGAAAATATATTTAAAAATCTAAAAAGTTCTATTATAAAGGTTACCCAAGGTTATCCAAATTTAAATTTTATTTTGGTATCTCAATGTCATGAAAAGGTAAATTCCAAGTTACTTATTCTAATTAGTAAACGGCCTCAATAAATACCAAAAATACCACATTTTTAAAGTTACTAATCAATATAAGTTTTGAAATTATTGTGGAAATATCGATCATTTGATTTATGAATGTAATTGAAAAAATGATCATTAGGGGACACTCAGATTAATTCATATTTTATTAAATTTTTATTCTTGAAAAACTTTTTCAAAGTAATTAAGGGTTCCAATATCTCTTTTTTCTTACATTTATAGACAAACATTTTGGGTAAAAAAAATATTTATTCACATAAATTGTCTTGTAGGAAAAATAACTCATGAGAAATTCATCATGAGATTCATCATACATGGATACTGGGTGATCAAGGCATATGTGTGGTGGATACACTATGTTCAACCACCATGAGGAGGTTTATGGTCAGCAAGTTGAATTTGGCGACAACTCAAGGAGTAAGATCATTGGTATAGTTGCTATTATCTTTTAAAAAACCTCTTTCATTAAAGACTTTTTATATTTTAAATCCTTGTAGAAAAATATTCATAGAATTCTCAAATTATTTGATAGTGATTTTAGTGTTTCATTTTAAAATTAAGCTTGTAAAGTTTTTTATTCCCATGAAAAGTGTTTATTTTCTACTTATACATTTCAAAATGTTTGTGTTATTAATTTAAAATACCATGAAAAACAAAATGTATGATAATTTAGAGAAAAATATAGTGATCCATTTTTATGGAATATATTTTTTGGTTATTATAGCAGAAACTCACTTGTGAAACTTCACAAAAATCATCTTGTACAGGATTTATGAAAAATACATTTCCAAAATGACAATGTGTGTGAACCATTACAATAACACAAGTAATTATTAAAATAAAAAATGGAAGTATTTATCACTAAACCCCTTAAAATTATACACCTAGATCTTTTTGGACCACCCCATGTGGCTAGTATAAGAGGTAAACTTTATTCATTTTTAATTTTCACTAATTATACAAGATTTACTTTCAATTATTTATTGTAACATAAAAGTGATGTTTATAAAGTATTTATTAAAAATACCTAGAAGATAAAAAATGAACAGGGGTATAATATCATTTTCCTTCAATGTGATCATGGGTAAGAGTTATAAAATAAGGATTTTTATGATTTTTATGTTTTATATAGTTTCCACCATTATTTTTTCCACTCCAAGAACACCTCAAAAAAATGATGTTGTTGAAATATAGAATCAAACTTTAAAAGAAATTAATCGAACTCACTTTAATGAATTTATTCTCCCATGATATTTTGGGTATGAGGTGTTTAATATTATATGTTATACCATTAAACATTCCCTTATAAGACCCATTCTTAAAAAGTCCCCTTATGTACTTTAGAAAGTCAAATTACCTAAAGTTTATTATTTAAATATGTTTGGTTATAAAAGTATTATCCTTAACACCAAATAAAACCTCTGTAAATTTGACCCTAAATCAGATGAAGAAACCTTTATTGGGTATTCTAAATAAATTAAAACTTATGTGTTTTTAAATAAAAGGACCAATATTATTGAAGAATTAGTTTACATAAAATTTGATGGGAATTCTCACAAACCTCATCCTTAAATAGATGGGGTTGTGGTAGACCTTGATAATTTTAACTTAAGTGAACTTAAACCTACCAAATAGGTTAATATTGAAAAAGAACGTATCTCTTTACCAAAAATGTGGTATAAATCTAAAGTTCATACTCTTGAAAATGTTATCATTGATTTCCAATCCAGTACTCATACTAAGAGGTCACTTTAAAATGAAATAGAACATAGAGCTTCTCTATCTCACTTAGAGCCCTGAAATATTTATTATTATATTAATAATGAAAATTAGGTTCTCTCCATGTAAAAACTAATTAATTAATTTTTCAATAATAAAGTTTGGAATATTTTGGAAACGCCCAATTATTTTCACATTAATGGCACTAAATGGTACTTCAAGAGTAATTTTCATGAGTAAGGTAATATCACATATATCAAAACCTAAATTATAGCTAAATTCTATAACCAAGAGGAAGTATTTGATTATGGTCCAACCTTTTCCCTAGTCACTAGGCTAGAATCAATAATTTTCTTGTTGGAATTAATATTTATAATAAAATTTAATATTATTTAAGAGGATGTGAAAATTAAATTTTTAAATGGTTTTATTTCTAAAACAGTTTTTGTGGAAAAATCTCCGAATTATAACAATTCAAAATTTCTAGATAATTTTTTCAATTAAAAAAAATCATTTTATTGATTAAAATGATACCCTCAAGGCTTCAACGAGAGGTTAAAATATTTTTTTAAAAATTATTTTGAAATAGGAAAGGTTGACTCCACTTTGTTTTTAAATGATATTTAAAAATAACTTTTTTTCAAATTTATATTAATTATTTAATTTTTGTTACAAAAAAAGATTATCTTTATAATTAATTTCCCAATTTAATGAGTATAGAATTTGAAATTAGTTTTATGGTAGAACTCAAATTTTTCATTCGTTTTCAAATCTCAAAAAAATTAGATACCACGTTTCTTATCTATAAAAAATATAATAACGAGAATTTTAAATGATTTGGTATGGATCAATTAAAGGATATTATTACTTCAATTAGTTCTTCATATAATCATACATATGATAAATCTAGAAAACTGGTGGATAATAAGAGTTAAAGATGCTTGATTAGAATTCTTCTCTGTTGTATTATGACCTAGTTAAATATTGTGTTTACTGTATACATTTGTGCCCATTTTTAAGTTAATCAAATTGAATCCCATTTGAAATCTATTGAAATTTTTTTAATTACTTTAAAGGAATCATAAACCTTGGTTTAGGTTATCTAAAAGCCACCGATTTTTAATGTAAAAGTTTTTTTGATGTGGATTTTGGTGGGTTCCAACTATATTGGAAGAGTACAAGTGGGAATTTACACCTACGTAGAAAATACCTTATCTCATAGAGTAATAAAAGGAAATATTTAGTTTCTATTTCTATGAATGAAGTGTAATATATTTCCATATTGAATAGTTTCTCCCAAATTAGTTGGATGAAAAATTATACCCTATATTACAAAAAAATAATAATCACATTCCTATTAAGTGTTTCAGCACAAGCGATATTTCTATTTATAAAAATCCTATTAAAAACTCTATCATAAATTACATTGACCTCAGGTGCCATTTTCTTAGAATTTTTTTCCAAAAAGATAATATCATAATGTATTTTATTGTCACTAATTTTAAAATATTTTTAATCATTAGAAAACCCCCTGTGATGGATAATTTTGATTTTTTAGTGGGGGTGGAATGGAACACTTATGATTCATTCATTTTACTTTTACAAAAAAGGGTTTTCCCTTTTTTAGAACTATCAGATTTATTGATATATGTTATTTATTTTAAATATGAAATTTTATTTATTTTCTTTAAATATGTAATTGATTGATTTATCTCATTAACTATCATATATGTGTTTATTTTATTATTTAACTCTTGATTTACATGATTTCTTTGGCCCCATTCTAATTTTAAAATTATACTCCATTTGAGGGGGATCCAACTCTTTTAAAACTGCAATGTTCCAATATAGAGTTTTATTTTTTAAAAAATAAAGTGATATGAAATTAAAATATACACATTTAAATAAAGGAACATGTGGTGTGTAGTTTTATATTTTATAAATTCTATTTTCACGTGTTGAAATATAATATGTTTTTAATTTTGTTTTCAAAATATGATTTTATGGAAATACTAGTTATATATTTCCAAATAAATGATGTATTTTTTCCTCTAAAATTAAAATTAATGATAATCATAATAAACTAAAAAACAATTATGTATCTCTTATGACAGGACTTTATCCTAAAATGAATACATTAACTTTATTTCACTAAAGCTTATTTGTGATATTTATAGAATATAATTTTATAAAATAAAAGCAATTATCTCTCTTAATCATTTTTGTAGTTATGTCTTCTTCTATAACTTCAAATGGGATATATATTTTTAACATCAAAGTAACTTTTTGATATTATAGGGGACAAGGTCATAGCTTCAAAGTTATCTTAAATTATTTTAATTATTTTGAATTTGGAATGATTTTGACACTTATTTATTCTTGAATTATGAATTTTTCATGATTTTATCTTTTTGATGATAACAAAAGGGAAATAAGGTTTGATATTGAATTAATTTTTGAAATAATGGATTTAATTTATGAATGAAGGTTTCAATTAGAAATAATTTTTGAAATCCACTTTAAATTTAATTTTTTAAGTATTCAAAAATCATGTATGAATTTCATTGTAAAGTATTGAAATTATTTTTAGTAACAATTATTAGAATTTTTTCATGTATATATTTTTTTTATAAATCAATTAAGTGTTTTTATTCTTCAAAAATGGGGAGAATTTTTCACATCTCAATATCTTGGGAAGTTTGGAATGATTTCAAACACATAATTAAGTTTTAAAAAAATTATTTAGATGGATTTTATAGTTTATATTTTATACATTTTCATAGAGGTAATAGGTCAAACAAAGAACTCAATAGGAGCTAGGAGGCAATTTTTTGAGCCTTCTGATAGTTGGTTCCATCAGATCGATGGTGGGGACCGGATGGAACACCAGTGTTATCCAGGTACCATAATCCATCTAGTGGGGTTGACACATAACCATGGTTCTATCTAGGTCCCACTGGCTAGCTGGTAGAACCCAATGGCTATCCATTGGCACCCATAAAGACTCAAAAACTAGTCATTGGTTGTGGCCCTGTATGCCTTGATTTGACTTGTAATGGATCTATTTGACCCCAAACACTTAAAGATCTTAAAGCCGTGGGAGGCTATAAATACACCGCCAAGGGTTCATGGAATCTATGGTTACCCAAGATATTTATTCTAGATCCTAAATTGCATTTTTTTTTCTCTTATTATCTTCCTCACACACATTTTTATTACTCACGTACACTCTTTTCAAGTTGTAATATTGTTTTGGGGTAGGGAGTGTGCATAATTATAATTTAACATATTAAGTAACTTTTTTTCTCTACTCGAGTACTAACTATCATTGGTTAAAACGACCATTGAAAGTGTGGGGAATGTGTTTTATGTCATAACCAAAAAAAATCTAGTCATTCTTTGGGTTTCTTCATACCAACAATTAAAAATAAAGGTTCTTCTTCATTTAATAGGATTATACTATAATCAATAAAAATAAAGTTTTAGGTTTCTTGATAAAACCATTAAAACAAGGTTTAAATAATAATATCCCAAGGATACTTTATGTGATAATACATAGGAATCCCTTAGGGATTATTTCGGAAATCCTTTACCAAATTTATGTGCTTCTTATTTAAATTCATTTTTTCAATACACTTTATCTCTTTCAATTTTATTTATTTATTTAAATTTTTTAATATCATCATAAATTTAGTTAATAATTATAAAAAAAAGTTAATTCACCCTCCCTCTTTCCATCCTTACTCGGACTAATAAAAATAAACAAAACAAAACATAAAATATAAAAAAGAAAAAAAATGAGATAATAAATTTTTTTAATTGAATCAATCAATTTTTATACAACAACTTGATTCATGTTTACCCCCATCAATGATGCTAATAAAACTAATTATATTGATGTTTGATTAATTCTAAATGGCAGGAGAAAGTTATAAATTTTTACACTCAATCTAAAACTAACTACAATGTTGTAACAAAATAAAATCATGACGTTGATATCATGAGAGACTAGAAAGTATCAATTTTATATAATAAACCAAATGTTATATCTTCACAAACTTGGTAGGAATATGAATCAGATTAATCCAATTTAAACTAGATTATTGATTTAAGGAATAATTAAAAAAATAGATAATTGAGATAATTAAGATAGTGAAACCAATATCCAAGGATGATTTTACAAGATGTATTTATCACTTTAATTCATTAATGGGTGGAAATAATTGGAAGAAATATTATTCTAAAATTACCAACTTACTTTGTTAAATTATATTAATTTTAAATATGAAAATATATATATCTTGGTATGAGAAATAATCCAAAAAATAACTTTAAAGTCAATATTAAAATCATAATACAAATAAAAACTACAAAGGATAGATTAATCCACTTTATCACCTTATAGTTACTCCATTAATGAATATATTGTTTAAATATTTATTAAGTAATGAGATAAATTATGTCTCAAGGAAATTTTTATTTAAAATGACATTTTATTAATTAATTTCATAAAATAAATTAAGTACTCATTCTCCTATATTAATCCTACTTGATTATATGAAGTAAGCCACTCATCATAAAATGTAGATCGATAATGAGTGAACCAAATAACATAAAACAAAGAATATAATTAATAAAACTAAATAATAATTTAAAATTAATGTAAAACATACTTGAGTTGAAAATACAAATATAATGCTAGAGTTCCATGATTACATAATTAAAAACCTAAAAATCATAAAAAAATAAATCCTAACTATGGTAGTGTGGGTGACTTATGGATTCTCCCATGTAAGATGATTTACATTTTATATAGATAGATATAAAATATTATATATATTTATAACTATAATATTTTCTCTAATCCTTATCTAACTCAAACTCTTTTAATAATGTCCTAATCCTACTCAAAATCACCAATAAAATTCATCCAAGATTCCCCATATACCACCCCTTAAAGATATAATTGTATCCAAATATGTAGGTCCTTTTATATCTTCATGATTATTTTTTTCATATGTTTCATGCCTCAATTTATTTACCCATGTTTCAATAGTTTTTCTAGAGGCGATACTATAAATTATAGTTTTTCCAATGTAGCATTATAATTCCCCTAATAACCCTGAAATGGAAATATATCCTTAAATATAGCTCTGATAGACCTAAAATTTGAATCAATAAATTTTTTTTAATAATTAATTTCATAAATATATTAATTATAAATTTTTATACGTCTAAAAATCATATGTTTTGAGTAATTTCATTTGTGTTCAATGAAATCATAGTGTGGTGGCCTTTATTCTGATATAATTATCATATCACGGGTCCTTTAAGATTATACTATCCATTATTATTCACTTTATTCTTAATTTATAAAAAATATATATCATTATCTATGGTGAAATGATGATGGTTGTGGTATGATATGATTATCTCCCCTTTATTAAAATTTGAATCTCTAAGGACCACAGTGCAGAATTAGTATTTTCGATCATGATATTATTTTTTTTCTAAAAATATTTAATAATTTATGGAATAAAATAATAATAATTTGTTGTGTGATTATTATTGATATTCCTTTTTACTTATCATTATCTTCCCATGGTGCAGCAACCATTGGTCATAGAATGATCTCATGTGTCTCCTCTAAAGATTATTTTGGATTGCAAATTCATTTTGTTGCATGTGCATCCATCACGGTGCAATTGACTCTAATATTATTCAAGATAATATAAAATAAATCCACTTTTTATTCCTCCAAAGTCACCTCTCAAGTAAATCTAATGTATCTTCCTCAAAAAAAATATTCCATAACAACGTTATAGTGTAGTGTCCCTTTTCATTGAAAATATTTCCTGGAGTTACTCTAATATACCCAACCCAACTTCTAAATTAATCTTTCCTTAATTTATTGATTCCCTAGTTTACTATGATGTAAGGGAATATCGATGTGATAAATTTTGATTACATCATAGTTTCTTTCTATATTCTAATAAAATACTAAACTTGTTATCAAGTCAAATCATGCCTTAATACATAAAAATTACCATAAATAATGAATGAATGACTATTTTTCCCAATAAAAATATAATGGTAATATATATATATATATAATCAATAATTCATATGGATAAAGGAGAATACATGTTAAAAAAGGATAATTTATTTCATAGATTAGTCTCATGGATTTATTAGAAATTATTGGACCAACTAGATTACATGTTGTATAACTTAGCCACATTTTATTATATTTCTTATTTACTAATGATATTTTATAATTATGATTTATATCAGATGGAAAAAATTATTGTAAGGGAAAAAAATATTTTTGTATGTTCTTATAGATGTAAGTGAGTACAATAGAAAACATTAAAGTTATTAAATTACACTTTGTTTTCATACATTGTGATACCTCATGTAACTGATAAAATATATGTTAACTAACTTTGGGTTACATATAGTTTTAAGTATTTTTGTACTTTTATTTTGGAAATTTGGAAAGTTTCGGTGGTATTGTGTGGATTTTTCATGGTTAGTGGAAACTATGTGATAATGGTGAAAGAGGTATTGCAGTGTTTATAGATGTGTTTTTATGGTTGGTGATTGGTTTGAAAATCCATGTAGGAAAACCATAGAGGTTATCATTACATAAGGGTTTCATAAAAAAATTAAATTTACCAAAATAACCATTTTAATTTTAAGTTCATCCTATCCATTTTGTCTCCCTCTCATTCGACTGACCATACCAAGATCTTTACAAGGATCTCCCTCTTTATCCCTTGGATGTTAGACTCCTTACTTCCATATTTGAAGTGTTTTTCTAGATAAATCTCAAATTTTATCATCTTTTCCATATTTCTTTTCTATTACGCCAAGGTTTATCCTTCCCCCATGAATCCAAATGCATTGTTCATTTAATTTTAGGGGTTCAAGTTGGTTCTATCATAGGGTTTTGTTATTTTAGTGTATGAGAAGGGTGATTAATTTCTTTTTTGAGTGTTCTCCATAGAAAATGGTATGTTCAAACTAAGTTGTGATTTCTTTGTGGTAGTTTTTTCTACCTGCTTCCATTATTTTTCATTTAATATGATGCTTGGGTTTCAAAATTCATTTTCTATGGAATTATTATTATTTATGATTCCATTGTTAAGTTTATAAAAATATTTCATCAAAATTTTGGCTTTATATAAATGGATTATTGATGAATTTAAAATGATTTTTTTAAATTCATGTTTTAGAATGTCAATCTCAATAATAAAATTAATAATATCAACTTTTAAATGGTTTTAATGGTAATTGTGGGTATTTATCCTTGGTTTTTTTAAATGAAGTGAAAAAAAAAATTAAAGTTTTTTTTGGAAAGAAATGGGTGTGTTTTCTAATTGGTTTCAAATTAATTTGAAATTATGGCATTTTATTGAAAATGAGTGATGACCGAACTATCATGTATCCCTCATAAAATAGAATTTTAAATGACCTAGAATGAATTATATTTAATGACTAAGATCATATCTCTTGGAATTGGGCCAAGAGACTCACAATCTTAGAAAATATGATTGTTTTTATTGTTTTTATTGTGTTACAATATATCAATAATTGTGTGTGGTTTGATTCATGAAAAAAATAAAGAAAATTAAAAAAAATGAATACAAAAAATTAGGCACCCCATGATTCAAAAATTATGATCCTTAATTATATCAATAATTATACTCATTACGGTAATTTATCTATGTTCAACCCATCTATACACAACATCATTAGATAAATTGGGTGAATCAACATCATATGAAAATATATCTTCTTAATTGGTGTTTTCAAAACTCTATCTAATGAAATAAAACCATGATTATATCTGATATTAAAACTACTAATCCCGTTATACATAAAAAATATGTATAGTGGGTGGGGAAAGGATTTTAGAAATCTTAAATAAAATGGGATAGGGAAAATCATGAGGTATAATTTTCTCCTAAACTCCTAAAACTCCTAAATTCCTAAAATATAATAGAAAATAAAAACAAAGTGTGTATACTTTGTAATCCTTGGTTTTCATCTATTGGGTGATCCTTGGTATAGTCTCTCATTATGAATGAGATCATTAGAATCATCATGAATTTAAAGTGGTATAATCACAAATAAATGTGGAATAAAGGAATAACACAAACCACTTGACCAGAATGAAATTTAATTAAAATTAAATTGTATAAAATAGAGTAAGATCATATGATAATCAAGTTGAGGTTGAAGGTCAAGTAATAAAATATTTAAAAAATAGGGACGATAAAGTATTTATAAACATTAGTGTGACTTCTTCCTCCTAATTCTTGTTTTTTTTTTCTGAGAACTCCCATGATCTTTTCTTCTAATCATGTCTAATTATCAAGGAAAATGGGTGAATATCCTTCTAGTGAGAGGGTCTAAAATCACCTCCTAGCATGGAATTCTTCCCAGAATCATTTAGCGTTCTTCCTTTCATAGATGTGTGACATGTTGAATAGTCGAGTTCTTCCTAATTTAAGTATCCATAAGAGTGTGATTTTAATTTTTAGTTGGTCCTTCCTTATTTTGGGATATTTTGGTTTGAAATCCATGCGGGAACCCCTATACGAGTATGTATTTGAGTACCTTGTTGCAGCTTCACTTTACAATTACATAGTGTAAATCTATCCCTTATGTATCATGTAAAACTTGAAGATTGACTTTATATTGGTTTTTAAGGTACATGTAACCCTTATACATTGCCTGGTATACTCTTACATGAGTCATGTATAACCTCAATATTGATTTTTAAATCAGTAGTTACCCTAACACAGCACATTCTCATCGAGGATACCCTTAAACATCTTGTAGAATTATATTTATTCATTTATCCAACCCTTTCTTATGTGATATTACCTTTAAATATCCTTCACAATTTGTTATTCACCTTTACATAACATCTTGTTTACCATGATGTGGATGTACTTCTCTACGGTTTACCATTATGCAGCATGTGGAGGACCTTTAAATAGTGGTAGTGGGTGAGTTAATTACATTTATGTATCAACGATAGTACCCTTACATGAGTTAAATCTATCAATAGAGAAACATTTACCATATGCAAATGATTACCCTTAGTTGAATTTATCAGATGGTAGAAAACTATATGATTAGAAAAATGAAGTCTTACAATTGGATAATGCATTTTTCATTTTATAAGATAGGTCATTGGAAGTTATATGAGATATGTGGAAAGACATGAAACACCCAAGGAATTCATGTGATCATACCTTTGTTAATTTTTCATCCAGATCCAAATTAATTCAATCTACTCTAGTAAAAATTCAAATGAAATTCCATCCCAAATTCCTATGTTTTCCCCTTTATCATTTTATATATTTAGGCCTTCAACTCATAAAAATCAAATAAATTTTTGTATAAATTTCTCATATTACTATAAAATTTATTTATATCCATGAAACTCATAATTAAAATAATTTCTATAGTTCAATAATAAAATTTAAATATTAATGTATATATTCTCATTTAATTCAAAAATGTATAATACAATTAAAAACCAAACATCAATCCATTTATCAAAATAATTCCATATTACCAATAGTAACTAAAATTTATTAGTTTTATATGTTTTATAAATATTAGGTGTTATAATGAGAAAAAGTTAAAATTAGAAAAATATTAACACTCATCACTTCCCCAAGATTACATTATTGCACTCCTATGCAATAAAATGAATTCAACCATTAAAAGAATTCTCCTACCTAGGTTCAAATACACATACCATAAAAGAGAAATGAAATATTCATCCAATATTTGAAATTTTATACCTCTTATATGAATCTAACTCACTTTATTTATTGAATCCCTATCAAGGTTATATTTATAAGAGTTAAACAAATTATATTTTATTGTAATAAAACATTAATAAGGTTTACTTTCAAAAATCACTCTCCCGCAACTTCCTTATATCAAATATCCCATTTACAACTTCCATGATAGACCAAGAATGATATTCTTATAATTTAATTTCCACTTATTTATTTGGGATCAATATTCATCTCACCTAAATCTATTCATTTTTTATAATTATTCACCTATTGAATTTTTCCAAGTCCTTTTTTTGAAAAGAACTTGTGGGATGTACAACGGAATTTATCAGTCATATGTGGATCCTAATTGATAATTTTACTATAATTTCAAATAAATTATATGACTATATTTTCTTTTGTCTCCTTGAGATTTTCTATTTCACAAATTCTACGTTATCTAGGTTCATGTTAAAAAAATCTGGTTTCCTCAAGTTATATTTTGAATTCCACTTCAAACATTTCAATTAAACTCTTTTTCAAAGTTCAAAAATATAATTTTTATAAAAACAATGGAAAAACAAACTCTGAAATCATGATATTTCAACAATTTTATAATTCATTAAATCATGAAACTTATCATTTATTCATCATCTAGGTTAGAAATATTTGTAATTCAACTTTTTTAATAAAAACCACACCAAAATAATAAAACAAAATAAAAATGTCAACTATAAATTATTTATAGATAATAAAAAATTAAAATGGTCTTATATTGGTCTGAGACCTCTCCAACATTTATATAGAACATCCCATTAAAAAATATTAAAAATTCATTTAATTATAGTAGTTTAAAAGTTATAAAATGATAAACAAAACATGGTGGTTTATTCCCTCCAGGACTGAGTCTACCACTTTCATGGGTCTTTATATATAGCATAAGCTAATATCCTCTATGTCTTCCATTTGCAAACATGTAATTAAAATATAATTCAACATAATAATTTTTATTGTAATGTAGTAAAAATTATGAAAAACTAAAGTAAACTTTCTTTAACCCCAATGTAGGCACTATATTTTTACTTTCTATAGTAAGAACTTCTAGTTAATAGCCTAGATATGATGGTGGTTTTGGTTTCCTAAATAATAACAAACACGTCATATTTTTTAAATATCTATGATGGATAAGTGGACTTGCAGAACCCCACAAAAAGTGTGAAATTTTTCTAGCCCTAAAATGTAAACATAAGAATGTAAAATGGGTAGTAAACAAAATAAATGGGACTCCCTATATTCAATCTTATCCTCCTCCAGTTTATGTTCATGTTATAGTTATAATGGAGAATATCTTTCTATCTCATTCCATTGCATGTTTCTAAAATTTGAGGTTCTTAGTGAGATATTGGAGTAGTTTTAGTGTTGTTTGGAAGATAAAAATAGGATGTTAGACAAATTCATGGGGTGAAGTGTTATTCATGACGTGAGATATTAGTTCATAGACCAAATAGTGATTCATTGATTGAGTTAGGGGGGTTTTTAGTGTGTGATTCATTATAAGAACCACTAGTTCATAGTGTGAATAAATAAAGTGCTAAATTTCTTAAGTCTTCCCTTGAAAATTCAGGATGTGAAATAATCCCAAAATTATGGTATCTAGGAGTTTCATTTTCTAGAAATCTATGAACTCAATATATTCATGACATGACTAGACCATTCATTCAATGAATATAAGAATAGAATATTTCTTTTAAATCTTATCTCACCTTGATTTATCTCAAAACCTTTTAATTTATCCCAACACCAAGAGGTAATAGGTAACCTTCTATGATGTTTTGAATCTCTTTAATCTTGGATTGATCTTTGGATTCTTGTGATAGATTTTAGGTGACCCCCCCCCCCCAACTTATAGTTTCTTCTATATTATGTATTTTTCTTCTTATTCTATCTAAAAATTCTATGGAATTTTCACTCTTTAGTTCACAACATGGTTCCTTTAATATTTGATGTAATTTCCATGATGGGGAATCCATAAGGTCAATAGATTCCTTAAATTATTGGTGATCATAGATCAACACATGTTATTCAATTCTTTTCAGAAGAATGTTAAAAGTATTGAGGTGGGGTATTCTTTTAATCTCAATTAATTTGAGTGAAATTGTGGATTTATCATTATTTATCTCTTTTTTTATTATTGAAACTAACCTTAATTAAGATTAAACTGAAATTAACAAAATAATTAGTTTTGGGTAGAATTGATTATATATGTTTTCACTATGTTAAGGGTTTACCTCTTGATTTTATAGATAGTGTGCTATCTCTTATTGATTTTGCAGTTTGGAATGTTTATTTATGATTTGAAATTGGATAAATAACCCATATATAAAAATTCTTGATGGACTAATTAAATAAATGGGTATCATTAAAGTGTTATCATTCTAACTTATAGATGATGGCAATTGGATTTACAATTGAAGGATATTTAAATAGTGTATTCGTTATTGATAGTTGATGTATTGAGTTGTTTTTTGGATGCAACATATGTTAAAAGAATAATTTAATTTAATATGGAAGAGAATTTTTTATTTAATAAATATAATTATATGGGGATGAGTGATCCAGTTTTCCTATAAAGTCTGGATGCCATGGTTTTAGGGCATAGATTCCCTGTTGATTGTTTTTTTTCGCTATTTCCTTTTGTTTTTTCTCTACATTTAGACAATTTTATGTGACTTAATGTTATCCTAGGGTGTCTAATGGTTTTTTTTAGGAATGGGTGGGGGTTCCCTAGGTTTTGGTAGCAATTGGGTCCAGTGAAATCATGATAAAAGTTAGTATATATAGTGCTATCCAAATAGCACTAGGGATGATATAGTGAATTGAAGTTAGGATTTCTTATTGTTAGATTAATTGAAAGGATATTTGTTTATATGTTAAATATTATAACCCATGGGTTTGGCTGTTCTATGGTTGATTCTATATAATTGGTTGGTAATTTTTTAATGTGAATTTTTAATAGAAATAATTAACATGAAGTCTCCTACTACATTTTTTTCTTAAAGGATATCTAGTCCTTAGTAGTGGAATTCAAGTGTCTGAGTAATGATATATACAATTGAGGTTAATTCTATGTTTTTCCCATAGTTTGTTTTGTGAGTTATATATATTTCTAATGTAATTTAACTTCACACATTTCCCCACAAATGTATGTAGGGTGACCAAAACTCAATGGACTATGGGGAGTATTTTACTCAACATCTAGGTTAGTGATGAAAGATGGATGGCTACCCCCACTTTCCCCACTCAATTATCCTGAGAGTATTAAATTAGGGTATTTGTAGATGATTCCTTCTCATGTATTTGTGTAGAGGGATGTAATGGATTGTGGTTATTTCACACACATGTATCTCCGGATATAGTAACCTATGTATTATTATAGGTATAATGTGTATATGTTGTATTGGCTTAAGTTGTGGTACATTGTGTACGGGATGTGGTGGATCTTGGAGGTCTACTTGGTTAATATCTAGAGGTGATTATGTTAATGATGAGGTTATATAACACATGGGGTGTGGGTTTTTATGTAGATTCTTATGAGCCATATGGCTTTTTAGAGAGAGGTGGATCATAGCATGCTATATTATGGAAATATTCCATACCAGTAGGGAACTAGTAGCAAGGTACCATCACTTTTATATTATATTGGATATTATTTTATTAATTGTATTGAATACTTTTTTGGAGATCCATGGTGAGGCTGGAGATTTAGAATACCTGATTAGGTGATGATTTAGTTTCATTATTTATTCGTTGGGATTTAACAAGGTTTCATCACTTTTGTATAAGAGGCACCAAGGAGGATCCAACTGAGTAAAATTATTATTCTCACCCTATTTATATATAAACTATCGTTAAAGTCCTTGGGAGCTGTTTAGAATTTAGGATAGACATTACTATCTCATGGAATTTTTTAGGTGTTGTTTTCAATTCGAGGTCATTGCCAAGGTTTCTTTTATAACTTTTAGTTTCTTTTATAGTCATTATAATTATATGATATTAAATTTTTTCATTAGAAAATTATATTTGTTATGAGTTGGAGTTTTTTGTGGTATTATCTTATCTCAATTTCTTTGTGTTCATTTTAGAGGGTAATGCCTTCAATATTTTTGTATGATATACCCTCGGTGCTAGTCACCAACCCATGGTTAGTTGTAGGTAATCTTTGGGCATCATCATCTCCCTTCATTCATTTTTAACATGGCAGGGTAAACTTTGGTGGGAGGGTTTATTGAAAAAGTGGTATCAAAGGATGGTTGAGTGATAGGAAGGAGGTTCGAGGTGGGAACTGGTGAGGACTACATGTTCTGGTATTGAAACTATTTCAGTTGAGTTTATTATGTGATGTAAAAAAGGGAGACAAGCTAGTACATGGGTATTCAGGTCCCCATGTGATCTAAAGAAAGTACCTTGATGTATACTGGTGCTATTAATAGAAGCAATACTTGTTGTGTGGAAAAGACCTAGGAAATGATCATGCATCATTATTTTTTATGCTGGTGTTTGAATTATGTAGAATTTGGGGTTAGGTGGAAACTTAATAACCAAATTTTAACTATTCCATATTCTATTTTTAGGAGTCTCTAACCATTTTTTATTCTATAGGAATTGTTCCAAGTGTACATCCACATCAGGTTCATGTCGAATATGTTCATCAAGATGTTCCAGAATATCATTAAAATATATAGGTTGATGGTGACTATACTAGGAGGAGGAAACTATGATATTTTTACAACCATAGTCCATGGAAATTTAAGGGATCCATTTCAGACTCGGTGATAAAGTACCGGTTGGTGGTGGTGGATATATCCTTTAGTTTGATTTGTTCTTAGAAGGAGCACTGGGTTTTGTTGTTAATGGATATGCAATATAGGGAAACCAAAAAGTGGTGGCTCTTGTTCCTCAAGGATCATAATTATTTGGATTTTTCAAGGGAGAAGTTCCTAGATAAGAATCAAGTTTAGTTCCCATATTTTACCATAATGGTGGATAGTATCAAAGAGATCCTTACCCTTTGATAAGGAATCTCCAGCATCAGGGAGTTCAAGATCCATTTTGGTAACCTTTTTCAATATGATTCAGACCATCTTGAATATGGATAGGTCAGGGAGAGGAATTTAGAGGAGGATTTATATCTATAGATCCAATGATAGGTCACACCATTTATGATTCCAGCATATCTCAAGGTACTAGAAAGGATAGATATTTTTACTGGATGTTGGTTAGTACCAAATAATCTCCAAAAGGGGGTTTTCTAGATTCTCTACACAGAATATTTACATACTGGGGTTCCTAGTTTCTAGAATATAATGTTTTTCATATAGATAGAGGTATATCATAGACCTCTTAATCTCATATCAATATAGTTGGAATCTCTTAGGCTCCAACCAATGTAATATATGTTTTTTTACTTTTGGAGAACTTGTTCATTAGTGGTTGTAGTGCCCGAACCTTCTTAGCAGATAGTGTGTGGTTAGTGGTTCACTACCAGTTTTTTTATTTTAGGGGTATCATCCCAAAGCATAGTTCTCCAACTTATGATCGGTAGATGGGAGAGGTGGTTGAAAAATGAAAACCCTATGATTCTCCTCATCATCATATAGAATATAAAATCTAAGAAAGTAGTTTTAATTAGGGTTATAGAGTTTAGAGATCATGTTGTGGTTAGATTCATTACCAATAATATCTAGTTCTAAGAAATTAAAATGTTGATCAAGGTACCATTTACATTTATTATATTTTGGTGCATTTATTTTTTTAATCAATAACTATAACTCATTAATTTAAACTTCCTTAATACATTATTTGATACTCGAGGTGGAGAGGATTCTAGTGCCTTTGGAATTGATGATTCTAATTTAATGTTGATAAAATATTTGTTAAGTGTATGGATACTATTATCTAGTGATGGGGAATCACCGCTACTGGGGAGACTTCTTACCTTTGTAGATACAACCATATAATATCATCATTTTCATGGAATCGATGTATTCAGGGTAGAATATTCTGTATTTCTTCTAGATATGGACTCTATTATATAATGATGAAGAATATTTTATTATGTTTTTTGGTGATTGAGTCCCTCTAATGGTTTAGAGTCATGTTCACACCTTGTCTTATTTGATTTTCAATTTGACAATGAGTTCATTTTAAGTTAAGTTGGTAGTGTTTCAAAGGTTTTTAGAAGTATACTCTAATGTATTTTCTAAATATGTTTTATTGATACCCCCTAGATGGGAGATCAAGTTTGGAATATAGTTATAGTTAGGAACTTATTCAATATATATGCCTCTATAAAGGATGGATCCTTTTCAGTTGTGGGATTTGTAGATACAGATCAATGATCTCTTGCAACAAGGACTTATTTAATCAAGTCTGTAACTTTGGGGTTCTCTGGTTTTGTTCACAAGGATGGTCAATGGAATTATGTGCCTTTATATCAATTATCTTTTTCTCAAATAAGGTGAAAATGAAGAATCTATATCCTCTTCCATGAATAGATGATCGATCAATTGAATGGGTCTAGTTAGTTCTTAAATATCAATATATGGTTGGGATATCATCATATATAGTTAAATAATTAAGATATTCTGAATACTTTTTTATAATGTTTTTTTGGGAATTAGAATTTAATTTTAATTTTGTTCAGTATAATAAACACACCATCCATATTCATGGGAATATTGAATGTAGTTTTTTGAGATTTTTTGGTTCGATTATTGGTGTTTTTTATCATCGATATCCTTGTTTACTTCGTGTTTGAGGACGATCGTGTTGAGAATTACATGATATTTTAGAATTTATTCTTCATTGGTAACTGTTCCAAATGATTTTAGTGGGTAATTTATAGTCATGTGATGTTTTTTTGTGGAATTCCATGTCCCATAAAGTAGTAGTGATGGATCCTTTAAAGATCAAGGTGGTTATTTGTTAGGCATCCCCCAAGACTGTTGTAAATGTGTAGAGTTTTCTCAGTCTGGTAATATATTATAGGAGGTTCATACCTAAATTCTATTATATTATGACTCCTATGATATCCTTGACCAGATAGGGTCAAGAAATATAATATGTTGGATTATGTTAGGGTTCATTCAAGAATCCCAAGGAGAAGTTGGTTAGGGTCCTCGTTCTTCAATTCCCATAAAAGATACTTCAGTTTGAGATTTACTATAATGCTTCACATTTTAGATTCGGTATCATCTTGATATAAAAAAGGGTGGTTCTTTCCTATGGGTCATGGTAGTTATAACCCCATAAACATAACTATTCCATCCATGTTTACAAGATACCAGTAATTTTGTTTCCTTAAAGTAGTGGTGACACTACCATATTTTTGAATGATTTATTGTTTTCACTAATCACAAGATCCTAAGTTATAACATTTCCCATCATGGCCTAAACATTTGAAAACTAAAGTGTGTGGAATTATTTTAGTAATATAACTTCAATATTTCTTATACACTATTAAATGGAAATTTTGTAGATAATTCACTAATTATGAGGTCATGAAGTGGTGTTGTGCATGAGTCTAGGGATTCATGGAGATTTATTAAAGAGATCTCTATGGTGAACCTTTTTATGGAATATTTTTCTAGTAGAGTATATGTTTTTAAAATCTTGGTACATTCATCTTTGTCATAGTAGGTTCGTGTATCGAAAGATTAATTTTATTGTGGTGATGCCCGAATGGGTATTCTGAGGATGATCAATATTGGGTGTTGTTTCAAGGAAGTATTTTCATTACTTTGGGGTTTCATGTGTTGGTTCTATGAAATTTCCATGGATCACCCTAAGATATACATCCTCGAATGAAAAATATGTATTATTATCTAAGGGGTCATTTTCAGTGGCTTGGTATTAAGTGTTCATCTGTAGAGTTTTTGACCCGATGTTTAGTATACCAGAAGGTGAAGGTTGAACACTCAATTCAGAATGGTTTTCTCTAGTTGTTAAAAGTACGTATGTGTAAGTGGGAGGAAATTTCAATATAATTTTTCACCATATAACCTCAAGATCAAGGTGGATATGATGATATATGGTTGATAGTGGACCACTAGACAAAATTGGCTTATATCTTAACAATAAACGGGTTGATATTAGAAGAGGGTTTGTTGAGGAAGTATTTGGAAGAGGTGGTGAGGCATTATGGATTCCCAAGGATGATCATCTGTGATAATGATCCTCATTTTACCTCTAGGTTATAAAGATTTCTTTGAAATGATTTTGGATTTCAGTAGTCCCTCACCACTACTTTTCATCCATACATTAATGTTCATATAGAGTAGTCCATCAAGTATTTTTAAGATATGTTGTGCACTTATGTCCAAGATTTTTGAGATTCATCGACGAGACACCTACCCATGGTCAAGTTTACTTACAAAAAAATAGTTTTCAATGCACTAGAATCTGTGGATCCATTTGAATATTTGTATATACAATATTTCCATTATCCATGAATATATAATTGGGTCATATAGACATAAATTCTTAGGTTACAACTATCATTGAACATGATGTAAATTTTTCCACAGATTTATGGGTGGATGAAGGTGGTCCAAGATCATCAAAAGTCCTATGCTGACCATAGGAGGAGACATATGGAGTTCAACATTATAGATCAGGTGTTATTAAATGTGACTCCAATTCATTGGAATTAAATGTTTGATCATGGTAGTATTCTTTCTCCCTATATTTATGGGACTTTGTAAGTGTTGGGACATATTAGATCCATCGCTTATAGGATATCACATCCCCCATAGATGAGTTGGAATTATGTTGTTTTTCACATGTCATTAAATGTTTAATCTTGTTATTGTGATTATCATATCATAAATTTAGTTGATACTGACATTGATGATGATAAAACATTCAAGGATTATCCCATGGATATTCAAGACCATAAACATAAGGTGTTGTGTGGATGTGTTATTACCGTAGTTTTTATCTTATTGTGACACGATGGTGTGGAGGAGAGAACTAGGGAACATGATTCTCATTTTTTTGATTAGTATACCAATTTTTTTATGAATGATTCCTATTTTTTAATGAATTTATCTTACCATTAACATTTATCTAAATTATTAGATAACTATCTATTCCTTGGTGCCTTGTTTTAATCCTTCTTCTTGTTTGAGAGGTATCACCCCCGGTAGAGTGTTTCATAGTTTTACACCTTATTACTATTAGTGATATTTTTGTGTTCCTATGATAGTGCTATTATTTAGAATAATGTCATTGTTTGGTCATTCAGGAAACCCATTTTTCCTTTCCCTGCCCTTCAGTTTTGGTTTTAATTCTATAGGGTGAGAATTTTTTAATATGAATCTTATGTAAGGTACTCGATCCTTCTCGACTACTCCTTTATATATTTCCAAATTATGAGGTTCTTGTATGACGTTTATAAAAGTTTTTCTAGATTTTGGGAGAATAAAATTTTTTCTAGATAAATCCATGGTAGGAAGTGTTATTCAAAATGTGGGAGAGTAGTTTATGGACTAAATGGTTATTCACAATTTGAGTGGGGGGTTCACAATGAATGATTCATGAAATGAATAATTAGTTCCTGTAATAAATGGATAAAGGTCCATATTTCATGAATATTTCCCAACGATTCATGATATGAACATGAAATTTAGGACATGAGTTAATCCTAGGTTTATCAGATATCTATGATTATTTTTTTAACATTCCTTGAACTCAATAAATTAATGGCATGAATAACCCATTCACATCAAGAATGTATGTTGGGAAGAGTGCATATAAATCTTATAACACCCTTGATTTCTCTCAAAAACCTCTAAATTTATCTCAACCCCAAGTTTCCATAGTTTCTCTATAACGACCCATACTTTATATACATTGTTATTACATTAGAATTGAAGCATACTTATTACAAAATATAATAAAACCCTGATAGGGCCGTAAAGGTATAGTGTCTTTAGAAACTGGGAAACATAAACAACTGGTTCATAAATCATCTACATTGTCTCCCATTTATTTCATCATATCTAGAGTCCCTTTTGGAATATCCTACTTAGTACCCTTCTTCCTGACCTGGGGAATAGAAAACATACAAAAGGGTGAGCTCAAATGTTCAGTAAGGGTAAACAAAAGAAATATCAATCATATCATATTCATAAGAACATAACATTTTGAAAATCTTAACCTGCAAAAGAGAACATAATATCATAACATGGGATAAATCATAGTAGTGAAATATAATCCAAATAATCATAACTTAAAACATGAAACATTGTTTCATACACACATAATCATATAAAATCCTTTCTTATTAGTCCAGACTCATCGCCAATACTATCATAGCGGACAAAGTCTATTTCTGAACCGAGTTCACTCCTCGTTCCAGTCCTGTATCACTGAACTGGTTTAACTTATCATTCCAGCCATGTCTATATCATGAGATATAAATATTTACCCAATTCATTTGAGAGAGATATAGGTCCCACCCATCTCATAATGAAACCATTCTTATGTGTGCCACAAAATCATAAACCATACATCATATCATAACCATGTAATAAAAATGGGATTCATAAACATCATGTCCATCAAAACATAATCCATATAAAACAAATGGATGTCATTTCATCATAAAAAAAGTGAAACCATGTAAATCATAGAGACATTATACTTGAAACATACTCATATGAAATAATTTCATCTTAGATGGAAAATGGTTTTGATACAACACTTGAAATGAATTCTTGAGTAAAATATCCTTTCTTATTTAAAATCATTTTCATTTCAAAAAATGCCATGCAATTTTAAAAAAAATGATTTTTTGAAAATAGACATGAAATCTGGTAGAGTAAGCTTCATGAAAATAAGGCATTATAAAATCGTAAAAATCTGTTCATGCCGTATAAGTTAAGAATAAACATTCTTCTCGTACTTTGGCCAGAAAAGTCAAAAAGTACCTTGTACTGAAAATGACAAAATATTCCTTTCATATAGTTTATTAAAATACACCGATAGGTAAAATTGTATTTAATGAATTTTATGAGGATAGAAATAATATTACATTTTGACGAAACATGGATGTGGATGATAAATATGTCTTAGTAAAAACCGAAGTATAAACAATCTCAGATAAAAATTGAGATTGCAATATTTTCCCTTACCTTGGGTCTGATATGCTTTGTACGTATCCGAACCTCCTGTATAATGATTTAAACAATGTCATTGACTTATTCCAGAATCATATTCATTGTTACTATATCATATATAGTCATATTCTTATATTCTTATTAGTAATATTTCATTGCTACTTGTTATTCGCGTGTTTATTGCTTTATGTTCTTATGTGTGTTTTGTCAAATAAATTCTTCTTACTATTTTTAGGTTATAGATACATAATTTATAGAATGGTATTTGTATAATTTATATAATATTTATTCTTTCAATTCGTTTATATAGTCATGGTTTAATGAAGATCATGTAGAATGAATCACATCACACCGTGGAGACGGTAAGCCGTACGTACGCACGAGCGACGATATTGTTCCCATGATTGTGTAAATGTATTGAAGTGTATGGTGTATAATATTTTAGAATCAATATCACTTTACAATAATAATATATAGTTATTTCTTCCATTATTATACCCATCCAAGTAAGGTGGTGGTGGAAAAACAGATTACACCACGGCGTGGAGACGGTATTCTGTACGTACGCACGCATGGTGATTTCGTTTTCCATAGGATAGATGGAAGGTGAAATATGGTTGTTTCATATTTATAATAACATATAAGTATATTAGTGATACTGATGTTATTACTTTATTATTAAACAACAAAAGAAGAGTAATTATAAGAAGAAATGAATTTGAAAGAATCGGTAAAGTATATTACCTCTTCTTCGACATGCCTATTTGAAACCTCCTCTTAGGATACTAAAATTGGTCTTTGAATAAAACCAGGACCTCTAGTATGTTTCTTGGGAATTTTAGAAGGGAAATGGGAAGGGTTTTTCCGATCTTGAATGCTCAAATTTGTGAAAGTAGGGGAGGGGGGAGGTTCCCTTTATAAGGGAGGAGAGAGGCACCTTTGGAAACATAAGAAATATTAATTTATAAAAAAATCCAAATCCCACTTAAAAACCTCAAAAAATGACTCAAATACGAATATAGATGAGATAGGGTTGTGATCTCATCAACCAATAAAATTTAGACAAGTTGGGAATTTATTTTAAACATTATCAACTTGATTTATCCATATTTAATCTATTTAATTTTATTTTTGGTAATAATATTCTAAATTTTAAATCATTATAAATAATTACTTATATGTTTTTAATTGTCCATAATTGTATACTTTACTATATTTTAGACCATATAAATATTAATTTATAATTTTTAAATATATTTGTGATTTTTAAAAAAATTTATAATATGTAATTTTTATAAAATAAGAATAGTGTCAATTTTGACACTATTCATTTATTTTAATTTAAATAAAATATAAAGAGAGGATATTTTCTAACTAAAAGATTTAATAGATTCATAACATTAAATTTTTATCTATAAAATTAGTGTAGCACATTTAATAGTTCATATAATATTTATTTTAATACTTTTAAAATCATTTATTTGATATTTCAATAAATAAAATAATTTCAACATCACTATTATGTCATAATTAATGATAATTATTTAATCCATAAAAATTATAAATAAATTCATATGATGTAGAAAATTTTATTATCTTTCTGGGGACTATTTATATCTGATGTTTTATGAAGTTTCTCACTAAATTAAAATTACTACACTTATAAGATTTCAGAGAGTGACATGTTGTCACTTTCTTTGGTTTTAAAAATAATTATATTATTTCATAGTCAAAAGTCCGTGAAATGAATCTAGTCCATCCCTTAGGTGATATGGGTCGACTTTTATTCATCAAATAGTATTTTGGCAAGTGTTAGGGTAATTTTATAATCTTATTTTTACCCTTAATTACCTGATTTACCTTTAACTGTAGAAAATAAAAATTACCGTAGTTACTATTCCTAACATCAAAAAAAATAAAAGTAACCTATTAACATAATTTGGACACACTTAATCCAAATATGGAATCTATTTTTCAAAATTCAAAACACAGAAGTTGCAGTAATTAATTTAAAATTAATCCTGTTGTTAAGAAAATGGGTTTTAAAAGTTAAAACATTGCCAAAGATTGAAATGTTTTTACCTATGAATTCAATGTAAAATTAATGCCAATGACATAAATTATATTAAATGGTAAAAATATATTCTATTTATACTTTAAAACCATTCAATATTATAATTTAACCATATCAATTGCGATGAAAAATATTTGTTTTTAATTAAAATATAGCGTGTTTTTACTATTCATTAAAATATGAAAGTTATCGGAATAATATGAAAAATTTATACAAAGTAAATTTTTATATCCTGATTCAAAAGAATAATTTTATTTTTTCAAATTGAAATTATAAACCTTTCAAAAACTATATTTAAAGTGGGTGCTCCATCAAAAGGCAGAAAAACTGTATTTTTTGAAAAAAATACTTATTTTACACGAAAAAATTATTTTGTTAACATACCGTGTTTTAGAAAATGCGTAAGATAAAAAATAATGTTATAAAATTCAAAATCTAGTTAGTACTATTCATAACGGCTATTCCATAAAAATATTATAATAAAATATCATTGTTTAGTGAAATCTGGTATTGCGTACAACACACGCTATCGAGGAAGGTCACGATTGTGTGTAACAAAAGCCAAGCCAGTGTTGTGTATAGTGAAAGATTAGTTTTGTGTTGCAAATAACATAAGACATAAAAAATATATTTCTCATAAAATATATGTGGGTTACATTCTACCCACCTTAAAATGAATTTCTCCCTCGAAATTCATCACTTTGTAGCAAATAGATGAGGATACCTCTCCCTCATCATATCCTCAAGCTCCCATGTAGATTCTTCTAATTGGTGGTTCCTCCATAACACTTTCACCAAGCGAGTAGTCTTGTTCCATAGAACTTTTTTTCTATGATCCATAATCTCTATCGGTTGTTCTTCATAAGAAATATCTTGCTCTAGTGGTACAACTTCTGAGCTTAGTAAATGTAAAGGATCGGGTTTGTACTTTCTCATGAGAGATATATTGGAACACATCTTGAACTTGAGAGAGATTCAGTGGAAGATCCAATCAGTAAGCTACCTTCCCAACATGATCCAGTATTTCAAAAGGACTGATATACCTAGGGCTCGGCTTTCCCTTCTTTCCAAATATCATTACTCTCTTCCAAGGAGATATTCGTAAGAACACTTTATCAACCACTTCAAACTCTAGGACTTTTTTTCGGTTATCAGCATAACTTTTTTGTTGACTCTGAGCTGATCTTATGTGTTGTTGAATAGATCGGAGCTTTTCTTCCATCTCATCAACAAGATCAGGTCCTAATAGCTTTCTTTCCCCAACTTCATCCCAGCAAGTTGGAGTTCAGCATTTCTTTCCATAGAGAGCTTCATAAGGAGCCATCTGAAAACTGGAGTGAAAGCTATTATTATAAGAAAATTACACCAAAGGTAGGTGTTGATCCCAACCACCTTTGAAATCCATAGATAAAGCTCTCAAAATTTCTTCTAGAGTTTGAATTTCCCTCTCAGACTGACCATCTGTCTGAGGATGATAAGCAGTGCTGAAACTCAACTCTGTATCTAGAGTATACTGAAGACTTCGCCAAAACTTCTAGGTAAACCTCAGATCCTGATCAGATATAATGGAAAGTGGTAATCCATGTGATCTTACCACTTCCTTTACATATATCCTGGCAATCTGATCCATAGATAAATATTCTCTAATAGCAATGAAGTGTGCCGACTTCGTAAGAAGATCAACTATAACCCAGATAGCGTTATTGCCTTTCGATGTTTTAGGAAGTCCAGTGACAAAGTCCATAGTGATGTTTTTCCATTTCCATTATGGTATGAGTAATGGTTGTAACATCCCCTTAGACTTCTATCTCTCAACTTTAACTTGCTGACAAACCAAGCATTGAGAGACATATTCAGCAACATCTCTTTTCATGTCATCCCACCAGAAGTAATCTTTCAGGTCCCTATACATCTTAGTTCTTCCAGGATGAATAGAGAATGAAGAACTATGAGCCTTATCCAGTATCTCCTTCTTTAATTCTAGGATGGTAGGAACACAAACCCGATTCCAGAACCTTATTATTTCATAATAATCAATGTGAAATTCAGGAACATTTATCACCTTCTTTTGTAACTCTACATCTTCTTTTCGCGCCTCTTTAATCTTCATATGTATAGAAGGTTGAACATTCATTTGAGAAAGATAATATTTCCCCGCTTCCATTATAATTCCAAGATCCATCCTTTGTAAATCCATAAATTTGGATCCTTTGTGATCCTCATCATGGATAAGCTAGCATGGTCTTGTCGACTTAATGCGTCTGCCGTCTTGTTTTCTTTCCCGGGGTGATAATGAATTGAGTAGTCGTAATCCTTAGTCAGCTCCAACCATCTTCTTTGGTGCATATTCATCTCCTTTTGTGTGAAAATATACTTTAAAATTTTATGATCAGTATAAATATCACACTTTTCACCATAAAGATAATGCCTCTATATTTTTAATGCAAAGATTACCGCAGCTAACTCCAAATCATGAGTTGGGTAATTTTTCTCATGGATTTTCTACTATCGTGAGACATAAGCTATCACCATATCATTTTTCATGAGAACACACCCCAATCCCTTCTTGGATGCATCACTGTAGATCACAAATTTTTCTCCACTACAAGGCAGTGTGAGCACAGGTGCACTGGATTACCTTCTTTTTAACTCCTTGAAATTCTCTTCACACTCCTCCATCCAAACAAACTTAACTCCTTTTCGAGTCAACCTGGTGAGTGGATTAGATAATCGTGAAAAATCTTTCACAAAACGTCGATAATATCCATCCAAACCAATAAAAATTTGGATCTCAGTTACTGTTCTTAGTCTCGACCATCTTTCAATAACCTCTATTTTTGATGGATCCACTGATATCCCCTATTTTGAGATTATGTGACCCAAAAATGAAACTTTTTGAAGCCAAAATTCACACTTGGTAAATTTGGCATAAAGATTCTCCTTTCTTAGGGTCTTTAATACAATTCTCAAGTGATCTTTATGTTCTTACTTGCTCTTTGAATAGACAAGAATATTATCTATAAATACTACCACAAACTGATCAAGATAGTCTCTAAAGACTCTATTCATCAGATCCATGAAGATAGTTGGGGCATTAGTAAGACCAAATATCATCACTATAAATTCATAGTGTCCATACATTGTACAGAAAGATGTCTTTGTTATATCCTGTTTTTTGACCCTTAATTGATGATACCCTGAACGAAGATCAATCTTGGAAAGTATTGATCTCCGCGTAGTTGGTCAAATAAGTCATCAATGTGTGGGAGAGGATATTTTTTCTTGATAGTGATCTTGTTAAGTTCTCGATAATCAATGAAAAGTATAATTGATCCATCTTTCTTCTTAACAAAGAGAACAGGTGCTCCCCAAGGTGACGCACTAGGGAATATGAATCCTTTATCATTATTCTCTTGAAGTTGCTTCTTCAATTCCTGCAACTCAATTGGGGCCATTCTATATGCTGTCTTTGAAATAGGCATAGCACCCAGTATGAGTTCTATTGAAAACTCAACTTCACGATTTGGTGGAAGACCTAGAAATTCCTTCAGAAATACATCATCAAAATCCCGTAAAATGGGCATATTCTTAATCGTGAGTTTCTCTCCAACCATTTGAGATAAATAACCTTAATTTATTGGAATCAAGACCCATAAGATGGACGAAATTTCCACTGGAAGGTTATGTTCATCCTTGCATCGATAGATGATAGTAGATTGATCGGGAATATTAAATTTTATTTCTCTTATTTGGAAATTAATATGAGCTCCATATAAAGAAACCCAATACATTCTAAGAAACACATCAAATTCCACTATATGAAGGATCACAAGATTTTCAGGAAGCACTTTCCCACAAACTTCAATCGGAGAAGAATTGTAAACTTTTGATGTGACTGTTGTTCCATTAAGGTTTGTCACAGCTAACTCAGCATCTAACTGTTGAGGTAATACATCGATACCCTTAGAAAAATCTTCAAAAATAAAAGATTGGTTGGATACAGAATCAAATAAAACATTTGCTACTTTAGAATGGATGGTAAGTGTACCTTTCACCACTTCATTATCATACTCCACATCACTGATAGTAATTGCATGTGACTTTCCTTGTTCTTTTTCCTTAATAGTTTGTTGATGTCGATCGTCATCAACAACCCTTGGATTTGGGATTTCATTGGCATAATGCCCCATCTCCTTTCACTTGAAACATTTAAGTAATGGAGGTGAATTCAATGTATCCCTTTCTTTGTTCGCATCATTAGACATCTTCGTCCCATTATTTTGACATTCAATTCCTCAGTGACCTTCCTTTACAAACTTAAAACATTTTATTGTCCCTTTAAGACAATTCCCTCCATTTTTCTTTCCACAATTTGAGCATAAAGGAAAACTCATCTTCTTTTCGGTGTGGTCTTTAGATTTTCCTTTGAATTCTATTTTCCTCTTCTTATCAAACCCATATGACTGATGGGTTACTCTAATATTTATATCAACCTTGAGAGCACATTGAAAAATTTCCTCGTAGCTATTGAATTCCATTATGGTTAACACCCTTTGAAGACTCGGTTTCAAGCCACTAAAGAATCGATCGATTTTACTCTTAGGTTGGATAATAATTCTGGAAGTGTACCTTGCAAGTCTTGTAAAATTTTCTTCTTAGGTACCAACAGATTCATCATCCTTTTGCTTCAGTTCAAGAAACTCTTTCTCTATCTTTGTTTGAAGAATATTATAGAAGTACTTATTGAAGAATAAGTTCTTGAACTCGTCTCATTCCATGGACTCAATTTCATCTCTTTGCCGCATATTCTTGATAAGATTCCACCATTGATCAGGTTCACCTTTAAAGTGATATACTGCTAAGATGACTTTATCATGCTCAGAACATTGAAAGAGTGAAATTATCTTTTTAGTGGTACTGATCCATTATTCACCCACTAATGGATCAGAAGGCCCACTGAATGAAGGTGGACGCTTTCTCATGAAGGATTCAATAGAATGTTGCTCCTTCCTTTGCTCGTTGGGAAGTCCTTCATGATTCATAGCTTGCGAAAGTTGGGTGAGCATGGCTACAAGATTTTTCATTCCATCTCCCATAACGTTTGGTTGCTCAGGTGGAAAATCATCGCATATTTCATCACATTCAGCATTAACACGGTTTTTTCGGGTTCCATCCATTGACTAAAACCAAGAATCATAGTGTGAGAAACATTAATTACAGTAGGAAAACCATATAATCAGTAATAAAATTTCACACTTTAGGTATTATCATAGGTTATTCATGGACATTTATAAAACACTAAGATTATGTTTTATGCTTAGACATATCCTTAAGGTTCTTACGAAGGTTTTCACATCCTAGTTTCCAAAGGTTGACTACACATTTCCTCTAATACCAACAATAACGACTCATACTTTACATACATTGTTATTACTTCAAAATTGAAGCATACTTTTTACAACATATAACAAAACCCTGATAGGACTATATAGTTATAGTGTCTTTAGAAACTGGGAAACATAAAAAACTGGTTCATAAATCATCTACATTTTCTCCCATTTATTTCATCATATCTAGAGTCCCTTTTGGCATATCCTACTTAGTACCCTTCTTCCTGACCTGGGGAAAAGAAAACATACAAAAGGGTGAGCTCAAATGCTCAGTAAGGGTAAAAAAAATAAATATCAATCATATCATATTCATAAGAACACAACATTTTGAAAATCTTAACCTGCAAAAGAGATCATAATATCATAACATGGGATAAATCATAGTAGTGAAATGTAATCCCAATAATCATAACTTAAAACATGAAACATTGTGGAATAAACACATAACCATATAAAATCATTTCTTATTAGTCCAGACTCATTTCCAAGACTATCATAGTGGACAAAGTCTATTTCTGAACCGAGTTCACTCCTCGTTCCAGTCCTGTATCACTGAACCGGTTTAACTTGTCGTTCCAGCCATGTCTATCTCATGAGATATAAATCTTTACCCAATGCATTGAAGAGATATATTGGTCCCACCCATCTCATAATGAAACCATTCTTATGTGTGCCACAAAATCATAAACCATACATCATAGCATAACCCAGGTAATAAAAATGGGATTCATGAACATCATGTCCATTATAACATAATCCATATAAAACAAATGGATATAATTTCATCATAAGAAAAGTGAAACTGGGTAAATCATAGAGAAATTATACTTGAAACATACACATGTGAAATAATTTCATCTTAGATGGAAAATGGTTTTGATAAAACACTTGAAATGAATTATTGAGGAAAATATCCTTTCTTCTTTAAAATCATTTTATTTTCACAAAATTCCATGCAATTTTAAAAGAAAAGGGTTTTTTTGAAAATATTCATGAAATCTTGTAGAGTAATCTTCATACAAATAAGGCGTTATAAAACAGTAAAAATATGTTCATGCCGTATTAGTTAAGAATAAACATTCTTCTCGTAGTTTGGCTGGAAAAATTAAAAAGTACCTCGTATTGAAAACGACAAAAGATTCATTTCATATCATTTACTAAAAATACACCAATAGGTAAAATTGTATTTAATCAATTATAGGAGGATATAAATAATATTAATTATTGACAAAACATGTATTTGGATGATAAATATGCCCTAGTAAAACAGAAGTATAAACAATCTCGGATAAAAATTGAGATTGCAAGAGTTTCCCTTACCTTAGGTCTGATATGATTTGTACGTATCTTAACCTCCTGTATAATGATTTAAACAATGTCATTGACTTATTAAAGAATCGTATTCATTGTTAAGATATCGTATATGGTCATATTCTTATCTTCTTATTAGTAATATTTCATTTCTACTTGTTATTCGCGTGTTTTTTGCTTTATGTTCTTATGCGTGTTTTGTTGAATACATTATTCTTCATATTTTTAGGTTATAGATACATCATTTACAGAATGGTATTTGTATAATTTATATCATATTTATTCATTTAATTCGTTTTTATAGTCATGGTTTAATGAAGATCATGTAAAAAGAATCACATCGCACTGTGGAGATAGTAAGCCGTACTTACCCACGAGCGACGATATCGTTCCCATGATTGTGGAAATGTATTGAAGTGTATGGTGTATAATATTTTAGAATAAATATCACTTTACAATAATCATATATAGTTATTTCTTCCATTCTTATACCCATCCAAGTAAGGTGGTGGTGGAAAAACAGATTACACCACGGCGTGGAGACGGTATTCCGTACGTACGCACGTGCGGTGATTTTGTTTTCCATAGGATGGATCGAAGGTGAAATATGGTTGTTTAATATTTATAATAAAATATAAGTATATTATTGATACTGATGTTATTACTTTATTATGAAACAACAAAATAAGAGGAAGTAGAAGAAGAAATGAATTTGAAAGAATCGGTAAAGGATATTACCTCTTCTTCGACACGCCTCTTTGAAACCTCTTCTTAGGATACTAAAATTGGTCTTTGAAGAAAACCAGAACCTCTAGTATGTTTATAGGGAATTTTACAAGGGAAATGGGCAGTTTTTGGCCGAGATTGAAGGCACAAAATAGTGTAAAGACGAGAGGGAGGAGGTTCCCCTTTATAAGGGAGGAGAGAGGTACCTTTGGAATCATAAGAAATATTAATTTATAAAAAATCACAAACCCACTTAAAAAACTCAATAAATGACTCAAATCTGAATATTAGATGATATATGGTTGTAATATAATCAACCAATAAAATTTAGAAAAGTTGGAAATTTATTTTAAACATTATCAACTTGATTTATCCTTATTCAATCTATTTAATTTTATTTTTGGTAAAAATATTCTAAATTTTAAATCATTATAAATAATTACTTATATGTTTTTAATTGTCCATAATTGTATACTTTACTATATTTTAGACCATATAAATTTTAATTTATATTTTTTAAATATTTTTTTGATTTTTAAACAATTTTATAATATCTAATTTTTATAAAATAACAATAGTGTCAATTTTGACACTGTTCATTTATTTGAATTTAAATAAAATATACACAGAGGATATTTTAGAACTAAAAGATTTAATAGATTCATAACATGTCATTTTTATCTATAAAATTAGTGTATCACATTAAATAGTTCATATAATATTTATTTTAATACTTTTAAAATCATTTATTTGATATTTCAATCAATAAAATAATTTCAACATCACTATTGTGTCGTAATTAATGATAATTATTTAAACCTTAAAAATTATAAATAAATTCTTATGATGTATAAAATTCTATTATATTTCTAGGGACTATTTATATTCGATGTTTTATGAAGTTTGCCACTAAATTAAAATTATTACACTTATACTATTTAAGAGAGTGACATGTTGTCACTTTCTTTGGTTTTAATAAAAATTATATTATTTCATATTCAAAAGTCCATGAAATGAATCTGTTCCATCCCTTAGGTGATATGGTTCGACTTTTATTCATCCAATAGGATTTTTGAAAGTGTTAGGGTAATTTTATAATCTTATTTTTACCCTTAATTACCTGATTTACCTTAAATGTAGTAAATAAAAATTACCGTAGTTACTATTCATAATATCAAAAAATATAAAAGTATCCTATTAAAATAATTTGGACCCACATAATCCAAATATAGAATCCATTTTTCAAAATTCAAAACACATAAGTTTCAGAAATTAATTTAAAATTAATCATGTTGTTAAGAAAATGGGTTTTAAAAGTTAAAACATTGCCAAAGATTGAAATGTTTTTACCTATGAATTCAATATAAAATTAATGTTAATGACATTCATTATATGAAATGGTAAAAATATATTTTATTTATACTTTAAAACCATTCAATATTATAATTTAACCATATAAATTATTTCGATGAAAAAAAGTAGTTTTTAATTAAAATATAGCGTGTTTTTACTATTCATTAAAATATAAAAGTTATCAGAATAATATGAAAAATTTATCCAAAGTAAATTTTTATATCCTGATTCCAAAGAAGAATTTGATTTTTTTCAAATTGAACTTATAAACTTGTCAAAACTATATTTAAAGTGGGTGCACCATCAAAAGAGGGTAAAACTGTATTTTTTGAAAAATATTTATTTTACATGAAATTTTTATTTTGTTCACAGAACATGTTTTAGAAAATGTGTAAGATGAAAAATAATGTTATAAAATTCAAAATTTAGCTAATACTATTCATAACAGCTAGTCCATAATAATATTATTACAATATATCGTTATTTAGTGAAATCTGGTATTTTGTACAACACACGCTATCGAGGAAGGTCACGATTGCGTGTAACACAAGCCAAGCCAGTGTTGTGTGTAGTGGAAGATTTTTTTGGTGTTGCATATAAAATAAGACATAAAAAAATATTTCTCATAAAATATCAGGGTGTTACATTCTCTTCATGGGTGTTTTAAATCCCATTCATTTACAATTGATCCCCAGCTTCCTGTGATCAATTTGTGGTGATCTGATGTGAGTTTTTTCTCTTTATCTTATGATTTATACTTTTTCAATTTGTCCCCCCATTCTATCTTTACATACAATGTAATTTTCTCTCATTTTCTCTCATGTGGGTTCCTTTTTTATTTTATGTTTTTTTTTTCAGGATGTGGTTTCCATAGGGATTGTACATTCATTACGGTATAGGTGATTGAAGATCTATACTTGTTGTTTCATTCTTGTCTATAGAACATTGAAAGCCTTGAGGTCTTGGATTCATTTCCTCTCTTTTAATTTTACTTAAATTGTTGATTTATCATGTTTTATCTCATTATCTAATGGTGAAATTAAACTTAATGAATATTAAACCATTATTAAATAAATAATTGTTTCTGGGTTGTATTGATCACTCGTGTTTTGACTGTGTTGATGGTTTTCATGTTGATTTTATAGATAGTGTGATAAATATTGTTTATTATATGGTATATCATGTCTTTTTATTCTTTTAAATTGGATAAATAAGTTACAGACTATAATTCTTCATTTCTTAATTAAATAAAGTGGCATGTTTAAATTTTTATCAATCTTTCTTATAAGTGATGATAATTAGAGTTATTCTTTAGTAAAGTTTAAATAATTTTTCAGTTGTCGATAGTTGATTCCTTAGTTTTAATTTGTTTGAAAAAAGTTTTAAATGAATCAGTTAATTCAATATGGTAATTCATTAGTTGTTTTATAATGATAATTGTTTGGGTTCAAACAAATCTATTTTTCTATGAAGTATGGATTCCTTGGTTCTAGGTCCTATAAGACATGTTGATTCTTTATTGTTTGCTTTTTGTATTGTTAATTTTATATCGATGTTTGGTATTTCTATTTTAATTTATATGAGACTTATATGGATGACGTTTTGGAAAGTAATGGGTGGGTAATCCCGGGGTTTCAGTAGGATTTGGTACTAGTGATAGCGAGATGGATGTAGGTACGCATAGTGATGTTAGGGATGCCACAAAGACTGATGGAGTTAGTTGAGTCTAGTCTCTCTCTTTTTTTGAAAAATTGGAAGCTATATTTCTTGAATTTTAATGTTTTTGTTTCATTGGATGTCATATGTTCAAGTTTCTCATTTCTTATTTCATTTTCACACTACTGAACACAATAGGTTATTCTTGGTTTATGCATATTTTATGGTAACTTTGGATAATCCCTAGTGTACCTAGAATTATTGAATGGTAACGAACATTAAATAATTTAACATGTGGGGTTTTTAGTTCAATGGTTTAATTAGTATAATTGGTTAGTAATTATCTAAAGTGACTATTTAACAGAAATAATTATTAGAAATTATCATAATAAATTTTTTGGCTCACGGATATCTAGCCCTTAGTTGTGTAAATCGAGTATTTGACTGATGATAGGATTAGTTGAGGTTAAGGCTATGTATTTTACAATAATTTTGTATTTTATTAATATATATTCCTCATGTTATGTGATTTCATATTCAACCAAACCCATGTTGGTAGGGTGGCCAACACTAAGTGGACTTTGAGGGGTGTTTTCCCCAAAATATGGGATGGTGAGAACAAATAGTTGACTACCCTCTCTATCCCCTCTCTATTATACTATGACTTTTATGTGATTATATGCATGGATTTTACCTTCCCATTTATGTGTGTATAGGGTTGTAATGGATTTTAATTTTTTCAAAAACATGTATCTTTGGATATAGTATCCTCATGATTATTATAGTTATAATGTGTATGGACTATAATGGCTTGAGGTGTAGTGCATGGTGTATGAGATATAGTGGATACTATAAAACAACTATGTTGTTATCTATAGGTGAGTATCTTGATGATTATCTTATGTAAAACATAGGGTTAATTTTATTATACAGTTTTATTAGATGCATGTGGCTTATTCGAGAGGGATAGCTCAGGATATGCGACATTGGGTTATAACGAAAAAAATAGCTGGGAAGTGGAAGTAGGGTACATTAACTTTTTTTATCTTAGATATTATATTATTAATTGTACATAATAATTTAATATATATCCATTATGAGGATAAGAATGTAGCATACCTGATTAAGTGATAAGTTGCTTTTATTCTTTATTCACTAGGCTCTAGTATTCTTTCTTAAGCTTTTCATGAGAAGCTTCAGGTATGGTACTTCTATGTATAGATATTTTTCTCACCTTAAATCTATATTAACTATTTTTTTGGTACATAGGAGTTGATTCATGATCGGTATGGATATTTCAATCTCACAGAGTTGTTCTATGGTTTTTTAGGCTCCGAGGTCATTGTTGAGGTTTCTTTTGGTACTTGTAGTTTCGTATATAATTTTTCATGTTGTATGATGTTACATGAATTTATAGGTATATTTTATTTATTATGATCCATAGTAGTGTGGTGGATTTATCTTATGTATCATTCCTCATGTTCTTCATAGAGGTTAATAGACCCCTTTAGTATGTATGATATACCATGGGTGTTATTCATCAACTCATGCCCTATTGGAGGGAGGATTTAGGAATCAGCATCCCTCTTTTTTTATTTCTAGCATAAGAGGGTTATTTTGTGGTAGGGGGACATACTAGAATTCAAGGAGGTAATGGATTCCCTATAGGCCCAGGATATTTTTCTTTATCATGATTCACTTTTAGGGTAGAATTTTGTTCATTTTTCAAGGTTGGTTATATAATTTTTCATTCAAAATAAACATGATGTCGGTATGATTTATCTTGTCCATCCATTGGTGTAACTTCATAAAGAGTGGATCAGATTATCTTATCAATGAATTATTTATCCCACTCTTCTTATATAAACTTGGAAGCATCTTCTTTTATTTATAACCGTAATTTTTCTTTAATGGTGGAAACCTTTGGTTCTTCATCGTTGTCCAGTGAAAAAAAAATTCTCATCCAAACCAGATAATTCACCACATAGGAGTTTAGATATCAATTTAAGAAATGAAAAATTATAAATAATAAAAATATAATTTTACTCATTTTGGTAGCTCATTCATGATATTTTTATATGTAAGGAGGCCCTCTAGATTGGTTTCTATAGAAGAGAGTAGTGGATCCATCTTTTATTCTTTAAGGCCTAGCATAACCTATTTATCTTCCACTTCCATGGCATACTAAAACAATTATGATTCCATATAATTAATATACATGGGATCAATTTTCAAATAAATTTGAGAAAAATTAAAGATAATAAAGTCCAATGTTATTTCATCTCCCTTTAACGGTTCAATTGTTAAAATATATTTCTCTAAAATGTCCTTGGGTATCATTTGTGAAATATGAAGTTCAGAAGGTTCTTCAATTATTTCTTCCACCTATGGGATTTTTTTTATTTAAGGATACTTTTCTTACACTTCTTATTCTTAATATTTATTTCATTATACAATTAATACATGGAGGGTGGTGGACACCATGAAAATAAGGTCCTTAAACTCTATCAATTCACCTTGTTGTTCATTAATTTTTAGTTTCAATGCCTGAGATCTATGTATTTATACTTGAATACACTAAATTTAAGATTATACATCACTCATTTTATATGGGTATACATGTTGTGCATGTTTTTCAACTTCAAAGGTGTAGAATCATCTATCTTATGACCCACTAAATTATACAAGAGATATTTCAAGTTATTCTACTTGATTTTGTTATCACATGGGCTTATGTGGGAAGAAATTTTTTTTTTGAAACAATTTATTCAGGTGCTGTTTCAAGACTTATATAGTAAGTATATCAATCTATTTAATTCAAGATACATTATTTTTTAATGGTCACTTGGTGATTCTTATCCCTATTATAGAAAATAAATAAATAATGTAATAAAATAGAATAAATAAATATAGATGGAAAAGAAAAAGACAGAAACATAAAACACTAATTTAAAATGACTATAATTGTGAGTAAATCATCCAACTCCCTAGAATTTTTTTTAGTTGATGAGTAGTATATTGAAGAGATATAATAAAATAAAATTTTAAAAGACATAGAATACTACATAGAGGATGTCTAGGGTTGTATCTCAAGGAGATGGACCTGGGGACTTACTAACCCAGTAATTAGAAAAAAAATAAAATTTTGAAAGAAGTAAGAAATATTGAGATTTTAATGAATTATATAAGAAAGTAATTGAAAATTAAGAACACAAGAAATGTGAGAAAGGGGAAAACATGGGATTCAACCTTTGTGATCTTTAATTGTATCTCTACTTAGACTATTTATCCAACTATTTATGTTTTCCTATCAGATATACATATCCCCATTGCATAAATTGTGTTAATGAATAAGACACTCAAGGAGATCTCTCATTGTGATCATCCCATAAATTTATCTAATAAACCAGAATCATAAGTCCACCCACTTCTAAAACTAATGAACCCATCATAGATTAGTAATCCAAATAGTGGAAGAGTAATGGATTTTAGTAATGTGAAATAAAATGGTAGTAGGATAATCATGTGCTACAAATATCTCCTTAATTCTTCAAACACTAAATCCAATAATTAAATAAAAAATAAAATCTAAGTTAATGGAATCCTTAATCCCTAGTTTTCATCTAATGGGTGATCCTATGGTTAGCCTATAATTATGAATGAGGGATTTAGAATCACCATGAATTCACCAGGAAGATGTTGATCATCTTTTTCTCTCATTCCAAATATCCTCTTCTCTTTATAAGTCTCTCCTTGATATTTTTGAGCTTTCTCCACCTTACATTGACACATTTATGAATTTTATGCTTGCTTTTATTAATATAAATATGTATCTAAATCTGAGAAATCACTTCAGGGTGGCATGTGTGAATCTTATTCATTCCATTTTGTGAGGAAGAAACCAGTCCATTCATGAAAGGACCCCCTTCAATTATCATCTTGCCTTTGCTGATGTGTTGGTGGAAATTAAAAATTAAAATTCAATGAAATGAGCCGACAACAAAAATTCAGTGAGTGATCTTATCATGTTGAGGTATCTAAAAATCCATTATTACTACACTCATCATCTTGGTACTCTTTATGTCTTTTGGACTCCTCCTTTTGTGGGTTGGTACAAGTGCAATTTGTATGGTGCAACAAGGGGTAATATTGGACCAACAAGTTATGGAGTGATTTTCAGATATCATAATGGTGATTTTTTATGATATTCATGGTCCTTGAGGTCATGAAACTACCATGGAATTGGATATTATTGGGTTGATTAATTATTTCCACATGGTAGACCAAAAGAATTGGAATAATATCTGGTTCGAATGTGACTCTTCCATGATTGTGAAGGTTGTCATAGTTGGTTAGATTCATCTATAGTGGAAGCTGAAAATGATATTGTCTAATTTCCTCAACAAGATCTACTCAATGAACTATATTTTCACTCATATGTTTCATGAATTAAACTATCTTTTTTATGGTCTCGCAGATAGAGGAATGACTGATGAGGTTCATTTCTACTCAAACTCTCTCCTTGATGATCTTTTTCCCATTTTTCAAAGAAAGAAATGTAAAATGCCTCTATTTAGACTATTTTAACTTTAATTTTCTATTATAATAAGATCCAATGATCTCACCTTTCCCAAAAAATCATAAACTTATAAGGGGAGAAACCATAAAAAAGGAGATGAAAATAATATCACATAAAATTTCAATAGAATAAAATTCAATTAAAATTAAAAAAAATCAAATATTGTAAAATAATATACTAATAAAGTTGATTTTGAAGGCTATAGACTCAAGTCATTAAACAATGGGTAGGATAAAAGTATTTACTATCATCATAGTTCCTTCTTCCTTATTCTTTCATTCAATGATGAGAGGGCCCAAGATTATATCTTCTAATTGTCTCCACATGTCTAGTATGGTGGATGAGGATCCTTCTAGTGATATCATATCAAATATTCTATTATATTGTAATTATTTCAATGAACACTTCATCACCTTATATTAGTTGGTGTCCTCTACGTGGATGATTGGATATTTTTTCCTGATATGGGAATAAATAAGAGTTTGATTTTAATTTTCAATCCAGCTCTACTTATTTTGGGATCTTTGATATTGAATAAGTAGTGTACCCTTATGCAAGTTTACATTTGAGTACCTTAACATAGCTACACATTACCCTAACACAATATTATTGTCTCCCTAACTTAGGTTTTATAACTACATGATTACCTTTATGTAGGTCTTATAATTTGGATGTTACCATAAAATAATTACTTAGAAACCCTTATGTGAGTTTTAAACGACCTTGACATAGATTATAAAATATGAATAGGTACCCAAATATAGTACTCACTCATAGAGTTTACCCTTACACCACTTTTGGAATGCACTTGATATTTTTACGTATCCCTAACAATATTAAATGTAACTTTACTTAACTTTCACAATATACACTTCACCATTATTTTGTGGCATTATTACCGTGATTTGGATCTTATTCTAGAGGCTTACCTTTAAAATCTGTTCAGATAAATTTTATATATCCATAATGGGATATGGAATTTCCTTTATTCAAAAGTTGTAGTACCATTATGTGAGTTCACTTTATCCACCAGAATAACTTTACCCTAAAGAAATGAGGACCCTTAGTTGAAGTCAAATGATGCAAGATTGTCATGATATCAAGACACTAAAGCCTAACAATAGGCTGATACCATTGTAATTTTAGATTATTATCCATGGGATGTTATATAAAATATCTGGAAATTTTTTTGATGTAACACCCCAAGATTCCATGGTACGCTTCTCTTTGAATAATACAATAATGTGTGATGTACGCAAAACCGAGTTCAAACGCACCACAACCTATCAAACTAACAATTTATAGAGGTTATGAATAGTAATAACCACATTTTGAATTTTATACATATCTCATATAATTTAAACATTTATCTGTTTTGTTTCTTAGACATAATATAAGGACAAATTCAATTTTTCAGACAAAATAAGTATTTTTCAAAAAATGCAGTTTTTCTACCTTTTAATGGAGAACCCTTTCTAAATCCAATATTTTACACTTTTATATCTTCAATTTTATGAAATTAAATTATTCTTTATAATAAGGACATAAAAATTTATTTTGGATAAATTTATGGTGTTTTTCTAATAACTTCCATATTTTGATGAATAGTGAAAGATAATAAATTTTAATTGAAAACAACTTTTTAAATCAAAATAATTTGTAGTGATAAATTATAAATTTTAATGTTTCTGAAGTATAATTAGATTATATTCTTATCATTTAATCCAATTTTGGTCATTGGAAGTAATTTCACTTTTAAACTGGACATAAACACATATTAATCTTTTGATAGTTTTTACTTCTCAAAAACCTGCTTTCTGGTTTTGACCATGGGAATTAATTTTAAATTAATTAATTCAACTTATATGTTTCTAATTTGGTAAAATAGGAATCATTTTTGGATTCGGAATATCAAAATTAGTTCAGGGTGAATTTTTGGTATTTTTGTGAAAATAGTCAATTTTTGATGAATAGTAAAAAAACACTACTTATTGTTTAAAAGCCGAATTTTATTTAAATAATTATATATTTTATTTTAATTTATTTTAAGTAAAAATAGATACATAATACCTATATTATTTCAAAGTAATTTATTGGATTCATTTTATAATAAAATTAGATGTATAAAAATTTAATGAATTTTTTAACGCCTTTTACCCACCTTCTAGGCACATTTGCAAATTTTCATAAAACGTAATTTTACCACTTCTGTGAATTGAATTTAAAAAATCTGAGAGACATGGTTGACATCAGTAATTAAAATTTAGATCAATAAGATGAAAAAATAATTTTTTGGAAAAATTAACTTTTGAATTTTATTTACCACGGTTAAAAGTTAATAGGGTAATTAAAGGTAAAAATGATACTATAAATACCCTAACACTTTTCATAATTCTATTAAATAAGTATATTTCAACCAAAAGAACCTTAGAAACAAAATATGACCCTTTTTTCCACTTGGTTTAGATTAAGAAATTTATTATTATTTTATTTAAAGAAGAGTTGAAAGTGTTAAATTCAAAATTTAATAACTAAAACATTTTTAATATAGGGTTCTACATAAGATACTTTCGACTATAAAATATAATTATAAATATAAAAATATTTCCTACATAATGGTATTTTATTTATAATTTTTAGACATTAAATAATTAAATTTATTTATGACACAATGATGATGCAGTAATTACCTTATTAACGAAAGATTAAAATAAATGATATTATAAATATTAAAATAAATGTAAATTGAGACTTTTTGAGGCATTAAAAAAATTCTCGGTTAATATTAAATGTTAGGGTTGATTCAATTTGTTTTTTTAAAATAAATCCTATTTTTATGACTTTCACAAAAACAAAATACTAAATAATGTCAAAATTGACAAAAATGAGTTTTAAAAAAAATACAATAATATTAAATGATATAATAGTCCTAAAAATCTAAGGTTCAGAAAAAGGACTTATATAATAAAATATATTTCATTAATGAACCACTTGGGGTTCTCTTTTCATTTTTCAGTAAGTTTATTAACCATATAATATAAAAATACAAGGAGACATGGTAAATGTTAAAGTATTTAACCAAGAGATAAATCTATACGATATGGTTACTCTGTTGACCTAAACCTATCTAAAACCAATTTTTTGAGATTTTTTTGACCCATCCCCACCTTATCTTAAAAATAAATCCTTTTGGATCCATTATAAACCAAATGTGATTGTATAACAAAATAATATATCAAGGTTTTTCTAAAGTGACCCTCACCTCTCTTATAAAAGGGTACTTCCCATTCTCTAAAAATAACACCTATAAAGCCATTTATCTTGACCAAAACCTTCTCAAATATCCTCAAAACTACCCTGAATTAAACCTATAGGCCTTAATTTCATCAGAAATCCAACCGAAGGATCCCTTTTGATCAAATCAAAAAGAGGCACCTGAAGAAGAGGTAATTATTTCATCACCTCTTTCAATGTTCTTTTATTCTTTCACTTCCTCTTACATTGTTGTTTCCTTAAGAAATAATAACTCTAGTATATTCTAAATACGATGATGTTATTATAAATATGGTACAACCATATTAATTATTCTATCCATCCTATGAATGACAAAGTCACCAAACGTGTGTACGTACGGATTACCATCTCTATATCGTGGTGTAGTTTGTTATTCAACACTTAATTATTTGGATGTGTATAATAAATAGAATAACTGATGTAAATAATAATTAAAACATGTTAATGATTCTTTATATATGATATACCATCCAATTACATACGATTTCACCATCAATATAATGGTATTGTTGCCCGTGTGTAGGTAAGGATTACCGTCTCCACGAACGCGATGAGATTCATTCCCCATCATAACCATTCAAGAAATAATATCACTTTATGATTAAAAAATAAGGTTTGAGAACATAATATCATTATTTATATGAATCAAATACATCCTATCTGTAACAAACATGACTTACGTAACAATACATATAAAGAAAAACGAATCGATTAACACCTGAAACAATGATACTACTAAAATATTATTAAGAAAGAAATATTAAAATAACATATATGATATCATATTTATATATATGGTTTTTTTATAATTTAATAACAATTATTTCACAATTATACATGAGTTTAATTTACCCTCTACTAAGGAAAATTACAAGGAAAGGGGTTTTCATCTCATTTCTTATTCCCGTGAGATTCATTTTATATTTACACTATTTCCTTTTGTCTGGTGTATATACGACCCATGATTATATTCTTTGTATAATATAATTTAATTTATGGGTATTTAAATCTTCATTGTATGAACCTACTTTCAAGGGGTGTATGTTTCGTATGTTACCAAATCGGTAAGGGAATTTCTAATTTCAATTTCCACTCATTGGGTTCTACGCAAACATCATTGATTATTTTACTCCAAGATTATGTGTGAAATCAATATTTATTTACTTATGAAGTAATTTCCACTCCCATTTTTGTGGATATAATTTTGATACACATAATCACTTCATTGATTAATTCTCAATTCATCAATATGAACTTGCTAAGAGCAATCTTAACTCTATTTCCATTCATTGAGTTAAACATCCAAGTCATTGGTGTTGTTTTTACAAGAATATGTGTGAATGTAGTATGATTTATTTACACGGAATATCCAATCATATTGAGTGTATTTATATTTTTCACACATAACTATGTCATTGATTTATCCTTAACCTAAGGGTACAGTCTTTATAAGGGATTTCGTCTCAATTTACATTCCATTGATACTTCTTTGTTGTTATGCGTCAATTCATTTTTATATAGTGTATATTCTATAATTTAAAATAGTATATCATGAATCCCTTTATTCTCATGATATTATAAAGTTTTTATTACCTTAATTATTTTTATTCAAGCATCACTCATTTGGTTAGGAACTCTAACTAAAATATAATTTTAAATATTTTAAAGATTTATTATACTAAATCATTCTCATTAATGTCCATGTTTTAAAAATGGTTTTAAGGATTAATTTATATGAACATGAATGTTTTAAAATTACAATTCCTTTTAAAATTTTCAAATTGGTGTGGGACACTTTGATTCAAAAATCTAATTTTTAACTGCTTCTTGATAAATAGTGAGACTTTTAAATATTTTCAAGAAAAATCCATCATTTCTCTTAAATAGTTTTGCTTATAATTTTCATCTATGTCAATATCCTTCATTATTCTTGATTGAGGTTGATTTATACAATCTTCCATATTGTATTTAATGAGTTATGTTTGACTGTGGATGTGCTATTTTTATACCATTCATGGTTTGTGGTTAAAATATTGACCTTTCGTATGCATGTTTTACTATGAATGTTTAGCTTATGTTTCAAAATTTTCATATAAGTAATGCTTTGTACTTAGTAAGTGATGGGTAGATCCTGTTATAGCTCCTCGATTCATCAGTAGGTATCATGAGACAAACGAGTGTCTTGGAACAAGGCCTTGACAAAATCTTATTTTTTGTCTTGGCACGAGGCCTTGACTATGTGGTTATGATGCCCAACATTATGCATTCCATCATTATGAAATTTTTATTGACAATTCATGCGATTATTATACTAGTAGAATATCCATGTGAATAAGTAAATGGAATTAATTGATTTATATTTTCCAAATTATACTGAATTTTAAGTTTAAAAGGCTTGTGTTTCTATCTTATACATTGCCTTAAATGTCTATGCTTATTTATGAAAGTTTCCACTATATTGTTATCCTTACTAAGCATCTGATCTCACCCCTTTATATGTTTTAATTTTCCTAGGATGTGAAGAAGTATATCATGATTAACCTATTGTAATAGGCTAAGGGATATTAATGCGTTCAATTGGATATAATTTTTGTTTTCTTTATTTCATAATGTAATGTAATACTTATGTATGTATCTAGTACTTCCAAGGATACTAAACTAATCAGTATTTCAGGACTTGATCTCTTGTGATCACGGAAATAATATATAATAATGCACTAACTTTGGGTAACTAGGGTCGGGGCATCACATTTGAAACCCATGAAGTCATAAAATTTATCCTTTGTCAATTTTTTCACCAACTCAAATTTTATATGATCTATTCTTGGACAAAGTCATATGAAGTTCAAAATAAAATTCTAATGTTAGACCCCCTTTTTAATTTTCTATCTTTAAACCTTAAATTTATTAAATTTAGCAGAATAATTGTAGGTTTTTCTCAAATAAATATCAAAATGATTTAAATCCATGAAACTCACAATTAAAATCCTCTAAAAAGTTTAATCCCAAAATTCTAATATCAATGTATGGCTTCCCATTTCATTTTTAAATTAATAAAATTTAAAAACAAGCTTAAATACATTTATCATAATAATTTTGAATTTTTAAAAGTAACTAAAATCAATTAATTACCTGAGTTTTATCCAAATTAATGGGTTAGTTCCTTTTTAAAAGATGTCAAAAATTGGGAAACATTAGCACTCATCAAGGAGTTTGATTATTTAAATAATTTTATAAATGTAATTTTGGAATTTTTTTAAAATGATTATTTAGATTTACATATCATATAGTGTGATAAGAATTTTCATTCCAAGTTTTATATTATTTAAAGGCTTGTTTTGAAACTAATAGTCAAAGGATTTGATGTAAAATACCCTAATTGTTTACAAGGTTTCCTATTTCACGCATTATTTTATTTTTATTGTTATATGATGGTTATCTAATTTGAAAAGGGGATTATTTTTGTGTGGGTGTTAGAGTAGAGTTGTGACACATAAACTATGTTCAATTTATGCGAATCATTAGATTTCATGCTCACATCCATGTTAGGTTGTTCATGGGTATACTAGGGAATTTGTAAATAGTATAGATATATCCTATCTCTAGCCTATATTGTTACATAGATAGGGGTTGTGGCCCCTGGAAGTTGATCCCTAACTAGATTGATTATAACCCATTGTATCTTGAGAAATCCTAGGATGGTTTGTAAGGACTAGATAGTTCGATGGGACTACAATGATATATATATGTTTTTTCTTATCAAGGGTTTTGGTGTCCAATTTTGGTTTGTGTTGCTTTAGGACCTAAGTATTTTATCATAACACCTATCACCTGATTTATAGTCCTTTATAGGTAATTTTTTGCTTTTTAGAATCCATTTTTACTTTTCTATCTTGTGATAGGATCTATACTGTCTTATATTACTCTTGTTACATTCCATGATAGGTGGTGTATGTTTTACTGTGCTTTGTTACTTTATTTTTGAGTTTATTTTATCAAAATTGTATTAATGGTGGTTTTGGAAATATATTTAAAATAAAATATAAAGGTTTATTTTTATGGAATGGATTTTTAAAAGAGTTTCGTAATGAGAAAATTTGGGTTTTACTTAGATCTTAAATATTTTATAGATGCACATATCTAGGGTTTCAAAGGGTAACGTACTCTTCTTTTCTAACATCTTGATGTTTGGTTTCATGTATGTCATTTAAATGTAAAATTTTATTTTATGTTTTATTGAAAGAAATTATTTATTGACTAATTAATGAAAGTATTTTCATAGGGTCTCTGGTGATATCATTTTGGGCATATTCACTAACACCATGAATACACACTCATTTTTGTGTATATAGTTCAAATGCATTGTACTCATTATAAGTTTCATTTTTTATTTCAACTAGAGACTTTTTGGTAGGTATGTGGAGAGAAATCATTGGTTTAATGGTGTGGCCTTCCAGTTTAGTTCTCTTTGGAATTTATTTTCATTTATGAGTTCTTTATGTATAATCCAACATAACCTTTCTTATATTTTCTATTTATTTTAATTATTTTATATCATTATATACTTTAACTAAATTATTTGGGTATGTATATGATAAAAATGAGTTTTATAAATTATACTAATTGTGAATTGTTTGGTTTTTTATTTATTTTTTCTTGTTCATTTCTATTTTTCACGCACACTCGATATATGAACACACCAAGATATATTTTTTATTAAATGCTCATATATATTGATAACTCTAATTTGAGCAGAAAATTATTCCAAAGGTGATCTTCTAGATTTCCATGCACTAGATTCAGGAACAGGGGGATTGAGATGACCCTTTGAGCCCAATGAAGAGCATGGTCGTGTGATGTGTCAACTTAGCATGGGTAGGTTTTTTATATATAGTATCATATCCTAGGTTGTTATAAGTTCTTAGTTTCTTGATAGTTCCTTCTTATTAATTTGGATGTGTCTAGAAAGTTTGAAAGTTGGGAATTCATAACTCAAGTGGTTTGTGTGGGGAAGTTCTTGGCCTGACCATATATGTGATTAACCTCAAGTTTCCTTGATAAGTTGTGATTTTAGTATTTTAATTTGATTTCATTATTTATTTTTTCATTTATTTTTATGTGAAAGTATGATATTTAGACCACTGATGGGGTTTTCTAGTGATTTTTGGGGTTCCCTTCCATTTTAGGTTGAAAGTGGATAAGGAACTATGGTCTCACTATCATCCCAAAAGGTAAGGTAAACAATACAGAGACCATGTGTAATGGTTATAATGACTTCACATATCCTATTGAATGGTTTTAAGATAGCCCACCAAAATGTTCTAAAAATCACGCATAGATCCACATCCCTTTTAAATTTCATATTATTGCCTATATTTGTTCTCTATTTCTCATAAAGTGATTTCCACATATTAGAGGTGAATTAATGAGGTTTTATAGTAGGTTTTGATGTGTTTTAATTATATTTATCTTAGTGATTAAAATTATGTTTTCATTTGTTTTATGTTTAAGGGTCATTTTTATTAAAAAGGGGGAATTCCATGAAATAGTTGATTTAAGAAAATTTGTTTGTATTAATTTTGTGGAATAATTAATTTATCATTTCTTATGGAATATTTTATAAAATGGTTGTTTTTTACATTGAATTTAGATAAAGTTTAAAATTAGGAATGTGATTTATGAAAATGATGAAGAAATTTTATTTAAATTCAGAAATGAATTTTCTTTAAATAATGGAATTTTTAAAATGTTTTGAAAGAAATGTATAATTTATATAAATTCAAAGAAATAGTTTTATTTTATTTAGTTGATATTTGAAATTTTAATGATAATTAAAATTTATTTTATTTGGTTAATAAAATAGGATGGAGTGCCTTACCAAGTATGGATGTTTTAAAAGGAAATAGTTTTCTTTCAAGTGTACGCTTGATTAAAATATAGTTTTAAAATTATTTAAGATAAGTTGGTGATTTAAATTAAATAATGTTTTTTGATAAGTTTCAAATGAGTTTTTTAGGATCATCTTCCCTTGTACTTGTCCCTTATTTATATTAATATGTTTTTATTAAATTGCAATATGTGACTTTGATAAGATCATTCCTTGTGTTTTTTAGAGTATTCCTCCAAAAAAGGTCATGAAAGAAATTAGAAGGTTTTTTGTAAGGATGATCCTCCTGATTAATTATTATTATTTCTTAGAGGAAATATCTTTATTTTTAGACTCTATCAATACTTTAAAATGAGTGGTGGGTTTTTAACGTTCTTATCTCTTGGTTTTTTATCGTGGTTATTTCACTCACCTTCTATGATTTTTTATGTGAAAATTTTAAAAAAAGTCTTGGGTGAAATTTTTTTTGGGATATGTTTCTGTATAATAGTTTTATTTTTTGTATTGGAATTTATTTTATCATTTTGATAGTCCTTGTATAAATGTTTTATCTGGGTGATTTTCATTAATTTTCATAGAATATTGTCATTTTTTTTTATGATTGAAATTGTTGGGATTATATACCATGTGGTTTATATGGTTTTGGTTTTTGGTTATTTGAGGACATATTTTAGTTGGGATAATCATGGGAGACTCTTGGGTTTTAACTTGAGTGACTATAAGTGGTTATTCTTTATGTGATCGATCATATGTTGGTGCTAGGATTGTTTTATTTGACCATTGTAGGGGGTGTTTTGTGGTAGATATCTATGATTACCAATGTAGAGATTCATGACTCAATTCTAGTTCTAATATTGGTTTTTAGTGAGGCAAGTTTGATTATTTGTTACTCATATTATTTGGTTGAAACCTTGGTTATGGTTTTTTGATCAGTTTCACTTATGGATTCTGTATTTTTATCAAGATCCTTGGAGTTGAGTCCTTCTTGGGATTCAGTATTTTCCTTTTGAGTGTTCACTGTGTTTGGTGGTCAATTTCTCTTATTGGGTGTTTGGTAGAGGAGTTATTTCTTATGGTAGTGATCTTATTTTTGAGTGCCTTGCCTTTATTTCTACAACTAGATGAATTATTACTTTTTTAGAGACCTATAATGGGTCTTCATTTCTTTAGGGATTCATATTATATGGGAATCCATGAGTAGTCTTTAGTTATGTTGGTGTTATTTGGGGACTTAGAGGTTTTTCTAGTTGTAAGGATACCACCAGACTCTCCATGGTTTATCCTTAACCCACCCATCTCTTAATGTGGTGGTGATGAAGTTTTAGGTTTTTGTTTCAAATTATCATTTATCAAAGACATTTTTGGGTGAAAATTTCACATGGTGGGGATATTATGACACCTCATGTCACTATTACAACATATATATAGTTTAATATTTGGTTAATTTTATTTTTTTGGATATTTGACCTTTTATTTTGAAAATATGGAAAACAATAGGTGTCACACAACTTTCATGTGATTAGGTGAAATTGTGATAAAAGCATATTTTTGGTGCTAAAATAGTAGTATAAGTGTTTATTATGTTTAACACATGGTTTTTCAAACCATGTGTCCAAAATTGTAAAGTTATCAGTTCTTAACTAGTTCCATTTGCATGGTTGGTGCAAGGTTTTCCGTACTATGTTCCCAACCTAGGCGAGTGTTCTAGTTTTTACAAAAAAAATTAAATTTACCTAAATTCCACCTTTGAATTTAATGTTTTAAAACCCCCTCAAATATACCACTCATTTGTTCAACCACCATAGATCCCTAATAAGATCTCCCTCTTCTTCCATTCTATTATAGCCTTTTTTCTTCTGAATTTCAAGTGTTTCTCAACATAAATATTCTTTTTTATCAAATTTTATATAATTCTATATCTTTCCTTTATATTCCTCATTAGTTTATCCTTCCCCTATGAACCTTAATTCATATTTCAAGGAGTATTAGGGTTTAGGTTGGTTTCAACCTAGGTTTTTATTATTTTAGTTCTTTAGAAGGGTGATTCCTTTCTAATTTAAGTTTTAATCATGGAAAGAACTACATTTTGACTTCATTCTAATTATTTTTAGGTAATTGTTTCGATGTTATTTATTTATTCTTCAATCCATGGGATGTTTGGGTTTTAAAATTTATTTTCTATGAATTCTAATTATTTATGACTCTCATGGTGAGATTATAAAATGATTTTTGGACATTCTTGGTTTTAGATAAAGGTTTTATTAATGAATTTCAAATTCTTCTTTGAAACTATAGTTTGGGATTCCTAAACCCCTTAAGAAAATTCCTATGAGAATATTTTAAATACTTCCAATGGTATGTGAAACAATTTATCCTTGATTTTGATTTTAAAGGAAGTGGGTATATTTTTAAAAAATGTTTTTGAAATAAATGGGTTTTTTCTAAGTGGTTAAAAAAAATTTAAATGTTATGATTTTAAATAAAATGAAGTTGATTATTTAAATAATTTTATAAATGGCCTTTTTGAATATTTTAAAAAAGGTTATTTAGAGATATATTTCATATAGTGTGATAATTGCTTCCCAATATAACTCTTATTTTATTTAAATTTCCATTAGTCACCATATAAACAACATATTTGATGTGTGAGACTCTCATTGTTTTCTATATTTTCCTATTTCAATCATTATGAGTTTTTTATTATTACATAATAGTTGAATGATTTGATTATGGCTTGTTTAATGTAAGGGTGTTAGAGGTGAGGTGTGAGACATTTCTTATGATAAATTTATGTGAACTCCAAATTTTTACCTCATCTCTATGATAGTTCGGTCATTGGAATACTAGATAATTAGTAAATTAAATGGATGAGTGAAAACACTATCCTAGATTTAACATTACCTAGGGGTTATGACCCATATAAGCTAAGAATATTCTAGAAGGATTGTGTCTCTTGAAAGATCGAGCAATCCCAGGATGGTTTATAGGGCCCATATAGTCTGACCGGACTATCGGGACATAGATAAGTTCTTTTGTATCTATCTAGGGTTCTAATCACTAGTTTAGGCGGTTGTTACAATAAGAACTAGGGAGTTTCCCATGACACTTATCCCTTTATTGGTGGGCCTTTATTATAGATTTTTTACTAGTTTGTATCCTCTTGAACTTGTTTGGATTATGACACCACTTGTAATATTTTTTATTTATCTTGTGATATTTCTTGACATGTGGTGCATATTTAACTATAATTATGAACATTATCATTGAGTTAATATTCCAAATTAGTTTTAAATATTTTTTTGGAATGATGTCTAAAAAAAATATTAATTTTGGTTTTTGAGGAATATATTTTTCAAAGAGTTTCAAAATAAAGAAAATGAGTTTTTTCATGGCTCTTAAAGATCTTAAATATCCCAATATACATGTTTTTGAAGTTTAATTTATTCCTTTTGTATAATAGCTTATTTTTTGGTTTCCTTTAAATCACTTAAATGTAAATCTATATTTTTTATTATATTGAAAACTAGAATTTCCAATAGTTTAATGAAAGGAATTGAATAAACTCCTTGGTGAGATTTTATTGGGAATGTTCACTCACACCCTGCATATACACTAGTATATATGTATATAGTTCATGTGTATTATATAGGTTATTGGTTTATATTCATATTTATTATCATTTATCTTGGTTTCAAATAAGTGTTTTGGGATGTGGATAGAAATCATGGGTTGTATGGGGGTGTCATGTTGTTTGGCTCCATTTGGGATCTATTATTATTTCAAGGTATATCGATGTATCAACTATGATGGCCTTTATTTTGTTTTTTCTTCAACTTATTTCTTATATCATGTTGTGTATTTTCCCAGAATTATTTTGTACATATGTAATAAAAATGAGTTATATGGGATGTATCAATTGTGTCTCATTTGGTTGTTTGTTTATTTGGTTATGTTTATATCTATTTTTCATGGAATTTTGATATATGAATGCCCAATTTTGCAGTATTGATGAAATATGCACTATGTTTATTACACTATTTTGAGGGTGTAACTATTCCTATGGTGTTCTTCTTGATACTTAAGACCTAGTTTTGAGACCATGATATAAGACCCCATGATTTATTTAAGGTATAAACCCTTTAAATTTTTCTAAAAAGACCTTGTTTTATCTTCAAAGAAGTTTTAGAGAAATTTTTGGGGGTTGTAGAGGCAATCAAGGGGCTCAAGATGATGTGGGGGAATGAATAATTAAAGATATAGTGCCATCAGCTAGCTAATGAGACCTATCGGCCAGCCAATATGTCCAAGGAAGTTTTTTTTAGATGGTTATTTTTTTATTTTTCCCCTATCTTTACCCCTTAACTCTCACTTAATTTTATCCCCTCCACTAACACAACATCCCCACATTGAGGTCCCCTCTACTTCTCCTTTAAGCTTGGAATATCACCATGATTACTCTTCTATTTTGAGTATTGTCTGAGGAAATTAAATATCCAAGGTAAGTCTAAAAGTATTCCTTCCTTCATTCTCATTCAAATCCACTACCATAATTGTTTTGATTGTTTAAAGAAATAATTCCCTATTTTCAAGTCTATTGCATATTTTCCATTTTTATTATATTTTTGCTCGAAACAAATAACAATACTCAATGGGTGAATCTCCTATAACCTATAGTAGGTGTTCTTTGAGTTGTCCCTTATGGTTTAACTATTTTAATATTATATTTCATGTATTTCTATATTTCAGTTTTCCACATATTTGACGTAGAACCTAAATTTAATTAATTTATTCCCTAAAATGAGTATAGATTCCCTTGATGTATATCATCAAACCTATGGTAAATTTAAATTATGTCATTGTCCACAACTTTAGGGTGATATTGGATTATTTGTTGATTGTTTTATACAAAAGATACATCCCAAAGGTGTCTTAGACTTAATAATGGATGATGGGTTAAACCTTTATAAATTGATAATCAAATTTCTTATTTAGATTGTAAATAATGGAAATTGTCTTGATTTTGGACATGGGAATAAATGTATTAAAATTAAATATATTTTTCTTTTAGCCTAACTAAATGAATGGTAATTTCAATATAATCTCCTTAGATTCTGTGTGATATATGATACTAAATAAATTGAAATGTCAGGATAAACTCCTTGGATTCTAGGTGACACAAGCTATACCATAAATAGAGATGTCGGGATGAGATCCTTGGACACAAAGTGACAATTGATATTAAATAAATATGAGTTCTAAGATGACATCCTTAGTTTTCAGATGACGGATGATGCTACATAAATAGTAATATTAGGATGATCTCTTTTAATTATACTCTATACATGATTTTGGAAAGCCTAGATGAGATTTGTGGATTCCACATGGAACTAGATGATTTGGTATAATAGGATGAGTAATGAGATTCTATCTAATACATGATATTTGGAATGTTGGGATGAGTGCCTAGATTTAATGCTGTGATTATGGATGGCATGATCATTGAGACATTATTAGAGACATCTAAAACTAGGTTTAATAGGTATGTTCTACCTGGGTGTTATCATGGATCTCATGGATTAAATTTATTTTATTTTATTTTATTTTATTTTATTTTTTAAACTTTCTTATTTATGATGTACATCTACAAGCACTATATCAGATCAATATAGATATGATTTTAGACAGCATTTTTAGTGGCCTGCGGAGTCATACTCACACATTGTTTGGGTTGCTGGTTGGTATCCAAGTAGACTTCAGAGATGTAGGGTTGAATAAAGGAAATCTCCCTAAGTAAAATACTTGATTTGTGTAGAGATAGATCTTAGATATGGGGATTGTACTAGTGCTCCAACTTTTGGGATATTTGGTTGTTTTCATCTCCTTTGTTCTTTTATTTATTTTAGAACTTATGTATACGACTCTAATTTGTATGAATCATCGATGGGGGGTACTTCACATTTTGTTACATCATGGGTAATTTATTTATCTATTATCTAATTTATACCTTTATTTTCTTACTTAGGTTTAGATTGAGGATATTTCTTTTATTTTATTCTATAGTACACACTTTAATCACAATGGAATGGTCTATATATGGTAACATCATAGGAATACACCACTATTTACCAGTCTATGGAATATAGGGTGGCATTCTTATGGAAATGAATTGCACCATCCTGAAGAAACAATTCAGTGGCTCCTAGGGTCAAGCATTACAAAGTAGTATCATAGATATTTCCTATTAATTATTGTTTAGGGATGTAATAAATGAGAATGGGATGTGTTGAGGATTAATAATGATCTCATTATTGGGTGTAACTAACCCATGTATGGGGAAAATCCAAATCTCCAAGGATTGGATTGTCATTCTTTCTCTTCACTTTTACGGTTGATTGATTTCTACCATGAGTGGTTCACTTAGGTGTGATGTTATTGATTTTTTGTGTTTTTACTCTTAGTCTAGTATAGTAATATATATTTGTTCATGTATCATTTAATAATGTAGGTATACGTGATATTATAATGATTATTTTATAGTAACTATACTATAATAGAATCAGGGTCAACTATTAAATGTGTCTGCATTCATTTATAAGGGATTTTCATATAAATTATTGGTTTAATTATATATATTATATCATTTAAATGGGTAAAATTATATCTTTGAGTTCTTAGATGTTTTAAATAGTAGATTGGTGATAGTTAAATGGGTTTCCAACCATAAATTATAAGGGTTTTTCCTTTATAACTTTTGTTCTACACACCATATACATATGCCTTATATGGGAAACTTCTAAACTGTTTAATGTAAAATTAAAAATGATGGAAGTCATAAATAGCTAATTTAAGTGAACCCAACTTATTCTGAATTGGACCTTGTGTGATAATATGGGGTATAGAAAGAGGCAGGTTAAATTTTTTGTTGTTTAGTGCATTGACTCATAATGTGGTATTCCCTTTTACTCCTTTCCCTAATATATATTATCAAAAACTATTATATTATGGTAACCTGAGATGTTTGTTTGGAATTATAGTATGACTCTTCCACATCTACCATCAGTTAAGCATCATGAGGGTGTAGATGAGAATACCCCCAAAGGTTCTAGGCTAATTCATCATCTAGCCTTGGTTGTAGTTGTAGAAAATCAGCTTCGAGTGAGTATATTTTGAATATTATAGGTGATGGAGAGGGAGGATCCCCACACTAATCCTTCTATGTCAGAGCTGACCAAGGATTTTTAGCTTTAGTATCCATTGGTGTTTATGGGGGAGGTTGGTTCCTAGGAATATGATTTTTGGACTACGTCTCTTCAGACTATATTCAATAATATTTAAAGCTCTTATTATACGGGAGAAAATCTGGTAATTTATATACTATGAGGTATAGTGAGACAGTGGTGACATTTCTTACATTGGGATAATAAAAAAAGGGAATATCTCAGAAGGACATTGAGACATGATTTTTTTTAATTTATTCCTAGATACCCTGAGGGATGACAAGTCTAGTGTGTTATTATGCCTAAATAAAAGAATTTTGTATGTTATAGAGTATGTAAACTACATTAAAGACACATAGTTCTTCTCCCCTATGATAGAAGAGGATGAGTTAGCTCAATCAAGGTATTTAGAGGATGGATTAAGGTATGGTATTCTTGTGTAGGTGAATGTATTTTAGCTTTCCACCTTTTCTACAATGGTAAAATATGAACATATCTCTAAGTGTAACATGAGTGAGGGAAAGGGACTAAGCTAGGTGGCTTATGAATGGATTGTAAGTGGATCATATGGTAGTTGAAATAATCATTATGAGGAGAATATCTAGGTCAGTAGTGGAAAGGGAAGCCATGGAGGAGGTTCACAATACTGTCACCAGTGTGGTTTATGGGAACACTTTTGACCTTAGTGTGATCAGGAACCCATGGAATATTGAGTGTGTGGAAAGATGGATCACCTGTAGTGGTTCTTTAGGATGGTGTAATAGGCACTAAGTGATAGAGATTCTAGAAAAATGTAGGGTTTTTAGGTTGGTTCGACTATACTATGACAAGAGTATAGTTGGAGTTCTATATACCATTCAGAGATAGGTGGAGTTTTTAGAGAATAGGTTTAGGAATAGAAGATCCTAAAAGAAAGTACTTGGTAGGGAACCCAGGATTGATCTCGAGGTCACAATTTAAGCCAGTAACCTGTGGTGTGGCCTATAACCATGGATCAGGATGTTGGGACATCAAATGTCTTACTAATGATCTTAGCATCCTCCAATTTAGCCTATTCCTTTTTTTGATACAAGGTATTCTCACTCCTTCATATGGTATATGTTTTTTAAGTCATGGGCATAGTTTTAGAGTACCTTTATATAGTTATGTCCATCGACACTCTATTGGGAGTATGGATAAAAGGTATTCTTCATTATTAGGAGTGTGCCATGGAAATTATAGGTTATCATTTTCTATAGGATCACTCCATCTTAGAGATGAATATATTTGACATGACCCTTGTTATAGAATGTTATACTTAATATGCTTCTTATAAGGTCCTGGATCTGTGTGGATGAACCCTTTGCATGTTCTAGAGGCTTTCAGGGCTCCAAAGAGTCTCATAGGAAGACTCAAGGAGTTATGGTGTTGATAGTCAGGATAAGGTAACATTAACGGTGTGAAAGTGGGTTCTGTGCCATGAAAAACAATTACACAATGTGAAAGAGGGTTTCACACAGTGTAATATTTTTGGGGTTTGAAAAATAAATAAAATTGAAAGGTGATGGTTTTTTCAATGGAAACTGACTTCGAGGCATTATACAACGTGAAAGTGGATTACACGTCATGTAATCCCCTACTAATATAATGTTTTAAGAAATTTCCATCCTATTGGGTTTTTCAAACTCTACACTGCTCTTCTATTCCGGTGTATGTCAACCATCTCCTTCATCATTTTAGATTCCCTTCTATAGGGATCAGTCATTGGGCTTCCAACTTCGATCTGTGGCAATCCGTGGAGATCTAATGTGTGTTCTTCTTTCTTTTTCTATCAGTTTCTCCCAGTTTGATCTCTTTTTCCTCCCATTATTCTTGTTATTATATGGTGTTTTCTTACTCATGTTTCTAAATGGGGTTTTTATTAGTTTTTGTTGGTGTTTTGGTACTGTGGATTCCTTAGATGGATGCAGTTCTGGAGGTAGGGGTAATCATATATCCATTGTGTGGTTTGTTCTCATGAATATAATGTCTATTACCTTTTGAGGGGGGGGATTCATTGCTTATCAATTTATTTACATGAAATTATATATCTTTCATTATTTAGTATTTGGATCATAATGATATTAACTAAACAATTATTTAAATGGGATTAAAGAATCAGTATTGATCACAAGGTAATTCTACTGTTTTTCACTTTGATAATAGTTTCCTCTCATTTACTAGATAGTGTGATGTATATTCCTTGCTTGGATTAGCATGTTGTATTTTATGGAAATTTGGTAAATAACATACATCCATAATTAATTGATAATAAATTGATTAAAACATTAAAGAGGCATGTTTAATGAATTTGGTTATTATTATAATTTGATGTTAATAAAATTTATGCAAGTATGCATGTTTAATTGAATTGGTTAAGGAACCTGAAGCATGTTAGTGCATTTTGATAAAATAATTAAAGGAATTAAATTAATTTTTTAATTAATTTGTGATTGTTTTTATAGATTGTCACTCAGGTTTATCAAATTTGAAACCAGTGATAATGAAATGGTTAATTCAATATTAAATAAGAACAGGTTGTGTGATAAAAGATAATGCCTTTGTAGGGACTGATTTTCTCACTTTCTTGTAAAGGAAAAGTTCCTTGTGTTTTGTATCTGTGAGAGATTGTTGTGTGTGAATTTTGAATGCCTTGATTTAGGGATAATATCTAATTGATATATTTTTTTACTGCTTCTTGTGGTTTGTTGTGAGCCCGGGATGGCTGATCCAGGAGGATTGTTGTGGTTTATGAGGTAGGGAGTCCTAGATGTGACATGAGCCTATGATGGATGATCATGGAGGGATGTTGTGGTATGTGGGGCATGGATTCCAATTTTATATGGTATAATTTGATGCCTAGAGTTTCGAGATGAATTCATATATGCATGTGGGAGTTGGGGATGGAAGCAGAGATGATGGAACAGATTGAATCTAGGATTACCTATTGTTATGAAATTTGGATGCTTGTTTTAATTTTTTTTTTGGCTGGAGGACAGGTTATATTTTTATCTGCATTCCTTTCCCCTCTACTTTAGGAAGACAGATGTGTTTGGTAACTCTCTTTCCATGGGAGTCAAAGTCATGCAGGTTATTATATGTTCTTTTTCTGTTTAGATCCTCATGGTTGGACGAGTTTACACTCATCCTATAGGTGGATAAGACTCAACAAGTAAATCATCTACTCATTGTGTTAAGCCTCTTGTGTTTAGAGATAATAGAATGTTTTCCTAGAGTACCTTGTGATATGTAAAGTAATAATATTAATAAGTAAATAAATGTTTAACCCATGGGGTTGGATCTTGCTGGGATGCAATGCAGAGGTTGAAATTTTGAGAAGTCGTGAACTCGGTTTGCTTATGCCTGGAGGGCATGGATCTTTGTTTAGATGCTAATGAAAAATAATTTTGAAATGATAATGTTTAATTAATGGTTAATAAATAATTAACATAAAGTTCAATTGATAAAAAAGTGATCAATTAAATTAAATTATCTCTTTAAATTATTGTGTGCTTATAGAATATTTGGTCTTAGCAGTGGCATCCAAGATTCCGATATATCTTAGTTGCAGTTGTGTCTGAGACTAGGATATTCCCATATTGTGGTTGTGAGATAGATTATATCATGTATAATTTTTTTCTATATGCTACTCCACCATGTCAGTTAAGGAAACTGACACCCAAGGGATTCTAGACTACGGAGATGTTTTCCCCAACATTCCCATGGCAGGATAGATGGATTACTACCCCCTTTGGCCCCGCTCTCTTCTCTTGGTAGTTACATTTTCTGGTATGCATGGTGGTTACTTTTCCCCACATATTTGTGTAGAGGGATGTAATGGATTGTGGTTATTTTATACACACATATTCTGAATATTTTTTCCTAAGGAATACTATAGGTATAATGTGTATAGGTTGTGATGGCTTGAGGATAATTACTCGGTGTATGGATTGTGATGTCTTGATGTATAATAAACAATGTACGATACACGTTATTCTAGTTGTATTGGATCCTATAAACTATATGGTCCTTTGGTTATGTGGATGTTTTGGTGTGTTTCATGAGGTGCGTGTTGTGGTGCTTCACCCAGCTGTCTCCATGCTAGCCTTTTTAGAGAGAGATTCACAGGATGTTCGACATTGCGGAAAAGAAAAAACCCATTGGGGAGGTGGTAGCGGGGTACCCTCGATATTCTTTATTATATTATATGCTCTTATATTCAATACTTTTTGAGGGTATCCATGGTGAGGTTGGGAATATAGTATACATGTTTAGGTGACGAGATAGTTTCACTTGTGTTTCACTGTTTTTTAGAATGATTTCTTTACATTTTTTACATGAGATGATTTGGGGTGGATCCTACATTGTATATTGTTATACTTAACCTATATATATATAAACCATTTTTTAGGTCAGTTGGAGTAGGTTGGAGATCAAGATAGTTACTACTAGCTTGGGGTTCACAGGAGCTGTTTGGGATTTGTGGTCACCATTTTCTTTACTTTTATTTTGGTACTTGTAGTTTCCTTTAAGTTGTATTTTTTATTGCATGACATTACATAGGTTTACATTAGATTTTCTTTTATATTGTAGTCTAAATAAGAGTTTCTTGGTTTTTGTTTAATCTCTCTCTTCATCAAGTATTTCTCTTAGAGGGTAATGCCTCCCATGTGCATGTTTATTTTACCCTCGATTTCAGTCACCAACTCGGGGCCTACTGGAGGTGGGACTCGAGGTGTCACAATCTCTCCTCTCCCACTGTTGGTCTATGAGGGGTATGCTTTGTAGGGAGGGGGTCATGAAAGAGTGGTTTCAAAATCCTCATTGAGGGATAGGATGGATTTTGGAGTTAGCCATAGGTGAGGTTTCATGGGTTAGAAGGGAAAGGTGTCAACTATGTTTAAAATATCTTGTAAACATGGGAGACCAGCTGAGACATAGGTATTTAGAGCCCCATTTGATCTGATTCATGGACCGTTATGCTTACAACCACTACTAAACGAAGTGATAAAAGTTTTAAGGTATATAACTAAGAAAGGATCATGCATTATTCTTCTTTGAGCCAGTGTTTGAATGGGTATACCTTGGTATAGGTTAACCTAAAATGAATAAAAGAAAAAAAATAATGTTAAAGTATTTCATATCTTATGTTAAGGGACCTAATTGTTTTTCCTTTTATAGGTAAGTATCCAGGTCTATGTCCTAATCAAGTTCATGTAGAATATGTTCAACAGGTTGTGCCAATAGATCATCGCAGATTGGTGGTTGACAATGATGACACTTGAAGTTGGACACTCTGAGAGTTCTATCACAAGAGTTTGTAGAGGTAAAAGGGCTCCGTTTTAGATGCTTTCATAAAATACTGGTTGGAAGAGGTTGGGATAGCATTCAGTTCGATCTATGCTTGCAATTAGAACTAGGTGTCGTTGGATTTGACAAGGTTATGTGGGGTAGTGAGGCAGTGGTGGTTCTTTTTCCTCAAATATCAGGAGGAATTGGAAGTCTCGTGAGGGGAATTATGAGACCTGTTTAGAGATGAGTTTCTTTCTTCGACTGCAAAGGTGGCCAGTTGTCAGAAGATTCTTACCCTTTGGTAGGGGAGATTCAATGTGTGAGAGTTCTTAATCTATTTCAGGAACCTTATGTGTTATGATTCAAACATATTTATAGATAAGGAGGCCAGATTGAGTCATTTTAATGAGTATTTGTGTCCAGTGATCAAGCACTAGGTCACCTTGTTTATGATGAAGACGTATCTCAACGTATTAGAGAGAGTACATTTCATCGAGAAGAAGTTATCTAGAACCAGATCATTATGAGAAGAGAGTCATCGGGATTCCCCACAAAGCAGACTTGTGTTCTGGGGTTCCGCATTTTCAGGACAGAAGAGCTTCTGATCTGCTGGGGGTAGGTCCCATCCCTCAATATGTCGTTTCTCCAAGGGTGGTGGATATCATGCCTATTCTAAGGGATCATATGAATGTTTTCTTATTTAGGCTAAGGTCATCGGTGGTTATAGTGCCTGGACTTTTGAGTATTCAGTAGGCACTGTTTATTCCTCTTCAGGTTCCTCTATTGTGGTAGTTCCAATCGAGGCAGTAGTAGCATGTTTCTCAAGTTTGGGATCTATAGAGAGAAGATGGGGTAGTCCAAGGACAACCCTGAAAAGTTTCTCATCCTCAGAGAGAATAGCGCAGCCAAAGAGGTGGTAATCAGAAGGTTTATAGAGGTTGTTGAGTAGGTCATGGTGAGCTTCATGCTTTAACATTTATAATTATAGGAAATCCAAATATTGTTCGAGGTACCCTTTGCTTTTCTTCTACTTGGGTGCATGCCTTGTTTGATTCTGGAGAGATGTATTCCTTCATATCACATTCCCATTTCTATTCTTAAAGACTTGAGTTAGAGAGACTTCCAGTTTCCTTGGCATTTACTACACCAGTTATAGGTCGAACTGACTTGTTTGAATTATATAGAAACTGTGATAGGGGATGGGGTAGCACTGCTCTTAGGGTGATTTCCTATGTTTATAGATACAACTATATAACATCATCCTTTGTGTGGATTGGTTGTATTTGGTGTATTCTATCATGGATTTCTTCAGGAGGCAGGTTGTGTTCTTTGATGATGATGGAGAGCCAATAGTGTTTGTTTTTGAGTGAGGCCCTTGGATGGTTCATAGGCATGTTTGGTTCTTGTCATCCTTGATGGTTGATATGATATTGAGTTCTTTAAAGGTTTAGCAATTCTCATCTCCCAAGGTCATAGAAGAGTACCCTGATGTATTTCCAAAGGAAGTTTTAGTGTTACCCCCTCAATGAGAGATCTTGTTCGGGATATAGATACATCCAAAGGTGTCTCCAATCTCGATGTCACCATATAGGATGGTGCCTTCGGAGTTACGAGAGCTGCGTATACAGCTCGATGGTCTATTGTGGTGTAGCTTTTTTTGGAAAAGTGTGTCATTGTGGGGTGTATCAATTCTGTTCGTAAATAAGGTTGATGGTAGTTTTTGGTTTTGTATCAGTTATCCTCTCTTGAAAAAATTGGCAGTGAAGAACCACTATCCAATTCCATAGATTGATGATTTATTTTATCAACTAAAGGATGAAAGTTGGTGTTCAAAGATAGATTTACAGTCAGGATATCATCAGATGCGTGTAAAGGATGAGTATATCCTGATGACTACATTCTATTGTCATCATGGGCATTACGAGTTTGTGGTAATGTCATTTGGTGTGTTGAATTCTTCAGCTGTGTTCATGGGGTTAATGAACATTTTGTTCCATGAGTTCCTGGATAAGTTCTTAGTGGATTTCATCGATGATATCCTTATGTAATCCATGTATAAGAATGATCACACAAAGTATCTTCGTTCCATTTTGGGAGTTCTTCATTTTGATAAGTTGTTTGGTTAGTTTCTGAAGTCTGAGTTTTGGGTTCAGGAATTCTGTTTCTTGGGGAATGTTGTATCCCAGCAGGGAGTACCAATGGATTTTTCAAAGACAGGAGCAACTATATCTTGGGCAGCCCCCAAGATAGTAGAAGTGGTGTAATGTTTTGTTGGTCTTGCAAGATATTATAGGAGGTTTGTATCCAATTTCTCTTAGTTTGTGACTCCTCTGACAGTATTGACTAGAATAGATCAGGATTTCTAGTGGACTGGTCAATGTCAGACAACTTTTGGGTATCTGAAAGAGAATTTGGTCAGTACTCTAGTTCTTTTTCTTCCAGTAGAAGGAGTTCAGTTTTAAGTTTTATGTGACGCTTCATGTCTTGGGTTGGGTTTTGTTTTGATGAATTAGATATTGATAGTTTATTATGGGTCTTATAAGTCACATCCCCATGAGCATAACAATTCCATCCATGATCTCAAGTTAGTGGTTGTGCTGTTTTCCCTAAAATTGTGGAAACATTAACTCATAGGTGAGAATTTTTTGGTCTTCACCAATCATAAGAGAATGAGGTATGTTTTCTCCCAGATTGAATTGAACTTACTCTAGTGTCGGTGGATGGAGTTCTTATAGGATTATGACTTTGATATTTCCTATACACCTAGGAAAGGGATTGTTCTATCTGATGTAGTGAGTTGGAAGTCAAGAAGTGATGCAGTGTGAGAATCAGCTGATTCTTAGAGAGTGTAGGAAGAACTTTCATCATTATATCTAGATATAGGGGAATTTAGGGGTAGAAATAGTCTTTTTCATATGAGGGTGAATTCATATCTATTGCAGAAAGTATAGGATTTCTACTTGGGGATCTAGAGGTGGAGATCTAGAGATACTAATTTGTTTGTCGTGAATCCCCAGACATTTGGTTTGAAGATGAATAGAATCGAGTGTTGTTTTAGGGAAGGATTTTTGTTCCTTTGGTTATTTGTGAGATAGTTCTCATAGAGTTCCATAGATCACCATTAGAGGTACATCCTACCATGAAAAATAATTATGGATATTTGAGAGGTCAGTTTTGGTGGCCAGGGTTAAATCATGCAGTTACAGATTTTGTGTCTCGATGTTTGGTCTTCTAGAAGGTAAAGTCCAAACACCGTATTCCCAGTAGTTTTCTCCAACCATTAGATGTTCCTCAGTGGAAGTGAGAGGACATATTGATGGAATTTTTTACCATTTTACCTAAAGATCAGGGAGAATATTCCACTATATGGTTGGTTTTTTATAGTTTGATGAAATTATCCCAATTTATAACGATCATGGAGTCGAACTCAGTGGAGTTTTTTTCGAGGCAGTATCTGGAAGAGGTGGTGCGACTCCACAGAGTCCTGAGGAATATCATTTCTGATCAAGATACTCATTTTACATTCAGGGTGTGGAGATTCCTACAACATGTGTTTGGTTCTCATATATTCCTTATCACATCATTTCATCTGTAGATGGATGGTTACATAGATTGGACAATCCAAACTCTGGAAGACAATTTGTTCTCTTGTGTCCTGGATTTTTGAGGTTTATGAATGATGCACGTTACCTAGGTAGATTTTTCTTACAACAATATTTTTCACTCCACCATCATTATCGAACCATTTTAAACATTGTATGGTTGACCTTTCTATTCTCCGTTGTGTTGTACTGGGGTCAGAGAGTTAGCATATTATCAGGACAAAAGTGGTAAAAAAAATATGACAAAGATGGTTTATATGATTCATGAGAGGATGAAGGTAGCACAGGATCTTCATATATCATATGTTAATCATAAGAGGAGACCTTTTGAGTTTGAAATTGGGTTTCATGTGTTCCTAATGGTAACTCCCCATCACGAGAGGAGTAGTTTTGGTCATAGTAGTAAGCTTTCTTCTTAGTTTGTTGGGCCTTTTTAGATGTTGGATCATGTTTTCGTTGTGGCATATCTAATAGCACTTCCCATGTAGATTATTTGGATACATGATGTTTTTTCCATGTCACATATCTATCGTTATCTTCATGATATCAATTGGGGTGAGATCAATGTTGATGATGATGTGACCTTTGAGGACCAACCTGTAGAGATCGAAGACTTCCAGGAGAAGTTCTTACATGGTCATGTTATCCCCTTAGTTGATTTTTTGTGGTAGCACGGTGGTGTATAAGAGAGTATTTGGGAACTTGGGTTGAAGATACATGCTCAGTACCCCAAGTTTTATTATGATTATCTATTATCTTGTAATACTGTTCATTTTGTGGTTACAGACCTTTTCTATTTATGATGTGTATTTCTTTTTTTTTCTTGTTGTGTCTTTCACTCTTTTCAGAAGTATCTCTCCCTGAGAGAGTGTTTAGGAGATAGTTTTGGTTGTTTCATAGTTTTCAATTTCTCCCCTAGTGAGTTGGTTGAGCTCCTGTAGTGGAGAGAGCCTTGAGAGGTATCTCACGCAATGGCTATTTGGACAAACCCATTCTATTTCATCTCTGAGTTGGTTTTGGATTCTTGAGGACAAGAATTTTTTGAGAGGTTTCTAATGTAAGGGCCCAGATCTATGTGGATTGAACATTTTCATGTTCCTCATGCTTTTGGATCTTGGAGGAGTCTGGAGGAGTTCATGTGCTGAGATTTAGGAGCTAGGAACTTTCACGATGTGAAACTGGGTTTCATGCCATGTAAAACAATTACACGACGTGAAATAGGTTCTCATACCGTGTAATATTTCGGGGTTTTAAAAATAAATAAAATATAAATGTGATTCTTTTTTCAGTAGAAACTAACCTTGAGGCATTACACACATATATGGTGATTACGCAGCGTGTAATCCCCTACTTCTGTAATGTTTTAAGCATTTTCTAGCCGCTTGGGTTTTTCAAACCCTATGAATGCTCTCATATTCTAGCATCTGGAATCCCTCCCATTCATCATTTTGGATTCCATTTGATGTGGATCAGTCATCAGGATTCCATCTTTAATCTGTGGAAATCCATAGAGATCCAAGATAAGTTCTTCCTTCATTTTCTATCAGTTTCTCTTGATTTTATCTCTTTTTTTCTCCCATTATTCTCATTATTCTAGGGTGTTTTCTTACCCATGTTTCTAAATGGGGTTTATATTGATTTTTTTTGGTGTGATGGTGTCGCAGCATCCCCATATAAATGCATTTATTACAAGAGGGGTAATCGGAGATTTATTGCAAGCTCTGTTCTCTTGCTAATAATGATGATAACATTTTGAGGTAGGGGATTCATTTATTCTCCATTTATTTACATGAAATATTATATATATCATGATTTATCATTTGGATCACATTGATATCAACCTAATAATTATTTAAACCATATAAAAGAATTTGTATCGATCATATGGAAATATTGTTTTTTTGTATTGTGATAATGATTTAACTATTGTTTTCTTGATAGTATGATGCTCATTCCTTTATTAGATTACAATTTTGTTCTTGATGGAAATTTTTTGAAGAACATAATTACATAATTAATTGATAATTAATTAGCTAAAATATTAAAAATTCAGGTTTAATGAATCTAGTTATTGGTGTAATTTGATGTTAATCAAATTGATACAAGTATTAATGTTTAATTGAATTGGTTAAGGAACCTAAATCATGTTGATCCTTATGGATAAAATAATTAAATTAATTTCAAATTAATTGTCTAATTAATTTTTGATAGGTGTGATATATTTTTTCTTAGGTTTCCTGAAGTTAGAACCTATGATAATGATTTGGTTAATTATAGATGAAATAAGAACTCGTTGTATGATAAAAGATAATTCCATTGTGGGGCATGAGTTTCCCGATTGCTTATAAAGTCCAAGTGCCTTGTGTTTTAGAGTCATGAGAGATTGTTGTGTGTAAAGGACGAATGACTTTAATTGGGGTCGAGATCTCATTCCTACATTTTTTTCCTACTACTTGTGATATGTTGTGATCCTAGGATGGCTAATCCCGGAGGGATGTTGTGGTTTATGGGTTGGGGAGGCCCAGATGTGACCTGAGCCTGGGATGTATTATCCTAGAAGGTTGTTGTGGAAAATGGGGTGGGGAGGACCGGTTTTTGTGGTATAATTTGACGCATGGAGTGGCAATATTCATATATATATGCATGTGGGTGTCAGGGAGGGAAATAGAGATGATGGAACAAGCTGAAGTTGGGATTACCTATAGTTAAGAAAGTTGTATACTTTTTTGAATTTGTTGTTTGGATGGAAGCTAGGTTGTTTGTTTATCTTCTTTCCTTTCCCCATATCTTGAGGGAGAATAATGTGTTTGTTTACTCCCTTTCCATGAGTGGTGAAGATGCGTGGGGTATTCCAAGTTCTTTCTGTGTTTAGATCCTCTTAGTTGAACGAGTTTACTCTCCTCCTATAGGTGGTGAAGACTAGGAAGGTAGTTCATTTACTCATTATGTTTATCCCCTTGTGTTTTTAGATCTTAGAATGTTTTCCTAGAGTACCTTGTGATATGGAAAGTAATAATGTTAATAATTTAATAAACTTGTAACCCATGGGGTTAGAGCGTGTTGGGATGCAATGTTGAGGTTGAAATTCTGAGAAGTTGTGAACTTGGTTTGCTTATGCTTGGAGGGCATGGATATTTTTTTAGATGCTAATAAAATGTAATGTTGAAATGATAATGGTTAATTAATGGTTAATAATTAATTAATGTAAAGTGTATCTAATAAAAATCAATGAATTAAGTTAATATATCACTTTAAATGGTTGTGTTCTAATAGAATATATTATCTTAGGAGTGGAATTCGGGAGTCTAAGAGACGTTAGTTATTGTTGTGTCAAAGACTAGGATATTTCCACAGTGTTTTTGTGAGCTATATTATATCTTGTAAAAAAAAAATTTTATATGATACTCCACCCTTTTGGTTAGGCCAACTGACACCCCAAGGATTATAGGCCCTAGGGGGTGTTTTCCCCAAAATTTTAGTGAAAGGATGGATGGTTGACTACCCCCTTTGGCACCACTCTCTTATCTTTGTAGTTACTTATACTGGTATGAAAAGTGTTTAGTTTTCCCTATATATGTGTGTAGAGGTATCTAATGGATTGTGGTTATTTTACAAAAATATATTCTGGATATAGTTTCTTAAGGACTACTATAGGTATAACGTGTATAGGCTGTGATGGATTGAGGATCCTTACTTGGTGTATTGGCTTTCATGGATTGAGGTATAATACCCAATGTTTGATACATGTTATGTGATTTATGGTGTATCCAAAAAACTACTTTTTTACTTTTGGTTATGTGGATATTATGGTGTGTTACAAGAGGTTTAGGTTGTGGTGCTTCACCCAGGATTATACAGACTAGCCTTTTTGGAGATAGATGCTCAGGACATGAAACATTATAAAAAAGAAGAAAACTAGTGGGGAAGTGGTACTGGGGTACCCTTGATATTATTTATTATATTATATGAACTTGTATATGATACTATGTGAGTTTATCCATGGTGCGTTTGGAAACATAGTATACATATTTAGGTGATGAGTTAGTTTCACTTGTTGTTCATTGTACTTTAGCATGCTTTCTTTACCTTTTTGCATGAGAGGTTCTAGGGAGGATCCTACAGAGTATAGTTTATACTAACCCTACATATATATAATGTATTTTTAGGATAGTTGTATTATCTTGGAGATCAAGCTGGTAACTACCAGTTTGGGGTTTTCTGGAGCTATTTAGGCTTCATGGTCACTGTTGTATTTACTTTTCTTTTCATAATTGCAGTTTTATTTCAATTGTAGTTGTTCTTGAATGAAATTTCATATGTTTACTTTGGATTTTATTTTATATTATAGTCTGATCATTATTTGGTTGTTTTTTTTTATTATCTCTCTCTTCCTCATGTGTTTCTCCTAAAGGGAAATGCCTCCCATCAGTATGTTTATTATACACTACTGCTAGTCACCAACCCAGGGCCTACTAGAGATGGGAATTGGGGGTCACTATCTCTCTTCTCCCATTTCCATCCTAGGAGGGGTACACTTTTTTGAGGAGGGGGTCATGAAACTTCTCATAATTAATGCTACTATAGGATGGTGATGTATACATCCAAAAATTGTCATCAACATGTGTTTTTCGGATAATGGGACATACATACAAGTCATGTAGGACAATATTTTCAATTTTAGGCATGGTGATTACTCTAGTAACTAGTATGATATTAGATTACATATGGGTTTAGTAGGACTTATTTCATCTTATAGAGGATCAGTTCCAGGATGTGTTTCTAGAGGAATTCATGGTACTACCACTCAAAAATGGAATCAGGTTCACTATCGAGCTTATTATGCGAAGCAAGAAACCTATTTCTATTCCACCTTATAGTATGGATCTGATAGAAATTTGTAAACTTGAGATTCAGATAGATAACCTATATTCTAGGGGTTTCATCAATATGAGTACCTCCCCTTAGGGATCTCTATTCCCTCTAACAAATATTGACCACTCTCAATGGTTGTGTGTCAATTATAGGAAGTCGAATCAAATAAAGGTAAAGAATTGATACCTAAATCCTAGGATCAATGACTTGATTGACTATATAAGAGGGGAAAAGGAGTTTTATAATTTTTATATTGGGTTAGGCCATCACTAGGTTAGGGTAAGACCATCAAACATACAGCATACATCTTTTAGAAGAAGATATGCTTCATATGAGCACTTTGTTATGTTTTTTGGGATAATTAATGTATCATATATGTTTATATCAATAATAAATCTAGTATTCCACTCATTCTTGGATTATTCCTTGGTTTTTTTCATTGAGGATACCCTTTTATACTCCAATTCAAGGGAGGAAAATTCTCATTATTTGGAGGTTGTGTCGAGAATGCTGAGGGAGCATAGAATTTATGCTATGATCTATAAGTATCATTTCTTAATAGACCACGTGAACTTTATAGGGTATGCAATCTTTGAGATTTGTTTTTTATTAAACTATAGAAAGTTATAGTAATTTTATCCTAGGGGTGGACCCAAAACATGTTTAGCATGCATAACTTCAAGGGATATTCAAGATATAACTTTAGATTTATCTAGGACTTCTCCCATGTGGCAGTGACTTTGACGAGCATGACTAGGAAGGAGATGAAGTTTGTATGTTCATAATCATGGGAGGATTCATTTAAATATTTTAAGAAGATACTTACCGCAACTATGATCTCGGTCCTACTCAATCTTGGTATGGAGTATAAATTATATTGTGATGCATAAAGAATTAGGCTTGGATAAGTTCTGGTAAAGTGAGGTTGTGTTGTATATTATGGACCATATTACTTAAGAGAACATGAATGAAACTATCTGACATACAACCTGAATCTATAAATAGAAATGAATTCTCTCAAACTATGGTGACATTATTTACTGGGGAGAGTTTCATAGTTTATACTACCCATAAAATCAGGAAATATATATTATATATGTGGGATATGAACCTTCGGCAGGGAATATGGATATAATACCTATAATATTTTGATTCAAAATTATAATATACCCCTAGAAATGGAATTGTGGTTATAGGAACCTTAAAATTAAGACACGGGCTCAGATTTTTCAGGATTCTAGCAATGGATGGTGATAGATGTCTCTCTTCATTGATATGAATTTGGGAGTATGGGAGTATCTGGGGAAATAAGTTATTATATCCTTATATGTTGTTCCTTCACTTATGAATCTAATTAAGTGGAGATATTTATTTAATCAGGAGTTATTTTATCTAATGGATAGTATTTATGGTGTGGAGATACCACATAACTAGTTTGTTAGTGAGATTGAGACCCTTTATACTCACAGAAATGTATTGGTTCCTACCGACAAATTGGAAGAGCTAATGAGGGTGTCTCATGCTTCTAAGTGGGTAGTTCACCCTAGGATAACGAAAATATTATGGGATATATGATGATAGTATTAGTGGCCAAGAATGAGTAAGGATGATGATAGTATTAGTGGCCAAGAATGAGGAAGGATACAGTGGGATTCCTAATGAGGTCCTCCGCCTACCAATAAAAGAAGGAATGGAAATAGTGGCTCATTGGCCTACTATAGTCATTTCCCATTCCTAAGTGGAAATGGGATAATGTTATGATGGATATTGTGATTGATCCATAAAGGAACACTGAGGCAATGAATTAGTGTGCGTAGTTATGGATTGTTTAACCAATTTCACCCATTTATTGCCTATCTAAGAGACCTTCTTGTTTGATTATCTAGTTAATACTTATATCCATGAGGTAGTATTATTAAATGGGGTTCCATATAAAATAGTCTCATACATATATTCATATTTTAAAACTTATATTTAGAAGGGCTCATAGAAATCACTAGGTATGTTGGTACTTTTGAGAACTGCCTACCACCTCCTAATTGATGGGTAGTCGGAGTGGACTATACAGATCCTAGAGGACATGCTAAGATCATAGGACCTTGATTTAGGGGGATCTTGGGAGAATCACTTTTCCTTGGTATAATTTTACAACAAAACATATACTAGTACATCATTCATATGACACATTATGAGGTCTAATATGAGAGATTGTAGCATTCACCACTACATTGGTTGGATATAGGTGAGGTGATAATGATTGGAATGAGACTTATATAGAAGATAAAAGAAAATTACTATTTTATTCATAAGTAGATAGATATGTCATAGAGAAGATAGAAATATAATACATATTGGAATATCCAACCACTCGAGTTTGAGATCGGTGATGGGGTATTCATGGATGTTTCACTAAGATTGGGACATTGCCTCTTACGGAGATACGGGAAATTGGTACCCCAAGTATGTGGATCCATTTTAAACTTTGGAAAGGGGTTTCCTAGTGGAATAACGACTAAACCTTCTAAATTGGTTCAATTCCATGCATGATGTGTTTCACATATCTCATAAAAAATGATACTTTCTCGATTTATCTCATACCATTGATATAGATGATATCGATCTTGAGGTTGATGAATCCTTTGAGGATCATCTAGTTCATATTATGGATTGTAGTGAGAAGAAACTCTATATACAATATATCCCTCCAGTTTGTGTGTTCTGGAAACATGGACATGTTTAGCAGGAAACATGGGAGTGGGAATCTAACTTGTGAAATAAATATAAAAAACTATTCACAGAGCAGATTAGTGAAGATTAATGGTGCAGCTTGATGATGAGTTGTCTTATAGTGGAAATGTTTTTAGAATCCACCCTTTAATTGAGGTATATATCCTTTAAATTTTGATAAAACCCCCCTTGTTTTTAACTTTAAATAATCTTCCACTAGAGGTTCATGGGTCTTTGAGGTCTTTGGGAAGCTGGGGAGTAGGCCGAGGAGTGAAACCTTAAGAATATAGTGAAACTGTCTATCCAGATAGAGGTCACCAGCTATCTAATGGAATTATTGTATGTTGTAAGAGCCACTAGACACCCATCAGTCAATCATTGAGAAAAACAAACTAGTTATTGGATCCTATAAAGTTTTTTTAAAGGGGAAGTGTTGTCTTTTCTTCTTTTTATTCTTTAATGCTCACTCTATTTTTGTCCCTCTATTCACACAGAATCCCTAAATTGTTTTCTCCTCTCTTTCTCCTTCAATATTTCATGATCACCTTGGTTCATCCACTATTTTGAGTTTTATATAAGTATATTAAGGATCAAATGTAATTATAAGATTCCACCTTCTTCTTTTCACCTATTAATCTACTCCAATAATTGTTTCCATTTTTTAATGTTTTGGGGCCCTATTTTTAGGGATCTGTTCTAGATTCCCTTTTTATTCCCTTTTCGCTCAAGCCAAAGGCCAATACTTAATGAGTGAGGATCCTGTAACCTATTTTTGGTTGTATTTAAGTTATCCCTCTTGTTTTCTCCATTTTAATTGTATGTTTTGTGTATTTTTTCATGTCATTTTACCTTTCATTTAACCTAGAACCTAAATTTAAGTATTTTTTGGCAAAAATGATTCTAGATTCCCTTAAATTCCATAAATCCATAAATGGTAAATTTAAATTGAGACATTATCCAACCCTTTATTGTGATATTGGATTATGTTTTTATTTTTTATCCTAAATAGACATCCAAGGTGTGTCTTAGACTTCATAACACACTATTAATGTAATCTTTATTAATTGAAAATCATATGGATTATTCAGAATGTAAATAATGGAAATTTGTCTTGATTTTTTCCATGGTCCTAAATATATAAAAATAGAATTTATATTTGTTTCAATCTAACAAAATGAATAGGAATACTATAATGAGATCCTTGTATTCTAAGTGACACGTGATACTAAATAAATGGTAATTCCAAGTTGAGAACATTGCATTCCAATTGGCACATGATACTAAATAAATGGGAATATTGGGAAGATATCATTAGATTACAAGTGACACTTGATATTAAATGAATGGAAATGTCTAGATGAGCTCCTTGGATTCTAGATAATGGGTGGTGCTATATAAAGTGGAATACCAGGATAAGCTCCTTGGATTCTACTCAATATATAATTTAGGAATACAAGGAAAAGCTCAATGGACTCCATATGACATCAGATGAATAGGAATGATGATATGTGTAATCGGATTCTATGTGATATATGATATTCATAATGTTAGGATGAGATCCAAGATTCCATGTTGTGATTAGGGTTAGCACGGTCATTGAGACTATCTCAAAGACATCCAAAACCATCTGAAATAGGAATATTCAACCTAATTATCATCATGGAGATCGTGGATTGAGGTTATTTTATTTTATTTTATATTATTTATTTAATTCTTTTAACTTTACTATTTATGAAAAACATCTACATGCACTATATTGGTTCAACCTGGATATTATTGTTGATATTATTAGTGGTGGACAACTGAGTCATACTCACACACAGCTTGGGACCTTGGTTGGTACCCAAGAAGACTTCATGGATTCATGGTTGGATAAGGGAATCCACCATATATTAGATACTTTATTTATCTAGAGATAGATCTTAGATATTAGAAATTGTATAATACTAAAACTTTTGGGATATCTGTTAGTTTTTTTTAATTTTACACTTTTGGTTATTTTGTGACTTGTATATATGACTCTCACTTGTATGACTTGCTGATGGGTGTACAATAAATTTTTTTATATCATGATTTTTCAATTTTATGATAACTTCATTATGTCTTTATTTACATTCATATTTCTATATGGATTATATATACTTTATTTTCTTATATACTACACTCTCTGGTCATAAGGGAATAGTATCCCCATGATAACCTCAGGGGCCATCATCAATAGTCGATAGCCTCCAGTGTATGGGGAGGCATGCTTTAATCCATTTGGTGAACGAGATAAGAGAACCAGTTTAGTGGCTATAGGGGAGGGATGTTACACATAGGGATCAAGAATTCCCATAATGACCAGTGGTGAGATGGTTCATGTGATGTGCCATGTCGAACCAGGATGATTTATTACATATAATGAGTTCCAACTCAGTTAGATTATTGGATTGGTTAATTAATATTTGAAAATTGGTAATTTTAATCACTATAAATATTTTAAATTTTAGGTAAAAGTGAAATAGATTTTTATCTAGAAGGAAAAAAACTAAAATTATTTTAGAGAAGTGATAATATATCCCTTGGTAGTATAACCTTCATAATAAAGTATAAATAGAATTTATGAAGTGTTGGGTAATTACCCTGCTGTATATGGAGATGAAGATGTTTTTTAATTGGTTGAAATATCCTGAATTTTTTAATTGAAGAACAAGTTATGGAAATAGCTAAAAGTTTTCAGAGAATTATATATAAAAATTAGATTTCAAACATTCTTAATATAGTGAAATCATGGTATTAAAACGGGGGGAGAAATTTTGGTCAATATGCCCTGGTATATTACATTTCCAAAGTGAGAAAAAAAAGTATAAAATGTGGTGGGGAAAACCATTATGGATTTATAAAAATGAAGGAGTTGTAATAATCAATATAAATCAATAAATTGTTCATAAAAAAGAAGGTATTGTATTGTGAAGAAAGATTTATGGTAGTACTATCAAAAAATTATAGAGGGGAGGAATATTGAAACCTCAAGGTTTTTTATGTTGGATTTATTCCCTAAATTCATATATATATATATATATACATATATATTCCAGTTTCATAGTGTATGATATTCATATGTTGTATGTTATAATATAAATAAACCAAAGTAGTAGGCGTTTTATTTAGAAATATTTTCTAAAGTAATATGGGGATATTTTTTTAACACTTCCATAAATATATCAAATTACTTGGGTGTAGTATTACCTTAAAATATTAATGATCAATTTATTATCTATATTTCTTATCATTAATATCGAATGTTTCAAAATATGAAACATATAGTAGAATCAATTCATTCATGAGATGAATGCATGATCGACCAATGAATTAACTCATATATTGTGTAGAATATTATTTATTGTATGGGGACTTGAGAATATCTCAAGGGATTATATAAGGGAGTCATTTACACGTGATAGTGTGGTGAATTTTGGTCCTAGAACTCTTTTGTAATTTTTTCATCACCATAGCTATCTCTTCTCCTCCTTTTACCATCTTAAGATACCAGCATGTCATGGGTGAAGGAGAGACTCACTCAGGCATTGATTAATTCTTTCATTCCATGGATACACTATGAAGGTGTAAGGAATTTAGTCTTCCACTTTGCGATCTTCATCATGCATTTGGGATAAAGATAGTATAAGCTATTTCTAAACCGTGAAAGGTACAATATTTATTCATATTTATGGTTTACATGATTTTGGGATTCAATAAATGAGAACATGATATTATAGTTTTCTAATAAATTTTGTTATGATAACTATGATTCATTCTATCCTTAAAAACCTGACAATGGTATCAAATCTTGACAATGTTATCTGGATCATGAAATCAATTCTAAAATGATAAATGGTCATTTTTTTATTTTTTACTATTAATACGATATAAGATATCATAGGCTATTATTGGTTAGATCAATATTATTATTTTATATCATTACTAGTGATGTAATGTAGATCCTATGGTTTTTAGTATATAATAGGATATATCAAAGGGGATTGTGAAATACAAAGTTGTTAAAATTAAGCATTCATGAGAACTTAAAAAACATATCCTCATATCATATATACAATATGGTTGATATTTTAAGGAATGATTCTTAGACATAGAAGGATATTATCATTATATAGGTTATGTAGTAGGAAGTAACGTTGAATGCACAGAATCATTCTTAGACAAGGATTATGCACTAGATTTAATGTTTTGTGTGAGCCTACGCACATTAAGTAGGTTATCACACATTTTTTTAATATTAAACATGTCATAGAAACACAATAAGTTTAATAATATTTATTACTAGATTTTTCACATTGGCTTTAATATCATCTGAGCATTGATCGTAGCCTATGATCATTATAGATATGAGTTAATCTCTCACAGGGGAACCAAGTGCCTGTTTATTTTGACATAGGCCATTATATCATAAGTTGATGACCCATACATATGAAAAGATGACTATGTAAGAGAATAAATTACACTCATAAATATCATAAAATAATAGAGTATGACATCTACTTTCATTATTTATCATATATTACGATGCGGGATGGTCATAAAATAAATTCCAAAGGGAAAAATAGATTTTACAGTATTTCAACTTAAAATTTTCAAAAATGATTTACAAAATGTTTACAAGTCATAATAAAAGGTATTTCAAGATATTTATTAATTTAAAATGTGTTTATAAATTAATTAATTATAAATGGTTTTTAATAAATTATTAAATAATTATTAATTTTTTTAATTAAATATTCCTTAAATTTAATTAGAATATTAAATACATTTTTTCAAATTATATGGAATGATTTATACTTTAGATAAAAATTGTTTATATGGAAATTATAATTATAAATTATAAATTGTTTTTAGATTATAAAAATAAGGAATAAATATAATATAGTATATATTTATGTTATAAATTATTTATAATATTTAATTTGAACTTTTCAAATTAAAGGAATTATTTGAGTAATTATTTGGAAAAAAATGAATTTTGATGATTTATTTGATCATGGTTCAAATAATATTAAATATGTAATATTTAGATCATCTAAATTGTTTACATAAGAGAATTGGAATATTAAATTTTTATATTTCATATAATATTATATATTTCAGTAAAAAATTATATAATTAATAATATAAGTAAGTTAATGCTAAAAGTAAATATGAAGTGTTTATATTTAATAGTTATGGAGTGTCCATAATGAAAATGTAAATTATAAAGTGTTTGTGTTTAGATTTATTTATGAATTATTCATAAATGTTTATCTCATGTTTCGATTTTTTTCATTCTCCATTTATTTAATTTATACCCTATTTATTATTTTTGAATAAAATTTTTATATTATTAATAGATTTAGTATTTGTGTTAATTAGTTAAACTACTTTTAAGTTATCATACATTCCTCTAGAAGTTACATGTTGGATTTGATAATTGATTAGTTAATTTTATCCTTGCTTTTGGCTAGGTTTGAGTAATGTGCTTGAATTAAGTAGTTAATTATAGTTTACAAATATTACGAGTTATAATAATAAGGGAATTAATTTATATATTGTGTAAAGTATCCATGGGTAGACAAAATTTAAGTTAGAGTTATCATTGGCTTGCAGACTTATTCAATGTATTGAAGAGTGGGTTTTGGCAATCTATCGCTCTGTGCTTAAACTTGTGGGGACTATTTGCCTCATATAATTCTAATCCTTTCCATGAAAAGTTTTCTTAAACATAATTAATTGGATAAATTTGTATATATATGAATATAGTTAAATTTTAATTTGGGTTAGTGACCCAAGATATGAGTTTTGTAAATAATTTCACATTGATATGGTATGAACATATTTATTTGGTGGAAAAAATATGATTACAAACTAAATCACTAGAAAAATTAATGAATGAAAATAATAAAATTATATAATATTTTGTGATTAAATCCCATTTAAAATTATTATGTGTTATATTCCTTCCAAATCAACCACATGTTAATACCCCTATCATTCAATTGGGTAGGTTCAACCAAATCAGGGTGCCCATGGATTATCTTGTGTATGAAATAGTGGATATGGGTAACCCTAAGAATTAGTTAACTAAATACCATTGTGATATTTTGGTAACACATAACTAAGAAACCCAAAGATTTTGGATTCCAGAGGAGTAGATTAGGGTTTTTCCATATGATGGAATAGAAAAAGTGGTGTCCACTAAACTACCCCAAAGTCGTATATGATATGATTTAGATGATTCCAAACCAAAATAACTAAATGGATAGAGGAATTACAGTACAGACTCATTACTTAGTGAAATATATATTTTGGGCCACTAATTGATATATGAGTTCAAAAGGAGTCATCATTTAAGTGGGAGAATATTTAATAAGAGTATTTATTAAATGTTTGTAAAATATGATACTTGTATAATAAAATAATCTATTATAAATAAATTAGAATATAATCATAAAACTTATATTTTGTATAAAATCTATATAATTGTGAAACATAATGTAAGAAAATTCTCATATTGAAAATTTATGAAAAGTTATTAAGTAAGATAAAATTATAAATGTTAGAGGAACCACTCCTTTAGTGATTATTGAAGTTGTTAAACGCTTGAATTAAAATGATTATGATATGAATAAAATGATTCACTTAATTTTTAAAAGACATTATATGGAAAATAAACAAAGTAACATTATTTTATTCTCATATACTCAATGTGATTGAGTATGTGAACAATAAGGTGAGATATATGAAATCATCCAAGGCTTGTTCTGGTTGCAAAATTCATTCCGTTGGAAATGTTTTAAAATTATAAATGAGTTCAAGAAATTTTTACCATATTTTATCAAAGTATTTAAGAAACATTAACTAGGAAAGGTATGTATCGTTTATGGTACTATGTCAATAGTATAAGTGGTTAAAAGTTCAAAATTGAAGAATAATAAATAGTTTGAAAGTACAATAGTGTTTCTTTAAGTAGGAATCCATGATTTTTAAATCCTAAAGGCGATGTCAATATGGAAGGAAATTGATTCCATGTGATGGAGTCATTGTGGATACCTAAACAATGTGAATAAAATCTATAGGAATTACATGTCAAGTAGTGATTCTATAGATATAAATTCATTAATATTTAAGGGTATATGATACCAAATGTATACTTTATAAATATTTTAAGTACACAATAGTTCATAATCAAGGTAAGAATAAAAAGATTTTTTATTTTTTATTAAAATGATGAATAAAAGGGTTATTTTGTCATGGTTTTTGTATGTAAAAAATATTATCAATCTTGGAAGGATCTATATAAAGGATGTGTATCTTCAACTCATTTATCTTATATGGTAAGAGAATTTTTTTACTAATAAAGAGTTTTCACAAACAATTTTAGATGATGGTTTCAATACCAATGGTATATCATTCACTATATTATATAATAGGTTTCTAGAGTAATATGAGGATTAAAATACTTTATCTAGGATAAAAAAATTATCTATATGTTTTTATAATATAATAAATTGATATTCAACCAACTTCAGTATTATATCCTAATAAATAATCTTATTTTCAAGAAAATAATCCAAATACATAGAATACTGTATGTTATATGGACAAATTAGTTTATTTGTTAAATATTCCTCTTAAAAGTAAATATGAGTTATTTCCTATACATATAGTTACTTTTAAATCGTCACATGATATTTTTGGAAATAATATAGTTCCTAAGAGGATAGTGGAAGTATATTTGGACATAGATAAGTGAAAAAAAGTTAACAAAAAAAGGTTTATTTTCAATAGAACACAAAGAGAAATATCGCTTTTAGGTAAAACTAATTGACGTCTATGGTTCCAAATATTATGATGGTTTACTAAGAAATTGTTCTAAGTAGACAAAAAAGTATTAATTTCATATCATTGGATGTTGTGGAGTTAAATTGTTTTGCATTTATTTGAGTATTTAAACATTAGGAATACGAATCCTGTAACTCACCATAATTCAAACTAGCTTTATCCATACATTTACTCACTAAATTATTTGGTGTGATATTATAATTAAGTGGCCACATGCTTATGTGGTAGGAGTTACATAATGATGTCATTAATTTAACAAAATCCCCTTAAAGTGCAGAAAACATAAGGCCAATCTAGATTTCTATCATATATGATAGGTTAGTCACACACTTATTTTTTAAGTATTCTTAAAGTATATTAATAATATAAATGTATCATGTTACAAAAAAACAATATAAACATTATCATTATTTCATGTTGGCTTCATATATATCATGAAATGAATAATAATTAACATATTAAAGTATTATTTCCAGTTAAACCTAACTAATGTTCCCCATGAGGTATTACTGGTCATGAAAAAATGCTATGTTTATCATGAGTTGGATTATTTTACCAGGATAAATAATTTTTCAAAATGGCACAAAAATGGTTTTATGATCTATATGTCTCACTAAATATACATCATATAGAGTCAAACACTATGTATTTCATATATTGTGGTTGCATGGTTCATATTTAGAGTCCCTTATACAAGATATTGTAAGATACCCAGCATGAGAACCTTCACACTTTTTCAACTTTCTTATGAAATCCAATAGTCTTAGCTAATTGGTTTGTGTTTGGGAATTTTATTGATCATTTCATCAGTTATAGCTTAACCAAGATGAGATTTTTCCTCTCATATGATGATTACAACACTTGTCTTCACAATTGAGATAGACTAAGGAAGTGTATGGCTAAACCTTAATAGTAGAAATTATGTTATTATCTATTGGGTTGGTGGAATGTTATGTTCTCATTCATAAAGGTGAATGAAATGTGATGTATTCATTGATCTAGTTAGTCTATACTCAAAAAATTGAGAGCATATGACTTGTACATATGGGATGGACATACTATGTGACATGTGGTCAATTGTTGGATTGGATAAAGGGATCATATGATAATGCATGTTTGAATAAAATGTATCTATTGGAAACATGAATATCGATATATGTGTTTAATAAAGATCACACTAGATCCATTTATAGATTAAGTAGCATTAATTCTTTCATATTGGATGAAATTTTCTTAAAAGTATGAATTCAGTAATTTATAATTGTTTTCTGGGATGAAAATGATCATTGGGTTGAACTTTGTGGTTGAAGAAATGGGGATTATATTTAAATTAGAGATATTATATAAATATTTTTTATATTTTATATAAAATTAGTATTGGATTTAGTTTTCATAAGGTATTTTTCGTGATTTTATACAATGTGAAGTTGATTATGGATTTATGAAAGTGTTTTTGTGATATCTAAAAGGGTATTTTGATATTTTTTCATAGGTTATTTTACATGATACAATATAAGACAAAATGGCATAAAGTGTATAATGCATTAGTGATAGTGGTAGATTATTAGATTTATGCCTTAAATATGTGGGTGTTTGTGTATGTGTGTGTCTGTATTTTATATATGCCAATATCATGTTGTAAGATATTGATATGTTTTATGGTATGTCATATATAAACTAAAGAATTTTTAATTTCTTGGTTTTGGTTCTATCATATATTATGATATGAAGATATCATTTAACACCTCCATTACTATAAAATATTCCTTGGAGGTAGAAAATAAAAAATATTAATATTTAGTTTATCCTATACAATGGATATCACTAGTATTAATCATTTCAAGAAATGAAATGTGTGGAAGAATCAATGTATTCGCAAAATGAATGCATGATCAACGATGAAATTAATTCATATGTTGTATAATGTATGAGTAAATTAATGGAGGAATCAAAATGGATCGATGGATTTTATAAGAGATCCACTACCATGTGATGGTATGGTGGGTTTTTTTCCTACCTCTCTTATACTGATTTTTTCAAACCCTTACCTCTCCCTTCTACACCCTTTATCTCCATGAGATACTAGAATATCATGGATGGTGGGGAGGCCCAATCAAGCATCTAGTGATTTGATTCAACCCATGGAAACAATAGAGATCTTATATTCCCTTGGAATTCTTATCTATGATCTTAATTAATCATGTGGGACAAAGATCGTATCAGTAATAGGTCAATTGTGAAAGGTACCAAATTTTTTAATTTTATAGTTTACATGATTTTAGGTTTTAGAAATACTGATCTTGGTATTATGAGTTTCTAATCTCTTTCACTGTGATAAAATAATTTTGTTTGTGTTATCCCCAAATTATTCTGATCACATATATGGGGAAGGGGTGAATCAATGGTCACTTTTCTCTTATAAGTTATTCCCTTTTTAACCAAACCTATTAAACCTATCAAAGTTCTGGATCCACTAAATGATTTCTCTTGGACTCATATTCATGTGTATTAATAAATAAATAGAGTAGAACATGGTATTTTCAAGGTTCATATGAAAGGAATACTCATTTTCAGGTTAGTTACTCCCCCAACCAAGATTCACCACAATAATCTTATTATCAATTATAGTGGTCTCCTGATTCTATATAAGCATGATTGGTCATACACCCAACCACCTTATCTTTCTCAATTGGTTAAACTCCCCATTCTCAAGCCTCTTTAGAAACTGTTTATACCCCCATTTATAAGATCCTTCGCATTAAATTTTTATTCAATTGTTGAAATTTCTCATTCTTCTTCAGAGTGATCTCCCACTATGATCTGGTAGGATCTGACTTCCTCGTGTAAAACTTCATGATCATCAATACTATATTGGTGTTGAAAATTACACATCATAATAAACAATATGGTTCTCCCTCAACAATTCATGAATAATTGGATCCATAGTAGTTATCCTTCAACTTCAATGTCTCCTGACTCCATCTCCTTTTCTTTCTATGATACAAAAGTGTATCGAGTTCTCAGAACTCTCTTGTATAGTGTATACAAGTTCTCTCAATATTCATACACTTTTTCAATGAATATTATTCTCTTACCTATATATTTATATGAAAAAGTATTTCTCATACCTAATTTATACTCTTATTTAGAAACACCTTAATCTATGGTAGTAATGATCTTCTCATTCAAACTTAATTGATTTTTTATCAAGGATCCTTATTTAAATCACAAAAAGATTTGGGTATTTTCTTATATGAAATCCCCCACAAAATCCAACTCTTTAAACTTATTAAAAATTTCCATGGGTAAAAACACATGTCTTTACAATGTGTAAATTCATATTATGATGTGGAACTCACTTAATCTTCCATCATATTCATATGATATTTATATATAGGATATTTATCTTGCAAGATATTTATCTTAAGAACCTAAATCACCTTACGTGATGGTACGCATAAGATAATTATCTTAAGATCTCTTAATTCTCTTATAGGATGATCCATGTAAGTAAATTATCTCATAAGATGATCCAAATAAGATACATCCCATTAAAAATATCAAACTTCTACACCTCGTAAGATAAATCCCATTATAAAATATCAAACTTCTTCTCCACGCCAAAGGATCGATCATGCTTATTATTTTTCAAGTTGTAGCCTCATACTTCCCTCTCCAAAGAACATTTTAAAACCTAGATAATCTTATGGTATTACATGGATGTTCTAAAAATAATTACATCAAATTTCTTTACATGAATCCATAACAATCCTCCAATAATCATCATCTCCAAACTCAACACATATCGAACCTATTGACAATAGATGAAATACTCACATAGAAAAAAAAATCTCCCCCTTTGAATTATTTTTAAATAACATAATTTCTCAATTAAAATATGTGTGTTTGGATGAATTATTTATTCTATACCATATTTAAAATTAAACTCAAAGTTCAGTTTAATGGTCTTGTCATCTATTCTTATTTCTATCAAGGTACTCTCATTCTCTTCTCCCATTTTCAAATCTGAGAGATTAATGATATCACATAGTTATCTTAGAAAATAAATTTATATTACTCCACTTTAATTCTATATGATCTATCTTAGTGTATAAAATAATAAACATGTAATCATGGTTGTCCATGTTATCTATAAACTACTATTCATGTGATGTCTTTCTTAGAATCTTCTCCTTTCTCAAATATGGGTTTTATATAATATATTCTCTTAAAAGAAACATTTAACCTACATAGATCTCAATAAACCATAAAAATGTTCATGTCAAATCCATGTTACTCCTCTTTTTATTATGTTTTAATAATTATCTCTCCCACTTAATAAGTTCATCGTAACTAAGGGTTGTAAGTGTGATTCTCATACCTTAACCTTTAGGTTATCAACGATTTCAAAAAATACAAGGTTTAGAATACACCTCCTATTTTTTATCCTCATAGTTGGATAAAATCTTTTACTTAATAATGGATACTTATTATCATTAGTACTTCATAATAATATCATATTCCTTTTTGTATAGTGTGTACATCTCTCAATCATCTCCTTCAATTCCCTTCAAGTTAGCAGAAAACACATAAAATAAAAGTAAATATGGAGGGTCCTCTCTGTATCTTTGGGATAATATTAAATATTATTAAATCCTATCATTATAGACTATTATTTTCTTAAAATATCAACACGGGATGATTTATTTGGACCCTTCTTTATGTTTTGAGTATCACCTATTTTTTCATCTTCTTTCTTCCCTTTAACTTCTTCTTTGTGTGGAATATATTTTTCTACCTCAATCCTCAAGATCATAAAGTTTCTATTTGAGAATAACATATCATAATTTTTACATCATCTTTAAATTCACTTTATTTCATTCATCCTTTTCAAATTTTTAAGCTTCCTCCAATTGTTTATCCAATTTCAATTTATTTGGTCAAAATATTAGTCACTATTTCTTGACATTATGAGTCTTCCTAAAATTTTCTAATGACTTTAAACATATTTTATTTTCAAATATATTTCCTTTAATAACATAGGTAACCTCTTTTTCTAACACTATATTCTATACCTCATCCTTGGGACCTTTCAAATTACATATTCCACATGCATCTTCCAAAATATAGAAGAAAAATTGTGTATATTGTTTATTGTAGATCTAGTCACAACTAGTATTCTTTGAGATTTTTTCCTCAAATACTCATTGAAACTCCCCCCTTGGTTCTTTCATATTTCCTGGTAAATACATATTGAACTATAAATAATAGAATTTCTACCCACACCGACCACAACACCAATAATATCCAAGAAAAATTTTCACTCAAGATTGGTTCCATATATGTATATATTTATTTATTTATTGTCATGTTTCAAACTAAGACTTGATTTTAAAAGGGTTTTATGGCCTCCTTATCATATTATTCATATAATTTTATGTCTAGGATTAACTATAAATTTTTCTATAACCAAATATCCTTAGATTTTGTTTTTATATATGCATTAAAAGATAAAAAATATCTCTTTTGAGGATAATTAAGTATATATTTCCATATTCATGTGAACTCTTCTTCTCATTGGTCTGATAATATTATTCATTTAACTTAGTATCCTTAGTAAACTCTTCTTTATCATTTTTCAAATCATGTTTTACTATAATACATATGGATTGTTTCTCATCCAATTCTTCTTCCTTTATATCTAGTTTTTCTTAAAGATCTAACAAAAAATTTTATTATTCATATTATATAATCTTTTTCTTATTGATATCATCAACGTATGTCATTTCCTTCTTAACATACTCTTCCTTCTCAATAGACACATTTTTTTCTTTTAAAATCTTCTTATTTCCTTTCTTGAGGTATTGTATTGAGCCCATATAGAATTACATTTTTTCCTTCGGTTCCCACTCAAGTTCTTCCTTTATTCTCTATCATTATCACTTCTTGATAAATCAAATACTTTCTCAACATGATATAATAGAGTTAAATTATTATCTAAGTCACTATATTATTCATCCTTCACGTTATTGATAATAAAGATTCTTCTTTTGCTGTTGAACCTCATTTTCTTTGATTTTATTTTTTTGTGTATTCTCATCATCCTCATCAAAATAAAATTATTCAAAAAACTTATTTGGGAAATAATTTTTAATATGAACAAAATTATTAAACTTATAACATCTAGGTAGATACTTAAATTTTCCTTTTCATTTAACCTTTACTAACCTCTTTGATAAAAGAGAAACAATTTGGTTGAATTATTGTTCATCCTCGGTATCTAAATATTTAGATTTTCCATCCTCTTTGTAGCATCCCAAGAAAATAAAGAATATTACATTTTAATATTTATTAATGAATAAAATATTACTTCTAATTTAAAGGGGATGTTGTGTTCAACGGCGTACCCGATACGCAATAATGGGTTTCTTTGAAATCTTATGTTACACACTAATAATATAATATTATTATTTTAAATGGTAGTTAACGCATGGTCGTTGTATTGGCGGGAATGAATATAACTAACTACAGTATGATGATACATATTTTTTGAATATTTGTACATTTATTAAATAAAAGTTAGAGACTTAAAAGAAGTAAATAATTCTATTTTAAGCATAAATACTCTAATCACTAGTACAAAAACCTTTTTTTACATCGGTTTTTTTTCTTTTTAACGTCGGTTTTTAGGCGACGTTATTGCGAGCGACATTAAAAATATGATTTTTTACATCAGTTATTTAATAACCAATGTAAAAAATGGGGTAATATAGTTTTTAATGCCGGTTTTTAAAAAACTGACGTGAAATACATTCTGGAAAATGGCGATAAGAAGCCATTTTTTAAGTTGGTTTTTGAAAAAAACGACGTTATAAGTCATTTTTTACGTCGGTTGTTTTATAACCGACGTTAAAAGTTATTTTTAATGTAGGTTATTAAAGAACCGATGTAAAAAAAATTACTATCTTGTATAAAATTTTCTAATCTTTCATTTGACAGGTCATAGAGCTCAAACGAATTTACAGATCAAAAGTTATGACCATCAGAAGTTTGATATTTTTTTTGAGGAAAGATTGAATGAGCCAACCGTAGCTTCATATTAGAAGGAATTTTTGAATCCGTAGGGGGATTTTTAGTTTTATCATGATATAAAGAATCGTCCATCATTCTAATAAATTAACAATCGTTAAATGGTATATCAATTAAGAAAACTACTCATAGAAAATATAAATCATGGGAAAATAATTACAAATACCTTGACGAGGTCGTGGAAATAAAAAATCATTGATTCACATTGAAGATAAAACAATTTGATCCAGTGTAACGATGATGGTTGAATGAAATTATCAAAAAATGGTATATCAATTAGGAAAACAAATCATAAAAACAATAAATCATAGATGTATGATTAAATATACCTTGACGAGATCGCGGAAAGAAGAAATAATTGATTCACGTTCGAGAGAAAAAGAGTCGATTTGGGGGAACGATAATGGTTGAAATAAATGATCATAAAATTAGGATGGGTTTATAATGGAAACATATAATTTAGATTCTATGAGAAAATGCGATATTAAAAATTTTAGGCGGCAATTCAAAATTTCGATACTGCGATGTAAAAAAATTGAAATTTCGCGTTCACGGGATATTAAATATATCATTCACGTCGGTTTTATGATAACCGGCATGAAAAGATATTAAAATTTTCACTTATTTTTCACGTCATTTATTATAAAACCAATGTGAAAAATTAATCTTCATCACTCTTTCACGTCAGTTATTAAATAACTAACGTGAAAAATCGATTTTCATAACTTTTTCAAGTCGGTTATTTAATAAACAAAGTTAAAAGGTATTTTTCACGTCGGTTATTTAATAACCGATGTAAAAAAAGTTTAAAAAAATTTATTTCATTTTCCAATCTTTAATTTTACAGGTCACGGAGCTCAAATGGAGTTACGGATTAAAAGTTATAGCCTTCAGAAGTTGGACATCCTTAAGACATCGTTTAGAGATGATCAACTTCTGAAGGCCATAACTTTTAATCGGTAACTTTGTTTGAGCTCTGTGACCTGTCAAATTAAAGATTGAGAAATTAAATACATTTTTGTAAACATTTTTTATGTCAGTTATTAAATAAATGACGTGAAAATTATCTTTTAACGTCGGTTATTAAATAACCGACATGAAAAAGTCACGAAAATCGATTTTTCACGTCGGTTATTTAATAACTGACGTGAAAAATAAGTGAAAATTTTAATATATTTTCCAGTAAAAGGATTTTTCACATCATTTATTTAATAATTGATATGGAAAAGTGATGTACATTGATTTTTCACGTCGGTTATATAATAACCGACGTGAAAAATCAGATAAAATGGATTTTTAACGTCGGTTCTTATATAACCGACATGAAAAATTAGCGAAAATGTATTTGCACGTCGGTTATATAATAACGGACGTGAAAAATCGTTTTTTAGATATTTTCACATCTGTTCTAAAAAACCGACGTGAAAAATGGTGACGTAAAAAAAGGTTTTTGTACTAGTGAATATTCACTAAAAGGTTGATTTAACATTTTTTAATGGAGAACCCTCTTTGAATCTAGTTTTTATCACTTTTATATGTTCTATTTGAAAAAATAAAATTCTTATTTAGAATCAGGACACCAAAATTTACTTTGGATGAAATTTTGTTATTTTACAAATAAAGTTCATTTTTTTAATGAATAGTGAAAAATACTGTATTTTAATTCAAAAGTGCCTTTTAATATAATTTATTTATATGGTTATATTATCTTTTTAATTTTTTTTAAAGTGTAATTAGAATATATTTTTACCATTTAATATAATTTTGGTCATTTTAAGTAATTTCTTTTTGAAATTGTACATAAACAAGGGTCAATATTTTGATCGTTAATATTTCATAAAAACGCGCTATTTGTTTTAACAGCGAGAATTAATTTTAAATTAATTTTTGACATTATGTGTTTTGAATTTGGAAAAATGGATTCCATATTTGGAATTAGTAGGTCCAAATTGTGTAAATAGGTAACTTTTACTTTTAGACATTTTAAATATTTACTTCAGTAAATATTTTATTTACCATGATTAAAAGGGAAAAATAATAAATAAGGGTAAAATATAATATATTAATAATATTAAATTACCCTAACAAGTGTCCTAATCCTATTTCATGATACATATCCGTCCATGGGAATCCTTGGGTCAAATTTTGGACCCCATTGAGCCACATGGGAGTAATAATGACATTTTATATTAATTAATTTAAAGTAAAGACAAAAATGACATAAACAAATATCGTTTAGTAAATAAATTTTTATAAAGGGTTTTATAAGTTATTTTTGGACTATAAATATTCTTCAGAAATCTAAAAATATTTAATACATCATGGTATTTTTTTATAATTTTTTTACATCAAATAAATTAAATTATTTATGACACAATAATGATGAAATATTTACCTCATTAATAAATGATTTAAATAAATAAGATTATAAATATTAAAACAATATCCAAAACCTCTCCAATTCTTATTGGATTATTTTATTTTGACCATGACTCGTCTTAACTTTGATATTAATGAATATTTGACCTTTTGAAACTGAAAATGAGGTTATAATAAAATAATTGTTTCAAACTTTCCTGAAGAGCCCATCCTCTCCCTTATAAAAAGCCCTCACTTCTAACTCTTTCCTCACACTTCTAAAAACTTTGTCTCATGAAAAATCTTCTCCAATAAGCTTCCAAGATCCCTCTATTCATACTAGAATGCTTACCTTAGGCATAAAACACTCAAATAAACCATTTTGGTTCAAACCAAATGGAGTTACCCCATTTAAAGGTAATGTCTTCTCTTAAGTTCTTTTGTTTTATTTTACTTCTCCATCCCCCTAAATTCTTTCTATTATTTTATTTTATAACAACACCAGTATCCTAAATATACTAGTATGTTGTTATAATAATTATTAGAACTAAACTTACACACACCTCAATCTAATGGGTGAAGAACATACTATTTTTGTGGATGGAAAACTAACGCCTCACGAAGTGATGATTGTTCAATTATCTCCTACCGCCTCTCATGGTGGATATTATGATGAAAATGTATTTACATATGATATATATTATGTTTTTTTTCTATATTATTCTGTAATTTTTATTTACAAACATAACTTTATGCCTTCCAATATGTGTAAACACAATAATTTCATTTGATGAAGTGCAGACTACTGCCCCCTCTAGGTGATATGATTCGATCATGACATATATAAAATGTATAAAGATGGAGTTAATGAAATTATATAACATATATATAATATTATATTATAATATAATAATAATATACCTATATATCATTAAGTTTTCATTCCATTAAATATTTAAACGAAATGAAAGTAGTGTTCATGCGTACGTACGGCTTACCGTCTCCATAAATGGTGCATTTCATTTCTAATCTCCAAATGTTATGTTGTATTTTATATATATATATATATATATATATATAAACTGTATGTATATGATATATATGATGTCTAAATTATTAATATCATTCTGGAGATAATGGAGTTTTGACCACATGGACAAATTGTAATTATAACAAGTACATTTTTAACTCAAATTCTGAACAACGACAAAATGTCCGATATGAACTCAAATAATTAACTAACTATTATTGCAAGGTAATAAGTTATATAAAAGTAATAATAAACATTAAAAAGGTTATTAATCAATTATAAATTAACTTAATTTTATTATTCATGAAGAACAAGGAACATACGAATCAAGTTGGACACGAGGTAAGCTATTTCTTATCTCACTTTTAATTCTGTGAGATTTCCATTGTTCACCACTTATTTATTACAAGTGGTGTATTGTGTAATTCCATTTGATATATATATTATCATTATTATATTTATATTCATGGTATTATGTGATTAATTTGTTGGTTATTAACTTTTCTCATACGACTTGATTGATTACAATGTGGTAAGGGTTTTTCATCTCACTTTTTATTCCTCTGAGATTCATGCTATATTAGCCACTATTTCCTTTTGGGTGGTGGATGTACTGCCCGTGATTGTATTATTTTTGTAATATACTTTAATTTATTGATATTTATATATTAATTATGTGATCTTTCTTTCATGGGGTGTATGTTTCGTTAGTTACCAAATAGGTAAAGGAACCTTTTACCCTCCACTTTTTTAAAAGACTTCTTTTTGTAATGTCTTTTAATTTACATCTTATTATGTTGGGATATGTTCTTATATATCCGTATTGATGTAAATTTTATGTCCAAGTGATGAGATATACTTTTAACTCTTATCAACTTATTTTCTGAATTTTAAAGGGACGTCGTTAGGCTGTAGAATTTCTGTAAGAAAACTTCTTAACCCAATTTCAATTTTTGGGTTAAACATCTACTTCTTGATTATGTCAGTCTATGAATATGTGTGAATAAACTCTGATTTTTTACACTTAATATCCACTTATATTGGGTGTATTTATATTTGTCACACATAATTATGTATTTTATTTATCCTTAATCTAAGGATACCTTCTTTATAAGGGATTTCGTCTCCATTTACATTTCCATTGAGACTTCATTGTTGATATGCACCAATTCACTCTTATATGGTGTATATACTATCCTTTGGCATATTATATCATGAATACCTTTATTCTCGTGATATTATTAAGTTCTGATTAAATGTTATTCCTCAATTAGTTGTATTTTATGAACCCTCATTTTATAAAAACCTCTTTACCTAAAATATCGTTTTAAATGTTTTAAAGGTTTATTCTTCTAAATATTTCACATTATTGTCCATGTTTTAAAAATGGTTTAAAGGATTTATTCATATGGACATGAATGTTATGAAATTGAAATTTCTTTCAAAAGCTTCAAAGTGGTATGGGACACTTTGATTCAAAAATCTCTTTATTTAATATTTTAAATGATTTTGAAAATGGTTTGATAAAAGATTTTATTTTGTCAATATTTTGAAATGATATATTGTGATTTCAATGTGGAAATGTTATCTTTCCACATTCCTTTATCGTGGAATAAATGATTATGTCTTATGGATCCATGTAACATGATCCATGTGGCACACTTATGCATGAAATGAATGTTTAAGAAGGGTGTGCCCTTATAGAGCTCCAATGCATTGGGTTAAGAATAGTATCATGATACGTCATGTACAAGGGGTGTTTACTCATGCTAATTCAAGTGCAACGAGGTTTTACTCATGCTTCATGTGCAATGAGGATTTACTGATGCTCTATGTGCAATGAGCCTTGGCTCATGCTAATTCCATGTTAAGTGTTGTTTCCACATTTCCATGTTATGATTATCATGCTTTATCATGCATTTATGTTTATGATTTTATTGTGATCTAATGATATGCCTATTTTCTAACATGTATTGTATTCCACATGTCACTCCATGTTTATTCCATTACTGGGATTTATACATCACCTTTTTCTCATGCATATCCTCAGGTTATCCCATACAATGCTAAGTACATGGGAATGTAGTGGTTATATAAAGGATGTTTTCAATAAAGATGTTGTATTTCATGTTTCATGTTTTTATGTAATGATCCTAAGCTCTAAATACACTATACCACTCGATATTCTATATTCTATCAAGTGAAATTTATGATATAAATTAGGTTTAAGTTTGTAATAAAAGATAAGGGTTTTCATAGTTGGTATCAGAGGGAGGTTTATTTATTTTTGGGATTAGGATTAGAAAACCCTGGTAAAGCCTTAGAGACAAGACTAAGTATAATAAAAACATCCCTATGTTTTGGTGGGTATTGATTAAGTGGATTATCAAGAAAATACATCCCTATCAGGATACGAGCTGAACTATCTTAATGTGTTGGGATGAAAATGAAAGGTATAAGAAGACCTTTAAGGTTAAAATATGTTAGGGTTTTTTTATAAAAAGGACAACATGTAGACCGTGTGACAATCCTTCACATCGAACAGAGCTGTGGGAATCGACCCCACAACCAAAGTGCGATTGGGTTTTATCGCCTACCACAGGCCTACGTGAAGTCCTTGGTTAGTATGACTTATTCTTTTTAGTTAAATGATTTTATAGATAAAGAATAAGTTGATTTTGGGAACTTATGTTTTATCAAATGGATATCTTTAGTATAGGAAAATGATTTGGTGATTAAATGATAAAGGTTATTTTGGAAGATGTTTTCTCTTTTAGAATACTATATGCCTAAGGAAAATAAAATACTATAGGATTTCAATTGTAGAGGAATGGTTGAAATTTTTTTATAAGAATCTATGTATTTATTGTGGACATATGGTGATTTGGGTTATTTCTGGAAAATGATTAACCTACCATAGATAATATGTGATTAGGTTAATTACACTTTAGTATGTGACTTTAAGAGTAGTCGATGATATTTGGAGATAAATATTAATATTTATTATGGAAGACTATGTTATTAAATCCTTATGAGTTTTGGGTTTCAATCTTAGTTTGGATTATTTTGAAGATTTTTAAGGACGATTGTGTATTGAATGGTCTTTCTGGAACTTTGGGTACTTTTTGTTGAATTTTGGAGATTAATAGTAGTATTTCATTTTATAAAGGATTGTCCTTTTTGGGGATTATTTGATCTTATACTAACCATTTAGGTTTTAGTTGATGTCTAAAGACAAGGGAAATATATATTTATTCTTTTGTGAATTATGTGATTCTCTGGAATATGATTCTAGTGCTTTTGAAGTGACCAAGTCTTTTTAAATGCTCATTATTTGGATAAAATATTAGTTTTTTGTAGAAACTTATTAAAGGAATAAACTCTACATGAAGGTAAGTATATTTTCTTACGTTTTTATTATATATAGTAAATGAATTCCTCAAAATTTTGAAAAGGAACTTCAAACAAAAATGTTATTGTTTTACATTTCCTACTGGGTGATCAAACACCGTTTAATACATAATAAGTTTGTGATTATATTGTGGTTAACCTTCTCCTAATCATTTTTCTATCACTCTCCATCAGAACATGACTATTTGTTTTCTCTTATATATCCATGTTTTCCTACATGGAATCCTAGTGTCGGTTAACTCGGGTGACCTTTGTACTTCTCTTTATTTATTATAAAGTTATAGTTTTACTGAATCTTTTTCTGATGTGGGACTTTCAATGAAGATTTCAAGCCCAATTTTAAAATTGTAACGGCGCAATTTCTAAAAGGGGGGAAGAATGTAACATCCCAAAAAAATAAAGAATATTACATTTTTATATTTATTAATGAACAAAATATTAATTCTACTTTAAATGGGGCGTTATGTTCGACGGTGTACCTGATACGCAACAATGGGTTTCTTTGAAATCTTACGTAGCACACTAATAATAAAATATTATTATTTTAAATGATAGTTAACGCCTGGTCGTTGTATTGGCGAGAATGAATATAAAAATCTACAATATGATGTTACATGTTTTTTGAATATTTTTAAATTTATTAAATAAAATTTAGAGGCTTAGAATAAGTAAAGAATTCGATTTTAAGCATAAATAATCTAATATTCACTAAAAGGTTGATTTACCGCCTATTAATAGAGAACCCTCTTTAAATCTAGTTTCTATCACTTTTATGTGTTCTATTTGAAAAAATAAAATTCTTCTTTAGAATCGGGGCACCAAAATTTACTTTGGATGAAATTTTTTTATTTTTCTAATAAAGTTCATTTTTTAATGAATAGTGAAAAATACTGTATTTTAATTCAAAAGTGCTTTTTAATCTAATTTATTTATATAGTTATATTATCTTTTTAATTGGTTTTAATATGTAAGTAGAATATATTTCTACCATTTAATATAATTTTGGTCATTTTAAATAATTTCGTATTGAAATTGGACATAAAAAAGTGTCAATCTTTTGATCGTTAATATTTCTTAAAAACACGCTATTTGTTTCAACAGTGGGAATTAATTTTAAATTAATTTCTGAAAATTCTCTGTTTTGAATGTAGAAAAATGGATTCTATATTTGGAATCAGTAGGTCCAAATTGTGTAAATAGGTAACTTTTACTTTTAGACATTTTAAATATTTACTTCAGTAAATATTTTATTTACCATGATTAAAAGGTAAAAATAATAATTAAGGGTAAAATATAATATTATAAAAATATTAAATTACCCTAACAAGTGTCTTAATCCTATTAAATGATACATATCCTACCATGGGCATCCTTGGGTCGAACTTGGGACCCCATTGAGCCACATGGGAGTAATAATGACATTTTATATTAATTAATTTAAAGTAAAGACAAAAATGACATAAACAAATATCGTTTAGTAAATAAATTTTTTCATAGGGTTATATAAGTTATATTTTAAACTATAAATATTATTTGGAAAGAAAAAAATATTTACTGCATCATGGTATTTGTTTTATAATTTTTGGACATCAAATAAATTAAATTATTTATGACACAATAATGATGCAATATTTACCTCATTGATAAATGATTTAAATAAATAAGATTATAAATATTAAAATAATATCCAAAACCTGTCCAATTCTTATTGGATTATTTTATTTAGACCATGAGTCATCTTAAATTTGATATTAACGAATATTTGACCTTTTGAAACCGAAAATGAGGTTATAATAAAATAATTATTTCAAACTTTCCCAAAGAGCCCCTCCTATCCCTTATAAAAATCTTTCACTTCAAACTCATTCCTCACACTTCTCAATCCTTTGGATCATAAAACCTCTACTTCAATAAGCTCTCAATATCCCTATCTTAATTCTATAAGGATTACCTTAGGCAGAAAACAGTTCAAGAAACCATTTTGGTTTAAACCAAAGGGAGTTACCCGATTTAAAGGTAACGTCTTCTCTAAAGTTCTTTTGTTTTATTCTACTTCTCTAACCCCCTAAACTCCTTATATTATTTTTTTATAAAAATAACAATATCCTCAATATACTAGGATTTTTTTATAATAATTATTCTAACTACAATTACACACCCCTCCATCTAATGGGTGAAGAATATATTGTTTCTGTGGATGGCCAACTAACACCTCACGAAGCAATGATTGTTCAATTATCTCCTACCACCTCTCATAGTGGCCATTATGATGAAAATGTATTTATATATGATATATATTATGTTTTTGTTTTCTATATTCTTCATTAATTTTTATTTACAATCATACTTTTATGTCTTCCAATATGTGTAAACACGATAATTTCATTTGAGGAAGTGCCGACTATCGCCCCCTCATGGTGATATGATTCAATCATGACATAAATGGAATGTATAAAGATTGAGTTAATGAAATTATGTACCATATATATCATATTATATTATAATGTAATTATAATATACCTATTTATAATTAATTTTTCATTCCATTAAATATTTAATAGAAATGAAAGTAGCGTTCATGTGTACGTACGGTTTACCGTCTCCATGAACGGTGCATTTCATTTCTTATCTCAAAATGTTAAGTAGTATTATAAATATATATATATATATAGTGTATATATATTATATATATGATATATATTATATCTAAATTATTAATATCATTCTGGAGATAATGGATTTTTTACCACATGGATAAATTGTAATTATAAAAAGTTCATTTTTAACTCAAATTCTGAACAACGACAAAATTTCCGATATGAACTCAAATAATTAACTAACTATTATTTCAAGGTAATAAGTGATATAAAAGTAATAATAAAAATTAATAAGGTTATTAATCAATTAGGAATTAAATTAAGTTTATTATTCGTGAAGAACAAGGAACATACGAATCTAGTTGGACATGAGGTAAGTGATTTCTTATCTCACTTTTAATTACGTGAGATTTCCATTGTTCACAACTTATTTATTGCATGTGGTGTATTGTGTACTTCCGTTTGATATATAAATTTTCATGATTCTATTTATATTCATGGTATTATGTGATTCATTTGGTGGTTATTATCTTTTCTCATATGACTCGATTGATTACAACATGGTAATGGATTTTCATCTCACTTTTTATTCCCGTGAGATTCACGCTATATTACCCACTATTTACTTTTGTGTGGTGGATGTACTTCCCATGATTGTATTATTTGTGTAATATACTTTAATTTATGGGTATTTAAATATTCATTGTGGGATCTTTCTTTCATGGGGTGTATGTTTCTTAAGTTACCAAATCTGTAAGGGAACATTTCGCCCTCCTCTTTTTTAAGACTTATTTTTGTAATGTCTTTTAATTTACATATTATTATGTTGGGATATGTTCTTCTTTATCTGTATTGATGTAAATTTTATGTCCAAGTGATGAGATATAATTTTCTCTCTAATAAAATTATTTTATGAATTTTAAAGGGACGTTGTTAGGCTGTCGAATTTCTGTAAGAAAACTTCTTAACCCAATTTCAATTTTTGGGATAAACATCTACTTATTGATTATGTCATGCTATGAATATGTGTGAATAACCTCTTATTGTTTTACACTTAATATCCACTTATATTGGGTTTATTTATATTTTTCACACATAATTATGTATTTAATTTATCCTTAATCTAAGGATACTGTCTTTATAAGGGATTTCCTCTCCATTTACATTTCCATTGAGACTTCATTATTGATATGAAAAAATTCACTCTTATATTGTGTATATACATTCCTTTGGAATATTATATCATGAATACCTTTATTCTCATGATATTATTAATTTCTGATTAAATGTTATTCCTCAATTATTTTGTATCCTAGGAACTCTCATTTTGTTAAAACCTCTTTACCTAAAATATCATTTTAAATGTTTTAAAGGTTTATTGTTTCAAATATTTCACATTATTGTCCATGTTTTAAAAAAAAATTATAGATTTATTCATATGGACATTAATGTTTTGAAATTGAAATTTCTTTCAAAAGATTCAAAGTGTTTTGGGACACTTTGATTCAAAAATCTCTTTATTTAATATTTTAAATGATTTTGAAAATGGTTTGATAAAATATTTGATTTTGTCAATATTTTGAAATGATATATTGTGATTTCAATGTGGAAATGTTATCTTTCCACATTATTTTATCATGGAATAAATTATTATGTTTTATGAATCCATGTTACATGATTCATGTGGCAAACTTATGCATGAAATGAAATATTTAAGAAGGGTGCGCCCTTATAGCACTCCAATGCAATGGGTTAAGAATAATATCATGATACGTCATGTGTAATGGGTGTTTACTCATTCTAATTCATGTGCAATGAGGTTTTACGTGTGCTTCATGTGCAATGTGGATTTACTAATGCTCCATGTGAAATGGGACTTGGCTCATGCTAATTCCATGTTAAGTGTTGTTTCCACATTTCCATGTTATAATTATCATGCTTTATCATTAATTTATGTTTATTCATCTATTATGATCTAATGATAAGCATATTGTCTAAAAAGTATTGTATTCCTCATGTTACTCCATGTTTATTCCATTACTAGGCTTTATACCTCACCCTTTTCTTATGCATTTCCTCATGTTATCCCATGCAATGCTAAGTACGAGGGAATGTAGTGGTCTTGGAAAGAAAGTTTTCAATAAAGATGTTGTATTTCATGTTTTGTGTTTTTATGTAATGATCCTAAGATCCAAAGACACTAGACCTCTCGATACTGTATATTCTATCAATTGAAGTTTGTGTAATAAATCAAGTTTAAGTTTGTAATAAAAGATAAGGGTTGCCATACTCTTATTCTCTAAATTAACCTATTCTCATTGATTAATATGGAATTTCATTTTTTCCCTTTTTTAAAGAAAGTTTCTTTCTCATCTCATGATCTATGATTATATTATATATATCATAAATTTTCATGTATTCTCTTTCTTCCAGGGAAGATATTTTTTATTCATAATAATTTGTATAATTATACATAAGTTTTTTTCCACAATGATGGAATCTTATAGCTTCGCACCAAACCCCCGTATTTTTCTAAAATTATTACGTACGAGGGTGAAATAGATATAAATATCCTCACAATAAAATATTTTTAAATATATATATTAACTCATCCCAACATGAAGTTTGGATTCCTTGAATTTAACATTACATTAATACTTGCTTAATATTTAACCAAGATCTACTTAGAAGTATAAAGACCCAAAAACTTTGTGTATAAATTCTATGATAGATACATAAAGATAGTAATTTGAGTTTTTATGCCTAACTAAATTTTCCCCTTATCTTTTTTATTTAAATTCACTCATTTAGAAATAGTTTCAAACACAAATATTGCATCTTCTCTCACTTCCAAGACAAGTAATAGGAGATATGGTAGCATCATATTCCTATATGTGTGATAATTGTTTCCATTTAATATGGTAACACCTCATATATTAATAGAGTTAATATTATCCATCATTAAGAATTATCATTTGGATATTTATAGAGAACCTATGCATAGATACTAATTATTATTCTTAGATCTATTGGATCATTGAGAAGGGGAGGGGTAAATTAGTTATCTATTTTCTATTATGAGTTAATATCTATTGAACCCAAGCTCTTAAACCAATAAAATTTATTGATCCACTCAATCATTTCTCATGGCCTCACCTTCATGTGGATTAATAAAAAAATGAGTAGCACATGATATTTACATGGTTTGTCTAAAAGGTATACTCCATTCCGTGTTAATTATTCTTCCAAACATGGATTCATCAATAAAATATTATTATCAATTAGATTAGTCTCTTGGGTCCATGGGAGCACAAATAGTTACACCCCAAAGTCACCTTATTATTCTTGACTAATTATACACCTCAGTCTCAAGCCTCTTTAATAACCGGTTATACCACCCAAGTACAAGCTCCTTCATTTTATTTGTTCATCCAATAGTATAAAGTACTTATTATTTAGATATATATTCCTTTATGATCCTATAGGATATGGATTCTTCATATAATACATCAATATTATTATTGTTTTATGGGTTTTTAAACTTACTCATGATCTTCAATGATCTGGTTATCCCTCAACACTTCACAAATACATGGGTACATATCAGATATCCTTCTACTTCAATAGATCTATACTCAGCCTCCTTTTCTATCTACAATACATTTGTGTATCTCGTTCTTAGAAATTTATTTCAAAATGTATGAAATTTCTCTCAGTATTCACACTCTTATTTCATAAATCTTATTCTCTTACCTATATATTTATACAATTAATTATTTCTCGCACCTTTTTTCTATCCATATTTAAAAAATCTTGAATATTCAATAGGTGTGATATTCTCATTCAAAATTCATTTATTTTTTTTTTCAAGTGCCTCTTTTCAATCATCCAAATATTTAGGTTAATCCTTCTTTGAAATTATCCTCAAAAGTCACTTCTAAAAACTTATTCAAAAATTCTACATTTGACAACACATGCCTTTTCCACATGGACCCTTATCTTTTGATGTGGAACTCTTTTTAGCATTATTCATCCTTATAGGATATTTCCACATTATATGTTCCTCATGTAATATATTTCTCTTACAAACCTCTATAATCTTATGAGTTATTCCATGTAAGATCATTATCCTTTGATATTTCAATTATCATACTAGATGGTTCACATAAATGAATTCTATCATGATATGGTCCATGTGAGATAAATTCCTTTATTAAAAAAAATTATACTCCTTGTAAGATAAATACATATGAAAAATATAGAACTCATACTCCTCACCCAAGAATAAATCATGATCAATATTCTTTAAGATATAGCATCATTCTTCCTTTCCCAAATACCATGGTCATTCCTCAATCATCTTATGGTCTTACATGGATGTTATAAAAAGCGTGAAATCTTATTCCTTTGCATGAATCCAAAAAAAATCTTCCAAGAATAATAATATCTATACTAAACACATGTTGAACCTATTAAAAATATGTCTAATAATTACATGGGAAGAATAGTTTGATCATTAGAAAAATAGAAATTTATTGGATTTGTTGTCAATTAGTGGAAATAATCAAAAAAATTGATAAAAATAAGTGATGGATAGGTTAATTGTGATATTTTGTTGCAATAAGAAGTTTATGTGAAGAAATAATATTCATAGGGTGGGTAAAGTGGTAACCCAAAGGTTTTATTTGGGAAATGATAATTTTACAACCACAAAAGGATTATCATTGAAAAATGTGGAATTTATTTTTATCAACAAGCATGCAATGAAATTGGATATTATGATTAATTGTACTGAACTCACCACAATGACTACGTGGTATTTTGTAAAGTAAACATTATAGTGGATCATCATGTAATACTAATAATGGGGATTATGTAAATGAATGTTAGAAGATTTATGAATGGTTGACCTGGCTTTGAAGGATGAAAAAGGTGGTAAATTTTTGTTATTATGTCATATTAGAGCACTAAAAGGATAAGGAACTTCCATGGAAGAATTTAGAGGTCTTCACCACTCATCGTTGTCCCTTATAAATCCAAAATCATCATCCACCTTGGTGTGGTGTTGTACGGGTCATTGTATTCTCCTGTGCTTTCCACTATTATAAGGTCTTCGATAGGATATATAGGGTCACCATCATAGGAATATTTTCTTGAAACCAATTACATATGCGGATATTTTGGGTGGACCGAAAACTAAGGTGCAAAAAATAACTAAGATACAATAGTTTTTTCTAATATTGGGTGATAGGAAGTTGTATTATTTACGGAACCCAAAAATAATTCCTTATAATATGTGTGTGTGTGTGTGTGTGTTTTTTGTATGTGAGGGTGTATTTGTGTGTGTGTGTGTGTGGAGAAAGATTCAGCTCTCTAGTGTTACCTACATGGGTGATATGCTAAGGGGAGATTCGTATGCATTATCTAGCAATACCAAGTAAGAGGATCATGTTTTGAAAAATTAGAGTTCTTTTTTTTAAATTACAATTTTATGTGAAATGGATTTCAGATAAATCCCTATTTTTTAAAACTATTCATAAGGGGGAAACTATATTTTCTACATTGCATGTTTGTTTTGTAAAATTTTTATGATGGAAATTTATTTTAGAATTTCTTTTTCAAAATTCATCAACGAATGGATCTTTATAATAGGGGGGATTAATTTTGAATTTTATTATTTAAAATATTTTCAAATAATTCCTTATTTTTCTTAAATATCATCATAAATTTGTTTTCAAAATTATTTTATAAGTGTAACTCATATTTTCATATTATAATTTTTTTGTATAAAATATTTTTTTAATGGTTGATTTTAATTTTCTAATGGGGAAAATATATATTAAATCATTGTTATGTTTTTTTTCTTCAAACACTCTTATATTATAAATCAAGGCTCAAGTGTCAGTTTTACTGTAAAACCTTATAAGGTAAACTCTTTCAAAACTTATCATTTCAAGTAAAATTTGTTTTTATGTAAGTACTTATTTCAAGAACTTTTTTATAAGTGGATAATTCATTCAAAGTGATTATTTTATGTACTTATTCATCATTTTTGTGTGAGTAGTATCAAAAGTGTTTTTTAGTTTTATAATCATTATTTTATGTGATGAGAATTTTATTTAATTATCATAGAGGTTGTCTATGATTATATTATTGTATGTTTAGACATTAATTATTTTAATTAGGTGTCCATAAATGTTTTACAGTTTTTATTCTATTCAGTGATTAATAAAATATATATATTTATATATATACACTTTAAAGTATATAGAGTTTTATATATATATATATATATATATATATATATTCATCCATTGTTTCTGTTTTTAAATATATTATTGATAACCCCAATGAAAAAAAGTGGGAAATCTCAAATGTTTTATTAAAATTAAATTCTTGTAATTTTTAATCTTGATGAGGATTTGGGGAGTGGGCCCAACCCTCTAACGAGGGAAGGCACTATGTAGCCTTCAATTTTCTAAGTAGCCTCGACATTTTTTCCAATGATGTAGAGTATTTTTTAGAAAAAAACACTCGATTCTTTTAATATGAGAATTATTTCTAAGTATTTCTAAAGTATTAATATTTTATTTTTAATAATTGCTTGTCAAATTTCATGGAATGTTTATTTTAAATAAAATATGTTTTCTAAATTGGTTTTATAAAATTTGTTATTAAATATTTATTTTATTTTTTAAAAAGATTTATGGATTTTAAAAAATTTGTAAGTGTTAATTTTATGTTTCAATAATTTTTTATTTTAAATAAAGGTTTTAGTTTTGAAGAAATTATTTTCAAAGAAATTGTTTGGTACTTTCAAAAAAACGGATCAAACAATTTTTAAATCCCCTTAGTGATATATTGGCTCACCCCAAGTTTTAAAATATTTTTCACAAGATATTTATTTTATTAAGAGTTACATAGAATAAACGTATTAAATATGTTAACTTTTGATGAAGTAAATACAAAGAAGTTTTAAAAGTTTTTGTTTCAAAAGAAAATGTAATTTTGAGTGAGACAATTTTGTTTAGACTTTTATTAATCCTCTAAAACTCTAGAATTAGATGATCCTTAGATTGTGGTTTTTCTATTGATGTTTAATATTTAATTAAAAAAATATGAATTGTTTTTATCAACAAATCTGGGATCTTGGGTCGTTGGGATCTAAGATTGTATTAAAGGAATGGTTTGGACAACTCTAGAGATTAAGATATCATGTATAAGATAAGAGTAAGAGGTATTATTCTTTTTAGGTGATTATATTTTTGAAAACTCTTAAAATTAGAGAACATGAAATCTATAGGATAATCATATGGGTTTTCAAGGGTTTCGGTATCTAATATTTGGTAGAGAACCATTTTAAAAAGAAAAATTTCATTAATTGATTACATATAATTCTTTTAATAAAATTAAATTTTCATATATATAAAAATTTATATATATATATATATATATTCCCCCTAATTAGGAAGTAAAATTACATTAAATAATCTAAATTTTGAGGGTGAAATTTATTTAAGGGGGAGAATGTAAAGACCCATGTCTCTAAAAAATTATAATGTTTTAAATAATGTAAAAATTATACTTTAAAATATGTTATTTATTTTAAAATTTTATGATTTAGTTGGTATTTAAATTATTAGATACTAATTAATTAATTGTAAATTCATATTCATTATATTAATGAAATTAATTCTCGTTAATTGTATTATTATAAATAAAAATGAATGATAAAATAAAATTTTAATAACAAGAAATATATATTTTATAATATGTTCAAAAGGTAATAGTAATTATAATAAAAGATAAGTATTATAAATAATAAAATTATTAATTTTATTGGTATAATCATTAGAAGATTATATATAGTCTGAAAAGAATACTTTTTAATTGTAAAGTTTAATAAAACTCGATATATGAAATGTATACACACACACACACAGAGAGAGAGAGAGAGAGAGATATATACTTTTATATTATCAAGAAAGAAATAATAATATACTATAGAAATGATAGAAAAATATACTTTAATTCATATGGTATTATTTAAGTTTAGATTAAAAAATTAGTTTTTATTTTGGATAGTAATTAATAAAATACAGTTTTTATTATTATAAAACATTTAGAGATATAAACTCACTTAAAAATGAAATATATTTTTACAAAGTTAATATATATATATATATACACATATATGTATAGATATATCATTAATTATAAAATATACGATTATATTTTACATAAAACTATACTATATAAATAGGCTAATATATATAAAAGAATAAGTGTATATATATAGTTATAAAAAACAAACATGAAATAAAAAAAAGAACACATGAAATCAAATTAAGGGGTCATATTCCATGTGGATCCATCAACTCCTTCCTTCAATCCTATTCTCCTCTTCAAGAATCTATCCACCTGCAGTATCCATGTTTTCACCTCCTAAAATGAAATATGTGACCACCCCACTGATGGACATCATCCACACCACTCGTAATCATCCCCTAGTGACACCATGTCATCATCATACTATGTGTGGTACTATAGTGGTTGTTGTATTCTATAATTATTTTCATAATTACATGGTCTTTGATACAAAATATAGGGTCAACATCATAAGAACCTCATCATGAGACTAATTACATTTGTATATGGTTTGGGTGGACCTATAGCTGAGGTGGATGAAACCATTATTGTACACGAGTCACTACCAATAGTTGATGATAGGAAGTTTTATTATTTAAGGAACCTTATTAGAAAAAGTTATAATGTGTGTATGTGTGTTATTGTAGAGAAAAATTTAGTTTTCAAGTGTTATTAGTGACTGGATAATCTACTAAGGGGATATCCATAAGCATTGATTTGCAATACCAGGTAAGGGTATCGATTTTTAAAAAATCAAAAATAGTTTTGTTTTAAATTTTCATTTTATATGAAATGGGTTTCAAATAAGTCACTAATTTTTTAAAGACTCTTCATAAGGGGGAAAGCTATATTTTTAATTTTACATTTTAAAGTTTTAAAATTTTTATAACAGAAATTAATTTTTGAATTTTTGTTTTCAAATTTATCAAATAATGGATCATCGTCATAAAGAGAATTCATTTTGAAAATTATGTTTTAAATTTTTTTCAAATAATCCTTTATTTTTATCTAACCATAATTATAAATTTGTTTTCAAGACTTTTTTAATGGAAACTACTATTTTCATATTATATTTTTTATGTATAAATTATTATTATTAAAATGTTGAATTTAATTTTTCAAGGAGGAAAATATATTAAATCATTATTCTAAGTTTTTCTCCAAGATGTCTTATATTATAAAAACAAGGTTCAAGTGTTGATTTTACTACAGAACCCTTTAATTAAAATGATTTCAAAACATATCATTTCATGTGAAATTTATTTTTATGAAAGTCTTTATTTACAAGAGGATAATTATTTCAAAGTAATTATTTTTTTTCTTAATCATAATTTCGTGTGATATTGTTATCCAAATTATTTTTAAAGTTTTAAAATCATTATTTCATTTGGTAACCATTTTATTTAATTATCATGGATGCTTCATATACTTAGATTATTATATGGTCATGAATTAATTATTCTGATACAGTATTTATTCATGTTTTACAGAGTTTTTTTCATTGAATAATTAATTTTAAATGCATATGTATATATATACACTGATATGTATATAAAATTTTATATATTTATGTATGCACTATTTCTATTTTTAAAGATATTATTTAAAACCCCTGTGAAAAAAAGTTTATGAGCTCAAATTATTTATTATAATTCAGTTCTTCAACTTTGTAAACCTCGTGAGGGTTTGGGGAGTTAACCCAACCCACCAAGATGGTTAGGACATATACATATTTCAATGTTCCAAGTGGCCTTAAGCTTTTGTTTTCCAAGATTACAAAGTATTTTTCTGAAAATTAGATGTATTATTTTAGTAATAAAAATATTTCCATGTATTCCTAAAGTATTATTATTTTATTTTCAAGTATTTTTTGTTTTATTTCATGGGTTTTTTATTTTAAAGAAAATTGGTTTTCCAAGGTGGCTTCAATAAATATATATTTAAATATATTTTTTTGTAAACTCTATTGTTTTCAAAAAAAGGAATGGTTAATTTTATCTTCCAATAATTATTTCTTTGAAATAAATTTTTCTATTTTAAATAAATTATTTCTAAAGAAAGTTTTCTGGTATTTTCAAAAAAATGGATACATATATTTTTAAAGACCCTCTTTAAGTCGTTGTATCACCCCGTATTTTAAAATAGTTTTTAAACGGTATCTAGTTGAGTAATATTAACACATAATATAGGTATCAAATATACTTATTTAAGATGGGGAAAAGAAGGATCTGTCTTAGAATTTTTAGTTTCAAAAGAAAATGTAATTTTCAATGAGATATTTTTGTTTATATTTTTCATAATCCTCTAAAACTCTATTCCAAAACAATACTCAGATTGTTCATTTTTCAATTGATGAGTAGTATTCTATTAGGAGGAAAAAATAAACAATATTTTTGGAAATGGATCTAGGAGCATGGGACTAGGTAATTTCAGTCTTCCAAGTCCACTTCCAGGTAACATAATCCTATTTATATAAGGATTTACCGCTTTTCTTCTATGTAATCATGGTAATGATGAACATCTCTTAAAGAAAATAATTATAAACTATAATTATCAATATTATGATCTACCTTTAATTACTCATACAGATTAATGTGTCAATGAAATTCCTCTTCTATTTTTCTTCTTCACTTGGTCAGATATATCAATAATATAAAATTCCCTTTTATTCTTTCAAGAAACAAAATTTGGAAATGTGTGTTATTATCTATTTATCTTATCTGAACTTGATATGAAAAAATATACTATATTTCTTCTCTTAATGTTTCACACTAGAAACCACTGATACTTACAGAGATATATAATCCTATAATTCTATATTTTTAGAAATCTCTTTTATCTAATTAAATAGATATTTTTAGTGTTCCCTTCTTAAATATTTAAAATTCACCATAACTATGATGGAATAATTTAACCAATAATTATATAAAAATTCACATCATAGTTACCCCTTAAAAACCTGATTTACCTTTTAAATTATAGGATATTTAAATAATATAAACTTGTTTGAATTTTCATATTTGAGGAATTATTAAGGGTATCATGATGCAACCTCCATATTTCAATTCCCAACTAATGGAAAATAATTTATCATCATGATATTTTAAATATTATTGTATCATAACTCTCCATACTATCAAATTTTATTACTTGAACTTCATAAATCATATTTTGGAAAAAATATAAGGATTTTCCTTCGATTACTACATCATTGAACAACTCTACTCCCCAAGGAATTGTCTTCTAGACTCTAGGAATATTAACTCTTATTTACCAAATATCTGCGATGAGGACTTCCTCTATGGAGGGGGTATATTTAAATAGGTATATCCAAGAAAATACTCTCAAAATTATTCACAGTATAGATATCCTTCCCGTTGTGTGGCCACCTAGGATTCAGAATATAAAAATTCTAATTATTCCTATGCACCTCAATAATGGCATAGATTTAATTCCTATAACATGCCTTCTTAGAGAATAACTTGTACTTGAATCTCTCATAGTGGTACTTACACTTACATAACAATTCATTTAAACCTAATTAGTAATATTTAAATCATGGAATAAGTTACAATGGTTCAACACTACTACATTCTCCAAAATAGCCACACACATAATTTTCATGGGGTTTTTTTGTAATGTGATCTCATCCTACAACTATCATTTATAGTCTTATTCATCTTCTCAAAATATCATATGCTCTTCAAAAAAAATTATCTATAGGATTATTTGGTATGTTTCCAATCATTATAACATAGCCTCGGTACACTTATTTTAATCTCACATAGATTCCATTTTAATCTAGAAGGACAGGAAAATATGTATTTGTTCATATGTGAGATAATGAAACATAAGTTTAATAACACATAGTGCTTGATATCATTTATATTAATCTCAATTATTATTCAATTTAATATGACATGGGAGCTCTATATTAAATTGTGAGCTAGTTTATTCCAATGTGGTTCATTCATACGTGAGTGGTTTACCATCTGACATAATCTCACACAATACCTTGGAATCCTTCAATCATAATTCAAATCATTATAAATGCATTGATAATCTTACACAAACACTTTTCACCCATTTAATATAATTTTCCTCATAGAATTTGATTTAACTAACAAATATGTACTATATTACACGGTATATTACTATTCAGCCTATGAAAAAACCCTTTTTCCATATGTGGCTAAAAAATTCTCCCAAATTTTATCTCAATATTCTAAGAACATTATAAAACCTAATACCACCTCTTATAAATATATAATATACCGAAATAATCTCATTTATAACCTCTCAAATATAGATATACATTAAAACTCAAAATTTTGATAAATTATTCAAACCAATCTCCAACAAAATCATTATTCATCATATAACTTCTCTAATAAAGGAATTATAAGTTCTCAAATCTAAGTACTTCATATTATCATGAGTATATCCATATTATCAAGTACATCAATCCTTATTCACCATCATAATTCGTGATACTAATGATTGAAAAAAATGAAACACTAAATGAACCTTTAGATCCAATATTCTCCCCCATTGGATTTTATTTTCAATGTTATAATAAATTCATCCTCCATAAGAATACCAACCAACTTCAATCCATGTATTTATGATATCTTGATTCCCTACCCATTTGATAAAAAAATTAAAATGGACAAACAATATAATTTAAAATTTGATATGAAATTTATTTATAGTTTTTATCCAAAATATTTATGCACTTACAACCAATTAAGTTGTCAATTCCCACTCCAAATATCACTTGTGAATCCTCAATGAACTTTGATTTTACCACTTGAATCTGTGAAACAATTGACCAAAAATTCGCTTGTTGAAATTTTATTTTCTACCTTATCTTAGTTCACTACTTATGTAACTCCAAATTTAACTCAACATTTTCTCTTTATACTTAATACCATTAGGTGTGTTATCAAATTATTTTATAAACAACTTTCAAATTCCCACTTTATTAAATGAAACCAAAAATTAGAAAAAAAAATTCTCTATAAACTATTTAGATTCAAACCCTTCAACCCATCGCTTCATTTTCTCAATTATTTCAGTGAATTAATTTACAAATTTACAATGAATCGTCAAAAAATCATTTAAACTTTCTTAGTAAAAACCTAGTGTAGGTAACAATAGTTTAAGTAAAAAATGCCAAATTTTCCATGTCACTCGCTTACTTAAATAAATTCTATGAAATATAATCAATTCCCTAATTCTAGTATTTCTTCCAGTTCTATAAATCAAATTTATATATAACATAAGAAAATAAATAATAAAACAAAAAGATTAGTTATACCACTTATAAAGGCTTCTTTATTGATATATAGGGAACAAATATAGGATTATCTAATTACATCACAACCAATAGGTTTTGAATCGTCAATTTTAGTAAACTTTCCTTGAAAATATACTCTCAAAGAATCTAAAAAAATAAAGAATATGCATCAATTAGATAGTTATCCTATCAAGGAATCCCTAAATAGCATATAATCACAGTTTAGTTTACATGACAAAAACTCATATATATCATGAAAAATATATAAAGATCAACCAAACACCATGTTTTTGTAGCCATTTTCATTTCTTGATCATGATTTTTCATCCTTCTTTTTTAAGGTATGATATCACTAAGAATATAGACCAAAACCAATGGTTATTTCTCCAACAACATTTATTACATGTAATTTATTTCTTCCCTTACACATCACATTTAATACAATCTTCCCATGGATTTTATCTCTCACTAAATAAATTTCCACTTCCAAAAACTATTATAAACAATAAATTACATGGGGTGAGGGGTACTTCTTAATCATCCTCAGTTAGGGGAATTTGGTTGACCTTTTCAAACCATCTCTTCCCTTCAAACATGTTACCAAGACTTTATAGTGGTTTTTTTTGTGACAACACTTTTAAAAACGCTATTATGGATATATATTTAGAGTTACTCATCTTATTGTTCTTTAACTTCTCCTATATTGGGTGACTATTCTTATTAGTTAATGTTTATTCCTTATATGCTTTATTATTTCATCCTTTATCATACTTCTTCCACCATAAGCGGTCTCTTCCTATGGTCTTTATTTCTTTCCTTTTAGTGGTATTTATAACACAACTTAGGTATTCTTTATGTTTCTCTTATTTAATCTTAATAAAGAAAACATCAACATGTTTTCCCTCGTAATTCTATTTTCGAGTTTTCATATTCCTTTTTTCACTATGAGAATATTCATTATTTTTTTCAGATCAATTACATTCTTTCCATGAAAATTACTATGAAAAAGACATAAATCTTGTTTTATACACTATTCACTAAGTTCTATCACCGCTTCCCTTCATCCTAGTGAATATATTTTTCAATATAACATATTATGTTTCTTTTAATTCAATCCTCCACCATGCATATGAGTTGGGGTTCTCCTCTTGAAATCTTATTATTTTATATTACTATAATTGTTTTCTATATTTCAATGATTAATATAAATAAAACATCATCTATTAAAAATACACCTCAATATTAATGTTTTGGTTGAGATGTTTCTAAAAAATTTATTCCACTTTTAATCCCTTGGTATTCTAGACACACAAACATAGTGTTTCGCATTCCCCTACTCCATTTTATTTTGTTCACCTTCTTTATGCACATGTACCTTCAATAAGTCACATTAGCCCTTAAAATTTGCACCCATATTAATCTTATATTAATTTAAGGCCACCAACACTTACCTCAATATTCTATTCTAAATGAAAAATTATTCTATGAAAAAAATCTCCACTCTATATATGATCATCAATTAATCCAACTTTTCTTATAAAGTATAGATCTCTCTATAGATTTTTTAAAAGAATTCTCCAAATTTATAATGTTTTATTATTTCATTTCCTTCAATGAAATCATTATCCACTTTAATATCTACTTTATGATATGAGTTTTAATATTTTCAATTATCTTTTAAAAAATTATTAGAATCAAATTTAAAAATATATTCATAATTGACCACCTTAACTAGAGAGTCCATATTCTCAAGTTTCCCCTTTTTAAATTTCATTTTATTTTCACCTTTTGTTATAAAGAAAATTTCTCTTTATTTGTTTACTAAAATATCATCACTAGTTTATTTGAAATATTTCCTTGAGGTAGTATTTAACACTTACTTGGTATATAATAATTCTCTACATAAAACTTCTAAATTTTCCATATCTTGAATTCAATGGAACAATGGGATATTTTCTTATATACCTCATTTGATATTATTTGATCCAAGATCATATCTATAATTCCATCACCAAGTATTTCATTGCCTTTTTTAAATCATCATCTATTTATATAAGCTGCATGATCTCCTTTACACGAGACTATAATAAAATAATCATCTGCTTTTTCAATCCATCATAATTCAAGACCTTACAAACAAAAGGTGTCATCATGAAATCTATATGCGCAATAAATTAAAAATCAAATTTAAGTAAATCAAGTTCATGTTAGAAAATGTATTCTATGATACAACTTTTTGGGACCATATAGAATGTAACCACCCTAAGGGGGGGTATGAATATGGTTTCACACTAGTTTAAAAAATTTCTATTATTTTAGTCTTATAGGTCATATGGATATTATTTCCTTGTTGAAAGGAATAATTTCAATCCCTCAACCTCTCAAAGGAATTATCAATTAATCATCCAACATGTATTTAGAAATTTTAAGCATACAAAGGCCCTTGGGATTTTACATGGTTCACTAAAAACATCTAAAATAAGGAGTATACACAGGAAATGTGTCAGTATAGAAGTAAATTACCCTACTCATTATAATTGTTATAAAGGTTTAGGAAATATTCATTGTCCATCCCTGGGTCACACCATCCTCTTCTTCTCTACACACTATTTTGGGGAAGGAAACTTTAGTTTCTAAATATGTGGGTCTCTTAAATAGTTTATAGACATGCTGGTATCTTCTAGATAAGCATTGGATTCTAAGACACCATGAATCTTCCACAATAAATATATTCATTATTATTCTCCATGTTTGTCACTCTCTTCTTATTAAAAATTATATGAGTTCATATCCTTATAGAGAGACGAATCTCAAGATCATGGTAGTGACCAACCACCCCAGATAAAAAAATATTGAACTGAAATTGTATATATTACGATCCTTCTTAAATTACCTTTTCACCATTATATTTTTCTGAAACTCTATTTTTTCATTTAACCACATGAAAATAGATATAAAAATTTACCTCTAAACTTTTTCTTTTAGGAAAACATATTTGGAAAGGTGTTATATTCTCTGTCTATTTTATAGGCTAGATATAAAAGTATATCATATATTCCCTCTCTTAAGTTTTCCATAATACTAACCATTAATACTTATGGATATAAATATCACAATAATTCCATATTTCCCAAAATCAATTTTCTATAATTAAAGATAAATTTTCTGTGTTTCCCCCATTAAAGATCTATAATTTACAATATATATTTTGGAAAATTCATCAAATAATAACCATTAAATTTGATTCAATGTCACCCATTAAAATCCATATTTCCCTCTTAAAATATAGGATATTTAAAATATGAAAACCTGTTTGAAAGGAATTATTTATTTCATTATATAAATCATCGCGACACAAACACTATCGTCCAATTACAAGATACTTCTAACTCATGTATCTTCATGAGATAATAGATATCTTTATAGGGTATCACTTAATTCAATAGAATTTTTTGACTTGTACTATGTAACTCATTACATGGAAAAAGTATCAGCATTCTCCTTTTATTATCATGCCACATCACAACTCAGCTCCACATAGTGCAGTCTTCTGGACTCTAAGAATATTAACTCTTATTTACTAAATCTCGATATATGTAATTATTCACTATAGTATGAATATATAAAGAGTTTTAACTATTATAATTCTCTAAAATAACTTCTTAGTGTATCCAACCTTACCATTGCATGGCCACCTAAGCTCTAGATCATGTAAATCAAAACAATTATTATACAACTCTCTTCTGGAATGACCTTCATTCCTACTACATGACATCTTCAAAAACAAATTTTTTTGAGTCTTCTATAGTTTTAATCAATCTTATATATCCCTCTATTTAATCCAATTAAGTATTCATTATAGTGTATCTTATGTCTCCATAGCTCAACAACACTACCTTCTCCAAAACAACCCCACACGTCATTTTCATAGAGTACTTTTATAGCTTGTTCTATAATTATAGAAACCATTGGAGTTGTGATGTATATTATCAGGGTACCAAATTATATTATATGATTTTATCTATAAGATTATTCATTATGTTTTAAATCATTGTTATATCATCTATCAAATATTATTTTTTTTAATCTAGCATGGCTTTAAACACTTGAATTTATTTCTTAGAAAGCTTAGGGAACTTCAGTTTACTATCCCGTAGCACTTCATATTGCTTGAACCCCATGAATAGTTAGATTTAATCTAATTTGGTTAATATTTACTCATTTATGAGATATTTTATTCTAACCTGATTTATTCTTACATAAGTTGTTTAAAATTTAAATTATATTAATCCCCATCATGGTTGTATAGTCACCTAAGAGGATGATGAACTAGTGTGACTTTTTTAGCAAGTTATTTTCAACTTTAGTTATTCCTCACAATAATTAAACCATTTTAATCAGTTAATATGTATATATATATATATATCTACTTATGAGTTCCCTTATAGGATTGACACTGCAAGCATGATATATTTTAATGAATTATAACACATAGTATTATTAAAAGGTTCAAACCCAATATGGCTATCTAATCCTTGATGAATTTGGGTTGATAGAAAGATACATATATCCAATATATAACACAAGTGAATATAATAGGATATCTCCAAAAAATCATTTACTATATCAATATCGGTTCTTTATGTTGGCTCCCATTAGTTTCATAGTCACCCAACTGGTTCTTTATATTAATTCCCACTAGTTTAAAAAGTGTCCTCCTAATACACTACCGAATAATATATTATTCTTTTCTTAAAATTTCACAAAATAATCATGTTAATATATTTCTCCTTAATCAATTTCTTAAGAAATGATGGATAGCTTATTATATTTATATGCATGTTGATCTCTTCAAGTAACCATGAATCTATGTCTTATTCAGAATCAAGATTTTTGCCATTACCCAACTCAATATTCTTCAAACCATATATGATATTAAAATATAGTGTCTCCTTAATCTCCAAAAATATTGACATGAGTCATCAACATCATTGGTTACATTTATATCTCTCAACACTTTATTTCTTATTCTTCTTCTTCGTCATCTTTTATGATATAATTATTTAATAGGGTTAGTCCTCTAGCCAATTTATCCTATTTATATTAATTAAATGATAAAATGGTATCATATAACCAATATTATATAGTTTCTCATTATTTTATTCATCTTATTTCTTAATGCATAGCTTATTTTTTCCAAAATATATTCATAGTCTCTCTCTTTGATACAAAATGTCTTCTATGGGAATATAGTATCAATTTTTCTCAATATCACTCTTTTCTATTATATAATCTCTTTCATGATCATATAAATATGTTTTCCATATTTCAATATAGAAAACTCAATAAATATTAGTAGTGTGATCATATAATTTAATTCATTTAATAATATCATTGGGAAATCCTTCATCACTTTATTCTCATTCAATCCTAATGAAATATATCATCATTTAATATCAGTATAGACTTAGGATTATCCATCCTCAAATAATTTAAAAAATCATCAGGTATTCAATATTTGAATTGGCATGACGACATGTAGAAACCATCATGGAATGATACTTCTCTTCATATTGTGAGGTTTGTCTTCACAACATGCCACTTCTCTTCACAACATAGATGAATCTCAATTCATAGAACCATATTCTACTAGTATTTCATTCTCAAACTACTTAATGGTGTGATCTTATTATTAATGATGTAGAAACCCACATCACAACTTATCATTATCCATTATTAATCATATTCATTAATCTTCTACAAAATCATATCTCTTTAGAGCATCATGATATTGAATATTTGAATTCTAGTACGACATCATCACTTTTAATTCATTATAAAAAATATGAACTTTAGAAACTCCCTATTAACCAACATAGAACTCACAATTTTGACTAATTTTGGATCCAATGTGTATCACCCTTGCTACAAATATGAAATTTATGTATCGAGCATCTTACCATTGTGTATCACAGGTTACTCCTGGACTTTTCCACATTATCTGTTTGAAGGAATTTTACAAATGAAATATTTGACCTTATTGTATCACTTGGTTCTCTTAGACTTTTCAAAATTCTCTACTTAAATTAATCTTATGTATTCGATATTTGAACTTTATGTATCACTAAAATTTTTTATAAATTTCTAAATTTCCACTTTCTACTCCAGATTACCTTTAGATATTCTTCATAATATCAGATCTACCTTACATATCTTTTATAACCTCACTTGTTACATAACATAATCTCATCTAGTATACCTTAATCTAAAACACCCATCCTCTAAAAATTTCTAAATAATCTAATAAGACCCCAGATCTATTCCAACACAATACAAATTACGCTGAACTATTCTTACATATATTCCATTTAATCCTACATGAGTACTCATAATTTAAATGAGATTGGAAACCCTTTTTTACTCCATACATAGCCCTATTTAAACCTAATAAATCTCATTTTATTTGTATTTATTTTTAAACAACTATGATTATATATTTTTAATCCCATATAGAGGCATTTTAATTCCATATTTTAGACCTTCCACTTGTTTAATCATATGAAGAATGCAAATTTTCATTTTAATTCGACATAAGTACAGAATCCATCTCAAAACAATTCTAAAATTCTATAAATTATCTCCATCCACTCAGATTCATTCTAAATAATCGTAAATTAAATTATAAATTATCATTATATTTGAAAATATCATCAACTTAATTTACATCCTCACATCATATGAGTACTCATCTTTGATTACATTAATGGATATCATTTTCCTTAATACCTCTAGCTTCAAACTCGATATTTTATAATCAATACCCTAGTGATATTATCCAAATATTATATTAAAAATTATGCTTGATAATCCGTGTAAGGATTATAAATCTTCCTACTATCATTTATATTTCATTATCAATATTTTCAATAACTGTTTTCTCAACATTTTAAGGTATATGTTGTAGATAGTTCTTTAACCTTACCTTAGGGATTTACTTTAATTACAATTAATATTATCTGTACCTAAATCAGATTTTTTATTTGAAAATACCCACATATTCTCATATTAATATCTTATTCTTATAAGATATATCTAAAATATTTATACTTCCTCATTCATTGGGCTCCTCATCCACCACCCTACTTCAAAATATATTGATTTTACTCTATGAAATATTTATAAAAAATAAAAATAATTAAAATTTTCTTCTGCAATCCATTTAGGAACATTAATCCCACCATTTTAATTATTTCCAACACCCATTTTAATTATATAAATTTAAATTCAATATTATTATCCCACATATGGAAAAAATGTACATATGTATGGAAAATATTTATCATCACATTATTTAAGAATTTATTAAAAATTAATCTTCACTCGTGTAACATCCTGAACTGGGTGCCACTCAACGGTGCCCTAATCTGGTTCACTACATGACCTAAAGCATGCATCCCCATACACTAGAGCCTACCGACTAGCAGTGAGGGTCTCGTAAGTCATTCGTGGGGAGACTATACCCTCATTTATCAGAGTAAAACACTAGCAGAAATCAATAAACAAACATGGAAGCATATATTACTAGAACAATACTCATGTCACAAGATAACAAAATAGGAAATACAATACTCAACTAAAAGGAAAAACATGTAATACGAATATAAGCGTCAAGTGCCTATAATGAAACTGAAAGTAAAGACACTATGACTCACCAAGCTGGTTCTAAACCATGTCTGGTCCCCTCATCCAAGCTCCATCCCAAATATGCAATCCATCCTATATCCTTTTTCCATATCCTTTCCTACAACAATATAATCTATTCAGGTACCGATCAGGTTTCTTGAGTTGGGTCTAAGTACAACTCAGTAGGCAACCACCAATGGTGTCTAAAACAAGTCCATTCAAAAGGTAGTGTATGTAGTTCTATAAGAAATAAGTACAATTCATAAATAAAAAGTTATTTCATTATTATTTTTTCTTATCTAACTAGAAAAACTCCATGGTCCCCAAGGAGACCCACACCCCAATGCTATATTCTTCTTGTGTTGGAGCCTGAAGTTTTTCATATGTAATATCATATCTTAATACCTACTTCTTGGTAGACCTTGAAGTATTAAAAGGTGCTATGATATCCCAGTACCTGATTCTACTCATGTCGGAGTTCAAAATATTCTCATGTGAGGCCATAACTCAGAGTACCATTATTTCCAATCTTTAATTTCATATTTATAAATTAAATTTCCAAAGTTACCAATATCACAAATGTAATGTAACGAACCAAAATTTTATTGAGGAAAATTTATATTGATCTAATTAAATGTATTATTATTTAAAATGGTTATATAACATAAGAAATTCCTTGTTTTTATTTTTTTGGATTTTAAAATACCATTAAGAATTGTTATTGTTGCTAATACAGATTTTTAACAGTGTTCAGGTGTTTAGTATAAATATAGGGCTCTAAAAAATCCAATTTACTCAGAAAAAAGAAGTGATGGCCTCATCCAGTAGAATTAATCCATATGAAGCCCATTTTTTGGAGCTCAAAACGGAGGTAGTGTCACTGGTATTCACTCTTAACCAAGGACAAGATCAGCTTCAACATGTTAAGCTTGAATGGAACCAACAATGGGAGAAGTGGAAGTTAATAGAGATTACCACTCGAGCGACATTATCCAAGTTGCCCCAAGAGTTTGTCACCATCGCACACCTTACCCTTAGGTTTTATGTAGGTGTTATAAGGGGTTATGTAACCAGACCCTATCACTATGATTATGTGCATTATGTTTTTATATAATAAATAATATATATTCATTTTATTATTTTTACTTTGTAAATGCTTTTTAAAGAACAAATAGTATTTTTAGTTAATATTCAATTAAGAAATCTATTTTGAAGAATTAATGGAGTTTTTAATTAAATAATATTTTAATAAAATATTATTACTAAATTTCTTTTTATTAAATATAAATTACAATATAATTTTTTATGAATACAATTGAATTTTTTATTAAGGTTTGAAAACTTTTTGTGTCAAAACCCATGAATTTTTTATAAATGTTTATTTTTATATTAAAATTAAAAATTCACATAATTAGAAAATTATTTAGATAAAATTAATATCATTTTTGGATTTAGAAATTATCTAATGGGGAATTTTTCATAATTTTTTGAGACAGTCTAATTTTTGGATAAAAATTAAATACTGTTTAAAATATAATGTGTTTTATGACATCCTAATGACCCAATAGTGATATAATAAAATACTATAAATGGGATTCTCGAACAATATATGTTTTACTATTAAAATAATGTAATTTTAGATTTGTTTTATTAATTTTATGGTGCCTTAGTGGACCCTCCAAGACTTATAAAACATTTTAACTTTTTAAAATGATTTCCTTGAGAGTGTGACTCACCTCCATATAAGAAAGCCAAATATTTTGATAAGTTCAGCCATTTTCCTGATAAAATAATTTTTTCCACTCAACTTTGGAAAAAACCATGGGAAAAATCCATGGGATGGTTTTTTTATTAGTTTAATGTGTGGTGACCAAAACCTAAATAATAAAAAATTCCCTCTCCTTTCTTATATAAACCCCCTTAATCTATCATTACTCTTCACTAAAACCATTTGTAGCTAGACAAAACCCTACCATACACTCTCTAGAATACTACCAAAGTTCCCCAAGCTCCCAATAATCCCCTCTCAAGACTCTCCCAAGCCTTTAGGATCACACTTCCAAGTAAGGGATTTCTTCCTTTCTCATTTTTGTCCAAGTTTCTTTATGTCGATATACCTTTTTATTTTAAATTAAAAATGTTGGGGTATGATTTCTCACTTCCCCCGTACTTACCTCCTTATATTTTAATGATTAGAGACCTCTTTATCTCTGAAAAATCCCTCCCATTTACACTCATTACCATTCTGAAATTTCGTAAGAGTTATTCCATTTCTCCTCTTTATTCAAGTTTCTTAATTATGTTATGCCTTCTATTTCTGAATTACATGTGTTGGGACATGTATATATATGACCCCCTTACTTTCCATTTAATTTAAATATTATGAGATACCTATTTCTCTCTCATCAACCATTTTTATGAATTTTTATGTCACGCCATTATGCAGCTGAAATTGCACCGCGATTTTCCAAGCCAAATAATTGTGTAGTGAATACCATACCTATTTCTATATCAAGGGTATTCACCTTTATGAACATATACATATTTAATTGTACTTAGATGTATTTATTCTACATTACCTAATCATGGAATAACTTATGATGTTGAATGATTCCTAGTAATATGATCTATGTGGCACACTTATACATGAAATGAAATGCTTATAAAGGGTGTTCCCTCATAGCACTCCAATGCATTGGGTAAAGATTAGTATCATGATACGTCAAGTGAAATAAGGGTTTACTAATGCTAATGCAAGTGAAATTAGTGTTTAATCATGCCCCATGTGCAATGAGACTTGGATCATGCTAATATCATGTTAAATGTTGTTGTCGTATTTCCATGTTATGATAATCATGTTATATCATGCCTTTATGTTCATGTTTCTCCTGTGCTCCATTGATATGCCTATTTCCTACCATGTAATATATTCTTCATTTTATACCTTTTTTACTCCCTTACTGGTCTTTATAACTCACCCTTTTCTTATGCATGTCCTCGGGTTATCCCATGCAATGCTAAGTACGAAAGAATGTTGAGGTCATGTAAAAGAAGTTTTCAATAGAGATGTTGGGTTTTATGTTCTAAGTTGTCATGTAATTTTCTTAATTTCCCAAGACACTAGACCTATCAATACTCATAGTTATCTAAAGTGAAATTTTATGTAATAAATCATGTTTAAGTGTGTAATAAACATCAGGGTTGTTATACGTAAGTAAGATGACCATGTTTCCATGCTTACTCCTCAATAGAATGACCATGTTATCATTCTCTATACTCATAAGTAAGATGACTATGTTCCCATTCTCTTTACTAGTAATTATAATAACCATTTTACCATGTTTAATTCTCAATTTAGAATGACCATGTTCCCATTCATTCACACAAAATTAATTCATAATTAATTATCCACATCAATTCAACTACTTAATACAATAATTAACCAAATGCCTCAATCTCATTAATTAATTCACTAATTAATTAACCAATATCACAATTCATATCCCATAATTAACTTTCCAGAATTAGTTATCTCATTCTAAATCTCAAACCTTCATAATTAATCCCATAATTAATTTTCTAGATAATAATCTCAATGAACATAATTAATTCACAATTAATTATCTCAATCTATCCAATTAAATATCTCATAATTAATCCCCCAATTATTTATCTAGGTTACAATCCCTAAATAACATAATCAATCCAATAATTAATTATATAATAGGGAAGCCCCTTAGATATCTGATTAATTCCTCAAATAAACACCTATTTCAATAATACTTCGATAAATCAATTGGTCAACCTAAGTAACCCAATTTAATAAAACAATTACTAAGGAAATCTAGAAATTCTATAATTTTTCAGGCATGCATCAATTTCATGACTATGGGAATTGTATTTTAGACCACCTACCTTGATTCGTTGATGGAAATTCACTCAATGTAAATCCCCAAAATACAAGCAGTGCAACAACGTAGATATGAGTTATGGAAAACAATATATCAAGATCTATTCATTATAGATCTAGACCTCACCAAATAGTTTTATATCAGAAGAAACAAAGGTTATCTTCCATAAAAAGATCAAGGAAAGAGAGGATAATGAAATGTAAATGCATTGGGATGAGATCCACTTATCGGCGATGAGAGGATCTTCAATTTGGGATTTTAATCTTAAATAATAGAGGTCTTATGGCCTTAGAATCCCTCCAGGCCGATGGGAGAACATTCCTTTACCCTTATGAAAGTAAAATACTAAGTTAGGGTTGTATAGGAGAAGAAACAGGTCACTAAAAGGTAAAAATGAGTAAGATCCACAATTTTAGAATCTCACTACAGTCCCACGCACTGTTTAGTTGCACTGTTATAAAACCTATGCGCTAACCATGCATTGGAAATTGCTTTAAGGGGGACTCACATAGTTGCCTCACATAGCCTCCCAAACTGTGATTTAATCGTGCTGAACCCACTACCTCAAAAGACCATAGAGCACATGGTTTCTCCTAAATAGTTGCACGGTTTGTAAAAACTGTGTGCTAACCATTCCCAACCGCTGATTCAAAAAAATTATTAGACTCCACCCAAATGCACCCCAAGTCATAACTCCCATCAAAGGTACTTATGTAAAAATTAAAATTACCAGAAATCACTCCCGATATAACTCCAAAAAAGGTCAGGATCTTACAATCTCCCCACTTTATAATCGCCCGTCCTCGAGCTGCACTCCCAATCTTTTATAAAATTCTGAGCCAAAAAGATTGGGTCATTGAGCCACTAGATCTACTACTCTTTCCCATTTTTCATACTATAAATGTAAATTTTTCTATAAAACATAAACTATCAGCACAGTATTTCCCTGAAACACTTTCTCACTTTGAACTAACACACAAATCATATGCTTCTCAAAGGACGCATCTATCTCAAGGTCAACCTCATCCACATAGATCGCATGAGAATAGTTAGGGTGATACCACATAAGTTTTGATCCATGGAAAACATAATTAATTGTTCTGTATCTCTCTGGAATATCCACTAGGTATATCACCGGCCCGATTCTCTCCATTGTCTCAAATGGTCCAACAAACCTCGACACCAAATTTCCCTGCCTCTCTATCCTGCGGTGAACCAACCTTGGTGACACCCGAAGGAATAAGTGATCACCCTCTGTAAACTCTAGGGTTCATCTCCACCCTTCATTATACAACATTTTTCTACTATTATTCATAGCCATATGTTTCAAAATCAACTTTACCTACTCCGATGTCTCCTACATGAGACTCAGTCCCAATAACTTTGACTCACCAGCCTCCATCCAGAATAATGGTGATCTACATGGCCTACCATAAAGAACCTAGTATGGTGTCATCTATATAGTTTCCTGATAACTGTTTTTATAGGTTCACTCCACTAAATACAAGTGATTTTACCAAGATCCACCGAACTCAAGCACACATTCCTATAGCATATCCTCAAGCACATGTATAGTACATTCTAACCACCCATCTTTATATGGGTGGAAATCCATACTTAATAATACTTTTGTACCAAGTTATTTCTAAAATACCATCCATAAGCATAAAGTAAAGTGTGAATCATGATCTGAAACTATAGTTTGTGTCACTCCATGTGGATGGACTATCTCCAAAATGTATAGTTCTCCCAACTTTTATACTATAAATGTTTCCCTTATAGGCACTAAATGTTCTAAATTTTTTAGTCGATCCACAATGACCCAAATAGAATCATTCTTACTAAGTTTCCTCAGGAGACCCACCACAAAATCTATTATCATTTCTCCCCACTTTCATTCTGGGATGGGAAACAACTGTAGAAAACCTCCAGGTCTTTGATTCTCCACCTTCAGCTGTTAATAGGTGAAGCATCTTGTCACAAACCCTGCTATCTCTTTTTTCATGCCTGAACACCAAAAATATCATTGTGGTTCATGGTACATTTTGGTTACACCTATATGCACCACCCATTTCAATGAATGATATTCCCGCATGATCTCCTCTCGCATGCTCATAGGTACCACAACTCGATTCTTTACAAAGATGATTCCATCCCCATCTATCAACTAGTCTAAAGATGTCCCACCACCATCAACGATTTCCCTCCAGGATAAGAATTATAGATCCTCATATTCTCTTCCCATTATTAATCTCAAAAGCGGAGATTCCATTGAAACTAAAACCAGATTCATCTGGTCCTCACTCTCCTGAACCACCACATGCATTTCACCTAGCAAGGTCATTATCTTCCACTCTGCACTTGACTCTTGAACTATCTGAGTCTGAGTTTTCTTGATCAAGGAATAATCCACACTATTTCCATTCCCAGGTGTATATTCTAGTTAAAAATTGAAATACTGGATATAATCAACCCATCTTCATTGTCAAAGATTCAAATCATGCTGTGAAAATATATACTTCAAGCTTTTGTGATCTGTATTAACTATAAACTTTTCTCCCAAAAGATATTTTCACCAACACTTAAGAGAATAAATCACTAATTCCAACTTGAGGTCATGCATAGGGTAATTCTTCAAATGTGGCCTTAGCAACTGAGACCCACACACCATAAGTCGATATCACAAAATCAACACTACTCTGAGTCTAAATCAAAAAGTGTCACAGTAAACTGTATACTCCTCACCTAACTCATGAGTAAGGTAATATCACATGTATCAAAACCTAACTTATAGTAAAATTCTATAACCAAGAGGAAGGATTTCATTATGGTCTGACCTTTTCCCCAGTCACTAGGCTAGAATCAATAATTTTCTTGTTGGAATTCATATTTACAATAAATTTTAATATTATTTAAGAGGATGTTAAAATAGAACTTTAAATGGTTTTATTTCTAAAATAGTTTTTGTGGAAAAACATCCAAATTTTAATGATTCAAACTTTATAGATCATTTTTTCAATTAAAACAAATCACTTTATTGATTAAAATGATACCCTCAAGGCTTCAACGAGAGGTTAAAATATTTTTTAAAAAAATGATTTTGAAATAGGAATGGTTGACTCCAATTTGTTTTTAAATCATATTTCAAAAATAACTTTTTTTCAAATTTATATTAATTATGTAATTTTTGGTTAAACAAAATATTCTCATTATAATTAATTTCCCAATTTAATGAGTATAAAATTTGAAATTAGTTTTATGGTAGAACTCAAATTTTTCCTTCATTTTCAAATCTCAAAAAAATTAGATACCACTTTTCTTATCTATAAAAAATATTCTAATGAGAATTTAAAATGATTTTGAATGGATCAATTGAAAGATATTATTACTTCAATGAGTAATTAATATAATCATACATAGGATGAAGCTAGAAAAATGGTGGATAATAAGAGTTAAAGAGGCTTTAATAGAAGTCTTCTCTGTCATATTGTGACCCAGTTGAATATCATGTTTAGTGTATACCTTTGTGCCCATTTTTAAGTTAATAAAATTGAATCCCATTTGAAATCTCTTGAGTAATTTTTAATTACTTTAAATGAATCATAAACCTTGGTTTGGTATATATAAAAGCCAAAAAAAAATGAATGTAAAAGTTTTTTTGATGTGGATTTTGGTGGGTTCCAACTATTAGGAATAGTACATGTGGGAATTTCCACCTACCTAGAAAATACCTTATCTCACGGAGTAATAAGTGGAAATATTTAGTTTCTCTTTCTATGAATGAAGTGGAATATATTTTCATATTGATTAGTCTCTCTCAAATCATTTGGATGAAAAATTAACCCGTATATTACAACTGAAATTATAATCACATTCCTATTAAGTGTTTCAGAAAAAGTGATATTTCTATTTATAAAAATCCAATTCAAAAGTCTCTCATAAATCACATTGACCTCAGGTACCATTTTCTTAGAAATATTTTTCCAAAAAGATGATATCATTATGGATTTTATTATCACTAATTTTAAAATATTTTTAATATTTAGTAAACCACCTAGGATGCATCATTTTGATTTTTTAGAGAGGTTTGGAATAGAACACTTATTATTCATTCATTTTAATTTTAAAAAAAGGTTTTTCCCTTTTTTTAGAACTTTAAGATTTACTGATATATGTTCTTTATTTTAAATATTAAATTTTATTTCTTTTATTTAAATATGTAATTGATTGATTTATCTCTTTAACTCTCATATGTGTGTTTTTTTATTACTTAACTCTTGATTTACATGATTTATTTGGCCCCCTTCTAATTTTAAAATTATACTCCATTTGAGGGGGATCCAACTCTTTTAAAACTGAAATGTTAAAATATAGGGTTTTATTTTTTAAAAATTAAAGTGATATGAAATTCAAAGATACACATTTAAATAAAGGAACATGTGGTGTGTAGTTAGAGATTTTATAAATTCTATTTTCACATGTTGAAATATAATAATTTTTTAATTTTGTTTTTAAAATATTATTTTATGGAAATACTAGTTTTATGTTTCTAAAGAAATGATGTATTTTTTCCTCTAAAATTAAAATTAATGATAATCATAATAAACTCAAAAACAATTATATCTCTCTTATGATAGGTCTTTATCCTAAAATGAATACATTAAATTTATTTTTCTAAAACTTATTTGTGATATTTAAAGAATATAATTTGATGAAATAAAATCTATTATTTCTCTTAATCATTTTCATAGTTATGTTTTCTTCTATAACTTCAAATGGGATAGATAGTTTTAACATCAAAGTAACTTTTTGATATTATGGGGGAAAGGTCATCGCTTCAAAGTTAACTTAAATTATTTTAATTATTTTTAATTTTTAATGATTTTGACATTTATTTATTCTTAAATTATGAATGTTTCGTGATTTTATCTTTTTGATAAAAATAAATGGAAATAAGGTCTGATATTGAATTAATTTTTGAAAGAATGGATTTAATTTCTGAATTAAGGTTTCAATTTGAAATAATTTTTGAAATCCACTTTAAAATTAATTTTTTAAGTATTAAAAAATCATGTATGAATTTCATTATAAATTATTGAAATTATTTTTAGTTACAATGATTATAATTGTTTTTATGTCTATCTTTATTTTAAAAATCAATAAAGTGCATTTATTCTTCAAAACTAGGGAGAATTTTTCACATCTCAATATCTTGGAAAGTTTGGAATGATTTCAAACACAAAATTATGTTTTTAACAATTTATTTAGATAGATTTCAATGTTTATATTTTATACATTTTTCATGGAGGTAATAAGTAAAACAAAGGACTCAAGAGGAGAAAGGAGGAAATTTTCAGAGCCTTCCAATAGTTGGTTCCATCGGATCGATGGTAGAGACTGGATAGAACACCAGTGTTATCCAGGTACCATAAGCCATCCAGTAGGGTTGACACATAATCATGGTTCTATCTAGGTCCCACTGGATGACTGGTGACACCCAACGGCTATCCATTGGCACCCATACAGACTCAAAAAGTAGTCATTGGTGATGGTCGTGTATGCCTTGATTTGACTTGTAATGTATCTATTCAACCCCAAATACTTAATGATATTAAATCCATGGGATTATATAAATACACCCCCAAGGGTGCATAGAATCTATGGTTACCCAAGATATTTAGTCTAGATCCTAAATTGCGTTGTTTTTTTCTTATTATCTTCCTCACACACATTTGTATCCCTCTCATACACTCTTTTCAAGTTGTAATATTTTTTTTGGGTAGGGAGTGTGCAAAATTGTACATTAACATATTAAGTCACTTCTTTTTCTATTCTTGGGTACTAACTACTATTGGTTAAAACAACCATTCAAAGTGTGGGGAATGGGTTTCATGTCATAACCAAAAAAATTCTAGTCATTATTTGGGTTTCTTCATACCAACCATTAAAAATCAAGGTTCTTCTTCATGTAATTGGATTATAAATATAATCAATAAAAATAAAGTTTTAGGTTTCTTGATAAAACAATTATAACAAGGTTTAAATTATAACATCACAAGGATACTTTATGGGATAATTAATAGGAATCCCTTAGGGATTATTTCTGAAATCCTTTATCAAATTTTTGTACTTTTTATTTTAATTCATTTTTTCAATACACTTTATCTCTTTCAATTTTAGTTATTTATTTAATTTTTTTAATCTCATCACAAATTTAGTAATTAATTATAAAAAAATAAAGTTAATTCACCCCTCTTTTTTCACCCTTACTCGGACTAATAAAAATGAACAAAACAAAACATAAACTATAAAAAATAAAAAAAATGAAATAATAATTTTTTTTAATTGAATTAATCAATTTTTGTACAATAACTTGATTCATTTTTACTCCCATAAATGATGCTAAAAAAATAAATTCTAGTGATGTTTGATTCATTCTAAATGGTAGGAGAAAGTTATAAATTTATACACTCAATCTAAAACTAACTACATTGTTGTAACAAAATAAAATCATGAGGTCGATATCGTGAGGGACTAGAAAGTATCATTTTTATTTAATAAACAAAATGTTATATCTTCACAAAATTGGTATGAATCTGAATCAGATTAATCCATATTAGACTAGATTATTGATTTAAGGAATAATTGAAAAAACTATAGAATTGAGATAATTAAGATAGTGAAACCAATATCCAAGGATTCTTTTAAAAGAGGTATTTATCACTTTAATTCATTAAAGGGTTGAAATAATTGGTATAAATATTATTATAAAACTACCAACTTACTCTGTTAAATTATATTAATTTTAAATATGAAAATCTATATCTCTTGGTATGAGAAATAATCCAAAAAATAACTTTAAACTCAATATTAAAATCATAATACAAATACAAACTACTCAGGACAGATTAATCCACTTTATCACCTTATAGTTACTCCATTAATGAATATTTTGTTAAAATATTTATTAAGTAATGAGATAAATTATGTATCAAGGAAATTTTGATTTAAAATAACACTTTATGAATTAATTTCATAAAATAAATTAAGTACTCAATCTCCTACATTAATCCTACTCTATTATATGAAGTTAGACACTCATCATAAAATGTAGATCGATAATGAGTGAACCGAATAACATAAAATAGATAATATAATTAATAAAACTTAATAATAATTTAAAATTAATGGAAAACATACTTGAGTTGAAAATCCAAATATAAGGCAAGAGTTCCATGATTACATAATTAAAACCCTAAAAATCATAAAAAATAAATCCTAAATATGGTAGGGTTGGTGACTTATGGAATCACCCATGTAACATGATTAACCTTTTATATAGATAGATATAAAATATTATATATCTTTATAACTGTAATATTTTCTCTAATCCTTCTCTAACTTAAACTCTTTTAATAATGTCCAAATCCTACTCAAAATCACCCATAAAATTCATCCAAGGTTCCCCATATACCACCCATTAAAGATATAATTATATCCACATGTGTAGGTGATTTTATATCTTCATGATTATTTTTTTCAAATTTTTTTATGCCTCAATTTATTTCCCCAGGTTTTAATAGTGTTTCCAGAGGTGATACTAGAAATTATAGTTTTTCCAATGTAGCATTATAATTCCCCTAATAACCCTGAAATAGAAATATATCCTTCAATATAGCTCTGATATACCTAAAATTTGAACCTATACATTTTTTACAAATAATTAAATTCATAAATATATTAATTATCAATTTTTATACATCTAAAAATCATATATTTTGAGTAATTTCATTTGTGTTCTATGAAATTATAGTGTGGTGGCCTTTATTCTAATGTAATTATCATATCACGTGTCCCTTAAGATTCCTATATCCATTATTATTCACTTGATTCTTAATTTATAAAAAAATATATATCATTATCCATGGTGAATTTATGATGGTTGTGGTGTGATAATATTATCTCCACTTTATTAAAATTTGAACCTCTAAGGACCATAGTGCAGAATCAGTCTTTTCAATCTTGATATTATTTTTTCCTAAAAATCTATAATAATTTATGGAATAAAATAATATTAATTTGTTGTGTTATTATTATTGATATTCATTTTTACTTATCATTATTTTACCATGGTACAGTAACCATTGGTCATATCATGATCTCATGTGGCTCCTCTAAAGATTATTTCGGATTGTAAATTCATTTTGGTGCATGTACATCCATCACGGTGCAATTGAATATAATATTATTCAAGTTAAACTCAAATAAATCCACTTTTTATTCCTCCAAAGTCTCTTCTCAAGTAAATCCAATTTATCTTCCTTGAAAAAAATATTCCATAACAACATTATGGTGTAGTGTACTTTTTCATTAAAAATCTTTCCTGGAGTTACTCTAACATACCCAACCCAACTTCTAAATTAATCTTTCCTTAATTTATTAATTCTATAGTTTACTATTATGTAATGGTATATCAATGTGATAAATTTTTATTACATCATAGTTTCTTCCTCTCTTATAATAAAATACTAAACTTGTTATCAAGTCAAATCATGAATTAATACATAAAAATTACCATAAATAATGAATGAACAACTATTTTTCCCAATAAAAATATAATGGGAATATATATATATATATATATAATTAATATTTCATATGGATAAAGAAGAATACATGTTAAGAAAAGGATAAGTTATTTCATCGATTAGTCGCTTGGATTTATTAGAAATTATGGGGTCAACAAGATTACATGTTGTATAACTCAGCCACATTTTATTATATTTATTATTTACTAATTATATTTTATAATTATGATTTATATAATACGGAGAAAATTATTGGAAGTGAAAAAAAAATATTTTCTTATGTTTTTATAGATGTAAGTGAGTACAATAGAAAACATTGAATTTATTAAATTACACTTTGCTTTCATACATTGTGACACCTCATGTAACTAATAAAATATATATTAACTAATTTTGGGTTAAATATAGTTTTAAGTATTTCCGTACTTTTATTTTGGAAATTTGGAAAATTACGGAGGTATTGTGTGGCTTGGTCATGGTTAGTGGAAACTATGTGACAATGGTGAAGGAGGTGTGGCAGTGTTTACAGATGTGTTTTTCATAGTTGGTGAGTGGTTTGAAAATCCATGTAGGAAAACTATAGAGGTTCTCATTACATAAGGTTTTCATAAAAAAATTAAATTTACCAAAATAACCATTTGAATTTTAAGTTTATCATATCACTTTTGTCTCCCTCTCATTAGACTAACCACCCCAAGATCTTTAGAAGGATCTCCCTCTTTATCCCTTGGATGTTAGCCTCCTTACTTCTATATTTGAAGTGTTTTACTAGATAAATCTCATATTTTATCACCTTTTACATCTTTATTTTCTATTAATCCTAGGTTTATCCTTACCCCATGAATCCAAATGCGTTTTTTATTGAATTTTAGGGGTTCAACTTGGTTTTATCCTAGGGTTTTGGAATTTGAGGGTATGATAAGGGTGATTAATTTCTTTTTTGAGTGTTCTCTATAGAAAATGGTATGTTCAAACTAAGTTGTGATTTCTTTGTGGTAGTTGTTTCTATATACTTACATTATTTTTCATTTAATATGATGCTTGGGTTGTAAAATTCATTTTCTATGTCATTATTATTATTTATGATTCCATTGTTGAGTTTATAAAAATATTTCATCAAAATTTTGGCCTTATATAAATGGATTATTAATGAACTTCAAATTATTATTTTAAATTCAGGCTTTAGACTGTCAATCCCATTGATAAAATGAATAATATCCACTTTGAAATGGTTTTAATTGAAATTGTGGGTATTTATCCTTGGTTTTTTTTTAAATGAAGTGAAAAAAATTAAGTTGGTTTTGGAAAAAAATGGGTGTGTTTTCTAATTGGTTGCAAATTCATTTGAAATTATGGAATTTTATTAAAAATTAGTGATGAGTTAACTATCATAGATCCCTCATCAAATATAATTTTAAATGAACTAGAATGAATCATATTGAATGACTAAGATTATATCTCATGTAATTGGGCCTAGATACTCACAATCTTAGAACATGTGATTATTTTTTATTGTTTTTATTGTGTTTTAATATAAGAATAATTGTGTGGGGTTTGATTCACGAAAAAAATAAAAAAAATTAAAATAAAAAATAAAATTAATACAAAAAATTATGCACCCCATGATTCAAAAATTATGATCCTTAATTATATCACTACCTATACTCATTACTACAATTTATCTATGTTCAACCCATCTATACACAACCTCATTAGATAAATTGGGTGAATCAACATCATATGAAAAGAGATCTTCTAAATTGGTCTTTTCAACACTCTATCTAATGAAATAAAACCATGAGTATATCTAATATTAAAACTATTAATCCCATTATACATAAACAATATGAATAATGGTAGGGGAAAGGAATTTAGAAATTTTATATAAAATGGGATAGGGAAAAGCATTAGGTATAATTGTCTCCTAAACTCCTCAAACACCTAAATTCCTAGAATATAATAAAAAATAAAAACAAAGTTTTTAGACTATTTAATCCTTGGTTTTCATCTATAGGGTGATCATTTGGCTACTCTATCATTATGAATGAGATCTTTAGAATCATCATGACATTAAAGTGGTAGAAACACAAAAAAATGTGGAATAAAGGAACAACACAAACCATTTGACCTGAATGAAATTTAATTAAAATTAAATTGTATAAAATAGATTAAGATACTATGATAATAAAGTTGAGGTCGAAGGTCAAGGAATCAAATATTTAAAAAATAGGGACAATAAAGTATTTATAAAAATTAGTGTGACTTCTTCCTCGTACTTCTTGTTTTTTGTTCTGATAACTCCCATGATCTTTTCTTCTAATCATGTCTAATTATCAAGGAAAATGGGTGAATATCATTCCAGTGAGATGGTCTAAAATCAACTCCTAACATGGACTTCTTCCCAAAATCACTTCACGTACTTCCTTTCATAGATGTGTGGCATGTGGAATAGTAGATGTCTTCCTAATTTAAGTATCCATAAGAGTGTTCATGGGAAGTTAAATAAAATATGTGGAAAGACATAAAACACCCAAGGAATTCATGTGATCATACCTTTGTTAATTTTTCATCCAGATCAAAATTAATTCAATCTACTCTAGTAAAAATTCAAATGAAATTCCATCCCAAATTACTATGTTTCCCCTTTATCATTTTCTATATTTAGGCCTTTGACTAATAAAAATCAAATAAATTTTTGTAGAAATTTCTCATGTTATTATAAAATTTATTTATAACCATGAAACTCATAATTAAAATAATTTCTATAGTTAAATAATAAAATTAAAATATTAATGTATATATTCTCGTTTAATTCAAAAATTAATAATACAATTTAAAACCAAACATCAATCCATTTATCAAAATAATTCCACATTATCAATAGTAACTAAAATTAATTAGTTTTATATGTTTTATAAATATTAGGGGTTATAATGAAAATAAGTTAAAATTAGAAAAATATTAACTCTCATCACTTCCCCAAGATTAAATTGTTGCACTCCTATTCAATACAATGAATTCAACCATTAAAACAATTCTTCTACCTATGTTCAAATACACATACCATAAACGAGAAAGTAAATATTCTTCCAATATTTGAAATTTTATACCTCTTATATGAATCTAAATCACTTTCATTATTCAATCCCTATAAAGGTTATATTTATAAGAGTTAAACAAATTAGATTTTATTGTAATTAAAACATTAATAAGGTGTACTTTCAAAAATCACTCACCCACAACTTCCTAATATCAAAGATCCCATTTTCAACTTCCATGATAGACCAAAAATGATGTTCTTATAATTAAATTTCCACTTATTCATTTGGTATCAATATTCCTCTCACCTAAATCCATTCATTTTTTATAATTATTCACCTATTGAATTTTTCCAAGTCCTTTTTTTGAAAATAACTTCTGGGATGTACAATGGAATTTATCAGTCATATATGGATCCTAATTGATAATTTTACTCTAATTTCAAAGAAATTATATGAATATATTTTCTTTTGACTCCTTGAGATTTTCTATTTCACAAATTCTATGTTATCTTGGTTCATGTTAAAAAAATCTAGTTTCCTCAAGTTATATTTTGAATTCCACTTAAAACATTTCAATTACACTAATTTTCAAAGTTCAAAAATATAATTTTTGTAAAAAAAATGGAAAACAAACTCCAAAATCATGAAATTTCAACAATTTTAGAATTCATGTAATCATAAAATTTTGCATTTATTCATTATCTAGGTAAAAAAGATTTGAAATTCAACTTTTTTTAATAAAAAACACACCAAAATATTAAAAAAAATGTCAACTATAAATCATTTATAGATTATAAATATAGATAATAAAAAAATAAAATGGACTTATATTGGTTTGAGACCTCCCCACATTTATATAGTACTTACCATTAAATATTAGTAAAAATTCATTTAATTATTACAGTTCAAAAGTTATAAAATGATAAAAACAACTTGGTGGTTTATTCCCTCCGGAACTAAGTCTACCATTTTCATGTGTCTTTATATATAGTATGAGATAATATCCTCGATGTCTTCCATTTGAAAAAATTTAATTAAAATATAATTTGACATAATAATTTTTATTTTAATGTCGTAAAAATTTTGAAAAAATAAAGTAAATTTTCTTTAACCCCGAAGTGGGTACTATATTTTTACTTTCTATAGTAAGAACTTCTAGTTAATAGCCTAGATCTGATGGTGGTTTTGGTTTCCTAAATAAGAACCAACATGTCTTATTTTTTAAATATCTATGAGGGATAACTTGACTTGTAGAACCCCACAAAAAGTGTGAAAATTTTCCATCCCTATAATGTAAAAATAAGAATGTAAAATGGGTAGGAAACAAAATAAATGGGACTCCCTATATTCAATCTTATCCTCCTCTAGTTTATGTTTATGTTATAGTTATAATGTAAAATATCTTTCTATGTCATTCCACTGCATGTTTCTAAAATTTGAGGTTCTTAGTGAAATATTGGAGTAGTTTTAGTGTTGTTTGAAAGATAAAAACTGGATGTTGGACAAATTCATGGGGTGAAGTGTTATTCATGACGTGAGATATTAGTTCATGGACCGAATAGTTAATCATGGATTGAGTGAGGGGTTTTTTAGGGTGTAATTCATTATATAAACCACTGGTTCATATTGTGAATATATAAAGTACTAAATTTCTTAAGTCTTCCCTTGAAAATTCTTGATGTGAAATAATCCCAAAATTATGGGATCTAGGAGTTTAATTTTCTAGAAATCTGTGAACTCTATCTATTCAGGACATGACTAGACCATTCATTCAATGAATTTAAGTATAGAATATTTCTTTCAAACTATATCTCACCCTTGATTTATCTCAAAACCTTTTAATTTATCCCAACACCAGTAGGTAATAGGTAACCTTCTATGATGTTTTGAATCTCATTAATCTTGGATTGATCCTTGGATTCTTGTGATAGATTTTAGTTGACCCCCCCTCAATTATGGTTTCTTCTATATTTTGTATTTTACATCTTATTCTATCTAACCATGCTATGGAATTTTCACTCTTTATTTATCAAGATGGTTCCTTTAATATTTGATGTAATTTCCATGATGCGGAATCCATTTGGTCAATAGATTTCTTAAATTATTAGTGATCATAGATCAACACATGTTATTCAATTCTTTTGAGAAGAATGTAAAAAGTATTGAGGTAGGGTATTCTTTTAATCTCAATTAATTTGAGTGAAACTATGTATTTATCATTATTTATCTCTTTTTTTATTGTTGAAACTAACCTTAATTAAGATTAAACTGAAATTAACTAAATAATTAGTTTTGGGTTGTATTGATTATATATGTTTTCACTATGTTAAGGGTTTACCTCTTGATTTTATAGATAGTGTCCTATCTCTTATTGGTTTTGTGGTTTGGAATGTTTTTTTATGATTTGAAATTGGATAAATAACATATATATAAAAATTCTTGATGGACTAATTAAATAAAGGGGTATCATTAAAGTATTATCATTCTACCTTATAAATGATGGGAATTGGATTTAAACTTGAAGGATATTTAAATACTTTATTCGTTATTGATAGATGATGTATAGAGTTGTTTTTGGATGCAACATATGTTAAAAGAATAATTTAATTTAAGAAGGTAGAGAATTTTTTATTTTATAAATATAATTATTTGGGGCTGAGTGAGCTAGTTTTCCTATAAAGTCTGGATGCCATGGTTTTAGGGAGTAGATTCCTTTTTGAATGTTTGTTGTTTGGGTGTTTCCTTTTGTTTTTTCTCTACATTTGGACAATTTCTATGTGACTTAATGTTATCCTGGGATGTCTAATGGTTTTTTGAGGAATGGGTGGTGGTTCCCTAGGTTTTTGAAGCAATTGGGTCTAGTGAAGGCATGATAAAAGTTAGTATATATAGTGCTATCCAAATAGCACTAGGTATCATATAGTGTATTGAAGTTGGGATTTATCATTGTTAGATTAATTGAAAGGATATTTGTTTATATTTTAAATATTATAACACATGGGGTTGGTTGTTCTATGGTTGATTCATTATAATTGGGTGGTAATTATTTAATGTGAATTTTTAATAGAAATAATTAACATGAAGTATCTTGGTACATTTTTTTCTTAAAGGATATCTAGTCCTTAGTAGTGGCATCCAAGTGTTTGAGTAATGATATCTACAATTGAAGTTAATTCTGTGTTTTTCCCATAGTTTGATTTGTGAGTTATATATATTTCGTATGTAATTTAATTTCACACATTTCCCCACAAATGTATGTAGGGTGACCAAAAATCAATGGACCGTGGGGGGTATTTTACTCAACATCTAGGTTAGTGACGAAATATGGATGGTTACCCCCGCTTTCCCCACTCAATTCTCCTGAGAGTATTATATTATGGTATTCATAGATGATTCCTTCTCATATATGTGTGTTGAGGGATGTGATGGATTATGGTTATTTCACACACATGTATCTCCAGATATAGTAACCTATGTATTATTATAGGTATAATGTGTATATACTGTATTGGATTAAGTTGTGGTACATTGTGTATGGGATGTGGTGGATCTTGGAGGTCTACTTGGTTATCACGTAGAGGTGATTATGTTAATTATGAGATTATATAACATATGGGGTCTAGGTTTTTATGTAGTTTCCTATGAATCATATGGCTTATTAGAGAGAGATGGATCATAGCATGCTATATTATGGAAAGATTCCATACCAATAGGGAACTAGTAGTAAGGTACCTTCATTTTTATATTATATTGGTTATTATTTTATTAATTGTATGGGATACTTGTTGGAATATCCATGGTGAGTCTGGAGACTTAGAATACCTGATTAGGTGATGATTTATTTTCATTATTTATTCATTTCTCTTTAGAAAGGTTTCATCACTTTTTTATAAGAGGCACCAAGGAGGATCCGACTGAGTATACCTGTTATTCTCACCCTATGTATATATAAACCGTCATTAAAGTCCTTGGTAGCTGGTTAGAATTCAGGATAGACTTTACTATCTCCTGGAATTTTTTAGGAGTTGTTTGGAATTCTAGGTTATTGCCAAGGTTTCTTTTATAACTTTTAGTTTCTTTTACATTCATTCAAATTGTATGATATTACATGTTTTGATTAGGAAATTATATTTGTTATGAGTTGGGGTTTTTTGTGGTCTTATCTTATCTCAAATTCCTTATGTTCATTTTAGAGGGTAATGCCTTCAATTTTTTTGTATGATATACCCTCGGTGATAGTCACCAACACATGGTTAGTTGCAGGCATTATTTGGGAATCATCATCTCCCTTCGTTCATTTTCAACATGATAGGGTTAACATTGGTGGGAAGGTTTATTGAAAAAGTGGTACCAAAGGATGATTTAGGGATAGGATGGGGGTTGGAGGTGGGAACTAGTGAAGACTACATGTGCTGGTATTGAAACTATTTCATTTGAGTTTATTATGTGATTTAAAAAAGGGAGACAAGCTAGTACATGGGTATTTAGGTCCCCATGTGATCTAAAGAAAGTACCTCGATATATATAGGTCCTATTAAGAGAAGTGATACTTGTTGTATGGAAGAGACCTAGGAAAAGATCATGCATCATTCTTTTTTATGCTTGTGTTTGAATTGTGTAGAATTTGGGGTTAGGTGGAAACTTAATAACCAAATTTTAACTATTACATATTCTATTTTTAGGAGTCTCTAAACATTTTTTATTCTATAGGAATTTTTCGAAGTGGACATCCACATTAGGTTCATATCGAAGATGTTCAGCAGGATGTGCTAGAAGATCATAACAATATATAGGTTGATGGTGACTATACTAGGCGGAGTAAACTATGATAGTTTTAAAACCATAGTCCATGGATGTTTAAGGGATCCATTTCAGACTCGGTGATAGAGGACTGGTTGGAGGTGGTAAAGATATCCTTTATTTTTATTTGTTATTATAAGGAGCATTGGGTTTTGTTGGAAATGGATATTCAATATAGGCAAACCAGAAAGTGGTGGCTCTTGTTCCTCAAGGATCATAATGATTTGGATTTTTCAAGGGAGAAGTTCCTAGATGAGTATCAAGTTGATTTCCCATATTTTACCATAATGGTGGATAGTATCAAATAGATCCTTACCCTTTGATAAGGAATCTCCAACATGAGGGAGTTTAAGATCCATTTTGGTAACCTTTTTCGATATGCTTCAGACCATCTTGAATATGGGGAGGTCAGGGAGAAGAATTTAGAGGAGTATATATATCTATAGATCCAATGACAGGTCACACCATTTATGATTCTAGTACATCTCAAGGTACTAGAAAGAATAGATATTTTCATTGGATGCTGGTTAGGACCGAATAATCTCCATAATGGGGTTTTCTACATTCTCTACAAAGAATATTTACATATTGGGGTTCCTAGTTTCCTAAATAGAATGTCTCTCATATAGATAGGGGTATATCGTAGACCTCTTTATATCATATCAATATAGTTGGAATCTATTAGGCCCCAACCAATATAATATATGTTTTTTTACTTTTGGAAGGCTTGTTCATTAGTAGTGCGAGTGCCTGGCCTTTCTTAGCAGATTGTGTGTGGTTAGTGGTTCACTTCCAGTTTTTTCATTTTAGGGGTATCATCCAAGAGAATAGTTCTCCAAGTTATGATCGGTAGAGGGTAGAGGTGGGAGAAAAAGGAAAACCCTATGATTCTCCTCATCATCATAGAGAATATAAAATCGAAGAATGTAGTTTTAATTAGGGTTATAGAGTTTAGGGATAATTTCGTGGTTAGATTCATTACAAATAATATCTAGTTGTAAGAAATTAAAATTTTGATCAAGGTACCATTTATATTTATTCTATATTGGTTCATTCATTTTTTGAATCAATAACTATAACTCATTAATTTCAACTTCTTTAATACATTATTTGGTACTCAAGGTGGAGAGGCTTTTAATTCCTTCGGAATTGATGATTCCACTTGAAGGTTGAGAAAAAAATTAAGTGTATAGAGACTATTATCTAGTGATAGGGAATCACCGCTATTGGGGAGACTTATTATCTTTTTAGATACAACCATATAATATCATCCTTTTCATGGAATCGATGTATTTAGTGTAGAATATTGTGGATTTCTTCTAGATATGGATTCTATCATAGGATGATAAAGAATATTGTATTATGTATTTTGGTGATTGAGGCCCTATAATGGTTTATAGGCATGTTCACACCTTGTCTTATTTGATTTCCAATTTGACGATGCGTTCATTGTAAGTTTAGTTGGTAGTGTTTCAAAGGTTTTTAGAAGTATACTCTAAGGTATTTTCTAAATATGTTGTAGTGATACACCCTAGATGGGAGATCAAGTTTGGGATAGAGTTATAGTCAGAAACTTATTCAATATATATGTCTCTGTATAGGATGGAACCTTCTGAGTTGTGGGAGTTGTAGATTCAGATCAAAGATCTCTTCCAACAAGGACTTATTTAATCAATTCTGAAACTTTGGGGTTCTTTGGTTTTGTTCACAAGGATAGTCAATTCAATTATGTGCCTGTATATTAATTATTGTTTCTCTAATCAGGTGAAAATGAAGAATTTATATCCTATTCCATGAATATATTATCGATCAATTAAATGGGTCTAGTAAGTTCTTAAATATCAATATATGGTCGGGATATCATCATATGTAGTTAAATAATGAAGATATTATGAAGAATTTTTTATAATTTTGTTTTGGGCATTAGAATTTAATTGTAATTTTTTTCAGTGTAATAAACACACCATCCATATTAATGATACAATTTAATGTAGTTTTTTGAGATTTTTTGGATTGATTCTTCGTGTTTTTTATCATTTATATCCTTGTTTACTTCGTGTTTGTGGAGGATTGTGTAGGGAATTACATGATATTTTAGAATTTCTTCTTCATTGGTAACTATTCCAAATGATTTCAGTGGGTAATTTATAGTCATGTGATGTTTTTTTATTGTGGAATTCCATGTCCCATAAAGTTGTATTCATGGATCCTTTAAAGGTCAAGGTGGTTATTTCTTAGGCATCCCCCAAAACTGTTGTAAAGGTGTAGATTTTTCTCAGTCTGGTAATATATTATTGGAGGTTCATACCATAGTTATATTATATTGTGACTCCTATGATATCCTTGACCAGAAAGGGTCAAGAAATATAATATGTTGGCCTATGTTAGGGTTCATTCAAGGATCCCAAGGATAAGTTGGTTAGGGCCCTCGTTCTTCAATTCCCATAATAGAGACTTCAGTTTGAGATTTACTATAATGATTCACATTTTAGATTTGGTATCATCTTGATATAGTAAAGGGTGGTTCTTTATTATGTTTTGTGGTAGTTATAACACCATAAACATAACTATTCCATCCATGATTGCAAGATACCTCTAATTTTGTTTCCTTAAAGTAATGGTGACATTACCTTATTTGTGAATGATTTATTGTTTTCACCGATCACAAGATCCTAAGGTATATCTTTTCCCATCATGGCCTAAATATTTGAAAACTAAAGTTTGTGTAATTATTGTAGTAATATGAATTCAATATTTCTTATACACTATTAAATGGAAATTTTTTAGATAATTCATAAATTATGAGGACATGAAGTGGTGTTGTGCATGAGTATAGGGATTCATGGAGATTTATAAAAGAGATCTCTATGGTGAACCTTTTTATGGAAGATATTTATAGTATAGTATACCTTTTTAAAATCTTGGTACATTAATCTTTATCATAGTAGGTCTGTGTATCGAAAGATCAATTTTATTATGGTGATGCCCGAATGGTTATTCTGATGATGATCAACATTGGGTGTTGTTTCAAGGAAGTCTTTTCATTACTTTGGGGTTTCATGTGTTGGTTCTATAAAATTTCCATGGATCACCCTTAGATATACATCTTGGAATGAAAAATATGTACTATTCTTTGAGGGGTCATTTTTAGTGGCTTAGTATAAAGTTTTCATATGTAGAGTTTTTGACCTGATGTTTAGTATACCAGAAGTTTAAGGTTGAACAATAAATTCCCAATGGTTTTCTCTAGTTGTTAAATGTTCTTATGTGGAAGTGGGAGGAAATTTCAATAGCATTTTTCACCATATTACCTCAAGATCAAGGTGGATATGATGATATATGGTTGATAGTGGACCACTAGACAAAATTGGATTATATCTTAACAATAAAGGGGTTGAGATTAGAAGAGGGTTTGTTGAGGAAGTATCTGGAAGAGGTGGTGAGGCATTATGGATTCCCAAGGATGATCATCTGTGATAATGATCCTCATTTTACCTCTAGGTTGTGGAGATTTCTTCGAAATTTTGGATTTCATTTGTCCCTCACCACTACTTTTCATCTATACATTAATGTTCATATAGAGCAGTCCATCAAGTATTTTTAAGACATTTTGTGCACTTATGTCCAAGATTTTTGAGATTCATGGGAGAGACACCAACCCATGGTCAAGTTTACTTACAAAAAATAGTTTTCAATCCACTAGAAGGTATATATCCATTTGAATATTTTTATATACAATCTTTCCAATATACATGAATCTATAATTGGGTCATATAGACATCAATTCTTAGGTTATAACTATCATTTAACATGATGTAAATGGTTTCTCCAATTTATGGCTGGATGAAGGTGGTCTAGGATCATTAGAAGTCCTATGCTGGCCATAAGAGGATAAATATGGAGTTAAATATTATAGATCATGTGTTATTAAATGTGACTCCTATTACTTGTAAGTAAATGTGTGGCCATGGGAGTAAGATTTCTCCCTAGATTTATGGGACTCTTGAAGTGTTAGAACATATTAGATCCATCGCATATCGGATAGCACTTACCTCGTAGATGAGTTGGAATTATGTTGTTTTTTAAATGTCATTAAATTTTTAGTCTTGTTATTGTGATTATCATATCATAAATTCAGTTTATATTGACATTGATGATTATGAAACGTTCAAGGAGTATCCCATGGATATTCAGGACCATAAACATAAGGTGTTTTGTGGGTGTGTTCTTACCATAGTTTTTATCCTCTTGTGACACGATGGTGTGGAGGAGAGAACCAGGGAACAAGAGTATCAATTTTTTGATTAGTATAACAATTTTTTTATGAATGATTCCTATTTTTTAATGAATTTATGTTAACATTAACATTTATCTAGATTATGAGATAACTATCTCTTCCTTGGTTCCTCGTTTTAATCCTTCCTCTTGTTTGAGAGGTATCTCCCCCGGTAGAGTGTTTCATAGTTTTACACCATATTAATATTAGTGAGATTGTTGTGTTCCTATGATAGTGATATTATTTAGAATTATGTCATGGTTTGGTCATTCATAAAACCAATTATTTCCTTCCCTGCAGTTCATTTTTGGTTTTAATTCTCTAGGGTGATAATTGTTTAAGATGAATCTTATGTAAGGTACTCAATACTTTTAGACTAATCGTTTATATATTTCCAAATTATGAGGTTATTGTACGATGTTTAGAAAAGGTTTTCTATATTTTGGGAGAATAAATTTTTTTTCTAGATAAATCCATGGTAGGAAGTGTTATTCAAAATGTGAGAGAGTAGTTTATGGCCTCAATGGTTATTCACAATTTGAGTTAGGGGGTTTCACAATGAATGATTCATGAAATGAATAATTAGTTCCAAGAATGAATGGATAAAGGGTTGTATTTCATGAATATTTCCCAACAATTCATGATATGAACATGAAATTTAGGACATGAGTTAATCCTAGGTTTATCAGATCTCTGTGATTATTTTTTTAACATTCCTTGAACTCAAGACATTGATGGCATGAATAACCCATTCACATCATGAATGTATGTTGGGAAGAGTGCATATAAATCCTATAACACCCTTAGTTTCTCTCAAAAACCTCTAAATTTCTCTCAACCCCAAGTTTCCATAGTTTCTCTTCATGGGTGTTCTGAATCCAATTCATTTAGTATTGATCCCCTGCTTCCTGTGATCAATTTTTGGTGATATGAGGTGAGTTTTTTCTCTTTATCTTATTATTTATACTTTGTTCAGTTTGTCCACCTGTTTTATCTTTACATCCAATAGAATTTTCTCTCCTTTATTCTCATGGGGTTACTTTTTTGTTTTATTTTTTTTTTCAGGATGTGGTTTCCATAGGGATTGTACATTCATTTCGGGATAGGTGATTGAAGATCTGTACTTTTGGTTTCATTCTTGTCTGGAGACCGTTGAAATCCTTGAGGTTTTGGATTCATTTCTCCTATTTTAATTTTAATTAAATTGTTGATTTATTATGTTTTATCTCATTATCTAATGTTTAAATTAAATTTAATGAATATTAAACCATTATTAAATAAATAATTGTTTCTAGGTTGTATTGATCACTTGTGTTTTGATAGTGTTGATGGTTTTCCTGATGATTTTATAGATAGTGTGATAAATTTTGTCGATCCTATGGTCTATCATGTCTTTTTATTCTTTTAAATTGGATAAATAAGTTAAAAACTATAATTATTTATGGACTAATTAAATAAAGTGTCATGTTTAAATGTTTATCAAACTTTCTTATAAGTGATGATAATTGGAGTTATTCTTTAGTAAAGTTTAAATAATTTGTCAGTTGTCGATATTTGATTCCTTAGGTTTCATTTGGTTGAAAAAAAGTGTTAAATGGATTAGTTAATTCAATTTGGTAATGAATTAGTCGTTTTATAATGATAATAGTTTGGGGTAAAGAAATATTATTTATCTATGAAGCATGGATTCCTTGGTTCAAGGTCATATAAGACATGTTGATTCTTTATTTTTTGATTTCTATATTGTTCATTTTATTTAGATGTTTGGTATTTCAATTTTAATTTATATGAGAATTGTATGGATGATGTTTCGGAAAGTGATGGGTGGGTAATCCCAGGGTTGTAGTAGGAGTTGGTACTAGTGATAGCGGGATGGATGCAGGTACGCATAGCGACGTCAGGGATTCCACCAAGACTGATGGAGTGGGTTGAGTTTAGTCTCACTCATTGTTTGACAAATTGGAAGCTATATTTCTTGAATTTTAATGTTTTTATTTCATTAGAGGTCATATGGTCAGGTTTCTCATTTCTTATTTCATTTTCACACTACTGAACACAATAGGTTATTCTTAGTTTATGCATATTTTATGGTAACTTAGGATAATCCCTAGAGTACCTAGAATTATGGAATCGTAATGAACATTATATAATTTAACATGTGGGTTTTTTATTTCAATTTTTTAATTAGGATAATTGGTTAGTAATTATCTAAAGTGACTATTTAATAGAAATAATTATTAGAAATTATCATAACAAATTTTTTGGCTCCTGGATATCTAGCCCTTAGTTGTGGAAATCGAGTGTTTGAGTGTGATAGGTGTAATTGAGGTTGAGGCTATGTATTTTACCATAATTTTGTTTTTGAGTAATTTATATTCCTCATGTTATGTGATTTCATATTCTACCAATCCCATGTTGGTATGGTGACCGACACTAAGTGGACTATGAGGGGTGTTTTCCCCAATATATGGGTTGGTGAGAACAAATAGCTCACTACCCTCTCTATCCCCTCTCTATTATCCTATGAGTGGTATGTGAATGTATGCATGGATTTTACCTTCCCATTTATGTTTGTATAGGGTTTTAATGGATTTTAATTTTTTCAAAAACATGTTTCTTTGGATATAGTACCCTCATGATTATTAGAGTTATAATTTGTATGAACTATAATGGCTTGAGGTGTAGTGCATGGTGTATGAGATATATTGGCTCTTATAAAACAAATAAGATGTTATCTATAGGTGAGTATCTTGATGATTATCTTATGTAAATCACAGGGTTAATTTTATTATACAGTTTTATTAGATGCAAGTGGCTTATTGGAGAGGGACAGATTGGGATATGTGACATTGGGGTATAGCGAAAAACTAGCGGGGAAGTGGCAGTAGGGTACCTTCACTTTTTTTATCTTGGATATTATATTATTAATTGTACCTAATAATTTATGATATATCCATTATGAGGATAAGAATGTATCATACCTAATTAAGTGATGAGTTATTTTTATTCTTTATTCACTAGGTTCTAGTATTCTTTTTTAAGCTTTTTATGAGAGGCTTCAGGTACGGTACTTATAAGTATAGATATTTTTCTCACCTTACATCTATATTAACAGTTTTTTGGTACATAGGAGTTGATTCATGATCAGTATGGATATCACAATCTCACAGAGTTGTTATAGGGTTTTTTAGGCTTTGAGGTCATTGTTGAGGTTTCTTTTGGTACTTACAGTTTCATATATAGTTTTTCATGTTGTATGATGTTACATGAATGTATAGGTATCTTTTATTTATTATGATCCAAAGTAGTGTAGTGGATTTATCTTATGTACCATTCCTCATGTTCTTCATAGAGGTTAATAGATCCCTTTAGTATGTATGATATACCATGTGTGTTATTCATCAACTCATACCCTATTGGAGGGAGGATTTAGGAATCACCATCCATCTTCCTTTATTTCCAGCATAAGAGGGTTATTTTGGGGTAGGTGTTCATCCTAGAATTCAAGGAGGTAATGGATTTCCTATAGGTTGAGGAGATTTTTATTAATCATGATTCACTTTTTGGGTGGACTTTTATTCATTTTTCAAGGTTGGTTATATAATTTTTCATCCAAATAAACATGATGCAGGTATGTTTTATCTTATCCATCCATTGGGATGAGATCCACTTATCGGTGATGAGAGGATCTTCAATTTGGGCTTTTAATCTTGAATAATTGAGGTCTTATGGCCTTAGAATCCCTCCAGGTTGATGGGAGAATATTCCTTTACACTTAAGAAATTAAAATACTAAGTTAGGGCCATATAGGAGAAGAAACAGATCACTAAAAGGTAAAAATGAGTAAGATCCACAATTTTAGGATCTCACTGCAGTCCCACGCATGGTTTAGTCGCACAGTTATAAAAACTATAATCTAACCATGAATTGTACATTTATTCAAGGGGGCTCACATATTTTCCTCGCATAGCCTCCCAAACCTTGCTTTAACCGTGCTGAACCCACTGCCTCAAAAGACCAGAGAGCGCACGATTTCTCCTAAATAGTCACACGGTTTGTAAAAACTGTGCGCTAAACATGCACAACCCTAGATTCAAAAACAATTCTTAGACTCCAACCAAACACACCCCAAGTAATAACTCCCATAAAAGGTACTTATGTAAAAATAAAAAGTACATGAAATCACTCCTGATATAACTCCAAAAAAGGTCAGGATCTTACAATCCATCCACCTTATAATCACTCGTCATCGACCTGCACTCCCAATCTTTTATAAAATTATGAGCCAAAAGGATTGGGTCATTGAGCCATCATATCTATTTCTCTTTCCCATTTTTCCTATTATACATATTGATTTTTTTATAACACGTGAACTATCAGCACGGTCTTTCCCCGAAACACTTTATCACTTTGATCTAACATACATATCAGATGATTCTCAAAGGACGCATCTATTTCAAGGTCAACCTCATCCACATAGATCGCATGAGAACAGTCGGGGGGATACCACCGAAGTTGTGATACATGGAAAACATCATGCATTGTTATATATCTCTCTGGAATATCCACTAGGTAGATCACCAGCCCGATTCTCTCCACTGTCTCAAATGGTCCAACAAACCTCGGCACCAAATTTCCCTGCCTCTGTATCCTGTGGTGACCCAAACTTGGTGACACCTGAAGGAATACATTATCACCCTATGTAAACTCTAGGGTTCATCTCCACCCTTAATTATACATCTTTTTTCTACTATTATTCGTATCCATATGTTTCAAAATCAACTTCGCCTACTCTGATGTCTCCTATATGAGACTCGGTCCCAATAACTTTGACTCACCAGCCTCCATCTAGGATAGTGGTGATTAACATGGCCTACCATAAAGAACCTAGTATGGTGTCATCTATATAGTTTCCTAATAACTATTGTTATAGGTTCACTCCACTAAATCCAAGTTCTTTTCCCAATATCCACCGAACTCAAGAACACATTCCTATAGCATATCCTCAAGCACATGTATAGTACATTCTAACCACTCATATTTCTATGGGAGGAAATCCATACTCAATAATAATTTGGTGACATGTTCTATCTGAAATACCTTCCATAAGAAAAAATTAAAGTGTAAATCATGATCTTAAACTATATTTTGTGTCACTCCATGTGGACGGACTATCTCCAAAATGTACAGTTCTCCTAACTATTATACAATAAAGGTTTCCCTTATAGGCACGAAATGTTCTAAATTTTTTAGTCGATCCACAATGACCCAAATAGAATCATTCTTGCTAAGTTTCCTTAGGATATCCACCACAAAATCTATGGTCATGTCTCCCCACTTCCATTTCGGGATGGGAAACGACTATAGAAAACCTCCAGGTTGTTGATGCTCCACCTTCACCTGCTAACAGGTGAAGAATCTTATCATAAACAATGATATCTCTATTTTCTTTCCTGAACACCAAAAATATCATCATGGGTCATGGTACATTTTGGTTACACCTAGATACACCACTCATTTCAAGGAATGAGATTCCCGCATGATCTCTTCTCGCATTCTCATAGGTACCACAACTTGATTCTTTAGAAAGATGATTTCATCCCCAAATATCAACCACTCAAAATATGTCCCACCACCTTCAAATATTTCCCTCAAGGATAAGAATTATATATCCTCATATTGTCTTCCCCTGATCCATCTCAAAAGCCTAGACTCCATTGAAACTAAAACCAGATTCATCTGCTCCTAACTCTCTTGAACCACCACATGCATTTCACCTAGCAAGGTCATTATCTTCCACTCTTCACTTGACTCTTGAACTATCTGAGTCTGAGTTTTCTTGATCAATGAATAAGCCACACTATTTCCATTCCCAGGTGTATATTCCAGTTAAAAATTGAAATACTGGATATATGCAACCCATCTTCGTTGTCGAAGATTCAAATCATGCTGTGAAAATATATAATTCAATCTTTTTTGATCTGTATTAACTGTAAACTTTTCTCACAAAAGATATTTTCACCAACACTTAAGAGAATAATTCACTACTTCCAACTCAAGGTCATGCATAGCGTAATTCTGCTAATGTGGCCTCAGCTACTGAGGCCCATACGCCAGAACTCAATCTCCCAAAATCAACACCTCATATATTGATAGAGTTAATATTATCCATCATTAAGAATTATCCTTTGGATATTTATAGATAACCTATGCTTAGATACTAATTATTATTCTCAGATCTATTGGATCATTCAGATGGGGAGGGGTAAATTAGTTATCTCTTTTCTATTATGAGATATCTATTTAACCCAACCTCTTAAACCAATAAAATTTATTGACCCACTCAATAATTTCTCATGGCCTCTCCTTCATGTGGATTAATAAAAAATGAGTAGCACATGATATTTACATGGTTTGTCTAAATGGTATACTCCATTCCATGTTGGTTATTCTCCCAAAAAAGGATTCATCTATAAAATATTATTATCAATTACAGTAGTATCTTGGGTCCATGGGAGCATGAATAGTTATACCCAAAATTCACCTTCTCTTTCTTGACTAGTTATACACCTCAGTCTCAAGCCTTTTCAATAACTGGTTATACCACCCAATTATAAGCTCCTTCATTTTTTTTGTTCATCCAATAGTATAAAGTACTTATAATTTAGATATATCTTCCTCTATTAGCCTATAGGATATGGATTACTCATATAAAACTTCAATATTTTTATTGTTTTATGTGTTTTTAAACTTACTCATGATCTTCGATGAACTGGTTCTCCCTCAACACTTCACAAATACATGGGTGCATAGAAGATATCCTTCTACTTCAACGGATCTATGCTCAGCCTCCGTTTCTATCTACAATACATATGTGTATCTGGTTCTTAGAAATTTATTTCAAAATGTACGAAATTTATCTCAGTATTCACGCTCTTATTTCATAAATCTTTATCTCTTACCTGTATATTTATACAAGTAAGTATTTCTCACACCTTGTTTCTATCCATATTTAAAAAATCTTTAATATTCATTAGGTGTGATATTCTCATTCAAAATTCATTTATTTTTTTCCAGGTTACTCTTTTAAAACATCCAAATATTTTGGTTTATCATTCTTTGAAATTATCCTCAAAATTCACTTCTAAAAACTTATTCAAAAAATCTACATGTGAGAACACATGTCTTTTCCACATGGACAGTTATCTTGTGATGTGGAACTCTTTTTATCATCCTTCATCATTATAGGATATTTCCACATCATATGTTCCTCATGTACGATATCTCTCTTACAACCCTCAATAATCTAATGGGTTATTCCATGTAAGATAATTATCCTTTGATCATTCAATTATCATACTGGATGGTTCGCATAAATGAATTCTATTATCATATGGTCCATATGAGATAAATTCCTTTATAAATCAACAATATTATACTCATCATAAGATAAATACATATGAAAAATATAGAACTCATACTTCTCACCCAAGAATCAATCATGATCAATATTCTATAAGTTATAGCATCATTCTTCCCTTCCCAAAAACCATGGTCATTCCTCAATCATCTTATGGTCATACATGGATGTTATAATAAGCATTAAATCTTATTCCTTTTCATGAGTCCAAAAAAAATCTTCTAAGAATCATAATATCTATACTAAACACATGTTGAACCTATTAAAAATATTTCTAATAATCACATGGGAAGAATAGTTTGATCATTAGAAAAATATAAATTTATTTTATTTGTTGTCAATTTGTGCAAATGATCAAAAAAATTGATAAAAATAAGTGATGGATTGGTTAATTATGATATTTTGTTGCAATAAATAGTTTTTGTGAAGAAATAATATTTATAGGGTGGGTAAAGTGGTAACCCAATGGTTTTATTTGGGAAACGATAATGTTACAACCACAAAAGGATTATCATTGAAAAATGTGGAATTTATTTTTATCAATGATCATGCGATGAAATTAGATATTAGGATTAATTGTGCTAAACTCACCATAATGAATACACGGTATTTTGTAAAGTAAACATTCTCGTAGATCATCATGTAATACTAATAATGGGAATTATATAGTTGAATGTTAGAATATTTATGAATGGTTGATCTGGATCTGAAGGATGAAAAAGGTGGTAATTTTTTTTATTATGTCATGTTATAGAACTAGAAGGAGAAGGAAATTTCATGGAAGAATTTAGAGGTCTTAACCACTCATCTTTGTCCCTTAGAAATCCAATATCATCATCCACCTCGGTGTGGTGTTGTATGGGTCATTTTCTTCTCCTGTGCTTTCCATTATTATAAGGTCTTCGATAGGATATATAGGGTCACCATCATAGGAATATTTTCTTGAAACCATTTACATATGCATATATTTTGGGTAGACCTACAACTAAGTTTCATAAAATAACTATTATACAGTAGTTTTTTCTAATAGTGGGTGATAAGAAGTTGTCTTATTTAAGGAACCCAACAACAATCCCTTATAAGATGTGTGTTTGTGTGTGTGTCTGTGTATGTGAGTGTGTGTTTTTGTGTGTGTGTGTGTAGAGAAAGATTCAATTCTCTAGTTTTACCTACATGGGTGATCTTCTAAGGGGAGATTCTTATGCATTAGCTAGCAATACCAGGTAGGGGGGTCATTTTTTTAAAATCAAAGTTCTTTTTTTTTAAATTACCATTTTATGTGAAATGGATTTCAGATAAATCCCTATTTTTTAAAACTATTCATAAGGGGGAAACTATATTTTCTACATTACATGTTTGTTTTGTATAATTTTTATAATGGAAATTCATTTTAGTATTTCTTTTTCAAAATTCATCAACGAAAAATCTTCATCATAGGGGGGATTAATTTTGAATATTATTAATTAAAATATTTTCAAATACTTCCTTATTTGTCTTTAAATATCATCATAAATTTGTTTTCAAGATTGTTTTATAAGTGTAACTTATATTTTCATATTATAATTTTTATGTATAAAATATTTTTTCAATGGTTTATTTTAATTTTCTAATGGGGAAAATATATATTAAATCATTGTTATATTTTTTTTCTTCAAACACTCTTATATTATAAAACAAGGTTCATGTGTCATTTTTACTATAAAACCTTATAAGGTAAACTCTTTCAAAACTTATCATTTCAAGTTAAATTTGTTTTTATGTAAGTACTTATTTCAAGAACTTTTTTATAAGTGGATAATTCATTCAAAGTGATTATTTTATGTATTTATTCATCATTTTTGTGTGAGTATTATCAAAAGTTTTTTTTAGTTTTCAAATCATTATTTTATGTTATGATAATTGTATTTAATTATCAAAGAGGTTGTCTATGCTTAGATTATTGTATGTCCATACATTAATTATTTTAATGTGGTGTCCATAAATGTTTTACAAATTTTTATTTTGTTCAGTGATTAATAAACTATAAATATTTATATATATACATTTTAAAGTTTATAGAGTTATATATCTATATATATATTCATCCATTGTTTCTGTTTTTAAAGATATTATTGATAAACCCAATGAAAAAAAGTGAGAAATCTCAAATGTTTTATTAAACTTCAATTCTTGGAATTTTTAATCATGATGAGAATTTGGGGAGTGGGCCCAACCCTCTAACGAGGGTTGGCACTATGCAGCCTTCAATTTTCCAAGTAGCCTCGACATTTTTTCCAATACTCTAAAGTATTTTTTTTAAAATCACTCAATTCTTTTAATATGAGAATTATTCTCATGCATTTCTAAAGTATTAATATTTTATTCGTAATTATTGCTTGTTAAATTTCATGGATATTTTATTTTAAATTAAATATGTTTAATAAATTGGTTTTATAAAATTTGTTCTTAAATATTAATTTTCTTTTTTAAAAATATTTATGGATTTTAAAAATTGTGTAAGTGTTAATTTTATGTTTCAATAAATTTTTATTTTAAATAAAGGTTTTAGTTTTAAAGAAATTATTTTCAAAGAAATTTTTTGGTACTTTCAAAAAAATGGATACAACAATTTTTAAATCCCATTAGTGATATATTTGTTCACCCCAAGTTTTAAAATATTTTTCACAAGATATTTAGTTTTTAAGGGTTACATAGAAGAAAGGTATTAAATATGCTAACTTTTGATGAAGTAAATACAGAGAATTTTTAAAAGCTTTTGTTTCAAAAGAAGATGTAATTTTGAGGGGGATAGTTTTTTTTAGACTTTTATTAATCCTCTAAAACTCTAGAATTATACGATCCTTAGAATCTGATTTTTCTATTGATGTTTAATATTTTATTAAGAGAAAAAAAAATATAAAGTGTTTTTATCAACAAATCTGGGAGCTTGGGTCTTTCGGGTCTAATATGGTATCAAAGGAATGGTTTGGACAAATTTAGAGATTAAGATATCAAGGATAACATAAGAGTAAGAGGTATTATTCTTTTTAGGTGATTATATTTTTGAAAACTCTTAAAATTAGAGACCATGAAATATATAGGAGAATCATATGGGTTTTCAAGGGTTTCAATGTCTAAGATTTGGTAGAGCACTATTTTAAAAGGAAAATTTTCATGAATTGATTACATATAATTTTTTTAATGAAATTACATTTATATATATATATAAATGTATATATATATATATATATGTTTGTGTGTTCTTACTCTAATTAGGAAGTAAAATTACATTAAATAATTAAAATTTTGAGGGTGTAATTTATTTAAGGGGGAGAAGGTGAAGACCCATGTCTCTAAAAAAATTATAATGTCTTAAATAATGTACATATTATACATAAAACTATATTATTTATTTTAAAATTTGGTTCTTTAGTTGGTATTTATATTATTAGATACTAATTAATTAATTGTAAATGCATATTCATTATATTAATGAAATTAATTCTCGTTAATTGTTTGACTATAAATAAAAATGAATGATAATATAAAATTTTAATAACAATAAATATATATTTTATAATATGTTCAGAAGGTAATAATAATTATAATACAATATAAGTATTATAAATAATAAAATTATTAATTTTATTATTATAATCATTAGAAGATTATATTTAGTTTGAAAAAAAATACTTTTTAATTATAAAGTTTATTAGAAATAGAAATATGAAATGTATACACACACACACACATACAGAGACAGAGATATAAATATATACTTTTATATTATCAAGCAAGAAATAATAATATATTGTAGAAATGATAGAAAAATATACTTTAATTCATATGGTATTATTTAAGTTTAGAGTAATAAATTAGTTGTTATTTTGGATAGTAATTAACAAAATACAGTTTTTATTGTTATAAAACATTTAGAGATATAAACTCACTGAAAAATGAAATATATTTTTACAAAGTGAATATATATATACACACATATATGTATATATATATAATTAATTATAAAATATATGTTTATATTTTACAAAAAACTATACAATATAAATAGGCTAATATATATATATATATAAGAATAAGTGTATATATATAGTTATAAAAAACAAACATGAAATTAAAAAAAAAAGAACAAATGAAATCAAATTAGGGGGTCATGTTCCATGTGAATCCATCAACTCCTTCCTTCAATCCTATTCTCCTCTAGAAGAATCTATCCACCCACAGTATCCATGTTTTTGCCTCCTAAAATGAAACATGTGACCACCCCACTAAGGGACATCATCCACACCACTCATAATCATCCCCTAGTGACACCATGTCATCATCATCCTATGTGTGGTACTATAGTGGTTGTTATATTATATAATTCTTTTCATAATTACATGGTCTTCGATACGATATATAGGGTCAACAACATAAGAACCTCATTGTGAGACTAATTACATCTGCATATGGTTTCGGTGGACCTATAACAGAGGTGGATGAAACCATTATTGTACAGGAGTAACTACCAATAGTTGATTATAGGAAGTTTTATTATTTAAGGAACCTTCTTATAATAAGTTATAATGTGTGTATGTGTGTTATTGTAGAGAAAATTTTAGTTTTCAAGTGTTATCATCGATTGGATAATCTACTAAGGGGATATCCATAAGCATTGATTAGCAATACCAGGTAAGGGTATCAAGTTTTGAAAAATCAAAAATAGTTTTGTTTTAAATTTTCATTTTATATGAAATGGGTTTCAAATAAGTCATTAATTTTTTAAAGACTCTTCATAAGGGGTAAAGCTATATTTTCAAATTTACATTTTAAAGTTTTAAAAAATTTATAACAGAAATTCATTTTTGAATTTTTGTTTTAAAATTCATCAAAGAATGCATCATCATCATCAAGAGAATTAATTTTGAAAATTTTGTTTTAAAGTTTTTTCAAATACTCATTTATTCTTATCTAACCATAATTATAAATTTGTTTTTAAGAATTTTGTAAGGGAAACTGCTATTTTCATATTATATTTTTTATGTATAAATTATTATTATTCAAATGTTGAATTTAATTTTCAAGGAGGAAAATATATTAAATAATTATTCTAAGTTTTTATCTAAGATGTATTATATTATAAAACAAGTTTCAAGTTTTTATTTTACTACAGAACCCTTTAATGGAAAAGATTTCAAAACATATCATTTCATGTGAAATTTATTTTTATCAAAGTCTTTATTTACAAGAGGATAATTATTTCAAAGTAATTTTTTTTTCTTATTCATAATTTTATGTGAAAGTGTTATCCAAATTATTTTTCAAGTTTTAAAATCATTATTTCATTTGGTAACCATTTTATTTAATTATCATGGTTGCTTCCTATACTTAAATTATTATATGGTCATGAATTAATTATTCTAATATAGTATATATTCATTTTTTACAGAGTTTTTTCATTGAATAATTAATTTTAAATTCATATGTATATATATACACTTATATGTATATAAACATTTATATATTTAGGCATACACTATTTCAATTTTTAAATATATTATTGAAAACCCCTGTCAAAAAAAATTATGAGCTCAAATATTTAATTATAATTCAGATCTTCATCTTTGTAAACCTGATGAGGGTTTGGGCAGTGAACCCAACCCACAAAAATGGTTAGGAATTATATATATTTTAATGTTCCAAGTGGCCTTAAGTTTTTTTTCCAATATTACAAAGTATTTTTTTTAAAAATAGATGTATTACTTTAGTAATAAAAATATTTCCATGTATTCCTAAAGTATTATTATTTTATTTCCAAGTATTTTTTTTTATTTCATGGATTTTTTATTTTAAAGAAAATTGGTTTTCCAAGGTGGATTCAAGAAATGTATATTTAAATATATATTTTTAAACTCTATTGATTTTAAAAAAAGGAATGGTTAATTTTCTCATCTAATAATTATTTCTTTAAAATAAATTTTTCTATTTTAAAGAAAATATTTCTAAAGAAAGTTTTCTGGTATTTTCAATAAAATGGATACATGGGTTTTTAAATCTCCTCTCTAAGTCGTTGTATCACACCATGTTTTAAAATATTTTTTAAAGGGTATTTAGTTGAGTAATATTAACACATAATATAGGTATCAAATACATATACTTAAGATGGGTAAAATATGGATCTGTCTTAGAAGTTTTATTTTCAAAAGAAAATGTAATTTTTCATTGAGAAAATTTTGTTTATATTTTTCCTAATACTCTAAAACTCTATCCCAAAACAGTACTCAGATTTATCATTTTTCAATTGATGAGTAGTATTTTATTAAGGGGAAAAAATATACAATATTTTTGGTAATGGATCTAGGAGCATGGGACTACGGAATTTCAGTCTTCCAATTCCTCTTCTAGATGATATAATCCTATTTATATAAGGATTTACTACTTTTCTTCTACATAATCATGGTAATGACTAACATCTCTTAAAGAACATAATTCTAAACTAGAATTATCACTATTATGATCTACCTTTAATTCATCATATAGATTAATGTGTCAATGAAATTCCTCTTCAATTTTTCTTCTTCACTTGGTCAGATATATCAATAATATATAATTCCCTTTTTATTATTTCAAGAAATAAAATTTGGAAATGTGTGTTATTATCTATTTATCTTATCTGAACTTGATATGAAAAAATCTAATATATTCCTTCTCTTACAATTTCACACTAGAAACCACCAATACTTATAGAGATATATAACTCTATAATTCTATATTTTTAGAAATCCATTTTCTCTAATTAAATAGATATTATTAGTGTTTCCCTTATTAAATATTTAAAATTCACCATAACTATGATGGAAAAATTCACCCAATAATTATATAAAAAATTACATCATAGTTACCCATTAAAATCCTGATTTCCCTTTTAAATTATAGGATATTTAAATTATGTAAACTTGTTTGAATTTTCATATTTGAGGAATTATTCATGGTATCATGATGCAACCTCCATATTTCAATTCCCAACTAATGGAAAATCATTTATCATCATGATATTTTAAATATTATTGTGTTATTACTCTCTATACTATCAAATTTTATTACTTGTAATTTATAAATCAAATTATGGAAAAAATATAAGTATTTTCCTTTGATTACTGCATCATTGAACAATTATACTCCCCATGGAATTGTCTTCTGGACTCCAAGAATATTAACTCTCACTTATCAAATCTCTGCAATGAGAACTTCCTCTATGGAGGGGGTATCTTTAAATAGGTATATCTAAGAAAATAATCTTAAAATTATTCACAGTATATATATACTTCCCATGGTGAGGCCATCTAGGATTCAGAATATAAAAATTCTAATTATTCCTACGCACCTCAATAATGGAATGGATTTCATTCCTATAACATGATTTCTTATAGAATAACTTGTTCTTGAATCTCTGATAGTGGTACTTACACTTACATAACTATTCATTTAAACCTAATTAGTAATATTTAAATCATGGAATAAGTTATAATGGTTCAACACCGCTATATTCTCCAAAATAGCCACACACATAATTTTCATGGGGTCTTTTTTGTAATGTGATCTCATCCTACAACCATCATTTATAGTCTTATTCATCTTCACAAAATAGCATACGATCTTCAAAAAAATTCTCTATAGGATTATTCAGTATGTTTCCAATCATTATAACATAGCCTCGGTACACTTAAGCTAATCTCACATAGATTCTGTTTTAATCTAACAAGGACTGGAAAATATGTACTTATTCATATGTGAGCTAATGTAACATCAGTTTAATAACACATAGTGCTTGATATCATTTAGATTAATCTCAATTATTATTCAATTTAATATGACATGGGATCTCTATATTCATCTGTGAGCTAGTTTATTCATATGTGATTCATTTGTATGTGAGTGGTTTACCATCTCACATAATCTCACACAATACCTTGGAATCCTTCCATCATAATTCACATCATTATAAATGCATTGATAATCTTTCACAAACACTTTTAATCCATTTAATCTAATTTACCTCCTATAGTTTGAGCTAACTCATACATATGTACTATATTACATGGTTTATTGATATTCAGCCTATGAAAAAACTCTTTTTTCATATGTGGCTACAAAATTCTCCCAAATGTTATCTCAATATTCTAAGAACATTATAAAACCTAATACAACCTCTTATAAATCTATAATATACCTAAATAATCTCATTTATAACCTCTCAAAAATAAATATACATTAACACTCAAAATTTTGATAACCTATTCAAACCAATCTTCAGCAAAATCATTGTTCATCATATAACTTCTATAATAAAGGAATTATAAGTTCTCAAATCTAAGTACTTATTATTATCATGAGTATATCTATATTTTCAAGTACATCAACCCTTATTCACCATCATAATTTATGATACTAATGATTTAAAAATATCAAACACTAAATGGACCTTTAGATACAATATTCTCCCCAATTGGATTTTATTTTAAATGTTATAAAAAATTCATCCTCCATAAGAATACCAACCAACTTAAATCCATGGATTTATGATATCTTGATTCCTTACCCATTTGATATAAAAATTAAAATGGACAAACAATATAATTCACAATTTGATATGAAATTTATTTATAGTTTTTATCCAAAAAATTTATGCACTTACAACCAATTAAATTTTCAACTCCCACTCCAAATATCACTTGTGAATCCTCAATGAACTCTGATTTTACCACTTGACTCTGTGAAACAATTGACCTAAAATTCACTTGTTGAAATTTAATTTTCTACCTTATCTTAGTTCACTATTTATGTAACTCCAAATTTAACTCAACATTTTATCTCTATACTTAATACCATTAGGTGTGTTATCACATTCTTTTAGAAACATCTTTCTAATTCCCACTTTATTCTATGAAACCAAAAATTAGAAGAAAAAAAATTTCTATATAACTATTTAGATTCAAAACCTTCAACCCATAGCTACATTTTCTCAATTATTTTAGTGAATTAATTTAAAAATTTACAATGAATCATCAAAAAATCCTTTAAATTTTATTAGTAAAAACCTAGTGTGTGTAACAATAGTTTAAGTAAAAAATGCGAAATTTTATATGTCACTCGCTTACTTAAATAAATGCTATGAAACATAATCAATTCCCTAATTATAGTATTTCTTCTAGTTCTATAAATCACAATTATATATAATATAAGAAAATAAATAATGAAACAAAAAAATTAGTTATACCGCTTATAATGGATTATTGATTGATAAATAGGGAATAAGTATAGGATTATCTAATTACATCACAACCAATAGGTTTTGAATCACCAATTTTAGTAAACTTTCCTTGAAAATATACTCTCAAAGAATCTAAAAAAATCTAGAAAATGCATCAATTAGGGAGTTAACCTATCAAGGAATACCTAAATATCATATAATCACAGTTGAGTTTACATGATAAAAACTCATATATATTATGAAAAATATATAAAGATCATCCAAAAAACATGTTATTATAGCCATTTTCATTTCTTGATCATGATTTTTCATCCTTCTTCTTTAAGGGATGATATCACTAATAATATAGGCCAATACCATTGGTTATTTCTCCAACAACATATATTCTATGTAATTTATTTCTTCCCTTACATGTCTCATTTAATACAATCTTCCCATGGATTGTATCTCTCACTAAATAAATTTCCACTTCCAAAAACTATTAGAAACAATAAATTACATGGGATTAGGGGTACTTCCTAATCATCCTTAGTTAGGGGAATTTGGTTGACCTTGTCGAACCATCCCTTCCCTTTAAACATGTTCCCAAGCCTTTATAGTGGTTTTTTTTGTGACAACACTTTTAAAAACTCTATTATGGATATATATTTAGAGTTACTCGTCTTATTTGTCTTTAACATCTCCTATATTGAATGACTATTATTATTAGTTAATGTTTATTCCTTAGATGATTTATTATTTCATCCTTTATCATACTTCTTCCACCACAAGCGGTTTGTTCCTATGGTCTTAATTTCTTTCCTTTTAGTGGTATTTATAAGACAACTTAGGTATTATTTATGTTTCTCTTATTTAATCTTAATAAAGAATACATCAACATGTTTTCCCTGGTAATTCTATTTTCAAGTTCTCATCTTCCTATTTTCACTATGATAATATTCATTATTTTTATCAGATCAATTACATTCTCTCCATGAAAGTTACTATGAAAAAGACATAAATTGTGTTTTATACACTATTCACTAAGTTCTATCACCACTTTCCTTCATCCTAGTGAATATATTTTTCAATATAACATATTCTTTTTCTTTTAATTCAATCCTCCCCATGACATATGAGTTGGGGGTCTCCTCTTGAAATATTTTTCTTTTATATTACGATAATTTCTTTCTATATGTCAATTATTAATATAAATAAAACATAATATATTAAAAATATACCTCAATATTAACTCTTTGGATGAGATGTTTCTAAAAAAATTATTCCACTTTTAATCCCTTGGGATTATAGACACACAAACATAGTGTTTCCCATTCCTCTACTCCATTTTATTTTGTTCACCTTACTTATGCACATGTACCTTCAATAAGTCAAATTAGCCCTTAAAATTTGAACCCATATTAATATTATATTCATTTAAGTCCACCAACACTTACCTCAATATTATATTCTAAATGAAAAATTATTCTATGAAAAAAATGTCCAATCCATGTATGATCATCAATTAATCCAACTTTTCTTATAAGGTATGGATCTCTCTATAGATTTTTTAAAATCATTCTCCAAATTCATAATGGTTTATTATTTCATTTCCTTAAATGAAATCATTATCCCCTTTAATATCTACATTGTGATCTAAGTTTCTAGATTTTCAATTATCTTTTAAAAAATTCTTAGAATCAAATTTATAAATATATTCATAATTTACCACCTTAACTAGAGAGTCCATATTCTCAAGTATCCTCTTTTTAAATTTCATTTTCTTTTCAAGTATTGTTATAAGGAAAATTTCTCTTGATTTGTTTACTAAAATATCATCACTGGTTTACTTGAAATATTCCCTTGAGGTGGTATTTAACACTTACTTGGGATATAATAATTCTCTACATAAAACTTATAAATATTTCCATATCTTGAATTCAATGGAACAATGGGATATTTTCCTATATACCTCATTTGATATTTTTTTATCCAAGATCATATCTATAATTGCATCACCAATTATTTCATTGTGTTTTTTAGATCGTCATCTATTTATATATACTACATGATCTCCTTTACATGAGACTATAATAAAATAATCATCTACTTTTTCAATCCATCATAATTCAAGACCTTACAAACAAAAGGTGTCATAATTAAATCTATATGTGCAATAAATTAAAAAAAAATTAAGTAACTCGAGTTCATGTTAGAAAATTAATTCTATGATACCACTTTTTGGGACCATATAGAATGTAATCACCCTGAGGGGGGGTGAATATGGTTTCACACTAGTTTAAAAAATTTCTATTATTTTAGTCATATAGGTCATATGGATATTATTTCCTTGTTGAAAGGAATAATTTCAATCCCTCAACCTCTCAAAGTAATTCTCACCGAATCATCCAACATTTATTCAGAAATGTTAAGCATACACAGGACACTAGGATTTTACATGGTTCACTAAAAAGCTATAATATAAGGAGTATACACTGGAAATGTGTTAGTATAGAAGTAAATTACCCTACTCATTATAATTTTTATAAAGGTTTAGTAAAGATTCATTGTTTATCCTTGGGTCACACCATCCTCCTCTTCACTACACACTATTTTGGGGAAGGAAACTTTAGTTTATAAATATGAGGGTCTCTTAAATAGTTTATAGACATGCTGGTATATTCTAGATAATCATTGGATTCTAAGACACCATGAATACTCCACTATAAATATATTCATTATTATTCCCCATGTTTGTCACACTCTTCTTATTCAAAATCATATGAGTTCATCTCCTTATAGAGAGAAGAATCTCAAGATCATGGTAGTGACCAACCTGCCCAGATAAAAAAAATATTGAACTGAAATTGTATATATTACAATCCTTCTTAAATTCCATTTTCACCATTATTTTTTACTGAAACTCTACTTTTTTTATTTCTCCACATGAAAATAGATATCAAAAATTCCCTCTGCACTTTTTCTTTCAGGAAACCAAATTTGGAAAGGTGTTATATTCGCAGTCTCTTTTATAAGCTAGATATAAAACTATATCTTATATTCCCTCTCATAAATTTTCCATAATACCAACCACTAATACTTATGGATATAGATATCACTATATTTTCATATTTCACAAAATCCATTTTCTAAAATTAAAGATAAATTTTCCGTGTTTCCCCCATTAAAGATCTATAATTTACCATATGTATATTGGAAAATTCATCAAATAATAACCATTAAATTTGGTTAAATGCCACACATTAAAATCCATATTTCCCTCATAAAATATAGGATATTTAAAATATGAAAACTTGTTTGAAAGGAATTATTTATTTCATTACATAAATCATCACGACAGAACCACTATCGTCCAATTCCAAGATACTTCTAACTCATGTATCTTCATGAGATAATAGATCTCTTTATAGGGTATCACTTAATTCAATAGAATTTTTTTGGATTGTACTGTGTAACTCAATACATGGAAAAAGTATCAGCATTCTCCTTTTATTAGCATGCCACAGCACAACTCAGCTCCACATAGTGCAGTCTTTTGGACTCTAAGAATATTAACTCTTAATTACTAAATATCTATATGTGGAATTATTCACTATAGTATGAATATATAAAGAGTTTTAACTATTATAATTCTCTAAAATAACTTCTTAGTGTATCCAACCTTCCCACAGCATGGCCACATAAGCTTTAGATCATGTAAATCAAAAAAATTCTTACACATCTCTCTTCTGGCATGGCCTTCATTCCTACTACATGACATCTTCCAAAATAAATTTTGTTGAGTCTTTTATAGTTGTAATTACTCTTATATATCCCTCTATTTAATCCAATTAAGGATTCATTATAGTTTATCTTATGTTTCCAAATCTCAACAACACTACCTTCTCCAAAACAACCCCACGCGTCATTTTCATAGAGTACTTTTATAGCTTGTTCTCTAATTATAGAAACCATTGGAGTTGTGATGTATATTATCATGTTACCACCTTCTCTTATATTATTTTATCTATAACAGTATTCAGTATGTTTTAAATCATTGTTATATAATCTTTTAAATAGTATTTTTAATCTAACATGGCTTTAAACACTTGTATTCATTTCTTGGAAAGATAAGGGAACTTCAGTTTACTATCCCATAGCGCTTCATATTTTTTGAACCTTATGAATTGTTAGATTTAATCTAATAAGGTTAATCTTTACTCATTCATGAGATATTTTATTCTAACCTAATTTATTCTTACATAAGTTGTTTAAAATTTAAATTATATTAATCCCCATCATGATTGTATAGTCACCTAAGAGGAGGATGAACTAGTGTGACTTTTTTAGAAAGTTATTTTCAACTTTAACTATTCCTCACAATAGTTAAAATATTCTCATAAGTTAATATATATATATATATATACATATGAGTTCCTTTATAGGATTGACACTGTAAGCATGATAGATTTTAAAGAATTATAACACATACTGTTATTAAAAGGTTCAAACCCAATATGGCTATCTACTCCTTGATGCATTTGGTTTTAGGGAAAGATACATATATCCAATATATAACACAGATGAATGTAATAGGATATCTCCCAAAAATCATTTAATATCTCAATATGGGTTCTTTATGTTGGATCCCGTTAGTTTCATAGTCGCCCAACTGGTTCTTTATATTAACTCCCACAAGTGTACAAAGTGTCCTCCTAATACACTACTGAATAATTTATTATTCTTTTCTTAAAATTTCACTAAATAATAATGTTAATATATTTCTCCTTAATCAATTTCTTAAGCAATAATGGATAGCTTATTATAGTTGTATGCATGTAGATCTATTCAAGTAACCCTGAATCTAGGCCTTATTTAGGATCAAGATTGTTGGCCTTACCCAACTCAACCTTATTCAAACCATCTATGATCTTAAAACATAGTATCTCCTTAATATCCCAAAATCTTTACATGAGTCATCAACATCATTGGTTACATTTATATCTCTCTCAAAACTTCATTTCTTATTCTTCTTCTTCATTATCCTCTATTATATAATTACTTAATAGGGTTTGTCCTCTGGCCTATTTATCCTATTTATATTAATTAAAAAATAAAATGATATCATATAACCAATATTATATAGTTTCTCATTATTTTATTCATCTTATTTCTTAATTCATAGTTTATTTTTTCAAAAATATATTCATAGTCTCTCTCTTTGATACAAAACGTCTTCTATGAGAATATAGTATCAATTTTTCTCAACATCGCTCTTTTATATTATAAAATCTCTTTCATAATCATATAAATATATTTTCCATATTTTAATATAGAAAACTCAATCAATATCAGTAGTGTGATCATATAATTTAATTCATTTAATAATATCATCGAGAAATCCTTCATCACTTTATTCTCATTCAATCCTAATGAAATATATCATCATTTAATATCAGTAGAGACTCGGGATTATCCATCCTCAAAATAATTTAAAAAATCTACAAGTATTAAATATTTTCATTGGCATGATGACATGTAGAAACCATCAGGGAATGATACTTCTCTTCATAGTGTGAGGTTTGTCTTCACAGTATTCCACTTCTCTTCACAACATAGATGCATCTCAATTCATAGAACCATATTCAACTAGTATTTCATTCTCAAACTACTTCATGGTGTGATCCTATTCTTAATGATGTAGAAACCCTCACCACAACTTATCATTATCTTTTATTAATCATATTCATTAATCTTCTCCAAAATCATAGCTCTTCAGTGCATCATGATATTGAATCTTTGAATTCTAGTACAACATCATCACTTTTAATTCATCATAAAAAATATGAACTTTAGAAACTCCCTATTAACTTACATAAAACTCACATTTTTGACTAATTCAGGATTCATTATGTATCACCCTTGTTACAAATATGAACTTTATGTATCAAGTATCTTACCATTATGTATCACAGGTTACTCCTGGACTTTTCCACATTCTCTATTTGAAGGACTATTACAAATGAAATATTTGACCTTATTATATCACTTGGTTCTCTTAGACATTTCAAAATTATCTACTTAAATGAATCTTATGTATTAGATATTTGAACTTTATGTATTACTACAAATATTTATAAATTTCTAAATTTCCACTTTCTACTCTAGATAACCTTTACATATACTTTGTAATATCAGAGATACCTTACATATCTTTTATAACCTCACTTATTACATAACATAATCTCGTCCAGTATACCTTAATCTAAAACACTCATCCTCTAAAAATTTCTAAATAATCTAATAAGTCCCCAGATCTATTCCAACACAATAAAAATTACACTGAACTATTCTTACATAGATTCCATTTAATCCTATATGAGTACTCATAATTTAAATGAGATTGGAAACCCTTTTTTACTCCTTACATAGCCCTATTTAAACATGTTCAATCTCATTTTATTTGTATTTATTTTTAAACAACTATGATTCTATAGTTTTTATCCCATATAGATGAATTTTAATTCCACATTTTAGACCTTCCACTTGTTTAATCATATGAAGAACACAAATTTTCATTTTATTTCGACATAAGTATTGAAACCATATCAAAACAATTCCAAAATTCTTTAAATCATCTCCATCCACTCAGATTCATTCCAAATAATCATAAATTAAATTAAAAATTATCATAATATTTGAAAATATCATCCACTTAATTCACATCCTCACATCATATGAGAACTCATCTTTGATTACATCAGTGGATCTCATTTTCCTTAATACCTCTTGCTTAAAACTCAATCTTCTATAATCAATACCCAAGTGATATTCTCTAAATATTATATTAAAAATAATGCTTGATAATCCATGTAAGGATTCTAAATCTTCCTACTATCATTTATATTTCATTATCAAGATTTTCAATAACCGTCTTCTCAACATTTTAAGGTATATGTTGTAGTTAGTTCTTTAAATTTCCCTCAGGGATTTCCTTTAATTATAATTAATATTATCTTGACCTTAATCAGATTTTTTATGTGAAAATTCTAACATATTCTCTTCTTAATATCTTATTATTCTAAGATATATCTGAAATCCTTCTACTTCTTCATTCATTGGGCTCCTCATCCACCGCCCTACTTCAAAATATATTGATTTTACTCTATTTAAATATTTATAAAAAATACAAATAATTCCAATTTTCTTCTGCAATCCATTTAGGAACATTAATCACCTCATTTGAATTATTTCCAAGACCCATTTTAATTATATAAATTTAAATTCAACATTATTCTCCCACATATTGAAAAAAAATGTACATAAGTATGGAAAATATTTATCATCTCTTTCTTTAAGAATGTATTAAAAATTAATCTTCACTCATGTAACATCCCGAACTGGGTTCCACTCAACGGTGCCCCGATCCAGTTCACTACATGACCTCAAGCGTGCCTCCCCATACACTAGAGGCTACCGACTAGCAGCGAGGGTCTGGTAAGTCATTCGTGGGAAGACTATACCCTCATTTATGAGAGTAAAACACTAGTAGAAATCAATAAACAAACACGGCAGCATATATAACCAGAAAAATAGTCATGTCACATGATAACCAAAAAGGAAATACAATACTCAACTAAAAGAAAAAACATGTTATGCCAATATAAGCATCAAGGTACTATAATGCAACTGAAAGTAAAGACACTATGACTCACCAAGCAAGTTCGGAACCATGTATGGTCTCCTCATCCATGATCCATCCCAAATATTCAATCCATCCTATATACTTTTTCCTTATCCTTTCCTACAACAATATAATCTATTCAGTTACCGATCTGGTTACCCGAGTTGGGTCTTAGTACAACTCAGTAGGCAACCACCAATGGTGTCTAAAACAAGTCAAGTCAAAAGGTAATGTATGAAATTCTATAAGAAATAAGTACAATTCATAAATAAAAAGTTTTTTCATTATTATTTATTCTTATCTAACTAGATAAACTTTAAAGTTCCCAAGGATATCCATACCCCAATGCTAGCTTTTTCTTATGTTGGAGCCTAAAGTTTTTCCTATCTAATATCATATCTTAATAGCTACTTCTTGCTAGACCTTGAAGTATTCAAAGGTGCTATGATATCCCAGTACCTGATTATACTCATGTAGGAGTTCAAAATATTCTCATGTGAGGCCATAACTTAGAGTAACATTATTTCCAATCTTTAATTTCATATTTATAAACTAAATTTCCAAAGTTACCAATATCACAAACGTAATGTAACGAACCAAACTTTTATTGATGAAAATTAATCTTTATCTAATTAAATTTCTTATTATCTAAAATGGTTATATAACATACGAAATTCCTTGTTTTTATGTTTTTGGATTTTAAAATACCATTAATAATTTTTATTGTTGCTAATATAGCTTTTTAACAGTTATCACATGATTAGTATAAATATAGGGCTTTAACAAATCCAATTTACTCAAACAAAAGAAGTGATGGCCTCATCCAGTAGAATTGATCCATACGAAGCCCATTTTTTGGAGCTCAGAATGGAGGTAGCATCACTATTCTTCACTCTTGACCAAGGCCAAGATGAGCTTCAACACGTTAATATTGAATAGAACCAACTACGGGAGAAGTGGATGTTAATAGAGATTACCACTCGAGCAATATTATCCGAGCCGCCCCAAGAGTCTGTCACCATCGCACACCTTACCCTTAGGTCTTATCCAGGTGTTATAATGGGTTATGTAAGAAGACCCTAGCACTATGAATATGTGCATTATGTTTGTATATAATAAAGAATATACATTCATTTTATTATTGTTAATTTGTAAATGGTTTTTAAATCACAAATAGTATTTTTAGTTAATATTCAATTAAGAAATCTATTTTGATGAATTAATGGATTTTTTAATTAAATAATGTTTTAATAAAATATTATTACTAAATTAATTTTTATTAAATTTAAATGACTATATAATTTTTTATGAATACAATTGAATTTTTTATTAAGGTTTGAAAACTGTTTGTGTCAAAACTCATGAATTTTTGATAAATATTGGTTTTTATTTTAAAAGTAAAAATTCACATAATTAGAAAATTATTTAGAAAAAATGAATATCATTTTTGGTTTTATAAATTATCTAATAGTGAATTTTTCATAATTTTTTGAGACAGTCAAATTTTTGGATAAAAATTAAATACTGTTTAATATATAATGTGATTTATGACATCATAATAACCCAATAGTGATATAATAAAATACTATAAAATGGGATGTTCGGCCAATATATGTTTTACTGTTAAAATAATGTAATTTTATATTTTTTTGATTAATTTTATGGTGCCTTATTGGACTCTCCAAGACTTATAAATCATTTTAACTTTTTAAAATGATTTCCTTGAGAGTGTGACTCACCTCCATATAAGCAAGCCAAATATATTAATAAGTTCTTCCATTTTCCTGATAAAATAATTTTTTCCACTCCACTTCGGAAAAAACCATGGGCAAAAACCATGGGATGGTTTTTTTATTAGTTTAATGTGTGGTGACCAAAACCTAAATAATAAAGAATTACCTCTCCTTTCCTATATAAACCCACTCAATCTCTCATTAATCTTCACTAAAACCATTTTTAGCTCAACAAACCCCTAACATACTCTTTATAGAATACTAACAAGGTTCCCCAAGCTCCCAAGAATCCCCTTTTAAGCCTTTCCCAAGCCTTTAGGATCACACTTCCAAGTAAGGGATTTCTTATTTTCTCATTTTTGTCCAAGATTCTTTATATTGATATACCCTTATATTTTAAATTAAAAATGTTGGGATATGATTTATCACCTCCTCCATAATTAAATCCTTATATTTTAATGATGATAGAACTATTTATCTCTCAAAAATCCCTCCCATTTACACTCTTTACCATTCTGAAATTTCGTAAGAGTTATTCCATTTCTCCTCTTTATTCAAGTTTCTTAATTATGTTATGCCTTATATTTCTGAATCCCATGTCTTGGGACATGTATATATATAAAACCCTTAATTTCCATTTAATGTACATATTATGAGATACCTATTTCTCTCTTATCAACCATTTTTATGAATTTTTATGTCACACCGTTATGCAGCTGAAATTGCACCGTGATTTCCCAAGCCAAATAATTGTGTAGTGAATACCATACCCATTTCTCTATCAAGGTTATTTACCTTTATGAACATATACATATTTAATTGTACTTAGATTTATGTATACTACATTCCCTAATCATGGAATAAGTTATGTTGTTTAATGATTCCGTGTAATATGATCCATGTGCTACATTTATGCATGAAATGAAATGCTTATAAAGGGTGTTCCCTCATAGCGCTCCAATGCATTGGGTAAAGATTAGTATCATGATACGTAAAGTGAAATGAGGTTTTACTAATGGTAATGCAAGTGAAATTAGGGTTTACTCATTCCACATGTGTAATTATACTTGGATCATGCTAATATCATGTTAAATGTTGTTGTCGTATTTCCATGTTATGATAATCATGTTATATCATGCCTTTATGTTCATGTTTCTCATGTGCTCCATTGATATTCCTATTCCCTAACATGTAATATATTCTTCATTTTATGCCTTTTTACTCCCTTACTAGTCTTTATAACTCACCCTTTTCTTATGCATGTCCTCAGGTTGTCCCATGCAATGCTAAGTACGAAATAATGTTGTGGTCATGTAAAAGAAGTTTTCAACAGAGATGTTGGGTTTTATGTTCTAATTTGTCATGTAATGTTCTTAATTTCCCAATACAAAATACCTCTCAATCCTCATAGTTATCTAAATTAAAATTTTATGTAATAAATCATGTTTAAGTGTGTAATAAATATCAGGGTTGTTATACGTAAGTAAGATGACCATGTTGTCATTCTTACTCCTCAATAGAATGACCATGTTCTCATTATCTATACTCATAAGTAAGATGAATATGTTCCCATTCTCTTTACTCGTAAGTATAATGACCATGTTACCATGTGTACTTGTCAATTTAGAATGACCATGTTCCCATTCATTCACACAAAATTAATTCATAATTAATTATCCACATCAATTTCATTACTTAACACAATAATTAACCGAATGCCTCAATCTCATTATTTAATTCAATAATTAATTAACCAATATAACAATTCGAATCCCATAATAAATTTTCTAGAATTAATTATCTTATTCTAAATCTCAACTCTTCATAATTAATCCCATAATTAATTTTCTAGATAATAATCTCAAGGCACATAATTAATTCACAATTAATTATCTCAATCTTTCCAATTAAATATCTCATAATTAATCCCCTGATTATTTATCTAGGTTACAATCCATAAATATCACAATAAATCCAATAATTAATTATATAATAGGGAAGACCCTTAGTTTAATGATTAATTCCTCAAATAAACACCTATTTCAACAATACTTCAATAAACCAATTGGTCAACCTAATTAACCCAATTTAATAAAAAAATTACTAAGGAAATCTAGAAATTATATAATTTTTCAGGAATGAATCAATTTCATGACTATGGGAATTAGATTTTATACCACCTACCTTGATTCGTTGATAGAAATTCTCTCAATGTAAATCCCCAAAATACGAGTAGTGCATCAACGTAGATATGAGTTTAGGAAACTAATATATCAAGATCTATTCATTATAGATCTTGATCCCACCAAATATATTTAGATCGGAAGAAACAAAGGTTATCTTCCATCAAAAGATCAAGGAAAGAGAGGATAATGAAATGAAAATGCATTGGGATGAGATCCACTTATCAGTGATGAGAGGATCTTCAATTTGGGCTTTTAATATTGAATAATAGAGGTCATATGGCCTTATAATCCCTCCACGTCGATGGGAGAACATTACTTTACCCTTAGGAAAGTAAAACACTAAGTTAGTTCCATATAGAAGAAGAAACCGGTCACTAAAGGTAAAAATGAGTAAGATCCACAATTTTAGGATCTCACTATAGTCCCACGCAGGGTTTAGTCACACTGTTATAAAAACTATGCACTAACCATGCATTGGCCATTACTTTAAGGCGGCCTCACATATTTGAGTCGCATAGCCTCCCAAATCGTGCTTTAACTGTGCAGAACCCACTACCTGAAAAGACCAGAGAGCACACGGTTTCTCCTAAACAGTCGCACGGTTTGTAAAAACTATGTGCTAACCTTGCACAACCCCATATTAAAAAAATCTTAGACTCCACCCAAAAGAACCCCAAGTCATAACTCCCATCAAAGGTACATATGTAAAAATAAAAAGTACCTGAAATAAATCCAGATATAACTCCAAAAAAGGTCAGGATATTACAATCTCCCAACCTTATAATCACTCGTCATCGAGTTTTACTCCCAATCTTTTATAAAATTCTGATCCAAAAGGATTGGGTCATTGAGCAATAATATCTACTTCTCTTTCCCATTTTTCCTATTATACATGTCCATTTTTCTATAACACATGAACTATCAACCTAGTCTTTCCCTGAAACACTTTCTCGCTTTGATCTAACACACATATCAGATGCTTCTCAAAGGATGCATCTATCTCAAGGTCAACCTCTTCCACATAGATCACAAGAGAACGGTCGGGGTGATACCATCGAAGTTGTGATCCATGGAAAACATCATGCATTGTTACGTATCTCTTTAGAATATCCACTAGGTACTTCACCGACCTGAACCTCTCCACTATATCAAATGGTCCAACAAACCTTAGCCCTAAATTTCCCTACCACTGTATCCTGCGGTGACCCAACCTTGGTGACACCCGAAGGAATACATGATCACCCTATGTAAACTCTAGGGTTCATCTCCACCCTTCATTATACAACTTTTTTCTACTATTAGTCGTAGCCATATGTTTCAAAATCAACTGCACCTACTCTGATATCTCCTACATGAGACTCAGTCCCAATAACTTTGACTCACCGGCCTCCAACCAGGATAGTGGTGATCTACATGGCCTACAATAAAGAACCTAGTATGGTGTCATCTATATAGTTTCCTGATAACTGTTGTTATAGGTTCACTCCACTAAATCCAAGTGCTCTTCCCAAGATCCACCAAACTCAAGCACACATTCCTATAGCATATCCTCAAGCACATGTATAGTACATTCTAACCACCCATCTTTCTATGGGTGGAAATCCGTACTCAATAATACTTTTGTGTGAAGTTATTTCTGAAATACCTTCCAAAAGTGTAAATTAAAGTGTGAATCATGATCTGAAACTATAGTTTGTTTCACTCCATGTGGATGGACTATATCCAAAATGTATATTCTCTCAACTGTTATGCTATAAAGGTTTCCCATTTAGGCATGAAATGTTCTAAATTTTTTAGTCAATCCACAATGACCCAAATAGAATAATTCTTACTAAGTTTACTTAGGAGACCCACCACAAACTCTGTGGTCATGTCTCCCCACTTCCATTCTGGGATGGGAAATGACTGTAGAAGACTTCCTGGTCGTTGATGCTCCACCTTCTCCTACTATCAGGTGAAGCATCTTGTCACAAACCCAACAATCTCTTTTTTCATGCCTGAACACCAAAAATATCATTGTGGGTCATGGTACATTTTGGTTACACCTAGATGAACCACCCATTTCAAGGATTGAGATTCCCGCATGATCTCCTCTCGCATGCTCGTAGTTACCACAACTCGATTTTTAAAAAGATGATTTCATCCCCATCAATCAACCAGTCTGAATATGTCCCACCATCTTCAAAGATTTCCCTCAAGGATAAGAATTATAGATCCTCATATTGTCTTCCCCTAATCCATCTCAAAAGCGTAGACTCCATTGAAACTAAAACCAGATTCATCTGCTCCTGACTCTCCTGAACCACCACATGCATTTCACCTAGCAAGGTCATTATCTTCCACTCTGTACTTGACTCTTGAACTATCTGAGTTTGAGTTTTCTTGATCAAGTAATAAGAAACACTATTTCCATTCCTAGGTGTATATTTCAGTTAAAAATTAAAATACTGGATATACTCAACCCATCTTTATTGTTGAATATTCAAATCATGCTATGAAAATATATACTTCAAGATTTTGTGATCTGTATTAACTATAAACTTTTCTCCCAAAAGATATTTTCACCAACACTTAAGAGAAAAAATCACTACTTCCAACTCATGGTCATAAATAGGGTAATTATGCTAATGTGGCATCAGTTATCGAGACCCATATGCCACAACTCGATCTCCCAAAATCAACACTACTCTGAGTCTGAATCCAGAAGTGTCACAGTAAACCGTATACTCCTCACCTAACTCAGGTAGGATCAAAATTGGTGTCGATGTTAAGAACTTATTCAAATTCTGAAAAGTTCTATCACATGCCTCTAAAAATTCAGTCTTTACTCCCTTTCTGGTCTAGCCCGAAAGTAGTCCCACCAAATGGGAGAAGTCTTGGATGAATCACCAATAATTTCTAACTAACCTGAAAAAGATTCAGATTTCAAAAATCTTCTTGGGTTGCTCCCAAGAAACCACTAAATAAACCTTCTTTGGGTACATTGACACACCTTTCTCTGAGATGATATTCCCCAAGAAGTGTACCTGATCAACACAAAACTAACACTTAGATAAATTGGAGTATAACGGATGCTCTCTCAGTGTACTTAGAATGATGTCAAGATGTTGGGCATGATTGTCATGATTCTTGGAGTACACCAATATATCTTCCATAAACACCACCACAAACTGATCCATATAAGGATGAAAGATCATGTTCATAAAATCCATAAACACTTCTGGTGCATTTTTTAATCCAAATGGTGTTAGGAAAAACTCATAATGGCCATACCTAATTCTGAAAGTAGTCCTCAGTAATTCAGAAGTTCACACTCTCAACTGATGACACCCTGATCTCAAATCGATCTTTGAGAACAAACAAGCACCCTTTAATTGGAAAATAAATCATCGATGCATGGAAGAGAATATTAGTTTTTCATAATAATTTTTTTTTTTACTTCTAGTAATCAATACACAAACATAAACTACCACCAGCCTTCTTTGCAAAAAAAAATAGGTGATCCTCAAGGCAACGTACTTAGATGGATAAATCTATTACCCTCCAACTCCTCCAACTGAGTCTAAATCCCTTGAAACTCAGTCAGTTCCATTATATATTATGGAATAGTTAGGGTCTTATCCCCTAACATGAGCTCAATAGTTAATTATACATCTCTATCAGGTGATTTCCCTAAAAATTATTTAGGAAACACATCCTAGAACAGCTCCACTACGGGTGGTAGTACATCATGCCTAACACCCCCATAATCTAGAAATAGACTAGAAATGTGGGCTCTAAGATCTCTCAGTTGCTGAGTAATTGTCCATGCTCAGCCTGCTTGGATATCCCACTATCCCCTATGAATATAATTGTGACCCTTAGGAGATATAAATGTCACTCACCAATGGTAACAATCAATATGGGCTTGGTAAGAAGCTGGCTAGTCCATACCCATAATCAGGTCAAAGCCTTTCATATCATGAACATAGATATCCCATATAAAAAGATATTCCTTGAAATCTAGTGAACATCCCTTTCATAAACAGATATATCTAGACCACACACCCAATGGTGTATCTCAATTCATTACCCCACTCACAAACTTCACATCAAAAAGTTTTTCAGATATAATGGAATGAGAAGTACTAGTATCAAATAAGGAACTAGATAAAGTAGAAGCTACTAGAATAGTACCTCTCACTATCAATGGTCCAGCCTCACTATCCACAAGTGTAGGTTGTACTGCATGTAACTGTGCTACCCCTATTCCCTGTGATGTTTTCTGAATCCCCAAGTATCCCCAATCTGCTGATGTGGGTGCTCTTACCTAGAAGCACAACATCAACTACCTATATCTCCTAGGCCAGTAGAAATCCAACTACCATCTCAATATGGTGTAAAAGATCCTCTTCCCAAAATCTGACTCTACCCAGCTTCTCCTTCAATACAAATTTGTCGTAGTGACCTGAAGAACTTTATTAGATGTCCCATATTTCCACAATATTGACACTCTACTGGTGTTCAAGAATAGTGTTGATGATAGTGTCTTGACCTACTACATTGGTGAAAGATCACCCCAGTAAGTTCTTGTCCAACTGACCCTCCTATCTGTATACTATGTTTCCCATTTCTATGGATAATATTTTCATAACGGCACTTCCAACTCTCAGAAGTCACACCTCCTAGTTATCTAGTAACAAAAACATTTCCAGCACTCGAAGCCTCCCTCAGGTTCCCTTAAACTATGAGAGAAAAATACACCACTTTTGAAAACTTCTTTAGCCTGAAGATATTCACCTGGGACTTAATCTCATACTTAAGTCCATCCTGAAAATGTTTCACCTAAACTACCTCTTCTCCTACAAATATTGGAGAAAATAATTATAGATCTTGGTAGCATCCAGCATAGTCCATCACTTACATGATCCCCTCTGTCAGATACATGAACTCAGTAGCTTTTTCTAATCTTGACATATCTAGATAAAAGTATTCTAAGAACCACTCCAAAAAGTCATTCCATAACATACCATCAGTCTTTCTAGTTTGTACCTGAATTTCCCACTAGTACTTCGCTAATCCCCATAGCATATAAGCATCCAACTTGACCCTCATCTCAGTCAGAGTCTCCAAATTTTCAAGTATTGTCTCTATGGACTCAACCTAGAATTATGCTTCCTTAGGTCCACTATTTCTAGTAAAATTTGGAGGGTGTTGCAACAAAAACTCCCTTTTTAACTTAGACATACTTTTCATAACTCGCTCAAGGTATCTTTCCATGAATTTCATGAATTGAGTGAAGCTCCCTCAAAACATCTCCCCTTCATCTTCAACTGGTGCGATCGGTGCCTCAAGTTACCTAACTCGAAAATCATCCTTAGTCATTCCCCTCAGTCATCCCCTAAATAAGCATCATGAAGGAATACTCTCTACAATACTAAACACGTGTATTGGGTATCATAACACAACCTTATAACATTAATGTAAGAGTAAATAAAAATAGGTCACAACATTTTTTTACCCCCAAATATTTCCATATGGTCAAACTGAGGCGCTATCACTACCCTTAACCATCCCACTCTTAAGTTTTGTATAACAAGGGTAAACACACTATCATAATCAAGTTTCTCATTCATACACCCAATTATTCTCAATTTGTATCATTTTTAAAATCTTTTCCAATTCATGTTACGCACCATTTTTCATTTTAATCACACAAACAAGGAAAACAGTTCAAGTTTAACAACTTACCCATAACTTGTTTTCTTGTGCATGCTTAAAATGTTTCATCTCACAGTAACTGTGAGTAAATATAATGATGCATGAAGGCTCAATTCTTGTGCCATTCTAGGCCATGAATCAATACTCAAAAATTATAAGAAACAATAATCACATCACATCACAAGTGCATCACCCAAGGAAAAATGATATTCAACTGTAACAGCAAATAGAAATAACCACAATCTCACCCTAAGTACTTGGGTCTTCCCCCATACATGGGTTTGCATCTCCCATGCACGAGTTCATTACCAAGCCTTGACTCTTCTTAGTCTCCTGTCTACCTTTCCCCAAACAGTAATACAAAAAAATAAGAAAGAAAACTAGACCTTTAATACCAATTTGTAGCATCTCATCCCGGGTGCCACCCGATGATGCCCTGAGTCTGTTTGTTACATGACCTCAAGTGCACCTCCCCATGCTAGAGGCAACCAATTAGCAGCGAGGGTCTGGTAAGTTATTCATGGGGAGACTATACACTCATTTATCGGAGTAAAACACCATAAAAATAAATAAACAAACTTGGAATCATATATAACCATAAAAATACACATGTCACAACATAATAAAATAGGTAATACAATACTCAACATAAATAGAAAACAAGATATTACAATATAAGTGTTAAGTTCCTAAAATGAAACTGAAAATAAAGAGACTATCACTCCCCAGGTGAGTTTTGAACCTTTTTTGGTCCCCTCATCCAAGCTCTATCCCAAATCAGCAATCCATCCCAGAGAATTTTTCCTTATCTTATCCTGCAATAATATAATCTATTTGGGTATCGACTAGGAAGCCTGAGTAGGGTGTGAGTACAACTCAGTAGGCCACCTCCATTAGTGTCTAAAACAAGTCCAGTCAAAAGGTAGTGTATGCAGTTCTATAAGAAATAATACAACGCATAAATAACCAGTTATTACATTATCATTTATTTTTATCTAAATACATTAAATCCATGGTTTCCAAGGAGAAATGTACCCCAATATTAGCTTTGTCTCGTGCCGTAGCCTGAAGTGTTCCCTAGGTAATATCAAATCTTAATACCTACTTCTTTCTAGAGCTATAAGTATTCAAAGGTGTTATGATATCTCAGTACCTGATTTGACTCATGCCAGAGTTCGAAATGTTCTCATGTGAGGTCATAACTTGGAGTTCCATTATTTCCATACTTTAATTTTACATTTTTAATCAACATTTTAAAATTTACCAATATCACAAATATAAGTAATATGATTATGTTATCATGCTTACTCCTTAATAGAATTCCCATGTTCCCATTCTCTATACTCATAATTAAGATGACCATGTTACCATGCTTACTCCTCAATAGAATGACCATGTTCCTATTCTCTTTACTCTTAAGTATAATTATGATGTGACCATGTGTACTTCTAAATTTAGAATGAAAAAGTTCTCATTCATTCACACATAATTAATTCATAATTAATTATCCACATGAATTCCATTACTTAACACAACAATTAACTAAATACCTAAATATTTTTAATTAATAAAATAATTAATTAACCAATATCACAATTTACATCAAATAGTTAATTTTCTAGATTTAATTGTCTCATTTTAAATCTCAAGTCTTCATAATTAATTATATAGATCATAATATCAAGACACATAATTAATTCACAATTAATTATATCAATATTTCCAATTCAATATCTAATTATTAATCCCGTGATTATTTATCTAGGTTACAACCCCTAAATCTCATAATAAATTCCCCAATTGATTATCTAATAGGTAATCCCCTTAGTCTCATGATTAATTCCTCAAATAAACACCTATTTCAATAATTCTTCAATAAATCAATTAGTCAACCTAATTAACTCAATACAATAAAATTAATTTTTAAAGAAATCTAGAAATAATAAAAAATTTCACACACGCATAAATTTCATGACTATGGGAATTATATTTTAGACCACCTACCCTGATTCATTGATAGACTTTTTCTTAACAGAAATCCCCAAAATCTGAGTTGTGCAACGACGTAGATATGAGTTCTAGATCTAAATCCCTAAACCAAAACCAAGATATCAAGATCTATTCATTATATATCTAGATATACAATCTTAGATCTAGAACTTAACAAATAGGTTTAGATCTAAACAAATACATTATATCTTCCATTAAAAGATAAAGGAAATAGATGATAAGTAAAGGTAAAGGTATTGGGATGAGATCCACTTATCGGTGATGAGTGGATATTCGATTTGGTATTTCATTCTCAAATAATGGAGTTTTGATGGCTTTGGAATCCCTTATAGTTGATGGGAGAACCTTTATTTACCCTTAAGAAAGTAAAATCCCAAGTTAGGGCCACATAGGAGAAAAACGGGTCACTAAAAGATAAAAATGAGTGAGATCCACAATTTTAAGATATCATTATTGTCATGTGAACAGTTTAGTTGCACAGTTAGACAAATCATGCACAAACCATGCATTATCCACTGATTCAAGGGGTACCTCACATGTTTTCCATGCACGGCCTCCCAAACTATGCTTTAACCATTCCAAAACCCCTACCTCAAAACACCAGAGAGGGCACAGTTTCTCCTAGACAACCGCAGTGTTCATATAAATCATGTGCCAATCATTCTCCACCCCTTTTTCTCCAAAGTTTTCTTAGAATCCACACAAATGCGCCCCAAGTCATAACTCACATCAAATTTACTGAATTAAAAAAAGTACCTGAAATTATCCCTGAGATAACTCTATAAAATTTTGGGATCTTACAACAAATTTTTTCTCTCCTCTTCATGAGTGTCAAATCCCGAATCACTATAGATAATGGTGTCATCACATTTCACTTAACAATGATCCACAAACAAATTAACTTTATGTACAATTGATCTAGTTTAGTATAGAAAACAATTTGGATTAATATTGACTTCAAAGTTATCCATTAAAAAATATAATATGTGATACTAACTTAAAAATATCTATCTAGATGTTGTTAAAGTAATTTTACAAATAAAACTGGAACTCATCCTCAACAAAAAATATTAAAAGGATTAAAGTTAAATAATCTATCTCCTCCTTCAATATATATTTTCCGTCAAAAAAAATCTACCTTAATATTAATAGTTGATTAAATTCAAATAGAGGATTAGAAAATATATTTTAATACCACAAATTTAGCTTTGTATAGATATTCCAGATTCAATTGAAATGACAAAAACTTGGCATATGTTTATCTTCTTAACTCCCCCTTGAAGGATTCACTCTAGAATTAATAATCTATGATAATCATGATGAGCTCCAATAATTTCCTTCTGATATAACTTTAAATGTTTCAAGGAGGAATCATAATATCAATCAACTAATTCCATGATGGATATCTATTTATATTTCATAGTTATCATATCATTCATCTAGTTCTCCCACTACGTACATTTCCTTCAATTCCTTAAAAAACAAAAAAAATATGTGGGATTAAGGTGGGTAATCATTGAACTCTAGTGAGAAAAAAATTCTGAGAATTTATCCTCAACCAATATACTGTTCTCTATTTAACTCTGTATTTTGGGGAATTCTTCATCCTTGGTCCGCCTCTATTTCTCCATATTTGAGCATTTGTAGGAAGCATGTATTTCTCATTTTTGTCTACATTATTCATATATGGAAGTGTATTTTTATACTTTATCTAGATAGGAAGTTCCATTTTCTTTTTTCTTCTCTATTTTATTATTTATTTCCAACTTCTCTAGCAATATGGTCATATATTTGTTAGGAACATTCTCAACCTTATTCTTATATGGAGACTCCTTCTTCATAACAGTATTTATAGAACATGAATACCACGATTATTTTATCCCTTTTTTCACCTTTTTCACATATACAATAAGTAATTTCCTAAAAGTTTTAAGAATATAACTAGCTTTTTTTACATATTCTACATTATTTCATAACAACCCGTAATCTACCCTATATAGAAAACTTCTCTAATTCTTTTTCTATGATGTATTCCACCAAACCAATACTTTTATTTGTTTCTAAAATTGAATAAATTTATATATTTAGTTTTCTACCTTATTTTATATTAATATATTATCTTTAGTGATCCAATATGTGATCTTTTCTCATACAGTAGAAGAATCTCTTTTTAGGTTTAGTTCCCTTCACAAATATCTTCTTGGGATTATCTTTATTAATAATTTTCTTACACCCAAAGATAGAACCAAATTTTTTTCCGTACTTATTTCCTTTTAAAAATGGTTTTTTCTCTTATTATTAACACTTGAATCATACATAACTAATACCATCCCTCGTCATCAAAATGAAAAAATCCCATTGAAATTTTTATAGAAATTCTCTATAAAAACAAATCTATTTTTAATAAAAAATTTCCCTACCATATTTTTTTATAAAATTTTCCTCTAAAAATATTTTATACAATTAATTTAGACCTTCTATTATCTCCAGAAAATGATTTTTTTTTAAATATTCAATCAATATATGCTCAAATATCCAAAATCACTGATAACAGACAATAAATTGTGTTCCCCTGCCTTTGGTTTCAATCCTTAAAACTTTTTCATCATATTATTTTTGGGGAAAAACACCATCCCTTTCAAATATTATTAGAGATATTATTTTCTAGAAAATTACAATATCTACCCATCTATTATAATGGATTTTTATCTCTTTTTACACTTATATTTTTTCAAATTTGAATTTGTAACAAGTACTAGTAAATTAAACATCATTAGTACATAGAAACCTTTCTGGGACAGGGGTAACCTTCTTCCATGATCTTGTAGAAGATAGAAATATATATGATATCTAGCTTTTCTTTCCTCTAATTTTATTTTATTTAGAGATAATACTCTTATCATAAGTATTCATGGAATCACTTAATATTTCAATATTTTGGTAAGTCTTAGTCGGTATCCCTTATAGATTTTTCATATTTACCTCCAACACAAGTTAAATTAACTTAAGTATGTTTTTATCATCATCAACTCATCAACTGAAATCATACTTACTTATCATTCATTATTTATCATTTTAATTTTTTCTCTATGTAACTCACATATTTCTTGTAATAAGTTTTAAATCTTGTCTATCCCCTTTTCTTTTATTTCCAATAAAGAATATTTTACATTCGTATATTTTTTCTATATTTCATTAAATGCGTAGAACACTTCATCATATATCTTAATTAACCTTTATTTCTCTCCAAATATCCTTTGAAAAAAATCCAATAAGGGATTTTCATTAGTGACAAATATATTCTATTCTTTGAATTCTTCCATTTGTCTGATATTTTTTTCAATTTTTCAACTATTTATAAAATTATTTATCTATATCACTAGATTATAATTAAATCTATGCTTTATCATTATATAAACCATTTATCAATAGAATAATATATGTTACAACATCAATAAGTAAATTTTTAAATTATTTATTTATTTCAAAGTAAAATTCATAAAGTGATTCAAGCTCCATATAATCTTTATAGATTAAATTTTATTCATCAAAAGGATTATCTTCAATAGATTTAACAGATAAAACACCACCTTTATTAGCATAATTTTTTTTAAACCCACTTTTCCTTTCATTTTAGATAATTACTTTGTCATATTCATAGATTATATATTCCTCTTATTCTTTATTTATTTGGTAGAAACATATATATTTCTATGGATAAGAATAAAAAATTTATTCTCTGTATGAGGAAAATCAAAATATTTTTCAAATATAAAATTCATGTCTGAAAAATTAAAAAAAATAAAAAAAAATATAGATCCAATTATAGGGAACCTAGATTAGATCTAATACAACTTATTATTTCCAAATAGCATCATATAGTCACATGATAGGTTTAGGTAAATCAATGTGGTCTTTTTACATAATTATATTTCCCTTTTAATTATCCCTCTTAATAATCAAAACTCTATAGTTTTTTAATTTTAGATAATGATCTACTTATGAGTTATATCAATGAATTCATAATGAGTGAATGATGTAAATTTAGTAAGTAGAGATCAAAATATTTTTACAAGGCCTGGTATAAATTTGGGTATCTACACTTTTTTGAAATCAAGTGGTATTTAAGACAAATATATCCACTATATAACACAAGTGAATACAATATGATATCACCAGAAAATACTTTACTATATACTGATAGGTTATTCATATTGGATCCTACAAGTTTCAGAGTCTCCCAAATGGTGATTTATATTAGATTCTACAAGTGTATAAATTTTCCACCAAACACATGGATCAATAAGATCTTATTATTTATTCTAATTTCGCTACATAAGAATGAAAATATCATCTTCCTTAATCAAGGTATTTGATAACCAATAGATAGTCAACTAAATTTATATGTATGTTGGTCTCTTCAAGTAAATAATCTTATAGTCTTTATTCAGGATCAAGATTTTTAGACTCACTCAAAAAGATATTTTTTGAGACATATGTAAACTTAAATCATAGTATATTATTAATCTTTAGGTGTCTTGACATAGGTCATCAACAATTGTGGTTCTTGTTTCTCTCTCCCAATTCTTCTCTTATTCTAATTCTATGATATACTGATATCATAGGATATGTCTTTTCACATTATTATCATTGTTATTTTACATATATAGTGTATATATATCATAGGAAATGTATTCTCTAACTTATCTATATTTTATTCTTCCTATTCCTAAAAGCATCGGTTCTTCTTTCTAGAACATCATCAGCTTGACTCTCTTTAATAAAAAGCTTCTTCTACAGGAATATAGTATCAATTTATCTCCAAGTATCTCTTTTCTCTTATACCATTTATATTTTTAATCATTTGAATATATTTTACATGTTTTAATATATAAAAACTATTTCTATAATTATAATAGGATCTTCTCATTTAAGTGGGTCAATAATATCCCTGATAAATCCTCTAACTCTTTATTCCCATTTTATCATAGTCAAATATTTCTTTATTTAATCTTCTAAGAGACTAAGGATAATTTCTTTACAAAAATATCACAAAAATATTAACTCTATAATATCCATTATTGTAATATAACATTTATAACCCTCGTGATGTGGTACTTTTATTCACAACATGAAACTTCTGTTCACAGTATGCCACTTCTATTCACAACATGCCTCTTCTCTTCATGGAATGGTTGTATCTCAATTCACTAGACCATATTTATTTGTTACTTAATTATAATAGTATGAACCTTATAAACCCATTACTTTGTATGTTTTGGGTGTTGGAGGTTTAGAGAGGAGATTTAAAGGATGGTTGGTGGAGTCTGAGCTAAATTTTCAACTAAGGGATAGTTTCTACGATGTAGAGGCATGTGTTTCACTATGGAAGCTGGTATGGATGTCTGGTTATGGTGTACTTTTTTCAATAGTGTCATGGAGGTTTTAGAGGTAATATTTTTATATCTTCCATTTCCGGTACACTTTCAAAAAAACCACTTATGAATCACTATGGAATTGGTATGGAATCTTATCAGGGTAATGGGAATGTCGTAGGTTGTGGTGTAATACTACCATATATGGTATGGATACTGTGAGAATTTTTTGGGTCATTATACTATATATGGGGTTATTAATCCATGGATCATTTATTGTATTAAATTTATGTTAGAGTTTTAGATCAGATGATGTTTCTATGACCATTTTTTAATAGAAATTTCTATGGTTTTATAGGATCTTAGGTAGATATGTGGTGTGATTTCTAGAGAGGAGTTAGATTGAGTTTTATTATGACATAGCATAGCTGGTCATACCTTTGTTTTATGTAAAACCCTATATGTTAGTGGAGTATCTTAAACCCCTAGAATATGGTAGTCTTTTTTCCATCCAACTTATAAATTTGAGGTCTCCCCTGAATTCTATTCATTCACCTAGATTTCTGTTGACTCTTAGGTGACCTGGGGGTGATTTTAGGAAACCTTTAAACCCATTTTTCTTAGCATTGATCCTCAGAATTATGATATCAATTATTGGTAATATAAGTAGAGTCCTTAACCTTTTATTATTTAATTTATATTCATTAATTATCATAGAGAGTTTGTGTCTATGTCATATAGTTGGATTGGGTGAGGTTAAAGAATGTGTGGATGATTAATGGTGTACTCTAAATTGATAATATTTTATTTAGTGTGATCTTGATCTTCAACTCGTTCCTTAATGGTAATTACAAAGCTTCAGTTGTGGTAGGGGATTAGATAATTATACCTTTATTTTTTTGATTCTTGTGATTAACATGCTCTTGTTTTCTTTGGGTGAGAATTATGGAGTGACTTAGTAAATATAATTATTCATACCTCATTTAAATGTAATTTAATTGTTTGATCCACATGTGTTTACTTGTTTTTATGATATTTCTGATGAATATCATGATTTTTATTATTATTTTTGAAAATCATTGTTTTTTTTTGAACCTTTTGTTTTGTTTTGTAATTATATTGTGGATTCACCTCTCATAAAAGGATACACACATAAATATAGTAATGAATTGGTTGTGTGGTAAATGGAATTGACATGAAAGCATGAATTTATATTGAAAAATGTAATATACTGGATACTAAAATCTATTGATGTGTATCATTGAATTTTGTTATGGATATGATTATGTAGTTAATTTGGGGGTATTATGTGGTGTTGTTATGGCCAAGTTCAGATGTATTAGTTGTAATATATTGGGAAAATAGGTTTAATTGGTTGGTATATTTTGGGTGATGTGGCTATGATGGTTGGTATGGGTTAAGAAATGGGGATGCGATTGGAGGGTGTTGTAATGGATGGGTGGATGTTGGTCATAATGAGTGTGGGGAGTTTGTTTTAGTTTCTCGATAATAGTAAAATATAACCACTCATGATAAACTTAGTAATGGATAATGGTTGTAATTAAAAGTGGTAAATAGATAGATAAGGATTTTTAATTAAATATGGAATTAAATGGAATAATGAAAAAAAATTGGTTAGTAATTGATAAATATATAAATTTATAAATGGAATTATTCAATTAGAAATTGTTAATGAAATATGTATTTGTTTTTTGTGGAAATTGTAACAGTTTAAGGATTTATAGTTGGTTCTGGTGTTAGTGTGTAGTGATGATAGGGTGGTGATAGTTGAGGACTATGAGAGTGTTGTAAATATGTGAACACTTTTAGGATGGTCTTGAGTGTGTATAATTATATATACATGATTCATTCAACTATGATTTTATGAATCACCCCACCTAAGTTATATAACTTCATCGAGGTCCAAACAATTTGGGTTTTGGGTGTTTTCACCAATATCCATATTGGTGAGGGCGGATGTCTGGTGGCCACCTCTTTCATACTCCCCCTTTAGGTGTAGCACATAGTGGTATTAGTACATGGTGGGGGTCATTCATGGTAGGAGGATAGAATAAGTTCAATTTCTTTTACGTTAATGATACCTTCTTGATATGTATATGGATTCATGGATGATTTGATTATGAGGTGATATATATAGTGGGGGTCATATATTGTAGGAGGATGGTATAAGGTTGATGTCCATCATGTTCATGGTACCTTGCTATTATGGTAAGTGATGTGTGGATGGGATGTATATGTGGTTATGGATATAGATATAGATATTGGTAGGTAATTTATACTAACATGGGATGTTGGGATCTGTGAGAGGCTGGGGTAGGCAAGATTATGTCCCAACCCACATCAAATCAATATTTATAGAATGGATTGAGCTGAGACCATTTAATGTTCATGCATAAGAGCAGAAAATTAGGGGTGGTGTGGTTGTGGTGAACCTTTGATTATATTTCCTTATATAATTTTATTATATTATATGTGATAATTACATGATTATTCCATTGGTAAGGGACAGTGGTAATAGACTTGTTAGGTTCTTGTTGGTTCTGTTGTTTATTCACAGATGCATTAGTTTGTGACTCCCACATTTTCAAGTCAATTCTTGAGTATTATCCTACTGAATAAATGATAGATAAAATATTTTAATAATTTTTTATATGAATTTAAATGATTTAATCCCTTCTAATTTAACAATTTGATCTGGTTTACATCACTTTTAGATTTTTGGTGTATTTTTTGCAAAAATGTGAAATTTTCTTAATTCTAGAATTCTAATATATTTTTATCACTTTTCTATTTCAATCAAAACTTTTAAAATGTTGATAAAATTAGAGTAAATATTATTTTTTTAATGTTTAATTTCTTATGGGATTCAACTTCTTCTTCAGGACCTTGAGCTAATTCTAACTTCCACGGGCCTAAATAATCAATCAAGTTGAAAAATCTTTATGGATAAAAGAATGGTTCCCAACATAGTAAATTATGCATAACTCAGGATTAATTCCTCCAAATGAGGTGATTCTAGATATATTTTAAATTCTAATAGTATCCACATGTGTTAATTAAATTTCATGTAGATATTCTCTCATTAATGAATCTATTTAATTAACCAAAGTGGAGTAAGATTTACAGTATCTTCATCAATAAAATGTTTGATGAATTAATTATGAAGGTTATTTTTAATCATACACAAATACTTTAAAATTTTTATGGTATATAGAAAAATAAATTTTGAAAAACTTATAAACAGGACCCTTGGAAATTTTCGTCCATCTAGTGGGAAGAACAGGAGCCAAAATATGTTGGGCAGATTCGGGAGAATAAATTTTATGTTATTCCTTTTCATTATTTTATTTTTATTAGTTTCTTAATGCCTTATTATTTCCCCTTATTCTTATGTACCCTTCACATGGATGGATAAACATCAGAGTGATTGGTGAATGGGAGCTTTTCTTTTTTTAATTCTTCAGTTCTTTCACTTTATTGAATAAAGTATTTTCTCTCTTTTTTGAATTTGATTTCAATTTATAATAGGGGTTTTTATTATCATGTATGATAATATTTTATTTTAGATTTATTTTTGTTATTTATTTGGTCAATTATTATTATATCCCTCCACTAGATTCTAGTTTATATTCAAAGGAATTTATCAGGTCTTAGTGGTGAAGTACTCTATGATCATCAGTACATCTGGGAGGGGTAGTGGATATTCTTGATTATTTGTGATAACCAAGACCCAAATGGGAATTTCCTAATTCAGTTAGGGGTATTCACTTCAACTATCTCACACATTGGAATAATTGTATACAAATATAAGATTTTATAAATTTTTATTGTCACCATCACTATTTTACAAAGGGGGTGAGAGGAAGCGATTGTATAATCTCAATTTCATCAACTTAGCAAAATAGGATTAGATAAATTGGAACTATTATAGAATTTAAATAAGAAACCTAAACTCAACCTGATCAACCAACTCATATCAATATTTTAAATCATTTTATTATTAATTTATTTTCAATTTTTTCTTATTTTTTTCTTTTCTTTCATTTCATTAGTATTGTTTTCAAAATAAAACTATTTAAAAAAAAGATACTTTTTACTCTAATTTAAAAGTTAAAACATTATTATTGTATGATCCTCTCTATAGATAACCTAGGTTGATCACTTTAATGTATTTTAACTTAGGAAATAATAATTATTTCCACTCCCCACAATAGGAACATGTCAAAACTTGGATCCTTTTCTAGGGAGTCTAATCCAATAATCTAATTCTGACATTTTTTAAATATTTTATTTTTATTCAGTTAAAAAAATATAAAAAACATATATTTATCCATGATATATTAAAATTGAGATTATTATACATATATTGATTATTCATAGGTGAAACACCAATAAGAAGACTGATTGGAAAGGATTTCTGAAACAATAAAAACATGGAGAGAAAAATAGAGTAGATATTTTAATATGTACATGCATCATATGACCAAAACCTAGATTAAGAATAAGAACCGTAACAAGAACCAATGGTTGAAGAAGTATCCCCAGGGATATTTCAAATTTAAAAAACCCAATGAGGCCTTGATTAAATTAAAATAACATTAATTCAGCCCAACTCAATCAATTTTATAGCATATTGTTAAAGAATATTTTCATTCTGAAATACGTATGGGAAATTAAAAATATTTGGATGACTTTTGGAATAAATATAAGGTGTAATATGATTTCCCCATCATTGAAAAAGTATAATTGATATCACCTTTATGTCTCACCCTAGAATTAGAAGAAGATGAAACCACCCAAGTGGTGGAATTTGAAGAGATGATTGAGGAATCTAACTACCTACCTCTATCCAATGAAATTTAACTCCAATGTAAACTTTCCACTTAAGAATAAATTTATACCAAAAATAATTATGTAGATGATCTTTTATTAAACTCATTATCTTCTAATTTCATTGAAACAGGATTGAGTATCACCACTAAATTTTTTGAATTTTCATATTTGTAAAACACTTTGATTTCCTTGGTGTATGAGGAAGAAAAATATGATTCACCAGAAGAGGAAAATTGTGAGCTCCATGACAATGTTTAACATTTATTGGAGGGAATTCAAGAGGAGACCAAAGTAGTTTTTATGGAGGAAATGAAGACACAAGATACTTACTTTGAAGGGGAATAATTTGATATTGATTATTAATGATTTAGTTTTGTTCAAATATAATTACACTCTAAATTTTAATTTGACTATTCCATTGATGAATCATACCTTAAGAAGGTACTATATAATGAAGAGGAGGTTGTAAAACTGGGAACCAAGAAAGAGGAGAACTCATTCTTTATTCTACCCCCACCATGAAAATTGCAACTCATTTTAATAGTGGTGGTTTTTCTATACTCTGTATATGGAGTACTAAAAAATAAAGAATTTAAATCTATAAATAAGAAGTGTTGGTGGTTCATCACAAATAAACTCCACCCACCATCAGATTCAGGATAACCAACTTGAATTTCTAATCGGGTGGAAGTCAAAACCCAGGGCCCACTTAGGGGATTAATCCAAGATATATCATTATTTTATCTTCTTTTCTCATTATATTTCAATTTTATTTTATTTCAATAAATTTCTTATGTTATCTTCTCTAATTTTTCTTATTGGCTTTATGTGAGTAACATTTAGGTAATTAACTCAACATTGCACTACCAATAAGTCAGGTCGTACCTCTCCTTTACACTTACTTTCTTGATGGGATTCAATAAAAATATTATTTACAATTATATATACTTGAATTAATTTATTAAACTATATCATTTAAGTTTGGTGGAGGTAACCTTTTTATTCTATGATTTTCAAATTTTTGTTTTTCTGATTTTTCAAAAAAAAAGTGTGTTCTTCAAATTTTTCTGGGTTTATTTTTCAATTTTTGTGTGCTTTTGAAACTTGTGAGTTGAAATTATTATCTTTTCCTTTTTTTAAACCCATTTCAATGAGTGATAAAATTTATTCCATGAAACTAATCTTAAATTAATGCTAAAAATGACTTCGTTTCAAGTTCAAATATTTTGGGAATTTCATGAAAAGTACTTGGATTTTTCAATCCCATGCCACATTTCACTATCTCTATCTTTGAAATCACTTTTATTTTAGAATTATGAACCCTTTTTCATATTATTTACATTCACCTTGCTTCTTAATAGAACCAAACTATGCTTACTTTAACTATAATTTGATTTATTCCTTTCAAAACGTGATAGTTTGAGGTACTTTTATTTAAAATGATTAAGGAATTTATTTGGTTTTAAAGACACCTGTTAAAGATAATCTTTTTTATTCTAGCCTAACTTGTACATTTAATCCTTTTAAACCTTGTAATTCATGAACATGAAATTATTTTAGACACATTACAATCTAATTTTCCCTATCCAACTTTCTCTTAAAGTGAAATTGCATAATCTAGTTGAACTTAAGTGTGGGGAAAGTTGTATTATGTTGTGATACCTCATTTGGTGATACTTTAGGTTGAAAATAAAATTCTTAAGATATTATTTTTCTACTGAAGAAATTAATTCTATCAAAAATTTTGCCTTTATAAATATTTCATTATAAAAAAAGGTGTGACATTCTAGAGCTTCCAAAGGAGAAAGAAAGTTGTGCCTATATATAGATTTCTAGAAAAAAAAAGGAGAAGAGAATTTTCTACTAAAATTTTGATGGTGTGGGATGTTAATTCAATTTTAAAATATGATTAGATATGATTTTCTTCTAAGGTGGTGACGAGGAGACCATACTTGAGCAAAAATTGGGATAACGCATTTTTTCTTCAAAAAGAGCCAAACCCTCTTTATTTGGCCTTATAATTTATGACATATATATCCTACCAACCAAAAACCACAGTATAGCCATAAAAAACCCTCAAGATAAAAACATGTTATTGACTCGCATAGGGTAGATGTGTAGGAATTTATCAAGCATGTGGTGACTTTTGTATGAGTTTTGATGAGAAAATCCTTGATGAAGTGAGATGAGATAAAATTCATGCAACATAGATGTTTTATGTGAATTAAAGGAGAAATTAAGTGAAAATGAATTTAATTATGTGACTAGATGACTTGAAATAATGGTTTTTGATGATATATGATATCTTTTGTTTCTTTTTATCAAATTGGTAGATCACAAGGGTATGCGTTGTGAATTTTCTTTGATATGATTTTGATTATTACTTGACCAGGATTCTAAGTGCTAAGTGTGGGGAAATTTATAGAGATAATATTTTCATCATTTTTTATATGTATTTCAATAATTTAATCCCTTCCAATTTAACAATTTGAACAAATTTTCATCATTTTTATATTTTTTGTGTGATTTAGGATAAAATGTGAAAATTGATTAATTCTATAATTTTAATAGATTTGTATCACTTTGTTATTTTGATCATAAATTTTAAAATATTTATTCAATTTGAGTGATTATTTTTTCTAGGATTACTTGGGTTTCTTCAACTTCTTCTATGGGACTCATAACTAATTCTAAATTCTACAAGACCAAAAAAAATAATCAAATTGAAAAATATTTTTGGCTGATAGAATGGAAACCATCTTAGTAAATGAGGTATAAATCAGGCTTAAGACCTCCAAATGTGGTTATTCTATTTGGATTTTAAAGAGGACTCGAAGATACGAGGGATAATTAAATTTCATAGAGATATTCTCTCATTAATGTAGACATTGAAAGTGCCAATATAGAGCAATATTTTGGGTAACTTCAGACATAAAACTTTTGATTCATTAATTATTTCATAAATTCTTGTATACATGTCCAGAAAATTTAAACGTTTTATGGTTGATATAAATATAAATTTTGAACAACTTATAATAAATAACCTTAGATATTTTCAGTCATCTAGTGGGCATAATAGGGGTCAACTTCTTGATAAAATATCCTATAGGAGAAATTTTTTGTTCTTCTGTTTCCCTCTATTATTTTTCTTAGTTTTTTAATGTCTTATTATTCCTCTTATTCTTATCTACCCTTTACATGAAATTGTAAAATTATGAGTGATTGGATAAGGTTATTTTTTCCATTTTTTAATTCTTTATTTCTTGTGATTTATTAAATAAAATATTTTCTTTATTTTATGAATTTTATTTCAATTTCTAATAGTTGTTTTTATTATCATGTATGGTCGTATTTGATTTTAGATTCTGTTATTGTTATTGATTTGGTAAAAAATCATTATGTCCCTCCACTAGGTTCTAGTTTATATATGATGTAATAGACCATAGATTTCAGGTTAAGTACTTAGTTATCATCAGTATGTGTGGGATGGATAGAGTAAATTCTTGATTTTTTGGGATAACTTAGACCTGATTGGGAATTTCCTAAGTCGATTAGGGGTATTCTATGAAACTATATCACACATTATAAGTAGTATAGAACAATATAAAATTTTGGAAATTTTTATTCTCACCACCACCATTTGACTAAGGTAGTGAGAGGAGGTGATTTTTTATGCAAACTTTAATCGACCTAACATAAGAGGATTGGATAAATTAGAACTATGATATCATTGAAATTGGAAAAATAAACCCGACCTGATATCCCAAATAATATCACTATTTCAAATCACTTTATTTTTCAATTTTTTCAATTTTTTTATTAATTTATTTCTTTTGTTTTGTTTCTTTATTTTGTTTTAAATATCAAACAATTTCAAAAATATCCAATTTTTCCTCTAATTTAAAGTTGAAAGCTTGATTATTGTGTGCTTCTCTTTGGAGACAACCTAGGTTTACCACCTTAATTAATTTTAACTTGGAAAATAATTTTTTTTTATTCACACCCCATGATAGTCATGTTTTAGTAGACATGTTATTATTACACCATCATATATATATAAACAATTTTTCATGTTTTCATGGCGAGTTTGGGGACTAATCTAGGAATTACTGGGCTGGAATGGGGATTGACTGCGGAGCCACTGCCTAGGACTTTTATTTGGTTTTTTTTATTTGGAGACATATATTTTTATGAAATATTCATGCACTTTGTGATTACTATGGATATTTTTTAAAATTTATTATGGTGTTTATTTGTGGTTTTATTAATGTATTACTAGGATATTGAGGATAATGCCTCACATTTTTTTGTTTTCTACCCTCGATACTAGTCTCTAATCTTAGGCCTATTGGAGGTAGGCCTCAAGGTTTAATCTCACCCCCACTATAATATTGTGAAGGGTTACAAATGTTGGAGGGTTGTGAAATAGTGGTATCAATGATTTTGGTGATTTTTTAGTGTAGATATTAGAGTTAGAAATTCATGAGGATTTCATAGTTTGGTAGGTAAAGGGTACTAGTTGATCTCGGTGCAGGAAATATTATTGGAAGACTAGCTAGGACATGTTATTTTAGGGCCCCCCATGATCCAATGTAAGGACCTTGATTTTAATGAACAACCAATTAAATTGATATTACTTTCAGGGAAAAGACTTAATATAGGTACACACATCATTCTTAATTGTGTGTGTGTGTTTGTTTGAATTGGAGATAATTTTAGAAAATTAAATGGAAATAATTAAATAAATTTTATTTAATATATTTTATGTTATCGGGATTATTATGTTTCTATTTTTATATATATATCCTTTACGGTCATCATCTCTAAGTTGTTCAGGTTGATGATGTTTAGTAGGTTAAACCAGTTGACTATTAGAGGGTTGACTTAGTAAAGGAGGATAAGGCTTGGAGGAAATCACTATGCAAGCTTCATCATTAGGGTATGGCTAAGTGTGATGGAGTAATATCTAATCTATTGATAGAGTATTGGATGGAGTACCTTTAGATTATTTTCATTCTGATCCATGCCAAGGTAGAGTATAGGGATTTTTTTCATCAATTAGATGCAAAAAGAAGCATGACAGTTTTATATCCTGCATCTCATGGAGTATAAGGATGAAAATGTTTCATGGGATGATTTTTAGTGGAATTTATGATCATAATATCTATTATTAATGATGATGGCTATGAATACTCAATAGTTTCTCTCCCATCTAAAGTGGATCCTGAGTACACATAATATTGGCATCTGATTTAAGGACTTCCTTCACTTAACTTTGGATTTTTTTCCCCTATGAGGAATATTAATCTTGGTTCTTAGAGAATAAGTTTCACCTAGTAATCCAATATACCATCACCCCCTTTATTTGGTCTATGTATTTGGAGGTTTGGGAGAAGTATGGAGTAATTTATATGATTCATGTTCATCTAGGGGAATCCTAAGATGGGCGCTATCATAGTTCCTTGAGGAGTAGGTCCGTTGGTGGTGGATAAATAAGTTATTATAGTAAAGGTTCCTTCTTCTTGGGATTCATACTCTATAGTTTTATTTATCTAATTTCTCTAGGGATATTATTTAATTTATTCCTGTTATGATCTTTAATCTATTGTGATTCACTAATTGAGTTCATAGCCATTATCGTTCTCAGTTTCTGATCATTGTTTAGGCTTTGAATGGTAGTGGAAACTAGGTTCCTTATCATCCCCAGTAGCTATAGTTTCATTAGAGTACATATCACTAGTAGGTGAAATAGAATTATATTTATATGTTAGGAGATATATCTAATAGTTATTGTCCCAATGATATCCCTTTACCTCGAGAATATTAGGCTGATAATAGCTATATAGGTGGTCGTGAGTAGTGAGGTAGAGGATTAAAATGTTGGTAGCTTCATGTTATGAATGTTCTAGTTATTGAGGGGATAGAGATCATATGAGGTTTATTTTATTTATCTCCAACCATGGTTTATGATTTTTTTTATTTTTAAGTTTCATACTCCTTTATATCACCCACCTCGATCCAAGCCTTGGGGTTTGAGGTGGAGAGGCTTCCAGTTCCCCTAGTTTTAACTACACTAATTAGAGGTTAGATGATTCTTCTTCATGTGTATTCTTATTGTAAATTGATTATAGAAAATAAATAGTCATCTTGGTATTTTATTTCTACCTTCAGATACATCCATATGTATTCATTCATAGCATCGACTAGATATACTCTATGAATTCGGTCATTGATAGGATAATTGTTTTCTATGATGGGGAAGGCCAGTGTGAGATGTTTTTTGGTGAGTAGAATTATCAAATGCATCATAGATGCTCGAATAAATTATTATCTAATCTAGTATCCCTATCCTTGTATTTAGTAGAGGCATAGTATTTTAAGTTTCCTAGAATTTTGGATGATCTTTAAAATGTTTTTCTTTTTGAGATTGTGACCCTATACCCTCAACATGATATCGAGTTTGGAATAATTTTTATTCAGGTGATTATCTAATTTCAATGGTCCTTATCAGATGTCACTTACCTAGTTGTGGTAATTGAGTATTTAGATCAATGATTTGATTTATAAGTTATTTATTCAGAAAAATGTGTTGTCATAGTTTTCCCATTTTTTATTCATTAAGAAAGTAGACAGTAGTATTGGGCTATGTATAAACCATCGAAAACTGAATATGGGATAGTTTAAAACCTCTACCCTATTCCAAGGATAGATTTTTTTTTTAATAATTTAAATGGATCCAAATTTCTTCAAAGTTTTATTTATATTATTTATTTCATCATATGAGGTTGAAGGATGAGGACATCCTAAAAACCACTTTTAAGTGTCATTATGGGCACTTTGAGTTCATATTCATGTCATTTGGTATCACAAAAAACCCAATAATTTTTATGAGACTCATTAAATCTATGTTTTATGAGATATAAGATCATTTTATGGTTATTTTCAATAATTATATATACTGGTGTACTTGAGGTTATAGGAGGAGAATACCTTAGGGTTGTTTTATAAGTCCTTTGATTCCATTAGCTTTATTAAAAGATGTCTAAGTGTATGTTTTGGATATGGTGGGGTCATTTAATTGAGCATGTGGTATCTCAGCATATAGTAGTTATAGATTCATAAAATATTGATTTTGTTGTTTCTTGGTCATCACCAAGTAATATTGCATAGGTCCATAGTATTCTCGGTCTTGTGGGATATTATTAGAAGTTTGTGTCTGAACTCTCTTGAGTCGCATCCCCATTTAAAGGCCTTATCTACAAGGACTAATCCTTCTTATAGAATGATCGGTGTTATATTTTATTCAGTTGTATAAAGGAGTGGTGTATCAATGCTCATATTCTTTGAATTCTATAGTACGTAGTGACGTTTTATGTGTTCTATGAAACATCACATATCATCTTGAGTTGTGTATTGATATATCGGAGATAAGTGATGTCAAATAGGTCAAGGAAGGTACATCACCCCAAGTATAACTATTCAAAACATGATCTTGAGCTGGTGGTGGTGGTTTTTTATTTGATGTTGTGATTAGAGTACCATATTGGTGGGCACTATGTAGTCTTGATAGGTCATAAGAGCTTTAGGAATTTTTTTCTCTTGGTGGGATCTGAATTGATGATAATGTTTGTTAATGAATTTTCTCTAGGAATGTGAATTTGATATCTCCTACACTCTGTGTAAGGGTAATTTAGTTGATGATTCACTAAGTAGAAATTCATAGGGATATATTTTTTAGAATATATAGATTATTAGATAGAGGTAAAGTAACTTGCAGTAATATATCTTGATGAATAGAACATTGGTGGAAGAGGTTACATTTTCCATATTACAGTGCATTCATCCATAGTGTAATGAGTAGAGGAGTATTAGAAGGGAAAATCAGAGGTAGAGGTGATGTAGGGTCATTTCATCTATGATGATTCTTAGGAGGGATGTTTATAGAATGATCAACATCATATGATGTTTTATGGAAGGTTATTTATTTCACCAGTAGTACATGAGGAGGTTCTATGTGAGTGCCATATTTTAGCAGTGGTAGTGCATCCTACCATGTCCAATGTGTATCATGATATAGGAGGTTATATTTGGTGTCCCAAGATGATGTCATCAGTGATGGCGTTTGTATAATGGTGTTTGGGTTGTCAGTCAGAGAAGGTAGAGCATCATGTCTCAAGTGGATTATTATAGGCATTGGATGTTCCCGAGTGGAAATGTTGGGATAGATCAATGGATTTTATTACCGATTTACCTCAAGATTAGGGAGGATGCGATATTATTTGGGTAATCATGTATTTTTTATGAGTTCATCCCGCTTCCTATTGATTATGGAGTCAGGTGTTGTAGAGGATTTGGTGAGGTGGTATGTCTATGGGATGTTATGGCTTAAATGGGTACCAAGGAACATTGTTTATAATCTGTTTCATCATTTTAAATCATGGTTTTATATATTATTGTAGAATTATTTAGGATCCCAATTACACCTTTTCACTACATTATATCCTCATATATATATGAGTAGACCAAGTGAATCATCTATAAACCGGAGAATATGTTATGGGATTATGATCTGGATTTCAAGGGATCTTGGATAAATCATTTATGCTTGGTTTATTTTTCCTATAAAAATATTCATAACTATTCCATTGGCATGAATATATATGAGGAATTTCATGGGTTTCATTTTCATTCTTTGGTGTGATGGAATGAGGTTCTAGAGTCAACTTCCCTTAAAACAAAAGTGGTGTAAAACATGACTGAGAATATTTAAATGGCTTTAGAGTGGATAAAGTAAATATAGAACCATCATAAAGATTATTCATATCATAGGAGGAGGCCTCTAGAGTTTTTCGGTGGTGATCATGTACTCTTGAGTGTTTCCTCCAATCATGGGATTCATAATTTTATATATGGTATAAGTACTTCTCATATATTCCTTAGTCCTTTCAATTTTTTGCAATGTGATAGATATGTGATGTATTAGCTTCTTTTTCCTCTATAGATGGATCTGATCCATGATTTATTCTATGTGTAATAACTAGGGTGTTATCTTAGTGATGATTCTCAAGTCATCGACTAAGGATATTTGGATATAAAGTATTATGTGACATCTATAGATTAGCAAGTTGATATCCAGGATCATTGGTAGAAGGTGTTGTGTGGTAAATTTATACCTTTGGTTTCAGTTCTATAAAGGTATAGAAATATAGAGAATAGTATGTGGGAATAAGTGTAACAGGTGTTTACTCAGTATCCTGAGATATTCTGATATTTTTTCTTCCATGATGTATGATATTTTTTTTTCTATTTAAATGAAGTTGTTTATTAATTTGTGTTGATTTAAACATATTTCTAATCACCTCATTGTTATGTTTTCTTGATAGTGTATTCTCATTTGAGAGGTATCTATGAGTGGTTGGTTGGTTGGTGGTGTGTATATTTTTTTCTTTTTGGCTCTGATTTTTATTCTTGAGTATGAAAATCATTTTAGTGGTATCTAATGTAAAATTATAGAAGTTTATGTCCCATTAAATTTTGTTTTTTTTTTTGGTGTTTGAGGTGTTGGAATGAGGTTTAATGGATGATTGGTGGAGTTTGAGCTAATTTTTTTATAGGGGGAACTCTCTATAGTGTGGAGGCATGTGTTGAGAAATGGAATATAGGTTTTCATTTTGGATATGGAATGGATTATTCTAATACATAGTAGAGGAATTAGAGGTTGGATTTGGTGTCTCCAAAATTTCAAGGACCCCTGCGGTGTAACGACCCGAAATTTTGAATAAATATTGTTTCCTAATTGTGTGTGTTATTTTATTTTATTTTTTTATACTCAACAAAAATGTTTCATTTGATAACATGAGTATAATTAAAATGAGACTGTTGGGCTTTGACTTTTATATGACCATTGGTCAATATGACCACTAGAAACTAAACGTTTTGATTATTGCCTCTAAATACAAGTAATCTTGGTTAATTATTATAGAAATAAGATTTGATGGCCTCACCCAGTAGTCTTGGACCGATCGAAGCCCATCTAACAGAACTTGGGAAGGAGGTAGCACCACTGGGCTTTGCTCTGGACCAAACTCAAGCTGAACTTCATCATGTGAAGCTAGAATGGAATCGCCTTTACGAGAAGTTCAAACTTGTGGAAATTACTACTCGTGTGATGTTAGTCGAGCCTCCCTCAGATTCTCTCACCTTAGCACACCTTACACTTAGGTCCTATGCTGGTGTGATAAGGGGCTATGTAAGGAGACCGTAACTGCCTTGTGTAATCCTTTGTTTTAAATAAAAATTGGGATTTCTTCTTATGATGAAGTTTATGAATTTTCAAATGACCGGATAAATATAGTATGCATATTTTTTGATGAATTTTATAAAAAGGATATTTTAAAAATGGTTGTGTAAGCCTTAAATAATTAAAAATGTGTAATGATTTTCGAAAAATGGTCTTCTACAATTATGTTCAGTACGAAATTTAGAGTCTAATAAGATCAACATAATTTTTGATGAATAGTAAATTATGAATAGTGATTTTATGATTAGGATTAGTAATGTGTCCAAATGGATTAGTAATCTCACTTAAAGAAAGTATTAATATAATCTACGCACCTTGATTAAGTAATGTGATTAAATAAAATGGTTAAATAACGGTTTCATAAATTATTATTCAAGTATTAGTTTTTTTGGGTGAATAGTGTTTTTTAATTAAAAATTTAATTAAAAATATTTAGAAAATTATTTTTATAAAACGGATTTCATTTTTGAACTCAGAGCACCGATATTATGATATGGTAATTTTTGGGGTTTTTTCTGAAAAAATGAATTTTCGGTGAATAGTGTTTTTATTTAAAAATTAAATTAAAAATATTTAGAAATTTATTTTTATAAAATGGAGTTCATATTTGTAATCAGAGCGTTGATATTTGGTTAAGGTGAAATTTTGGGATCATTCTGAGAAAGTTGAATTTTTGATGAATAGTTAAAATACAGTTTTTAAGTTACGGGTGTCTAATGACATCATTAAATGATGTATTAAGTATGTAATAAATATGCTCTACTTATGAATAGTAAGATAAGGTATTAGGTGTCCCAAGTGTCCAATACCATGGGCAAATACCATGGGCAAGCCCATGGTTTTTCCAAAACCACTAATGAGGTGTCCCTTGGCCATTAATGCCTTGTCCCCTCACTTTCCCTATAAATACCAAGACATCCTCTCATCCATTCGACTCTCCACTCTCCCCCAACTAAGTTCTGGTCTCATTACCTCCCAAGGAGTCCTCCCATGGTGCCCCCAAGCCCTCAAGGTCCCAAACTTTGAGTTTTAAGAGTTATGTTTTAAGGTAAGGGATCTGATCTCTCTATTTCTTTTCAAGAAATCTCTTTTATGAAATTTCTTTTATGCTCCATGTTCTTATGTTAAAGGTTGTTCTTTTATAATACTCTTACTTCCCTTTTCATTTTCACATAATGAGAGATCCCCTCTTACTCTCATTATTTCTTTTTATGAAGTTTTAAGTGGCGTCGTTAGGCTGCGGAAATGTTTGTAACGGATTCTTTCTCCCTTATCATTTTCAAGATCTATTTTCATGTAAAGTGTTTCAAGTTTCCTTTTATTATGTTTGGATATGATCTCTAAATTTATCATACTGATATTTTATGATAATATGATGAGATAACCCATTTTATCTCTTCAATTTCGTATTTTTATGTTTTAAGTGGCGTCGTTAGGCTGCCGAATTTTTAAGTGGTTCTTCACCCTTCTCGTTTTGAAGTTTTACTTTCATGTCAATTCTTTCAAGTTCCTTTTTGTTATGTTGGGGTATGCTCTATATATCTATCATACTGATATTTTATGACCATATGATGAGAGACCCCATTTGATCTCTTCAATTCAGTATTTTGAAGTTTTAAGTGGCGTCGTTAGGCTGCCAAATTTTTAAGTGGTTCTTCACCCTTCTCGTTTTGAAGTTCTACTTTCATGTAAATTCTTTCAAGTTACTTTTTGTTATGTTGGGGTATGATATCTATATCTATAATACTTATCTTTTATGACCATATTATGAGAGACCCCATTTGATCTCTTCAATTCAATATTTTGAAGTTTAAGTGGTGTCGTTAGGCTACTGAATTTTTAAGTGGTCCTTGCACCTTTCTCCCTTTTCAAAGTTCTAATTCCATGTCAAGTCTTGCAAGTTCCTTTTTATTATGTTGGGGTATGATCACTATATCTATCATACTGATCTTTTATATTCATATTATGAGAGACCCTATTTGATCTCATCAATTCATTTTTGGTTGAAGTTTATGTAACGCTGTTAGGCTGCCGAATTTTCATAAGAGAAATCTTATTTTTGTCTTCCTTTCATGTTCTTCATTTCATATGGTATATTTTCAAATTTAATTACCATGTTCTTTAATCCCTTATATTCTGTCCCTCTATTGTTTTATGGGTCATATATGAATGTTTTACCCATGTCCCCTCTCTTTTCAATGTTTTCTAAAAACCTTGTAACAAAGTCGTTATGCTGTAGAATTTTCGTCTCAAAATGTCTCTCTCTCTTTTTTAAAGATATTTTATTTTATTAATTGAATACTCAAAGCTCTACCTTCTATATGGATATTCACATATATACAAAAATGTTCTATTTTAAATTCTGGGATTTACATACATGAAACCCGCTTTCCCTTTTTGTGGGTTTAAAGTGACGTAAAGATCATGTCTTTAAAGCAGTTTTTAAAACATTATGATTATGAAATGAAACCCATTTATTTTATGCTATATGGGTCATTTATGAAATTTTTGATGATGATATATGTGTCTCACATGATAATAAAGGAAAATTTAAGGGTTCTCCCTGATAGCTCTCCAATGCATTGGGTAATGATGTAACCACTAGAGATTACAATTTTCACGATACCTTGGTGAATAACCTTGGTAATTTTCAAAAGAAACCTTGGGGATGGACCTTGGTGATATGTTCATGATTATCTATGTTAAATGATGTAGCCACATCTTCAAGTTATTAAAATGTTATTTTTATTATGATATGCATCATGATTTCATTCTCATGCCTTAAAGTTCTTTTCATGACCTTATTGAAGTATCTCAAGTTCACATGTAAAATGTTTCTCTTGTTTCCCTTACCGGGATTTTTGATCACCTCTTTCTTTTGATGTATGTCCCCAGGTTATGTGATGTATTAATGAACCTAGGATTAACATGAGGAGAATCCTTTCAAGTGTTTTAGAAGAATTTTTTATGTTTTCATGTTTAAAGTTCCTGGTTTCCAAGACACTAAACCTTAAAGATCCTCGGTTTTGTAAAATGTAATGAAAGTTTATGTGATAAAAAGGCAGGATGCTATATGTGGTGTGGCACTTAGGCTCTGCAATGTCATTTTTTCAATAGCTTATTATGGTAAAGGGAAGGTCATAGGTTTCATATTAGTGATCCCAGCTACAATATAGATTCTAGGAGAATGTTTTTGGGTCTTTCTACTATCAAAAATATTATTTCACCATGAATCCTTGGTTTCCCTATAGCTTGGTGTGACTTTTAGATCCTTAGGTGTGTCTAGGACCACTAATATGGCCCTTTCTATGATTTTATTGGAATTAGGTTGATATGAGGCATGATTGATATGGATGAATTAGAAAAATTCCCATTTCAGTATACCATAGTAGGTTTCACTATGGTTTTGTGAAAAAACCTAGGTTTTGTGGCATGGCCTATACCCTTATGCCATGGTAGTATATTTTATGGGATGTTTATAAATTTAGGGGATCCAATAAATTTTATTTATTAACCTTTATTTCTATTGACTCTTAAAAAAACTAAGGGATATTTTGAGATACCATTCAACCAAACTTTATTTTATTTGATCGTTGACTTATAAATAGTGAGTATTGGTGATCTAAGATGAGTCTTCCTCCTTTTCCTCTTGGATTTCTCTTCGTTCATCATATAGAGGAGGTTGTGTCCATGAGATCTAGTTAAATTGGGTGAGGATGAAGTGGATGGCTGATTATTCATGGTGTACTCTATGTTTTTTATGTTTCCCATAGTGTGATATCCACCTTGGTATTGTCTTTTCCATGTCTCATTACTGTGCAGCAATTATGAAGATTTGTTTAAGGGAGGGGATTTGATAAATCTACTTTATTTTGGGTGAATTTTGGAATTAACATGCTCTTTTTTTAATTGGGTGATTTGTATGGATTCTCCTATTGAAGAAAATGAACTAAAAATAATAGGAGTTAAAGGAAATTGGGTGAATCTCTTGTTATTACTTATTTTAATGATATTAACAATGATGTTTATACTTGTTACAGTTATTACTAAAATAATTTTTTTAGCCTTAAGTGTAGTTTTTGTGATAGGGTTGTGTATTCAACACTTGTAAAAGGATAAAAAGATAAATTTGGTAATGAACTGGTTGTGTGGTAAACATAATTGAAATGAATGCATGATTTGAATAGGGAATAATGGGATGTGTTGGATGTAAGAATATATTGATGTGTTTTTTAAATTCCTTATTGTTATGTATATGATTGTTTACTTAATGTGGGAGTTGTTATGTGGTGTTTATATGGATGAGTTTGGATGAATTAGTTAGCATATGATGGGAAATGGGACTAAGTTTTTTGGTATATATCTCACAGTGGGGATGTGATCATTGGTATGAATTGGGAAGAGGGTTAGTTTGGATAGTGTTTCATTGGATGTGGTGGATTTTGGTCATCATGAGTATGGGGGTTATGTTTAATTTTCATGTTAGTAGTAGAATATAACAGGTAATGATAGACTTAGTAATGGGTAATGGATGGAATTAATAGTGGGTTATTTCTAGAGAATAGTTTTTCAATAAATATGGAATTAAATTTATTAATGAATACAAATTGTATAGTAATTGGTAAATATGGAAATTGATAAATGGTATGATTAAATAGGAATTCGGGTGTAAGACCTCGTATCCGGGGTGGGTCGAATTTTAGAAGGATTTTGAATTTTTGTTTGATGAATGATTAAAATTATGAATTGAGACTTGGAATAGTGATATAATATTTTGAATGTATCAAAGTAGTGTTTTGATGGGAAAATGATGATCCATTGGGGGCCCGAGTGTTTGGAAGAGCTTTGTAGGATTCGGGTTTTGTTTTGTAAGTTTTGGAGTTTTTTGGAAAGGGTGTGCGGTTTGGTGTCTAGGGTTTAGAAGAAACTGTGTGACACATTGATGCCCAGAACATTTTTAGTTTATTTTTAATTATGCATGGTTGATTTTCACAGTTAGAGCATGGTTTGGGGTAAACCATGAAAGGAAAAAATGGGAAATTTTAAGAGGTATAGGAGGGTCTGAGGCATGGCACTCGGGTTGAGCACAGTTTCAGACAAACCATGCACCTTGTTGAGGAAGTGTGGTAGTGTTGATAGCATGGTTCACACATGGTTTTTTAAACCATGTGGCCTAACTATTTGGGGCATGGGTGATAGAAGTAAGGGGTGCACGGTTTAGACAAATGTGTAGCCAAACCGTACAGCAACCCAGATTTCATTAAAAAGTGGAAATGACCAAAATTACCCCTTGGGGGTTTAGATACTCCACCCCCCCCCCCCCCCCCCCTCCCTTTCTCCTTCATTTGATGTGAATGGAGAATGGGGTTCCCAAAACCCTTCCTGATCCTCCCTATATTGATTTTAGTGAGCATTCAAGTTGTTTCTTCGGTATTTAAGGTGATATTTCTCTTCCTCCTCCTTCCCTTTATCCCTTCTCTTAGTTCCTTCGTATTTTAGATGTATGAGTTTAGGGATTTGATTTCGATTCCACCAGAGAATGGTGTAATTGACCAAGGATGATGGGGATTTTGGTTGTCTTGGGTAGAGGAGATCTCGAAATGGATTTTTCAATTCATTGTGTGGTGTTTTGTTGAGGTTTTTTTCATAGTGAATTTTCTTAGTTTTCCTAATTGATTAATTTAATTAGTTTTAAAATTGGTATTGCCTCTTGGGTATTTTTCTTGTAATGGTGTTGGGGATGCATTGTGGACCTTATATGATGATTTATTGGAGTTTCTACAAGAGGTGGGAAACCGAATATTTTTTTGGTATTATGCCAAGTTGGGGTTTAATGCATTAATTAATTATAATTATTATAATTAATTAATTTTCATTTTTGTGTGTGAGGTTAATAATTTCATGATCGAGATAAGCTCAGTTAGGTGCCAAAGAGTGGGGAAAAGGCAAGGACAGTCATTGATAAAAGCATCATGCTTTAGAAATATTTTTGAAAGCTTTATTAATGTGGTAGGTGATCTAAGAGTTTTACCCATAGTATTAATAATTGATTTATATGTGAATTGTGGTATGTGACTTAAATTCCTTATGTCATGTGTTTGGACCTTGGTTTAATTTAATATCTTTAAGATTTCCATATTTCTTTATACCTTCCACGGATTATGTTGGATCTGTTATGTTGTGAGACCGAACCTATGGCCACCCATGGGGTGTTCCCACCTTTGAAAAATGGAATTTTTTAGTGTGGAGTTTTAGTAAAATCTTATGATTTCTTTTTGAAATGATTAAATGGTTTTTTTTTGGATTTTTATTTGGTGGTGATTTTTAAAGTGGGAAAACTATGTTTTAAAATGGTCATTGTTTCAAAATGTGGTGTTGACCTCAAGATGATTTAACAATATTTTTTCAAATGGTTTTATAATATTTATTTGGAAAGTGTTTGTGGTGACCTCTTAGGTGAAACTTTATTGATTAATACTTAAATGGTTTTCATGGAACATGAAGGTTTTTAACCTTGTTTCTATTTTCAAAGAGCAAGAACCATTTTTTAAGGGGTGACTTCCAAGTTTTTAATAAGGATGTTTGTTCTTGGGTTTTACAACATGTGAAAAAGGGTTAGGTTTTATTTGATCCATGTATTGATTTAAAGGTACTTTGGTACCACGATAAATGTTTTGATTAATAAATGAAATAGAAATGGTTAAAATGGGGTGTGTTTAATTGTTAAATGGTTTGAATATAATTTAATGAATATTTATTTGGGTAAAGGATAGAATTATTTAATTATTAATTTGGTTTTATATGATGAAAGTAATGTACAATGGGAAATTTTGAACAAAAAGGAATGAGTAATAACAACGTGATTAGGGATGGTCGGACATGTCATGTAAAATCCCGACTGGATACTTGGATTGATGCTCCCAATTTTCCAACCTATGACTAATGGTTTTGGTGTGATGGACTGGATCTCCACTCCCAGATTTTAGGTGGTCCAGAATGATGCTCCAGGTGCCCGAGTACACTATATTTTTCAAAGGATGGACTAATTCTCCTAACTCCAAAGGTATTGACATGGAATTTTATATCAAGGTTGGGATGCTCAGACATGGTGTTCTATGTTCTAGTTGGATACTTGGACTAATTCTCCTTGTTTGTTAACTTGTGACCTAGTGGTTGGGTTGGCCATACATGGAATACTGAATACAGGTTTGATACTTAAACTGAGGCTCCTTTTTTACAAACCTATGATCCATGTGATATATGGATTAGACGACTGTCTTTGGCCAAGTCAGGTTTGATGGAATTTAGGTAATACTTGGAACCAAGAGTGAAAGTTTTTAATTTAAATATTTTTAAATATTGAAACCTATTTTATTTACCTTGTTTTATACATTCATTTATTCTCCTACATGAACTATTGTAATAATTGGTATTTTTTTATAAACCATTGGTAGTGGACTACTAATTTTTACTCACATCCTACTCAGGCATCCATTACAATTGGGTACCTGAGAAGCTCTCACTATTTTATTGTGGGCATAAGTTTGGGATAATGATCGGTTTGAGTATTTTTTTTCTCGATTATGATTACTCATGTGGTATTAGATGAATTTATTGGTTTGTCTCAGTGATTCTATAGATCCTTTTTGTAGTTTATTTTATGTTGGTATGTAATGTAACCAGCCCAGTGGGTAGTTGGTTTTATGTATGACATGGACGTTCATGCCTTTATTTCATTTCATTTTATTATAGAATGTTTCAATTTTAGTTTATTTATTATTTATACATAATCTAATGTTTATGATGTTTGGTTATTGGATTTTGGTTATGCACACTAATATAGAGGTATAGTCTCTTTATAGATCCACATTAGACCCCTATTTCTAGTCGGTAGCCTCTTGAGTACGAGGAGGTTCTCCTGAGGTCATGTGGCACACTGGATTGGGGAACCGGTTTAGTGGCACTAGGATGGTACATTAAATTGTGAATGTATTTTCTAGATATTTTTGTAGAGAAAGTGGGTTAGTTTTTACTGATATAGTTGGAAGTGGTGGCAATGTGTAGTGATGTTACTCTGGTTATGGTTGTGAATTGTGAGAGTTTCATATTAACATGGACCCCTTAAGTTGGGATTGTGTGTGGATACCTATATATACATAATTTATTTTCCTATGATTTCTTTATACACCCCACTCATGTTGTAAAACCTTACAAATGCCCAAAGGTTTTATGTTCTAAGTGTTTTCCCCAATATATAGGTTAGTTAGTATGGACGGTTGGCTACCCCATCTTACTCGCTATACCTTTGGGAATATCACATAGTGATATTAGTATAGGGTGGGATTCATTCATAGTAGTAGGAGGGAATAAGTTTGAAATACTTCATGTTCATGATACCCTATAGGGATGGATATGGATGTGGTAATGATAGGATGTAAATAAGGTTTTATGATGGTGTTTGTGAATGGTCATAGGATAGAATGATGTTGTTGTACTTCATATTCATTATACCTTACTATTATAGTTAGCAGTGAGCAGATAAGATATGGATATATGGTTTTAGATATGGATTTAGATATTTGGTTATTGATTAATGTCAACATGGGATGTTGGGCCTTATGGGAGGCTAGGGTAGGCAAGGTTTTGACCTATCCACAACAAATATATACTTATTAAAGGGATCGAGCTCAAGATGTTTGAAGTTGGGGCATGAGAGCATAAAATCGGTGCGGACTTTTTTTAGGGTGAATTTTATTATATTCCTTGTTATTATTTTATTATATTAGATACAATATTTATTGATTATGACTTGGTATGGTAGTGTTTTATTTGAATTTCTAGGTTATTATTGGTTATTTTGTTTATTCACATATGTATTAGTTTTATCCTTCCATATTAACATAAGATATCTTGAGTATGATACCACTTAGTATAGATGTTATGCTCATCCCTATATATATAATATTTTTTATGTTCCCCAAGTAATCTTGGTGAATAATCTAGGTAATCCTAGATTAGAACTATGGATTCACTATGGAGTCACTACCTTAGACATTTTTTTCATTTTTTTTATTGGGAGGCTTGTAGTTTTCTGGAATATTCATGCATTATGGTATTAATTATTATTTTGTTTTATTCATGTTATTTTATTTATTAGTGGTTTTATTCATGTATTCCTGAGATATATTAGGGTAAATCCTCCCATTTTCATGTTTTATAACCTTGGTTCTAGTTTCTAACCTAGGACCTATTGGATACAGGACTCAGGGTGTCCCTCTTGTCTTTAATACAAGCCTGAGAGGGGTTCCCATTTGGGATAGTTCATAAATTTCATCCTCAAACTACATAATAGTGTGATCTTTTACATCATGGCATGGAAAACCACATCATATCTTTTCCTTCTCCTTCACTAATCATGTTCATTAATCTTTTATTAAATCATGGTTCTTCAAATCATCATGATATTTAATCACTGAATTCATGAACAGTGTCATCACATTTAATTATTCTTCCAAAACTTAAACTTCTAAAACTCCCTGTTAACTTTTATAAATATCATATTTTTCACTAACTTTATAACCCTTATATATCACCCTTGTCACTAGTATTACCTTTATATATCAAGCACATTACCTTTATGTATCATAGTGTGATCTGATAATAATCTAAATTATCTATTTGAAATACTTTTATGAGTTAGATATTTGACCTTTACATATTATAGTCTGCTCCGAAAATTTTCCAAAATATCTATTTGAATTAATCTTACAAATCATATATTTGAACTTTATATATCATAGTGGAGTTATGTACTTTGAAAAAATTCAACTATATGCTCAGGGTGACCACTAAACATTTTTCATAATTTCAAATCTACCATTATGTATCTTCTATAACCATGTTATTTCAGAATTTAATCTTCTATAGACTTCCTTATTCCTAAATGTGCTTCATCAAGAAATTACTAATTAGTCTAAAATAAGCTTCAATAATATCTAACACGTAAAATATGTCACTAAACTATTTTAACACAATGACCATTTATTCTTATAAAAGTACACAAAATTGGTTCATGATATTTGAAACCATATTATACTTCTTTCATGGCTCTATTTATGCTTCTTTAATATCATGGAAGATGGATTTATTCTTTCAAAACACCCATTTTATAGTTTTAATCTCATATAGAGTAATCTTATTCCTACGTGAGTCACCTACAACCTATTTAATCATACATATCATCTATATTTTTATTTTATTATTATAAAGTTGTTGAAACTTTCTTAAAACTATTAAAAACTTTTATAAATCTTCTATAGACACTCAAATTTATTCTAAAATAATCTATAATGACTTAGGAAATTATCTGAATATTTCCAAATCTCATCAACTTCTTTTCTAAGGCCTTACAGCATATGATTACTCTCCTTTAGTTCTTAAATAGATCTCCACTAACTTAAAAACTCAAACTTATATCTCAAACATCTCTAATAATTTTCTAGTTTATATTATCAATATATTTTAGTTCCCTTTTGGATTAATAATACATGGATTTATTGTCAATATTTCTTCCAACCATTTAACTTCTTTAATCACAAATTTTAAATCTTTTCAATAGCTAAATTCTGAGATTTACAAGGAACATATTTTATATAGTTCTTTCACCTTTAATAATCTCTTTCCTTTGATTCTTATTAATATTATCTCTACAATCATCTTATATTTGGTGCGTTAATCCATAGACATTCTCTTCTCAAAAAATTATTCTTCCAAGCAATATCTTACTCCTTCCAGCTTCTTTATTCATTGGGATCTTCCTCCATCACTAAACTAATGCATATATTAAACTTACTTACTATTGAAAAATTGAAAAAAAAAATACAAAAAATGTAACTTTTATTCTACAATCCAATAGGGTGCTTCAACTTAATCTCACATAGAAATCTCTAATCTCAGTTTCACCTTACACAACTCATGAAACATGGAATAAATATTACATATCCCTTTTACACAAATTTAATTGGATAAAGATCTAAGAATTTGAGTTTACTATTACATAAATAATAAGAAAATGGTTTTAATTATATGTATCCAATATAAAAAAACCATTTAATCATACAAAACTACCAAATTATACCAAATTTTATCTCAATCTTATCTAGAAAACTTCAAATATACTCACACTTCCTCTATCCAATGGCCCAAAGGCCTTCATTTTTTATTGATTTTTTGATAATCAACCTTTTAAGGGGTGAGGTGGGACCTTTACAAGGCCTGTAGGCATAAGTATTACATGGATTGTATCCCTTAGAGGAATTCAGTTCCCATAGGCTTCAAACATTACATATAACCTAGACTAACAACTTGGAACTGCTCCTCCCTAGCATCTTCATCATGATATCAACTCTCCACCTTTGCATGGATCTTAGGCTAGGATTTCCCATACAACATAGGCTTGTCCTGATGGGAGGTTCCATACCCTCTCATTCTTGCAATCCATTTATCTTCTACTATTATGAAAGCACCTTCCTCATACTCCTTATGGAGCTTGTTTCTTGTAGGTTGTCTGGTTTTCATCTGCATATAAGATGGCCCGAAGGCCTTGAGGTGGCCTGAAGACTTTGAGGTGGCCCTAAGGCCTTACTAACCCAAAGTTCATGGTGGCCTGAAGTCCTTAAAGGACTCGGAGACTAAATCCATGGCTCGAAGGCCCAAATAGGGTAATATTCTTGGATGCTACAGTTACAAATAGTACCTGATACAGTTCCCGCATCAGTGTCTTCTACAGTACTGCTATAGTACCTGCTATAGTACTTCTATAGTACCCAAAAATTATCTCATGGGTCACCTGAATGCACTTAAGGAGTCCTCTCCAACTGGTCTAAGGCTCATATGCCTCACACCTTTTCCAAAACTAGAATATTCTTAACTAAGTTCATTTATAACCTTCCAAAGCTAAATGCTCCTTCACACTCTAAAACATGATATTATCTTCAAGTCAATATCCAACCTAATATTTCTTTATCACGTGACTTCTCCAAGTGGAGAACTATAAGTTCTCCAAGTAAAGTACTTCCTATTATCATTATTCACTTTATATAAAAGTACACTAAGCCTTGTTCATCACTATACTCTATGATACTAGTGATTTAAAAAAAATCTAGCACCAAACACTCCTATGATTTCAACACTAAAATACAAATAGAACACTATAAATATTATATGATCATGTTATGATTATTTAGTGTAGGTATGTTTGGATTTGGTTGAAAAATTTCACCATAAAGGATAATATTTTTCCATAATTATTTCATAAATATAAATTCTTAAATAATTGAGGCTTATAAGGAGGGAGTTATGTCAGAACATAAGGTATTAAAACATTAAGGATATTTTCATTCTATTATGAGGAACAAGTGATAAAAATATGTTAAGTTAGTTTATGAATTTTGAGGATCATTATAAAACCTTGTGTTTTTATGAGCTGGTATATTCAAAAGGAATTTAAATTTTGAATTTTTAGTAGCGTTTATTTTGATAATAGAGGTTCAAATTAGAATTTCAAGTGCTTTAACATGTCAATGATGTGTTTTTGGTTATGTAATGATTCTCGGTCAGTGGTTTGGGTGATTAGGTGAGCATGTAAGTGGGTTCATAGAGATCCATGTGTTGATTTAGGGTTTTATAATACATACCATGCCACATCCTTTGGAATTTCAATTTGGCATGGTCTATGTAATTTTTTATTTTTTATTTTAAGGAAGGATGCTATACCACATCCTAAGGGGTTGTGTTTTGGTGGTTTCTATAGGTAAAACCATGTTGCAACTCCTAGGGATACGTTGCAGGAGTGATCAGGAGGCAACGGTGTGTGATTTCTAATGGGGGTGGGTTGCACTGCAACCTAAGTTCCACACTATAGTGTGGCTCTATTTTAGGGAAACCCGGGATAAGGACCAAATGGTCATGTTATGGTGTTGTATTTTGGGTCCAAACCCTACCATTTGTGGTCCATACATGCCACAACTGAGTAAGAGATATAGTATGGTGGCCTAGAACCAAGGTTACATAGTATAGTCCTCAGGACCATTCCTATCCCTTTGTGTAGGGTGGTTTTTTTAGTAGGGGTTGGTCGGTAATTTCTCAATCATCTTCCTTCATTTTTAGTGGAATAAAGTAGAATTGGGTCACCATTATTGTAAAAATCTACCCATCCCTACCCTCATTCGATCCTCTATGGTGGGGGATGGTTCTTGGCATGTTTCCACATAAATTTTGGATATGTTCATCCTCCTCGTTCCTTATTGATTCCACCAAGAAATTCTTCATTATCCTTCATACTAATCATTAGCCTCTAGTGTATGGGGAGGCACACTAGAGGTTATATAATTCACTGATCTAGACACTATGGGAGTGGTATTAGGTCAGGGTCTTATAGAGTGGTATCAAATCATTTTTTTATTTACCTTATTATTTGGGATACGGTATATAGTAATTAGGAACATGTCAGATCTTGTGATTGAATTAATGTTGGGGAATTACAAACACCTTTTATAGTGGAATTTATAGGGTACTAGGGATATGGGATTATTATTATTATTTTCCAATTTTATGGCATTGTTATTTCACTTAGTGAGAATAACTTGGATTTTGGATTTATAATTTGTGGTTTTTGGATCTTGTCTCATTTGGAAAGAGTCGTGTATGCATGTATCATTATTACAACTTGGGATTCACATGAAATGTGCATGATGGTATGTTATTGAATTCATTGATGAAAAATGATTTTTATATTTAATGTTTCAATAGAAGATAATAAGGTATTTTCCAATATAACTTGTTAGTTGAATTATACTTAGATGAGCTATGGTATATTTTATTTTGATGATAGTTCATGTGTATTATATGGAGGCATGTACCTTATTAGTGATTTTACATTCCCTATCTTTAAGGTATGTATAGTTTTACCTAATAGGTTAGTATAGTTATTGATTACTTAGTAATGGAACCTATATGGGTGTTATTTAAAGAGGATCAGTTACTAAAAGTGCCAATAAAAACCTATATAGTGTTTTCCCATATAGCTTCTTATTATCATTATATTTAATTTAACTATATGAATATGTTCTACCTAATATGAATCATATTAGGGCATTGTTGTTTAATATTGAGGGATGATATAACGGTCCTCGAGGGGATATCCCCGTTTATTGATACCTGATGAGGATCGGTGCCTTGGAATGGATGGTGGATTTGGCATGTGATGTCAGATATGTATATATGAGATCCCTTGTGTGGGTGTTTAGGCACATGAGTTACCTTTTGGTATTGACATGGGAGAAGATATTTTTCCCCATGAGTAGTTACCTATCTAAGGTTTGGTTTATGGAATATGTGGGAGAGTATAGTGCCTTGAGATATAGGTTAGGATGTTAGAGAGTCAAGTGTTATGATTGATAAGAAGAATATTTTTAATATTTTTTCTTATAGTTATTGTTGTATACTAGGGTTACCCAAGAGAGAGTTTTATCTAGACTTATGAGTTCCTTTAGAGATGAGAAGAATAAATGAATGGTTTTGGTTGAGAATGATTTAAGGGAGGTGTTGTTGATTACTTTTTATAGGCATGTGGGATAGTGTATAATGTCCTGGAAATTCCATGTAATTTTTTTTTAAAATTATATGGAATTATTTCGAGACCAGTCGCTGAGACGACATGCGATTCTAAGGCCTCAAGTGCCAAGAATGGTCCGTCGAAAAATGTTATGTTTTAAATAGCTTGCGTGATTGGTTCTCCTAAAAAAGTGTTATAACTCTTAAATTGGTACCTAGATTGGAAATCCAAGGGTACCATTGTGTTCAGGATGGCATTTTTACCCTATGCGCGGCTTAAGTGTAGTCGGAACAGGCCTCCAATGAGAAAACCCAAAAATAGAGTAACCGTAAATAAAATTATTAAATAAAATTATTTTATTTTTAAAATGCTTGTAACTCACTAACTGTGACTCGGATTGAAAATATGAGACCATTGTTGAGCTCATGAGGGAATTCTTTCCTTAGGCAGAGCCTAACATTGGCCGCCACAAGTTAATAGTGGAAAGTGGTTTTTGGCCATAAATAAAATAATTGAAAAAAGTTATTTTATTTTCAAATACTTATAACTCATAAACGGTAACTTCTATTGGAAATATGAGAGTACCGTTGAGTTTATGAGGGTATGCTTCCCTTAGGAGGATCTTAATATTGGCCGACGTAGGTCAGCTGTGAAAGTGGGTTTTTGGGTTGTGACCATAAATAAAATAATTTAAATAAAATTTATTTTATTTTTGAATCCTCATAACTCAAAAATAGTAACTCTGATTAAAAATCTGAGACCACCATTGAGTTTTTAATGAAATTTTCTCCTTAAGCAAGAATTCTCCTCAACCGGCCTAGGTCAAGGGAGAAAGGAAGTTTTTGAGCTTTTTTTTAAGCGAATTAAAATGGCGCGCAAGCGTGGTTTTGGAAATTTTTAAACTAATGCCCAGATTGAAAATATGAGGGCCCCATTGAACTCAGAATAGCAGGATTCTCTTAGAACATACCTATTTTTGACTGGTAAGGGTTGACCAGAAAAGTTAATTTTCATAATTTTCAAAAAAAAATAACTTAAAAGGTAATTTTATTTATTTTTTCCAACCATTGGGCGGTGGCATGGCGGCGCTGTGGTGCGGAAAAAAAGTGACGATGGGTCTCATTAAATGAATCTCAATAATGGATCATAAACGTGTAGCATAATGACGCATTAAATGAAGAGTAACAGATTTGTTTTTTCATAAATGAAACAGCATAACGATGTGATGACGTAGCATAACAAAAACGCTACGATGTGTTTTATTTTAATGGGTTAATGTGTTGGAGAAATCAGGATCAATGGGTAGAATTTCTCTGATGAACCTACATTGAGAATTATCTCCAATGAAGAATGAAAAACGCCAGAAAATCACTAGAGACATCGACGCACTTCGAAGAATGGGACCAAAGAGCGTCGAACTCCAACAGAACTTGAATCTTCGCAGTCGGATCGCTTCCACAACGAACTCCAACACGGTAGGGGATATTTTGTTTCGAGTTTTCCCCATCCTTTTTCTGAAACAACGAATGTGGATCAACACATGAATAGGTTGATCTTCAGATCTCTCATTCTTATAGGAGGGTGTTTTTATTGGGTTTTCTATATCGGGATTAATTATTTATCGATAGAACCTCAATCCCAAACCTTCCCATGTTTAAAACTCTAACGCCAAGGGTGCGGGCTGACACAAACAAGGCATGAGCCCCTCTGCCTTGTGACTTCTTCATGCCTGAACCTTCAAATTTGCAGCAAGAGTTTTTTTAGGCCTTGGAAGGGAATGCAGCACCCCACAAAGGCCGCAGGCATAGACGGCATGAAGAACGGACATATACAGTTGTGATTAGTAAGAAATTTAGAGTCTAAAATGATAAATTTAATTTTTGGTGAATAGTAAATTATGAATAGTAATATTTCCCTTATGAACAGTAATATGACCAATGGAATAGTAACCTCACTTAAGAAATTATAAATATAACTTAGGAATCTTGAATGGTAATGTGATATAATAGAATAAGTAAATAACTATTTCAGAAATTATTAGTTAAGTATTAGTATTTTTTCGTGTAAATAGTGATTTTAATTAAAAATTAAATATCACATGTTTATAAAATTATTTTCATTAAATGGATTTCATTTTTAAATTTAGAATATCAATATTAGGCTAGGTTGAATTTATGAGATTTTTATAAAATGTTTTGTTTTTTAGTGAATAGTAAAAATACAGTTTTTGAGTTTTCGATGTGTTTTATGAAACCATGATGATGCAATATGTAATTTAAAATTATGGTCGAATCAATTGGATTAAAATATGTTATTATGTGTCCCAAGGGTAAAATACCATGGGAAAATACCATGGTAAAGCCTGTGCTTTTTCAAATACCACTAATGAGGTGTCCCTTGAGAATTAATACAATATTCCTTCAGTTTTGCTATAAATACCAACTAATTCCTTCATTAATTTCATTAAAAATTACTCCTAAATTAATATCTTGTCTTTTTACCTCCCAAGTATTGCTCCCAATGTTCCCTCAGGCCCTCTAAGTTCCCAGCTTTCAAGTTTTTGAAGTTACTCTTCAAGGTAAGGGAACTTTTCACCCTCTTCTTTTAGTAAAGACATATTTTATGTTATGTCTTTTAAATTTCTATTTTCTTATTCTCGGGTATATTATTATGTATCCTTTTTTTAATTTTATCTAAAAATGATGAGAGACCCTTTTCTCTCTCATCAAATTATTTTATGAATTTTTGAGTGACGTCGTTAGGCTGTCGAATTTTTGTAAGGGAATTCTCAACGTCACTTTTTCCATTCAAGTTCTCTTCTATGTGGTATGTCTTTCAAGTTTCCATACCATGTTCTTATCTCCATGTTATTTTGTCCTTATATTTTATTATGACTCTATTATTAATGGGTTGCCCTTTTCCCCTCTCTTTTTAATGTTTTTTAAAACCATGTTGCATAATCGTTATGCTGCAGAATTTTTGTCTCAAAATCCCTCTCTTTTACACAAGAAATTCTATTATTATATTTATGTGAATAACCAAACCTATTTAATATCATCGGATGTTCATCAATACATATAAATGATATATTTTATTCTTCAATTGACATTCATAAAACCCTCATTCCCTTTCCAAAGTGCACCCCATTTATATAAATATGCAACTTTAAAATCAAACACATATAAAACTCATTTAAAAACCAATTTCACACAACACAAATTAAAAGAAGAACACATTAAATTAATTAGGCAAGCAAAATATTTATCCAAATAAAGGTTATTCATGGAATAACCAACCTTTGATGCTTAATTTCCCAAAAATTGGTGAGAAACTCCAATTGCGCTACAAACGCACCACATGAAGATCAAATTGAACACTAAATCAAACAATTGAACCAACATTAATAAGAATTAACCCTAAATATAACATCCTACCTTCTCAAAACCTAAAAATTCAAATAAATATGAACCAAAACCCTATGGAAGGAAGGATAGGGGCTTACTGGGGGAGGTTTGTGCACCAGAGGAGAGCAGAGCACCAACAATGAGGTTCATGGAGGAGTCAGCTTGTTCATGTATGCACCAGAGAGAAAAAGGGTGGGTTCGCGTGTCGGTAGGGTGGTTAGTAGGGGGAGGGAGGCTATGTCTGGTGGGGTAGCATGAGGGAGGGGAGACCGTCAGATGTGGGAGGGAAGGGGTGCTAGCCAGGAGTGCACAGGGAGGTGGTTGGGCAGGCACGATGTGAAGGGGAAGGGGGGGAACTGGCCAACCCTAAAAGAAATACAAGGAAAATAAAAATAATAACAATAATATAATAATAATATTAAGTATAATAATAAACTTAATAAACTAAATAATAATATTCTAATCAAATTAATAATATTATTATTATTCATAATAACAATATAATTAGTATTATTATTTTTGAATCATTTCATTATTATTTTATTTATTTATTTTTGAACATCGAGAAAGCCTTACGGCAACCTGGGTGAAGCCGTGCGGTCTTCCCAAACTGTGCTCTTCCCATGTGCTTGATGCTTTCATGCCTAGAACATGCATTTTTTTTAAATAAAATCTCAATAATTTGAGCTGGGGTTCAACCCGAACTACCCAATGCCAAGAAACTTAATAAAATAAATAATTTTAAAGCAGCGGGTGTGAAAATTATCCCCACCATTACACTTTCCGCCCCCAAAAAAGCCACAAAAAAGGCCTAACCCTGACGTAGACATCAATTCCCCCTTCCCAGTCCAAATAGATTCCTAAGAAACAACCAAAAATAAAAGTTTAGAACACTATCAACAAAGGAATAGACTTACAAAATAAACTCGGGAGACCCGAAATGGACTCCCCGCTAAGTGACGCCCGCCAAGTGACGTCCACCAAGTGACACCTAACCCCAAAAGTTAATTCACCTCCAGTTGATGATCAAAAGATAGAAACTTTCATAATTAACCATTCGATTTCTCAAGACAAAACACCATGAACACTCATGAGAAACTCAAACAGTTCACCTGAAATGAACAAAAAATCCTAATCACTGAAACAGGGAGGCCCGAACAGACTCCCCACCATAATAAACAAACTACACCTAAGTTGGAACTAGGACACTAACATGGGGAGACTCGAATGGGCTCCCCATCTCAAGTAATAGGCTAACACCATTTCATTTCAGTGGAACTTTCAGTGAGACCCACAGTGGGTCTTCCCACTATAAAAATTGGCAAGATTATTCAACTCGACTGCTTCTCTGTACGGACCAAGAACCCCCCCCCCCATGAGGGTAGGGGAGGGAATGGACCCATCCAATGGATCAACAATACCACCACTAACACATCCCAACAGTTTATTTCCCCTAAAATAATACAAATCCAACATCTCTTGATTTATAAGCATGGGCCATTAAAGGAATATCCACATTTAGTGGAACAAAACCATTTTAATTATAAGGAAACCAGACAATTATACCTTCTTATAACTAATGATAAACTCTTACACCAAAATGGGTCATGATGTGGAAATGAGTTCCTCCCACCTCCTTCCACCGAACAGAAATAATTAAAACAAAAAAAATTACACCAAAGGCTTAAACTATCTCCATATCCCATTCTAAGAATAGAACTTAGATCCAAAATTTAAACACCATTGGAGTTCTCCTGACTACATGCCAACTTCACTCTAAGTCCTATGGCTAGATATCTAATGATTGAAGCATTTCCTACCTCGCAGTCGGGCTTCAGAAACCCCCCGAACAAAACTCCTCCTACTGGTTCCAAAAACAACCAAACTTTGATCTAGACGACACCAATACACACAACACACTCCAACATTAACTTGCTCCCACATGACACTTTTACCAAAATAGGGGCTTAGAAGATGCATAATCACTTTTCCTTTCACTCTGAACAAGAAATAGTATAAGAAATAAAACAAGAAAGGAACCTTCACTCAGAATAGAGAAATTCATAGTTTCCCAAAGGAAGACACCCATCTTGTTAAAAAAGAGATTCTCGAAAGATTTCACAATCATCACCCTTGCGGTCAAGCTACAAAGTGTCACTGAACATGACCACTACAACTGATATGTACATTAAAAGAAGTGTGACCTTGAATAAAGTCCCATATATCATGAGATTCCTGCAAGTAGCCATAATAGCCTCTTATGACCATATTTTCCAAGACTAACATGAACATTTTCTAAAACGAAAACATCGAAAGATCCAAAGGCCCTTTTTATACATCAACCATCACCAAAATCTTCGAACTAATTACACTTTTCAACATTGGAATTTCTTTCACCACTTTCAGATAGGACCAACAAACTTAATGATGTCGAACTCCATAGTCAACAACCTAGGAAACCCAAGAGACCAAAGTTTCTTCCAACTCCTCACACATCCTCTCTCCTACTATGAGAGAATCCACTAGACCAAAAAACTAGAGGTGGATTCATATTCCAATTTTCAATAAGAATAAGTTTCTTACACTGATCAACTAGAGGATCCGCTCAAGGAGAATCACCTGTGGTTTCACATCAACTATGCACTAACTCATTATGGGGGCATACACTAGCTGATGAGGAGATCCAAGAACCCAATCAAACCATTTATATTTTAAAATTAAATTCCCACACTTCTCAAATAAGGTTTTTAAAAAATAATTTTTAGAACGGAAGGATTCACAAGATGATTCAAATGGAAACTACTGCTGATGGTAGATTCTGACATATGGTTGGAGGCCATAAGTCAGTCACACCACTGTTATGGAGAGTTTTCTAAGACAATGTCCCTAGCTCCACATCGCTTTCTAGAACCTGAAATCTCACAGATACCATTAACCCAACTCTCTTTTCATTTCACAGACATCAATTAACTGTAAGGGCCAAAGGACTCACTTGAAACCGACATCCCCTAGTAACTCAAGTCCCGCTACGAGGTGTGCTGGCCAGGCACCTTACTCGTAACCTAAACATTGAGTCCCAACAATCCTAGCTCCGGTCTACCAAGAATATTTCCCCAAGAACAACACTCAAAATAGAAAAACCTCCTCTGATACCATTTTTTTATGAACCAGGTCAGTTCGACCCTGAAAAGGTCACTCGATTTGATCCTTGTCACAAACCGACTCAAGTGATGGGTTTGGGGTCAACCCAGCTTGGTTCGTGACATCTAATGTGTGAACATACTTACTGAGAATATTGGATCACCTTTTTCTTATGTTTTCTTTCCCCATGATTCTAGGAATTATATTATTATTGATATTCAGGGATATGCTAAAGGGAATAATGGTGTTCTCAAAGAAAATTCAATGTTATATTTTAAGTTTGTAAATGTAATGAGAGATTTGAGTATGTATCTAGTTTACCATGACTACTAAACTATTCGGTCCTTTGGGATATTATATATTTTTTATAGTTCCAATGTAACAAACTAACCACCAAATTTTGGCTACAAGTTTTTGGGTATTTATAGATTGTATCAAATAAATTTTAGTAGAAACCTAGGGAACTAGATTTAGGAAATCATATATTACATATTATAACCCTATGAATCACTTTGATAATAATTCTAAGTATAGGATAACATCCTAAAGATTATATAAGATATAGATTTTGTGTTTTTATAAGAAATAAATTCCTATTTAGGTACTATAAGTGGATATGGTTTTGGGATAGATGCATATTGGGGTAATAACCCTAAAAAGAGTTGGTTTGAGTATATCTTGGTCATCATTCTGCTACATGATGAGTGTGCCCTTACTATGCACCTATTTTAACACTCCCCGAGGATATTCTTGGGTTAATTTATATTTTCTTTATGAGCCATCATGAAGGAATTGAATAGATTATGATCATAGATGGCCTATGTTAAAATTAATGTATCATAGATTGAAAATAAGGTGTCATGATTTATACATCTTGTAAATGATTTTTCATAATTATGATTATTATTTATCACAATATTATCTTTTTAGTCAATGTATGGAACCAGGAGGAATGATATTAATGATAAATTTTATGGAAAATGTGGTGATTTTAAGAAACTAAATCTGATAATTACTTAAGTAAAATATATTTTTATTGTGCCTAATAAGTTATCCCAATATATGATTAATGACCAATACCTTAACTAACTCTTGGACTCATAAAATAATATTATGATAGAGTCTTCTAAGATCTTGGGTAGTGGAGACCATGAAGGAAATAAGTATCAATTTAATTTATATTAGAAATGATGAAATATACACCTAGGAGAATGTATCAAAGGAATAGGAAAATGTTTTATGTGTGGAAAATAAGAGGATAGAGTAATGAATTGCTAAGGAAAAGTGAGGAGTTCAATAAATAGAAATAACTTTTATCCTAGAGATCCATTTATAGTTTTTTGTCTAAAATGTGTGGAACCTGGTAATTATCTGAGTCAATTCCCTCCTTTAAAGGATAAATCCTAACTAGTGAAGGACCTATGTTATAAAAAATCATTTGAGTAAAAGGGTTGAACTATTTATGTTTTAGGATTTAATAATTATGCTCTTGTAGTATTTTTATCAACGGTATTTTGGTTATAAAAAATAAAATATCTAAGGATTGGGTTAATTTTTGGAAGGATATATATATATTAATATAAGATTAATTTAAGATTTATGGATACCATAATGGGTTTATCAGTTTAAGGTCGCTCATGAGCTCAAAGTCTTAGACACCCCTTTTTGAGGGTTTAAGGGATGGGATTTTCATGTGTTTAATGACATTTTAGGGTATTTTTTATTAGGTTGAGGTATATGTAACCCTTAGGTTAAACATGAAGTTTTATTTTACATATAATTCTATTTTAATAAGTTTAAAGTAAATGATAACCTTTAGTATTAATATGATCTTTGATTTTAATGAAATAATAGTCAATTAAGATTATTTTATTTTATTGTAAAAAAGTTGTATAGAAAACCTTAGTGGTTAAAAAGTGATTTCATGATAAATTTCATTTTTTAGGATGTTCATCATATTTTTTAGAATGTTATAGGAATTATATTAATATAGTTTTATAAAAAATACAACTAGCATATTGGGTGACAACCCGTCATATTTGAAAAGGTTGTGGGGATTGAAACAATAATTGAAGAGTGACAAGGGTACAGTGCCTACCATTAAACAATTTTATGTTCTCGTTAATATGACATTGTTTTAACTTAAATTATTTTATGAATAATAATTAAGTAGATCTTTTGGTGTTACTATTGACTTTTATAGATTAATGTGTTATATTGGAAAACTTGTTCTAACCATTTTGGTTTTTATAAATATTTAAAGACATACATAAGGAATTTTAACTATTATATAGATCTTATGATTCATTAAAAGTTGATGTTAGTGCTTCAGGAATAAAAAATTCATCTTGGATATTAATTTTTGAGAGTAAGAAATGAAGTTAAAATTGATCGAAGAAAAACAAAAGGATGAAATTGTTCCTATGAAATAAAAATATATCAAGTAACTGTATGTGTTGGGGTTCACTATCTTTATATTAAAAAAATCCCTCAACTTTTGGAAAATGATCTTCAAATAAAAATGTTATTAATTTTTCTTCATTTCTAATGAATCAGTGGTCTTTTTCATACCTCATTGGTTTAAGGTTTTATTATCATTAACCTTCTCTTTCTCATTTACTGTATTATGATCAATGATCTATATCACTATCCATAATTATTTATGTATTATACGTTTCTTTCATGTTCATATTTTCACTTCCCACTAGTTTTTTCATATTTTGAAACCTAGTTATGTGTTATTCTGAATGACCTTTATAATTCCCTATCACTCTTATCAAGAGTATATTGTGTTAACCATTTTTACGATATGGATGTAATGACCTGAACATTTGAATAATATTTGTTTCCTGATTTTATTTTTTAATCAACAAAATTATATCCTTTTATTAATGAAGTGAGTATAATTAAAATGAGAATTTTGGGTTTCAACTGTTATATGACTGTTGGTCAATATGATCATTGGAAACTATACTCCTAACGTTATGATTATTTTTAAAAAAAATGATCAAGGTTAATTAATACAAAAAGAAGAGTCGATGGCCTCATCTAGTAGACTCAGTCCATACGAAGCCCATATTTCGGAGCTTGGGAAGGATTTAGCATCATTGGGCTTTGCTCTATACCAAGCCCAAGTCGAGCTTCAACATGTTAATCTTTAACGTAATCGCCTTTAGGAGAATTTCAAGCTGATATAAATCACCACTCGGGCAATGTGGTTTGAGCCACCCCAAGATTCTATCAGCATTACACACCTTACTCTTAGGTACTATGTAGGTGTTATAAATGGATATGTAATGAGGCCTTAGTTACTTTGTGTAATCCTTTTGTATAAATAAAATTGTTATTTCTTATTATGGTAAAAAAATAAATTTCAAATATAAAAATAAATATAGGATGGATTTTTAGAAGTTTTGTATTATTTATGAATATTGGAAAAAATAGTATTTGAAAATATTTTTTTATACTTAAAATAATTAATAATGTGAAATGATTTTCAAAAAATGGACATATACAGTTGTGAATAGTAAGAAATTTAGAGTCTGTAAAGATCAACTTAATTTTTAGTGAATAGTAAATTATGAATAGTAATATTACCCTTATGAACAGTAATGTGACCACTTAAATAGTAACCTCACTTAAGAAAGTATAAATATAACTTAGGCATCCTGAATGGTAATGTGATATAATAGCATTAGTAAATAACTATTTTAGAAATTATTAGTTAAGTATTAGTTATTTTTTGGGTAAACAGTGATTTTTCTTAAAAATATCTCATATTTAGAAAATTATTTTCATAAAATTGATTTCATTTTTAAATTTAGAACATCGATATTAGGTTAGGGTGAATTTATGATATTGTTAAAAATGTTTTATTTTTTAGTGAATAGTAAAAAATAAAGTTTTTGGGTTTTCAGTGTGTTTAATGACATCATGATGACGTAATATGTAATTTAAAATTATGTTCAACTCATTTGGATTAAAATATGTTATTATGTGTCCCAAGTGGCCAACACCATGGGAAAATACCATGGTTAAGCCCATGGTTTTTTAAATACCACTAATGAGGTGTCCCTTGGAAATTAATACAATATTCCCTCACTTTTGCTATAAATATCAACCCATTCCTTCATTAATTTCATTCCAAATTTAACCTCAACAAATATATGGTCTTTTTACCTCCCAATAATTCCTACCAAGGTTCCCAAAAGCCCCCTAAGGTCCCAACCTTCATGTTTTTGAAGTTACTCTTCAAGGTAAGGGAACCTTCCACCCTCCTCTTTTAGTCAAGACTTATTTTATATTATGTCTTTTAAATTTCCATTTTCATATACTAGGGTATGTTATTCTATATATTTTTTGTTTTCCATTATATTTCCAAATGATGAGAGACCCTTTTCTCTCTCATCAACTTATTTTCTGAATTTTTGAGCGACGACGTTAGGATGCCCAATTTTCATATGAGAATTCTCAAAGTCACTTTTTTCCATTCAAGTTATATTTTATGTGGTATGTATTTCAAGTTTCCATACCATGTTCTTATCTCTATTTTATTCTATCCTTATACTTTATTTTGAATCTCTTATTAATGGGTTACCCTTGTCCCCTCTCTTTTTAATATTTTCTAAAACCATGTTGCATAGTCGTTATGCTGCAGAACTTTCATCTCAAAATCTCTCTCTTTTTCTCAAGAAATTCTGTTATTTTATTTATGTGAATAACCAAACCTATTTCATTTACTAGGGTATTCATCAATACATATAAATGATATATTTGATTCTGGAATTGACATTCATAAAACCCTCATTCCATTTCCATAGGTTATAAATGATATAATGATCATGTTTTTAAGCACTTTTTCAAATGCCATGATTTTGATATAAAACCCATATATTTTATTATCTATGGGTTATTTATGAAATGTTTTATTATATCTATGTGTATCAGATGAAATTAAATACATATTAAGGGTACGCTCTGATATCACTCCAATGCATTCAGTAAATAAATTAATCTCTAGAGATGATAAGTTTTATGATACCTTGGTGAATACCTTGGTAATTTTTATGATACCTTGGAGATGGACCTTGGTGATATGATATAAAATGTCTAAATTAATTATTATATCCACATTTTCAAGTTACTTTTTCAAGTTATTAATATTATGATATGCCTCTTTATCATTCCTTTATGATAATCCCCATGTTCTTATTGATATCACTCAAGTTCACATATAAATTGTTTCACTTGTTTTCCTTATTGGGCCTTCTTCTCACCCTTTCCTTTGATATATGTCTCCTTTTATGGTATTTATTAATCGTAATTAGGATGAACTTTTAAAGAATCCTTTCAATAGGATTAAAATAATGTTATATATTTTCATGTATTGTGTACCTTTTTTCCAAGACACTAGACTTTAAATATCCTCTATTTTTAAAATGATATGAAAATTTATGTATTAAAAAGGTAGGATGCCATAGTTAACTGTGATTCCTTCATTTTTTATAATTATCCCTAAGAAAGAAATTTATTGTAAAAAAATTCACCGAGGGTACTGTAGCAATACTGTAGCAGGGCACTGTAGCAGTACTGTAGCAGCGGCGGAACTGTAGCAGCAGCGACACTGTAGTGACGGAGGGACTGTAGCAGGTACTGTAGCAGCGGCTGTATTGTAGTAGGTACTATAGCAGCGTGGGTACAATAGCAGTACTGTTCACCGAGGGGTCCTTTGGGCTAAAAAATGGGCTTTCAAGCCTTGTATTTAGGACACTTGGCCTTGGGCATTCGGGCTATGCTATGGGTCTCCCTCTACCCAGTCTAAAGAGGTATTTGCTTTAAATAAAAAATTGAGGCTTCAGCCCCAACCTTAAAAAAACTTTATTCATCAAATCCATAAAAATAGAAAGTGCATTAGTCAGTCTGAAGGGCACAACAACAAAATCATAATGCATATATCTTGATCAAAAGGCATTTTTTGTAATATATTCTTTGGCCACCCTCAATTGATGATAACCATATCAAAGATCAATCTTAGAGAAAAATTGAGTCCCACAAAGCTGGTCAAATAAGTCATCAATTCTTATAAGAGGGTATTTTTTCTTCATTGTGATCTCGTCCAGTTCTCTATAATCTATGATAGTTGTATTGATCCATCCTTCTTCTTCGCAAAGAGAACTAGTGCTCCCTAAGGAGACACACCCGGTCAGATAAATCCCTTCTCCAAAATATCTTAGAGTTTTTTATTTAATTCCTCCAGCTCCACATTTTCCATCCTATATGAGGTATTTGATGTCAGATGAGATCCATGTATGAGTTAAATGGAGAACACTTCCTCTATTTCTGGGGGAGGTCTGGGTAACTCATTAGGAAATATGTCAATGTATTCCTAGATGATGGGGACATTTTCTATTATTATACTATCATTTCCTTCTTTTTTTTTCACTGATAAAATCCATAAAGAAGGATACAGGAGGTTTTTGAAAAACCTTTCATGACTTTATAATCAATTAACCAAGTTAACTCGAAAAGGGGTCAAGTTTATCAGGACAATGGAGTGTGAGGAAAGTTTCCAAGAGTTGAAGAGGAGATTGGTTACTTCACTTGTGTTAACTCTTCCCTCAAGCGTAGAAGGATTCATTATATTTAGTGATGCATATCTAAAATGGCTTGGGTGCGTCCTCATGAAAAATGAAAAGGTGATTGCTTATGCATCTCGACAGTTGAAGAATCATGAGAACAATTATCCTATGCATGATCTTGAGATGGCTATAGTTGTTTTTTCTCAGATGATGTGGATGTACTATATTTATGGGGAGAAATGTTATATATAAATAGACCATCAAAGTTTGAATTATATTTTCTCACAAAATGAATTGAACATGATATAGAGGAGATGGGTAGAACTTCTTAATGACTATGATTGTTAAATTAATTATCACCCTAGAAGAGAAAACAAATTTGATGATGCATTAAGTAGGAAGGACCCAGTTGTTATGTCTATGATGAGGATATAAAGAGATTCCCTGATCCAAGACCTATTGAAAATGGACACGGTAATTATAAGGTAAGGGACACCATCAACCCTATCCCAAATGATTTATAAAAATTCATTACTAGAGAATATCAAGAAGGCTCAAAAAGAAGATCCTTTATTATAGAAGAAGTTTAAGGTTGTGAAGGATGGGAAGTTTCCTGAGTTCAATATTGATCAAGAAGGTGTACTAAAATTTCATACAAGAATATGTGTTCCATCTATTTTGGAAATAAATAAGGAGCTGATGGATAAATCCCATAGCTCTACTTTCACTATACATCTTAGAAGTATGAAAATTTATAGGGACCTCCGTGATCATTATTGGTGGGATGATATGAAAAGGGAGATTGCTGACTACACTACAAGGTACCTAATATGTCAGCAAGTGAATGCATAGAGACAACTTTCTAAAGGGGTATTACAACAACTACCCATACCAGCATGAAAGTGGGACAATATCACTATGGACTTTGTCACAGGTCTCCCAAGAACTTCCAAATGAAAAAATGTGATATGGGTTATAGTGGAATGTATCACCAAGTATTCTCATTTTATCTCTATTCGGGAAGATGTATCTCTTGATCAACTTGCCATGATTTATGTAGCGGAACTGCTAAGACTATATGGATTTCTACTTTCTATCGTATCTGATCATGATCCAAGGTTCACATCAAAATTATGGATAAGAATTCAAAATTATTTGAGTACCGAATTGAATTTTAGTACGGCCTATCACCCCCAAACTAATAGCCAATTTGAAAGGATTATTCAAACACATGAGGACATGCTTAGAACATGTTCAATGGAATTTAAAGGTGTATGGGATCAACATCTCCCATTAGTTGATTTCTCTTACAAAAATAGTTTCCAATCGAGAATTATAATGGAATCCTATGAAGCTCTATATGGGAAGTGATGTAGAACTCCTACTTGTTGGGATGAAGTTGGTGAGAGAAATCTTCTTGCACCTGATCTTGTGCAAGAGATGACAGAAAAGGTTCATGCTATACAACAAAACATTAAGGCTACTTAGATTCGGGAAAAAATCTATTCTAATAACCATCACAGGGACTTGGAGTTTGATTTCGGTGACAATGACTTTATTTGAATTTCACCTTGGAAGAGTCATGAGGTTTTGGAAGAAAATTAAGTTGAACCCTAGGTACATTTTCCCCTATGAAATCCTTGATCATGTAGGAGGAGTGTCCTATCGGCTTGCACTTCCTCCAAATATAGCACAAGTTTATGATGTCTTCCACGTATCCCTCTTGAATAAGTACATACATAACCCTTTACATGTACTAAATCCATAGGTGGTACAACTGGAACATGACCTCTCTTATAAGGAGCATCCAGTGGAGATCTTGGATCATAGAGACAAGGTTCTACGCAACAAGACTACCCACCTTGTTAATGTTTTGTGGAGGAACCAAAAATATGAAGAATCCACATGAGAACTAGTGTACTCTATGGGGTATAAGTGCCAACACTTTTTCTCCTCTAAGGGTACGATTTCAAATTTTGGGGATGAAATTTCTTAAGGGGGAAAATGTAATGACCTGAACTTTGAATAATATTTGTTTTTTTATTTTATTTTTTGTACTCAAGAGAACTATGTTCTTTTATTAATGAAGTGAGTATAATTAAAATGAAACCATTGGGTTTAGACTGTTATATGACCATTGGTCAATATGACCATTGGAAACTATACTCTTAACGTTATGATTATTGTTTATAAATACAAATGATCGAGGTTAATTAATATAGAAAGAAGAGTTGATGGCCTCATCTAGTAGACTCGGGTCATACGAAGCCCATCTTTCAGATCTTGGGAAGGAGTTAGCATCACTAGCATTTTCTCTAGACCAATCCTAAGCCTAGCTTCAACATGTTTAGCTTTAATGTAATTTCTTTTAGGAGAAGTTCAAGCTAATAGAAATCACCACTCAGGCAATATTGTCCGAGTCGCCCCAAGATTCTAGTAGGATTGCACACCTTACTCTTAGATCCTATACATGTGTTATAATGGGATATGCAATGATGCCTTAGTTACTATGTGTAATCCTTTTGTATAAATAAAATTTTTATTTCTTATTATGGTAAAAAAAATTAATTTCAAATGTCAAAACAATATAGGATAAATTTTTAAAAGTTTCATACTATTGATGAATATTGGAAAAAGAGTATTTGAAAATATTTTTTTATACTTTAAATAATTAATAATGTGAAATTATTTTCAAAAAATGTACATATACAGTTGTGATCAGTAATAAATTTAGAGTCTGATAAGATCAACTTAATTTTTAGTGAATAGTAAATTATGAAAATTAATATTACACTTATGAATAGTAATGTGACTAATGGAATATTAATATAACTTAATAAATTATAAATATGATTTAGGAATATTTAATGGCAATGTAATATAATAGCATAAGTAAACAACTGTTTAAAAAATTATTAGTTAAGTATTAGTATTTTTTGGGGTAAATAGTGATTTTACTTAAAAGTTAAATATCTCATATTTAGAAAATTATTTTTATAAAATTGATTTCATTTTTAAATTTAGAACATCGATATTAGTTTAGGGTGAATTTATGAGTTTTTTATAAAATGTTTTATTTTTTGGTGAATAGAAAAAATACAGTTTTTGAGTTTTCGATGTGTTTTATGAAATCCTAATTATATAATATGTAATTTAAAATTATGGTAGAATAATTTGGATTAAAATATGTTATGAGGTTTCCCAAGTGGCCAATAATATGGGAAAATACCATGAGAAATCCCAAGGTTTTTCAAATACCACTAATGAGGTGTCCCTTGGAAATTAATACAATATTCCCTCAATTTTGCTATAAATACCAACCCATTCCTTAATTACTTTCATTCCAAATTTCTCCTCAACAAATATATGGTCTTTTTACCTCTAAATAAGTACTCCGAAGGTTCCCTAAAGCCCTCTAAGGTCCCAACCTTCATGTTTTTGAAGTTATTCTTCAAGGTAAGGGAACCTTTCACCCTCCTCCTTTAGTCAAGACTTATTTTATATTATGTCTTTTAAATTTCCATTTTCTTATATTGGGGTATGTTATTATATATCATTTTTGTTTTCCATTATATTTAAAATTGATGATAGACCCTTTTCTCTCTCATCAACTAATTTTATGAATTTTTGAGCGACGTTGTTAGGATTCCGAATTTTCATAAGAGAATTCTCAAAGTCACTTTTTTCCATTCAAGTTCTCTTCTATGTGGTATGTATTTAAAGTTTCCATAAAATGTTCTTATCTCCATTTTATGATGTCCTTATACTTTATTATGAATCTATTATTAATGGGTTACCCTTTTCCCCTCTCTTTTTAATGTTTTCTAAAACCATGTTGTATAGTCATTATGCTGCAGAACTTTTGTCTCAAAATATCTCTCTTTTTCTCAAGAAATTCTGTTATTTTATTTATGTGAATAAACAAACCTATTTTATTTCCTAGGGTATTGATAAATACATATAAATGATATATTTTATTCTAAAATTTACATAAATAAAACCCTCACTCCCTTTCCATGGGTTATAAATGATATAATGATCATGTTTTTAAGCACATTTTAAAACTCCAGGATTTTGATATAAAACCCATCACTTTTATTATCTATGGGGTATTTATGAAATTTTTTATTATGATATATGTGAATCACATGAAAATAAAGACATATTAAGTGTTTTCCTTGGTATTTATCCAATTCATTGGATAAATAAATTAATCTCTAGAGATGAGAAGTTTATGATTCCTTGGTGAATAACCTTGGTAATTTTTATGACAACTTGGGGATGGGCCTTAATGATATGATAATGATTGTATAAATTAATTGTTATAGCCACATTTTCAAGTTATGTTTCATGTTATTAATATTATGATATGCCTCTTTATCATGCCTTTATTATATTCCCCATGTTCCTATTGATATCGCTCAAGTTCACATGTAAAATGTTTCACTTGTTTTCCTTACTGGGCCTTCTGCTCATCCTTTCCATTGATGTATGTCTCCAGGTTATGAGATGAAGTAATTTTACTTAGGATGAAATTTTCATAAATATTTTCTAGAGTATAAAAAATGTTATATTTTTTCATGAATTATGTTCCTTTTTTCCAAGACACTAGACTTTAAAGATCTTCTCTTTATAAAATGATATGAAAATTTATGTATTAAAAAGGCAGGATGCCATAGTGCAATTCAAAAATGGTATTCTCATATGGAAACCCCTTAATTTTTTAGAAAATGTTAAAATTTTGAGTATGTAATTAATTTAAAGTGATGATAATGTAACACCCTGATATTTTAAAAGAAGAACATTATACTCAATATCATATATGACACGCAACACCGAGCTTAAACTAACCAAAAAATATATTATTTAAATATGACTGTTAAAACCTAAAAGTTAAATTTGAGGTTATAAATAGGAGTAAATAAATTATTAAAGGTACATGTTTTCATGTGAATTAAATAAATTCATTGTTAATAAATTAATTTGAAATGAAAATAAAAAACATTTGAAATTAAATGAAATGTTTTTCTAAAAAACTATTTGTATGCCCACAGTGTGTTTTTGTATTAATAAATTAACTTTATCATTGTTCGTGAATGGTATTAATGAAATTTATATATTATATATTCAATAAAAAAATTATCATTAATCTAATATTTTTATGGAGCATGAGAGAAGAAAAAATAAATTTTATGCTTAAAACTGTTTTTTTTTTCTAAAAAAATGTTTTGTCATGATTTGTATGCTTATTTTAAAATTAAATTTTTAGTTGAAAAAAATAAAATTAATATTTGAAATCATCATTTCCAAATTATCTTATATTTAATTGTTGATAATTTTCTAAAAAGTTTAATTTTATCAATGAATAGTGAAAAATATTGATTTTTATTAGAAAATGTATTTTCAATTAAATAATTTCAAAAGGTTCCATTTTATTTTAAATGATTTTAAAATTAAAATCTGAAAAATTATATTGTTATTAATATTATTTATTTCATTATAATTAATTTTATTTTTAATTTTGATAAAAAAATGTTTTGTACTTCAAAAATCTTTTCTTTGAAAAACTGCATTTTCATCTTGCCTAAAAGTTTGAATTTAAATTAAATTTTGACACTTCTATGAATTTAATTTTGCAAAAAATATTAAATAATTTGATCATAATAATTAATATTAGGTAATAAAATAAACATAATTTTTTCATAATGAATAGTAAAAATAGTAAAAAATAAACTAAGAGTAAGATTGCCAATTAAACTTATCAAACTACTATTTTATAAACATATTTATACCTTATCCTATACAAAATTAAAATATAATCTCATTTTAAATAATTTTTATTTGGAATTTATTTATCATTTTTTATTCTTTTGGGAAGTTTCTAAATGGGTCTTCTCCCCCCACTTATAAAAGGATAACTACTCTTCTATTTAATACACACATCAAAGGCCTTTTTGTTTGGCCAATATTTTCCCAGATACCTCCCTTAAATCTCTTCCCATTTCCTAGATTCTACGTTTTGATCATAAAACCATCCTATGAAGTCTTTAGGTATAAATTTAAAGAGGTTCTCTAAAGAAGCAATATGGTTCTTAACCATGCATCTGTGTTTTATTTATTCCTCTACCCCATTCATGTATTCTAAAAATATGATAAAATAATAACAAAAATATATTCTATATAATTATATTTTATTATTTAAATTTCATAACCTATATTAATTCCCTCTTTTATCAAATGGGAAATGAAACTCTCGATCGTGTGTGTGGAAAACTATAGCCTCGCGAACCGATGTAATTAGTTTTCCATCACCACCTCTCATAGATATATATAATAATGGATTTAATGTATATATATTATATTTATGATATAATTATATTTTTTTAATTATAATATCACTTCTATATTATTACCTTCTAATCTTTTGGAAAATGATAACATCGCTTGTGCGTACGTGTGGACTACCGTCTCCACTAAGCAAGGTGATATGGTTTTCATTTTAGTTTGAAATGGATAGTAATAAGTATATATTTAATTAATATATTTTATATATATTATATATAAATGATTCTATATAGCTGAATTATTATTTACCTTTCATTAGATCTATCTATTAAAAAATGAAAATAATGTTCATGCGTAAGTACAACCTACCATCTCCATGAGTGGTGTAACTCGTTTTTCAATATATAAATTTTATGGATGAATAAAAATAAAAATATAATGAACATATATTATATTTATATATTTATTAACATTTTGGATATTATGGAACCCTGATAAAATTAAAATTACCAAAACTAATGAACCAAAACATACATGAAAAATGAAGCAGTTATTGCTCAGAATAATTTTTTTAAAACAAATAATTGTTAATAGACAGGTAAAAAAAGCTTATAAATAAATAATATATGAAATAATATATATATATATATATATTATGTCTCTATAATATATCTATAATAAGTATTAATTATTATACAGTTGGTTCTAATGTGTATGAAGGAAGTCGGTCCTAAGGTAAGGTTTTCTTGTCTCACTTTTATGTCCATGAGACATATGACATATTCATCACTTATTTAATTTTGTGGTGTATATAGTATCCCTTAGATATTTTATATCATTAATCTATTTATATTCATGGTATTTAATATTTCATTTGAATTTTTTTTTCATGGGGCTTAAGATTCAAAACTTACCAAAGTGGTAAGGGTTTATTTCACAATCTCATCATTATTCAGGGTGGTTTATGTTCAAGTATATTCTAGGAAAATTACTATATATTTTTATCTTAAACCCAATATATTTTCTTATCCTATAGTTATTTTTTATAATTATAATTTTTTCTTTAATTTTCCTATTTTATGTAATCAAAATATCAAAAAATGTTTTTAAGAAAAACAGACTTTATTTCCTCGTTAGTTGGTAATATTTCTCTTCAATATCCATTTTTTCCTTAAAAATATTCTTATAATGTTTCTAATATTCTCCAATTATTTATTAAATACATTTTTACCCATGTTTTTCTTTTAAAAAATGGTTTAAAATGAATCTTCCTGTCATTTTCTGAATGCAATACATTTTAATTTCTCTTTCAGAAATTTGAAAGGAATATTTATTTTAACATGTTTGGAATGGATATAATTTTCCCAAAATAATTAATAATCATGGATTTGAAGCTTCCTTTTAAAGTTTCTATAACTATTTTCAAATAAAAAAATTATTAATATTCTAGAAATTTTTATTTTTTAAAAGTGATCTTTAAAGTGAAAAGGGTATTTTCCTAAATAATGTTTTAATGATCTTGTTATGGTATTTATATTCATCAATGATTATAAAAATTTACTTTACTTATGATATTATAGGTATATGTTATAATTATACCATCCGTATTCTTTTTTTAGATGGTTTATTTTTGACTGGGGATGTACTATTTTGATATCATTCACTAAATTACTCTGGATGGTTTATGATTATGTTTAATTATTGGAAAATTATTAAAATTTCATATAATAGTTTTTTAATAAGAATATATACATTTATTATATTTCAGCCCTTTCATATGAGTAATTTGATGACTTAGTAAGTGATGTGAGGGTCCCGCTATATCCCCATGATGTATTAGTAGGTCTCATGAGACAAACTAGCTTGGGTGTTTGGTATAGGCCTTACCCATTTATGTAAGATGTATTAGAATGAGGCCTTGAAGTTATGTTTATAATTTTTAACATTATACATTCCTCCATTATGATATTATTTATTTATTTGCATGTAATTATCTAATTAGTTATGATGTTCATGGATAAGTTTCAAGCTCATGTGATCATTTATATGGAATTATTTGATCATCATTTATTCTTTACATATTATTCGTTGTGATCAAATTATTTGACCATAATTTATTTTATCATCATTGTTTTACCTCTAATCCTCTCTTCTATATCCTCCAAGTATAAGGTTCAATCTAAAAGGCTCCATTGGTAATTCTAGGCCTCCAAAAGGGGATACGCTCAGGGAAAAACGGCTCATGACTCTGTGCTAACTACAGCTTGGGAAGTGAAGTCACATATCATACCTAAAACTAAACTCAATAATTCAATATATAATTCCCTTCTTCCTAAATTTCATCATTTCCCTTTACTAACTATATATCATAACCAGGGTCTTCTCTGACACCTCATCACACCACTACCCCAAACTCACAAGTCAAAGGGACTCCTCCACCACACCTCAACACTAACCATTTGGGGTGGCACTAACACACCTGTATGATTTTTGGATCATGTCACAAGGACACATATCAATGAGGGAAGGTTTTCATATTCCTTTAGAGTTCAAAACTAAGTCAAAAATAACCATCCTAGGGCTCTACGGATGCCCCATGTTACCTTGGAAAAACCTCGAGCAAGAAGTGGAATAAAAGTAGTAGCTCACACCTATGTCTAAAAATTATACTAAAAATTATAAAGGAGATATATATCAGCTTTAAAATTCCTATGATCCTCTTGATTATATGCCTCTATGGCATACATATTTCCTTACCCCTATCCCCCATCTCTCTAAGCCTCACGCGAACCACCTAGGGGTGGTGATGATAATAGGTTAAACCATCTTCTACCCACTACTGCTCTCCCTATTTCTATACCATGTTTGAAATCATGCATAAATCCTTGATATTTTCACTATATATTATAAGGTATTCAATTGACCATATCTATTTTAGTTTCAAGGTGGATCATACAATCTCATGTGATATGTCCTCATCTATCACAGGTGAAACGCCGCTACTCTCACAGCAAACTAGAACTAGTCTAAGAGCCCTGATCCAAAGACTCTCCATCATGGGATCATATCCTGAAGTATCTCACATGCCTAGATTTTCAAGACTATCATTGGATACCAGCTATTAAGGTCTCATCTTCTATGTGACCAGCACCAAAATTAAGCTCCCGCTCAGCCAGAAATCTCTCCACTACCAAGGCCCACTCGAGCACTCCATCATAGGTGGTAATGAAAAAATATATCACTAAATACATGATATCTCAATTTAATCCATTCTAAAATGTATTTTCTCAAAAAAATGTATCTTGAATAGTATCTAGAGAGTATCTCAAAAGGTCGGTGAACCTCACCTAATAATTAACCACAATCATGATACCCTGCTAAAGATGGATAAGCCCCTAGATATACTCATCTCACAAAATGGATGGGTAAAAATCTTCCCTAAATAGATAATAAAACTTTTTCTAAGTGATATTTTTATCATAATGGGTCTGAGTCACCAAACTAAACCATCAGCCATTGTAACCCTGAAGAAGACTCATTGCGAGGACCACCATATGATCTAGAGGTGTCCTCATAAGATAGAAAATGTGCATCACTTCCTAAATCCAATCATTAGATGTCTAAGCATCCAGATCACCTAGAAACTTTAGAGGTCTATGCCTCTGAAATTCATGGTGTGTTATGATTCTATGAACATCCTCGTATGATACTTCCAGTGTAACATGCTTCTCAACGAGTGGTGGCACGACTGGAAAACCACCCTGAGGTACTACCTCCAATGAATACCTCTTCACAAAAGCCTCATCACTATGAAATCATCATAATGATCCAATTATGGAATCCTGGTTGGATTTCATCATGGATTCATCCTAAAATTATCAATATATACCACAATCAAAGAGTATATATGGGGAGACGACTCAAGAAGTACATGTAACCCACAACCCAATCTTATATGATAAATGTATAATAGTTTCCTCGTAACTAGTTCCTCCATGCACTAAGTCAACAAGTAAGTTATAAAATCCCTAGTGAATGGATACATCATCCATTACACCAAAACTGGGGTCCCTATCCTAAAAACTAAACTCTAAACACTTAAACATTATTTTTATAAATCTCAACCAAACATCGTAGTTAGAAAACTCCTAAATTTGGTCCTATGCAAGAACCACTCTAATATCACTCTATCATAAACCAACCCATTGGGGCCCACAAGGTTAGTGATAATATGATTTTGGCTAGGGTTAGAAACTAGCACCAAGTAGGAATATCACACACATGGGAGGCCTTACACTATAGTACTTGTACGCATGCACATGTGTCCATCTTCATGAAACAGTCTAGAGATAATAATAAAATAGATACCAAAATGAATTAATACATCTATCCTATAATCATAGTAAATAAAAAGTATTTAAAACGTGAAAGGGAAAAATAAAATACCACCAGAAACTAATAAAGGCTTCCAACCTACTCTGTATGAGGGGACTACTATCAAATGAAACCTATAGTACACGCCTCGGTCTTTCTAGATCACTATGATCCATTTTCCTCAGTTCCTCATATGACTCTATCAAAAGTACTTTCATCTACATAAGTCATGACATTTTCAGGAATAGTCCATGTAGGGGTGAGTATAAGAATGCATAGCAGGCAACCCAAAAATCCAAAACAAAAGGGAGTAACTAAAATTAAATAGTCCTCTCAACCCATAGACAGAGAGTACATAAAACCAAAGTGAGAGAGAACATGAATATCTATCAACAAAACATAGTTATACATGACTAGTTAACTTATCCCCACATGTTATTGAAATCAATTATGAGGAATACCGAAAGGAATCCTAGAATTACCCATATATACTAGTCTCGGACTCCAAGTTTCATGGTATCATCCATATAGCCATCCATAGGATCCTACATAAGGCTAAAAGGTAACGATTTTTCATCGGTACTCACTCCATGGGCCCTGTCATCCCTGATGCCACTCATCCGATATATCTCACTCATCAGGTATCACTAAGCCAATGGAACATCTCTGCCATCCCTGATGGAATATAGCCATGAGAACAAGATCTCAGGGTCTCTCCATGGATAAATTCATGTTGGAACGTAGCGGATCCTGATAATCAGATATGGGATCACATCCATGCCTCGTGGGAGACTCCATGAACCCTACTATAACTTAGAATATCTCAACTCATGGATAGGGTATCACACCCAGGACCACTGGGGGACACCACTAACCAAATATAGAACTATATAGATATCAATTCTTAGATTGGGGGTCGCACTAAGGACTGTTGGGGGATACCAAAAACACCATATAGAACTACCCACTAAATAGGGGATCATATGAACAATGATACAGAGAACCCTACTAGAACCACCCAATAAGTAGGGGATCATCACCCATATATGGGGGTCACACCAATACCACAAACCCCACCAAGAGAAGATGGTGTGATAGAGGATCTCACCTTATGAATTCCCAAAGGGACAAAAAAACTCTAATTGAACCTATACCATAAATGGTATCACAATCCTATGACCAGGATGTAATGCCACATTATACCCTTAGAAGGACAGGCTAAGGAATCACACCCACTTGGTGATGACCTATGTGTTTCTACAAGAATAATCCCACTAAAATCACTTCATGTCACATCTTGAGTGACAAAACCATGGTCACCATCGCATTATACATGGAAAACCACTCATGATAGGCTACTCACATGCCTCTGTATGAGTCCTGAAGATGGAGATACATGAGAGATAAATCTCTAAGGGGTGTACACGGTGTGTCCTCATAGGGTACACAACATGTCTCTTGAGGATGACCCCTGACTGTGTCCCCTCACGATACTCAACGTGTAAGAAATTACACAGTGTGTACATAGGGTTACATGGTGTGTAACCCCACCTAATCACTTGGTCATGTCCTCTCCCACATACAGGCTGGTTTTCCATGTCGTCCTACGTGGAATGTGCCTTTGGTATATGGCATGTACCTCTTGGCCTAGCCCAATCCCATGTCTTTAGTCATGCCCATGTATAGTAGCATGTGCTCATGTACAATGGCCCCTATCATCCAGACCATCTATACCCATGGTTTATCCATGTACTTCCACATAGCCATGTATGCTTACATGGAATGTCCACCCATGTCCTCAAACACCTAGCCAAGCCTCACTACACGACATGTACCCTAGTACACGGTGTGTAGTCCAAAAGATCATATTCACTGAATGTGAAGAACACATGGCATGTTCTCCATCACTACATGTCATTTGACTGGGATTTCCATATTTTAAATCATTGTGATCCTTCCAAAACCCCTGATTTTTACTAAATTCTCACATATCAACCCCTAAGGGATCCCTAGAAATCATAATAGGTCTATAAAACCTTAAAATAATGAATACACTATTGGAAATTTCATTTTACCAATGGTTATTTACCAACAGTTTGGTTAAACCATTGGTAAAGATGGTTTAGGGAACCCTTTCCCAACGGTTCACTAGAACCATTGGTAAAGGGTTGTTTAAGTTACCCTTTCCCAACGGTTTCATAAAACCGTTGGGAAAGGGTACCCCTTTTCCAATGGTTCTATTGAACCATTGGGTAAGGGTACCCTCAACAACCCTTTGCCAACGGTTTTTAAAAACCATTGGTAAAGGTTTTCCCCAAATACAGTCGGGTCGCTGCTCTCCCCCATTCGCGACAGAACCCTAAAATCAATCTGGCGCTCTTCTCCTCTCGCAAACTCCCCCATCTGAACAGGTGAAAACCATCTGAATCATCTCAAATCAGGTATTTTATTCTTTATACACATATGATACCTTTTTTATTGTTATTGATCTAATATTTTAGTTTTAACTTTGGATTTTGATGTGATTTCACCGTGAAAAAGAGGGAAATGAACGAATATTTTGTTAATTATTTAGTTTCCCATGGAATATCATTTGTGTTATATTGTCCATACTAAATAAAGGGGTAATGTAATAAAAGACCTTGAATAAATTGTGTTAAGTTGGGGTATGTTGCTTCTATGAGAGTTTTTTGTTGTGTTTCATTGTATGTTTTAGGCTATTGTATGGTGATTGAGGTGACCAGTTGGGATTTGTGATATGTGGGGTTGTAATGTGATGGTTAGTGGGCATGGATGTGACATGTGAAGTTATGTGATAGTGATGATGTGTGGTGGTGTTGTGCTGTGTGGAGGTGTTGTGTGATGAGGTTGTGGTGTATGATGTGGTGAGGTGGTTTTGTTTGTGAGGTGTTTTGTGATGTGCAATATTTTTGTTGTGATATGTGGTTGTTTTGGTGAGATGGTTGGCCGATGTAACATGGTGACGATGGTTATTGTGAGATGGTGAGTTGTTGTGTGGTGGTTTTATTAGTTTCCTGGTTATCTATGGAATAAATTATGTTGTTAAAACAAAAAAACAATATAGTAAATAAATGAGATGGAATATAAATGGATGTTTGGTAAATGGATTTAATTAATTTAACATTAAATGAATAGACAATGTAAGTGTGAATGAAGTGGCTTATAAATGAAAGTGGTAAATGATATGTGTCTTGTGTGGTGGTGGTGTGGTGTGTTGCATATAGTGGTGAAAGTGGTTGTGATGGTTTATGTGTTGTATAGTAGTAGTGAAGTTTGTGATTATGTAGTTAATGTGAACCCATAGGTTGGGTATTTTTTGCTATCTATATATCATGTATTTTATGTTATTTCTACACATTCCCAACTAGAGTTGGATAAACTTACCAACGATCAGAGGTTTTGAGTTATGGGTATTTTTTCTAATATCTAGGATGGTGGTTATATGGTTGGATAGCTACCATGTCTTCCCTAATCTTCCTTCATAAGTGATTGACCATGTGTTTTTAGGCAAGATGTGATCTGATTGTCCATGTGTCTTTAGGTGAGATGTAATATGATTTCCCTAGTGTTTTCAGGTGAGGTGTGATGTGATAAGGCTATAATAAGATGTGGCATGTGGTTGGGGTCATGTAGGGTAGTAGGATGGCATAAGGTTGATGTTATTCATGTTCATGATACCCTACTAATATGGTTATGGGACGAGGCATGCTGTGATGTGATAACACATTAAGTTCTTGTGGGTTTTACATTTTTTCAATAACACATTAGTTTGTTTTTTTCACATGTGTAGTTGATACCTTGATTATTTTATTCCTTTATCATTTAATTAAATTTATTTTCTATTAAATTTAAATCCTATTGAATTATTTATGAAAAAATGACTTATATAAATTATTTTTACAGAATGGAAAGAAGTTGGATGTATGAAACCGATCAGATCTCAGGCAATTTTCAAAACAATTTGGAGAGCTTTATAGATTTTTCATTTCACAATGCTTCAGATAGTGGTCGCATACACTGCCCATGTTCCAATTATGTTGGTAGACCTTGGTTGAGCCGTGAAGAAGTCAGCTACCACATAACCAAAAATGGTTTTCAAGCAAACTACTTTGTGTGTTATCACAATGGGGAGAAAATGAAATCTCAAATTGGTGATGATTTAAATGAAAGGACTGGAATGGAGAATTTGTTAGATGATCGGTTTCTGTTTATTCGTCATCATGAAAAAGAAAGGATTTCAACTCAAGAAGACTTCGATATGAGGACAGCTAATGCATCTAGTGAAAATTATGATATTGATAGGGTGAAAAAATTGAATGATACTACCACGACTCCAGTATATCGACAATGTGATAAAATGAAAAAGCTGGAATTTTTAATCTGATTGTTTCAAGGGAAAACTATGTATGGGATTTATAATATAGCAATCGATTACATTCTTACCCTATTGAAGGATTTACTTCCAGATGATGCAGATATTCCCTCAAACCACTATATGGCATGTAAGTTATTTGAGGAAATTGGATTTTCAAGAAACAAAATTCATGCTTTCCAGAAAGATTGCAGTTTATTCTGGGAGGAAGACACTGAATGAAATGATTGTATAAAATGTGGCACATCCTGCTGGAAGTCAAAATATGATGGGACACCATCCCGCATTCCACATAAAGTAATGTGGCACTTTCCATTGATCCCCAGACTCCAGAATATTTTTATGTCTGATGACATATCAATAAAAATGAGATGGAATGATACCGAGAAAAAGAATACTAATGATGAGTTGGTTCATCCTGAAGATGGATTTTCATGGTAGATATTTGATGCTCGACATCCTGATTTTGCATCTGACGTGCATAATGTGAGGTTGGGTCTTTCATGCGATGGTTTTAATCGGTTTGGGCAGATGCTTACTTCGCACAGCACATGGCCAGTTTTTATACACATTTATAATCTTCCCCCATGGTTGTGTATGAAAAAACCTTTCACTTTCATGAGTATAGTCATATCTGGTCCTTCTGATCCCGACATTGATATTGATGTATACATGCAACCTTTAATAAAACAGTTGAAACTTCTTTGGGATGTGGGTGTGTGCACATACGATGCATGTTCGAAAGACATATTTCAGTTGTGTGCTGCGCTTATGTGGACGATCAATGATTTTCCAGCTTATGAAATGATGTCTGGATGGAGCATGAAGGGAAAACTGTGATGTCCAGTTTGTATGAAGAATACACGATCTAGAATACTGAAACATCGTTGTAGTTTCAGTTTTTTGGGACATCGACGATTCTTGCCAAAGGATCATCCATATAGATTGAATCGTCGAAGATTTGATAATACCATAGAGACCGATGATCCACCTCAGTGTATGTCTGGAACTGATGTGCTTAATGAATTGAAAGATTTCAGTTTTTCGTTCGGGAAGGTTCAAATGAAATCTGTAGAGAGAAAGAATGTTTCCACTGAAACCTGTTACAATTGGAGGAAGAGGAGTATCTTTTTTTATTTTCCTTATTGTTCAACCAATTTGTTACGTCATTGCTTAGACGTAATGTATATTGAAAAGAATATATGCAAAATGTTGCTTTCGGTTCTTCTAAATGTCAAGGGGAAGACAAAATATTATGTACGATCTTGGCGTGACTTGGTGGATTGGGGCAATAGACCATAATTGCATCCTGTGTGTATTAGTGAAAATAAATGGCAACTTCCATGTGCTTCTTATGTGATGACACCCACGGAAAAAAAAACAATTTCTGGAAGTATTAGATAATATTAGAGCTCCTTATTTCTATTCAAGAAACATATCTAAATGGGTCAAAAGAAGAGATTTGAAGCTAAAATCTTTAAAGACTCATGATTATCACGTTCTACTGCATGAGTTGCTTCTAATAGAAATCCGTCAACTTTTGTCCAATAATGTAAGGGTGGCTGTTATTTGTTTGTGCCATTTGTTTAGAGATCTTTGTGCTAAGAAGTTGTCCAAGTCTTTCTTGCAAAACATTTTGACAGATGCCCCATTAATTTTGTGTGAGTTGGAGAAAATATTTCCTCCATCATTTTTCATATGCATGCTGCATCTGACTGTCCATATTCCCACTGAAATACTTCTCGAAGGACCTGTTTCTTTTCGTTGGATGTATCGAACTGAAAGAAATATGTTCACATTGAATTCTTATATCCGAAACAGAAATCATCCCGAAGGTTCTATCATGAACGGTTACCTGGCTCAAGAATATATGGATTTCTAATCAATGTATATGTCTGATCTTACTATAAGATTGAATAGACCAATGAGAAATCAAGAAGAACATTATGAGCAAATTGAACCCAGTTTTCCATCACTTCCTCAAACAGGAGGAATTCTTGGATCATATACATTGAAGACATTAAGCCATGAAGAGCGAGAGATTGTACATCGTACAGTTTTGTTCAACTGTGATTTGTTCGATGACTATATCAGGTAACTAAATTGATTATATATATCTTACATATATATCTGTTAAACTATTCATATTTTTTATCTAGAGGGAACATAAAACAATGATAAATAGGAAGCATCATTCTATATCTTTGAGAAGGAGAGAGACTTTTCATAGCAAAGAGTATTCTTCTTGGTTAAAATTGAAGATAAAAATATTACTATTTAAATTAATTATTTCAATATTTAATTAAGTTTAACAGTCATTTATATTTTAGGTATTGAGTTTGTCTACTGACTCTGTCTCTGAGGAAATAAGAGCTTTGGCTTTTGGTCCTAATACCTTGGTTCGTGACTGTAAATCAATTGTTATTAATGGGTACAAATTTATTGTCACTGAACAAGAAAAGAACATGAGAACACAACATGATGGTTTTATGGTTACTGCCACAACAGATTGTTATGCCAGTGCATCAGATAGTAGACCGCGATTTGAAAATGTGGGTTATTATGGAGTCATTGAGAAAATAATAATATTGGATTATTACTCTCATGGACGAGTAACAATGATGAAATGACATTGGTTTGATTCGATGACAAGACATGGCACATTTATTGATGATTTTGGATTTAGAGTAATTAATATGACTAGCACTCTTGCTACCAAAGAACCATATGTGTTGGCATCAATGGCTAAACAAGTTTTTTATGTCAAAGACCAACTTCGACCTGAATTTGGTGTCATAGTTGAAGTAATTCCAAGACATATTTTTGATGATGGTGATGATGGAATTGACACTGTCCCTATTGCCATTGGAACCAATCCATTTATTTATTTTGATGACTCCAATAGCTCAATTTTCAGAGTTGATTGTGAACCTGAATTTGTGGTTGAAAATATATAGAATCATTCATCCATGTTCTGAATTATTTTGGTTTACCTCGAGTTGGGTTGTTAAGGTTGGTAATATTCAAATTGATTTAGTATTGATCACAAATATGTTTTATCTTACTTGACTATTATGTAAATTTTCAATGTTTATTGGTTGCTATTTTATTTGAATTGCATTTTCTAATTTGAAATTGCAATGTATTCAAACCTAGTCAAACAATATTTCTAACTTGGTTAACATTACAACTTGTATGATTTATTAAATTCATTCAAGCTCTTCTAAAACAATTGATAGCTAAATTATCAATGAATCCCTCTATTCTCTCATATATTTAGTTTTTTTGTTTACACATTAGTTTCCTTTTTCTAATTAATTACATATTTGTTTTCAAAAGCTGGAAATGCAGCCAAATGAAGAGAGACGAAGGAAAAAAATGATGGAGAACAATCGTCGGATGGCAGAGATGGGCGTTCCACCATTAGTGCCTACAGTGAGTACTTTATTTCAAATATATATATATATTTAAAGAAAATATAATGTCATGTGATTAATTTTTTTGTAAACATTTTTGTAGGATCCACCTATACGTCGACAGTTATTTGACGAGGAGCCTAGTATTGGTCCTAGTACTCAGGCCGGTGGTACGAGGAGGGTTCGTACCAGAGGTGGACGATCAGCTACGCATGCCCGACTAGACCCCGCCCCTCCCACTGACATGTCATCCTTCCCACATTCTGATCCCGGTGTGTCGTTAGGGACACACGGGATATTTAGGCCTCCCATGTTTTCGCTACCTTCTGCATCTTCTGCCCCATCATTTTCACATCCCATGATGATTCCCACTCCCCAGTTAGAATCCGGTCATACTACTGTCCCATATTCTTTTCCCTATACTTCTGTCTCTCTGAGCTTCTATATTACATCATCTTCAACTCCTATTCAACCACAGGGTGTTCCATCAGTTTTTGTGGATCCGGCGGCACTCAGCGATCAGACTGGCCCAGGTATATTTATAAAACCCTAACAAATTTTTATAGAAATATTTATTTTCATTATAACATGTTTTGATAAAATATTTGTTTTTCTTTCATGACAGATACATCAACTAACAGGAGGCAAGACGGGGGTGTACACGCATGCGTTCGGTGTGGAACCGCCGCACATAGGTTATGGTGGATTACAATGAAGACAGCCAAATGGTTGAGAAATCAGGGCAGCAATGTCAGAGTTTTTTGGCGACGCTTGCCGAATACTCTGACATCATTCCCTTCAGCCTGCTATCATGAAGAAATTTTCCACATGAGGTCAAGGATAGAGCTTGGGAATAGATATGGGTAAAAAAATCTATTGTATTTAATTCCATGAATTATTTTTGTATTTATATGAATTAATATTTTGATGTCAGCTTCAATTTAATTTTCCAGATGGTGAGGGTGCTCGAGCGGAACGTCTAAAGGATTTAGGTGAGATTTGGAGAGCCTAAAAGAATGAGTTGGATATGTGCTGGCATACTAGAGTTGGCACTAATTTAGAGGTGGTACCAGTCATGGATGATTTTCCTATAGAGTAGTATCGTCAGATGATTACTCATTGGACGAGTACTCAGTTTAAGGTATGAATTACATTTGAGGTATTTAAATAATAACTTTAATGTTTTGAATTAATATTATCATTTTAATTATCGAATTTTATTTATGAATCATCTGGAAAAAATAAAAAATATATTGATGCAAAAAAATATCTCCACACACTAGGACGTACGACGATGCCGGATCATGAGAGGAAGCAGGTATGACAATTTTTTATAAGTTTTCTTTATGACTTAAATTTTCTTTTGTTTTCTCAATTATTTAATTGTTTGATAAAGTTTTCATATAACTTTAGTTTTCAATGTCATTGTATAGGAAAATACAGAATATTGAAGGACGTGTGCCTCGAGCAAAACTTTTTTGCTCGAGTAGACGGAAAAAGGATGGAAGTGTCGTCAACGAAGCGACTCAGCAACTGATTGTAAGTTTTAATCTGTTGATTTTATATTTTGATATCTATTTTGTAACTTAATAATATATTTATATTTGTAACAGGTTGCTTTAGAGGCCCTCGATGCCCAAGAACCAAACAATGTTGGGCCAACAGATCACTTACATCAGGTGTTGGGAGAGGAGCATCCTGGCATAGTACGATGTCGACCTAGGATAGCCCCGACGAGGTATTGTCCCTCCTTAGTTACGAGTTTTAGTGCCACCAAGCTGCAACAAGTTAGGGCACAGGCAAAACAGGCTAAGAAAGGGGCCACAGAGACGGCAGAACAGTCTACTAGGGCAAACAGTGCGTTTATGAAATTTATTGAAGTTCTACATCCAACACTTCCAGCAGAGGCCAGCCCATCTTTTGATGAGTATATGTCGTCGATACGTTCTATATATGGTTCACTAGGTGGCAGTTCAATTGGTGGTCAGGATGATGTCCAGCTAGACGATGATGATGGTGAGGAGTCTGATTCGGAAGAGGAGGGAGAGGAGGAGGGCGAGGCGGGTGGCGAGGGCGAGGAGGAGGGCGAGGGAGATGAGTAGGGTGAGGATGATGATGGGGACGAGGACGAGGGTGATGATGATGGTGATGATGCTGATGGTGATGTGGGACAAATTGATCCATTACATTTTTGACTAATATTACTGAGATTTGATATTTAATCTATTCTAGTTGTTCGTTTTATCTAGACTCGTAGTATAGTATTGGAGTTGAGTTATTTTTATATATTATCTGTTTTTATGGATGTTTTTGTCTTTTAGTGGTTGTGTGTTTGGGAACCCCCCTCCTTTCTGGACCCTGAACAACCCCACACCATCCTCCTTGGACCCCGGACACCCCCCTGGATAGCCCCCGGACACCCCCCCCCCCCCCCCGAACAGCACCCCCACCCTCTTCCTTGGACCCCGGACAACCCCCCGAACACCCCCCGGACAGCCCCTGGACAGCCCCCCCCCCCCCCCCCCGCCCTCCTCCCTGGACCCCGAACATCCCCCCAGATAGCCCATCGAACAGCCCCCCACCCTCTTCCTTAGACCCCGGACAACCCCCCGAACACCCCCCGGACAGCCCCCGGACAGCACCCCGAACAGCCCCCCGGATAGCCCCCCCCACCCTCCTCCCTAGACCCCAGATAGCCCCCCGGACAGCCCCCCCCCCCCCCCCCCATCCTCCTCCTTGGACCCCGGACAACCCCCCGAACACCCCCCGGACAGCCCCCCGCACAGCCCCCCCACCCTCCTCCTTGGTCCCCGGACAGCCCCCCGGACACCCACCGGACAGCCCCCCGGATAGCCCCGCCGGATAGCCCCCCCACCCTCCTTGATTTCATTTACTACTAGAAAATATATAATATATATTTTATTTATTTTCATCATGATAATCAATGTAAATCACATTTACACATCTAATCAATATCATAGATTCTTGGTATGTTATAAAAGAGATGTATTCATTGGGCATGACATTGTTAGCTCCTAAATGTTTCATATCATGATAAACTAAAATCTAATCCATACTAAGAATGATATAAAAATATTTTATATGAATGTCCAAAATATTTTAATTAAATACCATTCCACTAATAGACACATGAGGATTCTCATAAAATGGACAACATTTTATGTACATACGGAAAACTGACCAAACGCATTAAGTTTCAGTTGAAACTTTAGGAGAACGATCCATGGGTCATATGTGACGTGTAAGAATTAACCTCGCCTCAATCTGAGATGCGGTGTGGCCGACACCACTCAAAGTGTCTGTCTTTTGTTTCAAAAGGACGTCATTTTAATTGAAAAACATCAACTAGCATACGTAAAACCGACCCAACACATTATTATTGTATCGATACTTTAGTAAAACGATCCATGGGTCATATGTGACGTGCATGAGTCAACCCCGCCTCAATCCAAGGCGCGGTGTGGCCGACACCACTCTAACTGTGTCTCTTTTGTTTAAAATGGACAGGATTATAAGTGAAAAGAACAACTGGCATACGGAAAACTGACCAAACGCATTCAGAATGTGTTGATAATTTATCACAATGATCCATGGGTCATATGTGACATGTACGACCAAACCCGGGCTCAATCCGAGTCGCGGTGTGGCCAGAATCAGTCTAAGTATCTCTCTTTTGTTTAAAATGGACTCTATTTTAAGTACATATGGAAAACTGACCAAACGCATTCGGTTTCCGTTGAAACTTTAGGAGAACGATCCACGGGTCATATGTTACATGTATGAATCAACCCCGCCGCAATCTGAGATGCGTTGTGGCCATCACCACTCAAAGTGTCTGTCTTTTGTTTCAAAAGGATGTCATTTTAATTGAAAAACAACAACTGGAATACGGAAAACTGACCAAATGCATTCGGATTGTGTCGATACTTTAGAACAACGATCCATGGGTCATATGTGACGTGTATGAGTCAACCCCGCCTCAATCCGAGGCGTGGTGTACCCGACACCATTCACAGTGTCTCTCTTTTGTTTAAAATGGACAGGATTATAAGTGAAAAGAACAACTGACATATGCAAAACTGACCAAACGTATTTGAAATGTGTTGATGCTTTAGGAAAATGATACATGGGTCATATGTGACATGTACGAGTCAACCCCGCCTTAATCTGAGGCACGTTGTGGTCGGAATCACTCTAAGTGGCTCTCTTTTCTTTAAAATGGACAACATTTTAAGTACATACGGAAAACCGACCAAATGAATTTGGTTTCCGTTGAAACTTTAGGAGAACGATCCATGGGTCATATGTGACATTTATGAATCAACCCCGCCTCAATCTGAGACGTGGTGTGGCCGGAACCACTCAAAGTGTCTGTCTTTTGTTTCAAAAGGACATCATTTTAATTGAAAAACATCAACTAGCATACGGAAAACTGACCAAACGCATTCGTATTGTGTCGATACTTTAGCAAAATTATCCATGGGTCATATGTGAAGTGTACGAGTCAACCCCGCCTCAATAAGAGGTGTGGTGTGGCCGAAACCATTCACGGTGTCTCTCTTTTGTTTAAAATGGATAGGATTATAAGTGAAAAGAACAACTGACATATGCAAAACCGACCAAACGTATTTGAAATGTGTTGATGCTTTAGGAAAATGATCCATGGGTCATATGTGACATGTATGAGTCAACCTCGCCTTAATCTGAGGCACGGTGTGTCCGGAATCACTCTAAGTGGCCGACATCACTCTAATTGTGTCTCTTTTGTTTAAAATGGACAGGATTATAAGTGAAAAGAACAACTAGCATATAGAAAACTGACCAAATCCATTAGAAATGTGTTTATAATTTATCACAACGATCCATGGGTCATATTTGACCTGTACGAGCCAACCCGGGCTCAATCCGAGTCGCGGTGTGGCTGGGAGCAGTCTAAGTGTCTCCCTTTTGTTTAAAATGGACACTATTTTAAGTACATATAGAAAACCAAACAAACGCATTCGGTTTCTATTTAAACTTTAGTAGAACGATCCATGGGTCATATGTGATGTGTACAAATCAACCCCACCTCAATCTGAGACACATTGTGGCTGACACCACTAAAAGTGTATGTCTTTTGTTTCAAAAGGACGTCATTTAAGTGAAAAACATCAAATGGCATATGGAAAACCGACCAAATGCATTCAGATTGTGTCGATACTTTATCACAATGATCCATGGGTCATATGTGACATGCATGAGTCAACTCCACCTCAATCCGAGGCGCGGTGTGGCCAAGACCACTCTAATTGTGTCTCTTTTGTTTAAAATGGACAGGATTATAAGTGAAAAGAACAAATGGCATACAGAAAACCGACCAAATGCATTCAGAATGTGTTGATAATTTATCACAATGATCCATGGGTCATATGTGACCTGTACGAGCTGACCCAGGCTCAATCCGAGTCGCGGTGTGGCCGATATCAGTCTAAGTGTCTCTCTTTTGTTTAAAATGGACACTATTTTAAGTACATACGGAAAATTGACCAAACGCATTCGGTTTCCATTAAAACTTTAGGAGAACGATCCATGGGTCATATGTGACGTGTAAGAATCAACCCCGCCTCAATCTGAGATGCGGTGTGGCCGGCACCACTGAAAGTGTCTGTCTTTTGTTTCAAAAGGATGTCATTTTAATTGAAAAACATCAACTGGCATACGAAAAACCAACCAAACGCATTCATATTGTGTCGATACTTTAGCACAATGATCCATGTGTCATATGTGACGTGTATGAGTCAACCCCACCTCAATCCAAGGTGTGGTGTGGCCGACACCATTCACAGTGTCTCTCTTTTGTTTAAAATAGACAGGATTATAAGTGAAAAGAACAACTAACATACGCAAACCGACCAAATGCATTCGAAATTTGTTGATGCTTTATGAAAACAATCCATGGGTCATATGTGACGTGTAAGAGTCAACCCCGCCTTAATCTGAGTCATGGTGTGGCCGGAATCACTCTAAGTATCTCTCTTTTGTCTAAAATGGACAACATTTTAAGTACATACGGAAAATCGACCAAACATATTTGGTTTCCATTGAAACTTTAGGAGAACGATTCATGGGTCATATTTGACGTGTACGAATCAACTCCGCCTCAATCTGAGATGCGGTGTGGCCGGAACCACTCAAAGTTTCTATCTTTTGTTTCAAAAGGATGTCATTTTAATTGAAAAACATCAACTGGCATACGGAAAACTGACCAAATGCATTCGGATTGTGTCGATACTTTAGAAAAAATATCCATCGGTCATATGTGATGTTTAAGATTCAACACCATCTCAATCTGAGGAGTGGTGTGGCCGACACCATTCACAGTGTCTCTCTTTTGTTTAAAATGGACAGGATTATAAGTGAAAAGAACAACTGACATATGCAAAACTGACCAAACGTATTTGAAATGTGTTGATGCTTTAGGAAAACGATCCATGGGTCATATGTGACATGTATGAGTCAACCTCTCCTTAATTTGTTGCACGGTGTGGTCGGAATCACTCTAAGTGGCTCTCTTTTGTTTAAAATGGACTACATTTTAAGTACATACAGAAAACCAACAAAATGCATTTGGTTTCCGTTCAAACATTATAAGAACGATCCATGGGTCATATGTGACGTGTAAGAATCAACCCCACCTCAATCTAAGATGCGGTGTGGCCGGCACCACTCAAAGTGTTTGTCTTTTGTTTCAAAAGGACGTCATTTTAATTGAAAAACATCAACTAGCATACGGAAAACCGACCAAACACATTCGGATTGTGTCGATACTTTAGCACAATGATCCATGGGTCATATGTGATGTGTACAAGTCAACCCCACCTCAATATGAGGCGCGGTGTGGCCGAAACCACTCTAACTTTGTCTCTTTTGTTTAAAATGGACAGGATTATAAGTGAAAAGAACAACTGGCATATGGAAAACTGACCAAACACTTTCAGAATGTGTTGATAATTTATCACAATGATCCATGGTTCATATGTCACCTATACGAGCCAACCTGGGCTCAATCCGAGTCGCAGTGTGGCTAGCACCACTCAAAGTATCTATCTTTTGTTTCAAAAGGACGTCATTTTAATTGAAAAACATCAACTAGCATACAGAAAACTGACCAAACGCATTCGTATTGTGTCGATACTTCATAAAAACGATCCATGGGTCATATGTGACGTGTAAGAGTCAACCCTTCCTCAATCTGAGGTGTGGTGTGGCCGACACCACTCTAACTGTGTCTCTTTTGTTTAAAATGGACAGGATTATAAGTGAAAAGAACAACTGGCATACGGAAAACTGAAAAAACGCATTCGGAATGTGTTGATAATTTATCACAATGATCCATGGGTCATATGTGACCTGTACAAGCTAACCTGGGCTCAATCCGAGTCGTGGTGTGGTCGGGATCAGTCTAACTGTCTCTCTTTTGTTTAAAATGGACACCATTTTAAGTACATATGGAAAACTGACCAAACACATTCGGTTTCCATTGAAACTTTAGGAGAACGATCCATGGGTTATATGTGACGTGTACGAATCAACCCCTCCTTAATCTGAGATGCGGTGTGGCCGACACCACTCAAATTGTCTGTCTTTTGTTTCAAAAGGGCGTCATTTTAATTGAAAACATCAACTGGCATACGGAAAACCGACCAAACGCATTCAGATTGTGTCGATACTTTAGCACAATGATCCATGGGTCATATGTGACGTGTAAGAGTCAACCCCGCCTCAATACGAGGCATAGTGTGGCAGGATCACTCCTTGTGTGTATTTTGTTTAAAATGGATAGGATTATAAGTGAAAAGAACAACTGACATACGGAAAACTGACCAAACATATTCGAAATGTGTTAATTCTTTAGGACAGCGATCCATAGGTCATATGTGATGTGTACGAGTCAACCCCGCCTTAATTTGAGGCACGGTGTGGCTGGAATCACTCTAAGTTTCTCTCTTTTGTTTAAAATGGACAACATTTTAAGTGCATATGGAAAACCGACCAAACGGATTCTGATTGTGTTGATACTTTAGCACAATGATCCATGGGTCATATGTGACGTGTAAGAGTCAACCCCGCCTCAATCCGAGGCACGGTGTGGCTGACACCATTCAGAGTGTCTCTCTTTTGTTTAAAATGGAAAGGATTATAAGTGAAAAGATCAACTGGCATATGAAAAACCGACCAAACGCATTCTAAATGTGTTGATGCTTTAGTAAAACTATCCATGGGTCATATGTGACATGTATGAGTAAACCTTGCCTCAATCCGAGGCGCGGTGTGGCCGACACCATTCACATTGTCTCTCTTTTGTTTAAAATGGATAGGATTATAAGTGAAAAGAACAACTGACATATGAAAAACCGACCAAAATCATTAGGATTCTATTGATGCTTTAGGTCAATGATCCATGGGTCATATGTGATGTGTACAAGTCAACTCGGGCTCAATTAGAGGCATGGTGTGTCCAGGATCACTCTAAGTGGCTCCCTTTTGTTTAAAATGGACAACATTTTAAGTACATTCAGAAAACCAACCAAATGCATTCGGTTTTCGTTGAAACTTTAGGATAACGATCCATGGGTCATATGTGACGTGTAAGAATCAACCCTGCCTCAATATGAGATGCGGTGTGGCTGACACCACTCAAAGTGTTTGTCTTCTGTTTCAAAAGGACATCATCTTAAGTGAAAAACATCAACTGGCATATGGAAAACCGACCAAACGCATTTGGATTGTGTCGATAATTTAGTGCAATGATCCATGGGTAATATGTGACATGTACGAGTTAACACCGCCTCAATTAGAGGCACGGTGTGGCTGACACCACTCTAACTGTGTCTCTTTTGTTTAAAATGGATAGGATTATAAGTGAAAAGAACAACTGGCATACGGAAAACTGACCAAACGTATTCGGAATCTGTTGATAATTTATCACAATGATTCATAGGTCATATGTGACATGTATGAGCCAACCCGGGCTCAATCCAAGTCACGGTGTGTCCGGGATCAGTCTAAGTGTTTCTCTTTTGTTTAAAATGGACAACATTTTAAGTACATACGTAAAACTGACCAAACACATTCGGTTTCCATTGAAACTTTAGGAGAACGATCCATGGGTCATATGTGACATGTACGAATCAACCCCGCCTCAATCTGAGACGCGGTGTGGCCGGAACCACTCAAAGTGTCTGCCTTTTGTTTCAAAAGGACATCATTTTAAGTGAAAAACATCGACTGATATACATAAAAATGAGCAAATGCTTTCAGAATATGTTGATACTTTAGGACAATGATCGATGGGTCATTTGTGACATGTACGAGTTAACCTCATCTCAATCTGAGGCATGGTGTGGCCGGTATCACTCCAGGTGTATGTATTTTGTTTAAAATGGACATCATTTCAGGTAAAAATATATGGTATACAAAAAACCGATCAAATTATGAATTGATTTTCGGATTCCATATATAATTGTCATCAAAATTTTAAATTGAATTCTAAATGAATTATGTATGTTTATAATTACGTTATGAATTCTAATTTAATTATGGATGTGTATAGTTCCAGGATTCATTATATATTAAATGTGTATGAATTTGTTCTCTATATGTATGTGTTAGTTGGTTATTGCAGGTACAATAATTGTATATTTATGTGTTAGTTTATTGTAGGTACAATAATTGGATTGAAAATGGGAGGGAATGCATAAAACGAGGGCTGCTGTCAAATTGCAGAGCTGTTGTGCATAAAATGAGGGCTACTGTCAAATTGCAGAGCTGTTGTGCAATTTGAAAAACATAGGCTATGCCAACGGTTTGGAACCGTTGGCATAGGATCTCTAGGTTTTGTTTTAACAATGTTTCATGGAACCGTTGGTAAAACACTTTTCCCAACGGTTTAGAAACCATTGGTAAAGAGGAGACTTCTTGGGTTTTTTCCAACGGTTTGGAAGAACTGTTGGGATAGGGTAGTTTTTCTCCACCCTATCCCAACGTTTCACAGTAAACTATTGGGAAAATATTTCCCAACGGCTTACTTCCCTACGGTTTGCAGAACCGTTGGTATAACATATACCAATGGTTCTGCAGCCTTTCCCGATGGTTCAGAACTGTTGGGAAAGATATGATTTCCAGTAGTGATATATGGGGATTGGGAAATAAAAATCATAAATACTATTACTACATGGTGAAACACTAAATCTTTGAGTCTAATGTGATGCCTAGAAGGAAGCTTCACCTCAATATGGTGTTGATCTCCATAAAGAATTAAGTCTGGTGGTGTCTCATATATCTCTCTCTCTTTGGTTGTTCGTTACCAGAAGGGAGTTATCCCCTTTTCCTCTATTTTTGGGAAGATATACAAGGGGTAGGGGTAGTTTTTAGGTTTATTAATTATATTTCATTTTATTAATAAGACTTCATCATTATATACCCCTTAATAGTCACCTCTAATCGGGCGCTCGATGTTGACAAACTTTATATCGCACCTAGGGTAAAACCAATGTTCTCAACGCAACCACAGTCTCAGATTTCCAATCTGAGACTCTTCCAAATATATTCCACATTAACTAGAAAATTAAATGCATGTGATATTAAATAATAAATATTTTTAATATCACCATTTTGAAGCTCTCTAGGTCCCAGAATTCCATATCGACTCAACTCATGGATTTAGACATATTCCGAGAAATATTTTGAAGTATAATACAACAAAACTAGAGTCATTTAAAGTCATATAAATTGTGTGTCTATACTCATTAGAGAAATAGGATAATGGATTTAGTTTTTTGATGAACCAGTATTGTATTTACACTAACTTTTTCATTCATAATTTAGTATGGGTGTTGAGAAAATATCATGACACCTCTAGAGATTTAGGCATCATGATCAAGAGATAAGATAGAAAAATAGTGGATGCATTGATCATTTCCATAAATAAGGTTTCCAAATAAGGACTAGTTTATATTTTTGGGTGATATTGGGTGTGGTGATTAGGAAACCACACTGATCATGTCATTGTACCACTAAGAATGCATTTTAGAATGTGGTTCCAATGGTGGGGAGAACCATGGATCAAGAAATGGACTTTATGATTAGAGACTTGTGGTGGGGATCAGCATTATCTTAGGGGATTAATCAGTAGATTAAATCGTTGTGTCTCAGGATAAACAAGTAAAAGTAAGTTTGGTCTTAGTGATTGGGTGATGTTAAAGAGCAGTAGATCGGTTTTTTGTGTATAGTGTTCTTGAATTTAAAGTTTCATAGTGGAAAATTGTTTAGAAATATAGGATAGAACTTAGTGAATTGAGAATGAATTTATGACAGTATAAGGTTTGTATCAATGGTTGAAATACCATTGAGGCTTCTCATGGATGATAATTACTATTGTAGGGAGGTTGTAAAACCCTATTCTATTACAGGTCGTGTTTTCAAATGGGGTGTCAATTTTCACTCTAGAGAGGTGGTCATTTAAAGAACCAAGATTTGAATCAAAATTATAAGTTGAATTTACCTTGGGATTATTGAAGTTGATTTTTTATTTTTTATCAAATAATTATCAATATAAAGGAAATTCAATATGTTATAAAGAGGAAAGTGGAGAGTTGGCTACCATATAACAGGAAAAGGAGATATTATCTTATATTGATAAAAGGATATGGAAGTTGGCTACCATGTGATTATCCCATTAAATCATATTATTATAGAAATGATATGTATGAAAATGAAAAGTTTTACTAATATTGAATTCATTTTCAATGAAAGTTTAGAAGAGATTAGAAGAAACCAACTTGTGGGGAGATTGATGTTTTATTTTTCAAAAAAGAAATCTAGATGAAGTTGGAAGTTTATTGTATAATCCATCCTTGAGATACTATATATAAAGGATGATGAAATCAGATTTTAATTATCTCTTGGATTTATTTTTTATAAGGGTAACATAGCCATAATTCAATTTAAGTGTCGCTAAATTAATTTAAATAAATTTTGAATTTTGAAGATGTAGCTAGAAAATTGGCTATGTTTGGAGAAATTTTTATGGGTAATTTCCCTAGGATGTATAAGGATCATGCATACTTGATGTATGAAAAATGGAAAAGGCATAGTCTATGTAAACATCATCCAAGTTTGTGTAAGGATCAAACCAATATGTAAACATGATCTATGCATATGTATAAGGATGATATTATCTTGCGCAAACAACATCAGGATATGTAGGCATGAATCATGGTCTGATTAAGGATCATCCTAGTTTTGTAATCATGAATTATATTAGTATATGGATAAAGAAATAAAGAAAATTCAAAGATTCTACAAACTGAAATATTGAGTTATAATATTTAATTTCTGAAGAAAATAAATAAATTATGATGGATCCAAATCTAATATTCAAGTTTTTAAACATAAAAACACCTAAAAGTGTATGTGATTAATTCTTCAAAATTATAATAGTTAACATTAATGTGTGTAGAAGAATATCAAAGCAATAATATTTTTTGAGGGAATTTTTAAAGTATAAAATTTGTGTTTCTTTAATTTAGCTATTTTGATGAAGATTAAATTTGAAGCAGTTGAAGTTGTGCATTGGAATTTTGAAAATCATGATGTTATGTCTATCCATGATCCAATATTCAATTTTAATAAGATTTATATGTTATGTATCTTGATAAATTAAAATAAACTTCATGAGTTCTTAAGAATCATGTAGATGAATTTGATTAAAAATTTTATTAGTTCATCAAAAAAATAAAAGCATTATATTAAAAAATGAATTAATGAGTTCATAATATTCAAGAATGATAAAAAGGAGATCAAGATGATATTTATGGATAAAAATTTTCACAATCATGAAATTAGTGGATTCCATAATTCATTAAATTTGAAAATGAAAAAACAAATCATAAAATGAAAGATCCAAACATAAGTGATAAATATATCAAAAAATTCATTACGATTCATGAACGATAAAATGAATAAAGAGGCTAAGATTCAAGATACAGTTTATTGGTCCAATATGAAAGTTGTACTGGTTTAATAGATATTCACATATCGTAAGATGATAGATCCACACCACAAGCTATGTTTTTGTGTGATTTTTATACAAGTTAGGAGACTGAAGTGAAAATTTTGTAGAGATATTTTTGAGAGGAAGAACTTGGGCCAGCTAGAGAATATAATAATATCTTATTTTAGTTAAGTTTCAAAATAATAAGTGTGTTTTTTCAACTAATTTTGAAATTCATGAAAATAATTTTCACATGGTTTATTTTTGAGAACTGAACTAAAGATCATGCGAACCCAAATATGGTTATTTGTGAACATTATTTTTACCTAGAGATAAAAACTCATAATTAATTCCATTTATGTATATTGAAAATTAAAATATTTCTTAAATTCAACCACATTATAAAGTTTCAAAATCAAGAAATAAATAATATTGAGAATAATAAGTAGTCACTTATGTGTGTTGTTGTGGTTGAGAAGGATGAGATAACTAAGAATCTTGAAGAGGAAGGAGGAGTATAAAAAGAATTTGATGCATGTTTTAATGATGAAGAACTAGGAATTTGATCTTATACTGAAAAAAGAATATATTGGGCATAAAATAAGAATAATATGATGAAATTGAGTGTGTCGACCGATGTTGTTGGTTAGTTACCATTAGTAAATATGAGAAGTTATGAGAAAGAGAAAACCTAAGAGTTTTAGTTTTTATATTACTAGAAATTATTTTGATACTATGTAATTAATTATATAAATTCAAGGTTTATATTTCTTGAATTATTAGTCAATAAGAAACAACATTCAGTTCAAAAGAAGAACCTAGAAGCTAGGCAATGAATAAAGGATGAGATGAATTTTATATTCTTGAATACTTATAGGAAGTCAAAGACACTCTGTTTTTTGGAAGTAGGTTAGTGTTTGTGGGTAAAAATACATCCCTATAAATAACTCAGTGATATACTTCAAGAGGAGGAGGAAGTGCTTAAAATAGCTAGTGGGATGCTAGTTTGAAGAGAAGTTGTGGGATAAAACGTATGTTCATATGTGTAATATTGTGAACACCCATGATAATTTAATATGGTGAGAGATTAGGTTAGGATAACAATATCATACTTCCATCATAATTGATATTGATATTAGTGTAAAATATGTGACTTGGATAACAACAATGACAACAAGAAGTTGGTTTACCACATTTAGGTTGAACATTATAAAAATATCATGTTCTTTACCTCTCTATTTTAATTATTTACATGTTTTGTGTGTGTGTTGGGTGGAAAAAAATATATATTTAAGTATTAAACAACCCTAAAGGTTCAAAATACCAAATAGAGTTTAATTTAGAAATAAGTATTTAGTATTTTTGAACAACTTGACCACACCAGATTCACCCCTTAGGTGTGTCTATATCAATCCATTGGGAATTTTAATTGGTATCATAGATTACGTTCCCTCAAGTTGGATATATACTATTTATCACAAATTATATTAGAGTATAGGATATCATTGATTAGGCTAAAATTCTATATCCCAGTTGTTTTACAAGATAATATGAAGTGCATATTTGAAATATAAGTGTCTAAAATTGAAAATTTTGATTCCATCCCTATTAGAACAGATTATGAGGTCTTAGAAAAGACCATAATAATGTGGAAGATAAAAGGGGAAAATAATCTAATAAATTATTCTAAAAAGGAACAAAAATAAATATTACTTGAAGATATTCAAAATTGTATGGGTTTATCATTTGAATCTATTAATTGTTATGCCTTTAATGGTTCAAGTTCAAGTTATGTGAATATTTTCATTGACTTAGTTGAAGAAAAATATCTTGAGGTTGAGGATTATTTTATCATTGTCCTTATTATGGTGGTGAATTATAGATTTAAATTCATAAAGGTATTATATGATGAAAATCAAAATAGGATAAAGAGGATAGTGCAATGGAATATGCATTAGCTAAAAATGGGTTATTAAAATGATCTCAATTTCGGTAAAAGATAAAAAAGAAACAATATTAGTTTTTAAGGAAATAATTTTGGTTACTGATGAGGATTTGAAAATATATTTATGTTAAAATGAAGTTTATTAATAGGCTTTTAAATAGGTGTTCCATGTATTGGATAAAATTCATAAAGTTTTTGTGGATTTCAAAAGTTCAAAATTGTAAGTTAAATCAAAAAGGGTGAAATAGATTGAAAACTCTTAAGTTGAGACAAGTGAAATGTATAAGGATGAAATTTAAAAAATTAAGAAGGAATGGAAAGATATCTTGAGATTAGTCAATAATGATAAGTATTCTCTCAGCATGAAGTACCCGATATGGAAGTAAAACAAAAAAACTATGGAAGTGGCAAAACCTGGAACTTCCCAACAAGTTGATAAATGAATCACTACCATAAAAACTTCTAAGAATATACTTTAATCTAAAAATAATCTAAATTATGGAAATAATTTCAGGGAATCATCTCATTATCAATCCACAACCAACACATACAAAAATATAACCCATATTTCAGTTGACTATGGTTGCACCGAATCTATTTTGATGTACATTTCAGGTCAAAAGTCGAAAATTATTCAAATTTTGAAGGCTAAAAATGAAAATAAATACAAAAAATAAAGGGTGAGTATAATATTGTCTATGAAAATGAACTCCCCAAATGGAGCCTAAAAATTTGGGGTTCGATCCCAAAAATAGTATGGGTGTCAATCTAGAAAGACTACACCTAAATAGAAAAGAAAGAGGTTTATTGGAACATGCTCGTGCTGTTAGACATTTAGTAAAATGTTTATTTATTTTTAGAACAATAGGTTGGTATGTAAAAATCAAATATACCCAAAATAAAGAGGTATCATAGCTGAAACTCCTAGAACACCTACTGTGAGAATATAGACATTACCAAAAAAAGTTAGAATCTCTCTTGTAAAAATAGTTATCAAACATTTAATAACTTTTTTAATTTTTTCAATAAGTATGTACACACATATAAATAGTGTTGGTGTGTACCATCCCAACACAAATATATTACTAATAAGAATAATATTTCATAGTGGTGGGTCAATAATCAAATCTAAAGAGAAAAGTATGTCTTGGGAAAAAAGAAAAGAAAACTATCGAAATCCACCACTCCCAAGATACATAAAAGAAAATATGATATGATTTAAAATAATTATGGAAGTTATTCTTTTATGTTGGTAAGAGAGGCCACATCATGGATCATTTAATATTGTCCATCAATTTCAAAAATTAAGGTATAAATATAAAAAAAGGAATACCTATAAGAAAAAATAGTAAGATTATATTAGTGGTTGAAACTCCTGATAAATATAGAGAGAGTTAGGACATGAAGGGAAAGAAAAAAGTACTTGAATATGTGTGTGGAAGGAGAAACTATGTTAGACACATGGATTTCAAATGTATTATTATTATTCCTAGAAAAATGATAAACAAAGGGAAAGCACCAAGGAATCCTAGTTCTAAAAATGCTACTGCATAGAAAGAATATACACCCAAGAATAAGGTTGACCATGTAAAGAAATAATGTTTAATCATATGTCTTAACTAGTTAAAAAAGGATAATAAGTTTTTTGATAGTTTATTTGAATAATTCTATCCCAACTATGAAGAAATTTGAAATCAAGAATACATTTATACTACCAAGTGAAGTTCAGATCTAGAAAGGCAAATAAAATGTAAGTATGAAGAGTTATAAACACTTTAGACCATCAAGGAAAAGAGTATCCATGTTGAGAGAAATATCTTAGCCTTATTTCTAACATTCAAGTGCTGATAAATTCCACCTTATTTCCATATATTGGTAATTATGAATCAAGTAATATGGAAATTAAGGTTAGGCTGAAATAAGTTATCCATTATGAAATATAATAGGTGGAATTCATCTTTCGATTGGTTTTATACATCTAAAATTTTTTCATACACAATTGTAATCAACCATGGTGAAGGGTAGAGAGTATCCATTGAGGGAGATCTATCAAAAGAGGTGCAGCTACCAAAGATTTATTATTTTCTAATTAATATATAATTCAATATATCAACTTAAAAATTAGAAGGATGAGGTTTTATTTTTACTCTTTTACCATTATTTTTACTTTTTATGAATATTTTTATCAATGGGAAGTTATTATATAAAAAATGGGGGAAAATTAAACTATGACTAAATTTTTTTGATCTATTTTGTAAATTTGAGAGTAGGGTCCTAAAAAATCATTCAAATATATTTTAGTAGCCCTTAAGATGTGAAGGTTTGATTTGTTATCACATTATGTTCTACTAATGGATAGAGTTGTTTACTAAATTAGTCACTCTTGTTTTTTATAAATTATTTCCATGAGTTGAATTATATTTGGTTACTTGATGGAATATTTCTAATAGAAAATGTGGTGCCACCCTTCTCTCATGGTATGAATTGAGCATAGTGAAAGTGAATGAAAAATCAGGAGGAAGATGTTTCATAAAATTAAAAGAGTTGGTTGAATATGAGAAAACTCAACCCAATATTTTCAGTATGGTAGAGAAAATTTTTCCCACCTATTCATTTATTTTCAATTAGGGTAGAATATATTCATTGACTTTAGAAGAAAATTTATAATATAAAATAAATGCAAATGGGAAGATTAAAGTATAATTAGGATGAGTGAAGTGTTTTTCCATGGAATAGAAAAAGGAGATATTATCTTATGTTGGTAATGAGATATGGAATGTTTCTAATACATGAGAAACCCATTGTATCAGATGATTGTAGAGTCGGTTTTTATGGATATGAAAAGTGATACTGAGGTTGAATACACTATCTAAAACATTTTAGGGAAGTTTATTAGAAACCAAATATTAGGGGAATTAAAGTGTGATTATTCAAGGATAAATTTTTATGAAGTTTGAATTTTATTAAAGAATCAATCCTTAATCTAATATATATAAAGGTTTTTGAAATCAGAATTAAAATATCTATTGTATTATTTTTTGAGAATAGTGGAGATGATCAAGAGTCATCCAAAGCGGCCCTGAATTAATTTGAATAAATCTAGAGTTTTGAAGTTAAAATAAAAAATTAGTTCAATACTGGATAACTGCATATGGTACATTTCCCTATACTATGTAAGTGTCATGCATGATGGTGGAATGAAAATTAGAAAAGGCATGGTCTGTGTAAACATTATCCAAGTTTGCATAGGACCATCCCTCTACGTACATATGATCTGGGCATCTGCGTAAGGAAAACTCTTAACTACATAAATATCATATAGTTTCATAGGCATGAATATTTATTTTCGTATGGATAATATTTTCTATATAAGAATGAATTATATCTATGTATGGATAAAGACTTATTTAATGTTCAATGTTTCTATAGAATTAAATATTAAGTTTCTAGATTAAATTTATAAAGAAGGGAAATAAATTATTATGATGTAAAAGATGATATTCAAGAATATAAAAATCACAAACATCTAAAAGGGTATGTTATTAAAGCCTAAAAATTTTGATATCCAATCATAAAATGTATAAAGAAATATTACGGTAAGAATAATTTTTATGAGAATTGTTAAAGAATGAAATTAGAGTTTCAGGAATTTAATTGTTATGATGAAAATGAAATATGAATTTTTTTAATTTGTTCCATAGAGTTATGAATATCATGATTCTACATATAGTTATGATTCAATATTTAGTTTTAATAAGATCAAGAGGTTGAGTCTCTTGATAAAGGAAATGAAACTTCATGTTTTTTCATGAATAATACATATAAAATCGAGTCAAATATTTTTTTGTTTGTAAAAACATAAAAGAGTTGCAATAAAATATGAATGTGTGAGTTTTATATATTCAAGAATATAATAAATTATTTCAATATGATAAGGAAATATGGGAATTTTTCTAATCTTGAAATGAAGGGATTCTAAATTTCATTAAATCTAGAAATGAAAAAAAAAATCAGAAGATGAAAGAGCAGAACATCGATGGTCAAAATATAACAAAATATTTTGTGATTCATGAATGAGAATAAGAAGGAAAAAATATGTGATGTAAGTTACTGGGTATGGGTCCAAGCAGTAAGTTTTACTAGTTTTCTATATATTCTCGTACCATAAGATGAGATATCCTTGTGGAAATATAAGTTATATGATTTTTATATAGCTAGGGAGATTAAACTATGGATTATATTGATATATTTTTGAGAATAAGAACCTTAAAAACTGGAGAATATAAGAATATTTTTTTAGATATGTCTGAAAAAAATATAGTCATTTTATCAACTAAGCTTGAAAATCATGAAAAGAAGTTTTATGTGGGATCTTTCTAAGAAGTGCACAAAATATCATAGGAACCCAAATATTTTTATTTTATAAATATATTTTTTTATGGAAACAAGAATACATCATGAATTACATTTAGAGATATTGAAAATGAATGGAGAAATTAAAAGTAGCAGTAAGAGAAACTGAGAAAATTGAGAGAGAAAGAATATATAAAAAAAGTATTTGTTGCAGTGGATTATTGTGACTGGGCAGGTTGAGAGAATCGAGACTCTATAAGAGGAAGAAAAAGAAGTGTAATGGGAATTCATTTTATGTTTTATCAAGGAAGAAATAATAAGTTTAACCAATGGTAAACCAAGAATTTGTTGTGCATTAAAGAAGGAGAAGAAGAAAAAGTTGAGTGTTTCGACCTTTTTTGTTGGTCAGTTATAGTTGAGATAAGAGTAGGAGAAAATAAAAAAATGTTTGTATCAATAGGAAATATTCTAAGACTATGGAATTAATCATATAAATTCCATGTAAATATATTCTAGATTATACTCTTAAGGTCTGAGTTGATAGAGTTCAGTATTCAATTCAGAATAAGAACCTATAATCTAGGAAGTGAATAGAGGAAGAGTTTCATAGTATATTCTTGAATACTTTAATGAAATCAAAGACACTTTTTTCTTGAGGAGGATATCAATTTTTTGGCTACATAGAAATCCCTGAACATAACTTGGTGACATACTTCAAGAGAAGGCTGAAGTGGTGAGAATATCTTGTGGGATTCCAGCATAAAGATAATATCTAGAATATGGATAATTATTAACATGTGTAATATTGTGAACACCCACACCTATGTAATATGGTGATAGATCAGGTTAATATAACTGAATAAAATTAGAAGTTGTTTCACCACTAAGAAGGTTGGTTTAAATCAGTGGTGACTTTTTATAATTTCTCTTTATTTTGAAATTAAAAACTATTGATCTGTTAAGATATAATCCTCTATTAGAATTACTCAGCCTTTCCCAAATTCAGAAAAAATAAATAGTATTGAGACAAAATATTTTTACAAGGTTGAGTCTCAATGTGAACATACTTCTTACTATGATTGTTTAGACACCCTAATCATAAATTCTACACTATAATCACAATTGGTAACACCATACAATATTCAATAGTATAGAGTCACGCTATGATTTCCAGATTCCCACTAGAAAAATACCTTCACAATTGTTGATGCAAAATAACTTAATCTAAAATTATAAAAATCACTTATAAATTCTAGTTACACTTATAATTATGATGATGATATTCTCATTTGATCCTTTAAGATGATCTAAATATAATTTTCTCACTTATTCAAGAATATTGAAAAGGGATAATCACAATAAACATGCTCAATGTCTTCTAATATTATTTAATTCATGAGTAAACCTTTCACAACCCAATTGAATTGCTTTTAATTACTTTTGATGCACATTATGTAAGTGTTTCATGGTATTCTAAAAATCTTAAAGCATAACACATAACAAATTAAAATTAATATTATTTTATGTTCTTGTCTTTACTAATATCATGAATCCTTTGTGTTTTTTCCATAAAATGATTTTTTGAAACCAATTTCAGGTATCTCAAAACATGTATTGTTTGGGGATACTTTGTGTGGGTCCTTCACACACACAAAATATATGGTATACCAAGTTTATTCGCATAACTAGGAGTACATGAGTGATTTTATTCTTCTTTTCAAAATATTGGTGGCTTCATGGTGTATTTATCCTCCTTCACATACCAGTGGTTATGAAAGTTCCTTCTCTTTTTAAAGAAAGTAATAGATACTTCACGAACTTAGTTATTTAGTGAGACTCTTGAGTGTGATGATCGCAGGTAAAAACCCTCTGTATCTCAAGACTTCACACAACATAATGAATGTGAGGATCACAAGCATTGTATCGTGGGATCTATTATCCTTTTCATAATCATGTAAGGATCATGGGATCTTATTTCCTTCACATGGATGGAATCATGAATGTGCTTTTTTTATTCTAAAAATTAGAGCCTCCCAAACTTGAATGTAAAAAACCCATTTTTTGGCCTTGATCCATTTTTATTTATAGATATAGCCTCTTACTTATCTTTCATCTTTATGTAACCTCAAATATCCAATTTAAATTCTGATTCAAGGTATATTTTAAATCTTAAAATATCATATATATAGAAACCCTATCCTTTTTCACATATTATTATATGATTTTAATCATAATTAAACATCAAATTACAAGCCAAGGATCATAAAGTCTGGTGTCTTTTGAAGATTTGGTATATAATTAAACATCATTAAAAAAATATTTTATTTAATCTCCATAATTAGTTCCTAACTTCCATTGATAGCTGATAACTGTATAGGATAACCTATGGAATACATGAAAAAATGGATGATCTAAAATCCCAATAAATAAATAAGTATAGGAATAAAACATAGCACATGGGTTAGAAATCATAACATGATGACATAAAAGGAATGGAAAAAAGAATAAAAATAAGGAATAATAACATGTATAACATGTGAACATATAGTCATCACGTAGTAGGAAATTGGAAACAGCATATAACACGACATAAACTTGATTCAAGGATAACTGCCAAGACATGGCGGACAAAGCCACATAAAGGAATTAGGTTCACTCCATATCCCAACATAACGTCTCGTGAGACTAAACATTACCCAATGCATAGTTTTATCTAGTAACACCCATCATAAAATTTTAATTAATATGTATTCCACATGAATAATCATACATAATGAATCAAACATATATATAAGGGTTACCCATGGTAAGAATTGGGTATTATAATCATGTCAAAAGGCATAACAAAAGAGAATATCATAATGGTGTCCATGAAAGAAAGGATATAAACCATACATGGATATTTATAAGGTAAAATAGGAATATATCATGATAATGTACTTCAAATTTATGTTAATACATATAAAAATAGTGTTTAATGAACTTTAGAAATAAAACATTTTAGTGTGGTTTGAGGAAAATATTTAAAGATTATTTAAAACAGAAAAAAAATTGAATAAAACCATAAATGAAACAATATATATTTTCAGTATAAAATTTTTTATTTTAGTAAAATAATATTGGATAAAAAATATTATGGAGTTCACTTGAAAATAGGTAGGAAATTGGGAAGTTCAATTGAATTGGGTTTTCTTTTCAAGAAGTTTTAAGAAATAAGCGTTATTAAAACATGTATTTCCCCATAAAATAAGGGTGAAACATCATGGATAAAAGATTTTAGAACATATAAACATAATTTATAATAATTAAATAAAAATAAATATAAATTACATTGGGGAAAATAGAGAGAAAGAGTAACTTGAAGGAAAAAAATAGAGGTTCAGAAAGGATCTCAAACCTTATGTCTGAAATAGTTCTTCACTTGATTTTAATATCCTGAATAATAAAATTAGATTAATTAATAAATAATTGAATAAAATTTTATACATTTAATTGATTTATTATAATTTTATTAAGTTCATTTATGACCTTTTTTAAGAGTTATAGTGTTCAATTTCATTGTTTGAGAGTGCTCATTTTCTTAGTTTTCATAATCGATTCGCTTGTATAAGAGTATGGAAGTTCAAGTAAAATGGAAATAGAAATCAAGAATTGAATATATAAGTTATTAATGAACATCCAAAATGTTAAATTATCATATAATTCATTTGGTTATTTTGGGTGAGGATAAATCATTAGATAATATGTTGGTGATAAACTTTTGTATTATTTTGGGCGGTTTTTGCACACAACAAACTTATTTTGTTTTATTATTTAAAATCATGTGTATATAATGATTAAAAACATTAAATAGGATTTAATACATATATAATAATTTTTCTTAACCATAAAAATATTTTTATGACCAGTCGTGAAGGTGTAAATGAAAAATTAAAATTTTTCATCATTGAAGGCGATAAATTAACACCTCACGAACGATGTTTTTCTTTTTAGAATAAAATGGATAGGAGATGGGATTAGTGATGGATTATTAAAATTAGAATAATAAAATTATAGCATATTTGTGGTATTGGAGTTATCATTCCATTTTTATTATAGGAGGTTAGGAGAGAATAAGAAAATAACTTGAAAAGAAATTAAAATAAAAAGAAAGAGGAATTTTCCTCTTGAATTTCTCCTCCTTGAAAACCCCCTTAAAAAAGAGTTTTGGTATTTTGATAATACCAAGAGATCCTAGAAGTTTGGGAGAGGTTTTTGAAGATTTTTGGGTAGAATTTTTACAAGGATAAAATTAGGAAGGTGTGAGGAGAAGAGGTGGTGAGGGATGGTATTTATAATGGAGGAGAGGGGTGTTTTCTCATTATTTTATTCATTCGTTTATTATTTTTCATAATATAAGAAATATTACGGATTATTGAGACTAAATAAATTAATTATATCATTTTATTTTGAAACAATGGTTCTTACATTATCCATGACACAAGGAATAGTGTATTTAAATTATAATGTATATATACTGTAAATTATTGTATTTTACTATTCACCAAAAATTCAAGTATTTCAGAAAAATCCCAAAAATTCAACCTAAAAATTTTTTAACATTTAAAATTAAAAAATGAACTTAATTTTATGAAAATAATTTTCTAAATATGATAAATTTAATTTTTAATTAAAATCTTCTTTTACTTGGAAAATAGAGATTTTAAAATTACAACTCATTTAATAACACTTTGGAAAATTAATTAAGGTATCATAAAATTATCTTAAAATAATAAGATAAAAAAAAATAATTTATCAATTCATTTGATGAAAATAATTTTTATTTTAATTTATTAAATTAATTGTTAAATTGTAATTAGATATTTATGAAAAATACCAACACTTAATTAATAATTTTTAAAATACTTATTTACTTAAACTGTGATATAATTATATCATATTTTCATTTATAATATACCAAAATTTTATTTATACTTTCATAGGTAAGGTTACTATTCTATTGGCAGGATTACTATTCATAAGGGTCACATTACTATTCCAAAGGTCAAGTTACTATTTCATCAGTATAGGTTTCTTAACCTCTAGAAATACTTATTATTTCATTCATTATTCATTTATAAAGTTTTTATTGTGTTCTTAATGCGATTTTATGTGATTTATAACATAATTATAATAATTTAATTTTCATTGATAAAAATTTTTAGGTCGTTACATTCTTCCCCCCTTATAAAATTTCACCCTCAAAATTTTGTTTTACATTTTATGTTGAAAACAAGTGTGGGTGATTCTCATTTATCTCTTCCTCATGTTCCCATATTTCCTCTTCGTACTTATGGTTCTGCCATAGTACTTTGACTAGGTGTGTACTCTTGTTGCGTATAACTTTATCTCTATAATCCAAAATCTTCACTGGTTGCTCCTCATATGAGAGATCACTTTCCAACTATACCACATATGAATTCAGTACATGTAAAGAATCTAGTATGTACTTCCTCAAGAGGGATATGTGGAATACTTCGTGTACTTGAGACATGGTTGGTGGAAGTGCCAGTCGATAGGATACAGCTTCAAAATTATCAAGAATCTTGAAGGGTCCAATATACCTAGGACTTACCTTTCCTTTCTTCCCAAATTTCATGATCCCATTCCATAGAGATATATAGAGGAATAACATGTCCCCAACCTTAAACACAATGTCTCAACAATGATTTTATGCATAACTCTTTTATCTAATTTGGGCTACCTTGATGTGCAGCTGAATGTTTTTCACCTTATCCGTCATTTCATTGACCATTTCAGGTCCTGGCAGTTTATGTTCACTGAATGCACCCCAACATGCCAGTATTCTATAACTTTTCCCATATATGGCTTCATATGGATCCATTTGGATGTTGGAGTAGAAACTATTGTTGTAAGATAATTAGACCAGAGGTAGAAGTTAGTCCCATCCTCCTTTGAAGTCTATAGAACACTCTCTAAACATGTCTTCTAGTGTCATAATAGTTCGATCATATTTTCCATCAGTTTAAGGATGATAGGTCATAATAAATTTCATCTCAGTTCTTAGTGAATGTTCGAGACTTTAACAAAACTTATAGTTGAATCTCTAATCTTGTTCAGATACAATTGATAGTGGTACTCTATGCAGCCTTACCACTTCTTTGAGGTATATCTGTGCAAGTTGATTTAGTGATAAGTCCTCAAAAAATGAGATAAAGTGATTTGTCTTTGTAAGACGATACACAACAACCCATATAGCATTTTTTTTCTTCTAGATATATTTATAATTACAGTGAAAAATCCCATGGTAATGTTCTCCCACTTCCATGTTGGTATGGGTAGTGGTTGCATCATCCCCTTAAACTTTTGTCTTTCATCCTTCACTTGATGGAATACCAGGTAATTTGATGTATATTCTATGATCTCCTTCTTCATATTGTTCAACCAATAGTTATCTCAGATATCTCAATACATATTTGTGCTCCCTGTGTGAATAGAGAAGGTTGAGCTATGTGCATCATTCAGAAGCTCCTTCTTTATCTCTATATTATATGGTACACATAGTCATGTCCCAAATCTTAAAAATCCTTCCTTATCAATTTTAAAATCAAATTATTTCCCCTTTCTCATAGCTTCTACCTTGTTCTGGATTTTCACATCATTCCTTTGAGAATCCATTATTATATCCATATGGTATGGTTGAGAAATAATTTGAGAAAGGATTGATGAAGTTCCTTCCTTAATGATTCCCATGTCCATCCTTTTCAAATATAAGAATATTAGATCCTTATTAATTCTTATCATTGATAAAAACACAGGATCCTTTATACTTAGTGCATATTCCACCTTATTTTTCTTACCAGGGTGGTAGTGGATTAAGTGGTCATAATCCTTGATGAGATATAAACATCTTCGCAGGTTCATATTAAGCTCCTTCTGTGTGAAAATATATTTGAAACTCTTGTGATCAGTATATATCTCACACTTCTCCCCAAAGAGATAATGCCACCATATTTTCAACAAAAAGATCACAGCTACCAACTCCAGATCATGAGTGGGATATTTTTGATCCTGAATTTTTAACTCCCTTGATGCATAGGCTATCACTTTATCATTTTTCATTAGTACACAGTCTAATCCCTTATTTTAAGAATCGTTTTACACCACAAAGAGTTCCCCACTTTTTGGAAGTGTGAGTACCGGTGCAGTGATAATCCTCTTCTTTAAATATTTTAAGAAATATCCACATTCACTAGTCTATAAAAAACTTTAATCCTTTCTGAGTCAAATTGGTTAGTGGGTTTGATAATCATGAAAATTTCTTCAAAAATCATCAGTAATACCCTAATAGACCAAGGAAACTATGGATCTTCATTAAAAATGCTGGCATGGGCCACTCTTCAATTTTTATTATCTTATAAGGGTCCACAGATATCCCTTTGCTGGTGATTACATGCCCCAATAATGATACTTCCTACATCCAGAACTACATTTAGTATAATTTTCATAAATTTTATCCCCTATCAAATTCTTTAGTATAGTATTCAAATTCCCCTCATATTCCACTTTTCTCTTGGAGTATATCATAATATCATCAATAAAGACTACCATAAATTTTTCTAGGTAATATCTAAAGAATCTATTCATTAATTCCATGAAAATTTTTAGAGCATTAGTGAGTCTGAAGAGCATCACTATAAACTCATAGTGTTCATACCTTATTCAAAAGTCAGTTTTGTGAATATCTTCCTTCATCACCTTTAATTGGTGATATCTCGACCAAAGGTCTGCCTTAGAGAAATAACCATCCCCACATAGCTAATCGAACAAGTAATTTATCTATGGCATAGAATACTTATTACTTATCATGATTTTTTTGAGCTCACGATAACCAATTTAGAGACACATTGATCTATCATTCTTCTCGATGAAGAGGACTGGTGCACCCCATAGTGAAGCACTCAGGCATATAAAACCCTTGTCCAGATTCGCCTGTAACTAATTCTTCAGTTCTTCCAGCTCAACGGTGGTCATTCTATAAGATTTCTTTTATATAGGTAGAGATCTAGGAATAATTTCAATTGAGAACTCAACCTATCGATCAGGATGAAGACTAAGAAATTTTTTGGGGAACACATTAGTGTATTCCTTCACAATGGGCATGTCTTCGAGCATGATTTTCCCCTTTGTATCAAGAATTTGAGCGAGATATGATTTCTCCTAAGGAAACATTATCCATAATTGAGTAAATGACTCTAAAAGAGATTCATCTTCCTCCTTACACTTGTACAGAATATGAGGATGCTTCAATATGTAAAGAGTCATCTCTCTTTCCTGACAATCAATGTTGGATTTGTATAAAGATATCAAATCCATGCCAAAAATAGCATCAAAATCTACCAAAGGGAGTATGAAAATATTTTTTTGGGAATTTTAGTCCACAAACATTAACTGGGAAGTAGTTATAAACTTTGGATGCATTAATTCCCCCATTTTTTGTTCTCACAAATAACTCAACCTCCAAATTTTGTGGTTGTTTTTGAATAGTTATAATAAACTTGAAAGATATAAAAGAATGCTTAGAAACAGAATAAAATAGTACAATATATATTTTTAAATGAATAATCAACATACTTTTCACCATATCATTATTGGGATCCACCTTAGTAGTAGTGATTTCATATGCTCTTACTTGCTGACTTGGAGTTTGTTTTTGTTGATTGCCTCCAACAACCCTTAGCTTAGAGAAATGGTTTGCATAATTCTCAAGTTCCTTGTAGTTTAATCACTACACTACATGATAAGTGTTGATATAAACCTTCCTTTATTCATCCAAATTATTATGATTCTTTATATCCCTTCAACATTTATTAGTCACATGCCCTTCTCTTCCACATTTGAAGCATCTCTTGGTTCCCGTTAATTAGTTTCTAATATGCTTCTTCCCACACTTTTGACATGTGGGATGTAGGGTATTATTTATATCATGGTATTTATAACCCATATTAAACTCCATTTTTTTTATTTTGTCACTGAGCCTATGAGACCACTGAGAGTCTCAGATCTCCATTTCAACCTTGAGGGAACAACAGAAAATCTCCTCATAACTATCAAAGTCCCAAATCACTAATGCTTTTTGTAGACTCATATTTAGTCTTCTAAAGAAGTGATCCACCTTTATTTTAGTTTTCATGACAAATTTAGAGGCATATCTTGCAAGCCTTGTGAAGTTTTCTTCATACACCTCAATATAATCATCTTCCTTCTACTTCAGTTTGAGGAATTCCCCTTCCATCTTGAGACGGATGATTCAAGGAAAATATTCGTTGAAAAATATTTTCTTGAAATCTTTCAATTACATGGAATCAATTTCCTCCTTGGAGTTTTTGTTCTTGATCAGTGTCCACCACTGATCAGCTTCCCCAACAAAAGTATATACCACCAATACAAATTTCTCTTATTCTTAGCACTAGAGTATAGAGGATATCTTCTCAATGGAGTTAATCCATTTTTTTGTGAGGTGGGGATTAGAAGATCCGCTAAACATGGGTGGCCTTTTCCTCATGAAGTATTTGAAAGAAACTTATTTTTTCTTTATAAAATAATGTCATTCCACATGATTCAGGTTATTATTCATAACTTGAGTCAGGTGAGCAAGTGTTGTCATAAAGTTTTGAGCACCCATTCCCATCATATTTAGAATATCATTAGGGTGATCATCATATTGATTATTGTCATGGGTTCTTCTATTTTTATCCATTAACTAAGAAAAAGATATTATAATTAGGGGGCTTGAATAATTAACTAATAAGAATAATAAAAGGAAACTTTGAACATAAAAGGATAAACTTGTAAAGGAAAATTATATCCTAACTTTTTATTCTCTAGGTTTCAATCTAGGTTATCCATGATATATTTCCTATTATATATTCTTATGGGAATTTTTTGTTCCCCTAATAATGGTTTGTAATGAGATTATGAATTTACCGAAGAATATGCCTCGGGAGTTTCAAACCAGGTGCAAAATAAGGCCTATTTTCATGTACCAAGTTACCCAAAGTCAGGGCCAGAACACCTTTTCAGATTTATTACACCTAGGTACATCTTTGTGAGAACCACGTCCACTTGTAGTATCTAGATAGGGATTTATTTTTTTGATAAACTGTTTACTCTGTACTTACCAAAATGTAGTAATTTTTTCTTATACTTAGTCTTATCTATAAGGATTTTGCTAGATTTTTCTAATCCTAAACCCAAAAATAACTAAACCTACCTATGATACCAACTATAGAGACCCTATCCTTTTACATGTATTATTACATGATTTTAAGCATAATTAAACATCAAATTACAAGACAAGGATCGTAAAGACTAGTGTATTTGGATGATTAGGTACATAATTAAATATCATGAAAACATTTTTTATTGAATCTCCATAATGATATAATAACTTCCATTGATCTCTTATAACTTCATAGGATAACCTTGGTAATACATGAACAAAAGGGATGAGCTAAAAATCCCGGTAAGTAAATAATCATAGGAATAAAACATATCACATGGGTTCAAAAGCATAACATAATGACATAAAAGGCATGGAACATGAATAAATATAAGTAATAACATGTATAACATGGAAACATATAGTCATGTAATCGTAGGAATATTGAAATAACATATAACATGACATAAACACGAGTCAAGGCTAACCTATAAGGCATGGTGGACAAAGTCCCATAAATGAATCAGGTTCACTCCCTGTCCCAACATGAAAACTCATGAGACTAAACATTACCCAATTAATTGGAGTGATATCTGAGAGCACCCGTCATAACATGTTCATGAGTATTTTTTCCACATTAATAATCATACATAAGTAATCAAACATATACATAATGGTTAACCATGGAAGAATTGGGTATCATAATCATATCAAAAGGCATAACATAAGGGAATATCATAATGGTTCCCATGAAAGAGAGTATTTAAACCATAAATGTACATTCATAAGGGAAAATAGTCATGTATCGTGATATTTTATGTCAAACTAAAGTGGATTCATGTAAAAATAGTGTTTAATAAACTTTAGAAATAAAACATTTTAGTATTATTTAAGGAAAATATTTAAAGATTCTTTAAAATAGAAAATGCATAATTGTTTTTATAAAACTAGAAATTAACCAAGATATATTTTCATGATAAAATGATATATTTTATTAAAATAATAGTGGCTTAAAATATATTATGGAGTGCACTTGAAAATGGGTAAGAAATCGGGAAGTTCCCTTGAATCGGGTTTGCTTTTCGAGAAGATTTGAGAATAGATCCTTATTAAAACATGTATTTTCCCATCAAAGAAGGATGATATATCATGGATAAAATTATATTCATTAATTAATAATTACATAACCTTTTATACATTAAATTTATTTATTATAATTTTATTAATTTCATTTATGGTCTTTTTAATGAGTTATGGTGTTCAATTTCATTATTCGGGAGTGCTCATTTTCTTAGTTTTCATAATCAGTTCGCTTGTGTAAGAGTATGGAAGTTTATATAAAATGAAAATAAAAATCCAGAATTTAAGTTATAAATTATTAATGATAATATATATTTTTAAATTATCATATAATTCATTTTTATACTTTGGGTTAGGATGAATCATTAGATAAGATGTTGGTTATAATCTTTTGGATTATTTTGGTTTGTTTTCGCTCACAAAAAACTAGTTTTGTTTTTTTATTTAACATCATGTGTATATAATGATTATAGTACATTAAATAGTATTTAATAAATATATAATAAGTTCTTTTAACCATAAAAATGGTTTTATGACCAGCCTTGAAGGTTTTTATGGAAAATAAAAAAATTCATCCTTGAAGACGATAAATTAACACCTCGTGAATGGTGTTTTCATTTTCAGAATAAAAGTGAGAGGAGAGGGGTTTAATGATGGAGTGTTACATTATAATAATAAAATTATAATATATGTGAGTTAATGGAGTTATCATTCCATTTTTATGATGGGATATGAGGAGATAATAAGAAAAGAACTTGAAAAGAAATTAAAAGAAAAAAAAAAGAGGAATTTACCTCTTGAATTTATCCTCCTTGAAAACCTCCTTAGAAAAGGGTTTTGGTATTTTGATGAGACAAAGATATCTTGTAAATGAGGGAGAGGTTTGGGAAGATTATTGGTTAAAATTTGAACAATACCAAAATCTTGGAAGGTGTGAAGATAAGAGGAGGTGAGGGTGGTATTTATAGTGGAGGAGAGGAGTGTTTTCTCATTATTTTATTCATTAGTTTATTATTTTTCTCAGGACAAGAAATATTGTTGGTTATTGAGACTAAATACAGTAATTAGATCATGTTATTTTTAAAAAAATGGTGATTACATCATCAATTACTCAAGTAATAGTGTATTTAACTTTTAATTTATATAACTATAAATTACTGAATTTTATTGTTCACCAAAAATTCAAGTATTTCAAAAAAATACCAAAAATTCACCCTAATAATTTTTCAACATGTAGAATTAAAAAATGAACTTTATTTTATTAAAATAATTTTCTAAATTTGATAAATTAAATTTTTAATTAAAATCATCATTTACTTGGAAAAAAAGATTTTAAAATTATAACTGATTTTATAACACTTTATAAAATTAATTAAGGTCTCATAAAATTATCTTAAAATCATAAGACAAAAAAAATATTAATTTATGAATTCATTTTATGAAAATAAACTTTATTTTAAATTATTAAATTATCATAAAATTGTAATTAAAAATTTATGAAAAATACCGACACTTAATTAATAATTTTTTAAACATTTATTTAATTAAACTATGATATAATTATATTATATTTTCATTTATAAGATTCCATTATTTATGATTTTATAAGTAAAGTTACTATTCTATTGGTCGGTTTACTATTTATAAGGGTCGCATCACTATTTCAAAGTTCAAGTTTCTGTTAAATCGGTATATATTCCTCAACTTCTAGAAATACTTATTATTTTATTCATTATTAATTTATAAAGTTTGTATTGTGTTATTAATGTGATTTTATGTGATTTATGACATAATTATAAGAAGGTAATTTCCATTGATAAAAATTTTGGTTTGTTATAATATAATTTTGAACACCCAAATATCTTAGTATTCACAGAGGATTATCCATTACCTCAACTCCAAAAAATATGCCATTTCATTCACTGAATGAGCTCTAAAAAGTTTAGGGATTTAAACATATTTTAATATTATGAAAATTTTGACCAAAAATAAACTCATGTGATGCCAGATTTTAAGGCATTGGATATTTTATTGATTGGATTCTTCCTTCGTGATGGAATGCTCATGTGATTATGAAAATGGTCACATGATTATCCTTATACTTTGAAGCTCAAAAACTTTTTACTTTCATATTAATTAATATTTCACTATGATCACATATTCATACATTTTGCATTGGATTTAATTTGAACAGATTCATGTATAGAAGACATAGATTTCATTTATAGAGATTATTTAATTTGAGCTTGTCTGGTTCTCTTGTTTAGATCATTGGAGATGACCAGATCGGTGGATATCAAATGCAGAAGTTGAGCGGTGGAGAAAATCCTCATCAAGAGGTTTATAATAAAAGATTGTAATGATCAGATCTTACATTAGCCAAATTATACTATGTATGTTATCTATATAACATTTTAAACAAAGGAATAGTACCTATCACTCATACATCCCACATAAAAATTACATAGGATATGGATATGCTTAATAATAATGAGAACCCCATCAACATCTTAGTTATGAGTATCCATGTTTGCTTTGAGATTCTGGTGGCATCACCCCATTCCGGCACCTCCTCTGCATTATTTCTTAGTGTTGTGGCTTCATGCTCATGCCCTCCTGCCTACCAACCCATAGGCCTCCTGCCACCATAGCCACCCATGCTTAGGTTGGTTCCTACTTGGTCGAACTTACTCCCACATCTGGTTGAGTTGTCTCTCCTTAGGTGGTTATGGTAGCCTATATTTTTTAAAATATAATCAGATGAATTAATTTGAAAAATTCTAAGTAAAATACTAATATAATTATTTATTTCACATCTCAAAACAACATCATCCTTTACTATTTTCCATTTTAGATCAACAAAAGGTGATTTCATCTTTTCAAAATCCTCATCATCATTCTAGAAGATTAATTCCAATATCAGTAATTTTTAATCCATCTTTAACTTATTTAATGATTCATCTTCACTCCTTCAAATGTTGTAAACAATGTACACTCTCTTACTACAATTAACACATGTCTCAGGAATTAATAACATATCTATAGTTTTCACAATAATTTTAACAACCTCCATATCATAAAAAATATTCATATATAATTGATTGATAAAAATTACAATATCATCAACAAATCCAATGGTTCTTCAATCTCCCCCTTTGGATTTTTTCTCAACTAATACCGCACTTTCAACAATTCTCACCAAGAGTCATCAAAGAACAACCTTCCTTAAATAGAAATGTCTCAACACCACACTACTGGATAAGGTAATGATTTGTAAAGAATTTATTCTCTTTAAGATAATAAATTCCTAGGTTTTGGTGATTGAGATTATACCCCTCAATTATCCTTCACTTTCCTACACATTTTTATAAAAACCATAGCTTACTACCCTTTGATAAAGAAGAGTAAAAAATTTCTCCCCAATTCACAAAAGATTAAAAATCCTAGTGGAGGATTTATCTATGAATCTTCATGGGGGGGTATAAGGATGATCTTGAAGTTTCAGCCTCACTCCCATAAACCTTTCTCTTGAAATAGCTTTAGTGAAAATATTTACAACATATTTTTTATATAAATGTATTCTAACTTAATATCTCCACTAGAAGCCTTTTTTTAATGAAATGATATTTTATATCAATATGCTTGGATATTGAATATTGCACTATATTTTTAGACAACCCAATAGAACTTTGATTATCATAGGAAGTTTTCAATAATTTTTTAGTCTCATCCTTCAAATCAACTAGCTTCACTTGAATCCATATCATATGTGTACCGGAATTTGTAGAAGCTATATATTCTCCCTCATATTTACTCAACATCACTAAATTATTCTTTTTTTGTACCAACTAACACAACCATATCCCATAAATAAATTTCCACCTAAATTAAATCTTTTCTCAGAATAATCACCTATCTAATCTTCATTTGTAAATCCCAATAGGTTTCAATATTCATTATGTTTATATAGTGTCCCATAATTCATATTTATCTTCACATATCTCAAAATTATCTTAGTATCTAGTAAGTGAGACTCTTTGAGACCAATCTGAAACCTTTTAGAAAGTGTTAGTGACTAATTTATATTTTTCCTTGATGTTTTTATATAAAGCATGATTATAAAGAGTATTCTAAATTATTACTAGTTGACAATACTTCTAGCTTCATCCTTTCACAATTTGGTTTTGTATTAAATGGGAGTTGAAACATATTTTGAATTTACATTCCAAAAAATTTCAACATTTCTTTAGAATAATTTTCATGAGATAGATATGTGTAATTCTTCTTCTTATCATTTTTGAAATCCCAAAAAGTATGTCATCTCACCATATATTGACATCTCAAAACTTTTATTTATCTACTCAGAAAACTCTTCATAGAGATGCTTCTTATCACCAGCAAATACGATGTCATTCACATAGACAATGACTATGAGAGTACCCTTAGACATATCTCTCAAAAAAAGGTTAATATCAACTTTAACTTTTGTAAACTTCATATCCTAACAACAATTCAATTTATAATATCAAGTTCTAGGAGCATATTTAAAACCATAAAAATAATTATTCAATCTTTATACTATATTTCTATCATTATGTATGATGAAACCATCAGGTTGTTCAATATATAATTCTTCCTAAAGATCACCATTTAGAAAGGCATATTTAGCATCCATATGATAAAATTTGTAAAGTTTCTATGCTTCTATTTATAAGAACCTTTTTACAATATCTAGTCTTGATACTAGTGAAAAATTTTCTTCAAAGTTAATACCTTCTATTTGAGAATAAACTTTTTACACCATCCTGGATTTGTTCCATGAAACCTCACCTTTCTCATTCTTCTTATTTATAAAAACCCACTTGCTTCGGGTTATATTTTTATTTTTATGTCTTGTAATAAGATCCAAAGTGGAGTTATTGTCAATATAACCAAGTTATTAATTCATAACTTTCATTCACTCCTAATGATCAACTTATTTTACCATTATATAAGGTTTAATTTAGGAATTGAGTGTTGTTTGATCTTCAAATCTCAATATCCTTAAAGTTTTTCCTAGATCTTGTTCATTTCTAATGAAATTTTTAGCTTTGACATGTTTATTCATTATATTATACTATTTTCTCCCAGTTACAGTAGTTTCATCTGCAACACTCACTTATTCAGAACCAATATCAACAGTGATTATCCCCTTCATAGAAACTTCATCATTAATTTGTTCTAATGTCTTCATGAAATTTTATTCATAATATTATAAATATGCTTCAATTATTATATATAATTTATTCTATTTTTCAAAATTTTGACATCACCAAAGTCAACTATCTTCTGCAACTTCTTATTCCAACATCTGTATCCACTAGCATTAGATAGGTGGCCCATTAAAACCCCTTCCTAAACTTTATCTTCAAATTTTACTAGATTTATGTTCTTAATTTTTATAATTCATGGACTTCCAAAAACTCTAAAATATTTAACAATTATATTTATCTTATACTGTATTTCATATGGTGAATTTTGTGTCTCCATCCTTAATAAACACATTTTATGTATGTGTATGGTAATACATTTAACTTCTCTCTAAAAACACTTTGATATGTTGTTTCTATATAACAGAGTCTTTCCCATATCAACTTTTCTTTTATTCTTCCTTTTAGATATAATATTTTTTTATGGAGTATGTGGTATGTCATGTTGATTCTTGATTCCATATTTGGAAATATATCTTTGAAATTCATCATATGTAATCTCCTTTACATTATTTGATCTCATTTTATTGATGTATAGATCTAAATCCTTCTCAAACTTCCTTCTAAAGATCTTGAACCATTGAATTTCCTCTGAATTCTGTTTGATGAACATAACATTATTTAACCAATTATAATAATCAATTAATGAAAAAAAATATAGATCACCACTAGTATAAATTTTTCTCATTGGACCACATAAATTGGTGTGAGTAAGATTGTGTGGTCTGGTAGATAGAATTTCCACTCTTTTATGTAAAGCTTGATCCATTTTCCCTTTTAGAAAGGTTTTATAGAACTCATCCATATCTCTCTCTATCTTGGGTAGATCTATCATAATATCATGCTTTAAAATTTTACTAATACTCTTTTTCCAAGATTACTAAGCCTTATAAGCCATAAATTTTTTTCATCTTTGTCACCCGTGTGATAAGAATTGATATAATCACTAATTTGGAATAGATTTATATTGTATCTTCTTCCTTGAGTGATGATACTTACATCATTTATGAATTTTAGGATATATGTGTATTTTTTGAATAATACCTCATGTATGTTATCATAAAGTTGACTAACACTAATGAAATTATGCTTCATCCCTTAAAAAAATAATAAATCATTAGACTTCAAGTTTTAGGATTTGATATCTACTAAGATAACTCCTTTAATTTTTATGGAACAATCATTTAGAAAATTTAATATCCCCCATCATGCTTCTCAATGTTTATCAGAATTTTTGTGTCACTATTAATGTGTGAGAAACATCCACTATCAAGTATCCATGACTTGGTTCCTGTACTATATTTCAAATAGACTTCAGTAAAATAAGATTTTTCATCATCCATATTCATAATTCCCTTTAATTTATCAAAATTCTGTATTTTTTTAGGTATACTAATCATTCAATTTTTATCAATACGGATATGATAATCCCATATGCTATAAATTTATTATATGTAGTCATATTTGTTTTATGTTAATAGATAAGATGGATTTCTGGTCCAAAATTTCTCACTTTGAATATATGTTCTCCTTTTCTCAGAATATATCCCATCGGTTCATGTCTCATATTTGGTAGTGAAATATTATACCAGAATGAGTAGTCTTTATGCCTAAAAAATCCAAAAAAGCAGTTGTATCCTCTAAACCTTGATTTTTTATACTGATAATAGTTTTATCCTGAAGATTATTAATTTTTTCTTTATATATATTGTGGTTGTCTCCACTCTAGGGGAAATTATCTCTTTGAAGAATCCCTTTCTTCATTTGATTTAGAAGATAGTATTTCACAAATCTTTATGGTCCATAATGGTCCGAAAATGATTTTCAAACCTATATTTTTTGGGACAATATGTTTATTTTGAAATTCATAGGGATCTGAATTAACCTACTTATTTGGATCCCTCTTTTTTCTAGATTATGATTATTATACCTTGACCTCAACAACCTTGTTGTAATATTATCTAATATTTCTAAAATCATTCTTAGTTTCAAGGAATTATGATTGTGTCTTAGAATATTCTTTTTATTTAGAGAAATTTTTTCTTTAATTTTTTTTACCATATTCTCTATTTCATCCACTTTTAGTTTGTATCTCTTGATCACATCTATGTAAACAACCTATTTATTTACACATTCTTCCTTTACCTCAACTATATTTTCTTTTTCTTTCAATAGTAACCTCTTCTCCTTCTTTAGTTTTTTTTTTCAAGGAAAGATTCTAATTCATTTTTAAACATATTCTCTGGCTCTTTTAGTTCACTTTCATCATCTTCACTGCTAGATGTATCAAAACCATTTTCTACATGAGCTATAAAATTATCATTATCTTATAATTGGTTTCATAATCTGGATTTATATTCTTCTTTTTTTCTCATCAATATTCTTCCTTTAATTTTAAATAATTCTTTCTTACTTCCACCAAATTTAGTTGAATATTTTGATATTTTTTCCCAGTTGTTTTTTTAAGGTATATCATCATCTATATCAGGTTCAATAGACTTATTCTTAAGAAAATTTACAACCATGTGCCCAATTTCATTACAATTGTAATACCTTTGTGGTATTTTTCCTTCATCGTTACTCTTTTCTTTATTTAATCTCTTTAATATGAGAGTAATTATTCTATTATAATATTTATCTTCATATTCATCATCAGATTCACTTGATTTTGGAATTTCATCACCTCTAATTTTTAGCTTTCTCAAGTCCTTAAAATCCATCTCATCTTTGATATTATTTTTGAAACTTGGGATCCTTAATATTTCATAATAAATGATAATGTTATATAATTCATTGAGATTAATATCTTCTCTATCTTTAAAAGAATAATCTTTATGATCAAACCAATTAGGAAAGTTTCTTGCTAATATTTTTACAACAGATGAATCATATAACTTCTCTCCAAAATCTTGAGTATTACTGAAAATTTACTTAACTTTTGTGAAGTAGTCATCAATGTTATCCTCTTTATCTATCTTGATATCTTTAAATTTTCTCCTCCAAATTTTCAGTTTGGCCTCTTTGACTTTCACATTTCCTTCTTAACTACTTCCCAATTTGTCCCAAATTTTCTTAGAATTTTTGAGTCTCATAACCTTTTTGTAAGACTTTTTTGAAAGATACGTCAGAATTTTATTTTGAACTTTAACATCAACTTCCATATTTATTTTATCATCAAATTTCATATGATTATCCTCAACAATATTTGAGAATCCTACTATTGTTTCATATTTAACTTCAATTCCAAGAGATAAAATATAGAGAAATATCCTATTCTTGCAACTATGATAGTTATTTGAATTGAATTTAGGGACACATATATTGTTAACAAAATTCAGATTATCCAAATTTTATTACTTTTTTGATCTTGACAGAGAAAACCTATGCTTTTATGCCAATTTAAGAACCCAAAAAGTTTTTTCACCACTGACAAGGGGGTTTCAATTAGGGGTGACTTTACAATTTATATTTATACTGAAAATAACATCTATTAGTCTATTATTATATAATCCTATCTTATTATTACTCAGACTTTCCTGAATTAATTAAAAATAAATAGTGCAGGGACAAAATATTTTTACAATGTTTTGTCTCAATGTGAGACTACTCCTTATTATGAATGGTTAGACACCCCAATCAAAGATTCTCCACTATAATCACATGTTATCGTACCATAAAATCTTCATTGGCATAGATTCATACTTTTCTTTACAAATTCCCGCTCAAATAATAGCTTCACACTACATGATACAAAATGAATTCAACTAAAATAAAAAATATATCACTTATAAATATTGATTTCACCTACAAAAGTTTATGAAGATCCTACATTTTGAGCCTTAAATATTATCTAACTATAATGTTATCACTTTATCAACAATATTGAAAATTGAAAATAAAAAACAACATGCTAAGTATCTTATAATATTATTTAATTCATGTGTGAACTTTTCACAACTCAATTAAACTGCTTTTAATTACTTTAGATTCACTTTATGCTATCATATCATGGTATTATCAAAATTGTAAACCCTAGAACATAAAAAATTATAATTAATATTATTTTGTTTTCTTATCTTCACTAAAATCATGAATCTATTTTTTTTCTTCAACACTGTTTTATTAAACTAGTTTTGGGTATCTTAAAACATATACAATTTATAGATACTTTATGTAGGTCCTCTGCGCAAAACAAATATGTAGTATACTAGTTCTATCTACATAATTGAGAGAACATAAGTTTTGTTCTTCATATTCATGAAATCATGGTGGATTCATGGTGTCTTAGTCCTTTTTCACATACTAATGGGTATGAGAGTTCCTTATATACTTCATGAAAGCAAGATATGCTCCATGGACTCATTTCTTTCACAAGACTCTTGAGTTTGAAGATCATAAGAAATGATATGTAGTATATCAAGCCTTCTTGTAACACAATGAATGTGAGGACATGAGAATTGTTTCATGGGATCTCTTATCCTTTGCATAAACAACTAAGTATTGTGGTATATTTTGTCCTTCATGTAGATGAAAACGTGAAGTTTCTCTAGTTTTCTTCTAAAAATGATAGCCTCTAGAACTCAAACAGCATCAACCATCATTTTATCCTTGACCCTTAGTATTTATAGATGGTAATTCTACCTTATCTCTAATATACATGCCTCTATATTCATGCTACCTCAAATATAAAATTTAAATTCTTAGTCAAGGTATATTTTAAATCTCCAAATATTATATAAATTTGAACACCCAAATATCTCATTATTTATAGAGGATTATCCACTACCACATATCTGAGAATTATGTCATGTAAGTCACTTCCATAGCTATGAAAACTCTATAAAGTCAAAAATATTTTAATATCATGAAACCTTCTACCAAAAATAAACTCATTTGATTCCAAATTTTAAGGCTTCGAGGATTCACTTGATCATATTTTTTCTTCGTGGTGGAATACTCACATGCTTGTGAAAATGATCACATAATTCTCCTTATACTTTGAATCTAAAACTCTTAATACTTTCATATGAATAAAAATATCATTGTAATTTTAAATTCATGCATTCATCATTTTATTTAATTCGAATAGATACAAGCATGTAAGACATAGATTTCATTCATGGATATTATTCGATTCGAGCATTCTAGGTTCTCTCAGTTTTATCACTAGAGAAGACCAGATCAATGGATATCGAATTACAAAGTCGAGTGGGGTATCAAATCCTCATCAAGAAGTTTAATATGACTAGTAATATTATTATAAGGTGCATATTATCCATATTGGATAGATTATGTTACATGCGTAACATTTTAAATGCAGGAACAGTACCATGCACCTACATGTCCAACGTTAGATTTCCATATGTGTTGGCTCTGCTTTATAATATAGGGAACCCCATTAATGGACTAGTTTTGATTATATGGTTCCTATACAATATTCCAATGGTACCATCTTGTGTTATCACATCCTCTATACTACCACCCCATGATGTGGCTCCATGCTCATTCCCTCTCGCATGCCTTCCAATAGCCCTCCTACCACTGTGGCTGCCCATGATTAGGTCGGCTCCCATGTGGTCAATGATGCTCCAACATGAAGTTGATCTGAAACTATTTAGGTGGTTTTGGTTTCCCATATTTTTTTTAACAAACTCAAAAAAATCACTTAGAAAATTTATAAGTAAAAAATATTAATACAATTCTTCATTTCACGTCTCAAAACAACATCACCCTTTACTATTTTCCATTATAGATTTAACAAAATCTAATTTATTCTTTTCAAACTCATTATCATATTTCCAAACGATTAATTCCAATATTATAAATTTCTAATTCATCTTCACCCTAGATTTAATGATTCATCTTCACTCCTTCAGATTGTATAAATAATGCGAACTCACCTAATGAAATTGGCATATTTCTTAGACATTAATAATAGATCTTCAATCACTATAATAGTTATCACAACCTCCATGTCATAAAAAAAAATTCATACACAATTGTTTGATAACAATTATAATATCATCAACAAATCCAATTGTTATTAAATAATAAAAACCTAATTCCATTGTAATTAATAAGAATATTTTAGTAGAAAAACTATTACTCAAATAATAACGAGTATAGTAAGTAGTATACTTACCACATTAGGACCAAACATTATAAAAATATGGTGTTATTTACTCTACTACTTCACTTTCTTGTATTTTTTGTATGAGGTTTAGGTGAAAATAATAATATAAAGTTGAGTCCTATCTTACCAAAGAGGTTTAAAAGACTAAATTGAGGTAAATTTTGAAATAATTTTTTTGTATTTGTGAAAATTTTGACCACGCCCGATTTACCTCCTCTCAAGTGTGTCTACATTGTTCCAATGGGACTCTTATGAGCGTTAAAACATCTAAAATAGGTGTTTTAACATGGAATTAGGGATAGTTAGTGGTTTGGGTTCTCAAGTGATGGTTAGAGTAGGGTCAGGGTGAATCAGGTACTGCTTTTTTGTTATAGGCTACAGACCATGTTGCAGACTAGAGCATTATAGAATATAATGGGTTGTGGCCTACGTGAATTTTTTCATAGAGGAAGGAGAACACTCCAAAACATGGGGGGATGAATTGTGGTGGTTTATAATAGGGTAAACCATGTTGTATTCCCTGATGTAATAAATGGTGGGTGATCAAGAGGTAGTGGGGTTGGGTTACCCCTAGGTGAGGGTTGCACTAAAACCCAAGGGACACATGGAAACATGGCCCTAATGAAGTGAAACCATGATGTATCTCCAAAAAGAGATTTCATGGTGGTAGAATATAAGGTCTACTCCCTACCATTTCGAGTCTGTCCACACCATAGTTAGGGATTCCACATAGTATCATGGCTAGCTTCTAAGACATCGTTGGGTGGTCCTCATGACCACATCACATTCTATGTTATAATAACCTATGACATTAAGAACCAAAAAATATATTTTTAATAGTAAGTAATTCGAATTTTTAAAATACCATGATCTTCTAGGTTTATATTTTTATAGAATTGGGGAAAAACATTACACACAAAAATAAACACTTTCACATAGTATACATTTTTTTCATAAAAAAAATAGGCATTATGTTTACACCCAAAATTTATTCAAGTCACTTTAGATTTGTTTCATATGATTCAACATAACAAAAATATTGACCCATCTAAATTTATACTAATCCTTAGATCCAGTGAAAATAATTTTGAAATATGAGATTATAAAAACACATATCAATAATAGATATAAAAATAAAGGAATCTCATTAGTCAAGTGAAAAAAAACCCATGAAGACAGTTACCATTTCACAAAAACCTTTGATCATAAAAATAAAAAAATAAAAATGTAAAAAATAAATATTTTATCAAAGAAAACATTTTAAATCCATTATAATTAATATAAAAACTATAAATTTATCTTGAGTCATGTGGGAACTCATGAAAAAATTATTTTGAAAAATAAACCTTTCACCTTTAAACTTTCCTTACCCCATGAAATCAAAATATTTCTATAAAAAACCTTTTGTAACATGAATAATATTTGTATTTTAGAGAATAATGTACATAAATCCTATTCAATCATGTTTAATATGTTTCAAAATAACTGAATCTCAATTAATTCCATAAGATTAACCTACCCAGTTATCTAGCTCATTTTTTTCCTTCAAATACTAAATCATTACCCAATGCATTAGAGAGCTATATCAAGATCACCCATTATCATGAGCTATATCAGTATCACTTGTCATCATATATAGATACAAAGTATATTATAATAAACAAAACATTTATAATATTTCCCTTTTCATCATAAAACCCTTAAAAATCATTTGAAACCATAAACAAAACACTTTCAGTTTTATATAAAGAAGAGAAAAAAATCATTATAAAAACTTTTTAAAAATAAAAAATACTAGAATATTAAGAAAAATATTTTCTATGAATTAAAAAAGGAAAATTATTAAGTAATATTGATAAAGAATAATGTTTATGGAAGTGGTAAAAAAACCAAGTTGTATACATTAAAAACATCCTTTTCCACTTTTTGTGAAATAGTCAAAAATAATGCATAAAAAAATGATGAAAAGATTATTTTTTAAACCTTTGTAAATAAATTCAAGTATAGTCAAAAATAAAATTTAAAAACCTTTGATTCATAAATAATAATATTCTTGAAACATTTAAAATAACATAGATATGTATGAGAAATATTTTAAAACATTTAAAAGAATAAGTTAAAAGAAAATCCCTAACTTTAAGTCCCATCTAGCTTCGTATGTTCTCTAACTCATAAATAATAAATTTATATTAGTTTTATACTTGATTAATAGAATTTTTCATGTTAATTACATTATAATTATTCTATTTATTTAATTTTTTAATATGATTTATTTAGTTACATAAATGGTTAAATTTACATTGAACACTTTTTGGTCGTTTAGATTATAACCTCAAAATAGCATCAGTGCACTGATTGTGGTCAAATGGGTTATAGTTCCAATAAATCCATAATATAAAACATGTTATAATTATCATATATATACATATTATATATACTTTTAAAACCAACCATGTAAGTTGTTTATGAAAAATGAACCATTTTGTTTTATTGGGATGGTAGTTCATATGTACATATGAAAGAAATTTTTATTTTTATACAGGTTATAAAATAAAAAAATGATGATATTTTATTTTTATAAAATAATAAATATGTTATTTAGTTCATATTTATTCATTTTTTCTATCCTTAGGACCATCCATGTGATGTGGTAATGAAAAATGAATCACATCACTTCGTGGAGGTGGTATTCCACATATATGCACGAGCGATGTTATCAATTTAAATCAAATGGAAAGGGAAAGAAGGTAAGTGATATATTATAATTAAATAAAAATAAATATTTAATAAATATCATATATATTCATTTTATCCATTTTATCCATTATATTAAGAATCTATATAATTTGGTGATGAAAAATTAAATAAATCGCTTCTTGGAGGTGGTAGTTCACACATACGCACAAGTGACGTTTTCATTTCCATTGGATGTAAAAATAGATGAAAAAGGGTTGTAACATAATTATAATAAAATTTAAGAATATTTAAGATTATTTTTTTATTATTTATTTGTGTTTAAATAATATTTTAAGTCGTTATAATAATAAATAAAATAAAAACACTCGATTAAGAGTTATACCTCTTTATCATAAATCCACATTTGGCTTACACCTGAAGCCTTATAGGTTGGTATTTTAATCATAAAATATATCATAGATCATTGGGATAAAATTTTCAAAGTTATTTTATAAATTATTTGTTGATTTAAGTAGAACAAGAGGGGTGAATAATAAAGGATAATTGGATCCCTTTTATAAGTGAGGGGAGTGGCACTCTTGTAATTATTCAATGTTTTAAAATATTGAATGGTCTCATTCATGTTAAAGTGTAAAAAATGCACCCAAAATACATAGACAATATGTTATAGGGGTTAAAATCACTCAACTATAAAAATTTATACAATTTTTTAGGATATTTTAATCCTCTCCATCTAGTTAAACCCCTTTAAACACAATTTAACCTTAACAGTGATAACTTAACTTTTTACCAAGAAAACTTATTTAGGTAACCAAAATGAAAAAAGGGAATTCAAAAAAAAATGGACATGGTGGTTCTAAATATGGAATAAATTTTATCATATTACGATTATATAGGTGAGAGAAAATACTTTGAATATAAAAATACGAAATGCAAGAAAAATAGTTTTTAGGAAAATATGAGATTTAAGCATAAAAAACATTTTACATTGAAATCAAGTTAAAATTTTATTTCCATTAATTTTTTTGGTTATTTAATATAAAATTATGGTTTTTTTAATTTTTTATCAAGAAAAAACCTAATGGAACCTTATAATTATATCATTAAATGCAATGACCCAAAATAGTTTTTAATTTGCATAAAATATAACTTATGTTCACAAAAGTCCAGTTTAGGTTTCCAAATTCAAAATAATGTTTTACAATGAATTTTTTAACTCCTTAAACATATATTTTATAATTAAAAATTATTTTAAATTTATTAATTCATGATTACATCATAATATTTTCATAAAAGTGACAGTATTTTGAAAAAATAGTATTTTCACTATTCACCTAAAAATCAACTATTTTTAAAAAATATCAAAAATTCACCTTAACAAAAAATTTATAGGCTGATATAAAAAATTAAGTCCATTTTATAAATTTAAATTTATAAAATTTATAAATTTATCTTTTAAATAAAACCTTATACTTCATGGAAAAACAATTTTGTTAAATAAAAATATTTCTTTTTTAACTAAAAAATTTTATAAAATTATTTACATAACTGTAATGATTATGAATCCATAAAATGAATATATATAAATTATAATATTGGTTTATTTCAATAATTACCTAGGTTTTTAAATTCTTTCTCTTTTATAAATAGCATCCTAAAAAATTTATTCACTACTTGAACAAGTGATGTTATTTTTCCCTCATAGTGTTTTTTGATCCCCATATTGCTTACTCAATCATTTGATTATTATATAAAACATTTACCTAATTAATAAACTTATTTCAGAGTACCTTATCTCTATGATCAAAAATCTAAACTTACATTTCTCCATATGAAATATTCTCCTTCAATTGTACCACCTCAAGGCTCAAAACATGATATGCATCAGGTATGTACTTCCTTAGAAAACAAACATGAAACATATCATGTACTAGAGATAAACATAGAGGTAAGTCTACCTAATAAGAAATTGAACCCATGTTCTCCAAAATTTAATAGGGTCCAATGAACTGTGGACTTAAATTCCCTTTTTACCAAAATTCATAACACTTATCCAAGAAGATATATTAAGAAAAACATGATCACCTACCTCAAAAGAAAGGTTATTCCTCCTTTTATCTACTTAAATATTCTTCCTACTCTGAGCTACCCTCATATGTTTCAGGATCATCTTTACCTTATCAACCATATATTTTACCAATTTTAGTCTCAAAAACATCCTTTTACTGAATTCATCCCAGCATGTCATATTTTGACATTGTTTTCCATATAATGCCTCAAAAGGTTCTATTTGTATACTCGAATGAAAACTGTTATTATAAGAAAAATATAGAAATGAAAGATATTTATCCCAAATTCCCTAATAATCAAATTAGTAAGAATAAATAATATCTTATAAAGTCTACTTTTTTTATTCTGGTTGTCCATCAGATTGAGGATGAAATATTGTACTAAAATTTAATTTAGTACCCAATGCCTTTTGAAATCTTTTCCAAAAAATTGAGGAAGATCTAAGATCATGATTAGATACAATAGAGAGAGATAGACCCCATTTAATTTTATTATCTCTTAAGATAAATTCTATCAAGTTGATTAAAATAATTAGTATCTTGAATATAAAGAAAATGAATTAATTTAGTCAAACAATCAATAATAACCAAAATTGCATTATTACCTTGAGATTTATTTATTAATCCCACCACAAAATCCATGGATATATTATTTCATTTCAATTTATGCACTAGAAAATGTTAAATCATCCTATTTGGTGGTTGTCTCTCAAGTTTAACCTATCGATAAGTCAAACATTTCGTGGTAAAATCAACAATGTATTTATTCATACCTTCCCACCAATAATATTCCTAAATATATTTGTATATCTTAGTGCCATTACGATGAATAGAAAATAAAGATCTATGATCTACACTTAGAAATTCCATATTCAACTAGGAATCACTCAAAACACATAACCTCTTTCCAAATTAGATAATACCTTCTTTATTAACATAAAACTTAGGAAACTTACACTTCTTGAATGATCCTTCTCTTTCTTGAAAACCATGATCTTTTTTATATGTCTTCTTAATTCTATCTGACAAATATGAATGTACTAATACCTAAGCCAAAATAGAAGACGTTTTTTCATAAAAAAATTTTATACCAACATTCATTAAATCATTAACTAAAGTATCATGTTTTAGACATAACATAATTAATAATACATCATCTTTTTTACTCAAGACACCAGCTACCTTATTTTATTTACTAGGATGATAGTGAATTATGAAATCATAATCCTTAATCACTTCTATCTATCTTCTATGCCTCATGTTCAACTCTTTTTTAGTGAATATATTCTTTAAACTTTTATGATCAGAATAAGAAAAAAACTATTACGGAAAACTAAAGGTTGTGTGTAGGATAATTATTCTAATGGGGTTTCAATTGATGAGAGGCATATTTGACGACCTGATCATTCTACATTAAGAAACAACCAAGCCCCTTCAAAGAAACATAACTTTAAATAAACAATTCACCATTTATTTTTGGAAAGGATATAATTTGAACATTAACCAATCCTATTTTCAATTCCTAGAAACATTCATTACATTCCTTTATCTAAATTAATTTTTCTCATTTTTTAGTTAACATAGTTAGTGGGATAGATAACTTGGAAATTTTTTCAAAAAACTATCAGTAATAACCCTCTAATTCAAGAAAACTTTGAATCTCAGTGAAACTTGTAGTCCTTAACCACTCTTCCAATGCATTAGTTTTATAAGGATCAACAGTTATGACATATTTATAAACAATATTCCCAAGGAATGAAATATTATATAACCATAATTCATATAAAATGAATTTTCTATATAAATTCATGCCTTTTAATATTTAAAAAATAATAATTAAGTGTTTCGCATTTTCCTTGTAAATTTTAGAATAAAACATAATAGTATAGATAAAAACAACCATAAATTTATTCAAATACTCATGGAACACTCTATTCATTAGATCCATAAAGATAGTTTGTGTGTCTGTGTGTTAAACTGAAAGGAATAACCACAAACTCATAAAGACCATACCTGGTATGAAAAACTATCTTTAGAATGTCTTCCTCCTTTACCTTTATCCAATGATAACTAGACTTGACATCAACCTTTAATGAATAATGATCTACCTAGAGCAGATCAAAAAAATATTAAATATGAGTCAATAGATACTTGTTCTCAATAGTGATGTTATTTAGTTCTCAATAATCAATGAAAAGTCTTTTGGAACTATCCTTATTTTTCAAACACAAAAATAGGAGGTCCCTAAGGTGAAGTTATAGGGTGGATTACACCCTTATCATGAAACTCTTGAGAGTTTTTTTTTTATTTACAACAAATCAATTGAATTCATTCATAGGGGGTTTTAAAATTGGCTTAGCATCAAGCACTAAGTCAACAATAAAATCAATATCTTGGTTATGAATAAAACCAGGTAAATCATTAGTAAATACATCTATATATTCATTTAACATTGGAACATCACTAATTTGAATAGTTCTTTTATTTTAAAGAATATGTCCAAGATAACTTTAACTTTCATATTTTATCAGTTTCTCAGCTTTTTGATATGTTATCAATGGTATGAAATAATTATTATATATGCATTGTAAATCACTCTAAAGATTTAATATGAATTATTTTTATTTACAATATATATTATAATAATAAAATAATATTCAATCCATAAAATAACATCAAACACTATAATGGGTAATCTAATAAGGGTTTTAGGAAAAAATATTCTACAAATGATAACATGAATATTTCTATAAATTTTTATTTCCTTTATACTAATACAAAATGTTTTTACCAAAATTCCTAACTTTTTTTCTTAATATGGTATATCCATTCTCCTTTATAATTTCCTAGAAATAAAATAATGTGTAGATCCTAAATCAAACAATATATTGTAATTATCTAAATAAATAAATAATATACCTAACATGACTAAATTTGATGGTCCAATATATTCCATGGTAGTAGAAAAAGACTTTTACGCACCTTTCTATTTTCAGTCTTGATGATTCTCACCTTGAGTAACTAACTTTAGGCATGTATTAGCATAATAAACCAAATCATTTCAACTAAAACATCACACCACTTTTTGACTAACTATTTTCCCATTACTATTCTGGCCATAACTCTTTTCCATGCAGTCATGATCCAAATTATTAAGATCACCACATTTTTAATACATTACTGATCCTACCAAACATTCTTCAAAATTTATTTTAACACATTTTGAACATTTGGGGATATTACCTATATATTTATTGGTTTATTAATTCTCTACTTCTTGACACCTTGACTACTTCTTACTCTTATATTCATGAAGTAAATAAGTTTCAGAAAACTCAATCTCAAAATTCTCATCATAATGAACAACTTTCTCATAAATTTTAAATATATAAGAGGCCAATTATATTCATAAAGTTGGTTTTATACATATGTAAAATCTATCAATTTTACTCTCATGGTTTATAATGAAATTAGGTGCATACCTGGCCAGTCTGGTAAAATTTTCCTTATAAGTTTCCATTGTGTCTTACTCATTTTAATCCAACTCAAAAAATTGTACTTATATTCTAATATGAATAAATTTAAAAAAATACTACTCAAGAAAAATATCTTTAAATCCCTTTCACTCTATTCCATAAATCTCATATCTTTTCTTAGTATTCTTAATTTGTGACAACCATCGATCGGTTTCACCTTCAAAATGATAGATATAAATAGTTACCTTTTTATGTTCCATACATTACAAAACTTCAAATATATTCTCCAATTAATTTATCAATCCTTTCAATTTCACCAGGTTTAAAGATCCACTGAATATCTAAGGCTATTATTTCATAAAATTCTCTATTATAGACATGTTTCTCAGTAGATAATTAAGTCACTCTCTTTAATAGTTGATTAAATTAATAGCCTAAATCATCTCAGTTATCACTACCACAAACTACTTTATTAAAACCATTCCAAGTTACTGATTCATATGGTTATTATACACTTGTTGCCTTCATAATTTAACTACATTTTTTCTCTATATAAAACCATTCTGAATAGGACTGGGTTAGATGAAGTAGCATGGAAATATTTAAAATCTATCTCATAATAATATATCCATAAATTTGAGTCTCTCTAAAGTGTCTTTTAACACTCTCCTAAACTCTAAAGGTATTTAAACCTTTCTCTGATACCAACTATAACAACTTGTGATACTAACAACCCATAAATATGAGTTTAATAACATGTATTTCCCATTTTTATATTCCCATGATCTTTTAGGTTTATATTTTTAGATAATTAAGAAAAAAATTACATAAAAAAGTAAACACTAATACACATTGTACATTTTTTTCATAAAAATTCAGCATTAAGTTTACACCCTTGTTTAATTAAAGACACTTTAGATTTATTTAAGAAGAGTCTCCATTGAAGAAATATTAACCTTTATAAAATTTATACTCGTCTTTAGATATTATAAAAAAAATATTTTAAAACATTGGATGAGAAAAACACATCTTAGTAAGGGATAAAAAAATAAATAAATCACATTGGTCCAATGAAAAAAAATAAAAACTCATGAATATGATTACCTTTTTCATAGTAAACCTTTGAGTATATAAATAAAACATTTTTGTATGTGAAAATAAATATTTCATAAAATAAAACATTCGAATCCATTATAAAGAATAGGAAAAACTATAAAGGTATCTTGAGTCATGTGGGAACTCAATAAAATATTTATTTTAAGAAAAAATACCTTTCACCTTCAAACATTTTTATACCTTATGAAATCAAAAAAAATCCATAAAAACAATTTTCTTGTAAGAATAGTATAGGTATATTAGAGAATAATTTTCATAAATTATGTTAACTTGAGTTTAACCCATTATAGAGTATTTGAATCCCGATTAATTCTATATAATTAACTTACACAATTATCTCCCTCATTTTTCACCTTCGAAGACTAAATCATTACCCAATTCATTGGAGAGATATATCAGGCTCACCCATCATCAAGAGATATATCGAGATTACCTTTCATCATATATAATTCTCAAGTACCATATCACGATCAAAAAATTTGTAAGATTACAATTTTTCATCATAAAAACCTTGAAAACTCGTTTTAACCCATAAGAAACACTTTCATTTGTCACATAAAATGAGAAAAAGTTCCCACTTCCTTTGAAAATATTTTTAAAATGAAAAATTATTAGAATATTGAGAAATATATTTTATTTTAAAATAATAATGGAAACTTGAAAATGAATCATGATAACGAATAATGGCTATGATGGTGGTAAAAAAATTTCAAGCCACGTACATTAAAAAAATTGTTTTTTCACTTTTGTAAAAAAGTTGAAAATAACCCATACAAAAAATGTTGAAAATAATCCTTTTTAAAACTTTTTAAATAAATTAAAATATATTAATATTTTACCTTTAAAAACCTTTTATCCATAAATATAAATATTCTTGAAACATTTAAAATAACATGGATATGGAGGAGAAATATTTTAAAACATTTAAAACAATGTTTTAAAAGAAAACCCTTTACCTTAAGTCTTTTCTGGCTTCATATATTCACTAAATTCTGAATAATAAAATTATATTAGGTTTTCACCCTATAAATATATTTTTAATTTTCTTTCCATTATCATTGTTATCTTTATTTTAATTTTTACCATTATTTATTTAGTTACTAAAATTGTTAAGTTCACATAGTACATTTTTGGGTCATTCAGTTTATAACCTAAAAATAACATTCGTTCATTGATTATGGTAAAAGGAGGTATAGTTAAAATAACTCCATAATCTTAAGAGTGTTATAATTAACATATTTATACATTACATGCACTTTTAAAACTAACCATGTAATGCAGTCATGGAAAATGAACTGTGTCATTTCTTAAAAACGGTAGTCCGTATGTAGGCGTGAATGATGTTTTCATTTTTCTACAGGGTGGAAAATAAATAAATTAGATAGTATTATAATTTTAAATAAATATAATATATTCATTATTTCAATCCTTATGATCATCCATGTGAGGTGGTAATGAAAAATGAATCACATCACTTCGTAGATATTTTTGAATTAATTATCTTAATAGGTGTGAAAAAAATATGATAAGTGGTTCCCTTTTATAAGTGTGTGGAGTGGAACTCTTGTAATTATTCAAAGTTTTAAAGTATTAAAAAGCCTCATTCATGGTAAAGTGGAACCATGAAACCCTAAATTCATAGATAAGATTTTATAGGGTTAAAAAAATATCAAAAAACACGTTTATCCATGTTTTGGATACATTTTAATCCTTATCACCTAGTTAAACCCCTTTAAACCCAATTTAACCATAACTGTGATAACTTAAATTTTTTACCATGATAGATTATTAATATAAAAAAATAAAAGGGGAAATATTACAGAATTTGGACATGAATATTAAAAATAAGGTAATCATTTTATAATATTAAGATTATTTAGGTGGTTGAAATTATATTTAATATAAGAACACAAAATGCATAAAAAATAGTTTTTTGGAAAATACCTGATTTAAGCGAAAAAATAATTTTACATTAAAATAAAGTAAAAAAGTTGATCTCCATAAATTTTTTGGGTTATTTAATAAAAAAAGAAATTTTTAGTATTTTTTATCAATCTGATATTTTATTTCACCTTCCAACCATACTATTAAATGTGAATACCTAAAAATAGTTTTTAATTTGAATAAAATATAAATTATGTTCTCAAAAGTCAAGATTGAATTTACAAACTCAAAATAATTTTTTTAAAATAAATTATTTAACTTCTTAAATATATATTTGGTTGATAAACGGTTTTACAATTTATTATATTGTGATTATGTCATAATAATGTCTTAAAAGTGAGAATATTTTGAAAATTTGGTATTTTCACTATTCACCCAAAAATCAACTATTTTAGAAAAATGTCAAAAAAATACCTTAAGAAAAATTTGATATGATGATATCAAAAATTCTTTCCATTTTATAAAATTCAATTTTTAAAATTTATAAATTTATCTTTTAAATAAAACTATATAGTTCATGGGAAAATAATTTAGTGAAATAAAACTATTCCTTTTTAGACTAAAACCATTAATAAAATTAGTTATAAAACTATGATAATTATGAATCCATAAAATTAATACATATAAATCATAATATTGATTTATTTATATAGTTACCTGGTTTATAACATATGTTTTGAGTGGTTTTTTTTGTTGGGGAAAACTGGTACCTTCTCGATTAGCCCCTTCACTTTTAAGGGAATAGAGGTGCATAGGGGGCACCATTCTTGGATGACCATCCACATCTCTATCTTTAATATATCCCTTACGATGTGGGGTATTTATTAGAATGTTTCAATGGTGATTATGGTCATTTTCATCTTCCTCTATCATTCAATTTTATTTTTCTCGATGAGACACTATTTTTGGGATGTCTTGACTAGGGTTTTGTGGTGATTCCACCAAAACATGATGGAATCATGTGGGGATAATGGGAAAATTACTCTAAGTGGATATTATATGTCCCAAGAATATGAATGCAAATTTTTTTATCCTATTTTTATGAAGGAACATCACACTGTATATTTTCTTTGGGTTTTTGGTGAAATTGGATGAAATTGGCCATTGAATCAGGTGTAATAATTGGGGATTTTGTGGGGATTAGGTTCATGTGCATGTAAAAAGTGTATCACACCCCATTTCTTGAGGTTTTGAAGAGTGGATGTTTATTTATGATATTTTATTCATTATGTATAATTAAATTAAACTTTTTAATTAATTATAAATTTTTATAATTAAATGGTTTTGATTTTATGGTTTGAAATAGGTTCTTGGGAGATTATATGAGCATAGTAGACACTTGTATGTTCCCAATATGTTATGGTTAAGATTTTATTAAAGATAATGACTCTATATGTGGTAGGTGGTACCTATATATCTCACTTTGTTAAATGCTTTTTTTATATAGTATTTGATATGTGTTATCTCCAAGGTGGGTGATCAAAATTTTAAATTTAAATAAATTATATTATAAAATAAAGTGTGTGTCGATAGTCCCCTTGAGTAGGGGAGAGTTATGGGCTTGGAATATATTTCTTAGGGATACTTTATATGAATCTTAATACATGTTATAGTCTTTGGAATTATTGACTAGATAGTGGGGAAGATTTCTCTCCCCCACTAGCATGTGATATCTTAAGTGGGTATAAACATGGTAAATTCATGATAGGTTGGGTGAGTGGATTGACCTAGAGTGGCTTGCAATTTTATATAGGCATTATTCCATCTCTCTAGAGTGACGTAGGTGTGGATTTTTCTAAGAGTCCAATGATTCCTTAATGATGGGGGATATTATTCCCTCTTAGTAATAGGATTATCTTGAGAGTTTTCATTGATACTAATGATCCTATATAGGTTGTATAGGAAGAAATATGTCTTATAATACCTTGATGGGTGCCCTGATGTTATGTTTAATGAATATAGGGTTAGTGTAAGGGAGTGGGTATCATCAAATTCATGTGTCACCTATGATCCTGGAGGCTGAAAGTGTGATCCTAATGTGGCTATAATGGCTATGATGGGTTTAGGTGTTTGTCCATACCTTATTTATTAATGGTACGGGGTGTTAATAGGTGGTTTTTGTCCCTTAAGTATATATTTTTAGATTCCTAGGTTGGGGGATAGGATCTAGTAGTCGTACTTGATATTTTACGAGGTGCTTCAGATCTAGAGAGATGCCTGAGAATATTTTCTAAGATGTTTGGAATTCCGGGATCTAGTATAATTCCTCATGATGACTCTATATGGGATGGCTAAGATGTTCTCCTAGGATCTAACATTGTACCTGATACTATATGAGATGCCTAGGATACTTAGAATCTAGTAATTTCACTTGATATGAAGTATGAGATACCTAAGATTACTAGGATCTAGTAGTTATAAATAATGATATATGATATGACTAGGTTGGTTCTGAGGATCCTAAGATAACCTAACACTACCTGGGATGCCTGGTATGTTTTCTGAGATCCATCATTGTACCTAATACCATATGGTATGCCTATGATATTCTCATAGGATCTAAAATTGTACATGATGCTACCCAAGATACTACCCAGGATACCCAAGATGTTTCTATAATCTAGAATTGTACCTAATATTATATGGGATATCTAGGATACATCCTAGGATATGGTGTTACGCCTGTTATATATATATAGTATATTATGAGATGATATCTAAGCGGGGTGATCTGACCCCTTAGTGATCATATATACTTATGATGATATTATTGGAAAGTGTTTACCCAACCCCTTGCATGATCATTTCATGATCTCATAGAAACCCTAACACTTTACAAAGAAGGTATACTCAATTTTGGGTGTCATGTTATAGATTTAGGACCAGTGGTGTTTTAATTTATTATGCTTATGTGGTTATTTATATATATTCTAATTGTATCACTTGTGTATAAACTACATTTAATAGTTATGTTAGAGACCCCATTAGTGGTTCCCTACTAAGTTTTACTCACACCCTTATTGGTTAGTCATTCCAATTGGGAACCCAAGAAGACATTATTTTTTATTGGTTGTGGTAAGGTAGAGGCCCATTGTTTCATGATAAGGCTATAACATATTTATGGGTATTTGAAGATTCTGATGAGATAATGATTGAGGATGGTAGTAGAGCCTCAATGTATTTTATTTCATTATTTTTTTGTGTATGTGGTTATCCTATTAGAAGATTAGTGTTTATGTATGACTATTTTATTTTGAATTATATTTTTTATAACATCATTATGTTTATTTACTCCACATACTTTGAGTGGTTATTATGCATGATGTTTGGTTATTTCCATTATTATTTATCACTCTGATATGAGGGTGTAATCTCCCCATGGTAACATCATAGACCATCATTTATAGTCGGTAGTCTCTAACATATGGGGAGGTACTCCTGGGATCTGGTGATGCATTGGTTTGGACATAGTGTGAGTGATCTTAGGCTGGGGTGATATAATCATGTTGTCATAGTTTATACCATGTTATAATAGTGTATCATTCTAGAGATGATGAAGTATGGTATAAATTGTAATGAAGCCCCTTGATTATTTGGTGTTTCTATAGAATTGGGAATTTAACTATGAGGGAGAGTGAATTTCTACAATATGGTCTTCCTATAAATATCTGGATTAGATCACCCCATGAATTTTAGGAATTGAATAAAAAAATCCATGATTTTTAGAAGAGTTTGTGTTTGATGTGTGTCATGCAAAAATTATTGATGCCAAACTATAAAATGGTGAGAGCATAATAATGTTAAGGAATAAAAATATAAATCACATTATTATTTTTTAAAATGAATTATATTTTTAAGAATAAATTTTAATATAAAAATTGGGTGATATACTCAACCTACTTAGATGAATTTTATCACACTTAAATGAGTGTGACACATGGAATGATCTCAGAGTGTTAGGTGAATTTGGTTTAATTGAATTAATTGGATGAAGGGTTGGATTTTTGGTAGATTATTTTAAAAAATTCTGGAATTTATAGAGAAAAATAAGAAAAGAGAGTGACTTATTGATAAACCTAGTATAACAAATCCACTCGTGCTACCCTGAATGATCCATCACTGGTCCCAAAGATCATTTCTGATCCCCATTGGTGGGAAATTAGTTCCTAGGTCTCAATAATTAACACATGATAATGGTTTCACATTCATAATAACCATATAAATAAGCATTTAAAACTACAAATAATTTGTCATGGCATATCCAGATATTGTGCATCAATTCATAACAAATAAACAATTCCAAATAAATATGCTACCCATGGTGTACCCCAGAGTTTAATTATTTTAATTATCACAAATAATCCAATGTTTTTTAACTTGTTTATTATTGTTTCAGGTGTTTTTTTATTTATAATGAAAGGAAGGAATCCATCCATAATTCTACCTCAAAACAAGTTCAAAGGGAATTATTTAAAGTGATGTTCGGTAGACAGCATTGTCTAGCCTGTGCAGTGCTATCGCCTATCTAGTAGCACATGGAAGTACCTCTAGAATTCTATAAGGCTCATTTGATTTTTTATAGAGTCCCTCCATCTATCCAGTTAGAGAATACATATTGGGTGCGTCTTTAGGAATCCCACTAGATACATAGTTTAGGCTACCAAGTATCTGGTGATGCCAGGACTTTATGGTGGTCAAAAAGAGTTTGATTCAGTTATTTAATGTTGTGGCTTAACCTATTAGACCACATAACCCAATGGAGGTTATAAAAGGGGACATTGGAAGTCTTAGAACATAAACAATTGTATTTAGATTCAAACAAAAGGATATTTTATCTTTATTGGCTTCATAATATCCTCAAGATCTTAAAGTTCCATTATCGTCATCATTTTCCAAAGGAGAATCAAAGTGTTCATTATCCAAGTAGATCAAGTAATTAAATCAATAAAGGTTTTTCCTTCAAGAAAAATCATCCAAATAACTAATTAAATTCTTGTTATATCTTTTGTGCCTTATTTTATCTCCTCATATTAAAACTATTATGTAAAACTCTTTGGCTCTCACTTATTATCCTATCTCTCTATCTCTATCCTTTTATAATTATTTCAAGAGAGAGTGAAGTTTTTTCTTTGTAAAGGACTTGGAATTAATAAAGTCATTTATTTATAATCTCTATTTAATTATTTAGTTCATAGTTATACATTCAAACCAAGGTATTTAGGTTCTTTATATTCCTTTAAAATCAATGTTTTTTTAGGTTCTTGGTTTTCATTAAAACCAAAGGTTTTGGTTTATTGGTTCCTGTTCAAACCAATGGGTTTATTAAATTGAGCCTCATGATCATTCTCATGGGTAGGATACGTAGGGGTGTCTTTGGGTACTATTTTTGAACTTCTTTATCAAATTTTTCATGTTCATTTACTTTCCAAATTTACTTTTCCACAACACTTTCACTTATTTTTCTTGTGCTTATTTTAACTTTTCTTTACTTAGAAAAAATATATTTCTTATGTTATTTATTTATATAATTTATTTCATAGATTTATTTATTTTCTTTAATTTTTAGAAAAATCATCTCACCCCCCCCCCCTATTATTTATCTGATCTGATAATTAGTATCAAATGATGTATTTACTTTTATTTTAAAGTTTCATTTTAAAAATCATGTTTACCTTGATACCATCAATTGGTATCAAAGTGTTCTTTTGATCATATTTCGAAAAAAAAATTGAAATTTTTTTTAACTTGATACCAACGTTTGGTATCATAGGTTGACTTTGTTTCTATTTCAAACTCTATTTTTTAAATTCTTTGTTTTCAAAAAAAAATTATTTTCAAATCCTAACCAATTTTCAAAGTTCAGTTTTATTATGGAAGCTTCTTTTTATACACATGCTTTTTTATTTGATTTTTCAAATTACTCATATTGGAAAAATTACATATCTACTTTTCTTGGTAGTATTTCTTATATTGTTTGGAAATTGGTAATGCATGATTATATTCCAACTAAGAAATCTGAATAAAAATAGACTCTCAAAGACATGAATAATTTTGAACTTAATAGCAAAGCTATGAATCCCTTTCATTGAAGTTTAGATCATAATGAGTTTAATAGAATATATTCTTGTAAAATTTCTAATGAAATATGGAATTTATTATAAGTTACTCATGAAGGAACCAATAAAGTCAAGGAAACTAGATTGATATGTATCATCAGGATTTTAAAAGTTTCTCTATGCATGAAAAGTAATCTATTACTATCATGTTTACTTATTTCACTAACATTTTCAATGGTAGAAAATCTATCAGTGATAAATTTTCCATATAAATTCACATGAAGAAAATTATATGGGTTTTACCTAGTTCATGGGCTACCAAAGTCACGACGATCCAAGAATCCAAGGATTTTAGAAAAATAGTGTTTGAAGAACTCATCATATCCTTAATGACATATGAGATAGTGATGAAACGCCAAGTAGTTAAAGAAGAAATAGAGGTTAGGAAAACCAATAATAGAATTACTTTAAATAGAATCCAAGATGGTTATTTTTTGAAAAATATCATCAATGATTAATGATAACTTAAATGATTTTTAAAAATGGTGTAAAAACTCCTAAATAAGAACAAATCATCATGTCATTCCAAAAATAAAGATCTCATTAACGTCCTAGAGGTGACATGTAATGAGTGCAACAAAAAGGTTTATATAAGACCAGATTACCCAATCTAAAAAATAGGATAAAATATAAGAATAAAGGAAATAAAGTAATGAAATTTTCAACATGGAGTGATAGTGATGACTCAACCTCCTCAAGCAACTCATTTCCAAAATGCCTAATGGCACACATCGAGGATAATAACAAGGTCAGTACTCCAATGTCCCACTATCCTTATCATTCTCAATCTTCTTATTCATGCTCCTCCAGCCACTTAAAGTATGAAGACTTAAAATATTCCTAAGATAAACTTGAAAATGGTTATCATTAACTTGAACTTTTATGCTTACAATTTGAAAAAAAGTATAAGAAAGTGGTTGATGAAAAAGTTCATGCTTTAAATGAATATAATCTTATTTTAAAGGAAAATCATTATTTGATTTTAAATTTTAAAAATAAAATGGATATTGAAGCTTTTAAATTTGAAATCAAGGATATCAAAATAACTCTTTAAAAATTCACCCAAGGTGAAAAATATCTTAATATGATTATTGGTTATCAATTAATCAAAATAAATAATCATGGTTTAGGTTTTCCAAATAATAATGAAACTTCTTCAAAAACCATGACTTATGTAAATGGTGTTCCTAAAAATAATTTTTTTAAATATTTTTATAAATATGGTCATTTAATTTATGAATGAAATTGTAAATATGTTAGATATGTAAGGTGAAAGTATAATTATATTTCTTCCAATATTCTTCAAAAAACTAAGAAATTTTGGGTTCCCAAGTCTTTACAATCCAATGTTTGTGGGTCTAAATTTGTTTCCTTACCCAAATTATCTTTTGGATTCTCTATAAAATGGTTTTTTAACCCCTTGAAGTGATTGATCAAATATTTCTACCTTGATATTAATTTTTAATTCTTTAAATGAGGGGGAAACTTGTTGTTTACTTTCTAAAGTAATCTTTGGACTTCAACCTCGATCTCTATAAGAAAAATGTTATTCATTATTTTTTATTTTTTATCTCACTTAAATCTAATTTCAAAATATCTTCTCTCTCATATTTTTGTTTTCTTAAAAGGGTATAATTATCTTTTTCAAACTTTTATTTTTCTTTTTATCTTTTCTCTCTTTATTTTTTAGCTATGATTCCTTTAAATAAATTATGATATCATTTGAGGTGGATCCTTTTCTATTAAAGTTATTTTTAAAATTCTTATTTCAATATTTTTATATGCTCTACTTGTTTTAAATAGGGGTTTATTTTAATTATATTTTCTCCTCTATTATCTAAGTATGTTATCAAGTTATATCTTTTTCTAAAGCATGCGTAATTTCTTCTTAAAAACATGTTTTAATTTTCAATATCTTAGCATGATTATCTTAATTCATTGAAAATAACTTAAAATTATTTATATTCATATTATTTTTATCTCTCTAAACCCCATGATTTTTAATTTCCTTTTTGATAATCTCAAATGGGGATAAGTTTTTTATGGAGGTAAAATATAAAATAATGTTGCATTCAATTGATGTTTCGTCAGGGGATAATTTTGTTTCAAATTATCATAAAGGTGGAGACATGATTTTATATTTATTTGGTAAATTCCTTAATTTTATCTTTTACCACTTATTTATCTTTATTTTTATATCAATTTTTTTTATCATAAAAAGGGGGGAGTTTTGTATCCCTGAGTTTAATTGTTTTAATGATCAAAAACACTCTAATGTTTTTATAACTAGTTTTTTTCTATTTAAAGTTTTTTCATATGTTTATTTTAAGTTATAATGGAATGAAAAAATTTGGACATAAGTAAGACTCAAAATATGTTCAAAGGTAATTATTTAAAGTTTTGTGATGTATGAAGTATTGGCTAGCCAGTGCAGTGCTACTGGATAGCCATTAGCACATGGCAGTACCACCAGAATTCCAAAAGGCCCATCGGCTAGCTGGTGGGAGTAGACAAAATGAGTTTAGCTCTAGGAACCCCATCAGATACCCAATATAGGATACCAGGTATCAGGTAGCATCATGACTGCTAGTATGAGGAGGAATTTATGGCAGTTATAAATTGTTCAATTTGGGTCTTTAATGTTGTGGCTCAACCTCTTGGACCTCTGAACCCTGTGAAGGCTATAAAAGGAGGCTTTGGGAGTCTTAGAACTTTATCCAGTTATAGTTTGATTCAAAAAAAGAATCTTTGATATTCAATAGATTCATAATCTCCTCGGGATCTTAAATTTACATCTTCATAATCCTTTTCCAAAGGAGAATCAAAGTGTTCATCATCTAAGGAGATCGTGGCACCGAATCAAGAAGAGTGTGTTCTTCAATAACTTCATCAAAACTTCCAATTAAATTATTATTATATCTTTTGTGAATTATTATCTATCCTCCTATTGATCCTATTTTTTAAAATCCCTTGGCTACTGCTTCTTATCCTTATCTCTATCCCACCCTCTCTATCTCTCTATCTTGCTCTAATTCTTTCAAGAGGGAGTGACGGTTGTTATTTTTAAATGAATTTTAATTAATCAAGTCATTTATTTATATCCTCCCTCTACTTATTTGGTTCTTGGTTATCCATTCAAACCAAGGGTTTGAGATTTGTGTTATTCCACTAAAAAAAATTTGATTTTATTGGTTTCTATTAAAAAAGTGTTTTGAAATCTTGGTTCCCATTCAAACTAAGGGGTTTATTAAATTGAACCTCATGGTCATTCTCATGGGAGACATAGGGGTACCTTTAGGTATTATTATTGAAATTATTTATCAAATTTACCATTTCATTTTAATTTACACATTTGTTTTTCTATAACACTTTTGTTTATTTTTATTTTGTTTATTTCTACTTTCTTTTACTTTGATAAAATCAATTGCTTGTGTAATTTCATTATATAATTTATTGCATCGATTTATTTATTCACTTTAATTTTTAAAAAGGCAATCCATCCCCCCCCCTATTTCCATTTATCTGATCCAACAAACCAAACATTTAATAATTAAATAATAATCCCTCCAAAATATACAACTGAATAAAACACAAAGACAATAGAAACAATGAGAACAAAATAAAATACAACAAGAAAAATTGTTTGATACAACATCCCAATAATAAATTGAACCTATAGCACTCTAATAAAACCTTCATAAAACCAATGGTCACTCACCATATATCATCACATGCAACCGCATACAAAAAGAACCACTAACGAATAAGATAAAAAATTGGGCATATGATAGAAAACATAATAGTTGTATAAACACACACAAACTAGTGTCAATTTAGGGTGTGATCCAAACATGCCTGGTAGGATTTTCCTAAAGAGTTTATGCAGTTCCTTTCATAATGCATTCCATAAATTTTTGTTTGACCATAATGTACAAAATAGGTTTTCACATGAGAAATCTTAACTAAAACAATTATCGAACATTATTCCTACCTTTCAAACCCAAGTTAAAACCTCAGAAAAACATGTGAGGCTTATCTATCCTAAAAATATGTTTTAAAATCCAAAATATTATTTTCAAGATTTCCTTTAAAACTCTTTCATTTTATTAAAAAGGACCTTTGTGTTTACTTAAAAAACCAAATTAACATTTTTCATCTTTTCAAAACATTTCCAACCACCATTTAGAAAACACCACTTTATATTTTAATAAACACACCCCTGAAAATAATTCTTAACATGGTTTGGGAATAAATCAAAAACTATAATTCATTCATAGAAATAATAAAAATAAGGAACCAAGATATCAATTGATTTTAATGAATAAAACTAAGCAATGGTGTCTCACAATAAATAAGGTTAGGGGAAATAAACAAGGTTGGTAATAGGATCCCATAAAAAAAACCTTGATTAGAACTATGCGTCATGGTAAACTCCCCATAACTAAAGTTATATAAACCTAAACCGGTGACTAAAACTCTATCTTGACACTAAATAACCTACTTATGGTACCAATAGTCTAATTAGATTAACCAAGATCTAAAATCCATCCTAGGAGCACCCAATATCCATGGGAAAAATCTATCCTAGGATTGATCAGCATCCATGAGAACAGTCCCCTATCCAAAGCATAATCTAAATTGGGTAACTGGCCAACTCGAAAGCTAAACTAATGATGTAGTCATAAAATTCCTCTAATAAATTCCTAATATTTTCTGACAATATGTAATATAGGTGATAAATAAAAAACCCACACAATAAATGCATAATCAAATTTAAAACATTTTAAAAAAAACTTATTACACCTCTAACACCCTCACATTTAACATCCCCTTTGATCAACCAAGCATAATAAGGAAACAATATACAATATTACACTCGAGGGTATAAATCCACATGAATAATAATAAATGAAAGGGGTTCAATTGAGGATTTCACATCATTGAGTCATCATATTTATAAAATGAAAAATGTTCCTTTAAAACTAAATTGATATTCCAAGTTATTACACAACCCTTTGAAAATCAACCATTAAAAACATCCTTTGGGAATACTTTAAAACACCACTAAAATTATAAAATATTAAAAGCATTTAATAGGGGTCTAAACACTCTTTTTAATTTAAATAATTCATTTTAAAACATGAAATGACTTAATTAAAAAAACAATTAGTTCCATAAACACCTTTAAAATTTTAAATTCATTTAGAAGGATCATTCAATCATTTTATTAAACACTTTTCATGTGAGAAACTCCATAAAAATTCAGAAATCATTTGAGAACTATTTATGACCCGTCATGGGTAATACATATGAGTGTATTTTATAGAGAAATAAATTTAAATATTTAAATCATCCTTTGGAATATAATATAAAGGTACAATATGAAAACACATACCTCGATCCAAGAAGAAACAACTCAAAAAATGATCCTTAGGTGTTTCTTATAATCTGCATAGATTTTAGAGTATATCGGAATACCATCGATAAAAAAAACCTCAAATTTATCCAAATACTCATGGAACACTCTATTCCTTATATCTATAAATACAGTGGGTGCATTTGTTTACCTAAGTGACATAACCACAAAATAATAATAACCATACATAGTTTTGAACGTCATCCTTATAATGTCCTTTTATTTTACATTTAAGTGATGGTACCTAGAATTGATATCAATCTTTGAAAAATATTGTACACCCTGGAGCAGATCAAATAATTCATTGATATGAGGGAACAGGTACTTTTTCTCAATAGTGATGTTATTGTGTTCTATATAATCAATGAAAGTCCTCATGGAACCATCCTTATTTTTAAAAACTATAATAGGATCACCCTAATGAGAAGTGATATGGTGGATGAAACCCTTATCAAGAAACCCTTGTAACTACTTTTTTCATGTCTAATAACTCAACTGAATCCATTTAATAAGGATATTTTAAAATTGTCTTAGAATTTGGAACTAAATCAATGATAAACTAAACCTCTTGGGCAAGAATAATACCAGTAAAATCATTAGTAAATACATACATATATTCATTAATTATTTGAACTTCACTAATTTTAATAGTTTCTTTCTTTTAAACAATATGTTCAAATATTTAATCAGTTTCTCATCTTATTGATACATTATCAAAGGTATGAACTAATTATTATATATGAATTGAATTTCACTTTAAAAATTGAATATTAACTCTATGGATTTTCAATATATATTATAAAGATAAACTAAAATTCATTCTATACCCATAATAACATCAAACTCTATAATGGTAAAGAGAACAAGGTTTTTAGAAAAAAATATTCCACAGATGATAACATGAAGTTTTTTATAAATTCTTATTGTCTTTATTCTACCACCAATAGTTTTTATCAAAAGTTATGACTTTATTTATTGATATTTTATTTCTATTTTACTTGAAATTTTCTTATGAATAAAAGAATTTTTGGATCCCAAATCAAAAAATACATTAGAATAATCTAAATAAACAAGTAATGTAATCAACACCACTTCATTTGATGGTCCAGCATCTATCGTAGTAGTAGAAAATGACTTTGTTGCACCATTATAATTTGAGTATTCATTATTTCCACCTTGATTAACTAACTTTGTACATTCATTAGCATAATTACCCAAATTGTTACAACTAAAACATCTCATTGCTAGTTGGTTATCTTTTTTACAATTACTTGTCTAATTATAACTCTTTTCCTTTCTCTCATAAGCTAAATGACTAAGTTTACCGCATCAGCAACACTTTCCTGATCCTACCAAAAAATATTTAAAATCTATTTTACCACATTTGTAATATTTGTGGGTATTACCTCTAAATTTCTTGGTTGAATGCTTCTCCTTTTCTTGTTACCTTGACCGCTACTTACTTTTGTCATCAAAAAGTACATAAGTGTTAGAAAACTCCATCTCAACTTTATCAGCATAATGAAAAACTTCCTCATAACTTTTAAATTTATGACAAGCTATCACTCTTTATAAACTTGGTTTTAGACCTATTTAAAATCTATCAATTTTACTCGCATGGTCTTGAACAAAATTCAGTGCATACCTGGCCAGTCTAGAAAAATATGCCTCATAAGTGTCCACTATGTCTTTTTCTTTTTTAATTCAACTATATAAATTTTCTTTCCATTATAAGATAAATAAATTTATGAAAATAACCCTCAAGAAAAATATATTTAAAGTGTTTCCAGTCTATTTCATTAATATCATCTTTTTCCTTAGTATTTTTAATCAAAGACCTCCATTGATCAGCTTCTCCTTCAAAATGATAAATATAAAGAGTTACCTTTTAGAGTTGTGTACATCCCAAAACTTCAAATATCTTTTCCAATGAATTTATCTATCCTTCACCTTTCACCGAGTTTGAAGATCCATTGAATGAAAAAGGGAGTTTTTTCATGAAATTCTTCAATATAGACATATTCCTCTATAGAGAATTATGTCACTCTATTTCATGGATAACACCATTAATAGCCTAAGTCAACTGATTCATTAATTCTAAAAACTTCTCTATTCTAATTTTTCTAGGTTACTGATTTAGAAGGTTATTATCGTCTTGATGCCTTCCTACTTCAGCTTCCTCATTTGATCTATGGAAAACCATTTTGAATGGACATGGATTAGATGTATCAATATGAAAATATTCAAAACATATCTCATGATAATATAACTATAAATTAAAGTCTCCTTAAATTATCTTTAAAATATCTTTAAACATTCTTCTAACCTCTAAATGTATTTAAAAAATTTATTTGATACCAATTATAATAAACTATGCCTTATTCAACCCATAATTTCATGATTTATAATAAGGGTTAAACCTTCTTACATTTCCAATATATTTTCGTTTTAGAGTTTTATAGAATTAGGTAAAAACATAAAATAATAAATTTTATTTTTTCACACATTATAAATTTTTTCGATAAAAATAGATCAATAAGGTTACACCCATATTTCATTTAAGACACTTTTTATTCATTTAATATGAGTCACCATAGCATAAATTTTGACATTTCTAAAATTCCAACTCATCCTGAGATCCTATGAAAAACATTTGAAATTGTGGGATGAGAAAAAAATATAAGGGATATTAAAATAAATTAATCATGTTAGTCTAGTGAATACATGAAAACACATGAGGAATTTAACCTTTTTAACAATAAAACTTTGATCATGTAAAAAAAAACATTTTCACAAGTAAAAATAAAACATTACTCAAAGAAAACCCTTGAATCCCATTATAATTCATAAGAAAATTCATGAAGGTGTCTTAAGGAATAGGGAAACTCATGAAAATTTCCTTTAAAAAACAAACTTTCACCTTTAAACTTTCATTACCTCATCAAATCAAAATATTTCCATAAATACCTTTTTTATTTCAAGAATAATATACATATATTGGATAATCATATTCATAACTCATGTTCACTAATTTTTAATATATGTTAGAATAATTAAATCCCAATTGATTCTATATGAGTAACTTACCCAGTGATCTACCTCATTTTTTACCTTTGATAATTATTCATTTCTCAATGCATTGGAGAGTTATATCAGGCTCACCCATCATCATGAGCTATATCAGGCTCACCCATCATCATGTATAATTATAAAGTATTATATCATGAACAAAACATTTTTAATCATTAACTTTTCATCATAAAACCCTTAAAAAGATCATTTGAACCCATAAGAAAAACTCTTTCCATATTTTGTATAATCATAAGGAAAAATATCCTTTTTCTTTGAAAATTCTTAAAATTGAAAAATTACTAGAAGAGAAAGAATGGGATATTCATTGAAAATACATGTTAACTTACTAAGGAATCTTGATAATGAATAATATTTATGATGGTGTGAAAATACGGTCAAGTCATATATGTTAAGAAAACATTCTTTTTTCACTTTGGTAAAAAACATCAAAATGAACCATACAGTGAATGTTTAAAAGAATTTTTTTAAAAACATTAAAATGAAAATAAAAAGTAGTTTAAAATGAATTTTAACAATATTTATTGTAAGAATAAGAAAATTCTTGTATTATTTTGAAGAATATGGATATGGAGGAGAAAGGTTTGAAAGGAATAGTTTAAAAAAAGGTTATAAAGAAAAATCTCTTACCTTAAGTTTCATCTAGTTTCATACATTCTCTAACTATAGAATAATAAAATTATATTAGTTTTATACTTTCTTAATAATTTTTTACATTTTCATTTCATTTTTATTATTCCATTTATTTCATTTATTACCATGTTTTATTTTGTTACTAAAATGATTAAGTTCGCGTTGGATGTTTTGGGGTCGTTCGGTTTATAACCTCAAAACCAAATCATTGTGTTGACCATGGTAAAAAGGTTTTATGGAACCATTATCAATATAATATTAAAAATTTTATATTTAAAATAATTATACATTATATACATTTTTAAACCCAGCTATGTAAATAGGTTATGAAAAATTAACCACATCGTTTCATGGAGAGAGTAGTTTGTATGTATGCATGAATAACATTTTCATTTTTCTAATAGGTGGAAAAGAAATAAATTAGATAATATTTTACTTTTTTAAAATCATAAATATGTTATAAATGTCATATTTATTAATTATTTACATCCTTATGAACATCCTTATAAGTTGAAATGAAAAATTAATCACGCCGCTTCATGGAGGTCGTATTACCCACGTACGCATGAGCGACATTATCAATTTCTGACAGAAGGAAAGGGTAAGAAGGAAGTAATATAACAATTTTTAAGAATCATAATTATGACATAAATATCATATATATTTATTATTTACATAATTTTAAATAGTTATATGATCCGGTGATGAAAAATGAAACACATCGTTTTGTGGAGGTGGTAGATCACACATACGCATGAGCGATGTTTTCATTTCTCATAAGATGGAAAAGAAGATGAAAAAGGGTCATAACATAATAATACTAACATTTAATTATAATTAAGATATTGATATTATTATTTCATCATGTTTGAAGAATATTTTAAGGATTTAGAAGAAGAAATAAACTTGAATATGTTGGTTAGGACTTATACCTTTTCCTTAGATGTCCCATTTTAGCTTACACCTTAAGCATTCTAGGATCAATCTTTTAAAAAGACCAGGACTTCTGGAACATGGGGATGTATTTTGGGTATATTTTTGGTTATTTATTTTCCAAACTAAAGTTCTCAAAAGGTGTGAGTAGTGGGGGGTGGGGTAGGGGAGGTGTCCTTTTATAAGTGAGGGGGTGTCACACTTGTAATTTTTCTAAACTTTTAAATATTAAGAAGTATTAATAATGGGAAAGTGGCTCCAAAACTATAAAATTTAGAATCTACTGTGGTAAAGGTAAAAATATAATTATCCAATTAGAATTAATATAATGGTTTTTTGGATTTATCACTTAGTTTTTTTACCTTAATTAATCTGATTTACCATTTATTGTGGTGACACATTTTTACCGTGATTATTATTCATGATGATCAAAAATGAAATTGACCTCATTACTTAATTTGATACTCATGATTCTAGAGATTTAATTAATTTTTTAAGATTATATTTGTATGAGTGATAGGAATTTCCTTTGATATAATTGAAAAAAATGCAACAAAAACAGTTTGTAGAAAATTGCGTTTTTATGCGTAAAAATAAACTTATACCAAAATATAATATAATATTGATTCATATGGAATTATTTAGTTTTTATTTAATAAAATCGATTCTATTTAACTTTAAAAACAAATAAAAAAATAGAATGGTACATTTAAATTACATTTTTTTATGATAAATAAAGATAGTTTTTCAAAAACCGACATTTTCACAATTTAATCAAAAATAAATATTTTAAGAAAAATATCAAAAATATATCCTAATATATAGTTGATATGTTAATTAAAAAAATTAATTACTTTTTATAAAATTAAATTTCTAAAATTAATAAATTTATATTTTAAATAAAACCATATAATTTAACCAAAAAAATTTAGTTAAATAAATATTTTAAGAAAAATATCAAAAATATATCCTAATATATAGTTGATATGTTAATTAAAAAAATTAATTACTTTTTATAAAATTAAATTTCTAAAATTAATAAATTTATATTTTAAATAAAACCATATAATTTAACCAAAAAAAATTTAGTTAAATAAAACTATTCATTTTTCAACTAAAAACTTTTATAGAATTATTGATAAAACTGTGATGATTATAAATCCATAAAATTAATACTTATAAATCATATAGGCCATGTTTCACTGTGGTAACCAAATCATGGCGCGGGCCCTCAAAAAGCTAAAGGGCCTTCCCCTCGACACACACCCTTGTAGAGTGGCCCCTATAGGTTAAATATCAAGATTCTCCCACAAGGAACTTGTTGTGTCATGGTCCCCTAACCACAGTGTAACTTCCCCTACCCAAAAATCAACCACAGCGTGCCGACTAAGCCTGTGTTGTGGAGCGTCCTTCCCAAACACCCCCTTCGATGTGGCCTGTAACCTATGGTGTAGAGTTCCGTGTGGAAGTAGGGCCAGGGTTTTCGAGCCCCAGGCCTTCACAGTGCAGCGGTGGTCACCATGATGCAAAGATCATCCTCAAACTAGTGCCACATCCTAATCACCCTACCCCATGTTGTGGTCGGTTATAGACCCAGCCTACAGCCTCTCATAACATTTTGAACCACCCAAAAAGTCGCAGAAACACCCTGAAACATCAAGATAACCCCAAATTAAATAATATTAAATATTATAGTGACATGGGGTCATCACACTTGATTCTACAGAGAATAAGAGTCAAGATAGAGCATTATTGTCATATCTAGTTGATGTGAGGAAGAAGGCTCGAGATTTTTCGAATAATATTAATTATATCCAGTTAATTTGTGGAAGAAGATAGAGTGAAATTAGATAATTCATTGAGGAGAATTATTCTTCATCTTGGGGAGTTGATTGATGTTGTTATGAATATAATTTGGAAGATATAGATGATGATATTAATTTTATCAATGCTAAATAGAAAGCGCTAATAAAAGGGAAATCTTTATCAGTGCTAGCTAAAAATTCTGATAAATCTACCATAAATCAGTGCTAAAAAGAGTGCTGATAATGGTGAGTCCTTTACCAGTGCTATTATTAGCACTAATAAAAGTTTTTAATAAAAAATATTATTAATTTATATAAAATTGTTATATTTATATTCAAAAATAATGTTTATTTGTATACATTAAATAAAAAATGAATGTTTATAATTAATATATTTTTTTTAATAATTAAAATATATATATAATGTTTTAAAAAAAGTATTTCTAAGATTATAATTAAATAAATATATGTATATAAATAATTATAATATTATAATAAATTTCATTAAAAAATAAATATATTTATTATATTTATTATATTTATTGTATTTATTGTATTTATTGTATTTATTGTATTTATTGTATTTATTGTATTTATTGTATTTATTGTATTTATTGTATTTATTGTATTTATTGTATTTATTGTATTTATTGTATTTATTGTATTTATTGTATTTATTGTATTTATTGTATTTATTGTATTTATTGTATTTATTGTATTTATTGTATTTATTGTATTTATTGTATTTATTGTATTTATTGTATTTATTGTATTTATTGTATTTATTGTATTTATTGTATTTATTGTATTTATTGTATTTATTGTATTTATTGTATTTATTGTATTTATTGTATTTATTGTATTTATTGTATTTATTGTATTTATTGTATTTATTGTATTTATTGTATTTATTGTATTTATTGTATTTATTGTATTTATTGTATTTATTCTATTTATTCTATTTATTCTATTTATTGTATTTATTGTATTTATTGTATTTATTCTATTTATTCTATTTATTCTATTTATTCTATTTATTCTATTTATTCTATTTATTCTATTTATTCTATTTATTCTATTTATTCTATTTATTCTATTTATTCTATTTATTCTATTTATTCTATTTATTCTATTTATTCTATTTATTCTATTTATTCTATTTATTCTATTTATTCTATTTATTCTATTTATTCTATTTATTCTATTTATTCTATTTATTCTATTTATTCTATTTATTCTATTTATTCTATTTATTCTATTTATTCTATTTATTCTATTTATTCTATTTATTCTATTTATTCTATTTATTCTATTTATTCTATTTATTCTATTTATTCTATTTATTCTATTTATTCTATTTATTCTATTTATTCCATTTATTCCATTTATTCCATTTATTCCATTTATTCCATTTATTCCATTTATTCCATTTATTCCATTTATTCCATTTATTCCATTTATTCCATTTATTCCATTTATTCCATTTATTCCATTTATTCCATTTATTCCATTTATTCCATTTATTCTATTTATTCTATTTATTCTATTTATTCTATTTATTCTATTTATTCTATTTATTCTATTTATTCTATTTATTCTATTTATTCTATTTATTCTATTTATTCTATTTATTCTATTTATTCTATTTATTGTATTTATTGTATTTATTCTATTTATTCTATTTATAAATACTTTTTAGATATATATATTTATAATTATAATTATAAATAAATAAATATATGCTTCCAATGAATTTGGTCAATAAAAAATATTGATGTGTGAGTATAATTGGCATGCATATATGTTATGTATTCATCATGAATATTCATTTATACATTACACCCTTCTTATTATTCATGTTGTCCATATGTGATGACTCTTTTTTTATTATCGATGTTTTACTAAGTATATGATTCATTCATGTTGTACTCATGAATCTATTATATTCTCAAAAATATTTCTAAAATTACAATAAATATATTTATTATATTTATAATTATAAAATTTTAATTATATATAAATTCTTTTTAAATATATTTATTTGTAATTATAATTATAACTATATATATATATAATTATAAAATTACAGTAAATACATCTATTATAATTTTATAAATATATATATTATAATTATAATTATAAATATACATATATATATATATTTGTAAATAATTATAAAATTATAATAAATATATAAATTATACTTATAAAGTTATAAATAATATATTTATAAATATATAAAAATATTTATAAATAAATACAAATAGTTATAATTATAATTCTAAATAAATATAGTTATATTTAAATAATTATAAAATTATAATAAATATATTAATTATATATATTTATATAAAAAAATATATAAATAAATACAAATAGTCATAATTATAATTCTAAATAAATATATATATATATATATATTTAAATAATTATAAAATTATAATAAATATATTAATTATATATATTTATAAAATTATAAATATATTTTTTATAATTTTATAATTATTTAAATATATATATGTATATTTGTTTGTAATTATAACTATAAATAAATATTAATTTATTATAATTTTTAATTATAAAAAATATATATATACCAAAAGGGTTCGGGAGGCAGGTGAACCCGCTTCTACCAAACTTTATTGAAAAATAAACGACAGTACATAAAGGGGAGGGAGGATAGGAACAATAAAGGAAAAAACCTCATCCAAAAAAACTACAAAAGGGTAGAACCAGAATCATCCCCATAGTCCTGATCTGTAGTGCCATCAGTAGACTCTCATTCAGACTGTGAATTCTGCTGATTGAAAAGCACATAGTACTTTTCCCTAAGTTTGACCTACTCCAGAGTAAGACCCTTAGAAGAAGACCTAGCAGACCGGCCACGCCCATGTTTTTCCCAGTCACCACATCCTCATCCGCGACTTTTCGGATGCCAACCACGTTTCCCAGTCTTCATTTGTTGTTAATCCCCTTCCGGTTAAAAAGTTTTAGAGACTAGTCCATAGATTCATTAGTGACTCTTGAAGCATTAGCCGCTGCAACTTGCACCACAATATCATGTTCAACCAGCTTCATTCTATCCATGACAGGTGATGAGTGCTTATCAGTCACAAGCCTGGTCCCAGTCTCATTGGATATTTGAGCATCTTGATTAACCAAATTGTCTTTCCCTATAATCTACTCACTCCCTGCAACAATATGTGACCACAATTTCTTTTTAGCAGAATGTTGTAAAATGTTATCAGAAACCCCTCTCTCTACTTATCTCAAAGGGTTAGGGTGATTAGATTGTTCACCCTCAGTGGTAGTATTGTGATCTATCATATCTCCTTATTCATGCACCTTGTCAATCAGGTCCTTTTCCAGGATATGATTAGGAACCTGCTCAGCATCCACTAGTTGTGTGGCTTGGTCCTGAATGGAAGGATTCAGATTACCTTGTTGCCTTTCATCATCATGGGGATCCTTATCAATGGGTCCCTTGAACTGAGCATGCCTGCAAGTATTAGATGAGTGACCTTTCACCCCACATGATCTGAAAACAAGTCTTCTTCTACATTTATCAAAATTATATCCAATATTGTAACAACCCGTACAGAAATCAGGCACTTTTTCATAATCAATCGTCAGATCAAACTGAAAATCATCAGCCGAAAAAACCACTGATTTTATCAAAGTAGAAGAAAGATAAATCTCCACAAGAAAGCGAGAAAAATGACCAAATATTTCATTTTCCATCTACCTATCCATCTTAATTGGGACACGAATAACTAAGGAAATTTCCCACAATATTTGAGGGTGCCATATAAACCAGCTCAAAACATGAATTCACACCCAGACTTGAGTAAGAGAATTTTGTGTGTTAAGTGGATTGAAGGAGGGATCCCAGTCCTGTATCCTAAGGAAACTGAGCTTCAAGTTCACAAGAACAAACCCCCTTGCCATGTATTTCATAATTGCACTTGGAAAGACAATATGAAAAAAAAAACCTTTTCCCAACGATGCCATCTTCCAACCATCAAATCCTCATATGTCAATAATTCTTTTCTTAAGTTCATAAAAACTCTAATGATTTTCTTTGACTTGAAATAATAAATACATAATGATAGAATGCTTATAATCCCTTACCTTTTCTACGATGATACCTTGATTGGCTTCAGCAAAGGTAGTTTCACCCCTCTTCGTAATTTTATGAGTTGCATATCTAAGGTTCCCCTTGATATCATCAAAAGATCGAGCAGGGGCTAGAAATCTAGGAGGAATACCTCCATTCGATGTTTTCAAAAGCTTCTGCATTGATGGCCCAGCAACCACACCCTGAGCATAGAATCTCTGCAAACTGCCTGACGAATCAACAAGATCTGAGATCACCATCTTCAAGGGACCTATGGTCGAGACAACCGCCTCCACCTAAGATACATCTTGAGTCGTAAAAATACCATTCGTCGACACATCCACCGTAAACGCATCTAGAACCACCAACGCAACCTTCGAAACCGCCGGAGAAAATATATTTGTTATAATTTTATAATTATTTAAATAAATATGTATTTATTTATTTATAGTTATAATTATAAATAAATATATATATTCATTTAAATAATTATAAATTTATAAAAATATATTTATAATATCTATAATCATATATATATATATAATTAATATGTTTATTATATATATTTCTAAGATTATAAATATAATAAGTATATTTCTTATAATTTTATAATTATTTAAATGAATATATGTATTTGTTTATAATTATAACTATAAATAAATATATTTATTTATTTAAATAATTATAAAATTATAAAAACAATATTAATTATATTTATAATATTATTAATATATATAATTAATATATTTATTAAAATTTTGTAATTATAAATAAATATTTATTTATTTATAGTTATAATTATAAATAAATATATATATATATATCGTATATATAATTTTACAAATATATTATATTAGGTGCTTGGAGTACAATTACATCAAACACACACACACCACACACACACAGGCATGAAAGGCAGGTCATAGCCCCCCCAAGGGATAACCCACCCAACTACCTGCTTTATTGCATGATATATATTTGGCCCGAAGACCCAACCGACATGTAGCCCATTACATGGCCTAAGTCCTAATTTGTGAATAGTACTACTACAGTACCCACACGGTGTCTACCGCTGCTACAGTACCCACCACTACTACTGTTGCAGTGTCGTCGTTGCTACAGTGCCTCACTCCTAAAGTACCACTACAGTACTACTACAGTACTTGCGTCCAATGGGTTTTGAACCCCCATTTTTCATGTAGGATTACAGGGTGTTTACCACTAATCCAAACCCCAAATACAATTTATAAATATATAATAATATAAATAAATTATTTACATTGTATATTTATCAGTTCTTTCTATTTTATCACTGATAAAACATACCTTTAACAGCATTTTTTAACTAGCATCAATAAAAGCTTCACCTGATTTTATAAATTAACCCTAAAAATTGGCTTCTTGTCTCGCTCACCTCAAACTCTTGTGGAATCTGGCCCCTGTTTCATCGACCCCTCCTTTGTACCGACCTCACCTCTTCCACTTTCAACACCTCCTCTATCTTTGACCCCTCCTTTACCACCATGAATCCATCATCTTCTGTCGTGAACCCCTCCTCCATCGTGAACCCACCTCTGCCGCGAACACACCTCTGCCGCGAACCCACCTTCGTCATGCACCAAATCCCACCTCCTACTGTGAAACCCTCCTCTGTCGTGAACCCCTCCTCTTCCATGAACCCTCCTCCATCGCAAACCCTCCTACACCACAAACCCACCTCCACCGTGAATCCCACCTCCGCTGCAAACACCTTTGTGGCCTCTGTTGTCGCCGTCGTCGCCGCCTACCCCGACTCTGCCACCGCTGGACCCTACTACTGTTGTCAGAGGGGTGTGCCGTTTTTTTATATTATTATGAATTCTTAATATATAGATAGATTTTTTATTGGTTTTGGTCTGTTATTACATTACATTTAATATGAAAGAAATTATTTTGAATACCTTTAAATGGAGTGTCATTGATTTAACAACCCTAGTAGTGTCATACAAATCCTTTAAAACATCTATATATTCTATATTTTCCACAATAATATTGTCATAATTCTTAATAGGATGGGTTTTAGAAAATGGTCATTCCCCTTCTAAACTTAAAAAGCCTCTAAAATTAACATTCTTATCTCTTATGAAAAGGAACTAGCATATTGAGATCCCCTGCAGCTATTTTCATCATGTGGAATTCAAATACCTTATTTATTTTGAAAAAGATCATGCATATGACCCTTCTCAAATCCTTTGTCCATGGTTACGCTATTTTTATTCAAGACAAATTAGTCTAGAGGAGTTAGAAGAACACTTGATCTGTTATGGAATAGATCGAAGTTATAAATGTTGGAATAAACATAGAGAAAAGGTGAATGTAGCTAGTAGATAGGATAGCACTGCATTTTATAGATCATCTAATGTGATGAAAAGTGTGGAAAATAAATAAGACTATATTGAGGATGTGATTATAGATGTAAATGATGGTTAAGATTGTATTGAGTAAATGATAAGGACATTTGAAGATGAACTTCATGATTTCCCAAAATTGTTTGAGAAGTTAAAGAGTTGTGAAAAGATGCCATTATATGTTGGATGCACTAAATATATAGCATTTCCATCCATATTGAACCTACATAATTTTAAAGTAGGCAAAAAATGGAGTGATATCGGTTTTATGGAACTACTTTCTCTCTTGAATGACATTCTTCCAAAAGATAATGATCTCCTAAGATGAACATACAATTCCAAATGATTGCTATGATCGATGGGTATAATCTCTAAAAGAATACATGTATGCCCAAATGATTCTATACTATTTCTCAAGGACCATAAATTACTTACAGAATGACTAAAGTGTGTCACTTCTCGATATAAGAAAGATGAATCCAGACCTATGGAAGTTTTATGGTACTTTCCAATCATTCCAAGGTTTAGTCGCCTATATGGAAGTGAGGAGACTGTAGGGAAATTGACATGGAATAAAGATACAAGAATTAAATATGGGAAACTATGTCACCCAGTAGACTCTCCTCAGTGGAAGAGAATTGATCATGGGTATCCTAAATTTATAAACGATCCGAGAAACCTTCGTCTTGCATTATCTATAGATAGAGTGAATCCTTTTGGTTTTCAAAGAAGTACTCACAGTACATGGTCGGTTGTGTTGGTAAATTATAACTTGTCACCATGGTTATGCATGAAATGAAAATACATTATGTTATTTATGCTTATATCAGGACCAAAATAATTGGGTAATGATATTGATGTTTATTTGGATCCATTGATCAAGGATTTAAAATTATTGAGGGATTCAGGTCTTACGTTATATGATGCTTACAAAAATGAAGATTTCATGTTGAGATCCAGTTTATATGGGATGATAAATGGATTTTCTACTTATGTAAATTTTTCAGGATATAGCATTAAAGGAACTCAAGGGTGTACTATTTTTGAACAAGGTACATAGTCAATTAGGTTGAAACATTCATCAAAAACTATGTTTCTAGGACAACACAGATTTCTACCCTAATGAAATAAGTAGAAATCTTGGATAAAATCATTCGATAGAAGTTCAAAATATTGTATAGCACCATCTCCATTAATAAGTGATCAATTGCTTGAGAAAGTAAAATATGTGGACACTGCTTTTGGTAAACCGTTTTCAAAAAACCTTACAAAAACTGATTAGAAAAAGTGAACAATTTTTTTTTGAATTACCATACTGAAATTTGTTATACGTCAAAAAATTTCTTGATGTTATGCGTGTTGAAAAAAAAATGTATGTTATAGTGTCATCGACATGTTTCTAAATGAACCTGAAAAAACAAAGGATGGAATTAAGGCTAGGTTGGACATGGTTGAAATGGGAATACGAGAAGATTTGGCACCAGTAAATGGTGAAAAAAAAACTTTTCTTCCTCCATATACTTACACTCATTCTAGGCATGAGATATATCAGTTTTTAAACTTCTTTAATGACGTAAATGTTTCAAAGGGGTATTCATAAAATATCAAGAACATTGTTTAAATGACCGATTTGAAGTTAAAGGGCCTGAAATCACATGAATTCCATGTTTTGATGTAAGATCTAATGCCTGTAGATTTATGTTGAATTTTTTCTAAGATTTTCCATCATACATTAACCAAACTCTGTTTTTTTTTTCAAAGTTATATGTAATAAAGTTATAGACCCAGCGAAATTTACGACTATGGAAAAAGAAAATTTCATCATATTATGTGAATTTGAAATGTTATTCCCACCAACATTCTTTAATATGATGGTTCATTTGATGGTTCACTTAGTGAGAGAGATTTGACTATGTGGTCTTATACACTATAGATGTATGTACCCTATTGAACGGTATATGAAGATTTTTAAAGGGTATATCAAAAAATCAAAGTCAGTCAGAGGGTTGTATTATGGAGATATATTTTATTGAGGAATATGTTTAATTCTATATCGAATACTTTTGCAGTGTGGAAATCATTAGTCTACCAAAATCTCATCACACTAGGCGGCTTGCGGGTGAAGGAATTTCTAGAAGAGATGTTGTCCTAATCAATATTATAGATCAGGAGCAGGCCCACCTTTACGTTTTTCATGACAGGTTAGAGGTTACCTCATATGTTGAAACCTACAAATAAATTCTTAGTCATTTTAATCTATCAAGGGCTATAATATGGATATCAAATATACATAATCAAAAGTTTATGGGATGGTTTTGAGACTATATTTTTAAGGATTTGGATGAAAATCTGGATTCAAATTCATAATGACTTCGATGGCTAGTCGAATGACCAATTTTGTATGTATTATTTTAAAATGGTTATATAATTAATTATTATATGTTCTATACAAACAAGCATGATAAAGACAGTACCATGAAAAATAGTGGAGTTACACTTATGGATGAAGCGATGCATGTTTCTAGTACTAAGGATGGAAATCCAATTTACACGAATATTTCATACTTTGGAATCATCAAACAAATATGGGAGTTGGATTATAAAACATTACAAGTTTTGTTTTTTTAGTGCAAGTGGGTTGATAATAGGAGTGTTGTTAAAATAGATGAATTGGGATTTGTGAAATTTGATTTCAGTATGGAAGGGTACAAAGAAAAACCATTTATAATGGCATCATAGGCAGTATAAGTATTTTATGTTCTAGATCTTGAAAATCCAAAGTGATCAATTGTTCTATTATCGACCAAAACCACTAAATGATCATATGAAAATTCAACTAAGGATGAACCTTTCATTTGTAATTCATAATCATTTTTGCAGTGGTATCAATATAGATGGTGTTTTGTATGTCATTGGAGACTACAATGAAGGGATTTGGATAGTCAATAGAGGGATCAAATCCCTTCAGCCTTAAAAAAAATATTTTAATAATCAGGTAATATTTTTTTAATATACATCGTATTACCTCATGTTATTATCCATTTTCTTCTTTATGTACTATAAATTAAATATTAAACCACTTCTGTAGATAATGACTTCTGTATGTGCTGGTACTCCCAATCCTGAGGAACAACAGGTCTCTCAACCTATTGTTGCTCGCAATTCAGAGGAACAATGACCTTCTGCATGTGTTGGTGCTCCCAATACTGAGGCACAATAGGTATCTCAACCTATTTTTGCTCACAGTGTAGAGGAAAAATGACCTTCTACACGTGCTGGTGCTCCCAATCCTGAGGCACAATAGGTCTCTCAACCTGTTGTTTCTCACAGTGCAGAGGTACAATGACCATCTGCACGTGTCAATGCTATCGCTCCAAAGTAATATATTGATGATGTTGAATATGGGGAAATGGTAGGCAGTGAAGGATCGATGACATAGAAAAAACAAGCATGTTGCAATTTGACGGTGTTAGCAAAAATCATTAAGGTGAAAGTCAAAGGCATCAAATAATAGGCTGGATGGAATGTGTTAGATCAACATGTTAACCCCAACAAGGCCATGTTCAATAGTTACATTGGAATCGTCACTTGGAAACGTGTTCCAATTGATGTAGATTTGTGGCACCATATTTTGTCTGGGATTAAGGCGTTGATGTGGGAAGAGATTATGGTAACATTATGATATCATTTCTTTATTTTACTAAAAAATAAAATAATGAAACATTGTCTTACTCTTCATCATCCATTGCAGAGTGCATTTATAGTAGATGAATCCTGTAATAAATCTTTATTAATGCTTACTAGAAGTATTCATAGGGGATTTATCACAATTCTAGCAAGACATCATCTTAAATATGATGAAGGGAAAATAAATTTGCACCCACCACTTATTTATAAACACTTGTTAACCCAAGAAGCATGGGATTCATTTATCATTCATCATACGGATGTGTCTTTTCAGGTACATTGTGTCTAGTAATACGTTGTTTAACGATGTGTTTATTCATCACTTTGATTGATAATTTTTTATTTATGAAACAACAACTAAGTGATGGAAATAAGGAATGAGCAATAAAACCAGCATGCCCCTGCCATAATGCAAGGATGGGGTAAGCTTCATTTGAAAAAAAATGGTACATATTTTAAATCTACTGTAATACTTTTATGTGACATGAAAAAAACCATAATTATGTTCTTCTATTTATATGTAGATTGATGAATCAAAATCCAAAGTCATTTCTATCCCATGCTATGTGATATGGAAGGAGGCACATGTAAATAAAGACGAGATACTAATAAATGAAAACACAAAACAAAGTGTGGGAAACATGTGTAAGTATTACATAATAAAAATTTTGTTTTTCTTTAAATAACTATAACATAACAACAATCACTTATTTTCCTATATTTCCTATCTGAAATAGTCACAGGAATCAAAAACACCTATACCAGATGAACACATACTATCGGTGGCCTTGAAGCGGCCAGAATAGTATGGTCGTGTCAGAGGTGCGGGTTTTGGAGTGACACCCTAAACATATTTTGAAAAAAAAAACAAGAGGAACAAATTGAATTAATAAAACGTATGAGAGAAAGAATAGCTACCCTTGAAGAAGAATTCCAATGGAAGATAGAGATGATGACAACTTTTATGGGGGAAGCAAAGAAAAGAAGTAACTCAAGAATATCCACTACGTAGAGATCTCACCCCACCCCCCACCAGATATGAGGTGAGTCATTCCCCTCAAAGAGATGTCTTAGACGAGGTAATCAATGTTCTAATAAATGTTTTTATGAAATGTGAATCAGAAAGACACTGATACCTTTCCTGTACAGATATTCTACAGGGTGATAATGATTGTGATTTATATCTATCAACACCCACCCATCACCTTGTAGTGAGGGCTACGGTGTTCAATATCCAAAATGACATGCTACACAACAGACCACTTCCAATAGGTCATGTGTGAGCATCGATTAGTGTAGCCCATGATCTAAGCACTGAGCTAGTTGTTCCAATTCATGAGGAAGATATTCATACAGTTGAAAAAACTATTGGAACATTCATTGTATGGTCGTCACATCTTGTAAAAAAACATGTTGACAAGAAGGTATTCATTTACAATTTATTTTTCAAGATAAACCTTCAAAAATTAATGAAAAAAGGTATGAACTGGTGAATGTTATGATAGATAGACAAAGGGAAGGGGATGAAATGAAAGAGCGACTCAAAACCATCTAAAGGATCACCCAATCGATCGAAAAGATCTACTAAAAGAACTATTAACCCACCCGTTATATATCCTCATTTACTATCATTTAAGGTTCGTATAGATACAAAGTTAAAAAATGGTCATAATCACATAGTTGATTTTTGAAGAAAATATATATGGAGAGAAAGATCGAGACTTCATTGGTGTTGAGAGTGTAAGTGAAATCCTAGACTATGATTGACTATGCGGCTCAGTTGTAAATATATACATGAGGTATGTTTTCATGATTTGTTTTTCCAAAAGATGATATATTATGTTAATTATAACTAAATCCATTTCTTATTTTTGGTTGGTGTATATATGAAAAATAATTCAAGGGATTTTCCCATGAAAGAAAAATTGAAATTGTTAGTCCTCACATCACCTCTACAGAACAACCAAAAATGGATACCAAAAAAGGTTGAAATAGTGGTAGGTCTAATCAAATCATTTGAAATAAAAATTTTGAATGACAGACTCTATATAATACTAATGATGTTGGGGTAAAACTCTATAATTTAATCATATAAAATATATTTTCATTTCTTTCATTACTTATTCTTTTTGTGTTTTAAAACAGCATTAGATGCTTATTATAATAAATTTGGATACTCCAAAGATTTATTTCATGGATTCAATGCATGGATATCCAATAAATCATCCACACATGATGGAATTTGTCAATAAGTAATACATTATATCCAACATTTCAAAACTAAACATCAAGTTATATAATTTATATTAACTTATAATGAGGATTCTATCATGATAGGGAAGTGCATCAATATCGTGAAAAAAAAGGAATGAGGTTAAGGGATAATCATGAGAAAGAAGACAAGTTATATGAATAGAAATGTATTAGGGTATATAAAATAATATTTCACTATCCAAACACATGTCAAAAAAATTACTTATTCTCCTCAATATTTTTGCAGTGTATGAAACAAACCAATGGAAAATATTTTGGTTATTATGTTTTGTAAATTTATGAAAGAGATCATATTCCATGAACAAACTAGTATCCCTGAAGAGGTATTTTCAAATATAATTATGATTTTATTTAAAATATTTATTAATCCTTTGTGTATTTATATTTTTTCAGTACTATGATGATTGTCGAAAAGACTCATATTCACAAGAAGATATAGATGTGCTTAGAAACGAATGGTCAACATACCTGATGGAAGAATGTACACAAATAGAATGAAGATGTGACTTCCATAGAAGTAGTGGATTGTTTCATAACATAAGAAGTAGTGATGTTCAGTGAATTACAGGTCAAATTAAATGTGGAAATTGAAAATAGTAAAAGGAAAAATAGATTTACGTGCTTCGGCTATAGGACTACGTGCACGGGGCAGGATCATCATGGGTTTTTCACTATGAAAAAGAAGAAAGGAGTACAAGAGGAAACAAAGGACACAACAACACACAAGATAAACTAGACAAGAAATAGAAATAAGACACAATGAATAAACAAGCACAACAAAGCTTACAAAAATTGATAAATAAAAAAACTATACTGGGGCCGAGACCCCCTTAATGGGGCTCAGTGTCACCTTATCGATGAAGAATATTGTGAAAGGGTGATGAAATCATCATTGTGGAGCCTAGTAGATCTGATCCTCCATGATCGATGTTAATGTACAAGTTCATATCCACGAACTAGTTCCTTTGTACTCAAGCATGTTGTCGTCTAGGTCCAAGAACAAGAATGGATATCCACGCACTACCCTGTTGTCCAATGCTACTTTGTGGAAGAGTAAATGACTTTATGGGAGTCCACACAAACCAAACTCAACATCCTCTGTTCCAAGGATGAGCATTGTCGCTTGTCTGCATCTAATCTCACTGCTTCTACTACCCTATCTGGTGAATAAAGATGTTGGCAGCATCACTCCTTTTGATGAACAAGATCGAGATTCAAGGGTGCTCTCCTCTGATGAACAAGAAACTTTGTGTTGGGTTCCTCTCCCTCTATTCTAAAACTCTGATGATCCAAGAACTAGTTCGCAAGAAAGTTTCAGTTGTAGATCATCATATCCATATCCAAGAAAATGGAAATCAAACTACTTCTTCATCACAACCTCTCAAATCACCGGCATCGAGGAATCAAACCTATCCATATCATGTAACTGAATTAATATACAGAAATTGAACAGATCGACCAAAGAAATGAAGTTTTACATGTCCCTTGAAGCGGTGTGGTTGACGGTGAATCAGAGAGCCTCGCGCAAATGTTAGGGTCCGCTGCAAGAATGAGGAAAAGCATATCCCAGAACCTCAAGAACTCCAACTGAAATTAGAGTTGGGATTAGGGTTGTGATGAAGCGTCGAGCAAGATCGCACCAAATCGAGGGAGAACAAGCAGAGCATTGTGGCTTCATCTCTCTCGACCAAGGGAAAGATCTCACTGATATCTCTCCACCAGACCCGAACCAGGTCGGTGTAGGTGCGTCGGACTGCCGGAGGTGCGCTGCTCTATCCCTAGTGAAACCTGGGGTATCCTAAAACCCTCTCCTCGCTGGAGATGAACTAGGAATCCCAACATTAGGAGTCTCTCTCCTCTCTCAACCAGGTGGAGTCTCGATCTCTAAAAAACACTGCAAAATAGGAAAAGGGGGTATGTGGAGATATTGGCATACACAAATGTGAACAGGTGTATGGTGGAGGGCATTGGGTCGGTTCCAATTTTCAACCACACAACTCTAAAAAAGGGGATATAAAATTCAGAATTTTAGTTAACAAAAATAAAACATGAAAATAAAATTCATAATTCTCTACCTTGGAAATTAAAATGTAGGAACAAATTTAAGATACAATGACACAATCTCTACCTTGCAAATTAAAACATAAACCACATGATGATTCTGCACCACCTAACATTATCAACTTAGGAATATCCTAAATAGGAAAAAACCTATGATGTATGACCCAAACAGTCCCCCTACATGTATCAATGTGAAACATATCGCCCAAAGTTGAATGATATTATAAACAGCTACTAAACATGCTCAGAATTAAACAATTCTAAACAACTGCATAATAAAGGTCATACCTAAACTTACCTGAGTCACACTCTGAGATGATGTCAATGAGGAAATCATGGACCAGCAAATCACATGCCAAGAGTTCCATGAACCTGGTCATCTGTTCTTACATAACACAAATAAATAGAGTAGTATTCATCCTCACACAAAACATGGAAAAACAAAACTCTGATAAATTCACATAGAATGTAACTCAGTACAAAATAGTGAAATCATGAAAAACAATAGAAGGGGAAGTAGCAAAGAAAGTGAAACAGAGAGAGCACATGCATAGTAAATGAAATAACCCAAAGAGTTATCCACCTAAACCCACAAAGACATAACAGGACCAAAGCACCAAGCACTGTTGGCTTTAAAACTGAGACGCACCACCTGGAAACTCTAACAGGAAGACTATCGATGCAAGGAACCAAAATATCCTCAACATATGGATTTAGAATCTCCACTCAAGTAGATGACCACCTAAATAAAAGCCAAAAGGAGACATCCTCACACAAAAGTGAAACTACAAGGACACATGCAAGCAGTCCCAACATCCTAAGACAACTCTAAGATGTGAGAACAAAAGGTTGGGAGCCAGCTAGAAACTAGGGGAAAACAAGTCACTAATGGGCCAGACATCCTAGTTTAGACTTACTAACGGCACACGGTTCCTGAGAAACCAAACAAAACCACTAAACAGGGTCAAATATCAAACAAAGAAGCTTGGTGATTAGATAAGTGACAAACAAGATCACTACACCCACAAGTTATCCAAACCCAAACACCGAACTCGCTACAGGACAATACCTAGAGAAAACATTCCTAAAGGATGTAGAGGAACACAGAAGAGATAACATAATCTCATCTCCTAGGAAAAAGGCAGACACTGGAGACATAAGATCCTTCCAATACCTTACTTCTAACCATCTCCCAAACATAGGAAAACCTCACATAGAACCCATTCTTACCCCAAAGCCATAGACACACATAGGTAGCAACTACTAAGAGGTATCTTTGAGGCTCAGACAGGCAAAATAAAAAGGAAGGTAAATGATGAGGAAACAAACTACTAGAAACAGAATAAAATTACAGCCTAAGAGAGCTAACAACCTAGTTGAACAAAACAATCAAAGCATGTTGCAACAGGTAAAATCTACTAGCAAAACATTTGAAAGCAACAAACAAATGATTTCAAATTTTAACAAATAAAAACTTAAACCCAATTGGGATCTAATAACACTTTGTTGCGGGGAGCGCCCCTATGCGAGAGGCAGTCCCCATGAAATAGCCCAGGACTATTGGGTGTTTTGGTTCTTTAAAATCCAAAATATGAAAACGATCTTCATTTATAATTTAATACATGAAAACTGATAAATGGAAACTATGTTCAAGTTTCAATTTCATAACATCAAAAGAATACATTCAAATGAATTCAACTAGTGAACAAAAAACACACATATGCAGTGGAAATTACAACATGCATGGCAATGACAATTACAACATCCAAAGCATGCAATTAATTCTCATTAATTCTCATAAAACAACAGAAGACATAATCTGTACATGATGATTCAATAAACAGAATCAAGAAACAATGAGAATTAATTTCCATAATCAAATATATTTCTAGAAATACAAGGTCGTAGAAGCAATGAAAAACCGAGCCAAAACAAGGCTCAAAAATCTTATATAATCAACACAAGAAGCAGCGACGTTCAGCGACTTACATGTCGAATTAAATGCGGAAATTGAATGCAGTAAAAGGAAAAACAGATTTACATGCTTCGGCCATAGGCCTACATGCATGGGGTAGGATCATCATGGGTTTTTCACTATGAAAAATAAGAAATTAGTACAAGAGGAAACAAAGGACACAACAACACACAAGATAAACTGGACAGGAAACAGAAATAAGATGCGACGAATAAACAAGCACAACAAAGAAATGAAGTTATACATGTCCCTCAGAGCGGTGTGGATGGTGGAGAACCTGAGAGCCTCACACAAATGTTAGGGTCCACTGAAAGAATGAGGAACAGCATATCCCGAAACCTCAAGAACTCCAATTGAAATTGGATCCAGGAGCGGGGTTGTGTTGAAGCACCGAGCAAGATCTCACCAAATCGAGGGAGAACAAGAAGAGCATTGTGGATTCATCTCTCTCGACCAAAGGAGATATCTCGCTGATATCTCCCCGCCAGACCTAAACCAGATCAGTGTAGGTGTGTCGAACTGTCAGAGGTGCACTCCTTTATCCCCAGTGAAAACCAGGGTCTCCCAAAACCCTCTCCTCTCTTGAGTCGAACCAGGAAGCCCAGCGCTGGGAGTCTCTCTCCTCTCTCGGCTAGGCAAAGTTGTGATCCCTAAAAAATGATGCAAAAATAGGAAAAGGGGGGTATGATGTGAGAGAGGCGTACACAAATGTGAATAGGTGTATGGTGGAGGGTTCTAGGGCAGTTCCAATTTCCAACAGCACAGCTCTAAAAAAAGGGATATAAAATTCAGCATTTTAGTTAACAAAAAGAAAATGTGAAAATAAAATTCACAATATTTATGTTTAATTTACTTCTTTTTATTATTACTCACATAAGAATTGTTTCCTTATATAGGTGGATTCCTTTGTTCGTGTTGGGGTGGTTTGTTCGAAATTGATCATGCTCATGAGAGATTGGACTTCGAGGCTGCAACTGAGATAATGAAAACAAGGAAATTGGTCAAGAATGTATAAAGGTGAATTACTACTAATTATTTAATTAATTAATTTTGTCATAATTTTACCTACTCAATACCGAGAGAGAAAAACAAGTGATAGGTATCACTCAAAGTGTCTGTTTTTATTTAAAATTGACATTACTTTTAGTAAAAAGAACAAGTGACATACTGAAAACTGAGAAAATCCATTCATATTGTTTTGATACTTTAGGAAAATAATCCATAAGTCATTTTTGATGTGTAGAAATTAACCGAACCTCAATCTAATGCACGGCATGGCCGGTATAACTTTAAGTGTGTATTTTTTATTAAATTGATATTAAATTCAGCAAAAAGAACAAGTGACATACTGCAAACCAAGAAAACGAATTCGGATTTTTTTGATACTTTAGGACAACAATACATGAGTTATTTTTTCCATGTAAGAATCAACCACACCTCAATCTAATGCACGGTGTGACCGGTATGACTAAAAGTGTCTATTATTAGTTTAAAATTGACATTTTTGTTCAAAACGTGTCACTCAATGAAAACCAAGAAAACCCGCTCTGGTTATATTCATAATTTAAGAAAGAGATTCATAAGTCATTTTTGATGTGTATGAAGTAGTCTCATGTCAAATCGATACATGATGCGATCGGTATGACTCAAAATGTGTGTTCCCAGTTTGAAATGACATTTTAGTAAAAAAACACAACTTGCATACTGAAAACTGAGCAAACACATTCGGATTGTTTTGATACTTTAGTACAATGATCTATAAGTCATTTGTGATGTGTAGAAATCAACCTCACCTCAATATGATGCACGGTGTGGCCGGTATAACTCAAATCGTCTCTTTTTATTTAAAGTTGACATTAATTTAAGTAAAAACAACAAGTGACATACTAAAAACTGAGAAAGCGCATTCGGATTGTTTTGATATTTTAGTAAAATGATCCATGAGTCATTTTTGACTTGTAATAGTCAACCACATCTCAATATGACGCATGATGTGACTGGTATGACTCCAAGTGTGTCTTTTTATTTAAAATTGACATTAATTTAAGTAAAAAGAACAAGTGACATACTGAAAACCGAGAAAACACATTCGTATTGTTTTGATATTTTAGGACAATGATCCATGAGTCATTTGTGATGTGTAGGAGTTAACCACACCTCTATAGAATGCACAATGTGACCGTTATGACTCCAAGTGTGTCTTTTTATTTAAAATTGGCATTAATTTAAGTAAAAACAACAAGTGACATACTGAAAACCAAGCAAATGCATTCGGATTGTTTTTATATTTTAGGAAAACGATCCATGAGTTATTTTTTGACATGTAGGAATCAACCACACCTCAATCCGACGCACGGTGTGACCGGTATGACTAAAAGTGTTCATTATCAGTTTAAAATTGACGTTTTAGTTGAAAATGTGTCACTCACTGAAAATCAAGAAAATGCACTTTAATTGTCTTGATAATTTAGGAAAGCGATTCATAAGTAATTTTTTATATGTATGAAGCAGTATCACATCAAACCGACACACGATGCGACCGATATGACTCATAATGCATGTTTCCTGTTTGAAATGACGTTTTAGTAAAAAAAACACAACCTGCATACTAAAAATCGAGAAAACATATTCAGATTGTTTTGTTACTCTAGGAAAACGATCTATAAGTTATTTGTGACCTATAGGAATCATTTGTACCTCAATACGACGTATGGTGTGGATGGTATGACTCGAAGTATCTCTTTTTATTTAAAATTGACATCAATTTAAGTAAAAACAACAAGTGACATACTGAAAACCGAGAAAACGTATTCGGATTGTTTTGATATTTTAGGACAACAATCCATGAGTCATTTTTGATGTGTAGGAGTCAACCGCACCTCAATACGATGCACGGTGTGACCAGTATGACTCCAAGTGTGTCTTTTTATTTAAAACTGACATTAATTTAAGTAAAAAAGAATAAGTGACATACTAAAAACTGAGAAAACACATTCAGATTGTTTTGATACTTTAGGTCAATGATCTATGAGTCATTTGTGACCTGTAGGAATCAACCACAGCTCAATCTGATGCACGATGTTACTGGTATGACTAAAAGTATTCGTTATCAGTTTAAAATTGACATTTTAGTTCAAAATGTGTCACTCACTGAAAACCAAGCAAACGCGCTCCGATTGTCTCACGTCAAACTGACGCACGATGCGACCGGTATGACTCATAATGCGTGTTTTCAGTTTGAAATAATATTTTAGTAAAAAAACACAACTGACGTACTGAAAACTAAGCAAACGCATTTGTATTATTTTGATACTTTAGAAAAACGACCTATAAGTCATTTGTGACGTATGAGAATCAACCGCACCTCAATACGACGTATGGTGTGGCCAGTATAACTCAAAGTGTCTCTTTTTATTTAAATTTGATATTAATTTAAGTAAAAACAACAAGTGACATACCGAAAACCGAGCAAACACATTCGGGTTGTTTTGATATTTTAGGAAAACGATCTATAAGTCATTTGTGCCGTGTGAGAATTAGTTGCGCCTAAATATGACTCATGGTGTGGTCGATATCACTCAATGTGTCTCTTTTTATTTAAAATTGATATTAATTTAAGTAAAAACAACAAGTATCATATTGAAAACTGAGAAAACGCATTTGGATTATTTTGATACTTTAGGACAACAATCCATTAGTCATTTGTGACATGTAGGAATCAAACACACCTGAATTTGACGCACGATGTGATCGATATGACTAAAAGTGTTGATTATCAGTTTAAAATCGACATTTTAGTTCAAAACGTGTCACTCACTGAAAACCAAACAAACGCACTTTGATTATCTTGATAATTTAGGACAACGATTTGTAAGTTATTTGTGACGTGTATGAAGTATACTCACATCAAACCGATGCATGATGCGACTGATATTACTCATAATGTGTGTTTGTAGTTTGAAATGACATTTTAGTAAAAAAACACAATCGACATATTGCAAACCGAGCAAACATATTTGGATTGTTTGATACACCAGGACAACAATCTATAAGTCATTTGTGACGTGTAGGGATCAGTCGCACCTAAATACGACGCACATTATGACCGGTATAACTCCAAATGTGTCATTATTTAAAATTAATATTAATTTTAGTAAAAAAAACAAGTGACATACTCAAAACCGAGCAAACACATTCGAATTATTTTGATATTTTAGAACAACGATCCATAACTCATTTGTGACGTGTAGGAATCAACTCCACCTCAATAGGACGCACGGTGTGACTGGTGTAACTCCAAATGTGTTTTTTTATTAATGTATTTTTTTTCATTTTAATGTTTAATTTGTTTCTTTATTGTATTACTAACATGGTATTGGTTTTATCATATAGGCGGAATCTTTTACTCGGGTTGAGATGATTTGTTCGACAACTGATACTATATACAAACATTTTTTAGAGAGGATCACAAGTGTCAAAATATGAAACATTATTATTTTTAAATGTTTGTTGGATAGTTGTGTATGTAATTATATAAAACATTATTTTAAATGTATATAGCGGTGTTTTTTTGTATATACCATGGTTGGACATTTTTGTATTCCTGGCGTCACATTAAATGTATATAGAATTGTTTGAAATTACATGTTTTTACTGGGTGTGTAGTTATATTAATAGCACATTGCAGCCAGCAATGCCTTTATCAACGCTATTTCGAGCGCTAATAAAGGGGGCCCCTTTATCATCGTTGCAATTAACATCTTGATATGGTTACTCCTTGGGCATAGTCCAATGCGGATGAATCCAATAAAATATTTGTGTTCCATTAGTGATTGTTATTCAATGAGAGAGAAATTGATGTCTCGACATCTTTATTTCTGCATTTTTTTCACCGCACGGTTTCAATCGAGAATTAATCTTAAATAACGTTGAATTATATTCACTTACAACTTAAGTGCTAGTGAATCTAAACATATGAAATTTTAAAAGAATTACAATGTTTTGATGTTCATCTCTCTAAAAACCAAACAATTCTTAACCATGGAGAGTTTTCAACTTGATGACAAAGGGAATTAGCTGTCCTGTCATCCTTTTGTCTTGCATGCACGTTTTTTTGCCCCCCTTTCCATAATAATATTTGTATGATTCAAATATTGAAAGGTGGGATTTCAAAATCAAATAAAGAATAATGTTTACTTTAAATTTTTTCCGAAATGGACAAAACTGCCCCCATCATAAAAATATGCGGCGGACATTATTGGTTAGAATCACATTTTTTTTAATCATGAGGAAAAACGAATTAACAACTAAAAGGCGACAGGGAGGGATAAAAAATACGTGAATAATATGACGACAGCTGTACCTATTCATCGAATTTATTTATTTTTGTATAATTAGATTTAATTTAATATACTTGGATCCTACGCGACACAAGGACCTCACATGCGGATCTGGTCCCACTTTTGATGGCGATAGTATTGTTATTCATTTTCTTTCTAGTAAAATTGAAAAGAAAATTGCGAAAATGTCAACCAATATTAATTAATTTTACTATAAAATCATTATTGCATATGATTAGTAACGAATTTTCTTTATAATAAAACGCAAAACTATAATTATCCTATATATTTATCTATTGAAAAATTAGCCTTCAAGAACGCAATAAAAAAACATAATTATGAGTTTTATAGATTTTAAAATTTCCAAACTAGATTACAATTTAGTCAACTTATCACGCCAAATCAATTTAAACGAATTCATTTTATTCGAAATGATTCTAAATTTTAAAACCAACTTATAAAAAAAACACAAATAAATGGGAACAAGTTTTCATTGATAAAATAACACTACTTAACATCACGCGATATCAAACGCCGATTTTTATCATCACTAAACAAAAAACACTGATAAAGGAGAAGAATTTTATCACACCTAGATAAACTCGCTAATATGGGTAAAATTTATCGGCACTGATAAAATAGTACCATTTATCTGTTATTTTTTTAGTGTGGATAAAGACATCACAATATCAGCGATTTTATTAGTGATGGTAAAATATCCACATTTAACCGCGTGAAAAAAAGCGTTGTTAAATGAAAATGTGAATAATATAATTTTTATATATTTATTTATTTATTTTTAAATAAGATTTATATATATATATGTAAATATAACATATAAATATGATTTATATAAATTTTAATAAAAAATTATTATTAATCTTATTTTCATAACTTTATAAAAAAATTATCAAATTTATACTAATCACTAAAAATGTTTAATGGTATATTTATATAAATTGATTACAAAATGCATATATAATTAATATGAATATGATATGCTAGTATTTTATTTAAAGATTTATATAAATATATAAATGAATATATTTATTTAAATATGTGATTCATGTTTGAATTTATATATTGATATTCATATTAAATAATTTAAAATATACGTACATGTATCAGTATGTATATGTATGCATGTGTATGTATGTGTTGTATGTGGTGTGTGTGTGTATGTGTATGTATGTGTATGTATGTATATGACATGTGTACGCATGTTTATATGGCATGTGCATGTTTGTATAGTATGTGTATGTATGCATAAGTATGTGTATACACATGTGTATGTGTACGTGTATGTGTATGCATATGTATGTGTATGTATATGTATATGCATTTGTATGTGTATGTATATCACTAGTGCAAAAAACGGTTTTTCACGTCGTTTTTTTTAATGCTGGTTACTTCGCGACGTTATAAATTAGTTTTTCACGTCAGTTATTATTATTTGTAGTTATACATGTTACATTTTTGGAGATAGTTTTTTCACGTTGGTTTTTTGAAACAATTGACATGATAAACCCGCCTTTTAAAATTTTTACGCCGGTTATAAATGTTTTTTAAACGTCGAATTTCAAAAAGCAGTCGTAGAAACTAGCCTAAAAATACATATCTAGAGGTGGGTTTGCATGTCGGTTATATCAAAACCGGTGTGAAGACAATTTATCATGTCGGTTTCTACATAACCAACGTGATAAATCTTTTTTTTCTTCAAAATTTTCATGTTGGTTATAAAATAACTGATGTGAAAAATATTTTTTTTAAAATTTAAATCAATACAGTCAACCATCCCAGCAGTACACCAACAACACAACAAGAAAACAACATCACAAAATCAATGCATTTTAACTTTACAATTTGAAATTTAACTTTTATAACATATATTACAAATAAAATAAAACTCAATTAGAACTGTGAAATAATCCGCTCATTCTCTCTGTAAGTGTCTTAACTATTTTCCAATATAAGGGTGAGGGAAATGAAAAAGCAACAAATTAAAAACAAATCATTTAGCATATATTCTGAATATAATGAATGAAAAATTAATGGAAATGTTATAATGAAATCTAACCTTGTGGACTTTTGTAACCGTCTTGATTGAAATTAATACAAACATAAATCTTAAAACATAGTACCCACATTCCTTTACTTCTTAAAGATGATAATTCCGTTTAAACATAATTTTTCAATCCAAAATAACATTGTAAGTACTTGCGGGCAAAATATAGCAATTATAAATGAGAAGTCATCTTTCCTTTTACATATTTGATCTTTGCGCTCTTCTTTCATGTTGTCTCTCTAAGGTAATCTCATGTCATGTTTGAAAATAATATGTATGAAATAAATTTAAATGTCATTATAATATATACAAGTATTCAAATAATCAAACTTACATGTTCAATACATTCTTAAAATCATCTCGCAGGTCACCATGTATAGAGCATAGCCAGTAAAGTGTCTTCTCTTTTAGACAAAAAACACACAACATCCAATGACCACTAATATACAAAAAATATATAATGTCAGCGGTTCTTTAGTTAAGAGATATAACAATTTATGAAATATATGTCTCATACTCTTGAAGATAAGGAAACATCCAACACTGAATTGCATTATTTTGAAATCTTTAAGCAATATAAAATGTTCTTTATGTATCTCTCATTGTCATCGCTATAGGTGAAATAAATTGTTGGACTATAAATCCATATACTGAAGTCGTATCATGCTACACAAAAAGTGTATAAAGATACCTAATACAAAACAAATATAAGTATTAAATTTTAATAAATTAAAATAACTGAAAGATATATGATAATCGACTTACATAGAAAATACTTACATCGTGTTGATGCCCAACTGATATCCAGTTACAAGCTCCATGATATCTTTCTTTAAAATCATCAATTCATTGCACACCTACAAATGTTAGCATCCATTGAATGTTCATAAACTTCCAACAATAAAGATGAATATGTTGATAATCTATCAAGTACAGAAGAGTTTGTATCTGAAGTCATAACATCCTATAATTGTTATTTTCTATACAACATGTCTTTACCTTTAAAGTATTTCTATAAAAAAATAGATAAATATATAAATTTTAAAATGTTTAAACAAATTTAACACCAATATGAAAGAAATGATATAATCGATACATACCTCAATGGTAATTTGTTGAACAAGTCTAGATGGCCAAACTAGAAAATGGTCGATACTTTCTGCAACTGTAGTCACCTCATATGTAGGAAATGATATTCTTTTTGATATATCTATAATATCCTGTACAGTGACCATAAGCTTCTATATCTCTATCTATTGATGATGAACAATATCCCCAATATAATATATAATCTAATATGGAAGAATATGATGCTGGGGATTGAAGGACCCCAGAACACCTTGAGAGGAGAGAGGTGAATCAGGGTGTCAACTTTTTATTTTAAACTTATGGATCTTGATCCCACGTTGGTAGGAACCTATTAAAATTGTCTGAATAGGAAGTGCAGAATATAAACAATCAGATGCAAAACAATGACACAATAATTTTATTTGGTTCACCACTAAGGGCTACGTCCAAGGAGCATACGCCGACAATGTGTCGATCTTACCAAAAACCACTAATCTTTACAAGTTGTGGATTACAAGAGTTTAACACAGTCACTCTGTGACAGACGTGCTGCCTTTACAAAGTTTTAGGGATAGCACACTGCGTCCCTCAGATCACTTCCACTGACTCCCCCTTGCTCACTGCATTGAAATAATCTTCACTCAGTTTAACGACTTGAAGGCCGCTTCAATGGTTTGACATCAAATCATGCATCCTCAACTATAAATAGATGCTTTGTTGAAGTCCCGTAATCACCCAATGATGAAATTTATTTTCCCTTACACTGATATGTTATGAAAATTAATTTCACAAACTGATTTGGTCAATTTTCAGGCTTCCTTGGGTGTTCCGCATACTGTTGTTGTTTCTGCGTACCGCTACTATTTTCGCGTACTGTCCAACTCCTCCGCGTACCGTCTAGCTCCTCTGCGAATTTCCCTTCTCGGCGTCCTGCCTTGCTCCACGTACTGCTCCACTCCTCCGCGTACCGTCCTGCTCCGCATACTGCTTTTCTCCATCGCATATTGCGAGAGCTACCAGCTCGAACCACACTTTCTTCTGCGTACTGTTTTCCTTACGTGGATGACTCACTCCACGTACCGTCTTCTCCACTACGTACCACTTCAGACTTCACCGAATTTCTTCTCGAAATTTTAATATCCAATCTCATCCCTTAACAAAGGGGGTTACTGTTCCTTAAATAGGCATGTAACTCCGCAAATTTCGGTAATCTGATTTACCCAAATTTTCAATGTGGGACAATCTTCACTATAAACTGCACTCCATTTGCGTACGGTTAGCCTCCATCATGTACCACTCATGTTTCTCGAACCGCAGCAATCCCGCCAACTTTCGGCACTCCATGTACCGCCTGCCTTCACCGCGTACCGTCGTTGCGAACCGTTTTTCGTTTATTTCTTCAGCATTCTGCGTACCGCATGCCTTCACCGCGTACCGTTGCTGCGAACTGTTTTCAGTTCCGCGCACCGCTTCGCGCACCGCAACGTGCACCGCTCCGCGTACCGCTCCCGCTGCCTGGAATGCGGCCGCAAACCATTCCCGGAACATGGTACGCGGTCCATGTTCCGAGGTATGCAATTCCCTTATTTTGCCGATTTTCTTTTTCGTTTCGCGTACCATTCAAGCATATTTGAAAACCCTTTGTTTTCCAACACAAAACTCTTGATTTTGAGATTCAAAAATTTGGCAAACACTGGGAAACTATGCCACCTTCAATATTGCTTTCGGCCTCAAATGTATGACCTCATTCCTTGCAAACTCCCTAGTCATTCATGTGCAGATTGACAGCAAACACAAACCAAACTCCATTATCAGCAACGAACAACCTTGGTTCCAACAGGGATCCTCAATATATAACTCACAATAAATGAGAAGCTGTGGAGGAGGAGGTGTAGGAGGTGGAGAAGCGCGATCTACAGGAAAAGGTGGAGGAGTGAGATCAACAACCTGAAACTGTTTTTGCATGTCTACAAGCATCGACAGTACTGAAGCTCTGATCCCGTCCTCAATCATCTCACCCATATCTTGAACTTTAGTTTCTAAATATTATATTTTTCTTATATATACATCCTCCATTGAAGCATCTTCATAACGATAAAACACTTTTTTTACATATACACCTACTGGGTATCCTCATACACAACCCTGATATTCGGGCTTTCCCAATGCAGTAGCTAAAATATCCTTCCTATCCTCAAATATGAAGGTCCCCTATGTGCTCTTCTCGTTAAGGGATTCTTGTATAGAATATTTGAAAAATTCACTAGTGAATAACAATATATAAAGATTTGATTTAACTTAAATAACATAAATAAATTAAAAACTTCTTACAATCCTCTTAGCTACAACCCCCGGCTCTTCTGTAAGATATTATCCCTTTTATCTCATCCAACCCTCTTCCATTTTCATGTCTACCTAGGGGGAAGGAGGGCAACCTCTACATAGCTTGAAGACTTAACTATTAGTTTTTGAAAATTTTCAATTATCATTTTTTCTTCCAATAATGCATACCCTCTACAAGATAAAGTATGAGGGTATGTATTTTTTTGTTTAGATATCCTCGTTTGCTGTAAATTAAGAATAAACAAATAAATAACATGATCATTAATATATAAAAACTTCTAAAAGATAACATTGCACTTATCAAAAAATGTTTCTTGTCATCTACTTTCAATAAATTGCTTCAATGTATCTTTATCTAGAAATGATTATATATCACATGGATTTTGATGTTGTCTATCCCCAAAAATGAAACTTGATGTGGGGTTGATTTAAAATCCATCTATCTCCTAGCAACCAAAGCTAAACATTTCTTCCCAACTCTTGCAATATCAGTTATATCATATGCAATCTGATAAGAAGGGAAAAAATCTATATTAGTAAATACATTTCATGATAAGTAAAATAATAACAAATGATCTTACTAAAATTGTCTCCCATAATTGAGATATTATCACTTTGTTAACACCTCTCCAATTAGAAATCTAAATCCCAACTTTTCCTCAAGCTTACCCTGTATAAAATCTTAAATTGTTTTGAATTTGGACCCCTAGGAATATCATTATCATTAAACTCAACTGACATCCTTTGGTCTCGACTACGAGCAACTAATAATTTTGGTAAGCGTGCGCTGCTACGTTTACCAACCCTCAAAGTCTTCTTTTCCCCTATAGAAGTAGACGGATCCTCTATAGAAGGACGAGGAGGCTCCTCAGTAGGAGTATGTGTATGGTCCTCCCCAAAAGTATGTGTAGGGTCCTCCCTAGAAGCTCACAGTGAGTCAAATGTTTTATATGCCATTATCCTTCAAATCAAAGTAACAAACAATTAGTACACAAATATACAAATCCAACTATTACATATATAATTAAATAAAAAAATGAAAAATGATCCAAAAAAATTAAACTAAACTAAACCCATTTTTATTTAGATTTGTTAAAGTAGTTAATTAAAATGATAACAACATTAATGAGAGTTTAAATGACATAAATGAATGAAAAAAAAATCCAAAAATTACATAAAAATTTGAATATTTTTTTTAAATGATACAAACAAAACAAAAAAATACTAAACAAACCACTCTTTATCATATTTGTTAGAGAATCTCTAATGCAATACACCATTTTGGAGTAGAGTTACTCCAAAAATGGCGAGTGAATAGTAAAACTGCTCCAACATATTACACCATTTTTTACACCAAAAGGAATATTATTTGAATATACTATTTTATAATTTTTTTATTTTTATTTAGAATATTAAATTAAAATTAATAGTTTTTCCATAAAATCAATAAATACAAAAGTTATGTAAGGGTAAACTTAAGTTAATTAAGGGTAAAATAAACACAACTACTATAACACCCCAAGGATTTGCAAATAAATTTAATATAGAATGAAATGTATGCAACACTAAGTCTCTGTGAAACAACACTTTGTATTAAGGAGATAATTATAACCTAGCTGTTAAATCTAATTTTGTCGCTTCTATGATTTGAATTTTGAAAAACAAACATACACAATTGCGATCAGTAAGATATTTAGAGACGGATAGGATCAACTTAATTTTTTGTTGAATAGTAACATATCATTATGAATAGTGATGTTACCCCTATGAATAATTATGACCCTTATGAATAGTAAGTCATCTAAATAAATATCAACCTCACCCATGAATGTATAAATAAAATTTAGGCATCTTATAAGTGGCAATATGATCATAGTATAAGTGTTAGTATTTTTTTAAGTCATAAATATTTAATTACAATTTTATGGTTTAAATGAAAATTTATTTTAAATAAATATAATCATAAATTATTATTTTATTATCTTATGGTTATAAGATAATTTTGTGATACCTTGATTAATTTTTCAAGGTGTTATAAAATCAGTTATAGTTTTAAAATTGTTACTTTTCGAATAAATTATTTTATTTAAAAATTAAATTTCTCATATTTAGAAAATTATTTTGATAAAAATGAGTTCATTTTTTAATTCTACACATAAAAAAATGGCCGGGGTGAATTTTTGGGATTTTTCAGAAATACTTGAATTTTTGGTGAATAATGAAATTTGATAATTTACGAAATATGCCAAATAAATGAATTTTTGCAACATGCTTGAGTCATGGTTGATGTAAATGTCCATTGGTTCGAAATCACACACACTTATTACTATCTTTAGTTACAATAACTAATATTATTTCTTGTCTTGAGCAAAATAATAAAATAATGATTACAATAATGAAAAAACCCTCCTCTCCTCCACTATAAATACCACCCACCACCTCCTCTTCCTCTCACACCTCTCAAGGTGTGATAATTGTCTAAATTCTTCCCAATACTCTTCCCAAGGATCTTTCCCATTCCTAAGACATAATTTTCTCACCAAAAGGCCAAAACCAAAGGCCTTAAGGAGGATCTCAAGGAGAAGAGATCAAGAGGTAAAAACCCTATTTCATTTTATTTCATTTCCTTTTCAATTATTTTTCTTTTATTATACTCTATTCACCTAACCTATCCAAGAGGCATGAAAATATATAGTATCTTATATATACTATAATTTTATCATGTTTACAGAAAAACTCATCATCATACTTCTTCTCCTTTCCCTCTCATTCTAAAAATAAAAACACCGTCCTTGATGTGTCGATTTACCGACATCGTGGATGATGTATTTTAAAGTTCATTTAATTACTTCAAATATGGTTATAAAAAAATTTAAATGTTTGAAACATATTTTAATGTGTATGATATAAATTCTTTTATGTTCTGAAATTAACATATATACATAATATTAAGTTATATAACAAAACTAGTTCCTGATTATTGAAGAACTGCCAAAATGATCTGAACGAATATCATTAATGTTTTATCTAATGATTCATCATAATATATGAAAAAAATGATTTATGGTATCATTTAATATTATGTAAACATATTAATACCCTTTCATTCCACTTCTATAGTTTCACTTCCATTCGACAAGAAAATCAATTACGAATCGACTATGGAAACCATGTAAAGAACACACCCGAAACAATGGGAAGAGCAAAGTATTATTAATAAATGGGTGGAATGATGTTATACAATGATCATATAAGGTTTTATATACATGAATATGTTTTTTAAATATTAATAACAATATTTTAACAATTATAAAGGAGGTTTAAACACATTTGAAGTAAGATGAACCCAAGGTAAGAGAATTCTTAACCCAATTTCCATTCTTTGGGTTAACCTTCTACTTATTTGATTACGTGGTACTAAGATTATTTGTGTAATGAATTTTGTTTATATTATTTTTTATTATATGTATTTACAATGTATACACATATTCCTTTCATTCCATTAATTCTCACTTCAATTATATGATAATTGTAAGGGACTTTTCTTTAAAAATCATCTATTATTTTTTTTTACAAAATTTAAATTAATGTTTTTATGAAATTATTCATGTTTTATGATTATGTTATGGTTCTTGGGAATTTTTTATGATTAAGGGTGGGACATATATCTCATTCTAATTCATTGGGTATGTTTAAGCTGGAGTTCGGCCGTATGGTCACTCCAAGTGTAATTTCTATGGTTACACCATAAGGTAGCTATGAGGGTTACATTGTAAGGTAGTCGTGAGGGTTAAAAATCACATAGTAGATGTGAGGGTTAAAATTGTAAGTAATTAATTCCCCAAGTAACCTATATGGTTTATTTATGTTTTATATATTTTATGGAAATCGCATGTTTCACAAAGTAATTATATGATACTTTATGAGTGAGAAGTATGTCTTTGTGAAAATGATTTCATATGTTTATAAGTATTCATGAACTAATAATTTCTCTTCTTCTTTTTATATCCCTTACTAAACTTTTTATGCTCATCCCAAGTTTCCAATTTTTTTTCACAGGGTATGAGGATGGGTAAGATAAATGATTAAGGCAAGATGAATTTTGTGAATATTTTTATCAAGAAAAAGAAATCATGTTTTATTTCAAATGTTTTATATTTTGGAAAAAGTGGATACTGTTTTAGTAGTATCCTCTTGTATGATTATGGGATGTTGTGTATGTATTATGTCATAATTATCCTAAACAATAAACCTGAAAAGATCCTCAATGTGTAAGAATGTATGTTCTTGACTAAAACTCAAGAATATGTAATGTTTAAGGTTGAGTCTTTATAGTTGGTATCAGAGGATGATTTAGATAACTTTAGGGGTTAAGATAATGTTAATAGAATACCATAAATGAATTTTACCGTATATTTCTGTTGAAATGATATATCATTTAAAGATTACTATGTTTCTTTATCTAAGACATGCTTGTTAAGAATGATTTTCCACAGAAGAAATAGAGAACCTAAAGTAGGAAGGCATCGAGAGGATGATATCTTTATGAATTCGCAACCTGGAATGGTGGGAATTATAACTGAATAGTTTGTGACAATAATGGATTAGTTGACATAGGCTATAAATGATGTTTTAATCCATGAAAGGGAACAAGCAGAGCTTCCACAAAGGAACATTATGATAGTGGAACATTTTATGAGACAACACCCTCCTGCTTTCAATGGATCTTCTGGCCCAGTGGCACCAAGAGGATGAATTAAATCCCTTGAAAAGATATTCGATTTCATGGGGTGTTCAGATAATCAAAAGGTTAGTCTTTCCATTTATCATTTTGAAGGTGAAGTTGACCAATGGTGGTCAATGGTAAAGAATATCAGAGATAAAGAGGATATTGATGCCTTGGAATGAGATGAATTTAATCATATTTTCCTTAAAAAATATTTTCCTAAGGTGGTTAGACTTAGGATGGAAAAGAAATTACTTTAATTGAAGCAAAATTAGGAAGATTCTATGGCTGTGTATGAAGAAAACTTCACCTGACTAGAAAGGTATGATCCAAATCTTATTCGAGATCTTGATAGCAAAACCAATCATTTTTACTTAGGATTGAAGCCAAGATACCGAAGGGCGTTGGCCTCCTGAGAATTCAAAAGTTATGGGAAAATTTTCTGATGTGATGAGAGGGTAGAAATGGAGTTTTCTTATGATCATATATACTTTTAAAATAAGGATAAGAAGAGGTACATATGACAAGTGATGGGTAAGAATCAATCAAAGAAATACGATAGTAAGAAAGTCCAGTTTTTAATTTGTGAAAAGCATGGTAAAAAACACCTCGAGGAATGTCTTAACAAAACTAGGAAGTGTTTTTGATGTGGTAAGTTTAGACATATGGACCAATATTGTAATGAAAATGATCTTAAGATCAATTCTGATAAGAAAACTGTAAAGTGTTTCAAATGTGGTGAGATGATTCATTATGAAAATGCCTACCCAAAGAAAGATCTAAATGATGAAAAGCATCCAGACTATAAGAAGAAAGGTGTAGTGAGATCCTTTGTGACTACGTCAGTAGATGTCAGGCAATCCAATGAAGTGGTATCAGGTACTTTGTTTGTTTGCTCAAATTTTTCTAAAGTCTTGTTTGATACAGGGTCTACACATTACTTTGTTTCTGAGAAATTTTCTAGTAAATTAGAAACTTCACCTCAAGAAATGTGACTAGAACTTATGGTTAAAACACAAGTGGAAAATATTATAGTAAAAAGGAATTATAAGAATATTCATGTTGTTGTCTGTGGAAAGAAATTACTTACAAACCTTTTTGTTTTTTCATTAGTAGAGTTTGATGTCATTTTGGGTATAGATTGACTTTCTGTTTATCATGAAAAGATTGATTGTAGAGCTAAATAAGTTTTTTTTTTCATAAAGAGTTTCAATTTATGTACAATAATGGACCTATAAAATTGATAACATATCTTGAAGATGAAGAATTATTAAAATAGGGTAATGAAAGCTATATTTCTCATATTATTGAAAACAAGGGAACTGTTCATATTAATTATGTGCCAGTGGTAAATGGATACCTTGATGTTTTTCCTAATGAGTTACCCAGTGTTATACATGATCAGAAATTTGAATTTACCATTGACTTAGTTCCTGATACTAAGACAATTTCAAAACCCCCTTATCAAATGGCTCAAGTGGAACTTCTTGAATTGAAAAATCAATTACAAGATTTGCTTGATAAAGGCTTCATTTATCCTAGCACTTCACCAAGGGGTGCTTCTGTTTTTTTCGTTAAAAAGAAATATGGTTCAATGAGAGTTTACATTGATTATAAATCTTTGAATAACATTACTATTAAGAATAAGTATCCTTTTTCTCATATGAATAACTTGTTTGATCAGCTCCAGCGAGCTTAGTATTTTTCCAAGATTGACTTGGGATCTGGGTACCATCAGTTGAAGGTGAAGGAGGATGACATTCCAAAAACAAATTTCCGTACTAGATATAGGCATTATAAGTTTGTTGTTATTTCATTTGGTTTGAAAAATTTCTTTTTTTATTCATGGATCTTATGAATAGAATATTCCATGAATATTTGGATAAGTTTTTTTATTTTCATTGATGATATTTTGGTCTTTTCAAAAAGTTATGAGAATCATGAAAAAAATTTAAGGATTTTCTTGCAAACTCTCAAAGAAAATAAGTTATACAGAAATTTTAGAAAATGTAATTTTTGGTTCCAACATATTTTTTTTCTTGGGCACATTGTAAATAAGGATGGAATAACAATTGATCCTTCCAAAACAAAAGTGGCTGATGAATTTCCAATACCTACAAATGTTATATAGATTCATAGTTTTATTGGATTAATAGGATATTACCGAAAGTTTATTAAAAAATTTTCATGGATATCTATCCCACTATCTAAGTTAACATGAAAAGTGGTTAAATTTATTTGGATAGAATAATGTAATGTTTTTTTTCAAGAACTGAAGAAGATATTGGTGAATGCTCCAGTTTTGGACCTATAGTCCAAAAATGGTGAGCTTTTCATCTATAGTGATGCATCATTAAAGAGACTTGGTTGTGTTCTGATGTAGAATGATCACGCAATTGCTTATGCTTCAAGACAATTGAAACCTCATGAGTTAAATCATCCCACACATGATTTGGAATTATCAGCTATGGTTTTTGCTTCAAAAATTTTGAGGCATCATTTATATGAATCCAAATGTGAAATATATATTGACCACAAAATTTTGAAGTATATATTCACTTAGAAGGAATTAAACTTTAGGCAGAGAAGATGGATTGAATTGATAAAGGGTTATGATTTCACGATCAATTACCATCCTGGAAAAGAAAGAAAAGTGGAAGATACCTTGATTCAAAAACATCATACATCATTAACCATGTCACATTTGGAACATGACCGCTTTATTAATGATTTGATGAATTTTGGCCTAAATGTTGTTGGTGTAGTGTAAGGACCCAACCTTAAAACATTACATCATCATGAATTAAATGAATAATTCACATAAAGGATCTTTTTAGGTTTAGAGTTTTAGAGAATTAGGTCATAACTATTACATCTCAAAAGATTACAAAGTAGACACTTCTACTAAGTTTCCATAAAATAAAAACTCTTAAAAAGAAACATGTCTAGTTCCATGTTTTAGATAGCATGTCTTTCCTTGATCTCATCCTTGACCCTATTCATCTTTAAGTCCTGTGAAAAAAATTTCAAAAACTTGGGATGAGCATAAAAAGCCCAGTAAAAGATACACAAAGAAGGAAAACTGTTAGTTTTTCAAAACAACAAGTAAACCATGAATACTTTATCAAAGTAATACATTTTACCTTTATGAAGTAGTAAATACTCTTCACTGAATAAAATATCACTACCTATCCTTTGTAACCAAAAGATTACCATAAACCCATATAAAGAACACATAACATATAAAGGTAACTTGGGACATAAACATACTTAAATGGAATAACCATACGGTCAACTTCCACACATATTACTACAGGGAATAGCCATAAGACCGACTTTCATACCCAATGCATTGGAGGTTATAACGTAACCACCCGTCCTGGTATTCACGGCACCACCCGTCATAAGGTTTATCACGTAACCACCCGTCAAATGTCCAAGTACCATTATAAAATCATAAGACAAAAAACAAATATAATGGAAAGAAAAAATTTCCACATATCAATCACAATATATCACTTAAATATATTGACACAACAAATCCATTATAAAAACCATTTTCAATACAAAAATACATAAAAGAGTATATGGTATTTATTTCATTTTAAAAACATTACGACTTTTTGAGGAAGCCAAAGACCAAATAATACTCGCGGTGGAGAAAAAGGTCGTTGTCACCGCGTACATTAAAATAAACATTCCTTTTTGTCGTTTAGTAAAACGCTTCGTAAAAAAAGATTCCCTTTGAATGAAATGAAAAGTCAAAGGTGTTTTATACACCGTATAAAAGAAAGTTGTGTATAAATGAAAATATGCCTCAACGAAAAGAGATTGAGACGAAGTCCCATACAAAGTCAGTATCCTTATATTAAGGATAAATCAATTACATGATTATGTATGACAAATATAAATACACCTAACATAGGAGGATATTAAGTTTAAAACAATCATAGGTCATCCACACATATTCATAGTACAACATAATCAAGAATTAGAGGTTTGACCAAAAGAATTGAGATTGGGTTAAGAAGTTCCCTTACAGAAATTCGACAGCCTAACAAAGTCACTTTAAAATTCAGAAAATGAGTTGATGAGAGAGAAAAGGGTATATTATCTCTTGGACATAAAATTTACAACAATAAGGATATATAATAACATATCCCAACATAATAATATGTAAATTAAAAGACATAACAAAAAGAAGTCTTTTAAAAAGAGGAGGGTGAAAGGTTCCCTTACTGATTTGGGTAACTTTCGAAACATACACCCCATGAAATAAGGGTCATACAATGAAGTTGTAAATAACCATAAATTAAATCATATTACACGAATAATACAATCATGGGCAGTACATACACCACACAAAAGGAAATAGTGGCAAATGTAGCACGAATCTCACGGGAACAAAAAGTGAGATAAAAACCCCATACCTCATTGTAATCAATCGAGTCTTATGACCAAAAGATAATAAACACAATATGAATCACAGAATACCATGAATATAAATAGAATAATGATAATATATGTCAAACGTAAGAACACAATACACCACATTCAATACATAAGTGGTGAACAATGGAAATCTCACGGAATTAAAAGTGAGATAAGATATCCCCTTACGAAAATTCGGCAGCCTAACGACGCCACTTAAAACTTCCAAAAATGGATTGAAGATATAAATTAGGGCCTATAATAATATGAACATAAAAATTACAGTAAGAGGAATATATAAGAACATACCTCAACATAATAAATAGGATCTTAAAAGAAGTGACATAAAAGAGAGTACTTAAAAAGAAAGAGAGAGGTTGGATCCCTTACCTCAAGTCTGACTTGTCTTGTTCGTTTCTTTATATTCCTGAATAATAAACTTTGGTAAATTTATAATTTCATAAGGACCTCCTTTAAAGATTATTATTCATTTCATATCACATATTATAATGTTATAATAATTGGTTAATAATGTGAGTTCATATCAGATGTTTTTGTCGATGTTCGGTACATGAGTCAAAATTGAACTTGTTGGAAAAGAATTTTCCATGTAGTTATAGGTACATCATCTCCAGAATAGTATTAATGATTTAAATATCATATATATCCAGTATATATTCATTTTATACTATTCAATAACATTTGGAGATAAAAAATGAAAAGTATCGTTCATGGAGACGGTAGGCCGTACGTACGCATGAACGCTACTTTCATTTCTTTGTCATATTAATGGAATTAAAACTAAATGAGATATATATATATATATATTATAATTCCAGAATAATATACATAATTTATATTTAATATATGAAATATATATCCATTATATATATGTACTTTTAATAGTACATAACATTTGGAGATAAGAAGTGAAATGTACCGTTCATGGAGACGGTAAGCTGTACGTACGCATGAACGCTACTTTAATTTCAATTTAATAATTTAATGGAATGAAAAAAAAATAATGATACATAGTTATATTATAATTACAGTATAATATATTATATAACATCATTAAATCTATCCTTTATACATCCCACATATGGTATTAACGATTCAAATCACTTTGAGGGGGCGGTAGTCCGCACTTCCTAAAATGAAATTATCGCGTTTACCCATTATGGAAATCATAAAGGTATGACATAAATGAAAAATAAAGAAGCATAAGAAATACATAAAAATAATTTATATATCATATATAAATAAAGTTACATCTTAATGTCCACCATGAGAGGTGTTAAAAGAATATTGAACAATCATCATTTCGTGAGGTAGTAATTCACCACCCACAGAAACAGTATGTTATTTAACCATTAGATGGAGATATGTATGAGTGTAGCTAGAATACTCCTCATAAAATCATCATAGTATATTTAAGATACTGGTGTTGTTACAAAATAAATTATTAATAAGAGTTTAGGGTGTTGGAGAAGCAAAATAAAACAAAAGAACATAAGAGAAGACATTACCTTCAAATCAGATAACTCTTTTTGATTTGAGCTCAAAGGCTTCCTTGGAAAGAATTATGCCAAAATTGAGGCTTCTAGGAGTAAGATAGGGATGTGGAGAGACAAAATGAGCAGAGGTTGGATGATCCAAAGGCTTGAGAGGTTTGGGTAAGGAGGTATATGTGGGGGGCTTTTATAAGAGGGAGGAGGGGCACTCTTGGAAAGTCATGAAAAGTTACTTTATTATAAAAATATTTTCAGATATTAAAGGTCCAAAAAATATATATTTATAGGATAAGGTGATAAGGTTTCTAAATCAATCCATCCAATAGGTTTTGGACAAGTGTGAGTCTTAGATTTTACCTTATCTTCTCATTTTATTTAAATCGTTCGTTAATGAGATAATCGCTGCATCATCATGTGTCATAAATAAATTTATTTATTTAATGTACAAAAATTATAAAAAAAATACTATGATGTAGGAAATATTTTTATATTTATAATGAATATTTATAGTCAAAATTATTACTTGTATAACCCCATGTAAAAATTGTTTTAGTAAAACAATACATGTTTGTGACATTTTTATTTTAACTTTAAATAAAAAGTTATTAATGTCATTTTCCTACCAAAGTGGCTCCATGGGGTCCCCAAGTTGACCCATGGATTGTCTTGGTCGGCCATAACTCAACCAATAAGGGAAGGACATGTGTCAAGGTCATTTCATATTATTATAACATTATCTTTACCTTAAATTACACTAATTACCTTTAATCGCGATTAAAAATCTTAAAAGTTACTATTCACTAAAAAATTATTTTAATCCCATTAAACCAAATTTTACATCCTAATGACAACCATGTATGTCTAATTTTTGAAATTAAAATCACAGAAGTGGTAAAGTTTCATTTAAACGAAAAATCAGTTTTTTAACTACCACTTAGTGGTTTCACTATTCATCAAAAATTGAAGTTTTTCAGAAAAATACCAAAAATTCACCCTAAGCTATATTTGATATTATGAATTCAAAAATGATGTCTATTTTAAAAAATTCAAAACATATAAGTTGCATTAATTAATTTAATAATTAATTCCTATTGTCAAAACAAATAGCATGTTTTTAAGAAACAATATCTATTAGAAGATTGACACTTGTTTATATCCAATTTCAAAGTGAAATTAATTCAAATGACCACCATTGGATTAAATGGTAAAAATATATTTTAATTAAACTTTAAACCCAATTAAAAATATAATCTATCCATATAAATAAATTATATTAAAAAGAGGTTTTGAATTAAAATACAACATTTTCACTAAAACTGATCTTTATCGGAAAAATAACAAAAATTTACACAAAGTAAATTTTGATGTATAGATTCTAAAGAAGGATTTTATTTTGTCAAATATAACATATAAAATCTTCAAAAGTATATTTAAAAAGGGTTCTCCATCAAAAGGCGGTTAATTGACCTTTTAAAGAATATTAGAAGATTTATGCTTAAAATTGGATTCATTTGCATGTTAAGCCTCTAACATTTATTTGGATAAATGTAAAAATATTTGACAAGCATATATAATCATTTGGTAGTTAGTTCTATTCATTCCTTCCATTACAATGGATAGGCGTTAAATACCATTTAAAATATTATTATCATATTATTATTGTGCAACGTAATATTTAAAAGAAACTCATTGTTGAGTATTGGGTACACCATTGTACATAGCATTCCCTTTAAAGTAATATTAATATTTTACTCACAAATATTAATAAATATGAAAAATTTCATATTCTTTATTTATCTTGGATGTTACATCCTTCCCCCCTTTTTAGAACTGCGGCCTCACAATTTTAAAATTGGGCTTGGAAACTTCATTGAAAGCCCCACATCGGAAAAAGAGTCAGTTAAACTATCACTTTAAAGGAAAGAAAGATAAGTATAGAGGTCACCCGAGTTCACCCGTACTAGGATTACATGTAGGAAAACATGGATATGGAAGAAAAAACAAAGGGCCATGTTCTGTGGAGAGTGATAGAAAACATATTTAGGAGAAAGTTAACCACCCGAAAATCACAAACTTGTGATGGGTTAAACGGTATTTGATTCCCCAGTAGGAAAAGTTAGCAGACAACATTTAGTTTTAAGTTACTTTTAATTGAGGAATTTATTTATGAGCTTAAATAAATCATAAGGAAACATACTAACTCGTCATGTTGACTTTCAACTTTTACTAGATTTATTACACGAACTCACATTTTCTCCAAAAGACGAGTATTTAGGAAGACTTGTTCACATTAAGAGCGCTATAATCAACTTCTAGAGAATCACATAATCCACAAAATAGAACTATATATTTCCCATGTATTTAGACAAAAACCAAAACCAAAAAGGTTAGTACAAGATCAGATAATACCCAAAAAGGATAATCCTTTATAAAAAGAAATTCTATTCTTAATCTCCAAAATTTGTCCAACAAAACCCAAAGTTCAAAGAAGACCATTCGATAAACAATTTGTCCATAAAACTATTAAAAGTAAACCAAACTAAGATTGAAACCCAAATCTTTGAAGGATTTAATCACATGGTCTTCTAAGGTAAAAATTAACATTTATCTCCAAGTAACATCAGTTGCTCTTAAAGTCTCATATTGAAAAGTAACTAACCTAATCACATATCCTCCATGATAGGATAATAATTTCCATAGATAACCCAAAATCAACTTATTCCTGATTCATAAGATCATTTAACTAAAAAGAATTAGTCAAACTAACCAGGGACTTCATGTAGTCCAGTGGTAGGCAATAAATACCACTCGCACTTTGGTTGTGGGTTCGATTCCCTTATCTTTGTCCGATGCGACGGGTTGTCACATGGTCTGCGTGTTGTCCTTTTTCCAAAACTATATAATTCTCAAAACATTCCCCAAAAAAGAGATAAAATCATCAAAAATAACCATAATATAATTTAACCTCAATTTTACCTCATGCCTTTCATTTTCCATCATATATTAACCCATAATTACATCAAAAGTAAGGATCATATAAACCCTAATGGTTACCATTATAGTTATTACCTGAACTTCCACATCGAGCTGTTTCTCTCGTAGATGATGCATCAGAGAACTCACCAAGGTTCAAGTGGTTAATCATGACTCCTTGATAGTTGGTTTAGAATAACCACGAGTTTCCTCATTGAATCCCCCATTTCATCCAGTCTCTTAATCAGAGAACCACCACAGTTTCCTTCAAACCCATTGTCACTTTGGTGCCTGCTAGATCCATCCATTTACTAAAACCAAAAATGTCAGTGTGAGTATATCAAAAAAATCATCATGTACTAATGAGGAAGATAAACACTAAGATATACTTACTCATTCACTTTATCTAAAAACTATGACTCTTTCTGAAATCCTAAACATTATGGTAATGTCACTTATGCTTAAAGAATACCCTAAACTCTAAAGTTATCTAAACTGACCTTTGATACCAACTATAAGGATCCAACCTTAAAATATTACATAATCATGAATTAGATGAATAATTCACATAGAGGATATTTTCAGGTTTAGAGTTTTAGAGAATTAGGTCATAACTATTACATCTCAAAAGATTACAAAGTAGACACTTCTACTAAGTTTCCATAAAATAAAAACTCTTAAAAAGAAACATGTCTAGTTACATGTTTTAGATATCATGTCTTTCATTGATCCCATCCTTGACCCAATTCATCTTTAAGTCCTGTGGAAAACATTTCAAAAACTTGGGATGAGCATAAAAATCCCAATAAAGGATATACAAAGAAGGAAAACTGTTAGTTTTTCAAAACAACAAGTAAACCATGAATACTTTATCAAAGTAATACTTTTTACCTTTATGAAGTAGTAAATACTATTCACCGAATAAAAGATCACTACTTATCCTTTGTAACCAAAAGATTACCATAAACCCATATAAATAACACATAACATATAAAGGTAACTTGGGACATAAACATACTTAAATGGAATAACCATACGGTCGACTTCCACACATATCACTACATGGAATAGCAATAAGGCTGACTTCCATACCCAATGCATTGGAGGTTATAACGTAACCACCCATCCTGGTATTCATGGCACCACCCTTCATAAGGTTTATCACGTAACCACCTGTCAAATGTCCAAGTACCATTATAAAATCATAAGACATAAAACAAATATAATGGAAAGAAAACATTTCCATATTTCAATCACAATATATCACTTAAATATATTGACATAACAAATCCATTATAAAAACAATTTTCAATACCAAAATATATAAAAGAGTATATGGTATTTATTTCATTTTAAAAACATTACGGCTTGTTGAGGAATCCAAAGACCAAATAATACCCACGGTGGAGAAAAAGGTTGTTGTCACCGCATATGTTAAAATAAACATTCCTTTTTGTTGATTAGTAAAATGCTTTGCAGAAAAAGATTCCCTTTGAATTAAATGAAAAGTCAAATTTGTTTTATACACCGTATAAAAGAAAGTTGTGTATAAATGAAAATATGCCTCAACGAAAAGAGATTGAGACGAAGTCCCATACAAAGTTAGTATCCTTAGATTAAGGATAAATCAATTACATGATTATGTATGGAAAATATAAATACACCTAACATAGGAGGATATTAAGTTTAAAACAATCGGAGGTCATACACACATATTCATAGTACGACATAATCAAGAATTAAAGGTTTGACCAAAGAATTGAGATTAGGTTAAGAAATTCCCTTACAGAAATTCGACAGCCTAACAACGTCACTTTAAAATTCAGAAAATGATTTGATGAGAGAGAAAAGGGTATCTTATCTCTTGGATATAAAATTTACATCAATAAGGATATATAAGAACATATCCCAACATAAGAATATGTAAATTAAAAGACATAACAAAAAGAAGTCTTTTAAAAAGAGGAGGGTGAAAGGTTCCCTTACTGATTTGGGTAACTTTCGAAACGTACACCCCATGAAATAAGGATCATACAATGAAGATATAAATACACATAAATTAAATCATATTACACAAAGAATACAATCATGTTCAGTAAATACACCACACAAAAGGAAATAGTGTCAAATGTAGCATGAATCTCACGGGAACAAAAAGTGAGATAAAAACCCCATACCTCATTGTAATCAATCGAGTCTTATGAACAAAAGATAATAAACACAATATGAATCACAGAATACCATGAATATAAATAGAATCATGATAATATATGTCAAATGGAAGAACACAATACACCACATTCAATAAATAAGTGGAGAACAATGGAAATCTCACGGAATTAAAAGTGAGATAAGATATCCCCTTACGAAAATTCGGCAGCCTAACGACGCCACTTAAAACTTCCAAAAATGGATTGAAGATATAAATTTGGGCCTCTCATAATATGAACATAAAAAGTACAGTAAGAGGAATATAGAATAACTCCTCCAACATAATAAAGAGGAGCTTAAAAGAAGTGACATAAAAGAGAGTACTTAAAAAGAAAGAGAGAGGTTGGATCCCTTACCTCAAGTCCGACTTGTATTGTTCGTTTCTTTATATTACTGAATAATAAACTTTGGTCAATTTATAATTTCTTAATTACCTCCTTTAAAGATTATTATTCATTTCATATCACATATTATAATGTTATAATAATTGGTTAATAATGTGAGTTCATATCAGATGTTTTTGCCAATGTTCGGTACATGAGTCAAAATTGAACTTGTTGGAAAAGAATTTTCCATGTAGTTATAGGTAAATCATCTCCAGAATAGTATTAATGATTTAAATATCATATATATCCAGTATGTATTCATTTTATACTATTCCATAACATTTTGAGATAAAAAATTAAAAGCACCGTTCATGGAGATGGTAGGCCGTACGTACGCATGAACGCTACTTTCATTTCTTTGTCATATTAATGGAATTAAAACTAAATGAGATATATATATATTATAATTACAGAATGATATCCATCATTTAGATGTAATATATGACATATATATCCATTATATATATGTACTTTTAATAGTACATAACATTTGAAGATAAGAAATGAAATGTACCGTTCATGGAGATGGTAAGCCGTACGTACGCATGAACGCTACTTTCATTTCAATTTCATACTTTAATGGAATGAAAAAAAATAATGATACATAGTTATATTATAATTACAGTATAATATAACATATAACATCATTAAATCCATCCTTTATACATCCCACATATGGTATTAACGATTCAAATCACTTTGAGGGGGCGGTAGTCCGCACTTCCTAAAATGAAATTATCGCATTTACCCATTATAGAAACCATAAAGGTATGGAATAAATGAAAAATAACAAAGAATAAAGAATAAATAAACATAATTTATATATCATATATAAATACAGTGACATCTTAATGGCCACCATGAGAGGTGTTAAAAGAAGATTGAACAATCATCGTTTCGTGAGCCAGTAATTCGCCACCCATAGAAACAATATGTTCTTTAACCATTAGATGGAGATGTGTATGAGTGTAGCTTGAATACTCTTAATAAAATCATCCTAGTATATTTAATATACTTGTTTTGTTACAAAATAAAGGATTAATAAGAGTTTAGAGGGTTGGAGAAGCAAAATAAAACAAAAGAACATAAGAGAAGACATTACCTTCAAATCGGATAACTCTTTTTGATTTGAGCTCAAAGGCTTACTTGGAAAGACTTATGCCAAAATTGAGGCTTATAGAAGTAAAAGAGGGATGTGTAGAGACAAAATGATCAGAGGTTGGATGATTCAAGGGCTTGAGAGGTGTGGGTAAGGAGGTAGAGGTGGGGGGCTTTTATAAGAGGGAGGAGGGGCACTCTTGGAAAGTCATGAAAAGTTACTTTATTATAAAAATATTTTCAGATATTAAAGGTCCCAAAAAGATATATTTATAGGATAAGGTGATAAGGGTTCTAAATACATCCATCCAATAGGTTTTGGACAAGTGTGAGTCTTAGATTTTACCTTATCTTCTCATTTTATTTAAATCGTTCATTAATGAGATAATCGCTGCATCATCATGGTGTCATAAATAAATTTATTTATTTAATGTCCAAAAATTATAAAAAAAATACTATTATCTAGGAAATATTTTTATATTTCTAATGAATATTTATATTCAAAATTATGACTTGCATAACCCCATGTAAAAATTATTTTAGTAAAACAATACATGTTTGTGACATTTTTATTTTAACTTTAAATAAAAAGTTATTAATGTCATTTTCCTACCAAAGTGGCTCCATGGGGTCCCCAAGTTGACCCATGGATTGTCTTGGTTGGCCATAACTCAACCAATAAGGTTAGGATAAGTTTCAAGGTCATTTAATATTATTATAACATTATCTTTACCTTAAATTACACTAATTACTTTTAATCGTGATTAAAAAACTTAAAAGTTACTATTCACCAAAAAATTATTTTAATCCCATTGAACCACATTTTACATCATAATGACAACCATGTATGTCGGATTTTTGAAATTCAAATCACAGAAGTGGTAAAGTTTCATTTAAACGAAAAATTAGTTTTTTAACTACCACTTAGTGGTTTCACTATTCATCAAAAATTGAAGTTTTTCAGAAAAATATCAAAAATTAACCCTAAGATATATTTGATATTTCAAATTCAAAAATGATGTCTATTTTAAAAAATTCAAAACATATAATTTTCATTAATTAATTTAATAATTAATTCTCGTTGTCAAAACAAATAGCGTGTTTTTAAGAAATAATATCTATTAAAAGATTGACACTTGTTTATGTCCAATTTCAAAGTGAAATTAATTTAAATGACCACCATTGGATTAAATGGTAAAAATATATTTTAATTACACTTTAAACCCAATTAAAAAGATAATCTATCTATATAAATAAATTAGATTAAAAGGAGGTTTTGAATTAAAATACAACATTTTCACTAAAACTGATCTTTATCGGAAAAATAACAAAAATTTAAACAAAGTAAATTTTGATGTCCAGATTATAAAGAAGGATTTTATTTTGTAAAATATAACATATAAAATCTTCAAAAGTATATTTAAAAATGGTTCGCCATCAAAAGGCAGTTAATCGACCTTTTAAAGAATATTAGAAGATTTATGCTTAAAATTGGATTCATTTGCATGTTAAGCCTCTAACATTTATTTGGATAAATGTAAAAATATTTGACAAGCATATATAATCATTTGGTAGTTATTTATATTCATTCCTGCCATTACAATGGCTAGGCGTTAACCACCATTTAAAATAATATTATTATATTATTATTGTGCAACGTAATATTTCAAAGAAACTCATTGTTGCGTATTGGGTACGCAATTGAACATAGCATTCCCTTTAAAGTAATATTAATATTTTACTCACAAATATTAATAAATATGAAAAATGTCATATTCTTTATTTACCTGGGATGTTACATGCAGGAAATTCCTCTCTTTTGTTTCAGGTGTTAGTATAATCATCTTTATAAAAAAACTAAGAAAGCGTAGAAGGAAGACCATGAGCTACAAAAAGACAAAATTGGTAAAAATGGGAAGTTTCTAGAATTTAACCTTGAATATGATTGTGTTTTGAGATTTGAAAAAATATTATGTGTGCCTTGTGATTCCCATCTAAAGAAATAATTGTTGTGTAATGCTCATAGTTCTCCATTTTATATTCATCGTGTCAGTACTAAGATGTATAGAGACCTTGAGGAGTATTACTGGTGGGATGGAATAAAAAGTGATATTACAAATTTTTTCATAAAATGTTTGACATGTCAATAGGTTAAAGTAGAACGATAGTTACTGAAGGGGATGTTTCATCCTTTTCTAGCACCAGAGTGGAAATGAGAAAATATATTCATGGACTTCATTATAGGACTACCAAAGACTTATAGAGGTAACAATTCAATCTGGGTTATTATTGATCGACTGAATAACTCTTCTCAATTACTTCCTATTTGAGACACTCTTTATCTATATCAGATTTATTGACTACAAATCAAAGAAATTTTTAGGTTGCATGGAGTTCCTATCTCCATTATATCAGATCATGATCCTAGGTTCACTTTTAACTTTTGGAAAGGCCTTCAAAAGTCTTTGGGAAAAAATTAATTTTTTATATAAATTTTCATCCTCAATCAGATAGGAAGTCAGAATAGATGATTCAAACTTTAGAGGATATGCTTTGAGTTTGTTCAATAGATTACCAGAAAATTTGGGATCAACATATTTTTTTAGTTGAGTTTTCTTCTAATAACAGTTTTAATTCCAGTATACAGATGACACCTTTTGATGCATTGTATGGGAAGCGGTGTCAAACTTCATCATTTTGGGATGAAGTCGAGGAAAGGAAGTTTATGGGACCATAATTAGTAGAGAAAGTGGCTGATAAAGTGAATATGATCCAACAACACATGAGTAAAACTCAGAGCAGGCAGAAAAATTATGCAGATAATAGGAGGAAAGACTTTTCTTTCAAGGTAGGTGATCATATTTTTCTTAGAATATAAACATGGAAAAGTGTTATGCATTTTGGTAAGAAAGAAAATCTAAGTCTATGGTTCATTGGACCTTATGAAATCCCATATAAATTTGGATTATTCACCTATCGAGTAGTTTTTCCTCTGAGTTTATCCCAGATACACAACATTTTTCATGTTTCGATGTTGAGAAAGTATGTGCCATATTTATCGAATGTTTTGAGCCTAGATGTAGTTCAGATGGAAGAGAACCTTTCTTATAAAGAAAAACCTTTTCAAATTATTGATCATAGAGAGAAAGTATTGCGGAATAAGGTAATCCACTAGGTTAAGGTTTTGTGGAGAAACCACATGGTTGAAGAAGCAACATGGGAATCTGAAAATTCTATGAGGAAAAGGTATCCAATTTTTTTTAAAATTAAATAAAAATTACAAGGATGTAATTTCCAGAAGGTTGGAAGAATGTAACACCCAAAGTATTTGAAAATAAACTTAATATAGAATGAAATGCATGAAACAATAAGTCTTTATGAAACAACACTTTGTTTTAATGAGATATTTATAAACTAGTCGTTAAACATAATTTTTCCTCTTCTATGATCTAAATTTTAAAAAACAAACATACACGGTTGAGATTAGTAAGATATTTAGAGTATGATAAGATCAACTTATTTTTTGGTGAATAGTTATATATCCTTATGAATAGTGATGTTACCCTTATGAATAGTAATATGACCATTATGAATAGTAATTCATCCAAATTAATAGTAACCTCACCCATGAATGTATAAATAAAAATGAGGAATCTTATAAGTGACAATATGATCATAATATAAGTGTTAGTATTTTTTTAAGTCGTAAATATTTAATTAACATTTTATGATTTAAATGATTTTTTTTTCAAAAAATATAATAAAAAATTATTATTTTATTATCTCATGGTTATAAGATAATTTTGTGAGACCTTGATTAATTTTTCAAGGTGTTATAAAATCAGTTATGGTTTTAAAATTGTTAATTTTTGAATAAATTATGATTTTATTTAAAAATTAAATTTATCATATTTAGAAAATTATTTTGATAAAAATGAGTTCATTTTTTAATTATACACATCAAAAAATGGTTGGGGTAAATTTTTTGTATTTTTCTTAAATACTTGAATTTTTGGTGAATAGTGAAATTTGATAATTTATGAAATATGCTAAATAAATGAATTTCTGCATCATGATTGAGTCATGGATTATTTAAATGGACATTGGTTTAAACTCACATTGACTTACTATTTTTATTCACAAGAACTAACACTCTTTCTTGTCTTGAGTAAAATAATAAAATAATGATTACAATAATAGAACCCCCCCTCTCCACTACAAATACCACCCCTCACCCCCTCTTTCTCTCACACCTCTCAAGATTTGATCATTGTATAATTTCTACCCAATATTATTCCCAAGGATTTTCCCCACATATAAGACCTACTGGTCTCACCAAAAGGACAAAACCAAATACCTTAAGGAGGATCTCAAGGAGAAGAGATCAAGAGGTAAAAATCCTCTTTCATTTTATTTCATTTTCTTTTCAATTCATTTTATTTTTTTATAATCTCTTCACCTCCCCTATAAAATATGCATGAAAAGATCTATTATATTATATATAATATAATTTTATCATTTTTATGAAAAAATTCATTATCACACTTCTTCTCCCCCCTCATTCTAAAAATAAAAACATCGTCCGTGATGTGTTGATTTACCGACATCATAGACGATGTATTTTAAATTTCCTTTAATTCCTTCAAACATGGTTATAAAACCATTTAAATGGTTGAAAAATATTTTAATGTGTATTATATAACTTTTTTTATTTTATTGAATTAACATATATACATAATATTAAGTTATATAATGAAACTAGTTTGTGATTATCGAAGAACCGCCAAAATGATCTAAATGAATATCATTAATGTTTTATCTAATGATTCATCATAACATATGAAAAAATGATTTATGGTATCATTTAATATTATGGAAACATATTAATACTATTTCATTCCACTTCTAGTGTTTCTCTTCCATTCGACAAGAAAATCCATTACAAACCGACCATGGAAACCATGTAAAGAATGCACCCAAAACAATGGAAAGAGCAAAGTATTATTAATAAATAGGTGGAATGATGTTATAAAATGATCATATAAGGTGTTATAGACATTAATATATTTCTATAAAATATTAATAATACTCTTTTAACTATTATAAATTAGTTTTAAATACATTTGAAATAAGATGAACCCTAGGTAAGGGAATTCTTAACCCAATTTCCATTCTTTGGGTTAACCTTCTACTTTTTTGATTATGTGGTACTAAGATTATTTGTGTAATTAATTTTGTTTATATTATGTTTTATTATATTTATTTACAATGTATACACATATTCCTTTCATTCCATTAATTCTCACTTTAATTATATGACAATTTTAAGGGACTTTTCTTTAAAAATCATCTTTAAAAATTCTTTTTTTACAAAATTCAAAAGCAATGTTTTTATGAAATTATTCATGTTTTATGATTATTTTATGGTTCTTGGGAATAGTTTATGATGAATGGTGGGACCTATATATCCTTCCAATGTATTGGGTACATTTAAGTTGGAGGTCAGATGTATGGTAACTCCAAGTGTAACTACGATGGTTACACCATAAGGTAGCCGTGAGAGTTACATTGTAAGGTAGCTGTGAGGGTTACAAATCATATGGTAGCCGTGAGGGTTAAAATTGTAAGTAAGTAATTCCTCAATTAATATATATTCTTTATTTATGTTTTATATGTTTTATGGAAATCTCATGTTTCACAAAGTAAGTATATGATACTTTATGGGTGAGAAATATGTCTTTGTGAAAATAATTTCATATGTTTATAAGTATTCATGGACTAACAGTTTCTATCCTTATTTTTATATACCTTACTTTTATTTTTATGCTCATCCCAAGTTTCAATTTTTTTTTCACAGGGTATGAGTATGGGTAAGAGAAATTATGAAGACAAGATGAATTTTGTGAAGATTTTTATCAAGAAAAAGAAACCATGTTTTATTTCAAATGTTTTATATTTTGGGAAAAATGGATACTATTTTAGTAGTATCCTCTGGTATAATTATGGGATGTTGTGTATGTATTTTGTCCTAATTATCTAAAACTATAAACCTAAAAATATTCTTAATGTGTAAAAATGTAAGTTCTTGACTAAAACTCAAGAATATGTAATGTTTAAGGCTGAGTCCTTAAAGCTACAATAATTTAAACAAAAAAAATTAACTTATTAGTTATAATATGCATTTTAATAAAAAAAATAAAACTAATATATCTAAAATTTTATGAAATTTAAAAAATTAAACAATAAATAAACACATGTTACCTATAATATTAGAAAATTACTAAAGTATTATTTTTCTAAATTCTTTCCTCATGATCGTTTCGTATGAAACAAACCATGTCTATGATGTGCTCATCAATATTCTCTGTTAATATTTTAATGGAAGTAGGGATCTCACATAAATATGCATATTCATCAAGTTTTTCATCACCAACATGTTGCTTTTTTCCTGATAAAATGATATACCACTGCATATTGGATGGATCAAGAACATTTATTTTTTTACATGCATTTCCATGATAAAAGGATCTATTATGTATTCTAATCTATTCAGATTAACTAGTGTCATACCGAATTCATCATGTATGCCACTTTTATTATTGATAACCCATTTTTAGTTAAACATCGGAACTCAACATTTAATGTAATCAACCTCCCATATTTATTCAATGACTCTTTAATATGAAATTGATATAGAGATTGTTTTTTTTGTATTTGGAACTCAAAAAATAAATTGTTTCTACAAATACTAATACACTACTATTCTGAACCACACTTCTATTATCCTAACATTTTTTATGAAATGTATAGCCATTAATGTCATACTTGGACCGTGTTATCAAATTTAAACTTGGAACACCTGATAACCATATCAATGTTTTTGATGCATCTGATCTACCACACACACTCTATTTAAATAATGGAAAAAAAGTTTTGTTATTCTCATTAAAAATTCACACATCTTTATTCTTTGGATAACATTATTTTTTCACATTAATATGCAATGTTATATATGGTTGATCATCATCTATTATATTTAATATATATAAATTTATCCTCTTTATCTATTCACCTATCTAAGATTTTACTTTCAATCCATGAATCCATTTTCCCTCATAATTGACTCGTTCATGGTGAGATGTAGGAAAACCGATATGCTCCACTATAGACAAGTATCTTGAACAAAACTCAGCAAACTCCTCATACATATACTTATCAATAATGAAGGCTTCATGTTGATATGGATTCTTAATATATCCATTCAATTTCTTCATATTACTTTCAAAAGGATACTTCCAACAAATATATACAAGCCCTAAAATCTATATTTCTTACACCAAATTAACCATTAAATGCACCATGATATCAAAAAAATATGGAGGAAAATACATTTCTAGCTTACAAATTATAGAAACTACATTGTTCTCCAAATTTATCAATGAATTCAAATTAATAACTTTGTTAAAAAATTGAATTAAAAAAATAACACATATTCATGATAGTCATTCTAACATTGATGAGAAATATTTCATACAATGTAACTGGAAGGAGTTGTTGCATCATGATGTGCCAATTATGATATTTCATACCTGTCAACTTCAAATATTTTAGTGACATAAATTTTTTTAGATTTGAAAAATAAACTAAAATCACTTTGATACCATAGAGACATTGAAAAAATATATTTTATCCATCTTGGATAATGTATGACAAGACGAAGGCATGTATGTTCGTCTTCTATTATAAGTGGGAGCTAACACCAAATGTATTCCCATTTAGAGTACGTTTAATACTACATTCATCTCATTTTTAGTCTTTAATTTAACATCTAAAAATGTTCCAATAAATATGTCACATATATTGTTCTACACATCCATGAAATCAATGTTATGTTTGACCTCATGATATCTACAATATGGAAGTTCAAAAATATGCACATGAGCCTCAACCCAGTTGGTGAGGACTCCTTAAGTGCATCCAAGAGACCCAAGATCAAATCTAGGCAGAGACTAATTTCTGAGTTACTGTAGCAGGTACTGTAGTAGGTATTGTAGCAGGCACTACAACAAGAACTGTGTAGAACTGTAGTAGGTATAGTAGTGGGATCTATAGCAGGCACTGTTTGGCACTGTAGCAGCTGGGAATATTCCCCTGTTTGGGCCTTCAGGCCACCGATTTGGTCCCTGAGTCCTTTAAGGCCTTCGATACACCTAGGACTTCAGGTTAGTAAGGCCTTCAGGCCACCTCAAGGTCTTCGGGCTACCTTAAGTACAGATGAAAACCAGAAAACCTACAAAGGAACAAACTTCAGAAGGAGGAGGATCAAGAAGCTTTCACCATAGTAGAATCTAAAACAGATTGCAAGAATGAGAGGGTATGTCACCTGCCATCGGGACAAGCCTGTGCATACATGAGAAAGCCTAGCTGAACAACCATGTGAAGGTGGAGAGATTATTTCACAATGAAGATGATGGGGAGGTGCAGTTCCAAGTAGTTAGTCTGGGTTGTATGTAATGTTTGAAGCCTATGGGCATTGAATTCCTCTAAGGCCTATGGTTCATGTAATACTTATGCCTACAGGCCTTTTAAGGGTTCCACCTCACCCCTTGAAAGGCGGATTATCAAAATCAATAAAAAATGAAGGCCTTCAGGCCATTGGAAGTTCAAAAATATTGACCATTTCTTCCAAATATTTATATCATTACCTGATTTTTATGTCTTTCTGAATGTGATATCAATGTTTTTCACCCTCTAAAAACACTGATCGATGGAAAAAGGTTTTAGAGCAATATCAAATTCTTGTGATCCATTAAATGTCTTTTTTAATTTTCGGTAAGAGTGATCCATAGAAAAAAACATCTAATGACCCATGTGTATTGTTTTTCTCCCTTTTTGCAGTTGATAATATGAATTCTATTGTTCACAAATTGGAAAATCTTTATTCCCCTTAACACAATATATAGAAAAATTTCCATATTCCATGAAGTCATTTATAGTGACCACAATCATTTCATGCAGTTAAAAATGTTCCATTTTATAAAAATCATACACCAAAACCTTCCTCCCATAAAAGTTTTAAATCAATAATTAATGGTGTAAGAAAAAAATTAATATCTTTTCTAGGATTTTTTGGTCTAGAAATCATTAAACTCAACATGATATATTTCCACTACAATTTTTGGGCACAACAGAAGCATCAGATGGGTCATTTACAACTTTTCTTTTGGTCATCATTGATGATTAATCCAAGATTCACATGATGATAAATACCATGATCAATGGAATTGAATCAAAGAACATAGACAATGAATAAACATCAGAACCAAAGCATAGGATCATCACATATTATTTATAATTAATTTATGAAATTAAAGAATTACCTTGTGAGAAATCCTTTCTTCATTGATGGATCTTCCAATGTCTCTACATCATACTATCCTTGAATTGTAAGAATCAAAAGTAGATCCCATCCAGTGGTTATCCAAACATGTTCCACGAACATATGAACGTTGTTGTAAGAATATCTGGGTGCAAGAATGATATATCCCAATGATTGCATCATTTGCCTTTGATCACCCTAAGAATCCCTTCAAGGAAGGGTTCTCTTTGATCTCTCTAGACTTGAGAGTAGCGGTAGAGGAGGATCGCTCTCCGTTCTTGAGAGTGTTCTTGGAGAGGGTTATCTCTAGGGATTTGAGAGGATTCTCTTTAGATCTCATTATGCACAACACAAATGAATTGGATCTATAGAAGAATAATATAATTAGGTTTATATATTTCTAGGTCTAGAAAATAATAATTACACATATGCCCTTATTATTTTAATAATCCCTTAAGAATCCCATGTCTATAATAATAATAATAATAATATATTATTATTATTATTATTATTTCTTGACATGCACTAAACTTGAAAATTAAATTAAATATTATTTATTCAAATAATATTCAATATATATTATTTCTCACTGGACCATTAAACTTGTTCCGTCATTATTCCATAATATTTATTAGGCTTTGAATAATGACTATTTATATAATAAATGAATATCAATTCACTATTCACCAATAAATAAATATTATATTCACTAAATAATAAATAAATATTTATCAAATATTATTCTCACATAATATTCTCTCAAATAACTGATGACAAAATATATGTAATCAAACAAACATGAATAATTATTAAACAAAATATAAGAATAATATTTATTTAACATGTTAAATAATAAATAATAATATATTATTTAACTGAGATTTTCGATACACTTAGTGTGTGACCCTCTAGGACTCTTTATTAGTGGAATTAGGCGAAGTATCCCAAAGTACAATGTTAGCATCTTGCAACATTCACTATGGAAAAAATGACTTTTTGTAATGGGCTATTTGAGATAGGCCCATTTCCCATCACAAATAGTTCCTTTCAGAGGACTATTTACAATAGGATTTTAATCCCATCACAAATATAATTAAATAAACGCTTATTTGTGATAGGAGAAAAACCCTTCACAAATACGTTATCACTCCATACAATTTACCTCATTGGATGTTGATAAACAAGTCATATATCATTTTTCCATTATTAATTCTAGGACACCCAAAAAAGAATATCAATGTTTATTTAAATCCATTGATTGATGAGTTAAATTTATTTTGTAGTAATGATGTCAATACATATGATGTTGCTGAGAAAAAAAATTTCCTAATGAAAGATGCATTAATGTGGACAATTAGTGAATTCCATGCATATGACATGCTATCTGGTTGGAGTACACATGGTCCAAACTCATGTCTGTACTATATGATTTATAGAAAAACGTTTATGATCATCAATGGAAGAAAACCTTGTTTTTTCGACTATCATCGAATATTTCTTCCTTCCGATCATACGTTTAGGAGGAACAAATATAATTTTAGAAAAGGCACAATTGAAAGATATGGACCTCCAAAAATGATCTTAGGTATTTAGTTAAAATCTATTTTATATTCTTTACCTCCCATTACCTTTGTACCAACTATAAACCAACAAAAAATAAATATCTTTGGGAAAGAACACAATTGGATAAAACGAATAATTTTTTGGGATCTTTCATATTGTTCTGCTTTGTTGGTTCATCACATGTTGGATTTCATGTATATTGAGAAGAACTATTTTGATAATATATTTTATACATATTTGGACACATATGGTAAAACTAAATATAATATAAAGGTATGATTAGATCTTTCCCAAATTTACAGGCGACTAGAACTTGAACTGTTTGAAAATGATAGATCATAGAAGTTAATGAATCCAAAAACATCTTATACAGTTTCTAAGGAAAATAATTTATTATTTTGTCATTGGATTAAAGATTTTAGGTATTAGGATGGTTATGTTTCCAATTTTTCTAGATGTGTCATAAATGGGCATATTCACGGATTAAAAAGTCATGAATATCATGTTATAATGGAAAGACTTCTACTAATTGGATTTAGAGTATTATTGAATTCTATGATTTGGGATGCATTAATAGAAATATCATATTTTTTTGATACATTTGTGCAGCGGGAATATACTATGATGCATTAAGTAGATTACAAGAATATGTTTTTTTTTAATTTTATGTAAATTGGAAAAAAAATCCCATCAGATTTCATTGATTAAATGGAACATTTGATATTACATTTTCTGCATGAAGAAACATGTAGAGGGATAGTGAAATTATAATAGATGCACCCATATGAGAAATGCATGTAGAAATTGAAGAAAAAGGTATGTATTAAAGCATTGGTTGGGGATCAATTACAGAAACTCATTTGTAGGAGGAAATTTCTTTTTTATGCTCTCATTATTTTTAATCTGAATATCTCTCAAAACATAACTGATTGAGTTGTAATGAGAGAAATTTTAATGGTAAAATGAACAATCAATTATCAATTTTTAATCATACTGAACTTAGATTTGGTGGAGTTCATGAACGATGGATTTTAGATGATGAATATCATAGGGGTCATACATATGTTCTGCTCAACTATGAAGAAATGACACCATTTTTATAGTGAGTGATACTATCACTTATTCTATATATTTTTTAAATTAAATTAATATTATTTTATTTGTATGTTATATGATAATCATATCAAGAAATAGTTTCTATAAATTACAATAGCTGCTTTTGAATAACGTTGATAAAATAATTTTTCCTATTTGTTTCAAAAACTGGTAAAGTAAATTTTTTATGGTTTAACATATAAAATAAATTTATTATTTATTATATTGATAATTTTTTATCAAATTTTCAAGAATCTCAAGATGCTGATAAAATTGATAATTGATTGTGTGTATTGAGTAACCCACCATCCAAAATGGTTAAATCTTATAATGTATATGTGGTGAATGGTTTTTGATTTCATACAAAGGTATATGAGGAATAAAAAAATTAATGAATAATGGTGTTTTATTGAGAGGATTCCATCATAGAGAAAATGAATTTGACTTTTATGGCTTTCTAGAAGAAATAATAGAACTGTGTTATCTAGGAAAAATTATATAATGATGTTTAAATGTCATTTGTTGGATACTGATAGAGTCTAGAGTATTCATTCACATCATGGAATCATTGATATTAAATATAAAATTCTTCTTGTAGTAAATGAACCAATTTTATTGGATCTTCAAACACATCAAATTTATTATGAAAATTATTATGTCGCTTCAAGAGAATTAAGTGATTGGTGGAGCATAATAAAAATAAAATCTCATGAAAATCAGTTTATCCAAAGTGAATTTGGTTCTGCTGAAGTGAAAGGAATTGAAATTTATCAAGAGATAACTCCAAATCCATGTTTCCATGAGGATACATGAATACCGATGATGACACCCCATAGTTATGGGTCGATGGTAGCAGTTATGTTATTGATGTAAAAAGTGGATTTGAAATAGGAAGATATGATGAAGATAAAAATCCTATGGAAATTGATGATACTTAGGAGGAAAATGAAGACATTGACACCGTCATATACGAAGATGAAGATGTGAAACTGCCCAGTCACTGTAATATATCCCTGATAAGGGGAGGGTTGAATCAATGATACTCTTTTTCTTTTAATTTCTCTTTTAGTTGAAACAACCTTCACCTCCTGTTAAAGATTTAATTCCCTAATGAAAAAAATAAATACACATCCACAGGAACATAGGTATTTATAAGGTTCACTATTCAATAATAATATCTATGTCCTTGGTATGTTTGGAAATAATCCAATACCATACAATCCACTAGAAAAAAAATCCTTGGATTATAATGAGTGGGATGTACCCTTACACTTGTGTAGCACTATGAAACAATACCACTAGTGTGTGTGCACCCTCTTAGAACAATAGGGTAATTAAACATGTTTTATAACAACTTATGTTACCTACGACTCTTTTCAATTCAAAAGGTGTATACAAGTGTGTTGACGATCCTTTCTGTCAAAAATTCCAACGAATGGAAAAGGGGAATACCTTAAGCACAAAGAGGGTCACCCTTTGAAGAACATAAAAAAAAATTGACAAAAGCATGGACCAGGATCCCATTTGGAGTGAGGCGTGCAAGTCACTTGCGCGCCACCTATGGGTCGCGCAGCTCACTTGTGCGCCCTATTTGGTTTTCACCCAAGGTGCAAGGTGGCCTATAAATAGCCCCTGTGGGCCCCCATTTTAGGGACATATTTTTTCCAAAAGTTAAATTCAAGCTCTGGTCACCCTAGTCTTCAACTCAAATCTTCTGAAAGCTTTTAAGGTAACTTTTTACCTAGAATGGAAGACCTGAAGGAGTAGAATAAGGCCTAATTGTTTAGAATTCATCAACACTTGTGCGCCTAAGTGTCCATACCTACTTAAAAATGTAAACACTTGTGAGCCGCCCTACCCTTTAGATGAAACTTGTGCGCTTCCCTTTTGGAAACATCTTAGGATAATACTAAAGGCTTGAGTTAAGTCTCACCCAAGTATTACCCTACAGATTCTTCATCGCCCAAGTGTACCCATGTTGCGCAAGTACACTTGTGTGGCCAAGACTTGTGTTCCAAATGACTTGCACGACCTACACTTGCAAGCCAACTTCATTTGTGTGCCTCTCTCCCGTTCACCTCTCCTCTTCAAGATATTAGCCCTCGAACCCCTTTTAAAATCCATTTATGGCATGGTTACTTTGTTGGCTTCCTTATCTAAAAGGAATTATGTGAGAACCTCTCCCAAAACCTCGTGACTTACAAGATTTATGTCACTATAGTTAGAGGTTTCCTCCATATAGCCTCATCCTTTAAGATGAGAAGAACTTTTGATTTAGGGAATCCTCCTCAGGAGTAAGTCCCAAGTTCCCTTAGTTTGGGCCTCCTTCTTAGGAATAAGCCCCAATCAAAATTCCTTTAATTAGGGCATCCTCCTCAGAAGTAAGCCCCAAGTCCCCTTAACCTAGGCCCCCTTCTCAGGAGTAAGCCCCAGTCATAATTTCCTTGAACATTGGGCCTCCTTCTCAGGAGTAAAACCCAAGTTATAAGTCCCCTTTAATTTGGGCATCCTCCTTAGGAGTAAGCCTCGGGTTAAAAATCCAAATCTCCATAAAGTACAAATACCTTTATGACCCCTGCTCCTGGGATTATTTCCTGAAGTAAGTCCTGGTCTTCATCTACTTGGGTAGTCATACATATGTAAGCCCCACATCATTTCTTGTGATTATATCTTTCATGGCACAATCGTCAGGTTTACTTATACCTCTTTTTTCTCACACCGAGCATGACTCACATGAGCTTAGAGTGTAAAAGTAATCATGAAATCTCTTTTTGGGCCGTTAACCATGCACAAGCCACATATTTATTCACCCAAACTACGTGGAATTTGATCTCTACCTTAAAAGTAGAGTACATAGGAAGCCTTTATAAGGTTCAATCCCATCATTCATTAATTCTTTTCTCGTCCCATATGACGTTAAACTATATCCTTCTTATCGAACTATGTGGGTTATAATTCCTTTTTAATGAGGATATGTAGGTAGCCCATCTGTGGGTACGATCCTAACTCTGAAATAATCCCTATCTTTCTGAATGACAATAAAATTCAAGTGCCCCACTGAGTGGATTTAAAACCAGTATGGTCATCATAATGACCAAGAGATTTCTATATAATGTATTGAAGAATACCATTGAATAAGAATTTATAATACATACTGATGATTCTCCATATATGAATAACCTCAAATACATATAAAATATTCTCTAAATCCCATACATATCAATCATCAATTTCCAAATCTAAAGGAAAACTCATTTTCATGCTTGGTGAATTAATAAGGATTCGTGAACATAACTTAAATCTATAAGAGAGTCCCAGAGTATGAAATAATTCCCCCCAAAAAGGTGTGATGATCCTAACCTCCCATCCTCTAAACCAATGCAAATTCTTAAGCCTCATCGGTCCACAACTAATGAGCACCTAAATTTGGAAAGTAGGTCCAAATGGATACAAAATAATTGGGTGTTTCCAGTTCTACGAATAAACCCGTTAAAAACCGATTATAAAGTTTGAACCTTAAACAAACAAGGTCATCCCCATTTCCAGACGAAACAAAAAATGGTGAACCCGACGTGAAACCTTAACCAAGTTAAATGATGTTTTACTTATTTGTTAGGCCCCTATTAAACTCAATATAAGGGCCAAAAAATCAATCAATAACATATGTGCTCATCCAAAAGATGTAGTCTGGATAGAATTATCTTGATTATGTGTGCTATATCAAAAAAGCACTCTTTTCCAAGATATCTCTGCAACAAAAAATGGCTTCTTTAAGGTTCACATCTGTGAATTCCTCGGCCACTACTCCTATTGGATCCTCGTCCGCTCTGAGGAAAAAATCACCTACTCAGCATCTTCAACGCTGGGTCTCAAATGCATTGGTGAGGGAATACCTTCAACACAGTACCATCCCGACTCTAGAGGCCACTCGAAAAGCCCTCCAAGTTAACAACTCACCCTGGTTGTCTGGACAGCGATGACAAGTGGTCAAAAAGATGGTGGTGCCAACCACCATCTCCAACCATTTCGGGTCTTTATCCCCGAAACGCAACAACTAGTCCCTCTCATATTATAGGGAGGTGGATCAATAGGTCACTCAAGGCCTTAGTTTAAGAAGATAAAAGTCCTTATTGAGGACTCCCACCAACAATCGCCGCCAGACTCGTGCAGTAGTGCACCCTCAACATGATGGGGGTATTGCCTCTAGGCGTTCGGCTCAGGTTCCTCAGACCCGAGCACGCAAAACGAACCATCAGAGGTCAAATTCGGCCAATAGGGAGCAGGTTTTTACCTCTTCCCCCTCCAGAGAAGTCCATTAACCTAACTTGATGAAAAAAAACGAGCAAGAATATACACCTGTCCGTCCTAATTTCACTACCCAGTAGACTCGTCTGACAGTAACGCACCAATCCCGCCAGGAAATTATGGCAGAGTACTATAGGCAGGCATATACACCTATTTATAAATCATCATCCAGTCAGTAGGCTCATCTGACTGCATTCAAAGAAGCCCGCCAACCAAATGTGGTGACCACATGTAAACAGGCACATACACCTGCTTACACTCATCAATTCTGCTAGCAGTCTCGTCTGACAGTATTGAAGGAAGTTCATCAATCATATTCTATGGAGAAAAATCAGCAGGCACATACACCTGAAATTCATCAAGCTAACAAACAGTCTCATTTGATAGCACCCGGAGATGTCAATTGGAAAGCTCCAATGAAAAACAGGAGGCAGACAAAACTTTCTTCCCCCACACATGAGTACTATCATAATTCATTGATAGTAAAAGGAGAACAGGATCAGGAACACACACCTACTCCAAACACGTAATGGGTGTATATTCTTGTTCTAGCAGCTGAATTCACCAAGCACATTTTGACAATGTTGAAAGAGCAGAAGCAAATCCCTGCCCATATTCTGGATACTTGTCAGAATATTATAACAACTTCATCAACATCACAGGGAAAGAAACATAAATCTATCCCTATCAGTGGAGTGAATCATCAACATGTCACCCCAGAGTAGATACACACCTCTGTTCCAGTCCAAGAGGGTCATGGGGCATACTTCCTCATGTCATATGGATAATCAAGTCGAGCACATACACCTGATTTAAATAGAGATAGCCAGCCTAACCTGACCATTTATCCTGAGCAGGCACATACACCTGCCCATAATAACCACTTTTGTCAACAAGTGGTTTCCAAAGTGAGTAAGAAGGCATCCAAGAAAAAGACCCATCCAACACAGTTAAAAAATTAAAATCCAGTCTGTAATAAGGCCTTTCTCAATTCTAGAGTTCTTGAAGCCCTCAAACAATTATCTGTTGCAACTCAAGATTCGACTTCTGGAAATAACAACAATAATTCTGAAGGTCTTCATCAGACACTTCCTCATGAAGGCTTGCTTCATGACAATTTGGTCAATCTCAAAGCATCATCTTTAGATGAGATCCATGATAACCCTCTGCGTGACCATAAGACCAAGGAGAAAAAGGTTTCATCTTTTGCTGTAACCCACCATGGTGGTCCTCCCCATGATGATGAATTTAGCTACGAAAGTCCTCTCCACAGTAGTAATTTTCATTGCCTGGAAAATTCTTCAATGGACAATGCAGTAATGAGAAAGCCCACTTATATTGAGGCACTTTCAAATGAGAAGCCAGTCATGTCTGATGCCTTACCGCTAGCAGGTGAAATACTTTCTCAATCAGAAGATAGCTCGAAGTATAGGTCATTCTCCGAACCACCCTTGGGTCATTCATATTCTAATTTGACAAATGAATTCTCTACCAATATTTTTGAATCTGATGAAACAACAAAGAAGCACCAGCTTTGGTCCAATTAGGTAGAATAATCTTCATCAAATGACAAAGAGGAAGTGATTAATATGAGAAACAAATTGGTGAAAGGTGAAATACCAGTCATGTTTTTGCCTTTGGCTGACTCTTAGTATGATATTCTAGAAACGTTGAAAGAAGATTGTATTCACGATATTCATCTCAAAATATGGAAAACTCTTTGTCACTTAAAAGAGAAAATAATACCTTATGATGAATATCAAAATCATGTTAAGGTAATATAAGGGTTGAAATTCCAAATTGACTTGGCATATTTCTCAGTTTCCCGACATCTGAAGGTTAAAAAGCAGCAGAGGGCCCTTCAGCGTACATGCCTTAGCGCATTAAAAAGGTTATGCCATTTAATTACCAATTCCCCATCTGGTATTCATATCAGGGGATGAGGTGTTCATGGAGTATTGAATTTCACTATGCTATCCAATCAACAAAGCCCGCCAAAAGTGGTCTCATGCAATGTTATTTCCCATAACCGACCACAACTTACTGGTTTTGTGTGTGATCAAAGGCTTTCTCAAGAACAAGCCTCAACTAGTTCTTCCCAAAGTCAGGCATATAAAGAACAAGTTGTTGAATTACTCTTGAATCAAGCAAATGAGAATATCGAACATGCTTCTAATTTAGAGCATGTGCATCATCAGGTGATAGAGGTGTCAGAAATAATCCAACGGTTATATGAGCAAGGTGATTTGAGTGGATGTCGGATGATGCATCCGGCCAATTTCCGGACTAAAATCTACAAAATCATGAGAGCTTTTAAGAAAGTTTCAGATGTAGCATCTCAAGATACACCTTAGATTTCTAGGCTAGGGACTCTTTTAATCCAACCCTCGGGATCAATAGACAGGATTTGAGGAGTTGAGCAGGAAAAACAGGAATAGCCCCAGTCCACCAGACTGGGGACTTTTTCAAATTCTCAATCTCTTCCTCAGTGAAAGTCAGTTTTCTCTCGATTAGGGAAGAAGCCACAAGAGGAATATAGAGCCAAATTATCAGGAAATTCCCTCCAAATTACGGTTCATCAAGAAGTTCCCGAGGGATCAACCAAACAAAATGCAATGTCTCATAAAGGACATGGAAGAAGAAAGTATCACAGAAATGCTAACAGAAGGGATGCAATGCGTTATGCATCGATAAATTTCATCAATTAAATTGTCACTGATCCCCCATAACATGAGGCTCACTCAGAGGAATCAGATGAAGAAGTTCCTATTCAAGAGGCTGTATACATAGAAACAAATGAAGGAGGTGTGCGTACCAGAAGCCAGAGGGTTTCCCAAAGGCAAGACATTCCTTCAGGTAATACCCTTCCATACTCCAGAAAGGTACATGCCAAGTAAAAGGGTAAAAGTTAGGTTACATCCCACCCTACCTCTAGAGAAGTCTAATAACTCTCATTAGAGGAAAGGTTCGCACAACAAGAAGAAGAAATGAAGGAGTTAAGGAGGTTAAATGAATAACTACTTCAAGGTAGTCTTCCTCCTAAGCATGCTGGATTTAATCAATCAATGGAATTTGTTGTAGCTATTGGGATGGATCAAGAATATCCCCCTTTACAAGTACACCCTCACAAGTCCAATCCTATGGGTCATACACGACAAAAAACGACAATACTACCATCAGTGGCAGTACCGGTCGCCACACCCGTCCAAACTCCAGTTATTGCACCTGCTCAGGTCCAAGCCCAAACAGATGTTTCTCAAGAATTAATGACTACTATTGAGTCATTAACAACTCGGTTGGAATCTATGGAAGGACAATGTGCACCAGTGAAACCAGAGAAGAATGTTTACCCTGAATGGGTATATCTAATTCCTTCTCCTCCAAATTTTTAAAATGCCACCTTCCCCATTTTTAATGGTTCAGGAGATCCAGAGCAGCATTTGAAACATTTTGTCTCTCGCTGCGATCCTATGATGAGAACTTTTCAACAAAAAGAAGTAGTAAAACTCAGGTGTTTTGTGCAATCATTTCAAGGACCATCCTTTTTCTGGTAAACAAGTTTGCAATCCTGATCAATTATTGGATGGGAAGATCTTCATCAGAAATTCCTTTTTCAGTTCAGCTCAACGCTATAGAAAACAACATTTTTTGATCTCACAAATTGCAAACAAAGGGAGAATGAAAGAGTTTCAGACTTCATTGCTTGGTGGAAAAAATTAACATATTCCTTGAATCTACTACTCCCTTAAGAGGAGTTTCTACCCATTTGAGTGGAAAATCTCCACGATGAATTGCATACACCATTGATCCCTGTGAAATACATAGGAGGGTTTTGGGAACTTGATTCAATTTCCCAACAAGTGGAAAATTCCATTGTAGAAACAAGAGCTAAGTTCCGTGTAATTTCATCAGCTCCGAGAAGGAGAATAGGGAAAGTAGAGGTTGCTACAACTACACTTAAACAAGAACCTGTACCTTCTTACACTTCAAAACCTTCATCATATCAAAGGGATCCACCTCTTGAGCATCAAAAACAAAGGCCGCCTCGTCAAGATGATCAAATAGATCAAAGGCAGAAACAGTTTGAGGATTTAAAGAATAATGTTTATTCTGTCTGGAATGAACAAGTTCCTAGTTACTTCATCTTGGCTCTGGAAAACAATCTGGTTCATTTGCCAAGGCCCAAAAGGCCAAACAAGGAAGGAGATGAAGACCTCCCCAACTATTTCCCATTTCATCAGATGTTGGGGCATCCCATTCAGGAGTGTTTTGTCTTCAAAGACCTCCTACAAAAGATGGTGGACTCTGGACAAGTGAAACTGAAAGGTTCTTCAGCCCAGGTAGCATGTGTTATTGCTACTGATCCAGAGGAAGAAGGAAAGTGGCACAAAGTCAAAAGTAAAAATGCATAGAAATATGATGATTGGATGGTTAGGAAAATGATCAACCGAACTCATGCCATTTTACGAACACAATTGAATCAACCAATTGCGTCTTTTGATATTTCTGCCATAGAAAAACCCCCCTTCATCAAAATGAAAATCCTCAAAGAAGCATCGTAATTTGAAGAAATAAGAGCAGTCAAAAGAAGACGAGCTCATGTCAAAGCCTAAGCTGTCTTTGACTCTGGAAGATTTTTTCCCATCTGCTTCAAAAGCACGGGCACCGTCCCACCAAACGGCACAGCCTGAACTGGTTCATTAGGCAGAATCTTCATCAGATGAATAATTGATCTGTAATGTCTTGGATTTTCCATTTATTATTTTTAAATATTAAATGAAATTATTTAGAGATCGAGCATGAAGACGACGCATCATTCCGAGGTCCAGTGAGCCTAAAATGGTGGTTTAAACTTTTTAAGTTAAGTGAGTCGGCACTTGTGCACGGTTGTGGCAGTTTCCAAATGGATGCCCAAATAAAAAATCTAAGCGCACCGTTGCATCCGGGACAATGACTTTACCTAAGAATGAGGCTAACCTCGACCGACGCGGGTCTAAGGAAAAAGTTAATTTTTGGACGTTTTAATAATAAAATAAAATAAAATAAAAATCTAAATGTTTATTTTATTTTATGGAAACAACCACTATAGTGCGTTAAAAAGGCAGCTGTTTCTTTAATTTAATTTTGTGTCATAATGGAAAATAAATGGAGAGTTTGACTCTTTAATACACAGCGACGGGACCTCTGTTAGCTAATGGCGCGTCATAATTACTCAAGATTAGGCAAGTAGGAGTCATTAATATCGCTGTGTAATTAAGTGCCAATCTCGTTTCCCTTTTTAAAGGGGTGAACAATTATTGATCGTTGGCGACGTTTGATAGGAACCTATGCCAAATCTGCGGCGCGTTGGAGCAAACTCTCAGTGACGAACGATGACAGATCGAAATCGAGAATCGCTACGCCAACAACGTTGAAGGATCTCGACGACAACGGCAGAGCGACACCTTTGTCAACGATCGATCCTTTCAAAAGGTAGGGGTTTGTTATTTCAATTCCCTTTCCCTATTTTTGAGTTTAAACCATGAATTCGGATCAACCACAAACAAGTTGATCTGCGGATTCAGGCGTTCTTACGGGAGGGATTTCTTTGGGATGATTTCGGGGAAATTGATCCATGATTTATGTTGTTGTTGATTCTTTCTCCGTTTAATCCTATTAACGGGAGCAGATCAACATCGTGACGAATGACGGTGGGGGTTCATTCCTTAATTTTTTTATTTGGTTTTCTCCCTCCTTCTTTCTTCGCACATTCTTTGCGTTCTTTGCGCTGCGACGAACAACAGATCGTTGCACATCCGTTCTGCGACGCAATGATCCCAAATCAAAGGTTCGAAATCGCAATGACCTTGTAGAGGTGCGGCGATGATGACAGACGATGAATCAGACCGGATCGGAAAGAACATTCTTTGAGCGTTCTTCATGCGGGAAGATCAAAACACGTTTTCGGAGCCAATCGGAGGTCTGAAAACACCAGAACCGGCTTCGTGGCATCAAGGCGACCAAAACCTGAAGGTTTAGTGGTGATCGGACGACTGGATCAACATCAGAGAAGCATGGGAGGTGCGCCGGCGAAGAGCGCCGTTTCTGGGAATTTCCAGAATACACGGCGTGCACTTCCAAAGAACACGCCGTGTAGTACTGGCAGCGACGACTAGGGTTTTGGGGTTAGAGAAGAATCACACAGCATGTGACCCTGGTCACACGACGTGTTGGACCTTCCCTGAAGCTCGGCGTGTACTTTGAGTAGTACACAGACACGGGATGATCTACATGGCTTCAGGCGACATGGCGTGTACAACTTGGCAGAAGCGACTACGCGGGACTTGGAGTGCATCACGAGGATAAACGGACATGGGATTTAGTACATGACCGTGTACTCCATCACCCGGCCAGGTGAGGCCAGCAGCGCAGGTCACCCCGTGTGCGGATTACACGGGTAGGAGTACACGGGTTGATGACCGTGTACGGGCACATGGCCAGAGTACATAGAGCCAACCCCAGTTACCCAGACACGGCGTGTACACCTTACTACATGCCGTGTAGTTATTTTTTCCTATATGACCAGCCTATGACATGGTCCATTGTACACGAGCAGTACTCGGGGTCAGACAACACAGCGTGTATCTTTTCTACACGCCGTGTACTTTTTGGAAAATGGCATGGTCCTTTCGTTCACCGTACCTTGGACATCTTTTGTTTGGGTTAGTGCCCCTTATTCTCATTCCCCTGAAGGTTAGGCATCATTTCCCACTCAGGTGTATGATCCCTTCAGTAGGAATTTCTATGATAGAGTCAAGCATCCATCTGAGAGGCCCGGATCGAGATCCTTTATCCATTATTGACCCTAGGTAGAGTCAGGTATCGACGTGACCAACCTTACTGGGTGTTGATCCTCTACCTAGCTGGTGTATCACCTAACTGGTGAATCCGGATGAGTCGCGGTATCCTCCATGTCCCTGGCAGTGATCCTCATCTATGTATCGTGATCTTTCCCACTCAGGAGTGTGTCTCCCGTAATGAGTGCTTCTATATATCATAACCTTTCCACTCAGGAGTGTGTCTCCCGTAATGAGTGTATCCATCTATCGTGATGGTTCCCGATGAACAGTACTTCTCGGACGGACGTCATCAGAGCTATAAAACTCATGGAGTGTGTTCTCCCGAAATCGAGTGCATCACGGAATCTTCGAACAGAATCCCTTACAGGGGTATGCGGTCGTGTGACTTGTCTCTAGACCATGGGTATGGGTTTTGAGTATATCTGGTTTGTTCTATATGTTCCGTAGATATATACTATGCATAGATGATTGTAACTTTACTTTGTGTATTACTTTGTGGTTTTCGGGGTCCTCTACTGAGTATTATTATACTCACCCCAGCACGGGCTTTGCCTGCATGTCTGGTGTCTTGTGCAGATGAGCATCCTTTTGACAGAGTCTAGGGCGGACTAGGACATGACCAAGCTTTCTGAGTTCCCTATAGGACGAGGCGTTCCTACGGCTACGAGCAGCAGTCCCAGTACCTTTTGTGATTACAGGTTGGACTTTGCAGTTTTCAGACTCTTGTTAGTTTTCTTTTTGGTGGGCTTGTATTTTTTGGCCCAGTTTACTTTTACAGTAGTCTACCTTTCATCGTACTGTGTTGGTTGGGTTTAGTTGTATGCATGCATTCTTTTTTTCTTAGTGGTTTTTACATTTCAGCATTTGTGGGCTTAGAGATGTGTGTGTGTGTACAGGTACATAGGAAATGCCTCCCATGTTAGTAAAATGCCTAATCAGTGCTAGTCACCAGCCCCTGGCCTAATGGAGGCGGGCTTGGAGAGTCACGGCGTGGCCCCACTGGGACGGGTCATGATAGAGTGGTATCAGAGGTGGTCGGTTCTACCTTAGGACCAAGAGTCTGTGAGTTTGGTTTGGAGCAATAATGTTAAGTGTTTCAGGTTCGGCCTTCAGGTCAGGAACCCCGGTGTTGGTGCGGCGGCCGACGTATCCATACACCAGGACTCTAATAACCTGATTTTCGACTCGATTCACGAAAACAATGGTTGTGGGGAAATAAAAGGTACATGCATCATATAGGAATGGGTTGTGTTTTCCATGTCCTTTATGTTAGCTATCCTGATACACTCATTGACCATAGTACATCTTGTTTGTTTACAGGATGCCTCTGCGACGCATACCCGCTAGGGTTTAGCAGAATGATCACGATGATGACCCCCTTAGTGACGAGTCTTCGATACAGGGACTAGCTCCCCAGGCGTTGACACCAGGTGGTGCACCTGCTATACCACCACCAGTGGAGCAACCAGCGGTACCTGTGGTATCAGCCGGAGAGGAGTGCAGGCTCAGCGCGCTCCATGAGTTTCAGAGACAGATACCCCTCAGGTTCCAAGGTGAGCCTGACCCCCAGGTGGCTGAGGACTGGATTGAGGTGGTGACCAAAGTTTTCTGTCTAGTGAGGACACCAGCAGACCAGATGGTGGTCCTAGGAGCGAGCCTTCTTCAGGGTTCGGCGGGGCGATGGTGGAGTCTGACCATGCAGACTCACGACGAGGAGACTGTTTCATGGACGGAGTTTGAGCGACTCTTTAGGGAGGAGTTTTCTTCGGTTATGCTGAGAGCTGTGCGGATCCAGGAGCATCTTCAACTCCAGCAAGGCAGCATGACAGTGGCTGACTATTCATCGAGGTTCACCAACCTCACCAGGTACTCGATGGATATGGTCAGGGATCAGTACTTCAGAGCTCAGACCTTTGGATGAGGTATACGGCGTGACATATGAGCTAGTGTCATTCCCCTATGCATTTCCACTTATGCTGGAGTGCTCGAGCGGGCCTTGGTGATCAAGAGCTTCTTGGTGGAGCAGAGATAGCCGCCGACAGTCAGCAGCAAGCAGACAGGTGCAGAGACACCGGCAGCAGGGAGCTGGCATCAGGCACTGGGATCTGGATGTGGGAAACGTCATAGGAGGACCCAGGACAGGGGATTGACAGTCCAGGGCTCTCAGGCTGGATCCAGTCAGCTGAGGAAGAAGCAATGCTACTCATGCGATGGTAGGGGACATCTCGCTAGAGATTGCCCGACCCGTCGAGCTGCTGACAGGGAAGCGGTGGATAGGCCACCGAGGCAGAGGTAGAGGACAGAGCAGGTAGACCTGCCAGGCAGCGGACGTGGAAGAGGATTAGGGAGAGATGCGGGTGGTGGAAGATGCTTCAACTTACTTCCACCACCACCCCCAGGAGGTCTGCACCAGGCTCAGGGAGCTGGGGGACAGGGACGGGGACAACTGCATGCGGTCGAGGCATACGACCAAGGGGCTCCATGGATGATTCGAGGTACGATCTATGTCTTTTCTACCTTAGATTCCATACTCATAGACACAGGTTCCAGTCATTCCCTTATAGCCACATGTCTTGTACAAAACCTCGAGATTCTGGTTGAACCGTTGACTCGATCCTTACGCTTGGAGACACCTACGGGAGGAGAATCGATGATCACACCCCTTTGCAGATAGTGTGATCTTACCCTTGGAGGCGAGAGTTTTGGTTGGAACCTCTTTGTGGTAGCGTCGAGGCCTTATGACGTCATTCTCGGTATGGATTGGTTATCTTCGGTCCATGCTCAGATTGACTGTTTTAGGTGAAGGGTGTGGTGTGTCCGCCGTGATGGAACGAGGTTTTCCTTTGTCGGAGAAAAGGAAACCCAGGAAGCAAAAAATGGTCTCATGAATAGGAGGGTGTAACTGATCAATCATGAGTTGGCTAGCCTTACCCTCAGAGCAGTAGATGTTGTGAGCTCTCAGTTTCCAGCAGTGGTGGCAGAGTATGAGGTCTTTCCCGAAGATGTTCCAGGATTACCTCCCCACTGGGAAATCGACTTCTGCATCGACTTACACCCTGGGACGGCACCGATCTCCTCATAGGCATATTGGACGGCTCTCGAAGAGCTTTGCGAGATGAGGGTGCAGTTGGAGGATTTGCAGAACAAGGGTTTCGTGAGACCCAACGTCTCACCCTGGGCGGCCCCAGTCTTGTTTGCCAAGAAGGCAGATGGGAGTCTGAGATTGTGCGTGGATTACCGGCTCCTGAACCAGGTGATGGTGAAGAATAAATATCCACTTCCAAGGATCTATGACCTATTCAATCAGCTAAGAGGGGCACAATGGTTCTTGAAGGCTGACCTTCGATCAGGCTATCACCAACTATGAGTGCGGGATGAGGATATACTAAAGACGGATTTCATATGCCGCTACGGTCACTATGAGTACTTGGTGATGCCTTTTGGCATGATGAACGCCCCCGTAGTGTTTATGGGGCTGATGAACCGGGTCTTCCAGCCGTACTTGGACCAGTTCGTGGCGGTCTTCATCGATGACATCCTTGTGTACTCGGCGTCAGAGGAGGAGCACGCGAGACACCTGTGGATGGTCCTGGACGTACTCCGGGAGCACCAGCTTTATGGGAAGCTCTCAAAGTGTCAGTTCTAGATTCAGGAAGTCCACTTTCTGGGTCATGTCATCTCAGCAGATGGAGTGGCTTTGGACCCAACCAAGGTTGAGGCTGTCTTAGCATGGGAGCCACCTTGGAGCGTAATGGAGGTGAGAATCTTCCTTGGATTGCCAGGATATTACCGGAGATTCATTCCTAATTTCTCCCGGATATCAGCACCGATGACGACCTTGACCAGGAAGGGGAAACCCTTCATGTGGACAGAAAAGTGCCAACATGCTTTTGAACAGCTGAAACAGAGTTTGACGAGCACCCCAGTCTTGAGATTGCCAGAGGAGGGTGTCGAGTACATAGTTTTCTATGAAAGATCAGGGACCGGGCTCGGCTGTGTCCTGATGTAGCGGCATGCAGTGATTTCTTATGGTTTGTGCCAGCTTAGGCCACATGAGCAGAACTATGCGACCCATGATCTCGAGTTAGCAGCAGTAGTCTTCACATTAAATATGTGTTGACACTACCTTATGGGCGAATGGTTTATTGTTTACTCTGACCACAAGAGACTCAAGTACATCTTCTCACAGAAGGATCTGAATCTGAGGCAGAGGCGTTGGATATAGTTCCTCCAGGACTATGATTTTAAGATCATCTATACTCCTGGAAAGGGGAACAAGGTGACAGATTCTCTTAGCAGAAGACCGAGCTCACAGCTGTTGAGTGAGGTGACACAACAGTTAGCCACATTACAGTTATCCTTCATGGATGGAGAGGATACAGATTACCTACAGTCAATGGTTGTCACCCCTACACTCTTACAATGAGTTAGGGAGGCACAACTTGGAGATGTCGACTGTGTGTCTTTACATGCTCAGTTATCCACAGGACATGCTCCTGATGGATATTCGCAAGGTGGGGAGCACGTACTTCTTTTCAGAAGACGCACTGTTGTACCAATGGAATTTTAGGAGGAGGTCCTGAGGGAGTTTCATACATCCCCTTTGGCAGTACATCCTGGAGTGGAAAAGATGTACCAGGACCTCCGACGACAGTTCTGGTGGTCAGGCATGAAGAAGGCAGTAGCAGAGTTCGTTTCTCGATGCCTCACATGCCAGCAGGTGAAGGCTGAGCACCAGGTTCTAAAGGGATTAGCTCACCCCTGGAAGTCCCAGAGTGGAAGTGGGATGGAATATAGATGGACTTCATGATGGGATTACCGCGGATGTCCAAGGGGCATGATTCCATCTGGGTGATCGTTGACCGACTCACCAAGTCGGCCCACTTCTTAGCTATCAGGGAGCAGAGTTCTGTAGAGAGCTTGGGACACCTCTACGTGCAGGATATAGTTCGGATTCATGGGGTTACCTCAACTATAGTCTCAAACCGAGATGCCTGCTTCACATCCCAGCTGTGGAAGGGAATGTAGGAGACTTTTGGGACTCTGTTATACTTGAGAACATCGTTTCATCCCCAGACGGATGGTCAGATGGAGAGGACCATTCAGGTTCTAGAGGATATGTTATGAGCCTGTATCTTGGACTTTGGTCGTAGTTGGGAGGACCACCTACCACTGGTGGATTTTGCGTACAAAAACAACTACCACTCCACCATTGGTATGACACCGTTCGAGGCCTTGTATGGGAGACCCTGCCGGTCACCGCTTTGCTGGACCGACCCCGGAGAGTCAGCACTCATGGGTCCAGATTTAGTGCGAGCTACCACAGAGAAGGTGCAGATCATCTGAGAGTGAATGAAGACTACCTAGAGCCGGCAGAAGTCTTATATTGACAGATGACGAAGACCTCTGGAGTTCGAAGAGGGAGACCACGTCTTTCTTCGGGTCTCACCTCGACGAGGGTTCCAGAGATTTGGACGAGGTGGCAAGCTATCTCCGAGGTTTATTGGACCTTTCCAGATTTTTAGCGGAGTTGGCGAGGTGGCCTACCACCTAGCTCTACTGCCATAGTTGCATTGGGTACATGACGTCTTCCACGTGTCGCAGATATGGAGGTACGTGCATGACCCATCACACGTCATCGACTGGGGCGAGCTGGACATTAAGGATGGATTAGCCTTTGCTAAGTACCCAGTGGAGATCAATGATCGACATGAGAGGATCCTTTGTGGATGATCGATTCCCTTAGTGCACGTATGATGAAGCGTTGTCGTGTGCGCTCTCAAAAATATTTATACTAAGTGCAACACAGTGGCTGACCTAGGTCGTTCTCTTGAGGAGATTTTGTGGTTAATAAATCACTACTTCTAGTCCACCTAATATAATTCTTTTTTTTGTTTAATATTTTATGAAATAAATTTAATTTAATAAAATAAATGAAATTCATAAATCAGAAGAAACTAAAATTTAATTCTAAATTACCATGCAATGCTAAACAGAATGTAATTAGGGAAGAAAGGAAGTTCTCCTGAGAGAATATTCAGGGAGCACCTTCATTGTCCAGTTTCAAATATTCTTAGTGTACACACTCCATCATATGTGTGTACACCTTATTCTACACCGGTTATGAATGAAAAGTCTACTTAACGATCGCCAAGCACACCTTCCATCCACCTCCTCAATCGAGGGAAAATGGTTGTAGATTAAGAAGTTAATCTTTAGACAACCACAGTGAGGATTACACCCACTATAAATTATCCTTAAAATTAACTCAAAGAATATTAAAAACATGGTCTTGGGTTCAAGAACCTGATTACTCCCTCAGGATATTCCTCGGATTAGTTACTCATGATCATGAGTACTATAGTTCACAATGGTAAGATGAGAGGAAGAGAAGAGGGTGAATCAGTGGACACAAAAATAAAAACAATGCATGAATTTATTAGAAATATAAATTACAATTTAAAACTAAAAATAAAGAAATAAAATAAAATAAAAAGAAAGGGGGAAGATTTTTGGCCGACCTCCCTCGGTGGATATCTCCTCCTTGGTGCCTTGAAGGAATGGATGGAGAATGGGATGATTTGAGAGGGTGGAGCTCTCCTCCTTTTATAGCCAGAATTTGTCCCCCGGAGGTTGACGCATTTTATCCCCATTAAATGACATCTTCACGCATTGATACCTTCTTAAATATTGTTCATAATACCCTTTTCCATGTTCCCTCAAAATCTCAGCAGATTTGGACATGTATTACAAGAGTTATGGCTGTTTTACTATGATAATTTATTCTATTTAGTCAGACTCTCCAAAACGAAATCCTCCGGATTAGGGTGATTTAATGACCCCATAAACGGCCAATTCACTCAGTTATTCATTCATAAAAGATTCTCAAAAACTCCTTTTGTATCCACCCACCGAATTTCAGAAGCTTTGGGCCCACCATGGATGAGTTATAGATCCCACACCAAAACTAGGCAGAACTGAAAATAGTTTTCTTTCTCCCACTTGTGAGCTTCTTTTGAGCTTCCATATGACATATTCAGATTTTATTCTAAAAATAGTAAATAAATACCTGGATGTGTATAATCTTTAAAAGAAAGAATTTTTCAATTTTTATCAGTGTAGATAATGTTATGGGTAAAATACCGAAATAATTTAAAACTGTTAAAAATCCAAAATGGCCAATTTTTACTATTCAGCTCAAAATAACACTAAAACCTAAAAACATGACAATTACCCATCCAATAACACTTTTGTGCGATTATAAAAAATAATTTACAGTATAAAATATATGAAAATTTGAGCTTCATCACTCCCCCACACTTAAACATTGTACTCCTGGGCAATCATCTTACATCCAAATCAAAATCCACACAACGATCAAAAATGAGAAAATATCAATGATTTTATCCAAAATAGAATTCCATCATGTCTCATATATGAATAATAATTCTCTATTATTTTCATTTCAATAACTAAAATTTGTTCAACCTCATAAATCAATCCATGACCCAATCACAACCTACCTCACATTGAATTTTATGTCACTCTTCACTCATAAGAAATTGAATCGAGAGTTATACTCATACTTGAAAATCGCATGTATCACCATAGGTTTGTGAAAATTCTCATTTATCCACAGCGTGAAACATGAAAATGAATTTAATCATGAGGGATTTAATTAATGGTTCAAATGATTCTCTGGCTTAAGGTTGGTGGGAAAATTATTGAAAAATGTTCCAGGCTAAAAAGAGGAGGTTGGGTTTTTAAGTACAATGCATGATTAAATCAAGTGAAAACACATGAAATTACTCACTCAACCCCACTTAAAAATGTGATAAACAACACAACTCACTTTTTATGACATGGTAAATGAGCCAATAAGTGATTATAATGAAGTATATCATCTAAGTTCTCCTCTCTTTTTTTCAAAGATCTAGAAAGGCACAACTTTATTTTCTTTTTTCTTTTTTTTTCAATGAGGATGAGCTGAAAATTGAATACAATGAAGGAATGAAAATTCATGACCTTGATTTTTGAGAGGGACATGAGTCATAAAATAATGTAAAATGAGGAATTCAAGCTCATCTCCATTTTTTTTCTTTTCTTTTTTTGAAGGAGAAATGGATGAAACAAATTAAGCACAATGAAATGATGACACATGCCCAATTCTCTTATTATCCACATCCCAAAATATTTAAACACACTTCACACTACCCATATATGATACACATCCTAATGAACACACACGAAAGGCCATTCCCCCACACTCAAACTTGAAATATCCATGAAAATATACTAAAAGTGTGGGTAGGTAAGGAAAAATTGGCTTGTAATGTGGCTTAAACCTATAAGGAAATTCATGGAATCTAAGGGATTATGAAGGATAAATGTAAAGGTGGGTCTCAAGATAAAATGTGGCCAGCCAAAGAGATGCCTCAATCATTTAAAATACATTCCATGAAATCCAAAGCTTCGAAATAGAATATTCACAAATTCTGGTTCTCACACAATATTCAAGTTTCCCTCAAGAAAGTGTGGGTATTAGGAAGAATATGTAAAAGTGGTTTAGAATACCTCACAGGATTGGAAAAAAATATTTTGAGTCAGTTGTTTCATGGTCATGGATTTCAAAAATCAGTCAAACTCATAAAAATGATTGATAATCCAATTCAAGAAAATGTTTTCACATCAACATTCATTTAAAATACATTATTTCAAAAATCATTTCAACTCTTTCAAAATAAATTGATGTGTGAAAAGTGATAAGAATATTCATTAAAGTTCAAAAATCCTAAAAAAATGAAAATAACACAAGAAGAACTAAGAAGGTTGACACTCCCCCACACTTAAATTTTTCTACCCCTTATTTCAACTCAACAAAATATAAATATAAAGGTAGAAAATCAAAGGGAAGGAAAGATACAACCTGACATTATTTTAGAGGTGGATGCCTTGAGTTAAGCTTCTAGAATCAGCCACTTTAAAACTACAAGAAAGTAATGAAAATACATAAGAAAAATAAATAAAAAGAATAAGAAAGGGAAAAGAAAAGAGATAATGCTTGGTTTAGACCCCCAAGCAGGTGCTAGGTTTTTACTGCCTGTAGTCAGGCAGTTTCAGTGGATTATCCCCAATCAAAAGGTGGGTGTGGTTTCTTTGAGATGAACCACCACATGTGAGTTTTCCCGATATCCATGAGTAAAACCTGAAAGTAGATAACCCCAAATAAGATAAGAATGTTCTCATACCCCAAGAAATAATATAGATAGAATTTAAGATCTAGAGTGGGTGGGAATAGAAAATAGGAGTGCTCCCTGTGAACTTTTATGGTGTCCTCCTCCATATGATATGAAATTTGATGTATAGGAGGTAGTCACACCACCACCAGATTCTCCGACTCTTCTTCCTCAATCACCACCACTTTGGTGGTCTTATCATCAACATCCAAGGCCCGATCCATTTGTTCTATATCCAAAATCTCAGGAAAGGAGAAGTCATAAAACAATTCAGTTTGAATAAAATTAAAACATGACGAATCAATAAAGAAATATTCCCTTTCAAGTAAGTCAGCTTGGAAATTTATTTCTTCTGATAGGACCATTGGCAACTCCAACTCAGAAGGTGCATATTCTTCTTCATCTTCCAAAGCAAGAGTGAGGTCAAAAGGTACAGATTGTTCAATATCAAGCATGGTAAGATCATGTTTCAAGTTATCTTCAACAAAGTTATTCCAAGATTCTTCCAAAAAATGTTGACCTCCCATCAGCGCATCAGTTAGAATGTGTACTTTTAGGACCTCCTCGAGCAATGGTTGAGTGTGAGATGATGTGATTATTTCTTTTAGTATATCTTTCTCACCCACCTCAGGTTCTTTAACATAAAAAATTATTGGTGAAATCAATTCCACCACTCGTTCTGGTTCCAGTTTTGGCTCAGGTTCAAATTGCTCTTGGGATGTGCGTACATATTCAGCAATCCATTCTATTTGGGTCTCAAGTTTTTGAACTTTATCACTAATCCTATGAAATTTAGCATCAAGTTCATTGCAAACATTTTCTGGCACATGATATTGTTCCGTCCATGAATAAAAATTTGAATTGAAGGACATCATGAACAAAGAATATTTTTTTTAGTTTTTGAAATTTATGATTTTGTTGTTGTTTTTTTTAATGAAAGAAAAATTATTTACACAATGTGAATAAAAATTATTGAATTAAAACTACTTGTCTCCTCGGAAATGGTGCCAATTTGACGAAGCGTTGTCGTGTGCTCTCTCAAAAATATTTATACTAAGTGCAGCACAGTGGCTGACCTAGGTCGTTCTCTTGAGGAGATTTTGTGGTTAATAAATCACTACTTCTAGTACACATAATCTAATTCTTTTTTTTATTTAATATTTTATGAAATAAATGTAATTTAATAAAATAAATGAGTTTCATAAATCAGAAGAAACTAAAATTTAATTCTAAATTACCATGCAATGCTAAACAGAATGTAATTAGGGAAGAAAGGAAGTTCTCCCGAGAGAATATTCAGGGAGCACCTTCATTGGACAGTTTCAAATATTCTTAGTGTACACACTCCATCATATGTGTGCACACCTTATTCTACACCGGTTATTAATGAAAAGTCTACTTAACGATCACCAAGCACACCTTCCATCCACCTCCTCAATCGAGGGAAAATGGTTGTAGATTAAGAAGTTAATCTTTAGACAACCACAATGAGGATTACACCCACTATAAATTATCCTTAAAATTAACTCAAAGAATATTAAAAACATGGTCTTGGGTTCAAGAACCTAATTACTCCCTCGGGATATTCCTTGGATTAGTTACTCATGATCATGAGTATTATAGTTCACAATGGTAAGATGAGAGGAAGAGAAGAGGGTGAATCGGTGGACAAAAAATTAAAAACAATGCATGAATTTATTAGAAATATAAATTACAATTGAAAACTAAAAATAAATAAATAAAATAAAATAAAAATAAAGGGGGAAGATTTGTGGCCATCCTCCCTCGGTGGAGATCTCCTCCTTGGTGCCTTGAAGGAATGGATGGAGAATGAGATGATTTGAGAGGGTGGAGCTCTCCTCCTTTTATATCCAGAATTTGTCCCCCGGAGGTTGACGCATTGTAGCCCCATTAAATGACATCTTCATGAATTGAGACCTTCTTTAATGTTGTTCATAATACCCTTGGACGTGTCCCCTAAAAATCTCAGCGGATTTGGACATGTATTCCAAGAGTTATGGCCGTTTTACTCTGAGAATTTATTCTATCTAGTCAGACTCTCCAAAACGAAATCCTCCGGATTAGGGTGATTTAATGACTCCATAAATGGCCAATTAACTCGGTGATTCCTTCATAAAAGATGCTTCGAAACTCCTTTCGCATCCACCCACTGAATTTCAGAAGCTTTGGGCCCACCATGGATGAGTTATGGATCCCACACCAAAACTAGGCAGAACTGAAAATAGTTTCCTTTCTCCCACTTGTGTGCTTCTTTTGAGATTCCATATGGCGGATTCAGCTTTTAGTCCAAAAATAGTAAATAAATCCATGGATGTGTAAAATATTTAAAAGAAATAATTTTGCAATTTGGATCAGTATAGATAATGTTATGGGTAAACTACCGAAATAATTTAAAACTGTTAAAAATCCAAAATGGCCAATTTTTACTATTCAGCTCAAAATAACACTAAAACCTAAAAACATGACAATTACCCATCCAATAACACTTCTGTGGGATTATAAACAATAATTTACAGTATAAAATATATGAAAATGTGAGCTTCATCACTCCCCCACGCTTAAACATTGCACTCCTGGGCAATCATCTTACATCCAAATCAAAATCCACACAACGATCAAAAATGAGAAAATATCAATGATTTTATCCAAAATAGAATTCCATCATGTCTCATATATGAATAATAATTCTCTATTATTTTCATTTCAATAACTAAAATTTTTTCAACCTCATAAATCAATCCATGACCCAATCACAACCTATCTCACATTGAATTTTATGTCACTCTTCACTCAAGAGAAATTGAATCGAGAGTTATACTCATACTTGAAAATCGCATGTATCACCATAGGTTTGTGAAAATTATCATTTCTCCACAGTGTGAAACATGAAAATGAATTTAATCCTGAGGTATTTAATTAATGGTTCAAATGATTCTGTGGCTTAGGGTTGGTGGGAAAATTATTGAAAATGTTCCAGGCTAGAAAAAGGAGGTTGGGTTTTTAAGTACAATGCATGATTAAATCAAGTGAAAACACAGGAAATTCCTTACTCAATCCCACTTGAAAATGTGATAAACAACACCACTACCTTTTTATGACATGGTACATGAGACAATAAGTGATTATAATGAATGATATCATCTAAGTTCTCCTCTCTTTTTTTCAAAGCTCTAGAAAGGCACAACTTTATTTTCTTTTTTCTTTTTTTTCATGGAGGATGAGCTGAAAATTGAATACAATTAATGAATGAAAATTCATGCCCTTGATTTTTGAGAGGTACATGAGTCATAAAATAATGTACAATGAGGAATTCAAGCTCATCTCCATTTTTGTTTCTTTTCTTTTTTTGAAGGAGAAATGGATGAAACAAATTAAGCACAATGATATGATGACACATGCCCAATTCTCTTATTATCCACATCCCAAAATATTTACACACACTTCACACTACCCATAAATGATACACATCCCAATGAACGCACACGAAAGGCCCTTACCCCACACTCAAACTTGAAATATCCATGCAAAAATACTAAAAGGCGGGTAGGTAAGGAAAAATTGGCTTGTAATGTGGCTTAAACCTATAAGGCAATTCATGGCATCTAAGGGATTACGTAGGATAAATGTAAAGGTGGGTCTCAAGATAAAATGTGGCTAGCCAAAGAGATGCCTCAATCATTTCAAATACATTCCATGAAATCCAAAGCTTCGAAATATAATATTCACAAATTTTGGTGCTCACACAATATTCAAGTTTCCCTCAAGAAAGTGTGGGTATTAGGAAGAATATGTAAAAGTGGTTTAGAATACCTCACAGGATTGGAAAAAAATATTTTGAGTCAGTTGTTTAATGGTCATGGATTTCAAAAATCAGTCAAACTCATAAAAATGATTGATAATCCAATTCAAGAAAATGATTTCACATCAACAATCATTTAAAATAAATTATTTCAAAAATCATTTCAACTCTTTCAAAATAAATTGACGTGTGAAAAGTGATAAGAATATTCATTAAAGTTCAAAAATCCTAAAAAAATGAAAAGCACACAAGAAGAACTAAGAAGGTTGACACTCCCCCACACTTAAATTTTTCTACCCCTTATTTCAACTCAACAAAATATAAATATAAAGGTAGAAAATCAAAGGGAAGGAAAGATACAACCTGACATTATTTTAGAGGTGGATGCCTTGAGTTAAGATCCTAGAATCAGCCACTTTAAAACTACAAGAAAGTAATGAAAATACATAAGAAAAATAAATAAAAAGAATAAGAAATGGAAAAGAAAAGAGATAATTCTTGGTTTAGACCCCCAAGAGGGTGCTAGGTTTTTACTGTCCCTAGTCACGCAGTTTCAGTGGATTATCCCCAATCAGAAGGTGGGTGTGGTTTCTTTGAGATGAACCACCACATGTGAGTTTTCCCGATATCCATGAGTAAAACCTGAAAGTAGATAACCCCAAATAAGATAATAATGTTCTCATCCCCCAAGAAAGAATATAGATAGAATTTAAGATCGAGAGTGGGTGGGAATAGAAAATAGGGGTGCTCCCTGTGAACTTTTGTGGTGTCCTCCTCCATATGATATGAAATTTGATGTATAGGAGGTAGTCGCACCACCACCAGCTTCTCCGTCTCTTCTTCCTTGATCACCACCACTTTGGTGGTCTCATCATCAACATCCAAGGCCCAATCCATTTGTGCTATATCCAGAATCTTAGGAAATTAGAATTTAGAAAACAATTCAGTTTGAATAAAATTAAAACATGATGAATCAATAAAGAAATCTTCCCTTTCAAGTAAGTCAGCTTGAAAATTGATTTCTTCTGATAGGACCATTGGCAACTCCATATCAGAAGGTGCATCTTTTTCTTCAGCTTCCAAAGCAAGAGTGAGGTCAAAAGGTACTGATTGTTCAATATCAAGCATGGGAAGATCATGTTTCAAGTTATCTTCGACAAAGTTATTCCAAGATTTTTCCAAAAAATGTTGACCTCCCATGAGTGCATCAGTTGGAATGTGTACTTCTAGGACCTCCTAGAGCAATGGTTGAGTGCGAGATGATGTTATTATTTCTTTTAGTGGATCTTTCTCACCCGCCTGAGGTTCTTTAACATAAAAAATTATTGGTGAAATAAATTCCACCACTCGTTCTGGTTAAGGTTCGGATTTCTCTTGGGATGTGTGTACATATTCAGTAATCCATTATATTTGGGTCTCCAGTTTTTGAACCTTATCACTAATCCTATGAAATTGAGCATCAAGTTCATTGTAAACATTTTTTGGCACCTAATATTGTTCAGTCTATGAATAAAAATTTGAATTGAAAGACGTCATGAACAAAGAATATTTTTTTTAGTTTTTGAAATTTATGATTTGTTGTTGTTTTTTTAATGAAAGAAAAATTATTTACACAATGTGAATAAAAAATAGTGAATTAAAACCACTTGGCTCCCCGGAAATGGTGCCAATTTGATGAAGTGTTGTCGTGTGCGCTCTCAAAAATATTTATACTAAGTGCAGCACAGTGGCTGACCTAGGTCATTCTCTTGAGGAGATTTTGTGGTTAATAAATCACTACTTTTAGTACACCTAATATAATTCTTTTTTTGTTTAATATTTTATGAAATAAATTTAATTTAATAAAATAAATGAAATTCGTAAATCAGAAGAAACTAAAATTTAATTCTAAATTACCATGCAGTGCTAAACAAAATGTAATTAGGGAAGAAAGGAAGTTCTCCCGAGAGAATATTCAGGGAGCACCATCATTGGCCAGTTTCAAATATTCTTAGTGTACACACTCCATCATATTTGTGCACAAATTATTCTACACTGGTTATGAATGAAAATTCTACTTAACGATCGCCAAGCACACCTTGCATCCACCTCCTCAATCGAGGGAAAATGGTTGTAGATTAAGAAGTTAATCTTTAGACAACCACATTGAGGATTACACCCACTATAAATTATCCTTAAAATTAACTCAAAGAATATTAAAAACATGGTCTTGGGTTCAAGAACCTGATCACTCCCTCAGGATTTTCCTTGGATTAGTTACTCATGATCATGAGTATTATAGTTCACAATGGTAAGATGAGAGGAAGAGAAGAGGGTGAATCGGTGGACACAAAAAGAAAAAGAATGCATGAATTTATTAGAAATATAAATTACAATTGAAAACTAAAAATAAAGAAATAAAATAAAATAAAAAGAAATGGGGAAGATTTGCGGACGGCCTCCCTCGGTGGAGATCTCCTCCTTGGTGCCTTGAAGGAATGGATGGAGAATGGGATGATTTGAGAGGGTGGAGCTCTCCTCCTTTTATAGCCAGAATTTGTCCCCTGGAGGTTGACGCGTTGTAACCACAATAAATGACATATTAACTCATTGAGCCCTTCTTAAATGTTGTTCATAATACCCTTGGACGTGTTCCCTCAAAAGATTAGTGGATTTGGACATGTATTCCAAAAGTTATGGCCGTTTTACTCTGAGCATTTATTCCATCCAGTCGGACTCTCCAAAACGAAATCCTCCGAATTAGGGTGATTTAATGACCCCATAAACGGACAATTCACTCGGTTATTCCTTCATAAAAGATGATCCAAAACTCCTTTTGTGTCCACCCACCGAATTTTATAAGCTTTGGGCCCACCATGGATGAGTTATGGATCCCACACCAAAACTAGGCAGAACTGAAAATAGTTTTCTTTCTCCCACTTGTGAGATTCTTTTGATCTTTCATATGGACGATTCAGCTTTTAGTCCAAAAATAGTAAATATAGACCTAGATGTTTAGAATTTTTAAAATAAATAATTTTTCAATTTGGATTATTGTAGATAATGTTATGGTCAAACTACCAAAATAATTTAAAACTGTTAAAAATCCAAAATGGCCAATTTTTACTATTCAGCTCAAAATAACACTAAAACCTAAAAACATGACAATTAACCATCCAATAAAACTTTTGTGGGATTATAAAAAATTATTTACAGTATAAAATATATGAAAATGTGAGCTTCATCAGCATCCGATGACAACACGAGAATCTTCATGAGAGCACATGGGAGCGGGAGACCCAGATCCATGCCCAATACCCACATCTTTTTGAGTAGCCCTTGTTTTGGCTTTTCGGGGATGTAAATCCCCAAGGTGGGGAGAATTAAATGTCTTGAATTTTCTGTTTATTTTTTTTTAAATATTAAATGGAATTATTTAGAGACCGGGCGTGAAGATGACACATCATTCCGAGGTCCAATGAGCTTGGAATGGTGGTTTGAACTTTTTAAGTTAAGTGAGTCGGCACTTGTGCGTGGTTGTGGAAGTTTCCAAACGGATGCCTGGATTAAAAATCTGAGCACACCGTTGTGTCCGGGATAATGAATTTACCTTAGAATGAGGCTAACCTTGACCGGCGTGGGTTGAGGGAAAAAGTTAATTTTCAGACGTTTTAATAATAAAATAAAATAAAATATAAATATAAATGTTTATTTTATTTTATGGAAACAACCACTACAGCGTGTTAAAAAGGAAGATGTTTCTTTAATTTAATGTTTTATCATAATGGAAGATAAATGGATAGTTGGACTCTTTAATACACATTGACGGGACGTCTGTTTCCTTAGCTAAAGGTGCGTCATAATGACTCAAGATCAGACAAGTAGGAGTCATTAATATCGCCGTGTAATTAAGTGCCAATCTTGTTTCCCCTTTAAAGGGGTGAACAATTGTTGATCGTTGGTGATGTTTGATAGGAACCTCTGCCAAATCCGTGGTGCGTAGGAGCAAACTCTCGGTGACGAACGACGATAGATCGAAGTCGAGAATCGCTACGCCAACAACGTTGAAGGATCTCGATGACAATGAAAACGTGACACCTTCATCAACGATCAATCCTTTAAAAAGGTAGGGGTTTCTTATTTCAATTCCATTTCCCTGTTTTTGAGTTTAAACCATGAACACGGATCAACCAGGAACAAGTTGATCCGTTGATTCGTGCGTTCTTGCGGGAGGGATTTCTTTGGGATGGTTTCGGGGAAATTGATCCATGCTTTATGTTGTTGTTGATTCTTTCTCCGTTTAAACCTATTAACGGGAGTGGACCAACGCTGTGAAAAACAAAGGTGGAGGTTCGTTCCTCAATTTGTTTATTTGGTTTTCTTCCTCCTTCTTTCCTCGCGCGTTCATCGCATTCTTCGTAGGGCGAAGAACAACAGATCATTGCGCATCCGTTCTGTGACGCAACGATCCCAAATTGAAGGTTCAACATCGAAACGAACTTGTGGAGGCGTGGTGATGATGATGGACAACGAATTAGACCGGATCGGAAAGAGCGTTCTTTGAGAGTTCTTCATGCGGGAAGATCAAAACACGTTTTCAGAGCTAATCGGAGGCCTGAAAACACTGAAAGCGGATTCGTGGCATCGGGGAAACCAAAACTTGAAGGTTTAGTGGCGATCAAATGGCTGGATCAACATCGGAGCAGCACGGGAGGTGCGCTGGCGAAGAGCGTCGTTGCTAGGAATTTCTAGAATACACGGCGTGTACTTCCGAAGAACATGCCGTGTAGTACTGGTGGCGACGACTAGGGTTTTGGGGTCAAAGAAGAATCACACGGTGTGTGACCCTAGTCACACGGTGTGTTGGACCTTCCCCAAAGCTCAGCGTGTACTTTGGGTAGTACACGGACACGGGATGATCTACACGGCTTCAGGCGACACGACATGTAAAACTTGGCAGAAGCGGCTACGCGGGACTCGGCATGCATCTTGGGGATACGCAGACACGGGATGTAGTACATGGCCGTGTACTCCATCACCCAGCTAGGTGAGGCTAGAAGCACGGGTCACCCCATGTACAGATTACACAGGTAGGAGTACACGGGTTGATGACCGTGTACGAGCACATGGACAAAGTACACGGATCCAACCCGAGTTACCCAGACACGGCGTGTACACCTTACTACATGCTGTGTACTTAGTTTTTCCTACACGAACAACCTATGACACGGGCCATTGTACACGGGCAGTACTCGGGGTCAGACAACACGACGTGTATCTTTTCTACACGCCATGTACTTTTTAGAAAACGGTATTGTCCTTTCGTTCACCGTACCTTGGACATATTTCGTTTGGGTTAGTGCCCATTATTCTCGTTCCCCTAAAGGTTAGGCATCATTTACCACTCAGGAGTATGATCCCTTCAGCACTACTTTCTGTGATAGAGTCAAGCATCCATCCGAGAGGCCCAGATCGAGATCCTCTATCCATTCTTGACCCTAGGTAGAGTCAGGTATCGATGTGACCAACCTTACCAGGCATTGATCCTCTACCTAGCTGGTGTATCACCTAACTAGTGAATTCGGATGAGTCGTGGTATCCGCCATGGCCCTGGCAGTGATCCTCATCTGTGTATCATGATCTTTCCCACTCAGGAGTGTGTCTCCCGTAATGAGTGCTTCTATCTATCATAACCTTTCCACTTAGGAGTTTGTCTCCCGTAATGAGTGTATCCATCTCTCATGATAGTTCCCGACAAACAAAACTTCTCGAATGGACATCATCAGAGCTATAAGACTCATGGAGTGTGTTCTCCTGGAATCGAGTGCATCACAGAATCTTCGAACAAAATCCCTTATGGGGGTATGTGTTTGTGTGACTTGTCTCTAGACCACGGGTCTGGGTTTTGAGTATATCTGGTTTGTTCTATATGTTCTGTAGATATATATTGTGCATAGATGACTTTAACTTTACTTTGTGTATTGCTTTGTGGTTTTAGGGATCCTCTACTGAGTATTGTTATACTCACCCCTGCACGGGCTTTGCCCGCACGTCTGGTGTCTTGTGCAGACAAGCAGCCTTTCGACAGAGTCCATGGAAGACCAGGACAGGACAGAGCTTTCTGAGTTCCCTACGGGTCGAGGCGTTCCTACGGCTATGAGCAGCAGTCCCAATACCTTTTGTGCTTACAGTTTGGACTTTACAGTTTTCAAACTCTTGTTTGTTTTCTTTTTGGTGGGCTTGTATTTTTTGGCCTAGTTTAATTTTATAGTACTCTACCTTTCATCGTACTCTGTTGGTTGGGTTTAGTTGTATACATGCATTCTTTTTTTCTTAGTGGTTTTTACATTTTAGCATTTGTGGGCTTAGAGATCTGTGCGTGTGTACATGTACATAGGCAATGCCTCCCATGTTAGTAATATGCCTACTCGGTGCTAGTCACCAGCCCCTAGCCTATTGGAGGGGGGCTTGGGGAGTCCCGGCATGGGTCCCACTGGGACGGGTCGTGACATGATCTTTGGTTCTGTTAACGTGATTCATTTAATGGATCCCTATGCCAATGATAGTTTCGATCATGATGAGCCTAAGTTCCCTGTATCTAACAGAGGAATTAGAGGAAGAGACAGAGGTCTAGGATATAGAGGAAGACGTGGATATTCCAGAAGCCACTATTTCAATCCTACCCCTACTAGAACTATATATACAGTAGAAACTCGTGTCAAAGCCCTTCAGCAGGCTCAACAGGAACAAGAAAGTTCTTCCACACATGGAAGATTCGGTCCTGACACAGTTATTTTGGAGGACCAGTTAGAGGTTACACCTTCTTTCTCTTAGAAAATAGATAGACCTAGTCGGTCTAATATACCTAAGCCAAGAGTGTTTCCAATTACTGCCCCGATACGGGATGCATCTACTTACAAAGCATAAACTTCCAAGGCACCTGAAAAACCACATTTTCATGATGGGAAACACAGACATTTGGACCAAAAGTATGATGTCTTGAAAAATTTGGCCCAAGTACCAGCTAAGTTATCAATTCTGGATGCCTTGAATCTATCAAAAGATCTTCGGGAGGTGCTTATTGAGGCTTTGTCAAGTCATCAAGAATTCAAAACTGAAATTTTTGCGGCTGAGGTCTACCGTATAGAGAATGATCCTGGAGAATTCCATGCGGTGATATCTTTTATAGATGAAGATGAAGATGATGTTGTACATGGACATATCAGACCTTTGAATCTATCTGGAAAAGTCAATGACATATACATCCGATGAGCTTTCATTGATAATGGATTAGGAGTCAACCTCATTCCTATTCGTACACTTAATCGATTGGGCCTCACCGAATCTGATTTATCTCCTTCTACTTTGATGTTTCAAGGATATGATAAGAATGAACAAGAACCTATGGGAAAGATTACACTCAGAATTCAGTTTGGAGACCTTGTTTCTAATTCATATTTCATGGTTGTTCGTCAGGACACAGCCTTCAACATTTTTCTTGGTAGACCTTGGCTACATCAACATGCGTTCGTACCTTCGTTATACCATCAATGTCTCAAATATTGTTTCAATGGTCAAATTAGGACATTGTATGGTGACAAGGCCCCATTCAAAACATGTGAATCTCAATACATTGAGGCAGAATTTTATCACATAGAGGGAAAGGAAAAATCCACAGCAAAGGAGGTCACCAAAATTAATGCTCCAAATGGTTTGGAAAAGATTCCAGTAAACCCATTCATACATGTGAGTACAAATTATGTGTTGTCTATTAGTCAAATTTATAGGATAGACCTAAATCCAAACACTCTTATGGAAACTTCCATAATGTCAATTACAAAAATCAAGCCAGACAACATGGGAGAAATTTTTGATTCGCCAAGCAATGATAAAAGCTTAAATAGAGAGGTCTTCATTTCATCTGCTTAAATCCAGCAATTCTATACTTCATCAACCAGGCCAGAAGAAGTTATAGCAATACCAGAGGAAAACAATGATTTCAATTCTCAATCCATCATCTTATCTCTATCACTCCAGGAAGACCCTTCATCATTAATAGGGTCAGAAATTACAGCCTCATCTTCAAGATGTTCAAATTTTAACATCTCCCCTGACCATGGAAATTCTGCTTCGTCATCTACTATGCAAGTAGAAACAGAAGAAGTAACACATATTGAAGAAGAAGAGGAAGATCTCAGGGATGCTCCTCCAGTATTTGAAGAGGGTATCTCTACCACTGTGGATGAACTCAGAGAAATAAATTTGGGTACAAAATAAGATCCACGCCCCACTTTAATTAGTGCAGCCATGACTCTTGAAGATAAAGAAATGTATACTTCATTTCTAAAGAAAAATTGAGATGTATTTGTTTGGAATTATACAAAAATTCTAGGTCTTAATCCTGATGTTTCCACTCATCATTTGTTTTTTTCAGAAGAACATTGAGGATTCAAGCAAGAAGCAAGAAGAACACACCCATGGTGTGTTTTTCTATCGGGTAATGCCCTTTGGCCTAAAGAATGCAGGTGCAACATATCAATGTGCCATGCACCATATCTTCAAACCCTTTTGAGGGAAATTTGTTGAATGTTATGTGGATGATTTGGAGGTTACATCTAGACAATGTTCTGATCACTTGGTCGATCTGGAAATCATATTCAACAAACTTCGACAAAATAATTTGAAGTTAAACCCCTTGAAATGTACTTTTGAGGTAACCTCAGGAAAAATTATCAGCTTTGTTTTATGACATAATGGTATCTAAGTTGATCCTGAGAAGAAAAAATCAATCCTTGACATGTCTTCTCCGTGAAATTTGAAGGAATTAAGAGGAATTCAAGGACACTTGGCCTATATTCGGCGTTTCATTGCCAATTTGGAAGGAAAGTGTTCACCCTTCACCAGATTAATGAAGAAGGGATTCACCTACTAGTGGACTGAAGAATGTCAAGAAGCATTCGATATGCTCAAAAAATATCTCTTTATTCCACTAGTATTAATGCCACCTGTTGAAGGAAGACCACTTATTCTCTATGTGACAGCTTTAGAGCGATCATTGGGTGCCTTCCTTGCCCAAAAGAATGATGTTGGGAATGAAAACAACCTTTACTATCTCATTCGGACTATGCTTGAGGCATAAACTTGATATTAAAGTATTGAAAAGTGCTGCCTAGAATTAATCTTTGTAGTTCAGAAATCGAGACACTACCTGCAACATCACGAGGTCCAATTGGTATCTCACAACAACCCGCTCAAATTTATCCTTAGTCGTCCAATGCTTACAAGATGTCCGGTAAGGTGGATAGTTATTTTGCAGCAGTTTGATATCCAATATATGTCTCAAAAGGAAATAAAGGGCCAAGTTCTGGCCTATTTCATTACTGAACACCCATCTGTAGAAGATACATCTTTAAATATTGAACTTCCTGATAAGGAATTCTTCTCTATTCAAGATAATACTCAAACATGAGAAATGTACTTTGATGGTGACTCCAGAAGTCCAATAGGGAAGAAAATGGAAGATCCTAAATTCAAAAAAGTTTGGTTAGGAATCGTGCTTATTTCCCCAGAAAAGGCAGTGCTACCATATTCCTTCTTATTTTCAGAAGGCGGTACAAACAATGAAGCAGAATATCAAGCTCTCATCGCAGGCTTGGAATTGGTGCTTTAGGCACAGGTGAATCACTTGAAGGTAAAAGGTGATTCAGATTTGGTAATCAAAGAAATCAATGGGGATTATTCCATCAGAAAGGAAGAGTTAATCCCTTTGTGTGATTAGGTCAGAGAGTTAATGGTGGAATTTCCCTCGGAACTGACATTTTCTTATGTCCCGTGATCACAAAATGCCCAAGATGATACACTGGTTAATGTAGCCACAACCCTGGAAGATCCAAATCAGGACGAAACAATCACCAGTATTGCCCACCATCATATAGTTTCACCTTTTTTTCAAATCAAAACAGAGGAAATCAATGAAATCAGTCCCATTTCTGAACCATATGGTCATACTACTGGATGGATGACACCTATCAGGTAATACCTTCAAAATGGAACACTCCCACCTGATAGAGCTGGGAAAGAACAAGTCCGATGACGTGTGGTCAATTTTACTCTTTATGATAGCCCAGATCACCAAAAAATTCTCTAAAAGAAAGGTTTTGATGGAATTATCTTCAGATGCATTGATGGTGAAGAGACAATGGCTATCATGAATGAAGTACATGCAGGAGTTTGTGGTGCCCACCAGTCTAAACATAGACTTTCTAGTCAAATTAGAAGGCTTGGATACTTATGGCCTTCAATGATGCAAGATTGTGTTGATTTCACTAAGAAGTGTCATTCTTGACAAGTATGTGACAAATTCATTCATCAACCCCTGAATTTGCTTCATACGGCTAAATACTCCTGTCCATTTGCTACATGGGGAATGGATGTAGTAGGACCTTATCCTCCAGCTACAGCTAAACAGTTTAAGTATATTCTTACTGCTACTGACTTCTTTTCCAAATGGAAAGAGGCAATAACTCTCGAATAAGTCAGTGCTAAAAGCATTGTTCGGTTTTTCAAGTCCAACATCATTACCAGATTCGGTGTTCCTCATACCATATTGACGGATAATGGCACTAACTTTTGTTCATCCGAGGTAAGAAAATTGTATCAAGAATATAATATCAAATCCAACCATTCATCTCAGTATCTTCCAGCAGCCAATGGTCAAGTATAGGCTTTCAATAAGACTCTTTCAAATATACTTCAAAAGATGGTGGATAAAGATAAGAATTCATGGACTGATAAACTTTTTCATGCTCTATGGGCTTATCAGACTACCACCCGCACTGCTACACGATCAACTCCATATTCATTGGATGAATTGGAACAACTAGATGAAAAAATATTGTGCACACTGCACCATTTAGAAGTCTATCAGAATCGAATAACATGAGCTTTCAATAAAAAAGTTCGTCTTCATTCATTCATTCAAGGAAAATTGGTATTGGTCCTCATAACCCCAATGATACTGGGAAAGAATCCTCCAAAGCTTGAGCCAAAGTGGGAAGGACCTTACTCAATACATAAGGTCTACTCCAATAGAGATTATTCTTTAATATCAATGGATGGAGAACTCATTACAAATCCAACCAATGCAAGATTCTTGAAGAAGTATTTTGTGTAACAAAAATACATCCATTTTCCTTGCTGCAGGACATTAAACTGCATAGCCCCCTCTATCATCCATCATGACGTTAAATTGTGTCCCCCTATCATCCAACGTGACGTTAAACTATGCATCATCCGAGCTGCAAGATGTTAAACTGCCAAGCACCCCATTTCTGTGACACGTGACATTAAACTGTGATCGCTGCATGCAAAATTGTCTTTAAACTCCATTTCCATACGTTCCCTGAGTAGCTAACCATGCATAATCCCCACACCATCCTTCGTGGCTGCATCTTTCATGAAACTATCATTAGGTCTGTTTCTGCCTCTTGTTTCTCACACTGAGCATGACTCACGTGAGCTTAGAGTAAGCTTCGACCATGACATCTTCTCTGGGATGCTAACCACGCTTAAGTCCCAACATCATCTTCGGGTCATTGTCCTCAAATACACCCTGATCGCCGAATCCCTCTCAATTGAACTACATGGACTTTTATCCTTTCCTCCTAGGCCAGGTACGTAGGCAGCCTCCTGAGGTTCAAGCCCGAAACCACTTTCTTCACATCAATTCACCTCCATCCCATATGATGTTGATCTGTGAAGCCCCTATCAACCATCTTATTCATATTAATTCACTTTCATCCTACATGACGTTAAACTGTGTACCTCCCATCGTCCTAGCTATATGACGTTAAACTATATAGTCCACCATTTTCCTTGCTGCAAGACATTAAACTACATATCACTGGTCCATGCATATGACCTTAAACTATTTGTACTTTTGTCCTGCATGACAATAAACTACAATAATCCCTGATACCCTCACTCGAGAGGAATCATCATTAACATGGTCTCCAACCATGTCATATTTTAAGAACTATGTATGGCTTGATTCTCATCCTTATGAGATACGTAGTGACACCCAAGTATTTAATCTTGGGTCTAGCCATAATTTTAATAAAGTTATATTTACCCCTCATATGTATGAACCAAATCTGTACAAAGGTTATTTCAAGAACTATGTGCATCTTGATTCCCATCATCATGGGATACATAGGAACACTCGAGCATTCCTCGAGTCCAGTCCTGATCCTTTGGGCCTAACCCCAAACTCCACTTTTGGTCCCTTGGATGAAAAGCCCCCCTGGGAGCACATGGTGTGATATGGAACACCCTGGTCTTTATTCACATTAGGTTTATAACAAATTCACAATGTGTCTCCCTCACTATGGTCTGAGCTCTATGACCCTAAACTAAGATCTTTAATGCTCTCGTCCTGCATAACGTTAAACTATATTTCAATAACTACGTGTGGCTTGATTCTCATCCTAATGAGATATGTAGTGACATCCAAAATATCAATTCAGGACCCAGTCACAACATTATACAAATAATATGCATGGTCAGCATTAGTCCTTGTATTTCCTTTATGCATTGGACAATTCCCATTTTTCATACTCCTAACCTTAAATAATTCCAGGTCTCCATAACCATTTTATTGACTTCTGGTCGCAAAATGTCTAATACCTAAGAGTTCTTTTGTCTGACTATGCAACACGTGCCCTTACGTGGCCTTGCATAAGTTGTCTACATAACGGACCTGTCAGCTAAAAGATGATACTATTTGACTATGCAGCTTATGCCCTAGTTGGCCCTGCATAATCAACCTCCATAATGGGTTTTTCAAGTAATGGTAACTTCATTCTTAGGAGAATTCTATTTTTTCCCTATTGATCTTAACGACATTATGTAGGGATCATAAAAAAAACTTCCATCCTTAACATATTTGTTCCATACTATTTTTCATGATCTGAAAGTATTCAAGTCTATGGTTTACATTTTCCTCATTCTCCATATGTTCAGAGAAATATGAAATAACCTTGGACCACTTGACCATATGTCGTATAATTTTTCTATCTCTGGTTTTAGTCATATGATTTAAAACCACATATACCTTTTTTTTCTCCTACGTTTGGGTCAGAACTTCGTAGAAGTCACAATCCTCCAATTATTTGACAATTTTGATTGGAAATATCCTCTCCATATTCAAGTACCTTTCTCCATAAAGCAGACTATATGATTTAGAAAATTTTAATCTCCATAAAACTTTCTTCGGCTTTTAGCAATAGAAAGTCAAATTTTTGAGAGTTCTTTTTCCCAACTATGCAGCATGTTCCCTTAGGTGGCCTTGCATAAGTTGTCTACATAATGGACATGTCATCCAAAAGATACTACTATTTGACTATGCAACATATTCCCTAGTTGTCCCTACATAATTCAGACCCCATAACGGGTTTGTCAAGTAGTGGTAACTTCATTCTTAGAAAAGACTTCCTCTAATGCCTTTTAGCTCTTTTCCCATGTCATTCCTTAGATTAAAAATTTCTCAAGTCACATTTTACAATTTCCCCCCTCCATATTTGAATATGGTAATATGTTTCCAAACAAATTATCAAGAATTGAGTCAATATTATCCATTCGGTCAAAGCTATTCGACCTTAAATATTATCCTTTTTATAGTCCAACACGTATGAATTTAAACTGACAATAACAAAAGACATGGTACTCATTAAATTGGGAACCTGTAAAGGGTAATCTGAACAAAAGTAGAGTCCAAGCTCGCTAAATGTACATTTTGTATTATTTAGGCAATATTGAGCAATTAAAAGATGCAAAGTTTGTGGGGTTGTTTATATAACCTTAGTAAAAATCAAACTATGTTTACTAGGCCCACTGGCTTAGGTAAAAATAAGATCAATTATCAAGAAAATGAAGGTACAGATGATTGAAGATGAACTTTTTTTCATTGATAAACAAGATTCGAAGAAAATCCACAGACTGGAGTCTATTCTCTTTTTTCAGAAATTACAGAAGACTTTCAACATGATTTCTCATCTATTTCACCAAATCTTGAGCTTCATTAGTAGCCACTTGAATTTCATTTACTCGACCAGATTCAATCTCTTCATCCCGACGAAGTGCTTCTTTGGCATCTGTGATGGATTTTATACCATCCGCTTGGACTTCTTCCAATGAATTATGAAGCTGGTCAAGCTCCCCAGTAACAACATCTAGCTCTTGATGAAAGTGAAACTTCTGTACAATATTCTCCTTGATCTTCTGCTTCAGTTCCTTCAGCTTTGCGGCATGATCAGCCTCAGCTCGGGACACTACATCCTGAAATTCACTGATATTGGTCAACAATCTAGCTCTGATCAGGTCTTGATGACACCTTTTCTCTTTCTACCTCCTTTGAATTACTTGTTTCACTGCGACATGAATTTCTTGATATCCAAAATCGCCAAGCCCCAACATGATGAACATGGATGAAAGTCTTGGAATTTTCAAAGGTAGCTCTTCAAGAGGCATCTCAGATATTATCTTCCATATATTTTGACATGCCTTGCGACGTGAGAATTGGAACGCCTTTTGAACCTATGGGTCTGATTCGACATCACTATCATAGGGAGGAACATAGTCTAGGATTAATGCACTTAAGGAAGTGTCCAGTTCTGCTCCTTCCCTTACCCTGGTTGCTTCACCTTCTGCTACTGTTTGGGCTAAGGCTAAGGCTTCACCTCTAGATCTATCCATTAAAGTTGACAGCCCGATTTGGTCAATTGGAAGTATGGTTAGTTTCAAAGGACAGTAAAAGTTGATTAATTTTCTTACAGGTTAAGTAAGCCATAAATATCATCATCTTTTACCTAACAGTAGATCAACAACTTATGAAGACTCCTCCCCATCTTTCCTAGATTCAACTAGATTTTCAGGATGGGTTTCAGGAGGGTTTGTCGTGCTAAGTTCCACCCGAGCCAGTGTTTCTGCAATAATAGGGTTGACATCAATGTGTACACCCCTTTAAAGTGTCATTGGTTCAACAGTTTCTTCAGATAGAACTATACATTTTTTAACCAAACATGGTTAGAAGTGTAATCATGAGAATATTAACAAGACAAATGATGAAACTCATGTCTAGTTGATTCTATAAATAGATCTCCAAAATCTTCTAAATCAAGTGGTAAATTAACATGTTCTAAAATTTCTTCAAAGGACATGCCAAGATTCATCATTTCATCAATGATGTCCCAGATCCCAGGTTAGTCTCACTAGTGGGAGCACTCGGAATGTCTTCTTCGTGACTTTCATCTAGCAATCTCTGACCCCGAATAGATTCTTCAAAGATAGTTGTGAGGTCAGCTTCAGTGGTTTCCAAATGTTCTAGTGCATGTGTTGAACCTAAAACATCACAAAATGGAAGTCAGTTGTTGTCTCATTTGAGGTTCTATGAAGTATTGTTAATTTACCAGAAGTATCTTCTCTCCTGGCATCAGAAATAGGAGCGGTGCTGGGAACAGACGTCGGCTCATCTGATCTCAGTATTTCTTCTGGAATAGCCGTTTCAGAAGGAACTTGTGGTTTTTCTACAACACCCTCTGTTTTACTCTGAGGATGGTCAGTCCTTTCCCTTAAAGGAGAAACTGAAGAATCCCCTACAATCCCAAGAAGTTTGAACACTTTTTCATTAGTTAAGATTCATGACTACCAGAAATACTTACCACTACTGATAAAGCGTTTGGTTGTGGTCTTCTTTCTTTGATGTCTTTGATTCTTGGCCTTTTTTGTTGGACTGGCGTCATCATCTCCAAAAACAGTTATCAAAGATAATGACGACCTTTATAACTCCTCATCCATGACTTGTTGGCCTGGAGATACTTCGCTCGACTCATAAGGAGATTCAGTGGCTCCAAGAGCGGTGCCACTAGGGCTATACCACGACAAAGGGATATCAGTGGTTCTTTCCTTTACAAGCTGCAGGGTGAAGAATATTATTTCCTTAAATAAAAAAACTTTGACTAAATTCAAATTGTCAAGCAAATAGAAATATAAAAAAAAACTTACATCTTCAGGAGCCACGTAATCACGCCACTCTTCATCTAATGAAGGACCAATCCCCTCAGTGGTACCACGGTCCATCATTTCCTTCACCCTCTTGGTGAAAGGAACTGACTCATCAGTGGCATATATGATCATTTCCATCTCTTTAATGTAAGCCCTCACTTCATTGGGGTTGTCCTCAAAATAGATGTTAGAGGAAGCCCGAAGATTCCCCACTCCAGGGATATGCAGCCCTTCACATAAGTTCATCTAGGCAGTTTCAGCATCACAATATAAACTCTTCCATGTATGAAAATCCTCTGGTCATAAATATTTGGAATGTGCACCAGAAGGCCACGAGGAGGGTCCCACAATCCGGGACTTCAACTTCTTCCCAGCTCCTGCAATCACAAATAAATGATAAGAAAATGAAACTTGTTACTCTTTAAAATAATGGCGACTAAATTGCCTCAATTATGTAACTCACCAGGAGTCGATGGAGTAGGTCTCTTGACTCTGGTAGGTGGATTATATCTGGCATGAGGTTGCTTTGACGCATTTCGAGCCTTATCATCCCCATCCTGGGAATTCGGTGAATCAGCACCAGGTGAGGAAGAGTCACCTTCCAAATGAAAAGATTCTTTCATAATGGTTCTCTTATTTATCCCCACCTGAGGGACCTACTGATTCAGTACCCCTTCAGGGTATGATGCTACCAGATCTCGACATACCATATAGTCAATTGACTTGCCGCTTCAACAGCTGGTAGATCAAATACCGCTCAGTCTTCTCCATAGATGTCAACAACCATAGTTGACGAGGAACCATTAGATGATTCTCTAACCTGACATGCACTAGAGGGGATACAGTAATTTGCTACAGACATTTGATTTGAAGTGAAAATCTATATGGAGAATAGGCCTCACATATAATCTCCTCGTCAATCCTCGTGGCCAGTGTACTATCTCAACATACTAGCATATATGCCCTTAACTCCAGGCTGGCAGTTCCATCATCAAAAAATCACCCTGTTGGTGGATTTCCATAAGGAAAGAAGTGAAACTCCTTGAATGTGCTCAGCCTTATTTTGATATCATAAGCGTTGAGGGATAAGGGAGAAATTCCAGAAAAGGCATGAACAGACGGCCAAAAATAACTTTTAGGAACCTGTACCCCACTTTGTACAACATATGTCCTGAAGTGGGTGGCGATCCATCCCCATAAAATTGGAATAGTCCCACTATTCTTAGAGGAGACTTACCCATATAAACATGAAATAAGCTCCTATGAATATTTTCCAAAACTGGGGTGGCCAACCCAACCGTCTTCCTTTCATCCAGCTTGGCTGCAACAACAAAGGTCCCTGGCCTCACACCTCCTTTTGAATCCTGATCTGGTAAAAGGTAAACACTAAGCCACAAGGCCAAAAACCTACCAGACGGGTCTTCACTGGAATTTTCTGGTTCACTTCATACCCCCACCTATCAAACTCTCCTACTTCCAAAGTTGGACGAAATGTGCCCAAATCACCCCTCTTTTCTGCTCTAGGGAAACTAGTAGGATGAGTGCAAGAAGGTACCTTCTCTGTATTCTTAATCAGAAACATGTCCATACACCCCTCTAGATGGATATCTTTTCTGGAGTGGGTTTTTGTGGTGGTGGTATTCTTAAGCTTGTAGAAAATTTTCATTAACTCTCGATCCAAAGCTGGAGTCTTCTTGGAATCATTCCAGGTCACCTTGGAGGGATGAATTCATCATACATATCTCCCAAAATTGGAGCCCTGAAATCTTGTAGACATCCCACAAACTGATGCATACTTCTCCATGAGTTAGATGGAAAGAATTCGTTTCCAGGCTCCAGTGGCTGATTAACTTCGAAAAATAGAGGGATAGTAATGCAGATACAACTCAGGTGTGTGAGGCTTCAAATCTGGAGCACATGGGCTATCATGCATTATGTATGCCTTCTATACTATCCCAGCATTGGCAAATGATCCTGCAACTGAGAAATTTTCCGAAGAGAAGTTGGTGTAGGTCTGAAACCATGAATGAGGGATATAATTATTTGCCTCTGGAACATTGACTCCTTACAGATGACCATGTCCATACAAAGGCAAGTAGATGCTCTGTGGGAAATTGGCATGATATTTCTTCAAGTACTTAGCCAAATATGGGAGAGTGATGTCGCAGATAACATAATAGTCATGGCCAATGACGTTCATCGTGTCATCTATTCTCTTGTTGTCCAACTCATCAGCTGATCCAATTCTTCTAGGAGCCATTGAATCTACACAAAGATAAAACAATACACTTTTAAGTAAGTAAAATGGAAAAGGTATTAAGGTGCACAAGTCCCAACTTGGCGTGCAAGTCAAACCGGTCGCGCAAGTTTTTCCGCCCTAGTCATGGTGCGCAAATCAAATACCTTCTATAGAAGCGTGACAAAATCCAGAAGGGAGATTTTCTGAGGATAGAAGCACGTGTGCGATAACGAAGCACCTGCACGACGAGAGCTCAAGTTGCTAGAAGCTAAGTGAGTTTGTGCAGGAGTGAGCCTATATATATAGGAGATCCAGACCACCTGCGCACCCCAGCATCTGCGCACTGAACTTGCGTGCCACAGACCCTTGATTTCTCAGGCTTTACCTCAGCGCCGGATTCTCTTTCCTTTTCAGATCCAACTCTAAGGGGGGAATTTTGTTGATTCTCCTTTCCGTCAAAGAGTCCAATGAATGGAAAAGGGGAATACCTTAAAAAAAATAGGGTCACCATTTGAAGAACATAAAAAAAAATTGACGAAAGCATGGATGAGGAGCCCATTTGAAGTGAGGCGCGCAAGTTACTTACGCATCGCGCAAGTCACTTGCACGCCACCTATGGGTCACGCAGCTCACTTGAACACCCTATTTGGTTTTCTCCCAAGGTGCAAGGTGGCCTATAAATAGACCCTGTGGGCCCCCATTTTAGGGATGAATTTTTCCAAAAGTCAAATTCAAGCTCTGGTCGCCCTAGTCTTCAACTCAACTCTTCCAAAAGCTTCTAAGGTAACTTTTTACCTAGAATGGAAGATCTGAAGGAGTAAAATAAGGCCTAAGTGTTTAGAATTCATCAACACTTGTGTGCCTAAGTGTCCATACCTCCTTAAAAATGGAAACACTTGTGCACCGCCCTACCCTTTCGATGAAACTTGTGCGCCACCCTTTTGGAAACATCTTAGGATAATACTAAAGGCTTGAGTTAAGTCTCTCCCAAGTATTACCCTACAGATTCTTCGTCGCCCAGGTGAACCCATGTCGTGAAAGTACAATTGCGCGGCCAAGACTTTCATTCCAAATGACTTGCGCGACCTACACTTGCACGGTAACTTCATTTGTGTGCTTATCTCACGTTCACCTCTCCTCTTCAAGATATTATCCCTCGAACCCCTTTTAAAATCCATTTATGGCATGGTTCCTTTGTTGGATTCCTTATCTGAAAGGAATTCTGTGAGAACCTCTCCCAAAACCTCGTGACTTAAAAGCTTTATGTCACTATGGTTAGAGGTTTCCCCATATAACCTCATCCTTTAAGATGAGAAGATCTTTTTATTTAGGGCATACTCCTCATAAGTAAGTCCCAAGTTCCATTACTTCGGGCCTCCTTCTCAGGAATAATCCCCAATCATAATTCCTTTAATTAGGGTATCCTTCACAAGAGTAAGCCCCAAGTCCCCTTAACCTGAGCCTCCTTCTCAGGAGTAAGCCCCAGTCATAATTTCCTTTAACATTGGGCCTCCTTCTCAGGAGTAATCCTCAAGTTATAAGTCCCCTTTAATTTGGGAATCCTCCTTAAGAGTAAGCCCTGGGTTAAAACTCCAAATCTCCCTAAAGTAAAAATACCTTTATGACCCCTACTCCTTGGCTTCTTTCCTGAAGTAAGTCCTGGTCTTCATCTACTTGGACAGTCACACATACGTAAGCCCCACATCATTTCTTGTGACTGCATCTTTCATGGAACAATCTTTAGGTTTACTAATACCTCTTGTTTCTTATACCGATCATGACTCACGTGAGCTTAGAGTGTAAAAATAATCACAAAATCTATTTTTGGGCCATTAACCATGCATAAGCCCCATATTTCTTCACCCGAACTACGTGGACTTTGATCTCTGCCTTAAAAGTAGAGTACGTAGGAAGACTTTCTAAGGTTCAAACCCATCATTCATTAATTATTTTCCCATCCCATATGATGTTAAACTATATTATTCTTATCGAACTACATGGGTTCTGATTCCTTTTTAAAGAGGATACATAGGTAGCCCATCTATGGGTACGATCCCAACTCTGAAATAATCTCTGTCTATCTAAATGACAATAAACTTCAAGTTCCCCACTGAGTGGCTTTAAAACCAGTATGGTCATAATAATGACCAAGAGATTTATATATAATGTATTGAAGAATACCATTGACTAAGAATATCTAATATATATGGATGATTTTCCATCGATGAAGAACCTCAAATACATATAAAATATTCTCTAAATCCCATACATATCAATCATCGATTTCCAAATCTAAAGGAAAACTCATTTTCATGCTTGGTGAATTAATAAGGATTCGTGAAAATAACTTAAATCTATAAGAGAGTCCTAGAGTAGGCAATAATTCCCCCAAAAAAGGTGTGATGATCCTGACCTCCCATCCTCTCGACCAATTTAAATCCTTAAGCCTCATTGGTCCACAACTAATGAGCACCTACCTTTGGAAAGTAGGTCCAAATGGATACAGAATAATTGGGTGTTTCTGGTTCTATTAATAAACCCGTTAGAAACTGATTGAAAAGTTTGAACCTTAAACAAACAAGGTCATCCCCATTTCCAGTTGAAACAAAGTTTAACAGAATTTTTCAATTACTTACCAAGAAGAAAGGTATGAACTTATTAGACTTAAGTTAATAAACTCAGAGTCTGATTTCCCAGTTCAATTCTATTAATCCAATTCTCCCTGATAAAACTTAATTGGAACCACTTCAATCCATGAGTACGCTGAAACTTAGTATGTATCTTCCTCAGTCCAAAAATCTTCAGTACGGTAAAAATCGTTATGAAAAACCCCATTCCGATTCTTCCTCAGTTTGAGAAGACCAATACAGTGATACCCAGTATGGAAATCCCATTCTGATTAGTTCAACCCAATATGAAAACCACGTTCCAATTAGATCAACATGGTACCACAGTCATCCAAACACATCAATCTTCCCGTTGTAATATGTTTAGTACAAGATAGCTGATATCAATTCCTCTCTATAAGCCTTCAGAGATTCTCTATCTTCCATGATGAATAATACTCCATTGTTATACCACTCTAAGTACAATATACTTTCTTGCCTTTTATAGGTGACCTGAAATGGGTTAGGCAGGAATCCTAAAAAGATTTCCAACTCACCTAAATTCACTCTAATCATCATTTTCCCTGAAATCTCAGAGCAATTTTGACTCCTTCAATACTTCTTGATTCCTCTTGAAGCTTCTTAAACCTTCATCACTTCTTCTTCAGACTCCAATTGCTGAGACAAATTACAATCATCAGGAAAACATGGGTCCGAACATCAGATTCTCATTATCCCTTGTTGATTTCTCAATGAAATTATTTAGAACTGATTTGAATCAAAATCTTGTATTTTAAGGTTAAACTTCCCCTAAAAATAACTTTTAGCAATATCCATATATTTTTATTCTATCTTGACCCACTAGAGACAACACACTTATTTTTCACTTATTTTGACCTACTTGACAAAAAAAATATTTCTTTTTCACTTCTCTTGACCCACTTGAGAAAGACACACTTCTTCTTCACTTCTCTTGACCCACTTAATGATGGAATTTGAAGACCAATCGGAGCAAGAGTCTTTTAGGACATGATCAACACTAGTTCTGATCATCTTGAGTATGATTATTTCTGATTACGATCATCTTGATTTCAAACAACCTTTCTCTTGGAATCACCTTTCTCATCTGCACTACTTTCATCGCCACCTTCTTTTATCAACACTACTCTTCATCAGCATTTTCTTTCATTGACCATCGCTTTCACTTTTTCATTGGCCATCGGTACCACTTACATCATCGATACCACCCCTATCGGTATCACCATTCCTCGACACCACTTTCACAATGGAATCACTATTCTCGACACCACTTTCATTATCAGTACCGCTCTTCCATCGATACTTCTTTTTTTAGGACTGCTTCCATAAGTGTCACTTTCAATCATCCATCGATACCGCTACTTCAGAATTCCTCCTTTCTTTCATCAAGATTGCATCATGAGTTCTCACTTTAACTCATGATCTATGATAAATATGCATCAGAGAAGCATCGTCACATTTAGAACATAGAAGTCATTATGACTCTGATTCTTCATCACAACAGCCAAGCCTTCCATTCCGATTCACTCAAAAAATAAGGCTCTGATTCTCCTAAAAATTAAGCTTTTATTCTTCTAAAAATTAGGCTCAAATTATTCTAAAAATTAGGCTTCTATTATTTTTAATATAAGTCTCTTTTTCTTCTGATAATCATGCTCTGATTCATCTAAAAATCATATTCTGATTCCATTAAAAAACAGATTCTGATTCTCTTGAAAAATAAGTTCTGATTCCTTCAAAAAATAGGTTCCAATTCCATAAAAAATAAGTTTTGATTCTCTCAAAAAAATATGTTCTGATTCCTTTGTAAACCAAGACTCATTACAATTCTTATAAAAACAAATAGAGGTGATTTCCATTCTTCAAACCTTCTTATAAAACAAAAGACAAATCATGAAAACCATCACCTTCATCATCAGCTTGGTCCTAACAATCTCCCCCTTTGAATTTTGTTGTCAACAAAGTTTTCATAAATCACCAAACTTTGTATCCACAAGCAATGGATTACTTATCAATAATTATAATCCTACATGATCTAACTCATTATAGGAAAAAAAACCATGTTGTCCAAAAGAAGTGATTATGACTTCCTCTTTTTTTCTTTTCACAACTCTCCTTCACCCTTCCTGGAACACAGAAAAATTTATTTCCTATAACCACTCCAAAAAACAGTTAGAATTGTTTACACACTAAACATTAATGAATTCACAGCTTACCCAAAACTCTCTCTTTTATAAAATAGATTTATGAAACAGTACAATTACCCCCCTTGAAAAAACAATCCAAAGGTCATAATAGAGTGGGGATAAAACAACATACCTTAGCCTTGAAGAGAAATAGGTTGGATACCCATGTTCAACCTCAATTTTGAGAATGATTCCTTCAGCAAGGGTTTGGTAAAAATATCAGCCACTTGTTCCAATGTTTAAACATATTCAATCTTTAATTCATTATTCTCCACATGCTCTTTGATGAAATTATATTTTATATAAATATGCTTTGAACAAGAATGTTGAATTGGATTCCTAGTGAGATTGATTGTGCTTTGATTATCACACCCCAAGATCAAGGGTAACTTCACTTCAACAAGAAAATCTTTCAACTGTGTCTTTATCCACATAAGTTGAGTAGTGTCTTGAGTGGTAGCAATATACTCAGCTTTAGATGTATTGAGAGTTACTGAATTCTATTTATTTGAATACCAACTAACACAATTCTTTCCCATAAAGAACACTCTACCAGATGTGGATATTCTATCATCAATATTTCCTTACCAATCTACATCTAAATTCCCAAACAAGTCAATACTATATAAGTTGCAATAATTGAATCCAAATTCTGTTGTACCTTTGATATATCTGAGAATTATTTTTCCATCAATAAGATGTGATTATTTAGGAGCACTCTAAAATCTTGCACATAAGGTTACAACATAAACAATGTCGGGTCTTGAGGTAGTCAAATACAATAGAATTCCAATCAGCTTTTGATACTCTTGATGATCAAATTCATTTCCTTCACCATCTTTACCCAGCTTTGTTCCCACTAAAATTGGTGTGGAGATAGGTTTTGAGTTTTCCATGCCAAACTTCTTGAGAAGTTCCTTAACATACTTTTCTTGGGAAAGAAAAATGTATTCTTTATTTTTTAATATTTGTAATCCAAGAAAGTATTTCATTTCCCCCAACATGAACATTTTGAAAACCTTTTTCACCTCTTCAAAAAATATTTCACAACTTGTTTCATTATTCCCAGCAAAGATAATATCATAAACACAAACTATTACAATGAGGTAAAACTCTTGACTTTCTATGATATACAAATTTCTATCCACTCTTTATTTCTTGAAGTTTATCTTCCTTAATAAAGTATCCAATTTAGAATACCATTCCCTTGGAGCTTGTTTTAGCCTATACAAGGATTTATTCAATCTGCATACATAACTCTCATATTTCCCAATAATAAATCCAAAAGGTTTTTCAATATAAAATTCCTCTTCAAGATCACCATTCAAGAATGTAGATTTGACATCCATTTGAAAGGTATTATAGCCTCGTTGTGCAAAAATAGTAGGAAAGATTATTATAGTTTACAATCTAGCCATCAGAGTAAGGGTTTCATTGAAATTAATTCCTTCAATCTAAGAATACCCTTTTCAAACCAATCTTACTTTGTTTCTGATAACTTCACCTTCTTCATTCAGTTTGTTCTGGAAAACCCATTTTGTGACAATAATGTTTTGGTTTTTAGGATTGGGTGTGAGTTTCGATGTATTTTTCTTTTCAATTTGATCAAATTATTCATTCATGGCTTGAACCCATTCCGAATGCTCAAAAGCTTCTTTCACATAATTTGGTTCCACTTTTGAATATAATGAAGTATGTGTAATGGATTTTTTTGTTTTATAGTTTGAACCTTATAATATTGATCACCAATTATATTATTATCTTCCACCTATTTCCTCAGCTTTGGATGAGACTTCTGATTATCTTCCTCATCATTGGAAATGGCTGAGTCCGATTTTTCTTCTTGAGAAGGTATACACTTGTCTATATTTTTATTAGAATTGTTTTGTTCAACTTTCTCAACATCCTCTTCAACTTTAGTAGGTTATTATTTCCCACTTCTTTTGAAAACCTTTACATCAATAGAATCAACAATTATATTTATTTATTTTTTAAATCATCTATAACCTCTTCCTTCTAGATCATATCCAAGAAATATTCCATCCGTACCTTTCTTCTCAAACTCACCATCATTTCCACCTTTATTCTTTATAATTCATGGACTCCCAAAAACTCTAACATGCTTAAAACTTGGAGTAATTACATAAAAAAATTCATATAGAGTCTTATCTGATTGTGGACAATAGAAACACCGATTCTAAATATAAACAACAACACTCATAGCTTTCCTCCAAAAGTAATGAGAAAGTCCATGTTCAAGTAACATGGTTCTTCCCATTTCCATAAGCTTCTATTATTTCTTTCAGAAAACCCACTTTGTTGGGGGGTATATGGAGAACTATATTCATTATGAGTTCCATGCTTCTCAAGATAGTCTTCAAATTCTTTAATTTTTTACTCACCACCATTATTAGTTCTCAATTTCTTCACAAGATACTAACATTCTTTATCAGCTTTTCTTCTAAAACTTTTAAATATTTTCAAAGCATCTGTTTTGTGTTTCGTATATATGACACAAGTAATGCGAGTAAAATCATCAATGAAAGTGATGAAGTACTTATATCCATTTGTTGATTGTTTTCTCATTGGACCACATATATCATAATGTATCAGCTTCTGGGGTTGCTTTGAACAAATATCAACCTTTTTATGCACAACATTCATAATTTTTTCCTTTCTGATAGATAGTGAAAAACCAATATCTTCTTCTTGGAAAATTAGGTATATCTCGAACACTGTCACTTTTAGATAGCTTACTCATTTTTCTATGACACATGTGTCTAATCCTTTTATGCCACAACCGATTCTCTTCCACTATGATCATGTAACAAGATTCTTGTGTATCACCAACCTAAAACAAATTCCATTTTGTACGTTAGCCTCTTGTAACAATCTTACCATATTATTAACTTTTCACAACAAATCCATCTTTCTTGAAGATAAATTTGTCACCTTCATCAGACAATTGTGAAACACTTAGAATATTTTTCTTCAGTCCATCAACATACAATGTTTTCTTATATTTCATATTCTTTTTCCTAATGATGGATGACCCAACACCTTTGATTTACAATGTTTCATCATTTCCAAATTTCATAGTGACTTATTTAAATTTTTTCACATCCTTTAACAATTTCAAGTATCCTATCATGTGTGTAAAACACCCACTATCAAGTATCTAGGGTTATTTTCCTTTTGTGGATTTTAGGGCAGTTTCAACAACAAGAGATTTTTATTCTTTCATTTATTTATTCACCTTCAGATTCTGAGAATTAAGAATCTTTTATTGAGATGGAAAAAAGACAAGATCCTTTTTCAAGATTTCTAGGTTGTTCTCATATCTCATAGATAGTTTCCAGGGGCTGCAACCTATTTTCAATCTTCATTCCGTTCTTTTCAAACTTCTTTTCAACAACCTTCTCATTCATTTTTCAATGAGTAGATTGAATCCCCCTCAATATCTACCTTTCATAACCTATGGTATAATAGTAATGTTTTTGGTTGAACCAACACATACTTGATGTATGCCCAAATCCATCACAATACCAGCAATAACCATAGAAAGAGTATTTTCCTCTGAAACTTATGTACTAATCAGAATCATGAATACGTTTCTCAGCCACCTTCTTTTATTTTATTCCTGAGCCACAAACCTTTCTGTTATCAACAAGGTTATTATGATTATTTTCTATTTTATTGTATTCATAAGTATTTTAAACCTTCTCGGATTTAGACTGTTTCAAAACATTTTTAGACTTATATTTCCTTAAGACTTCAGAATTTACAACATTGTTGGTCTTGGACACATAAACAAATTTACCAACATTATTATTTATAGAAACAACTTCATCCTTCTTATTACCCTTTTATGGTAACTTTTTTTAACCTTCTGCGGATTATCTTGTCGAGAAAATTCACCAGCCTCAATAATAAACTTTTGGAAACTTGTGTTCCTCAATTCATCTTTTGAGAGTTTTTGTTGAACAAGTCCCAACTCTTCTTCTTTTGAATTAAAATTCACTTAAAGATGCTCATTACAATTCTTCCCATCTTTAAGAGACTTCTTCAAATCATCAATATATTTCACATACTTTTCTTTAAAACTTTCTTGATTGCACACTGAAGAACATCCATCTTCCAATTTTTTGTCTTTCTTTTCAAGCCTTATAATCTTTTCAACAACTGTAGGGTCATATAACTTTTTAACAAGGAATATAATAGTATATACAATATCATTCACCCTGTTAAATAAATACCCAATAGATTCATGCTCACCCATCTTCAAGTCTTCAAACTTTAACCTCCATATTTGAAGTTTTTCCTTCTTGACTTTTATGTTGCCTTCGTATATGTTTTTTAGTTTGTCCCATATACCTTTGGATTTGGAAACACCTTTCACTCTCAAGAATTAACTTTCAAAAAGTGATGATAATATATCATTCTTGGACCTTCCATCTTTCTCAAGAAACCTCTTGTAAACAGGTGTAAGTGGGGCTTTATCATCAATGGGAGGAAACCCAACTGTTATAGCTACAAGAACATCATAACTGATAGAAATAAGATATGGAAGCATTCTATCTTTCTATATATGATAGTTCTTCCCATCAAAGACCAAAATACCTTTACTATTCACATAGTTTAAGTTCTCCATCAGCAAAGAGTAGCAAAGGAAGCTTGCGGCTCTGATACCACTTGAAAGTGCCTAGTTAGTGTAATGTATTACTGAGAGGGGGAGAGGGTGAATTGGTGATACTTTTTTTCTTTTAAGTTCCCTTTTAGTTAAAACAACCTTCACCTCATATTAAAGATTTAATTCCTTAAAAAAACAAAACAAACACACATCTATAGGAACACAGGTATTTATAAGGTTCACTAGTCAATAAGAATATCTACATACTTGGTATGGTTGAAAATAACCCAATACCATACAACCCATTAGAAAAAAATCCTTGGATTATAAGAAGTAGGATGTACCCTCACACTCGTGTAACACTATGAAACAATCCCACTAGTGCGTGTGCACCCTCTTAAGAGAATAGGGAAATTCAAATTCTTTTGTAACAGCTCATGTTACCTACACTTATTTTCAATTCAATAAGTGTAACACAATTCTTCAATTCCTTACCTATAATAAAGGTAATAACTTCTTTAACTTAAGCTAAGAAACTCAGAGTCTGATTTCCTAGTCTGATTCTCTAAATCCTATTCTCCCTGATTCAACTAAATTGGCACCACTTTAATCACTGAGTATGCTAAAACTCGATATGATTCTTCCTCAGTCTGAAATCTTCAGTATAGTAAAACCCGGTACGAAAAACCCTATTCCAATTCTTCCTCAGTCCAAGAAGCCCAGTACAGTGATACCTAGTATGAAAATCCCATTTCAATTAGTTCATCCCGATATGAAAACCATGTTCCAATTAGTTCATCATGGTACCACAGTCATCCAAACACATCAATCTTCCCATTGAAATATGTTCAATACAAGACAACCGATATCACTTTCTCTCTTTGAGCCTTAAGAGATTATCTCTTTTCCATGATGAATAGTAATCCACTTTCAGACCACTCTAAGTACAATGTACTTTATCACCTTTTATAGGTGACCCAAAATGGGTTAGGTGGGAATCCCAAAAAGATTTCCCACTCTCCTAAATTCACTCTAATCATCTTTCCCCTGAAATATCAAAGAAATTTTGAATTCATTAACTCTTCTCAATTATTCTAAAAGCTTATTCAGCCTTAATTACTTCTTCTTCAGACTCCTATTTCTGAGACTTATTATAATCATTAGAAAAACAAGGGTCCAAACACCAGATTCTGATTCTCCCATGCCGATTTCTCAATCTGATTCTTTAGAACCAATTTGAATAAAAATCTTGTATTTGAAGGTTTAGTTCCCCCTCAAAAAACCATTCAACAATCTCTATCTCGTTTTATTCTCTCTTGACCCACTCGAGACAACAAAATTCTTCTTCACTTATTTTTACCTACTTTATGAAAAGCATACTTATTCTTCACTTATCTTGACCCACTTGTGAAAGACACACTTATTCTTTACTTCTCTTGACCCACTTGATGAAGGAATTTGAAGATCAACCAGAGAAAGAGTCTTTCAGGATATGATCAACTCTGAACCTGATCATCTTGGGTATGATTATTTCTGATTATGATCATCCAGATGCTAGAAAACCTTTCCATCAGCATCACCTTTCCCATATGCACCACTTTCATCGCCACCTTATTTTACCAGCACTTCTCTTCATCAGCATCGCCATTCCTTGACCATCGATATCACTTTTTTATCAGCCATCAGTACCACTTGCATCATCAGCACCGCCCCTATCAACATCACCTTTCATCTAAACCACTTTTACAATGGTATCACTCTTCTCGACACCACTTTCATTATCGGTACCGCTCTTCCATCGGTATTGCTGTTTTTTAGTACTTCTTTCACCAGTGTCACTTTCAACCAGCCATCGGTACCGTTAATTTATAATTCCTCCTTTCTTCTATCAATATTGTATCATGAGTTCTCACTTTAACTCATGATCTATGAGAAATACACATCAAAAAATCATCATCACATTTAGAATATCATAGTCATAGTGACTCCAATTCTTCATCACAACAACCAAGCCTTCCATTCGGATTCACTCAAATACCAAGCTCTGATTCTTCTAAAAATCAGGCTCTGATTCTTCTAAAAATAAGGCTCCAGTTCTTCTAAAAACCAATCTTTGATTCTTCTGAAAATCAGGCTCCTATTCTTCTAAAAACTAGGTTCTGATTCCATCAAAAAATAGATTCTGATTCGCTCAAAAAACAAGTTCCGATTCCTTCAAAAACAAGTTCTGATTCCATCAAAAAATAGGTTCTGATTCTCTCATAAAATAGTTTCCGATTCCTTTAGAAATCAAACCTCATTACAATTCTTTCCAAAACAAAGAGAGGTGATTTAATTTCTTTAAACCTTCTTATACAACAAAAGACAACACATGCAAACCATCACCTTCATCATTAGTTTGGTCCTAACATGATGAAGATGAAGATTGGAACAATTTAATGTTGGTTATAATCATAAATAATATATATCTATATATAATAATTTTTTGAAGTTATTTTCTGATAATAGTAATTTTGCGTTTCAGATGGCCGATGAACATTTATCTGATATGTTTTGTGAGTTGGATGAGGTTGTGGTACCTGGTGATAAGCTTGATGCTACATCATCTGACCCTTAGTCTGCTGGTGGTTTAGTGATGACTCGAAGGGGTCATGGTCTTGTGATATTGATGATTCATGGCCCTATCCCTGAGTAACATCCATGTATTGAGTTCAATCCACACATGCAAAGGTATGTTTATTTGTGTATTTTAGTTAGTTTTCATTAATTTTGATTAATTTATTTATATAATAATTATTTGATTATTTTTTCTATTTTTCAAATCTTTTCACATATAGTTATTGGATAGGGTAGTTCTATATTGAATAATTATTATTTTGGAGCATGGGTGACATGGTATCAGATTCCCATTGACGTTCGACACCACATGTTTGATCATTGAATGATACGTAAATAAATAATAGTTATTTTGAAATTTATTTAATAAATAATTTTATATTATTAATTATTTTTATATTTTATGGTATTAATTCGATGATAGCACACGGGCCTCTATTTGGGAGGCATGGGAGGTCGGTATGCATGAGCATTGTCATCAGTTTTTGCACAATCTGCGGAGGACAACCATGTGAAAAGTGGGAGTCACCGATTTTGATTAGTCTTGCTACACCCAGTGACTATATTACATCTCATCTCAGGTTTGGGATAAATTATGTTAATACTAGATTATATCTAGTTTTTCGAGGATAACATCATTAGGTCAACAGAACCGGGGGTGGGGGGAGGTGACACATCGAGCTGGTAGTCACACATTCAGTACACTTTAAAAAAATATGGTAAGTAATTTTTTTTAATAATTTATATAACTTTAAATGTTAAATATTTATTTTATACTCATATAGGAATTTGAACATCCCAATATTAAGGATTTTTATGTTTATAAAAGGATGTACAACAATCCCGTCACTAGAGAGATTACAGGTGATTGCCAGCATCATATTGTGGTCAATATTTTTTTTGAGTTTTAATATTAACTACAAATAATATTTTAACTATTTTAACTTTATATTTCAATTGATGGAGTCATATGAGGATGCATATTCTTAGACAAAGGATGAGAGTCAGATCAAGATTGATGATCAGAGCACCAGTGTAGCAGGATTTGGTGATTCAATATAGATGCAAGTGACACATTATTCCTTCAAGAAAGGCCGAGTTATTGGTATCATCTCTCAATTGACACTAGAGAGTTATTATGGTACCGCTGTGATGTCATTGTCCAGACCGAGGGGAGCATATGGAGAGTCGTCATTATCTGCTATACAGTATGAGGAGCACCTATGTGCTTAGAGTGATCTTATAGAGACCATGTGTAGGGACCAGGAAGAGCTCTGTTGACAGAAGAGACAACAACAACAATAGAAGGAGATGCGTTAATGGTAGGAGTGTAACGCTCTGACCCCATAAGCCCATATCTGGTGCATTACTTATTACATTAGCACGATTAAAAGTAATGAAATCATGAAAGAACGATCAGTTTAGTAGTCATTAAGAAACCATATTCATGCATGTAACTCATATTACATTGGGAAAGGTAACACAATACGATACATAACAAAAACTAATAAACTGCATCCATGAGAACTCAATATATGATGTCCTCCTCATAACCCATTGAAGATAAAAAAATGAAAGGGGTGAAATCAAATTATTAGTAAGGGTTACTAATAGCAGAATCATGAATCAATAACTGCTAAATCATAAACAAACTTTCATAGTCAATATGGCATGGTGAATAAATGAAAAACACACACCATTAATAAACTGAGAATGAAATTGCATCCATAGATTTTGTCATTGTGAAAACCTCATGAATAGCAATAAAAAATGAATAAAGAGAATTCTTATTAGTTTGATTTCATGTATCTGGAACATGATACCACTATACCATTGAAACGATTTAAGTCTTTGGGTAGAAACCCGCCTGATTTTTGGAAACAAACTCGAAGGGTTTGTCATCAACTGATTTTTCTCATGAGACCTGTCGATACATCAAGGGGATATAGCAGGCCCCACCCATCACCTCAAGTAAAAATAATTCTTTATACATAGATTTAATACAAGTAAAATCTGCCTTCTCAATATCTTTATAGAGTAGAGGGTACGAATTTATTAATATTTCTATAGTTAAAACAACATTCCAAATAAACACCACATGTAAAAGGGTATACAGATTAAGAAAATACTCATATCCATGAAACTAGAATATTGATATATAATATATTTACAATTTCAAATGAAAAATTATCTCAAAAGGGCAGTGTATACACCACATAAGAAAGACTAGGTGTACAATACCAAGTAAATGACAATAAAATGGAAATTGAGACAATGTCCCTTACCACGTTGTAATCAATTGAGTCGTATGACCAAAAATTAATAACCACCAAATGAATAACCGAATAACATGAATATAAGTAGAATAATGATAATATATTTAAAATTTTAGTACACAATACACCACATGAAATAAATAAGTGGTGAACAATGGAAATCTCACAGAATGAAAAGTGAGATAAGAAACCCCTTACCTTATGCCCGAATGTGTTCTCGATTGATCTTAATAACCTGAATAATAAAATTTAACTTAATTAATTAATAATTACATAACCTTATAAATATTTAATTGATTTATTATAACCTTATTAGGTTCATTCATTCCCTTTTTATGGGTTTAAGAGGTTCAATTTTATTGTTTTGGGAACATTTTCTTCCTTGGTTTTAAAGATCAGTTTAGTTGTATTCATGAGTGGAAGTTCATTTGAAATGTGGATAACATCCAGAATTGTAAATATGTATTATTAGTGACATTATAAATGATCTTATAATTAATTTTGGGTTATATGCCATGAGTATAACTCATTAGTTTAAAGTTAATGATAAAGGCTTGGATTAACTTGGCAGTTTTGTGCATAATGAATTTTTTGTATTATTATTTTATATTATGAGTGTGCAAGGATTAAAGAAAATTAAATAATATTAAATACATATATTCTGATATGTTTAAATCATAAAAATGGTTTCATTACCATAATTGAAGATGATAATAAAAAATTAAGAATCTGTCATCCTTGAATGTGATAAATTAACACATCTCGAACGGTGTTTTAATTTTTAGTATAAGAGGAGGGGGAACCTGATATTATGACGAAATATTCCATTAGAATAAAAAAATAAAGTTCATTTAAGGTATTGAAATTAACATAGCACTTTTATGAGGGTATATTATGAAGAAAATAAAATAAAGAAACTCGAAATAAAAGAAAAATTGAGAAATCTCTCACGAAAAATCGACAGCCTAACGACGTCACTTAAAAATTTATAAAATAGTTTTATGAGAGAAAGTGGGGTCTCTCATAACTCTTAAATAATATTTAAAGAAAGGGGAATATGTAATTACATATCCAAACATAATTAAATTGAAAATAAAAGAGAAAACATAAAATGAAATCTTTAAGAAAAGAGAAGGGTGGTAGATTCCCTTACCTTGTAGAGTAACTCCCAAAACTTGAAGGTTGGGATCTTGGGGGATTGAGGATAGCTTGGGAGGACTCCTAGGGAAGTAAAAATACCAGATATTTGAGGATAATGAGTTTATAATTAAATAAAACGAAGTTATGAGTGGGTATTTATAGTAAATGAGAGGGAGTTTTTTATTGATTTAAAGGGACACCTTATTAGAGTTTTTTGAAAAACCATGGGCTTTCCCATGGTATTTGCCCATGGTATTATCCAATTGGGACACCTAATGTAATATTTTACTGTACATAATTCTACCATCCTTTTATATTAATTATTATATCATTATGATGTCATTAAATATACCGAAAACTCAAAACTGTATTTTTACTATTCATGAAAAATTCAAGTATTTTAGAAAAATCCCAAAAATTCACCCTAACCATTTTTCAACATGTAGAATTCAAATATGAACCCCATTTTTGAAAATAATTTTCTAAATTTTTTTAATTTAATTTTTAAATAAAATCTTAATTTATTCTAAAATAACAATTTTAAATCTATAACTCATTTTTTAACACCTTGAAAAATTAATAAACATCTCACTACCTTATAACCTTAAGAAAATAAAATAATAACATGATTTACTATTTATAAGGGACATATCACTATTCATATTAATATTCATAAGGGTATGTTACTATTCATAAAAAAACAAGTTGATTCTATCAGACTCTAAATAACTTACTAATCACAACCGTAGATGACCATTTTTTGAAATTCAAAACACAGATGTGGAAAATTTAAGTTTAATGGCTAGGTTATGAATTTCTACTATGAATAACCAAGTGTTGTTTCATATAGACTCAGTGATTCATTCAATATAGGCTATCTAATGAATTGAAATTATTTAAGAAAAACATACCGAAAAATGTTTGGGGGTGATATATTATTCCCACCTCCAGAAATTTTGTCCTCGAATTTTTTTTCATGTATAAATCCCTTCAAAAGATGTGGGTGGTTATTCTTCATAACATCCTTAGGTTCCCATGTTGCTTCCTCCATTTTTTGGTTTCTCCAAAGAACCTTTACTAAGCGAGTTGTGTGATTTCTAAACACCTGCTCCCTTGTGTCAAGAATCTTGATAGGCTCTTCACAGTATAAAAAACCAGGTTCCAGCTCTATTTCTTCATAGGTGATTACATGCGTTGGGTCTGGAATGTATTTCTTTAACAATGACACGTGGAAAACATTATGAACTTTGGAGAGACTTGGTGGAATTTCTAAATGGTAAGATATAGCTATGATCCTTTCCATAATTTCAAACGGTTTAATGTACCTGAAGCTCAGTTTCCCTTTCTTACCGAAACTTAAAACACCCTTCCATGAAGATACTTTTATAAAAACATGATCTCCTACTCAAAATTCCAAATCCTTTCTCTGGTTGTCAGTATAACTCTTTTTCCTAGTTTGGGATGCTTTAATATGGTCCTGAATTTTCTTTACCTTTGCAGATGTCTCTTTGATAAGTTCTAGACCTAAAAGTTTCTTCTTGCCAACTTCATCCCAAAAAGTTGGAGTTCAACACCTCTTACCATATAATGCTTCATATATCCATTTGAATGCTAGAATGGAAAATATTATTGTAGGAAAATTCCACTAGAGGTAAGCATTGATCCCACATACCTTTAAAGTCAAGAAAGGATGATCTCAACATGTCTTCCAGTGTTTGAATAGTCCTTTCAGACTATCCGTCAGTTTGGGGGTGATAAGCAGCACTCATATGAAGCTTAGTATCTAAAGCCTTTTGGAGACTTTTCTAGAATTTTTATGTAAACTGGGGATCTCGATCAGACACAATTGATAGAGGTGTACCCTGAAGTCTTACAAATTCAGTAATATAAAGTCTTTCCAGGTGATCAAGTGGTAAATCCTCTCTTATAGCAAGTAAATGTGATGATTTTGTGATAAAATCAACAATTACCCATATTTCATCATTCCTTTTAGGTGTACTTGGTAATACTGTGAAAAAATCCATCATAATTTCATCCCAATTCCACATATAAATAGGTAGAGGTTACATCACCCTTCTAGGATGTTGTCTCTCTACCTTTACGTATTGACGAACTCGACACCTTGACACATAATCAGCAATTTCTCGCTTCATATTATCCCACCAAAAATGTTCCTTTAGATATCTATACATCTTAGTTATACTAGGGTGTATAGAAAAATTTGATCTATGAGCATCATCTAATAGTTTCCTTTTTAGCTCAGGAACTGATGGAATGCATAAACTCTTCCCAAATTTCAGATATCCTTCCTTATATATGAAGTCAACCAATCTCCCATCCTTAACAGCATTAACTTTCTTGTGTAGATTCTCATAATCAGATTGAGATATTTTTATCTTATCTAGTAAAGATAGTTTAGTAATAATTTGAAAGAGGCAATATGTTTCCCCTTTCTTAACAATTCCCATATCTATCTATAGTAGATACATGAATATAGTATCTCTCACAATTCTCATTTGGGTCAGAAGTCCATGATTTTTCCTGCTTAATGAATCTGCCACATTATTTTCCTTTTCTGGGTGGTAGTGTATTTAACAATCATAATATTTGAGTAACTCAAGCCATATCCTTTACCTCATATTGAGTTATTTCTATGTAAAAATGTATTTCAAACTCTTGTTATCCGTATATATCTCACATATTTCACCGTAGAGATAATGTATCCATATTTTTAGACCAAAGATTACCACTGCTAACTCAAGATCATGAGTTGGGTAATTTTTCTCATGAGTCTTCAACTGCCTTGATTCATAAGAAAAAACTTTATCATTTTTCATAAGGATGCAACCCAATCCATTCTTTTATGCATCACTGTATATCACAAATCCCTCATTTCCAGATGGAAGAGTCAAAATTGGAGCATTTACCAATCTTCTTTTCAATTATTCAAAGCATTATGTACATTATTTCATCTATACAAACCTAACCCCTTTATGTGTGAGCTTGGTTAGCGGGTTAGCCATTCGGGAAAAAATCTGAAATAAATGCTGATAGTAACCTACTAAGCCAATAAAACTACATACCTCAGTTATGTTGGTTGGCGTGAGTCATTATTGGATTCCCTTTTTCTTCACAGGATCAACTGAGATTCCATCCTTAGAGACTATATGGCCAAGAAAAGAAACTTATTCAAGACAAACTTTCTAAACTTCTTATATAATTCATTTCTTCTAAGAGTTTTCAGAATAACATGCAAGTTATTCTCATGGTCTTTATAGCTTTTGGAATATACAAGGATATCATCGATAAATACCACAACAAAGTCGTCAAGATATTCCTTGAAAACTCTATTCATTAGATCCATGAAATCATAGGGTGAATTAGTCAGTCCAAAAGGTATCACTGTAAGCTCATAATTCACATACCTAGTTCGAAATGCTTTCTTTGGAATATCTTCCTTCCTCACACATAGCTGATGATATCTAGATCAAAGTTCAATCTTCAAAAAATATTGTGCTCCATAAAGTTGATCAAATAAATCATCAATTCGTGGAATAGGATACTTATTATTTATTGTAATAGCGTTGATTTCCCTATAATTGATGCATAGTCTCATGGATCCATCTTTCATTTTGATAAATAGGATAGGGGCTCCCACAGAGAAACACTAGGTCGAATAAATCCTTGGTTACTAAATTCCTCTTGTTGTTTCTTTAGTTCCATTAATTCCACAGTGGTCATTCTATAGGGAGTCTTTGATATAGGTCTTTCACCAGGAATTAAATCAATAGAGAACTCAACTTCGCACTCTGGATGATGTCCAAATAAATCCTCTGGAAATACGTCACCGTATTCTTGCACTATATGCACATCATCAATTTGAAGATTTATTTCCTTTCCCATAGATATTAGGTTCTATTTCTCTCTAAGAATTGCATTGAATAGAGCTATTGGGGGTGGATCTAGATAAGAATCAGATGGTGAGGTTTCTACTCTAAAGATAATGGATTCTATACCATTTTCAAAAATGAAAAATTCCTTCTTCTTGCAATAGATCTTCACATAAAATTTTGACATCCAATTAATACCAAGAATTATATCAAATTCAATCATTGGTATGATGATAAGGTTAGAAAATAAAGTATGTTTATGTGTCATGATGGGGACTGATCGTCACGCCTTTGTTGCAATGATACATTCCCTAGGAGTTTTGACTGACAACTCCTTTATTAAATCAAATTGGACATTTATTATTTTCTTGGAAAATTGGGAGGATATAAATGAATGTGATGATCCAGAATCAAATAATTCATTGTCTAAGTTTGAGGAAATAATTAAAGTACCTGCCACCACATCATTAGAAACGTGAACCTCTGTGGTGGTAATCGCATAAGCTTTCCCTTGCTCTTGTGGCCTTTTTTTAGAAAGTTTCCTTGGCGCTTAGGACACTCATTTTAATAGTGTCCCATATCTCTACAATTATTGCATTGAATATCATTGACTTGTTTCTTCCCCTTACATTCATTAGACCAACGACCCTTTTCTCCACACTTATAGCAGGCTCCCATGCCTTTCAAGCATTTCCCAGGATGATTCTTTCCACAGTTCTCGCATAATGGGAATTGCTTTATTCCCTTGTTATTCTTTGGTGCTTCACCTTTTTCATGGTTATCAGAGTGCTGCTTCTTATCTTGGTTTCCATTGAAAAAATTTGATCTAGTAAATTTCTTCTCTATTTTGATAGCACTTCATACAATTTCATCATATGATGAAAATTATTGAGAAGCCAATGTCCTTTGAATACTTGGATTAAGACCTTCGAAGAAATGATAAATCTTGTCTTCTGAGTCACGTATGTAATCTATGGTATACCTGGCTTGTCTTGTGAAGGTTTCCTCATACTCCGCAATAATGTCTTCTTCTCTTTGTTTTAAGACAAGGAATTTCATCTTCATTTTGGTTCGTTGCTCATGAGGGAAATATTTGTCAAATAATATTTCCTTAAAAGTCCTCCATTCCATATCTTCTATTTATTCTTTCTCTGTGGTATTCTGGATCAAGTACCACCATTGATCAACTCACCCTTGAGACAATACACTGCCAACATTACTTTTTCATTTTCATTACACCTTTATTCCATTAATATCTTTTCAAGGGACTTGATCCACTGCTTAACTACCACTGAATTAGTAGTCCGACTAAAATATGGAGTCTTTTTTACATGAAATGATCCAATATAGGTGTAGTATGGTTATTCGCCACAATCTGAGTAAGTTTTCCCAATATGGTCATGATCTGATCTACTCCAACATTGACTGTGTTGACTTGCTCAGTGGAGAAATTCCTACATTATACATGATTATTGATTCCCCTTCTTCCATTAGGCGCCATTTATAAATAATTTAATACACTATATTAGGTTTTGAATCATAATTTATAATCTCAAATAGAAAATTACTTAACATAAATTGAAATTTTATGTATAACTAATCTCATAAACATGGTTTCTCTTGAGGAAAAATTTACATTCAAATCCTTTATAATGTGTTGTAAAGAAAATTTTAATTATCCTAAGCATATCCCCTGGGAGTGTTAGACCAAGAGTGACTCAAGGCCCGTTTTCATGCAACAGGATACCCCGGGTCAAGCCCGAAACTCCTTGTCTGAGCTTTCACTCCTAGGTGCATTTGTGCCAGAGCCACCTCTACTTATTTGTATCCAGATAGGGATGTATTTTCTAGAAAGATCCAAATAATATATTACTTACCAAAACAATAGTATTATCTTGTATAGTTATCCTCAAAGACTATCTTAGGGGTTTGTTCCCTAATCTAAGTTCTCTAAATCTAGTTTCCAAGTTTTCTACTAAACTTCCTCTAATACCAACTGTAACGCCCTGACCCTAGAATCCCAGTGTCAGTGCATTACTTATTACATTGGAATGATTAAAAGGAATGAAATCCCGAAGGAATTATCAATTTATTAGTCTTAAAGAAACTAGATACATACATGTAACTCATATTACATTGGGAAAGGTAACATAATACAATACATAACAAAAACTAATAAACTTCATCCATTAGAACTCAATATATGATCTACTTCTCATAACCTGTTGAAGGGAAAAAATGAAAGGTGTGAGACCAAATGATTAGTAAGGATTACTAATAGAGGAATCATGAATCAAAAATAATTGAATCATAAACAAACTGGCATAGTCAATATGGCATGGTGAATAAATGAAAACACACACCATTAATAAACTAAGAATTAAACTGCATCCATAGATTTTGTCATTGTGAAAACCTCATGAATAGTAATAACTGAAAATTAATAATGAGAATTATTATTAGTTTTAAATCATGTATCTGGAACATGATACCACAATACCATCGAAACGGTTTAATTTTGTGGGTAAAAACCCGTATGATTTTTGGAAACAAACTCAAAAGGTTTGTCGCCAACTGATTTGTCTCATGAGACCTGTCAATGCATCGAGAGGCTATAGTGGGCCACACCCATCATTTAAAGTCCAAAGCATTATTTATACATATATTTAATACAAGTACAATCTGCCTTCTCAATATTCGTATAGAGTAGATGGTACATATTCATCAATATTTCCATAGTTAAAACAACATTCCAAATAAACGCCGTATGTAAAAGGGTATATGGATTAAGAAAATACTCATATCCATGAAACCATAATATGGATATATAATATATTTAAATTTTCAAATGAAAAATGATCTCAAATGGATAGTGGATACACCACATAAGAAATACTAGGTTCACAATACTATATAAATGATAATGAAATTGAAATTGAAATAATGTCTCTTACCATGTTGTAATCAATTGAGTCGTATGATAAAAAAATAATAACCAACAAAATAATAACAAAATACCATTAATATAAGGAGAATAATGATAATATATATCAAATATAATTACACAATACACCACATGCAAGAAATAAGTGGTGAACAATGGAAATCTCACAGAACTAAAAGTGAGATAAGAAACCCCTTACCTTTTGACCGAATGTGTTCTCGATTGATCTTAATGACCTGAATAATAAAATTTAGCTTTATTAATTAATAATTAAATTACCTAATCAACATTTAATTTATTTATTACAACCTTATTAGGTTCATTCATTCCCTTTTTGATTGGTGTATGAGGTTCAATTTTATTGTGTTGGGAACTTTTTCTTCCTTGGTTTTCAAGATCAGTTTACGTGTATTCATGAGTGGAAGTTAATTTTAAATGTGGATAACATCCAAAATTGTTAATATATATTATTAGTGACATAATAAATTATCTTATAATTAATTTTGGGTTATATACCATGAAGAAAACTTATTAGTTTAAAGTTAATGATAAAGGATTGGATTAACTTGGCGATTTTGTGCATAATAAACTTGTTTTGTATTATTATTTTATATTATGAGTGTGTAAGGATTACAGAACATTACATAAGATGAAATTAATATATTAAAATATTTTTCAACCATAAAAATAGTTTCATGGCCATAATTTAAGATGGTAATAAATATAGAGAATCCATCGTTCTTGAATGTGATAAATTAAAACATCTCGGATGATGTTTTCATTTTTAGTATAAGAGGAGGGGGAAAGTAATATGATGATGAAATATTAAATTATAATAATAAAATTACAGTTCTTTTAAGGTAATTGAATTAAAATATCATTTTTATGAGGGTAGATGAGGAAGAAAAGAAAATAAAGGAACTTGAAATAAAAGAAAAATTGAGAAATCCCTCACAAAAAATCGAAGGCCTAACTGCATCACTTAAAAATTCATAAAGTAGTTTGATGAGATAAAGGGAGAATATAATCAATATTACATAATATTAACATAAAGGGGGATATGGAATGAAATATCCCAACATAATCCAATTGAAAATAAAATAGAAAACATAAAATGAAAGCTTTAAGAAAAGAGAAGGGTGGTAGATTCCCTTACCTTGTAGAGTAACTCCAAAAGCTTGAAGGGTGGACCTTGGGGGCTTGAGAAAATCTTTTGAGGACTCATATGGAGGTTAAAATACCATATATTTGTGTATAATGAGTTTTTAATGAAATAAAACAAATGTATGAGTGGTTATTTATAGTAAATGAGAGGGATTTTTTTATTAATTTAAAGGGACACCTCCTTAGTGGTTTTTGAAAAACCATGAGCTTTCCCATGGTATTTTCCCATGGTATTAGCCACTTGGGACACCTCATGTAATATTTTACTATAAACAAGTATACCATACTTTAATATTAATTATTATATTATTATGATTTCATTAAACATACCCAAAACTCAAAACTGTATTTTTACTATTCACAACAAATTAAAGTATTTTAGAAAAATCCCAAAAATTCACCATAACCATTTTTTAATGTGTATAATTCAAAAATGAAATCCATTTTTTTAAAATAATTTTCTAAATATTTTTAATTTAATTTTTAAATAAAATCATAATTTATACAAAAATAACAATTTTAAATCTATAACTCATTTTTTAACACCTTAAAAAATTAATCAACATCTCATTAACTTATATCCTTAAGAAAATATAATAATAATATGATTTAATATTTATAAGGGACATATTACTATTCGTATTACTATTCATAAGGGCTTGTTACTATTCATAAAAAAGGTTGATTCTATCAGACTCCAAGTAACTTACTGATCACAACCGTAGATGACCATTTTTTGAAACTCAAAACACAGATGTAGAAAATTTAGGTTTAATATCTAGGTTATGACATTATCCTATAAATAACCAAGTTCTATTTCACATAGACTAAGCGATTCATTCAATATAGGCTATCTATTTAATTGAAAGTATTTAAGAGAAACATACCGAAAAATGCTTAGGGTGTTATAGGGAGCAACAACATGAGTAGACAATAGAGTAAATGTGATGTATGAATCAGGGTTTAGGGATGGAGTTCCCTCAACCATCTCCTCTAGATGGACCCTTAGTGATTTATGTATTTTTTTCACATTTATTTTGAATAACATTTGAATGTATATATTTTTGTAATATTTTTATTAACTCGTATATTTACAGTTCTATATAGTTATTTTTTTATATTGATGCAGATATCTTTTATTTTTATTATGTTATTATTATTTATTATTTTATTATTTTTTATTATTTTACTTTTTTGTGATGAGATAACCTTCTCGTCGTAAAAGGCCTTTCGTCGTAAATATGTATTCGTGATGGGAGAATCTTTACATCTCAAAATGAATTTTTTATATATCGATAAAAATTATTTATGATGGGATATACACCCATAAAAAATAAATTTTCTTATGATGGACTATCATAAAAAATTTTATTTATGATGCCATTTTATGCAACGAGCCATTTACGATGGGGTCCTTTCACAAATGACTATTTGTGACGAGATCTGTCACGACCCGACCCTACCCGGGCTCGAGCCACAACTACCCCAAGCCCGCCTCCATAGGCCAGGGGTTGGCGACCAGCGCCGAAGGAATAATAACTCGGGGAGGCCTTTGTCTAAGTACCTGTACACACACACGTAGCAAACTCAATGCAACAGTGCATAGTAAAAGTAAAGACAAGCAGAGTAAAGGGAAACTACTATATATAAACCACAGTGTGCATCGACCTCTAACAGTACAAAGTACAGTGCTGAAAAGGAAAAAGGGGAAAAACACACGCCCAACCAGAAAAGGTGCCACAACCCAGCAATAGGTAAACAAAAAGGAAACAGCTGACGGGTCTCCCACCTGGAACCTGGCCACGACCACCGCACGCGGTCCAAGCCCCCAAGCTCCTACGCTCCACTGAAGTCATGCTCCACTTGTCCGTCGTCTGCAAGGGCACACCAAGTGCGGGCAAAGCCCAAGCGGGGGTGAGTATAAAAATACTCAGTAGGATATCCCGAAGGCTCGAGGGAGCAACAAAGGAGGTACCTAAGGGTGAGCAGTAGAACGAAAAGGGAAAGTAAAGGAGTCCAACTGAGGGTGCATTAAAGAGTAACAGCACAGCAGAGATTCCAGCTCAACCCAACAAAAGAAAAGAAGGTAGACTCGTCCAGACACAAGGAGATGGAAACGGTGAGAAGATGATCTTCTCGTCGAGTCTTCGCTACCTATAGCAGGAGAGTAGACTCACCCAACCACGAGAAGCTAGACACGGAAAGCACGTGGCATACCCTGCGCGTCTTCGCCTCTCCCAGAAGGAGAGTAGCCAAAACCCAAGAATGGTTACTCGAAAACAAGGTATATACATATATATGCTCTTCCAAGAAGCCCAAACAAGATCGTAAGGGGACCTCTGTACCATAGCTCAGCCCAAGAAAATGAGTCGACAACAGTCCCAGAGGTAACACCATAATTGATGCCCAGCATCCCGCACGTCTACCCTGAACCGCAATCCAAGGGGCTCAATCACCGCACCTTGACACTATCCGCTTTGGGCGGCACTGACTCGCCCACACGGTTTTAGATCGCGCCACAAGAATGCATCTCGGTGGGGAAAGTGCCCCTAATACTTGAGAGTTATAGGGAAATTCAAACCACACCTCGTCACTACCTTGCAGTTGAGAGGTCTCCTCAAAGTCAAGCCGTCACAACACTGACCCGTACAACCAAGGGTCCCGCTCCGGTAACCACGGAGAAAAGCCACAGACAAACCTAGTAGGAAGGACTGAGTCTGGAGTGCCAACAGGTGTCCCACTACCCATCCCTGCTTGAGGGTAAACCCCAACACATCATCAAGCGACCCACTGCTCAGCCCCGCTGGAGGGTAAACCATATTAAGATATTGGGTGACCCACTGCCCAGCCCTGCTGGAGGGTAAACCATAACACATCATCCGACGACCCACTGCCCAGCCCCGCTTGAGGGTAGACCTTATTACATCATCAGGAGACCCACTGCCCAGCCCCACTAGAGGGTAGACCTGGAATAAGTCGATAGGCGACCCACTGCCCAGCCGTGCTGGAGGGTAGACCTAGAACTAGACGACGGGCGACCCACTGCCCAGCCCTGCTGGAGGGTAGACCCTAAGAGGTCGTCAGGTGACCCACTGCCCAGTCTCTGCTGGAGGGTAGAACCTAAGTGTGTCGGGTGACCCACTACCCAGTCTCTGCTGGAGGGTAGACCCTAAGTGCATCGGGTGACCCACTTCCCAGTCTCTGGTGGAGGGTAGACCCTAAGTGCGTCGGGTGACCCACTGCCCAGTCTCTGCTAGAGAGTAGATCCTAAAAGCCGATGAGTAACCCACTGCCCAGCCCTGCTGGAGGGTAAAACTCAGAACTTCCATGGCCATCTCCACTGGAGGGTACAATACTGGCCAACCGAACACGGAGTAGGTATCGCGCAACCACCCAACTCCAGCACAACTCACCCAAAGGGGTTCAACACCTGTTCCATCACTAGGTGTCACTAATACCGCTACCAGCCAATCCATAGAGAACAAAACCAGGGGGAGACCACTCAACCCTACTGGTCAACCAACGAGCACAGAGCCAGGGGAAAAACTCCACCCTGCTGGTCAAACAAACACACAGAGGGACCCTCTACGTCGCGAGGGGTCAAAGTACGCAAAGCAGAACATGACACGCACATGGGGCCCACACGACGTGTGGCCCCAATTCAACCCCAACCAAGCGCACGAACGTCTCAGGTACAAACCACACATGCCTCCAAGTGCTCTCGTATACTCCCAGAGTATACCACGTCTCTAGCCCAAGGACTATCGTGCACACGGCACCCAACGTCAGCGCGAGGGCATGACGTAACATTTCCAACTTTTTGCCTCAACAACTAGGGCATGGACAACCACATCTACTCCAGCATTACTTCACTCACACGGGAGTGCGCACGATCACACGCCAAGGGTCTGCTATAACCACTGAAGAAGAATCACCCTCGGGGCACCTTCACATTTCCACCTTTCACAAGATCGTGCAAGAGGCTCCGCACAACCAAATGGACCACAACGTTGTATTCCTCTTAGAAAAACACGCGAGATCGACTACTTACTCGCCTCCAACGGATATCCGACAGAAAAGTCACCAACACCGCCTCACGCCCAAACGACGCCCTGTGATCCCGAGCCTCGGCCCTAAAAATAGTCGGGCGCATCGCACCAATGCGATCCCCTCGGGAAAACACGTCAAAATCACTACTCACATTAGTGCAACGGATATCCAGAGAAAAAGGTGCATTCCAGCGCACCGCACACGAGCAGTGCTGCGTGGGACCCGCATCCCGGTCCCGAAGCACAACGAATGGATCGTACCGTTGCGGTCCTCTCGAAAAAAGCACACAAGACGGGCTATCCACTTGTCCAAAACGGCCGCCCGGTGATTAAGATGGAAAATCACCATCGACGGCCAAACGACCCTCGTGGGCCCCACACCATCTTGCCGAATTAGGGGCGGGCAGATTGCACCATTGCAATCCCCTCGGAAAAACATCCAGAATCGACTGCTCGCACGCCCCGAACGGACGCCCGGTGAGAAAGGCGTGAAACGCTGCACGCAGCTCGAAAGACGGGCCGTGGGGCCCACGCCTCAAATCCAGTCTCGACGCCCGAAACTACCCCGAAAACCTTCGCCCCAGTGCCAGGGTAGCAACGCCGCTGACGGCGCTTAAATCGGACGTCGGACGCGTCCGTGCCGCTCAAAACAAGACCCCTGAAAACACGCCAAACTAACTTAACGCACAAGTCGTGCTACAGAATCCCCTCGTTTTGGGAATTAAAAATTCACAAAACCATCTCCCAAAGACCGTCTCGTCGATACGGATCTACTGCCGCAGACGGTGCGTCAAACGGACGCGTCGTTGGGAAGTTACCACCCCCCGAATATAAGGGGGCCAACCGGGCCGGTTCACCCCGGCAGGCCCGGTCCAAACCGCCACGGCCGGCTGGCCGCGGCCTACTCCAGCCAAACCGGACCCGCCTCAGGTCCGGTTTTATTCCCAGAAGACCGACCGATTCCAGTCTCCGCGTCACGCCAACAGGGCCCGCAGGATGCGGGTCCTTGCTCCCCCGCGTCGCCGCTAGTGGCCGACGACCCCGCTGGCGCCCCGGCCAACCGCCGCTGCCCTCCGTCGCGCTCGCCTGACACCCATGACCCCCGTCAGTCTGCTGCCTGTGAGTCTCGGCCTTTGCCACCGTAGCCCGCTCTGCCGCCTCCTGTTGAGAGGAGCCACCGCCATTGTTCCCAAATCCGGCCGGGAAACATCTCCAAAAACCCGCGGATTTCGGCGAACAACCGCGGTCACCGCCGAACTCGGATTTTCGATCTGAAAGATGCGTCGGGTAGGTCACAAATTATACTACAAGATTATGGGTTTTTATTGCAAAATTGACTGCAATTCGATGCTATAATTAAATTGAAATGAAGGTCCGGAAATAAAAACGTAAACCAAAACCTCCTACCTCTTGGGCGATGCCCGGAGCTTCACGGGGAGTCCACCGCCGCGTCGCGCCATGCTGGAGCTGCTTCGCCAAAGCTGGAGGAGGAGAGGTAGGAGTTCCTCCTTGCTAATATCCAGGTGAGGGAGAGGAAGAGGGTGGGGGCGACTTAAGCGTTTAAATAGAAACGCTTAATCACCCGCCCGTCGGCCCGAACCCGAACCCTCAGCAGGGTCGAGGTTTAGCCTCCCCTGGGGTAAACACCACCTCCCGAGCACAAAGGTGGTCTCAGAATTTTAATCCGATACCTCGTTCAAAAAATTATAAAATTTAACGTCTGAAGCCGCTAAATTACGAAAACGCCCCTGGGCCCATTTTTCACAAACGGCCCGCGCCCGCAAAACTTATACCCCTCCTAGAGTAAACAGCACATTCTGAACTCAACAGTGCCATCGGTTTTCCAATCCGAGATACTGTTTAAGAGATACTAGCGTTTCACCATTAAATGGATTAATTAACTAATTAATTAATCCGTTTAACGTTCCAGAAGCGGGAGAGGGGTCCAAACATCCCGCGCTGACAAGTTTTATGTCATTCCTAGGGTAAACACCCTATTAAGGACCCATCCGTACACTCGGATCTCTGATCCGGAACTCCGTTTAGGATTTATCCCATTTATTTGGTGTTCCTAGTGTGAACGCACTGAAAATTTAATTCCGGCCACTCCGGGGCTCGGAATCGCACGCCGCCTAAAGGTGCCACTCTGGAATATCATCAAGAATATTCCAAAGTCTTTCGTAGAAAAAACCAGGTTCTTACATCATTCCCTCCTTCAATCTTTTCATCCCCGAAAAGCAGAACTAGGGAGCAACACAGGGTACTAAGCCCACACCTGGCTTTCCCATACCCAGAAGAACCCACACTCAGCTCCGCGTCACCGCACATGGACTAAAGGATTGATCCGTTCACGCGAGGTCAGTCATTTCTGACGTCGTGCACCCACTTCAGACTTAGGGGTTAGGGCAAGGCGGTAGGGAACCTTTCCATCCCTTCGCACGGTCTCAAATGGCCCAAAGGCCCTCAGGGGTAACTCACCTCCCCGACCAAACCTTTACGTCGCACGCCATGATTGGAATCACCGCCCACACCTGGAACAAGGCCCGGTGATTCCCTCCTTCAGAATATCCATATGGTGAAACACCCAAGGATATCTGGTCACGCAAGATTCCACAGTCGATGCTCTCTTACATGCTCAAAAGGCGAAGGATTCAACACCATCGACTGAAGGAAAATGTATCACGCCTTTTTTCCTTAACAACACAGGGTTACACCCGACGCCCTGCGTCACCCTAGTAACACCTCAAACAAGGAGCAGGTAGAAAAGCCTTTTACACGCAGAGCCTAACAATTATACTGCAAAAAGTAGAAGAGTCGCAAGGGGTACCTCTCACCATCCCATTCTCTGCAGGATCGTAGACATCCAAAGCTCGCGGCTACCCGCGGTCCCAACCGTCAGCTCCTGGTGCCTAACGTGGACTGCCGAGTGGTGATGGGGAGATATCGTAACGTCATCCCCCACCTCCAGCTCCTCCCGCTCCTCTGCTAGCACCATCTCTCTGGCCACTACTCCGATCACGGCGTTGCCTCTGCCGTGGTGGTGCACCTACTGCCTGCCCGAAGCTCTCTGCATGCCTGATCAGGCAGTCCCGTGCCAGGTGACCTCGCCCATCGCAAGCATAGCATCGAATCTCTCTGGGCTGCACTGGTGCCCTCTGGCGCCACTATGGTGTTCGACCACGACCCTGAGTCCTGTTGTCAGAAAGCCACCTGCGTTGAGGTTCTGCTTGCCGACGCCCGCTAGCTGCGGCAGACATCTCAGCTCCAACGTGCCTGCTGCTACCACCAACACTAGAACGTCACAGGAAGCCCTCTGTCACCAGCGCCTTCTCTAGTACCCCAGCATATGTGGAAATTCCCAAGGGTACTATGAAAACACGAATCTCTCGGTAGAGACCCTACTCAAACTTCCACGCTCAGATGTTGTCGTCATGGACCAAGTCTGGGTAAAAGCGTGCACGGTCTGAAAAACTAGCCACGTACTCAGCCACCATCATCCCTCCCTGCTGAAACTACAGGAGCTCCTGAATCCAAACGAAGTGCAAGTAGGAGGGGAAAAACTCCTCATGAAACAACAACTGGAAGTCGTCCCATGAAAGCGACGACTCGTCAAGAAACTGAGTCACCACACTCCACCAACGCCAAGATGATCCACGGAAAAGGCTGGCTGCCAAAGCCACTCTCTGATCTGTCAGCGTCTGCACAAGCCTGAAAAGGTGAACCACTGCCTCTAGCCAAACCTCTGCTGCCTGAGAGTCTGGATCACCACTGAACCTCAGCGGTCTCTGCCGCTGGAACTCACGGAGCGCGCTCAACCTGCGCTCAAGCCCCGCCTTCTCTACTGAAGCTATCTACTGCTCAACAGGTGGGGGTGCTACTACCGGACCACCTAGAGAAAGTGGCTCGCATGATGGGTCCTGGACTGTGGCCTCATAGCTCACAGGGTCATTGTCACAAACCAAAGTTGGTATCCTGGCTGGCTGTCTTCGCGGAGACATCCTGAATATTATCAAGGCGTGCCGCGGTCAGATGAGTATATATGCATATACCAATAACAACAACGATGGGGAGCTGACTCAAGAAGTACAGTCAAGACTCAGTCCTATGTGATGCACAAACAAATTTCCCTGCAACAAGTGTCTCAACATGCCGAGTCGACAAGCGGGTTATCAGGGTCTTGGTGAATGGATACGTCGGTCGCCGCACCATCACTGGACTCCCTGGCCTGAGAGTTTCTCTCAAGACACATTAACATCGTTGCCCTATATCCCAACCAATTTCTTTTTAGGGATGCCCGCACAACTCCCCAAGGAACGAACCACCTCTGATACCACTTTGTCACGACCCGACCCTACCCGGGCTCGAGCCGCAACTACCCCAAGCCCGCCTCCATAGGCCAGGGGATGGCGACCAGTGTCGAAGGCACAATAACTCGGGAAGGCCTTTACCTAAGTACCTGTACACACACACGCAGCAAACTCAATGCAATAGTGCAGAGTAAAAGTAAAGACAAGAAAAGTAAAGGGAAACTGGTATATATAAACCACAGTGTGCATCGACCTCTAACAGTACAAAGTACAGTGCTGAAAAGGAAAAAGGGGAAAAACATGCGCCCAACTAGAAAAGGTGCCACAACCCGGCAACAGGTAAACAAAAAGGAAATAGCTGACAGGTCTCCCACCTAGAACCTGGCCACGACCACCGCACGCGGTCCAAGCCCCCAAGCTCCTATGCTCCACTGAAGTCACGCTCCACCTGTCCGTCGTCTGCAAGGGCACACCAAGTACGGGCAAATCCCAAGTAGGGTGAGTATAAAAATACTCAGTAGGATACCCCGAAGGCTCGAGGGAGCAACAAAGGAGGTACCGAAGGGTGAGCAGTAGAATGAATAGGAAAAGTAAAGGAGTCCAAATGAGGGTGCAGTAAAGATTAACAGTACAGCAGAGAGTCCATCTCAACCCAAAAAAAGAAAAGAAGGTAGACTCGTCCAGACAAAAGGAGCTGGAAACGGTGAGAAGATGATCTTCTCGTCGAGTCTTCGCTGCCTATAGCAGGAGAGTAGACTCACCCAACCACGAGAAGCTAGACACGGAAAGCACGTGGCATACCCCATGCGTCTTCGCCTCTCCTGGAAGGAGAGTATCCAAAACCCAAGAGTGGGTACTCGAAAATAAGGTATATACATATATATGCTCTGCCAAGAAGCCCGAACAAGATCGTAAGGGGATCTCCGTCCCATAGCTCAGCCCAAGAAAATGAGTTGACAACAGTCCCAGAGGTAACACCATCATCGATGCCCAACATCCCGCACGTCTGCCCTGAACTGCAAGCCAAGGGGCTCAATCACCGCACCTTGACACTATCCGCTTTGGGCGGCACTGACTCGCCCGCACGGTTTTAGATCGCGTCACAAGAACGCGTATCGGTGGGGAAAGTTCCCCTCGTACTTGAGAGTTATAGGGAAATTCAAACCACACCTCTTCACTGCCCTGCAGTCGAGAGGTCTCCTCAAAGTCAAGCAGTTACAACACTGACCTGTACAACCAAGGGTCCCGCTCCGGTAACCATGGAGAAAAGCCACACACTAGCCTAGTAGGAAGGACTGAGTCTGGAGTGCCAACAGGTGTCCCACTTCCCAGCCCTGATAGAGGGTAAACCCCAACACATCATCAAGCGACCCACTGCCCAGCCCCGCTGGAGGGTAAACCATATTAAGATACTGGGTGACCCACTACCCAGCCCTGCTGGAGGGTAAACCATAACACATCATCCAGTAACCCACTGCCTAGCCCCTCTGGAGGGTAGACCTTATTACATCATCAGGCAATCCACTGCCCAGCCCCGCTGGAGGGTAGACCTGGAATAAGTCGACAGGTGACCCACTGCCTAGCCGTGCTAGAGGGTAGACCTGGAACTAGACGACGGGCGACCCACTGCCCAGCCCTACTGGAGGGTAGACCCTAAGAGGTCGTCGGGTGACCCACTGCATAGTCTCTGCTGTAGGGTAGACCCTAAGTACGTCGGGTGACCCACTGCCTAGTCTCTGCTGGAGGGTAGATCCTAAGTGCGTCGGGTGACCCACTGCCCAGTCTCTGCTGGAGGGTAGACCCTAAGTGCGTCCGATGACCCACTACCCAGTCTCTGCTAGAGGGTAGACCCTAAAAGCCAATGAGTAACCCACTGCCCAGCCCCGCTGGAGGGTAAAACTCAGAACTTCCCTGGCCATCTCCACTGGAGGGTACAACACTGGCCAACCGAACATGGAGTAGGTATCGCGCAACCACCCAACTCCAGCACAACTCACCCAAAGGGGTTCAGCGCCTGTTCCATCACTAGGTGTCACTAACACCGCTACCGAATGATCCATCGAGAACGAAACTAGGGGGAGACCACTCAACTGTTCTAGTCAACCAACGAGCACAGATCTAGGGGAAAAACTCCACCCTGTTGGTCAAACAAACACATAGAGGGACCCTCTACGTCGTGAGGGGTCAAAGTACGCAAATCAGAACACAACACGCACATGGGGCCCACACGATGTGTGGCCCCAAGTCAACCCCAACCAAGTGCATGGACGTCTCAGGTACAAACCACACGTACCTCCAAGTGCTCTCGTATACTCCCAGAGTATACCACGTCTCTAGCCCAAGGGCTATCGTGCACACGGCACCCAACGTCAACACGAGGGCGTGATGTAACATTTCCAACTTTCCGCCTCAACGAATGGGGCACAGAAAACCACATTTATTCCAGCATTACTTCACTCACATGGGAGTGTGCGCGATCACACGCCAAGGGTCCACTACAACCCCAGAAGAAGAATCGCCCTCGAGGCACCTTCACATTTCCACCATTCACAAGATCGCGCAAGAGGCTCCGCACAACCAAACGGATCACACCGTTGTAATCCTCTCGAAAAAACACGCGATATCGACTACTTACTCACCTCCAACGGATATCCAATGAAAAAGTCACCAACACCGCCTCACGCCCGAACGACGCCCCGTGATCCCGAGCCTCGGCCCTGAAAACAGTCGGGCGCATCGCACCAATGCGATTCCCTCGGGAAAAAACATCAAAAGCACTACTCACATGAGTGAAACAGATATCCCGAGAAAAAGGTGCATTCCGGCGCACCGCACACAAGCGGTGCTGCGTGGGACCCGCATCCCGGTCCCGAAGCACAACGAACGGATCATACCGTTGCGATCCTCTCAAAAAAAAAGCACACAAGACGGACTATACACTTGTCCAAAACGGTCGCCCAATGATTAAGATGGAAAATCACCCTCGATGCCCAAACGGCCCTCGTGGGCCCCGCACCATCATGCCGAATTAGGGCGGGCGGATAGCACCATTGTAATCCCCTCGGAAAAACATTCAGAATCGACTGCTCGCACGCCCCGAACGGACGCCCGGTGAGAAAGGCGTGAAACGCTGCACGTAGCTCGAAAGACGAGCTGTGGGACCCATGACTCAAATCTAGTCTTGATGCCCAAAACCGCCCTAGAAACCTCCGCCTCAGTACCAGGGTCGCAACACCGCTGACGGCGCTTAAATCGGACGTCAGACGCGTCCGCGCCGCTCAAAACAAGACCCCCAGAAACACGCCAAACTAACTTAACGCACAAGTCGTGCTACCGAGGACCCTAGTTTCTGGAATTAAAAATTCCCAAAACCATCTTCCAAAGACCGTCTCGTCGATACGGATCTAATGCCGCAGACGGCGCGTCAAACGGATGCGCCGTTGGGAAGTTACAGCCCCCCGAATATAAGGGGGCCAACCGGGCCGGTTCACCCCGGCCGGCCCGGTCCGAACCGCCGCGGCCGGCTGGCCGCGGCCCACTCCAGCCAAACCAGACCTACCTCGGGTCCGGTTTTATTCCCAGATGACCAGCCGATGCCGGTCTCCGCGTCGCGCCAACAGGATCCGCAGGATGCGGGTCCTTGCTCCCCCGCGTCGCCGCCAGTGGCCGACGACCCCGCTGGCGCCCCGCTCGCCGACCGCGCGCCCCGGCCAACCGCTGCTTCCCTCCATTGCACTCACCCGACGCCCCTGACCCCTGTCTGTCTGCGACCTGCGATTCGCGGCCTCCGCGGCCGTAGCCCGCTCCGCCGCCGCCTGCCGAGAGGATCCGCCGCCGTTGTTCCCAAATCCGGCCGGGAAACATCTCTCAAAACCCGCGGATTTTGGCGAACAACCGCGGTCACCTCCAAACTCAGATTTTCGATCCGAAAGATGCGTCGGGTAGGTATTAAATTATACTACAAGATTATGGGGTTTTATTGCAAAATTGACGGCATTTCGATGCTATAATTGAATTGAAATGAAGGTCCGGAAATAAAAACGTAAACCAAAACCTCCTACCTCTTGGGCGATGCCCGGAGCTTCATGGGGAGTCCGCCGTCGCACCGCGCCTTGCCGGAGCTACTTCGCTGGAGCTGGAGGAGGATAGGGAGGAGCTCCTCCTTGCTGCTGTCTAGGTGAGGGAGAGGAATAGGGTGGGGGCGACTTAAGTGTTTAAATAGAAACGCTTAATCACCCGCCCGTCGGCCCGAACCTGAACCCTCAGCAGGGTCGAGGTTAAGCCTCCCCTGGGGTAAACACCACCTCCCAAGCACAATGGTGGTCTCGGAATTTTAATCCGAGACCCCATTCAAAAAATTATAAAATTTAACGTTCGAAGCCGCTAAATTACGAAAACTCCCCTGGGGCCATTTTTCACAAACGGCCCGTGCCCGCAAAACTTATACCCCTCCTAGGGTAAACGGCACATTCCGAACTCAACGGTGCCATCGGTTTTCCAATCTGAGCTACTATTTAAGAGATACTAGAGTTTCGCCATTAAATGGACTAATTAACTAATTAATTAATCCGTTTAACGTTCCAGAAGTGGGCGAGAGGTCCAAACATCCAGCGCCGACAAGTTTTATGTCATTCCTAGGGTAAAAACCCTATTCCGGATCCATCCGTACACTCGGATCTCTGATCCGGAACTCTGTTTAGGAGTTATCTCATTTATTTGGCGTTCCCAGTGTGAACGCACTGAAAATTTAATTCCGGCCACTCTGGGGCTCGGAATCGCACGCCGTCTGAAGGCGCTACTCTGGAATATCATCAAGAATATTACAAAGTCTTTCGTAGAAAAAACCGGGTTCTTACAAGATCCCGTCGTAAATGACCCATCACAAATAAGTTATTTTTCATCTGTGATGCCAAGCAACCCATAGAGAAATAAGTTATTGACGCAATGACATAATACCTCATACAGACTCTTATGATTTAATATAATCCTTTTATTATGCTATCTCTAATCTATAAAGTTTTATACTAGTGCCATCAACCTCTATGATCAATGTCTCTTTATTTTACTTTATGGAAATTGAAATTTCCTATAGAAAAAAATTACCATGGATTTATTTAGGCTAAATTATTTCTATCAAAGGGCCTGAGATATCAACTTCTATTAAATAACATAAGGGAAAAATCCTTTCTCACATTATTCATTAATTAAATATTACTTGTGACACACCCAACGTATCCTACCTCACCAAAAACATATGTCATCACGGTTTTCATTAATACATAAAAGTATGTGACTTATAACACTCATTAATAATAATATTAAAGTATAAGTATCAATACACACATATGCAGATAGGAACATCCGATGAAACATATAAATATAAATTTCCTACTAGTGGGTCTCATTCTCATAATATCCTATACTGGATATTACCAAGGGTGTACACCCTATGAAGGTTCCTCAAATTTCAATGATTATCCACCCATGATAGCTTGTATCATTTGTGTCCATAAATTTATTTCATCCATCTATAGAACATATATTTAAGAATACTGTTGTGTAACTTCTGGGTTCTCATCATAGCAGGGAACAACTATGACCTTTCAGTGTGACAAATACTCTTAGGATATTAACACATACAATATTATGTATAAGAATAATCAAGATGTGATAAGGAGTTTATTAATATTCAAAAAAACTAATACATGTTATAATAAAGTATGTAGAAGTTGGTTCTAGGGAATAAACTCTAACAGACTCCCACTTGCACTAGAGCCAACTGCTAACAACCTTCAGTCTTCTAGCTCTCACATGATACTTATTCTTCTGTTGAGATATACCTTTATTCAAGGGGTTATCCTTGTTTTATTCAGAGGGAACACTTTTTACTACAACTTCACCCCTTTGAGAAAAATTCCTCAATAGGTGATACTTTTAGAGCATGTTCTTTGTTTGTTGGTGTGACCTTGGCTCATTTTTAAGATCCACCACTATAGTATTATCACAGTACATAGTGATAGGATCTTTACTACTAGGTACCACATCAAACTCCTGGAAAAAGTTTCATATCCAAACATATTCCTTGGATGCATCAAAATATTCTATATACTTGGAATCTAATGTAGAATCGGTGATAACTAGCTACTTTGAACTCTTCCAGCTCACAAATCCTCCATTAAGATAGAAAACATATCTTAAATGTGACTTCAGATCATTCTAGTATATTTGAAAACTTGCTTTAGTATAATCCTTGATTACTAGCTCCTCATCTCCTCTATACACTGGGAACATATCCTTAGTTCTTCTCAGATACTCTAGGATAACCTTAACAAAAAACCAATGTTGTTCTCCTGGATTAGCTTGATATCGGCCTACCATGCTCAATGAAAAATAAATATCAAGGATATTACATAACATGACATATATGATTTATATTATCACTGAATCATATGGAATATTAATCATTTTATCATTTTATTATTGCGTATGAGGGCACATTTTCTTAGAATGATGTATACCATGTGACATTGGAACCATCCCCTCTTGGATTATTCCATACTAAATCTATTTAGTATCTAGTCAATGTATGTACTTTGACTTAGTCCAAGAATCCTCAAAGATCTATCATGAATGATCTTGATCCCTAGAATATAGGATACTTCACCTAATTCTATCATGAATAAACACTTGTTTAACTAGTCCTTAATAGACTGTATGACTGGTATTTCATTTCCAATAAGTAATTTTTCATCAACATATACTACTATGATAATAACTACATTCCCACTAAACCACTTATAAACACATTAATCACATTTATTCTTAATGAAACCAAATTATTTTATATCTTTATCGAATTGAATGTTCCATGACCTAGATGGTGGCTTCAATCCATAAATGGATCTCTAAAACTTGCATATCCTTTTGGGATCACCTGGAATAAAAAACCCTTCTGTTTGTGTCATGTATACATCTTTTTGAAGATTCCCATTAAGGAAAGATATTTTTACATCCATATTCAAAATATCATAGTCATGGTAAACTGTTATAGCAAGTAGAATTTTGATGGATTTAAACATGGAAGTTGGAGAAAAGGTTTCATTATATTCAATTAGTTATTTTTTTAAACCCTTTATCCACTAGCCTTTCTTTATAGGTATTTACTTTACCTTCCATGTCCCATTTTCTCTTGAATACCCATTTACACCCTATGGGAATTACATCAATTGGTGAATCGACCAAAACCCAAACATGGTTTTGATACATGGAATCCATTTTATAATTCATGGATTCCTACCATCTTATAGCTTCTAATATCTCTACTACCTCTTTGTATGAGATATGTTCATCATTGTCAACTAATAAAGAGTCACCATATTTAGTGACTAGAAAACCATATCTCTATGGTTATCTTACCTATCTAATGCTCCTATGTAGTACCTATGTTTAGGGAACTTCTTCTTCCATAGGGAAATTTGAAATATGTTCCTATACCAACTCTTATGTATCTTGAGAATCAACTTCATTGAAGTCAATCTTTATCCCACTATAATTTTTGAGGATGTTATCCCTCTCAAGAAATATGGCTTGTCTAGTGATAATCACTTTCTTATTTGAGGGGTTTTATATATAGAATCCCTTTGTTTCCTTAATATACACTATAAAGACACACTTTATACCCCGGGGTGATAGTTTGTTTTCTGGTAAGGCCTTAATAAATACCTCGCAACCCCATACACGTGTATGAGAGAAAAAAGATTTCTTTACACTCCATAACTCAAAGAGAATTTATTTTTCCACTTTAGTTGGTACTCAATTTAATGTATATACCACAGTTTGTAATGAATATCCCCAAATGGATAATGAAATATCTACATAACTTATCATCGAACCTATCGTGTCAAACAAGGTTCATTTTCTCCTTTCACTAATACCTTTCCACTATGGCATATAAGGTGGAGTGAGTTGAGAAAGAATCCCAATCTCCCATAGAAATTATAAACACTTGGTTAATATATTCACCACCTCAATTGGCTCGAAGATTCTTTATCTTCTTTCCAAGTTGATTCTCTACTTCATTATAAAATTGTATTTATCAAATGGCTCAAACTTATACCTCATCATGTAGATATAACCATATATACTCAAGTCATCAGTTAAAGTTATGAAGTAATAATACCCACCCCTATATTCTACTAGAAATGTTCCACACACATTAGTGTGTACCAATCCTATAATCTCTTTGGATCTTTCCCAATGTCCACCAAATAGTGGTTTAGTCATTTTTACTTATAAACAAGCATGAAATATTTCAAGTGGTTTTATATCAAAAGAGTCTAAATAACCATATTGATAGAGCCTTTTCAAATGTTTCTCATTTACATGACCAAGATGGTGATTCCATAGTTGGGTGTTATATGATTCATGAGAACATGATTTATTATCTATTTTCAATACTTTGTTTTCATAATTTAATTCATAAAGATTATTCTTTAAATGTTCCATACCATAACATATGTTGTCTTTATAAAATAAAAGAATGTTATTTCCAAATTTAAAAATAAAACCATATGTATCTTGGAATGATACAGAAATTATGTTCATGGTAATAGTTGGTACATAATAAAAATATCTGAAAACCAATATCATTCCTATTGGTAAAGAAAAAAGATAATCACCAATGGTTAGAGCAGTCAACCTTGCACCATTGGCATCTTGCAAACCCACCTATCCTCTAGAAATATTTTAGAATCTACTTGGTTCATACATTTAGATATATATATATGATCACCACAAGATATATCTAATACCTAGTGTGTAGATATTGACAGATTTCACTTGATAACGGACACACCTTTAGCTTCCCCTTTCTCCTGGATGAATTTCCACTTCCAATGTCCTTTATTGCCGCATGTAAAATATACTTATTTTCCCTGACCTTCATTTGAGTCTTCTTCTTCTTGTAAGGATGGTGCTTGGGATCTTTATACTTTTTATGATTCTTGGTCCCCTTCTCCATGTTCTTTCTTTTCTTATTCACCATAAGGGATATGGGTTTGTCATACCCCATGTTCTTATCCACTTGGTAAATCAGAGAAAGAAGTTTCAAAAGACTCTTATAATTATTTATTATATTATAATTAACAATAAAACTATATAAGAACTTGGATAGTGAGGAAAGTATGACATATATATGCAACTCATCTGGGAATTTAATCCCTAATATTTATAAGTGTTCAATGTAGCCAATAAGATTGACTACATGAAAACTAGTTGGAACTGAATCTCTAAGATTAGTTTTAAACAAATCATTATAGATCTCATATCTCTATTGTCTCACATTCTCTTGATATATATCCCAAAGGTGAGACATCATGCTATACACATCCATGTCCTCATGTTTCTTAAAAAACTCATTGGTCGTGGATGATAACATGAAACACCGAACATATGTGGTATCATTAAAATATTTATCATAGAGAGATTACTATTCATCACTATACTCTTTACTAGGAGAATCAATAATAGGTTCTCCCATCACATAAAATTTCCTTTCATGCTGTAGGATAACACATAAGCATCTTTTCCACTCTTGGAAATTTATTCTGGTGAGAAGGTTATCCTTGTAAAGTATGGATTGTAGTGATATTTTTGAAGTCATTTTATTGATGAATATACAAATAAGATGATTATAGTTTTAGTAATTTATTTAATAAAATTTAGATAAATAAATAAATATTATATCTATCAATCTCCCACTATTTTATTGAAATCAAATAGGCCTCACCATTGGCTTTAGAATATATTATTTCTTAGAAATTCTTATGGAAAGGATCCATATTCCCATTCTCATCACCCATACTTTGGCTGATCAAGAAATTTGAAGAGGTTTAGGTAGTTATTCCAAATTCCAACTACATTAAATCATAATTTGTTGATCTTTTGATTTGATTCACCAATCCTAAAATCCTTAAATTGGATTTCCTCAACCTTTTTATATTAGTTACACCAATCCCTTCTTTAGTAGTCAACCCTTGATGTGAACTAAGTTAATTCAACACAAAAATTAAAGTTATAATTTCTCAATAATTTAAATCACCATATCATTGGCTAGTAAATCACTTTAAACTATAGTTAGATTTTAACTGAAGTAGTGGAAGGATATACCAAATTAATATATATAATTGAGAGACTTTATCTTTTATGCGCAAATTTCCATTTTTTATCATTATTACATGATTTTTAATATTAAGTGGATTTACTTAAGAGATTAACCATGTCTTTAAATAATGTTTACACATAATTCTATTTATTTTAGTTCTATATTTCATGCTTTATAATTCATTAATTCATATTATCATGACAAAAAATCCGTAATGAAATAACCATCTAATTTGATAGAAATAAAATAATAAAGTGGTATGACCATGGAATTTTTCTAATGGTTATTTTATATAGTGGATGATAAACTAATTGCCGACCTAGGGAAAAAAAACTTGAACCATTTATGGTATGTGTTATAGCTTTCCACCTATCCACCTATGTATCTCTCTTGGATTGGTTTCACCTCTACTCAAAAAATGAACTGCCTTCACTAGCTTGGGAGCTCCATCTATTAGATATGATTTTACTCACATGTAGGTGAGGGGAACCAAAGGATTGGTTAATGGGTTTATATAAAAGAAATCATGGGTGGAGTTCTCAGTCAGGATCCAATTATCATTGAGAGGGGGAGGGGTGAATTAGTGATATCTTTTTCTTTTAATGTTTCCTTCTTTTTGAAATAACCTTCACCTAATATTAAAGATTTAATTCCCTAATGAATGCACACAACCATATGAACACAATATTTACAAGGCTTACTACCCAAAAAGAGTAGCTACGTCCTTGGTATGGTACGAAAACAATCCAGAACCACACAATCCACTAGAAAAAAATCCTTTGATGTGGAATACAATGAGTAGGATATAAACTTACACTCATGTAGAACTTTGAAAACAATCCAAAAGTACGTGTGATCCCTGTTAGCAAAAATAGGTTAATGTAATGTTTCTATGCTTCTTGATGAACTTTCAAAAATCAAATCTTTCAAAACAATTCTTCACTTTCCTACCTAGAATATGGTAAGAACCTCCTAGTTCAAACAACATATGCGTCACTCTATGCTTGTGTGCCTCCCTGCTTGCGTGCCTCCCTGCTTGCGTGCCTCCCTACTTGCATTCCTCCTTTCTTGCATGCCTATCTTCTTGCACGCCTCCCTGCTTTCATGCCACTCTACTTGCGTGCCTCCCTACTTGCGCATCGTGAACTACTCATGTGCCACAATTGTGAACAACTCACAATTTGCGTGCCACTTCGGGCTTATAAACAACACACTTCTTGCACAAAACTTCCAGATTGTGTGCAACTTACAACTTGCATGCCACTTCTACTTATGCGCTACTTTTATGCATAACACACAACTTGTACGACACTTTATCTTGTATGCCACTTTCTATTACTTGCACGATCAGAGCTCAAATTTTCTTATAAGTATTGAGATTTTCAAAATGATGAGGGCAGACATATATTTATAGGATTTTTGGTGACCCTGCGCATGAGGCATACAACTCATCTTGCGCTCCACTCCATGAATTGTACACCACATACACTTTCATGCCATTCCTACTTGTGCATCACTTATACGTGCACGCCACTTCCTACTTGTGCACCACTATTTAACTTGTGCGCCTCTTTATTTCCTTTGTCATATTTTGATGTGATGATCTTGAAGTATGACTTGCACCCAACATACACTTGCATTCCACTTATACTTGTGCACCACTTCCTACTTTCAAGCCAATCTTTAACTTGAGCGCCACTTCCTACTTGCACACCACTTCCTTCTGCCTCAACATTTTTTCTCAACTTTCTCCACTGATTCAACTTTCTTGGAATACAATTTTTTTCCTACAAACACTCAAAATAATAGTTAGAATAGTTCACACACATACATGTTGGATTCACAACTTACCCACAACTCCCTCTTTATGCATGATTCCATAAGGATAGATGTATGAAATAATTCTCCCCCTTGACAACACTATCCAAAGGTAAGATGAGAGAGTAGAAAGACACACGTACCTCAACCTTAATGAGAAGGAGGTTGGAAACCCATGTTCAATATCAAATTATCAAATGGTTCCTTTGGTAAAGGTTTTGTGAATATGTTAAAAACTTGTTACAATATTGGAACGTACTCCAGCTTCAATTAATTCTTCTCCACCTTCTATTTGATGAAGTGGTACTTTATGTCAATGTGTTTTAAATGAGAATTTTGTACCAAATTCCTTGTAAGATTGATTGCACTCTGATTATCACATCCCAAGAGTAAGGGTAGCTTCATTTCAACAAGTAGATCTTCCAATTGAGTCTTCATCCATATAAGTTGGGTAGAAGCTTGAGTGGTAGCAACATACTTAGCGTTAGTCATGCTAAGTGTCATTGAATTATTTTTATTTGTATTCCAACTAACACAAATTCTCCCTAGAAAGAAAACTCCACCAGATGTGGATCTTCTATCATCAACATTTTTTACCCAATCAAAATCTGAATACCCGAACAGATCAATATTTTCTAAGCCATCATACCTGATTCCAAAATTTGTTGTGCCTTTGATATATCTGAGAATTATTTTTCCATCAATTAAATGTGATTATTTATGAGTACTCTAAAATCTTTTAAATAAGGTAAAAACATAAACAATGTCGGGTCTTGAGGCAGTCAAATATAATAAACTTCCAATCATCTTTCATAAATCTCTCTAATAAACTTCCTTGTCTTCTCCATCTTTAGACAACTTAGTTCCCACTATGATCAATGTAGAAACTGGTTTCAAATTTTCCATTCCAAACTTCTTCAAAAGTCCCTTAGCTTACCTTTCTTGAGAAAGAAAAATATGGTTCCTCTTATGTAAATTTTTTTACCCAAGAAAGTATTTTATTTCTCCCAGAATGGACATCTCAAATGACTTATTCATATCCTCAGCAAATATTTTATATGATATTTCATCATTTATAGTAATGATAATGTCATAAAAAACAATTATGATGAAAGAAAACTCCTGACATTCCTTGATGTAAATATTGTTGTCAACTCTAACATTCTTGGAATTAATCTTCCTCAATAAAGTATCTAATTTAGAACACCATTCCCTCAAGTCCTTTTTTAGCCCATATAAAGCCTTCTTCAACCTGCACACATAACTTTCATCCTTCCCAACAACAAATCCACATGGTTGATCAATGTAAACTTCCTCGTCAAGATCACCATTAAAGAATGCGGATTTTACATCCATTTGAAATATTTTGTAACCTCATTTTTTCGAAATAGCAAGAAAGATTATGACTGTTTTCAAACTTGCCACCAGAGCAAAGTTTTCATCAAAATCAATGCCTTCAATTTGTGAATACACTTTGCAAACTAATCTTTCTTTGTTTCTTATCACTCCAATTGGGATCAGAGTGGTTCAACAATTGGTATCAATTTAAGAATTGGTATCATGTTGGAATCTACAATTGGTGTTTGACATGAAGTGATTCATTGATTATCTTTTCATACAACTCTTGTTTCTCACGCCGAGCATTGCTCATGTGGGCTTAGAGTACGTGTTAAGTGATTCCTTGAACGCTATCATAATCTCAAGTGGCGAATGGTGGTAGTGGCTGGAAGAAGACTCCGTGAGGTATCAAAGTGCAGAAAATATTTCTGAGCAGAGTTGTGAAGAGTTGTCAACAAACCCAAAGGGGGAGATGGTTGGGTAAAAATCCCTCAAGGTAACATTGCAATATTTTTGGGTTGATTGTGTTTATTGACAAAGCAGGTTTTCATGGATATTTTTCGAGTTCCCGAGAAGTTGTTGACAATCCTTGTTGACAAAGAACGATGACAAAGGAAAGGACGATCTGGAGGCGGTACAAAAGAGCAGTACAAGGTGGCACCGTTTTCCAATGTTTGCCAAATTTTTGGGGTCCAAAATTTGGAATCTGGTGAGAATCGCGAAAATAGGATTTCCATGAAGATCATAATTTTATATGGTAAAGGCATGAATTTCGCAAAGATAGGATTCATGGTTTGGAAATCGCAAAGACCAGAAGAATGGAGGCGGTGAGTCTCCGCAATTACGTCAAGCTTCGCGAACGGCAGAGGCTGAAGCGCATCGCGGCAGAGAAGGGCTTTGCGAGGGAGATTCGCGGAGAAGGCACGAAGGTATGTTGACGGTGATTCTTCGCGACTACGTCAAGCTCCGCGAACGGAAAATTTCCGTGGTGCTTCGCGATTTGGACAGAATTCCGGCGGAAACTTTGGAGCTTTGCGATTTGCAATGACGTGGCGTTGACTTCGCGCGGAAAGGTCGAGGGTCGGTGGAATCGCCTATAAATAGAGGCCGACCCCCTCGAGATGAGTAGAGAGAATTTTCAGAGAAAATCCTTTGCTCTCGATTTGCGAAGGTGGTTCACGGAGCTAGTGTGCTTCGCGAAAGAGGAGCTTCGCGGCGGCTATTGTAGCTCCGCGATTCCTGCGAGCTCCGCGTTGGCTTAGTAAGATTCGCGAGGGCTGTTGCTTTGCGACGGCTTGAGCATCGTGAGAGTTCTTCATGAAAGAGCTTCGCGAGAGAGCTTTGCGAAAAGGCAGGAGCTTCGTGAAGGCTTGTTTGAGCTTCGTGAAATTGGGAGCCTCGCGAAGTAGGGTGCTTTGCAAAGGTGTTTCCAAAAGGAATTGGTCAGTGTTCAGAGGCAAAGAGGTATTCATCAGTGGATGAAATTTGGACATTAACAGAGCATCCATCATTAGTTAAGGATGCATACAGTCATGCAAATGAAGATACCTACAGGTCTATAAACTGTGAGTGAATCCCTTCACAGAGCAGTGAGCTTAGGAAGAGGAAAAAGGTGATCCTCTCCACTGGCAGTGAGCCAGAGAGAGAGAAACAGGGAGTGACCCTTGGGAAAGCAGTGAGCTGACCCTAAACATTGTAAGGGCAGTGAGCCTGGGCATAGAAGTGATCTAGCCCGAACCATTGTATCCACAGCTAGTGAAGTATAGTTTAATTTGGTACGACCGGCAACCTGTCGGCGTATGCTCCTTGGACGTAGCCCTTAGCGGTGAACCAAGTAAAATTGTTGTGTCTTGTGCTTGCTTTACCTTCTGTTTATATTGTGCAACAGGAAAAGAGAGAAGAGTGTTTTGCTTAACAGCGAAACAAGATCAGAATGGGCTTTAATTTTAAATTAGTCATACCCTGATTCACCCCCCCCCCCTCTCAGGGTATTCAGCCTTGTGGACCTAACAAATTCACATAGATTCAGAAATGTAATACGACTTGTACACGATACACGAATATGAACATTACACAAAAATTAATTAGATATTTATATATATATAACCCATCACATGAAATGTACTATAAACTTAATGACCACACAGAACACATGTAGATAAAGTTTGGATAGTATAATAAATAAATTTTTAATTATGAATAATTTGGTAAAAGTACATGGCATGTACATTGGAGTTACACATCATGTATTATTCTCATCATCTATCTGTGGCACATGCCCAGGGACTCAGTGTGTAACCATGCACTGGAAAATGTTGGAGTAAATGGTGTGTACATCAGATACATGGCATGTGGTCTTCGAGTTACACGAACACTAGTTATGTAGGCCATGTAATGAGATACACAACTCATTTGTGACTAAAGGACTACACATCATATACATAAGTTACACAACATGTACTCCAAATGACCATGTACCAGGCTGTACCGGTCAACACATGTTGTATAATTAAATTCAATACGTGTAATAAATGCACACAACTTGAATTAATTTTGAATTAATTCAATGTGTATTAAAAAATAATACAAGGCATGTACCTATGGGTTACACTATGTGTACTCTTGTGTTGTCCATCCAGACTCATTGTCACCTCTGAATGAGATCTTCAAATTTATTTTATTCATAAAATTAATCGATTTGATTATATTTTCGAGAAATGAAAAGGAATAAAGTAGATCTCAAAATCTAGATTAAAGAACTATTAAAATGGAATTGAAAACTAATGAAAAATGAATAAATCAATAAAAGATATTTAAATAATTATAAATAATTATGCTACCCCTCTAATACCACTTGTAGGTTCTAGGTGCATTGGAAGCATCAGATAGGTCACACCCAAATTTACTTTTTTTTCATGATTGATGATTCATATGATATTTACATGATGATAAACACTGTGATAAATTGAATTGAATCAAAGAATATAGACAATGGATAAAAATTATAACCAAATCATAGGATTATCATACATTATTTATAATTAATTTAAGAAATTAAAGAATTACCTTGCAAGAATTTTTTTATTCATTGACAGATCTTCCAATGTCTCTATGTCATAATGTCATTTAATTATAGGAATCAAGAGTAAATTATCTCCAATAGTGATCCACACATGTTCCACAAACCTCTAAACATTTCTGTAGGAATATCTAGGAGAAAGAAGAGTAGATTTTAATGCTTGCATCATTCTACTTTGATTGCCTCGAGAATTGCTTCAAGGAAGGGTTATATTCGATCTCTCTAGAATTTAGAGTGGTGGCAGAGGAGGATCACTCTCAATTCTTAAGAGCATTCTTATAGATGGATATCTCTAGGGATTTGAGAAGACTCTCTTCCGATCTTTCTATGCACAACACAAATTATTTGGCTATATAAAAAATAATATAATAGGGTTTATATACCACTAGGATTAGAAAATAATAATTACACATGTACCCTTATTATTTCTATAATCCCTAACGAACCCCATGTAAATAATAGTAATAATAATATTATTATTTATTTATATGTTCTAAACTCAAAAATTAATTTAAATATTATTTATTTAAATAATATTCAATATATATTATTTCTCACTAGACCATTAAACTCGGTCTTCCATTCCTCCATAATATTTATTGGACCTTGAATAATTATTAATTATTTAATAAATGAATATCACCGCATTATTCTACAATAAATAAATAAATATTATATTCACTAAATAGAAAAAATATATTTATTATACATTCTACTCATATAATATTCTCTTGAATAACTGGTGAAAGAATATATGCGATCACACAAACATTAATAATTATTAAACCACATGAAGGAATAATATTTATTCAACTTCTTAAATAATAAATAATAATACATCATTTAACTGAGATTTTGGATACACTCAGTGTGTGACCCTCTAGTCCTCTTTTTCAGTGGCATTAGGCTAATGTAACCAAAGTCCAAGGTTAGCATATATCAACACGTCAAGGCACTCATAGAGAAAGAAGTTAATTTCACAAAAACATAATACCTCATATGGACTCTTACTGTGTAATATAATCCTTTTATCATGATATCTCTAATCAAGATGGTTTCATATTGGTTTCATCAACCTATGTGTTCGATGTCTCTTTCTTTGAATTTATAGAAAAAAAAATTTCCTATATAAAACTATGGGAATGGATTTATTTAGGCTTATAATTTTCATAAAAGGGACTAAGATATCAAATTACACTAAAGGACATAAGGGATAAATCCTTTATTTCATTATTCGTTAATGAAATATAACTCGTGACACCCCCAACATATCCTACCTCACCACAAACATATGTCATCATGGTTTTCTCCAATATATAAAAGTACGATACTTATAATACTCATTAATAATAATATTAAAGTCTAAGGATCAATACACATGTTTGAAGATATGAACATCCAATGAAACATATAAATTTTTATTTTCTACTAATGGGTCTCATTCTCATAATATCATACACTAGATATTACCAAGGGAATACACCATGAGAAGGTGCATAAAATTTCTATGAGTCTCCTCCCCTGATATCCTGTATTATTTATTTCCATAAAATGATTTTTCCAGCTATAGAACATATATTTATGAATACTTTCGTGACACTTATGGGTTCTCATCATAGCAAGGAACTGATATGACCTTTCATTATGAAAAATACTCTTAGAATATTATCACATAATATGTTACACAGAAGAATAATCATGATGTGATAAGTATTTTATTAATATTAAAAAATGAATAAATGTTATCATAAAGTAAAGTGGGTTATATGTCACCAACTCTGATATCAACTTCATACAAAATTCAGGAGATAAGTTGTAAATTACCAATAAAATGTAACATGAAATATGTTTGCTACTAAGGATTTGATATGGATTCATTAAATTTGTGTATAGTCCAAGTCTGAAATTTCTAACTTCAATTCTAAATATAGAAAACTTTTGATCAAATTTCTTCCACTATGAACAATCATCTAGATTAAAATCAGCTGGATAACATAATTTGGCCATACCATGCACCAACTGTGCACACCCATTGCCTAAGTGGCACTAAGAGTGTGGGAAATGTCGCATAGTTTGATAAACCATTTGAATCCCATGCACACCCTCTATTAATAGCTTCATACATCCTCGATGGTTTCCCTAAAAAGGTTGCACATTTAAATAAAACCATATGACGTTGTCTGTACCTTTTAAAAAATTGCTTTTCGGGACCCGATGCACCCGAAGCCCATACAAGCCCCCAAGGCACTCATCAAACCTTAAAAAACTTTTTAAAAAAATTACTTGAAGAATTAAAAATCTTAAAATTAGGTTTCAAATCTAAATATTAAAGTTAGTTCACTCACAAAACATAAAATTTAAATTTACCTAGGAGAAACGACCTGTTCAAAAACCTGGGACATTACATATGTAAATATAATATATAAATATGATTTATATAACTTTTAATAAAAAATTATTGTTAATATTATTTTTATAACTTTATATACAAAAAATTATCAAATTTATATTAATAAATAAAAACATTTAAGAGTATATTTATATACATTGATCATAAAATGTATATATAACTAATATAATTATTTTTTTTATAAAAACGGTGACATGAATTGGTAACCCAATTCATGCCGCAAAGTAATTTATTAAAATCAAGGATAATAGTAAAAACATGATGTATAAATGAATATATTTATTTAAATATATGATTCATGTTTGAATTTATATATTGATATTCATATTAAATAATTTAAAATATACACACATGTATCAGTATGTATATGTATGCATGTGTATGTATGTGTTGTATGTGTATGTATATGTGTATGTGTATGTGTGTGTATGTGTATGTATGTATATAACATGTGTATATGTGTATATATTTTTATGTTTCATGTGTATGTTTGTATAGTATGTGTATGTATGCACACATGTATGCAATTGTATGGATGTGTTTGTGTATACATGTGTGTATGTGTACGTGTATGTGTATGTGTATGAATTTTTATGTGTATGTATATCACTAGTGTAAAAAATGGGTTTTCACGTTAGTTTTTTCCACATTGGTTACCTTTCAATGTTATTGCAGGTGACATTGTAAATAAGTTTTTCATGTCAGTTATTATTAACCGGTGTTATAAATGTTACATTTTTGGAGATAGTTTTTTATGTCATTTTTTCAAAATACCAACATGATAAATCCTATTTTTAAAATTCTAATGTTGGTTATAGATGTTTTTTAACAATTATTTTCTAAAAAAAATCATCAAAATCAGACTAAAAATACATATCTGGAGGTTGTTTTTCATGTCAGTTATATCAAAACTGATGTGGAAGACCATTTATCATGTCATTTTTTACATATCTGACATGATAAATATTTTTTCTTCAAAATTTTAACATTGGTTATAAAATAACCAATGTGAAAAATATTTTTTTAAAATTGAAATCAATATTTTTGACCATCCTAGTAAAACAAAAATATACCATAAAAAAATAGTAGTAGCACAATTTGAGATTAACATCACAAAATCAATGCATTTTAACTTTACAATTTGAAATCTAACCTTTATAATGTATATTAAAAATAAACTAAAACCCAATTAGACTTTTTAAATAATACATAAATTTCCTTTGTAAGTGTCTTAATTGTTTTCCATTATATGTCTGTGGGTAATCAAAAATTTACAAATTAAAAATGAAATCATTTAAGATATATTCTAAATATAATGAATGAAAAACTAATGGAATGGTTATACTAAAATCCAACCTTATGGAATTTTTTAACATTCTCAGTTGAAATAATTTCAAACATAAATCTTAAAACATAGTATCCACATTCCTTTACTCCCACTTGAATATGAAAATTTTATTTAAAAATAAATTTTCAATTAAATTTTTTTAAGTACTTAGATTCAAAATATAGTAATTATAAATGAGAAGTCACATTTTCTTTTACATATTTGATCTTTGCACTCTTCTTTCCTATTGACTATATAATCTAATACCATTCCACGATTGAAAATAATATTCATGAAATAAATTTAAACTTCATTATAATATATAAAATAATTCAAATAATTAAACTTGCATGTTCAAATCATTCTTAAAATTATTTCGCATGTCACCCTGTACAGAGCATAACTAGTAAGTTATATTCTCTCTTGAAAAAAAAGACACAATATCAAATGACCACTAATATTAAAAAAATATAATGTCAGTGGATATTTAGTTAATATATATAACAATTTATGAAATATATGCTTCATACTCTTGAATATAAGGAAGCATCCAACACCAGATTACATTATTTTGAAATATTTCAGCAATATAAACTGTTATTTATGCATCTGTCATTGTTATCGCTATAGGTGAAATATATTTTGGTTCTATAAATTCATATACTGATTCATTATCATGCTATATACAAAGTGTATAAATATACCTAATACAAAACAAAAATAAGCATTAAATTTCATTATATTAAAATAACTTAAAGATATATAATAATTGAATTACATGGAAAAGACTTGCATCATGTTGATACCTAAATAATATCTAGTCACAAGATCTATGATATCTTTATTTAAAATCATCACATTCATTGCATACCCATAAATGTTATCATCCATTAGAAGTTCATAAAATTACAACAACAAAGATGTATATACTGATAATCTATTAAGTTAAGAAGAGGTTGTATCTAAATTCATAATAGCCTATAATTATTGTTTTCTAAATAAATGTCTTTACCTTTAAAGTATTCCTTTATAAAAAATAGATGAATATATAAATTTTAAAAATTTAAAAAAAATTAACACTAATATGAAATAAAGGATATAATCAAAACACACCTCAATGGTAATTTTTCAAACAAGTGTAGATGGAAAAACTAAAAATTGGCTGATACTTTGTCCAACTATAGTAACCTCATCTGTAGTAAATGGTATTCTTGATGATCTATCTATAAAATCCTATATAGTTACCCTCTATCTATTGATGATGAACAATATCCCCAATATAAAATAAAATAATATATGAAACAATATGATATTGAATATCCTCAATATATAAGTCACAATAAATGGGAACCTATTGAGGAGGAGGTGTGGGAGGTGGAGAAGTGGGATCTGCAGGCGGAGGTGGAGGAGTGAGATCAGTAACATGAAACTGTTTTTCATTTCTATAAACATTGATTGTATTGAATATCTTATCTCATCCTCCATCATCTCACCCATATCCCAAACTTTAGTTTCTAAAGATTCTATTTTTATTTTATAGACATTCTTCATTTAAGAAGCTTCAAAATAACCAAACACTTTTTTTTACAGATACACCTACTGGGTATCCTTGTACATGACCCAAGTATTCAGGATTTCCCAATTCAATAGCTAAAATATCCCACATACACTCATCTATGAAGGTCCCCTACGTTCTTTGATCCTCAAGGTATTCCTCTATAGAATATTTGAAAAATTAAATAGAGAATCACAATTGTTTCACCCCTAAATTCCACGTGGGGTTGGAATGGAGTATTGTGGTGTTAGTAGAACAACATTAACATTAGAAACATACATCCATGTCCCCTTTGGGTAGTTTCAAATGGGTTTTATTCATGGAACCAAAAACACCCAATGGTTCTTATATCTGTGATGACTCATGGACCTACTTTCCAAAGGTAGTCACTCATTGGGAATCTTATCCAACGATACTTAAGAACTCACATTGATTGAGAGGATGCGAGTTCAGGTTCATTTCACCCTTTTTGGGAGAATTTTTTCCTACCCCGAGACTCTCTTATATATTTAAGATATATTCACAAATCCTTTATTACTTCCCAAGTATATCGTAATCCACCCTTGAATTTACAATCAATTATTATCATGTGTGGAAATTAGAATCATATAAATGTGTTCAGTGTTCTTCATAGATAGATATATCTATATGTATCCAAGTTTCTCCATCAATGGTAACCTTTTATGAATAAATTAGATATTATTTGGTCATTTACTATCAAAAAAATGGTTTTAAGCCACATAGTGGGGTGCTCTAGAGTTCATCATCATCGAGGGAGACGAGAATTGTTTTGATGTCAAGATCAGACCCATGAGATGGTCTTCCTATTTATCCTCATAAGAGGAATCAGAACCCACATAGTTCAGTTCTACTTAACAAGACAAATTGTACCTTTTAAGGTTATGTGATAAGGACCAAACCATGTATTTTATCATAATGTGGTGAGGAAATCCAAACAAAAGGTGCTTGACCAAGGATGGTGTAGGACTTATGATGAAGTGACCTGAGATACATAGAAGGGATTTAGATTCCTAGGTTTAATACAATTATACTAGTAATGTGGACTAGAGAGAATAGGGTTGATGTTGGGTGATTTGGTTTGGACCTCATGGAGGCTTTCTATATATCCTATTTGGATGGGAATAAAAGACCACATAGTTCAGTTGTGAGGAATCATGCCTATAGAGCCCCTATGAAGGTTTTTATCATAGGGGAATATGTTCCTTAGAGAGTATTGGGTTGGGGTTTACTACTAAGAAGTATACCCTTATTTATTTTGGAGGTTTGGTTGGGGCTTATTCCTAAGGTGGATGCCCTTGTCTAGTTGGGGCTTACACTTGGAATGATGCCCAAATGGTTTGGGATAGTGCAGATATCATGATCACCACCAACCTTTAAACCCAAGTGAGTCATGATCAGTGTGGGAAACAATAGGAAGAAATATATTTGATATACCACACAATATAATTTTCCCTAATGTTGGATACATGGTTGACCAATGCCTATGGAGGCCCACTGAAGGAAGGCGAGAAGAAGATCTGGAAAAGATTATCTGCCAAAACATGTGTCATATTGTGTATATGTCATGATAGTAACTAACCTATGATCCCAAGAGAGTCATGATTGAATGTGAGAAAGAGGAATCATAAGATCTAGTAAATCACATGACCCCCTTCCACTGGTGGAAGAGGCCAAACAGACGGGAGAAGAAAAAAGGGCATTGATTTACCCATTCCCTATTGTCATTATATCTAGGATAGTCATGTATGAATACTCATATTGATAGAACCCATGAGAATGGAGAATGAGGAAGGAGTGAAGAAATAGAGGTCTTTCAAAAAAAAGGTTAAGGGAAAACTCCAGTAGGGATTCCCTAAACTGTTTTCTCAGAGGAAGTGAGGAGGGTCTCATTCCATGTCAAAGGGAGCATGATCCTCACCCTCCCCACCTGGAACCAGAGGCCCCTGGTACCAGAGACAACATGAAAAGCACAAGGCTCTAAACCTTTTCTTTGAGATCGGGATATCTCTGACACTACGCCTAGGGTTGGGGTCCTCATGACCAAATGGACTCATACTCACATGCACCCCAAGGACCCTACCCATCGGGTAGGATAAGTGTAGGACACCTCTAACAGAAGGAATTCATACTCAAATAAGATACACCAATGTGTTCCTCCTACCATGGTTTTCCTAGTTCGGGAGCTTCAGTGGAGGTTTCAATTTGGTCACCCTTAAACGAAGGATCCAAAGTAAGAGGATCCCTTCCAGTACTAGATTGGGAGAGGGATCAAAAGGCAGCTCGTGTGGGACCTGGATTGGTGAGAAAAGGTGATTCACATAGGGCTTGGGAAGAGATATAAGTGCTTCACACAAGGGGGTAGTCCTGTGTGAGATGGGTATTCCTAGGAAGAGGGACCACCTGGGAAACAACACTTGGGTAAGTCTTTATCTTAGGCACCATGGGTCTCCTTAACTATCCTTGGAAGGGCCTTGCACAATTCCTAGTTTTAGGAAGGATGCTTCATGTAAGTGTGTGTATAATTTGTGGGAGGAGGTCCTCACACATGTTTCTTTGTGTTTTATACCCCAAAGTGACTTTGATTTCCCTATCCCCCTTAATTCCCTCTTTTATTTGGTTTTAGAGAGCTACCTAAGGTATTTTTGAGGACCTGAGTGAAGGGGTTGTATGACCAAATTTTCATGGATTATTATGATTTTCCAGTTTTGAAAATGAGGTTCCCTTGAGTCCTATTTATAGGAAAATAGGAAGCCTTATTCAAAGGAGTTACCCCACACTATTCCATAGTACAGGTACCCTGCACAGGGATGGATTATCTTTCCGTGCCACCTATGGTTGGTGCGCGTAGGGGTGGCTGCACCTTCTGGGCTGCGTAAGAAGGGCCTATGCCATCCTCTTGGTGCACAGGGTTGGTGAACCTAGGACCACCTGGGTGAACCCGCTTCTCTATACCATAGGAGTTTCACCCCCGCACCCTTGCTTGGGATCACTATAGGGATTCAGTTCTAGACCTTTAGGCCAGTCCCTTCACTACTATCACTAACCCCCATGAAAAAGTGAGAGTTTCACTGCAAACTTTTTAGGTCGGGTCGAGGAAATTTTGGGTCGTCACACACACAAACCCACCTCTCATTCCCATTCCATGGACCACTCCTAGAGAGAGGTTCTAAACACCATGACATTGGATTGGAAAATGTTTATGAGGAATATACATTTCCCATTGTGTGAGAATTATTATAGAAAATTTTACAGAACACCTTTCACGGTGTTAAAAAAGACCCCCCTTAGAATTAGATTCATTTGGAATGAAAAAATATAATTATAAGGTAACTTTAGGGAACTATGACGCATTCCAATATCACTTGGTTGGATTTGTAGATTTATAAACTATGGGAGGATTCTCTAATTTTTTTCCTAATCCATGGGGCCAAGTGAGTATAGTTTGGATGTTGCTAGGGTCATATGGACAACCCCACAAACTTTTCATCTTTTGTGTTATCTACCTAATTATTTCGTAATTCCAATGAATAATACTTAGCGGGAAAGACTTTGATTTTCTTAGGCCACCATTTTCTAGTTTTAAGCCTAACAAATTTTATGCATTTTATGTTTTCAGTGCTCAATTATTTCCTAAACCATGAAGAGAATAGGTCTAGAGAGCCGAGACTTGAATTTTGTCCATAGTTACCTTTGTGGGTTTTCAACCTGGAGAGTATTGTGTATCTTTTTGTGGGTTGTTTAGATTATTTCAATCTAGACTACAAATATCGATGTTTTAGGTCGAACAGCTTTGACCATGAGTTTTGGAATGATGACCCAAACAAGAAGCATTAACCAAAAATATCCCAACATTCTTCATATATCTGCAGGGGGTTTTGAGTCATGATTTTTTGATTCTAGGATCTAAAACATGACACAATACAAATATGTGAGGAATGAACTTGAAATGTGTTAAAAAAGCAGTCTCTAGAATAATGTTGTTAGGGGTTATGGGAATAGAGGAATTCTCTCTCGAGGATGAATATAATTCTGGTTGAAAAACCTGTTTTATGGGTGAATTTATGAAAATACAATTAGGGCGTGTTACAACATATTCAAACAGAGACATCCTATATTTGACAGGACCTTTAGAGGGAGACTTTAGGCAAATCCAACTAGGGAATGTTACAACATAGTCAAGATAGAGGTATCATTAAGAATTATGAAATTCTACTACCAATAGTTGGGGGGTTTTTGAAGATCTAAATTTATCAAGACCATGAAAGGTGGTTTTCCATAGAAAGGGGTCTGAGAATGAAGAGCGTATCTGTTTTGGAATTATCCATGAATGGAAAATCGTTACTACATGAATTTAGATTGTGTGAAGTAGGGTACATTTTTTCAAACGACCAACGTTAGGAGAGAAAGTCCCCTCTCTAAAAAGGGTTGAAACATCATGCAGTTTAATGTCATGTGACTAGGATATGGACCATTTAGTTTAAGAATATTATGAAAAGGACATTGTTTTATAGTTTAACGTCTTGTGAATAGAATTTCATGCTATTCAGTTTAGTTTCGTACAATGAGGAAATTATGCTATGAATTTTAATATCATACAAGAAGGACATTGGAGGGATATAATTTAAAAACTTTATCTTTGAATGAAATGTCAATAATTATCCTCTTTCATGGTAATATTTCTAGTAATGCGTCATCTATTTCAGGTATGAGGGGGTAATGTTGTAAGATATGATATGTGGATCTCCAAATCTAAAGAGTGGTATAAATGATAGGTCTTATGGAGATAGATGAGATCTCTCATGAGGAATAAATTACACTAGTTGAAAAACCTATTTTTTTGACCAAATTTATGCAAAGACAACTGGGTCATGTTATAATATAGTCAAATAGTGGCATCCTCTGGCTAACAGGCCCTTTATGTGAGTGACTTATGAAAATCCAACTAGGGAATGTTACAACACAACCAGTTAAAGGAGTTCTTATGAATTCTAACATTCTATTACTGATATTTGAAGGAAGTTTATAGAGATTTGGATTTACTTAGACACAAGTTTTGGTTTGTGGAAGGAAATTATCTGAAAATAAGAGGAGCATTCCATGTCAAAATTACTCAAGAATGGGGGGAAAGGTTTCCTATACAGGCCTAGAACAAATTTGGTAAATATGATGCCTATAGTTTTAGGTCATATGACTAGGACCATAACATTATGGAAACTATACGTAATATGTGGATTACTAGACCAAGGTCGTTTCATCACACTCTGGACATGAGGGATGAAATTGTAAACCATGCTCTTGGGGGTTCTCAGATTAGGAGAAATTATATAGGATAAGTATGTGGGGAATAACCTCAGACCACATTCAAATAGTGTTTCCCAACATAATGTCATCAAAGCTTATGAAAAAATAAGAGGCTTCTACCGAGGGCGAAATTATCACTGGTTGAGAGTCCCATTTTGTGGTCAAATTTATGAAAATATAACTAGGGTGTGTTACAACATATTCAAATAGTGACATCCCATGGATGATAGGCCTGTTATGTGGGAAAATTTATGAAAATCCAACTGGGTTGTGCTACTACATAGTTAGGAACAAGAGTACTTAGGTATTAGAAATTATATTTCCAATAGTTGGAGAAAGATTATGAAGATTCAAAAGTGTCCAATATTAGGAGTATAACATGTGGAAGGGATATGTATGAGCACAAAGGAATAATTTGGACTGATATTGTCCATGAATTGTATAGTACCTTGCATAAATCTAACTCATATGTAGGAGGGTGACATCTCTATTTATTTGGTGAACCCATGAATGAGGTAACCCAAATTAAGAGATCCTGCCTAAATCTTTGTTTGTATGCAATATAGGGCTAATTTTTATTTACCACGTGGCTGAGACTAGGATATGAGGCATAGGTTTCACTACATATCTCACTATAATGATAATAAATTCATAAGTAGTTCTTGAGGTACCATGTGGTTTAAAGTAATGCGGCTAGGATATTAGCCATACAGTTTAACATCATGCGGTTAGGACGAATTTGGATCAACATGAAAAAGGAATATCATGGATGGACCATGGCATATGACTCAGGAATCACTATGTATCTTTTTGGAATAAGAATCAAGCCACATGTAGTTCTAAAAAAATACCCCCCACAGTTATTGAGTTCATGTATGGAGGGAAAATGGGTTTTTTTTAATATAGGATAACACATGGGGTGAGGCACCATATTGAATCCTCTTATGTAGATCTCACTCATACATAGGAGAGTGGGGGAATTTAACATATTGTGTTGTGGATGGGCCCAGTATTGAAGATCCGTATGTCACTAAATATCTTACTGGAATGAGAATCAATCTCCATATAGTTCTTGAGGAATCCATGTAGTTTAATGTCATGCGACAAATACATCTAGTGTTCCTTTTAAGTTCATGAAACCACGACCATGATAACCTCTATGTTAATTGATATTCCTTACTTATGTAGGAAAATCTTTTACCAAAACTCCTAAGCCCATGTGATCCATGCTCAATGTGGAAAATAAAAAGTGGTAAAGGTTTCTTCCACCACACAAGGGAAACATTTATGAAGGATGGGGGTATTTAGGTTTTGTAGTGGATGGACCAGGTTGTGAGATTTGGGCGTCACAAAGTATCTCATTAGAATGAGAACCAAGATTTACATAGTTCTAAAATCCCATGTAGTTTAACATCATGATGTGAGGAAGAAGATGACTTGACATGGAAGAAGAGAAATGTTACAGCTAGGCCCAAGGATTGAAATCTGGGAGACACTATGTATTCTGTGATGGCAGGAATCAAGCCACACATAGTTCTTGAAAGGTTTCCTATGTAGGTCTGATTCGTACATAGGGAGTGGGGAATTTTTTTATTTCTTTTTTGTAGCCGGACCTCAGATTGGAGATCTTAGAATCACTGCATATCTCATTGGAATGAGAATCAACCCACATATAGTTCTTGAGGATATCATTTAATTTATTATCAGGTGATGAGGATGTTAACTATTTAGTTTAACATCTTGTAGTGAGGAAATGGGTCACCCGACATGGAATGGAAATAGTATTGTGGTTGGGCCCAATATTAGGGGTCCAAGTGTCACAATGTATCTTGTGATGGTATGAATCAAGTCACATGTAGTTATTGACAATAGTTTCCAACATTCACTAGGTTTTGACACTGGGAAAGGGGACTTTGATGTTCTCTATAATGATGTATGGGATCGAGGCATAAATTCTAGGCGTCACTACATATCTCATTGGAATTAGAATCAATCCATATGTAGTTCTTGAATAAAGGTATAGTGGGGTACCAACACTAAATATTGTGATCCGCTCAAACATGGATTAGAATGTTACACAATTTTACATCACACAAAAAGGATGTGAACCATATAATTTAACATCACATGGCCAGGATGATATGTTACATAGTTTAGAGTCTTAAAAATTGGACTATATATAGTAATTTTTAGTTTAACATCCTACACCTAGGATGAATGTCATGAATTTTTAGGTCACATGACAAAGACCAATTATGCAGTTCAACATCATGCAGTTGTGATGTGAACCATTCAGTTCAATCTCATATAATCGGGAAAATATTCTACATAGTTTAGAGACTTACAGATTGGAATATATATAGTTCTTTTCATTTTAACATCCTATATCTAGGATGAATTCCATGCCTTTTAAAGTCATGTGACAAAGACTGACTTCATAGTTTAACATCACGTAGTTGAGATGTGGTGTCGTTTGATCACATGAAATAATTCTTTCAGAAACTTTCATTGGTTGGGTTCATAATGATCTATGCATCCATTTAGATCAAGGAATAATCTTTGTCAGAGTGGACCTTATGTATGAATTAAGTCCCCTCACACTTTGGTTCAAGCTTTGAAGGCTTCTTTCTTGGTATCATTGGAGTACTAAGGACCAGTACCAACTCTCCATGGAGAAACAAACATAATTGGAACTTCTTGTTAAAATTTCATGATATCTGATTTTTATGGACCTTTAAGTGATGAAAGGTATAAAATATTTTCTCATTCAGTCACTCCAATTGATCAATTTGTTTATGGTATTTCTCTTCTATGGATAGCTAGTCACAGATGGCGATACATAGTGATGGAAATTGGAATTCAATAGGTAAGACTTCCTTTGTCCCGTAGACAAGTGAGTATAGGGTTTATTGTGTGGCGGTATGAGTTGTGGTTTGGTAATCCCACAAGGCATGAAAGCTTTTATCATCCCAAGAATTATTATCCTTATACACCATCTTATTGAGTATGTTTGACAGGGTCTTGTTAAAGGCCTCTATCTACCCATTAGCTGCTTCATTATAGAAGGATGAATGGTTGTATTTGATATTATACTCCTGATACATATTTTACACCTTATCATAATAGAATTTGGTGTTTTGTCTACTAGTATTGTATGAGGGACACCAAATATGGTAATAATATTGGCATTCATGAATCTGATGATGTTTTTGGCTCCAAATTCTTTGAGTGGAATTACCTCATCCCATTTGGAGAAGAATTTGGTAGTAGTTAAGATGTATTTAAAATTTTTGTTCATAGCTGGAGGGTATGACCCCACGACATCCATTCCCCATATGGAAAATGGAAAGGAGTATTTTTTGTATATAGAAAATCTAGGGGTTTATGGATGAAGTTGTCATGCACTTGGAATGAATGAACCTTCTTGGTAAATTCGGTGCAATCCTACTTTATAAAATGCAATAAGTATCCAAGCCTTTGGATTTTGTTGGAAAGCCTTTATCCTAACGGGTGGGAACCATAGGCTCATGAGTGTACTTCTTTCATGATAGTAGTGATCTCTTCTCCATCAATACATCTGAGAATGACTCCATTAAATCGTCATTTATAGAGGAATTACTGGTGATTTGAGCTATCATAAAGAGTAAAGTTGGTTTCTCATAGTCATATTTTCACTTTTCTAGTTATTTTTGATGGTATTACTCCCTTATGGAGGTAATCTATGATGGTTATCATCCACCTAGTGGTATATGGTTCAGGAATAGTTCTGATTTTGTTGATCTCTTTCATTCTGACTTGAACAAAAGGTGAAACCATTCAGTGATGGGAAATGTTGATGACTATTTTTTCCCAGTTTAGATCTACCAAAGCTATAGCTTCATTCGCCGATGCATATTCTTGGTAATTCTATGATCATGGGACATGATTCAATGTTGGTATTGAGAGGAACTATACCATTAACCCTCATACATAATCAAGAAGGGGGGTTGACTCTTCTTTTTAGATGGCATAATCTATGTTGATCTATTTGATTATGAACTCTAAATCGCCTTTCACCTCTAGTTGGTCCACTGGTAGTTGGAGTGCTAGTTCTCATTCTACAATGAGGGCATGTTATTCTACCTCATTATTTGTATATCCTTCAGAAAATATGAAGGATTAAGGTAAAATTACCTTTGTTGGGGAAATGATCATGATCCCTAACCCAACTTTGTTGAGATTAGGGTCTTTCATTATCTTCACATTTGGGATCCTAGATGCGTCATCAAAATGTATCTCCCATATTTGGGGGACATATTGAATATAAAATATATCTTAATCATTAAATTTAGTATTTAATTATGTTATTTTTGCAGATAGTTGTTTTGTAAGAAAATATTCTAAATCCTAGACTTTAACCACTTTTGAGGCATGAACTATATATAAAACTACAACAAGATAACCACCCACCATGCCAAAATTCCTATCAAAATAGGATGGATGATGATATATTTTAGCGGGTTATTACGAGAGACCAAATGGACCTCATAGTGCTACAAGTAGTGCTTCAGTTTTAGTACTATGAAGATTAATTCCACATATCTCTTCTCGATATCTGAATAATGATTCTCAACATCAATCACAGTTCAATTGAGAAAATAAAGGTTTTCTTCATTGTTGGGGTCATTATTTTCTACAAGGAATCACCTAGTGATCACTCAAGGGATTTCACATATAGAATGAGTATCTTTCCCTCAATGGGCATAATTAATGCCAGTGGAATCAATAGATATTTCTTGATATGGTCAAATGATTCTTAATAGTCATAAATCCGCTAATACACAACCCATTTCTTCATCAATTTGGTGAAGGGAAAACAATTTCCTATTAGTTTGGCTATAATGCACCAAATGTTGGCCAAGTGTCCTTAAATTCCTCTCAAATATTTAATATTTCAAGGAGGTGACATACTAAGGTTAACCTTTGTCTTCTCAAGGTCAGCTTTGATGTCATGATGTCATACAAGGAAGCTGAGAAACTTTCCTGAGGTTACCCCGAAATCATATTTTAATGGGTTTATTTTCAGGATATATTTTCATAGATTATAGAATATAGTCTCAATATCATCTAGGTGGTCTGAAAATTTTCAGAACTTAACCACTAGATCATTGATGTAGCATTTTAAAAACTTCCTCAGGAAGGGTTTGAAGATGCGGTGCATGGAATGTTGGTATGTGGAACCAATGTTCTTCAAGCCAAAGGGAATTTCTCGATAGAAGAATACTCCATGGGGACCCTAAAATTGGTGTATTATTCATACTATATGGCCATTTGAATTTTTTTTGTACCCTAAATAGCCATCCATGAAGGAGAGGGATTGATAACCAGCCACTGCATCAATCAGTAGTTCTATGATTGGAACCAGGAAGTCATCTTTAAGATAATGCCGATTGAGATCTATGAAGTTGATAAAAATATTGATTTTAAAATTTTTATTCTTTATTGGGATGATATTTGGTATCCATTTCAGATAATAAACTTCATTTATGAAATTATCATTGATGAGTTTCTCCACTTCAATCTCAATTTTGGAAGTGTGGGTCGGGTGTGTCTTTATAGCTTCCTTTTTGTATCATCGGTGGTCTTTGGGAAATTCCAAGTGGTGGGTGGACACCTTAGGGTCAAGGCCTATCATATATGTGTAATTCTAGGTGAACACACCCTAATTTTTATTCGGGAAGTATTTATATACCTCTTGTTATTCAAAAGTTATGGACACACTAATCAAAGTGGGCCATGGATCTTCTTCTTTACCCATATTTATTTCCTTGATATCATCAAAAATGGTTGATAAAACTTTCTAAAATGTTGGAGGGGAATCCCTAAGTTATTCTTCCTCCTATTATCCCTAATTATTTAACTCTTCCACCTATACTTCAGAAGTAAATGATGAAGCAAGTTTCTTAGAGTTAGGGGATGAGTTTACATTTGGACATTCAGAAGACGAAGCAACTAGTTTCGGCTCGATTGATGGTATAAGTCATTTTTGGAGTTATGAAGGGGATATGAGGGATTAAGAATTAGAATATTCATTTTATCCCATTATCATGTAAATTTATTCTATCCTAGTTAATATAACAATATTTTTTTAAGAATGGGGGATGGAATGAAGACATTTTCATCTGGGCTTTCATTACTGCCTGGAGAGTTGACAACTTCTCCAGTGTTGTCAGGTTCAGTTTTCATGAATAACATCATGGAATTCATTGTATGTTTTCTTGAATTGGGACTCACCTCTTTAATTTGTTTGATGGGATTTACGTACTCTACATTGAGTTTCTTGAAAGGGTTATCTAGAATCATCTCTAGACCATTCAGGGCATTGATTCGAGCAGCATCGTCAGTCATAGACTATTTCCCTTCCCTTTGGTAGAATCCTACATCAATGTACTATGATTAACATGATTTAAATGGGTATTTTTTACTTTTTAATTTCCCAATTTGACCATTGATACAATATTTGAGGTTTTGGTGGTATGGTAAGGGAATAGCTGCATACTGATGTAGCCAAGTTCTTCCCAACTGTAATGACCCGAATCCAGAGCCACTCAACTGGTTCCCCATACTCGGTTCACCACATGACCTCAAGCGTGTTTCCACAAACTCCAGAGGCTAACAACTAGCATTGAGTCCCTTGGTGAGTCATTGGGGAAACTATGCCCTCATTTGGTAAGGTATACAAAGAAAAGGAATTAACAGTCAATAGCGGAAGCAATAAACAGCATACAATAACTGAAACTAAATAGCGGAAGAAATGTATAATATAAAAATGATGAAAATGATGCAGTAGGTACAAGTATCTAAGTAAAGCATCAAACACAACAACGTGCTGAAATACAACTAAGAAAAAAGTCCTAAAAGTAAACAGTAACTCCACCAGCATCGCAAGCCTAGGCTCGGTCCTATGCTCTCCAACTCCAACCAGCAATCATGTACCTGAAGTAGAAGGGACACAATCCCTATACACACTTGTAACCATATAACCTATTTGGGCTGAAAAGAAGGACCCAAAAAGGTTGTGAGACTAATCCCAGTAGGCAATCACCACAAGATTTGTGCCCTACTGTCAGTGAGCAATTTGGAAAAAGTAAATGTAATAAATGCAGCAGAGAAACATAAGTACACTAAGGTAAAAAATCCTTAAAATCTCCATTCACATTTATTTATTAATTTAATTCAATCATTTAATTATCACCCAAGGAATCTACCAACAACTCTATATTCCTAAATCATAGCAAGTAACACAACAGGTATCTCCGCAGACTACCTAAACCACAAGCAGTACAAAACACAAGCTTGTTCTTTCGCTTGGTGGACTCGTCACAACCAACCAAACAATATTCACACTAACTCTCTGGGTGGCTCATACTGGCAGACCCCTATAGTCAAGTAATCATACAAAGGCACAGAAACTCTGGGAAGCACTCACCGTCAATTCCCATGTGGTCTTGCAATGATAGGTATAGACTCTCTGAGGAAGCACTTACGTCTAATTCCCCATATAGTCTCGATACGTAACTAAGGAAACTCTAAGGAAGCACAAATTCCACTCCTATAGGTCCTGCGAATGATACTAATTTATAACAGACTCTCTAAGGAAGCCCTTAATCGTCAATTCCCTCTTTAGTCTACCGCACCAGGTTCACACAGCCATGAGCAGTCTAGTCGTGCATAATCGACTGTCAGCATCCCTAAGTAAGTTCAAAAACTACTTGGATAATAGCTACAATGCATCAAAATCATATAAACAGCATACAATACATGCAATCAATTATCTCAAGGCAGACAATCAATGCAAAAAGGTATGCCTCATAGGCAACCTAAGACAAACGGTGGTAACAACTAAAACAAGGGAAAAACCCATGGGGTGATCCTGAAACATGCTAACAAGAAATAATTAATCATCTAATAACCTCAAGAATACAAGAAATCTAAGGTGGATAATAATACAGGTTCAAAACCCTAACCCGGGATACCCGATACATGGGAATCTGACACTTTTTGCACAAAAACTCAAAGACATTCAATGTAGGGAAACAAACCACCTACCTCGATCTTAGAAGATCGATATAATTGAACATCGACCTGTGAATTTTCCTAGAATGGAGAATATCGTTGCAATTCTATTGCAACTGATGGTGTTCGATTCAGATAACTGGTGACGGATCAGCGGCTCGGAGAAGATTCGGCCTCCTCGGATGCTATGGACGTAATTAGGCAAAGAAGAAGATGGAAATAGGGATTAGACGCGACCCTGGTCCATTTAATGAAATAAAAAGAAAATTACACGGCGTGTAATTCTTGAGTATATAGAGTGTACTCACCTTTTCTGTACACCGCATTAAGCGGCCTCCACATCACCCCTACACACTGTGTGTGTGGCCCAGACACGGCCAACACACGACCTTGAACGAGATCAAAGTACACGGCATGTACTTATAAAGTACACGGCGTGTACATAGAGAATTTTCAGAATTTCCTCTTTTCCTAAAAAATGACCAGAAAAGGAAAAACATACCTGAAACGAAGATTCAGGTTCTTACACCAACAGAATGTTAAAGGGCATATGTTTTTGAACAACCATGAATTCCAAGTTAGACATGAGATCCATGAACCAAATATTGAGTTTTATTTCTCTAAGAGGTTTTTTTTTCTTTTCATAACCTTGTAAAATTAAAGTGGAGGGGAAAAGTGAGATTTGTTGAAACCAAACTAAAAAATTATTTGGATCAGAATAAGGTTGGAGCCTAATCTGTTGTTATTAAAGGCTCATCAAATATCAATTTCATTTATCCTATTTGATATATACAAGGGTTTAACATGTCCTTATATAATGGAATCATCATCCTAGTCAGTGAAAGAGATGGTCATGTGTCATTATGTAAGATAATTATCTTCATGGTATACTTCGACAACAAAAACTTTGATTTCATATTCTTGGGGGTTTGAAAAATCCTCTGGGAGTGCTTCCCTGAGGTCTTTTTGATAGACTAAGAGCATCCAGGATCAACAAATTGACCAACACCAAGGCTAATTACTTCAAAATATCATACTTATAATCCAAATGTATTCTCTTACCAGCATAGGGACACTCTTTTTTAGGTGCTTTAGGAACTGAAGTACTTGATGCGTATGGATCATCCCTTAGAACAAAAGATGAAGGTGCTTATGCTCTCAGTGGATTAAGTCGACCAGGTTTATCTACAAGCCAAGGCTGATTAAGTGATGATGTATCCTTTAAAAGGATCTTCTAGGATGATCATGTAAGAGAATAACTTGTCATGTGTGGGGGGAATTCCTTTTCCTACTGATCTTTCTGGAGAGATCTCCCATTATTTTGACCACATAGATGGTTTGAGTAGTGAAACAGTTAGAGTAGTGACTCTTGGTAAAACCACATCTTCCCTAGTATCCTCAACTCTAACAGACTCTTCCCCTAGTTACCCAATAAAATTTAGAGAATTTGGGTTCATAATCACACTCATAATCTGAGAAGTGATCCATTAAGTGAATAACATTAATGGAACCAAAGATCAACTCCTCTTCTGATGAAGATTCCATTTGGTGGGTTGACTCTTGTTGTACCGTTTGGCAAGGTAGTGACCATGATTTTGGGATTATAGACATGAAGTCCACTAAAGTCAACAAAAACTTTAGACTCATAACAAGATCATATTACTATGTTTTCTTCTTGATCTTCTGACTTCATCATTTTTTGGAAGACTGGATTTCAGAGGACTGAGCTGCCGATGGAGTCGGCCATGTTTTAGCGAAATCAGTCGAGGGAGTAATTGGCTATTGTGACTATGATTAGAGGATAACACGAGTCTAGTATATTTTTTTATAAACATATAGGCATTGAAATTTTTCATACCCTTGATGTTAACTTCCTTCCATTCAATCTCCTCCTTTGGATCGGTAGCAGAAACACATGATGCATGAGCAGGTGGCTAGACTAGCATCACTTTCCTGAAGTCCACCATCTTTTAAAGGATGTATTTGAAAACCAAAAATTCCTAGAGGTTGTTACCCAATGCTCTATGGAAGGTGAAATAGTTTGTAATATCTTCACCGCCATATTTTCTAGGCTTATTGGGCTTTGAAAACTTGATCAAGTTGTTTTCCAATATCGAGATGAATTAGCTAGGGACTTGGTCACTTCAAAAAAATAGACCTTGTTCTCCATCTCCTCAAACTATTTTTACCTATTATATCTTTGATTATCCTAAATATCTAGGCATTTTTACTGATAATCAAGAGGTAGAACCACATGATATTGTGAAAGATTTAGAGTGGTAGTGGGTGTAGGGGCCTACTTAAGTGTAACAATGGCAACCTCTTATTTTCAAGCTCACTTTACTTACCTGCCTGAATGGCCCGAAGGCCTTTATTTTTATTTATTTTTTGATAACCCCCATTTCAAGGGATGAGGGGGAACCCTTACAAGGCCCGTAGGATCAGATATTACATGGCCCGTAGGCTTAGGAGATTATATGACCCGAAGGTTTTAGGAAATTCAACTAGAATATCTACAAGGAACTGTCCCTCCCCAGCATGTGAATCCTGATAGTAGTTCTCTACCTTTGCATGACCGTCTGGCTAGTATTCTTATGCAATCACAGGCTGGTACCGATGGCATAGCCATACCCTCTCATTCTGACAATCCATTTGGCTCTGCTCTGGTGAGTGCACCTGTTCTTGAATCCTCTTCTAGGGCTGCTCCTTTTTTGTAGTGTGTCTGGGGCCTGTATTCATGTGGCCCGAAGGCCTTGATAATCAACTGGCCTGAAGGCCTTGGGTGTCCCAAAAGCCTTGAAGGACCCGAGGACCAAACCGGTGGCCTGAAGTCCCAAATGGATGAATAGTTTTGGCTGCTATAGTACCGAATAGTACCTGTAGGTTTAAGTAGTATGTTAATCCCTTCCACCAAGAAATGAAATCCAAGACTCCCTCATTCTACCACTTTTTTTAGTTTGAGAGGTTGAAGAATATTGTATTATATAATTTTGAGCTGAACCAGAAGAAAAAATTCTAACAAAGTTCTTCCCACCCTATAATTGACTGATTTGGAAAGCCGATGTACTATACAAAGGTCGGTCCCTATAATGATTGAATGAAGAAACTTATTTTCACTACCTATTTTCTAGGGGTCCCCATCATGGGATCATAGAGGGATATGAAGCATGTGAAGGGATTCTCTAGGTCCCCTTATCCATTTAAAATCATAAATGTAGGATTCTTGAAGTTTGGCAGTGGAAGAGTAGGATCAACCCATTTGGGGTAAGGATTATTCTATGGTTTTATTGGCGCCCAACATTCCTCCATGGATTAAAACTGATCATATAGTGAATCAATAGTATTAATGATCCCTTGAAGAATTTATAGCTGAGTAGGAGCTTGAACATGGGCAGCAGCTGGTAGGGCCATTTATGGCAGCACTACTTGTATCTTCCATTTATAGCCTATGGGGTAAGCCTATAAGGATATTTATGGTCCTATTATAGATATATAACCAATAGAAGGAACTCCCAATCTTCTACCATAGGATCCAAGTATATTGGTTGTTTTTACCCCATGATGATCATATGCTTCAGTTTCTCTTCAGTTACTGCGGAAAACGCACTTTATTGAGGTACTCTAGTTGTGAGTACGAGTTAAGGATTTGTTTATAGAACATATCCAATAGGAAGGATGCCTCAGAGTAGTTATACATTGATTCTCCTCAATTATCTCATCTCTTCCTCTTGTTGAAAAAATCTTTCCTCAAGTTTGAGGGTTCCAACCTTTTCAGGTAGTAGGTGAGGCGCAAACTTACCTTTTCCCTTTTCTTTGTTAGGTGATCTATGAGGAGGTAGTGGTAGAGTTATTGAGGGAACTCTTGGATTTAGGGAGATCCTCTAGTTTTGGGTACACACACATCCTTCAATTTTCTCTGTGTGTACCACATTATGAAATAAAAATTCCTCCTCCAGCTCATCCTTCAAATTGGCCTCATGTTCTATAGGGTTTATAGGGATTATGTTAATGAAATTCACTAATTCATAGTGAATTTTAGGGACTTTATCAGTTTCTTGGAGAGAATTATTTTTTATATGACCTCCACGAGGCCTTGTCCTCTCCTTTTCTAATTATCTAGGATCCTTTTGGCATATGGTAATCTGAATGGAATCTCCAAAAATTCATGGACATTCTTAATAAGGATGTCAAATCACAAGATAGAGAAAATTGGGAGGATTCATTCTGCGGTGTTCTCCATAATCAGAAGAAAACTAACTTACACTGAGGAATAGGTTGATAAGGTGAAAAATACCCCATCCCTAAGGGTTGTGGATATTCCCATTCCACTTTCACAACTCTTTAGGCCTGATTTTCTAACCTTAAAGGTTGTGTTAAAAAATCCCCCAAACCTACGGGATGAGGTTGCTCTTGGATTTCTGTGGCTGCTACTATCACGGCTACCCTTATAAATTTATGGAGTTTTGTTCAAACCTGGGATAGGTGAATCATTTGGTATGAAGTTGAATCACCCTCTTATGAAGATAGTTTCACTATTCCCAACATTTGTGCTATCCGATGACTAACGTCCCTTAATCAGGAGGATCTATTGATATTTTCAAATGCCTGACGAAAAAGTTTTTCAATAGCCTACTCTTTTCTGGAATGATTTCATTGAGAATTGGTTGAGGCCTATTTTTTGTTGAGCATAACATTGGTTTTTAATAGAGTCCATTTTTTGAATATAAATTGAAGCTATGAAATTTCATGATACCACTTTCAGTGGGATTTGCTGTTTAGGGAGCACGGTGATATGTAACTCTCCATGTTCACCCTAACCTCTGACATGAACACTAGATAGGGTATCTAAGATCGGTTTTCATAATCTTTTTAATTCATTGGTCCATGTGTGTTGAAGAGTTCCTTGATACTTCTCAAACTTTGGATTTCGTGCATCTAGGAGAGCCTCCAAGTCAATTTGGCATTGCATCCCTTCTATTACCTTGATGTGACATCGATACTCATCATAGGTTAATAATTTTTCTCTCATGTAATGAATAGTTTTCCATATATTGAGGTAGATTTAATGAAATAAATTTTTCGAAAATACCTCTGGAGTGTTGTATTGATGGGTGAATAAAAAAAACATGACTCATATGTCATCTTTGGATAGTTGTTTCCTCATGTTTGACATGGCTTCTTTATGTTTTTCCAGAGGCCCCTCAACCTGGTCTGACTAAAGTGGATATTTTCCCACTACTTCATTATAAAAATATATTATTAGGGACTTCTCGTATCATATTGAAAGGTAGGGGATCCAAGGGGGGTTCTGAGAATGCCCATCGCCCAAGGTAGCCTTCCTGATAAGAAATGATTCCACTTGTCAATGACAGGGCATCAGGTATGACTGACTTTTTTTCTCAAGTGCCTCATGGTAGAATGGATTTATCATCATTGAATATCCAAGGGGAAGAACCTTTTGATGAAATGAAACACTATTACAAAGAGAAATTTCAAAGTAAATTCCATCATGGGGAGGACTACCATGGTGGATTATAGAAAGGGGAAGACCCTATTTCTCTTTGATCTTCTAGCCATGTGGAGGGTTGCCTTGACTCTCATTGGGTGATGGGATCTCAAGATTAATTATATTATGTACATGACACACACTTTCATGGTAAATTGTTTTGGGAAGACCTTCAAAATTACTAATATTATCCCTGTAATTTGGTAATGGTTAGTAGGATCTTGATTTTCCACAGATAAATGTTTGTGGGATTCAAGAACTCCAAAATTTAGTAGAGTGAGATCATAGATAGGCTCTTCATTTTCTATTTTTCTTTGGTGATTCTTATTTTTGGATTCCTTCTTTTTAGAGACTGGGGCCACTTGTTGGGGAAACTGGTTTTTAGGTACGGGAGCTTGCTTGACTAGCTTTTGTGTTGCTACCGAAATTTACTGATGGGCTTTTGGAAATTTGGTTGGGGGTTTTTTCCTACCTTGGAGGGGAAATTAGAATATGCTTATTACCTCCTATTAGAATGGTTGTATATTATCAATCCAGTTGTCCATATATCATGAGTGAGTTTTCCCTATGGCCCTCCAGGTTGGGAGCATAGGTATGTGTCTGCTCTGGGGTGACATACTGATGATCCACCCCACTTGTGGGGATGTAGTTGTGTGTCTATCCTTTTTTCACCACTTTTTTCCGTTAGGATGTTTTGGAAGGTTTGTAGGATGTGGTAAGAGATTTTCATTTTCCCTTTCACCATTTTCAGGATATGCTTGGTAACTTTAGCGATTGAAATGATGATATATTCCCATTCCACATCTGTATTAGGGGTATATGCTTGCTACCATCCTTCATTTATTGCTAGTGGATACTGACAATACTCATGTGTGTGGGAGGAGATTTGGGTTTTCCCCCTATTCCTCACCTAGAATTTTCAAATGACTTCTCCAAGTGCTTCCAGGCAAGGATTCTGGTAGACTTGATCAATGAGGGAATATATGTGTGCTTGCTCATGGTTTTCCACTGAATTTGATCGACGAACTTCATCAAATGCTTCCAAAGGAATCTTCTAGTAGTCTTCATTGGTGTGGGCAGGTGTATATTCTTGATCTCTATATACCATTATATTTAAATGGTAGGATTACGTAGATTCTACTAGGCGAGTCTACTAGATAAATGAATTAGGGTGAGTTTCGCTCATAGTTTTCCACCAAATTTGATTTGTGGGATTCTTCAGAGGGAAAAAAGGTGTGGCCTTTCTCTTTTTTGACTAGTTGCTTCCCCCATTGGGCCTTCTTGAATGCCCAGGTCTAGGCGAACTGGGTAGGATTGTCGAGGATGACACCCTCATCATACTAAGAGTTCACTGTTGTGGTACATTGGCGATGGAAAATGCTAGAAGGATCCATTTGAAAGTATCCCTATGTCTTCTAAATGAGGCCATTTATGGCATCTTCATCCACGCATCTAAGATAAAAGAGGGACTGGTTACTGAATTGTTTGGATAATCTCCTGAAATGGCTGAAGATGGTAATAGGTACCGTCTACTTTTGGACCATCGGTCTTCGCTGATTGGATGATTGGTGGGGTGTTACGAGTTGGAGGTCTTGTCGAGAAGCCTCTAGGGTCAGGATAATACCATTCTGGTGGTACTCCAAAACTAGTGAATTTGAGACCCAACATTGAAAATGGTAAGTCGGTGATGGCGTCCTCTTCTTGGATGAGGGCCCAACATGAATGATAGCTAGAGCATACATCTGTGAGAGTTGGTATAATGCCATTTGGATTGAAGGAAGATCCCATTGAAAGTTCCTAGAATATAGGTGACAGACACAAAAAAGAAACCTCTATCAAAGTAACATCTCATTAAATGAACACATGCATGATTGATTGTCTTTCTTGGCTATCCTTCATTTTGAGAGTGAAAGGGGACCGATAGGTGGGTGACACCATCATATTGTTTAAGGATTCATGTCTGGTTCACCATTTTTTTGTCCTCGAATTCCACGTGGGGTTGGAATGGAATTTTTTGGTGTTGGTGGAACAAATTTCACATCATACACATACACCCACACCCCCTGGGTGATTTACAATGGGTTTTGTGCATGGAACCAGAAACACCCAACGGTTCTTATATCCATGATGACTCATGGAGTTTCTTTACAAAGGTAGGAGATCAATGGGAATCTTGTCCAATGGTACTTAAGAACTTACATTGGTCAAGAGGATGGGAGGTTGGGATCATTATACCCTTTTGGGGGGAATTTTTTCCTACTCTGGGACTCTCTTATAGATTTAATACATATTCAAAACTCTTTTATTACTTCCCAATTATATCGCAATCCATCCTTGAATTAACAATTGATTATCAGCATATGTGGAGATTAGAGTCATTTGTATATATCTGAGGTTATTCATTGATGGATATATCTTTATGTATCCAATGTTATCCATTAATAGTAACCTTTTATGAATATATTAGAGATTATTTTTTCATTTACTATCACGATGTTGGTTTTAAGACATGCAGTGGGGTGCTCTAGAGTTTATCATCATACAGGGAGATGATAATGGTTTTGATGTCAGGATCAGACCCATGAGATGGGATTACTATGTATCCTTGTGAGAAGAATCAAAACCCATGTATTTTGGTATCACTTAATGGGACACATAATACCTTTTAAGGTCATGTGATAAGGACCAAACCATGGATTTTAATGTTATGCGATGAGGATTTCTAGACAAAAGGTGCCTTCCCAAGGATGATGTGGGACTTATGATGAAATAGACCAAGAGACCTGGAAGGGATATAGACTCCTAGGTTTATATGACCATACTAGGAATATGGCCCAGAGAGAATAGGGTTGATTTTTGGTGATTTGGTTTGTACCTAATGGAGGATTCCTACATATCCCATTTGGATGGGAATCAAATTCTATATAGTTTGGTTGTAAGGAATCATGTATATAGAGTCCCTATGAAGGTTTTCTTGTATGGGAATATGACCCTTTGAGAGTATTGAGTTGGATATTACCCATAATGAGGATTCCCTTTTTGTTTTGGGAGGTTTATTTGGGGACTATTCCTAAGGAGAATACCCTTGTCTAGTTGTGGATCACACTTATAATGGTGCCAAAAAGGTTTTGGATAATGTGGATATCATGATCACCACCAAACACTAATACCATGTGATTCATGATTAATGGGGGAAATAAGAAGAATCAAGAGATTTGATAAAACACACAATTTACTTTTCCCTAAGGTTGGATGCATGGCCTTGAGGAACCACACCTATGGAGGACCTTTGAAGGAAGTCAAGAGTAAGATCCAAAAAAATATTCTCTGCTAAAACATGCATTAAATTGTGCACATTTTATGATCAGCTAACCTTTAATCCTACATGAGTCATGCTTGAATTTCATAAAGAGGAATCATAAGATATGGAAAATGACATGACCCCCCTTCCACTAGTGGAAGAGGTAAGGGTGACGAGATAAGAAGAAATGGATTTGATGTGTCCATTCATTGTCGTCATTATATCTAGGATTGTCACTTCTGGATAATCATATGGATATAGTATATGGGCATAGAGAAGGAGGAAGGGGTGAAGTAAGAGAGGTCTTGAAAGAAAGGCTAGGGTATTACTCTACGAGGGATTCCCTAAAATTGGTTCCTAGGGAAGAGAGGAGGATCTCATTCCATGTCAAAGGGAGAATGATCTTCACCCTCTGCACCTAAAAATAGAGGTCCCTGGTCTCAGAGATGAAGTAGGAAGTATAAGGATATAACCATTTTTCTAATACCATGAGATCCCTAACACTTCCCCCTGGTTCGGGGTCCTCGTGACTGAATGGATGCATACACACATGCACCCCGAGGACCCTACCCATCAGGTAGGACAAGTGTGATATACCTCTGATTGAAGGAATGCATACCCAAATGGTAGACACACTGGTGTACCATTTACTATGGTTGTTCAAGTACAAGGGCTTTAGTGTAGGTTTCAATTTGGTCCCCCTCAAATAAAGGATCCAAAGGAAGATGTGAACTACCATTAGTGTCTTGGGAGAGGGCTCAAAATGAGGTTTCCGTAGGTCTTAGATTGGCAAGAAAATGTGCTTTTTATAGGGCCTGGGAATAGCTAGAAGTGCTTCATGCAGGGGGTAGGCCTGTGTGAGATGTGGATGCCTTGGGTGAGGGACCACCTGGGAAACAAAACTTGGGCTAGGATTTATCCTAGGCATCACGAGTATACTTAGGTGTCCTAGGAAGGGTCTCACATAGGTCCCAGTTTTGGGAAGGGGACTTCATGAAAGTTATTTTCTAATTAATGGGAGGAGGTCCTCACATAGGTGTCTTTGGGTTTCAGAACCTAGAGGGAATTTTATTTCCCTATCCCCCTTAATTATATCTTATCTTGTGTTTTGGAGAGCTACCTAAGGGACTTTTTAGGACTTGGGAGAAGGGGCTACATGACCATAGCTTCATGGATTCTTCTGATTTTATAGTTGAGAAAATGAGGATCTATTGGGTCCTATTTATAGGTAAATAGAGAACCCTAGTTGAAGGAGTTACCCCACACAGGTCCATGGAATGGGTACCCTACACTGGTAACCCGCATAGGGATGGATGGTATTTTTATGCGATGTAGGGTTGGTATATTCAGGCGCCTCATGTAGGGGTGGATGTGCCTTCTGGGCTGCACAGGTGGGGCCTGTTCCATCCTCTTGGCGTAGAGGGTTGGTACTCACAGGACCACCTGGAAAAACCTGCTTCTCTATACCATAGGGGACATGCCCCTACAACCCTACTTGGGATCACTACAGGGCTTTAGTCCTAGACTTTCGTGATGGTCCCTTTCACTACTGTCACTGACCCCCATGAAAAATGAAGAGTCACACAGTGAACTCTTTGGGTCGGGTCGAGGACATTTTGGGTCATCACAAACACAACCCTACCTCTCATTCCCATTCCATGGTCCACCTTTAGGGGGAGGTTCTCACCATCATTCCATTGGATTGGGAAATGTTTCTGTGTAATCTCCATCCCCTTTTGTGTGAGAATTATTATAGAAAAGTGGGTGGAATGAATTTCATAGTGTCAATAACAATATATAAATATTTTATTTTACATAAATAACATAAATAAATTAAACAAATTATTATAATCCTCTTATCCACAACCCTCAAATCTCTTATAATATATTTTTCCTTTTTTCCCATCTGGGACCTCTTTCATTTTTCATTTCTACCCGGGGGAAGGAGGGCCAACCTCTCTAGAGCCTGAAGACTCAACTCCGAGTTTTTGAAAAATTTTAACTATCATTTTTTATTCTAATAACATATAACCCCTACAATATAATGTATGAGGGTATACATTTTTGGATTGTATCTACTCATTTTCTGTAAATTAAGAATAAACAAATCAATAATATAATCATAAATAAAAAAACTTTTAAATGTTAACATTGCACTTACAAAAAATGATTCCTGTCATATACTTTCTAAAAATTTCTTCCATGTATCTTTATCTATAAATGGTTATATACAACATGTATTTTGATGTTATCTATCCCTAAAAATGAGATTTGATATGAAGGTTAACTTAAAAACCCTCCATCTCAGAGTATCCAAAGATAAAAATTTCTTACCAAATCCTCCAGCATCAGGTATATCATATTCTATCTGATGATAAGGGGAAAAACCTATATTAGTAAAAAAATCATGATAAGTAAAATAATAAAAAATGATCTTACTAAAATTATCTCTCATGATTAAGATATTATCATTTTTCAACACATCTCTAATCATGAATAAAAAAACCAACTTTTCCTCGAGCTTACACTGTAATAAAATCTTAAATCTTTTTGAATTTGGGTCGCTTTGAATATCATTATCATTAAACTCATTTGGTATCCTTTGATCCTAACTATGGTTAACTAATAATTTTTGTAAACATTTTCTGATATGTTTACCAACCCTAAAAGTCTTTTCTTCCCCTGTGGAAGTAGATGGATCCTATGTAGAAGGATGTGAAGAATCCTCAGTATAAGTATTTGTACGGTCCTCCCCAAAAATATTTGCACGGTTCTCCCTAAGAGGTCGCAGTGAATCAAATGTTTGATCTTATATTATCCTATAAATATAAGTAACAAACAATTAGTATAAAAATATAAGAAACCAACTATTACATATAAAATTAAATAAAAAGATAACAAATGATACAACAAAAACTAAGCTAAACTAATAATTTATATTTATATTTTTTAATTTAGTTAATTAAAATTCTAACAACATTAATGAGAGATGAAATGACATTAATGAATGAAAAAAAAATCCAACTATTACCTAAAAATTTGAATAAAAACTTTAAATTTATACAAAAAAAACTAAATAATATTAACCAAACCACTGTTTATCATATTCATTAGAGCATCTCCAATGCAATAAACTATTTTCTAGTAGAGTTACTCCAAAATGGTGTGTGAATAATAAAACTACTCTAACATATTACACCTTTTTTACACCAAAAAGAATATTCTTTGAATATAATCTTATAAGTTTTTTTATATTTTTATTTAACATATTAAATTAAAGTTAAATATTTTCCATAAAATCAAAAAATACAAAATTCATGTAAAGGTAAACACAAGTTAAGTAATGGTAAAATAAACAAAACTACAATAATTTCAACAACTGATTTAACTTATTAGTTATAATGTGTATTTTAATAAAAAAATAAAACTAATATATCTAAAACTTTGAGAAAATTAAAAAAGTAAAAAATAGATAAATATGTGTTACCAATAATATTAAGAAATTACTAAAGTATTATTTTCCCAAATTCCTTCCTCATGATCATTCTGTATGGAAGAAACCGTGCATATGATGTGATCATCAATATTATCTATTAATATTTCCATGGAATTATGGGTCTCACATAAATCAACATATTCTTTAAGTTTTTCATCACCAACTTGATATTTTTTTCATTGTAAAATCATATACCACTGCATATTGGATGGATCATGAACATAAATTTTTTTTCCTGCATTTCCATGATAAAAGGATCAGTTTTGTATTCCAATCTATTCAGATTAACTAGTATCATAATGAATTCATCATTTCATACACTATTGTTACTAATAAACCATTTGTATTTAAACATAAAAACACAAAATTTAATGCAATCAACCCCCAATATTTCTTCAATGACTCCATAATTTTCACTTTATGGATATATTAGATTTTATATTTAGAACTCGAAAAATTCATTGCTTATGTGAACACTAATACACTATTATTCTGAACCACACTTCTATTATCCCAATATTTTGTATGAAATGTATAACCATTAATTTCATACTGAGACCATGTTACCAAATTTAAACTTAGACCACCTGATAATTATATCAATGTTTCTGATTTATCTGATCTACCATGAATGATCACTTTAAATAATTGGAAAAATGTTTTATTATGCTCATTCAAAATCTACACATATTTTTTATTTGGATAATAATGTTTTAGTACATTAATATAAAATATTATATATGGCTAAGAATTGTCTATTTTATTGAATATGTATAAATGTATTTGCTTTATCTGTTCACCTATAAATGATTTTACTTTCAAGTTACATATTTGTTTTCCCTCATAATTGAATCATTCATGGAGAGATGTAGGTAAACTAATGTGCTCCACTGCAGAAAAGTAGCTTATAAAAAACTATGAAAACTCCTCATAAATATACTTCTCAATAATGGAGTATTTAGGTTGATATGGATTCTTAACATATAAATCCAATATCTTCATATTCCTTTCAAAAGGATGCTTCTAACGTAGATATATAGGTCCAAAAATCTTTATTTCTTGCACCAAATGAACCATTAAATACACCATGATATTAGAAAAATATGGGGGGAAATACATTTCCAGTTGACAAAGTATAGAAACCGCATCATTCTCCAAATTGTTAAATGAATTCAAATGAACCACTTTGTTACAAATTGAATTGAAAAAATAAAACACCTTCATGATAGTCATTCTGACACCGATGGGAGTATTTGCATCATGATGTGACACTGTAGGAGTATTTGCATCATGATGTGACAATCATGAAATTTCATACCTATCAACTTCAAATATTTTAGTGACACAAAAAAATTTTTATTTAAAGAATAACCTTATAGAACTTTGATACCATGTAGACATTGAAAAAAATCTATTTTTCTCCCTCATGGATAATGTACGACAAGCCAGAGGCAAGTATGTTCATCTTCCATTAGGAGTGGGAGATAACTCCAAATTTATTCCCATTGAGATAATGTCTAATATTACATTCATCCCATCTTTAGTCTTTCCTTTAATATATAATAATATTCTAATAAATATACCACATATATTCTTCTCAAAATCCATAACATCAATGTTATGTTTAACCACATGATATTTCTAATATATAAGTTAAAAAAATATTGATTGTTTCTTCCAAATATTTCTATCATTACCTGTTTTTTGTGTCTTTTTGAATGTTTCATCAATATTTTTACCCTCTCAAACTACTGATAGGTTGAAAAAGGTTTTGGAGTAATGTCAAATTCTTGTAATCCATTTAAAATATTTTTTAATCTTTAATAAGAATGATCCATATATAAAAACCTCCAATGATCCATGTATACTATTTTTCTCCCATATTTCTGTTTATAATATGAAGTCTTTTATTCATAAATTGGACAAGCTTTATTTCCTTTAGCACCATATCCATAAAAATTTCTATATGTTTGAAGTCATTTATAGTGAGAAAAATCATTTCATAGAGTAGAAAATGTTCCATTTTATAAGAATCATACACTCTAATCCCTTCCTCCCATAAAATTTTCAATCATAGATCAATGATTATAAGGAAACATCAATATCATTTTCAGTCTATTTTGGTCCAGAAATCATTAAACTCAACATGATACATTTCCATTTAATAGAAAAATCAAGAGATAAGTTGAAAGTTACCAATAAAATAGGCAATGAACTATGTCTTCTACTAAGGATTTGTTATGAATTCATTCCATTTATTCATAGTCCAAGTCTAAAATTTATAACTTCATTTTCAAATATAGAAAACTATTGATCAAATTTCTTCCATTGTGGACAATCAACTAGATGATGTAGTTTTACATCAGATATACACTCATCTATAGGCCATATTAACCACTTTTCATCATTTTAATTTGTAAATAAACACTTCAAATGATGAATTATAGGAAGATACTAAATTACCTTAGTACGAGTCTCTATAACTACTAAATCATCCTATGATTTTTCTTTCAACTTATACCGTGAAGTCCCACATCTATGACACTCTTACAAACCTTCTATTTCCTTCATATATAACACACACTCATTTAGGAATACATGTATCTACATGTACCGCAAACCCATCAAGCATAATATTTTCTTTACATTATAATTTAAATTTGGAAGATCATTGTCTTTAGTAAGCATGTCATTCAATAGTTGTTGCAACTTAGTAAAACTCTTATCATTCCATCCATTTTTTCACATTAAATTTAAAAAATCTTAACACCGTTGATAAAACCATAAATTCTATACAACTTGGATACAATGGGTTTTTATCATCACTATATAGATTCTAAATTATTGGTTCTTTCCCAATTACTTCTACTTCAATATCATGAATCATTTATTCAATTTGATCATATCATCTTTAAAATCATCATCATCAATAGATCTGGAATTCTATCTAGTTTCACCATGCCAAATCCAAGGGCAGTAGCTCTGATTAAAACCATGAAAATTTAAATGATCTTTGATCTCTCTACTTTTCAACGTATTCATATTTACATCTCAAGCATAGACAAAAAATATGTCATTTTTTAGAACATTTCATTTATAAATTTCCAAAAAAATATCAAAACCTTCCCCATATTCATCACTTGTTTGTAGTGCAATAATCCAAATATGAATCATTATTAACTATAAAAAATATCATGATTTGAAAATAATATATTATATTTTGAAATTAAATTTCAAATTTACTTTTATAAATAAAAATAAAAAATATCATAAAATATTTCACAAATAAAATAAAGACAACATATTTGATACAAAAATATCACTTTGAACATATTTAATTATCATCCTTCCATAAAAGAATCAAAATGCGTCGTGAAATCAGCATAATCACCTAAATATATATTATAAATACTTCATATTCAAACTCCATAACCCACTATACCTTCAAAATGATCATCTAACCTCACCTGGAGACCACAGCGGACCATCCCACGCACTCTCATCCAACGGTGAAACCGCAACCTCAGTCTGAAGATCCCGACCGCATGAGCATCACCGTGCCACCGAAGAAAGCCCTAGCCATCGAAGGTGATGGGTTTGCTCTTTAATGTTTCATATGCTTTGATCTAGTTATTACTGTGATGTTTCTTTTTGCGGTGAATATGTTGTGTGAATCTGATTGATTCGGGTTGGGTGGTGTATTATGCTATGCGATTCTGGTTGATTCTGGTTGGGTGGTGTATTATGTTGTGCGATCAGAGGTACTAGGGTCTATGCTTCCATATCTGCATCAGGGGCTACTCCAGAGGATGTAAGAGCTGAGAGTTTTCATCAGATCATGGCTATTTGGATTCGGAGTTTGAGAGGGTATGGCTTTTTCCATCGGTACCAGGCCCGTGCATCTCCGCACGGGATGGCTAGCCGAGTAGCAATGAAAAGGTGGAAGCTGGATTGATTGATTTATGCTGGGGAGGGGCTGCCTTTGTTGATTTGGTTTGGTTTTATGGATTTTGATCCTTTGGAGCACAATTTAATGTCTTTTGTCTTTGAAGTCATGTTGGGTTTCCCTTCAACCCTTAAAAGGGGTTTATGATTTAATAAAAAATAATAATTTTCAGTCAGAATGAACAAAAAATGACCCATATAAAAGCTTTAAAAGTTTTTCATGTTGGTTATTTGATAAGCGACATGAAAAAATGAATTTTCAATGTCATTTACCAAATAACCGATATTGAAAATATACATATCATATTTTTCACGTCGGTTATAAAATAACTGACTTGAAAAATGTGTCATCTAAAATGAATTATTTAATAGTGTATGTGTCTATGTATGTATATATATGTGTACGTGTGTGGACATGTATGTGTATATATTTATGTTTATGCCTATGTATGTGTGTATGCGTATGTGTATGTATGCGTGTATGTGTATGTGAATGTGTACATGTATGTGTATGTGTATGCATGTGTATATTTGTGTATGTGTATGTGTATGTGTATATGTATGGATGTGTATATGTATGTCTATGCGTATGTATGTGTGTATGTGTATGCATATACATATGTGTATGTGTATATGTATGCATGTTTATGCAGTATGTGTTTGTATGAATATGTATGTGTATGTATGTGCGTGCATGTGTATGTAATTGTATTTGCGTTTATACATGTATGTATGTGTATGCATATGCATATGCATATGCATGTGTATGAGTATGTGTATGTGCATGTGTGTATGTGTATACGTGTATATATATATATATATGTGCGTGTATGTGCATGTATATGTACATATGCATGTCCATGCATATGCATATGTGTATGTGTATGTTTGTGTATGTGTATGTATATATGTGTATGTGTATGTGTATGTATGTGTACATGTATGCCTATGCATATTTATGAGTGTATGTGTATGTGTATGTATGTGTACATGTATGCCTATGCATATTTATGAGTGTATGTGTATGTGTATGTATGAATATGTATGTGTATGTATGAATATGTATGTGTATGTATGTGCATGCATGTGTATGTGTATACATACATGTACGTTGCATGTGTATGTGTATACATACATGTACGTATATGTGTATGCCTATGCATGCGTATGCGCATGTGCATGTGCATGCATATGTGTATATGCGTATGGGTATATGCGTATGCGTATATGCGTATGTGTATATGCGTATGTGTATATGCGTATGTGTATATGTGAATGTGTATGTATATATGTATATATGTACGTGTATGTATCTATACAAGTATGTCTATGCATATGTATGTGTGTATGTGTATGTCTGTTTATTGATTTCATATTATTTATTCATTTTTAATATTTCTCCATTTTTAGTATTTTCTGTAATTGATTGACTGAAAATTAACAATTTTATTGACTTTGGAAAAAGCACACAGTACAAGAAAAGTTACGATGGTCTAAAATAGTGCAACCCGAGAGCATCATTAAAAATATACTTAAGCCCCTCTTGAGGAAAGGAACCCAAGCAAATGAAAAGAGACAGATTCTGACTTGGTGAAGCCACGAACGCCAAGAAGTCTGCAACCTTATTCCCCTCCCGCCACGTGTGTGTGATCTCAATATGATTACCCAAAGCAGTTTGCACTTCCTAATGATATACACAATTTTCCAAGGGAACCGGCCTATACCTGAAAGTGCTTTATAAAGGATAAGTGAGTCTATCTCCACTGCGTTAATCTTGATTCGCCTCTGCTCGCACAGATCCAAACTCGTTGCCATCACCTGTGCCTCGACCTGCAAGGCGTTGCCTCTGCCATAGAATGTTGAAAATGCTGCAACTATAGACCCCTTCTGATTTCTGATGACTCCTCCACCTCGTATCTCCCCCCCCCCGATCAAGGACCCATCAGTATTAAGCTTCGGTCCACAGCCCAGCGGTTGTCATCGTACCCAATGCCCCTGCCCTGCGTCGCTGCCCTGCGTGCAAAGGAACTGGTTTGACACCAGAGCCCTTACTGACGGTGCATCATGGCACGCTGTACACAACCATACCAAGTCCTGAAACAGGTTTTTCATTTTGAATATGATGCTAGCTTGAGATCCTCTGAAGCCTTTATGGCGCGCCTCATTCCTGGCCGTCCATAGAGTCCAACATCCCGCCAACAGGATGACAGTCCGGGCCTTCCTCTCAGGACCATGGTCTCCCAATCCTTGAAACCAAGCATTAAGAAAAGCCTCCTACACCCCTCCCTGTCTGTTCCACCCAGAAAATATCCCAAAGGCCTGCCAAATCCAGTTGGCCCACTCACTATCAAAGAAGAGATGCCCCACCGATTCTTGTTTGGGGTTGCCACAACACCTGCACCTAGAAGCAATGCTCACTCCCATGCATTGTATGTTTTACTCGGTGGGTAAAGCTCGATTTTTCACCTGCCACAACAAGAAATTAAACTTGGAAGGAACCTCCATGCACCACAACATCACCCCCCATGGGTCTTCATTCAAAGCATCCCTCCTCACACAAGAAAATTATTTAATTGAGAACTCACCCAAGGTACTACCCTTAAAAATAAGTTTATCAAGATCTTCATTAAAAACCATATTGTTGAAAGCAGCTCGTTGATTTCCATCAAGAATGGCCTGAAGAAAAACAAGGTGACCACTTGCCTCCCTAAGAGAAAGATTCGGAGTAGGGAACCCCGGGAACCACAACCTTCCAACCCCCAATCTTGAAGCCATAAATTGAAATCCCCTCTCCCCACCCACTAGCTAGAATGCTGGTGAAGGAACTGCGTGTACGGATGGATCAACTTCCATATCTTAGAAGGCCTCAACCTCTGCTCATCCACATTCATACCATACTTGTCATGCGTTACCCTGCCCCACATTGTTCTTCCTTCCATAGCCTCCCAAGCCAATTTAGCATAAAGCCCCTGCATGGTCAATGAAGAACTCCTCAAGTTGATTTCCCCCTCAGATATAGGTCTTACCATACGCTTCCCCGAGGCCTAGTGGTTACGACCTTCCATCTGCCCCCATCCCAAATAAAATAAACCATAATTCTATCCAATTTGGCAACCACGTTGTTGGGAATCTTCAAGGTAGACATTATGTGCATGAAAATGGACATCAGGACACTGTTCACAAGGGTTATGCGACCTCCAAAAGAAAGGAATCTGTTTTTCCAATTGTAGATACGCCCCATGATCTTACTAACTAGCTTGTCAAAATGATGAATTCTTAGGGAGAGAGGACTCACCGGTGCCCCAAGGTATTCCATGGGGAATGATCCCCTTCTCATATTCAGGCTAACATCAAGTCCCCTTGTCCTCCTTTCTGAGACATTTTCAGTAGTATAGTAAAGGTTTTTCTCCCTATTCACCACCCACCCACTCCACTTGCAATAGACCTCTAGAAGCCCATTAATCCTTTCACTGACCTCCTACTTCCATTGACAAACAAAATAGTGTCATCCGTGAACATCAGATGTGAGATACCCCTTGTGACATGTCTAGTCCGGTAGGGGAGGACTTTGCCCATGCGAAGACCCCTGTTAATAAAATGGCTTAGAGCATTTTGGGATATAATGAAGAGAGTTGGGGAGAGGGTATCCCCCTGCCTAAGACCACGACAGGCCTTGGAGAAACCAAACTGTTTGCCCATAAACAAGGTTGCGATCCACGCTGAGCTGAAGCAACGGAAAAGAAGATCTCTAGTCCAATTAAAGAATCCCATACAATCCAACACCCTTAGGGCGAATCCTCACTCCATCCTGTCATAGGCCTTGCTCATATCTAACTTAATCACCAAGTTCCCCCCAAAGGACTTGTTATTAATGTTGCTGACCAACTCTTGCACCAGTCCAATTGTCCCCTGGATTGATCTCCCTTTAATAAAACCATGTTGTTCAGGGGACACCCAGGTGTTCAGCCAAGGAGCCATCCTTTTATTGAGAATACTGGCCAAAACCTAGTAGGGAATATTACACATGCTTATGGGCTGATACTGATCAATGGACTGTGGGTTGGCCACCTTCAGAATCTGGACCATCTTGGTTGCACAGGCCACACGCGGCAAGACCCCACCCTAAAAGAAATCCTACACTGCCCGCACTAAATCTCCCTTGACATAGTCCCATGTCGCCCTGTAAAAAGACCCTGGGATGCCATCCGGCCCTAGATCACTCTCCAGATTCAGGGTCCATATCGCCTCACACACTTCCTCCTCCTCCATAACCCTCCTAAAGCACTCATCAACTTCCTCCGAAACACGGTTTAGGATATCCTCAAAAATTTCATCATCACCTGTCGAATACCCCCAGCCAAACAAGGATTGGGACCTGCCAATAAGGATTGAATACTTTCATTAGCCATAGCGCCTACCTCATCTCTATCACTGGAGAAAGAACCATCATCCTTGAGGATATTTGGCCTCTAAAAACGGTGTCTCTCCTTGACGCAAGCATGAAAATAACCTGTGTTGCGATCCCCTTCCCGAAGCCATCGAACCCGGGCTCCTTCTCTAGCCAACCGTTCCTGTCTTAGGAGGGTGTTAGTGAGAAGGTACTTCTTGAGTCTTAACTCATTGAAGAGGCTCTCCTCCCAATCATGTTCCAGTTCGACATCTATTCGAGCGACCTCCTGACTGATCTCAACTAGCTCCTTATCCCGTGCAGGGATGCTCTTCCTCCAACGGCCTAACAGAAATTTGAGACGCCTAATCTTATTATGGATTGTGACCCATGGATTTTCAGACGGATTGAGACTCTAGGCCTCCTTAACCACATCGCTGAAGCCTGATTCCTCCACCCAAGTATTCAAAAACTGAAACTACTTGCCCCTAAGAGACCCTGAACCCATAGAAAGGCGAAGCGGGAAATGATCCAAGAGCCACCGCACTAGGTGAGAGACTTTAATATCCAGGAATATTGATAAAGCAACCTCGTTCATCAAACAACGGTCAAGATGACACCAAGTCCGTCTTCCTCCGCGCTGGTTATTACGCCAGGTAAAGTTGTCACCCTCGTGTACCCTGCATCTAGAAGGTCATTCCTTGCCATGAATGAAACAAAAGCTTGGATAGCATTCCTTGGGAAACACCCACAGGAGAGCGCGAACTAGTGGTCGACGCCCTGTGGATGATCTCTAGAGAGCTAAAGCTCTGAGTGCCCAGCTGTCTCTGCTCAATTCCCAGCGATACTGGTGGAGATAACAGTTGGGAACACAAACCCGAAGCTGGTGACGGGGGAGGAGAAGACACTATTGGCAGAGAAGAGAGCTCCCTAGGCGGGGAAACACCCTCAATACCATCAACACCTGATTCTAACAATTGAATCTCTAAAATTTAGGTGAAGGAGGTAACCCAAGGATCAGAAGGTAAAGACCAGAGCTAATAATCCAAGCTGGGAACCATCCCTGCAGAAAGGAAACCTCCATCCCTGAGCAAAGACGGAGCCGCACCCCTACCTTTGTTGAAAAACACCAGATCACGCCTGAGTATCACTTGCCCTTCTTGACACGAATGCTGCTTTGACGAGGAAGCCTCAGACGATGCCACACCCAAACCTTTGTTGAGGAGAACCAAGTCACGGCTGAGAGGTGCATTCCCTTCAATACAGAAAGGATTCTTGGACGAGGATGCCTCGCAAACCATCCCCGAGGAAGCCCCACCTTTTCCCTTATCACGACCCTCCGCGCCAATAGAGGAACGCGAGCCAAAAGACCCAGCAGAAGGACTTGGGAATTCCGGAGACCTGGAGTCCCTCATCCGAACTTTGCGACAGACCTGCAACAAATGGCCTGAAAGATGGCAGAACGAACAAAACCTGGGAAAAGCAGGGTAAATCAGAGGTTGACGACGATCCGCCATCCCTTCAATCCGAATAACCAAATGATCCTGTAGCGGTTGAGAAATATCTAGCTCGACACAAATCCTCGCAACCGACGCCACAGCCAGGCTGGTCGTCCTATCATCCGCGCATAGGAACGATCCCAAAGAATCCTCAATCACCCTCAGGAAGGACTCGTTCATAAGGGGGAGAGGAAGCCCCGACATCGAGATCCAGACCACCGCCTTGGAACATTCCTTACCGAGATGGGCATCCATTGACCAGCGAGAAAGAGAAAATCTCCATCAGCCCACACTCCGCGGACTCCTGCTCCAAGATTTCATAAAATCCGCCCTAGAAGCCAGAATGATGCAAAAAGACTCCCGATCCAAAATCGACACTGAAGCCGGCAGATCCAAGCCCCAACGACGAATGCTATCTTGAAAAAATGCAAGGGGAGGCTTATCGGCACCAAAACGCGCAACCAAGGTCCATTGAAGATCCTTGGCCACCGCCGCGAAAGACGCCGCCGAAACATCCAACACAGTACACCCATCCACCGAGAAGGAAGACGCAGTCGGAGAGACCTCCGCCGAACAAACCTGATCCCCACCTATCCCCCTGGGGAGGATGTAGAAGAACATCCTTGAAAGAGGGCTGAGGGTGCTGAGCCAAATCACCACCAGATTCCAGAGAGCCAGGCACGGGGACGCCGTCAGAGAGCACCAGAGCAATGGGCGGGACAAGAGCGTTTGAAAACATTACGGATCGAAAAAACCCTCAAAACCTGAAAAACACTCATTTTATGTAATTTATTCATTTTTAATATTTATTCATTTAATTTTTTAATGTATTCAATTTTTATAGCTATTTATACATTTTTAAAATTATTTTTAAAAATCCTAAAGGTTAATTATTCATTATATTTCTTTTATTCAATCAATGCAATGCATACATCAATAATTAGCAATATTATTATTATTTATTTATTCATTTTTATTCATTTTTATGTGTCTGGAATGCATGTGATTAATGTTTTGTATTAATTTTTTTTAAATATTATTGGAATATATTCAATTTTATTTATTCATTTATAATATTTTTTCATTTAATATTTTTTTCATTTTTGATATTTATTAATAATTAATATTTTTGGTGTTTAGTCATTTTTTAAAATTTACACATGTTTGTTTACCTATTTTTAATATTTTCAATATGTTTGTAATTTTTATGATTAACATTTATTCATTTTTATTTATTAAATTTATACTTTTTTAATATTTTTGAAATTTATTTTTAATATGTTTCAAATCCCAGCCTACACTTTCTCAACCCACGTAGCAGATGTTTATTTGGTGGGCATGCATCATTTGACACCATCATGAAGATGGGAGGCCCAGGGTCGATGGTCTTCGATGTAGAGGCATGCGGTCATGGCTGTGTTGTAGGCGTCAGTGGTGGAATAGGTGAACTTGCTTGACGGTGGGATAATGGCCCGATAGACGCATGGTGGGGAGGCTACACGATGACTGATGATTGATGGGGGAGGGGTCGATTGCAGATGGCGTCTGAGGCAGCTTTAGTCGTAGGCATGTCGTCAATTCGATGGTGGATGAACACAATGGCAGCGTCGATATAGGGATTTTGTAACAAAGCATAAGGGGGGCAATCATCTAAGGATGGAAGGGGGGTTCTACCGCCGATGGTTTGTGGTTAGGGCTTTGTGTCTTTCAGGTGGCGGGAGCCTCATTAACGATGGGGATGACTTCGAACGACAACCATATGCAGGCACTGTGGAGTCACGCCAACAAATGGGTGCAGTCCAAGGGGGCCGATGATGCGGCGTTGTCGACGCATTCCAAAGGCCTACGATCCAAAAAATCTTATGCGAGCCTACGACCCTTCTTGAAAGGGGCTTTCGGGCTTATATTTGTGGGATTTCAGGCCTATATATATTAGGGTCTACATACCTATATATAATATGAATAAATAAAGGGTCGAATGAATAGGTTATTCCTTGGGCGACGATGGGGGGGTATGACCATTCCTCTTGGCCTATGGGTACATTGTGGTGTGTGTATGTTTCATTGTAATTCCACCCGTAATAACATTATATATATATATAATATTATTTATTCATTTTTTATATTTTTGGAATTTATTTATTTTTTAATATTTATTTATACATATTTATTTACTGAGTCTTTTTCACGGCCCGACCCACCGGGGCCCGTCTGGCTGGTGGAAGGCCAAATAGAAAGTACCCCAAACCTGCCTTCATAGGCTAGGGGCTGATGAAAATTGTTGAAAGACATAAATAAACTATGAGGCTTCTGCCTAAAGTACCTATACACACACACCCAACCATCTCAATACAAAAGTGCAGAGGAATAATAATAAAAGATAGTATCATCTAGAGTACAAACCATGCATGTAATAAACTCTAGGGAATACAAGAGTATGAAAGTTCAATTCGAAAGGTAAAAGGGAAAATACACACCCAACCAAAAAAAATGTCCCAACCTGATAATAACTGGAAAAATATGCTGAGAGAGCCTGCCTCCAGATCTCCAAACCCGACCACCGTACGCGGTGTATCCACCAGAGTATCCCTAAGCTATTCTGAAATCATTGATGATCTCCTAGTCATCTGGATAAAGCATGAAACATGCAGAAAAATCCCATGTAGGGGTGAATATATATATATACCCAACATGAAAACTCGAAAACTAAAGAGGGATCAATATGAGATGCGATATAAGAAGTCATCTCAAGCAAAAGAAAGAGGGAACAAAACCCAACAATGATGACATATGTGCTAATAAAAGAAACCTAGATAAGAGAGAGGATATATCTATCTTAAAGCTCAGCCCAGAATGATGAGTTTACCTAGAGTTGCAAAGGTCCGTCAATGATGCCCAACATCTTACATGTTTGTCCAAAGAATTCACATGGAGTACTCGTGCCTTGGTGCGATAGGGGAGTACCATATCCATGGATATAGGACCCATTCTCTAATGCGATAGGGGAATACCACCTCTGTATCTGTACAATGAGTATGGAGGACCTACACATTGATTTGAAAGGGGAGTACCATCTCCGTGGATAGAGGAACCGCGCCCCAGTACGACAGGGGAGTGTCGCCTCTATATGATAATCCTACCTGATCACTTCCATCATCAACCATGGCCTAAAGAAGTGTCATGCTCAGAACATCTCACATCGTATCTCAAAATATATAATGAAGGATACCATTAGGTTCTATGCAGAAAAAACTCAGTATAGGCTACTCACAATCCAAAATTCGAGTCAAAACAAAGGAAATATGAGAGGTAGAAGTTTTAGGAAGAAGTACCCAACATGTATGAGGGGTCACACGACATGTGACCTCACCTAGACTCCTAGTTGTTTCCCTACCAGTATACAACTTAGCTAGCCTTGTAGAAGTACATAATGTGTAGTGCTATCACATAGTGTGTCTCAGCCACCTGGGTCCTACTCGTGCTCTCCTGGCCATGTCCGTGTACCTCAGGCCATGCCCATATACTTATACATGTATCTTGATGTGATTGGGTACCGGTCCGTGCTCATGTATCCCAAGCCATGCCTATGTACTCCTTGAGTACACAACGTTTCCTCCCACGTGAGGTTCTAGGCATGTAAAGTTGGTACATGGATTGGCTTCCTAGGGAGGGTTACATGGACTGTGCCCTGGCCACACAGCCTGTGGCTCAGTTAGATGACACGTGATCCTTATATTTTTTCCAAAACCCTCTCCACCATAGCTAGGTGGGGCTACACGACATGTGTTCATCGGACTACATGTCGTGTAGTCATGTTTTTCATAGAAATACCATTTTATTAATTTTTTCACCATATCTTATCTCTTGCCACCAAATCCAACATTTCCCCACCCAAAAATGGTGGCAATCACCACCAAGTGTTGATTCCGGTACTCTGGTGACTGGAAATTAGAATCCATCCACCCATGGGAATCCCATAACGCATCGTGCATGTCTTCTTTGCTACTTCCATATCTACCTCAAATTTCAAATCCAAAAATCTATCACTGCTACCCATGATTCATCTTGATATGTCTATAAAAATCTGATCTAGTCATTATGCACACATCCATCGTGAATTCGAGGGTCCGATCATGCTCAGACCTGGAAAAAAAATGTCGAACCATGACCCCATAGGCCAATGGTGAAGAGAGTGAAGAACAATGAGAGAAAAGAAAAAGAAAAAAGGTGCATAAAATGTTTTCCAAGTGTTCTTGGATAGACATTTCATAGGCAAGAATGATTGGGGTGAAATCATGGAATAGAAACATACCAATCAAATAAACAAATTATTTATTCAATGGGGCTCATGCGATGGGTGTAAAAATGAATAATTAAAAGTAGGTTACAATACATGATTCAATGAATTAACCAAAGGGGAGGAAAAAAAATTGACGACCTCTACCTCAATATTAGATTGATTATTGGTGAAGAATGTGTTCCCCAACGATGGGGAAGTACCACTATGTTCACTGTCTATCGATTCACCTTGATCCGCTCACCAAGCATTGTCCGATATCGACCCACCAATGAAGGTCATTAGAGCTCCTCTCTAAAACCTTCCAGGGATATGAAACTAACTCTAGAGAAATTTCATAACAACATATTTATAGAGGATTATATTTAGGTCATTTAAATTGAAATAAATAAATTAATCATTTATTTTAATTTAAACTCACCCGCCAACAATTTTCTCATTCGAAAATCTAGTGTTGATTGACTTTAGGTCACACCTAGGGTAAACCCCATGCTCTATATTCAAACGTGGTATCATATTTTCAACATGAGACTCTATTTAGGAAGTATTTTATTATTTTTGAAAAAATGTATGTATGTGATATAAAATATATTTAATATTTTTAATAAAATTAAATCCATGCTCACTGGGCCTCAAAATCAAGCACCGTCTTAGTTCCTAGATCCAAAAATATTTCTTAATATATTTTAAAGTATTATAAGAAAAAAAAATCTCTACATTATTACCATATTCAAATATTTTTTTCCCTAAAAATCATAAACTAAGCAAAAAGGTGGAGACACTGAGCCCACATATGGCTCTCCCACTCCTAAGAGCTCCCCTGCATGCTCTCCTGATTCCACAAAAAACAAACCAAGGGAATGGTCCATCCACACAAGATCCTCTCTTGCCTATCCTCAATGCCCCCCTGGTACTCTGAAAAGGTGGATCTATCCTTGATGTCCAGTTCTTCCCAGTTAATAATATGCATAGGATCATGTACGTATCTCCTTAGACATGACACATGGAATATATCATGCACACGCTCCAAATATGAGGGTAAGGCGAGTTGGTAAGAAACCTCACCAACCCTCTGTAAGATCTCAAATGGCCCGATGAACCTTGGGTATAGCTTTTTCCTCCCCAGATGAATCTCTACAATCCTCATCATGGGGAGACTCTTAGTAAAACATGGTCTCCATACTCAAACTCTAAGGGACTATGACATCAATATGCATAATTTTTATAATTGATTTGACCCTTCATTATCTACTTGAAGATCACATGGACCTTCTCCATTGCTTCTTACACTATATTTGGACCAATAAGGGATGCACCACCAATCTCAGTCTAGAATAAGGGTGACCTACATGATCTCCCTTATAAGTCATTGAAAGGTTCCATGATGATAGTAGAGTGGTAGCTATTATTGTAAGAAAACTATAACAAAGGTAAGTGATCCTCCTAGATATGGCCAAAGTCTAACACCCAATCCATCAATATATCCTCCAACACCTGAATAGTGAACATGGTCTTCCCATATATATGAGGGTGAAAAATTGTACTCATCCTCAAATGGGTCTTGAATTCCTCCTACAGGCTTCTCCACAATCGTGATGTAAACCACACATCACGATTAGAGACAATTGTTATGGTCACCCCATGGAGGTGTATGATATCCTGCACATACAACTACCCCAAAATCTCTACTGAACTCTACTCCCTGATAGAAAAGAAGTGTACTGACTTGGTAAACCAGTCAACTATCACCCAGATGGCATTATGGCCTCTCACTACCAACTGAATCCCTGTCACAAATTCCATGGATATTTCATCCCATTTTCACTCTAGGATCTCAACATTCTATAAAAAAAACTACCAAAAACTGATGCTCAACCTTCACCTACTGACATATATGACACTGAGAGAAAAACTTGGCCACAATCCACCTCCTTCCATCCTATAAAAACTAATGGTAAAGGTCCCTATACATCTTACCGACACCAGGATGTAAAACCAATGGATAAGTATGAAACTCTGTCATCATATCCTCTCACATTTCAACCGGATCCACCATCCATCCCTGGAAAAGGATGATGTGATTCCATCCTTCAGAGAATCCATTTGGTGAATCTTCTAAGGATATCTGGTTATATTGAACCTCATAGTCGATGTATCTCAACCGATCCTCCATAAAATGCTAGATAAGTGAAGGATTAAACACCATTTAATGGTGATAAGTTTTACCCCTCTCCTTTACTAGGGTCAGCTATAAGGAATCCAACTTCTTAGATGCCTCCTACACCAAATGAGAACAAGACTTCCTGCTAAGGGAATCTGATACCATGTTTCCCTTCCCAAAAGTATAGTAAATTTCAAAGTCATAGTACTGTATAAAATCTAACAAGAACCTCTATCTCATGTTCATATTTCTCTAAATGCAGACATACATAAGACTCTGATAGTACGAGTAAACAAAAAAGCACTCTCCTAGAAGATAGTTTCACCACATCCTTAGAGCGAAGACCACCACTACCAACTTTGGGTTGTGAGTTGAGCAGTTTTTATTATGGGGTATCAAATTCCTTGACCCATATGAGATAACCACCTACCTCCGTAGCAACACATAGCTAAGCCCAACTCTAGAGGCATTAAAATATACTATGTACTTCACACCCTCCTCTGGTAGTCACAAAAAAGGATCACTAGTAGGACTCAACCTCAACTACTCAAAGAATCTTCACAACTACTTAGTACAAGTAAATGGATACACTTTCAACATCAGGGAGATCAAAGGGTTGAATAGATATTTTTTCAATGAACCTTCTATATTACCCCACCAATCCAAGAAAATTACACACCTATAACATGCTCTTGGGTGTCTCCTAGTAAAACATTTAATCGATATTTGCTGAGTCCAAAACTAATCCATGCTCATAAACGACATTCCCTAGAAAGTGAACCTTTCAGATCCAGAATTAGAACTTCAAGATTTTACCATAAAGTTGGTGCTCCCAAAGAAATTTTAGGAACATCCTCAAGTACTCTTAATTCTCCTCCACTGATGTATAGTAAATGAGTATGTCATCTTTGAAGATGACCAAGAATTGGTCCAAGTGTGGATGGAAGATCTGATTTACCAAATACACAAACACAACTGGGTAATTCATCACACCAAAAGGCATAACCAGAAAATCATAGTGACTTTAATGATATCAAAATTCTATATTTAGAATATAAGCCTCAAATACCCTCAACTAGTGGTAGCCAGATCTAATATTGATCTTTTAGAACCATCTATCACCTTGCAACTGATAAAAGAGGTCATAAATCCTTGAAAAAGGGCACTTGTTCTTTATCATGGTCTGGTTTAGGTGATTATAATCAAAACAAATTCACAACCTCCCATCTAATTTTTTCATGAAAAAAATTGGATCTACCTAGGGGGATACACTGGATTTGATAAAAACCTTATCTCAAAGGTCCTCCAACTACACCCTCATCTCCCAAAGACCAGTAGGAACCATTCAATATTCCATAGAGGATATCAAACAAGTCTTGGGGTGCAAGTAGATGAAAAAATGTATCTCCAACCTCGAAGGTAGTCCTAGAATGTCTGTAGGGAAGAAATCCATATAATCTTATGTGACTGAAGGAACCTAGATGCTTGAAGATCCCACTGTTCCAAGGGATAAAATCACCAAATGACGGGTTATGGGTTTCAAATTCCTACTCGCATGACCCACTCACTCAGCCATGAGATATATCTCACCCACAAAGGAGAATATCATCCCATTAGACCGAAGGCATTTGACTCATCGATAGTGATAATAAATCTGGGATGAGAACATGTACAACCAATCCATGCCCAGGATGATGTCATATGGTTTCATCTTGAAAAATAAGAGGTCCCACAAGAAACTCTCTCTACCAAGTGATATCTCACGGTACCAGAAGATAAGATACATAAAAGAACCATTCCCTGTAAAAGAATTAAGACAATGATACTAAGATAAAGTCTCAACATGGAGATCCATAACTCACACAAGGATTAAGGAGATTAATGAATGACTCAAAACTATGTCTATTAATACTAAAGAAGGAGTAAAATAAAAATAGATTGTACCTCTAATAATCTCATGATCTTTCAGGTCATAAGCCTCCATAGTTTGCAGCTACCCATGGCCCTGACTGCCATATCTCTAAGCCTGGCATGGGACTCCTAGTGGTGATAGTGGAAGGAGATAATAACATCATCCACCACTAATAGATCCTCCTCTAGGAGCCCCACCTACATCTCTACTAGATTCATATACCTAGGATCCACCCTGGCCTCATTTGGGAGAACCCTGATCACGACACTGCCTCTACCGTAATGGTCTATCCACTTTCTGTCTACCCTCCTCAACATGTAAGGTTTGTCAATAACATTTCATGTGACCTCTCCCATAACATGCATAGAATCAAACCTCTATGGGTTGCTCTGGTCCTCCGTGATATCCCTAAACTACATGGCCACGTGCCCAAGTCCAAGTACGACTCCTATTCCTTGATACCTGTCATCTTTAAGACGATGAAGAGGAATAAATCCTAGGATTCATATTAATGGGACCAACTACATGGAATACATTATATAGGAATCTCTACATCACCAGTTCCCGTTCATCACTATAACATTTGTGGTAATGCATAGGGGTACCACACTGACACAAATGTCTCTGCGGAGACACTTCTCAAACTTCTGTGACTAGAAGTAATAATTTTGAATCATGTTGAGGGAGTACCACATAAGTTTAGTGAACCTCAATACATACTAAAAAACTTATATCCCTACCTACAATAGATCCAAAATCCCTGAATCTGAACTAAGTGTAAGCATGATGGGTAGTACTCCTCACGAAACAATTGATGGAAGTTGGACCATGAGAGCTTCAAATCATCACGAGTCTGAATGAATAAACTATAGCAGTGTACAAATACTCTATAGAAATGATTAACCACTAGAAAAACCATATAATCATTCAGGTTCCACCCAAGTTTTAAAAATTAGATCACTGACTCAAGAAAATCCTCCACTATCTGGATATCTAGCTAATCACAGAACCTTAGTGGCCTATAAAGTTTGAATTCACAGAGTGTGCTAATCCTGAGTGTATCCTAAGCCTGCTCTACTAGTATAATCTAGTTCTCAATAGGTGGGGGTGATACCACCTATCCACATGGAGGAAATATCTCACAAGATGGCCCCTAAACTAAAGCCTCACCACTCATCGAATCATCGTCACAATCTTGAATCTCCATCCAAGATGGATATCTTTGCATAGGAATACTAAAAATTGATCAAGACATACCATATTAATATGAGAATATATATATATATATATATGTGTGTGTGTGTGTGTGTGTGTGTGTGTGTGTGTGGTGAGATGACTCAAGAAGGATAGTCAAATGACTCAATCCTATATGATGCATCTACCGATGTTCCCTGCAACAAGTGTATCAGTATTCCAAGTTGAGAAGTAGGTAGTTAGAGTCATAGTGAATGGATACATCAGCTGCCACATCAACACTAGGTTCCCTGGTCTGAGATCCACACTCGAAAAACTTTTTACACCATTTCCCTAAATTCCCAACCAAGCCTCAAAAGGGGACAAAACTCCAAACACCATCTTGGGGTCAAAATTGCCTTTGATAGCAACCTGTCATAACTTGATCCATCAAGGACCAATAGGCTGGTAGAAGGATGATTTTTTACTACTCGATTCCCATATCCATAGACTGGGGACTGGCGATTAGTGACAAATGACATAATTAAAATGGGAGGTCTTTTCCTACAATACCTATACACACATAACCAACCATATCCATTAAAAAGAACAGAGGAATAATAATAAAATCTAGTAACATATTGAGTAAAAACCATGCATGTAATAACCTCTAGAGAATAAAAAAGAGTGAAACAATACAATATGAAAAGTAAATGAAAAAATACATGCCCAACCAGAAACGTTGTCCCAACCAGAAAATAACTAGAAAAGATATAATGAGAGAGCCTAGCTCTAGATCTCTAAACCTAACCACCATAATCAGTCTATGCACCAGAATATCACTAATCTCCTTTGCAATCACTACCGATATATCCTTTTTCTTCATAAGACATGACACGTGCGGGAAAAACCCAAGCATAGGTGAGTATATACATTCCTAGTAGGACACCCTAAAAACTGATGAGGGATCAATATGATACACTAGAGAAGAATTAAACTCAATAAAAATCAATAGGGAATGAAACCCAAAAATGATGATATATATTCTCATAAAAGAAACCCAAGTGAGAGATAAAGGATATCACCATCTCACATCTCAACCTAGGATAATAAGTCTACCTTTAGTTCCAAAGGTCCATCAATGATGCCCAACAACACACATGTTTATCCAAAGAATTCATATGTAGGAACCATACCCTAGTGTGATAGGGGAGTTCCATATATATGGTTAGAGGACCTATGCCTTAGTGCAAAAGGGGAGTGACGAATTTGTATTTTTACAATGAGTATGGAGGACCCGCAACCTGGTATTATAGGGGAGTACCAACTATGTGGATAAAGGACCTGCACCCTGGTGTGATAGGGGAGTGCCAACTATATATGATGATCCTTCCCGATCATTGTTTCTATTAAGAATAACCTAAAGAAGCACCATTATCAAAACATCTCACATCATATCTCAAAATACACAATAATGAATACCATCATGTTCTATGTGAAAAAAAATCCTGATAGGCTACTCACGATAAAAAATTTGAGTCAAAACGAAGGATATAAAAGAGGTAAAAGTTTCAGGAAGAAGGAAACAATGTGTATGAGGGGTCACATGGTGTGTGAACTCACCTAGCCTCTTGGTTGTGTCCCTTACATCATAAATCTTGGCTGGCCATGTAATAGTACATGGAATGCAGTGTTGTCACATGATATGTCTCAGCTGCCTAGGGACCACCCATGCTCTCCTGGCCATGTCCATGTACCACAGGTTGTACCTGTGTACTTATCAATGTATCATTCCATGTTTGGGTATCAGGCTATGACTGTGGACCTTAGGCCATGCCTATATACTCCCAGAGTACCCGATGTGTCCTCCCACATGTAGTCCTAGGTGTGTGTACCTGGTACATGACCTGGATTCCCAAGGTGGGTTACCTAGAAAGTGGCCCAGACACATGACTTGTGATCCTTATCATTTCCCTAAAACCCTAGTCACCAAATCTGGGTGGGTCTACATAATGTAAGTTATTCAGACTACACGCTGTGTAGTCTTGTTTTTCATAGAAACAACTGTTTCATTTTACATTCACCAAATTCTATCCTATGCCACCGAATCCATCATTTGACCACCCAAAAATGGTGGTAATTTCATTCGACCATCAATTCCAGCCCTTCGGTGGCCGAAAATTAGAATCCAACCACCCATGGGAATCCTCTAGCGTGTCCCACATGCCTCATGTGCCATTGCAACATTCACCATGGATCTTGGATCCATGAATCTATCTCTACTACCCATTATTCATCCCGATCTATCTGCAAAATTATGATCTGGTCATTCTGCATGCATCCACCATGAATCAGGGGGTCTAATCATGCTCAGATCCGCCCAACAATGTTGAACCATGACCCCATCAGCTAACGGTGGAGAGAGAAAAAAATGGTGGAGGAAAAACATAAGAACGAAGGTGCATAAATAATTGGAAAATAATTACTGGACACCAATTTCATAATCAGGGATAATTGGGGTGAATGCATAACATGGAAGTATAACAATCGAATAAACAAATTTTTCATTCAACATGGCTCATTAAATGGGTGTAAGAACACATAATCAAAACAAGATTACAATAAATGCTTCAAATATTTAATAAAAGGGGTAGAAAGCCACAATTGATGTGACCTGCCTCAAGATAGGATTAATTTTTGGAAAATAATGCATTCACCAAAAATGGGGAAGATTCGCTACGTTCACTGTCTCTCTATTCACCTTGATCCGATCACTGACCATCATCCGATATCAATCCACCAATGAAGGTCATTAGAGCTCCTCTCTAAAACCTTCTTAGGTTATGAGAGTAACCCTGGGGAAATTTCATAATGACATATTTATAGAGGATTATATTTAGGTCATTTAAATTAAAATAAATAAATTAATCATTTATTTTAATTTAAATTCACCCGCCAACGGTTGCCTCATCCGAACGTCCAACGCTGACCAACTTTATGTCCCACCTAGGGTAAACCCCACACTCCAGATTCAAATGTGGTCCAAGATTTCTGATCCAAAACTATGTTTAGGATATATTTTATTATTTCTATAAAACTAAATATGCGTGATATATAATATATATAATATTTTTTATAAAATTAATTCCGTTATCACTGGGTATCAGAATCACGTGCCGTCTCAGCACATGGCTCCAAAAACAATTCTTAATATATTTGAAAGTCTTACAAGGAAAAAACAGAGCCTCTGCAGTTTTAATATTTTTAATATTTTTTTAATTTATATGATTAATAATTAATCAATTTTATTTATTAAGTTGTTATATTTTTAATTTTTTTATATTTATATAATTATATTATTTAAATGATTTTTTTTTTCTTCAATTTTGTATGTGTTTACAATTCATGTAATTAATCTTATGAATTCATTTTTTAAAATAGTTTTTTATCTATTAAATTTTATTTATTAATTTTTAATATTATTTCTTTTAATATTATTTATTAATTTTTAATTTTTTTATATTTTTTGGAATTTAATTATTTTCTAAAATTTATTTATACATACGTATCTATTACATTTTAATATTTTCAATATTTTTATAATTTATAAAAATAATATTTATTCATTTTTTTATTAATTTCTAACATTTTTAATATGTTTGAAATTAATATAATTGGTTTATTTAAATGAATTTATTAATAATTCTTTAATTTAAATAGTTAATATTATTCATTTTTAATAATTTTTTTGTTGATATAATTAATATTACTTATTTATTCATTTTTATCTGTTTGTAAGTTATGTAATTGATGTTATAAATTCAATTTTTTTAATATTTTTGTAATTTATTGAAATTTATTTATTCATTTTTATTATTCATTCATTCAATATTATTTATTAATTTTTAATATTTATTAATTTTTGATTTTTTTAGAATTTGTTCAAATTTTTATATTTATTTATACATATTTATTTATTAATTTTTAATAATTTAAATATGTTTTTAATTTATATAATTAGTTCAGTTAAGTGCATTTTGTATTTTTTTTGAAATTTAAATATTTAGTATATTTTATTTTTAATAATTTTATTATATATATAATTTTTATTCATTTATTCATTTTTTACTTTTTATCAACATTTTTTTGACGGTGATAAATGTTATGATTTATTTTCATTAATAAAGGCATTGAAAAAGTATTATTTATCAGTGGTAAAACTTAAGCAATGACAAATATTGCTTTTGTTAGTACTTTCTTAGCTCTAATAAATCATAACTTTTATCAATCCTAAAAGGCATTAATAAAAGTAGTATTTATCAATGTTTATGTTTTGAACACTGATAAAATACACTTTCATCAGCGCTTTTCGGTAAGTGCTGATAATACCCTTCTCTATATTTATAAAATATCCCTAACATCACGTCTTCCTCACATCGCATTCAAGCTCTCACAAAACTAGAGGTCTATTGCAACTAAAGTCAAGTGTTTTGGAAAAATCAAACCTCAAATCCAAAGGTCTGATATTCCAAACTTGTTTTTATAAGTATGAGTGTCCCTTATAATTGGTAATGTGGTCACCCCCACACCTCTTAGTCTCTTTACCCCGCTATACTCATTTTTCATTATACTACTTTCCCTATGCTTATGTACCCATGCCACATGCTTCCTAACACATTTTTTGTTTTTAACACAATCTGGACATAGATTCCATTCACATAGAAATAGGAAAAAACTTCCTTCACACAAAACAAAAGTCACTCTTTTTTTATAGTAGTAAATTTAATATTTAAATTAGATCATCTATTCTATTCCCATGGAGAACTATATCAGTTTTAAGGATAAGGAAGTTGCATTAAATTTTAAAATTAGGGATCATTACAACTCATGAGGGACATTTAATTTCTCACTATTTCTTCCTCCCCAAAGGAGTATATGTATCAATTATTTAAGGTATATAATCTATTATAAAATTTAATTGATCCACTTATTTTCCCAAAATAAAGTATTTAGAAGAACTAGTATAAAAAAAGAAATAACTATTAATAATTAAATAAGAATAGTAGTTCAAACCATGTAATATTTAGCTTATGACTCAACAAGTACATGCTCTATAGAAAATAATCCTCCATATTTAGGTTTTCTATCATACTTACAACTAAGTTATTATTTATTATATATTTGTTTCTGCCAATGAAGAAGTTCAATTTTTCATTTATGGTTATCATAATTAAATTCTACAAGTTTGACTCAACATATTATAGATGAAATTCCTTTAAAAATATGAATATATCCCTGAAGATTCTCAATCCTTGAATCCTTCCCCTTTAGTTGACCATCTAAATTCTCTTGGTGAAAATTCTTTTACTTGTGTGCAATATTTACTTATTCTTTACACTACTCTTTTAAGATAGAAATTAAGGCTCCATGGAGTTTTCCATTTCCATTTTTAAATTCATTTCATGAAAAATTTATTCAATTATATCACATTATTCCTTTACTTTCTTATCCATTCTTGTAATGGTATCATTTAAATCCATCCCTTCCTCAATAAAAAATATCTTATATTCATCCAAATATGAAATATATGTATAATTTATTCAACCTTTAGAATTTAAGAGTTCCACTCCACTTCTCAAGACTTGAATTATCTCTTTTTAATAACATATATTGGTTCCAGGTATAGCAGAAGCAACTTTGGTGGGTTTGATGTTTAAAATTTATTTTAATTTAGAGTTTTCCGAAACCCTGAGAGAGGATATTTCATGTTAAATTTATAATTAATTAATTTATGATTGGATGAAATGATTTTATTTTCTTAAGATCCTTTCATTGATAATTTTGTTGATCATCTGCAAACCCTTTTCTAGATTACCTTCATTACAGTGTAAGGATCCAAGTGTATAATCCCTCTAGCGGTGATCCAAATTTTCTCCTTTGATTATTCAGAAATTCCAATTGATTTATGGGTGCTATCATAGTGAATCAATTTTCTTGCATTATTCATGTTGATCACTCATCCTTTGGTCTTGAATGAATCTCTCTTGTATTTATTATTCTTGAGAGGGAGATAAATAGAGGAATTCAAGAGAGAAATATGTTGCGTGTAACAATTCTCTATTTCTCAATTAACCCTAAATAATGGACATAAATATTTATTTATAGATCTAGGTTTTAGGTTAAAATATAATTTAATTTCATATTAGCCCTTAAATAATATTATAATATTTATTAAACCCCATTCCACATAATTATAATAATAATAATATTATTTTATGGTGTGCATGATAACTTGTGCAATAATAAATATTATTTTACTGGATTTTAAATTAATATTTATCACTGGATGTGGTGTTCATTCATTCAAACTCCTCATTAATGATTTAATACTCAAATAATTTTTTATTACTTCCCACCAACACATCAAATGACAGTTTTTTTCATTAAATCTAAGTGAGTGATTCATGACATGCATTAATGATAATATTAAAGTTTATAGACCATTACACTTGCTCATATATAGGAATTTTCAATGGAACAAAAACATGAAGAATTCCTACTGGTGGGTCTATTATCACAATATTTCATCTTGAAGACTATCAAGCATTGACTTCATGAGAAAAAGCCTCATCCACTTATGAGTATTCCCACATGAAGATCTATATACTATGTAACCTATCATAATACGTTATTTGACCATTAAACTATTTTTAATAATATCATCATGGTGTTTCAAGGTTCTCATCAAAACAGGTAACTACTATGACCTTATCAATGAAACATATACACTCGAACATTATCACATTAATTTTATGTAGAAAAATACCAATATGTGATAATATATTTATATTAATATTCACTCCTTTGAATAATCATGTAATCTAAAGTAAAAAGTAGTTGGTTTTATGGCACCAAATTCAATAAACTCCCATTTTAACTTGATCCAACTACTAACAACTAGTTAGACCTCCCATAAAAACATAATTTTACTTAGTATAGATATAATTTATAGTACTACCACATTCCCATGTATAGGGATGGTAAAGCCACATGTCTGTGTGGTGAATCTGTTTACTCTAATATTACCATCTTGAGAAAATCCATCATGTTGTGATATAAACAAGTATCCAACTCTTATTACCATGTCATAATTATGACATCCTTACTAAATCCATTATCAAATCTTATCATAAAATGGTAAATCTATTTATTCTGTTATAACCCAAAATCAGAACAGGATGTTACTAAAACCTCTTCTTAAGTTGCATTAGAAGCCACAATGTACCCAGATATTATAGATATGGAAACCACTAGCTGTAATAAGTTTTTATTTCATATTAATTTATAATTTTTTTGTGATACTAGATCAAATTAAACCATGTATAGATAAGTTTTAAATTCCCTTGACTATTAGTATTATCACTTATCTAGACAACAAGAACTCATCCAGTTTTACTTTTCTAAGTACCATTAGATAGTTCTATCATCAAGTCAATGAAATTTTGTTGAATCTATTTGATATTATTCTATTATTATTTATGAATTAGTAATATAAAATGTTAGTACATATTGTTTAACATGAGATGAATTCCTAGTACTCAATCTTGTGAAATTCTTTTAATCTCCATAATCTCTTCCCATGCCCATGCAAGTTATATTGAAAGGATTATACACCAACAACAATTTGGCATTGAATTGTTTAAACATGTATTTTTCAATACCGTGTTAATATTTGTTCCATTACCAAATTTAGTAAACTCATATATCTATTATATAGATCTTGTTCCCCAGAACATGGTTTCTACTTTAAGTCATACTTATAGAATTTTCATTCCTTAGTCTTAATAAACTGGTAAGAAACAACATTTTTTTCCATATGTTATCAACATATCTATATTGAAAAATTATAATGATCCCACTAACTAGGTAGATACACATGTCACTCATTCATTTCCAAGTGAATATTCTATGGTCACTATGCATGATTTATTCATAAATGAATTTATGTAATTTGCAGATATTATTGGAATTTATTGATGTCACCAACCATTTTAAGTTATTCCTAGTAGACATATACCATAATATATAATTTTTGACTCATCATATAGACATATAACATAAGGTTTCCTTTATGTGAGGTGTCCTTGACCATCAATATCCCAATATGATGACCATAGAATCATTCTTTGACAAATTAGAATTCTATAAGTATTTTATTCATGATGATTGTTGTATATGTTTTTTCATAGACTAGACCTTTTAAAAATAAATATTTCTTTATTGGTACCATATTGTACCATCCATGTCTAGTTTCTCTTGAATACTCACCAGCATTATGAAGTCTTAGAAACATCTAAAATACAGAGTTCCTAAATCTTGATAGATGGAGTCCATTAATTGAATATATACATACTTTTTAAACTTAGCATATTTCTATTTTTTGTTGTATTGTAGGAATATTTATTCTGAAAGAATAATACATGTATGCCCCACATTGGTGAACCTAAACTACCTGTTTGTTTATAAATTCCTATTAAGTATGTGTCTCTGGAACTACTCCTCCCACTAAACTTAGAGGAGTCTAGTATTCATATGCCAAACATTTTTCATCCATAGATTGAACTGTTATAAGTTAAGTATTATCCCTCTATCTTTAAATATATATTATTTTATTATGTAAATACTTTTTATCTTGACTATATGTTATCCTTAGTGGCTATATGATCATTAAATCAGATACACCTTAGTGTTTTGATGTTTGTTTGTCGCTAAGGCCAACTTTTAACAAACAATTTTCAACAAACACTTGTGATAATGTCCTAATATATTCTTATCATATCATAATTGATATGATATCAGTTATAAAATATAGTTGTCATATGGTTATTTTTTTTAAATTGTAGTTCCAAAATATGTATTGTAATGAATAATGGAATATTTAATATATATATAAGACTCATCATTTGTAACATCTTGTTAATCATTTTCAGGTATTCCTTGACCCTAGTTTTGATATCCTTTAAGTCAGGTATTATTTTAGGGTAATTCTGGGAAAATTTAGAGAATTTTAGAATCCCAAGGGCCTATACATGTTTGGAACACAGTTATGGTAAATCGTGTGGTTTGGCCTAGAAAACCATGTTCCCTATTGAGAGACATTGGAAGGGGGCACACAGTTTTTCCAAACCATGCAGCCACCCCTCCAAACCATGAACCCCATAGATAATAGGAAATGAATGGTTAGTGTACTATTAGTTTAACCTTGTGTCCAAACCATGCACCCCATCCTGAAGTCTAGTATGGGTGCATGGTTAGGGCAAACAGTTTGTCTGATTGTGCGACGCTCCCCAAAAAACCATGCACACGGTTTTTAATTCCTACAAAATTTATATTAAAAATACCAAACCCTATGGTTTAAGATTATAATTACCCCCATTATATCCTATCTCTATTTTTTTTATCTTGTAGGTTCTCAAGAGGTGAAATTGACTTCTCCAAACCCCTATTCTTGGCAGATCAAAGCAGCATTGATCTTATTCGATCTCCTCTGGGTATGTGGATCTACTCTCATTTCATTTCTTCTGATCTCTATTTATCTCCTTATTATAGTTTTATGGATAATCATGAAATTGATGGATCTAAACTCTATTTTATGGGATCTTGATTGTAGGTTTATTTTCTTGATCTCTGATACCTCGTTCTTTGTTGGAAAGTCCTATTACTGATGTTGATTTTTGGATATTTTATTTAAAGTTAGGTGGTTACAAAATTGTTTTCCATATGATTAAAACCTCAAATTTCTTGATTAAATTTAAATTATTTTTTATTTTATTTAAAAACATGTATTTTTGATTATTTGATCTTTTATTTGAAATGGTCATGAAATTTAAGAAAAACCCCAATTTCAATAGAATTTAAAATTGTTGGGAAAATTTATGAAAAATGATGGATTGATTTGGAAATAATTTTGATGACATTATTTGATGTTGAACTTAAGAAAATGGATTAAATTGAATAGTGATTTGAAAAGACATGAAATGATGAAAAAATATGATTTGGTTTTGAAGTGAGAAGGGATGTTGAGAACTGAAATTGGGAAATTGTATTTTGAAATGTTTTTAAACTATTGATTTCCAATTTAATTGATTGATTGTTTAAAGAACATGTTATCCTAGGTAGTTATTGGTAATTGGAACAAGCACACTATGACCATGACCTCCTATAAATGGGTTGATGATGAAATCTTTAACTAAAAAAACTGTGGCATGAATCCCTATGAAGGGTTACCCTTTTGGGGTGTAGAATGAACATGATGGGTTCCCTTATTAGGGTGTATTTATGTGTGAACCCTTGAATAGATCTGAGATCATTATTTAGATGTGTGGGGATCCTATTACCAAAAAAACTAACTTATTAAGGGGATTTAAAACTTAGTTCTTTACTCTAATTTTTTACTTGATTATACATGACATTGATTAATGAACCATTTTATTCCTGAAAACTGATTTATATAAACGAGTTTATATAAAATGTTTATATAAGCCTATTGAATGTTTTTTTGATATATATTCCATATTTTTGATTATGAAATCATGTTTTGGTTTTAAATATGCAAATAAAATTCCATTCCCTATTTTATTATAACATATAGTGTAAATGGTAAATTGTTATGGTATTGACTATGGAACACTTGGTGAAACCCTACCAGTATTTTATCTCACACACTACTATTGAATTTGGGTGTTTGTAGACTTTGTTATGCTAGTTCTGAGAAATGAGAAATCACCAATTGAAGGTGGGGTATGTTCTTGATACTTTGGACCATAAAGTTTTTATGGAGGTGGATGTTGAAGATTTCATACACTTGTTTCATGGGATGTTTGAGTTTTTATCTTGTTAGTTGTTGAGTACTTTGATGATGTACTTGTTTGGGTTCATGTTATGCCAGTTTTTTCTAGTATTTTTTCCTTTCAGAGTGTTGAGAATAATGACTTGTAATCTTTTTTCTTCTACTTTTTGTGAAAAATTTGTTCCCTATTTGAGCATGTATGATGATAGGTTCTAGTCACTAAATCATGGGTATATGGAACACCATTTATGATAAATCACACCTGAATTAGGTATCAGGGTACTAGGGTGTTTAGGCTAGTTTATGACAAAGCGGCATCAGAGGTGTAGGTTTAACATCTTTTTGTGACGTCAGTATGTAGTTTGTGAGTGAGTTCCTAGACATATCTCATCAGAACGAGCCTTAAGTCACCATGGGTGTTTTATAAAAGTGTCCTTTACGAATTCTTTGATCTGATTCTAGTATTTTACCTAATTTTTATTTGGGTATGCTGAAATATGAATCTTGAAATCTTATCTAATGTGATATATATTAACATTTTTCTTGTTTGATATTTTGATCCGAGTAACCTTTTTAAGTCTTCAGTTTTTTTATTTATGTTGTGTAGAATCACACCTCTGAGAATATGTGCGAGTAGGACCTAAGAAAAAGGTGTTGGTGAACCATAGTGAGCAGATCCTCCTATGGATCAGAATCTTATTGAGATAGTTGTACATGATATCCAAGCATTGGGATAGGCACTTTCACCCATTCCAGCTCAAGATCTAGTTGTGGAACCTCAAAGTAATGAATCTCAAAATTGTTCTCTAGAGTTTCTTCAAAAGAATCCACATACTTTACAAGGAACTAATGACCATAAAGAGGAAAAAAGCAATGATGTTCGGTGAGGTTTGGTGTTCGATTCTTGGGATCCCGCTCTTGGGGGAATTTCCACCTCCCATGTACCGCTCGTCTTGACAGGTCACCAGGTGTCTCACCAGGTGGGAAGAATGGGCGCACTTCACCTAGATAACAAATTACCATGTAGAACCATTGCTGATCGAGGTGTAACCCCATGGGACGTGCTGTCATCTCAGTTGGCAATGAATCCTTCCCGGCCGGGGATTCTCCAGATGACCTCTTCGTGGGAAGGGAGTTCTTGAGTGTAGGTTAGAAAAGTCCACTCTCAGGGATTCCCTTTTCTTAAGAAAAGAAAAACACCCTAAAGAGGCTGAAAACTGGTTTAATAAGATATAGAACCTTTTTTATTTCCTAGAAACTCATAAAGCTAATGTGCTACCTTCAAGATGGAAAGGCCTAGAAGAAGATGGTGGGATTTTATGGTAACTGCTAAAAAGCATAAGGTTTTGGATTGGAAGGACTTAGAGTTATTTTAAATGATTAGTTTTATCCATAATGTATGGTAATAGATAAGGTTATGGATTTTTTAACCTCTAAAAAGATAACTGGACCATGAAAAAGTATGCATAATGATTTTCTGAGCCTTTACAGATTTTACTTGAGATTGCATCGAATGGGATGATGAAGTCTTGATAGTTAAAGATGGTTATGCAACATGGTATCCACTCATAGGTTTATTTTATTGAATCTCACTTCCTATTACGACATACTGGATAGGGCACTGATGGTTTAGCTTGATCTGGTTGGTATGTTAGGGTTTACGGGAGTTCCTTTTCATCCCATTGGCAGTTCTATGAGTTTCTTTAAATGAAATAGGAATCATGATGAGTCTCATAGTGGTTCTTGACAACATCCATCATTTATACCTACTATAGTTCCTAGAAGAGGACCTTTGACTTTCTTCCAGTATGGAAGGATTGGGAATTCGAGATGTGTTTGTATTAAGGTTCCAAAGGTCATAAATTCTCATGGTTTCTCAAGAAACCTACATAAATTCTTCCATTTATTTTATACTCCACATAGTTAGGGTAAGTTAGGGTTTACGTGAGTTCCTTTTCATCCCATTGGTAGTTCTATAAGTTTCTTTAAATGAAAGAGGAATCATGATGAGTCTCATGGTGGTTCTCGACAACATCCATCATTTAGAACTACTATAATTCCTAGAAGAGGCCCTTTGACTTGATTACAGTATGGAAGGGTTGGGCATTCGAGACGTGTTTGTATTGAGGTTCCAAAGGTCATAAATTCTTGTGGTTTCTCAAGAAACCTACATAAATTCTTCCATTTATTTTATACTCCACATAGTTTCATTGGATCATCAGTTCCTTAAAGTACTGCAGTGCAATCAGATTCTTCTCAAACAAAGGGGTTCCAGCCACAAGCACCTACAATGAAACTTCTTCACACATTGGAAGAGTCTCCAGAGGAAGATGATTCATGTTTAATGATTCTGATAGGTACCATCACTATAGATTCATATTCAGTGATTACTTTATTCATCATTTTTTCATCTCAATCATTTATATCTGCATGCATTGTGAACCTGCTAAATCTTCCTACATAGATTTTGTCTTATGTGATGGATATTGCTACTCCCCTAGAAACAGAGAGAGAGGGTCTCTGTTTTCTTGCTTGTGCGACATCTTTATCATAGATTGATCATGCCTATAATTTTATGGTTCTCTAAATGAAACCTCTTTATGTAATTCTCATTATGGATTGTATCATTTCTAATAAGGATCGAATTGATTGTTATCTTCAGTGGGTATCCTTTACTTTTCCCGATTGGGTGTGCCATGTTTTTTAGGGGGAATGGGACCCAAGTTCTATTAGAGTTAGAACTTATTATTTGGATTTAGGTAAATTAATATTAGTGTTTTATTTTTACCTGGATTAGGAATCTTTGAGAAAATATCTCCCTCCAGGTATCTTCAAGTTTTCCTACATGTTTTATTCTGATTTATCTAGTTTTCCATCGGTAAGAGATATAGATATTTCTATTGATTTAGTGCCTAGTACTCAACCAGAATCTATTACTTATTTCCATGTGGAACTAGATGAACTAAAATATTTGAATACTCAATTGGATGAGCTTTTATAGAAATGATTTATTCACCATAGTTTTTCACCTCGGGAAGAACCTATTTTCTTTGCAAAGAAAGATGATAGAATACTTCACCTCTGTGATGAATATCGAAAAATCAATAAAGATATGGTAAAGGAAAAGTATATATTACCAAGTATTGATGAATTTTTAACTAGTTGAAAGGGGAAAAATGGTTCTTGAAGATTGATCTTCTATCTTTTCATTACTAGTTGAGAATAAAATAAACTAACATTCAGAAGATTTCCCTATGGAGTAGGTATGACCATTATGAGCATATTTTCTAGCGATTTGGTGAAAAAAATTCTCCTAAAGTATTTATCATATTGAGGGATAGAATATTATATGAGTATATTGATATGTTCATAGTGGTATTTGTGAATGACATCCTGGTTTAGTCTCAGTCTGAGGAGGAGCATGCATGTCATCTGAGAGTAGTTTTGGAAATGTTGAGAAATTACCAACTCTATGCCAAGATATTGAAATGTGATTTTTGGATTTGGTAAGTGAAGTTATTGGGAAATTTTGTGTCAGAAAATGGTATCTTCATCAATCATGATAAGGTGAAGGCTATTATGAAATGGTATAAACCATAAAATGTTATTGAGATTAAAAGATTTATAGGTTTAGTAGGGTATTATCACCGATTTTTAAAGAATTTCTCAATGTTGGATTCTCATATGACCATTCTCACTTATAATGGAGTTAATTTCTTATGGAATGATAAATTTTAGAGTTCATTTGTTGAGTTGAAATGTATTTTGATTTCTATATCAGTGTTAAATCTTCCAAAGGCTAGGCAGGGCTATGTGGTTTTTTGTGACACATCAGTATCAAGTTTGGGATTTTTTCTTATGTAGGTTGATCAAATTGTATCATATGGTTCTAGATAGATTAGGCCGTATGAGAATAATTATCTAGACTATAACCTTGAACATTAATCCATGATGCATGATCTTAATATTTGGAGGTATTACCTTTACGGAGAAAGGTTTACCATGTTTTTTGACCAAAATATCATGAGTTATATATTCTCTGAAAATTATTCGAACATTTGGTAGAGCTATTGGGTGGAGTACCTAAAATATTTTGATCTCAACATTTCATACTCCCTGGGGAAGGGTAATGTTATTGATAATTATTTGAGTAGGAAACTTCTAACCCAGTTCGTGAAAGAATCATCAGAAGAGTGGAACTTGATGGATATTTTTTCACAACTTCATTTAGGTGTCTAGGAAGAAGGAGATGATATTGTTCTAGAAAGTTTTAAGTTGACCTCCACTCTTGTCAATATGATTCTTTAGGAGAAGAAACTTGATTATGATTTCCATGTAATTAAGAACTCTCTTTATGGTGGGGGCATCATTAGAGAGTGGTCATTCTCTTCTGAGGGTATCCTGAGATTTAATAATTAGTTCATTATTCCTCTATCTATGAGAAAATATTTGATATAGGATTTTAATAATTCCTAGTTAGAAGTACACCACGGAACCAAAAAGATGTTTTATCATATGCGGTGATGATTCTAGTGTCTAGGTATGAGATGTGACATCACTGACTTTGTTTCACATTATTATACCTATCAACACATCATGGATAAAAACTAGAGACCTTCAGGTTTACTTTATCCAATTCCAATGATGACATAGAAGTTGGATGAGATTTATATGGACTTTGTGGTTAGGTTTCCAATACCCCTAGAAAAAATAATGTGATATAGGTTGTGATCAATCAACTGATGTAATTTTCTCACTTATTGCCCATTTTTTATACAACCAATATTGAGGAATTGGGACATCTCTTGGTACAAGATATTGTTAGATTGAATAGAGTTACATCTACCATAGTCTTGGATAGGGATCCCTATTTTACTTCTCACTTTTGTAGAGGCCACTAAGATGCACTAGGATCTCAATTCTATTTTAGCACAACATACTATCCATAGATAGATGGCCAAATAGAAAGAGCTATACAGATTCTTGAGGACATGTTACATGCTTGAATTCTTTTCTTTGGTGGAGTTTGGGACATCCAATTGGGATTGTTTAAATTTTCTTATAATAAAAACCACCAATTTAAAATTAGGATGACAAAATTTAAGGAATTTTATGGAATTCCATGTAAATATCCATTGTATTGGTCAAATATTGGTGATAATTTTTTGTTTGTACCGATATTGCTCCAATAGATGGTAGGAAAAATTAAATTGATTCATCATAAAATGTTGATGGAACAAATATGGTTAAAATATTATGCTGATCATCATAGGATAAATTTCGAGTTTTTAGTTAGTGACCTGGTGTTTTTTAAAGTTTCACCTTAGTTGGGTCACTAATTTCTTGGGTGGAAATGAAAGCTTGCTCCTCACTTTGTGGGACCTTTTGAGGATTTTGAGCAAGTCAGGAAAGTGGATTAATATTTATAACTTCCACCATAGCTGATTTCGATACATAATTTGTTCTGTGTGTCATAGCCTCAAAAGTATCTTTTTAACCCTTCTCATGTTTTTATTTGGGAAGATCTTGATGTGGAGCTTAATTTATCAGTGACTGACCATTTAGTCAGGATTCTTGATTTTGAGACAACAGTTCTACATGGGAGGATGATAAATTTGGTCCATTTTATGTGGCAACATGGTTCTTATTCACATTATAATTGGGAGAGTGAGTCACTGATAAGATATTAGTGGCCTCATCTCTCTAATATAGAAACTTCTTGATAAGATTTATGAGGATAGAAAGTTTTTATGGTGGGGAGGTTGTAACATCCTGTTACTCGTTTTTAGGTATTCTTTGAGCCTAGTTTTGATCTCATTTACATCGGGTATTGTTTTGGGGTCATTTTAATAATATTTTTATAATTTTTTAATCCCAAGGGTATGTGGATGGTTGGCACATGGTTATGAAAAACATGTGGTTTGGACCAGCAAATCATGCACCCTGTTGAGAGCCATTGGAATGGAGGAGAACTGTTTATCCAAACAGTTTGGCCACCCCTCCAAACCATGACTCCCATGGATAGTGGGAAATTAAAGGTTAGTGAATGGTTTGTTTAACCATGGGAAAAAACCATGCAACCCATCCAAAAGTCTTGTAGGGGCACACAATTTGTCTTACTGTGTGTCCCTCCCTAGAAAACTATGCGTTTAATTTTTAATTCCTCCAAAATTTATTTTTTAAATACAGAACCCTTGGTTTAAGATGATAATTACCCCCATTACACCCTAACTCAATTTTTTGGATCTAGGAGGATCTCAATAAGTGAAATTGAGTCCTCCAAATACCTTTTCATGGAGGATTGAAGTGGTGTTCATCTCGTACGATCTTCTCTTGGTAAGTGGATCTCCTCTCATGTGGTTTATTATGATATATCATCATATACTCATTATATTTTTCTAAATAAACATGTAGTTTATGGATCTAGACACTATTTTTTGGGATATTTATTCTAGGTTGAGTTTCTTGATATCTGATTCCTTCATTCTTCCTTGGTGAGTCCTATTACGGTTATTGATTTTTGGATATCTGATTTAATGGTAGGTGGTTCCATAATTATCCACCATATGATTGAAACCTTTAATTACTTGATTAAATTGAAATAAGTTTTTAATTTAATTAAAAAACATGTATTTTTGATGATTTGAACTTTTTTCTGAAATGTTCATGATATTTGAGAAATACACTCATTTTAATGGAATTAAAATTGTGGGGTGAAGTTATAAAAAATGATGGATTGATTTAGTGTTTTTTTATGAAATGATTTCAATTTTAACTTTAGAAAATTTATTAAATTGAAAAGTGATTTGAAATGGCATGAAATGATGAAAACCTATGATTTTTTTTGAAATGAGAAGTCATGTTGAAAACCGAAATTAGAAAATTTTATTTTGAAATGTTTTTAAATGATAGATTTATAATTTGATTGAGAGATTATTTAAAGAACATGTTAGCTTGGGTAGTTATTGGTGACTAGGAAAATAATTCTAGGACCTTGAATCCTTAAAAATGGATTGAATATGGGAACTATTACTAAAAAAACTATGACATGACTTCCCATGAAGGGTTCCCCTACTGGAGTGTAGACTACCTATAATGGGTTCCCCTATTAGGGTGTATTTGTGTGTGAACACATCACTAGAGTTGGGATCATTATTAATATGTGTGAGGATACTATTACCTGAAAAAATGACTTACCATGGGGATTTTGTATATAGGTATTTTCTATGATTTTCAACTTGATTATACATGTCATTGATTATTGTACTATTTTTTTCTTTCCAAATGATTTATATAAACTATTTCATATAAATTTTTTATTTAAGCCAGTTGAAAGTTTTTTTGATATATCTTCCATATTTTTTTATTATTAAATCATGTTTTGGTTTCAAATATGCTAACAAAATACAATGACTAGTTTTATTTTAACTTATAGAATAAATGGTAAATTGTTATGTTATTTATTGTGGAACACTTGGTGAGACCCTACTAGGATTTTATCTCACACCCTACCTTTTCCTTTGAGAGTTTGTAAAATTTATTATGCCAGGTTTGAGAAAAGGTAAAATTTCACATTGAGGTGGTGGATGTTCTTGATCCTTTAGACCATATAGTATCAATGGAGGCGACTGGTGGATATTTTATCCACTTATTTCATGGGATATTTGAGTTTTTATCTTGTTAGTTGTTGAGTAATTTAATGATTTAATGCTTTGGGTTTTTGTTATACCAATTTGTTTATGGTACTTTCTCATTTTGAAGTTTTTAGGATGCCAAATTTTAATCTTTTTTCTTCCACTATTTTTGGGGAATTTTTTTTCCATCATTGATGATGTATGATGCCAGGTTCTAGTCACCAACCCATGGGGATCGGGAATAAACATCGGTTTATGTTAGGGATGGATCAAGTATTAGGTCACTAGGGTGTCCGGTCTTTTTCATGAAATCATTAATATTCCTTTTACCACCATCATGATATTGATGTATAAAATTAAATGTGAGTTAGGGATAACCTTTACTCCACATATATGATCAATGATTACATAGACATGATATTATCTGACATACTATCTTAGATATTCGTCAATATTTAACGAGTGAAATCATTTACTTGAATGATAATTTTTAAAATTTCTTAAAGGAATATCATGAAGTATATGAAGTTACTTTTATTTTATAATGGTTCCTATGGCCATGTTGAACCAACTCTAAAAATAATTGTGGTGTATGTTTATTTAAAAAGGTTTATTTATATAAAAAATGATAAGTAGTTTGTTTGTATATCTAGTATCTTAGATGAATTGATTCTAAAACAATTTTATGGGTATAAAGAGATAAAGTAATTTCAGTTTCATTTGATAATTAATTATTTTAACACAATAGGGTAAGAGACACATATTTTATATTCATCATTCATTGTAATGAAAATATGTGATTCAAGAGTTACTGAATTTTTAGTTTAGTATTAAAGAACCATAACTACATTTATTCAAAAAACAAAATAATATCTCAATATGTGTAGCTAGACACTAAGATAAATGTTTTGGTGACACTTATTACAAACTTGAATCAATCCAATATGAAAATGAGAAATAGTGAGCTCCCCTTGGCAGACATAGGTATCAACCTTTCTCAAGTACTTTTGAGTTCACTCTATAACCTTTATATTCTTACTCATTTCCTATATTTAAATATATTTATGTTGTAAGCATATTATATTTAATACACAAGCATTTAATAAAAAACTTGATGAATATAGTTGAAGTGGATGAAACTAATTTCCTCTTCAATTCATTGTAATTTCTTTTACAGTGTCGATTCATTAAATATAATAAGAAATTCTATTTCCTTTAAATCTTTTGTCTCTTTAAAGGACACCATAAAGGATGGTTTTTATTTATATTATACATGGGATATTCATCCTTTTAATTCAAAATTTTCATTGAAAGTGGTGGAGAAATAGGTTTCAACTAATCCTTATCTGCTTGCTGATGTCTGCAAAAATATATCCTGAGAGACTTATCCATTTAATTTATCTAGGATTGAAAAAACAAGGACAGTCTTGATTATAAGTATTATAAGAAAAGATTAATGGATAATTTGTTATCCAAGTGTAATCCAAATTTCACCAACTGATCAATATACCCCAACATTCTGAAATCATGATCTGTAGCTAGATTCCATTATTCTAGTTTACACTGATACAATGCATTGATAATCTTATTTATTTCAATACTTTCTTTCTCTTTATCAAGAGATTGTATATGAGATATTATGGTTTTAACATACATGTACTTATGCTGTATCATGAACTGTTCAGAAATAGTTGATAGTATAATAAAGTGGACATAGGAAACATCCTCAACATATCTCTGTTAGGTATCCTTGTCCCATTCACCCACCTGCTGGGGCCATAGAATAGGAATAGGGGATTCTAACATATTTTTTTTAATAATAATGCATTTCATAAATGATTGTACCATATCTGCAAATCTGTATTTGTAAGGACATACCTTGAGGTAAGGAATTATCATAGTGGTTTTGTGGGTTTTAATTCCATTTTCAATAAAAATTAAAAGAGATGATAATACTTTACTAGATTAAAAACTATTTTAGATATAATAATAATAATAATTTTATTAAATCTCCCACTATTTTATCAAGTCCAAATAACCCTCACCATTGAAATAAGAATGTCTATTTTCTAGGAAATTTTAGTGGAAAGGATCCATATTCCCCTTTGTATAACCCCAAAATGGGATGGTCAAACTACTTGAAGGTATTTAGTTAGGAATGCCTTTTCCAACTATGAGATTACAACTCCTTGATCTGATGAGTGGACACCCCAATCCTAAAATCCTGACTTGGATTTCCTCAAAACTTGACTCTAATTTTACACCAAGCCTTTCAAGGGATAATTTTATTGATGTATAATATTAAAGTCTACCCAAAACCTTCATAAGAACTCCCCATATAAAAGTATGTGTTTCAACAAGGGTTGTTCAAACACTTAGCTCTATTGAGTTTCATTCCTAATCAAGTAATGTAAGGGAAAGTCTGACTTATTTTTTATTTGAGGGATTTTATTTTATTATACATAAATTTTATCTTATTTTATCATTTACATAACTTGTTATTATTAAGTGTATTTTACTTAATTAATTAACCATGTTGGATAAAACATTTACTCACAGTCTATTTATTTAAATTATATATTTTCACATTAATTCATTTATTTATGTGAGAGTGGTATTGAATCCATAAAATAAATAATACAAAAGATAAAAATAAATAAATAATAAATAACCCGATCATGAGATTATCTAACGATTGATTAATTTCTTGGAAAATAAGTCAACATTTGACCTAGGGTAAAATTCCTTGTGCCGGTCCTAGAATGAGTTACAACATTCCAACTGCACACCAGTGTATCACCTGAGATAGAATCATTATGATTCCATCTTGAACCACCTCCACACACCTTGTGATAATCAATCAATTACAATTATTTATAACTCACATATAGGTGAGTGGAACCAAAGTATTGGTTAATGAGGATTACATAAATAACCATGGACACAGAGGTCCTACATAATAATAGAGGGAGAGATGACTCACGAGCCATAAAATTTAATTTAATATTAACTAATTATAAACCCATGTAATAAATTAAATTAAAACATCCAACACATACATAGGTATTGGTCAATCTCATGAACAATCATACATGTAATGTATATGAAAAAGTAAACTGATTAACATTCATTTTTATTCATTATTTATTATTAAGAAAAAAATCACTTGAATTAATTAATTAATTAATTATTCCATTTTCATCTTAATGACCATACAAATCCACTTGGAGATAACCATTATAAAGTAGCAATGGAAAATAAAATATTGAACTAATAATTATAGATTGTAATAATAAATTAATTGAGCGTTTAAAATTATTTAAAACCATTATTAAATTATCAAACATAAAAGGTTCCAATCAATAAAATAGGGTTTTACTATTGTAGTTTTCAATTTTATTTAATTTTATTTTTTCCTTAATTGGGAGACTACATGGAATGCACTATCCAGATACACACTATGCACCTTGATTTCTATGTATCTAGGATACATGACTAGGGATTTGATGTGTACCTCAGTTGGACTAAACAATGTATACATGCTAGCTACATGCTATGTATTCACTTGTCATGTGCTCAGGATAAATTCTTGAGGCTTTGGCATGTACCTCACCTGAGCTACAAAATATGTACATGCCAGCTACACACCATGTGTCTGAATGTCGTGTTCTCGAGTAAACCGCTGAATGACTTTTCATGTTCTTTCACAAGAGCCTACACAACATTTATAAACCATCTAGATGTAGTGTATCTCTTATTTAGTGTGTCTTATTTTCTCGCCTAAGGGATCAACATGTATTTTAGGTGTGATAATTGATGAACTACATGCTCTGTACATTGGATACACATTTTTTATATCATCAATACTCTAGTTTTTTAGTCTCAAACATTTTGAACATGTATAATGACCACACATATTGCATGAATTTTTCCTCTAACCTATGAAGACTACATAGAGTGTACGCCAACTGCACATCATGTAATTTGAAAACCCCTATTCTAGGTTGGCCTGGTCTACACATGGTGTGCAATAAATTCACTACATGTATTTTAATACTTGGTGCATCACGTATTCTACGATACAACCAAGTGTAGTGAACATGGGTATACAGTGTGTACTCTAGCTATATGCCATGTAATCGATTTTAACCAGATTGTTTTGGCAATTACCGATAGAATCTGATGTCATTATTCATATTTTCTTTGACCTTTAAGAAAATTAAACACTAAATGAACAATACTAATATGTCGATAACATGTTAATTCAAATCAAATTATAAAACGAATAATATGAAATTAAAAATTCAACCACAATTGTGAATATTGATCAATAACCAAATAAATAATTATAAATTTAAAATGAGACCACTTTGATACCTCTTATTGGTTCAAGGTGTAGCAGAAGCACCTTTGGTGGGAATGATATTTTTTTTTTAAATTTAGATTTTATTGAAATCCAAAAAGAGGATATTTCATGTTAAATTTATAATTAATTTATTAATGATTGGAAGAAATGATTACCTCATCTTAGGACCCTTTCTTCGATGAAATTATTAATCGATTGAAAACCCTTTTCCAGATTACCTTCATTTCACAATAAGGATCCAAGTGTAAAATCCATCTAGTGGTGATCCACACATGATCCTTTTATTTTTGAGTAATGCCAATTTATTTCTAGATGATAGAACGAAGAATAAATTACCATACATCATTCATGTTGATCACTCTCCCTTATATCTTGAATGAATATCTCTTGCATTTATCATTTTTAAGAAGGATAGAGAAAGAGTAATTTGAGAGAGAAATCTGTTGTGTGAAATTATTCTATGTTTCTCCATTAACCCTACACAATAGACATAACCATATATTTATAGAGCTATGATATAATTTAAAATATTATTTAATTGAATATTTACTCTTAAATAATATTATAATCTTTATTAAACCCCATTCCACATAATAATAATAATAATATTTTATGGTGCATCCTAACTTGTGCAATAATAAATATTATTTTTCCATCTTGTAAATTAATATTTATCACAAGACGCGATCTTGGCCCATTTTAACTCCTCATCATTTATTGAATACTTTAATAAAAATTTTATTCATAAATATATATTTCTATCTACAAACCAGGGAATAAATATTTATTAAATAATCAATAAAATAAATAAATAAATTTTATTCACAATCGAGTGATTAAATACTTATTTAGTTTATGATATGAATAAAACTTGAATAAAATTATTCCTTGGTCTTGAGAATAATATTTATCCTCTGAATTAAATTCAAATTGAATTAATTGAGATCAATGGAAACACTTAGTGTGCGACCCTATAGGATTATTCTTGGTTAGCATTAGGCAAGCACATTTAAATTCAAATATTATTGTCTAGCAATGGGTCAAGGAACCCAATAGAATGAACTTAATGTATCGATATCAAAAACCAAATATGAATACTCGCTATGTAATATAATCCCTTTATCTCAATATATCACCAAGAAGGTTGCACATCTACATCATCAATTTATATGCTTGATACGTCTTTATTTGACTATGTGAAATAAACATCATTACACCATGGAAATGGAATTTATGAGACAGTTATATTTCAATCAAAGGGTCAAGATATCAACTTCCATAAATATGTAAGTGAAAATTCCTTTATCTACTTATCTATTAATAACATGTCATTCAGGACGCACCCAATGTACCCTAATTCTCGTAAATACATTGCATGATAGTTTTTGTCAGTAAATATAAGTTTTAGAGTTATGAAATGTATTAATGATAATATTAAAGTCCAAGTACTAGTATACATTCTCATAAATAGTAATATTTGATCACACCAAAACATAAAGAATTTATACTTGGGGGTTTGTTCTCATAATCTCATGTCTTAGAGATTACCAAGTGTGAAATTCATGAGAAGAATCTTCATCTTATTATGATTAATCTCACCTGATGATTTATGTACTATGTTCCATATCATAGTAAATTATCTGACCATATAATTTTTTTTAAGAATATCATCATGAAATTTATAGGTTCTCATCATATCAGGGAAATTCTATAACCTTATCAATGTGAAAAATACTCTACGACATTATCACATCAATGTTATGCAATAGAAAAATAAATACATGATAAGATATTTATATTAATATTCAATCTCTTGAATATTCATGTAATCCAAAGTATAAAGTAGTTGGATCTATGGAATCAAATACAAGAACATGGACAAACTCATTATTTATGACATGATGGTATTTCTTATTTTCTACCATCACCCTCCAAGAATTTAAGTGAATATAACATGTATATAAATAAGTAATTTGTTTTGATATATGTTTTTATAGTGAAATATTATTGTATATACCCTAATACTTATCCATTTATAGAAATCCATAGGTTTCTTGTGAACATTGATAGCCATAGAGAGTGAATTATCTCTCATGATGAATCTATTTTAAAAAAATAATGATTTCTATTATGTGAATTATTGTAATGAAATTTTTTATAATAATTTAAATTCATATAATTATCATTATTTATATGTTCTAAAAAGTTATTGATGTAATGATAATTTATATCAAATATGATGACTATATGTGTGTATATATAAGGAATAGACTTCAAGGGTTAAAAAATCATAATTTTTTTTTTAAATATGGATATTACTGAATCAAATAGGATAGATATGAATAAAAAATTTATGGATTCCAATAATATGAAAAAATAATACATTGATGGGGTGAAAGTTTTCATTAGGTTTTTAGATGATAATGTATATAAAAATTATCAAATCCTTTTTCTTTGTTTACACTATTTTTATTCGATACTAACTAGTCCAGAGGAGTTGGAAGAAAATTCAATCAATTATGAAATAGATCAAAGTTATAAATTTTGGAATTATCATAAAGAATAACCAAATGTGGCAAATGATTTGGATAACACTACATTTTATGGATAGTTTGATTTGATTACAAGTGTGAACAATGATAAATACCACATTGAGGATATGACTACAGGTGTAAATGATTATGAATATCATATTGAGGAAATGATAATGATAATTGAATATGAACTTCATGATTTTTCAAAACCATTTTATAAGTTTAAGTGTTGTGAAAAGATGTTATTATCTATTGGTTATACTAAATATACAACATTATCAACCATACCTAAGCTATATAATGTAAAATATGATAATAGATGGAGTGATACCTGCTTTAATAAACTACTTGATATATTTAATGATATTCTAATAGAATACAATGAGATTATTTTCAGAATATATTACACAAAATGAATGCTATATTCAATGATGATGATCTCTAAAAGAATAAATGCCAGTATAAATGACTATATAAAATTTTTAAAGGACTATGAATCACTTAAAAAATTCACAAAGTGTGGTGTGTCTTGGTATAAGAAAGATGAATCAAGTCATTAAAATCTATATGGTACTTTCCAATCATTTCAAGGTTTAGACACCTTTATAGAAGCAAGGAGACTACAAGGAAATTGAAGTGGCATGTATATACAAGGAATCAACATGGGATACTTCATCACCGAAAAAATTATCCTCAGTGGGATAAAATTGATCTTGAGTATTCTAAATTTAGAAATGAGTTGAGAAACCTTAATCTTACGCTATCTACAGATGGAGTGAATCTTTTTGGTTTACAAAGAAGCACTCATAGTACTTTGTCTATTATTTTGGTTAATTATAACTACACACCATGGTTATTAATGAAGAAAAAATACATTATATTGTCTTTTCTTATATAAGGACCCAAATAACCTGGTAATGATATTGATATTTATTTGGTTTCATTGACTGAATATTTGAAATTAATGTGGGATTAAAGTGTTGTGTTGTATGATGCTTACAGAAATGAAGATTTCACATTAAGATCCATGTTTTATGGGATAATAAATGTCTTTTCTACTTATGTAAAATTTTCAATATATATCATTTAAGGAACTCAAGGGTATACCATTTTTGAAAAAGGTACACACTTAGGTTAAAACATTCATTAAAGACTATATTTCTTGGACATAATAAATTTCTACCATGAAAACTTAAATACCAGTCTTGGATGAAATCATTTTGTGGGAATTCAGAATAATGTACAAAAAATTTACCACTAATATATGATCAACTATTTGATAAAGTAAAATATATTGACACCAATTTAGGTAAAACTTCTTCAAAAAACCTTATGAAAACCAGTTGGAAAATGAGATCAATTTTTTTGAATTACTATACTATAATTGTTTGTATGTTCTAAATTTTATTGATTTCGTGCATGTATAAAAAATTTATGTGATAGTGACATTGGAATGTTTCTAAATGCACGTTGAAATACAAAGGATTTCATTAAGGCAAGGTTAGACATGTTTGACATGAGAATATGGGAAGAGTTGTTGCTGGTGAATGGTGAAATACAAAATTTTCTTCCTCAAACTACTTATAGTCTTTCAAGGAAAGAGAGATATTAGTTTTAAAACTTTATGAATAATATAAAGGTTCCAGAGGGATATTCATAAAATATAAATATCATAATGTCAATGACTAATTTAAAGTTAAAGGGCCTCAAATCACATGAATTTTATGTTTTTATGCAAGATCTATTACTTATAGATTTATGTTTTTGTTTCCTAATAAATTCCTTCCACTCTGTTAAAATATATTGGGATGTTTAGGTACTCTTCTTCTCACTGTTACCTTCACCTCCATTCAAGGAGAAATCGATTTTCCTCTCTGTTCGTCTCTCACAACTATTCTGGAGGTTGTTGGGTTTTGCTGGTTTTCCTTCTACTGGATGTTCCCTATTGTTCTATAGACAATGAATACTAATACCATCTATCTTATCACCTGAATATTTTTGATAAAACTCCATCTTGGTTTGTCATAAATAAGCTCTAACGGTTTGGGTTTTTTGTGGTAGCTTTTCCTAGTGGATCTTCCTCACGATATTGTTCGACCTCCCCTGATCTTTCTACCCATGTCGTTGGGATAAACCACTTCTCAGGTCTGTATGAAGAAGATTGTGGTGGATTGGGATGGTGTTGGGGGTTTCATTTAATCTAAAGTTTTGTTTTAGATGGTTTTATCTATCACTATGGTTTCCTATTGAATCAAATTGTTTGGTGGTATGGTTCTTCATCCTTATTGATGATGTTTTCTACTAGTTAGTGGCCTTTCTTAGTGGTTATTAAATCCTTATAACCCATTTTTGTTGTTTCATCTGGATGATCTCTATCTTTCCATTGGTGGTTCTGAATAAAGTGTTCATGGTCCAGTTAAAGGTCGCCACTCCCTATTGAGTTCTGACCTTTCCAAACTCTGCTCTTGCCTCATGCTCTTTCTCACCAATCCAAGTCATCCTGGTGCGATGGTTCTTATTAAGGTTTTTTGGATTATGCTGCTTGAGCCGTGGTTAGTGTTTTAGGAGGTGAAACCTTGAAGATGGTGTTCATGTTAGTCCTAGTTCTGTGAATCTAGTTTCCACCCAAGATAGTATAGTCAATTCTAGCTTTCATGGTTGATTCCTACTAATGGTGATTCTTGATGGATGGGGTGCTCCAATGTTGGATTATTTGTTAATTATGGTGATGGTGGTTTCCATTGGAAACATTTCAGTGTGTTTTTGGTTCTGTATAGTGATACCTTCGAGCTTCTACTAGGTCCTCACCCGTGATGAGGTGTGGATGATGATGATGTTGACTGGTGCATAGGGTGCGAAACTCAAGGTGTATCATAGTCTGTGGTGATGAAGATGTGTGCTGATTTGGATTTGTTTTTGAATTTGAATGTGATGGTTGTGTAATAGTGATGTTTGCCACTTTTTTCTTTTGGTATGGTGTAAGTTATTTTGTTATGGTATAAGTTGTGTGGTTCCCACTCAACCATAAAAGTGTTTTTACTCATAAAATGAAAAAATGGATTTGGGGGTTATAATAATGACATAATTTATAACTACAGAAATGGAAATTATTTTCATATTATGTGAATTGTATATGTTCTTTCCATTTTAATTATTTAATATGATGGTTCACTTAATGGTTCACTTGGTTAGAGATATCCATCTATGTGGTCCTATACATCTTAGATGGATATACTCCATTGAATGATATATGAATATTTTAAAAGTGTTTGTCAAAAACCAAAGTTGAATAAAAGGTTGTATTTTGGAGTGATATATTGTTTATGAAGATATTGAATTCTATACCAACTACCTATTTGATATATAAAACATCAGTCTACCAAAATCTCATCACACTTGGAATCTTTTTAATGAAGGAATTTCTAGAATATATATTGTTTTAGTTACTATTACAGAGAGGGAGTAGTCCTAACTTTACTTTTTATATAAAAGTTTAAAGGTTGTTCTATATGTTAAATCCACCAAAGTAATTATTAGGATTTTGAATCCATAAAGGGATGGAATTTGGATATAAAATACACATAATCGATACTTTATAAGATGGTTTGATGACCATATTTTTAAGGAGTCAATAGAAAATCCAAATTCAATTTTAGAATGAATTCGATGGATAGTCAGAGGACCAAGTATATATGTATTGTCATATAATTGTTATGTAATTAATGGTTATACATTATATACAAAGAAACATGATGAATGTAGTACCATGAAAAAATTGGAGTTACACTTGTGGCTGAAGCGATGCATGTATCGAGTACCATGAGAATAAATCTAATTTATAAAAATATGTCATACTTTTGTATCATTGAAAAATTATGGGAGTTGGATTATATAACATTACAAGTGTTTCTTATTCAATGAAAGTGGGTTGATAACCGGAGTGAAGTTAAGATCAATGATTTTAGATTTATGAAAGTAGATTTTAGTAAGGATGGTAACAATGAAAAACTGTTTATAATGGAATCACAGGCAGTACATGTATTTTATATTCTGGATCCTATAAATAGAAAGTGATAAATTTTTTGTTATCAACCAAAACCACTGAAGGGTTAGATGTTAATTTAAAATAGTATGACCCTTTCATTGGGATGTCACAAACATTTTAAGATAGTCCCAATGTATATAGGGGTCTTGTTTGTTATAGGATACCACAATGAGGGGATTTGGATACTTAATAAAGGGGTTAAATCCCTTAAACCTTTAAAGAAAAAAATATATTTCAATAACTAGGTTACATATATTTTTTAATATAAATTTTTCTACCTCATATTATTATCTATTCACTACTACATTTATGTAATATAAATTAAATGTTCAACCACTTCTTCAGATGATGGCTTCTACACATGTTGATTTTCCTAATATTATGTAATAATAGGTTTCTTAACACGTTTATTCTCATAATGTAGAGGAATAATATGTTTCTCCACATGTCGTTGCTACCAATTATGAGGAACAACATATTGATTATGTTGAAGCTAACGAAATGGTAGAAGGTGAACATCATATGTACTAAAAAAATAGGAGCATCGTAGAACAAAAATTCTAACAAAATTACTAAGGTTAGAAGAAAAGACATCAAATTGGAGGTTGGATGGAATGCACGTGACTATCCTATTAAACCCAATAAGTCCATTTTCACTAGTTACACTAGCCTCACCACTCAAATGAATGTGATGATTGATGTAGATACATGGTATAATGTTGTTCCTGTGGTTAAGACACCTATTTGGGAAGAGATTAGGGTAAAATTATGATATAGTTTCTTTATTTTACTAAAAAACAAAATAATGAAATATTTATTTACTCTATATTATCCCTTAGAGAGTGCATTTATACTGAATTAAAAATTAATGAAATTTGTATTATGGTAACTGGAAAGTATTGTAGAGGCTTACAGACAATTATTACAAAGAATTATCTCATGGATATTGAAGTGAAATTAAACCTTCACCCACCACATAGACACACACACATGATAAACCAATAAACTTGGAATGCATTAATTGGTCATAGTAAGGAGTCATCATTTCATGTATATTGTGATTGGTAATAAATTACTTTACAATACGTGTATTAATCACTTTGATTAAAAATTTTTAATTTATGAAATAGAAATTGAGTGATGAAAATAAGAAACGTACAACAAAAACCAATGTACCCTTATCATAAATCAAGGATTGGTTACACTTCACTTGAAAAGATGGTAAGTATTTTAAATCTATAATAATAATTTTATGTGGCATGAAAAAAAACATAATTATGTTCCTATATTTATTTATAGATTAATGAATAAAAATCCAAATCCACCTCAATCTCACGACAATTTCTATGGAAGGATTCTCATGTAATTAAATATGGAATAATACTATATGAAAACACACTAAAATTATGGGAAGTATTAAATTACAAAAAAATTATTCTTATTTAAATCGTTATTACATAAATTTTTTTACTTATTTTTCCATATTTCTTATCTGTTTTAGGCATAAGAATAATCATTGGCTATACCCAATGAACAATTAATTTTAGTAGCATTGAAGTGGACAAAAAAATATGGCTATGTTAGAGGTACAGGTTTTAGAGTGTTTCCATGAACATATTTTGAGAAAATAAATGCATAGGGTGATAAATATAATAAAAAGGAGGAGATACATAAGAAAATAGTTTCTTGAGAAAAAAAAATTAATTAGTAGTATGATATATTAGAGAATATTTTGGGAAGGCATCAAAGAGAAGAAAAAACATAACAATAATAACTACTTAAAGATCCAACACCATATTTGAGGCAATCCATTCCCCTCCAAGGTCTGCCTTACTAGATTTAATAAATTTTGTCGTACTTGTTTCTTTGAAATGTGAATTGTCTAGAAATTTATACCTTTCATGTATTGATATTATATATGGTGAAAATGATTTTGATTTATATCTATCAGCACTTACCCATCACCTTATTATGAGGGGTACAATGTATAATATCCAAGGAGATATTCTACACAATAAACAACTTACAAAAGGTCATGTGAGAGTGAGAATTCATATAGCTCACGAGCTAAGCATTGATCCACAGGTTCCCCTTGATGTACTAGATGTTCACACGATCAAACTTTCTATTATAACTTTCATTGTACGGTCATTTAATCTTATAAAATACATGCCAACAAGGATTTATTCCTTTCCAATTATTTTTAATAAAAAACATTTAACAATTAATGAAAAATTACCAAATCGATGAATGTTATTACATATAAAAAAAGGTTAGTGGAAACATAAGGTCGAATAAAAACAATCTAAAGGATCAACCAATCAATTGAAAATACCTTTAGAAAGTACCTTTACCCCTAGTTCAAATTCCATATTTATGAAGATTAAAATTTCATACAGATACAACATTCAAAAAATGGTGATATGAATATCATTGATTTTTAAGAACAAATTTTGGGAGAGGCCATTGTAGACCTTCTTGGTATTGAGAATGTAGATGAAAATCTAAATCATGGATGGCTTGGAGTCTCAGTTGTAAATGTATACATGAGGTGTGTTTTCATTATTTTTTTATCCAATAGCTGATCTACTATGTTAATTATCATAAAATAATTTTCATATTTTTTATAGGTGTAAATATTAGTATTGTTTGAAGGAAAAACCTATGAATAAAAATTTCGACTCATTAATCCTCACATCACTTCTACAAAAAGAAGGTGATTGGTAGAAGAGGAATATTTAGTAATAGTGGAAAAAGTTTTCATAATGTTTAAAAAAAAAATAAAATATGATAGAAACATCTTAATATACACAATTTAGGTGTAAAAATCTATAATTTAATGACATTAAATATATTTTAATTCCTTTCATTACTTATTCCTTTTTTAGGGAGTATTGGTTGGTCATTATAATCAATTTCTATATTCTAAAGATTATTATTTTTCGATTCAATGCATGGATACCCAAAAAATTAACAACACATGATGATGTTTATCAAATTTTAATATACTAAATTCAAAATTTTACAAATAAACTTCAAGTTTTAAATTTTATATTATGTTTTATTGAAATTTTTATTATAATAGGGTGGTGTTTAAATATCATCAAAATCATGGCATGGGGACAGTCCATGAGTACAAGTTGTATATTGACTTCTATAATTGGATAAGTATTAGGGTATATATAATAAGATCTCATTATAAAAACATACATCAAAACAAATTACTTATTTTTCATAATTATTTTTCAATGTTAAAAAAATAATAGAAAATATTGTGGTTATTACTTTTGTAAATTTATGAAGGATATAATCTTCAAAAAAAATAAAGAATCCCCAATGAGTTATTTCTGCTGATAATTAAAATTTCATTTAAAAAAGTTATTAATAATTTATTTATATTTTTTCATTACTATTAGGACTGTAAAAAATCCTCGTATTCAAAAGAGGAAATAGATTTGTTTAGAAACGAATGGGTAGAATATATAGTGTCAAAATGTATAAAGACATCATGAATAGGCAACTTCCTACTACTTATTTAGTTAAATTTATCATAATTCTATTAATTTTTTATATTTAAATTTCCTTATCATTTTTATTTGATACTTATTTAGTTAATTTTCACAGAGACCATGAAGAAATTGCTTCATCAAGAATTGTTTTCTATTCAATAATTTTGTGCTCTATTAAGAACACAAAATGACTAAAGAAAAAAATTCTTTAAAAATTTATAACACCCCGATATTTTACGGTATGTATCTTATTAAATAAGTTTTATTAATTTGATAGATTATGTTGCACAAAACACTAAGCTTAAAGAGAAAGTGATAATCTATTAAATAGTAACTTGACCACTGGAATTGTAATATAAACATTGGGAATAGTTACCCAAACAATAGAATATTAACCCCACCTATTAAAGTATAAATAAAATTTAGGAATATTATAAATGAAAATATGATATACTTATATCATAGTTTAAGTAAATAAATGTTTTAAAAATGATAAATTATGTGTTGGATTTTTTTTGTAAAACATAAATGTTTATTTATAATTTTTTAATTAATATATAGATTTAAAGGAATTTTATTTTAATGAAATATTTTTTTAAATTGATATTTTTTTTCTTATTATTATACGATAATTTTATGAGACATTAATTAATTTTTCAAAGTGTCATAAAATCAGTTATAGTTTTAAAATCAGTATTTTTTCAAATAAATGATGATTTTAATTAAAAATTAAATTTATCATATTTAGAAAATTATTTTCAAAAAATGGAGTCTGTTTTTTAATTCTACATGTCAAAAAATGGTTAGGGTGAATTTTTGGGATTTTTCTGAAATATTTGAATTTTTGGTGAATAGTGAAATATGGTAATTTACGATAATTAACATTTTAAGACAAATACATGAATTTTTGGGTCATGCATTATGTAATCAACCATTATTTAGAAATAAAATTCTCTAGTTACTGTACTTATTCATAAGAATCAACACCATTTATATTCTTGATCCAAAATAATAAACTAATGAATAAAATAATAAAAAACCACTCCTCTCCTCCACTATAATACCACCCCTCACCACCTCTTCTCCTAAAATTTTAAAAGCCTTGAAGATTTTCCAATTTCTACCCAATCATCTTCCTAAGTCTCTCCAAAATTTACAATACCCATTTTTCTCTTCAAAAGACCAACCCCAAGTCCCTTAAGGAGATCCTCAAGGAGAAGCATTCAAGAGATAAAATCCTCTTTCTTTCTCTTTTGATTTATTTTATTTTAATTTATTTTATTATTATATTCTTATCTCCATAAAAAAATGAATTATAAATGAAATATCTTATATATATTATAATTTTATTTCTCTAATGTAATATCCATAATCAAACCCGTTTCTCCCCTCCCTTTTATTCAAAAATGAAAACATCATCTATGAAATGTCGATTTACCGCCATTGTGGATGATGTATTTTCATTTTTCATTACCGACTTCAAGGCTGGTCATAAAACCATTATAACGATTAAAGAAAATTCTGAAATTATAAAATTTATATTAATTTTTTTTATTATTCTGTAACTAGTATATATACATAATATTAATAAATAAAACAAAAATAGTGCGTGATAATAGAAAAATGCAAACATAATCCAAACAGTTATCATTAACATTTTATCTAATGAATCATCCTAATATCTGAAAAAATAAAATATAATATCATTTAATATATTTTAATATAAGTAATAACATATAATTTTAATTCTTGTTAATTATAACAATTTTACATGATTTTTCATAATGTGTAGAAGTGAACCAATCCAGAAAACTAAGGAAAGAAATACTTCTGAATGAAAAAAAATTCAATCTCATAACTCAAAAAAAATGATATAAATTAACTTTATAAAATTATAAAAAATAAAATAAATGTTTAAGAGGTTATTAATTAAATTATTAATTAATCTAATTTTATTATACATGACATCAAGTGAAAGTGACGAACACTTTTGGACATAAGGTAAGGGATTCTCTCGAACCCCCATTTTCCCATCAAGTTAAAGTTTCTCTCTATTTACCCCGATATAATTCATAATTATTATTATGTACCACTCCTATGTTCTGTGTGTATGTTCCATACATACGTTCCTAGCTCTATTCTTCTTTATTTTATGGGGAAATACATGTTTTTAAGGTTTTCTTTTCAATTCCTCTGGATAAGAAAGCCTGATCTAAGGGAACTTCCCAACTTCTTACCCATTTTAAAGTACACACCATAATATATTTTAAGCAACAAATATTTTTATAAAATTACTCTTTTTATCCTGGAAATATATATTTTTTTCATTTTTGGTTTTATGTAAACAATTATCCATTTTCCTCTTTAAAGTCTATTTAATATTTTCTCTTAAACCGCACTAAAGAGGCACTTTTCTAAAGTTTCTTAAACACTCTTCTTATAAGTTTTCACTTTGGTTGGACATATTTTATCATGATAAATTTTTATATTCCCTTATAAATTTCCAATAATGATTTAAATACATTCTTTCATGGACACCATTATGATATTCCCTTTGGTTATTCCTTATTCACCACTTATTCCTTATGTGCGGTGTATATATACTTCCATTTTATTTATAATCACAATTTATTGAATATTTAATTAAATATATAAATTTATTATATCATGGATATTATTATTTTATTACCTATATACCATTTATACATAAAATTTTTTATTTGAATGATGTTATTGAATTGAATCTATCTATGAAGAATGATTTGGTCTTGTAGTGATGGGTAGAGGCTGGTTATAGATAGACCCTCGATGCATCGATAAGTATCATGAGAAAAAATAGTTGGGGAAAAACTGTTCATGTTTGTTTCCAAGAATAATCAAATGTTTTTTACCCATATAATTAAATCATCTTGACAATATAATGGTTCATGTTTTAGATACATGACATCCAATAAATAAGCAATTTCTTCATTCAGTATCCAATCATTACTTTCCTTGAGGTTTTCACTATAGAAAAATATATTGTTGCCTTTTTATTATTAGTTTATTAATGGAATGTGTTTTATAGATTATTTAACTTACCATAATGACAATTCCTTATTGACATTTCTTCACTTATTATTGTTTCATATAACTCTTACTGAGTGTTTGAGATCACCTTTTTATTTATTTTCCTTCTTGAGGTTCTGAAGATGAAATGTTTAAATAAATGACAAGAAATAGTTTATTTTCTTTTGTTATGTTCTATGTTTAATTACCAATGTAATAAGGGAACCATGTATGTATCTAGTTCTTTAAGACTACTAAACTGATCGATCCTTAGTGATGTTATCTCTTATATCTATGCCATTGTAATAAAATGACCACCGACTCTAGGCTACTATGGCCAGGGTTGTTACAAAAGTATTCAATAAGGATGATGCACTAAGGTACTTTAATTGATATTTTTATGATAATTAGTGTGTTTTTTTGGTTAATAAATAACTCAAAGTGCATGTTTTATGTTTAGATTGATATTTTACATAAAAAGGAAAAGGCCACACTCAAAACTGAGAAAACAGAGTCATATTTTTTTTATAATTTATGACAAAGATCCAAAACTCATTTATGACATGTAGAAATCATTCATACCTCAGTATGATACCTGATGTGACTTTTATGACTCAAATTGTGTGTTTTCAGTTTGAAAATGACATTTTTGTTAAAAATTTGCGTCACTCATTGAAAACCACGAAAGTATGCATGGATTTTCTTGATAATTTATAAAAATGACCATTTGTGATGCATATCAATCAACCTCACATTAATCCAATGCACAATGTGACCAGTATGACTCAAAGTGCGGGTTTTTAGTATAAAATGACATTTTAGTTCAAAAGTTGCATGCCATACTCAAAACTGAGCAAAAACATTTTAATAGTTTTGATAATTTATGATAATGAACCATAAGTCATTTATGATGTTTATGAGACATTCAAAACTCAATCCAATACACAGTGTGACCAGTATGACTCAACCTATGTGGTATCAATTTAAAAATTAAATTTTAGTAAAAAGGATGAATGTCATACTCAAAACTAAGAAAACACATTAATATTATTTTTATACTTTATGAAAATGATCCATAAGCCATTTTTTACATGTAGTAATTAATCTCACCTCAATATGATACCCGGTGTCACCAGCATGACTCAAAATGAATGTTTTAAGTATAAAAATAGAATTTTAGTTAAAAAACATGTCACTCACTAAAAACCAATAGAACACACTTATATTGACTTGATAATTTAATAAAATGACCCTTAAGTCATTTTTGATGTGTCTGAATAAACCACTTGTCATTATAACACACAATGTGACCGATATGAATTAAGGTGCATGTTTCCAGTTTAAAATGAAATTTTAGTTAAAAATATGTTTGATATACTCAAAACCAAGAAAACACATTCATATTATTTTTATACTTTAGAAAAAAAATCTATTAGTCATTTATGATGTATAATAATCAAACTCACTTCAATTCAACGTACGTTGTGACCAGTATGACTCAAAGTGTGTGATTTTATTTAAAAATGAATTTTTAGTTAAAAATACATGTGAAATACCCAAAATTGGGAAACAAATTCATATTAATTTGAAACTTTATGATAAATATCTATAAGTTATTTTTTATGTATTGGAATCATCCACACCATAATCTGATACATGGTGTCACTAGGATGACTCAAAATGTTTGGTTTCAGTTTAAAAATAAAAAATTACTTAAAGACATGTTCCAATCACTAAAAACTAAGAAAAACACTCATATTTTCTTAATACATTAGGATAATGGTAAATTAGTCATTTTTGACATATAAGAGTTATCCTCATGTCAATCCGACACACATTGTGACCAATATGACACAAAGTGCGTGTTTTTAGTTTAAAAATGACAATTTAGTTAATAACATGTTTCACTCACTAAAAACCTAGAAAAAACAATTAGATTTTCTTGAAACTTTAGGATAATGATACTTACATGACTTGTGATGTGTTGGAATCATTCACACAAAATCAAACATATGGTGTGACCAGTATGATATAAAGAGTGTGTTTTTATTTAAAATTGTCATTTTAGTTCAAAATACATATCACATACACAAAAACTAATAAAATGAATTCATATTCCTATGATACTTTATTAAAATGATCCATAAGTAATTTTTGATGTTTAATAATCAACTGTATCTCAATCTGATACATTTTGTGCCTGATATGACTCAAAAATGTTTGTATTCTAAAAATAAAATTTTAGTTAAAAAGACATATGGAATACTCAAAACTAAGAAAAAACATTCATATTATTTTTATATTTTATTAAAATGATCTATAATTCATTTTTAACTTATAGTAATCATCCATACCTCAATATGATACATGGTGTGCCCATTAAGACTTGAAATGGTTGTTTTGAGTTTGAAAATTAAATTTTAGTTAAAAAAGTGTGCCACTCATTTAAAACTAATAAAAAAAGATTTAACTATCTTTATAATCTTGAAAAATGATCTATAAATCATTTATGATGTGTAATAATTAACTGCATGTCAATCCGACACACGGTGCGAACGATATGTCTCAAATTGCATGTTTTCAGTTTAAAAATTACATTTAAGTTAAAAAATTTGTCACATACTAGAAACCTAGAAAAGAAACTCAAATTATCTTTATAATTTTAAAAAATTATCCTTAAGTCATTTTTGATGTGTAGTAATCAACTACATATTAATATGATACACAATGTGATTGGTTTGTCATATAGTGTGTGTTTTTATTTAAAATTTTACATTTTAGTTCAAAAGACATGTTATATACTCAAAACCAAGAAAATGAATTCATATTTTTTTGATACTTTAGGAAAATGATTCATAATTCATTTGTGACATGTAGTAATTAGTCTCACCTCAATATGATGCATGATGTGGCCGATATGACTCAAAATGTGTGGTTTCAGTTAAAAAATGACATTTTAGTAATAAATATGTTTGACATAATCAAAACTAAGAATTTTTTTGATTGTTATGATACTTTATGAAAATGATCAATTAGTCATTTTTACTTGTAGGAATCAACTCTTCCTTGATCTAATACACGGTGTGACCGGTATAACTCGAAATGTGTGTTTTCATTTAAGAAATAAAATTTTAGTTAAAAACTTGTGCCAGTCACCAAAAAACTAAGAAAATGAACTCATATTGTCATGATACTATAAGAAAAAATTCCATAAGTCATTTTTGATATATAAATACCATCCTTATGTTAATATAACACACAATGTGATCGGTATATCTCAAAATAAATGTTTACAATTTAAAAATAGCATTTTAGTTAAATACATGTGTCACTCACAAAAAACCTATCAAAAACACTTTTATTTCCTTGATATTTAATTAAAATTATCCTCAATTCATTTTTGATGTGTATAAATCAAATTTACATTAATACAACATAAAATTTGATAGGTATGACTCAAAGTTTATGGTTTTACTTAAAATTGACATTTTAATTCAAAAGGTATGTTCCATACTGAAAACTAAGAAAGCAATTCAAATTGTTTTAATACTTTAGGAAAATGATAAATAATTAATTTTAATGCTTAGTAATCAGGATCATCTTAATTCAATATACGGTGTGACCAGTATGACTCAAAATGCATGGGTTTAATTTAAAAATTAAATTTTAGTTAAAAAGACACATTACATACTCCAAAATTAGAAAACACATTCAAATTGTTTTGATAATTTTGGGAAATGATCTATAAGTCATTTATGACATGCATTAATTAGGATCACCCCAATTCAATACACAATTTGACCGATGGAACAAAAAATGTGTTTTTTTAGTTTAAACAAGTCATTTCCCTTAAAAACATGTACCACTCCCTGAAAACTAATAAAAAATGATCATATTGTCTTGATACTTAAGTAAAACAATCCATAAGTCATTTTTAGCATGTAAAAATAAACCACACATCAATCCAACACATGGTGTGACCGGTATGACTTAAATTGCATGTTTCCAATTTAAAAATGATTTAAAAAAACACATGTCACTCCCTCAAATCCTAGAAAACACACTTTGATTATGTTTATACTTTAGTAAAATGTTATTTAATTTAATTTTTATGTTTAGGAATAAACCACACATCAATCCGACACATAGTGTGACCGGTATGACTCGAAGTTAATGTTTTTATTGAAAATTGACATTTTAGTTCAAAACATAGGTCACATACTTAAAACAATGAAAATGACCTAATATTATATTGATACTTTAGGAAAATGATCCATAAATCTCTTGTGACGAGTAAGAATAAACCACACATTAACATGACACATGTTGTGCCTAGTATGAATCAAAGTGTATGTTTTAGTTTAAAATTGAAACTTTAGTTAGAAACACATGTCACATACTTAAAACTAAAAAAATGTGCTTGGACTATCTTTATAATTTAATACAATAATCCAAAAATCATTTTTGACATGTAAAAATTCACCACACATTAATCTGACACATAGTGTGCCCGATATGACTCAAAGTGTATGTTTTCTATTTAAAAGTGACATTTATTAATGTATTATTTTATATTTATGTTTAATTTATTTCTTTATGGTATCACTAAAATGAAATTTTTTTATACAAGTTCACTCTTTTTCTTGATATGGGGTGGTTTTTTCATCAACTGGTAGCATGATCAATGTATTTTTAGAGGATGTTGGGGGTTAAAGACAATAAAACATTGATGTTTTTAAATTTTTTGATATTTGTGATAAATTTTATTTACCAATGTAATTGCAAAAAAAATGTTTGAAATGTTTGTAATATAGTTTTTTTTATTTTATTTATGATCAATTAAATTTTTTATTTTATACTGCAGTGTACTGTAACTTTAGCAGGACTCTCTACTGCATGGATTTTATTAGTGCTACAAATATACTAATAGGGGGGGGGGGGTCCTTTATCAATGCTAAAAAAGAATTCAAAATTCCCCTATTTTTAATACTAAACTAGAAATGATAAAGGTAACCCTTTTTCAGTGCTTTTTTAGTGCTGATAAAGGTACCTTTTATCAGTTCTATTTTTAGCACTGATAAAATATGTTGGTTTTCAAAGGTGATGAAAAAATCAACACCTATTTAGTGCTGGGAAAGGCTATTTCTAGCGCTTTTAAAGACCATATGTACAGTAGTTTAAAATACTTAACCAATCATTAATGAACATTCCATTAATCCCACAAGGCCCTTTTTTATATAAAACAATTCACCTTTTTAATATGTTGTTTAGAATTTCAAAGGATCATAGAAACAATTTATAATTATGTTATGTGTAATACTCATTAATTTCATGATTAAAAATATTTACCATTCCATGGTTGAGAAAGTGGATTCTCTATACCCAATATGGGTAATACTTTTCAATCATCATATCATATATATATACTGTTATTTATGATGTTATCTTACCTAAAATTAATAATTTAGTGTACATTATTTACCTGATAATGTCCCTATATAATTTATGATATCAATGAGTTATATTAGTCCCCAATTATAATGATAACTTTGAGATACCATAAGAATAATATTAAACATGTATCATATGTTTGATATATATCATATCAACTGGACACAGATAATGTCTAACTATTAGATGTTGGGGGCTTATAAGTATCGGTTATTCTTCTCATGAAGTACACACTATGTGATCTTGAATAGAGGATATCATGAGGTTTAACCTTCTAGTAGAAACACCACATGTTTCAAGTTTCATTGATTGTTCTTATCATCAAGCATGTTTATTGAACTCCCGACTTGAGATCATAATCATTGTGTAACTCTTTATTGTGTACTTTGATTTAAAACTAAAACCATGGAATTTATGTTTCTGGTGAGGTAACTTGCATTGTGTTTACCATTAATGTTATTATAATGATTAAATTATTAAGATAGGATATTTTACTTCTTAAAAGAAGAGATATATCAGGCCCACTTGGCTAGGATGGTGGTTCCATTAGTAAGTCCTTATCCATGATAGAAGAAGGTATGTATGTCCAGTAAGGTCATGAAATAATAAAACAAGGAAACATGATGACACAAGAGTGCATCACTCTTTATAAGATATCACGATACAAAGAGATTATATTACATGACATGTGTTCGTAGGAGGATATCATTACTATTAATTAAGCTTCTTTCCTTATGGGTCATGATGTGTTGCTAAATACTGCACTTTTTCTACAAGTATGACTCAATGCTATTATGAAAAACCGTATTTTTTATATACTTTATTTCATGTATTATTACATAACGATACACATAATAAAATCCCAAAAGATAGAGAGGCATAACGTCTTTGGTTAATTACATACATATAACAATAAATTGAATCAGGGATACATATACATTAATTTAAAACTCTATAACATGACATTATATTCCATTAAACCTCCAAAACTACATGGGATAACATGGGGGTCTACATAAGAAAGGGAAAATCTAAAAATCCTAGTAAGGAAATAATAAAAGAATAAAATGATGAAAGTAATACTTGTGATTCAATAGGCATGTCAAGGTGGCATAAAATGGTAAGAATCATAAACATGAACATCGAATCATGATTTAAGGTGATAACATCAAGGTAATATTAGAATGTGGAAACAATATAAAAATGAAATCATAAGTATAAATCAAGTATAATAAATAATACTTCATAATATAGTTTTCTTACGCATATCTCTCATGAAACATACATGGTATCTCATGAGATAGAAACATTAACCAATGCATTATAGGGCTATATAATTCCAGGCCTACTCGTCACATTCATATCATGTACAAGCATTCATGTTTCATATAGATCATACAACATAAGAACACATTTAATCAATTTTAATCCCATTACTAAAGAGTGTGGGTTAAATTCATGGAATTCCCTAATAAATGAAGTATAAATACATCCAGGTGAATACCCTTGAGTGTAAATGGGTATGGGTGTTTAAAACATAAAAGTTTGTCATGGAAAATCATGAGATCATTTTGATAGAATAACTGGTGTGTATAAAGGTTCATAGAATGGATTAGTGAGAGTGAAAGATAATATATTATTATATATGAATCATATGGAAAATAAAGGTATGTTAAAAGATATATTAAAACATGAAAAAATGTAAATTTAAAGGATTAATAAAAAGAAAGTACTTGAATAAAAAAGAAGAGGAAAAAAATACCTTACCATGAGACAATGATTCTAAAATTTTGGGAGGATCTTCTTAAGAGACTCAGAACACCTTGGGATGAATTTAGATAGGTATAGGGAGATTAAAATCACACTCAATGAGTTTTTATTAAAAAGGAATGGGATGTTGGGTGGGTATTTATAGTAAAAGAGGGTAATTATTTATTAATTTCTAAAATTAGGTTATTGACTCTAATTGATGAAATAATAAAAACCAAAAACCATACCAAGGTTTCTAAAAAAGTAGAGTGATATTAAATATTTTATTATTCTATGAATTAAAATAATTAAAATAATACCATTGGTGATGTGGAAGTGGGTCATGTTTACAAATAATTGTTTTTAAAACCTTAAAATATAATATAGGTTTTGAAGGATTCATTATATGTTTGTAAATTTAATAAAATTACTTCAAAGCACATTATTTTAAATAGGGAATATATTTTTGGTTATGGATTCCATTTATAGTATTTATTACATCAAATTTGGGCTATTATAATGTCATAATACATACCATATATTTATAACATTTTTAATTTTTATCCAAAAAATCGACCATCCCAAAAAATTATGGAAAATTCACCACAATTAATTTCAATATATTTATTTCATAAATAATATTTTTTTCCAAAATATGTTTGTAAATATGAGTATTTACACTTTAAAAAAATATTTATTTACTAGAAAATACTAGATTTTACGACACTAACTTTTTTTTGACTATTATAATAATTAATTTGAATTTCATTAAATTATATTATCATTTATAGTTATATAAATATTATTTAATAAGTAAATTTTATGAAAATAACATTTACTTTAAAAATACATGAATATATCAAAAAGTGTGTCGTAATTGAAACTATATATTTCCCAAAAATACAATTTTAGTTTCTTCATATCAAAATATAATTTTATCAAACTAATTATATAATCATATACATATATGAATAAATATTTAAAAAGGGATAGATATAATAATTATTTTGTTAAAAATAAAATATGAAAATTCATACTACAATGGTCTAGATACATGACACCTTATTACACTAGCGTATTCTCTAAGGGTAAGGTGTGTGATGATGGTATTTTCTTGGGGTGGTTCGATGAACGTGGTTTGGGTAATGATATCAATAAGATTGAAATTATCCCATAAATGGTTTCAATTGATTTTTAGTTATTAAATATTGGCTTGGTCATGGTAAAGGATAAATCCGAGAGATAATTTCTCCCTAGAAAGCTCTAATAAATGTGCTTTATAGGGTATGATCCAATAGGTCAATCCATCATTTATTTCATCTATAAAATTTTTACCCTTTCATAACCCTTACTATATAATAATCATAACGATCACTGTACAAAAGATATATTAACAAGGATTATGGTGCTTAATGGTATTGTAAGACTGGAAAACAAATCATGGATACATTTTCTAATATCCAAAAGTAATAAATGAAATATAATTCACGTGTTTTCTATAACCAAATTACTTAATAAGACATTTATTAATTTAAAAAGGAATTTAATTTTAAAAAGTATGGGTCATTACATTCTTCCCCCTTTCAAAAATTTCACTCTTGAAATTTCATTTCATACACTAAAAAAGATAAGGGTACCTCTATTTAATTTCCCTTTATAGTTGAAATGTTGTCTCCTAAAACTTGTGGTTCCACCACAATATTTTGACTAGGGGAGTTGTATTGTTACATATAACTTTTTATATAGGATCTAAGATCTTTATCATATTATCCTCATATGAAAGATTGTTCTCCAATAGTGTGAACTCTAGATTCAGTAAATTTTATGGGTTTGGTATTCACTTCATTAAGAGTGATACATGAAACACATTATGTATTTGATATAGGTTAGGTGAGAGTGCTAGAATGTAGACCACATCTCCGATGTGATCAAGGATATCAAAGGGGATGATATATCTAGGACTAATATTTCCCTTATTTCCAAACCTTGTGAATTTATTATATGGTGATATACAATGGAAAACTTTATCTCAAACCCCAAACTTTATGTCTCATCAAAAATTGTCTACACATCCTTTCTGTTGATTTTTTACAGATTTCATACAATACTGAATAGTTTTAACCTTCTCTGTCATCTCTTAGATTAGATCAGTCCCCATCAATTCTGCTCGCCAACTTCATCCCAGCATGTTGTAGTCCAACACTTCTTCCCATATAGAGCTTCATAAGGATTCACTTCAAAGTTATAATGGAAAATTTTATTATATTATAACTCCAATATGGGAAGGTAATGATCCCAAAATCCTTTAAAATCCATTTAACATGATATAAACATATCATCTATAGTTTGAATGATTATCTTAGACTGGACATCTATCCAAGGGTGATAAGTATCACCAAGAATCATCTCTTTATCAAACAATTTCTAAAGGATTCTCCAAAATGTCAAGGTAAATATTAGATCTTGATCATATACAATGGATAGTGGTACTACATGAATTACTAACACTTCTATTTTGTATATATTAGTGATTTTTTAAGAGATAAATATTCCTTTATAGCAATGAAATGAAGTGACTTTGTAAGGTGATCAACTGCCACCCAAATGGGGTTATTGACTTTACATGTCCTGGGGCATCCTATGATGAAATCCATGAATATGTTTTCCTATTTACATAATTTTATGGGAAATGGTTGCATCATACCCTTAGACTTTTTTATCTAACCTTGGATTGTTAGAATAACAAATACCAAGATACAAATTCAGCAATCTACCTTTTAATGTTATCTTGTAAGAAGTTTGGATTAAAATATATATACATCTTAGTGTTTCCTAGATTAATAGAGAATGATGATCCATACACATCATCAAGAAGTTCCATATTCATTTATAGATTTTATGGGACACATATTCAGGTTTTAAACCTTATAACACCATCTTTAGAAAAGCTGAACTTTAGAATATTTTATGCCTTCTTCTATAGATCCATATCATCTTCTTTAGCCTTCTTGATCCTCTCAAGAATAGATATTTGAGCTGTTATTTTAGAAATGTAGTATGAAATTTATTTTATGATTCTCGTGTTCATCCTTTGCATGTCTAAGAAGATTGGATCCTTTTCAATTCTCATCATGGATAGGGTTTTAATATCCTTTATACTTAGAGTATTTGTCACTTTTTCACCTTTATAGGATGATAATATATTGAAAAATAATAATTCTTGATTAGATCTAACCACATTCATTAGCACATATTAATACTATTTTGTACGAATACATACTTGAGAATTTTATGATCCACATATATGTCACACTTCTCCCCGTAGAGATAATGTCCCTAAATATTCGACATGAATATCACTATAGTGAATTTCAGATTAGGTGTTGAGTATTTTTTCTCATGTATATTTAATTGGTGGGAGGTATAGGATATCACCTTGTAATCTCACATGAGTATGAAACCCAATGCATTTTTTAGGCATCACTATAGATCACAAACCCTTCCCCACTAGTAGGTAATAAAAGCACAGGTACATTGATTATCCTATTCTTTAACTCTTTAAAGCTATCCACATATTCATCAATCTATCAAAAATTCACCCCCTTCTAAGTTATCTTGGGAAGTTGTCTTGAAAACCATGAGAAGTTTGTCACAAATTGATGATAGTACCCAACTAATCCAATGAAACTATGAATCCCTATCACATTTGTTGGTCTGGTACATCCTTAAATTGCCTCTATTTTTGAAGGATCCATAGATACCCATTTTCTGGTGATAATATTCCCTAATAATGTTACTTACTCTATACAAATGTCACATTTACTATAAATTTTATAAAAAAAATGCTTTTGTAAGGCCTTCAGTAAAACATTCAAATGTTCCTCATGTTCCTCCTTATTTTTAGAGTGGATAAGAATATTGTCTATAAAGACTACTACATAATTATCAAGGTAATCCCTAAAGACTATATCCATTAATTCTATAAAGATTGATGGAGAATTAATGATTCCAAATAGAATCAACATGAATTAATAGTTCCTATACATTGTATGAAAAGTAGTCTTTGTGATTCCCCCCTTATCTATATTTACTTTATAATATACCAACCAAAGATCTATCTTATAGAAATACTGGGCTCCACATAGCTGATTGAAAAATCATCAATCCATGGTAGATGATACTTTTTCTTTATCATTATATTTTTTAGTTAATGATAATTAATAATTTGGTGCATTGAACCATCATTCTTCTTAATAAAAATGACTGGTGCACTCCATGGTGAATCACTTGGGTGTATAAACTCTTTATCCAGATTCTCTTGTAATTTCTTATTCGTCTCTTCAAGTTCAAAATGGGACATTCTATATAGAGTCTTGGATATTAAAAAATATCTAAGTATAAGTTCTATTGAGAACTCAACCTATATTATTGGAGGAAGACTAGACAATTCATCAAGAAACACATTAGTTTATTATCTTATAATGGGTATTTATTCAAGGACGTCATTTCCCTTAGTCTCATTCATTTGAGAAAGATGCACTTTCTTGTAAGGAAATAATATCCATGCTTGAGATAATTATTCAAAATTGAATCTTCCTCCTCTTTACTCTTGTATATAACTAGAGGGTGATTCATAATACAAAAGTTAATTTCCTTCTCCTATAAGTTTATGTTGTATCTATATATGGAATGATAATCCATACCCAAAATTACATCAAATTTTTCTAAATGGAGGATCACAAGGTTCACTGGGAAATTCGTCTTTCAAATAGTGATAGGGGTGAAGTTATATACTTGGGATACAATAATTTACTCATTTTTTTATTTCATCAATAGTTGAACTTTTGTGTTTTGAGTTGGTGTTTGAATATCTATACTAAGCTTGTGTGATATGAAATACTGAATAGAACCAAAATCAAATTGTACATTCACTATACTTAAATAAATTATTAGCATTACTATCACCACTTCATTGTCAGGATCCACCTCAACAGTTGTGATGACATAAGCTCACCCTTTATCTATTGGCCTTAGAGGTTTTTTGTTTTCATTTATCATAAAAAACCCTTAGTTTAGAGAATTGGTTTTTATAGTGTCCTTGTTCCTTTAAATTGAAACATTGGACAAAATAATGAAGGATGACTAGAGAATTACTTTCTTCCATCACATTGGTGGGTTTATCTTATTATAATTTTTTTCTATATTCCCTTCCTTCCCACACTTAAAGAATATTTTTTACCCTTCATTCAATTTATAGGATTCTTATTACTATAATCTTGACAAGTGGGATGTTTTAATTTCTTAGCATTATGATATTTATCCATCTATACACCATAATTAAAATCTATTATCCACTTCCTATCTCTAGACCAATGATACCCATGAGATTTAATGATACCCACTTCAAATCTGAGGGAACATTGGAAAATTTTCTCATGTTTTTCAAAGTCTTGAATTTCCAAATATTTTTATAGATTTATATTTATCCCACTGAAGAAGTGGTTAATTTTATTTTTAGGTTCAATAAAAAATTTATAGGTATATCACACAAGTTTTGGGAAGTTTTCCTCATACTCTACAACGGATTTTTATTCCTTTTAATTGAGTCCAAGTGACTTCCACTCTATCTTAAGTTAGAGAGTGTGAGGAAAATATTTATCAAAAAACATTTTCTTAAATTCTTTCCACTATATCAATTATTTATAAATATGAATTAATGATTAGATTCTCCCTCCATATAAGAAATAGAAAGAACAACCTTCTCTTTATTGGAACATTAAAAGACATAACATATATTTTCAATAGATTTAATCCATTAATCTATGATTAAGGGATCAGACAATCCATTAAAACTAGGAGGCATTTTTCATATAAATGTATCAATTACAACTTTATATTTATTTGGGGGCTGTGGGTTTTACCCTTGAATCTAGTTTCTAATAAAAAATTGTTTTAATTGAGTAAGTATTTCATGAATTTGTTGACTATTATTCCCATCATATTCTCAGCATTCCCTTGAGTTCTTGAATAGTCCCTTTATATTGGACATCAATTTAAAGGTGATAGGCCATACTGAAATTCAATTCAGTATTTAGATTATGTTGAATACTTATTCATAATTTTAATGTGAACCTTGGATCACAATCAGATATGAAATAAAGTGGTACTCCATGTATCCTTACCACTTTCTTTACATATATCTTGGTGAGTTTTTCAAGAGATAAATCTTATTAAATAGAGATAAAATGGGTAGTATTGGTGCGATGGTACACTATAACCCATATCACATTGTTTCCTTTGTATTTTTTCAGGAGACTAGTGCCAAAGTCCATAGTTATATTATCCCACTTCCATTCTGGTATGGGTAGTAGTTTTAATACCCCTTTATTATTTTTTCACTCTTCCTTCACTTGTTGAAACACTAGGAACCTTGTAGTGTAGTTGACAATATCCCTTTTCATGTTATCCCACCAATAATGATCATGAAGGTCTCTATACATTTTCTTTCTTCCAAGATGTATAAAGTAAGTAGATTTATGAGCTTCATCCATTATCTCTTTATTTATTTCCAGAATAGATGGAACACATAGCCTTGTAAGAAATTTCAGTACACCTTCTTAATAAATATTGAAATTAGAAAACTTCCAAATCTCTATAGTCTTTAAATTATTTTTCAACAAAGGATTATTTATTTTAGATTTCTTAATCTTATATAGTAAAGATGGTTGAGAAATCATTTCATATAGGATTGATGATTTCCATTCCCTTACTATTCCCATGTCCAATTTTACTAGGTCTTTGATCAAAGTATATCCTTGAATCCTCATCATTTCTAGCACAATATGGTCTTTCCTACTTAATGCATCAATGCCATTATTTTCACTTTCAAGACGATAATGAATTGAACAATAATAGTCTTTAAGAAGTTCCAACTATATCATCTATCTCATATTCAATTCTTTTACATGAAAATATACTTCAAACTTTGATGGTCTATGTATATATCACATTTATCCCCATAAATATAGCACCTCCATATATTTAGAGAAAAAACAGCTTTATCTAGCTCTAGGTCATGCGTAGGGTAGTTCTTCTCATGAGGCTTCAACTATCGAGATGAATATACAATTACCTTTTCATTTTTCATGATTTCACACCCAAGACCTTTTTGAAATACATCGCTAAAAAGAAAAAATCATTCTCTGATATAAGGTATAGTTAACATGGGTGTAGTAACCAATCTATTCTTCATCTCTTGGAAACTTTATTCACACTCCTTTGTCCATATGAACTTGTAACTTTTTTGAGTTAACATGGTTAGTGGATTATAAATTCATGAAAAGTCTTTCACAAACCTTCTATAATATTCTTCAAATACAAGGAAACTATGAATCTCGGTTATTATTGTAGGATAAGGCCACTCCTTCATAACATTTTTCTTAGTAGGATCAACTAAAATTCTTTCATTGGTTATAATGTACCCCCCAAAAGAAAATTTTTGTAACCAAAATTCACATTTTCTAAAATTTCCAATACCCTCTCATTTCTTAGAGTTTCCTATATAACCCTTATATGATCCTCATTCTCCTCATGAATTTTGAAATATATTATAATATAATCAATAAAAACTACCACAAAGTTATCAAGGTAGTTATTAAAGACTTTATTCATCAAATACATAAAATTAGAAGGTGAATTAGTCAAGATGAAGGGCATAAAACAAACTCACAATTCCCATATCTTGATCAAAAGGTAGTCTTTAGACTATCTTCATTATTCACCCTCAATTGAGGATAACTAGATCTAAGATCAATCTTGAAGAATAATTGATCCCCATGAAGATGGTCAAATAAATAATCAATTCTTAGAATAGGGTACATATTATTCACTATGATCCTTTTAAGTTATCTATAATCAAATCGTATCTTCATTGATATATCCTTATTCATGAAGAGAACACATTCTCTCCCTAGAGACACACTTGGATAGATAAACCCCTTCTCTAAAAGATCATGGATTTGTTTATTTAATTCCTCCAAATCCACATTTTCCATTCTTTACGAGGTCCTTGATATCAACTTGGATCCATACATGAGTTCAATGGAGAAATATACTTGTATTTCTGAGGGAGGTCTAGGTAACTCCTCAGTAAATACATAAATTTATTCCTAAATGATGGGCACATTCTCTATTCATATACTTTCATTTCCTTTTTTATCTTCATCGATCATTTTCATAAAGAAGGATATGGGTGGTGCTTCTAAAAAAATATCAGGTTGAGATATATCTACTTTAAAAACAATTGTAGGTTTTCCATTCAAGAATACTAAGATTTAATTTCTTCTGTAGTTGTTCTTAACATTATACTTTGAGATCCTCTACATCCGTAATATATTGTCAAATTACAATATGATAATGAATACTAGATTTTCAATGAGATTGTGCTCACCAAAGTGAATACTAGAGTTTTTATACACTATTGATGCTTGGATATTCCCTCTATGAGTCTTGAATAATAACTATAATTATAGATGTTTCAGGATTTATTCTACATTATTTTCAAACTTTGAGGAAATAAAGGAATACTTAGAACTGGAATCAAACAAAGTACTTGCTAGCTATGAGAGAACAACGTGAGTACCTATCACCACATCATTTAGAGATTCAACTTCATTTTTCAGGATAAAAAAAGCACAACAATTCTCCCTTGGCTTATACTATGGTTGATGGTGATTCCCTTCCACTATCTTAGAATTTGGATAGTGATTGGAAAAGTGTCCAAGATGTACACTATTGAAGCATTGGACTTTAGGTAGGGCCTGCACTATCTTCCGTTTTTTGTTAGTGTTGATAAGTTTAGGCTTAACCTCACTATGACAGTTCCGAGCAATATTTTCACCTCTTCTAGAATTTTAATATTTCCCACTCCAGAGCGAGTAGTTCCCTGAATTCTTCTTCCCACACTTATTTCACATGTAAAGTTTCACTTGATTTCTTCCCCTTCACTGATCAAAGATCCTCCCTAAGATTAGCTCCAAATATCTATTCTTTTCATTTTATTTATGAGACCACTGTATCTCACCAAACTCCAGTTCAACATTCATAGCACTTTGTACTATCTCATCATAGCTCTCATAGTCTCAATTAGCAAGATTATTCTGTAGATGGGTTCGTAGTCTACTGAATAATCTATCAACATTTCCATTAGGATCCAAGACAAAGCGAGAAGTGTAGTGATAAAGTATTGTAAAGTTTATCTCATAGCTTCCCACATATTAATTTTACTTATTATTTATCTCTAGGAATTTCTTCTCCATTTTTATTCACATCGAATGGGAGAAATTCTTATTGAAGAAGATTCTCATAAAATCTTCCCACTCCATAGCTTCGATCACCTATATTGGATTTGTGTTTTTAATTAGTGTCCACCAATGATCAGATTCTCCCTCTAAGTGGTACACAACCAAGGTGAATTTATATTATTTTGAACAATAGAGTATAGAAAATATCATTTCTATGGAGATTATACACTATTCAATAATCAATGGGTTGGTTGATTCACTGAATGAAGGTGGTCATTGAAACATAAAGAACTTAATTGAAATTTTTTCCCTTCAAAGAGAATCTGGTCTCTTAGCTTGATTCAAGTTATTCCCCATAACTCGAGTCAGTTGATTTATCATTCTTATGGAGTTTTTCAATCCAGTTTCTATTAGAAGTCCATCAATGCCTGGTCTATTGCACTCACCATTTATGTGGTTTCTCCTATATCCTGACATTTTATAAAAGAATAAAGCCTTAGTGAGATACTTTTATCTTTTAATAATATTATAGTTATAAATAAATTTCGTTTCCTAATAAATCATGATTAAATATGTTAATCTTTAATTACAATTACATTTTCTACATATCCTTTATAATGGTTCATAAAAAGATTGTGATTAACCAAAAATATCCCCCGGGAGTGTCAAACTAGAAGTGTAACAAGACCCATTTTCATGTACCAGGTTAAGCCAAGTTAGGCCCAACACACCTTGTAAGAGTTGTTACCCCGAGGTACATCTATTCTAGAGCCACATCCACTTGTTCATATGTAGACATGTATTTCTTTTCTCACAAATCACTTAATATTTTACCAAAGTACAAGGATGTTTTTACCATATTTAAATGTTTATATAGGGTTCTTCCTAAAGTTTTCAAATCATAATTTCTAAAAATAACTAAACCATTCTTTGATACCAACTATGGAACCCCAATTTTTTATTACATAACTTTCATTATATAGTATAAAATAGAGGATATTTTAAAGTTTAGTTTCTTGGAAAAAAGGTACATAATACCTGAAATCATAAAAAATTATTTCAATCCACTTGAAAGGCTTCATAATAAGTTCATACTAAGTATATTTACTTCATCTCATAACCTTGGGACATACATCAAAGGAAATGGTGAGCATAAGGCCTAGTAAGAGAAAACAAGAGAAACAATTTACATGTGATCTTAGAAATATTGACATGAACATGAGGAATATCACAAAGGTATGAGAAAAAGGCATATAATAAAAATAAGAAAATGATTAATAAATTTTAAATGTGGTTAAAACATTTGTTTTATGCATTCATAATCATATCACCAAGGTTTTTCACCAAGGCATCATAAAAATATCCAAGATTATTCACCGTGGTTTTGTAAAACATGTTATATCTAGAGATTAAATTCCTTACCAAATGAATTGGAGCACTATTAGGGTTTACCCTTAATATATCTTAATTAATTTTAGACACATATATTATAATAAAACATTCCATAAATAACCCTTGGATAATAAAATAAATGGATTTCATATAAGAATCATGGTGTTTTAAAAATAAGTTCTTAAATACAAGATATTTATGTCATTATTGACCCACTAAAAATTAAGGTGGGTTTCATGTATGTTAATAATAGAATAAAAATATATCATTTTACATAAAGGTATATAACCCTAGAATAAAAATAGGTTTGGGTATTCATAAAAGAAAATAATAGAATTTCTTGAGAAATAGATATAAATTTTTAGAAGAAAAATTGACAGCATAACGAGTATAAAACATGGTTTAGAAAAACATTAAAAAGAGAGGGTAAAAGGGTATCCAATTCATAAATCACTCTTAATATTGAAAAGTTATATAATAAAATGTACATAATAATATAATATATAAATTTTAAAGACATACCACATAGAAAGGGAACTCGAAAGGAAAAGAGAATTTGATATTTCCCTTACCTTGAAGAGTAACTGTTGGTCGGAGTGGATACTCAAGAGGGGGGTGGGGTGAATTGAGTTCCAGTTAAAATTTATGTTAAAAATTTTGAGATTAAAAACCCTTAATAAAAATAGACCAGTAAATTAAGGCAGTAGAGATGTAAGTGTTTAATCGCTCAATAAGTTTCTCAAAGGTTGATTAGTCCTTAGTTGAATCAGTGAAAACACTTATTCAGCTTTTGAAACAGATTTAATAAATTAAGAATATACATACACTAACCAAAACTAACTATTAGAGTGAATGAAAAAAAAAACGATTTTCTGTCTTTGAAAAGATAAGTAGCAGATAATTGAAAAACAACGGACTTGAAAGTAAAGCATAAAACAATTTAGACAAGAGGTTTAGTCTCAAGCTGAGACTTAATCCTCTCCACTTGGTGATCACCTACCACCAAGTGGTTTATATTAAAATTTGATACACAACCTATATCGGTCTTTAAAACATTTTTAGTAAACTTTCCAAGTTTTCCAACCTATGCCACAGTTCTTCATGGGAAAATAAAAAACCAAGCCACACCAGGCTTATTCATAGTTATTCATGGGAAATAATAGGTAAAGAGAGTTTGGAGTGAGGATCTTCAGTATCCCCCAAATTAAGTATAGGAGATATTGTGTGTGAGTAACAAACACACACTACTCAGAAAATTTAAAAATAGAACACAATAGAGCTAAATATATTAAGGCCGAGTTTATAATGCTCTATGTGTTTGCAGATCAACTCTGGACTTCTTGGGATGAGGAAAGAGAGGTTTGAGTCCTTCTTTTAAAGTTGCCTTCAAAACAGAGAGTCACAAATCTGGGTCCCGGTATTGAGATGTTAAACTTCTTGGTTTAGGGAGTTGATGAATCACAACAGGACAACCTTGATTTTTTTATTCAATATGATCTTCGTGAGGCCCTTGGATTATCAGAGTGAGCACTTGGGGAGTTCTTCTTGCTTCCCTTTGTTTTCGTATGGTGTATCATAGAACACTTTTCTTTGCACCATGGCATGCTTTATTTTTTTTCTCTCTCAATATTCATTTTTAATTGCACAGAGCCCTCTAGAGGAATGATCACACGAAGCGTGGTCTTCCTCGTACCTTGCATGGTTTCTGACATGTTTGCAAATAATATTAATGAATGTCAGATGCATTAAATTAGCTATATGTAACTGTTATAATATTCTTAAGAAAATGGAAAAAGTTAAGAGTATGATATCAGTAGACTGGTAACGGTAGAACCGTAGCAGTAGAATTATTAATGGTAGACTTTTCAATAGTAGTATTCTACAATGGTGAACTTATCAGCTATAGACTTCCAGTGGTAGACTTACATCAGTGACCCTGTACGAGTAAGCAACAAGTAGTAGCTTTACACCAGTAGACTTTCCATAACAGCAACCTTGTTTCAGTAGGATGACAACAGTGACCTTATGATAGTAACTCTGCATCTGTGTACTTAGATAAGTATCCCAACAGTAGGATTCATAACAGTAACCTTGTACTAATAACCTTCAACAATAACTTTATAACAGAAGCTCTTGAGTGATAAACTTTCAGTAGTGAACTTGCAGTAACCTTCAACAGTAAGGTCTTCAACGGTGATGTTATCAGCAATGACTTCTATCGGTAAGTTATTGAATGGTAACATTGACATTAACCCATACCAATGACCTTTTGAGAGAAGGATCGTAATATTAACCTTTGACAGTAACCCATACCAGTGACCTTTCGACAGAAGTCTCTTAACAGTAACCTTTGACAGTAACCTTTACTTAGAAAATTTTATACTGTAAAGTGATTCTAGTAAAGTCATGATATTAAAGATACATGATTTTTACATGATAAAAACTATAAAAATATGATCATATAATTTACATATTATTATCAAGGAAGGAAAACATGATTTGGGATTTTCAAAATAGGTGAGTCCAATAGTAACTCCTAAAACTCAATAAAAGGGATGTTTGGGGATTGAGAAAACCTTGGTAGGACTCCTTGTTATGTAAAAATGTCAAAAATTAATTGAAGATGAATTGGGAATAAAATATAATGGATAAATGGATGGGTATTTATAGAAAAATTGAGAGATTTTTTATTGATTTCCTTAAACACCTCGGAAGTGGTATTTGAAAAACCATGGGACTGCCCATGGTATTTTCCCATGGTATTATACACTTGGGACACCTAATATGTTATTTTAATACACAATAGTAAACCATAATTTCATATTACTTATTACATCATTATGATGTCATTGAACATACCAAGAACTAAAAACTGTATATTTACTATTCACCGTAAAACAGATTATTTTAGAAAATTATCATAAATTCACCCTAATCTAATTTTTATGTGATGATTTAAAAAATAGTATTTATTTTATTATAATAATTCTTTAATTATGATAAATTTAACTTTTAAAAATAAAAATACTTATTTATTAAAAATAACAGCGGATAGAAAATGCATAGTAAAATCTCTAACACTTGAAAAAAAATAAAATTTTATTATCATTTAAATTTAAATAATAGTGTTTTAATAATAGTATTTAATTTAAATAATAATTATTCCTAATATATTAATTTACTAAAATAATTATATCATTTCTAAAAAGTAGAATTTCTCTATGGAAAATCAATTCATCAAATTCGTCATATTTTTAATAAAATATACTCTAAAATAGAATTGATGGAACAAAAATTTATTTATACAAAGGAATTACACATTAAGTAATTAAGGACTTGACCGATTACTCCTTATAACACTTGCATAGGGCCTAAGTGTGAGGTGTGTGATGGTGATAGATTCTTGCGGTGGCTCAGATAACATCGCCTGAGTGGTAATTTCCAATAACTTGAACTTATACCATATGATATTTCGTTCAAGCATAACATGTTGAAGCTCAGCTTGAGATTGGTCAAGAGTAAAGACCAATGACAGTACCTCCTTCCCAAGTTCTAACAAATTAGATTTTTATGACACGACACTATTGGATGAGGCCATATACTCTTCTTTATGCATTAATTTTCCCTTTTCATTTCTACTTATAAAAAATAATTATAAAAATAAAATTATTATTAAGTGTATAATTTCCAATGGTCATATTGACCAAAAGTCTTAATTGACCAATGTTCATATAATGGTCAGAACCTAATGGTCCCATTTCAATATATAATCACTTAATTATTAGAGATATATGGTTCTATTATGTATAATATAATATAATACACAATTTTAGGAAACAATTATTATTCAAAATGTTCAGGTCATTACAGAGATCCTCATGTACATATTGTAGCATTAAGATTCGGGCATTTTTTTAGATTCCTTACATCACTAGCCTATGCAGATGGGTCGAGTTAGAGTATCAGTGCATGATATTATTGATCCTAATGCTATACTACCATTGCCTACTGAGGAGGTTACTAGAGTTGGTGATTGTATGAGTCATTTTTTTACCTTTTCTATCTAGCCTTATTCGTTATCTTTTATACAAGGTGTGAATTTTTTTATATATTAAATAAATATGATTGAAAATTACATATAATTATTTTCTGACATTTAAATTATATAGGAGTGTCTAAAATCAAAAGAAATGACACAAAGGAAATACAAGGTTCAGGAATAAACAATTTTACAAAATTATGATATTTCTAAGTGGATACAAAGATTATCTTAGGATTCTTCTTCCTTGGATAATTTTATGATATTTGGATGATATATGATATATGTAGAAGATAATATACATTGAGAATATTTAAAAAATATATCATGGATCTAATTTATTTTGAAGAGCTCAACATGTTTGTGTTGGAGTTGTTTTCCATGTAAGTAAATTGATGTTTCTGTTTTTATTTATTTAATTAAATAAGGTTTTAATTGACTTACTATATAAATTTTATAATTAGGTATCTACACACACTTATTATTCAAAATTAAACCATCTTCATTTATAGTTTTATAGATTCAGAATTCATTTCAATAGATGTGCAATATTTGAAGACTGATGATAAATTTATATATATATATATATGTGATAGATTATCAAAGATGGATATTGGGTGTTGGTTTTTTATATTTATTGATGGATAAGAAAAAAAATATAATTATGAACTAATATTAATTATAATTTCATTAATTTTTGAGCTTTTTGTATTGCAGGGGGCACTGGATGTTAGGCATATTCTTCCCAAGTGAACATACATTATATTGGTTTTGCTCTTTATTAGGTGGTGTTTACAAAAAAGTTATCACCTTGTTAGATAAGTAAGTTTTCTTATTTTTTATATTTTAATTATATTTAATTATTATTGTTTATATATGTATTATTAGTTGATATATATGAAAATATAGGTCATGGAAAAAATTTAACAAGGATTACTTATTGATAAAGAACCCAAATTCAATCCAATACGTGAAATTAATGGTAATTATGTTTTATATTAAATATTATTATGATTTTTGATATATGTATATATTGATTTTTATAAACATGTTATTGTTTTTAACCACATTTTCATCGTCAAAAAGGAAATAAGGAATGTTGTTTTTATGTTCTATGATTCATGTATATGATAATCACAACTGGGTTAACGACTACATTGGATAAAGTCAACTATATTAATTATTTTATATTTTATGTCATAGTATTCTGTATTTTTATCTTATAATATTCAATGTTATTATCGATGTTCAATGATGCTGAGTCATATACGAATGATGAAATTACCCATATTGAATATTTTTTTGAACTATTTGTTAAGTATGATCGATATTTAAATTATCAGGTATGTATGTTGAAATGTTTATGATTAATATTATATTTTCCTAATAAAAAGTGTTCAAAAACTAATTATTTTGTTATAATAGGTGATGGAATATAATGATATCAAAATAACGATTTAACAAATATCGAAAATGAATATTTTAAAAATTATCAGGTATGTGTTTTTTGATTCTAGTTTAAAATATAATTATATAGATAATGATGAAATTTGTTGATAAATGTTGCACATCATCATTCACTATTGGTTTGATATTTTGAGAAGGTTTTTTTTCAAGAAAGTGAAGATTGAATTTTTTGGGTGTTTCATTCAATATTTTTGCAGAAACTTTTTTTTGGACTATGGTGAGGATATTTCATGATTTTTTGATGTATATTATGTTTTCGATTAAAGGGTTGATAATATTTTTTGGTGCATAATATCTTTTGTTCTCTAATTTTTTTGCTTTTAGCATTTTTTTTAAATAGATGTAGAAATTATTTTCATAAAAATTACGGTTGATCTTCATCATTGGTTTTTTTATAAATCAATGTTGAAGATCAATTTTTTCATCGATTTCTATTAGAAACTGACACCAAAGTTCATTTTTCTACATCATTTTCAAATATAAACTGACGTCAAAATCATGGATGAAATTGATTTTTTAGCATCGGTTGTTGTTTAAAAATGACACTGAAAATCAAAATTAAGGGAACTTCGGAATCGGTTCAGCCTTAAAACTGATGTAAAAAACTAATTGTCAGTATTAGTTTATAGTGAAATCGATGCTAAAAAATTGACTACAAAATGAAAAACACATTTTTGGGATTGGTTTTTTAAAAAACGACACTGAGAAGCTTATTTATAACACCACATTTATAAAATTAAGTTAAAAACAGACATCAAAAATGAAAAAAACCGCCACTAAAATATGTTTTCACACTAATGAGTTTTCTATAATTGCATTGCTGAATAAGAAATTTATTAATTTAGAAAGGGTTTTCATTTATAAAATTCTACATCATTTAAAATATCAATATAAGGGCTTATAGATTCACCCAAAAGTTTTATTCATAAGATTGATTAATTATTATGAATTGGAGTTTAGGATATGGTGGTTCCACAACAGGGGCTGGGTAATGCCCGAGTTTGAATGATCACAATAAATAAAAAATTCATTATTATTCAAATTAATTATATTAAGAGTTGAATTTATTTAATTAATGTATCCACAAGTTATTAAGTGAATATAAGGAAAAATATTTTATAAATGAATATTAAATTTTCAAGGTTGTGGGAATAAAATCCCATTAGATGTTTTTTAATATATTGGGATTTCTGTGTTTGTTGAAGCTGTTGGTTGGAAATGTTCTTGTGTTTTTCCTTGAGAAGGATTTGAAGAAGGTGTATCATTTTTCTATGAAGTCAGATCACTAACCGTGAGGTCAAGAATGAAAACAGTGAGGTCCAATACATGGACTGTGAGGCTGAGTTCATGGAAACCACAAAAGAAGTTTATAGTTGATGGACCATGAGGTTCAATATGTAGAATAAAAAGTAAGTCCATGAAGTAACAAATTTAGTACGAAGTCATAATATGGTAATTTTTAATCCACAATGAAGTAGATTATGCAATTGTAAGGTGATATTTTTTTGACAACCATAACTTTTTTCCATGTATCACGAGGTCAAGATCACGGTTAGGCATTCAAAAAGTAGAGGAGTATGCAATGAAGAGTTTTTTTAATGGGATAAATAATAACTATGATTAGAATATTTATCATAGGTATTTTATAATAAAATTACACCTCATCACCCCATTAGATAAATATAATTCTATAATAAAGCATCATCATTGGAGAAGTTTGGTTAAGTCCAAGTGTTTTTTTGTGAAGAAGGGAGTCTATCCGTGAGGTAGGAGTAAACATAGGGGAGTATATAGAAGTCTATATATGAGATTAGAGTACGTAGAGAAGAATGTGTAGAACAGTACGTAGAGGAGTAGTTCACTAAGATTTTTTGTGAAGTAGGAGTATACGGGGAAGATCACATATGACGTTTCATGAAGTCAGAGTTCATGGTGAATGATGTTTGTTAAAGGTAGTATTTTATGATTAGCATTCTATGAATTCATGTATGTATTGAATAATATTTTATGAATTCAAGTACATAGAATAGTGGATTTTATCTCTTTGATGAAAACTATGATTCAAGTGACACCCATATCTGTGTGAACAAAATTAAAGAAGATGTAGAACATTAGAAGTTTATTTTAGAGGAGAAATGCATTCAATTCAGTAGAGAAATTTATAATATTTCACATTGGGGATGGTTATAAATTATAGGGAAAGTGAGTCTACTCCAAAAATAATAACAACAATGTGCTATAGTGAATTCAGGTACATTGTAACATAACCATTGTATACACCTTAGACTAGATTTTTTATGGTGAACCATAAGAAATATTTGTGAATTTTACATGAATTTATTTTTGAATGTATATATTTATATGAGAAGAATCATGAAGTGAGTTTTGTTTAATAAAGAAACTGTAATATCCTCTTTTTTATAAATTCGTTTTGGTTTTAATTCATAAGTATTTTTTTGTGAAAATTTAAAATTTTCAATTAAATCCTTACCCTTATAGATGTAACAGGGCTTGTGTAAAGGTAAAATGATTCTACCTATATAAAAGGTGATTTTTAGAAGTTTCATATAGGTAACATAGAGTTTTTAAAGGCTACACAGAGGTGACTTCCTTTATCCATGGGTCATATATGTGTATAACCTTATTTCTATATGTTTATAAAGGGTAAATCCTTATTTACATGAGTTTTTTAAAGTTAAACTAAGTAAGGGGAGTTTTTAGCCATTGTATAAAATTATTCCTAAGTTTCCAATGGATACATTTGGGTAAAAAAACCCAGTTTAATGATAAATATGAGTTGTATAAAGGTAACTCTAATTTTCTAAAGGTTGTGTAAGGGTAAAATCCTAACCTCATGTTAAATCCATGGGTTATGTAAGGGTAAAACCATGTTACACTTATAAAGTTCTCCTTTTTAGAAAAAATAGTTTTTGTCTTCATTTTTACTTTTATTCTTCGAAAATGAAACTCAAATGAATTTTGAATATTTTTAATGCCTAAAATTATAAAAATTAATCTTATTGTATCATTTAAAGTTTTTTAATTCTTTTATGGAAAAATTTTAACACTCCACATTCAAGATTATAATAAAATACAAATTAAATGATGAATTTAATTTTGGGTTTTTAATGATGTTAACCAGAATGTAGAATGATTTCTTATAAAATAACAGTTGTTTTATGCCTTAGAATTAGTTTTTCCCTTATGTTCATGAAACCATGAACTTCTTCATCCGAGATATTTGAATTATTTTTTGAGTTCTCCTTCTGATTTATAAGCATGGAAGAACATTATCTCTGTAGAGACCCGTATCCTGACGTACATGGACATTACATTACATTTGCGGAATACTTAGTACATAACAAAAACACACACTAAAGGATCGTAATAGTTTAGTGTCTTTGGAAACTCGGAACGTAATCTTCTAATCATGGTGAAAGTTCTTCAATATCTCCCATAAAGGTCATCCCTTTTTTTTACCTAAAACCTTTCTTTATATCCTGGGGAAAAGAAAACATAAAAGGGTGAGCTCAAATGCTCAGCAAGGGCAATAAAGGAAATAAAAATCATATCATATCTTTTTGAAAATCATAACCTGCAAAAGAGATCATAAAATCTTAATAAATCATAGAAGTGAAAATGAGATCCTCATAATCATAACATGAAACTTGAAACTTTGTGGCATGCACACATAATCATGGAAAATCATTTCTTGTTAGTCATGACTCATTGCCAAGACTATCTTAGTGGACAAAGTCCCTTTCTGAACCGAGTTCACTCCTCGTTTCAGTCCTGTATCACTGAACCGAAATAACCTTCCGTTCCAGCCATGTCTATCTCATGAGATATAAAATCATTACCCAATGCATTGGAGGGAGATATAGGTCCCACCCATCTCTTAATGAATCCTTTCTTATGTGTGCCACAAAATCATAAATCACAAATCATTGCATAACCCATGTAACAAAAATGGAATTCTTAAACAACATGACATCATAAAACCATTCATATAAGATAAAGGAATTCATAAACATATTTCCATCACAACATAGTCAAATCAATGTAAAAATATGGATAGAAATAGAACCCTTTATTATCTTAGATGGAAAATAATTTTGATAAAACAATTGAATTGAATTCTTGAGGAAAATATCCTTTCTTCTTCAAAATCAATTTCTTTTCACAAAACATCATGCAATTTTAAAAGAAAAAGATTTTATTGAAAATATTCATGAAATATTTTGGAGGAAGGTTCATGAAAATAAGGCTTTATAAAACCGTAAAAATCCGTTCGTGCCGTATAAGTTAAAAAAAACATTCTTCGTACTTTTGTCGGAAAAGTCAAAAAGTACCTCGTACGAAAAACGAAAAAAGATTCCTTTCATATCCTTTACTAAAAACTCATAGAAGGGTAAAATTGGATTTAAACAATTGTAGGTGGATGGAAATAATATTACATATTGAGGGAACATGGATGTGGATGATAAAATACACCCCAGTAAATACTTACGAATAAACAATCTCGGATAAAAATGAGATTGTGATATTTCCCTTACCTTAGGTCCGACTTGCTTTGTAAGTGTCCGAACCTCCTGTATAATGATTTAAATCATGTTATTGACTTATTACAGAATCATATTCATTGTTATGATATCATATATGGTTCACTTATGACATTATATTACCCGTTCTTTTGTAAATTCCATGTTAAAGAAGCGTTTTGGGTAAAATCGTTTCATTTATCGTAGGTGTTTTGACTTGTTTGTTCTTGACATAATTATTACTTATATCATGATTTACTTACTTCCAGAATATAAAATATGATTTATATATCATATATATTCAGTATATATATATAATATGTAGATAAATAAAATGAAAAACACCGTTCATGGAGACGGTAGTCCGTACGTACGCATGAACGCTGTTTTTCTTTCCTTATTGTCTTGAAATGGAAGTAAGTAGATGACATACATATGTATATATATAAATAAATCCAGTAGCTTTATAATGTCATATATTTCATTATTATGTCTTATATATACATTATAATCATTCTTAAATGGTTAACATGGAGAATGAATCTCATCGCGTCGTGGAGACGGTATTCCGTACGTACGCACACGCGGTGATTTCTTTTTCCGTAGGATGGAGAGATGGTGAAATAGGGTTGTTTCATACTTATAATAACATATCAGTATATGAGTGATACTGATGTTATTACTTCATAATGAAACAACCTAAGAAGAAGAAGTGGAAGAAGAAATAAAGATGAAAGAATTGGTAACGATAATTACCTCTTCTTTGAAGTGCCTCTTTGAGACCTCCTCTTAGGGCACTAGAATTGGTCTTTGAGGAAGACCAGAACCTCTAGGATGTTGCTAGGGAAGTGGAGAAGAGATTTTGGCAGAGGTTGGACGAGCTTGAGTTCTCAAATTGGTGTGAGGAGGAGGGGGAGGAGGTGTCCTTTTATAGGGGAGGAGAGGGGCACCTTAGGAATATCTCAAAATATTATTTTATATTAAAGTCAAAATCGGTTTATAATGGTTCCAAAGGGTCTTATTTCGAAGCTAAAGTGGGGATGGGTCGAAATTATATCAACCAATAGAATTTAGACAAGTTTAGGATATTATTTTAACCTTATCAATTAGATTTAACTCTAAGTTAAATAATTTAACTTTTACCATGTCTTTTTGTTTTCTTTCACTATATGGTTAATACACTTACTATAACATGCCAAACGAACCCCAAATTGTTTATTATTAATATATATATCCTTATCTAAGTCATTTGGCCGAACCTTAGATTTTTAGGAATACAATAACAATTAATAATATAATATTTGATTTAAAAACTATTTTGTGTCAATTTTGACACTATTTGATATATGATTTTTGTAAAAGTCATAACAGAATTTAATGTTCGAACCAAGTTGATTAAATCAACATTAATATATCATAGTAACCTAGAAAAGTAGTGGAATGCATAAAAAAGCTCAAATTACATTTATTTTGGTGTTTATAATATCAATTATGTCAATATTTCATTAATAAGATAATTACTGCATCATCGTTGTGTCATAAATAAATTAAATTATTTGATGTCTAAAAATTACAAATAAAATACCATCAGGTAGGAAATCTTTTTAGCTTTCTAATGAATATTTACAATCGAATTTATCTTATGTATAACCCCATATTAAAAATGATTTACTTATTAAACTTTGATTTTAACTATTTTAACCTTTCTTTAAATAAATTAATAATAAATGTCCTAATCTAATCCATGTGGGCCTAATTGGTCATATTTTATTCCTAAGTTTGTTTTTGGTCGAATTACACTTGTACAATAGAATTAGGACATGTGTTAGGGTAATAGTAATATCATATTTACCCTTAGTTACCCTATTTACTATTAACCGCGGTAAAAAAAGTAAAAAGTTACTATTCACCAAAAAATTATTTTCATCTCATTGAACCACATTTTAGTCCTTGATATTAACCGTGTCTCTCGGATTTTCGAAATTCCATTCACAGAAGCGGCAAAATTAAGTTTTATGAAAAATTCAGTTTTTTTTTAACTACCACTTAGTAGTTTCACTATTCATCAAAAATTGATGTTTTTCAGAACAATGCCAAAATTTCATCCTAAGCTATATTTCATATTCCGAATTCAAAAATGAAATCTATTTTACCAAATTCATAACATAGAAGTTGCATTAATTAATTTTATAATTAAATCCCGCTGTTAAAATAAATAGCGTGTTTTTAGGAAACAATATATATCAAAAGATTGACACTTGATTATGTCTGGTTTAAATGTGAAATTACAACCAATGACCAACAATGTATTAAATTGTAAAAATATATTCTAAATATACTTTAAAACCACTCAAATTAATAATTTATCACTATTAATTATTTCGATTAAAAAAGTTGTTTTTAATTATAATTTAGTAATTTTCACTATTCATCAGAATATGAAAGTTATCCGAAAAGTACCAAAATTTCACCTTAGGCTAAATTCGATACTCCGAATCCAAGAATGAAGTTCATTTTGAAAAATAAGATTTACAGAATTTTAAAAAGTGGTTATTACTATTCATAACGGCTAGTTTTAATAATATTTTAATAGCACATCGTTGTTTAGTGAAACTCGGTATTGCGTATTACACACGCTATCGAGGAAGGTCGCGATTGCGTGTAATGCAAGGCAAGACAAGGATGCGTGTTGTGCAAGCTCCTTTTGGTGTAGCGTACCACACAAGACATTAATAAAATTAAAAAGAATATTTTTTTATAAAATCTTGGGCTGTTACATTCTACCCCCCTTAAAATGAATTTCGCCCTCGAAATTCGTCGGGGTTATAAATGGTTTACTATTCGAAAGTTTCTTTAATAGAAACCCACATCGTAAAAAGGAATACCAAAACTTGGCTTTAAAAACTAAAGTATGAAATGTAACGATTACCCAAATAAATTAATCACTGGGTTTCCACATAGGTGAAAATATGGATATGGAAGAGAAATCTAACCATCATGTTCTGATGGAGAGTGGTAGAGAACATGGCTATGGAAAAGCCAGTAATCACAAATCCATAAATTTGTGACGATCTAAGGTACCATCTGATTCATCAAGTATAAGAGAACTAGGACAACATTTTTGGTTTTCAAGATCATTTCCCTAAAGTTAAAGAATTTGAATTAGAATAAATACTTACTTTATTTTGGTACAATCTCACTGTTGTTCGTGTCATTAACAATTTCTACTTCATCTCTTAAATAAATGAAGTTGAATTTGTTATTCGTGAAGTGTTAGCAGATCATGTGATAGAATGACGGGTCATTCCATCTGTCTCAAAAGGTTAGCAAAATTTATATAAATAAGTCGATCTATAGTGGGATTAATCATATATGGTTCCTAAAATGGGCTTATACTTCATATATTATACTGCTTAATATAATAAAACTAGTTTCTAATAAACAGGGACTTCCTGTAGGCCAGTGGTAGGCGATAAAGGCCAGTCGCACTTCGGTTGTGGGTTCGATTCCTACAGCCTTGTACGAAGCGATGGGCTGTTGCCCGTCCTGCAGGTTGTCCTTTTTCTAAAACTACGTTACTATAACATCCCATCAATAATATCGAAAATCTTCTATCCTTAAACAATACTAACTTATGTCCAACATAATCCAGTCTAATCTTTAGGCTTATACATAATACTGCAGTCCACTCTCATAATATAGTGACAACGATTACCAGAGATTTAATACCATCGTTGATCCTCATATATCATAAGATATATCTTGTTGGTCACATTCCAAACATTCAAAGGCCTTAATCTTGTACTCTCTTGAATACCCATTGAACCTTATTGAAAACATGAATTCTATTAAAAGTTAACTCTTTCCACATAACCCTCAAAATTCTATATACTCAAACCATGATATCACTTAGTCCTTATATCAATCATGAGCTCATGAATACTATTAAACATTTCATTATGCGCATATCATCTTATTTCCAAAAAAAAAATATCTCAATCACTTTGAATACTATATCAATAAATATTGCAATACTCAATGATACAACATTATTTTGGAATCCCATTACATAAACACTTAATCATTCCACCACATCGTTGTCATATCCAACATTGCCAATAGTGATCGCATGTGATTTCCCTTTGTCCTTTGCCTTCAGTGGTTGCTCACGTTGATCATCACTAACCCTTGGATTAGGGCAATTATTAGCATAATGCCCCATTTCCTTGCACTTGAAGCATTGAAGTGTTGGTGGTGCGTTCTCTGCAGTGTTCGCTTTATTCACATCATTAGAAACCCTTTTTCCATTACTTCGACACTCAGCTGCTCGATGACCTTCTTTTCCACACTTAAAACATTTTCTAGTCCCTTTAAGACAATCTCCACCATGCTTCTTTCCACACTTTGTGCATAAGGAAACATTCATCTTCTTTTCACCATTATTCTGAGATTTCTCCTTGAACTCCATCTTTCGTTTCTTGTCAAAACCATGAGATGGATATGTAACACCAACTTCCATTTCTACCTTGATAGCACAACGCACAATTTCTTCATAGCTACTGAAGTCTCTTATAGCTAATGCCCTTCGAAGACTTGGTTTTAAGCCACTGAAAAATCGATCAACTTTACTTTCAGGTTGGATGATAATACCAGAAGCATACCTTGCAAGTCTTGTAAAATTTGCTTCATAGGTACCAACAGATTCATCGTCCCTTTGCTTCAGTTCAAGAAACTCTTTCTCCATCTTTGTTCGAAGAATACGAGGGAAGTACTTACAGAAAAACAAGTTCTTGAACTCGTCCCATTCCATGGACTCAATTTCATCTCTTGGCCTCGTATTCTTGATAAGATTCCACCATTGATCAGCTTCACCTTCCAAACGATATACTGCTAAGATGACTTTATCATGTTCAGAACATTGAAGAACTGAAAATATCTTTTCAGTAGTACTGATCCATTGTTCAGCCACAAGTGGATCAGAAGACCCACTGAAAGAAGGTGGACGTTGCCTCATGAAGGACTCAATAGAATATTGTTCCCTTCTATGCTCATTTGGAAGTCCAGAATGATTCATAGCTTGTGTAAGTATAGCAATAAGATTTTGCACTCCATCTCCCATAACATTTGTTTGTTCAGGAGGGCAATCATTGCATTGTCCATTGCATTGATCAACACGGTTCCTTCGGGTTCCAGCCATCGTCTAAAACCCAAAAAGAATACTGTGAGAGGCAAAAATCATGCTAGGGAAAACAACATAATAAAGGGGGAGTACCTTCAATATCCAACATCTTAGGTTTAATTCTATGATCGTTAGCGTAATTCTATTACTATAACCTATACGTATACTTATCCCTAGGGACATCCCTAGACATACCTTAGAAATATCTCTAGGGATCTCACTAACGTTTTCGCATCCTAGTTTCCAAAGGTTGACTAAACCTTTCCTCTGATACCAACTGTAGAGACCCGTATCCTGACGTACATGGACATTACATTACATTTGCGGAATACTTAGTACATAACAAAAACACACACTAAAGGATCGTAATAGTTTAGTGTCTTTGGAAACTCGGAACGTAATCTTCTAATCATGGTGAAAGTTCTTCAATATCTCCCATAAAGGTCATCCCTTTTTTTTACCTAAAACCTTTATTTATATCCTGGGGAAAAGAAAACATAAAAGGGTGAGCTCAAATGCTCAGCAAGGGCAATAAAGGAAATAAAAATCATATCATATCTTTTTGAAAATCATAACCTGCAAAAGAGATCATAAAATCTTAATAAATCATAGAAGTGAAAATGAGATCCTCATAATCACAACATGAAACTTGAAACTTTGTGGCATGCACACATAATCATGGAAAATCATTTCTTGTTAGTCATGACTCATTGCCAAGACTATCTTAGTGGACAAAGTCCCTTTCTGAACCGAGTTCACTCCTCGTTTCAGTCCTGTATCACTGAACCGAAATAACCTTCCGTTCCAGCCATGTCTATCTCATGAGATATAAAATCATTACCCAATTCATTGGAGGGAGATATAGGTCCCACCCATCTCTTAATGAATCCTTTCTTATGTGTGCCACAAAATCATAAATCATAAAACATTGCATAACCCATGTAACAAAAATGGAATTCTTAAACAACATGACATCATAAAACCATTCATATAAGATAAAGGAATTCATAAACATATTTCCATCACAACATATTCAAATCAATGTAAAAATATGGATAGAAATAGAACCCTTTATTATCTTAGATGGAAAATAATTTTGATAAAACAATTGAATTGAATTCTTGAGGAAAATATCCTTTCTTCTTCAAAATCAATTTCTTTTCACAAAACATCATGCAATTTTAAAAGAAAAAGATTTTATTGAAAATATTCATGAAATATTTTGGAGGAAGGTTCATGAAAATAAGGCTTTATAAAACCGTAAAAATCCGTTCGTGCCGTATAAGTTAAAAAAAACATTCTTCGTACTTTTGTCGGAAAAGTCAAAAAGTACCTCGTACGAAAAACGAAAAAAGATTCCTTTCATATCCTTTACTAAAAACTCATAGAAGGGTAAAATTGGATTTAAAAAATTGTAGGTGGATGGAAATAATATTACATATTGAGGGAACATGGATGTGGATGATAAAATACACCCCAGTAAATACTTACGAATAAACAATCTCGGATAAAAATGAGATTGTGATATTTCCCTTACCTTAGATCCGACTTGCTTTGTAAGTGTCCGAACCTCCTGTATAATGATTTAAATCATGTTATTGACTTATTACAGAATCATATTAATTGTTATGATATCATATATGGTTCACTTATGACATTATATTACCCGTTCTTTTGTAAATTCCATGTTAAAGAAGCGTTTTGGGTAAAATCGTTTCATTTATCGTAGGTGTTTTGACTTGTTTGTTCTTGACATAATTATTACTTATATCATGATTTACTTACTTCCAGAATATAAAATATGATTTATATATCATATATATTCAGTATATATATAATAGGTAGATAAATAAAATGAAAAACACCGTTCATGGAGACGGTAGTCCGTACGTACGCATGAACGCTGTTTTTCTTTCCTTATTGTCTTGAAATGGAAGTAAGTAGATGACATACATATGTATATATATAAATAAATCCAGTAGCTTTATAATGTCATATATTTCATTATTATGTCTTATATATACATTATAATCATTCTTAAATGGTTAACATGGAGAATGAATCTCATCGCGTCGTGGAGACGGTATTCCGTACGTACGCACACGCGGTGATTTCTTTTTCCGTAGGATGGAGAGATGGTGAAATAGGGTTGTTTCATACTTATAATAACATATCAGTATATGAGTGATACTGATGTTATTACTTCATAATGAAACAACCTAAGAAGAAGAAGTGGAAGAAGAAATAAAGATGAAAGAATTGGTAACGATAATTACCTCTTCTTTGAAGTGCCTCTTTGAGACCTCCTCTTAGGGCACTAGAATTGGTCTTTGAGGAAGACCAGAACCTCTAGGATGTTGCTAGGGAAGTGGAGAAGAGATTTTGGCAGAGGTTGGCTGAGCTTGAGTGCTCAAATTGGTGTGAGAAGGAGGGGGAGGAGGTGTCCTTTTATAGGGGAGGAGAGGGGCACCTTAGGAATATCTCAAAATATTATTTTATATTAAAGTCAAAATCGGTTTATAATGGTTCCAAAGGGTCTTATTTAGAAGCTAAAGTGGGGATGGGTCGAAATTCTATCAACCAATAGAATTTAGACAAGTTTAGGATATTATTTTAACCTTATCAATTAGATTTAACTCTAAGTTAAATAATTTAACTTTTACCATGTCTTTTTGTTTTCTTTCACTATATGGTTAATACACTTACTATAACATGCCAAACGAACCCCAAATTGTTTATTATTAATATATATATCCTTATCTAAGTCATTTGGCCGAACCTTAGATTTTTAGGAATACAATAACAATTAATAATATAATATTTGATTTAAAAACTATTTTGTGTCAATTTTGACACTATTTGATATATGATTTTTGTAAAAGTCATAACAGAATTAAATGTTCGAACCAAGTTGATTAAATCAACATTAATATATCATAGTAACCTAGAAAAGTAGTGGAATTCATAAAAAATCTCAAATTACATTTATTTTGGTGTTTATAATATCAATTATGTCAATATTTCATTAATAAGATAATTACTGCATCATCGTTGTGTCATAAATAAATTAAATTATTTGATGTCTAAAAATTACAAATAAAATACCATCAGGTAGGAAATCTTTTTATCTTTCTAATGAATATTTACAATCGAATTTATCTTATGTATAACCCCATATTAAAAATGATTTACTTATTAAACTTTGATTTTAACTATTTTAACCTTTCTTTAAATAAATTAATAATAAATGTCCTAATCTAATCCATGTGGGCCTAATTGGTCATATTTTATTCCTAAGTTTGTTTTTGGTCGAATTACACTTGTACAATAGAATTAGGACATGTGTTAGGGTAATAGTAATATCATATTTACCCTTAGTTACCCTATTTACTATTAACCGCGGTAAAAAAAGTAAAAAGTTACTATTCACCAAAAAATTATTTTCATCTCATTGAACCACATTTTAGTCCTTGATATTAACCGTGTCTCTCGGATTTTCGAAATTCCATTCACAGAAGCGGCAAAATTAAGTTTTATGAAAAATTCAGTTTTTTTTTAACTACCACTTAGTAGTTTCACTATTCATCAAAAATTGATGTTTTTCAGAACAATGCCAAAATTTCATCCTAAGCTATATTTCATATTCCGAATTCAAAAATGAAATCTATTTTACCAAATTCATAACATAGAAGTTGCATTAATTAATTTTATAATTAAATCCCGCTGTTAAAATAAATAGCGTGTTTTTAGGAAACAATATATATCAAAAGATTGACACTTGATTATGTCTGGTTTAAATGTGAAATTACAACCAATGACCAACATTGTATTAAATTGTAAAAATATATTCTAAATATACTTTAAAACCACTCAAATTAATAATTTATCACTATTAATTATTTCGATTAAAAAAGTTGTTTTTAATTATAATTTAGTAATTTTCACTATTCATCAGAATATGAAAGTTATCCGAAAAGTACCAAAATTTCACCTTAGGCTAAATTCGATACTCCGAATCCAAGAATGAAGTTCATTTTGAAAAATAAGATTTACAGAATTTTAAAAAGTGGTTATTACTATTCATAACGGCTAGTTTTAATAATATTTTAATAGCACATCGTTGTTTAGTGAAACTCGGTATTGCGTATTACACACGCTATCGAGGAAGGTCGCGATTGCGTGTAATGCAAGGCAAGACAAGGATGCGTGTTGTGCAAGCTCCTTTTGGTGTAGCGTACCACACAAGACATTAATAAAATTAGAAAGAATATTTTTTTTATAAAATCTTGGGCTGTTACATTCTACCCCCCTTAAAATGAATTTCGCCCTCGAAATTCGTCGGGGTTATAAATGGTTTACTATTCGAAAGTTTCTTTAATAGAAACCCACATCGTAAAAAGGAATACCAAAACTTGGCTTTAAAAACTAAAGTATGAAATGTAACGATTACCCAAATAAATTAATCACTGGGTTTCCACATAGGTGAAAATATGGATATGGAAGAGAAATCTAACCATCATGTTCTGATGGAGAGTGGTAGAGAACATGGCTATGGAAAAGCCAGTAATCACAAATCCATAAATTTGTGACGATCTAAGGTACCATCTGATTCATCAAGTATAAGAGAACTAGGACAACATTTTTGGTTTTCAAGATCATTTCCCTAAAGTTAAAGAATTTGAATTAGAATAAATACTTACTTTATTTTGGTACAATCTCACTGTTGTTCGTGTCATTAACAATTTCTACTTCATCTCTTAAATAAATGAAGTTGAATTTGTTATTCGTGAAGTGTTAGCAGATCATGTGATAGAATGACGGGTCATTCCATCTGTCTCAAAAGGTTAGCAAAATTTATATACATAAGTCGATCTATAGTGGGATTAATCATATATGGTTCCTAAAATGGGCTTATACTTCATATATTATACTGCTTAATATAATAAAACTAGTTTCTAATAAACAGGGACTTCCTGTAGGCCAGTGGTAGGCGATAAAGGCCAGTCGCACTTCGGTTGTGGGTTCGATTCCTACAGCCTTGTACGAAGCGATGGGCTGTTGCCCGTCCTGCAGGTTGTCCTTTTTCTAAAACTACGTTACTATAACATCCCATCAATAATATCGAAAATCTTCTATCCTTAAACAATACTAACTTATGTCCAACATAATCCAGTCTAATCTTTAGGCTTATACATAATACTGCAGTCCACTCTCATAATATAGTGACAACGATTACCAGAGATTTAATACCATCATTGATCCTCATATATCATAAGATATATCTTGTTGGTCACATTCCAAACATTCAAAGGCCTTAATCTTGTACTCTCTTGAATACCCATTGAACCTTATTGAAAACATGAATTCTATTAAAAGTTAACTCTTTCCACATAACCCTCAAAATTCTATATACTCAAACCATGATATCACTTAGTCCTTATATCAATCATGAGCTCATGAATACTATTAAACATTTCATTATGCGCATATCATCTTATTTCCAAAAAAAAAATATCTCAATCACTTTGAATACTATATCAATAAATATTGCAATACTCAATGATACAACATTATTTTGGAATCCCATTACATAAACACTTAATCATTCCACCACATCGTTGTCATATCCAACATTGCCAATAGTGATCGCATGTGATTTCCCTTTGTCCTTTGCCTTCAGTGGTTGCTCACGTTGATCATCACTAACCCTTGGATTAGGGCAATTATTAGCATAATGCCCCATTTCCTTGCACTTGAAGCATTGAAGTGTTGGTGGTGCGTTCTCTGCAGTGTTCGCTTTATTCACATCATTAGAAACCCTTTTTCCATTACTTCGACACTCAGCTGCTCGATGACCTTCTTTTCCACACTTAAAACATTTTCTAGTCCCTTTAAGACAATCTCCACCATGCTTCTTTCCACACTTTGTGCATAAGGAAACATTCATCTTCTTTTCACCATTATTCTGAGATTTCTCCTTGAACTCCATCTTTCGTTTCTTGTCAAAACCATGAGATGGATATGTAACACCAACTTCCATTTCTACCTTGATAGCACAACGCACAATTTCTTCATAGCTACTGAAGTCTCTTATAGCTAATGCCCTTCGAAGACTTGGTTTTAAGCCACTGAAAAATCGATCAACTTTACTTTCAGGTTGGATGATAATACCAGAAGCATACCTTGCAAGTCTTGTAAAATTTGCTTCATAGGTACCAACAGATTCATCGTCCCTTTGCTTCAGTTCAAGAAACTCTTTCTCCATCTTTGTTCGAAGAATATGAGGGAAGTACTTACTGAAAAACAAGTTCTTGAACTCGTCCCATTCCATGGACTCAATTTCATCTCTTGGCCTCGTATTCTTGATAAGATTCCACCATTGATCAGCTTCACCTTCCAAACGATATACTGCTAAGATGACTTTATCATGTTCAGAACATTGAAGAACTGAAAATATCTTTTCAGTAGTACTGATCCATTGTTCAGCCACAAGTGGATCAGAAGACCCACTGAAAGAAGGTGGACGTTGCCTCATGAAGGACTCAATAGAATATTGTTCCCTTCTATGCTCATTTGGAAGTCCAGAATGATTCATAGCTTGTGTAAGTATAGCAATAAGATTTTGCACTCCATCTCCCATAACATTTGTTTGTTCAGGAGGGCAATCATTGCATTGTCCATTGCATTGATCAACACGGTTCCTTCGGGTTCCAGCCATCGTCTAAAACCCAAAAAGAATAGTGTGAGAGGCAAAAATCATGCTAGGGAAAACAACATAATAAAGGGGGAGTACCTTCAATATCCAACATCTTAGGTTTAATTCTATGATCGTTAGCGTAATTCTATTACTATAACCTATACGTATACTTATCCCTAGGGACATCCCTAGAAATACCTTAGAAATATCTCTAGGGATCTCACTAACGTTTTCGCATCCTAGTTTCCAAAGGTTGACTAAACCTTTCCTCTGATACCAACTGTAGAGACCTGTATCCTGACGTACATGGACATTACATTACATTTGCGGAATACTTAGTACATAACAAAAACACACACTAAAGGATCGTAATAGTTTAGTGTCTTTGGAAACTCGGAACGTAATCTTCTAATCATGGTGAAAGTTCTTCAATATCTCCCATAAAGGTCATCCCTTTTTTTTACCTAAAACCTTTATTTATATCCTGGGGAAAAGAAAACATAAAAGGGTGAGCTCAAATGCTCAGCAAGGGCAATAAAGGAAATAAAAATCATATCATATCTTTTTGAAAATCATAACCTGCAAAAGAGATCATAAAATCTTAATAAATCATAGAAGTGAAAATGAGATCCTCATAATCATAACATGAAACTTGAAACTTTGTGGCATGCACACATAATCATGGAAAATCATTTCTTGTTAGTCATGACTCATTGCCAAGACTATCTTAGTGGACAAAGTCCCTTTCTGAACCGAGTTCACTCCTCGTTTCAGTCCTGTATCACTGAACCGAAATAACCTTCCGTTCCAGCCATGTCTATCTCATGAGATATAAAATCATTACCCAATGCATTGGAGGGAGATATAGGAACCACCCATCTCTTAATGAATCCTTTCTTATGTGTGCCACAAAATCATAAATCATAAATCATTGCATAACCCATGTAACAAAAATGGAATTCTTAAACAACATGACATCATAAAACCATTCATATAAGATAAAGGAATTCATAAACATATTTCCATCACAACATAGTCAAATCAATGTAAAAATATGGATAGAAATAGAACCCTTTATTATCTTAGATGGAAAATAATTTTGATAAAACAATTGAATTGAATTCTTGAGGAAAATATCCTTTCTTCTTCAAAATCAATTTCTTTTCACAAAATATCATGCAATTTTAAAAGAAAAAGATTTTATTGAAAATATTCATGAAATATTTTGGAGGAAGGTTCATGAAAATAAGGCTTTATAAAACCGTAAAAATCCGTTCGTGCCGTATAAGTTAAAAAAAACATTCTTCATACTTTTGTCGGAAAAGTCAAAAAGTACCTCGTACGAAAAACGAAAAAAGATTCCTTTCATATCCTTTACTAAAAACTCATAGAAGGGTAAAATTGGATTTAAACAATTGTAGGTGGATGGAAATAATATTACATATTGAGGGAACATGGATGTGGATGATAAAATACACCCCAGTAAATACTTACAAATAAACAATCTCGGATAAAAATGAGATTGTGATATTTCCCTTACCTTAGGTCCGACTTGCTTTGTAAGTGTCCGAACCTCCTGTATAATGATTTAAATCATGTTATTGACTTATTACAGAATCATATTCATTGTTATGATATCATATATGGTTCACTTATGACATTATATTACCCGTTCTTTTGTAAATTCCATGTTAAAGAAGCGTTTTGGGTAAAATTGTTTCATTTATCGTAGGTGTTTTGACTTGTTTGTTCTTGACATAATTATTACTTATATCATGATTTACTTACTTCCATAATATAAAATATGATTTATATATCATATATATTCAGTATATATATATAATAGGTAGATAAATAAAATGAAAAACACCGTTCATGGAGACGGTAGTCCGTACATACGCATGAACGCTGTTTTTCTTTCCTTATTGTCTTGAAATGGAAGTAAGTAGATGACATACATATGTATATATATAAATAAATCCAGTAGCTTTATAATGTCATATATTTCATTATTATGTCTTATATATACATTATAATCATTCTTAAATGGTTAACATGGAGAATGAATCTCATCGCGTCGTGGAGACGGTATTCCGTACGTACGCACACGCGGTGATTTCTTTTTCCGTAGGATGGAGAGATGGTGAAATAGGGTTGTTTCATACTTATAATAACATATCAGTATATGAGTGATACTGATGTTATTACTTCATAATGAAACAACCTAAGAAGAAGAAGTGGAAGAAGAAATAAAGATGAAAGAATTGGTAACGATAATTACCTCTTCTTTGAAGTGCCTCTTTGAGACCTCCTCTTAGGGCACTAGAATTGGTCTTTGAGGAAGACCAGAACCTCTAGGATGTTTCTAGGGAAGTGGAGAAGAGATTTTGGCAGAGGTTGGCCGAGCTTGAGTGCTCAAATTGGTGTGAGGAGGAGGGGGAGGAGGTGTCCTTTTATAGGGGAGGAGAGGGGCACCTTAGGAATATCTCAAAATATTATTTTATATTAAAGTCAAAATCGGTTTATAATGGTTCCAAAGGGTCTTATTTCGAAGCTAAAGTGGGTATGGGTCTAAATTCTATCAACCAATAGAATTTAGACAAGTTTAGGATATTATTTTAACCTTATCAATTAGATTTAACTCTAAGTTAAATAATTTAACTTTTACCATGTCTTTTTGTTTTCTTTCACTATATGGTTAATACACTTACTATAACATGCCAAACGAACCCCAAATTGTTTATTATTAATATATATATCCTTATCTAAGTCATTTGGCCGAACCTTAGATTTTTAGGAATACAATAACAATTAATAATATAATATTTGATTTAAAAACTATTTTGTGTCAATTTTGACACTATTTGATATATGATTTTTGTAAAAGTCATAACAGAATTAAATGTTAGAACCAAGTTGATTAAATCAACATTAATATATCATAGTAACCTAGAAAAGTAGTGTAATTCATAAAAAATCTCAAATTACATTTATTTTGGTGTTTATAATATCAATTATGTCAATATTTCATTAATAAGATAATTACTGCATCATCGTTGTGTCATAAATAAATTAAATTATTTGATGTCTAAAAATTACAAATAAAATACCATCATGTAGGAAATCTTTTTAGCTTTCTAATGAATATTTACAATCGAATTTATCTTATGTATAACCCCATATTAAAAATGATTTACTTATTAAACTTTGATTTTAACTATTTTAACCTTTCTTTAAATAAATTAATAATAAATGTCCTAATCTAATCCATGTGGGCCTAATTGGTCATATTTTATTCCTAAGTTTGTTTTTGGTCGGATTACACTTGTCCAATAGAATTAGGACATGTGTTAGGGTAATAGTAATATCATATTTACCCTTAGTTACCCTATTTACTATTAACCGCGGTAAAAAAAGTAAAAAGTTACTATTCACCAAAAAATTATTTTCATCTCATTGAACCACATTTTAGTCCTTGATATTAACCGTGTCTCTCGGATTTTCGAAATTCCATTCACAGAAGCGGCAAAATTAAGTTTTATGAAAAATTCAGTTTTTTTTTAACTACCACTTAGTAGTTTCACTATTCATCAAAAATTGATGTTTTTCAGAACAATGCCAAAATTTCATCCTAAGCTATATTTCATATTCCGAATTCAAAAATGAAATCTATTTTACCAAATTCATAACATAGAAGTTGCATTAATTAATTTTATAATTAAATCCCGCTGTTAAAATAAATAGCGTGTTTTTAGGAAACAATATATATCAAAAGATTGACACTTGATTATGTCTGGTTTAAATGTGAAATTACAACCAATGACCAACATTGTATTAAATTGTAAAAATATATTCTAAATATACTTTAAAACCACTCAAATTAATAATTTATCACTATTAATTATTTCGATTAAAAAAGTTGTTTTTAATTATAATTTAGTAATTTTCACTATTCATCAGAATATGAAAGTTATCCGAAAAGTACCAAAATTTCACCTTAGGCTAAATTCGATACTCCGAATCCAAGAATGAAGTTCATTTTGAAAAATAAGATTTACAGAATTTTAAAAAGTGGTTATTACTATTCATAACGGCTAGTTTTAATAATATTTTAATAGCACATCGTTGTTTAGTGAAACTCGGTATTGCGTATTACACACGCTATCGAGGAAGGTCGCGATTGCGTGTAATGCAAGGCAAGACAAGGATGCGTGTTGTGCAAGCTCCTTTTTGTGTAGCATACCACACAAGACATTAATAAAATTAAAAAGAATATTTTTTTTATAAAATCTTGGGCTGTTACAATCTCTCCTCAATTTCTAGGATTAGTTCTTTAAGAGAGATAAATTTTATGTTATAATTTTTATCTTCTCCTCTCTTTATTTCATGTAGAATTTTTGAAATAATAACCCATAATTATCAAATAATAATTATAAATAATTACCCCACGATCTTCTCATATTATTTGAGAGAGATGGAATATTATTGAATGCGGTTTTAAAATTTTCTCTGAGAAAGAAATTGATAACATGTTTTATGGATTAAATCAATAATTTTGGAAATTATCTTAGAGAGATAAAGTGTTATCACATGTGGTGTTTTTATATATTCTAGAAAAAAATAAATATAATTAGTTCCAGGAGTCCTTGGTGAGAAATTTGTACTAACTAATACGTAGACATGATTTTGGTGATGGTTCCTTGATGAAATTTGACATGGAAGTCAACAAAAATGTGGTAGGAAGTTACTTCCCAATTGGGGCTCTCATATAAACGTTTTTCCATGGTATAATTCTTGTGATGACATACATTGTTTGATAATTTTTAATTTTGATCGAATGTGGGCGTGTGTTTCCTATGAGACCTGTTAATGTTGCATGATTCCATGAGTATGCTTGTAGGCTGTTTGACCATGTCTTATAATCGATCACACATATTTTTTGTTTCTACTATTTACTCATGATGATATTATATTTTTTCCTTTAATGACTTACCCTGTTGTGTGCATTACCATTCATTGGAGGCTATTCTTGGTATTTAGGATAAGTGGATTGTAGTGTGATGATGATCCTTTAGAGGGGGAATGTGAACAACTTGCGATGATGACAATGATTGACCTAAGAATAGGGTATGGTCATGATGGCTTGAGGGCCTAGACTGAGGAAACAATATTAGGGGAATAATGGCTTGGAGGCCTCACTTGAGGCATAAATGAGGGACGAGGGCCTAGAGTATTGACCCATGATGGAGTTGAGATATGATATTATTGGGGAATGATTTGACTCAATTACTTGAGACTTCCAATAGATATTATTATTATCATTGTGACTGGTTCTTTCTCACTTATGAAATCCTACAACTATTCTTATAGTATGAATTTAAAGTATGTATGGCTAGGGGTTATGACATCTTGGCTAGAAGACGACCACTCATTATATGATTGTATTATTATTATGCCTATTTTTCCATTTATTATTTTCTTATCAAAAAATTGTTATACATCTTCACATTTTTTAAGGACACATTGGTGGAACCTACTAGGTTTTATTACTCACACCCTGTATAGAAATTTTGATGCACATGCAGAATTCATATATAGGGATCTATGAAAGGGAAAGTGTCCCATATAATATGGTTGAACTATGGAGAAAAGAGTTGAGAGAAATATGAGGACATACTCGAGATGAAAAAATTGTTTGTTTATTTATTTACCACTATTCACATTCAGTTTGGTTTAACTTACCTCTTTAGGAGCACATTTATTTATTATGTAACATGTATTCCATCTATTATTATTTATTTCTAGATGTCACTTTGGGATGTCATATTTTATTTATTATTATTTTTGAAAGGAAATGACACTGAAGGTATAATATCCCTATATATGGACTTATACCCTCACTACCAGTCGATAACCTCTCACATACAGGGAGGCACACATCATATCAGGTGGAACTTCAGCTTGGACCCAGTGGTTTGGGTTGGGGAGTTATAAAATGGTATCAGAGCATAGTTTTCTCCTTTTTTGACCAACCAGTGACATGGTAGAAAAGAGATAGGCTCTATGGGACTTTGGTTGGGAATTTTCCATAACCTGGCTAGGACATATGTAAAGGGCCTTCAATTTATCATTGACAAGATTTATACTACTGTTTTATAAGATTTGGGTGCATTCAGGCATTATGGCTAGTCATGTAGGATCAAATTCCATATATATATATATAACATTATAATATATATATATATATATATATATATATATATATATATTATCTGTTGTGTTCTATATAATAGTTCTTTAATTTAATTCCTTATTGTGTTATATCTATTAAAATAGAATTGTATTTTTTTGTTTGAGTGATATGTCTATTTTCCCATGTTGTTGTGATATATCTATGATAGCATTAATTAGTTGAACCTAAGTATGCTGTTATGTTTTTATATATATGTGGCTATGAGTGATGTAGAGGGATGGATACCATGGTTATTTCTAAGAGTTATATACCTTTGGTTATGGGTAGACTCCTTGGAGGACCTTTGTGTGATCCCATAGACTGATTATGATATGTCATAACATCTTTAGATGTTCTAAATTTTTCCTTATCATTTAAGATAATTCCTCCTCGACATAGTCTTTGGGACTGCTTGAAAAGTGGGGCTCGAATACTCCCACAAGGGAGGATGTTACTTCTCTACCACTAGATGTGTAGGAGTATGTGGCTGACCATTCTACCAAACCCCCTTTATGTTTTAGGTAGCATGACCTCTTTATCAAGAAGTCTTTCTCTTAGTTCCTTCACTAGGAATAAGATTTCAAAAACTATGGTGGAATATGTTATGAATCTGAAATTTATCATTATATATCATTATAGGGAATAAAAGTTCCTTATTATTAGGAGGAATTGGTTGATTCATTGTGGGAATATTTAACATAGTAGAAACACTAAAGGATCGATAAGTCAAGCTAGTGGATTTTATGCTACCGGTGTTTCCCATTCCTTCATATTTTTATAAGTTATCACTGGTGTTAATTTATTGGTCTAGTTTTATTATGTGTTACTTACCCTACATACAACATTGGGAATGAAAGTGGACCATCTTTAGTGATTTTTTAAGTTACCTATTGTTATAGATAGTTATTGACATTTGTGAGCCTTCATGATTCTGAATATGACAAGCTTCGATGTGATTCTTAGCATGGACATGATGAATAGTTTCCAAGATCTCATTGATTACTATCGAAGAAAGGTATCATTTAAATCACCCAAGGGAGAGAATTCATTGATTTCTAATGAGTGGGAATTGATATTAGGCAGATTTGGTCCAAAATTGAGTTAACTTGGGATTATCATGGAACATATTACTGAAATGCCACTTTTGATGGGTTTAGTGGAAACTCCCTAATTATTTATTCTAGTAATAGATCTATATTAGGGAATAATTTTTAGATAAAATCTTAAGTCTTAATCTTGATAGATTATTTGACTTTGATATAGAGCACATGCCAGGTGTGAAACCCATTTCGATACCCCCTTATCATATAGTGTCAACTAAGTTGAAGGAAGTTAAGGTGTATCTTGAGGAATTGGAGTTTAATGGATTTATCTGAATGAGTACATCACTATGGGTTGAACCTATCCTATTCACCAAGAAGGTAGATGTTAGTATTTGAGTCCTTATATATTATTAAAATTATGAATATGTGATGATAATGAATAGATATCCTTTTCCCTAGATCAATGGTATTTTTTATCAGTTATGGGTAGCACAGTGGTTCTCAAAGATTTATCTTCAAATGAGATGTCACTAGTTATGGGTTGAAGAGGAGGGTATCCCTAAGATGAAATTTTAGAGTAGGTATGTTTTGTATGAGTACTTGGTGATTCCTTTCAAATTAATGATTGTGCCGATAGTGTCCATGGATTTTTTGAGAAAGATCTTCCACCCTTATATGGGATTGTTTGTCAACGACATCCTCATCCACTAACCAACCCCATGGCAGCATGTCATACATCTTGAGATAGTATTGAATACACTTCAAGAACATTATATTTATGCTATGATTTTGGAGTATAACTTTTCGATTTGATATTTGAAATTTATGGGGACTATGGTGCCCAAGACAGGTATATTCGTGGACCCTAATAAAGTGGAGACCGTGATTTTTTGAACATGTCCCCAAAAAAAGTTCAAGATCAAGAGAGTTTTTGGGTTATTAGGATAATACCGACATTTTATCTAGGAATTTTACTTATTATCAACACGCATGACTGCATTTACAAAGAAGGGAGTGAAGTTTCAGTGGTTAGACCAGTGTAAAAAGGCATTTCTTGAGTTGAAAAGGATACTGACTATAGATGCAGTGTTGATCCTTAATGAGCCTAGTATTTGATATGCTATGTACTATAATGAATTAGGAATTTGTTTTGGAGTGGTATTTATGTAAATGGAGCATGTAGTAGCTTATGGGTCACATCAGATATAACACTAGTGGGAAGAACTATCCTACCCACGATTTGGAGCTGGAATCCATGGTCCATGCTTTGAAGTGTTGGTGACACTACTTCATCGGTGAGCGGTTTGTTATCAACACTTACCAAAAGATCCTTTGCTATCTATTCACATAGTGGGACCTAAATCTGATTTAGAGGAATTGGGGAGAGTATCTACAAAAGTTTGAAATTATGATTTCTTATACACCAAGTTAAGGTAACATAATTGTAGATGATCTTAGCCATAATATACAGATAGCTATGAAGTATGGTGAATGACCATTAGAGGAACAATGATTCCTGATGATATTATTGAATTATTAGATGATTAATTCTTTTTAAGATAAATTATTGATGAATTGGGCCCCATTAGTGATAGAATCATCTCTTGTAGATTGGGTTAATATAACAAACCTAATTTTCTTACATGACTTTTACATTAAATTGAGAAAAACAACATAAAAGCATTATAATATAGGATCCAAGGGTTTAGTATCTCGAGAAAATTAGGATCATACATCACTTAATAATAATAAAACATAAAAAATTATTTAAAATTTTCTTCTTTATACTTACAATCTCATGTTATCCTTAGTACATATAGTCACCTGAGGATATACATCAAAGATAGGGGTGAGCTAAAAGCCCAGTAAGAGGATGAATAAGGACATTAATTAATAAAACATGGATGAGAATAATAATCATCATCATAACATAAGTATATTATAATAATCATAAAAATGAGTGGAAACTTTAGATAAATGCATGAAACATAAAAATGCATAAAAATGAACCATCATGTCTTAGTGGTCAAATATCACACATAGTTGCGAACAAAGCTAGCATCATGTTCATGCATAACATATGTTAATAATAATAAAATCATATATATGAACAAAAATAGCTTCAAGTTCATGAATATTACACATTATCTCATGGGATACATCACATTACCTAATGCATTGGAGGGCGATATAATTCTAGGCCCACCTGTTATATTATTACTTTTACATAATAATGCATTACGCATATAACATCCATAATCATGAAATAACCCATGGAAAGGAATGAGTTTACTAAGGATTTAATTAAGAATTAATTCAATAATAAACTTTGGGGCTACCAAAAGAAAAATTAAGATCACATTTGGTTTGGAAATCATCACTATTGAGCGAAGAAGAAATAACTCACGAGGAATCAAGATGTGTTTTAGAAAGAAGAGTTCTTTGGAAAATATTTATTTTTGTCCTAAAATAAAGTTTGGAAACATGAATATCCCAAAAAATAAAATGTAACAATAATGAAATGATATATAAGGAAAAGGAACATCCATACTAAAATCTAGTGTAAAAGAGGAAAAAACCCAAAGAAAGAGAGTTGGGTTTGAGAATCCCCATACCTTATGTACGAATGCGTTCTGAACTTATATTTAATATCATGTATAATAAAATTAGATTTATTAATTACTAAATTTAGAACATATTATATATTTATTTTATTTATTATAATTTTATTAAGTTCATTTATGGCTATTTTGACGAGTTATAAAGTTTAATTTCATCGTTCTATGAGTGTTCATTTTCTTGGTTTTCATGATCAGTTCACTTGTATACAAGTATGGAAATTAATTTAAAATGAGAATAACTATATATAATTAAAATAATATGTTTTAATGAACTTTTAGAAGTTTAAATGGTCTTATATACCATTTTTTTTCTGATATTAAGATTATTCATTAGATAAAACGTTAATGATAAACGTTTAGATTATTTTGGTGTTTTTTCAATCATCACGTACTAATTTTGTTTTATTGTTAAATATTATATATATAAATTAGTTATAGAACATAAAAAGTGTTATAATATAAAATTTATAATATTTTTAAACCATTATAAAGGTTTTATGTCTATACATGAGGTAATTAATGGAAAATGACAACATTTCATCCACGAAGGCAGTGAATCGAAACATCACGGGTGATGTTTTCATTTTTAGAATAAAAGGAGAAGACAAGATATTTAGTGATGGATATTACATAAACACAATAAAATTATATTATATATGTATTAATAGTGTTATCATGATTATTTTTATTGGGTAAGCGAGTAGAGGATAAGAAAAGAAAAGAAAATAAAAGAGAAAGAAGGAGGATTTTACCTCTTCAATATCATATCCTTGAGAACCTCCTTAAGGCACCTAGGATTGGTATTTTGTTGAGAAAAAAAAATCTTGGATATTTGGAAGATTATTGAGAAGGAAATTTTTTAGAATTTATTAACACCACAAGGCTTTGTAGGTGTGAGGAGAATAGGTGGTGAGGGGTGGTATTTATAGGGGAGGAGATGGTTTTTTTATTTTTTTTCATTAGTTTATTATTTTGGATCAAGAATATCAATAGTGTTGATTACCATGATTAAATACATCACAAATGGAATAATATTTTGATATAATAGTTATTATATCATCCGTTACTAAATAATTCATGTATTTTACTTAAAATGTTAAATACTATAAATTACCATATTTTACTATTCACAAAAATTCAACTATTTCCAAAAAATCCAAAAAAATAATCTTAAACATTTTTTGAAGTTTATATTTCAAAAATGGACTCCATTTTGTGAACATAATTTTCTAAATATGATAAATTCAATTATTAGTTAAAATTATCATTTATTTAAAAAATAATGATTTTAATATTCTAATATATTTTATGACACTTTAAAAAAATAATTAAGGCATAATAAAATTACCTTATAATTATAATGAAACAAAATTTTAATTTATGAATCTATTTTATGAAAATAAAATTTCTTTTAAATTATTATGTTAATTTTAAAATTTTAAATAAACATTTGTTTTTTACAAAATTATCAACTCTTAATTTTTCATTTCTAAAACATATATTTACTTATACTATGATATAATTAAATCATATTTTAATTTATTAGATACCAAAATTTTGTTTATAATTTCATAGATGAGGTTACCATTATATTGGCTAGATTACTATTCCTAATGGTCATGTTACTATTCCAATAGTCAGGTTACTATTCCATTGGTATATGCTCGATCCTTAATTTCTATAAAGATCAACTATTTCATTATTCATTTATGAGAATAATGTTTTTACTAGGTTATCTATTGTATGTATATGTTTTATACTATATAAAATGATTATAATAAGGGTAATTCCAAAGTTCTAGATTGTTACATTCTTCCCCCTTTTGAAAAATTTCCCTTGAAATTTCATTTTACATACTATGGTAAAAACAAGTGAGTGTATTTCTCCTTCATCGATTCCTATGGTTCCCATGTTTCCTCCTCATACTTATGGTTCCACCACAAAACTTTGACAAGTTGAGTCATATTGTTTTGTATAAATTAGTATCTATGGTCCAAGATCTTCATTGAATGCTCTTCATATGAGAGGTCATTCTCCAGTTGTACCACCTACCGATTTAATACATTTATAGGGTTAGGTATGTAATTCCTTAGGAGATATGCATGAAAGACATCAAGAACTTGATCCATATTTTTTGGAAGTGCAAGTCTATAGTCCACTGCTTCTATGTGATCAAGGATTTCAAATGGTCCAATGTACCTTGGGCTAAAATTCCCTTTCTTTTCAAACCACATGAATCTATTCCATGGTGACATTTTAAGGAATACTTTGTCTCTAGAATCGAACTCCAAGTCCCTTTGATTTTTTTCATCATAGATATTTTTATGACTATGAGAAACTTTGATATGTTGTTGGATATCTTGAACCTTCTCTATCACCTCTTGCACAATATTAGGTCCAAGTAGCTTTCCTTCGCCAACTTCATCCAAAAAATTTTGAGTTCTACATATCTTACTATATTGATCTTTATATTGATCCACAAGAATACTTGAGAAAAAGATATTTTTATATGAGAACTCAATCAATGGGAGTTGATGATCCCTTCCTCCTTTGTATTCTATTGAGTAGGCCCTCAGCATGTCCATGAGCATCTAAATAGTCTTTTTAGATTGGACATCAGTTTTGGGGTGATAGGCTATGCTAAAATTATATTTTGTACTAAAAAAATGTTGACAAAATTATCCAAAATTTAGATTTGAAACTTGGATTACGATCATAGATTATCAAAAGTAGAACTCCATGAATCCTCACAACTTCCTTAACATATATCTTTGGAAAAATAATGAAGAAGTCCATTATGTTGTTCTCCCATTTATACAAGGGTATATGAAATGGTTGAATCATATATTTGTACTTATATTAATTTTCTTTAACTTACTGACATACCAAACACTGTGAGATATACTCTATAATCTCCTTCTTCATGTTATCCCACCAAAATTATTCTCAAAGATCATGTTACATCTTGGTATTTCTAGGATGGCTTGAGAAATATGATCTATGTGCATTATCCAACAATTCATTCTTTATCTCATTTGATGAAGGCACAAAAAGCCTATTTCCAAATCTGATGGCACCATCCTCATTGATTTATAACTCATGTAGATTTCCCACCTTTACTACTTTCAACTTCTTTTGAAGCTCCAGATCATTCCTTTTTGGATCCTTGATCTTATATTGGATATATTATTGGGAAATAATTTGGGAAAGGTAGGATGTATTCCCCACCGTTATGATTTACAAATCCATTATTTTCATATCCAAGAAGATAAAGTCTATCTAAATTCTCATCATGGATAAGGTTGAAGGATATTTTCTACTAAGAGCATCAGCTACCATGTTCTCTTTTTCCAAATGGTAAGGAATCGAGCAATCATAGTCCTTTATTAGATCTAACCATACCCTTTTATACATGTTGAGTTTCTTATGTGTGAAAATATACTTTATAATCTTGTGATCGGTATATATTTCAAGCTACTCACCATAGAGATAGTGCCACTAAATTTTCAAGGTAAAAATCATATCCTATAGCTCTAGATAATGCATCAAATAGTTATTCTTATGTATTTTCAACTACTGCGAGGCGTAGGTTATCACTTTATCATTCTTCCCAAGTATACAACACAAGCCTTTTTTTGAAGTAGCACTATATATCACAAAACCTTCTTCACTTGTTGGTAGTGTGAGTATAGGTGTAGTGATTAACCTATTCTTGAGATCCTTGAAAATTTTCTTACATTCTTCCTTCCATACATACTTTACCCCTTTCCATGTCAACTTAGTTAGCGGTATATAAAATTATGAGAAATTTCTCACAACACATCGGTAGTACCTGACTAATCTAAGAACCCTACAGATTTATATGAGACTAGTAGTTATGGTCCATTGCTCAATTACCTTTTTCTTGGAAGTGTCTAAATATATTCCCTCACTTGTGATCATGTTCCCCAAAAGTATGACTTTCTGCATCCAAAAATCACACTCATTGAACTCGTCATACAATATCTCTTTATTTAATATTTCCAGCACAATCCTTAGATATCCTTCATATTCCTCCATTCACTTGGAGTAGATGAGAATATCATTTCTAAATACTTTCAAAAAAATTTCAAGGTAGTATCTAAAGAATCTATTCATCAAATACATGAATATTTATGGACAATTACTATTTATGAATGGAATCACTAGGAAATCATAATTACCATACCTTTTTTGAAAAGCAGTATTCTGAATATCTTACTTCATCACCTTTAATTGATGATATCCTAAAAAAAGATCCACCTTTGAGAAAAACTGAGTTCCTTACAGTTGATCAAACAAGTCATCAATCCTTGTAATATGATACTTTTTCTTTATGGTGATCTTATCGATCTCCTGGTAATCGATACATGACCACATTGATCCATAAATCTTCTTGATAAAGAGAACAGACATACCCCAAGGAGATGCACTAGGGCGTATGAGACCTTTGTCCAAGTTCTCTCAAACCTACTTATTTAAATCCTCCAGTTTTATTGGGGCCATCTTTTAGGGAAATTTTGATATAGGAGTGTCTCTAGGCATAAGTTCTATTTATAAATAAACCTCACGATCTAGGGTAAGTCCAGGTAACTCTTCACGAAACACATTAGTGTATTCCCTAAAAATGGTCATTTCCGTCTGGATGATACCTTTTTTTTTCACTCAATCATTTGAGATAGGTATGCCTCTCCACAGGGAATCAACACCCACACTATTTATGGATTTTCCAAAAGAGATTCATGGTCTTCCTTACATTTGTAGGAGATCATGGTTTAGTTTGAAATATGAAAAGATATTTCATTTTCCCCATAGTTTTTGTGTGATATATATAACAAGATCCAATCCATTATTGGTATAGAAAAAAATTCCACCAAGGGAAATGTTATGATATTCATTGGAAGAATATTACCATATACGCCAATGTGATAATGTTTTAACATGTGGTTTGAAATGATCACACCACTAGAGATTTTTTTTAAATTTATCTACTTGAATGTATCATGGCTTCAATTAAATAGTTCAAGAAAACTTATAGGATACAAAGGAATGCATATGACCAGAATCAAAAAATAAAATTTCCATTCTTGAGTGAATAGGAAGTGTACCATGTTTGAATTTTTTTCTTTCTGCAATTAAATAATAATTATGGCATAATTTTTCACTTGATTCTTTGGCTTTGGTGGCAGATAAAGATTATTACAATCAAAGAGTCTAGGTTTAGTGCACTAGTTTGAATAGTTCACTTTATCCCTACAGTTGGAGCATTAAACCATGGGGGGAGATATTCTTTCCTCCACCATGTTGGATAGCTTATTCATGTCTCTCTAACATTCATGATCTTGGAGGCCTTCTCTCCAACACTTGAAGCATTACTATGTCCCTTAAAGGAAATTCTAATGATGCTTCTTCCCAAATTTTTGATATGTGGGTAGTTAAGATTTATTTACAACTTTTTCATTAGATCTTTCTACTTTAAAATCAATCTTTTATTTCTTATCTCCATATACATGAGACCATTCTAAAAATTCCATCTCCACTTTGAGAGCACATTGAACAACTTATTTATAACTTCTAAAGTCTGAGACAACTAGACCCTTTTTAAGGTGTGGTTTTAAACCACTAAATAATATATCTATGTTTAAATAATTGTTTATAACAAAACTTTAGGTGAACCTTGCAAGCATTGTGATGTTTTTTTGTATGTTTTGACAGATTCTACTCCCTTTTTCTTCAACTCTATGAATTCTCTCTCCATATTTGTTCAAATAGTTCAAGGGAAATAATTTTTAATAAATATCTTTTTAAATTATTCCCACTCAATATCTTCTACTTCACCCTCCATCATGGTGTTCTTTATGAATGACCACCACTGATCAGCCTCTCCATATAAATGATATATAGCTAGAGTCACCCTCTTCTTATCAGAATGGTGGAGCATAGAAAATATATTCTCCATTTAGTTGACCCACTGTTCTATAATAAGTGGATATAAATATCCACTAATTATCATTGGTTGTTAATTCATAAAATATTTGACATCTGTTTTCTATCTATTAGGTGAATGTGGATGTTCTACCTGATTCTGGTTATTATTCATAGGAATAGATAGCTGGGTAAATATCTCCATGAACTTTTGAACTCCACCTCCCACGACATTGAGGATGTAATTCTAGAAATTGTTGCATTGGCTCTCACATGGGTTTTGGCCTTGTTTCTCCGGGTTCCCAAAATGTTCTAAAATAGAAAAGGTTTGAACAAAACATAAGTAAAAAAAATCATGAATAATTTATCCTTTTATTCTATTAGCACTAAAGAAATATCTTATGGTATTCCTATGTTAATTTTTTTATAAAAAAATATTCTTGAATATTTTCATATCCTTAGTATTATCATATGGGTTTTCACTAAAATTTTATAATCCTAATTCCCAAATTAATTGAACCATCCTCTAATACCAACTATAATGACCCTAATTTTCTTACAAGGCTTTTCCATCATTTTGAGAAAAATAACATAAAAAAATTACAATCGAGGATACAAGAGTTCAATATCTTGGGAAAATTAGGACTATACATCACATAAGCATAATAAAACATAAAATATTATTTAAAATCTTATTCTTTATCCTTATAATCTCACATTATTCATAGTATATTTAGTCACATGAGGATATAACTCAAATAGAGGAGTGATATAAAAGTTGAGTAAGAGGATGAATAAGGAAATGAATCCATAAAACATGGGTGAGAATAATCACCATCATCATAAAATAATCATAGGATATTTATTATAAACATTAGAGGAATATTTAGATAATGGAATGAAATGTGGAAATTCATAAAAATGAAACATCATGTCTTAGTGGTTAAATTCCACACATAGTTGTGAACAAAGCTTGCATAATGTTCACACATAACATATGTGAATAATCATAATATCATCATTTTAAAAAAATATTGCATCATGTTCATGCCTATTATACATTATATGATGAGATACACCACATTACCCAATTTATTAGAGGAAAATATAATTCCAGGCCCACCCATCACATCATAACATTTACATAATCATGCATGCCACATAGAACATATAACAATCATAAACATGAAATTACCCATGAAAAGGAATGGGTTTCATAAGGATTTTAGTTGGAATTCATACATGAATAAACTTTGTGTTTACCAAAAGAAAAAGGAAGATCATATTTGGTTTAGAAATCATCAATCTTGAGCGAAGAAGAAATAACTCAAGAGGAATCCTAATGTGTTTTGGAAAAGAGATTTCTTTTTGAATATCTTTATATTTTACATAAAATAATGTTTGGAACATGTATATCCCAAAAAATAAAATGTAATAATAATTATATTATATATAAGTAATATTAAATGAACATCCATACTGAAATTTTGTGTGAAAGATGGAAAATCCCAAAGAAAGAGATTTGGGTTCGAGAATCCCCTAGCCTTATGTAGGAATGCATTCTAATCTTGTATTGAATATACTATATAATCAAATTAGATTAATTAATTAATTAATTAAGAACCTATTATACATGTATTTGATTTATTATAATTTTATTAAGTTAATTTATGGCCATTTTGATGAGTTATAGAGTTCAATTCTGTTATTCTAGAAGTGTTTGTTTTATTGGTTTTCTTTATCGGTTCACTTGTATATAGGTATGGAAATTCGTGTAAAATGAGAATAATTTTATGGAATTTAATTTATATATTATAAATTAAATTACATAAGTTTAAGTGTTCTTATATAACAATTTTTATGATATGAGAATGATTCATTAGATAAAATGTTAACGATAAATGTTTAGACTATTTTGGCGGGTTTTTGATCATCACAGAATAGTTTTTATTATTATTCAATATTATGTATATATATTAGTTATAGAATATAAAAAATTTATAATATAAATTTTAAAATATGTTTTAACCATTATAATTGTTTTATTACCAGTCATGAAGTTGGTAATGGAAAATGAAAACTCATTGTCCACAAAGGCGTCGAGGCATATTACAGACAATGTCTTCATTTTTAGAATAAAAGGAGAAGAGAAGATATTTGATGATTGATAATTTATTAACACAATAAAATTATATTATATATGTAATAATAGAGTTATAATTCCTATTTGGATAGGTGAGGTGAGGATAAGATAATAAAATAAAAGAAAATAAAAGTGAAAGAAGGAGGATTTTACATCTTGAATATCTTCTCCTTAAGAACCTACTTAAGGCACATGGGTTTGGAATTTTGATGAGACCAGAAGCTCTTGGACATAGGGAAGAGGATTTGTAAGGAAATTTGGTAGAATTTAGTGAAGATACAAGGATTTGAAGGTGTGAGGAGAATATGTGGTGAGAGGTGGTATTTATAGGGGAGGAGAGGGGTCTTTTATGATTATTTTATTCATTAGTTAATTATTTTCTCTAAAAAACTATCAATAATGTTGATTCTCATGACTAAATAAAGTAATATGAAAGTATAGTTTTATATAATTGTACTTACATCATACATTAATTAATAATTCATGTATTTTTATTTAAACGTTAAATACCGTAAATTAACGTATTCCATTATTCATAAAAAATTCAATTATTTTAAAAAAATAAAAAAAATTCACACTAACCATTTTTTGATGTGTATATTTAAAAAATAAAATTCATTTTATGAAAATAATTTTCCAGATATATGAAATTATTTTTTAATTAAAATCACCATTAATTTAAAAAATACCAATTTTAATATTATAACAAATTTTATGACACTTTAAAAAATTAATTAAGGTCTCATAAAATTAAATTATAATTATAATAAAACCAAATTTTAATTTAGGAATATATTTTTTCAAATAAATTTTATTTTACATTATTATATTAATTATAAAATTGTAAATAAATATTTAGGTTTTACAAAAATATCTACTCTTAATTTATCATTTTTAAAACATTTTTTACTTATAATTATGATATAATTTTATTATATTTTCATTTAAAAGATACCTAAATTTTATTTATACTTTCATAGGTGAGGTTACTATTCTATTAACTAGAATACTCTTCCTAGTATTCATGTTACTATTCCAATGGTCAGGTTACTATTCCAACGGCCAGGTTACTATTCCATCAGTATAGGTTCTTTAATTTCTATAAATACCACTATTTTATTCTTCACTTATGAGAATAATGTTTTTAGTGGGTTCTCTATGTTATGTATGTGTTTTAAATAATGTAACTTGATTATAAGAAGGGAAATTCCATAGATAATATCCTGGGTTGTTTCACAAACTATGGTTAGTGCAGTTTGTTTTTTTTTCAAAGTGAACTGTATGTATGCTTAGAAAAATAAAGAAAGAAATGGTATAAAGGCGACTAGTTATACCACCCATAATTTTCTCTCGTGGCCTCACACTGATTAAAGTGGGATAATTTTAGTATATAATGTACTTTATCTTATAATTTTTTATTATGTTTCATGGCGGTGTCATGTAAGCGCCACCCCTTACCATGCGCTCCTCCCACATAGGGCATGCCACACTAGAAACCTCATTTCATATCTAGGTCACCCCAAATTAGGCTGGGTCATGTTTTTCTGTATCCTTTATCCTCGCCTATTTAGGACCAATAAGGGCCTAAAACCCCTACAGGGGGTTAACTATAACTCTATGCTTCCATGAAATTATGAAAAAATCATAATATTTTTTGAATAACACGATGAGTTTGGTAAAATTATTTTTAAGACTGCACAACAAATATTTTGTGAATTAAGTTTATTTAATTTAATTTTAATTCATAATTAATTCCCTTAATTATAATTAATTTCTAATTTAATATTTTTTCCAAGATTATTTCATGCCAACTGATTAGGAGCTTTTCCCGATCAATGTATGTCAGGATTTTCATTTATTTATTTGTTTAATTATTGAAATGTGAATGTTTGTAATAATTATTTAATAAAAAATGATCTATGTATCGTCTATAAACTTATAATATATATAAGGATTCATGTGTCTATTTGTACTCATATTTATATGTATCATTCACTATTGAGACCCCCTCACATACATGTGAGTATATATATAACAGATAGGATGAAATAAGATACAGATTGTACTGAGATGAGGCGAGGTTGAAGATGAGACTTTGATATATTGAATGGGGTGAGTGTTGAAGCTAAACTTAGGTATGAATAAAGGAGTTATACTTTGGTTCTATCTTGATTAATTTTACACTCATATGATAAACCCTTATAAAATCTCATGATCACATTATTTATTTATTTATATATCCATGGTTTAATATTATTACATTAGTGTTATTTATCAGTGATTTCATAAAATAATCAACAAGAATTTATAGATAAAATGAACATGCATGGTAAATTTTTTCAATTTAAATAATGTTTAAGTTGTGAGTGTGATCACATAGAAAGATATTTTTAAATAGAAAAGGATTTCATTCACTGAGAATAAATTAAAATACCTAAAAGTAAATATAAAGTTTCAAATGGATTGCATCACTTATGTTTGTAAAAAAACCATAGTACGAGGTGCTTGTTAACCATATTTGATGGTGCCTCATCATATCAGGGCATTATAATAAGTGTGGAGGATAAACTTTAAAAAAATTATATCAATGAAATTTTCATAGAAAGATTGGAGTAATTTTAAAGGAAAGTGTTGAGTAATGAATGGTTCCTATTTTTAGAAGATTAGAATCCCCTCAACTGATCAAGGAGTTGTGATTAAATGAAGTTGGCTATAACAAATCATACATTGAAACTATCTATATGGTGGTATAGACATATCTTGTACAATGAAGAGATATAATAAATAATCCTTGCCACTATAGTTATTATGCGATTGAGTATTCTGAATCTAGTAGTTGAGGAATACTAGGATTTGATAAAATGATTAATAGATATTTAATGTGTAATAATTGGTAATCATTATAAAAGTATTAATATTATTATATTTTATTTTATAGATAATGGAAAATAATACTATAGAAACACTACAATGAATAAATTAGAAAGAACCATCCTAAGCTACACGAGTTTCCAAGAGTAGTACATGAGCTTTCACATAGTAGTTTGATGTAAAAGAAAATTGTATGTGTTATATTCCCCATTACCTATTGATCCACATTAGGAAGAAAGTAAAGGAGTCAAGGATGCTTATAAAATATTCATGGATAACACATATTATGTTTACATTATAATTCTATCATTAATGTTCAAATAGTTACAAAGGCAACGCGAGGACATGGATGGTTATACCATGTTGTCTCATCTCATCTAAGTATGCTCGGAGAAAGTGAACCGATAGATTAATGAGATTATGATTTTAATAATCACATATAAATTTCAATAATAAATTATGGATGGTCCTCTTACACTCAAGATGATAGAGTAAATTTATGGATTAGATGAATTGGGATTCAAACCAAATCACGAACTTTTGATACATATCATTCTCTCATCCATATAACTGAGTTATGATAGCTTCATTAAGAATAATAAAATGAATATTATAGATAAATCAATTAAATATTTTTTGGGAATGGTTTTCCAAGAAGATAAGAAAAAAATTATAGAAAAAATATTTAGTTGTAATGGAGAATAAAAAAAATACAAGGAGAAAATGAAATTTGAAAGCTTATATCCAAATCCACATTCACATAATCCTTCTAAGAAACCAAAGATATGAAGTGAGATCATTGAACATGAGGTTATTTTCTTCTCATGTGGAAAGATATACCATTATAAGATAAATTTCAATTAATTAATGAAGAAGAAAACAAAGGCTTCTACTTTAGGTATATTAATCATTACATGTGATATTTCTATTTTACATCTTGGGTATTAGATATAATATGTGACTTACATAACTATTTACAAATAAAAAACCATGGAAGTTTAGAGAGATCAAAATAGTGAAGTAAATATTCAAGTTGTTGATAAATATTGAATCCAACATTAGTTAGATAAGACCCAAAAATCGTAATTCCAATAGGATATATTCTTGAATTTTAAAACTATTTTTATTTAAAGTGTATTACTAAAACATTATCTTGGGTCATGTTTAGAAACAATGAGTATTTATTTGAAACTTGAAATAAAGTTGTTATGGTATACTATGCTTAATTAATAGTTTAACTATTCCCTATATTGGAAATTAATGATGAATATAAACTACAGGACTCCATAATACTCGATTGTGGTGGGATAAATCTTGGTTAGGTAAATATAGATACATGTTTTAATGAGATCCTAATAAGGGTGTTTAGAATTTTTAGGATCTGAAATTATTAGGTATTAGAAAAAATTTATTATTAAGTATAATGACAAAGAAACATTAAGTACTAAAAGTGATATAACCACAAAGCTTTAAGAACTAGTCCAACAAGTGACTTTTGAAATATTTCATGTCGACGCTTGGGGAAAATACATATACTTTATGATATTAATTTATGAAATTTAAGGAATATAAGAGTAAATAAAGGAACATGTTTGGTTTAAACATATGAGATGCATAATTTTGGTGAGCCAAACTTTATCTTAACCAAGAATTCATCGATCATGAAAATTTATATTGTATTTATTTCTAAAATCACATTTAATTATTAATATTAGATCTATGATGTTAGTAAATGAAGGATAAATGATGAGTCTTACATGAATTCATTTATCTCTAAAATTTATAGAGTATTTTTTTTATAAAACCACATTTACCTATATAAGAAACAACAAATATGTAAGTACAAAGAGGATCAATTGTGGGACGTATAAGTCATGAAAAATATTCCATTATATTTTTTATAATATGTTTCAAATATAGTGGTATTAAACCTTAGAAATATTCCAATTATCATGTCAAATGGATTTTATAAGATTTATAGTATGAAATAAATCCATTATGTCATAAATCATGCGTTTGGATGAAAATAGTTTATTAATAAAAATTCAATAAGAAAACTTACATTATGAAAAAAACAATGTGAATATCCATAACTATCCTAATGTTTATATATGATATTATATAAATACCTATGATAGAAAATTTATAGTCAAGTGATAGACTATAGTTATATAAAAGGTTACAAACCTCTTTTTGAGATAGCGAGAGAGTGATAAACTTGGATAAAATCAAGGATTGATACTCACAAGTAGTTGTTATAGGATATAGTTACCTAAATGATTGTGGAAAAGTATTATTCCAAAGACACATACTATGTAGGAATATTAGAACAAATTGGTTAGTTTTATAATAAATATAATGGGTGATATGTTATACGTTAAGAATAATTAATCCTATAAGAAATTAGTGTAATTAAAATTTCTATGATTGTAAAGTTAAAATGAATTAAATGATATATTCCATGTATCAAAATAAAATTTTGTTTTTAGATAAGTTACTCTCGATGATGTGAAGATGTTCATGTGTATTCAATAGAAAAAAATGCATGGATGGTATAATCATAGAACCAATAATGATTTATTGGTTATGAATAATCATTATAATAAACTCTCTTAGAGTTATACTTATCATATAAAAATTATATGATCATTATATTGGGCATTGGATACCAAGACCACATTTCTTGGAAGGCTCTATATAATTTAACTAGAAAGGGTTGGTTACAACATAGAATGAAAATAAGGAATTCAAGTTGCAGATATCCATTTATAGATTAATACAAATATTGTGATCCTATAATATTTGTTTAAAACAAAAAATTTTCATGTGTGTATAAGAGGTTAGTGGGAGTGCCATAGTTTTCCTAGAAGAAAATATTGAGAACAAATGTAAAAAAGTTAATAGTCTTAAAGTTAGTTAAGACTAAAGATTGGATTAATGTATAAACCTAAGTTCTAGGAAGATGATCTAATGAGTTAAATATAAGGGTTTCTTTGACCAGGAAAAAGTATATAAATTAACATGGTATTGAGAAATAGAATAAGGAACAATTTGATAAATAATTGTTACCAATTTCACATAGAATAAATCTCTCCAAGAATGCATGTATGAGGCATATTAGGATATTAAAACCATGATTATTAATCTATATGATCCAGTGACGGATTTATCATATATTCCATGATATGTACTAGAAATGGTATTCCTATACATAAATTATGGTAGATAAATATTAGATAAACCTAGGATAAATACACATGAAATAGTCAGAACTATCTGATAGCTCTTGAGAAAGTACAAGGGATATGTACGTGGTACATATAGAGAAAGGAACACTAGTTATCGAGGGGAAAACGTTTTTATACAAATCAATTTGATCTTATACTGTAGTTATGATAAGAAAATGAAAAATAAAACCCCATTAAAGCTAGTGATATCCATCTCTATAAACACTGAGTATGATACAAATTATGATATAGTTAAAGAATTAGTATAAAACATATTCTTCTCAACTCTCAAGAGCAACTCGAACAGGTTTGGAGATTAGGTAATATTCTTTTTAAACCAGGTCTCCTTAGAATTTCAGATTGGGATGTCTCTTTTAATCCTCACACACATAGTAACTCTTTGGCACACGTATGGATTCGTATTCATGGTCTTAACTGGTTCTTTTGGCACCCTAAGATCTTAAATGACATAGCTTCCTGCATAGGTTCTCCCATTAAAATTCACCATAGAATGTTGAATGGAGACCTTAGACTTTTTGCAAGAATCATGGTTGAGGTGAATTTAGCTTCTGAACTGCCTTTGGTCATAAAATTCAATGCTCCCAACTATATAACTGATATCAGTGTAGAATATGAAAGGAAACCTCCTTTCTGTGAGGTCTGCAAATTGATAGGACACAATGTTGCTAACTGTAGAGTGGTTAGAAAGCAAGTTGACCCCCTATTGAAAATGATTGGAAAGAAACCAAATATAATAATAAAGGTAAAGCTATGATAGAGAAAACTGACCCACCTAATAACAAACATGATGTTTGGGTCATGAAATCTAATAGCTTTGCCTCCCTTGAGGGGAAATCATGGGGAAAATTAGTGGAAGAAGAAGAAAATATGGGGGCTGAAACTTCTAACAACTTGAAGGTAAATGGAACTACTATTGACAGCAATAAGCCCCCCACTTCCCCCCTTTTGACTCCTAATGACCCTGCACATAATGCCTATGCTTCGAAGATGACCTCTTGCAAGATCATTGAGAACTATGGAACTGCATCTGGTCTGGATGGGGCTGGGATAGATCTCAAACATCTGGATGTTCCAGGAAGTCAGCAAGAGGACCCCTCCTCTTGTGATGACCCCACTGATCTACCTGGTAACTTGGAAAAATCACCAGAAAGAGGTAACTCAGTTATTATTCCACATGATTCTACTGATAATAGTAATACTACTGCCTGTGTGAACTCTAATATGACTACCAAGATCACAAACTCTGTTTCTGACATGCACATCAATGAGAACCATAATAATGTCCCTACTGAAACTCTTACTGATGTTAATGATTCTTCTGCTAAAAAACTTATCACTGTCCCTGAAAAATCAAATATGATTGATTAGGATGTATATCCTGTTTCAAGCATACAGATTGAGGCAAATGTCAACACTATTTCTATTGTATTAAGCTCTGATTTTCATGCTCCTAACCCCCCCTCTACTGACAAATCTTTTCATGTCATACCTCTGTCTGATTACCCCCACAGGGAGACATCCACACCCCCTTTAGGGCAGCAGGACTCTGCTTCTAGACAGTTACCACTTTTCACCCCTGCTTCTCTCCCTATGTTGGATGACTCCCCCTCTCCCTTGACTAAATCCCCTAATCTCCTTTCCCCTAAACACAAATCTGCTCCGGACTCAACTAGAGCACTAAAACCTAATGCTGATCCTACTGAAAAAATAGATCCAGAACACTCTCAGAATTATTCTACTCAACCTGTAACTCCTGATACCACTGTTTCGGTTCATTCTGTTGAGCCTGCTATGCTAACTACTCAACTTCCAATGTCAAATCAACTAAGAACAAATCAGAATCTACTTCCCCCCCTCTTATTAGAATATCTAAGAGGAAGAATAATTCTGGGAAATCCAAGAAAAGGGGTTCTAACCCAAAACATAAGTAACAATGAATCTCTTATTTTGGAACTTCCAAGGCATTGCCAACAATGACACATCCATAACTCTTAGGAGGCTCTTAAACACTCATAAAACTCAGCTATTTTCCATATTTGAACCCAAGGTCAACTTCAATCCTAATTTCATGAGACTTGGATCTCTTCATTACAACTTCTTAGGATCTTTCAAAAATGGTCCTTTGACAGACTCTATGTGGATATTTTATCACTCCTCCCTTAAAACCATCAATGTTTTTAAAACCGATGAACAACATTTCACTTGTGATTTTATCTGGAATGATCAACACATCTATTGCACGGTGGTCTATGCCAATAATAGGTATCAGTAAAGAAGAAATCTTTTTCAAGATCTGATTGACATGGCTAACTCAATTCAGGATTCGTGGGTGATTAGTGGTGACTTCAATGATATTCTTAGTCCCACTGAAAAAATTAGACCCTCACATCTTTCGATATCCACAAGAGAATTTAGATATGCTATTGAAGACTGTAATCTCTTTGAAGTTAACCTTACTGGGGAGAAATACACTTGGTATAGAAGAAATTATAATAAAACTATTTCCAGTAAGCTTGACAGGGCCTTTGTTAACATGAAGGCCCTGGACATCTGGGATAATGTCTCTTGTATAACGCTTCCCAAGATCAATTCTGACCATCATCCCATATTACTCAGCTCCCTATCTAATGAACACAGAACTCCCCTTCATTTTAAATTCAATAATTCTTAGTCTCTAGACCTTGACTATGTCACTTTGATTAATAACACTTGGAATTCTATGAACCATCATCATGACTCTTTTGCCTATATCTTCAAATTGAAAATTTTAAAACAAGCTCTCAAAGGTTGGTGTAAAACCAAGAGCTTACAAATGGTTTCTGACATCACCTCTCTTGAAGATGAGATTAATCAAATCCAAACTCGTAGTACCAAATCTTATTTTACCCTTGACCCTCAACTGGAGGTCAATACAACTCTTAAGCTAAACACTTTACTCACCTTTAAGGATAAAATTTTGAAGCAAATGTTTAAGACCAGATGGCTGTCTAATGGGGATAGAAATACTAAGTTTTATAACTCTCTCCAAAGAACCAGAAAAGCCAATCATCCACTTACTAAATTGATTCATAATTACTCGATCATTGACTCAGAAGAGGCCATCTCGGATCATGTTGTCTCTTACTTTAATGACATTTTCAATGGCCCTGAGATAAACATTGAGCTCGATCCCAATATCATTCCCTTAATAGTGGATGAGAAAGACAATGACTCTCTCTTAGCTATTCCATTGGAGCATGAAATTAAAGACACTGTCTTTAGCTTAAATCCAGATAGTTCTCCCGGACCGGATGGATTTAACAATGGTTTCTATAAAAATCACTGGGACACCCTTCGTTCAGATGTTTGTAAACTGGTAAGGTCCTTTTTCACTCACGGATCTATTCCTCAGGGTATCAATGCTCAATTCCTCATCTTAATACCTAAGGTTGATAATGATTCTAAAATTCATCAATTTAGACCGATTGCTCTTATCAATACCCTATACAAGATCATTACCAAAATCATTTCCAACAGATTGGTTCCAATTTTCAACAAAATTGTTTCATGGAATCAGTTTGGCTTCATAAAAAACAAATCCATCCAAGACTGCATTTTTCTTGCCTTAGAATGTACCAACATCCTCAATAAAAAAAATAGAGGAGGTTGTGTTGCCATTAAGATTGATATTAAAAAATCATTTGATACCATTGATTGGGGATTTATATTTGGAGTCTTGAAAAACTTTGGTTTTCATGAGATTTTTATCAAGAGAATCAAGACCTTATTTCAATCTTCTATCATTTCCATATTAATAAATGGCACCCCTCGAGGTTTTTTCAAATGTTCTAAAGGTGTTAGATAGGGAGATCCTCTTTTGGCCATTCTGTTTGTTATTGCATAAGACTACTTTAGCAGAATCATTCATAATCTGGTCGATCAAAATAAACTTAAACCCATTCAAGCCACTAGAAACCTCAATGTCCCCACTCACCTCCTCTACGCTGATGATATTATTTTGTTTTTAAAGGGAGATCAAAGAAATATTCAATGTCTTAAGCAAGCTATCTCTCATTACGAGAACATTTCTAGCCAAAATATTTCCTGGAACAAATCTCATATTTTCTTTGGAAAAAATTTCCCTGTTAGAAGGAAAACCACTATCACCAGTAACCTTGGAATTAAAGAAGGTTTCTTTCCCTTCACGTACTTAGGCATCCCGATTTTCTGGGGATGTCCTAAATCATTTTATTTCTCTAATATCACTGATCAAATCATAAATCAACTCTCTACTTGGAAGGGAAAATCCATTTCCATGGCTGATATAATTTTTCTTGTCAAATCAACCATTGTCTCTAAGTTGGTCTACTCGCTCATGATTTATAAACGGCCCATAGGTACTTTCAAGAAAATCAATACCTATATAAAAAATTTCATTTGGATGGGAAGTATCTTTGAAAGGAAACTCGTCACCATCCCATGGAAGACCTATTGTAAACCTCTTGATAATGGAGGCATTGGCATCAAAAACTTAAAATTGTTCAATGATGCCCTACAAGAGAGATTCACTTGGCGTCTCATTAATAGCAACTCTAAATCTTCTGAATTTTTAAATCATAGATTCCTAAATAAAATTTTAAAAGGAAATTTTAATTTCATTAAATCCTCGATCTGGACCTCTATTAGAAACTCTTATCAGAAGATTATGGCTAACTCTAGATGGATGGTCAGCGCTAACTCCAACATTAAATTCTGGTGTGACAACTGGATGGGTAATCCTTTAATTTCTATGCTGCCTCCTAATAACACTCCTGTAGACACCAGACATACTATTAAAGATGTTATGCAGCTTCATAGGTATGATCTCCCCAACAGCATTGCTCAAATCATTGAAAATTATACCTTCTCCATTTCTGGGGACTTCCTTGTTTGGGAACCTTCTCCCAATGGCATACTTGACTCGAAAAATTTCTACATGCACAACTTCTCTGGTAATTAACCTAATTATAAATGGGTGAGCACCTTCAATAAGACTTGGATCAAACCCTCTAGGTTCACCCTTATTTGGCGTATTTCTCACAATAGATTGCCCACTGAAACTTGACTTCAAGCCTTTGGCATTCAACTTTGCTCAAAATGTCATTTATGTAATCAGCACAGGGATGATTCTAATCATCTTTTCTTGTCTTGTGCTACAGCCTCGGCTCTATGGAACTACATCTTTGAGTTTTTTAATTGTTCATGGTCCTTATCTGACCCGATTTGTTTACTTTTGAAGAAATGTACTAAACATGAAGCCTCTCAGCAAGTCAAATTTTTTTTCTTGCGGTAGTGGTAGAACTACTTCATGAAATCTGGTATATAAGAAACGATCTTATCCATAATAATCACTCTTTCAGTCTCAATGCAGGAAAAGCTAGAATTATCATTGTGATACATGAAGCTGACTCAATTCAAAAATATTGTTGCAGTAATTATATTAGAGACTTCAAGATCCTCAGACGTATCCATGTCCCGGGTATTTTCCTGAAGACCAAGAACCCCTTTGAAGTATTCTAGAAACCTCCGATGCCGGGTTGGATTAAAGTGAATGTCGACGGTGCCTCAAAAGGCAATCCTGGACCTGCCAGCTGTGGGGCCATTTTTAGAGATTCTGCTGACCATTGCCAAGGTTTCTTTTACAGTGGGTGTGGGATTGCCTCATCTATTTATGCGGAGATGCTAGGAGTCATCCATGCTGTTGATTTTTCTCTCCAAAGAGGATGTCTAAAACTATGGATTGAAAGTGATTCTACCACCATTGTTCAAGCCATTCGGAACGGAGTTATTCATCTCACCTGGCCGCTCACTACGCGTTGGATGAATTGCCTGAATTCGCTTTAGGAGATTGACTACATTGCCACACTTGTCTTCCATGAAGCGAATTCTATTGCTGATGCCCTTGCCAACAAAGGTGTCCACCAGAGCATGATTTGGCTGGATGCGCTGCCAGCTGATTTACTTCACCTCTTTGAAAGAGATTTTAATAAAATCCCATCCTTTCGACTCATGTAAACTATTGTTTCTTTAATTAATAAATGGTGCTTCGGTCTTTGACCGAGGCATTACCCAAAAAAATAGTATAAAATATAAAATAATTTGTTCAAATCCTTGGAATAATTCATAGAGAGTAAAGTATTATCATAATATAAATTAGGATAAGATTGTGATATTGGAATTGGGAAATATTTTTAAGATTCTGATATAGGATAAAGGTATATACTTGGGGATATCATCTCTTGAGGGATTTTACTCAAGGAGGTGAAGTCATAGATAATAGAGTATTTATGTAAGAAAATATGATTGGACCAGTGAATAAATTCATAACTTAGTAGAGGCATGATCTTTTCATGTGGGATCTAACACATTAACCATTAACAATTTGACTTTAGTGAAAGTGGGAGCGCTATATAAGTGGGAGCTCTATACCAAGATCGAGTAGTTTGTTTTGATTTCTATATCATGTATATAGAGAGTTATGCACAATTTTATCTTAGCATAATAGTTTCAACACTTCTACATACACTATTTACATGGTAATTTATATATATTATTTATCGTATCAATTTTTTATAGCAGTTCCTGGCTAAAATGAGAGCCTCGTGATACTATGAATATAATACTAAATACATGTCTTATGAAAAAGATTTATTATCCGGACATGAAATAGATGGAATCTAAATATCAGTAATTTGGGGTTCATAATCATTGATACTTATTCTCATGAAATTCATACTTTGTTATCTCACATATAGAATATCATGAGGACATACCTTCCAACAGAAACACCACATGTTTCAGGTGTCATTGGTTGTTCTTATTTATGAGAACATGTATTATTCTCTTGAATTGAGATAATAATAATTTTGTTCCAATTGATTCCATACTTTGATGTAAGATAAAAAACATCAAATTTATGTTTGTGGCAAGGTAACTTGTGTTGGGTGTGTCATTAGTGTTATGGAATTGATTGAATGATCAAGAAATGATTTGTCTCTTTTGAAAGGAAAAGATATCTCGAGCCTAGTTAACTAGGATGGAAATACCAATACTAAATCCATGGCCTTGGTAAAAGAAGGCAAGTCTATCTAGTAAGTTCATGAAATAATAAAGTAAGGAATGATGATTATACATTGTTTATTTCCCACTTTATGAGATATCATAATACAAAAAGATTATATTTCACATTGTGTGTTTATAAGAGGTTTTCATTATTATGACTAAACCATATCTTCTTAGGGTCCATGATGTGTTTCTAGAACGACTCTTGGTATATGAGTTTTACTCACCAATATTAATATAAGGTAATATAGGGTTAAACAAAAAGAATATTTATATGTTTTACCAAATATTATGAATTACAATTTAGGACATGGTGGTCCCTATGGTGGGAGTTGGGTAATATATGAGTTTGAACAATCATAATACATAAATTAATTCAATATTATTTGATTTTATAATGATAAGAGTTTAATTGATTCACTCACTTTATTCACATGTAATTAAGTGAATATAAGGAGAACCATTTTATGAATGAATATTAAATATTCAAGGTTTGTTTAATATTTTTTAGAGAAATAAGTAATGTTAATGAATCATGAGTAAAGTTAATGACTATTATTTTATCACAGAAAATAAATTTTATTTTATAAATAAGTGATAAAACATTAAATAAAATTACTATAAGTTTTAAGTGTCATTGGTTATTTTTAGGTTAGTTTACAAGGTTTACTTCCATAAGGAAATAACTGAAATTTATGAAAGTCTAACCTAGATATTTAAACCCAAAATAGGGCTCAAATTCAAGGACTACTTATCCAATAAAATTTGGGAGATCCTCTTTCTATATCTTATTTAATATATTGAGAAACCGAAGATCTGAGCACTGTGATCCAAGTTCTTCTTCCTGATTTGAAATAATGATGATGCGATGATTGTTGACAAGTTTAAAGAATTATAGATTCTCTAAACTAGTTCCCAAAAAATGATGACTAGTATAACGATAGGCTTTTAGAGGATGTGTGGATGATCTAGAAGGTTTTAGTTTTGGTTTCTTCATGCATAGATCTCTGATCATGAGTGTAACATGTGTTTGTTCATAATCAAATTATATATGGTTTTGATTTTATTTTTCATGTTTAATTAATTCCCATGTAATGCTGGTGTAGATAATCGGGTGGTTATTTTTCAAGGATTACATTTAGAAATTGATCACGACATGAAAATTTTAATTTTACCTGTTTTTCTTGTAAGAACCCAGATCTTCTTTTCAGGTAGGTTTTTCTTTTTCTGGTCATTTTGAGGAAACACTACTGAAAAATAAGCCTTTACCAATGGTTTAAAACCATTGGTAAAGGCTGGATAACTGTTGGTATAATATATACAAACAGTTATGAAAACCGTGGGGAAGTAAGGCGTATGGAAAGAGATATGCCAACAGTTTGTGGAAAACCATTGGCATATCTTTGGATATCAACCTTATATCAATAGTTTTACATAACTGTTGGTATAAATTTTTCACCAATGGTTTCAAACCATTGGTAAAGATTTGGTATAAAACTCCCTATGCCAATGGTTCTAAACCGTTGGCATAGGCCATGCATGTATAATCCCTATTCCAATGGTTGTAAACCATTGGCATAGGCTATACTGGGAAATTATAGTAGCAGGCTGCTGCTGTGAGTGGTGAGCTGCTGCTATCCAGGCCTCTTTCAGTGATTTCCAAGCCTGCATTTCCAGGCCTCAATTGAATACATACCTAGAATTAAAACATATACAATAAAAAACGTAATTATAAATCAATTAGTTTCCACCTTCGAGAAACTATACACATATAGAATGAAATCCTAACTCATAAGGCAATTATAAACATACATAATTGATTTAGAATTCAATTCTGAGAGACAATTACATGTGAAATCCGAAATTCAATTCATAATTGAATACTTAATTGAATACATACATAATTTAATTATAAATTATGAATACAATACATAAAAAACTGAACACGTAATTATATGTTTTATATAGAATTAATAATACATACAAAATTTCATTTTGTATAACACATACACGATTGAATAAAGAAATTAGAAGCTAATAACCCCAAAATAAGGAAATGGATAAATGAATTCAACCAAACACAAATATAATGTCTCATGGTTTGGGGTGGGTGTCTTTGTACTTAGTGATGATGATAATGGGTGTGTATCAATGAGATTGTGTGACTTAGGGAATGTAGTTGTCCTTGGCGTAATAAATGACATGTGTTTTATAATAGGGGTAGGAGTTCCTCACATGAGAAGTGGATTGTGTGAGGCTAGACCATGGATACTTGTGCTCAAGTATCAACACAATCTGAATACGTTTGGTCAGTTTTCCATATGCCAGTTATTTTTACTTAAAATGATGTCCATTTTAAACAAAAGACAAACACTTTGAGTGATACGGGCCACACCGTGCCTCATATTGAGATGGGTTTGACTCATACATGTCACAAATGACCCATGGATTGTTGTCCTGAATTATCAACAGAATCCGAATGCGTTTGGTCAGTTTTCCATATGCCAGTTGTTGTTTTAACTTAAAATGTTGTCCATTTCAAACAAAAGTGAGACACTTTGAGTGGTACCGGCCACACCATGCCTCAGATTGAGTCAGGGTTGACTCATACACGTCACAAGTGACCCATGGATCATTGTGATAAAGCATCAACAAAATACGAATATGTTTGGTTGGTTTTCTATATGCCAGTTGTTGTTTTCACTAAAAATGTTGTCCATTTCAAATAAAAGTGAGACACTATGAGTGGTACCAGCCAAAATGTGCCTCGTATTGAGGTGCAGTTGACTTTTACACGTCAAAAATTACTTATGGATTGTTGTGATAAAGTATCAACACAATCAGAATACGTTTGGTCGGTTTTCCATATGTCTATTGTTTTTACTTAAAATAGTGTCTTTTTTAAACAAAAGACATACAATTCGATTGATACCCACCACATCGTGCCTCGGATTGAGTCGGGGTTGACTCGTACATGTCAAAAATGACCCATTTATTGTTTTTTTGAAGTATCAATAGAATCTGAATGCGTTTGGTTGGTTTTCCATATGCCTGTTGTTTTTTTTTCGCTTAAAATGTTGTCCATTTCAAAGAAAAGTGAGACACTTTGAGTGGTACCGGCCAAACCATGCCTTAGATTGAGGCTCAGTTGAATTTTACATGTTACAAATTACCTATGGATCATTTTTCTAAAGTATCAACACAATCAGAATACATTTGGTTGGTTTTCCGTATGGCTGTTGTTTTTACTTAAAACAATGTCCATTTTAAACAAAAGATAGACACTTCGAGTGATACCCACCACATTGTCCCTCGGATTGAGTTGGGGTTGACTTGTACACGTCAAAAATGACCCGTGGATCATTGTCCTGAAGTATCAACAGAATCCGAATGCATTTGGTCGGTTTTCCATATGTCAGTTGTTGTTTTCACTTAAAATGTTGTCCATTTCAAATAAAAGTGAGACACTTTGAGTGGTACCGGCCAAACCATGCCTCATATTGAGGTGAGGTTGACTCATAAACGTCAAAAATGACCCATGGATCTTTTTGATAAAGTATCAACACAATCAGAATACGTTTGGTTGATTTTCCATATGGCTGTTGTTTTACTTAAAATATTGTCCATTTCAAACAAAAGTGAGATACTTTGAGTGGTACCAGCCACACTGTGCCTCGGATTGAGATGAGGTTGACTCATAGATGTCACAAATAACCCATGGATATTTTTTTTAAAAGTATCAATAGAATCCATATGCGTTTGGTCGGTTTTTCGTATGTCAGTTGTTGTTTTCACTTAAAATGTTGTCTATTTAAAATATAAGTGAGACACTTTGAGTGGTACCGGCCAAACCATGCCTCATATTGAGGCGCAATTAACTTTTACACATCACAAATGACTTATGGATCGTTGTGATAAAGTATCAACACAATAAGAATACGTTGGGTTGGTTTTCCATATGTCTATTGTTTTTACTTAAAACAATGTCCATTTTAAACAAAAGACATACACTTATAGTGATACCTGCCACAACGTGCCTTGTATTGGGTCAAGGTTGACTCTTACACGTCACAAATGACCCATGTATCCTCGTACTGAAGTATCAACAGAATCTGAATGCATTTGTTCAGTTTTCTGTATGCCAGTTTTTGTTTTCACTTAAAATTTTGTCCATTTCAAACAAAAGTGAGACACTTTGAGTGGTACCGGCCACACCGTGGCTCGTATTGAGGTGGGGTTGACTCGTACACGTCAAAAATGACCCATGGATCATTATGGTAAAGTATCAATAGAATCCAAATATGTTTATTTGGTTTTCCATATGTCAGTTGTTATTTTCACTTAAAATGTTGTCCATTTCAAATAAAAGTGAGACACTTTGAGTGGTACCGGCCAAACTGTGCCTCATATTAAAGCGCGGTTGACTCTTAAACATAAAAAATGACTTATGGATCGTTGTTCTAAAGTATCAACACAATTAGAATACATTTGGTTGGTTTTCCATATGTCTGTTCTTTTTACTTAAAATAGTGTCCATTTTAAATAAAAGACAGACAATTCGAGTGATACCCACCACACCATGCCTCATATTGAGTCGGGGTTGACTCTTACACATCAAAAATGACCCATGGATAGTTGTCCTGAAGTATCAATAGAATATGAATGCATTTGGTTAGTTTTTTGTATGCCAGTTGTTTTTTTCACTTAAAATGTTGTCCATTTCAAATAAAAGTGAGACACTTTGAGTGGTACCGGCCAAACCGTACCTCATATTGAGGCGCGGTTGACTCGTACACGTAAAAAATGACTTATGGATCATTGTGATAAAGTATCAACACAATAAGAATACATTTGGTTGGTTTTCCATATAGATGTTGTTTTTACATAAAACAATGTCCATTTAAAACAAAAGACAGACACTTCGAGTGATACCTACCATACTGTGCCTCAGATTGAGTTGGGGTTGACTCATACACATCAAAAATGACCCATGGACTATTTTACTGAAGTATCAACAGAATTCGGATGAGTTTGGTCGGTTTTTCTTATGTCAGTTGTTGTTTTCACTTAAACTGTTGTCCATTTCAAATAAAAGTGAGACACTTTGAGTGGTACTAGCCAAACCGTGTCGTGGATTGAGGCACGGTTGACTCGTACACGTCACAAATTATCCATGGATCATTGTGATAAATTATTAAAACAATCAGAATATGTTTGGTTGGTTTTCTGTATGGCTGTTGTTTTTTACTTAAAACAGTGTCCATTTCAAACAAAAGTGAGACACTTTGAGTGTTACCCACCACACCGTGCCTTGCATTGAGGCGGGGTTGACTCGTACACATCAAAAATGACCTATGGATCGTTTTACTGAAGTATCAACAGAATATGAATGCGTTTGGTCAGTTTTATGTATGCCAGTTGTTTTTTTCACTTAAAATGCTGTCCATTTCAAATAAAAGTGAGACACTTTGAGTGGTACCATCCAAACTGTGCCTCGGATTGAGGCATGGTTGACTCGTACACATCAAAAATGACCTATGGATTTTTTTTCTAAAGTATCAACACAATCAGAATACATTTGGTCAGTTTTCTGTATGGCTATTGTTTTTACTTAAGACAATGTCCATTTTAAACAAAAGACAAAAACTTTGAGTGATACCCGCCACACTGTGCCTCAGATTGAGTCGGGGTTGACTCGTACAAATCATAAATGACCCATGGATCATTTTTTTGAATTATCAACAGAATCAGAATGGGTTTGGTCAGTTTTCCATATGTCAGTTGTTGTTTTCACTCAAAATGTTGTCCATTTCAAATAAAAGTGAGACACTTTAAGTGGTACTGGCCAAAATGTGACTTGGATTGAGGCATGGTTGACTTGTAAACATCACAAATGACCCATGGATATTTGGGATAAAGTATCAACACAATCAGAATACGTTTGGTCAGTTTTTCGTATGGCTGTTGTTTTTACTGAAAATAGTGTCCATTTCAAACAAAAGTGAGAAACTTTGAGTTGTACCGGCCACACCGTGCCTCAGATTGAGGTGTGGTTGACTTCTACACGTCAAAAATGACCCATGGATCATTGTTCTAAAGTATCAATAGAATCCGGATGTGTTTGGTCAGTTTTCCGTATGTCAGTTGTTGTTTTCACTTAAAATGTCATCCATTTCAAATAAAAGTGAGACACTTTGAGTGGTACCAGCCAAACCGTGCCTCGGATTGAGGCGCAGTTGATGACTTGTACACATCACAAATGACCAAAATGAATATGTAGGGATTCTATAGTGTAGGGTAAGTTTCACAAAGTTCTTACATGGATTTCATTCAATAATATATTTAACAATCATTTTATCATGAAACTTTACACGTGTAAAATACTTTGGAGTTTCTAAAGTTGGAGAAAGTGAATCGTACTCTTCTAGAGTTCTCCAACCACTTTTTTGAGTTGGTGAATATTACACTAGATATTTTCAAAAATGATTACATAAAATCTTGTAGGTTTGAGATGGGACTAAGTGACGATGTTTGGTTGATACTAGTTCTTTTTAGCCTTCCAACATTCCTGGTGGTATTGGATAATGTTTATTTTGCTAAAGAAGAAATATTTGGAAGGATATACTTGGGATGAGATTTAGAGGATGCAATAATTATTCAAAGTTATTATTTTGGTTATAAAAGGAAGTACAAAAGTGTCTAGTATTTAATCAAAAATAAAAAGTTATACTAAATTCAAAAATATCCATACCAGAGTGAAAAACCAGGTTAAAAAATAAAGAGTTATACAGAATTCAAAAATGTAATGGATCAATATGCCCCTGATCACTATCACCATCACCACTATCATCATCATCCTCATACTCACCACCATCTCTGTTCTCTTCGTCATCCTCATCATCATCCCCATGCTCATCCTCATCCCCATCCTCACCCTCGGCCCCATCCTTGCCCTCGGCCCCATCCTCGCACTCGCCCTCATCCTCATCCTCGCCCTCATCCTCTTCAGTATCCTCGTCATCACCAGGAATTTCATCATCTTGAACTCCACTAGAACTTATGATTGATGAATTGTATAATGCACCCATAAATGGCATATATGTCTGACAAGCCACGCTGGCCTCTGGTGGAAGTGATGAAGATAAAGCTTTGATCAGTTTCATAAATTATTTCTCCCTCATTTGAACTTGTTCTTCCAACTCTGTGACCCTTTTATCAGACAGCCTTGCATGATCCATGACCTGTTCCAAATCAGTGGTACTAGAATGGATACCCGGAGAGGACCAATACGTTGTCGGGACTATATTCTTACCAGGTCGGCAGCGTACTCGACCAAAGTGATCATCTCCCAAAACCTGATATAAATGATTGTGTGGCCCTAAATTGTCAGGATCCTAGGCATCAAGGGACTCTAAATCAGACTATTAAAAATATTAATAGATTATTAAATTTCAAAATAGATATTAAAATTTGAAATAAAAAAATTAAAACTTACAATCTTTTCTTGTGTCGGTTCATTAACTGCAGTTCCATATTTTTTCCTTCTACTCAAGCAAAACAATTTTGCTCGAGGAATACATCCTTCAATATTCAATTTGTTCTTATGTAATGAAATTGAAACAATATAAAGTGAAAGTATAAGCATATATTCAATATTCAACAAATCACATAATTTAAGTAGGAAACAATAAAAAGGGCAAGTCCTAAAGAAAAATTATAAACAAATATATCGTACCAGCTGCCTCTCATGATCTAACATAGTAGTGCGCCCCAAAGTGTAGAGGTATTGCTTTGAATCAATGTTTTTTTGTTTTTTTTCAGAAGATTCATAAATAATGTTTACTAATAAATAAGATAATATTAATGCAAAATATGAAAACTGTCATTTAAATACCTCAAATGGGATTAATACCTTAAATTTGGCATTCGCCCAATGGGTAATCATTTGGAGATATTGCTCTATCAGGTAGTCATCCATGATAGATAATTTATCCAACTCCGTGCCCACTCTATCACACCAGCCAACATAAAACTCATGCTTATAAGCTCTCCAAATATCTCCTATCTCCTTTAAACGTGCTGGTCATGCACGTTCTCCATCAGGGACGTTAAACCAAAGATGACACCCAATATATTAATTCATATAAATACAAAAAAATACTACATTAAATCCAATAGATTTTTTACCCATATTTGTGCCCACGCATTATCCTTGACTTCATGTGGTAGGTGTCTCCAAGAGAGAGGGCTGACCGGAATGATGTAGGAGTATTTTACTAGCGTCGCCAAAAAACCCCGACATTCCTTCCTAGATTTATCATAATCTGTCCATCATCATTATATTCAACCATCAACTGTGTCTGGCGGTTCCATACCATACGCAAGCGAGTACTCCCCCTCCCCCACCTCCTATCTGTAGATGAATCTATTATTAAAAAAAAATATCAGTACAAGTTATAATAAAAATAAATTTTTGTATAAAAATTTGTTAGAGTTATATAAATATACCTGTGGTAGTCAGATCAATGGGTGTCACTAGATGTGTAAAAGCTGAAGGAATATCCTTTAGAGGTGGAGTGTCCCCCAGTGTACGCTCCTCAGCCACATACTGTGTCAGAGCAGGAGTCGAAGAAGGTGGAAAATAATAGCTTGGAGATAATGAACCAGAAGCAAAAGATGATGGCACAGACTTTTGGCCAACTGGTAGTGTAAACATCGGAGGCCTAAATATCTTGTGTGTCCCTAAAGACACACCATGATCCAAATGGGGCATAACAGATACGTCTGTGTTAGAGGCATAGTCCAATTGGGTACGACCAGTGGATCATCTAACTCTCGCACCATGATCCCTCATACCACCGGCCTCAGTACCGGGACTACAAAATGATCCTCTAACTTTGACACCACCCCCCTCCTACCACTAACCTCTGTACTGGGAGAAATATCAGGGTCCTCATCGGATATCTCTCGTCTAGGGGGTGGATCCCGAAAAAAAGTTTAACACAAAAGTAAACACATGATATTATAAGTTATTGAAATATATATATTTTAAATAAAATACTCACAATAGGGATGAGTGGAGGAACACCCATCTGTGTCATGTGATGATTATTTTCTGTCATCTTTTTCCACCACCTCTCTTCAATGGGTGTCATTTCTTGCAATGAAAACAAATATGAAAGTAATTAGAAACAGATAACTAATGTGTAACCGAAAAAACAAAATATAGAAAACCATTATAATAAAAAAAATAAAGAAACAGAAGATTTATGGTCTTTTTAAGGTAAGTACTAGGATACAAACTCAAAATTATATAGGTGAAACATGTAGCTGAGAACACAACTGTATGATTCTATATATTTCCCACCATAACTTCAGGTTCACAATAAACTCTGAAAATTGAGCTATTGGAGTCATCATAAGTAATAAACGGATTGCTTCCAATTGCAGTAGGGATAGTGTCAACTTCATCATAACCATAATTAAAAACATGTCTATGATTTACTTCAATAATTACACTGAATTTAGGATGATGATGATCTTTGACATAAAAAACTTGTTTCACCATTGATTCCAATACGTATGGTTCATCGGTGGCAAGAGTGCGAGTCATGTCAATAACTCGAAATCCAAAATCATCAATAAAGGTGCCTTGGCTCATCATTGAATCAAACAATTGACATTTCATCATCGTGACTCGACCATTCAAGTAATAATACAAAATTATTATTTTATCCACTACTCCATAATAAGCTACATTTTCAGAACGATGTCTATTATCCAATGAACTGGCATAACAGTCTGTTGTGGCAGTTAGCATAACACCATCATGCTGTGTTCTCATGTTTCTTGCTCGTTCAGTGATAATAAATTTGTATCCATTGATCACAAGTGATTTACAAGCACGAACCATGGTATTAGGACCAAAATTCAAAGATCTTATTTCCTTAGAAACAAATTCTGTAGGCAAACTCGATACCTGAAATATAAAAAAATAGTAAACTTAATTAAATATTATTTTTATTTAGTTATTACAAAAATATTTTTACCTTAAATTTCAACCAAGCAGAAAACCCTTTGCTATGCGAAGTCTCTTTCCTTCTCAAAGATAAAGAACCATGCTTTATATATATCTATTCTTTATGTTCCCTGTAGATAAAAATAATAATAGTTTAACAAATATTTAAAATTACAAGAGATAAGATAAGAGATACATGTACAATTTATTTACTTGATATACTCATCAAACAAATCACAATTGAACAACATTGTGTGATGTGCCTTCTCTCACTCTTCAAGGCTTAATGTCGTCAATGTATATGATCCCGAAATTCCTCCTGTCTAAGGAAGTGATGGAAAACTGGGTTCAATTTTCTCATACTGTTTTTCTTCAATTCTCATTGGTCTGTTTATTCTCGTAGTAAGATCAGACAAATACATTGAGCAGAAATCCATACATTCTTGAGCCAAGTAACCATTAATAACAGAACCTTCATGATATTTCGTATTACGAACATATGATTTCAATGTGTACATGTTTCTTTTAGTTGGATACATCCAACGGAAAGCAACGGGTCCTCCAAAAAGTATTTTGGTCGGAAGATGGACAGTCAGATGCAACATGCATGTAAAAAATGATGGAGGGAATATTTTCTCTAACTCACACAAAATTAATGGTGTCCCTACCAATAGTTTTTTCAAGAAGGATTTGGAAAACTTCTTAGCACAAAGATCTCTAAACAAATAACACAACCGAATAACTGAGACTCTTACATTATTGGAAAAGATATAACAGATTGCTATTGGAATCAACTCATGCAAAAGGACATGATAATCATGAGTCTTCAAAGATTTCAGCTTCAACTCTTTTCTGTTGACCCGTTTTGATATATTTCTTGAATAAACATAAGGAACTTTAATAGTCTCTAGAACTTCCATAAATTGGTTTTTTTCAGCAGGTGTCATCACAGAAGAAGCACATGGAACTTGCCATTTATTTTCACTGATACAGACAAGATGCAATTCTGGTCTGATCCCCCAATATACCAAGTCACGCCGAGATGGTAAATCATCTTTTGTCTTCCCCTTGACATTTAGAAGAATCGAAATCAACATTTCACATATATTATTTTCAATGTACATTACGTCTAAACAATGACGTAACAAGTTGGTTGACCAATACGACAACTCAAAGAATATACTCTTTTTCTTCCAATTGTAACAGGTATCATTGGAAACATTTTTCCTCTTTCTTGATTTCATTACACCCTTCCAAAATTAATAACTAAAATCTTTCAATTCATTAAGCAAACCAGTTCCAGAAATACGCTAAGGTGGATCATCCGTCTCCATGGTATTGTCAAATCTTTGACGATTGTTTCTATATGGATGGTTCATTGGCAAGAATCATCGATGTCTGATAAAACCAAAACTACGATGATATTTTAGTCTTATCGATCGAGTATTCTTCATACAAATAGGACATGACAATTTTTCTTTTGTGCTCCATCCATACATCATTGCATAAGCAGGAAAATTATTGATCATCCACATAAGCGCAACATGCATATAAAATATTTCTTTCAAACATGCATCGTATGTGGGCACACCCACATCCCAAAGAAGTTTCAAATCTTTTATTAAGGGTTGCATGTAGAAATCTATATCATTTCCAGGATCAGAAGGGCTAGATATCAGTATACTCAAGAAATTGTAAGGCTTTTTCATACAAAACCATGGGAGAAGGTTATAAATGTGTATGAAAAGCGGCCACGTGCTGTGCGAAGTAAGCATCTGTCCAAATGGATTAAAACCGTCACATGAAAGACCCGGTCTCACATTACACACATTAGCTGCAAATTTAGGATATCGAGCATCAAATCACTGCCATGAAAATCCATCTGCAAGGTGAACCAAATCTTCATTATTCTTTTTTCTCTCAGTGTTATTACATCGCATTTTTACTGATATTTCATCATACATGAAAAGGTTTTGTAATCTGGGGATCAATGGAAAGTTCCACATTACTTTTTGTGGCACACGAGATGGTGTTCCATCATCTTTTGGCTTCCATCGGGAGGTTCCACATTTGATACAATCATTTCTTTCAGCAGTTTCCTCCCAAAATAAACTGCAATCATTAGGTAAAGCATGGTTTTTTTTGAGAATCCAAGTTCATCAACTAACTTCCATGACATATAGTGGTTTGAGGGAATATCTGAATCATATGGAAGTAATTCCTTCAAGAAGGTAAGAATGTAATCAATTTCAGTATTTGAAATCCCATACATAGTTTTCCCATGAAACAATCGGATTAAAAATTCTAACTTTTTCATTTTACCACATTGCCAATATACTGGAGTCGTTGTAGCATCATTCAATTTTTTCACCCTATCAACATCATCATTTTCATTGGAAGCATCATGTGTGCTTGTATCGAAATATTGTTGGTTGGACATACTTTCCTTCTCATGATGCTGAATAAATGGAAACCAATCATATATCAAACTCTCCAATTCAGTCCTATCATTTGGATCATCAACATTTTGAGATTCCATTTTCTCTCCATTGTGATACCACACATAATAGTTTTTTTGGAAACCATATTTGGTTATATGATAGCTAACTGATTCACGACTCAACCAAGGTCTTCCAAAAAAATTAGAACATGGGAAATGTATACGACCACTATCTGAAGCCTTGTCAAATGCAGAATCTAAAAAGCTGTTCAAATTATTTTGAAAATTGGTTGAAATATTATTAGTTTCGTACATCCAACTTCTATCCATTCTGTAAAAAAATTTCAATAAGTCATTTCAAAGAAATTCAATAATATTGAAGTTCAATCAAAAAAATATTTAGGTAAATGACAATTGATTACTTTAAATAAAAGCATAACTGGTACATTAATCTATATGAGAATTTTATTAAGAAATACAACAAAATACAGTGTATATAAGAAAATAAGATACAAAATTTCTAATTCCTATATTCAAGGATTTCCCAGTAAGATATTGGAAGTGAATCAAGAAATACATAATCCTTAAGGGTCTTGTTGGGAGTACATGAGTTTTATACTTTAACTTCTTCTGGGAGATCAGGATGAGGAGTAGGATGAGGATCACATAAAAAGTAGTTATGGCCTCATCAAGTTTCACCTTAACTATGGATTAAAGGATCCAAGGTTTGGGGCCATAGATCATAGGTTGTTAGGGTGTATTCATTGAATCATGTCCCAATTGATTTTGGAGAGGGACCTTCAATATTTATAGGTATGGATTTGATTATATTAATGCTGTTAGTTCCCTAATGTACTACTCGGTCTTCACATTCATTTATTTCTGATCTCATTTTTTCTTTTCTTTGGTTATTGATAGATTTTCCCTCTATTTTTTAGGGCCTTGATACAAGCCTTTAGAAGAGGATGGATTATTATTAGAAATGACTAATGTTTCCTATAGTTTTTTGTATGTTATAGACATTAATGGTTTATCATGATCCAATATATTAAGAACTTTGATGTTATTTTTGGTATGAGATAGTTTACATATTATAAATATCACATTGATTTTTATAATAAGTGGATTTATTTTACCAACCCTAATGACTTAGAGTACATTATTACTTGGATTGAAACCTAGAGGTATGCAGAGCATGTCCATGCCTAGACATGATTGGGTCAATTATGGCATAGATGGTAGGTGTGGTGTCACGACCCGTCCCAGTGGGGCCTGTGTCACGACTCCCCAAAACTTCCTTCAATAGGCCTGGGGATGGTGACTAGCACCGAGTAGGCATATTACTAACATGGGAGGCATTGAATAAGTACCTGTACACACACACACATCTCCAGGCCCACAATACTAAAATTTAAAAACCACTAAGGAACAAAAATGCATGCATGCTACTAAACGCAACCACCAGAGTGCAATGGAAAGTAAAGTGCTGGAAGTAAACTGGGCTAGAAATACAAGCCCACCAAAACAAGAGTCTAAAAACTGAAAAGTCCAACCTGTGAACACAAAGAGGTGCTGGGACTGCTGCTCGTAGCCGTAGGAATGCCTTGGCCTGTAGGGAACTCAGAAATCTCGGTTCTGTCCTAGTCCACCTTGGAATATATCAAAAGGCTGCTCGTCTGCACAAGAAACGAGACATGCAGGCAAAGCCCGTGTAGGGGTGAGTATAACAATACTCAGTAGAGGACCCCAAAAACCACAAAGTAGTAAATCAAAGGTACATTCAGCTATGTGAAGTATATTTCTACAGAGCATATAGTACAAAAACTAGATATACTAAAAACTCAGACCCATAGTCTAGAGGCAAATCACACAACCACATACCCCGTCTAGGGATTACGTTCGAAGATTCCACGAAGCACTCGTTACAGGAGACACACCCCACGAGTCTGATAGCTCTAATGATGTCCTTATAAGAATTACTATTTGTCGGGAACTGCCACGAGAGGTAGATGCACTCATTACGGGAGACACACTCCTGAGTGGGAAGAATCACGATAGATAGAAGCACTCATTACGAGAGACACACACCTGAGTGGGAAAGATCACGATACACAGATGAGGATCACTACCAGGGCCATGGAGGATACTGTGACTCATTCAGATTCACCTTCTAGGTGATACACCAGCTAGGTAGAGGATCAATTCCCAGTAGAGTTGGTCATGTCGATGCTTGACTCTACCTAGGGTCAGGAATGGATAGAGGATCTCGCTCTGGGCCTCTCGGAGGGATGCCGACTCTATCACAGAAAGTCCTGCTGAAGGGATCATACTCCTATAGAAGGAAACGATGCCTGAACTTTAGGGGAATGAGAATAAGGGGCACTAACCCAAACTAAAGATGTCCAAGATACTGTGAACAAGAAGACCATGACATTTTCTAAAAAGTACACCACGTGTATAAAGGTTACACACCGTGTTGTCTGACCCCGGGTACTTCCCGTGTACAACGGATCATGTCGTAAGGCTGGTCGTGTAGAAGAGTTAGTACATGGTGTGTAGTGCTGTGTACATGCCGTGTCCGAGTGCCTGAGATTGGCTCTGTGTACGCTGGCCATGTGCCCGTACACGGTATTCAACCCGTGTACTCTATCTCGTGTAATCAGTACACAGGGTGACCCGCGTTACTGGCCTCACCTGGCCGTGTGATGGAGTACACAGTTGTGTACTCCATCCCATGTCTATGTACCCCCTAGATACACGCTGAGTCCCACGTAGCCACCTCTTCCATTCTGTACACGCCGTGTTCTGAAGCTGTGTAGTTTATATTATGTCCGTGTATTTCCCAAGATACACGCTGAGCTTCAGGAATTTATAACACACCGTGTGACCAGGGTCACACGCCGTGTGATTCCTCTCTGACCCCCAAAACCCTAGCCATCGTGCAAGCACTACATGACGTGTTCTTCGGAAGTACACACCGTGTATTCTGGAAATTTCTAGAAATGACGCTCTTTGATGGTGCGCCTCCCGTGCTGCCCCGATCATCGATCCCACCATCCGATCACCATGAAACTCTCAAGTTTTGGTCTCCCCGACACTAAGAATATTCTTCTAGTGTTTTCTGACCTCCTATCGGTCCCTAAAACAAGTTTTGATCTTCCCACGCGAAGAACACTAAAAGAATGACCCTTCTCGATCCGGCCCGATTCGTCGTCCGCCATCGTCGTTGCACCTCCGCAAGGTCATTATGGTGTTGATTCTTCACCTTGGGATCATTGTGTTATAGAGTAGATGCTCAACAATCCTTCGTTCATCACCCCATGAAGAACGTGAAGAACACGCAAAAGAAAAGGGAAGAAAATCCAATAAAAAAAATTTTAGGAACGAACCTACACCGTCATTCTTCATGGCGTTGATCCGATCCTATTAATAGGCTTAAACAGAGCAGAAATAAAAAAAAAATCAACATGGAATAAATTCCCCAAATGATCCCAAAGAAATCCATCCTGCAAGAACATACGAATCCACGGATCAAATTGTTCGTGGTTGACCCGCGTTCGTCGTTTAAACTCAAAAACGGGGAAAGAATTCAAATAACAAACCCCTACCTCAACTGGGATCGATCGCTGATGAAGGTGTTGTGCGGACGTCATCATTGAGATCCTCTAACTTCTTTGGTGCAACGATTCTCAACTTCGATCCATCATCATTCGTCATTGAGGGTTTTCTCCAACGCTCCGCGGATCCTCCAAAGATTTATCTCAATCGTCTGCCAACTAGTAGAATCCCATTATCCTAATAAAAAGGGAATGAAAATGTCTCACAATTCTGTGGAATTAATGAGTCCACCATGCCATTTTTTTGAGTCATTTTGACATGGCCTTTATTAAAGGAACCGTTTCCCCTTCGCCACGCTGCAGTGGATGTTTCCATAAAAATAAAATAAACATTGAACAATTTATTTAATTTTTATTTTACTAAAAACTGATGAAAATTAACTTCTTCCCTCGACCTAGGCTAGTCGAGGTTAGGCTCATTATTGGGTAAATTCATCGTTCTGGACACAACGGTGCCCTTAGATTTTTAATCCAAGCATCCGTTTGGAAAGTGACACAACCGCGCTTGAGTGCCGACTCACTTAACTTAAAAAGTTTCAAACCACTGTTCCGATCTCACCAGGCCTCAGAATAGGGTTTTGTCTCTACTTCTGGTCTCGTAATAATCTCATATAATATTTAAAAATAATACATGAAAAAATCCGATACATTACATTCTCCCCACCTTGGGGCTTTACGTCCCCAAAAAGCCAAAACAAAGGCTACTCAAAAAAATATGGGTACTGGGCACGGATCTAGGAATCCCGCTCCCACGTGCTCTCCTAAAGATTCTTGTGCTGCCACCAGATGCACACCAAGGGAATCAATCACCCTCGAAGGATCCTCTCTTACCGATCCTCGATCTCCACCGGGTACTCAGTAAAGGTCACTCCATCCTCGAAGTCCAGCTCGCCCCAGTCGATGACGCGCGATGGGTCATGCACATACCTCCTCAGTTGTGACACGTGGAAGAAATCATGTACCCGACACAACTGTGGCAGTAGAGCTAGGCGGTACGCTACTTCGTCAACTCTACACATTACCTGGAAAGGTCCGATGAACCTCAGAGATAGCTTGCCACCCCGGCCAAGTATCTGTAACCCTTGTCGAGGTGATACCCGAAGAAAGACATGGTCTTCCTCTTCGAACTCCAAGGGTATCCATCGCCTGTCAGTATAGGACTTCTTCCGGATTTGTGTAGTCTTCATCCTCTCCCGGATGATCTGCACCTTCTCGTTGGTAGCTTGCACCAACTCTGGACCCATGAGTGCTGACTCTCCGTGGTCGGTCTAGCAAAGCGGTGACCGAAGGGGTCTTCCATACAAGGACTCGAACGGTGCCATACCAATGGTGGAGTGGTAGCTATTGTTGTACGTGAACTCCACCAATTGTTGGTGTTCTTCACAACTGTGACCAAAGTCCAAGATACAGGCCCACAACATATCCTCCAGAACCTGAATAGTCCTCTCCGTCTGACCATCTCTCTGGGGATAAAACGCTGTGATCAAGCGTAGCTGAGTCCCAAAAGCCTCCTGTAATCCCTTCCACAACCGGGATGTAAAGCAGGCATCTCAGTCTGAGACTATCGTCGAAGGGACACCATGAATCTGAACTATCTCCTGCACATAGATGCGTCCCAAGCTCTCTACGAAAATCTTCTCCTTGATAGCTAGGAAGTGGGCCGACTTGGTGAGTCGTTCAATTATCACCCAAATGGAATCATGCCCCTTGGACGTTCGTGGTAATCCTATCACGAAGTCCATTGATATTCCATCGCACTTCCACTCCGGAACTTCCAGGGGGTGAGCTAATCCCGCTGGAACTTGGTGCTCAGCCCTCACCTGTTGGCATATAAGGCATCGAGAAACGAACTCCGCTACTGCCTTCTTCATGCCTGACCACCAAAACTATTGTCGAAGATCCTGGTACATCTTTGTAACTCCAAGATGTACCACCAAGGGGGATGTATGAAACTCCCTCAGGAACTCTTTCTGCAATGCCACTGGTACAATAGTGCATCTTCTAAAAAGAAGTACGTGCTCCCCACCTTGTGAATATCCATCAGGAGCATGTCCTTTGGATAACTGATCATGTAAAGCCACACAGTTGACATCCCCAAGATGTGCCTCCCTAACTCTCTATAAGAGTGGAGGGGCGACAACCATCTATTGTATATAAGATTTATCCTCTCCATCCATGAAGGATAACTGCAACATGGATAACTACTGTGTCGCCTCACTCAACAGCTATGAGCTCGACCTTCTACTAAGAGCATCCACCACCTTGTTCCCCTTTCCAGGAGTATAGATGATCTCAAAATCATAATCCTAGAGGGACTCTAGCCAACGCCTCTTCCTCAGATTCAGATCCTTCTGTGAGAAGATGTACTTAAGGCTCTTGTGGTCCGAGTAGACAATAAACCACTCTACCATGAGGTAGTGTTGCCACATATTCAATGCAAAGACTACTGCTGCCAAATCGAGATCATGGGTCGCATAGCTCTGCTCATATGGCCTAAGCTAGCACGAACCATAAGCAATCACTGCCTGCCTCTGTATCAGGACACAGCCAAGCCCGGTCCCTGATGCGTCATAGAAAACTACATACCCGACACCCTCCTCTGCCAACCTTAATACTAGGGCACTCGTCAAACTCTGTCTCAACTGCTCGAAAGCCTGCTAGCACTTCTCCGTCCATACTAAGGGTTTCTCCTTCTTGGTCTGGGCGGTCATCGGTGCTGATATCTGGGAGAAATCAGGAATGAATCTCCGGTAATACCCTGCCAACCCAAGGAAGCTCCGCACCTCCATCATGCTCCGAGGTGGATCCCATGCTAGCACAACCTCCACCTTGGCTGGGTCTACAACTACTCTATCTGCTGAGATGAAATTTCCTAAAAAGTGGAACTACTGAATCTAGAACTGTCACTTTGAGAGCTTCCCATAAATCTGGTGCTCCCAAAGTACATCTAGAACCATCCACAGGTGTCTCACATGCTCTTATTCTGACGCCAAGTACACAAAGATGTCATCGATGAATACCACTATGAACCGGTCCAAGTACGACTGGAGGATCCGGTTCATCAGTCCCATGAACATTGCGGGGGCGTTCGTCATGCCAAAAGGAATCACCAAGTACTCATATTGACCGTAGCGTCATCTGAATGCCATCTTCAGTCTATCATCATCCTGTACTTGTAATTGGTGATAACCTAATCGAAGTTCAACCTTTGAGAACCACTATGCCCCTCTCAGATGATCGAAGAGGTCATCGATCCTTGGTAGTGGATACTTGTTCTTCACCTTCACCTGGTTCAGGTGCCGGTAATCCATGCACAACCTCAGACTCCCATCTGACTTCTTGGAAAACAAGACTCGGGCTACCCAGGGTGAAATGTTGGGTCTCACGAAAACTTTGCTCTGAAAATTTTCCAACTGCACCCTTAGCTCACGAAGATCTACGGGAGCCATCCAATACGCTAATGATTAAATCAGTGCCGTCCCGGGATGCAAGTCGATATATAAGTCGATTTCCCGGCAGGGAGGTAATCCTAGAACATTTTCGGGAAAGACGTCCTCGTACTCCGCCACCACTGCTGGGAACTGGGAGCTCACAACATTCAATGCTCTGAAGGAAAGGCTAGCCAAATCATGGGCGATTGGATGTACCCTCCTATGAATGAGTTCATTTTGCGCTACCTGTGTCTCCCTTTCTCCGATAAAGAAAAAACACATTCCATCACGATAGACACACCGCTCTCTTCGCCTAAAACAGTCAATTTGGGCATGGACTGAAGATAACCAATCCATACTGAGAATGACGTCATAAGGCCTCGATGCTACCACCAAGAGGTTCCAACTAAAACTCTCACCTCTAAGGGTAAGATCACACTATCTGAAAAGGTGTGTGATCATCGAGTCTCCTCCCGTAGGTGTCTCCAAGTGTAAGGATCGAGTCAACAGTTCTACCAGAATCTCGAGGTTTCGTACAAGACATGTGGATATGAAGGAATGACTGACACCTGTGTCTACAAGTACAGAAGTAAGGTAGAAAAGACACAGATCGTACCTCGAATCATCCCTGGAGCCCCTGGGTCATATGCCTCGGCCACATGCAGCTGTCTCCGTCCCTGTGCCCCAGCTCCCTGAGCCTGGTGCGGACCTCCTGGGGGTGGTGGTGGAAGTAAGTCAAAGCATCTGCCACTACCCGAAGCTCTCCCTGATCCTCTGCCACATTCGCCACCTAGCGAGTCTGTCTTATCCACTCTATGCCTCTGCCTCGGTGGTCCATACACCGCTTCCCTATCAGCAGATCGACGGGTCTGGAAATCTCTAGTGAGATGTCCCCTACCATCACATGCATAGCATCACTTCTCCCTAGGCTGATTGGATCCAGTCTGAGAGCCCTGGAATGTCGACCCCCTATCCTTGGTCCTCCTACGACATCTCTCACATCCAGATCCTTGCATCTGACGCCGACTCCCTGCTGCTGAGGTCTCCACACCAGTCTGCCTGCTGCTAACTATCGTCGGCTGTCTCTGCTCCGCCAAGAAGCTCTCAATCACCAAATCCCGTTCGAGCACCCCAACATAAGTCAAAATTCATAGAGGCACGACACTATCTCGGATGTCTCATTGTAGACCTTGCTCGAAGGTCCGAGCTCTGAAGTACTGATCCCTGACCATATCCATCGAGTACCGGGCGAGGTTGGTGAACCTCAAGGAATTGTCAGCTACTGTCATACTGCCCTGCTGGATCTGAAGAAGCTCCTGGATGTGCACATCTCTTAGCATAACTGGAGAGAACTCCTCCTTGAAGAGTTGATCGAACTCCTTACACGAAAGAGTCTCCTCACCGTGAGTCTGTGTGGTCAGACTCCACCATCATCCTGCCGAACCCTGAAGGAGGCTCTCTCCCAGGATCACCATATGGTCTGCTGGTGTCCTCACCAGACGGAAAACTATTTTCACCGCCTCAATCCAGTCCTCAACTGCCTAAGGGTCAGACTCGCATCAGTAATTGAGGGGTCTCTATCTCTGAAACTTGTGGAGCGCGCTAAGCCTATTCTCCTCACTGGTCGGTACTGCAGGTACCACTGACAGCTCCACTATTGGTGGAATAGCAGGTGCACCACCTGGTGTCAGCACCTGGGGAACTGGTCCCTGTATCTAAGCCTCATCACTGAGGGGGTCATCCTCATGATCGTGCTGTTGAATCCTAGAGGGTATGCGTCATAGAGGCATCCTGTGAGGAAAAAAGATGTACCATGGTCAATGAGTATATCTGGATAGCTGACACAAAGGATATCGAAAACATGACCCATTCCTATATAATGCATGTACCATTCTTTTATTTCCCTGCAACCAGTATTTTCATGTACTGAGTGGTGTATGGATACATCGGCCGCCGCACCAACACTGGAGTCTCTTGCCTAAAATCCAAGCTCGAAACACGAAACACTATTGCCCCCAACCAATCTCACAGACTCTTGGTCCTAAGGTAGAACCAACCCCTCTGATACCACTCTATCACAACCCGTCCTAGTGGGGCCCACGCTGTGACTCCCCAAGCCCGCCTCCAATAGGCCAGGGGCTGGTGACTAGCACCGAGTAGGCATATTACTAACATGGGAGGCATTGCCTAAGTACCAGTACACACGCACACATCTCCAAGCCCACAATGCTGAAATGTAAAAACCACTAAGGAACAAAAAATTCATGCATACTACTAAACCCAACCACTAGAGTGCAATGATAAGTAAAGTGCTAGAAGTAAACTGGGATAAAAATAAAATCACACCAAAATAAGAGTCTAAAAACTACAAAGTCCAACCTGTGAACACAAAGAGGTGCTGGGACTACTGCTCATAGCCGTAGGAACGCCTTGGCCTGTAGGGAACTCAGATATCTTGGTCCTATCCTAGTCCTCCCTAGACTCTGTAAAAAGTCTGCTCGTCTGCACAAGACACGAGACGTGTGGGCAAAGCCCGTGCAGGGGTGAGTATAACAATACTCAGTAGAGGACCCCAAAAACCAAAAAGCAGTAAAGAAAAGGTAAAATCAGCTATGTGAATTATATGTATATATAGAATATATAAACACAAACCAGATATACTCAAAACTCATACCCGTAGTCTAGAGGCAAGTCACACAACCGCATAACCCGTCTAGGGATTCCGTTAGAAGATTCCACGAAGCAATCATTACGGGAGACACACTCCACGAGTCTGATAGTTCCGATGACATCCATACGAGAAGTACTGTTAATCTGAAACCACCATGAGAGGTAGATGCACTCATTACGGGAGACACACTTCTGAGTGGGAAGGATCATGATAGATAGAAGCACTCATTACGGGAGACACACTCCTGAGTGGGAAAGATCATGATACACATATTAGGATCACCGCCAGGGCCATGGCAGATACCAAAAATCATCCAGATTCACCTGTTTGGTGATACACCAGCTAGGTAGAAGATCAATGCCCGGTAAAGTTGGTCACGTCGATGCCTGACTCTACCTAGGGTCAGGAATGGATAAAGGATCTCGCTCCGGGCCTCTCAGAGGGATGCCGACTCTATCACATAAAGTCCCACTGAAGGAATAATACTCCTATAGAAGGAAATGATGCCTGGACTTTAGGGGAACAATAAGAAGGGGAACTAACCCAAACAAAAGATTCCCAAGATACGGTGAACAAGATGACCATTCCATTTTCTAAAAAGCACACGACATGTAGAAAGGTTACAGGCCGTGTTGTATGACCCCGAGTGTTTCTCGTGTACAATGACCCGTGTAATAAGGTTAGTCATGTAGAAGAGTGAGTACATAACATGTAGTACTGTGTACATGCCATGTCCAATTTCCCGAGATCATATCCGTGTACGCTGGCCATGTGCCCGTACACGGTCTTCAACCTATGTACTCTAACCCGTGTAATCGGTACATGGGGTGACCCATGTTACTGGCCTCGCCTGGACATGTGATGGAGTACATGGTCATGTACTCCATCCCATCTCCATGTACCCCCCTAGATACACGCCGAGTCCCACGTAGCTGCCTCTGCCATGCTGTACACGCCGTGTTCTGAAGCCGTGTAGTTTATCCTGTGTCTGTGTATTTCCCAAGATACACGCAGAGCTTCGGGAAAGTCTAGCATGCCGTGTGAGCAGGGTCACATGCCGTGTGATTCCTCTCTGACCCCCGAAACCCTATCCACCGCGCAAGCACTACACGACGTGTTCTTTGTAAGTACACGCCATGTATTTTGGAAATTTCCAGAAACGACGCTCTTTGCCGGCATGCCTCCCGTGCTGCCCTGATCGTCGATCCCGCTGTTTGATCTCCATGAAACTCTCAGGTTTTGGTCATCCCAACACTACGAAGCTACTTATGGTGTTTTCAGACCTCCGATCGGTCCCGAAAACAAGTTTTGATCTTCCTACGTGAAGAACGATCGAAGAACAAATCTTCTCGATCCGGCCCGATTCGTCATCCGCCATTGTCATTGCACCTCTGTAAGGTCATTATGGTATCTATTCTTTACCGTAGGATCGTTTTATCACATAATGTATGCACAACGATCTTTTGTTCATTGCCCCGCGAAGAACACGTGAAAGAAAAGGGAAAAAAATCCAATAAAACAAATTTGAGGAACGAACCTACGCCATCATTTGTCACAGTGTTGATCCAATCCCGTTAATAGGATTAAATGGAGTTGAAATAAATAACAAAAATTCAACATGGAATCAATTCCCCAAATGATCCCAAATAAATCCTTCCCGCAAGAATGTACGAATTCGCAGATCAACTTGTTCGTGGTTGACCCACGTTCGTCGTTTAAACTCAAAAAACGAGGAAAGAATTCAAATAAAAACCCCCTACCTCAACTGGGATTGATCGTTGATGAAGGTTTCATGTGGCCGTCATCGTCGATATCCTCCAACTTCGTTGGCACATCGATTCTCAACTTCGATTCGTCTTCGTTGGTCATTGAGGGTTTTCCCCAACGCTCCGCCGATCCTCCAAAGATTTCTCTCAATCATCCTCCAACGAGTAGAATCCCATTATCCAAATAAAAAGGGAATGAAAATGGAATCTCATAATGTTACGTCATTAATGAGTCCACCTTTCAATTTTTTGAGTCATTATTACATGTTATTTTTTAAAGGAACCGTTGCCCTGTCGCCACGCTGCAGCGGATGTTTCCATAAAAATAAAATAAACATTGAAAAATTTATTTTATTTTTATTTTACTAAAAAAGTTTGAAAATATACTTCTTTCCTTGACCTACACCAGTTGAGGTTAGGCTCATTCTTGGGTAAATTCGTCGTCCTATACCCAATGGTACCCTCATATTTTTAATCTGGGCATCTGTTTAGAAACTGTCACAACCGCGCGTGAGTGCCGACTCACTTAACTTAAAAAGTTTCAAACTACCGTTCCAAGATCACCAGGCCTTGGAATGAGGTGCCCTCTCTATACCTGATTTCGTAATAATCTCATAAAACATTTAAAAATAATACACAGAAAAATACGAGACATTAAATGTGGTTCTAAGAATGAGGAGGCACTGATGTCCAGGGTCCAGGGAGGAGGGTGGGGGGGGGGGGCTGTCCAGGTTCTAGGAAGGAGGGGGGCTGTCCAGGGTCTAGAAAGGTGGGTGGGGGTTGTCCAGGGTCCAGGGAGGAGGGGTGTAACACCCCGACCTCAGTTACCCAGAGTCGGTGAATTATTATATAACAATGGCATGATCAAAAAAGATCAAGTCTCGAAACACCGATTAGTTTAGTAGCATTGGAAACAATAGATACATTCATAAAGTTTACATTACATCAAAAATGAAAACTGCAACAACATAGTCTCCATAGTCCACACTCATATCCCCTCATACTATCCCTACAGGTCATTCATAAAATACTTCTTCACATCCTGGGAAAAATAAAACATAGAAAGGGGTGAGCTCAGATGCCCAGTAAGGATAACAATATAGAAGAAAATTTCATAAATAAGCATAAACATTTAAGGCAATGTATAATTAAAAAAAAGCCTTTTAAACTTGAAAATCAACATAATATGGAATAAATAAAATGAAATAATTCCATTTACTTATTCACATGGATATTCTACTAATCAAATAATCACATGCAATATCAATAACCACTTTCATAATGATGGAATGCATAATTCCAGACTATCATAACCACGTAGCCAAGGCCTCATGCCAAGACTAAAAATAATATTTTGTCAAGGCCTCGTTCCAAGACACTAGTTTGTCTCATGAGACCTACCGATTCATTGAGGATCTATAGCGGGCTCCACCCATCACTTACTAAGTCTAATGAATTCCCATATGAAAAGGTTTAAACATAACATAAACATTCGTATTAAAACTAGCATACGAAATGTCAATACTTTCTCTATAAACCATGAATGGTATAAAAATAACACATCCACAGTCAAACATATCACAAAACCTTCAATACAATACGAATTTTTTGTATCATAATAAATAAATTTCAAATAATCTTAAAATCCATCAAAAGATGTTGACATAGATAAAATCAAAACTATTTGAGAGAAATATATATATTTTTGAAATCACTTAAAAGTTACATAATTATAAAATAAAACATTTACTTTGAAAATATTCTTATAAGATTGTAAGGGAAGCTTCTAAGATTTTACAAAGGTGGAAAATAGCTGCACCCGCCGTATAAGTTAAAAAAAGACATTCTTACCTTAATTTTGTCGAAATGGTTAAAAAGGACCTTGTTTGGAAAATGACGTAAAGATTCCTTTATAAAAATCTTATAAAAAGTCAAAAAAGGGTATAACTGAATTTAACCCATATTCTGTAAAATAGTAAGAATGTTTTGAAATACATTTTTAAGAAACATGGATGTGGATGATAAAGAGGTCCCATTAGATAATTACGTATAAACAACCTCAGATAATGAAGAGCTTGTGAAATAAACCATTACCTTGTACTTTTCATTGGTTGAGGGTAGGTTAAACTCCTGTATAATGGTGAAATAATTGTTATTAAATTATAAAATAATCATATACATTAATATGATATCATATATGATTTTTTAACATTTATTTGTTAATAATATCTTAGCATTATCATCGTTTCGGGTGTTAACTTACTCGTTTTCTTTTATATATTTTGTTACATAAGCCGTGTTTGTTATTGATAGATTGTATATTATTCATATACAGAATGATATAAAGTCCTTAAACATTATTTTTAATCATAAAATGAGAATTATAATTGCATGTATATGATGGGGAACGAATCTCATTGCGTTCGTGGAGACGGTAGTCCGTACATACGTACGAGCGACAATATCATTATTTTGATATTAAAATAATATATAATTAGATGGTATATCATATATACAGAATAATTATAATGTTATATTTATTATTTACATAAATTACATATCATTATCATACCCATCCAAATAATAATGTTTTTGAATAACAATTACACCACGACGTGGAGACGGTAAGCCGTACGTACACACGTATGATGACATGTCATTCAAAGGATGGATAGAATACTGAATATAGTTGTACCATATTTATAATAACATAAAAATATATATAAGATACTATAGTTATTATTTTATAAAGGAAATAACAAATAAAGAAGAAGTTGAAGAAGAAAGGAACTTGAAAAAGGGTGGTGAAAACATTACCTCCTCTTCGGGTTCTTCCTTTTAATTTGATCAAAAGGGCTCTTTAGGTTGGATTTATGATCAAAATAAGGACTCTAGGTTAAATTGAGGGAAGTTTAGAGAGTATTTGGTCAGGGGTTGCCCGAACCAGAAGGCTTTGAAGGTGTAAAGAATTGGTTAGAAGTTGTGTCCTTTTATAAGGGGGAGGTGGGGCTCTTTTGGAAAAACTTAAAGTATTAATTTATAATAAATTCATATTCGGTTTCTAATGGATCAAAAGTAGATTATTCAAAGTATAAGGTGGGTATGGATCTAAATCCATTCAACCAATAGATTTTAGATAGGTTTGGGTCATTATATTAACCTTATCTTTTAGTTTTAACTCTTAGTTAATTAGATTGACATTTACCATGTCACTTTGTATTTTTATATTATATAGATAATAAACTTACTATATACATCCAAGAGACCCTCAAGTGGTCCATTAATGATACACCTATCATGATATATGTCCTTTGGACAAAACTTATATTTTTAATAATAGCATATCAATTAATAATATAATACTTGTTTTAAAAACTCATTTATGTCAATTTTGATAATATTTAATAATTGATTTTTGTTAAAGTCTTAAAAACTTTATTAATTCGAAAAAAATTCATTTAAGAAATAATAACATGTCATATTAACCAATAAAATTAGTGGATGGCATCAAAACTTTCAAATTATATTTATTTTAACTTTTATAATACCAATTATTTGATTCTTTAATTAATAAGGAAAGTACTGCATCATTATTGTGTCATAAATAAATTTAATTATTAAATGTGTAAAAATTATAAATAAAATACCATTATTTAGGAAATATTTTTATCTTTCTAATTAATATTTATAGTACAAAATATAACACTTATAACCTTATGTAAAAATTGTTTTTCTAAAAGATATATGCTTATGTCATTTTTTATTTACTTTAACTTAATTAATATAAAGTGTCCTTATCACCTACAAGTGGATCCATGGGGTCCCAAAATCGACCCAAAGATTCCCATAGTCGGATATGTATCAAAAAATAAGGTTAGGACACGTTTTAGGGTGATTTATTATTATTATAATATTATTTGTTTACCCTTATTTACTGGATTTACCCTTTAACCATGGTAAATAAAATATTTTCCGAATTAAATATTAAAAATTTCTAAAAATAAAAGTGACCTATTTACATAATTTGGACATCTTGATTCCAAATATGAAATATATTTTTCCAAATTAAAAACACAGAACTGGCAGAAATTAATTTAAAATTAATTCCCGCTGTCAAAACAAAAAGCGTGTTTTTAAGAAATAATAACTATCAAAAGATTGACACTTGTTTATGTCCGGTATAATTGTGAAATTATGTCCAATGACCAAAATTGTATTAAATGGTAAAAATATATTCTAAATATACTTTAAAACCACTCAAATTCATAATTTTTCACTATTGATTATTTTTATTAAAAAACTTGTTTTTAATTAAAATTTAGTAATTTTCACTATTCATCAAAATATAAAAATTATCTGAAAAGTACCAAAATTTCACCCTAGGATAATTTTGATATTCCGAATCCAAAAATGAAGTCCATTTTGAGAGATAAAATTTATAAAATTTCAAAAAGTGGGTATTACTATTCATAACGACTAGTTTGATTGGTCACAATGTGTTAGAATCTTGAAATTGCGTACAATGTAAGCTATTGCATTATTCAAAGGGAAACGTACTATGGAAGATTGGGGTATTACATTCTCCCCTCCTTCAAATAATTTCTTCTTCAAAATTTCTAGAATATTATTGCTTAAAAAGACTCGGGTGGTTCTTCATCATAAGTTCCTCAGGTTCCCACGTTGCCTCTTCCATCTTATGGTTTCTCTATAAAACTTTACCAGACGAGTTGTCCGGTTTCTAAGCACTTGTTCTCTTGTATCAAGAATCCTGATGGGCTCTTCTCAATAAGACAGATCGAGTTCTAGTTCTAATTCCTCATAGGTGAGCACATTTGTTGGGTCAGGCAAGTATTTTCTCAACAGTGATACGTGGAACACATTGTGAACTTTGGAGAGATTTGGCAGCATTGCCAAACGATAATCTACAGCCCCAATTCATTCTAGAATTTAGAAAGGTCCTATATACCTGAGACTCAATTTACCCTTCTTACCGAAATGTATAACTCCCTTCTATGGAGATACCTTCAAGAAAACACGATCTTCTACCTGAAATTCCAAATCCTTCCTTCAGTTATCGGCATAGCTCTTCTACCTACTTTGAGCTACTTTGATGTGGTTTTGGATTACCTTTACCTTTTCTATCGTTTCCTCCACCAATTCTGGGCCTACAAGTTTTCTTTCACCAACGTCATCCCAACAAGTTGGTGTGCGACATCTCTTTCCATATAACACTTCATATGGTGCCATATGAATACTTGAATGGAAGCTATTGTTATAGGAATATTACACCAGAGGTAAATATTGATCCCACATACCCTGAAAGTCAAGTGATCATGATCTCAACACATCTTCTAAGGTTTGAATAGTCCGTTCTGATTGTCTATCTGTTTGAGGGTGGTAGGCAGTGATCAAATGAAGTTCAGTATCCAAGGCCTTCTGAAGACTCTTCCAGAATCTTGAAGTAAAACAGGGATCACGATCAGAAACAATCAATAGGGGTACTCCATGAAGTCTCACAACTTCATTAATATATATCCTTACTAGACGTTCAAGTGGTAAATCTTCCCTTATAGCAAGAAAATGTACTTACTTGGTAAGACGATCAACAAAGACCCATATTGCATCATTCCTTCTAGGAGTCTTTGGTAGTCCCATGAGAAAGTCCATAATGATATTATCCCATTTCCAATCAGGTATGGGAAGAGGTTTCATGAATCCTCCAGGCTGTTTCCTTCCAGCTTTAATTTGTTGACAAACCATACATCTTGACACAAAATCACCAATCTCCCTCTTCATGTTGTCCCACCAAAAATGTTCCTTCAAATCTCTATACATTTTGGTGATCCCAGAGTGTATAGAGAAATTTGAACTATGAGCATCATCCAACAATTCCCTTTTTAGATCAAGTATATCAGGAACACAAAGTATCTTCCCAAATTTCAAAATTCCATCTTCATACACAAATTTACTCAATCTCCCATCATTCACAGCTTTAATCTTCTTTTGAAATTCTTCATCATCGGTCTGATAACTCTTTATCCTTTCTAGTAAAGATGGTTTGGCAACCATTTGAAAAAGTATCGATGTTTCACCTTCCATGGTAATTCCCATATCCATTTTAACTAGATCCATGAAAATAGGATCCCTTTCAATTCTCATCACATTCAAAACTCCATGATCCTTTCTGCTCAAAGCATATTCCACCTTATTTTCCTTCCCCGGGTGGTAGTGTATCATGCAATCATAATTATTGAGTAGTTCAAGCCATCTTCTTTTCCACATGTTGATTTATTTCTGTGAGAAAATATACTTCAAACTCTTATGATCGGTATATATCTCACATTTTTCACCATAGAGATAATGTATCCATATCTTCAAAGAAAAGATTACAGCAGCTAACTCAAGATCATGAGTAGGATAGTTTTCTCATGAATTTTCAGCTGTCGTGATGCATAGGCAATAAATCTATCATTCTGCACAAGGACACAACCAAGTAATTTCTTCGATGCATCACTATAAATAATGAACCCATCATTCCCTGATGTTAGAGTCAATATAGGAGCATTGACTAATCTTCTCTTCAGTTCTTCAAAACATTCTTCACACTCTTTTGTTCAAACAAATTTAACCCCTTTACGTGTGAGCTTCATTAATGGGTTAGCCAACCGGGCAAAATTCTGGATGAAACGTCGATAATAACCTGCTAAACCAATAAAACTGCGTACCTCGGTTATACTCATTGGTGATGGACATTCTTGGATTGCTCTTATCTTAGAAGGATCAATAGAGATTCCATTCTTAGAGACAATATATCCAAGAAAAGAAATCTCTTGAATCTAGAATTCACACTTGCTAAACTTCCCATATAATTCATGTCTTCTCAGAGTCTTCAATATAATGTGCAAGTGATTTTCATGATCAATGTAGATTTTGGAGTATACCAAGATATCATCAATAAATACCACTACAAATTCATCAAGATATTCCTTGAAAAATCTGTTCATTACATCCATGAAAACAAAGGGTGCATTAGTCAGCCCAAAAGGAATTACTGTAAACTCGTAATGCCCGTACCTGGTTCGAAATGCTGTCTTTGGAATTTCTTCCTTCTTCACACCCAACTGATGGTATCCAGATCGAAGGTCAATATTTGAAAAGTATTGAGCTCCATGCAGTTGGTCAAATAAATCATCAATGCGAGGTAGGGGATACTTGTTCTTTATTGTTATAGCATTGATCTCTCTGTAGTCGATACATAACCTCATAGATCCATCTTTATTTTTAACAAAAAGAATAGGGGTTCCCCATGGAGAAACACTAGGGAGAATAAATCCCTTATTACTCAATTCCTCTAGTTGTTTCTTTAGTTCAACTAATTCCACAATGGTCATTCTATAAGGGGTCTTCAATATAGGCCTTGATCCAGGATTTAAATCAATGGAAAACTCAACATCTCGTTCTGGAGGATGTCCAGGTAAATCTTCTAGAAACACATCTACATATTCTTTCACAATAGGTACATCCTCTATTTGAACATTCCTTTCCTCACCCATAGTTATTTCATTCTCTTCATCCTCAATAATTGAATTTAGTTGAGCTACTGGGGGTGGATCTAGATAAGAATTAGGTGGTGACGATTCTGCTCTAAAGATAAGGTGTTCCTTATCATCATCATCAAAAATCATAACCTCCTTCTTCTTTTAATAAATCTTCTCATCATGGTCTAAAATCCAATCCATACCAAGGATTATATCAAAATCAATCATAGGTATGACGATGAGATCAGCGGATAAAGAACATTTATGTGCTCTAATGAGGACTGATTCACAAAACTTTGTTGCAATGATACTTCCCTTAGGAGTTTTAACTGAAAACTCCCTTGTTAAATCAAATTGGAAATATCTAATTTTCTTAGAAAACTTGGAAGATATGAAACAATGTGATGATCCAGAATCAAATAAAGCATTTGCTAAACTTGAGGAAACCATCAAATTACCTGCCACCACATCATTCAGAGCTTCAACCTAAACAGTAGTGATAACATAAGCTTGGCCTTAATCCCTTGGCATTTTCTGAGGTAAGTTCCCCGGACGCTTAGGACATTCATTTTCATAATGTCTCATCTCACTAAAGTTGTAGCATTGAACATCAGTAGCTTCTTTCTTCCTCTTGCAATAACGAGCTTGGTGGCCTTTTTTACCACACTTGTAACAGACTCCCATTCCATTCAAGCAAGTACCTAGGTGTTTCTTCCCACATTTACTACAGGATGGATATTAAAATTTTTCCTTCTTCCCCTTATTTCCATTTCCAGAGTGATCAGCAGAAATCTTCTTCTCTTGGTTTTCTTTAAAGTCGTAAGACATAGAGAATTCCTTTTCTGTCTTGATAGCACATGAGACAATGTCTTCGTACGATGAGAAGGATTTGGAGACTAATGCTCGATGAAGAAATGGTTTTAACCCATAAAATAAATGATCAATATTACTCCTCAGGTTACGTATATAATCTACTGCATGACTCTCTAACCTTGTAGAGTTAGCTTCATACTTTGCGACATTCTTATCCTCCTTTTTTCTCAGACTCAGAAATTGCCTTTCCATATCCTCTCGATGGTCACGAGGAAATTATTTTTCTAAGAAAATATCTTTTAACTCCCTCCATTCCATATTTGATACTTAATAATCTTCCTTTGTTTTTTGAATCAATGACCCCATTGATCAGCATCTCCAGTGAGGCGGTAAAATGCCATGATAACTTTTTCCCTTTCACTACTCCCCAAATCCTGAAATATTTTCTCTAGGGAACTAATCCATTGCTCAGCTACCAATGGATTTTTACTCCCATTTAATGTTGGTGGTTTCTACCTCATGAAGAGATCTAAAATTGATCCTCCACGCTGTGGATCAGGGTGCTCTATACGGGTAAGTTTATTATTCATAACCTGAGTGAGTTTTCCGAGTATGGTGATTAGCTGATTAGCACCAGTTGCATCACCAGATCCACTATAATTATCTTGATCAGGAGGGAAATCCCAACATGGAGTGTGTGTATTGATACGATTTCCATTCCTTAAACTAGGCTCCATTTCTAAACAATTCCATAAACTAAATTAGTTTATTAATCAAAATACATAATTCCATACCTGTAAAACACTTAACATAAATTAAACTATTTATTGATATAATCCATAATCATAAAAAATGTTTTCTTTGAGAAAGTATATACTCATAAACCCTTCATAATGGATTGTAAAGAAAATGAGAATTATCCTAAGCATAGCCCCTGTGAGTGTCGTAACCAAGAGTGCAGCAAGGCCCGTTGTCGTACACCAGTTCCCGTTCGAGTCTAGCTCAAAGTGGTGTTTTCGAGTTTTACCCCTAGGTACATTTGTTCCAAAGCCACTGTAACAGCCCGAGATTTTATGAAAAATATTCTTTAATGTCTTGTGTTGTACGCTACACCAAAAGGAGCTTGCACAACACGCATCTTTGACTTGCCTTGCATTACACGCAATCACAACCTTCCTCGATAGCGTGTGTAGTACGCAATACTGAGTTTCACTAAACAACGATATGCTATTAAAATATTATTAAAACTAGCCGTTATTAATAGTAATAACCACTTTTTAAATTTTAGAAATTTTAACTCTCAAAATGGACTTCATTTTTGGATTCGGAGTATCGAATTTAGCCTAAGGTGAAATTTTGGTCCTTTTCGGATAACTTTCATATTCTGATGAATAGTGAAAATTACTAAATTATAATTAAAAACAACTTTTTTAATCGAAATAATTAATAGTGGTAAATCATTAATTTGAGTGGTTTTAAAGTATATGTAGAATATATTTTTACAATTTAATACAATGTTGGTCATTGGATGTAATTTCACATTTAAACTAGACATAAACAAGTGTCAATCTTTTGATAGATATTGTTTCATAAAAACACGCTATTTGTTTTAACAGCGGGATTTAATTATAAAATTAATTAATGCAACTTTTATGTTATGAATTTGGTAAAATAGACTTCATTTTTGAATTCGGAATATGAAATATAGCTTGGGATGAAATTTTGGCATTGTTCTGAAAAACATCAATTTTTGATGAATAGTGAAACTACTAAGTGGAAGTTAAAAAAAAACTGAATTTTTCATAAAACTTAATTTTACCGCTTCTGTGAATGGAATTTCAAAAATCCGAGAGACACGGTTGATATCAGTAAGTAAAATGTAGTTCAATGAGATAAAAATAATTTTTTGGTGAATAGTAACTTTTTACTTTTTTTACCACGGTTAATAGTAAATAGGGTAACTAAGGGTAAATATGATATTACTATTACCCTAACACATGTCCTAATTCTATTGGATAAGTGTAATTCGACCAAAAACAACCTTATGAATAAAATATGACCATTTAGGCCCACTTGGATTAGATTAGGACATTTATTATTATTTAATTCAAAGAAGAGTTAAAAGAGACAAAATCAAAGTTTATTTACTAAAACATTTTTAATATAGGGTTATACATAATATAAATTCGATTGTAAATATTCATTAGAAAGATAAAACGATTTCCTACATAATGATAGTTTATTTATAATTTTTAGACTTTAAATAAATTAATTTATTTATGACACAACGATGATGCAGTAATTACCCTTTTTAAGGAAATATTAACATAATTGATGTTATAAATGCTCAAATGAATGTAATTTGAGACTTTTTATGAATTACACTAATTTTCTAGGTTACTATGATATATTAGTGTTGATTTAATCAACTTGGTTCGAACATATAATTCTGTTATGACTTTAACAAAAATCATATATCAAATAGTGTCAAAATTGACACAAAATAGTTTTTAAATCAAATATTATATTATTAATTGTTATTTTATTCCTAAAAATCTAAGGTTCGGCCAAATGACTTAGATAAGGATATATGTATTAATAATAAACAATTTGGGGTTCGTTTGGCATGTTATAGTAAGTGTATTAACCATATAGTGAAAGAAAACATAAAGACACGGTAAAAGTTAAATTATTTAACTTAGAGTTAAATCTAATTGATAAGGTTAAAATAATACCCTAAACTTGTCTAAATCTTATTGGTTGATAGGATTTCGACCCATACCCACATTATCTCCGAAATAAGACCCTTTGTAACCATTATAAACCGATTTTTACTTTAATATAAAATAATATTTTGAGGTATTCCTAAGGTGCCCCTCTCCTCCCTTATAAAAGGACACCTCCTCCCCCTCCTCCTCACACCAATTTGAGCACTTAAGCTCGGCCAACCCCTGCCAAAATCTCTTCTCCACTTCCCTAGAAACATCCTATAGATTCTGGTATTCCTCAAAGACCAATTTTAGTGCCCTAAGAGGAGGTCTCAAAGAGGCACTTCAAAGAAGAGGTAATTACCGTTACCAATTCTTTCATCTTTATTTCTTCTTCCACTTATTCTTCTTAGGTTGTTTCATTATGAAGTAATAACATCAGTATCACTCATATACTGATATGTTATTATAAGTATGAAACAACCCTATATCACCATCTATCCATCCTACGGAAAAAGAAATCACCGCGCGTGCGTACGTACGGAATACCGTCTCCACGCCGTGGTGTAATCTATTTTCCACCACCACCTTAAATGGATGGGTATAATGGTGTAAAGAATAACTATACATAGTTATTAAAACATCATATTGATTCTTATATATTGTATAATTCACTCTAATTCAATTCAATATTTATGGAAATGATATCATCGCTCGTGCGTACGTACGGACTACCGTCTCCACGACACGATGAGATTCATTCTCCATGTTAACCATTTAAGAATGATTATAAAGTATATATAAGAAATAATAATGAAATATATGACATTATAAAGCTACTGTATTTATGTATATATATATATATGTATGTCATCTACTTACTTCCATTCAAGACAATAAGGAAAGGAAAACAGCGTTCATGCGTACGTACGGACTACCGTCTCCATGAACGGTGTTTTTCATTTCATTTATCTATCTATTATATATATATATATAATGAATATATATGCTATATAAATAATATTTTATATTCTGGAAGTAAGTAAATCATGATATAAGTAATAATAATGTCAAGAACAACAAGTTAGAACACCTACGATAAATGAAACGATTTTACCCAAAACGCTTCTTTAACATGGAATTTACAAAAGAACGGGTAATATAATGTCATAAGTGAACCATATATGATATCATAACAGTTAATATGATTCTGTAATAAGTCAATGACATTATTTAAACCATTATACAGGAGCTTCGGACACGTACAAAGCAAATCAGACCTAAGGTAAGGGAAATATCACAATCTCATTTTTTTTATCCGAGATTGTTTATTCGTAAGTAATTACTGGGGTGTATTTTATCATCCACATCCATGTTCCCTCAATATGTAATATTGTTTCCTTCCACTTACAATAGTTTAAATCCAATTTTACCCTTCGGTGAGTTTTTAGTAAAGAATATGAAAGGAATCTTTTTTCGTACGAGGTACTTTTTGACTTTTCCGACAAAAGTACGAAGAATGTTTTTTTAACTTATACGGCATGAATGGATTTTTAAAACATTATTTCCAAGAAGCTTCCTTTACAAGTTTTCAAGTTTATTTTTAATCAACTTCCTTTATTTTAAAGTTGTATGACATGTTATGAAAGAAAAAATGTTTTTGAAGAAGAAAGGATATTTTCCTCAAGAATGAAGTTCAAGTGTTTTATCAAAATTATTTTCCATCTAAGATAATAAAGGGTTATGTTTTTATCCCTATTATTACATTGATTTTATCATGTTGTGATGTAATTATTTTTATGAATTCCTTTATCTTATATGAATTGATTTATGATGTCATGATGTTTCAAGAATCCGATTTTTGTTACATGTGTTATGCGATGATGTATGTTTTATGATTATGTGGCACACATAAGAAAGGATTAATTATAAGATGGGTGGTACCTATATCTCCCTCCAATGCATTGGGTAAAGATTTTATATCTCATGAGATAGACATGGCTGAAATGGTAGGTTATACCGGTTCAGTGAAACAGGACTGAAACGAGGGTTACTCGATTCAGAAAGGGACTTTGTCCACTAAGATAGTCTTGGAAATGAGTCATGACTAACAAGAAATGATTTTCTATGATTATGTGTGCATGACACAATGTTTCAAGTTTCATGTTATCATTATGGTGATCTCATTTTCACTTCTATGATTTGTTCCATGTTAAGATATTATGATCTCTTTTGCAGGTTATGATTTTCAAAAAGATATGATATGATTTTTATTTCTTTTGTATACCCTTACTGAGAATTTGAGCTCACCCTTTTATGTTTTCTTTTCCCCAGGATATAAAGAATGGTTTTAGGTAAAAAAAAGGGGAAGATCTTTATGGGAGATATTGAAGATCTTTCACCACGATTAGAAGATTACGTTCCGAGTTTCCAAAGACACTAAACTATTACGATCCTTGTGTGTGTGTTTTCGTTATGTACTAAGTATTCCGCAAATGTAATGTAATGTCCATGTACGTCAAGCTTCGGGTCTCTACAGTTGGTATCAGAGGAAAGGTTTAGTCAACCTTTGGAAACTAGGATGCGAAAACGTTAGTGAGATCCCTAGAGATATTTCTAAGGTATGTCTAGGGATGTCCCTAGGGATAAGTATACGTATAGGTTATAGTAATAGAATTATGCTAACGATCATAGAATTAAACCTAAGATGTTGGATATTGAAGGTACTCCCACTTTATTATGTTGTTTTCCCTAGCATGATTTTTGCCTCTCACACTATTCTTTTTGGGTTTTAGACGATGGCTGGAACCCGAAGGAACTGTGTTGATCAATGCAATGGACAATGCAATGATTGCCCTCCTGAACAAACAAATGTTATGGGAGATGGAGTGCAAAATCTTATTGCTATACTTACACAAGCTATGAATCATTCTGGACTTCCAAATGAGCAGAGAAGGGAACAATATTCTATTGAGTCCTTCATGAGGCAACGTCCACCTTCTTTCAGTGGGCCTTCTGATCCACTTGTGGCTGAACAATGGATCAGTACTACTGAAAAGATATTTTCAGTTCTTCAATGTTATGAACATGATAAAGTCATCTTAGCAGTATATCGTTTGGAAGGTGAATCTGATCAATGGTGGAATATTATCAAGAATACGAGGCTAAGAGATGAAATTGAGTCCATGGAATGGGACGAGTTCAAGAACTTGTTTTTCAGTAAGTACTTCCCTCGTATTCTTCGAACAAAGATGGAGAAAGAGTTTCTTGAACTGAAGCAAAGGGACGATGAATCTGATGGTACCTATGAAGCAAATTTTACAAGACTTGCAAGGTATGCTTCTGGAATTATCATCCAACCTGAAAGTAAAGTTGATCGATTTTTTAGTGGCTTAAAACCAAGTCTTCGAAGGGCGTTAGCTATAAGAGACTTCAGTAGCTATGAAGAAATTGTGCGTTGTGCTATCAAGGTAGAAATGGAAGTTGGTGTTACATATCCATCTCATGGTTTTGACAAGAAACGAAAGATGGAGTTCAAGGAGAAATCTCAGAATAATGGTGAAAAGAAGATGAATGTTTCCTTATGCACAAAGTGTGGAAAGAAGCATGGTGGAGATTTTCTTAAAGGGACTAGAAAATGTTTTAAGTGTGGAAAAGAAGGTCATCGAGCAGCTGAGTGTCTAAGTAATGGAAAAAGGGTTTCTAATGATGTGAATAAAGCAAACACTGCAGAGAACGCACCACCAACACTTCAATGCTTCAAGTGCAAGGAAATGGGGCATTATGCTAATAATTGCCCTAATCCAAGGGTTAGTGATGATCAACATGAGCAACCAGTGAAGGCAAAGGACAAAGGGAAATCACATGCGATCACTATTGGCAATGTTGAATTTGACAACGATGTGGTGGAATGATTAAGTGTTTATGTAATGGGATTCCAAAATAATGTTGTATCATTGAGTATTGCAATATTTATTGATGTGGTATTCAAAGTGATTGAGATATTTTTTGGAAATAAGATGATATGCGCATAATGAAGACGAGAAAATGAAATGTTTAATAGTATTCATGAGCTCATGATTGATATAAGGACTAAGTGATATCATGGTTTGAGTATATAGAATTTTGAGGATTTTGGTATGTGGAAAGTGTTAACTTTTAACTGCACTCATGTTTTCACTAAGGTATTCAAGAGAATACACGATTAAGGACTTTGAATGTTTGGAATGTGACCAACAAGACATATCTTATGATATGTGGGGATCAACGACAGTATTAAATCTCTGGTAATCGTTGTCACTATATTATGAGAGTGGACTGCAGTATTATGTATAAGCCTAAAGATTAGACTGGATTATGTTGGACATAAGTTAGTATTGTTTAAGGAAAGAAGATTTTCGATATTATTGATGGGATGTTATAGTAACGTAGTTTTAGAAAAAGGACAACCTGCAGGACGGGCGACAGCCCATCGCTTCGGACAAGGCTGTAGGAATCGAACCCACAACCGAAGTGCGACTGGCCTTTATCGCCTACCACTGACCTACAGGAAGTCCCTGTTTAGTAGAAACTAGTGTTATTATATTAAGCAGTATGATATATTAAGTATAAGCCCATTTTAGGAACCATATATGATTAATCCCACTATAGATCGACTTATGTATATAAATTTTGCTAACCTTTTGAGACAGATGGAATGACCCGTCATTCTATCACATGATCTGCTAACACTTCACGAATAACAAATTCAACTTCATTTATTTAAGAGATGAAGTGGAAATTGTTAAAGGCACGAACAACAGTGAGATTGTACCAAAATAAAGTAAGTATTTATTCTAATTCAAATTCTTTAACTTTAGGGAAATGATCTTGAAAACCAAAAATGTTGTCCTAGTTCTCTTATACCTGATGAATCAGATGGTACCTTAGATCGTCACAAATTTATGTATTTGTGATTACTGGCTTTTCCATAGCCATGTTCTTTACCACTCTCCATCAGAACATGATGGTTAGATTTCTCTTCCATATCCATATTTTCACCTATGTGGAAACCCAGTGATTAGTTTATTTGGGTAATTGTTAAATTTCATACTTTAGTTTTTAAAGCCAAGTTTTGGTATTCCTTTTTACGATGTGGGTTTCTATTAAAGAAACTTTCGAATAGTAAACCATTTATAACCCCGACGAATTTCGAGGGCGAAATTCATTTTAAGGGGGGTAGAATGTAACAGCCCGAGATTTTATGAAAAATATTCTTTAATGTCTTGGGTTGTACGCTACACCAAAAGGAGCTTGCACAACACGCATCTTTGACTTGCCTTGCATTACACGCAATCGCAACCTTCCTCGATAGCGTGTGTAGTACGCAATACTGAGTTTCACTAAACAACGATATGCTATTAAAATATTATTAAAACTAGCCGTTATGAATAGTAATAACCACTTTTTAAATTTTAGAAATTTTAACTCTCAAAATGGACTTCATTTTTGGATTCGGAGTATCGAATTTAGCCTAAGGTGAAATTTTGGTCCTTTTCGGATAACTTTCATATTCTGATGAATAGTGAAAACTACTAAATTATAATTAAAAACAACTTTTTTAATCGAAATAATTAATAGTGGTAAATCATTAATTTGAGTGGTTTTAAAGTATATTTATAATATATTTTTACAATTTAATACAATGTTGGTCATTGGATGTAATTTCACATTTAAACTAGACATAAACAAGTGTCAATCTTTTGATAGATATTGTTTCATAAAAACACGCTATTTGTTTTAACAGCGGGATTTAATTATAAAATTAATTAATGTAACTTTTATGTTATGAATTTGGTAAAATAGACTTCATTTTTGAATTCGGAATATGAAATATATCTTGGGATGAAATTTTGGCATTGTTCTGAAAAACATCAATTTTTGATGAATAGTGAAACTACTAAGAGGTAGTTAAAAAAAAACTGAATTTTTCATAAAACTTAATTTTACCGCTTCTGTGAATGGAATTTCAAAAATCCGAGAGACACGGTTGATATCAGTAAGTAAAATGTAGTTCAATGAGATAAAAATAATTTTTTGGTGAATAGTAACTTTTTACTTTTTTTACCGCGGTTAATAGTAAATAGGGTAACTAAGGGTAAATATGATATTACTATTACCCTAACACATGTCCTAATTCTATTGGATAAGTGTAATTCGACCAAAAACAACCTTATGAATAAAATATGACCATTTAGGCCCACTTGGATTAGATTAGGACATTTATTATTATTTAATTTAAAGAAGAGTTAAAAGAGACAAAATCAAAGTTTATTTACTAAAACATTTTTAATATAGGGTTATACATAATATAAATTCGATTGTAAATATTCATTAGAAATCTAAAAATATTTCCTACATAATGATATTTTATTTATAATTTTTAGACTTTAAATAAATTAATTTATTTATGACACAACGATGATGCAGTAATTACCCTTTTTAAGGAAATATTAACATAATTGATGTTATAAATGCTCAAATGAATGTAATTTGAGCCTTTTTATGAATTACACTAATTTTATAGGTTACTATGATATATTAGTGTTGATTTAATCAACTTGGTTCGAACATATAATTCTGTTATGACTTTAACAAAAATCATATATCAAATAGTGTCAAAATTGACACAAAATAGTTTTTAAATCAAATTTTATATTATTAATTGTTATTTTATTCCTAAAAATCTAAGGTTCGGCCAAATGACTTAGCTAAGGATATATGTATTAATAATAAACAATTTGGTGTTCGTTTGGCATGTTATAGTAAGTGTATTAACCATATAGTGAAAGAAAACATAAAGACACGGTAAAAGTTAAATTATTTAACTTAGAGTTAAATCTAATTGATAAGGTTAAAATAATACCCTAAACTTGTCTAAATATTATTGGTTGATAGGATTTCGACCCATCCCCACATTATCTCCGAAATAAGACCCTTTGGAACAATTATAAACCGATTTTGACTTTAATATAAAATAATATTTTGAGGTATTCCTAAGGTGCCCCTCTCCTCCCTTATAAAAGGACACCTCCTCCCCCTCCTCCTCACACCAATTTGAGCACTTAAGCTCGGCCAAACCCTGCCAAAATCTCTTCTCCACTTCCCTAGAAACATCCTAGAGATTCTGGTCTTCCTCAAAGACCAATTTTAGTGCCCTAAGAGGAGGTCTCAAAGAGGCACTTCAAAGAAGAGGTAATTACCGTTACCAATTCTTTCATCTTTATTTCTTCTTCCACTTCTTCTTCTTAGGTTGTTTCATTATGAAGTAATAACATCAGTATCACTCATATACTGATATGTTATTATAAGTATGAAACAAACCTATATCACCATCTATCCATCCTACGGAAAAAGAAATCACCGCGCGTGCGTACGTACGGAATACCGTCTCCACGCCGTGGTGTAATCTATTTTCCACCACCACCTTAAATGGATGGGTATAATGGTGTAAAGAATAACTATACATAGTTATTACAACATCATATTTATTCTGATATATTGTATAATCCACTCCACTCCAATTCAATATTTATGGAAATGATATCATCGCTCGTGCGTACGTACGGACTACCGTCTCCACGACACGATGAGATTCATTCTCCATGTTAACCATTTAAGAATGATTATAAAGTATATATAAGAAATAATAATGAAATATATGACATTATAAAGCTACTGGATTTATGTATATATATATATATATGTATGTCATCTACTTACTTCCATTCAAGACAATAAGGAAAGGAAAACAACGTTCATGCGTACGTACGGACTACCGTCTCCATGAACGGTGTTTTTCATTTCATTTATCTATCTATTATATATATATATATACTGAATATATATGATATATAAATCATATTTTATATTCTGGAAGTAAGTAAATCATGATATAAGTAATAATAATGTCAAGAACAACAAGTCAGAACACCTACGATAAATGAAACGATTTTACCCAAAACGCTTCTTTAACATGGAATTTACAAAAGAACGGGTAATATAATGTCATAAGTGAACCATATATGATATCATAACAATGAATATGATTCTGTAATAAGTCAATTACATTATTTAAACCATTATACAGGAGCTTCGGACACGTACAAAGTAAATCGGACCTAAGGTAAGGGAAATATCACAATCTCATTTTTTTTATCCGAGATTGTTTATTCGTAAGTAATTAATGGGGTGTATTTTATCATCCACATCCATGTTACCTCAATATGTAATATTGTTTCCATCCACTTACAATAGTTTAAATCCAATTTTACCCTTCGGTGAGTTTTTAGTAAAGAATATGAAAGGAATCTTTTTTCGTACGAGGTACTTTTTTGACTTTTCCGACAAAAGTACGAAGAATGTTTTTTTAACTTATACGGCATGAATGGATTTTTAAAACGTTATTTCCAAGAAGCTTCCTTTACAAGTTTTCAAGTTTATTTTTAATCAACTTCCTTTATTTTAAAGTTGTATGACATGTTATGAAAGAAAAAATGTTTTTGAAGAAGAAAGGATATTTTCCTCAAGAATGGAGTTCAAGTGTTTTATCAAAATTATTTTCCATCTAAGATAATAAAGGGTTCTGTTTTTATCCCTATTATTACATTTATTTGATCATGTTGTGATGGAATTATTTTTATGAATTCCTTTATCTTATATGAATTGATTTATGATGTCATGATGTTTCAAGAATCCCATTTTTGTTACATGTGTTATGCGATGATGTATGTTTTATGATTATGTGCACACATAAGAAAGGATTCATTATAAGATGGGTGGGACCTATATCTCCCTCCAATGCATTGGGTAAAGATTTTATATCTCATGAGATAGACATGGCTGAAATGGTAGGTTATACCGGTTCAGTGAAACAGGACTGAAACGAGGGTTACTTGATTCAGAAAGGGACTTTGTCCACTAAGATAGTCTTGGCAATGAGTCATGACTAACAAGAAATGATTTTATATGATTATGTGTGCATGCCACAATGTTTCAAGTTTCATGTTATGATTATGGTGATCTCATTTTCACTTCTATGATTTGTTCCATGTTAAGATATTATGATCTCTTTTGCAGGTTATGATTTTCAAAAAGATATGATATGATTTTTATTTCTTTTGTATACCCTTACTGAGCATTTGAGCTCACCCTTTTATGTTTTCTTTTCCCCAGGATATAAAGAATGGTTTTAGGTAAAAAAAGGGGAAGATCTTTATGGGAGATATTGAAGATCTTTTACCACGATTAGAAGATTACGTTCCGAGTTTCCAAAGACACTAAACTATTACGATCCTTGTGTGTGTGTTTTCGTTATGTACTAAGTATTCCGCAAATGTAATGTAATGTCCATGTACGTCAAGCTTCGGGTCTCTACAGCCACCTCTACCTGCTCGTATCTAGATAGGGATATATTTCTTAGAAAACTCACAAAATCTATACAATACCAAAATTCTAGGAAGTTCTTCTACCCTAATCCTCAACGTCCATCTTTGGTCTATGTTCTCTAATCAGAGTTTATCTAAATCTAGATTCCAAGGTTTGTACTAAACTTCCTCTGATACCAATTGTAACACCCCGAACCTAGTTACCCAGAGTCAGTGCATTATTACATAACATTGGCATGATCATAAAAGATCAAGTCTCTAAATTTTGATTAGTTCAGTAGCCTTAGAAACACTAGATACATTCAGAGAGTTTACATTACATCAAAAATGAAAACTACAAAAACATAGTCTCAATATTCCACACTCATATCCCCTTACACTATCTCTGCAGGTCATTCATAAAATACTTTTTCACATCCTGGGAAAAATAAAACATAGAAAGGGGTGAGCTCAGATGCCTAGTAAGGATAACAATATAGCGGAAACTTTCATAAATAAGCATAAACATTTAAGGCAATGTATAACTAAAACAAAAGCCTTTTAAACTTGAAATTCAGCATAATATGGAAGAAATAAAATGAAATAATTCCATTTACTTATTCACATGGATATTCTACTAATCAAATAATCACATGAAATATCAATAACCACTTTCATAATGATGGAATTCATAATGCCAGACTATCATAACCACGTAGACAAGGCCTCGTACCAAGACTATAAATAAGATTTTTTCAAGGCCTCGTGCCAAGACACTAGTTTGTCTCATGAGACCTACCGATGCAGTGAGGATCTATAGTGGGATACACCCATCACTTACTAAGTCTAATGCATTCCCATATTAAAAGGTTTAAACATAACATAAACATTCGTATTAAAACTAGAATACGAAATGTCAATACTTTCTCCATAAACCATGAATGGTATAAAAATAACACATCCACAGTCAAACATATCACAAAACCTTCAATACAATATGGAAGTTTTGTATCATAATAAATAAACTTCAAATAATCTTAAAATCCATCAAAGGATGTTGACATAGATGAAATCAAAACTATTTGAGAGAAATATCTCTTTTTTTTGAAATCATTTAAAAGTCACATAATTATAAAATAAAAAATTTAATTTCAAAATATTCTTATAAGCTTGTAAGGGAATCTTTGAAGATTTTAAAATGGTGGAAAATAGCCACACCCTCCATATAATTAAAAAAAAAGACATTCTTACATTAATTTTGTCGAAAAGGTTAAAAAGGACCTTGTTTAGAAAATGACGAAAAGATTCCTTTATAAACTTCTTATAAAAGGTCAAACAAGGGTATAAATGACTTTAAACCATATTCTGTAAAATAGTAAGAATGTTTTGAAATACATTTTTAAGAAACATGGATGTGGATGATAAAGAGGTCCCAGTAGATAATTACGTATAAACAACCTCGGACAATGAAGAGATTGTGAAATAAACCCTTACCTTGTACTTTTCCTTGGCTGAGGGTAGATTAACCTCCTGTATAATGGTGAAATAATTTTTATTAAATTATAAAAGAATCATATACATTAATATTATATCATATATGATATTTTAACATTGATTTGTTAATAATATCTTAGTATTATCATCGTTTCGGGTGTTAACTTACTCATTTTCTTTTATATATTTTGTTACATAAGCCATGTTTTTTATGGATAGGTTGTATCTTATTCATATATAGAATGATATCAAGTCCTTAAACATTATTTTTAATCATCAAATGAGAATTATAATTGCATGGATACGATGGGGAATGAATCTCATCGTGTTCGTGGATATGGTAGTCCGTACGTACGCACGAGCGACAATATCATTATTTTGATATTACAATAATATATAATTGGATGGTATATCATATATAAAGAATAATTATCATGTTATATTTATTATTTACATCAATTACATATCATTATCATAATCATCCAAATAATAATGTTTTTGAATAACAATTACACCATGACGTGGAGACGGTAAGCTGTACGTACGCACGTATGGTGACATGTCATTCAAAGGATGGATAGAATACTGAATAAGGTTGTACCATATTTATAATAATATCAAATTATATATAAGATACTAGAGTTATTATTTTATAAAGTAAATAACAAAGAAAGAAGAAGTTGAAGAAGAAAGGAACTTGAAAAAGGGTGGTGAAAACATTACCTCTTCTTCGGGTTCTTCCTTTTGATTTGATCAAAAGGGCTCCTTAGGTTGGATTTCTGATCAAAATAAGGACTCTAGGTTGAATTGAGGGAATTTGAGAGAGTATTTGGGAAGGTTTTGGCCGAACCAAAATGATTTTATGGTGTGAAGAATTGGTTAGAAGTTGTGTCCTTTTATAAGGGGGAGGAGGGGCTCTTTCGAAAAAACTTAAAGTATTAATTTATAATAAATTCATATTCAGTTTCTAATGGATCCAAAGAGGATTATTAAAATTATAAGGTGGGTGTTAGTCTAAATACATTCAAAAAATAGATTTCAGACAGGTTTGGGTCATTATATTAACCTTATCTTTTAGTTTTAACTCTTAGTGAATTAGATTGACATTTACCATGTCCCTTTGTATTTTTATATTATATAGATAATAAAATTACTATATACATACAAGTGACCTCCAAGTGATCCATTAATGATACAAATACTAGGATATAAGTCCTTTGGCTGAACCTTAGATTTTTAAGAATAGAATATAAATTAATAATATAATACTTGTTTTAAAAACTCATTTATGTCAATTTTGATAATATTTAATAATTTATTTTTGTTAAAGTCTTAAAAACTTTATTAATTAAAAAAAAATTCATTTAAGAAATCCTAACATGTCATATTAACCAATAAAATTCGTGGATGGCATCGAAACTTTCAAATTATATTTATTTTAACTTTTATAATACTAATTATTTGATTCTTTCATTAATAAGGAAAATACTGCATCATTATTGTGTCATAAATAAATTTAATTATTAAATGTCTAAAAATTATAAATAAAATACCATTATGTAGGAACTATTTTTAGATTTCTAATGAATATTTATAGTTGAAAATATAACATATATAACCCTATGTAATTTTTTTTAAAAGATATATGCTTATGTCATTTTGTATTTACTTTAACTTAATTAATATAAAGTGTCCTTATCACCTACAAGTGGCTCCATGGGGTCCCAAAATCAACCCAAATATGCCCATGTTCAGACATGTATCAACCAATAAGGTTAGGACATGTTTTAGGGCAATTTATTATTATTATAATATTATTTTTTTACCCTTATTTACCGGATTTGTCCTTTAACCATGGTAAATAAAATATTTACCGAAGTAAATATTCAAAATTTCTAAAAATAAAAGTTACCTATTTAAAAAATTTGGACATCCTAATTCAAAATATGGAATCCATTTTTCCAAATTCAAAACACACAACTGGCAGGAATTAATTTAAAATTAATTCCCGCTGTCAAAACAAAAAGCTTGTTTTTTAGAAATAATAACTATCAAAAGATTGACACTTGTTTATGTCTGGTTTAATTTTGAAATTATGTCCAATGATCAAAATTGTATTAAATGGTAAAAATATATTATAAATATACTTTAAAACCACTCAAATTCATAATTTACCACTATTAGTTATTTTGATTAAAAAAGTTGTTTTTAATTAAAATTTTGTAATTTTCACTATTCATCAAAATATAAAAGTTATCCGAAAAGTACCAAAATTTTACCCTAGGATAATTTCGATATTCTGAATCCAAAAATGATTTTGAGAGATAAAAATTATAAAATTTCAAAAAGTGGGTATTACTATTCATAATGGCTAGTTTGATTGGTCACAGTGTGTTAGAATCTCAAAATTGCGTAAAATGCAAGCTATTGCATTATTCAAAGGGAAACGTACCGTGGAAGATTGGGGTGTTATAAGGGGGGATGTCCAGGGTCCAGGAAGGAGGGTGGGGGGATTTTCAGGGTCTAGGGAGGAGGGTGGGGGGGCTGTCCATGGTCCAGGAAGGAGGGGGGTTGTCTTGGGTCCAGGAAGTAGGGGGTTGTCCTCGGTGGACCTCAAAACACTGAATGGGGTTCCACTCTATAGTTTTTGAGAATGTATTTTTCAAAGATACAAAGATTCCACCTATAAACATGACAACTTTAAATCAGTTCCTATCATAATTTAATGACATTTAAGGGATATGTGTTTTGTGAAAAGCCAATACATTACAGTGATGTTCATGAATGATGGTTTTTTGCCCAGATGTGTATGGAATTCAGTAACAAGGATGATTTATTCCATTTAACCAATGTTATAGTGTAATTTTAGGATGAATTCTTACATTTAACCAGTGTTCTAGTTTATATTTAGGTGAGGTGAGTTGGAAACCATGTTAGGCATGTCATTAGAACATGGGTTCTTCTATTTAACCATGTAGGGATGAAAGTGTTTTGACTGAGCTAATTAATACCCACTCTATAGTATGGCCAACACATCATGTGGGAATACCCATGAAACAAATCCATGTGTAAATGGGACATTTTCAGCACCCCATTTGGCTAAACATACTTTTCACCATAAGGGATAGGCCATGTATATTTACATGGATATCCAAGTCATGTACTGTGTGTACATTCCCATATACATTCCCAGGACACTAGATTATCGTAGACACCATGTCAACCATTATACACACCATGTGAACCCTTATACCATATCGTCATTATTACAACCATTAAAAACAACTTATTAAACAATATCACTTGTCAAATATAATAAAATTAAACATAAATCAATAATAATATTGGATATATCAAGTAAAATGAAGCCATACTATATTACATCCTAAATGACCACCCACAACCATGATTAATGACCACAAAGATACCCTTTTTTCCAAATCGAAAGTAAAAACAACATCACATGTAATAAAATTGAACATAAATCAATAATAATATTGGATATATCAAGTAAAATGAAGTCATACTATATTACATCCTAAATGACCACCCACAACCATGATTAATGACCACAAAGATCCCCTTTCCGCCAAATCAAAAGGGAAAACAAAAACACATAATTTCAGAACAAAAAAATCAAAGAATCACTTACATATTTGATGTGTAGAATAAAAAAATTCCTTGATTGAAGATAAATCGATATGTGGAATAAGTTTGGCAGGAGGAAGATTGGATTTAGGGCACCAATCGAGCAGAGCGGAACTGCAATCGAGCGGAGGGGGAATGGATGACTGATCTGTATTTAGGGTAATTTTTTCCCAACAGTTTTTAAAAACCATTGGTAATGTATGTATTTACCAATGGTTTAAGTAAACCATTGGTAAAAAAGTGATATGAAAGGCCTTTACCAACATTTTTTCAAAACCGTTGGTAAAAGCTTGTATAAAATCATCTATACCAATGGTTTAGATAAACCGTTGGTATATATATACATTCTCAATGGTTTACATAAACCATTGTGATGTATGTGTTGGTAAAAGTATCATTTACAGTAGTGAAAAGAGGAAAATCTGGAAAGTTTCAAAGTACACGCTGTGTACTTTATAAGTACACACCGTGTACTGCGATGCCACTGGAGGCCGTGTGCTGGCCGTGTCATGGACACACACACAACCATGTAGGGGTGACATGGAGGCCGCTTAAAGTGGAGTACGGAAAAGGAAAGTACACGCTGTGTACTCAAAAAGTACACACTGTGTATTTTGTTTTTTTCATTAAACGCACCGGGGTTGCGTCTGACGGACATAACCATCTTTTTCTAGGTGTTCTTCGTCTGAGAGCTCCCGAATGGTCGCAGATCTTCAATGAGCCCCCAAACCTCCATCCATCCTCTTATTCGAACTTCTTCAGGTGCGTTGGAATCACAAAGATGAGTTCTCTCTTCTCCTAGATCATTGTTTCCCAGTTCCTTCTCTTTTCTAAGTTATCGTGTGTTGAACATTTTAGACATTTTTGTAGATCTTTGATGTTATAAGAAGATTCAATCCCAATGGTTCAAGTATATCGATATCCTAACATCAAGGTAGGTGGTTTGTGCCTTTTTGTAGAAAGTCTTTGAGTATTTTGTGAAAATTACACCAATACCCTTGAATGGGGTATTGCGTGTTTACCATTTTATCCCCATTTATTGCCTTCTTTGCTTGTATACTAGAGTAGTGGATTTTGTTTGTGTTTTAGTCAAATTGTTAGGCTTTGAATGTGTTTTCCATGCATGTTCTTGCCTGTCTGGACCATTGGGTCTAGTTTACCTTTTCACTTCTATTGTTATTTCATGCTGAGATACTGTAGAATGCTATCCAAGTAGTTCTTGAGGTTAATTTGGTCATTACGCGATGCGATACTTGCTAACTTTACATAGGGCTGTGAGAACCTGGTATAGTAGACCATAGGAAGAATGGATGTAAGGTCTTCTCCAGAGTGTCTTTATAATAATATGTGAGACTACTGGGGGAATTAAAGTTGAGTGCTTCCTCAGAGTGTCTGTAGTTCCTCAACATGGGATACAGGGGGAATTGACGTTGAGTGATTCCCCATAGCGCCTTTAGTACGATACGAGACTATAGGGGGGATTGATGGTGAGTGCTTCCCCAGTGATTCTATTCTTTAGATGAACCATAGGGGGTGAGATTCTGTGTGCCTCCCAGAGGGTTTCTAGTACTTTTAGGTTGAACCATAAGGGTTAGTCTGTGAGAACTATCCAGAGGGTTACCTATTTTTTCTACTTGCTTGAGTGGCTGCTTTCTTGTTTATAAATTAATTGCTAGAAACTGTGGATTGTTTACTGCAGAGTACTTTCCTGTTTATTGCTTTCTGTACTTTTACCTACCCTATATTCAATGACTATTAGTCACAGATCTTGTGGTAGTTACCTAATGGGATTTATTTCACACCCTATTTGGGCCATGCTTTTGGGCCCAAATAGATTATATTGTTGTAGGTATAGATAAGGGAAAACACGCTTCTACTTCAGGTTGTTGATTGCACTGGAGCTGGAGATCATGGGACCAAGCTAAGGCTTGCGATGGTGAGGAGTTGTTTATCTATTTTCCTTTTGAACTTGGGTTTAGTACTGTATTCATCATTGTGACTTGTTTGGCTATTTTCCTAGACGCCTTTGTATCATTCATCATTTATATATTTTTCTCCAGTTGTTTATTTATCAGTCTTCTACTATTTACAATTGTTTGGTATTTATCACTTTTTCTATTGTATGTATTTGTGTACTTCCACTGTTTACTCTACCAATGAGGGCATAGTTTCCCCATTATCACACCCAAGGCCCTCGCTGCTAGTATGTAGCCTCTGGCATTCAGGGAAATGCACTTGAGGCCATGTAACCAACCAGGTAAGGGGCACCTCTGGGTGGATTCTGGAATCGGAACATTACAAAGTGGTATCAGAGGAATTATTTTCTCTTGAATTATTGTTTGGAGACTTAGCCAGGGATAGGACAGAATAGGTACTTAGAAATAAGCTGTGCCCGGGAGCATCTAACCCGTGTATAGGGAAAATCCAATCTACCTTGTTTTATTGCAATTTTTTTGGTCTTACGATTATTATAGTTGATTTGATTTTACCTAGAGTGATTCACATGTTTTGTGCTGTTACCATTGATGTTATTGAGGTTCTATTTCTGTCGTAACCCGATGAGATAATGGTATGCCATCTCATGCATCATATAGGCACTTCCTAGAAATCACATGTCATGCATTCTTGACATGTCATCTAGGATGCATTAGAAATTTCATGTTGTTTTGATAGACGTTTTATAGAATATTCCTGCTGTTGTGATAGATGCCTTGATAAAAATATCTGCTTCTTGTTAGAGCATTGATTGTGTAAGGTTTTACCTGAATGAACGCCAAATTTTGGTTCTTGAGGTGTTATGGGCCCTCATGGACCTGAATTTGGTGGATCATTAACTTGTTTACCTTGTTTATAACTTATTAAAGATGCCAAAATTTGATTCGTGGGGAGTATGGGACCTCATGGATCGGAATTTTGGCACTTTCAGTGCTCGTTTTAGTGTTTTCTGGGATTTGGAGTAGTTTCTAAGGCTTACTGTCTAGAAAAACCCAGAATACACGCAATGTAGTTTTGACTACATGCCATGTGTTCTTCTATTCGGGAAGAATTTTTTTTCTTGAGTACACGTCGTGTACCTTTTATACACACCGTGTATTCTCTAACCGTGTCATAGGCCGTGTGGGCAGAGACACGGAATAGGGAAAACCTAGTGGGAACAAGCCGTGTACCGGTTGTGCATGCCGTGTAGTGAAATCCTAGGAGTCCGGCCATGTAGTTAACAACACAGTCGGTGGAGTCTCTTCTTATACATGCTATCTCCACCTTGAAAACGCCATGTAGTCTGACCCAGGTACCCGGCCGTGTCACGAAAAACATGAGTTGGTGTCATCCTTTCTCATACACGCCCTGTCCTCCTGGAACACGCCGGGTAGTATCAGCCGTGTAGCTGGCCATGTAGCTAACCACACGGTCTTTTGGGACTTCTTAGTACACGCTGTGTCCTTCTAGAACACACCGTGTAGTGTGAAATAGGTACACAGGCCGTGTCACAAACAACACGGGCCAGGTGAAGCTTGTTGAGTACACGCCGTGTCTACCTTGAACACGCCGTATAGTTTTGTCTTAGGAGAGCCGTGTGGATTAATCGTGTAAAAGGTCATGGGTAGGGGAAGAGGATTCAGGTACAAGCTATGTGTTAGGATAACACGCCGTGTGTTTGGGGTGTTAGACAATCAGTTTTGGAAGAAGTGCATGCCCATGTCAATGACTTAAGGGAACATGCCGTGTAGTATTTATGCACGCCGTGTAGTCATTTTTTGTAAAACTTGAAGGATTTATTTATTTTGTTCCCTTCTTATGCTTTTAGTTTTTTTCCTTGATAACGTTGATCTAAGTTGTATGTTTGACCTTGCATAATCATTTCATTGAGACATCCTATGGTTGTACGCCAGTTTCCAGGCGGTGATCAGACACCAGATATGGCTGAGCAGGGACTTCTCGCAGATCCTCCTGTTGTGCCATCCTTGTCACCAGTAGTGATACTGGTTACAAGCGCCGATGCATAGTTTAGGGAAGGGTTTATGAGGATGATGAATACCTTCTACGGAGCACGACCTCCTGCCTCATCTATGGAAGACTTGACATGGGTTTTCTGGCAGAAACATCCTCCCACCTTCTCGGGGGAAGGAGGACCTCAGGCTGGAGAGTCATGGCTAGAAGCCATGATGATGATCTTTAAGAATCTGGAGACACCTCTAGAAAGGCGGGTCAATCTCGCTACATACATTCTATGAGACTCCACCAAGAGGTGGTGGGACATGATCTCACAGGTGGTTCATCATCATGTTATGGCATGGGAGGAGTTTCAGTGCGTCTTTTACGACTAATTCTATCCCGAGACCCTGAGGGCCGACCGAGCCCAGAAGTTCATGAGCCTAGAGCAGGGTACTCTTTCTGTCATGGAGTATTTCTCTCATTTCACCGAGATTCAGCGTTTCACACCCCTCTAGGGTAGAGATGGGTTGTTCTTGGAAAGGAAGTTTGAGGATGGTCTCAGACGGGAGATCCACTCACAGATGAATATCTTCAAGCTGACTTCTATCGCTTCCATCGTCAACCAGAAACTGATTACAGAGCGCAATCTGAGAGATTCCAGAGTTGAGATCCAGGGAGATTCCGCTTCTAGAGTTAGTGCTTCACCAACTGGCAGCAGGAAGCGCCGTAGGGAGTCTACGTGTGGTGATCCGAGGCAGCGAGGCACATCTTCAGGTAGCCAGGTGGTATGCTACCAGTGTGGAAGGGATTGGTATATGAGGCCACAATGCCTGTGAGACCCAGTGGAGTGCCAATCTTATAGCAAGATGGGTCACCTTCAGCGTTTCTATCAGGTTTTCTCAATAGCTGCTGGTGACATGGGTTCATCCATGACTCCTCATTCAGAAGCAGCGCCACCAGATTCTCACTAGTCTGGGAACTGGATTTCTTCCAGCCGTTCAGGCCGAGGTGGAGGTCGGGGCTGTGGTGGTCAGTCACCGGTCTTTCAGTGACAACAGGGTGGATCAGCTCAGAGTGGTCAGGTAGTGTCACAGGGCCGTGGTACAGGTCAGGCTTTTGTAGTGGAGTAGACCCAGCAGGATCAGGATCCCAGACCCTCTACAGTTCGAGGTATGATCTTAGTATCCTCAGTTTCATCCTCTACTTTTTTGGATACAGGGTCTTCCCATAGCTTTATCTCTATTGCTGTGGTGGAGAGCCTTGGTCTCTGCATATTTTCCTCTACCGATACTTTGAATCTAGACACACCATTGGGGACTAGGATAGCTAGTTTACGTCAGTGCAAGGAGTGACCTATAGAGGTGGTTGGGTATCACTTTCTATGGGATCTCTATGTCCTAGAGATGACAGGCTATGATGTCATTCTCGGGATGGACTGGATAGTTCCCTTCTAGGCATTCATTTATTGTTATCTCTATAGGGTGAGTTTCATATCCCAAGAGGGTGGATGTTTTCTTCATAAGGGCTAGTGGGATGTCCGGGCGAGCAGAGCGGGTCCAGAGCATCATGGGTTGGGAGCAGTTATAGCCCAGATTTCTAGTCTTTATCTGGATGACCAGGGGAATTCATAGTTAGTCTTTCCTCCAATGGTGGATCGTTTCAGAGATGTATTTCTAGAGGACTTTTTGGGTTTGAATCTGGAGCGTGAGGTAGAATCTTCGATTGAGCTCATGCCAGGAGCGACAATGATGTCCATTAATCCTTATAGGATGGCTACACCTAAGTTGCAGGAGCTCAAGAAGTAGTTGAAGGAGTTGCAGAAAAAGGGTTTCATCTGACCTAGTACTTCTCCTTGGGGTTCATTTGTTCTATTTGTGAAAAAGGCAGACGGTACCCTCATGCTTTGTGTGGATTATAAGAAGTTGAACTAGTTGACAGTCAATAATCGATATCCCTTTCCTAGGATTGATGATCTCTTTGATCAGCTTCAAGGATCCCGAGTGTTCTTGAAGAACTACTTGAGATCCGGTTATCATCAATTGCACATTAGAACATCAGATATACCTCTTACATCCTTCAGGAGCAGGTATGGTCTATATGAGTATATGGTTATGCCATTCGGTCTCACGAATGCACCTGCAGTTTTCATGGCACTGATGAACCGAGTGTTCCATCCATACTTAGACTCTTTCGTGGTGGTCTTCATGCAAGATATCTTGGTGTACTCTCACACTCGACACGACCATTCCACACATCTTGATATTGTTCCGAGTACAATGATAGAGCATCAGTTATATGCTAATATTTGAAAATACCACTTTTGGATGAATTAAATTCACTTTTTGGGCCATGTTATCTCAGAGACAGGAGTATCAGTGGACCTAGAGAAAATGAGAGCAGTAGTTTCCTGGGAGAAGAGGAAGAATGTCTTTGAGGTTCAGATTTTTCTAGGTCTGGATGGATACTACAGATGCTTCATAAAAAACTTTTCATGCTTGGCAGCACCACTGACGAGTCTAACTAAGAAGGGTGTGAAGTTATTATGGTCAGATTCATGTGAGTCAGACTTTCAGGATATGAAAAGGATGTTGACTTCAGCACTGATACTAGTATTTCCAGAGCCAAGAAAGAGATGCACTGTCTACTGTGATGCCTCAGGTATCGGTCTAGGAGCTGTGCTTATACAGGGAGATGGAGTCATCACGTACGGGTCTCGGTAGTTGAGACCATATGAGAAGAACTACCCAACACACGACTTGGAGTTGGCAACTGTTGTCCATGCCCTATGCTGTTGGAGACATTATCTTATGGGAGATCAAGTTTTTGTTTTCACTGACCATCAGAGTCTCAAGTACATCTTCACTCAGTGTGATCTAAATTTGAGACAGTAGAGGTTGGTCGAGTACCTTCAGTACTTTTATTTTGAGCTTGCCTATACGCCTAGGAAAGGAAATGCTGTGGCTGATGCACTAAGTAGGAGGACTCAGATACAAGAAGTTTAGGAGGCCAACATTGAGTGGAAACTTATGAATCTGTTCTATGAGATGCATTTGGAGGTGCACGACATACAGAGGAATACTTTTATATATTATGTAGCTGTTACCTCTACACTTCTTGATTGGGTATGAATGAGGCAACTATCAGATTCTGAAGGCCTAGTCCTAAGGGAGAGTGTGTCAGGAGAGGATCCTATTCTTGGGTGGACCGTAGGCAAGGATGAGATCTTACAGTTCCGAGGATGCATATGGGTGACAACAGATATACGTAAGGAGATGATGCAAGATTTTCATTCCTCAGTTTGGGAAGTTCATCCTGGCGTCACCAAGATGTATCGTGATCTACACTGCTAGTATTGGTGTCTAGGTATGAAGAGAGATGTTGCTGGTTTCGTCATGAAATGTTCTACTTGTCAGCAGGTGAAGGCGGAACATCATCTACCAGTAGGTATTTTACAGTAGTTACCCACTCCTAAGTGGAAGTGGAACGACGTCGCGATGGACTTTATAACAGGGTTACCAAGATCACCTCGTGTTAATGATGCTGTATGGGTCATATTTGACAGGCTTACGAAGGTTTCTCATTTCTTTCCAATCAAAGAGACCATAAGTGTTGATGAGCTAGGATGGTTGTACATCTGATAGATTGTACGTCTGCATGGAGTTACACGCTCCATTGTTTCAGACAGGGATGCACATTTTACTTCTTGGTTCTGGCAGGGGCTTTAGAAGGCTTTGGGTACATAGGTACTTTTGAGTGCAGCATACCATCCCCAGACAAATGGCCAATTTGAGCGTATGTTTCAAGTGCTTGAGGACATGCTCCGAGCATGCATTTTGGACTTTTGAGGTTCTTGGGAGAAGCATATACCTCTTGTGGAGTTTGAATACAATAATAGTTTTCAAGAAACTATTCAGATGGCACCTTATGAGGCTTTGTACAGTAGGCTATGCTGATCACCTTTATGTTGGCTGGAGGTAGGAGAGGCAGCTTTGCAGGGACCTCACCTTGTTTAGGAGACCTTAGAGTAGATAGAGTTGATTCGTAAGAGGATGACTACAACACAGTCTCGACAGAAGTCTTATGCTGATAAGCAGATATGACCTCTAGAGTTCGAGGTCGGGGATTAGGTTTTCCTGTGTGCCGCACCGAGGTTGGGACACAAGAGGATTCAGAGATAGGGTAAGCTTTCACTGAGGTACGTCGGACCGTTTGAGGTGTTGGAGAAAGTTGGGCCGGTTGCCTATCAATTTTAGTTACCTCAGAGGTACCGGGATATGCATGACATTTTTCACATTTCTCAGCTCCAAAGTTACTTTTCAGACTCGTCTCAAGCCTTTCAACCTGAGGAGGTTGAGCTCGAATCAGATGCATCATTTGAGGAGCATCCGATCTGTATTTTTTATCATAGTACAAAGGTTCTCCATGGACGGTCTGTTCCTCTGGTATGAGTGCTATGGTAGTACGGGCGGGTATAGGACGAGACTTGGGAGATGGAGGCCGATGTGCGAACACAATGGCCAGAGCTTTTCGGGATTTCTTCTTCTACGCCACGCTAGGGAAATTTAGGGATGAATTTTTTTAAGGGGGGGAGTTTTTAAGAACCCAGATATTCTTTTCAGGTATGTTTTTCTTTTTCTGGTCGTTTTGAGGAAAATAGGAAAATCTGGAAATTTTCAAAGTACATGCCGTGTACTTTATAAGTACACACCGTGTACTGTGATGCCGCTGGAGGCCATGTGCTGGCCGTGTCATGGCCACACACACAACCATGTAGGGGTGAAAAGGAGGCCTCTTAAATCAAAGTACAAAAAAGGAAAGTACACACCGTGTACTCCAAAAGTACACATCATGTATTTTGTTTTTTTTCATTAAACGCACCGGGGTCGCGTCTGACAGACATAACCGTCTTCTTCTAGGTGTTCTTCATCCGAGATCTCCCGAACGACCATAGATCTTGGACAAGCCCCCGAACCTCCATCTGTCCTCCGATTCAAACTTTGTCAGGTGCGTTGGAATCAAAGCGGTGAGTTTTCCTTTATCCTAGAGCATCGTTTCCCAATTCCTTATCTTTTCTAAGTTATCATGGGTTGAAACTTTTATATGTTTTTGTAGATCTTCGATGTTCTAAGGAAATTCAAGCCCCGTGGTTCAAGTATATCAATCTTCTAACATCAAGGTTGGTGGTTTGTGCCTTTCTATAGAAAGTCTTTGAGTATTTTGTGAAAATTCCACCAATACCCTTGAACGGGGTATTGCATGTTTACCGTTTTAGCCCCATTGATTTCATGATTTTCTTGTATGCTAGAGTATAAGATTTTGTTTGTGTTTTGGCCAAATTGTTAGGATTTGGAAGTGTTTTCCATGCATGTTCTTGCCGGTCTGTATCGTTGGGTGTAGTTTACCTTTTCATTGCTATTGTTCTTTCATGATGAGATACCGTAGAATGCTATCCAAGTAGTTCTTGAAGTTACTTTGGTCGTTACACGATGAGATACTTGCTGACTTTACACAGGGATGTGGGAACCTAGTGTAGTAGACCATAGGGAGAATGGACGTAAGGGATTCTACAGAGTGTCTTTATAATACGATGCGAGACCACAAGGGGAATTGACATTGAGTGCTTCCTCAGAGTGTCTGTAGTTCCTCGACGCGGGCCACATGGGGAAATGACGTTGAGTGCTTCCCCAGAGCTCCTTTAGTATGATACGAGACTATATGGGGAATTGACGGTGAGTGATTCCCCAGGGAGTCTATTCTTTAGCTGAACCATAGGGATGAGACTGTGTGTTACTCTCAGAGGGTTACTAGTACTTGTAGGTTGAACCATAGGGGTTAGGCTGTGAGAACTACCCAGAGGGTTACCTGTTTGTTCTACTTTCTTGAGTGGCTACTTTCTTGTTTGTAAATTAATTGCTAGAAACTGTGGATTGTTTGATGCTGAGTACTTTCCGGTTTACTGCATTCTATACTTTTACCTGCCCTATATTCAATGACTATTAGGCACATATCTCATGGTGGTTGCCTACTGGGATTTATCTCACACCCTGTTTGGGCCATGATTTTAGGCCCAAAAAGATTATATTGTTGCAGGTATAGATAAGGGAAAACGCCCTTCTACTTCGGGTTCTTGATTGCACTGGAGCTGGAGAGCATGAGACCAAGCTGAGGCTTGCGATGCTGAGGAGTTGATTATCTGTTTTACTTTTGTACTTGGGTTTAGTATTGTATTCATCATTGTGACTTGTTTGGATGTTTTCCTAGACACCTTTGTATCATGCATCATTTATATATTTTGCTCCAGTTTTTTATTTATCAGTCTTCCACTGTTTACTGTTTTTTGGTATTTACTGATCTTGCTATTATATGTATTTGTGTACTTCCACTGTGTACTCTTCCAATGAGGGCATAGTTTCCCCATTATCACACCCAAGGCCCTCACTACTAGTCGGCAACCTCTGGAGTTTGGGGAAATGTGCTTGAGACCATGTGACCAACCGGGTACGGGGCGTCTCTGGGTGGGACGTTACATTTCTAATTCCATAGAATGCTCCATAACAACAATGGTGATATTTTTTTTAAGGATACTATTCTTGAAATCAAGGCTATCTCCTTATTTAATCTAATTAAATTTAGAACTTTTTTATGTATTAAGATTCTATATATTGAAACAATATAATTTCTTCTACTAAATTATAATATTTTTTTCAAATTGAGGCACCAAAACAACTAAACATTCACAAAATGGTCTCTCCTATCCCCCGTGGCACACTGAGTGAGAAACATGACACTTAAAACCATGGTATTTTTCTATTACATGATATTTTTTACTTATACTTTTCATCCAGATCGAGTGTTTTTGAAAAAAAATACTACAAACTTGATCATATAAGTTTTATATGGTCATGTACTATAGTAGAATCCATCAATCTGTCATGTTTTCAAAAAAATGACATAGTTAAATGGGTTTTTGTCATTCCACTGTGATGTATTGATCTTTAACATGATACAATTGTATAATTTAATATAAAAATGTATTTGTTGGATCCCCCCTACCAATGGGTTGAAATTAAACACCGATGGATCTTGTGTTAATGGTTATATGGGGGGGGGGAGGGGTAGTCTGGAATCCAAGAGGCAGGGTGGCTTTAGCCTTTAGTGAAAACTCTGGAAGAGGTTACTTCTTATAGGAAGATGCTTGGGCCTTAATGAGAGGCCTCTAATTATTTTTTTTCCATTTGAATCTTCCACTCAGTCATTGAAATTGATTCTAAGATTGTATATAGCTCTCTCAAAGACCAAACTTACACCCCCTCGAGCATCTCCTATCATATACAAAGGTGATATACTATAATTGACTTTAATACCAGCTTACTTCACACTTGGAGTGTATAGACCCGAAGCTTGACGTACATGGACATTACATTACATTTGCGGAATACTTAGTACATAACGAAAACACACACACAAGGATCGTAATAGTTTAGTGTCTTTGGAAACTCGGAACGTAATCTTCTAATCGTGGTGAAAGATCTTCAATATCTCCCATAAAGATCTTCCCCTTTTTTTTTTACCTAAAACCATTCTTTATATCCTGGGGAAAAGAAAACATAAAAGGGTGAGCTCAAATGCTCAGTAAGGGTATACAAAAGAAATAAAAATCATATCATATCTTTTTGAAAATCATAACCTGCAAAAGAGATCATAATATCTTAACATGGAACAAATCATAGAAGTGAAAATGAGATCACCATAATCATAACATGAAACTTGAAACATTGTGGCATGCACACATAATCATAGAAAATCATTTCTTGTTAGTCATGACTCATTGCCAAGACTATCTTAGTGGACAAAGTCCCTTTCTGAATCGAGTAACCCTCGTTTCAGTCCTGTTTCACTGAACCGGTATAACCTACCATTTCAGCCATGTCTATCTCATGAGATATAAAATCTTTACCCAATTCATTGGAGGGAGATATAGGTCCCACCCATCTTATAATAAATCCTTTCTTATGTGTGCCACATAATCATAAAACATACATCATCGCATAACACATGTAACAAAAATGGGATTCTTGAAACATCATGACATCATAAATCAATTCATATAAGATAAAGGAATTCATAAAAATAATTCCATCACAACATGATCAAATCAATGTAATAATAGGGATAAAAACAGAACCCTTTATTATCTTATATGGAAAATAATTTTGATAAAACACTTGAACTCCATTCTTGAGGAAAATATCCTTTCTTCTTCAAAAAGATTTTTTCTTTCATAACATGTCATACAACTTTAAAATAAAGGAAGTTGATTAAAAATAAACTTGAAAACTTGTAAAGGAAGCTTCTTGGAAATAATGTTTTAAAAATCCATTCATGCCATATAAGTTAAAAAAAACATTCTTCGTACTTTTGTCGGAAAAGTCAAAAAGTACCTCGTACGAAAAAAGATTCCTTTCATATTCTTTACTAAAAACTCCCCGAAGGGTAAAATTGGATTTAAACTATTGTAAGTGTATGGAAACAATATTACATATTGAGGGAACATGGATGTGGATGATAAAATACACCCCAGTAATTACTTACGAATAAACAATCTCGGATAAAAAAAATGAGATTGTGATATTTCCCTTACCTTAGGTCCGATTTTCTTTGTACGTGTCCGAAGCTCCTGTATAATGGTTTAAATAATGTCATTGACTTATTACAGAATCATATTCATTGTTATGATATCATATATGGTTCACTTATGACATTATATTACCCGTTCTTTTGTAAATTCCATGTTAAAGAAGCGTTTTGGGTAAAATCGTTTCATTTATCGTAGGTGTTCTGACTTGTTGTTCTTGACATTATTATTAATTATATCATGATTTACTTACTTCCAGAATATAAAATATGATTTATATATCATATATATTCAGTATATATATATATATATAATAGATAGATAAATGAAATGAAAAACACCGTTCATGGAGACGGTAGTCCGTACGTACGCATGAACGCTGTTTTCCTTTCCTTATTGTCTTGAATGGAAGTAAGTAGATGACATACATATATATATATATAAATAAATCCAGTAGCTTTATAATGTCATATATTTCATTATTATTTCTTATATATACTTTATAATCATTCTTAAATGGTTAACATGGAGAATGAATCTCATCGTGTCGTGGAGACGGTAGTCCGTACGTACGCACGGGCGATGATATCATTTCCATAAATATTGAATTGAATTGGAGTGGATTATACAATATATCAGAATCAATATGATGTTTTAATAACTATGTATAGTTATTCTTTACACCATTATACCCATCCATTTAAGGTGGTGGTGGAAAATAGATTACACCACGGCGTGGAGACGGTATTCCGTACGTACGCACGCGCGGTGATTTCTTTTTCCGTAGGATGGTTAGATGGTGATATAGGGTTGTTTCATACTTATAATAACATATCAGTATATGAGTGATACTGATGTTATTACTTCATAATGAAACAACCTAAGAAGAAGAAGTGGAAGAAGAAATAAAGATGAAAGAATTGGTAACGGTAATTACCTCTTCTTTGAAGTGCCTCTTTGAGACCTCCTCTTAGGGCACTAAAATTGGTCTTTGAGGAAGACCAGAATCTCTAGGATGTTGCTAGGGAAGTGGAGAAGAGATTTTGGCAGGGGTTGGCCGAGCTTAAGTGCTCAAATTGGTGTGAGGAGGAGGGGGAGGAGGTGTCCTTTTATAAGGGAGGAGAGGGGCACCTTAGGAATACCTCAAAATATTATTTTATATTAAAGTCAAAATCGGTTTATAATGGTTCCAAAGGGTCTTATTTCGGAGATAATGTGGGGATGGGTCGCAATCCTATCAACCAATAAGATTTAGACAAGTTTAGGGTATTATTTTAACCTTATCAATTAGATTTAACTCTAAGTTAAATAATATAACTTTTACCGTGTCTTTATGTTTTCTTTCACTATATGGTTAATACACTTACTATAACATGCCAAACGAACCCCAAATTATTTATTATTAAAATATATATCCTTATATAAGTCATTTGGCCGAGCCTTAGATTTTTAGGAATAAAATAACAATTAATAATATAATATTTGATTTAAAAACTATTTTGTGTCAATTTTGACACTATTTGATATATGATTTTTGTGAAAGTCATAACAGAATTATATGTTCGAAACAAGTTGATTAAATCAACAATAATATATCATAGTAACCTAGAAAATTAGTGGAATTCATAAAAAGTCTCAAATTACATTCATTTGAGCATTTATTACATCTATTATGTTAATATTTCCTTAAAAAGGGTAATTACTGCATCATCGTTGTGTCATAAATAAATTAATTTATTTAAAGTCTAAAAATTATAAATAAAATATCATTATGTAGGAAATATTTTTAGCTTTCTAATGAATATTTACAATCGAATTTATATTATGTATAACCCTATATTAAAAATGTTTTAGTAAATAAACTTTGATTTTGTCTCTTTTAACTCTTCTTTGAATTAAATAATAACAAATGTTCTAATCTAATCCAAGTGGGCCTAAATGGTCATATTTTATTCCTAAGTTTGTTTTTGGTCGAATTACACTTGTACAATAGTATTAGGACATGTGTTAGGGTAATATTAATATCATATTTACCCTTAGTTACCCTATTTACTATTAACCGCGGTAAAAAAAAGTAAAAAGTTACTATTCACCAAAAATTATTTTTATCTCATTGAACCACATTTTACTTACTGATATCAACCGTGTCTCTCGGATTTTTGAAATTCCATTCACAGAAGCGGTAAAATTAAGTTTTATGAAAAATTTAGTTTTTTTTAACTACCACTTAGTAGTTTCACTATTCATCAAAAATTGATGTTTTTCAGAACAATGCCAAAATTTCATCCCAAGATATATTTCATATTCCGAATTCAAAAATGAAGTCTATTTTACCAAATTCATAACATAAAAGTTTCATTAATTAATTTTATAATTAAATCCCACTGTTAAAACAAATAGCGTGTTTTTATGAAACAATATCTATCAAAAGATTGACACTTGTTTATGTCTAGTTTAAATGTGAAATTACATCCAATGACCAACATTGTATTAAATTTTAAAAATATATTCTAAATATACTTTAAAACCACTCAAATTAATGATTTACCACTATTAATTATTTCGATTAAAAAATTTGTTTTTAATTATAATTTAGTAATTTTCACTATTCATCAGAATATGAAAGTTATCCGAAAAGGACCAAAATTTTACCTTAGGCTAAATTCGATACTCCGAATCCAAAAATGAAGTCCATTTTGAGAGTTAAAATTTCTAAAATTTAAAAAGTGGTTATTACTATTCATAACGGCTAGTTTTAATAGCATATTGTTGTTTAGTGAAACTCGGTATTGCGTACGACGCAAGCTATCGAGGAAGGTCGCGATTGTGTGTAAAGAAAGCCAAGCAAGTGTTGTGTAGAAAAAGATTCCTTTGATGATTTATATAACATAAAAGTGTCGGGTGTTACAAGGAGGGAGGGCAACAAGGTGGTTGAATTCCTGGATTCAAGGTACACCCACAAAACTGATTTTATTTTCTTCTTCATCTTAGGGTCCTTACCTTCAGAGTTTGTGGGTCTTGTTAGAGTTGAATCCCTTGGGCTACCATACTTTAGGCCCCCTTGATCCTCTGCCCCATCCCCAGTTCATTGGGTTCCCTTTTTTTATGTCTTTATACTTCTCTTTCCTTTAATAAAATACATTATGATTTGAGTAACGATCTTCAAAAAAATTCATACTTCTAATGATATTTTTGAAAGTATTTTACATGATGTAAAATTTAATACCTATCTTAAAGCACCATTAAAACATTAAATTTTATATTTAAAACTTAAAAAAATATAATTTCTAATTCTTGATAAAAATGTTTCCATAACCTATCATTATTGGAGATGTTCGTGATACCACATCATTGGATATAGTAATGTTTTTGATTGACCTCCACCCCTTAGGGAAAATTATTCATGTGAATATAAAAAAACATAAATTAACTTTATCAATTGATCAAGTTAATATCAAAAATTATATCTTCCATCTAAACATTTAGGTTTGTCAGAAACATGATCAATATAAATCCATATGAATAAAATGTCTTAAATAAATATCTCTCAATTTTTCTTAACAAAAAATCTAAATTTACCCATTTTCTTTAGTTATTTACTTTTTTTATTTCACTCTTAACTTTCTCCACTATTTTCACCAAATTTTATAAAGGTATATCAATGGATTTTGGACTTTTTCTCAAGGTATTTATGGTTCTTCATTATCCCTTCTTCAATAAAGTATGAAATATTTGATGCGTAAAATGAAATTGAAATACTCTAAATTTTTTTTGGAGAGTAAGTACTCCCAAATAAAGATCAATAATTGAAATTCTTCTTTAGAGACAATAATTATTACAATGTTTTCTATATTCCCTATTTTATAAACATATTATTGATTTAGATTAATTTTATCTATAATATATTTGACGACGCTGTATTTAATTTCAATGTGTTTTAATATGAAATATTTTATTATATTTTTTTAATTTGTTTAAAAAATAATAATTATAAAGTATAATATCTAATTAAACTTTTACATCAACATTCATGTATATATATATGTTGATAAATTATCCCCATAATTTTTCTTGTGTCTTGAGATGATACAATATTCTTGACCTCATCTATACACACACTAACAAAATATTATTTCATAGAATGCCATGAAACACATTTCCCAAAAATAAAAAAACTTATTAAGTGTACATATATCCTTTAACATGACAATACAATTTGTATTAATGTGAAGATATAATTGATTATATTTATAATTATTATATATAATAGAATATTCATGTATTCCTCCCACATATCTAAGAATTCTATTTGAAAAAATTAGATGATATTTATTTGGATTAATTTGGAATCTAGTGAACAAATCCAATTAAATTACTATATTATCTAATGTTTATATTAAGTATAATAATATATCAATAAATAATTAGAATTAATATCGATTCACATCCTTTCTTGTAACATCCTCTGTTAATTTTATGACAAATGAGATTAGAATATATAATTAATTTGAATATTCCATTACAAATAATTTTATTAATTCATGATCATATTTATCATGTGAGATATAAAAGTTTCCCTTAGTTTGGGTGATTTTTAAGCCCCAAATGAAAATTAACTCACTATTTAATTATATGTTAATAATTTTCTTTATTTGAGTAGAAATCTACTCAAATTATTTAGATGTATCTCATATTAAAATTTTATCACCAATATAGGAAATAATAATAAATGAAAATATATTATTTTATTTGGCATAAAAGATTTCTTCTACTTTGAATTTCTTGAAATTAGTTCTTCTTATGAACATGAATTTATCAAATAACCAATATGAGAGAGCTTATTTTAGTCTATATTGTTGCCTTTTCAATTTTCACATAATGCTTCCATAACTATTGAGTAACAATCCATTCACTTGATTGATAAACAATTCCTCATCAAGATCTCTATTTAAGAAAAATGATTTTATAACAAATTGGTAAGTTTTATTTATTTAGTGGGATATAAGGTAAAGAAATTTTTTGACAGTTTTCATTTATAAAAAAATAAATAGAAATATTATCAATATCTATTAATTAAAATTTTAAAAATCATTTTTACACTAATAATAACTTATTTGATATAAAATATCCTTTATTATTGAGTTTATTAGAAATTATGCACTATGATACAATTATATTATGCACTTTTGGACTTGGAATAATCTCTAAAATCTAAATTTTCTTAATATTATTATTCCTATAATTGATAAAATCAATCTATTCCATGTATTATAGTGATTTATTAAAAAATTACACCTTGACTTGTGAAATCAAGATAATGTGAATTTTTTCCTAATCATTATTTGATTCATCACTCAATTTATCTCATTAAAAAAATATATTTTTTTTTTCTATAAACTTTATAAGCCATAAAAGTTTCCTTTTCTACAAAAAACTATCCTATTTGAGTTATTCGACATAACATTATTATCATCATGTTCATAATTTTATCTAGAATATTCTATATTAATTTATTTAATTATATTATAAATATAATTTTATTTTTAATGTTTTATTTCATCCCTAATGACCTTGATGTCATAATCATAAATAATTTTGACCATATTATTATTCAAATAATGATAATATATTTGGTGTAAAACCAAGTAATATTTCCTCATCGACTCACTCAAAAAAATTTCTAATGTTACTCCATTTTATTTTGATCAAATATAGAGTCTTTAAATCATTAATTTTTTTTCAATTTCATATTATTTTTGATACATAGTTTATATGGTTCCAGAGGTGAATTTGATCCAAAGAGGTAATTATTTTATACATGTACCATTGTTGATATAATTATTTTCTACTGGTATATTGATCTTTCGTGCTCCATTAGAATAGTTTTTCAAGATATTCTAAGAAATAGTTCTTGATTTCTAAAAATACATTTTTAAGCTATATGTAAAGATAAAATAATATGATATTCTATGATTTTAATGGTATTGTGAAAAATATACCATTTCTAAACTTTATACCATTAATAAATCTAATCTCTTTATTTCATAAAAAATATGTTTTTTAATATAATTTTTAATATTATTAATTATGAAAAGGGATTGAGATGTGTTTTACCTGAAAATCCCACATTCCATTCATGTGAATTCACAAGTAAACGTGATTACATATTTATGTTTATTTTTCTACTTCATTTTCATTAAATCATAAATGTTAGAATGAATTATCTCACATGGAATTTGTGTTAAAATTTTACTCCCATTATGAATCTAATTCAACATTTATCAATTATAACATGTCATATATGAAGTGATATTATATCTTATAAGCTTTAAGATATTGCAAATCACATATTCCCAAATTCATTTTCTCATTTTTTTCATGGCTATGGTTGTAGTGTACCTGAGTAATATACACAAATAATACCAAAGTCAGGATGCAACTAACCCTAAGGGTGCTGCCCAATCCCCAAGGAATGCGACTATAGTAATGGGTCTCAATATAGAATTTTGGGAATGGTTTATCCACTTTGATTATAAATTAAGGTTATATAAATATTCTACTTGAATTATTACATGAATCATTTGTAAGTTAGGTGTTCCACAAGTAAGATCTAATACCAAACATGACATGAAAAATAAATATAATGTATTAACATACTATAAATCTCTATATGTGTGCATAAAAGTCCATATACACAATAAATATTAAATTTATAAACAAGATATAAAATATTTCAAATCAAAAGAAGGCCTAGAAATGTTTGGGATAATCAATGTTCAAAAAAAGACCTCCAATCACCTCACAACACCTCTATATCTAATATGAGAACCGATACCACTTCAAATACATGATAAACAAGCTAAGAAGACCCAAAAATCACCATTGTACCTGTACATACCTAAAATAAACTAGGGACACCACATGTCCATTGAAGTGTCTATTTAGGGTGTGAGCATAAATACTTAATCTAGAGCCACCAAGGATGTCTCAACTTAATATATTTAAAATACGTGTATTCAGGAACATACATACATACATACATATATATATATATATATATATATATATATATATATATATATATATATATACTAAAATTGTTTTAGATATCAACCAAAAAAGTATAGTAGAAGATTAATAGCGGAGTATAACATAGAATAATATATACTATTACCAATAATTCCATATATTAGAAGGATATTTACTTGTACTACCTACTTTGGTCCTCATCTAAGAATCTGAGATGAAGTTTAGATGCTATCCAACATGGGATAAAACTTATGTACCATCTTATAATGCCCTTATGTATATATATACACCCCAAACACATGTGTGAATACCTATTGTGGGTCATAACGACCTACCCCCATGGAAAAAAGAAGCAAGTATACCAAGTTAAGAAAATCATGAATCTAATCTAGGGAGAATAATGGAATGGGTATAAAAAGTTAAAAATTTGAGAGCCCATCCCAAACCATAAACTTATAAACCCATTTAGGGTATAACAACCCATTCCATAAGTTTAAACTATACATCACTAGCTGTTTGACCTACTAAAGTAGTTAACAACAACAATATGATATATCTTATCAATATGAATTATTCTCAAAATGGAAATTATCATGATCAATATAAAGTTCATAAAAATTCTATGTAATAAATATAATTTAGTAAAGGGTAATGGAAATTACTAATATTAAAATAATAAAAATAATTAATAAGAAATTAAATGACACTAGTGAGGATATTACATTATAGTAAAATATTATTTTTAAAGCCACTAACATGATATATAATAATGTTAAAAGTAAAAAAATTAATTCAAAAATAAACACCACCATGCATTAGTCAAGCATGTTGGTTATAATCCAAATGATACCCAGTGTATGAAATAATAAACCCTCCAAAAAAACTATGAAATTGAAAAAATTGACATAATCATGGAATATACAGTTATCTCAAACATGATGTGGTCAACTAAAATGAGGAACTATAAAAAACAAACTAGTAAGAGTTATTTAAATAAATTTGGTACTATATAAGTGATAATCCGATGTAAAAGTCCCTAAAAATTTGCCTATGATAACCTGATTGGTCTATTACCCCACTTAACTATCAAGTCTTACTAAAGAATTAAAAATAAACACCATATTTAAATTAAGTCATTTCTAAAGGGGAAAAAACTTCATATTAATTACATAAATAAAGAATTTATTAACTCATGAAAACATATGAAAAAAATTATTATTGGAAAACCACTTCCAAAGTCATGATTTTATATATTTTTTGTGGCACATATTTATGAAGCATTGTCTTAAATGAAATAAGTTAAAAGATAAAGTGGTGAGATTATTGGATTTTTTGTTTAAAAAATTTAAAAGGAAGAGTTTTAACTGAGAAAATACTTAAAAATGGATTTATTTATAATATAAGGTGTTTATTAAAAACAATAATCACCTTATACATTATAAAAAACATTTTTCTTGGTTATGTACCAATGCTTTTATCTTAAATTAAACTATTAGTCTTTTCACTCTAAACCACTTCCTCTCACTTAATAAAATAACCCCCCACATCACTAGAAAATAACTCTCTTATCCAAATTTTAGGTTTCATTTAGGTTAAAGAGAAAAGATGTGATTATATTTTCAAGAAGACTATCTAGACTCACAAGAGTTTATTTTATCTAAATCTAGGAAAAAAAAGTTTTTCTCCATGGAACCATTAAATATTTAAAAATTATTCTCAGTATAGATAGATAAAAAATACATCCCTAGGGAATTTAATTCAACCCTTATTAACATTAAAATAAGGCGCATGAATAATTATCTCAATGGGTCACATGAAACAATATAACACAGACCACCAAATTAATATTTTGATGTGAACATTAATAATAAGTAAAGTATCGAAAGGAATTAACCATAAACAACTAGGGATCATAAATTTAATAAAAAAAAAATCAACCTGATTTTATATAATATGTTATTTCATTAAATTTTTTAGGTAATATTAAAGTAACCATTTTTAATCAATACATTTATATTTCCAAATTACATAATTAGATTTATTAATAATTGTAAGGAAAATAGGAGGCATGAATGTTGCATGAATAACTTTAGAATCACTCAGAGGTTCAATATCACCTACCATTAATTTAGAAGATATTTCCAACTCTAATAATCCATAGTAGCACTTAATGACCACATAAACAATTCCTATTACTTGAGGAACCATTTATATAATAACTATAATAAAAAACATCAAAAATTCTAATTTAAAACCACTATGATAAACTCTTGAGATTATCCAAAAAATATTATAATATAAATCCCAAAATTAAATTAATTAAAAATTAAAAAATATCTCCCTTAAATATAAAAATCCCTAGGACATAATGCACCTTAATCACCTTTCATTAAAATAGTGAAGAACAAGTAGAAAAAAACCCTGAAAATTATACTTTATTAAATATAATAATAATCCCCAAGGGATAAGATAAATTACTAAATTCTATAGTGGGATTCATCTAAATTCCTTAATCCCAATAAAATAGAATAAGGGAAAATCAAATAATAGGGAAGATATGATGAGTGGGAGAGACCCTACATCATACTATAAAAGTAAATTATCATGGATCACCCTTGAATGATAGGAAATATCTGGGAGATATAGGATTCTCATAGAATCTCTATAAGGTGAATAATCAAGAGGGTGTAAATGAGTTTTGGGGTATGCAACAAGGGTATTTTATTAATTTAGGTCAAAATACCATTTTACCCCATTAAAAACAATTCCTAGAAACCACTAAAACTTCCATGGGATATATTAGAACTTCGATGGTAGCACTATAACTTACTGAAAGATCCACAAAAATTTAGAAGAATCCCCTAAAAATATGTTGTCTTATTGTTTCCACCCCTACTTTGAGTTCCTCCAAATACACTCCTAAGATTCTGAACCTCCCAATTAAAATTTTTTTATCTTAAAATGAGAAATTATCTCTCAGACAAAACAAAATCCCAAATGGTTCTGATAGGACAATACTATAACCATCTATAATTACCTTCTAAGACCTGAATAATTCTTTAATCACTATAATAAGGACTTAAGTTTTTATAATGGTGACCAATAATTCTATAGAAAAGTACATTCTTATCATTTATTCCAAGATAAAATGATTTTATTTCACTAATCACTCAAAACTAATTTATGTTAATTCTTTGAAACTCTTTCAATACTAAAATATCTCTTAAAATCTTCATGATACTATCATTTTCCCAAATTAAGACTTCTTTTACATTGTCACAATGCTAAGGAACACTTAAAATGCAATGTTTTAACTAATAAAAAATAGTGAAATCTTGGAAATATGGTTATTATTAAAAAATTAAGTTGATGTATTCCATTGATATTCAATGATACACCATTTTAAAATTATTATCTCCTCTATCACACTTCTCATCAGCAATAAGAATGTTTTTCCACCACTTATGTGTGATGAGAAACTTCTAACAAGAATACCTGATTTATTATTATAAAGGATTTATAAGAAACCTCTACAACCATTGATTATTTTATATAAATCATATTCTTATTATATATTTTTTAGAAATATTTTTTTATTGATTAAAGATAAGAGGAATATTTTTATCATCCATGTTTCCATGATCACATGTTTTAGATGATGCTTAAAGGATCTCAAATTTTTTCTTTTTCCTAAAAATTATACTGCATTTATTAAGGATGTACCTTATTTAAAAATTTTAGCTTCTATGTAACACCCCAAGATTTCACGGTATGCTTCTCTTTCAATAATGCAATAGCTTGCATTGTACGCAAGTTCGAGATTCTAACACACCATGACCAATCAAAGTAGCCATTATGAATAGTAATAACCACTTTTTGAAATTTTATAAATTTTATTATTCAAATTGGACTTAATTTTTGGATTTGGAATATCGAAATTATCCTAAGCTGAATTTTTCATTTTTTTCTGAGAACTTCCAATTTTTTATGAATAGTGTAAAATACTAAAATTTAATTAAAAACAACATTTAAAAATAATTTATAGTGATAAATCATATTATTTAGTGGTTTTAAAGTATAATTAGAATATATTTTTCCAATGGTGGTCATTAGAATTAATTTCACTTTGAAATTGGACATAAACAATTGTCAATCTTTTGATTGACAGTCTTTCTTAAAAACACGCTATTTGTTTTGACAACGAGAATTAATTATAAAATTAATTAATGAAACTTACATGTTTTAAATTTGGTAAAATATACATCATCTTTTAATGTGGAATATCAAATATATCTTAGGGTGAATTTTTGGTATTTTTCTGAAAAACTTCAATTTTTGATGAATAGTGAAACCACTAAGTGGTAGTTAAAAAACTGATTTTTCTTTTAAATGAAATTTTACTGCTTCTGTGAATTTAATTTAAAAAATATGATATACATGGTTGTAATTAGGAAGTAAAATTTGGTTCAATGAGATGAAAATAATTTTTGGTGAATAGTAACTTTTGAGTTTTATTAACCGCAATTAGAGGTAATTAGAGTAATTTAAGGTAAAAATAATGTTATAATAATATGAAATTACCTTGAAACATGTCCTAATCTTATTGGATGACTCATGGCCGACCAATAAAATCCATGGGTCAATTTTTGGTACCCCATGGAGCCACTTGGGTAAGATAATGACATTAATACCTTTTATTTAAAGTAAAAATAAAAATGTCACAAACATGTATTGTTTTACTAAAACAATTTTTACAAGGGGTTATACAAGTTATATTTTCGACTATAAATATCCATTGGAAATATAAAAATATTTCCTAAATCATGGTAATTTTTTTATAATTTTTAGGCATTAAATAAATAAATTTATTTATCACACCATGATGATGCAGTGATTACCTCATTAATGAACAATTTAAATAAAATGAAAAGATAAGGTAAAATATAAGACTTACACTTGTCTTAATCCTATTGAATGGGTCTATTTATAACCCTTAACACCTTATCCTCGAAATATATCATTGTGGGACCTTTAAAATCCAAAAATCATTTCATAATAATGTAACATTTCATGACTTTCCAAGAGTGCCCCTCCTCTCCTCTTATAAAAGGCCCCCAACTCTACCACCTTATTCACACATTCAAAGCCATTTGGCTCGGCCAAACTCTGCCCAAATACTCTCTCAACTTCCCTCTCTTACTCCTATTAGCCTCACTTTGGGCAGAAGTCTTCCCGAAGAAGCCTTTGGCTCAAATCAAAAAGAGTTACCCGATTTTAAGGTAATGTCTTCTCTTATGTTCTTTTGTTTTATTTTGCTTCTCAAGCCCCATAAACTCTTCTTATTACTTTATTTTGTAAAAAAACCAGTATTTAAATATACTAGGATGTTTGTGTGAGAAGTATTTTATTTACACTTACACACACCTTCGTCTAATGGTTAAAGAACATACTGTTTCTGTGGGTGGTGAATTATTGCCTCACGAAACGATGATTGTTCAATCTTCTTTTAACACCGCTCATGGTGGCCATTATGATGAAAATATTTCTATATATGATATATATTATATTTATGTTTTCTTTATGCTTATTTATTTTTCATTTATGGCATACCTTTATGATTTTCATTATGGGTAAACGCGATAATTTCATTTTAGGAAGTGCGGACTACCGCCCCCTCAAAGTGATTTAAATCGTTAATTCCATATGTCAGACGTATGAAGGATGGAGTTAATGATATTATATATGATAATATAATGGAATTATAATATACCTTTATATCATTATGATTTCATTCCATTAAATATGAAATATAAATGAATGTAGCGTTCATGCTTACGTACGGCTTACCGTCTCCATGAACGGTGCATTTCATTTCTTACATCTAAATGTTATGTAAAATTATAAATGCATGTATCTACTGGATATATATGATATATATGATATCTAAATCATGAATATAATTCTTGATATAATAGATATTCTACCACATAAACAACTTGTAATTATAAGAAGTATATTGTTGACTCAAGTACCAAAGATCGACAAAACGACCGTTATTAACTTAAATGTCTACATAATTTTTATAACATGGTAATAAGTCATATAAAAGGGATAATTAACTTGAAAAAGGTTCTTAAGCAAGTATAGATTAACTCTAGTTATTATTCAGGAGATTAAAGAATGATCGAGTCAAGTCAGACACGAGGTAAGGGACTTCGTCTCAATCTCCTTTCATTGAGGCATATTTTGTTTTATACACAAATTTCCTTTATACGGTGTATAAAACCCTTTGACTTTTACTTTTATTCAAACTAAATCTTTTTATAAGAATCATTTTTACTAAACGAAAAAATAAATGTTTTGTCTTATGTATGCGGCGACAACGACTTCTCCGCCGCCGTGACCATTATTTGAGTTTCGGCTTCCTCTACAAGCCACAACTTTTTCTAAATGAAAAATAAATACCAAGTTTTAATTTTATTTTATTTTGGTATTGAAAATGGTTTTATTATATCAATGCGTTGTATTGATATCTTGTGATTGAAATGTGGCAATTTTATGTTTCCTTTATGCATGTTTTATGTGATACGATTATGTTATGGTTTATGATATATTTAAACCTTTTCATATAAGGAATTCATTGGAATTAGTAAGTGATGGGTGGAGCCTGCTATAGCTCCTCGATGCATCGGTAGGTCTAATGAGACAAACTAGTGTCTTTGCACAAGGCCTTGATAAAATCTTATTTGTAGTCTTGGCACGAGGCTTTGGCTACGTGGTTATGATAGTCTGGCATTATGCATTCTATAATTATGAAAGTGGTTATTGATATTACATGTGTTTATTCGACTTGTAGAATATCAATGTGAATAAGTAAATGGTATTATTTCATTTTATTTTGACATATTATGCTTAAGTTCAAGTTTAAAAGGCTTTGGTTTCAGTTATATATTCCCTTAAATGTTTATGTTTATTTATGAAAGTTTCCACTATATTGTTATTCTTACGGAGCATCTGAGCTCACCCCTTTCAATGTTTTAATTTTTTCAGGATGTGAAGAAGTATTTTATGAATGACCTGCAGGGATAGTATGTGGGGATATAAAGAAAATATGTTGTTGTAGTTTTGTTTTCACTTTATGATGTAATGTAACATTTATGAATGTACCTAGTGTTTCTAAGGCTACTAAACTAATCGGTCTTTTGAGACTTGATCTTTTGTTATCATGCCAATGTTACATAATAATGCACCGAATCTGGGTAACTAGGGTCGGGGCGTTACATTCTAACCCCTTGACAGGAATTTATCCTTAGTATATTAAAAGACATGTTTTACTAACACACATAATACTTCAAAAAATCTCCAGTTTAAATGGTGTTTTTTCTATTTTTATGGTGATTTAAAACACCTCTAAAATTTTCAAGTGGGGTGTGGGGTTAAAAAATGAAAACACATACGTTTTTCAAAAAATTATTCTCAATAAGTTATAAAATTTTGTTATGTTTTTATTTTAAATATCTTGGAACCAATATTTCACAGTAGTTTTTTCAAGGAAGTTTTACATTCAACAATAATTAATAAATAAAAAATTATTTTAAATTATTAGAGGTTATTTTAACTACCACTAAATATGAGAAATTATTTATATATTTATATTAATTTAATTCAAGGTTTTTCAATATATATAATTTTTTTATCAACTAATAATTAATTAGTGGTAGTTTTATATTATATATAATGGCTAAATCCACTAATTATGCTCCAATGAAAAAAATTTATAATAAAACATTCCATTTAAAAACCCTTATAATGATATCCCAAAAACATATCATAGAAAAATATATAAAACCAATGAAAAACATGTATATAATGTTATAGTATTATAAAATTTATATTTAATCATGAAGAATGTATAAAAATAAAATAAAAAACAAAATATATACAAAACAATTACAATATTGTACAATTTTCACTTGAAATTATAATGACATAATGTTTATAATTATGTACCCTATTTCATATTTAATTTAATATTTATATAATAAAAAGTAATATTATATTCAAATATATTTTAATATCAAAATATTAGGATTTTGAAAATTGTTTAATAAGTTAAAAAAATGTATCTACATGTCTCTTAAACACAGATAGAGAGACACACAATCATAGTAATTACAAATACTTTTTCATATGGAATTTTATTTTTAATATATATGTGTGGAATAATAAAAATAAATTACATGCACCATAAAATAAAAAAATAAACACTAATTTATTTTATCAATACATAAAATTAAATTTGATGGATATATACATTTCATTAAATTAAAAATATTACAATTAGATAATAAAAGAAAATAATAACATGAGTATAATTATAAAATCCATTGTCTAATAAATCCATCATAACCACAAATAATATTGTAAAAAGAAAACAAAAAATTTGCAATAAGATTAGAATTTTGTAAATGATGTGTAGAGGGACTTGAAAAAAAACTACATGAATGATGAATTGGGAAAATAAGTGGTATTTAATGGATGTGTAATGGTTATATGATTGTTAGAATAATAACTGATCTATTAGAATAGTAACTTGGACATTAGAATAGAAGGTAAAATTTTTAATAGAAACTTGAATATTAAAATTGAAAAAGGGACGGCAAGTGATATTAACAATGAATAAAATAAATATTAAAATTTCATAAAATAAATATTAAAATTAGGCGACTCAAATAAATTATAAGTATAAAATTTTAACTATAGTTTTCTTATAGTTTGTAAAACCAAAATTTCCATGTCAATTTTTAAATATTATACTTACTTAAATTCAAAAAATATTTAGATAAAATGAACGTCATTTTTGGAATCATTACATAAAAATCAGAAAAGGGTAATCACTTGTCAATTTTTTGAAAAAAACACATTTTAGGGTGAATAGTGAAAATAATGTTTTTCAAATATGACATGTTTTATTACATAATATTGATTTAATAATGACACAATTAGTTATAGAGTGGTTTTATTAACCAAAATTATTTTTAATTAGATAAAATTTTGATTTGAATATTATTAAATCAATTTATAAATATAAAATTTGATTCCCAAATTAAAAAAAGATAATTTATTCAATTAAAAATCAATTTTTCAATTCTTTAATTTTTATAAAATCTATTTTTTTTGTGAAAGGGTTTAAAAGTGATGTAGATATATGTTATTTATTATATGTTATTCATTATATCAAGGAAGACCAATATTTTAAGTCATGGTCTTGAAATAATTTCATATTCAATATTTTAACTCAAAATACCCCTCCCCTAAAAGTATAAATAACTCCTCTCACCTTCATTACAAATCAATTAAAAAATATCCTCAAATTTTAAAACATACCTTCTTAAACCCCCTAGGTTAGTTTTATATGTTTTGGTCTCACCCTACTCTAAATCTTCAAGACCTTATTCACTAAGAAACAATATTTCATCCAAGGAAAATATAACGACACGAACATTTAAAAATGAAATTCTATTTTTTATTGAATAAATGATTTGTTAAGAAATTTTGTTATAGAAAACACATTCCCCAATTTTTTTATATTATACCATTATATGGTTTTTAAAATTTAAAATACCATTATGAATTATATCCATCAATATAGTGACCCTGAATTTTAATACATAGATATTATATCTAAATATACAAATTTTCATTACATAACATTTTTATCCACACTAGAACCTTATAAGTATAGTGCCTTTGTAAACTTGGACACATAAAACAATGGTTCATAAATGATCTATATTGCCTCCCACTTAGTTCTTCATAGCTTGCACCCTTCTTAGAAACGTCATTTCTAAAACCTTTCTTCGTAACATATGAAAAGGAAACATAATAAAGGGTGATATGGGATGCCCATTAAGTTTTAACAAGGGAGACAAAATTGTAACATAAGGACAATATGAGAATAAGGGTATGATAACATGAGCTTAACATTTGAAAACTATACCCTAGATATCATAGATCATAAACTTGAGTCATGGAATTAAACTTCAATTTTCATAATACATGAATCATAAATGAAGAAAAAAACATGATCCATGAGAGTTTAAAACTTGGATAAGATAAGGAATTATGGCTTGCATACAAACTTATAACTTTATGAACGTGTATAAATAGAAAAAGGTTCACTCATCAGGTCAAGGACATGAAATCATGCCCTCACATAAACTTATGTACATGAAACCAGGTCCATGCATGATCTTGTTTACCTAAAATCTAGGTCAATTAATAATCTTATAGACCTTAACCAAGGTACATGCATGATCTTATAGACATGAAAACTAGGTCCACACATAAAATTATTAACATGAAATCAGGTTTACACATATCTTATTTTCCTCATGAGTTATCCATCATTACCCAATGCATTGGAGGGAGATATATTTCCCAAAAATCACATAAAAAAAATCATACATATGTTTCCCAAAATATCATAAAACATTCTTCTTCAAAGTACTTACTAAAATAAATAGATTTCATAAATATTTCTTCAAAGTATAACCCATAGGAAAATAGAACGGGTTTTATCAACATATTCTCATTATAAACTTAAACCATCCAGAGAATAAATAAATATGGAATTCTTGGATCATATACCTTATAAATATTAATTAACATAAAATTATGACATCATAAATAGAGAATTATTTTTAAATATCACTTGGAATAATTCTTTAGGAAAATAACTTTTCTATTTTGAAACCACTTATATATTTTTAAAAAGATACAAACTTATAAATAAAAAAATTTTAAATGAAAATAAAACTGTAAAATTGAAAAGTAATGTTTAAATAATTTATGCATAATCACAGTGAGAAAAGCTTCTTATTTCATATATGTTAAAAAAATCCTTCCATATTTTTTTATAAAAGACACAAAGTACCTCGCTTGGAAACTGAAAAAATGATTCATTTCAAACTATTTTTTAAAAAGTCAAACATGGGTTAAAATTATTTTTTAAAAACTGTAGGATAATATAAAAAAAATTTCTCTAAAACATGGACATAAAAGATATATATTCTTTAGTGGAAACTTAAACATATACAATCTGGAATAATAATGAGATTGTAAAATGAAACCTTACCACTTTGGTAGCTATTGAATCATAATCCCCATGAAATAAATTAATTTATATAGATATTTATTTCTCTTAATTTTCATTATAATAGTCATAAAATAATTTCATGGGTAGTATATACACCACACAAATGAAACATGTATTGTATAAGGCATGTGTCCCATAAAAATAAAAGTGAGACAAAAATCCTTTACCATAGGTTCAAATTCCTTAGTAAATATTGGAACCACCTATAAAATAAATATATATTTATTATAAATTTATTAAATAATAATAAAAATATATAAAATACCATATATTATTTACTTATAGCCTTTTATTATATGTTTTTTAGTAATCATTTATTAAAATCATTGTTCTCAGTGATATCAGCTTCATTTTTCACTTATGTTTTGGTTTGGTAGTTTTTGTCCTTGTACTTTTATCATGGTTCCATAATCTATAGAATTTTAATAATTATTTAAATATCATATATATTAATTAATTATATATATATATATATATATATATATATATTAATCCATAATATTTAGAGATAGAACATGAATTACACCGTTCTAGGAGATGGTAGACTATATACATGCACGAACGCCGTTTTGCTTTTTTAACAGGTGGAACAAAATAAAGGGAACAATTATTATATAATATAAATAATATATATTTATCAAATCCATCCTCATTACAATAAAAGTAAAATATAAATAAAAAAATTCACATCTCTTCATGGAGGTGGTAGTCGAAACGTACACACGAGTGACATTATCGTTTCACAACGACTTGGAAGGTAAGAAGTTAGATACGATATTATAATTTAAGAAGTATAATTATGTTATAAATACCATATATAAACATTATCCTATCATAATAATAATACATAAAATAGGTGATTAAAAATTATTTTTATTTCCATATAGAGATGGTAAGCCGTATGTACTCATAATCGATACTTTCATTTCTTATGTGATGGGAAAGAGGGTGTATTACGGTATTTCCATAATCATAAAAATATTTTAGAATATATAGGATAATGAAGTTACTATTTCATGATAAATATTATATATTTATAGAAGGTAAATAAAAGTATAAATAGAAAATTTTATGTTTAGATGATTACCTCTTCTTGGAAATGACTCCTTTAGATCTCCTCTAAAGGGCTATTACGTCAAAATTTTGGAAATACCAAAAATTATAAAATGTGACTAAGTAATTTTAAAATATAAATTTTAGGTTATGAATGATCTATAAGGCTAAATTTTGTGTAAAAAAATTATGTAGGAGGTTCCCTTTTATAACTGAGGTCAGAGACATTTTTGGAATTTCTCAAAACATTAAAATATAATTAAACTATTCTAAATTAAAATGATTCTTTATGGAATATAAATTCACATGGGAATAATTTTACAAAAATTTATTATCCCATTTTTTATTATTTATGTTTTTTATGATTTTTTAAATAATTAAATTTAATATTATTTTTATAAAATATCAATATTGTCAATGTCAACACTATTCATTACTTTGACTTTAATAATATAATGAAAACACTTAGAATTAGAACCAATTATCTTACCAGATACCCAAAACTCCATATTATTATATAAAATTCGTTAATAACCTCAATTATCAAAATTTATAATAATTATAATATTTTTAATATCATTTATTTGATTTTCCATTAATTGAATAATTACTGCGTCAACATTGTGTAAATAGTTAAGGCAATTATTTATTCACTAAAAATAAAAAATAAACTCTAATTATTAATATAAATATAATATATTTAAATATAATATTTTTAGTTGAACAAATTCTTTGGTTAAACCCATATTAAAAATAATATTTTTATTTAAAACAAGAATGTAAATTATTTGACTTTTCTTGAAATAAAACACTATAATGGACATAATCTCATAAAAAATGGACATAAAATGTCATATAAAAAAACTTTGATGATTATGGATGAAATTAACTCATTAAATAAAATTTAGGCAAGTGTTGGGGGTGATTTATTAATCCTTATCATTTTATTTTTATCCTAAATTACATGATTTACCCTTACCATAGTTGTAAAATTTCTATAGTTACTATTCACGTTGACTAAAAATAAAAAGGATATATTTAAAATTTTTGGACAGAATGATTAAAAATATATAATACATTTTTTAATATTTAACTCACATAAGTGGTATAATTTAATTTAAAATTAATCATACAAAACGCATCGAAAGACAGTTTTCTTGAAAAAAGTGTTTTAAGCCCAAAAAAGTACTTATACCAAAATAATTATATGAATGATTAAAATTTAATTAATTAGATTAAATATAAATAAATAAAACTTAATTTAATTTTATATAAAATTCAAAACATAAATATACATTTTAATTTAATAAAAACGATAGTTTTATCAAAATTGGTATTTTGCATTATTCAGTAAAAAATAAATCTTTTCAGAAAATTTTAAAAAATAATCCTAAGATAATTTTTATATGATGAATTAAGAAAGTAAATTTATTTTTCCAAATAAATTTTCTAAAATTTTTAAAAATTAATTTTAATATTTACTCATAAAAACAAAGAAAAACCATTTGTGAAGAATTGTTTTTGAAGAATAAAATGAAATTACTAAAAAACTGAGTGGTTATTTTCTAAAAGTTTATCAATGAATTTATATTGAGTAGAAAATTTATATTTATTTTATATATCAATTATTCCTATTCATGCTCTCTAATTTAATGACTAGGATATAATGATCACATTTAAATAATAATATTTTAATAGCGTATCACAGTTTGTTTAAAATTGGTGTTATGTGTAATGAAATACATATAAGAAATAAAATTATTTAAAGGAAAATATTTTACAAAATATTTGGGTGTTATATCCCCCTTTAATAAATTGCATCCTCTCAATTTTAACTTGTTCTCAATAATCAACGGTTTGATATTTGAAAAATCCTTTATTGAAAAACCACATCAAAAAAATGGTTAAAGAAACTTCCCCTTAAAATAGGGAAATAGATGTATCAAGGACATTTTAAATACTGCATAACAAGGTTTCCAAATAGGAGAACATAGGTGAGAAGTGAAAAAATGGATATGGTATAAAAACCTAACTCCCAGGGAATGATAGATAATGATAGAGAACATGGTCAGTTGATAGTTAACCATAAAAAAACTATAAATTGTGATGGGTTAAAAGACCATTTATTTCTTGGTAAGAAAATTAAACTGATAATATTTTTCTTTTAAGGTCCTTTTCCTATGGTCAAGGAATTGTTTTAATATCAAGATAAATCACTCAATAAAATAAACCTACTTGATTCCTTCCATGTTATAAGAATGATCTCATCCTTTTTTTGCTTCAATCTAATTTCACTTCATCACTTAATCCAAGAAATGGGTATTTAAGATGAGTTTTCCATGCCTAAAGCAATAATATCAACTTCTAATGAATCCCAAAACCGACGATAGGATAATAAGATTCTCAAAATCTCTTTATATATTAACTAAACCTAAATGGTTAAAATAAGTTATCCAATATACATTAATGTCTATAACATAAATAATAATGCATAAATTTTAACTTAATCCAATCCATATGTAGTTAATCGAAAAAAATCCTGCAAAATAATTCTATACCAATTCATTATAAAAATTCAAAAATATGGTCCCCAAGATTCCAAGATCAACTTAAAATTAATCCCCAAAAGTTTCCCTTGATTTCACCTACCTAATATGTAATCACCTTGGTCATATATTGTCCTAAAACATGGAAATAACCTGAATTAACATAAAAACTTAAGGAGGAAATGCCTGATTCTATTAGTTAACATAATATTTATTCCTCAAACAAAGTCACACACTATTGAATATATTATATAAATCCAAAATGTAATAAACTTCATCAAAGATCACTTTGTCATCAAATCACTAACCAATTACAACTTCATAAATAATATAAAATTTACTTTATCAATATCAATAATATCTTTATCCCAAATAAATATTATTTAATCAACATCTGACACAAATTATCATGATTTTTTTAAAAATATAACCATATTACTAAATCATTTTTTTGGTTTTTAGTACCATTCAAAATATTTTTTCAAATACTTAAAGAAAAAACACTAGATGAAAATATTTATAAGTCTTCTGATTTTTATAATGATAATATCATTAGTTTTGTAATGGTATGTGCCTTCCTGGTCTGTTACTTTTCTAGTTTTGGGTGTCATAGGTTCTTGGAGGAGGTCTAAAGCGGGCCTAGAGGAGTTTGGCTTCTAAAAGGTGGAAGTAGAGGAAATAAATGATGGGAAAATATTAAATGATGCAAAATTAGGTTTCATGACTTATGTGGGGTCAATTCAAAATATGTAATAAATTCTATATTTAATGTTTGAGGTGACACATTTTTCGGTGAAAGGTGGAAATTTTGGAAAACTTGTGGTTTACACACCATGTTGTAACACCGTGAGTTTTTTAAACCTTTTTTTATAAATTAAATTTAATTGAAATATTGTGTTCAAATATACACCAAGAAAAACCTTTGTTGTATTCTACATAATTTGATCTTGCGCTAAATTCAACATCATCTTAACTTTCTTTACACACATCACAAAGTTTCTATGAAACAACATTTTTTTTATTATAGTTATTTTAAACAAGACAATAATAACTTAACTGTTGAAAATAGTAATATTAATATTAATAAATTATTTTTAAATATTATTTATAATGGTTTCATATAAATAAAACATATTTATAATGAAAAATTTAATATTCAACAAATCCTATAAGTCTTCAGAAAAAAAATACTATTTTCTCAGAGGAACTAATTTTTATATCATTCTTTGAACAATAATTAAAATTAATTTTTTACACTTAGATAAATTTCATTTGATAAAATAAAAGTATTTTTTTAATTCATAATTCTAAAATTAGCTGAGTGTGAATTTTTTGGATTTTTCTAAAAAGTTTTGTGTGAATAAATTGTAAAAAATACTTAATTTTTATTGAAAATTAATTTTTTTCTAATTTATTTATATATTTAAATTATAATTTAATTTTTTTTAAAGTATAATTTGATAAATTATACATAAATTAATAAAATTTAGGTCCTTGGAACCAATTTCACATTTAAACTAGATATAAAAACATTTCAAACTTTTAAGATTTTTTCACTTTAAAAACCCGTCTTCTCATCCCACCCGTGAGATTAATTTTAAATTAATTTCTACAACTTATGTAATTAGAATTTGGAAAAATGGAATCTATATTTAGAATCAGAATAATTTTTAATTTCTAATAACACTAGATTAATTTTTTATGAAAATAATTATTGAAATTAATTAAAATTAAGTACAGTGATTCTGGTAAAAACGAGTTTACTTAGGGGTTAAACTTTAACTTAAGGGGAAAATAACCTTGTAACATGTCCAAACTCCATTTTTGGACCATATTATGAATATATACTCCCTTTTATATAAATGAAACATTTTTAGAGGCAAATGATGTAAATGAGATCTCTCAATAGTGTTTACCTTTTTATATTTGCAAGAATGCCACTCTGCCTCCACTATAAAAGGGCACTCACATACCCTCACTTATTCAAAAATATAAATACATTTGTATCATCCAAAACCTACCCAAATATCCCCCCAAAATCCCTAAATTTATCCTATAATCCACAATTTTGGAATAAATCCAAACAAAATGGCATTTTGGTTCCAACCAAATGGAGTTACCCAAAGAAGAGGTGACGTACTTCAACAAGATTGTTTTTTATTTCATTCTAAACCACATAAATTATTATTATTAAATTCTTATATAATGACCAAATTATCCTAAATATAATAATATTTGGTAATGTTAAGTGTTTTCGTAACACTCACACACAGTTTCATCAAATGGGATATGAAATCGTCATTCGTGTATACAGTAGACTACCGCCTCGCAAACTGATATTGTTCATTCTTCCATTAACACATTTCAAGGTTTGTAAAAATGACATACATAATATTTTTATTTGATATATATGATATTTTTTATTTATTTATGTGTTTTTATTTATTACACAACACACACCTTTATGTTTTCTTTTTTTGGGAATACGATAACATTGTTTTTGGACGTGTGGACCACCACCTCCTGAAAGCGATGTGATTCATTCAAACATTAAATAGAATGTATTAAAGATGGTTTTAATATACATATGTGATATATGTTAAATAATAATAATAATATAACAATATATATATATATATATGTCACTTATCTTCTTTCTTTGAATACGATAAGAAAATGGAAATAATGTTCACGCATACGTACGACTTACCATCTCAATGAATGGTGTATTTCATTTCCTATTTCAATATTTTAAAGATTATTATAAAAGACTATATACTAAATATAGATTATATTTATATCATGGTTTACATTATTTAAGTAATTAAATCATGATCTAAGTAATATGACCAAAAATTAAAAGTCAAAGCATGTACGAAAAACAAAGCAGTTACTACCTGAAACATAACATTAACGTGGAATTGTTAATAAATAGTTATCATAATGTCATAATTAATTAATATATGGTTTTATATAAGTTAATATAGTTATTTTATACATTTATAATAAACCTATATTAATTATATATGAGTTTTAAATGAGTATGATGAGAGTCAATAAATAAGGTAAGGATATTTCTAGTCTCACTTTTATTTATACGAGACTTATGCATTTTTAACCACTTGTTTATTTTTTGTGGTGTATATAATTAACATGAATTAATCATATTATTATTATCGTTAAATTTATGGTTATATACATATCCGTTTTATGATATCTATTTCATGGGGTTTTATGGTTCAAAAGTTACCAAATCAGTAAGATAATTTTATCTCTATTTTCCTTCTTTGAGACCCATGCTTTTTATTTAACTATATTATTTTATGAGGTGTATATACTTCCATTTGAAATTTTATATCATGAATATACTTATTATAATTATATTATAATATTCATGTAATGTTATCCTATAATGTGTATTTTTATTCAATGTTACCAAAGTGGTAAAAGTTTATTGTTACAACCTTATTGTTTATCGGGACTGTTTATGATTATGATTCTATTGATGAATCTTAAAGTACATCTCTAAATAAATCTCATGAATTTCATTATCATTTGGTTATTAATGATATCTATATGTATTGGTACCATTTTTACACTCTTTGGAACTTAATATAATTAAGAAAATGTTTTAAGAAAATTTAACCTTATTTCTCTCTTTGGTCGAGAATTTGTGTTCTTCAAAACAATGTTTTCTAAAAATAAATTTAAATGATATTCTCATATAATATTCAAGGAAAATAATTTTAATAATTTTTTATGGTTTTCATTTCTTCTTTTATATGTTTTCAAAGTTATTTTCAGATAATATATTTTTCAAAAAAATTATGTTTTAAAAAGTCATTTTCCAAAGAAGAAAGAAAATTTTACTCAATAAATGTTTTTAAAAGATTTATAAAAATTATGTTCCATCTAATATAACATACTCATATGATCCAAGTTTTCCATTCATATTATTTCCTTGAATGATTTATGTTTTGATGGCATGATTTTTATTAAACCCATTTCTCTTTAACATGTTATATGTTTATGAAACCCATTTCTTTTCCATGGGTTATATTTTGAACGCCACTACTTTTCAAGGGTTATGATTTGATTAAATGATTATGAAACCTATCTCTATTCGACAGGTTGTTATATGATGACATCTTTATGATACCCATTTCATTTCACGAGTTATTATATGATTATTTTTTATTTTCTTATTGAACACATATGTATGATTTCATTATGTGATGGGTGGGACCTATATATCCCTTCAATGCAATGGGTAGAGATTTATATCTCATGAGATAGACATAGCTAGAACGGGGAGTGAACTAGGTTTAGTAAATGACTTTATCTGCTAATATGGTCTTAGGATTGAACCATGAATACTAAGATGGTTTGGGTAGTGAACCCATTCCACTGAGATGGCCTTGGAATTAAGCCTTGAATACCATGGAAATCATTTTTATATGACTATGTGTCTGCCACAATTTCATGTTTTATTTCAATGTTATGATTTTATGGATAATTATCTTGATTCCTTTATTAATCATGTCTTATTAGATGATAATATTTATTCCATTACCATTTACTATGAGCTCTGATATGCATGGTATGATCTTCTAATGTTATGATCATGTTATCATAGCCTTCTTCTTATGATTATGCTTACATATCACCTTTTTTTACCCTTACTGAGCATATAAGCTCACCCTTTCTTATGGTTTATTTTCCTAGGTTATGAAGATATGTATTATATATGATTTTTTGAAGAAGGGTTTTAGTCATTAAGAACCTAGTGGGAAATAATGTAGCTCACTTATGTACGAGTGTTTATGTTTTCATGCTTCCAAAGGCACTAAAATAATATAGTCTTTGGGTATATGTTTGTGTAATGTATTAAGTATTCCGGAAAAATGATTTAATTTATATATATGAGAAGTGAGGGTATCTATAATTAGTATCAGATCTAATTTTTATTTATCCTTGGGAAATTAGGATGATGAAACCTTAGTAAGAATCTTAAGAACATGTCTAAGGATAAGTATAAGGACAATGAAAAGTATAAAAAAAATTTCTGAAATTTTTGGTAAAGGATAGAGTGAGTGGTTTCCTAAAAATGTATCTATGTTTGGATACTAAAAGTGGTTGTGTCTCTATAATAGATGTACATAGGGATAAAAAACCCTAAAATACCTTATTGATCTAGAATTGATTGGGAACTGGTGCACGATAATGAGTCTTACTGCATACCTGGTTTGACACTCTAGAGATATGTGATTTGGAAATTAACAAACGTTTCATGAACCATCATGAATGATTTAAATAGAATTTGGATATAAATAACTTAGCATAAAACTAAGGTTTTATAGTTTAAATAAGGGGTCATAACTTAGGAATCCTATAAGTTATTTCCATGATCATGTATTTTCCCCACCATGTTAATTGTTTCTTATACTATGCTTTTTGGTTTTAGTAAATAGATAGAAACCAAAAAAACTGTGTCAATGATGAGTGTGATGAGAAATGAAAGTATTTTTATCCTGATAATCTAGATTCTCTGGGATCTAGAATGAAAAACCATGCTTCTATGCTCACACTGCTTTCTCAAGCTATGAATCATGTTGAACTTCTAAATGAGAAAAGGATTGAACAACACTCTATTGCATCCTTCATGAGGCTATATCTACATTATTTCAGTGGGTCTTATGGACCAATTTTGGATGAACAATGAATCAATACCATTTGAAATTTATTTTCCATTATTCAGTGTTTGGAATATGGAAAATTCATTTTGGGTATTTATCATTTAGAAGGAAAAGTAGACTAGTGGTGGAATCTAATCAAGAATATGAGGTAGTAAGATGAATTTTAATTCATGAATTGGTATGAGTTAAAGAAATTATTATTAAATAACTACTTTCCTGACATTCTTCTTATGAAAATTGAGAATGAGTTTCTTGAATTTAAGAAAATATATAATGAATTTTTAGTACCTACAAGGAAAATTTTACAAGACTTATGAGGTATGCTTCTTATATTATCGTCCAATCTGAAAGTAAGGTTGATCGATTATTTGGTGAATAGAAGCCAAGTGACAGAAGGGAGTTAACCATAAGATAATTCCATATCTATTAAGATATTTTGAATTGTGAAATTAAGGTTGAAATATAGGTTGGGGTTACTTATCAATCATATTATTTTGACAAGAAAAGGCAGATGAATTTCAAAGGAAAATATAAAAACCATAGAGAGAAGAATATATACTTTCCTTTATGATCTAAGTGTAGGAAGAATCAGAGAGGTAATTTTATTAAGGGTTTTAATAAATTTTTTAAGTGTGTAAGGTTAGGTCATCAGGAATATGATTTCCAAAGTGATGAGAAGAAGTTATCTAACAATTAAAATGGAGAGAAAGTTACAAAGAATGCACCTCCCCCACACTAGTGCTTTAAGTTTAAAGAGAATGAAAATTATGCTTACCAATGTCCAAAATAGAAGTTCAATGATAATAATTGATTTCAGAAACCTCTTAATCTGAGGTACAAGGGGATATATCATGTGATCACTATTTCTGATGAGGGATGCGATAACAATGCGATGAAAGGTATGCTTTCCATCTACTATATAACTGCTAATACCTTATTTGATTATGTATCTACCAACTCTTTCATATGTAAATAATTTTATAAGAGTATTAAGATTCCACCCAAATTATTATATATATAATTATAATTACAAACCCTTAATGACATGGTGATTTCATCATAAGTATATGATTCCTCTCTAATTGATATGGGTGGGGAAGTGCTTCCTGTAAATCTTATAATTCTTTCTATGGTTGAATTTGTTTTCAAATTAGACATGGATTGAATTTTTATTCATAAATCCCAAATCAATTATCGATTAAGGGAAGTTAAATTTTATATTTAATACCAACCAATGATTTTCTATCAATGTGATGATATGTTTGAAAATCCTAAGAAAATTATATCTAGTGTATGGGTCTTAATTTCCATGAAGAAGGAATTTTTATCTAAAATGGTTGGGGAGAAAATTGACATCCAGGATATTCCTATTGTTTTAGAATTTTTTTATGTCTTTATTGAAGAGTTTTCTAGACTTCCACAAAAATGTGAAGTTGAGTTCTTAATATAACTCATACCTGGTTCCACACCAATTTCAAAGACTCCCTGTGGAATAGACCTGATTGAGTTACCGTAATTGAAGAAGAAAATGTTGGAAAAACATAAAAACAGATTCATTTAGTCAAGTTTGTCACCTTGGGGTGCACCTATTATTTTTTTTGAAAAATAAATATGGAGAAACGTGACTCTGTATTGATTATTGGGAGTTGAACAAGGCCACAATCAATAAAAAGTATCTTCTTCCCCATATTGATAACTTGTTTGATCAACTGTATGGAGATCAATGCTTTCCAAATATTTACCTTCATTATAAATATCATCAATTTAGGATCAATAAGAAGGATATACCCATTAAGACATTCCATAAAAGGTATGGAAACTATGATTATATTGCGATGCCTTTAGGTATTACTAATTCCCCTATTATCTTCATGGATTTTAAAAATAGAGTCTTTAGAGATTAACTTGATTTGTTTATTTTAGTATTTATAGATGATATTATTATCTATTAAAAGAGAAAATAATTGCATTAATACCAATTGATAATTTTAGTAAATACTATAACAAAGGAGAAACTGTATGAAAAATTTACAAAGTGTGAATTTTTTCTAGAAAAGGTTTTATTCTTGGGTCATATAATCTCAATGGAGGTTATAGTAGTAGATCCATCAAAGACAAAATCTATTGAATATTGGACTAGAAAAACCATGATGACTAAGATCCATATTTTTCTTGGTTTATCTAGATATTATTGATAGTTTTTTGAGAATCTATCATGACCATTAAATGCTTTAACCAAGTTAACTCAGAAGGGTGCCATGTTCCTTTGGACATATGAATGCCAAAAAAATATCATGGAACTGAAGATAAGGTTATTCTTCACACATATAATTAAATTACACTATAGTGGAGAAGGGTTTGTAATATATAGTGATATATACAAGAAAATATTCATTTGTGTTCTTACATAGAATAATGTGGTTATAGCATATGCCTCATGACAATTGAGGATTCATGAGAAAAATTAACAAAATTATTTTTGGAGTTATATGTGGTAATTTTCACAATAAATACATGGATGTATTATATTTATGGATAAAAGTGTTCTATATATAAATCATAAATGTTTGAAGTATATATTTATACAAAAGAACTTGAACATGCACTAGATAATATGGTTAGAGATGATAAAGGAATATGAATGCTCAATACATTACCACCCTAGGAAAGTGAAGAAGGTGGATGATGCTTTGAGTCAAAAGGATTGTGATAGATTATCTATGATGAGGATCAAAAAATATTAAATATTTATAGATTTTCAAATGATGGATATAAAAATCCTGGAGGAAGGGAAAAAATATTGTTTTTCTCAGTTGAATTTTCAACCTACTATCCAAGTGAATATTAAAGAGGTTCAAAAAGAAGATATATAATTTAAAAACATGTTTATACATGTTCCTAAGTTTAACCTGAATCAATATGGAATTATAGGGTTTAGGAACCATGTATGTGTTCCTTCCATACCATATTTGAAGAAGGTGGTGTTAGATGAAGCTCATAGTTCTTCATTCTCTATTTATCCAAAGAGTATGAAGATGTATATATATTTGAAAGAATAATTTGGGTTGGATGGAATGAAGAGGGATATTTCAAAGTATAAATCTCGGTGATAAGTATTCTAAAAAGTTAATACTAAAAGACAAAAGTCTAAGGGGATGTTTCATCCATTACCCATTCTAGAATGGAAATTAGAGAACATCACCATGGATTTAATCATTGGAATCCAAAAAACTATAAAGGGAATAATGATATATGGGTGGTATTTAATCTCCATAATAAGTCAGCACACTTTATATCCATCAAAGAAGAATTATATTTAGATAATATTTCCATGATACACAATAAGGAAGTGGTAAGGTTGTATGGAGTACCACATTTCATTTTATCTGAATGGGATTTGAGGTTTACCTCAATGTTTTGGGAAATTCTTCAGCAATTCCTTGATACAGAATTGAGTTTAATCACAAATTATCATCCTCATATGTATGGTTAGTCTAAAAGAAAAATTCAAGCCCTAGACGATATGTTGAATTATTGTTCGTTGGATTTTAAATGTGGTTAGGATCAACACATTCCTCTTGTTGAGTTTTCTTACAAGAATAGCTTTCAATCAAGCATTCAGATGGATCTATATGAAGCATGATATAGAAAGAAATGTAGAGCTCCAATGTGATGGAATGAAGTTAGAGAAACAATTTTTTTGGGACTTGAGATCACTAAATAAATGGACAAGAAAGTTATAACCATTCAGTAGCATATCAAGGCAGCTCAAATTTGGTAGAAACTTTATGCTGATAATTATCTATGCGATCTAGAATTTAAAGTTAGTGAGAGTGTGTTTTTATGTATCTCTCCCTAGAATAATGTTTTGAGATTCTAGAAGAAAGAGAATCTAAGTCCTAGGTATATGGGTCCCTTTGAAATTATTGATCATATATGGATAGTATCCTATCACTTAGAACTTACACCAAACCTATATCAATTCCCCAAATTGTTTCATGTATCTCCCTTAAGGAAGTAAAAACCTAACCCTTCACACGTACTGAATTCATATTTCATACCGCTAGAGCAGGATCTTTCTTATGAGGAACAACTAGTTAAAATTATGGATCATATATAGAAAGTTCTATGAAAAAAGACCACTCACCTGATCAAAGTTTTTTAGAGAAACCACCAGTTAGAGGAAGCTACATGGGAACTTGAGGTTATGATGATTCATAATTATCCTCATTATTTTGTATGAGAAAGATAAATTTCGAGGGTTAAATTCATTTTAAGGTGTGTAGAATATAAACCCCAAGTTTATATGAACCATTTTTTAATAAATTAAATATCTTTGATGTATTTAATTTTATCCTAAACTAAGTTAAATTTTTTTTATACTCTACACCAATTTAATCTTTCACTACACGAAACATCGGATTAGCTTGCGTTATATGCTACACCGATTTTCTACGAAATAACATTTTCTCATCATAATTATTTTAAATAAGACAATTATAACCTAGAAATTAAACTTATTAATTTTAATAGAATTAACTTATTTTTATATATTATTTATTAGGGTTTAATATAAATAAAACATATTGATAATGAAATATATAATTTTCAGTAAAGTCAATATGTTTTGAAGAAAATACTATTTTCTCAAAAGAACTACTTTTTATGTACCTATTTGAACAATGATAAAATTAATTTTAAACACTTATAATTTTTTTTGATAAAATAATTTTTTTTTGAATTAAGAGTTCCAAAATTATCTTAGTCTTATTTTTTTGGTACTTTTCTAAAAATTTTCATTTTTGGATGAATAGTGAAAAGTATTGAATTTTAATTGAAAACTAATTTTCCATCTAATTTATTTATATCGTTAAATTATATTTTAATTTGGTTCTAAAGTATAATTAGATAAATTATACATCAATTAATCCAATTTACTTCATTGTAACCAATCTCACAATATAATTGGATATAAAATCATTTCAAACTTTTTAGTTTTTTACTTTAAAAACCAATCGTCACATCCAATCTACGAGATTATTTTTAAATTAATTACAAAAAATAATATGATTAAAATTTGGAGAAATATATTAAATATTTTTAATCATCATAATTATTAATTTATGACTTGTTTACCTTATTTTTTTTACCAAAATAATTATTGAATGTAATTAAAACTAATTATAGGGATTAATGTAAAAATGAGTTTACTTAGTGATTAAACATTAACTTAAGGGAAAATATTGCCTAGAAACACGTAAAAGAGACATTTTATGGAAATATTTACACTATATTATTCCGTTTATAAAAAATTAACCATTATTTTTAGAACATTATTTAAGGGAGACCTCTCAATAGTCTTTACCTTTTTATATTTACAATTATACCACTCTACGACTATAAAAGAGTAGCCACCCTATCACTTATTAACCCATTTCAATCACTTTATATCAGCCAATACATACCAAATATACTCTAAAATTCCATCCCTTCATTATATAAGCCTCAATTTTGGAATAAATCCAACCAAGGAAGCCCTTTGGTGTAAACCAAAAGGAGTTACCCAAAAAAGAGGTAACATCTTTCAACAAGCACTTTTAATTAATTTATATCTTCACCCATAAATTTTTTTAATTCCATTACTAAATAAAAAAAATTATACTAAATAAACTTATATGTTGTTATGTTATGGTTTTTTCCTACACTCACGCACACTTATATCTAATGGGATACACAATCATCATTCGTGTGTACAACGAACTACTACCTCACGAACCGATGTTGTTCGTTTTTCCCTTAAAAACTTTAAAGGTTCGGAACAATGATGGACTTAATGTTTTTATATTATATATATATGATATTTATTCTATATTTATGATTATGTAATTATTATACAACACATAACTTCATTCTTTCCATTTTGTGGGAATACGATAACATCATTTCTGGACGTGTGAACTACTGCCTCCTCAAAGCGATGCGATTTGTTCACACTTTACATGGAATATATTAAGGATGGTTTAAATATACATATGTGATATATATTAAATAAAAACTATAATTTAATTATAATATATTTATATATATATATATATATATCATTTACTTATCTATTTTCTTTCAATTTTATAAGAAAATAGAAACAACGTTCATGCATACATACGATCTACCGTCTCAATGAACAATGTATTTCATTTTCTATTTTTATATTTTATAGATTATTATAAATAAATATATATTGAATATATATAATATTTATATCATTTTTTAAATTTTTAAGTAATGATATCATGATCTAATTAATATGACCACGAATTACATGTCAAAACATGTACGAAAAACAAAGCGGTTACTACTCGAAATACAACATCAACATGGAATTATTAATAAACAGGTAAAATAAAGTCATAAGTAATAAAATATGGTATTATATAAATTAATATTTGTAATTTTAGATTTATAATAAACAATAATTTATTATATAAGAGTTTTTAATGAGTAGGACGAGAGGTAAGACATAAGGTAAGGGGATTTCTAGTATCACTGTTATTTCTGCGAGGCTTATGCCATATTCACCACTCATTTTTTGTTTGGTTTATATAATTAACATGAATTAATTTTATGATTATTATTCTTAAATATATTTTTATTTAAATATCCATTTTATGATATCTATTTCATGGTATTTTACAGTTCAAACATTACCAAATTGGTAAGATAACTTTGTCTCAATTTTCCTTCTTTGAGACACATGTTTTGTTATTCACCTATATTATTTTACGAGGTGTATATAATACAATTTAATATTTTATATCATGAATATCCTTATTTTAATGAAATTATAGGTTTCATGTAATGTTATCCTTTCTGGGAAATTTTAATTCAATGCTACCAAAGTGGCAAGATTTTATTTCTATAATCTCATTGTTTATTAGGATTATTTAAAATTATACTTCCATTGATGAAATATTATGATCCATATCTCAAAAAATCTCATGAATTTTATTATCCTATGGATATTAATGATATATTCATATATTGGTACCATTTTCCACTATTTGATACTTAATATAATTAATATTTTTTTAAGAAAATCTGACATTATATATCTCTTCGGTCGGGATTTTGTTTTCTTTCATAAAAAACATTTACAAAGATGTTTTCAAATGATATTTTAAGATAAATTTCAAGGAAAAGGACTTTAAAAATGTTTTATGGTTTTAAAATATTCTTTTATATGTTTTCAAATTTATTTTCAATGAAAATAATTTTCAAAACGTTTTATGTTTTAAAAAAAATTTAAATAATAAAGTATACCTTCCTCAAGAAATGTTTTTAAAAGATTTATCTAAATTATACTACATCTATAATGGCAAAAGAATATGATCCAAGGGATCCATTCATATTATTTATCTGAATGGTTTATGTTTTTATGACATGATGTTTATAAAACCACTTTCTCTTTCATGAGATATATATTTATGAAACCCATTTCTATTCCATGTGTAAAATCATTTTTAAACCTAAATATTTTCAAGGGGTATGATTTGATGAAATAATTAGGAAAATGGTATCTTTTATATATGTATTTATATGTTTAAATATTTATTATACCCATTTATTTTCATGGGGTTTGATATTATTATTGTTTATGATCATGTGGAACACATATGTACGATTTCATAATGTGATGGGCAGGAAATATTGATCACATTGTCGAGTGCGTCAAATTAGTTGTTTAATTTTTACTAGAATTTCTGCAGTATAGCAGCAACCCTAGGTCATCTCTCGACGGAGCCTTATATCATTAATTTAAAAAGATTGTTTTGATTATAAAAATATAAGGGGAATGATATTTAATAAAACTTGGGTTAGATGATTAAATACGACACTAGAAAATGAAAGCGATAAAACAAAGTAGAAATGAACATGATTAATTAAATGTGATCTACCCAGAGGAGTGTCGTGATGCTCATCCTTCATCGATTTAAGAGAAAGGGTATAAATCTTTTAATACATGTTTTTAACACCTATTACCATAATTTTACTATGTTTATACTAGTATACCTCCTAGAGTTCAGTAAAAAAACAAAATGATTCATCGGACACCGCAGATGGTTGAGTGATTTGTGTTTGTCTTCATAACTGAAACTCACCAAATAAACACACAAAGAACTTGATGTGCTATCCCGGTTTGTATTTTATTAATTTTTATACCATGAAATAAATTTAAATGGCCTTGATAGTGCTTATGTGAGTTCAATTGACCACTATGAACCACACAAACACTGTAATTGAATGAGGGAGGAAAAACGGATGAACGGTGTGTGAAACATCACATGAAAAGGTACCCCCAAACATGATCATTTGAGTTTGTGTATAACATAATAGTATATAACTAAATTAAATAAAAATATAGGATTAATAAAAAAACATACAACTTGTAATTAAAAAGATCATTCAAAATAATACAAATATAAAGCACAGGATTACATCACGTTCCTCCCCGGGTGATCACAAGGGGTTTAGAAATCCATGGGAGGGGAGAAAGAAGATGATGTTGAAGTAGAAATTCCCATACCCTCTAGAAATTATAGTGATTATGGGGAGATATATTTGAGACTCCAAAATGGAAGTACCTTTCCTCTTAGTCGAACTCCAAAATGGGGTGCCCAAGGTGCCAATTTATAGGCAAAGTGGGAAGTGGTTTTGGGCACCCTAATTTCACAAATTCTCTTGGTCCATTGTTTTGTCCGGTCATAAAATCATAAATCACTTTGAAAAAAACTAAAAAGTTATTTCCTGACACCTTTTATACCTCCATGTAAAATTGGGAGGCCGTATATTGAATATAATAAGAGATATGGCTAAAATACTGATAAAACGTTTTGACCTCGTGTAGATTCGTTTTATTGGACATATCAATCTGTATTTGCCTCTTAATGAACGAATTTGGTTTTGGTTAATTCATATGAAATGTATATAATTAAATTTTGTATCAGTACGCATGGTTTTATCCCATTTTAAGGCACAGTTTAGTTGAAACATTCGTTTTAGTCCACTAGTGTTCTTGGATTATATGCAGATTGACCCATTTTTCTTGGACTTCATCATGGGTCCTCCAAATCACCTCCACCTAAAATATAATTATCAAAACAAGTAACATTTTACTTTTTAATAGTATTAAAAACAAAATAATTTAATCAAACATCGAGTGAAATTTGTTATTATACTTGTAATTTTCAATAAAAAATCTATTTAATTCATTGGTATAAGTGTGAAATAAAATAGTGAATCATGGTACGATCACACCCCCACACCTAAACATTTGAAATTATAGGTAATTTATAATATCATAATCATATCCCATTAATAAATAAAAGGTGTTAAAACCTCCAGGATTATTTTGAAATGAAATTCATTATGTCTCATTTTATGGAATCAATTTTCCTATAATTTTTCTTTTCTAACATTCAAATTTTTTCAACTTCATTTGTTCACCCATGAAACATGTCACCACCTACCTCACCTAAAAATTTTCCCTCTTCACTCAAGGAACATAGAAAAGTGCATTTATGCTATTGTCCTAGGGTTCATGTGATCTTACCATATGCTTTCCATGATTCCCAGTTCTCTACTAGCGGAAACTAGTGTGCTACTCAAGAGGACATCCAACAGGTTGTTCTGAGGTTCAAGGGTTGGTAGGATTTAATGTTTAAAAATATGAGGCATAAGAGGAGTGTTTAATATATTATGTAATTTTTTTTTCAAAACTCTACAAGCATTCATAATTAATTTACACACTCAACCCCTCACAAATTTTAATACCTCCAACTCACTATCCCCATTGTCTATTTGTGTGGGTCACAACCAAGCTGTGAATAATAATGAGTAAACATCCTCTCTTCTCCAATTAATTATTTTGTTTTTTTTTCAATGTACAATTTTTTTAATATATAGTTTTTTGGAGATAAATAGGGAAACATGTGTAAAAAAATGATGTAATATGGTTTGTGAACCCATTTCCCAAGGAAAATGTAGGCTCCTTTTATATCAACCCATAAAAATGATTCTATTCACAGAATTCCCATGGAAAGACACTCTCTCCCACACTTTCTAAAAATAAAACAAGAATATACACAAGATATGGGTAGTTAAGAATAAATTATATTGTAATGTGGATACCTACCTGAAATTTCATGGTCTCTAAGGCTTAAGAAGGATAAAATTTAAAGGTGGTTGAAAATAGAGGATAATTTTAAAAAGGGAATTTTAATGAAAAATGACCTCTATCATGAATGTTGCATACTTGAATCTTATGGCTTCATACAGAACCAAGAAAAGTTCTAGTTTGTATATATGACCCGAGACTCTCAAGAAAGTAATTAAAAGGAAGAATATAAAATAAAAGGATTAGAATGTCTCTCGGGTAAGGGATTAAAACATTGGTCAATGCTAATGAGGCGTGGGATTCAAAAATCTATTAAACACCTAAGAATGACTTGAAAATAAAAATTCTAGAAAAATATTCCATATCAATATTCATTTGAAAAACATTTTTCCAAAAATAATGGAATTTTCCACACAATCGACTCATGCATGAAAAATGATTTTGGATATTATTTTTAAGATCAATATTTATCTAAAAACACAAAATAAAGAAATCAAAAATGAAAATACATTTTTTATTTTTTAATTTTTTAATTTTTTTTGTTTTGTTTAATACTGACTATGAAATGTCACCCTCCCCCACACCTAAAAATTACATTGTCCTCAATGAAAGTAATTTAAATAAATAGACAAGTAAATAAAGGTAGAGAGAAGGGACAAACTTCTAAGTGGTGTCATATAGGGTATATATCGGTTATATTTCCTCTACGAGATTATTTGGAAAATCCTCATATAAGTGTTTGAGCCTCTTACCATTGATAGTAATCATTTTCACACTCTTCTCATGCAAAACCTGTATAGCACCAAAAGGGTAAAAATTAGTAACAGTATAAGGACTGAGCCATCGAGAACGAAGCTTACCTGGGAGTAGCTTTAGCCTGAAACTATACATGGGAACCTTCTCACCAATATGAAACTTCCACCGATGAATCTTTCTATCATGGTTAGCCTTTGTCTTCTCTTTATAGATGTGGGAGTTCTCATATGCATCATGTCGAATTTCTTCCAACTCTTGAATCTACAGCTTCCTATGCTCACCTGCATCTAAAAGATTCATATTACATTGTTTTAAAACCCAATATTCATGGTGTTCTACCTCCATAGGGTGGTGATAATCCTTTTTAAACAAAATTCTATATGTTGACATTACTATTGGGTTTTTAAAAGTAGTACGGTATGCCCAAAGTACATCATCTGAGCGCAAACTCCAATATTTTCTATTGGGTTGTATCGTTTTTTCCAAGATACTCTTAACTTCCTAATTTGAGATTTCTGTTTTTCTATTAGTTTGGGGGTGATATGCAGTGAAATATTTATGATCAACCCCATTCTTATGAAGAAAATTTTTCATGTTGCGATTGCAAAAATGTGAACCCTGATAACTAATGATGAATCTTGGTAAACCAAACCTACTGAAAATTTAGGACCTCACAAAGTCAACAACCACTAGAGAGTCATCTATCCTAGTGGCCTTTGCTTACACCCATTTAGATACATAGTCAATATCCAATAAGATGTAAAAAAATCCAAATGAATTTGGAAAAGGCCCCATTAAGTCAATTCCCCATGCATCAAAAATTTCACAGGATAACATGGGATTTTGGGGCATTTCATTCCTCTTGGAGATATTCCCTATGAATTGAAAAAAACTACATGAATTGAAAATCTATGAGAATACCTATATAGTGTTGGATAATAAATTCTGGAGTCAAGGAACTTTCGAGCTGTATGTTGAGTGCTAAAGTGACCCCCCCATAGGACAATGTGTGGAAGAAGGTCAAAATAGAGGTGAACTCATGGTCAGAGACACACCGACGAACTACTTGGTCACCAAAAATTATCCAAAAATATGGGTCATACCAAATTTACTATCAAGAATCATGCTTAAGTATATGGGATTTTGAAGTGATGAAATCAGTGGGGACCCTAGATGTTGCTCGAAAATTCACAATGTTCGCATACCAGGGGAAAGGTGAACATCATCACAAATGTTCTCATGAGGGAATAATTCTCCAATGGGGAGGGGTGAGTCAACATGATGGTCCAATGGTGGGAAAATCCTACTAATGTAGTCAGCTACCACATTTTCCACTCCTCTTTTGTCACGAATCTCAAGGTCAAACTTCTGGAGGAGGAGCATCCACCGAATGAGGTGGGGCTTGGCTTTAAGTTTCATTAGGAGGAATCAAGGGGCAACATGATCAGTGAAGATGATGATTTTTTATACGATAAGATATGAACAGAATTTTTCCAAGGAAAACAGAATAGAAAGAAGTTCTTTTTTAGTGGTTGTGTAGTTTTCTTGGGCAGGGTCAAGAGTACATGAGGCATACACAATGGCATGAGAATCCTTCTCAACCCTTTGTGATAAAACTGCCCCAACCGAAAAGTTATAGGAATCACACATAATTTAAAAGGGGATAACTAACCTTGGTGGTTGAATAATGGGAGGTGAAGTGAGACTCCTTTTTAGTGAATTGAATGCATCCTCAAAATTTTTATCAAACAAAAACTCAGAATATTTTTGTAATAACCAGGATAAGGGAAGGGCAATCTTACTAAATTATTTAATGAATTAGCGGTAAAAACCAGCATGAACTAAGAAAGATCACAACTCAAAAAAACATTTTGTATATGAGAGGGATGAAATTATTTAAATTTTATATTTATCTACTAGAATTCTCTTATTTTAAATGATATTCATGAGGAATATCCCCCGCTCAACCATGAAATGACATTTTTCATAATTTAAAACAAGATATTTTTCAATGCAAAGGTGGAGGAAAAAACCTAGGTGCTCCAAAAATCAAAAAAATAAGAACCATATATGATGAAATCATCCATAAATAATTTCATAAAACTCTCAAGGTTCTAAAAATAAATACTCAACATACATCGCTCAAAAGTACCAGGAGCATTATATAGACCAAAAAAATTCTTCTGTATGAAAATATGCCGAATGAACAGGTAAATTTTGTATTTTCTTGATCCTCAGGGGCTATATGGATTTGGAAATAACCCAAATAGACATCAAGAAAAAAATAATGGGACTTACCAGCCAATCGTTCTAACATTTGGTCAATTAAAGGTAGAGGAAAGTGGTCCTTCCGTGTGGATTGATTTGGTCGACAGTAGTCAATACAGACTCGCCAACTGTTTTGCACACATATTAGAACCAATTCATTCCTTTCATTTAAAAGAATTGTTATTCCTATTTTTTTGGCACAATTTGCACTGCATTAACCCATTTACTATCATATATAGGATAAATGATCCCCACAACAAGTAATTTACTGAATTCCAATTTTACCACTTCAAATAGTGTGGGATTCAACCAGCGTTGAATTTTTATTATGGTCTTAGACTCATCATCCAAAAGTATATGGTTCATACAAATAGACTGTCTAATACTGGGAATATAATCCAATGTCTATCCTATTAACTTTTTATAATCTCTCAATAGGTTGAGCAGTTTTTATTCCTCTTGTCAAGAAAGTTTATTGGAAATAATAATGGGCAATTGGTCAATACCCTCAAGAAAAGCATATTTTAAATTAGAGGGAAGTGGTTTTAATTCTAACACCAGGCTTTTTTGTACTGAGGGAGGGGATTTAGGTAAAGTGAGGTCCATTAAACTGTCTATCTACTCATATTTATTATCTAAAGATAGAGAATATATTGAAATGTGATTTTCAGAATCATCGACGGTTATGGGTACCTTAGAATGAACACACTCATCAATTAAAGAAAAATATTTACACTTCTCAGATCCCACACAAGACTCAAAACATGAATCAAAACTCAAATCATCCAAGGGTGAATATGAGGAAAATGAATCAGAGTATGGGTTGAGGAGAGAATTGTGTGTGTGTGCATTGTTCTAGAGCACTTCCATCTAATAGATAGGAAGAGTGGAGTTCTCTTCAACATGGTGTTTCATAGCCTCAAGGATGTTAAAACTTACCTTTTCTTCACCAAACTCCATGGAAAATGTACCATTGTGAACATTGATGATCATCTTTGTTGTTTTATGGAATGGAATCACAAGTATGAGAGGGATATGTCCTTGGGTTTGGGTATTTCCATCTGAAGAATGTAGAAATCAGCGAGGAATATGTGATTCTTCACTCTTATAAGGACATCCTTAGTCACTCTTATTGGATGCATAGTACTCCAGTTTGCAAGTTTCATGATAATGCCTATTGTTTGAAGCTCTACAACCTGTAGATAAGTATACATGGAGTGAGGCATTATATTAATTGAAGAACCTAAATCTAACATAGCATTTTAAAATAATGTCTCTCCTATGGTACAAGGTATTGTGAATGTTCCCAAATCCATGCACTTCGTTGGAATTGCTGGTTGAATCAAGGCCGAGACATTCCTCCCCAAGTTGACTCTCTCATTCCCCTTTAGCCTTCGTCTATGGGTGTAATGTTATTTAAGAAATTTGGCATAACGGGGAATTTTCTTGACTACATCTAATAAAGTAATATTAACTTGAACTTTTTTAAATGTATCCATTATTTTAGTATCAATATTATTATCAAAATTTTTCTTAGATTTAGAGAGTCTTCGAGGGAAAGGAAGAGGAATGTATTGTTCATTTAAATCATCAATGATAATTTGATTACTCTTTTTATTTTTTTTCTTCATTGGAATATTTTATGGGTAGAGAAAGAGTGTTTTAAAGAGGGGGACATACCTGTTGCGTAGAATTAGTAGAAGGAGAAACTTATTTACCACTACGAAGTGTAACTGCACATACATTACCTTTGCCCTTCAAATTGTCAATGAGTTGAGATGGTAGTTGTACAGAACGTTTCATCTTAAGCTCACTGATGGTGTTATCTAATTTCCCCACTTGAGTCAGCAGGTATTGAATAACTGATTTTTTGGTTTGTTGTAACTGTAGGTTTTGGGATGCCATTTTATTCACCATGTCCTCGAGGCTTGGTTCACATTTGTGAGGATGAGGAAGAGGATTATTTTGAGAATTTTATGGATAAGAATATTTCATACCTTGTCCTTGTTGATTCAAATTATCTTGGGGTATCTCAGGTTTCCCCCTTGTTGGTATTGTGGTTGTGATTTCCACTCGGGGTTTGGATTCGGCCTAAATGGTTCTTTCTTGAAGGGAGATGCTTGCTGAAAAGGATCACCTAGGAATACTACTACACAAGACTCAGATGAATCCTAAAGTTGTGGGCACTGGTCAAAAAAATGGGTGTTATCAAAATAAATACCACAATGTAATGGAATAGAAGTAGAGTGAGAGTTTCCTTGTACATGAGATAATTACCTTAGAAGGTTATGCATCTCATCAAGTTTATTATCTACCTTTTTTTTCTAGGGATGAATGACTTACCTCATGAACTCCTCAGGTTGGGTCAAATGCTTGTGTACCAAATTGTTGTGCATTTTGAGCCATGTTGGCTATTAAGTCACGAGAAATAGAAGGAGTTTTATCAAAAAGGGAACCACCAAGTGGAACATCTATCATTCCACAATCCATGGGGACAAGTCCCTCATTGAATTATTATATTAATAGTTTTTCTCTAATTTGGTGGTTGGGGAATCTTGAGCAAAGCCTTTCGAATCTCTACCAATATTCATGAAGGATCTCTCCTTGTGATTTCTTAATGCCACAAATCTCTTTCCTTATTGATGCAGTTTGAGAGGCAGGGAATAAATTCTCTAAAAAGAGTCACTTCAGGTCATTCCATCCCCCAATTGTGTTAGGAAGATAGTATAGCCAGTCTTTGGATACACCATAAAGGGATAAAGGGAAGGCCCTAAACTTAATTAGGTCCTCAGATACATTTTAGGGTTTCATGGTGGAGCACACTATGTGAAACTCCTTAAGGAGTTTATGAGGGTCATCACTAGGAAGACCATGGAATTTAGGAAGAAGGTGGATGAGGCCTGATCTCAGCTCAAGTTGGTTGCTTCCTCAGGATAATGGATGTAAGCAGGTTGGTACTCGAAATCCGGGGTGGTCAGTTCTTTTAAGGTTCGATTATTTACAACCATGTTTTCTTGGGTTTGATTGGGTTTAATTTTTAATTTTTTTATAGCCACTTAAGATTAAAAAAGGGGTTACTCTATGTTACTTTATTTACCTTCTCTATATTCCTTGATTTTTTAATGGTGTGATTTTTCAATTTTAGGGTCAAATTCATGTAGTGTTTCTTTACGTGATCTTGTCATGCAATAATGATGTCCAGTTTGATTTATTGATTTATTGTTATTTTTTTTATTTTTTTTATTTTTTTTATGTAAGATGAAATAAATAAAAATACTTAAGAAATTAAATGAGGAAATAAAAGAGAATTTTATACAAAAAATTATAGAGAGAGAGATGGAGAAGAAAAAGAAAGAGAGAGAGAGGAAGAACACACAAAAACAACCAAAAATAGAAACAAAAAACCAAAAGGAAAACAAACAAATGGGTGTGGGGTATTGAAATGAGTACTAATTAAGAATTAAAATAAATAAATAAAAGTAAATAAATAAATAAATTATCTTGGATCCCTGACAACGATGCCAAAACATGATCGTGTTTTCCAGCGTGTCAAATTAGTTGTTTAATTTTTACTAGAATTTTTTCAGTATAGAATCAACCCTAGGTTGTATCACGACAGAACCTTAGATAATTAATTTAAAAATAGGGTTTTGATTATGAAAATAGAAGGGGAATGTAATTTAATAAAACCTAGTTTTGATGATTAAATATGACAATATAAAATGAAAGTGACAAAACAATGTAGAAATGAACAAGATTAATTAAATGTGATCAACATAGTGGAGTCTCATGATGCTCATCCATCATCACTTCAAGATAAAGGGTATAAATATTTTAATCCTAGGTTTGTAACAATTATTACCATAATATTTCTAAGTTTATATAAGTATACCTCCTAGGGTTTAGTTGAAAACACACAATTATTCACCGGACACCCCCGATGATTAGGTGATTTGTGTTTGACTTCATAACCGAAACTCACCAAGGAAACATAAGAAGAACTCAATGTTCTATCCAGGTTTGTATAATATTTCTTTGTGATACCATGAAATAAATTTACATGGCCTTGAAAGTGCTTATGTGTGTTTAATTGACCAATATGAACCATACAAACACAATAATTAAATGAGGGAGGAAAAAGGGATGAATGGTGTGTGAAACATCACATGAAAGGGTACCCCCAAACATGATCATTTGAGTTTGAGTATATTATAACAACATATATATCAATTAAATAAAAATATAGGATGAAGAAAAACAACATACAACTAGTAATTAAAAAGATCATTCAAAATAATACAAATATGAAGGTCCGGATTACATCACCTTCCTCCCCGGGTGATCACAAGGGGTTTAGAAATCCATGGGAAGGGAGGAAGAAGAAAATGTTGAATTAGAACTTACCATAGCCTCCAGAACTTATAGGGATGATGGGGATACACCTTTGGGTCTCCAAAATGGCAGAACCTTGCCTCTTAGTCTAACTCAAAAATGGGGTGCGCAAGGTGCCAATTTACAGGCAAAGTGGGAAGTGGTTTTGGGAACCCTGATTTCACGAATCTTCTTGGTACATTGTTTTGGATGGTCATAAATTTGTAAATAACTTTGGAAAAAACTACAAAGTTTATTTTCGACACCTTTTATATCTCTCTATAAAATTTGGAGGCTAGATATTGAATATAATAAGAGATATAGCTAAAATACTAAGCATAAGTTTTGACCCCATGCTGATTCGTTCGGTTGGATAGATCAGTCCGTATGGGAATCTTAATTAACTAATTGTAATTTTGTTCCTTTATATAAAATTTATATAATTAAATTTTGTATCATCCCAAAAGGGTTCATCCCATTTGAATGAACGATTTAGTATTTGTATGTGTTTTAGTCCACTAGTGTGCTTGGATCATGTGAATATTGACCCATTTTTCATTGATTTCATCACAGGTCCTCTAAATCACCTCCACCTACAATATAATTATCAAAACAAGTAATATTTCCCTTTTTAACAGTGTTAAACACAAAATAAAATAATCAAACAAAGATGTAATTTTTTTATACTTGTAATCTTCAATACAAAACTAGTTTTATATATTGGTATAAGGGTGAAATAAAATAGTGAATCGTGGTATGATCACCTATATCTCCCTCCAATGTGTTGGGTAAAGATTTATATGTCATGATATTGACATGGATAGAACAATAAGTGAACTCGATTCAGTACAAGACTTTTTCTACTAAGATGGCCTTAAGAGTGAACCTTGACTGCTAAGATGGGTTGGAGAGTCAACCCATTCCACTAATATGGCATTGGAATTAATGCTTGACTACCATAGAAATAATTCTTATATACTTATGTGTATACCAAAACTTCATGTATTATTCCAATATTATGATTTAATGGATTATTCTCTTGATTACCTTATGATTCATGTCTTATAAACTACCAATATTTAGTCCACGACTCTTGATTAGTATCTTTGATATGCAGGGTATGATCTTCTAATGTTATGATCATATTATCATACACTTATACTCATGATTATGTTACATATATCATTTTTTTACCCTTACTAAGAATCTAACCTAACCCTTTCATATGTTTCCTTTCCCCAGGTTATAATGATATTTAGTATGTATGATGTGTCTAAGAAGGGTGCTAGTCATGAAGAACCTAGTGGGAGATAATTTAGCTCACTTATATACCACTTTTTATGATTCCATGTTTCCAAAGGAACTAAATAAATATAGTATTTGTGTGGCTATTTTTGTAATGCATTAAGTATTATGAAAAAATGATGTAATGAATATTTATGAGAAGCGAGGGTAGCTATAGTGTAAGTGTTACATGACATGTAACCGATGAGATCTAGGTTATTTTATAACTATTTGAATAATTTTTCTCTTATCTATATTCCTCCAATATATATCATTTTGGTTTAAAACTTAGCACATAGAGGAGACCTTACATCCCTCCTTCCTCTCAATTTTATTCGTTGGTTCTGGTGGATCACCATGGTGATCCGTGGTGACTTCTTTTACCTTCCCTGTGGTTTTTTTTATTGGGGATTTACTATGGTGAAGTTGTTTTTGTTGGGGTTTTAGTTGGTATGAGTTTTGAAAAAATTTTGGAGTGGTGTAGGTTGATCCATGAGTTTATTATGAGATGGTGATTTTTGGGCATGTCTTCTTCTCCCATACGGTGCACAACTAGATCAGAAAGCTTCTTAGTGGCAGTGGATCCTCATTATCAACACTTTATGTGTTATTTGTGGGATCTACATGATTTTTATTACCCGTGGGTGGATTTTAATGGTTATAATATTCATATAATTAATTGTAATTTCTAATTTTTTTGGTATGGGGAGTTATCACACCCTTTACTACTTTGATATATGTTATTGAGATTGTTATACATGTCTGTTGCCAATTCTAAAAATAATGGCTACTAGGAGACTTGTTCCAACTATAGTAATTATTCTATGATAAACCTTATTGTGTTTTAATATGATCATAGTTGAATAAAAGGTAAAAGAACATATATTCAACTAATAATTGGTTCCCCATGGACATTTTGGTTTTTTTGATAATACCCATACTAATAAAAAGAAGTAATGTGATAAATCCTCTGAATAAATGTGAAGCCAGAATGTGTTTCTATTATGCATGGTAGCGATTTTTGTGATACTTTTCATGGTTTTGGTTGCTGTAAGATGATGTTTATAACTTTAGGGTTGTGTAGCATGCGTGTAACAACCCAGGTACTTATAAAATAATTTGTTTTCATTTTGTAATTAAATAGTTAAATTCATTATAAAAGTATAATGAAATAATTGGTATTTATAAATATTAAGGAATATATACTAATAGAATAGTAACCTCACCAATTAATGTATAAATAAAATTTAGGTATCTTATAAGTGAAAACATGATATATTTAAATAATGGAATAAGTAAATAAATATTTTAGAAATGATAAATTATGCATCGATATTTTTGTGAAATGTAATTGATTATTTACAATTTTATAATTAATATAATGATTTAAAAAAAATAATATCCATAAAATATATTCAAAAATTAATATTTTTTTCTCTTATGATTATAAGATAATTTTATGATACCTTAATTAATTTTTCAAAGGGTCATAAAATCGGTTGTAATATTAAAATTAGTATTTTTTGAATAAATGGTGATTTTAATTAATTTTTTTTTGCATATTTAGAAAATTATTTTCAAAAAATGGAGTTCATTTTTGAATTATACATGTCGAAAAAAATTTAGGGTTAATTTTTTATATTTTTCTGAAATAGTTGAATTTTTGTTGAATAGTGAAATACAGTATTTTACGGTATAATAAACAAATGAATATAATGAAAAAACACCCCTTATCTCCACTATAAATACCACCCCTAACCGCCGCTTCTCCTCACAACTACAAATACTTGTAGCTTATAAAAATTCTTCCCAATAATCTTCCCAATCCTATCCCCCACATCCAAGATCCTTTAGTCTCAACAAAATGCCAAATACAATTTCTCTAAGGAGGTTCTTAAGGAGGAGAATTCAAGAGGTAAAATCCTCTTTCATTTTCTTTTATTTTCTTTTCAATTCCATTTCTTTTATTATTCTATCATAAACTCCCCTCATAAAAGTTAAATGATAACTACATTATCTTACATATACTATAATGTTATTATGTTAATGGAATATACGTCATTAACCCTATCCTCTTATCTTCTTATTCTAAAAAAGAAATCATCGTCTGTGATGTGTCGATTTACCGTTATCATGGATAATGTGTTTTCATTTTCCTTTACCACATTCAAGGATAGTCATAAAACCATTATTATGGTTAAAAAATATTGTAATATATATATTATAAGTTGTTTAATGTTATGGACTAATTTATATACATAAAATTAAATAAAATGATACAAGTTCTCAATGGTCTTAAAAACTTCCAAAATAAATTAAATCATTTTCATTAATGTTGTATTTAATGAATCGATATCATAATAGAAAACAAAATAATATGTGGTATCATTTAAAATTATGGAAACATATTAATACCATTTCATTCCACTTCTAGAAAGTTTCTTCCATTTGAAAAGAAAATCCACAATGAACATTCCATGGAAACCATGGAATAAATGCACTTGAAATAGTGAAAATAACAAAATATTATTTATAAATGGGTAAAAATGTGTTATAAAAAGATCATATAAGGTATTATAAACATGAATATAGTTATATAATAAATTTATAAATCTCTTTAGACCATTATACAGGAGGTTTGAACATGCTTTAAGGAATTCAAACCTGAGGTAAGAGAGTTTTCTTAAAAAATACTCATTAAATATCTATTTTTAAAAAATTCAAAAGGAATGTTTTCATGATGAAATTAATCAAGTTTTATGATTATGTTATAGTTCATGGAAATTTTTTATAATCAAGGTTAGGTTCATGATATCCATATAATGAATTGGTCATGTTTATGTTGGAGTTTTACCATAATGGTTATTTAAAGTGTAACTGTGATGGTTACATCATAATGTATCTATAAGGGTTATATTTTTAAGTAGCCATGAGGGTTAAAAATTATAATGTATCCACGAGGGTTACAATCCGATTTAAGTATGTTAATAAATTGATTCCCCAATTTACCTAATTGGTTTTATTTATGATTTCTATGTTTTATTGAAATATCATTTTTTCACAAAGTAAGTATATGATACTTTAAGGGTTAGAAGTATATCTCTATGATAATTATTTCATATGTATTCATGTAATAATGGGTTATTTCCTATTTTTATGTCTCTTACTGAGATTTTTGAACTCACACCAAGTTTTAAAATGCTTTTCATAGGGTTTAAGGTTTGATAAGAGGAAATAAGAGTCCAAGATGAATGCTATGAATATTTTTTATGAAAGGAAATAAATTTTTTTTATAGGATGTTGTATTATGAAATAAATGGATTATGTTTTAGTACCAACCAACTTGTATTATTTTATTTTTTATTTATTAATTATAACTTAATTATCTAAAAATATAAACCAAAAAGATCATTGGGAATGTAGTAAAGTTAATTCTAGATAAATTTACTAGATTATGTAATGTTTATGGCCGAGTCCTTATAATGTGGTGTAGTGGCATAGTTTTGGTTGACATGAATGTGATGTGGTGCAGTGGTTGTGGTACATATGTTTTAGCATAGTGGTTTCATAATATATGTTGTGGCGTAATGGTTGTGGCATAAATATTATGGAACATGGCGGTTGTGGTTGCGTGTTGGATGAGATGTGTGGTTATTGTTTTATGAGATGGTTTCAGGGGTGGGATGAAATGATGATGGAGGATGTGTGATATTGTGACAGTTTGTGTATGTTTGGATGGTTTTGTGGTGCATTTGTGTTAGTTTCCTAGGTTGGAGTGGAATAGATTACGACACCGAATGAAATGAATAAATTAATGTGTTTGTAGTTGAATATAATAATTGGTTGAAATTGATATGTGATAAATGGATTAAATTTAATTGAATTAATGAGTGGTATAATGTGAAATTAAAAGGCTAATGAATAAAATTGGTGGAACTTGTATGAAGAAAGTGGAAAATGTTGTGTGGATTATGTGGAAGTTGTGTGTTGTGTTACATATAGTGGTGGTAGAGGTTAAGAAAGTTGATGTGTGGTACATGGCGGTGATGTGGTGTGTTCTAGTGTTGTTGATTTAAATCCTTAGGTTAAGTAATATGTTCTATCTCTATATCATGTATGTTTATGTTATTTTATATGCACACCACCCGAGTTAGATAACCTTATGAATGATCAGAGGTGATGAGTTTTGGGTATTTTCCCCAACATCTTGGATGGTAGTGATACCGATGGATAGATACCCCCTATTCCATGCTCTTACTTTAATATGGATGTGTGGCCCAGTTGTTTATGGGTGAGATGTGATCTATTACCCTACGTGTTTACGGGAAAGAAACAATGTGTTAGCCCAAGTGTGTTGGAGCGATACATGATGTGGTGTGATGTGATATATGGTGGGGGTCGTGCATGGTAGGAGGAGGGTATGAGGTTAATGTCATTCACATTCATGACACCCTACTACTCTATTTTTGGTTTTTATTTGTAGCCCAAGTGTCTATAGGTGGGATGTGATGTGATGTGAGTCCCTGGTGTCAATGATCATGATGTTATGTGATTTGATATGTGTAGAAGGAATGAGAGTATATTAAGTTCAAAATTCGGGCATGAGAGCTGAAAATCAATGGTGAAGAGTCCATAGGGTTACTCTCCTTGTTATGATCTTGATACTATATTGTTATATTGGATGTGTGATTTGGTTAGTGAGCCATGGTGAGGCTAGGTTTGATTAGATGACCTATATACATGCTTATTGGTTCTATTGTTTGTTCACTGAAACATTAGCATGATCTTTTCACATGTGCACTTGAGCCCTTGGTTGGTTACCTACTGAGTATATGTGTTATGCTCACTCTATGTATATAAACGGTTTTTAGGTCTGGAAGAGGACTGTAGGGACCAAGATGGACTTTACAAGCTGGGTTAGAGTTGCTGTCTTAGCCTTTTATTTTTGGTATTTAATTTGGAGAATTTTTATGTATCAATATTACTTTATTCATGCATTGTGGGATAGTTTTTGGTATACCTTTATATTTCCTACTAGGGTTATTTTATGACCTTTGTCCTATCTCCTGATCCTTTTTCTTTCATAGAGGGTAATTCCTCCCATATTGTGATATTTTTATACCCTCGATGCTAGTCTCCAACCTGAGGCCTACTAGAGGTGGGACTTAGGGGGTCATTATCTCTCTCCCTTCATTGTGTCATATTTTTTGGGAGGGGGTTGTGAAAAATTGGTATCAAAGGTGACTGTTTAGAGATAGTTTGAAGTTTAGAGTTAGGCATAGTGAGGATTTAATGTGTTGGTATGGAAGTAGTGTCAGTTGACCCTAGTCCATGACATAGGCCTGAGATACCAGTTAGGACACATGATTTTAGTCTCACAATGATCCAATGCATGGAATCTGAGCTCATTGAATGACAAAGTGAGGTGGACTGAGACCTAAGATACATAAATGCATTATGATGACTTGTTTTTATGTTTGAATTAGGTGTTTTGGTAAAATAAAATGAATTAATTAGATAATCATTAATAAAATTCCATGTTATTGGGATTCAGATGTTTTTGTTGTTTTTAGGAATGAATCGTGGTTATAGTTTGTGAGTTTCTCAGGTAGTTGACGATAAGCAGGATGATCTAGTTGATCATTGGAGGTCTCAAATGATAGATGAGGATAAGGTATGGTAGAGAGATCTATGTTCCTTTTAGTATCATAGTTTAGGTAAGTAAGAAGGGAGTGTCTAATATATAGAGGCGTGATGCTGGATAGAGGACCTAGAGATCAATTTCAGTTTTATCTGACCACGAGTTGAGTTTTGGGTGCTGTTTCCAGTTAGTAAGATGTGAGAAGCTACGAATCCGTGGTTGATGGTGTTTCTTGGTGACCAAAAAGAGGCAGATGTGTTGTGGCTCAACTTTCAGAGTAAGTTTTTGGCAGATCTTCTACCATTGGTGATGAGGGAAACCAAGAGTCATGAGCTTCTCTCCCTTCAGCAGGGGAGTCTGAGTGTGTGAGAACTTGAGATCTGGTTTAAAGAAATATTCCACTTTTCTTGAGATGTTTTTCAAAAGTAGGAGTCTAGATCATGAGATTTAAAGGAGGTTTTATTCCTAGTGATCAAGTATGTGGTCACACAATTTATTCTCCTGACATATCTAGAGGTGAAAAAGAAGGTTGAGGTTTTATAGAGTATGCTTTACTTGGGAGTTTATCCTTATAAGAGTGTCTATTAGGGTTTTTTGAGGAGTAGAGCTTTAAGTAGTGCTCTGTGGGTGTTTAGGAAGCCAATATTCCATTAAGTGGTGGATTACCCATCGAAATTTCTTTCCTGACCACCACTGATAAGTGGTTTTTGAGTTCCTTTCAATTTTTTTCCATTTTACTACCATCTTTATAGAAGATATGGGAACCTACAAGATTAGTGTATGACTACCCAGGGAAGATAGTTTTAATTGGGCAGCCATGCCATTTTTTAGCATCATCAGTTGCCTCCGAGATAGTTCCAACTGCATAGACTACAAGTTGTTCTTCATAAGCCAAGAGAAGGTGGAGTTGGTAGTGGGAAACCTCATGATGACCGCCTTCCATAGGGACAATGGCCATAGTGTGGAAATGGAGGCTGATAGGAGCGAGGTAGAGGATATGGGAATGGTTGAATTTACGCATTAGAGGCAGTAGTGCTAAAAAATCTAAGTGTAACACCCTAAGCTTCCATGATACATTTCCCTTTGAATAATGCAATAACTTTCATTATATGCAACTTCGAGATTCTTACACAACGCGACCAATCAAACTAGACGTTATGAATAGTAATACCCACTTTTTGAAATTTTATAAATTTTACTTTTCAAAATTGACTTCATTTTTGAATTTGGAATATCGAAATTAGATTAGGGTGAATTTTTGGCATTTTTCTGAAAACTTTCAATTTTTGACGAATAGTGAAAAACACTGCGTTATTGGTTAAAACAGACTTTTTATTTAAATAATTATTTATTTTATATAAATTTATTTTAGGTCAAAATAGATACATAATACCTATATAAGTTCAATGTAATTCACTGGAGTCATTTTATAATAAGTTTAGATATATAAAAATTTTATTGAACTTTTTACCGTCTTTTACCGACCTCCTTGGAGCATTTGAAAATTTGCATAAAACTAAATTTTACTGCTTATATGAGTTGAATCTAAAAAATCTGAGATACATAGTTAATATTATTAAGTAAAATTTTGTTCAATAAGATGAAAATAATTTTTGTTGAATAGTAACTTTTGACTTTTATTTACCACAGTTAAAAGTAAATAGGGTAATTAAGGGTAAAAATGATATCATAATTACCCTAAAACATGTCTTAATTCTATTGGATAAGTGTAATTAGACCAAAAACAACCTTATAAATAAAATATGACCCCTTTTGGTCCACTTGGATTAGATTAGGGCATTATTATTATTTTATTTAAAGAAGAGTTAAAAGAGTTAAATTCAATGTTTAATAACTAAAGCATTTTTAATGTTGGGTTACACACAATATAAAATAGACTCTAAATATTATTTATAAATATAAATATATTTACTACACAATTTTATTTTATTTATAATTTTTATACATTAAATAATTTAATTTATTTATGACACAATGATGATGCAGTAATTACCTTATTAATGAAATATTTAAATAATTGATATTATAATTATCCAAATAAATGTAAATTGATACTTATGATGAATTACACTAATTTTATAGGTTAACATGAAATTTTAGGGTTGGTTAAATAAATTTTATTCAAAGTGATAAAGTTTTAATGGCTTTTAAAAAAAATCAAATACTAAATAGTGTCAAAATTGACATAATTGAGTTTTTAAAAGAAATACTATATTATTAATTGATATAATATTCATAGAAATATAAGGTTAGTCCAAAGGAATTAGATAAGGTTATATATATTAATAATTAACCACTTGGGGTTCTATTGGAAATTTATTGTAAGTTTATTAACCATATAATATAAAAATACAAAGAGACATGGTAAATGTCAAACTATTTAACTAAGAGTTAAATCTAAAAGATATGGTTAGTATGGTGACCTAAAACTAAATAAAACCTATTGGTTTAGTGGTTTTTGAACCATCCTCACCTTATACTATAAATAAATTATTTTGGATCCATTATAAACCGAAAATGATTTTATTATAAAATAATATTTTAAGCTTTTCCTAAAGTGACCCTCAACTCTCTTATAAAAGGGAACTTCCCCTTCTCTTAATTTCACACCTCCAAATCCATTTGGCTTAGCCAAAACCTACCCAAATATCCTAAAAAATTTTCTCCATTCATCCTAGAGGCCTTACTTTGTTCATAAATCCAACCTAAGGATCCCTTTAGATCAAATCAAAAGAAAGAACCCGAAGAAGGGGTAAATATTTCATCACCTCTTTCAATTTCTTTTCTTCTTCCACTTCATATTTCTTTGTTTTTTTCATTATAAAATAATAAATCCAATATATTATATATACTATGATGCTATTATAAGAATGGTACAACCATATTCATTATTATATCCATCATATGAATGACAAAGTCACCATGCATGCGTACGTACGGCTTACCGTCTCTACTTCGTGGTGTAGTTTGTTATTCAAACACTTAATTATTTGGATGGGTATAATAATGAGTATAAATGATGTAAATAATAAATATAACATGTTATTGATTCTCTATATATTATATAACATCCAATTACATATTATTTCACCATCAATACAATGATATATTCGCTCGTGCGCACATATGGATTACAGTCTCCATGAACGCAATGAGATTCATTTCCTCATCGTAATCATTCAAGAATAATCTTAATTTTATGATTAAAAATAATGTTTATGAACATAATATCATTCTTTATATGAATCAAATACATCCTATCCATAACAAATGGCTTACGTAACCAAGCATATAAAGGAAAATGAATCAGTTAACACCCGAAACGATGATACTACTGAAATATTATTAACAAAGCAATATTAGAGGATCACATATGATATAATATTTATGTATATAGTTCTTTTATAATTTAATAACAATGTTTTAACTATTATACAGGACTTTAACATACCATCAACTAAGGAAAAGTACAAGGTAAGGGTTAATTTTAAAATCTCTTTATTATCCGAGGTTGTTTTTACGTAAGTATCTATTGGGACCTCTTTTTCATTCACATGCATGTTTTCTTAAAAATGTATTTCAAAACTTTTTTACTATTTACTAGACTATGGTTTGAAGTCATTTATACCCTTATTTTACCTTATATGTTTTGAAATTAATCTTTCCATCATTTTCAAAACACGGTACTTTATGACCTTTTCGAAAAAATTAAGTTAAGACTGTTTTTTAACTTATACGGTGAGTGAGGATATTTTATGCCGTTATAACATCATCAAAGATTAACTTACAAGATTATAAGAATATTTTCAAAATAATTTTTTTCTTTTATAATTTTGTGACTTTTAAATGGTTTCAAAATAGAAAGAGGTATTTCTTTCAAATAGTTTTCATTTCATCTATGTAAACATCCTTTGATGGATTTTAAACTTGTTTGCAGTTGATTTATTATGATACAAATCTTCTATATTGTATTGAAGGATTTGTGATATGTCTGACTGTGGATGTGTTATTTTTATACCATTCATGGTTTATGGTTAAAGTATTGACATTTCATATACTAGTTTTAATATGAATATTTATGTTATGTTACAACCATTTCATATAAGTAATGTATTGGACTTAGTATGTGACGAGTGGAGCTCGCTATAGCTCCTCGGTGCATCTGTAGGTCTCATGAGACAATTAGATGTGAAATTTTCCAAGGCCATTCCCAATTTGATATATGGTTTTGGCCCAGGCCTTAATAATTTTTAGAAGTCTTGGACAAGGCCTTGACAAAATGTTTCAGAATGTATGACATTATACATTCCCTCATTATGAAAATAATAATGATGGTTCATGTGGTTATTCGACTAGTAGAATACCCATGACTATGTTTTATTATGGCATTATTTACTCACCTCATATTCTTTCCCTAAAGTGTTCATGTTAATTATTTGTAAAGGCATGTGTTTTGAATTATTCATCATGCCTAATGTTTATGTTATCTTCTGCTGTATTTCTTACCCTTACTGAGAATTTGAGATCACCCCTTTCTTATGTTTCATTTTCCTAGGATATAAAGAAGTTAGTTATGAGTAACTTTCACACATAATCTATGAGGCTTAGATGTTTCTAATGGAATAAATTAGTGTTGTATTTCTTTTCAAGTTGTAATTTTGAACTTATGTATGTATCTTGTTTCCAACAATACTAAACTGATCGGTCTTTCGGGACATGATTCCTTGTATCATACCAATGTTATGTAATAAAGCACCAACTCTGGGTAACTGGGGTCGAGGTGTTACACTGAGAGTTATTTGAGGTATGATCAGTTTATTATCTTCCAATGTGTGTGTTTTGTTTGATTCAGGATCCTCAAAATCTTTTTTACTCATACTTTGGTGTATATTTTGGGATTTTATGTGGAGAGGCTTCTAGTTACCCTGGTTTTATCAACACTTGCGTAAGGCCAATCATCCTTGTTTGATTATGTTCCTGGAATGTAGACTGGTGATGGGGAAGAACCATTTAGCAGGGGACTTACTATTTTTGTAGGTACATCCATATGATGTTATCCTTGGTTTGTATTGGCTGTATTCTGTTCATGCAGTCATAGATTTCTTTCAGAGAAGAGTCTCGTTTTGTGATGTGGAGGTCCAATGAGTGGTGTTTATTAGAGAGTGGGGTTATCAATTATGTGGTAGGAAAGTAAAAACTATTTTGGTAAATTTGGTAGAGATGTTAGTATAATATTATGTTGGGGATCTTCCTATGGTTTTGTATGAGTTCCTCAATATTTTCTAAGAGGAGAAAATGACACTAAATCCTTGATGCGATGTCGAGTTTAAGATAGAATTGTAGTTGGGTGCATCTTCGATTTTGATGGATCCCTATTTGATGGAGTGTATGGTGTTGCATGAGTTGAGCCTTCAGGTGGATTAATTGACGCATAGAGGTTTCATCTGATCCAACGTGTCTCTATAGGGTTTTCCAGCATTGTTTTCCAAGAAGGAGGACAATGGTCTAAGGTTGTGTATAGAGTACCAGAGGTTGAATTAGGTAATGTTCAATAATTATTACCCTCTTTGTAGGATCAATGATATTTTAGACCAATTGTGAGGATCTATTTCATTATTGACGATTGATCAACGGTCTGGATATCACCAGTTAATGGTAAAAGATGATGATATTTAGAAGACTACCTCAGATGTTGCTATGCAAACTCCGAGTTTGTGGTAATTCCATTCAGTGTTAAGAATGTTCCAACTATGTTCATAGGACTTATTTACTCTATGTTTCATGGGTTCTTGGACTGTATCATCATTGTATTAATTGATGATATCATGGTCTACTCAAAGTCATAAGAGGATCATGTCAAGTATCTCATAATAATTTTGTAGGTCCTTCGACACCACTGTATTTATGGGAAGTTGTCCAAGTGTGAGTTTTGGATGTGACAAGTGAATTTTATTGGACATTTGGTGTCTCATCAGGGTGTGGTGGTGAACCCAGTGAAGTTTTAAGTAATTGTTTCCTAGATAGCACCCAAGAATGTGGAAGAGGTTCCTGATTTCCAAGGTCTTGCTGGAAATTATCGGAGGTTTTTACCAGATTTGTATTTCTATTTCACCCTTATTGACATTGTTGAACAAAAAGTACTATAATTTTATGTGGAAATATTAGTGATAGGTAGAATTTGGTTACCTGAAAGAGAATTTGTTTAGTGATCCATTACTTTAGTTTCCTGAGGAGGGTGTGTCATTTGAGGTTTTCTATGACGCATCTCGTGTGGTCTTGGGATGGATGTTGATTAAATAGAGATATGTGATCTCTTAGGTGTATAGGGATTTATTCTCCATAAATAATTAGTATTCCACCCATGATATGGAGTTGGTGATAGTTGTGTTCACACTGAAATTGTTGTAGCATTACCTCATCGATGACCATTTTGTGGTTTTCATGGACCACAAGAGCCAGAGATATATTTTATCTAAATTTGATATGAATCTATTCCAAAGGATGTGAATGGAGTTTTAGTTTCTTAAATAATATGATTTTTATATCTCTTTCACACCAGGGAAGTGTAATGCATGTGCCGATGCATCGGGTGAGAAGTCCTGGGAGGATGTGGATCAGGAGTATTTAGATGTTTTGAAATGAATAAGGGATTTTGCAGTGATATATCTTAATTTTAGATATATCATTGGTCATGGTTTTCATTACAATATGATCATGGATTCATCTTTGATAAATCAGGTGGAGGATCCTTAGTGGGGAGACTCAGAGGTAGAGGTGATTTGTGATGTTGTTGGCTATAGTGATGCTCCTGATGGATAGATATAGTATGGTCAGAACTGAGTGTTATATCCTAAGAGAATGTTTATCTGAAAGGTTATGTATGAGGGAGTTATATATGAGTTTCATATATCCCATTTATCTATAAATATTAATGTGAAAAATATATATCATGGTTTAAGGAGAAAACATTGATGGCTAGGGATGAAATGGTTAGTAATAGAGTTTGCTGTAAGATATCTGGTTTGTCAGTAGGTGAAAGAAGAGCTTCATGTTCTGGGAGGTTTCTTGCAGTCCTTGGATGATCCCAAGTAAAAATGGTAGGAAATATCAATGTATTTCATCATAGGGTTACCCCAAGATTATGGAGGTTGTGACTTGGTTTAGTTAATAGTGTACTGACTGATGAAATCAACTCACTTTCCAGAGATACATGAGTTGAGTTCCATAGTTGTTTTGGTGAGGAAATATATGTATGATGTGGTTAGGATGCATAGGGTACTAAGTAGTATCTTCTCTAATCAGGATCCTTATTTTACCTCTCAAACCTAGAGGGGATTACAACATGATTTTGGCCACTAGTTGTTCCATTGCACTACTTTCCACCCCAATTAAGATTTACAGACTAAGTGGACCATCCATATACGACATGATATGTTGTGGGTATGAATTTTAGACTTTTTTGGATCATGGATATGAAACCTTCCTTTGGTTAAGTTTGTGTAAAAAATTTCTACCACTCATCCTTTGGTATGAATCCATTTTAGGCATTGTATGGGTGGATGTTTCATTTTTCGTTGTGATGGATAGAGGTTGGGGAGTCAGTAGTTCTTAGTTCTGATGTAGTGTAGGGAATGACTGAGAAGATCCAATTAGATCATGAGAAGAAGAGGGTGGAACATGAACCTAAGAATTACCATGCTAATCATAGGTGTTATCCCCAAGAGTTTGATGTTAGAGACCATGTGTAGTTGAGTGTATCACCTTAGTGTGGGCGGTAGAGGTTCGGCAGGGGAGTAAGCTTTCTCCTAGGTTTGTTGGGACCTTTAAGGTATTGACACATATTTTCAAGGTGGAATATTGGTTAAAGTTTCCATATTGTTAGAATAAGGTCCATGACATCTTCCATATGTCCTAGATTCATGTATATATTCATGATGATTCCTATATTATTGACTAAGGATATCTTGATATTGAGGATGATGAAACATTCGTGGAGCCCCAGTAGAGATCTAGGATAGTCAAGAGAAGGTGCTTCATAAAAGAACCATCGACTTGGTTTACATGTTATGAAGGAATGGTGCCCTAAATAAGAGTAATTGGGAGTGAGATACGCAGGTGCGTTCCAAATAACTGGTGTAGTTTTGAGATTTCTTTGATTTTTTTGGGTTTTCTTGGATGTTATGATGTTTGGATCTTGCTTTGTTATGAGATGTGTAGTTTCCCTTGATGTGTGATGCGTGATAAAGTTCCATCACATTGAAAGGGTATGAAATTATTACTAATTGAGACACATTAATTATGGTGTGATTAAACCTACGTGGGTGTGTTAGTTCCACCCATAGCGGGTAGTATCTTGACATAGAGGATGGAATTCCCTGATTCACTTGTCAAGGTAGTGTGACATGTTGGTTGGAGTGGTTTTTGGTTTGGGATGTGTGAATGTTGCGATGGTTGTGTGTGCGGTTGTGTGGTTGTGTAGTAATGAAGTTGTGCGAGACGTTTTGTAGATATTTTGGTTGGCATGGTTGATTGGTTGTATCATTGATGTATAATGAGATCCATGATCGATATCTTACAAGGTGATTCTTCAGATCCATTTCCTTTTAGGATTGGTTTTAGATTCTTGATGGGGATAATCATTTAAGAGGTATCTAATGTGATTTTACTTTCCTTAATTATCCATTAAATTTCCGTTTTTGGGTGTTTGAGGTGTTTGGAGGAGGCCTAGAGCGGGCCTAGAGGATTTTGGCTTCTAAAAGATGGAATCAGAGGAAATATACATCGTGTAAAGTTTACATGATGTGAAAGTGGGTTCATGGATTTTACAGGGCTAGATCATTATGAATAATTAATTTTAGATATAATGATTAAGGAAAAACTTTTTTTAGTGAAAGGTAGAAATTTTAGAGGACTTGTGGTTTACACACAATGTAAGTGTTACATGATGTTAACTAGCAAGATCTGGGCTATTTTATTAATTTTCATCTGATTTTTTTCTCATTATTACACCTCCATTCTCTTCAATTTTAGGAAAACCCTTGGCACCCATAGGAGTCCTTCCATCCCTCCTTCATCTTGATTTGATATGTTGTTTTTCTTAGATCCCTATTAGCAATCCGTGGTGTGTTCTTATCCCTTCATCATGGTTTTATTTTTTTGTTCTCCTGGGGATTCACTTTAGTAATGTTTTTTTGGTTTAGGGGTTGAGTTGGGATGCATTTTGATAACCCTTTAGTGTGTTGTAGGTTGATCCCTAAGTTTTTTATACGATGGTAGTTTTCTAGTGTTTATTTTTCTCCCTATGATGCATAGCAAGATTAAAAATCTTATTTGAAGTAGGGGATCCTCATTATCACTCTTTTACATGATATGTGTGGGATATGTATTCTTTTTCTTACATTTTGGAGGATATTAAGGGTCATAATAATCATAAAATTAATTTTCATGTCTATGATTTATGGGTATGAGGAGTTATCATATGATTTAGTGATTTTATACATGTCATTGTGATTTCTATGCATGCTTGTTGCCAATTATGAAAATAATGGATGTTGGGAGCCTTGCTTACACTGTATTAATTATGTTCTGATGATCCTTGATGTGTATTATTTTTATTTTTCCTTGAATTTTTTTTGAAGAACATATTTTACGATAATAATTAGATTCCCCTTGATATTATGGTTTGTATGATAATACGCATGACAATATAACGAATTAGTGTGATAAATCCTGAAAATAAATATGAAGCACAGATGTGTTGTATTGTATGTGGTTGTGCTTGTTATGATGCTTTCCATGGTTTGGGATGTTATGTGGAAATGTTTTTTATCAGTTGGTTTGTGTAGTACATGTGTTAGTGGCATGGTGGCCAGTTGGCATGGATGTGATATGGTGTGGTGGTTATGGTGAAGAGGTTGTGGTGTAGTGGTTGTGATATAAATGTTGTGGTACAGTTTTTGTGGCGAAAATGTTATGGAATGTGGAGACTGTGGTTGTGAAATTGATGAGATGTGTAGTTTATGTGTTGTGAGATGTCTTGGGTGACATGAAACAATGACGATAAAGGATGTGTTGTACTGTGATGGTTGATATGTGTTAGGACAGTTGTGTGATGTGACTATGTTAGTTGCTCGGGTAGAAGTGGAATAAGTTATGATGATGAATGAAATGAATAAATGAATGGGTTTTTAATTGAATATAATGAGTGGTTTAAATTTATATATGATAAATTTATAAAATTTAATTGAATTAACGAGTATTGTAATGTGAAATGAAAAGGATAATGAAAAATCTAGTGGAACTTGTAATATGAAAGTATAAAATGTTTCATTTCCTGTGTGGTAGTTGTGTGGGGTGATATATATAGCAATGGTAGAGGTTGATATGGTTTATGTGTGGTACATGGTGGTGATGTGTTGTGAACTAGTGTTTTTTGATGTTAAAAGGTTAGTCATTGTGTTCTATCTCTATATCATGTATGTTTATGTTATTTTATATGTGCCCCATCCAAGTTGGAAAACCTTAGCATGCTTATAGGTGATGATTTTTGGGTATTTTCCCCAAGATATTAGATGGTAGTGGTATAAGTGGCTAGATACACCCTCTATCCTACTCTTCATTCAATAGTGATGTGTATAACAAGTGTTTATGGGTGATATATGATGTGTTGTCCTCAGTGTTTATGGGTGAGATGTAATATATTGGCCTTGGTGTCTTTAGGAGAGACATGATGTGGTGCAATGTAATATATGGAAGGGGTCATGTGTGGTAAGAGGAGGAAACTATGCTGATTTAATTCATGTTCATGATACCATAATTCTATGGTTTTGGTTGTGATGACTGTCACAGGTGTCTGTGGGTGGGGTGCGATGTTGTGTGATGTGATGTGTGGGATGAGTGTTTACAGTCAGGATGTGGTGTGATATTTGTGGAAGATATGGGTGTATAATACATTAGATGTTGGGGTATGATAGTGGAAAACTAGTGGGGAATAGGCAGTGGGGTGACTTGATTTATTATATTCTCAATGCTATATTATTATATTGGACGCATGATTTAGTGAGTGAGGCATAGTGAGGTTGAGTTAGGCTAGATGACCTGTTTAGGTTTTTATTGGTCTTGTTGTTTGTTCACTAGTGCATTAGCATGTTATTTTCACATGTGTAGTCAAGGCCTTGTTTATGTCCCTACTGAGTATAACTGTTATGATAACCATACATATATAAACTATTTTCAGGTTTATAGGAAGACTTTGGGGACAAATCTGAACATTACTAGTTGGGCTGGATTTGCTGCCGTAGGCTAGTCTTTTTAGTATTTACTTTGGAACTTTTTTATATACTAGTATTACTTTATTTATGTAGTGTGGGATAGTTTTTGGTTTACCTTTATGTTATATTATGTAGTTTTTTTTGTGATTGTTTATCCTATTTCCCAATCCCATTTCTTTCATAGAGGGAAATGCCTTCCATATTTGGAGACTTTTATACCCTCAGTGCTAGTCTCCAACCCAAGGCCTATTGGAGGTGGGACTAGAGGGTCATTATCTCTCTCTATTCATTGCAACATCTTTGGTGGGATGGTTTCCTGACAATTATAACACTTATACAACATAATTATTGAATCTGAATACATAAACACTTCAATCACCAAACTTTATTATTAAACCATTAACTATGATTCATCATCTTATTCCCCAATAATTCATTCCAATAATATTAAATATGAATGATGTATTAAGATTTATCAACTTCAATTTAATCATGTTTCTTAATTTTAACATAAGAAATACTGGTAAAATAGATGATACATTTCATACATCATTTTTAGTCTCTTCATCATCATTGATAAAACCATCACTCATACAATCTTTCCCCCTAGTTCATCTATTTTCATAATTCCCATAATTTCTACATTTTAAACTTTCAACCATTGAGGATACCTTAGGGGGATCATTATTCCCACCCATTACATTAACTAATATTCTAATTTTTCCTTATAAATTACTTTGTGTCATTATTTTCCACACTCAAAACATATTCCTTTTTTTCTTTGTGACATTCATTTGAGTGCTTCTTCCCACATTAAAGACATGTTAGAAACTAAATTTTCTTTTCTCTATAGTCATTTTAAAACTCTATTTTACTCTTATTAGGTGTGTCAAGAAACTCACCAAGGTTTAGAATTTTAATCATATATTGATATATTTGATTAGGAATAATAATAATGTTTCACATTACATCTCTTATTTCAATTGGTTTATCACGAGGATAATGATTCCATAGACCCTCACGTTCAATATTAAAATGATTCCTTTGGGTTCTATCCATTGACTAAAAATAAAAATCCCAGTGTGAGAAAAATTAATCCTAGTGATAAACCATAGAATCATGAGAAATTATTTAAAGGATGTAGAAATCATGAAACCTTATTTTATGAAACCTTAGGTTTAACCTAGTTTATTCATGATTGTTACCAAGACTTTATGATTTTATCATATACTTAGACTTATTCCTAGGGTTCTCATTAAAGTTTTCTCATACAAGTTTCCAAAGGTTAAATAAACCCTGCTATGATACCAACTATAGTGGCCCAAATTTTTTTATAAGTTGATATTAAATCTAATTAGATGAATATTCATTATATGAAATTGCGATCCATGCTAGAATCATATAGGTCTAGTTCCTCTGGAAAATTGTACACATAAAAAACTGGTTCATAAATGACATATATCATCTCCCACAAAGTTATTTATAACTAATAACCTACTAAGAAAAATAATTTATAAAAATTTTATTCATAAATGGTGGAATATAAACATAAGAAAGGGTGGATTATATTTTTAGTAAGGGTAAACAATGGAGAAATCAATGATCACAAAAGCATAATAGGAGTATAAGGGTATGATAACATGATCTTAACAATTGAAATATACACCCTACATATCATAGATCATAAACATGAGTCATGGAATAAATCTTTTAAATCCATAAGAAATGAATCATAAAAGAATCAAATAACATGATCTATCAGATTATAACATTTTCATAATACATGGAACCATGTCATACACATAAACTTATAACTTTGCAAAAATGTATAAATAGAAACATGTTAACTCATAAAGTTAAGTACATGAAATCAAGCCCTAATACAACATTTTGGACATGAAAATAGGTCCATACATGATCTTATGGACATGAAAGTGAGGTCCATTATTAAACTTATAGACATGAAACCAGGAGCACACATGATCTTATGGACATGAAAACTAGGTCCATGCATACAATTTTGAACATAAAATAAGGTTCAAGCATATCATATTTAAGAGTTATCCATAATTACCCAATACATCTTAGGGAGATATAGGTCCCACCCAATACGTGAGTAATATAATATGTATGTGTGAAAAAATATCATAAAACATTTATCATCACATAAAACATGAAATTAGGTGTATTTCATAAACATTTCATCCAAGTATAACCCATGTAAAATGTGAATGGATTTCATCAACAACTTGTCATTGGAAACATAAAAAATTCATAGAAATAATAAGGTTAGTATACGTGTATAATATATATATATATATATATATATTAAATCTTAAGTAATATAAAAGGGTTTAATATTATATGGAATATTTATTTTTAATGATCACATTGAATAATTCTTGAGGAAAATAACTTTTCTATTTTTAAAATCAGTATTATTTTTTAAAAAGTGACGTAATTATAAATGAAAACATTAAATAAAAATGTAAACAAGTAAATTAATCTTAAAAAAATTAAGGTTTCATAATGGTGGTAAAATCTTCTCACGACTTATATCTTAAAAAACATTACTTTCCTATTTTTTTCGTAAGCTTCAAAATGTACGTCGTTTGAAAAACGACAAAATGATTCCTTTCAAACCATTTTGTAAAAATTAATACATGGGTAATAATGATTTTAAAAAATTATTATAGAATATTAAAAATATTTTTTAAAACATTTTTATAATACTTGGACATGGAATAGAGATATTCCCAAGTGGAAACTTAAACACAAACAATCCTGAATAATGATGAAACTGTGAAATAAATCCTTACCAATTTGGTAACATTTGAATCATAATCCCTATGAAAGAAATAACTTTATATGAATATGTATTTCCCATAGTTTTTATGACAATAATAATTAAATACATTCATAGTAAGTATATACACCACACTAAATAAACATGTTTTGTCTAAGGCATATTTCCCACAGAAATAAAAGGTGAGACAAAAATCCATTACCTTAGGTATCGATTCATTCGTACATGTTGGAACCTAATTTATAGTAAATATAGATTTATTATACATATATTAAATAAAAATAATAACATATATCATTACATATAGTATTTACTTATATCATTTTATTACCCATTTATTATCAATTTTTTATTAAATCACCATTCTAGGTGATATCTGTATCGTTTTCCACATATGCTTGGGTATGGTATTTTTTGCCATTGTACTTTGATCATGGTTTAATCCTATAAATAATGTTAATAATTATATAAATAACATATTTATTCATTAAATATATATTGATATTAATCCATAAAAGTTAGATTTATAAAATGAATAACACCATTCATGGAGATGGTAGGCAGTACGTATGCATGAACGCTGTTTTTATTTTTCAGCAGATGGTGGGAAAGAATGGTAAATAAAAATTCTCATTTAAAAAATTATTAATGTATCATATAAATAATTTATATTCATATAATCCATCTTTATTACCATCAAATTAAAATATAATTCAAATAAATAATCACATCGCTTAGTGGAGGTGGTAGTCCACTCATAGACACGACTGATGTTATTGTTTCCCAATTGTTTGGAATGTAAGCTGGTAGATATGATTTTATAAATTAATAATTTTAATCATGCTATAAATATCATATATATACATTAATACATCATAATACGCATCCATAAAATATGGTGATGAAAAATATTTTATATCACTATGTGGAGATGGTAAGTTGTACGTACGCACGAGCGACACTTTCACTTCTTTGATTGGAAAGAGGATTTTGAGAGCACTAATTTGGGATATACCTAACAATGAGAGTGGGGGTGAATTAGTGTTGGGGTATTTTTTAAACAAATTCCAACTCTTATACCTGTACCTCTTGACCTGTTAGGATATTTATTCTTTTATTCTTTTTTCCCTATCGCATGAAATAATAGAAAGCAGTAAAAATATGCACACAATATTTTTACAAGGTTCACCACTCAATAAGAGTAGCTACGTCCTTCCCATGAAAGGATATGACCAGTGCATGGATTCTCTACTATGATGTGATATGAAATTACAGTGGAGTGGCTAGAAAAACAATCCTCTAGACAGTGTGAGTCCGTACACTTTAGAGGGGGAAGGGAAACAATCCTATCTTCCTGGGCTGGTGACAACCTAGTCCAACTTGCAACCTCTAGCTGGTTCTTTATACTGCCTATAGAGACAGTCTTCTTCCTTCTTTAGTAAGGTAGGATCTACTCTTGATCTTCTTTAGTGCTCTTCACTTGATTACTTGAAAAGTAGTAGGCAAGCAATTCTTTTCTTTCTTTCTCTTCTTATCTAGTGCAAAAACCAACTGCACTAGTTCTTCTTCTTAGTGCAACAACTGACTGCACTAACATTCTTCTTTTTCTAGCTAGAATCACATACACCAATATGACTATTCAAATACTGAGGATCCTCTCACATAGCATCATCTGAATTTAACTGCCCTAAATAATTGTAGGCTTCAATTGGGATTACTCTTTTCTTCTTCTTATTCTTATCTTCTTTCTACGCAGAAAACCTGTAAGCTTCACACTCTTCTTCTTATTCTTCTTCTTCTGCTTCTTCAATGAAAAACCAGCTGCACTGAAACCTACTCTTCTTCACACATTATCTTTTAGTGAAAAACCATCTGCATAGATCTCTTCTTCTTCTTTTTCTTTAGCTTGCGCGCCAATCCTTACTTGCATGCCACCCTGCTTGCATGCCACTCTCTGCTTGCGAGACTCCCTACTTGCGCGCCACCTATTTGCGTGCCACTTCTGCTTGTGCGCCACCTGCTTGCATGCCACTCAGCTTGCACGCCACCTACTTGCACGCCACAACTTGCACGCCACAAATTTCATGCCACTATTGTGCACTACCCACAACTTGTGTGCCACATTTTACTTATACACAACACACTTCTTGAAGACACCTTCCTGCTTGCACACCTCTGACAACTTGCGCACTGCCCTACTTGCACACCTTTATTAATAACCCTCAACTTGCGCGCCACTTCATCTTGCGTGACACTTTTACTACTTGCACGATCATAGCTCAAATTTTTTCTTAAGTGTTGAGCCTTAAAAAATGAAGAGGCTAGTCGTCTATTTATAGGAATTTTGGTGACTTGCGTGCCACATACACTTGCGCGCCGCTCCATCACTTGCACGCCGTTCTAGCACTTGCGTGCCGCTTTAGCACTTGCACACCTTTCCATCACTAGCGCAACAATTTATTTTCTTTGTCATATTTTGATATGATGATGTTGAAATATGACTTTCATGAAACATACAAAAGCGCGCCACACATACTTGCGCACCACACTTGCACGCCGCTTATACTTGCGCCCCATTTTTGACTTGCGCACCAATATTTAAATTGCACGCCACTTTATTTACTTTGTCATATTTTGATGTGATGGTCTTTGAAATATGACTTGCGTGCAACATACAATTTATCTCTACTTATACTTGCGTGCCACACTTGCATGCCACTTTTGACTTGCGCGCCGCTTTCTTTCCTTTTCCAAAAACACTCATTTAATCTCCATATCCTTCATAAGGATTGCATCACAAGTTCTCCAAACATATGATTTTTGTGAAATAAAAATCAGCAAAGCATCATCATAGTTTTGATACAATGTGAATTGCATGGCTACCTCAGAATTCCAAACACTTCCACATTCTCTCTTCTTCTTCAACCATCATTCTACAAATCATTAAAATAATATGATTCTATTCTTCAAGTAAGTTATTGCATGGTTCTCATGAAATCATAAAGATTTGCATGGTCTCCTTCAAATTCTCTTTCTTCTGCAATCATCTTTAGATGGATGATTCCTCAACATTCTTTATTATTGTAAACAATGTGTCACCTTTGACACAAGTTCTTCGAGCTAAGGATCAGTGCATCAATCGTCTGAATTTACTTCATGGAGAATTTCCCAATCATGAAATTAAATGCTATGATTGCATAACAATTCTCCAGACATCCTCACTTCAGCCGATCTCTATTAACTTTAGAGTCCTTCTTCATCTCCTTCTTCATTTTGACCAGTATTGACAACTGTTGACAACAAATACAATCTTTATAAACAAAGTGGTCACAACAATCCCCCCCTTTGTATTTTGTTATCAATACCACAAAGTCTCCTCAAATGAATGTGTCAATGTCAAAATAATAATCTTATCTCTCCCCTTTCATTTCAAACTTTCATTTCACGTTTTCTCCCCCTTATTGACAAGAAATACAAAGTTCATGGTAGAGAGGGTATCAGTACTTACTTAAGAAGTGTGCCATCAATAATTTCACTCTAAGTATACTTGAGCAAAACCCAATGTAGAAAACAAGAGAATTTTATTTAGACAACAAATCTGTCCATTATCCAATGATTGTGATACCTCATGAGACGAGATCTCCTACACTTGTCTTTAAGGGTTTTCCACTTTCATTATAGGATAAAGATATTGAATCTGATAGGAAACAATCAATCCTGAAATTTATTTTCCAACGACATTATCTTCAGAAAATATTCATAGTAATTTAATTTTATACCAACTGATGTTGATACTGATTGAGATAATGACTCTGACAGCTTCTTCATGTGTCTCCCCCTCAAGGGAACACTTCTCCTCACTGAATCCCAGGTTTTCCCCCTGAGATATTACTTCACATTAAATTCCTTGTATGATAATAACAAATACAATACAAAAAAATTTAATGGAATAAGGTGGATCCTATTTTCTCCATCACTATGAACAACAAGGTTGAGATGATATTCTCAACCCAGAAACTCCATTCTTCACACTTTTACAACTGATCTTCAATGATGACTGTGATTGTGTGGACTTTACTATTTATTCCATCTTTTTGTTTGTGAGTCTTCTTTCTTCAAGAGATTTTATAACACTAGAATCTCCAGGTGAAACATTCATCTTCTTGAGGAAATCTTGTTGGTCCAGAGTAAATTCAAAGCATCTTCTAATAGTGTGACCAGCCTTGTTGTACCTCACACACAGAATTTCTTTTCCTTCATATAGAATCTTCCTTTTGTTTTTAGCACTAGATTTAGCCTGTGCATCTTCTATTTTCCTCATTCTTTCAAAATATTTTGGCCAAACCACCAATACGTCACTAGGAACTGAGGCATCAAGATTGGATCTTCTACATGGCTTCTTCTGAGTAGAATCCTTCTTAGTGGTTATTTTGGATGTACCACCCTTTACCTCCTTGGACCTAGAATCCAAGGGCATCTCATATTTTCTTCTTGGGATCTTCTTGGGAGAATTTGTTTTTACAACATTGTTTTGATTTCTTCCCTAGGATGATTCTTCATTCTTACCCAACTGTTGTGATCTTCTTTTCTTATTAGCTTTGGGTACCTGTTGAGGTGAACATGCACCATTCATGTGACCACTCCTATTGCATACATCACAGATGTTATCTAATATTCCAAATCTGTTTATAGTATACTGATACTTTTGGATCTGTGGATGTTGCTTATTCTTCTCCGGCTTTCTCCCCCTTGAGATGGGCTTTCTCTGTGCTTTTACATTTAAGGGGTTTTACCAATAATCCAGTGCACAATGCCCAAATCTATTACAACACCAGCATTGACCAACAAACATTGACTTATTTCCATCTTCTTTATAAGGTTTATGAATCTTCTTCTTGGTATATTTTGATTTCTGTGGGGATCTATATTCCACACTCTTTCCCCTATCCACTCTATCCATGGTTTATTCTCACTTTTCTTCATCCATACTTGTTTATAATTTTTCTTCCAACTTGCACTTTTTGTAGAAGAAATTTTATAACCATCTGTACAAGTTGGTATGGATGGTACCTTTACTTTCCTAGATTCTTGTGATAGATCAATGAATGAATCCATGATATTCTTATCACATGTTGGAGGTCTTTTGACAGTAGAATCCTTCATTGAGAATTGAGTACTAGTAGCAACTGTTTCCTTATTTTTTGGAGACCCAATATGTTTCTTCTCAAAGCTTCCAATTCTAAACATCTCATATTGAGGATGAATTCCAGGTCTTCAATCATAGTCATATTCTCTTCACAAGCCTTCTTTAATATTTCAACTTCATCTTCATGCATCTTTACTTTGTTTTGTAAAAAAGAGTCAAGTTCTTTGATCTTCTTGGAGTTTTATTCCAAATATATATCTTTGACATCATTTCTTTTTTTCAGCTCATCTTTAAGTGCATGGATCTTCTTTTCTAGAGTCTCGTTGACTCCATATTTCTCTTCAAAATCTTTGAACTAATTTGAATAACTTACTTCAAATCCCATATTTGTTGCTTCAAAGTCTCCAACCTGTCTGGAGAGATTTAAACATTCGACAATTTTTTCTTGTAAGACTTTCTCCAAAGCATTAGTTTCTTCTTCCAGTTAAGTGATATTTTCCTGCATGCATTGAAATACTCCACAAACAAGAGATGCACTCTCTTTAGGAATACCATGTAGAATCATTCTTACTCTGTCAACTGATATTTCTTGAGATGTTGTATATTGATCATCACCACTTGTGCCACCATTTTCATCATGAGAATAATTTTCAAATGTACTAACACATGCCTCCTTATCATTTGAGGTAGGAAGGTTATCCATCTTCTTGGTGGGTACTTGAGCCACCTTATCATAAATTTCTAAGTAGGGTGTGTCTTCAATGTCATCTAGATATGGAGAACCAGATGCTTCCTCTTCTTTATATAAGAGGTAATTCTTCTTCAACTTTATCTTCTCTTTCTTTTTCCTGTTCATCATGGTCTTGGTAGATACAGCCTTCTGATCAAAGGTAACTGAATCTTCACCAACCCTTCTCTTCATTGTTGACTCAGGAAAGGAACTCAAATCTTCAAAAGGGAATAGCTTCACTGTAGATAATCCAACAGAGGTGAACCTGCCTCTGATACCAATTGAGAGGACCAGTTTGGGATATACCTAACACTGAGAGGGGGGGGGGAATCAGTGTTGGGGAATTTTTTTAAACCAATTCAAACTTTTATCCCTCTACTTATTGACCTGTTATAATCTTGATTCTTTTATTCTCTTTTCCTTATCGCATGAAATAATAGAAAGTAGTAAAAATATGCACACGATATTTTTAAAATGTTCACCACTCAATAAGAGTAGCTACATCCTTGCCATGCGTGGATACGACCAATGCATGGATTCTCCACTATGATGTGATATGCAATTACAGTGGAGTGGCTAGGAAAACAATCCTCTAGCCAGTGTGAGTCCCTACACTTTGGAGGGGGAAGGGAAACAATCCTATCTTCTTGGGCTGGTGACAACCTAGTCCAACTTGCATCCTCTAGATGGTTCTTTATACTACCTATGGAGACAGTCTTCTTCCTTCTTTAGTAAGGCAGGTTCTTCTCTTGATATTCTTCAGTGATCTTCACTTGATTACTTTCAAAGCAGTAGGCAAGAAATTCTTTTCTTTCTTTCTCTTCTTCTCTAGTGAAAAAACCAACTACACCAGTTCTTCTTCTTTCTTCTTCTTAGTGCAACAACTGACTACACTAATATTCTTATTTCTCTATCTAGAATCACATACACCAATGTGACTGTTCAAACACTGAGGATACTCTCACATAGCTTCATCTAAATTTAACTGCCCTAAATAATTGTAGGCTTCAATTGGGCATACCCTATTCTTCTTCTTCTTCTTCTTGTTCTCTTCTTTCTATGCAACAAACCTATAAGCTGCACACTCTTCGTCTTCTTCTTATGCTTTTTAAATGAAAAATTAGAAGCACTAAAACCTACTCTTCTTCACATGTTCTCTTTCAGTGAAAAACCATCTACACTGAGCTATTCTTCTGCTTCTTCTTCTTTATCTTGCGCGCCACCCTGTTTGCGTGCCACTATCCACTTGCACGACTCCCTAATTGCACGCCACTTGTTTGCATGCCACTTCTGCTTGCGCACCACCTGCTTGCGCGCCACTCAGCTTACACGCCACCTACTTGCGTTCCACAACTTGCATGCCACAACTTACGAGCCACTATTGTGCACAACTCACAACTTGCACACCACCTTTGACTTATAGATAACACACTTCTTAAAGACACCTCCTTACTTGCACGCCTCAGACAACTTGCGCACCACCACTTGCGCGTCGCCCTACTTGCATGACTTTATAAATAACCCTCAACTTGTGTGCCAATTCAGCTTGCGCGCCACTTCTACTACTTGCGTGATCAGAGCTCAAATTTTCTCTTAAGTGTTGAGCCTTAAAAAATGACGAGGCGAGTCGTCTATTTTTAGGAATTTTGGTGACTTTCCCGCCACATACACTTGCGCACTGCTCCATCACTTGCGCGCCATTCTAGCACTTGCAGGCCACTTTAGCACTTGCACACCTTTCGATCACTAGTGAAACACTTCATTTCCATTGTCATATTTTGAAATGATGATGTTGAAATATGACTTGCAGGCAACATACACTTGTGAGCCACACAAACTTGCGCGCCACACTTGCGTGCCACTTATACTTTCACGCCATTTTTTAACTTGCATGCCAATATTTAACTTGCATGCCACTTTATTTCCTTTGTCATATTTTGGTGTGATGGTCTTTTAAATATGACTTGCGTGCAACATACACTTTCTCGCTACTTATACTTGCGTGCCACACTTGCACGCCACTTTTGACTTGCGCGCCGCTTTCTTTCCTTTTCCAAAAACACTCATTTACTCTCCCTATCCTTCATAAGGATTGTATCACAAGTTCTCCAAACTTATGATTTTTGTGAAATACAAATCAGAAAAGCATCATCATAGTTTTGATAAAATGTGAAGTGCATGGATACCTTAGAATGCCAAGCCCTTCCACATTCTCTCTTCTTCTTCAACCATCATTATACAAATCATGAAAATCATTTGATTCTATTCTTCAAGTAAGTTCTTGCATGGTTATCATGCAATCATGAAGAGTTGAATGGTCTTCTTCAAATTCTCTTTCTTCTAAAATCATCCTTAGATGGGTGATAACTCACCATTCATCATTTTTGTAAACAATGTGTCACCTTTGACACAAGTTCTTCAAACTAAGGATCAGTGCATCAATCGTCTGAATTTACTTTATGGAGAATTTCCCAACCATGAAATTCAATGCTATGATTGCATAACAATTCTCCAGGAATCTTCACTTCAGCCAATCTCCATTAACTTTTGAGTCCTTCTTCATCTAATTCTTCATTTTGACCAGTATTGACAACTTTCGACAACAAATACAATCTTCATACACAAAGTTGTCCCAACAGATTTATAGTGGGTTTTTAATAATAATAATAAAATTGAACAGTACCTATAATAATAAAATTATTATTTTATGATAAATATCAAATAATTAATGGAGTTAAAGAAAATTATGAAGATAAAGAAATCGGTTTAGATGATTACATCTTCTTGGAAATGACACCTTTAGATCTCCTCTAAAGGGAAGTGGGGTTTATCTTCTAGAAACACAAAATCATTTAAAATGTGACTAAATAAGTTTATAATATAATTTTATAAAGAATGACCTAGTTATAAGTCTTAATGTGGTGTAAATTAAGTGAGAGAGGAGGTTCTTTTTTATATTTGAGGTGAATGGAACTTTTGGAATTTCTCAAAAGATTAAAATATAATAAAGCTATTATAGATTAAAATGCTTCCAAGTGGAATATAAATGAAGAATGGAAGAAATTTTAGACCGTATATTATCCTATTATCATCATTATTTTTTATTTTTTTAAACAATTTAATAAAATTTTAATTTCATAAAATATAATTATTTTCAATTTTGACACAATTCATTACATTGACTTTTATAACATCAGGAAAACACATAGAATTCTATCCAATTATTTTAAAACATCAAATAAATGTCATGGTAATCTATAAAATCAATTTATCACCTTAATTATCTCAATTTATAATACTCTTAATATTTTTATATCATTAATTTTATTTTTCTATTAATTGAATAATTAATGCACCAACGTTGTGTAGGCATTTAATGTAATTATTTCTTCACTAAAAATTAAAAATAAATTATAATGATGAATATAAATCTTTAAGATTTAAATTTAAATTTTTATTGTAGTACATATACTTTTTTTATTCCTATATTAAAAACAATATAGTTATTAAAAAGAAAAGTTTGACATGTTTGACTTTTCTTGAAATAAAATACCATAAAGGTCATATTATTATAAAAATTTCCATAAAAGGTAATATAATATAAAATTAGATTATTATAGAATAAAATAACTCATAAAATAAAATTTAGTCAATTTTTCAGATCATTTAATTTTCTTTATCAATTAATTTTACCCTAAATTATCGGATTTACCCTTACCATGGTAATAAAATTACTATTATTACTATTTATATTGAGAAAAAATTAAAGGGAAATATTTACCAAATTTGGACTCAATGATTTGAAATATAGAATCCATTTTTCATTATTTAAATCATATAAGTTTCATAATTTATTTTAATATTAATCATGCAAAACACAATAAAAATTGTTTTCTTGAAAAGTGTGTTTTTAAACCCAAAAGATAATTATACCAAAATACGGTATAAAGATAATTAAAATGTAATTAATTAGATCATAAATAACTAGAGATAACTTATGTTACTTTGAGATATAATTATAAATATAAAGATAATTTTTTAATATAATGAAATTGATAGTTTTATAAAAATATGTATTTTTCATTATCCATTGAAAAACTAATATTTTCAAAAAATTATCAAAAAAATATCCTCATATAATTTCGACATGATGAATTAAAAATCGAATTTAATTTTTCCTAATAATGTTTTATAATTTATATAAATTAATAATAATATTTACTTATAACAAGAAAGAAAAATCATTTTTGAATTAAAAATATTTTTTGATGAGTAAAATAACTTTACTAAAAAATTGGATCATTATTTTTTAATAATTTATTAATGAATTTATATTTATTAAGGGATTTATATTTATTTTATAATTAAATTATTCCTATTGATACTCTCTAATTTAATGACTAGGTTATAATGATAACATTTAATTAATAATATTTTTATAGTGTTTTAGATTTTGTTTAAACTCAGTGTTGCATGTAATAAAACCTATCAAAGAAATAAAATTATTTAAAGATAAATATTTTCTAAAATATTGGGGTGTTACAGTCAAACCACCCCATGAGAATCTTGCCATCACACACCTTACCCTTAGGCCATTTGCTGGTGTAATAAAGATATCTTTACTATAACAACATGAATTTGTATATTATATTTTCAATAAAAAATGATTATATTTATAATTTTTTCATATTTATTTGGATAATGAGTTTGAATTAAATTTTGATAAGATGAAACAAAAATTGTATTTTTTGGAAGTGTGCAGTTTCAATAAAGACACTCAATTTTAATGATTTCAATATTTTTTTAAAAATAAATGATATTTTAATAAAATGTTATTACTAAATAATATCTATTAAATATAACTGATAATATGAATTTATGAGGTAAAAAATAATTTTTATGTGGGACAAAAAAATATTATTATAAAAAAACAAGAAATGTAGATTTTTGATTTAAAGGTGTAAATTATCATGTTTATAGAATTATTTGGATAAAATAAATATTATTTTTGAAATAATCACATTGAAATTATTCAATAGTGATTTTTTCATAATTTTCAGAGATAATTGAAATTTTCAGTCAAAATTAAATACAGTATAAATATACGGTGTGTATCATGATATCATAAAATCCCCAACATGAAGTAATAAATAATATAACGTGTATCCATAACCAAAAGTATTTTTTTTACTTTTAAAATAATGTGATTTTGAGATAATTTTCTTAATTTTATATACCCTTAATCCTTCAAAACCAATATCATATTTTAAAGTTTTAAAATAAATTATTTATAAACATGATTCACTTCCACATCACCAAGGGAATTATTTAAGATGTTCAGTTCAAATAATTTTGAAGTAATTTAGGCCACTTATTATTGTAAGAAACAGTGGGTAAAACCCTTGATAAGGTTTATGGTTTTGATTACATTGTCATATAGAGTCCAAAACCTAAGTTTGGAAATTAATAAATAATTATCCCTTATTTTTCTACATAAACCTACCTAAAATATCTTTATTCTCCACTCAAAAAACTTATAGCACAATATTAATCTTCCTTACCCTTTATAAAGTCCTCCCAATGGTTTCCCAAGTACTTAAAAATCTCCTCTAAAGATTTTAGAAGCGTTCTCTCAAGGTAAGGGATCCTATCCCCATCTTTATTCAAGAACATTTTTTATGTCATTCCTTTTGATTTAGAATTATTGTTGTTGGGATATGTTTTAACCCTTTCATATTACAATCCTTATTATTTAAAAGTGATCAGATAAAGCTTTCACTATCATTTAAACTTACCACGAATCCTTATATACCCCTGTTATGCTGCCGAAATCATCCTTCAATTTTCATTGCACAACATTTTTATAGTGAATAACTATTCCCATTTCTATTCAAAGGTATTAACCTAGTTGTAAATATCCATCACTAACAGGGGATTTATATGTATGTAACATGGAATCCTTAATCACGGGGTTAAAATTGATGAAATATATCCTTATGTGGTATGATCTGTGTGGAACACTTATACATTTACATGATATAAAAGTGGTGGGTTTGAGTGAAATGCATTAGGTAACGTTTTTATATCATAAGATTCCATATATGGTTCAAAGTATGTTATCCTAATCACAATATGTTATTTTTTTGGTGTTTATCATTGACTCATGTTTATGATTTCATGTTTTTTTTGTTATTTCTACATTCATTTGTTTCCTTTATGCTATGATGTTATATCAGACCTTATTATTCAATATTTTGATCATCACTACTCTTATGTTACCTTGATATTCCTATTGGATCACATGTACTTATTTATATTATTATATTATATGAATTTCCCTTATAATGATTTATATCTCACCTCTTACTCATGTAATTCCCTTGGTTATCCCATATAGTTTTAGGAGAATGATGTATTTTTAAGAGCATGTTAAAGAAGTTTAAACAAATTTCATTGTATTTCTGTTGAAATTTGTTATTATATGTTCCTAAATTCCAAAATAAACTAGGTATAATGATCTTATGGGATTTTATAATGTGTAAATTTATGTAATAAATCATTAATTAAGGTTTGGTAAAGATATGGGTTGTCATAGAAAAAGTAACTACACTTTCTATTCATTTGAATTTTTATTATTTTATTCTCATATTATCAACTCTATTTAAACCTGTATAATATAATAAATTAGTAAATATAAATTATATCATAGATTATAGAATTATTAAAAACTATTTTTAATATATATGTTATCCCCTTTCTGCCTTTGACATGTCCCATTAATGGTAAATTTTACTATATATAGAGATGTTGTAATATATTTATTTATTAGTACCATCATGTAAAGTTAATATATATTTTATAAAATAGGTTTATATATATATATATATGGAATTTTGATATACTAGAGTTAATGAAACTAATTAATAAACAACAATATTGAAAGCTTCAATATTTAAATGATATAATTCAAACAAACATGCGGTCACAATTGTCACGACATGTCCCTCAGGGCCCGTTCCATGAATACCCCAAGCCTTCCTTCCATAGGCCAAGGGATGGTTACTAGCACTGGAAATGCATATCCCAAAAAAGGAATACATTTCCTTTAAACCTGCATACACACAGACATGGCATACTACAAAAAGAAAACCACAAGGGAAAGAAAGTAGTACAACCGCAAAAAAGTACCGTCACTTAGAGTAAAAGTTATAAACTGAAAGTAAATGGGCCAGAATACAATCCCAATTAAAAGAAAAGTGAAAAAAGAAATATAATCTCCAGAGGTCATCCGACAACGATCCTACCTGAAGGGTAGGTACATATCACTGTTGGTTGTCACTGTAGAACACCACATCTATCGATCCACCTTCGAGAATTGTCTAGCCATAGCTCCCCAAAGTCCCAGTCAAAGCTATCTATCGTATGAAAAAGACATAATAGGTGGGGGAGAAGCCTATGTAGGGATGAGTATAACAATACTCAATATGGACCCTGAGACCAACTCGAGTCTCACAAAAATCCACAAAGGAAAAATACCACACCATAAGATCTCAAAGTAAAGCACAAAGAAAAAGACATAACTCACAACAGGATATAACTAACGTATAAAAGTAAAGATGATTTTTTTGTAAATATAGATAATATTATTCTATTAAGAGGCCCTACTACTAATCCCTGAAGGGTCGCTCTATTGCTGATCCACGAATGGTCGCTCTACTGCTAATCCATGAAGGGTCGCTCTACAACCGATCCATGATAGGTTGTGAAACTACTAATCCACGAAGGGTATCTCTCATGAAGATCCATGAAGGGTATCTCTTATACTGATCCATGAATGGTCACTCTTATACTAATCCACAAATGGTCGCTCATATGCTGATCCACGAAGGGTCTCTCTTCATTCTTCATGTCATAGCCATCCACTGGATTCCTACACTTAGCACACCTGATTTTTGGAGGATTTGATCCTCAATACATTGGTCATAACTCAACTTCCACGAATTCACACAAAGAGTAACCCAAAGGACCATCTCGTCATAAGGGTCCCAACACAACATATGGTGCGTTGAACAGATGCCTAGTCTGTAAGATATGGGCATTTTTGTAAAATGGATCTGGTTGGATTTAAGTCCGATCCAACCCTTCCATAAGACAAACTACTCCAAAACTAATTTAGAGTATCTCATAAGGACCTCCCCATTAAGAGGGTCCCAACACTACAAAAGACTCGTCAATCGGATGCCCGATTTGAGAGATACAAGCGTTTTAGTGAAACGAGGGCCGGTTGGGTCCGAGCCCGGTCTGACCCGACCCAGACTGGGTTGACCCGACCCGATCTAGATCCAGCCCAAACTGGGCCCATGTAACACCCCAAGATTCTACGGTACGCTTCTCTTGGAATAATGCGATAGCGTGTGTTGTACGCAACATCGAGTTCTAACACACCACAACCAATCAAACTAGTCGTTATGAATAGTAATACCTACTTTTTGAAATTATATATATTTTATATTTCAAAATGGACTTCATTTTTGGATTCGGAATATCAATTATAGCTTAGGGTGAAATTTTGGCATTAATCTGAAAAACTTTAATTTTTGATGAATTGTGAAACTACTAAGTGGTAGTTAAAAAATTGAATTTTTCATAAAACTTAATTTTACCGCTTCTGTGATTGGAATTTCGAAAATCCGAGAGACACGGTTAATATCAAGGAGTAAAATGAGGTTCAATGAGATGAAAATAATTTTTGGTGAATAGTAACTTTTTACTTTTATTTACCACGGTTAAAAGTAAATAGGGCAATTAAGGGTAAAAATAATATTAATATTACCCTAACACATGCCCTAATTCTATTGGACAAGTGTATATTGACCAAAAAAAACCTTAGGAATAAAATATTATCATTTAGGTCCACTTGGATTAGATTAGGACATTTATTATTATTTAATTCAAAGAAGAGTTAAAAGAGTTAAAATCAAAGTGTATTTACTAAAACATTATTAATATAGGGTTATACATAAGATAAATTTGATTGTAAATATTCATTAGAAGGAAAAAACGATTTCCTACATAATTATATTTTATTTATAATTTTTAGAAATTAAATAATTTAATTTATTTATGACACAATGATGATGCAGTAATTACCATAATAGTGAAAAATTAAAATAATTGATATTATAAATACCAAAATAAATATAATTTGAGACATTTTATGAATTTTACTAATTTTATAGGTCAATATGATATGTTAGGAGTGACTTAAGTAACTTTTTTTGATGTAATAATTCTGTTATGAGGTTCAAAAAAATCAATTACTGAATAGTGTCAAAATTGACATAAAAGAATGTTTAAAAAAAATATGATATTATTAATTAATATTAAATTCCTAAAAATCTAAGGTTCGGCCAAGAGATTTATATCATGATATGTTTATCATTAATGGACCACTTATGGGTCTCTTGTATGTATATAGTAAGTTTATTAACCATATAATATAAAAATACAAAGAGACATTGTAAAAGTGAAACTAATTAACTAAGAGTTAATACTTAATGATAAGGTTAATATAGTAACCGAAACCTGTATAAATTATATTGGTTGAGTGGTTTTAGACCTATCCCTACCTTAACCTTTAAATATTCCACTTTGGAGACATTAGAAACCGAATATGAATTTATTATAAATAATATTTCTAGCTTTTCCAAAGGTGCCCCTCACCCCTCTTATAAAAGGGCACTCTCCCTTCTCATTAACTCACACCTTCAAAGCCTTTTGGCTCGGCCAAACTCTTCCCAAATACTCTCTCAACATCCCTCACTTCATCCTAGAGGCCTTCCTTTAGTAATAAAGCCAACCTAAGAGCCCTTTTTATCAAATCAAAAGGAAGAACCCGAAGAAGAGGTAATTTTTTCCCCACCCTTTTTCAAATTCATTTCTTCTTCCACTTCTTCCTTCTTTGTTATTACCATTATAAAATAAAAACTCCTATATCTTATATATACTGTGATGTTATTATAAATATGGTACAACCATATTCAGTATTCTATCCATCCTTTGAATAACATGTCACCATACGTGCGTACGTATGACTTACCGTCTCCACGTCGTGGTGTAATTGTTATTCCATAAATTATTATTTGGATGGGTATAATAATGATGTGTAACTAATGTAAATAATAAAGGCCAAGATTATTCTATCACTACTACTGAGGTAGAAGCTCCCAAAGATGTGGTGGCAGGTAATTTAATGGTTTCCTCAAGTTTAGCAAATGCATTATTTGATTCTGGATCATTGCATTATTTCATATCTTCCAAGTTTACTAAGAAAATTAGATATTTCCAATTTGATTTAACAAGGGAGTTGTTAGTTAAAACTCCTAAGGGAAGTATCATTGCAAAAAAGTTTTGTGAATCAGTCCCCATTAGAGCACATAAATATTCTTTATCTGCTGATCTCATCGTCATACCTATGATTGAGTTTGATAAAATCCTCGATATGGAATGGCTTTCGGACTATGATGTGAATATTTATTGTAAGAAGAAGGAGGTTACGATTTTTGATGATGATTATAAGGAACACCTTATCTTTAGAGCAGAATCGTCACCACCTAATTCTTATCTAGATCCACCCCCAATAGCTTAACTAAATTCAATTATTGGGGAGGAAGAGAATGAAATTACTATGGGTGAGGAAAGGAATGTTCAAATAGAGGATGTAACTGTTGTGAAAGAATATGTAGATGTATTTCTGGAAGATTTACCTAGACATCCTTCAGAACGAGAAGTTGAGTTTTCCATTGATTTAATTCCTGGATCAAGTCCTATATCGAAGACCCCTTATAGAATGGCCACTGTAGAATTAGTTGAACTAAAGAAACAACTAGAGAAATTGAGTAATAAGGGATTTATTTGTCCTAGTGTTTTTCCATGGGGATCCCCTGTTCTTTTTGTTAAAAAGAAAGATGGATCTATGAGGTTATGTATCGACTATAGGGAGATCAATGCCATAAAAATAAAGAACAAGTATCCCCTACCTCGCATTGATGATTTATTTGACCAACTGCATGGAGCTCAATACTTTTCAGAGATTGACCTTCGATCTGGATACCATCAGTTGTGTGTAAAGAAGGAAGACATTTCGAAGACAGCATTTCGAACCAGGTACGGGCATTACGAGTTTACTGTAATGCCTTTTGGATTGACTAATGCACCCTCTGTATTCATGGATCCGATGAATATTGTTTTCAAGGAATATATCGATAAATTTGTGGTGGTATTTATTGATGATATCTTGGTATACTCCAAAAGCTACGAAGATCATGAAAATCAATTGCGCATTATCCTGACGACTCTGAGAAGACATGAATTACATGGGAAGTATAGAAAGTGTGAATTCTGGCTTCATGAGATTTATTTTCTTGGCCATATTGTCTCTAAAGATGGAATCTCTATTGATCCTTCTAAGACCAAGGCAATCCAAGAATGGCCAGCACCTACGAGTATAACTGAGGTACACAGTTTTATTGGTTTGGCAGGTTATTATCGACGTTTCGTCAAGAATTTTGCCCGATTGGAAAATCCATTAACGAAGCTCACACGTAAAGGGGTTAAATTTGTTTGGACAAAAGAGTGTGGAGAATGTTTCGAAGAACTAAAGAGAAGATTAGTCAATGCTCTTATATTGACTCTACCATCAGGGAATGATGGGTTTGTTATTTATAGTGATGCATTGAAGAAAGGACTTGGTTATGTCCTTATGCAGAATGATAGGGTTATTGCCTATGCATCATGACAGTTGAAAATTAATTTGCAAAACTATCCTACTCATGATCTTGAGTTAGCAGCTATGATCTTTGATTTGAAGATATGGAGGCACTACCTCTATGGTGAAAAATGTGAGATTTATATTGATCACAAGAGTTTGAAGTATATTTTCTCACAAAAATAACTCAAAATGAGGAAAAGGAGATGGATTGAATTACTCAAGGATTATGATTGTATGATACACTACCACCTGGGGAAAGCAAACAAGGTGGAAGATGATTTGAGCAGAAAAGATCATGGAGTTTTGAACAATATGAGAATTGAAAGGGATCCAATTTTCATGGATCTAGTGAATATGGACATGGGAATAACCAGGGAAGGTGAAACATCAATGCTTTTTCAAATGGTTTCCAAACCATCTTTACTAGAAAGGATTAAGAGTTCTCAGACTGATGATAAAGAATTTCAAAAGAAGATTAAAGCTGTGAATGATGGGAGATTGAGAGACTTTGTGTATGAAGAAGGAATTTTGAAATTCAGGAAGAGGCTTTGTGTTCTCGATATACCTGATCTAAAAAGGGAATTGTTGGATGATGCTCATAGTTCCAATTTCTCTATACACCCTAGGAGCACCAAAATGTATAGAGATTTTAAGGAACATTTTTGGTGGGACAACATGAAGAGGGAGATTGCTGATTTTGTGTCAAGATGTATGGTTTGTCAACAAGTGAAAGCTAGAAGGCAACAACCTGGTGGAGTATTGCAACCTCTTCCCATACCAGAGTGGAAATGGGACAATATTACGATGGACTTTGTCATGGGGATACCGAAGACTCCTAAAAAGAGTGATGCAATATGGGTTATTGTTGATCGTCTTACCAAGTCAGTACATTTTCTTGCTATAAGAGAAGATCTACCACTAGAACGTCTAGCAAGATTATACATTGATGAAGTAGTGAGACTTCATGGAGTACCCCTATCGATTGTTTTTGATCGTGATCCCTGTTTTACATCATGATTCTGGAAAAGTCTTCAGAAAGCCTTGGATACTGAACTTCATTTGAGCACTACCTACCACCCTCAAACAGATGGACAATCAGAACGAACTATTCAAACCTTATAAGACATGTTGAGATCCTGCTCACTTGACTTTTAGGGTATGTGGGATCAATATTTACCTCTGGTAGAATTTTTCTATAACAAAATCTTCCATTTGAGTATTCAGATGGCACCATATGAAGCGTTATACGGAAAGATATGTCGTACACCAACCTGTTGGGATGACGTTGGTGAAAGAAAACTTGTAGGCCCAGAACTGGTGGAGGAAATGATGGAAAAGGTGAAGGTAATCCAAAATCACATCAAAGCAGCTCAAAGTAGGTAGAAGAGCTATGCCGATAATCGAAGGAAGGATTTGGAATTTCAAGTTCGTGATAATGTTTTCCTGAAGGTATCTCCATGGAAGGGAGTTATATATTTTGGTAAGAAAGGTAAATTGAGTCCTAGGTACATCGGACTTTTCGAAATTCAAGAACGAATTGGGGTTGTAGCTTACCGATTGGCAATGCCGCCAAATCTCTCCAAAGTTCACGATGTGTTCCACGTATCTCTATTGAGGAAATAAATGCCTAACCCAACGCATGTACTCACCTACGAGGAATTAGAACTGGAACCCGATCTGTCTTATTGGGAAGATCCCATCAAGATTCTTGATATGAGAGAACAAGTACTGAGAAACCGGACGACTCGTCCGGTAAAAGTATTGTGGAGAAACCATAAGATGGAAGAGGGCACGTGGGAACCTGAGGAACTTATGATGAAGAACCACCTGAGTCTTTTCATGTGGTAGTATTCTAAAAATTTCGAGGATGAAATTATTTGAAGGAGGGGATAATGTAACACCCCAAGCTTCTACGGTATGCTTCTCTTCGAATAATGCGATAGCGTGTGTTGTACGCAACATCGTGTTCTAACACGCCATAACCAATCAAACTAGCCATTATGAATAGTAATACCTAATTTTTGAAATTATATATATTTTATATTTCAAAATGGACTTCATTTTTGGATTTGTAATATCAATTATAGCTTAGGGTGAAATTTTGGTATTGTTCTGAAAAACTTCAATTTTTGATGAACTGTGAAACTACTAAGTGGTAGTTAAAAAACTGAATTTTTCATAAAACTTAATTTTACCGCTTCTGTGATTGGAATTTCGAAAATATGAGAGACATGGTTAATATCAAGGAGTAAAATGTGGTTCAATGAGATGAAAATAATTTTTGGTGAATAGTAACTTTTTACTTTTATTTACCACGGTTAAAAGTAAATAGGGTAATTAAGGGTAAAAATGATATTAATATTACCCTAACAAATGTCCTAATTCTATTGGACAAGTGTATCTCGACCAAAAACAAACTTAGGATTAAAATATTATCATTTAGGTCCACTTGGATTAGATTAGGACATTTATTATTATTTAATTCAAAGAAGAGTTAAAAGAGTTAAAATCAAAGTGTATTTACTAAAACATTATTAATATAGGGTTATACATAAGATAAATTCAATTTTAAATATTAATTATAAATATTAAAAAATTTACTACATAATTGTATTTTATTTATAATTTTTAGACATTAAATAATTTATTTATTTATGACACAATGATGATGCAGTAATTACCATTATAGTAAAAAATTAAAATAATTGATATTATAAATACCAAAATAAATATAATTTGAGACTTTTTATGAATTAAACTAATTTTATAGGTTAATATGATATGTTAGGAGTGACTTAAGTAACTTTTTTAGAAGTAATCATTCTGTTATGAGGTTCACAAAAATCAATGACTGAACAGTTTCAAAATTGACATAAAAGAATTTTTAAAACAAATATGATATTATTAATTGATATTAAATTCCTAAAAATCTAAGGTTCGGACAAGATAATTATACCATTATAGTTTTATCATTAATGGATCACTTGGGTGTATCTTTGATGTATATAGTAAGTTTATTAACCATATAATATAAAAATACAAAGAGACATTGTAAAAGTGAAACTAATTAACTAAGAGTTAATACATAATGATAAGGTTAATATAGTAACCCAAACCTGTCTAAATTAAATTGGTTGAGTTGTTTTCGACCTATAATCACCTTAAAATTTAAATAATCCACTTTGGAGCCATTAGAAACCGAATATGAATTTATTATAAAATAATATTTCTAGGTTTTCCAAAGGTGCCCCTCACCCCTCTTATAAAAGGGAACTCTCCCTTCTCATTAACTCACACCGTCAAAGCCTTTTGGATCGTCCAAAATCTTCCCAAATACTCTCTAAACATCATTAACTTCATCCTAGTGTCCTTCCTTTAGTCATAAATCCAACCTAAGATCCCTTTTGATCAAATCAAAAGGAAGAACCTGAAGAAGAGGTAATGTTTTCACCACCCTTTTTCAAATTCATTTCTTCTTCCACATCTTACTTCTTTGTTATTACCTTTATAAAATAATAACTCTAGCATCTTATATATACTGTGATGTTATTATAAATATGGTACAACCATATTCAGTATTCTATCCATCCTTTCAATAACATGTCACTATACGTGCGTACGTACGGCTTACCGTCTCCACGTCGTGGTGTAATTGTTATTCAATAAATTATTATTTGGATGGGTATAATAATGATGTGTAACTCATGTAAATAATAAATATAACATTATAATGATTCTATATATATGTTATAACATCCAATTATATATTATTTTAATATCAAAAGAATGATATTGTCGCTCGTGCGTACGTACGGACTACCGTCTCCACGAACGCGATGAGATTCGTTCTCCATCATATCCATTCAAGTATAATTATCATTTGATGATTTAAAAATAAATTTTAAGGAATTGATATCATTCTGGGTATGAATAAGATACATCTTATCCATAACAAACATGGATTATGTAACAAAACATATCAAATAAAACGAGTAAGTTAACACCCGAAACGACAATAATTCTAAGATATTATTAACAAAGCAATGTTAAAAGATCATATATGATATCATATTAATGTATATGATTCTTGAATAATTTAATAACAATTATTTCACCATTATACAGGAGGTTAACCTACCCCAACCAGGGAAAAGTACAAGGTAAGGGTTTATTTCGCAATCTCTTCATTATCCGAGGTTGTTTATACGTAACAATCTACTGGGATCTCTTTATCATCCACATCCATGTTTCTTAAAAATGAATTTCAAAACATTTTTACTATTTTACAGAGTATGGGTTAAAGTCATTTATACCCTTGTTTGACTTTTTATAAGATGCTTATAAAGGAATCCTTCTATCATTTTCCAAACAAGGTCCTTTTTAACATTTTCGACAAAATTAAGGTAAGAATGTTTTTTTAACTTATACAATGGGTGCGACTATTTTCCGCCGTTATAAAATCGTCAAATCTTCCCTTACAAGATTATAAGAATATTTCCAAAGAAAATGTTTTATTTTATAAATATATGACTCTTAAATGATTTAAAAATGGAAAGAGATATTTCTCTAAAAAGAGTTTTGATTTCATCTATGTCAACATCCTTTGATGGATTTTACGCTTATTTGAAGCTGATTTATTATGAAACAAAACTTCTATATTGTATTGAAGGTTTTGTGATATGTTTGACTGTGGATGTGTTATTTTTATACCATTCATGGTTTATGGATGAAGTATTTACATTTCGTATGCTAGTTTTAATACGAATGTTTATGTTATGTTTAAAACTTTTCATATGGGAATGCATTGGACTTAATATGTGACAGGTGGAGCCCGCTATAGCTCCTCGATGAATCGGTAGGTATCATGAGACAAACTAGTGTCTTGGCACAAGGCCTTGACAAAATCTTATTTGTAGTCTTGGCACGAGGCCTTGGCTATGTGGTTATGATAGTCTGGCATTATGCATTCCATCATTATGAAAGCAGTTATTGATATTGCATGTGATTATTCGATTAGTAGAATATCCATGTGAATATGTAAATGGAATTATTTTATTTTATTTTTCCATACTATGTTGATGTTCAAGTTTAAAAGGCTTTTGTTTTAGTTATACACTGCCTTAAATGTTTATTATTATTTATGAAAGTTTCTGCTATATTGTTATCCTTACTGGGCATTTGAGCTCACCCCTATTCTATGTTTTATTTTCCTGAGGATGTGAAGAATTAAATTATGAATGACCTATAGGGATATTATGAGGGGATAATAGTTTGGATTATGGAGACAATATGTTGTTGTAGTAGTTTTTCACTTCATGATATAATGTAAAACTTTATGAATATATATAGTGTTTCCAAGGATACTAAACTAATCGGTATTTCAACATTTGATCTTTCTTGTGATCATGCCAATGTTATGTAATAATGCACCGACTCTGGGTAACTGGGGTCGGGGCGTTACAGTTGGTATCAGAGGAAGTTTAGTACAAACATTGGAAGCTAGATTTTTATAAACTCTGATTAGAGCACATAGACCTAAGATGGACTTTGAGGATTAGTATAGAAGATCTTCCTAGAATTTTGGTATTGTAGCGATTTTGTGAGTTTTCCGAGCAATACATACCTGTCTGGATACGAGCAGGTAGAGGCGGCTCTGGCACAGATGTACCTAGGGGTAAAACCCGAAAACACCACTTTGAGCTAGACTCGAATGGGAACTGGTGCACGACAACAGGCCTTGCTGCACTCTTGGTTACGACACTCCAAGGGGATATGCTTAGGATAAATCTCATTTTCTTTACAAATCATTATGAAAGGTTTATGAGTATATACTTCCTCAAAGAAAACATTTTTATGATTATGAATTATATCCATAAATAGTTCAATTTATGTTAAGTGTTTTATAAGTATGGAATTATGTATTTTGATTCATAAACTGATCTAGTTTATGCCATTGTTTAGAAATGGTGCCTAGTGGAAGAAATGGAAACCGTATCAATGCATGCACTCCATGTAGGGATTTCTCTCCTGCTCAAGATAATTATAGTGGAGCTGGTGATGCAACTGGTGCCGATCAGCTAACCACCATACTAGGACAATTCACTCAGGTTATGAATAATAACCTTACCCGTATGGAGCACCCTGATCCGCAGCGTGGAGGATCAATGTTAGATCGCATCATGAGGCAGCAAACACCAACTTTCAATGGGAGTAAAAATCCATTAGTAGCTGAGAAATGGATAAGTTCCCTGGAGAAAATATTTCAGGATATGGGGAGTAGTGAAAGGGAAAAAGTTATCATGGAAGTTTACCGCCTCAATGGAGATGCTGATCAATGGTGGTCATTGATTCAAAACATGAAGGAAGATGTTGAAGTATCAAATATGGAATGGAGGGATTTCAAAGATCTATTTTTAGAAAAATACTTTCCTCCTGACCATCGAGCAGATATGGAAAGGCAATTTCTAAGTCTGAGACAAAAGGAGGATGAGAATGTTGCAAAGTATGAGGCTAACTTTACAAGGTTAGCAAGGTATGCTGGAGATTATATACGTAACCCAAGAAGTAAGATTGATCATTTCTTTGATGGGTTAAAACCATTTCTCCGTTGAGCATTAGTCTCACAATCCTTCTCATCGTATGAAGACATTGTCTCATGTGCTATCAAGACAGAAAAGGAATTCTCTAAGTCTTATGACTTTAAAGAAAAGAAAGAGAAGAAGAGATCTTCTGATCAGTCTGGGAATGGAAATAAGGGGAAGAAGGGGAAGGTTGAATATCCATCCTCTGGTAAATGTGGGAAGAAACACCCTGGTACTTGCTTGAAGGGAATGGGTGTCTCTTACAAGTGTGGTGAAAAAGGCCACCAAGCTTGTGAATGCAAAGGGAAGAAGGAAGCTACCAATGTTCAATGCTACACTTGCAAGGAGATGGGACATTATACAAATGAATGTCCTAATTGTTAGGGGAAATTAACTCAGAAAAGGCCAAGGTATCAAGTCCAAACTTATGCTATCACTACTGCTGAGGTAGAAGCTCCCAAAGACGTGGTGGGAGGTAATTTAATGGTTTCCTCAAGTTTAGCAAATGCATTATTTGATTCTGGATCATTGAATTGTTTCATATCTTCCCAGTTTGCTAAGAAAATTAGATATTTACAATTTGATTTAACAAGGGAGTTGTAATTTAAAACTCCTAAGGGAAGTATCATTGCAAAAAAGTTTTGTGAATCAGTCCTCATTAGAGCACATACATGTTCTTTATCTGCTGATCTCATCGTCATACCTATGATTGAGTTTGATATAATCCTCGGTATGGAATGGCTTTTAGACTATTATGCGAAGATTTATTGTATGAATAAGGAGGTTACGATTTTCGAAGATGATGATAAGGAACACCGTATCTTTAGACCAGAATCGTCACCACCTAATTCTTATCTAGATCCACCCCTAGTAGCTCAACTAAATTCAATTATTGGGGAGGAAGAGAATGAAATTACTGTGGGTGAGGAAAGGAATGTTCAAATAGAGGATGTACCTGTTGTGAAAGAATATGTAGATGTATTTTCGGAAGATTTACCGGGACATCCTCCAGAACGAGAAGTTGAGTTTTCCATTGATTTAATTCCTGGATCAAGTCCTATATCGAAGACCCCTTATAGAATGGCCACTCTAGAATTAGTTGAACTAAAGAAACAACTAGAGGAATTGAGTAATAGAGGATTTATTCACCCTAGTGTTTCTCCATGGGGAGCCCCTGTTCTTTTTGTTAAAAAGAAATATGGATCTATGAGGTTATGTATCGACTATAGGGAGATCAATTCCATAACAATAAAGAACAAGGATCCCCTACCTCATATTGATGATTTATTTGACCAACTGCATGGAGCTCAATACTTTTCAAAGATTGACCTTCGATCTGGATACCATCAGTTGTGTGTAAAGAAGGAATACATTTCAAAGACAACATTTCGAACCAGGTACGGACATTATGAGTTTACTGTAATGCCTTTTAGATTGACTAATGCACCCTCTGTATTCATGGATATGATGAATAGAGTTTTCAAGGAATATCTCAATGAATTTGTGGTGGTATTTATTGATGATACCTTGGTATACTCCAAAAGCTACGAAGATCATGAAAATCACTTGCGCATTATCCTAAAGACTCTGAGAAGACATGAATTGTATGAGAAGTTTAGAAAGTGTGAATTCTGGATTCATGAGATTTATTTTCTTGGACATATTGTCTCTAAAGATGGAATCTCCATTGATCCTTCTAAGACCAAGGAAATATAAGAATGGCCAGCACCTACGAGTATAACTGAGGTACGTAGTTTTATTGGTTTGGTAGGTTATTATCGACGTTTCTTCCAGAATTTTTCCCAATTGGAAAACCCATTAACGAAGCTCACACGTAAAGGGGTTAAATTTGTTTGGAAAAAATAGTGTGAAGAATGTTTCGAAGAACTGAAGAGAAGATTAGTCAATACTCCTATATCGAATCTACAATCAGGGAATGATGGGTTTGTTATTTATAGTGATGCATCGAAGAAAGGACTTGGTTGTGTCCTTATGCAGAATGATATGGTTATTGCCTATGCATCACGACAATTGAAAATTCATAAGCAAAACTATCCTACTCATGATCTTGAGTTAGCAGCTGTGATCTTTGATTTGAAGATATGGAGGCACTACCTCTATGGTAAAAAATGTGAGATTTATACTGATCACAAGATTTTGAAGTATATTTTCTCACAAAAAGAACTCAAAATGAGGCAAAGGAGATGGATTGAATTACTCAAGTATTATGATTTTATGATACAATACCACCCGGGGAAAGAAAACAAGGTGGTAGATGCTTTGAGCAGAAAAGATCATGGAGTTTTGAACAATATGAGAATTTAAAGGGATCCAATTTTCATGGATCTAGTGAAGATGGAAATGGGAATAAACAGGGAAGGTGAAACATCAATACTTTTTAAAATTGTTTCCAAACCATCTTTACTAGAAAGGATTAAGAGTTCTCAGACCGATGATGAAGAATTTTAAAATAAGATTAAAGATGTGAATGATGGGAGATTGAGAGACTTTTTGTATGGAGAAGGAATTTTGAAATTCGGGAAGAGGCTTTGTGTTCCTGATATACCAGATCTAAAAAGGGAATTGTTGGATGATGCTCATAGTTCCAATTTCTCTATACACTCTGGGAGCACCAAAATTTATAGAGATTTGAAGGAACATTTTTGGTGGGACAATATGAAGAGGGAGATTGCTGATTTTGTGTCAAGATGTATGGTTTTTCAACAAGTGAAAGTTGTAAGGCAACAACCTGGTGGAGTATTGCAAACTCTTCCCATACCAGAGTGGAAATGGGACAATATTACGATGGACTTTGTCATGGGGATACCAAATACTCCTAGAAGGAATGATGCAATATGGGTTATTGTTGATCGTCTTACCAAGTCAGCACATTTTCTTGCTATAAGAGAAGATCTACCACTGGAACTTCTAGAAAGACTATCCATTAATGAAGTAGTGAGACTTCATGGAGTACCCCTATCGATTGTTTCTGTTCGTGATCCCCGTTTTACTTCAAGATTCTGGAAATGTCTTCAGAAAGCCTTGGATACTGAACTTCATTTGAGCACTGCCTACCACCCTCAAACAGATGGACAATCAGAATGAACTATTCAAACCTTAGAAGACATGTTGATATCCTGCTCACTTGACTTTCAGGGTATGTGGGATCAATATTTACATCTAGTAGTATTTTCCTATAACAATAGCTTCCATTCGAGTATTCAGATGGCACCATATGAAGTGTTATACAGAAAGAGATGTCGTACACCAACCTGTTGGGATGATGTTGGTGAAAGAAAACTTGTAGGCCCAGAACTGGTGGAGGAAACGCTGGAAAAGGTGAAGGTAATCCAAAATCACATCAAAGCAGCTCAAAGTAGGTAGAAGAGCTATGCCGATAATCGAAGGAAGGATTTGGAATTTCAAGTTGGTGATAATGTTTTCCTGAAGGTATCTCCATGGAAGGGAGTCATACATTTTGGTAAGAAAGGTAAATTGAGTCCCAGGTACATCGGACCTTTTGAAATTCTAGAACAAATTGGGGTTGTAGCTTACCGATTGGCAATGCCGCCAAGTCTCTCCAAAGTTCACGATGTGTTCCACGTATATCTATTGAGGAAATACATTCCTGACCCAACGCATGTACTCACCTACGAGGAATTAGAACTGGAACCCGATCTATCTTATTGCGAAGAGCCCGTCAAGATTCTTGATATGAGAGAACAAGTACTGAGAAACCGGACGACTCATCTGGTAAAAGTCTTGTGGAGAAACCATAAGATGGAAGAGGCCACGTGGGAACCCGAGGAACTTATGATGAAGAACCACCCGAGTCTTTTCATGCGGTAGTATTCTAAAAATTTCAAGGAAGAAATTATTTGAAGGAGGGGTGAATGTAACACCCCAAGCTTCTATGGTACGCTTCTCTTGGAATAATGCGATAGCGTGTGTTGTACGCAACATCGAGTTCTAACACACCACAACCAATCAAACTAGCCGTTATGAATAGTAATACCTACTTTTTGAAATTATATATATTTTATATTTCAAAATGGACTTCATTTTTGGATTTGGAATATCAATTATAGCTTAGGGTGAAATTTTGGCATTGTTCTGAAAAACTTCAATTTTTGATGAATTGTGAAACTACTAAGTGGTAGTTAAAAAACTGAATTTTTCATAAAACTTAATTTTACCACTTCTATGATTGGAATTTCAAAAATCTGAGAGACACAGTTAATATCAAGGAGTAAAATGTGGTTCAATGAGATGATTTTTTTTTGGTGAATAGTAACTTTTTACTTTTATTTACCACGGTTAAAAGTAAATATTGTAATTAAGGGTAAAAATGATATTAATATTACACTAACACATGTCCTAATTCTATTGGACAGGTGTATCTCGACCAAAAACAACCTTAGGAATAAAATATTATCATTTAGGTCCACTTGGATTAGATTAGGATATTTATTATTATTTAATTCAAAGAAGAGTTAAAAGAGTTAAAATCAAAGTTTATTTACTAAAACATTATTAATATAGGGTTATAAATAAGATAAATTCGATTGTAAATATTAATTAGAAAGATAAAACGATTTACTACTTAATTATATTTTATTTATAATTTTTAGACATTAAATAATTTAATTTATTTATGACACAATGATGATGCAGTAATTACCATAATAGTGAAAAATTAAAATAATTTATATTATAAATAAAAAAAATATAATTTGAGACTTTTTATGAATTAAACTAATTTTATAGGTTAATATTATATGTTAGGAGTGACTTAAGTAACTTTTTTCGAAGTAATAATTCTGTTATGAGGTTCACAAAAATCAATTATTGAATAGTGTCAAAATTGACATAAAAGAATGTTTAAAACAAATATGATATTATTAATTGATATTAAATTCTTAAAAATCTAAGGTCTGGCCAAGATACTTATAACATGATAGGTTTATCATTATTGGATCACTTGGGGGTCTCTTGGATGTATATAGTAAGTTTATTAACCATATAATATAAAAATACAAAGAGACATTGTAAAAGTGAAACTAATTAACTAAGAGTTAATACTTAATGATAAGGTTAATATAGTAACCCAAACCTATATAAATTCTATTGGTTGAGTTTTTTTTCGACCTATCCCCACCTTAAACTTTAAATAATACACTTTGAAGCCATTAGAAACCAAATATGAATTTATTATAAAATAATATTTCTAGCTTCTCCAAAGGTGCCCCTCACCCCTCTTATAAAAGGGCACTCTCCCTTCTCATTAAATCACACCTTCAAAGCCTTTTGGCTCGGCCAAACTCTACCCAAATACTCTCTCAACATCCGTCACTTCATCCTAGAGGCCTTACTTTAGTCATAAATCCAACCTATGAGCCCTTTTGATCAAATCAAAAGGAAGAACCCGAAGAAGAGGTAATGTTTTCACCACCATTTTTCAAATTCATTTCTTCTTCCACTTCTTCCTTCTTTGTTATTACCATTCTAAAATAATAACTCCAGTATCTGATATATACTGTGATGTTATTATAAATATGGTACAACCATATTCAGTATTCTATCCATCCATTGAATAACATGTCACAATACGTGCGTATGTACGGCTTACCGTCTCCACGTCGTGGTGTAATTGTTATTCAATAAATTATTATTTGGATGGGTACAATAATGATGTGTAACTCATGTAAATAAAAAATATAACATGATAATGATTCTGTATATATGTTATACCATCCAATTATATATTATTTTAATATCAAAAGAATGATATTGTCTCAAATACGTACGTACAGACTACCGTCTCCACGAACGCGATGAGATTCATTCTCCATCGTATCCATTCAAGTATAATTATCATTTGATGATTTAAAAATAATGTTTAAGGGCTTGATATCATTATGGATATGAATAAGATACATCCTATCTATAACAAACATGGCTTATGTAACAAAACATATCAAAGAAAACGAGTAAGTTAACACTCGAAACGACGATAATTCTAAGATATTATTAACAAAGCAATCTTAAAAGATCATATATGATATTATATTAATGTATATGATTCTTGAATAATTTAATAACAATTATTTAACCATTATACAGGAGTTTAACCTACCCCAACCAAGGAAAAGTACAAGGTAAGGGTTTATTTTGCAATCTCTTCATTATCCGAGGTTGTTTATACGTAATAATCTACTGGGATCTCTTTATCATCCACTTCCATATTTCTTAAAAATGAATTTCAAAACATTTTTACTATTTTACAGAATATGGGTTAAAGTCATTTATACCCTTGTTTGACTTTTTATAAGATTTTTATAAAGGAATCTTTCCATCATTTTCCAAACAAGGTCCTTTTTAACCTTTTCGACAAAATTAAGGTAAGAATATTTTTTTAACTTATACGGCGGGTGCGACTATTTTCCACCGTTATAAAATCATCGAAGCTTCCCTTACAAGCTTATAAGAATATTTTCAAAGAAAATGTTTTATTTTATAAATATATGACTCTTAAATGATTTCAAAATGGAAATAGATATTTCTCTAAAAAGAGTTTTGATTTCATCTATGTCAACATCCTTTGATGGATTTTATGCTTATTTGAAGCTGATTTATTATGAAACAAAACTTCTATATTGTATTGAAGGTTTTGTGATATGTTTGACTGTGGATGTGTTATTTTTATACCATTCATGGTTTATGGATGAAGTATTTACATTTCGTATGCTAGTTTTAATACGAATGTTTATTTTATGTTTAAACCTTTTCATATGGGAATGCATTGGACTTAATATGTGACGGGTAGATCCCGCTATAGCTCCTCGATGCATTGGTAGGTCTCATGAGACAAACTAGTGTCTTGGCATAAGGCCTTGACAAAATCTTATTTGTAGTCTTGACACGAGGCCTTGGCTTTGTGGTTATGATAGTATGGCATTATGAATTCCATCATTATGAAAGCGGTTATTGATATTGCATGTGATTATTCAATTAGTAGAATATCCATGTGAATATGTAAATGAAATTATTTCATTTTATTTTGCCATACTATGTTGAAGTTCAAGTTTGAAAGGATTTTGTTTTAGTTATACACTGCCTTAAATGTTTATTCTTATTTATGAAAGTTTCTGCTATATTGTTATCCTTACTAGGCATTTGAGCTCACCCCTATTCTATGTTTTATTTTCCCTAGGATGTGAAGAATTAATTTATGAATGACCTGCAGGGATATTATGAGGGGATAATAGTGTGGATTATGGAGACAATATGTTGTTGTAGTAGTTTTTCACTTCATGATGTAATGTAAAACTTTATGAATATATCTAGTGTTTCCAAGGCTACTAAAACAATCAGTCTTTTGACATTTGATATTTCTTGTGATCATGCCAATGTAATGTAATAATGCACCGACTCTGGGTAACTGGGGTCGGGGAACTACAGTTGGTATTAGAGGATGTTTAGTACAAACCTTGGAAGCTAGATTTAGATAAACTCTGATTAGAGCACATAGACCTAAGATGGACTTTGAGGATTAGTATAAAAGAACTTCCTATAATTTTGGTATTGTAGAGATTTTGTGAGTTTTCCGAGCAATACATCCCTGTCTAGATACGAGCAGGTATAGGCGGCTCTGGCACAGATGTACTTAGGGGTAAAACCCGAAAACACCGCTTTGAGCTAGACTCGAACGAGAACTGGTGCACGACAACGGGCCTTGCTGCACTCTTGGTTACGACACTCCCGGGGGATATGCTTAGGATGACTCTCATTTTCTTTACAAATCATTAAGAAAGGTTTATGAGTATATACTTCCTCAAAGATAACATTTTTTATGATTATGGATTATATCCATAAATAGTTCAATTTTTGTTAAGTGTTTTATAAGTATGGAATTATGTATTTTGATTCATAAACTGATCTAGTTTATGCCATTGTTTAGAAATGGAGCGTAGTGGAAGAAATGGAAACCATATCAATGAATGCACTCCATGTAGGGATTTCCCTCCTGCTCAAGATAATTATAGTGGATCTGGTGATGAAACTGGTGCCGATCAGCTAATCACCATACTGGGACAACTCACTCAGGTTATGAATAATAACCTTACCCGTATGGAGCAACCTGATTCGCAGCGTGGAGGATCAATGTTAGATCGCTTCATAAGGCAGCAACCACCAATTTTCAATGGGAGTACAAATCTATTAGTAGCTGAGCAATGGATAAGTTCCCTAGAGAAAATATTTTAGGCTTTGGGGAGTAACGAAAGGGAAAAAGTTATCATGATAGTTTACCACCTCATCGGAGATGCTGATCAATGGTGGTCGTTGATTCAAAACACGAAGGAAGATGATGAAGTATCAAATATGGAATGGAGGGATTTCAAAGATCTGTTTTTAGAAAAATACTTTCCTCGTGACCATCGAGCAGATATGGAAAGGCAATTTCTGAGTCAGAGACAAAAGGAGGATGAGAATGTTACAAAGTATGAGGCTAACTTTACAAGGTTAGAAAGGTATTATGGAGATTATATACGTAACCCAAGAAGTAAGATTGATCGTTTCTTTGATGGGTTAAAACCATTTCTCCGTTGAGCATTAGTCTCACAATCCTTCTCGTCGTATGAAGACATTGTCTCATGTGCTATCAAGACAGAAATTGAATTCTCTAAGTCTTATGACTTTAAAGCAAAGAAGGAGAAGAAGAGATCTTCTGATCAATATGGGAATGGAAATAAGGGGAATAAGGGAAAGGTTGAATATCCATCCTGTGGTAAATGTGGGAAGAAACTCCCCGGTACTTACTTGAAGGGAATGGGTGTCTGTTACAAGTGTGGTGAAAAATGCCACCAAGCTCGTGAATGTAAAGGGAAATAGGAAGCAACCAATGTTCAATGCTACAGTTGTGGGGAGATGGGAAATTATGCAAATGAATGTCCTAATCGTCAGGGGAACTTACCTCAGAAAAGGCCAAGGGATCAAGGCCAAGCTTATGCTATCACTACTGCTGAGGTAGAAGCTCCCAAAGACGTGGTGGCAGGAAATTTAATGGTTTCCTAAAGTTTAGAAAATGCATTATTTGATTCTGGATCATTGCATTGTTTTATATCTTCCCAGTTTTCTAAGAAAATTAGATATTTACAATTTGATTAGACAAGGGAGTTGTTAGTTAAAACTCCTAAGGGAAGTATCATTGCAAAAAAGTTTTGTAAATTAGTCCCCCTTAGAGCACATAAATGTTCTTTATCTGCTGATCTCATCGTCATACCTATGATTGATTTTGATATAATCCTCGGTATGGAATGGATTTCAGACTATGATGCGAAGATTTATTGTAAGAATAAGGAGGTTACGATTTTCGATGATGATGATAAGGAACACCTTATCTTTATAGAAGAATCATCACCACCTAATTATTGTCTAGATCCACCCCCAGTAGCTCAAATAAATTCAATTATTGGGGAGGAAGAGAATGAAATTATTGTGGGTGAGGAAAGGAATGTTCAAATAGAGGATGTAACTGTTGTGAAAGAATATGTAGATGTATTTCTGGAAGATTTACCTAGACATCCTCCAGAACGAGAAGTTAAGTTTTCCATTGATTTAATTCCTAGATCAAGTCCTATATCGAAGACCCCTTATAGAATGGCCACTGTAGAATTAGTTGAACTAAAGAAACAACTAGAGGAATTGAGTAATAAGGGATTTATTCGCCCTAGTGTTTCTCCATGGGGAGCCCCTGTTCTTTTTGTTAAAAAGAAAGATGGATCTATGAGGTTATGTATCAACTATAGGGAGATCAATTCCATAACAATAAATAACAAGTATCCCCTACCTCACATTGATGATTTATTTGACCAACTACATGGTGCTCAATACTTTTCAAAGATTGACCATCGATCTGGATACCATCAGTTGTGTGTAAAGAAGGAAGACATTTCGAAGACAGCATTTCGAACCAGGTACGGGCATTTCAAGTTTACTATAATGCCTTTTGGATTGACTAATTCACCCTCTGTATTCATGGATCTGATGAATAGAGTTTTCAAGGAATATCTCGATGAATTTGTGGTGGTATTTATTGATGATATCTTGGTATACTCCAAAAGCTATGAAGATCATGAAAATCACTTGCGCATTATCTTAAAGACTCTGAGAAGACATGAATTATATGGGAAGTCTAGAAAGTGTGAATTCTGGCTTCATGAGATTTCGTTTCTTGGCCATATTTTCTCTAAAGAAGGAATATATATTGATCCTTCTAAGACCAAGGAAATAGAAGAATGGCCAGCACCTATGAGTATAGATGAGGTACACAATTTTATTGGTTTGGCAGGTTATTATCGACGTTTCTTCAGAATTGTTCCTGATTGGCAAACCCATTAACGAAGCTCACACGTAAAGGGGTTAAATTTGTTTGGAAAAAAGAGTGTGAAGAATGTTTCGAAGAACTGAAGAGAAGATTAGTCAATGATCCTATATTGAATCTACCATCAAGGAATGATGGGTTTGTTATTTATAGTAATGCATCGAAGAAAGGTCTTGGTTATGTCCTTATGCAGAATGATAGGGTTATTGCCTATGCATCACGAAAATTGAAAATTCATGAGAAAAACTATCCTACTAGTGATCTTGAGTTATCAACTGTGATCTTTTCTTTTATGATATGGAGGCACTACCTCTATGGTGAAAAATGTGAGATTTATACTGATAACAAGAGTTTGAAGTATATTTTCTCACAAAAATAACTCAAAATGAGGCAAAGGAGATGGATTGAATTACTCAAGGATTATGATTGTATGATACACTACCACCCGGGGAAAGCAAACAATGTGGAAGATGCTTTGAGCAGAAAAGATCATGGAGTTTTGAACAATATGAGAATTAAAAGGGATCCAATTTTCATGGATCTAGTATATATGGACATGGGAATAACCAGGGAAGATGAAACATCAATGCTTTTTCAAATGGTTGCCAAACCATCTTTACTAGAAAGGATTAAGAGTTCTCAGACCGATGATGAAGAATTTCAAAAGAATATTAAAGCTGTGAATGATGGGAGATTGAGAGACTTTGTGTATGAAGAAGGAATTTTGAAATTCGGGAAGAGAATTTGTGTTCCCGATATACTTGATCTAAAAAGGGAATTGTTGGATGATGCTCATAGTTCCAATTTCTCTATACACCTTGGGATCACCAAAATGTATAGAGATTTGAAGGAACATTTTTGGTGGGACAACATGAAGAGGGAGATTGCTGATTTTGTGTCAAGATGTATGGTTTGTCAACAAGTGAAAGCTAGAAGGCAACAACCTAGTGGAGTATTGCAACCTCTTCCCATACCGGAGTGGAAATGAGAGAATATTACGATGGACTTTGTCATGGGGATACCAAAGACTCCTAGAAGGAATGATACAATATGGGTTATTGTTGATCATCATACCAAGTCAGCACATTTTCTTTCTATAAGAGAAGATATAACACTAGAACGTCTAGCAAGACTATACATTGATGAAGTAGTGAGACTTTATGGAGTACCCCTATCGATTGTTTCTGATCGCGATCCCCGTTTTACTTCAAGATTCTGAAAAAGTCTTCAGAAAGACTTGGATACTGAACTTCATTTGAGCACTGCCTACCACCCCCAAACAGATGGACAATCAGAACAAACTATTCAAACCTTAGAAGAAATGTTGAGATCCTGCTCACTTGACTTTCAGGGTATGTGGGATCAATATTTATCTCTGGTAGAATTTTCCTATAATAATAGCTTCCATTCGAGTATTCAAATGGTACCATATGAAGCGTTATATGGAAAGAGATGTCGTACACCAACCTGTTGGGATGACGTTGGTGAAAGAAAACGTGTAGGCCCAGAACTGGTGGAGGAAATGATGGAAAAGGTGAAGGTAATCCAAAATCACATCAAAGCAGCTCAAAGTAGGCAGAAGAGCTATGCCGATAATCAAAGGAAGGATTTGGAATTTCAAGTTGGTGATAATGTTTTCCTGAAGGTATCTCCATGGAAGGGAGTCATACGTTTTGGTAAGAAAGGTAAATTGAGTCCCAGGTACATCGAACCTTTCGAAATTCTAGAACAAATTGGGGTTGTAGCTTACCGATTGGCAATGCCGCCAAGTCTCTCCAAAGTTCACGATGTGTTCCACGTATCTCTATTGAGGAAATACATGCCTGACCCAACGCATGTACTCACCTATGAGGAATTAGAACTAGAATCCGATCTGTCTTATTGCGAAGAGCCCGTCAAGATTCTTGATACGAGAGAACAAGTACTGAGAAACCGAACGACTCATCTGGTAAAAGTCTTGTGGAGAAACCATAAGATAGAAGAGGCCACATGGGAACCTGAGGAACTTATGATGAAGAACCACCCAAGTATTTTCTTGCGGTAGTATTATAAAAATTTCGAGGACGAAATTATTTGAAGGAGGGGAGAATGTAACACCCCAAGCTTCTACGATACGCTTCCCTTGGAATAATGCGATAGCGTGTGTTGTACGCAACATCGAGTTCTAACACACCACAACCAATCAAACTAGCCGTTATGAATAGTAATACCTACTTTTTGAAATTATATATATTTAATATGTCAAAATGGACTTCATTTTTGGATTCGGAATATCAATTATAGCTTAGGGTGAAACTTTGGCATTGTTATGAAAAACTTCAATTTTTGATGAATTGTGAAACTACTAAGTGCTAGTTAAAAAACTGAATTTTTCATAAAACTTAATTTTACCGCTTCTGTGATTGGTATTTCGAAAATATGAGAGACACAGTTAATATCAAGGAGTAAAATGTGGTTCAATGAGATGAAAATAATTTTTGGTGAATAGTAACTTTTTACTTTTATTTACCACGGTTAAAAGTAAATATTGTAATTAAGGGTAAAAATGATATTAATATTACCCTAAAACATGTTCTAATTCTATTGGACAAGTGTATCTCGACCAAAAACAACCTTAGGAATAAAATATTATCATTTAGGTCCACTTGGATTAGATTAGGACATTTATTATTATTTAATTCAAAGAAGAGTTAAAAGAGTTAAAATCAAAGTTTATTTACTAAAACATTATTAATATAAAGTTATACATAAGATAAATCTGATTGTAAATATTCATTAGAAAGATAAAATGATTTTCTACATAATTATATTTTATTTATAATTTTTAGACATTAAATAATTTAATTTATTTATGACACAATAATGATGCAGTAATTACCATAATAGTGAAAAATTAAAATAATTGATATTATAGATACCAAAATAAATATAATTTGAGACTTTTTATGAATTAAATTAATTTTATAGGTTAATAAGATATGTTAGGAGTGACTTAAGTACCTTTTTTAGAAGTAATCATTCTGTTATGAGCTTCACCAAAATCAATTATTGAAGTGTCAAAATTGACATAAAAGAATATTTAAAACAAATATGATATTATTAATTTATATTAAATTCCAAAAAATATAAGGATCTACCAAGAGACTTATACCATGATTGGTTTATCATTAATGGATCACTTCGGGGTCTCTTGAATGTATATAGTATGTTTATTAACCATATAATATAAAAATACAAAGAGACATTGTAAAAGTTAATCTAATTAACTAAGAGTTAATACTTAATGATAAGGTTAATATAGTAACCCAAACCTATATAAATTATATTGGTAGGTGGTTTTCGACCTATCCCCACCTTAAACTTTAAATAATCCACTTTGGAGCCATTATAAACCGAATATGAATTTATTATAAAATAATATTTCTAGCTTTTCCAGAGGTGCCCCTCACCCCTCTTATAAAAGGGCACTCTCCCTTCTCATTAACTCACAAATTCAATGCCTTTTGGCTCAGCCACACTCTGCCCAAATACTCTATCAACATCCCTAAATTCATCCTAGAGGCTTTACTTTAGTCATAAAGCCAACCTAAGATCCCTTTTGATCAAATCCAAAGAAAGAACCCGAAGAAGAGGTAATGTTTTCACCACCCTTTTTCAAATTCATTTCTTCTTCCACTTCTTCCTTCTTTGTTATTACCACTCTAAAATAATAACTCCAGTATCTTATATATACTGTGATGTTATTATAAATATGGTAAAACCATATTCAGTATTCTATCCATCCTTTGAATAACATGTCACCATACATGCGTACGTACGGCTTACCGTCTCCACGTCGTGGTGTAATTGTTATTCAATAAATTATTATTTGGATGGGTATAATAATGATGTGTAACTCATGTAAATAATAAATAAAAAATTATAATGATTATGTATATATGTTATACCATCCAATTATATATTATTTTAATATCAAAAGAATGATATTGCCGCTCGTGCGTACGTACGGACTACCATCTCCACGAACGCGATGAGATTCATTCTCCATCATATCCATTCAAGTATAATTATCATTTGATGATTTAAAAATAATGTTTAAGGACTTTATATCATTATGGATATGAATAAGATACATCCTATCCATAACAAACATGTCTTATGTAACAAAACATATCAAAGAAAACGAGTAAGTTAAAACCCGAAACGATGATAATTCTAAGATATTATTAACAAAGCAATGTTAAAAGATCATATATGAAATCATATTAATGTATATGATTCTTGAATAATTTAATAACAATTATTTCACCATTATACAGGATGTTAACCTACCCCAACCAAGGAAAAGTACAAGGTAAGAGTTTATTTCGCAATCTCTTCATTATCCGAGGTTGTTTATACATAATAATCTACTGGGACCTCTTTATCATCCACTTCCATGTTTCTTAAAAATGAATTTCATTTTTTTTTACTATTTTACAGAATATGGGTTAAAGTCATTTATACCCTTTTTTTACTTTTTTATAAGATGTTTATAAAGGAATCTTTCCATCGTTTTCCAAACATGGTCCTTTTTAACCTTTTCGACAAAATTATGGTAAGAATGTTTTTTTTAACTTATATGGCGGGTGCGGCTATTTTCCATCGTTATAAAATCGTCGAAGCTTCCCTTACAATATTATAAGAATATTTTCAAAGAAAATGTTTTATTTTATAAATATATGACTCTTAAATGATTTCAAAATGGAAATAGATATTTCTCTAAAAAGAGTTTTGATTTCATCTATGTCAACATCCTTTGATGGATTTTACGCTTATTTGAAGCTGATTTATTATGAAACAAAACTTCTATATTGTATTTATGGTTTTGTGATATGTTTGACTATGGATGTGTAATTTTTATACCATTCATGGTTTATGGATGAAGTATTTACATTTCGTATGCTAGTTTTAATACGAATGTTTATGTTATGTTTAAACCTTTTCATATGAGAATGCATTGGACTTAATATGTGATGGGTGGAGCCTGCAATAGCTCCTCGATGCATCGGTAGGTCTCATGAGACAAACTAGTGTCTTGGCACAAGGCCTTGAAAAAATCTTATTTGTAGTCTTGGCACGAGGCCTTGGCTATGTGGTTATGATAGTCTGGCATTATGCATTCCATCATTATGAAAGAGGTTATTGATATTGCATTTGATTATTCGATTAGTAGAATATCCATGTGAATATGTAAATGACATTATTTCATTTTATTTTGCCATACTATGTTGAAGTTGAAGTTTAAAAGGCTTTTGTTTTAGTTATACACTACCTTAAATGTTTATTCTTATTTATGAAAGTTTCTGCTATATTGTTATCCTTACTGGGCATTTGAGCTCACCCCTATTCTATGTTTTATTTTCCCCAGGATGTGAAGAAGTAAATTATGAATGACCTGCAGGGATATTATGAGGGGATAATTGTGTGGATTATGGAGAAAATATGTTGTTGTAGTAGTTTTTCACTTCATGATGTAATGTAAAACTTTATGAATATATATAGTGTTTCCAAGGATACTAAACCAATTGGTCTTTTGAGATTTGATCTTTCTTGTGATCATGCCAATGTTATGTAATAATGTACCGACTCTGGGTAACCGGGGTCGGGGCGTTACAGCCCAGCCCAACCCACCCGTGTGCATCTGAACCACCACTTTTTTCCAGGCTATCGTAGATGGCCGACTCCTCCATCAGGACATGGCACAGCCATGTCTAGCTTCAGCAGACACTACCGATGAAACTAGCCATGCCTCTACATCACCTGCGGACCAAGTCTACTAGTTGACTAGTCAACACGGTGCCAGCATAGCACCACGAGTCTTCAGTGCCATGGACGTGGTGGCCACGATCTCTACTGCTGAGCATGCCACTGGGGTGCACTGTTCCGTCACCCACCAGCATGGCCGACAGCCCTATTGCCTTGCCATCCGGCACATGGCCGGCCCCACTGCGTGATGCTAATGCTGACAAGAATTTTGACGGACCACTGGATGCACTCTGGTGGTCTGTTCTTCACACCACTTGTGCTTAAGGCCTCCATGGAACACCCTCTTCACTACGATGGCCTCGGTTGCACCTTGCCCCCATATTGGAAAATCCATTTACAAAGAACACATAAGAACATGCAAGGTAGTGGGACTTGGACCTTGTTCGTGTTGGCTCGTGAACTCTTTATTAGAGGAGTAAAATCAAGGGGTAGGTTTGGGATTTCAACACATGAATCTAACCCTCCATACAAGTATCCAAATTTAACAACCCTCCCGCAAGATCATACAATCCACAGATCAACCTGTTCATGGGTTAATCCATGTTCATTGTTCTAGAATGAAGAATAGGGAAAGAAAAACATTCACAAAGAAATAATAACCCCTACCTCGTTTGAAGTTTGTTTTCATAGAATTTCGTCCTCGAGGGTTCAAGAGGTTGACATCGCTCGTCACTTACCAGACACATTCTTCAAGGTACGTCGAAGTCGATGACGTTTAGCTAGTGTTCTTCAATCTCATTTGAGAGGTAACTCACCAAAGGTTCATCATGGAATTGAGCATAGTTTAATTCCCAGCTCTCTAATTCATTAGTAATTAAAAAAACATGTTGAAACGTTTCTATTACACTACGATGTTGCGTTGTTACATAGTTTCATTTATTAAAAAATATAGCTGGTATGTTGTATCTTAATGATCCATTAAGGGGCATCCTTAAATGCACCTCTCCATCGCCTCATCACTGCACCTTAGAGGCACTGTTCTCTACTCAACTGTTGAGAAAAGATATAAAATAGATTTTTAATGTTATTTTATTATTTATTTAAAAGTACAAAAAGATAAATTTTCTATCCGACCCTTTCTGGTCGATGTTAAGTCCTTTATAAGAAAATCTCGGTGTTCCACGTTCAATGGTACCCTAAAAATTTCAATCTGAGCACTAGTTAAATTTTTTGAAAAACCCGCTCACATGATTACTGGATGTACATTAAAATAAGTTCAAAATTACATTTTGAGTACCCCGAGCCTTATAATCACGTTCCGTCTTAGTGCCTGGTCTCGAAATAATTCCATATAATTAAAAAAATACACATAAATTCTGGGACATTACATTATCCCCACTTTCAGGCTTTACGTCCCTGAAAGCCAAAATAAGGGCTAAAAAAACAGATGAAAGTACTGAGTATGAATCTGAGCCTCCCATTCCCATGTTCTCTCTTAGAGATTCTTGTTCTACCACCGAACATGCACTAGAGGAATCAATTGTCCACAAAGGACCTGCTCCTATCAACCATCTATCTCCACTAGGAACTCCGCAAAAGTCACCCCATCCTCGATGTCCAGCTCACCCCAGTCGATGACGTGCGAAGGATCATGAACGTTCCTCATCATTTACGACATGTGAAAAACATCGTTCACTTAGTGCATCTGTGGGGGAGTAGCTAAGAGGTACGCCACCTCACCAACTCTACAACGAATCTGGAAAGTTCTGATGAACCTCGGAGACAACTTTCCACCCGAGAAAAATCTCTGCAATCCCTGTCTGGGTGAGAACCAAAGGAAAACATAGTATCCCTCCTCGAACTCCGAGGGTATCTGTCTCTTGTCAGCATATGATTTCTACCTACTCTATGCAGTCCTCATCCACTCCTGGATGGTCTGCACCTTCTTAGTGGTAGACCGTACCAAATCTGGACTCATGAGTGCTGACTCCCCTAGGTCTGTCCAGCATAGAGGTGATCTATATGGATGCCCATAAAAGGCCTCAAACGGTGCCATTCCAATGGTGTAGTGATAGCTATTTTTGTATTCAAACTCCACCAACAGCAGGTGGTCCTCCCAACTGCAACCAGAATCATGTATGCAAGCACACAACATGTCCTTTAGGGTCTATATGGTTTTCTCTGTCTAACCATCAGTCTGTGGGTGAAAGGTTGTGCTCAAACGTAGATGAGTCCCAAACACCTCTTGAAATCCCTTCCACAACCAGGATGTAAAATTAGTGTCACGGTATGATAAAATATTCTATGTAACCCCATGAAATATCACTATCTCTTGGACTTAGAGGCGTCTTAAACCCTCTATCGATCCCTACTCCCAGATGGGTAAGAAGTGAGCTGACTTGGTGAGTCAGTCAATGGTCACCCGGATAGAATCTTGTCCCCTAGACATGGATAGAAACCACATCACAAAGTCCATGGAGATACCATCCTGCTTCCACTCTAATAACTCACATTGCTATATCAAACCTTCTGGAACCTAATGCTCATCCTTTACTATCTCACAAGTGAGGCATCATGAAACGAACTCTACCACCACTTTATTCAACCCATAACACCAGTACTAACGTCAGAGGTCCTGGTACATATTTATCACATGAGGATGTACCGACAAAGGGGATATATGGAACTCCCTCAATACCTCCTACTGTAACATCACTGGTACTATGGTGCATCATCTTAAAAGTATGACGTGCTCCCCACCTATCTAAAATCCATTAGGAGCCTGTCCTGATGATATCTGAGCACATGGGGCCTCACAATCAACATCCACAAGATGTGGCTCCATAACTCACTGAAGGAGTGGGGGAGTGATAGTAATTTACTAGAGGTAAGATGATCCATCACTATCCTGGAAGGATATCTGCATCGTGGATAGCTGCTCCATCACGTCACCCAGAAGTTTTAAATTAGACCTCCTACTGAGTGCGTCTTCCACCATGTTCCCCTTCCCAGGAGTATAGACTATCTCAAAGTCATAGTCCTAGATGAACTCTAGCCATCACCACTATCTCAAGTTCAGGTCCCTCTATGAGAAGATATGGCTGATAATCTTGTGGTTAGAGCAGACGGTAAACCGTTCACCCATCTAGTAGTGCCACCACATCTTCAAGGAAAATACCACAACTTCTAACTCCAGGTCATGGGTCATGCTGTTCTGTTCATGATGTCTCAACTACCATGAGCTTTAGGAAATCACTGCTCTCTTCTTCATTAAGACACAACCTATTTCAGTCCCTGATGCATCATAATATACCACGTAGTTGATGACCTCCTCTGGAAACCTCAATATGGGAGCACCGGTCAAGTTCTGCCTCAAATGTTAGAAGATCTGCTAGAATTTATCTATCCACTCAAAGGGTTTTACCTTATTCTTCAAAGCTGTCATAGGTTCTGCTACTATAGAGAAGTTAGGCACAAACCTCCTGTAGTAACTAGCCAACCCCATAAAACTTCGTAACTCAGTCACACTTCTGGGTGGATCCCAATCAAGCACTGCCTCTATCTTCACCAGATCCACCCCAAAATCAGCCTCTAAGATAATGTTTCCCAGAAAGTGGAACTTCTGAATCTAGAACTGGTAATTTGATAGATTACCATAAATCTGGTTCTCTCAGAGTGTGTCCAATACTATCCATAGGTGTGTAGCGTGCTCCTCTTCTAATGAAGAGTACACCAAGATGTCATCAATGAAGACTACCATGAAATGATCACGGTAGGGATGGAAGATCCTGTTCATGAGTTATATGAACACTGCTGGGGTATTGGTCACGCTGAAAGGCATAAAAAAATTCTTAGTGGCCCTAACGACATCTGAATGATTTTTTCTGTACGTCCTCATCCTGTACCCGAAGATGATGCTAGCCTGATCTGAGGTTTATCTTTGAGAAACACCTCACTCTCTTTAGCTGATCGAGGAGGTCATCAATCCTCAATAGTGGATACTTGTTTTTCATGGTCACCTAGTATAAGAACCAAAAGTCTACACATAGTCTCAATCTATTTTCTGCCTTCTTGGAAAACAACAGTGGGGGTGCCCATGGTGAAACACTGGGTTTCATGAATCCCTTCCTATGAAATTCCTCCAACTGTACTCTTAGCTCCCGAAGCTCTGCGAGATCTATCCAATATGCAGGTGTAGATATTGTTGTTGTACTTGGGTACATATCGATATATAAGTATACCTCCCTATGAGGAGGTATTCCTAGAACATCCTTAGTAAATACATCCTCAAACTCATCCACCACTATAGGAATGATTGAACTCCTCTCATCCAATGCACTGAGGGTGAGGCTATCCAACTAGTGAGTAATCAGATGCACCCTCCTCCAAGAAATTCCATCATGTTCTAAAAAGGTTACCTTCTCGCTGGTGATGGAAAACCTGGTCACATCCTCATAGACACACCACACTTTTCACCCAAAACAATCAATTTAAGCATAGAGTGTAGATAACCAGTCCATACCCAAGATGATGTTGTAAGGCCTTGACGCTACTACTAGGAGATCCCAGACGAAGATCTCACCTCCTAGAGTAAGCTCACACTACCATCATCAATGTGTAATCATTGAATCCCCTACCGTAGGATTTTATAGCCATAAGGATCGAGCCAATGGCTCCACCAGAATCTTTAAGCCTCTAATGAGGTTCGTGGTAAGGAAAGAGTGACTGAAACCTGTGTCTATAAGAACTACAGATAAGGTGGAGAAGACACAGATCGTACCTATAATCATCTATGGAGCACCTTGGTTGTAGGAATCCATCACATGAAGCTGTCCTCTCCCCTATTCACAGCTCCCTGAGCCTATGGTGGACCACTTGGGGGTGCTGGTGGTAGTACCTCGAACCATCGACCATCGCCTGCCACTCGGCCTACTCCCCTTCCACATCCGCCAGCCTACATACCTCCTAAGTAAAACCTCTATCACTGTCTTGATAGTCCCTCAACTGTTTGCTGATCATTCATCCCTGGAGTCTCACAGTTGCGAGCTATGTGCCCCTATCTGCCGCGGGAGTAACAAAATCTAGCCCTCAGGTGACCTCTTATGCCTCACGAGCTCTACAACTTTGACCCTGCATCCTGGGATCGTTCTCCGAAAGGTCTTTCCTATTTGGCCATATATATTGTCTACCTACTGCTTGGTGAAGATGACTCAGCCACCTGTCATCCGATGGTGGCTCTCACCATCGGTTACTGCTTGTCTAGGAAGCTGTCCAGTAGTAGAGCTCGCTCTAGCACTCCATCCTGTGTCGTGATGCTGAGTAAAATCATTGACACCCAGAAATATCATTAGAGTCCCTACTCAAGTGTTATGGCCTTGAAGAAAGGGTCTTTTACCATGTCCGTGGAGTAGTGAGAGAGGTCGGTAAACCTCGCAGAGTACTTGGCCACAGTCAGGATGCCCTGCTGTAGGTGTAGTAGCTCTTTAATGCGCACTGAGCATAGTGTTGCTAGTATGAACTATGATCTGTAGAGGCTCTCTAAGTCCAACTAGGCAAGGGTTTTTCCCTCATGTGTCTAGAGTGTCATGCCCCACCATCTCCCTACTGTGTCCAGCAAAAGGTTAGAGGCTAGTACCAACATCTGGTCTTTAGTTGTCTGTACCAGGAAAAAAAACAGCGTAACTACCTCCATCCAATCCTCAGCTGCCTGAGGATCTATCTTGCCTCAAAACCTAAGAGGCCTCTTTCTATGGAACTTGTGAAACACACTCAATCAACGTGCACTGTTTTCTAGTGGGGATGGTATCAACTAGTACTCTTCAGGTGGTGGTGCTGCTGGTACACCACCCGAAGGTGCTATCCTTATATGTGGTCCCTACACCAACACCTCATCGATCAATGGTCCATCATCATGACCCTTCACTGGAATCCTAGGTGGCTATCTTCGTGGATGCATCCTGTAGGAAAAAATATGCGCCATAGTGAATAATTTATACCTGGTGAGATGACTCAATAGAGATCAAGAGAAAAACATTTCCAAAACACATGCAACTAGTGTTTTTGTGTACCGAGTTAGAAAACAGAATTCAGGGTCCTGGTGTATGGATACGTCGGCCGCTGCACCAACACTGGACTCCCTAGACTGAAATCCAAAATCTAGACACTTAACACTATTTCCCCAATAAAAAATACAGACTCTTAATTCTTTTGGTATAACTGACCACCCTCTAAAAACACTTTTTTCACAACCCGTCCCCCAAATCCCATACCATGACTACCTTAATCCCACTTTCCATAGGCCAGGGGGTTGGTGACTAGCACCGAAAAGGCATATCCAAAAAATGAATGGCATTTCCTTTTAAAATATACACACACAAACATGGAATACTGCACAAAGAAAACTATAAGGGAAAAAAAGTAGTATAACCACCACAAGGTACCGCCACTGATATTAAAAGGTGTAAATTGAAAGTAAAGGGGACAGAATACAATCCCAACGAAAAGGAAAGTTCAAAAAAAGAAGTACAATCTATGGAGGTTATCCTCCAAGGATCCTACTTAAAGGGTAGGTAAAACTCACTATCGGATGTCCCTACAACACACCACGTCTATCGATCCACCTCCAAGCACTGTCTATCCCCAGTTCCCCAAAGTCCCAGTCAAAATTTTCCATTGTCTTCACAAGACACAACATGTGTGGGTGAAGCCCATGTAGGGGTGATTATAACAATAATCAGTTGGAACCCCAAGACCAACTCGAGTCTCACAGAAATCCACAAAAGAAAAATACCACACTGCAAGATATCAAAGTAAAGCACAATGAAAAAGACACAACTCACACAAAGATATAACTTAAGTATAGAAGTAAAGATGATTAGTCATAAAGCTAGAGAATATTATTCTGTTAAGAGGATCTACTTCTAATACACAAAAGGTCGCTCTGCTGCTAATCCACGACAGGTTGCTCTATGGCTGATCCACGATGAGTCGTGCTACTTATGATCCATGAATGTTTTCTCTCATGCTAATCCATGAAGGTCCCCTCTTATTCTAATATAAGAAGGGTCACTCTTATGCTGATCCATCAAGGGTCACTCTTATGATGATCCATGATGGGTCACTCTTCATTCTACACGTCACACCCAGCCACTGGATTCCCACACTTAGTACGCTTGATTTCCAGAGGATCTTCTCATTAAGCCATCGGTTGCACCTTATCCACCAAAAAGTACCACATAGAGTAACCTAAAGGAACATATCATGTTAAGGGTCCCAACGCAATAGACAGTGCGTCGAATGGACGCCCGATCTGTATGATATAGGCATTTTTGTAAAAAGGGCCCGGTTGGATTCGATTACAATCCAAACTGACCATACGTACGTTTGGGCCGAACCAACCTGACCCATATCTGGTACAGATCCGGCCCAGACTGGCCCACCAGCGTGGGTCTAGCCCGGTGTAGTGGTCTGGCTCCTCCATCCAGACGTGGCTGGTGAAAACGGTCGTGCCTCCACATCACCCGCATACCAAATCTATGGGTTGACTAGTCAAAGTGGCACCAGCATGGAACCATGAGTCTCTAGATCCACAGTTGTGGTGGCCATGGTCTCCACCACTTGTTGCACTATCGGGGCGTGCCGTTCCGTCTGCCTCCTGCATGGCCAAAAGCCCTGTTGTCCCGACTTTTGGAAAATGGTGGGCGCCACTCCGTGCCGCCTCTACCACCGGTAGAAACATCAAGGGGCCATCAGATGCACTCTAGTGGTCTATTCTTCTTTCCTCTTGAACCTACGGCCTTCGGGAATGTCCTCTTCACTATGATGACCTCAGATGCACCTTTCTGCCATCTTGGAAAATCCTTTTACAAGAAACGCACAAGAACATGCAAGGCGGAGGGACATAGGCCTTGTTCATGTCGGTCCACGCCCTCTGCGTTAGAGGTGTAAAATAAAAGGGGAGGTTTCGGATTTTAACACATGAATCTAACCCACCATTCAAGTCCATGAATTTAACAACCATCTAGCAAGAACACATGATCCGCAGATCCACCTGTTCATGGGTTTATCCGCGTTCGTTGTTCTAGAATGAAGAATGGGGAAAGAAAAACAATCACAAAGAAAGTATAATACCTACCTCGTTTTTCATTTATTTCCATAGAGTTCCATCCTTGAGGGTTCAAGAGGTCAGCATTGCTCATCACTTTACAGATTTTTTCTTTGAGTTACATCGAAGCCGATGACATTTCGCTGGTATTTGTCGTTATTTGTTGGGGAGGAAACTTTCCAGAGGTTCGTTATGGAATTTCCCACAGTTTAATTCCAAAATCTCCAACGCGTTATCTAATTAAAAAACTAAACACGTCACAATGTTTCTATTATGCTATTTCGTTTATGAAACAATATAGCTGTTATGGTGCATCTTAACAAGACATTAAGGGGATTCCTTAATTTCCCCTCGTCGTCACCTCATCGTCACACCGCAACACTGTAGTCCACCGATCAACGGTTGATAAAAGTAATAAAATAAGTTTTTAAAGTAATTTTATTATTTTTTTAAAAGTCCAAAAAATAACTTCTCCATCCGACCCTTGCCAGACAAAGTTAAGTCCTTTCTAGGTGAATCTCGGTGTTCTGAGTTCAATGGTGCCCTCAGATTTTCTATCTGAGCATCGGTTCAAAAGTTAGAAAAACCCACTCGTATGATTTTTGAACGTACTTTAAAATAATTTTGAAATTATATTATGGGAACCTCAGGCCTCAGAATCACATTCCATCTCAGTACCTAGTCTCAAAATAATTTCATATAATTTAAAAAGAATTACACCGAAATTCTCAGACATTACGACACTATTTTATTTTTAATGAAAAGTTAATAAATAATTTTTGATTATAATAATTGATTAAGAATATATTTAATAAACAAATTATATTATTCAATAATGTTTTAATAAACATTATTTGGTTAAAAAAACTAAGAAATCTGGGAACTAAGTGAAGGGGGTTCGCTACCATATATTACTTACTTGGGTTTGAATGCTTTCTTCGTACCTGTTATTCATTAATGCATTATCTTCTGACTTATGAACTTTTACTTATAAAATTATCTTTAATTTTGGTATATTTTTCTTTTCAACCTCTTATCTATAATGATTATAACATTATATGAAAATAGAATTTATTTCTCTATTTAAAAATTAATTTTATTTCTAAATATATTTTAATATGGTTTATAATAAGTACTCCATTCCACTATATTTTCTTTCCATATTATTTTATTTGGGGTTAATTGTACTTATCCAAGATTCAACTTAATGTATGATTATAATATTGATTATAATAATTTGGAGAGGATTTCTCTAAGTTTCCCCTAACTTATCCTCATTTCATCATTTGATCTACTATCTTATAATTAGATCCAATGTATTACTTAATTATTATATTGATTCTATGAAATGTTTTATGTGACTTATTTGAAACTGAGTTCTTTATCAACACAGGTTAAATATGTTATTATTATCGATTGATGTATGATAATTATACCATTTATTTTATTTTTTTGGTACACATGATTTGAGACATAATATAATGTGATGGGTCGGCTGGAAATTATACAAGCCTCAAATGCATTGGGTAAATATTAATATCTTATGATATCATCATAGGTGGACATAATTCAGTTAACTTTATCCACAATATTATGAATATATAAAATGAAATTAGATTTGTACACTATGATACGAATTCATGGAAAAATGATGTGACTTAAGTTTATTATTTTTAATTATAAAAAATATTTCATATTCTATGTCTCATTTATATAATTTATATGATTATGATGATATGTTTACGATGTGATAATGACTATTATAATCTCTTATGTACTCATTTATCCTTCTCATTCCTATTAATACTTCCTTCACTATAATTTTTAGCTTACCCTTTATTTAATAAAGTCCTCGGATGAACATATGTATTAAGAATATTATGTAGGTCAAAAGTTGGATAGCGATAATGGATTTAAACATGTATAAAGGTTTAATGTATATTAATTTAATTAAAACCTAATTTTCCATGATATAAAAATAAGGGTATTGGGGAATGTCATATTATGTATGTTTATCTTAAAAATTATGTAATAATTATGTAAATATTATATGAGTCACTATTATTGGTATCTAATCTAGGTTTAATTAACTTGAGTATTAGGTTAGAAAGTAAAAGGAATCCTAGTTTAAACTAACACATTTAATAAGTTAAGTACATTAGAACTAAAAATTTGTTTACTTTTATAAATAATTTTTTTTATCCTTTCCTTAATGAACTATATTAGGAACAAAACTTTTTTATTTTTTGAAATGGATGTAAATAGGAGAAGTATATCTAATAAGATTTTCTATATTCCATGGTAAGAGATACCCTTAGATTGGTAAGAGTTATGTTGAGTCCTTATATTATTCAATGGCTAGGTTGATGTTGGTTTTAGTGGAGGATCACTTGGTGGTGTTTCCTAGGGCTGTGGAAGTGTATACTAATGTATTTCCGAAACAAGTTGAGATTATATCCCATTTAATGATATTGTGTTCCTGATAGTGTTGAAACTAGGAACAACTCTCTTATCGATGTATCTATATAGGTTGTACCCTTCAAAGCTGTCCGAGCTTTAAATTTATATTGATGATAGTGTATAAAGAAAATTTATTTAACATAATGTGTCTAATTGAGGTTCTCTGGTAATGTTTGTGAAGAATTCATATGGATGTATATATTTGTATACCAATTATCACCATTTGAACTAGGTTAGAGTGGATAATCACTATCCTATACCATAGATTGATGATTTATTCCATTATTTTAGGGGATCTACCTTGTTATCGAAGATCAATTTACTAAAAGGATATGAATAGATTTAGTTAAAGGATGATAATATCTCAAATAAAACTTTATAATTTCATTATGAGAATTATGAGTTTGTTGTAATTCTGGTTAGTGTGACCAATACTCTAGATATGTTTGTTGGATTGAAAAATAAAATGTTCTGTTTGCTTTTAGATTGATTTATGATGGTGTTATTGATGAAATCCTTGTGTTTTATGAGTCGTATGAGGATCATTTAGTGAATACTCAATCCATTTAGACGTTTTTCATCATCAAAAACTATTTGTGATGTATTTTAAGTATGAGTTATAGGACACAAATTTTTATTTCACTGGACATGTTGCATCTCAGTGTTTCAGGTGGTTTTATTTGGGATTTTTTAATAAAACTAAAAACACCTAGATATTTCTATATCAGTGATGGGTTTCCATGAATGTCACTACATAACTGTTTTCCAAAGGTATGAAATCACTATGGTGGTTTTTTGAGTGATGCTTCAGAATGAACATGGATCCAGAGGGTGGGAGGTGAGGCTCATCACACTGTTTTGAGTGTATTATTACATATTCTTGGACTCTCTTATAGATCTAAGTTTTATTTCATGAATCCTTCTCATATACTAGTGTATAATAGGTCACCCTTATTCCAATTATATGATCAAAAGCATATGAATGTGTAAAAGACTCTCTATATTATAGGTTTTACAAATTTATATTATAATTTTGTGATTTCTTGGTATAAATCCAAATAGATAGACTCTATAGAGTTTATCACAGTTTAGGGAGTTGGGATAAGGCATGTGAGAGGGTCTTATATATATCCCTATGATAGGAATAAAAACCCATATAGTTCAGTGACACTTAATGAGGCATGGTATATAATGTGGATCAATTTTTATATAAGTTTTCCACCTTCTTTCTATGATATTTTGATAATATTTTTGAGTAAATGATACTATAAAGTTAATTTCTTGATAATTTATTTTATTATGACAGAATTATATTTATTTTGATATTTCATTAGAATTTTCTATTTTTGGTACTTAATTGTTAAAAAAAAACTTGGTTTTTTTAATTATATTTTATGATCAAATATATTTTTGTTTATTATTTTTAATTGAAATATTAATTTTTTGAGAAATCAGGATGGTGATGGAATTGATTTATTTCATGTGATGGGTTTTAAGTTATTTAAAATTATATTTTTCGAATTTAAATATTATTTATGGTGTTAATATTATCATGTTTTTTGAGTGTTCAAATCTATTTAAATTTTTAGAAAAAATGTTAATTTAATTTAATTACGATCAAGTTTTTTAAGAGAAAAATTTTATTCAGAATGAAATGAAAATGTTTTTCTGTGTGTAACAGTGTTATTTTTTTGAAAAGTTAGCTCGTAAGATACTTTTTATGAATTCTACAAGATAATTGATTTTTGGTTGGATAGTAAGATAAATGAGACTCTCTCTGCATATTTTTTTAGAATCTACTACCTCAATGGATAAAGTTTTGTGGATACATAAGAGAATTTTACCTATTTTCATGTAAGATAATATTTATTAAAGTAATTTAATAAAACTACAAATTTGTTCTTGCATAGGATAAAATTGAAATGTCCGAATTAATTAATTTTTACCAAATCCTCTCTATAATAGAATTTCCTAGGGTGTGTGTATAAGATAATTTACCATAGGAAAATTTAACCTATGTGATTTCCCACTATAGATAGCTTATGGGGAGTGGTAATCTCTTTAGAAGACAGGTCAATGCTGAATGTGTAACGCCCCGACCCCAGCTACGCAGAGTCGGTGCATTACTTCGTAACATTGGCATGATCACAAAAGATCAAGTCTCGAAAGACCTATTAGTTTAGTAGCCTTGGAAACACTAGATACATTCATAAGTCTTACATTACATCATAAAGTGAAAAAATAATAACAAAGTCTTCATAGTCCACACTCATATCCTCTTCTGACTATCCCTGCAGGTCATTCCTAAAATACTTCTTCACATCCTGGAAAATATTAAAACATTGAAAGGGGTGAGCTCAGATGCTCAGTAAGGATAACAATATACCGGAAGCTTTCATCAATAAACATAAACATTTAAGGCAATGTATAACTAAAACAAAATCCTTTTAAACATGAACTTCAACATAATATGGCAAAAGTAAAATGAGATAATTCCATTCACTTCTTCACATGGATATTCTATTGGTCGAATAATCACATGCAATATCAATAACCACTTTCATAATGATGGAATGCATAATGCCATACTATCATAACCACGTAGCCAAGGCCTCATGCCAAGACCACAAATAAGATTTTGTTAAGGCCTCGTGCTAAGACACTAGTTTGTCTCATGAGACCTAACGATGCATCAAGGAGCTATAGCGGGCTCCACCCATCACTTATTAAGTCCAATGCATTCCTCATATGAATAGGTTTAAACATATCATAAACCATAACATAATCATATCACATAAAATATGCATAAAGGAAACATAAAATTTCCACTTTTCAATCACAAGATATAAATACAACACATTGATATAATAAAAAGACTTTCAAAACCATTTTCAATACCACAATAAAATAATATTAAAACATGATATTTATTTTTCATTTTAAAAAAAGTTATGGCTTGTAGAGGAAGCCGGAACCTAAATAATGGTCATGGCGGTGGAGAAGTCATTGTCGCCGCATACGTACGACAAGAAAAAAAATTCCTTTTTGTTGTTTAGTAAAACACTTCATATAAAAAGATTCCTTTTGAATAAACGTAAAAGTCAAAGGGGTTTATACACCGTATAAAAGAAAGTTGTGTATAATACAAAATATGCCTCAATGAAAGGAGATTGAGACGAAGACCCTTACAAAGATCATTTTTTTAAATAAAGTAGATCTATTATGTGTATTCAATATAAGTACACATAAATAAAGTACAAATACAAGACAGGACATAATAATATCATGACATAATTTGAAAGTAGGAGATTAACCCAAAGAATAGAAATTGGGTTAAGAAGTTCCCTTACCTTGCGTCCTGTCCTGACTCGACCGTTCTTTAACCTCATGAATAATAAACTAGAGTTAATTTATATTTACTTAAGAACCTTTTTCATGCTCATTATTACTTTTATATCCCTTATTACCATGTTATGAACATTATGTAATTATTTAAGTTTATAACGGTCATTTTGTCAATCTTAGGTACTTGAGTCAAAAATAAAATTCTTTTAATTACATGTTGTTCATGTGGTGATATATCCATTATATCCAGAATTATGTTCATGATGTAGATATCATATATATCATATATATCCAGTATATACATGCATTTATAATATTACATAACATTTAGAGGTAATAAATGAAATTCACCGTTCATGGAGACGGTAAGCCGTACGTACGCATGAATGCTACTTTCATTTCTATTTCGTATTTAATGGAGTGAAATCATAATTATATAAAGGTATAATATATTTCCAGTATAATATCATATATAATATCATTTACTCCATCCTTTATACATCCCACATAACGATTCACATCACTTTGAGGGGGCGGTAGTCTGCACTTCCTAAAATGAAATTATCGCGTTTACCCATAATGGAAATCATAAAGTATGCCATAAATGAGAAATACAGAAGAATAAGTTAAACATAAACATATTATATATCATATATAAATATAGTGACATCTTAATGGCCACCTTTGAAGGTGTTATATGAGTGTTGAACAATCATCGTTTCGTGAGGCAGAAATTTTCCATCCAGAGAAACTGTATGTTCTTTAACCACTAGATGTAGGTGTGTGTAAGTGTAGCTAGAATAATTATTATAACAAAATCCTAGTATATTGAGGATACTGGTGTTGTTACAAAAGAAATGAATAAAAAGACTTTAGGGGGTTGGATAAGAAAAATAAAATAAAACAACATTAGAGAAGACATTACCTCAAAATCGGGTAACTCTTTTTGATTTGAGCCAAAGGCTTCCTTGGGAAGAGTTCTGCCCAAAGTGAGGCTTATAGGAGTAATAGGGGGAAGTTGGGAGAGTATTTGGTCAGAGGTTGGCCGAGCCAAATGGCTTGAAAGTGTGAATGAGGTGGTAGAGGTGGGGGCCTTTTATAAGAGGAGAGGATGGACACTCTTGGAAAGTAAGGAAATTTTACATTATTATACAATGCTTTTCGGATTCTAAAGGTCCCACACTTATATAATTCGTGGATAAGGTGATAAGGGTTCGAAATATACCCATACAATAGTCTTTGGACAAGTTTAAGACTTGGATTGTACATTATCTTTTCATTTTATTAAAATCGTTAAATAATGAGGTCATCGCTACATCATAATGATGTCATAAATAATTTAATTTATTTAATGTCTAAAAATTATAAAAAAATACTATGATGTAGGAAATCGTTTTATATTTAAAATGAATATTTACAGTCAAAAATATTACTTGTATAACCCCATGTAAAAATTGTTTTAGTAAAACATTTCATGTTTGTGTCATTTTTTACTTTAACATTAAATAAAAGGTATTTATGTCATTTTCTAACTAAAGTGGCTCCATGGGGTCCCCAAGTTGACCCATGGATTTTCTTGGTCTTCCATGGCACATCCAATGAGGGTAGGACATGTTTCAAGCTCATCTCATATTATTAAAACATTATTTTTACCTTAAACTACACTAATTACCTCTAATCGTGATAAAGAACTTAAAAGTTACTATTCACCAAAAATAATTTTAATCTCATTGAACCATATTTTACTTCTTAACGACAACCATGTATGTCTGATTTTTGAAAATTAAATCACAGAAGTGGTAATATTTAATTTAAACGAAAAATCAGTTATTTAACTACAACTTAGTGGTTTCACTATTCATCAAAAATTGAAGTTTTTCAGAACAATGCCAAAATTTCACCCTAAGCTATAATTGATATTCTGAATTCAAAAATGATGTCTATTTTACAAAATTACAAACACATAAGTTTCATTAATTAATTTTATAAGTAATTCCCGCCGTCACAACTAATAGCGTGTTTTTAAGAAACAATATATATCAAAAGATTAACAATTGTTTATGTCCAATTTCAAAGTGAAATTAATTCTAATGAACACCATTGGATAAAATGGTAAAAATATATTCTAATTATATTTTAAAACCACTAAATAGTATAATTTATCACTATAAATTATTTTGATTAAAAAAGTTGTTTTTAAGTATTTTTCACTATTCATAAAAAATTAGAAGTTCTCAGAAAAATACCAAAAATTAAACATAGGCTAATTTCGATATTCCGAATCCAAAAATGAAGTCCATTTTGAAATATAAAATTTCTATAATTTTAAAAAGTGGTTATTACTATTCATAACGGCTACTTTGATTAGTCGCGGTGTTTTAGAACTTGAAGTTGCGTACAATGCAAGCTATTGCATTATTGAATGAGAAGCGTATCGTGGAAGCTCGGGGTATTACAGAATGAGTCCAAGACACTTATGAAATTTCAATGTTGTTAAATCATGAGGCTAGGAAAAGCAAAGAGGAGAGTGAGGAAGCTGAGCATGATGCTCAATTTGGGAGGCCAAACAAACTTTTAAGTATGTTGAATAAAATAGAACACACATGTTTGATGATGTATGACTAAAGAAAAATCTTAGTTGAAAAATTCAGGCTGCTTGAGATTTGAAGAGTTTTAAATTGGTTGTTTTGGTGTTGAAGACCTTCATTGAGGTATTTCACTAGAAATAAGATCATTTTGATCTAATAAATATCTCTATCAATAAAAATGAAAAATTAAGAAATGATATGTTCAATGATGAAAGAACAAGGTTTATTTGTTTTAAAATGTTTCTAAAGTGTGATTGGGCATCAATTATTATTATTTTTTATTATGTGATTACCAATGGTTCAGGTTTACAGAATAAGACAAACACATGTCAAGAAAAGGTTTCTACTGTTGATTTGGTAATGTTGAGATTTTATCCAAGGGGAAATAATGTAAACGATGAATTTAAATAATTTATTTGTGGGGTTTTGTTCATAATGTGATAATGATTGCTATGGTTTCCTCAACGCCTCTATTACTATGGTTTTTTCATTACAAAAGGGTGCATGTAATGTGTTCGATATTTTTTTGGAGTGATTATGAGGAGTTGGTCTTCATCCAAACAAGGTGATTTATTTTTGAGTGATTTTTATCAGATGATATGGTTAAATGCTTGGATTTCAACATCGATGTCTATTGAACAAAACACACTAGTTTTCCTGTATTTGAGAGATTTTTTTTATGAAAAAATGGATAATAAGATCTCTAGTTTCTATATTTTATATTTTTTTGTAACTAGAAGAGAAAATAAAAGAAAAATATATAGTTCAAGGTTTATTAAATTATTAGTGATAGTAGGAAGAATGCGTGAAGAATTTAAGAGTGTACCAGTTCACACTTAGCTAAAATAACATGAAAATAATTAATTAACTACAAAATGAATGTTACTTTTACATGAATATTTATATTAAGGAGATGAAGGACTAACCAAAGGCTTCCATTTATACTTTTATGTTGTAAAAAAATTTTAATCCGATAAAATAAAATCCGGTTTATTATTTCTATAATATTGGAATAAGAGGTATTGATTGGGGATACAAAAATATTTTTCTAGAGACTTCCAGAGTGGATCCAGAGCGGAGCGTGGGCAGGAGAAGAAGGTAATGAAAGAGCTCATTCTTGAGAAGAATATTAAGGTAAGAATTCATGTATGATTATTATTTTTTCATTATTATGTTATTGTTATGTAAATATTTGGCTGTTAAATCATTAATTGAATTTTCTATACTATTTGAGTGGGGAAACTAAATTATTTTCATTTATATTTTTTTTATATTCATTTTGTAGTCAAATTAAATTAAAATCAGCTTCTTGATTTTAGTAATTGAATGAATTTGAACATGATAAATTTTAGAATTAGCTGACTATTAGAAATTCTAATCGATAAATATTTTAATTACATGTTTTTGATAATTTATTTTTATTATAATTTCTAAATTTAAGACAAACATTAACAGAAAAGTCACAATTTCCATCAAATTTGATCCTTACTCACTCTCTTATTGTTTGTTTTCATTAATCTATTTTCTCTTTAATATATTAAAATCATCACATGCTTCCCAAATGTTTTTCCTGAAAATATTTTTCATCACTATTTAATGTATTCTCATGTTTTTGTTTTATTTTTTTATTTTTTTCTTAGAATTTACTCTATTTATTTCCTTGTAGATTTTATACCTTACTCAATATTATATATTTGTTTATAATTTTCAAATTTGATATATTAAAGGACATATCCATAAAATTTTTATTTTCATTTCTACGTAATAGTTCACACATCTAAGAGAAAAAATATTAAGAACACACAAAAAATATAGAAAATATTTTGGTAAAAAATATAAATAAAAAATCTTTTTGAAAAAACTAAATCTATTGTGTGTTTTTAATTGATTTTTAATTTCAAACTATTTCATTTACACAATATGTACTTATAAATATGTAGATCCAATATAACCTAAAATTGATGAACAATTAAGGGATCTAATAAAATATAAATTTAAAATAGAAAATTTGGGAGAGATAGTTTTTAAATTTAATAGGAATAATATTAAACCAGAAATTATTAAAAAAAATGATGAATGACCTAGGATGAGGTACTATCAACTTACTCTAGTTTCAGGTAACAATTAATCCATTTTACTTCAACATAGGTATTAAAATGATGATTTTAAATAATCCAACATTCACTACTTCATGCATATAGTGTAATTTAAAATGAGGACTCAATAGTCCACATTAGGGTTTTTTATGATATAGTGAAACATATTCCATTATAAGGGCTAAGTGAGAATGATTTGATGATGATAGTTTTTACTTTTCTATGAAAAAGAAATGGAAGGAATCATTTTTATCTCCTGATGAAAATAATTTTAAAACGTGGGAACAATTGTATGACCACTTTGTTATGAAATTGTATCAAAAAATATTAAAAGGAGAACTGAAAAGTATTTTTTTTCAAGATGATGAAGTGTCCTTATTTGAGGATTATTATAGGTTTACAGAACTTCATTAGTAGTGTAATCATCACTAACTCCATTTACACCTACTGGGGTATTCATTTTATGATGTGTTTACACCTTTTCATTAGAACTTAGTTGATCAATTCACTAGAGGAAATTACATTGAAAAAACTATAGAAGATATTAATAATTTTTTCATCACTTTAGCTTTTATTCACTTCACAAAAATTCAAGGAGATAAAGAGTGAATAGAGAGAATATAACACTACATCAAGGGTTGAAATTAATTCACAACTAGCTGAAATAAAAGACCCACCCTAGACCCTTAAGAACCAAAATTTCAAGCCAAGTTCTAATCAAGTGGTCTTCCAAAACCAGAATCAAACACTTGGTGGAAATCTCAATAGTTTGGTATGATTGGATACTCAAGCGAATGTTTTTAAGACTTTGAAATGCCATAAAAAATAATAGAAGATTCCAATTTTGAAGGATATGATCCTAGGATTAAAATAAGATAATATCCATTTTCAAACAATTATAATCCTAGATAAAAGAACAATCACTATTTAACTTGGAAGGAATAAGTAATTCTTGGAAAATAATAATCCAATAGTTTTAAAAATATTCCAAGACCACAATTTCAAATTCAACCTTTGGAAATGTCCTCTAATTCTCAAGAGGAAGTGTGGGGTATGTTTTAAATTTTTTTAAGTCACTTTTATTCAAATAATACTATACATTATTAAAAAAAATAATGAAATTGTTGATTAATAAATAACCTTGATCTGAAAATAGGCCAATTGGATAGAAACATAACATCAAGAGATAAATTAAATGTTATAAGAATAGCTAAAACAAACACTAGGAATAGTAAATTGGTGGTGGCTATCATGAGTGGTTGGAAAACATAATACAAAGTTAAAGATGATCCTAGGAATGATCAAACTAAAAATCTCAACAATAAAATCATAGAAACATCGAATCTAGACAACACTATTGAAACTCAAGTAAATCTATACATTCCACATGAAAAAAATAATAAAAAAAACTAAAATGAAAAATAATACAGTTATAGAAAATTTTGTAGAATAAATTGGAGAAAAAAATTATATTCTTAGGAATTTTTACCCAAAAATCCAATTCTATAAAAGATTTAAATTCAAAGATAACAAATGAAAACTACTATAATTCCCTAGGATTCTATACAATATTCAAGTGAACATCCCTTTAATCCAATATTTAATTCATATTTAATCATATCTTAAATCTCTCAACAGAATTGTTAAAAAAAATAAAACACTAGAGGAGTTCACTACTTATGGCCTCACTGAAGAGTGCAATACTATTATTTAGAAACAAAATCCCACTAAAAATGAATATCCAAGTAGTTTTATCATTCCTTTCACCTTGTGAAATAGTGTTCAATTGAATTGATTTTGTGGACTTGGTGATAAAATAAATTTTCTTCTTTCATATCTATTTAAATAGTTGGAATTATGAGGATTATAACCCTCCACTATGATTTTATAATATAATAACTGATATTTCACACATCCCATAAGAAGACTAGATGACAGACTTGTATGAGTTGGTAATATGTTATTACCTAATAACTTTATAGTTATAGATATGAAGTGTGACATAGAAGAACCAATATTTCTTGGTAGGCCCTTCATAGCCACTAGAGGGGCTGTTATCATTTTGGGAAAGGGTAGTATGATTTTCATGTTTTGGTGTATAAGATGAAGAGTTCATGTATTTAAAATTTTTAAGTAATGAATATTCAAAGAGAGATAATATAGAGTTGATATGTTAGAGGTTTATAAATCATTAAATCATTAGGAAGATTTTTTTGAGCAACTATTAACTAAAGAAACTTTTATAGATGATAAGAATAAATATTTCCAACATTTCAAAAGTGTTAAAAATCAAAATCTATGTAATATTTTAGATCTATATGAGAACACTATTCCAACCTTTGAGAGCTATTTAGAAGATGAATTTTATATTTGTAATCTTAGTGATGTTACAGGAGGCCTTGAGTTTAGTGACCCATAATTTTTATAAATAAATATTACATATTATTAGATGATTATTAAATACATAATTTTATGATCCATGCTAGAACTATAAAATTTTAGTGTCTTTGGGAACTAGGATACATAAAAAAATGGTACATCAAATATCTACCTAATCTCCCATAATGTTATTTTCACATTATACCCCAATTTGACACACCCAACTAAAAACTATTCTTCAGAACATGGGGAAAATAAATATAAGAATGGTTGAGCTCAGATGCCTATTAAGGGTAAACATATTAGCTATCAATCTATGATCATATGAAATCTTAAGATATTCATAATGGAATGTGATCATGATAAAATATTATACCCAATTTTCATTATTTCAAAAACATGATTCATATAATAACACTTTATAATTTCAAAATTCATGGATCATATGAATGAGGAATCATTATAAATCAGTCACAAGCTATGATTTTAAATCATAAATATAAAAAAAAACGTCAAAATTGTGTGGAAATATCATAGGAGTATAAACCATATTTTATTCAAGTATAACTAATAAGACCATAATATCATGCTGAATCAATCGTCACCACCGATTTCCCATATCATAGTGGACCAGAAAACACCACCCATTTCACATATCACAGTGAATCAAGAAACCCTACCTACTTTAGATAGTGTATCAATCACATCAACTCATTTCCCATAATTATCTCGTCAAATATAAGGATTTACCCAATTAATTAGAGGTATTTAATGTAACCTTCTAACACATAATTAATAACATTTATATTTGTTCCATAATATCATAAAACTGTTATAATTTCAAAAAATTATAACCCATATAAAAGAAACATGTTTCAAAAACATTTCTTCATTTCATAAAAGCATAACCTATTGGAAATGAATGGGTTTTGAAAACATATAATCATCATAAAAATAAAACATCTATATAAATAATAATGATGTTATCATTGGATCACATCCCCATTGAATCATAATTAACATCAAAGGATGTTATAATAAATGAAAAATGTTCCCCAAATATCACTGGAGTATTTCTTGAGTAAAATAACCTTTTCATTTTGAAACCAATAATTTAAAATTTTTAAAAATAAAAACTATTATGTAAAGAATTTTATTTTAAATTAACATTTAAAACTTTTAATTTAATCTTAAATTAATTGATTTTTCATAATTTTAGGAATCCTTTTTCATGTCGTAGTCATTACAATAAAGATTTTGTTATCTTATTTGGTAAAAAGTATCTCATTCAAAAAAATACAAGAATAAAATTTTTAAACATTTTTATAAAAATAAAAAAATGGCTAAAAATTAATTTAAAAAATCATTAAATAATATCTAATAACATTGTAAAAAACATTTTTGAAAACATTTATGTGAAATAAAAAGGTATTCCGACTGAAAGGGGATAAATAAGGCCAACCTTTCTTTAAAAAAGTTTCTAAACTATTTTTGAGTAACAATGATAGGAAAATGGCAAAAAATATAAAAAATACATAAATTACTGTATGATAATAAAAATTAAATGTTTTTATTAGATAATTATCATATAGTTTCCTTTATATAAATTTAAGCCTAAATAATCCCTACTAAATCGAGATTGAAACATAAGTCCCTTAGCAATTTGGAAATTTTTTAATCATAAGTAATATAAAATAGTGACATCAAATAAAACATTATGTATCATGAAAATAATTAGATTCATGATATAAAATTTCAAAGGGTATGTATATACACCTTATAAAATATGATAGGTTCATAACATAACATATGTACCAATAAACAATTCGAGACAATAAGCCTTTACCTCTTTGGGAATCTCTGGATCAAAATCTCATGAAATAGAGAACCTTATATGTATTTTTAAATCCCAATGATTTTCATGATAAGAATAATAAAATAAAATCATAGTCAATATATACACTACAAAAAGGAAACAATTAGTGAATATGGTTTATGTCTCACAGAAATAAAAGTGAGATGGGAAACCTTTACCACAAGTTTTATTTGGATTAGTATGTGTTCAAAACTTCTATATAATAAATAAATAATTTTTTATATCTATATTATAGATCTATTTTAATATATATTATACCTTATATAATTTTCTTATGAAATCTTATCAACTATTTATTAATAAATGTTTATTAAAATAAATATCCTCGTGTTCATTGTTTCATTTTTCATGCATACTTTGATTTGGAAGTTATAATACATGTACATTGACCATGATCACATCATATATAAAATTTTAATAATGATATAAATATTATATATCCTCATTATATTCATATTTATAACAATTCATATAATTTGGTGATGAAAAATGAATTGCATCACTACATAGAGACAATAGTTCATACATACACACAAGTGATGTTTTTACACTTTTTGATGGATGGAATGGAATAAAGGATAATGATAATTAAAATTTATAGAATAATAATTATATAATAGATATCATATATATTCATTAAATATATCATTATTTCTATCCATGTAAAAGGTAAATGAAAAAAAATCATATCCCTTTGTGGAGGTGGTAATCCATATATATGCATGAAAGTCGTTATCTATTTCCAACAGATCATAAGGTAAGAAGGTTGATATGATATAATAATTCAATAGGAATAATTATACTATAAATATAATATATAAAAATTAACTCTTTAATAAAAACTGATTATGAATTTTTGTGATGGAAAATGAATCATATTGCCACATGGAGGCGATAGTCCACACATACACATGAATGATACTTTCATTTACCATTTGTTAGAGAATAGGGTAGATAATGGTGGTTAAATAATATTAATAACATTTTATATTATTAAGGTAACTATTTATATTATTTAGTGAAGATCAAGAAAGATTTAGAGGATGTTAAAAGAATAATTTGAAAGAGGTTGGGTCAGATGATTACCTCTTCTTTACCAAAACTCCCTTAAATCCCTTATTAAGGGCCCTTGTAATGGTATTTTAAGAAGAAAAAACATCTAATTAATGTAAAGGGAATTAAGTAAGAAAAATGGTCAGGTTTTTGTAAAAATATATGGCCAAATGTGGTGTAAAGAAGAGGAAGTAATGGTTTCATTTTATAAGGGAGGGAAGTGGCACTCTTATTATATTTCAAAACATTAAAATATTATAAAGTCACATAAATAGAAACATGGTTCAAAACTGGATTAATTTTAAATTAAATATTATTAAATTTAAAATAAAACTAATCTAATGGGATTTATAAAAGTTTTTAGGTCATTTAAACCCTTATCTCTTTTGTTTAACTCTCTATTAATCCATTTTTTCCTTTACCAATGTAACAGATTTTTTAATCACTAAGGTTTATAAATTTACTTATAAGTTAAAAATTAGAACAAATGGTAGATGGATGAAAATTTTCACAATATATCATCCTATTTTACATATTTTAGTATTTTAATGCTTTTTCATAATTTAAAAAAGTTTTATTAACATAAAAAATCATTAATATAATTTTGGGACTATTTATTTAATTTGAAGAAAAATATTGGAATAAAAAAAATTATATGAAATATATACCATTTTCTCATCAATAATAAATTATAATTAACCATTAAATTAAATTCACACCATAATTCATCCAAAAAATATTACTTTTTATGCTTTTAAAATCATTTACTTTCATTCTACTACTTCTTGCACAAGTACTATGTTAGCATTGTTTAATAATTTAAGGAAATTATACCATCACTAAAAAGTAAAAATAAACTACCATGATAAAAATAAGTTAATAATGTTAAAAATATTTTTTTAAATCCATTAATTACATCTTCATACCCCTATGTGAACATATAATAGATATTAAGTGAAAGAGAGTGAAATTTTGGAATTTTCTTTACTTAAAATAATTTAAATTTAATTATCAAAGGAAATTGGAAAAAATGAAATGTATTAGAACTTAGTTTTCATTTGGTATAAGTAATATCATAAATTTAAATAATTTAAGTTTTGGGGTTCATTTTGGGACATTATCTATGAGTTTTAACTCTATTTTACCCATTTTACCCTTATCGAGGTGACAGTTATTTATCATGATTACTATTTATAATGATAAAAAATAAAAGGTACCTATTTACACAATTTTAACCCGCTATTCCAAATATGAAATCATTTTTTTCAATATCAAATGTATATAGGTGTAATAAATTAATTTTATTACAAATTCATACAATGAAGCAAAAAAGCAGTTAAAAAAATGTATTTTAAAGATAACAATTTACTTCTTTCAAAACAAAGAATATTTATAATTAAAATAGTATTAATTATAATATTATAAATCAAATATATCATATTTAAATTTAATACCAAATACAAAACATAATTATAACTTTATGTTACTTGATTTAATGAAAATAAATGATAGTGTTTGAAAAGTTAGTATTTTCACTATTCACTAAAAATCATTCATTTTTAAAAATGACCAAAATTTCACCCTAAGATAATTGTTGATGTGATTATTAAAAAAATATATTAGTTTAACAAAATATAATTCTAAAATGTGGTAGAAATTAGTTATAATTTCTACACCGAAAATACAAGGAATTGTTTTTGAAGAAAAGACATTTCGAAGTACAAAATGACTTCAATAAAAATTGAGTGCTTATTTCATAATAATTAATAAAGAAATTTTTATTGAGTAAGACCATTATAAATATATTTCATCATATGTTTACTCATATTCATACTCACTAATTCAATGGTTGAGTTATAATAGTCTAATTTAAATAATAATATTTTTATAATATATCTCAATTCACTTAAAGCTCGTTGATGTGTGTTAGGAAATCTATCAAGCTTATTATTATTTTAAACTATTTTTTGAGTTTCTAAATTCTACAAATTAAATAAATAATTCCATTATAATATTATCGTAATCATCATTGGTTCAATATTTGAAAATACCTTCATTGAAAATCCACAACTTATAGAGGAATAATAAAACTTCCTTTGAAAAAGGGAAGTGTGAAGTGTAAAGGTTTCCAGAAATAAAACATAAGAAGGTTGATAAATATTGAGAAAATTTGTGGGAAGTTAAAATATAAACATGGAGTATAAATTAAAATCTAAGTACTAATAGATAGTGATAGAGAACATGGTCATGAGAAAGTTAATACCACAAAACCATGAATCAGTGAGTGGTTAAAAGACTATCAATTCATCAGAAATGAAGGTAAAAGGTTAAAATTTTTATTTCAAGATTATTTTCCTAAGGTTTATGTATTATTTTAATATCAATATATAGAAAATTAGAAAATATAGTGACCATATTTCTTTCCGTTACATAAGAAAAATTTCATCATTTGTTTATCCTATGATAAATTTACACTCATCTCTTACCCTAATAAATGAATATTCAAAATAAATTTTTATGCCTGAAGTACTAAAATTAAATTTAAATGTATCATAATATACAAAAAATAATGAATATTAATTTATTATAACTCTAAATATTTACCAAAAACAAAATGGTTCACACAAGTTATACAATATGGATAAATATAAAAAATTAATTTCTAAAATCGTAATAATAACACCCAAAGTTCAACTTTTTCGATTCCATAAATATTTGACATCAAGTATCCTTCAAATAATAAATGACCAAAGTCAAAATAAAAAATTCTAAATTATTTCATCACATTATTTTTTATGATCAAATTTAACATTTATCTTGAGAAAAGAGAAAGAAGCTCCTAATGTCACAATCTAAACATGTGAATACCTTGATCATATATTCTCCTAAAACATGATAATAACGTTAATCATCATAAAACCTTAACAAAAATCTTCCAAAAACTAACTGTATACTTATTCCTAGAATAAAATCATAGAATATTTAATATATTATACAAATTTAAAATTTCAATAAACTTCATCATAATTGAATTTGGCAATAACCAATCAATTAAAAGGTCATCAATACTATCCAATTGACTTCATAATTTCTTTATTATCCCAAATAAATATATTTATCACAAAATTAGTCACATATTAAGGGTTATCTACACCACAATTTTTTATTTTTCAAAAAATATCACTATACAACTAAATTAATTTTCTAGGTTATGAGTACCATTTAAAAAATGTTTGAAAATCCTTAAATAAAAATTACATTAGAAAACATTCTTAACAACTTAATGATTCTTATAACCAGATTATCATTGTTAAAAAACTTCTAAAATATAATCATCAAATCCCATACATAAAAAAATCCAACCCTTCAACTCAAACTATTGGAATATCATTAGATCTTCCTTAGTATAGGAGTTAACCCTTGGATTAGGGAATTGAATTAGGTAATTCCCAAGTTCCCAACACATATGAAATTGAACTATAAATGGTACCTTAGGATGAATATAATTCTTCACAATAAAACACATCGTTTATCATTATAAGTTAATTTATCTATTCCATTATTTTGTACACATAAAACATATTACCATTTATTTGAGACATTTAATTGGGTGCTTGTTCACATGTTCTAGACATATAGATAGATGAATATTATTTCCTTTATGGTCTTCATCAATTGAAGTTCCAAAAAACACAATTTTTCTCCTATTAGGTGAGACATGAATCTCACCCAACTTTATTTTTTTAATTATAAAAAATTATTGCTAATTGTCCAAAATTTCAAGTTTTCATATTCCATATCATGTTTAATTTGGTTAATCATAAGGAAAATCATTTAATTATCCATCACATTCAGTATTAACAAAGTTATTTCAGGTTTTATCCCCTGACTAAAAACAAAAATCATATTTTGAACATCAATAATCATATTTGAAAACCATATAATCCTTAATAATCATTCATAGGATGTCAAAATCATGACACCTTATTTTTAATCTATAAAACCTTAGGTTTGTACTAGGAAATCCATGATCATAATATATTGAAATCATTTATAATGTTTTATAAATAAAATGTGAATTAACCAAAGCATATCCCCCAAGAGTTTTAAAATAGGATTATAGTAAAGGCCCATTCACCTTGCACTAGATTAATGTCTAAGATATAATTGAACAAAAAATTTCAAGGTTATTACCCCTAGATGCATATTTTTTAAAACCACATCAACTTTTAGTATCCATACATGGATTTATTATTAGGAAATCCTTAGAATCTCAATTTTACCAAAGTTATAGGATGATATCCTATACTTACACTTATCCATATATTTGTCACCACATGTTGCTAACCATAATATAAAAATATTAACGAAACCCTTTTATAATACAAAATTTAGTGTCCCATACTTTTTGTACACAAATACTACATCTTATTAGATGAATATTAAATAAATAACATTATGTTCCATTCCAAAACTACAAAATTTTAGTTTCCTTATAAGATAGTATAAATAAACAACTAATACATAAAATATTTGCATCGTCTTCCATTATTTCTTACTTATATTATACCCTTATTTGACATACCATACTTAAAAATTTTCTTCATTACACTGGAAAAGGTAACATAAGATAGGGTGAGCTCAAATGCTGAGAAACGTTAAATATATGAGATATCATTCATTGATCATATACTAGCATAATATAGGAATAAGGGTAGAAGATCATTTTCAAATATCATACCAAATTTTCTATCAATCATAAACACAAGTCACGGAATAACACATTATCATATCAAAAGAAATGAATCATAAGAGTGAGGAATCATCATTAATCAATCATGAGACACAAGTTCAAATACTAGGAATAAAAGCACGTTAAAAGAGTGTGGCACCATAACAGGAATATAAACCACATCATATGTCATGTTTAACTACCCAGAAAATCATACCAAAGAAAATCAGGCATCACCACCTATTTCCCATATCATAATAGATTAGTAATAAACACCTATTTTCCATATCATAGTGGATATGGCATCCCTACCAATTTCATATAGTGGATCAATCACATTAACTTGTTTCTAAAAATTATCTCATGAGATATAAGGTTTTAACTAATTAATTTTAGGGGTTTAATTGTCCAAAAAGTCATATAATGAAAAAAATACATATGTGTGTCTCAATATCATAAAATATTTATCTCTTCGTCAAATCATATCCCCTAGAAAATTAATAGGCTTCGTAAAAATATTTCATCATTTCATCATAGCATAATCTATGGGAAATGAATAGGTTTTGTAAAAATATCATCATAATAATCATGAAACATACATAGAATGAATAATGATGGTGTCATTGGATCATATACCTAGTAAATAATAAGTAACATCAAATGATTTTTTTTTCATATATGAAAAGTGACTTTAAAATATCCCTGGAATATTTATTAAGGAAAATATTCTTTTCAATTTGAAACTATATATTTAAAATCTAATAATATCCAAAATAGAAAAAATTTTCCATAAAAATAGCCATGAAATATTTCAATGGATTCTTGAAATTGTTGAGTTTTTATAAGAGCAGGAAATCCCGTTCATGCAGTAATCATTAAAAAAATATTATATTCAGATATTTAGTAATAATAACACATTTATAAAATGAAAAAAAGATCCTTTTTAATACATTTTTAAATTGTAAAACATGGTTAAAAACAACATTAAAGAATAATTGAAAAATAGAAAAAATATTCATGATTTTTTTATTGAAAAATGTATTTGGAAGGAAAAAGTTTTTCATTCAAAATAAGAGAAATAAGGATGATTTTTTATAAAAACTTTTTTCTGAAACATTTTGAGTGAAAAAGGGTTGAAATTGGTACAAAAACATAAAAATTACAAAAATAACCAAAGGATACAAAAAATTAAATGGATTTATCTAATAAGGATCATATAATTTCCTCAACTGAAATTCAAGCATAACCAATCCCGATTAAAATGTGGCTAAAACATAAATCCCTTACCACTTTGGTAACTTTTGAATCATAATACTAATGAAAGAGTAAATCCAAATGATACGTTAAATATTTTCAAAAAGTATATTCATGATATAAAATGTGAAATGGGATATATATACACCTCATAAAAGAATATAGGTTCATAACCTATATCCCAAAAAGATAATTTGAGATAATAAACCCACAACGCTTTGGGAATCATCGAATAAAAACCTCATAAAAGAGAGAACTGTAGATGGATTTTTAAATTACCATAATTTTTATGGGAATCATTATAAAATAAATTCACAAGTTTTATATACACCAAAAAAAGAAACAAGTAGTGAATGTGGCATATGTCTTATAGAAATAAAAGCGGCATGGGAAACCTTTACCTCATGTATTGTCTTACTTTGTATGAACCCAAATATCATGTATAAAAAATATATATTTTATTATTATTATAATATTTAACCGTGTTCATATATATCATACAATATATGATCTATGTATAACATCTTATCACCTATTTATCAACAATTCTTTATTAAGATCATTGTTCAAGGTGATCATTATTTCATTTTTCATGCATGTTCTGATTTGGTAGTTCTGGTCCTTGTAAATTGATCATATTAATATAATATATATAATTTTAGTCATGATATAAATATAATATGTACTCTTTATATACATATTTACAAATTTTTAGACAAAGTGGTGATGTAAAATGAATTATATCACTACGTAGAGATGGTAATACATATGCATGCACAAGCAATGTTTTTACACTTTTTAAAAAATGGAATGAGATAAATGTAAATGATAATTAAACATAAAGGAATAATTATTATATAGTATGCATTTAATAAATCTATCTGAATTACTATACACATATATGGTAAATGAAAAATGAATCACATTTCTTAGTGGAGGGGTAGTACACATGTGTGCTTGATCAAAATTATCACTTTCCAATGAATCATAAGGTAAGAAGGTATGAAATATATTTTAATTACATAATAATAATTATATAGTAGATATAATATATAAATATTAATTCAATCATAACAACCAAACATGAATTATGGTGATGGAAAATGAATCATATCACTACGTGGAGGCAGTAGTTCACACATATGCATGAGCGATACTTTTATTTATTATTTATTAGAAAAGAGGGTGGATAATAATGATTCCATACCTGAATGGCCCGAATTCCATTTTTTTATTGAATTTTGATAACCCCCATTTCAAGGGATGAGGGGGAACCCTTACAAGGCCCATTGGATTTAGAGATTATATTTCGTATAGGATTGAAGACATTACAGGACCCATAGGTCCTAAAGAAATTATACAGAGTATGAATACTTGAAACTGTCCCTCCCCAGCATCTATATCGTGATCATATCTCCACCTTTTCATGGATGTTCGGCTAGCTGTCTTGTACAGAGATTCATATTCCTGGTACCGATGGAAATTATATACCCTCTCATTATTCCAAATCCGTTAGCCCTACTCTAGTGAATTCATCATGTTATTGAAACCTCCTCTAGAGCTAGTTCCTTGTATAATGTGTTTGGGAATCTGTATAACAGATGGCCCTGAAGGCCTTGAGGTGGATTGAAGGTCCTGAGGTGGCCCGAAGGCCTTAAAGGTGTCTCAAAATCCTTACTAACCCAATGTCCCGGGTGGCCTAAGGGCCTTAAATACTCCAAGCACACACAGGTGGCCCCAGGTGAATAATCCTAGATGCTACAATACCAAAAAATACCTACTACAGTACCCACATAGTACTGCTATAGTTCCTGCTACAATACTACTACGGTACTGCTGAAGCACTATTACAATGCCCTAGAAATATGACTCTTCCTTCTATAGAACCGTTTCTTTGGTTTACCTCATTTAGTTCACTTCTTAAGGAGCATTATAATGGAATTTTAAGAATACCAAAAACTATAATTCATTTATAGGGAAGTTTATAAGTAAAATGGATGTGTTTTTGTTGAACTATAGGACTAAATGTCGTGTAAAGGGGAAAAAGGAGGGATCTCCTTTTATAAGTTAGGTAATGTCACTCTTTCAATTTTTCAGAACAATAAAACATTATATAGTTACATTTATATAAAAGTGTTTAAAAATTGGATTAATTAAGAATAAAAGATGTTTTAGGATCAAAATAAACTCATAAAATAGGATTTGGGCAAGTTTTTAGGTCATTTAAACTCCTATCTATTTAGTTTAACCCCTGTTAATACTTTTTATCTTTAATTGTGGCCACGCATTAGTCAACCATTAAGGGTTAAAAATTTACTTATAAGGTAAATATTGGCATGAAAATTATAAATTCATGAAATTTTATACCATATATCATCACCCTTATCCTATTTAAATATTTTTATGGTTTTAAAATTATTTATTAAAATATTATTAACAAAAAATATTATTAATGTCATTTTGTGACTATTTATTTATTTGAATCTGAAGTTAGGAAGGTATAAATTAATTTCAAATATATACCATATAATAATCACTTATACATCATAATTACACTTAAAATTTGAGTCAAACAACAATTCAACCATTTTTTTAATTCTCTTGTTCTTAAACCATTTAATTTGGTTTTTCTATTACCTCCAAAAGTACTATGTTAGAATTGTATATGAAATTAAGGTAATTTTACTATAACTATAAATTAAAGATAAATTACCATTATAAAAATAAATTAACCACAAAAAATATAAAACATTATATTTATTTTTGAAATATTCTTATCCTTATGTGAATATATAAGAGATATTAAAAGCAGGAGAGTGACATTTTGGAATTTTCATTACTTCAAATAATATATATCATTATCAAAGAAAAATGACTCTGAAATTATGTATAATAAAATTTAGGATTTATAAGGTTAAATTAATCTCATAAAATGAAATAAATACAAGTGTATGTTTGATTTTTAGACCCCATCTAATAGTTTTTAACATGTTTTACCAATTTTACCCTTACTGAGTTGACCAATATTTACTATGTTTACTATTCATAATGACCAAGAATAAAAGGGACCTATTTAACAAATTTTAACTTATTGATTCAATATATGATATTAATTTTTCTGTATTCAATCTATAAATGTGGAAGAAATCATTTTTAATATAAATTAATAAAATTTAATGATTTTTTAGAAAAATGAGTTTTTAAGTATAAAAATTAATTTATATAAAAATCATGAATATTATTGATTAAAATGGAATTAATTATGTTATTATAAATCAAATAGTTAATGTGATAAGGCTATATCGAATTATTTTAATTTTATGTGGTAAGGAACCTAAGAAAAATGTTCCTATAAATGGTTGGTAAGGGACTTATGGAGGATTGACCCTTTTTTTTCATCATGCTTGTTAGAAACTAAATATGAGAAAGTATGGATTATCTATATATCAACATCCGAGGTATCAATTTTTTGGATATGGTAATCTCTCCTTATACTCTTATACATATGGAGGTCCTAATCTCTTCAAATAGGAGGTATCTAGCTCAGGTTGGGGCTTAAACCAAAATAGGGTCCCATATATGGGTACGAAGAGGAGAATATTTATTCGTGAAAAAATAAGGAACCCATAGGAGTATCAGGACTCAAGGTTTATAAAGAAATAATGAGGATTATATGTACTAAATGTATATGAGGAAACCAATAGGAGTATATTGACTCAAGGTATATGAAGAAACCAATAAGACCATATTAACTCAAAGTATATTTTTCCACATTATACTCATCACATAAGAGAAGTGGTATGTTTGAGGGTGTTGGTACTAAAACCTAAGGAGGAATATTCTATATTACACAATAATAATAATGAAATAAATTTTAGTTTTAGTGAAAAAATATAAGGTCATACATGAGGACTGGTCCATGCAGTTTAACATCTTATGATTAGGATGTTCACTACATAGTTTAGAGTCATGCAACTAGAACTAAGAAAATGTGATCCCTACAATGAATCTCAATTATGAAAACAAAACAATAAAATAAACCTCTATTCCATGGTTGTTCATTCTTAGTTTTATAAAAAAGATACAGAAGGTCAATTTTATTCTTTTAGAGTGGCTAATAAGGCATTCAATGGGGATTATGCATTGGTTCTTACCTTTGAGATAAATTTGGGCCTTACACCTTGGAGGAGGACCATAAATGATAATCAGGAATATTATGACCTATAAAGTTTATTTTATGTTGTATACACTTGTATACATCCAGAAGATACATGGAAAAGAATGTGACTTCGGCAAAGTTATGGTTTTCGGGCTTGCACATAGTAGGAGGAACATAGATGATAAGTAAGAGACGTATCTCCAATCATGGTATTTTAGGAAACCAAGAGGAGTATCTTGATTCAAGGTAGATGTGGTAACCAAGAGTAGTATCTTAACTCATTCAATTTTCTATAATCAATATTGTGGTTACATAAATTGTAACAAAAAATACATTCAACTTGGTGTTAAATGTATTCCGAGTGACTCTTGATTTTTCATTGGGGTTTATGATGAAAGTGAACAAACTGGTCCAAAGGCCCATAACCATATCATATCACTTATTCAGACTTGGGGTGTAGGAAAAAAATCCACCCATGGTATAGACCTATTGGATTATTCAAAAAATGTGAATTCTTAATGGATAATATCCTTACATAGAAGCCTTGCATAACAATTTGTGAAGGGGTTTACACAATGCATTCACGTAGCACTTCATTAGTGGCCTTAAATATAGTTTATATTCATAGGGGTGTTCACATAGGGATAAAAACATAGTGATTTGTGAAGGGATTCAATAAATTTCCTTCATTAAGGGTTTTACAAGTTCTTCTTTGCGAAGGGCCTTTTCCAAGTCTGCTTTGCAAGGTGACTTCATGGAATTTCTTCATGAAGGGAATTTGTGAGATAGATTCACAAAGTCCATATCTCTAGTCTAGACATGTAATTTAATTTAGGGTCTTTTAATGTATATATCTCCTATATTACCTTTATTCCATGAGTCACCCCTCATTTAGAGAAGGTATGAGGTATTTATATGAAACCCTAGCTAATCATTTTCTAGAAATGGGTCCCCACATGGAATATTGGAAAGGGAGAAACATGGTGTGATTAAATGCTTCATGAGAGGTTAAAAAGGATAAATTTTCACTAAAGATGTGTTTTCATTATTGGAGTCTAGAATTTTCACAAATAATCCATGTAACAGGTTAAAAACACCATATGAGTGTTGCAAAAAATAACGCTTCAAGGAACGAAGGCTGATTCATGAAGAATTTGAATTTCTTCATAATGAAATTACCATGGTTTTTAAAATTACATATTTTAAAAATATATAAAATGATAATTGTATGTGGGAGGTCCCAAAAGGCCTCCTTCTGACTATAAATTACTTCTCTTTGTGGGAGTAAATATGTTTTGTGAAGTATTTGAGTTATATAAAAAGGCATTTGAGTTAATTAAAAAAGGGACCAAATTGTTTTGAGGACTGAGAGAAGTGATTTGTGAAAAGAGTGAAATGATTCATGGGAATTTTCCTTTTCTAATTTTTATTGATGTTGAAATTAATCCCAATATAAAAAGAATACAACTTTTGATTTGTAAGTCTATTTTTGGCTTCATGAGTAGTCAAATTTAATTCTAAAATGTAAAATACATCCTATTCTATGTTTTATAATACCTAGTAGGATGTCATATGAGATTAAATAATACCTCAAAAACCTTAAATTTTTTTAAAGCTTTGAAACCCTTTTTATTAGCAATGTGTGTAATAAGAAATCTACCCAGAGAGGTTGGTTCTCACCCCCAAATCACTATAATGGGAAACATTTATAAGGAATATCCATCACTTGGTGTTTGAGTGGTCATGAACCATATGTAAATCTAATTTGATTCTTCTTTAGGTATAATTATACCTTTTTATTAAACATGACTCGTGTTCCCAGAGTAAGGATCGTTTCATTTATTATACAAAAAAGTAAATGGATTATATTTTTTAGTGATAATACTCATCATGGGGTGGGAGTGGATCCTTTAATGATATAGATAGTTATTTATTGGGAAACCCCAGGATTTTTTCATAGGTGTGAAGTTTACTTAGTCTTTCTAGTCACTATAGGAGGTATATTTCAAAATTCTCTTAGATTATAACTCTTAAAAAATCTTTTGATAATATACATCATGCATTTGTGTATACTAACCAATGTTGGGTTATTTTTATTATTTTAAGGAAAATATTTATAGTTATTTGATTTATTAGTTTTTATATAAAGGAATTAATTTGGATGTTTGTAATTAATCTTCAGTCTTTATTTTTGGTGTGTTTAGAAATAAAATGTTATAGTTATCTGTTATGGTCCATGGAGGTTATGGCCTTATGAATTTAACTTTACTATATATGATTTTAAGAATACTATGACTATGTTTTCTCTAAATTTATGGATTAATTAGATCATATATGAGTGCTTTGTAGTATTCAAAGATAACAAGAAACCAATATATATATTTTCCTTATGAGAATTGAATTTTTAGAACTGAAAGTGGGTGAAATTACTGCACAGTTATAACTTTTAGATTCAATGAACATTAGGAAAATGGAATATTTTGGATGGTTCTACAATTAGGATCTCATGTATTGAAGTCGTGCATGATTCCAGAGATGCTTGGAGAGTTATGAAAGAGTTGTCTATGACGCACCTTGATATTATAGGTGTTGATGGTAAAGGGTGTTTTTTATCAAAATATTGTGAAGTAATATTTGTTATTATAGGTGGAATATCCATTTTTGAGGGATTATGAGGTAGATGTATGGAGAGACTGAGTTATTTATGGTGATACCCCTCAGAGATGGTACAAGGATAGTCAAAATGAGGTGTTGTTTTAGGGGGTCTGCTTGACGCGTGATGTGATTCTCTGTGAGTTCCATAGTTTTACCTTGGCAGTACATCCAAAGGCGGTGATGATTTATTATTCCACTAGTATGAATAGTTATATCATAAATTTTTTCTCTCACTGTTTAGTTTTTTAGAGGGTGAAGGCCAAGCAGAGTGTTCTTGGTGGGTTGCTTCAGTCTCTTGATGTTATATAGTGGAAGTGGGAGGATATCCTGATGGACTTATTCTCTAGGTTCCCTGAATATTAGAGATTATATGATGTGTAATGTGTGTTCATGGATCGCTTGATGGAGTTTTCTCACTTATTCATCATTAAGGATTTTAGATAAAAAAAATTTATCAAGGAAGTATCTGGAGTAGTCTTTTGGATCTAATTTATGCCTTATAATTTCATTTCATTTTAAAATATATGGTAAGATATACCATATTATCTAGAATCTATAGGATATTTTGTGCACAAGAATTCTGTATTTTTGCATGTTTTTGGGTGAGGAACCTACCCTTGGTTGAGCTTTCTTACAATAATAGTTATCATTCCACTATTATTATATCTCCATTTGAATCATTGTATTTATGACCTTGCTAATCTCTTTTGTTCTATACTAAGTTTAGAGAGTCAGCTATTCTTAGAAAAAAATTAGAGTAGATCACAATAGAGAGGGTACATGCGATCCATAAGTGAATTTAGGTAGTGAAAGATCATCATATATCCTATATAGATCATATGAGGATGCCTATGTGTTGGGTCGGAAAAAACAAGGGAATGAAATGATGGCAAGAGGGGGGTGAATTGCCTTTTTAAAAAATTGATTAAGAAATTTAAATCAAAGTATAAATGCAGCGGAAAGTAAAGAGGCAAGACACAAGAACTTGATAACGGAGTTCGGCCAAAACCCGGCCTACGTCTCCGCTCCCAACTCAACCGTTGAGAGATTCCTACCGCTTGCTTTTCAATGGTTTTAGCAAGAAACCCACTAGGCTTTAAGGTAGCACTAGGACCTATTACAGCTTGCTTTTATTGGTTTAGCAAGAACCCACTTGCTTTTAATGGTTTAGCAAGAACCCACTAGTCTTTTTACGGGTGAAGACTAGCTCACCGAGACACAAGCCTTTTAAAGGAAAAGCTTGAGAAAACCTCTTCACACCTTAGTGGTGGTGTGAGAACCCAAAGAAGGGGAGATGAGAAAAGAGTTGGGGTTTGTAGGCACAAACCCAATTTTAAAGCTCAAAAAGAGATAAACAATAAAACCCGTAATGGAGAAGCCTTGGGCGCCTTTGATTGATTGATGATGTTTGAGGGCCGCTTCCAAGCTTCTATGGAGGTGCTCTTGGATGTGGAAGTTGTTGGAGCACTTTGGGTTCCCTTGGAACAATCCGTCGGAGCTTCGCCAAAGATGTAAAAATGTGTCCGGTGGCTTGTATTTGTTCCGGGGCTTCCTAGGCCTTTATTTATAGGCTAGGAACCTTCAAGTATCCGTTGGAGGGCTTTGGAGCCGTTGGAAAAGGCCTCGGAGCCGTTGGGAGGCTTTTGGAGTTGACTGGTCAAAGCCAACGGCTAGTTTGACCAGTGCTACCGGCTGGCCGGTACAGCTCCACCGGCTGGCCGGTGCCTTGGCAGTGGAGGAGAAGTCTGGTCCAGGGGCCACCGGTCGACCGGTACATCTCCACCGGCTGGCCGGTGCCTTGGTAGAGAAGAAGAGTCTTGATCCAGGCTCCACCGGTCGACCGGTGAGGAGCCACCGGCTGGCCGGTGGAAAGACAGTAGATTGCACTATTTGGGCTGGATGCCACAGGTCGACCGGTGGCAGAGCCACCGGTCGACCGGTGGGGAGGCAGTGGCTCAGCCTTGAGTCAGGGTGCCACCGGCTGGCCGGTGGTCAAGCCACCGGCTGACCGGTGGACTGAATTTCAGTCCACTTGAAGTCCATTCTTGGGCCAACTTCTTGGCAACCTTGTGCCTATCATCCACAACACTTAAACACAATGTTAAACACATATTAAAGTGATTGTGATCATGAAAATCAAAGAGTGTGGGGTACAACAATCTCCCCCTATTTTGATGATCACAATCACTTATCAAGCAATGTAAAAACTTAAATGAAATGCATGCCTAAATGATAAATTGAAAATAAATACTAAGCGTGATAAAAAAGATTCTCCCCCAATCAATCAGGAAATTTCTCCCCCTTTGTGATTATCAAAATAGCACGGGGCATAAAACTTGATTGAGGGAACACTTTGAAAAACAAAAAGAGATTTGAAAATCAATTGAGATTTTTGAAATTGAAATGAAAATTTGAATATCAGTTTGAATTGAAAGTTTTGAATCAAAAACCAATTGAAAGAGATTTTTGAATTAAAAATTCGAATTGAATATTTTGAAATGAAAAATTTGATACCAAGTGTTGAAATTGAAAGATTGAAAAAAAAAAATTGAAATTTAAAAGCTTAATTTTGAAAGAAAATTTTTAATTCACAAAAAGGCTTAAAAGAACCTAACTCCCCCTAAATAAAAACAACTAATCACCGGGGAGCGGTTTTTGAAACCGTGACAAATTTTGGTCCCGTGAGACTCGCCAAAAGGGATTTTTCAATCCAAATTTGTTTCATGGCGGGTCTTCTCCTATAAAACTCATCGGAAAAGAAAATACTTTTGGGTTGACCATACCGGGCGTTTTTACAATTACATTCATAAATTAGGTGCCCGGTTTTCTTGCAATAATTACAAAATTTATAATCGGAGCTCCCCCTTACAAAAACAGTTTGAGCATGGGAGGAGGAATCTCGGTTGGTATATCCTAACCCTTGGGTGGTTCTAGATATACGTTGGGAACCAAGAAAATTGTTCAAATTTTGTTCCCCTTGGGTGAACTTAGCAAGGGTCTCCCTAAGGTCTTTGATGGTTGATTCCATGGAATCAACATTTGGAAAATTTTGGATTTTAAGGGACATCTCCTCCTTCTCTTTGAGAAGTTGTTCTTTTTCGGAGGAGAGTTTTTTGAAATTCTTTTTCAACGCGACAAATTTAGAAGAGAGTTCATGAAAACCTTTTTCCAATTGATCTCTAGCAAATGAGAGTTCTTCATAAGAAAGATGATTTAAAGAATTGGAATTTGAAGAACAAGAGGAGGAGTCGGAAGATGTTACCTCATGGAATTCCATTAGGCATTTTGTACCGTTGTCGCTTGAGGAGGAGGAGGAGGAGGATGAGTAGGTGTCACTCCATGTCGCCTTGAGGACCTTTTTCTTTCCTTTCTCCTTTGGTGTGGCCCGTTTCTTGTTGAGTGGGCAATCGGGCTTGTAATGGCCCTTTTCGCCGCACCCGTAGCATTTCACCTTGGGCTCGGGTCTTGCGGTGGGTTCTTGCTTTCGATGCTTGCGGGATTTCTTCTTCTTCTTGTGCATCTTCATGAATTTTTGCATTTGGCGGGCGAGATTCTCCATTTCTGAGTCGCCGCTTGATGATGAGGAAGGAGATGAGGAAGAAGATGAGGAGGAGCTTACTTCCTTTTGTACCTTGAGGGCGATGTTCTTTGGGGTCTTGATTGGTGTGCCCTCCTTTTGAGCTTGCCTCCTCATCGTGATCTCATAAGTCATGAGAGATCCGATGAGCTCCTCTACCGGCATATTTTTGATGTCTTTTGCTTCTTGAATCGCCGTGACCTTCGGTGCCCATTTGCTTGGTAGGATCCATAGGATCTTCTTCACCATAGTTTCAGCTGAAACATCATCACCAAGGGACTTTCTCCCATTGCACACGTCAGTAAATCGTGTAAACATTTCAGAAATAGACTCATTTGGATGCATTGAAAAAGATTCAAAATCCTGTCTATACATATCTAATCTAGTATCCTTGACTTTATTAGTGCCTTCATGGGTCACTTCTAAAAGCTTCCAAATTTCATGTGCGGATGTGCAAGTGGATACATGATTAAATTCATTTCTATCTAACCTGCAATGAAGAGCATTCATGGCTTTGCCATCAAGCTCAAAATTTTTAATATCGGCGGGGGTCCATTTGGATTCGTCGGGGGAAGAGAGAGTGTAACCTTGCATGACTATTTTAAAAATGGGATATCCTATACTTCTCAAAAAGGTGGTCATGCGGGTTTTCCAATAATTATAGTCGGTCCCATCAAAAAATGGAGCCCGACCCAATGAGTAGCCCTCGGGGGCGAAAGAAGTTGATGCCATCTAAATGGATCTTAAATTTGAAACCGGGTTAGGGATTTTATTCAAAGTTCCCTTTGATACCAATTGTTGGGTCGGAAAAAACAAGGGAATGAAATGATGGCAAGAGGGGGGTGAATTGCCTTTTTAAAAAATTGATTAAGAAATTTAAATCAAAGTATAAATGCAGCGGAAAGTAAAGAGGCAAGACACAAGAACTTGATAACGGAGTTCGGCCAAAACCCGGCCTACGTCTCCGCTCCCAACTCAACCGTTGAGAGATTCCTACCGCTTGCTTTTCAATGGTTTTAGCAAGAAACCCACTAGGCTTTAAGGTAGCACTAGGACCTATTACAGCTTGCTTTTATTGGTTTAGCAAGAACCCACTTGCTTTTAATGGTTTAGCAAGAACCCACTAGTCTTTTTACGGGTGAAGACTAGCTCACCGAGACACAAGCCTTTTAAAGGAAAAGCTTGAGAAAACCTCTTCACACCTTAGTGGTGGTGTGAGAACCCAAAGAAGGGGAGATGAGAAAAGAGTTGGGGTTTGTAGGCACAAACCCAATTTTAAAGCTCAAAAAGAGATAAACAATAAAACCCGTAATGGAGAAGCCTTGGGCGCCTTTGATTGATTGATGATGTTTGAGGGCCGCTTCCAAGCTTCTATGGAGGTGCTCTTGGATGTGGAAGTTGTTGGAGCACTTTGGGTTCCCTTGGAACAATCCGTCGGAGCTTCGCCAAAGATGTAAAAATGTGTCCGGTGGCTTGTATTTGTTCCGGGGCTTCCTAGGCCTTTATTTATAGGCTAGGAACCTTCAAGTATCCGTTGGAGGGCTTTGGAGCCGTTGGAAAAGGCCTCGGAGCCGTTGGGAGGCTTTTGGAGTTGACTGGTCAAAGCCAACGGCTAGTTTGACCAGTGCTACCGGCTGGCCGGTACAGCTCCACCGGCTGGCCGGTGCCTTGGCAGTGGAGGAGAAGTCTGGTCCAGGGGCCACCGGTCGACCGGTACATCTCCACCGGCTGGCCGGTGCCTTGGTAGAGAAGAAGAGTCTTGATCCAGGCTCCACCGGTCGACCGGTGAGGAGCCACCGGCTGGCCGGTGGAAAGACAGTAGATTGCACTATTTGGGCTGGATGCCACAGGTCGACCGGTGGCAGAGCCACCGGTCGACCGGTGGGGAGGCAGTGGCTCAGCCTTGAGTCAGGGTGCCACCGGCTGGCCGGTGGTCAAGCCACCGGCTGACCGGTGGACTGAATTTCAGTCCACTTGAAGTCCATTCTTGGGCCAACTTCTTGGCAACCTTGTGCCTATCATCCACAACACTTAAACACAATGTTAAACACATATTAAAGTGATTGTGATCATGAAAATCAAAGAGTGTGGGGTACAACACTATGGATTCCAGAATTAGAGATCAGGTGTTCTTGAAGGTGTCTTATCATTGTGGGTAGTAATGGTTCCATCATGGGATTAAGCATCAAATTATATTTGTTAGACCCTTTTTGGTATTGGATAAAATTATAGATGTTGAGTATCAATTATCACTTCCCTCATAGATGATATAGATTTATAAGACTGTCATTTTCTATATCATTACTTGTATATTCATAATGGCTTATAAATAATTAATTGGGGAAAGAAATATTTTGCAGTTAATGAAACCTTCAAGGAGTTGGCTATTGAGACTCTAGACCATTAGGAGAAGGTGCTATAAGGGTGGTCTATAACTTTGGTCTGTGGAGGTTTGGTGGCTTGGAGGAGTATACTTTGGTGTTTGAGTCATATATATGAATTCAATATCTAAAGTTGTTTTGAGTTTAATCCTTGTTTTGATTCTTAGAAACAAATTATCCTATTTTGTGATATAGTTTTTTTTATTTCATGTTTATTTAATCTTTCCCTATGTTTTTTGGATGTGTTTGTGTTGTAGAAATATCCTTGAGTGGTATCTCATAGGGTGGTTATTCAGACCCCTTTATTTTTTCTTTATGGGTTTATTTTTAACTCTCAAGGATGAGAATTTTCTAAGATGTATTTGATGTAATGGAGAAGTTTTATAAATCCTTACCTTTTACAAATACCAAGACATGTAGTTGGATAGAGTCCATTTTAAGTATTAAGGGGGATTGAGTTGAGTTATATACTATTCATATGGTCATCACACAGTGGCAATGAACATAATGCTATCATTTTTATGTTATTGTGAGTTGTGGGTGAAGGATAGATATTTTTAAGGCCATTTGAAGGATTTATTGTTTGGTAGTGTATATTTTTATCCTTTATAGAGTAGAGATTCACCATAATAAGTGAAACAACCATGGTGTTCAATGTTTTTCCTTGGGGTGTCCACCTATAAGAAAATAATCATGCTAAAAATTATGTGGTATTCCATTTAAAATGGTGTGGATGTATAAAGATGAGGAGGATCAAAAGGTTTGTTATCTTTGTATGTTTCCCTATGGGAAATGGGATGGAAACTATTCCCTTTTCTATGAGAACGATGCATTTCGAGTTACCCAGTGTGAAATGTGGATGAATTAGATGCCCAAGGAATTAGATGTGTCAGCACATGAGGGAATGATGAGGCCAAGTTCATGAGTGTTAAGATGAAGAATATAATCACAGGGTCTCTAAAATGGGGTCTTATGCATCGAATATTGATATATCTTGTGGGATTTGACTATGTAATGAACATAGGTCATGATGGATATCAAAGGTGTGTTGTGTGGTTTTTAAAATGCATGATCTTTATATAATAAAAAACATTAAAAGTAGGACCTTATTTGAAAAATGGGAACTATAAAAGGGATTAAGATCACCATACTATGGATGATAGTAATTAGACTTCCAATTTAAGTAGAGGATTTACTTCTCCTTGGTATGGATTTATTATTCTTCTCTTGACCCCTAGATGTGATGAACCCAAACCTGATACCCTCTAAAACCAGAGACCCAAATTTCTAAATACCCAAAGGGAGTTCACGATCCCCACAAGTTAGATAATGACACCCGATTATCAAACAAAAACTATAGGGAACAATTTTGGCCAAATTTAAGAAACAACATAGAATATATATATATAGATATATATAACATAGTGAAACAATTAGAGTGATAATATAGTCCATAAATGAAAGAAGACATTAGATTCAATAAAACTAAAAAGCATACAAAACATCCTAAAGTAAAATTACAACATCAAATAACAAATAAAACATAAAAAATGGATATTCCATGTGATAGTGTGGGTTAACTCCCACCATCTCACCATTATCTACACATACAAAGTGGATTGAAACCTTGATGCCTAATTGGGGATCCTTGAATTTCTCTACATCAAAATACATATAACGGTCCATGCAATATTGATGGGATGCATAAGGTGTGACATAACATGATCAGTAGGATCCCACCTAGGTGTTTTATAATAATCCTCTATACAATAATATGAACATTATCAACATTAAATAAGAGAAATCACGATAAAAAGTTTAACAATTTTTTATAATAAAAGATGGTAGATAATTTAATTTTCTCTTTTACAAATTCTCAAAAAAGTGAAGGTAAAATACTTTCAAAGCATTTTATAAAACTCAAATTAGTAAAACCAAGGTAAAGAATGTATCACATATCATAAAAAATTGATGTAAATGCAAGAAAAAAATACAATCCGAAGAAAAGGTAACATATCAGGCCAAGTATCACTATAGTTTAGGCTTTCTAGGAAAATAATACATATTACATAGTCAATCATGTGTGTTAATTGTTTATATATATATGAATTGTATCTAGAGATAAGTGGAACACCCCAAAAATTAAACCTCCCAATAGTTTCTACTAAGTCCATAAAACAAAAGGACTAGGGAGAAGAAGAACACCCTATGAGTGAACCCCATGAAATTATCAATAGGTGATGCCTATTAATTCAAATTCCTCAAAAGTTACAAAGGATTCCCATGTGATCTATTTTCTAAATAATTTCATTAAAACCATGCTTTGAAAAACATTTTATAAATCAATTAAACAATGCTTTGAAAACACCATTTACTTTTACCAAAATAAGGGGAAAACTATATTTTCTCAAAAACCTCCTTCTATAAAATAAATAAATAAATAAATCATGAAATTTCATATATAATTTTTTTTATAAAAACTCAGATAAATGAATTTCATGCAAAAAATCTAGATATAGAACCACGTACCTCAAACTCAGGTCATATATGCTGACAACGGGATCAAAAAACATGGAAGAATAAAAAGTCCATGACGAAGTTCCCAAAATCAATCTTCAAATATCAGAATCAATTCATTAAAAAAATGACTGGAGGAGGACGGTAACACAAAGGATCTATAAAGTATCAACAATATTATCATCACAAACCAAAATATCCATTGACACAACACAAAAGTGCAACTCTAATCATAAAAAAAATTAAGTATAAGGATTAATCACCAGTAGAAACACACCAAAACTGAAACAAAGATCAAATCAATCCAAAAGGAGAGGAGGTATGCAAAATTTAGTTGGAGAGAACCAAGGTTGGGAGGGAAGAGACTTCAACCAAATAAAAAAAATAGATTATCTATTCTTCGCCCTAAAAACAAAAACGATGAAGATTACATGAAATATAATCCCTTTTCAGATTATGTAATCCATGAAAACCAAAACATCCAAAAAAAACCATCACCTCAGATTGAAATTACTAATTTCACCATTACATAATGTTTAATAATTTCACAGCATGTAAAAACATCACTCCATGTACTGTTTCATGAAATCTAACCGACACCATTATGTGTCATGTATACTTTTCATGACGTGCAAACATTTTTCACGGTGTGGATGTTTTTCACACTCTAAACTCAATTAACTTAAACTACCCAATGAACAATACATTGTGTGTAAACACATTTCATAACATGTATTTCTATTATGAATAGTAAACATACTAGTTTATTTAGTAAAACCTAAACAAACTTTGGTGTTCTACAAACTCGAGGAGAACCCCACAAAACCATTAACACATTTTTACCTGTACTCCATGAATTCAAAAAAATATACATCCCTGAAGTTTAGGTCATTTTCCCCAAAAAATATTCTCCATTATCAGGAGTCCCAAAGTACATCAAAATAAAGAGGTAAATTAAAGAGAGATGAAAAATACCTGAAACTGGGAAACATGATGTTAAAAACTACCCATAAGAAAAATTTTTGTCACTAGAATGTCATGTGGAAGAATAATTTCTGGAAAAGAGGAGTGGCCACAACTCAATCATTAATGTCTCATGCTCACAAGTATCATGAGAATATGGTCCATGTCTCCATAACACTCTAATCAATGGAACAGAATTTCCATGTATGAATTTCATATAAGAGTCAACAATATATAATAGTTTCTCTAAAACAAAAATATATAGATCTAACTCAATCTCTTCCCAACTCCAAACTTGAGAGGGTCCAGGATGATATTTAATGAGCTACGATATGTGAAAACATCATGAATTCACATCAGAAAACCAAAAATGCTAACTAGTAAGATACTTTCCCAAACTTCTCAGTAACACCAAATGGTTTAAAATATCTTGGATCCAATATTCCCTGCTTTTAAAGACTTCAGTGACCCAACCATGGGGAAACTTCCAATAACCCCATACACCTATGGAGGTCCAGGATGATATTTACTAAGCTGCGATACATGAAAACATCATTAATTCACATCCAATAAACCAAAAATTCTAACCAATAAGATACTTTCCCGAGCTTCTCAGTAACACCAAATGGCCTAAAATATCTTGGATCCAAAATTCCCTACTTTTAAAGATTTCAGTGACCCAACCATGGTGAAACTCTCAATAAAACCAATACACCTATGGAAAACCACAAAGGAAGAAACCACCAATCCAGAAAGTATTTCTATAAACTCTGAGTTGTATCTAGATGTCGATGTACATCCAAAATCCTTACTTATGTATCCTGAATGTTTCTCGGTCCCACCAAAGAGGTAGTTCTAACCACTTACCAATAAGTAGGTGATCTGCATGGGGGACCATGAAAATCCTTAAAGGGAGCCATTAAAATCAAGGGATAATAATTTTTTTTATAATAAAATTGAACTAGTCCCATATTTATACCCCCAATCCACTAAAATAAAAGACACTGAAATAGAGAATATCCTCTAGGGTTTAAATATCACGCACCTTCTGGTCGTCTGTCTACGAATTGTATGATATAATCATCCTAATCTAATTTCCTATCACCAATTATAGAATCTTGTAGAACCTAATATTAATCCTTGGATCACTATCTAAAATAATGGAAGAAAGAACCCTATGTAACCTCACAATCTGTAATATGTACATAATATATAGATCTTCAACTTCAGTGGTGTCTTTAATTAGCATAAGATGAGATGGATTTATTAAATGACCAATAAACACAATGATAGCATTCCAACCTTAGTGAGTCCTTGGTAATCCACCAATAATGTCCATAAACACTTTGTACCTTTTCAAAACTAGCACCAGAAGAGGTGGGATTGAATTAGAAGTTTTTAGAACCCCTTACTTTATCTGTTGGTCGGTGTAACTGTGGGGAACATAATTAGAAATTTAATGCCTCATACATGACAACCAAAATCTCTATTTCATGTCATAATACATATTTATAGTTCTTGTATTAATGTACCAAGAAGAACTTTAAAATTCAAACAAAAATGATCTCCTAAAAGATGTTGGGATGAAAAAATGGTCCCCAAGATGGAGTATACCATCTTAATAGAGAGACTAACCAAAAAAGTCTTCCCACCATACATGATTTCTTTAATTTATCTAAAATATTCATCCTGTTTCTGAATCTATAGAATAGACTCAAGGAGAGAGGATGATAATTGAACACTGGCTAGAACCATACCAAAAACATCTTCCTAAGCATCCAAGTGAAAAAGATTGAAGATTCCCATAGGGTTCCACTCATATTTCGATTCCAAAATAGCATTCAATGAAACTTTCCTTCTTACAGTGTCTCCAATGTCATTCTCATTCCCTGGGGCATAGGTTATTTTGAAGAAAAACTTCTTTAGGTATTACACCCACCGCCTTTATATGATATTTAAGTATTTCTTAGAAAATATATATCTCATAATCTTATATTATGAAAATACTGTGAATCTCTCACTAAAAAGATCGTTCCACCAAAACATAAGCACATGTATAACTGTAGAAAGATATAACTTATGTGTGGGGTATATCTTCTCTTGCATTCAGTTAGGATGAGGGATTTATCCCACCACATGATCATCCTACAAAACCAAAAAACCAAAAATAGAACTAGAAGAATCATATAAAACCAAACACCCCTTACTGGGCTCAACTAAGATCAGAATAGGATCTATGGTTGGAAGTTGTTTTATCTCATCGAAAGAAAACTGTCAATTTTCATCCCATATAAATTTAACACCTTTATAGGTAATAGAAGGAATAAGATAATTTAAATTTTATAAATCATTGAATAACTGTAGATAATATCCGACAAGACCAAGGAATCTCTGAATGTCAAAGACGTTACATGATTCTTCCCATGAAAATTCAGTATTGACCTTCTCAGGATCAACTGAAAATCCATGCTCAAAAATTACATTTCCCAAGAACATCACATATTGAAAATAGAAATTTCATTTCGAAATATTTCCATACAAATAGAAACTCCACAATATTTACAGAACCAAACTCAAATGGTGATTGTGTTCATGATCAGATATTTAATAAACTAAAATATCATCCATAAACACTATGATAAAAGTTTCAATATTGTTGTGGAATATCCGATTTATCAAGGCCATGAAAACTGTTGGAGTGTTAGTTAGACCAAATGGAATCACAAGATATTTATAATGGAAATAACTTCTCCTCAAATCCATATTTTTTATATTTGACTCCAAAAAACTAAGCTAATAATAACTTGACTGAAGATTGATCTTCAAAAAAAAACTTTTACTCATTTAAATGATCAAATAAATAGTCCACAAGAGGTAATGGATAATTATTTTAACTATTACTTGATTCATATTTTTCTAGTCTACATATAGTCGGAGTGAACCATCTTGCTTCATGGAAAATAGAACTGGTGCCGCTTAATAAAAAACACAAGGGAAAAAAGAAACTTCTACCATTAGATCATCCAAATGAATATTGATTTCTTTCATCTCCTCTTGTGCCTTATGATAAGATGGTATCAGAATTGGATGCATACTTGGAACTAGGTAAATTGTAAACTTTACCTACCTTTCTATAGGAATTCTAGAGAAATTATCTAGGAAAACATCATAAAATCCCCAAAAATAGTGAGAGGGTCAAAATAAATAAATAAATATAATTGGCCTCAACTAATATAACATAAGAAAAACTATCAAGCTTTGACTGGGAAGGTTGTGCATGACCAGACCATGGATCCCACCCTCCACGAAACACCCTAGAGCTCCCATTATCTGTAAGAAATGAGTTGCACTGATGATAACTATAAACATTAGATTAATGAGGAATAATCTAATCCATACCTATAATTATGTAAAATTGATCCAGATCAAGAATAATTAAATCCCTAAATAACTCTATATTAGTTATCAATACCGAAAAAGGAATCTGAAACCCATACTCTTTCCTCTAACCAAGATGTGTCTCTATCTCTATAAAAAGGTACGTGAGACCTATTGGAATTTTAATCAGATCAAAAAATGGATAGAAATTAATGATTGGGAGGCATCTATATGAAATTAAGCAGTCATTACTAATGATTCAATAAATATGGTGCCAATAAATATCACTGGACCCATATCCACCTCTTCCAGAAACTCATATATTATTTGAAGGTTCATCACTCATGTGGCTTGTGGTTGGAGTCTTTTAGTATTAGAAGAATCCAACTAAGAAATATTAGCGTTTGGATTAGAATATACTTGACCATATTAAAGTATAGAAATTTCTTGATAGAATTTTTTTAGATTCCCATAATGTTCACAACTGTTACACATATTCAAAGTTGAAGGAAAATAATTCCATTTGTGTCCGACCTTGCCACACTGATAACAAGTTAGTGGAATAAAAATAGCTATAAACGAAGGTGTAAAGGAGGCTTTCCACTAAGAACCACCTCCACCACTCCTCTAATGATCTTTATAATTCCTCTTTTCCCTTGTGTTCCACCAAATATACAACGGGTAGAAGATAAGGAGGATAATAACCATCCTTTCCTTCCATATTCATCTCTTCCATCATAGATCTATCAATTGTATTTGCATAGGATGAAACCTTCAGTATACAAAATTACGATCAGATATCTGGTGGAAAATCCTTCAGGTACTTTTGAGCCTTCCACTGGACATTATTTACTACCTCTAGAAAAAAAACCAACCGACTCAGAAAACTAATTGGTGTACAATGACACCAAATTCTTTCCTTGTTGTAAGGATATGAACTCTAAATATCTATCCATAATCAATGAATACGGAAAAAAGATCTAGAAAAATAGAGTTTTGAAACCCATACATCCCAAGAACAAATATTTATCCTTTTATACAACATAATCCAACAGTGAAATTCTAGGACCCTCGAGTATAAACATTGTGCACTTCACCTTGATACTCTTAGGTGTATCCAGAAATTTGATGATCAGATAAATATTTTTCATCTAATACTCCACCTCATGAGAATAATTTTTACCCTTAATGGATAGTTGTTACTCACAAAAGAGATCCCCTGATCGATCCAAATATCTTACGGATCGTGTTTTTACCTCAAGAACTGTGTTTTGGACTCACAATACATTTTGGTCAATATCATGAACATCCCACAAAATAACCTTGATAAGGTTTTGATCTATAGGTGGATTCCATTGAGGATAATCCATTACACCCTCCTAATTAACCCACATATGATGTCTTAGAATCATACTACTTCACATCGAAATAAAATAAATGAGTAGACTACATAATAAACATAGTTAAAACTAGAAAACTGTAATAAAAAACTAAGATTAAGATCAAGAACTCAAAACAAGATACACAAATCCCAACATCCCAAGGTAACTTGAGTCTCTCCATGACAAGAGATGGTTAGACACTCACCACAACCTACCTATCATGTTCTAAAAATCCTATCACTAGTCTAACAAACTTCCCAAACAAGAAATCTTGAAGAAAAACCACCTCTGATATCAAAATGTGACCAAAATAACCTAGATACCTCTCAAACTGATACCCATACCCAATAACCACATACCCAAAGGGAATTCTCGATCCCCATGGGGCTAGAATATGGCTCCCATGCATCAAAAAAACCAGAGGGAATTATTTTTCCCAACCTGAAGCAACAACATGGAATATATATATAATTGGGAGAAAAAACATAAGAGAAAACATATTCCATAACTGAAATAAAAAAACAGAAATAATAAAACTCAGTAGTAGTCAAAACATCCCAAAGTACATGTCCAACATCAAAGTATAACTAACAGAAAACACTCATTAAACTATGTGATTTCATGGGTGAACTCTCACCATCTCACCACCAGTTACCTAGAAAAAGTTTACAGAAACCTCTCCACCTCACTTCAGATCATTTTCTTTTCCTGTATCAAAATACATATGAAGGTCTACGCACAACCAAAGGGGTGCGTACTCTGTGAGCTAACATGATCAGTAGGATCCCACCCCGGTGTTCCATAACAAGTATTTTAAAATAATATGAAATTGATAAACTTTAAATAAAACACAGAATGGTAAAAAGTTTTATAGTTTTTTTATATCATAATCAAGGTTTATCATTTAATTTCACCTTTTTCAATATTTCATAAATAATCCAGCTAAAATAGTTTCAAATCAATTTATGTACAAAAAAACTGTCAAATAAAGGTAAATAATGTATCACATATCATACCAAATCTATGTAAATACAAGAAAAAAGTACAATCCAAAGAAAAGTTAATATATCATGCCAAGTATCACTAGAGTCTAGGATAGATAGGACACTCACACCTAAGGCATAGATAATTGTTCACATAAAGTCACTAGATATATGCATCAAATCTAGATAGGTGGGGAACAACTTATAAAGTGAACCTCCTAACTATTTTTAAAAAGTCACTAGAATAATAGGTTTAGGAAAAATAAAAACAAACTTTGAGTTAACCCCTTGATAATATCAATGGATGAGGCATATTACCACACCTTCCATATAAGTACCCAAGGCTTCCTATGTTCTTTATTTTCAAATCCATCACATTAAAACCATTCTCTAAAAACCATTTCAAAAATCAATTTCACAATTCTTTGAAAACACCTTTTACTTTTAACAAAACATGTGGGACACCTTAATTTATCAAAAAACCATTTCTATACACAAAAATAAATAAATAAATCAATCCATTTTATTTATAATTTTTTATAGAAACCCATAGAAATTTAGTTTATCCATCATAGGCTAGAGATAGAACCTCTTACCTCAAACTTAGGTTGAACATGATCACAATAACAACCAACACAACTGTTAGCCTTCAGAAGAATATCACACAAAGGATATATAAAGGATGAATAATATTATCATTATAGACCAAAAGATCCAATAACAAAACACAACAGTCCTACCATGATCCTCAATAATGATTAATCAAAAGGATTACTCACCTGGAGAAATGCACTGTAACCGTAATGAAGATCAATAACTGATTAAAGTGATCCAAAAGTAGAAGAGGTCTCCAAAATTATTTGGGAGAGATCCTAGGTCAAGAGGGAAGAGGGTATGACTTTATAAAAAAAAATCAACCATTCCACACCCTAAAAACAAAAACCACAAGGATTACACGATGTGTAATCCATTTTCTTGTTAGGTTGATCACACCACGATTCATTGTTTTATTTTTACCCTTAAACCACTATGTAAAACTGATTTTGAATTGTAATTTTCAGTTATTATAACAAATTTTACTTCATTATTGATTCATTAATTTAATACTTTCAGTCTTAAAAATGGTTATTTCACTTTATTTGATATTTTAACTGTAGGTGGATGTGATTTGAAGGGTCCACAATGAAGTTCAAGAAATGTGGCCCAAACTTCGCATGAATCCAAGAGAACCAATGGACTCAACAACACAATTATACTAGTAAGTGCATCTATTTGGGATTATATTTTGTGAAATGTTCCAAAATTTAGCAGGATACAATGTTTTTGAAGGAACCCAAGACTAATAGTCCATTAATAGTCCCAACCATACCGATCTGTCTAATAAAATGAATTTGAATGAAGTCAAAATTTTTTCTCTCTATTTTAGAAATATATCTTATTATGTTGATTATATGGTCTCCAAATTTTAAAATTAGATAGAAAGGATGTATATAATTTTTTTTAGTTTTGTGAAATGCGAGATAAGATTTTATAGTGTCTGAAAAGCATGGGATAAGTGGTTTCTAGAAAATCGGGTGCCCAGAAACACCTCCCATATTGGCTATAAAGGAACACCTTGGGCACCAAATTTAGGAATTAGACAAGGAATAAAGGTATTAATATTTTTGATTCCCAAATAATTCCTATTCTCAATTCTATTTTTCATATATGCCAGAGTAAGTGCTACTTAATCATCTTTTTATTCCTCCCCTCCCATAGAGTTACAAATTCCTCATGATCAGATGGGGAGGAACGTCGTTTAAATCACAAGATTTATTTTTGTAATATTTTATTTTTTTAAATTATAGATTTATGTGTAATTATTCATCATCCTATATTATTATTTATTTTAGTTATGTACTGGTATTTCATGCTCAAACTCATATGATCAATTTTGGGGGTACCATTTTGTGTGATGATTTACACATCATTCAACATTTTTTCTTCCCTATTCCTATTTCTTTTTTTGTGCGGTCCATTTTAGCCAATAGAAATATCATAAAAAATATCAAGGAAATTTAAATTAATTTAATTAAATCATAAATAAATACCATAAAAACCTAGACAACATATCAAGTTCTTCATGTGTTTCCTGGGTAAGTTTCGGTTATGAAGTTGAACAAAAATCACTCAATCATCAGCGGTAACCAGTGAATATTTTTTATGTTTATTAATAAACCATTGGAGGTATCCAAGTATAAAATTAGTAAAATTATGGTTCTAGGTGTTACAAACCATGGATTAAAATAACTATACCCTTTATCTTGAAGTGATGAAGTATAATCATCATGAGAATTTCCAAGGTTGATCACGATTAATCAAATATATCAATTTATTATTTCTCATATCACATTATTTTATAAATGTCATATTAAATAATAAAACCATGTTTTTCTAAATTCTATTCCACTTTTATTTTCATAATAAAAACCTTATTTTAAAATTAAGGATCTAAGGATCTATTGAGAGATGACCTATGGTTCCTACTATACCGCAAAAATTCTAGTAAAAACTAAACAACTAATTTGACGAACTCAAAAACATGATCAAATTTTAATTCCATTTTTGGGGATAAAAGATCATTTTTTTATTTCTTTTATTTTATTTTTTATTTTCTTTATTTTTAGTTTATTTAATATCCATCTTCCCTTTTGATTGTTTTTTTTTTGTTTTTGTGTGTTTCTTATTCATTTCTCTCCCTTTCTTTAATTCTATAATATAAAAATCTATTTTCATTTCTCAAATCGTTGTTTTTAAGTTTTATTTTATTTTATTAATATTCCATTTAGAAAAAAAATAAAAAAAGTTTACAACTTAGTTTCATGACCCAATATGATAAAGAAAATCTTCTTGAATTGAACCGAAAAATTGGAAAGACACTTCACTGAAAAATCAGATCATCTAGAGTAAGAGACCTAAGTAACATTGAGGAAACCCTTATGGAACCACAATTAGTACCAAACCAGTAAAACATTGGACCAAATAAAACCCCAGAAAAAATGGATGAAAATAATCATTCTTTAAAAGAACTGACCACCCCTGATGTGGAGTACCAACCTACATACTTCCAATACCCCAAGGAAGCATCCAACTTTGAGCTGAGATCACGCCTCATCCACCTCCTTACAAAATTACATTGTATTCCTATTGAAGGCCCTAAAAAACACCTCAAAGTTGATGAGGTATGATAAAAAAGAAAGGTTCTGGAAAAATACCATCCCAACCTATTTCTAATCCAAAAGAACAAGGTAATATTTGTGAAATCACACTTTATAGTGGTAAATAAGTTTCTCCTTCTACAGATTATACAAAACAGGTAATACCCCCACTTGAAAACTCTCTTTATCTACCAATAAAATATTCTAATTAATAAAAATATAACAAAAAGGGTAGACAAGTTATTATTAATAATTCCCATGAACAATCCATTCTTCTTCACTTCCCCCAAAGTCTCTCCAAACCTATTTTTTTTATAATGAGATTGATAAATAAATAATGGATAAATTTTAAAAGGTGAAAGTGAAGATTCATTTATTGGATTCTTTTAAATAAATAACTTTCAATTCCAAATTTGTTCAAGATATTTTCACCCAAATAAAGAGACTGAAGGGGAATTAGAGAGTCAAACATGGATGTAATGTCTCATCCTTGATCCAACAAAAAATGCTAATAAAATTCAAGGATCCAGGAACATTTATGATACCTTTCACTATAAGGGGGACCATATTTTTTGACACAATTCTAGATTTATGCACTTTAATTAATGTAACCCATCACTCCATGTATAAATATCTATAATTTGGGAAGATCCAAATAATGAGCATAGTCATGAAACTTACTAATTGGAACACAACACACCCTTCATGAGTGATCTAGGACATACTTGTAAGAGTGGAGAATCTCATATTCCCTACAAAATTGTACATTCTTAAGATGTAAGATACCAAAACCCAAGGACATGCTCCTCTCATAACTGGGATTCCATTAATCAAAACATTAAATACAACCATCAATGTCCACAATGGTATGCCATCCATAGAGTTCGGTGGAGAAAAGGTATGTTTTAATATATTTGATGCCATGAAACTCCCCATTAAATAGAACTCAACTCTTCCTGTATATTCGATGGTAGTTCTATCAAAATACATACATACACACACAAAATTATCTCCTCAACCCATACTATGATTCGTTTTACTCTTCTTCACCCTTGGATGATTATAGTTTTGATTCATGTTTTGAGTGTTGTGTGGGTTAAAAAAAGTGTAAATTTTTTGCATTAATTGATGTGTGTGTTCATTCTGAGGTAGTCGTGACAGTCGATGATTATTAAAATACCATTTCCATTGATTCTATTTCCTTAGAAAATAAATATGGGCATATAGACAATTTCATGGAACTCACTCTCCCTAAATCCCCTCCCCCAATCCAAAAACCATCACTGTTGGAATTAAAACCACTTTTATATAATTTAAAATATGCATATATTGAGGGTATTTACCAATTGCCCATAATTATTGAAAATAACATATCTCTATATTAGAAATCAAAACTTCTCAATATTTTAAGAGAGTGTAAAAAAAAATTTGATGGAAATTGGATGATATTCCTGGGATTAGATCATTTATTTGTATGAACCATATAATTTTAGATGATATGGCTAAGACCGTAAGTCAAGATCAAGGCCAGTTGAACCCCACTCTCCTTGAAGCAATAAAATTTGAAGTTAGTAAATTACTTACTGTTGGGATAATTTATCCTATATCTGATTTTAAATAGGATATCCTAGTAAAAATTATGCCAAAAAAAACTAAAATAATAGTTGTGTCAAATGAATGGAATGAATTGGTTCCAACACGTGTGAAAAATAGTTAGAGATTCTATATTGACTACTATAAACCGAATCAAGCCACATGAAAGGACCAATTTTCTCTTCCTTTCATTAAAAAAATGCTGGAAAGAATGGATGGTAAGTCCCATTACTGTTTCCTTGATGGATTTTTGGTTTATTTTAAAATCCATATAGCCCATGAGGATCAAGAAAATATAACATTTACCTATACATTCATCAAATTTTAATACAAAAGGATGCATTTTTGTCTCTATAATGCTTTGGGCACTTTTTAGTGTTGTGTGTTGAGTATATTTTCAGATTACCTTAATAATTTCCTGGAATTTTTATGGATGTTTTCAGAGTTTATGAAACTTACTTTGATGAGTGTTTAGAGAACATTGGTTTTATCCACCACCATTGCATAGAAAAAGATATTTTTTAAAATTACAATAATTTTCATTTCATGGTTGAGTTGAGGATATTTATTGGGCATGTTATTTAAAATGAAGTAATTCAACTGGGTAAATAAAAAAATAGTATTAATTACAACCCTTCCATATCCAAAATGTGTTTGTGAGGTGTGATCTTTCTTAGAGCATACTAGTTTTTACCACCGATTCATTAAATAATTTAGTAAGATTTCACTTCATCTATATCAATTATTGCGAAAGGATTCTGAATTTGTATTTGATAAAAATTGTGAGTATGATTTAAATTCACTAAAAAGGAGTCTCACATCACATCCCATCATCAATCCACCCAAGTGGGATCTCCCCTTATAAATTTTGTGTGATTCCTATAGGTTTGTAGTTGGGGTAGTTTTATCACAAAGGGTTGAGAAGGATCCTCATGTCATTTTATATGCCTTACGTACCCTTGAACCTACCCAGACAAACTACATGACCATTGAAAAAGAACTTTTTATATTGTGTTTTCCTCGGAAAAATTACGTTTATATCTTATTGGGTAAAAAATCATTGTCTTTTCAAATTATACTGCCCTTCATTTTATTATAAAAGAACCTAAAGCTATGCCCCACCTCATTTGGTGGATTCCTATACTCTAGTAGTTTTACCTTGATATTAGATATAAGATATGTGTGGAAAATGTGGTAGCTGACCACATTAGTAGGATTTCCCCACCATTAGACCACCACGTTGACTCTTCACTCCCAATATGGGAATTATTTCCTCATGAGAACGTTTCTGATGTTGTGGATCTTAACCCCTTATATGAGAAAATTGTGAATTTTCTAGCAACATATAAGGTCCCCATTGATTTTATCACATCAAAATCCTAATGAGTTAAGAATGATTCACGATGGTACATTTGGGATGACCCTTACTTGTGGAGAATTTTTAATGACCAAGTGGTTTGTTGGTGTGTTCTTGACCATGAATTCACCTCTGTTCTAACCTTCTACCATACTTTGGCTTGTGTGGGACACTTTTACTCTCAATTAATAGCTCAAACGTTCCTTGACTCAAGAATATATTGGACAAAATTGTATATATATGCTCATCTATTTTGTAAGTCATGTACTCGATGTCAATTCACAGGGAATTCTCAAGAAATAATAATTTTTTTGGGCTGATAAAATGGGTATCTACATTTGTTTTGGGAAGTGGGTCCAAAAACCATATTATATCATTGTGTTATACATGTTTCCCTATTTATCTTAAAAAAATGTATATAAAACATTATAGTTCTGTACATATAAAAAAACAAAACCAAATGAAAAAATGGAGACACGAGGATGTTTACTCATTATTATTCACTGCTTGGTTAAGATCCACACATATGGACAACGAGGATAGAGAGTTAGAACTGATAAACTTTTCAGGAGTTGATTATGTAAATTCATTATGAACACTTTTTTAATTTTGAAATGTTTCATACTTAAGATATTAAAAACTCCTCTTCTACCTCATATTATGAAAAATTAAATCCTACCAACCCTTGAGCCTCTGAACAACCTGTTAGAAGTCTTCTTGAGTAGAATATAGTTTCTACTGGTAGAGAACTTATAATCTTGGAAAAAATATGGTAAGATAAAATTAAATATAAAATAAGGGAATAACTTTACATTCATAAGTTCCTTGAGTGAATATGGAAAATTTCTAGGTGAGGTTGGTTGAGACATGTTGCATGGGTTAACAAATGAAGTTTAATAAAACTAAAATGTGAGAGAAGAGGATTGATATGAAAATTGATTTCAAAAACAAGACTTGATAGATTTCATTTAAATTTTTTTAGATGTTTTATCAACTATGATTTAGGAATGAGACCTATTTTGAATATATTACTTTTCCCAGGAGTTAAAATGTTTAGGTGTGAGGGTGTGATCGTACCACGATTCACTGTTTCATTTTTTACCCTTACAACACCGTTTTAAACAGATTCTGTATTGTAAATTTAAATTATTATAAAAAATTAAAATTCATGATTGATTTAATAATTTAATATTTATCAATTTTAAAAAGGTATATTTCACTTGATTTTATATTTTTATTGTAGGTGGAGTGATTTGGATAATCCATAATGAAGTTCAAGAAATGCAGCCCAAACTGTGCATGAATCTAAGAACACCAGTGGACTAAACAACACACTTGTACTGATATTTGTATCCATTTGAGATTCTTTTTTTTAATTTATTCAAAATTTAGTGGGACAAATTTTTTAGTAAGGATCATAATCCAAATTCATCCATTAAGAGGCCCAACTGAATTGATCTTTCCATTAAAATGAAGTTGCACGGAGTCAAAAGTTTCCCCCTCTTTTTTAGAAATATATCTTATTTTATACATTATCGGGCCACCAAATTTGACATTAAGATATAAATTAGTTATTAAAAAAGTATTTAGTGTTTTGAAAAGTGAGATAATATTTTCTAGTGTCCAAAACCATGGGCCAAGTGGTTTTTAGATTTCGAGGTTCCCAAAACCACCTCTCATTTTGGCAATAAAAGAATACCTTGGGAACCCCATTAATGATTTCAACCAAGAGGAAAGGTGATACCATTTTGGTTTCAAAAAATAAATCATATAATTAATCATATAAGATCTGGAGGACATGTTAAGTGCTACTTGATCATATTTTTCTTCCTCCCCTCCCATGGAGTACTAAATTCCTTGTAATCACCCGGGGAGGAACGTGGTGTAAATCTAAAGATTTTTTTGTAATACTTGAATGCTAATTTAAATTCTACATTTTTTGATATTTTTAAACATAATCTATTCTTATATAGTTGAGTTATTTACTGTTATGTCATTCTCAAACTCATATGATCATGTTTGGGGGTACCCTTTCATGTGACATTTCACACACCATTAACCATTTATTCTTTCCTATTTTAATTGTAGTGCTTATGTCATTCATGTTGGTAAATTAAACTTTCATAAACACTTTCAAGGATATATAAATTAATTTCATGGTATAAAAAAGAAATAAAATAGAAACCTAGATAAAATATAGAGTCCTTCGTGGGTTGCCTTGGTGAGTTTCAGTTATGAATTCGAACACAAATCACCCAATCATCGATGGTAACCTGTGCATCATTTTGTGTTTCCGAATGAACCCTATCAAAAATCCAAGTATAAAATCAGTAAAGTTATGGTTATATGTGTTAAAAACTAGGGATTAAAAGACCAATACCCTTTATTTTTTAATCGATGAAGGACGAGCATCATGAGAATTCTATTGGTTGATCACGCTTAATCAAATATTTCAATTTATTTTTTTCTTACAACACATTATTTTATATGTGTCATATTAAATAAAAAAATCCCCACATTTTATAAAATCCCATTACCCTTTTATTTTCATAATTAAAACCTTATTTTAAAAGTAATGATCTAAGGCTCATTTAAGAGATGACCTAGGGTTCCTAATATACTACAGAAATTATAAAACCAAAAAATAGAAAAAAACCCATCACCTTAAGTTAAAAGTACTAATTTTACCATTACAAGCATGTAATATTTTCATTTCATGTAAAACCTTTATTCATTGTACCAATTTATGACAACCCCCTGATACCCATTGCACGATGTGAACAATTTTAACAATGTGTAAACATTGTCTGCATTGTGAAAGTTTTTTACGCTCTAAACCCAATTTATTACATCTACTAAGTGACCAATAAATGACATTTAAACACTTTACATGACAAGTATTTCTTCAATAGCGAGAAAAAAATCCCAGTTTCTCCTTAAAACCCAAACCAAATTCTGTGTTATCTAAACATTCGGATAAACCCAAAATGAATATAATTCTTTTATACCCAAAATCCATTAATTCAAACAAACATACATACCTAAACAATATGTATTTTTCCCTAGAAAATTATCTCTATCCTAATGAGTTAAAAAATGCACCCACATAAAGAGGTAAATGAAATAGAGAATGAAAATACCTAAAATTGGGTAACAGGATGTTACACTAGATGACTCATAGACCTCTTAGCACTATTCAACCATCTTCTTTAAGATTATAAACACCGTAGATCCTCAAATAATATTTTCAGGGATTGTGGTACCCTCTATCATACTATCCTACTCATTATAATTTTTTTATTTCTAGATGTTTGATTTGGTGCTTTTCCTCTATTTTCAGATGAGGAGTGAAGAAGACCAAATGATGGTATGATGTTCTTATGATCTAGTGGTGTTTCCTTTAGTGGTGGTTGGTCCTTGTTAATCTGTTCTTGATCATCAAAAATTGAACATCTAACTGATGTGGGGGAGTCACTACCTATACTTTTCTTTTTGTGTGAGTGAAAACATGTCATGATTTAACTCTTTGAGGAATGATGGAATCAAAATATGAATTATAATTACCATAATTGAAAATAAAAATATAAACTATCTTTCTATGACCACATGTTATTTATTCATGTTTATTTTCCCTCTTGATTTTTTGGATAACCTGATATCTATTTTCCCTAATGTCTATTATTTTTAAACAATATTATTTTTATAGAAATTTGAGAAGCAAAATTAATTAGGAATTATATATTAATTAATAATATAATTATATAAACATAATATTGTTCTTCATAGAAGTTTATGGAATATATAAGTGATTCTTAGAGCATGTTAATTTATGATTTAATATTGATGATAGATTTTCAATTTTAGTATTATTATTCCGAACATGTGCATAATTAACTAGTCAATTCATAATGCTAAATAAATAGTTTTTTACTAAAGATAAACTGATCGGGGATAAGTGATACAATTATTATTTGTTAAAGGATCAAATTCCTTGGTTCTATAGGCTTATTTGTGATATGAGTTTAATATACTCGAAATATTTTTTTTACATTTTATGATTTTTTTATGATGTTAGATCCCTGATATTATTTTTTAATAATTATTTATGGTTGGTAAATTTTATGAAAAATGGGATGGATTTTCTGGGGTTATATTGGTGGATTGACACCAGTGATATAGGGAATAAAAGTGCATCATGAAATATTGGTAGGGAAGACATCAAGGATGTCAAAATTTGTTAAGATTCGAGCTTGAATATTGGTTATTTCATGATAATTTTTTAAAATGATTTTTTTCTAGATATTGTTTGTTATAGGTTATAACTACTTGATATAGTTTAGATATATGAATGGTAAGTGCTTTTTTTATTTTTTGGCTTAGAATGAGTCTCTGGGTGCTAACAAATTATAGAATGATTAATGGAATTAAATGAAATCATGGGATGGGGTGTCATTGATGATAATAACAATAAATGATTTATGTTAAATTATGAAATATATGGGATAGTTAGAATTAAATTCTTAATATAAATTTATTTTAAATTTGTAAATTAAATGAATTTATAAGGAATAATGGCTTGAGTTTTACCTATAATTATATTATGGTTTAGGAAATCATGATATCTTGAGGTGAAATTAAATGGTTAAACGAGAATTAATAAATTTATTATGAAATATTGATAATTTTGGTATTATTAAATGAATAAATTGTAATTTTCAAAACTAGTATGTGAAAATTATTAAAGATTTTAATCTTTATGCTTGTGTTGAATGTAGTTCCTAGATCCGAGCTATGGTATTTGGGTGTCTTGTGAGATGATAGATAAAGTACTAGTCTAAGGCTAGGTAATTTTCCTTTGTGTGGTTATGTGTGATATATCTTATATTTTATTATTTCATATGATTTACTATCCAATTCAGTATAGAAACTGACACCCAAATGTTTTGGGGAGTGTTTCCCTACTATCCTAGTTGGTGGGGGAATGAATGACTGATCACTCCATCTCCCCTACTTTCCCTTCAACTACAGTATATTATGTGGGAAAACTCATTTTATGATAGATTAATGTGTAGGGTATGTTCTCATTCAGGATATGAAGGATTTATGATTACTATACATTTATGTGTGGCCTATAGAATCTCGAGGTTATAGTACATACGTTCAAACAGTTAGAGTAGCTATAGCTTCCCATGGGATTGCCTGCATCAGATATAGTGGATTGTGGTATAATGCATGATAGATGGGATGTAGTTGCAATGTAGCCTATACTTGGTTACAAATGTGATGATGGAAATGATGTTGTGATTAGATTCTTGAGATGTAGGATAATACAATGACATTTAAATGATATAATTTATTGAGTTGGGTAAGGATAAATTATGGGAGGGATGAGCATATGATGTGAGCCATTGGGGTGTGAGATAAACTCACCAGTGGGGATCTAGAAGTGGGGTACCTTTATATATATATATATATATGTGTGTGTGTGTGTGTTTTGATCAAAATAGTAGCAACCCATGGCCTATTTGAGATGTCCTTTATGGTTATCATCATTTTATTCATTGCTGGTCTCAGAGGAGTACCAGTTGGGGGGGGGGTCATGACATGATTTTTGAATTATATAAAAGAACATGTGTTTTATAGATTTATAATTGTATTTGGTTATCTAAGTACTATAGTCACATTACAAGAAATTTATCACATTTTTTAGACCACTAACTATTTGAAAAAGTAATGGAGTAAAGAGTGTTTTCATACATGAATGTGAAGAAATATTTAAGTGTCACAAAAAGAGACATACCACATTACTGTACTGACACTACCCTCAAGTGAAGAATAGTTTGTGATATAAAATGATGCGTCAATAAAGGACATGGGTTACACCCTTATTATAAGGCCCCAGCCTTAAACCTTACTTAAAATTGAATTAAATGAATAATTCACATTGAGGATCTTTTCAGGTTTAGAGTTTTAGAGAATTAGGAAATAACTATTACATCTCAAAAGATTACAAAGTAGTCTCTTCTACTAAATTTCCATAAAATAAAAAAAACTCTTAAAAAGAAACATGTCTAGTTTCATGTTTTAGGTAGCATGACTTTCCCTTGATCCCATCCTTGACCCTATTCCACGCTAAGTCCTGTGAAAAACATTTCAAAAACATGGGATGATCACAAAAACTCAGTAAGGGATACACAAAGAATAAAAACTGTTAGTTTATCAAAACAAAAAGTAAACCATGTATACTTTATCAAGGTAATACTTTTCTCCTTTATGAAGTAGTAAAAACTATTCACTGAATAAAATATCATTACTTACCTTTTTGTAACCAAAGGATTACCATAAAACCCATATAAAGAACACATAACATATATAATGGTAACTTGGGACATAAACATACTTAAGTGGAATAACCATAAGGTCGACTCCCACACATATGACTTAATGGAATAGCCATACGGCCAATTTCCATGCATACTTAATGGAATAGCCATACGAACAACTTCCATACCAAATGCATTGGAGGTTATAACGTAACCACCCGTCCTGGTATTCACGGCACCACCCGTCATATGGTTTATAACGTAACCACCCGTTAAAATGTCCAAGTACCAGTATAAAATCATAAAACATAAAACCAATATAAAGGAATGATAACATTTCCACATTTCAATCATAATATAATTATTTATCAAAACCTTTTTCAGTACCAAAATACATAAAAGAGTATATGGTATTTATTTTATTTTAAAAACATTATGGCTTGTTGAGGAAGCCAAAGACCAAATAATACTCGCGGCGGTGGAAAAGGTCATTGTCCCCGCGTACGTTAAAAGAAACATTCCTTTTTGTTGTTTTGTAAAACGCTTCGTAGAAAAAGATTCCTTTTGTATAAAAGTAAAAGTAAAAGGGGTTTATACACCGTATAAAAGAAAGTTGTGTATACAACAAAATATGCCTCAATGAAAGGAGATTGAGATGAAGTCCCTTACAAAGACGGTATCCTTGGTTTAAGGATAAATCAATTACATAATTATGTGTGAAAAACGAATACACCAAATATAAGTGGATATTAAGTGTAAAATAATCAAAGGTCATTCACACATATTCAAAGGATGACATATTCAATAACTACATGTTGAACCCAAAGAAATCGAAATTGGGTTAAGAAGTTCCCTTGATAGCCTAACAGCGTCACATCAAAGTGAGTTGATGAGAGATAATAAAAAGGGGTATCTCATCACTTGGACATAAAATTTACATCAATTAAGGATATATGAGAACATATCCCATCATAACAATATGTAAATGAAAAGACCCAACAAAATAAGTCTTTTAAAAAGAGGAGGGTGAAAGGTTCCCTTACCGACATGGGTATCTTTCGAAACATACGCCCCGTGAAATAAGGACAATACAACATTGATGTAAATACTCATAAATGAAAGAATATTACACAATGAGTAAAATAATGGTCAGTACATACACCAATCAAAGGAAATTGTGGAAAATCTAGCATAAATCTCACGGGAATAAAACTGAGATGAAAAATCCCTTACGAAAACTCGACAGCCTAACGACGCCACTTAAAACTTCCAAAAATGGATTGATGAGATCAAATAGGGTATCTCATCACATTAAAACAAAATTTAAAGCAAGAGGAATATGAAATAACATCCCTCATCATAACAAATAGGAGCTTAAAATAAGTGACATAAAGGGGAGTACTTAAAAATAAAGAGAGAGGTTAGATCTCTTACGAAAATTCGGCAGCCTAACGGCGCCACTCAAAACATCCAAAATGGATTGATGAGAGAGAATAGGGTCTCTCATCACATGAAAATAAAAATTACAGTAAGTTTAAAATATAATAACATCCCAATAACAAGAAATATGATCTTTAGAGGTAATGACATAAAAGAGTGAACTTAAAAAAGAAAGAGAGGAGTAAGATCCCTTACCTCGGGTCCGACTTGACTCGATCGTTCTTTAACGTCCTGAATAATAAACTTGAGTTAATTTCTACTTGATTAAGAACCTTTTTCAAGCTTATTATTCCTTTTATATCACTTATTTTCATGTAATAAAAATTATGTAATCATTAAGTTAATAATGATTGTTTTGTCGATATTTGGTTCTTAAGTCGAAAGTGGACTTCTTACAATTACATGTTGTTCGTGTGGTCAAAGGTTCTTAATATCCAGAATGACATTCCTGATTTGGATATAATATATGTCATATATATCCAGCATATACATGTATTTATAATATTACATAATCATTTAGAGGTAAGAAATGAAATGCACCGTTTATGGAGACGGTAAGCCGTACGTACGCATGAACGCTACTTTCATTTCTTTGTCATATTAATGGAATTAAAACTAAATGAGAGGTATGTATATTTTAATTACAGAATTATATTCATCAATTATATGTATCATTCATCATATATATCCATTATATACATGTACTTATAATAGTACATTACATTTGGGGATAAGAAATGAAATGCACCGTTCATGGAGACGGTAAGCCGTATGTACGCATGAATGCTACTTTCATTTCTATCTCATAATTTAATGGAAAGAAATAATAATTATATAGAGTTATATAATAATTCCAGTATAAAATCATATATAATAACATTAAATCCATCCTTTATACGTTCCACGTATGGCATTAACGAATCACATCACTTTGAGGGGGCGATAGTCCGCACTTCCTAAAATGAAGATATCGCGTATACCCATAATGGAAGCCATAAAGGTAAGACACAAATGAAAAATACAGAAGAATAAGTAAAACATAAACATATTATATATCATATATAAAAATAGTGACATCATAATGGCCACCTTTGAAGGTGTTAAATGAGTATTGAACAATCATCGTTTCGGGAGACAGAATTTCGCCATCCACGGAAACCGTATGTTCTTTAACCATTTGATGTAGTTGTGTGAGAGTGTAGCTCGGATAAATCTTATAACAATATCCTAGTATATTGAAGATACTGGTTTTGTTACAAAAGAAGTAAATAAAAAGAGTTTAGGGGGTTGGAGAAGCAAAATAAAAAAATGAACATGAGAGAATGAATTACCTTTAAAAGTGTAACTCCTTTTTATTTGAGCCTAAAGGCTTCCTTTGAAAGGATTATACCCAAAGGGAATCCTCTAGGATGAGGAGAGGGATGTGTAGAGAGTAAATGGGTAGGGGTTTTCCGAGCCAAAGGCTTGAGGTGTGTGTGAAATGAGGTAGAGGTGGGGGCCTTTTATAAGCGGAGAGGAGGGGCACTTTTGAAAAGTAAAGAAATAATACTTTATTTGAAAATGTGTTTCGGTTTTAAAAGGTCCCACATTGATATAATTCATGGATAAGGTGATAAGGGTTCGAAATCCACCCATCCAATAAGTTTTGGACATGTGTAGTTCATATATTTTACATTATCTTTCCATTTTATTTAAATCGTCAAATAATGATGTCATCGCTGCATCATTATTATGTCATAAATAATTTAATTTATTTAAAGTCTAAAAATTATAAAAAAACTACTATGATGTAGGAAATCTTTTTATCTTTCCAATTACTATTTATAATCAAAAATATGATCTTTATAACCCCATGTAAAAATTACTTTCGTAAAACATATTATGTTTGTGTCATTTTTACTTTTACATTAAATAAAAAGTTATTTATGTAATTTCCCAACCAAAGTGTCTCCATGGGGTCCCCAAGTTGACCCATGGATTGTCTTGGTCGGCCATGAAACAACCAATGAGGGTATGACATGTGTCAAGCTCATCTTATTTTATTAAAGCATTATTTTTACCATAAAATACACTAATTACCACTAATCGCGATTAAGAACTTAATAAGTTACTATTCACCAAAAAATTATTATAATATCATTGAACCACATTTTACTTCTTAATGACAACTATGTATGTAGGATTTTTGAAATTCAAAACACAATGATGGCAAAATTTCATTTAAACGGAAAATCAGTCTTTATAAGTACCACTTAGTGGTTTCACGATTCATCAAAAATTGAAGTTTTTCAGAAAATTACCAAAAATTCACCCTAAGCTATATTTGATATTACGAATTCAAAAATGAAGTCTATTTTACAAAATTCAAAATACATAAGTCACATTAATTAATTTAATAATTAATTCCCGCTGTCAGAGCAAATAACGTGTTTTTATGGAACAATAAGTATCAAAAGATTGACACTAGTTTAAGTCCGATTTCAAAGTGAAATTAATTCCAACGACCAATATTGGATTTATTGGTAAAAATATTTTCTAATTTCACTTTAAAACCAAATCAAAAGATAATCTAATCATATAAATAAATTAGATTAAAAAGAGGTTTTGAATTAAAAACAACATTTTACACTATTCATTAAAAAAATGAACTTTATCAGAAAGATACCAAAAATTTACACAAAGTAAATTTTGATGTCCTGATTCTTAATAAGAGTTTTATTTGGTCCAATAGAATTTATAAGAGTGAACAAAACTATATTTAATGACGGTTCGCCATCAAAAGGTGATAAGTGAACCTTTAGTGAAAACTAGGGCATATACACCTAAAATTGAATTCTTTCCGTTATTTAAGCCATTATATTTTATTGGATAAATGTAAAAACATTTAAAAACATATATAATCATATTTTAGTTATTTCTATCCATTCCCTCCAATACAACGGCTACATGTTAACTACCATTTAAAATAATATTATTTTATTATTAGAGTGCAACGTAAGATTCCCAAGAAACTCATTGTTGCGTATTGGGTACGCCATCAGGCATAACACCCCCTTTAAAGTCATATTAATATTTTATTCACAAATTTGGATAAATAAGAAAATGTCATATTCTTTATTTACCTGGGGTGTTACATCCTTCCCCCCTTTTGGGAATTGCGTCCTCACAATTTTTAAAATTGAGCTTGGAAACATCCTTGAAAGTCCCACATCGGAAGAAGAGTCGGTAAAACAATCACTTTAAAATAAAGAAAGATAAGTACAAAGGTCACCCGAGTTAACCCATAATAGGATTCCAATTATGAAAACATGGACATGGAGGAGAAAACATAGGGTCATGTTCTGATGGAGAGTGACAGAAAACATGTTTAGGAGAAAGTTAACCATTAGAGAATCACAAACTTGTGATGGGTTAAACGGTATTCGATTCCCCAGTAGGAAAAGTTAATAGACAACATTTTTGTTTTAAGTTACTTTTTATTGAGTAATTTATTCATAAGGAAACATAATCACTTATCATGTTGACTCTCAAATTTTATTAGATTCCTTACACAAACTCATATTTTCTCCAAAAGGCGAGTATTTAGGAAGACTTGTTCAAATTAAGAGTACTATAATCAACTTCTAGAGAATTACCTAACCCAAAAAAAGAGAACAATATACTTCCCATGTCTTTAGACTTTAACCAAAACCAAAACCCAAAAGATTAGTACAAGATCAGATAACCCAGAAAAGGATAACCCATTAGAAATAAAATCTATTCTTAATCTCCAAAATTTGTCCAACAAAATCCAAAGTTCAACGAGGACCATTCTATAATCAATTTGTCCATAAAATTCTTCAAAGTAAACCAAAATAAGATTGAAACCAAAATATTTGAAGGATTTAGTCACATAGTCTTCTAAGTTAAATCGTAAAATTTATCTGCAAACAACATCAGTTGCTCCTAAAGTCTCGTATTGAAAAGTAATTAACCTAATCACATATCCTCCATGATAGGTTAATCATTTTCATAAATAACCCAAAATCAAATTACTCTTAATTCATAAAATCATATAACTAGAAAGAATCGGTCAAACTAACCAGGGACTTCACGTAGTCCAGTGGTAGGCGATAAATACCAGTCGCACTTTGGTTGTGTGTTCGATTCCCGCAGCTTTGTCCGACGCGACGGGATGTCACACGGTCTGCGTGTTGTCCTTTTTCCAAAACTATATAATTCTTAAAACATTCCCCAAAATGAGATAAAATCTTCAAAAATAATCATAACATATTTTAACCTCAAGTTTATCTCATTCCTTTCATTTTCCATCATATCATAGAGTAACCCATAATTACCTAAAAAGTAAGGATCATATAAACCCAAATGGTTCTTTATAACTATGTCCACAAAAGAAGAGATAACTATTCCTTGAATAAAATTTCATATATTAAACATCAGGGTTACACATAATATAAAAATTCTTCTAATGTAAACCCATCATCAAAAGAGACTTTATACTCTTAATAATTTCACCATAACTCTTGAAGACCTTATATGTTGACATCTTACTCATTCAACATTATTCATGATCCATTAACCATTCCTTTCCAACTTATTCCGAAATACCTCTTTCCTACAAACAAAATCATGAATCATATCCTAAGATTCCAAAATAGGAAAACAATAGTCATGAAATAATACATACCTTTGATTGGTCATTGTGAGTTTCTTCATCCTCAATCGGAATGGCATTAGGTATTGGTAAACGAGTATTTGTATGATCTTGGTGATCCCATTCACTAAACTTCTTCATAGGACATGTGTTTGCATAATGACCTTGCACACCACATTTAAAACATTCAATTGGTCCCTCAGAAAGAACTTCTTTCCCTTTCCTCGAGTCAACTGGATGCTTCCTTTTTCCATGGCAGGTTCTTGCTTTATGACCTTAATTTCCACATATATAGCATATTTCTGTCCCTTTGAAACATTTTCCTAGGTGTTTCTTTCCACATCATTGACACATAGGTTTTTGAACACACTTACCTTTATGATTATTACCTCTAGTTCCGTAGGGATTTGTTTCTCGCATACATGATGCCTTATAGAAATCACCAAGGTTTAGGTGGTCAATCATAACTCCAGATAGTTGGTTGAGGATAAACACAAGAGTTCTCATTACAGCTCCCATATCATTCAGTTTCTCGCTCAGAAAACGGTCACAGTTTCCTTCACATCCACCGTTACCTTGGTGCCTGCTAGATCCAGCCATTTACTAAAACCAAAAAGGGTCAGTGTGAGTACAACAACAAAACCATCATGTACTAATGAGGAAGATAAACACTAAGATATTCTTACTCGTTCACTTAATCTAAAACTAGGACTCTGTCTGAAATCCTAACCATTATGGTAATGTCACTTATGCTTAGAGAATACCCTAACCTCTAAAGTTATCTAAACCGACCTTTGATACCAACTATAAGGCCCCAGCCTTAAACCTTACTTAAAATTGAATTAAATGAATAATTCACATTGAGGATCTTTTCAGGTTTAGAGTTTTAGAGAATTAGGACATAACTATTACATCTCAAAAGATTACAAAGTAGTCTCTTCTACTAAATTTCCATAAAATAAAAAAAAACTCTTAAAAAGAAACATGTCTAGTTTCATGTTTTTGGTAGAATGACTTTCCCTTGATCCCATCCTTGACCCTATTCCACGCTAAGTCCTGTGAAAAACATTTCAAAAACTTGGGATGAGCATAAAAACTCAGTAAGGGATACACAAAGAATAAAAACTGTTAGTTTATCAAAACAAAAAGTAAACCATGTATACTTTATCAAGGTAATAATTTTCACCTTTATGAATTAGTAAAAACTCTTCACTGAATAAAATATCATTACTTACCTTTTTGTAACCAAAGGATTACCATAAAACCCATATAAAGAACACATAACATATATAATGGTAACTTGGGACATAAACATACTTAAGTGGAATAACCATACGGTCGACTCCCACACATATCACTTAATGGAATAGCCATACGACCAATTTCCATACATACTTAATGGAATACCCATACGGCCAACTTCCATACCCAATGCATTGGAGGTTATAACGTAACCACCCGTCATGGTATTCACGGCACCACCCGTCATATGGTTTATAACGTAACCACCCGTTAAAATGTCCAAGTACCAATATAAAATCATAAAACATAAAACCAATATAAAGGAATGATAACATTTCCACATTTCAATCATAATAGAATTATTTATCAAAACCATTTTCAATACCAAAATACATAAAAGAGTATATGGTATTTATTTTATTTTAAAAACATTATGGCTTGCTGAGGAAGCCAAAGACCAAATAATACTCGCGGCGGTGGAAAAGGTCATTGTCACCGCGTACGTTAAAAGAAACATTCATTTTTGTTGTTTTGTAAAACGCTTCGTAGAAAAAGATTCCTTTTGTATAAAAGTAAAAGTCAAAGGGGTTTATACACCATATAAAAGAAAGTTGTGTATACAACGAAATATGCCTCAATGAAAGGAGATTGAGACAAAGTCCCTTACAAAGACGGTATCCTTGGTTTAAGGATAAATCAATTACATAATTATGTGTGAAAAACGAATACACCAAATATAAGTGGATATTAAGTGTAAAATAATCAAAGGTCATTCCCACATATTCAAAGGATGACATATTCAATAACTACATGTTGAACCCAAAGAAATCGAAATTGGGTTAAGAAGTTCCCTTGATAGCCTAACGGCGTCACATCAAAGTGAGTTGATGAGAGATAATAAAAAGGGGTATCTCATCACTTGGACATAAAATTTACATCAATTAAGGATATATGAGAACATATCCCATCATAACAATATGTAAATTAAAATACCCAACAAAATAAGTCTTTTAAAAAGAGGAGGGTGAAAGGTTCCCTTACCGACATGGGTATCTTTCGAAACATACGCCCCGTGAAAGAAGGACAATACAACATTGATGTAAATACTAATAAATGAAAGAATATTACACAATGAGTAAAATAATGGTCAGTACATACACCACTCAAAGGAAATTGTGGCAAATGTAGCATAAATCTCACGGGAATAAAGCTGAGATGAAAAATCCCTTACGAAAACTCGGCAGCCTAACGACGCCACTTAAAACTTCCAAAAATGGATTGATGAGATAAAATAGGGTATCTCATCACATTAAAACAAAATTTATAGAAAGAGGAATATGAAATAACATACCTCATCATAACAAATATGAGCTTAAAAGAAGTGACATAAAGGGGAGTACTTAAAAATAAAGAGAGAGGTTAGATCTCTTACGAAAATTCGGCAGCCTAACGGCGCCACTCAAAACTTCCAAAATGGATTGATGAGAGAGAATAGGGTATCTCATCACATGAACATAAAAATTACTGTAAGTGTAAAATATAATAACATCCCAATAACAATAAAGATGATCTTTAGAGGTAATGACATAAAAGAGTGTACTTAAAAAAGAAATAGAGGAGTAAGATTCCTTACCTCGGGTCCGACTTGACTCGATCGTTCTTTAACGTCCTGAATAATAAACTTGAGTTAATTTCTACTTGATTAAGAACCTTTTTCAAGCTTATTATTCCTTTTATATAACTTATTTCCATGTTATAAACATTATGTAATCATTAAGTTAATAATGATTGTTTTTTCGATATTTGGTTCTTAAGTCAAAAGTGGACTTCTTACAATTACATGTTGTTCGTGTGGTCAAAGGTTCTTTATATCCAGAATGAAATTCCTGATTTGGATATCATATATGTCATATATATCCAGCATATACATGTATTTATAATATTACATAATCATTTAGAGGTAAGAAATGAAATGCACCGTTCATGGAGACGGTAAGCCGTACGTACGCATGAACGCTACTTTCATTTCTTTGTCATATTAATGGAATTAAAACTAAATGAGAGGTATGTATATTTTAATTACATAATTATATTCATAATTTAGATGTATCATTCATCATATATATCCATTATATACATGTACTTATAATAGTACATTACATTTGGGGATAAGAAATGAAATGCACCGTTCATGGAGACGGTAAGCCGTACGTACGCATGAACGCTACTTTCATTTCTATCTCATACTTTAATGGAAAGAAATAATAATGATATAGAGTTATATAATAATTCCAGTATAACATCATATATAATAACATTAAATCCATCCTTTATATGTTCCACGTATGGCATTAACGAATCACATCACTTTGAGGGGGCGGTAGTCCGCCCTTCCTAAAATGAAGATATCGCGTATACCCATAATGGAAGCCATAAAGGTAAGACACAAATGAAAAATACAGAAGCATAAGTAAAACATAAACATATTATATATCATATATAAAAATAGTGACATCATAATGGCCACCTTTGAAGGTGTTAAATGAGTATTGAACAATCATCGTTTCGGGAGGCAGAATTTCACCATCCACGGAAACCGTATGTTCTTTAACCATTTGATGTAGTTGTGTGAGAGTGTAGCTCGAATAAATCTTATAACAACATCCTATTATATTTAAGATACTGGTTTTGTTACAAAAGAAGTAAATAAAAATAGTTTAGGGGGTTGGAGAAGCAAAATAAAACAAATGAACATGAGAGAATGAATTACTTTTAAAAGTGTAACTCCTTTTGATTTGTGCCTGAAGGATTACTTTGAAAGGATTATTCCAAAAGGGAATCCTCTAGGATTAGGAGAGGGATGTGGAGAGAGTAAATGGGCATGGGTTGGCCGAGCCAAATGCTTGAGAAGTGTGTGAAATGAGGTAGAGGCAGGGGCCTTTTATAAGAGGAGAGGAGGGGCACTTTTGGAAAGTAAAGAAATATTACTTTATTTGAAAATGTGTTTCGGTTTTAAAAGGTCCCACATTGATATAATTCGTGTATAAGGTGATAAGTGTTCGAAATCCACCCATACAATAAGTTTTGGACTTGTGTAGTTCATATATTGTACATTATCTTTCCATTTTATTTAAATCGTCAAATAATGATGTCATCGCTGCATCATTATTATGTCATAAATAATTTAATTTATTTAATGTCTAAAAATTATAAAAAAAATACTATGATGTAGGAAATCTTTTTAGATTTCCAATTACTATTTATAATCAAAAATCTGATCTTTATAACCCCATGTAAAAATTGTTTTTGTAAAACATATTATGTTTGTGTCATTTTTACTTTTACATTAAATAAAAAGTTATTTATGTCATTTCCCAACCAAAGTGTCTCCATGGGGTCCCCAAGTTGACCCATGGCTTGTCTTGGTCGGCCATGACACACCCAATGAGGGTATTACATGTGTCAAGCTCATATTATTTTATTAAAGCATTATTTTTACCATAAACTACACTAATTACCACTAATCGCGATTAAGAACTTAATAAGTTACTATTCACCAAAAAATTATTATAATCTCATTGAACCACATTTTACTTCTTAATGACAACTATGTATGTCGGATTTTTGAAATTCAAAACACAATGATGGCAAAATTTCATTTAAACGAAAAATCAGTCTTTATAAGTACCACTTAGTGGTTTCACTATTCATCAAAAATTGAAGTTTTTCAGAAAATTACCAAAAATTCACCCTAAGCTATATTTGATATTACGAATTCAAAAATGAAGTCTATTTTACAAAATTCAAAATACATAAGTCACATTAATTAATTTAATAATTAATTCCCGCTGTCAGAGCAAATAGCGTGTTTTTATGAAACAATAAGTATCAAAAGATTGACACTAGTTTAAGTCCGATTTCAAAGTGAAATTAATTCCAATGACCACTATTGGATTTAATGGTAAAAATATTTTCTAATTTCACTTTAAAACCTAATAAAAAGATAATCTAATCATATAAATAAATTAGATTAAAAAGAGGTTTTGAATTAAAAAACAACATTTTACACTATTCATTAAAAAAATGAACTTTATCAGAAAGATACCAAAAATTTACACAAAGTAAATTTTGATGTCCCGATTCGTAATAAGAGTTTTATTTGGTCCAATAGAATTTATAAGAGTGAACAAAACTATATTTAATGACGGTTCGCCATCAAAAGGTGATAAGTGAACCTTTAGTGAAAACTATGGCATATACGCCTAAAATTGAATTCTTTCCGTATTTTAAGCCATTATATTTTATTGGATAAATGTAAAAACATTTAAAAACATATATAATCATATTTTAGTTATTTCTATTCATTCCCGCCAATACAACGGCTACATGTTAACTACCATTTAAAATAATATTATTTTATTATTAGAGTGCAACGTAAGATTCCCAAGAAACTCGTTGTTGCGTATTGGGTACGCCATCGGGCATAGCATCCCCTTTAAAGTCATATTAATATTTTATTCACAAATTTGTATAAATAAGAAAATGTCATATTCTTTATTTACCTGGGGTGTTACACTTATCAAAAATGATAAAGTGATATCTTTTACATCTTTAAAATTTAATATTTAAGAGAAATGATACCTATTTCTGGATCTAGAGTTATAATATTTGATTTTGAATTGAAGGCTTAGAGATGATACCCCTATAAATATAAGTGTGATATATTTTCTAATCATAAGAGCTTAAAGCATATGCTCACATAGAAGTATACGAACATGCATTAAAGATGCTGGTTAGTACTAATCAATGACTATTATTGATCAAAATAATACCATATTGTGAATTAGAATTAAGTATATTTCACTCTCAGTATAAAGGATCCTACTACCCTATCCTTGATGATTATTGAGAAGGATTCAATTTTAATGGATAAAAAAATTATTGTTTCAAAAATCATAAATTAAGGTAGGACATCCTAATTTTCCTAAATAATTTCCCAACTATATTTACTATAAAAAAAATCAAAGAGTTTCAATGTTATGATTTGGAGCATCAAAATAAGGTACGATAAAGTAGGGAAGGGTTGCTTTATGGGTTAAAAATTGATAAAGATGGAGTCATTGTATTCAGAAGTAGATTATGTGTTCCATTAACAAAAAACATAATTAATTAGATATTATATGATACACATAAATTATATTTATCGAACCACATGGGATGTAAAAAGATGTAATGATACCTTTGATAAAAGGTTTGGTGGGTTAAACTGAAGAAAAAGAACATGAATTACACCTAAATGTTCTTATAATTTCGAAGAGTTGTTGGTGACTGTCTATATTTTAAGGGGAGTATACACCCATTACCTAGAGAAACATGCAAATTAAATAATATCACCATTGTTATTTTTAATACATTTAAAGTAATAATACTATTTGGGTTTTGGTGGATTGAAACATGAGGGCTTCTTTCTTCATTACCATTCCTAATGATTTTAGACTTGACTTAATTTCCATAATATATGTTTTATAAGTGGTTAAACTAAATGGGGAACCAATTTTTACCAAATTTTATCAAGATACATATTTAAATTGAAGATTTATAGGAGTATTCAATATGAATTTATCAGAGAGTTTAACATTAGTATGACCTATTATCCCCAAATATCCAGTCAATCTAAAAGGACTATACAGAAACTTAAAGATATACTAAGATCTTTCTTCATGGATGTCAAAGGAGTCTAGGATCAATATTTTTACTTTTTTAAATTCTCATACAAATGTTTTTCACCATAAGTATATATATAACCCCATATAAACCACTATATGAGAAGATATATAGAACTAAAATATATTTGGATAAAGTTAGTGACCAAAACATACATGGACTTGAAATTTGTTAATAAATTACAGAAAAGGTGAAAACCATTTGGTAAAACATTAAACAAGTACATAGTTTAATGAAAATTTATGCTAAAAATCATTGAAGATGCATTGATTTTTTTGTTATAGATAAATATATATTTTAAATATCACTCTAAAATAGGGTTATAATGTTTTAAATGAGTGTAAATATTATCCATACTACATTTCTCCCATTGAAATTCTTGATTACATATGATCAATGACCAATCGAATGGTACTTCCAAAAAACTTGGTGCAAGTGAATATTATATTCCATGTGTCACAATTAATGACGTTTACAAATGATCTATCACATGTATCAAATTATAAAGAAGTATAATTGGATAATGAACTCTTTTAGTAGAATAATTAGTGATGATATTAGATTATTGAGATATAGTTTTGTGAAACAAGATCACTCATCTTGTTAAAGAAATTTGGAAAGACCATAAGTATGAAGAGGAAACATGGGAACATAAGGAGTGGAACATGGAATAAAATATTCACTTTCACCAAGATCACTCATATTGTCAAGGAAATTTGGAAAGACCATAAGTATGAAGAAGAAACAAGGGAACCTAAGGAGTGAAACATATAATATAAAGTAAGTGGTTACCTACAAATATTAGTAAGGGAATATATATGATAAGAATTTGTAACATTTGATTCAATGGTATAAAATGATTTAAAAAATTTGACTAAACATGAGTAATAATATTGAAAAATGACATAAATAACAAGGTATAAATGGATAATGGAAAAATAGGAGTCAATGGAGAAACATAAAACATGACATAATAACAAGTCAATGAAAACATCCAAGACAACATCACATGGTGGAAAATGTCCCATAAAGAATTATATTCACTTCCAAATCCCATACATGTTGTATCATGAGACTGAAACACTACCCAATGTATTGGATTACTATCATGGTTCACCCATCATAACATGTTCATGATCTATGTGTGCCATATAAAGGAAATAAATCACAATGTATAACTTAAAAATTAACCATGGAAAGAAAATGGGTTTCATAATCTTGCTTTATATCATATTGAAATGATGTTTAAAAATAGAGGAATCTTATAAATGAACCTAAGGAATGTGTTACCCCATGAATGGAAGGGATAATTAACTATTAATATATGTTATAAATATATATATATATATACATATATAATTTATAAGAAAAATATAACTTAACTTTTTGTAACGATTTATGAAAATAATTTAAAAAATAACTTTAGGTAAATAACAGATTCATATTGAGTAATAGAAAAGGATTTCATCGTATATGGAATATGATTTTGAAAGATAACTTTTATCATTTCTTGAGGAATACATGCTCTCCATTTTGAAAATAATTTTTTGAAATCTAAAACATTTTAAAACATTGATGAAATATTTTTTCCAAATAATATTTTAAACAAAAAAAATTAATCTTTAAAACATTTACTATTCATGATAGTAGAAGAGATACTTTCATGTCGAATATTTGAAAAAAAAATATTCCTTTCACATAATTGTATGAAATGTCAAAAGGAATCTTGTTAAAAAAATGATTGGAGGATTAATTTTAAAAAAATTATTAAAAATATATTAACAGGTAAAAATTACATTAAACCATCATAGTAAACAATTTTTGAAAACATTATTAGAAAACATGGACTTGAAATAATAACGACTTTTGACCATAGAGGGAAATGAAGCCAAATTTTCTTAAAATATTTTTTTTCATAATTTTAATTGCCAAAGAGAGGAAAATGGTATTGTTAATTAAAAACATAATGAATAAACATTTCATAAAAAATTTAATTGGTTCATTAGACAATGTTCAAATAACTTCTTTCAATGGAAATTGAACTATAAGGAATCAAAATTAAAATGATATTGAAACATAAAAACTTTCATCTTTGTTAAATTTTGAATCATAGAATTCCATGAAATAATTATAGGAATTTCTACTTAAAATCAGATAAATTTTGAAATTATTCATTATATAATATATAATGGGAAATTATATACACCATTCAAATTAAATTAGGTGCATTAATATATATGTCTCTCAAAGAAGGAAGTTTGAGATGAGGCCATTAAAATGTTTATATCATTTTTATGAGTGTTAATCAATGGGGTGATTATGTTTAACATATTTAAATCCACATAAATAAAATACTAAATAGAAAAAAACTAAATCAAAATTCATTTCATAAAAAATATTTGTCAAATATAATAAAATAAGTAGGCGTATAACCTAATGAATGAAAATTGATTTAATAAAAACTTTACCTCATGATTTATATTAAATAATCATCTATTAAACAATTTTATATTGTTTTAAAACATTTTTTGACATATAAAAAACAATATTAAAATTTACAATATCGTATATGAAAATTTTATAACATCGTATTACCCATTTGTGAATAATCATTAATTTTCACAATTTTTTCAGTTGTTAATTTCCATATTTTATAATGAAAATTTCATTATGAATTTTTAGTTCATTAACATAGGTTGTATTTCTATAATATGTATAATTATATTAAATTTAATTCTTTACATTAGATATATTTTTAATTATTCTTTATTTTGAAAAATAGAGAATGAATCACATCATTTTGTGGAGATAGTAAGTTATACGTACGCACAAGTAATGTTACAATTACCATAATAGGTGAAAGGTTATGCAATTAGAATATATATTAATTTACCAAAAAATATTATTTTTTATATAAAATATATTCATTAAATTTATCTTTTTTTTATCTTCCATGTTATGTGTTTTTTAAAAAACGAATCACATCTCATTACAGGGTGGTAGTTTGTCGTACACCCGAATGAAACTATCTTTTAATTAATGGATTATAAGGGAAGAAAATATATTAAATATCTAATTTAATTAATTTTAAATATTTACTTAATAAATTATATAAACATAAAATTAATTCTTAGTACCTTTCAAGTAAATTGTATATGAAAATAGAATCGCATTATTTCATGAGGCGGTACTCTATCATACAAACATATGACTTTAACACATTATCTATGGAATGAAAACTAATATGGTATATATGATATAACAATTTAAAAAGTATAAATATATAATAAATATCTTATATAAACATTAAATACATCATTATTTCCATTGGAATAATACTTTATGGAAAATTAACTACAACAACTCGTGATGTGATAGTCTACCATATAAACGATTAATGGTTTCATTTCCAATTTTTGGGAGGAAATAAAAGTTTTAGGTAAATAAATTAAAATAAAAAATATAAGTATTTATATAATACCTATATTTTTATATCATAATGGTTTAATTATATTTTTAATAGGTGGAAAAGTAATTGGATAAAACACTCTATCAAGGATGTTTTATCTTTTTCAGAAAACTACTTTTAATTTGCACTAAAATCATTTATAGATTCACTTTTTTGGGGAAAAAGGATTCTAAGATGAGATTAGAGAATAATGAAAGTTGTTTTGAAAGGTTTATTTAGAACGAATTGGTTTTGTAAGTGTATTAAGAACATTATAGGGGGTGTCGTTTTATAAGCGAGGGAGGTGACACACTTGGAATTTATTTTAAAGAAAGGATTCCACCCTCATTTTAATATTTATAAAATAATCCATAATTTATAATTTGAAGACATTATAATTTATAAGGTTTAAATATTTTCCTAAAATATTAATTATACAAGTTTAGGGTCATTTTTATCCCTTGTCTTTTTAGTTTAACCCCCGGTAAATCCATATTTTCTTTAACTGCAGTAAATATTTTTTATTTTTTTCACTATTAATTATGGTAAAAAATTAGTTTGATATTATTAGATAATATAAAATATTATGATTAGAAATAAAAAATACTTTTATTACATAATAAACTCACATAATTGGTATAATTATATTTAAAATTAAACAGACATATGTTTTAAAAAAATGGTCTTTCCAAATAAAAACATTAAAAATATTAAATCTATTTAATATAATAATTCAATATAAAATTGATTCCAAGGAAAAATATTATTTAAATTTTAATAAAAAATATTTTATTTTAATCTAAATACTATATATAATATAATTTATGTAGGTTAATAATTAAAACTTAATGTCAATTTTCAATAACAAAAAGTATTTATTATACTTTTCATAATATTATCAGATATTAAACCAAAGAAATTTTTGAAATTTATATTTCAAAAATTATGTTTTTTTTTCAAATTAATTTAATAATAGTGGTCAAAATTAATTTTAAATGATGTTCACAAAGCAAGAGTAAATCATCATTTAGAAAAATAACATATTTGGTAAAAAAAATTTCTTACAAATGGATCTTATGTAATTTATAATAAATATATAAAAATTTAATTTACTTTATAAATGAGTAAAATATATGGTCTATAATTTATTTATTCCTATTCATAACCATCTATTTAATTGATATGTTATAATAGTCATGTTTAAATAATAAAATTTCAATAGATTATCAAATTTTGTTTAAACCCTTTGTGATATGTGTCATAAGATATCAAAGATATCAAAGATATTTAAATATGAATACATCATAATATCTTGGGGTGTTATATTATATTCTATGATTGGTGTTTCATGTCATATATGCTATCCAATATGACATTCCTCTTTTAAAATCTCAGGGTGTTACATAAAGTGAATGTATATAATAATTTATGTTTTTATAATAAGAGTTGGGAAATGGGAGGCATATTCACTCATAAAATATATACATGATAACAATCCTAAGAGGTGATAATGTGAAATGAATCACATCAATTCATGGGGGTTGTAGTATGGACATATTCATGATCAATATTTCTTATTTTTTCATTGTGGATGGAAAGGAATGAAAACTATTTGATACACTAACATACAAACATTTCAGAATATTAAAAATACTTATTTTATTATATTTGGGTTGTAAGATTTTTTTTACGAGGATGATTAAAAAAAAATACAAAGGAGTAAGAAATACTCATATTGAGAAATTGAGATTTCTCCTACAAATCTTCTCTGAAATAGAGGCCATTAGAAAGTAATTGATACAATAGGATTATAGAAGTTAGATGGAATTATTAGACATGAAAAATTATTATGTTTTAGATGAAAATTCAAAGGAATTCGTCCAGTGTAATATGGAATATGTGAAAATATTTTATAAGTGAAGAGATGGGTAATTTTCTTAGTGAAAATTAAATTTGAAAAATAGTATGTTGCTATTCAATCGTTATAGGCTCTAAAATATAGAAATAATTGAATATGGGGTGATCTGTAGTCTTTAAATCACATATTATTCATTTTAACACATGTTTTAATCATGTTTCATGTCTTTTAAAGCTAGTTGTTTTTAATTTTCCATTTTGTTTTTTTACCTTGGTAACTAGTTTTTACATAGTTAAATTATTTGTTATACCTAAAAATAAAATGATAATTATTACATATTTCAGAAATTATAAATTAAAATTTTAAATATACTTTACTATATTCACTTTATAAAAGTGATAATAGTGAGTAAAAAAAATTAATTAAAAATAATTTTAGTAAATCTTGTAACTTTTGTTTTAAAATATAAAATATAGGTTTTTAAAATAAAATAGTATTTTTAAATTAATAATTTCAATTTTGAAATAAATATTTTTCATTCAAATAGTTTCATAAATTTATAAATTTTACTTATATAACTATAATTTCGTAAATGTAACGGTATTTATGAATAATGGTGTTTTTTCACTATTAACCTTAATGTCAACAAGTTTTCGTAAAAGTCACAAAAAATTCATACTATGAAAATTTGGATATTATTGATTTGAAAAGGAATTTAATTTCATAAAATTTATTTAATTATATTCTATATAGAAAATTGAAATACAATGAAAATTTGATTTTTATTTCGAAAATTTGGTTTTCAAACATTATGTTTTTATTGGAATGTGGTGCCTTGGACAAAAGACCAAATAAAAATTTATTTTATAAATAGAGATTACATGTGTTGAAAATATGGGATTATATTTCAATATTTCACATATAGGGGAAGTAAATAATTAGAGAGATCATCCAGCCAAGTAATATCCCGATTTACTCTTTTATTGGCAAGACCATCCACAACCATATTCACTTCATGATAGATATGAGTGGTAATACAGTTGATTCTGTGGATGGAATGAAGAAAATCCTTCCAACGGGTATTAATCAACCAAGCCATATGAATCACACCATTCTAAACCACTTGCACTATGGTAGTCAAATCACTTTCAATCCATATATTGTTCAAACCCTAGGACTTAGCGAAAGAAATAGTAAGGATCACACTCATCATTTCAACCTCCAGATATAAGGTAATACCACAAAATCCAATGAAGCACCTGTGGATCTGACCAAGATGATTCCTGAAATGGAACCACATCCCATGGGACCAGATTGCCTTTAGAATATCTATACACATTTTCTTTAATCCATCCAGGGAATGACAATTTTCATAAAACATCAAAAGTACGTCATGATTAGAAAAAATTACATCAACCAATAGATGAAGTAGAATCATAAAGTCATTCACTATACTATTGTAGTATCACTTGTGAATCAAAGAATCATCATGAGTAGAAATAAGGATCCGCATCTAACCTACATTAATATTGAGTGAGCAGTTATTGTGATGAATTCAATTTCTAACATACTAGATCACATGATGAATATCTGCAACTAAAAAAAGGAAATAAGTTATTTATTTTATAAGAGTTATCCTTATCTACACCACACTTTAGATAAGCATTGAAAAAATCAAGAATCATCCATCTGCACTCAAAGATTTTAAAAATATAGTTCCAAATAGCAGTTACAGTGGGGAAAAAATGAAATAAATGGTTAACATATTATCTATGTTGATTAGAGAGAATACATTTTGTAAAAATGAGAATCTAAAATGATTATAGAAAATTAAAGTGGGGATCATATTGTAATTAATATTCTATATATGAGCATGTCTCGAAGGATTTATCCATTAAATTTCAAGGTTTTTATTCCAACTAAAATCTTTTCTAAAGTTATTAAAATTGTGGTTACAGTAAATTTTTGAATCCATCATATCATTTTTTGAAGGCTCAAAGATTATAAAATAATATGTGTTAGAAAAAGGATAGTTTTCAATGTCATGCACAAAATTTACAGGGAGTTTATTAAGATGATAATTAATATCATCCCTAATAGTATTATTAATACATTCAAAATCCTATTCTATAGGGATCATTGAAATTAGAGAAGCACCAATCTAGTTGTCCAACCAGAAGTTCATGGAGGAGTTCTTGGAAACCATACCTCTAGAGTTGGTCTTTATATTGGAATACAATTTTTTTATGGAAGGCCAGATGAAAGTGTGCAGAAAATTAATGCTACCTTTCTTCAACATATCAAAAAACCTATTTATGGTGAAATAAATAGAAGGAGAGTCATTGCGGATCAGGTTCCATGTAATTATCGATTGGATGGACTCATTAATTTTTTTTATGTTTTTAATGCCAAGTCCACCCTTATCCAAATGTTTCAAACATGTAGCCCAAGGTATATTCACCAATTTCCAATCGAGAGTGATACCAGTCCAAACAAAATTTTTGATGTAAACATTCATTTTTTTAATGACACCTTCATTCCATTCAAAAAAAAATAATATATTAGAAAATTTTGGAAACAATTAAAGACTTTACAAGGAAGATTCTACCCACCATAGATAGATTGTTTCTTTTCCAATAGGAGAGATGATTAAGGATTTGATCCAAAATATTAAAAAAATAGCTATATTTGGTCACACCCCAAAATATGGGAACATAACGGTACATGAAAGGAAATGAGCCTCATTTAAGGCCTAATTAATTAATAATACCATATTTTCTATTAACCAGAAAATTTTCCCAATTAATATAGAGTATTTTTTCCAGCAAATGACCTGATCCGAGATATCCTCATAGTGAGATATATCACTTTTATAGTTATAATGTTTCTTTTATCACCTTGTAAGAACAGAACGATGTCATCCTCATATAAAAGATGTGTAGGGGAATTTACATTCTTAGAAGCATGAATGGGATTAATTTTATTTTGTTCCACAAGGTGAGTGATCAATCTACTTAAATATTCGTCTGTAATGGAAAAAATCATAGCTGAAATGGGATCACTTTTTCTAACACCTTTGGTGCATTTTCTGTCATATCCCGCCTTCACGAAGATGAGGGAAGGGATAGAAAACTTCCAGACCCTTCCTTATACAAGTTTAAGGAGAGATAATTACCCCCAAGTATCTCCTTCAATAGGCCCCAGAGTAGAGACTAGCACCATGGGTATTGAATCAAATGTAATATGGAAGGCATTACTCTTTTTATAGAAAACATTTGGGATATAAGATGGTAAATCTCAAACAACATCAAAATCTAAGAGTAAAATTAAATCCTATCAATTTTTCCCATATGCATGTCTAAAATAAGATGATACAAAGTACAAGAAACTCCAAATAAATGTACCAGAAAGGAAAGGAAAATCAGAAAAATAACTCCCACCGCCCAAGCTAGAAAGGTCTGGAACGGTCTTCAAGGTCCTCCTGGAAACCTGAAAGCAGTTTTATATACATAGGGTGAGTATACAGGTATACTCAGCAGGGAAAACCAAAAAATCTTGTGCACAAGTGGGAATGCATTCTAATGAATCGTGAGAAAATAGAGGTAACCAAAGCACCTAGAAAAGAATCTATCCACCCCACCTCACTAAGGCACAATCCCCAAATAACACAAGTCAGGTAAAGTAATAGTAATAGCACATCGATATTTGGGTACCCTACACCACTTTCCCACTGGTTATTTTGGACATCCTATGCATTCGACCTCCCCCACATGTTCCACTACTGTCCCACTATGGACCCAATAATAAACTTATGGGATATTTCTACCACGCATACCTTCTACAGACACATGGGTCACCACATCCACACACATCCTCGCCTACAGATACCTAGGAAAAAACAACCACTACCACGACCAAAGACACCTAGGCCAGAACAACCACTGCCATGCCCGATGACACTTGGGCCTCATCTCGAAGACGCTTGGGAAATAAACCTACCTGCACACACCTGGACCAACAAACACAACACACCATGCCCAAAGAGTCTTGGGCCATAATGAACCTTAGGTCATGAAAACCTTCCCAAAGAGTCTTGGGATACCTGGGAGATGGATTAGAAAGGAGTTAATAAGAATCCACTCATAGGAATGTTGGAGAAAACGTGCTCCCCTTGAAATGGTGGCGTTTAGCACGAAGTGATCCACATGTGTGGGGTGCGTATGAGAAACACAAGAACTAAATTTTATGAATATAATTAATCAAGAACTCATACCAACTTAAGGGTCCCAATGCAGACAAACTGCATGTATACAAGCACTCTTTCTTATATCCTTACATGCACAAATGCACCACAACCTCAATCAGAACACAAACCATTCGTAGAAAATAGTCTCTCTATCAAACCCATTCTTGTTATCATGTTCAATTGATTTTATTGAAAAAATAATTCTCCACTACCAGGAAACTAACAGCCACAAACACATGTCAAAAAAAAACAATAGACTGAAGAAGAAAATGGCCAAGAAGTAATTTAAGCATTCACACTCGGTTATATTGTAAAGTAACAACAACAAAAGGGATATGTGAGATCCCTCATATTACCGAAACACAATCAAGCCCCTAACATACTGGCTCTGCATGACCTTAGATCCACAAACCTACAACTGAACAACAGGATATCCCATCCCATCCATGTCACCCCAAAAGCATCAACAAGAGAAACCATTCATACCACCAGAACAGATCAAGGATGTTTTTAGATTTGGCCATCGCCATTTATTAACTCCAATATTTATGATTGATTAGCCTGGGTGATCACATAGAGATTATTATTTTTCAGGCATCCATTTTATCAACCACATTTACATGATTAACCAGTTTCCATGTTACAACTATTCAATGAAAAGATTATCTAGAAATTAGAGGTTAATTAGTGCACATGAAAGGACCACCAAAGGCCACTATTTTCAGTGGTCATAAGCCCATACAACACACAAAATATAAATAAAGATAAAACAATACAGCAACATCCTCATCATTCACACCCCTTCATTCTTTAAAAGTCTGTTTATTATATTCATTAAGGTTTGGTTTCATCTACGTCCCTAGGGAAACATTATCATACCCGCCCCATATGATAAATAGTTAATATAGATTAAGGAAGAAACCCTACTTGGATGATCATGTATCAAAGTTTTTATCCTCTCATTAAGAACTGAAGATGCGCGACTTGCAGGCAAGGAAAAATTGAGGGGTTCAAGGCTAAACGGGAAGAGCTCCAGCATAGGTGCATGATTTATCTCTGATTTAAGTCACAAGGTGTACTTAGAGAAACCAGAAGTAAAGAAGGAAAACAAGATCTTGGATTAAGAAAAAGACAGATACTAAAATTAGGGAGATCATTTCAAAGTACTTGAAGTCAGATCATGGCTTGACAACATGGTTGGGTGGTTTCACATATCAGTATTAATTATTATTTAATAATTCTACTTAGATATTGTGGATACAACAACTGTGATATAATAGATATGTTTTAAACAATGAAAATCCATGAAACTTGGGAAATGTTTGAAAGCATGGGGAAGGTGTTACACCAAGGAAAAAGGTTACACATTTTGGTAACTGAAGGGTCGCCCAACTCTTGGAGGTTAAAACTACTTTTACTGGCTTTAAATGGATTTTAAAAGGGTATTAAAACACTTTTTCATCAAAAGATACTTTACTAGGGGCAGAACTAAAAAAACTCAGGAAACTGGGAAAAAATTGGCAAGGGTGGGGAACCGTTTGATGAGACACTGTAACGGTGCCCCCGGTTCGGTGAGACACCATAAGTGGTACCACTATTTTAGTGTGTGACCATGACGGTGAAACCATGATTGTGCCACCATCATAGTGCAACTATCATGCTGCCATCGTTTTGGTGGAACTGTTTGGCAGGACTGAGTTTTTCGAAAACTCTTTAATGAGTCATCGACGAACCTTAGGATTCCCCAGTCACCAGAAATTTGGAAATTTAATAGACCAATAGGGTCTAGGGCTTTACATTAGATACCTATCAAACTATCATCACCCCCGAGAATTCAATAGTAAACCCAAAGAGAATAGAGGGGTCCGAATAACCACCACATAAGATAATTCTGAGGGAAATACCACCTGAGAGTGGTTCAAAAACTGGAACAACCTTGATATCTAGGAATAACTCTCCCACATATATCTCATGAACAAATATGGTTACACTACCACCCTTCTCCCCCATGTAACCAAACAAATTTATAAAGGTCACACTGCCCAGACATATGGGTTTGGGTGTTTATCCCTCAATGTCAAGATACTATCCACTTTGGGCAGCACTGAATCGCCTGAATGGGTTTAATCATATCCACCTTAATGAGTCTTGATTAGGGATTGGGTCCTTCCCTCTTTACAGTGAGTACATTACACACATTCATATAATAAGGAAAACAACCCATCTTATAGAAAACAAGTTCAATCATTGCATAAAATTAAAGAACAAGGAAAACACAGGATCAAAACTCAGACATCTCTGGGTACTGGGCACATATTTGTGCCTCCCATTCCCAGATACTCTCCTCAAGGACACCATGACTCCACAACACATGAACCAAGGGAATGGTTCATCCACGAAGCACCTTCTCCTCACAATCCTCTATCCTCATTGGTCTCTCCACTAACGTCTCATTATCCTTGATATCCATATTTCCCCATTTAGGGATGTGTGAATCATTATATTGATACTAGTAGAGGTGAGACACATTGAAGATGTCATGGAATCTCTATAGCTGCAGTCATAGTGCCTACCGATAAGCCACTTCACCGACCTGTCGCAACACCTCAAAGGGTCTGACAAACCTGGTAGGAATATTACTCCCCTACCGAACCTTCATTGCCCGCGCTGAGGGGATACCTTTAAGAACATGTTTTACCCAACCTATAATTCCAAGGGTATCCTCCTATGATCGGCATAAAAATTCTTTTGGTCTTGATCAACCTTCATTTTCTAACACACAAGATGAACCATATCTGTCGTGCTCTACACCACCTCCGAGCCAAGAACACCTGCTTACCTGACCTCTGTACAACACATGGGTGAATGAAACAGTCTTCCATACAAGGATTCGAATAGAGCCATTCCAATGGTAGAGTGATAGCTATTGTTGTTGGAAAACTCTACCGGATGAAAGTGTCATACCCATGATCCCCCAAAGTCCAAAACACATTCTCGTAACATATCATCCAATATATGGATGGTCCTCTCTGTCTTCCCATCTATCTGGGGGTTGAAAGCAGTTCTAAGGCCTAGCTGGGTGCCAAAAAAACATTGCAATCCTTCCCAGACTCATGAGGTAAACCATGCATCTTGATATGAGATTATGGAACTCGAAACTCCATGAAACTACATGATCTCATCCAAGTACCACTGTGATAAGTCATCCACCGCAATCGAGTCCTTGATTTCTAGGTAGTGAGATAAATTTATCAGATGGTCTACCACTACCCAGATAGAATCACAACCTCCTTGAACCCAAGGTTGTCCCATGAGGAAATCCATAGATATGTCATCCCACATCAACTCCGGGACATCTAAAGGCTCTAATAAACCTCTTGGGATATAGTGTATAACCTTTACCTGTTGACATACTAGGAACCTTTCCAAAAACTCTGCCACTATCTGTTTCACTGAGGGCCACCAAAACTTTTCCCTCATGCCTCGGTACATCTTATAAACTCCCAGGTGTTCCACTAGGGGTGAGTTGTGGAAGTCACCATGAACTCCCTCATTCATTTTTACAGGAAAAAATTACTTTCCATGAAACAACATATGATTATGACAATCTTCTGACCATCCTTCTAGAGCATCACCCTGGCTAACACGACCATGCATAACTTCATCCTCTATGTCCCCCACTAATATTCCTCCACCTGTTGTACCAAGGATGACTACATGGACATCTATAATAGAAAACCTCTACCGTCCTCCACTCTCATGCTCAGATTTAAGGAATCCAATCCTCTATTAGTTTCCAAGAATTTACTGACTCCTAAACCACATAATTTCACGAATTCTTACTCAAGGAATCGAACCCCACATTATTCTTTCCTGAGCTATAGGATATCTTGAAGTCACAGTCCTAAATAAACTCCTCCCACCTCTACTATCGCAAGTTTTGGTCTCACTGGGAGAAGAAATTACTCAGGTTCTTGTGACCTATGAAGACCATAAATCATTTCTTGATTAGGTAATGCCACCACAACTTCAGCGCAAACACAACTGCTGCAAACTCCAGGTCATGGGTGGCATAGTTTCGTTCATGAGGATGTAACTGCCTAGACCCATAAGAGATTGATCCCCGCTACTGCATTATAACACACTCCAAGACTAGACCGAAATCATAAAATAACACATCAAACATTACACCTTATACTGGAAAACTCAACATTGGAGAACCAACCAGTTTCCCCTTCAGATAACTGAAAGCCACCTGGAACTTGCAACTCAAAATGAAATCTTGGTCTTTCTTGGTCAAGGAATTCAATGGCGTTGCAGCTCAAGAGAAGTCGGGCACAAAATTCCATTAGTAACCTTCCAGTCTCATGAAACTACGAACCACTGCCACATTCTTGGGTACTTCCCAAGAAACAACCACATTGAACTTTGATGGGTTCACTAATATTCCCTGCTAGGACACCACATGTCCAAGGAAGTTCACCTCTTATGTGTAGAAAATTCACTTAGAAAAATTCCCGTAGAGCTGGTGGTGTTGAAGGAGCACTAAAATCATCCTCGGATGCCCAATGTGATCCCCCTATGATCTTGAGTAGATCAGAATTTCATCAATAAAAACGACTATAAACCATTACATATATTAATGGAAGATGGAGTTCATGAGCCCCATGAACAAAACTGGTGTGTTCGTAATGCCGAACGACATGACCATGAACTCAAAGTGCCTATATCTGAACCTAAAATTAGTCTTTGAGATATCATCCTTCTTCTCCCTCAACTGGTGATATCCTGACCACATGTCGATATTAGAGAACCAACCTAATCCCTTCAACTGGTGAAAAAGTTTGTCGATCCTCGGGAGGGGGTAATGATTCTTGATCATCACCTAATTTAGTCTTCGGTAGTCTACACGAAGCCTAAGACCACCATCTGCCTTCTTCACGGGCAAGACTAGAGAACCCCATGGTAATGCGCTCAGTCAGATAAAACCCTTCATTATCAGGCCATCAACCTGAATCTGCAAACCTCACAAATTAGAAGGTTCCATCTGATAGGGATCCATCGAAATCGGATGGGAATCGGGTTGTAAGTCCATCCGGAACTTGACATCACGTCGATGGGGTAGAGTCACAACCTATTTGTGGAAGATGTACATGAAATCACTAATGATCCCTAGGACTTCCACCATCTTTATGTCTTCCAACTCCATTAACAAGTCAGCAGACAAGGAAAGAAGGGGCTCCACTTGTTGGCTTCCCTTCTAGACAACAAAATCTCCAATGAATGTTACATGCTAGCCTCCCATATATTGGAACACAACCCTTCTCTAAAAGTAATGAATAAGTACCCACATAGAAAAAAACTTGTATATTCTTAGGATGACATCATATAGATTCATTTTTAGCATAAAGAGACCCCCACTAGATTGATGTGGCCCTAGAAACAGTCTACATCCTCGACAAATGTCACACAGGCTGTTCTGATCTCTAACTTGCGTACTCATCCCCAAGGGTATGGAGAGTCTATATACATCTAGGCCCAAGTAATGGGTTAAAACAGGTTCTAGAAATGAGTGCAAATCTATTGAATCAAACCAAGCACAAGAAAGAGTACTAAACTAGCTAATCGTACCTCGAAAAACCTACAGTCATGCGGGAATTGCTGCATTCACGTCATTTATCTATCCACACCTAGATCTTCTACCCCTTAGCTGTCGACCTCCTCCCTAAACATGACCTGTTTGAGGTCCCTAAGGATATCCCTATGGTCGACCTACTCCAACACCTTCTTCCTTCGTTGGAGTGGGAGCTAAGTGCCCCTGCTGCTACTACAATTGAAAACGTCTGGCTGGAAACTGTAACTGCTAAGGTGGGCACTAAACCTTCCCACATCCACTGTATTTCACTCGGTCCAGGCATTGATTCAGAAGATCCCCACCACTTCCACATATAAAGAACCCTGGTCCTAGGATTGTAGATATAGGTCGAGGCTCAGGAGATCGAAACCGGAATTGCTGGGGCCTGCTCCCCACCGACCGAAACCTGGATGGCCTTGATGTTGAAGGCTTGCTACTAACATCCTCCCCCCTTTGACATGCTCAACTGGCTCCCCTATTGTGGCACACATCACAACATTTTCATCCTATACAACACATCATCCTTCTTCTGGACTTCTAAGTACATCAGTAGACTGCAAGGAGTAACATTATACTGAAGAGAAGGTCATATTTCCTCTTCTAAACGTATTGCTCGAGAATCCTCATCTGGAAAGAGGTACAAAGAAAAATTAAGTAGATCCTTGAACTTGATCCTCAACTCCCTCAATGACATACTCATTTATAGGAGGGAGAGTAACTCCTGCCTTTTCTTGGAATTCATCGTAGAAGAAAGGAATTCTGCCCCGAACTCCTTCTCAAAGTCAGTCCACAAAACCTCAGTCTCCATCCTCTCTCCAAGGTAGAGTGTCCACCACTAACATGATTCTCCCCTCATCTGACTAACTATAAATGGAACCCAGTACTCTCTTGAAGCATGGATCAAAGTGAAGGTGATATACAGCTCTTTAAACTAGACCTCTATCTCTATGTCGGAAACACTTACCTAATACTTCTCGAGGGTCAGCCACTGGAATGAACATATAGTCTTCTATAAATTGTCATCCTCCTCATCTTGGTCAATCCTATGCTAATTGACAAGATCATCCTCTTGGGCTTCAGTCACCCACACTAATCATGAATGTCGTCCAGTTTCCATAGCTACAAAGTATACAAGGAATTCCTAAGTCCAAGTAGTAGAGAAGATCCAGTTTTAATTTTTTTTCTTTAGGAGTTTTATTTATTTTAAATTACCAAAACACACAATAAACACAATAAAACAATTCATTATGATTCATGTAACTTTTATAAGGTCTCTATCCTGAAATCAGTGTAGCCCCAAATGGTTGTTCAGTTGGCCTAGAGTCCTTGCATTAGATCACGGGTGTCCTTAAAATCTCATGTCCCAGTCGGTCTTCCCTAGCCTATTTCATGCACCAGGTTTGCCTAAAACTATTTCCCTTCCATCCCCTAAAATACTCATTATGCCTAACCCTAAACTCTATCCTATCTCTTTACCATCACTTTTGATACCATTCGATCATGAACTGCCTTCACCAAGATACGAGATGAAATGACAAACTTCCAGACCCTACATTCTTTAAGTTGAAGGAGAGATGAGGACCTCTAATTCCCGCCTTCAATAGGCCTTGGAGTGGTGACTATCCCCAATGGTATAAAATCGCATGTAATATGGAAGGAATTAACCTTTTTATAGAAACATATCAAGAGATAAGATTGTAAATCTTAAAATAACTCCAAAATCTGACAATAAATGTAAAGCCCAAAAATACATTCCCACATGCATTTCTAAAATAAGCTAATACAATGTTCAAGAAACTCCCAAGGAAAGTACCAAAAAGGAAAGGAAAAGCAGAAACAAAAACTCTCAACTCCCAAGCTAGTAAGTTCCATCATGGTCATCAAGTTCCTCCTAGAAACCTGAAATCATTTTTATATACGTTGGTTGAGTACACAGTTATACTCAGTAGGAAAAAAAATCTCTTGTGCACAAGTGGGGATGAATTATAATGTCCACTGAGAAAATAGTGGTAACCGAAGAACTTAGCAAGGAAACTATCCACCTCACCTCACCATGGCACACTCCACAAATAACACAAGTCAGGTAAAGTAATAGTAATAGAAAATCAACATTTTGGTACCCCAAACTGCATTCCCACTGGTTATTTAGGACATCCTACACATCATACCACCCACACAAGTCCCACTGTAGTCCCACTACCACCCAAAAAAAATACCTTATGGGCTATGAAAACCATGCATCCCACCCGTAGAAACCTAGGCCACCACAACCACACAAAACCCCGCCCAAAAACACCTGGGCCACAAAATCCACTTCCACACCTGAAGACACTAGGTCTAGAACAACACTTCTACGCCCAAAGACACATGTGCCTCATCTTGAAGACACTTGGGAAACAAACCTACCCACACACACATGGACTAACCACCACAACACACCCTTCCTATAATGTCTTGGGATATAATTAACCTTATGACATCACATACATCCTGAAGATTCTTGGACTACATGGGAGAAGGAGAAGAAAAGAGCTAATAACCATTTACTCATAGGAATGTCGGGAAAAACACCCTCTCTCTTGAAATGGGGGTGTTCAACATGAAGTTATCAACATGTGTGGGGTGAGTTTTAGAAAAAAATAACTAAAAATTATACATATCAATAATCAAGAACTCATACCAACCTAAGGGTCCCGTAGTAAACAAATAACCCGTACTCAACCACTCTTGCTACTATCCTTACATGCACAAATTCACCGCAACCTCAACCAGAACACCACCCTTTCCTAGAAAAAAGTCTCCCCATATAACCCATTATTGTTATCATGTTCACGTAATTCCATTGAAAAAATAATTCTCCACTACCAGGAAACTAATAGTCAAAACCATAAGTCAAAACAACATTGTACTAAAGAAGAAAATGGCCAAGTATAAATTTAAGCATTCACACCCAGTTCTCTTGTAAAGTCATAACAACAAAATGGATCTGTGAGATCCCTCATTGTATTGGAACCAAACCAAGCCCCAACATACCATCTTAGAATGGCCTTAGATCCACAAACCAACAAATTAACAATAGGATATCCCATCCCCATCCACGTCACCCCACAAGGATCAATGAGAGAAACCATACATACCACCATAAATAATCAAGGAAGTTTTCAGATTTAGCCATCACCATTCATTAAGTCCCTTATTTCTATTTGGTTAGCTGGGGTGATCACACATGGATTCTTATTTATCAGGCATCCATTTTATCAACCAAGTTTATATGATTAACTAGTTTCCATGTTACAGTCCTTCAATCACAAGATTATCCAAAAAACAGATGTTCATTAGTGCACATGAAAGGACCACCAACAACCACGATTTTCAGTGGATATAAGCCCATACAAGACAAAACAAAAAAATGATGATAAAATAATATAGCAGCATCATCATCATTCCAACCCCTTCATTATTTAAAAGTCCATTTGTTACCTAGGAGATCTCTTTTTTCTTAAGATTTCATTCAAAACAATTTATTTTCCCCTTTTAATTTATTCACATCTAAAGGATGTAAAAATCCATGTTATATAATACTTGGTTTCATGTAATTTTGTAGTAATCTTTATTTATGAATGAATAATTTTTTTAATTCATATCTTGTATGACTTATTACCTAATAAATTTATATTTCCTTAAACAAATGGAAATAATTTTGGAATTATAAACATATTATTTGTGCAATGAATATGCTTCAAAAACCAAAGGGCATTTTTCCCCTGAACACTAAATAAATATTACCCTCACAATGTTAACTATTACCTAGTATTAAAAATAGTTATGGGTATCTAATGGTAATCATGAATCAAGATATAATGTCAAAGTGATATAAATATCTTTATCTTATGGAAGACTTGGAAACATATCATTTACCTCATAATAGAAATATATTAATATTATCAACCCTTTATTCCAAATATGAATCTATAGATAAGTATTAGTTGTTTTTGGAGACATCCCTTCTGAAAATTAATTTTAGAGATTACATTTATATAAACATATTAAAACTGAAATTAGTGTGAAAATATTTGATAGAATTAGAGTAAATGATCACATGAATATGAAATCCCAGACTTGATAAGTATTATCTAATGAAACCTTAATCACATCAAATGATACATTCATTTGAATTATTTATCCCTTATTTCATCCAATATCTTTTTTCGTTCACCCTAGGTAACCTTAAGTTATATTATCTCATGATTCTTAACATAATCCATTAATATAATTTAAAAATAAATAAATCATAAAGGATTATAAAGAGAATGTGATTTACAAAATAATATACCCCTATTGTGTCTTTCTATGTATGCATTCATTGGAATACTTATCATTCCCCTGAGTGAAGACTTCTTTGAAATTCATCAAGCCTCATCATAGTGAATACCACTAGTGTAATCCTTTCCACAACTACATCAACTATCTAATATTCAGAGATGAATGCAATTTCATTGAGAACCACACAGTAATATAATTTTAAAAAAACTTGTGATTTTATCCTATATATAAACTCATATCTTAGGAATATAATGTCACACCCTGACTATTAAATTTATATTTTTTTTATTATTCCTTGGATTTGGTTACTCATGTTAGTGTTTGGGCCGGGTCCCGGTTTAATTTTTTTTGACATTTAATGGTTTTAGTGGGATTCAGACCGGTGCACAGGCACCACATGGTTAGCGGTAACCATGTGGTTTCCCCAGGTGCTTGTGTGGGTGCCCAAGTGGTCTAGGATGATACACGCAACTAGCATGCGATTTATTTAGCTGTGCGACAAGCGCACACTTACCTAGTTTTTAGAATAAGATAAACAAATGGAATAAAATTTAAAAAGAATGTTTGATATTAATAATAACATTATGTTATTATTATTATTATTGATAATAATATTAAAATTATTATTGATATTATTATTATTATTATTTTTACTAATTTTGAAAAAATGAATGAAATTTTTATTAATATTTTTTATTATATTAATGGTGCTATTATTATTATTTTTATTGTTACTATTATTATTTATTATTATTTTTAAAATTATTATTTTCATTCTTATTAATTTTTTTATTGTTTTTATAATTGTTATTGTTATTTTTATTATTTTTGGTTTTATTATTATTATTATTATTATTAAATGAAAAAAACCAAAGGTCCACCTGTTCCCCCCTTCCCCTTACCCGTTGCACAAGCCTGTGCCACCCGTCCAGCCTTTCCAACCCCAACTCACAAACCACTCTCACCCCTCCACGCTCTCCCTCCATCTTCCAACCATCCCTCATCCTTCCACCTACTGACTAGCTCTATCCCCATCCTCACCCTCCGCATCACTAGCCAGCGAACCTTTCCAGGTTCTCTCTCCTCACCGCACTCTAGACCTCACACCCCAATTGCACCAGATACGCATCCTTGCCTATCCCCTCTCTGATCCGACCTTCTCCCCAACTCCTGACCGCTTTGGCCTCCTCACTCTCTGCACTCTCGCCCAGCCGACTCTAGCACCCTTCCTACTCCCTTATGTGATGCTACCCCTTACTAGATCTCCCCCTCTCCCTTGGGTTATAATGGTGAAAAGAGTTTCCCCCAGATCATATTCTATACATGCGACATTCATCCCAGCACTAGCTCACATTGGGCCCCCCAGTCCAAAGACTCCCTTGCGTGCACATGAGCCAACAACCCAGGGACCTCATATAAGGTGTTTTTCTTTTTTTACCTTTAGTGTTGTTATTAAATATGGCCAAAGCCCAACATTTTAGGTGTTGATTATCATGTTTTTCTAGTTGTTTTACTTGTTCCATTGGTGCACAGGAGGTTGTTCTTACTTTTGCTGAAGCATCATTACGGTCGCACACCATTGATGTAAGCGAATATGCATTTTCCATTCCGATTGAGTTCATTTAATGCTTGGGTGTTTTTTATTAATTTTTTTATTTGATTTGCACCTTTGTAGTACATTTAGTCAATTGAATTGTTGTGTTTTAAAGTTAATGGTTTTTATAGAAATAGTTTCAATGTATTTTTCCTTATTAAGTCTTTTTATGGTTATGAAACCGTGTTATTTCGATGAAAAATGTTGTATTGATAGTCTTTTAAACATGATACACACCTTCGGGATACTCTTAAATGGTTTAGCATTATGCTTCTTGTTTGTGTAATTTGTTAGATCCGTTTATGGAATTGTTCATAAATTTTTTTGACTTATTTATATAATTTCAAGCAGACTATTTGGGTTGATTATAAAATTAATTTTTCATTGTCTGACCAGCTTATAATTTTTTTAGAAACTTGTTAGTCTTTTTATAATAATTTTTGACGAATTGTTGGTATGTTTTACTAGTTTCTTATTTTTCATAAAGAGGGTAATTTGGAAATAATCTGGTAAAATGTATTTTTGGTTTTGTGTGTTTGGTTTGACAATGTTGTAAATTGGAATTTTTTTTTGAAAAATGATTTGAAAAGGGGTTTTATGGATTTAAGAGGATTTTTTTGTGTTCTATTAATGTTGTGAATGGTTGGTTTTTATTTCAATAAAAATGGAGTCCTTGTGGAAATGGTTTAGAAATTCCATCTTGTTTTTTTATTGAGCCATTGGATGTTGGCACATCCATTGGTGCACTAGGTGTATGCATGGATGTGCCCTCAAATGAAGATGGGACCTTTAATATAAGGTTTTCTTAAAACAATGGTTATCAAAGTTGTTTTTGTTTCTAAACTAAGGCTTGGTCCTTTGTGTGGGTTTTATGTAACGTTTAAAATATAATATCAAAGGGTGTTACCTTTTGGCATTTAGTGTGTATTTTTATGAATGTTAGGATCAAAGGTCCAATTGTATCTTACAACATATGGATGAAGTTGTGTTAACTTTTATAATGGTTGTGTTTGGAAATTGTGTGTTCCTGGTCAGAGTTTTAAATGTATTTAGAAAATAGTTTCTATATAGACATGAGGTGCAGACCCAGTTGACACATTGTATGTTTATATGTATGCATGTATATATATAATTATATGGTGAACTCCTATCTAGGTTAACCCTTTGTGGGTGAATGCAAATGAAGTGTTTGTTTTTGGGGTTGGCAAGTACGGTGATGACCTATGAGTTGAGTCACACATGAGGGGGTCTTCTACTTACACATTATTACTACAACCATGGATTCTTGGGCATCTTTTAGGATTGAGTGATGGTTGATGATCTAACCTGATTAGATGAGTTGGTACCCCCTATATTGGTTGCTGGGAAAGGTGGGTTTTGCCAATAGATTTGGTCAGTTTTATGGTGACCAGTTGGATTTAGATTTAGGAGATTCACCCTACACTGACAAGTGGTTTCGAACCGAGTACATAAAAGGGTCTTATAGGGATGTTTTGGATCACCCATGGTTACTTGATCATTTACATTGCTTGTTTACTTTCCATTGCACTAGTTTTTTTCTAGTTTGATATTTTTACCTATTTTATCATAGCCAAACTTTGGTATCACCTATTTTGGTTTTCTTTTTCATGTGGCTATTGGTTTTGAATTTTTTTTTGTCTTTGTGTTGGATTTAAAAATGGGAAAATAATTTTTATTTTTATTAAAATGTGAAAACCCCTATTTTTTATATTTGTGTTTCAAACTAGCATTAATTATCTGTTTCATTGAAGGAAAGGTGTGGATTATGTGGTGGTTTTCCTACTGAGAATTTTGGTGCCGACCCATACATTATCATTTCAGTTTCAGGTTTCTTCAGAACTGGATCCCTCTCATAGAAAACTTGGTTTTGAGTTGGGTGGTGACCTTGAAGGTCACATGGAGGTCTGTGCAACTTATTTTCTTTCTGCTGCTAATTGAATTTTTTATCGTCAGTTGGTATTTATCTGTTTATCTTTTTTTCATGGTCCATATAATTTCCATCGGTCTACTAATGATGCCCGCCACTAGTTTTCATACTATGGGGATTGTGAAATGCCCCTCGGTACATGTCATGGACTGTCTCGGGTGATAGGTTTAGGGTCAACCCAAGATTAGTTCATGAGAAAATGGAATCATAGGAGGCCCTTGTTTTTTTGTGAGTTCAGATAGATAGAGATTAGGATGGTCGAGACTCAGGTGGTAGGTACAGGAAGGGAATCTTGAACCCATTCTTGTTCTGAACCTCGATTCGCCTTGGGTAGTCTGAGAATTGAGTCTTTTTCTTGTTCTGGTTTGTTTTAGATTGAGGGATGAAAATGGAGGTGAGCCGATGTCATATTGTGATTTCTCATGGAGTAGTGACCCCTATGATATCCAAGTTCCCTAATCAAGTTCCTCCTAGTGTTATTTCTTATTCGGGGCATGGATCACTACCATGTCACAGAGTTGGGCATGGAAACTAGTCCCTCTCTCTGATATTTTGGTGTAAGTGGTGTTTTGTACTGTTCTAATGGTGTAAGTGTGTTTTTGAGAATGAAGAGTATATTGGAAATGATGTTGTTTTTTAAATGGTTTTAGGATTGGTAAAACTGGTTTTAATGTAAAAATTTCTTGTCTTGAAAATTTAGTAATTGTTTGAAATTAGTGAATAAATGGAATGGATGGACACATATGTGATGACTCATGGGATTCCATGGGTGTTTATTTAAAATTAAATTCTGGAAATTGTTTTATAAAGTTGGTTTTTGAATGGAATGCTTTTGGATGTGTTTATATTTTTTTGGTTTATTATCTAGATGTTTTTTGGATAAAGGCATTTTCTTTGATGATGTTTTGGGTTGATATTGGTTTTGGCTATGTGTTTTATATGTTTTTCAGAAAATTATTCCCAAAAAGTTCCCCATGGATTATGACTAGTAATTATTAGTATTTTTTCCTTCTCAGATGTTGCCTATACTTCACAGTGACTGGGTTCTATTAGAGGCAACATAGTTCATCAAAGAGGTTGAGCATGTCTTCAGGGTATTGGGAAGTCCCGAGGCTATCAAACTAATGTCATTTTATGTCTATTTGAAGTTCCAACTTTGGAATAATGGGAGTTGTTATCCCCGCCATAAATTTAAGTTTGGATGATATGGATTGTCTTTATATTTGTCTTCATTTGGTGGTTTGTACGTGAAGAGTTGAAGATGAATAATATGTAAGAGCTCTTGCATATTCAACAAGGCCAACAAATGGTGAGAGAATATGTTTACCATTTCCTGAAACTTGTGTCCATTTCTCAAGATGTAGCATCATAGTATTTGATGAAGACTTATCTCTTCATCAGGGGTCATCATCCAGAGATCAAGGAGAAGGACCTTCCATTTAAGGACCATCATTTTGAAAAGCCGGTGAACGAGGCGTTCCTAGCTGAGTTGGTCTTCGAAGTGCAAGTGCTTGGCAATACATCGTATCCAGTTGCTCGTGAAGGTTCACTATCTAGTGAGTAGGGTGTGCCAGAGAGACCTGTTTCTAAAGTGTCTTCTGTAGTGGTTCTGGATTCCAATTTTTCAGACCGTTCAATGGTGTTCCATTAGTGTGGAAATTTAGGGTGCACAAATACATCATGTCACATCCCTCTAAAGACATTCCATTGTTGCGGTTGTCTGGGTCATCTAGAGAAGTTATACAGGAAGAATCTCTTAAATAGGATGCTACGACTAGGGGATTATAGTTCCTAACTATGTGGAAGGAGATTCTCTTGCCATTAGATCCCCAACCATAGATCATGGGGTACAACTCACACACAGTCAAGAGTTTCCAGGTGTGTGAAGCCTCGGTTCAGGTTTTATGTTCTGTGTTGGCAGTGGAAAATTTAAGGACTTTCATTTCTTTTTTTAAACTATTAATGTTTTGATAGTGTTGTAAGTTCATTGTTCTGCTATGAAGTTATGATGGACTCGTTCTATTATAATCCAAGAAGTCTTGCATGTGGATTTGGTTTTCCGAATCATGCTTTTTTATTAAGAGTGTGTTTGGACCTTATATGGGTTGATCGTGGTTTAGCTGTGTTTGTTTGGATATGTATGTGCCTATAGAGGAATTGATGATTGGTGTTATGCTCAGGTTCACTTTTTTGGTTAATTTATGATCAGATGGATTTCTCTAGTGTTGGGGGTTTTTGGTCTAGGTTTAGAGTTCCAAGTTTTAGCGTAGGTGTTGTTTTGCTCGTGCTATAGAAGTTTGTTTGGAATAGTGTGAGTTACCACATCGCCCCCCTTCATGGGGTGGGGTTTTCTGGTGTTAAATTTCTGTACAAGTTGAGTTCTTGTGGTGGGGAGAACCTTCTCATGTTCTACCATTCTTTTTTGTTGTGGTTTCTTTCAGTTTTAGTCAGGCATGGATTCTTGTTTTGTCTATTGTTCGATTGGGTGACTTTCTGGGGGTGGAAATTGTTTGTGGTGGGGAGAATTTTCACTCCCCGAAATTTAAATTTAAATTTACTTTGTTATTACTTGGATTTGGTTACTTATGTCAATATTCGGGTCAAGTCCTGGGTTAAAAGTTTTTTATGTTTAATGATTTTGGTGGGTTTCAGACCGGTACATGGGCACCACATGGTTAGTGGTAACTGTGAGGTCTCCCCAGATGCTTGTATGGGTGCCAAAGTGGTCTAGGATGTGGGGTGCAAAAAGCGCGCAGTTTATTAAGCTGTTCTATGAGCATGTGATTACCTAGTTTTTAGGATTAGATATATAAATGGAACAAAATTTAAAAAGAACATTCGATAATAATAATAATATTATGTTTTTATTTTTATTATATTTATGATTATTTTTAAGAATATTAATATAATTATTCATATTATTATAATTTTTATTGTTATTATTTTTAGGAAAAATAATTTAAATTATTATTAAAACTTTTATTATTGTATTAATGGTACTATTATTATTATTATTTTTATTATTATTGTTATTTTAAATATTATTATTTTTATAGTTATTATTTTAATTATTTTACTTATTTTTTTATTTTAATTATTGATATATTTGATATTACTATTTTTGTTTTATTATTAAAATTTTATTTATTATAAAATGAAAAAAAATCCTAGGTCCACCCGTTCCCCCCTTCCCCTTGCCCACTGCGCAAGCCTGTACCGCCCGTCTAGCCTTTCCTGCCCTGGTGCACAGACCACCCTTTCCCCCTCTACGCTCACCCTCTGCCTTTCATCCATCCACATTAATGGCTAGCGACCCTTCCCCACTTATCTCCCATCTCCGCACTCCCAAACTCACACCACAGTCTCACCAACTGCCCATCCTCTCCACTCCCCTCTCCGTTCCAGCCTTCTACCCGGCTCCCGACCTCTCTGACCTCGCCCCTCCTCGCTCACCTCACTATCGGATAGCTGAATCTTGCGCCCTCCCTACTCCCTTATTTAATATAGCCCCTAAAAGGATCTCCCCCTCTCCCTTGGGTTTCTATAATGCTGTGAGTCCCCCCCAGATACCCTTATATGCACACAACCTCCAGCCTGACACTAGCTCCCAGTGAGCCCTCTAGTCAGGCGAGTCCCTTGAGTGTGCACGAGATAGAAACCCAATGACCTCACCTTGTGTGTTTTTATTTTTACCTTTAGTGTTTTAATATATTCTATCTAACCCCCATAATATCAGGTGTTTATTGGAGCATTTTTTTGGTTGTTTTAGGTGTGTGATTAGTGTGAAAGAGGATGTTCTCCCTTCTGTTGAAGCGGCATCGCGGTCACACGCCATTGAAGTAGGAGAATACTTATTTTCCTTTATGATTAAGATCATTTAATTATTGAGTGTTTTTAATAAATTTTTTGATTTGATTCTCACCTTCTCAATACATTTTCTTAATTTGATATTTTGTTTTCAAGTTAATTGTTTTGCTAAAAATAGTTTTGAAGTATTTTCCTTGGTTATGTCTTTTTGTGGTCATGAATATGTGTTATTTGGATGTCAAATGTTGTATTAATAGTATTTTAAACATGATACGCACCTTCGTGATTGTCTTAAAAGGTTTGGCATGGTGGTTTTATTTTGTGTATTTCGTTAGATCTATGTGTGCAATTTTTTATAAAATTGTTTGGTTTGTTTATAGAATTTATAGCAGTCTGTTTGGGTTTCTTATAAAATTATTTATGCATTATTCTACAATCTTATAATTTTTTTAGAAACTAGTTAGTTTATTTATATAATTGTTGATGAATTGTTTGGTATGTTTTACTAGTTTATTGTTTTTCAGAAATATGGGAATTTCTTAATATTCTGGTCAGATGTATTTTTGGTTTGGTGTGTTTAGTTTGACAACATTGTAACTTGGAAATTGTGTTAAAATGATCTGAAAAGGGATTTTATGGATTTAGAGAAATTGTTTTGTGTTATTTAATGGTGTGAATGCTTGGTTTTTATTTCAAAGAAAATGGAGCCCTTGTGGAAATGGTTTACAAAAATCATCTTGGTTGTTGTTGAACCATTGGATGTTGGCACATCCGTGGGTGTAGTAGGCCAACACATAGATGTTCCCTCAAATGAAGATGGCACCTTCAAAATAGTGTTTTTGTAAAATATTGGTTTTCAAAATAGTTTTTTGTTTTCAAAATAAGGTTTGGTCCTTTTTTTGGATTTTACATAAGGTTTGACATGTAATGTCAAAGGGTGTGACCATTCAGACTGTAGTGTATGTTTTGATGAATGTTAGGCTCGAATGCTCATTTAAATCTTCCAACTTATGGTTGATGTTTTGTTAACTTTTATAATGGTTTTATTTGGAAATTGTGTGAGCTTGGTCATAGTTTTAAATGTTTTTAGAAAATGGTTTCGACATGGACATTACGTGACGACCTAGTTGGCACAATGAATATTGACAGGTATGTATGTATATATATATTTATGTATATGGGGTGATATTATCTAGGGTAACCATTTATGGTTGAATGCATAAGAAGTGTCTATGTTTAGGGTAGTCAAGTGAGGTGAAGACCTGTGAGTTGAGTCACATGTGAGAGAGTCTCCTACTGACAAGTATTACTACCACCATGTGTTCTTGGGAATCATTTACATGATCAAGTGATGATTGCTGATCAACCCCGATTAGATGGGTTGGTACACCCCTGAATTAGTAGTTAGTATAGGTGGGCATTGCCACTATATTTGGTTATTTTTAGGGTGACTAGTTGGTCATAGACATAGAAGATTCACCATGCTCTGGTAGGTGGTTTGGAACCGAGTAAGTCCATGGGTCTTCTAGGGATTTTTAGAATCACCCATGGTTACTTAATCATTTACATTGTCTGTTTAATTTACGTTGAACTATTTTATTTAAATTTATCACTGTTTACCTGTTTTATCTTCGCACATATTTTGTTTCACCTATTTTGATTTTTGTTTTCAAATGGAAGTTAGTTTTGAAAAACATGATTTGTCTTTGTTTTGGATTTTAAAATGGGAAAATGATTTTTGGTTTTATTAAAATGTGAAAAAACCTTATTTTGATATCTTTTTTCAAGCGATAATTATTGGAATAATTCGTGGAAGGTATGGTATGGATTCTGTGGTTGGTTTTATATTGAGAATTTTGGTTATCACCCCTACATTATCTTTTTGGTTTCAGGATTCTTCAGTGCTATATTTCTAACAAAGAGAACTTGGTTCTGAGTTTGGTGATGACCTAGAAGGTCACATGGAGGTTTGTGCAACTTATTTTGTTTTCATTACTTGTTTTATTTTTTATATTAAATTCTTATTTATCTACTTATCTTTTATTCATGGTCCAAATCATTCCCATTGGATAAATTTTGATGCCCGAAACCAGTTTCCATCCTGTAGGGATCGAGAACGCCCCTCAGGACATGTCACAGACCGACTTGGGTTACTAGTTCAGGGTCGACCTAGGACTGGTTCATGACATATCCCAAGGGTTTTCAATAATGTTCACTTATCAAAATCACTAAAATGTTCAATATTAGCTCAACTAAAAAAGGGTTATTTATAGATTTAAAATTTGGATCAACCATAACGTATCAACCCTTAATTAAATTTATATCCCAAAATTATAAAATACTAATCCCCAAATATATTTAAAGCCTACTATGATTCGAAATATCATTCCATAGACTCATGATTCTAAAAAATAGAGTGAAAAAAAGATTCTTTATAAGCTGATTTTGAAGGAAACTAATGAAAACCAATTTTAACCATCAATAATTGTGATATCACCATAAAATATTGAGTCTGATATATTTCAAGGACCTTTTAGGATTATATATTTATAGAATTAATATAACTCATTAAATAATAAAGACCATATTTTCCCATCCAATGGAAACTTTTCCTACTAAATAAGATACTAGTTAATTCCTAATAAGTATGCAATATCTCAAAAAAATTAACCAATTATGATATTCATCTAGATATATCATGTTTAACACATTTCTTCATAAACTGGTTAAGTGTAAACATAAGATGTGTGATCTCAAATTCTAAGCAATGGAAAACATATACTAAAATTAATCATATAATAATAATAGAATGAATAATATGGAAGGAAATAAATCATAATAAAATAACTATATATAATTGATAAAGTGAGGGTTAAAAATTTCAACGATTTTATAAAATATAAATAATCACAAAATTAACAAAAAAAATCCATGGTGATGGAATTCATAATTCCATACATCTTGATCTTCAGCGTCAAGGCCTTAGCTAAAATATTAATCTTTTTAACAAAGCCACAACTAAGATATCATTCTTGTTATCTCAAACACAATAAAGAGAACATGTTTTCATTAGGTAGGCATACTAGAAATTAAAAAAATCATTTATCTAATGAGACCAAATAAGGCATCTTGGGGCTATATAATATTGGACCATTACCTTCAGTTCATTAAGTCAAATACATTCACCATATAAAAGATATGAATTTCAATATAATGAATAATAATCCTGAAATATGAATTAATAAACAATAAAATAAAGATAAAAACATATGGGAAAAAATTTCTCAGTAAAATAATGGGATAACATAGACCTATTCCATGTTGAGAAATAATTTTAATGGTCAAAAAACACATATCCCATGTGTGATAAATTGAATCTAAAATGATGTTGGAAAAGTTGAAATTAAAAATCATAAGAGTAAACCTGAAATAAAAATCTAAATACCATGAATAATGAGATTGTCGTATATAAAATAAGGTATGTGGATAACTCAAAACATATATAAAAGAATGAAATTTTGAGACAAAACACTTACGAATCTCAAAACTCTCGATTCAAAATCATATGAAAGAGAAAACACGAAGTTAATAATTTAATATCATTAATATAAAAATAAAATTGATATAATACGTCAAAGAGATATACATTACATCATAAAGAAAATTATTTTTCAAATTATCAAACATGTCGTAATGAAATAAAAATTTCATCCAAAGAAAACTTATGGTAACTGTAACGTGAGAATAAATAAATCATAAGAGGGATACCATAATAAAGAAATTAAAATATAAAAAAATTAAATATATTTATTATACTTTAGAAAATTTATGTAATTTAATACCCCATAATGAAAAGATGATTTACAGAATTAAACATGTCTCATGGAATTAAAAATAGAGAGAAATAACCCATACCATAATTCCTAGTTAGTAAAAATGCAGTCTAACATCATGTATAATAAAATAATTATCAGGTAAAACTATTTTAGAACCTTATTTATATATATTTCACATTATACACCTCATTTATAACCGTTTACTTCAAATAAAATAGTTGTTTATGGTTTATTTGGATCAGTTGGTGCTAGACACTTTGGTTTCCTATTTCATACTAGTTTTGTATTGGATTGGTCGATTATAATTTATTTAGAAAACCATTTTTATTTAAAAAATCAAGAAAATATATTCCTATTTATTAAATGATTTCACATATCCAATTTTTATTTGGGGAATAATAATTGTATGATTTCTAAAAATCAAAATTGTCAAGAACATGTTTCAGTGTGTTTAATGTTCCAAATAGGATATACTGATAAATATATTAAACATAAATTACACCTATCCCAAATAATTTAATAAAATTAAATACATTATTCTTAATGTATATTAAAATTATATAATATTCCTTAATATTTCATTATATAAATATTATAATGATATCCAACTAGGTAATAAAACTGAACCTAAAAGAAGCATGTTATAAAGATTTTTTGAGTAAGGATTTTTTTACATAATTATAATATATATTTTACGAAATCATAAACAAGATATAAATCTTATATATCTTCATTAAATTTAATTTTTTAATCATCCATGAAATGTTTTATGAAAAATAATGTTTTCCATTCATGTAGTTGGTAATACGCATGTTCGTATGATTAAACTTTCCATTTATCAAAGAATTGGATAGAAATAAGGTATATAAAAATTATTATTTCAGAATCATATTTTTAACATCAAAAAAATATTAATTTAAAAAATTAATCCTTTATACCCATCATAATAAATTGTGATGAAAATTGAACCGCATCGGATTATGGAGGCGACAGTCCACATGTACGCGTGATCAATGTTTTTTATTTCTCAGGGGATATAAAGGGTTTAATAATGGTTGATCCACTAATTTAATGACATTTATTATATTAGAAATAATGATTTTATTATATTATTGGGGCTATAAAAATGTCAAAATATGATGATTGAGAAGAAACATCTAAGGAGTAAGAAATACTTACAATGAGAACATGATATTTCTTGTCAAAATATCACTGAAAATAAAATCAATAGGATAAATAATTGAGACCAGTTGTAAAACCTATATATTTAATGTCATATTTCTAGTTAAATACACATAATTTCTTTGATATATTTCATTACACATAACAATGAGTTTAAACTTATCCCAATACACTATAAAAATGTTATTATCTATATGTTAACAATATAACCTAGTGGTTAAAATTGATAGTATGAATTGGGATTTTTTTAAATCATTGTATATAATGGTTTTAGATAATGTTAATATATTTATATATAAGTACCCAATTTTATGTATAATCATTTCTGGATTCAAAAAAATACTTTTCCCTTAAAATGGTTTATATTAATTTTTGTGGGAAAATAATTTATTTAATTTTATCCACATTTAGAAAATTTATTAGAAGAAATAAACATCAATGTTGTAATAATCATATAAAAAATATTATAGAGTGTTGTTTTGGTAATTTTATTTAAATATTTTCTTTATTAATGGTGGAACATGCTGACTTCTATTCAAACAGTCTTTTCTTCTAAAAAATTTAAAATGCTTATTTTTTTTAAATTATTTTACAAGTAAAATGTTTTCATTTATATTGTTAATAATACAGTTGAGATTAGTTTATATAATTTTTTGCTGTATTTTGGTAAAATAATATTTATTCTTCAGAAAAAATTTTCTATGGAAAAATAATTTTCATCATATTTTAAAGTTTTAATTTTTATTAAGTTATTCCACTATTATGAATTTAATCTTGAAAAATGGATTCCATATTGTAAATCAGAAGGATAAAATTTGGTAAATATACCCATTTTTTTTGGTAATTTTGAATGATAACCATGGTAAATATTTATCACCTTAGTAAGGGTAAAATGGGTAAACAAGTTTAGAACATTAGGATAGGTCTTTAAATTTATTATAACACATGAAATTATCATATTTTATGAATTTAGTACACCCATTTCCATATATGTCGCAAACATATGACAAATTGGTTCTATAATCCATCAATATTGACATTTATATTACATTAATAAAAGAATATATACAAAATGACACAATCAAGACTTTAATATCTCTTATATTTTTTTTCATAAGCATAAAAAGGTAATTATGTTCAATTTTAGATGTTCATTTGAAATTTTAATTAGTTTATTTTATCATAATAATTTATGTATAATTTTTATTTATTGAATAATGACATTAAAATTTTAAGCAATGCCAACACATTATTTATAAAATTAGAAAATGAATATAAAAATATTAAAAGAAATATAAATTGAATAAATTTTTTCATTAAAATAATTTTATTGTTTATTATAACATAAAGGGATGTCTGAATGCTTTTTATTCAAATTCTATATTTTTTTGAAATATTTAATTTCTAATTAAATTAATAGTATAAAAAATGAAATTATTTTAATTTTATGAAAAATAATGCTTTATTAAATTATTTACAAATAAAAAAAATTAAATTGGACAATTTTTGCGATAATTAGTTGAAAATTTTATATGTTGTCCATTTATGGGGAAATTGTAAACTTATAAGTAAAATTATAAACTTTTAAGAATGAAAACTTCAATACTAAGATTATAGGTAAACTAAATTTATGAGGGATTAATAAAAAATATATGGGTTAAAACTAAATGAACACTTACTTTAACCCTATTCTTTTTTTTATTTTGACCTTACCCTTCTCACCATAAAATATCAATCATTTTTAACCATTTTCCATAAAAGTGTCTTAATAATATTTTAAAATATTGAAACATATCAAGTGTTCTACTTAACTCAATTATAAAATGGAACCACATCCCCTCAATTCTTTATAAAAATCGATCTATTTCTATAATATCTAGAAACTTTAGTCAAAATAATAATATATTTGATATGTTTCTTAACACGCAACATCAACATTTATACAAGTATTGATATATTATAAATATATTTATATTACCAATCTATGGAATGTTAAGGTTTTAATAGGAGTAAACACATTATGAAGTAATTTTATAATGGATTTACTCATACAAAACAATTTATTAATTATTCAAATTTTTTTAAAAAATTATTGAATCCAATTTAAACTTTAAAATTATTTTTCATAAATTTTTTTATAGAATCTCTTATGTGGGGATTATAATTAATTTATTAAACCTTGAAAAATTTTATTTTATAAAATGATTATAATTTTTTAAATCATCACATGAAAATTTATATAATTTGATGTTTTATGATTTTTCTTAAATGATTTATTTTTTGTGAATAATAAAAAATACTAAATTTTCAAATATTATCATTTTTTAATTAAATAATATTATTTAATGTTCCCATTATATTTTTGATTTGTTCTTAATGACTCATATTATGCATTTGATTTAATATAATTTAATTTATTCTATCTGAATCAGAAATATTCACGACATTGATATAAGTTAATTTTTTTTTCTTCAAACACATTTTTATTAAAATTTAATTTCATTATATATTATTCATTTATATTAAAATTAATATCCGCCGCTTAAATATTATAAATATTAAAAAATGGATAACATATTTTGAATCATGAGGATCAAATTTGGAAAATAGACCCCTTTTATTTTTTGTCGTTATAAATAGTAACAATGGAAAATATTTCTCACCATTGTATGGGTAAAATGGGTAAAGAAAGGTTAAAACCCTGAAATAATGTTTAAAATCATCATAAAACCTGAAATTATTTCATTTTATGGATGAAATTCGACCATATATATCCTAAAAAATAATATATATCATTTTAGTTCCATTTTCCCATTGTAGTGACATTTGTATATTTTTTTGAGTAAATAAAATTCAAAAATGTCTCTCCCCTGGAATTATATTATAAATATATATTTGAAATATGAGTTAATTTTATGAACATTTTTATTTATACCCAATATTTATTGAGGAAATAATTACTTTATTTTCATATGAAATTTGAACACAATATTTATAAAATTATCATGAAAAATGAAATAAATGGTTTTTAAAATATTAAAAGTTGTAAAATTTCAATGAAAAATTGTCCTGAATTTATTTTTTAGATAATTATACCATATTATTGATTTGTTTAAAGTATTAAATTTGAATTATATCTTTTTATTTGTTTTTATAATTTCAAGTAAAATAAATAATGTTAAAGGCTTCATTAATGATATTTTATGAAAATAATGTTTTATTACATTTTTATACAATCCTAAAAATCATTAAAGAATATAATAGTAATAATATATTTTCCTAAATTTCATAAAATATCAATTTATAATAAAATTTTTACCTTATAAGTAAACTCATAACACTTTAGGAGTGAAAAATTCATTACCACTTTTAATGTAAAAATTAGGTACCTAAGTGGTTAAACCAAGGAATAGCGCCTAAAACACCATATAAACTAGTCTAAATTTTATGTTTTTGTAGTTATTTCAACAAAATAAAACCTTAATTTTTAATATATATCCATTTTGAATCATTTACCTTCAGAATAATTTTTTTAAGAAATTCAAAGAGTACCCCTCTCATCACTTATAAAAGAGTTCCCCACAGTTCTCTTACTTATATCACATTGAGCCTTCTAGATCGACTAAAAAAACAATTCTAAAGTCCCTTATAAATTATGTAGTGATTATGTTATTTTTAAAATACCTTTACAAGGATACATTAGAATAGATCTAAATGAGGCCTACCAAAGAATAGATCACCGACTTACCTAACCACTCTTAAATTATTTCATCTTATACATACTACAAATCTTTGGTATTCATCATTAAAAAATAAATTAAATAACATAAATATAAATAAATTTTATTATGATTTTTTAATAACCAATATCCTCCCTCTATTATATCAAATGAGAAATGAATGTAGTGACTATGTGTATGTGTAGACTACGCCTCCACATAGCAATAACATTTCTCCTCCATGACCAACATTAATGGATGAATATTATGATGGGTTTAATTTTATTCAATTGTATTTATGAAATAATAATAATTTTGTGATTTTAATATCATATATACCTTCTTCACTTCATCTCAGTTGGAAATGATAACATTTCTCATGCAAAGGTGTAAATTACCATCACCCCGAAGCGATATGATTCATTTTTAATTTGTTATCTACATGGATGATAATATGGATATATTTAATGATTATATATTATATATATAACTTAATAATGATTATATAAAGGCAAATTAGTATTTAACTTTCATTAATTCCATTATTCTAAAATGGATAACAACATTCATCCATACATATGGATTACCGTCCACATGAAGCATGTAAATAATTTTTCTATCTTTATCATTTAAGTATGAATTTAATACACACACACAGAAAATGAATATATACGATATTTATATCATTATTAACATTATCGATATTATAGAACCAAGAAGAATGTACAAGTATTGTTGCTAACAAAATGAATTTCCCTTGATATATCAAATAGTTAACCCTTATAAATGATAAATTTAATCAATAATTATTAACAAATGGGTGAACAAATGTTATAAATGGGCCATATATGTTATTAAAATATTTTAAGTGAATATTTTATAGAATTATAATATTTATAAATTTATTATAACTTAGGATATAGTTCTTTCAATGTGAGTTGAACTAGATGTATGGGTTTATCATGTCTAACTATCTTCATTGGGATAGATGTTGTGTTGTGAATTTATTTTATTTTATAAGCTTTATATAAATCCAATTTTACATTTCACATAATAAATATCCTAATTTTAATGATATTTAATGTTCTATATGATGTTGTTCTTTCATAAAGATTATTATTCAAAAGATACAAATCGATCGGGGTTTTATATTAAAATTTAATTGTTTTTTGGGATTATTTATGATTATGTTTTTATAAATAATTTTCATGATCTATCACTAAATAATATTATGAATTTTATTATCGAACTTTTTATTACATGATAATGCATGTTTTAATTTAATTTTTCTATCTATATGTAGTTAAGAGGCAAAAAGAACATACATTGTTTCTCTCTTCGGATGAAAATCCTTTTTCTTACTTTTATATGTTTTATGAGAATGTTTTCATGAATGTTTTTACTATTCTACATATATTATTTAAGATCATTTACACTAATTTTATAATTTTTAATAAATTATTTAAAGTAGTTTTCTTTTTTTTAATTTGAAAGAGTTACTTTTATCTTTTTACCAAAAAGTTAATGAAATAATTCTTTTATAATGCAAGGAATGAGTATGATTTCTCACTGTTATAACCACTCCACCCTTTAAAACATAATTTACATGTTTTCATGGTTATTTTTAAATATAATTATTTCTTTAATATTTGGTCGTTTATTATTTTGAATAATTTATTTCAATGTGAAAGGTTTATTTTCTTTAGAAAATTTTATGGTGATCTCATAGAGAAAATTTTTATCTACTAAAACAACCGTTGATTTTAATTATTCATTAATAGAATTTTAATCCCAATATACCATCCACATTAATTATTTGTATGACTTATGATGATGATTATTTTTGGATGATTCTATAAAACGTTTTCCCTTCCTGTGGTTAAATTATGTTATGATAAAACCTATATGAAACTCATTTATTTTCTATGATTTATTGTATGATGAAATTTTTATGAATCACATTTTAATTATATTTTTTATGTGATAATTATTATTTTATGATCTTATGAAACACATATGAATTTTTATCATTATGTTGTGGGTGAGACTAGAATTATATATCCCTACAATTCATTTTGTAGAAAAAGATATCAAATGAGATAATAAGGACTGGAATGGTGAGTGAACCTATTTTAGTAAGGGGATATATCCACTATAAAAATATTTGGAATAAACATTGAATAATCATATAAACAAATGGGTACTAAAACCAATCAACAATGATAGTCTTAGAACTATTCCTTGACTAGTGTAATTATCTTCCATAATTATGTATATGCCATTAACATATGTCATATACCAATATTATTATTTCATTCAAAATTTTCATTTATTAAATTATAATTCATGTCTTATTAACATCCATTATATAATCCATGACTCAATATTATGATATTTTATATATAGGTTATGTTTTTAAAATTTCAATCTCATGTTCCAAAACACTTATTCTCATGATATGATTATGTGCCCATTGAAAAGTCCCTTGTCTCACATTTTGGAGCATCTAGGCCCACCCTTTTTTATTTTTCCTTTCCACATGATAAGAAATATGTTTTTTAGTATAATACAACACATGAGCCTTAGTCCGGTTGGTAAGGACTCTGTAAGTGCATCCGGGAGACCCGGGATCAAATCCAGGCAGAGAAATTATTTCTGGATTACTGTAGTAGTACTGTAACAGGTACTTTAGCAGTACTATAGAAGAACTATAGATGACACTATAACGGGAACTGTGCAGTACTATTTGGCACTGTAGCAGGCGGGAATATGCCCCTGTTTGGGCCTTGGGGCCACCGATTTGGTCCCCGAGTCCTTTAAGGACTTTGGGCCACCCAGGCCTTTAGGTCAGTAAGGCTTTCAGGCCACCTCAAGGCCTTTGGGATACCTTAAGGGAAGATGAAAACCAGACAACCTATGAGGAACAAGCTCTACAAGGAGGATGAGCAAGGAGCATTCACCATAGTATAAGCAAAACAGATTGCAAGAATGAGAGGTTATGGCACCTACCATCAGGACAGGCCTGTGCATGCACAGGAATGCCTAGCTGAATAGCCATGCAAAGATGGAGAGATGATTTCACGATGAAGATGCTAGGGAGGAGCAGTTCCAAGTAGTTATTCTGGGATGTATGTAATGTTTTAAACCTTTGGGAAAATGAATTCCTCTAAGGCCTACGAGACATGTAATACTTATGCCTACGAGACTTGTAAGGGTTCCACCTAACCCCTTGAAAGGTGTATTATCAAAATCAATAAACAAAATGAAGGCCTTCGGGCCATTGGAGGTATCATACATATATAAAGGGAATAAATTGTAAATAACATATTGGGATATGATATAGATTTATAATTAAAAAGTTTATATAACCATATTTCCAAAAAAATAAAACCTTTATGATTTCGAAGAGGATTGTAATGTGATGTATTTAATATTTTTCTTATAATATTTAATATTTATATATGAATAGAATGGGTCACTATATTTAGTATCAGATAAAATTTTAGTTATCGTTGGAAAATGAGAAGAGAAAAATTTAGTTAGAACCCTTTGGACAATCCTACATATATGAGAATGTCTTAAGTTATCATAATAAAATGGTTGTTGTTTTCCCAGAAAAACTTCCATGTCTTAATACTACACATGCACATGGATTTCCAATACAAAAATAATGCTGTGATACGCTCGAATATAGTTATTTGATTATATCTTCTCCATCATTCTGATGTATGGTTAGTGTTCCTTTACTGCACAACTGATTTAACACTCACGGGGGATATTATTTGGTAAATTCACATTTTCATTAAGAACCACTATAAGTGATTTGAATAGATGATAACCAAGGATAATTTTGTTTAAACCAAATGTGTCATATATTGTAAATTATGTGTCATTAATTTTTAAATTCTATATATTATTTTTCATGATATCTAACTTTTATAACTGTTTCTCACACTATGGTTTTTGGTTTTAGTCAATGGATAGAACAAAGAGGATTCATGTTATTTCTAAACATGATAAACAAAGAAATGATTTTACTATTGAGAAAGTAAATGAAATATGAAATATAAGGTGAATACATATGATTATATTCAATCATCTATCAAGAAATTTGTTTTACAACATAAACTTTAGGAGTTTCATAATACATCAGATATGAGGAAGATGCAATTTGATGGATATTTATGCGGTAATTACCAAAAATAAAGAATGTTTAATTTTATTAATGTCAATTATATGGGAACGGTAACCAAAGAGAATGTCTAAAATGGAGAGTAATATTTTTTCTACATGAAAATGAAGTTCAATAAGAAATGAATTTATGAGGAATTAAATTTTTTATTTTTTGGGAACTTGTGAATTATGTATGTCAATGAACAAATCCGAGGGTTAAGTCCTAGAACATGGAAGGTCCTAAATTTTATCAATCATTTAAGTTTATGGATTGAAATTTGTATGAATTTTTATGGAATAATTATTTTGTATAAGTGTTATATTAATGGTATTCTGGTTATAAGAATCCTGAAAAATATATAGATTGTTCAACAATAGTTTTTCATTATTTATTTGAAAAAATATGTTGGATGGTATCAATAACAAAGGATGGTGAATTAGTTTTATGGTTATAATAAGCGATTTTATTTTAAGTATTGAGGATATTGTTCGTTCTTTGAATCAGGTTTGTTATTATTGAAGTTTATGGTATTTTCGATTGTTAATATGTTTTAAGAGAATACATGATCAACATATTCATGTATTTTGTATTATCCGTTTAATGATAATTTATGTTGTCTGGGGACATTATTTTAAATCGATTTTGGAAATTTACTAAACTTATTTCAATTTTTTTTTGAATTTGATCTGACATATTTTGGAGGGGTTTTAGGGTTATCTAATTATTGAATTTTTTATGATGATCTTTTGGTATTGCTGTTTGAGGTTAAAGTATGATTTATAACATCGAATGAAATGTACTAATAGTTTTGTTTCTTGTAAATATATTGACATAGGAGAAATTAATTGACCTTTTTATGGTTATTATGATATTTTAAATGAAAATTTTAATTACATAATAATGAATAATTCATCATTAATTTTCATTTATTACAATAAGAGGTGAAATATAAATTTATTGAAGAATAACCAAAGGATAAAATTATGATTATGATACAGAAATAAGTCATATAAGTTTATATTATAGTTTTATCAACCTTGGTAGTAAAATAATTCATAAAATTTATTAAATGAATCTTTAAATAAAATTTTATGCTTTTACATTCAATTTTAAATGAATCGATGGTCTTTTCAGCCATCATATATTAATGTTTTTTTTATATTAAATTTCAAATTACATGGTTCCCTATCACTCTATATTTGTCCCTTGGAATTATTTTTCTCCTTAATTCCAATATTTTATCTCTTTATCAAGTAACCCAATTATTTTATATTTCGGGTAACCATTATATTTCCCACATCACTTATTCAATTTTTTTTATTATCTCTCTATACAATGTGGTTTTTAAATAAAGTTGTTTTCAAAAATTAATCCTTATAAAAGAAATGAAAAAAAAATTTAGAATGAAATTTATTTAAGGTGGGATAATATAACACCCATAAAGGGAGTTTAAAATAATAATATGCTTGATAGCTTTTTTAATACACAAAACTGAGCTTAAAAAATTGTAATAAATTATAAAAATATTATTATTACCCATCCATTTAATTGGAAGGTATGAATATGAGTAAAAATATTATGAAATAATTTCAGAATGGTCTAACTAAATAAAAAATTATTTATTAATTATTATGAAATATGTACACAATTTTTATTTAAGCCATTTAATGCATCAAAATGCATTTTCTTCAAAAAGGAATTTTATTTCATTTTTTTGTGTCAAATTATCATAATTTTATGAGACATTTATATGTTGGATTTTATAATATGATTTTTTTTAAATCATCATATCAAATCTATCATATGGTGATATTTTTGTATCTTTAAAAAAATATTGATTTTTTTAATAAATAATAAAAAATGGCAATTTTTCTAATATAAAAATTTACTTCCATTAAATATAGTAATTTAAAATTAAAATTAAATTATTTAATTTTAAAAAAGTTACATGGGATCTATTTTATTTATAATAATCTTATTTATTACATTTTATAAAGAAATATTCATGATTTTGATATAATTTAATGCTCATGCTTTAAAATGGATTTTTTCTGCAAACTCTTTTTGATTGTGCTTTATACTTATATTTTAAAATTGATTTATACCATATATATAGATTAAAATTTGAGATATAGATACCATATATTGAAGAAACAAGTTCATATTTGGAAAATAGGTACCTTTTTTGACAATATCAAAAGTAACTGTCCTAATTATATTTTTCACCTCAGTAAGGGTAAAATATGTAAAACAAGGTTAAAATGATGAGATAAGATCTCAAAATAAACAAAAAAATTTATTTTATTTTATATAATGGAATAAATTCAGCCAAAAAAATCTGTAATTTGAATATATTTAATTTTGTTTCCATTTTCCATTAACAATGTCATTTGAATTATTTTAAGTAAATGAAATTCTAAAATTTCATACTCGTGACCTTAATATTACGAAAACTATTATATAAGGATGGAAAGAATATATATTAAGTAAAAAAAAATTATTCAAAATAATAATTCATGTTATTATATTTTATATTTTTAATTTTTTAATTAAAAAATTAATTACCTTATATTCCTATACAACACTCACACAATATTTATTCAATTTATATAAAAATAAAATAAATCATTTTAAAAAATAAATACATTATATATTGAAGAAATGTTATGATAAATGAAATATATATATTTGGGTAAAATTAGTGAGGTGGCTATTGATTATATTTGAACTTCCTTACTTTCTGGGTGTATTTAATATTAAATTAAATGAATATTATAAAAATGACATTAAGGATTTTTTTAAATGATATTTTATTAAATTATCTAAAAATACTTTAAAATCATGAAGGACAAGTTAGATAATATAAGGTATTAAATTTTATACCCTATATATTTATTTCCCTAATTTATATGTAAAATTTTTACCTATTAAGAGTGAAAAAGTTGATACTATTATTAAGGATAAAATTGGAAAACTAAGGGGTTAAACCAAAATATGAGGTTTAAAACACAAAACAAATTTGTAGAAATTTTATTTGTTTGATTTAATTTTAATAAAATACTATTTATCTTATAATATATTTTATTTTTATATTATTTCTATAAATAATTAATTTATTATATTTCATATTTTGAGAAGTTCTATTAGTACCCCTCCCCTAACATTTAAATGGGAACCCCTCTTTTCACTCCTATACCCCACATTGTGCCTTATAAATCAACCCAACCCTACCAAAATATATTTTAAAACCCTATGTACATTAATTATAGGTACATTTATTCTTAAAATAACATTGTATGGGTCCTTAAGAAGGGATCTAATGGAGGCTTATAGAAGAAGAGGCAATCGTCTCACCTGACCTCGCTCAAATTATTTGTTCTAATACCCTTTCTAAATCATTGATATTCAAAATAAAATAATAAAATCAGTATAATTAATATAATAAGTTATTTTTTTATTATATAACATGTAATATTCACCATATATCCCATCCAATGGAGAGTGAATGTATTGATTGTACACATGTGTGGACGGGGACCTCCACATAGTGATACAACTCATTTTCCATCAACATATTCAATTTATAGTTATTATGCTGGATTTATGTTTAAAAATTATTTTTCTAACATAATTTTTATTATTTATTTTTAATATCATATCTACCTTCTTAAATTCCTATTTATTGGAAAACCATAACAACGTTCGTGCGTATGTGTGGACTCTCACCTCTAAGATGTGATGTGATCCGTTTTTCATTTCTAATTTACATGGATAGTAATAAGGATATATATAATTATAATATTTGATATATATTATATAAAAATTATTTTATAAAGGTTAATTATTATTTAATTTTCTTTTTTCCATCCTTAAAAAAGTGAAATATCGTTCATGCATATGTATGGATTATCATCTACACAAACAATGCTATTAATTTTTCTATCTATATTCTATGAATATGAATATGAATATCCATATAATTAATAAGTATGATTTTTTATAATTAATTACATTATGGAGATTATTTAACAATTATCAAGGTACAAGGAGTAGAACTACTGAACCAAAAATCTCATGATAAACAAAATAGTTAAGACCCATAAAATGATGATTTTAATAAATAATGTTTAAAAAATGGTGTTCAAATGTTATAGATTGATCTTATATGATTTTATAAGTATGTAAATAACTCTAGTATAGAATTATAATAAATATAAATTTATTATAAATGCTGATAAATCATCTTCAAAGTGAGTCAAACACATGGCAATGGTTTATCGTCTCAAATTGACTACGTTGGGACATATGATATGTTTCGAACCTATCATAATATATGAGGTCTATATAAATCCCATTGGACATGTTATATCCATAAAATATTTATCATAAAAATATCTAACATTTTATTTTATTTTATCATTTCTTGTGGCTTGTGGTTCAAATGTTTAAAAAGAAATAGAGGATTTTTGTTATTATCTTGTTTCTTATCAAGGTTGATGATGATTTTTCTTAAGATAATGAAACATAGTGATCTATATCTAATTAAATATCATTAATTTCATCCTCATATATTTATTTATTTATAATATTCATTTTTTAATCATTTCCTCACTAAATTTACTCAAGAGGCTCAAATAACATTTTTAAAGAAAAAAAAATTATTTCTCCCTTCAGTGAAAAATAATTTTTCTTCCATGTGAATGATTTATAAAGGTTTCCATGTATGTTTTTAATATTCTAAAAATAAATTTTAGTTTAATTTTCCCCTTTTTTATTTTTTTAAACAAATATATAAAAGTAAGTTCTTTTTATTTTACAAATGATTTACTTTGATTTCTAAGTGAAAATGTGTAAGAAATATTCAATTTAACATAAAAGGTGGGAATGAAATTTCCTTCCATCAAGTCCACTCAATGATTAAAATATTCCTTTAAATTATTACAAAATTAATTTTATTTTAAACATTTTCTTTAATATTTTCTAAATTTTTATATTTTAAATAAGTGATTTCAAAGTGAAAAGGGTATTTTTCTCAAGAATTTCTTTTGTTTCCATTTAAAGACATTTTAAAACTATGTTGACATAATTTGATTTTAATTATGTTATATTATGGTTATGATCCAAAACTTCAATCGATATTAATTATTTGGATGGATAATAATGATTATTATTTGAGGATGAATCTCTGAAACCCATATCTTTCCCATTGGTTAATGAAGTTTTGACGAAATCTTTATAAAACTCATTTATTTTCTATAGTTTACGATATAATGAAACGTTGAAATATTTATGAAACACATTTCCTTTCCAATATTATGTTATGATAAATGTCATGTTATATTATAGCAGATATATATCTTATTTTAATAATGTGATTGGTGGACTGAGAAAAATATATTCCTCCAATGAAATGGGTAAATATGGATATATCATAAGATAATGAAGACTATAATGGGTGGTGAACCCAATTCAATTTAGGGTAATGTCCACTATGATAATATCCAAAGTGAGTAATGAATAATTATATTATTGAATGAGGTGTGAAAAAAATCCAATATGATTCTCTTAGTAGAGATTCCAAAAAAAGGAAATGATTTTACAGGATTATGTTCAAGCCAAAAAATTATTTCCTATGTCAATGTTATCATACAACAACTCATGTTCTTTTATTAAATTTTGATTCATATCTTATAAACATCTATGACATGTGATAAGGATCAATATCATGATATTTTATATGAAATGAATGGATTTAAAATTTTAAGATCTTGTTCCCATACCATTATTCTCATGTTATGTTGAAAATATCATTGATATCTCCCTTCTTTAACATTACTGAAAATATGATCTCACCTTGTATTGTGTGATTTTTCCCAATGTTACAATGAATGGTTTTACGTATGATATGTCTACGAAGTTTCATAATTACTAATAACAAATTAGGGGTGATGTATATTCATTACAAATAAGTAGTTAGGTATAGATGTTTCCAAAGACACTAAAGATTTATGATTGTGGCATGGATCGATATGTTATATATTGAATATTAATCTAATAAGATGAATTATAAATATATTAAAAGTATGGAAATATACTTTACCTCTAATAAACCATAAAAATATTACCCAAAATACTTCTCTATTTTTTAGAGGTTCTAGTATTCCCAAAAATCAACCCTAGGGTCCTTAAGAGGAGATATAAAAGAGTTATTCCAAAGAATGGGAAATCGCATAAACCAATGCCTTTCATTTTTAATTTTTATTTTTATCTTCAATATTTTTGTATTTATCATAAAACAATAAATCCGTTATCCCGAATGTAACACCCCAAGCTTCCACAGTACGCTTCTCTTTGAATAATACAGTAGCGTGTGTTGTACGCAACTTCGAGTTCTAACACACCGCGACCAATCAAAGTAGCCGTTATGAAGAGTAATACCTACCTTTTAAAATTTTATACATTTTATCTTTCAAAATGGACTACATTTTTGGATTCAGAATATCAAAATTATCCTAGGATAAAAGTTTGGTACTTTTCGGATAACTTTTATATTTTGATGAATAGTGAAAATTACTAAATTTTAATTAAAAACAACTTTTTTAAGAAAAATAATTAATAGTGATAAATTATGAATTTGAGTGGTTTTAAAGTATATTTAGAATATATTTTTACAATTTAATACAATGATGGTCATTGGACATAATTTCACATTTAAACCAGACATAAACAAGTGTCAATCTTTTGATAGTTATTATCTCTAAAAAACACGGTTTTTGTTTTGACAGTGGGAATTAATTTTAAATTAATTTCTTCCACTTTTGTGTTTTGAATTTGGAAAAATGGATTCCATATTTGGAATTTGGATTTCCAAATTTTGTAAAAAGGTAACTTTTATTTTTAGACATTTTGAATAATTACTTCGGTAAATATTTTATTTACCATGGTTAAAGGGTAAATCCAGTAAATAAGGGTTAAAACATAATAATATAATAATAATAAATTACCCTAAAACGTGTCCTGACATTATTGGTTGATACATGTCCGACTATGGGCATCTTTGGGACGATTTTGGGACCCCCTGGAGCCACTTGTTGGTGATAAGGACACTTTATATTAATTAAGTTAAAATAAATAAACAAAGACAGAAGCATATATCTTTTAGAAAAAAAAATTTTACACAGGGTTATATATGTTGAAATTTAGACTATAAATATTCATTAGAAATATAAAAATCTTTACTACATAATTTTATTTTATTTATAATTTTTAGACATTAAATAATGTAATTTATTTATGACACAATGATGATGCAGTAATTACCGTATTAATGAAAGATTAAGATAATTGATATTATAAACACCCAAATAAATGTAATTTGAGACTTTTTATAGATTAAAATAATTTTCTAGGTTAACATGACATATTAACAGTATTTATATAAATTTTTTTCGAAGTAATAATGCTGTTATGAATTTATCAAAAACAAAATACCCAATAGTATCAAAATTGACATAAAAGAGTTTTTTAAATAAATATTATATTATTAATTGATATTCAAATCCTAAAAATCTAAGGTTTGGACAACAGACTTATATCATGATGGTTGTATCATTAATGGACCACTTGGGGGTCGTTTTAAGGTATATAGTAAGTTTATTAACTACATAATATAAAAATACAAAGTGACATGGTAAGTGTCAAACTAATTAACTAAGAGTTCAAACTAAAATATAATGTTAATATAATGACACAATCCTGTCCAAATTATACTGGTCGAGTGGTTTTTAACCCATACCCACCTTAACATTTAAATAATACACTTTGGAGTCATTAGAAACCGAATATGAATTTAATATAAAATAATATTTCTAGATTTTCCTAAGGTGCCCCTCCTGCCCCTTATAAAACGACACCACTTCTAACCAATTCTTTATATCTTAAAAGCCTTTTGGTTTGGCCAAAACTTTCCCTAATACTCTCTCAACTTACCTCACTTCAACATAGATGCCTTAGTTTTATAAAAAAGCCAACATAAGGAGCCCTTTTGATCAAATCTAACGGAAGAACCTGAAGAAGAGGTAATGTTTTCACCACCCTTTTTCAAGTTCATTTCTTCTTCAACTTCTTCTTTCTTTATTATTACCATTCTAAAATAATAACTCCAGTATCATCTATATACTGAGATGTTATAATAAATATGGTACAACCATATTCAGTATTGTATCTATCCTATGAATGACATGTCACCATACGTGCGTACGTACGGCTTACCATCTCCACGTCTTGGTGTAATTGTTATTCAAAACATTATTATTTGGATGGGTATAATAAGTATGTGTAATTCATGTAAATAAAAAATATAACATGATAAGTATTCTGTTTATGTAATATTACATCCAATTATATATTATTTTAATATCAAAAGAATTATATTGTTGCTCGTGCGTACGTACGGACTACCGTCTCCACGAACGCGATGAGATTCATTCCCCATAATATCCATTCAAGACTAATTCTCATTTGATGATTAAAAGTAATGTTTAAGAACTTTATATCACTCTGGATATGAATATGATACAACCTATCCATATCAAACATGTATTTTGTAACAAAACATACAAAAGAAAATGAGTAAGTTAACACCCGAAACGATGATAATACAAAAGTATTATTAACAAAGCATTATTAGAAGATCATATATAATATCATAATTATGTATATGGTTCTTATTTAATTTAATAACAATGTTTTAACTACTATAAAGGAGGTTAATATACCATCAACTACAGAAAAGTACACGGTAAATGGGTTTTCATCCCACTCCTTATTCTAGTGAGATTCATGCCATATTGCCACCATTACCTTTTTTGTGGTGTATGTACTACCCATAATTGTATTATTTGTGTAATTAACATTCATTTATGTGTATTTACATATTCATTGTATGATACCTCTTTAATGGGGTGTATGTTTCGTAAGTTACCAAATTGGTAAGGATTTATTTCACAATCTCTTCATTATCCAAGGTTGTTTATACGTAATTATCTACTGGGACCTCTTTATAATCCACATCCATGTTTCTTAAAAATGTATTTCAAAACATTATTTCTATTTTACAGAATATGGTTTAAAGTCATTTAAACCCTTTTTTTACTTTTTATAAGAGGTTTATAAAGGAATCTTTCCGTCATTTTCCAAACAAGGTCCCTTTTAACCTTTTCGACAGAATTAAGGTAAAAATGTCTTTTTTAACTTATACGGAGGTTGTGGCTATTTTCCACCATTATAAAATCTTAAAATCTTCACTTACAATATAATAAGGATATTTTCAAAGTAAAATTTTTATTTTATAATTATGTTACTTTTAAATGATTTCAAAATGAATATTTTAAGAATTTCTGAAAGGTACTCTTTATCAAAATCATAATTTTAAATGTTTTAATGATTTATCTTTCTAAATCTTTTTAATTAATGTCCATGTTTTCAAAATGATTTTAACGATTTATTTATATGGACATGAATTTTTTGAAATTATATTTCTTTTCAAAAGATTCAAAGTGGTATGGGACACTTTGATTCAAAAATCTATTTTATATTACTTCCTTAATAAATGTGTGACTTTTAAATGATTTCAAAAAAGAGATATTTCTGTCAAATAGTTTTGATTTCATCTATTTCAACATCCTTTGATGGATTTTAAGTTTATTTGAAGTTGATTTATTATGATACAAAAATTCCATATTGTATTGAAGGTTTTGTGATATGTTTGACTGTGGATGTGTTATTTTTATACCATTCATGGTTTATGGTGAATGTATTGACATTTCGTATGGTAGTTTTAATACAAATGTTTATGTTATGTTTAAACTTGTTCATATGAGGAATGCATTGGACTTAATAAGTGATGGGTGGAGCCCGCTATAGCTCCTCGATGCATCGGTAGGTCTCATGAGACAAACTAGTGTCTTGGCACGAGGCCTTGACAAAATCTTATTTGTAGTCTTGGCACGAGGCCTTGGCTATGTGGTGATGATAGTCTGGCATTATGCATTTCATCATTATGAAAGTGGTTATTGATATTGCATGTGATTATTCTACTAGTAGAATATCCATGTGAATTAGTAAATGGAATTATTTCATTTTATCTTTGCCATATTATGCTGAAGTTGAAGTTTAAAAGGATTCTTTTTAGTTATACATTGCCTTAAATGTTTATGCTTATTTCTGAAAGTTTCCGTTATATTGTTATCCTTACTGAGCATCTGAGCTCACCCATTTCAATGTTTTATTTTTTCCAGGATGTGAAGAAGTAATTTATGAATGACTTATAGGGATAGTATGAGGGTATATGAGTGTGGATTATGAAGACAAGATGTTGTTGAAGTAGTTTTTACTTTATGATGTAATGTAAAATTTATGAATGTATCTAGTTATTCCAAGGATACTAAACTAATCGGTCTTTCGAGATTTGATCTTTCTTGTAGTCATGCCAATGTTATGTAATAATGCACCAAATCTGGGTAACTAGGGTCGGGGCATTACAGTTGGTATCAGAGGAAATTTAATACAAACCTTGGAAGCTAGATTTAGATAAACTCTGATTAGAGCACATAGACCTAAGATGGACTTTGAGGATTAGTATATAAGAACTTCCTAGAATTTTGGTATTATAGAGATTTTGTGAGTTTTTCGAGCAATACATCCCTGTCTGGATACGAGCAGGTAGAGGCAGCTCTGGCACAGATATACCTAGGGGTAAAACCCGAAAGCACCGCTTTGAGCTAGAATCGAACAGGAACTGGTGCACTAAAAAGGGCCTTGCTACACTCTTGGTTACGACACTCCTGGGGGATATGCTTAGGATAACTCTCATTTTCTTTACAAACCATTATGAAGGGTTTATGAGTATATAATTCCTCAAAGAAAACATCTTTATGATTATAGATTATATCCATAAATAGTTCAATTTATGTTAAGTGTTTTATAAGTAAGGAATTATGTATTTTGATTCATAAACTGATATAGTTTATGACATTATTTAGAAAAGGCACCCAGTAGAAGCAATGAGAACTCCAGCAATACACATGATCCAAAGAGTAAGAAAGATCATATCTTTCATGGTCTTAAGCTAGAATTTAGAAGGGAAATAGTGTCCCACGTATTATGATCATATGAAGAAATAAGATCATGTGTTGATATGATAGAGAAATATCAGAGTCCTATGGATTTTAAGGGAAACAAGAGAAGGAAAGGATGGTAGAGAGAAGGACAGATAAAGGGAATAAGGTAAAGAATAATTTTCCCATATTTAATAACTGTAGAAATAATCACCTTTGAAAATGCTTGAAGGGAATGGGATTGTGTTATAAGTGTCGAGAAAAAGGATACCAAGTACGTGACTGCAAGGGAAAGAAAAAGGTTTCAAATGTACAATGCTTCATCTGTAAGGAGTTTGGACACTGCGCAAACTGATGTCCAAATCATCAGACTATGCCACAAATGATGCTATTGGATAATAATAAAGTTATGATACTACCACAGATGAAGAGGAATGACTAGTGTTATTATGTTTTTATTTTGTAATTATTTCATTGAAGTGTTGTATCAATGATGTACTGGAAATAAATAAGGATTGTACTGCAGTAATATTTCATTGAGGATTTGAGATTTTATGGTACTAAGAAGAGTTACTCTTCAGCGAGTTAAACTATTTGGAAATTACATGGTTGAAGGAAAGATAAACCTTAATATGGTCCTAATATTGAGGTACAGATTTTGGAATAAGATGTGGTTGATTTGGGTAAATTATATTGGATATTCTTGACTGCCTTGAAACTGATTAAATATTTATGTATTCCATCATTGTTGGAGTTTACAACATTTTTGGATGGATGAAGTATATCCAGTATTCTATAAGAAATAAGGGAGCATGAATTTAATCAATAAGGTTTTATGGTAATTCGGGATGTTTCAGTGTTTTAAAAGAATACATGATGAAGGTATTCACATGCTATTACGGGGTAAAAAGGATCTACATTATGTTTACCCTTCATATAAATTTTGGACTGAGAGATTACAGAAGTATTTTGGATAAGTATAAAGGTTGGAAGGGATTTAGTTTGAAAGGTTATTTTTGGATATTTATAAAAGGACAACCCGGAGGTTGGGCGACAACCCATCGCGTCCGGAAAGGCCGCAAGACTTGAACCCACAACCGAAGGGAGACAAGGGTGTATCACCTACCACTCTCCCATGTGATGTCCTGGATTGAATAATGTAGTTTTTTAAAGAGTCTGATATGTTAATTATAAATTCATTATTTTTGGAACCTTATACGATTAGGATAAATAGAATATATATATATATATATATATATATTTGAAATCTTTTAGAGTAAAAGATGAGTTTTTAGTAGGAATTAGTTGAAGGATGAAACTTTACTTGTCAAGTATATATAAATAAATAAATATATAAATATATATATATATATATATCCTCTAATTTTATAGATAAATTAATTATTAAAATTTAGGTAAGGGATCTTAAAACCAAAAATGTGTTATCCTAATAGCTTACGTTTTGTTGAACCAATGGTATTTTAAATCATCATAAATTGGTGTCTTTGAGGCCCACAATTCTACAATTGTTTGTGATTGATGACCTCAATCACTCCCTATAAATATTTACATTTTTCCTCCAATTACATGTCTCTAATTTCCACCAATGTTCGCATAATCGATATCATAATTTGGTGGTGAACCTATCATTTCTGTTTTCTTCTTATTAAGACTAAATTTTATTAACCCAATTTTTGATGTGGGTTTTCCCACAAAGATACTTTCTATTTTCAACCTTTTATTTTCAAAGAAAAATTTCAAATTGCGAGAATGCAATTTATTGAAGGAGGGGAGAATGTAACACCCCAAGCTTCCACGGTACGCTTCTCTTTGAATAATATAGTAGCGTGTGTTGTACGGAACTTCGAGTTCTAACACATCGCGACCAATCAAAGTAGCCGTTATGAATAGTAATACATACTTTTTGAAATTTTATACATTTTATCTTTCAAAATGGACTTCATTTTTGGATTCTGAATATTGAAATTATCCTAGGATGAAATTTTAGTACTTTTCTGATAACTTTTATATTTTGATGAATAGTGAAAATTACTAAATTTTAATTAAAAACAACTTTTTTAGTCAAAATAATTAATAGTGATAAATTATGAATTTGAGTGGTTTGAAAGTATATTTAGAATATATTTTTACCATTTAATAAAATTTTGGTCATTGGACATAATTTAACATTTAAACCGGACATAAACAAGTTTCAATCTTTTGATAGTTATTATCTCTAAAAAACACGCTTTTTGTTTTGACAACGAGAATTAATTTTAAATTAATTTCTGCCACTTATGTGTTTTGAATTTGGAAAAATAGATTACATATTTAGAATTAGGATTTCCAAATTGTTTTAATAGGTAACTTTTATTTTTATACATTTTGAAAAATTACTTCGGTAAATATTTTATTTACCATGGTTAAAGGGTAAATCCGGTAAATAAGGGTTAAAAAATAATATTATAATAATAATAAATTACATTAAAATGTGTCGTAACCTTATTGGTTGATACATGTCGGACCATGGGCATTTTTGGGTCGATTTTGGGACTCCATGGAGCCACTTTTTGGTGATAAGGACACCTTATATTAATTAAGTTAAAATATATACAAAAAAGACACAAGCCTATATCATTTAGAAAAACAATTTTTACATAGGGTTATATATGTTTAAATTTCGACTATAAATATTCATTAGAAATATGAAAAGATTTACTACATAATGGTATTTTATTTATAATTTTTAGACATTAAATAAAGTAATTTATTTATGACACAATGATGATGCAGTAATTACTGTATTAATGAAAGATTAAGATAATTGATATTATAAACACCCAAATAAATGTAGTTTGAGACTTTTTATAAATTAAAATAATTTTCTATGTTAATATCACATATTAGGATTATTTATATAAATATTTTGAAAATTAATAATGCTGTTATGAATTTATCAAAAAAAAATACCCTATAGTGTCAAAATTGACATAAAAGAGTTTTTAAAACAAATATTATATTATTAATTGAGATTAAATTCCTAAAAATCTAAGGTTTGGCTAATAGACTTATATCCTGATAGGTGTATCATTAATAGAACACTTGGGGGTATCTTGAAGGTATATAGTATTTTTATTAACTATATAATATAAAAATAAAAAGTGACATGGTAAGTGTTAAAATAATTAACTAAGAGTTAAAACTAAAATATAAGGTTAATATAATGACCCAAACCTATCTAAATTCCATTGGTTGAGTGGTTTTCGACCCATAACCACATTAAACTTTAAATAATCCACCTTGGAGCCATTAGAAACTGAATATGAATTTATTATAAAATAATACTTCTATATTTTCCTAAGGTGCCCCTCCTCCCCCTTATAAAAGGACACCACTTCTAACCAATTATTCACACCTTCAAAGACTTCTGGTTTGGCCAGAACCTTCTTGAATACTCTCTCAAATTCCCTCAATTCAACATATAGGCCTTAGTTTGATCAGAAATCCAACCTAAGGAGCCCTTTTGATCAAATCAAAAGAAAGAACCCGAAGAAGAGGTAATGTTTTCACCACCCCTTTTCAAGTTCATTTCATCTTCAACTTCTTCTTTCTTTGTTATTACCATTATAAAATAATAACTCCAGTATATTCTATATACAGATATGTTATCATAAATATGGTACAACCATATTCAGTATTCTATCTATACTATGAATGACATGTCACCATACGTGCGTACGTACGGATTACCGTCTCCACGTCGTGGTGTAATTGTTATTCAAAACATTATTATTTGGATGGGTATAATAATGATGTGTAATTCATGTAAATAATAAATATAAAATGATAATTATTCTTTATATATGATATAACATCCAATTATATATTATTTTAATATCAAAAGAATGATATTGTCGCTCATGCGTATGTACGGACTACCGTCTCCACGAATGTGATGAGATTCATTCCCCATCGTATCCATTCAAGACTAATTCTCATTTGATGATTAAATGTAATGTTTAAGAACTTTATATCATTATAGATATGAATAAGATACAATATATACATTACAAACAAGACTTATGTAACAAAACATATAAAAGAAAATGAGTAAGTTAACACCCGAAACGATGATAATACTAAAGTATTATTAACAAAGCATTATTAGAAGATCATATCTGATATCATAATTATGTATATGGTTCTTGTATAATTTAATAACAATTTTTTAACTATTATACAGTAGTTTAACATACCATCAACTAAGGAAAAGTACAAGGTAAGGTGTTTTCATCTCACTCCTTATTCCAGTGAGATTCATGCCATATTGCCACTATTACCTTTTTTGTGGTGTATATACTACCCATAATTGTATTCTTTGTGTAATAAACTTTCATTTATATATATTTACATATTAATTGTATGATACCTCTTTCATGGGGTGTATGTTTCGTAAGTTACCAAATTGGTAAGGATTTATTTCACAATCTCTTCATTATCTGTGGTTGTTTATAAGTAATTATCTACTGGGACCTTTTTATCATCCACATCCATGTTTCTTAAAAATGTATTTCAAAACATTCTTGCTATTTTACGGAATATGGGTTAAATTAATTTAAACCCTTTTTTACTTTTTATAATAGGTTTATAAATGAATCTTTTCGTCGTTTTCTAAACAAGGTCATTTTTAACCTTTTCGACAGAATTAAGGTAAGAATGTTTTTTTAACTTATACGGCGGGTGCGGCTATTTTCCACCGTTATAAAATATTAGAAGCTTCCCTTACAATATTATAAGTATATTTTCAAATTAAATGTTTTATTTTATAATTATGTGACTTTTAAATGATTTCAAAATGAATATTTTAAGAATTTATAAAGGTACTCTTTATCAAAATCAGAATTTTAAATGTTTTAAATATTTATCTTTATAAATCTTTTTAATTAATGTCCATGTTTTCAAAATTATTTTAACGATTTATTTATATGGAAATTAAGTTTTTGAAATGATATTTCTTTTCAAAAGTTTCAAAGTGGTATGGGACACTTTGATTCAAAAATCGCTTTTAAATTACTTCCTTAATAAATGTGTGACTTTTAAATGATTTCAAAAAAAGAGATATTTATCTCAAATAGTTTTGATTTCATCTATGTCAACATACTTTGATGGATTTTAAGTTTATTTGAAGTTGATTTATTATGATACAAAACTTCCATATTGTATTGAAGGTTTTGTGATATGTTTGACTGTGGATTTTTTATTTTTATACCATTCATGGTTTATGGCGAAAGTATTGACATTTCATATGCTAGTTTTAATACGAATGTTTATGTTATGTTTAAAATTGTTCATATAAGGAATTCATTGGACTTAATAAGTGACGGGCGGAGCCCGCAATAACTCCTCTATGCATCGGTAGGTCTCATGAGACAAACTAGTGTCTTGGCACGAGGCCTTGACAAAATCTTATTTGTAGTCTTGGCACGGGGCCTTGGCAACATGGTGATGATAGTCTGAAATTATGCATTCCATCATTATGAAAGTGGTTATTGATATTGCATGTAATTATTGGACTAGTACAATATCCATGTGAATAAGTAAATGGAATTATTTCATTTTATATTTTCCATATTATACTGAAGTTCAAGTTTAAAAGGCTTTTGTTTTAATTATACATTGCCTTAAATGTTTATGCTTATTTATAAAAGTTTCATCTATATTGTTATCCTTACTGAGCATCTGAGATCACCCCATTAAATGTTTTATTTTTCCCAGGATGTGAAGAAGTAATTTATGAATGACTTTCAGGGATAGTATGAGGGGATATGAGTGTGAATTCTGAATACAAGATGTTGTTGTAGTAGTTTTCACTTTATAATGTAATGTAAACTTTATGAATGTATCTAGTTATTTCAAGGCTACTAAACTAATCGGTCTTTTGAGATTTGATCTTTCTTGTGATCATGCCAATTTTATGTAATAATACACCGACTCTGGGTAAATGGGGTCAGGGCGTTACACTGAATTCACTAAAATATTATTGGGATTATTAAGTCACAATAATCCTCAAACATTTCTAATAAATGGGAAGTGAAAGTATTAGTTATGTGCAGGTGTGGACTACCGCATCCACATAGTGATACTATTAATTTTCCCTAAATATATATAATGGATAGTTATTATGATGAGTTTAATCATTATATAAGATATTTATGTCATAATTATGGATATTTATTCATAATATCTTTCTACCTTATTACCTTCCTCTACTTTAAAAAATGATAATATACCTCATGCGTACGTGTGGACCACCACCTCCACAAAGCGATGAGATTCATTCTTCATTTATGATTCACATGGATGGTAAAAATGATATATTTAATGTATATAAATGGTACATATGATATAATCAGGATCTTATAAAGGTGAATTATTATTTACTCTCTTTCTTTCAATCAATCAAAAAGTGATAACAATGTTCATGCGTAAGTACAACCCTCCACATCCTGGAATATTGTAATTTATTTTTCTACATATATCTTTTATGGATGATATTAAATACTAATAAAAATAATTGATATTATTTTTATATCAAAAATAAAATTTTCTCAGTGATGGAACCCTGATCATGTAAAATGACCAAAATTACCAAACCAAAACATACATGAATAATGAATCCGTTATAATGCTGAAGAGTTATTTAAATAAATAATTGATAATAAATGGTAGATTAAAGGTAATAATTAAATCATATATGGTTTCATATATATTATTATTATTCTATATTATATGTTTAACAAATATATATTTAGTATATATATGGTTCATACACGTACGAATGAAGTCGTACATGATATAAGGGTTCTTCATCTCAATATTTATTCATGGATACATGATGGATGTAATGTAGTTATCTATGTTTATCAGGTTTATAATATAAAACATTGAAATGTTACATAATATACCCTTACTAATTCATGGTATATAAATTTACAATTAAAATATTTTATCCAAGGGGGTTTGAATCAAATTTTACAAATGTGGTACATGTTTATTAAATGATCTCACTATTATACAAGATTATTTGTGTTTAAGTCTCCACAGGGGGAAATATTTTACCCTTCTATGTTAAACCCAATATATTTTCTTATATTATATTATATTTATTAAACTATAATTTTTACATTTATTTTCTTATTTTAATTACTCATTATATAGAAATAATGTTTTAAGGAAAACTGACATTGTTTTATATTTGGTTAGGAGTATTTTTCTTCCATGTCTATATTTTCATTAAAAAATTCAAATCCTTTTACTATTAGACTACGATTTTTTAAATTCTATTTTAACCATGTTTTATTTTTTATAAAAATGTTTCAAAGGAATCTTATTTTTATTTTATAAATCATGTAGTTTATGAAATGTTTGTGAAAATTTGAAAATAATAATTATTTTTAACATACCCCCACCTGTACTGAATTTCCCATTCTCATGAGGGCTCCTTGGTTTTAATATTTAAGAAAATATTTTACTAAAACTATTGATTTTTTTAAAATTGATTTTAAAATTGTAAATGGTATTTTCCTCTAAAATGTTTCAAATTAACTTTTTATAGTATTTTACACATCAAAGGAAACAACCCTCTATTTTATATATTCCACACTCGGGACGTTTTGTAATGATACTGACCTTATTCTATCGTTGAATTATTTATTATTAATCTGATAGGGATAACAATTGAAATTTATATATTATCTCATCAAATACATACAATTATTTTTTATGGCATTTTGATTTAGTTGAATGATTTATTCATATCATGAATGCATTTGAAAAATTATGAAATAGTTGAGGCCTGGATTTACACAGTCCATTGCTACATCATCAGGTCTGTTGAGAAAAACCAAGTTGGTTATTTTTCAAATACATTTCCAATTTTTGAAAGATTCCATGGCATGAAGACCCAATGACATGTTTGAAATGTCCAAAATTATGCATGTGGTCATTATGAAATTAGTTATTCATGTCCTTGTGATTATTTGAATATTTATTATTTCTTTGGAAAAGTACCAAGTTCATGTCATTAATTTTATGACATTATTGGATCATCATTTATATACATACATTTTCCTTTCTTGGGATATATTGATGGAAAAAGAAGAATCACATCACTTTGAGGATGCAGCAGTCCACACATCCACAAACAATTTTTTCACTTTTTTAGTGTGTGAAATGGTAGGAAATAAATTATAAATTATATTTAAAGAAATATAAATATTTAAATAATATAATGATTATTTCATGTATATACTATATATTTATTGTATTTATCTTATCACCTTCCATGTAACACATTATTGAAATATTCATCACATTGCTTCCTGATATAGTAGTCCATCACACACACACGAGCAAAATTATAATATCATCTGTAATATGAAATGTAAAAAACATTGTATATGATATAATGAATCCATAGGTAATATTATCTTATATAAATATTAAATATAATATATTAATAGTATCTCCATCATAATACCCCACCATTAGAGAAGGTAAATGAAAAATGAATGACATCATTTCTCAGGATGGTGGTCTTTTGTACAAACGAACAATGATTTCGTAACCCATATGATAAATTTTTTATGGGTTTAGGTCAAAAAATTTACAAAAAAATATCTTATTATATTTAGGATACCTAGTTTATTATATAATCATGGTATAAGAATAATTTATTGGTGTGGGTAATTAAATAAAACAAAAGTTCTTGTTGATGAACGTTGCCTATTAATCAGGTAACCACTTTTAGATTCTACCAGTAACCTTCCTTGGATTAATTTATGTCCCAAAAAATAATATATGATAAGGGTAGTGTATTTGGGAAGTTATTTTGGTAGATTTTGCGATATCTAAAAGGCTTGGGAAGCATGAATAAGGGGGGATAGATAGTTCCATTATATAGTGGAGGATGAGTGTCATTCTTGTAAATACGAAAAAAACACTATTGGGTGGTCTCTCTTGTATAACGTCCCTATAATAATGAAAAATTTTCAACAAAAGAGATAATATTTTAGAAAAAGGGCCATGAAATGTATTTTGGACAAGTTTATAGTTCATTTGGCACCTCAATATTAATGTTTATCTACTAAGTAAAATGATTTTCACTTTAATGGCTATAATTATTTTTAATTTCATTCACTAATATTGTTTTTGGGAAAAAACTAATTTTAGACTAATATAAATTATAAAATAATATTATTCTAAATATTGAATCAATTTTTTGAAATTTAATTAAAATAAGTGTAGGAATTTAATTTAAAATTAATCATGAAGACAGAATGAGAAAAGAGGTTTTTAAAGTGAGAAAATTCAAATGTTCACAATTTTTTTCTATCCCGCTTCAGTATAAAAATTATTAAAATGAAATAAACTAGATTAATAGATATGAAATTGAACTATATTTAATTAAAAAATTTTAAAAATATAATTTAACATTTTAATTTTTTAGATGAAATGTTTGTTTTCAATTAAAATTTAGTATTTTTCACCATTCACCATATATTAAAACTTCTCAGAAAAATGAAACACCCCTTGGCTAATTTTAAAATTTTTCTATCAAAAAAAATATTATTTTTTCAAATAAAATTTATAAAACTATAATAATTTATATTTAAAACAAGTATTCCATTAAAATACGAGAAAAATTCCTTTTAGGAAAATACAGTTTTGTTTACTTAAAATTAATTTTTTTTCTTATGTTATTCCTATAGACATTATACTATGAATATCGAAACATTTAATTTAATATATAAAATATAAACTTAATTAAAATAATTATCTAATTAATTTAAATTTAATTTATTAAAATAAAAAATCTTTGTGGGCATAAAAATTATTTTTCTTAAAAACATAAACTTTATATTTAGTTGTTTTTTGTTTTCATTCATAACTAATTGGTTAGCAAATAAATAATTTTATATAAATTTTAAAACCATATTTTCATAATTAAGTTAATATTTTTTATTCTTACCACTCTAATGGATATGAGATAACTGTCATATTAAATATTAATAGTATGTTTTTGCTCTGTAAAACATGGTCTTGCGTGTAGCACACATTATCGAGGAAACTTGTTGTTTTATGTAACACAATATAAACATTCTATTGGTTATAACTCAAGATAAACAATGAACTTCCTATAATGAATGCTATAAGAAAAATTAAATTAATTTTAAAGAAGTTATTTAATGAAATCATGGGATGTTATATGCATAATTTAATGAGAAATACTTTTATCATACATTTAGATATCTTTTATTCAACCTTGAATTGTTGGAATACCAATAATTGTGATACAAATTCATAAATCTACCTCCTTATTTTATCCGACCAATAGTTTTTCTTCAAATATCTATACATTTTATCACATCCTGGTCTAATAGGTTAGGATGAGAAATGTGCATCATCCAGAAGTTCATGCTTTAGTTCTAGTTTTTATTGGACACATATCTGAGTTCCATTTCATACAACTCCATATTTAGAAAAGTTTGAATCCATTATATTCAACACATTTTTATAGAGTACCACAACATACTTATGGGACTATTTAAGTCTATCAAGAATATATGGCTGTGAATTTATTTTAGTAGGATAGGTTGAGGATCCTGTAGTTATTAAAATTTCCATCCATTTTTTGTCCAAGAAGATTGGATACCTCCCTATTCTCATCATTTACAGGTTTGTAGGACCATTTTTACTTAGATAATCTTCCACTTTGTTAACCTTCGAAGTAATGTAATCTATTGAAAAATCATAATCATTAAACATATATAACCGCCATCCTCCATGAATATAGATCTCCTTTTCTGGGAATATACACTTGAGGCATTTAGGATACATATATATTTCACAAGTCCCCCAATATAAATAATGCTTCCAAATTGTTATTATGAATACCACTATGAACAATTTTAAATCATGTGTTTGGTAGTTTTAGTTATTGGCATTTTATTAGAGGGAGGAATATGCTATCAATTTTTTTTCTTGTATGAGTTCAACCCCCAAGTTTTTTTTGAATGAATCACTATATATCATAAATACTTCCCCTATGGTGAGTAATATGAGAAAAGTTTTTTTATAATATACTCTTCTAAATATATTTAAGTATTTATTTTCATTCATAATTCTAGAAAACCATCACCCCCTTTCAAGATAACCTAGTTAGTTCTCTTGAAAATCATCATAATTTTCTCAAAAAGTAATTATGTTTCCCAATTAATCAAAGGAAACTATGATTTATGTCATAGAGGTTGGTCTAGTAAATCCTTTAATTGCCCCAATTTTTTGACTCATCCTCATATATACCTTTTTTGGTGATAACAATCCCCATGATTGTTACATTTTATAAAAAAAACTCACATTTAATATAATTTTCATTTGTATTTTATTTATAAATTGTCTCCAAGACAACATCTAAATGATCTTAATGATTCTCTATCATTCTATAGTTGATAATAATATCCTTAATAAATTCCAATATTCATTCTAGGTAATTCCTAATGAATACAATAGTTAAATCAATGAATATTTTTGGATCATTAATGAGACCAAATGGAAATACTATGAACACATAGTCCTCATACCTTGTATGGATTTTTTTTTGGGAAATCCTTCTTCTTAAACATTAAATGATAATATCCTCACCAAATATCCACTTTATAGAAGTGACAGGAGCAAAATAGTCAATTGAAAAACTCATAAATATGTGGAAGATGATACTTTTTATTTATCATTTTTTTTGAGTTTATGATAATCAATGTAGAGGTGGATTGACCCATCATTATTCATAAAGAAAGGGACCAGTTCACTACATGGTAAAACAAATGGTAATAGAAACCCTTTATTCATATTCTACTATAGTTACTTCTTCAGGTCCACAATATCAATAATGGAAATTATATTTGGAGAGTTGGATAATGGAAAATATTCCATTATAAGTTTTATTGAGAAATCAATCTCTCTTCTAGGATAAATACCATGTAATTATTCAACAAAAACATTTAAAATTATCTTATAAATGGAATTCCATATATGATGATATTTTACTTTGTAATCATCATATAATCTAGATAAACTTATTCAAAAGGTAAAAAATATTCAAGCTTGAGATGATGGTACTAAACAAGATTCATCCTCAGCCATGAAATTATATAGGATTGGGGGGGATTTGTGATATAAAGGGTTATTTAAATTTCTCATAATTTAATGTTGGATCTATATAATGAAATAAAATCCATGCCCCTAATTTAATCAAATTTGTATAATAGAAGTATCACAATGTTTTCTAGGAAATTCATCCCCCAAACATTGATAGGGGAGTTATATATTTTGGATGAAATAATTGAAAAATTTATCATTTTCACAGATATATATACTTATATGTTTTTTATTCATGTTTTAATAGTTCTATTACTCAAGGTGTATATGAAAGAATTTATATAACCATAAATAAATAGTGTTTTTCTGTCCCCAAATTAATAACAAAAATATGTGTCACCACTTCATTATTGGGATCAACCTGAACATTCATAATGGAATAAGCTCACCGATTCTCTATAGATCATTGTGGTTTTTTGTATTCAGTTGTCATTTAAAACCCTTAACATAGATCATTGATTCATAGAAATTTATTTTTATTAGTATTTGAATCATTAACCAGTATGATAAGGGCTAATTGTAGTGTTACTTTCTTATATCACATTGTTGTGTTTCTCTTATAAATACTCATTTTCTGCTTGCCCTTGTTTCCCACACCTAATGAAATTTCTTTTCCCCCTCAAAGATATTTAATAGATGCCCTTAACCACACTTATGACAATTGGGATTTTGGAAATTATTCACCCCTAATTTTTCACTATCTCACCACTATAATCAAGATCAATTCTCTGCTCAGTTTCTCAAAAAATGTGACACACTTTATATTCTATGATCTCTATTTTGACATTTGGTGAATACTAGATAAGTTATTCATTTCTATAAAATTTTCAAATCACAATTTATTTTCATAGAATCGATTTTATCCCACCAAATAGATAGTTAAATTTAATTTTATGGTCAGTGAATATAAGGCCCCAACCTTAATCATTACTTAATTTTTAGATAAGACAATAATTTGACTTTAATTCACATCGAGGATCTTTTCCGGTTTATAGATTTAGAGAATTAGGTCATAACTTATACATAACATATTGAATATAACAAGTAGACACTTCTACTCACTATCCATTTTTTTCATCAAACAAAAACCCTTTAATAATAAATATGACATCATTTCATGTTTTAATATTATTACTTCTCCTTGATCCCATCCTTGAATCTATTCTTCTTTATGTCTTGTAAAAAACATTTTAAAACATAGGATGAGCATAGAAATCTCTGTAATGGATACAAAATGTAAGAAAACATTTAGTATTTGGATAACATGAAAACCATGAATACTTTATCACAAAGAAATAAATTTAACCATTAAGAAGTAGTAAAAAAACTTAATTGAATATAATCTCATTACTTACCATTTTTGTAACAAAAGGATTACGATAAATCCCATAGAAAGAATCATATAGAATATAAAGGTAACTTGGGACATAAACATACTTAAATGGAATAACCATATGGTCAATTACACACATATCACTAAATTAAATATCCATACGACCATCTTCCATACATATCACTAAATGGAATATCCATACGACTGACTTCCATACCCAATGCATTGGAGGTTATAATGTAACCACTCATCCTTGGTTTATCATAGAACCACCCATAATTTGGTTTATCACATAACCACCCATTTTGGTTCATCACATAACCACCCATAAAATATCCAAGTGCCATTTAATTATCATAACACATAAAAAAATATTAAAGGGAAAAAAATTTCCACACTGTAACCACAAGATATTATTTTTAGATATAGAAATATTAAACCCATTTCCAAAACCATTTAAAACATTTAATAAAGAGACTTTTGATTAAAAGTTTCCCATTTCACTTTGAAACATTTTAAAGAATTTGAAATTTTATAACATTCATGCCCATATAAATAAATTCAAAGAAACAATTTTGAAAACATACACATGAAATAGAATGTTTTACAAGATTAAATATTTAAAACATTAAAAACAATTTTTTAGTTAAAGAGTCCCTTTCGACTTGAGAAACACTTGATTAAATAAATTAAAGAGTAAGATTAATCAAAACTATAAATAACATGCGGATATACTAATTCATGATATAATGAGTAAAATGGTAGTATAAACACTTTATAGAATAATAAAGGTGCATAACATCGAGATATGCCTCAATGAAAGGAGATTGAGACAAAGTCCCTTAACATAAGTCCTAATCTTCAGGTATGTTCCTTTTTCTTCCTGAGTAAGAAACATAAGTTCTTTTATATATTATTCTAAACCTTTTTCAAAATTATTATACTTTTATGTCACTTATTACCATGTTATGAAAATTACATAATTATTTATGTTAATATCTGTCACTTTGTCGACATTCGGTACTAGAGTTGAAAATGATATTTTTTGATATAAATTGTACATGTAGTCACACTAAAATCATATATAGAATTATATTAATGATTTAAATATCATACATATTCAGTATATATATATTTATAATAGTCCATAATATTTGGATATATGAAATGAAATGCACTGATCATGGAGACGGTAATGTGTACGTACGCATGAATGCTGCTTTCATTTATTTTTCATACTAAAAGAATAAAAATAAAATTATATAACTTTATATTATAATAAAAGTATTATATTTATGTTATTTATGTATCATATTTTAAATAAAAATATCCTTTTTACATTCCATGTATATCATTAACGAGTCATATCACTTTGGGGGAGGTAGTCCACACTTCCTCAAATGAAAGTATCATATTTAAATATCATGGAAAGCATAAAGGTATGTTTTATATAAAAATTATAGAATCATATAGAAAATATAAATATAATATATATCATATATAAATATAGTTCAATCATAATTTTTTCCATGATAGGTGGTAGGCGAAAATCGAACAATGATCATTTCGTGAGGCAGTAGTTCGTCGTACATAGAAATAGTATGTTCGTATCCATTAGATTGAGGTGTGTGTAAGTGTAGTTATAATAATTACCAAATAAAATCCTAGTATATTTAGTATATTGTTTTTGTTATGTAATAAAAGAATAATAAGATTATAGGGATTGCAGAAGGAAAACAAAGGAATGGAACTTGAGAGAAGATGTTGCCTCTAAATCAGGAAACTTCTTTTGATTTGAGCTTAATGGTTTTTTTGAATTGTCTTATTCCAAAGGAAAGGCTTATAAGAGTATGTTAGTGATATTTTTAGATTATTTGAGAATAATTATTACTATCCAAGGGGATTTAGAGATGTGATTAAATTGGTATAGGTGGTTTCCTTTTATAAGAGGGAGGAGGGTCACTTTAGGAATGTTTTGAAATATTATTTCATTATAAAATTATTTTCGGTTTCAAATGGTCCCAAAGTCATTTATGTTAAATATAAGATGATTTTGTGTCTAAAAACTCTCTAGAAATAGGTTTTACAAAAATATATGTCCCAAATAAAACCTTATCTTTTTTCTTTAACCATTAGTTAAAAACGTTATCTCTTACCATGTCTTCTTACATTTTAATAATTTTTGGTTACAATAGTTACTATAAAATTTCAAGAGAACCACAAGTGGATAATTAATAACACTTTTAACATTATATAATTAATCGGGATTAATCTTATATTTTTATGACTATTATATCATTTAATAAATTAGTATTTGTTTTAAAAACTCATTTATGTCAATTTTGACACTATTTATTAATTGATTTTTGTTAAAGTCATAACAACTTGATTCCTTAAAAATGGTCATTAACCCAAATATAATATGTCAATATCATCCATAAAATCCGTGGATGGCATCAAAGTATTCAAATTATATTTATATTAATATTTATAACATCATTTATTTTAATCTTTCATTAAAAATGTAATCACTTCATCATCATTGTTTCATAAATAAATTTATTTATTTAATGTCTAAAAATTATAAATAAAATATCATGATGTAGGAAATAAATTTATATTTATAATTAATACTTATATTCTAAGAAATAAATTATATAATCCAATATAAAAATTGTTTTAGTAAAACATACATGTTTGTGTTATATTTCTCTTTACTTTAAATGAATTAAAATAACATGTCATTATCATTCCCAAGTGGCTCCATGGGGTCCCTAAATCGACCCAAGGAATCCCATGGCCAGAAATATCTCATCCAAAGGGATTAGTACATGTTTTAGGGAATTTTAATATTGTTATAATATTATTGTTTACCCTTATTTACCAAATTTACCCTTTAACCAACGTAAATAAAATAATTACTAATGTTACTATTCACCATGTCTAAAATTAAAAGGTACCTATTTGCACAATTTTTACCTTCTGATTCCATGTATGAAATCCATTTTTCCAAATTTAAAACATAGAATTTTCAGAAATTAATTTAAAATTAATTCATGTTTTCAAAACCAAAAATTGTATTTTTAATATGTTATAACTATCAAAATATTGACATGTGTTTATATCCAATTTCAAAGTAAAATTACTTTAAATGACCAAAATTGGATTAAATTATTAAAACTTACTCCAATTAGAATTTAAAACAAATTATAATAATATTATTACTATATAAATAAATTATATTAAAAGACAACTTTGAATTAAAATGCATTATTTTTACTATTCATCATAATATGAATTTCATCAGAAAAATACCAATATTTCAACCAAAGTAAATTTGTATGTTCCTATTCTAAAAAAAATTATATTGTCAAATAGAAAATATAAAAGATTTAAAAGATATATTTAATAATGGTTATCCATCGAGAGGTGGTAAAATGACCTTTTAAAAATATTTGAGTATTTTATGCATAAAATTGGATTAATTATCATTTAATGCCTCTAAATTTTTTTTGATAAATATAAAAACATTTAGTAAACATTTATAATCATATTTTAGTTAGTTATTTTCATTCCTTCTATTTAAACAGATATGTTTTAACAACCATTCAAAATAAAAATACTGTTATTGTATTATTTTTCGGTACAACTCAACATTGTGTGAAACCTAAGACTTCAAAGAAGCCCATTATTGCATTTTGAGTACGCTATCAGAAACAGTTTCCACTTTAACATAAAATTATTATTTTATTTTTTAAATATAAATATATATGAAAAATTGTTATTCTATAAATAATTCGGTCAGTACATCATTCCCCCTTTTGGAAATCGCATCCTCAAAATTTTAAAATTGGTCTCAGAAACTGCTTTGAAAATCCCACATCATAAAAAGAGTCAATAAAACTATCACATTAAAATATGGAAAGATTATAAAAAATGTATCCTGATATAACACATACTAATATTAAATTTAGGAAAACATGGGTATGGAAGAAAAAATAATGATCTTATTATGATAGAAAGTGATATAAAACATGATTAGGAGAAAGTTATCCATAAGAAAACCACAAACTTGTGATGAGTTAAATAGTCATTGATTTCACAATAGAAAAAGTAAACAGAAAAACATTTTTGTTTTAATATCCTCCTCATAATGATGAGGAATTTATTTATGAGCATGATTAAGAACATAAGGAAACATACTTACTTATCAAGTAGAGTATAATCATTTAATAAATATCTACAACAAACTCATATTTTCTACAAATGATGAGCATTTAAAATGAGATGGTCACAACTGAAGTGCTAGAATCAACTTGTATATAATCACATAATCCATAAAATATTAACTATCTATTAATCCTATCTTTAAAAATTAACAAAACCCAAAATATTTAATACACGATCATATAGTCCCCAAAAACGACAATCCTATATAAAAATAAATACTCATCTTAATCTCCAAAAATTCAACAAACAATAACCAATAGCTTAAAAAGGACTATTAAATAAAAAATTTTCCTTAAGATTCTTCAAAGTAATACAAACAAATATTTAAACCCAAGAATTCAGAAAGATATAATACCATAGTCTTCCATGATAAATCTTAACATTTATCTCTAAATCACACCGACAATTCTTAAAGTGTCATACTTAAAAGTTATTAACGAAATCAAAAAATTATCTATGATAGGTTAATCATTTCCCAAAATAAACCAAATCACAATTTTTACACAATAAATACACAGATACTTAAAAAATAAAATTCAACCATTATTCCCCAAATGAAATATAATAATATTATATTTTCCTGAGGTATGTATTATTTCCAAAAGAGCTATCATCTTCTAAAATAAAATTTATCCCAAAACCACCAAATTGTTTTCTATAATAAGAATATCTATTTGATATATCATATGTGCCCAAAAAAATTATTCTTAATACATAAAATCATTTAATAAAAAATATTAAGTCATACTATCCGGTTACTTCAAGTAGGCCAATGATGGGAGATAAATCCCATTCACACTTTGGTTGTGGGTTTCATTGCCGCAGCATTGTCTGAAACAATGGGTTGTTACATAGTCTACGTGTTATCCTTTTTCAAAAACTATATAATTTTATAACATTCCAAAAAATGAGATAAATGCCTAAAAAATAAACATAATATATTTTAACGTCAAATATTTTCTCATAACTCACATTTTGCATCCAAAAAATGAATAACGTATAATTCCCTAAAATCTAAGGATCATATAAAACCTAATGGTTCTTTATAACTATATCCATAAAAGAAAAGATAATTCTTCCTCAATTAATTTTTTTTTAAAACAAACTTAATGGTAAAAAATACAAGAAGTCATCTAAAGTAATCCCATCATTAATACATATCATCATCCATAGATCCAACATAAATGTTCAATTACTAAAATTTAGACATATTATTCATCAAACATTATTCACGATAATTTATCCATGTTTTACCATCTTATTCCTTTATACTTATTTCCTTTAAAAAAATCATGCATAATTTACTAAGATTCAATAAGGTCAAAACATGAGCTAAGAAATAATCCATACCTTTCATTGGTCATTTTAAGTTTCCTCAACTTCAATTGGAATGAAATTATATATTGAAAAATATATATTTTTACGGTCCCACTGATCCCATTATCAAACCATCTTTATAGGACATCTATTTTCATAATAACCATGTCCACCACATTTAAAACCTTCAATTGATCCCTTGGAAAGAAAATATTTCCCTTTTCTAGAGTCAACTAAACGCTTCATTTTTCTATGGTAGGTTACTAATTTATGACCTTAATTAACAAAACTATATCATCTTCCTGTCCCTATGAAGCATTTTATTAGGTGTTTATTTCAACATCCTTGACATATATGTTTTTAAATATTGTGACCTTTATGATTATTACCTAAACATCCATAAGGATTTTTTTCTCACATATATCATGCCATATAGAAAATTACCAAGCTTCATATGGTCAATCACGACTCCAAATAATTGGTTAATAATAACCAAAAGAGTTCTCTATGTAGCTCCAATTTCATTTAGTTTTTTATTCAAAAAACCACCACAGTTTCCTTCACACCCATGGTTACTTTGGTGCCTAGTATACCAATCCATTTACTAAAACCAAAAAGGATAGTGTGAATATATCAATAAAATCATCATATACTATCTTATTATGAGGGTATAACCTATGATATACTTATTCATGTTATCTTAAACTCATTCAATATATCTAAAATTACTATTAATCTATCTAATATTCTAACCACTATGGTTATGTAACTTATACTTAAATAGCACCCTCACCATTAAAGGTTTCTAAACCGACATGTGTTACAAACTATAAGGCCCCATCCTTAAACATTACTTAATCTTGAGATAATTAAATAATTTGACATTAATTCACATCGAGGATCTTTTCAGGTTTAGAGGTTTATAGAATTCAGTCTTAATTTATATGTAACATCTTGAATATTACATGTAGACACTTTTACTCACTATCCATTTTTTTATAAAATAAAAACTATTTAAAAATACACATGACTTTGTTTCATGATTTAACAAAATAATGTTTTATTTTATCCCATCCTTGAATCTATTCATCTTTATATCTCATGAAAAACATTTCAAAATATGTGATGAGCATTAAAAGCTCAGTAAGGGATACATAATGAAATAAAACTTTTAGTATTTGGATAACAAAAAAACCATGAATATTTTTTCATAAATTAATACATTTAACCTTTAAGAATTTGTAAAAACCCTTCACTGAATAGAAGATCATTTCATACCCTTTTTGTATCCAAATTATTACCATAAATCCCATAGAAGGCCATGTATATATTATAATGGTAACTTGGGACATAAATATAATTAAATAAAATAACCATATGGTCAAATTATACACATTTCACTTAATGAAATATCCATACATACAATATCCATACATATCACAAAATGGAATATCTATACGGCCAACTTCAATATCCAATGCATGGGAGGTTATACTGTAACAAGCCTTCCTTGGTTTATCATTGAACCACCTATCATTTTGTTTATCACGTAACCACCCATATTGGTTTATCACGTAACCACCCATAAAATGTACAATTAATATTTAAAATAATTACACATAAAACAAGAAAAGAGGAAAAAATATCATTTCCACATTACAACCACAAGATATTAAATTAGATATAGAAATACTCAACCCATTTCCAAAACCATTTAAAACATTTAATAAAGTGACTTTTGAATCAAAGTGACCCATACCACTTTATATTTTTTAAATAATTTGAAATCTTAAAACATTAATGTTCATATAAATAAATTCATAGAATCCATTTTGAGAACATGGACATGAAATAGAATGTTTTAGATGAATAAATCACTAAAACATTAAAAATGATGTTTTAGTTAAAGAGTCCTTTTCCACCTGACAAACACTTGAATAAAAATAATTAAGGAATAAAATTAATCAAAACTATAAATATCTTGATAATTTACTAATTTTTTATATAATTATTCAAATTTTTGTATATATAATTTATAGGATACTAATGGTGTATAACATCAAGATATGACTCAATGAAAGGATATTGAGACGAAGTCCCTTACCGTAAGTCAGACTCGTCATGTATGATACTTATTATTCCAGAATAATAAACTTAAGTTAAGTTATACATGCTTCATAACCTTTTTCATGTTATTATTCCATTTATATCACTTATTACCATGTTATATAAATTACATAATTATTTAAGTTAATATCGATCGTTTTGTTGATTTTCGGTACTTGAGTTGCAAATGAACTTGTTTTGATATAAATTGTACATGTAGTCAAAAGTAAATAATCTCAAGAATGATATTCATGATTTAAATATGATATATATCCAGTATATATGTATTTATAATTGTCCATAATATTTGGAGATAAGAAATGAAATGAACCTTTCATGAAGATGGTAGGTCATATGTGTGGATGAATGATACTTTCATTTATTTTTCATAATAAAATAATAATAATAATAAAATGATATAAATTTATATTATAATTATAGTATTATATTTATTTCAAGTATGTATCATAGGTTTAATAAAACTATCCTTTATATGTTCCACGTATAGCATGAACGAGTCATATCACTTTGAGGAGGTGGTAGTCCACACTTTCTCAAAAGAAATTATTGTATTTACACATCTTGGAAAGTATAAAGGTATGTTGTAAAAAAATTACATAATAATCGAGACAATATGAATATAATATATATCATATATAAATACAGTTTTATCATAATGTACACCATAATATGTGGTAGCAGAAAATCGAACAATCGTCACTTCATGAGGCAGTAGTTCGCCATACACAGAAATAGGGTGTTCATATCCATTAGATGGAGGTTTTTGTAATTTTAGTTCAAATAATTCTCATAAAAATATTCTAGTATATTTGGGATAATTTCATTGATTTGTAATAAAATAATAATAAGATCATAGGGAGTGGGGAAAGAATATAAAGGAAAGGGACTTGAGAGAAGACGTTACCTCTAAATCGGGTAACTTCTTTTGATTTGAGCCTAAAGGCTTTCTTGAATTGCCTTATTCCCATGGTAAGGATTATATAGGAAAGGAAGGGATTTTGGGAGATTTTTTGAGTATAGTTTTTACGATTCAAGTGGATTTATAGATGTGATTAAATGGGTATTGGTGGTTCCCTTTTGTAAGAGAGAGGAGGGGAACTTTAGAAATGTTTTGAAATATTATTTTTCTATAAAATGATTTCTGGTTTGAAATGGTCCAAAAGTCATTATTTTAAAATATAAGATATTTTTGGGTCAAAAACCACTCAACTAATAGGTTTTATACATATCTAGGTCAAAAATGCAACCTTATTATTTTTTCTTTAACCCTTAGATAAAAGCATTAACTCTTACCATGTCTTCTTGCATTTTAATAATTTATGTTTACAATAGTTACTATAAAATGAAAAGAGAACCAAAAGTGGCTCATTAATTACATTTGTAATATTATATAAGTGATTTTTCCAAATAGTTGATATTTAGGCAATTATATTATTGAAAAAAATAGTATTTGTTATAAAAAATCATTTATGTCAATTTTGACACTATTTAGTAATTGTTTTTTGTTAAAGTCATAAAAACATGATTACATTGAAAAAAATAATTAACTAAAATATAATACATCAACATAATCCATAAAATTTGTTTATGGAATCTAAATATTAAAATTACATTTATTTTAATATTTTTTAATATCATTTATTTGAATGTTTCATTAAAAAGGTAATCACTTCATCATAATTTTTTCATATATAAATTTATTTATATAATATCTAAAAATTATAAATAAAATATCATGATGTTGAAAATATTTTTAGATATATAATTATGATATATAGTCAAATAAATCAATTATATAACCCAATATAAAAAATGTTTTAGTAAAACATACATGTTTATGTTATATTTCTCTTTATATTAAATTAATTAGTATAACAGGTCATTATCAGTATTAAGTGGCTCAATGGGGTCCCCAAATCAACACAAGGATTCCCATGGTCGTCCATATCTAAAAAAAAGTTTTATGACATGTGTTAGGGTAGTTTTATATTGTTTTAATATTTGTTTTTACCCTTATTTAACATATTTACCCTTTAACCAAGGTAAATAAAATAATTACTGAAGTAACTATTCATAATGTATAAAAATAAAAGGTACCTATTTAAACAATTTGGTAATTCTGATTCAAAATGTGGAATATATTTTTCCAAATTCAAAAACACATAATTGGAATAAATTAATTTAATATTAATTCCCATTGTCAAAACCAAAAAGCATGTTTTAAAGAAGTAATAACTATCAAAAGATTGACATGTGTTTATGTCTAACTTAAAATTGAAATACCTTTAAATTAACAAAATTGGATTAAATTATGAAATAATTATCTAATTAAACTTTAAAAAAATTAAAATGATAATCTAATTATATATATAAATTAGATGAAAATGCAGTTTTGGATTAAAATGCAGTATTTTTCACTATTCGTAAAAATATGAATTTCATTATAAAAATACAAACAATTCAACCAATGTAAATTTTTATGATATTATTCTAAAAAAGAAATTTATTTTTTCAAATAGAACATATACATGAGACACAAACTATATTTAAAAAGTTTTTTCATCAAAAGGTGGTGAAATGACCTTTTAAAAATATTCGAGTATTTTATGCTTAAAATTAGATTCATTATATTTTTAAGCCTCTACAATTTATGAGAAAAATGTAAAAACATTAAACCAATATGTATAATCATATTGTAATTAGTTCTGTTCATTCCCACCATTACAACAGTGAGGCGTTAAATACCATTTAAAATAAAAATATTATTATTTTATTATTTTTTGGTAAAACTCAACATTTTGTGAAATGTAAGATTTCAAAGAAACCTGTTGTTTGATGTTGAGTATGATATAAGACAAAGTTTCCACTTTAAGATAAAATTAATATATTCTTTTAAAATATTAATAGATATGAAAAATTATTATTCTATTAATACGTGGGTCGTTATAGTGAAAATGATAGAGGTGTATCTTGAAAGTTTTCTTATGTTTTCCTTGTAGACATTGATGGATTTTGATTTCTTTTTAACGAGTCCATGAAATTCATTCCCCATTTTAATTTAGATATTTAATGTAAAATACTTTTTGAATAAAATTTTCCATAATTCTTTCCACTTTATCTCTTTTATCTTCTACTATGACTTTGTATTATTTATCAATGTCCTTCGTTGATTAGATTCTGCTTCCATATGTTTAACCGCTAGTATGGACTTATTTTTTTCTTATAATTTATGTTTATATAAGATATTTTCAATGGATTGGATCTATTGTTCCATGATTAAGGGATCAAAAGATCCATAAAAATTCAAAGGAATCTTTCTCATAAATGATTCAATTGAAACTTTCTCCTTCGTATGGGGTGTGGTTTTTCCCCAAATCCTTGTTTATATTAGGAACATGATTTTATTAAGAACTTATTTACATAATTTTTTTGAAACTTACTCCCATTAGGCTAGGAAACTCATTAGGGTAGTCAACACATTGTTCATCACAGTTCTTGTTGACTTAGTTCCTCTTATATCCAACACATGACTTAAAATAAAGTGTAAAATAGGGATGATAATTTCTATACTATTGAACACATAAATGGAAAACCAAGAAAATTAATGTAATTTTTCATGTTTTTAGATAAGGTTTAATTCCATAGAAATTTGAATTTTGGTGGTTAGTGGAAAGTATGTTCTTTAAAAAAAGAGTTTGAACATAATTTTCAGAGTTCTGATGCATAAAATAAATTTATTTGGACATGGATTGAGGACTGAGAAATTCCTCAGGTGTTCCAACATGTTTTGAGAGTTCCATTCACTTAAAAAAATTGGATAAATATGATAGGGGTGTAGGGTTTTCCTAAAACTGTACAACACTCTGGCTGAAACCACAAGACTTATGCATGTGAGAAGGTTGGGTGTGTATGGGATATTCACGATTTCCAAATCCTTTCACCTAGACCATGCACTTAGTGCTCAAAAATATATGGGATTTAACTATTCATCACACGGTTAACACATGGTTGGGGGATATAGTATGGGATAACCGTGCAGGATTAGGGTTCTTATACGGTGGGAGAGGCATTGCTAGAGAACAGTTTGGAGAACCGTGCAACCAAACTATGGGACCCTTTATTTGAAAGTGAAATTACCAAAATTACTTTAATTCACCTTAATAAACCATTTCTTATTCTATTCTTTTCCTTCTATCATGTGAGGGTCCTCATTGGAACCATGTATTTCTCCACCTCCCCAACCTTGGGTTTATGGTAACTCTTCCATCCATTATTGGAATCGAGCGTTGTCAGTCCCTATGTATTCCTCGAGTTAATAATTGTTTTCCCCATGAATCATTATCTATTTAAATTCCTCTAAGATTATTTGTCGTGGTGTGGTATAATTCACCCTATTTTCTATGTGTTCATATAATTATTCATTTTCACTCAAACAAGACCAAATAAATCCTTAATATTGGATGGGTATGGAATCCTAAGTACTATGTAGGTTGTATATGAATTATTCCCAATGTTTCTAATAAATTTTAAGTATCATCTTTCTTCTGCACATCGACCATTATCTCACATTACCATAATTTTTTTACTAAATTTAAATTCGTTTGTGCACTATGTATTACTCCAATTGAGCTCTCTTTTGAGTTTGGAGAGGTCAACCTTAATCAAGAACACCCCATGTGTGTGTCAGCATAATTTTATCCTTTATAGTTAATTAGTTAAATTTCCAAAATTCATTCTATGCATATATATTGGACTAATAATGGAATTTATACTTGTAGGGAATTACCTAGTTAATGATGGAACAACCTAGGATCCATTTTGAACCATATAATGGGGTTTTCATATGTTGTAGCTTCCTAAAATGTTTATTTTTGATAACTTTGATTATTACCTTTATGTGAGGTATGGTTTTACAAATTTTCTTTTTAAACAGTGTCATTTTTTATAATAAAACCCATAATATGAGGTGCATTGTCTTCTAATTTACAAAGTAACAAATTCTATTTTAAAACATACTAGGCTTAATGTTTTGGTGTATCTATATGAGTTTATGTCAATGATAGATATAATTCATGTTTAGTACATGGCATATTGTATTATTATTAAATGGAGGTTACCTCATTTTATATTATATATTTTAACCAAACCACCTCCTATGTGCTTAGCCTATCATATTAAATGAATTTATATGTTTTTTATAGATTAAATGAAATTTATTAAATGTAATAGATTCTCATAAGGGATTTCATTCCTAGAATTTTTAAAAGGTATAAATGAAATGAATTGAATATATTCAACGAAATTATTTATGGTGATCTTCTTTCCTAAATTAATTAAATGTTTTAATTGAAATTAATTGTAAAGGGTGGAAAGGCCATGTTGATCATTTCATACTTAGTACATGATTTAATTAAAATGCGATTCTCATTCTTATATTAGTCTGGTGGATTACCATAAAAGTTAATGAATTAGTATTTTTATTATATATTTATGAATTATACATTGTTTGTGGATGGTGTTAAGGGTTTTATAGATCTTGACATTGTCATGCTACCTTACATCGAGTGTTTGCCATAATCTCTCACACCATTGAAACTTTGTAGATGGTGGGAATGACACACCACATCTCTTTTTGAGTGATAAAATGATGGTTCAATCACGAGTGTTTGAGTATTGAATTATTGAACACTCACCATCTAGAGTAAAGAGCAGGAAGTCACCCACTAATTATGAGATGTAGGGCATGTACCCTCTATTTGAGCGTAAAGGCTCATTTAGACAGTTCATGGGTGATTGAGTTACACCCTGGTCTAGCCATCACCTAGTATTTTAGGTATATGACAACGTTTTTCCATACATACTTGGACCATATATGTTGATGAAAAATATAACCACAATATAAATATTAGTACTATATATATAGTTTCAGATTTCATCCATGAGCTGAAGGAGTTAGAGTATCTAGGTGTCCTTCCAAAACCTGCATGGGTTGGTTTCTAATATTTTGTTTTTAGTGTTATTATTTATACATTCACACTATTTTAAATTGTATTCATTGGATGAATTTATCTTTAGAAACTATGGGTAGTTTCCTACAGGTATTATATCTCACACCCTGCTCGTGCCACAATTTAAATGAGGTACCCGAGCGAATATCATGTTTACTAGACCATGGATTATTTTTGGTGCTATTTTATTATACCTGAGAATTAATAGCCGAATATTTAGTTGGAGCTTAGGATACTCATGGAGATCACCCTTGGGTTTTTAATTTCCTTCCTTTATTCATGTACTGCAATGTATGTTGTTCCCTGCTGAATGTCTACTGTTTTAGTTCTGTATCATTATTTCGACATGATTTAAATGTTGTATATTGGCACCATATATCTCTTATACTTTGTTTACATTATTCTTATATAACTCTGTCTTTATTTTAATAGTAATTTTGATTTTGTCTATTATTTATTCTCTATTATACCATTGTGTAAGTCTCATTATGATGGTATAGTCAGCCTAATGTCACCTCCAAAGACCATCACTCCTAGTTGGTAGACTCTATAATATGGGGAGGAAAGAATGAGGAAATTTTTCCATAGATTTGGCTACCAGTTTAGTTGTAATTTAGGTTGTGACATTACAAATTGGTATTATAACATTCTTTTTCCTTTTCTCTACTATTTGGGTCTAGTAAAAAAGATACTAGGAATGTGTCATTGCTGGTAAATTATTTGTTCCTTAGAGTGATCAAAACACATACGAGGTAGTATTTAAGTGACATTTAATGGGATGATTGTTCATGATTCTTGTTATTATAGCTTATTCTTGTTTCTCCAAGAGTGAATAGAGTACTTTCCATTTATTATTTATTTTTGAAATTTATGTTATCTTACCCTTGCCCTCAAATGGAAAGGAAGTAGAATTACAATAATCATTATAGGAACATAGAGGTTCACATTCCATGAGTATTCCATACCATGTAGTTGAATTTTTAGGTCTCCTGGTAATTTTCATTGTGTGGTTTGTGTGTCATGGTGTGCTTGTGTTTTCTTTAGCATAAATTCTTATATAACATGTCTAGGTGATTATATGTCATGATTCATATTTATTTATAATGTGTTTTCTATGTATTTTCTGTATGTTCTTATTATCATGCTATATGTGCTTACTTATTTTGATAACATGACATGTTTTCTATTTCATCCATAAATGGTATAAATTAAACAAGATCCAGTTTTCAGTTGTAAGGTGTATGGAAAACTTATAATTTGGAAAGGGTATCCCGCGTATTTGAACCATATTTTTAGAAATATATATATATCTTACGGTTATTGCTATAATGTAAAGTGGTTAAAGTCCAAATTTAAATGTTTTTTAGTTTTAGTTAAATGGGAGTTAGTTTCCAGACTATAAAGTGTATGTGATATTATAGGCTATTTGATGGAAACCCATATAATCAAATACATTATATATGACTATGAAATATTTTGAAATGGTTATTAATTTTAAATATGTTAATTTCATTTAAAAGAAACTGGTTTCTTTTAGACAACTTACTTTACTCGACCCTAGTAGGTCAGGTATGCTTTTAAATATTATCAATTAAAACCTATTTTGGGGAATTGTAAACTTAAACTGTTGATGGTTTCATCTATAAAGTCTTGTGAATCTATCACACAGGCATGGAAATATGCTTGTTTAAAAATAATAAATGCACAAAAGGACCCAATTAGTTCAATTGGGGCATGATTCTTATAATATGATCTTCTATGGGTGTTTTGAATCCTTGATAAATAAACAAATTCTATTTGGAGTCATTCTAATGAACTCATGTTGGATTAATGGGATCCACAAAGGACACATTATCTTTAGTAAATTAAACCATATTAATATGATAAATTACCTAATTATGGTAAGAAGTCAATAAATTATAAATGTTTTAAAAGGGATGTTTGATAAGACTTACCTATTTTACTTAAGTTGTTAGTCAAATCAGATACCACATGAATTTGTTTTATAATTGGCACATGATGTTCTATTTAAAACATTTTAAAATTTTAAAATGTTTATTGTGAAACAATATAAATTACTTGAGAAAGGTAACATTGGTGGTATCCTTGGTTTAAAATATTGTGTAAGTTTAGTTTAAACATCTCAATGAGTTTCCTTGGAATATAATAATGAGTGTTTTCTAAAGAATTTTTACTTTTATAAAATATATAAATGATTGGTGTTGGACCTAGTGAAATCTGTTTTTTCATGGCCTAATTATATGGTCGACATATATGATTATGTAAGTGGCTTTCCCAAGGTAGGTATCACATTTAGAACATAAATTCCATTATAAATGCTATGATATTTTTATTATATGGTGTCATTTAGGTGTCCTTGTCCATGGTAAGACCCTTAATTTCTAAATGAATCAATTTTTTAGATGGTTGTTCATTGTATCATTGACCCTTGTTATGAGCATGATCATAAAGCAATGCTTGGATTTAGATGGTTTGACATGCCTAGGGCGTGGTCGAATACTTTGTTAGTCTCTTGAAACTATTTCATTTTCCTTGGGATCCTTAGGAGGTCATCAACATGTTTTTAAATTAGAAGGGATAACATTAAATTGAGCCAGTTGTCTTCGTGGTCCATTAAAAACTTGAATTCCTAGGGCTGAAAATCCTATAATTAATATCAATTCCTTTTCATTTTTCCATGTATCCTCAGGATGGTGTGTTTTCATATACACAATACCCATAGAGTTTCTAAATAACATAAAAATCTTGTTATGTTTTTTTAATCATTGTGACTTCAGATGTTTTATACATTTTTGGGTCATATATGGAGTAGAGTGACCTAGATGATAAATGAATCGAATTTTTCCCAATGCTGAAGTTGGTCTTCCAAAAGGATATTTTGTTTTGAAATGTTGATATAGTTGGTATTATCTTCTTTTTTAAATAATATGATGTATGGGATCTTGACTCAGAGGAATGTCACACGTGCATTAAAGTTGAATATGATCTAGTGTGGTAATGAGGGCCTAGTATATCTCACCTTTTAGTGAATACAAAGCCCCAAAGGTGGGGATATTCATGTCGGTTCTAGTGAATGTGTATCATTTCTTTCTTGAGATCATAATGTTGCTGTGGTTGGTTGTGTATACAACCCTTTAGAAGCATTATTGGTCATGGATTGAATTTGGTGTTAATTATTGAGTGATCATGGGATTCCTCGATTGGTAAATGAATCATGGTCTGGTTGGTGATGTGTTGGATGGTGAAGTCGAGTTTCTCCAAAGAGGTCGACCAGTAGTGGTTCGACTAACCGTCTTGGAAGTCTTCGATATACTATTAATGTAATATGTCTTAAAGATAATTATTTCCATTATTTTAATGTATTACTTGATTCACTAAGAGAGTGATAGTTATACATCGCATAAAATTACAATTTTTTTTCATCTTGATATGTGATCTTTTTGAGAGTTATGAGTTTGAAATGTGTTTTTATCAAGGAATGGTTAATTATGAGTGATACATGGGTTCTCATGTAAGAAAACCATGATTCACACTTATTAACCAACCATTTTATTCGGACTTTATTTCTTGGAGGATGTCGTTATGGGCTCAGTCAGTGATCTGATGTTGACATCTTTTCTATATACCAACATCTCACTTGTAAACATGGTTTATGTAATAAATTGGGTTAGTTACATGGACTCAAGTTTAATGTGTCTGAGTTTATCACATTCTTCATGTCTGGATCGGTGGTAATACTTAAAGGGTGATGATTCTAGTGGACTGGTGTAAGGACCTAGCCTTACAACATTACATAATCTTTAATTAAATGAATAATTCACATTGAGGATCTTTTCAGGTTTAGAGTTTTATAGAATTTGGCCATAACTATTATACAACAACTTGAATATTACATGTAGACACTACTACTCAGTATCCATTTTTTCATAAAATAAAAACTCTTAAAAAGAAACATGTTCAGTTCCATGTTTTAGACAACAAGACTTTTCCTTAATCCCATCCTTGACCCTATTCATCTTTAAGTCCTATAGAAAACTATTAAAATACTTGGGATGAGCACAAAAATCTCAGTAAGGGTTATAAAATAATTAAATGAAACATTAAACCATCAATAAATAAAAATCAATGAAACCAATACTTTTCATTCATAACATACCTTACAAAATCATAAGATTTATGAATAACACATAGAAATCATAAATCAAAAAGGTTAACTTATGGAATCCATATAAAACATAAATTCTAGATATCACAACTACATAGGGAGTTACACTTTGAATACCCATCACAGTATATTTCCTAAATCAATTAGGAGAAACATCACGTTTACCTCCGTCATGTTACCCAATGCATTAGAGAGCTATCTCGTGCTCACCCGCCCTAGGTTTATCACGGAACCACCCGTATACGTGAATAATGACGAATAACCATTACATATTCACAACATGTAAAACAATCATAAAGGAAAGATAAAATTTCCACATTGTAATCAAAATATATCATTTCAATATAGAGACATAATCAATGCTTTATCAAACCATTTTCAAAACCATTTAAAACATTTAAGAAAGAGATTTTTGAATCAAAGTGTCCCATACCACTTTAAAACTTTTAAAGGATTTATAATTTTAAAAAATTAATGTACATATAAATAAATCCCAAAACCATTTTGAAAACAAGGACATCAATCAGAAATATTTAGAATAATACATCTTTAAAATATTTAAAATGATATTTTAGTTAAAGAGTTTTTTTAACAAAATGAGAGACGCTTGAATACAAAAAATTGAGGAATAAAATTTAATCATAACATTATAATATCATGATAATAAAAGGATTCATGATATAATATGAAAAAGGACAGTATATACACCATATAAGAATTAATTAGTGTATAAAAACAATGAAGTCTCAATGGAAATGTAAATTGAGATAAAATCCCTTATAAAGATGGTATCCTCAAATTAAGGATAAATCAATCAGAAAATTATGTTTAAAAAATAAAAATACACCAAATATAAGTGGATATTAAGTATAAAACAATAGATACCATTCACACATATTCATAGGATGACATATTCAAGAAGTACATGTTTAACCCAATGATTGAAATTGGGTTAAGAAGTTCCCTTACAAAAATTCGACAGCCTAACGACATCACTTAAAAATTCAAAAAAATTAGTTGATGAGATAAAAGGGTATCTCTTCAATTGTGCATGATATTTAGACAAAAAAGGATATATAATAACATATCCCAACACAAGAAGATTTATATTAAAAGACATAACAAAAATAAGTCTTTTAAAATGAGGAGGGTGAAAGGTTCCCATACCGATTTGGTAACTTTCGAAACAAAAACCACATGAAAGAGGGATCGTCCAATGAAGACGTAAATAATCATAAATGAAATTATATTACACTAATAGTACAATCATGGGAATTACATACACCACATAAAAGGAGATAGTGTCAAATATAGCATTAATCTCATGGGAATAAAAACAAGTGAGATGAAGATCCCTTACCACATTGTAATCAATCAAATCGTATGACCAAAAGTTAATAACCACCAAATGAATCATAGAATACCATGAATATAAATACAATAATGATAATATATATCAAATGTAAGTACAAAATACTCCACTAGTAATAAATAAGTGGATAATAGTGGAAATCTCAAGGAATTGAAAGTGAGATAAGAAATCCCTTACCTCGTGCCCGACATGACCCGTTCGTTCTTTATCATCCTGAATAATAAACTAAAGTTAATTTATACTTTCTTAAGAAACTTTTTCTAGTTTATTATTCCTTTTATATCACTTATTACCATGTTATAAACATTATGTAATCATTTAAGTTAATAACATTCATTTTGTCGATATTTTCTACTTTAGTAAAAAATGAACACCTTATATTTACAAGTTGTCCATGTGGTCAATATTCCATTATATACAGAATTATATTAATGATTTAGATATCATATATATCATATATATCCAGTATATACTTGTATTTGTAATAGTACATAACATTTGCAGGTAAAAAATGAAATGCACCGTTCATGGAGACGGTAAGCCGTACGTACGCATGAACACTACTTTCTTTTCTATTTCTTATTTTAATGGAATTAAAACATAATGATACATAGTTATATTATAATTCCAGTATAATATCATATATAATATCATTAACTCCATCCTTTATATGTTCCACGTAAGGCATGAAAGAGTCATATCACTTTGAGGGGGCGGTAGTCCGCACTTCCTCTAATGAGATTATCGTATTTACCCACTATGGAAACCATAAAGGAATTCTATAAATGGAAAATACAGAAGCATAAAGAAAACATAAACATAATATATATCATATATAAATACAGTTCCATAATAATGGTCGCCATGAGAGGTGGTAAGATGTAATGGAACATTCATCGTTTCGTGAGGCGTTAGTTTTCCATCCACAAAAACATTATGTTCTTCATCCATTAGATGGAGGTGTGTGTAAGTGTAGTTCGAATGCTTCTCATAAAAACATACTAGTATATATAGGATACTTGTTTTGTTAAAAAATAAAAATATAAAAAGATTTTAGGGGTTGGAGAAGTAAAATAAAAGAGAACAATTGAAGAGAAACCATTACCTTTAATTTGGGTAACTCCCTTTGGTTTGAACCAAAGGACTTCTTGAAGTGTCTTTTGCCTAAGGTAAGTCTTCTAGGAGGAGGATAGGGATTTAGGGAGCTTAAGTGGGCAGAGTTTGGATGAGCCAAATGGCTTGGGAGGTGTGTGGAATTGGTTAGAAATGGTCTCCTTTTATAAGGGGGTGACATGGCTCTTTAGGAAAGTGTGAAAATATTATTTTATTATATAATGATATTCGGTTTCTAATGGTCCAAAAATCATTAAGGTCGAAGATAAGATGAATAATATTCGAAATAAAATCATCCAATATTAATTGGACAGGTTTTGGATAATATTGTAATCATTATAAGCTCATTTATTTAAATGATTTATTAATTTGGTAAACACTGCATCATTATTGTGTCATAAATAATTTAAATTATTTGATGTCTAAAAATTATAAAAAACATAATATCATGTATTAATTCTTTTTATATTTATAAATAATATTTATAGTTGAAAATATGACTTATATAACACCATATAAAAATTAATTTACTAAAATATATTTTCTTTTGTCAATTTTGCCTTTACTTTAAGTTAATTAATCTAAATTGTCATTATCACTCTCAAGTGGCTCATTGGGGTCCAAAAATCTACCCAAAGATGACCATGGTAGTTAATGACTCAACCAATAAGTTTTGGACAAGTGTTAAGGTAATTTTGAATTTTTATAATATTCTTTTTACCTTGAATTACCCTACTAACCTTTAACCGTGGTAAATAAAAGTCAAAAGTTACTATTCACCAAAAATTATTTTCATCTTAATGAACCACATTTTACTTCTTAATAACAACCATGTATGTCGGATTTTTTAAATTCAATTCACAAAAGTGGTAAAATTTCATTGAAATGAAAAATTTGGTTTTTTTAACTACCACTAAGTGGTTTCACTATTCATCAAAAATTGATGTTTTTTAGAAAAATACAAAAAATTCAGCCTAATATTTATTTGATATTCTGAATTCAAAAATGATGTCTATTTTTTAAAATTCAAAACAAATAACTGTAATTAATTAATATTAAAATTAATTCTCGTTATCAAAACAAATAGTGTGTTTTTAAGAAACAATAACAATCAAAATATTTATACTTGTTTTTGTCCAATTTCAAAGTAAAATTAATTCCAATGAGCAACATTGGATTAAATGGTAAAAATATATTTTAATTTCACTTTAAAACCAATTAAAAAGATAATCTGACCATATAAATAAATTAGATTAAAAGGCACTTTTGAATTAAAATACAATATTTTTCACTGTTCATTAAAATATGAACTCTATCGGAAACATTCCAAAAAATTACCCAAAGTAAAATTTTATGTCCCCATTCTAAAGAATGATTTTATTTGGTCAAATAGAATGTATTAAAGTGACCAAAAATATATTTAAAGAGGGTTCGCCATTAAAATACATTAAATCGACCTTTTTAATGTAAATTATGCTTAAAATTAGATTCATTCAAATTTTAAGCCTCTAACTTTTATTTGAAAAATGAAAATACATTTAACAAACATGTATAATCATATTGTAGTTAGTTTTGTTAATTCCCACCAATACAACGGCCAAGAGTTAACTACCCTTTAAAATAATAATATTATATTATTAGTGTGCAACGTAAGATTCCAAAGAAACCCGTTGTTGCGTATCAGGTACGCTATCGAACAGAGAAACCCATTTAAAGTAAAATGAATATTTAATTCACAAATATTAATAAATATAAAATATGTCTTATTCTTTATTTACCTGGGATGCTACAACTGGAATTTGGTTGCACCATTGTTCATGCTATGTCATGATAGATTAAATGGACATGTGATGGTTTGATGAAGGAACATCACCAGATTTTAAGTTTGGGATTTAGTGAACATGCTCATATTAAACACAGATACCTTGGATGAAGGAAAATAGGTTCCATTTACAATACACAGACTGTTTAAGACAAGTGTTTTGAGAATGGTCCACCAGAGGTGGCATAAGTTGTTTTATTTTGTCACAATGAATATGGTTAGAGAAGAATAATATTTGGTGTGTCGTTAGGTAGAGACGATTGTCGTGGTTCTATGTCATCTTAAGATTTTCATAAAAAGCTAGCTCGAACTGGATAAATGAGGTTTCTGAGGAATCAAAATATTGATCATTTTGAAAGCATGCATGGAGCATTTATAGAATTCTTAGGGGTTCATTGGAAATAAATTATGATGGTAGAGGTATCATTACTCAGAATTTTCCCCTTATGAAGCTAAAATATATAGTGGGGAGCACCATCAAAAACATTTTTAAAGATACAAAAACATGATCGTATCTATAGATAATATAATATTATAAGTACCATTATGATGTATCCAATAGGAAAGAATCATTGCATCAAGTTTTAATGGAATAAGTTCAATATATATTAGAAAATATTTGGGGTGAACTCTGTGTTTTTGATTGAAACATGACCATTTTAATGAAACATCATGACCCAAGTAGGTCAGGTGATGTTGTCATATTTTCCCTAAGGCTTATCAGGGATAATAAGTTCTAAGGTAGGGAAGCTGTATCATCCCATGTTTTAAGATAAGGTACAATTCAAAGGGAATTTAAATATTGGCATTTAGATGATATTCTATTCTTTAAAACAAGAATGATAATGTAATTCCAGGAGTTGGAATTCTTATAAGAATTGTTTTGGACTTTCATGAGGCATGAGAAGTGCCTCAGGTTTTCTGTCTTGTTTTAAGACCACCGGACCCCAGAAACCTAAACAGAAGAAGGTTGATAGGGGAAAAAGGTTTTTTAGAAACCATGAGACCCTCAAGTACAATATGTATGACTTATATAGGTGAGAAAGTATGGTGCACACATGCTATTCACCTTTTCACAAACTATGCACCTTACCACACACTTAGTTCTAGTTATGCAGTGTCCTTAAACTATTCAACTCATGGTTGGCCTACGGTTAGATAAAACCTTGTAGGATAACTATGTGGGGTTAGGGTTCTTAAGTAGTAGGAGTTGTATGGTTGGCGCACAGTTTGGCCAATGATGCATCCAAATCATGAGATGCTATATTCGAAGGTAAAATTTATAAAATTACTTTAATTAACATAATTGATCTATATCTTATTTTCTTCTTATCCTCCATCCACATCTGGATCATCCTTGGTGCCATCCGTATCTTCTCTTATCTAACCTAGGAATTATGAAAAATCTTCCATATGTTTTCAGAATCAAGCATTGTCAGTTCATAAGGATTCCACTCGGTAAGCTTGAAATTCATACTGAATATTTCTACTATTAATTTCCACTCAAGCGAGTTACTGTAGGTGGGATAATTTACTCTATTTTCAAGTTTTTTGTCAGTTTATTCATATTATATCGAATTTTACCAAATCAATCCTTGATATTAGATGAGTGGATCATCATAATAATGAGTTATGCCGTCTATGGATTATTTAAATTTTTTCTGTTGAATTTTAAGTAGATTCATTCCACCGCACGCTGAACATTTATACGTGTCACCTTAAAATGATTTCTTCAATTTAAATTTATTTTACTCACCATGTATTACTCTCTTTTATACTTTTTATGTATTTTGGGGAGGTTAAACCTGATCATGGACACCCCAAGGGCATGGTGGATTAATTTTTCCCATTATAATTAATTTCTTAAAAGTGTGGAATTCCATCTAAGCATTCAACATTAATTAAAAATTGAATTTACCTTGTAGGTAATAACTCAATATACAATATAACCTCATAGGTTCCATGTTGAAAATTGTAATTTTTTTCATAAGTTGTAGCTTCAAAAAATCATATTATTTATAAATTGGATTATAACCTCTATGTGAGGCTTAGTTTTCCTAAATGAATTGTTCTTAAAAAATTTCATGTTTTGTAATAAAACAAATTGAATTAGGTGCATTATCTTATAAATTAAAAGTATTAATTATTTTTTTAAAACATAGTTGGCTTAAAGTATCAATTTTTCTCTATAATTTGATGGAAATGGTTGATATAAGGATTTTTTGTAAATGTACTCCTCTGTTATACTTCAATGGTGTTTCCTAACTTTGATATAAATTTTCAATAATCCAATTTACCTTATAAGTGATTGGCCTAGAATATTAAATGAATTTCCATTTTTTAATAGAATAAATGGCTTGTATTAAATGGAATGGATTTTCATGATGGATTTCCTTCCATGAATGATTTAACGGTATAAATGAAATCACATGATAATATTGAAAGACTTGATTCCTGGTGGGTTTTTTTCCTAAATGAATTACATTGTTTAATTAAAATTAATTGTAAATGATCCCAAGGCCACACTTGTAACACCTCTATATTTAATGAGATATATATATTTTTTCATATCGTCTGTTGTATGCTACACCAAGATTACCTTGCGCTATACGCAACACCATATTAGCTTTCAGTATACACAACACTATTCTTGGATCATGTTACACACAATTTCAAGTTCGTTTGATAGTAGTTATTCTACGAAACATTTAGTGTATATATATATTTATTCAATGTATAAATGAAATATGGTTGGATTCTGTTATACGAAACAACGATGGAGTCTTGCACAACACACAAACCTTACTTGACTTGCATTACACTCAATCACGACCTTCCTCGATAGCGTGTGTTGTACGCAATACCATGTTTCACTAAACAACGATATATGGTTATAATATTATTATGAACTAGCAGTTATGAATAGTATCAACTAGATTTTGAATTTTATAACATTATTATTCATCTTACACATTTTCTAGAAATGGTATGAGAACAAACTAAATTTTTCAGGAAAAATAAGTATTTTTCAATAAATGCAGTTTTGCCGCCTTTTGATAGTGCACCCACTTTAAATATAGTTTTTGAAATGTTTATAAGTTCAATTTGATAACATAAAATTCTTATTTGAAATCAGGATATAAAAATTTAGTTTGGATAAATTTTTCATATTATTCTGATAACTTTCATATTTTAATGAATAGTAAAAACACACAATATTTTAATTAAAAACAACTTTTTTCATCGCAATAATTTATATGGTTAGATTATCTTTTTAATTGGTTTTAAAGTGTAATTAGAATATATTTTTACCATTTAATCCAATTTTGGTCATTGAAATTAATTTCACTTTGAAATTGGACATAAACATGTGTCGATCTTTTGATAGTTATTGTTTCTAAAAAACACGTTATTTGTTTTGATAACGGGAATTAACTTTAAAATTAATTAATTCCACATCATTGTTTTTAATTTGAAAAAATAGACATCATTTTTTAATTCTGAATTTCAAATATAGCATAGGCTTAATTTTTGATATTTTTATGAAAAACTTCATTTTTTTGATGAATAGTGAAACCACTTAGTTGTAGTTAAAGAAACTAACTCTTTCATTTAAATAAAATTTTACCACTTCTATGAATTTAATTTCAAAAATTATACATACATCATTATTATCATGAAGTAAAATGTTGTTCAATAAGATGAAAATAATTTTTGGTGAATAGTAACTTTTGACTTTTATTTACTACAGTTAAAGGTAAATAAGGTAATTCAAGGTTAAATGAATATTATAATAATTAAAAATTACCTTAAAACTTGTCCTAAACTTATTGGATGAGTAGTGGCAGACCATGGGAATCCTTGGGTCGATTTTGGGACCCCATTGAGCCACTTGGTAGTGATAATGACAATTTGGATTAATTAATTTAATGTAAAGACAAAACAGACATTAATTTTTTTAGTAATTAATTTTTATAAGGGGTTATATAAATTATATTTTCAACTATAAATATTAATTGGAAAGCTAAAATTATTTACTACATGGTGGTATTTTGTTTATAATTTTTAGACATCATATAAATTAAATTATATATGACTCAATAATGATGCAATATTTACCTCATTAATAAATGATTTAAATAAATAAGATTATAATGATTTAAATATTATCCGAAACATGTCCAATTCTGTTTGGATGCTTTATTTAGAAAATGAGTCATCTTATATTTATCTTTAATTATTTTTGGACCTTTTGAAATCGAAGATAATCGTATAATAATATAATAATTTCACACATTCCAAAGGTGCCCCTCTCCTCCGTTATAAAAGGGAACCTCCTCCCTCTCCTCTTTACACAACATTGAGCCTCCAATATTGGCCAAACCCTGCCAATTTCCCTTCTCAACATCCCTATAAACATAGTAGAGGTACTAATCTTCTCAAAAGACCAACTCTAGTCCCTTAAGTGGAAGTTTAAAGGAGGCACGTCAAAGAAGAGGTAATATCCTTTACCAATGCTTTCCAATTTATTTTTTCTTCTACTTATTCTTCTTTATATGATTCACTATAAAGTAATAACATCAGTATCACTTATATACTGATATTTTATTATAAATATGAAACAACCCTATTTCACTTTCTATCCATCCTACGAAAAACAAAATCACCGTGCGTGCGTACATACGAAATACCGTCTCAACGCTATGGTGTAATCTGTTTTTCCAACACCAACTTACATGGATGGGTATAATGGTGTAAGGAAAAACTATATATGGTTATTATAAAAATATAATAATTCTGAGATATTCTACCATCCAATCCAAGACCATTCAATAATTATGGGAATGATATCGTCGCTCGTGCGTACGTACAGATTACCGTCTCCACGATGCGATGTGATTCGTTCTACAAGATCTTCACTAAAACATGATTATATAAATGAATTGAATGAATAAATATGATATACATTACACTAATACCATTCTTTAAATAATTTATCTATAACCTAAAAATAGGAATAAGAATTTATTCGACAAGACATGCATAAGAACATAAAGCAATGAACACCCGAATAACAAGTAGTAATCAAATATTAATAATAAGAAGATAAAAATATAACCATATATGATATCATAACAATGAACATGACTCTGTAATAATTCAATGAAATTATTTAAATCATTATACTGGAGGTTTGAATATGTACGAATCATATTGGACCTAAGGTAAGGTAAAATCACGTAATCTCATTTTTCTCCGAGATTGTTTATACTTAAGAATTTACTAGGGAATATTTATCATCCACATCCATGTTTCCTAAATATTAAATATTATTTCTATCCTCCTACAATTGTTTAAATCCAATTTTACCCTTTGGTGAGTAAAATATATGAAAGGATTCTTTTGTCGTTTTTAGTATGAGGTACTTTTTGACTTTTCCGGCCAAAGTATGAGAAGAAACTTTTTTTATACAGCATGAATGGATTTTTATGATTTCATAGAACATTATTTCCCTGAAGCTTCGTTTAAAAGTTTTCAAGTTTATTTTTAATCAACTTCTTTTTGTTTAAAATTGTATGACATTTTAATAAAGGTAAAATGTTTTTGAAGTAGAAAGGATATTTTCCTCAATAATGGAGTTCAAGTGTTTTATAAAAATTATTTTCCATCTAAGATAATATATTGTTATATTTATATCTCTATTTTTTACATTGATTTGTGTCACGAACCGAATCTGGTCGCCATCAAACCAGCACCGAACCCAGCTCATGGCAAGACCCGAAGGGCTTTCCCCATCCCCACGGGCTGGCACAAGTGCCCGGGTATCATAAAAATTCATTTGGGAACGATTTACCCGAGTTTGGGTTCATAAGATAACAAAAAACAAACAACAAACCAAATCTGAAAAATTATGCCAAACAAGAGTTAATAAAAATTCAGAACTTAGTATATGAGTTTAAACAAGACACAAGAGGTCCAAAGGCACATAAAAGTAGCAGAAAACAGCCCATGAGACTCCACACGACAAGGGGTCATCACCCCACAAGCCGTCTCCACAACACCGCACCATCGAGAGAAACTAGCAACCCGAACCGCCATCGCCCAAGGCTTTTCCTTTGCCTATGTCAAACATGATCAAGTCTACTTACACCCAAAGGTGTAAGTAGGGTGTGAGACTAAGTCCAATAGGATATCACCCAAGGATTTCAAGTGATAGGCATTGTAAAATAAAAGGCTTGCAAGAGTTATAAATAGATAATAGTGGCATTTATTTCTAAAAGTGCAACTTTGAAAAGAAAATAACTTTCAATGGGTATAACTATAAAGAATCAGTTAAATTCAGTAAAACATTCAAGCTGCTGGTTTTCACATCCCAAAATACCATAAAGAAAGTTTAAATGCCAAAAAGGCCACAAGCACCAAGCGTAGGAACCCCCCTAGGTACTAGTTTGTTGTGAGCCCCAAGTACCTCGTACCTCGGTGAAAGTAACCATAACGAAATTCGTTCTCGTGCACGAGCCACTAGTAGGGAGAATACTCATAACCTAGTGGTCTCAAATCATCTCCATTATATTTTTGTTAGTGTTATCCAAGTCAGACTTGCTAAGTGAACCATGGTCAAAACCCCTCCGTTCACTAGCGTACTAGTACACGTTAGCCCACCTAGATACCCGGGTTTCCCGTATTGTGCTCAAATAGTCACCACATGCTACCAAAATCAATATTCACATATAAATATCTGTTCTGGTCACACACATTAAAAATAGTATCTACACATTCTTTTCACCTTTTGCATAACTCAATAAACCATTTATAATTTCCATAAAACAATTTCAAGAAAATTAATCAAATGTTGCACATTAAATTCATCTAAAATCCCATATTTAAAACCAAATGGAGACCAATATTATACCAAAACATAAATTTCAGCATCAAAACATTTTTATAAATCCAATACTTGAATTATAAAACAACACCAAGAGGCACAATATGGGTTACACATATAAAACACCCATTTTCACACAAGATTGGCACTTAAAAATCTACCACTTTTAAAATGATACCCAAATCAATTTTTGAAATCAAAATACTGAATTATGAACATAATGGAAACCTAAATACATCAAGACAACTCATTATACAATACCTACATATGAAATCACCTACCAAAAGAGTCAAAACCCCCAAATCCTTGTGCGTCACTTCAACCGCACCTCCGCCGCACCACCAAAGAGTAATATTGAACCTAAAACCAGAGGATTGGACCAAGAAACTCAAAACTAAAACCCTAGGTATGAAATCCCATCTTCTGGACATTTGGTGATTCAATGAAAAAGGAAAAAACCCTAAGAAGAAGGGAGGAATAAGGAAGAGAAACAACTTACTTGAGAAATCTGGACGTTTTTTGGAGCTTCAGAAGTTCGGCCCTAAATCGTGATCAATATGAGCTCCAAAGAGGAGAAAACGATGATGGGGATGTGTCTGGGTTCTATGGGAATGTGTGAGAGGTGGAATCACCGAAAAAGGATAAAACATAAATATTTTATGAAAGAATTACAAAACAATTTTAAAACTGGAAATGGGCTTTCGGGTTGGCCCAATACCTAATTTTATCACCCAAATCCATGATTATAATGAATTTTTAAGGGGCCCAAAATTATTTTGTGGTTTTAATATTTAAATTAAGGTCATTTTGGAAGTTGAATGGTTGAAAAATGTTGAAAAACGAAGGAGTTATTAAAGAAACAAAATATACTTTCAAAACTGGAAATGGGCTCTTAGATTGGCCCAAATTTTGGAAACCCACTATTTCCTTTAAAAATGCATGAAAAACCACCAAAACAAATAAAGGATGTAAATTAAATGAAAATTACCTCTAAATATTTCATGTATGTGACAATTCTCCCCCCCATGAAGGACTTCCCGCCCCGGAAAGTCAACATGAGGCTTGATGGGAAAATAAGAACGGGTACTCTTCCTCGACCCACAACTTTCACTCCCATGTCTCATGTGTATCATTTCCATGCTTCCATAGAACCCAGACTAATGGAATACACTTCCCTCTAAGTATCTTCTCTTGGGAGTCCACTATTTTCACTGGCCTCTCAATAATAGACAAGTCAGGCTCTATCTCCAGTTCTTCCCAACTCAACACACGGGACGAATCCGGGTAGTATTTCTTCAACTGAGAAACATGGAAGACATCATGGATGGATGTCAACTGAGAAGGTAAGGCCAACCTGTATGCCACCTTCCCAATACGTTTGATGATCTCCAATGGCCCGACGTACCGCGGAGTCATCTTACCTTGCTTCCCCAATCGACGGTGGCCTAAACGAGGGGCCACCTTCAAGAATACTCTATCACCCACAGAAAACTCTAGGTCTCGACGCCTCCGGTCAGCATATGATTTATGACGACTCTGAGCTGTCAATAAACGCTGCCTGATTAATTTTACCTTCTCAGATGTCTCCTGCACCATACTCGGCCCCAGTAGTGAGGTCTCACCTACCTCATCCCAACAGAGGGGGGACCGACAAGGCCGACCATAGAGTGCCTCAAAAGGAGCCATTCGAATCGAGGATTGGTAACTGTTATTATAAGCAAACTCAATCAATCCCAAATGGGTATCCCAAGAAACTCCAAAGTCTAGGACACATGCACGAAGCATGTCCTCCAAAATCTGATTCGCCCGCTCTGTCTGACCATCCGTTTGCGGATGGTATACTGTGCTCATCTTAATCTGGGACCCCAAGGCCTTCTGAAGGCCTTCCCAGAATCGAGATGTGAAATGAGGGTCTCTATCTGAGACAATTGCTGATGGCACACCATGGAGTCTCACCACCTCCTGAAGATACAAACGGCCCAACTCATCCACTTTAGATGTATCTCTGATCGGAATGAAGTGGGCTGATTTGGTTAGACGATCAATCACCACCCAAATGGCATTCTTAGCTCGAGGTGTACGAGGTAATCCAACAATGAAGTCCATGGCAACCTCGTCCCACTTCCAGGTAGGAATGGGTAGTGGTTGGAGCAAACCGGAGGGCCTTTGGTGCTCTGCTTTCACCTGCTGGCATGTGTAGCATCTCGACACAAAGTCTGCTATGTCCCGTCTCATACCAAGCCACCAAAACTGCCGGCGGACATCATAATACATCATAGTGGCACCCAGATGGACAGCCCACTGAGACTGGTGGCTATCATGCATCACCACCTTCTGTAGAGATAACGGCACTACCGAACGACCCTTGAAGCACAAGATGCCCTCGGGAGACGACGACCAATCATAGGATGTCTCCCCACCATGAAGAAACTACTTCGATCGCTGACAAAGCTCATCACTAGGTTGTTCCTGCTGAATCAACTCCAACAGAGAAGGAGTCAACTGGATGCTCGCCAAGAATGCCCCTCCACTATGTTCCTTGGTCTCCACATGCATCTGAGAAAAGATCCCCATCAATGTCCACTCATCACTGGATTTCCTCAAAGCGTGCACTGGAACCCTTCTACTCAAGGCGTCGGCCACTACATTACCCTTACCTGGGGTATAGACAATGTCAAAATCAAACCCCTACAAGTACTCGATCTAGCGACGCCGCCTCATGTTGAGGTCCTTTTGTGAGAAGATATAAGCCAAGCTTTTGTGATTAGAGTAGACCACAAACTTCTCCCCAAAGAGGTAGTGACACCACGTCTTCAAAGCATGCATCACTGATTCCAACTCCAAGTCATGGGTTGGGTAGTTCTTTTCGTGTGGCCGGAGTTGGCGAGAGCCATATGTCACCACGTGATCATCCTGCATAAGTACGCACCCAAGACCCATACATGAGGCATCACAATAAACCACATATCCCTTTCCAGCCTCTGGTAAAATCAGCACAGGGGCAGTAGTCAATCGCCTCTTCAGCTCCTTGAATGATGCCTGACATTCTGGACCCCATACAAACTTCACCCCTTTCCGGGTGAGGGTAGTCATCGGTGAAGCAAGCCGAGAGAAATCCTGAACGAATCGCCTATAATAACCAGCTAGGCCAAGGAAACTCCTAATCTCGAACACATTCTTCGACTGCTCCCATGAAATAACCGCACTAATCTTATCAGGGTCCACTAAAACTCCATTCTCTGAGATCACATGCCCAAGAAATATCACCTCCCTGATCCATAAACTACACTTTGACAACTTTTCATAGAGTCGGTGATCCCGTAATGTACCCAAAACGACCCTCAAGTGATGTTCGTGTTCCTCCTCAGAGCTAGAGTATACCAGAATGTCGTCCACGAACACCACAACAAAGGAATCGAGATATTTATGGAAAACCCTATTCATAAGTGCCATAGAGACTGCTGGAGCATTTGTCAATCCAAAGGGCATGACCAAATACTCAAAGTGGTCGTACCTGCTTCGGAAGGCTGTCTTTGGGATATCTGACTCCTTCACCCTAAGTTGATGATACCCTGAACGCATGTCTATCTTTGAGAACCACTTTTCCCCTTCAACTGGTCAAACAAATCATCTATTCTGGGTAAAGGGTATTTGTTTTTAATTGTTACCTTATTCAGCTTCCGGTAGTCAATGCACAACCGGAGGGATCCATCAACCTTTTTTGCAAACAACACAGGAGCGGCCCAAGGAGAGACGCTCGGGCGAATGAATCCTTTGTATTCTAAGTCGTCCAGCTGTATCTTTAATTCCCTCAACTCGGTGGGGGCCATGCGATAAGAGGGAAGAGATATCGGCTGTGTTCCCGGCGCCAGATCAATTGAAAACTCCACATCCCGCTCTGGGGGCAAGCCTGAAAAATCATATGGGAATACCTCCGGAAACTCATTCACTACATGAGGTAGTGCACCTTCAGGGGAAAGACCATCCTCTAGCATAAGTGAAGATAACTGGAAGATAACACTTCCCAACTCTGGGAGTGGAGGCCCTGCGCGACCTGACCGAGGATCCCATTCTCCATGAAAAACCTGACGACTCCCATCAGGTGCCGTGAAACTCACACGCCGTCTATAGCAATCGATGTGTGCCTGGAAGTGTACTAGCCAATCCATCCCGAGTATGACATCAAAAAGTTCCATATCTAAGACCAAGAGGTCCCACTCCATCTCAACCCCTGACACAGAAAGCGCACAAGATGGGCACCTGAGACCCTGCTCCTTCTTCTTTCCCAGCGGTGTCACCAACTCCATTGCGAATGACATCAAATCAGTTGGAAGATTCAGAATGTCCACAAAACGGGCAGAAATGAATGAAACAGAGACACCAGTATCAAAAAGAGCAGCAGCTATAGAAGATAAAATCAAAACGGTACCTCGAACAGTTGACGGTCCCGCCTCTGATCCTGGTGGTGCATGATCCACCGCATGGAGATGTCCAGTCTCTGCCTGAAGACGACCACTAGTCTGTGGCTATGCGCTGAACTGGCTCTGCCCAGAAGATGACCCAGCCCTACCACCATGGCTGCCAAATCTAGATCCCCCAGTCCTCGACGGCTCAGACTGTGCTGGCACTCCTCTGGGAGCCATGGATCCTGCCCCACTTTGAAGTGGACGCGCTATCCCACAAAAACGTTGCACAGGTCCCATACCTCCACACTGGAAACAAGTCTTCGGAGGATGAGGGCATGCTGGACGGATGTGCCCGGGCTTCCCACACTGGTGGCACACGACCGATCTCGCATCAGAAGCCGCTGATGACAACTGCCTAGAAGAGTTCCCTGAACTGCCTCCTCCTTTCTTCACATGATCCTCCCGCTTCCTTTTCTTCTCTGAGGAGCTTCCACTTCCCACTGCTGATATAGAACCATAGAAACCAGCCCTGCCTTTTCTATCAATCTCCACCATGCACGCCCGATCAACGACCTCAACATAGGTCCTCAGCTTAAACAAGAACACCTGGGAGTATATCTCTGGTCTCAAGCCTTTCTCAAACCTCTAGGCCTTCACTTGCTCATTAGAGACAATTTATGGAGCATACCGAACCAACTCAGCGAAACAGTTGGCATACTCCATCACAGATAGATTTCCCTGAACAAGATCCATGAACTCTCTAGACCTGGCATAAGCCAACACCTCAGGGCAGTACTGTTCATTGAAGACAGCCTTGAAATCTCCCCAGCGCATTTGCTCATTCCTCCCAGCCTGAAGCACTGACTCCCACCATTTACGGCTGGGACCCTCCAACAGAAAGGAGGCACACTTCACCCTGAGCTCCTCGGGTGTTTCTAGGAACTCAAAAATACGCTCGATCTTCTCGATCCATTCCTCTGCTTATTGGGGTTCTGAGCTGCCTCAGAAGGTTGGAGGCTTATTTTTTAGGAACTCCTAGGCCTTGTCCTTTCTAGGACCAGTCTCATCCTCTCTAATAGGAGCTGGAACTGGAGCTGGTCCATATCCTAGAGCCTGGATAGCCCGGACCACGACCTCGACTAGCCTCTGATCAATTGGTGTGGGAGAACTCTCTCCGGCTTCCTCCCGTGGGTGCGTGAGAGCTTTCCGGGGAGGCATGTTGCTACAAAATGTTACAGTCTCACAATAATAATCAATACCACAATTCTGAAAATTTTAATCAAATACCTCAAATATAGATAATCAAAACACATTTCAGTAATAAAATAAACAACTACAACACATCCGCATGATGTCCACATGTGGTCTGTAGCCCACACGTCTCACCTGGAAGTGAAGTCAATCTTTAAATTCCAACATCCCCTGGTGACTCAGGGTATGCCATGAGAGGTGTGGGCCAGACACCCTACTCACAACCAAAACCCCGATCCCCAACAGTCCTAGCTCCTGTCTATCCTGACTCATCCCAAAATAACAATATAACCCAAAAACATTAACCTCCTCTGATACCATTTTGTCACGAACCGAATCTAGTCGCCATCAAACCAGCACCAAACCCAGCTCATGGCAAGACCCGAAGGGCGTTCCCCATCCCCACGGGCTGGCACAAGTTCCCGGGTATCATAAAAATTTATTTGGGAATGATCTACCCGAGTTTGGGTTCATAAGATAACCAAAAACAAACAACAAACCAAATCTGAAAAATTATGCCAAACAAGAGTTAATAAAAATTCAGAACTTAGTATATGAGTTTAAACAAGACACAAGAGGTCCAAAGGTACATAAAAGTAGCAGCAAACAGCCCATGAGACTCCACACGACAAGGGGTTATCACCCCACAAGCCGTCTCCACAACACCGCACCATCGAGAGAAACTAGCAACCCGAACCGCCATCGCCCAAGGCTTTTCCTTTGCCTATGTCAAACATGATCAAGTCTACTTACACCCAAAGGTGTAAGTAGGGTGTGAGACTAAGTCCAATAGGATATCACCCAAGGATTTCAAGTGATAGGCATTGTAAAATAAAAGGCTTGCAAGAGTTATAAATAGATAATAGTGGCATTTATTTCTAAAAGTGCAACTTTGAAAAGAAAATAACTTTCAATGGGTATAACTATAAAGAATCAGTGAAATTCAGTAAAACATTCAAGCTTCTGGTTTTCACATCCCAAAATACCATAAAGAAAGTTTAAATGCCAAAAAGGCCACAAGCACCAAGCGTAGGAACCCCCCTAGGTACTAGTTTGTTGTGAGCCCCAAGTACCTCGTACCTCGGTGAAAGTAACCATAAAGAAATTCGTTCTCGTGCACGAGCCACTAGTAGGGAGCATACCCATATCCTAGTGGTCTCCAATCATCTCCATTATAGTTTTGTTAGTGTTATCCATGTCAGACTTGCTAAGTGAACCATGGTCAAAACCCCTCCGTTCACTAGCGTACTAGTACACGTTAGCCCACCTAGATACCCGGGTTTCTCGTATTGTGCTCAAATAGTCACCACATGCTACCAAAATCAATATTCACATATAAATATCAGTTCTGGTCACACACATTAAAAATAGTATCTACACATTCTTTTCACCTTTTTCATAACTCAATAAACCATTTATAATTTCCATAAAACAATTTCAAGAAAATTAATCAAATGTTGCACATTAAATTCATCTAAAATCCCATATTTAAAACCAAATGGAGACCAACATTATACCAAAACATAAATTTCAGCATCAAAACATTTTTATTAATCCAATCCTTGAATTATAAAACAACACCAAGAGGCACAATATGGGTTACACATATAAAACACCCATTTTCACACAAGATTGGCACTTAAAAATCTACCACTTTTAAAATGATACCCAAATCAATTTTTGAAATCCAAATACTGAATGATGAACATAATGGAAACCTAAATACATCAATACAACTCATTATACAATACCTACATATGAAATCACCTACCAAAAGAGTCAAAACCCCCAAATCCTTGTGCGTCACTTCAATCGCACCTCCGCCGCACCACAAAGGAGTAATATTGAACCTAAAACCAGAGGATTGGACCAAAAAACTCAAAACTAAAACCCTAGGTACGAAACCCCATCTTCTGGACATTTGGGGATTCAATGAAAAAGGAAAAAACCCTAAGAAGAAGGGAGGAATAAGGAAGAGAAACAACTTACTTGAGAAATCTGGACGTTTTTTGGAGCTTCAGAAGTTAGGCCCTAAATCGCAATCAATATGAGCTCCAAAGAGGAGAAAACGACAATGAGGGTGTGTCTGGGTTCGATGGGAATGTGTGAGAGGTGGAATCACCGAAAAAGGATAAAAAATAAATATTTTATGAAAGAATTACAAAACAATTTTAAAACTGGAAATGAGCTTTCGGGTTGGCCCAATACCTAATTTTATCACCCAAATCCATGATTCTAATGAATTTTTAAGGGGCCCAAAATTATTTTGTGGTTTTAATATTTAAATGAAGGTCATTTTGGAAGTTGAATGGTTGAAAAATGTTGAAAAACTAAGGAGTTATTAAAGAAACAAAATATACTTTCAAAACTGGAAATGGGCTCTTAGATTGGCCCAAATTTTGGAAACCCACTATTTCCTTAAAAAATGCATGAAAAACCACCAAAACAAATCAAGGATGTAAATTAAATGAAAATTACCTCTAAATATTTCATGTATGTGACAATTTGATTATGTTATGATGGAATTAATTTTATGATGTCCTTTTATGGATTATTTCATGATGGCATGATGTTTAAGAATCCCATTTTTATTACATGGGTCATGCTATGGTTTATGATTTTGTGGCACACATAAGAATTATTTCATTACGATATGGGTGGGAACTATATCTCCCTCCAATTAATTGGGTAAAGATTTATACCTCATGAGATAGACATGGCTGGAACGACAAGTTAATCTGGTTTAGTGAAACAAGACTGAAATGAGGAGTGAACTCGGTTCAGAAATGGACTTTGTCCGCTAGGATAGTCTTCGAAATGAGTCTTGACTACTAAGAAATGATTCTATATGATTACGTGTGCATGCCAAAAAGTTTCATGTTTTAAGTTATGATTACTTGGATTACATTTTACTATTATGATTGATCCCATGTCATGATATTATGATCTCTTTTGCAGGATAAGATTTTCAAAATGTTATGTTCTTATAAATATGATATGATTGATATTTCCTTTCTTTACCATTTCTGAGAATTTGAGATCACCCTGTTGTATGTTTTATTTTCCCCAGGATATAAAGAACGGTTTTAGGTAAGAAAAAAAAGGAATATCTTTATGGGATATGTTGAAGATCTTTCACCATGATTAGAAGATTATTTTTCCGAGTTTCCAAAGACACTAAACTATTACTATCCTTGTGTGTTTGTTATTGTTATGTATTAAGTATTCTGAAAAAGTAATGTAATGTCCATGTATGTAAAGTATGGGACGTTATATTTGGTATCAGAGGACAAGTTTAGTTAACCATTGGAAACTAGGATGCGAAAACTTTAGTGATATCCCTAGAGATATTTCTAAGGTATGTCTAGGTATGTCCCTAAGGTTAAGTATAAGTATAGGTTATAGTCCTAGAATTATGGTAAAAATCATAGAATTAAACTTAAGATCTTATATATTTAAGGTACTCCCCCTTTATTATGTTGTTTTCCTAGCATGATTTTTGCCTCTCACACTATTCTTTTTGGGTTTTAGACGATGGATGGAACCCGAAGGAACCGTGTTGATCAGTGTAATGGAAAATGCAATGATTGTACACCCGAACAATAAAATGTAATGGGATATGGAGTGAAAAATCTTGTTGCTATACTTACACAAGCTATGAATCATTATGGACTTCCAAATGAGTAGAGAAAGGAACAATATTCTATTGAGTCCTTTATGAGGCAACATCTACCTTCTTTTAGTGGGTCTTATGATCCACTTGTTGCTGAATAATGGATCAGTACCATTGAAAATATATTTTCTATAATTCATTTTACAGAGCATGAAAAAGTCATTTTGGCTGTTTACTGGTTAGAAGGTGAAGCAGACCAGCGGTGGACTCTAATTAAGAATACAAGGCCCCAAGATGAAATTGAATCCATGGAATGGGATGAGTTCCAGAACTTGTTTTTCATTAAGTAATTCCCTAATATTCTTCGAACAAAGATGGAAAAGAAGTTTCTTGAGATAAAGAAGAAGGATGATGAATCTGTTGGTATATACGAAGTGAATTTTACAAGGCTTGCAAGGTATGCATCTGGATTTTTCATCCAACCTGAAAGTAAAGTTTATCGATTCTTCAGTGGCTTAAAACCATGTCTTCGAAGGGCATTAACTCTAAGAGAATTTAGTACCTATGAAGAAGTTGTACTTTGTGCTAATAAGGAAAAACTGGAAGTTGGAGTTACGTATCCATCTCATGGTTTTGACAAGAAACAAAAGATGGAGTTCAAGGAGAAATCTCAGAACAATGGTGTAAAGAAGAGGAATGTTTCTTTATGCTCAAAGTGTGGAAAGAACCATGGTGGAGATTTCCTAAAAGGTACTAGAAAATGTTTTAAGTGTGGAAAATAAGGTCATCGAGTAGTTGAGTGTCGAAGTAATGGGAAAAAGTTAGCTAATGATGTGAATAGAGAAAAGACTACAGAGAATGTTCCACCAACACTTCAATGCTTCAAGTGCAAGGAAATTGGGCATTATGCTAATCAATGCCCTAATCCAATGGTTAATGATGATCGATGTGAGAAACCTCTTAAGGAAAAGGATAAAGGGAAGTAACATGCGATCACTATTTGTGATGTTGAGTATGACAATGATGTTGTGGAATGATTAAGTGTTTATGTAATGGGATTTCAAAATAGTATCATGGAATCTCATTTATGGTATCGTTTAATTTTTGAATATCTATGTATTGGTTGTCAATAATTATATGTTACCATTAACCATGAAAATTGATTGAAATATTTTTGGAAAGAAGATGAAATGAGCATAATGAAGGGATAAAGAGATAATGAAATGATCTCATGAATGATATAAGGACAAAATTATATCATGGTTTGAGTATATAGAAATTTTGGGATTTTGGTATGTTGAAAGAGTAACTTTTGACAGCATTCATGTTTTCACTAAGGTTTAATGGGTATTCATTTTTCAAGAGAAGAAATTATTAAGGTATTCAAATGTTTGGAATGTTACCAACAAGATATATCGTAAGATATATGGTTGATAAATTATGGTATTCACATGCTTGGTAGATGAAATTTCTAGTAATTGTTTTATTATACTATGATCTTGGACATAAGTATTTTTGATAAGCCTAAATATTGAAATTAATTAAGTTAGACATAAGATAATATTGTTTAAGGCTAGAACTTTTTTTTGATATTATTGCACGAATGTTATAATAATATAGGTTTAGAAAAAGGGACAACCTGTAGGACAAGTGACAACCCGTTGCGTGAGACATGGCTATGGGAATCGAACCCACAACCAAAGTGTGACAGGACTTTATCGCCTACCGCTGGCCTACAAGAAGTCCTTTGTTAGTAGAAATTAGTTTTTATTTTATTATGTGGTATGATAGATGAAGTATAAGTCTATTTTAGGAACCATATATGATTAATCTCACCATAGATGCACTTATGTATATAACTTTTGATAACCTTATGTTTGAGATAGATGGAATGACCTATCATTCTATCGCATGATCTGCTAACACTTCACAGAAGAAAAATTGAACTTCATTTCTTTCATAGATGAAGTGGAAATTTTTCAAGGCACAAAAAAAAGTGAGATTGTACCAAAATCAAGTAAGTATTTTTTTCTAATTTAAAATTTTCAACTTTAGGGAAATGATATTAAAAACCAAAAATGTTGTCCTAGTGCTCTCATATCTGATGAATCAGATGGTACCTTAGATCATCACAAATTTATGGCTTTGTGATTATTGGATTTTCATAGCCATGTTCTCTACCACTCTCCATCATAACTTGATGGTTAGATTTCTCTTCCATATCCATATTTTTTTACCTATGATCTTATAATGGACCAGACCTCTCCTGCCCATTCCTTTGTCAAAAAGAAGGTCACGAAGTGTTCTGGAGGGTAAAATAGACTTTTCCCACACTTCCCAGAATTTTGAAACTACACACCGTGTAGTCTCTCCCCGCGTACGCGTTACCAGCCAACGACTGTGTGCTGTGTTGGAGCCATGTCCTTGCCGTGTGAAATAAATGGGTACACGCCGTGTGTCCAGTACTACACGCCGTGTAGTCCTTCCCCGCGTACGCGTTACCAGTCAACGACCATGTGCTGTGTTGGATCCATTTCCTTTCTGTGTGAAATAAATGGGTATACGTCATGTGTCCAGTACTACACGCAGTGTAGTCCCTCCCCACGTATGTGTTACCCTCAAACCATGTGTTGACCAGTCAACGGCCGCAGAGCCATGTTGGAAGCCGCGTGGAGACCGTGTGAAATAATCAAGTACACGCTGTGTACCATAAAGTACACGCCATGTAATTATGATTTTGTACCCTATAAAAGGAGGGGCCCCTCCTCCTTTTCAACTCACCCCTCTCCTCCCCTTTCCTCTGAGCAGAGTTCTCCCAAGAGACTCGAAGGCTCCTTTCATAACTTCTTCGTCCGAGCTCCGATTTATGATCCGTCTGTGGCCACGGGATCGTAACGACGAGGCGGAACATAAGAGATTGGATCCGTTGTCTTTCCTTCAGCCTTTCCTTTCCTACTTCCACCAGAGGAGGTTTTTCCGGGACCCGACAGAAGTGACGGACGCCGACAGACGTCTTCTAAATTTGATCCGGGGGGGGGGGGGGGGATCGTTGTGATCAAAACCTCTTGAGGTAGGGATCTTACCTTCGTCTCTCTAATTTGTGGATCATGCAGGGTGGGTGTTTTCTTGTTTACGTGAAACACTTTTGAACCGGTTTAATAAAGATAATAACTAGCTTATATAACGGGGATGGGATGTTTTTGAATGCAGTTACTTCTTTATATCCTATTATATTATGTTGTGAATTGAATAGGCTTATGCCTACTGAAAATCACGGTCATTGGATGCCTTTGCTTATGCAATTAAATGTTTCCCTCTCCTTCTGGATTTTCTTATGGATGGAAACTTTTTGGAATGTGGAATTTGGTTAATCACATAATGTTGGATAATTAAAATCTGGAACCCTTGTGTGATCACCCCGGTTAAACAAAATGGAATAATTAACATGTGGGTGTTGGCTTTGATACGTGGCATGTGATGGGGGTGTTTTCTGGGTTGTTGTGAATCGGGTGAGCTGTGGGCTGCGGTTGTCTTGGTTGTGGGTTGGTGTGAATATTATGTTGGAGATAGGAAGTGGGGCTACGATAAATGGTATTAAAGGGATGATGATGTATGGGTTTCGGTGCGGTTGTGGTTATGGCGGTTGGCAGTGGGGCTTCAGGGATGGGTTTGAATGTGAACATGCTATGGGTTGTGAATAATAAATAAAAAGTGGAAGAGTTAATGAATGGTGGGGCATGGTAACGAAATGAGATTAATAATCAATGGGTTGGTTGGTTGATAAGAAGGGTTTTGTTGTGATGCTTGTGTTTTACTAACTTGATTTGTGGATGGAAGGGATATGATTTACGAACGATCGATGTGGTTAGTTGTAGATAGTTTCCCTGTAGTTAAGGAACTAATAATCTAATTATACTGAAATGTGAAAACCTAAATGGGGTTGGGATTGTTTGTTGTATGCATATACATATACATATATATATATATATATATATATATCTGTATCTTTTTTGTTTTATCGCACCCCACCCATGTTGAGAAATTAGTGCCTAACACTCCCATTCCTGGGAGAGGGTGTTTTTTCCTTAGTTACTAGCTCCTTCCTGCTCCTTCTCCCCTAGGCTGTGATGGCTTGAGGTGACCTTACACCTAAGACTCTTCAGGTAGGTTTCTATTGGGGTGGTTTTAGCCCAAGACTCTTCGGCCAGGTTCTACTATTTCCCAAGAATGTTCGGGATGAGGCCCAGGTGTGTGTGGGAGGGATACGTGGTTGTGAGGCCCAGGTGTGTGCGGGCGGGATATGTGGTTGTGAGGACCAGGTGTGTGCAGGCAGGATACGTGGTTGTGAGGCCCAAGTGTGTGCTGGTGGGGGAGAGTGTGGCAGCATCAGGACGTTCTCCATTAGGAAGAGAAGCTAACTTAAGGGAAATGGTGCAGGGGTACCCAATACTCTTGTTCTTATATACTAATACCTGTTGTGATTGTGTTTTGGTAAGTGTGGCTGGTGAAGTTGGGTAGATATAATTCCTTGCTAGGTTTCTTCTATTGTTCTCACGGGACATTATGATGTCTCCCCACTCGTGCACGGGAGCTTTAGGTTTCCCTACTGAGTATACTTGTATGCTCACCCTACGTTTACTTTTAGGTTTCTAGGAGGAATACCAGGGCCATGCGGAACCCTACTTGTTGGACAGTTGGAGTTGGTGTTGTTGCTGTACACTTCATTGTTTTGGTATTGTACTTTGAGCTTTCATGTACTTTCACCTTGTTATAAATTGTTTAAACATGCATGTGGGGTTGGTTTGGTTTTATTTCTATACACTTTTTATTTTCCTTTTTGGTGGTTTACTTGTCCTATTTCTCGATCTTAAAATAATAAAAGGGTAATTCCTCCCATATTTGTGAAAACTCATACCCTTGGTTCTAGTCGCCACCCCAGGGCCTACTGGAGGCGGGACTTGGTGGTCATTATTTCCCTTTCACCATTGCCAGCTCAGGAGGGGCATCTCTGGTGGGAGGGGGTCATGACAGAATGGTATCAGAGGTGATGGTTGAGAGATAGGATGGAGTCTGGAGTAAGGAACATTGGGGATTTCATGGGATGGTAGGGCAACAATGTTAGTTAATCATGGTGCGTGACATAGGCCAGGGAAGACCGGCTAGGACACGGGATTTTAGGGCCCCCCCGTGATCTGATGCAAGGACTCTGAGCCTACCGAACGACCAAGGGAGACTACATTGATTGCAGGGTAGATACCCTAGGGAAGGTACATGCATTATCATGATTGTGTTTTACTTGATTTGGGTGTTCTGGGAAAGAAATTGAAATAAAATGATAAAATAAAACCTTGAGAAATTTCCTTAATACTTGGGATTAGGCGATCTTTGTTTACCGTACAGCTATGGCACCTTGACGTCATCCCCCGGTGGCTCATACAGACGAGGCCCAGTAGATTCAGGCGGTCGATCAGTTGAGGATTGACCGAGAGGAGGAAGATAGCCAGTGGCAGAAGACTCTCCATTCTTTTCAGCGGCAGACACTCAAGAAGTATGAGGGTAGTACTTCAGATACCGAGACAGAGGGGTGGATTGAGGAGCTAGGGATCACTTTTACCTTGATCCATGCTCTGAGGGAGTACTGGGTTCCCCTAGTAGTCAGTCAGATGAGAGGCGTGGCGCGTCAGTGGTGGACGCTCTACCTCGGAGGGAGGATAGAGGCAGAGGTTCCATGGGATGACTTTGAGAAGGAATTCCGAGAGGAATTCCTTTCTTCCATGATCAAGGCGGAGAAGTAGCAGGAGTTACTCTCCCTTCAGCAGGGGAGTATGTCAGTACGAGATTTGGGGATCAAGTTCAAGGATCTCCTGCGATTTTCTCTGGATCTCTTTCCAGATGATGAGTCTCAGGCGGGACGTTTGGAGGAGTCACTTCGTCCTTCGCTCTAGTATGTTGTCACCCCCTTCACCCTTCCAACATACTTGGCGGTACAGAAAAAGGTAGAGGTTGTAGAGAGGATGCAATCACTGGGAGGTGCACCCTGAGAGGGGATCCATCCAAGCTCGTCGAAGGGGAAGGTAGTCAGCAGCAGGTCTCCTGCGACGGGACCTTCCAGGTTCAGGCCAGTGGGGAGCAGGCCCCAGCACTTCGAGTTCAGATATTCGGGTCCTCGTCCCTTTTTCATGAGCCCAGGACCGAAATGTTTTTCTTGTGGAGGTTTCGGGCACGTTCAGAGTCGGTGCCTGACCCGAGATCAGTACGGTGGAGGTGGGCAGGTTTAGTGCCCACCTCAGCAGCACCAGTTGCCAACGAGGCCCATTCAGTAGTAGTAGGACCATGCTCCCCCGAGGGCAGACTTTGCGGGAGGAGGCCAACCTCAGGGTGCTCCTCAGGGACCTCGACCAGGGCGTGGTCGGGGAGGTGGAAGACATCAGAGAGGCAGAGGAACTGGGCGTGGATAGTTTCACGCAGTAGATTTGGCAGCTCCAGCAGGACCAGAGGTGGTGCGAGGTATGATTTGTTTGTTCAGCACTCTTGTTTCTTCCTTGTTCGATTCTGGAGCTTCACACTCCTTTGTTGCACATGGTCTAGCCCACGCTTTGGGACTAGACATAGAGAGACTTTCCGTACCACTGGTTCCGAGTACACCAGTTGGAGGCCAGACCAGTATATCTTTGGTTTTCCGGAGATGTGGGTTGACGTTGGGACCACATCAATCTAGTGGGGACCTTCTTCTGTTACAGATGCAGCCATACGATGTCATCATAGGCATCGACTGGTTGTTTTCTGTTAGTGTCATTATCGACTGTTTCTAGAGAAGAGTCATGTTCTACGACGTGGATGGGCAGCACATATCTTTTGTTGGGGAGAGGATCTATCAGGTAGGAAGCTAGCATGTGAAGCCTCTCTTTTCCTTGTTAGGCAGGTTATCAGTGGTTCTAGCTGATACATAGATGATGGATGTCCTGGAGGTTGTTGGGGAGTTCCTTGATTTTTTTTTCTGAGGAGGTTGTGACTCTACCCCCCGACATGACGTTGAGTTCAGGATTGACTTACAGCCTGGTGCCTGTCCAATTTCGATGCCCCCTTATCGGAAGTCACCTTTGAAGTTGAGGGAGTTGTGGATTCAGATTTACGATCTGATGGAGAAGGGTTTTGTTCAACCCAGCATATCACCATGGGGTGCTCTAGTTTTGTTTGTGAAGAAGGCAGATGGTGGTCTTAGGCTATGCATAGACTACCTAAGGTTGAACCAGGTAACGGTCAAGAACCGCTACCCCCTTCCAAGGATAAATGATCTCTTCGACCAACTGAGGGGAGCAGGTTGGTTTTCAAAGATTGATCTATGATCTGGATATCATCAGCTGAGGGTAAAGGACAGTGACATCTCGAAGATGGATTTCAGGTGCAGGTATGGGCACTTCGAGTTTGTATTAATTCCGTTTGGAGTTACGAATGCACCGGCTTTGTTCATTGGACTTATAAAATTTTTCTTCCAAGAGTTTCTGGACCGGTTTGTCATTGTGTTTATCAATGACATCCTGATCTACTCAAGATCAGAAGAGGAGTACGTTGAGCATCTCAGGGAAGTCTTGTAAGTCCTTCGACACCACCATCTTTATGGGAAATTATCTAAGTATAAGTTATTGATGCAAGAAGTACACTTCCTTGGGCACGTGGTGTCTCAGCATGGAGTGTTAGTGGACCCGTCGAAGGTGGGGGCAGTTGTTTCTTGGGCGGTAGCCAAGAGCGTGGTGGAAGTTTGTAGTTTCCTGGGGTTGGCAGGTTACTATTGGAGGTTTGTTTCAGGCTTCTCTAGAGTTTCTGCTCCATTGACTGCTTTGACTAGGAAGAACAAGGTCTTCTTATGGAGTGAGAAATGCCAGAAATCATTCGACTACCTAAAGGGGAAGTTGGTCAGTGCTCCCGTACTCAGGTTTCCATAGGAAGGGTTGTTGTATGAAGTGTTTTGTGATGCTTCTGGCCTTGGTCTGGGGTGCGTGCTGATGCAGAAGAAGGGAGTGATCTGTTATGGGTCTAGGCAGTTACGCCCTCACGAGCGTAACTATGCCACCCATGACATAGAGATTTCAGCAGTAGTGTTCTCACTGAAGTTGCGGCAACATTACATCTTTGGGGAGCGCTTTGTGGTCTTCTCAGATCACAAGAGCCCGTGTTATATCTTCTCCCAGCGAGACCTGAACTTATGGCAGCGGAGATGGGTCGAGTTTCTCCAAGACTATGACTTTGAGATCTCTTACACTGAAGTTAAGGGCAACGTTGTGGCTGATGCCCTGATCAAGAAGTTGCATAAGGAAGTGGTTCGGGAATCCACTGATGCTTGGAAGGCGATGGGAGAGTTGGCTGCCTTGCACTTGGATGCCAGGGTAGAAGGTGTTTGAGGATGTTTGTTTCAGATGACGGTGCAGTCCTCCTTGTTGCAGCAGGTGGAAGAGTCTCAGTGGGGGGACTCCGAGGCGGAAGTGATGCAAGATCGTGTCGATCATGGGAATGCTCCAGAAGGATGTTCAGAGGACAACTGACATCGGATGATTTTCCATGGAAGGTTGTTTGTTCCGGAGGAAATGCGTGAGGGAGTTCTCCGTGAGTTCCATAGCTCAGCCTTTGCAGTACATCCAGGAGTTTCAAAAATGTACCAAGGCTTGAGGGAACAATCTTGGTGGCCCGGGGTGAAACAGGCAGTGGCAGAGTTTGTGGCTAAATTCCTAGTGTGTCAGCAAGTGAAGGCTGAACACCGTGTTCCTAGTGGTTTGTTGCATCCTTTAGATGTCCCAGACTGGAAGTGGGATGACATCTCAATGGAATTCGTCATAAGACTACCCAGAGCTCAGGGTGGTTATGATGCTATCTGGGTAGTGGTGGATCGACTGACGAAATCAGCTCACTTCTTAGCAATTAAGGAGTCAGGCCCAGTGAGTACCTTAGCACAGAGGTATGTAGACGAGGTGGTGAATTTTCATGGAGTTACAATGACCATCATCTCAGACCGGGACACTCGGTTTACCTCACGGGTCTGGAGGGGGTTACAACATGCTTTTTGAACCCAGCTACGCCTTAGCACTGCTTTCCACCCCCAGACCGATGGGAAAACAGAGCAGACTATCCATACATTGGAGGACATGATGCGAACATGCGTTCTGGATTTTGGAGGATCATGGGTATTACACTTTCCTTTAGTAGTGTTTGCCTACAACAACAGCTTCCACTCTACTATTGGCATGGAACCGTTTGAGGATTTTTATGGAAGACCATGTCGTTCACTCATTTTATTGGCAGTGGTTGGTGAGATAGGTTCTCTTGGTCCAGAGGTAGTGCAGAGCACCATAGAGAAATTACAGCTTGTACGTGAGAGGATGAAAGCGGCTCAGGACCGACAGAAGTCTTATGGTGATCGTCGGAGGAGGCCCTTGGAGTTCGAGGTGGGAGATCATGTGTTCTTGAAGGTTTCCCCTCGACGGGGGCAGCAGAGGTTTGGGAAAGGGAACAAGCTCTCACCTAGGATCATCAGACCTTTTGAAGTGCTGAGGGTAGTCGGCGAGGTGGCATATCAGCTGGCCCTGGCACCTCAGTTGGAGAAGGTTCATGATGTCTTCCACATCTCCCAGCTTCGTCGATACTTGCACGACGACTATCATGTTATCGACTAGGGAGAGTTAGATATGGGAGATGATGCGACCTTCGAGGAATGACCAGTTAGAATCAATGATCATAAAGAGAAGGTGCTCCATGGGAGAACTATTCCGTTGGTTCATGTATTGTGGAGGCATGGCGGCCTCGAGGAGAGAAATTAGGAGTGAGAGACCCAGATTCACGCTCAGTACCTGGAGTTGTTTTGACTTGTGTTTTCCCTTGTTCTTCTGAGCTTTGTGTTGATGTTATACTCTATACCTTTGAGATATAGAATGCTTGGCTTGTCGGTTGTGAGACCTTTTGTTTATTTGTTCTCTGGAAGTGTGTAGAATGTCCGAATGTGTGGGGAAAGATAAAAACTTGACTCTTAATTGAGATGCATTAATGAGGATGTGATTGAACCCGTGTGGGCGAGTCAGTGCCGCCTAAAGCAGATAATATCTCGACATATAAGAAGGAATTTTCCCCAAACCACGTGTTCGGGCAATGTGTTGGTTGTATGGTGTTAGGGGCAGTGTAAGTTGGAAAATCCTAATGTATGAAAGTGGGAAGACCCAATTTTTAATTGAGACGCATTAATGAGGATGTGATTAAACCCGTGCAGGAGAGTCAGTGCCGCCTAAAGTGGATAATATCTCGATATAGGAGAAGGAATTTCTAACACATATGATTAGGGTTTTTGATTGGGTTCCTGTTATAACGAGAACCCTAAGAGGTATCTTTTTGGGTTTCCTCTGGGTTAGTTTTGAATTCTCGGGGATGAGAATGTTTTAAGAGGTATCTGATGTAATGGCCCGGACATCTCTAGCCCATTCCATTCTCAAAAAGAAGGTCACGAAGTGTTCTAGAGGGTAAAATGGACTTTTTCCACACTTTCTAGAATTTTGAAACTACACGTCGTGTATTCTCTCCCCGCGTACGCGTTACTAGTCAACGATCTTGTGCCATGTTGGAGCCGTTTCCTTGCCGTGTTCAATAAATGGGTACAAGCCGTGTGTCCAGTACTACACGCCGTGTAGTCCTTCCCCGCGTACACGTTACCAGTCAACGACCGTGTGCAGTGTTGGAGCCGTGTCCTTGCTGTGTGCAATAAATGGGTACACACCGTGTGTCCAGTACTACATGCTGTGTAGTCCCTCCCCACGTATGCGTTACCCTCAAACCTTTTTTTGACCAGTCAACGGCCGCAGAGCCGTGTTGGAAGCCGCGTGGAGACCGCGTGAAATAATCGAGTACACGCCATGTACCATAAAGTACAAGCCGTGTACTTTTGCTTTTCTTACCTATAAAAGGATGGGTCCCCTCCTCCTTTTCAACTCACCCTCTCCTCCCCTTTCCTCTCAGAAGAGTTATCCCAAGAGACTCGAAGGCTCCTTCTTCCATAACTTCTTCATCCGAGCTCCGATTTACGATACGTCTGTGGCCACGGGATCGTAACAACGAGGAAAAACTTCTGAGATTGGTTCCGTTATCTTTCCTTCAGCCTTTCCTTTCCGACTTCCACCCGAGGAGGTTTTTTTGGGACCTTACAGAAGTGACGGACGCTGACGGACGTCTTCTAAAGTTGATCCGGGGGGGAGCATTGTGATCAAAACCTGTTGAGGTACGGATCTTAAATTTGTCTCTATAATTTGTGAATCATGAGGGGTGGGTGTTCTCTTGTTTACGTGAAACACTTTTGAACCGGTTTAATAAATATAATAATTGGATTATATAACGGGGATGGAAAGTTCATGAATGCAGTTACTTCTTTATATCCTATGATATTATGTTGTGAATTGAATAGGCTTATGCCTACTGAAAATCATGGTCGTTGGAGGCCTTTGCTTACACAATTAAATGTTTCCCTATACTTCTGGATTTTCTTATGGATGGAAAATTTATGGAATGTGGAATTTGGTTAATCACGTAAAGTTGGCTGATTAAAATCTGGAACCCTTGTGTGATCACCCTGGTTAAACAAAATGGAATAACAAACATGTGGGTGTTGGCTTGGATATGTGGCATGTGATAGGAGTGTTTTGTGGGTTGTTGTGAATTGGGTGAGCAATGGGTTACGGTTTTCTTGGTTGTGGGTTGGTGTAAATGTTATGTTGGAGACAGGAAGCGGGGATGTGATAAATGGTATAAAAGGGATGATGATGTATGGGTTTCGGTGTGGTTGTGGTTATAGCATTTAGCAGCGGGGCTGTAGGAATGGGTTTGAATTCGAATGGGCTATGGTTTGTAAATAATAAATAAAAAGTGGAAGAGTTAATGAATGGTGGGGCGTGGTAATGAAACGAGATTAATAATCAATGGGTTGGTTGGTTGATAAGAAGGGTTTTGTTGTATGTATGCTTCGTAGTAGCAGTATCGAGGCATGTGCTTAGATTCTCTGTTTATAAGCCATAGGATGGGATGTGTATTTGGTATACATATATATATATATATATATATGTATCTATTGTGTTTTATCGCACCCCACCCATGTTGATCACTTAGTGCCGAACACTCCCATTCATGGGAGGGGGTGTTTTTCCCTAAGTTACTAGCTTCTTCCTGCTCCTTCTCCCCTAGGCTGTGATGTATTGAGGCGACCATACACCTAATACTCTTTGGGTAGGTTTCAATTGGGGTGGTTTTAGCCCAAGACTCTTTGGGCACGTTCTACTGTTTCCCAAGAATCTTCGGGATGAGGCCCAGGTGTGTGTGAGCGGGATACGTGGTTGTGAGGCCCAGGTGTGTGCGGGCGGGATACGTGGTTGTGAGGCCCAGGTGTGTGCGGGCGGTATACGTGGTTGTGAGGCCCAGGTGTGTGCAGGCGGGGAGAGTGTGGCAGCATCAGGACGTTCTCCGTTAGGAAGAGTAGCTAACTTAAGGGAAATGGTGCGGGGGTACCCAATACTATTGTTCTTATATACTACTACCTGTTGTGATTGTGTTTTGGTGAGTGTGGATGGTGAGGTTGGGTAGATAGAATTCCTTGCTAGGATTTGTCTGTTGTTCTCACAGAACATGTGGATGTCTCCCCACTTGTGCATGAGAGATTTAGGTTTCCATACTAAGTATACTTGTATTCTCACCCTACATTTACTTTTAGGTTTACAGGAGGACTACTAGGGCCGTGCGGGACACTACTAGTCAGACAGTTGGAGTTGTTGTTGTTGCTGTACACTTGTTTCTTTTGATATTGTACTTTGATATTTCTTGTACTTGAACCTTGTTATAAATTGTTTAAACATGCATGTGGGCTTGGTTTGGGTTAATTTCTATACACTTTTTCTTTTCCTTTTTGGTGGTTAACTTGTCCTATTTCCCGACCTTAAAATAATAAAAGGGTAATTCCTCCCATATTTGTGGAAACTCATACCCTTGGTTCTAGTCGCCACCCCGGGGCCTACTAGAGGCGGGAATCAGGGGTCATTATCTCCCTTTCACCATTGCCAGCTCAGGAGGGGCATCTCTGGTGGGAGGGGGTCATGAAAGATCTCTTATGTGGGAACCTAAGTGATGAGTTACTTTGGGTATTTGTTTTGTTTCTAACATTAATTTTTAAAAGTAAGTTTTAGTATTCCTTTTTACGATATGGGTTTCTATGAAAGAAACTCTCAAGTAATAAACCATTTATAACCCCGAAAAATTTCGAGGGTGAAATTCATTTAAGGGGGGTAGATGTAACAGCCCGAGATTTTATAAGATATATATTTTTTTTCATATCTTATGTTGTACTCTACACCAAGATTACCTTGCGCTATCTGAAACACCATATTAGCTTGCAGTATATGCAACACTATTCTTGGATCATGTTACACACAATTTCAAGTTCGTTTGATAGTAGTTATTCTACGTAACATTGAGTGTATATATATTTATATATTCAATGTATAAATGAAATATGGTTGCATTATATTATATGAAACAATGAAGGAGTCTTGCACAACACGCAACCCTGACTTGTCTTGCATTACACACAATCGCGACCTTCCTCGATAGCGTGTGTTGTACGCAATACCAGGTTTCACTAAAAAATGATATATGGTTATAATATTATTATGAACTAGATGTTATGAATATTATCAACTACATCTTTAATTTTATAACATTATTATTAATCTTACACATTTTCTAGAACATGGTATGAGAACAAACTAAATTTTTCGGGTAAAATAAGTATTTTTAAAAAAATGCAGTTTTACCGCCTTTTGATGGAACACCCACTTTAAATATAGTTTTTGACATGTTTATAAGTTCAATTTTACAACATAAAATTATTATTTGGAATCCGGATATAAAACTTAATTTGGATAAAATTTTCATATTATTCTGATAACTTTCATATTTTAATGAATAGTAAAAACACGCTATATTTTAATTAAAAACAACTTTTTTCATTGAAATAATTTATATGGATAGATTATCTTTTTAATTGGTTTTAAAGTGTAATTAGTATATATTTTTACCATTAAATCCAATTTTGGTCATTGGAATTAATTTCACTTTGAAATTGGAAATAAACAAATGTCGATCTTTTGATAGTTATTGTTTCTTAAAAACATGCTATTTGTTTTGATAACGGGAATTAATTTTAAAATTAATTAATTCCACTTATATGTTTAAAATTTGAAAAAATAGACATCATTTTTGAATTTGGAATATCAAATATAGATTAGGGTGATTTTTTGGTACTTTTCTGAAAAACTTCAATTTTTGATGAATAGTGAAACCACTTAGTGGTAGTTAAAAAAACCGACTCTTTCATTTAAATGAAAATTTACCACTTATGTGAATTGAATTTCAAAAATACAACATACATGGTTGTTATCAAGATGTAAAATATGGTTCAATAAGATGAAAATAATTTTTGGTGAATAGCAACTTTTGACTTTTATTTACTGCGGTTAAAGGTAAATAGGGTAATTCAAGATTAAAAGAATATTATAATAATTCAAAATTACCTTAACACTTGTCCTAACCTTATTGGACGAGTAGTGTCCAACCATGGGCATCCTTGGGTAGATTTTGGGACTCCATTGAGCCACTTGGTAGTGATAATGACAATTTGGATTAATGAATTTAATGTAAAGACAAAATTGACATTAACAAAAATATTTTAGTAATTAATTTTTATAAGGGGTTATATAAATTATCTTTTCGACTATAAATATTAATTGGAAATATAGAAAGATTTCCTACATTTTTGTTATTTTGTTTATAATTTTTAGACATCAAATAAATTAAATTATTTATGACACAATAATGATGCCGTATTTACCTCATTAATAAATGATTTAAATAAATAAGATTATAATAACTGAAATATTATCCAAAACATGTCCAATTATGATTGGATGATTTTATTTATAAAATGAGTCATCTTAGCTTTATCTTTAATGATTTTTGGACCTTTTGAAACCGAAGATAAGCTTATAATAAAATAATATTTTTACACATCCAAAGGTGCCCCTCTCCTCCCTTATAAAATGGCACCTCCTCCCTCTCCTCTTTACACAACATTGAGCCTTCAAGCTCAGCCAACCCCTGAACATTTCCCTTCTCAACATCCCTAGAAACAAAGTAGAGGTTCTGGTATTCTCAAAAGACCAACTCTAGTCCCTTAATTGAAAGTTTAAAGGAGGCGCGTCAAAGAAGAGGTAATATCCTTTACCGATCCCTTCCAATTTATTTCTTCTTCTACATATTCTTCTTTATATGTTTCATTATAAAGTAATAACATCAGTATCACTCATATACTGATATTTTATTATAAATATGAAACAACCCTATTCCACATTCTATCCATCCTACGAAAAACAAAATCACCGCGCGTGCGTACGTACAGAATACCGTCTCAACAAAGTGGTGTAATATGTTTTTCCAACACCACCTTACATGGATGGGTATAATGGTGTAAAGAATAACTATATATGGTTATTATAACATGATACTAACTCTGATATATTCTACCATTCACTCCAATACCATTCAATAATTATGGGAACGATATCGTCGCTCGTGCGTACGTACGACTTACCGTCTCCATGATGCGATGTGATTCGTTATACATGATCTTAACTAAACCATGATAATATAAATGAATTGAATGAATAAACATGATATATATTACACTAATATCATTCTGTAAATAATGTATCTATAACCTAAAAATTGGAATAAGAATTTATTCGACAAGACATGCATAAGAACATAAAGCAATGAACACCCGAATAACAAGTAGCAATCAAATATTACTAATAAGAAGATAATAATATAACCATATATGATATCATAACAATGAATATGACTCTATAATAAGTCAATGACCTTATTTAAATCATTAAACAGGAGGTTCGAATACGTACGAAGCATATCAGACCTTAGGTAAGGGAAAATCTCACAATCTCATTTTTATCCGAGATTGTTTATACTTCAGAATTTAGTGGGAGATATTTATCATACACATCCATGTTTCCTCAATATGTAATATTATTTATATCCTCATAAAATTGTTTAAATCCAATTTTAACCTTTCTTGAATAAAATATATGAAAGGAATCGTTTTTCGTTTTTAGTACGAGGTACTTTTTGACTTTTCTGGCCAAAGTATGAGAAGAATATTTTTTTATGCCATGAATGGAATTTTATGATTTCATAGAACATTATTTCCATGAAGTTTCCTTTACAAGTTTTCAAATTTATTTTTAATCAACTTATTTTAGTTTAAAATTGTATACCATGTTATGAAAGGTAAAAATTGTTTTAAGTAGAAAGGATATTTTCCTCAAGAATGGAGTTCAAGTGATTTATCAAAATTATTTTCCATATAAGATAATATAGGGTTCTATTTCTATACCTATTGTTACATTGATTTGATTATGTTATGATGGAATTAATTTTATGATGTCCTTTTATGGATTATGTTATGATGGAATGATGTTTAAGAATCCCATTTTTATTACATGGGTTATGCTATGATTTATGATTTTGTGGCACACATAAGAATGGTTTCATTATGAGATGGGTGAGACCGATATCTCCCTCCAATGCATTGGGTAATGATTTATATCTCATGAGATAGACATGGATGGAACAGAAAGTTAATCCGGTTTTGTAAAGACCCGTAAAATTCAAGGGAAATTTTTTCTTAATTTTCTTTGGAATTTTACAAGAGCGCGGTTTCTGACGGCACCTGATTCCGAGGTCCGGAGTGCCCAGAATCAATTTCCGAAGTTTGGCTCGGGTACGTTCAGTGAACGAACGAGCGGGAATTCCTAACTTTTGATCCGGTGCTCGGAATTGAAATCCGAGGGCACCGATGAACTCGCAGCGCCGATAATTGCTTAGGAACGCCTTTGTCGAAGTTGCGTTTTCCTAAGAGGAGTTGTTTAATTTTGCTTTTTCTGGTTGAAATGAAGAGTAAAATAAATTTGTGAAACAATATTTATTTTATATCTTTTAAGTGGTTAAAACCTTTTGTTGGAAGTTGGGTGGTAACCACCTAAGAGAGGATTAAGGTGAGGAGGGGCCCACCCGAGCCCCACCTTTTCAAATTCCCTAACTCCCCTCTCTCCCTCTTAAAAGCTTGTTAACTTAACATCTAATTAATTACACATGACATGTATAATTAATTAAGTGTTATGTTTTTTTGAATATGAAGTTTTGAATTCCTTGACTTGGTAAATAAAATAAGGAAGAACCTTATTTTATTTGGTTAGTTTTGTTTACTCATCTTGAGAGCTTTTGAGAGCTTTTCTTCCTTATTCAATCTTTGACGAAGAACGCTCAACTTGAAGAAGAACGCTCAATTTGACGAAGAACGCTCAAGCTCCGACGAAGAACGCCGCTCCTCTCTTCTTCGTATTCCGTGTCAACGAGAGGGAACACCGCTTCCTCTTCGGACTCCCTTCGTCGGCATACGAAGATTCGCCAATGACGTATCTCTTCGGACGTACCTCTTCGTCATCGGATTTGACGAACGACTACCGTGACGCCCGACCTCCGTGACGTTGTCTTCCGCGGGATGTTGAAAAATCTTCGAACCTATACCCAAGGTAGGGGTTGTTGTAATTTGTTTATTTATTTATCCTTGTTCGAGGTTCATGCATAACTAACGTAAGGATTTTATGTTGTGTTACCTTTTAACGTGAGGGGGCCGGACCGCATGAACACGGCCGAACCCCCTCCTTCGTTGTTGATGTTTTATATTGCGGTGAATCAAGGTGGCGTGGTGCCGTCGCACCACGCGGATTTTTCGCCGAATCTTAATACGCGACGCCGTCGCGCGCGCGCCATGGAAGAATCATCAAGAACGCGACGTCGTCGCGCCGCGTTGAAGGAAATAAAATGCACGGCGGAGGGGCGCGGTGCCGTCGCACCGCAACAGATGACGAACACCGCGACCGGTTTCGGGACGCGGCGGAACGAGAAGACCGGCGGCCGGGCCGCCGGCATCGGAAGCCGAAAAGGGGACCGGATTTTTCCGGTCCCGTTGGAGAAAACCGGCCGGCAGTTGGCCGGCCGGAAGGTCAAAGGCCGGGGGAAATAAATTCCCCCGGCCAGCTTTAAACCCCCCTCATTTAAGAGGGGGGCGGTTTCCTTGAGGGGGGGGGGGCAGGAGGCCCCCCGGTTTCTTCAAGCCGGCCCTCACGTGGGGGGGGCCGTTTTCTTCAAAGAGCGCGGCATAAGGCCGCGTCTCCTCTCCCATCAAGCGGGGGCTTGATCCCCCCCCCGCGCGCTGCCTCCGTGCGGCGCCAGGCCGCCGCGCCGCTGGCCGGAGGGCCGGGCCGGGTCGGACCCGGTTCGGGTCGACCTGGTTCGGGCCGACCCAGGGGGGGGGGGGGGTCGGGCCGGGTCGGCCCGGACCCGGACCCCCCGTTTCAAATCGGTTTCGGTCTTTTGGACATAACTTGTGCCACGGACCTCCGATCGACGAACCGTCTACGGAAACGCGATCCTTGGATCGAGACGGTCGTTTCGGTATATCGCACTCAAGGTTTCGGAATACTTTGAGTTCGGCCGGGTTGGTTCGTTCACGAAACCAACCGGGCCTTCGGAGCGGAAACACTCATATCTTGAGCTACGGACGTCCGATTGATGTGCCGTCAGCTGTGTTGTGTTCCTCTTAGTGAGACGGATCTTTTGGCATACTCCGCCCGAGGTTTGGACGCAGGTGGAGTATGGTCGGGTTGGTTTTTCCTTAAAAACCATCCGGGCCCCGGAGATGAAAACGCCAATAACTCTCAGACCGGGCGTCCGATCGACGCGCTGTCTGTTGCGTTGAGTTCCTGTTGACGATACGGAACTTTTGGATACATCAACTCTGGACTTTGTGACAGTTGATGTATCATCCTCTCAGCTCGTGGAGCGGACCCTCCGAACGAGCTTGCTGTGTGCGGGAACCCTAGTGCTGGCTGCGACTGTTACTGTGACTACTACTGCTACTACTCCTACTGTGACTGCGACGACGACAGTACAAAGATCCTGTGTGGATTCGACGACGACGACTACAGCACTCGGCGATCCTACGTGGATCAGTGCTACAGGTCCTGTGTGGGCCCGATCCTGTGTGGGTCCGATCCTGTGTGGGTCTTTTCGCTCAGCGGTCCTGTGTGAACCAGCGCCTACAGGTCCTACGTGGGCCCGATACTGTGTGGGTTTTTTGCGGGGGTTAGTTACCTATCGATCCTTCATGGGTCCGACGACTTAGATGGATCAGAGATCATCTTTATCGTCTTTCGAAGAAGTATACCTGTGTGAGCTGAATCCTGCTGCTTTCTTGTGTGGATTGTGTTATGCTATCCTGTGTGGATTACGTTTTGCTTTCCTGTGTGGAATACGTTTACTTTCCTGTGTGGACTGAGTTGTACTTGGGCTCGGAGGTAGGAGCGTATTTGAAATTGATGACTTAGGTATATGTATGGGCATATACCTGAGCAGTGTCGGTTGTTACTTCGTGATTGTACCTTTCTTCGTGGTTTATCCTTTGTGGATTTGAGAGACCTTCAGGGGTCTCGGGGTCCCTACTGAGTAGCTTATACTCACCCCTGCACGGGCTTTGCCCGCACTACGTTGTGTTGGTTGCAGACGACGGACAACGTTGATCTTAGCTGAGGCTTGCAGAGCGGGACGGTACCCGGAGGTGGACCACTGGGCGGGACGTGCTCGGAGCGGACGGCGGGACCCGTGGAGCAGAGGAGCTATCTGTACCCACCCTTCAGGTGGGATTTCCAGTGGACAGCTCGGTGTAGCGGCTTTTACCTTTAAGTTGCTGTTTTCCTTTTCGAGTTGTACTTTACTTTCAGTTTGGGTTTGTATACTGGCCCATTTACTTTTCCGCACTTTCAGTTGTACTCTACTTTTTCTTAGTGTTAACATTCCGCTTGCTTACTCTGTGGTGTTTGTTTACTTTGCAAAGGCAATGCCTTCCCTTTTTACCGGGATTTACGCCTTGGTGCTAGTCGCCAGCCCCTGGCCTATGGAAGGCGGGCTTGGGGTAGTCACGGCACGGACCCTGAGGGCGGGTCATGACAAATTGGTATCAGAGGAGTTCGGTTCTACCGCGAACTATGATCTTTTCTATGTGAAGAAATAATGTTTAGCGTATTGAGTGTGGTTATCAGTCCAGTGTTGGTGCGGCGGCCGACGTATCCGTACACCAGGACCCTGACTTCTGATTTCCGACTTAATGCACGAAAACATTGATTGCGTGTGTGTTTCAAAGTTTTCTTTGTGATTACTTATATCAGCTCACCAGGTATACTGTTCTGACCATGGCGCACCTGTTTCCTTTTCAGGATGGCCCCACGACGGCTGCCAGCTAGGGTTCTGAGATTCGAGCGTGACGACAGCCCACCGAGCGACGAGCCCTCGGTGCAGGGCCCTTTGTCAGCAGTGGCACCGGCGGTAGCTCTACCTGCCGAGCCCCCGATGCTTCCAGCAGCAGCCGCTGACGATGCACGTCGCCTTAGCGCACTGCATGAGTTTCAGCGCCAGCGACCACCCAGGTTTCGCGGGGAGACGGATCCCCAGGCAGTAGAGGACTGGCTGGAGGCAGTGGTACGAGTGTTTAGGCTAGTGAGGACACCAGCAGACCTCATGGTGATCCTCGCTGCGAGACTACTACACGTAGTAGCAGGACGATGGTGCAGCTTGATGCTCCAGGTGCACGATGAGGCATCACTACTTTGGACGGACTTTGAGAGCCTCTTCCGCTCGGAGTTCGTCCCAGCCACCCTTCGTGCGGTGCGTATCCAGGAGCTTCTACAGCTGCGGTAGGGCAGCATGACGGTCGCTCAGTACTCGGCGAGGTTTACCGATCTCTCGCGCTACTCGACCGACATGGTACGAGACCCATTCTTCTGGGCCCGGACCTTCGAGCAGGGTTTGAGACACGAGATCAGGGCATCGCTGATCTCCCTCAGCATACCGACTCAGACAGGAGTACTGGAGTGGGCCCTTCTGATCGAGAGCTTCCTTGCTGAGTCTACACCAGCACAGAGACCCACCGCAGGGCGGCACGTGGCAGAGTCATCTACAGCAGGCAGTCGGCGGATGAATCAGGGGTCCAGACAGACCAGACCTTCGGGCAGACGACCTCAGGACACTGGCTCAGCAGTGCGGGGCACACAGCGCGGAGCCAGTCTTTCGAGAGGCAGACAATGCTACTCGTGCGGCGGGCCGGGCCACATGGCTCGTGACTGCCCGACCCGCCGTGACGAGGAGCAGCAGTCGGTTGAGGGACCACCGAGGCAGAGGCAGATGGTCGACCGTGGCGGTCCACAGGGAGGAGGAGGACGAGGCAGAGGAGCTGGACGAGCAGCCGGTGGTGGGCGACGCTTTGAGGCTCTACCACCACCACCACCAGGAGGTCCACCCCGACCACAGGGAGCTGGCGGGCAGAGACAGGCACAACTCCAGGCAGCAGAGGCCTACGACCACGGCGCACCCGAGATGATTCGAGGTACTATCTGTGTCTATTCCACCCTTGCTGCAGTTCTTATAGACACAGGAGCGAGTCACTCTTTCATAGCCACTGCCCTTGTTCGGAGCTCGGAGATTCCGACAGAGCCGTTGGCTCGATCCTTATGGCTAGAGACTCCTACGGGAGAAGACTCGACGATTACGCACTGGTGCCGGCAGTGTGAGCTTACTCTAGGAGGCGAGAGCTTCGGCTGGGATCTTCTTGTAGCAGCGTCGAGGCCTTACGACGTCATCTTGGGCATGGATTGGCTATCTGTGGTCCATGCACAGATTGACTGTTTTAGGCGCAAGGTGCGATGTGTACGCACCGACGGGATCAGGTTCACCTTCACCGGCGAGAAGGGAGCCTTAGAAGAACAGGATGGACTTCCGCAGAGGAGAGGACATCCCATCACTCATCAGTTGGCTAGCCTTATCCTTGGAGCAGTTGACGTGCGGAGTCCTGGTTTTCCTGCAGTGGTGGATCAGTTTGCGGACGTTTTTCCCGACGACGTTCTAGGGATACCTCCTCGCAGAGAGGTAGACTTTTATATTGAATTGTACCCCGGGACAGCCCCGATATCCACTCCACCATATCGGATGGCCCCCACCGAGCTTCGAGAGCTACGGGTACAGTTGGAGGACTTGCAGGGCAAGGGGTTCATCCGACCCAGTGTTTCACCCTGGGCTTCCCCGATTTTATTCGCCAAGAAGGCGGACGGGAGCTTGCAACTTTGTGTTGACTATCATCGCCTGAACCAGGTGACAGTGAGGAACAAGTATCCGCTACCGAGGATTGATGATCTCTTCGATCAGCTCAAGGGAGCACGGTGGTTCTCGAAGATAGACCTCAGGTCAGGCTATCATCAGCTCAGAGTCAGAGACGAGGATGTGCAGAAGACAGCTTTCAGATGTCGGTATGGCCACTATGAGTTCTTGGTTATGCTTTTCGGCGTAACCAATGCTCCAGCAGTGTTCATGGCCCTCATGAACAGGATCTTTCAGCCATACCTCGATCGGTTTGTCGTGGTCTTCATCGAAGACATTCTGAAGTACTCTACGAATGAGGAGGAGCACGCCTATCACTTGCGAGTTGTACTAGACACACTCCGAGAGCACCAGCTTTATGGTAAGCTCTCGATGTTCTAGTTCTGGATACATGAGGTCCACTTCTTGGGACACGTTATCTCTGAGGCGGGAGTTGCAGTGGATCCCGCGAAGATTGAGGCTGTGTTAGCATGGGAGCCACCCAGGAGCGTGACTGAGGTTCGGAGTTTCTTGGGACTAGCTGGATACTATCAGAGATTCGTGCCAGACTTCTCTAGAGTTGCGGCATCACTCACAGCTTTGACGAAGAAGGGGAAACCCTTCGTGTGGTCTGATAGATGTCAGCAGAGCTTCCAGGAGTTGAGACAGAGATTGACTAGCGCACCTATCTTGAGGTTGCCCGAGGAGGGAGTAGGGTACGTAGTCTACTACGATGCATCAGGGACCGGACTCGGATGTGTTCTGATGCAGGAGCGGGCAGTGATCGCCTATGGATCACGTCAGTTGAGGCCGCATGAGCAGAACTATGCTACCCATGACCTGGAGTTAGCAGCAATGGTCTTCGCTCTGAAGACTTGGCGACACTATCTGATGGGCGAGCGCTTTACAGTCTTTTCCAATCATCAGAGTCTCAGGTATATCTTCTCGCAGAAGGACCTGAACCTGAGACAGCGGCGATGGCTTGAGTTCCTCCAGGACTATGACTTTGAGATAGTCTACACTCCTGGGAAGGGGAACGTAGTAGCTGATGCCCTCAACAGAAGGACGGACATTCAACTACTTGAGGAGGCGACAGAGCAGCTAGCCTCTTTGCAGATATCCTTCGTGGATAGAGATGGAGCAACCTTCCTTCAGTCTCTCACAGTCACTCCTCCACTACTGCAGCGAGTCAGGGAGGCACAGCGTGGGGACGCTGACTGTGAGACACGGCGTGCACTGATATCCTCAGGACAGGCACCTGATGGTTTCTCCCTTGGAGTAGAGCACGACATCCTTTTCAGAGGACGTACCATGGTACCAGTCGCTTTGCGAGAGGAAGTGCTGAGAGAGTTTCACACTTCTCCTTTGGCGGTACATCCTGGAGTGGCGAAGATGTACCGGGACCTCAGACGACAGCACTGGTGGCCGGGCATGAAGAAGGCTGTAGCAGAGTTCGTTTCTCGATGCCTCACCTGCCAGCAGGTGAAGGCAGAGCATCAGGTACCAGAAGGCTTGGTACAGCCCTTGGAGGTTCCGGAGTGGAAGTGGGATGGCATATCTATGGACTTCGTGACTGGTCTTCCACGCACTTCCATAGGTCACGACTCCATCTGGGTGATTGTTGACCGACTCACCAAGTCGGCACACTTCTTACCAATCAGAGAGCAGGGCTCAGTGGAGAGCTTGGGATGTCTCTATGTTCAGGAGATTGTGCGACTCCACGGTGTGCCATCATCTATCATCTCCGATCAAGATGCTCGCTTTACTTCCCGGCTTTGGAAGGGGTTACAGGAGGCGTTCGGGACGCAGCTACGTCTGAGCACAGCCTTTCACCCTCAAACGGATGGTCAGACGGAGAGGACCATTCAGACTCTCGAGGACATGCTCCGCGCATGTGTTCTCGACTTTGGTCGTAGCTGGGAGGACCACCTACCCTTTGTGGAGTTTGCGTACAACAACAGCTACCACTCCACCATCGGGATGGCACCGTACGAGGCGTCGTACGGCCAACCTTGTAGATCAACTTTGTGCTGGACAGACCCTGGAGAGTCAGCACTCGTGGGACCGGAGATGGTCCAGGCCACAACAGAGAAGATCCAGGTCATCCAGGAGCAGATGAGGACAGCTCAGAGCCGGCAGAAGTCATACACTGACAGGAGGCGGAGGCCACTAGAGTTCGAGGATGGCGACCACGTCTTCTTACGGGTCTCACCTCGACGTGGTATTTGGAGATTTGGACGAGGCGGCAAGTTATCTCCGCGCTTCATCGGACCCTTCCAGGTCCTCAGCAGGGTTGGTGAGGTGGCTTATCTCCTGGCTCTACCACCTCAGTTGCACCGGGTGCACGACGCCTTCCACGTGTCTCAGTTGAGGAGATACGTGCACGACCCGACACACATCATTGACCATGGGGAGCTTGACGTTGACGATGAGGCGACTTTCACGGAGGTCCCAGTGGAGATAGAGGATCGAAAGGAGCGGGTCCTGCGTGGGCGATCGATTCCTCTTGTGCGCATCAGATGGCAGCACGGGAATCTCCAGGAGAGCACATGGGAGCGGGAGGCTCAGATGCGTGCTCAGTACCCTCATTTGTTTTCCTAGTTTTTGATGTATCTTTACGGGGACGTAAAGCCCTGAGGTGGGAGTAATGTAAAGACCCATAAAATTCAAGGGAAATTTTTTCTTAATTTTCTTTGGAATTTTACAAGAGCGCAGTTTCTGATGGCACCTGATTCCGAGGTCCGGAGTGCCCGGAATCAATTTCCGAAGTTTGGCTCGGGTACGTTCAGTGAACGAACGAGCGGGAATTCCTAAATTTTGATCTGGTGCTCGGAATTGAAATCCGAGGTCACCGATGAACTCGCAGCGCTGGTAATTGCTTAGGAACGCCTTTGTCGGAGTTGCGTTTGCCTAAGAGGAGTTGTTTAATTTTGCTTTTTCTGGTTGAAATGAAGATTAAAATAAATTTGTGAAACAATATTTATTTTATATCTTTTAAGTGGTTAAAACCTTTTGTTGGAAGTTGGGTGGTAACCACCTAAGAGAGGATTAAGGTGAGGAGGGGCCCACCCAAGCCCCACCTTTTCAAATTCCCTAACTCCCCTCTCTCCCTCTTAAAGGCTTGTTAACTTAACATCTAATTAATTACACATGACATGTATAATTAATTAAGTGTTATGTTTTTTTTGAATTTGAAGTTTTGAATTCCTTGACTTGGTAAATAAAATAAGGAAGAACCTTATTTTATTTGGTTAGTTTTGTTTAGTCATCTTGAGAGATTTTGAGAGCTTTTCTTCCTTCTTCAATCTTTGACGAAGAACGCTCAACTTGACGAAGAACGCTCAATTTGATGAAGAATGCTCAAGCTATGACGAAGAACGCTGCTCCTCTCTTCTTCGTCTTCCGTGTCAATGAGAGGGAATGCCGCTTCCTCTTAGGACTCCCTTCGTCGGCATACGAAGATTCGCCAACGACGTATCTCTTCGGACGTACCTCTTCGTCATCAGATTTGACGAACGACTACCGCAACGCCCGACCTCCGCGACGTTGTCTTCCACGGGACGTTGACAAATCTTCGAACCTATACCCAAGGTAGGGGTTGTTGTAATTTGTTTACTTATTTATCCTTGTTCGAGGTTCATGCATAACTAACATAAGGATTTTATGTTGTGTTACCTTTTAACGTGAGGGGGCCGGACTGCATGAACACGGCCGAACCCCCTCCTTCGTTCTTGATGTTTTATATTGCGGTGAATCAAGGTGGCGTGGTGCCGTCTCACCACGCGGATTTTTCGTCGAATCTTAATACGCGACGCCGTCGCGCGCGCCATGGAAGAATCATCAAGAATGCGACGCCGTCGCGCCGCGTTGAAGGAAATCAAAGGCACGGTGGAGGGGCGCGGTGCCGTCGCACCGCGCCGAACGATGAACACCGTGGCCTGTTCCGGGCCACGGCGGAACGAGAAGACTGGCGGCCGGGCCGCCGGTGTCGGAAGCCGAAAAGGGGACCGGATTTTTCCGGTCTCGTTGGAGAAAACCGGCCGGCAGTTGGCCTGCCGGAAGGTCAAAGGCCGGGGGAAATAAATTCCCCCGGCCAGCTTTAAACCCCCCTCATTTAAGAGGGGGGCGGTTTCCTTGAGGGGGGGGGGCAGGAGGCCCCCCGGTTTCTTCAAGCCGGCCCCCACGTGGGGGGGGCCGTTTTCTTCAAAGGGCGCGGCATAAGGCCGCGTCGCCTCTCCAATCAAGCGGGGGCTTGATCCCCCCCGCGCGCTGCCTCCGTGCAGCGCCAGGCCGTCGCGCCGCCGCGCCGCCGGCCGGCCGGCCGGGCCGGGTCGGACCCGGGTCGGGTCGACCCGGTTCAGGCCGACCCAGGGGGGGTCAGGCCGGGTCGGCCCGGACCCGGACCCCCCGTTTCGAATCGGTTTTGGTCTTTTGGCCATAACTTGAGCCACGGACCTCCGATCGACGAACCGTCTGCGGCAACGCGATCCTTGGATCGAGACGGTCGTTTCAGTATATCGCACTCAAGGTTTCAGAATACTTTGAGTTCGGCCGGGTTGGTTCGTTCACGAAACCAACCGGGCCTTCGGAGCGGAAACGCTCATATCTTGAGCTATGAACGTCCGATTGACGTGCCGTCAGCTGTGTTGTGTTCCTCTTAGTGAGACGGATCTTTTGGCATACTCCGCCCGAGGTTTGGACGCAGGTGGAGTACGGTCGGGTTGGTTTTTCCTTAAAAACCAACCGGGCCCCGGAGACGAAAACGCCAATAACTCTCAGACCGGGCGTCCGATCGACGCGCCGTCTGTTGCGTTGAGTTCTTGTTGACGATACAGAACTTTTGGATACATCAACTCTGGACTTTGTGACAGTTGATGTATCAGCCTCTCAGCTCGTGGAGCGGACCCTCCGAACGAGCTTGCTGTGTGCGGGAACCCTAGTGCTAGCCGCGACTGTTACTATGACTACTACTGCTACTACTCCTACTGTGACTGCGACGACGACAGTACAGAGATCCTGTGTGGATTCGACGACGACGACTACAACACTCGGCGATCCTACGTGGATCAGTGCTACAGGTCCTGTGTGGGCCCGATCCTGTGTGGGTCCGATCCTGTGTGGGTCTTTGCGCTCAGCGGTCCTGTGTGAACCAACGCCTACAAGTCCTACGTGGGCCCAATCCTGTGTTGGTCTTTTGCGGGGGTTAGTTACCTATCGATCCTTCGTGGGTCCGACGACTTAGATGGATCAGAGATCATCTTTATCGTCTTTCGAAGAAGTATACCTGTGTGAGCTGAATCCTGCTGCTTTCCTGTGCGGATTGTGTTATGCTATCCTGTGTGGATTACGTTTGGATTTCCTGTGTGGATACGTTTACTTTCCTGTGTGGACTGAGTTGTACTTGGGCTCGGAGGTTGGAGCGTATTTGAAATTGATGACTTAGGTATATGTATGGGCATATACTTAAGCAGTGTCGGTTGTTACTTCGTGATTGTACCTTTCTTCGTGGTTTATCCTTTGTGGATTTGAGAGACCTTCAGGGGTCTCGGGGTCCCTACTGAGTAGCTTATACTCACCCCTGCACGGGCTTTTCCCGCACTACGTTGTGTTGGTTGCAGACGACGGACAGCGTTGATCTTAGCTGAGGCTTGCAGAGCGGGACGGTACCCGGAGGTGGACCACTGGGCGGGACGTGCTCGGAGCGGACGGCGGGACCCGTGGAGCAGAGGAGCTATCTGTACCCACCCTTCAGGTGGGATTTCCAGTGGACAGCTCGGTGTAGCGGCTTTTACCTTTCAGTTGCTGTTTTCCTTTTCGAGTTGTACTTTACTTTCCGTTTGGGTTTGTATACTGGCCCATTTACTTTTCCGCACTTTCAGTTGTACTCTACTTTTGCTTAGTGTTTACTTTCCGCTTGCTTACTCTGTGGTGTTTGTTTATTTTGCAAAGGCAATGCCTTCCCTTTTTACCGGGATTTACACCTTGGTGCTAGTCGCCAGCCCCTGGCCTATGGAAGGCGGGCTTGGGGTAGTCACGGCACGGACCCCGAGGGCGGGTCGTGACAGGTTTAGTGATACAAGACTGAAATGAGGAGTGAACTCAGTTCAGAAATGGACTTTGTCCGCTAGGATAGTCTTGGAAATAAGTCTTGACTACTACGAAATGATTCTCTATGATTATGTGTGCATGCCATAAAGTTTCATGTTTTATGTTAAGATTATTTGGATTAAATTTCACTATTATGATTGATCCCATGTCATGATATTATGATCTCTATTGCAGGATAAGATTTTCAAAATGTTATGTTATTATGAATATGATATGATTGATATTTTCTTTGTTTACCCTTAATGAACATTTGAGATCACCATATTGTATGTTTTCTTTTCCCCATTATATAAAGATTGGTTTTAGGTAAGAGAAAAAAGGAATATCTTTATGGGAGATTTTGGGGATTTTTCACCATGATTAGAAGATTATTTTTTCGAGTTTCCAAAGACACTAAACTATTAAGGTCCTTGTGTGTTTGTTTTTGTTATGTATTAAGTATTCTGCAAAAGGAATGTAATTTCCTTGTATTTAATGTATGGGTAGTTATAACACTGATCATTAAATTTATAGTACACGATTTAATTAAAATGTAATTAACTTGTTTATATCGGTCTTGTGTATTAAATTAAGAGGTAATTCATTATTATCATTATTATATTTATTTTCCATAAACATAGGATGTGGATAATGGTAAGGGTTATATTGAGCATGAAGGTATCACACTTTCTTATATTGGTGTTGAGAATGGTGTCTCACACCATTGACCCCATTTAGATAGTGGGCATGATGTACAAATCCCCTAATTTATTGTTGACACGACGACACACTCAATATTGTTATAGTGTTGACATGAATAAATACTCACCATATCGAGTAATAAACAATATATATCCCACCCATTGGGAGATGTAGGGAATTTAACTTTTGGTGGAACTTATAGGATCATTTAGATAGGTTATGAACGATTGACGCCCCAGTCCAGCCGACACTAAGTATTTCAGGTATATGGACACTAACATCCATACGTAAATGAACCATATAAGTGGATCAAATATATAAATAATATATATATATATACATTATTTATATATATAGTTACTGATCACTATCTTTTCGATCAAGAGATGAAATAGTAGAGTCTCCATGTGTACCTCTGAAACATGAGTGAGATTTTTTTTATTATTTTAGTTTTCATTATTATTATTTATACATGAAAACTAATTTAATTTATATTCACAAACTATATTTATTTGTACAAATAATGGGTGGTGTCCTACTGGGATTTTATCTCACACCCTACTTAGACGACCATTACACTGGGGTACTCGAGCATATCTCTTGTTCTCGGGACCATATGTTATTGTTTTTGTGGGTTTTCATAGAAATTGGAGTTAGTACAAGAGGATTTATCTAGAGCTCAGGGTGCTCATAGAGATATCCCTTCATACATTCCAATTATTTTCTTTATTCTTGTATTTCACTATACCATGTTTTCTTTTATATGATTATTATTTTAGTTATGTACCATCATCTGGACATGCATTAATTGTCATATATTAGAATTGGAAATCTTATATACTTTGTTTTTATTATTCGTCCACTTCTATATATTTATTTTATTTATGATTCTCTTTTATCTACTGTTTAATCTCTAGTATCACGATATTTAACATGATTATGATGGTTGGTCTCCACACTATCACCTCTTTAGACACTTGCTGCTAGTCACCAGCCTTTAGAATATGGGAACGCGTGCTTGAGTCCATGGGACCCACTAGTCTGGCAACCAGTTTAGTTGTCATTTGGGCTAGGATGTTACAATTAAAGGGATAACTCATAAATGACATATATTTTTAAACCTTAAAATTTATATGTATCAATCTAAATAATCCCTAAAATATTTATTAACGTAATGTCTATTGTGTATTTTGGTTCCATTTACAATTATATGTAAAGGGTGTATGAATATACCAATGTATACCCCCTAAACTTTTCAAAATAGGTGTTCATTAAGGCATCTTTAACATGAACCAAGTGATGATCGAGTCTAGCTCAATGTACCCTTTTCGAGGTTATTATCCCCAGGTATAACTATTCTAGAGACACATCAACTTTTAATATCCAATAATGGATGTGTTTTCTCAGAAAATTCTTAGAATATATATTACCAAAATTTAGGGATGTTATCTTATTTTTAGTATTATACCTCTTGATTTCACTAGATTTTTTCCCCTAATCCCCAAAAATAACTAGACTTCTCTATTCTACTAACTATGACAACCCAAGTCATTCATACACTTTTTTTTAAGAATTTACTGCATAAATATGCACATAATACATACCTGGAAGATCATAATACGTAAAGTATTTTCTTAATTAGGTACATATCATAAAAACATGAAACACAAATAAATATAAATAAAACAAATTCCATAGAATGCCCTAAAATTTCCTTCATCATCTAAAACAACAATGGATAACCTGGGGATGTACATAATAAATGTGTGAGATAGAAATACCACTAAGAAAATTATGAAAGGAAAAAATGAAGAAATTAAAACATTTGAGTCAATAATAATTTCAAGGTAACATAACAGGGGTGATAATAATTAAATTAAAAAAATACAGAAGGATATAAGATGATACTATAATGAAAAAATGGGAATGTGAAAACAATATAAAATGTGACATAAAAAGCATAAGTCAAGTCTAACCATCAAGAAATAATAACATATTATTCTTAGTATAACCTCGCAAGAACCATTAAGGTAATCACACGAGATAGAAAAAATTTCCCAACGCATTGGAGGGATATATAATTCTTGGACCACTTTCCACATTCATATCATATACATGCATAATTGTTCCACATATATCACACAAAATAAGAATATCTTTCATCACTTTAAATCCTACTATTAAGGATTTTTGGATATATAAATCAATTTACCCAATCAATAAAGGATAGACAAACCATGGTGAAACCCCTTGTGTGTAAATTCAGATGGTTCTTAATTACACAAATGTTTTTCTTGGAAAAATAAAAAGCTAATTTCAGAAACATAGAATGGGTACATTAATATTCATGAAAGGGTTTAATGGGAGTGAAATAATTATATCATAAATTTGAAATTATATTTAATTTAATAGGGTTGTATAAAAACAAATCCAATTATGAAAAATTTGGAATCAATAGGCAGAATAGAAATAATTTTCCTGAATAAAGTGGAGAATGAGATGATCCCGTACCTTGAGAGGGTGCTTCTAGAAGCATATAAAGAGACTATTATAAGATTTGGTGCACCATAAGATGGATATAGAGAGGTAATGGTAGAGTAACGTCATGATACCAAGGCTTTGAGTGAAGAGGATAGGGTGAACGGGTGGGTATTATACAAAAGTATACAGAGTTAAATATTAATTTCAAAACAATTTTTTGATTATATATGATAAAATTAAAAAATATATATATTCCTAAAATCTTAACAATTTATTCTTCCAAATAGATGTATTTTTAATGATTTTATAAATAAAATAATCTGAATCCTTAAAATAATACACTTGGTGATGTGGTGATTATTAATGTTTATAAGTAGTTGATTTTAATTCCTTAAAAATTAAAATAGTTTTTTTCGGATTCATTAAGGGTTTATATATTTAATTAAATAACATAAGAAATAAATTATTTAAAAGTTAAAACATAATTTTGGCCTTTTATCCCATTTATATTATTTATTAATTAATTTTTGGTATTTTACTAAATCATAATAAAACCCATAAATTTATATCATTTTAAATTTTTACCTAAAAGTCAAACTATTTAAAAAAATTATAAAAAACTTAATATTGGATAGTTTAAAAGTGATGATTTAAAAAATACTATTTTTTATCAAAATAATTCTCTAAATATGAAAATTTACACATCTAAATCAAAAAACCTAATTTCTTGAGAAATATGGATTTTTACAATGATAATATTTTCTAACCCTTATAAAAATTAATTTTTCATTACAATATTATCTTATCTTGTTTACATAAATTTTATAAGAATAATAGTATAAAAAAATTATATGAATAATTATTAAATTCATTAAAAAGGTTTTCTGGATTGAAACAATATATTTTCCAAAAAATAAAATTAGTTTTTCCTCATATCAAAATTTAATTTTTTATCATACTCATTATTTATTCATTTATAATGTACGAATAAAAGGGATAAATATAATAAATATTTTACTAAAAATAAAAATATATAATTTCATACAGTTAAGGTCAAGATAAAAGAACATTTTTATGTCGGTGTATTCACTAAGTGGAGGTTGTGTGATGGGGACACATTTTTGAAATGGTTAAGTGAACATGGTTTGGGTCATGATCTCAATAAGCCCGAACATAAACCACAAATAGTTTTTCTCATACTTCATTTGTTAAAACATATATTGGGCTTGTTTGACAGAAAATCCATGTGACTCAATCTTCCTTGAAAGCTTCCTTAAATGGGATTCATAGGGTACGATCAAACTAGTTGAGGCATTCACATCATTTTTATGTGTCAATGGGATTCATCATAACACTTCATATATATTAATCGTATTGATCACTATAAAACTGCTATATTATCAACTATTATTATTCATTAATGGTCTTTGTAATCTGACTGGATATCACTTATAACAGTCCAAAATAACCATTGTAGTTCATTTATTTTCTATAATTTCATTTCTAATTAAGTCACCTACTTATTCAAAGAGGTATTTCCATTTCTAGATGTCAAGGTGGTTACATATTTTTTATAAAAGGGTTTCATAAATTTCTAATCAAAAATTATATACAAATAATTTCATGTGAGTCATGTTATTAATAAAAACATCATTTTTAACTATTCACCTAAAAATATATCATTTTTGAAAAATCCAAAAAATTATAATACTAAGATACTTAAAAATTTAGAGATTAAGTAATGAATTTTCTTTTATAAATTAAATTTATAATTTACATAAATTATGTTTTAAATGAAAATATAAAATATAATAAAAAATTATTTTTTAGAAAAAGTAATGATTTTAAACATTAAGTATTCATGATATTATTTTATAAAAAAATTTAAATAATACTAATATATTAGTCTATATATAAAAATACTTTAAAAATACTCAATTTAATTTATCATTATCAAATATATAACATCATAATGAATTATTTTTTAAACAATATTACTTTTATTTTAAATAATCTTTAACAAATAGAATTAATTATTTATTATTATAAAATTTTCATTTCACTAATCCATTGATATTGATATATTTAATTGTAATTTATAAGTAATTCATATCATACATTAAGTATAATAAGTATAATATGTAATACACACACACACACATATATATATATATATATGATATTTTAAAAATTTATTTTTATTTCATTATTTATTATTTGATATTTTTAATTTTTTACTAATAATAAAAATCTTCTGTATACCAGTTGGATGAATTTATATCAAACATCCATATTTATAATGGCCAAATTTTAATTCTATGTATTGCATTAATAAACTCCTTCATTCCATTCATACTTCTTAAGACACACTTCTCATTTCAATAGTTTTCATTTTAGATCTCATAATATGACTTCTTTATTAATGATTTTGTTCATCACTTAAGATTCTCATTGGATATTTATGATTATAAAGGGTCAAGATAGTCCAAGGGATATCATTGGGTGTATGATTTTATTATTATATTTTTATTGTCCCTTATTGATTTATTCACTTTTAAAGAAATAAATAATCCATAGTGAGTAATGATCGATGTTGCATAATACATAGTTTAATATGATTTTTTAATGTTTTTATATGAAAGAATAAAGCTGTGATAGTTTAATTCCATTCCAATATAGCTTATTACCTAATATAATTAAATTCAATTTTAAAAGTAGACAAAAATGGTTTTAATTATAGACATGGAGTTTTCGGAAAGAATATTTTTCCTAAAAACCTGGGGTATTACATACCCCTCAATAAGTTTCACCATCAAAGTTTTGATAATAACATACTATTAACAGTACTCAAGGGTATCAGAATATAATTGTAACATGGGATATAATTTTGATAAGATGACAAAATTTCTATCTTAGAAATTTATTGGAACCATATTATTTCCCCTGTAAATGGTGCATAATAAGATTCTAAACCATTTATTCCAAATATGCCTCTATCACTAAATCATAGGTGTTTCTAGAGATATACCATCAATAACATCATTTTAAAAATCCTGTTTCAAATAAAATATTAAAACCAAAATTGTTTTGATAATATGAAATATAATTAGAGTTAATGGTCAAGGGAAAATGAAATCTAAATCCTAAAATGTATTCTACAATTAAACGTTTATTTCAACCTATGATACATTCATGTAAATTATTCCACCCTTGGTTCATACAACAACTCCCTTAGTTCAACATATATATCTTTATATTATATTCTACCTTTTTTATTGGATTAATTCCTTAGGAAATTAACATATAAATCCTTTATAATGGATTGTAAATAGAATGAGAATAACAAAAGTATGTCCCTAGAGAGATTCAATCTAGCTATATTGTCTTAGGCTCACTCATCATGAACCAGAGTGAAGATTGAATTGATACTCAACCATCATTTTTTGTTTTATAACCCCTAGGTGTTTCTGTTCCACAACCGGATGAATATTCATGTATCCATATTGTGATTTTATTTCTCGGAGGACCTCAACCTCTATTCTCTAAAAAAAATGTCAGGATGATTTCCTTTAAAAATACTCATCCCTTAGATTTCTCCCAATGGGTTTCACTAATGTTCTCTTATATCAATAAATAAAATATTTAATATTAAATCAACTAATAGAATGGGTTATCTATATAATCAAAATAAAAATCAACCTTAACTTGTCACCTATTAATGAAATTTACATACACAGCCAATAACATCATAATCTAAAAATTTATCTAAATTATCCTCCGATACCAACCATGAATCCCCAGACCGAGGCTCCAGGAAAATGATGTGAAAAAATTATCTATATTATGTATTTATAATGAACCTAATCAACCCATTTTTGTCCATTAATAACTAAAATATTACCAATAAATACATTCCCTCTTACATTTCTAGGATCATTTGTGTTTAGATCTTTATAAAATTAGGGAAACTCATTAACTAAAGGCATGAATAATATAGGAGGAAATAAATAATAATTTAACAATAAAATATAATTGATCACGTGATATTGAATCAAATCCATGGATTACCTAAAAAATATAATTAATCACATGGATAATAATTAAAAAATTCATGGTGATGGAATTCCAAATTCTAAACATCTTGATCTTTACCATAAAGTTCTAATACAAGACATTATTCTTTTCATTAAGTCCAATTATGAGACATCACTCTAGTCCTCAAGGTTTCAATGAAGTTATCATGGTTAAATTTGGTAGGCACACAATAGTCAAACAACCATTTTTTCTCATGAGACCACCTGATGCATCGAGGGGTTATATAATTCCAAACACAACTCATCCCTTTATTATGTCCAATAAATTTACCATATTAAAATATGAATTTCAATAAAATAAATATTCCAATTGATTCCAAAATTAATAAAAATCAGTATTGGGGTACAACAATATGAAACATCAATAAATTCTTACTCAATAAATGGAATAACAAGGACATATTATAGCCTGATAAAGATATATGATGGTTAAATAACACATATCCCAAGTTTAACACATCAAATTTCAAAGGAGTTTTATGATGATTAAAACACCTTATAAAGAGAAAAAAATAAATAAAACACTCAAACACATGAACATAGAGATAATAAAGATATAATATTTCATGTAGGAGATATATAAACCATAAAAAATAATGTACTATAATAACTCTGAAAATGTATGAAATAAATAAATTTTGAGACGAATCCCACACGACATTAAAAAATATTGAATATAACACCCATAAAATAGTAAAAATGATGTAAAATATTTAATATCATTAATTTAAATATAATCATGATATAAAAAATGTAATTTTAATTCATTACACTATAAATGGGAACTTGGTTTATATTAGGAAACATGTCATAAGGAAATAAAAAATTGAGAAAAATAAATCTTATGGTAATGGTGACATAATTATAGAAAAACATAATAAGGTTACCCTAAAATGGGTATTAAAATATCCCAAAATTAAAAATATTATACATACCCAAAGGAAAAGTCATAAGTGAATAAACAATAAAAATAAATAATGGTGTGCAATATCAACCTTGTCTCATGGAATTAAAAATTTAGAAAATAACCCTTACCTTAATTCATGACTACTAGAAATTCAATATAAAATCTCATATAACAAATATAACAGTATTTATAAATAATTTCAGAAAAATTTTCATCAATATTTCTTTCTATACTCTAAATTTATAACCATTAATTACAAATATATTATTCACTTATAGTTCATTTTCATCCTCGGGTTCAAGAACTCAAATATCATGATTCGTACTAGTTTTGTAGTGGATTTTTTTATTAATTTTCGTTAAAAACATTTCATCATTCCATGATTAATCAACAAAATAGAATAATTGGTTTTCAATGATTCATCTTGTCCCATTTTAATTTTGTAAATGACAAAGTTATGGTTTGTGAAAATAGAAATTGGGAATAACTAGTTTCATCCTATTTAATGACCAAAATTTTATATGTTAATAAATATATCGAACATAAACAATCCCTTTAAAAAATACTTAAAAACAACTTAAATAAATTATTACTATATAATATTCCTTGAACATTCATAATATAATTATTATAAAATCCAGTAAAATCGGCCCAAACATGAGCATTTTATAATGATTTTTGAGTACTGAATTATTTTTATATAATGATAATATAATTTATAAATAATAATAATAATGATATAATATAATGTATTTTCATTAAATTCTATCCTATAATCATCCATGATATTTGGTTATGAAAAATGAAATTCATCGTTCATGGAGGTGATAGTCGATATGTATGCATGATTATCATTTCCATTTTTAATGAATGTGATGGAATGGTGGTACATAATAAATTATCATTTAATAATAACATTTCATACACTAGAATCACATTAACTTATGAAATATATCCTTGATACTACTCGTAGTAGGAAATTATGAAAAAAAGACCAAATTGCTTCGTGGAGGTGGAAGTCCACACGTACGCATGATCGATCATGTTTTGTTTTATTAGTTAATGTAAAGACTTAATAATTGCTGATGGAATAATATAATAATATTTAACTAAATTATAAATTAATATTTCATTATATTAGGGTCTATATAAAAGCTTTCTATGAGGAACATTGTTTAAAAGAGACTAAGGAGTAAGAAATACTAACACTGATAACTTCCCATTTCTCTGAAAAATATCATTTAAAATGGTTGCCTTAAGATAAATAATTGATACTATTGGAATATTGAAGAGTAATGAGATTAATATAGGATAAAAATGGAATATTATTAGGTATAAATTGAATGTAATTAGAGTATAATGAATTGATGTATGTGTTCCCATTTTATAAGTAAATATAAGTGTAATTTTGGAAGTACACTTTACATTTCAATAATGGAATGTCACTATTCAAGGTTCAAATAAGCTAAACGAAGAAAATGATGGAATTTGGGTTGAGATAAAGTCTATAAATAATCTTAAATTATTTTTAACACATTTTTTAAACATGTTTCAAGTCATTTACAACTAGATTTTTACACTTTAGAATTTTAGTTTTTTACCTTGGTAACTAGTTTTTACCCGGCTTTATTATATTTTATGCCAAAAAATAAAATTTTCCTTATTACATAATATTAAAATTATAATTTTTAATTAAAAATAAATTTCATTATATTCACATTATAAAAGTTATGATACATTATTTTAATGTAATAAATGTATTAAAAATAATTAGAGTTAATCCTATATGAAAAATGGGGGTTCAAAACCCATTGGGTAGAGGTTACTGTAGTAGTACTATAGAGTTACTATAGCAGTGGATGCACAATAGCATTGGCAGGCACTGTAGTGGTAGTGGACACTATAGCAGTGGTATGTACTGTGTGGGTACTATAACATGGAGGTAATATAGTATTACCATTTTCAAAATGGGTCTTTGGCTAAAAAACATTGGTCCTACAGGGCATGTTATGGACAACATACCGACTAGGCCATCAGGCTATTTAATGGGTCTCCCTCTACCAAGTCAAAACAAATCATTTATTTTCATTAATAATAAAAATTATGCTTCGGCCCCAACCTTTTAAAAAAATGTTCTAAAATAACAAATATATTTTGGTAAAATAAAATCAAACTTCTTAAATCCATAATTTATATTATAAAAAATTATTTTTTATAGAATATGTTTTCAAAAATTTATAATTCATACATATATTAAAATAATATTACAAAATCCTTGGGATATGTAACAATGGTATTTTGCACCATTCGCGTAAAATCAATTATTTCTGAAAAAATCATAAACTATTCATAAAAAAATAATTTTTGAAATATATTAAATAAATAATTTAATTATTAAAATTAAAATTATAAAATATATAAATATTACTTTAAATAAAGATTCTATATATAAATAAAAATTCATTTTATTGAAAAAATAACATTTTTTAACATTAAGTCTTTTTATATAATTTATCTTAAATTTATAATTTAAACAATATTAGTATATAAATTCATATATAGATATATTTTAGATAAATTTAATTCATTTGATTACAATAAAATATATAAATTTAAAAAAAAATCCTAAAAATATTATATTTATATTAAATAATCATTACTAAATATCATTAATTATTTATTATCCTAAAAACATTAACATTACTAATCTATTAATAATCATATCTTTATTTTTAATTTATAAATATATCATATCATAATTTTATAATAATCCTATTTTTACATAATTCATATATATATATATATATAAACTTATTTATAATATTTTCATATTATATTTTTATTTAATTATTTATTAATCATGAATTATTTTTTAAAAAAATTACAATAAATAATTTTAAGGGAATGGATTCTATTAGCCCTTTACCTTGTTGGTATTGGGTATTAGAGGTTCCCAAATGAGGATCGAGGTGGATATTGGTTCTTGGAAGGTTGTTACTACCATTGTTTTCATGACTGCAACATGGAGGATTATGTTGTGTTGTAAGCATGGTTGTTGTAGTGTTGAGATTTCAACTATGGTGTAGGGTATTGGGAGAATGATTTTAGAGTAACTATCATAATTAGAATAGATATGGAATAAAGAAAGGATACGAAATATCCTCCCTTCTTATAGAATGAGTTATGCCACATGGTGGACTCGACCACACCATAGTCCCTCCTTAAGTTTATCGGAACTACGGTGTGTAGAGAGTTGTGTGCATTTGACTTGGGTTTGAACAAGAAGGTCATGGCATAGTCACTTACATTACACTGTATTATTTCTTGTATTAGTCAATCCTATGGTTTGGTGACTAATTTTGTTTCATAGTGATGTGTTTTACGTAATTCCTATAAATACCCTGAACCCACTTTTCTCCCCACTTTTCTCTCGAACCCTAAATTTATAATAGATTTTTTGAATTCCTTTAAACACATTTTCAATCGAATTCAATTTGCGATGAATCATGTTCGATCTATGGTGATATGGGTTGAGTTCAACCTATTTTCTTGGGATTTTATCTATTTAATCTCACTTCATCTTGTATAATATCATCATACTATAAAATTTTATCTCCATTATTCTAAATAAGATTATTTTTCCTGTTCATTTTTTGTGGTTTTGGTGAAACATTCCTTAATGTTTATGGATTCTTTGAGGTAGAGGCAAATGGAAATCCATGTTTTCATTCTTCTCACATCAATGAATGTTAAAATCCTATTGGTAGGTGATTCATTATCTCAAATTTTTATATTAAATGTAATAACAATGATACCATTCTTTATCACTTTTGGTGGATGTTTAGTTAACCTAAAGAAATATTAAACTAGATTAATAAAAGAAATGGATGATGGTAATAGGGATACCATGTGTTCTCCTTCTATGATGAAATTTTTCCTCTTGTTTTAACTGACATGGCACTACATATTTTTATTCATTGTTTATCATTTTTATGCTTGGATTAGCATGCTAATACGATGGAAAATGGTTAAATAATATAAATAATGTAATGATTTGGATATCCAAATTACTTAATTGGCATGATTAATAAATATGTTAATTATTTTAATTTGATTTAAATCAAATGATGATTGATGAATGTTCACTGGATTTTTTTCTTTTCATGTTTTAAATAAATTGGATAAATAAAATGACTCTGGAATTTTATAATGATGATAATTATAAAAAAGTCATGATAATGAGTTGTTATTCCCAATGTATAATGAAATTGTAAATTATGCTTCAAAGCATGGTTTAGTGATTGAAAATTTTGTTATAGTCAATTAATTAATCTCATCAAAGTTTTAACCTATGATAATTAAAATTTTTAATTCCAGATGGAATGAAAAATAGTTATTTATTAACGATAAATGTTTGGGAATGAGTATGATTGTTTTATTTTAAAAGAAAAATACTTATACTTAGGTAAAAGTGATCTTATTTTCATGTGATGTCTAAAATCTTTATTTTAGATCCAAGACTTTTTTTTAAATCTATTATTTTTTTATTCTTTAATTATTTTTGTATATGTGAGACTTATTATACAATGTGATGTGAGTTTGGGATGGATGATGCGTTGATGAGATATGGGTTTGGATGCATGGAGTTTCTGGCATCAGTGATGCATATGACATCATGATGTATGGGGATCTTCATGATGTAATCAGGGATATAACAATGTTTTATTGAATTAATTAAATTTGGGGTTACCTATTATTGTGATACTATAATGATTATTCCTTGTTTTTAATCTTTTGAAAGGTCATATGATCATGTTCTTGTTTTAGAGAATTCATTATCCCACTGCTTGAGATAAATACATGTTCTTGGTTATAAAACTCTTATATGGTTTCTTATAATGTGTCCTAGACTACAAGGAATTATGGAATTGTTAAAGAATAATTATTTTTTAACCCATGTGTTTGGTGCTTGTTGGAATTTAAATGTTGATTATTTTGACATTTGTGCACCTGATTGAGCTATGCCAGGAGGGCGTGGACTTTTTTTGGTGTGTAATGAATTATGAAATAAAATATTTTTAATTAATTATTAATTATTTAATTAATTTAGAGTTCAATTATAATATTGAAATAAGTAATATATTCTAAGCCTTGCTAAATATTTTTGGGCTATAAGATATCCTACACTTAGCGATGGAAGCATGATGTTCGAGAGATGATAACTGTAATAGAGCCCCATACTATTTTAATGAACATAGTGTGGTTGTGAAATATTTTATATCATATGTGTTTTTTTATTCTATGTACCACCTTATCCATGTCAGTATGGAAACAGACACCTGGTAGACTTTGGGTTGGCCTTTTCCTCAACAACCACGTTCGTGAGGGATAGATGGTTGACTACACCCTCTAACCCCACTCAATTATCCTTATAGTATTGCATATTGGTTTGTGTGGTTCTTATATTTTCTTTATATGTGTATAGAGAACTATAATGGCTTTTTTGTTATTCCATAGACATGTATATCCCATTATAGTATCATTACGATTATTATGGGTATCTCATGTGTGGGATATGATGGATTGAGGTACATTAATCTACGTATGGGTTGTGATGGATTGAGGTAAAATACGTGATGTGTAATACACGACATACAAGCTATGGTGTCTACTGAAAACTACTCAATTACTATAAGTATATTTGTACGGGGTGATGAGATGATGTCCGGAACGAGATTCATGTTATGATACTTCCCCATGTTTCCTTCGAACTAGATTCATTTAGAGATAAATAGATAAGTACTTACAATTTTGGGGTAGAGAAGAAAAATAGGTGGGAAACTATAGCGGGGTAACCTTATTTAATTAATCTAATATATGATCTCTTGTATTCAATAATTGTTTATAGATTACCATGGTGAGGTTGGGAAATTATTATTCATTTTTAACTGATGAGTTAGTTTCACCTTTTGTTCAATAATCATTAGCTTTCTTTCTTTATCTTTTCTAAAGGAGGCTCTAGGAGGGTCTTACTGAGTATACCTATTTTTCTCAGCCTACATATATATAAATGATTTTTCATTCAACATGATAATTTCTTAGATTGTTCTTGATGTTACTACCTCATGGTTTTCCACGATTTATTTAGTATTCATGGTCATTGTGGAGTTCATATTCTGCTTCATGTAGTTTCTTTTAAATTGTATTAGTTTAACATTACATGTATGAACATGGGGTTTCATTACCTTTTTAAATAGTAATTGATTGGAATATATTTCTTATCTATCATACCTTATATTCATTTATATTATTATAATTATTATTTGAATCTATATAATACACATGGTTTTTGACAACAACCTATGGCCCCTTAGTGGTAGGATTTGATCATCATTATCACCCTTCTCCCACTACTGGCCTAAGAGGGGTAAACATGGGGAAGGGGGACATGAATAATTGTTATAAATTTCCTAGGTTGATGGATAATATGGAGTTTGGATTTATGCATAAGTGAGACACCATTGGTTGGTAACAAAAATATTTCATCTAAGATTAGTAATAAGTATAAAAAAGGGAGACCAGTTAATACATGAGTATTTGGGATCCCAAAGATCGAACTCATATACCTTTATTTTTACTAATAAATCTAATTATAGCGAGACATGGTGTATATTAGAGATTTATGAATGGATAATTCGTCAATATTCTTTTCATCCGTGTTTGATATACATAGACCTTGGGATTATGTTTAATATTAAATAATTATTTTATTTTTTCATTTTAAATATTATATATTCTATGTTCAAGAGTCTCTAACTATTCGTTATTATTGAATATATGGATCTAGGTATATGTCCTTATCAAGTACATGCCAAATACATTCTATAGATATTCCGTAAGATCATTTTATATTAGAGTTTTAAGACGATGACACTTAGAGGTTCACACTCAAATAGTTTTTGTTATAGTGTATATAGAAGTAAGAGGATTCTATTTTGAAGTTAGGACATGAGAATGGTTAGAATGGGTTTAGATATATTTTAGATCAATATATTCTTGGAATTATCATTGGATCTAATTATCTAGGACAATTATGTATAGATGGGTGATGTAGTGGTGGATCTTATTCTCTAAAGATCTCAAGGAGCCAGAGGTCTTGAGGGACATGTTTAGGGACCTTCTATATGAAGAGATTATTTCTTCGTTTGTGATAGTGTCTTCTATATGGGATGTACATAACATTTTTCATGGGAGTATAATAATTTTGCGGATAAAGATCCATTTATGGGACTTTATCCATTATTGAGTGAACCCATTAATAGATGAGGATTCTATGGTGAGATATTTTGAGGAGGCTTCGCATCAAATGATTCAGCACTAGGTTACCTAGTTTATGTTGTCAGCATATCTTAGGATCAAATAAATATTATATTTAATTGGAAGGTTGATGGATATAAATGGATCATCATGAAATGGGAATGTACATGCCTCTCCATAATGTATATATGCGGCATGGGGTTTCCATTTTCCTTTAGAAATGTTTGATATGGTTATCTATGAGTTTCGTATCTATCCATGATGGTCCATCCAGACATGAAAAATTTGTATGAGTCTCTTATAGGTTAGTTTTGGTTTCATGGGTTGAAGTGTTCTATTGTAGAGTTTGTGTCTCAATGCATAGTCTGTTAGATAGTGAAGTTCAAGCACTATGTCCCCATTTCTTTTCTCTAGACATTAGATGTTTCTCATTAGAAGTGGGGAAAATTATAATTGGACTTAATTAATATTTTTCCAAGACCCCAATGAGGATTTTATTCTATAAGTATGATGTAGGATTTATTGGAAATTATATTTGACTTCATAGTGATTATGTAGTCAAACTCAGAGGATGTTTCTTTCCATGACGTACCTCAGGGATATAGTGGGACTCCACGGAGCCCCAAGGAATACCATCTCCAAATGTGATCCTCATTTTAAAGACAGGGTGTAGAGAGATCTTCAACATGATTTTCTATATCAATTGTACTATATAACATATTTTTATCTACATATAGGTGACTATACATATCAGACTATCCAAAATAATGAGTACATGTTTTGAACCAGTGTACTAGATTTTGGGGGCTCCTCGATGAGAAAAATAACCTTGGTTGAGGTAACCTTCAATAATTTGTTTCTCTAAAACATTGTTATGGAACCATTTTTTATTTGTATTTCTAGCCTTTATGATTTTTTTGTGCTAGACTGGGGTTATAGATTAAAAAATTACTAGGATGGAAATATTATAGAACATGATAGTGATGTTTTGGGTAATTAATTAAAGGATAAATGAAATTCAAGATTATCATAATTCCTATTTTGATCATATGAGGTGACTGCTACCATTCAATGTTTGAAATCATGTGTTATTGAAGGTGACTCCTCATCATGGGAAGGTGAGGTTTGACCATGGGAGAAATAATTACCCTATATTATTGGGCCTTTCAATGTGTTAGCCCACATTAGAATCATGGAAAAAAATTTAACTTCCCTCATGGATGATCCAGATACTTGATATTGTCTATGAGTTACAGTTAGTCTATTACATTCATAATGGATCTCACATTATTGATCGTAAATTAATCAACATAAATGAATATTATTCTTTTGAGAAGTGGCCTGTGGAGATCCAGGATGACTAAGAGAAGGTGTTGTGTAGGCATTTTATTTGTTTGGTTCATGTTCTATGGAATAATAGTTGTATAGAATAGAGAATCTATGTACATGATTCATATATATGTGATCAATATCCCAATATGTTTTATTTTAATATATTTTCCTTAAGATTTTATCAATTGATGGATGTCAAAATGTATTTGGTTTTGAGGTGTTTTCCTCTCAATGTTTTCTTAGGAACACCGATCTTATTTGATAGGTGTCTGAAATAAAGGAGTTTCTAGGGGTCGGTTGTTGGTGTTTCATGGTTTCTATCTTGATTCATTTGAGTTATTTTATTTATATCATGTTTTGGTGTTATTTATCAGAGGTATCTCACATGTTGTTTGATTGGATGTCTATATTTCCCTATTTTATATCTTGGTTGTGTTTGAAATTATTAAGGATGGGAATAGATTCATAGGTATCTGATGTATTGTAGTGGATCCACATAACCATTTACTTTTTTATATTTTCATGTTAGTTGTTCCTAATAGAGGCTCTAGGTGATGATAGGCGGTTCTGAAGGGTTCTATTGTAACTTTTTTCAAGGTTTCAACATAGAAAATTAGGATAAGGTATATGCTCGGTCACTATAACATACATATTTAGGCTTTGACATTAGGTCTCTAGAAGATAATTTTATAGCTACATTCATTCATTGAAATGATACAGTGTGGAGAAATCCTAGGACATAGCCTCTATTCATGGAAAATGGGTTGTCTATTATGGTATAGATGAATGTGTTGTAGTCCCTCCAAAATTTTATAGAATCTAAGGGCTGTTGGGTGATGTGTTCCTCAGATGTGGGTTTGACCAAGAAGTATGTGGTGTGGTCCCTTCCATTACCACCTTGTATATCTTAGATCATCCAATTATGAGACATATTGTTTTATGTTGTTTCGTGGTTTTCTCCTTTATAAAATTCTAATAAATTTAATGAACCCCTCCAGAACCCCTCATTTTTTACATCATTTTCTATCAAACCCTAGTTTCTCAAGAGATATTTTTGAAGGCCTTTGAATCCACTTTTGATTAAATTTAAGCATCGAATTCACTTTTTTGATTTGTGGTGATATGAGGTGAGTTATTCCTATTTTAAAATGGTTTATTGTTTTATTAAATTTCATTTCCAATGTTAATTATTTCTAGGATTAGAATTTTATGTACATTGTTATAATTTAGTTTCTTTCGTTTGTTTTTTGGAATAGTTATGGAAAAACATTCTTAAGGGATTGTATATTCTGTAGGGGTAAGGTGATTAGAGATATTTATTGTTTTTAGGTTCTCATAAATGAATGTTGAAAGCCCTGAGTTAGGGGATTTCATACTTCCCCATTTCATATTATGATAAATTGAAAAATGATCAATCTTTATCCCTTTAGGTGGTGGTGGAATTAACCTAAATAATGATTAAACCAAATGAATTAAAAAATGGTTTACATTTATAATGATCACATGTGTTCCTCCACATTGATATTGGTTTTCCACTTTTTTTACTATATAGAATTTTATATATGCCACTATTTTTTTTATCATGATTTTTATTCCTGGATTAGAAATAAAATTCAATAGAAAATGGTTAGTGATTTATGTATTAATTTTTTTTGATAAGGAATTAAAGAGGTATGTTTAGTAAACATGTTCTATTTTATAATTTGATAGAAATGAAATGATATTTTATACATGATTAATTTTATTTGTTCTTCCAAATGATAATGTAATTGCATAATGAACATGAATCTTTTAATACATTTTCATGATAATTATAGAAATGTCATGTTAATGAGATGTTCTCCATTAATGTTTAATGAATTGGTATTTTATGAATGAAATAATTGTTCACAAAAGTTATTATTTATTATAAATGATGTATTAGGATACAGGTAGATGTAACCAATAATAATTGAATAGGTTAATTTAAGGTGGAATAAAAAAATTTATGAAGATAATTTTTTGGTTGAGTGAACCAGTTTTTTTTATAGGTTTAATAATTTTTTTAGGGATGAGTGAGTTCATTTTCATGTGAGATATGAATGCCTTTTGAGGATCTACATACCTTATTGACCCTGATATTATTTTTTTACCTTATTTCTTACTGTGGAAGTGATAATTTCTATAATATGTGATGTGTGCATGGGATAGTTAGTGGTCTAATGAGATATGGGTAGTGAGGTACAGAGTTTGTGGAAATAGTGAAACCAATGAAAACATGTTTTATGGTGATATGCATGATAGTGTACAGGGTGGAACCAAGTTTAATGGAATTGATCGAAGCTGGTATTTATGATAACATTTTATATAGAAATATTCTTTTCTATTAATAATCTAGTTAAAGGCTAGATGAATGTGTTTATTGGTTACTTGTATTAATTTCACAACAACAAGAGGCTTCTTGATGTTCTTGGTCATGAATAGATTTTATGGTAGCTTATGATATCATCTAGAGTACCTGGAATTTTGAAATGGTAGAATAATAATTATTTTTTTCACCCATTAATCTGTTTCCTACTAGAATACGACTGTTGTTAATTTTGAGAAATGTTGGCTCTGTAGACCTATATCAAGAGGTAATAAACTCTGCATTGAGGTTAATGAAATTTAAAAAAGGATGATTTTAATTAATTAAAAAAATAATTAATTTGTTTATGTTTTAATAATAAAAAATAATTTATTAATTTAGGGTATTTATTCCAAAATTCTTATATTTTTTAAGGACACCTTGCTCTTAGTGATAGAAGTCAAGTGTCTAAGAGACAATATTTACTATTGGGATTATGATTATAATAATTCCCATATCATGGTTGTAAGAAATATTATATTTTATATTTTTTTTGATTTCATATGCTACCTTACTAATTTTGTTAGGGAAGCAACTCCCAGTGGATTCTGGGAGGTTTTTTTTCAAACATCTTTTTTAGAAAGGGATAGATGGAAAACTACCCCCTCTGGTTGCACTCTATTCTCCATGTATTATTATGTGCTGTTAAGAATGGAGGTAGTCATTCCCATATATTTTTTAGATGGATATAATGAATTTTGGTTGTTTCACACAAATTTATCTTAGGATATATTATCATATAGATTTTTATATGTATGTTATGTATTTTTTTGATGTCTTGAGGTTCATTACTCAGTGTATGGTTTGCCAAGACTTTAGTTAAAATACTTTCTATATGATATATAACATATGAGATATTTTGGATAAAAAAAATACTTAGTTTATATACGGATATGTGTATGGGATTAAGAGATGATTTGATGTATGCAATTCATGTTTTTTATCATAGGTTTCTTCAAGAAGGATTCCTTTAGAGGGAGATGGACTAGGATGTTTGAAATTGTAGTATATTGGAAAACCAATGGGGAAGAGGTAGTTGGGTACCCTTGTTTCATTAATAAAATTTATTATCACTTATATGGGGGTGGATATTCATGGAGAGGATCAGAACTTATTATAATTGTTTAGGTGATGAGTTATTTGTAGTTATTTTTCACTAAACATTAGAATTTCCACAAGGGGATCAAAGAAGTATCCTACTGAGTATAATTTTTATGATTACCCTACATATATAAGAATAAATTTTATGGATGATGGGATCTGGTAGTATATTGTGTGGGACATTACAAGATTGTGGTTGATTTTGATCGATTTGGACTTCATGGTCACTATCATGTTTATCATGTTGTTCTTGTACTTCCTTTTACAATTGTATTAGCATTGTATGACATTTTGAGTATGTAATTGTGTTTTATTTACCTATATGAGGAGTAGTTAATTGGTGTACTTTTATTATCTCTCAATAATCATCTTATTTTATAGCATATTGCCTCCCATTTTAATGTATGTTATAACCTTGTTCTTGTCTCCAATCCATGTCCTATTGGAGATAAGATTCAGGAATCAATATATCCCTTCTCTCATTGTAATCTCTAGTGGTGTACCTCTAGGGGAGATGGGTCATGATAATGATAAATGACTTAATTATAGCTATGGGATATATGTTTACCTAATAATAATATTTCAATCATCCATATTTTCAAGGAAAATATTTTTTATAATGTATATATTGGTTTCCAATAAATATCATAACAAAACACACTCATTCCATTCAAACATATAAATTCACACTTCTGTTTTCCTTGTTTTTAATTTTATATTATACTTTAACTAACTCCTTTTTCATTATAGGTTTTATTTGGTTATTGGTGATCCCCATCGGTTAATATGATCTAAGATATCTTATCATATTAAATATTTCATTCTTTTATATTTATCATCCGTTTTTAATTTATGTACCTTTAAAGAATGTAATAATCCATGGTGAGTAATAATCTATGGTATGTGATACTTGGATTCACATGTTTTTGGTACAAGTTTTTACTATGAATGGATAAAAAAACTATTTTAATTCATTTATAATATGTATTATTACCAAATGTATTTAAATTCCATAGAAAAAATGAAAAAATAGATTTAATTAAAAACATATGGTTTATGGAGAGACTATTATTCCTAAAAATATATAGTGTTATAGGTATCTGTATTATTGAGAACCTCTTTGGTCAAATGATATTTAGTATGTCCAAAATTTTTGGCTTTATAAATATTCACATTTTGGATGAAAAAAACTCATATCCTCAAAAGCACTTTGATATAAAAAATTATAAAGTAATTTAACTCCATAATCTCATAAATCCTGGAGATTAAAAGTTGAATAATTAGTGGGGAACGACACAATGGTTTACAATTAAAAACCTCACAATAGTATCTCAAAAAACATGAAGAAAAAGAATATAAATGAATGAAATCAAGATAATTGAGGTGATATACATATTTTCTCAAAATTAGTTTTTTGATAATTATATAACATGACTCCATTAAATTAAAATCATTATTTTTTTTATAAAAAATGTTATAAAAAAAATTAATGATCAATTTATGAGTTCTATGGGTTTATTTAGACAAATATCAAAAAAATAATCATATATTGATGTCTATTACCATATCTTCTAATAAGTTGATATAGAATCTTATCACAACACATTATCAAGTTTTCTTAATTATGTTATTTAGCTTATTTCATAACAGAATATAACTAAAAGATACCAATTACTAAAAAAATATTCAAATTGTATACATTAGGATAATTTAGATTAAATATGAGTGTTTTTTTATATTAAAAATTTGGGATATTGATGATTAATTGGACTTAATAGTCTCCCTCTATTTAAAAATCAGAATCATGTATGAATTATTAATTTTGGGAAAAATTAAAAATAAATATTTTATGTATGATTTGATAAATATCCCCTACACATAATTTCTATAAGACTAAAATCTCATTAATTAATTAAGTAATATTATAATAAATAATTCTTCACATTAAAAAAATGATTCATCACTGTGACCTATAAGTCTCTCGTATAACTAATCACTTCCCCAATTATCCCTTACATAATAAATAACATAAAAAACTTATCAGGAATATGAAATAAATAAAACATATTTCTTATATTTGTTCTCTTCCTTTTTTATTTTAAAAAATAAAAAAAAGATACATTAAGATAAAAATATTGCGATGAACATAAGTAATAATAGTAGAAAAAACATTAATGAAGTATTGTGAAAATAAATTAAATCTCCCCTCCCTTTTGGAATTAATCAGAGAAGAGAAATAAAAAAATTATGTATGAAAATAAAAAACTATTTTAGAAATTTCCAATTGGTTTCCTTTAATGGTCTCTTAAAAAAATATTCAAAGATATTTTATTATAAACATCTAAAACTTTTCTATTAAAACTATTGGAAAATTTGAGTATCTTAACAAGGGTTAAAAAAAACAAAAAAAATATTATTTTCAGGATGTTTGAAAAAAAATGTAAAATGATAACGAGATAAAAATTATATAGAGGAACAAATACATATAAAATTTAATACGTTATAATTTTATGTATGATAAATTATTTATATATAATAAATAATTATTTTATAGATGTGTGAGAGTAGTTTCATAACAATGTTTGAAAACAAAGGAGTAAAAAATTCAACATATGTGTTTAACAAATATATATATATATATAAGAGTGATCTAGAACTATGTGGTTGTATCCTATAAATGAATAAATGTAATAAATAGATATATAAGAGAAACAAATATATTTTTGTGAGTAATCCATAAATGTGTAAGGGTGATCTCATTAAAATTTATGAGTAATAAAGATAGATTTTTTAAAACATAGAGTGTTCAAAAAATCATGTTGTGCGAATGAAAAATGTGTAAAACTCAAAATAATTAAACATTATATGAAACCATGATTTTAAAATTTATTTTTCAAATTTAATCATTCTATAATGTTTATTTTTTGGAAGACATACAAAGTTTACATATGGTAATTTCTGAGCATGTGTCCTTAAATCATGATGAACCTATATAATAAGTTAGAATAGTTCAAAATAAATAATTTTATACCTAGTTCTAAATGAGTTTTTAAATGTAATGGGATAATTAAATGTAAGTGTAAATTTTTATCATTTATCATTGATCATACCCATATTACTTTTAATATATTCAAATCTATCAGAATATATATGTTCAGTGAAAATGTTTTCAAACTGATCATGAATTTTGATAATCATGAGTATAATATGACCTTATTTTTTTTTTGTGTTGAATATTTTGGTGACTAATAGATATATTTTTGGATAATTAATGATTTTATGGATTTTTCAAAAAGAGAATATTTAACTCCCCATTTCCTATGAAAACTTAATTGGTGTCCATAACGGTTGTGCATCACATGACCTAAGAAATTCCCATCTATGCTCTGATGTCTACCAATATTTTGTAAGGGTATATGGGGTGATAGTGGGGATAATATACCCTATTATATTCATAATATTATAAATAATAAAAACATAAAAAAATGAAATTAATAGAAAAATAATAATAAATAAGTATAAATATAAATATGTATAGTTTGATTAACATTTACCTTGTTATGTAGTCATACAAAAGTAATTAGAATCGCTCGTAGGCTGATCACATATAAATATGTGTAAAATAAAAAAGAATAAAATCTATCCTAGAACCAAGTAACCACCCATCCCATTTGAAAAATCCTACACCATATCAGGAAATATCTTAACTCCCAACAACACTAGGTTCTGGACATTGAACCTTTTCAATTCATTGTACTAATAACCACGCAGTCTATACACATCATTGAGATGTCATGCAAGAGGTTATAATGATCTTAGTAGACCATCACTAATGGTGTACAGAGTTTACATCCATATATAAAAGAGTGTATAAAAAATAGAAAAAAATCAACTATGTTTCACCCAACACAATCCCCATGTGCTCAACATCTACATGTGAACTGTTACCAACCTCGACCTATAATAACATGAAATTTTAGAATATATTTCTATATAATAATTCGTTTGTTTTTAATATCTTATGATGTTTGACAAAATAAAATCTTGTTAATATTAATTTTTTAAAAAATATAAAATATAATATATTATTAAATTAAATTAATAATGTATATTACATTGAAAAAATAGTCTAATCCACACAAGGAAATACTATTAATTCATGAGAATCTATTTTGAAAAGTTTCATTGAATTATGTATTTTTGTTAAATTTAATAATTCTTCATAATTATATAATTAAAAATTATAGAAAAAATTTAAGTAATAATTACTAAAATCAAGTAATTATAACCATTAATTGATTAAGTATTGTTACGGAACACTATTATAATTATTGGTAGTTAAACATATATTTCATGTCTATGTACATTTCCTTACTAATATTTTTTATATAATGTCAAATTCCACTTATATATAATGTTAAACATGTGGAAAATAATTAGTTATAGTTTTATGAAATTTAATGATCAGTACATTTATTATAATTTATTTCAAATTAGAGATTAAATCATTTGAAGGTAAAAAATGATAATCACCCAAAAAAGATTTTTTATGTGACCAATGTATTTTATTTAATAAATTAAATTTATCACTATTGATAAGTTATTATAATTAGCTATGTATATAAAATATTCAACAAAATAAGTTAATATTTATTAAATGGTTTTCTCTACCTAATTAATGAGAAAAAGTCATTTTTATTCTTAATGATATATTTTTTCAAAAAATTATATTTACTTGTTTTTGTTGTTCATATGAGATCTAATTAATATGAAAATTAGAAATGGAATCTAATAAAATACATTTCATTTTTGGAATCATAATTTCAAATTTATTATATATGTTCAATTTTATTTTTATTGAAAATGAATTATTATAATTGTAGAAGTTTGGTTTTCATGGTAAAGGATAAATTTCATTAAAAGGGGTAAAATATGGGATAAGGATTATAATATCAATAAAAAATAGTTTTATTTCAATTTTTTGTATGTTAGACTCTAATAGACACATAATGGAAGATGGTCTTATTTTGGGAAACTTTCACATGAAATGGGATTCATATTATTTTAATGTTATGCATATTTATATGGTGTCACTCCACTTACTTATAAAAGGGAACTTACTCAAATAATATATCTGCGCACTTCTAGAACTATATCTTGATAAATAATAATGAAATAACTTTTAAAATATCATCTTTATGTCTATAATTTTATGGTATCCCTGAAATACAAACCTAATAACTCTTAAGTTGTAAGTCAAAAGGCGATATCATTAGATGTGGCAATTTTTTAATCGAGTACTTTCATGGAATTTTCTTCTTCTACCTCCTTTAATTCTATAATAACAATAAAAATTTTATGAAATCAGTATAATAATTATAAATAAATTTAAATATGTTGATTATATAACCATTATCTACTTGTTATTTATCCAATAGAAAACAAAAGTGTCGCTCATGCGCACATGTGAACCAGTGTCTCCATGAAGGGATGTATTTAATTATTTATCATCACCTATCATGAATGAATACATATATTTATTTAATTAATTTATATGATATTTATAAAAAAAATTATATCTATATCTATACATTATTATTTACCCTCTATTATTTCCACCTATTAAAAAATGAAAACATCAACTGTATGGATGACCGCCTCTAAAAAATGATATAGTTTATTTTTCTTCATATCCTAACATAGAATATTATAAAATTATATATAATGATAAAGTAATATATTTATTACATGATTAATACTCTATATATTTTTAAACCCTGACCAATTTTCTAGGATAATAATCATTGAAACGAAACATACGTTGAGAACAAAACAAATGATAATCGATTATTTATTTTAATAAGGAAATTTTAATAAATAAAAAAATTTAAATTATAAGTGAATTAAACATAGTGAGATAATATTTAATATAGTTCTTATATGTATTTATGTTAATTAAAATTTATTATTTTGAATATAATTTTGTGTATAAATCAATTCTTGACAAGTGGTTAATTTTTATCTCGCAATCTCACTTTTTATAGAGATTGTTTATATTTCAATTTCTATTGTGGGAAAATATGTTTCTTTTATATTAACAACTCCATATATTATCTAATCTACTATATTTTTATGGTTTTTACAAAATTAGTATAATTTTTACTATCTATTATAATAAAATAGGATTAAATAATTTTTTTTATAAAATATGTACTTATTTCTCATTTTTGGTCGGGAATATTTTTTCCCCTTACCAATATTCATCAAAATTATTTTATTAAATATTTTATTTAATTTTAAATTATTTGTAATGGTATTTCATAATATATCTGACTTAATTAAAATCTTTTTAATTGAATATTATCTTTATTTTAAAATAGGATAATTGTTTACTTTATTTTCAGAATTGTGAAGATAATTTTTTTTCTAAAGATTACGGAATGAATAGATTTTCACATAATCATTTCCATTTTTCATCATAAAAATTCCTTCCCAAGATTCCATAGTTTTACCAAGAAAATTAAATTCCAATTTTTTAATGAACTTTTTTTTCACATGTTACATAATGAAAAAGATATTTCATCATATTTTTCAATGATTATTTCTAATTATTATATAAAAGTATTTCCCATCCATGTCAACATGTATTAATGATTTATATATTTCTATAGTTATATGATCTTGTTATAAAATTAAATTCTCCTCTATATTAGTATTTTTATTATGATTTTTAAATTTTTTTCCATTAATGTTTTTTATTTTCAATGGGTTAATTAAATTTTAATGAATTCATGAGTGTTTTTTAAATTATAGAATACATATGTATAGTTTATCATTATGTGATATGTGGATCAATTATATCTTCAAATTCATAGGGTAATTATTTATATCCTAATATATGAAATGTTGTATAGGTAGTTAGACCAATTCCAAGAGGGTGCATCGATAGTTTCTGCAAGCCCCAGATGGTAAATAGCTTGTTTTCCCAAGCCGATAGGGTAATGGATGAATAGCCGAAGAATATATTTTGATGAATTAATTAGTGGTTATACATTATGTATGATTTATATTCTTGTGTTCATACCAGAAACATAGGTGTTATTTAAATGATACTCACTCATGTACTGATATGTATTATTGATGATTCTATACTCATAGGAATCATGTATATTATTATAAAAAGGCATTATACCATGAAACATGATTTATGGTTTTATGAATTTTTGGGTCTGATTTCCTAATTTATGAACAAGTTAATATAAATTTATATTTATATTATAATCACTTCTAATAATCCATTGATATATATCATGATTATCTTTACTGAGAATTCGAGCTCGCCCTTTATTTTTTCTTCCATTTTCACTGGTTATGAAGAACGAGTTAAGTAGGATGGGTATAACAAGGGTAATATGTGAAAACAATTTGGTATGATATATTTAATATATGTCAAAAAATAATATTATTATGTATTTAGTATCCAAATACACTAAACCTTTAAGGTTATTCGTTGTTCATAATGATGACATGTGTTGAATATTCCTCTAAAATAATGTAATATTAATGAAATTGTTACTCTAGTCACCTTGGTTGGTATAAAATTATTATTTAGATATTTTTTAGTATTAGGTAATGAATAAAAAGTGATTATAATATAAGGAAACCTATTATAAATGTTATATAGGATGAACCAAAAATTTTAAAGATCTAAAGAAAGTGTCGTAGTTTGGGACATATTAGGAATGTTTTTCATAATCATATGGTTACTTACTATGATTAATGTTTATTGATATTCAGCCTAAGCATTTTTATTTATGAAAATTATGAGAACCTACATAAAATAGTTAAAGGTATGCTTATTATACCTTCTTTAACATTAATTTTCTTATATACGGTTATAAATACTTTTTTATTATTATCACGTCACCACCTTAGTTGTTAGATAATGTCTTATTAGTGAAAAATCACAATGGTAAGAAATTTCATCTCATTTATATATCTCCTCTTAGATTAATTTTTGTGGTGACATTCTTCCATTTAATTATTTTAAATCTCCCTATAGTTTAATTTAATGTCATTTTGGGAATTTATTGACTCTCTATATATAGTTACTATATCAATTGTCAAGAAAGGGATTTCAAATTTTATGTTCCAAATAAACCAATGATCATATATTAGTGTGAGGATGGATATAATTTTTAATGGAAGTTACATTCTTTTATGGGACTTTAATCTTACAATATATTAATGAGAGGGCCTTTATCTCAAAAGGTTATGGAGAAAATCGTCATTGATGATATACCTATTATTTGAGAATATGTAAATATATTTCAAGATTAGTGAATATTATTCTTCTGAATCATGAGTTTTAGTTTTCAATAGATCTCATGCTGGGTACTTTTAATATTTCCAATAATACATATCGAATAGACACAACTAATTGGTAAGTATTTAAGTATAAACTATAAGAAAACTTAGTGAAGTGATTCATTTAACCTAGTGCGTCACCATGGGGTAAACCAATTCTTTTTATTAAGAAAAATTTGTTCCAATTCATCATTGAATTGATTAATAGTAACTTAATAAGTTCACTATCAAGAAAAAGAATCCCATAGCCCCTATTAATGACTTGTATGATCAAATTTATGAAGTTAAAAAAACTTCAATGATTATTCTTTGGTCTGGATATCATTAGTTAAGCTTTACAAGGAAAACTAAATCCATGAAACCTTTTCACATGAGGTGTGGATACCATGTATTTATAGTGGTGAAACTATTTCATACCAATTCATTAATTATCTCTAGGTGTATAATGAATAGAATATTTATAGATTACCTTGATTAAGTATGGTTAGTCTTTTTAAATGATATTATCATATATTAATAGATAAATAAATAGAATACATGTAATTTTATAATTTTTATGAATAAATTGAGTAAGGAGATGAAATATGTGATATTTAACAAGTGTGAATACTATCTACATAAAGTATCATTATGGGAACATGTAATAATAATAAATAGTATATAAATGGATCATTCAAATACAATATTATTGATAAATGGATCATAAAAACCACTATTAATGAGATATATTATTTTCATAAATGTTATGGATACTATGAGCACATTCCAATTAATGTATCACATATATCTAATCAACTAACCATGTTGACACTAAATAGAGACAAGTTCATTTAGGAAGATTAATATCAAAAAAATTAATGTGATAATGGGAAAATTAGTCATTGGACATGTTCTTACAACACCATGTAGTATATAAGGGGATTAAGACTAGAATTGAGTGGGAATATCACTTACATGGGATGCCTTATCATATGTAACTACACACACACATATCTATAATCCCATAAAATTCTAAAATGCAGAAACTAATGAACAACCATGCATGCATACATCTAAATCCTACAACCAAAGTATGATATGATTTAAAGTAATGTAAATAGGAAAAAGTACAATCCCACTATATAGAGTTTGAAACACAAGTACAACATTAAAGTAAGAACTGGGAACTATTTTAAAAAAGCTGTTGGAACACACCTCATTTTGTCTATTCTCACTAAGCACAATCTGTTCCTGGATTATCTAGGACTCTATAAAAATGTTGTTTATATAAAAAAGACAGAAAATGTGTAGAAAAATACTATGAAGGGGTTAGTATAACAATACGCAGTAGAACACCCAGAAACTACATACCATGCAATAAAGGAAAAAACATTAAACTCGACACATATATTATTTTATAGTATATACAATGATAATATCTAGATATACTCAATAAAGACTCATAGTCCAAAGGTAATGCACAAATGTAAAATCCTATCATAGGATTACAGCACAAATATTCCACAAAGAACTCTCCTGAGAGAACACACTCATGAGTTACATAGTACTGATCGTGTACATCTGATAGATAGTGCTCATCTGGTCTCTCCATTAGAAGTGTCATTGAATGTCTAAAGAGTTATGATAATCATATGAGGATCACACCCAATTCCATGATGTGATTCTAAAAACTCAATATTGATTAACTCAGTAAGTATAAGATCAGCACCCACGTAGTGTTGGTCTTGAAAATACTTGGAAGTCAACCTAGGGAATCAAGATGAATAAGGGGTATCACTATAATAGTTATATAGGGATTTTAATGACTCTATCCAATATTTCTTGCTGAAATGATCATAGTCCTCTATGAAAAAGAAGATTTCATACTAACCCTCAGGGAAAAATATAAGAGGAATTCACCCTAGAAAAACATTTTCAATTCTCATAGAAAAAGGGATCTAAACCATTTCTAAGCAAGTACATGATATATAGAAGGTGTTACACACTATTTCCCTAGACCCCGAGCCCTACCCATGTAAATGGAATTTGTCTCAAATTGTGTCTGTGTATAATTACATGGAGTGTATGATAACCATGTATTCTACCCATTTTCTAGTACATGGATTCACCCTGTGTACGTGTAAACATGTACCCATACACTCTAAAGACTTTGTACTCTAGTTCAAGTCATGTCCTATTATGAGAGTACACGATGTGCTCCAACCCGTGTACTACAACTCGTGTTTGTGTACCCTCAATGTTATATTTCGAGTCACCAGGGAGAGGTCACATTCCATGTACCCCATCCACGAGTCTTTTGATACTTATGTATCTCCAGAAACCATAGCCTCTACATGGAGGACCAAAGGGTGTAGCGATTCGACATACACACCGGGTAGTGTTGGATTTCCCAGAACCTCATATCTTGTATATACATGTCTTCTCTAGTCCTACGACCACTGATCTAGGTGAACCTCACTCATAAAATAATGATTCAGTCTTTTTTGATTCACATAGATAAAAAAATTCATTCTATAAATCAAATACATTTGGAAAATCAATCTACCCCACGTCCATTGTTTCATTACAAAGACTGAAAAATCATGTATATACATTGTAAAATTCACTTATTCTACCACCATGGAAACTTGGCTGTGGAATCCTGATTCTGGATGTAAAATTTTGAATTATTCCACTACGAAATGGAAGTGAAATGGATGATCCATCAAGATATGTTGAACAGTGAAAAAATAAAGAAGAATCACAATGAATGATGAATCAAGGGTGAAACGAATAAGAACAATAAATAGGAACATACCTCGATCGATGTTCATATCAATATTGACTCATTTATATTAAAATGACAATTTTTTATTAAAAAATTTAATCACAAATAAAATTATCTCAAATACCGATCAAACTAACCCACCTGGAAAATGAATGATCAAAAGGTCAATCATTTCATCGATTGATTTGCATTTGTCATATAAAATAATAACAGGGAAAGAAAATTCAAATGAAAAATTCCATACATTGATTTTTATCTATCACTAATAATGAATTGGGTTGCGCTGTGATTTTTGGTGAGATCCTTTTAATATGTTTCTCATTGATCATTTATCCACAATATGGACATTTTTCTCTGATAGAATCCCTCCAATGATATCTCCAACAACTCTCCCATGGTTACCGGGTTATGCGGGTAGCCCTATAATTCCAATATAATAGTTTATTTAACAAATCTCCAATCACTATGTTAATAAAAATAATAAAAATAATTTATTTAACTATTTTATTCATTTCTTAACCCACAATGACTTGACCATAAAAAACCCACACTGACAAAGGATATGTCACACCTAGGGTAAAAATTGAGTTCTAAACTAAACAGTTCCTTTATATTTATTATATGTGCACCTATTTAGGTGTTATTTTTTTTGAAAACTTCATTAATGTTTTATTTGATATAATTAACACATTTTAAACATTTAATCTAGGAATAATGATCCTTGAAATCGCACACCATCTCGGCTTATGGTCACAAAAATAATCCAAAAAATACCCAAAAATAATATATAGAAAATCTCAAACATTAAATTCCTCTATCATTGAGGATTTACATTTTGAAAATCCAAAATAAGGGATAAACAAAGATATGTGGGTACTAAGAATGAATTTCAGCATTTGACTCTAAAATTATCTCTTGAAGATTCCCTTACTACCACCAAACATACACTAAATGAATCTCTCTCCATTGTAATATCCTCTCCTACCGATTATTGATCCCTACCAGGTACTCAGAAAAGTTTACTCCATCCTCAATGTCAATATCACCCCAATCGATAACGTTCATTGGGTTCTGCACTTAACTCCTCAACTATGACACATGGATGACCATGTGTACTTAGTCTAGCTTTGAAGGTACATCTAAGCAGTATGCCACCTCACCAACTCTATGCAGAACCCTGAATAGGGAAATGAATCTTGGAGATAGCATGCCACCCTGGCCAAATATCTATAATCCATGGTGAGGGGAAAACCATAAGAACACATTCTCTCCTTACATGAACTCCAAATTCCCCTATATCTTTTCCTCAGAATACTTATAACAGATATTTTCAGTCTCCATCCTCTACGAGATGATTTGAACCTTGTCGGTAGTTTCTCACACCAACTCTAGGCCCATGAGTGTTGATTCTCCTAGGGATGTCTAGTAAGGTAGTATCATAAAAGGTCCCCCGCACAAAGCCTCGATTGGTTTCATGTAAATGGTGAAATGATAGCTATTTTTGTATAAAAAAATTCACAATTGGTATGTGATCCAATCAACTATGACAAAATTCAAACACACAAGCTCTCAACAGGTCTTAAAACCTTAACAACCTGTTTAGTCGTTCCCTCAAGTTGGGGGTGAAATATTTTTCTCAAGCATAACTGAGTCAAAGAAACCTCATATAATCTATTCCACTACCAAGATGCGAAGATATAATTATAGTCAAATATGATCATCAATAGAAATCCATGACGTAAGACTATCTTCTGCGTGTATAGGTGTCCAAATCTCTCTAAAAAACTACTCCAGAATTGATAATAAGATGGTTTTCTTGGTGATTTAGTCTACAATATACAATATGACATTATGTTCCCTAGATGTATGTTTTAATCTCATAACTAATTCAATGGATATAACATACCACATCAAATTTGGAACCTCAGGGGTTTGAGCTAAACCCACTAGAACATGGTACTCACCCTTCACTTTCTAACAGGTAATGCATCGAGATAAAAAATATACAACTTCCTTCTTTATTCCAGGCCACCAAAATTGACTTTAGAGGTTATGGTTCATCATTTAAACACCCAGATGTATCAAAAAATGATACATTTGAAACTCTATTGGGACCTCCTCCCTTAGTGTCACTTGTACCATCGTGTTTACATTATAAATAACAACATACATACACCTTTATAAAATTCATCTATAGTGTGTCCAGTAGATATCTGAGTATATATGGTCTCGAAGTTGGAATCCCCAAGTTATGTCTCCATGAATCTATGCAAGATTTGAGGTGTGAAAACCGTCAACTAAAGGTAAGATCTTTCATCTCCATCCACCAATGATAACTATAATGAGGCAAACTAATCTGATGCCTCATTTTTCATTTGTGAACATGAACTCTTACTGAGAGTATCTACTATCAATTTCCCTCTCGTAAGAGTATAGAAAATTTTGAATCCATGATCTTGTAGGGACACTATCCATCACCTCTCTATTATATTAAGATCTTTATTAGAGAAGACATATTGGAGACTCTTTTTATCAGAATAGATAATATAATGATTTCCCATTAGGTATTGTAACAACATATTGAGTGTGAAGTATATAACTAATAACTCAAGATCATGGGTTGTGTAGTCCTATTCTTGTGGTCTCAATATACATAAAACATACCCAATCACTGTCTACCTCTACATCAAAAGACAATCAAACTGGGTTCCTGATGCATCATGGAACACTATGTACGCAATACCTTCCTCTAGAAATCATAATATGGGAGTGCTCTTAAAAATCTTCATCAAATCCTGAAAATTATACTAAAACATCTCTATCCACATGAATGGATACCCCTTTCAGGTTAAAGCTATCAAGAGTGATGATATTCTGGAGAAATCAGGTATGAATATCCAATAATAGCCTTCTAGCCCAAGGAATCTCTGCAGCTCTATCACACTCTTCAGTGGATCCCAAAATAACACCATCTTGACCATGGACAGGTCCACTACCACACCATCTAATAAGATAACATGTCTCTAAAAGTGGACCCCTTGAATCCATAACTAGAACATCGAGTACTTTCTGTAAAAATGGTGCTATTGGAGTACGTCTAGAACTAGACTCAACTATCCCACATGATCCTCCCCAGAGGCCAATTACACAAGTATATCATTGATGAAAGACTACTATGAACTGTTATAAAAAAGGATACAATATCTGGATCATGAGTCCCAATATCATTATTGTGGCGTTCTTCGTGATGAAGGGAATTACTAAGTACTCATAGTGACCATAATGACATCCTAATGTCATATTTGGTATATCCACATCCCATACACATATATGGTGATAGCCTTTACTAATTTCAACCTTATACAACCATTGTGCCCCTCTAAAAAATTATAGTGTTCATTGATCCTTGGTACTGGATTTATGTTCTTCACGGTCAGCTAGTTAAATCCCCGGTTTTCCACACACCACCTCAAACTCCAGTATTTGTTCATGGAAATAAAAAAAAGGGCTTCCTAGGGTGAAACACTGGGTCTAACAAATACCTTACTTAGAAAGACTTCCAAATACACCATCATCTTGCAATGATCTAGAAGATCCTTATGATATGATGGCGCATATAATATTGTCATATCAGGATATAGATCAATGGAAAAGTCTATCTCATGGTGGGGAGGTAAACCAAGAACAACCTCAGTGAATACATCCTTGTACTCTACCACCACTACAAGAAACTGGGAACTCATAACATCCATTCCACTAAGCATTGGGCTATAAAATTGATGAGTAATCAGCTACAACTTTCCATGCATGAGTTTATCTTGTGCTACTTTGGTATCCTTTTCCCCGATAAAGGAGAACCTAGTTCTGTCAATTCAGAAACACTACATCCTCTTCATAATATAGTTTGTATAGGCATGAAATTTGGATGAATAATTCAAACCTATGATAATGTTTTAAGTCCTCATTGGTGCTAGAAAGAGATCCCGACAAAAAATATCACCTCGAAGAGTCTGGTCACACTATCAACACAACTATGTGGTCACTTAGTCTTATCCAGTAGGATTCACCAAGAATAACGTTCGAGCCAATGTCTCAACTGGAATCTCTAAGACTTTTCAAAGGTATGAAAAATGAAATGAATGTCTTGAAACAATGTAAATTTGTATTGTATCTATGGTAGAAAAGACATAGATCATACATCAAACCATTCATGAAGCTTCTATTTTATATGTTTGACCACTAGAATATATCCCCACCCTTTTCCTACATCTCCCTAATCCTGGAAAAAACCACCTAGGGGTTGTGGTCATAACAAGTCAGAGCCTCAATCACCTCCTTTTACTCTCCAACTTCCACTTCCATATCTGCCGCCATGCATACTTATTTGCTCCAACCATTGTCTCTTCCTCAGAATACCATCCATAGTCTCTCTATTAGTGACATGATGGATCATAAAATATCATGAATGATATCCTATTATGTCATAAGATTACCATGACCTCTCTTTTGGATGACTGGCCCCACCCTAAAAGACATAAACTATAGATATTCTATCTTGGGGCCCCATCCTAAACCATCTCACACATCCTGGACCCTAAGACATACTTTGGATTCCTTATACTAAGGTATCTACTCATATATTACCACTAGGGACAACTAATGGTTGTATCCACTTAGCTAATAAACTTTCAAACACTAAATCAATCACTAGTACCATACCATATGTAGGAATGAATAGTGGGATAAAACTATCCTGGATGTATCTATGCAGACCTTGATAAAAATTATACGAACTGAATAATTGGTCACAAACCATATCCATCAAGTATGAGTAGAGGTTGGAAATCCTCAATGAATAATGAGATACCATTTACATACCCTACTGGAGGTGCAGAAGCTACTAGATATGTAATTCCCTTAATGTATTTTATAATACATCCTCTCTAAAAAGGAGTTAAAACTCTATCCATGAAGGTGTCACATCATCATATGACACAATCACCAAACCCCACCATCACCTGATTGATCCATGTAGAAGGATTCTCACTAGGTCCACGCCCGATCTGTTTTTGTCCTAACTAGACATTAAACTCAGGTCACCTTCTCAAGATAGTCCTCAACTGCCTATGGGTCAAGATTACCTCATAACATGAGGGGAATATGTCACTGAAACTAATGATGTCTGCTCAACCTATGAACTTCATCTGTGGGTACCACATTCCTCTCCACATGTGGTGGGATATCTAGTGAATCACCTAGAGGTAACATCCCTATAAATTGTCCATGTATTGATGCCTCATTACTGAGGGGTCATTATTGCAATCATGACGAAAAATCCTTTCTAGAATTCACCACATAGAAAGAAAAAAATTAAACAATATGTAACATTTTCAATGAATATATCTAGAGAGATGACTCAATATGAAAATGGAATCTATAACCCATTCTTATATGATGAATGTACCATTATTTTCCCTAAAATTAGTGTTCTTATATACATAGTCCAAAAGAAGGAGATCAGAGTCTTTGTGTATGGATACATCGACCACCACACCGACACAAGAGTCCTTTTAATTATAGACAAACTCATAACACTTATCAAAATTCCCCAAACCAATCTCACAAACTCTAGTAATAATGTAAAACTGACTGCTGGGATACCACATTTTCATTACCTGTCCCTGAGGGGCCTATGTCGTGACCCCCCAAATCCCACCTCCAATAGGCTAGGATATGGAGAATGGTGCAGAGTAGGCTTACCCCTGACATGGGTGGATTTATCCTTAGTACCTATATATACATGCACATATCTAAGACTATAAAATGAATATATCTTAAACAAATGATGAATCATACTTGAATACATCTTAATCCCAGAACTAGGGTAACCTAGGAAGTAAATGAATAAAAATAGGAATAAATAAAATCCACCCACAATGATTTTGAAACAAAATTACAACATGAATGTAAGTATTATCTAATTATTTTCATAATTCACCACGAACACACCATGGTCTGTCCAGTCTCACTAATCACTGTCTGGTACTGGTCATTCTAGAGCACTATCAAAATTTTGGTCATCAACATAATGCATGCACGTAAATCCAATGCCTATGCGGAGGTGAGTATAAGTATAATCAATAGGATACCACAAAACCAAACAACATACTTCAATGGAAAATATAATTACCTCTACATAGGTATGTATCGACATCACATATAGATATAATATCCAGATATACTCAACAAAGAGTCATAGTCAAAAGGTAAGTCACAAACACAATCTTCCAACCTTTGATTCCATCTTAAATATTTAAAAAGTCATTCATGTGGGGGAACACACTCATTTGTCTGATAGAACTAATGTAATACTTCCGAGAGATAGTTCTTGTTGGGTCTTATTATTATAAGTGAACACTGAAGGTTGGAATAGATACGATGCACAAATGAGGATCACACCCAATGCCATGGGGTGATACCAATAACTCAATATGGATTAACCTGATATGAAGATGATCATTAAACACATAATTTTGTTTATGATGATACAAATAACTCCACCTATGGTGCAAAGACGAATATAGGATCTCACTATGGGCCTCATGGAGGGATTCTAACAACTCTATCAAAGAAGTACCATTGAATGGATTATATTCCAAGGAGTATGAGATGATTCCAAACTAACCATCTGGGAAACATATAAGGGGAATGAACACTAATTAAACTATTCCAAGATATGAATTATAAGATCTCAATCCATATATATTAAAGTATATGGAATGTTGAAGGGGTTACACACCGTGTCCCTTGACCCCAATTCATGCTTGGGTAAATGGACCTCGTCTCATGATATGTATGTATAAAATTTCATGGAATGTTAGATACTCATGTCTTTTACACGTTTTATAGTACATGAATTTATCTGGTGTACATTTTCATGTGTTCTAGTGTATGGAAAATACTTTGTACTATAGTCCAGGTCATGTCCTAGTAAGAGAGTGAAAAGGAATACGCTAACCAATGTACTCTAACTCGTGTCTGTATAACCTTTGAGGTACATGTGGAGTCACCTAGGAGAGGCCACATTCCATGTGGCCGAACCACATGTTATGTGATACTTATGTATCTTCTTAAAATCCTAGTTATTGTAATAGGGGCACCACATATTGTGTCGATAAATATTACATTGTGTCTATTTTGGTATTTTCTAAAATCCCAAATATGGAATATGTATGTATTCTCTAGTTCCTAGAACACTAATCCAACCATTCCATTCCATAAAAATGAATATCATATCTTATCTGAATCACTCCATCATCAAAAAATGTGTTCCGGAAGTCTAGTCTATTCAGTAAAAATATTTACACCTCGTTCTTCATTGCATATTGATGAATGAAAAATTAGGTATCTACATCATCAATCCACTATCTCTACCATCGTTTTACCTATGTTGCATCCTTTCAATCCCAGATCTACAATTTCGAATCATTACACTAGAAAACAGGTTTACAATGATCGATCCATTTGGATATGTCAAACGATTGTCCAAATGAAAAATGTTTGTGACGAATGAAGAGTCAGAAGTGCGAAGAAAAAGAACAATCAAGTGGAATGGACCTCGATCGATGTTCATGAAAATATTGGTTCATTTATATTACAAAAAAATGAATAATCCATAATTCATCACTCAAAAACTTCTCTTAAACCCCAATAAAACTAACCCATACCTCAAGGCACACAATCCTAAAATAAATCTACTAGTGTGTTGATTTTTTAAACATATAAAATAAGAATGGGGAAGGAAAATCCAAATAAACAATTCCATACCTCATCTTCGATCGATAACTACTGAAGAATGGGGCTTCACCATGATCATTGGTGAGATCCATTTATTTTTTTTCATGCCTATCATCGATGCATGATTCAGTCATAGTTCGTCTGAGATAAGACTTCTAACACTCTCTCCAACATCTCTCCAATGTTTCCTGGGTTTTGCATCTAATCTTGTAATTCCAACATAATCGTGTTTTGAAATATTCTCTAGTAATTATATGAAAGAAATTAATTAAGGGAATTATATTAATTATTTTATTAATATTTGTGCCTGTAATGAATTTTTACCAAACAACCCACACTAAAAAAGGTAATTTCATTCCTAGGATAAACCTCACATTCTATACTCAACAATGCCTTCATAATTGAAATCTGGAGACCCATTAAAGTGTTATTCAAATTTTTCATGAAAACAATGTTAGTGTGTGTGTGCTATATAATATATATAATATATTTTAAACATTTATTCCATACACACTAAGGCTTGGAATCACACACCATCTTTGCACCTTGTCTAAAAAATGATCCACACAATATCTAAAATAATGCACAGAAAATTTGATCCATTATAGGAATTGGTAGTGTTTTTATTGAAAATATAGAGGAATTGTCATTATGGTGGAATGTGTGATACATATGAGTCATATAAGGAAAACATACATATTCATATCATTCATGTTTAAAAAATTATAATGTATATTGTAGGATTTGATTAAATACTACATTTACTCAAAACATTACCTCTTTAAGAAGAAAATCATGGTTTTTAATATTCTCAGTTGAAAGAAAAATGTCTTATTTTATAGGATACAAATTTAAATAGATCTAACCCTTATGAATTTTTAGAGTATGAAAAATGAAATTATTATGAAATTTATAAAATACCACTTTTCTCTGATGACTATTAAACTGTATACCCATGAGAATATTATGGATGAAAAAAGAAGAATATGTGGAGTGATTAAATAAGGAAAAGAATATTCCATAGTTTGAGTGTGACTATGATATAATGATATAATTACGAAACCAAAAATGTTTCCCTTCAATTCCAATGATGAAGAATGATTTATTAGATTAAGAACATAACTCATCATTCTCTATTAATACATGGAGTAAAAATGTTTATATGACTCTCAAAAAGATTTTTTTACGGGTCAATAAAAAATGGGACATTATGGAGTGTGTATCTTGATGTATAGTCTGATATAAAGTTAAGTAAAAATGTAAAATTTCTAATGGGATGATGAAATAGTTTTCCCAATTTTTATGGAAATAGGAAAACAATACCCTGGATTTTTTCATAAGAATCCCAAAGATATTCAAATCCCATAATGATACTTGGGTTATAGTTTATTGCCTTATGATGTTAGGGAATTTCATTATTATCGGGGAATTTTTCTCATTTAATCAAATTTCAAGGATATAAAATAAATAACCATTATGGTTTTATGGAGTACCCCACCTAATAATATCTTACCAAGATCGGAGGTTTACCATAAAATTATAGAGAAGTATTCATAAATAATTTAATACAAATCCAAGATTTAGCATTTTATATCATCATCAGATATAGGGTTATTCTGAGAGGACCATTACAAACCATGAAGATATATTGTGAACTTTCTATATAGATTCAAAATGTTTTTTTCAATAAGAACTACATATACATGAATTATCATACAAAAAATATCTTTCATAGTTTCATTTAGTTTTATCCATATAATGATCTCAATGGAATGATGTTTAAAACTCCAACATGGTGGGATAAGGTTGTATAATGAAATAGAGCTCAATTTCAATTGAAAATTTATATTTATAATCAAAAGAGAAATATATAGTTTACATTTGGTGAAAATTTATTTCTATAAATATCTCATTGGAAGAAAATTCTTATAATTTTATATAATTGGAATCGAATCCCTAAATATATTACTCCATAAGTGATTCATGATCACATCGAGAAGTAAATTATCACTTGAAACTTCCTATAAATATATCTAAGGTTAATGATGTGTTCCATGTATCTCTTTTGATGATGTATATGGTTTATCCTCTACATGTAATAATTTGAGAGGATAAATATCTTCAGCAAGATCTTTTGAATGAGGATTAATTATTAAAGATTCTAGATCGAAGAGATACTGTTAGTTGGAACAAGATCAGTCACCTAGAATATGATTTTCAAAAAAACCTTAAATTTACCAAATATATATCGTAACCTGAGGATATGATGTGGAAGAAGTATACTCATATGGTTTCATTAGAGTAGAATTAGTTTTTTAAGAAATTATTTTTAAGATGTAGAATGTAACACATAAAACTTTATAATATATTTCATTTTAATAAATTTTATGTGTTCGAAAGATTATGATGCATGAAATATAAAACATAAGTGAATAATATATTTCTAAAATATATATATTGAAATTATTTATTTAATAGTTAAATGAAATTTATAAAATAAATGACATTGTGAAAAGTGTCAAATTCATATATGTAAATACTATTAACTCTTGAAAAATGTATTTTTACTATTTTATACAATTAAATATTTTTAAAAAATTCAATATATTTAGGGAATAATATTTAAAAAATTTATAGTTAAAGTTGAAGTAATTATTAAAAAAATTAATGACATCAAAAAAATTGTTTTATAATGATAAGTAATACTAGTCTAAAAATTCTGGGTTAAACAAACATATCATATTCACAAAATTTGTTTTCATCATTATTTTTTATTTAAATATAAATTATTATAATTTATAGTATTTATCTTACTGAAAAATACTCTATAAAAATTTATAAAGACTAATGATTTTGAATTAATTAATTTTCAATTTTAAAGAAATAAAAATAAAATTATTTGAAGGTACAAAGAGTAATTTTTCAGGAAAATATTTTTTGTGCATGAAACATATTTTATCATAATAAATTAAATTAATCACAATTGGAAAATAATTTTAATGAAATATGTAAAAAAATAAATTAAAATTAATATAACAGTTTTTTCTTTCCATTTAATGTGGATAAAATCATTTTTATTCTTGAGGATAATTTTTTTCTAAAAGTTTTTTTACCTGTTTTTTATGAAGACATTTGAATTAATTTATATCAATTTTATATGTTAAATTAATAAAAATGGAATACATATTTAGAATTATCATGTCTAATTTTATAGTTATTCATAAAGAATAGTTAATATTGAAATTGTTAAGTCATCATGGTAAAGGTTAAAATTGGATTAGAATGAAAAAAACTAATTGATAAAGATTCTAATATCATAAAAAAATATCTTTATTTGATTGGTTGAGTGTATTTACACCAAAACTCTCCTTATATTTGAAACTGGGATTATTTTTTATACTTTTTCATGAAATTTACATTATATTATTTTAATGTTAAGCGTATTTATATAGTTTCCTCTCCCCTCACTTATAAAAGAGAACCCCAAATCCTAACTTCTCCACACACTTTGAGTAGCTCATATTTATAAACAAATACCCAATTCACTTTTCAAAGCTCACACCGAATTATAAAAGCTTTTTTCACACCAAAATACCATCATAATAAGGTATAAGGTGTATGCCAAAGTAAAATACCCAAAGAAGAGGTAATTATCTTAGCTGAGTACTTTCAAGTTTATTTCTTCTTCCACCTCCTATGGATATATTATATCCATACCAATATGATGAAATAAGTTTCATAAATATAATAAAATTTAATTATGTTAATTTATTAACCATTAACTACTTAGAATTAATCCCATATAAAAATAAAGCTTCATTCGTTCATATGTTTGAAATTCCACCTTCATGAAGCGATGTGTTTAATTTTCCATCACCGGCTATCGTAGATGGTCGTATAGATGGATTTAATATTATATATTATATTTATAACATATTTATGATTATTTAGTAATAAATTATTATTCTCTTTCCTTTTTACATTAATTTAAAAATTAAAATATCAATAATCCCTACATATAGACTACTTCAGACACGAAAGTATGTAATTTATTATTCATTGTTAACTTACAAGAATATTTCATATCTAAAATACATGAATACTTAAAAAAGTACATATAATGAGTAAATATAATATTTATTAAATGATTAATTTTTTATAGATTATGAAACCAAGACCTAGGTGTAAGGGAAAGAATAACAAAACCAAAATATAAATGGAAAATAGAACATTTTACACCTAAATATTTATTTTATTAAAGAATGATTAATAAATGGGTAAATATAAATTATAAGGGAATTATATATAGTAATATATGTATTATTATATTTATTATATATATTTATTATAATTATAAATTTATTCTATAGGTTCTTCGAGTACACATGCCGCAAGTTAGAACTTGAGGTAAGGGTTTTATGTTACAATCTATTTTTAACGAGATTGTTTACTTTTAAATTTCAATTGTATAAAATTGGATCTTCATTATATTATAAACCCCAAATATTTTCTTATTATTTAGTTATTTCTTTGTTTTTATATCATTAGTTCGGTTTTCCCCTATTTGGTACTCAAAATGACTGAAATATTATTTTGATGAAAAGTCGGCCTTATTTCTAATTTTTAGGTAGGAATGTTTTCCCTCCATTTCAATATTCATAAAAACTGTTTTAAGGTAGTAATTATCTAATATTAAATTATATATAAATATATTTTTATATTATTTTTATCCTTCTTTACAAATGTTTTAAATGATTATTCTCATTGTTTTTGAAATGGGGGTTTTTTGTTTTCTTTATAAATATGAGAAATAAATGTTTTTTTCCTATTTATGTATTGAATCGATTTTCCCACGATCATTTACTTTATTCATAATGAAGATTAATATAATTGTTTCCATGGGTTAGAAAATAATATTTTTTTTCTCTTTTATATAAATTTTTAGTTCTTAAAAGTTACAAAAATGAAAGGTTATTTCTTTTTATTTTTTATATAATCGTTTTAATTATTTAATGAAAGCATTTTTCATTTATTGTAACATACATTATGGGTTTTTAGTCTTCACTAGAGATAAGATATTTTGGTACAATTAACTTACATTCTCTTGATGGATTATGGAAATTATGTTTTAATGAAACATGTTTCTTTTCCACTAGTTAATTAAGATATGATGAATTCATGATTTTTTTGTGGTCATATGGAATACATATATTTGGTTTTTCATTGTGTAAGGTCGGAACCGATATATACCTACAATTATTTGGGTATTTTTTATATTTCATGAACTAAAAGGGTATAGGGGAGGATATCCAAACACCAATAGTGTTCTTAAGTAGTAATCCTATGCCTGATAGGGTATACGAGCAATTATCTCAATCCTGTGAAGGTACAATAGAGGTTATCAAAATTCTAATGTGTGATGATTGTCTTCATTAGTCGGCTTAACATATTATTTATCTTCCTTCGTATATTACAATATCTTATGTATTATTCTCATTATATTCTCTAATGGATTATGATTGATTATTGATGATTTTTTACTCTCATGACTAATATCATTCATTTTGATAATGTCTATTTCCATGACTAGATATTTACAGTATATTACTTATTGGGTATTATTTCATAAATTATGATCAATTTTTTATGAAATTATACTAAAATTATTCTCACTTATGATCATGGATTGATATCTCTCATATTCACCCATATTGAGAATGTGATCACACCATTTATTATGTGTCCTTTTACCTAGGTTATTAAGAATGGTTTTCAGAAAAAGAAGTTTAATAAAGGAACTATATCAGAAGAAAATTGTGGGATATTTTGATAGTATTTCATGATTTTTTTATTATATACCTATTATGAAAATACACAAAATATTTATATTTATAAGGAATGTATTATTTTGATATGTATTTAATATTCATCTAAAATGTTGTATTATTTATATTAGTGATGCTCTAGTCACCTAACATCCAATGCTGAAGTGGTATGAAACATATATAGTCTCTTATATTGGATGTGACCTCAGTATTACATCTAATCATATATAACATGAAGTTACATGATAACCAAAACTGCATATAAATCAAGTGGAATCCAAATGCTATAATGATTCATCCACATTTTATATCAAAATTTCCAAGGACATTCACATGATTTTCCACCACAAGCTCCATAACCCGAAAAATCCCAATGAATGATTAATATATATCATCAAGAATTTTGACCAATATCCCTATCATAAATATAGATCTTAATTAACATAACTTAGGGTCACAGATACCACTAACTATGATCTATAACCTTGATTACCCCCTCAATATTTATGGTCAACACTAAATATAAGTCCCCAACCATAAAAATTACATAATCTAGAGTGTTTAAGCTATATTTAAATTCATGTATTCCCAAATATATTTTATGTTTATATTTTTTTATAAGTAGGTCATAAACCATACATAATATTCATATATTAAAAATTGGACACTTTAACTCATTATCTTTTTTTCCCACAATAAAAAATGTTAAAATGAAACACGAGCTCTTTTCATTAAAAATAATTATGACTCTCAACATTACGTGTTATTTATAAAAATAATCCTTAAAATAATTGAAAAATATTTTTTAACAATGGATGAAAACATAATGATATGTAAAGGACATAAAATAAATAACTTTATCAGTGTAGAAAAAATACATAAAAACCCATTAATCTTTTAAATTTATGAATACACCTTTTGAGAGTATGGAAAAAATGTACCCACATAAAAATACACATATATCTCATGAAAAAATTTAAAGACAATTTAAATAAAATATAACCATTTTAGGCCACTTAGATTATTATATTCAAAACATGCGGTCTCTCATGTTAGAAATAATTGGTTCCTAGCTAAATTGCTAGGAGAAATCACCCTTGTTAATATCTGAAATATTACAAAAACTTTTAGAGATCTGTATTAGGACCACCAGAAATATAAGCTATATCCATATAACTCGTAATATAAGGTATATTGTGATCACTTATCACATCATTTTATTTTGTAAAATATTTTTTTTTCAATAATTTTACTTTTATTGACATCTTCTGTTACACACAACCCTACATATTAATAAACAGTGAAAAAATATTAATATTATAATTTATAAGTGATTATTATTTCCTATCCGTAAAACATGGATGCATAAATAGGAATAAATAAATTTTGAAAATTAATAGTAATTGTTTTATATAAAGAAATTATATTGTTAAAAAAGTACACAATATTTAGTAATACATTTATATTCCTTGAAAAATACTTTTTTCAAAAAAAAATATTTTTTATTTTTATTTATGTAAGAAAAATAATTTTTTTTGAAAATATTAGAAACTTTATTTATTTTAGAGTGATTTATTTTTTTAATCAATATTTTAAATTTATCTTAAGGTTAATTTTTGTGATTTATCTGAAAAGAATAATTTTATTATGAATTTTGAAAAAAAATGGTTTTTATTGAAAATTTAATTTTTATTTAAAGAATATGTAACAATCTATTTAGATTAAAATTTTTCTAAATATTAAAATTTGATAAATATTATTATAATAAATCAAATATAGGTCATTTTAATCTATTTTATATTGAATTTTTATATATAATTATTTCAAACTTTTAAAAAATATCTTATTGAAAACCCAAGTTTTCTTCATGTTTGTGGGTTTATTTTTAAAATAAATTTTGCACTTATTTAAATGGAGTTTAAATTAATTTATTCCAAAATTTTTATATTCATATTTAATAATATAAATTTTTTTCAACAAAATTTTTAGTTAAAATGAGTATTTAAAACCGTAAAAAGTAACTACTGTGGTTAAGGTTAAAACTGATTGACCATGGGTGGAACTAACAAGATAAGAGGAAAAACGATTTATAAACTTTTACAAACTCCATTTTAGAGAGATATTTATGTCTTATAAAATATTAGGTTCTATAATGAATATTTGTTTTAGCCTTTTTTCATGTGAGAAGCATGGGTACAATTTATTATTTTCAAATATTCCATGTCTGTCCTCCCCCTCCCCCACTTATAAAAGGAAAACATCTCTCCTCTCCTCTTTAGTTATTAAAATAATATTAGTTTGGACAATAACTTACCAAATATATTACTTAATTCACTCACCACATACTAAATTAATTATTTTTATATTAATACCCTCTTAAGAATGATTTATTTAGAAAACTATAGAGGTTCTCTTAAGAAGAGGTAAAATTATTAATCTTGTGATTTTATTTTATTTCTTATTCCACCTCCATAAAATATTTTTAAAATATTATAATATAAAAAATGTTTCTTATATATCATGATATGTTATAATGGTAATAATATTACTTACATCAACCTTCTCTCCCCTTAAATGGGAAGAAAACCCATCAATTGTGTTTATGGTGAACTCCCACCTCGCTAACCAGTGTTATTCATTTTCCATATCAACCTATCACGTGTGGATATATTTTTTGAATTATTATTTATATATGATATATATGATATTATTATAATTATATATCTATAATATGACATTTACCATCATACTTTTAATTTTTTTGGAATATGATAATGCCACTCATCTATATGACGGACTACAACCCCTCTGATCAATGCGATTCATCTTTCACAAACACATTAAATTTAATGTAAAAATGGTAGATTAAATAAATATATTTTATATATATGGAATTTAAATGATTCTTTAAATTTAATATATTATTTACCATCCTTTCAGTACAACCTACCATATCCATGAATGATGTATTTCATTTTTCATCTTTTAAATCACTATATTAAATTAAATATATACATAATGATACTATGTGATATAGAAAATATTTAAAATTCGTGATATTATGAAACAATGATTAAAATTAAAGTAAAATATGTACCAATCCAAAACATACATGAAAATTGAAGTAGTTATTACCCGAAACATGATTTTAATAAGTATTTGTTAATGAATGTTTAACAAATATATATAAGTAAATAATATATGGAATTATACATATTATTTTCTTTATTTAACAAATTTATAATAAAATAAATTTTTATAGTGGTGTTTGAAAAATATATGAATCAGATCAAGACTTATTGTGAAGGATTTTGTTATCATTTTTCCTTCCCTGAGACATATATTTTGTTATTCACCTAACTTATTTTGTGATGTGTATATACTACCCATTTAATGTTTTATGTCTTGAATTTAGTTATATTAATGATATTTGATTTTTCATTTAATGTTATGATTTAATGAGTCATATGATTGAAAAGTTACCAATATGGTTTGGGTTTGTTGTTACAATATCATTTTTATCGGTATTATTTATGATTATGCTTTAGATAATGAAATATTATGATCTCTTTCTCAATAAAATCATGAATATTTTTATACATTTTTTACTTATTGAGAATCTATGTTTCCACTTCATTTTCCTCTCTTTATTTACTCAATCTTCCAAAACATTTTCTTGAAATAAAACTGATTGTATTTCTCTATTTCGTCGAAAACCCATTTTCTTCCATAACTATATTTTTTAAAATTGTACAAAAGAATATATTAATGTTTCTAAATGACTATTTAAATTCAATTTTACCATTATTTTGATTTTCAAAATAGGTTTTAAAAGGATTATTCAGGTTTTCTTCAATACATGTCCCATTTTTCATTTAATAAAAATTTGAAAAGAATATATGTTATAATTATGTACAACATGAATGGAATTTTACACAATCATGATCGATGAATAATATAAACATCCCTTCATAATTATCCAAATTTATTTTGAATGCAATGGATTTTGAAAAGGTTTTATGAATTTTAATATAATAAAATTTATTTTTAATTTTGAATCGAGGTTTTCCTCAAGAAGTCCTTCAATTGATCATTCAAAATCATTTCAAATCTAAGTTAAAATCTATTAGTGTAACTTTTCATTTTTTGTGGATATGATCCAACTGTACCATCCTTATTATTTATTTATATGGATAAAATATTTTTATGAAACGTTTTATTTTCTTAGGTGTTATGATATGATGAAATGATGAAATTTTTATGAATCTTGTTTCTTTTCCATGTTCTATGCTATGCTGAAATGTTCATGAAACCCATTTAATTTCATTTGTTATGATATGGTGAATGTTTTATGATCTATGGAACATAAATTAATGTATTATGTGATGGGTGGGACACATAATTCCCTCTATTTATTTGGGTTATGATTAATGTTATATGATTTAAAAGGGTTCAAAAGAGGTTCTCCCAATCCCAATAGAGGGTGTAGGGTAGGTTATCCGATGCCCGAAGGAGGGTACAGGGGAGTTTATCCCAATCCCAGAGTAGTTACATGGGTGATTAGCTTTAGACTAAAATTTTATGAATGTATTGTTTGATATAATTGATATAAAACTTTCTATCCTTTTGTTTATGACAAAAATCTATATCTTATACTAATATTATTCCATTATGAATTTTTTACTTTAATTCATTTATCATTTATATATTTAGAAATGTAAAGATTTATTCCATGGCTCAAATTTATGATCTAGCGTATGAATTTTATGTTTTTTTAAATATTAAGATCAATTTCTAAAACCCTTATTATCATGTTGTTATTATATAGTCATTGATATCTCTTATGTTTACCCTTACTAGGAATATAAGGTCATCCATTATTATGTTTTCTTCCTTGGGTTGTGATGAAAGGTTTTATGTATGATAATTCTAAAAAGGGAGCTCGATATGAATAAATTAGTGGGAGAATAGGTGGTTTATATATGAGCTTATTGTTTATATTTCCATTATTCCAAAGGTAATAGACCTAAATGAATTTTAAATGAATTATTATGTTATGTAATGAATATTCAACTATTAAGATTTAATATCTATGTAAGAGTGGTTTGGGTCTTTACGTCACCCATCATATGAGTTGTATTGAGTGCATACATCGTATAAGCTATATCGAGGTCACTCATCATAATATAAAATGTAAAATTACCATATAATAATTAAAAAATTTAAATATTTTTCCTTTTTCTTCTTAAAACTACTAAAAATTTATTTTCAATCCATATGGAAGGCATTTTTTGATACTGTAATACCAATTCTATTAAAACCCCATTTTAAAACTAAAATACCCACAACCATAGAGGATGAATTTTATTTAATTAAAAAATAGATTATTGTATTGGAATCAAAACATAAATAAAATTTTTAATGGAAGGAATATCGATTGACAACGTATATGTTAAAATAGAGCATCCCTTTTTCCTTATCTAAAGAATGTCAAAATTTATTGTATAAAATATGAAAAATGATCCATTTTGAAATGAATTTAAATAATGTAAACAATAAACATAAAATTGAACTTAAAATTAATTTATTAATACATCCATAAAACAATTATATATATATTGATCAGGAAGAAATTGATTTATCAAATAAATCCTTAAAACATTTAAAAATATTTTTTAAATATATATTATCCCTACCATGAGTCTGACTCATCACGTACATTAATTATCTTCCCAAATAGAAAACTTATTTTAATTATTTACTTTATTAAGAACCATTTTCGTGTTTATTATTCATTTTATTTTATTTATAACCATATTATTTAAAATCACTTAATCATTTAAGTTTTCATTGGATGTTTGATGATATTCAGCTCATATATCCAAAATCACATTGGTATGATTTTCTATAGTCAATGAGGTAATTTTCGCATGTTATCAGTAAAAAAATTCATTAAATAATAATTATTTTTTAAAAAAAGATTTAATTTGAAAAACAACCACGTAATTTAGACTTGAAAAGTGAACTACATTACAATCATGGAGGGTCTTAGTCCTAAGAATTCATAAGTAATGTTTCTGTTTTTAATTGATCATGACTAAAGGAAGGTATATATATTTAATAATTAAATATTTATTATTATTATATCATATTATGTATTGTAATCAAATTATATATATTATCCATTTCATCAGGTGATAAAAAATGTATCACATCGCTTCGTGGAGGTGGTAGTCCACATGTACACATGAATGACATTATCATTTTTCAACGGATAAAAAAGTAAGAAATTTTATTATATATTATCTTTAAACAATGTCATAGTAATTATTATATATATTAATTAAATTAATACTAATAAATACACATGATAAGTGGTGATGGAAATAAAAATTCATCACTTTCTGGTGAAGGTTATTCAACTGTTCTCATGAGCAATATTTTCACTTCCAAAACAATTTAAAATGGGATTAAAAGTTGTTTAATAGAAATATTAACGAAATATATACAAATAAACCATATTTATGTTATTATTTAGTCATTTTTGAGGAATATTTTAAAGATTTATAATATGAAATAAAATGAAAACACTTGATTAAGACAATTAATCTTCTGTAGATCACCTGTTTAGGCTTATACCTAAACAATTCTTGGTTTGTTTCTCTAATAAAACCATAAACTCGATGACGTGGGGACTGAATATTTAGAGTTATTTGTGTTTTTATTTTTCTAAAATTAAGTGAGAAAATTGTGTTAGTAAATGAGGAGTATATTTGTTCTTATATAAGTAAGGGGGAAGAACTTTTGGAATTTTTTAAAGTATTAAATTAATATAAATTAATTTTCTAGAAAAATGTATCCTAATTGATATAATCATAATATAATATTATTATTAATAAAAATATTCTCATCTAATAAAATTTATATATGTTTAGATTATTTTTCTACACTTTTCACATTTTTTTAACCCACTGATAATCGTTTTGACAATTACAGTGATATCGAGTTTTTTTACTCTTTTGTGGTCAAGAAAGATACCATAAAAGGGAATATGACTAATAAATAGACCATGGTTGATATTATAAACAATATTACATTCAATTTTATAAAGATATTATTTTTAGTAAATTTAAATCATCTAATAAAATTTTCTTTATCATAAAATATCATCGAGGTCATTTTTTGGATTAGTAAATAAATTTGACTTTGGAAACTATATAAAATAATTTAATTATAATATCATCAATGTATACATACAAAATAAATTATTTTTTATATAAATTTCATGTTACACTATAAATCACTAAAAAAATTTACTTTTAGTGTTTTTTAAATAATTTATATGATTTTTTTACTCTTTGAAAAAGCATTGATTCAAAAATGTATAAAACAATTAGGTAATAATTTCATCAACTGAATTGAAAACTAAACTACCATGATAAAAAATTATTCATGTTTAAAACAAAAATTTTTAAATGACTTATTTTTTTATTAACGTCACAAAATATTATAGAAATTAAAATCTAGAGAGTTACACTTTGGACTTTATCTTTTATATAATTATTATAAAGATCATAACTAAAACTAAATTGAAAGAAAAGACATATTTTAAAATTTTTAATGATGATGGATAAAATATACCTAGTTAATGAATTAAATAAAGTGGTTTTAATGAATTTTAAGTCTTATCACATTAGATCTAACCAAAATTGACCCATTTTAACATTACCTATGCTAACAAAAATTTACTATGGTTACTACACATAATGAAAAAAAATAAAAGAAAATATTTACCAAAATATGACCCCCTAATAAAAAATATAGAATCCATTTTTCATGTTCCAATTTATATAGATTTATAAATTTAATTTAAATTAGACCCATAGAACCTAATGAAAAAATATTTTAAAAAAATTCATTTTAATTATAAATATGTTATTATAAAAAATTCAATAATAAAATTAATTCAAAAGAAAATTAATTGAATTATTTTTAATAAAATAAAACTAATTAAATATTAAAATTAATAAAAAAAATATAATTTTACATTCTAAATACATGATATGGTAATACGTTTCTAATAAAATAAAAATATTTCACTATTCGTTGAAAAGTTAAAAAAATATATAAAATTATATAAAAACCATAGATCATTTTCATAAGTTGATTGAAAAAATTAAACAATTTTTTTAAATTAAAATTATAATATTTTTAAATTAATTCCTCAAATAAAAAAAATGATATATATATAATATTTTAGTAAGAATAAAAATATTTCTTTTTTTGGAAAAATTATATAATCTTCTCATAGTGGAAATAATCCTATAAAATATAATTACTAAGTTAATAGGAAAAGAAATTTTTTTATTATAACATTAAATGGGTTGTTACATTATTCCCCATTTCATAATTGTGTCCTCTTAAATTTTTTCATTACATAGATAAGTGGGGATATTTTTCCTTCATAGAATTCTCTAATTATTCTGAATCTTCTTCAATCATATGGATTTTACCCAAAACATTAACATAATGAATTACCTTATTCAAAAACACATTATATATGATTTCAAGAAATTGTATTGGGTTTTATTCATTAATAAATGTTTTCCTCCAACCGAACTAGTTCAAGGTTCAAAACATGTCATGCATAAAACACATATTTTCTTAAAAACAAAATATGAAACACATCACATAACTGATATGAACTCATATTCCAGGCCACCATATAAGTAACTGATATTACATTCCCCATGTATTTATATGATCCAATGAAATAAAAACATAACTATCCATTTTTATTAATACATATACAAATTATCCTTATAGAACCTTTAAGAAAAACATAACCATCTCCCTAAAAAGTATGATCTTTCCTTTAGTTATTCATTAATGTTTTTTCCTATTATGATTTATCCTCATATGCTATGAAATAATTCTATCTTTCTCAACCACTACATCTAGTAATACTGATCCCAACTACTCTATTTCACATATTTCATCATAGGAAGCTAAAATAACATCACTTTCCATATAAATTCTCAGAATGGTTTCATCTGTTTCTTGGAATGTAAATTTTTATAATAAGAAAACTCAACCAAAGTCATATTTTTTCCCGAATTCTTGATAATCCCTTAAAAAGTATAATGTAATATCTTCTAGGGTCATTATTATTCTCTTTGGTGGTCTATCAAGTTGAGGATGTGTGGTGTAGTAAAATTTATTTCATTACTCAAAGTTATAGATGTCCATTGAATAAATTAGAGGTGAATATAGGGTCATAGTGAAATACAAATAGAATGTGGGAATCCATTAAATATAATTATATATTCAACATAGACTAAATATAATATATATCCAAATATGTGTTATCTTGAATGGGATTAAAATGAGAAAATTTAGTTAGTCGATCACCAATTATCCGAATCAAAATATTACAATTAGATGTCTTTGGTAATCCCACCATGAAATCCATGGATACATTCTCAAATTTCCATTCCCACAGTAGAAAATGTGGGATTATCCCTTATGGTAACATCCTTTATGATTTAGAAAATTTGGAACGGAAATATTTCATAAAAACATCAGTAATTTATTTCATCATCCCTCCATAGAAAAAATGTTCATGATTGTCTTTATTCATTTTTATGACGGCATAATGAATCCAAAATGGATAGTTTTGTGCCTCACTCAATAGTTATTTCTTCAACTATGGGTCATATTAAAAACATAGATTTTTTATAAATCTCAAAGCTCCTTCTTTTTTAATATTAAATTTAGAAAACACAACTTTCTTAACAAATTGTACAATTTTCTATAAAATATTGTCTTACTTATGAGCTTCCTTAATATAATATGAAAATAATTGTTATAATGACACCTAAAAAATAGAGGGAGTTACTATATAACTAATTTTTAATCCAACATTCAGAAATTCATTAACCAAATGATCATGTTCAAGACATGGCATATTCAATGATGCATTATATTTGTGACTAAAACCATCAACTACTCTATTTTCATTACCAAGATGTTAATGAATAGTGAAGTTGCAATCCTTTATCAAATCTCACCATATCCTCTACCTCATGACTAGATATTAGTATGTGAATATATAATTCAATATTTTATGGTTATTATATATTTCAAAATTTACCCTATTTAAATTATTTCTTATTTTTTTAAAGAAAACACTACATCCTTTAGTTCAAGGACACATGTAGGATAATTTTCCTCATGAGGATTAAAATCTCATGAAGAATAATCAATTATATAACCACTCTGCATTAAAAACCAAATCCATTAAATGAATCATCAATAAAAACAAAACCATTTCTAGAGGATAGTCCCAATATATAAGTATTAAAAATATTATTTTTAATTATTGGAAAAAATCACGACACTCTTTTGTCTAGATGAATTGAACTCTTTTTAGAGTAAACAGAGTCAATGGACTTGAAAACCAATCAATGTTTTCAAAAAAACAATTGTATTAAACTACTAATATAAAAAAAATATGAATATTTGTTTTATTTTTATGTCTTTCCCATTCTTCAATAACAATAGTTTCTGTAGGGTCAACAGTTATGCAAAAATTAGAAACAATTATCTTGGGGAATGAAAACCTTTTCAACAAAAGTTCACAAATAATAAATTTTTAAAATTGTTTCATAAATTTTACTATATGAATAATAATTCTTATTTGACTTTGATGGTCATTATTTTCACAATCAAACCTATGTAAATCCCAAACTAGTTACCCAAGATGGCCAATAGTAAGGCCCAAGAGGCATTCTAGATCATTCTGAGCATGAAACAAGTGTCAAGAATCAAAGATCATACACAATGGAGTGATTTATCCCATAGAAATTTATATATATTTAAGAAGATATTGGATAAATAAAAAATCCACCAAATATGGATAAATACATTTCCAGCTATAAATACAACGTATTAGGAATGTAATGGAAAAATAAAACAAAACAAAAAATTAAATCAAACTTAAACTGACATGATCTCTATGTCACCTCTTAGTCCCCACCATCCATTAGAACAATCCTTCTACACATAAAAACTAGAAAAAATCTTGAACCTAAATAAAATCTTTGGCCTACCGATGCCGAGTGACACAAGTATGATGTGACAATAAAATAACTATATAGGTAGGCAGAAAATAATTCATACATGTCTTTCCCGAAATAATCCAAATAAACTTGTTTAAAATACATTTAATGAAAATAGAGTTTTAACATTTAATTATCCAAACCCATATTTCATTTTTAATACCCTAGTTTGAAAACAAAAATAAATACAACCAACTGGATAATGTACACAAGGCCTGAATAATGGAAAATAGTGCAAGTGAAAGATGAAAAATACTAAAAAAACACACTAAAGTGAAAAATAATTACACATATATGTAATCCTGGGAATTTTTTAAGCATTCATGGAATAAAAACCTAGATGCACTCAGATCGGATCCAGCTTCTAGTCTATACTACAAATCCATAGTCGATATCCCACCTAGCTACTCTAAATTGGACACACCATGGGAAGATACAACCTGGCCTATCCTTTATCCATGGGGTTATAATCCATCTAATACCTAATATAAAGTAACCATTACTTGACCCTATAAATTATATCTTAGAATAATATGATTATAGTATAATGGATAATGAGGAGTTAATCACATGCCTGAAATTAGGAAAAAATCATAGATTCCAATGTGCCTTCAATTCCCTTTCCATAAAACCATCAATGTGAAGGCCCTCACATTGGAAGGACAACCATATAGGTCATTATCACACGCAGAACCATTAAAATGTGCCAACGAGCCTACACATCATATGAATTTAAATTCAAGTTCCAATATGTCAGAAGATACCAATCAGGAATTAAAAAATTTAAAATGAAAAACCATCTTTAATGATAATACGTTTCTTTCTAAAACCATTTCAAAAACCAAGGTGGGAACACTACTTAAGCTTATAAAATTCCAAAAAATGTATTTTATTCAATTTATTTAATAAATCACATTTCAAGGTTCCAAATTGTCCATGATTTGGAAAACAGAAATCAAAATCATATTTTAAGCCACTTTGAAAACACTGGTGGTTTTAAAAACTAATTTGGAAGATGGGGGTGGAATGGGAGAACAAGAAGGGGATAAGGGTGCTTAGAAAACCTGAGGTTCAAGAAAATTATTATTTTTAAGTTATATTTATATTATTATACTCATATCCAATTTTCACCCCATACATATATTAATATGTTGATATCTAATGGAATATGCATGGTATTCCATAATAATAAGCAAGTTGAAATTTAAGAATCAGAAGGAGAATTACAACTAATTATAATAATCTATGTAGATGAACCGACACAAAAAAAGGATCCAAACCCATATGAAAAAAATAATTTCCACATTTTAAAAAATAAATAATTAAAAACAAGGGCTAATACCATTTATAAATTTTTGAACCCAATATAGCATCCCACCTCTTTATCACATAAACTTTCATTACATTTTACAAAACCGAGGATCTTTAAGGTTTAGTGTATTGGAAACCAGGAACTTTAAACATGAAAACATAAAACATTCTTCTAAAACACTTGAAAGACTTCTCCTCATGTTCATACTAGGTTCATTACTGCATCACATAACCTGGGGACATACATCAAAAGAAAGGGTGAGAAAAAAGCCCAGTAAGGGAAACAAGAGAAACATTTTACATGTGAACTTGAGATACTTCAATAAGGTCATGAAAAGAACTTTATGGAATGAGAATGAAATCATGAGGCATATCATAATAAAAATAACATTTTCATAACATGAAGATGTGGCTACATCATTTAACATAGACAATCATGAACATATCACCAAGGTCCATCCCCAAGGTGTCATTTGAAAATTACCAAGGTTATTCACCAAGGTATCGTGAAAATTGTAATCTCTAGTGGTTACATCATTACCCAAGGCATTGGAGCGCTATCAGGGCGCACCCTTAAATTTTCCTTTATTACAATGTGATCCACATATATCATCATCAATTATTTCATAAATAACCCATATATCATAAAATAAATTGGTTTCATTTCATAATCATAACGTTTTAAAAACTCCTTTAAAGACATGATCTTTACGTCACTTTAAACCCAAGGAATGGGAGAGCGGGTTTCATGTATGTAAATCCCAGAATTTTAAATAGAAAATTTTGTTATATATGTGAATACCCCTGTATAAATAAGAGCCTTGAGTATTCACTTTATAACATAAAATAATTTTGAGAAAAGAGAGAGGCATTTTGAGATGAAAATTCTGCAGCATAACGACTATGTTTCAAGGTTTTTAGAAAACATTGAAAAGAGAGGGGACATGGGACAAACATTAATAAATGAACCATAAATCAGTAGAGGGAGAGAATATAAGGGATTTAAGAACATGGTAATGAAATTTGGGAATATACCATATGAAATGAAGAACATTAAAGGAAGAAAAAAGTAATATTTCTCTTATGAAAATTCGGCAGCCTAACGACGCCACTTAAACTTCAAAATACTGAATTGAAGAGATCAAATGGGGTATCTCATCATATGGTCAAAAAAGATCAGTATGATAGATATAGATATCATACCCCAACATAACTAAAAGGAACTTGAAATAATTGACATGAAAGTAGAACTTCAAAATGAGAAGGGTGAAGAACCACTTAAAAATTCGGCAGCCTAACAACGCCACTTAAAACATAAAAATACTGAATTGAAGAGATCAAATTGGATCTCTCATCATATGATAATAAAATATCAGTATGATATATATAGAGGTCATACCCCAACATAACAAAAAGGAACTTGAAAGAATTGACATGAAAGTAGAACTTCAAAACGAGAAGGGTGAAGAACCACTTAAAAATTCGGCAGCCTAACGGTGCCACTTAAAACTTCAAAATACTAAATTGAAGAGATCAAATGGGGTCTATCATCATATGGTCATAAAAGATAATTATTATAGATATAGATATCATACCCCAACATAACAAAAAGAAACTTGAAATAATTGACATGAAAGTAGAACTTCAAAACGAGAAGGGTGAAGAACCACTTAAAAATTTGGCAGCCTAACAGTGCCACTTAAAACATCAAAATACTGAATTGAAGAGATCAAATGGGGTATCTCATAATATGATAACAAAATATAAGTATGATAGATATAGAGATAATACCCCAACATAACAAAAAGTAACTTGAAATAATTGACATGAAAGTAGAACTTCAAAACAAGAAGGGTGAAAAACCACTTAAAAATTCGACAGCCTAACAACGCCACTTAAAACATCAAAATACTGAATTGAAGAGATAAAATGGGTTCTATCATCATTTGATAATAAAATATCAGTATGATATATAAAGAGATCATACCCCAACATAACAAAAAGGAACTTGAAAGAATTGACATGAAAGTAGAACTTCAAAACGAGAAGGGTGAAGAACCACTTAAAAATTCGGCAGCCTAACGACGCCACTTAAAACATCAAAATACTGAATTGAAGAGATCAAATGGGGTCTCGCATCATATGATCATAAAATATCAGTATGAAAAATTTATATATCATGACCCAACATAATAAAAATGAACTTTAAATACTTTACATGAAAATAGATATTGAAAAATGAGAAGGGAGAAAGAATCCATTACAAAAAGTTCGGCAGCCTAACGACGCCAATTACAATTTCATAAAACGAAATAATGAGAGTAAGAGGGGATCTCTCATTATGTGAACATGAAAAGGGAAGAAAGAGGAGTATAAAAGAACACCCTTTAACATAAGAACATGTAGAATAAAAGAAATTACATAAAAGAGATTTCTTGAAAAGAAAGAGAGAGATCGGATCCCTTACCTTAAAAAGTAACTCTTAAAACTAAAAGGATGGGACCTTGAGGGCTTGGGGGCACCTTGGGAGGACTACTTGGGAGGTAATGAGACCAGAACATAGTTGGGGGAGAGTGTGGAGTCGAATGGATGAGAGGATGGCTTGGTATTTATAGGAAAATTGAGGGGACAAGGCATTAATGGCCAAGGGACACCTCATTAGTGGTTTTGGCAAAACCATGGGCTTGCCCATGGTATTTGCCCATGGTATTGGCCACTTGGGACCCCTCATACCTTATATTACTATTCATAAGTCTAACATATTTATTACAAACTTAATACATCATTTAATGATGTCATTAAACACTCGTAACTTAAAAACTGTATTTTCACTATTCATCGAAAATTCAACTTTCTCAGAATAATCCCAAAATTTCACCTTAACCAAATATCAATGCTCTGATTTCAAAAATGAACTCCATTTTATAAAAATAATTTTCTTAATATTTTTAATTTATTTTTTAAATAAATACACTATTCACCGAAAATTCATTTTTTCAGAAAAAACCCCCAAAATTACCATTAAATAATATCAGTGCTCTGAGTTCAAAAATGAAATCCATTTTATAAAAATAATTTTTTGAAATATTTTTAATTTAATTTTTAATTAAAAAACACTATTCACTCGAAAAAACTAATACTTGAATAATAATTTATGAAACCGTTATTTAACCATTTTATTGAATCACATTACTTAATCAAGGTGCGTAGATTATATTAATACTTTCTATAAGTGAGATTACTAATACATTTGGACACATTACTAATCCTAATCATAAAATCACTATTCATAATTTTCTATTCATCAAAAATCAAGTTGATCTTATTAGACTCTAAATTTCATAATGAACATAATTGTAGAAGACCATTTTTTGAAAATCATTACACATTTTTAATTATTTAAGGTTTACATAAACATTTTTAAAATATCCTTTTTCTAAAACTCATCAAAAATATGCATACTATATTTATCCGGTCATTTAAAAATTCATAAACATCATCATAAGAAGAAATCAAAATTTTTATTTAAAACAAAGGATTACACAAGGTAGTTACGGTCTCCTTACATAGCCCCTTATCACACCAGCATATGACCTAAGTGTAAGGTGTGCTAAGGTGAGAGAATCTGAGGGAGGCTCGGCTAACATTGCATGAGTAATAATTTCTATCAGTTTTAACTTCTCGCAAAGTCGATTCCGTTATAGCTTCACACGATGAAGTTCGGATAGAGTTTGGTCCAGAGCAAAGCCCAATGATGCTACCTCCTTCCAATGTTCTGTTAGATGGGCTTCGATCAGTCCAAGACTACTGGGTGAGGCCATCTAATCTTCTTTCTATAATAATTAACCAAGATTACTTGTATTTAGAGACAATAATCAAAACGTTTAGTTTCCAGCGGTCATATTGACCAATGGTCATATAACTGTCTAAACCCAACAGTCTCATTTTAATTATAATCATGTTATCAAATGAAACATTTTTGTTGAGTATAAAAATTAAATAAAATAACACATAAAATTAGGAAACAAGATTTATTCAAAATTTCGAGTCGTTACATTCTTCCCCCCTTAAGAAATTGAATCCTTGCAATTTTTAAAATTGGGTTTTGTAATTTCATTGAAAGTCCCACATCGGAAAAGGAGTCAGTAAAATTATTACTTTAAAATAAAGAAAGGGAAGTACAAAGGTTACCCATGTTAACCCACACTAGGATTCCATGTAGGAAAACATGGACATGGAAGAAAAACAAAGGGTCAAGTTCTAGGGGAGTGTGATAGAGAACATGATTAGGAGAAAGTTAACCATAAGAAAATCCCAAACTTATGATGTGTGTAAATGGTCTTTGATTACCTAGTAGGAAACGTAAACCAACAACGTTTTTGTTTTATGTTCCTTTTCATAATTTTGAAAAATTAATTTACAACATAAAACAAAAACATAAGAAAATATACCTATCTTCATGTAGTGTTTCATCCTTTAATAAGTTTCTACCAAAAATTAATCTTTTCTCCTAACTATAAGCATTCAAAACTACTTGGTCTCATCAAAACACAAGAATCATCTTCATAATCCACAAAAGATTAACTATCTATTTCTTCTATCTTTAAACATTATCCCAAAAATAGAAAGGGTAAGGTAAAACACCTCTTCAAAAATAAAGAATCCCATAGGAATGTAAACTAATTTTAAATCTTTAAAGTTCCATGGTACTACCCATAGTTCATCATTGACCATTCCATAAATAACGGTCATTAAGATTCCTCAAAATAAACCAAGCTAATATTGAAACCAAAATACAAGAAGGATTTGATAACATAGTCTTCCAAAATAAACTTCATTGTTTATCTCCAAACAACATCAACCACTCCTAACATCTTATAACAAAAGTAGCTAACCTAAACATATTTCACCCAAGATAGGTTAATCATTTCCATAAGTAACCTAAATTACTATAAGTCCACCTTAAATTCATTGATTCTTCAAAATATAATTCAACCTTACCCCTCAATGAAAATACCGCAGTAATCTATTTACCTCGATCATATAGGGTCCCCAAAATAGTGAACGTCTTCCAAAATAATAATCATATTTTAATCCCCTAATCATCCCTGTCATATTAATACGACAATCGTCACATTTCCTATCATATTGTTTGTTGGGACACGTTCTTCCATTTCCTGCCATTAACTAAGAAAAGAAACCATAATTTGGGGCTTAAATACTTAGCCAATAATCATGAAAAGGAACCGAAAGCATATAAGGATAACTTGTAGAAGAAAAGTATACCCTAACTTGTGATCCCCAAGGTTCCCATCTAGGTTATCCATGATCATATATTCTTATGTAAATCTTTATTTTATTTTATCTTTTTTCCTTTAACAATGGTTCATACTAAGCTTATGAATTTACCAAAGCATATCCCCCGGGAGTGTCGTAACCAAGAGTGCAGCAAGGCCCGTTGTCGTGTACCAGTTCCCATTCGAGTCTAGCTCAAAGCAGTGTTTTCAGGTTTTACCCCTATGTACATCTATGCCAGAGCCACCTCTACCTTCTCGTATCCAGACAGGGACGTATTTGCTTGGAAACCCCTTACTCAATACTCACCAAAATACCAGGAAGAATTCCTATTTTTTTTTAACTTTTCTATAGGATTATTCCTAAAGTTTTCATATCTTAATTTCCACAAATAACTAAACGATCCTTTGATACCAACTATAGCATCCCGCCTCTTTATCACATAAACTTTCATTACATTTTACAAAACCGAGGATCTTTAAGGTTTAGTGTCTTGGAAACCAGGAACTTTAAACATGAAAACATAAAACATTCTTCTAAAACACTTGAAAGGCTTATCCTCATGTTCATAGTAGGTTCATTACTCCATCGCATAACTTTGGGACATACATCAAAATAAAGGGTGAGAAAAAATCCCAGTAAGGGAAACAAGAGAAACATTTTACATGTGAACTTGAGATACTTCAATAAGGTCATGAAAAGAACTTTAAGGCATGAGAATGAAATCATGAGGCATATCATAATAAAAATAACATTTTCATAACTTGAAGATGTGGATACATCATTTAACATAGACAATCATGAACATATCACCAATGTCCATCCCCAAGGTGTCATTTGAAAATTACCAAGGTTATTCACCAAGTTATCGTGAAAATTGTAATCTCTAGTGGTTACATCATTACCCAATGCATTGGAGCGCTATCAGGGCACACCCTTAAATTTTCCTTTATTATAATGTGAGACACATATATCATCATCAATTATTTCATAAATTACCCATATAGAATAAAATAAATGGGTTTCATTTCATAATCATAACATTTTAAAAACTGCTTTAAAGACATGATCTTTACGTCACTTTAAACCCACAGAATGGGAGAGCGGGTTTCATGTATGTAAATCCCAAAATTTAAAATAGAATTTTTTTTTATATATGTGAATACACCTTTATAAATAAGAGCCTTTAGTATTCACTTTATAACATAAAATAATTTTGAGAAAATAGAGAGTCATTTTGAGATGAAAATTCTGCAGCATAACGACTATGTTTCAAGGTTTTTAGAAAACATTGAAAAGAGAAGGGACATGGGTCAAACATTAATAAATGAACCATAAATCAGTAGAGGGACATAATATAATGGATTTAAGAACATGGTAATGAAATTTTAGAATATACCATATGAAATGAAGAACATGAAAGGAAGACAAAAATAAGATTTCTCTTATGAAAATTCGGCAGCCTAACGATGCCACTTAAACTTCAAAATACTGAATTGAAGAGATCAAATGGGGTATCTCATCATATGGTCAAAAAAGATCAGTATGATATATATAGATATCATAACCCAACATAACAAAAAGGAACTTGAAATAATTGACATGAAAGTAGAACTTCAAAATGAGAAGGGTGAAGAACCACTTAAAAATTCGGCAGCCTAACAACGCCACTTAAAACTTCAAAATACTGAATTGAAGAGATCAAATGGGGTCTCTCATCAAATTATAATAAAATATCAGTATGATTGATATAGAGATAATACCCCAACATAACAAAAATAAACTTTAAAGAATTGACATGAATTTAGAACTTCAAAACGAGAAGGGTGAAGAACCACATTAAAATTCGGCAGTCTAACGACGCCACTTAAAACTTCAAAATACTGAATTGAGGAGATCAAATGGGGTCTCTCATCATATGGTCATAAAAGATAATTATGATAGTTATAGATATCATACCCCAACATAAAAAAATAAACTTGAATGAATTGACATGAAAGTAGAACTTCAAAATGAGAAGGGTGAAGAACCACTTAAAAATTCGGCAGCCTAACAGCGCCACTTAAAACTTCAAAATACTGTATTGAAGAGATCAAATGGGGTCTCTCATAATATGGTAATAAAATATCAGTATGATAGATATAGATATTATACCCCAACATAACAAAAAGTAACTTGAAAGAATTGACATGAAAGTAGAACTTCAAAACAAGAAGGGTGAAGAACCACTTAAAAATTCGGCAGCCTAACAAGGCCACTTAAAACATCAAAATACTGAATTGAAGTGATCAAATGGTGTCTCTAATCATATTATAATAAAATATCAGTATGATAGATAAATATATCATACCCCAAAATAACAAAAAGGAACTTGAAAGAATTGACATGAAAGTAGAACTTCAAAACGAGAAGGGTGAAGAACCACTTAAAAATTCGGCAGCCTAATGGCGCCACTTAAAACATCAAAATACTGAATTGAAGAGATCAAATGGGGTATCACATCATATGATCATAAAAGATCAGTATGATAAATTTAGAGATCATACCCCAACATAATAAAAAGGAACTTGAAATACTTTACATGAAAATAGATATTGAAAAATGAGAAGGGAGAAAGAATCCATTACAAAAATTTCGGCAGCCTAACGACGCCAATTACAATTTCATAAAACGAAATAATGAGAGTAAGAGGGGATATCGCAAAGTCGATTCCGTTATAGCTTCACACAATGAAGTTCGTCTTGGGTTTGGTCCAGAGCAAAGCCCAGTGGTTCTACCTCCTTCCCATGTTCTGTTAGATGGGCTTCGATCAGTCCAAGACTACTGGGTGAGGCCATCGAATCTTCTTCCTATAATAATTAACCAAGATTACTTGTATTTAGAGACAATAATCAAAACGTTTAGTTTCCAGCGGTCATATTGACCAATGGTCATATTACCTTCTAAACCCAACGGTCTCATTTTAATTATAATCATGTTATCAAATGAAACATTTTTGATGAGTATAAAAATAAAATAAAATAACACATAAAATTAGGGAACAAGATTTATTCAAAATTTCGAGTCGTTACACCCAACATAGAATTCAGATTTGAATTTCATCAAATTCCTATACACAATAATATAGTTATAACCATGGAAATCATTTGAGAACCCCATTTTTTACCAAATTGAAAAATGTAAATTTCATATATAATCAATCTAACACACCAAAATCGTGATCAAAATATCTATAAATCACATAGTAAATCTTAGGAATCTATTAGTATGATTTGTAAATGAAATGTGAGGATACACCTACCTCAACTAATTGTGAATGAAACTAATATTCATGGAATGTATGAACTGAGCCCAAGAAGGATACCACACATGCTATAAATAAATAACACAACCCATATTATCCAAACCTCACCCTTGGTATCATCCTATAGGAAAATAAAACAAGAAAGAACTAAGATCCAAGGGAACAAGTAATGTAGAGGGAAAATTTGACCAAAATTGAAGAGAAACATACCTATGAACCATGATGATAAATCAACCAAGGAATCGGAGCCACAGGAGGAGGGTTTGGGAGTCACCTTTGTGTGCCAAAATTGACTAAGAGGGGTAGGGTATTTAAATGGTTTAAAATAAGAGAGGGGTATAATTGGAGACTATAGATTTTAAGATTTTGGGTAATTCACATGTTTTGGGGCCACGATTTTCCAAAATGGGAACTAAATGTAGCTACTATATTGGGGAAAAAAGGCACCCACAAGGATTGGCATCACTACTTGGAAAAATGGGTGGCAACCATGAAAAATGGTTCTATCAAAAATTTTAGACACTCTATCATGCTTGTCAAACAGTTTTTTCTGACTGTGGAGAAGTAGAGAAAATTTTTCCAGACACCGACCAAAAGTTGTATGGTTACTCTTTTGTCTCAAATGGTTTATGAAAAAAATATTCATAGTACATGAAAGAGAAAACATGAAGTAACATAATGAACTGAAAGCACCATAAACTCTACCAGCCACATGGAGTCTATCCAACTAATGCACACATACCATGCACCAGATAAAAAACAAACCAAAACTCAAAATCTCAAATACTCTTACCAGGAACAGAACCAAAAACATACCCAAAAAAATATCAAGAATCATAAAAAAAAATAAAAAAAAGATATAGAATAGAACTGGGGTTAGGGTGAAACATTTCTCCCCACCCCTAAAACATTCTATCCCAAAAAAAACAAGACTAATAAAGATAAGAGCTTGAACTAAAAAACAAGAAAGTTCAAACGAATCGACAACCCTCAATGTGACCTATCGACTCCAAAAGTCTCACCTAAACATCAATATAAAAAATCACAATAAGGAGACCCATGAAGAATAAAAATAGATGAGACCTAACCACAATTTAAAAGTCTACATGCATGTACTAAAATTGTAACTCCCAACATTACAAGGATCGTAGTGAAAGGAACTCACCAAATTAATACATACTTCAACATTTCCAAAAGACAGAAACATCTCTAAAAGGCACCACTAAAAAATAAAGAAAACATACAATAGTGATAACCATTGAAAGGTTTATATCCTGAAAATAAAAACAATATAAATTTATAGGAATAAAATTATACCAAAATAATTAAAACTATTAAGGTTATCAAAACAAATGAAAAATAAAATGATGATAAATTAGACCACCCCCACTACAATATTAGGGAAAAAATATGGGAAAAATATCCTCTTGAAAATATTCTTGAATACATGAAGAGATTCACTTTGGGGCCTATGGATGGACCAATGGTTCCTTGATGCATTTTCTTCCCCACAATCAAAAGCTAGTAGCCTTAGACTAATTATTTCCCTTCAAGAAATACTAATTATAGAGCCTCTCCATGTAACTAAAATGGACACATGAAGAAAATATTATAAAGGAGTACATCATGATGGATTAGAGTTCTTGATATGACCACATTGAAACAACATGTTCGAGTGGTCTGTTGAAAAGGTGGAAGGAACTCACAAAGGAGTATTCCTAGAAATGTGTTCCTATAGAAAACAATTATCAATATATGGGGTAACTTCCCGATATTTGAGAGTAAATGGATTGGTAACTACTACAAACTGTGCTCTAAGAACAATCTTGGTTAAAAGCACCTGATCCACAAGCTTTTTAAATAGAACCTATAGTTATGTGATAAATAATTACTTAGTCTCTGAAAAAAGACCTAAAATGAAAATAGGATCTTCCTACTGATACATTGATGCTATATACAAAGAAAAAGAAACTACCTATTTGAGAATTCAAAATAAGGCTTCACTATTTGTTGACCTTTCTAAACACCCAAGAGTTCTTCCAATTTCCACACCTTTTCCTACTCGTGTATGATCCAACAGATAAAAGTGGTACTAAAAACATCCCAAGAAATTCCAACATATAATGATGATGGTACAACCATCTTCCACCGAACCATACCAAGATCATCAAACAATCCTAGAACAACTCATGTCGTCATGTAATCAAGAGACCTCGAAGATCGGAAAACACTTTCAACATTAATATGCCAATCCAAAGACTCTGAAAAAATCAATCACCATATAAAAATGTAAATGGTTGAGAAGAGAATAACTCTACCACCCCACAAGGATTCTTAGTAAGGATAGAGACTATAAGATACTCACTGAAAACCATTGGTGTCTTTTTTGGATGCATACGATAATAAAATTATAAAAACAAAAATGGATAAAAATAAAACCAAAATTCAAATAAAATAAAATGTGATGCCAAAATAAGAATGTCATAAACAAAACATCAGAAATAAAAACCAAAATCATATTTAAAAAATAAATATTTATATTCCTAATTACAAATTTATTTTACTCCAGGACCACTTTTCCAAAATGTCCAAAATGAATTCTCAAGTCCATCCTATACACTATATCCCACTTTTAAAATAAAACAATCCTCTAAAATTATTTTCCATTTGAAACAAATTCAGAAAAATAACTGTATTAAAAATTAAATCACTCCAACAAAAATAATATAAAATATTAACTCACACAGAGTCTCCTAAAAGTAGGGACAAGTGCCCATGCATAACCCAGACACATGGTTTATCAGACCATGCCCTGAGCAAGCACCAACAAATCGAACTATTTTAAATAGTGCACTAAGACTCTATATGGGTTACTACATTGTCAAATGTCACCGTGTCACACCATTTCACATCCATTTTCATTCCCCACACAACAAAAAACAACACCAATTTCATAAACCAAAAAATCCAATACAAGAGACTAAAGTCCCAGACTACCCCTAGTAACTCGAGGATCAGGACTAGTAAGAGTTAATGATATTCATCCCAAACCAACATCTTGGGTTCGAAATGGATTATATCCAAACTACCTCTTTACAGAAATAATGAAGGGATACTATGATACCATTTTGTCACAAACCAAAACAAGTTAACCCAATTTTTGTCACCTAATTCAGCATCTAACAAGGCCTGAGAGAAATTCGAATGCACCCATGATTTCAACTAGTCTCATGCATTATGTTTCATAAAAACGGAAATGATTTGTACAAAAAAAATATATAAATTAATTATTATAGATCATATTGAAAAAAACAATGAAATGGAAATTAATACATAACCATATCCAAACACAACTAAAGCATATTAGAAAAGAAAAAAAAAACCATAACTGAAATAAAAAAAGAACCAACATGATATCAGTGTTACATTTTGGTCACTTTAATCCATAAAACCAGTCTACTCCATATGAAAACATGAAAAAAAATTAACCTGAATTTTTTTTGACACTACCAATGTCGAGTGGCACATGTAGGGTGTGGTCATAAAACAACTTAGTAGGTAAAAACCACAAAATCCATACATTTCCTTTCTTGAAACTATCCATATATAATACTTTGATATATATATATATATTTGAAATAGTTTTTTTAACATATAAATATCCAAACTCATATATCCTTTTTAAAACCCCAGTTTTAAATCCAAACTAAACACAACCATGAGGATAATGTTTTCGTACCCTAAATAAATGAAAAAATGAAAGTGGACGAATGAAAATGATAATAAAAATAGTCACCAAGGTGTAGGAAAATAAATTCACACATAAACATATGTAATCATGGGTATTTCCAAATCATCCCTAGAAACAATATTCGGATGTACTCAATTCAAAACCACTAACGAATATATAGTGAATCTACATAGTTGATAACCAACTGGGCTTTTCTAAACTAGCCTCCCCAGTGGAAAATCCCTCCTATACTATCCTCTTTCCAAGGGGTTCTAATCTATCTAATCAGTACTAGAAATAAAAGATCACTCTACCGTCTTGATAACATTCTGGAATCCCTTGATAATAGTTTTAAGGAGAACGAGGATGTCATCACACATATGAAATTAAACATAAATAATATATTCAATTGTGCTTGCATTTCCCAATCACTAACACCAGCTATGAAAAGTACCTATCATTATATATAAAACCAAAGGGGTTCTTATCATGAATAAAACAATTAAAATGTGAAAATAAGGACTAAACATCATATGAATTTAAATATAAGTTCAGAAACATCACACAAGGTAAAAATAATAACATAATAAATTTGAAACCAAAAATACTTTTCAATGAAGATGAATTACTTTCCAAATCCATTTCCAAAACCAAGGTGGGAAAACTACTTGAGAATAGAATATTCCAACTGGGCCTTTTATTACATTTAGTTACCAAATCACATATCAAGATTCCATATAGGCCACAATTTAGAAAACAATTAAACCACATTTTCTGTAACTTAAAAAAAATTGGGTTATTAGAAAATAATTTGGAATACGGGGGTGTATTGATGAATAAAAATGAGAGGATGGTGTTTTGGAAATATAGGAATCAATATGAATGTTCTTATCAAGTTTCATTTATATTCATACATTTTTATCCATATGTTCACCCCATGCACAGATGTATATGCCCCAATATAATGTTATATGAATGATATTCTTTAATGATACCCAATGTTCCAATTTAATCATCATTATGAGAATTAAAAAAAATTACTAGAATCCATTTATAATAACCAAACCATAAAAATGCACCAAACCCACATCAAAGACACGATTCCACATGTGAACCAAATACACAATAAAAAACAAGGTCTAACACCATTTTAAAATGTACAAAACCTACTTAGAATTCAACATGGAATTTATCAAACACCTTGTAAAATTTTATTTAGGTATAACCAAGGAAATAGTTAAAAAATTAATCATTATCCATATTTAAAACATGGAAATACCTTATAAAATCAAACTAACATACAAAAAGAATGAAAAAATCATCTATAAATCACTTGGGAAATCCCAGTAATCTATTGACATGCATTGTAATGGATATGGAAGGAGTAACCTATCCCAGTGACATACAAATGCGATGAAACATATGAGAAAAGGAATAACCATGAACAATAATCAAACCCCATATACTAAAATAAAAGAAATCAACCGATATTACTCAACTATCACCAAAAGTTTCGACCAAGAGGGAACCCAACTAAGAAAGAAACAATAATTGAGAGAGGAATAAAATAAGAGGGAAAATTTTAAAATCGAATGAATAGAAGCTTACATAAGAACCTTGAGGAAAAATAAACCAAGGTATGAGATCAAAGAGAGGAGGGTTTAGAACCACCTTTCATATGTTATGATTTAATAATTGGTAGATAGTGTCAAATGGGTTAATACATAATAGGGTTAGAATGGGAAATTTAGGATTTTAGGATTTTGTTCAAAACACACTATTTAGACATGGTTCTCCAAATCATACAGCAATCATGTCCACCCTGCTTTAGAATGAGGTAAACCTCACTATCACGCGAAATTATTTTTAGAAGACTTTACCAAACCATTAAAAATTATTCTATCAAAAAATTTGGATACCCATACACACTTGTTGCACAATTTATCATAACCATGTGAAAGTCGTTAATATTATCCTAGACACAAACCACAAGCTTCACAATTACTCCTTTTCCTCAAACTGTTTAGGAAAAACTGTGCACAATCCATCTAAAAAATCAACTAAGAATACCCTATGCCTCCCCCAACCAAACAGTTTCTCCTGAAATTGTTCAAACCGACCTTTCATAGAAAAATAAAACAATAACAAAACTCACTAAATATTATTGGGAAGATAACCCTAACATCAAAGATGAAAATAAATAATAATAGAATAAATAAAACTAAAATAAATATAATAAAACCGTGGTTAGGGTGTGACACTTAGGGGTTTTTTAAAATACCATAATATCATCAATCAATAATACTAAAAATATACATAAATATTATTGTAAAACATTATTCATATGATCAATGAATATAGAGATTGCATTAAACAACACATATTGAATAAATAAAAACTCATAATACTTGTATATGTTTATAATTTGTTTCATTAGAATTTAGTCCCCATTCAACTTCAACTGATGGTAACTAGACCTGAGGTCAATCATTTAAATGTATTAATCTCCTAGGAGTTAATAAAAAAACTTGGATATAATGTAAAGGATAATTGTTATTAACCATGACTATACACGTGTCTCCATAGTAAATGAAACGTATCATTGAAAAATATTTATTTTTAACAACTAAACTAGGACCACCCATGGTCATTTTCTCAGATGAATTAAACCATTATCTAGATACTCTTGGAGATTCATTTCCATTATAAAATATCAGATTTAGCTATTTAGAAAGAGTGTTTTGAAATTTTCTTATCTTTGAGAACTAATTCAATTATAAAATCAACCTATATATTAGGAATAACACTAGGAAAATCATCAGGAAATACATATATGCATTCATTCAATATAGTAAATTTAGTAATCATAAAAATTATATTATTTTTAAAAACACGAGTTAGGTAACTTTCAATGACATCTCTAATCAAATTTTCACCTTCTTGATATAATATAAAATTAATGAGATCATTCAATATAAATTGTTTACCTAACAAATATACAATATAAAGATAAAATCAAATAAAATACATACCAAGAATAACAACAAACGACACTCTAGAATGTTCAATTAGATTTTCAAAAAATTCCATCCCAATAATAAAAATAATAATATTCATACAAATATTTTTTGAATTAATATTCCCCCTTGAGTTTTTACAGAATTTTATACCATTATTTCATAAGATGATATACCCATTTTACAATAAATATTTTCAGAAATAATGGAATGTACCTTTCACCACTATAATAGATAGACCAAGATCAACCGTAGTTGTAGAAAATGATTTATAGACACATATGTCCATTTATTCATGAGGAATTCATCCCATAGTAACTATATTTAGAGACACATTATCATAATTCCACAACTTGTTATAATTAAAAATATCACATCAGCAGTTATATACTTATAACCCCATTCATGGATTACATAGACCTATTTTATCTATAGTCATATGCCATATGGACAAATTTACCACATTGGTAACACAATTGATATCTAATAAACCATGACATCAATTTTTATTACTTTCCATATAACATGTTGGGGGGGGGGGGGGGTTACCTCAAAATTTCTTAGTTTAATTCTTCTCTATTCCTTGACACCTTGATTGCTTCTTACACATATCATCTCAATGAACATAACTATCAACAGACTCAATCTCAACTTTCTTAACAAAACAAATAACATTATCTTGAAATTTAATTTTTTTGGCCAAATATCTTTATAAACATGGTTTCAATGTGATGAAAATATATTCACATTACTATAATGGTATCGAATAAAGTTCGATACAAATCTCCCTAGTCATAAAAAATTAGAGTCATTCATGAATACTGAATCTTCATCTTATTTCCCAAACTCTATGAATTGTTTTTATATTCTAATGTAAACAAACTGAGGGAAATATTTATGTATAAAAATATTCTTAAATGTATTTCAATCTATGGAAGAATGCTCTTCTATCTCTCTCTACAGTATTCATATCTAAACACCTCTATTGATTAGCCTCACCATCAAAATAATAAATGATAAGAGTTTCATTTTTATTTTCTGAACATCCTATAACTTCAAATAACTTTTCTAGAGACTTGATCCATCCTTCAGCTACAATAATATCTGATGTTCCACAAAAATCTAGAGGGTGTTTTTTAAGTGATCAACTATTTACATGTTATTTCGTAGTAAATCTAGTTTCTCTAAAACATGGATTCCACTACTATTTGTAGCCTTCATCAACAATGACATCACTATAAAAAATTTATCATTCTAATTATAACAATTTTAGGATGCTGATTTGGATGGATAATTTCCTCTTAATACCTTTTAACGTTATCTTACACATTTTCTCTACGAAACCCATTCTGGAGAGACCTATATTATATATAGAAACATGGTAATATTTAAATTCAATATCATTTATTGTTAACCATACATTAGGATCACTCATGTTTGTTCTATTAACATTATCCTAACCTACAAAATTATAAAAATTCACTATCTCATACGAACTATAAGGACCCAACCTTAATCATTACATAATGTAGTGTCTTTATACTAGAAATCACATTCTTCCATTCCAAATGATATTTTAGGTTTATAATTATAGGAAATTAAGTCAAACTACTACATAAAACCCCAATATATTAAATATTGGAGATGTACAATCATCATCCATTTTCCCAATATATATATATATTTTAAAATGAAACATTTTTCTTTTAAAATAATCATTATAACTCTCAACTTGAATTAATATCTGTTGTTAATTACACTTATCCCATATAATTTTTTTAACATGAGGGATAAAAAAGTATTATTAAGATATATAAAAGATATAAAAGCATTATTCCATTGAAAAAGAGGAAGATTGATAATTTTTTTTTCTTTATCATAAAATTCTTCCAGCGTGTGAAATAAAATATAGCCACATGAAAAAACATATATCTCAAAGAAAGCCTTTAAAAACCATGGGAATAAAATAAAAACATTTTTCTCAAATGAATATAATTATATTAATAACTCATGTTTAGACGTGTTGCAAATAACAGGAGCCCAATTAAATCCATAGGAGATACGACCCTAGTTATTTCTATCCTTCTTACCATTCGAGACAATGAACATTACTCAACATATTGTAGATCTATATCATCCTAACCCATAACATAAGTTGAATTAGGATCACATATCACCATCTAAAATGATAATATACCATATAATAAATAAAACATTTTAATCACTCACTTTTTAATCTTAAAACCATTTAAAATACTATTTAGCTCATTTGAAAAAAAATTCTAATATCTAAATAACATTTATTTTAAAACACAATTTTCAAAACTAAAATAACCAAGAAATGAAGGAAATGTTTTCTCAATAATAAAATATGGAATATTTTAAATAAATTAATACATAAAATAATGTTTTTATGGTGGTAAAATATGATGATGTTGTTTTTTTTAAATTTGATCATTCATTTTTTCCTTTTGAGAAAAAACAAAACAACATGTATAAAATAAGTAAAACGATTCATTTAAAAAAAACCATTAAAATATCGTAAAATAATGAGTATTTTTAGTATATATATTCATTTGAAAGTTTACACATATTATAATTTTAAAAATATCTAAATGGAGGAAAAATATTTTGGAAATAAATCATTAAAACAATTAAAATAATGTTTTTAAGTTAAATATTCTATTACTTCAAATTTGGATCATCACGTATGTAACTTATCTTACTAAATAAGAATATTTTGTCGATTATTAACATTTTTGAGAATGTTTTTCAATTTATTATTCATTTTATTTTATTTATTTACATTTTATATAGAGTTACATAATCAATTATTTTCACATCATATGTCTTGAAAATATCTATCTCATTTGTATAAAATAAAGTGGGAATATTAGATAAGGTTAAACTGGTCACTATTCCACCACATAAAAATAATATTCCTGAAATAATTTCCATTTTTATACAAAAATTGAACCTTAAAAGAAAAATCATTAGAGATGGCTATTAAAAAATGAACTAGGTTACAATCATGGAGTTGGTAGGTTTTACATATGCATGAGTAACATTTACATATTTTTAATGATTATGATTTAAATATGGTAAGAATTATTTTATGTTTCAAGAATAATCGTTATATAATAAATATTTTTTTTATTTTTAAATAAACATTTTATTATCATCCATGAGATGTGGTTTTGAAAAACTAATCACATCGCTTCATGAAGGTGGTAGTCTACACGTACGCACGAATGATGTTATAATTTTTTAATAGATGGAATGGTGAGAAATTAGATGATATATTATCTCTATGTAATTTAAATTATAAAATAAATAAAATATATATTAATTAAATCCATCACAATAAACCTCCGTGTAAATAACTAATGGAAAATTAAACACAATGCTTTGTGTGGGTGGTAACTAGATGTGCACTCGAGCGATGATTTCATTTCACATATGATAAAAAAAGAGATAAAAAGGGATGTAACATAATCATAATGACATCTCAATATATGTAAGATAATTGTTTTATAAATTCATCATAGTTAAAGAATATTTTAAGGATTTATATTAAAAAATATAATGATAATGATTAGTGAATAATAATACCTCTTCTTCGTAACACCTGTTTAGTTTTTGCCTAAATATTTCCTCTATTGGATTTATGATCAAATAAATTCCTCTAAGAAATCGTTATTGATGTTGGGGAAATATTTTGAAAGGTATTTATATAACTAAATACAACAAAAATTTGTGAAGAATATATAAGAGGAGGCTCCCTTTTTATGTTAGGGGAGGGGCACTTTTGGATCTTTAGAATGTATTAAATTAATATAAATTATTTTTCCTCAAAAAATTCCTCCATATTGTTATAATTAAAAGATAATATGATTATATTTCACATCCCTCTAATATAATAAAATTTTGACAAGTTTATATTATATATTTACCCGAATCTCTTTGTTTTAACCCCCCGTAAACCTTTTTGACAATTATGATGATATCAAGTTTTTTTACTATGGAAGGAAAAGTAACCAATTAATGGACCATGGTGGTTATTTTTAACCACATAAATTTAAACAGGATGATGATACACTTTTAATTAATTTTAAATTATTTAACAAAATATTATTACTTGTAAAATTTTATTAATGTCTGTCTTTGAACAATTAAATTAATATGAATTTTAAAAAAGATGAAAACTGTGTAATTATAAGATAATCCAAAGACAAATAAATAATATTTTATTTTAATCTATAAAATTCATGTGATACTATACATCACCAAAAATTATTATTTTTAGTGTTTTTGAAATCACTTATACAGATTTTATACTTCTTGCATAAACTCTTATTCAATATTGTATAAGTGCTTAAGGTAATTATTTCATTAATAAAATTTAAAATTAAATTAACTGGGAAAATATGTATTAATAACTAAAATAACCATTTATAACCCAAAGTATGTTATTTTTATCTTTCATAAATTATTATAGATATTAAAAATAATGGAGTGACACTTATGACCATATTCTTTATATAAAAATTATAATGGTCAAAATTAAGATTAAATGGAATCTAAATGTCATATTTACAATTTATTTTGATTATGGATATATAATATCAAGATAATGTAATACATATATATTTTTAATGAATTATATGCCTTATGAAATTAGTTTTAACTTTAATTAATTCATTTTACCTTTACTGTGGCACCAAAAAATTACTGTGGTTACAATTCGTAATATCAAAAAATAGAAGGGAAATATTTTCCAATTTTTGACATCCTAATTCCCAAAATGGAGACAATTTTTTAAGATTAAATTTTTATAATTTTTATTATTTAATTTAAAATTTAAATTTTAAATTTCTATGAAAAACGATTTTTAAGAAACATTACTATTAAGTATAAAAATGACTTCATGCCAAATTAATGTATAAAAATTGATTCCAAAGACCACGTGTAGATTATGTTTAATTAAACATAATTACCAAATTTTCTAAAACTAATACAAAATTTTATTTCACATTATAAATACTTCAAAATAAAATAATGTTTCCAATAAAATCAAAATGTTTCCTTATTTAATGAAAAATATAATAATATTGAATTCTTAAAAATTCACCCTAAGATAATTTGAATATTTAACTTCCGAAATTAAATTCATTATTTAAAATTAAAATTACTAAATTGGGAAATAATTCCTTTAAATAAAATATATAATATACGTATCTAAATTTAGTAAGAGTAAAATAATTTCCATTTTGACAGGAAATTACATTATATTAATATAGTGAATATATATCTATAAAATCAATTTAATTATTATTATTAACAAATATAAATTATTTACTCTAACATTAGCTAGGGTGATACAAAATCCCTTATTTTATTTAATATATAGAGTCTTCCACTTATAATGAGTGGTCAACACCACCTCATGTGTCATACCCAATGTGAACATGACCCAAATAACCCAATCGGTCAACCATGGTGAGTAGAATCACCAAAATACTGGGACACACATCCAAAGATCTTCTATTACCACATACTAACCATTTTGGGAAATTATAGTAATGGTCAACACCATCATCTTTATCCTAGAGAAATACATCAACTCACTTTGAGTGATTAACATCACCCAAAATCACAAGGCCCATACCCCACACATTTCCATGGAATTATCTCAAAAACCACTTCAAGAAAATAATTTCTATAACTAGAGTCATCCCACCAAATCAAATAGTAAACCAAATATTTCACACACCAATCCATACTAGAAACAACCACACCATTTCAAATTTGATACTACCCTACATTATATGATGACAACAATAAATACTCTAATAACTTCATCATATGTCTAACCAAAACTACCCCGACTCAAACACATTTACCAGGTGTCACATAAAACATGTATTATTTAGAAATAATATTTTAACCACCTACCTAGAGATTACATGTATCCATTTTTTATAATCTATTTATAGTTCACCCTAATTTATAAGATTTCATAAAATATGACAGGAGCCCTAGAATTAGCATTCTTCAATAGCGGATAAAGAAATAGGGAGAAATATAGAAACAAGATGTATAAATATTATTAGCCTTACCTACAGTCCAATCCAACTTAAAACAACACATTATTTTTTACAATAAGTGGAGAAGATATCCCACAAGAATAAGAGATGGATATTAGGGCCTCTTGAATTATTTTTATAATGTATGGGTAGTAAAGAGATCTAATTAATATTTAAAAAACTGTTTTTGTCATTTATTTATTATTTAGAGTGATTTTGAAAACATTTTTCACCCAATATAAACTTTAATATTCCCTTCCATTTGAATCCACTCTCTTATGAATCCACTTACAAATTTCCATAATAATTTATAGTAATTATAGAATCCCTTTACTTATGAATAAAATTAAAAATTCAGTTAATTATGAATAGTGATTATAGAAGCCCCTTACTTAATGACCCCTTTAAATATGAATACTATTACAAAAGAATTTGTTTTTTATGAACAATGACTCTAAATTCCCGTTACATATGAAACCCATATCTTAGGAAATGTGTTTTCAGCACAATGCCATACAATGTAATTATTTCATTTTAAATTTTCTTCAAAATCTACAACAAGCCTCAAAACTCTAAAAACACCAAAAAAACTTTCAAGAATTATAAAAAAATTACATCCTTAAAAAATAGTGAAATCATTTTCAAATCACCGACAATAACATTTAGATAAATTAAACCCTCTATATAGGGCCAACTCCCAATGCTTCTTAATAGGAATATAATGAAATTTCCAACACCTTTATGATATCTAAAGTCACATAGATGATCCAAGACCTAACCCAAATAACTAATAAAAATAACCAAGACCAAAAACCTCCCAAAATATAGTATATAAAGCTTCCATTACTAACACCTGATCATCTCACTAGGCATTTCCCCTATACATTGAGTCGATGTTGAGTGCATTGTTCTCTTACCCGCACATAGGGACTCACATGCTACCCAGCATAATAAATTGATTACTTTTATGGGAACCCCCTACCATAGGAATCACACACATGATATTATCTTAACCCAACCTCCCATCACAATGATGGCATCACATATATCCATTTATAGCACATTGGTTGTCAAGATGTGGATAATGGTCAATACCCATCATCACCTCACATCATCCGAATTTCCACATCTCAACAGGTGTCATACCCAATGACCAAATTATATAAAAACATACATGATTCCCATTTTTTTACTTCATCATTCCAATTCCTAAATTAATCCTTCATAACACATGAGTCTTACATAAATCCAACATTGCACATGATTCCCACACATCACCTTTTTATCATACCCCACACAAGATGCCAGCACATTAAGTAGAACATTATTAATATAATTAAAAAATTCACACCACATTCACCCATAAACAACTTGAAAAACCATATCCATAGTATCATATTATTCAACAACTATACATTCTACTCTATATAAATTTTCTTGATCAGATTTTTCTCACCCAAATCAAATCAACTTGATGTATATCCTAATTGTGGAGTTGTACTACCATTAAAAAAATATCCCCACCATGAGGTATATCACCAAATTACACAACCTACACATACATTCTTATCCCAACTAATAAATATTAGTCCTTCCATAGCACCCATGTTTTAAAATATAAATATTATCTAGTTTTTAATGAATATTCAAAACATTACACAAACACATGAATGGGGACTGTATCCGTTTATTGTCTTTGAATATAAGGCACAAAATATTAAAACATGGTGAAAATTATTCAATATTTCAAATAAATATATTCCCCTTTAGTACTTTTAACAAATATACCAAGAATAAAAACATTCTTCATTACCTAGTGAAAATAAATATAATAAAGGGTGAGCATAGGTGTTCAATAAGGGTAAAGAATTAATATATCAATGATCACATAATAATTACATGATCATAAGGGTATGAGAACATGAGAATATAATTTTAAAACCATACCCTACAAAATAAAGATCTTAATATTTAGTTATGAAATAAAACATGTCATTTTATAAGACATGAATCAAAAAAATAGCAAATAACATGATCCGTGAGCATACAAAATTTCTACAACATGTAGAGTTTTGGAATAAATATCATGTTATAAAATTTTGAACATGAATAAATCGAAATAATTTCACTCATTATGTTTAAGACCCAAAATTAGGCCCTCTCAAAAACTTATGAACATGTAACTAGGTCCATGCATCATATTATGGACATGAAAGACCAGTCCACGTATAACACATTGAACATGTAATCAGGTTCATGAATAAAAATTTGAACACATATTTAGGTTCATTCATAACATTATAGACATAAAAGACAAGTCTAAGTGTAAAATTATTTTTGTTAAGGTTTATTCCAAGACCATCATAGTAGAAAACATCAATTACTAAACTGGGTTTACTCTCTGTTCCCTTCATGTCAACCTCATGAGATATAAATATTTACCCAATGCATTGGAGGTAGATATAGGTCCCAAATGTCTTTTTTTATAACATAAAAAGAATAATTGGTTATAATTTAACCACTATATCATAATTAAAATCATACATATATATGCCACAGGATCTTAAAACTTTCATTATATCATAACCTGTGAAATTCAATGGGTTTCACAAACATTTCAATAAATCATAACCTATGGTAAAGTTAAGGGATTCATAATCATTTAATAGTTTCATTATATAATTACACATGAAAATAAGGAGGTTTCATAAGCATTTCATCATGGTATAACTTGTGGAAGAGAAAAAAGTTTTCACAAAAATATCTTCATCATAACCCATTTAGAGAAATAATAAGGATGTTATCCTTCGATAAAATCCCAAGTAATGCATAAGTAACATCAAAGGATGTCATTTTAGATGGAATTTTTTTGGAATATTCTTTTAGACATTTATTTGTGAGGAAATATTTTCTTTAAAAATCAATTATAAAATGTTATAACATTTTGAAAATCCTTTTCACAAAAATACCTTGAAAACTTAAAAAAGGAGATTTAAAAATTATTTATAAAATTTATTGAATAAAATAATTCTTTTATTTAAGAAAACAATTTAAAATGTAAAAAATTTTGAAAATATTTCTATTTGAAAAAAGGTTAAAAAATTTTAATTAATCTTCAATGAAAATAAAGGTCATGGTGATGGGATTTTTTGTTTATGAGGTACACGTTAAAACAAAGATCTCTTTTACATTTTCCTAAAAAACAAAGAAGTAATTATTTTGAAAATTACATGACAATTTCATTTAAATAACTTAATTAAAAAAACACCAGTTTAAATGTGTTTTGAAGATCATAGACTAATAATAAAACATTTTTGGGAACATTTTTCTAAAAACATGTTTTGGATGAAAACGGATTTTAAACTAAAGAGATAAATAAAGTGGATTTTGTTAAAAACATTTTCTCAATTATATTATGTTCCAAATAGTTGGGAAATGGTAATATTACATATAAATATAATTAATATACATAGTATAATTCACTTCATGATTTTCTTTAGAGGTGGATCATAATATTTTATCATTGGAAACATAATCATAATCATTTGTGATAAATGATGATATTGTAACATAAAATACTTACCATTTTTGTAACATTAAATAATAATCCCCATGAATTAATAACATTAAATGAAAAATAACATATCATGATTATAAATAAATACATGATATTAATTGTCAATATGTTTTTATAAACACCACAAGAAATAATATGGGTTCATAACATAATGTACATCTCAAAAAAGAAAAATTGAAAAACAAATATCTTACAGATTTGGTAAAATTTGAACCATAATCCCTAAGAATGATAGAATAAAAAATAAATATTTAAATATCTATAATTAAAAGTATAATAATAATAAAATAAATTCAATATAATTATACACACCACATAAATGAAATTTGTGGTGAATACGACAAGTGTGTCACTGAAAAAAAGTGAGACAAAAATCCCTTTAACCTAAGTCTTAAGTATAGTAGTACTCATTAAAAACTACTAAAAAATATATATATTTTTATTATAAATATATTATAGAGTCATATTCATATATATAATACCATATAAGATTTTATTATGACCTTTTATTACCCATCAATTAACAATTCCATGTTAAAGTCACATTTCAGGCAATAACGAATTTGTTTTTCATATATGTTTGGATTTGTTATTTTTTATCCTGTTAAATTTATCACGGTTACATCATATCAAGAAAATAAAAAAAGATATTAATATCATATATATTCATCATATATGTATTTATAGTAATCCATAAAAAATTGATATTGAAAATGAAATTAACATTTCATAGAGACGATAGGTCGTACATACTCATAATCGCTGTTTGCATTTTGGTTTTCAATTTAATGAATGAAAGGTAAATATCATATATTATCATTATAAATTTTTTTAATTTAATATATCTCCCATATATTTATTAATCTATCCTTAATTCATTTCATGTGATGTATGAATGAATCACATTGCTTCACGTGGTGGTAGCGCCCCGTACACAGGGATGCCATTATCATATTCTGAAAAATTAGAAATTATAAATGTACGTGTGATATAATAATTAAAGAATCATAATAAATTAATAATAAAATTTATAAATAATAAATACATAATTACAACTATCCTTTAGATGTTTTAATGTAAAAATGAATGACATCAGTTTATGAGGTGGTAGTCTTCCATACACAAGAATGATGTTTTCGTTATCCATTTAATGGATTTTGAGATGGATAATTATTAATACATCAACATAATGACAAATAATTATATTTAATATACTATTTTTATTATATTATAAGTTTTAATAAATAATTTATTTTGTAAAAGAATAAATAATTTAAAATATCTAATTAAGATAATTATATTCTCAAAGAGAAACCCCATTTGGATATCCAAATAAGGATCATAGTAATGGATTTTGGAAGTACCAGAAGATATATAATGTGACTAAGTATTTTGGGGAGATAATTTTGTAGGTTTTTTTCAATCCAAAGGGATTGGGAGGTGTGAATAATTGGATGGTGGTGGTGGCCTTTTATAAGCGGGGAAAGCAACCAACTTGAATACTACATGGAATTTTTCTAAGAATCCAAAATAAAAAATCCATTACCATGATAAGATCTTATAAATGTACATTGGATACAAACTTGGAAGGATTGTGTTTTAATATTTCCATAAAATAATATTCATACAATTTTTATGCCATTTTTACCCTTATCGTCTTAGTTTAACACTATGGTAAACCCATTTTTTTCTATAAATGCGGTAATTAATTTTTGTTGCATCTACTATTACTGTTGGTAAAAAACTTAAGTTGAAATTATAAGATAATATTGATTATGATGACTTAAAATAAGGAATCAATTTTTCTAAATTACATTTACATAAGTAAAAAAATGTAATTAAAAATTAATCCCACAGACACGATGAGAAAGTCGGGTTTTCAAGAGTAAATGTTTAAAAGCATACAATTTGTTTTATCAAAATTAAATATTAAATTAATTCCAATAAACTAAAATGTATTAATGGATGTATCATTTAACTATTTTAAAATAAATTTAATATTAAATATTTTTTATTATTCATCAAAAACATGATTCTTTTATGAAAAATAAAAAACATTCACCTGAAGATGATTTTGACACATGGAATTAAAAAAATATTGTTTTATAAAATTAATTTTATAATAGTATTAAATTTTTATTTTTTTAATCTTCAAAAAATAAATAAATTTAAGTTTATGAGAAAATAGTTTTTTTGAAACATGTATTTCCTTAACTGTGTAATAAGTACCTTTTTATCAATATGATTACTCTATATAGAACTATTATTGTTAATATTTAAATTTATTTTATTAATATTGATATCACTAAGTTTAATGTATAGGTTTTAATAATAAAGTCTAAATAAAAATATATGTAATATATCATGTTTTTTTATAGAATGATTAACTTAGTGTTTTATGTAACAGAAGCTTAACATAGTGTCGTGTGTAAGAAAATCTAACGTAGTGTTTCATTTTGTGAAGGCTAGAAAAGAAATTTAATTTCTCAAAATAGTAATAATTCATAAAAACTTAGGGTGTTACATTATACCTCAATTAAAATGAATTTATCCCTTGAAATTTTTCACTTTGGTACAAAAAACTAAGGATAATTCTACCTCATTACGTCATCAAGTTCTTATATAGCTTTCCCAAGTGTGTGGTTTAGCTATAAATCCTTAACCCGGTGAGTGTCCTGGTTTCATGTAAATTCCTTATTTGATCTAGAGTCTCTAATAGTTATTCCTTATAAGAAATATTATTCTCTAGTGGTACAACGTATCAGTTCAGTACATGTAATGGGAAAATTATATATTTACATTGGAGTGACACATGGAATAGAAAATTAACCTAAGAGAGGTTTGGGGGAATCACCAAAAAACAGTCTATTATCCCAATATAATAAACTATTTTATAGGGATCGATATATGTTTGGTGGGGGTTTCCCTTATTTTCCATGGATAAATTCATATAAATTCCTTCTCACAAACATCAAATTCTAGATCACATCAATGAGTATCAACATAACATTTCTGTTGATGTTGTGTGTCCCTTATGTGTTCCTCGAATGGTTATAAACTTTTCTACCATTGCATAAAATAGACTAGGTCCCAATAATTTTATTGAAAAATTCCTTTCGAGTCTGTATAACGGGATTCATAAGGACCAATCTAAACTATCATATGAAATCTATTGTAGTAATGAAACTCACCTATCAAAAGGTGTGATGCAAAACACCTTTTAAATATATTGAACAAGGTCCTAGAATGTCTTCTAGGACTTGAATTATTATCATATTGTGAAGATTACCTATATATCAAGTGCTTTTGGAATAGTTCTAAATAACATTGAGGTATGATTTGGATTCCAATCTAATATAATTTAATGTCCTTGTCTATGTATCCTTGTCACATGCTCAATGTATATCATAGAAATATGATCAAGAGAGATTTCTTGTATGATAGTAATGATATGTGATGAATTTGTATGGATATCAACCACAACCAATAATTAAATTATTATCAATGATAAGATAAACCCTAAAGGTTTCTAATACCTTTAAACTTATAACAAAAAACTATAAATTCATTAATCCTTAAAAAACAATGGAACTAAAAAATATAGAAAACCCTAGTGTTTTATTTCCATAAAAATATCCTAAAACATATTTAATGTTGATAAAATCCTATATGTTTAACCTCAAAAGGGGTTTCAATGAATTTGAACTAATATTCATACTTAAACTCATAAACCAATAATGATATCCATAACTCTTATGTCAATACTACTTGGAAAAATATATGCTTCTAAAAGATAATTCACCCTCTATTCCTTAAATAAGCTCTCATATTATATAAATAAATTTTCATTAAAATATTGGTTTCATCCTTATATAGATATAATATCAAACGTGTTATCATTATTTGAGAATCCATGCAGTAGGAGTCAATCAAATTAAATTTCACTAAAGAATTTCCAATAGGATTTTCATATTGATCATTCATATACAATAGTACATGAAATCCCATCTAATTAGGTATGGATAATTATGCCCTAGTTATCCTCATTCGCATTATCCATTGTGATTTTATGAGATTTCCCATTGTAATTTTTTGTTAGAGGTTGTGGGGTCTTATCATCTACATTAACCCTTGGATTGGTGCATTGATTCTCAAAATTCCAAAACTCTATTCACATGAATTAAAAAAGTGTATACGGTGAGTTCTGATGATCTCCCTTTACATGAATTTCATTTAAAGAGAGCTTTATATAACTTATACACTCTTTTGATCGATGGTCAGGATTCAAACTATTGAAACACATAGTTGTCCCTTTTAATCAAACACCTAGTTTCCCCTTCACACAACTTTGGAAATTAGTAGTTTTAATCTTTTTCTTCCCTCCATGTGATATATCATTGTATTTTTCAGGGAAAACCATTGTCTATTTCTTATCTCAATAACCAAATTTTTTTATAGATTCCATTTCAACATTCATTGTGCACTAAAAAATTTATTCATAGCATAAAAATTCAATTATGGATAACTACCTTCCTATATATGGATTCAATCTACTGAATAATCATTCGACTAAGATTTTGAGATTGAATTATAACACCTAAAGTGTACCTAATGGGTCTCATAATTTTTTTTCATAGGTATTGAAAGACTAATCATTATTATTCTTCATATCAGGGAATTAGTTCTCCATTTTTGTATGAAGAATATGGGGAAGGTACATATTAAAAAAAGTTCTTTAATCTCATCCAAATTCATGGAGACAACTTCATCTCGTTTTCACATATTCTTAGTAATATTTTTTCATTGATATTCCTCACCTTTCAAATGGTAGACATCCAAAATCGATTATTCATGGTCTGAACACTAGAGAATGAAAAATATCTTTTTAGTTGAACTGATCCACAACACAAAAACCAGAAGATTCAAAAAACTACTAAAAGGTGTACATTGTCTCTTAAATGACTTATTAAAATGTTGTTCCCTCTCCTATTTGTTTGGAACTACATCATGATTCATATCTTAAGAAATTTCTATTATTATAGAAATTTTATTTTTCTATGCATGTCATGTAAAATTTATATTCTTAGGAGGATAATCATTTCATTTCATATCACAAGAAGTATTAACATGGTTCATTCATTTTCAATACATTGAATAAAAATAAAAAGGAATTATATAAGAAATAATAATAACAGTATGTAACCACATAATTATAAAAAATTTCTTATATTAAACATTTAATATATTTTGTGATGAAAATATAATTACCATAATGAAAAAATACTTTCCATGATGGGAAAAAAATAAATTATATAGAAAATATTTTTCTTTGAAAATATACTTTGATTATTATTAAATAATATTCATTTTAAATAATTGTAATGATGATGGGATGATTCATTCATGTCATACACATTAAAACTATGATTACTATCACATTTTCAAATAAAATCCAAAGAGGTGTTATTTGAAAAATTAAATGAGGACTTCTTTCAAGAAATATTTAAATAAAAAATAAAACATGTGTAAAAGAGACTTATAAATTTCATAGGAGAAAAATAATACATTTTTCAATTTTTTTTTGAAAATAGAGTTTTGGAAGAAATAGAATTTTAGACCGAAGAGAGAAATAAAGTATGCTTTTATTGAAAATATTTTTTCAATTATCTAAACAACCAAAGAGTACAAAAATTTAACTATTACATGAAAATATATTGAATAACCATAAGAAAATAAAATCCATATTTTTCATGAGAGATTTATCATAAGATTTTACCATAAAAAACACATTCATAAACAATCCCGACAAATGATGATGTTTTAACATAAAATCTATTCCACTTTGGTAACATTGAATCATAATTCTAAGGAAGGAATAATATAAAATTAAAAATATAATATCCTGAGGATAAATAAATTCATGATAATAATTTCCATAATGGTTGTATAATCACCTCATTAATGAATATGTATTCATAATATAACTTATGTCTCAAAGAAGGGAAATTATGACAAAAAAAATTACCAATTCAAAAACTTTTGAACTGTAAAGTCCATGAAATATAAATACAAAAATAGAAATGTAAATATAGATAATTCAGTTGGTAATATATCTCAAATAAATTCAAGTTTATTGTACACACCTTATAAAATAAATTTATAGTGAATATAACTTGTGTCTCGTAGAAGAAAAAAGTAAGACAGATGTCCCAAACCTTAAGTCATGAACTCCTCCATACTCATTCAAACCACCTACATGTTAAATATAATTTTATTTTAAATATATTATAATACCATATTAATATATATCATACAATGTATGATTTTATTTTCATTATTTATCACCCATTTGTTAACAATTCAATGTTAAATTCACATTACGGGTAATAACCACTTTTTCTGTATATATTCTGATTTGTTTTAATTTTTGTCCCCATAATTTGATCATGGTTCTTAATATCCAAAATATTAATAATTATATAAATATCACATTATTAAATTTATATGTAGTTTTAGTAATCCATAAATATTAGATATGGTAAATGAAATACATCATTCATGGATACGGTAGGTTTTACGTACTCATGAACGTCGTTTCCATATTATTTAAATATTGAAAAAAGAATGGAAAATGATATATTTTATAATTACATAATTATATTTATAAAATATATATCACATATTGTTATTATTCTCATCATTGATATATTCTACGTAATGTGTGAACGAATCATAACGCTTTGTGAGGCGGTAATTTATAGTACACATGATCGACGTTAACACATTTCCAAAAAATAGGGAGTATGAAGGTATGAGTGATATAAAAATATATACATTTAAGAAAAATGAGATATAAATTAGAAAAATAACATTAAAACCATCCTTAATATGTGGTAATGGAACAAAAAATTACATCAGTTCATGAGGTGTTTGTCTGTCGAACACACGAATGATGATTTTGTAATGATTTAGATGGAATTGGATGTGGTTAATTATTATTACATCAACATAATAACATCTAAGTATCAGAGATATTTTTTTTATATTTTAATTTTTAGGATATAATCTAATTTGGATAATGAATACTAAAAATGAAATAGCTTATTAAGATAATTAACATCTCTAAGAGAAACCTCCTTGGGATATCCCCTTAAAGACCTTCAGGACATTATTTTTAGAGAAACAGATTATCTTGAATGTGTCTAAGGATTTTGGAGCAGGAATTTTGTCAAGTTTTGGTTGAGGAAGAAGGAGTGGGATTTGTGAATTAGTGGAGGGTGGTGGTGGCCTTTATTAATGAGTGAAAGGAACCCAGTTGGAAACTATACAGAGATTTCCCAAATGGAACAAAACTAATAAAGTCATTAAGAAGAAGAAATCTTCCAAATGATGTAGAGACCTGGATTTTACATGTAATTTTCTTTATTTATATGGAATTATTACGAGTTTGGAAAGATTTACAGTGCCTGATTCTGAGGCTGGGAGTGCCTGAAATGAATTTTTGAACTATTTTTTGGGTAAGTTCAGTAAACGCGTTAGTGGTGTTTTCTAAATTTTGAACCGTTGCTCAAATAAAAAATCCAAGGGCACCGTTGAATCCACAATGTTGGGATTCACTTAAGGGAGGTTTTACTTTGACTGCAGTAGGTCCAGAGAAAAAGTTATGTTTTGTGTATTTTTAAAACAAATTAAATAAAATAATTTTATTATTTTATTTCATATACTCCAAAAAATAGGAAAAGGGGTGGGGCCAAGGATGTGTCAAGCCAATAAGTGGCTTGACCTTCCAATCCTAAGTAACGACGTCGTTGGTGAATTAGGAAGCTTCCTAATTAATGAGACCCATTAATTCCCAATGTCGTTACTTACCCTCCCCCTCTCCTATATATATGGAGCTTGGGGAATGGTACAAGAACAACTTCAGAAAGAAACAGAGTGTTAATGGAGCACCGCGATGCTGAACCCTTAGAGGATGGAGCCGATCCCAGTGAGAGGTGATGGGTGACACCGAACTGCAAACAAGAGGATGACGTACGTGCGACGTCGTTGAAAGCTTGTTGTGGGAATGAAGAACACCGACCCACCTTCAAGCGCAGGTGTTTCTATGATGATTTGAGGTAGGGGTTTATTCCTTTACGTATTTTATGTGATTTTCCTTTTCCCTGTTCTTAAATAATATGAAGAACGTGGACCGACTGAATAATGGGTTTATCCGCAATTCATTCATTTTTGTGGGAGGTTGTTGTGGGGTACCTTTTTAGGGTTTTATTGGTTGTTTAATTTAATTTATTATTAAACCCTTAACCCCTCCTAATATTTATGAGCTAACATGGAGGGCACAATCCTTACGAACCAGGCCCAAACCCTCCACTATCTTGCTATCCTTGTGCCTCCATTAAATATCGCCAGTGCGACGACACTGACCGGCTACAAGGAAGGAATGACATGATGCACGCCGCAAGAGGAGGCTGTGACATAAGGCCACGATGGTCATCGGAACAGCCAGCACTGGCCGACCATGGAGGAGCTTTGTACCGCCATCGCGCACCGCTGGTGTGAAAGGGGCCGCAACTCATCAGCTGCGGTAGTTGGAGAAGGCGTCCGGCTCATCGGACGGCTATGTAAGGGAAGGGCGGCAAATCATTGCGTGCCGCAGGTGAGCATGATTCCACGACTAAATCCTAGGTGGAGGAGGCCAATCCCATGCCTTCAGTGAGTTCCGCGGTGACCGAGTGGCACCCACACAACACCACCTCTTCGCAAACGAAACGGCCTCTGGGATATTCGGGAGTTCCAAAGTCTAGGGGTTTGCTACCCCGGTGGAGGCTAGGATAGAGCCCCTTGCCAGACATTCCTCATGTGGGTGGGCCGCCTCCTAAGTAGGTCTCCACCCTATCGGGCTACCGCCCCAGCGGGTCGCTGCCCTACCAGGCCGCCCTATACAGGTCGGGCCGCCTTTGCGGGCCACCCCTTTTGGAAGCCACCCCATTGCGGGCTGGGCTAGACCTCATCCCATCGTGCCGAGTCCCCCACGGCCAATCAGGTAGAGTCTGCCATGGCCCAACCCAGACCAGGTCGGGTCGGGTCAGTCCGACAAGGTCGGACCGGACCCAAGCCCCACCCTGCCCAGAAACTTCTAAAGGGATATAACTTGGAAACCATGCGTCTGTTTGACTAATCGTCTGTGGAGATGGGAACCTTAAATAGATACAATCCTTTTTATCATACTCCACTTGAGTTTTAGAGATATTTGGAATATGGATGGGTTGGATCGAACCCAAATTCAACCGGGCCCCCGAAGCTAAAATGCTTATAACTCACAGACCGGGCATCCGATTGACGCACCATCTGTCACGTTGGAACCCTTATAACATTGAAGTACATTGGGTTACTCCTTTTTAGAGCTTAGTGGTGGTCTAGGTATGAAATATATCTCTATTGGAAGATACTACAGTACTCTAGAATGTTGAGCAGGAATGCAGTGGCTGGCAGTGAGGCGGAGGTTAGAGACAGACCATACGGAGGGTTAGTACCGAGCGATCCTGGGTGGGTCTGCACTTAGCGGTCCTGTGTGGATCAGTATCTAGAGGTCTTGTGTGGATCATCACATAGAATTCCAGTGTGGATCAACACCTTGTGACCCGACGAGGACCAGCCTTCGAGCGGCCTGTCGTGGTTCAACGATATACAATCCTGGGTGGATTGGATCCTGTGTGGGTCATTGCGGGGGTTAGTTACTTATTGACTCTAAGTGGGTCGAATCCTGTGTGGATAATTGAGGGGGTTAGTACCTATAGATCCTATGTGGTTCAAACTCCATATGGTCATAAGTTGCGCCTCTTGATATAATAAGATGATCTAGCTTGACGACTAATCATCTGTACTTCTATACTTCACTGAAAACCTAGTTTGAGTTGAGACTCTTTTTGAGTTGTGTCTATTGCATTGCGCCTTGTGATTGAGATCATGATTTTTGGTTTTCTTTTTTTTTTGGAATTCTGAAAGACTTTTGGGGGTCTTGGGGTCCCTACTGCATATTGTTATTCTCACCCCTGTACGGGCTTTTCCCGCACCTTGTAGTGTATTGTGAAGATGATGAGAAGTTGGGCTGAGGTTTGAGGGAGCCAGGACTAGGATGTACACGGAGGAGATAGGAAAACATTGAATGCTGCGATGAAGATCTGTACCTAACCATCAGGTAGGATTCTCGATGGATGATCCAAGATCTGTGTGTAATTTTCAGTTGTATTCGTACTTTCAGTTGAGCTTGTTTCCTGACCCCTTTAATTTCATCACTCTTTTTACTGCAACAATTTACTTCATAGCTGCTTCTTGTTGTGTTCTCAGACCGTGTGTTTGTACATATTTAAAGGCAATGCCTTCTCGTCCTCAGGAATATTGCTTTTGGTGCTGGTCGCCAACCCCTGGCCTATGGAAGGTGGGAATGGTGTAGTCACAGCATGAGCCCCGGGGGACGGGTCGTGGCAAGTGGTATCAGAGCAGTTCAGTTCTACCGAAGAACTAGGACTCTGATATTTTCAATGTGGAAATAGTGTTAAGTGTTATGAGTGTGGTTTTCAGTTCAGGGAGTTCAATGTTAGGGTGGCGGCCGACATATCCATACACTCGGACACTGAATTTTGATTTCCAACTCAGTACACGGAAGCACTAATTACATGTGTTTTTGAAGATTTTTTCTTGTGATCTATTTGAGTAATCTCACTAGGTATAACTTATTGACAGTGGCACACCTGTCTTCTTTCAGGATTCCACCTCATAGATAGCCATCTTAGATTCCTAAGAGAGTACGTGATGAAATCCCACCGAGCAATGAGGCCTCGGTGCATGGCCCTCTTAGGGCGTTAGCACCTTCTGGTGGTGTAACAGAAGCACCAATACTCGTTGGGTAGCCATTTACACCGGCCCTACTAGCAGTGGGTGCACGCCGACTTAGCACGTTGCATGAGTTCCAGCGGTAGATGCCTTTGAGGTTTCGAGGAAAGACGGACCTGCAACAACTGAGGATGGGCTGGAGGCTGTAGTCAGAGTTTTCCACTTGTTTGAGATCCCAGCTTACATTATGGTGATCCTAGCAGCCAATCTCTTCCAGAAAGTGGCAGGGAGATGGTGGATTATGATCCACCAGATACATGATGAGGAGTCCCTTATCTGGGAGAACTTTGAGGGCCTTTTCTGGGAATATTTTTTCCCAGAAAAATTACGCTCAGTGCGTATACAGAAGCTGCTGCACTTACAGCAGGGCAACATGACAGTAGCCTAGTACTCAGTGAGGTTCACTGATCTCTCCAGCTACTCCATCTACATGGTACAAGACCCTTTATTCAAGGCCCAAACCTTTGAGTAGGATATCCTACGAGATATCAGAGAATCGATGGTATTTCTTAGCATACCAACTTAGGCTGGGGTGCTAGAGCGAGTTCTATTGGTGGAGAGATTCCTAGCTGAGAAGACACCCACAATGAGAGCCACAACTGGATGTTAGGTGGCAGAGTTATCTGCAGAAGGAAGTAGGTAGATGACACAGAGGTCCAAGTGGACTGGACCTTTTGGTGGACGACCCCGGGACATAGGGTCGGAGGTGCGGGGCTCGCAAGGCAGAGGAAGTTAGATGAGGGACAAACAATGTTACATGTGCGGCAGGCATGGTCACATGATTCGCAACTACCCAAACCACCATATGTTTGACCAGTAGACAGTTGAGGGACAAAAAAGGTAGAGGTAGAGGTTCAAGCGAGGAGGTCCACAGTGTGGCGGGCATAGCATAGGAACTGGCTGTGCAGCAGGCGGTGGGTGGCGATATGAGGTTCAACAGCCACCACTGCTAGGTTGTCCACCCAGACCACATGCATGTCGAGGATAGGGACACTCTCAGCTCTAGGAAGCTGAGTCCTACGTCCCCGACACTCCAGAGATGATTAGAGGTATGATCTATGTCTACTCCACCTTAAATGAAGTACTTATAGACACAGGTGCCAGTCACTATTTTATTTCCACAACCCTCATTCAGAGATCAAATATTCTAGTGGAGTTGTTGGATTGATATTTATGGATAGAGACTCTAACAGGAGCAGATTCGACGATTACACACTAGTGCGGCAGTGTGAGCTTACTCTAGGAGGTGAGAGCTTCATCTGGGATCTCCGAGTAGCGGCATCGAGGCCTTATGACGTTATCTTGGGTATGGGCTTGTTATCCACAGTCCATGCTCAGATTGACTGTATAAGGCTCAAAGTGCGATGTGTTCGCATGGATGGGACTAGATTTTCCTTCACTAGTGAGAAGGGAACCTTTTCAGCACAGAATGGACCTACCCATATGAGGGTTCATCCGATTACTAATCAGTTGTCAAGCCTTACGGTTAGAGCAGTTGATGTTAAGAGTTTGAGCTATTCTATAGTGGTGGACCAGTATGCCGATGTTTTTTCTGATAATGTTCCTGTACTACCTCTACACATATAGGTAGACTTTTACATCGAAATGTACCCTAGGAAGGCACCGATATCTATACCAGAAAATCTGATAGCTCCTGCAGAGCTTTATCAGTTACGAGTATAGTTGGAGGACTTACAGGGAAAGGGGTTCATAAGGCCTAGTGTTTCTCCATGGGAAACCCTAATTTTGTTCACCAAGAAGGCAAATGGGAGTTTGAGACTCTACATGGACTATAGTCACCTCAACCAGGTGACCGTGAAGAAAAATTATCCACATCCAAGGATTGATGATATCTTCAACCAGATGAAGAGATCTTGTTGGTTTTTAAAGAGAGACCTTAGGTTAGTCTATCATCAACTCAGGGTACGAGAGGAGGATATGTAGAAGAATACCATTAGATATTGGTATAGCCACTATGGGTTCTTGGTTAGGCCATTCAGCATGACTAATGCCCTTACAATGTTCATGGGACTCATGAACATGATCTTCTATCCATACCTCGATCGCTTTGTGGTGGAGTTCGTCGACGACATCTTGGTATACTCAGCGATGGAGGATGAGTTTTCCTATCATCTGAAGATAGTATTGGATACACTCTGAGAGCACCAGCTTAATAGTAAGATCTCAAATTGCCTTTAATGGAAGTGAGAGGTCCACTTTCTAGGACACGTCATCTCGAAGGCTGAAGTTGTGGTGGATCCAGTAATGATTGGGGATGTGCTTACTTGGGAGCCACCCAGAAGTGTGACCGAGGTGTGGAGTATCCTAGGATTGGTTGAATACTAACAAAGATTTGTGCATGACTCTTCCAGAGTTTCAACACACTTTTATACTTGAAAAAGAAAGGATAGAGCTTTTTCTGGAGAGAGAGATGCAAGTAGAGTTTTCATAATTAGACGAAAATATTGAAAAGTGCCCCTATCTTGAGGCTACCAGAAGAAGGCTTTGGGTATGTAGTCTACTGCGAAACATCAAGGACATGACTTGGGTGTGTCTTGATGCAGGAGCAAGAAATGATCACTTATTGATCACAGCAGCTGAGACAACATGAGTAGAACTACGCTACCCATGACCTGGAGTTAGTAGCAGTGGTCTTCACTATGAAGGTGTGGTGGCATTTATTGATGGTCGAATGTTTTAGAGTCTACTCTGATCACAAGAGTCGCTGGTACATTTATATCATAAGGACCTGAACCTAAGATAGTGGCGATGGCTTAAGTTTCTCCAAGACTATGACTTTGAGATAGTCAATACTCCTAGGAAGGGGAATGTGGTAGAATATGCACTCAGCAGGAGGTCTGGTCTGCATTTGTTGAGTGAGGCAACAAAGCATCTAGCCCCGTTGCAGATATCCATCATGCATAGAGATAGAGAAGCTTACCTCCAGTCTATGATAGTCACTCCCCCACTCCTTCAGCGAGTCATGGAGGTGCAACTTGAGGACTTTGACTACGAGGCTCGACATGATCAGATATCTTCAGGACATACACCTGATGTATTTTCTGAATTTGTGGATCACGGTATCCTCTTCAGAGGACACACCATGGTACCAGTGGTACTACGAGAGGAGGTGTTGAGAGAGTTCCATACGTCCCCTCTGGTGGTACATCCGGGTGTGATGAAGATGTACTAGGACCTCTGGCGTCAGCACTAGTGGACAGGGATGAAGAAGGTAGTGGAAGAGTTTATTTCACGATGCCCCACTTGCGATCAAGTGAAGGCCAATGATTAGGTTTTAACAGGCTTATCACAACCACTAGAGGTACCATAGTGGAAGTGGGATGGGAACTCCATGGACTTTGTGATAGGGATTCCACGTATGTCCAGGGGATATGATTCTATCTGGGTGATCATTTAGCGTCTCACCAAGTCGGCCCACGTCATACCTATCCAAGAGTAGGGATCAGTAGAGGGCATGGGATTCCTCTACGTACAAGACATTGTGTGACTTCATGGGGTGACATCGACGATCATCTCTGACCGTGACACACATTTTACATCCCGATTGTGGAAGGGATTGTAGGAGGCATTTAGGACTCAACTACATTTGAGCACCACCTTTCATCCTCAGACTGATGGTCAGACAGAGCAGACCATTCAGACCCTGGATTACATACTTTGTGCACGCATCCTAGAATTTGGCCGCAGTTTGGAGCATAATTTGCCCTTGGTGAAGTTTTCATACAACAACAGTTTTCAATCCACCATTGGGATGGAACCATTCAAGGTCTTGTACGGTTGACCTTGCAGATCACCTCTATGCTGCACAGACCAAGGGGAGTCATCACTTATTGGTCCAGAGATGGTACAATCTTCTACTGAGAAGGTTCAGGTCATCCATGAGAAGATGAAGACTGCGTAGAGTAGACAAAATTCTTATGTAGATAGGAGATTAAGACCATTAGATTTCCAGGATGGGACCACGTAATCTTGCGAGTCTCCCCTCGGTATGGAATATTGAGATTTGGTCAAGGCAGAAAGTTATCACCGAGGTTTATTGGTCCTTTTCTAATATTTCGGTGGATAGGTGATGTGTAATACCGCTTGGCGCTTCCACCACAATTGTAGAGGGTGCACAACATCTTCCAAGTATCCCATCTGAGGTGATACGTGCAATACCCATCTCACGTCATTGACCATAGCGAGCTAGACTTAGACAATGGGATGACGTTTATGAAGGTTCTAGTGGATATTGAGGATTGACAGGGTCGGGTCCTTTGGGGATGATCGATACCTCTGGTGCACATTCTCTAACAGCACCAGAACCTCCAGGAGAGCACATGGGAGTGTGAGGATCAAATTCAAGCTCAGTACCCCCATTTTATTTCTTAGTCTATGTTGTGTCTTTCGAAGATGAAAATCCCTAAGGTTGGGAGAATGTAGAGACCTGTATTTTCCATGTATTTTTTCTAATTATATAGAATTATTATGAGTCCGAAAAAATTGACTGTGCCTGATTCTGAGGCCTAGAGTGCCCTAAATGAATTTATGAACTTTTTTTCATGTACGCTCAATAAACATGTTATCGGCGTTTTTTAACTTTTGAACCGTTGTTTAGATTAAAAATCCAAGGGAACCATTGAGTCTGTAGTGCCAGGAATCGCTTAAGGGAGGATTTACTTTGATCGCAGTAGGTCCGGAGAAAAAATAATGTTTTTAGAGTTTTTAAATAAAATGAAATAAAATAATTTTATTATTTTATTTCATATCCTCCAATGGAAAAACAAAGGGGTGGGGCTAGAAATGTGTCAAGATAATAAATTTCTTGACCTGCCAATCCTAAGTAACGACGTCATTGGGGAATTATGAAGCTTCCTAATTAATGAGCCCCATTACTCCCCAATGTCATTACTTTCCCTTCCCCTCTACTGTATATATGGACCTTGGGGAGGGGTATCGGCACGGCTTCGCCAAGAAACAGAGTACTGAAGGAGCGCCACAATGCCAAACCCTTAGAGGACGAAGCCAATCCCAGCGGGAGGTGATGAGTGACACTGAATCATGAACCATAGGATGACGTACGTACTACGTCATTGGAAGCCTATTGTGGGAACGAAGAACACCAACCCACCTTCAAGAGTATGGGTTTCTCCGATGATTCAATGTAGGGGGTTTATACATTTACGCATTTAAATGATTTTCCTCTTCCCCGTTCTTGAATAATACGAAGAACATGGACTAGCCGACAAACGAGTTGATCCGTGATTCGTTCATTTTGGCAGGAGGTTATTGCAGGGTATCTTTTCATGGTTTTATTTGTTGTTTAATTCAATTGATTATTAAACCCTTAATCCCCACTCATGTTTATGAGCTAACGTGGATGGTGCAGGCCTAACAAACCTAGCCCGAACCCTTCGCTATCTTGATATCCTTGCGCCTCCATGGAAGACTGCCAGTGCAGAGACACTGACCGGCTATAAGGATGGTGTGGAACAACGCATGCCACAAGAGGAGGTCATGGCACAAGGTCGCAGTTATCATCAGAATGACCAGCACCAGCTATCCATAGAGGAGGTGTGGCGCGCTGTCGCCCACCTCCGGTGTACAAGGGGCCGCAACACATCAGACACGATAGTCGAAGAAAGATGCCGACTCATCGGTCAGTGCGAATGGGAAGGGTGGCATGCCGTCATAGGCCGTCGATGAGAAGGAGGCCGTAGCCGAATCTACAGAGGAGGAGGCCGAACCCTCACCTCTGGTAGGTTCTGCGGTGACCGATCAGTGCCCACGTGGCGCCGCCACTTCACAAACCGAATGACCTCTGGGACATTAAGGAGTTTGGGAGACTAGAGGTTCACTCCCCTAGTTGAGGATAGGGTGGACCCCCTTACGGGTCATGCCTCATGCGGTCGGGATGCCACCCTACAGAGCCACTACCCAAGCATGCTTCCCTACAGGGCTGCTGCCCAAGCGGGCCGCCGCCATACATGGCCGCCACCCTACCGGGCCGCCCCATTGTGGGCCTCCTTATACGGGTTGGGTCTCTCGATATAGTCCGGGTTGCCCTTGTAGGACACCCCTTTTGTAGGCCACCCCTTGAGGGATGGGTCAGTCCGACAGGGTCAGACCAGACCCGGGCCCAAAAACATCTAAAGGGCCATAACTTGGGAACTGGGTGTCCGTTTGATGAAACGTCTGCTGTGCTCGGACCCTTAGATCTAGAAAATCCTTTTTGGATTACTCCACTTTATTTTGGGAGATAGTTGGTGCATGGCCAGGTTGGATCGAACCAAAATCCAATCGGGCCCCCAAATCTAAAATGATTATAACTTGCAAATTGGGAGTCCGATTGACGCACCATCTATCACGTTGGAACCCTTACGATATAGAGGTCCTTTGGGTTATTCCTTTGTGGAGCATAGTGGCGGTTGAGGTACGAACGATATCGCGAGGTACATATAATGCATTAATCAAGATTGTTGAGTGGGAATCAAGTGGCTGGTAGTGAGGCGGAGGCTGGAGACAGACCATACGGTGGGTAAACACTGAGCGATCCTATGTGGGTCAGCACCGAGCAGTCTTGTGTGGATCATCACCTAGAGGTCTTGTGTGGATCGGCACCTAGCGGTTCTGTGTGGATCAACACCTAGTAGTCCGGTGTAGATCAGAACCTTGCGACTTGATGAGGACCATCATTAGAGTGGCCCGTCATGGTTCAACAATATACTGATCCTGGGTGGATCAGTTTTAGTGTGGGTCATTGCTGGGGTTAGTTACCTATCCACTTTGGACAGGTCAGATCTTGTGTGGATCATTGTGGGAGTTAGTACCTATCATTCATATGTGGTCCAGACTCTGTATTGTCAGAAGCGGTGCTTCTTGACAGAATAAGATGATCTAGCTTCACGACTAATCATCTGTACTTCTATACTTCACTGAAAACCTGGTTTGATATAAGGCGCTTTTTGAGCTGTGTCTATTTCTTTGTGATTTGTGATTGAGATCGTGATTTTTGGTTTTTCCTTTGTGGAATTATGAGAGACCTTTGGGGGTCTTGGGGTCCCTAATGGGTATTGTTATACTCACCCATGCACGGGCTTCACCCACACCTTGTTGTGTCTTGTGCAGATGGCGAGCAGTTGGGCCAAGGTTTGAGGGAGCTAGAACTAGGTGGTATACGGAGGAGATGGGCTGGCATGGAGTGCTGTAGTGACGATCTGTATCTACCCTTTCAGGTTGGATTCGCGGTGAACGATCCTGGAACTGTGTGTACTTTTAAGTTGTAATTTTACTTTTCAGTTGTATTTGTACTTTCAGTTGGGCTTGTATTCCGACCCCTTTACATTCAACACACTTTTTACCAAGAAAATTTAATTCATAGTTGGTTCTTATTGGGTTCTCTAACCATGTGTTTTTTACAGGTTTAAAGGTATTTTCTTCCCATCTTAGGGAATATGCCTTTCAGTTCTAGTATTCAACCCCTGGCCTATGAAAGGCGGGCTTGGGGTAGTCACAGCACGGGCCCGGGGGACAGGTTGTAAAAAATGAAACTAGGTTAAAAATTGGGAAGGATTAGTTGGAAAAATGAAAATCCAATACCATTTTTACAAGTTGGTACATTATTTATCCCTTCTCTTCTTAGTTTAACCCCATGGTAAACCCATTTACCATATCTGATGTAATTAATTTTTATTACATTAACTTTTCATTTTATTCAAAAAATTATGTTAAACATATTAGATAGTATATGTTATTCTAAGTAAAATTATTGAATCTAGTTTTAAAAATTTCTATCACATAATTGGATAAATAAAATTTAAAATTCATCCCAATGATTCAATGAGAATGCGTATTTTTTAAGAGAAAATGTTCAAAAGTTTACAATGTTTTTATATGAAAATTAAATATGAAATTGATTCCAATGACCAACATTGGATTAATATATGTATAATTTAACTAATGTACCATTAAAATAAAGAAAAAATATAACTTCAATTTATAAAAAAATAATGGAAAGTATGAATTTTAAAATAAAATTCAGTATTTTACATTATTCATCAAAATAATAAAATTTTCAGATCAAGCTAAAAATTCACCATAAGATGATTTTGACATGTTGTATTCAAAAATTAATTTTATTATATAAAATTAATTTTCTAAGATTTTGAAAAAATAATTGTATTACTTTTCAAAAAAATAAACAAAATAAAATTTTTGAGAAAATATTATTTTGGAACATAAAATGTCTTTATTGAAAATTTTGTACTTTTTTATCAATATAATTATTTTATAGAAAAATATGATAATTAATATTTAAAACTTATTTATTAATATTATTATCACTAAATTTAATGTATAGGTTATAATGGTTTCATTTTAATCACTATACAAATAATATATCTTATTTTTGTTAAAACTCAATGTAAGAGAACCCATTGTTGAGCATAGTGCAAGCATAACATTGTATTTCCTGTAACGAATGATTAAATTTAGTTTTCATATAAAACAAGCTATTATAGTGTTGTGTATTATTCAATCAATCAATGAAATTTAATTTATTTGAAAATTATATAGATATAAACTCAATTTCTTATACCTGCTTCTGGTCCTACCTCAAATACAAGAGTCTGATATGGCCCATTACTCTTAGCTTCATCTAAGGTCCTCTGAAAAAGAATCTACAAATACCCCATATCACTACATTCTATAAAATCTTTTGGTGGTTCTTCACACTAATCCAGAAAAAGTCCATTATTCCAATACTAGAAATAACTCATCAGTGATCCACTCCATGGTGGTATTATCACACCTCTTCTATAACTACCATACTGAGCCTCCAAACTGACCAACTTCTATCTACCGAGAGGTCAAATAACTCTCCCATATGTCCAAATGGTCTGACTTGGTATGGTCCAATATATCAGGTTCTATTGTACTATAAGTTATTGGTTCACCACATATAACAATTAATTCAATGTAAAAATGTTTATAAGAACCCTGATAGTGTGTTGTAAACAATCCTCAAACCATCAAACCATGAAAATACCATCTCTATATATCAATACTAAAAATCAAAACACATCGATTATAACTACCATGTAATCAATAACTAAGTACTCACATGGAAACCTAGTCCATAACTAATTTCTCTTCATGAACTAGTGCATGAATTACCTTTTCATGTATACAAAACTCATCTCAATTACATGAGTTCGTGAATTCATGCCTAGGATATCTCATACTAAGTTCATCTTGATATTTTTATCCATTAACTACCCAAATCCCCTATCCACTCTAGATGACCTACATTCCTTGGCACCACCACACTACACTCCAAATCAAAATCAGTGTACCTATATAGTTATTATTGATAGGGAAAGGTATAACATGAAGTGTGATCCACTTGCCCTTGTAATTCACTATCGCACCCAATTCACATATCATCTAGCCTTTTGGCCCTTTTCCCTCCCATATTTTGTTTCGGAAAATGTTTTATCAAATCAACATCAAAAAATATACTTATAACACTAGAAATTACATGCTTAGGCTGGCTAAGTAAAAGGGTACTAATAATCTATAATGAAAAACAATGTCTAGTTTGTTGTTGTCAATTTAAATAGTCCAACCTCTTTTAATTTTTGAAAAAACTACCCTTACAATACTAATATTGTAAAATTCAACAAAGATACTACAGAGAAAAATTATTTTTAGCTGTATTATGACACATTAAAAATCCTAGAAGTAGATTTTTTATATTAGGTTCCAAAAAAATCCCAAAGAACTAACATATTCAATATGATCCACACATTCCTAATATGAATAACGAATTTCGTCTCTTTCCTCTCGGGACTATGAATCTAATGTAACAAATAAATAAGACCAGGAATAATTTAAATCATCCTAAATAACTAAACTATAACTATGAAAACCAAACAAAATACTATTTACCAAGGAAAAATTGAATTTATCTCTACTCATGTTATCGATACATAGGGAACAAAGTCAATATGAAGTTCTGCCTTATTCATAGACTCTTGTCTACCAAGCACTGAATAATAAAAAAATATATCAACCTAGATTTAATACAACTTAGGTATACCAATATTTCACTACTTAAATTAGGTACTACACTACAATACCGAAGCTCTGATGCCACATTGTAATTACCCAGCATCCCAGACCACATGATTGGTGTCCAGACTGGAGAAGCACCGCCTGACCAAAGACACCCATCCCTATACACCAAAGGTTATTGAATAACATAAATGTTATAAGGGGTGATAATGGGGAGACTAAACACAATATATTTAATTATTATTATTACTATAGTAATATCATCACAACATATTAGAAGAAAAACAATTATAATGATAAAAAGATTAAATATACATATGACTTGATTAATTAACGTTGTCTCAATTATACAGTCATAAAAAGTAAATAGAGTAACTAGTGGAATGATAACATTTGAATATGTGAAAAAATTAATAAAAAAACCACCAACCCAACAATGAGGAACCACCCAACCAATATACAAAATTCTATATAATATTACACAACATTTATGATTCGGACTACACTAGGTATTGGGTGTCAAAAAATTTTAATGGCCTATACTAAGAACTAGAAATTCATCAAACCCCTTAGAGGGATCCTATAAGGTGTGGAGACTTACTTAGTTGTACACCATCAATAATGTCAGAGTATTACATCTAAACCCATACCGAAGTAAAAAAACATAAAAAACGGAAATCAACCATATCTTACACAAAACACATACTTTTTTCTCAATATCCACATGTGAACTTTTACCTACCAAAGCCAGTACCAGAGTAGAATGATGCATCCATGGTCTGTCAAGCTATAAGACCCCTTAGCCTTCTGACTAATCATATATCACACAATGTTACATGAACACTATAACCACATAACTATCAAGAGTCATTCTAATTCTTTAAAGGTGCTTCCACAATCCATATGACATATCCAAAGTAATTCCCCATGATTTATCATTTTCAGATTAATATCCCAACAAACCCAAGGAATAATGAGGCTCATCATTTCAGGTTCTATCCAAATGACTTGAAAAAAAATGTTGAGCCTTAATCCCCCAAAAGATGGTCTCAACTACCAAAAATATCACTTTCTATGAACATCACCCCCTTCATATAAATGTTCAACACGATCCACTTTTCTTACTAATCTATGTATTATTGTACCCATAATGAGTGTTAAACAACACCTAATTTTTCATTCCTTATGTCCATTGTACCCCAATTACCCCATCAACCAACTATGGAGAGTGATATCACCAATATCCCATGACACACCTATAGTGAACATTCATTTACACATATGAACAATGTATCCCATCTATGGAAATGGTCCAAACCATCATCTTTATCCGGGAAAACCAAATCACATCACCTCCAATGATCATCATCACTCACAGACACGTGATCCATTCCTAGAAATATTTCACGTAACCATCCTAGACCTAACTTCATTAAAACTATATACATATCCAGTGTCATCCTGGAAGAGTATCCAAGGACCCAAATATCAAACCTTCCATATCATACTAATCTCAAACAAAACTATTTATCCCCTAATACAACCCTCTATTATCTCCTATTAATAATAAAAAAATAAAATTAGTTCATTACCTGACATACCTGAAACACCCCATCCACACCCATTTACCACACCTAAAGTAACAAAAATATAATATATGAATTATTTAGGAACCATTTACCTAGAATTTCAATGATTCCACTCCTAAGAGTCACTAACTAGTTCTCTGTTAATAAAATGATTTTTATAATTTTGAAAATATCCCTAAAATTATGGGTCTTAGTGAACGAAAACGATATAATGAAAAATATTGAAAATGAGAACATAACGTACCCCCACCCCTATTTAGACATCATGTGATTCTAATAAAAAGTAAAAAAAATATGAAATAACATACTTAATAATTTTTTGTATCATGAAGTCCTTCATGATAAATTTTCCATTTGCAAAATTTTTGAAATACTAGAGTGATAACCCAATACCCAAAAACTAAAAGAATCATTATTTCCCATTGAATCACATAAAAACCCATAAAAATTATAGATTCATGATAGAAATATATACAGTAACATTTATAAAAAATAACCTTGGGCATGGGTCAACTCCCAAGCCTCATTCCTTAGCCTATACTGGAACCTCCAAAAAATATATGGTCATTAAACTAACATAGTCAATACAAGACCAAACCTAATTCACTAAACCAAATAACATAGTACTTATTAAAAATATAAGCATTATAAGTATACAAAATATTTTATGTATCTTAATTATCTTATTAATAAAGGGGTTTAAATATTTTAAAGTAATATTATAGTTAATAAATGTATGTTCTCAAGTAAGCATAATGTTTTTCAAGAATAACTCTCTATGTATTAAAAGTGTATAATTATTAATCCATTTGAAATTATTATGTTTTAAAACATAAAATTAATTTGAAATCATCACCTTTTTATTTTAATACATACACATATTGTTTACATCGATAAAACTATACACATTGTTTTTTATAGAAAACTTATATATTTGAAATTGAAATCATGATTAAAAATACTATTATTAATTAAAAGTTATAATTTTTGTTAAGTAATGACATGGTATAATTTATATGTTGGAATTTACATTATAATTCATTAAAATTTAAAATGAAGTTCAAACCAAGTTGTAGACTAATAAAATTAATGATATTGTTAGTTTTAATGGAAATAAATATTGAAAACGTCATTTTTTCTTTCTTGCGTTTTAAAAGAATTTATATTGTATATTTTAAAGTTATATGTGATATTTTTTTAATGTTTTATATAAATAATATATGTGTGACCCCAGCTAGTCATATAGCTAGATGAGGGAGGTAGATCACACCACTCTCATTGAATGGGCTTCCGAGCCTTGGCCCCCGGTCAGCACATGCTGGCCATAATTGCACACACACCCACATGGGCACATGAAGGAACCGAGAAAACCCCACCATGTGGGGTGGAACAATGGTAGAGGGTGGGTATAGAGGGAACCCACTAAGGAGAACCGATACATGACGTTACTCGGGAGGGGGATGAGAGTTCATTAATAATGCCCCAGATTGTCAAGGCTTATATAGAGGTCTTAGTTTTGCCTCCGATTTTATGTGGGACATGTTTTTTGAAGGAGGATCTTATTGTAGTTGTTTGATTTCACTACACGAGATCTGGACCACACGATCCAGTTACAATTGAAAATCCTACAGATGCAGCTCCTCCTTCATGTTTTCCTAAATAGTTTAATCTCACTGTGTGAGATCTCAGACGTCCATATTTTTTAAAACTGTTGTATTGATTCAGTCGTCCAATCAGGACTCATCTAATCTCAGAAGCTGATATCATTTTAAATATTGTGTTTCAATGAGACCGTTCAATCAGATTCACAATGTAATCTCCACCATTCATCCATTTATAAAACTACAGAACCTACAATAGTCATCTGATCCCACAAAAATTATTGTGGTCATCCATTCTTTTCCCCTACCTTTTTCCTTCTTCTTCTTCTTCCTCGCATCGCATGCACCAGTTCACATTAACAACTTCTCCTCCACTATTTCTTCCACTATCATTAGTTTAATTTTATATATATGTGGCCCCTTCCTCTCTTCTTTTCCACAGGCCTGACACACATGGTTTGGTTTTAAAACTGAACCCTTAGGCCCTATGAGAGTTTTACATGTTATATATATATATATATATTTATACACTTTATTAGCAACCGATTTATTTAGGTTTTTGTTGATTAGAGTATTTTTTCACTTCTTCTCAAGTCTCCTATTGAGTCATGGTTTATATTTTCATGTTTGATCCATGGTGTATATAAAAATATATATATACACAATTCATATAAACCATCGTTTCCAAAAAAACTTATGCATTTCATTCTTCTCAACTTCTCCTAAGACTCCGCTCGACTCCACCTCATTATTGAAGTCATGTAAGGGATTAATTTCTCTTGTTTTTATTTATGAAAAAACCTTACTTATACTTTTGTGTATTATAGTTATATATATATATATGTAGTTTTGTATAACTTTCAAACCATAACTTCTCTTGGTTTTCTAAATGATGTTTTATAGAAATTTAATTATGTATATGATGCGTATAATTTTTTTAAGGATTATTCTTTAGTTTGGTTTTGTTTTAATTAAACCCATATACACTTATATATATATATATATATTAATTTATTAAAAAATCATAAACTGATTTTAAGATTTTTGAATGATGAACATTTATTTTTAAATGAAGTTCTTTAATTCATGTAAATCATATAAGAATCCAATTTTTTTTAATTTTATAATATATACATAAATGTGTATATACGGTTGCATGAATATATACAAATGGGTTTTAATTATTATCTTAATTTGGTTTTCATAACAATTATTTTTTTGATTCAATTATTTTTTAGGGTTGTATAATATTTTTAAAGATTTATTAAGCCCTGTTTTTTTTTTGGTTTTTCAAATCTCATGTATTCACTTTGGGTATATATGGTTTTAAAAAACATTCAAACCCATAGATGTATATATGAACCAAAATCTCACAAATTCATGTCTCAATTTATTTAATATGTTTTTATGGTATTAACCTAGTGATGATTTTATACAAAACATTGTACAATTTTATATGGGAAAATAAAAAAACCCTATTTTTTTATTGTGTGCTTAAAAACTCTAAAATAATTCATCACACTGTTAAATAAATTAACTCTACATACATCCTGATATTTAATTTTTGTTGTATCTTTAGTTTATACATATTTATATACTTGCACATACACCTTTACTAAAGTGTGCTTAATTGTTTGTTCATCAATATGTATGATGTACATTGAAAAGTGTTATGTTTTAATATAACATGTATCTACCAAAATAAACACTATTAGTTTACGATTAACATTTTTTTCACTTCTTTTTATTAGTGAATGGTTTGAACATGATTATTATCTATCCCGAATTCAAAAGCATGTACTCTAATGCACTAAATGTTTATTTTCATGAAAAAAAGGTTCTAAGAATTGTTATTTTATGTGCCAAACCTAATAAATCTAATAATAAAATCTCACTTATGATAATTTATGGATTAAGGAGTCATTTGTTTGAAGTGTTATGTGATACATCGAATAAAAGACATAAATTAATTATTTGCAATGGTATGGGACACTTCAAATAAAACACATAAAATGATAAATCAAAGTGGCGTGAGACACTTTGATTTAGAGACAATTAGACACATGAGGAATTCATTGGACGTATTATGTTATGGGTGAGGCCTCTTATAGCCTCTAGATGAATCAGCATGTCTCATGAGACAAACCAGGTCAAGGCATAAGGCCATGACAAAATTATTACGTGTTGTCTTGGCATGAGGCCTCAAGAGAATGTTAATATTGTCCGACATTATGTACTTCTTCAATCTGTGGCTAATATTTAACCAAAAATGGGATTATTTGACTTGTAGAATTTTCCTTAGTTGAGAATCATTTACTTATGATAATGGTAATGAATGAATATGAAATTATGAAGTATGTATGGAATGTTTTAATAGTATCTAATAACATATTTTTGATACATAAGTTGATATTACATCTTCTATTCCAGGAATGTAATTTCAAGTGTTAAAGGGAAACATGAAAATGTTACTTTCTCAAATCCTAGAAAGATTTATGTCATGTTCTTAATGACATTAGCATCCCTGCATGTCATCCTAATATTAGTTTGATCAATTTCGGGATTATGCAGTATTCCATGCATTTTTATTACATGTATGGGAACTCTGATATATGTTTTAATTGTATCTTTTAAGAATATATATAAATTATTGTGTCAGAGTTTTCCCTATAAACATTTTCAAGTATCCATTGATAAAATTTTGAGGACGTGCTTTTATAAATGTTGTTTACCATTTAAGAAATTGTTTTGTAACTATTTTGAAGGATTTTTTTGAAAAAGAATTTCATTAAATTGTTTTAAAACCCATTATTGAGCACTTTAAATGATCACTCGACATTATCAATTTTTTTACAGGGTTAGTAGGTTTATCAAACTTTGAGAACTCCTTTTTTATGGAAACCTTATGAAGTTTATCTTTGTCAATTTTTGAAGAAATGTATCAGTTGTATCTGGTTTTCCAGAGCCTAAGCAGAAAAGAATATCAGTGATGGAATGAGAAGTGTAATTTTTATATGCATGTTTTTATGAAAAAAACTACACAAAATTTTCCTGGCACCGACTCCAGGATTCTGGGGCTGGGGTCGTCAAAGATTTAATCAGAAAATATTTATTCATTAACTCTCATTTTTTCAATAAAATGTCCCCTTACAAATTTTTCTTTAAATATATAAGAAATTTAATAGTAACCCATTATTAAAGACTGGAGAGTTTTTTCAAATTTAATGAACATTACTAAGAAGGAATTTACTTGATTGATGATTCATTCAATTGTGTTTAACATTTTAAATTATTGAGTTAATATTTTATGATGCAAAAAATGATTAAAGAATAAAATATATATATTTTATTCATCTTCTGTTAGTAGATCATAATAAAAATAGTAGTGAAGTATGGTCTAAGATATAATATATGAGAAATTTATTAAAATATATACCAACCATAAGATATCTATAATAGATATATTATTCCACCACAAGTAAGTAACCGCACTCTACTGTAATAAGACTTGGTAGTGGATAAGTGGATGAGAATCTCTATAGGGTAGTGATAGAGAGATCCTAGAATGGGGTGACACTATAAACAGAAGAAAACCAATGGTCCAGGTGTTGGTTGGGAAAAAACCAAAACACAACACCGTGAACAGATCATGACTTACATGAGTCGTATTAGTGTAATGTCAGGATTCTATTAAACCACAAATATGGAACCATTAGAAGAGGATAAACAATGGGGGGAACCTCATTGAGGGAGCTCCTAAATGGGGAACCATATCACCTCTGATCTAAGTAAATGTCTAACTATCATACATTGTTGAACCTGAACAAGAAAGCAATGATAAAGGGGGAGAATAAACAACATACCTTAGATTTTATGATTAATTCATCCATGAGAGGGTTGAGGGGGAGTAGTAGTGGACACGAAGCTTCGAGAGAACTTGAATTGTGTGATATTAATCTCTTAGGTTTGGGTTCTTTTCAAATATCAAGGAGAGTTTTATCAGTGGTTTCAAAAAATAGAAGATAAAGATGGGTTTTAACATGGCTAAAATTATAAGCATTGATAAAAGGCCACTTTATAAGAACTTGATTAGCACTGAAATTGATTTATAATTAAAATAATCAACAAATATATTTGTAATTATATTTATGAATATTTTTATATAATGATAAATATATTTATATCATTATATTTTTATAAAATAATATATATATATATATAAACATAAATATCTAAATTTGTTCATTATTTAATTATATTTATTATAATTTTATATTTTTTTAAATATAAAATTATCTACTTATATTTATTTATATGATTTAAAAAAATTATATTTAATTATCAATAATTCTCAAAATATATTGTTTTAAATATAATAAATATACATTAAATAATATACTTATAAATATATATTTGAAAATAAATTAATATTTATTTATTTTTAATTATAAATATATTTATATCATTATATATATTTACATCATTATAAATATTTAAATGAATATATATATATATATTTATATAATTATATATATAATAAATAAATTTATAACTATAAACATAAATATAGTAAATATATTAATTATTTTAATAAATTTATTATAATTTTAAAAGTACATATATTTATAATTATTCATTTATAATCATGTTAATTCTTTTAAAACGATATATATATATTTATAATTATAAATAAATAATTTTATAAATATAGTACGTATAAAGATATAAATATATTTATTAATAAATATCTTTTTATTAATATATTCTCAAAATTATAAAATTAATATATAATTTGAATTCAACAATGTCAAAAATGAGTGAAAATGAATAATTAAAATTAGTTAACTTTAAAAATGTTGGAAAAATGCAAAAGGCTTTTTAATAATAGAGTTTATGAAAAATATATATATATCGATATATATTCAAATGAAAAATAATACATGTTTAAAATATTAAAACAATGCAAATTAATATTTGTTAATAAATTTTAGGAAATCATATAATTCCAAAAAAATAAATAACAAAAAAAACAAAAAATGAATAAATAATAGTAACTAAAATAATATTTAAAATAATTAAATAAAATTTAAAATTAAAAGCTTAATATTTTAAATAAATTATGTTATTAAATAAAAATTATAAAATTAATATTATAATTTTAATAAATATCTTAAAAATTATGTATATGTGTTTTTAAATAATATTTATTTAATTAGGTTTATAATTAAGTGTGTAATTAATATAAATATATATTTAATTATCATGTACATTTAATTAAATAATGACGTTATATATTATGTGACATCTATTAATGAAATAACTAATAATAATAATGAATAAATTTAAATTAAATAGTAAGTATATTCATTATATAAATTACAATCATATTATAAACATTAAATGTTAATGAATAAAAATATATAAATAAATATTAAAAATTATAATAGTATAATGATATTGAATAATGACAAATTTAAAATGAATAAATTTAAAAAATATTTAAAAACCATTGAAATTACAAATTAATAAATAATCAGAAAATGATTATTTTTGAAAAAAAAATAAAATAAATAGACTATATATTGAATAAAAAATATTAATAAAAGTTTACTATTATAAACATAATATATGTAAAATATATTTTGTTAATTAGTATAATTCTAAAAGGAATGTAAAAAATTTAAAAAATTACAGAAATATTAGGTGTGCTTGTGTTTTATATAAATTGCATTAATTACATATATGTACATGTGAAATAAAGGTAAAACACATTTGATATATGTTAAATTGAAAAATCAAACAATATTGAAGAAAATGTCTATTACTCAATATAATGAGTCAGTATTTATATTTAATATTAATTTATAGTTATAAACCATTTTTCACTAATTATATGGATTATTTAATATAAGAATTAATTTTTTTATTATATAAATCATATGTAAGGAAATATTATATGAATTGATATATATATATAGAAATGTAAATGAATATATTTCTATATTTAAAAAAACATATTAATGAATAATTATGTATAAAAACAATTAAAAATAAAAAATATAGAAATATGATTTTGGTAATTACGTTTTACTCTTTTTTATCTTTAAATTTAATATATATTATTTTTTAATATTTATCATTAATATATATAATTTAAATTTATTCATTTATGTTGATGATTGTTAGATTATTATTTTTAAATTTTTTTAATGTATTCATTTTTAATTTATATTATTTAATTATTAAAATTTAGTCATCTTATATATCAAAATTTAATATATACTATTTTTTAATATTTATAATTGACATATATATATATATATATATATATATGTTAAAATGTTTCACTTTTTTTGTTGATTAATTATTTAATAAAATTTCTAATATTATTTTTAAATTTAAACATTTTTTTATTTTTATTTTTTTCAATTTAATCATTTTATACAACTACATTTAATATATAGTATTTGTTAACATTTTAAATAAATATATATTTATTAAATTTATTAATAGTGATTTAATTTAAAATATTTAATAATTTTTAGTTTATTCATTTTTAATTCATACTTGTTTTTTATTTTAATTATTTGAATATTTTTTATTTTATTTTTTATTGAAATATATAAAAAATTGGGGTTGTGGCCTACATAGGATGATTGGAATGGCCGAGTATAATCCCAGATGGTGGGGTATGGGGGTTAGTCATGTACGACTTGACTATGTGCATTAGGGTGGCTTATAGCCCACTTGAATCATAGAGTGGTACATGGCTCATGAGGGCCCCTGGGAACATATGGTCATGTCTGGAGAGTGTATGCAGGATCTCATGCATGCAACAGGATACTAAGATTATGTTATAGAGAAATCATATTTAAGGATGTGGTCAAACATTCTCTATTTTGATGTGGGGCCCATGCATGGGATCAAGACCATTATCAATACTAGAAAAAGTGTTGAAAAATGTTACCCTTTATCAGAGCTAAAATGATGTGTTTATAAAGGTACCTTTTATCAGTGCTAAAAAAAGCAATGATAAGGGTACCCCTTTATTAGTGCTAAAAAATTGATAATAAAGAGTATATTTAATTAGACCTTTTAGCGCTGCTAATAGGTACCCTTTGTCAGTGCTTTTCGCTAGAGCTGATAAATTCTAGTTATGTATATTGTGTGTTCTGTAGTAGTGGTATTAGTATACATCCAATTGGTCACCAAAATGCATCTTTAGCATAATTACAAATTATATTCCATGAAAATAAGTTACATTCAAAATAAGAAACCATGTGTTGAGTCATTGTTTGCTAACCAAGATACCATGAACCCTGACTCAACCTAATTGATGCCAAGCTAGAAGTAATGTTAGAAGAAGCTATCATGTGACATAGATCTTTCTATATGGTCCACTCATTGGATGGAATGATTTAGAAAACCATCCAATAACCACGTTCCATCTTTAAGGAACATCTCCATTCTCACATTTATGTTTTGGATATAATTTATATATGTCAACCCAATAAATTTCTCTAGGAAAAGACATACTTATACAAGTCGAACTAATATCTTACTTTGGTAAAACCCACATTCACACATACTAACCCATTATCTAGATATGTGGAAAGTGACACTACTACGAGTCATCTCTAAAGGTGAAATCACAACCTTCAAAAAAGATAGATTTCACACACCCTCTATGTTGTATCTATTCAAGATAGACTAACCAGGTACCTTGAATCTAGACACATATGAACTATACATGCACCTAGGAGGAAACCATAAATTACAAAGTAAAAATAACATTATATCCGTCAAGGCCTAATAGGTCACACACATGCCTACATGCAACACAAATCAAGCATGGGTCTCATGAACACACTCCCACCCACATGAGAATAATATCAAGAAAGGACTCATGGGCCACACATCCACCCACATAAATAATATACTATATAATTTCATATAAACCCCTAAAATAGAATAGACTTCCTACCTTAAGATTATCAATTCCAAATACTATAATTTCCACCATAATCAAGCCCATGCGCTTACTATCTGAAAAAATATAAATAATTTATCACGTGAGTATTCTAGAATCAATATTGATAACAATAACATCCTAATGAAAAAATTTGGTTAGACTTACCAAATGAGAACAACCATCACCAATGGATATAGATTCGATTAAAAAAGATAAAGTGTTCCTCAAAATGACTGGTCTCTAATAACTAAAATATACAAGAATTACTTATTTGATCATATATGAATCTATAGATATTTCAATGATATCCTAGATCTATTTTTATTCCCAAGATAAAGGGAATTTTTATTCTAGAACAACTTAATATTACAAAATAGGTGTCTTCAGATAAATTAGATCTTCCAATGGTGTTGGGGAGGGGACACATGATATAAAATTTCTATGAGAAGGTGTCTATTTTAATTCATGTCAAACATGGGTCGATATAGATAAGGGAGATATAATATAGGGGTTAAGAGGAAAATGGGAGGTCTCCCTTAATTTTTATCTCATATGGGGCCACTGGTGAGATGGTGGGCCTCAATGTATGGTGTGTCCCTCCAAATATATTCTATAGCTACTGAATCTACCAGCTACTAGTCAATGGCTTTCCACTAGCTGTAAAGTGGTCTACAAAAAATTATAGACTCTGGACTAGACACCGATTATCTGGTGGTGTTATACTAGCTACTTAGTGGCCCTTTATCAAATATAATTCTACTTGTATAGACATCCTCCCCTTATATTTATCATACCAAATCCCTATTAACTTTAAATCATCTCTAAATTAGGAAAAAAATATTTCATTATATGTTACAACTAGAATAAATCATATCTTGAAATTCTAAGTTGTCAAAAAATCTCACCCTTTAACGAATTATCATCCTTGAGAAGGGTCTCTAATGTTCTGATCAAATAACTCTAGAAACTAAGCCAAAAAATCTAACTCTTATTCCCAATTCTGCTCTTGGAATCACCCATGATTCCACATAACTTGAAAAAGTGTCCCCATATTCCTGTGAAACACATTCAAACTCTATTCCAAAATCCAAATTGGAAACTCCTCAAATTATGTTTCATGTTATAACACAATATCCTCACTATTGATCACATATGTAGGATCAAGTTACTAATTATGAAAGAGAGACAAATTAAAAAACATTTAAATACCTTAATATCACATTGAAAGGTCTAATAGGTAATCCAATGTCTTTATGCACTTGAGAATTTCTAATTATCTCAAAAATCACAGTGCCAATATTCCCTATTTCTACAATCGTCAATTCTCCAATCGGAGTAATTTTCTCATAAGAAAATCATTATCCCATAGGGAATTCTAGGTGTCAATGACTTTATAAAGATTGTTAATTATTAATTTATGTAATGGAAACCAACTGCTACTAAATCAAGAAAACCCACTCATATATCTCACACAACAAACTTTTCCCAATGATAGTTGATTCACCAACCTCATTTCTACACAATTAGGAACGTAATACCCTACCATATAGATTATAATATAGATCCATATAAATCAAATAAAGAAACATATTCTTATATTTAACCTCTTCCCTATCCAGGTGATCATCCCATGCTCCTGTGGAATTTGGACTACATGCCTTGATAATATCATCTAGCAATTGGTTCATCAATTCTGACTCTCCATTAGTATATGTATGATATTTCGTACTCATCTTCAACTATGTCCCCATTTTTTATTGAAATAATTTCCAAAATATAAACAATAAATGATAATATTGGTCATATGCAATGCTCATAAGCAGTCAATACAACATAAATATCCCTTATACGAATCATGTTTCAAAATTATCAACAAAATGGGTCTCTAAAATGGGAATCAAAAGACCAAACTTCATCATTTTGTCAACCTTAAACAATACTTCATCTCAACTATTTAGGGTATATGGTAACCCCAAAACAAATTCATCATCACTCCATCTACTTTCTACACTGGCACTGGAAAATTATAATATAATCCCCTTTGTTACTATCACTAAATCTTAATCCTCATACATGTGAGACAATTAGATGTTAACCCTACATTTCCATTCATCATACCCCACCACAAGATACTTCATGTAATATGAAGATACATGTCACGAACCAGCCTTAGTCAACCCTGAACCGGTCACCCAGGCCAGTCAACAACATGTCCCGAGATGCGTTCCCAATCCTCTTTGGATGGCGACAAGCACCAAGGGAATCAATAGTGTACACAAGGGAATGATTTTTCCTATATATAGTCTATCAAAAAAATAACAGAAAGAAATGGACAGCCAAAAATACATTTATATAAAAATTGATATGAAAATTATTTTTACAAGAAACTAAAAGTACAACTCAACTGACCAAACACGATAACCAACTAACTCCATGTGACCCCATTGTTCACCCTCCAACACAATGATCACACTTTTTCCAAGGTGATCGAACTCAATATGAAACCTGAATAAGCGATAAAAACAGAAGAAGACTATAGGTGTGAGTATTAAAACTCAGTTGGTTAGCACAATATTCTATTCCCAATGCAAATCCTTTAAAATAAAAGAAAAATCAATATCAAGTTTTAAATAAAAATATAATTGTATGTTTTCCAAATGAGGTCACATGTTATAAATAAATCACCATACAAAATATTGCATGTTTTATAAACAAGAATGCTAGTAAAAATTTTCAAAGAGGTAAAACTTCAGAATGAGACTATTTTTCATGAGGGATACTTTAAAGAATGTATAATTTTAAATAAATCATACACACTGCTGAATTTACCAACCAAACACACCATATGCCGATGGTGAGTACAAAATATCCAATGAGCAGAAGTCACGGGAACACCCCAAGGAACTACTTAGTTGTGAGACCGAGGTACCCCGAATCCTAGTGAAAGTAACCACAATAAATATTCGTTCTCGTTCACATGAGCCACTAGAAGGGAGAACAACCATAACCTAGCAGTCCCTCAATAACATCATTATCAAAGTTTAGTTAGTGTTTTCATCATCAAACTTGCTACATGAAACATGGGCCAAACCCCATGGAATCACTAGCATACTAGTACACATCCGCCGACCTAGATACCCGAGAAGCCATTTAGTGCTCAATAAAGTTACACATATTATAAAATACACTTTACAAATCAATTTTCTATTACCAAACCATAAACACACAAATAACCCATAATCATGCTTCACATTTCTTTCACGAATCAATAAACCACTAAAAAGATTCGTAAAACAATTTCAAGGAGTATAACGAGTTCTTGCACATAAAATCCTTTCAAAAATGATCTTTTAAGGAAACAAAACCATCAATAACATAAAAAACCTGATTTTTCAGCCCCAAAACCAATTAATAAATCATTTTCATGGACCATAAAACTGACCCAAAATATAGAACATGAAATACACATAGAAACCATTTTTTTAAAAAAAATTGCCAAATAGGCCTTTAAGCCTTTCTCAAAACAAACATTTGAACAAGGTATGCATTTAATTTTTATTAAGGAGGTTTTTACAAACCATTTACAGTAGAAAAACACATTAATAAATTCCTTAAAACAGTCAGGTTACATATTCAAAACACAACTATTTTCATAAGCATGTGAAACAAGCCATTTTCCGACCACTCGGGCCAAAACATGTTGTAAAACAAAATCCATTTGTTTTTAAAATAAAATCCTTATTAGAAATACAAATGAGGAACCCGAATACTATCTATCATTCTTTAAATTCATTTATAAATCCACACGAATATTTTTTAAATCAAACATAACAAATAAAATCCAACCAGACAATTTACCGAACACATGACATGCCCTTTTAAACAAAAAAAATTATTTTAAGAATTTTACAAGGAATAAAACACCAATTGCATGACATATTTTATGAAAGATATAGTACCATATTCAAAATACCATAAACCAGTTTTTAAACCTTGCAAAACAATTGCTAAATATAACTGAACATTTAAATAAACACTTGGTGTGCATTTTTATGACAAAACAAGTGTACCATTCAAAAAACAAGGCTTAAACAACCATTTTTTACACCAAGAAAATTATCCAAAGGATGAAAAACAATAATAAACATATATATAAGATGTGAAAAAATAATAAAATGATGAAACTTAAATGAAAAAGGCATGTTCAATGGATATCCTACCTCAAATCCTTGGCGTAATGGAAATGCACACCCAATATCACCATCTGAGGGTTTATAAAATGTAAATCTATGACGACCTACCCCAAAAAAACAAAACCCAAAAAAAATTCGGGGAATAATAGAACCCTAGGTCGAATATGACTATAGGAGAATATAAAACCATGAAATAATGAAAGGAGGAGGAAGAGGGAGGAGAAAAGAGAAGGAATCTCACCTAGCCACCTAGAAAACTCTTCGTATTACATTAGATCTGCACCCTTATAGATAATTTAATGTATTGGAACTTCTTGGAGAGACTAAAGAGGTGAGGGATAACTAGGAAAAGTGGGTTTGTGGGGAAAATAGTAAGAATTTAATGAATTGTGGATGAAACAATTTACCTTCTCAATTATGGACATTTTGAGGAATCCTGATAACTTCCCTAATATGAGATTCAAAGGAGCTCCAAAGAGGTAAAATCGATAATGGGTGTGAGGATAGGTATTTTTTGATTCGAATGGGAGGTAGAATCACTAATAAATATTAAAAAATGGAAAATATATAAGAGAAAAATATTAATTTTTTAAACCTATAAATGGGACAATGGCCTAGCCCAATGCCAAAATAAGTAACCCAAATTCACCATGATTAATAATTTATAATAGGTAGAAAAGTATATTGTAGTTTTAATAAATAAGTGGTGGAAAATAGGGAAGTAAAATTAATGAAAACTACAAATAAATTAAGGATTTATAAAAGCAACAAATTTGGTTTTTAAATTTGTAAATGGGCTCACGGTTGGCCCAAATCATGAAATAACCACCCTTTCTCAAAAAAGTCCTAAAAAAGAAACGGGGAACCCAAATTAGGGTGATTAGACATATATGGTAGTTCAAAAATAGAAATTAATCTCAATTAACACCCATTAAAAGGATTGGTATTTTCAATGAACCAGATCCAAACCATGACACAAAAAGAAAAAAATCGGCCGTGACAATAAATCCTTTTTTCATCATGGGTGTACATCCCACAATGATGAATGAGAGTCTATCATAAACTATACACACATAAAATTAGGAACAAATACCATTTTGTGGGCATATATCAAGTCATTCACATCAAAATACCATCTTAGTACTGGGTTATCCCCCCCTAAAACATTCTCATATCAATGAGAATTCAAGATCACTGTAGTGGATGGATTTAACTCGGTATACCAAGGTAGAAATAAAAGGCAAATGGATCATGGATCATTACCCCTTGTTCCTCAGATTCACCTACCAAAAAATCCTCAAATAATATCATCAAAATAAAATATTAATCTGATATTCTCTCTCTATGTTACAACAGTTTACTTCTAAGATAATTTGTGACAACATTCCATTTACCATGAGTGTAATACATTTCAAACCCAAAAATATAATGCTTTTGAAACCAATTCCTCCACTATAAGTTCAAATACTGATATGAAAAAATATACCACATATATTATGGTCTATATAATTGAAAAATATCTCACCAAAAAATAATGTTAAAAACATTTCATTGATTGAACTGTTATACATATCACTCTCCATGGTAGTTTTGAATGAGCACAAACATAATTTCATGGCCTTAAATGTTTTTTTGTGGAATATAATATTTATATTTTTGGAATTTTTTAATGAAGGTACTATACCAATATAAGGTTCAAATATAATCATGTGAAGATTTTTTGGAGAATCTCTATATAGGTATTAGAGGCCACCTGTTGTGGTACAACTGGATAGCCGATGAGGACTGTACAGAACACCAGTTCCATCCATGAGACACCAGTGACACGGTGACCTTGAGACAGACAAAAATATAATTATTGTATTACATTACCACATGGATTATTTTATTCTTTAATGGCTCTATTTAATACCCAAGTCCACATGAACCCTATTAATCCCTCTAAAGGATATAAGTACAACACTTTGTGCTTGGAAGTCACAATTCCCTTTTGAAAAGAGTATGTTTTCATTTTCATAATTCATTTATCTCTTCAAATTTATTATTGTATACAAGTACTATTCAAATTTGTTTTCTCCATCTCTCCCTTTTATTTATTCACTTATTCATTTTTAATAGGGAGTGGATTTTTATATGGAAATGGCTTGCAAAAAAGAAAGTATCTTTGTTGTTTTTTTTGTTCTCGATTATTCCATAAAAAATTTTATATTTTTATTTTATTATTCCTTATATCATGGGGAAATTGGTTTTACTTTCTTTTCCCTTAAATAAATGGAGCTTGGTTCTCGAAAACATAAATGACATGGATAGGTTATAACACCCATTAAATTGAGCGATACTAGTTTCTTTCTTAGTCCATAAATCAAGGGATTTACATTTTAAATGGTTTTGTTTAGTACCATTCATACCAAGGTTGTATAAATCCTCAAAAAGACTTAGAGGATGATATATGGGCACTTTTTTTTGGTGATATTTGATTTTAATTATCAACCACTATAGTTTTAGTCATTTTATTTCCATTTTTTGATGTTTTTTAATTGATTCCACTCACAATTCTTGTTCTTATGCTTAACTCTGAACATTTCTTTAATTATTTCAATTACATAAAATTATTTTTTATTTTATAAAATTTTTAAAAATTAAATTCTCCCCACACTATTTCTCATATTTACTTGGACCAATAAATGGTTTTAGAGGTACCTTTATTTTCAATAACCTTAACCGTTTAAAGGCATGATAATTTAAGGATGGAAAAAGCCATGAATTCCCAATGTGATCTTGGGGGAAATTATATGGGATGAGATACATATTTCAATAGATTGGACTATGGTAATTGTAACAACCATTTTATATATTACTTAATAGTATATGTTACTTAGTTTGGATAATTGTGATCCATGACTATACACCAACCAAAGTGTCGAAATAAATGTGGAATCCTAAAGACATAACTACATTTGATATTGATGAAAAATCCATGATTGATATAATTTTTGACTTAGATTGTTTTAAACATAAAATAATTTATAAATTTAAAATGTTTCATAAAATTTGGGAGATTTTAGAAGTTACACATGACGACATGAAGAAATTTATAGACACAAAATATAATAAGTATCTAAAATATTTTTAAATCATTATCATTAATTAAAATGATTAAATATACACAATTTTTATTAGATATATTGATATATAAATTTGTATTTAATATCTTAGTGAATTAATTTCAATAGAAACTTTTGGGAAGAATATTCTTGGGAGATTATAATATTAGGGGCACAAGAATACATAGCGATGCAATAAGAAAACGATATCAAGTATATATCGGTTAAAAAAATACATAGGATCACTCATTACCTATGAGATTAAATGGATATGAATGATTTAAATGAAAATTAATTGTTCAATAAGAAAAAATAGAATATTTCCATTTGGGATACCTATGATGATGCAACTATAATAAATGATTAATTCAAGTTCTTTTCCAAGAAGCTAGGATGATTTATGAAGGAGAAACAAATTATCAGAACCATGAAAAAAGAAAAATAAAATAGGTTAACCAAGGGTATAGTTCTATGGTTTCCGTAAAAATCACCACATGAAGCTAGATTTGTGATAGCCTAAGATTTTAGGAAATATTTCACATCAAATAAATATAGTTTATTTGACATCTCGCGAACATGAAAACCCGAGTCCAGATAAACCATAGTAAGTATAATTATATAATATATAAATTAAATTATTAGAGTGAATATCAATAACCACACTTTTAAAATTATATAAATATTTTTAGATAAAAAATATATCAATAAATAAGTACTCAATATTTAGTAAATTGTTTATTTTCTTCAAAAATACAGTTTCCTCATAAATTTTTTTCATTATTTTGTGTGTTAATAATCAAATTATTTTTTTTCCAATTATAAGAAATGTATTTAAAAAAGTGAAATTGATTTTTGAGATCTGAATTTATGAATTATATTAGAGTGAGTTCTTGATAATTTTTTGAAATCATTGATTTTTTGATGAATAGTGAGAATACCTATTTTTATTGACAAATCCATTTTTGATTATAGAGTTTAAATACATTAATTTTATTTAAAAATTGATTCAAAAAATTTTAAAAAGGTCATTAGTATTATTAATAATCTAATTTTTCTCATTATAATTAATTTTATATTTTATTATGGTATAAAAGTATTTTATACAAAAGAATACATTTTTATGGGGATATTGTTTTTCAACCAATTTTCTGATTAATATTTAAAATTAAATTCTAAATATTATATGAATTATATTTTATAATATAGATTATTTATTTTGAATCATACTTCATAATGTTTTCCATGTAACCATTATTAATTTTGTTCGTAATGAATAGTAAAAATAGTAGAAAAATACCACTATATATAAGGTTAAAACATGTTTATCAGGGGATAAACCATGATATAAGGGTATGTTTTAAATTAAAATTATAAAAATAAACTTTTATGGAAATTTTTATAACTAATATTATCCCTCCCAAGGAAATCTATACATATTTAATTACTTTTCTTTAGTTTTACTTTATTTTATTTTAATCTTTTAAGAAATTTCAAGTATTTCTACAAAGCCTCTTAAAAAAAGAACACCCCCATTTTTCTTATTTACACCACTTTGAGCCATCACTATCAACCATCCCCTACCGAAATCTATATTAAACCTACCAATCTAAGATTTGGAGGTTATGTTATTCTAAAAAATATTACTCTAATGGTTCTTAAGAAAGTTTCTAATGGAGGCCAACTGAAGAAAATTTAATCATCATGTCCAGACTCTTTCAAATTATTTATTCTTAAACCTCCTATAAATATGTTTTATTCTATATAGAAGAAAAAAATTATTAACATAAACATACTTAAATATTATTATGATCATGTAATCCCCATTATTCACCATCTTCACTGTTAAATATGAACAGAATGTTTTGCTCGTGCATATGTATAGACTATCGTATCCATGTAGTTGTACAATTAATTTTCCTCACTATATTTCATAGATAATTATTATTATGGGAATAATGTTTATATATAATATTTATTATTTTATTAGGATTTTTTAATTAAAATATCATATCTTTCTTCGTATCATTATATCCTTTGTAAAATGATAATATCACTTATGCACGTGTGAACTACCTCCTCCATGAACTGATGTGCTTCATTTTTAATATAAACATTAAATTGATGGAAATGAATATTTAATTATTTAATATATATTTGATATATATATTATATAATAAGGATTTTATGAGGGTAAATTATCATTTACCATTTTCTTGTTCCATTCAACAAAAATTGAAAACAGTGACTACACATACGTACGACCTACTATCTCCATAAATGATATAATTAATTTTTCTATCCTTACATTTTCTGAATGAATATAAATAAATAAATATATATATGTAATTTTTATGATATTTATATCATTATTGAAATTATGGATATGATAGAACTCCGATCAATGTAAAATGATTGGAACCATCAAACATAAATTCTGATGAGAAATGAAATAGTTAAAACATGGAAATAATTACATTAATATGTATTTATTAAGAAATGGGTATTAAAATATTAAAAATTGATAATATATGATATTTTAATTATGAAAATTTCTCTATTATATAATTATAATAAATTTAAATTGATTAAATTGGAGTTTATTTCACTATCAAAAAATTCAAACATGTGGTAAGGTACTTATGGTACATTCTAAATTTTTATTGGGATTTCTTATAACTACATTTTTTGTGAAGAAATTTTATGACATATCTATAAATAAGCCCATGAATTTTATTATCCTATGTATGTTACTATATATTACATTATTTCATTTAATTTTAATCTTTATAAGAACTCAATATACTGAAATAATATTATTAGAGAAAACCAAAATTATTTCTACCTTCATTAGAAAATCCTATTTCTTCTATATCCAGGATCATTAAAAAAATACTGAATGTTTTTAATGTTATCCTATAATTTATTAAAGTCTTGTTAACCAACAATTTAATTTTTTTTAAAAATGATTTAATGGAAATATTATTTCCTATTTCAAGAAAAGGTAATTTTGGGTTTTTTTAAAAAAATGTGAATGGAATATTTGTTTTAACATAAATTAAATGAACAATATTTCTTACTGACAAGACTGTTCAACATTATAATTCTTATGTTACATGTTTCCAATGTTTTTTTCTTGGAAAAATTTTTATTTGATATTTTTTAAACATACATTTTAAACAAGTAATTTCTATTTGTAAAGGGTGTTTCCCCTAAGAAAGGTTCTAAGTGAACTTGAACTGTCATTTTTCATCTAATATGAAACACTATGATGTTAATTATGAGTTATTGGGGATATAATGGAATTATATCATCCTTATTATTTCTCTAGATGATTTATTATTATTATGATGAGTTGTTTAAAAAACGATTTATTTACCATGTGTTCTGTTAAGATGATATGATGAATGGTTCATGAATCATACATACTTTACATGGGGTATGATATATAATATATGATTTATGATCTTTTGGAACACATATGAATGGATTATTATTATTAGATGGTTTAGACAAGAATTATATAACACTCCAATACATTATGTAATGATTGATGTATCATGAGATAATAAAGAAAATAATGTGGTGTTAACCCAGATTAGTAAGGGACATTATCCACAATGATAGTCTTGGAAGTGGGTCTTAACTAAGGACATGATGGAATGGGTAGTTGACCTAATCTAGAATCATAGACTAGGTAGTTATCCTTTAAAAAAGAAATTATTTTCTCTTCTTTTTTGTATTCCCCACGAGCTTAATGTATTCCAATATTATGTTTTCATGGAAAATTTTCGTTAGTTCCTTTATGATTTAGTCTTTATGAACATTCCAAATTTATTTCATGAATCACTGTTAATATAAATGATAGTCTATGTTTGGGATTCAAATATGCGACCTTGTTATCACTTCTTTATGCTCCTTTTATGTTTATGGGATCATTGATGTATCCCTTATTTACCCTTAATGAGCATCTAAGACCAATCTTTATTATGTTTCCAATCCCCTGGTTATGAAAAAATGATTTAAATATGATATGTCTAATAAGGGTTCTAGTTATGAAGAACTTAGTGAGAGCTGATTTAGAACCATTATGAATAATTTTTTTACGTATCAATGTTTCTAAATCAACTAATACTATATCATTCAGGCATGGATCGTTGATTCATATATTGAATATTCCTCCAAACAAATGTAATATTTATATATGATATGTTTAGATCTCTATAGTTGGTATTCAAGAAATGTTTAGTTGCCATGGGAATCTAGGTTGAGAAAGATCTATTGATAACCCTTTACCTAATTCTATGTATAGGATAACGTCTTATGTTATGATAAATAAATTAGTATGGATTTCCTTGAAAAACAACAATGTATAGATACTATAAGTGGATGTGGATTTAACATACATGCATATAGGGGTAATGAACCTAAAAATAGTTATTTGATCACATATCGGCCATCATTCTAGTTCATGGGGAGTGTTCTCTTACTTCATACCTAGTTTAGAAATCATGGGAGATATTCTTGGGTAAAATTGCATTTTCATTATCTACTATTTTTAAGGATTTGAATAGATTATGACCTTGAATGACCTGTGTTAAAATTAAGGTGTCATTTATTGAAAATATCATGTAGTGAGTTAGACATTATATTAATTATTTTTCGTGATTACATGATTGATGAATCTGATTTATAATATTTGGTGGTTAGGTAATCCATTTGGTTATTATCAATGGTTTAGGATAGAATGACGAAGTAGTAGTGGTAACTAGTGTGCTCAAATATTGATTTATTATATTTTAACTTAGTTATATAGATTCTTTTTTACCATGAAAATTATAATGGAATTCTAATTCACATCCTCAATGATTTGATATTAAATTATCAATGAAGACTCCTAATGGTAAATCCATCACATATCATGTCTATGATTCTTCTTTGATTGATGTTTATGGGAATATTATTTTATAAAATCTTCTTAGAATCCCTATAGTTGATTTTTATGTAATCATAGGCATAGAATGGATTTATTTATAAAAATATCACATTAATATCTATGGCTATGGAATACAAGTCTCATTTGATATTTTGAATTGATATGTGTTCATATATCACTAAGATGAAAAATATGACCTTTCTGTGAGAATTTAATTCATTTTATGGGTCTTTATTCAAATTCAAATTTATTATTTATCTTAGATTGTTAGGGTAAAAGTAAAATTTGTAAATATCCGTATTATGAAAGGTTTTGTGATTGTATTTGCAAATTAGTTTTCTAGTCTTCCACATAATCCTAAATTTTATTTTGCAATAGAACTCTTAACTAGTTCTCAACATATTTCAAACACTCCATATAGATTGGACCTAATTTAATGGCATAAATTAAATAATACACTCTAGGAGAATCTTTAAAAGTGATTTGTTCATCCAAGTGTGCCTTCATAGGGATTATCTGTTATTTATATTAAGAATAAAGATAGATCAATGTGAATCTTCATTGATTTTTAGGAATATAAGAGGATCATAATTAACTATAAGTATCATCTTCCCTATATTAACGATTTGTTCGATCAATTTTTGAGATCTCAATACTTTTCCTAAAATGTTCTTTGATATGGATATTATAAATAGACATTAAAACATGATGACATACCTAAAATATCCTTCTATATGAGTTATGGGCAATATGAATTTCTAGTGAGTCTATATGTACTTACTAATTCCTCCACTTCTTAATGGATTTAATGAATATATTTTTTTGAGATACCGTGATATATTTTTGGTAGTCATTATAGATTATATTATAATATCTTCTAAGAGAATATAAGAGCATGAGTATCACATTAGTATACTATTAAACACATTAAGGAAGGATAAGTTATATGAAAATGTTACCATTTATGAATTTTTCCTATAGAAATTCTTATTTTTTGGGAAATATAATCTAAAACAAGGGCTATCTACGGATCCATTAAAGATGTAATATATTTAATCTTAGATCAGAACAACCACTCTAACTAAGATCCTTAGTTTTATTGGTTTTCTGAATATTGTTTACTTATTTTTATATAGTTTCTCATGGATATCTAGTATATTCAATACGTTAACTCGTAAGGGATCTGTGTTTCTTTTTAAAGATTAATGTGGGGAATATTTTAATTAAATGAGGGAACGTTAGTCAGTGCACTCATTCTTACAATTATCTATAGAAGAAACGTTTTGTGATATTTAGTGATCTTTAGTGATCCATTAAACAATGAATTAGGATGCATCCTCATGTATAATGATATGTTGGTGGCTCATGCCTCAAGATAATTAAAGGTTATTGAGAAATATTAACCTACTAGTAATTTTTAGATAATAGTAGTAATTTATTTCATTAATGATACATATGAATTATCGTTATAGATAAATATGTGACATATATATTTATCTGCAAATATTAAATAATATATTATCTTATAAAGAGTATAATATTATCTAGATAATATTTTTGGATTTTAATAAATATTATGACTACTCAATAAATTACCTCCTTGAGAATGTGAAATAGGCGGTCGATGCTTTGATTAAAATAGATCATGAAATATTTTCTATAATTATGGTAATAAAATATAAAATATTTATATATTTAGAAAATAAATACCTTGAAATATAAAAGGAATGGGGGAAATCATATCTTGATAAAATTAATTTTCAACTATATATCCCTGAAAATATTAGAGTTGTGTTGAAGTAAGATGTTTTTCAATAAAAGAAGGTGAGGAATGTTCCATTATTCAACCATGATTAGGATAGAGTGATAAGGAATAATAAATATGCATGTGATACATCCATATTATATTTAAATAAATAGTTTTTGGATGAATCTAATAGTTCATCATTGTCTATTAATATTAAAAGTAAGAATATGTATTGAGATCTGAAATAGTGTTTATGGTGGGAAAATATAAAGAGATATATTACTGACTTTGTATCTTCATTACTTTATTTTCATAAAGTTAAGCCTTAGATAAAAAAATTCTAAGGGGTTGTTATAATCATTACCCAAACTAGAATGAAATTGGGAAAATAACACCATGGATTTGTTCATAAAACTCCCGAAAACATCAAATGGATAAAATGATATTTGGATTTTATTTTATGAACTTATGAATTTATTACCCTTAATTAATTTCATAAAATGTTTCTCTCTTGATCATCATCCTATAATATAAATTAAGGACACATTAAGGAAGCATGGAGTAGCACATTCTATTGTATCTGAATGGGATATGAGGATTCCTCAATGTTCGCTAAATTCATCATAAATATTTAGATTCACTATTGTGTTTTAGTATAGATTATCATCCTCAAATAGATGGTCAGTATAAAAGAACCATTATAACACTATATGATATACTGAGGTCTTTTTTAATTTATTTCAATGGTTTTAGGATCCACACCTTCCACTAGTTTTGTTTTATGAAAACAATAGATATCACTTGAGCATTTAGGTGGCTCATTTTGAAGAAATCTATGATAGAAAATGTAGAAATCAAATGTGGTCGGTTGAAGTTAGAGAATATTTATATTATGACCTGATATATTTAGGTAAATAAAAAATAATTTCAGAACCATTCTATAATATATCAAGTCACCTCAGATTCGAATGAAATGTATTGCTCACAACAATTCCCAAAATCGTGAATAGAAATTTTGTGAGTATGTATTGCTTTGAATTTATCCATGTAAAAGGTTATGATATTTTGAAATAAACTAAATATGAGACCTATATATGTTATCCCCAATGAGATTCTTTAATTTTTAAGGGAGGTAGTTTATCACTTAGTGCTTCCACTGAACCTCTCTCAATTTTATGATTTGTTCTATGTATCACACCTGATAAAGTACATAACTCACCCATCACATGTATTTAATTCATATTTTGTTCCAATATATTATTATATATTCTATGAAAGATAATAATTATAAATATTAGATCACTAAGATGAAGTAATATGGAGCCTGACCACTGACAGGGTTAAGGTTCTATGGAGGAATAAAAAATTTGATGAAGTTACATGGGAGAGAAAGTATCATATGAAAGAGAGGTATCCTCATTTTTTTAACTTTAAGTAATATAATTTCAATAGTATAAATCATTTTAATGATATTATATTTTAACACCTAGATATTTTAGGAAATATTTCTCTTCAAAAAAATAGTTTATACAATGATGGGCACAAATATGAGTCTAATTGAACCATAATATAATATAGAATTATAACAAAACCATTAAATTTGAAGAGTGAATAGGAATAGAAAAACATTTAAAATTATGTATAAATATTTTAAATACCATAAATATACTGATAAATAAGTACGCCTTTTTTAGTAATGTCTTTGTATTCTTCAAAGATATTTTTTTCTGAAAAATGGTTTATATTTCTTTTTTTGAGAAAATAATATAATTAATTTTTTTTCGACATTTAGAAAATAAATTAGAATAAATGAACTTTATTTTTGAAATATTCTTGTCAAAAATATATTATCATGAATTTTTGAGAATTTCTTAGGGCGATTAATTTTATGATGAATTGTAAAAAATATAGATTTTTATTGAAAACAATCATTTCATTTAAAGCATTTAAAAAGTAAAAATTTATTTTAAAATTATATATAATTTAAAATTAGTTCATTTATATTTTTAATAATCCAATTATGGTTATTATAATTATTTTTTTATATATTTTTTAAAAAAACATTTTATACCTAAGAAAATATTTTTTCTAGAAAACCGCTTTTATATGTTTTGAGCTTAATTTTTTTTGAAAAAATTTCACTTTTTTGAATTAAATTTGATAAAATGTATTGTATGTTTTTAGTCATAATTTAAAAAATTTATAAGGACAATTTCATTTTTTCATAATGAATAGTAAAAAACATATAAAAAATGACATTAGTTAAGGTTAAAATGGGTTTTCCGAGAGTAATAGTAGAAAATTAGGTTACTTTTGTCCTTTAAACTTGTCTAAATACTATTTTATAACCATTTTCCACATCATAATAATAATAGTCAAATATATTTCCATGTTGAATAATTATTCTTGAATATGAATTTATTATATTTTAATCAGTTATGAAATTACATGCGTGTTTTCTCCAACACTTATAAAAGGACGCCACTCATTTCAATTATTTTCTCATATTTGCACCATCTATATCAACCAAAAACTGTCAAAATTTCTTTAAAAATAACCAATACATTATTTAGAATAAATTATTATCTTAAAATTGGATAAAACGTGTCCTTATAAATTGACATAAATGATTCCAACTACAGAAAACATAATCATCCTACCTGACCACGATCAATTTATTTCTTTTTATACCTCCTCTAATTATATGGTTTTAATCTTAATATTATTACTTTTTTATCATAAATATTATTATTTTTTTATTATTATATACCCAAAAAAAATCTCCAACTTTTACTTCAAATAAGATGTGAAAGTCTCACTCATGTGTACGTGTGGACTACATCCTCCACATAGTGATATAATTAATTTCCAATTACAAACATTGATGAATGGTTATTATTTTATTAGGTTAAATTTTTATAAATTATATTAGTGATAATAATTATTTTCTAAAATATGATATCACATCTTAATTCAAAATTTTCTATATAATGGAATACGATAATGTCGTGGGTCCGTACATGTGGACTACCACCTCCACAAAGTGATGTGATTAATTTTTAATTTCAGCTTTCCATGTTTGGTAAAAAGGATAGATTTATGTAAAATATAAGATATATATTATATAATAATTATTATTTAATGTTTACTTATTATTTTACTTTTTATTCAATCTATTAAAAATTTAAAACAATATTCAAGTCTATGCACATACTACCATCTCCATGAATGGTGTTATTAAATTTTCAATATAAACCATTTATAGATGACTGCAAATATATATATATATATAATGAATTTAAATTATATTTATACTGATATTTATATTCTTTATTTTATGGAACCATGAGAAAATTTCTAGGAATTGAACTACAAAAAATAAATTCTCATGAAAAGAAAAATAGTTAAAAGCGAAAAATAATTCTTTTAATAATAAATTAGTAATAGATAGGTGTAGAGATGTATTAAATGGATAATATGTGATACTATAAATATGAAAATGGTTCTATAATATAATTCTAATAACTATAGATTTATTTGGTAGTATTTTTAAGTTCTTTTATAGAATGTCACACTTGAGGTAAGGGATCTATTTCACAATATCATTGTTTATCCGAATTGTTCGTTATTATGTTTTTGTGGATAAATATTAATGAACTATCTCTAAATAATCACATGAGTTATACTATGGTTATTTTTTGAGATAAAATTCTTTCCTTTCATTTTACTCTCTTTAATACGTTAAGAGATCAAAATTTTATTTTTAAGGAAGCCTGAATTTATTTATCTCTTCAGTTAAAATTCATTTTTTATTCCATATAAATGTATCATAAATGTTTCTCAAGATTTTTACAAACATTATCATACATTTTTTTAAATTCATTTTCATTCATTATTTAAATTTTTTAAGATAATAAAAGGAATCTTTTTATCATTTTCTAAATGAGGTACGTTTGATTTTACAGTGAAAATGTTATATTAACTTTGTTTAAATGTACATGGAATAAACATAATTTCCCACCAATATGAGCCTGAAATTTTATTATGATCCATTAAAAATTTATAAGATTCACATAAAAGATTTTTTTTAATTTTTGGAAATTTTAGATTTTAAATAAGTTATTTTAAAATTAGAAAGTTATTTCCTCAAGAAACATTCCAAGCCATCTTTAAAAGTAATGTTTCATAAATAATGAAATCATTTGATGTCACTTATTCTTTAATGGAAATATTATCCAATGGTACTATCTTTATTATTTACCTAGAAGGTTTATCAATATGATGACGAGATTCTTATGTAACCCATTAATTTCCCATAGGTTATATGAAGTTTAAATAATTTTTTTTATGAAAACTACTTTATTTACATTGTATATGATATATGATGAATGATTTAAGATCTTGTGGAATACATATGAATAGATTCTCATTATGTGATGGGTGGCGCTTGAATTATACATCCCTATAATTCATTGGGTAAAGATAGATATCTCATGGGATGATAAAGACTAGAATGGTGAGTAAATCTAGATCAGTAATGGACTCTATCCACTATAATATTCTTGGGATTGAACATTTACTAAGGATATGATGGAATAGGGATTGAACCTAATCCACATTGAAAGTATTGGCTGTGAAAATTGACTAAGAACATGATTTTATATTATTTTCTTTATTCCATAGACTTATTTATTTTTCTATTTTCAGGTTGTCATGGATTATTTCCTCTAATTCCATGAAGATTCATATCTTATTAAATTCCAATATTTTTTACATGAATTAGGATTATGATCTCTGATAAAATGGGTACGTATTAAAAATGTTAACATTGTGTTCACACACCCTTATTCATATGTTATTTTTAAGAGATCATTTATATATCTCTTAATTTATCTTACTGGGAATATGATCTCACACTTTCTTATGTTTACCTTCCCATAGTTATAAATAATGTTATTATGTATGATTTTTATATGAATGGTCTTATTAATAAATAAATTAGTGGGAGATGATTTATACATCTGATTAAAAATTTGTTTATTTATACACGTTTCCAATGAAACTAATTCTATATCATTTTGGAAAAGATCTAAATGTTATGTATTGAATATACATCTAATAAGATGTAATATTTATTTATAGAAGGTTTGGTTATATATAGAATTTCCTCTATCTTAAAATAATCCAATAATTGTATAAAATTATTTTATATGTGACGAATCCTTCTCTTCATTGTCTAATATAAGTGATGAATGTTCCCAATGTCGTATGGTCCATCCTGGGAAAAAATACCATACATCAACTTGTTATTATTCAATATATTATTATTCCTCAATACATCATGATTATAAATATATCTAAAATACTAGAGGACAATTAATGGAATTATTTTTTGAAATCACCTCAAAATTCAAGAAGTATAAAAATAATTACAATCATTTTTATTATAATAAGTGGAAATTTTATACAGAAAAATAAAAATAAAAATATGAACATGAAAAATGTAAATATTTAATTTTAAAAAAAATTGTCCTATAAAGTAGATTAATTTTTTTTGAAAGAATTTTTTTTTGAAATATGATTAAAAAAATTTAAACAAAATAGTGTTTTTCCAAAGGATCAACCAAACATTGAATAATAAGAAATTATAATAAAATAACACAAAAATTTCCTTGAAAGATTAAGAAAAATGAGAAAATCTTAATTTGATCTAGGTTTTTTAATGGCCTGGGAAGGGTACTTATGGGTTTGTTTTTTCAGATAATACTAGCACCTCGAAAAATACTAAAAAAATTTAAATGGGGTTTCTCAATAAGAATTTTTCTAATATTACAAAAAATAATGGGAATCCCATTTATTGATGTTATTGAAAAAATTATTGGTGTGGTATATCAAAATCACTCCATGTCTATTCTAAACCATTATTTATAAAATCTCATACTTTTTACGGGAACTCCTAATCCATAAACATTTCATTCCATAATATTTATTTTCAAATATCTGTTGTAACGCCCCGACCCTAGTTACCCAGAGTCGGTGCATTATTACATAACATTGGCATGATCACAAGAAAGATCAAATCTCGAAAGACCGATTGGTTTAGTAGCCTTGGAAACACTAGATATATTCATAAGTTTTACATTACATCATAAAATGAAAAACTACTACAACAACATAATGTCTCCACAGTCGACACTCATATCCCCACATAATATCCCTGCAGGTTATTCATAATTTACTTCTTCACTTCCTGGGAAAAATAAAACATAGAAAAGGGGTGAGCTCAAATGCCCAGTAAGGATAACAATATAGCGGAAACTTTCATAAATAAGAATAAACATTTAAGGCAATGTATAACTAAAACAAAAGCTTTTCAAATTTGAACTTTCAACATAGTATGGCATAAATAAAATGAAATAATTCCATTTACTTATTCGCATGCATATTTTACTAATCGAATAATCACATGCAAAATCAATAACCACTTTCATAATGATGGAATGCATAATGCTGAACTTTAATTTCTTTGTCAAGGCCTCATCCCACGACCTTGGGGCTAACTGTAACCGGAACCCAACCCAGAGTGCCTATAATAACCGGACACCAACCCGGAGTGCCTCTAATAACCGGAGACCAAACCGGAGTTCCTCTAATAACCGAAGACCAAACCAGAGGGCTTACTTCTACCGGTCCCCAACCGGAACATACTTGTCTAACACATTCATATGAATGAAAGGTTGAAATATAACATAAAAATTCGGATTACAAATAACTTATGAAATGTCAATACTCTAAACAAAAACCATGAGTGACATAAGAATAACTTATCCACAATAAAAAATATTGCAAAACCTTAAATATAACATAGAAGTTTTTTATCAAAATAAATCAACTTCAAATAAGCTTAAAATCCATCAAAGGATGTTGACATAGATGAAATAAAGACTATTTTAGAAAAATATCTCTTCCTATTTTGAAATCATTTAAGAGTCTTATATTTATGTAATAAAACATTTTTCTTTGAAAATATTCTTATTATATTTTAAGGGAATCTTCGACGATTTTATAACGGCGGAAAATAGCCACACCCGCCGTATAAGTTTTAAAAAAACATTCTTACCTTAATTTTGTCGAAAAGGTTAAAAGCACCGTGTTTGGAAAACGACGGAAAGATACCTTTATAAACATCTTATAAAAAGTCAAACAAGGTTATACATGAATTTAACCCATATTCTAGTAAATAGTAAAAATGTTTTGAAATTTGTTTTTAAGAAACATGGATGTGGATGATAAAGAAATCCCAGTAGATTATTACGTATAAACAACCTCAGATAATGAAGAGATTGAGAAATAACCCTTATCAATTTGGTAACTTATGAAACATACAACCCATTAAATAGGTATCATACAATTAATATGTAAATACACATAAATTAGAGTGCATTATACAAAGAATATAATTATGGGCAGTACATACACCACACAAAAGGTGATGGTGGCAATATGGCATGAATCTCACGGGAATAAGGAGTGAGATGAAAACCCCTTACCTTGTACTTTTCCTTGGTTGGGTTAGGTTAACCTCCTGTATAATGGTGAAATATCTTTTATTAAATTATTCAAGAATCATATATATTAATATGATATCATATATGATCTTTTAACATTGATTTGTTAATAATATCTTTTAATTATCGTCGTTTCGGGTGTTAACTTACTCATTTTATTTTATATGTTTTGTTACATAAGCCGTGTTTTTTATCGATAGGTTGTATCTTATTCATATCCAGAATGATATCAAGTCCTTAAACATCATTTTTAAATCATCAAATCATAATTATACTTTAATGGATACAGTGGAGAATGAATCTCATCGCGTTCGTGGAGACGGTAGTCCGTACGTACGCACGAGCGACAATATCATTCTTTTGACATTAAAATAATATATAAATGGATGGTATATCATATATACAGAATCATTAACATGTTATATTTGTTATTTACATGAGTTACACATAATTATTATACCCATCCAAATAATAATATATTGAATAACAATTACACCACGACGTGGAGAATGTAAGCCGTACGTACGCACGTATGGTGACATGTTATTCAAAGGGTGGATAGAATACAGAATATGGTTGTACCATATTTATAATAACATCACAGTATATATAAGATACTGGAGTTATTATTTTAGAATGGTAATAACAAAGAAAGAAGAAGTGGAAGAAGAAAGGAACTTGAAAAGGGGTGGTGAAAACATTACCTCTTCTTCAGGTTCTTCCTTTTGATTTGATCAAAAGGGATCCTTAGGTTGGATTTCTGATCCAACTAAGGCGTCTAGGTTGTAGTGAGGGATGTTGGGAGAGTATTTGGGCAGAGTTTGGCCGAACCAAAAGGATTATAAGGTGTGAAGAAATGGGAAGGAAGAGTGCCCTTTTATAAGAGGGGTGAGGGGTACCTTTGGAAAAGCTTGAAATATTAGTTTATATTAAATTCATATTCGGTTTCTAATGGCTCCAAAGTTTATTATTCAAAGTTTAAGGTGGGGATAGGTCGTAAAAAACTCAACCAATATAATTTATCCAGGTTTGGGTACTTATATTAACCTTATCTTTATGTATTAACTCTAAGTTAATTAGTTTCACTTTTACAATGTCTCTTTGTATTTTTATATTATATTGTTAATAAACATACCATATACATCCGAGAGATCCCAAAGTGGTCCATTAATGATACAAATATCATGATTTAAGTCTCTTGGCCGAACCTTATATTTTTAGGAATTTAATATCAATTAATAATATAATATTTGTTTTAAAAACTCTTTTATGTCAATTTTGACACTATTCAATAGTTGATTTTTGTGAAACACATAACAGAATGATTACTTAGAAAAAATTTAATTAAATAAATCCTAATATGTCATATTATCCTAGAAAATTAGTTTAATTTATTAAGAGTTTCATATTATATTTATTTGGGTATTTATAATATCAACTATTTGGATTTTTCACTATTATAGTAATTATTGCATCATCATTGTGTCATAAATAAATTAAATTATTTAATGTCTAAAAATTATAAACAAAATATCATTATCTAGGAAAGCTTTTTATATTTCTAATGAATATTTATAATCTAAAATCCAACATATATAACCCTATGTAAAAATTGTTTTGCTAAAAGATATATGCTTGTGTCATTTTTGTATTCATTTTAACTTAATTAAAATAAAGTGTCCCTATCACCTACAAGTGGCACCATGGGGTCCCAAAATAGACCCAATATATGCCTATTACCAAACATGTATCAAAAAATAAGTCTAGGAAACGTTTTTGGGTAATTTAGTATTATTATAATATTATTTTTTAACCCTTATTTACCGGATTTACCCTTAACCATGGTAAATAAAATATTTACCGCAGTAATTATTCAAAATGTATAAAAATAAAAGTTACCTATTTACACAATTTGAAAATCCTGATTCCAAATATGGAATCCATTTTTCTAAATTCAAAACACAGAAGTGGCAGAAATTAATTTAAAATTAATTCCCACTGTCAAAACAAAAAGCGTGTTTTTAAGAGATAATAACTATCAAAAGATTGACACTTGTTTATGTTCAGTTTAATTGTAAAATTATGTCCAATGACCAACATTATATTAAATGGTAAAAATATATTCTAAATATACTTTAAAACCACTCAAATTCATAATTTATCACTATTAATTATTTTGATTGAAAAATTTGTTTTTAATTAAAATTTAGTAATTTTCACTATTCATCAAAATATTAAAGTTATCCGAAAAGTACCAAAATTTCACCTTAGGCTAAATTCGATATTCTGAATCCAAAAATGAAGTCCATTTTTAAATATAAAATATATATAATTTCAAAAAGTAGGTATTACTATTCATAACGGCTAGTTTGATTGGTTGTGGTGTGTGTTAGAACTCGAAGTTGCGTACAACACACAAAAATGTATTATTCAAAGGAAAGCGTACCCTGAAGCCTAGGATGTTTCATTTTAATTTTATTTTTTGATGTCCCCATTTAGTCAAAAAGTTTAAAATATTTTATTTAAAAAGGGTTCACCATTAAAAGTTGGTAAAAGTGCAATACTGAAAATGAATATGTTCTTACATTATGTCTAAGAAACTCATAATATAGATTCTAAAATTATAAGGATTATATAAAGTTGAAAATTTAGTTAATACTATTCATAACCTCTTTTGAACGGCTTGTTTGGTAAGTCATGGTGTAATTGAACTTGGTGTTGCGTGTAGTGCAAGTTATTGAATTATTTTGAAGAAATAACACACTATGAATTCTTGGGGTGTTACATTCTCCCCTCCTTCAATAAATTGCGTCCTCGCAATTTGAAATTGTTCTTCGAAAATAAAAGGTTGAAAATAGAAAATATATTTGTGGGAAAACCCACATCAAAAATTGGGTTACTAAAATTTATTCTTAATATGAGGAAAAGAGAAATCAAAAGGTCACCACCAAATTATGATCTCTATTAAGAGAACATTGGTGGCAATTAGAGACATATAATTGGAGGAAAAACGTAAATATTTATAGGTAGTGATTGAGGTCATCAATCACAAACAAGTGTAAAATTGAGGTCCTTAAATTCATCAATCTATGATGATTTGAAATACCATCGGTTCAACAAAACATAGAGTATTAGGATAACACATTTTTGACGTTTCAAAATATCTTAGCTGAAATCCCAAATCGAAAAATGAATTAATGAGGCCTCTATTTAAAATAAAGAGTTGAAAGTATGAAGATTACCAAAAATAACACATACTAGGGTTCCATGTAGGAAAATATGGATATGGAAGAAAAATATAACCATCAATTATCTGATTGAGAGTAGTAGAGAACATGGCTATGAAAAGGCCAACAATCCCAAAGCCATAAATTAGTGATGATTTAAGGTACCATCTAGGACAAAATTTTTGTTCTAAGTTCCTTTTCTTAATGTTGAGGAATTTATTTATGAGATTGTCTAAGATCATAAGGAGATATACTTAATTTATAATTATAGTTTTATCCATTAATAAATTTCTACCACAAACTCATCTTTCACTCTAAAAGATAATAGAACGTAAAAAATTCTATTTACACTATTCGTATAGGGTTCCAAAATATACGAATTTATAATTCATCTACAAGATCTTTTAATAAAAACTACATTATTTAATCCAGGACTTCTCGTGGGCTAGTGGTAGGTGATACACCCTTGTCACCCTTCGGTTGTGGGTTCAAGTCCTGCGGCCTTGCCAGACGCGATGGGTTGCCGCCCGACCTCCAGGATGTCCTTTTATGGAAATCCAAAATAATCCAAACTAGAACTATCCAAAATACTTCAGTCCAAAATTTGTAAGGAAGGTAAAAATAAGAAATATCCCTTTTCCACTAAATAACATGTGAACACCTTTATGATGTATTCTTTTAAAACACTGCAACATCCTGAATTACCATAAAACCTTATTGATTACATTCATGATCCCTTATTCCTTAAAGAATAATAGATATACTCCTTCAATCCAAAAATGTTTTAAACCCCAACAATGATGGAATATACAAATCATTAATCAGCTTCAAGGCAGTCAAGAATATCCAATATAATTTATCCAAATCAATCATGTATTATTCCAAAATCACTACCTCGATATCAGAACTATATTATGGTTTATCATTATCTCAACCATATATTTTCCAAAAATTTATCCTGCTATTGAGTCACTTTTCTTTGTTCCACACAATCTCAAGTCCTTAATGAAACAGTACTGCAGTACAATCCTTATATACTCCATAATTATTATAACAAGTACATTGTTGATACAACACTCAAATGACATAATCAACATAAGAACTCTAATCATTCCTCTTCATCTGTGGTAGTATCATAACATGATTATTATCCAATAGCATCATTTGCGGCATAGTCTGATGACTGGGACATAGGTTTGAGTAGTGTCCAAACTCCTTGGAAATGAAGCATTGTACATTTGAAACCATTTTCTTACCCTTGCAGTCACGTACTTTGTGCCCTTTTCCTCCACACTTATAACAAACTCCCATTCCTTTCAGGAAAGTTCCAGGGTGTTTCTTCCCACAGTTATCAAATATGGGGAAATTCATCTTTTTCCTATTCCCTTTATCCATATTTCTCTCTTCCATCCTTTTCTTCTCTTTCTTCCCTTCAAATCCATAGGACTCAGTAAACTCTTTACTTATCTTATCAACACATGATATTATTTCTTCATATGATGATAATACATGCGAGACTATTTCTCTTATAAATTCTAGCTTAAGACCATGAAATATATGATCCTTCTTTATCTTTGTATCATGTGCATTGCTGGAGTTCTCATTCCTTCTACTAGGCGCCATTTCTAAACAATGGCATACACTAGATTGGTTTATTAATAACAATACATAATCCCAAACTTTTAAAACACATAACATAAATTAAATAGTTTATGGATATAATCCATAATCATAAAAATGTCTCCTTTGAGGTTGTATATACTCATAAACCCTTTATAATGGTTTGTAAAGAAAATGAGAATTATCCTAAGCATATCCCCCGGGAGTGTCGTAACCAAGAGTGCAACAAGGCCCGTTGTCGTGCACCAGTTCCCGTTCGAGTCTAGCTCAAAGCGGCATTTTCTGGTTTTACCCCTAGGTACATCTGTGCCAGAGCCGCCTCTACCTGCTCGTATCCAGAAAGGGATGTATTTCTCGGAAAACTCACAAAATCTCTACAATACCCAAATTCTAGGAAGTTATTCTATACTAATCCTCAAAGTTCATCTTAGGTCTACATTCTCTAATCAGAGTTTATCTAAATCTAGATTCCAAGGTTTGTACTAAACTTCCTCTGATACCAACTGTAACGCCCTGACCCTAGTTACCCAGAGTCGGTGCATTATTACATAACATTGGCATGATCACAGGAAAGATCAAATCTCGAAAGACCTATTGGTTTAGTAGCCTTGGAAACACTAGATATATTCATAAGTTTTACATTACATCATAAAATGAAAAACTACTACAACAACATAATGTCTCCAAAGTCCACACTCATATCCCCACATAATATCTCTGTAGGTTATTCATAATTTACTTCTTCACTTCCTGGGAAAAATAAAACATAGAAAAGAGGTGAGATCAAATGCCCAGTAAGGATAACAATATAGCGGAAACTTTCATAAATAAGAATAAACATTTAAGGAAATGTATAACTAAAACAAAAGCCTTTCAAACATTAACTTTCAACATAGTATGGCATAAATAAAATAAAATAATTCCATTTACTTATTCACATGGATATTTTACTAATCTAATAATCACATGCAAAATCAATAACCACTTTCATAATGATGGAATGCATAATGCTGATGTAAAGGCCTCATCCCAAGACCTTGGGGCTAACTGTAACCGGAACCCAACCCGGAGTGCCTCTAATAACCAGACACCAACCCGGAGTGCCTCTAATAACCGGAGACCAAACCGGAGTTCCTCTAATAACCGGAGACCAAACCGGAGGGCTTACTTTTACCGGTCCCCAACCCGGAACATACTTGTCTAACACATTCATATGAATGAAAGGTTGAAATATAACATAAACATTCAGATTACAAATAACTTATGAAATGTCAATACTCTAAACAAAAACCATGAGTGACATAAGAATAACTTATCCACAGTCAAAAATATCGCAAAACCTTCAATATAATATAGAAGTTTTTTATCATAACAAATCAACTTCAAATAAGATTAAAATCCATCAAAGGATGTTGACATAGATGAAATAAAGACTATTTTAGAAAAATATCCCTTCCTATTTTGAAATCATTTAAGAGTCTTATATTTATGTAATAAAACATTTTTCCTTGAAAATATTCTTATTATATTGTAAGGGAAACTTCGACGATTTTATAATGGCGGAAAATAGCCACACCCGCCGTATAAGTTTAAAAAAACATTCTTACCTTAATTTTGTCGAAAAGGTTAAAAAGCACCTTGTTTGGAAAACGACGAAATGATTCCTTTATAAACCTCTTATAAAAAGTCAAAAAAGGGTATAAATTACTTTAACCCATATTCTAGTAAATAGTAAAAATGTTTTGAAATTCATTTTTAAGAAACATGGATGTGGATGATAAAGAGATCCCAGTAGATTATTACGTATAAACAACTTCGGATAATGAAGAGATTGAGAAATAACCCTTACCAATTTGGTAACTTATGAAACATACAACCCATGAAAGAGGTATCATACAATGAATATGTAAATGAACATAAATTAGAGTGTATTATACAAATAATATAATTATGGGCAGTACATACACCACACAGAAGGTGATGGTGGCAATATGGCATGAATCTCACGGGAATAAGGAGTGAGATGAAAAACCCTTACCTTGTACTTTTCCTTGGTTGGGGTAGGTTAACCTCCTGTATAATGGTTAAATAATTGTTATTAAATTATTCATGAATCATATAAATTAATACGATATCATATATGATCTTTTAACATTGATTTGTTAATAATATCTTTTAATTATCGTCATTTCGGGTGTTAACTTACTCATTTTCTTTTATATGTTTTGTTACATAAGCCGTGTTTGTTATCAATAGGTTGTATCTTATTCATATCCAGAATGATATCAAGTCCTTAAACATCATTTTTAAATCATCAAATCATAATTATCCTTTAATGGATACGGTGGAGAATGAATCTCATCGCGATCGTGGAGAAGGTAGTCCGTACGTACGCATGAGTGACAATATCATTCTTTTGATATTAAAATAATATATAAATGGATGGTATATCATATATACAGAATCATTAACATGTTATATTTATTATTTACATGAGTTACACATCATTATTATACCCATCCAAATAATAATATATTGAATAACAATTACACCACGACGTGGAGAAGGTAAGCCGTACGTACGCACGTATGGTGACATGTTATTCAAAGGGTGGATAGAATACTGAATATGGTTTTACCATATTTATAATAACATCACAGTATATATAATATACTGGAGTTATTATTTTAGAATGGTAATAACAAAGAAATAAGAAGTGGAAGAAGAAAGGAACTTGAAAAGGGGTGGTGAAAACATTACCTCTTCTTCAGGTTCTTCCTTTTGATTTGATCAAAAGGGCTTCTTAGGTTGGCTTTATGATCAAAATAAGGCCTCTATGTTGTAGTTAGGGATGTTGGGAGAGTATTTGGGCAGAGTTTGTCCAAACCAAAAGGCTTTTAAGGTGTGAAGAAATGGGAAGGAAGAGTGCCCTTTTATAAGAGGGGTGAGGGGAACCTTTGGAAAAGCTAGAAATATTAGTTTATATTAAATTCATATTCGGTTTCTAATGGCTCAAAAGTTTATTATTCAAAGGTCAAGGTGGGGATAAGTCTAAAAAAACTCAACCAATAGAATTTAGACAGGTTTGGGTACTTATATTAACCTTATCTTTAAGTATTAACTCTAAGTTAATTAGTTTCACTTTTACAATGTCTCTTTGTATTTTTATATTATATGGTTAATAAACTTACCATATACATCCAAGAGACCCACAAGTGGTAAATTAATGATACACCTATCATTATTTAAGTATATTGGCCGAACTTTAGATTTTTAGAAATTTAATATCAATTAATAATATAATATTTGTTTTAAAAACTCTTTTATGTCAATTTTGACACTATTCAATAGTTGATTTTTGTGAAACTCATAACAGAATGATTACTTCGAAAAAAGTTAATTAAATCAATAATAATATGTCATATTATCCTAGAAAATTAGTGTAATTCATTAAGAGTTTCATATTATATTTATTTGGGTATTTATAATATCAATTATTTTGATTTTTCACTATTATAGTAATTACTGCATCATCATTGTGTTATAAATAAATTAAATTATTTAATGTCTAAAAATTATAAATAAAATATAATTCTGTAGTAAAGATTTTTATATTTCTAATGAATAATTATAATCTAAAATCCAACATATATAACCCTATGTACAAATTGTTTTGCTAAAAGATATATGCTTGTGTCATTTTTGTATTAATTTTAACTTAATTAAAATAAAGTGTTCTATCACCTACAAGTGGCCCCATGGGGTTCCAAAATCGACCCAAATATGCCTATTACCGAACATGTATCAACAAATAAGGCTAGGCCACGTTTTAGGGTAATTTAGTATTATTATAATATTACTTTTTAACCCATATTTACCGGATTTACCCTTAACCATGGTAAATAAAATATTTACCGCAATAATTATTCAAAATGTCTAAAAATAAAAGTTACCTATTTACACAATTTGAACATCATGATTCCAAATATGAAATCCATTTTTCAAAATTCAAAACACAGAAGTGGCAGAAATTAATTTAAAATTAATTCCCGCTGTCAAAACAAAAAGCGTGTTTTTAAGAGATAATAACTATCAAAAGATTGACACTTGTTTATGTTCGATTTAATTGTAAAATTATTTCCAATGACCAAAATTATATTAAATGGTAAAAATATATTCTAAATATACTTTAAAACCACTCAAGTTAGTAATTTATCACTATTAATTATTTTGATTAAAAAAGTTGTTTTTAATTAAAATGTAGTAATTTTCACTATTCATCAAAATATTAAAGTTATCCGAAAAATACCAAAATTTCACCTTAGGATAAATTCGATATTCCAAATCCAAAAATGAAGTCCATTTTGAAATATAAAATATATATAATTTCAAAAAGTAGTTATTACTATTCATAACCGCTAGTTTGATTGGTTGTGGTGTGTGTTAGAACTCGAAGTTGCGTACAACACACGAAACTGTATTATTCAAAGGAAAGCGTACCGTGGAAGCCTGGGATGTTTCATTTTAATTTTATTTTTGATGTCCCCATTTAGTCAAAAAGTTTAATATATTTTATTTAAAAAGGGTTCACCATTAAAAGTTGGTAAAAGTGCAATACTGAAAATGAATTTGTTCTTACATTATGTCTAAGAAACTCATAATATAGAATCTAACATTATAAGGATTATATAAAGTTTAAAATTTAGTTAATACTGTTCATAAACTCTTTTGAATGGCTTGTTTGGTAAGTCATGGTGTAATTGAACTTGGTGTTGCGTGTAGTGCAAGTTATTGAATTATTTTGAAGAAATACCACACTATTAATTCTTGGGGTGTTACATCTGTGGTCTGAAATTATGGGTTCCAAAATCCCAATATTCATTATTATTTTTCATGTTAAAAGTCTCAATATCAGTTTATGATGAGAAAAATTGTATATGAATAGTGGGTTTTTAAGACACTTATACAGTTACTTTTTATTTTTTAAATTGTTTTAAAAAATTTTATATTTCAAACTTACATTTCATTTTTTGTCAATTTTATTATTTAAAATATTATCAAAATATCATATTAAATTTAATATTTAAATATTTAAATTGAATAGTAAATTTACTTAAGATTCAAAATTTTTATTTAAAATAAATCCACTATTCATAATGGTGAAGAAAAATTAAATTTTGACCTTTAATTTTAAATCTAAATTCTAAAATTTTGTGATATTATTGATATTTGAATACCAATTTATTTGAATCCATATTGTATTTTTGATAACTTATTCACTTCAAATCAGGGATCCTTTATTTAACTCATGAAATCTTATCTTATTTATTATTTTAATTTATGAGATTATTTTTCAAATTATTTTTGATATCTGAGTTTAAAAATAGATTTTTGGCCTCTCTTATTCATTATTTTTCATATCAGAATCTCTTTGATTCAAAATAATTTTATATTATTGAGGGGGGTTTAAAAAGTTCTAGATAATGTTTCTTTTTATCTTTATTTAACAATCATGAGGTATTTTATATCTTTCAACTTATATCATTGTTAAAATATTCTATATTTACACATTGAGATTTATTAAATTATAAGATCCATTTTAAATCATTAAATAATTAATCTATATATAAATCTTGAGATCATTTTTTCCTCCATCTATTTTATTTAAAATATGATCTAACTGATATTTATATCTCACTCTCTTATGTGTGATTTAATTTTCAATTTATTTATCTATTAAGTTTTAGGCTTTTTGTGGGCCCTTATACATTTAAAAATATGAATCAATTGAAGGGAGGAGTGATATATCTATTTTAAATTAAATATTAAACATACTGATAATTCAAAGTTACCATTTATTCTAAAATCATTCTTATGTTCATTCAAAATTTTATTGAATGATTTTGAAATTTGGAACCCATGTATGTTCAAGTATTTAGTTTCAAAAATATATTTTGTAATGGAAAAATTATTCAAGGATCAAAATTCATTTCTATTTTTGAACTCTCTTAATGAAACATTATGAGTTATGATATTTTCATTTCTATTTTTTATTCATTTTTTCTTGAACCCCATCTCACTATTGATGAATTACCTTTATTCATTAGAACCTTGTTTATGAGATTGATGATAATTAAAATTTAGAAGATATAGATTATTTTAAATTTATTATTTCTATAATGTACTTTTGAAACATATTTTGTGGGAATAGGATTATTAAATCCAAAGTATAGGTATATTATTCTCCCTAAGTGAATATTTTCTTATGATATATAATCTCTTTAAAAAATGATTTCATGAATTTGAATAGTTATTAAATAATTATGTATATATGTTATATGGGGGAAAAGAAATAGTTTCAAAGGAATTTTTTATTATTTCAATTATTTTTAAAATTGAATAGTTATGATATTAATTTATTATCGAATTGCGAAAAAATTGATTTTGTATTTTAAATAATCCGAATGGGGGAGAAATTTTGAAATTTAAATTTTTTATTGAAATAATTTATGGGATCCACATATAAATATATTTTTTAAATATTGAGAGAAATTGAGTGAGTTTCATTATCAGATATTGAATTATAATTTATCTACAAACCTAACTGTTATATCCTGACTATCTTTATTGATTAGTTTCATATGTCTTTTTGGTCATCCAGAAAGAGGATAATGTTTCACATGAACTATCATATGAAGTTTTAAATAATGAAAAAACATTATCTTGTTTACCAAAATTTATTTTCATTGATCTAAGTATTCATATTTTGGTATTTTTTTAAGATAGGAGACCAATAAGAGGGATCAAGAAGAAAATGACAATCGTTTCTGGTTTCCCACAACTGAAGGTGCTAGTAGATAACCAGTGGGTTACCACTAGTCAACCAGTGGCACCCACCGACAACCCTATGGCCTTTGGATAGACTAAAATATTGTCATTTGAGTACGCTTCCTCAAGGTTTACTTATTGCTCTAATAGATGTATTCAATCCCCATGGACTCAAAAACTTTATAAACCCCTTGGAGATTATAAAATCACATAGTTATGGGATTATAAGGCATGTTTCCATTGTGAAGAGATTGTGTTTCAATTTTTCATTCTCTAGAGCTCTCTTAAACATTATTTTTTCATTTAAGTTCTACTATATATATTTTACTCCCTCTCTCTCTTGTATTGCTCCTCTTAGTCATTATAAATTGAGTGGACTATGTGCTTCAAATGGACTACATAACATCATGTATCTACTTTTTTTCTTTTGGTATGTTCATGGTTCTTAAAACATGTGTTTGTTTTTTTAATTATTATTCATTAATGAAATGGGATATTGGGTTTACATTAATTGTCCATAAATCAAGGGGATATTGGGTTTACTTTCTCAGTCCTTGAAGAAAGAGGATTGGGTAATCAATTCCTTTAATGCGAGAGACATTTATTTCTTACATGAAACATAAAAAAGGTATTTGATTTGTAAATGGGTTTCTTTGGTACTGTTGATCCAAAGGGAGTGTAAATCCTCTAATGATTTTGGGGGTGGAGGTGTCGACACCTTTTGTGGGTGATTACTGAACATTGTTATCAAAATCACTTATTTATTTATTTTATTACCATTTTGATAACATTTATATTTAATTTTATCTACTAATAATAATTATTATTTTTCTAACTTATACTATTTCATTAATTATTTCAATTACATCAACTTATGATTTAATTTACAAAAGTATTAAAAATAAAAAGCACCCCCTCCCTCCATCTTTAGGCAGAGTAATATAAAATACAATAGATAACTCCAGATCATGAGTACAATACTTCTTCTTGGGGTTTCATATTTGATAGGACTCATAAGTAACTATTTTCTCACTTTTCATCAAAACATCTACCAATACCAAAACCTAAAGCATCATAGTAAATGGAATAACCAATATTAGGCCTAGGAAAAAATAATGTTGGAGATGATGTAAACCTTATACAAAGCTATATTAAATCCTATTATCATTGGTCTATCCATTCAAACCATATTTCATTTTTTTATTCCCAATAATAGACACATATATATAAATAAACTCATTTATTAACTTTCTATAGTATCCTACCAAACTAAGGAAAACATTGAACCTTGATAACGTTCCAAGGTTGTGCCCAGGACATAAATGAATCTACCATCTATGGATGAACTGAGATTTTAGTATCAAAAACCACATACCCCTTGTATCACCCCAAGATTTATTATACTATTACCTTTTTATAATTCATTTTTTAAATATATTTCACAAAATGAAATACCATACATAAATTAAATGACAATATATTTAGATAAAATTTTAAATATAATTTTTTTCCATAAAAACAAAGACACAAATTTTTTGGGAATATATAGGATTATATTATTTATATAATATTTTTAAAATTTAATATAATGGTTTTGAACCAATTAATTTTAAAATTTATGGCTAAAACAACTAATATGACCATTTTTTGCATGAAATTGTATATGACTAAATATTTCCTTAATGTGATATACATCTCTATTTTAAGAATATTATGATTAATTATGATAAACTACATATTTATAAATACACGGTCAGTACTAAATTTAATTAGTAAATTATAATAAAGAATGATAATCATTAATATTCTACAAAATTATTTTCCTCTAGAAAGAGGTTTTCATTATATCTCATCACATATTTTAAAAGAAAAATATAAAAATTTTAGGATTTTAATATTATGTAATTAAAATTATTGTTGGAATCATTATATTAATATTTTATTATGATTAATTTTCTAGATTTTTCTGAAAAGTTTTATTTTTAAGTGAATAGTGAAAAATTCATTTTTTACAAATTACATGCCTTTTATTACATTATTAGTAAATATTTGGGAATATTAAATTAATGAAACCACTTTTATAAAAACTAATATGTAATTTATGAGTGATTTTATTATATTAAAAATATATATTCTAATTTACAAACTATTATTTAGAATTTTATATCTTAGGTTATATTATTCTAAAAAACTATTTTTAATATATTATGTATTTAGTATTTTATAAATAATTTTAATCAACTTTAGAAAATTAAACTAATATATTGTATTTTAAATTTTGAATAATTATTTTCAACTTATTTAATAATAACCAATTTATTTTTATGCATAAATGATAAATTACTTTTGTAAACACTACTAGCCGTGGTAAAACTTAAAAGGGGTAAAATGTGTGTATCCTAGATTTAAAGAGCACAAAAATTATTTAAAATTTGTAAAAATGTGTATTTTAGTCCTTGATAGACCTTATAACAAAACCAAATAATTATTTATAAATTTTTGGAAAACATTCCTAGAAACTGACTTCCTATTATTAGAAAATTTTTGGCATTTATAGAAAATATAATCCATTTTCACTAATAAAAGGGCCACCACTCTCCTCACTCTATATCTCAAAAAATCCACATACATCATCTCAAACCCTTCGCAAAAACTCCCCTAAAAATCAATATCCACATTTAATAGGTTTTTTACTTCTTAAAATACCATCCATCAATGACTTAACACCCTTTTTTTCAAAGGATATAATCTATGAAATGAGTTATAAATATTTAACTACTCCTTTCCAATTTATGATTCTTTTTAAGATCTAATTTTCCATTAAATTAAATTAAACCATATTAAAAATATAAAATATTTATAAATATTATATTTATTTGTTATTATAGTTTTTCTAAATTATTAAATAACCTTAACGGTTTCTATTAAGGGAAATGAAATTTCTATTCTTGAACTGTGCATATTATCACCTCCACAGCACAATGTGTTATGTTTTCTTTATCTTCTTTAGTAGGATGGTAATAATATGGAATTTAATATATAATTATGATATTAATTACATTTATTATATACTAAAATGATAAAATATATTACTCATTTTCCCTTCAATGTGGAAAACTGAATCATCACCCATGTATACACATGGACTACCACCTCCATTGAACAATCATCAAACTTAAATTTTTTATTATCGAACACTTTTAAGGGAAAAAGTGAGAAACCCCATCAAACACAAAAAGAGTGGACAAAGTCATTGAAATGAAATTGCAGGCTACCCATTTTAATCTCACGAAACAGCTTCCATGATAAAGTATTTACCTGAATTTCCAGTTGCTCCATCAGAAGGTCTTCCAGCCTGAATGCCAGCTTCCCCCATGACTGGATGTACTCCTCTACATTGATCTTTCCGTTGTTGAAACCCCGAACCAGAATCATGTCTTTCCACCATTGAACAATTGATTTCTATTTTGTTTTCATTAATAAATTACATGGATGATAATAGGAATGGGTTCAATGGATTAATATTATTTTTATTATATCATTTATCTTTTCATGTTAAAAATTGGGGAACCTATTAATGAGGTGATAAATAAAAGATCATCATTAATTCAATAATTTAAAACAAACATACTAATGGAAAAATATGTTTATTAATATTATTTAATGTTTTAATATCAATTTATTATATTCATAATTACATAATATTCTTATATATAAAACTAATAAGAACTATAAGATATCATTTTATTATTTTATAATGATATTATAACTAAATCTCTGAATAATCATCCACTGATCATTATATTTTCATGTTTGGGTCAGTTTAACCACAAACATAAAAAATGCTATGAATTTATATCCTAGATGAATATGATAGATTAATTTCAAGTATAATAGGATATAAATATTTGAAAAATTATTTTGGACTATTAAATAATAGAATCACTATTATTAATCTAACTTATTATGAAAACACCTTTATTCATTAAGATTCACCGAAACACGACTATCATCAAATTAATCTACATGGTTTTTAAGCAATGATACCATCAAATAAAACTATACATTTATAAATAAAATGTAACATAAAATATAGTAAATTTAATAGTATTTTAATTTTTAATATTTTAACAAGAATGTATACCAATGTCATTTTTACAAAAATAACTGAAAATGATAATGATACATTTACCCTCTATTGAAAATTATTAATAAAAAATAGAATTTATGTAGAGAATAATTCTAAATTAAAATTATAAGTTGAGAATATATGATAAATATTCTAAAAAATTTATTAAGATATCAAGGTTTTTATATAGGAGGTTCGAGTGTGTTCATTGAAGCCATGATAAAAAGAAATGGTTTCTTTTCTCATTTTCATATCCATGGGGCATGTTTGATAATTTTTACAATCATTTATTTTATACGGTTTCATTACTATATAATAAATTTATTTTCCATATTCATTAAATTCATTGGTTTTGATTAGATATATAATTTTATTTCTTTAAATTTATATCAACTCAAATATACCAATGTTGTTAGGGTTTTCTTGATATGAATTTTTATTATTTGATACATTTTACATGTTATACACCAGGTTACCTTTTTATGGTGTCATATTTATTTACAATAGAATCAACATCCCATACTATATTGTATTTAATACTTTTTATACACTATTTCATGTCACGTTATATTATTTAATAATCTTTTTACGCAAGTGTTACCTCAACCATAATAGTAGTTATTATCATTATTTTTTTGTTAATTATGTTATTCTTGATATCATGGAATTATTTCATATAATTTTAGTACATTATTATAATTAATTTAATTTTATGGCATCCTATAATTATATGGTTTTTTACCACATAATCCTCTCATTAAATATTTCATGCTTTATGGAGTATTTTTCCTCTAAGGAATACTGATTACTCTAATCTCCTTTACTTGAGTTATAATGTGTCTTCTTGAATTTATGTGGGGGATATTCCTCCCTAATAATTTACTATATGGAAGTTTATATTCCTATTTTCCTAAAATTAATCTTTTATACAAAATGGTGTTTTACAATGTTGGTTTTCAAGGAAGACATTTTCAAATTCTTAAATGTTTTTTTTTCGATTCATTATCAACAATTTTATCTTTGGATTAACATTTATCATAGAATTATTTATATAAATTTCATGTATCGATTATTGGGAATTATTTCTAAAAGTATATGTTTTTTCAAATATTTCACGTCATCTTTTAAAAATAAATTTTATAAAGTGCGATGTTCATTTTTACATTATATTATCGTTAAAAATGATTTATACAATTTCCATTAATATTTCACCTCTATTTTTCCTTTCATGTTCAAATGGATATAACTTCATGGGATTTATGTTACATGATTTATTTGTTTGGTCTAATAGGGTACTGGAATATGGTCTGGAGAGGGTGAATATACTAGATTAAAAAATTTAAAAAAAATAAATGCTTAAATAAATTTATTATCAATGTTATTTATGATGGTTGATTAATAGAACAAAAATAACACAATAAAGTTTTTATAGTAGTTCATTACAATGTAGGCCAATTCTAATAATATAACTGTGTACTCAGTGAATGATACCTGTGCACATATATGACTTTTATAGAGGAATCATAACCCAATTACATCATCCTTTTTTGGTGGAGCGATAACCATCAATCTGACTTTTTTATCGGGATTCACAACACTTACCAACTTACTTTAGATAGAGGGAGTAATAAACCGAATAGTCTTAAATTTAGATACATGGATTCATAACCCTTAAATCATAAATTTATAATCCAGAAGTCATAACTTGAGAAGGAAATGAAAAATAATTCTTTTATGTGTAAAATCATAAAGATTAAAACTCTTCATGTGAGAGATGTAAAATAGTTTTATAGACCCATGACCTGAAAAATGAGAATATAAATAATAAATTAATATGTACTGATTAATTAGGATTAGATCAGATCTCATCACCAAGTTAGTTGAAGTCAATTGAGAAAAAAATCAACCCTTGAGAGATCATGTAGGTGATGAAACAGAGTGTCACAGGATGTTGAAAATGCATATCCTGTTCAATGTTCATAGAAAAATATCTTGTAAAAATAGAGTATCAAACATCTTAAACCATGTGTCTTATTTTCCTTACAGATATATATATATATAACAAATGTCAAGAAGAAATATCTCTCCAAGTATATCAAAGAATAAAAAAATAAATATACTTCATAAATATGACCGCAAATTGCATAGCACAATTGCAATCTTCCTATAGATATAATCTCTCTTAAAATAAATCAAAATAAGTTGAATAACTCCTCCAATAAAATCTTTAGAATAATACTAGTGTTGAATGATTTAAAACTCCTATTTAAATCCATCCAAACAAATTCAAATATTTTTAAAACAGATTATAATTATTTTAGGATATGTAGTATAAAAAGTTTCAATTAAATACCAATAAACAAAGCATACAGTTGGTCACAACCCTATATTTTTATTGCAAAAGTTTGTAGTGAATTTAAAAACTTTCGATGCAACATTTCTTCATATAAATATTTTCACATCTATATTAGATTTATTTTTTAGGAAAAAAACATAAGGTAGTAGTAGGAATGTAGGGTAAATTATGACCTAAATGTAGTGTTAATGAAGGTAGGGTTCACTAATATTTAGGTTTACTGAATGCAGGGTTCAACAAAAGTTTGGTCCACAGAATGTAGGGTTTGCCGAAAGAAGGGTTCATTGGAAGTAGGGTATAGGAATATAGGGTACATGAAAGTAGGATACATGAGAGTATGGTACATGAAATTAGGATACAAAAATGTAGTGTAGGGTTCATTATAAATGCTTGATTTCCAAACCATACTTAGAAATATTATAAAAGTAGAGTTTTAAAACCATACTTCTCACTATTCTGAAAGTAGGGTTGTTGAAGCATACATTTAGAAAAACTAGACAACATACTTTAACAAAATTTAATGAAATTCTAAGGGTCTTATGTGAGATCCCATATTTCCTTGTAAGGTATATTTTACTTATGTTTTAGTTTAAGGCTTTTAGTTTGGTTAATTAAGAGCTTGTCTAAGTCCTTAAGGAGGCTCAGGGGTGTTCTGGGGGTTCAGGACATGAAAAAAAGAAAAATGGGTTTTCTAGGAAGTTCGCATGGTCTGCGCACGATTAGTGCTAACCATGCAAACATTCAAAAAAAAAACCATCTAGGAAATCTGATTTTGGATAGTGGAATCTGAATAGTTTTCACATGGTTTGGAAAACAGTGCGGGTAAACCATGTGGCCTATAAACTTTTAAAAAATTAAAAATTTTCCAATCTGGGATTTTAAACCCCAACTTGGGATTTTCCTCCACTATCTTCCTCTCAAACCTTGTGACGAACCAATGGGACCAAGATCTCCCAAAGATTTATCTCCTTTAACTTTTGACTATTTGGAGTTTCATTGGAAGAAAATCAAGGATTTGAGAAAATATAATCTCCTCCTCCTCTCTCATTTCTTGTTTAGGTCTTTTCTTTTGTGTGATCTCCATCCAAATATTTCAAAACGTTATTTTTTGGTGAGATCTAGGTTGAGGATTCAATGGTGAGTTGGATTTTGATCTATGTCCTTGATCATAAGGGCATTCATCAATGGATTTGAGGTAGGTGGTCTATAAGTTATTTCCATGAGTTTTATAGAGATTTGTGCATAGAGTGTATGATTCATACCATCTTGTCAATAGTTCTTTGTGCCATTATTGTGATGTGATGTTTAGGTGGTATAAAAAACCCTATAAAACCCACATGATCCCTGTGGGATGCATGGAGGGTGATGTGACCTATGTTAGGGATACCCATGGGGTGTGATGATATTACCGGACTGATAATTTTTCTAAGTAAATGTTGGGCCATTGTGTGAGAACTTATAGCCCATGGTGAATTTGTTTTTAAGCTTTATGAATGTGAATTAAAATTTTGTTAATACACCTTGGTCGAGTGATGTCCTAAATGGGTGTTTGGTTGGTTTAAAAATTGGTTAAATGAGTTAAAGAGAATTGATAAGGGATTAGATTTATACTTGAATATTCTTAGTGAGATAGGCATTATAATGGGATATGGGGATGAAATGTTGTGGTTTATACATGACGAATTTGTTAATGGATTTTGGCATAATGTGTTTTCCCCATTATTGATTTATTGTATTGCTGATAGCGATATTGTTTGTGTTGTGTTGCATTGTGGTTGTTGTGGAATTTAATAAATAACCATCTGAACTTGGTTTGGTAGTGTGTGGTATAGACTAGAGGTTCTATGCCCATGGGTCGAGCATGGACTGAGGTTCCAAGCCCTACCCTCTAAATTCACAGGTTAGGGAAGGGGAGAGAGATCCATTCCCCTAACGGTTGTATCCACCCAGACTGGGGCTCCGATGGGAGGATAATGAAAATTGTTGTGTTGTGATGCCTAGTGATATAGGAGTTTTTTAATTCTCACAAGTTGGGAATATTGATCTTTCCTAATCCATTGAACATGTATAATGTGTTAATAGATAAATGAAGTTTCTTTGTATGTGTATGGGTTATTTAGTAGGTTAACAGAAAAGAAAAAAATTGAGATTAGATTTCTAAAGTTTTTCCTTTACATTATTTTGTTTAGATTTTCCTTGAATATATATTGACTGGATATTTAGTAGACATCGTTGGTGGTGGCCTACTGAGTTGTACTCACACCCTTCTATGGCCATCATTGGGTACCCAAGCATATTTCATGGTTACAATTCAGGATAATGTAAAAGGCCTAATATTTGGGAACTGAGTCTTGTTTGGGATGAGTTTGGTTGAAGTTTGGGACCTAGTGCCAGGACCATTTTTGGGGATTCCATAGTTTTTCTCTATTTTGGTTTTTGTTCAATTTTCACTGTAACATGGCATGAAATACTTACTGTTAGTCATTTTGTACACTATTTTGGAATGGATTTTTTATGAATTTTGTTGGTTATTTCATAGTGTTTCTGATATTTATATTTCTATTATTGTGGATTAATCTTGTAAAATGAGGGTATAGTCTCCCTGTGTGATTATTTAGACCCTCCCTATAAATCTTCATCCTATGGCATATGGGGAGGCGCACTTCAGGTCATGTAAACACCTGACTCGGGGAACCGATTAGTGGCTCTCAGGTCAGGGATGTTACAAATTGGTACCAGAGGAGGTCCATTCTCATTCTTACTATTTGGGGATAGTATATGAAGGTTAGGACAATGTCCGGACTTGATAGTTAGCTTGTACTTGGGATTATCTAACCCCTTTATGTGGAAAGACCAAGTCATCCTTGGTGGGATTATTTTTGTTGTGTATTGTTACATTTAATGATATTTCACCATTGGGAGATTCTATTGTTGTTTAATTTTATGATTTCGTGATATTTAACTTGTGGCCATAATTTCATGAGGCTGTGCATTGATTCATCATCCTAGTAACCTATATAGATATGTTAAAGGCATCATGGTAGGACCACACATGGGATGAGTGTGAGGGATGTAAAAGTTAGGGTGAATTTTTTCTTTTAAAAGTGATGTAGTTAGGCCTAATGAGATGATATGAATGGGTAAAAAGGGGTGTGAAAAGGGTTTTTGATAATTTAAGAACATGTTTAATAATAATTTAAAATGGGTTTAGATGTTGTTAGAGTAATCTGGGATGTGTAATGGTTTGAAATGGTGCATGAAATAAAGGCTTGAAACTATGTGGGTTAGTTCACTATGTTGCCCATGGTCATAGGAAGAATGGATATGGGTTGTGTCCCGGATGTGATGGTTGTGGTAGGATATTATTTTCATACGGGTTGTTATGGATAATTATGATCCTTCTTATGTTATTCCTTATTTTTGTTATTTCTTTGGTGCTTCATTCTAAGGTTGTGTTTGGAATTTTAGAGAAATGCTGCCGTGAAGACGTGTGCCCGTTGGGAGACCGGAAGATGTTGCTGACAATGCTCCTCCAGTAGTGGAGCAGGGGAACCCAGTGGTTCAGGGTGATAGGGAAGACCAGTTCTGTGATAACTTTTCTCGTTTTATGAAGATGATGGAATGGGACCCAGGGCGGGTTGTGCTGAGTATGTTTGAGCTGATCAAAGAGTTCCAGTTGCATCACCCTCTGAACATTACTTAAGAGGGTGGGATAGAGGTAGTAGACTTTTGGATTTTGTGCTTCCAGACTATTCTTGATCATCTATATACTCCCATTGATAAGAGAGTCAAGTTGGTGACTTATATGTTGAGAGGCCAAGTGAATCATTGGTGGGACATTATGGTCCAAACGGAACAGGTTGATGGAATACTATGGAAGGAATTCCAAGATAATTTTCTTGAGAACATCAATCTAGATATGTTGAGATAGGAAAAGGAGGCAGATTTTATGAGTTTCAATTGAGGGGTGATGTCAGTGATGGACTACGCTAGTCATTTCACTGACTTGCGTCGCTTCATTCTAGATTTGACCATTGATGAGGCTTCTAGGGTGAGAGGTTTCCAGGACAGGTTGAGACACTAGATCAGGTCTCAAGTAAATATTTTTTGTCTAAATAAGTTTGATGAAGTGGTAGATCAGGCTATTATCTTGGAGGGAAACCTCAAGGGGGATCAGGTAGTGAGCTTGTGGTGGAAGCTGTGTAGACCAGTAGTGTGACTTTCGAGGGCAGGAAGCACCATTTGGGAAATTTTCAGCATAGTGGAAGTTAACAGGGTAGACCGAAGAGGGGGCCAATCTTTGAGAGTGGCAACTAGATATTTTCCTATCAGTGTGGTAAGATGGCTCACATGCATGGCCAGTGTCCCCTACCTCTAGTGGAGTGCCGAGAATGTAGTAGGTTGGGCCATGTGTAGAAATTCTGATGGAAATGGTGGAAGCTGGTAATTTAATGGAGTCATAATCAGATTATGAGTGAAGTTAAGGGTTAGTTACCCCATATCAGGCTGGAAGTTGGAGGTCGATAGGTCGTACCAGTATATGTGGTGGATGTGGAACTTCGAGGCATGACCATTCTTACCATCAAGGTAGGGCATCATATGGTACTTTGGTTAGAGCCTAGGGTAGAGGGGTGGGTCAACTCCATGTGGTTTAGATGGCGCTTGAGGGTGGTGAGGTAGTACCATCCATAGTTCGAGGTATGATTCTTGTAGATTCTACACTTTTTAGCGCATTATTTGATACCGATGCTATGAATTATTTTATTTTTTCTCTGTTTGTAATTATTTTGGGTTTGACCCTGGAGGATTCATGTGGGGTAATGTCACTCAATACTCCGTTGGGGGTACGATTTGAAAAAATTTGGAAATATTTGGGTTGTCCCCTAGAGATCAGTGGATATCATTTTCTGTGGGATTTGTTTGTCCTAGGGATGTCAAGTTTTTACTTGATCATGGCCATGTACTTGTTAGTGTTGTATCAAGACCATATCGAATCTTACCAACATCAGGTAACATTTAGGTCTCTTGATGAAGAAACATATGCCCTTTATGGAGAGTGGGATGCTCAATCGGGCTGTGCTAGGCCTCATTCCCAGTTGTTGCGAGATCTCACAGCTCAGGTATCATGCCTTGTGTTGGATAAAGGGGAGAAGGAGGATCCAATATTCCCATCGATAGTGGATCAGTTTCAGGTTGTGTTATTCCTAAGTACTTCATATGGTTACCCCCCCACCCCCACCCCAAGATAGGTGTGGAGTAAAAAATTGAGTTGTTTCTCAGAGCGAAGCCAATTTCACTTCCGCCATATCATATGGTGCTTGAAGAACTCTAAGAACTGAAGGTTCAGTGGTAGGAATTGGAAGACAAGTGGTTTATTCATCCTAGTATATCAACTTGGGGATCACCTCTACTTTTTACTAAAAATGATGATAGGTCACTTCGACTTTGTGACTATTATAGGAGGATGAACCAGATGACGCCAAAGAACTAAAACCCTCCTCCTATAATTGATGATCTTTTTGAATAGCTCAGAGGTTCTTTAGTATTTTCCATGATCAACTGGAGATCGGGATACCTTATGTTAAGGGTGATACCTTTTGATATACCATGGACAGATTTCTAAAGCAGCTATGGGTTGTATGAATTTTTGGTAATTCTTTTTGGGTTGACCATTATACCAGAAGTGCTCATGGATTTGATGAAATGGATATTTCACCCATATCTGGACTGATTCATCGTTGTTTTATTATTATTTTATCTTTGTGTACTCCAGGACTCATGATGATCATGACCAAAATCTTGACATCATCTTGGTTACACTAGTAGAGCATAGGATTTACGCCAATATATCAAAGTGTTAGTTTTGGATTGGTGAGGTACATTTTTCAGGACACATCTTCTCGGAATCAGCTGTGTTGGTGGATCCAGAGAAAGTACAAGTTGTGGTGTCTTGGGAACAACCCAAGATCAATTCCAATGTTCAGAGTTTTCTTGTTTTGGTTGATTATTATCGGAGGTTCATTAATGAATTATCTTGTTTTGGAATCACCACTCCCTAGATTGACCAATAATGGAATGAGGTTTGAGTGGTCAAGAGAATGTGAAGGAGCTTTTCAGGTGATGAATACACGGTTGACTACTACACCGATTTTAGTTTTACCTAAACAAGGTAAGATGTATAAATTGTTTTGTGATGCATCTTTTGTTTAAATTGGTGCATTACTGATGAAGGATGACCGATTTGTTTTCTATGGGTCGAGATAGTTGTGACCTCATGAGAGAAATTACCCAAATCAGGACCTTGAACTTGCTACAGTGGTTGATGCTTTGATGTTTTGGAGACATTACTTGTTCAGATAACCTTTTGTGGTTGTTAACAACCATAAAAGTATTAAGTAAGTATTCTATCAGCAAGATATAAATATTTGAAAATGAAGGTGGGTTGAATACCTACAATCCTTATATTTTGAGTTGGATTACAGACCAGGAAAAATGAATAGTGTTTATGATGCTCTGAGTTGGAAGACAAAGAATCAGGTGGTCTAAGAATCGTCTTTAGTGTAGGGATTAATGATCTTGTTTGTTGAGATGCACCTGGAGGTACAGGATGAGCCGATTCATATGAATCTTGCATCTTTAGCAGTTGAATATACAATTTTGAGCCAGATTAAAGATATCCAGTTGGTGGATCCGGAGTGTTTTTCTATGAAGGAATGTCTTAAAGGTTGGGATTCACCTTCTAGCTTGGTTTTTGGTACTGATGGTGTTTCTCCTGTTCATGAATTTGTCATGTTACCAGTAGGATTATGTTAAGAGTTTATGCATGAGTTCCCCGCAACGAAGTGGAAAGTACATATTGGTTTGGCTAAGATGTATAATGATCTCCATAGAAAGTTTTGGTGGCCTGGAATGAAGAATGAAGTTTCGGGCTTCGTGCAATGATGCCTTACTTGTGAGCTGGTGAAGGTGGAGTACCAACGTTCAGGTGGATTTTTGTAGTCATTTCCTATTTTAGAGTAGAAATAGAATGACGTGAAGATGGAATTCAAGGTTGGTCTTTAGAGGATTCCTAGGAAGAGTGATTCAATTTGGATGGTCATGGATCAGATGACAAAATTTTCTCATTTCTTGTCGATCCAGGATACCTTTATAGTTGACCAGTTGGGACAATTGTGTAACAAAAAAGTGTTTTTAAATGGAAATTCCCTTCTTATAAATATGTCATATGTAGCGCCCCGACCCCAGCTACCCAGAGTCGGTGCATTACTTCGTAACATTGGCATGATCACAAAATATCAAGTCTCGAAAGACCGATTAGTTTAGTAGCCTTGGAAACACTAGATACATTCATAAGTCTTAAATTACATCATAAAGTGAAAAACTAATAACAAAGTCTTCATAGTCCACACTCATATCCTCTTCTGACTATCCCTGCAGGTCATTCCTAAAATACTTCTTCACATCCTGGAAAATATTAAAACATTGAAAGGGGTGAGCTCAGATGCTCAGTAAGGATAACAATATAGCGGAAGCTTTCATCAATAAACATAAACATTTAAGGCAATGTATAACTAAAACAAAAGCCTTTTAAACATGAACTTCAACATAATATGGCAAAAGTAAAATGAGATAATTCCATTCACTTCTTCACATGTATATTCTACTGGTCGAATAATCACATGCAATATCAATAACCACTTTCATAATGATGGAATACATAATGACAGACTATCATAACCACGTAGCCAGGGCCTCGTGCCAAGACCAAAAATAAGATTTTGTCAAGGCCTTGTGCCAAGACACTAGTTTGTCTCATGAGACCTGCCGATGCATCGAGGAGCTATAGCGGGCTCCACCCGTCACTTATAAAGTCCAATGCATTCCTCATATTAATAGGTTTAAACATATCATAAACCATAACAGAATCGTATCACATAAAACATGCATAAATGAAACATAACATTTCCACATTTCAATCACAAGATATCAATACAACATATTGATATAATAAAAACACTTTTGAAACCATTTTCAATACCAAACTAAAAGAAAATTATAACATGGTATTTATTTTTCATAAAAAAGGTATGGCTTGTAGAGGAAGCCGAAACTCAAATAGTGGTCACAGCGGCGGAGAAGTCGTTGTCGCCGCATATGTACGGAAAGAAAAACATTCCCTTTTTTTCTTTTAGTAAAACACTTCATATAAAAATATTACTTTTGAATAAATGTAAAAGTCAAAGGAGTTTATACACCATATAAAGGAAAGTTGTGTATAAAACCAAATATGCCTCAATGAAAGAAGATTGAGACGAAGTCCTTAAAAAAACAATTTTTAAAATAAAATAGATCTCTTATCTGTATTCACTATAGTTACACATAAAGAAAGTAAATATACAAAATAATACATAATAATATCATGACATAATTTGAAAGTAGTAGATTAACCCAAAGAATGGAAGTTGGGTTAAGAAGTTCCCTTACCTTGCGTCCTGTCCTGACTCGACCGTTCTTTAACCTCCTAAATAATAAACTAGAGTTAATTTCTATTTACATAAGAACCTTTTTCATGTAAATTATTACTTTTATATCCCTTATTACCATGTTATAAACATTATGTAATTATTTAAGTTTATAACGGTCATTTTGCCGATCTTAGGTACTTGAGTCAAAAATAAAATTCATTTAATTACATGTTGTTCATGTGGTGATATATCCATTATATCCAGAATTATGTTCATTATGTAGATATCATATATATCATATTTATCCAGTATATACATTAATTTATAATATTACATAACATTTAGAGGTAAGAAATTAAATTCACCGTTCATGGAGACGGTAAGCCGTACGTACGCATGAACACTACTTTCATTTCTATTTCGTATTTAATGGAATGAAATAATAATTATATAAAGGTATAATATAGTTCTAGTATAACATCATATATAATATCATTTACTCCATCCTTTATACATCGCACATATGGAATTAACGATTCACATCACTTTGAGGGGGCGGTAGTCCGCACTTCCTAAAATGAAATTATCGCGTTTACCCATAATGGAAATCATAAAGTATGCCATAAATGAGAAATACAGAAGCATAAGTAAAAAATAAACATATTATATTTCATATATAAATATAGTGACATCTTAATGGCCACCTTTTAAGGTGTTATATGAGTGTTGAACAATCAACGTTTCGTGAGGCATAAATTCGCCATCCATAGAAACCGTATGTTCTTTAACCATTAGATGTAGGTGTGTGTAAGTGTAGCTCAAATACATCTTATAAAAACATCGTAGTATATTGAGGATACTGGTGTTTTTACAAAATAAATGAATAAAAAGAGTGTAGGTGGTTGGAGAAGAAAAAGAAAACAAAACAACATTAGAGAAGACATTACCTCAAAATCCGGTAACACTTTTTGATTTGAGCCAAAGGCTTCCTTGGGAAGCGTTCTGCCCAAAGTGAGGCTTATAGGAGTAAGAGGGGAAAGTTGGGAGAGTATTTGGGAAGAGTTTTGCCGAGCCAAATGGCTTGAATGTGTGAATGAGGTGGTAGAGGTGGGGGCCTTTTATAAGAGGAGAGGAGGGGCACTCTTGAAAAGTAAGGAAATTTTACATTATTATACAATGCTTTTAAGATTAAAAAGGTCCCACACTTATATAATTCGTGGATAAGGTGATAAGGTTTATCAATATACCCATCCAATAGTCTTTGGACAAGTTTATGCCTTGGATTGTACATTATCTTTTCATTTTATTAAAATCGTTAAATAATGAGGTCATCGCTGTATCATAATGATGTCATAAATAATTTCATTTATTTAATGTCTAAAAATTATACAAAAAATACTATGATGTAGGAAATCGTTTTATCTTTCCAATGAATATTTATAGTCAAAAATATGACTTGTATAACCCCATGTAAAAATTGTTTTATTAAAACATTTCATGTTTGTGTCATTTTTTTACTTTAACATTAAATAAAAGGTATTTATGTCATTTTCTAACTAAAGTGGCTCCATGGGGTCCCCAAGTTGACCCATGGATTGTCTTGGTCGGCCATGGCACATCCAATGAGGGTAGGACATGTTTCAAGCTCATCTCATATTATTAAATCATTATTTTTACCTTAAACTACACTAATTACCTCTAATCGCGATTAAGAACTTAAAAGTTACTATTCACCAAAAATTATTTTAATCTCATTGAACCACATTTTAATTCGTAATGACAACCATGTATGTCGTATTTTTGAAAATCAAAACACAGAAGTGGTAATATTTCATTTAAACGAAAAATCAGTTATTTAACTACCACTTAGTGGTTTCACTATTCATCAAAAATTGAAGCTTTTCAGAACAATGCCAAAATTTCACCCTAAGCTATAATTGATATTTCGAATTCAAAAATGATGTCTATTTTACAAAATTCCAAACATATAAGTTTCATTAATTAATTTAATAATTAATTCCCGCCGTCATAACAAATAGCGTGTTTTTAAGAAACAATATATATCAGAAGATTAACAATTGTTTATGTCCAATTTCAAAGTTAAATTAATTCTAATAAACACCATTGGATAAAATGGTAAAAATATATTCTAATTATACTTTAAAACCACTAAAAAGTATAATTTATCACTATAAATTATTTTTATTAAAAAAGTTGTTTTTAAGTATTTTTTACTATTCATAAAAAATTAGAACTTCTCAGAAAAATACCAAAAATTCAACATAGGCTAATTTCGATATTCTGAATCCAAAAATGAAGTCCATTTTGAAATATAAAATTTCTATAATTTTAAAAAGTGGTTATTACTATTCATAACGGCTACTTTGATTAGTCGCGGTGTTTTAGAACTCGAAGTTGCGTACAATGCAAGCTATTGCATTATTGAATGAGAAGCGTATCGTGGAAGCTCGGGGTGTTACATTCTCCCCTCCTTCAATAAATTGCATCATCGCAATTTGAAATTTTTCTTTGAAAATAAAAGGTTGAAAATAGAAAATACCTTTGTGGAAAACCCACATCGGAAATAAGGTTAATAAAATTTAGTCTTAATAAGAGGGAAATGGAAATAAGAAAGTCACCACCAAATTATGATCTCGATAAGGAGAACATTGGTGGAAATTAGAGACATATAATTGGAGGAAAAATGTAAATATTTGTAGGGAGTGATTGAGGTCATCAATCACAATCAACTGTCAAATTGAGGGCCTCAAAGCCTTCAATCTATGTTGATTTAAAATATCACCAGTTCAACAAGACATAAGGTATTAGGATAACACATTTTTTGTTTTAATATCCCTTTTCTAAAGTTTAAGAATTAATTTATTCATTGAATAAGAGATAGGTATATATATATTTATGCTTGACAATTAGAGTTTCAACCTTCAACTCATCTTTCACTCAAAAAGATAATAGAACTCAAAAATTTTATACTTATCCTAATTGTATATGGTTCCAAATGTTAACACATACCATTTAGATTAGTAAAATTATTTTGTAATAACTAGGTAATTCCTGTAGGCTAGTGGTAGGAAATAAAGGCCTCTCGCACTATGATTGTGGGTTCGATTCCTGCAGCTTTGTCCGACGCGACGGGTTATGCCCCACCCTGCAGGTTGTCCTTTTCCTAAAACTATATTATTATAATATTCCAAAAATAATATTCATAAATTTTTTAACCTTAAACAATACTATCCAAAGATCAACTTAATCTACTCCAACTTTTATAGTTATCCAAAATACCTCTGTCCAGACTTTCTCTAAAAGGTCTCTTAATTCCAAAATCAATTTATCAGATTCCCCAAACAAATTAAAGTTTCTCTTTTGGTCACATACTAAAAATATGATTACCTTCATCATATTAAAACCTTACTGAAATCAACAAGTACTGCAGTACCATCCTTATATATATATATATATCACACTATTCTAATAACCAGAATATAATCCATGAGTCCAAAAGCACCAATAAGTTAATTATTCTGCTTCAACTGTAGTAACAGAATAAGATTCTCCTTGATCCCTTGGCCTTTTCCGAGGTATGTTTCCCGGACGCTTAGGACATTCATTTGCATAATGCCCCATTTCCCTACAATTGTAGCATTCAACATTGATAGCCTCTTTCTTTCCCTTGCAATCACGCGTCTGGTGACCTTTTTCTCCACATTTATAACAAAATCCCATTCCTTTTAGGCAAGTACCAGGGTGATTCTTCCCACAATTATCACATAATGGAAAATCCTTCTTTCCCTTTTTCCCTTTATCTGTCTCTTGTTCCACCGTTCTCTTCTTCCCTTGCTTTACTTTGTTGTCATAAGACTTAGAGAATTCCTTTTCTGTCTTGATAGCACATGAGACAATATATTCATATGTTGAGAACGATTGTGATACTACAGCTCGACGGAGAAATGGTTTTAACCCATCAAAGAAATGATCAATCTTACCTCTTGGGTTACATATATAATCTGCAGCATACCTCGCTAACCTTGTAAAGTTGGCCTCATACTTTGCGACATTCTCATCCTCCTTTTGTTTCACACTCAGAAATTGCCTTTCCATATCTGCTCTATGGTCATGAGGAAAGTATTTTTCTAAGAAAATATCTTTGAACTCCCTCCATTACATATTCGATATGTCATCATCTTCCTTTGTGTTTTGAATCAATGACCACCATTGATCAGTATCTCCAGTGAGGCGGTAAACTGCCATGATAACCTTTTCCCATTCACTACTCCCCAAGGCGTGGAATATTTTCTCTAAGGAGTTTATCCGTTGCTCAGCTACTAATGGATTTATACCCCTATTAAATGTTGGTGGTTGTTGCTTCATGAAGCGGTCTAACATTGATCCTCCACGTTGCGGATCAGGGTGCTCTATACGAGTAAGGTTATTATTCATAACCTGAGTGAGTTGTCCCAGTATGGTAATAAGTTGATCAGCACCAGTTGTATCTCCAGATCCACAATAATTATCTTAAGCAGGAGGGAAATCCCTACACAGAGTGCATGCATTGATACAGTTTCCATTCCTTCCACTAGGCGCCATTTCTATACAATGGCATAAACTAGAATAGTTTATGAATCAAAATACATAATTCCATACTTATAAAATACTTAACATAAATTTAAATATTTATGGATATAATCCATAATCATAAAAAGGTTTTCTTTGAGGAAGTATATACTCATAACCGTTCATAGTGGTTTGTAAAGAAAACGATAATTATCCTAAGCATATCCCCCGCGAGTGTCGTAACCAAGAGTGCAGCAAGGCCCGTTGTCGTGCACCAATTCTCGTTTGATTCTTGCTCAAAGCGGTGTTTTCAGGTTTTACCCCTAGGTACATCTGTGCCAAAGCCGCCTCTACCTAGTCATATCCAGACAGGGATGTATTTCTCAGAAAACTCAAAAAATATCTACAATAACAAAATTCTAGGAAGTTCTTCTATACTAATCCTCAAAGTCTATCTTTGGGCTATGTGCTCTAATCAGAGTTTATCTAAATCTAGCTTCCAAGGTTAGTACTAAACTGCCTCTGATACCAACTGTAGCGCCCCGACCCCAGCTACCTAGAGTCGGTGCATTACTTCGTAACATTGGCATGATCACAAAAGATCAAGTCTTGAAGGACCGATTAGTTTAGTATCCTTAGAAACACTAGATACATTCATAAGTCTTACATTACATCATAAAGTGAAAAACTAATAACAAAGTATTCATAGTCCACACTCATATCCTCTTCTAACTATCCCTGCAGGTCATTCCTAAAATACTTCTTCACATCCTGGAAAATATTAAAACATTGAAAGGGGTGAGCTCAGCTGCTCAGTAAGGATAACAATATAGCGGAAGATTTCATCAATAAACATAAACATTTAAGGCAATGTATAACTAAAACAAAAGCCTTTTAAACATAAACTTCAACATAATATGGCAAAAGTAAAATGAGATAATGCCATTCACTTCTTCACATGGATATTCTACTGGTCGAATAATCACATGCAATATCAATAACCACTTTCATAATAATGGAATGCATAATGCCAGACAATCATAACCACGTAGCCAAGGCCTCGTGCCAAGACCACAAATAAGATTTTGTCAAGGCCTCGTTCCAAGACACTAGTTTGTCTCATGAGACCTGCCGATGCATCGAGGAGCTATAGCGGGCTCGACCCGTCACTTATTAAGTCCAATGCATTCCTCATATGGATAAGTTTAAACATATCCTAAAGCATAACCTAATCGTATCACATAAAACATGCATAAAGGAAACATAAAATTTCCACATTTCAATCAAAAGATATCAATACAACACACTGATATAATAAAAATGCTTTCAAAACCATTTTCAATACCAAAATAAAAGAAAAGTATAACATGGTATTTATTTTTCATAAAAAAAGGTATGGCTTGTAGAGGAAGCCGAAACTCAAATAGTGGTCACGGCGGCAGAGAAGTCGTTGTCGCCGCATATGTAAGGAAATAAAAACATTCCCTTTTTGTCTTTTAGTAAAACGCTTTGTATAAAAAGATTCCTTTTGAATAAACGTAAAAGTCAAAGGGGTTTATACACCGTATAAAGGAAAGTTGTGTATAAAACCAAATATTCCTCAATGAAAGGAGATTGAGACGAAGTCTTTAAAAAAATCATTTTTAAAATAAATTAGATCTATTATGTGTATTCACTGTAGGTACACATAAAGAAAGTAAAAATACAAAATAATACATAATAATATCATGACATAATTTGAAAGTAGGAGATTAACCCAAATAATGGAAGTTGGGTTAAGAAGTTCCCTTACCTTGCGTCCTGTCCTGACTCGACCGTTCTTTAACCTCCTGAATAATAAACTAGAGTTAATTTCTATTTACTTAAGAACCTTTTTCATGTTCATTATTCCTTTTATATCCCTTATTACCATGTTATTAACATTATGTAATTATTTAAGTTTATAACGGTCATTTTGTCGATCTTAGGTACTTGAGTCAAAAATAAAATTCTTTTAATTACATGTTGTTCATGTGGTGATATATCCATTATATCCAGAATTATTTTCATGATGTAGATATCAGATATATTATATATATCCAATATATACATGAATTTATAATATTACATAACATTTATAGGTAAGAAATGAAATTCACCGTTCATGGAGACGGTAAGCCGTACGTACGCATGAACGCTACTTTCATTTATATTTCGTATTTAATGGAATGAAATAATAATTATATAAAGGTATAATATAGTTCCAGTATAATATCATATATAATATCATTTACTCCATCCTTTATACATCCCACATATGGCATTAACGATTCACATCACTTTGAGGGGGCGGTAGTCCGCACTTCCTAAAATAAAATTATCGCGTTTACCTATAATGGAAATCATAAATTATGCCATAAATGAGAAATACAGAATCATAAGTAAAACATAAACATATTATATATCATATATAAATATAGTGACATCTTAATGTCCACCTTTGAAGGTGTTATATGAGTGTTGAACAATCATCGTTTCGTCAGGCAGAAATTCTCCATCCACAGAAACCGTATGGTCTTTAACCATTAGATGTAGGTGTGTGAAAGTGTAGCTCGAATACTTCTTATAACAACATCCTAGTATATTTAGGATACTGGTGTTGTTACAAAAGAAATGAATAAAAAGAGTTTAGGGGGTTGGAGAAGAAAAATAAAAAAAACAACATTAGAGAAGACATTACCTCAAAATCGGGTAACTCTTTTTGATTTGAGCCAAAGGCTTCCTTGGGAAGCGTTCTGCCCAATGTGAGGCTTATAGGAGTAATAGGGGGAAGTTGGGAGAGTATTTGGGCAGAGGTTGGTTGAGCCAAATGGCTTGAATGTGTGAATGAGGTGGTAGAGGTGGGGGCCTTTTATAAGAGGAGAGGAGGGGCACTCTTCGAAAGTAAGGAAATTTTACATTATTATACAATGCTTTTCGGATTCTAAAGGTCACACACTTATATAATTGGGGTCTAAGGTGATAAGGGTTCTAAATCTACCCATCTAGTAGTCTTTGGACAAGTTTAAGCCTTGTATTGTACATTATCTTTTCATTTTATTAAAATCGTTAAATAATGAGGTCATCGCTGCATCATAATGATGTCATACATAATTTAATTTATTTAATGTCTAAAAATTATAAAAAAATACTATGATGTAGGAAATCGTTTAATATTTCCAATGAATATTTATAGTCAAAAATATGACTTGTATAACCCCATGTAAAAATTGTTTTAGTAAAACATTTCATGTTTGTGTCATTTTTTACTTTAACATTAAATAAAAGGTATTTATGTTGTTTTCAAACTAAAGTGGCTCCATGGGGTCCCCAAGTTGACCCATGGATTGTCTTGGTCGGCCATGGCACATCCAATGAGGTTAGTACATGTGTCATGCTCATCTCATATTATTAAAACATTATTTTTACCTTAAACTACACTAATTACCTCTAATCGCGATTAAGAACTTAAAAGTTACTATTCACCAAAAATTATTTTAATCTCATTGAACCTCATTTTACTTCTTAATGACAACCATGTATGTCGGATTTTTCAATATCAAAACACAGAAGTGGTAATATTTCATTTAAATGAAAAATCAGTTATTTAACTACCACTTAGTGGTTACACTATTCATCAAAAATTGAAGTTTTTCAGAACAATGCCAAAATTTCACCCTAATATATAATTGATATTCCGAATTCAAAAATGATGTCTATTTTAAAAAATTCAAAACATATAAGTTTCAATAATTAATTTTATAATTAATTCCCACTGTCACAACAAATAGCGTGTTTTTAAGAAACAATATATATCAAAATATTAACAATTGTTTTTGTCCAATTTCAAAGTGAAATTAATTCTAATGAACACCATTGGATAAAATGGTAAAAATATATTCTAATTATACTTTAAAACCACTAAATAGTATAATTTATCAGTATGAATTATTTTGATTAAAAAAGTTGTTTTTAAGTATTTTTCACTATTCATAAAAAATTAGATGTTCTCAGAAAAATACCAAAAATTTAACATAGGCTAATTTCGATATTCCGAATCCAAAAATGAAGTCCATTTTGAAATATAAAATTTCTATAATTTTAAAAAGTGGTTATTACTATTCATAACGGCTACATTGATTAGTCGCGGTGCTTTAGAACTCGAAGTTGCGTACAATGAAAGCTATTGCATTATTGAATGAGAAGCGTATCGTGGAAGCTCAGGGTGTTACATCATAAAATTACATGAAAACACATAATAATGAACTAAAAAGTTGTAAGTGACCTTTAAACATAAGTTTTTCACTTGAATGTTTGGAATTTATAATATCTGACATACACAGTTGCAATTAGTAAGTTATTTGGAGTCCAATAAGAAAAACATAATTTTGGTGAATAGTAACATACCTTTATAAATTGTAACATACCCTTGGGAATAGTGATATACCTTAATGAATAGTATCCTTACCTATGAAAATATATAAACAATATTCAAGTTGAAAGTACAATATACATATATTTTAGAATAAGTAAACAAATGTTTTAAAATTGGGTTTTAATAATATATTATGATTTTAATTAAATATTAAAATAATAATATTTAAAAAATTAGTGTTTAAAAATGGACTTCATTTTTGGATTCAGCATGAAGAAAAATGGTTAGGGTGATTTTTTTGGATTTTTCTGAAATACTCAAATTTTTGATGAATAGTGAAATACCGTAAATTACAAAATAAGATAAATAAGCTAACTATGGAGTCATGCATAATTTTTTGCTGATATAAGCCCAATTGTTTCGGGTTCACATGATAAAATTAGTATTCATAGTCATGGAAGACTCACTATTCCTTGTCTTTTTTGGAAATAATAAACTACTGAATTTTATAATGTGAAAACCACTCTCCCCTCCACTATAAATACCACCGTTCACACCCTCATTTCATCACACCTCACAAGCTTCAAGACTTATCTAAACTCTATCCAAACATCTTCCCTAGCCCCTAACCCATTTTCGAGATCTTCTTGTCTCATCAAAAGTCCATGCCCAGCTTCTTTAAGGAGGATCTCAAGAGGAGGATTCAAGAGGTATTTTGTCTCTCTTTTCCTTTAATTTACTTTCAATTTGAAGATCTTTTCTTATTATCTCCCCACCTATCTTCATCCAAATGGTATGGTAACTACATTACCAAAAATATATTTTAATTTTATGATACTAATGGGATATTATATAATCCAACCACCTTCTCTTCTTCTTTTTATTTTATAATAGAGAACGTTGTTCGTGAGGTGTTAATTTATCACCTTCACGAATGACATGTTTTCTTTTTTCCATTTCTACCTTTAGATCTGGCCTTGAAACCATTTTTATAGTCAAACTAGAATAATATATATTTATTATGTTCTATTTGAAGTAGTATAACTAACTTATGTATATATTATTCAATTATTAAACAAAACAATTTCGTTGGGGGTCAAAAAACCTCCAAAATTAACCCAAACAACCATCATTTAATTCATATCTAATGATTCATCCACATGGTATATAATGTAATTCATTATTAGATCATTTAATATTATGTAATATAATTAGTAACATGAAATATCAGTTATGTATGTTTATCCATGTTCAACAGAAAATTCCATTTATGAATACATGTGAACGGCTCAAGAAAACCATAAAAACGAACATTCCCGAACAATGTTTTTAAACTTTATAACTCATACAAAGAAACATAAAATAACTTAAAGAAACTATAATGAACCATATTCAAGTAAAAAAGGCTTTTTAATTTTTAATTAATGAATCAAATGTGGTTATATAGGAAATTAAAGCAAAGAAAGTGTTCAGATGCAAGGTAAGGGGAAAATCTCGAACCCAACTTTCTTTCTTCGGGTTCTCCCTCTTTCAGTCCATTTTTGGTATGGTCACTCATTAAAAATAATTTTCTCATCATTATATTACCTTTTCTGGGATATATATATTTTCTAATTTATTTTATGTCAATCAATTTTTTTTATAAAATTACCCTTCTTTCCAAAACACACATTTTAGTTTTCACTCAAAGTTGATGGTTATCATATCAAGTAGGTTATTACCACTTTATTTTTGGGAACCCAATGTTTAAGAATGTGTTCTTATGAGATGAAACTCATTACATTCCATGGGTTAGTTATGTTAATTTTTGATACATGTTCATAGTGTCATTCATGATAAATGATAATGTTATAATGTGACTAGTGCGTCTGGAATTATATAAAGCAATATGAATGTTGCAATGTGACAGGTGCGCCCAGAATTATACAGCTCCACAATGCATTGGGTAAAGTGATGAATATCATGAGCTAAGTGAAATTATTTGTGAAAAATATGAAAGCTTTGTTCTCAAGTATGTGTGGTAGTTAACCACTGAGACATGATGTTTCCGTTTTATGCATTGCCACATTTCAAGTCTCTTATTAATGCTTCCTCTCAAGTTCATTATCCTTTGACTATGTTATGGTTATGCTAACCCATTGTTATTTTGTTCTTATATATACTATTATTTGCCTTTATCTCATCCCATTTTATGTATATTCTCAGGTGGAATCATGTAATAAATAGAGGTAAAGTTCTAATAAGAAGCTAGAGAATAATGAATTAAATAAATGTTTATTCTTGATATTGTAATTGTTATGTAGGGTCCTAGTTTTCCAAAGACACTAAACCTTTGGATCTTCTATGTGTAATACTATTATGTTTTTTATCTTTAAAATGATGTAATATTAATGTAAGAAAAGGTGGTGTCGCTATAGTTGGTATTAGATGCAAGGTTTTATTAATTTGGGAATTAGTATTAGTGAACCCTAGAGAAAACCTCTAGCATGAGACTAAATACAAATATGCACCCAATATTATTTATATAGGGATCCCATATGTTTTGATTTTTATATAAATTGTACAAATTAATAAGTTATTCATGAACTGTTGACTTATGTTTTGTTCGAACATTTTTTATTTTAGAGAATGGTGGGAACCAGGAGAAACCATGCCAACAACTCGTGAGAGGGCCAATGCAACGATTGCCTGAATGAAATCCCCAATGATTTGGGAGGTGGAGTTAAACACTTCATGGTGATTCTTACCCAACTATCTCAGGTTATGAATACAAACCATAATAATGGGGAACATCCTCCTTCACCAAATAGAGAGAAACTAGAAATCAAATGTTTTAAGCAGCAACGACCACCAACATTTAGTGGATCGGAAGATCCACTAGTTGTGCAATAGTGGGTCATCTATATGGAGAAAATATTTTTTGTGCTTCATTATTCTGAGACAGAGAAGGAAACTCTATCCATTTATCATCTAGATGGAGATTCCTATCAATGGTGGTTCTTTATTAAGAACACCAAGCGAAGGGAGTAAAATGAAGAGATGAAATGGGAAGACATTAAGATAATGTTTCTTAACAAGTATTTACCAAGAACTCTTCACTCAAAGACAGAGAGAAAATTCATAGAGCTTAAGAAAAAAGTATAATCTATCAAAACCTTTGAAGCCAATTTCATAGGGTTTGCATGGTACACTTCAGGTTTTTTATGAACAATGATATCGAAATTGATATATTCTTTAGTGGATTAAAACAAAACCTTAGAAAGTCTCTTTAAATTCAAGACTTTGAGAGTTATGAAGATGTTTTTCGATGTTATCTCAAAGTGGAGATGGAGTACCGATAATGGTCCCATGTGTATGGTGATAAGAAACAAAGGATAGAGTTTCAAGCGGGTGGATATAATGAAAAATGTGGGAAGAAAAGTCAACAAACCACATACCAAAAATGTGGGAAGTTGAACCATTGGAACTGACACAAAGGGAAAGGGAAGTGATTCAAGTTTATAAAAGAAGGACAACATGCTCAATAGTTCCGAAGAAACATGAAAAGTAATGAGAATGTGGTGGAAGAAAAGAGAGATCCACCCATGGTTCTATGGTACAACTGTAGGGAGCTATGGCACGATGAAAGCTAGTGCACTAAACCTCGAGTTCATAAGGGTGATCTGCGTCAGTATCCACCAAATCCAGAAGAACAAGGGAAGTCTTATTCCATCAATAATAAATAATTGGAGCAAGATAATGAAGTCATACAAGGTATACTTCCTATTCACTCAAGAATGGAAAAGGCATGATTTGATTCTGGTTCTATGGATTCCTTTATATCTTGTAAGTTTTCTAGAACTATAGAATCGAATCCCCAAAACCTTGAAGAAGAGATATCTGTAAAAACACCAAGTGGTAAAATCATTTCAACCCAAGTGTTTGAATCTTCTCCTATTGGCATATGTTGGAATATTCTTCTAGCAAATCTCATAATACTTCCCTTGGTGGAATTAAATGCTATAATGGGAATGGATTGGATCTCATTATATAGAGCACATATCAACTGTTGGGAAATGGAAATATCATTTTATATTCTGAACCATCCCATGATCCTCTACTAATGAAAGGAAGACCATGAATCTCCTTTGATAAATACTTCAATGGTGTGGGTGTATATTCTTTATGAAGAAGCATACCTATCCAAAATTGTTGTGTCAAAGGAAAGTGCCAACCTTGCGTAAATTCCCATCATGAGGGAATAGAGTGATGTATTTTCCAAAGAGTTACCTGGAATTCCCTTGTATAGTGATGTAAAGTTCTCAATAGAACTTGTACCCTCAGCTACATCCATTCTCAATGTGTCCCTATAGGATGGATCCTATCGAATTGGTGCATTTAAAGAAGTAGCTATAAGTGCATCTGGACAAAGTATTCATACGCCAAAGTGCACCACCTTGGGGCTCTCCAATGTTCTTTGTGAAGAAGAAGGATGGAACCGTGCGGATGTGTATAGATTATTAGGAACTCAATAAGATCACCATTAAGAAAAAGTATCATCTTCCAAGGATTGTAGATTTGTTCGATCAGTTAAGAAGAGATAAATACCTCTCAAAGGTGGATCTTCATTCTGGATATCATCAGTTAAAGGTGAAGAAGGAATATATTTAGAAGACTGCCTTCTGTACAAGGTATGGGCACTATGAGTTTCTGGTGATTCCCTTCGGACTTACAAATGCCCCTGAAATCTTCATGGATTTGATGGATACACTCTTTAGACATTTCCTAGAAAAAGTTTTGGTAGTTTCTATTGATGAAATTATCATCTACTCCAAGAGAAAGGTGGAAAATAAACAACATATATGACTTGTATTAGCAACATTGAGAAAGTAGAAGTTGTGCGCCATGTTCAGCAAGTGTGAATTTTTGATGAAGCAAGTCACTTTTTTAAGACATGTGATCCCAAGTGAAGGAATTTCTATGAACCCTTAAAAAATGTGATTGAGGAATGACCCAGACCCAGTAGTATCATAGAAATCTATATTTTTATTGGTTTAGCTGGGTACTACCGACGTTTTGTGAGAAACTTATCAATATTGTCAAGCTCGGTGACTATGTTAATAATGGAAGGGGTAATGTATGTGTTGAAGGAAGAATATGAGGGAAGATTCAAGGAGATAAATAGAAGGCTTATAACTGAACCTGTAATCACACTACCAAAAAGTGAAGAATGTTTTGTGATATACAGTGATTCTTCAAAGAAAGGCTTAGGTTGCGTACTCATGCAAAATGATAATGTGATAGCATACACCACATGACAATTGATGGCCCATGAGCAGAACTATCTGACGCATGAAGTAGAGTTGGAAGCTGTGATTTTTACCTTGTAAATATGGCAGCAGTACCTTTATAGGGATATGTGTGGCATATAAACCGACCATAAGAGCTTGCAGTATATATTCACATAAAAGTAGCACAAAATGCATCAAAGGATATGGTTACAGTGTATCAAGGATTATGGTTTCTCTATTCACTATCATGATGGAAAGGCGAACAAGGAAGCTGATACTCTAAAAAGAAAAGAACCATCTACTCTATCCATGTTATGGATTTAGAAAGACCCTATCTTCTAGGATATGCAATGGATGGATTTAGAAATCATAAGGGAAGGGGATACATCATACCTTGCCCAAATTATTTCACAACCATCCATCAAAGGGAAGATTAAGGAAGCACAAATGTATGATGTGGAGATATAAAAGAGGGTGAATGCGGCAAAAGAATAGAAGATAATAGAGTTCTATATCGATGATTATGGTGTGATTCGGTTTGGAACACATCTTTGTGTGCCTTCATCACTTGGGATAAAGAAGGATACATTGGAAAATGAACATATCTCAACATTCTCTATCCATCCTGGGTGTACCAAGATGTACCGTGATCTCCGTGAACACTTCTGGTGAGATAACATGAAGAAGGAGATTGCAGAGTATATATCAAGGTTCCTGGTATGTCATCATGTTAAATCAGAGTGGAAAAAGTCCAAAGGGATGATGCATCCATTGCCTATACCCATGTGGAAATGGGAGAATGTCACTATGGACTTTGTCATGGGTCTCCCAAAGACGTCAAAGGGAAATAATGCGATATAGGATTTGGTTGATTGACTCACCAAGTCTGTACATTTTATCTGTATTCAGGAAGACCTCTCACTTAAAAAACTTGCAATGATTAATGTGAATAAAGTGGTGATACAACATGGAGTTCCACTCTCAATTCTCTTTGATCGTGATTCAAGGTTCACATCTAAATTATAGACGATCCATCAACATGATTTGAGTACTGAATTAAATTTCAGTACGACCTTTCACCCCAAATTGATGGCCAATCTCAAAGAAAAATTTAAACCCTTGAAGATGTGATAAAAACCTACTCTATAGATTTCAAAGATAGATGGGATCAACATCTACCATTGGTTGAGTTCTCATACAACCATAGCTTCCACTAGAGTATTTAGATGGCTCCATATGAATCTTTGTATGGAAAGTGATATAGAGCTCCATCATCTTGGGTTGAAGTTGGAGAATGAATGATACTTGGACCTGATCTTTTAAAAGAGATGATAGAGAAGGTTCAAGTAATCTAGAAACACATCAAAGCTTCTCAAAGTCAGAAAAATATCCATGCTGACAACCATCGAAGGGACATGGAGTTCGACATTGGGGATAAAGTCTTCCTTCGAATATCACTATGGAATAAAGTCATGTAGTTTGGAAGGAAAGGGAATCTAAGCCCAAGGTACATTGGCCCCATTGAGATCCTTGACGACATAGGATTCATGGACTATTTGATTTCACTTCCACCCAATATGGCTCATGTTCATGATGTGTTTCATGTATCACTCCTTAAGAAGTACACACCTGACCCCTCACATGTACTGAACTCAGAGGTGGTGCAGTTGGAATATGATCTCTCTTATGAGAAGCAACCAGTAGAGATTCTAGACTAGAGAGATACATTTCTACACAATAAGAAAAACCACCCTGTCAAAGTGTTGTGGAGGAACCATAATTTTGAAGAAGCAACTTGGGAACCATAATAGGCGATGAAGGAGAAGTACCCTTACTAGTTTATGTTAAATGAATATTTGAGGGTGAAATTTCATAAGGGGGGAAGAATGTTACAACCTAATGCTTTAAAATGGAAATTACCTTCTTATAAATATGTCATAAAATCACATGAAAACCCAACATAATGAACTACTACTTTCTAAGTGACCTTTAAACATAATTTTTCACTCCTATGTTTGGAATTTTTAAAATCTGATATACACAGTTGCAATCAGTATGTTATTTGGAGTCTAATAAGAAAAACCTAATTTTTGGTAAATAGTAACCTACCCTTATGAATAGTAATATAACCTTAGGAATAGTGATATACCCTAATGAATTGTTACCTTCACTATAATAATATATAAATAATATTCATGTTGAAAGTATGATATACCTATATTTTTGAATAAGTAAAATAATGTTTTAAAAGAGGTTTTTGATAATAAATTATGATTTTAATTAAATACTAAAATAATAATATTTAGAAAATTATTTTTGAAAAATTGACTTCATATTTGGATTCTACATGTCAAAAAATGGATTGGGTGAATTTTTTGGATTTTTTTGAAATACATGAATTTTTTATGGATAGTGAAATACCGTAATTTACAAAATAAGCTAAATAAGATAATTATAGAGCTGTTCATGACGTTATGATGATATAAGCCCAATTTTTTTGGGTTCACATGATATAATTACTATTCATGGTCATGGAAGAATCACTATTCCTTGTCTTTTGGGGAAATAATAAACTATTTAATTTATATTTAGAAAACCCCTCTCCCCTCCACTATAAATACAAACCTCCACAACCTCATTTCCTCACACTTGTCACACTTAAATCCCTATCTAAACTATAAAAAAAACATCTTACCTAGCCCTACTACCATACCCAAGAGCTTTTGGTCTCATAAAAAGACCAATCCTAGCTTTCTTAAGGAGGATCTCAAGAGGAGGATTCAAGGGTATTTTCTCTCTCTCTTTTCCTTTATATTTTCCTTTCAAATTCAAGTTCTTTTCTTATTCTATCCCCACCTACCTTTATAAAAATGGTATGGTAACTATCTTATCATAAATATACTGTAATTTTATGATAATAATGGGATATTATATCATTCAACCCCTTCTCCTCTTCTTTTTATTTTATAAATGAGAACGTTGTTCGTGAGATGTTAATTTATCACCATCAAGAATTACATGTTTTATTTTTTCCATTTCTACCTCATGATCTATTAATGAAACCATTTATATGGTCAAACCAGAATATTATATATTTATTATGTCCTATTATATGTTCTAGAACTAACTTATGTACATATTATAATTTTATTATACAAAACAAGTTTCTTGTGGTAGAAAAATCTCTTAAATTAACCCAAACAATCGTTATTTAATTATTATCTAATGGTTCATCCAAAAGGTATATAATATAATTAATTATAAGATTATTTAATATTATGTAATATAATTAATAACATGAGATATTATTTCTGGATCTTTATCCATATTCTACAAAAACAATCATTTATGAATACATGTGAACTGCTCAAGAAAACCATAAAAATGAACATTCCTAAACAATATTTTTGAACTTGATAACTCATCCAATGGAACATAAAATAACTAACTGAAACCATAATGAACAATATTAATGTACACAAGGTTCTGGAATTGTTAATTAATGAATCTAATGTGGTTATACATGACATTAATGCAAATAAAGTGTTCGGATACAAGGTAAGGGGAAAATCTCGAACCCAACTTTCTTTCTTCGGGTTCTCCCTATTTCACTACATTTTTTGTATGGTCACTCCTTAAAAATAATTTTTTATTAATTATATTACCTTTTCTAGGATATACATGTTTTTTACTATATTTTATTTCAAACATAAGTTTTCTAAAAGAACTCTTCTTTCCAAAACACACCTTTTACTTCTCACTCAAAGTTAATGGTTATCGTATCAAGTATGTTATTACCACATAATTTTTGGGAACCCAATGTTTATGAATGTTTTATTATGATATGAAACCCATTCCTTTCCTTGGGTTAGTTGTGATCATTTTTATATATGTTCATTATGGCATGCATGATAAATGATAATGTTATGATGTGACGGGTGCGCCCGAAATTATATAGCGCAATATGAATGTTTCAATGTGACAGGTGAACCCAGAATTATACAGCGCGCCAATGCATTGGGTAAAGTGACAAATCTCATGATTTAATTGTAATTATGTGCGAACAAGATTCTATCTTTGTTCACAAGTATGTGTGGTAGTTAACCACTAAGACATGATGTTTCATTTTTATGCATTTCCACCTTTCAAGTTTCTTATTAATGCTTCCTATCTTGTTCATGATCCTTTTACTATGTTATGGTTATGCTCACCCATTGTTATATTGTCTTTATCTATCATATTAATGGGATTATAGATCACCTTTTTTTCACGTATATCTTCTGGTGGCTACATGTACTAAGGAGAGGTCAAGTTCCAATAATAAGATAGAGAAGAAGAAATTGAATAAATGTTTGTGCTTGATGTGGTAATTTTTATGTAGGGTCATAGTTTTAGCAGGACACTAAACCTATGGATCCCTTATGTGTAATACCATTATGTTGATTATATTTAAAATCATGTAATAATAATGTAAGAAAAGGAAAAGTCTCTATAAGTTGTATGTATGAGATTCAGTGCAGTTGAATGGGGTGCTGAGAATCGTAGTTTCGGATCACGATCTACTTTCAAATTTGAGCTTCTAGAAGGGGTTACAGAAGGCACTTTGTACCTTGGTGTTGTTGAGTACAACTTATTACCTGTAAAGGGATGGGAAATCAGAATGAACGATTTAGGTGTTAGAGGGAAAGTTGAGAGCTTTTGTTTTAGATTTTGGTGACTCGTGGGAGAACAAAATTCCCCTTATTGAGTATTCCTATAATAAAAATTTTCAGGCTAAGATTCAAATGGATCTTTCTGAGTCACTCTTTGAGAGGCCGTGTAGACATCCACTATTTTGGTTAGAGGAGGGAGAGTATAATTTTTTGGGACTGTGTCTTGTGAGGGAGATGTCTGAGAAGGGTTTTTTTATTTAGAAACGTATCGTAATGGTGCAGAATAGGCATATGTCTTACGCATATCATCTTTGTAGACCTCTGGGGTTTAGGGTGGGTGATAGTGTGTTAATTCCGGTGTCGCGAAGGCTGGGTCACCATTAGATTCGAATGCAAGGAAAGTTGGAACCTAGTTATGTGGGTCCATTTGAGATTGTGGAGAGGATCATTCTAGTGGCTTACCGATTGCCTCTTCCAAAATGGTATATTGGCATGTATGATTTGTTTCATGTTTCAAAGCTTTAGAAATATCATTTTGACCCATCTCACATTCTAGATTTTGATGATACTGAGATTTATATTGATGCATCCTTGGAGGAGTATCTGATTTGTGTCAAGGACCGCAGTGAGAATGTTTGTGAAGCAAGGTTGTGCCTTTGTTCCATGTGTTGTGGAAGCATGGAAAAGTTTAGGAGGAATATTGGGAGTGATAATCAGATATTAGGTCCATGTGGACCAAACTCTTTTCTTAGTTTTTTGGTGATTCTTAGAAGAAAAGCTTGAGGACGATCCATTATAACTTTAACGTATTTTTTACTTATGTTTTTGTTGAAGACCTTTACTTGTGTTAATTAAAATCTTACCGAAGTTCTTGAGGAGGCTCGGGGGTGTTCCAGGGGTATGAGAAATGAAAAAGGAGAAAAAAAGGTTCTCTGGGAAGGACTCATAGGTTGTGAATGGATAGAGAAAACTGTGCAGATAGCCCCAGGAAACTGTGCAGGAGGTGGGATTTTGGATGGTGTAATATTCATGGTTTGTGAACGGTTTGAAAAATCATGGGGGTAAACCGTGTCTCCTAGAAAATTTTAGAAATTACAATTTTTCTACTCTCGGATTTTAAACCCCAACATGGAATTTTCCTCCACTCTCTTCCTTTCAGCCATTGTGACAAACCAAAGGGACCAAGATCTCTAAAAGATCCATCTCCTTTGATTCTTAACAATTTTGAGTGTTGTTGGAAGCAAATCGAAGATCCAGGTGAGTCTAATATTTTTCCCCTCTCTCTTTTCACATTTAGGACTTTTCTTTTGTGGGATCTCTATCCAAATCTATCAAACCATTCTTCTCCGGTGATATCTCGGTTGAGGCTTTAAATGTGTGTTGGATATGGGATATATGGTCGTGATCATGAGGTCCTTCATCAACATATTTGTGGTAGGTGGTCTATAAGTTATTTTCATTTAGTTTTATAGAGGATTTTTTTCACGTTGAGTTATGATTATTTCCCTCTTGTGAAGAGTTCTTTGTGAAATTATTGTTACGTGATGTTTAGGGTGTCTAAAAAACCAAATGAACCCTCACGATCCCTAAGGGATGCATGGAGGATGATGTGACCTATGTTAGGTCTTCCCATGGGGTGTGCCGATATTCCCAGACATAAAATTTTTCTATGTAAATGCTGGTCCGTTGTCTAAGAACATAGATCCCATGGTGAATATGTTGTTAATTGTGAAGGGTGTGAAATGGGAATCATAGTAATACACCAAGGTGGAGTGATGGCCTATGTGGGTGTTTGGTTGGATAAAAAAGATGTTATTTGAGTTAACGAGAAATGCTAATGGATTAGCTCTATACATGAATATTCTTAGTGAGATAGTCATGGAAATGGGAAATGGGGATGAAATTTTGTGGTTTATAAATAAGGAATGTGTTAATGGGTTGTGGCATACTGTTATTTTCCCCATTATTGATTCATTGTATTGTTTCTAGTGACATTGGTTGTGTTGGGTTGCATTCTGGTTTTTTTGGAATTTCATAGATAATCACGTGCACATCGATTGGTAGTGTGGGATATAGACATGAGGTTCTACACCCATGGTTCGATCTTTGATTGAGATTCCAAGATCCACCCTCTAAATGCACAGTTTAGGGAAGGGAAGAGAGTTCCATTACTCTAAGGGTTGAATCCACCCAGACTGAGGCATCGAGGTGAGGATAATAAAAATTGTTTTGCTATGATTCATAGTGAGATAGGGCTTGTTTAATTCCGTCATTTTGTGAACGTAGATCTTTACTATACCATTGAACATTTATAAAGAGTAAATTGATAAATAAAGTGTCTTGGTATGAGTATGGGTAATTTAGTAGGTTAACAGAAAATGACACAATTGATATTTCCTTTCTAAACTGTTTCCCTAATTTTATTTTTCTTACCTTTTCATGTAGTACTGATTGACTGGATATTTTTTAAAAACAATTGGTAGTGGATTACTCAGTTTTACTCAAACCCTGCTCGAGCCGTCGTTCGGTACCCGGGTAGATTTCATGGTTGCAGGCCGGGAGAAGGAAAAAGGCCTAATGATTAGGAATTGAGCCTAGTTCTGGATGAGCATGGTTGAGGTTTGGGACCTAGTGAAAATACCGTTTTGGGGATTCTGTTGTTCTTATTCATTTTATTTTTTGTTCACTTTTCACTGTAACATGGAATGACATACTTATTATTGGTTATGTTGTACCCTGTTTGGGAAGGGTTTGTTTATGCATTGTGTTGGTTACATCATAGTGTTTCCACTATTTATATTCCTACTCTTATGGAATACTTTTGTAAATTGATGGTATAGTCTCCCCATGTGACTATTTATACCCTCACTACTAGTCAGTAAACTCTGGCATATTGGGAGCCGTGCTTGAGGTCATATAACCACCCGACTAAGGGCACCGGTTAGCAGCTCCCCAGTCGGGGACGTTACATATTAATAGAAGATTAAGACTTTTTTTTATAAATACTCATATTTATTAAATATTAACATATTTATGATGGATCTATAATTGAATAAATTTGAAATCTAATTCTCCTAAAATTATCAAAAAATAGAAGCCACAACATTATGTAAAAAATTCTCCTATGAAACGACATTGTAGAACTTCAAATAATGTTATGATCATAAAAAATGAACCTTTTATAATTTTATGTAAATATAGGAAATAGATATAATATTATTTCCTTTATAACCCAATAGTTTTTGAGAAATTATGATATCTATATAATTTTCAGAAAATCAAATACGGTATCTTTTCAAATATGTTCGTTGTAGAGTTTTAAAACTACCACAACTTCTGTGTTTTTTAGACTACCAAAAAAACTTTTCATACTAACATAAATACAAAAAAATTCTATCAAAATATTATCTATCCAATGGTATATTTTATTTATAAAAAACCATTCACTATATTGGGATATCATCAAAATTTAGAGATGATTTTAAGATGAAAATTTCAATGTCACTTGAATACATTTTAACAACTTCAATGATTTTTTTAACCATATAAACAACTTAATTAAAATTAGAAATACATATAAAATAAAGATACTATAATTGTCTTTCTAACATAACAAATTAAATAAGAAAGGGATTAATATTTCTTTATAAATAAAACAATTACTTTGACATATTTAAACTAAAACACTTAATAATGTTATTAGAAAATAATGAATTATGGGTTGATGTAATTATCAAAACTAAATCAAGATGATAATGGAAAACAGCCAATAAAAATTATCATCTAATATATAAGTATATTTATAGTTTGGGTAATTAAACTCGTGTATCAATAAATTATATTCTTGATCCCTCCTTTTGTGATATCGTTCGAGATTTTTTTTGAATAATTTTTTTCCTCTATGTTGATACCCTTATTAGTTTCCATTATTTCATTGTGGATATGTTATTTTATAACGTTTGAACTTTTTTCTTTGGATATCTTATGAAACATTAAGTTACATAAAACCCATGAATGATGGTTTGATGTAATTATCCTCTTTTACAAGCATTATTTACCTTATAATATCTTTCCACTATGAACACCATATATTTCCTCCCTTTAATTACAGGGTTTTCACCAATATTTTATACATTTATTTAATAGGAAAATAGTCGGATTTACCATATAACCCATAAACTATTTAGTCTTATAAAGAAATCACATTACTTGATTATAAGATTATTAAAAAAAATTATATTTGTTATTCTAAAATAAGTATTTATTTATTAATCAGGATGGGTAATAATGCATTATTTTATCATCAATCTTATTTTTATGGATGAGTTATTATCATGTTATCCTTTTTATTGAAATTTAGAAATTTATTGGTGTCATATATTTTTTTAATCCAATACTGATTATTATTTTAATAAATTATTAAGTATTTTTTATGAATTATGTCATATGGTGAATACAATAGAATTAAATAAGATACTAGTGGGGCCTGACATTATATATACACATGATGTATCGAAAAGTTCCATGATACATACATATTTATTAATTTTGGTGTATTTATTTCCAAAAATTAGTATTTCCTTGATGCTAATATCAGGAACACTAATATAATTATGACTTGGCTTAAAGTATTCAATTATTTGACTTATATTATGAATTTCAAAACTAAGGAACTAGTTGTTGAAATCTATGTGGTCAGTGAATTTACATTATTATCCATGTATATATTATTATTTCAAGTTCATTATCTTCTATAATTTTTTATGATTGCCTATTTTTACCATAATATTTATGCCATGTTTATTCTATGATTTTATTAGTTTTATGATTTATCATACTGATTATTTGAGCACACCACTTATTATATTCTCCCTCCCAAGGTAATAAATAAAATTATTGTTCATGATTTGTATAATAGGATAACTTCTATGAAGATTTTATGTGTGATGATGTAGAATTATTACATATTAAGTCATTTCTTACACAGTGTGAATAAAATAATGTCTATTTTGTGGGATTTTATAGTTTATGCCTTTTTTTAATTCTCTAAATTTATAATCCAAAAATATTTTTGATATTTATTTCATGAAATATTATACTTATATATTTTAATACTGGGCTATTTATGTTTGGGAATCTATAGTTTGTATCGAGGCCTTTTTTTAAAGATTTTTTTTATAGCACTAAGCTCTGGAGTTTGGGTTCGGGGAACCACAATTGGATTAGATCAGGTTTTGATAACTTTGGATATTATGATGTTTTTTAAGGGTAATTTAAATATTTATAAGTTATTCTTGATCAATATTTAAATGGTATAGATAAAAATATAGATTATTTTTTGTATTATTATATATTTAATGGATTATGATAAGTTATATTTTTAAAAACCCATAAGGATAAGTCTAATGGATAAGTCTAATAATACAATAATATCCTAAAGTATTGGTAAGGAAGAGGTTTTTTATTTCTCCCAGAAATTATAATCATGTATTGATACAAAAAAGTTGATTTGACTGTGGCATAGAAGCACCTAGGGGTAATCACCACATAAAAATCCATTTGAAAATTGACTCACTCTTCATTATTGAGAACAATAAGTGATCATAAGATTTCATAGTTGGAAAAAAACTCTCATGTGATATTATTTGGGTAATAAAATTCTATTTATAAATTATATAGAGTATTTACATCCAAATTAATTTAGGTGATTATGCCAATAAGTACAAGATAAAATAACATTAAGCAATTCACATCGAATTTAAAATATAAAAGGATGAAAATATTGTGTAATTATAGAATATATTATTTCTTTGAGTTTTCATATTCAAATGATAATTTTCACTGTTTATATTGATAAATGTTTTATGTTTTAGTATTTTTTTGAAACAAGATAAAAAAGTGATGTTGAAAAATTTATGTACAAAAAAACCACTATGTGTTATACCCAAATAAGGGAGAATACATAAATGGTTTTGAATAATATTATATTCACATTATGGTTAAAATAAATACATTATTAGTCTTAATAATAGTTATTCCCATTATTGAGTTCTATTTATGGTAGTTAATATGATATTTTATAAATGTTAATAGGATTATGTGAAATGTATAATGATTTTTCTTCACTACTTATGCAATAAATGTTTTTAACAATATATTAAATGGTATCAATATGATTAAAAATTGATTTGATTACAAGATTATATTATAACTATTTAAAAACACATTATTGTAGTATGGATAACTCTAACATTAAAAACATATTTTATTTTTAGGTAATAATGTTTTAATTTATTTTGAAAAAAGTTTTTTAGATAGTATCGATGGATTTAAATTGATTATAAATTTAATTTAAAGGTTATCCACAATAGTTCTGGAGAATTTTATCTTAATTTTGGGACTATGATATATATTAATGGCTCCAAGACCATATAAACTAGTATGTAATACCATTTCAGTGTTAAAGATAGTAATAATTTCTTAAAGAATAATTTTTTTATTGTTGATTAATTTCTTAGGGATTTTTATGGTTTTTGGAATGGTATGTTTGGGAAAATGTATTATTATGGTATAAAAATTACTGAGCATATGGTTATAGAAATGATTAATTTTTTTAGGAAACATAAGAAACATAATATTTCTTAAGAGATTAGGATAGATTTAAAATTAAAAGTTATATCTCAAATGATAGATATGTTTACAATACACTTACCAAATTTCATCATTGGATGATAATTAAAACTATAAGGATTTATTTTATTTAATGTTGATATAATTTAACATCCTATGCTTTTAATATATGATTACTTTTAGATAATTCATATTTCTCAGTAGTTTTCTCTACACAAAAACACTAAAAGACCATTTTACTCTTAAAAATAGTTTTAGAAATTATTATAATGGTTACTTTTATTACCTATGAAATTAAATTTATATAACTAAAAAAACTAATAAGATCATTTTATTCTTAGAAGTTTTTTGTCAAAATATTGACTTTTATGTGACATAAATTTCTATTTCAAGAAGAATATTAATAATAGTGATAAAATATTATTTTCTAATAATTGGTTAATACTAATTTAATTGGTAAATGATAGGGAATATATATGATATTTGAAAATATTCTCAAAGAGTTATTTTCATCTAAATTTTTTTTCCATTATATATCATCTCTTAATATAAATGTTAAATTAAAAAAATTTAGTATTAAATTTCAAACATTTAAAATTATATCTTAATTTATCATAGTAATATTTTCATAATATTTATTTTTGGTATTTTTTAAAAATGATCGATTTCTTTATTGTATAGTGCAGTATACAATTTTTTACAAATAACATCGCTTTTAATAAACTATTAGTAAATGAGTATGAATTATAAATTCATCACAACTTTTCACAAGACAAAGTATTTATTATATAAGTGAATCTATGATTTTAAATATTTTATTTTTACAATTTGAAGACACACATTTTACATTTATAATGTGTGTTAAATATATAAAAAACTATTTTAATAAAATATTGGTTATTAACTTTAAAATTAATTTTTATCACTATTAGAAAATTAATATGGTAAAATGGATTTAAAATTTGGAATCATTTAATTCATATTATTTAATAAGAACCAATTTATTTTCAATAATAATGGATAACTTACTTTCATAAAATCTATCTCTCTCGGTAAAAATTAAAAAAGGATTAAAATGGGTTTAACCAAGATAGTGATCCCACAAAATGTTTAAAAAATGTTATAGAATTTTTCATTGAGTCCTTTCATTACATTATTCATACCTATATCAATTATATATATATTTTTAGATACTTTACTTGAGAGTTACTTCCCATTATTTGAAATGTTTTTAGTATTTTCAAAAATATCACCCCTTTTCACTAATAAAAGGACCACTTCTCTGCTCAATTTCCCCATTCAACAACCCCCATAGTTTATCAAAAAATCTACCAAAACATATCCTAACCATTATTATACACCATAAAGTGGTTTTTGTGTTATGAAATACCTTCTATCTGAGGATTAACCCACTTTTGAAAGGGGATAATCCTATAATAGAGGCAAAAATTTCTAATCGGTTGTTTCATATATATAATTATTTTGTTCAATTAATCTTCATAAAACTTCATTACACCATCATAAAATTATATAATCACTAAAATTTATATAATGGTATGTTATTATAATGATTTTAATAGCATTAACCACCATTACCTTTTCTATTTGAGAAAATGAAACCGCCAATCATGCATTTTGCAGATAGCCACCTCCATGATGCAACAAGTTTGATTTTCCTTATCCCCCATACAAGGATAGTCCTAATAGGTAATTTAATATATAATTATGATATTTATGAAAATAAAATTATATTTATAAATTATAAATCATATTACTCATTTTCCTATTTTATACAAAATAAAATCATCATCCATCAATATTTTTGGAGTACTGCCTCTATGGAATGGTTCATTTCAGTTTTTTGTTTCATCATCGCCTTACATGGAAAGTCATAAGCATGCTTTTAATAGATGAAAATAATTTTTATGATATCATCAAGGATATAATATGAAAAATTATAGAAATTATAAATGATGTGATCAAAAACTGTTCATTGTTAATTCAATATTTTAAAACATGAATACATAGTAGTAAATCTCTTTATTCATATTATGAAATATTTTTGTATCCATTACTTATTATTCTACTTCAATATTGTTATGGTATATAAAATTCATAAACTCAAAATAAGATCATTATATTTATATTGTATTGTTTTTACAATGAAACCTCCACATAATCACCCATTAATCAATGCATTCTAATGTTTGGGTTGGTTTAACCACCTACAATAAATACTATGAATTTATATCATGAATTTATAAGGTAAATTAATTACTTGTATAATATATAATAAATATGCAGATAATTATTATTTTTTGTTTTGGAATGGTAACATTTGTGTAATATCTCTATTTTTTCATGTAAATCATTGCAATATATCTAGGAATATTTTTAGAGCTAGGAGCTAAGACAATATGAGATTACAAGTCCTAGTGAGCCCAAAATTGATATTGGAAAAATAATAAATATATTAATACCATACATGCATAGTTTTCCAGAAATAGTGGAATAAATTCGATGTCAAGTCATGGGTTGAAAATATAAGACCATTAATGATATTTGGAATGTGGGATTAACCTAGGTGGGACATAATCGTTGTCTGCATCGAGAATTTGTTAAAACGTAATCATGGGAGAAAATAATAAAAAATTTATTATATTTCTTTACTTATTAAGTTATGATCCAGATACTAATTGTAACTATATATATTCCTTATTATAACCAAATTTCATTGTTAGCCTCATAATCCTAGAATTTGAGAGAGGAATCGATAGAGGATATTCACGGATGATCATCAACAAATTGATATTTAGCAATCAGTGCACCAATAGAACCTATGGATAAAATCAATGAAAATGGTCCAGAACTATTCTTAATCCATGATGAAATCAATATTGAGGTGTGAATTTTTTTTGTTTTATCCCAATTTATTATCCCTAGATTTACGAAAATCAAATCAATTAAAAATTTGGTTTTTGGGTTAACCATTTTGGGTGTACTAGTTTATCCTTTGGGATTTATCAATTTATATTTTGGATTAATTATATATATGTATATATCAATAATTAATATGTAAAAAAATAAATTCCAACATTATCAAGGTTCATTCCTCATGTTTTTATTTTTTGGATTTATTCACTAATTCATATTGTGTTCATCCTCAGTGTTTCATTTGACCAGAGGTTTAAAAAATTCCTGGTAATCAATCATTGCACACCTGTTATTAGGCTTAATATATTGATACAATATTTGGGATCAATCATGGAAATATTATTGGGCTATAAAATTGAAGATGATGATTCATCACTGAATCAGAGATGTTCATGTAAGGATGTGGGTGTATGATGAAGTTGTGGATACTGGGGGAGATTCCCAATGAATCAGATTTCAGAATCAAGTGATCAGTGATAAAAATCCAAAAATCCCATAGATCCATGATTTATTGGTGTTATTTTTACTTGACACAACTGAATATAGTGATCTTGTAGAGAGCCACAAGATTAAAAAAATGTTGATATACATGATAATTAATCCAGAGATACATACCATGTGGGTCCTTGGATACAGTATTTGGGTATCATCCAAGAATAATGGACCACATTCCATGTGACACATGTCATACACCATGTAACCCAACCTAGAGACCCACCATGTACCATTGAGCACACATTCACAATCTGAGAAAGTTGGATAAGATATATACTTGGACCCACCCACAGGACACAGGTTGATCCATGTACAATGACATTTCCAAGAACATAGCCATGGACCGAGGTAGAAAAACATTGCTAGGTGTACATGGGACTATCATGGAGTACACTATGTAAAGTACCCAACCCCAGTATCCTAGATTTGGTGGTCACTTAATTACATTGTAAAAACATACAAGGAATCAAATCCTAAAGGACATATTAGTTTACTAGTCTTGGTAAACAAAAAATAAACATTAAAGTCACATTATATTTTAAAGCATAAATTACACAAATAATATTCTTTGATCATTCCATTGTTCCCAATAGTTAATCCTTGCATATCATTTACAAAATACTTCCTCATATCCTAGGGGAAAATGAAAACTAAGAAATGAATGAGATAAAATTCTCAGTATGGGTAAACATATAGAGGAAGCTATGAATAAATAATTAATAAACAATATGGAATGGTAAATAACAAAAACAAATTTCATTTATTCAATAAATTGTGTATGATATGAAAGGAATAAAATATGATCAAATAAATCCAAACTAATAAGTCACATGATAAACAAACATAACTATAATTGAATAATCAATTGAAATATCGATAACTAATTTCATAATGATAGAATACATAATTTTGTACATTTTAATCAAAATTTAAAGGATTCATTCTAATACATTTAATACATTAGAGGTTTCCTTCCTACAATCTAATATTATGAGGGCTTCATGCCAGTAATCTAATATATGGGTATGGCCTTGGTCAATACCATATCTTGTTTCTCTTGTAATACTTATTAATGCATTGAGATGATATAGTGGGCCTTACCATCATTTACTAAGTCCAATTACTTACTCATATAGTTAACTAATACAACTAAATCAACATTCCTTAATAAAAACAATTATTTTTCATATTGTAAGAACTTTTCATATGGGATATCAATACTTCCCCAGTCAAACTGATCATAAATCATACAAAAAACATTTATGAATGGTATCATTAGAGAAAATCCTCCATAAATGATTCAAAAATTGATATTTACATATATTAAAATACTTTAAACATATTATTGGAATAATTATTAGGGAAAATACCCGTTTATTTGAAAATAATTTTTAAAATCTAAAAAATATACACATAATAATGTAATCATTTTCATTGAAAGTATACTTGTAACATTTAATAGTCATATTAAAAATTTTAACTTCACTTGATGATGGGAAATTCTTTACATGCCATATAATTTATAAAAAAATATTTTCACACCTTACCAAGAAGATTAAAATGTGCCTTGTTTAGAAAATAATGGAAATATTTCATTTTAAAAAAAATTATAAAGTAAAAAGGGGGAAAATCACATTAAATGATGATGTTGGATTAGTAAATTAATTTTTTAAAATATATTTTTCTTAAAAAGGTAATGGAAGAGAAATATTCCCCATAATTGAATTAAACTTAAACAGTATCAAATAATGATGAAATTGTGAAATAAACACTTACCACATTTTAATTAGTTGAATTATATTCCACATGAATCAATATCATCTAATAAAACATTAAATACAATTATAATTAATAAATTTATGATATATAATTTAAAAGAGTAGTTATATACACCTAATAAAAAAATATTGGCGTATAACATCAAAATGAGGCTCAAGGAATAAAAATTGAAAAGATCCCCCTTACAAAGATCATATCATTGAAGTGCGTGTTAATAAAATTAATTAATTATTTTTATCCTATGTAAATTGATACAAAACAAGATTTTATATATCATAAACTAATCAAAATTCATTTCACACATAATCTTAGCAAGGCATAATAAATGAAGTATATGTTCAACTTAATGAATGGAAATTTCGTTATGAAATCACTTACCCTATGGTATCCCTTGATTAAACATGATTTAAATTTATGTATAATGGTTTATAGAATCTTATTAATTTATACTAGAATCATATTCATACTTTCTATATGATATATGATTCTCTTATATTATCTTATCACACATTTTCCAAGATAATTTTGTTATTAACCTTACTTCGAGTGTTAACTAGTTCATTTTCCTATGATTTTTTTCATATATGACCACCTTTTGTGCATGGGCTACATATCAATAATATTCGAAACTATATTAAAATCATGTATTTAATATTTATTCAATATATATTTATATATTTATTTATAACCAATATTGAATGTTGATTATGGAAAATAAAAAACATCGTGTCATGAATATGGGAGGCATTACATGTGCACGAGCGACAATATTGTTCCCCTAATGAGTGAAATTATAATGAATTGGATGATATTTTAATTTTAAATAATAAATATTATCTGACAATAAAAATATATATCCATTATTTATATCATTATAACCATCCTTGTATAGTGGTGATGAAAAAAACTACATTGATATGTAGATACGATATGTCGTATGTACGCATGTGCGGTGCTTTCATTTTTCATTGGATGAATACAAGGTAGAATATCGTTTTTCATAATGATAATAATATCTTTGAATATATATGGCACTTAAGTTATTATTTTATTCTTTAAAAACACATGAATAAGATGTATAAGAAGAAATAAATTCGATAAAAACGATTACCTTTCGTTGGGGGACTTCCATTTGATTTCCTCTAAAGGGACATATAAATTGTATTATGGGGAGAATATCACCTCCATCACTTTGAAAAATAAGTTGGGGAAGAAAATTGGTAGGTTCTTTTCAATCTAGATGTCTTTAATTGGTACATATAAGTGATGGAAGCGGTGCCCTTTTATAATTGAAGTATGGGGTACATTTGGATTTTCTCAAACTATTAAAATATAATAAAGAAATTATAGAGCCAAATGCATACAAATATATTTTTAAATGAACATGGGTTGAAATTTTTGACCATATAACATAATATTTGTTATTATTTAAAAATTTTATATTTTTTAAATAATTTAATAATATATTGTATTCATTGGATATTATTTTTTCAATTTTGACACTATTAATTACGTTGACTTTAATATTATCAATAAAACAAGATAACATTGAAATTTTTTTAGTACATACATAATATGTAAAGGTAATCTAGAAATTTTTGTATGATTTTAATTAGCTCAATTTGTATTTATTTCAATATTTTTAATATCGTTTATTTAATTTTAACATTAATTAAATAATTACTATATCAGTATTGTCAAAGAATTTAAGGAAATTATTTATTCATAAGAAATTAAAATTTAATTATCATGATGAAGATAATTCCTTTATTTTTCAAAATTTTATTTATAGAATAATATAACATCTTAATAACACCATATTAAAAAATTTATTGTTATTAAAATCATGAATGTGACATCATTGACTTTTCATTGAATAAAATATTATAAGGTTCATAATCACATCCTAATCAAAAAAATTGTCATATATGCGAAAATTGAATACTTATGGACGAAAATTAATCATCCAATAAAATTTGTAAAACCATTATATTTGTTTTATAGTCCTTATAACTTTATTATTAACCTGTATTGCCCCATTTCTCCTTTATCGTGGTAACAAAAATTACCAAGTTTACTATTCATATTGGCCAAAAATAAAATGGACATACGTAATAATTTTTGTAAGTTTTACATAAAAATATAGAATCTATTTTTCAAAAATTAATGCATATTAATTTTAGAAATTTAACTAAAAATTAATATCGCAAAATGAAAAAAATAATTTTCGTCAAAAAGGCATCTTTAAAACCCAAAAATGCACTTCTTCCAAAATAAGGTATGAGTTTTATTAAAATGTAATTAATTAAGTTATTAATAATAATATATTGATTAATTCACTTTTATATTAAATTAAAATCATATAGATGGCCTTTTAATAGAAATAAAATGACAGTTTTATTAAAAATGATATTTTTCACAATTCAATAAAAAATCAAACATTTTTATAAATCTCCAAAAAATTAACAACAATATAATTTTAATATTATCATTTAAAAAGTTATATTATGCATATAAAATATATTTTATATAAGTTTCATTAATTTATTATAATATTTTCTCAAAAAAATTAAAGAATCCCACTTTTGATGGAAAACATATTTTTGAAGAATAAATGAATTTACTAAATATTAAGTGATTATTCAAAAAATAATAATTAATATTTTAACAATGATAAAGACAATAATATATTCCATAACGTGTTTAATTCATTACTAACTTTTTAGAAACAAGGATACAACGATCACAAAACAATATTTCACTGTTTGTTTAAGTTAAGTGTTGTGGGTAATGTAAGCAATATAAGTGGTTAAATTTAATAAAAAAAGATATATACTATAAAATATTTGGGTTTTATATTCTATCCTCTTTTAATAAATTTTTTCCTCAAATTATTAAATTTCACTTAAAAAAATTAATGGTTTATAGTTGAAAATTCCATTGTGGGAAACCCTCATCATAAAAAGGGTTAATAAAACTTCATCTTATAATGTGGGAAAGGAAAATGAGAAGGCTACCACAAAAATAGGATTCAAAATATTATATCATTAGTAGGAAGTGAAAATATTGACAATGGATGAAAAATCTAACTACCATGGTTTGATGGAGAGTTATAGAAAACATGGTCATGAGAAAGTTAACCCTCACAAAATCATTAATTTGTGATCGGTTAAATTCCTTTTATTTCCTAGAAATAAAAGTAATCAGATAATATTTTAGACCCAAAATAATGTTCCTAGAGTTGGGAGATTCTTTTACTATCATGATAAATCACTTTAGAAAATAAAATTACTTTATTTCATTCCATATCATAAGAATAATCTCATCCTTTGGATTTTATTCGATCTATTTCGACTGCATTACATGCACCTAGAAATAGATATTCAAGGAAATTTTTTATTCCACAATTACTTTTATCAAAATATCCATAATTCATTCTTTCACAATTGATATATTTAAAAAAACTAAAATTTATAACTCATGGTATCTAATATAATAAATCATAATTTGAACTTGAATAATAATATCCAATTTTCAACTTACTTCATTTCATAAGTATTTAACCATATGAGTCATCTAAAATAGAACTATTCAAATTTATAGTCCAATAATTTAAATAAAAGTTCACTGAATTTTCAAAATCAACTTGAAATTATATTCTACAAAAAAAATATAACCCTCTTTGTCACATTCCAAATATATAAATATAATGATCAACATAAAACCTTAATGAAAAAAATAATGCTTCCCAAAATAAAATTTCTTTTGTGGAATATATTACTTAAATCCAAAAATGATATTAACTTAATAAAGAATAAAGTAACCTTATTTTACTATAAGTTATTAATCCGTTCCATGGTAGTCATTACTATTCAATTTACTTTATCTATATTAATTACTTCTTTATCTTAAAATCATTATATCCAAACCAGGAAACCATTAAGTGTTATCTTTCCCTTAATAATGTGTTTTTAAAAAGGTCAAAATTCCACCGAATCACATTTTATTTTCATTGGTACCATTCAACCCATGCTCTCATATCCCTATAGAAAAATTACTGAAGTAAAATCCTTATACATTTCATATTTTTTATTACATGAATTTATTGATAAATATTTTTTATAGAAAAATTCATTAATCCAAACAAAATAAAATTATTCATTTCACCTTGCTTTTGATAATTCCATATACATGACCTTTATTCCTAATATTACTCTGAGGTATTTTACTTTTTCTCTTGAAAAATTTATTTTTATAGTGTCATATTTTCTAATAGTTGAAGCGTTATACAATTGAAAATTTTTTAGTTCCCTGAAAAAAAATAATGATGCCATATCTCTTCACACTTGTAGTAAAATCCCATTCCTTGGTTTTTCTCACTACAAATATCACATGTGGGAAAATAATTCATTCCCTTCATCCCTTTCTACTTCTTTTTCATTATTGTCCCCTTCTTCTCTTATATCCCTTTAAATACATAATAATTAAATAATACTTTAACTATATTTTTAGAACATGATATTCTGTCCTCATATGATGAGAATTTTCAGGAAACTAGTTCCCTTCAAAAAATTGTTTTGAGATCATCAAAGTGATATTCATTACTAAATTTTGGATTATTTTTGTTCAATAAATTCCCATACCTTCTTTAAAGAAACATTTATAAATGATGGAATGGAATAGATTATATCAAAACATTATGAAAAATAACATATGTTCCCAAAATGTGTGAAATAATTAACATATGATAATATCCTAATCATAAAAATGGTTTATTTTTGGATATCAGAATTTCCAATTTTTTTATAATGGTTTGAAATGAAAATGTGAATTATCCTGAGCATATTCCTAGATATTTTCAAACCTAAGGCCCAATAATTCCCTCTATTGTGTACCAAGTGAGGATTGATTCTATCATAATATTCCCTTTTTTGTGTTATTACCCCTAGGTACCCATGTACTAGAACCATGTCCACATGTAGTATCTAGTTAGGGATGTATTTTCTTTGAAAACAACATAATCTATTCCCTAAAGAAATTCATTACATTATGGATATACATAACATCAAATTCTATCGTAGGGTTATATTATCTAATCGATGTTTTCCAAAATATAGTTCCCAATGTTTCTATTAAAATTTTTCTGATACCAACTGTAAACACACTAACCCCAATAGCACAGAGTCGATGGTTAATTTAATAAATTATAAAAATATACAAGTAATAATATCTAAAATGACCGAATATTTTTGTAGCCTTGGTTAAAATAATCCATACAATAAATTCACATTATATTTTAAAGTATAAAATACCCAATGAATTTTCATTTAGCATAAAATTATTCCCCTTTCTGTACACCTGCATTACTTTCAAAAACGATGTCCTCATATCTTGGGGAAAAATAAAACATAATAAAGTTGTGATATGAAATCCTTCATAAGGGTAATCATTTAGTGTAAGATATAAATAAATAGGGCCCAAACAATTTTACCTAGTAAATAACTAATGCTCATGCAATTTAATCAATTACATGAGAATATTATGGGAGGAATAAAATATGATCAAATAATCCCTTATAAAAATTAACATGTTAATGAAAATTAAAAATGGATATTCTACTCACTGAATAATAACATGAAATATCAAAAACTAAAATCTTAGTAATGGAATAAATAATTTTGGTCATCTGAAACATATAGTCGAGGCTTCATTCTAAGACATCTAATAGTATCAATACATTATTCTAAAAACCCGATAAATGGGTAATCGCACATCCAAAACCATATCTTGTTTGTCTCAAGAGAACTTTGAGTTCATCAAGGGGGTATAGTTTGTCCCACCCATCTCCTAAAAATTCCAATTTATTCATCATATGGTTAAATAATACAATTGTATCAACATGCCTTAACAAAATCAATAACTTCCCATATTGGAAAAAATAGTCATATGAAATATCAATACTTCCCCATTCAAATCTATAATAAACCATCCAACAAAGTATGATTAATGGTATAATTATTTTAAATCCTCAACATAAGATTCATCTAAGGATATCAATATTGATGAAAATAATTTAAAAAGGTTTTTGAATATTTCTTGAGGAAAGTGCCTTTTTAATTAGAAATATTTTTTAAAATATAAAAATTGTGCATGTAATAAAGAAATAATTTTCCTTTAAAGAAAACTTATAAATAGATAAATTTATATTCAAATATTTTAGTTGACATGATAGTGGGAAATTCTTTTCATGTCATATAATTTAAAAACATTCTTTTTACACTTTCATAAGAAAAGTCATCAAATACAGTGTTCGGAAATATACCGAAATATTAATTTTCAAAATATTTTCAATAATTTAAAAAGGGGATAAAAAGGAATTTAAAAAATAATTTTTGAATATTAAAATCATTTATGAAATTTTTTTATAAAAAAATCACTTGATAGAGATATATTCTCAAGTATTGATATAGAATTAAATAATCTCAAATAATGATGAGATTATGAAATAAAAAATTACCACATTGGAATCAGTTGAATCGTATTCGACAAGAATGAATAAAATTTATAAAAATTATAAATATCATGAAAATAATAAAACATAATGATATATTTTGTCAAAGGGAAATTATATACAATTCATAAAAGAATATATGTGCATAACATCAAAAGGTGGCTCAATTAAAGAACATTGAGATGAAGTCCCTTATAAAGATCATATCACTGAAGTAATCATTCATAAAATAAATATATTATGTTTATTTATAGTAAATACACATAAGACAACTGTAAAAACATTGTAAGGTAATGAAAAGTCATTTCACTCATATTATTAGCATGATACAATTAATGAAGTGTATGTTTCAGCCGATGAATTGAAATTGAGTTAAGAAATATTTTACCTTGCACTATCCTTTAATTTAATGTGGTTTAAATTCCTGTATAATTGTTTAAGTAATTTTTTTTATTTTATATGAGAACCATATTCATATGTATGGTATCATATATGATCCACTTGTATCATATTACCATTTATTGTTTAATGCTATTTCATTATTACCCTTTTTTGAGCGTTAACATATTCATTTTCCTATGGATGTTTTATCATGTAAATCCATGTGTTTTTAATATGATATATATTTATTATACCCATAATGAAATTATGGTCATTTATTTCATATTTATTCATTATGTATATATATAAATTGAACCCATATTAAATTGACTTGTGTCGTGGTGAGGGTAGGCTGTATGTACACACAAAGATTAATATCATTAAATTAATAAGTCAAATTCTAAGAAAGTGAGACATAAATTAGTTTTATAGATTAAATATCATGTTACAATTCTCATATATATACATTATATCTATCATTATGACCATTCTTGTAATGTGGTGATGATGATATAATGACATTGTTATGTGGAGTTTGTGGGCCTTACGAACACAAGTGTGGCACCTTCATTTTCTATAGTATGGATAAAAGGTAGAATATTGTTATTTAACAATAATAATATAATATCAGTATATATATTATAATGAATTTATTATTTTAGGATGGAAACAACATGTTAATATAAATTATAATAATAAATAAATTTGATATAATGATTACTACTTCTTCGATGGACTTCCTTTAGATTTATTCTTAAGGGAATTAAGGTTGGACTTTCGAGGAGACTAGAACCTACATAACATGTTTATTGATGCTATAAAGGGATAACATTAGGGTTTGGTAGAGTTTTATATCCCAAATTGTTTTAAGGAAATGAAGGAAGGGGTTCCCATTTACAATTGAATTGAGGGGGCCTTTTTGAATTTCCCAAAATATTAAAATATAACAAATCTATTATATCTGAAAATGAATCCAAATACATTTTAAATTAACATGGAATTAATCTATTGAGAAAAATTTAACTAATTTTTTATTATTTAATATTTTTATGATTTTTAAATTATTTAATAAATTTTTTTATTCCTAAGATATCATTATTTTTAATTTTGACATTATTCATTACATTGACTTCAATAAAATCAATTCAATAAGTTAACATCAAAACAAATATTTTAATACATAAATTATATATATAATTCATATATAAAATTTATTTATGTAATTAATTATCTAAAATTGTATTTATTTTAATATTTTTAAAAACATTTATTTGATTTCTATATTTATTAGATTATTATTTCGTCAGTGCTGTCCAATAATCCTATATAATTATTTATCCATTAAAAGATAAAAATAAATTACCATGACTAAAATAATTTATTTTTATATTAAAATAATATTTATAGTTTAATATATCTTCTAGATGACACCATATTGAAAATTTTATAGTTTTTAAAATCATGAATTTGATATCTTTGACTTTTCATAAAATAAAATATTATAAGGTTTGTAAAAACATCATAATAGAAAAAAGTGGTTATATATATATCCAAAAAATGAATACTTATAGAATAAATTAATCTTCCAATAAAATTGGGATATGTTTTGGGTCACTTTATATTCCTTATCTTTTTATTTTTAACCTGTATTACATAATTCACCATTTACCGTGGTAACAAAAATTACCAATGTTACCCTTCATATTGGTCAGAAATGAAAGGAACCAACGTAATAAAATTTCAAATTATAAATCCAAAAATGGAATCCATTTTTAAAAATTCAAAACAATAAAATTTCATAATTTAATTTAAAATTAATCCCATAAAACATAATCAAAATCAATTTTCTTGAAAACATCTATTTTTATACCAAAAAATGTACTAATACCAAAATAAGGTATAAGGGTTATTAGAATGTAATTAAGGAAATTATAACTAAATAAATATTACTTATGTTACATTTATATCAAATTAAAATAATAATGATACTTTTTCATAAAAATAAAAGAAAGTTTTATAAAAATCAATATTGTTCACTATTCACAAGAAAATCAATCTTTTCATTAATGTCCCAAACTTTTACCACAAGATAATATTAAATTTACTATTTAAAATATCATATTATTATTAAAAAATAAATTTATATAATTTATATAAATATTTTTTTTATATTTTCTAATAAAAAAGAACGAAAAACAATTTTGAAGAAAACAAATTTTTGAGGAATAATTGACTTTGTTAAAATTAAATGATTTTTTAGAAAAATATTAATTAATATAAAAATATGAGTTGTAAAATTATATATCTCATAATATGGTTTATTAATTCATACAATTTTAGCATCTATTTTATAATGGTCACATAAAAATATTTCATTATTTTTTTAATCTAGTTGTTGCGTGCAATGAAATCTATAGAAGAGATTGAATTTAATTAAAAAGAGACATAACCAAAAAATATTATATTGTTACATTCTCACCAAATTCAATAAATTATGTCCTTTCAATTTCTAAATTTACTTAAAAAAATTAAATATTGATAGTTGAAAATTGTTTTATGGGAAACCCACATCGTAAAAAGGGTTAATAAAACATTCGCTTAAAAATAGGGAGAGGAATATGTAAAGGTAAAAACAAAGCTAAGATTTTTAATAAACGATAAATAATGGAATGTAAAAATATGGACATATATATAAATACAATGATAAGTTCTGATTGAGATTGATATAAAACATGGTCATTATAAAGTCAACTATCACAAAATAATAAATTTGTGATCAGTAAAAAGACCCTTGATTTCACAGAAAAAGTAGTATATGGATAAAGTTTTTGTTCCAAATTCCTCTTCTTAGAGTTGATGAATTATTTTAATATCCACATATATCACATTATATAATAAACTTATTTTATTTAATTTTATTTCATAATAATAATCCCATACTTTCGTTGTGTTGTAATCCCTTTCCACATCATTTCATACACCTTTAAGTGGATATTCAATAAAAAAATTTATACTTGAAACACTTATATAAATAAATGTTGTATTAATTCAATTATCCTTTAATTATTTACCAAAATTTAAATTTTTATCACATGGTATGTAATATTACAAATCATAGTTTAACTGAAAACAAAAATTCCAAAAGTTCAAAGAAATCCCTTTTATGTGTATTTAAACTTAAGACTCATCCAAAATACATCTTCCCAAATTCACAATCATGAAATTTAGATGAAATTTCAATAAATTTAAAAAATAAATATGACATTAGATTCTCTTAAAACCATAATTTATCTCTTCTTTTAACATAACTAATATAGGAATCATACGATCCCCTTAAAACTTCATAGAATAAAATAATTCTTTCACAAATAAAATATTTGGCAATTGAATGTATTCCTTAAATCCCAAAATGTTATTAAGTCAATCAATAAAGAAAAAACCCACTTTGTAAAAAACAATTAATTTTTTCCATAGCAGTCAATACTATTCTATTTTCTTTATCCAAATAAATCCTATTTTCTACCTGAGATCATTATATCTTCTTTAGGAAAATATTAAGGTCTATCATTACTACAGTCATATATTCTAAAAAAGATTAACTATCAACTAAAGAAATTTTCCTTATAATTTTCACAATTCAATTTATGCCCTCAAATCCTTAAATAACAAGTATTAAAGTACAATTGTTATACATGTGGTTATTCCTATAACCTAGTTTCCATTGGTAAAATACTCTTATAGCATAATTCTTGCTTCAAAACACATGAAAATTAATCACTTCACATTTCATGTGGTAATATCATATACATGACCTTGATTCCTAAGATTATTCAGAGGTATATTCTTTTGACGCTTGAGACATTGATTTTTGTTGAGTCTCATTTCCTTATAGTTGAATAATTGTGCGTTGGAAGCAAGTTTCTAACCCTTTCAACCAAACCCATTGTTTTATTTCTGTCAACACTTGTAGTAAAATCTCATTCCTTTTAAGAAAGTATTGGTGTGTTTATTTCATCAATTATCACATGTGGAAAAATTCTTCTCTCCCTTCTTCCATTTACTTGTTATTTTATCTTTCATCCCCAAATTCTATTTTTTCCCTTGAAATACATAATCCTTATAAAACTATTTATCTTCTTTTTTGGAACATGATACAATGTCCTCATATGATGAAAATTTTTTGTATACTAGTTTACATCTAAGAATTACCATAAGATATTTAAGGAGATAATTATTCTTACTTTTTGGATTATATTTATTTATGAGGTTCTCTTTCCTTCTTCTAGGTACCATATCGAAATGATGTCATACACTACATTAGGTCATTAATTAGAAAAACTTAACATATAATCCCAAAATGAGTGAAATATTTAACATAAGCTAATATCATAATAATAATCATGGTTTATTTGTGGGTATATCTATTTTAAATTCCTTTATAATTGTCTAAAAATAAAATTTGAATTATCATAATCATATTACCCAATAGTTTCAAACCAGGTGTTATGTAAGACCCATTGTTGTGCACCAGAAGATTATCAAGTCTAACCCAATGATCGCTTTTTTGAATTATTACCCCGAAGTACCTATGTACCAGAATCGTGACCAGTTATAGTATCTCTATAGGGATGTATTTCTAGGAAAATACATATAATCCATTCATCACAAAAAATTTAGTATTTTCTTCTATACTTATTATAAAATAATATATTAGGGTTATTTTCCCTAATATATGTTTTCCTAAATCTAGTTCCCCATGTTTCTACTAAACATAATCTGATACCAACTACAAATACCCGGACTTTAGTAACCCAGAGTCATTTGATATGTTTTTAAATTGGCATTATATACCCGAAATCAAATCCCAAATGACTGAATAGTTTATTAGTAATCGTAAAATATAAACATACAGGAAATTAACATTACATTTTAAAACATAAAATATAAAAATAATTTTCTTCGAGTGTTCCATTATTCCCCATAGTGTATCAATATATATCATTCCCAAAATACTTCCTAATATTATGGGGAGAAATGGAACATATGAAATGGGTGAGGTCATATTTTTAGTAAGGGTAAGCATATAATTGAAGCTATGCATAAATAAATAACAAATGATATTTCATGGTAAATAAAAAAATTACATTCCATTTCATCAATAAAAATAGAATAATATGGAGAAACAGAATATGGTCAAATAATTCTATATAAATAATCACATGAAAATGAATCATAACTTTTGATATCCTAGTAATATAATAACCACTTTAAATATCAATAATTTAATTCATAATAATGGAATACATAATTTTGGACATCCAAGACATGCCATTGAGGATTCATGCCAAGAAATCTTATACTATTGAATCTTTGTTCCAATAATATAATAAATGGGTAAGGCGTTAGCCAAAGCAAGATATTGTTTGTTTCATGAGACCTATTGATGCATCAAGGGGCTATAACTGGCCTCATCCATCACTTACTAATTCGAATGCATTCCTTATTTATTTATATAATACAACTATATCAGTATGCCATAAAAATCAATAATTGTATATATTAGAGTAACTAGTTATAAAAAATATCAATAATTCCCTAGTAAAAATAATAATAAATAAACCAATGAAATATGATTAATGGTATCATTATAGTAAATATCCATATAAGATTCAACAAAATAATTTGGCGTAGTTGAAAATACATTAAAGATATTATTAGAATATTTTTGGAGAAAATGAAACTTTTTATTTGAAAATAAATTTTAAAATATAAAAAATGTGCACGTAATAATGAAATAATTTTTATTAAAATTAGCCTTGTAAAGATGTCAATTAATCTTAAAATTATTATGTTTAAATTATAGTGGTAAATGTTTTTCAAACCGTATATGTAAAATAATATTCTCTACACATTTTCATAAGAAAAGAAAAAATGTACCCTCTTTGGAAAATGGTGAAAACATTTCTTTTAAAAAAATTTAAGAAGTTGATAAGGTGTAAAAAATAATTTAAAATATCTTTTGGGAATAGAAAAATATTTTTTAAAAGAAATGGATATGGAGGAGAAATATTCTCCCTGAGATACTTAAACATAAAAAATCTTGAATAATGATGAGATTGTGAAATAAATACTTACCAATTTATGATCTGTTGAATCTTATTAACAATGAATGAATAAATTTTTACAAAACATTAATTTTTTTGGGATAATTAATTTCAGGATATATCATGTCAAAGGGCGGTTATATACACTTCATAAAACAATATAGGTGAATAACATCACATTGTTCCTCAATGAAATTAAATTAAGATAAAGTCCATTACAAAGATCATATCATTAAATTTAGTTTTAATAAAATTTATTGATTATGTCTCTATGCTATAAAAATTCATAAAACAAGTGTAAATACATCCTATGGTAATTTAAATTCATTTCACTTGTAGTCTTAGCATGAAAAAATCAATGAAGTTTAATTTTAACCTAATGAAGGGAAATTGAGTTATGATATCCCTTAACTTGTCCTTTCCTTTAATTGGACATGATTTAACTTCCTGTATAATAGTTTACATAGTGTTATTATTTTTTTCCCAAACCATATTAATATTAATGATATCATACATGATTTTATTATATCTTCTTATAACCCATTTATTAATAATATTTTTTTATTACCACTATTTCTGGTGTTAAGTGCTTCATTTTTATTTCTATATTATTTATTTTATGTACTAGATTTATGAATTGAATATAGTTACCTCATATTTATAATGAAATTGATATAATATATTTAATTTCTATTCATTATATATATATAACCAATATTGAATGCAAAACATGGAAAATAAGTCACACAACATTGTGGTAATTGTAGGTCGTACGTATGCACGAGAAATGATATCATTCCATTAATGGATGAAATAGTATGGAAGTGGGTGATATTTTAATTTTAAATAATAAATATGATGTCATAATTAACATATATATCCATTATTTCCATCATTATAACCATACTTTTGAAGTGGTGATGAAAATTATATTACAACACTACACAGAGATGGTTAGTTGTACGTACGCACGTGTAGTGCGTTTATTTTTCATTGAATAGATAAAAGGGAGAATATTGTTGTTTCACAATCATAATACCATATTAGAATATAGATGATACTCTACTTATTATTTTAGGATTAAAGTAACTCATGATGAGGATATATAAGAATAAATGAATTGGATAATAATGATTACCTCCTCTTTTGGGAACTTCCATAAGATTTTTTATTATTGGACTTATGGTCAGTATTTTTCTTAAACTAGAACCTAGATTACATGGATAAAAAATTTGGGAAGGGAAATTGATTGGGTTTGGTTGATCTCGGAGGTTGAATGTTGTATAGAGAACTAAAGAAAGGCGTTCCCTTTATAATTGAAGTGAGGGGTACTTTTGAAATTTTTCAAAATATTAAAATATAATAAGGCTATTATTGAGACAAATGTATCCAAATACATTTTAAATTTATATGGGGTAAAATTTTTTTTGATATATTATTTCAATTGTGATAATTTAATTTTTTTAAAGTTTTGAAATAATTTAATAAAATATTATACTTCAAAAACACCATTATTTTCAGTTTTGACATGATTATTTACATTGAAATTAAAAAATACATTAAAACATATGATTTAGAAAAAAAATATTTTAATAAATCCATAATACGTCAATTGTATCAATAAAATTCATGTATAACCTTAATTGTCTCATACTCTATTTATTTTAATATTTTTAATATCATTTATTTGATTTTTCTCTTATTTAATTAATTACTGCATCAGTGTTGTGAAAGAATTTAGGGTAATTATTTATTAAAATAAATTAAAAATAAGTTACCATGTTGAATATAATTCATTTATATTTAAAAATACTTTTTTTAATATTTCTTCTAGATGAACCCATATTAAAATTTTAATAGTTATTAAAATCATGAATGTGAGACCATTAAATTTTCATTAAATAAAATATTATAAGGGTCATAATCACTTTATAATAGAATAAAATGGTCATATATCTGAATATTGGATAGTTATTGAAGAAAAGTACTCAACCCATAAAACTAAGGTCGGTGAAGGGTTCATTTTCAAGTCCCTATAATATAATTATCAGACTATACTACCTAATTTTCCCTATTCTGTGGTAATGAAAATTACCAATGTTACTATTCTTATTGTCTAGAAATAAAAGGTACCCACATAATAAATTTTTAACTTCAGAAAAAAATATGGAATCCAATTTTTAAAATGAAAAATAGAGAAATTTTAAAATTTAATTTAAAATAGAGCCCGTAAAACATAATGAAAAATAGTTTTCTAAAAAAATTCATTTTTAAGTCTAAAAATATACTTATTCCAAAATAAGGTATAAAGGTGACTCAAATGTAAATTATTAAATAATAAATATCTAAATAGTACATATGTAACTTTTAGATCAAATTAAAATCATGAATATACTTTTTAATATATATAGGATGACAGTTTTATAGAAATTGGTATTTTTTACTATTCATAGGAAAGTCAATATTTTCATAAAATTCCCAATAATTAGATATAATATAATTTTCCTATTATGATTTAAAAAATTTTATTATTATTATAAAATTTATTTTATAGAAGTTTCATAAATTATTCATAATATTTACTTATAAAAATAAATAAAATCATTTTTAAAGAAAATGTATTTTTGATGAATAAATGTGTTTAGTAATAATTAAGTGATTATTTCAAAATAATTAATTAGTTTATTAAAAACGAGTTATAATATTATATATATATATATATATAAAGATATTTTTAATTTATTCCAACCATTTAGGAAGATAGGTTATAAAAATCACATAAAAATATTTTATTGACCAATTAAACCTTGTATTTTGTGAAACATAACCTATCGAAGTGATATAATTTTTTTTAGAATTATAAATACATTAAAATCATTGTGTTTTACACACCATCATGGGATGAAGCACATGGGTGGACCCAGGACTGGTAAGAAACATCATGTACTACTAGTACATATTGTATACATTTCCAAGAGATTTATGGAGCCCTTTTTCTCTTCAAGTATGAAAAGTTTCTTTATGTTGTGTTCCATTGATTGAGTACCTTAGGGTATAGTATGGTATTAATTTCTGAACATATAATTATGATCCCCTATAATTGAATTATTTTTGGTTGAATTTTTTGGAATCCCCTATGTCCATGGTACAGTCCTTTATCATCATATTTCATTAGTGGGGTTCTGGAAATTGGATGGATCAACTTTACCCAAGCATCAATACCCTATATAGAGGGTTAATATTGATTGGGTACTTTATATACCCCATAACTCTCAGTGTAATCATCAACAATTTATCAGTCACTAAAAACTTCCAAAATATTATTCTATTTTGTGTGACCTAACAAGAACGACATCTAAAATATATGCAATTCATTCTATCAGACCCACAAAGTGATTTATCATAGGAAATTTTTACTATGGAATCTAGAAACAAATATCAGGCTGATAATGTGTCTGTAACCATACATTGAAACTTAGTGTAATCCATGATTATATATTTATGTTCCAATTATATTTATCATATAACGTTGGCTTGAACTTGTGATGAGATGACTATTACTATCTTGATGAATATGTTTGATTTTTTCATGGTGTTATATTGGGTATTGTTATAATCACCCTTTCATGATAATTTACCACACATGGAATGTCTTATTTAGATTTCACAATGTTCGATGGGTTTCTTGGTAGACCAATATAATATGAATATTAAATTAGGGTAGTCAACCAGCTGCTCATATAATGTGTCATATTTCACTATAGACACCTTATTCTAGTATGTTTTACTTATATAAAAATTATTTGGGATTATATTTTTGGCACTTTTTTCATTCTTGTTTTAATGTCATTCAATGATTTTGGGATTTTGATTTCTTCGTGTAGTAATATAATTTTAATTTACTTTTCTTCATTGTATGGATATATTAGATATAGATGAGTGTTTACAAGTACATTGGTATAAGTTATGTCATGTGAGTGTTATGTCTACTCGATTTTAGTCACTATACCATGGCCATTTAGATGCAGGATTTCGGTTGTTACACTCTTCTTATCACTGACCAAGTAATCCCCAGTGGGTTCCATCATGACATATTGTTATTGGATCCAGTTTCATCCTATTACTAGTGGATGGATATTGTCTATCTGTGAGGTTAGGTTTGGAAACAAGTGAAATAGGGTTAAAAAAATTCGATTTTAGATCTCAATTCATGGTGTTTAGTATTGGTGCAACAACTAAAGCATCCTTTCACCATGACTCTAATATCCTTCTTGTTGAGTCAGCATATGTGTAAGGTGGATGTATGGAAAAAAATGACACATCCTTCTTATATGAAATAGTTGTGGTTTCCATATCCTTCTTGATTTAGCTCCATTGATATAATCATTGACCATGGAATATCATTATTATTTTCAAGACACATCTATGATGAAAACCGGTTAGGATTCTTAGACTGTGTCATGATAAAGATCGGTTAAGAGATGAGTCCTCAGTTAAGGGAATCATTTGTGAAGTGTTTCCATTATGCATGTAGAGAGTAAGTTACCATATATTGATATGATGTAATATCATTCAATGTATCTGATGAAATATCTAGGATATTTTTTTTGTAGGATATGGATATATTATGTAAGGGTGATGAAACACATTTTTTATCATGTTTCGAAAGATCCAATGATTGGTATTGATAACTATATATAGAGATCTAGGCCCTTATGAAACATAGGATTTCCTTGAGTAGGAGGTCTCAATTTTCTATCTTCTGTTAACCCTGAACAATCGAATAGATATTTCAGATACTAACCATATTTCTGATCTACTATTGTCCCTAATTGTACTGTAATATGAAAACTATTGTTGAGTTAACTTAATGAGTTCCATATATAGAGACCGCCTAAGATTATTCAGATCCAGAAACCCTTATTTGGTGACTTATGACTGGAATGAGCCTATCGTGTGAGTTTCTTCCTTGTTTAGGACACCATTGATGGTATTCAAGAAGGTGATACTTTTCTAGGGTGACCCAGGGTGTCATTATAGCTCTATTTTTGTGATGTTTTGACATTAATTTGGACACAAAATTGACAGGAACAATTCCCCTCCAAAAATGTGTTTTTTTCGTGCGACTTAAAACTGTATGGGCAGGTCAGTTCCACCAAAAGTGGAAAGTGATGAGGTGTGGTGGTTGAGTTCATTTCACGTGCATGTTCATGGTTTTTTGTTTTTATAAAAAAATTTTGTGAGCCTTTGTTATGGAAAAAAGTTTGGAAAGTGAATAGATGTTATCTCAAAAGAGGAGGTTGTGGCCCTATGTATTTAATTGTGGTTCAAGGTATGACATGTATCTTCACATACCTATTAGTTGTTGTACATAGTAATGAGAATATTTTCCTAAATAGTGGCCTCCATTAGAGACCATGAATCACCAGTGGGGACCTTTTGGCTTGAACCTTATGTTGGGATCTCATTTAGATAGGACCAGTGATCATATAATATTATCGATAGTGTGACCTAACTCTAGAAGGATGAGAGATATCCAAGTGTGGATCTTTTCTATAGTGTACCATATGTCAAAGGTTGATCCCAAATTACACTAGAGGATGATTGGAAACATGCTATAAGAGAAGAATATTTATGGGGATCTCTCGAAGTGTTCCTTCTTAATGTAATATTAAAACATATTTTGATACTTCTTTTCATACATGGGTGTGACAGAGAGACTAGTAAAGGATGAGGAGGTACTTTCATGATACCTTCCTAGGGGCATGGTCATAACATCATATTCTCATAGCATGGTTTTTATCCAGTTTTATTGAGCAATATGATGATGTATTTTAACACTTTTTAGTTAAAACTTGAGGATGAGGATGATGAATTGTATCTCCAATCAATGGTTCTCACACTATTCTTCCTCAGTGTGTTAGATATGTATAGATTTTTGGCATCAAATGAGAGGTCTCTGATTACTATATACCCACTTGACATGTTCCTTATGAATTTTATGATGTTAGGGAGCAATGAATACTTATTCAATGATGTTTAGTTTAACCATTCATGCTATATATAAAGGTGATAATGAGGTTTTTTACATATTATTTCTCCAAAGAGAGGGGTTTTTTTATGAAGATCATTTGGATTTCAGTTTTGTGACTAAGGATGTTGTAATAATGTTTCTAGTTATAACTATTTATTTCTCACTTTAGCATAGGAGGAGACCATGGTGGAATGTGGATGTCGTAATGGGTTGGTGTTTTGGGGTTTTCATGACAGGGATTCCTTCATTGATGAGAGTTCATAATTCTACTTGATTGATCATAGACCAACTCACTATTTTTAACAACATTATACCCATACAATAGTAGATATTAATTGAGATTTTAGTACACCGATGTATATAAAAAGAAGTCTGTCTTCTTGTAATTACCTTGATGATCATTTCAGACTACGATTCTTACTTCACATCATGATTATAGAGAGGATACATGAGGCCTTTGAGACTCAGCTGTGAAGGATAATAGTGTTTCAATACCATAAAATTTTAAAGGGAATTTATTTAGTTTAGGTTCTAGAGATCATGTTTTTGGATTCATGTTTTATTGGGCCCATATCCAGGAAGAGTGCCTACAATAAGTGTGGTTTATGTATTGAAATAACAATAACCACATCATTAGTGTATCCACAATTGAGGACATGTATGGGAGACCCAACAATTTACCTGTACACTGGTCGAGGCTAGTGGGATTTAGCACATGTAGTATTTCTGTTCATTCTAGTGATGGTTCTAAAAGGGTTGCAGTTCCTTCAGGGGTGGATAAATCCAACCTGAAAATAGTTAAGAGTCCTTTGTGGGCTAATGACAGTGCACTTTGGGGTTAGATGAGGAGATAATCTATTCCAATATATTGAACCATATCAAGGATTATAGGGATTTAGTGGGGATGGGGGGATATATCTAGGGATCATAGTAATTTTTTACAATTACTGCATTTGGTCAATGAGGTGATGTACCATTAGACCCAGTAATCATAGTAAGACTGGGTGTTTATTGTTTTTCCCTTCTCATTACTATGGAGACATATCCATGATTCATTATATGATGTTGACCTGGTAAAACTATATAATGATGATGGAACCTCCTTTTTTAGGATTTTAAGGGTCCCAATTTATTCTAATAACCAATAGGATTATCCCCTTTGTGGACAATTGTTCCCCCTGGGGGTGTGTTTTATAACAGCATGGGAACCTTCAGGAGAGCTCATGGATGTGGAAAACCATGATGGGTGCTCATTATTGACTCTTTTGGATAGGTTTTTGTCTTTTTAAGATAATGATAATTGTTATTGTGGATAATATAATTTCAATATTTTTTCCATGTAAATCTTTAAAATATATCAATAAATATTTTCATATCCAAGTGATGAAATGGTGTTTGATTTCAAGGCTGGGAGATCCTTGAATTATTATGTGAAAAATATTAAATATATTATTATCACACAAAAAAAATATTAATGAAATTGTGCGATAACTCTTATATGGAGTCTCAGAACGTAAATATGATATCTTCATTGTTTCTGGAATGTTGGTTTCACCCATGGCACAACATAATCATTGTTAGTGTAAGGAATTTGTTAAAAATTCCCTATGGGGGGGGGGGGGATAAAAAATAAAATAAAATAATTTATTTATTTATTTGTTAAATATTTAGTGAACTAATGGAACTCTATATAATCCCATTTATAAAAAAAAATTATAGTGTTTTTGAAAAATCATGGAGTTTCAGATATGACCAGTGGAAGAGCTTTGTGGACAATCATCAATGGATCATGATTTGGTTGTCAGTGCACCAATAGAACCTATGGATCTCATAAATAAAAATAGGTGAGAAATATTCTTCATAAATTATTAGTATAGTCTTTAGAGATTAAATTTTATTTATATTGAATTTTCTCTATTGTATTATACCATAATGAACGTAAATCCAGAAAACCAACTGATTTATTTCTATATTGATTTTATTAGAAGGTATGGGTTAATGTTTTGGGATTTGGGTATTTCTATTGTAAATTAATTATATATCTTCATTATTAATTAAAATTAAAAAAAATCATGGCTATCATAGACATTGGATGAGGTCTCATCCACATTTTTGTGTTTTGTGCATTTCTTCCCCCATTATCTATGCATTCATCATTAATGTTTTGTTTAACTGGTGGTTCGAAAAATACCATATAATTAATCATTGGGAACATGTTCGTCACTGTAATGGAATGATACTATGGATTGGGTTCAAACTTTATGACTGGATTAATTTATGACAATAATAAAGATAATTTGAGCCTATATTAATGAGTTTTGGGTAAAGGTTTTGTTGTATGATGAAGGTGAGGCTATGGGTGGTGATTCCATGTAAATCGGATGTTAAAATACAACCAATGGTGACTGTAAGGTCAGTCAACCCAAAATATGAACAACTTGGTTGTGATTTGTAGTGGAGGTGATATAATCATTAGATCACATGAATAATTTTTGAATTATGGAAAATCCTATATTACATGGAATATAATCCTGAGATGCATGTTTTGTGGGGGCCTTTACGCAGAAATATGGTTTCCATTGAAAAGAAAGAGCCACACATCGTGTGATCTATCTTGGTGACTCACTGTGTACCCTTGGGTACACCAGAATGGTCATAGTACATTGAATAGTCCACGCACCTAGACCAAGTCAAAGATCACAAGATGAGCGATGTAGTTTGACATGACCATGTGCACAAAAATATCCAATAATATACAGACAAATCTAGTTCTTTTAGAACATGGCCTGGAGTACACATGCATGGTCTGGAGAACTTGAGAAGATTCGAGTCAAGAATTAAACACAATATACTACTAGTACACTCCAATTACTTTTACAAGAGAGGTATTTGTCCCTTGTTCTTTTAGAATAGAAATGTTTCATTAGGGTTCATTCCCTCCATCCATTCCATAAGTGTATAGTACAATATAATATTCTGAGTATATGGTTTTTATCTACTATAAGGGAATTAGTCTTAAATATATTTTTTGGAATATCTTGTTACCCTTGATAGAATTCTCTATCATCTTCTGTCTAGAGTGAGGTTATACGAATTAGTGTGACCAACATTACCAGATAATTGATCCCCTATATATCAAGTTAACACTAATTATATTTTTGGTATACCCTATGGTCTTAGGCATGACCCCAATCTACGTATCAATCTCTTAGTTCTATGGAATATACTTTCTTATAGAGGTCTGATGAGCACAAAAACTAAAATAGATGTCATTATAGCTATCAGACTCACAGAGTGAGTTCACCCAGTAATGTGTTTCTACAAACTCTCAAGAAGAAGCTTTTGTTGGTAATATGGTTATCAAAATAACTTTATTCTTAGTGTATACCATGTCTATATATGTAGTTTCTTATTTTATTTATTTTATAATTTTTATATTTTGTTGTCATGAGATGACTAATTTTATATTGTGATTTTTTTTGGTTATTTTGGGGTGTCAAACTTTGTATTGTTATACTCACCCTTTCTTGGGATATACCTTCACATGTCATGTATTATATAGGGGATATCGTTTGATGTGTTTCTTGGTGGACTAGGAGTATACAATTATTATATTAAGTAAGAAAAATTTTGGTTTTTACCTAGTGTCGCATCTCACTATTGTCCCCTAATTCTAGCTAGATGGACTTTTTTATAGTTTGAGGGATCATTTATTTGGACCCTTTTTCAATCAATTTTTAATATCATACTATGATTCTTGTATTTAGATATGTGCATTGATTTGTATAAATTTTATTTAATTTTCCCCATTGTATGGATATATTTGATATGGGTGTGAGTGTACAAGTACCTTAGGCTAAAGCCTCAAATTTTAGTTTTATTCTAACTTGGTTTTTTTCACTAATTCCCAGACTATTAGATTTAATCATGGGGTTTTCAAACTCGTATTACCAATATATTATTATTCCCTAGTATTTTGGGTCACAAAAATAATTATTATACTCACTAATTAATAAAATACATTTTCCTCATTAAGAATCACTTAAACATGATTATAACTCATTTGATCTTCACATTTTGTAATGAAAAATACAATGAAATGAAATTATACCTTTATGAATATAATAAAACACATATCACATTGATTTTCTTGATCTTGAAATGATAAAATTTATAACTTGAATGAATATCAACAGAATTTTTATGAAACTTGTTTGAAACTATGAATATAAATTACACCCAATATTGAAAATATGTAACAACTAGCTATAATTCATGTATATAGTTATTATAAATCAAGTCAATAAATGGAAAATATATGAATAACATTCTAAAATAATTTATGAAGATAGTTTTTTATAAGATATTAGAGTGTGTTCATGGAAGCCAAGATGAATTGTTGGGGTTTCTTTGTCTCAATTTAAACTTCATGAGACATGTTTTATATTGTGAAACATAGTTTATTTTATATGATTTTTCTACTTTATAATGAATTTATATATAAATATTCATCAAATTAATGGGTTTTTATGATATATGTCATGTTCTCCCTTCAATTACCTTTTATAATATATATATCAAAGATGTATGTATTTTATTTGTCTCAAGTCAGATTATTTGAGACATGTTACATGATATGAACCATGTTCCCATTGTATGGTGAGATACTTATTTATTATCACATTCATGTTATATAAATTATTTACCTGAAATTCTTAGGATTCACTACACAAAATCATGTCTTTTCTTTAAAATACTTTTCACACAACTATTATGTCAATAATAAGAGTTTTTGGTAACACATTTTTCATTAATAGAGTTATGATCTCTATATTAAACATATTTCATATAAGCTGAGAACAATATACACATTTATTATATAATATGGTATTCTCCCATTGATTAAAATGTTTTAAACATAAAACCATTTCCATGTGTTTCATGCTTGAGGGATTATTTTGTTTGTAAGGGATACTGATAGCTCAAATCTATTTTCCTTGAGTTATGAGGTTTTATATTAAACATTAATTACCTCTTCCACCATAATATTTTACAATATGGTATTTTATATTCCAATTTTTTATAATTAAGGATTAATAGAATATGAAACATTACTATATGTGTTTCAAAAAATAACCATTCATAATATTAAAATGATTTGTTTCCTTCCAGTATAAAATGTTTTATTTTTTGATTCATATTTCATAGAGAAAATTTTAATTAAATTTTGGGGATCCTGTTTTGGAAGGTATTTTTAAATGTAAATGGTTTCATAATATGTCACTTTACATTTTCCTTCACTCCCATTTTTTCGAGTACTTGAGCCTTGTTTTATATCTTTTTGAGTCTATATAATTCTATTTTTGAGTTTTGGGTGGTTGTGGAAGGTTTTTCCTATTTTTTAGGTGTTTATTGAGTTTCAAGATTTGTGAATAGTTATTATAAATTGTGAATCACCTCCAGAAAAACCTGAAAATTGCTTTAGTGGTCATAGGGAGGCCCACAGTTGGGCCAGGGTTTAGAAAAACCCTTAAGGATCCCAATGGAATTTTTTTAAAAGAAAACATATAGAAAATAATAGTTAAAACATGATTTTACGAATATTATATCCAACCATATGATGTTTTGGATTAAGAAGATTTAACCCCATCATTCATGTACTGTTTTCCAAAACGTACATCCCATACCATTTAGATACATGGATTTTTTTATAAGCACATTCATGGCTGGCATAAGTTTTAAAAATTTAAGTGACCTAACAGTGTGACATACAATTAGAGCACTAAATTTTTTGTTATTATTATGAATAATTTCTTGGTAGTATTATTAGTAACCTAATATCCTAGTTCTATAATTTCTGTCCATCGCTATCCTCATAGGGTTACTAATTTCAATTTGGAAACACCTTTCGGCTATTTAAAGTGAATTGGAGATCCAGATTCATGGGTAATTCATCATTTTCAATCTCTTACCTTATATCCTCTTATTTTCTCAATCTCAGGTTATTAGATCTTGGGTTAAATGGATAAATAAATTTTCCTTCTTGAATATATTGATGGTATATTAGTATATTTATTGAGGGAAAGAGATATGAGGCCTGATCTTGAAGATCATACTACCATTAATCATTTTATCCATCTATTGAGAGGTATAAAAATTCTCTCACATCTCTTTTTTTAATGAAAAGATGCCACGATTTTGATTGAATGTTTTGTGAAAATTTATTTTTCTAAAATTTTGTTCTTATTTAAGAAATCATATTTTTAGTTATATATTTTTAATTTTATGAAATTGGATGGTTCTCATAAATTCCCCTTTGGTTTATAATTTTAAAATTATGTATTTAGTATTATAGTTTTTTTTGATGCACAGAAGTTTTTAGATGATTTTTCTAAAGAATTAAATGGTTTTATGTGAAGTATAATTGGTAAGGAATGTGGAACACATTGTTCGTGTGAGTTTATTTTTAGATGTTTTATTAATGAGGGGGCATGTTCTATTGGTGAACCATGATATTGGTAACCATGTACAAACTTGGTGGGTTGATGAGAGACCTCTCATATGTATGGATATGTCACTTGACATTAATGTGTGTTTGTGTGTTTGGAATCGTCGGAATGGGTATTCCAAATGATGTGATGTATTTAAATATATTTTTTTGACTATATTCCAAGTAAATGTTTTTAGTATTTTTATATAAACTACTTTAACTACATCTAAACTATTTCATATGAAATTTTATAACTAGTTATTTTCCTAGTGGTATGATTTGGGATGTATTTTGATAATTCCTACTATGTTTATCCTCAACCTCAAATTTTGAACTACACTAAATTTGTATATATTATATGCTGAGAAACATGAAAAGGAAAAGTATCATACTTATCTAGTGATGTATTTTGATACCTTGAGTATGGATGGTGGAATTAGAGCCTGGGGAAGAATTGGGAATTACTTTTGAGGATACCCCATTTGTGTCTTTCAATCCTATCATATTTCATTCCTTGTTAGTCATTATCTTTGTTTCCATTACCACTATGATATTTTTTTTGGGTATACATCTAATTGTATCACTTTTTCTAATGAATTATATAAGATAATTGGATTTTTATAGTTTTTTGTTGACATGTTGTTTTATTTTATAGGTATAAACATCCCCCAAAATTTTCCTATTCCCTTTAAATTGGTTTTTGATCTTTGGAATCAGGGGGATATCAACTGATTCTAGTGGCACCTCATCTATTATCAAGGTGGTGAGGAGGGGTCTTATATTGAAGTGTTATTATTCATTGTTTATCCTTCCCTCTTTTTAGAAGGAATCATGGAAAGAGGAATGCTAGAACATGAAATTTATAGCTTAAAAAGTCACCCCAAACCATTTAATACTAAAATTTGTGTTACCATACTAGTATCGGTGCGCATGTGTTTTTGGTCACTTTTAAAGTAATTTTTATCTGATTATCACGAGATTAGTGGATGGGGATTATATGTCTTGCACTAGTCGTGAGTCTTCCAATTAGGACTGCATTTATCATCTCCCATTTTATGATTTATGAATCAAAATTTGAAATGATTAAAATGATTGGGGTTTTAAATGAATGGTTTAAGTATTTATTGATGTGGTATGTTTGAATTTCTATGAATTCATTATCTAATTATTTATATTTTCTGGAATTTTGTTATGGTTATAAAGAATGGAACCAAGTAAACATCATATAAATCAACTGAAAGATGTAAATGTTGTTGTGAATGGTCTTCAAGTGAACCAATAGTTATTATAAAGCATCATCCCATATTTTTAAGCTATCTACAGAGGAAATCATAGTGATGATCCTTGATAAGTTTACCCATAAATATATATTTAGAAAAAACTCACCTAACATTCTGGGTGATTCTGATCCAAAAAAGTAGAGGTATCAATGAATTGGATAAATAATATCTTTTAAATTTAGGGAACATCATCCAAATGGAGATTTAAGTTAGAAAAGTATATTATCAAGGATCTAGAATGCTTATGGTAGGATTTTTCTATTCAATCTAAATTTCACCAAGGCATTATATGGGAAAAATTTCAGAGATGTTTAACAATTCTATCTTCATAAATTTCATATCAAGGGAAAGATTGATTTATTCATATTAAAGAATGAAAATATCTCATTGAATATGTATGTTTCTATTTTTTGGATCGTATTTCACTTTTCACCAGAGGTATCTACCATTACATCTTTAATAGAATGATTTTTTTGGGATATTATCAGAAATTAATTCAAATATTTTTAACCTCTTTATTGTGGAATATACAGAGATGGTAAATAAAAAAACTATACTTGAAAGGGATATCACTATAAATTTGATTATAGAGAGCATGTCTATCCCAATGAGAATATATGGGAATTTCTTTGTTGGGAATGTTCATAAAGGGGAAACATACATCCAAAGTAATGGTATTTCCAAGGAATAGATTGTGGGATTAGTCAACTTCCCTTATGAGCATAAAAGTAATAAAGGATGTTTATAATATGGTTCCTTCATGAATATCAAGAGTGATTGTACAAAACAACCTAGATCATTTTAAAACTATTACTAGATGGGACATCTCTAACATTAATATTAAAACATTAAAAATCATGGTGCTAGAAATAAATATTATGTCTCTTATACATCTTATGATTTGATGAGGTGATCTTTTTAGAATGACTCTCTTTGTCAGATCTAGATGATCCATGTTGATTCAAGAAAAAACATGACTTTGGAGGCCACGAAATCATAATAGGGAAATATAGAGAAAGGTATAATGAGTAACATATTGTTTAGTGTTTACCAGGTTATCATGGATGATCAATTTAGTCCTTCCATGTTTTAATGTATAATTTTTTTGAATTCTACTCTAATCAAACACTTTTTTTATATGCGTGCATCCTAATATTATATTTTTTCTTTTGTTATTTATCTTATGGGTTTTCGTGTTTTTATAATTCCATAATTTTTAAAACTAAAAATACTTATTGTCCAATGGTAGTATAGATCCTTTAATTATCCATAATGTACAATAACTACTGATAAAGCCGAATTAATTTGGTAATTTTCTATTCATGAGATAGATAATTATGAATTGAATATGGTAATGGATTGGCTGATGAAATCCAAATACCATGTTGACTTTTATACTCTTGGTGTGAGTTTAATATATTCATATGGTTTTATAAATCTCATTATCGGATAAAAAATAAAAATGAAACTATAGAAAGACGTTTTGTAGCATTGTTTGTGACCACCTCATATCAGTTGGCAGTGGTTACATTTTCATATGTTGATGAGATTAGACCAAGAGTTTTTTCAACAATATTTGACTATTTTTCATATTTTTTTCACAAAAACAACATAGAGTTTCTTCCTAAAAGTTTATAATTGATCTCTTACTAGGGATTAGTAATACTTCCATCCCTCTATATAGGATAACACAAAATATAATTGATATAACTGAAAACCAACTCAAAGATTTAGAATGTAAAGGTTTATTCTAACTGAGATTGTCTCTATGGGTAACATCGGTTCTTCTTATTAATATATTTGATGAAAATATTTGGCTCTATGTAAATTTTTATAAGTTTAAACAAGTTACCATAATTAATAGATAACATCTTCCACATATTAAAGATATTTTTAATCAATTTAAGAGAGTCTCGTGGATCTCTAAAATTGACATACAATCAATCTATCTCCAATTATGAGTTTGAAAGGGATATATTATGAAAACCTATATGTGAATTCATTAAATTAATTAAAAATAAGCGGTGATTACCTTTTTGAATGTGAATAAACCCACTAACTTTATGTAATTAATTAATTAAATCTTCCATAGGTATCTTGATTCTTTTTTAGTTGTGTTCATTGATGATATTATGGTATACTATATGAATTAGGTGGATAAAGAAGAACACATAGAGATAGTGTTTGGAATCTTGTAGAAATATCACCTTCATTCTATGTTTTCAAAGTTTGATTTTTGGATATAGGAGGTACGTTTCCTTGGCCATGTAAATTCTGAAAAATGAGTTTTAGTAGATCCTAAAAATATAGAAGCACTTATCTCTTCACAAACAATATATAATGTTTTTGAGACACACAATCTCCTTCACATGTAGGAATATTAAAGATACTTCATTCATGGTATTTCACATCATTCCTCACTAATGAAATATTGAACTATAAATGGTGTTCCCTACCCATGGACAAATGACTACTAGAAATCATTCTAATAAATTAATGTTTTCCATACATCATAAACTATCCTTATGTTTATAGAGTCCTGACATGGGTAAGTGGTATATTATGATGAATTAGGATTAGGGTTGGGTTTTTTCTATATCTAGGGAGATCATATTGGTGTATGTAGTTCATGGTGGTTACTGTTACATGAGTATATCTACCCAACAAATGATTTTGAATTAACAGTTGTAATAAATTACTTAAACATTTTGTTCCGTTATCTTTTTTATGAGTGGTTTATGATTTTTATGGGTAATAAGTGTTCAAAACACATTTTATCATGAATATGTTTATGTCTATGGAAATAAAGACAGATGGAGTATCTTTAGATGTTTGACATAGACTTAATGTATACACCAGGTTAAAGGAATTCGATGGGAGATGCATTGACCATGATGTCATATAACTAGTTTGATAAAGAGTATTAATATCAACGGAAGATAATTTTTGGTATATCATACATGAATCCATATTTTTTTGAGAAATTTTATTTTGTTCTTTTCCTTCTAGTATATCTAGTTCTTGATTTGGTTAACTAGGGTGGTAATCCTCAAGCATTTGATTGGGAATGTGTTACCCAAAAATCAATACATAGTGGTGGGGAGACCACTGAGTAGTGGAATCTATAAAATAGATATGTGCTATTATTTATATATCAGATAAAAGTTCTAACAAACTATCTAGAATAGATTATTTCATTATAACACTATTCAAGATAAGTTTCTCATCTTGGAATACACAAGATATATAAATTGATAAATGAAACTTTTTGATGGGTTGTCATGAAAAGAGAAGTGGTATATTTTTTTGAGATAACTCACCATTTAGAATGTCAACAAAAAGTAACAAAAAATAATTAGCATGTTACATTATTTACACATTCCTCTATTGATATCTGAGAATATAACTATATATTTAGTGAAGATTCTACCAAAAATGGTTCAAAAAAACAATTCAATCTTCGTGATCATGCATCGACTCACAAAGTCATATCTCATAATCTTTATTCATTAATCTAATATGGTGGAGGATATTTCATAATTATATATTCAAGGAGTTTTAAATATTCATATAATTCTATTTGTGATTATATCTAACCAATAAATCTGTTTCACTTCCCAGTTTTTGAAATCTTTTTAGCAAACTCTTGGAACTTAGTAAACCAAGAGGAGAACATATAATCTTAAAATGGATGGACTATCTAAGAGGATGATCTGAAAATTTAATGAAATTATTTGGGATTTTTATGGATTTTTGAGGCTCAATTGAAGATAATATAATTTTATTGGAGTTATTATACAATAAGAGTTATCAGGGCATGGTACATTTGGCTCCATTCGAAGCATTGTTTGGTTATCTTTTCCATTCTCAACTTTTTTGGGTGGAAATAGGTGAGACATAATTTATTGGTCCTATTATTATGAAAAAATGATATTATTAAAATTTTTATAAAGATAATGATGATGACTCGAAGTGGTCATAAAACATATCCAAATCATCATTGATAACCATTATCATTTGAGATAGCTGATCATATTTTCATGAAAATATCTCCAATGCTAGGGAATCTTCATATTGGTATAAAATAATAGTTTTCTACCTTGTAAAATAGACTTATTGAAGTAATTTAATGTGATTGTGATGTGTCGTACCTATTATATTTACCTCCATATTTTAGTTTCATTAATAATTTAATTCATTTATACCAATTGGAGAATTGTCTGCCAAATTAATACCATGTGATTCGATGGGTCCATGTTGATATTTTACTAGATGATAAATTCATTAATGTTCCAATACATATTTTTGATATGCAAGAGAATATCTCACATGTGGAAATAATTAGTTTAGTATGGTTTTTTAACAACATGGTCAAGTCCTAGAAGAGACCTAGGAGCCTAAAAAGGAAATGTTAGAACTATGAACTCAGATCTCTCAAAAAAATCTAGTTTTCTATTTTTTGAGGATGGAAATACCAATGGGGGGAGAACATAACACCCTTACTCTATGTTATTAAACATTTTTTATGTTTCTTTGGGTCTATAAACTTTTTAGGTTGTGTTATGGGTGATTTTGGAACATTTTGTAATCTTTTTGAGGTGTTTTAGAGGTTCATGGTTTGTGAAATGTTACTAGAAACTATGAAACAACTATAGGAAACTATGAAACCTATTTTGTGGATAAATATGTAAATTCAATATTTCATCGTGGTTTTGAAAAACTATGTGATTATCAAGGGGAAACCATGTGAAGTAAATCATAATTAAAATCATGGTTTGAGAATGATTTGTCTAAACCTGGAAGAAAATAGTGGGAGGTGTGGGATTAATAAAATTCCATCACATAATTGGTTCTTTTTTTTGACAAAAATGTGGTCTCAATAATTTGGATAATCAGATTATATATTATCATGTGAAAAATTTTGGTACATTTTCAAAAACCATACGACATATAGTTAGACCCCCAAAATTTGAGGTTATAAAACAAACTAATTCTTTAAAGCCTAATTAGTCCCATAATATCCCATTATCTCAAATTATAATCCCTCTATAAGATTACAATTAGATTCCTTTTATTCTAAAAGTAATTCTACTCAATGTATGTTGGAGATCTATCTTCATTGGTCATTTATTGTTTTTTTCTCTCTCCTTAGATCCTCTCATTTTCTCTCACCCAGATTATTAGATCTTCTCTCCCATGGATTTATCTACATTAATTATTTGTGGTCATGATGATATATTGGTCGATCAATTGATGGAAATAATATACATGGGTGATTGTAGAAGTACATATTATTATTCTTCATTTTTTCCATCTGTTGAGATGATGATGGATTATCTCTCATCTCCACCATTCAAGAACATTAATGTTTGTTTTTATAAATTGTTTTTATTGAAATGTTTGTGGCAACTATTTTCAATTCTATATGAAAAATAATTTTTGTTATATCTTTATAATTTATTTAAATTGGATGTCTCTAAAATTCCACCTTTTGTTTCTAATTATAAAATAATGGTTACAAAATTGTCATATTGTGTTGATGCACAAAATTTATTTGATAAAATGTTTTCATAATATAATTGGTTTTATCTGAAATGGAATTTTCAATAAATGGTTGGTACAAGTTAATTTCTAGAAGTGACATAGAGGAAGGGGTGTGTTTCCTTGTAGAACATGGATATTTTTCACCTTATGAAAACTTGATTAATAGATGAGTGACAACTCATGAATTTGGAACTGTTAGCTGGACTGCTTGTTTTTTTATATGTTTATTGAAATTTAGGAATGGATATTTCTAATGATGATAAATAGTTTTAAAATTTTTGTTGTAGTATTCCCTATAAATTTGTTATAGTTTAGTTATAAACTATTTTAAATTATTCTATATTGTTCTATATAAAATGTGATAAATAATTGTAGTCTTAGTTTAATTATTTGGGAAGTCTTTGGGGTGTGATTATAGACTTTATACTCATAACCTTATTAGAAGAATCTGTTAATTTTAATATGTTATCAATTAATAAATGGGAAATGGAAATGTACGATACTTTTCTAGTGATGAACATTGATACTATGAGCAGGGTAGGTGTGGTTATGGCTTGGGGCTGATTTGGTATTTTCTTGTGAGAATGACACATCAATGACTTTAGTTTTTTGCATATTTTGTTCCATCTTTTGGTTTTTTTTAATTTCATATTTTTTTAGTTTTAACTCATGTTGTATTACTTTTATTCAGGAATCATATAGATGAATTGGGTGGTTAATATTCATTATTAACATGTTTTTTTATCTAACAAGGAAAGTTGACACACAATATTTTCCTTACCCCATGTAATTTGTTGTTATCATTTAGTGTCGTTAGGATGTCACCTAAGTCATTTGGAATCCCATTACTTTTGAAACCAATGAGGAGAGGTCAGATGTTAAATTTTCGAAATATAATTACCAAAGAGAAATGTAATATTGTATTTCACATCAACGACATGTATATTATTAAGAAGATATTTTTATTTTTAGCCTCCATCTAAACATTAATATTCAAAATTATTTTACCTCATGGGATTTATGTTATGTAATTTATCTTATAAAATATATATATTTTTATTTGGGGACTGAAATTTTGATGTCATACAATTTGATTCTTGATCATTTCTTATGTGATATTGTTTCAATATTTCATATTCAAGGGTGTTTTTCATCCAAATCAACATCCTTATTAGTTTTTGTTATTACATTGGAGATATATTCTTTTGAAATCAACCAAATTTCTATATATGGATTGTGTAATGTTATTTTATATCAAATAAATGGTTCATCATTTCATTGTTCCGTTTAAATCATCCTCATTTATATGCATTATTTCCCTTCTGATGTACTTCTTTTGTGAACACTCTATATTCCAATACATTAATTGGAGGGTTTTCATTTAAATTTCATATTTTGATTTTTTGGTAAATTTTTGACATAATAATATACCACTTTCTCTATATGGTGTTACAAATCTATTTCATTTTATGAAATGGGGACAATTGAATATTGGTATAATTTTTATTCTGTTATGATGTTTTTTTATTACTCATGAAATTTCACTTTGTATTTTTATAACTATTCAAACTCTTTCTCTAGATGGGTTATGACATTATTATCCATTTTATTGACATAAGGAAATGTATTCGTGCTCTTTAGTTATTCATTCTAATATAAATGATTATTGGAAAAGTTTATTTTTTTTATTTTTTTACACAATATCTCATATGAGGAATGAATTATACATGAACAAGTGATGGGTGGTCCGGACATTATATATCCCCTTGATTTTTCAGTATGTATCATGATGAAAACATGTTTAGATATTTTGGGGTATGCCTCCCAAAACAATATATTTCTTTGAAAGTGAGATCGTGATGTATGGGATCATGATTTAATCTCTTATAGTTTATAATTAGCTGTATGAAATTATGTATTTCATCAATAAGGAACCTGTTTTTGATATCTATATGATATGAAAATTTCGATTATTATTCATCGATATATTATTATTCCAATTTTTTCATATTAACAAATAATAATTTATTCTCTCCTATTTCCGTATTATTTATGTCTTGTTTTTTTAGAATTACCTTAGATATCTATTTTACCTTTCTTAGTGTTTGAGCTCACCCCTTCTGAAGATTCCATTTTTTAATGTTTTGAAGAAAATTATTACAAATGATATTATATACAGGATATCATGTGTGAATATTTTATGGGATATGTTGAATACATATTATCGATTATGTAATTTCTTATATAGTGTAAAAAAGTACTTTATATTTGGTAGGATTTATTAGTTTATGATTTTCACTAACTCTTTAAAGATCTAAACTGAATAGTTCATGGGACTATATGAAATGAAATATTTATTTATGGATTCTAATTATGGGATACATATTTCCCATAATTGATAGTTGATATTGAATCTTATATGTAAATTATGATTTTCAATTACTAGGCTCAGGATTCTGGGATCAGGATGTGACACCGCAAGAAACGTAGCTCATATATCAAAAATTGAAACTTTGAAAACTTTTAATAAAGTGTATTTTGTAGAATTTTTCTCAACATGATCTCATGGGGTATTGAATGTGACATTGATGATTTATAATATAATTGAATATAATCAATGAGTACAACAACGAAGGATTATAGGTATGAGTGAAACATATTGTTCATGAGATCCATGAACACTACAAGGGAATTTATCAACCCAAATGGAATCAAGAGATACTCATAAAAACCATATCATCACTTAAAAATTGTCTTTGATATTTCATATTCTCTGACCAAAAATAGTGGTAGCCAGAATGCATGTCAATCTTAGAGAACCATCAGGCCCCCTCAACTAATCAAATAAGTCATAAATCCTTGTAAATGGATACATGTTCTTAACTATGACCTAATTTGTATTCCTATAATTCATACATAACCAAACTATACCATAGTTCATTTAATAAAATAAAACTGGAGCACACCAAGATGAAGTACTTGATTAAATAAATCATTTCACTTTTAAATCATCATGCTACTCATTTATTTCTTTCAGCTTATCTGGTTCTATATGGTAATGATGAATTTAAATATGGTTCACACATCGATCAATTTTTGTAGTGACCAAGAATTTATTGATAATATTTGTTTCATGAATAATTGTTTGATATATTATATATAAAGAATTACACACACACATGACATAATAAATTCAACAAAATTTAATTTCATTAAAATAAATATATAAATTTTTCTGAAACAAAACAAATGGAAATTTAAAATATTATAATAGGAAAAAATATAAAAAGGAAAAACTATGATGGTAAAATATGGATCTCCATAATCTTATAGAATCATCCCTCCCATAAATAATACTTTTGAAGAGAAATAGAATAATAGTAAACCAATCACCACTTAGAAAATGATAATATAGATCCCTGGTATGAATTGTCGTGAATTTTTATTAAGATAATAAATAGGTATTTATATGTTCTAATATAGTCATTTGAATAGAAATGTGTCTATTAGAAATAGTAATCTGGCCATTTAGAATAGTAACTTAATCGCGTGAATAGTAATTTTCCATAAAAATAATAAAAATTAATACTAATAATAAATATAATTATTCATTTATGTAATTATAAATACTATAGTTCCATTAAATCTCTATAATTTGTTACAAAAAATACCAAAAAATTATATGAACATTTCTAATAAAATGTATTGTAATGATTTTCATAAAAATAATGATTTTTTATTAAAATGTAAATAGAGAAATGTTATAAATTTCTTTACATAAAATAAATATCATATTTATAATCAATACATTTAAATTTTAGTATGTTGACTTTTTGATAATTTTCTAAAATACATCAATTTTATGTGAGTAATAAAAATGTAGTATTTCTCGTAACTAGTGTATCTTCAATTAAATCATTAATGATGTAATATTAAATAATAATTTATAAAAATTTAGGATCCATGAAAACATGTTATACTTTATAAATGATTCATTAAAATAAAATAAATTTGATTTCTAATCCTAGATAATACTTTCCAATGTATAATGTTAAAGTATTGCTTTAGAAAATAAATTTCATAATTTTTTTCACTTCCCTTTTTAATAAACAAGATAATTATAATTATAAATTAGTTTAACTCCATAAAACATCTATATTATTTTGATATCTGAATCATTATTTCAAAAATATAAATATCACAAGGTTTACCTTTGATATAATTTTTTGTTCAATATATTTTAAAAAAAATACCCTTATCCTAAAGTGTAAATGACCCCTACCAGTCCCTTTGGAAAACCACTCCTCCCTCACATACCAAATCCCAATATCTATCTAAATACTCTTTCCAAAACACTTATAAATATTTGGGTTTTTATAGATTTTAACAAATCCATTCATCATGTGTCTCAAGTGACATACAATAGAAACAACACCAAGACAAGAGTAAGTTTTGTGAACTCTTCTCTCCTTTTCCTCCTCTCTTCTCATTGTCCCAATGTTTAAAAAAAATATTATTTAATTATAAACTATGTATAAAATTAATTAAAAATGTTAACCTACATTAAAAAATTATATTTTTTAAATAAATAATATAGTATAATAATCTTTTCTCTCTGTTGGGAAATGTTCACATTAACAGTCGGTTAACCCCCAATGTAGACTTTTGAAACAAATTTCTTATAACAAACCTTTTGTATGGTTATAAAAAATTACATAGACAATTTAAATGAAAAAAATACATACTTTAATAGGATAAAATTAACATTACTTATGTATAAATGAATTTGAACAAGAAAAGAAAAATCATTGCAAAACGAGAATGTTTAATAGAAAACATGATATCAAAATGATTCACTATAAATAGTGTAAATAAATTAATGTAATTTAATTATTATAACAGATAAATAGTGATATAAATTAATATAATTCACCTTTTTTATATATTTTTTAATTAATGTGCATTTTTTATTTTGGAGGTGTAAAATCTATGAAATAAAGATGGATTTAAGTTTAGTGGATTCTCTAACCCAACTCCTTTTCTAGTTTATCTTATTTTTTACAATATATTTATCTTGGATATTATTATAATATCCTTAAATTTATCATCCTAAATTATTACACTTATTTTCATGGATTTTCATGTATGAAACCCACATCACCCTTCTGTGGGATAAAAAAGATCTAATGATCTAGCCTTTATGAAATTAAATACTCAATTTTTATATGAAACTAATTCCATATTAACCTTAGGTTATTAATGAAATTATCTATTATGATCAATTTGGATATCATGAATTTTAATATAAGGCCTCAGCCTTAAACCTTACTTAATATTGAATTAAATGAATAATTCACATTGAGGATATTTTCAGGTTTAGAGTTTTAGAGAATTTGATCATAAATCATGAATTACATTCCACATTTAAACAAAGTGGTTACATAAAAGATAATATTAATTTTTCCCCATCAACGGAAACACATTTAAAATAATACATGGATTCTTTCTGGATGCTTCCTTGACACTATCGTCATATCATGTACCATTCCCTTGACCTGTGAAAAAAATTTCAAAAACTTGGGATGAGCATAAAAAGCTCAGTAAGGGTTATAAAAAGTATGTAAAAGAAACATGAGTACATATATACATAAGAATGAAATCATACTTTACTCATAAAACATAAGAACTTTAACATACCTCATAAAATCATGAATAAATCATAGAAATCACAAGACATAAAGGTAACTTGAGGTATTCATAACATTCTTACTTTGGGATTAACCATCTTTTTTACGTTTGGAATACCCATCACTATATATTCCCTAAATCTCTTTGGAGAAACCTTAACGTTTAACTCCTTCGCGTTACCCAATGCATTGGAGAGCTATAACGGGCTCACCAGCCGTTAGTTTATCAAGGAACCACCCGTCTTCATAACAATGCCCAAGAACCATAACATAATCGTACCACATAATACATGCGTAAAGGAAACATAACATTACCACATTTCAATCACAAGATATCAATAAAACATATTGATATAAAAAACATTACGAGAACCATTTTCAATACCAAAATAAAAGAAAAGTAAAACATGGTATTTATTTTTCTTTTAAAAAAAGGTATGGCTTGTAGAGGATGCCGAAACTGAAATAATGGTCACATCGGAAGATAAGTCATTGTCGCTGCATACGTACAACAAAAAAATTCCCTTTTTTCATTTATTAAACACATCGTATAAAAAATATTCCTTTTGAATAAACGTAAAAGTCAAAGGGGTTTATACACTGTATAAAAGAAGGTTGTGTATAAAACAAAATATGCGTCAATGAATGGAGATTGAGATGAAGTCCCATACCACATTGAAGATTTTAACATTTTAAACCATTAATATCCATATAAATAAATCCTTAAAACCATTTTTAAAACATGGATATAAATGAGAAATATTTATAAGATTAAATCATTAAAACATTTAAAACGATATTTTAGTTAAAGGGTTTTTAACAAAATGAGAGACACTTGAATGCAATAATTGGGGAATAACATTTAATCAGAACTTTATAATATCATGAGAATAAAGGAATTCATGATATAATATTCCAAAGGACAGTATATACACCATATAAGAGTGAACTGGTGCATAACAACAATGAAGTCTCAATAGAAATGTAAAATGAGATGAAATCCATTATAAAGAAGGTATCCTTAAATTAAGGATAAATAAATCGCATAACTATGTGTGAAAAATATAAATACACCCAATATAAGTGGATATTAAGTGTAAAATAATCAAGGGTCATTCACACATATTCAAAGGATGACATATTCAATAACTACATGTTGAACCCAAAGAAATCGAAATTGTGTTAAGAAGTTCCCTTGATAGCCTAACGACGTCACATCAAATTTTAGAAAAAGAGTTGATGAGAGAGATAAAGGGTATCTCATCACTTGGACATAAAATTTACGGCAATAAGGATATATAGTAACATATCCCCACATAATAAGATGAAAATTAAAAGACATAACAAAAGAAGTCTTTTAGAAAGAGGAGGGTGAAGGGTTCCCTTACCGATTTGGGTAACATTCGAAACGTACACCCCATGAAAGAAGGACTATACAACATTGATATAAATACTCATAAAACTAAATTATGTTTCACAAAGAGTATAATAATGTAAAGTACATACACCACTCAAAAGAAAATATTGGAAAATATAGCATGAATCTCACGAAAACACAATGTGAGATAAAAATCCCCTTACGAAATTTCGGCAGCCTAACGGTGCCAATTAAAACTTTCAAAAATGGATTGGTGAGATAAAATAGGGTATCTAATAATATGAACATAAAAAGTACAAAATGATTAATATAAAATAACATCCCAATCATAAGAAAGATTATCTTAAAAGGAATGACATAAAAGAGAGTACTTAAAAAGAAAGAGAGGGGTAGGATCCCTTACCTCAGGTTCGACTTGACTCGATCGTTCTTTAACCTCATGAATAATAAACTTGAGTTAATTTATAATTCCTTAATAACCTTTTTCAAGTTCATTATTCCTTTTATATCACTTATTATCATTTCATGAACACCATGTTATTATTTAATTTAATAACGGTCGTTTTAACGATCATTGGTACTTGAGTCAAAAATAAACTCTTTATAATTACAAGTTGTTGATGTGGTTAGATATACATTATATCCAGAATTATATTCATGATTTAGATATCATATATATCATATATATCCAGTATATTCATGCATTTATAATATTACATAACATTTAGAGGTAAGAAATGTAATGCACCCTTCATGGAGACGGTAAGCCGTACGTACGCATGAACGCTACTTCCATTTCTATTTCTTATTTAATGGAATTAAAACATAATGATACTTAATAGTATTATAACTCCATTATAGTATCATATATAATATCATTAAATCTACCCTTTATACGTACCACATATGGTATTAACGAATCAAATCACTTTGAGGGGGCGGTAGTTCGCACTTCCTAAAATGAAGATATCGCGTTTAACCATAATGGAAACCATAAATGTATGCCATAAATGAAAAATACAGAAGCTTAAGTAAAAAATAAAAATATTATATATCATATATAAATATAGTGACATCTTAATGGCCACCTTTTAGGGTGTTAAAAGAATATTGAACAATCATCATTTCGTGAGGCAGAAAGTCACCATCCACAGAAACAATATGTTCTTTAACCATTAGATGTAGGTGTGTGTAAGTGTAGCTTGAATCCTTCTTATAAAAACATCCTAGTATATTTAATATACTGGATTTGTTACAAAATAAATGAATAAAAAGAGTTTAGGGGGTTGGAGAAGCAAAATAAAACAAAAGAACACAAGTGAAGACATTACCTTAAAATCAGGTATCTCTCTTTGATATGAGCTCAAAGGCTTCCAGGGGAACACTTCTGCCCAATGTGAGGCTTCTAGGAGTAATAGAGGGATGTGTAGAGACAAAATGATCAGGGTTTGGCCGATAAAAAGGTATGATAGGTGTGGGTAAGGTGGTAGGGGTGAGGGCCTTTTATAAGAGGAGAGGAGGGGCACTCTAGGAAAGTTACAAAATGTTACTTTATTTTCAAATGAGTTTCGGATTTTAAAGATCCCAAATTGATGTATTTCGAGGATAAGGTGCTAATGGTTCTAAATATACTCATCCAATATGTATTTTACAAGTTTATGTTATAGTTATACCATTATCGTTTCATTTTATTTAAATCCTTTATTAATGAGGTAATCACTGCATCATCATGATGTCATAAATAATTTAATTTTTTAATGTCTAAAAATTATAACACAAATATCATGATGTAGGAAATCTTTTTAACTTTATAATTAATATTTATAGTCAAAAATATGACTTGTATAACCCCATTTAAAAATTCTTTTAGTAAAACAACTCATGCTTGGGACATTTTTATTTTAACTTTAAAGAAAAAGTTATTTATGTCATTTTCCAACCAAAGTGGCTCCATGGGGTCCCCAAGTTGACCCATGGATTGGCCTGGTAGGAAATGAGTCATCCAATGAGGGTAAGACATGTGTCTAGGTCATTTCATATTATTAAAACATTATTTTTACCTTAAATTACACTAATTACCTCTAATCACGATTAAAAACTTAAAAGTTATTATTCACCATAAAATTATTTTAATCCCATTGAACCAAATTTTACATCCTAATGACAACCATGTATGTCAGATTTTTGAAATTCAAATCACAGAAGTGGTAAAGTTTCATTTAAACGAAAAAATCAGTTTTTAAACTACCACTTAGTGGTTTAACTATTCATCAAAAATTGAAGTTTTTCAGAAAAATACCAAAAATTCCCCCTAAGCTATATTTGTTATTCTGAATTCAAAAATTATGTCTATTTTAAAAAATTAAAAACATATATGTTTCATTAAATAATTTAATAATTAATTCCTGCTGTCAAAACAAATAGCGTTTTTTAAGAAACAATATCTATTAAAATATTGACACTAGTTTAAGTCCACTTTCAAAGTGAAATTAATTCCAATGACCACTATTGGACTAAATGGTTAAAATATATTCTAATTTCACTTTAAAAATAATTCAAAAGATAATCTAATCATATAAATAAATTATATTAAAAAGTGGTTTTGAATTAAAATACAACATTTTTCACTATTCATTAAAAATGAACTTTATCGGAAAAATACCAAAAATTTACTCAAAGTAAATTTTGAGGTCCCGATTATAAAGAAGAATTTTATTTTGTCAAATATAACACATGAAATTTTCAAAAAGTGGATTTAAAAGAGTTTCTCCATCAAAAGGCGGTTAAATGAACTTGTAAAGAATATTAGTATTTTTACGCTTAAAATTGGATTAATTCACATTTTTAATCCTCTAACATTTATTGTAAAAAGTAAAAATATTTGACAAAAATATATAATCATTTTTTAGTTAGTTCTATTCATTCCCACCATTACAATGGCTAGGCGTTAACTACCATTTAAAATAATATTATTTTGTTATTAGAGTGCAACGTAAGATTCCCAAGAAACTCGTTGTTGCGTATTGGGTACACCATCGAGCATAGCATCCCCTTTAAAGTAATATTAATATTTTATTCATAAATATGGATAAATATGAAAATTTCATATTCTTTATTTACCTGGGGTGTTACATTTAACATAGGATGAAATTTACCTGATATCATGCAAATGTATTTCCTAAATAATCAATCTGTGGAGATGAAATGTTTCGCAATACCATAGTGAAAGAAATTGGTAATTGACAATTTATGAAACCATGGTGATGATCTTTGGTGATATTCCTATGAATATATTAATTTTTTTATTTATCCACATTTATATGTGATGTATAATGTTTTCTTCTATCATGCTATGCCTCCTTTATTATCCATGATAATCATTCATGTTCCTCTGCCTTTTCTATTCCCTTACTAGGCTTTATGGTCACCCCATTATCCTAATATATGTCCCCAAGATATGAAATATAGTAAAAGTAACTCACAATTAACCACATAGAATCAATCTCAATGGAATTAGATGAATTAATATGTTTTTCCATGTAATATGATCGTAATTTCCAAGACACTAAAACTGAAAAGATACTCTTTAATGTTAAATGTTACACTATATATGAAATGTTTTATGTATTAAAAAGGTAGGATTTCATATTAGGTATAAAATATTGGATTAGTTATTTATATAAAATAGTAATGTAAGACTTTCGAAAGGACACTAGCAATAAGTATGAATATATGGAAACCTTATGGAATTTTGGAGATGTATTAAGCATGTGGTTTACAATCAATGAAATTTATCTATAGATACTAAAATAGGATGTGAATCTTAAATAGTTGTACCTAGTGGTAAAAACCATGAAATATTAAGATTGGGATTTGAATTTACTGTTAATAGGTACACAATAATCCATGTTTCACACGTTGTTTGACACTCTCAGGGAGAAATGTTCAGTTAGTCACAAGACTTTCATGATCCATTACAATAGGAATATAGAAAATTTAATTTTTATTACAGTATATTTCAGAATAGTTCCGTTATGAATGTTTTTTTAGACATAAAATCTCACTAGAATTATAATCCCCCTTATAGTGAAACATTTCTTACTAATGTTTTTTTCTTCTATAAAAATAATTTCAAATATGAGGAAACACATAAATGATGCATGAAAGGTACAATGCACTATAAGAATTTCAAACATGATGTAAGATGGAATAGAAACCTTTATAAGGATTTTGACTAGTCTCTCTTATATTATGAATAATAACATGAATCATGTCTAGAGGCTAGATTCATCATGAATGGAACAACATACATTTGATCCCTTTATGTATCAACAACCACCTTCCTTTAATGGATTTTTTGATCCATTAATTAATGAAAAATGGAATACCTATATAAAAACATATAGTCAATACTCAATTTTTTATATCATTAGAAATCCATATTTTAAGTATACCTCTTAGAAGGGGATGTATATCAGTGGTGGAAAGTTATTAAAAAACATAATCCAATATGGAATATTGATTTAATAGAGTAGGAGGAGTCCATGAGAATATTTTTCAAGAAAATAATTTCTACACTCAATTAGAACAAAAATAGAGAAGGAATTATTACAGTTTATTTATAAGTCAAATGAATTAATGGGAAGCTATAAAATTAAAATTAAAAGGATTTCTCGATACACATCTAGATTTTTTATGGATGCTAACAGAAAGGTTGTTATGTTGTTTAGTAGACTAAGACCCCATATATGGAATATTTTAGTAAATTGAGTCTATGAAAACTATTAAGAGATGGTTAGGAGTGATTTGAATTATGAAAAGTAGTTTGGAGAAGAGTGGTCAAATTGGAAAAATAAAAACAATAGTGAAATGGATCCAAACTAGTCAATGCATTTTGATTATGGAAGAGAATGAAATAAACTACAACTATAGGTGTGCAACAAATCTGGAAAGAAACATTTGGGAAAATTATTTTATTTTAGTGGAAAGTGTTACAAGTACAAAAGAAATGGCCATAAAGTTCGTGACTATCATTTTTAGGTGAATATTCAACACCTCAATGAAAACTAAAAATGGAATAAGTTGTAATATCATATTGATGTTTAATTCTTAAATTATAAACATCATGGGAACTTTTCATTTCAATTTTAAAATCAGAATATATTGGAGGATAACCACTATCAACCTCATCAAATGATAAAGGGATAGAGGTCATTATTTCTCTATCACAATGGTAGAATTAGAGACTCTAAATAATGTTTTCTCATTTACATTTTTTGTGCTCTCAAATATTTAAAGTACATTGTTTTAGTCAAATTATATAAATTCTTATATTTTATCCAAGTTTTTATAGAATGTGTAATGAAACCTATAACTACTATAAGTATATTTGTAAGTTAAAACTCATAGAGGAATTGTGTATGAATAAATGGTTTATATAAACTATTGTTTCCGCTTTGGAAATAATAATATCATCCAAAATGTTGTATTAATTCCCATGTTGTAATTCGATATTGTACTAGGGGTGGAATGGATCTAAAATTATAATTCTAAGATAAACTACAAAAGTCCAAAGATCTATATGGACTTTAATGGAAAAAAATAGTTATCATCATAGGAGGGATATCTGAGCCTAAAATCATTCTATAATATCCCCCTATATTATTATTCATTTATATAATCAGTGAAGTGGGAGAAGAAAATGAATGTATAATGATATAAAATTTCCCCATTTTTCAGGAATACTTTTATGTATTTCTAGAAGATTTAGAGGGACCTCCTTCAGAAAGAGAGGGATAGTTCTATGTCGAATTCATACTTAGATCCAGGACAATATCCAAACCCATGTATAGAATAGCATACATGGATTTATTGGAATTAAAAAACATTACGATATTTTGGATATGAGTTTCATTCAAAAAATTGTGTCACCTTGGGGAGAACATGTTATATTCTTGAAAACGAATGATGGATATATGTGGGTATGTATTTATTATAGAGATCTTAATGGAATCATCATGAAGAATAAATATCCTCTTGTAAGTATTGACGATTTGTTCAAACAGATTCATGGGGCCCAATACTTCTCTAATATTAACCTATGGTAAAGGGAACCATTAGTTAAAGGTGATGAATGATGAAATACAAAATTCTACCTTCTGAATAAGATACGGTCATTCCATGTTTTTTTACATTTGGAATGAATAATTATACTTATATATTTATGTATCTAATTAATAAATACTTTAAGGAATATCTTGCTAAATTTTTGGTGGTATTTATCTGTGACAACAAGAAGTATTCTGAAAGTCATGAGGATCATGCTGATCATTTAAAGGTCACATTAAAAACTCTAAAGAAGGAGAATCTATTTGGAAAATTTAGAAAATTTGAGTTCTGGTTATAACAAGTTTTATTCTTGGGGAAAATCATTACTAATGAATGAATCTCAGTTGATCCTACCAAGATAGAGGCAATATAAGACTATACCCATTATAAAAATGTTTCTGATAGTCATAGTTTCCATATTATAACGGTATATCAGTTTTTTGAAAAAAAATCAATTACTTATAATACACTAACAATGTTAACATGAAAGAGCATTGATTTTACCTTTAAAAAAATTGTGAAATGTTTTCCTTAAACCAGAGAAGAGTTTAGTTAGTGTACCCATTCTAACTCTACCCTCTAATGGGGATGTATTTTTCATATATATTTATAAAAACCTGAAATTTATTGGGTGTGTCCACATTAAAAATAATAAGGTGATCATTTATGCATCTGAATAGGTAATGTCCCATGAAGCAAATAATCTTAGGCATGACTAGGAGTTGTCTAAATTCATATTTTCTCATAATATAAAGAGATTCTTCCTTTATAAGAAAATTTTAATATATAAAAAGACCCCCAAATTTTCCTTTATATATTAACACGGATGGATCTATACATGAATAAGAAAATATTGTTAGCGCTAATCAAGGAATAAAAGTCTCTATTAACTACCATTTAGAAAGGGATAATTTGGTAGTTGATGATTTTAGTAGAATATATACTTCTACTATATCCTGGATATGGGTTGAGAAAGACCCAGTCATCATAGATATAAAAATGATTGTCCTAGAAATCCTATAATTGGGAAATACTACCCACCTTTCCAAAAAATATTTCCCAACTATAAATCCAAGAGGTGATCCATGAGACATAAAGGGGGATCTAAACCATAAAAAAGGTAGAAGCAGAAATGTATTAGAATATTTATGAATCCCACATCTATTAAGATGGTTTCTTGTAGTTTGTATCTAGAATTTGGTTTTATTCATCACCTGCTATAAATACAAAGATATTGGATAATTCATATAGCTCGTATTTTATCATCTATCCTAGAAGTACCATGATGTTCAACAACCTTTTAGAGAACTTATAGTGGGGAAACACAAAGAAGGGGATTGTTGAGCTTACCTCAAAATAATTGGTATATAGGAAAGTAAATTTAGAGTGATATAAGTACTAGGGGTGATGCAACCATTTTCTATACCCATGTGTAAATCGTATAAAATCACCGTGGAATTTGTCACAAGTCTACCAAATACATCTAATGGAAATAGTTTTCTATAGGTTGTATTTGATTGACTCACAAAGATTTCCCAAATTATTACAATTCACAAAGATATATCTCTCAACCAACAATATATGGTATACATAAAATAGGTGGTGAGGCTACATATGGTACCAATGTTGACCATATATTATCATGATTCAAGGTTCAACACTAAATTTTGGATAAGTCTTAGACATTCTATGAATATTGAATTGAATTTTATTACAACATATCATCCTCAAACCAATTTACAGTTACAATGGACTATTCAAACACTTAAGGATATACTAAGAGTATTGTCAAAGGATGTAAAGGTGAATGAGATCAATATCCGCTATTAGTTGATTTCTTATTAAATCACAGATTACACAAGAGTATTTAAGTTGATCAATATAAAGAAATTTATGGTAATACCTTTAGAAACATTACTTGTTGAAAATGAATTTGTTGAATGAGAGATACTTCAGCCTGATATTGTGAAAGAGATGACAAAAAAGGTTCCATCCACAGAACAATATACAAAAGTTATTCAGAGTTAGTAGAAGAGCTATGTTAAAACTTGTCTAAGGGGATTAGAGTTTGATGATGGAGACAAAGTAATCATTTTAATATCACCATAGAAGAGACTCATATGTTTTTGAAATATAGGAAAGTTTATCCTCAGATATGTTAGACCCTTTTAGATAATTCAACTCATAATATCGACAGACTATTAGCTATAAATTTCAAAAGTTATGGAAAACGTTAATGATGTGTTCCATGTATCACCCTTGAGGAAGTATATAATTTATCCCTCACATGTACTAAATCGTTAGGTCTTACAACTAGAGAACTACCACTCTTGTGAGGATTAGTTGATAAAGATATTAGCCTTTAGATAAAATGTTCTATGAAAAGACAATTAACAATATCAATGTGATATGGTGGAACCATAAATATAAAAAGGTGATGTGGGAACCATAGGAAATAATGAAATTGAACTACCCAAATCTAATCTAAAATAGGAATATCAGTTGAAATATTTTGGGATAAATTCCTAAAAGGGGGACGAATGGAATGAACCAAAGTTTAGTAATAATACCTTTTCCTAAATTAATGTGTGTTATAATATTTTATATATCATTATACACAAAAAACACCTAATGAAATCAACAACACATTATTTCATTAAAATAAATCAATACATTATTCTTCAATTAAACCCATAAAGATGACAATCATTAAAACATGAAAAAAATTATAATATAAAAAAAATATAAGGGAAAAATTTGTATAACATCAATTTTCTAGAATCATCCCTCTCATGAACAACAGATTAGAAATGAAAAAGACCATTACTTCACAATCTTAGAAAATGAAAATAAAGAACCATGGGGAGAATTTAAGATAATGGTTAGTCAAATAATTACATAGAATTTATAGGTGGTAATATTATTGTTGTAATATTATTATTATAACATCCCAAATTGTTAAGAGGATACAATATGTTCAATTGCATACATAATACAGCATATTGAATTTATGAAAACTACTAAATATTATTATGTTACCTAATAACCAAAATGTTAAAATGAAGGGAATGAACAATATGAATTCATTTATGAAAATATTGTTTACAAATGTGTTTAATTAACTATTTTGTGAACAATTATTTATAAATTAAAATAACCCCTTTTTAATAAAAATGAAAGGTTTTTATGAAAAACTATTTCAAGGAATATAATTGAGTTTATAAAATTATAAAATCACTACTTATATATTTTATTAATTAAATATATATTAAATATATTAAATTTAATATTAAAAATTCGTCTTAAATGTATTTTATAGATGATATAAGAACAAATTAAATTTTACAGATAAAATTAGTGTTTTTCTAAAAATGATTTTTACCACTTTTTGATGGAGACCACTTTTAATTATAGTTTTGTCACTTATATATTATCTATTTTAAAAAATAAACATATGATTTTTATGAGATATTTCAAAACATACTTTGGTTGAAATTTTGTTATTTTTCGGATAAAATTCATTTTTAATGAATAATGAAAAATACTTCATTTTAATTCAAAACTACATTTTCATCTAATTTATTTATATATTTATATTTCCATTTTAATTGATTTTAAAGTGTAATTATATTATGTTTTTATTATTTAATCTAATTTTGGTCATTGGAAGTAATTTTAAATTGAAATTTGATATAATGACATGTCGATCTAATGATGGGTTTTACTTTTAAAAACTCGTTTTCTCATTATGACAAAGGGATTTTATTTTAAATTATTTAGAGTAACTTATGTGTATTGAATTTTTAAAACTAGATTCAATATTTCGAATCATAATTTCCAAAATGTTTGAATAGTTCCCTTTTATTTTTTGAAAATTATGAATAGTAACTTTGGTAATATAATTACCACGGATAAAGGTAAATCAGGTAAATTATGGTAACAAATAATATGATAAGGATACTAAAATTATCCTAACACCTACCAAAATAAAATTGGATCAATAAAACTCAAACCTTAACACATAATCATCAAAATTGATTAGTTTAATAGAATTTTTTCCCTGAAAGTGATATAATTATTATTAAAACAAAATAAAGTGACAACATGTCACTCTCTAATAACTTATTGGTCTAAAACTTTTAATGTAGTGATAAAGTAAATGAAACTATAAATATAATTTTTATATTTAAATCTAATGAAATTATCTACAACATATTAATTTATTTATAAATTTTTGAGGTTAAATAATTACCATAAATATTGACACAACAGTGATATAATAATTATTTTATTAAGAGAAATATTAAATAAATGACATTATAAATATTAATAAAGTTATTATATGATATAATTTATTTCATCCATGAATTATATAGGTTAATATGATATGTTATAATACTATTGAATTCTTTTTTTATGTTATCCCTCAGTTTTTATTTTATTTAAATTCAATTAAATGAATAGTGTAAAAATTGACATAATTGTTGTTTTCTAAGAATATTAAATTATTAAATTATCTAAAGGTCATAAAAATATTTTAATGTTATAAAGTTACTATTATATATTATAGAATTTAATTAATTGAATAATTATAGGAATTTTAACTCATATAAATAAAATAAATTGCCTCTTATTAAATAAAATGTTGTTACCACAATTAAAATTAAAAGAGAATAATTATAGGTAAAGCAAAATGAAAATGTTTAAAATAAAATAAATACATGCATAAAAATTATTGCATGATAATATTTATAACTATACTTATCTTATATTAAACATAACTCTATTTGGATCTGTTTGGATTAAAAAATTAATTCTTATTAATTTAATACTTTAATACTTTTCAAGGGCTCCCCTTCCCTCTCCTATAAAAAGGTACCATATTTTCTCTAATACTCACACATCAATAAATATTTTGTTTGAAAAAAATATACCAAAAAAAATTCCAAGAATCCCTAACCTCATCCTAGAATCATCTCTTTGGGAAGAAAGCCTCCCAATGATTCCTTTTGGTATAAACCAATGGAAGTTACCTGATTTAGAGGTAAAACCTTCTCTCATGGTTTTTCATTTCATTTCCATTCTCCACTCCATATAATCTATTTATTATATTTTTATATAACAACACCAGTATCATAAATATTCTAGGATATTTTTATGATATTTTTTTAACCAACACTTACACACACCACCATCTAATGGTTAACAAACATACTGTTTCTCTGTACGGTGAACTACTGCCTCATGGAATGATGATTTTTCAATTTTCCCCTACCACATCTCATAGTGTAAATTATAATGGAATATATATTTCTATATGATATATATTTTATTTATATCTTCTATATTAATTTTTAATTTTTATTTAGAACATACTTTTTTCATTCCTTGTTGTGAAAACAAGATAATTTCATTTGAGGAAACGTGGAAAACCACCCCCTCAAAGTGATATGACTTGTTCCTGATATACATGTAACATATAAAGGATGTATTTATTAAACTGGTGAGAAATTTATTAAATTCATATTTTAGTATAATTATATTTAATTCTTATTATTTTATTATTACAACGAAATGAAGGTAGCATTCATGCATACGTACGACCAACTGTTTCCATGAACGGTGCATTTAATTTATTATCTCCAAATATTATAGATTATTAAAAATAAATAATATATATAAATATATATGATATTTAAATAATTAATATTATTCTGGAGATGATGTACTTTGGACTACATAGACAATTTACTTCAAAAAAAGTTCATTTTTGACTTACGTATGAAATATTGAACAAACATCCGATATGAACTTAAATAATTCTAAAATTTTTATAACAAGGTAGTAAGTAATATAAATTCAATAATAAACCTAAAAAATGGTTCTCAAGAAATTAAAAATTAACCTATGTTTATAATTTTGGAATATAACGATTGAATGTGTTGAGTCAGACATAAGGTAAGGAAAATCTTAACTCAATCTCCAGTCATTGAGTTTAATATCCATTTCATTGGTATTGATTTTTCAAGAATATTTGTGAAGGAAATTATGGTTTTAAATTTATTATCCTCTTATATTGGGTGTATTTATGTTTTTGATACATAATTATATCAAATATTTATCCTTGATCTAATGATACGATCTTTGTAAGAGATTTCATCTCAATCTCCATTCATTGAGGCATATCATGATATTGCGCACCTTTATTATCATTTATGGTTTATATAGAACCCTTTTGACATGTTATATCATAAATTACTATATTTTAATGATATTTATTGTTTTTTAAATTTTATTCGTTAATGGATTATATTCGAGTGTTTCTCATGTGGTATGGGACTCTTTAACTAAAATATAGTTTTAAATGTTTTAAATATATATTCTTTAAAAACTATATATTTCATGTCCATGTTTTCAAAATATTTTTAAGGACTTATTTATGTAGACATGAATGTTTTAAAATGTTATCTTATTTCAAAATTTTCAATGCGGTATGGGACATTTTGATTACAAAATCTCTTTATTAAATGTTTTAAATGGTTTCTTGTGATTGATGAGTGAAACATTGATAATTAAAATCTTTTATGTGTTTTGATTATGTAATGGTACTTGGAAATTTGACAGGTGGTTATGCGATAAACCATAGACAGGTGGTTATGTGATAAACTAAGGGTGGGTGATCCCATGACAGATCTCCAATGCATTGGGTAATAAGACGGAATTAAACGACAATGTTTCTACAAAGAGATTTAAGAAATATATTGTGATGGGTATTCCAAATGTAACCATGAAGGTTACCCCCTATGTAGCTATGAAATATAAAATTTATGTATGATATGTATTCCATAAGTTATGTTTATTATTTACAATTTATATGTTGTTTTTCAAGATTATTATCATTTCATGGGTTTTTAAGTATTAATGGACTAATGTTTTCCTTTTTTATTTTATATTCCTTACTATGATTTTTATTCTCATCCCATGTTTTTGAAATGTTTTCCAGAGGGTTAAAGGATGGTTAAGATAAAGGAATAATTCAAGATTAATTTTATGTATATTTTTTACCAAAAAATGAAATCGTGTTTTATTTTTTAAGAGTGGAGGAATAATGGATATTTTTTTAATAGTATCTTACTATATGATAATGGCATGATATGTAATAATGATGGCCTAATACTCTATAAAAATAAATCAGAAAAGATCATCAATGTGAATTATTGACTTAAATCATGATTATGAAATGTTTATAGAAGGGTCCTTATAATTATGACCATTATGAATAGTAATTTGATAGTTGGCCATAGTTACATGATCATTGAGAATAGTAACATGACTTTCAGAATAGTATTTTTCAATCAAAATTATAAAATACAATATATATAATAATTATAATGAAACATTTAATAAAAAATAAATATTATAATTCCAAAAAATAAATAATATGTTTAAAAAAAGAAATTAAATTATTATTATATATTTAATAAACATTATTTTAACGAGTTTCATAAAATCCTTTTTTTTATAATTAAAATTTAAAATTTAGAATTTTAGAAATTTATTTTTATCAAATTAATTTCATAATAAAAATAAATACAAATAAATTGGACAAGGGATATTTTTTTGAAATTTTTCTTAAATACTTCAAATTTAGATAAATAGTAAAAAAAGATCGTTTTATATACCCTGTGTAACTTGAATTACATCATCCGTTACATAATAATTAACTAATCATTTCAACAACTTTAGGATTTATGAAAAAAAATATTAATTTTAGAAATGATTCAATAAAACAAAATAAAAATTATTTCCGAAACTAAAAAATACTTTCCATATTCGAATGTCAAAACTATTCCTTAAAAACAATTTATTGAATTTTCTTCTCTCCTTTTTAATTAATTAGTGATTTAGAATTTTAATGGGGTTTAATGTCCAAAAGTGAGTCAATTATATTTTTATATGGTTCATTTCATAAACCATATCACTAATACAAGTTTTACCATTGATATAATATTGTATTTAATATTTTATCCTAAAAATATCACTCTCCTCAATTAAAAATAACCATTCTCACTCCCCATGGAATATCACTCCTCCCTCACTTCATAAATCCCAATATCTTGAAAAATACTCTCAATTAAAGCATTATAAACAATATTTATTTTCTAGAGTAATCCAACTCCATTCATCAATGAAGTCTAGTATTGTAAAAGAAAAACTACACAATTAAAATAGAAAGTTTTATCAACTATTCTCTCATTTTCCTCTATTTTATTTTACCAAATTCATACAAAATAAAATATATTAATATTTAATTCGGTATTATGTTAAAATAATATTAATTATTTTAACTTATAGTGAAATTTATATTTTATAAGTATTTATACTTTATACTATTCTCACTTGTTCAATGAGAAATCTTCCCATTAATGGTTAGTTGACCACCAACGCAGACACATCCAACTATTTTATTATTACCACCCTGATGGATGGTTATAATAAATTTCTTATAACATATAAATTTATAAATATACTTATTTTAATATTCTATATTTAAAATTACTTATGCATAAATGAATTTGAACTAGAAAAGAAAAATTGAGGGAAAATGGAATTTTTTTAAGGAAAAGATAAAATCAAAATGCTTCAGTATTAACAAAAAAAATAGATAAATATAATATAATTGTTATAATTAATAAATATTAACTAGATTAATATAATTCATTGATGCTTTAGTATTTAAATAAACATATTTTCATTTTTTAAGAGGCATAAAAGAGGCTAAATAAAAAAAATATTTAAGCTAAAAAGATTCTCTAACCCAATTTCTCTTTTTTTGTTATCTTTTCCCTAAAACTATATTAATTTTTCAGATTCATATAATATACATAAAATATTCTTCAAATATTCTTTCCCTTAAATTTTTATGAATATACATGTTACAAACTAACATCAATTTTTCATGGGTTAAAAATGATCAAATTTTTTGGTCTTTATTCTCTTATATACTCAAGTGTTTTATATGAAACTCATTAATTATTTTCCTGGGTTAATTTATGAAGTGATTTATTATGATCAATGTGGTAATGTATATTATGAAATATGAAGGTTATACCTTGATTCCTCTCTAATTAATTGGGTAAATAATTAATATCTATATTTGTAGTTTTTATCTATATCTTAGATAAAAACCTTGATAGCTTACAATTTATGATGACTTGGTGATGAACCTTGGTGATATGAATATGAATGTTTCAATTTTATTTTATCAGAATATCTCAATTTTATGTATCATGTAATTATGTTTATTCTCTTATTATAGGCCTCTATTATTATATATGATGATCATTCACGTTCCTTTTCCTTTGTTTATTCCATTAAGGGGCTTTATGCTCACCCCATTATTTTGATGTATGTCCCTAGTATATAAGGTGTGGTAAAAGTAACTTAGGATAAACCATGAAGAATCTCATTCAAGTGTATTGAAAGAATGAATATATTTTCCCTTATATTACCATCCTACTTTGGAAGACACTAATCCTTAAAGATACTCTATATTGTTAAATTTTGTTCTCTGTAAGGAATATTTTACATGTTAAAAAGGCAGGATTCCATAAGTTCAATCTCAAAACATAATCCCCCTATCTGGAGGAACACTTGATAAGTCATCCATAAATACATATGGATAAGGATCTACCAAGGGAGGAAGATAGGATGAAATTTTTTCCAAAAATTACACAATAATGATACAAGTAACCTATGTGGAAATATATCCAATTTGACTACGTTCTCATCCAACTCTACCAATTCCTAAATCAAATTCTCTATTAAAGTAATATTTTTATCTCTTGTGAGAGGTAAATTTCACTCTTATTTGTTAATATACAATATGAGACGCATAACTGATCAATCACTACATACCATGAATTTCATCAAATCCAGCCATTTCTATGGTCATGAAGTCCCATAGATCTAAATGGATGGATAATATTACATAACACTCCTGAAAACTCTTGTGACTTTCTACCTTATTTCCCAAGGGTGTATCATGTGACAAACATTTTGAAGAAAACATAACTATAATGTCTAGCCCAGTAAAAAATTTATTATAAATTAAAGAAATGGAAACTCATATATATAAAAAAGTAGTAGAAAAAAAAGATATAATCAAATTTGAACCCTTTATAGTAGAAGGTACCTATTCACCACCAACTTTAACATGGTCCAACACATAAAAATTTCCATCATTTGTTCCATGAATATCCTATTTCATTATGTTTGGCAGATTATATATCTAATACTATAGTCCTTTATCTACTATGTGGCTTGATCTTCCTAATACAAACCGTGATTCTATTTAACAAAAATATGTTATATTACAAATATTTATATGTTTTTTGTAATCTCTTAGAGTATTAGGATAGAACATTTTATGGTTAAATTCCTTTTTACAATAGTTACATCTAATAGATCCCAGTTCTACTAAGGGACCTAAAGAACCTTTGATCTGATCTAGCAACCTGCTACTACCATTTCACATATACTATACTTTAATATTTATATTAATCAATTAGAAATTGGTATATGCACTATTTATCCCACTCATCAATCCTCTATTAACGTGAATAAAACCAGTTGATTTGACCTCATCCAAACCATAACTATTCATAAGGGCCTTTCGAAGAACTTCTATATATATCGTTAACTAAATTTTATTACTCTCAAACATCAAATCTGTTCAAATTACAATATTCTATTTTGGACATTTTCCACAACATTCATGTCCAAGGGATAAATGAATTGAAGTAACTCCATAAACTTAGTTGAATAAGAATCCATTATATTCATTCCCCACAAAATCACTAATAACACCTGATTCTGGTCTAAATTTCATTTATTAAGGAATAAATCCTCAAATAATATGTCCTTAGTTGTATTCTATGTCATACCCACAAATATACCAACTTTATTCATCAAGATTATCCATCTCCAAGAAGGTTCTTGAAATATAAAATGGCTAATTTCCCACAATAGTCAACTAGATTATTCACCAAGTCAAAGATTCCAGAGATTATTTTAATTCAATCATCAGTGTCTTAGGGGTTTTCAGTTCCCTTAAAGGTTGGGGATATTGGAAATAGAAAAATCACAAAAAATTGACCTCATACCATTCTTATGGGATCCTAAAAACTACACACGCACAAAAAAAATATACTCTATATTGAATTGATTCTACTACTTGGACTGGTGCAGTGACTAATAGAGCATGGTCAACTACACTCTCCATCATGTCTAGTAGTATTATAGGAGCATCCCTCACGTGGGACTATTTTGTCCCACTTCTCTAGTAAGTCACATAATATGAAGTTAAGATGAAATTATCTAAAATTCCATTACTAATTCCCAAAAATTCCATTAATAGTTTATCCAACACCACTCGAGCATTTTATATGCACACACATAAGAAATTATTCATAGAAACTCATTCTAAAAGGCAAACCATTTTTATAAAACATATCCCAGAACATATTCCCAGGTCTTGACCTAAGTCTCTAATACTTTTATGTTAGTAATAGTCATATACATATAATACGGTATAGTATTCTCTAGTTTAAATAATTAATTTAATGTATTAATACATTATGAATGAAATAGGAATAAATTTCTATAGGAATTTTAATAATAGTAATCTCATCACCAAAAACATTGGAAGCATATTACATATGATCTGGTTAGGAACATATGTGACCCCCATCCTTGATTTCCACATAACTAATATTTTTTTAACATTACCCAAACAAATTCAACAAAAAAAGGAAAACAACCTTTGATACCTCTTTGAGAACCCCAAACCAAATCACTAGATTCTATACAGAGTTCCACAAGAAAACATCCACAAATCCACATAAGAAAGTGGTTTTTGACAAGTGTTGAGGACTGGAACGTTACTATGGGGATACTATGACCTTAGTGTCAATAGTTTTATATTATAAACAAAGTAAAACATTACTAAATAACAACAAAACTTATATCATGAACTAAAAAAAATAAATTCATACATAAAAAATAGAAAAAATGTAATTAAGATAAACCAAATACCCTCAACATTATAGGTCAACCAATGAATGAAAATAAATTAAAGAAACTAATGATATTATAAAGATGGTTCAAATTCCATATCAGAAACACACTAGTCCTCATAGCTCCAGCAGCTCAGTTTCACAACCTAGGATCCTCAAAACATAACTGAATCCCTAAGAATAAATTCTATATGCACACTAATATTACCACATATGGTGTGAGGATAAATGATTTAGAAAACAACCAATGTTTCCTTAATATAATTGCATCAATATATAAAAGTGTATGTCATAACAATTAAATAACTATGATATAAAAAATCCTATGTCAAGTAACTGTGTGCTAACCATGTTACCATGAACACTAGTTCTACATACATTAGCACCAAGAAAGAAGAACTTCATGAGTAGCCATTTCAAGACAGAGATCATGGAATATTTTCTACATGTCAGCTCAAAATATTCATCCATTCAACCCATAATGATTTTACACCTTTAATGAAAAATTATATTCTAACCTTTATGAAGGAAATTTGGTGTCTACATGTCGATCTAATTCTTAGATTTGGTGAAATTCAGGCAACTATATGGTGAACCAATATCATGCTCTAGGGTAATCCACATTCAAATGTGTTTAACCAAGACTTGGTTCTAATGCAAGGCACACTATCACAAACCATTAGTGAATTTGAAATCGTAACATTCCAGTCCCAATAGAGAACCCCCCTAAGTTAAATAATTATCGAGATAGAAAAACCAACTACCCTAAAACTATCCATAGATAAACCATATTAATTTTGATGCATTCCATAATATATCCAATGAAAGGTTTACCGGATCACGAAAGGCCTCATAGATTATACACACACCCACATGAAAAACATATCACAAATGTATCTCAATTCAATACACACACCCACATGTAAATCATATAAATAAATAGACTCATGTAATATTCAAAATCATGCATAATATACAATTCAATTTCATTCTAAGACTTAAATTGGTAAGGATATCACACCTTAGGAGTATTAATGCCCAACACCATAAATTGACGCTCATATCATGTCCAGGAACTGACAGTCCATAAATATAAACCCTATTCACCACATGGGGAATCTATAATCAATATCCAAGAATAATATTATGATAAGGGATATATTCCATTTGGAATTACTAAACGAGAACCTCTATCACCAATGGCCCCAAATCTGACCAAGAGAGAGAACAATATTCTCAAAACATTTGGTCTCTAATCCATTAATAATCAAAATATTATCTATTATATCACATAGTAATCAAAAAATATGGCTACAACAACTTCAATTTAACATTATCTCAATGTAAGGAGTAATTATAGGATAAAATGGATTAATATTTCCAAATGGGTGTTATTGAACCAATCGATTCTTACAATAGTTATAAAGAAGGGAGAAGGGATCCAATTTCTCCAAGTGAAGGACCTATATTAATTTTAGTTGAATTTGGTTCAAAATAAGTGAGGGTGATATAAATTAAGAGTTTAAAGGGAAAAAAATTGTCACAATTAATAAAAATATCATTTCGAGCCCACCAGTGGGATAGTAGCTATGGATAGAGACTAGGGCTATATCTTCTACCAGAAGAATGTTTGTGGATTTTCACCAGTTGGATGGTGGAATATATAAGAGTGTAGATCCTCTAAACATGGAAGTGGTTGGTTTGTTGTGTAGTACCATGTAGCATCTTGACCTCAGAAATCTTAAAGCTGGTGTCAAGCTCCCATTATATTGGAATAATATACAAGTGAATCGCCTCCCAAAAGAACCAAACAGTTTAATAGTATTCATATACCAGATATATACTCGATTCTTGTAATAAAAATTAATACACTAATTACAACACATTTTTTATTCTCTTTTGAGGATAATAACTTTATTATATATATATATATATATTAACCTTACATATATTTCTTAATACAATTTGGGGAATCCTAGGGAAATGAAACTTAATAAGGGGGAGTTATAATGACCAATAAAGTTAAATTAAAGTGGAATCAATAATGAATCAATAAGAATAATCAATATGGTTTGGTAAATAACTGAAAATACATTCCATGTAATCAAAAATTGATTAAAAAGTGTGTAAAAAATATTTCAAGTTGAATAGCTGAAAACATGATCTAATTGTCAATAAAATGAGAATTAAATGAATCAATAGATAAGTCTATAAAATAATCTCAGGGATAATAATAATAATAAATTAATTCTAACTAAATTAAATGATTAATTATTATACTTCATGTATATGGAACATGAAACAATACCATAATGATCATTCACATTATAGTTTAAGTCTATGGGTATAAATCCATATATTATTCTTGGAAACAAACTCAAATGGTTTGTCTCCATATGAATTCATCTAATGAGACTGCTAACACAATGATAGGATTACATTAAATTATCCCCAACCATTATGGCTTGCATTAACTAGTCCCCAACACAAAGGGATTGCATTAAACAGTCCCCGACTAGTTTATTGTATGTCCACATCACTCTATATATATCGAATAGTCTATTTAATTCAAAAACCACATAACTTATCAAAATGTATCCATATTGTGTAAAATATTGAGATTTATCAATTTTCCTCTAGTAAATAAAAAAAATCCATGTAAACACTTTATGTAGAAATGGTACACCTTTTGGAATTAAACAAATCCAGGATTAATTATATGGATAATTAGGGGAAATTAATTTTCAATGATCATAAGAAATTGAATATTTCCAGGGGAATAACAAAGGAACCAAGGAAGTGAATACTAATACTATCCTTGGTCAAAAAAATCATTAACCTCCCTAAATAAAGAATAAAGGTGGTATTGATAAAACATATCCCAAGTGGTGTAAAAATAAAGGGTTGTAGTCAATGATGAAATAAAATACTATAAAAATATCATTTAAAAATATTCTTGAGTAAAATATCTTTTTTTACAAGAATTTTGAAAATCCTTTTCATTGAAAATCACTTATAAAAACATATTTTAAAAAATTTCACCTTTTAAACTTGAAAAGTTATATTTGAATATATTTTTATATGTAAATTTGTACATGGCATACAAGGTAAATGAAAATTACTTTTACAAGTTAAAAGGGACAGAAAATCTCTTTCTTCGGAAAAGGATAGGAATATTACATTAAAAAAATAAAATAAAATAATGGTAAAATTTACATTTATAAAGAATTTTGGAAGATTTAAAAATTTTGAAAACCCTTTTAGAAAATATCTTTTTTTGAAACAGACAGGTTCACTGACTGAATATTAAAATGAAGTATATTTTTTAAAAACAAAATATAAAAGAATTGTATTACCAAAAAATAGAAAATTGGTACTATTATGTGAAAAATGTGATGAATAAAAATATGATAATATATTAATTTGTTTTATTATACAATGATAAATTAATTTCCTCTAATGTAAATTCATGTGTAAACAATCCTAAACAAAATGAGATGGTAAAGTAAACCCTTGAAAAGAATATAACATTGATGTGAGAATAAATTAATGAATATATTATGTGTGTAAAATTTTAATCCAAAAAAAAATTAAATACAAAAATATTTATTATAAAGTGATTATGAACATATTATTAGAATATTAATTTCAACGAGGAAGTAATATAACCCATGGAAAATAAATTGGGTTATGAAATTCAGTACAACTATGTAACTCTTATCTCAAATCCCTTTATTTGTAATAATTCAAATTTAAAATCAAAATAACAAGAATATAAAAATAAATTAATGAAATATTATATCAAAATGGGTATTAAATCCACAACACAAATTAAGTAAGTGGTGTATGTGACATTAATTTCAGGGATGTAAAAACGTTAGATGAAAATCCTTTACCTTGCATTTACATTTCAAATGAACTTCCATTAAACATATATATATTGGAATTAAACATGTCACTAACTTATTATATAACCAAATTAATATTTATTATATCACATACGATCTTATTATGTTAACTTATTACTCATTTTTTTGTAATCTTTCATTATTTTTACTATTTTTAGTGCTAATTGTTCGGTTTTTTATTATGTTTTATCATGATATTTGCTGTTAAAATCATGATTTAATCATATAAATAATGTAAAACGTGATTTAAATATTATATATATTCATTATATATGTATTTATAATAATACACAATATTTTGAGATAAGAAATGAAATGCACCGTTCATGGATGCAGTAGGTCGTACGTACGCATGAACGATACTTTCGTTTCATTTTCACATCAAAATGATGAAGATTAATTTATATATATGTATATTATAATTAAAATATAACATTTATTTTATTTATGTCACATAGTTTTATTTAATTCATACCTTATACATATCTTGTATAGCGTGAACGAATCACAATTCTTTGAGGATGCAGTAGTCCACACTTCCTCAAACTATGTTATCATATTTACTCAAAATATAAAGAATGAGGGTATATTTTATATAGAAATTAAATAAAAATATATATTTAAAATATCATATATATCATATATATATATTTTTCCAAACATAATTCCCACAAGGAGAGGTAGTAATTGAAAAATGAAGAATCATCATTTCATGAGGTGGCAGCTTGTCGTACACATAATTGGTAGCTTTGTTGCCCATTATATGGAAGTGTGTGTATATTTCGTTCAAACCCAATGAATAAAAAAGCATATAATACTACGGACACTAGTTTTATTAGATAATCCTGGAACAATAAGAATTTGTGGGCTGTATAATGAAAATAATACCAAAGAACTTAAGAGAGGATGTTACCACTTATTCAGGTAACTCCGTTTGGTTTCCATCAAAGGGATTCCTTTGTATTATTTATTACAAAGGTGTAACTTCTAATATTAGGTTAAGGTAATTTAGGGTAAAAAATCAGACTTTTTTGAGATAACATGTCTTGAGATGTTTGAGAAAATGGGGGTGTGGGTCCCTTTTATAGTAGAGGAGTTCCATTCTTGTAAATTTTTAAAAATGGAATTCTACCCATGTTTTTTCTATAAACTGTGTCCCAATTAAAATTCCAAACAAGATAATAGGGAGGTTATTGTGTAAATATGGACATGAAATGGATTTTTTCCAAGTTTCAATGTCATTTTGTAACTTATCTTTAAGATGTATTCCTTTATCAAGCCAATTTTTCTCTTAATCATTATAATTAAATTGAAAAACTTTCACTAATATTTTTTTGTAAAAAACTAAGTCGATATTATTATATATTATAATTTTTACTAAATAAAAATATGTAATCTATTTTTTGAATTTCAAATTAGATAAGTGGGAAAATATAATTTAAATTTAATCTCGTAGATAGGATGAAAACACATGTTTTTAAAGTAAAATAATCAAATGATTTCTAAGTTTTTATATTAAATTCAAAACTAATGTTGATTAAAATCACCTAGATGTATTAATTTATGTTAATTGTTTTTAATTAAACTTTAAAACCATTAAAGTCTTAACTTAACTTTTTTAATAGATTAGACCAAGAAGCTGTTTTGAATTAAAATTTAGTATTGTTCATTATTCATCAAAAAATAAAACTTCTCAAAAAATTCCAAAAATTCACCCTAAGGTTGTATTGACATTCCAAATTAAAATATGAAGTTTATTTTTATATATAAAATTTATAAATGTGCAAAAAATTGGATTAAAAATAGGTTCTCTATTAAAATGTCATAAAATTTCCTTAAGAAAAATATTGCTTTTTTATGCGTAAAATTGGGATTCTTCTTATTTTATGACTATAAAATATATCAGATAAATGTAAAAAAATTATTGAGTATATTATATAAATATATTTTCAAAATTTATTTATTCCTATTCATACCCTTTAATTTCACGTCTAGGTTATATTTAATTATATTAAATTATAATATTTTAATTATATCGTTCTACAAAAATAGGTCTTTCTTGTAAATAAAGGAATTGATGAAACTAATTTTTGTGTGTGACAAATGTGGACTCATTGTCACATAAATTGAAAGCTATTTTATGGATTAATTTTATTTAAAATAGTAATTATATTATAAAGTATCAATATATTATATTCCCATACGCGCTTAGTTTTGCAGGTCATACAAACAATCAAATATCAGCTGAACCTGTAGGTATCCTAGGTTTTTAGCAGGCTTAGGGATAATATCGGGGGTCCTTCAAACCATAGTGTGTAGAGAGCCGAGGGAAGGTCTTAGTTTGAAGATTTCTGAGTGGAAATTCAGAAGAATGAGAGGGATGTGGGCCTGGATCAGATGACAGGCGGTGTGAAGGTGGTTTCGACTGCTTTCTGTGCAGAGGAGTAAGGGGAAGCAGAGACTAGCTACGAGCATGACTATTTCTAACAGAGGAGAAGATGCTGGAGGTTTGGGTTTTTTGAAATGGTCTCTCGTCCACTTGAGATAGAGGTTCGAAGGCCCCCCAGAGACGGATGTTCAATCTGATTCAGATATCTTTGATAAGAGAGGCGAGGGCTACGGGAAGGAACTCATTGGGGTTGAACCTGAACTCTCGATAGATGAAGCTTTAAGCCTGAGGAGTAGCAGGAGTAGTAGTAGTGTTTGGAGAAGGAAGGGGAGGAAGGATTACTCCTCACTCCCTCCTCCTTTGGAGACTCGGTTGTCAAAAAAGTTAAATGGAATTAAATTTGTCAGTGAGAACCAATGTCCTCAAAGAATAGGGGATCAATATGATCAATATATGGACTTGATTTTAAGTTCCAACGAGGAAGTGACCAAGCAGATATTGGTTCTGAATGCAAATGAAGAGGAGGTAGCAAAGATGATTGGGAGGTCCTTAAAAGTGTCTCCTAACAAGGAGAAATACTCTTGGATTAAAAAAAAGATCTCATATTGGTAGGGGGATTAAATAAAGGTCTGACTAGTATGTAAGAGTATATCTATTCTAGGAATTAGCTAGCTTCTAAGGTCGAATAGCTGAGGACTATGGTACCAGACACTCAGGTCTCATCTTTATCAGGAAAATTGTTCAGGGAAGCTAGATATTGTGATCTTAAGTTACACTTTTATGATTCTATTTAGGTTGTCTTGCTGAGTTTGGATGGTTTGGTGGATAGTTGTGCATACTATACCTGAGTTAGGTTCAATTATCTAGTTTGTTATGCTGAAAATCTTTTTCATGCAATAATCACTTCACACAGATTTGCTCCAGATATGGATTTGAGCATGGAGTCTTCACCGGAGCTTGCCTTTCAAATTTGGGGGTATGTCTTTGCCATCGGTTTTGTGCCCGTGCTTTCACATGGGACTGCTCGTCAAAGGGTCTTCCCTTGATAAAGGCTGCAACATGGTGCTACTACTGGGGAGGAGCCAGTTTTGCGTTTGTTCTTTTTTTGGTTACTTTGTGGTTGGTGTTGGATCCCATGGTTTCTCACTTTTCCATAAAAGTGTTTTTATAATAAAAAATTAATTTTTTGTCATACACACAATCAAATAAAATTTTATCACTTTAGAGTTTCTGTGGATTAAAATATCCCCACCATAAAAAAATTTCTTCTCAATTTAAACTCGAACTTAGTAGTAAATTGTTTTATATTTTCTATATTGAAATCCCACATCAAGAGAATTATTTATATAACATCATCTAGAAAATAGAGAACAGTAATTACAAATGTCACATGGACTAACATATAACTAGGTATCTATGTATGAGAACATTAATGGAAGGATGAGATATATACATAGAGGAAAAGAGTACATATATATAGGAGTGGTTGAGGTCATCAACTCCAAAGAAGTGAACAATCAATGGAAAGTTGAGGGTCTCAAGATCATAAATTAGTGATGATTTAGAAGATCATTTATTCAATAATAATTGAGGTATTGGGAAAAAAATTGGCCATTTTCCTATTTTTGAGTATTTTTTTTCCTAAAAATATAAGGAAATACTATTTCTTGATATATTTATATAAATACATTTTTATCATTTTATTATGGTTCATTCAATTTTCCAATTCATCCCTTACTCAATGAAATAGACACCAACGAATTTTATTTTATTACTACAACACTAAAATAAACTTTTAATTGATCTTAAAGACCATACAAGATTTATGGGTTTAAATATTTATTACTTACTATTCTATAAAGTCAATATGTATAATAAATTTATCTATAAACCTAAAATGTAACACTCCTGGTTAATTATTAATATTAATTCATAATTTTTTTAACTAAACATAATGAAACATTTACTAAGAAATTGTGTAGATCACTGGTAGGTGAAAAAACCATATCATTCTTTAATCATGGTTTCAAGTCTCACGACCTTTTTGGACATGATGGGTTGTCACCCAGAGTACAAGTTTTGTTTTTCTAATACAACATTAATATTATTTCCAAAATAAATATGATGCACATCCTTGAAATATGGTTAATCACTAAATATCTTTTTTATCATTGTTTTCAATACAACCCCAATACATAAATAAATCATCTTTTTTATTTCCACATAGTTCCTTGCTTGGTCTAAGTATCATCCTTGGTCATTCATTGTCGGTATCTATTCAAATCCTTCATAGTGGTCTATAAAGAGAATGTAAATTTCCCTAATAATATCCCCCAGGTGTGTCAAACTAGGTTCCAAGTAAGGATTAATATCATGTAACTTGTTATGATCGAGTTAGGACCAATTCACCTTATAGGATTTATTACCTCGAGGTAAATCTGTGCCAGAAACAATCACACTTGTAGTATCACAAATGGGATGTATTTGTCGGAATACCCACATAATCTCAACCTTACCAAAATTCTAGGATGCTCCTCTATACTTATCTTCAAAGACTACCTGAGGGTAATTTTATCTAATCTATGATTTTATTAAGTCTAGTTTTCATGGTTTGTACAAAAATTCATCTAATACCAGTGGTAGAGACGCGATATAAGTCCCCAGCCTTAAACATTACATAATCTTGAGTTTAGTCAAGAATCCACATTGAGGATCTTCTCGAGTTTACAGTTATAGAGAAATAGGCCATAACTATTAAATACTATACAAAAAAATTACATGTGGATAGTTACACTCAATATTTTCTTTTTCCATCAATGGAAACCCTTTAAACAAAACATAATTTTTTTTCTTGATAAAAATCTTCATGACTTCTTCCTTAATCTTACCCTTACTTATACCGTGTAGAAAACATTTCAAAAACCTATGATGAGAATAAAAAGATGAGTAAGGAATATAGAATTATAAATAAACTCATTAGTCTATGAAATATTTTTCAAAAAATCATACATTTAAACCATAAAACATAAAATATTTTTCTTATATCATATAATCATAATATTTCTAAAAAACTTCATAGAAATCATAAAATATTAATGTAACTTGTGGCATCCATATCATACTTAAATTGTATCTTTCAAAACCAAATAGAGAGTAACCTTCATGGTTACATTTGGAATACCCATCACAGTATATTTTCTAAACCTCTTTGGATAAAACTCAACATTTAGCTCTGTCATGTTACCCAATGCATTGGATAGCTATCACGGGCTAACCCGCCCTCAGTTTATCACAAAACCACTTATATACAAAAACAACTCCCAATCACCATAACATAATCATAACACATAAATCATGCCTAAATGAAAAACATAAAATTTCCACATTGAAATATCACAATATATTTTCATGATATAGATATAATCAATTCATATAAAACATTCAAAAAGAAGAGTTTGAAATAAAAGTGTCCCAAACCAATTTTAAATTTTTGAATGGAATTTACACTCTAAAATACTGATTTCAATTTAAATAAATACTTAAAACCATTTTGAAAATATGTACATTAATGAGAAATAAATAGAATAATAAATCTTTAAATCATTTAAAATAATGTTTTAGTTAAAGAGTCCCTTACCACATGAGGAAAAACATGAATAAAACTTATTAATAAATAAAAATACAAAAAACTTATAATATCATAAGAATAATTAAATGTATGATATAATATGTCAAAGGTCGATATATACACCATATAAAAGTGAATTCGTGCATACCAACAAATAAGACTCAATGGAATGTAGATTGATAAAAAATCCCATACAAAGATCGTATCAAAATAATATGGATAAATCAATGAAATAAATATCTATAAAAAAATTAAATACACACAATATAAGTGGATATTTAATTTAAAACAATCATAGGTCATTTACATATATTCTTGGAAAAAGAAAACCAATAACATGGATATTTAACTCAATGAATGGAGATTGAGTTATGATTTCCCTTACAGAGTTCATATAAATGAAATAATAATTTATCATTGGGGTGATTATGTGTATAAATAGTATATCCACACAATGAGTGGATCTTAAAACAAAAATAAATATTTATTTATTCCACACATAACATTGGAATAATATAATAAATGATGAATGTGTAAAATCCAACGAGTGGAAATTGAGTTTAGAAATTCCCTTACAAAGAACATTTTGTTAAAAAAATTGATAAATTATGTGTATTAACTATAAATAAACATAAATAGAATATAAATACAAGATAGGATATAAAAATTTATTTTTAACATAATCAGAGCATGACATAATCAAGAAGTAGAAGATTAACCCAATGAATTGAAATTGGGTTAAAAAGTTCCCTTACAGAGATCATATTATTATATTAAGGATAAATCAATGACATAATTATGTATGAAAAATATAAATCCACCCAATATAATTGGATATTCAGTATAAAACAATTAGGGTTCATTAATAGATATTCATATAAAAATATAACCAATGACCTAGATATTTAACTTAATGAATGGAGATTGAGTTAAGATTTCACTTACTTTGAGTCCAACTTGTCATGTTCATTATTTAATTTAAAAAGTAATAAATACATGATTATTTATACATTATTTATAAATTTTTTAATGTTTATTATTAATTTTAAATCACATATTACCATGTTATAAAAATTGCATAATTATTTGAGTTTATATTAGATGTTTTTTCTTTTTTTTTGTGATTAAGTCAAAAATGAACTTGTTTTGATTAAAATTGTTCTTGTTGTCATAAGTCCATCATCCCCAAAATGATATTCATGATTTATATATCATATATATCTTGTATATATTTATTTATAATAGTTCATAACATTTTTAGATAATAAATGAAATGCAACATTTAAAGAGACGGTTGGTCGTACATACATGTGAACTTTACTTTCATTTCTTTTTTTCTTATTAAAGGAAAAAAAATAAAACAATATATAGATATATTATTATTATAGTATAATTTATATTTTTTATATGTTAAATAAATTCTTTAAATCAATCCTTTATGCATTCCACTTACGGAATGATCAAGTCATATAACTTTTAAGGGGTCGTAGTTCACACTTACTCAAATTAAATTATCATATTTACACATTATGGAAAACATAAAGGTATGTTGTAAATAAAAATTATAGAATCATATAGACAAAATAAATATAATATATATATTATATAAATAGAGATCTATAAAAATGGCTACCATGTGAGGTGGTAAGAGAAAATTGAACAATCATTGTTTTGTGAGGGAGTAGTTCATCGTACATATAAATAGTATGATTGTATCAAATAGATAGAGTTCTTTGTAAGTGTGTTTCAAATAATTTTCATAAAAAATCCTATTATATTGAGTACACTGTTGTTGTTATGTAATCGTAGAATTATAAGATCATAGGGAGTGAAGAAGGAAAATAAAGGAAAGGAAATTGAGAGAAGATGCTACCTCTAAATCAGGTAAATCATTTTGATTTGAGAAAAAAGATTTATTAAATTGTGATCATCCAAATATATGGATTTTATGAGTAAATTAGGGATATTGGGAGCTTATTTTAGTATAATTTTGATGAGGAAAGTGGCTTGAGTGGTGTGAGTAAGTGGGTTGAGGTGGGGGCCTTTTATAAGAGAGAGGAGGGGAACTTTAGAAAGGTCTTAAAATACTATTTTATTATAAACTGATTTAAATAATGATTTATTGGTTAATAAATTTATTATAAATGGAAATAAAAACCAATTGTATATAAAGGATGTGTTTTAATGTAAACCTACTTAAAATTGATTTTTTATAAAATTATATCACCCTTTAAACATTTTTAAACTACATTTTCATAATAAAGTTTATATTATTAACTCCCTCCATTCTAACAGCTAGGATATAATGGAAAAAATTAATTAATAATCTTTTGTTGTTCATTTATGATCAATGTAGAATATCATGTATTCTATTAAACATAGTGCTTCTTTTTAAAAATAAGGATGTTACATCCTCCCACATTTAATAAATTTCATCCTATCAATATAAATTTGGGGTCGGAAACTAGGGTATGGATTTTTAAAATACCTATATTACAAACCCACATTGGGAAATTGGTTAATAAAACTTCTACTTTAAAAGATAGAAAGTAAAGTACAAAGGTCACCAAAGATAAAAAATACTAGGGTTCCATATAAGAAAAATTGATATGGAAGAATAACTAAGTTTTATATTCCAAAGGAGAGTGATAGAAAACATGATCTAGAGAAAGTTAAGAATCAAAAAAACATAAACTTGTGATGGGATAAACGGTCTTTGATTTCAAAGTAATAAAAGTAAATGGAAAATGTTTTCTATTTTAATATCATTTTCATAATGTTGAGGAATTATTTTACTTCTTATAATAAATACATAAGTAAATATACTTACTTGGAAGGTATATTGTCATCCATTAATCAAATTCCACCAGAAAATCATCTTTTTCCCAAATCGATGAGTATTTAAGATGACATGGTCACTCCCGAAGCAATAGAATCAAATTTTAGAGAATAAAATAATCCAAAAAAGATGAAACAATAATTTACCCTTTATTTAGACATTAACCAGAACAAAAATGGCCATTACATGATAAGATAATCCCCCAAATATAATAACACTTTATAAAGAGAAGGACTACTTCTGATCTCCAAAAATCAACATCAATACCCATGTTCTACATATACCATTCAAAAAATGACCATAAAAATCATTAAAATATTCCAAAATAAAATTGAAACCCAAAATTCACTAGGATTTGATCACATAGTCTTAAAAGATAAATTTTAACTTGAATATCAAAATAAAATTGATCTCTCTTAAAGTCGCATACTAAAAAATAAATTCCAAAATCATATATTCTCTAAGTTATGTTAATTATTTCCATAAATAACCTGAATCATTATAAACCTACAATAAAATAGTAGATTATTCCAAAATAAAATTCTACCATTATACCCCAAATGAAATCCCATAGTATTCTATTTTTCATAGGAATATAGTGTTCCCAAAAGAGCGAACGTTTTCTAAAATAACATTTATTACTTAATCACCAAATCATTTTCCTATACTAAGGATATCCATCTGATAGAACATAATTCCCAATAATCGTTTTATTATTAATACATACAATAATTTAACTAAATATAATAATTCATACTAAACAGGGACTTCACATAGGTCAGTGTTAGGTGATAAATCCCAGTTGCACTTTAGTTGTGGGTTCGATTCCCACATCTTTTTCTGATGTGATGGGTTTTCCCATAGTATGTGTTTTGTCCTTTTTCAAAAACTATATAATTTTATAACACTCCCTAAAATTATATAAGATACTCAAAAATAATCACAACATATTTTAACCTCAGTGGTTACCTCATACCTTGCATTTTGCATCCCCATAATTAATACTGAATAATTTCCTCAAAGGTGAATGCCTAAAAAAAACCATTAGTCACCTTAATATTTCAGATAATAAAACCTCAAAATGTGTTTCTAAGATATTGAACATATGATCTAACAAAAAATTATTAACCCATAATGATATCCCTCACACTTAATAAAAAATCATAATCTCCAAAGTGGTTTAAACCATTTTTTGATACCAACTATAATGCCACAACCTTAATCATTACATAATCTTGAGTTAAGTCAAGAATTCACATTGGGGATATTTTTAGTTCTAGAGTTATAGAGACATAGTTTATAAATAATAAAAAATAGACCCATACCTTAAATGGGGACTATTACACCCAGTATCATCTTTTTCAACCAAAGGAAACCCTTTAAAAAAAATAGGATTTCTTTTTCTTGATAAAAATATTTTGGAATTATTCCTTTATATTACCTATCATTATACCCTATGAAAAACATTCCAAAACATTGGATGAGTATAAAACGCTCTGTAACTAATATAAAATAATGAATAAAAACTTTAGTCTAAGATTATTTAAAACCCATAACAAAATTTTTAAAAAATCATACTTTTTATCCATAAACGTTAAACTAGTTATCTTATATCATGTAATCATAATAATTCTAAAAAACATCCTAGAAATCATAAAACATCAAGGTAACTTTTGGAATTCACATTATACTTACATTTAATATTTCATAGCTAAATAGGGAGTAACGTTCTTGGTTACGTTTGGAATACCCATCCTAGTATATTCTCTAAATATCTTAGGAGAAACCTTAACGTTTGCCTCTCGCATGTTACACAATTCAATATAGGGATATCATAGGCTCACTTTCCCTCGACTAATCATGGAATCACTCGTATACATATAATAATTTCCAATAAACATAACATAATCATAACACATAGAACAACCATAAAGAAAAAATTACATTTCCAAATTGCAAACACAAAATATAATTTCAATATATTAATATAATCAATTCATTTAAAACATTAAAATAGAAGAGTTTTGAATAAAAGTGTCCCATAGAAAAATAAAACATTTAAAAGGAACTTAATCTTTAAAACACTCCTATACCTATAAATAAATCCTTAAACCCATTTTGAAAAAATGGACATTAATGATAAAAATTTATAGGAACAAATCTTTAAATCATTAAAAATGATGTTTTACTCAAAGAGTCCCTTACCACCTGAGAAAATACTTGAATAAAAATAACTAAATAATAACATTAAAAAACATATAATATCATGAAAAAAAGAAGATTCATGATATAATATGTCATATTGTATTATATAAACCATATAAAATTGAATTAATGCATAACAACGAATAAGTCTCAATGGAATGTAGATTGTGACGAAATCCATTACAAAGATCATATCATTAGATTGAGGATAAATAAATGAAATAAATTTGTGTGAAAAATATAAATACACCCAATATAAATGGATATAAAATGTAAAACAATCGTAGTTCATTCACAGATATTCTTGGAAAAACAAAACCAATGACATGGATATTTAACTCAATGAATGTAGATTGATTTATGATTTCCTTTACAAAGTTCATAAAAATGACATGACAACTAATAAATTAGATGATTATGTGTAGAAACAGTGTATCCACAAAAATATAATTAGAACTTAAAACATAAATAAATAACAAGTGATTCCACACATAATCTTGGCATAAAATATTTAATGAAGTATGTGTAAACCCAATGAATGGAAATTGAGATTAGAAATTCCATTACAAAGAGAAGTTTTTTAAAAAAATAGATTGATTATGTGTATTCAATCTAAATATACAGAAAAAATTATAAATACAAGAATGTATATCAAAATTTATTTCTCAGGTACTCATAGCATGACAAAATCAAGAAGTAGAAGATTAACCCAAAGAATTGAAATTGGGTAAAGAAGTTCCCTAAAAAAGATCATAACATTAGATTAAGAATAAATCAATGATATAGTTACGTATAAAAAATATAATTTCAAATAATATAAGTGTATATTCTTTATAATACAATCATGTTTTATTCATTCATATTCATAGAAGAACATATCCAATGACATAGATATTTAACTCAATGAGTGGTGATTGAGTTAGGATTCCCCGTACCATGAGTTTGACTTGTCTCATTCATTCTTTAATTTCAGGAATATTAAACATAAGAAAATTTATACTTAATTCAGAACCCTTCTAATTTTAATTATTAATTTTTTATCACTTATTACCATGTTATAATAATTAGTTATTTATTTTTGTTTATATCAGACATTTTGTCGATTTTTGTGCTTGGGTGAAAAATGAACATGTTTTGAATCAAATATTCCATATGGTAAATAGTACATAGTATAAATAATTATATTCATGATTTAAATTTCATATATATATACAGTATATATGTTTTTATTATGTTCCATAACATTTTGAGATAATAAATGAAATTTATCTTTCATGGAGAAAGTAGGTCGTGCGTACGCATGCACGCTAATTTCATTTCATTGTCATATTAAAATAATGAAAAAAATGTTACATAGTTATATTATAATTATAGTATAATATCTATGTTATATATTTTTCATAATTTCATTAACTCTGTATTTTATACATTCCATGTATGGAATTAATGAGACATATTACTTTGAGGGGGAGGTAGTCCACAATTCCTCAAATTAAATTATCTATTTTCACATTATGGAAAGCATAAAGGTATTTTGTAAATAAACATTACCTAGGAATTGGGAAAACATAAATATAATATATTTTATATATAAATATAGTTCCATAATAATGACCACATTGATAGGTGGCAGGAAAAAATTGATTAATCATCGTTTCGTGAGGTAGTAGTTTTCCATACACAAAAAAGTATGTTCGTATCCATTAGATGGAGGTGAGTGAAAGTGTGGTTAGAATAATTATCATAAAAACATAATAGAATATTTATAATACTTTTTTGTTATATAATCATAGAATAATAGGATCATAGGGAGTGAATAAAGAAAATAAAAGAAAAGAATTTGAGAGAAGACGCTACCTCTAAATCAGGTAATGCCTTTTGATTCGAGCAAAAATAATTTCTAGATTTTTTTTCTGCCAAAGGTAAGGAATATATGAGGAAGGTAGGGATTATGGGAGATTACTTGAGAATAATTTGGATGAGACAAGGGGATTTAGAGGTGTGAATATGTGGGAAGAGGTGGTGGCCTTTTATAAGAGGGAGGAGGGGAACTTTTGGAATGTCTTGAAATATTAATTTATTATATATTGATTTTCAAATTATAATAGCACTAAAGTGATATATTTTGAGAATAAGAATATTATTTTTCTAAATAATCTCAACCATTTGGTTTTATACATGTTTAGGTCACAAATTTGACTTTATATTTTGGCTTTAACACTTAGTTAGATAAATTAACTCTTACCATATCTTCTTGTATTTGTACACTATATAGTTAATATAGTTACTATAAAATGAAAAGAAAACATAAAGAGAACAATTAATGACATATTTAACATTATCTAAGCCATTTATTTGAATATAATATTTTTTTACAATTATATCATTTAATAAAATAGTATTTTTTTGAAAAACTCAATTATTTCAATTTTGACACTATTTAGTAATTAATTTTTGTTAAAGCTATAAAAATATTATTGATTCAAAAAAACTACATTAAATAAAATATAACATTTTATAATAATCCATAAAATTATTTTATGGAATAAAAATGTTCAAATCACATTTATTTTAATATTTATATGATAATTTATTTGAATCATTCAACAATCTGGTAATCACTGTATCATCATTGTGTCATAAATAAATTTATTTATATAAAATCTAAAAATTATAAATAAAATAACATGATGTAGGAAATATTTTTATATTTCTAATAAATATTTATATTCAATGTTATCAGTTATATACCCCAATATTTAAATTGTTTACTAAATTGATACATGTTTATGTTACATTGAATATATGACATATAAAAATAAAAAAAGTGTGATATGATTTTATAAACACATTTTCTCTTTTAAATAGGTTTTCATTTAAAAAACAGCCTTTATATTCAATTGGTTTTTATTTCCACTTCTTTACAAATTTGGTAACCAAAGAATCATTATTTAAACATGTGTACACCATATTTTCATAATTAAGTTGATATTATTCACTCTTTTCATTCCGACAGCTATTTTACAATGGTAGCCATTAAATAATAATATATAGTTGCATGTTTATGATTAATGTAGCGTATCATGTACTCTATTGAACATAATGATTCCTCTTAAATATTAGGATGTTACACGCAACCCAAGAAATCTTGGAGCTGACATCATGCTGTCATTAATGTGGAATAAGACAAGTGAATCATGTCCCAAATGATCAAATAGTTTAGTAGTCTTGGTAAACCATATACATACATGACTCTTATCATAAAAATAAATACAGCAATTATAACATAACTATTCTTCTCTTTAGAAGATAATAACTTTATTCCATGAAATGTATCCTTGCATATCATTCTTTGTACACCTCAATGAAATTTGATGAAAGGAAACTTAATAAGGGTGAGCTCAAATTCTCGGTATAGGTTATGTATAGAGAAAGGAATAATGAATCAATAATAAATATCAATAGGGTAAGGTAAATAAGTGAAAACACATTCCACGACATCAATACTGATAAAGAAGTGCGTAGAAAATTTAAAAAATTAAATAAATGAAAACACATTCCATCTAAACAAAAATACATAGAATGAAATGAATCCACATATATTTTGATTCTATGATCATATGGATAATAATAATAAATTAATATCAATAAAGGAAATGATTAATTATTAGACTTTATGTATCTAGAACATGAACCACTACCATCAATTCCTTTCACAATATTTTTTTAGTGTGTGGGTATATAACCCATCTATTTATCTTTGAAACAAACTTGTAGGTTTTTTTTGCAAAATAATTTTTCCACATGAGACTAACGATGTATCTAGGGTATTACATTATATTGTCCCAAACCCATATGGCCTTTATTAACTGGTCTGAAACCCATATGACTTTCATTAAATGGTCCCTGGACCATGTATTTCATGCCCAAATCTTTCATAATGTATCAAATAATCATTTTATTTCAAAAATAATCTTCCTCATATAAAATTTTATATACCGAGTAAATGATACAGATTTATCAATTAATCCCTAGTTAATGAAATTACTATCAAATTAGACATCATATATATAAATAGTATATGGTTTAGGAAATAAATATATCCATTATAAATTCTATGGATAATTAGCAGAAATTCATTGTTCAGTGATCATAAAATATTGAATATTTCAAGGGGGTGAACAAACGAATCAAGGATGTGAATGACTATAATATCCTTAGACAAAAAATAATTAACCATCCAAATGAATAATAATGCTGTAAATCTAATTTTTTTATCATATATGAATAATAATACTATAAAAAGATCTTTTAAAATATTCTTGAGGAAAATATCTTTTTATTGTGAAATTCATTTTGAAAAAAAAATCCTTCAAAATTACTTTTGGAAGAATTTTCTTTAAAAGTTACCTTTTTAAACTTACAAAGGATTCTTTGGAGAAATGATGGTGGTAAAATCCATACATTTAATACAATGTAAAAGAATATTCCTTTTCCAAGATAAAAAAATTATAAAAGTGACTTGTTAAAAAAAACAAGAATATTCCTTTGAAGAAATTTATAAACGAAAAATGGTAAAAAATTCATCTCTAAATCCATTTGTTAAAATTAATTACATTTTTGAATGATTTTTTATAAAAAAAAATTTAGAAGAAAACATGTTCTCTGACTATATAGTGAAATAAAGCTTGTTTTTCTTAAAGTCATTTTCTAAAAATTTTGGAGTACCCAAGAATGGATAATTTATTCTACTAATTGAAAAATTTCACGAATAACCAAATGAGAAGAGAAGGAAAATTTTATTCGACAATGATCTAATATTTCTCTCCAATGTAAATTCAAGTGTAAACAATCCAGAACAAAATGAGATTGTGAATCAAACCATTGAAAAGAACATAAAAATTATTTGATAATAAATAAATGAATACATGATGTGTTTAAAATATAAATACAAATAAAATAAGTTTAAATACATAAATATATATTACAAAGTTATTACAAAAATATTTTTATAATATTTATCACAATGAGAAAGTAATGTAACCCAAGGAAAATAAATTTGGTTATGAAATTATTTACCACTAGGTAAACTTTATCTCAAATCACTTTTAGCAGATGAAATTCAAATTTAAACTCAAAATAACAAGAATATAAAATAATTCAAGATATAATATAGAAAACTGAGCATTATATACACCACACAAAATAGGTATGTGGTGAATATAACATTTATTCCATGGACGTGAAAGGTGGGATAAAAATCCCATACCATGCATTTCCTTCTAGGTTGAATTTTATTTAAAATCTTGAATAATGGTTTTAAAAATATCAATAACTAATCTAATGAATATAATAATATATATGATATCATATATTATTTTCCCATAATATCTTATTACTCATTTTTTGTAATCTATAATTATTTTTACTATTTCAGGTGTTAATTTTCTAGTTTATTAAGTATGTTTTGACTTTTCACTTGTTGTTACAATCATGGTTTCATCATATAAAGATTGTAAACCATGATTTAAATATAATATATATTAATTATATAGGTATTTATAATAATCCATAATATTTTGAGAAAGGAAATGAAATAAACCGTTCATGGAGACAGTAGGTCGTACGTATGAATGAATGCTACATTCATTTTTGGTATTAAAAGAGTAAATTTTAAGTTATATATGTGTATATTATAATTTAATTATAAAATTCATTTCATATATGTTATATATTTTTATTAAATCTATCCATTATACATCCCATTTTTACCATGAACGAATCACATCACTTTGAGTAGGCAGTCTTGCACACTTCTAGAAACGATGTTATTGTATTTACAAAAAATGGGAATCATAAGGGTATGTGTTATATAAAAATAAAAAAAGCATAAATAAATCATAAATATCATTTATATAAAATATAAATAGTTTTTCCATTATAAATCCCACCATCAGATGTGTTAATGGAAGAACGAACAATCATCATTTCGTAAGGTGGCAGTTCTCTATACACATAGACAGTAAGTTCATTACCCCCTTAGATGAAAATGTGTTTCAGTGTTGGTAAAATCCTTATAATAAAAACATCTCAGTATATTTTGGATTATATTTTTATATTATAGTCATATAATAATAATATTTTAGTGTTTGGATAATGAATATAATATAAACGAGCTTGAGGAAAGATGTTACCAATTATTCGGGTAACTAGTTTCTGTTTCTACCAAATGCATTAATTGACTATATTTATTCCCAGTTTCAAGCCTCTAGGATATGGAGAGGGATTTTAGGATATATTTTGGTATATATTTATCGATCCAAATTTTTTTGAGAGTTCTGAGGAAGTCTGAGAGGTGTGTGCCTTTTAAAAGTGGAAGAGGAGTGCATTCTTGTAAATTTCTGAAAATGGAATTCCTCCCACAGTTTGTCCATGAAATTTTACTCCATTAATAGTCCATATAATATAAAGCAGAGGATATGGTACAAATATGTACATTATAAGTGTTTTTTTCATTTTTCTAGGGCATTTGTTTCCTTATGTTTAATGTTTAGTCCGTTGTTAAGCTAATTTTTCTCTTAATCCCTATAATTATTTTTAAGCACATTCACTTCTCATTTTTGGAAAAAACTATATTGAAATTATTATAAATTATAAATCATTCTCAAAAAAAATATGGAATCATTTTTTTCAAAAAAAAAATCATATTGGTGGAATAAATTAATTTAAATTCAATCTTGGAGACCGAACAACACAATAGGTTTTTAATGTAAAATGATCAAAATATTTCTATGTTTTTATATGAATTTCAAAATTTAAATGGAATAAAATTACCTAAATTGGATTAATTTATGTACAATTAGTTTAATTAAACTTTAAAACCAATCAAAAATTTAATTTGTACTTATTAATATATCAGATGGAAAAGTAGTTTTCAAATAAAATTCAGTATTTTTAATATTCATCAAAAAATTAATCTTCTCATTAAAATAAAAAAATTTAACCCGAATTTAATTTTATAATTAAAATTTAAAAAATAAAGTTTATTTTTATATATAATTTTTTTAATTTTTTCCAAAATTTAAATTTAAAATAGATTTTTCATTAAAAGTTGGTAAAATTACATTTAGAATAATATTTTAATTTATGCATAAAATTGGGATTGTTCTTATATTATGACACTAAAATATTTGGGATGAATTTCAAAATATTTTATTGAATATATATACATATATATTACCATAATTTAGTTAACATTATTCATAACTGTTAATTTAATAGCTATGTTATATTTTATTATATTAAATAAAAATATTTTAATAATATATTATTGATTTATAAAACTTCCTCTTGCATATAATTCAAACAATTTAAGAAACTCTTTGTTGCATCTGATACACACTTACTCATTATCGTGTGCATTTCAAACTATATCATGGATGAATTCTATTTAAAATAGTAAATATACACTATCAAATAGAATGTTATTACTTTAGAATTTTAGGGCTTTATATACTGTCTTGTAATGGCCCAAATGTCTGTTGTCTAGTACTTTTCCAAAATCTAGTGTTTGGGCTGTTCTGGGAGGAAATGGTAGCTTATTTCAAGAGTTTACCAAATTTATTTCTTTTCCATCGGTAGGTCTGGGCATTGGTAGATCGAGGACATCAGTTGGTCCGGGTGTCAGTTGGTGGAGGGTGTCAATAGGTCAAGGCCTCGGTAGGTCAGGGTGTCAGTAGGTGAGGGCGTCTGACGGTCGAGGGCATCGGTAGGTCAAGGACGTCATTTGGACTAGGAATTAGTAGGTTTAGGTGTCAGTAGGTTAGGGTATTGGTAGGTATTGGGCTTTGGTACTTAGAGGTGTTGATAGGTCAGGGCATCAGAAGTTTTGGGCATCGGTAGGTCAAGCATGATGGTAGGTCGAGGCGTCAGTTAGTCAAGGGCATCGGTAGGTCAAGGGTGTCAGTAGGTCGAGGGTGTCGGTAGGTCAGGGCATTGGTAGGTCAAGGCATTAGTAGGCCAAGGGAAATAATGGGTGGAGGGATTTGGTAGGTCGAGGCGTCGATAGGTCTGGGCGTCAATGCGTCAGGGAGTAAGTGAGTCAGAGCATCAATGAGTTAGGGCATTAGTGAGTCTAGGTGTTCGTGAGTTAGGAATCGGTAGGTTGTGTTTGTGGCTCACCATCGATATCTCAGCGTTAGTGGATCAGCATCAGCAGCTCAACATCGGTAGCTCAGCATTGGTACCTCAGTGTCGGTGACTCACTATCAGTGGATTACTATCTATGGCGCACACATCGGGGACTCATTTCCAGTTATTTCTGTTCCACCCCTTCAATGCTTTCTTTGACGTCAAATGATTTAAATTCCATATTTAATTAATATTTGTGAGGTTTTAATTGGAATTTATCTTCTAAAAATCTGAATATTTCATTATCTCTTAAAATATGTGGTATTAGTCGTTATCCACCTTTAATGGACTTTGAAACTATATCCTAGTAGATTTAGGATCTAGCATTTCTAAAGCGGAATCTTCTACTCCTTTTAATTATTCATTTTTTCTCTTGGTTTGTTCAGAACCTTTCTTCCCTAGATGAGTTGTGCTCCTGTGCTGTAGACTGCCTATATATTTTTCCTTGTAGTCTCCTACTTGCGAATCCCCTCTTTTTTGGTACAAGGAGGAATTTTGGTCACCTATTGTTTCAAGTCGAGGTTTACATCGTGTCTCTTTTAATTTTGTATCATACAGGATGTGTGTGCTCAAGTATCCTTTTTAATACTCCCAAAACCAATTTATTGAAGATAATAAGAAGAAATAAATGAGGGGGTGGGAGAATGATGGTGATGATCATTTTGTTTTATATGTTATCTGTGTTCCATGTTGTGAAACATATGGGTAGTGTTCTTACGAAAATCATGGTCGTTGGTGGTCTCTATTTGTCCACCTGTATGATTTGTAAATCACTTCCATGTGAATTAGTATATGGTTAATTATGTATACTCAGTTAAATAAATGGATTCCCTTGGATCAAATCAATTATATGAACACCCATATTTTATCAAGTGTAATTAAACAACGAGTGCTGAAAAATCATAATAAAAATTGCGTTCTAGTTGTGGCTGTGTTCTGTTTGTGGTTATATCCAGCCTAGTATCTATGTTCGTAGTGTGTTATTATGAATGGGGATCTGATTGGGTGTATGGGGTGGTACAAGCGGTGTGATGGTATATTAATCTGAGAGATTGATTGATTTTAGAATGAATAAAGTTTTTTTAGTGGGATTGCTTTTGGGTAGTGGTTGGGTAGCGGGGTTACTCAACTCGGTTATGTCATGTTCATGTAAATAAAAGTGTGTTGATATGTAGTGGGGCTGACGAGTTTTCTTGTAAGAGGATGAAATGGGCAGAATAACATTGAAGAATTTTGATAGTTGTTTGTTTCATTATTTGACATGGTAGTGGTTGTTATGGTTGCTTCATCTTCTAATGTTTTCATTCCTTGGTAGTTTCCTAGGTAGGGATGGAATAAAAAAATATATGGATTTATAATGAATAATGAAAACTGGTTAAATGAACTAGATGGGGGTATGTATCGAGTTGGGTCTTGTTGTTAAGAGGCATTTATGTGACCATCATTCTTGGTGGTACATGCATGTAGGGGTAGTCGCAAATGTGGTTTTGATTGGACATGTTTTATGGTTGGAATCCCATAGGACGGTTTGAGTGTTAGTTAAGTATTTTTATAAACATGTAGTTCCTTTTGTTTTCAAAATAAACCCCACTAGTGTTAACCAATATGTGTCGAACAACTCCATTGTTATAGAGTAGGGTTCTTTCCCAACATCCCAGTGGGATGATGGATGGTTGGTTACTGACATTACCCTACTTCCTCTTCTAGGAATTTATGGCTCAATACTCTTTTTGCAGGATGTAATGACTTGAGGTTTAATACTCAATTTATAGTATTGGTTGTGTGAGAGGTGTTCTGTTTTATAGTTGTCTTTAGGATGAGTCCCATGTGTTTTTGGGAAAGACGTGTGGTGGTTGCGGCTTAGGGGTCTGCGGTCGGGATGTGTGTGGTTTTGTGGCCCAGGTGTGTGTCAGTGGGTTGTGAAAGTGGGATTTATGTAAGAGCATGGTATCATCAGGTTGTTCACCATTAGGGATGAGCAGTTAACCAATGTGAAGTGTTGTGTGGTACCCAAATATCAATGTGCTTACAACATTACTTTACTTTACTTGCACTATTTTGTAGGAGTTCCTTGATGGGGTTGTGGTGGATAGTATACCGTGTTAGGTGATTTTGAGTTTCTGCTATTTTTTCATAGGGGTATTAGTATTCTTTTCCCAGTTGTGAATAGGTGACTTTGGTTTTTCCAGACTAAGTATACTTGTATTCTCACCCTACATATATAAAACTATTTTCAGGTTTCCGGGTAGACTACGCAAACCATGCTAGACATTACTAGCTCGGATGTTGGGGATGGTTGTTGTGTCGCTGGTTAGATTTATTTAGGTCCTTACTTTGAATTTATCTTTTTTATTTATAGTAGTTTTACTTTTAAAATTCATGTGTTAGGGATTTTTTTTCCTAGTATATATTTTTTTTTCTTGGAGTTTTTGAGTTTGATACATCTTATCTCTCGATCTTGGTTACTATGAAAAGGGTAATGCCTCCATGTTTTATGATATTTCAATACCCTTGGTGTTGGTTGCCACCTCGGGGCCTATTAGAGGCGAGAATCATGGGGTTTCATTATATCTTCTTCATCTTGAGGATGTATGGTCTCAAAACCATGTTATCCCTTACCTCATCTTAAATATTGTGGGTCGGTACATGGATAGCTAGAGGCTCGCCAGTATATTTTATACTAATTTTCTAGCCTTCTTCCCCCTTAAATTATGATGCCTGATCCCAATCACATATAAAAAATCTCCAAAATAAGACAAATTCCACTCAATGTATTCCAAAATATGAATCAATAATACCTTAAAATTCATGGATGTTTCATATGGAGGTTTGGAGGTGCTAGCCATCATATATATAAATAGTTGGTGTATACAAGGATATCATTGTGTGAGATGGTGGGACTGATTTTTGATTGTGTGAAAATAATGATGGGATCATGAATAAAGAACCTAGGTGTTCCTAGAAGTTTGTGGATACAATGCTGAGTTTTATTAGTGGTGAATCTGGTAAATAGAGTGAGAATATCAGAGAAATATTGAATTTAGGGGAAGAATACAATTGCACGACATGCGGTTCAGAGGAACACACACTGTGTACCTCCTTGGTTATGGTTCTAGTGTTTCATATGGATATAAATATTATATAGAATGTGTAATATATAAAATTCCACAGATTACATGATCACAAAACCCAGGGATAGAAAGATTATATTCCAACCAGCCTGTTTAGTTTAAATATCAGGTAGTTAGAATATATTTCACATATCAGTACACACCAGATGTTATATCATTGAATATAAAAAATTTTAATACCTAATAATTATATATACATTTGAAATTAGGTTACTAATCCTTAGAGAGGGTGAAAACGTGTGCATACTCAGAAATAAAAATAAAAACAAACTAAAAACAACACAAACATTTATAACCAATCAATAATGATGAATACTATGTTTAGAAAAATTAACTGATGAGGATGTATGATACATTTTAATGAAAGTAAAATCATGTAAGAGACTACAATAGTAGATTATTAAATGTTAATACTATTAAAACATTAGTAAAATTTTGATTGAATGGTTTAAAATAAATTTATTTGTTTGCTGAAATGAACTAACTCAACAATATCATGATTTAGGCCAACTATCCCTATCAAGAAAGAAGAACAATAATTAATTAATCATCTAGTTCATCACAAACAAGATTAAATCAAGTGAAATTTAATTTATGTTGAGATCATAAAAAAGTGATGATTTATTTCAATGAATGGAAAAGATAGGTAACTAAGATCACTATCAAATGAAGAAAATAGATTCGATAATATAAACCACATCCATCTAATTCCCATAGAAAACATTTTATCAAATAATAAAATTTAATTTAAACAATACGTAGAATTTTGAAATAGTAAAAACAATTAAAAATGTATGAAAAATAAGAAAAAGAGTCTTCCCTTCATATTTTTATCCAATTAAATAAATTCAATTAGACTGATGTATGTTCTATAGGTCTCAAATACCCCCTTTAAGTATTAGTTCTCCATAAGATCATCCTCTCATTTCTTTTTTATAATGATTTCCTTTATTATAATACATTGATCATAAATTCAATCATCATGATTATCTTCAAAATCAATAGAATTCTTCTTTTAGTGAATTTAAAACATGTGAAACCTTTATCATAAGTAATTCCATTCACATCACACTAAAAAACTCACCATATATAATCAAAACACCCATGGGTTCTTTTCCTCCAAACTATAGAAGCTAAAACTGGTTGGGATTTAGGTTTAATTTAATCATCGTCATAATTATCTAGTAAATTAAAGAAGTATTCAAGTATTACAACCTAATTCCCATGATTTTTTCACTTCCCATTTATATTTTTAGGTCCCTCGTGAATTTTATTTTGATCTATGTAGCTTTTCATAGTGAATATAAGAACATCTTGAACTTGATGTATTTCCCAATTAAAAAATTATCCACATGAAAGAATGAGTACACTTCCATATGTCCTCATCCACTATGAATTAACATTCTATAACTCTAGATGGTTTTGAATCATTGATATAAAAATCTATTTACCTTTTCATAGCTCTAGAAATTTCCTTTACGAAGACTATTAAAATGAATTTGAATCTTTTACAGATTCTACTCAACATTCAAAAATTATTCAATAAAAGTCTTATGAGATTCAAACACCATCATTGGTCAGTTTCAACCGATTTCATGTCCAATTCAATAACAATTCCAACCATCGACTTTAGTCTCATCAAGATCACCCTTAGTTATTATGTCTTTGATGGGAAACACGTGGGCATGGAAAATTCATTCTAAACTTTTCTCTTTTTTGGACATTTTATTGTTTCAAACTATAAAAATTTGAATGAGGATTGTAGATATAAAACCCCTTTTTGAATATCATCATACACCCAGTGCCCACCATTTTAAATTATTGCAATTTGACACTTTAGAATCAACATGGCATCCTCCAATCATGTAAAAAACCCACAAAAAGAAAATTCATCAATGGATCATGCTCCCTTATATCTATCTTGATCGTCATTTAGTTGATGCATCTTGGCATCATCAAAACTAGTTATCAAATATTAATATTACTTAAAAACAGTTTACTTGTATTCATTCTCTCCAACCTAGTCAATATTGAGATGTGCTAAGCCATATCCATACACTTTTTCAGTTTTAATGGTCTCTTGTGGTTTTTTTCTTCTTATTGAATCCATCTGGTCTCGATTGTCTTCAAATCTCAAATCCCATTTACTTATATAAATTGAATTATATATATTTATTTTTTATTTGAGTTTGGATTCAAAATAACACTTTGATTGTGTCCTTATTGAAGATTAAATCTATATATAAATGTGTTAATGTTGGATTTTAGTCTTCCAAAAATTATGTCCGCCTTTATCAATAGAGTTTTGAGTCATTGGATTTAATCCAATCATGAGTTTAAATTTTAATCCATGAAATTATAATTACACCACAAATTTAAAATACTAGACCTCCCATGGCCACAAAAGGGTCACCATAGACTCATAGGTATCGTCACAGGTATTTGATTCAAGGAAGCAATCCACAAATTCACTTTCACATATATGAGAATAGCATAGTAAATGAAAGAATGAGATTTATATGTTAGAAAATCCATGGTACCAATTCCATGTAAGCATAGGTCATGGTGTTAGAGTCTTTGTACAATTCCCACCAATAGTAAAAAGGCAACGATCTCATGGAAGATGCATCATACATGCTTGGTCGATAAAATTTCTTCACAAGATGTCATGGAATCCTTCTCAAAGGCACACACACTAACTTACATAGCTGAAAGGGTGTGGAAAAGGATGTGGTGAATGGTATAGAGATGCATTGAAGTAGTGTAAACATAAAAACTAACACCCAAAAAATATCAATAACTAATATTAATTTCAAATAAAGTCCACATGTATTATATAAACACCATAAATTATTTTTTTCATGCAATTTTTATTTCTTTGTTCCGAAAATAATTCATCAAGGATAAAAATTTGTAAAAATATATAAAATCAATTTCAATTAAGAAAATATTTTAACCAACATCTTGATCAATCTAAAAATTAATACTCAATGATAATTTTCCAAATATATTGAAAACTTCAGAAAAGTACCTCAATACAAAATATTTTTGGAAATTATAACCAGAACAAGTTGTGAATAAATCCCCAAGATTTATCAAAATTAAAGTACAATTAAATGGATTTCATATTCACCTAAAATTTATCCAATATTTAGTAATAATCCATTTAAAATCCTTTTTTGACATTAAAACATCATTAAATGTCCAAAATTGATGTGGAAAAACCTAATCAAATAAGATCCACATCAATGGTATAGCAAGGGTTGAGTTACATGGACAGAGTGATTTCATGGGATCACACATTGTATATCTATTTATAAATTTCATATTGTCTATGAATATATGACCTGAGTGACAAGTGATATATGCTGAGTACTCTCATGGGAGCCTCACATATTGTGCCACCTTGGACATGACATATACATTGGGATGCACTTTACTAATGAATCAACGATACATAATGATTACCTACCTCACGGATCAAAGACTCTATGAAAACTATAGTAGACACAATGTATGTTGAATTCACATGCCATAGGAAAGAAGTATATAGTGGAACTTATCTGAAAGGGATGCATGCCATGTACCCCTATAGTATATACCAAATAATTTTTTTCCTTTGTATCTCTTCATATATAATTTTCTAGGATTTTATTTTGGTATATAAGTATCTTTTTGTTCTGGAAATGGGGATGACCTTGTTTATTTAAGGTTCAAACATTCCAATCGGTTTATAATGGGTTTATTCATAGAACCAGAAACATCCAATGATTCTATATCCATTTGGAATTACTTTCCAAAGGTAAGAGCTAATTAGTTATGGATTGATGAGGCTTAAGAATTTTAATTGGTCGAAGGATGTGAGGTTAGGATCATCACACCATTTTGGGGGAAATTATTACATACTCTGGGACTCTCTTATAGATTTAAGTTATGTTCACAAATCCTTATTAATTCACCAAGCATGAAAATGATTTTTCCATTAGATTTTCCAATCAACTATTGATATGTATGGGATTTAGAGAATCTTTTATATATTTTCGAGGTTCTTCATCGATAGAGAATCATCCATATGTATTAGAGATTCTTTTTCAATGGTATCATTCAATACATTGTATATAAATCTCTTGGTCATTATGATAACCATATTGGTTTTAAATCCACTCAGTGGGGCACATGAAGTTTATTGTCATTCAGAAAGACATAGATTATATCAGAGTTGGGATCGTACCCGCAGATGGGCTACCTACGTATCCTTGTTAAAAACGAATAAGAACCCACATAGTTTGATAAGAAGGATATAGTTTAATGTCATATGGGATGGAAAAATAATTAATGAAAGATGGGATTGAACCTTATAAAGGCTTCCTATGTACTCTATTTTTTTACGGCAGAGATCAATGTCTACATAGTTTGGGTAAAGAAATATGGGGTTTATGAATGGTTAATGGCCCAAAAAGAGATCTTGTGATTACTATTAAACTCTAAGCTCATTTGAGTCATGCTTGATGTGAGAAAAAAGAGGTATCAATAAACTTGGCGATGGTGCCCTGAAAGATGCAATCATTAAAAATGATGTGGGTCATACGTATGTATTATTGCCCAAGTAGATAAAGACCAGGACTTACTTCAACAAATAAAACCAAAAGCAGGGTCCATAAAGGTATTTGTACTTTATGAATATTTAGAGTTTTAACTTGGGGCTCAATCCTGATAAAGAGGCCTAAATTAAAAGGGACTTATGATTAAGCACTACCACAACCTGGCACTTTATCAGCGCTAAAAACTGGCATTAACAGCGCTAGAAAAGTGCTGTTAATGTAGGCGTAGATAAAGGGGGGTCCACTTTATCAGGGCTTCTCTTAGCGCTGATAAAGGTCCCCTATATCAGCGCTTCTCAGAGCGCTGATAAAGGACCCCTTTATCAGCGCTTCTTTTAGCGCTGATAAAGGTCTCTTATATCGGCGCTTGACGGAGCACTGATAAAGGGTTCCTTTATCAGCGCTAAAAAAGCGCTGATAAGGGCCCCATCGCCTGCCCTACAAAACAGTACCTGCACACCTGCACACCAGAATACCTGCACAAAGTAGCACATGCACACCTGTACACCATAGCACCCGCACCCAATATTTTGACCGACAACGGTATATACATTTACTTAACATCATGAATACAAAAAAACACATTGCTATATACATTTCAAACATTGTTTTACATGGTTACATTTACAATTATTCAACAACAGTTATAAACATTCATGTTTCATCCTTTGATATCCGTGATCCTCTCTCGACGGTATTTGTTGCCGAACAAAGCATCCGAACTCAAGGAAAAAAATTCACCTATATAAGAAAACAAATATTATGTTAGTAATGCAATAATTAAAGAAATTAAAACAGTAATATGAAAGAATACATTGATATGGAAATGTGAAACTAAAATATGAAATTTTAAACTCAAAAGTTTTCATTTTCATAACAATGAAAGGGAATAATGTAAAATCAATATGTTTTTGATTGATTTATCTCATTTAATCAATACTGATTCTTTATCTAATGAAAATCTTTACCGGTCACACCATACGTCGGTTGGATTGAGGTGCGGTCGATTCGTACACGTCACAAATGACTTGTGGATCGTTGTAATAAAGTATCAAAACAATCCGAACACGTTTTCTTGGTTTTGCGTATGTCATTGGTGTTGTTTTCCAAAGTTTATCTCAATTTTAAACTGATATCAGACACTTTTACCCATACCGGTCACATCGTGCATCGGATTGGGGTGCGGTCAATTCCTACACATCACAAATGACTCGTGGATCGTTTTCCTAAAGTATCAAAACAATCCGAATGCTTTTGCTCGGTTTGGCGTATGTCATTGGTGTTGTTCTCCATAGTTTATCTCAATTTGAAACTGATATCAGACACTTTTAGCCATACCGGTCACACCGTGTGTCGGATTGAGGTGCGGTCAATTCATACACGTCACAAATGACTCGTGAATCATTGTGATAAAGTATAAAAACAATCCGAACATGTTTCCTCGGTTTGGCGTATGTCATTGGTGTTGTTTTCCAAATTTTATCTCAATTTGAAACTGATATCGGACACTTTTAGCCATACCGGTCACGTCGTGCATCGGATTGAGGTGCGGTCAATTCGTACACATCAAAAATGACTCGTGGAACATTTTACTAAAGTATAAAAACAATCTGAATGCGTTTTCTCCGTTTTCCGTATGTCATTGGTGTTGTTTTCCAAAGTTTATCTCAATTTGAAACTGATATCAGACACTTTTAGCCATACCGGTCACACCGTGCATTGGATTGAGGTGAGGTTAATTCTTACATGTGACAAATGACTCGTGGATCATTGTACTAAAGTATCAAAACAATCCGAATGAGTTTTCTCAGTTTGGGGTATGTCATTGGTGTTGTTTTCCAAAGTTTATCTCAATTTGAAACTGATATCAGACACTTTTAGCCATACCGGTCACACCGTGTGTTGGATTGAGGTAAGGTTGATTCGTACATGTAACAAATGACTCGTGGATCGTTTTCCTAAAGTATCAAAACAATCCGAATACATTTTCTCAGTTTGGAATATATCATTGTTGTTGTTTTCCAAAGATTATCTCAATTTGAAACTGATATCAGACACTTTAAGGCATATAGGTCACACCGTGCGTTGGATTGAGGTGAGGTCGATTCGTACATGTCAAAAATGACTCGTGGATCGTTTTCCTAAAGTATCAAAACAATCCGAAGGCATTTTCTCGGTTTGGCGTATTTCATTGGTGTTGTTTTCCAAAGTTTATCTCAATTTGAAACTGATATCAGACACTTTTAGCCATACCGGTCACACCGTGCGTCGGATTGAGGTGTGGTCAATTCGTACACGTCACAAATGAATCTTGGATCGTTTTCCTAAAGTATCAAAACAATCCAAATGCGTTTTCGCAGTTTTCCATATGTAATTGGTGTTGTTTTCCACAGTTTATCTCAATTTGAAACTCATATCAGACACTTTTAGCCATACCGGTCACGTCATGCATCGGATTGAGGAGAGGTCGGTTCTTACACGTCAAAAATGACACATGGATCATTGTCCTAAAGTATCAAACCAATCTGAATGCATTTGCTCGGTTTGCTGTATGTCATTGTTGTTGTTTTCCAAAGTTTATCTCAATTTGAAACTGATATCAGACACTTTTAGCCGTACCGGTCACACCGTGCGTCAGATTGAAGTGCGGTCGATTCGTACACGTCACAAATGACTCGTGGATCGTTTTACTAAAGTATCAAAACAATTCGAACGCGTTTTCTCAGTTTGGAGTATGTCATTGGTGTTGTTTTCCAAAGTTTATCTCAATTTGAAACCGATATCAGACACTTTTAGCTATACCGGTCACACCGTGCGTCGGATTGAGGTGCGGTCAATTCGTACACGTCAAAAATGACTCGTGGATTATTGTACTAAAGTATCAAAACAATACGAACAGGTTTTCTTGGTTGGGAATATGTCATTGGGGTTGTTTTCCAAAGTTTATCTCAATTTGAAATTGATATCAGACACATTTAGCCATACCGGTCACACCGTGCGTCGGATTGAGGTGTAGTCGATTATTACACGTCACAAATGACTCGTGGATTGTTGTCCTAAAGTATCAAAACAATCTGAATGTGTTTGTTCGGTTTGGTGTATGTCATTGGTGTTGTTTTCCAAAGTTCATCTCAATTTGAAATTGATATCAGACACTTTTAGCCATACCGGTCACGTCATGCATCAGATTGAGGTGCGGTCGATTCGTAAACGTCACAAATGACTCATGGATCGTTGTCCTAAAGTATCAAAACAATACGAATGCATTTGGTTGGTTTTCCGTATGTCATTGGTGTTGTTTTCCAAAGTTTATCTCAATTTGAAACTGATATCAGAGACTTTTAGCCATACCAGTCACACCGTGCATCGGATTGAGGTGTGGTCGATTTTTACACGTCACAAATGACTCTTGGATCATTTTACTAAAGTATCAAAACAATCGAAACGCATTTTCTTGGTTTGGCGTATGTCATTGGTGTTGTTTTCCAAAGTTTATCTCAATTTGAAACTGATATCAGACACTTTTAGCCATAACTGTCACACCGTGCATCGGATTGAGGTGCGGTTGATTCTTACACATCAAAAATGACTTATAGATCATTATCCTAAAGTATTAAAACAATCCAAACGTGTTTGCTCGGTTTGGAATATGTCATTGGTGTTGTTTTCGAAAGTTTATCTCAATTTGAAACTGATTACAGATACTTTTAGCCATACTGGTCACACCGTGCGTCGGATTGAGGTGCGGTCAATTCGTACATGTCACAAATGACTCGTGGATCGTTTTCCTAAAGTATCAAAACAATTCGAACGCATTTGCTCGGTTTGGTGTATGTCATTGGTGTTGTTTTCCAAATTTTATCTCAATTTGAAACTGATATCAGACACTTTTACCCATACCGGTCACACCGTGCGTCGGATTGAGGTGCGGTCGATTCGTACATGTCAAAAATGACTCGTGGATCGTTTTCCTAAAGTATCAAAACAATCCAAACGTGTTTGCTCTGTTTGGAGTATGTCATTGGTGTTGTTTTCCAAAGTTTATGTCATTTTCAAACTAAGTAGTAGGAATTCACTAATCTAAGGATATGAAACATAAGAAAGGGAGATCATAGATTCTAAATAAGTGTAAAGGGAGATATAAATGGCCATATAAAGATAACATAATTATTAGGAATTCACCTTCATTTTCCTATTTGTTTACATTCTTCCATCAGGTACGATGCCCATTCGTTTCTAAAGACATTTATATCATCTTCTGAATAGAAGTTTTTGCGACAGTCATAGTAGTACTGAAAAAATATAAATACACAAAGGATTAATAATTATTTTAAATAAAGTAGTTATTATTTTCAAAAATACCTCTTCAGGGATGCTAGTTTGTTCTTGAAATACGATCTCTTTCATAAATTTACAAACATAATAACCGCAGTCCTTGTCCTTTGTTTGTTTCAGACACTGCAGAAACATCAAGAAAAATAAGTAATTTGTTTTGATATGTATTTGGATAGTGAAATATAATTATATATACCCAAATAATTCTCTATTTGTAGATCATGTGGGCATTGTCGTCCTTACGCCCTAGATTCATTCTAGCTTTTAGACGATATTCATACACCGCCCTATCATAACAAAATCCTCATTAAAAGATAATATAAATTATATAACTAGATATTTAGTTCTAAAATGTTGGATCTAGTGTATTACAAATTGACAATTGCCATCATCTGTGGTCGGTTAGTTGGATATCCATGTAGTGAATCCAGAAAATAAATCTTTGGAGTATCCAAATTGACTACAATGAGCATCCAATGTTCCCTAAAAACACAAAAAGAAATAAGTACTGATAGAAATGAAAATATAATTTATATGATTAAAATGTATAGTTTTACCCTTGCATCATTGGGAATAAAAATATCCTGTCAGTCGTAATTAATCTTTGAAACGTTATGAGCATATTTGACATCAATTCAGCCTGAAAATTAGAATCTATTTATGTTCGTTGTGTAGAAATGGTGTGAGGACTAACGAGTCCAAATTTGTATTCATGGGAAAATCCCTTCAATTTTTTTTCATATATACTCCTGTGAAAAATATGAGATGTATTTATCCATAATTATCAAAGTATATCAGCTTATGTAAAATCAAATCATGAAAGCATTCCTCATGTATACATTTATAACTGAGGCGCCTAGCCAGTCGTATGTGATGATCTCAGAAACATCATCTGAACTAATGAAATCTATTGTTTCCTCTCCGTACATATCTTTTTCACAAACAATTGTATGACCCTTGCCGTCTTTCATTTTCCTATCCACATGAGCTTGCAATGATAATAAATGTGGATATAGAATGGGTGGGGTGAACACGCTCTCAGTAGATCGTTTTGATCAGTTGGTTGATCCAATGTTGGAGCCGCTCTTTCGTTTTAGCTTCTCCATTTTATCCTTCTGTAATAACATTCATCAATTCAGCCATTTTCTAATTTAATTTTAAAGGTTCAGCTTGAAAAATGAATTGGAAATTAATACCTCCTGCTCGACATGTTTTTTTACAAGATTCGACGGCCATGCAATGAATGTTCCAACAACTTTTTCCACCGTATGAATGTCGTCATCATCATTTGGAACAGGTAGCTCGGTGCTCGGCTCATGATCTATGTTAATCGACACTTTGACATGACCAGTTGGAAATGGTCTGGAGTGTAGCGTGTCATTCTGCATATTGTACACCGTATCCCTCACTAGAAGGCGATGGTTGGGAGTTGACAGATATAAATCACAGTCATTTTCACCCTGCAGAATATCATTAAATGAAAGGTATCAGTGTATATGTGATTCACATCTCACAAAAACGAATATTATAACATTGATTACCTCAGTTAAGTCAGGTCTTTGAGGGGGAATGGCTTGCCTCAAAGCTGGTGAGGGGTGGATCTTCTCGCGGGGGTTGTTCATGAGTTGTTTGTTCTCTTCACCTCTCCTCCATCAAACTCTTTAGCATCTTTCCCTGAGTTTGGATTAGTTCTTCAAGGGTAGCTAATTTATCTCTCATTACATGCAATTCTTTAGTTTGTTCATCCTCTTGTTTTTTTTTCTGAAAATATGTCAAGAGTGACACCCCAAAACCCACTCCTCTGACGCGGCCATACTGTTCTGGCTGTTTCAAGGCCGTTGAAAGTATGTTTGCATCCGGTGCGGGTGTTGTTGATTCCTGTGACTATGTCAAATAGAAAATATGAAAAAATAAGTAAGCCTCGATATGTAATATTGATTTAAAGAAAAACAAGTTTATATTATGTCATACTTACACATGTTTCCCACACTTTTTGTGTGTTTTCATCTATCAGTTTCCCCTCTTTATTTTCACGAGCCTCCTTCCATAGCACATGGCATGGAATGGAAGTGACTTGAGATTTTGCTTCATCAATCTGCATATAAATAGAGAAACATGGTTAAAGTCTTGTTTTATGTCACATAAAATTATTACAGTACTTTTAAAATACATACCAATTGTTTTTCAATTGAAGGGTACCCCAAACTTTCTTTATGGTAGGGGTACGCTGGTTTTTTTGCCTGTTCATTATTTTCGGCACTCAGTTTCTGTTTCATAAATAAAAACCTATCAATCAACGTGATGAATACAAGCAACGTTACACAACGTGTTACCAAACACAATGTACCTGAAAATTCTGTTCCGCACGACGGTTGCAAAACTCATCCCACGTTCCTTGGGATATCAAGTGTTCATAAAGAGGAGGCGGGTGTGGCTTGATTTTCCCTTCGACATCTTTCAGATGATGTTTCGTTAAAATGATGCGAAAGCCTCTATGAATCCTTCCTTCCAGTCTGAAAACATATTCTTTGTGCGAAACGTCTACTATAAATGCACTCTGCAAGAGATAATGAAGGGTTAGTCAATATTTCAATATTTTATTTTATTTTAATAAGTTAAATAGATGATATCATAATGTTGTCGTAATCTCTTCCCACATTAATGTTTTCAACCCGCTGACAACATGGTGTCACGACTCTATGTCAATCGGCACGCGTTGTCGAGTGACGATTCCAATGTGTCTACTAAACATGGCTTTGTTGGGGTTTACATGCTGGCCTAGCATATTACATCCCACCTCATATTTGATGCCTTTTTCTTTTTCCTTAAGGATTTTTGCTAAAACTGTCAAACTATGGCGCACCTGTTTTTTTTGTTTCGCTGGGGTTTCATCGCCTACCATTTCCTCAGTTTCTGCATTATCATTATGTTTCTCTGAAGCGCTAGCATCGACACTGACACCAGCTGTAATAGGTTGAGAGACCTGTTGTACGTCAGCAGTGGGACCAACTGCAACAGGTTGAGAGACCTATTTTCTCTCAGCAGTGGGACCAACTGCAACAGGTTGGGAGACGTGTTGTGTCTCGGGATTCGGTGGATCAGCAGGTGAAGAAGTCATTATCTGCAGAACTGGTTTAAAATTTAATTTAGATAACATAAAAGTAGCAGCGCACAGATAATAACATAATGTAACACAATCTATATTACAATAAAAATCAATAACCAGATTATTGAACTCCATTTTTTTAAAGGCTGAAGGGATTTGACCCCTATATCAACTATCCATATCCCTTCATTGTGGTCTCCTCTGACATAAAAAACATCATCTACATTGGGACCACTGCGAAATGATTGTGAATTCCCAATGAATGGTTCATCTTCCGTTGAATTTTCATCTGACCCTTCAGCTGTTTTGGTCGATAATAGAACAATTGACCAGTTTTGGTTTGCGGGATCTGGAACATAAAATACTTGCACTGCCTGTGAGGCCATTATAAATGGTTCATCTTTCTCCCCTTCCTTACTGAAATCAACTTTCACGAATCCCAAATCATCTATTTTAACAGAACTCCTGTTATCAACCCACTTGCATTGAAATATCGGAACTTGAAATTCTGTATAATCCAACTCCCATATTTGTTTGATGATACCAAAGTATGACATATTCGCATAAATCGGATTTATGTCCTTAGCACCGGAAACATGCATCGCTTCAGCCACAAGTGTAACCCTACTATTCTGCATGGTACTGTCTTCATCATGTTCATTAGTATAAAATTTATAACCATTAACTACATAATCATTGTAGGATAATGCATACACACTTGGTCCTCCGACTAGCCATCGAAGTCATTCCGAAATTGACTTTGGATTTTCATCTGACTTCTTAAAAATATGATCCCGAAACCATCCTATAAACTGTCGATTACGTGTATCTGATATCCATTTTTTAGCCCTTGATGTATTCAAATGCCTAAGAATTTATTTGTGGATTTCAACATATGGGTCAACGTCGAAACTGTTATGCAAAACATAAAGGTGGGCCTGCTCCCGATCTGTAATATTGATTGTGACAACCTTTCTTCCAGAAATTCCTTCACCCTCAAGCTGCCCAATGTGACGAGAGTTCGGTAAGCCAATGCTTTCCACACCAGTCAAGTATTCGGTACAGAATTCAACGGCTTCCACAACAATATATTGCTCTTCAATACAACCCTTTGGCCGACTTCGATTTTTGACATACCCTTTCAAAATCTTCATATACCGTTCAATGGGGTACATCCATCTGTAATGTACAGGACCACATAGTCGAATCTCTCTCACCAAGTGGACCATCAAATGAACCATCATATCAAAAAATGAAGGCGGGAAGAACATTTCTAATTCACATAATATGACGGCAATTTCTTTTTCCATAGCTGGCAATTTCGTCGGGTCTATAACTTTGCTGCATATAGATTTGAAGAAGAAACACAGTTTCGTTAATGTATGGTGGACATTCTTGGGAAAAATGCAACGTAAAGCAATTGGAATGAGATTTTTCATCAAAAAGTGATAGTCATGTGATTTTAGACCTTTTAACTTCAAGTCGCTCATTGACAGAAGGTTACTGATATTTGACGAATACCCCTATGGAACCTTTACATCATTCAAGAAGTTGCAAAAACGATATCTCTCCTGCCTAGAAAGAGTGTAAGCAGCAGGAGGAAGAAATTTTCATTTTTCACCCTTCACTGGTGCCAACTCTTCTCTTATTCCCATCTCAACCATGTCCAACCTAGCCTTAATTTCATATTTTGTTTTTCCAGATGTATTTAGAAACGTGTCGATAACACCGTAAAATACATTTTTTTCTACATGCATAACATCAATATAATGTCTTACATACAGACAATTCTAGTATTGTAATTCAAAAAAAAATTGATCTCTTTTTCCAACCGATTTTCGTAAGGTTTTTCGAAGCCAGTTTACTAAAAGTAGTGTCCAAATTTTTAACTTTCTCAAACAATTGAATGCCAGTTAGTGGAGACAGTGTTGTATGTTCTTCTAAACTTCCATCGAATGATGTCTTCCAAGAACGGTACTTATGTCGTCGTGGTAGAAATCTGCGATGTCCAAGAAACACAGTTTTCTATGAATGTTTCAACCTAATTAATTGTGTACCTTCTTCGCAAACGGGACAACCTTGAGTTCCTTTAATGCTATATCCTGAAAAATTTCCATAATAAGGGAAGTCATTTATCATCCCATACAACATGACTCTCAAAGTGAAATCTTCCTTTCTGTAATCATCATACAATGTAACACCTGAATCCCACAATAATTTCATATATTCGATCAATGGAGCTAAATAAACAACAATATCATTACCCGGTTGTTTTGGTCCTGATATAAGCATAGATAACATGATGTATTTTCGTTTCATGCATAAAAACGGTGGAAAGTTATAATTTATCAACATAATCGGCCATGTACTGTGACTATTTCTTTGAAATCCAAAAGGATTCACTCCATCTGTAGATAACGCAATACGAAGGTTTCTCTACTTGTTTCCAAATTCAGGATACTAATGATTGATTCTCTTCCACTGAGTAGAGTCTGCCTTGTGACTTAGTATCCCATCTTTAATTCTTGTATCTGCATGCCATGTTAATTGTTCTGCAGTATCCTCACTTCCATATAGGCGTCTAAACCTTGGAATGATTGGAAAGTACCATACAACATTAGTAGGACTGGATTCATCTTTCTTGTATTGAGAAGCACCACACATTGGGAATTCTTTAAGTGATTTTTGGTCCTTGTGAAACAGTATACAGTCATTTAGGCATGCGTGTATTCTTTCAGAGATCATACCCATAGAGCTTAGCATTCGTTTGGCATCGTATGTTCGGCTTGGGAGCTCATTGTCTTCTGGGAGCATGTCATTCAAGAGGGCAAGTTGTTTCGTAAAACTGTCGTCACTCCACCCGTTATCTGCTTTCAAATTATACAGCTTCAGTATGGCTGATAATGCTGTATATTTAGTGCAACCAGCATACAATGGTGTCTTTGCACAACTTTTTATCTTCTAAAACAATTTTGGGAAATCAAGAAGTTCATCTTCGAAGATCCTTTTCATTTTCTCAATATGATCATCATCATCATTCACATCTATAATCACATCCTCCATACGATCATCTTCATTGTCCATGTTTGTAATCGTATCAGATGATCCATAAAATGCAGTGTCACCCCAGTCACTACTTACATTCGTTGTTTCCCCGTGTTTATTCCAACATGTATAACTTTGATCTATTCTATGATAGATCAAGTGTACTTCCAACTCATCTAGACTAATTTGTTTTGAATAACAATAGTGTAAACACAGACAAAGGATTTGAGAAGAGTCACATGCATGATCTTTTACAAACTTGATAAATTCTTTCACGCCTTCTTCATACTCTTTTGTCAACCGATTGGCATTCATCCATTCTTTATTTATATTCATCCTATTTGAAATCCATTAGATGAGTATATAGGTTAGAGGAGAAATGACTTCTCGAACCTTTTCTGGATATTCTAGAACTCCTTCCAAGGAAATAATGTGACCATGAAACAATACTTCTTAAACAAAATATGGGGAATTTATAATATTGTAATAAAGACAAAGCTCTCTAAAGACACCCAAAACAACCTCCAGATTATCAGAGTACTCCTCCTATATATTGTAATACACCAAGAAGTATTCTAAAAAACGAAAATGGAGGTGTCTAGAAATATATTAAAGATCTAGTTCATCAGTTCCATGAAATAGATAGAGCATTGGTGATCCCAAATGGAATTCATAAATAATTTAAATTTCTATATCGACTTTAAAAATCTATCTTTTGAGCATCCTCTTCCCAAACCCTCAACTGTTGGTACCCTGATCTCTAGAAAATTTTCAAAAACCAATAGAACCTTATAAGATGGTCAAACAAATCATCAATTATAGGCAATATGTAATTATTCATTACTGTTACCAGGCTATGACTACGGTAGACTATTAAAATTAATAGGTTATGATATGACTTCATTGAAAATAGAATTGGAAAATCCCATAGATACATGATCATATAGATAGAACCATTTCCCTAAAGATCTTCTAGCTGATCTTTTAGCTCCTCTAAATCGGCCAGAGCCTTATGATGTGATGGAATGGAAAATGGGATCATCCTGTGAAGAAAATAGATAGAAAATGAAAACACTCATTGGGGAGGTTATCCCATGAAGTCCTCTAGAAATGATTTTGTGTACTTTTCCATGACCACTAGAATTTCACATGAAGAACACTTCTCAACAACCCCAAGGAAAACCTTGGAAAAATTACATGATATGAACCATAACATATAAGAAACTTGTCATACCCTCCATGGTTATAGATCACAATCTCCATAAAAGACATGGAATCTCTTGTTAAGAGTAAGTAACTGAACCCAATGGTGATAATAGTCATCTAGTGCACTAAATCCAATAAAAAATCCAAGACGATAATGAGGTCGGAAAAGACCAGGTCCAAAAGATGGAATTCCGAAATGTCCTCCATGCCTAGTACCACAACACAACTCTAAAAGAACATGAAACCATGACCATTTTTCCTACCCAAAAGGGTTAGGAAATACATGAAATAATTCATAAACTCTGCCGTCATAACCAAGTAATAAAAAAATATGTGAAATTAATGACTAGGATTCACCATTTTGAAATGAAACCAATACGATAGTGATTTAAAAAAATATTCACCTCGAATTGTGGTTGTCCAAGATTATGAGTCCTCATGAATGACCTCTAATGCATTTATTTTTTCTAGATTAGACTTGTCTATGAATTATTTCCCTATTAAGAATCCCCCTTTCTTTTAGGATGTGATCCTCCACCATTTGAAGCCTCTTATTTTAACTAAGAGACCTTAAAAAAGTGGAGCCTACACCACCCATTAATAGAACACCATTGAGACCAATATTTCAATTAAAATATGCCTCTCACATCAATACCTTGGGAAACACCTAAAAATAGGTTGGTAGACATAGAACAATAAGAATAAATCTGATATATTTCTTCAAACCCATCTCAAAATTAATAGCCATAAGATAATAGTTCGTGGGGATATAAAGAGATACATGAACCAAATGAAAACACCAAAACATAATAATAACTAAATAAATCTAATGAAGTAGTGGGAAATCATAAAAACAACCCATAGTCAGGATCAAAACATAACCACAATCCCAAACCACCCATGGAAATTGAAGATTCAACACGAAGAATAGGTGGCCAAACACTTACCCATTACAAACATAATTAATTCATGAAAATTCAATTTGAATCACCTTAAAAAGGAGGACCCGATGGCAGAGGAGAGGGAGGTGTCGACAACAGAGGCACCAGAGGCAGCGTGTAGGCAGCGCGGAGGCAGGGCGGAGGCAGGGCGGAGGTAGCAGAGGCAGCTGAGGAGGAGGAGGAGGAGTTGGAGGAGGAGGCTGCGGTGGAGGAGGAGGCAGCGGAGTAGGTAGAGGAGGAGGAGGCGCCGATGGAGGAGGAGGAGGATGAGGCTGCATACTAGGAGGAGGAGGAAGCGCCAGTGGAGGAGGAGGAGGACGAGGCCGCAGTGGAGGAGGAGGAGGAGGAGGCGGCAGCGGCCGGAGGAGGAGGAGGCGGCGGCCGGAGGAGGAGGAGGCGGCAGCCGGAGAAGGAGGAGAAGGAGGAGTAGAAGGAGGAGGTGGTGGCCATGGTGGAGGAGGAGGAGGTGGAGGAAGCGGCAGCAGCGGCGCAGAGGAGGGATTCCGCGAGAGCTTGACCGAGTGCAGGGAGGAGGAAGAGGACCCGCGGGTTTTTAACAAATCCGCGTGAGCCTTTATCAGCGCTAGTAAAAAGCTTTGATAAATACAACCTTTATCAGTGCTTTACTGTTAGCGCTGATAAAGGCAGGCGCATTCCTTGCCCAGTCTTGTGGTAGTGAAGGTTTATTCCAAAAAAGGAGGCCCAAATAAATATAACTTCAGATTGGGGATTACTGCTATGGAGGATGCCCAATGTTTAAGGAAACTATGACTGGAATTTACTCTTGAGAAGGAGGCCCAGGTTAAGGGGACTTGTAACATGGGGCTTAATCTTGAGAAGGAAGCCCAAATGAAAAGATCTTCTCATCTAAAAGGATGAGGTTATATAAAAAACCCCTAACTGTGGTGACATAAAGCTTATAAGTCATGAGGTTTTGGGAGAGGTCCTCACAGAATTGTTTTCAGATAAGGAATCCAACAAAGGAACCATGCCATAAATGGCTTTGAAGAGAGTTTTGAAGGCTAATTCTTGAAGAGGATAGGTGGATTTGAGGAAAGGAGGTGACTAGGAAGGATGCGCGCAAGTATCATTCCGACGCACATGTCCTGGTCGCGCAATTAGACTTGCGCGACATGAGTCACCATGGGTGACGAAGAATCTGTAGATTAATACTTGGGTGACTTTGAACTCAAGCCCTTAGTATCATCCCTAGAGGCATCCAGAAGTGTGGTGTACAAGTTCCCTTGAGAGGGAATGGTGGCACGCAAGTGTCTTCATTTCCATTATGGTGTGGAAACTTAGGCATGCAGGTATTGATGAGTATAACACTTAGGCCTTATTCTTCCTATTTAGAGATTCTAGTTAAGGTAAAGAATTAACATAGAAGTTTTTAGAAGATGTTAGACATGGAATTGGGCGACCAAAGATTGAATCTGAGTTTTGGAAAATTCGTCCCCAAAATGGGGGGCCCACAGGGGCTATTTATATTCCATTAGGCACCTTGAAAAAAAAAAGAATATGGCATGCAAGTGACATGCGCGGCGCACAGGAAACTTGCGTGACTCCCTCAAAATGGGTTTATGGTCCATGCCTTTGTCAATTTTTGATGTTCTTAAAACGGTAACCCTTATTGTGCTTAAGGTATTCCCCTTTCCATTCGTTGGAATCGGTGATGGAAATGAGAATCAGCAAAAGTCCCCCCTCAGTGTTGGATCTGAAAAAGGAAAGAGGATTTGACTCTGAGGAAATAGAGAAACCAGGGTTCAACGACATGCTGGTTTCAGGCCCGCCGGGTTGCGGGATCACCTCTATATACGGTCGTCACTTCGTGTAAACCATTATGCATTAAAATATTTTGATCTCTCGTCGTGCAAGTGTGTTTCTTTTCTTAGTCGTTCGCTCTTCTTTGTTTCACACTTCTCAAGTATGGATTTTGACTTGCGCGCCATCATTATCGCGACATTACTTGCATGGAAAAACTTTTGCGCCTTAATGCCTTAGCCATTTTTTCCTTCACAAATATTTCATAAAAACAGACTTACTTAAATGTTAATTGTTTGATCTTTGTGCAGATTCAATGGATCCAAGGAATATTGGATCAGCTGATGAGCTAGCCAGCAATAGAATAGATGACATGATGAATGTTGTCGGCCATGATTATTATGTTATCTGCGACAACAATATTCCAGATTTGGCTAAGAAATTGAAGAAATATCATGCCAATTTCCCACAGAGAATTTACATTCCTTTATATGGCCATAGTCATCTGTAAGGATTCAACGTTCCAGAGGAAAAGAATTATATTCCTCATTCCGGGTTTCCGAATTACACCAATTTCTCTTCAGAAACTGTCTCAGTTGCAGGATCATTTGTCAATTATGGAATAGTGGAGAAGGAATTAATAATGCATCATAGCCCATGTGGTCTAGATCTAAAGCCTCACAAGCCTAAGCTGCAGCCACATTGTTGTCCCTCTATTTTCTAAAATTCTCAAATGGACCAATCCTAGGGATGGAAAACGTGTTGGGATTTCCATCCTGGAGGTGGTGTGAAGCTGACTTGGATGTGGGCATATTGGGTGCGAAAAACCTGTGCAGAGTTTGTCGAGGATCTGAATGGAGCTGCAATATATAAAGATGTCTGGGCCGGGCAGACATATGTCTGTAGGAATGATGATTTTTTGTCAGAGATAATTAGTCATTGGAGCCCAGAAACCAATTCTTTCCATCTGACTCATGGAGAAGTAGGAATTAGCTTGTGGAATGTCTTCAAGATCTCGGGGGCTCCAATTCTGGGAGACATGTATGAAGAGTTCATCCCTCGAAGGTGATGTGGAATGATTCTGAGAAGACTCTGACTCTAGCTTGGGAGTTGATGAAGATCTTTTTCAAGCTAAAGAATTAAATGTCCACCAAAACTCATTCTATAAAGGATATTCATCCAGAGGAGTGGATGGATATGTTTCTCATCAAGAAGAAGGAGAAGGGGCCCACCTATACTCGTCCTACCATCTTCCCTAGAGTACAGAAGAGGGGTACTCTTGGCACATTCTGGCCAACTCTAGAAGTGGGAGAGTTTGAAATGTGGGGGTATGAAGTGGATCAAAGAATCCCAGAGAAGACCCATCTGGCTGGATTCTAAGCCTTGTGGCTCAGCATTTATATCCTGCCTGTTAGGAATTCAAAGGGAGGCATCAGGCCAGAGATCTTCATTGTTGCAGCCAAGTTGGTTGAGAGAAAAATGGTTGGGTTGGAAACCCTGGTTTTGGAGAAGATTCACAAGAACTTACTCAATGTCTATATGGGTAAGTATCTTTTGAGAATAGTGGGGCCATTCCATGTTTTTTGGGGATGAATCACCACTCACTTTAGGAAATACGCTATATAAAGCGGAGTACACATTCATTGAAGTTATTTTAGGCCATCGGTGTAGGCATTTTCTGGAATTCTCCATTATCCCTCAATTCCTATGATATGAAATTGAGGCTAAGCATGTTCAAGGAATTTAATTTCTTTCCTTATAGAAACCCGCCAACCGGTCAGTTAGCTAATGATGGAACAACTAGTCTGGAATTGAGGTCATATATGCTGGCTTGCAAAGATGGTGTATTGGCCACCATAATTGAAGGAGATATTATATGCGAGGCCTACGATCCATAAATATTTTCACGCCAATTCAAGTGTTTGCAGCAGATTGTTGTATCCCCTCCCGTGCATGTCAGGTCAGAGCATCATCCAATAGTTTCCTCATAACTATGGTTGCTGACAGCTATGGAGAATACCGAGGCAGTGTTTGATCTACCAGTTACTAGAGCAGTGAGTCAATTGACCTCATGGTATGCTAAGAACTGTATAGCATCATACCTATTAGAGGTATTGAATCTTCCTGTCTCCCGGGTGGGGAGTAAAAAGAAAAGTGTCAGGAAAGAAACCTTTAATCTGGAAGGTGACTCTTCCTCACCCGGAGCTGATTCACTTGGTTCTTCACCTGGGGCTGATTCACCGGATTCTCTTGATGGGGATAATGAGGCACGACATGCATCAAAACGGCCTTATGCAAGATATAATTCTCCTTACAGAGTCAAGGGACCTAGTCCATCGACTCATGGTGAGTTATATAATTGAGGTAATTTAGTCTCCATTATTTAATAGAGCAACAAGTTTCATTTTCTTATCCTTTATCTGTGATTGTAGGAGCTGAGAAGAAGTTGAAGTCCCAGATTGTAGGACACTCCTCGTGGCCTTCTGGTGCACATTCCGAATATTTACAACTAGAGGCTGTCCAGACATGGTAGAGTTTATATTGTGATGATGAAACTGAATGGATGGGCTTATGCAAAGGGCAACATATCCCCGGAGTGGGGGATCTATGGGCTTCAACTGATACCAACTTCGAGGATAACACTAATGAAGTGAAGTCTTCCATCAGAGTGCTATAAATGCTCATATATTCCACTGATGATTCCATTAATATCACTAAGAAGATGAAGAAAATGATAGATTGTGGCACCACTGAGGGGATTGGAACTTCAGAAGATTAGGAGTGGCACGATTACGTGGCTCCTGAAGATATAAATTTCATTCCTTATTTGATTTTCAACTTGATTTCAGTCAATGATTTGTTACTCAAGGAAATTACTTTCTTCATTTTTCAGTTTGTTAAGGAAGGAAGTACTAAGGCCCCTTCACTGCAGTACAGCCCTGCCGGCACTGCTCTTGGAGTCCCCAAATCTCCTCATGAGTGAGGCGAAGTATCTCCAGACCAGAAAGTCATGTACGAGAAGTTAGAAAAGGCTTTACAATCTCCAATACCTGTATTTGGAGGTGGTGATGTCAACACACCCAAAATGTCAAAGAAGCAAAGGCATCAAAGGAATAAGTCCATAGCTATATGCTTCATCAGTAGTGGCAAGTCCTTCAGATAGTCATGAATCCTAACTCATGAAAAGGGTGCTCATACTTATTGTAATTGTAGGGGCTTCTTAGATTTCCCCTTTGAGGGAGAAGAATGACCCTCCTTTGAGGATGAAGGAGGGTGCTGGTGAACAGTCAAAAATTTATACTGACCTGGCTGCTCCTGAAGAAACGATGAGAGAAGAAGAGCTAGCATCTTTTCCCGGAACTGCTCTTGTTGCTAAAGCAAGGAGAGAAGAGCCTGCTTTTGGTAAATTAGCAATACTTCATAGAACATTGAATGAAAACATCTACTGACTTCCATTCTATGATTCTTTACGTTCAACAACTAAACTAGAACATTTGGAAACCACTAGAACTGAATCTGAAATTCTCTCTAAGGAAGCTATCTGGGGTCAGAGGTCATAGGAGGAGGGTCACCAAGAAGGCATGTCAAATTATCCCACTGGTGAGATTAACTAGGAATCTGGGATATCACTGGATGAAATGATGAAACTTGGTGTCTCTTTTGAAGAAATTTTAGATCATGTTAAATTAGCATGTGATTTAGAAGGTTTTGTACATGAGTGTTATCCTTCATACTGTTAATTTTTTTATTACATATCTGTCCATGATTGGTTGAAATGTGTAGTTCTGTCTGAGCAAGCTACTGATATTCCGAGGCCTTAAGGGGGTAGAGACAACAATATCATTGCAGTGACGCTAGCTCAAGTGGAGCTTAACCTGACAGAGCTTCCTGAAACTCATCCTGAAAATCCTGTTGAAGCTAGGAAAGACGAGGAGGATACTTCTCATGCTGCTGATCTAACGTTGGGTAAAAGATGATAATATTTTTGGTTGTACTTAATTTTCAGGAAAACTAATAAACTTTTGTTATACTTTGAAACTAACCAAAGCATTCAATTGACTATGTAGGGCTATCAACATCAGTGGCTATATCCAGAGGTGAAGCCTCAGCCTCAGCCCCAACGAGAGTAGAAAGTGATGTACCAAGGGTTAGGGGGGAAGGAGTAGAACATGGAACTTCCTTAAGTGCATTAATCCCAAACTATATTCCCTCCTGTGATAGCGATGCTGAATCAGGACCATAGGTTAAGAAGGAGCTCCAATTCTCATGCCGGAAGGCATGGAAGAATATATGGAAGATCATATCTAAAGTGCCTCTTGAAGAGCTGTCTTTGAAGATCCCATGACTATCATCCTTGTTCGTCATGTTGGGACTTGGAGGTTTTGGATATCGATATATCCATACCATGGTGAAACAAGTCATCTTAAGGAGGGATCATAAGCAAAAGTGTCATCGAGATCTGATCAAATCATGGTTCCAGACCAATATCAGTGAATTTGAGGTTGCAGTGTCCTGAGTTGAGGCTGATCGTGCTGCAAAGATGAAAGAGTTGAAGCAGAAGATCACAAAGAAAGTTTTCCAGCAGATGCACCTTCAGCAACAGCTAGATGCCGTTATTGGAGAACTTTACCAGCTTAGCAATTCATTGGAATGAGTCCAAACGGATGGTATGAAAGTCAACACAGATGTAAATAAAGCACTCTATCAAGCTGAAAAGAGTGAATTTGGTCGAGTAAATGATCTTCAAGTGGCTGCTAATGAAGCTTGGGATGCCATAAATCAAATAAAAAGTTATGTTTAAAGCCTCACGAAATTCTTGAAAAAGGAAAGATACTCCAATCTGTGGATGTTCTTCTAATATTGTGCATCAATGAAAAAGACATTTCATCTTCAATCATTTATACCTGCATTCTCTTTCTAACTACTTAATTTTTTTTACCAAAGCCAATGGTCCTAGTAAGCATAGATTGATTTTTGTTAGGATTATCTAAACAACCTCACAAACTTTGCATCTTTTTATTGCTCAATATTGTCTAAATCATATAAAATGTACGTTCAGCAAGCTGGGACTTGACTTTTGTTTAGAGTTCCTTTTATATGTTCCCAATTTAATGATTACCCTTTCTTTTATTGGTAGTTTAAAGTCATGCATGTCAGACATAAAAAGGCCAATGTTTACGTTCGAATAGTTTTTACCGAATGGATTAAAATTGACTCAATTAATTGATAATTTGTTTGAAAACATATTACCACATTCATGTATAGGGGGAAACTTGTAATATATGACTTAAGAAATTTTGAATCTAAGGGATGATATCAAAAAATGGCTAAAATCCATTAGAGGAAGTATTTCATAAGAGTGAAGTTACCACTATTTGAAAACCCCGTTAGGGGGTTGAATTATGCAGGGCCACTTAAGTACATTGGATGCATAGTCAAATAATAGAATCTTTTGGCTGACAAGTCCGTTATATAGGCTACTTATGCAAGGCCACATAAGGGAATGTACTTCATAGTCATGCAAAAGAACTCTCATAAATTTTAATTTTCACTTGCTAAAATCCAGTGAATGATTATGGAGATTCATGTTTCCGAAGTCATAGAGTCTACTGTATGGATAGAGGTACTTGAATATGGAGAGGATATTCCCAATAAATATTGTCAAAGAATTGGATGAATGTCATTCCTTCAAATGTCTTACCCAACCATAGGGAAGGGAAATATAAACCATATATTTGAATACTTTGAGATCATGAAAAAGAGTATGTTAAAAATATGATACAGATGGCTGCTTTTGCGGATCCCTACATATCATCATTAAGACCAATGCGGAAAAAACAGGTTTCCCCCCCAAGAATGAAGTTACCTCTATTTGAAAAACCCGTTAGGGGGGTTGAATTATATAGGGCCACCTAAGGTCATTGGTTGTATAGTCAACTAATAGCATCTTTTGGCTAATAGGTCTGGTATGTAGACTATTTATTCAAGGATGCCTAAGGGTACATGTTGCATGGCCTAGGAAAAGAATTCCCGGGTATCAGAAATTTTGTGACCAGAAGTCAAGAAAAGGGTTATGATGATCTAGAAGTATTTAAGGATAGGATTATGACACATGAAAATGGGTATTGTTCAATGCATGAAAAATATACATAGTCCAATGATGACCATAATCATGTTGTGGCTGGGTCCTGAATTGAGATGATGGAATTGACTACATATCTCATTAGGATGGGAATCAAGCCATACATAGTTCATGAAATATAGTTTAACATCATGTGGGATGAGAGCGTAGGAGATCTTTGTTTAGGGTCGTAGATCTCAGACCATAATGAGGGAGACACATTGTGTGTTTGTTATAAACCTAATGTGAATAAAGACCAGGGTTTTCATACCACATTCATGTGCTCGCAGGCGGACTTTTCAGCCAAGGGATTGAAAGTGGAGTTTGGGGTTAGGCCCAAATACTTGGAGCTTGATTTGAGGGATTCTAGAACATTCCTACATATCCCATAGATATGTGAATCAATCCATACATAATTCTTGAAATATCCTCTCTACATATTTGGTTCATACATGAGAAGGGTGAGAGGGGACTTTAGTGAAATGATGGTTGGACCCAATATTAAAGATTATGGAATTTCCATGTCTACACATAGTCCTTGTAATATTTCATGATTTGATATCAATGTCGATAATGATTCCATCTCAGGTGAGGGTGTCAAAGACTATTGTAGTTTATTATCATACAGGACAAAAGTGCGAATAGTTTAAGGTCATATGATGGGACAGGTGCTGCAAAGTTCAGCATCATTTAGCTAGGACGTATTGCTATGTAGTTTAATGTTGTAACACCCCAAGCTTCCACAGTACGCTTCTCTTTGAATAAAACATTGAATAATTTCGTAGCACGTGTTGTACGAAACTTCGAGTTCTAACACACCACAACCAATCAAAATAGCCGTTATGAATAGTAATATACACTTTTTGAAATTTTATAAATTTTATCTTTCAAAATGGAATTAATTTTTGGATTTGAAGTATCAAAATTATCTTAGGGTGAATTTTTGGTATTTTTCTAAAAACATTCAGTTTTGATGAATAGTGAAAAATACTATATTTTAATTAAAAAACAACTTTTTTAATAAAAATAATTTATAGTTCTAAATTATATTATTGAGTGGTTTTAAAGTATAAATAGATTATATTTTTACCATTTAATAAAATGTTAGTCATTGGATGTAATTTTACATTTAAATTGGACATAAGCAAGTGTTAATCTTATGATAAGTATTATTTCTTAAAAACACGCTTTTTGTTTTGACAGCGAGAATTAATTTTAAATTAATTTCTGCCACTTCTGTGTTTTGAATTTAGAAAAATGGATTCCATATTTTGAATCAGGGGGTCCAAATTGTGTAAATAGGTAACTTTTATTTTTAGACATTAGGAATATTTACTTCAGTAAATATTTTATTTATTGTGATTAAAAGGGTAAATTGAGTAAATAAAGTTAAAAAATAATATTATAATAATCTTAAATTACCCTAAAACATGTCCTAACCTTATTTTCTGATATCGGTCCAACCATGGGAGTCTTGGGGTATATTTTGGTACCACTTGGAGCCACATGAGACTGATAATGATACTTTATATTAATTAATTTAAAGTAAATGCAAAAATGACATAAACATATATCTTTTAGTAAAACAATTTTTACAAGGTGTTATATAAAATATATTTTGAATATAAATATTCATTAGAAATATAAAAATAGTTCCTACATAATGGTATTTTATTTAAAAATTTTAGACATCGAATAATTAAATTTATTTATCACACAATGATGATGCAGTGTTTTCTTTTTTAATGAAAGAATAAAATAAATGGTATTATAAATGTTAAAATAAATATAATTTGGTATTTTTATGTCATCCAAAAATTTACTAGGTTACTATGGCGTGCTAGGAATGATTAAATAAATTTATTTTGAATTAGTATAGATTTTATGACTTAAAAAAAATCAATTATTAAATAGTGTGAAAATTGACATAAAATAATTTTTAAAACAAATATTATATTATTAATTTATGTAATCTTCTTAAAAATATAAGGTTCGGCCAAAGGATTTATATGATGCTATTTATGTCATTAATTAACTAATTTGGGTTCTCTTGGTAGTTTATAGTAAGTTTATTAACCAAATAATATAAAAATACAAAGAGACATGGTAAATGTCAAACTAATTAACTATGAGTTAAATCCAAAAGATAAGGTTAATATAGTGATCTAAACCAGTATAAAACCTATTGGTTGAGTTTATTACGACCCCTACACACCTTATCCTCAAAATAAATCAGTTTCGAGCCATTAGAAAATGAATATGAATTTATTATAAAATAATATTTTATGTTTTTCCTAAGGTGCCCCTGACACCTATTATAAAAGGGAACCACCATTCTCACAAATTCATACCTTCAAAGCCTTTTGGTTCGGACAAAACCTTCAAAAATATCCTCTCAAATTCCCTCACTTTATCCTAGAGGCATTTTTTTATTCAGAAATCCAACCTAAAGATCGCTTTTTGATCAAATCAAAATAAAGAACCCAAAGAAGATGTAAATATTTCATCACCTCTTTCATGTTCCTTTCTTCTTTGACTTACTCTTTATTTTTTGTTTCCATTATAAAATAATAACTCTAGTATCATATATATACTTTTATGTTATTATAAATATGGTAAAACCATATTCACTATTCCATCCATCCTTTTAATGACAAGTCACCATACGTGTGTACGTACGGCTTACCGTCTCTACGTCGTGGTGTAATTGTTATTCAATACATTGTTTTGGATGGGTATAATAATGATGTGTAATTGATGTATATAACTAATATAACATGATAATGATTCTGTATATATGATATACCATCAAATTATATATTATTTTAATATCAACATAATGATATTGTCGCTCGTGCATACGTACAGATTACCATCTCCATGAACGAGATGAGATTCATTTCTCATCGTATCCATTCAAGACTAATTTTCTTTAGATAAATAAAAATAATTTTTAATGACTTGATATCATTCTGGATATTTATAAAATACATTCCATCCATAACAAATATGACTTACGTAACAAATCATATAAAGGAAAACAAATCAGTTAACACCCGAAATGACGATAATACTAAGATATTATTAACAAATAAATGATAAATGATCATATATGATATAATATTAATCTATATGAATCTTTTATAATTTAATAACCATTATTTAAACATTATACATGAGTTTAACTTACCCTCGAACATGGAAAATTACAAGGTAAGGGTTAATTTTAAAATCTCATTATTATTTGAGGTTGTTTTTAGGTAAGTATCTACGGAGAAATATTTATTATCCATGTCCATGTTTCATAAAAGAGTCTTAAAAGGGATTATAATTAAGGTAATTTTTACTAAAACAACATTTTAAATATTTTAAATATTCAATCTTCTAAATCATTATCATTAATGTCCAGGTTTTTAAAATGGGTTTTAATGATTTATTTATATAGACATGAATGTTTTTTAAAATGTTAAATCTTTCAAAAAGTTTCAAAGTGGTATGGGACACTTTGATTAAGAAATTTATTTAAATGTCTTCCTTTCTAAATTGTGAGACTTTTAAATGTTTTCAGGAAAAAGTGATATTTCTCTCAAAAAGTTTTATAAATCATTTTCATCTATGTCATCATCCGTTGATGTATTCTAAACTTGTTTGAAGTTGATTTATTATGATTCAAATATTACATATTGTATTGAAGGTTTTTTGATATGTTTGACTATGGATGTGTTGTTTTTATACCATTTATCGTTTATGGTTAAAGTATTGACATTTCGTATGCTAGTTTTCATATGAATGTTTATGTTATGTTTTAACCTTTTCATATGAGGAATTTATTGGACTTAGTATGTGGAGGGTGGAGCCCTCTATAGCTCGTTGATGCATCGGTAGGTCTAATGTGACAAACTAGTATCTTGGCAGAAGGCCTTGACAAAAACTTATTTGTAGTCTTGGCACAAGGCCTTGATTATGTGGTTATGATAGTATAGCATTATGCATTATTTCATTATGAAAGTGGTTGTTGATATTGAATATGATTATTCGAATAGTATAATATCCGTGTGAATAAGTAAATGGAATTATTTCATTTTATTTCTTCTATATTATGCTGAAGTTCATGTTTAGTAGGATTTTGTTTTAGTTATACATTTACTCAAATGTTAATTCTTATTTATGAAAGTTTCTGCTTTATTGTTATCCTTACTGAGAATCTGAACTCAACCCTTTTCTATGTTTTATTTTTTCTAGGATGTGAAGAAGTATTTTATGAATGACCTACAGGGATAGTCTGAGGGGATATGAGTGTGGACTATGGAGACTATGTTGTTGTAGTTTTTCACTTTATGATGTAATGTAATACATATTAATGTATTTAGTGTTTCCAAGGCTACTAAACTAATCAATATTTCGTGACTTGATCTTTTGTGATCATGCCAATGTTATGAAATAATGCAATGACTCTGGGTGACCGGGGTCGGGGCGTTACAATTAGTATCAGAGGATGTTTAGTATAAACCTTGGAAACTAGATTTAGATAAACTCTTATTAGAGCACATAGCCATAAGATAGACTTTGAGGATTAGTATAGAAGAACTTCCTATAATATTGGTATTGTAGAGATTTTTTGAGTTTTCCAAGCAATACATCCTTGTCTGGATACGAACAGGTAGAGGTGGATCTAGCACAGATGTACCTAGAGGTAAAACCCAAAAACACTGCTTTGAGCTAGACTCGAACAGGAACTGGTGCATGACAATGGGCCATGCTACACTCATGGTTACAACACTCCTGGGGGATATTCTTAGGATAATTCTCATTTTAGTTACAAAAAATTATGAATGGTTTATGAGTATATAATTCCTCAAAGAAAACATTTTTATGATTATGGATTAAATCCTTAAACATTTCAATTTATTTTAAGTTTTTTAAATGTTTGGAATTACGTATTTAGATTCATAAATTATTCTAGTTTATGAAATTTTATAGAAATGGAACCTAGTGGAAGGAATGGAAACCATATCAATGCACGCACTCCATGTAGGGATTTCCCTCCTACTCAAGATAATTATAGTGGAGATGGTGATGCAACTGGTGCTGATTAGTTTCTCACTATATTGGGACAACTGACTCAGGTTATTAATAATTACCTTACCCGTATGGAGCACCCAGTCCACAATATGATTGAACAATGTTAGACCACATCATGAGGAAACAACCACCAACAGTCAATGGGAATACAAATCCATTGGTATTTGAGAAATGGATAAGTTCCCTAGAGAAAATATTTCTGGCTTTGGGTAGTTGTGAAAGGGAAAAAGTTGTCATGGAAGTTTATCACCTTACCGGAGATGCTGATCAATGGTGTTCAGTGATTCAAAACACAAAGTAGGATGATGAAGTATCAAGTATGGAATGGAGGGAGTCTAAAGAGATTTTCTTAGAAAAATACTTTCCTCATGACCATCGAGTGGATATGGAAAGACAATTTCTTAGTCTGAGGCAAAAGGAGGATGATAATGTTGCAAAGTATGAGGCTAACTTTACAAGGTTATCAAGGCATGCTACAGATTATATATGTATCCCAAGAAGTATGATTGATCATTTCTTTGATGGTTTAAAACCATTTCTCCATTGAGCTTTAGTATCACAATCCTTCTCATCGTATGAAGATATTGTATCATGTGCTATCAAGACAGAAAATTAATTCTCAAAGTCTTTTGACATTAAATGAAAGCAAGAGAAGAAAAGATCTGCTGAAACCTCTGGGAAAGGAAATAATGAAATAGGGAAAAAGGGAAGAGATGAATTTCCACCATGTGATAATTGTGGAAGGAAGCACCCTGGTTCCTGTCTAAAAGGAAAAGGAGTATGCTAGAAATGTGGACAGAAAGGCCATATTACTGGTGATTGTAAGCGAAAGAAAGACTCTACCAATGTTTAATGCTACAATTGCAGGGAGATGGGACATTATGCAAACAAATTTCCTAATATTCAGGGAAACTTACCTCATAAAAGTCCAAGGGATCAAGGCCAAGCTTATGAGATCATTACTACAGAGGTTGAAGCCCCGAAAGACGTGGTGGTAGGTAATTTAATGGTTTCCTCATGTTTAGGAAATGCATTAATTGATTATGGATCATCACATTATTTCATATCTTCCGAGTTTTCTAAGAAAATTAGATATTTGGAATTTGATTTAACAAGGTATTTGTTAGTCAAAACTCATAAGGGAAGTATCTTCGCAACAAATTTCTATGAATCAGTTCCCATTAGGGCATATAAATGTTATTTATCTGTTGATCTCATCATCATACACAAGATTGAATTTGATACAATCCTCGGCATAGATTAGCTTTCGGACCATGATGCAAAAAATTTATTGTAAGAAGAATGAGGTTACTATTTTTGATGACGTTGATAAAAAACACCATATCATTAGAGCAGAATCGTCACCACCTAATTCTTATCTAGATCCACCCCCAATAACACAACTAAATAAAATTATTGGGGAGGAAGAGAATGAAATAACTATGGTTGAGGAAAAGAACATTCAACTAAATAATTTACCTATTGTGAAAGAGTATGTTGATGTATTTCCATAGGATTTACCTGGACGTCCTCCAGAAAAAGAAATTGATTTTTCCATTGATTTAATTCCTAGATCAAGGCCCATATTGAAGAACCCGTATAGAATAGCCATTGTAGAATTAGTGGAACTAAAGAAACAACTAGAGAAGTTTAGAAACAAGGTATTTATTCACCCTAGTGTTTCTCCATGGGGATCCCCTGTTTATTTTGGTATGTAGAAAGATGGATCTATGAGGCTGTGCATTGAATATAGCGAGATCAATGCTATAACAATAAATAAAAAGTATCCCCTACCACGCATTGATGATTTATTTGACCAACTGCATGGAGCTCAATATTTTTCAAAGATTGACCTTCGATCTGGATATTATCAATTGTGTGTAAATAAGGAATACATTCTAAAAACAACATTTTGAACCAGGTACGAGTATTACGCATTTACAATAATGCCTTTTGGGCTGACTAATGCACCCTATGTTTTCATGTATCTAATGAATAATGTTTTCAAGAAATATCTTGATGACATTGTAGTGGTATTTATTGATGATCTCTTAGTATAATCAAAAAGCTACGAAGATAAGGAAAATCACTTGCGCATTATATTGAAGACACTAAGAAGACACGAATTATATGGGATGTTTAGAAAGTGTAAAGTATAGATTCAGCAGATTTCTTTTCTAGGACATATTGTATATATGGATGGAATCTATGTTGATCATTCTATGATAAGAGAAATCCAAGAATGGCCAGCACCAACGACTATAACCGAGGAACTTATGATGAAGAACCACCCAAGTCTTTTTACACAGTAATACTCTAGAAATTTAGAGGAAGAAATTATTTTAAATAGGGGAGAATGTAACACCCCAAGCTTCTACATTATGCTTCTTTTTGAATAATACATTGAATAATGTCGTAGCGTGTGTTGTACTCTAGAAATTTAGAGGAAGAAATTATTTTAAATAGGGGAGAATGTAACACCCCAAGCTTCCACATTATGCTTCTTTTTGAATAATACATTGAATAATGTCGTAGCAAGTGTTGTACGAAACTTCGAGTTCTAACACATCACAACCAATCAAACTAGCCGTCATGAATAGTAATACCTAATTTTTGAAATTTTATACATTTTATAATTCAAAATGGACTTAATTATTGGATTCAGCATATTGAAATTAGATTAGGGAGATTTTTCGGTATTTTTTCTGAAAACATACATTTTTTAATGAATAGTGAAAAATACTAAATTTTAATTAAAAAACAAAATTTTTATTAAAAATAATTTATAGTGATAAATTATACTATCGAGTGGTTTTAAAGTACAATTAGATTATATTTTTACCATTTAATCCAATTTTGTTCATTGGATGTAATTTCACATTTAAACTGGACATAAACAAGTGTCAATCTTTTGATAGTTATTATTTCATAAAAACACTTTTTTTTGTTTTGACAAAGGGAATTAATTTTAAATTAATTTATACCTTTTTGTGTTTTGAATTTTGAAAGATGGATTCCATATTTGGAATCAGGAGGTCCAAATTGTGTAAATAGGTAACTTTTATTTTTAGACATTAGGAATATTTACTTCAGTAAATATTTTATTTACCGTGGTTATTAGGGTAAATCAAGTAAATAAGGTTAAAAAACAATATTATAATATTATTAAATTACCCTAAAACATGTCCTAACTCTATTGGTTTATTCATGTCCGATCGTGGGAATCTTTGGGTCTATTTTGGGACCACTTGTAGCCACATTAGAGTGATAATGACACTTTATATTAATTAATTTAAAGTAAAGGAAAAAATGACATAAACATATATCTTTTAGTAAATTTTTTTTACAAGGTTTTATATAGGTTATATTTTCAACTATTAATATTAATTATAAATATAAAACTATTTCCTACATAATTGTATTTTATTTATAATTTTTATACATTGAATAATTAAATTTATTTATGAAACAATGATGATGCAATGTTTTTTTATTAATGAAAGAACCAAATATATGGTATTATAAATGTTAAAATAAATATAATTTTAATATTTTGATGCCATACAAGAATTTTAAAAGTTACTATGGAATTTTAGTATTGATTAAATAAATTTATTTTAAATTAATAAAGTTTTTATGACTTTAAAAAAAATCAATTATTAAATAGTGTCAAAATGAAAAAAAAGAGTTTTTAAAACAAATATTATATTATTAATTGATGTAATATTTCTAAAAATATAAGGATTAGAAAAATGAATTATATTATAATAGTTATTTCACTAATGAACCACTTGGGATTCACTTGGTAGTTTATAGTAAGTTTATTAACCAAATAATATAAAAATCCAAAGAGACATGGTAAATGTCAACCTAATAAACCAAGAGTTAAGTCTAAAATATAAGGTTAATATAATGACCCAAACATGTCTAAAACCTAATGTTTGAGTTTATTTCGACCCATCCACACCTTAGACTCGAAATATATATGGTTGGAGCCATTATAAACCGAATATGAATTTATTATAAAATAATATTTTATGTTTTTCCTAAGGTGCCCCTCACCCCTCTTATAAAAGGGAACCCACCTTCTCTCAAATTACTACCTTCACATCCTTTTGGTTCAGCCAAACCCTGACCAAATATCCTCTCAACATCCCTTACTTAATCTTAGAGGCATTCCTTTAGTCATAAATCCTTTTAAGGATCCCTTTTGGATTAAATCAAAACGAAGAACCCGAAGAAGAGGTAAATATTTAATCACCTCTTTCAAGTTCCTTTCTTCTTTCACTTCCTCTTTCTTTGTAGTTTACATTATAAAATAATTACTCTAGTATTTTCTATATACTATGATGTTATTATAAATATGGTAAAACCATATTCACTATTCTATTTATCCTTTGAATGACATGTCACCATACGTGCGTATGTACAACTTACTCTCTCCCCGTCATGGTGTAATTGTTATTCAATACATTAATTGGATGGGAATAATAATGATGTGTAATTGATATAAATAATAAATATAAAATTATAATGAATCTTTATATATGATATAACATCCAATTATATATTATTTTAATATCAAAATAATTATATTGTCGCTCGTGCGTATGTACAGATTGTCGTCTCCACGAACGCGATGAGATTCATTCCCCATCGTATCCATTCAAGGCTAATTTTCATTAGATAATTAAAAATAATGTTTAATGACATGATATCATTCTAGATATGAACAATACTCATTCTATCAATAACAAATAAGGCTTACGTAACAAATCATATAAATGAAAACAAATTAAGTAACACCTGAAACGACGATAATACTAAGATATTATTAACAATGAAATGATACAAGATCATATATGATATAATATTAATGTATATGATTATTGTATAATTTAATAACAATTTTTTCACCATTATACCGGAGGTTAACCTTCCCTCGACCAAGGAAAATTACAAGGTAAGGGTTAATTTCACAATCTCATTAATATCTGAGCTTGTTTTTACATAAGTATCTACAAGGAAATATTTGTTACCCATCTCCATGTTTCATAAAAGTGTTTTCAAAGGGATTCTATTTATGGTACTTTTTACTAAAACATAATTTTAAATGTTTTAAATATTCATTCTTCTAAATCATTCCCATTAATGTCCATGTTTTCAAAATGGGTTTTAAGGATTTATTTATGTGGACATGAATGTTTTAAAAATGTTAATTCCTTTCAAAAGTTTCAAAGTGGTATGAGACAATTTGATTCAAAAATTTATTTAAATGTTTTCCTTTCTAAATTGTGGGACTTTCAAATTTTTTCATGAATAATCGATATTTCTCTCAAAGAGTTTTACAAATAATTTTCATTTATGTCAACATCTTTTGATGGATTTTAAACTTATTTGAAGATTATTTATTATGATACAAATCTTCTATATTGTATTGAAGGTTTTGTAAAATGTTTGACTATGGATGTGTTGTTTTTATATCATTCATGGTTTATGGTAAATTATTTACATTTCATATGCTAGTTTTAATATGAATGCTTATGTTATGTTTCAATCTTTTCGTATGAGGAATGTATTGGACTTAGTATGTGATGGGTGGAGCCCGCTATAGATCCTCGATGAATCAGTAGGTCTCATAAGACAAAATAGTTTATTGGTACATGGCCTTGACCAAATCTTATTTGTAGTCTTGGAACAAGGCCTTGACTATGTGGTTATAATAGTCTAGAATTATGCATTCCTTCATTATGAAAGTGGTTGTTGATATTGCATGTGATTATTCGACTAGTAGAATATCCATGTGAATAAGTAAATGGCATTATTTCATTTTATTTTTTTCCATATTATGCTAATGTTTAAATTTAAAAGGCTTTTGTTTTAGTTATACATTCCCTCAAATGTTTATGCTTATTTATGAAACTTTCGGCTATGTTGTTATCCTTACTGAGCATCTAAGCTCACCCCTTTTCTATGTTTTATTTTTCCCAGGATGTGAATAAGTATTTTATGACTGACCTATAGGGATAGTCTGAGGGGATATGTGTGTGGACTATGGAGACTATGTTGTTGTAGTTTTTCACATTATGATGTCATGTAAGACTTATGAATGTATCTAGTGTTTCCAAAGCTACTAAACTAATCAGTCTTTCGAGACATGATCTTTTGTGATCATGCCAATGTTATGTAATAATGCACTGACTCTGGGTAACTGGGGTCGGGACATTAAAGATGTCTTACAGTAAGGATAATGGGGGACTGTATAGTTTAACGTCATATAGAAAGGACGATGGTGCTGCACAGTTTAGTGTCATGTCGTAGGGACAAAAGGGACGTACATAGTTTAATGTCATGTAGGACGATGGTGAACCAATGTGAAGATATTTGTATTGGGCTTGAACCTCTAGAGGTTTCCTACATACCCATCCTATAAGGTAAGGATCAAAGTCCACGTAGTTCGATTGAGAATGAATTTTAGATAGAGTTTTACTTGAGGACAACGACCTGACGATGGTGTTGGGACTTACGCATGGTTAGCGGCCCAGAGAGGGTGTTATGGTTGAAGCTTACTCTAAGCTCACATGAGGCATGCTCAGTGTGAGAAACAAGAGGTAGAAAAAACCCTAAAGATGCACAGTTTAACATCATGTGGGACATAGGGTGTTGTACAGTTTAGCGTCATGTAGCTAGGACGTATTGTTTTGCAGTTTAACGTCTTGCAGGACATATGCACAGTTTAATGTCTTGTAGGATATATTAAGGGACTTTTTCACAGTTTAAACGTCATGTAGGACGAACATGTACAGTTTAACGTCATGTAGGGCATATAAGGGACTGTTTATTGTTTGATGTCATGTAGGATGATAGCATTTTTGTTACAAAAAATACTTCTTTAGGAATCTGGCATTGGTTGGAGTCGTTATTAGTTATCCATTCATTGAGAATATTAAATAAGCTCCATTAGAGTACACCTTATGTATTGAATAATTTCCTTACCACTTTGGCTCAAGATTTGGAGGTTTCTTTCCTGGAATCATTGGTGTTATGAGGACCAATACCAATTCTCCTTGAATGAATGAACAAAGATGAACTTTTTTATTGAAAGCTCATGCTATTCGATTCTGATAGACTTCCAAGTGGTGCATGGTGCACAATCTTTTTTCATCTAATCGTTCCAATTCATCAAATTGCTTCTTATATTGTTCATCTATGGATTACTATTCACAAATGGCTACTCTGAGTGAAGGTTATTGAATCTCAATGGGCTAGACTGCTTTTGTTCCATATACCAATGAATATGGAGGTGACCGCATAGCAGTGCGGGTGGTGGTCTTATAAGCCCATAAATCATGAAAAAGATTATCAATCCATGATTTCTTATCTTTATCCACCATCTTTTGTAGTATGTTTTAAAGAGTCTTAATGATGGCCTCTATTTGTCCATTGGCTGATGCATAACACTGATATGAATGGTTGGATTTGATGTTGTATTCTTGATACAACTTTCTCACCTTGGATGAACATAAGTTGGTTCCATTGTCCATCAATATGGTATGGGGACAAAAAATCTGGTAATGATTTTAGACTTGAAGAAGCTAACAACACCTTTAGAACTAACTTCTTTGAGAGGTATTCCCTCTGACCATTTGGAAAAGAAGTCAGTAGCAGTAAGAATATACATAAACTGCTTGAATGTCACCAGAGGATAAGGCCCCACTACATCCATTCCCCATGTGGAAAATGACCATGAGAATTTATTAGTATGAAGCAACTCCGGGGGTTGATGAATTAATTTGGAACGTACTTGGAAATAAATACACTTCTTAGTGAAATCAACACAATCTTTCATTATTGAAGGCCAAAAGTATCCAGGCCTTCGAATTTGACCAAAAAGTCTATGTCCAGACTGGTTGCGTGTACTTCATTCATGACAGCCATTATTTCTTCCCGGTCAATACATCTGAAGAGAATTCCATAAAAAACTCACTTTTAGGAATTTTTTGGTGATCTGGGCTATCATGAAGAGTAAAATTGACCACACATCGCCGGACATGTTCTTTCCTGGATCTATCAGGTGGGAGTGTTCCATTTTGAAGGTATTCCCTGATAGGTTTCATTCATCCTGTAGTGTGACCATATGGTTCAGAAATGGGAGTAATTTCATTTATTTACTCTGTTTTGATTTGAACATAAGGTGAAACTATACGATGGTGGGAAATACTGATGATTGTTTCTTCCCGATTTGGATCTGCCAGGGTTGTGGCTATATTCGCCAGTGCATCAGCTTGGGCATTTTGTGATCGCAGGATATAAGAAAATGTCAGTTCCAAGGGAAATTCCACAATTAACTCTCTGATGTAATCACACAAAGGGGTCAACTCTTCCTTCATGATGGAATAATCCCCATTGATTTGTTTGATTACCTAATCTGAATCACCTTTTACCTTCAAGTGATTCACATGTGCCTGAAGCGCCAATTCCAAGCCTGCGATGAGAGCTTTATATTCTTATTCATTTTTTTGTACCGCCTTCCAACAATAAGATAGAATAGGCTAACACTGCCTTTTCTGGGGAAATAAGAAAGATTCCAAACTCAACTTTGTTGAATTTAGGATCTTCCATTTTCTTCCCTGTTGGACTTCTAGAGGCACCATCAAAGTACATTTCCCATGATTGAGGATTATCTTGAATAGAGAAGACTTCCTCATCAGGAAGTTCAATATTTAAAGATGTATCTTCTATAGATGGGTGTTCAGCAAGAAAATCATCCAGATCTTGGCCCTTTATTGCCTTGTGAGATACATACTGGATGTCAAACTGCTGCGAAATAACTGCCCACCTTTCCAGACGCCTTGTAAGCATTGGATGACTAAGGATAAATTTTAGTGGGTTATTGTGAGATACCTATTAGAACTCATGATGTTTCAGGTAGTGTCTAAATTTCTGAACTGCAAATATTAATGCTAGGTAGCACATTTCAATACTTAAATATTGAGTTTATGCCTCAAGCATAGTCCGACTCAGATAGTAAAGGTTGTTCTCATTCACAACATCATTATTTTGGGAAAGGAAGGCACCCAATGATCACTCTAAATCTATCACATAGAGAATAAGTGGTCTTCCATCAATGGGTGGCATTAATACCGGTGGACTCAAGAGATATTTATTGAGAATTTTGAATACTTCTTGACATTCTTCAGTCCACTGGTAGGTGACTCCATTCTTCATTAATCTGGTGAAGGGAAAACACTTACATACCAAATTGGAAATGAAACGCCGAATATAGGGAAACTGTACTTGAAGTCCTCTTAATTACTTCAAATTTCTAGGAGGTGACATGTCAAGGATTGATTTTTTCTTCTCAGGATCAACATCGACACTATGATGGCATACAACAAGCCAAGAAATTTTCCTAAGGTTACCCTGAAAGCACATTTCAAGGGGTTCATCTTCAAAATATATTATAAATTTTTTTTGAATATGATTTCTAGATCGGCCAAGTGATCAGGACGTTGTTTGGATTTAACCACAAAATCATCCACATAAAATTCAAAAAAATTCCCTAAAAGGGTTTGAAGATATGGTGCATGGCACGTTGATATGTTGCACCTGCATTCTTTTGGCCAAAGGGAATTACCCGATAGAAAAACACACCTTGAGGAGCTCTGAAGGATATAGACTCTTCATCTTCTTAGGGCCATTCATATTTGATTGTACCCAGAGTATCCATCCATGAAGAAAAGACCTTCTTATCCACCTGCTGCATTAATTAAGAGTTCTGTTATTAGAACTAGAAAATCATCCTTGGGACAATGCCGATTATGATCTCTGAAGTCAATGCAAACTCTAATTTGTCCATTCTTCATTTTCACAGGGACAATATTATCCATCCATTTGGGATACTGAACTTCTCTGATGAAGATATCCTTGATGAGCTTATCAACTTCAGCTTTAATTTTGGAGGCATAAGTTGGGTGTGTTATTCTTGTTGCATTCTTGAATCCTTGATGTTCTTCTGGAAAACCCAAATGATGAGTGGTGACATCGGGATCAAGACCAGGATATTTTGTATAATTCCAGGCAAATACATCTTGATTTTTCTTTATAAATGAAGTATAAATTTATTTCTCTTCAAGAGTCATGGTTTCACTAATTAAAGTGGGGTGTGGATCTTCTTTTGTACCCAGATTTATTTCTCTGAGTTCATCCACAGTGGTGGAGATACCCTCTTCAAATGTTGGAGGAGCATCCATGAGATCATACTCCTCTTCTTCAATATGTGTTACCTTTTCTATTACTACTTGCATAGTAGATGACAAAAAAGAATTTCCATGGTTAGGGGAGAAGTTAAAATTTGAACATATTGAAGAAAAGGCTTCCATTTCTGGCCCTATTGATGATGAAGGGTATTCCTGGGGTGATAAAGATGAGATGATGGATTTGGAATCAACATCATTGTTTTCCTCTGATATTTCTATAACTTAATCTGGCCTGGTTGATGATGTATAGAATTGCTGTATTTTAGCGGATGAAATGAAGATATCTCCATTTATGCTTCCATCACTGCTTGGGAAATCAACAATTTCTCCCATGCTGTCTGGCTTGGTTGCCATAATTGACATTATGGATGTTTTCATAAGAGTGTTTGGATTTAGGTCTATCCTGTCAGTTTGACTGATAGAAAACACATAATCTATACTCACATGTATGAATGGGTTGACTGGAATCTTTTCCAAACCATTTGGAGCATTAATTTTGGTAACCTCCTTTGTCATGGAAATTTTTCATTCCTTCCATGTGATAGAATTCGGCCTCAATGTATTGAGATTCACACGTTTTGAATGGGAATTTGTCACCATACAATGTACCAATTTGACCATTTAAACAATATTTGAGACATTGATGATATGATGAAGGTACGACCGCATGTTGATGTAACCAAGGTCTTCCAAGAAAAATGTTGAAGGCTGTGTCCTGATGAACAACCATGAAATATGAATTAGATACAAGGTCTCCAAACTGAATTATAAGTGTAATTTTTCCCAGAGGTTCTTCTTCATTCTTATCATATCTTTGCAACATCAAAGTAGAAGGAGATAAATTAGATTCGGTGAGGCCCAATCGACGAGTGTTCGAATAATAATGAGATTGACTCCCGAGCCATTATCAATAAAAGCTCATTAGGTGTCTATATCATTGAACTTTCCAGATAGATACAAGGATTTGATATGTCCATGTACAACATCATCTTCATCTTCATCTACAAAAGATATCACTACATGGAATTCTGCAGGATCATTCTCTATATGGTAGACCTCAGCCACAACAATTTTAGTTTAGAATTCTTGAGGACTTGAAAAAGCCTCAATAAACACCTCTCGAAGATCTTTTGATAGATTCAAGGCATTTATAATTGATAACTTGGCTGGTGCTTGGGCCAAATGTTTCAAGAAATTATACTTTTGGTCCAAAGGTCTGTGTTTCCCATCATGAAAATGTGGTTTCACAAGTGCCTTGGAAGTTGATGTTTTGGAAGTAGATGCATCCTGTATTGGGGTAGGAGTTGGAAACACTCATGGATTTGGTAGATTATACCAACTAGGTCTATCTATTTGATGAGAGGAAGAAGGTGTAACCTATAATCGGTCCTCCAAAATAACTGTGTCAGGACCGAATCTGCCATATAAGGAAGAACTTTCTTATTCTTGTTGAGCATGGTGAAGGGCTTTGGAATGTGTTTCTGCCACATATACAGTTCTAGAAGGGGTAGGATTGAAATAGTGGCTTCTAGAATATCCACCCCTTCCCCTGTATCCTATAACTTTGTCTCTTCCTCCAAATCCTATGTTAGATACAGGGAACTTAGGATCATCATGATCAAAACTGTCATTGGCATAGGGATCTATTAAATGAATCATGTTAACAGAACCAAAGATCAATTCTTCATCTGATGAAGATTCTGCCTATTGATCCAATTCAAGATGTGCCATTTGGTGGGGGCGGTGCCCATTCTTTTGAAGCAAATGGCCTAAAATCTACCAGAGTCAAAGACCACTTAGGTTTTGACATGAGCTCTTCTTCTTCTGACTACTCTTCTTTCGTCAAATTACACTGATTCTTTGAGGATTTTCCTTTTGATGAAGGAGGTTTTTCTGTGTAAGACATAAAAAGAGACACAATTGGTTAATTCAATTGTGCTTGTAAAATGGCATGAGTTTGATTGATTGTTTTCTTGACCATCCAATCATCATATTTCTGCACATTTTTTACTTTTTATTTCATTCCATTCACCATCTTCCTCTGGATCAGTAACAGTAACACATGCTACCTGGGATGAAGAACCTTTCAGTATTAATTTTCTAGAGTCTTCCATATTTTAAAGGAGGTCTTTTATGACAAAAAACTCCTGAATGGGATGCCCCAACATCTGATGAAATTGTAAATAGTTGGGAAGGTCTTAATCTCCTTCCTTGTTCAGCTTTTTGGACCTTGGCAACTAAACCAGATTGTTTTCCAGAGCTGAGACAAAGTAACCAGGAACTTGTTCATTTCGGAAATAATCAACTGTGTTCATTAAATCCTCAAACTATTTCCACCTTTGATCTTTTTTATCATCATGATGAGGCGACCGTTCTTGTTGATGCTCAGGAGGTGGATCCCTTTGATACGTTGAAGGTTTTGAAGTGGAAGTAGGTACCGATGCTTGTTTAAGTGTAACTGTAGCAGTCTCTTCTTTCTCTATTCTTCTTCCTAGAACTGATGGAAATACATGAGTTTTAGCCTATGTCTTTGTAAGAGAATATTCTATATGCTGAGCGATTGAAGTAAGGGTCTTGAAACCCTCATGTGTATTTCATAGGGATCAATGGTGTGTGCAATTCATCACACAGATTTGCCACATAGATTGGCAGTAACTCCTCATGAGGGAGTGCTAAACTTAAGGAATATGTTAATCCCTTCCATCGAGCAATGAAATCCAAAACATGTTCATTATCGCTTTTCTTTAAATTGGTAAGATAAAAAACTGTCGTCTTTGAAAATGTTGAGCTAAATTGAAGAAAAAATCTTTGATAGAGATCTTCCCACCCAGTAATTGAACGAGATTGAAAACATGTAAACTAGACAAGGGCAGGTCCTTGAAATGACTGCACAAAACACCTAAGCTTAACTGGTTCTTTTTGTTGAGGAGTTTCCATCATAGGATCACAATGAGAAAAAAATGTGTTATGTGTTGTTCTAGATCTCCCGAACCATTAAAAATTGGGAATGTGGTATTCTAAAAATTTGATGGGGGAGGAATTGAATCCACCCATTCTGGGTAAGCACTTTTTTTGTTACACTTGTGCATTTTTTCTTTCCATAGCTTTCAACTAAGCTGTTAATAACTCAATGGAAGTCATTATTTTTTTAGAAACATATGGTTGAGCCTGGACCTGAGAAGGTTCAATAACTAGTATAACGACCCATACTTTACATACATTGTTATTACTTCAAAATTGAAGCATACTTATTACAACATATAACAAAACCATGAAAGGACCGTATAGGTATAATGTCTTTAGAAACTGGGAAACATAAACAACTGGTTCATAAAGCGTCTAATCTGTCTCCCATTTATTTCATCATATCTATAGTCCCTTTTGGAATATGTTACTTAATAACCTTCTTCCTGACCTAGGGAAAGAAAACATACAAAATTGTGAGCTCAAATGCTCAGTAAGGGTAAACAAAAGAAATATCAATCACATCATGTTCATAAGAACATAACATTTTTGAAATCTTAACCAGCAAAAGAGAGCATAATTTCAGAACATGGGATAAATCATAATAGTGAAATGAAATCCCAATAATCATAACTTAAAACATGAAACTTTTTGGAATACAAACATAATCATATAGAATCATTTCTTATTAGTCAAGACTCATTTCCAAGACTATCTTAGTGGAAAAAGTCCATTTCTGAACCGAGTTCACTCCTCGTTTCAGTCCTGTTTCACTGAACCGGTTTAACCTACCATTCCAGCCATGTCTATCCCATTAGATATAAAATATTTACCAAATGAATTGGAAGGAGATATAGTTCCCACCCATCTCATAATTATACCATTCTTATGTGTGCCACAAAATCATAAATCATACATCATTGCATAACCCATGTAATAAAAATGGGATTCTTAAACAACATGACATCATAAAACAATTCATATAAGATAAATGAATTCATAAAAATAATTCCATCACAACATAATCAAATAAATGTAATAATAGGGATAGAAACAGAACCCTATATTATCTTAGATGGAAAATAATTTTGATAAAACACTTGAACTCCATTCTTGAGGAAAATATCCTTTCTACTTCAAAAACATTTTCCTTTCTTAACATGTCATACAATTTTAAACTAAAATAAGTTGATTAAAAATAAACTTGAAAACTTGTAAATTAATCTTCTTGTAAATAATGTTTTAAAAATCCATTCATGCTGTATAAGTTAAAAACATCATTCTTCTCGTACTTTTGTCGGAGAAGTCAAAAAGTACCTCGTACGAAAAACCACAAAAGATTCCATTCATATCTTTTACTAAAAACTCAGTGAAGGGTAAAATTGGATTTAAAAAATTGTAGGTGGATATAAAAAATATTACATATTGAGGAAACAAGGATGTGGATGATAAAATACACCCCAGTAAATACCAAAGTATAAGCAATCTCGGATAAAGTGAGATTGTGATATTTTCCCTTACCTTAGGTCCGATTTGCTTTGTAAGTGTCCGAACCTCCTGTATAACGATTTAAATAATGTTATTGACTTATTAAAAAATCATAATTATTTTTATGATATCATATATGGTCATATTCTTAGCTTCTTATTAGTAATATTTCATTACTACTTGTTATTCGGGTGTTTATTACTTTTTGTTCTTATGCGTGTTTTGTTGAATAAATTCTTATTATTAATTTTAGGTTATAGATACATCATTTACAGAATGGTATTAGTGTAATATATATCATATTTATTTATTCAATTCATTTATATAATCATTATGCAATTATGATCATGTAGAACGAGTCACATCACATTGTGGAGACGGTATTCCGTACGTACGCAGGAGCGATGATATCATTCCCATGATCGTGAAATTGTAATGGAGTGTATGTATACTATTTAAGAGTCAATATCACTTTAAAATAACCGTATATAGTTATTATTTACACCATTATACACATCCAAGTAAGGTGGTGGTGGAAAATAGATTATACCACGACGTGGAGATGGTATTCCGTACGTACGCACGCCCGGTGATTTCATTTTCCGTAGGATGGATAGATGGTGAAATAGGGTTGTTTCATACATATAATAACATATCAGTATATTAGTGATACTGATGTTATTAATTCATAATGAAACAACTAAAGAAGAAGAAGTGGAAGAAAAAATAAAGTTGAAAGAATCGGTAACGGACATTACCTCTTCTTTGAACCCCCTCTTTGAGACCTCCTTTTAGGGTACTAAAATTGGTCTTTTAAGATAACCAGGACCTCTAGGATGTTTCTAGGGAAGTGGAGAGGAGATATTGTCAGGGTTTGGCAAAGTGTGAAGGCTCAAAGTGGTGTGAGGAAGAGAGGGAGGAGGTGCCCTTTTATAAGGGAGGAGAGGGGCACCTTTGGAATAACTAAAAATATTATTTTATTATAAAGTCAAATTCGGTTTTTAATAGATCCAAATTGATATATTTTGAATATAAGGTGGGGATGGGTCTCAATCCTCTCATCCAATAGAATTTATACAAGTTTAGGTATCAATTTTAACCTTATCATTTAGATTTAACTTTAAGTTAGATAATTTAACTTTTACCGTGTCTTCTTGTTTTCTTACACTATAAGGTTAATAAACTTACTATATCAAGCCAAAAGAACCCCAAGTTGTTTATTATTAATATATATAACCTTATATAAGTCATTCAGTTGAACCTTAAATTTTTAGGAATTAAATAACAATTAATAATATAGTATTTGTTTTAAAAACAATTTTATGTTAATTTTGACACTATTTGGTAATTGATTTTTGTGAAAATCATAACAGAATGATTAGTTCGAAATTTTTTTATTAAATCAATAATAACATGTCATGTTAACATATAAAATTATTGTATTTCAGAAAAAGTCTAAAATTACATTTATTTGGGTATTTATAACATCAATTATGTCAATATTTCATTAATATGATAATTACTGCATCATCATTGTGTCATAAATAAATTAAATTATCTAATGTCGAAAAATTATAAATAAAATACCATTATGTTGGAAATATTTTTATCTTTATAATTAATATATATAGTTGAATTTATATTATGTATAACCCTATATTAAAAATTATTTAGTTATTAAACATTGATTTTAACTATTTTAACCCCTCTTTAAATAAATTGATAATAAATGTCCTAATCTGATCCAAGTATGCCTAAATGGTCATATCTCATTCCTAAGGTTGTTTTCGGTCTAATTACACTTATCCAATAGAATTTAGACATGTGTTAGGGTAATAATAATAACAATTTTACCCTTAATTACCCTATTTACTTTTAACCGTGGTAAAAAAAGTAAAAAGTTACTGTTCACCAAAAATTATTTTCATCTCATTGAACCATATTTTACTTATTGAAATTAACCGTGTCTCTTGGATTTTTGAAATTCTACTCAGAGAAGTGGTAAAATTAAGTTTTATGAAAAATTCAGTTTTTTTAACTACCACTTAGTGGTTTCACTATTCATCAAAAAAATGAAAGTTTCCAGAAAAATACCAAAAATTAGGCCTAAGAAATATTTGATATTATGAATTAAAAAATTATTATTATTTTACCAAATTCAAAACATATCATTTACATTAACTAATTTAAAAATTAACTCCCGTCGTCAAAACAAATAGCGTGTTTTTAAAAGATAATAACTATCAAAAGATTGACACTTGTTTATGCCTGTTTTAAATGTGAAATTACATCCAAAGAAAAACATTGTATTAAATTGTAAAAATATATTATAAATATACTTTAAAACCAATCAAATTAATAATTTATCACTATTAATTATTTCGATTAAAAAAATTGTTTTTAATTAAAATTTAGTAATTTTCAGTATTCATCAGAATATGAAAGTTATCCGAAAAGTACCAAAATTTCACCCTAAGCTAATTTCGATATTCCGAAACCAAAAATGAAGTCCATTTTGAAAAATAAAATTTATAAAATTTCAAAAAGTGGTTATTACTATTCATAACGGCTAGTTTTAGTAGTATTTTAATAGCATGTCGTTGTTTAGTGAAACTCGGTATTGCGTACGACGCAAGCTATTGAGGAAGGCTGTGGTTGGGTGTAAAGAAAGACAAGATAGTGTTGTGGGTAGTGAAAGATTCCTTTTATGATTTATATAACATAAAAACAAAATATTTCTCATAAAAGTCTCAGGTGTTAAATTCTACCCCCCTTAAAATGAATTTCGCCCTCGAAATTCGTCACTTTGTAACAAACAGATGAGGATAACTTTCCCTCATCATATCCACAAGCTCCCATGTTGCTTCTTCTAATTGGTGGTTCCTTCATAAAACATTCACCTATCGAGTGGTCTTGTTTCGTAGGAATGTTTCTCTACGATCCAGAATCTCTATCGGCTGTTCTTCATAAGAAAGATCTTCCTCCAGCAGTACAACTTCTGAGCTGAGTACATGTCAAGGATTAGGTATGTAATTTCTTAGGAGAGATACATGGAACACATCGTGATCTTGAGAGAGATTCGGTGGAACCGCCAATCGGTAAGCTACCTTTCCAATACGATCCATTATTTCGAAAGGACCGATATATATAGGGCTCAACTTCCCCTTCTTTTCAAATCTCATAACCCTCTTCCAGGGAGATATTCGTAAGAACACTTTATCACCCACTTCAAACTCTAGGTCTTTTATTCGGTTATCCGCATAACTTTTATGTCGATTCTGAGCTGTTCTTATGTGTTGTTGAATAGATCGGACCTTTTCTGCCATCTCATCAACAAGATCAGGTCCTAATAGCTTTCTTTCCCTAACTTCATCCCAGCAAGTTGGAGTCCTGCATTTCATTCCACAGAGAGCTTCATAAGGACCCATCTGAATATTGGAGTGAAAGATATTATTATAAGAAAATTCCACCAAAGGTAGGTGTTGATCCCAACCACCTTTGAAATCCATAGAGCAATCTCTCAACATATCTTCTAGAGTTTGAATTGTTCTCTCAGACTGACCGTCTGTCTGAGGATGATAAGAAGTGCTGAAACTCAACTCTGTATCCAGAGTATGCTGAAGACTTCACCAGAACTTCGAGGTAAATCTCGGATCCCGATCAGATATAATAGAAAGTGGTACTCCATGCAATCTTACCACTTCCTTTACATATATCCTGGCAAGCTGATCTAGAGAGAAATCCTCTCTAATAGCAATGAAGTGTGCAGACTTTGTAAGACAATCAACTATGACCCATATAGCATTTTTGCCTTTGGATGTTTTAGGAAGTCCTGTGACAAAGTCCATAGTGATGTATTCCCATTTCCATTCGGGTATGGGTAATGGTTGTAACATCCCCTTATACTTCTGTCTTTCAGCTTTAACTTGCTGACAAACCAAGCATCGAGAGACATATTCAGCAACATCTCTTTTCATGCCATCTCACCCGAAGTACTATTTCAAGTCCATATACATCTTTGTGCTTCCATGATGAATAGAGAATGAAGAACTATGAGCCTCATCCAGCAGCTCCTTCTTTAATTTGGGGATGAGAGGAACACAAACCCGATTCCTGAACTTTATTATCCCATCACATTCAAGGTTGAATTCAGGAATATTTCTCACCTTCTTTTGTAACTCTACATCTTCTTTCTGTGCCTCTTTAATCTTCACATGTATAGATGGTTGAACATTTATTTGAGAAAGATAATATTTTTCCCCTTCCATTATAATTCCAAGATCCATCCTTTGTAAATCCATAAATATTGGATCTTTTGTGATCCTCATCATGGATAAACTGGCATGGTCTTGTCGACTTAATGCATCTGCCACCTTGTTTGCTTTCCCAGGGTGGTAATGAATTGAGCAGTCGTAATCCTTAATCAGCTCCAACCATATTATTTGGCACATATTCAACTCCTTTTGTGTGAAAATATACTTTAATCTTTTATGATAAGTATAAATGTCACACCTTTCTCCATAAATATAATGCCTCTAAATCTTTAATGAAACGATTACCGCAGCTAACTCCAAATCAAGTGTTGGGTAATTTTGCTCATGGATTTTCAACTGTCGTGAGGCATAAGCTATCACCATATCATTTTGCCTAAGAACACACCCCAGCCCCTTCTTGGATGTATCACTATAGATCACAAACCTTTCTCCACTACAAGGCAGTGTGAGCACAGGTGCACTGGATAACCTTCTTTTCAATTCCTTGAAATTATCTTCACATTCCTCCATCCAAACAAACTTAAATCCTTTCTGAGTCAACCTGGTGAGTGGATTAGATAATCGTGAAAAATATTTCACAAAACGTCGATAATATCCAGCCAAACCAAGAAAACTTCAGATCTCAGTTACTGTTGTTGGTCTCAACCATCTTTTGATAACCTCTGTTTTTGCTGGATCCACAGATATCCCCTCTTTTGAGATTATGTGACTCAAAAATGCAACTTTTTGAAGCCAAAATTCACACTTGGTAAAATTGGCATAAAGCTTCTCCTTTCTCAGGGTCTTCAATATAATTCTCAAGTGATCTTCATGTTATTCCTTTCTCTTTGAATAAATAAGAATATTGTCTATAAAGACTACCACAAAACTGATCAAGATAGTCTCTAAAGACTCTATTCATCAGATCCATAAAGATAGTAGGGGCATTAGTAAGACCAAATGGCATCACTATAAATTCATAGTGTCCATACCTTGTATGAAAAGCCGTGTTTGGTATATCCTCCCTTTTGACCCTTAATTGATGATACCCTGAACGAATATCAATCTTGGAAAAGTACTGAGCTTCGCGTAGTTGGTCAAATAAGTCATCAATGTGCGGGGGAGGATATTTGTTCTTGATAGTGATCTTGTTAAGTTCTCGATAATCAATGCAGAGTCTCATTGATCCATCTTTCTTCATAACAAATAGAATAGGTGCTCCCCAAGGTGATGCACTAGGGCGTATGAATCCATTATCAAGATTCTCTTGGAGTTGGTTCTTCAATTCCTGCAACTCAATTGGGGCCATTCAATAAGGTGTCTTTGAAATATGCAAAGCACCCGGTACGAGTTCTATTGAAAACTCAACTTCACGATTTGGTGGAAGACCCTACAATTCCTCCAGAAAGACATTATCAAACTCCCGTACAATGGGAATATTCTTAATTGTGAGTTTCTCACCAACCATTTGAGATAAATAACCTTCATTCAGTGGAATCAAGACCCATAAGATGGAATAAATTTCCACTGGAAGGTTATGTTCATACTTGCATCGATAGACGATCATATATTGATCTGTAATATGAAATGTGACTTCCCTTCATTGGAAATTGATATGAGATCCATATAAAGAAAGCCAATCCATGCCAATAATCACATCAAATTCCACTATTGGTAGGATCACAAGATTTTCAGTAAGCACTTTCCCACAAACTTCAATCGGGGAAGAATTATAAACTATTGATGCGACTGCTGTGCCATTGGGTGTTGTCACAGCTAACTCAACATCTAATTGTTGAGGTAATACGGTGATACCCTTAGAAAAATCTTCAGAAATAAAAGAGTGGGTGGATCCAAAATCAAATAAAATATTTGCTACTTTAGAGTGGATGGTAATTGTACCTTTCACCACATCGTTATCGTACTCCACATCGCTGATAGAAATTGCGTGTGACTTTCCTTTTTCTTTATCCTTAAGATTTTTTTGATGTCGATCATCATCAAAAACCCTTGGATTTGGGCATTTATTGGCATAATGCCCCATCTCCTTGCACTTGAAACATTGATGTGTAGTAGGTTCATTCTATGTGTCCCTTCCTTTGTTTGCATCATTATACATCTTCTTCCCATCATTGCGGCATTCAAATGCCTGATGACCTTCCTTTCCACATTTGAAACATTTACTTGTCCCTTTAAGACAAATCCCTCCATGTTTCATTCCACACATTGAGCATAAGGTAAATCTCATCTTCTTCTCAATGTGCTCTTCAGATTTTCCTTTGAATTCCATTTTCCTCTTCTTATCACACCCATATGACTGATGGGTTACTCCAATCTCCATCTCAACTTTGAGAGCACATCGAATGATTTCCTCATAGCTATTGAAGTCTCTTATGGCTAAGGCCCTTCAAAGACTTGGTTTTAAGCCACTAAAGAATCGATCGATCATACTCTTTGGTTGGATAATAATACCAGAAGCGTACCTTGCAAGTCTTGTAAAATTTGATTCATAGGTACAAACAGAATCATCATCCTTTTGCTTCAGTTCAAGAAAATCTTTCTCCATCTTTGTTCGGAGAATACGAAGGAAGTAATTATTGAAAAATAAGTTCTTGATCTCGTCTCATTCCATGGACTCAATTTCATCCCTTTGCCTCGTATTCTTAATAAGATTCCACCATTGATCAACATCTCCTTCCAAAAGATACACTACTAAGATGAATTTATCATGTTCAGAACATTGAAGAACTGAAAATATCTTTTCAGTAGTACTAATCCATTGTTCAGCAACAAATGGATCAGTAGACCCGCTGAAAGAAGGTGGATTCTGCCTCATGAAGGATTCAACAGAATGTTTCTCCTTCCTTTGCTCGTTTGGAAGTCCTGCATGATTCATAGCTTGAGAATGTTGTGTGAGCATGGATACAAAATTTTTCATTCCAGCTCCCATAAAGTTTGGTTGCTCAGGGGGACAATCATTTAATTGGTCGTCGCATTCTGCATTAACACGGTTCCTTCGGGTTCTAGCCATTGACTAAAACCAAGAAGAATAGTGTGAGCAACACTAATTATAATAGGAAAACCACATAATCAGGAATAAAATTTCACACTTGAGGACTTATCCTAGGTTATTCAGGGTCATTTCTAAAACACTAAGATTGTGTTCTATGCCTAAAATTATCCTTAGGGTTCTTACTAAGGCTTTCACAACCTAGTTTCCAAAGGTTGGTTATACCTTTCCTCTGATACCAACTATAACGCCCCATAATTTACATACATTGTTATTACATCAAAATTGAAGAATACTTAGTACAAAATATAACAAAACCATGAAAGGACCGTATAGGTATAGTGTCTTTAGAAACTAGGAAACATAAAAAACCGGTTCATAAAGCGTATACACTGTCTCCCATTTATTTCATCATATCTATAGTCCCTTTTGGAATGTCTTACTTAATAACCTTCTTCCTGACCTGGGGAAAGAAAATATACAAAAGGGTGAGCTCTAATGCTTAGTAAGGGTAAAAAAAAGAAATATCAATCACATCATATTCATAAGAACATAACATTTTGGAAATCTTAACCTGCAAAAGAGAGTATAATTTCATAACATGGGATAAATCATAGTAGTGAAATGAAATTCCAACAATCATAACTTAAAACATGAAACTTTGTGTCAATCACACATAATAATAGAGAATCATTTCTTATTATTCAAGACTCATTTCCAAGACTATCTTAGTGGACACATTCCATTTCTGAACTGAGTTCACTCCTCGTTTCAGTCCTGTTTCACAGAACCAGTTTAACCTGCCGTTCCAGCCATGTCTATCTCATAAGATACAAAATATTTACCCAATGAATTGGAGGGAGATATAGGTCCCACCCATCTCATAATGATACCATTCGTATGTGTGCCACCAAATCATAAATCATACATCATTGCATAACCCATGTAATAAAAATGGGATTCTTAAACAACATGGCATCATAAAAGAATTCATATAAGATAAAGGAATTCATAAAAATAATTCCATCACAACATAATCAAATCAATTTAATAATAGGGATAGAAACATAACCCTATATTATCTTAGATGGAAAATAATTTTGATAAAACACTTGAACTACATGTTTGATGAAAATATCCTTTCTACTTCAAAAACATTTTCCATTCTCAACATGTCATACAATTTTAAACTAAAAGAACTTGATTAAAAATAAAAGTGAAAACTTGTAAAGTAAGATTATTTGAAATAATGTTTTAAAAATCCATTCATGTCGTATAAGTTAAAAACAACATTCTTCTCGTACTTTTGTCGGAAAACTCAAAAAGTACCTCGTACGAAAAATGACAAAATATTCCTTTCATATCTTTTACTAAAAACTCACCGAAGGGTAAAATTGGATTTAAAAAATTTTAGGCGGATGGAAAAAATATTACATATTGAGGAAACATGGATGTGGATGATAAAGTACACCCCAGTAAATACCAAAGTATAAGCAATCTCGAATAAAGTGAGATTGTGATATTTTCCCTTACCTTAGGTCCGATTTGCTTCGTAAGTGTCCAATCCTCATGTATAATGATTTAAATAATTTTATTGACTTATTTAAGAATCATAATTATTTTTATTATATCATATATGGTCATATTCTTAGCTTCTTATTAGTAATATTTCATTACTACTTGTTATTTGGATGTTTATTACTTTTTGTTCTTATGCGTGTTTTGTCGAATAAATTCTTATTCTTCTTTTTCGGTTATAGATACCTCATTTCCAGAATGGTATTAGTGTAATATATATCATATTCATTCATTCAATTCATTTATATAATCATTATGCAATGAAGATCATGTAGAACGAGTCACATCACATCGTGGAGACGGTATTCCGTACGTACGCACGAGCGATGATATCGTTCCCATGATCATGAAATTGTAATGGAGTGTATCTATACTATTTCAGAATCAATATCACTTTACAATAATCATATATAGTTATTATTTATACCATTATACCCATCCAAGTAAGGTGGTGGTGGAAAATAGATTATACCACGGCGTGGAGACGGTATTCCGTACGTACGCATGCGCGGTGATTTCGTTTACCGTAGGATGGATAGATGGTGAAATAGGGTTGTTTCATACTTATAATAATATATCAGTATATGAGTGATACTGATGGTATTAATTAATAATGAAACAACTAAAGAAGAATAAGTGGAAGAAGAAATAAAGTTCAAAGAATCGGTAATGGACATTACCTTTTCTTTGAACCGCCTCTTTGAGACTTCCTTTTAGGGCACTACAATTGGTCTTTTAAGAAGACCAGTACCTCTAGTATGTTTCTAGGGAAGTTTAGAGGAGATATTGGCAGGGTTTGGACGAGCTTGAAGTCTCAAAGTGGTGTGAGAAAGAGAGGGAGGAGGTGCCCCTTTATAAGGGAGGAGAGGGGCACCTTTGGAATAACTAAAAATATTATTTTATTATAAAGTCAAATTCGGTTTTTAATAGCTCCAAATTGATATATTTAGAAGCTAAGGTGTGGATGGGTCGCAATACTCTCATACAATAGAATTTAGACAAGTTTAGGTATCAATTATAACCTTATCATTTAGATTTAACTTTAAATTAGATAATTTAACTTTTACCGTGTCTTCTTGTTTTCTTACACTATAAGGTTAATAAACATACTACATCAAGCCAAAAGAACCCCAAGTTTTTTATTATTAATATATATAACCTTTTCTAAGTCATTTGTCCGAACCTTAGATTTTTAGGAATAAAATAAAAATTAATAATATAGTATTTCTATTAAAAACAATTTTATGTCAATTTTGACACTATTTGGTAATTGATTTTTGTGAAAATCATAACAGAATTATTTGTTCGAAGACAATTAATTAAATCCATACTAACATGTCATTATAACATATAAAATTATTGTAATTCATAAAAAGTCTCAAATTACATTTATTTGGGTATGTATAACATCAATTATGTCAATATTTCATTAATATGATAATTAATGCATCATCATTGTGTCATAAATAAATTAAATTATTTATTGTAGAAAAATTATAAATAAAATACCATTATGTTGGAAATATTTTTATATTTATAATGAATATTTATAGTTGAATTTATCTTATGTATAACTCTATATTAAAAATTATTTTTTTATTAAACGTTGATTTTAACTATTTTAACCCTTCTTTAAATAAATTGATTATAAATGTCCTAACCTAATCCAAGTTGTCCTAAATGGTCATATTTTATTCTTAAGGTTGTTTTTGGTCGAATTACAATTATACAATAGAATTAGGACATGTTTTAGGGTAATAATAATAACACGTTTACCCTTAATTACCCTATTTACTTTTAACCGTGGTAAAAAAAAGTCAAAAGTTACTATTCACCAAAAATTATTTTCATCTCATTGAACCACATTTTACTTACTTATATTAACCGTGTCTCTCAGATTTTTGAAATTCTACTCACAGAAGTGGTAAAATTAAATTTTATGAAAAATTCAGTTTTTTTAACTACCACTTAGTGGTTTCACTATTCATAAAAAATGAAGGTTTCCAGAAAAATACCAAAAATTAGGCCTAAGATATATTTTATATTATGAATTCAAAAATGATTTTTATTTTACCAAATTCAAAACATATCAGTTACATTAACTAATTTAAAAATTAATTCCCGTCGTCAAAACAAATAGTGTGTTTTTAAAAGATGATAACTATCAAAAAATTGACATTTATTTATGTCTAGTTTAAATGTGAAATTACATCCAATAAACAACATTGTATTAAATTGTAAAAATATATTCTAAATATAATTTAAAACCACTAAAATTAAAAACTTATCACTATTAATTATTTCAATTAAAAAATTTGGTTTTAATTAAAATTTAGTAATTTTCACTATTCATCAGAATACGAAAGTTATCCGAAAAGTACCAAAATTTTACCCTAAGCTAATTTAGATATTACGAAACCAAAAATGAAGTCCATTTTGAAAAATAAAATTTATAAAATTTCATAAATTGGTTATTACTATTCATAATGCTAGTTTTAATAATATTTTAATAGCATGTCGTTGTTTAGTGAAACTCGGTATTGCGTACGACGCAAGCTATTGAGGAAGGCTGTGGTTGCAGGTAAAGCAAGCCAAGATAGTGTTGTGTGTAGTCAAGGATTCCTTTGATTATTTAAATAACATAAAAACAAAATATTTATCATAAAATTCTCGGGTGTTACAACTAGAGTTTGGACGGGTGTGGCGACTAGTACTGCCACTAATGATAGTACTGCCAGTTTCTGTCATGTATGACCCATAGTATTGGACCTATGAGGGAGTAATTGTAAAGGGGGATATTCTTGATCCATCCCAATAGCTGCAACAAATTCCCTTGATTGATTAACTCTATAATACTTAGGAGGAAGACTACCTTGAAGTAGTTCTACATTTAACCTCCTTAACTCCTTCATTTATTCCTCTTGTTGTACGAACATTTCCTTTAATGAGAGTGATTGGCCTTCTCCATAGGTAGGGTGGGATGTAACCCGACTTTTACCATTTTCCATGGCATGTGCCTTTCTAGAGTATGGAAGGGCATTACCCGAAAGAATGTCTTGCCTCTAGGAAACCCTCTGGCTTCTGGTACGCACACCTCCTTCATTAGTTTCCATACGTACAGCCTCTTGAATAGTAACTTCTTCATCTGATCCCTCTGAGTGAGACACATGGTCTAGGGGATCAGTGACAATGGCATTGATGACATTTATCAATGCATAATGCATTGGAGCCCTTCTGTCAGTGCTTCTACAATACTGTCTTCTTCCATGTCTTTTATGAGACATTGCATTTTGTTTTATTGATCCCTTGGGAACTTCATGGTGAACCGTAATTTGAAGGCAATTTCTTGATAATTCGACTCTACATTCCTGTTGTGGATTCTTCTCTAATCAAGAGAAGCCTGAATTTCCCTGAGGAATAGATTGAGAATTTGAAAAAGTGCCCAGTCTGATGGACTGGGGCTGTTCCTGTTTTTCCTCTTCAACTCCTTGAATCTTGTCTGTTGATCTTGAGGGTTGGATTAAAAGAGCCCCCAGCCTGGAAAGCTGAGGTGGATCTTGAGCTTATACATCTGAAACATTCTGAAAATCCCTCCTTATTTTGAATATTTTAGTTTGGAAATTAGTATGATGCATCATCCTACATCCACTCAAATCACCTAGCTCAGATGAGCATTGGATTATTTCTGACACCTCTGTCACTTGATGATGAAAATGCTCTAAATGAGAATCCTGTTTGATATTATCATTTTCTTGATGCAAGAGTAATTCAAGAACCTTTTCTTTATATTCCTAACTTTGGGAAGAACTAGTTGAGGCATATTATTGATAAAGCCTTTGATTACACACAAAACCAATTAGATGTGGCCAAAAAAGGGAAATAACATTGCATGAGACCACTTTTGGTGGTCTTTGTTGTTGGGGAGCACAGTAAAATGCAATTCTCCATGAACACCCCATCCACTATTATGAATACCAAATGGGGCATTGGTAATTAACTAGTGAAACCTTTTTAACGCCCCAGTTCATGTATGCTAAAGGTCTCTCTACTGCTTTTCAACCAATGTATGTTGGGAAACTGGGAGAGATTCCAAGTTAATTTGCCGCTTCAACCCTTCTATTATCATGACATGGTTTTGATATTCATCATAAGATAATATTTTATCTTTTAAGTGACAAATATTTTACCATATGTTGAGACAAATATCGTGAATACAATCTTCTGTCAACATTTCTGGAATATCATACTCAGAGTCAGCCAAAGGCCAAAACAAGACTGGTATCTCACCTTTCTCAAATTGTTTTCTCATATTCAGCACTTCCTCTTTGTCATGTGATGAAGATTCTTCTACCTGATTGAACCAATGATGGTGCTTCTTTGTGGCTTCATTAGATTCAACAATATTGGTAGAGAATTCATTTTTTCAAATTAGAAGATGAATGACCTAGGGGTGGTTTGGAGAATGACCTACACCCCGGGCTATATTCTGATTGAGAAAGTATTTCACCTGCTAGCGGTAAGGCATCAGACTTGATAGGCTTCGCATTTGGAAATGCCTCAAGATAAGATGGATTTATCTTTACTACATTTTCCATTAAATAATTTTACAGGCAATGTGAATCACTACTACAGAGAGGACTTTCACAGCTAAATTCAACATCATGTGGAGCACCACCATGGTGGGTTACAGCAAAAGCTAAAACCTCTTTCTCCTTGGTCTTCTAGCCATACAGAGGGTTATCATGGATCTCATCTGAAGATGATACTTCGAGATTAACCAAAGTGTCATAATGAAAGCCTTAATGAAGAAGTGTATGATGAAGACCCTTATAATTATTGTTATTACTTCTTGAATATGGAAATGAAAGAGTAGAATCTTCAGTTACAACAGACAATTCTCCGAGGGATTCAAGAACTCCAGCATTGAGAAAGGCCTTATTGCATACTGTCTCTTGATTTTTTAACTGTGCTGGATGGGTCTTTTTCTTATACGCCTTCTTACTCACTTTGAAAACCACTTTTTGTTGAAATTGGTTATTTTGGGTAGGTTTATGTGCCTGCTCAAGAGAAATGGTCAGGTTAGGCTGACTATCTCCATTTAAATCGGGTGTATGTGACTAACTTGATTGTCCATATGACATGGGGGAGTGTGCCCCATGAACATCCTGGATTGGAACAGAGGTGTGTATCTGCTCAGAGGTGACATTTTTATGATTCAATCCATAGATAGAGATAGATTTATGTTTCTTTCCTTTTGATGTTACTAAAGTTGTTATAATATTCTGATAGGTATCCAGAATATGGGCAGTTATTTGTTTCTACTCTTTTTCCATTGTTAGAACGTGTTTGGTGAATTCAGCTCATGGAACGGGAATATACGCCTATTTCATACATGGAGTAGGTGTGTGTTCCTGCTCCTATCCTCATTTTTTTGTTAGTTAATTCTGACAGTACTCATATGTGGGGGAGAAAGTTGTGTCTGCCTAATATTTGACATTGGAGCTTTCCAATTGACATCTTTGGGTGCTACCAAATGAGACTATTAGGTAGCTTGATGAATTGAATTTGTACATGCCTGTTAATTTTTCTCCACCAAATATGATTTATGGACTTCCTTCAATACTGGAAGATGAGACAACTGGCATAATTGATGAGTGTAATCAGGTGTATGTGCCAGTTTATAGGTGGTCACCACATTTGATTGGAGAGTTTCTTTGGATACAGTCAGAAGAGCCTGCTGATTGGATGATGAATTATAAACATGTGTATGTTCCTGCCTATAGTACTCCGTCAGAATTTCCTAACTGGATTGGTGTGTTATTTCCAGACGAGTCTATTGGGCAGTGAAATCAAAACAGACGGGTGTATATGTCCGCTCATTGTTTGCCATCATTTTAGATTGATAGACTTTTCCGGAGGGGCCAGAGGTAAGAACCTGATCCTTGTTGGAATAATTTCACCTCTGATGGTTCATATTGTGTTCATGGGTCTGAGGAACCTGAGCCGAACGCCTAGAGGATATACCCTCCCCATGTTGAAGGTGAAATACCGCACGAGTCTGGAGGAAATTGTTGATGGGAGTCCTCAAGAAGGACTCCTGTATTCTTGAACTAAGGCCTTGAGTGACCTCTTTATTCACCACCCTGTAATAAGGGAGTGATTGGTTGTTGCGTTCCGGGGATAACGACCCAAAACAGTTGGATACGGTGGTGGCACCACCTGCTTCCTGACCACTGGTCGTCATAGTCTAGAAAACCATGCTGAGTTGTTCACTGGGGGGGCTTGTTGAGTGGCCTCCAGAGTTGGGATGGTACCGTGTTGACGTTATTCCATCACCAATGCATTCAAGACCCAACGTTGAAGAAGCTGAGTAGGTGATATTTTCCTTAGAGCGGACGAGGATCCAACATGAGTAGTGGGTAATGCATTCACAGGTGTGAACTTTAAAGAAGCTATTCTGTGTTGTAGAGAGATCTTGGAAAAGATTGCATGTTTGATATAGAAGACATAATCAAGATAAATTTGGCCAAACTAGTTCTTTTGTATGAGCACATATGTTATTGATTTCTTTGTTGTCCCTCAAATTGAGTTTAATAGGGTCCTAACAAATAATTAAAAGATCATTTAACTTGGTTAAGGATTCACATCGGGTTCACAATTTATTGTTTCCTCTAGAAATGGGGATGGCCTTGTTTGTTTAATGTTCAAACCTTCCAATCATTTTCTAACGGGTTTATTCATAGAACCGGAAAAATCCAATGATTCTATATCTATTTGTACCTACTTTCCAAAGGTAGATGCTCATTAGTTGCGGACTCATGAGGCTTAAGAACTTGCATTGGTCGAGAGGATGGGAGGTCAGACTCATCACACCTTTTTTGGGGGAATTATAACCTACTCTGGGACTCTATGATAGATTTAAGTTATGTTCACAAATCCTTTTTAATTCACCAAGCACGAAAATGAGTTTTCATTTAGATTTTTCAATCAATGATTGATATGTATGAGATTTAAAGAATCTTTTATATATATTCTAGGCTATTCATCGATATAGAATCATCTGTATGTATTAGAGATTCATAGTCAATGGCATCCTTCAATGCAGTATATATAAATCTCTTGGTCATTATGATAACCATACTAGTTTTAAAGCCACTCAGTGGGGAACTTGAAGTTTATTGTCATTCGGAATGCCAGGGATTATTTTAGAGTTGGGATTGTACCTACAGAAGGGCTACCTACGTATCGTTATTAAAAATGAATCAGAATCCATGTAGTTCGATAAGAAGGATATAGTTCAACGTCATATGGGACGGAAAAAGAATTAATGAAATATAGGATTTAACCTTATAAAGGCTTTCTACGTACACTATTTTTCTAAGGCAGAGATCAATGTTCACGTAGTTCGGGTAAATAAATATGGGGTTTATGCATGGTTAATGGCCCAAAAAGAGATTTTGTGATTTGTTTTACACTATAATCTCATGTGAGTCATGCTTGGTGTGAGAAACAAGAGGTATCAGTAAACTTGACGATGGTGCCATGAATGATGCAGCCATGAGAAATGATGTGGGGCTTACGTATGTATTACTGCCCATGTAGATAATGACCAAGACTTACTTCAGGAAAGAAGCCCAGGAGCAGGTTCTATAAAGGTATTTGTACTTTATGGAGATTTGGAGTTTGAACTTGGGGCTTAATCCTGATAAGGATGCCAAAATTAAAAGGGACATCTGATTGGGGTTTATTTTTGAGAAGGAGGCCCAAATCAAAAGAAATTAAGATTGGGGCTTACTCCTGAGGAGGATGCCCAATGTTTAAGGAACCGATTATTGAGGCTTACTCATGAGAAGGAGGTCCATGTTAATGAGACTTGTAACCTGGGGCTTACTCCTGAGAAGGAGGTCCAAATCCAAAGATCTTCTCATATTAGAGGATGAGGTTATATAGGAAAACCCTAACCGTGGTGACATAAAGCTTATAAGTCACGAGGTTTTGGGAGAGGTTCTAATAGAATTCTTTTCAGATAAAGAATCCAACAAAGGAACCATGCCATAAATGGATTGGAAGAGGGTTTTGGAGGCTATGTCTTGAAGAAGATAAGTGGATTTGAGGAAATGAGGTGACTAGGAAGGAGTCGTGCATGTATTGTTCTGGCGTGCAAATCCTGGTCGCATAAGTAGACTTGTTCGAAATGAGTCACCTTGGGTGACGGAAAATCTATAGGGTAATACTTGGGAGACATTGACTTCAATCCCTTAGTATCATACCTAGAGGCTTCCAGAAGTGTGGTGCACAAGTTCCCTTAAGAGGGCAAGGCAGAGCACAGGTGTCTTCATTTCCCTTAAGTGGTGGATACTTAGGGGTGCAGGTATTGATGAGTTCTAACACTTAGGCCTTATTCATCCTCTTTATAGCTTCCATTCTAGGTAAATAATTACCTTAGAAGTGTTTGGAAGATGTCAGACAAAGACTTGGGAGACCAGAGCTTGAATTTGAGTTTTGGAAAATTCATCCCTGAAATGGGGGGGGGCACATGGGCTATTTATAGGCCACTGGGTACCTTGGGTGAAAAAAAGAATAGGGATCACAAGTGACTTGCGCGACCCATAGGTGGCGTGCAAGTGACTTGCGCAGCGTGCAGGAAACTTGCTCGACTCCCTCAAAATGGGTTCATGGTCCATATATTTGTCAATTTTTGATGTTCTTGAAATGGTAACCCTCGTTGTGCCTAAGGTATTCCCCTTTTCCATTCGTTGGACTCTATGATGGAAAGGAGTGTTAACAGTATCTCATCATGGGGTTTTTTTCAAAGAAATTGATGGAATTCCACAATTCAACATTAGATATCATTTATGTGGTGGATCATCCAAATTTTTATTTAAGGCTGACTATTGGGATGAAACATTAGATTCAAATATGACACAAGTTTAGGAACCACCCAAGAAATGTGATAATAACAGGTCACAAGTCTTCCACATTCTATATAGAGTTTCTTACTTCCCCACATGATTAGGATATAGATCCTTCATATCAGTCATGAAGTTGTTACTTACATTGGATGATAAGGTGAAGGTCCCCCACATAACCAATAGCATTAGGAACTCACCCCCATTTGTGGGGTGCGTGTAATATACCAATGAAGTTTGGTGCTTCATCATTTGATGTGCATCACTCCATGAGGTTTGGGTCCACCACAGCAGATTCTTTGAGGTGTGTTGGTTCCCATATCTAGAAAGTTATGATAATATGGGTTAGAACTCCCTAGACCAGAAACGATTATTAGATAACATATGGGTTACCTAATTGTGCTTTTATAATGGTGATGAAGTAATTATGGGAAGTAAAGAGTGTTACTCCAATAACTATTATGCACACTTCTACAAGTTTCACGTCCCCCTTCAGGGTTTATTATCGAAATGTGAAATATATATAGGATTATTAGTTTATTTACATTTATCCTTACAACTCCATATGAAATACATGGTTTCCTTCCAGATGTAGTATATTAATGGGAAATTAAGTTTAAACTCAACAATACTCTCAATACTTTGATAATCCCTAGTTTCTCATGTGATATAAAACTTCAAGGACTATATATGACATGACCCCAACTTATCTATATCCTTGAGACTTATAGTTGTATATATTATATAGTATTTCTATATCTCCTTATTCAATTATCACTTCTTCTTTTTTTTCAATAAGACATGTTATTTTTAATTTCAATTATCATTTCAGGGTCCCCTACTAAGTATGTTTATACTCAACCCTACACTTGAATTATTCTCACACATATTGAGTCATTGAAGATGACACAAGGTTCAATGATTGTATCGATGGATGTAGAGGAAGTGTGAATTGTTCATATCAGTCACTTGATGATGGTTAGTGGTACTTGGTGGTTCACGATGTTGACGTTGATCGTTATATTAATATATTAATAGAATATTTCATGTACTGTGGAGTAGATTTCCAAAGTATCATTTTTGTTAGATTCATGGACCTTGTTAGATGTAAAGTTCTGATGGTATGTTTACTAGGTGGAAATATATTTATCATATGAAGTATCAAGAATGTGTTGCTTATAGTTTTGTTTTTGAATAAATATTTCTAGTGTTTTTTGTTATTTTATGCATTGGATACATGCTTCTATTATAGGTTGATATACGCTAAGGCCTCGCAAATTAATTTTTTTTCATTTTTAGTGTTAGTCACAAACCCAGACCCTATTTGACATAGTCTTGTGGTGGAATAATTAAATTAATCCCATCCTAAAAAGGTTCCCAATGTTTTGGTATTTGTTAAGGTTTTATCATAGTTATTTTTTCTTCAATATGGGGTTTGGAGTTATCAGTACGGTAATAATTAATTTGGGAATTTAGGGTGGTGATGTTACATGGATCTTAAGTTTGGTTTTCATACCATGGAGACTATTGAGGGTTTAGTGGCCTATATATCCTATTAATAGTGCTATGATAACATATTATCTAACCTATAACTCTAGATTTTGATTTTGGAGAATAATAATGTTGTTACATGCATCATACATTGGTCAGTTATGATCTTTCATGTCATAGACATGTCATTTGATCCAGATATTCTATAATACTCGTGGGGCTTCCCTATTAAATAATGGTTTATACTTGTGTATTGCCAACTTTTATTAAACCCTAGGGTTGTGATGAGATCATTCCAAGGTATTGGGAATCCTTCATCAAATTAGTGCGTTATTAGGGATAATATTTAGAGAATAAACTAGGATATATTATTTCCCTTTGATATATGGGATTTTTATCCCATTTTTTACTTAGTTAATGCCTTAAAATATTTAATATTATAGTTATCCTTGATTTCCATAATACAACCTACAGTTCCAATACATTTTGTTCCATTGAAAAAGTCTATGTGAGTCTATAAAGTGATCATTATATATGGGTGATAAGTGACTGGCTAGAGACTTATAATTACATTAATGTATATTTCAATCAATCTCCAACCTCATATACAATAATCAATCGTCACACCCTACATGGAATAGTTATTTGTTTGGGGGTGATGTTTCTATTAATTAATTGATGGGACTTCTCTACCATTGCTGTAGATTAGTCCCTTGTTTAGGATGGTATATTATCCATAGCTATTAAAACATCTAATAGAAATCATGACTATATCTAAGTATGAATCATCACACTCAAAACCTCTAAATTTTTCTCTAGGAAAGATTTTTATTGAAATCTATTTTAAATAAATATTTTTGGAAGAGACTCTGATGAAATATTTTTAGAAAGTCTTGTTACCATAATCCATTCCACCTATGTCGATGTCCATCGAGTGAGAAATAGAGGTTGAGTATTCTTAGTGTAGATGCACCCTATCTATAGGATTAGTTTATCTCTTATCCTAGGAAAATCCATAGTTATGTAGGGGATAAACCTCCAAATTCGAGATATCATTGAAATTAAATACTTCTATGTATAGTCCCCACTACCTTCCATGAATATTTTTTATATAATAGTACGTGCAGAAAGGGTAGTTACAAATAGATAATACATTTAACCTCTCCCACAATCAACACTTTTAGTTATTTTATACCAATCATAGAGTATTAATAGCTAGAACCAATTCAATATGTATACAAATAATGAATGTAGATATTTGATATCTAATATAGTTTATAGTAAGCTATATGTACTCTATTCATGAAACCTTCTACAGATTAACATATGGACAATCTATTATTCCAAGATCGCATGTCTAAAAGTATCAGATTTAAAAAGATCCCCTATCCAATATTATGTAAGCTAGAGAATTTTCACTGATGTAGAGATCCATTCACTCACAACTTATACTGAAGTGAGGGTAACTATTGTGGATAATTAATTTTTCCATGATATTTTTTCATGGAAGATAAAAGACCCACAAGTAAAAACCTCAGTATCTATTAATTACTGATTATTAATACTATGAAATGAAATGAAATAGTGTGAATGAGTTTATTTATACCTTCATTGATTAGTTTTATCCCCTTGTTTGTGGTGAGAAAATCTAAAACTCTAGAATTTATAGTAATATACCCATCAGGAAGAAATTTCAACATTATACAAAATGGTTGTGGTTAAGATTTCACTTGTAAATGTTTGGAAAATATTAGATGATTCCGAGAGGAAAATAAATATTTTTCCTTAATTGGAGATTGATGTATGTATCAAATTTTACTCTTCATATAGAATTAAATTATTTCTATTTATAATGGTGGATATTCATGTTTTTTTTATGGAACATATGGAACAAATATTACCTTAGACTGGTTTATAGAGGAGGGTATTCAGTATTCAAGTATTTCCTTAGTTATTCTATGAGAGTACCAATTATATGGTAAAATCTAAAATTTTTATATTAATATTAATAATGTTATGTTTATCCTATTTAAGGTTGACTTAATGATAGTTTATGATATTATAGTGGCATGGTAGTGCTGTTGTGGCTACTTACCCTTGAATAAATAATGTTTTTCCTTAATTCCTATAACTAGTGACACTGGTTCATGTGACTTCTTTAAAGGAGATGATAGATATTCTAACATATATATTGAAGAGCACACTACCATATAACATTTTTTTTGTTAAGACTGTTTCATAGCAAGGTGCTCAGTGGTGGAGTGTATCATACATGAGAGGTTATCATATTAAAACCATCATCATTTTTGTAGAGATAGAATCACTCCCTCTAGAGGTAACTATATTAATGAGATATTCCTTATAGAATGTCAGTGGTTCATGTTTTCATATCATACCATATAACTGAATGAAATTTGAGTCTCAGTTATTATAATGACTTATATATATCATTATTATGATTCTTCTATGTCTTAATGTTTATATATTCTATAACCAATAACTTTATTAATGTTAAAGGTTGTTTTATTCATGGGTTTTTTTGTACTTAGTTTTAAAAGGTACCTATTAAGATGAAAAAGGTTTATGTGAGGTTTTATTGTTTTTTCTAAGATATATTTTTGGGAGATTCCTTATGTAGCATCCCATGTTTTTTCTTTTACAAGGATAAAATGTTTTCATGGTTGGTAGGAGGTAGCGACCTACGTTTTTCTCATGAAAGACTTAGATCAAAATTGATTTTTCGAGTCCCATGACCATCCTAATGGTAAAACGACTGTAACACCCTAACCCCAGTTACCCAGAGACAGTGAATTATTACATAACATTGGCATGATAACAAAATATCAAGTCTCGAAAGATCGATTAATTTAGTAGCCTTGGAAACACTAGATACATTCATAAAGTTTACATTACATAAAAAATGAAAACTACGACAACATAGTCTCTATAGTCCACACTCATATCCCCTCACACTATCCCAGAAGGTCATTCATAAAATACTTCTTCGCATCCTGGGAAAAATAAAACATAGAAAGGGGTGTGCTCAGATGCCCAGTAAGGATAACAATATAGCAGACACTTTCATAAATAAGCATAAACATTTAAGGCAATGTACAACTAAAACTAAATCCTTTTAAACATGAACATCAACATAATATGGTAGAAATAAAATGAAATAATTCCATTTAATTATTCACAAGGATATTATACTAATCAATAATCACATGAAATATCAATAACCACTTTCATAATGATGGAATTCATAATGCCAGACTATCATAACCACATAGCCAAGGCCTCGTGCCAAGTCTACAAATAATATTTTGTCAAGGCCCCGTGTCAAGACACTAGTTTGTCTCATGAGACCTACCGATACATCGAGGAGCTATAGTAGGCTCCACCCATCACTTACTAAGTCTAATACATTCCCATATGAAAAGTTTTAAACATAACATAAACATTCGTATTAAAAATAGCATATGAAATGTCAATACTTTCTCCATAAACCATGAAAGTTATAAAAATAACACATCCATAGTCAAACATATCACAAAATCTTCAATACAATAAGGATGTTTTGAATCATAATAAATAAACTTCAAATAATCTTAAAATCCATCAAAGGATGTTGACATAGATGAAATCAAAACTATTTGAGAGAAATATCTCTATTTTTTGAAATCCTTTAAAATTCACATAATTATAAAATAAAACATTTACTTTGAAAATATTCTTATAAGCTTTTAAGGGAAGATTCGTAGATTTTACAATGGTGGAAAATAGCTGCACCCTCCGTATAAGTTAAAAGAGGACATTCTTACCTTAATTTTGTCGAAAAGGTTAAAAGGACCTTGTTTGGAAAATGACGTAAAGATTACTTTATAAACATCTAATAAAAAGTCAAACAAGGGTATAAATGAATTTAACCCACATTCTGTAAAATAGTAAGAATGTTTTGAAATAAATTTTTAAGAAACATGTATTTGAATAGTAAAGAGGTCCTAATAGATAATTACGTATAAACAACCTCAGATAATGAAGAGATTGTGAAATAAAACCTTACCTTGTACTTTTCCTAGGTTGAGGGTAGGTTAACCTCCTATATAATGGTAAAATAAATTTTATTAAATTATACAAGAATCATATAAATTAATATGATATCATATATGATCTTTTAACATTGATTTGTTATTAATATCTTAGTATTATCACCGTTTTTGGTGATAACTTACTCGTTTTATTTTATATATTTTGTTACATAAGTCGTGTTTGTTATGGATAGGTTGAATTTTATTAATACCCATAATTATATAAAGTCCTTAAGTATTATTTTTAATCATGAAATGAGAATTGTAATTGCATGGATAACATGGGTAATGAATCTCATTGCGTTTGTGGAGACGGTAGTCCACGTACACACAAGCGACAATACCATTATTTTGATATTAAAATAATATATAATTGGATGGTATATCATATATAAAGAATAATTATCATTTTATATTTGTTATTTACATCAATTACATATCATTATCATACCCATCTAAATAATAATTTTTTTGAATAATAATTACACCACGACGTGGAGACGGTAAGCCATACGTACACATGTATGGTGACATGTCATTAAAAGGATGGATAGAATACTGAATATGGTTATACCATATTTATTATAACATAAAAGTATATATAATATAATGGAGTTATTATTTTAGAAAGGAAATACCAAAGAAAGAAGAAGCTGAAGAAGAAAGGAACTTGAAAAAGGGTGGTGAAAACATTACCTCCTCTTCAGGTTCTTCCTTTTGATTTGATCAAAAGTGCTCCTTAGGTTGGATTTATGATCAAACTAACACCTCTAGGATGATGTTTTGGAAGTTAAGAGAGTATTTGGGCAAGGTTTGGCAGACCCAAAATGCTTTTATGGTGTAAATAATTTGTTATAAGTTGTGTCCTTTTATAAGGGGGAGGAGGGGCTCTTTTGGAATAAATTAAAGTATTAGATTGACATTTACCATGTCAATTTGTATTTTTATATTATATAGATAATGAACATACTATATACATCCAATAGACCCTAAAGTAGTCCATTAATGATACACCTATCATGATATAAGTCCTTTGGCCAAACCTTATATATTTAGGAATAGAATATCAATTAATAATATAATATTTCTTTTAAAAACTCATTTATGTCAATTTTGACAATATTTAATAAATGATTTTTGTTAAAGTCTTAAAAACTTCATTAAATCTAAAAAAACTAATTTAATAAATCTTAACATCTTATATTAACCAATAAAATTCGTGTATGGCATCAAAACATTCAAATTATATTTATTTTAACTTTTATAATACCAATTATTTGATTCATTCATTAATAAGGAAAATACTGCATGATTATTGTGTCATAAATAAATTTAATTATTAAATGTATAAAAATTATAAATAAAATACCATTATGTAGGAAATATTTTTATATTTCTAATGAATATTTATAGTTGAAAATATAACACATATAACCCTATGTAAAAATTGTTTTTCTAAAAGATATATGCTTATGTCATTTTGTATTTACTTTAACTTAATTAATATAAAGTGTCCATAAAACCTACAAATGGCTCCATGGGGTCCCAAAACTGACCCAAAGATGCCCATTGTCGGACATGTATCAACACACAAGTTTAGGAGATGTTTTAGGGTAATTTATTATTATTATAATATTATTTTTTACCCTTATTTATCGGATTTACCCTTTAACCATGGTAAATAAAATATTTACCAAAGAAAATATTCAAAATTTATAAAAATAGAAGTTACCTATTGACACAATTTGGACATCCTAATTCAAATATGGAATCCATTTTTCCTAATTCAAAACACAGAACTGGCAAAAATTAATTTATAATTAATTCCCGCTGTCAAAACAAAAAGTGTGTTTTTAAGAAATAATAACTATCAAAAGATTGACACTTGTTTATGTCCAGTATAATTGTGAAATTATGTCCAATGACCAAAATTGTATTAAATAGATAAAATATATTCTAAATATACATTAAAACCACTCAAATTCAAAATTTATCACTATTAATTATTTTGATTAAAAAAATTTTAATTAAAATTTAGTAATTTCCACTATTCATCAAAATATAAAAGTTACCCAAAAAGTACCAAAATTTTACCCTAGGCTAATTTTGATATTCCGAATTCAAAAAATGAAGTCCATTTTGATAGATAAAATTTATAAAATTTCAAAAAGTGTGTATTACTATTAATAACAGCTAGTTTGATTGGTCACTGTGTGTTAGAATCTCGAAATTATGTACAATTCAAACTATTGCATTATTCAAAGGGAAACATACCATGGAAGCTTGGGGTGTTACATTCTACCCTACTTCAAATAATTTCATCCTCGAAATTTCTAGAATATTCTTGCTTAAAAAGTCTCGGGTGGTTCTTCATCATATATTCATCGGGTTACCACGTTGCCTCTTCCATCTTATGGTTTCTCCATAAAACTTTTACCAGACAAGTCGTCCAGTTTCTCAGCACTTATTCTCTTGTATCAAGAATCCTGATGGGCTCTTCGCAGTAAGACATATCAGTATCCAGTTCTAATTCCTCATAGGTGAGTACATGCGCTGGGCCAAGCATGTATTTTCTCAACAATGATACGTTGAACACATCGTGAACTTTGGAGAGAGTTGGCGGTATTGCCAAACGGTATGCTACAGCCCCAATTAATTCTAGAATTTCGAGAGGTACGATGTACCTGAAACTCAATTTACCTTTCTTTCCAAAATGTATAACTCCCTTCCATAGAGATACCTTTAAGAAAACATGATATCCTACCTGAAATTCCAAATCCTTCCTTCGGTTATCGGAAAATCACTTCTGCCTACTTTGTGATGCTTTGATGTGGGTTTGGATTACCTTTACCTTTTCCATTGTTTCCTCCACCAGTTCTGGGCCTGCAAGTTTTCTCTCACCAACGTCATCCAAACAGGTTGGTGTGAGACATCTCTTTCCGTATAATGCATCATATGGTGCCATCTTAATACTTGAATGGAAGCTATTGTTATAGGAAAATTCTACCAGAGGTAAATATTGATCGTACATACCCTGAAAGTCAAGTGAGCGTGATCTCAAATGTCTTCTATGGTTTGAATAGTCCATGCTGATTGTCCATCTGTTTGAGGGTGGAAGGCAATGCTCAAATGAAGTTCAGTATCCAAGGCCTTCTGAAGACTCTTCCAGAATCTTGAAGTAAAATGGGGATCACGATCAGAAAAAATTGATATGGGTACTCCATGAAGTCTCACAACTTCATTAATATATAGCCTTTCCAGATGTTCAAGTGGTAAATCATCCCTTATAGCTATAAAATGTACTAACTTGGTAAGACGATCAACGATGACTCATATTTCATTGTTCCTTCTAGGAGTCTTTGGTAGTCCCATGACAAAGTCCATAGTAATATTATCCCATTTCCACTAGGTATGGGAAGAGGTTGCATGACTCCTCCAAGTTGTTGCCTTCCAGCTTTCACTTGTTGACAAACCATACATCTTGACACAAAATTAGCAATATCCCTCTGCATGTAGTCCCACAAAAAATGTTCCATCAAATCTCTATACATTTTTCTGCTCCCAGGGTGTATAGAAAAATGGGAACAATGAGCATCATCCAACAATTTCCTTTTTAGATGAAGTATATTGGGAACACAAAGCCTCTTCCCAAATTTCAAAATTCCATATTCATACACAATGTCACTCAATCTCCCATCATTCAGAGCTTTAATCTTCTTTTGAAATTATTCATCATCGGTCTAAGAACTCTTTATCCTTTCTAGTAAAGATGGGTTGACAACCATTTGAAAAAGTATCGATGTTTCACCTTCCATGGTAATTCCCATATCCATTTTCACTAGATCCATGAAAATAGGATCCCTTTCAATTCTCTTCACGTTCAAAAATCCATGATTCTTTCTGCTCAAAGCATCTGCCACCTTATTTGCCTTCCCCAGGTGGTAGTGTATCATGCAATAATAATCCTTGGGTAGTTCAACCATCTCCTTTGCCTCATGTTGATTTCTTTCTGTGATAAAATATACTTCAAACTCTTATGATTGATATATATCTCACATTTTTCACCATAGAGATAATTTCTCCATATCTTAAAAGCAATGATTACAGAAGCTAACTGAAAATCATGAGAATGATATTTTTGATCATGAATTTTCCGCTATCGTGATGCATAAGCAATAACTATATCATTATGCATAAGGACACAACCAAATCCTTTCTCTGATGCATCACTATAAATAACGAACCCATCATTCCCCGATGGTAGAGTCAATATATGAGCATTGAATAATATTCTCTTTAGTTCTTCAAAACATTATTCACACTCTTTTTTCCTAACAAATTTAACCCCTTTACGTGTGATATTCATTAATGTGTTATCTAACTGGGCAAAATTCTAGACAAAACGTCGATAATAACCTTCTAAACCAATAAAACTGCATACCTTAGTTATACTCGTTGGTGCTGGCCATTCTTGGATTGCTCTTGTCTTAGAAGGATCAACAGAGATTCCATCCTTAGAGACAATATTTCCATGAAAATTAATCTCTTGAATCCATAATTTGTGATATCAAAAATTAATACCACTACAAAGTCATAATAATATTCCTTGGAAACTCTGTTCATTAGAACCATGAAAACAGAGGGTGAATTAGTCATCCCAAAAGGCATTACTGTAAAATCGCAATGCCTGTACCTAGTTCGAAATGCTGTCTGTGAATGTCTTTCTTCTTCACACAGAACTGATGGTATCCAGATTGAAGGTAAATATTTGAATAGTATTGAGCTCCATGCATTTGGTCAAATAAATCATCAATGCGAGGTATGTGATACTTGTTCTTTATTTTTATAGCATTGATCTCCCTGTAGTCGATAAATAACCTCATAGATCCATCTTTCTTTTCAACAAAAAGAACAGGGGCTCCTCATGGAGAAACACTAGGGAGAATAAATCCATTATTACTCAATTCCTCTAGTTGTTCCGTTAGTTCATCTAATTCCACAGTGGTCATTCTATAAGGGGTCTTCGATATAGGCCTTGATCAAGGAATTAAATCTATGTAAAAATCAACTTCTCTTTCTGGAGGATGTCCAAGTAAATCTTCCGGAAACACATCTACATATTCTTTTACAATAGGTACATCATCTATTTGAACATTCCTTTCCTCACCCACCGTCATTTCATTCTCTTCCTCCCTAATATTTTAAATTAGTGGAGTTACTGGGGGTGGATCTAGATAATAATTAGGTGGTGACGATTCTGCTCTAAAGATAAGGTGTTCCTTATCATCATCATCAAAAATTGTAACCTCATTCTTCTTACAATAAATCGTTAAATCATGGTCTGAAATCCATTCCATACCAAGGATTATATCAAACTCAATCATAGGTTTGACAATGAGATCAGCGGATAAAGAAAATTTATGTGATCTAATGGGGACTGACTCACAAAACTTCATTACAATGATACTTCCCTTAGAAGTATTAACTGAAAAATCATTTGTTAAATCAAATTGGAAATATCTAATTTTCTTATAAAACTGGGATGATATGAAATAATATGATGATCCAGAATCAAATAAAGCATTTTCTAAACTTTAGGAAACCATTAAATTACCTGCCACCACGTCGTTCGGAGCTTCTACCTCATTAGTAGTGATAACATAAGCTTTTCCTTGATCTCTTGGCCTTTTCTGAGGTAATTTCCCATGACGATCAGGACATTCATTTTCATAATGTCCCATATCTCTATAATTATATCATTCCATGTTGACAACAACTCTTTTTTCCTTTCACTCATGAGCTTGGTGGCCTTTTTCACCACACTTGTAACAGACTCCCATTCTCTTCAATCAAGTACCGGGGTGTTTCTTCCCACATTTAATGTAGGATGGATAATCAACTTTTCTCTTCTTCCCTTTATTTCCATTTCCAGAGTGGTCAAAATAACTCTTCTTCTCTTTCTTTGCCTTAAAGTCGTAAGGCTTAGCGAATTCCTTTTCTGTCTTGATAGCACATGAGTCAATATCTTTTTACGACGAGAAAGATTGTGAGACTAATGGTCATCGTAGAAATGGTTTTAACCCATTAATGAAATAATCAATATTAATTCTTGGGTTATGTATATAATCTGCTGCATGCCTCGCTAACCAAGTAATGTTAGCCTCATACTTTGTGACATCCTCATCCTCCTTTTGCCTGAGACTAAGAAATTGCCTTTCCATATCTGCTCAATGGTCACGAGGAAAGTATTTTTCTAAGAAAAGCTCTTTGAACTCCCTCCATTCCATATTTGATACTTCACCATCTTCCTTCATGTTTTTTATCAATGACCACCATTGATCAACATCTCCAGTGAGGCGATAAACTGCCATGAAATTTTTTTCCCTTTCACTACTCCCCAAAGCCTGAAATATTCTCTCTAGGGAACTTATCCATTGCTCAACTACTAATAGATTTGTACTCCCATTGAATGTTGTTGGTTACTGCCTCATGAAGCTATCTAACAATGATCCTCCATGCTGCGGATTAGGGTGCCCCATATGGGTAAGGTTATTATTCATAACCTCAGTGAGTTGTCCTAGTATGGTGATTAGCTAATCTGCACCAGTTGCATCACTAGCTCCACTATAATTATATTGAGTAGGAGGGAAATCCCTAAATGGAGTGTGTGCATTGATATGGTTTCCATTCGTTCCACTAGGTGCCATTTCTAAACAATGGCATAAACTAAATCTGTTTATGAATCAAAATACATAATTCCATACTTGTAAACCACTTAACATAAATCGAACTATTTATGAATATAATCCATAATCAAAAAAGAATGTTTTCTTTGAAAAATTATATACTCAAAAACTATTCATAATGGATTGTAGAGAAAATAAGAATTATCCTAATCATATACCATGGGAGTGTCCTAACCAAGAGTGTAGCAAGGCCCGTTGTCGTGCACGAGTTCCCATTTGAGTCTAGCTCAAAGCAGTGTTTTTGTGTTTTACCCCTAGGTACATTTGTTGCAGAGCCACCTCTACCTACTCGTATCCAGATAGGGATGTATTGCTCGGAAAACTCACAAAATATCTACAATAACAAAATTCTAAGAAGCTATTCTATACTAATCCTCAAATTCCATCTTAGGTCTATGTGCTCTAATCAGAGTTTATCTAAATCTAGATTCTAAGGTTTGTACTAAACTTCATCTGATACACACTATAACACCCCGAACCTAGTTACCCAGAGTTGGTGTATTATTAAATAACATTGGCATGATCAGAAAAGACAAAGTCTTGAAAGACCGGTTACTTTAGTAGCCTTGGAAACACTAGAAAAATTCATAAAGTTAACATTACATAAAAAATGAAAACTACAACAACATAGTCTCCATAGTCCAAACTCATATCCCCTCATACTATCCCTTCAGGTCATTCATAAAATACTTCTTCACATCCCGGGAGATATAAAACATAGAAAAGGGTGAGCTCAGATTCCTAGTAAGGATTACAATATAGAGGAAAATTTCATAAATAAGAAGAAACATTTAAGGAAATGCATAACTAAAACAAAATCCTTTTAAACTTGAACTTCAACATAATATGGCAGAAATAAAATGTAATAATTCCATTTACTTATTCACATGGATATTCTACTAATCAAATAATCACATGCAATATCAATAACCACTTTCATAATGATGGAATGCATAATTCCAAACTATCATAACCACGTAGCCAAGGCCTCGTGCCAAGATTACAAATAATATTTTTTCAAGGCCTCGTGGCAAGACACTATTTTGTGTCATGAGACCTACCGATGCATCGAGGAGCTATAGCGGGCTCCACCCATCACTTAATAAGTCCAATGCATTCCCATATGAAAAGGTTTAAACATAACATAAACATTCGTATTAAAACTAGCATATGAAATGTAAATACATTCTCCATATGCCATGAATGGTATAAAAATAACACAACCACAATCAAACATATCGAAAAAACCTTAAATACAATACGGAAGTTTTGTATCATAATAAATCAACTTAAAATAATCTTAAAATCCATCAAAGGATGTTGACATTGTTGAAATCAAAACTATTTGAGAGAAATATCTCTATTTTTTAAAATCATTTAAAAGTCTCATAATTATAAAATTAAACATTTAATTTTAAAATATTCTTATAAGATTTTAAGGGAAGCTTAGAAGATTTTAAAATGGTGGAAAATAGCCGCACCCGCTAAAAAAAGACATTCTTACCTTAATTTTGTCAGAAAGGTTAAAAATTACCTTGTTTGGAAAATGACGAAAAGATTCCTTTATAAATTTTTTATAAAAAGTCAAAAAAGGGTATAAATGACTTTAACAAATATTCTGTAAAATAGTAAAAATGTTTTGAAATACATTTTTAAGAAACATGGATGTGGATGATAAAGAGGTCCAAGTAGATAATTACATATAAACAACCTCAGATAATGAAGAGATTGTGAAATAAACCTTTACCTTGTACTTTTCCTTGGTTGAGGGTAGATTAAACTCATGTATAATAGTGAAATAATTTTTATTAAATTATAAATGAATCATACACATTAATATTATATCATATATGATCTTTTAACATTGATTTGTTAATAATATCTTAGTATTATCATTGTTTCTTGTGTTAACTTACTAGTTTGCTTTTATATATTTTGTTAAATAAGATGTGTTTGTTATGGATAGGTTGTATATTATTCATATCCAGAATGATATAAAGTCTTTAAACATTATTTTTAATCATCAAATAAGAATTATAATTTCATGGATACGATGGAGAAAGAATCTCATCTCATTCGTTGAGACGGTAGTCCGTACGTACGCACGAGTGAAAATATCATTCTTTAGACATTAAAATAATATATGATTGGTTGGTATATAATATATACAGAATAATTATCATGTTATATTTATTATTTACATCAATTACATATCATTATCATACCCATCCAGATAATAATTTTTTTCAATAACAACTACACCACGATGTGGAGACGGTAAGCAGTACGTATGCACGTATGGTGACATGTCATTCAAAGGATGGATAGAATACTGAATATGGTTGTACTATATTTATAATAGCATCACATTATATAGAGGATACCAGAGTTATTATTTTAGAAATGAAATAACAAAGAATGAAGAAGTTGAAGAAGAAAGGAACTTGAAAAAGGGTGGTGATAACATTACCTCCTCTTCGGGTTCTACCTTTTGATTCGATCAAAAGGGCTCCTTAGTTTAGATTTATGATTAAACTATGGTATCTAGTTTGAAGTGAGAGAAGTTGAGAGAGTATTTGGGCAGGGTTTGGCCGAACCAAAATGCTTTGAAGGTGTTATGAATTGGTTAGAATTTGTGTTCTTTTATAAGGGTGAGGATGGGATCTTTCCAAAAAACATAAAGTATTAATTTATAATAAATTCATATTCAGTTTCTAATGGCTCCAAAGTAGATTATTAAAAGTTTAAGGAAATTATGGGTCGATGTATATTCAGCCAATATATTTTAGTCAGTTTTGGGTCATTATATTAACTTTATATTTTAGCTTTAACTCTTAGTTAATTAGATTGACATTTACCATGTCACTTTGCATTTTTATATTATATCGATAATAAACATACTATATACATTCAACCGACCCCCAAGTGGTCCATTAATGATACACATATCATGATATAAGACCTTTGGAAGAACCTTAGATTTTTGGGAATAGAAAATCAATTAATAATATAATACTTGTTTTAAAAACTCATTTATGTCAATTTTGACAATATCTAACAATTGATTTTTGTTAAAGTCTTAAAAACATTATTAATAAAAACCAAATTCATTTAAGCAATCCTAACATGTTATATTAACCAATAAAATTATTTATGGCATCAAAACTTTAAAATTATATTTATTTTAACCATTATAATACCAATTATTTGATTCTTTCATTATTAAGGAAAATACTGCATCATTATTGTGTCGTAAATAAATTTAATTATTAAATGTATAAAAATTATTAATAAAATACCATTATGTAGAAAATATTTTTATATTTCTAATTAATATTTATAGTCTAAAATATATCAAATATATCCCTACGTAAAAATTGTTTTTCTAAAAGATATATACTTATGTCATTTTGTATTTACTTTTACATAATTAATAAAAACTGTCCTTATCACCTACAAATAGCTCCACGGGGTCCCGAAATCAACCCAAAGATGCCCATTTTTGGAAATTTATCAACCAATAAGGTTAGGAAACATTTTACGGTAATTTATTATTATTATATTATTATTGTTTTACCCTTATTTACCAGATTTACCCTTTAACCATGGTAAATAAAATTTTTACCAAAGTAAAAATTCAAAATTTATAAAAATAAAAGTTACATATTTACACAATTTGGAAATCCTGATTCCAAATATGGAATCCATTTTTCCAAATTCAAAATATAGAACTGGAAGAAATTAATATAAAATTAATTCCCGCTGTGAGAATAGAAAGCGTGTTTTTAAGAAATAATAACTATCAAAAGATTGACACTTATTTATGTCTGGTATAATTGTGAAATTATGTCCAATGACCAACATTGTATTAAATGGTAATAATATATTTTAAATATACTTAAAAACCACTCAAATTCATAATTTATCACTATTAATTATTTTGATTAAAAAATTTGTTTTTAATTAAAATATAGTAATTTTCACTATTCATCAAAATATAAAAGTTAACCGAAAAGTACCAAAATTTCACCCTAGGCTAACTTCGATATTATGAATCCAAAAATAAAGTCCATTTTGAGAGATAAAATTTATAATATTTTCAAAAGTGGGTATTACTATTCATAATGGCTAGTTTTATTGGACACTGTGTGTTAGAATCTCGAAATTGCGTACAATGCAAGCTATTGCATTATTCAAAGGGAAACATACAGTGGAAGCTTGGGGTGTTACAAAGAAAATATTAACATATTAAATTCCAGTGAAATAATTATGGATGTGTTGATCGTTAAACCTTACATTTACCATTGGGATAAATTGACATTAATTTTAGAGCACAGTAAATTTTAAGTGATTTTAAATATTTATTATTTAAATAAAAACTAAACCAACATTTTTGAATGTTGATATCTCCTAAATGTGTGATTTTATGGAAATTTTATTATCATCATTACTTCTGGAATACAAGGATTACCCAAAGGAAGATATAATTCTTCTTCACATATAATCCTGGGTTCGAGCCCCACCACTAACATGTCATTAAATAAATATATTAACTGTTGAATGATTAATTAGAAGAAAATATTGGCATGGATAAGGATTATAAGTATATATTTTTTCTTTCTCTCTAAGGTTTTCAAATTTTTATTAAATATAAGCCCCATATATTGAAAGAATATAGGGACTAGATCATGGTGGAACTCAAGTTGGATCAAAGAAACATAGATAGATTTGCAATGAAGATAATGATACTATCATGCCACGCTGAAGAAAAGAACTCATGATATCATTGATGATAATTATTTTTAAAGCTATGGTGATTCTACATTGACGAAGGAATTTTATTTTATTTTATAACTCATTCTCATATCATTCCCATGGGGTACATCAATTTTTATTATTCACAGTGATGAATAATTTACCTCCCAAAAACATTTAGGAAGGAAATAATTCAATCATTATATTGTTTTATACAATTTACCTTGTGATGGTAATTCAATAATTCTAATAGAATTTATAGAGTCTTTAAAAATATTTCTTTAAATATTCTCAAGTTCTTCATTTTTGATCAAAGGGTTTATAAATAAATGTTCTTTTGGAAAGAAAATTTAGTGGTCGGGTTTGCACCAACCAATATTTTCCATTACCCATCATTTAATTTTCTTAATTATGATGTTTTATAACTCCATACTTTTTCTTGTTCTATGTATCAAGTTGTGGGTTTTGAATTCAAATTAATGGTAGTAGGTTGTACGAAAAAACATGTGGATGGGGTGGAAGTCAGTGTGCATAAGGATATTTTCATGTGAAATGGTATGAAAACCCCAGAGTGGTAAAAAATGAAGAGAGGGTTAATATAAAGAACCCTCAGTGGTCCTGGATGGTAGTTAATGGCATTAAAATCTTGATTGGGGTCATTTAATAAAATTATAGTGAGAAATACTATGAAATATGAAATTATGGTGATGAAGGTGACTATATATAGTATATTTCATAGGAATGACTCCATATACCTCCCTGTATATGGTGGTCTAGTTTCAAAAGGATATAACTATCACATGGAATATATAAATGATATAATCACCATTTATTTCTAGATATCACAGCCCATGGAGTGCTGAAGTTTAGTCCAACCACCCAATTGTTTTACATTGCGTGTAATCGGGATACATTCCATGTATAAGTATATGAAAAAGATATGGTTGGTGTATATTCATGGGGAGATGTCCTAGAAAAATTTCCATCTATATATTGTAAAATATCATGTATTTTAGGACTACATAACTTGAATTACTAGAATTTCAGGCCATGTACTCTTTCAATTGCAACACATTGTGTACCCTCTTGGACATGTCATTGACACTCAGATAACATGAACCCATGTATCGTAATTCACAAAAATTACCATCCCAACTGATCCCACATTCCATTTACACTATAGTGGACACTATAGGTTGAATTCACATGACATGTGAAGTGTAGTACATCATGAACCTTCTTCTAAGGGGATACATGTCGTGTTCTATAGAGTATAAGTCATGTAATTTTTTTATCATAAGTTTATTTCTATATATCCTTGTATAAAACTAGGATTTAGTAACATTAGTATCCTATACTAATTATTTTTTCATAAAAAAATTGTGGTATGTTCCTTATTAGAATAAAATGTGAGTCATGTAGTATATCTTGTAGTATAGTTTTGTCAATTGATAACTAGGATAATGTGTGATGTTTATAGTGGACATGGAGATATGGACTCCCCTAGAGATGTGTTGATGATGGGGAATGGGTCCCCTATATTCTTCTTAGAGGACTTAATCCCCCACATTATATGGTCACAAGTCTTCTTAATCTATCATGGGTTTATTACTACCTTAGCCTCACAAGGTGAGGGTCCCCCTCACAACCAATAGAGTTATGAATTCTGCCATGTATACATAGTGCGGGAAACCTGCCAATAATTAGGGTAATTTATCATTTTAGGTGCATCACTTGAGAGGGATTGATAACTGCATGATATATTCTATGATATACGTGGGTATATATTTCTTGGTAGTTATGATAATTGTGGTTAGAATTACCATGATCAATAAATATTCTTAGACAAGGTTTAGGTTCCACCAATATGATTCTAGAATGCTTATATATTAATTGTGGATATTAAGTTTTGGTATTCCCTCGAATGAAATATACAATTCAATGCCTAGTGGGTACCCCTTTTGGGATTTTGTTGGTAATGTATGAATTCTACAAGCTATACAGTTTGGATACTTTGAGCCCTATAACTCCCCAATCACCCCTTGGATTTCATGATGATATGAAATACATCTAATATATTGATAATATACATAATAATCCTTTGATACACTGAGAATTCATATTTTATTATGTTATTTGAATATTTATGGATTGATGTTGGGTTTAACAGAACATATTTATATCCTTTATACATATATTTTCAAATCATGACTGGTTTTTATTTATATTCTTATTGATTCCTGTCTTATTCTATTATGTTGACCTAAATTTTACTTTACCTTTCTTTTTTTAACTGTTCTTGAGTTTTTTTCTACTCACCCATACATATTCGTTGTTACCACACATGTTTTCTATATATAGATGATTCACAGTTTGAATATGTCCTTAGTATATTTCGAGTTATTGTGACTTGTTCATAGGTTATACATTATAATGGTTAGCAGATCTTAGTGGTTCGTAATGGTGGTGATGATAACTATAGATAGAGATCAGTCCATGATTAATTTTAGCGAGGATAATATTTATAGTGTCTCGGGTTATTCAATTTTAGATATAGTTTCATATGTGTAGTACGTATGTTTTGTTGTCTATCTGGTATTGTATTTATTATGTGATTCCACAAGCATGAGTAATATATAGCTTATTTATTTATATATACATTTTTTATGTTTTTAGTTATTCTTTTACATTTTAGATATGTTTCTATTATATATTTATCTTGGATAAATCCTCCCATATTGTGTTATTTTATAAGTTGAAGTTAGTCATCATCCCCGGACCTATTAGAGAGTAGTTTGTGGTGGCACATTTAATTTTCTTTTAGCCTGAGTGGGACCCAGATTTGTCTAGTCATTTTATCAGTGATTTCTGAAATGACTCTCAATGGCATGAAAATATTATGTAAATATAATGACAGTAGATCGAAGTCGTGAACATGTATGAAGGAATAGAATCATTAGAATATGTAGTAGGAGGATGAGTTGAGTGAGGAAAAAAATACAGTGAGAGGGTTCATGCTAGATTTTTTCCCCCTCTCTATTGTTACAGTTTTTAAAAATAATAAAATATATCATTTTTTTGTTTATTTAAGTAAAAAAATATTAATTTAACATATATTTTTATAGTTTTTAAAAACCATGCTAAAAATTCCAATTCTCACTATTATAAATAGAGTGAAAATAAATCTACGGTTATATACATATATTTACTAGTATTATAATTCACAAGGTTCCACTAATTGTGTTTTGAAACTAATTCAAAAAAAAATTCTTACATTATTAAAATTATCATGCAATTACAATAACTGTAGTTTATTACACACTCACATCATAAAATCCAATGTAATAATTTTTCTCCACTAATCAAGGTGATCATATCAACAACACCAAATTCTAAACATGGTTTACACTATCAATCCCATTTAATTAATAAACACATAAATAGGATTAATAATATTTGATATTACCATTTTATTATCCACTGTAAACTAATAAGATTAATATTAGTAACCTCATTTGGTCAAGAATTCATCAAAAATCTCAAATTGCCATGATCTGATTATTTTCATTTTTCTTGGAAATGTATATTAAATGAGGTTTCTTATTTGAAATTATACAACCATATAATTCAAAAATTGTACAAATAAATTTATATTTATTTGAGGAACCATACTACCACATCTGAATCCAAATAACCTAAAAACATACAGCTTAAAATTATTTATTTCTTTCAGACCCTAAAATGAAACATGTAATATTTTGAGTCACTCTAAACATAAATAAAATAATTAAATATATCAAGAACCTTAGATTAACAACCATTATAGCATATTTAACTATAAAAGGAACACAAATATTGAAATAATATACCAATATAACTCCTTATTAGTTCACCACAAAAACTTTTCTCACATTATCTTATATCAAAGTCGATTTTAATATAAATTTATGATACTCTATATTTCAATCATATATATATATATTAAATTCATTTAAAATAATAAAAAATATTTGGTTTGAAAAAGTTAATATCACTCATTTCAACATAATAACTATATCAAAATGTGAAAAAATCAACCAATTTCTATTTAACAATCTTATATCTAAATACAAGATCTATTAGATTGCACATCAATCAAATTCTCATATTAATCACATTTTTTATTGTATTAAATTATGTTTTCCACATAATAGATAACATAATCTCATAAATCAAACCTCCTATTACCATTTTTTTTCAAGAAAAGAAAATAGTATGTCAGAAAAAGATTTTTGGATTCCGTCGAACACTTTTAATCCATTCTAGTGCCAAATTGATCATCATTTTCCACTTTTTTTATAGTTAAGAATACTTATTATTGAAAAAATATGATATTTTCAAATTTTGACATTAATGAAAAAACCTTTTATAATTAAAAACATCTAAACTCCACCACATAACATCAAATTAATTAAAACACCAATGTACCATCAGTTTCTAAAAATCATCTAACATCTTAGTTCCATGAATTGTTAAAACATCCATATCGAGATATAAATTTAGAATGACCATAATTTTTGGTAACATACAATTAAATACCTGAATGAAGTACATTTCATATTATTATAAACAATTTTTTTCACTCTATTTGGTGAAAACATGGTATTACAAACTCTCAGATTCATATGAAAGATCATTATTTCTAATAAATTAGAAAATTAAGTTATTCAAAATTTAATCAATTTATAGATTTATGAAGAAATAGGTTATGAATATATTAATTAATTTACCTATTTATCTTCAATAAATATTTGACTATAACTACCTATCAATATTCGATACATCACTATGTCAGTATTTCAGAAACCACTATATTTGAAATCAAATGAGAGCGACATCCCAATTTCTCTATATTTTATCCCATTATAATCTCATTATTTCAAAATATTTTATTATGATATGCTATAAAAAAACATTGGATATTTCTTACTATTGTCATGTAAAAATATTCTTTTAAAAATTATAAAACATCTTAAAAATTATAAGGACTTGACAATAAACATTACAAAGTCTTGAGTTCTATGTCATGAATCCATTCTCTTAAATTTGAGGATATTTTTAGGTTTATATTTTTAGATAATTAGGTCATAACATATACATAACAAAAACCATAAATTATAAATTGGGAGTTTTCTATTAGTATTCATTTTTTTTTCAAAAATACAAAACTTTTAAATGAAATCATGATTTATTTTTAGGAAAATTATGCATGACTTCCAACTTTTCTTATTTCTTTCCATTACCCAATTACAACCTCTGTTATTTATTTTAAAACATGGTATGATTAAAAAAATATCATTAAGGGACATAAAAGATAAAAAAAAATTTACTCGAGTGAAAAACATCAAAACCCGTGAAAACCATTTTCCTAAAAACATTCCATTTTTTCCTGAAAGGGCGTCATTTGTTCTTCAAAAATATAATTATATTTTTTTTATAAATCAAATAATTTCCCTTAAAACTCATTAAAAATAATATAAAATTAATTTAAGTGACTTGGGACATCATCCCATTAAAACCTTACTAAACCCTTACAAATTAGAGTAATTATATAGTTCTGTTGTAATATAATTCATCGGAGAACATTATGATTACCCAATACATTGAAGTGTTATCTTGGTAAACCCATTGTATGAGATATATTGTTCTCACTGGGAACTCTCTAGACATGCCCATTTTATATAATTTACAAGAACCACAAAATTAATAAAACATTTTATTATTTCAATTTTCATCACAAAACATTGTAGAATATCTTTTATAATCATATGCAAGTCACTTTCAAGTACAAAAAATACCTGTTTATTTTTAAACATCCAATTTTAAATACCAAAACACCCATAAAAATGGAAATAGGTTTTTTTAGAATAGAACATTAATTCTTGTAATGTAATCCTAGCATCAAGTAATTGTTACAATAGTGATAAAGTTTTATTAATCATATGCTTTAAAATAAAATAGTCAATTTTCCATTATAAAGAATGTCAAACATTCCGTAAAAAGATTATTTATTATAAAAATTGAAACAAATTAGAAAATTTCTTCTTATAAATGTCATTTACATAATAAAATCCTTTTAATAACATGGAAATGAGTGAAAAAATAGTCATAAGGATAACAATAAAAGTGTATTTTTTAAAGAAAAATCCCATATCACTTTGGAAATATTTAAATCATAATCCTAATGAAATAATAACATTAAAAATAACATTATATAACACAATAATAGATATATTCATGATATAATATCTCAAAGGGTCTTTATTTATGCCTCATAAATTTATAAAGGTGAATAAATTCAAAATATGCTACAATGAAAAGAAATTGAGAAGAATTCTCTTATCTTGAGTTTGAATCATCATATTATTTCATTACAATCATAATTAACAAACTTTTGTTAACTATTTTCTTAAATATTAATCTTTATAATGTTTATTATTACTTTTATTTCACTTATTACAATTTCATATACAATTACTTAGTCAATTACGTTTTTGTTATACGTTTTGATGATATTTTGATTATGTTTCAAAATGACTTTGGTGGGGTGAATATTGGTCTAAGATGTCCTTGTTTTAGAATCAAAAGAATTATAATCATGAAATAATTATAATTTTTATATAAAAATTATATTTTTAAAACCAATTAAGAAATATTGGTGTAAAGATGAACTATGTTACTATCATTGAGAGGGTAGGTTGTATGTTATCATGAGAATGTTTTTCATTTTTCAATATTCATTATGGAAAGAAGATAGAGAATATTTTATCATTAAATAAATATAATAATATCATAAATAAAATATTATTTAATCAAATATAATTTGATATACCATTCTTGTTATGTGGTGATGAAAAAAATAATTTTATCGCTTCATGGAGGTGGTAGTACAAACATTAATAGACGACAATATCATTTTTAAGTCTAAATATAAAATGAAATATTATATTTTAATAATTATAAATATTTATTTATTTATTATTATTATTATTAAATTTATATAACATATATTTATCATCTTTATCCATAATTATTTATATGTAAAGTGTCAATAAAAAATGAATCATAACCCTTCGTAAGGAGGAGTTCATTGTATAAACAAGTGATGTTATCGTATCGACTATGTAGTAGAATAGAAAGAAGGTATTTGTGATATAATATCTTCATAGGTATAAATATGTTATAAATATCATATATATAATTTAAATCAACCATTAAAAAATTCCTTTAGAGTTGATGATGGAAAATAATGACATCGGTTCTCGAGGAGGTATTCCTCCATATACATGGATGATGTTTTTGTATCCAATTTGATGGAAGAGGAGATGTATTTAGGTTATTAATTTAACCTAATAAGATCTAATTATATAAAAGATAATATTTTTGTTATATAATAATACTTTTATAATATTTTATTTACATATAAGAAAAAATAAAATAAAAATGATCGATTAAGAAAAATACATATTGTTGAGTCAATAGGGGTTTCCTTATGAATTTTCCATTCCTTCTTGTTTTGAAAATCACAAACACCTTATACTTAAGCAAATTTATATTTTAATTCTCTAAGGAAAATTTCCTTCCTTAAGGATATTTACTCTTACCTAGATTTTCTTATACATATCAATATTTTTCTTAAGATTAAAAATCAGATTCATACCCAAAATCTCAGAATCATATAATACTTAGATATGAAGTATTCTGTTTTAGGATTCGAATTCTAGATACAAACTATAATAAAGTTCAACTCTGAATTCTGTATATGAACCCTAATAAAGTTCCACTCCGATTTCAGGATATGAACTCTAATAAAGTTCCACTCCAAATTCAGGATACGAACTCTAATAAAGTTCCATTCCGAATTCTGGGTACGAATAGTAACAAAGTTTAACTCTGAAATCGGGACTCCGAACATATATGTGTTCGACTCTGAAATTTTACTAGTTCGACTCCGAACATCTATGCATTTGACTCCAAACTTTTACTAGTTTGACTCTGAACTTCTATGAGTTCGAATACAAACTTTTATTAGTTCAACTTCGAACTTCTATGTGTTCAAATCCGAACTTTTACAAGTTCGACTCCGAACATTTATGAGTTCGACTCCAAGCTCTGTGTGTTCAGATTCTGAACTCTGGTGAAACCAGACTCCGAATTTCCTTATAAATTCAGACTCCGGATTTCTACAGAATTCAGGTTCCGAATTTCTATAAAACAGAATCCGAATATCTTTTTATTATATACTCTGAATTTCATTTTGCTTGGACTTCAAAATTTTATTTGCTTACATTTCGAACTTCAGTTTTGCTTATGCTTACACTTGTTTCATTATAAAACGATATCATGATTTCAGTTACACATGCTTTTTTATAAAACGATGTCGTCCATTCTGTTTCTAACTAACCGTTGGTTGAGTAACATGTGTACATGTCCCTCCGAAATATAAGGAAAATATGACCATTGGAGGAGGGAGCCGACCATTCCAACCGAGCCTATAAATAGGTTCCCATTTGAAAGAGCTCACAACAACAACAACTAAAGTTGATCACTCTATAGACCACACACTGTTAAGGTGATTTCTAGAGAGAGAAGCTTGTCATGCCTTGTGCGTACTGAACTGCTCGTTCTGATTTCTTCGTGCGACTCCAAATGTTGGTGATTACATTTGAGGGCTCTTGGAGATAGGAAGACAGAGGTTCCGACTACCTTGAAGTTTGAGGGCTTCTGAGGATAGGAAGACAGAGGTGTAGACTACCTTAATGTTTTGGGCTTCCTTGCTGAGGAAGACAGAGGTTCCAACTACCTTGTAGTTGAGCACTTGCTGGGATAGCAAGACAGAGACTCTGATCTTCGTATTGAGGTCTTACCCTGGTGTGGGTAAGAAAAACTTCCTTGAATGTATAAATCAAGGGAACTTTATCCAAGGTTGTTTGATACCCTTCTCTTTGGGTTAAAATATTTATATCTTATTACTTGTAGTTTTACTACTTGTTTTCCGCTGCATTTCACATTGTAAGGAAAGTATAACCTTCTTATATTTCCATAAACTTGTACTCTGATTAATTTAGATTCTATACGCTTTAAGGAAGAATCTCATATTGTAAACTTTGGTTAAGTTTCAATTTTCGGATCCATATTTCCGAAACCACTTTTTCGGAATCACTTTCTAGTCTTAAGAAAGTGCATAAAACTAGAAGTTTGTAACTTCATACCTTATACCAATCCTACAATTGGGGATTAGAGGTGTTGTGAATTTTCTTAGTTTAACATTATAAAACATAGATATTTCCTTGTTTAAGGAAATTTTTTAAGTGTACAATTCACCCCCTCTCTTGTATATTGAGCATCTACATCATAATTTCGATCCTACAATTGGTATCAGAGGAGGTCTCTAAAATACTTATACTCACATATAAGTTCTCCTTTCTCAGTTTTCCCTAGTTCTATTTTTTTCCTTACTTAGGAATATTTTTCCTTGAATGCGAACTGTAGTCATTAACAAATTTTTTTTTATAAAGACTTTTTTAAAGATGGCAGGTTTAAATGATGGTTCCATCGACAACCTAAATCCTACAAGACCACCAATTTTTTATGGCAATTATTATGAATACTAGAGAGATAGAATGAAGAATTTCATTATCAATACTGGGGTAGATAACATTGTAATGCTTACTGGAGGTTATTAAATTTTTGATAAGGAAGTTAGTGCTTTCACAAACTAAGAGAAGCATGATTATCAATTAAGCTATAAGGCACGCAACACACTACTATGTTCAATGACTAGGAACATATATAGACAAATTTATTCATGTGAAACAGCTAACTCTATATGGAGGAAACTTGAGGTTACTCATTTTGGTAAATCTAAAGTGATTGAGACAAGAAGAGCTATGTTGAGAGCTAAGTATCATGGTTTTAACTTTCCTTATGGAGAACCCATTTGCAAAGTGCAACAATGATTTATGACTATCTTAAATAGCTTAAAATCTATGGGAGAGAAAGGTCGAGATGATGAAGCTCTTGTGGATAAGATTATTGATATTATGCCCAATGAGTGGGAATAAAAAACGATAGCTATTGATGAGAACAGTAAGGTTACTCAAATTTTCTTAGATGAGATATTTGGAACTCTTCTGCAACATGAAACACGAATAAAGAGAAATGCTAACAACATCAAAAAGAAGAATGGGAATTGTACTGTTTCTTTTACTACAACATCAAATCACATGAAAGCAAAGACTCTTGAGAGAGTAACCAGATCAAAGTCTAAGAAGGTTACTATCCAATCCGAATATAGTGAGAGTGAAGTCTCAGAGAATAAGTTAGCTAATCTTGCTCGAAGAAAGAACAAGATAGATGGTCAAAGAAATTTCAAATCTAGGTATAAGAAGAAGGAAATAAAATATAAGAAAGATTCAGAGGTCACATGCTATGAGTTCAAGAGAAGTGGACACATACGACCTGATTTCCCTATGCATAAAAAGAAAGAAAGAAAAGAGAGGAATTCTGAAAGGAATAGGAAGAAGTCCTACAAACCTAAAGATAAGAAAAGTCTGAAAGCTAATACTACTTAGAGTGCTAGATATGGGGACTCTTAAGAAAGTGAATCTTCTGAATATGATTCATCAGCTCAGAAGAATATGGGATTCATTGCAAATACTTCGTTTACACATACATGTCTTATGGCCAAGGTAAACTCTGACGAGGCATTAACCAATTTATCTCTTGATAAGAATTACGATCCAGAAAATAGTACTTCTAATGAAGATACTTCATCCTCAGAAAATGAAGAACCTTTATATGAAGAATTATCTAGATTTTCCAAGTTACTTGAAGCAAAAAATTATGAAATTTATAAGAAATTCGACAAGGCAAATACCAGGGAAGAAGTTCTTACAAAAGATATTTCAGATCCTTCTACAGATCTTAATGATAAAGATGGGTTTTTAGAAAAACATTCTAAAGAACTTGAGAAAGAAAATTCCAATAAGTAATAACTTTCTAAAGATCTTAAGAATTCTATTTCAAAAATAAAAATCTTTGAGGAAAAATATAACTCTAAGGAAATGATTCCTGAGGATAGGAATTTATTCATTAGACTAAAATCCGAAATTTTTTCCCCAAATAAGATCCTTGAAAAATTTACCTCTGGAAAGGAAAATTTTGATAAGATGTATTCTCAAATTAAACCAAAAGGAAACACTACAGGACTAGGTTATACTCACCAAAAACCAGTTTTCAAAAACAACTATTTTGTTTCTTCTAGAGCCCCTTTTTTTAGTAAGTGTCAAAGTGGTGGGCATTGGAAGAAAAATTTTTCTTTAAAAAAAGTACAATCACTTGGGTTTCATAAAGAATATTTCTCTAAACAAATATAGATACCCAAAATTTTATTATCTAAAAATCTCGGATCCAAACAAGTTTGGATTTTGAATGTCTAATTCTTTTCTTATTTTCAGGAAGATAAAGGAAGTACCAACAACAATACTTGGTACATGGATAGTGGATATTCCTAGTATATGACTGGTAACAAAAAACTATTCCTAAAATATTATCAAGACTAAAGGAGAGAAAGTAACTTTTGTAGATAATTCTTATGGAGAAATTGTTGGTATAGGTAATATTTTTCTTCTTGGTAAAACCTTCATTTCAAATGTTTTATTTGTTAAGGGTCTTAATCACAACCCCATTAGCATAAGTCAATTATGTGATGAAGGATATCTTGTGAATTTTAGGAATGATAAGTGTTTAGTACACAATTCCAAGGAAGAATTTATTCTTTCGGCCAACAGGTAAGAGAATGCATAAACATTGAAGTTAGAAGATCTTATGAGCCAAGAATAACCTTTCCTAAGTGAAATAGAAGATCACTCTTGGTTATGGAATAAAAGGATAGGTCACTGTAAACATAGGAACTTATGAAAACTCTCTAAGAAAGCTTTAGTTAAGGATCTACCAGAGCTTAGATTTGATTCTTCTAAAGTTTGTGATCTTTGTCAATATGGAAAGTAACATAAATCTAGTTTTAAGTCAATTGGTGAAGTATCAACAACTGATGCATTACAATTGGTGCACATGGATTTTTTGGTCCAACACAAACTATAAGCATTGGAGGCAAATACTATGTGTTTGTTTTAGTTGATGACTACACTAGATTTACATCGGCCTATTTTCTAGCAAAAAAGTATGAAGCTTTTTCTTTTTTCAAAAGTTTTAGAGCCCTAGTTAAGAATCATAAAAACCTTCCATTGAAAACTATTCATAGTGATCATGGAGGAGAATTTCAAAATTTGGATTTTGAAACCTTTTGTAGTAGAATAGGTATTACTCACAACTATTCAGCACCTAGAACACCTCAAAAAATGGTGTATTTGAAAGAAGAAATATAATTATTCAAGAAATAACTAGAACCATGTTGAGTGAATATTCTATAGCTATATATTTCTGGGATGAAGCTGTATGTATGGCTTGTTATACTATAAATCGAGTTTTGATTAGACATTTTCTTAATAAAACTCCATATGAATTATGGAATGGTAGAAAACCAAGACTTTCCTACTTCAAGGTTTTTGGTTGCAAGGTATTCATCCTGAATACTAAAGATAATCTACACAAATTCGCACCAAAATCTGAGGAAGGAATTTTCTTAGTTTACTCCACAACTTCTAAGGCTTATAGAGTTTTTAATAAAAATAATTATACTGTTGATAAAAGAGTACATGTAAAATTTTATGAGTCTGATCCTTTTCTTTTTAAACCATCTCAACCTACATCCTCAGATGTGTTTTCAAAAACTGATTACCAACGTTTGATAAAAGATCCTTCTGATAAGGAAAATGTTCAAGAAGATACGTCTAAAACATTTACCCCGGAATATTTTCTACCCTATGTTGATGAACAGGTTTTACAAAACCCATGTCAGGTGTTTCTAAAGTATCATACCAGTGATAGTATCATTGGTGATGTAAATAAACATGTAAGGATTATAAGTTCTTTGAGGAATGAAGTAGCCATCTAGCATTTCTATCCCAATTGGAACCAAAACGAATTGATGAAGCTTTAGGTGATGATGATTGTATAAAAGCCATGCAAGATGAACTAAATGAATTCGAAAGGAATAAATTCTGGACCTTGGTTGAAAGACCTAAGGAAAATTCTGTTATTGGAGTAAAATGGGTCTTCAGAAACAAGTGTGATGAAAATGGAGTCATCGTTAGAAATAATGCTAGACTAGTTGCTAAAGGTTGTAATCAGCAAAAAGGAATAGACTATGAAGAAACATATGCTCCAGTAGCTAGACTTAAATCTATTCATATTCTACTTTCTTTTGTAGCATTCTTCAATTTTAAACTCTTTCAAATGGTTGTAAAATGTGCTTTTCTTAATGGTTATATTCAAGAGGAAGTTTTTGTTGAGAAACCTCCTGGCTTTGAAGATAAAAAGCATCTTGATCATGTTTTTAGACTTACCAAAGCATTGTATGGCCTTAAACAAGCCCCACGGGCATATTATGATAGACTTATAGGACTTTGGCTTCAAAATTACTATGTATAGGGAAATGCAGATCCAACCCTTTTTTTAAATAAATATAAGAAAAATGTTTTGATTGATCAAATATATGTTGATGAAAATATATTTGGTTTAAATCAGCAATATTTAACTGATTCCTTTACAGATCTAATGAAATCTGAGTTTGAAATGAGTATGATGGATGAGTTAACATTTTTTCCTTAGTTTTCAAATTTTTCAATAACCAGAAGGAATCTACATATCCAAACATAATTATATTAAATATATTCTTAAAAAGCATGGTTATGACAACACTAAGAGTATGAGTACTCCTATTGGTACCTCAAATACACTTGATCTGGATAAAGCTGGGAAACTAGTAGATCAAACATCTTTTAGAGGAATGATAAGAAGTCTACTTTACTTGATAGCTAGTCGACCAGACTTTATATTTTCAGTATGCTTATGTGAATGATATCAATCCAATCCTATGGAATCTCATTTAAAGACAATCAAAATAATTTTTCTCTACTTAAAGGGAACCATGGATCTAGGATTATTTTATACTTCTAGAAATGATTATATCTTAAAAATCTCTTTAGATGCTGACTTTGGGGGATGTAGAATGGATAGAAAAGGTATATCCGAAACTTGTCATTTCTTAGGAGATTCGTTAGTTTCTTGGTCATGCAAGAAGAAACACTCAGTATCACTCTCCACTACTGAAGCTGAATATGTAGCATCTGGAAGTTGTTGTGCTCAAGTGTTGTGGATGCAACACACACTCACAGATTATGGCTTGAGTTTTACTAAGACTTGAATTTTGTGTGATAACACAAGTGCCATTTCCCTTAGTAAAAACCCTTCACATCACTCTCATAAAAAACACATAGATATTAGGCATCACTTTCTTAGGGATCACACACTTAAAGGAGATATTATTCTTCAGTTCATCGGTATGTAAGATTAACTTGCTGACATTTTCAGAAAATCTCTACCCTCCAATATATTTGAAGAAATTAAACAGAAGTAAGGAATGATAACCTTGAGGTAATCCTTCTTCATTATCTTCTTGTTAAACAATTATTCATACAATAATAAACTCATTTTCGTAGGAGGAGTACATTTTATTGATAGTGTAACCAAATTTTTTGTAGTATTTATTTTAAAAAGGACTTTGTAAACAAAAATTTTCGTAGTAAGTTTCTTTTTCAATCTTTTTCACCAAATTTTTTTTTGTAAAGATTTTTTCAAAATTTCCAAAATTGAAATTTTTGGAATGGAAATTTTCGGAACTGAAATTTCTAGAATGGAAATTTTTGAAACTGAAATTTTCGTAATAAAAATCTCTAGAACTAAAAATTTCATAAAGAGAACTTTTGTAATGATAATTTTCAAAATGAGTTTTTCGTAATGAGAATTTTCGTACTGAGAATTTTCGTAATGAGTTTTTTAGTAATAAGAATTTTCGTAATGAGTTTTTCGTAATGAGTTTTTCGTAATGAGTTTTTCCTCGTCAAAATTTTCTTTAATAAAAATATCATCAATTATAAATAAACTTCCTGGAAAATCCAAAAGGTATTATTTCCTTACTCAAATTTTCGTAGTCATATTTTTCTTACTGGTATTTTCCTATAAGTTTTAAAAAAATTTGGATTCTAGGATCTGAATGTTTTTCTTAAAAACCTCAAAAGATCAGAGTCATGTTTTCCTTGAGGTTTGTATCTCAACCATTAGATCAAATCTCAATGTATCTCAACCGTTCGATCAATCGTGGAAACTGAACCGTCATCTCAACGCCTATATAAAGGGGACCCGTGAGGGTTGTCCCACATCAGTTTTTCAAAGCTTTTGTGTCTCAATGCCTTGACTATCTTCTTAAAGACCATTCCAGTCTTTCTTAAGCCTGTTCAGAATCTTCTAGAACTCTCAATTCCAAATGTCTGTTGAAGCTACATCTCATGATATTTCTACCTCAAAGACAATCTCAAAGTGGTTAGTTTACAGGGAGATATTAGTGCATTCGAGTTTCTTTAAGTATGAATCTCTTATAACTAAGAATATCAAATTGAATTGTTGGGAGGAAGTTTTCTTATCGAAGCCAGAGAAATAGAATCCAGTTTATACAGATCTTCTTGTTGAGTGCTATAAGTCTGTTTCCTTCCTTGAGGAAGATGGAAGAGATTTTTTTTTCTTTCAAGTCTTATGGAAAGACTTAAAAATTATCTTACACCAAGGCTGCAAGCTTGGAAGGTTTAACGTATGAGAGTGAAGCTGAGTTTTGTTCACATAAACTTCCAGATGAGCAAGGAAGTTTCAAAAAAGTGAAGGCATTGAAATGCCTTGGACTTAAAGATGCGAAGACTACTAAGATTTCTCATCTCACTCCAAATAATCGAATTCTACAGCTATGGGTACAAGGTTTTCCCATACCAAGAAGGAGTGACAAGGATAATTTGAATAGGAGTGACATTTATGGCCTAGATTTTTTGGTAAATCTAAGGAAGATAAATCTAATGATACATGTTTTGATTACAGTTATAAAATATCAAAGATAGGAATCTGAAGGTTCAGATCATTATGTATCTGGATCTGATTTCCAAACTTATCACCAGATGTCTTGACTCATTCAAAGTTACTTGCACTTCCAAGAAAATAAATTGCAAGGTAATGATAGTAAGTGATGATACATTAAAGAGGATGAAGATGGGTTTTTTCTGATGAATATCGAGAATTCTATCCTTTACCAGAAGAAGAGATTAAGGCCATTCTGGAAAATGTGGAGAAGGTTGAACCAGTGAAGAAAGCTACAAATAAGAGAAAGCTTAAGGAAGTTTTTGATGAGGACAAAACCCCCAAAGCTAAGGAAACCCAATCTGCAACTCCCAAGCTGAGAAAACAAAAAGCTTAGCCAGATTAAGTGGATGCTAAGTGGAGAGAAGACAAGTGGAAGAGGAAATAATGGGATCCACAGTTCATATTGGACCCTGCTGAGGTTAAGGCCTTAAAAGAGAAAGCTGCGGATGAGTTAGACATGAATGAAGAAGAGAAGAAGCTGAAGAAGAAAATGTCTGAAGCTGAAGTTGTTCAATCTCTTTGAAAGCAACATAGAGGGCTTCTAAGCAGATTCTGGTTCTGGAAACTTTCCATACTGAACCATTACCAGAGACTCCATTAAAAAACTACATCACCCTAGAAAAGCTTAATGATAAAGAGGTTGTAGAAGAAGAAGAAGAATAAGAAGAAGAATAAAAGGAAGTGATAATCTGGATGACTTGATCAAACAAGTAGAAGATTATCAAGAAAAAGCTGAATCAGCAAAATTACTCACTCCGGGAAAGGGAGTTGAGAAAGAAAGCAGGAAGGATGATGATAAGAAAGAGAAAGACAAGGAAAATGTTTTGTATGATGAGGAATAATCCTATGAGAAGAATTTTCTTGAGGAAGGAGCGAAAAAGGATAATATAGATGAAGACCAGATTGTTCAACATTTAGAAAGTGAGGAAGAATATCCAGATGAGAAACCCATTCCGAAAACTGATAAAGGAAAGAAAGCGCTGATGTATACACCAATACAAGATGTCATCAGGAAGAAAGAGGTTGTTGGTTCTTCTAGAAGAAAGGTAATGCAAATTGAGGAAGAGAAATCTCCATGAAAAATAACTGATTTGGAGTCATCAGAACATGGTCATGACTTTTTTGTTGAATCTTTGAAAAAGTTGGTGGACACCATTCTGATATTTCCAACTATAGGCTCCAGATGACAAGATGCTACAACATAGTTTGAATCAGAAATCTGAATCCTTATCCATGGTGATGGATACGTGTGTGAAGATTTAGGCCGACCACATAAATTTCCTTATCAATTAAGATGTACACAAGAAATCGTGCAGCAAAATCACCTTGTGGTATAAGAAAGTTGAAGAAGACATCGCTGACTTTGAACGTTTTCAGAATGAGGTAAAAGATGCCTTTGACATAGAGGATAACAAGATTATGGATCTTCAAGATGAGCTGATCATTGAACAACATCCTCGGAGTCAATAAGTGAAGGAACTGAATGATAAGGAAAACTCTCTTGCTCAAAATTCGATAAGGGATAGAGATCTACAGATTGAGCTTGAGAAAAGACTTTAAAATAAAGATGAGTTAGTGAAGAAAAAGGAAGAGGCCATGAAATCTCGGGATTAAGCATTGAAAGCTCAAGATGAAAACATAAAAGCATTAGAGAGGCAAGATGAGGAGGATGAGAGAGATCTAAATAAATTGCAAACTTGTTTGAAGAAGCTAATTCCGAAGGAAAATGGATAAAATAAACTCACTCGGAACATTTTTTGTATTTTTCCTTTTAAAAATTTTCTCAACTCTAATGAAAATTTGGTTTGTTGTATCTTGTTATATACTAATGTTTCAGGTACCATATTTTCTTTTCCATTCCCTTAAATTCTTTTTGAAAATCAAAAAGGGGGAGAAGGAAAAAGAACTACTAAAAAGAGGAGAAGGAAAAATTCAAAATGAAGAAGGAAAAATTTTCTAAGTGAAATATCCTTAAAGTAAGGTGGAGTTTCTCATTACGCAGTTTTTTGTTCTCATGATAATGAAAACTCCACTCCAGAAATTCAGAATTCAATCCTTAGAGTTTTAATACCTAAGGGGGAGTTAGTTTTATTCACTATCATCCATGAATAAAGGGAGATAAGTTGTAATTTCAAATCCCAATGAACATTTTCAATGTCCTTATATTCTTTTTCATAAGGATATTTGTGCTTTCCAAAAAGAGGGAGATTGTTGAGTCAATAAGGTTTTCCTTATGACTTTTCCATTCCTTCTTGTTTTGAAAATCAAAAACACCTTATACTTAAGCAAATTTATATTTTACTTCTCTAAGGAAAATTTCCTTAAGGAAATTTACCCTTACCTAGATTTCCTTATACATATCAATATTTTTCTTAAGTATAAAAATCGGATTCATACCCAAAATCTCGGAATCATATAATACTTAGATATGAAGCCTTCTGTTTTAGGATCCGAATTCTGGATACGAACAACAATAAAGTTCCACTCTAAATTCTGGATATGAACTCTAATAAAGTTCCACTCCGATTTCTAGATACGAACTCTAATAAATTTGCAATCCGAATTCAAGATACAAACTCTAATAAAGTTCCATTCTGAATTCTGTATATGAACTCTAACAAAGTCCCACTCCAAAATTGGGACTCCAAACATCTATGATTTTGACTCCGAACTTTTTCTAGTTCGGCTTGAACTTCTATGATTTCGACACCAAACTTTTACTAGTTCGACTACGAACTTCTATGATTTCGACTCCGAAATTTTACTAGTTCATCTCCGAACTTCTATAAGTTTGACTTCGAACTTTTAGTAGTTCGACTCCGAGCTTTTATGAGTTCGACTCCAAACTCTGTAAGTTCATATTCTGAACTTTGGTGAAACCAGACTCCGAATTTCCTTAGAAATTCAGACTCCAGATTTCTATAGAATTCAAGTTCCGAATACCTACAAAACAGAATCTGAATATCTCTTTATTATAGACTCCGAATTACATTTTGGTTAGACTCTGAACTTTTATTTGCTTACATTCCAATCTTCATTTTTGTGTATGCTTACACTTGTTTCATTATAAAATGATGTCGTGCATTCATTTACACATGCTTTGTTATAAAATGACGTCATCCATTCTGTTTCTAACTAACCGTTGGTTGAGTAACACGTGTACAGGTCCCTCTAAAATTTCAGGAAAATATGGCTGTTGGAGGAGGGAGCCGACCATTCCAACCGAGCCTATAAATAGGAGCTCATTTGAAAGACCTCAAAACAACAACAACTGATGTTTATCACACAAGAGACCACACGCTGTTAAGGTGATTTCTAGAGAGAGAAACTTTTCATGCCTTGTGCATACTGAAATGCTCATTCAGATTGCTTAGTGCGACTCTGAATGTTGGTGATTAAATTTGAGGGATTCTAGGGATAGGAAGACAGAAGTGTCGACTACCTTGATGTTCAAGGGATTTCGGGGATAGGAAGACAGAGGCACCGACTACCTTAAAGTTGAGGGGTTCCTTGATGGGGAAGACAGAGGTTCTAACTACCTTGAAGTTGAGGGCCTGTGGGGATAGCAAGACAGAGAATCTGATCTTCGTATCGAGGGCTTACCCTGGAGTGGGTAAGACAAACATTCTTGAAAATATAAATCAAAGGACCTTTATCCAAGGTTGTTGGATACCCTTCTCTTTAGGTTAAAAGATTTATATCTTGTTACTTGTAGTTTTACTACTTGTTTTCCGTTTCATTTCGTATTGTAAGGAAACTATAACATTCTTATATTTCCTTACACTTGTACTCTGATTAATTTAGATTATATATTCTTTAAGGTAGAATCTCATATTGTAAACTTTGGTTATGTTTCAATCTCCGGGTCCATATTTCCAGAACCACTTTTTCGGAATCTCATTCCATATTTAAGCATGTACATAGAACTAGAAGTTTGTAACTTCGTACCTTATACTAATCCTTCAATTGGTGATTAGAGGTGTTGTGAATTTTCTTAGTTTAACTTTGTTAAACTTAGATCCTTCCTTATTTAATGGAATTTTTAAAGTGTACAATTCATCCCCCCCCCCTCTTGTATATTGAGCATCTACATCCTAATTTCGATCCTACACCTATTTTTCAAAAAAACCACTTTATATAAGAACAAAAATCCTTATTAGAATGGATTTGTCTTCAAATTAAGGGATATAGTTCTTAATAAGGGAATTAATTATGATTTTTTTGTTTTTTTTGATGATCCAAATTCTATTAATTTTTTAATAGGAGATGACAGAGGATGGGATTTTTTAAGTGAGGTGAGGGGCACACTAGTAAATTTTTAAAAGAAAGTGGTATACCCACATTTCTCACTTAACAAAAATCCCTAAAATAAAAAATTATAGATTATTATACACGATAACACACACACACACACATATATATCTAAATAAAATATAATTTGTAAAGGTTTATATGTTTTTTTAAGCCTTAGCATTTTGGTTTAACCCCATGCATATCTGTTTTTACCTTAACCGCTGTAATTAATTTTCATCGTTTCACTATTAATTATGGTCATGAATTAAGTTTCCCTTATTAGTTAATAACATTTTTTATGATTAAAAATATATTTCTGTTTTTACCATATTAAATTCAATTAATCAGAAAATTTTAATTTAAAATCAAACCTACACACATGATAAAAAAGTGGGTTTTCAAGAAGTATATATTTTTGGTAAAATTATGATATTATATTAACTATATGACTAATAATAATAATTATATGAATATATATTAATATTTATTTATATATAATATATATATATTTTATAAAATTACTCATTAGGTATTATTTATATTAATCAAAATGTAGAAACATTATGCACATTAAAACAGTTTTCAGATAAAACACGTTTCTAGACCCAAAAACAAACCTATACTAAATACAATATAATGTTGACTATAAATTTATTAATAGGATTGAATATAACTAATGTATAATTATATTATGTTAATTAAAAATTAAAACATAATAGTAATTTTAAATTAATTAATTTATTGCAATGAAATGAATTTAAAAAAATTGGTATTATTTATTATTCATTGAAAAATAAATATTTTTTGAAGAATCTAAAATTTTCACCCTAAGTAATTTTGGATGTAACAATTTTAAAAATTTATTAATTTTTTCAATTTAAAATTAAAAAATTAGAAATTAATATTTTAGATAAAAATATGATAAAAAGAAGTTTAATTAAAACTATTTCCAATTTTATTTTAAAAAATAAGATAATATTTTTATAATGAGTATAACTATCTAATTCATATTAATAAATATGTAAATTATTTATTCTATCATTACCTAGGTTTTAAAAAAAATATTCAAACTTAATATCAAAGAAAATGGTGTGGATATTTTTTAAGCTCTCAATAGTCTTCCCCACAAAACTTCCCCAAAAATCAATCAAATCAAATAAACATACTAAATACTAAACTAAATATTTATTTTAAGATTTCATTAATAATTTTACACTATAAAAAATTCTTTTGAAACGTTTTTTAATATTTATGTAATAATAGTCTCTTTGTAGCAATGCATCGGCCACCACAATCTATTATTGGGTTCCATGATCTGATTGACTGAACTCTTATGCACTATTTCCTTAGTTTCCTAACAAAAACCTAGAATATTTAAAACTAAAAACTTTAACAGAAAGTTACTATTACAATATGCAATGTCATATATTGTTAATAACTGAACTCAATGAGAGTATTTTCACAAGCCTAGTGGATAGCAATGAAAATGGTGGGTATCTAGTCATGAATGGGGAGACATTATCTAAAAAAACCATTTCAATGAAAAACATGGATTTGTTATTATATAAATTAAAAACTATTTTTTATGAAATATAATATATATATTCAAGTTGTATGCTTCCATAAAATGATAACTAATGTGATAAACCACCATAAACTATTCGAAAATAAATTTTGTGGAATGTATGTGATATAAAATAAAACTCGATATGTGAAAAACCAATAACACAACTTTAATAATGATAAAAAAAATATCATCCCCCGTCACTTCAATCTATATATAGAATTTCACAACTTATCAGTGAAACACATATTATTTTGTTTGAACAAATGAATAAAAACATATAACTGTGCATACAATGGTGAGTAGTAAAACTCTAGATTGTCATCTTATCAAGTGTTCAGAATCTAATAAAAATTTAAATCCACATCCTCTAATGAGATTCAATGTCATCATAAACATCTAAAAATTCCATCATTAATAATTTATAAATTAATTGTATTATTTTCTATCATTAATGAATAACTTCACATTAAATAGTATGTTTCATCAGTATGGAAAAAAAGACCACCACATTGAAATACTGGAACACTAATGGGAGAATTTCAATATTTTTGAAAATTAAAATAGGTCCATAATAGATAAAAAAACCTTTTTATATTAATTTAAAGAATTTGGATATTAAAATTCTACATAATGATCTAATAAAAGATCCATTATGTTTAGGGGTTAAAACAATAAAAATTGAATTTTGGTGATAAAAATTAAGTTTCGAAGGCACTGTCTTGTACACTAAATCCTATGGACCAATAAAGTGATCTGACATTGTACCCCCATGTGTATCCATGATCTAATTGAGTTGGGTCAAACAATCACCACTAAACCTCTATCATTGATGGGAATCACACCATACTAGATTTAGGGGAAATGAAAATTGGATCTTTTATAGTATTATAATCAATGAACAAAAAACCATGATGCCTCTATCATGTCATCATTATCAATGATGATCTACCCCTAAAAAGATAAATTTGAAGATGGTATCTAAATTTTTACAACAACTTCGTATCATTAATAAGAGTAATGAAATATTTTTTCTGATCAATAAATCAAATAATTAGGGCATAAAAAATTTTAGATAAGAAGTAAATAGTGGAAAAAACACTCTTTGATGTCTCTTAATCTGTATCTTATATCATGGTGGTCTTTAATAGGTTAAATTAGCTTCTCTACAAGCTAAATAGTGACATATTATTTAAATATTAATCAAAATAGGCTGATTTAAATCACAATATTATCGAATATTATTTCAAAACATCTCTATTGAATGTATATATATGATTAAAATTAAGATATTTATATATTTTATAACCATAACGATCCTACCGATATAAGAATTCCAAAAAAATATCTATTTAAATGTTGATTTTATATTTAAGCCTTTAAATATAAAATAGATCTCTAGGATAATTTAACTTCTCTCGATGAATAACGCCAGTCCAAAGATCAAATTGATGAAATTCCAATTGAAATTTATTCTTAACTCTTTAATGCTCAATTTTTAGGCATTTGGTATGAATAATAAGTCTATTTTAGTGAATAAACCATATTGTATGAGAAAGATAATAGTTTACATAATGAAGGGAGCATCAAAGCCCTATGATTCAAAAGAAAACCATGTTACATTTTATTTTTCTTATCAATGACCTCATCCACCTCCATATCTACAATTACAAGATAAAATGATATGATATACTAGGTTATGACACAAATATCTTATAAAAATATATTTATACTGAATTTTTAGGTGAATAATATTTCATTAAAAATAGTTAATGTTTTCCAATGATATTTTAAGTATCTTTAATTTCAAATACACATACAAAATTCAAAAACAAATTATTACAAACTATTACAATGTCAATTATGAAACTGATTTTTCATTTTAACCCTCAATTTTGGAGATAATTATAGCTTATCCTATTCATTTTTAAATTGTTATTTAAAAAAAAACCTCATATAGTACTCAAAGAAAATATGAAATTACATGATTTAGAGAATAAGGGAATCAAAGAATTTAATAAAATTGAAATGAGTGCAAAATAATTAGTATTATCTAAATAGTATTAAATTGAATTAAAAAAATGACATTTTTAACCATGATGGGTGTCTATAGACACATAATATTCTCCAAACATCTCAATTTAATCTTTTAACGATAATTTGTAAAATAAATAAATAAAAACACTAAAAAATAAAACAATAATGAAACTGGAGCCAAACTATATGTAATGGATAAGTCATTCTCAAAAGAAACCCGTAATATTATACCTTGACTCATTCACTGATGACCTTGAATCCCGTTTCTTTTTCAAATTATCAACATTTTCAGGAAAAAATATCAAAAAATAAATAAATTATAGAATACTTCTAAATCAAATAAAATACATAAAAAAATATAAAAACATTTTTCCTAAATATGTAAACACATTTTCATTTTAATAAACAATTCAATATTAGAATAGATAAAAATATGTTTTATTTTCGATTCTTTAATATATTTATATTTGGATGTCATAATGGAAAATTATTTTAGTCTTGTATTCACTTCCCCTTAAATTGAAAGATTCATAACTCATTTATGACATTAAAAAAGTATAATGATTTAAATTGGTCATGTTATCACTATAAAACCATGTCTTCATAATTCCTTCGTCTGTACACCTCTTAAGATGTCTTTCACCTTATCTACACTATCAAATATCTATTCATGATATCTTAAATCGTTAACTATCCTACATAATGTTATAGGAAATCTTCATGTAATGTGAAGGTTTTCTCTCCTTCTCTCTCTTTCTTACTTTACCATTCGAAGAAGCCATTTAAATTTCATTTTATAACTTATTTTACATTTCTATCTATTTTAATACTATTAATTTAAAGTATAATTCTTGATAATTTTATAAATCCTAATTATAGTTTAACCTTTATATCAAATTAAAGAAAAAACAAGTTATATAAATACCTAATTTGTTACGTTATCATTGTACTGTTGATATATAATTTTAATGGGTGGGGATTTCCTAGGTTATGTTAAAATATATTTGGTCCATAACATATAGGGACCATGATTTGACTGGTCCTTATATTATCACAAGAAAAGTTTTGTTATTAATAATAAATGTACTTATAATTCTTTCTTTGATGGATTTAAAAACCCAATGTGTATCAAATATATAGCTTATACAATCATTATTTTGGAGAAAATTTATCAATAACTTCTATTATATCTCCTTCTTATAATCCTTCCTAAAATTTAATCCATTTAGGAGGATAAATTTTCTTCCAATACATTCATCATCAATGGAATTATTCATGGCCTCTTGGATTATAATTTTATTAAAATCATATTATCCATGATATAATCATTGTCCTTGATTCTCCATAACATGAATACCTATTTATTAAAAGGTAATAATTTTTATATTGTATTACCCTTTTATTAGAGATCAATATAAAATGAACACCCACTTTCCTTGCTCACGGTTCACCTTTCATTATTATTACCATGAAATAAATTTTTTATGGTATGTGATCATTTATGTTTTTTCATTATGAATGTTATGTGGTAAGTGGGATCAATGTTATATATCCCCCATTGTATTCGGTAATGATTAATCTCTTGAGATTCTATATAAATAATTACTGATTTTTTTGCATTACTATACAATAACTCAGTGATGATACTTGGAAATATGTTTACTAAAACAATTTTTATAAACCATAGTAATATATTTGTGATTTAAATATTCATGAAAATCAAACACTTTTACTGATTTATATATTACATAACTTCCATGATGATACGTTTTTCATCTATGTTTCATGATAATTCATTATATATGTTTCATAAAGGATATTTCTTTGGTTTTATTCTATAATGATCCACCATTATTTATTCATAATGATAATTATTTATCTTATATTTTATATATATAATATTTTTAGGTTATTTCCTATGTCATAAGTGAGATTCGTCTTTGAAATGTTATCATCTTTTCAGAAAACATAAATTAGTTTGTTAAGCTCACCCTTTTCCTTTTATGTAAACCATTAAAAACAAATATTATAATGAGATATTAGAAAATTAAAAAACAATAATTTTTTATATTAATTATGTACATGTTTTATATTTAACTCCACATATTATAAATGTAGTTACCAATGAAATTAGCCTTATAATTTTTTTAAAAAATGAGTAAATATACGTATAAATTGAAATGAAGTGTATATATTAATAAAATTGGATATATAAGTATGCTTTAAGGGTATTCAATCAATATTTGTCCCATTTAATTTTAATATATACTCTGTACATTATGAAAACCATCACATGTAAATGTATTAAATTATCAACCTTCAAAACCTAAAACTTTTTCTTCAAAATTATATAAAATAGATTTTGAATATTTTCTTCAATGTTCCGGATTCATTAATAGAATTTAATATTTACATGATTAACTTATCTATTTTATTTACCTTTCTGCATATTTCATCAATTGTATCTTTATATATCATGTCAATGTCTTCAAAAATAGAAAACTGGATTTTAATTTTTAATTTTTATAACAACTTACCATATACATATAATATTTTCTTCTAGTTTTATATTTTATTTGTTACATTTTAACCCATAACCATCATGAATTAATGAAATAAAAATATATATTATATTTCATTACTTTTATACCCATAATTAAAAAAAATCAAATCAATGATTGTCAACATAACACCTTATGATAGTAGAACATTACCATTTTTAACTATATCCAAAATTTTAAAATTAATTTAAATAATCATATGCACATGAAATTTTTAAATTCACGATAATTATTCTAATTGAAATTATTAATTTAATTATTATTCACTTAGTCAATTTATTTTATTATCAATAAATAATATCTACAACATCTAAATAACATAAACTAATATCTCCTAAAATCACATCAAATAATTTCATCTTTATTCTTCCAATGATAATTTTATGTACTCTAAAATATATTGAGGAGGACCCATTTAATATATTAATTCTCAAATTTAGGAGTGAATTATTGAATATTTTAATCTCATTAAAATCTTATGACCTTTTAATTGGTGTTTAATATCCATTATTATATTTAAAAGATTTATTTTTATATCATTTTTAAATTATTGTGTGAGATATATATAAATAATAAAATATTGTAATAAAATACTTTTAAAAGTTTTATTTCCTAAGGTGTTCAAATTTATCTTTGATATGAATGAATCCAACTATGGTTAAACATTTCACTATTACAATCTAGTGAATAAAGAATTAAGAAAGAATTATCTAATAAACTCAAGTATAATTATGGGTATTATAGCATCAATTATGTTATCTCACACATATGTAATTGTACTACTGAATCAAAAACAAGATACTTAAGAACACATTATTGAGTCAACAACACCTATGTGAGTTTTCTTTTCCAACGGCCTAAAGGCCTTCATTTTTAATTGATTTTGATAATCAACTTTTCAAGGGATGAGGTGGAACCCTTACAAGGCTTGTAGGCATAAGTATTACATGGAATGTAGGCCTTAGAGGAATTCATTTCCCATAGGCTTCAAACATTACATACAACCCAGACTAACTACTTAGAACTGCTCCTCCCCAGCATCTTCATCGTGAAAGCAGCTCTCCCCATTCGCATGGCTATTCGGATAGGCTTTCCCATGCATGCATAGGATTGTCCCAATGGCAGGTGTCATACCCTCTCATTCTTGCAATCCATTTAGCTTCTGCAATGGTGAACACCCCTTTCTCATCCTCCTTCTAGAACTTTCTCTTTATAGGTTCTCTTGTTAGAATCTATACTTAAGGTTGCTTGAAGACATTAAGGTGGCCACAAGGCCTTACTAACCTGAAGGCCTAGGTGGCCTGAAAGCCTTAAAGGACTCTAGGACTAAATCGGTGGCCCAAAGTCCCAAACGGGGGAATATTCCCAACTGGAACAGTGCCAAACAGTACTTGCTATAGTTCTTAATACATTACCTGCAACAGTACTGTTATAGTACAACAAAAATTATGCCTCCACCTGGATTTGATCCCGAGTCGCCTGGATTATCTTAAGGAGTCCTCAACAATCACAGTGAGGCTCATGTGACCTATATGAATCTGAAACTCAAAGATATCCCACCAATAGAGATGGAAACTGCAGTAAACATCCTGGAATGTTTTTCTCATAAAATAATTTATTTCCACACTACTTCAATGAATTATAAAATTCTAAATTTCTTCTTCCATCAATAGAACCCAATTATGATATATTTTTACTTTAAAATAGTAATAAAACAAAATAAAAAATTTGAATTTTATCAAGATGGAGTAGCATGGTGAATAAATTATTTAGATAATCTCACCTCTATTGTCATGTTTCCTAGAATTTCGTCTTTAATTGACTATTTAGAAAAAAAATTATGTTAGTATATTGTAATAATTGAATTTCTACTCATAAATATGTTTGGTATCAAACATATTTTATGATAATATAAAAAACAATTCATTTTTCGATATCAATATTTTTTAAAATTCTACCAACTCTTTATTTAAGTTTGAAAAAATCAAAAATTTAAAGGTACATTGGTCTTCGAAATTAATCTCGACCATTGGTCTTCAAAATTTTCTCTAAAAAATCATGGAGCGTTTTCCTACTGTTTTACATTAAACAAATTTAATCCTATATAAAATAATATATGTTGTGCATAAAAATAACAAAATATATACAAATATCAATTTTTTAGCTTAGGATTCCATCAAATGTATATTATTTTACACCAAAGGTTTTCTGGGGAGAAAATATAATGAAACAAACCTACTAATCAAGCCACTAGAAGACTGGTGATGGAAAATAAATTGTGGTACACCTATTTTTTGGTTATAGAATCTACTTTAGCATTGAAATGTTTTTAAAAGGCCTCTAAATGTTTGATGCCAACTTCCTCACGAACAGTTCTGAAATACTTTATCTATTTTAATAAGAGAACCATCATTCTCAAAAACATTATTTCATCTCACAATCACTTTTAATTAAATAATATGATCCAATGAGAAATTTTTTATCACACTTTGAAAAAAAATCCTATAAATACAATAATTTCATCTCTAGTGCAAGATTACTTGAGAAATTACTTTTTTACAATTCTTGTAAAATGGATATAGAAATACCATTAAATAATTTATTGAAATAAATATTCCCTATTTCTCATGAACGCTTTATATTCTCATTATGTTATTTTAAATTGATAATTTTTTTTAGTTATTTGTTAGAATTTTTTCTAGAACTAGTTTATTTAATTAATAGTGTCAGTTCAAGATAATACTATTTAGTTATAAGAAAGTATATTCATTATCATAGATAAATAAATTGAAGATCCCAATGGATTTTGAATATATTTTTTGCGAATAATAATTTCAATATGTATGTATTTGATAGTTGGTGATAATGAAAGAACCCAATAAATAATATTGAAGTTGTTTTCTGGTGAGAAGTCCATAAATATGATGATTCGAGAGTTATCTTCATTACCATGAAAAGTTGTAACACCATAATATTTTTCAAATAAATTTAATATTGAATGCATGAATGGATTAGTCTCTAAAAAACACCACTTTGTTATAACCTAGACATTAATCATATTTTTCCACCTTTGGGAGTTTAATTTCAAAAAACTTACAAACACAGTTGCGTTCAGTATGATATTTTTAGGTTGATAAGGCAAACATAATTTTTGGTAAATAGTGACACACACTTATGAATAGTAACATGAATAGTAATATGACCCTAATGAATAGTAAATCATATTATTATTTTATTTTCTTACGGTTATAAGAAAATGATATCCTGATTAATTTTTCGAGGTGATATGAAATGAATTATAGTTTTACAATTGTTGTTTTTCAAATAAATTACGATTTTATTTAAAAATTAAATTAATAAAATTTAGAAAATTATTTTCAAAAAATGGAGTTTATTTTTTAATTCTACACATCAAAGAATTATTAGGGTGTATTTTTTATATTTTTATAAAATACTCAAATTTTTTAGGAATATTGAAATATTGTAATTTACTACATATATACATTATCAAGTAAATTTAATATTTCATGGATCATGGATGATTTAAGAACACTTGGTTCGAACTGACACACACATATTACTATTCTTGGTCACAATAATCAATACTATTTATTGTCTTTGGTAAAATAATAAAATAATGAGTAAAACAATGGGAAAACCCTCCTCTCATCCACTATAAAAAATCACCCTCACTCGCTCTTCTCTCCACTCCTCTCAAGACTTTTACCATGTCTAAATTCTGCTCAAATATACTCATAATATTCTCCCTCACATATAAAACCCCTTGGTATCTTGAAAAGACCAAATCCTCTCCCCTAAAGAGACTCCCAATAAAGATTACTTTGAGAGGTAAATTATACTTTTCATTTCTTTTACTTCTAGTTCCTTTATTTTTGTTTTCTTTCCTCACGTCTTTTAATCCAATTTTTTTAGAAATCTAGTGACATATAAGTACTAGAATTTTTTTATAAAGGAATAATTCTTCATCATATCTTAATTCCGTTCTTTTATAATAGAAATGAAAACACCATCCCATATGTTTTAATTTATCACATTCAAGGACGACATGTTTTCAATTTCTATTACCATCCTCAATTAAGGTCATGAACACATTTTGATGGTTGAACCAGACTGAAATATATGAATTTTAACTTATTTAAGGTTTTGGAATCATGTTTTATTATTGATATTAATTTATAAATCCAAATAAGTATGTTGTGACAAAAAACTGCCATCTTACCCGAATAATTGTCATTATAGTATTATAAAATGATTCAGCTTCACTCCCAATAACCAAATGTATTTTATAACCATGTAATCTTATGTTTGTTCACTAATATCATCCATCTTATATTCTGTACAACCATTCTCATCGTACATGTTTACTAATACTTGAATATAAATGAATTGATCCTGAAAAACATGGAAGAAAACACTCCCAAACAATGATATTGATTCCCTTAACCCATCAGAAGGCCATGAATGAACCTAATAAAGTTATAATAAATCAATTAAATGTATATTAGGTCATGAAATCATTAATTTATGAAACTAAATTTTATTATTCAGGTTGTTATGATCAAGTGAGAAACACCTTTAGACATAAGGTAAGGGTTTTCTTAACGAACCTCCATTTTCTTTCTAGTTAGTCTTTGTCTCTCTTAGTCCCAATTAAATTTTTATTTATTCTTATTTACTCATCATAAAATCTATTAGAATGTTATATGTATGTGTAAAAACCATAATACTTCTTTAGTTTATGGTATTTACATATTTTAAAAGGAACTTTAAAAATTCCTTCTTAAATACACGCTCGATCCAACAGAATTTTTGAAATTATTACATATTACAAAGGGAACTTTACAATCTATTTTTAGCAACCATTATTTTTATAAAATCATAAATTTTATTATAAAAATAATATCATACTTAACTTATGGTTTCATATAGTTATTTTTCCAAAATAAATATTATTTTTAATGTAAAAGAGATTTTATCTGAAGAGTTACTCGACGATTCTATAAGTGTATTTTTATTTAATTAAATACTATTATTTATTATTATAAATAATTAGGAATAATATTTGATGTTACAATCTACCATATATTTTTAATTTTTTTAAGATTATTTTTACTATATATGTGCTATCTAGAAACCATTTTCCATATTACTCTAAATGGTTAGTGTTTATGTTTAATGATTGAGGAATGTTAGTCACATTTCATATGTTACATTCAATATGAATGTATATGTTGTTTATGTTTATCCCCATTCATCCAAGGAATGATTAGGAATTATTTTTTGATGGGTGGGTCCCTCTATATCCCTCTCTATGCATCTATAGTTCTCATGAGACAAATATATATGGGCTTTGTCGAGGCCTTACCCATTTTTAGATATGGTTTTGGCCGAGGCCTTAATAATTTTTATATGTCTTGACCGAGGCCTTGAAGATATATTTTAGAATGTCTAGCATATGAATTTAACTCATTATGAAACTAGTAATTTCTAGTTCATGATGTTTTTTGACTAGTAGAACACCCATGATTATGTTTTATTATGGAAATATTTACTAAGCTCGTATTACCTCTATATTATGTTCTTGATTATTTTTAAATGTATGTGTTTTTAATTATTAACCATGCCTATTGTTTATGTTATATTATACTGTAATATTTCCCCTTACTGGGAATCTGATCTCATCCATTCTTATGTTTCATTTTTTAGGACATAAATAGGTAAATTATGATTGACTTACAGTGATAATCATAGAGTGGTGGATGTTCTCAACGGAACATATATTCAATTTTTAATATCAATTTATAATGTTGATCTTATGTATGTATCATGTTTACATATTTACTAAACTATTCATTCCATTGTGATATGACTTTCTTGTAATCATGTCAATGTAATGTAATAAGGTTCTGGCTCTAGGAAATTGGGGTTTCATCTTTACAAAAGTGATGATGCTTATGAATATAGAACCATCCAGTAAATGTTAGGAATGAGTATGAAGTTATATCTGATTGAAACGATAGAGATTAACATCTTAAAGAAGAGATATATTTTTGGAATATATATTAACCAATCATGGATCATTGAACAAAAAATATGATATAATATTTTATGAATATCTCTTGGTGAAGGTTTATGGAAACTAAGGTGAAGAAGTACTAAATAGGTGTGGTATGTTCTTATTAATACTCAAACTTGAGTTTGAAATTTCTAAATTTTTTGGATATAATTTTTATGATCTATGGAAATAATTTTAATATTTTCCTAGACACATTTAAAACATGTTTTTAGAATTTTTGATTGATTGGAGGAGCCCTGAGATGGATTAATGAAACTACGAATTGTTTTAAAGGACATTAGAAAAAGTACATTTTAGTGAGCATGAAATATTAAAAAACCTACCTTGAAAACACAATATTTATCATAGATCACAGAATTTAGGAAATGAAAAAAAAATTCCTTGTTATTTATGAACTTTTTTAAATCACAGTTAAGATGTTTCCCTATGGAGTTATAAAATTGAAATGAAATTGATGATATAAACACTGTTTATAGATTTGAATCTATGTATTTGGTAAAGGTGGGGAATATATAAAAAGTGTGAAAAAACTATATAAGAATCATACGTGATTCTAGGGAAAATATCCATGGAGAGTATTCATAAGAATTCACATGTGTATATGTAAGAGGTGTTTATAAGTAGCGGCAAAAAAGTGACAAATATGTGGTTTCAGAAAAATTATATAAAAAATATAAGACTGTTTATTTTTTCATAATAGTTGTCAATTTTTATAATAATTTTGAGGACTTAAAATGATTTTTTTATATTTGAAAATATTCATTAAGTCTTACCAAATATTAGTTTCTATCAAAAAATTTGGTAAAGGAAAATGTTATCATTATACTATGTATGATTGATAGTAAAAATAAAAAGATACCAATAGTTAGTGAATGTATTGTGGATCAGTGATGAAGTTAAAATTAATAGAATATCAAATCCCCATATCATACTTCATGATTTTATAAATTAAATTAGGCGATGTGGGAACAAAAGATGATGAAACATCACAAATGTGTTCTTTATTCAAGAATAATGGTTTATAATATGATCTTCACACTAATAATAATAAAATAAATGTGGGTAAAATTTTATCTATTAAATATTAATGATAATTATACTATTTTTATTTTATAATCACTCACAACATAAGAGGGGTTTCCACACTATAATAGAAATATTACTGTATATTTTTCATACAATAATGAAGATGCTAATACAATGGATTTTGTGAAATATTTTTAAATAAAATCATGGTTTTTTGATAAAATTAAATGGATATTTATTTAGATAGTATAATGTGATTATAAATTATAAATAAATGATAAAGTTGTATAATTGAAGGTCTAGAGATGATAAACTTTCATAAAAAACTAAATTTTTAGTGATCTTGAGAACTAGACCATGTGTAGAATTTAATAATGAATAATTGTAGATACCGTGTAACCAATATTTTTTGAAGGATTTTAAATATTTTAAATATTTAAAATATAATTTGGGGATCCTAAATATAACATATGATAAGATTATGGTGAAATAAAATGCTATGAATAAAAGAAAATAATGTTTCTCTATAAAGAACAAATTTATCGGTATCGGAGAAGAATAAAAATAATAAGAAGCCCATTTAATTATATTAAGAAATAATCATAATTGAATAAAAAAGTGGTAGAATATAATAGTATTTTTAAATAATCTACAATAATATCCTTACAATACCTTCAGATAATATATTTTTTTGTGAAAGAAGAAGTTTGACGGAGAGACAATCATACAATTCTATTACTCATTCAATATAATGATAATTTCAAATTGATGAGACACTTTCTATTCAAGATCACACATGGTACATGAGTTAAGAGAATACAGCGAATATATTATATATAATATCATGTATATTGGCTATAGATAATGATCTATTATAATATAGTCTTGTAAATTATATACATGTTGTCGAGGGCTCCATTGAAGAATAAAATTTGATCACTTTAATAGATTGAGGATGAAAGGACATATTTTTCATTAGTTGTTATTGGTTTTTAAGGACTATTATGGATATTCAGGATTTTTGTGAGGAAGTATAAAAATACACTCAAGAGATAGTTGATTATAATATAGAAGTGGATGTCAACCCAACCATATTGTAGTCTCTTTTATAAAATCAAAAAGTAAAGGTGTTTATCATATAATGATACAACTGACCCACTTGTAATAACTTATATTCACTGGTGGAAAAATATATTTATTGGATGTTTCATGATCATATCAAGGAGTTTGTTTTTCTTGATGGGGTCAAATCGTTTTTAATTATTTGTTCTCCAATGAAACTTTTATTGGAAAAAAATAATTAAAGAGTCATTCACACTAAATTCAACCCCTCCCCATGGACCCACACCCACACCTCATATCATTACACATGATCCTTTTGGAATCTCATTTATCGTGAATTTTTAATGAGGATTAGCCTAAGGATCATGTACAGTTAAATCATTCATATAATATATCATGTCATGCAATGATAAAATATGATATCATTGTATCTGTATATTCTCATATATAAGAATGTGATGTTAACCCATAATTGATATTCAAAATTTAAATCTACAAGAAACTTTGGGGAACCACTAATATTATACCTCCGCCATAAATATTAGTTTTAGAGATTTTTTTTTAAAAAATCTATATTTAAGAGTTGTTTTTTAGTTGATTTATAAACAATTAAATAGAAAATAAATATTTTTTATATTCCTTTCGTATCAAAATACATTTTATTCATTGTAATTCATTAAAAATATAGTTTATTTTTCAGAAAAAAAATCTGAGTGATTTTTTTTGAAATTATATAATATTATTTTACATATACATAACAGTTCTCAAAAATAGTTCACCATGTAGAATTGGGAAAATATTGTTTCACCACAGTCAATAGGATAAAATAATCATGATTTTTATCATAATAAAAATATTTATTCTGTATAGACAAGTAAATATTACTACTGTGTATAATTTATTGTATCCTCTTCAATTCTCGATGTGAAATATTTATAGGGAAAAATGAGGAACATGTAACAAAATAATTTTTTTGTTGACATGAATATAATATTTATAATTACTTATATGTGTAAAAAAAAATTATACCTAAATCTCATATTAATCGGAACATAATCTAGTTGACATGGGATAGAGTTTTTGTTCCCATAATGAATAGTGACTATAATTCTATTTTTAAAATGGAATATGTTTCATACAAAATTAATGATAATGCAACTGGAAGAGTAATAGAAAATGGAATTTAATTTTTTTTATTTAATGTGGAAAATTGGATAATGAAATAAATATTATAATTTTAAAACTAGTAAAATATATGAAAACTCCTCTTCTTAACCCCCACTTATACTCTATTCATACCTATTGTTTGAGATCATCGTAATACCCTCTACAGTCGATAATATCCCCCATCGCATCACTAAAAATCGATCACACCCTGTTTCATTTTTTTATACCTTTTAATCAACTATCATAGACTACCACAACCTAGAAAACATGATACATCATCATTTCATCCCTAATATACTATTGTATCCACAACTGAATCCCCAAATTATAGGGGTGTAGAATAGGTGGAAGAATTGATTAGAGAGAAGTTAGTGGTTATGGGTGTAGTTATTTTCTATAGAAGTGGTAGGCATTGTATTTATGGATATAAGACAACAAAGTGGTAGGGTTCATGGGTGAAATGGTCAGTAGGTATATTTTTTGGGGGTTAATATAAAATTGGTGGTGGGTGGGAGATTATGGGAGGACATGTTTTTATTTTTATCTTTTATACGAGACTTTTTTTTCTAAAAAAATTTATTCCCCATTTGTCCAATCCAATTTCACCAATATTTAAGAGGATATTTAATATCCTCATAAAGAAATTATGTGTTCCTTTGAATTATACCAAACATCAATCCTTCAACTTTACCTTTCTTATAATTCCATTCCATAAAACCAAATAAGACATGAGTGTTTAGTAATATTAAAAAGTGTAGTACAATTAGGGTTAAAAATTAGTTTTTTTTGGCTAGGTTCATTCAAGGACTATTGCAAACCCTTTGAAACTATATATAAACTAATTTTTTGTTAAAATAAAACAAATTATATGATAATTTTAAAAAATAAGTATGGGACCCTTTTACCTCACATTATAGGATTTTAGGAAAAATATGGATATATAAAATTTATGCAGCATCTTGGATGGATTTTACTGCAATATTACTGAAATATTATTTATAAATATTATTTCAGTTTCTTAAAATAATTTTTACATATATTCTATTAAAAAGACATAAAAATAATAATTTATAGAATATGATGTATATAATAATTGTAACTCTTCTATAAAGAGGACGCATTTAAAGGACAGAAACAATTATGTTATTGAAAGAAATCAAATCATAATTACAAACATCAGTAATTATTATTATTTAGTACATATTATATCATATCAATTTTTTTGAAGGATAATATGATAATGGTTTGTTCTTAAAGTTCCCAGTGGATTTTGATGAAGAGTTTTGTATTTTTTATAATTAGTTGAGAAAATTAAAAAGTGTTAGAAAATTTTTTCCATTACTAATGAGATAATAAGGAACCCAAGAGATTGGGGTGGTTGAAGAAACAATTGGATTGAGATGATGAGATTTTTGGTGATTTGAATGGTGTTTTGAGTTTTCTAAATATAATTTATTTTTGTATAAGTTAATGGGATTGTTGAGAAAGAAAAGTATTGAAGGTATCTAATAATCCATTTCATATTTCATCCTTGTTTTATTGGTATTAAGAATTATTCATTATGGGAATGTTTCACCTGGGTGTTTAGGAATATAGAAATATAAATTTATGTTGATATGAGGAAGTTAATTTATTAATTAATAAATAATTTAGTCACTATTAGGAATTTGAGGAGTTTCTACTACGAAAGAGATTAGGTGGTGGATATTCATTGTTCTCCTTAAAATGATTCTTTATATGATATATTTTATAAAGGAATTGTATTAAATAACTTCGGGTAAATTTGATAGATCATTAAATAGATATTAAATTATTTATAGATAAGATGAATATGTTAATGATGCTTTAATAATGATAGAGTATGCTAGAATGAGTTCTGTAATTATTATGTAGTGACACAAGAGTAACTCAAAAAACAACTATGTATGAGTAATTATAGGTAATGTATACTTAATATATCAGATATGTAAAACTAAATCAATTATAAATTATTTAGTGTGGCTATATATTTGTAAGAATAATATATTTATGTCTGTATGAGTAAATATAAAATTATAAACGGATTGTTATAGTAATTGTTCTCTCATATAAGATTAATATAGAGTTCACATGCAATAAACCATATATTTTTTAATATCACATATGATTAATGTGTTCTCATGTTTGAGTAGATCTAAGGATACTAAAAAATAATATACATATATCAAAGGAAATGTAATATTAAATAGGGATTTTCTATGTTCAATTAAAGTTAAATATTATTTTTTATGATGATATTAATGTCCTAAATATCATTCTGATTAATGGTGTTCATGGTTCAAGCTACTATCACTAGAGGTGACATTATAATTTAAATAAGATGTTTTTATGTGAGTTGAATTGTGCATGTGAACACGAACATGTAAAAAATAAGTTATGCCTTATTTGGAAGCCCATATAAAGTAAGAATATGACATTCATAGAGAGTCAATGATATATCATGACTAATATACAATTAGGTTATATTTGACTATTTTCATGAAACATAAATATTGAAGTTCATGAGGATTTTAATTTGAATATCAATGCTACATTAGTTTGGTTGATAATAATATATGAATATAATGATGGTTCATGAGTATCCTTGAATGATATTCATGGTGTTATTAAATAGATAATTTTTTTCTTATTTTTTAGGATCAATGATTATATTTTTCATGATTGGTATTTTACCAGTTTCAAAATTAAATCACATTGTAACTTTTTTCATTGTTTTTTAAATTAAAATGGAATCAAATCTATATAATCAATGTTTATAATATAAATAGAAGATGATCCAAAAATAGATGATGAGAGAGACTATGCTACTAATATTATTCTATTATTTATCTTGATCATTAAATAATAATATAAGAGATGAATTAAATTAATATTATACTATAATTTATAGATACTCTAGATGTTATGATTAATGAATTATGATTTGTTCTACTAAATATAAGATGGTTAACAACTAAGGATAAGGATGGAAATTTAGATTTTCTTGCTTCATAAGTACATTGAAAAATCTTGATAATTCATAATGGTGGGAATTCATGGTATAAATATTATAAATTTATACTTAAAGAAATAAGATCTATTATTTAATGTTGTGGTGCAATAAAGAAATATAAATATATTATTAATGAAGGTATATAGGGAACCAATTTTAAATTAAAGGGATCTTTTATAAAGAACTGGTCAAGATACTGTAAATTTATTTACAGATAGCTTCATGGTAATGGATGATTCCTCCCAACATGTATTCACTTTTTTATATTACTTGGTAATTGTGTAATAAAGGCTCACCAAATCAAAAATGGATTTTTTTCACATACTACAGAAACCCATACTTTTCATATATATATATATTACAAATTTTTAGATGAATATTCAATACATAACGTAACAATATATGCTAGATTAATTTAGGTCTTGAATATTTAGAAAATTAGAAATATAAAAAATGAAATCAGATGTGTACTAAAACCACCCCCACAAAAATAATTATAACTATAACTCTTCTTAGACATATCATACTTAGTACCCTTCTTCATAACCATTGGAAATGAAACATAACAAAAAGGATATCTTAGATGCCCAATAAGGGTAAAAAAGGGACATATTAATGATATCATTAGAATAAGGGTATTAAAACATGATCGTAACATTTAAAAACCAAACCCTTTATATAAAATATCATAGTATTAGATCATGAAATAAATCCTGTCATTTCATATGACATGAATCATATTGGAGACAAAGGACATGATCCATGAGAGCATAAAATTATCATATTTCATAAGTTTTTTTTCATACACATAATCATAGAAAATCATTTCTTTTGTAGACAATGATCGATTCGAAGACTGTTATAGTGGATTGGGTTCACTCCCAAAACCATCATAGTAGTCAATTTTTACTAAGAAGACTGTAATAGTAAATACAGTCCTTTACTAGATTTTGTTAACTCCCCATTCTACTCAAGTTAACTCATTATATATCTATCTTTACCCAATGAGTTGGAGGGCTAAATAATTAATGTCCCACTCACCAAATAATGAAAATTATACAGTTAAATGCCAAAAGATCATAAAAAAGCCATAATATCACAACCCATGACAAAGAAACATGTTTCATAAAACGTTTATCATATCAAAACCCATGGAAAAAGCTAGTTTCATTAAAATATTTTCATCATAATCATAAACCATCCAGAGAGAGAATAAGGATGGTATCATTGGATCATACCCCTATTAATTCATAATTATCATTAAATGATGTAATCATAAATAAAAAATGTCATTAACAGATCACTTGAAATATTTCTTTAATAAAATATATTTTCAATTTCAAATAACTTCTTTAAAATATAAAAAATAACCAAAATATGATGGAAAATATATTATTTCCAAACAAACATGGAAACCTGTAAATGATTCATAAAAATATTTATTGTAAATGATGATGGGAGATTTTGTTCATTCTGTGTAAGTTAAAAGAAAACATTTATTTCACACATTTTTATGAAAGACCAAAATTATCACATTTGGGAAAATTATTGGATATTTTATTTTATACAATTTTTAAAATTCAAATATATTAGTTAAAAATTATATTAAACATTATTATAAGAATTTTAAAAATATTTATAATAATTTCATTGAAAGAATGAACATATATGGAAAAATGTTTTCGACCGAAGACATAAATAAAGATAGTTTTCATTGGAAAAAGTCTTTCAGTATCTTGATATATTGAAGAGATGAAAAATAAAGGAAAAAAATGTAATATCAATAAATAACTAGACAATAAAAAATTTCATGAGTTTTTGGAGAGGTATATAAAAATATTTCATTATCCAAAACTCAATCATAAACAATCCAGATAAATAATGAGATTACATCATAAAAACATTACCGCTTTGGAAATATTGAAATTGTAAGACCCAAGAAATAATAAATTCAAATTATACATTAAATATTACTAAAAATGGATAATAATTATGTAATACTCTATAATTATTTATATGCACCTCATAAAAGAAAATATGTTCATGATATAACATATTTTCCAAAGAGGATAACTTGATATGATAAAACATTACCTCGAGTTCTATTTGATTTGAAAGCACTATAACAACATGAATAATAAATTTAAATCAATTATTATTATATATTATAATCATTTACATTTTTATAATATCATATATGATCCATTTATAAAATTTTAAAACCATTTTATCAATAATTCCTTATTTAAATCGTTGTTTCTAGGTGTTAACTATTTCATTTATCATGAATATTTCTATTCATTAATTATTATCCTTGTAAATTGATTTTGGTTCCACCATAATAGATATGTAAATATAATATATATTATTTATATATATTTATATAAATCTAGAGAAGAATGATATCAAAAAATTAATTACACCATTCATGGAGATCGTAGGTCGTACGTATTTATAAACGCTATTTTCACTTTTCAACAGATAAAATGAAATAAATGTAAATAATAAATAAAATAACAGGAACCATCAATATATTATATAGATAATTTCTATTAATTAAATATTTCCTTGTTACCATCCATTTAAATAGAAAAACATCATATCACTTTGTCAAGGTGACAGTTCACAATTATGCTCGAACAAAGACATTATTTTCCAACAGATTTGAAGTTAAGAAAGAATTTGTTATATTATAGTCAAGAAATTATAATTTTTTTCTCATAAGATTAATATATACGATTTGAAATCATCATAATAACGGTATGTAAAATATGGTGGTGGAAAACGAATTGTATCTCTGTTTGAAGACTGTAAGTTGTACGTACAGATGAGTGATAGTTTTAATTAACATTTGATGTAAAAGATGGTGGAAAATGGAGATTTAATAATCATAATATAATTTAATTATATTCAATATACATATGATATTATGTAATGGTAGATACCATATATTTATAGGAGGTAATTAAGAATTATAAAAGAAATTGATCAGTTAAAGATACTACATATTTTTTTGAAAGAAATCATTTAAATATCCTATTAAGGATCCTAGGGTTTTAATGTTTTGAATACCATCACCTATGTAATATGTATAATGAATTTTATTAGATATTTTATTTGGGTATGTTCAAGATATATTATAAATAACCAGCATTAAAACATTACATAATCTTGAATTAAATGAATAATTCACATTGAGGATCTTTTTCAGGTATATATTTTTAGAGAATTAGGCCATAAATATTATACTACATCTCAAAAATTAAAAATTAGACACTTCTACTCAGTTTCAATAAAATAAAACTCTTGAAAAAAAGAGTCATTTCTAATTCAATGTTTTAGATAGCATGACTTTTCGTTGATCACATTGTTGACACTATTCATCTTTAAGCCCTGTGAATAACATTTCAAAACATGGGATGAGCATAAAAATGTCAGTAAAGGTTATAAAATAAAGAATGGAAACATTATCACATCAAAACATAAGATTTTTGACATACCTCATGAAATCATAAGATTTATGAATAACACATGGAAAACATAAATCATAATGGTAACTTGTGGAATCCAAAATATACTTATGTTGTAGCTTTCACAAACATGTAGGGAGTTAAATTTGGAATACCTATCATAGTATATTCCCCAAATCACTTAGGATAAACATTATCTTTTACCTCCTTCATGTTACCTAATGCATTGGAGAGCTATCTCGGGCTCACCCTCCCTAGGTTTATCATATAACCACCCATATATGTAAAAATACCCAATAAATATAACATAGTCATAACACATAAAACTATAATAAAAGAAAGATAAAATTTCCACATTTCAATCACAATATATCATTTCAAGATATTTACATAATCAATGCTTTATCAAACCATTTTCAAAACCATTTAAAACATTTAATAAAGAGATTTTTTAATCAAAGTATCCCATACCACTTTGAATATTTGGAAAAAAAATTTAACATGAAAACATTCATGTATATATAAATAAATCCTTAAAACCATTTTTAAAACATGGAAATTAATGAGAAATATTTAGAATAAAAAATGTTTAAAAAATTTAAAATGATATATTTGTTAAAGAGTTACTAACCAAATGAGAGACGTTTGAATACAAAAAATCTAGGATTAAAATTAATCAAAGTTTATAATATCATTATAATAAAGAGATTCAAGATATAAAATGTATGAGGGAAGTATATACACCATATAAAGTGAATTGGTGTATAACAACAAATAAGTCTCAATGGAATGTAAATTGAGACAAAGTCTCTTGCAATGATTATATCATTACATTAAGTATAAATTAATGACATAATTATGTGTGAAAAATAATAATAAACCCAATATAAGTGGATATCAAGTTTCAAACAATCATATTTCATTCACGCATATTCATGTCACCACATAATCAAGAAGTATAAGTTTAACCCAAAGAATGGAAATTGGGATATAAAGTTCTCTTACAGAAATTCGACAGCTTAATGATATCGCTTTAAAATTCATAAAATGTGTTTATGAGAGGTAAAAGGGTCTCTCATCGCATGTACATAAAATTTACATCGATAATTATATATAATAAAATCTCCTAACATAAGAAAAAAATTTAAAAGACATGACATAAAATTAGTCTTTGATAAAAAGAGGAGGGTGAAAGGTTCCCTTACCGATTTGGTAACTTATGAAACATACAACACATTAAAGAAGCATCTTAAATGAAGATGTAAATACCAATAAATTAAAGTATATTATACAAATAATATAATCATGGGCTGTACATACACCACAAAGTAGAAAATAGTGGCAAATATAGCATGAATCTCACGAGAATAAAAAGTGAGATAAAAACCCCTTACCATTTATCTAACATGACACGTTCGATCATAAAATATTATGAATAATAAACTAAAGTTAATTTTTAATAGATTAATAAAATTTTTAGAGTTTATTATTCCTATTAAATCACTTATTAACATTTATTAAGATTACATTATCATTTAGGTTAATAACGATCGTTTTGTCAATGATTGGAACTTATAATTGCAAGTTTTCCATGTGGTAAAAATTCCATTATATACATAATGATATTAATAATTTACATGTAATATAAATCCTATATATCCAGTATATATGAATTTATAATACTCAATATCATTTTTATATATGAAAATGAAATGCACCGTTCATGGAGATGGTAAGTCGTACATACGCATGAACGCTACTTTCATTTTGTTTATTTCATTTTTAAAGAATGAAATCCAAATGATAAATAGGTATATGATAATCCCAGTATAATATCATATTTTATATATGTTACATAAGTTTATTAACACCATCCTTTATATGTTTCATGTATGGTATGAACGAGTCATATCACTTTGAGGGTGCGGTATTTCGTACTTCCTCAAATAAAATTATCATATATATACAACATGAAAATAATAAATGGTATATATAAAAGATAATTACAGAAGCATAGAGATAAAATAAATATAATAAATAACATATTTAATTATAGTTCCATCTTAATGGCTACCCCGAGTGGTGGTAGGATGTAATAGCCCAAGATTTTATAAAAAAAATATTCTTTTTAATTTTATTAATGTCTTGTGTTGTACGCTACACCAAAAGGAGCTTGCACAACACGCATCCTTGTCTTGCCTTGCATTACACGCAATCGCGACCTTCCTCGATAGCGTGTGTAATACGCAATACCGAGTTTCACTAAACAACGATGTGCTATTAAAATATTATTAAAACTAGCCGTTATGAATAGTAATAACCACTTTTTAAAATTCTGTAAATCTTATTTTTCAAAATGAACTTCATTCTTGGATTCGGAGTATCGAATTTAGCCTAAGGTGAAATTTTGGTACTTTTCGGATAACTTTCATATTCTGATGAATAGTGAAAATTACTAAATTATAATTAAAAACAACTTTTTTAATCGAAATAATTAATAGTGATAAATTATTAATTTGAGTGGTTTTAAAGTATATTTAGAATAGATTTTTACAATTTAATACAATGTTGGTCATTGGTTGTAATTTCACATTTAAACCAGACATAATCAAGTGTCAATCTTTTGATATATATTGTTTCCTAAAAACACGCTATTTATTTTAACAGCAGGATTTAATTATAAAATTAATTAATGCAACTTCTATGTTATGAATTTGGTAAAATAGATTTCATTTTTGAATTCGGAATATGAAATATAGCTTAGGATGAAATTTTGGCATTGTTCTGAAAAACATCAATTTTTGATGAATAGTGAAGCTACTAAGTGGTAGTTAAAAAAACTGAATTTTTCATAAAACTTAATTTTGCCGCTTCTGTGAATGGAATTTCGAAAATCCGAGAGACACGGTTAATATCAAGGACTAAAATGTTGTTCAATGAGATGAAACTAATTTTTTGGTGAATAGTAACTTTTTACTTTTTTTACCGCGGTTAATAGTAAATAGGGTAACTAAGGGTAAATATGATATTACTATTACCCTAACACATGTCCTAATTCTATTGGAAAAGTGTAATTCGACCAAAAACAAACTTAGGAATAAAATATGACCATTTAGGCCCACTTGGATTAGATTAGGACATTTATTATTAATTTATTTAAAGAAGGGTTAAAATAGTTAAAATCAAAGTTTAATAAGTAAAGCATTTTTAATATGGGGTTATACATAAGATAAATTCGATTGTAAATATTCATTAGAAAGCTAAAAAGATTTCCTACATGATGGTAGTTTATTTGTAATTTTTAGACATAAAATAATTTAATTTATTTATGACACAACGATGATGCAGTAATTATCTTATTAATGAAATATTGACATAATTGATGTTATAAACACCAAAATAAATGTAATTTTAGATTTTTTATGAATTACACTAATTTTCTAGGTTACTATGATATATTAATGTTTATTTAATCAACTTGGTTCGAACATTTAATTCTGTTATGACTTTCACAAAAATCATATATCAAATAGTGTCAAAATTGACACAAAATAGTTTTTAAATCAAATATTATATTATTAATTGTTATTGTATTCCTAAAAATCTAAGGTTCGGCCAAATGACTTAGATAAGTATATATATATTAATAATAAACAATTTGGGGTTCGTTTGGCATGTTATAGTAAGTTTATTAACCATATAGTGAAAGAAAACAAAAAGACATGGTAAAAGTTAAATTATTTAACTTAGAGTTAAATCTAATTGATAAGGTTAAAATAATATCCTAAACTTGTCTAAATCTTATTGGTTGATAGGATTTCGACCCATCCCCACTTTAGCTTCGAAATAAGACCCTTTGGAACCATTATAAACCGATTTTGACTTTAATATAAAATAATATTTTGAGATATTCCTAAGGTGCCCCTCTCCTCCCTTATAAAAGGACACCTCCTCCCCCCTCCTCCTCACACCAATTTGAGCACTCAAGCTCGGCCAACCACTGCCAAAATCTATTCTCCACTTCCCTAGCAACATCCTAGAGGTTCTGGTCTTCCTCAAAGACCAATTCTAGTGCCCTAAGAGGAGGTCTCAAAGAGGCACTTCAAAGAAGAGGTAATTACCGTTACCAATTCTTTCATCTTTATTTCTTCTTCCACTTCTTCTTCTTAGGTTGTTTCATTATGAAGTAATAACATCAGTATCACTCATATACTGATATGTTATTATAAGTATGAAACAACCCTATTTCACCATCTATCCATCCTACGGAAAAAGAAATCACCGCGCGTGCGTACGTACGGAATACCGTCTCCACGCCGTGGTGTAATCTATTTTCCACCACCACCTTACATGGATGGATATAATGGTGTAAAGAATAACTATAAATAGTTATTACAACATCATATTGATTCTGATATATTTTATAATCCACTCCAATTCAATTCAATATTTATAGAAATGATATCATCGCTCGTGCGTACGTACGGACTACCGTCTCCACGACGCGATGAGATTCATTCTCCATGTTAACCATTTAAGAATGATTATAATGTATATATAAGAAATAATAATGAAATATATGACATTATAAAGCTACAGGATTTATGTATATATATACATATATATGTCATCTACTTACTTCCATTTCAAGACAATAAGGAAAGAAAAACAGCGTTCATGCGTACGTACGGACTACCGTCTCCATGAACGGTGTTTTTCATTTTATTTATCTATCTATTATATATATATATATATATTGAATATATATGATATATAAATCATATTTTATATTCTGGAAGTAAGTAAATCATGATATAAGTAATAATGATGTCAAGAACAACAAGTCAAAACACCTACGATAAATGAAACGATTTTACGCAAAACGCTTCTTTAACATGGAATTTACAAAAGAACGGGTAATATAATGTCATAAGTGAACCATATATGATATCATAACAAAAAATATGATTCTGTAATATGTCAATGACATTATTTAAATCATTATACAGGAGGTTCGGACACATACGAAGCAAATTGGACCTAAGGTAAGGGAAATATCACAATCTCATTTTTATCCGAGATTGTTTATTCGTAAGTATTTACTGGGGTGTATTTTATCATCCACATCCCTGTTTCATCAATATGTAATATTATTTCCATCCACCTACAATTGTTTAAATCCATTTTTACCCTTCGGTGAGTTGTTAGTAATATGTATGAAAGGAATCTTTTGTCGTTTTTCGTAAGAGGTACTTTTTGACTTTTCCGACAAAAGTACGAAGAATGTTTTTTTTAACTTAAACGGCACGAACGGATTTTTACGGTTTTATAAAGCCTTATTTTCATGAAGCTTCCTACAAAAGATTTCATGACTTTTTTTAATAAAATCTCCTTCTTTTAAAATTTCATGATGTTTTGTGAAAAGAAATTGATTTTGAAGAAGAAAGGATATTTTCCTCAAGAATTCATTTCAGGTGTTTTATCAAAATTATTTTCCATCTAAGATAATAAAGGGTTCTGTTTCTATCCATATTTTTACATTGATTTGACTATGCTGTGATGGAATTATGTTTATGAATTCCTTTATCTTATATGAATGGTTTTATGATGTTATGTTGTTTAAGAATCCCATTTTTATTACATGGGTTATGAAATGATGTATGATTTATGATTTTGTGGCACACATAAGAATGGTATCATTATGAGATGGGTGGGACCTATATCTCCCTCCAATGCATTGCGTAAAGATTTTATATCTCATGAGATAGACATGGCTGAAATGGTAGGTTATACCGGTTCAGTGAAACAGGACTGAAACGAGGGTTACTCGATTCAGAAAGGGACTTTGTCCACTAAGAGAGTCTTGGCAATGAGTCATGACTAACAAGAAATGATTTTCCATGATTATGTGTGCATGCCACAAAGTTTCAAGTTTCATGTTATGATTATGGTGATCTCATTTTCACTTCTATGATTTGTTCCATGTTAAGATATTATGATCTCTTTTATGATTTTCAAAAAGATATGATATGATTTTTATTTCTTTTGTATACCCTTACTGAGCATTTGAGCTCAACCTTTTATGTTTTCTTTTCCCCAGGATATAAATAAAGGTTTTAGGTAAAAAAAAGGAAGATCTTTATGGGAGATATTGAAGATCTTTCACCACGATTAGAAGATTACGTTCCGAGTTTCCAAAGACACTAAACTATTACGATCCTTTAGTGTGTGTTTTTGTTATGTACTAAGTATTCCGAAAAAGTAATGTAATGTTCATGTACGTCAGGTTTCGGGTCTCTACAGTTGGTATCAGAGGCAAAGGAGGTAAGAATGTATCCGATCCTTGGGAACTCTCACATGTGAGCGTTGGACGAAGCATGGCTCTCCGCCCAAGGGTTTCATGAGGAAATGGATGCCACTGGGGATGGTGGTGTGTCCCGCCCAGGGGGTGTAGCCGCCCATGGAGTGCCCTGATAGGTATCAATTATAGTCCACTGGAAGTAATTCCAGACCGCTACAGTTGGTATCAGAGGAAAGTTTTAGTCAGCCTTTGGAAACTAGGATGCGAAAACGTTAGTGAGATCCCTAGAGATATTTCTAAGGTATGTCTAGGGATGCCCCTAAGGATAAGTATACGTATAGGATATAGTCCTAGAACTATGGTAACGATATTAGATTAAACCAAAGATGATAGATATTTAAGTTACTCCCCCTTTATTATGATTTTTGCATCTAACAATATTCTGTTTGGGTTTTAGAAAATGGCTGGAAACAAGATGATTCACAATAATGGAGGATATGATGGACAATGGAATGATATTCTTCATGAGCAACCAAATGAAATGGGATTTGGATGTCCAAACATCATTATTATGCCAAATCAGCAATCTCACAATATGATCAATAAAGTAAAATTCGGTAAGTTTCCTGAATCGACTAATAAGAGAAAGATGGAGTTCCATGATGATCATAGAGGAAAGAAAGTTCAATTTCCCCTATGTAAATCATGTGGGAAGAGGAATCAAGGAGAATGTTTCAAGGGAACTGGAAGATGCTTTGGGTGTGGAAAAGAAGGACACAATGCAAGTAAGTGCAAAGGAAAAGGGTCGGTTAACACCATGGATGAGGATAATGGTATTGCTACGACATCAAAAATGGTTAACTGTTTTAAATGTGGAATGTATGGGCATTATGCAAACAAATGCCCTAAGGGAAAGACTCATGAAGAGAATCAGTATGGTCATATGGGTAGTATTTATGTGGATGATGATGAAGAGACTACAAATGATATGTGAGATGAAAGAATTTTTGAAGCTCGGTCAATGGTTTGAGAATGTAGTGGAATGATTACATGTTTATCATGTGTAATTTTGGAAGAAAGAGACATCTATGGATTGTTACCCTATTGTCTTTCCTTGTGTTTTGAATGTGTATGATTAATGTTACCTGTATCCATGAAAGGTTATTAAGATATTTTTGGAATGTAGATGATATGCGCATAATGAAGGGATAAGGAGAAAATTAAATGTTTGATAGTATTCATGAGCTCATGATTTATATAAGGACTAAGTGATATCGTGGTTTGAGTATAAATAATTTTGAGGATTTTGGTATGTGTAAAGTGTTAACTTTTAACTGCATTCAAGTTTTCACTAAGGTTCAATGGGTATTCAAGAGTATACATGATTAAGGACTTTGAATGTTTGGAATGTGACCAACAAAACATATCTTATGATATATGGGGATCAACGATGATATTAAATCTCTGGTAATTGTTTTCACTATGTTATGAGAGTGGACTGCAGTATTATGGATAAGCCTAAATATTGGAATGGATTGTGTTGGACGTAAGTTAGTATTGTTTAAGGATAGAAATTTTTTTTCGATATTATTGATGGGATGTTATAGTAATATAGTTTTGGAAAAAGGACAACCTGCAGGACGGGCGACAGCCCATCGCTTCGGACAAGGCTGTGGTAATCGAACCCACAACCGAAGTGCGACTGGCCTTTATCGCCTACCACTGGCCTACAGGAAGTCCCTGTTTAGTAGAAACTAGTTTTATTATATTAAGCAGTATGATGTATGAAGTATAAGTCCATTTTAGGAACCATATATGATTAATCTCACTATAGATCGATTTATGCATATAATTTTTGCTAACCTTTTGTTTGAGACAGATGGAATGACCCGTCATTCTATCACATGATCTGCTAACACCTCACGAATAACAAATTCAACTTCATTTATTTAAGAGATGAAGTGGAAATTGTTCAAGGCACGAAAAACAGTGAGATTTTACCAAAATAAAGTAAGTATTTATTAAAATTCAAATTTTCAACTTTAGGGGAAATGATCTTGAAAACCAAAAATGTTGTCCTAGTGATCTTATACCTGATGAATCAGATGGTAACTTATATCATCACAAATCTATGGATTTGTGATTACTGGCTTTTCCATAGCCATGTTCTCTACCACTCTCCATCAGAACATGATGGTTAGATTTCTCTTCCATATCCATATTTTCACCTATGTGGAAACCCAATGATTAGTTTATTTGGGTAACCGTTACGTTTCATACTTTTGTTTTTAAAGATTGGTTTTGATATTCCTTTTTACGATGTGGGTTTCTATTAAAGAAACTTTCGAATAGTAAACCATTTATAACCCCGACGAATTTCGACGGCGAAATTCATTTTAAGGGGGGTAGAATGTAACAGCCCAAGATTTTATAAAAAAAATATTCTTTTTAATTTTATTAATGTCTTGTGTTGTACGCTACACCAAAAGGAGCTTGCACAACACGCATCCTTGTCTTGTCTTGCATTACACGCAATCGCGACCTTCCTCGATAGCGTGTGTAATACGCAATACCGAGTTTCACTAAACAACGATGTGCTATTAAAATATTATTAAAACTAGCCGTTATGAATAGTAATAACCACTTTTTAAAATTCTGTAAATCTTATTTTTCAAAATGAACTTCATTCTTGGATTCGGAGTATCGAATTTAGCCTAAGGTGAAATTTTGGTACTTTTCGGATAACTTTCATATTCTGATGAATAGTGAAAATTACTAAATTATAATTAAAAACAACTTTTTTAATCGAAATAATTAATAGTGATAAATTATTAATTTGAGTGGTTTTAAAGTATATTTAGAATATATTTTTACAATTTAATACAATGTTGGTCATTGGTTGTAATTTCACATTTAAACCAGACATAATCCAGTGTCAATCTTTTGATATATATTGTTTCCTAAAAACACGCTATTTATTTTAACAGCAGGATTTAATTATAAAATTAATTAATGCAACTTCTATGTTATGAATTTGGTAAAATAGATTTCATTTTTGAATTCGGAATATGAAATATAGCTTAGGATGAAATTTTGGCATTGTTCTGAAAAACATCAATTTTTGATGAATAGTGAAACTACTAAGTGGTAGTTAAAAAAACTGAATTTTTCATAAAACTTAATTTTGCCGCTTCTGTGAATGGAATTTCGAAAATCCGAGAGACACGGTTAATATCAAGGACTAAAATGTGGTTCAATGAGATGAAAATAATTTTTTGGTGAATAGTAACTTTTTACTTTTTTTTCCGCGGTTAATAGTAAATAGGGTAACTAAGGGTAAATATGATATTACTATTACCCTAACACATGTCCTAATTCTATTGGACAAGTGTAATTCGACCAAAAACAAACTTAGGAATAAAATATGACCATTTAGGCCCACTTGGATTAGATTAGGACATTTATTATTAATTTATTTAAAGAAGGGTTAAAATAGTTAAAATCAAAGTTTAATAAGTAAATCATTTTTAATATGGGGTTATACATAAGATAAATTCGATTGTAAATATTCATTAGAAAGCTAAAACGATTTCCTACATGATGGTATTTTATTTGTAATTTTTAGACATAAAATAATTTAATTTATTTATGACACAACGATGATGCAGTAATTATCTTATTAATGAAATATTGACATAATTGATGTTATAAACACCAAAATAAATGTAATTTTAGCTTTTTTATGAATTACACTAATTTTATAGGTTACTATGATATATTAATGTTTATTTAATCAACTTGGTTCGAACATTTAATTCTGTTATGACTTTCACAAAAATCATATATCAAATAGTGTCAAAATTGACACAAAATAGTTTTTAAATCAAATATTATATTATTAATTGTTATTGTATTCCTAAAAATCTAAGGTTCGTCCAAATGACTTAGATAAGGATATATATATTAATAATAAACAATTTGGGGTTCGTTTGGCATGTTATAGTAAGTTTATTAACCATATACTGAAAGAAAACAAAAAGACATGGTAAAAGTTAAATTATTTAACTTAGAGTTAAATCTAATTGATAAGGTTAAAATAATATCCTAAACTTGTCTAAATCTTATTGGTTGATAGGATTTCGACCCATCCCCACTTTAGATTCGATATAAGACCCTTTGGAACCATTATAAACCGATTTTGACTTTAATATAAAATAATATTTTGAGATATTCCTAAGGTGCCCCTCTCCTCCCTTATAAAAGGACACCTCCTCCCCCCTCCTCCTCACACCAATTTGAGCACTCAAGCTCGGCCAACCCCTGCCAAAATCTCTTCTCCACTTCCCTAGCAACATCCTAGAGGTTCTGGTCTTCCTCAAAGACCAATTCTAGTGCCCTAAGAGGAGGTCTCAAAGAGGCACTTCAAAGAAGAGGTAATTACCGTTACCAATTCTTTCATCTTTATTTCTTCTTCCACTTCTTCTTCTTAGGTTGTTTCATTATGAAGTAATAACATTAGTATCACTCATATACGGATATGTTATTATAAGTATGAAACAACCCTATTTCACCATCTATCCATCCTACGGAAAAAGAAATCACCGCGCGTGCGTACGTACGGAATACCGTCTCCACGCCGTGGTGTAATCTATTTTCCACCACCACCTTACAAGGATGGGTATAATCGTGTAAAGAATAACTATACATAGTTATTACAACATCATATTTATTCTGATATATTTTATAATCCACTCCAATTCAATTCCATATTTATAGAAATGATATCATCGCTCGTGCGTACGTACGGACTACCGTCTCCACGACGCGATGAGATTCATTCTCCATGTTAACCATTTAAGAATGATTATAATGTATATATAAGAAATAATAATGAAATATATGACATTATAAAGCTACTGGATTTATGTATATATATACATATATATGTCATCTACTTACTTCCATTTCAAGACAATAAGGAAAGAAAAACAACGTTCATGCGTACGTACGGACTACCGTCTCCATGAACGGTGTTTTTCATTTTATTTATCTATCTATTATATATATATATATACTGAATATATATGATATATAAATCATATTTTATATTCTGGAAGTAATTAAATCATGATATAAGTAATAATGATGTCAAGAACAACAAGTCAAAACACCTACGATAAATGAAACGATTTTACGCAAAACGCTTCTTTAACATGGAATTTACAAAAGAACGGGTAATATAATGTCATAAGTGAACCATATATGATATCATAACAATGAATATGATTCTGTAATAAGTCAATGACATTATTTAAATCATTATACAGGAGGTTCGGACACATACGAAGCAAATTGGAACTAAGGTAAGGGAAATATCACAATCTCATTTTTATCCGAGATTGTTTATTCGTAAGTATTTACTGGGGTGTATTTTATCATCCACATCCATGTTTCATCAATATGTAATATTATTTCCATCCACCTACAATTGTTTAAATCCATTTTTACCCTTCGGTGAGTTTTTAGTAATATGTATGAAAGGAATCTTTTGTCGTTTTTCGTACGAGGTACTTTTTGACTTTTCCGACAAAAGTACGAAGAATGTTTTTTTAACTTAAACGGCACGAATGGATTTTTACGGTTTTATAAAGCCTTATTTTCATGAAGCTTCCTAAAAAATATTTCATGACTATTTTTAATAAAATCTCTTTCTTTTAAAATTTCATGATGTTTTGTGAAAAGAAATTGATTTTGAAGAAGAAAGGATATTTTCCTCAAGAATTCATTTCAGGTGTTTTATCAAAATTATTTTCCATCTAAGATAATAAAGGGTTCTGTTTCTATCCATATTTTTACATTGATTTGACTATGCTGTGATGGAATTATGTTTATGAATTCCTTTATCTTATATGAATGGTTTTATGATGTTATGTTGTTTAAGAATCCCATTTTTATTACATGGGTTATGAAATGATGTATGATTTATGATTTTGTGGCACACATAAGAATGGTATCATTATGAGATGGGTGGGACCTATATCTCCCTCCAATGCATTGGGTAAAGATTTTATATCTCATGAGATAGACATGGCTGAAATGGTAGGTTATACCGGTTCAGTGAAACAGGACTGAAATGAGGGTTACTCGATTCAGAAAGGGACTTTGTCCACTAAGATAGTCTTGGCAATGAGTCATGACTAACAAGAAATGATTTTACATGATTATGTGTGCATGCCACAAAGTTTCAAGTTTCATGTTATGATTATGGTGATCTCATTTTCACTTCTATGATTTGTTCCATGTTAAGATATTATGATCTCTTTTATGATTTTCAAAAAGATTTGATATGATTTTTATTTCTTTTGTATACCCTTACTGAGCATTTGAGCACACCCTTTTATGTTTTCTTTTCCCCAGGATATAAATAAAGGTTTTAGGTAAAAAAAAAGGGAAGATCTTTATGGGAGATATTGAAGATCTTTCACCACGATTAGAAGATTACGTTCCGAGTTTCCAAAGACACTAAACTATTACGATCCTTTAGTGTGTATTTTTGTTATGTACTAAGTATTCCACAAAAGTAATGTAATGTTCATGTACGTCAGGTTTCGGGTCTCTACATAGGAGATAATTGGACAATCATCTTTTCGTGAGGCAGTAGTTCTCTATCCACATAAACATTATGTTCGTATCCATTAGATGGAGGTGTGTGTAAGTTTAGTTCAAATACATCACATTAAAACAAACTAGTATATTTATGATACTATTTTAGTTATAAAATAAACTAATAAAATAGTTTAGGGGGTTATAGAAGTAAAATAAATGAAAAGAACTTAAGAGAAGACATTACCTTTAAATCGGGTATCTGTCTTCAGTTTGAACCAAAAGGTTTATTTGAATGACCTTATTCCTAGAAAAAAGACTAATAGAAGTAATAGAGTGATGTAGGGAGCTTATTTGGTCAGAGGTTGGATGATACAATAGGCTTCAGAGGTGTGAGTAATGGGTTAGAGGTGAAGGATTTTTATAAGGGGAGGGGGGGCTGTTTAGGAATGTTTGAAGATATTATTTTATTATAAAATAAATTTCGGTTTGAAAAGGTCCCAACCTCATTATATTCAAATATAAAATGACTATTATTCACAATAATCTCAAAAAATATGTTTTATACAAGTTATGGTTTCAAATTTAACGTAATTATTTATCTTTAACCCTTAGTTAACTAATTTGACTCTTACCTTGTCTTCTTTGGTATTCACTTTACATGGTTAATATAGTGACCATAAAATTCCAAATAGACCCAAAATTAATAATTACTGATATTTGTAACAATATTTAATCAATTTGGATGAATATTATATTTTTAGAATTATTGTATCATTTAATAAAATATTAATTGTTTTAAAAACTAATTAATGTCAATTTATAAACTATTCAAATCATAACTTTTAAGAAATCAATTAAAACATTATTAATTAGAAAAAAATCATTAATTAAATTATAAAATGTAATTATTATCTATAAAATTTCTTTATCGCATAAAAATTTCCTAAATAAATTTATTTTAGTAATTATAATATTGGATATTTGAATCCTTTATTAATGAAGCAATTACTTCATCCTCATTGTGTCATAATTAAATTTATTTATTTAATATATACAAATTATAAATAAAATACCATTATGTAGGAAATTTTATTTTCTTTCAAATTAATATTTATAGTCAAATTGTTCACTTATATATCCCAATATACAAATGTTTTACTAAAATATATATTTTTATTTTTGTCCTTACATTAAATTAATTAATATAAACTGTCATTATCACTCCCAAGTGGCTCCATGGGGTCCCAAAATCGACCCAAGGATGAACTAGGTCAGAAGTATCTCATCCAATATGTTTTAGACAAGTTTTATGGTAATTAAATATTATTATCATATTATTTTTTACCCTTAATTACAGGATTTACCATTAAACCATGGTAAATAAAATATTTATGGAAGTAAATATTCCTAATTTATAAAAATAAAATTTTCTTATTTACAAAATTTGGACCCCCTAATTCCAAATATGGAATATATTTTTACAAATTCAAAACACAGAAGTGGCATAAATTAATTTAAAATTAATTTCCATTGTCAAAACAAAAGTCATTTTTTTAAATAATAACTATCAAAAGATTGACACTTATTTATGTCCAATTTCAATGTGAAATTACTTTAAATGACCAAAATTGGATTAAATTGTAATAAAATAATCTAATTACTCTTTAAAACTACTTAAAATGATAATGTAACCAAACAAATAAAGTAGATTAAAATCCAGTTTTGAATTAAAATGTAGTATTTTTCACTATTCATTAAAAAATGATCTTTATCAGAAAAATACCAAAATTTCATCCAAAGTAAATTTTTAGTTACCTATTCTAAATAAAAATTTTATTTTATAAAATAGAACATTTAAAAGTGACAAAAACTAGATTTAAAATGGGTTCTCTAACAAAATGTGTTAAATCGTCATTTTAAATAATATTACACTATTTGTGCTTAAAATTGCATTTATTCAAATTCCAAGCCTCTAAAATTTATTTGATAAATGTAAAAATATTTAAAAGACATGTATAATCATTTTGTAGTTTTTTCTATTTATTCCCACCAATACAACGACTATCTGTTAACAGCCATCTAAAATAATAATATTATATTATTATTTTTCAGTATAACTCAACGTTGTGTGCAACATAATATTTCAATGAAACCCATTATTTCATCTTGAGTACACAATCAAACTAATCATCCCCTTTAAATTAAAATTAATATTTAATAAAAAATATTAATAAATATGAAATTTTAATATTTTCTATTTACTGGGGATGTTACATCCCTCCCCCCTTTTGGGAATTGCATCAACACAATTTTAAAATTGGGTGTGGGAACATCATTTAAAGTCACACATTTGAAAAAGATTCAATAAAACTATCACAGTAAAACCAAATAATGATATGTCAAAAGGTCACCCAATATCACACATACTAGGATTCCATGTATGAAAACATGGATATGTAAATGAAATAATCCATTAAGTTCTGATGGAGAGTGATAGAAAACATGATCAGGAAAATGTTAACCACCAGAAAACCACGAACCTATGGTAGGTTAAATTGTCTTTGATTCCCCAGTATGAAAAGGAAATGGACAATGTTTTTTTATGTTCATTTTCATAAATTTGAGGGATTATTTTACTTTTTAGAATAATAACATATGAAAATATACATACTTTTTAATTAGAGTTTTATCCTTTAAAATGTTTTTACCAAAAACTCATATTTTCTCCAAACGATGAGTATTAAATATGACTTGGTCACACCTGAAGTGCTACAATAAACTTCTAGAAAATAACATAATCCAAAAAAGGTGAGCTATATATTTCCCCTACCATTAGAAATTAACAAATACGAAAATGGTTAGTACGATATCAGATAATCCCCAAAAAAAATAATAATTCATAGAAAGAAATACTACTCTTAATATCCAAAATTCAAGAAATAATACCCAATATCCAACAATGACCATTAAATAAAAAACAGTCCTTAAAATTATTTAATGTAATAAAAAATAATATTGAATCCCAAAATTAGAAGGATTTAATAACAAAATCTCCCTTACTAAATCTTAACATTTATATCCAAATAACATCGACTAGACTTAAAGTCACATACTTAAATATAATTAACCTAATCACATATTCACTATGATAGGTTAATCATTTCCATAAATAACCCAAATTGCTATATATTTACAATGAAAACATAGATTCTTCCAAAATTAAGTTACAACCATTACTCCACAAATGAAATCCTATAGTATTCCATTTTCCTTAGGTATATAGTGTTTCTGGAAAAGAGGCAAGGACTTCCAAAATACCCTTTATCACTTAACCACCAAATCATTTTCCTATAATAAGGATAACTATTTGATAAAACATAAGTTCCAAAAATCAACTTTTTCTTGATCCATAAATTCTTTGAACTAAAGAGAATTAGTCATACTACCAAGGGACTTCACATAGTCAAGTGGTAGGCGATAAATCCTTATCGTAATTAAGTTGTGGGTTCGATTCCCATAGCTTTGTCTAACACGACAAGTTGTCACACAGTCTTCTTTTTTTCCTTTTTCAAAAAATATATAATTTTAAAAAATTCTAGAAAATGAGATATATTTCTCAAAAATAACCATAATACATTTTAACCACAAATGTTATCTCATACTTTTAATTCTCATCCCAAAATGTGTTAACATGAAATTGACTCAAATTCAAGGATCATATAAACCCAAATAGTTTTTTATAACTATATCCACAAAATAATTATTAATTATTCATTCAGTAAAATGTTCATATATCAAACTTCAGGGTTACACATACTAGAAAAAATATTCCAAATTAATACCATCATCAAAACAGCCTTAATACTTTTAAGAATTTCATCATCCTAAACTCTACCATGACTCTTGAATTTATTATATGTATACTTCTTTTTCAATCAACGTTATTCATGATCCATTAAAAAAAATTTCTTTCTTATTCAGCAATACTTATTTTCTAAAAAAATCATGAATCATATCCTAAGATTCAGTAATGTCAAAACATCATCTACGAAATAATCCATACCTTTCATTGGTCATTGTCGGTTTCCTTATCCTCAATTTGAATGACAATAGGTATTGATAAACATATATTTGTAAGATCATGGTGATCCCATACCCAAAACTTATTCATAGGACATATGTTTGTATAATGACCATTCACACCACAATTAAAACATTCAATTTATCCCCCATAAATAACTTCTTTCCCTTTCCAATAGAAAACTAGATGCTTCCTTTTTCCATGGTAGGTTCTTTCTTTATGACCTTTATTACCACATCTGAAACATCTTCCTGTCCCTTTGAAGTATTTTCCAAGGTGTTTCATTCCACAATATTGACACATAGGTTTTTTTAATATTCTTACCTTTATGATTATTACATGAACATCTATAGGTATTTGTTTGAGGAATATATGATGCTTTAGAAAAAACCCCAAGGTTAAAGTGGTCAATCATGAATCTATATAGTTTGTTGAGAATAACCCAAATACTTCTCATTTCATCTCCCATTTAATTTGGTTTCTCTTTCCGAAACCCACCACAATTTCCTTCATATCCATTGTTACTTTGGTGCCTGCTAGATCTATACATTTACTAAAACTAAAGTGGTCTGTGTGATTTTAGAAGTAAATTCATCATATAATATCTTATGAGGAGGGTAAATATTAAGTGATACTTATTCATGTTATCTTAAACTCATTTGATTTATTTAAAATAACTATAACTATTTATTATATGATAACCATTACGGTTGTGTAACTTATTCTTAAATAACACCCTAACGTCTAATGTTATCTAATCTAACCTTTGATACCAACTATAAGGACCCAACCTTAAAACATTATATAATCTTGAATTAAATGAATAATTCACATTGAGGATCTTTTTAGGTTTAGAGTTTTAGAGAATTAGGCTATAACTATTACATTACAACTCAAATATTTCAAATTAGACACTTCTACTCAGTTTCCATAAAATAAAAACTCTTGAAAAAGGTTTCTGTCTAGTTCCATGTTTTAGATAGCACGACTTTTCCTTGATCCCATCCATGACAATATTCATCTTTAAGTCCTATGAAAAACATTTCATACATGGGATGAGCATAAAAATCTCATTAAGGGTTATAAAATAAAGAAAGAAAACATTATTATATCAAAACATAATCTTTTTAACATACCTGATGATATCATAAGTTTTATGAATAACATATAGAAAACATAATAATAATGGTAAATTGTGGCATCCAAAATATACTTATGATGTATCTTTCCAAGCTATGTATAGAGTTACATTTGGAATAATGATCACAGTATATTCCATAAATCTCTTAGGAGAAACATTAACATTTACCTCTATCACATTACCCTATGAATTGGAGATCTATCTCGGGCTCACCCACCCTAGGTTTATCACGGAACCACCCATATACGTAAACAATTCCCAATAGCCATAACATATTAATAACATATAAAACAATAATAAAGGAAAGACAACATTTCCATATTGCAATAAAAATATATAATTTCCAGATATTGACATAATCAATGATTTATCAAACCATTTAAAAACCCATTTAAAACATTTAAAAAAGATATTTTTGAATCAAAGTGTCCCATATAACATTCAAGATTTTGAAACAAATTTTAATTTTAAAACATTGACGTCCATATAAATAAATCCTTAAAACCATTTTTAAAACATGGTCGTTAATGAGAATGATTTAGAAGAATAAATCTTTATAACATTTAAAACAATATTTTAGTGAAAGGGTTCCTAACCAAATGAGAGATGCTTGAATATAAATAATTGTGGAATAACATTAATCAATGCTTATTATATCAGGAGAATAATGATATTCAAGATATAATATGTCATAAGGTAGTATATACACCATATAAAAGTGAATTGGTGTATAACCTCAAATAAGTCTCAATGGAATGTAAATTGAGACAAAGTCTCTTCCAAAGATCATATTATTGCATTAAGGATAAATTAATGACATAGTTATGTGTGAAAAATATGAATACACGCAATATAAGTGGATATTATGTGTAAAATAATCAGAGTTATTTCACACATATTCATATCACCACATAATCAAGAAGTTTATGTTTAACCCAAAGGATTGAAATTGGGTTAAGAAGTTCTCTTAAAGAAATTCTACAGCCTAACAACGTCGCTTTAAAATTCAGAAAATGAGTTGATGAGAGAGAAAAGGGTATCTAATCACATGGACATAAAATTTACAGAAATAAGGATATAGAAGAACATATCCCAACATAAGGAAAATAAAATTAAAATATATGACATGCAAGAAGTCTTTGACAAAAAGAAAAGTGTGAAAGGTTCCCTTACCGATTTTGTAACTTATGAAACATACAACACATGAAAGAATAATAATAAAATGTAGATGTAAATACCCATAAATTAAATCATATTAAACAAATAATACAATCATGGGTAGTATATACACAACACAAAATAAAATTGTGGCTAATATAGCATGAATCTCACGGGAATAAAAAGTGGGATTAAAACCCCTTACCTCGTGTTTGACTCAACATGTTTGTTATTTAAATATCCTGAATAATATACTAAATTTAATTTATACTATATTAAGAACCTTTTTCAAGTTTATTGTTACTTTTACAGCACTTATTACCATGTTATAAACATTACACATTCATTTAAGTTAATAACGGTCGTTTTGCCGATATTTGGAACCTATAATTACAAGTTTTCCATGTGGTCAAAAGTCTATTATATTCAGAATTATATTCAGGATTTACATATCATATAAATCATATATTTCCAGGATATATATGTTTATAACTGTTCATATCATTTGGATATACAAAAATGAAATGAACCGTTCATGGAGACGGTAAGCCGTACGTACGCATGAACACTACTTTCATTTCTTTTTTTTTCACTTTTTAAGAAATGAAAAACAAATGATAAATAGGTACAATATAATTACAGTATAATATAATATTTTATATACATCACATAATTTCATTGAGACCGTACTTTATACATTCCATGTATGGTATGAACGAGTCATATCACTTGGACGGGGAGGTAGTTTGCACATCCTCAAATGAAATGATCGCATATATACAAAATTAAAAGCATAAAGGGTATGTTATAAAAGATAATTACAGATAAATAGAGATAAAATAAATATAATATGTAATTAAATTTCCATCATAATGGCCACCATGAGAGGCGGTAGGAGATAATTGAACAATCATCGTTTCGTGAGGCAGTAGTTCGCCATCCACAGAAACAATATATTCATATCCATTAGATAGAGGTGTCTGTTGGTGTAGTTGGAATAATTAACATTACAACAACCTTGTATATTGAGGGTACTATTTTTTGTTATAAAATAATGTAATAAAATGGTTTATGGGGTTATAGAAGTAAAATAAATGAAAAGAACTTAAAAGAATACATTATCTTTAAATCAAGAATCTCCCTTTGGTTTGAACCAAAAGGTTTACATAAACTGCCTTCAGCCTATGTTAATTCTTCTAGGAGAAAGATAGGGATGTTGGGAGATTATTTGGGTATATGTTTGATTATCCATGGGGCTTTAGATTTTGGAATAATGGGTTAAAGATGATGGATTTTTATAAGGGGGAGGAGTGTCTCTTTATGAATGTTTGAAAATATTATTTTATTATAAACTAAATTTTGGTTTTAAAAGGTCCCAAACTAATTAAATTCAAATATAATATTACTATTATTCTAAATCCTCTCAAAAAAAATGTGTTTTAGACAATTTTAGGTTTCATGTGTACCTTATCATTTTTCTTTAACCCTCAGTCAACTAATTTGACTCTTACCATGTCTTCTTGTGTATTCACTCTATATGGTTAATATAGTTACCCTAAAATGACAATAGACCATGAAATGGATCATTTATGACATTTTTAACATTATTTACGTAATTTTGAAGAATTATAGATTTTCAGGATTATTTTAGCATTTAATGAAATATTAATTGTTTTAAAAACGAATTTATGTCAATTTATAAACTATTAATATCATGAATTTTAACAAATCTATTACAACTTGATTATTTTGAAAAAAACATCATTAATTGGAATATAACAAGTCATTAGTATCTCTAAAATTAGTTTATGCAATAAAAAGTTTCAGAATAAATTTATTTTAATAATTATAATATTGATTATTTGAATCATTTATTAATGAAGCAATTACTTCATCATCATTGTGTCATAATTAAATTTATTTATTTAATGTATAAACATTATAAATAAAATAATATTATATAGGAAATATTTTTATATTTATAATGAATATTTATTGTTAAATAGATCACTTATATAACCCCATATACAAATATTTAATAAAAGATATATGTTTATGTTATTTTTGTTCGTACTTAATTTATATAGAGTGTCGTTATCACTCCCAGGTGGCTCCATGGGGTCCCAAAATATACCCAAGGATGAAATGGGTCAGAAATATATCATCCAATATGGTTAGGACAAGTGTAAGGGTAATTTAATATTATTATCGTATTATTCTTTTAACCTTATTTATATGATTTACCATTTAACCATGGTAAATAAAATATTTACAGATGTAAATATTCATAATGTATAAAAATAAAAGTTACCTATTTAAAAAATTTGTACCTCATGATTACAAATATTTAATCAATTTTTCAAAATTAAAAAAATCATATGTTTCATAAATTAATTTAAAATTAATTCCTGTTGTCAAAACAAAAATCCTATTTTTTAAAAAATAATAATTATCAAAATATTGACATTTGTTAATGTCCAATTTCAAATTGAAATTATGTATAATGATAAAAATTAGATTAAATGGTAAAACAATAATATAATTACTCTTTAAAACCAATAAAAAAGATAATTTATCCATATAAATAAATTAGATTAAAATCCAGTTTTGAATTAAAATACAATATTTATCACTATTCATTAAAAAATGATCATTATCATAAAAATACAAATTTCAACCCTTGTAAATTTTGATCTCCTGATACTAAAAAATAATTTTATTTTTTTCAAATATAATATATAAAAGTGACAAAAACTAGATTTAAATATAGTTCACCATCAAAAGGTGGTAAATCAACCTTTTAAAGAATATTAGAGTATTTGTGCTTAAAATTGGATACATTCACATTTTAAGCCTCCAAATTTTATTGGATAAATTTAAAAGCATATAAAAAACTTGTGTAATAATATTTTAGCTAGTTATGTTTATTCCTGCCGATACAATGACTATACATTAACTATCATTTGAAAAAATAATATTATATTAGTATTTTTCTGTATAACTCAACGTTTTGTGCAACGTAAGATTTCAATGAAACCTATTGTTGCGTGTTGAGTATACCATCAGAAATAGAATCCCTTTTAAGGGAAAATTAATATTTACTTCACAAATAATAATAAATATAAAAATTTCAAATTCTTTATTTATTAGGGATGTTACATATATGGGTAAATGTTTCATAGGTAAGAGGAAGTAGTGTTCACCTTTAATAAGGAAGGGGGAGGGAACACTTTTAATTTATTAAAATATTAATAAATAATTACCTCATTATCAAGAAAAAATAATCCAAATAGACACGAATTTGATGAAAAAGTGTATAGGGATGAAATAATATAAAAAAAAATAAATTTATATAGGTTTCCATTTCATTTTAAACCTTATCTTTTCTATTTTCCCTTTTTTATTATTTTTGACATTACACGCATTAAAAACTATTATAACCATAATGGGTTACCAATGTTATCATAAATAGAATTGTTATATGTAAATGGAATTAAATATTACATAATCTTGATTATTAGTTCAATAATTCATTCTCTTAAATTTAAGTATCATTTAGGGGTTACAGTTTTATAGAATTAGTTAATAACTCTTACATTAAAAACCATATAATACAAAGTGGAAACATTTGATTAGTATCAACTTTTCCGATAATAAATATATTTCAAAATAAAACATGATTTATTTTCATGATAAAGCTTTAATAATTTAAACTCTACATCTTATGTTCCCTTACCCATTCTTAAATATTGTAAAAAAACATTTTAAAAATGTAATGTGAGCACAAAAATCATAGTAACAGTCATAAAAAGAATAAAAATGTTAGTCCAGAAAATAAGAATTAAAACTTGAAAAAAAATTCCTAAAAGAATACATTTTTAACTGAAAGGGGATCACACTTTACTAAAATAACTCATTATCATAGCTTTTTTTAATCAAATTATTTCCATGAAAGCTCATTAACATGCATATAAAATTCATATAGGTTTATTAAGACATCATCATCATAAAATGCTTACAGAATCTATATAAATTAAAATAGACATGAGTACACAATATATTAAATTTATCAATACAAAAATTAACTAAATAATTCATTGGAGATCCATCTTAGCGTACACATCATATAAGCAATATGATGATCACATAGCGCTATCTAGTTGCAACCATTATATAATTTTTATCAGGATCAACTATGAGAAATAATGGGGATCAAACTATCTTATAAATAATATAAAAGGTCTCTATCATGAATAAAACATTTTAATCTTGAAAATTGTGATCATAAATACCTTTAAAGACTCTTTTCAGACCGTATGAAAAAATTCTTCGAATATCTAAAACCCTTTTCTTTTAAACCCCCATTTTCAATACCAAAATACCAAGAAAAGGGAAATATAGGATTTATTTGAATAAAAAATGATATTATTTAATGTATTCCAAACATAAAATATTTTTTATGGCTATTTAAAATTTTTTTGTTTTCGTATACATTAAAATAAATCATTAATTTTGACTTTTGTAAATAAAGTAAAAAATTATGTAAAAATGCTCTTTATTGAAAAAAATTTAAATAGAAATATAAATTTCAATAATAAAAATTCATTTCGTTAAAATTACATTTATAAAATCATTTTATAATCATGAACATGAAATAAAAATGAGTTATAAGGGATGCATTAAAATATTTTTTTAAGAAAAGTCCCATAACTTCAGTCCAACTCATCACATTAGTTCATTATTTTCCTAGAAAAATATGTTTTTAAATTATTTATAATATTAAATGATTTTTCAAGTTTATTATTCCATTTATTTACTTTATTAACATTCTATACACATTTTTTAATTATTTGTGTTTACATGAGAATTTTGGATGATATTCAGCTTATATATCAAAATTAGCTTTGGTATGTTATCTACGGAAAAAGAGTTCATTATTTCAATGTATCCAGAATAATAATAATGAACTAGTTATCATATTTATACATACATATTACTTTTAAAACCAATCATGAAATATTATTATGAAAAAATAACTATTTTATAATAAAAGGGATGATAGGTCGTACATACACATTACTAACATTTCCATTTTTTGAAGATCATTATAAAAATAATGTAAGTAATATTTAATTTTTCTTGGATGATAATCATAAATTATACATTATTTCTTCAAATATATTTACATATATCATTCAAGTCTTTTGGTGATGAAAATGAGTCACATTGCTTTGTGGAGGTGGTAGTCCACATGTATTCATGTACAACATTATCATTTTTCAGTGCATGAAAAGGTAAAACGAAAATAATATATTTTCATTAAAGAATAATAAATATGTAAATAATATAATACGTATTTTATATAAATCATATATATCCATTAAAATTATCCTTTTTACCTTCCATGAAAATAGTTAGTGAAAAATGAACCACATCGCTTCGCTAGGTGGTATTTTGGCGTACTCACGATCAACGTTATCATATCACAATGAAATGGAAAGTAAAAATGTATATGTGCTATCATAATACATGAAGTATAATTACATTAAAAATTAAAATTTAATTTAATTTAAATCCATCATTATAACAATCCTTTATAGGCGATGATGAAAATGAATTACATCGGTTCGTGAGGTGGTAGTCTACCAAACACATGAATGATGGTTTTGTATCCCATTTTATGGAAGAGGGGAATAATTTAGGTTATGAAATTTGAATAATTCTATATTAGTATATGTTATATATTTTTTATATCATAATAATTTAATCTATAATAAGAAATAAAATAAGAGTGGTCGGTTAATCAAGATAAATCTTGTTTGAAAAACATCCTAAGGTTAGAACCAAAAGCATTCATAGGAAGGATTTATGATCATACCAGGGGATAAATTTCATTGGGAAGAAATTTAGGAATAAAATCTTCAATGTATTGTATCATAAAGTAGGCTCTAAATTTATTAATATGGGAGGATAGCGGGAGGATTTCAGTAAGTGAACTAGAGGACACACATCAAATTTTTGAGAAGAAAATCGTTTGCATGTATTGTTTAAATGAATAAATCTTATAATACATAAAATTCTATATAATTACATTATATAAGTCCTAAATATTCCAATAAAATATAACTCAGAGATTTTTTAGGTAATTTCAACCCTTATCATTTTAGTTTAACAACCTAGAAAACCCAATTTACCATAACTGTGATAAATGTTTTTTACTATTTCACTACTCATTACAAAAAAACGTAATTTGACCTTATTAGATAATAAAAATAATTTTGATTAATGAAATTAATCCATTTTAATAAATTAAAATCAACTAAGTGGAATAATTAAATTTAAAATAATTCTCGTAGATGTGATGAATAAATGGTTTTCAAGTAATATATTTTTTGATAAAAAAAAGATTTTATATTTATTCTAGAATAATACTCATAATTGTATATATTTAAATTATTATTTAATGATTTATATTATGTAAATTTTATTTAAATAAATCCTCATTATTTTTTCTTCAATTAACTAAAATGGAGAAACATTATTCACTTTAAAATAGTTTTCACAAAACCAGTGTTTTAAACCTGAAAATAAAATTAAACTAAAATATTATATAAATATTATTAAAATTGAATTAAGTGGATTTAATATAACTAACTAATAATTATAAAACTTCAAATAATATTCAAAAAATGATTGGAATTTTAAATTACATAATCCTCCTAAAATATATATGTCATTTTTTAAACAATAAATATTTGTCTCTATTCACCGAAAAATCAATATTCTCTGGAAAATACTAGAATTTCAACCAGAGTTCATTTTAATATGATGATTTAAAAAAGAAATTTTTATTTTGGACTCAATTAATTTAATTATAAAATAATAATATTATATAAAAACTTATTAAAATATTTTAACTAGATCTATTTCCTTTTTTTAAAAAATAAATAATATTATTTATAGTGAATATGAACATCTAATTAATAAATTGTAATAAATATGGAAATTATTTATCCTATAATTAACTAGGTTTTTATATTATTTCCCATTTTTTAGGTCACATCCTTACAATTTTATTCACTTATTAAAAATTTGGGGATATCTTTTCCTCAGAGCATTTTCAGAGTCCCATGTTGCTTCTTCGACCACGTGGTTTTTTTCATAAAACATTAACATGATGAATTATATTATTACAATACACTTTATCTAAATATTAAACTAAATCAATAGGGATTTCTATATAATAATGATTCTCTTCTGACTAAACTGCATCAAGTTTCCAAACATGAGAAGAATCTTGAACATATTTCTTAACACCAAGACATGAAAAATGACAAGTACCTAGGAAAAAATTTATGAAAAAGAAACTCAAAATGAAAATGACCTAAATTTATCTAGAGTTTAATATTGTCTTATGAACCATATACTTACCTTTCCCATATTATCAAAACACATAACACTTTTCCATAGAGATAGTTTAAGAAAAAAATTATCACCAATCACAAAAAGAAAGATCTTTGATCTAGTTTTTTAAATAACTTTTCTAACTTTTATAAGATATAATGATATGTTTCTTAATCAATTACACCTTATTAGATATTTTATTTACCCAATATAGTCCCATAAAACTAACTTCTCATACATCATCCCAAAAAGTTGGCATCTAACACCACATTCCATATAATTCATTAAAGGGTGTCATCTATACAATGGAATAGAAAATTTTGTTATAAGAAAACTCAAAAAAATAAAGATATTAATATTAGGTTCCATAGTAATACATTTAACAATAATGAAAATATATTCCAAAATATAAGTCCTCATATTGGACTTTAAGTCAATTTTAGGATAAATAGATGAACTAATATTTAATTAAGTTCCCAAAATAATATAAAGTCCTTTCTAAAATATAGAAGGGATCCCTGGATAACGGTCTTACATAATGGTCGGATTAAATCCATGTAACTGGGCTATATTCATGAGATATAGTTGAAGGAGCTGATCTAAATAAATAGTATCTCAAATGGGAAGTAAATGTGCAGTTTTTATAATCGATCAAAAATAACCCAAAGTGCATTGTTACCCGAATATGTATTCAGATATTCCACAATAAAGTAAATTGATATGTTTACCAATTTACACATTGTAACTCAAAAAGGTTTAATCATTCCAGTTAGTAATTATAGGTATCCTTTAACCTAATTACATGTAAAACATTTCATGATAATGTTAGAAATATCTCTTTTCATTACATCCCACCAGTAATAATCCTGAAGGTCTCTATAAATATTAGTACTATAAGGATGAATAGAAAATATTGAACTATTAACTCCACCAAAAATCTATTTCTCTTAAATAGTTAATAACATGGTATATAAAATCATTTTCGAAATATGATAACACATTCTTCATCATCATTAAACTCAAAAAACTAACCCTTATTAATTGATTCTATATTTTACTATAAAACATGATCCTCCGTCTGAGATTTCATAATTATTTCAAAGAGAGATAATTTTACTAACACTTGAAACTATGTAGATAAGGTTATTTTATCCACATCTTATAATCCAAAATACATGAAATCCAAAGGGTTGTGTTCTAAATGTAAAATAGTTAATGTAGCATTATTTTTTTTAATCTGAGCATCAACTACATTTTTTCCATTCTAGGATTATAACAATTCATTAATTAATAATATTTAATAATTTGAGGGACTCATACTTTTCAATTAATATTTTTTATAATTTTATAGACTATTTTTAAGTCTAGGAGATAACATGGCTTGTGATTCCAAGGCCTGTTGGTTGCGAAATAAATTTTTGAAAATCATTAAATTTATTAAATTCGTATGTGAAAATAATTTTCATAAAAAAGTATAGTAACATATATATATGGATGATCAAATTTTAAATATGAATCCTTCATTGAGTTCAGAATATGGGTTTTACCCTAGGCAAGATAAAACTATGGAATGCGTTTCGAATTCGGGTTGAGGAACCATTGTGGGCGAATGTTTAAAATAAAATAAATTATTAAATTAATTTATTTTAATTACTTGAAACAATAAAAATTATATAATTACATAGTTATGGTTGATTCTTAGGGTAACCATATAACCCTGGATTCATTTAATAACCTTTGTATAAACCATTTATAGATCTCTCTAAGACGAACGACATGCTGATTAAAGATGAAAAACTAGTCTGACAATATTCTTGGATCATGCCAATGATAATGACATGACATAGTTCTTAATTATAGATGAATCTAAACAAATGTAGAGTGATTTTTTTATTCATTCCCTATGATTTATTTCTATGATGAACGTGAATCAAAAGACCAATGGATTGATCTATATATTGTTCATATTATGTGATGGGTTTATCTATGGGAATTTATTTAAATATTTGATTGGGTTATTATGGTCCTTTATTCATCATTATAACGGAAAATTTTTAAGTCCAACATAATAAATCATAGGTTCATTTCTATTTTTAGTGTTATTATGGTTCTTTATTCATCATTATAATGGAAAAAAATTAAGTCCAACTGAATACATCTTAGGTTTATTTCAGTTTTGAGTGTATCTTGCTTTTACCCCATTGTTCTATGTGCCTTCAATGCCTGGGTTCTTTTTGACTGATGTTTCAAAGGATTCATGAGAAATCTAATGTTCTGAACTTGTTTCATGTAGAAACATTTCAATATTACTAATTTGTGCTTGGTATGTAATGGGATTATGTGACTAGGGAAGCAATGAGTTAATTGGAGTAGATTGGACACTTTTAGTTTTAGAGGTACATGTGACAGTGATGATGGAGAATGATAACCAATTATTATGAAAATTGGATAATGAGATTCTGATGAGTAGCAACAGTAAGGCACAGTCAAAAAAAGATTTCTACTTCCCAACAGAATTCAAGGTGGATTCAGTGGCTGGATGAATGGACAAAAACATAGAGGATAGACCTCAGGATTTAGGATAATCACGATATAAACTATGTCTATTATAGGAACACATGTCATGTGAGACCCTGGTGTCGCGGCTAGGATTTCCATATTAATTTAAGTATCACACGACATGTCACAATTAAGGATCCAACAATAAACATTTCATAATCTTGAATTAATTTAATAATTCACATTGAGAATGTTTTTAGGTTTAGATCTTTTGAGAATTATGTCATAAATTATACATAAAATAGGAATATTACTTGTTGACCCTTCTACTCTATCCAATTTTTTCCATAACAATAAAACTCATTAAATTAAATAAGAATTATTTTTCTTCATTAAAATATTCTTGAATTCTTACATTATCGTAACCTTCCTTATACCCTTTGAAAAATATATTACAAACTTGGGATGATCATAAAAAATCTTATTAAGGGTTATAAATTAAGGAAATAAAACATTAGTCTATAAATACATAAAAATAAATGAAACCATACATTTCAATTATAAAACATAAGCTGTTTAAAATACCTCACAAAATAATAAGTTTTATGAATAACACATAGAAATCATAAATCATAAAGATAACTTGTGGAATCCATAACATACTTATATTGTAGCTTCCATTGCTACATATGGAGATACGTTTGGAATACTCATCAAAGTATTTTCCATAAATATATGAGGAGAAACATTAACGTTTAACTACATCTTATTACCCAATTCATTGGAGAGATATCTAGGGATCACTCACCCATGGTTTATCATGGAACCACCTGTATAAATAAGTAGTTTCCAAGAACCATAACATAATCATAACACATAAAATATGCATAACCGGAAGATACTATTTTCACACTGTAATCACAATACATCATTTCAAGATATTGAAATAATAAATTCTTTCTCAAAACCATTTTCAATACCAATATATGTTAAAAGGGTATATAGTGTATATTTTTCATTTTAAAGGACAACAGATTCTTAAGGAATCCAAATATCAAAAAATACTCATGGCGGTATAAAAGTTGTTGTCCCCACGTACGTTAAAAAGAAACAAACCTTTTATTCTTTAGTAAAACACTTCATTGAAAAATTATTCCCTTTTAATAAAATGAAACATCAAAGGGTTTTATAGACCATATAAAAGAAACTCGGGAATAAATCAAAAATATTCCTCAATGAAAGGAGACTGAGACGAAGTCCCTTACCTTGAGTCAGACTTGTCACGTAAGTTCCTTGTTCTAACTGATTAATAAAATTAAGTAAATTTTTAATTGATTCACAATATTTTTGAAGTTTATTATTCCTTTTATATCACTTATTATCTCATTATAAACATTACATGATTATTTAGGTCAATATCAGTCGTTTTGTCGATATTTGGTACTTGAGTGAAAATTGAACTTATTCTAATTATAAATTGTCTACGGGGTCAAAATTATTTTATCTCCATAATTATGTTTATGATTTATATATCATATGTATCGTATATATCAAGTATATATATGTATTTCTAATAGTACATAACTCTACAGGATAAGAAATTAAATGCAGCGTTCATGGAGATGGTAGGTCGTACGTATGCACGAACGATCCTTTAATTTATTTTTTGTATTTAAACAAATTAAAACTAAATGATACATAGGTATATTATAATTCAACTATAATATCATTTATATGTTCATTAATAACATCCTTTATATGTTGTATGTGTGGGATTAACAAGTCATATCACATTAAGGGGAAGTTAGTCTGCACTTCCTCAAATGAAATTATCGTATTTACACATTATAGAAATCATAAATGTATGATTTAAAAAAAATAATAGCGAAAAAAAATTATCATATATATCATATATAATAAAGTTAGGTGGTAGAGAAAAATCAAACAATCATTGTTTCATGAGGTAGTAATTCTCCCTATATAGAAACATTATGTTCGTATCAATTAGATAGAGGTGTGTGGAAGTGTAGTTCAAATACTCATCATAAAAAAATACACGTATATTTAAGCTACATGTGTTGTTATAAAATAATTAAATAAATAGTGTTTAGGGGGTTAGAGAATGATAATAAACACTACTAAAAAATGGGAAAGGGAAGCGCTACACTTTTATCATTGCTAAAAAATGCTGATACAGGGGGATTTTATCAGAGCTAAAAAAAGTGCATATATAGGGGGGCCTTCATCAGCGCTAAAAAATGTGCTGATAAAGACCCCCCTTTATCAGCACCTTTTTTAGTGCTCATGAAGGGGACCCCTAGATCAACACTTTTTTTAGGAGTGCTTATAAAGGGGGAATTTATCAGCGCTTCTTCCTAACTGTGATAAATTATATGTTTCAAAAAGAATCATGAAAAATAAATTATTATTATATATGTATATTTGTATTGATATAAATGTAATACATATTTTTAAAATATGTTTTTGATATGTATAAATAGACTATTACATTTAATATATAAGAAATTTAGTGAAAATTGATTTAAAATATTTATAAAATATTATTAATTAATAATTCAATAATTATTATTGATGAAAAATTATTTAATATTAATTTGAATAAACAAAAAATAAAAAAAATTAGTAAAAGATCTAAAATAAGTAGAAAATGTAACTCAAACTTCAAATGACAATTTTTTTTGATCTGGGTGTCTGTTTGAGCTCTACAGCATATAAAATCAAAGCCTGCGATGATATCTACATGCAAGTAATTGATGCAAAGCTCCTGTCACATTTTTCGAGGCCAAAAAACCCAGAAGGCCTCCAAAATTGAGTTTTTAGTCGGGATACTCCGATTGTTTAACATTCAAACACATATGACTTCTGATCCGAATTTCCGTTAGGACTGTACCATATATCATATCGAATATTGTTTCATTTTCTTCGATTTGACTGGTTGTAGAGTTGAAACAGGCTTCTAGATTATATGTTATGGTCGTTTTAACATTCTATGGTTGTTCAAATGCATATATATATATATATGTATCTATTCGTAAATATATATGTGTCTGTGAGTGTGTGTGTGTTTGTGTGTCAGTGTATGTGTATGTGTGTTGTGTATATGTATGTATGTATTTATTTATTTATTTATAAACGTACATAAAAAACATATTTTTTCATAAATGTATTTAAAACTAATCTTATAAGTATATATTAATATACAAATAAATATACAGATAAAAAATATAACTAAAAAATATATAAAAATAAAATTAAAAATATATATTAATATACGAATGAATATATATATACTAATATATGAATAAATATATTTATATTAATACTAATCTATATCAATATAGGAATAAATATAACTATATATATATAAATAGTTATATCATTAAATAGAGGAAAAAAATTAAATGGCTTAGTGGTAAAGCTGCAGCCGTGAACGGGGGGAGGTCACGGGTTCGAGTTCGGGTGGAAGCAAAGGGATGCGCGGGAGAGTGTGAGGGGGGAGGGGGGGTCCACCTAGCGCTGATTAAGGGTGGGGTCAAGCACTATTAAAAGCACTCCATGCATTATATAATTCTTTTTTATTTTTTTTAATTTTTTTGACTTTTATTAGTGCTTTTTAAAATCCCTGATAAAGGCCCCTTTTATCAGCTCTAAAAAAAGTACTGATAAATGGGTCTTTTATCAGCTCTTTTTTTAGCCCTCAAAAAAAGGAACTTTATCAGATCTTTTTTGATCGCTGATAAAAGGGACGCCCCTATATCAGCACTGAGATTTACAATAATTTTTTAGTGCTATTGAAGTCCTTTTTGAGCAATGATAAAGCACGTTTTTGTAGTAGTGAGAATAAAATAACTTGAGAGAAGACATTACCTTTAAATCGGGTAACTGCCTTTGATTTGAGCCAGAAGGATTTCTTGAATTGATTCTGCCTATGGTAATGATTCTAGGAGGAATATAGGGATTTTTGGAGCTTATTTTAGATGATTTTGGATGAGACCAAGGGCTTGAGAGGTGTGATTAAATTGGTAGAGGGGACTCCCTTTTATAAGTGGGAGGAGGGGCACTTTAGGAAAGTTTGAATGTATTATTTTATTATAAAATGATTTTATGTTTCAAATAGTCCTAAAGTAATTTATTTCAAATATAATATGAATTGGGGACGAAAATATCTCATCCAATAGGTTTTATACAAGTCTAGGTCATAAATTTAACCTTATCTTTTATCTTTACCCCTTAGTTATCTAATTTGACTCTTACCATGTCTTCTATTATATTCATACTCTATGGTTAATATAGTTACTATAAAATGACAGTAGAACCTCAAGTGGTTCATTAATGACATTTTAAACATTATCTAAGTCATTTTTCCAAATCTTATATTTATAGGACTATTAAATCATTTAGTAAAAATGTATTTGTTTAAAAAACTCATTTATGTGAATTTAGATACTATTCATATCACGACTTTGAAAAAATCCATTATAACTTTATTATTTTGAAAAACCTTAATTAATTCAAATATAAAAAGTAATAATAATCCATAAAATTTTTCTATGACATAAAAAGTTTCAAAATAAATTTATTTAAATATTTATAGTCTCATTTATTGAAATCATTCATTAATTAGGTAATCACTACATCACCATTGTGTCATAAATAAATTTATTAATTTAATATCTAAAATTTTTAAATAATCTTCCATGATGTAGAAATATATTTAGCTTTCTAATGACTATTTTTTAGAGGAAAAGATAACATATATAATCCCATATAAAAAATTGTTTTACTAAAAGATACATGTTTTGGTTATATTTTCCTTAACTTTAAATTAAAAGAAATTAAATGTCATTTTTACACAGAAGTGGCTCCATTGGGTTCTAAAATTGACCCAATGATGCCTGTGGATGGAAATTTCTCTTAAAATTGTATTGGGACATGTTTTAGGGTAATTTAATTTTATTATAATATTAGTTTTTACCTTTAATTACAAGATTTACTTTTTAATCAGGGTAAATAAAATATTCACTAAAATTACTATTCATAATGTATAAAAATAAAAATCACCTATTTACACACTTTTTACTTTCTGATTCAATATATAGAATCCATTTATCAAAATTCAAAACACATAAATTTAATAAAATTAATTTAAAATTAATTCTCGTTGTCAAAATCAAAAGTGTGTTTTTAAGAAGTAAAAACTACCAAAAGATTGACATGTGTTTATGTATAATTTCAAATTGATATTACTTCCAATGGCTAAAACTAGATTAAATAATAAAAATATAATCCAATTACACTTTAAAACCAATTAGCAGGATAATCTAACTATATAAATAAATTTTAGGAAAAGACAGTTTTGAATTAAAATTCATTATTTTTCACTATTCATTAAAAAAATGAACTTTAACAGAAAAATACCAATTTTTTCCAAAGTAAATTATGATGTCTAAATTACATAGAAGATTTCTGATTTTTTAAATAGAACATATCAATGTAAAAAAACTATATTTAAAAATGGTTCTCCATCAAAAGGCGGTAAACTGACCTTTTAAAATTATTATAGTATTTGATGATTAAAACTGAATTCATTCTTATTTTCAGCTCCTAAATTTTATTGGATAAATGTAAAACCATTTAAAAAACATTTTTATTTGTAATATAGTTATTTTTATTCATTCCTTCCGATACAATGACTTGGCATTAACTACAATTTAATATAATAATATTATATATTTTTCAGTAAAACTCATCATTGTGTGCAACATAAGATTTCAGAGAAACCCATTGTTACATTCGGGTAATCCATCGAACATAGCATTTCATTTAAAGAAACACGAATATTTAATTCCCAAATATTAATAAATATGGAAATTTAATATTCTTGTTTTACCTGGGATGTTACTTCCTTCCCCCCTTATGGAAAATTTTTCATCGCAATATTATTCATATATCAAATAAATGGTGGTATTTATCCCTCATACCATTTTAAAATTCCCATGTTTCCACCTTCAACCATATGGGTTTTTCACAAAATAATTACCAGATGGATTACCTTATTCCTTAACACTTTCTCTCTATGATCGAAAATCTAGACTGGTTGTTCCTCATAAGAAAGATTCACTTCCAATTGAACTATCTCTATACTCAAAACAAGAGATGCATCCGACATATACTTTCTCAAAATTGAAACATGAAAAACATTGTGTACTTGGGATAAACTTGGAGTTAAATCCAATCTATAGGCAACTGATCCATCCTTCTCCAATATTTTATAGGGTTCAATGAACCTCAGACTATGCTTTCCCTTTCTACCAAAATGCATCACACTTTTCTGTGGAGAAACATTGCGAAACATATGATCACCCATCTCAAAAGAAATATCATTCCTCTAGTTATCAACATAAAAATTCTACTTTCTCTAAGATGTTCTCATGTGATTCTAAATCAAATTGACCTTTTCAGGTATCTCTTCAACCAATTATGGTCCTATCCACTTCCTTTCACCTACTTCATCCCAAAAAGCTTCAGTTTTACATTGCTTTCCATATAATGCTTCAAATGGTTTCATCTACATACTAGAATAAAAATCATTATTATAAGAAAACCCAACCAAAGAAAGAAGTTGGTCCCAAATTTCCTTGTAATCAATTGAACAATCATGTATCATATCTTCCATGGTCCGAATTGTTCATTCTAACTGCCCATCTGATGCCAGAAGAAAAGTTTTACTAAAATTTAATTTAGTACCCAATGACTTCTAAAGGCCATTGAAAAAGATAGAAGTGAACCTGAGATCACGATCAAAAAAAATGGTGAGCGAAACTCCATGTAAATTGAATATCTCTTAAATATAAAATCAAGAAAGTTGATCTAGAGACAGAGTATTTCAAATTGAAAGAAAATGAGCCTATTTATTCAATCGATCAATAATAACCCAAATTTCGTTATTACCTCAAGATGTCTTTGGTAATCCCAGTATGAAATACAAGGACACATTTACCAATTTATACATTGGCACTAGAAAAATTTGAAGCATACCTTTCGGTAACTATCATTTTTCGTTTACCTGTTGACAAATTAAACACTTCGCTATAAATTCAATAATATCTCTTTTAATTCCATCTCACCAATAATACTCTCGATGTTCTAGGTACATCTTAGTACTTCTAGTATGAACTGAAAATAGAGAACTATGAGCTTCACATAATAACTCTTTCTTCAAATTTGAATCACAAGGCACACACAACCTCTTTAAGAACCTCAAAACTAAGTTTTATCAATGTTAAATTCATGTAACTGACCATTCTAAACCAATTATATATTTTTTTTTCAACTCACAATCTTCTTTCTTTTCTTTCTCAATTCTATCTGATAGAGATGATTTCACTGCCACATGAAACAAAATAAAGGAATTCTCTACACCAACAAATTCTAATATAAAATTCATCCAATAAAAAACCAAAGGATATCGTTCCAAATGTAGCATGGATAATATAGCATTACTCTTTTGACTCAAAACGTCTTCCACTTTATTTCCCATTCTTGTATGGTAATAGATCATGTAATCGTAGTACATGATTAATTATATCCATCTCCTCTGTCACATGATTAATTCATTCTGAGTGAATATATACATCAAACGTTTGTGATTAGTATATATTTCACACTTTACTCCATAAAAATGTTGCCTCTATATTTTTGAATAAAAAACAAAAATATCAAATTCCAAATCATGTGTAGGCTAATTTAACTCATGAGGTTTCAATTGACATGAAACATAAGAAATTACATCATTATTCTGCATTCGGGCAAAAAAATTCCCTTTCAACAAAGCATAGCTATAGATAACAAACTCACCATTTTTTTAATGTAATTCCAATATAGAATCTCTCACTAGTCTTATTTTCAATTCCTAAAAATAGTCATCGCATTATTTTGTCGAGATAAATTTAACACCTTTTCAAGTTAAATTATTTTGTGGGCTAGATAACAGTGCAAAATGATCAAAAATCCTTTCGTAATAGACTACCAAACCAAGAAAACAAAAGATCTCTATGATATTTGTACGTATTGGATACTATTTAATAACTTTTTTAGAAGAGTCAGCAGTTATGCCATCTTGAGAAACATAATGACCAAGAAATAAAATTTGTTGCCACCAAAACTCACACTTGCTGAATTTCCCATATAATTTATTTTCCTTTAAGGTTTGAAATACAACCCTTAAATGGTTTTCATGTTCCTATTTAATTTTAGAATATACCAAAATATCATCTATAAACACAACCAAAATTTATCACCTAAATCAAATGAGTCATCAATAAAAAAACTATTAAATTCTGATTCAAACCATCTCAGGTTGCTGATCTGGAAGGTCATTTCCATTTTCATGCCTTCCTATCATAGCTTCCTTATTTCCTATATGAAGAAAATTATGAAAACCGACATATCTTAGACAGAACAACATGGTAATATTCAAATGCTATATCATTTCAATCTTACCATAACGTAAAAATAATTTATGGATATTTATTTAACTATATCATAACTCCTAAAGATGTCTAAACCGACCTATGATGTCAATTATAATGCCCCAACCGTTAACATTACATAATCTTGAATTAAATTAATAATTCACATTGAGGATATTTTTAGGTTTATATAATTAGAGAATTAAGTCGTAACTTATACGTAATAATTGTAATATTACATGTAGACACTTCTACTTTATCCAGATTTTCCACAATAATAAAACACCTTAAATAAAATAAGAATTATTTTCTCGATAAAAATCTTCTTAAATTCTTCTATTATATTAACCTTATTTATACCCTATGAAAATCATTTCAAAAACTTTATAAGAGCATAAAAAGCTTAGTATGGGTTAAAAATAAGTAAAGAAAACATTAGTCCATCAATATATAAAAATCCATGAAATCATAATTTTCAATCATTAAACATGAACTCTTTAATATACCTCACAAAATAATAATATTTAGAAATAACACATAGAAATAATAAATCATAAATGTAACTTGTGGAATCCACAACAAACTTACATTGTATCTTTCACATCTATATAGGGATTTGCATTTGGAATGACCCTCATAGTATATTCCCTAAATATCTTAGAAGAAACATTTACATACTTTTTATGCAAGTCCCATGTTTTCCCTGAGGTCAAAAATCTATTATCTCTAGAATGATATTCTTATTAAGAAACATTAACATCTACCTATGTCATGATCCATGGGATCAAATCAAACAATCAACATTTCCTGAGGCAGTAATTTTCCGTACACCGAAACAATATGTTCGTATCTACTAGATGGATGTGTGTAGAAGTGTAGTTAGAATCCACCTCAAAAAACATCCTAGTATATTTATTATATTGGTTTTTTTATTAAATAATGTAATAAATAGAGTTTATGGGGTTGTAGAGTGAAAATAAAAGAAAAGAACAAGAGAAAAGATGTCACCTCTAAATCGGGTAACATCCATTGATTTTAGCCAAAAGGATTTCTTGAATTTCCTTATGTCAAAGTTAAGGCTTATAAGAGGAATACCTGGATTATAGAAACATATTTGGGCAGATTTTGGATGAGAAAAGGGGCTTAAGAGGTGTGATTAAATGGGTAGAGGTGATTCCTTTTTATAAGAGGGAGGAGGGGAACTTTAGGAAAGTTTGAAAGTATTATTTTATTATAACATTATTTTTCAGTTTCAAATGGTTCCAAAGTAATTTATTTCAAATATAAGATGATTTTAGGTTTAAAAAATATAATCCAATAGGTTTTAGACAAGTCTATATCACAAATTTAACCTTTTCTTTTATCTTTAAACCTTATTTAACTAATTTGACCCTTATAATGTCTTCTTGCATATTTATAAAATATGGTTATATTATTACTATAAAAAGAAAATCAAATCTCAGGTGGTTCATTAATGAAATTTACAACATTATCTAAGTTATTTGGTGTAATATTAGATTTTTTGGACTATTAAATAATTAAATAAAAAAGTATTTTTTTAAACTCATTTACGTCAATTTATATTCTATTCATATCATGACTTTGAAAAAATCTATAACAACTTGATTATTTTGAACAACCTTAATTAATTCAAATATAACAAGTAAAAATCATCCATAAATTATTTAATGACATAAAAAGTTTCAAATAATTTTTTTTAATATTTAAATTCTATTTTATTTAAATCATTGATTAATAAGGTAATCAATATATTTCCATTATGTCATAAATAAATAAATGTATTTAATCTCAAAAAATTATATATAATATTCCATGTTGTAGGAAATAATTTTTTATTTATAATTACTATTTATAGTCAAAAGGATAACTTATATGACCTCATATAAAAGTTGTTTTACTAAAATATACATGTTTAGGTTATATTTTCCTTAACTTTAAATTAAAAGTAATTAAACATCATTTTCACACACAAGTGGCTTCATGGGGTCCTAAAATAGACCCAAGGATGCCCATGTTCAGAAATATTTCATCTAATAGGAATATGACATGTGTTAGGGTAATTTAATATTCTTATAATATTATTTTTTACCCTTATTTAGCAGATTTACACTTTAACCATGCTAAATAAAATATTTACTAGAGTTACAATTCATAATGTCTAAAAATAAATGGCACCTATTTACAAAATTTGGACATCCTAATTCCAAATATGGAATCCATTTTTTAAAATTAAAAACAAAAAAATTTTATGAATTAATTTAAAATTAATTCTCATTGTCAAAACCAAAAGCATGTTTTTACGAAGTAAAAATTACCAAAAGATTAACATGTTTTTATGTCCAATTTTAAAGTGAAAATTTTTCAATTGAACAAAATTGGATTAAATTATAAAAATATAGTCCAATTAAACTTTAAAAACTAATTAAAGAACAATATAACTACATAAATAAATTTTATGAAATGGTAGTTTTGAATGAAAATGCAATATTTTTCACTATTCATTAAAAAATGAACTTTATCATAAAAATACCAAAATTTCATACAATGTAAATTTTAAAGTCCAAATTCTATAAAATAAGTTTATTTTGTCAAATTGAACATATAAAATTGACAAAAACTAGATTTATAAAGGGTTCACAATCAAATGGTAGTCAACTGGCCTTTTAAAATTTATAGAGTATTTGATGCATAAAATTGGATTCAATCTTATTTTGAGACTCTAAATTTTATTGGATAAATGTAAAAACATTTAACAAACATGTTTAATAATAATATTGTTAGTTCTATTCATTCCCACCAATAGAATGGTTAGACGTTAACTTCCATTTAAAATAATAATATTATATTATTATTTTTTCAGTATGACTCAACATTGTGTGCAACATATGATTTTGGAGAAACACATTGTTGCGTGTCAGGCACACCGTCTAATATAGCATCCCTTTTAAAGTAAAATTAATAAGTAATTCAAAAATATTAATAAATATGAAAATTTTATATTAGTTATTTACCTGGGATGTTACATAACCCCTATCACATTACATGTGAACCAACCTGGAAGCTCAACATGTACCTATGAGCGGGCACTAACAAGGACATAAGTTCACCGACACATACAGGTCGTGTACTCCAACATAAACATTTCCATTGAAGGTGTACATGGGAATATCCATGTACATGGACATGGTCAGATGTAAATAGGTACATACACACCCTGTACTTTTACACAAACATGGGAACATGCCATGAAGGACGAGCATGGACCGGTGCTAAAGGGACATGTTTTTTACTCTTAGTACACACCGTTTACATCATTCAAGAAGGATTAGATCCCTTGCCCTCATCAACATGGAAAGGTTTCATTATGGGTCATTCCCTATATCCATTTTAAAGGATTAATATAAAAAAGTGCCCTACACATAGGATAGTGATACCTTTAGAATTAATTCTTTAATAGAGTTGTTCGAATCCTTCCCTAAGGATCGATGTGAGATTATCCATAACCATATTTCCCATGGTAGATTTCTTAGTATTGTCATGGCCAAAACTACATGGTAAATAATCCTCTAATTAATGGGTTATTCCTGATTAAGTGGTTGGTATACCCCATCGAATTTGCTTTGATTTTCATCTATGTATCATTATCTTCAGTCATCTAGTGTATCCTTCTTATGGTGGGAACCGATTTTCAGTACATCTCAGACGGATTCCCTTAGTTCTTTTTTACTCGTTGAGTGTGTTCTCCTAGACGAGTGCTATGTGCATCCTTCAATAATGATTCCTAGACTGAAATTAATATTGTGACTTTATCATGAGACTTTGTGTCCTTATTGAGTATATGTATACATTCTTGTTATATGTGTTGTAGAAATATACATGTGTAGATATAACTATTATTTTTTTTGTTATATGCTTAGTTTAGTTTTTGGTGTCCAACTACGTATTGTCATACTCACCCCTGCATGGTATTTTATCACATGTGTCATGTATCGTGCAGATGATCGCCATTCTGATCGAGTCATAAATAGACTAATACCAGGTGGTTTTTAGTGAGTCAAAGATAACAACATGTGTTCATGTGGTTATATTGACAGTGGTCCCCATCTTTAATTTAATGTTGTACATGTTTCCATGCACTTTTTTAGAGGATGTATATTTCCATGTATAGATTCTATTAATATTTTTCGAACTTATATTGTGGTATTTCAATGTATGAAAGCATGATTTATTAGTTTTTTATATTTCATAATTTTATGGTCCTCGAGATGTGTGTGTGTTTGTTGGAACTTAGGATAAGGCCTCCCATGTTAGTGATATTCCTACTCGGTGCTAGTCATCAGCCCCTGGCCTATTAGAGATGAGATTCAGGAGTCATGTAATAGCCCCATTAGAATAGTTCATGATAGTGGGGTATCTGAGTAGTTGGTTATACCTTAAGACCACAGTCTGTGATATTTTTTTGGAATAATGGTGTTAAGTGTTTATAGTTAATCATTTAGGCCAGGGAATCTAGTGTTGTTGTGGTGGCTGACGTATTCATGAACCAGGACCCAAATTACATGTCTTTTTATCCAGTACATGTGGAAACTAGTTGTGGGAAAAATAATTGTACATGAATCATATATGAATGGTTTTTTGTTTCCATATACTTCTGGAGTCAGCTCTATAGATATACTCATTGACCATGTCACATCTTGTTTATTTCAGGATACCTCCAAAACATATTCCATCATGGATTCAAAATATAGATCATGAGGATGACCCCCTTAGTGATGAATCATCTAAACAGAAGAATTTTCCTAAGATGTTACCTCCAGTTGGTCCACTAGTTATACAACCACTTATGGAGTAGTATATGGTACCTACAGTTCCAGTAGATGAGGTTCATATGATGATCACATTTCACTAGATTCAGCAACAGTGACCCCTTGGGTTCTGAGGATAGTCCAATCCACAGGCGTTTGAGGACTACCTCAAGGTGGTGACATGAGTTATCTATATTTTCCAGACACAGGTACATCAAATGGTTATTCTGGTAGTGAGTCTTCTCAATGGCTCTATAGGAAAACAATGGTATAACATGATGCGTTTTTGAGAAAATTTTCATAGAGGTGTCAACTAATGCTATTTTGAGGGATGTATGAATCCAAGATCATCTTTAGCTCCACTATGGAAGTACAATAGTTTTTTAGTTTTCTTCAAGCATCACCAACCACTCCAAGTACATGATGGATATGGTTTATGATCGGTTATTTCAGTCTCAAAACATCGAGAAAGGAATTCAAAGATACATTCAAAATATTTTTATACCTTTAATAATTCCTATGTATTTTGGGGTTCTAGATCATTATAGAGTAGTAAAAATATTCATGTATTAGTAGAAACAAATTTTGGTTGTCGGTAGTGGACACACATGGGGAGAGACATTGGTAGCATGGAGTCGACATCTATCTCATAAGCTTGGAATTTGACACATTTTAGATGAACAACCCAAGATAAATGTTTTGTGGATTAGGTCTCATATGGTGGGTATATTCATCACAAGGAGAGGTATTTACACTCATTTTTCCAACCATATGGGCAGCTGGGACATATTGGATGGACCGCTGAGGAAAAGGTAGTGGTAAGAGCATACCAGTCCATAGGGTGGTAAACATCAAATAGGATATGGGAGAGTAGTTGTAGGTGTTATATGGTTTGAATTATTACAAAACAATACCCCTAATTGGTTTGTGATATTCTTAGAGTGCCATAAAAAAGGGGTGGGGACAGCTGTAGGCGGTTGAGGCATATGACCCAGAGGCTCAATGTATGATATGAGGTATAATATTTGTGTTTTCTACCTTATATGTAGTGTATATAGTCAAAGGTTTTGGTCACTATCTATTTTCACATATCTATTTGAATACATAGATGTTCTAGTTGAGCCATTGACTCGACCATTATGGTTGGAGATTCTAAAATGAGGTGACTTAGTGATTACACACTTTTACTTACATTATGTTCTAACGATTAAAGGAAAGAGTTTCATTTGGGATATATTTATAGAATTGATGATTCCTTATGAATTCATCTTAGGTAAGGACTAATTATATAAATTTCATGGAAAGATAGACTAATTTAGTCGAAGAGTACTATCTTTCCATAGCGATGGGACCAGGTTTTCAATTTTCGGTGTAAAGGAAACAAAAGGAGCAAAGAATATATTCATTTATAAGTGAGTGTATCTTATTAACAATCAATTGGATAACATAACCCATGGTGAAAAAGATTTTGTGAATTTTCAGTTTTCTTCAACATCGACAGAGTATGAGAAAATATTTCTTGAGGATGTTCCAAGACTACCTCCCCAACAAGATATGGATTTTAGCATTGATCTACACCTTAGGGAAACCTTGGTATTTGTTCTAGCATATTGTATTCCTACGACAGAGCTTCACAAGCTAAGTTTGTAGTAAGATGAATTTTAGTGGAAGATCACTATGATACCATGTTTTTCACCCTATGAATCCCCATATTGTTTGACCATGAAGGAATATCGGACTTTACGGTTATATATAGATTAATGTCACCTAAACGAGGTGGAAATAAAGAACAGGTATCCAATATTGAGGATTGATAACCTCTTTGATAAACTGATAGGGTTGTGATGGTTCTCTGAGATTTACATCAGATCCAGAAATCACTAGTTGTGATTATGGGATGAGGTTATACTAAATACTTCATTCAAATGTTTCTAAGATCAATATTTGTACATGGTGATTCTCTTTGGTGTCAATAATGGTCCAATAGCATTCATGGAACTCATGAACCTGACATTTCATCCTTACATAGACTAGTTCTGGGTGGTATACATCAATGATATCCTAGTGTACTTAGTATCTGAGGATGAGAACATTAGACACTTGAGGATGGTTCTGGAAATAATCTAAGAGCACCAGATTTAAGGGAAGAACTCTAAGTTCAAATTTTGGATTCAATAGTTTCACATTATTGGACATGTTAATTTAGCAGATGGTGTATAAATAGATTTTGTGAAGGTTGTGTTAGTGTTTCCATGAAATCCACTAAAAGTAATGATGGAGGTTCACATATTCATTGGGTTTATAGGATACTATTAGAGATTCATATCATATTTCTTCATTGTATCATCTCCCTTGATTTCATTTACCCAAACAATAGAATTCTCTCTTACGAATAGAAATGTGCATTCAGGCTTTCCAAGAGTTTAGATAGAAATATGAGGTCACTCCCATATTTAGATTTCTAGATGTGGGTGTTGAGTATGTAGTGTTCTTTGATATTTCAGGAACTAGGCTTGTTTGTATTTTGATACAGAGAAAGGTGATGATTTCTTATGGCTCACGTTAGTTGAGTCTACACGAGCTAAACTCTATGACACATGGCCTTGAGTTATCAGTGGTATAGTTCACACTAACGATCTGCAGACACTACCTAATGGGAATGTGGTTTGTCTCTTATTATAATCACAAGAGTATCATGTATATATTCTTTAATTTGGATTTTTACTTGATATAGAGATGATGTATATGGGTCCTCCAAGTTTATGTCTTTAATATTATCTATACTCTTAGGAATGGAAATGTGGTAGAATTAGATATCTTTCACAGTTCTTGAGTGGTGCATCAGATTAGTTGGCCACGTTGTAGTTATCCTTTTTTAATGGGGATGGATCAGATTACTAAATTCGATGGTTATTACCCCAATACTTTTATATCTAGTCAGGGAGGAATAAATTGGGGATTATGATAATGATACCCTACGCACTCAGATATAAAATGGAAATGATTCTAATATATTTTCTAAAGGTGGGAATAATTTCATTCTTTTTAGAGGACCCATGATTTTACATGAATAGTTATTGGTGGAGTTTCTTTGATTATTTCATAAATATAATTTTTTGGTACATCTAGGTGGGAAAGACATATGTGACCTTTAACATCAGTGTTTGTGGCCAGGTATGAGGAAGGTAGTTGCATAGTTTTTCTATCGATACAATACTTGTCAGCTGTTGAAGGATGAGACCCATGTTGCAGGGGGTTTAGCGCAACCCCTTGATGTTCGATAGTGGAAGTGGTATTAGATATCCATGGGAATTATTACGTGTTTATGGCATATGTCGAGGGGACATGATGTTATATATGTAATCATAGACCAACCCACCAAGTCATCCCACTTCCTAGTTATTTGAGAGTAGAGTTTAGTAGATTGATAGGTAAACCTATACGTCTTAGAGGTATTTCGACTCCATAGAGTTCCCTCTATGATCATTTCTGATCATAATTCTCAATTCACATCTCAGTTATGGAATGTATTTTAGGATGATTTTGGTAATCTACTGTATTTGACCAAGGATTCCCCTCCCCATAATGGAGGCTAGACTGAACGGACCATTCAGACTTGGGGGACTTGTTGTGGGATATCATGTTGGACTTTTTCCATATTGGGGAGGATCACCTACTCTTGGGGGAGTTTTCATACAAGAAAGATACCATTACACTATTAGTATGGAACTAATCAAGGCATTGTATGGGTTACACTACAGGTCACCACTTTGCTGGACTGACTTAGGAGAGTAAGAACTTATGGGCCCCAATTGACAGTGTTATAATACATAAAATGTTATGATTATCCTTGAGAAAAGGATAAATAAAAAAAGTCATCATAATTCATAGTTTTATAGATGAAAGAGGCATTTGGATATTGAGGAGGGATACCATCTGTTCCTATGAGTTCAACCTCGATGTGTATTGTGGAGATTTGGTCTGGGAGGAAAGATATATAAAATATTCATTGGATATTTCCAGGTACAATATAGAGTTTGAGAGGTGAATACCACTCATCTCTACCTCTACAGTTACAGTGGGTACACGACGTCTTGCACATGTCACAGGTGAGGAGGTATATGTATGAACTATCACAGATTATTAATTATAGAGAACTATACATCGATGATGGTTCTAGATTTTTGAGTGCCTAGTATAGATAAATGGTCTTTAATAGAGTCTCATTCAAGGGAATATAATTCTTTTAGTGTGGTTAAATTGGAAGCCTAATAATATTTAGGAGAGAACTTGCGAGACAGAGACCGAGATATGAGATCAGTACCCACATAATTTTTTATAGAAACTTATTTAGGATTTTTAGGACATAAATACCCATAGTTGGGGAGATGGTATAAAATTTAATTTTCCATGTATTAATTTTGTAAATTTTATGGATTATTTTTTAGGACCGGAATTGAGTCATATTGTGATTTTGAGGCCTAGTATACCAAGAATAAGTGTTTTAAATATGTTAAATAACACATGTGCGTAGTTCTCCTAAAAATGAGGAATAACTTCTAAACAAAGGAACAAATCTGATATATGACGTCTTCATTGAGTACCAAATAGTTTTTTAGTATTCATGATATAAACATGGAACTTTTCGGGCGTTCGGGCTGATTTTTGGTCATGGGCAGTTGTTAAAAATTAAATATATTTTTTATTTATTTATGTTAATTACCCATAATAATAATAATTATATAATTAATGGATTATGATATATTCTCAAAATTAAATTCATAACCTTGGAACCATTAGAGAACTGCTGGAGAGAGCATTGGAGGATCCCTCTCAGATGAAGGAAACTCAGATCGAAGATCGACAACCGGTGTGCAGTAGTATCCAAAGATCGCGCTAATGACAATGATGCAGCTTCGTTCTTTTTCAAAGATCAATCTAAACCAAGGTAGGACATTTGTTTTTTCTGGATTCAATCATTATTATTTATTTCTAGGATGAGTGTGAATCAATCAACTAACATATTAATTCACATATTGGTAGAATTTTGGGAAGGGTTCATTTTCAATGATCTATTAGGATAATTGATTATGTTATTATGGTTATTCATTTTCAAATATAGTGAAAAAATATTGATTCCAATTGAACTTTGATTAGGATCTTTAATTTTTTTAATGTTTGTTGGTTTTATAATATTTTACTATATACGTTCATCAATGAGGTTATGTTTGATCGGTGGTTCGACAAATTCATGGGAAATCGAATGTTGTGCAACTGTTTCATTGCATAATGATAAAATATTATAGATCTTCAATTAGGATTTTGTGGGTATCATGTGATAATGATAGGGATATATGAATTAAATCATATTTGAGATTTTTAGTAGATCAGTATGTTTGGTGGTTATGCTGATGAATGATAACTAATTCTCGTGCGAATCAGATGACCGGATTCTAGTGAGCAGCAATGATGAGGCTCAATTGAAGTATATATGTGCTTACCAACATGATTCATAGTGGATTAAGGTGCCATAGGTATGGAAGAAACTATAGGGGATGAACCCTAAAGTTGTGGAAAATATCTATATACACATAGTGAATTTCAAGAGCTCATGCCATGTGGGACCCTGGAATGGTGGCAAGGGTTTCCATAAGGAGTTAACTATAACACGACATGTGAATCCTATCACAGAACTTATAAAACAAATTTGTATCTTAGTGTGTACCTTAGAGGGTACACAAACATTGTCATAAGTACACAGGTGTAGACACTCTATGTACTCTGGCACAGACATGTACAAACTAGTTGTAGGTTAAAATTTCCCTATATATGAAAACAGTTATAAGTACATGTGCATGGAAACACCATATAATTTGACATGGAAACGGGAATAGGTTTTGATACACGAGTAGTACTCAATTCCATTGGGACACACCATATAATCTCTTCAAGAATTATTAGAGCCCTTGTCTTCTTTAGCATGGAAATGTTTTGTTAGTGTGTGTTCCCTATATCAATTAGATGAGGGATAGTATGGAATCTCATCCTACATATAGTATAGTGACACCTTAGGTAGGACTTCTTGTATATAGTTTTTTGAATACTTCCACGAGGCCCAGAGTGAGATCCTCTGGCATCATCTATCTCTACCAGGAGTTCTTGGTATCATTGCGACCAACACTACATAAGGCACTAATCCTATACACATAGGGTTATTATAGATTGATTTGTTGGTATACCCCATGGACATATATGTTAAATTTATATGTGTATACACTACTAGAAATTTAAGCTATTTCCACAGACCAATAGCCATGGTTTTATAGGCCCGTGGCTATAGCTTGTTTATAGCCACGATTGAGTGATCGGGCATGGATAAAATCTTCCATCACTATTTTTTTCTCTAAAATTCGTCAGTCTCCTCCTCCCTCCTCCCCAATACACTCTGTGTGCGACCCTCAGATATCCTATGGCGCCCTCTTCCCCAATAATCTATGACCTTCATGGTGGAACCCTCCTCCCCGATACCCCATGCGCGCAACCCTCCATAATCGAATGTTCCTATCACGACCTCTCCTCTCCCCGATCCTCCTCCACTGACAATGCCCCTCATGACGACGACCCTTGCTATGGTGCACCTCGATGCCACCAAACGTGGCAACCCCACTGGGATCTCTAATCTCTGATCCTCCTCCCCCGATGCTACCACCAAATCTGGTACACCTCATATCTCCTTGACGATGCTCCTCCTAGGTGGCCTCCCCACCTCCTCAAACACAGCCAACCCCATCCCAGTGATCCTCCTCCTATTTTTTATGAACAATTCTGGGTTCATTATTTTTTTATCAGTAATTCATAGCTATGTTGTATCAAATCTTCACAATTTTTTTTTGACATTTCATGAAATTCCACCTTCAATATCTATTTCACAACAAGTTATTCTTAAATTGAAGTAGCAATTTTTTGTATTTACTTTAATTAGCATGTTATTTTGTGTTTGGTTTTTTCTAAAACTTTTTTTATCAATGTAAATCAATATTTAAAAGATATAGTGGGTTTAAAAAGTGTTACAAATGTTTTTCTCTCTTGGAATAAATGTTTTATAATGGTTTTCTAAATTTTAATTAAAGGTTTTAAATGAAAAGTGTTTGTGGGAATGCCTATATGGATTGTTTTAAAACAATTTATATAAAAAAGGTATTTGAAACAATTTGGGTGTTGCTATGATTTTAAAGGATTTTTTGAAATTGAATTGGTTTAATAGATTTTAAAATGACTTGGATTAAAAGGTTGTTGGTTTTACAAATGATTTTAAGTGTGGTTTCACATAGAATAGGTATAAAGAAGGTGATAAAGTCGGTTTTTAAATGGTTTAAATGACTTGGAATTGCTAGTTCATTTCTGAAAAGGCATATTTTCACTTTATATAAGATATTTTTATAATGAGTATCAAACCATTGATTATTCCCACTGTTTTTATTATGCCAGATTTGAATTATGGCTCTCGAGGAGGGATGTTGTATTCTATTTAGGATATGGATGAAGTGAAAGGAGTTATTTCTTATGTGGGAGTTAGATTTTGATGTGAGATGATATTTATTTAAAATAATTTTTTATCTATTATTGTGATTCTTTTGATTTTACACCTCCACTAAATTGATTTATCAAAGAAACATAGGTAAATAATGGAAGGTGTTGCAGCATGTGATGCTAGATTAGTGTATGTTATCTATATAGTGCACTAAGAGATTAGCACCCTACCAAGGGTCTATTTTATATGTGGAGATATCTAAAAGGGGAAGTTGAATGGGATGATATGATTTCACATAGGGTCCCAATCAGTAATATGATGAACTTGGTCTAGTATCACCCATTCTAAATCCTAACAAGTTTCCTATAATGTCTATAATTCATGAATATTGATTGGAGGATCTCATTCAATGCCTTATTTTTATCCCTACTATTACATCAATTATTTCTTATTATGAATTTTCCGTTAATATCATGGTGCATGTTATGTTTCTACATTCCATTTCATTTATGGTTTTTCTTTATATTCAAACAGAATTACCAAATATTTTTAGAAGTATAGTATTAAATAAAAGAATGATTTTTGATTTGAAGGTGTGGTTTGGAGATATGTATTTGGAAAAAAGGGAAAAGGGTTATTTCTCTTTTAATGGATTTGAAACTCTTTTTTCTTTAGTTTGTAATCATTTCCTTTTAAAATGAAAATGGAAATTGTTTTATAAAATAATTTATGATATGTTACACTTTTTCTTCACACCCTCTGGTAAAAAACTTGTTCAGAACTTATATTTTAAACTATCACTAATAAAGTTTCTTTTCAAAGGAATTATGCAAAATCCTTAGTGAAATCCTACTAGGAAAGTTTGGTTCACACTATGCATACACCAATGGGTGTATGAAAATTTCATTTTTACTTTCCAGAGCCCAGGTTATGTTCTTTTAACTTGGTTAATGTTCGAGTTGGTCTGGTGATATATGGTGTAGGATTGTATGAGGGATAGTGGGTCATAATGAATTAGTAAGTAGTGATCCAGGTTTGGTCATATTTTTGGATGTTTATATATAATCTTTGTTGCAACAGATATTTATTTTAGTGTATTATATACTTGGGATTATTCTTATTACTTTATTATGTGATGATGTGATGATGTGATTTATGACCTTTTATTATTTCTAAAATATTATACTATTTTTGATTGTTTCATTTATATTAAAACTATTTATTGTTTGAATGAGTGACCGATGTATAGATGAGTGATGTCGGATTTATGGGTGGATTCCTTGATGTGGTTATTCATATTCAGAGGGTGAAACCATTAATAATGGTTATAGTTTGATACCCTGACACTTTTCACCATCCAACAACAATCAGAGACATTCTTTGGGCTTTGTGGAAATCCGGGTTTGGTGACATGTTAGGTTGATCTGGGCCCGTTCATTACAAAATGGTATTAGAGGATCCCCTTATTATTTGGATTGTGTATTAGTATAAAGAAGATATGATCATCATTGAGACTCAATTGGTAGGTCACGAGTAGTTTATTGATCCCCACATTTCATAACAATACTTGGGTTTCCATGGGTAGTTGTTATTTCAATCTTTGATTTGGATTCCAGTTTTAATTATTTTGATAACGATTATTAGATCACCATTGAGTTATATCAGATACTATGGGGGATTTCGTTTAGATTTGGGATAAATGTAGGAAGGAACCAAAGTATCATCATCGTCACACATGGTTTGAAAAAAAAAATGGAGCCTATATGTGTGATCTCAAAAAAACATTATATGCTATTATATGATTGGTGTATGGTCACCAAAACCAAGTGGCCACGTCATGCATAACATTTCATAAATTTTAGATTTATTTTGTAAAACTATTTTTATTTCTAATGGATCCTAAGGAAATTAACACCCTGGGAGATTGATCAAAGGAATTTTTAGTGATTTTTTGGTGTTATTGTAATGGATTTTGTATGTTGTTCCACGTTATGGTTTACATATGTTTGGTGCGTCAATTTTTTTGTACAAAAGTACATTTATTGAAATTTTTTTACTCCAAAACCGGTTTTGGGGGATTATTTTTATGTATTTTGAATATCATGTAACATGTTTTCTAGAGTAGTAAGGTTTGAAAAGAAATTATAAAAAGATTTAAAATGAAAATATATTTCATGATGTGTTTTAATTTAAATCCTTTTCTGTGATTAATTTGAAAAAGGTACTCATGGATGTTTTGGATTAAAAAAACAGGTTTTATGATTTATTTTTACTTTAACACAATGTTTTGAAAGTGTTTGATAACATTATATAGTTTGAGAAATGATTTAAATCAAAATTGGGGTTTAGGAAATTTGTTGGTCTTATGATGAAATTCATGAGGTGTTTTGAAAATAGGGGAGAACGTTATTATGTTTCAGTGAGATTTTATTTTAAATAAGTTCATGATTATCAAATCTGGTGTTAATATTTTTTAAAACTCTATACTTGGGAAGTTATAGTTTTACCTTATGAAATGGGTTTTGTATTTTTTAAGGAAGTTATATTATTTTCAATTTTCTTTTGTTTTTGAAATGAGTTGTCATAATTCTTTTTAAAATGTGGGGATTTTTAAGAAAGATATTTTTTGGCAGGTGGGGGTGAAAGGGGTGTGGGGAAGGGGGTGCTGGTGTAGGGGAAGGGGGGTTGCTAGTGCAAGGGTAGGGGTGATAGTGCAGGGGAAGGGGGTGCTAGTGTAGGGGGGTGCCGGTGTAGGGGTGGTGGTGCAAGGGGGGATGGGGGTGTGCCTGTGTGGTGGTGTTGGGGAAGGGGGACGGGGGTGAAATGGGTAGGGGACGGGTGTGTTAGGGGTAGGTGGGGGTGAAAGGGGGGAGGGGTGTGATATGGGGGTGCTGGTGTAGGGGGGTGGGGTAGGGGGTGCTGGTGTAGGGGGTGTGTTCGGGGGTAGGGGGTGTAAGGGGGTGTGCAAGGGGGAGGGGGAAGGGGGTGTGCCGAGGGGAGGGGGCAGGGGTGAAGGGGGTGAAGGGGAGGGGGAAGGGTGCAAGTGGGGTGTAAGGGGTTGAGGGGATGGAGGTAGGAGGGAGGGGGTGTCTAGGTGGGGGCATGGAAGTTATATAGGGTTGAAACCTTTTGATTAACTCAAACTAGCTTAATACAACACTTTATAATAGTGGGAACAAATAGAATACACAGATCAATTTGATCAAACTAAAACCATTTTATCTATCTAATTATTATAGATAAATAATAACCATGTGTCTATGATCCTAGTTCAATTATCAGGATGTTGTTACCATGCATTATAATCCACGCCATGTAAACTATTCATTGAGCTATTAGTGGGATCTAACAGCCACACTATTTCAACCATGACCTCACCTTCCATGAAACACCATTGCGCATAACACATAATAACCATGTGCACGCACAATTCATTCCCACAATGAATGCTATAATTTACCACACCTATAAAAATGAGCACCGCCATTATTTTATGCATGGTAAACTACTTAGGATTAGCTACTCACATGCCTAAATCTGAGTCTCAAATAAATAGAGTCATAGGTTGTATGTATCATAGAAATTTATATGATGTTTACATAGTTTCTCATGATGTGTGACCCTTCTTGGACACTTGGGAATGCCCCCATTTAGAACTGGCATGGTAATCCTTGTGAAATTACATGGCATTTACATGTGGAACACATAGTATCTTATCTTCCCAGGGGTATGCCTGTGTACTCCAATCAATTCTTGTATATTATCGCATATTCTTGTGCACTCTATGTATATAGATTGTCTACACATGTACAGATACATGACATACCCCCTATGGTAAAATTAATTTCTATCCACATGGTGTAATTATTAAACATGCATGCAGTCTTAAATTGACTCTTATATTTGGTGATATTTTTTTCATGAATTCAAATTGAATTTTTTTGTAAGTTTTATTCTTACTCATGTTTAATACACTTTCATTGAAAGAGTATGTTCCAAAAATTTATGTTTTCAATATATTAAGTATAATCAATATTCATGTGGGGATTTGATCCTGCATACAGGGTGACAGGGTGGAATAACAATCGATTTTGGAGAAATACACCGTCATGAATGATTATAGAAACGATATCTTTTCAAGAAGTGGGTAATTTTATTTTGTTTCAGTTAATATTTTGTTTTATCTGTATTAAATATGAGTTGGGCTTCATTTTTTAGACAGCATGTACCATTATTGAGCAGTGGATGGTAGATTTAATTTGATCAGTGGATAGTTTTTTAGACCATTAGAACATGTATTTTTTTGAGTAGTGGGTCCTTTATTAGAGCGTTGGATTATCACCGTGTGAATGCACGTGCGAGGACAACTGAAAGGGGGGTCTTTACAGGGGGGCTGTCTGTAGGGGGTTGTGAAAGGGGGGGAGTAGAGGGGGGGCATTGCATGGGGGAAGGGGTGCTTCATGGGGGTCATGTCTAGGGGGTCTGTCCGGGGGGGTCCTATTTAGGGGGGTCTGTCCAGTGGGTGTCTACAGGGGGTGGTCTATCTAGGATATGTATAGGGGGGAGTAGAGTGAGGGCTTTTCATGGTGTAAGGGGTTATGTAGGGGGGGTACAGTCCTTGGGTGCTCTGTCCAGGGGGTGTCTAGGGGTTGGGGGATTCAAACCACTCTATGAAAACATCATTGGTCACATATTCAGCCTTCAGCCATAATAAAAGATGTATAACAACAAATCTTTACCTTGTATCATATTTTGTTCACTCTCTATAATCAAACACTTTCTCAATCACAAAACTCTTCCCTTTTGTAGTCCACTCCGAATTATCTTAATCCATGTGAACAATGACATGATTCATGCATAGCATGGACTTATTAATCGATAATGGCTTGATCAACATCTCTATTAGATTAACCTGTGGAACAATTTTCTATATGGTGTACTAGTTCTTCTCTAGTACATTCTAAATAAAATTCAGTTGAATGATGATGTGCTTTGACATGAATTCTATCAGGAGACCACCCTACTATGCTTTGATAACAAGTTGATTATGAGTAATTGGTCGAGAAAAAAAGCAAGGGTTATTTTACTATGCATATGATGAAGAAAATGGGAAATGTGGTTAGAAACAGTAAAAATAATAGTGATTCGTAGACATGGTGTCACATGAGGCTGATGGTCATCTTTACCCACTTGGAATACTCAGGAAAATATCCATAACATTTGAAAAAAGAACGATTCAAGTGTATTTTTTTTGAACAATCCAACTTGTTTTCCTCGATAAATTTGGTAGACAAGAAAATATTACCTTGAAATTCTCTAAAACACAAGATGCAATTAATATTGAAATTTTACTCTTAACATGATCTAATATCATAAAAGTATAAAGACAATTAAATTTTAAACTTCCCTTTTCAACTTAATACTTCAAATAAATATTAATGAGAGTGATTTAGAGTCAAGTTACTATCCAAAATATGTAGATAAAACTATGAGTCCTCTAGAATACAAATTCATAAATTATATCATACCTCTTCACACATGACAATGCATCATAATATTCAATTAAATAGTTAGAAATTAATCTTCTTGTGAGTGTATAACCAGAATGATTAAAATAAGTATCTTTTTTGTGTTTTTTAGAGGAACTAGCTTCATTTCAATGCTTCAATTACTGGAGCCAAATCTTTTTGTTTTTCATTTTTGTAACAAAAATCCTTACCAACGATCATTCTCCAATTTGTTTCCATTCTTCAATTTTATAACTGGTGGTAAACTTCTTTCATTCTTTATTTTCAAGATATGCATATCTTTATCTAGGGCTTATTGACCTTTGAAAAACACTTGCAAGAAATGAATGTTTTTAATGACTCGCATTTTCATAATTAGTATTTATTTATCTTACACAATATTTGGACAATATAGAAAATTATTCACACCTCTATTTCCTCATTGGGTAAGGATTTGGATCAAGATAGAATCAACAAATTACCTTAGAATATTACAACTAAGATCCTATTACTATTTCCAATCTGGGATGCAGTAAGTATGAGAATCTTGTCTAGCATGTGGAGGTACAGAAGGAAAACCATTCCAGACATTGAGTTTTATGATTTTCATTGATTTCTTCGCAAGTTTTCCCTTATATTTTGTATTATTGTTGAGAGTTGTTGCACTTTGAGGCATATAATTGCTGTGTACATCTTCGTAAAAGGTTTTTAGGATTTATAATTTTAAGGATCCTTCATCTTGATCGTGTTGAGGTATCGAAGCAAGCATCAGAATCTAAAATTCCCAACTTCCCTCTGCTGAAGCGTTTGACATTAAAAATTTTTTTGGGTCTCACATGTGTTGAAATTTCTTTTCTTAAGCTTCAATATGTTCATTTGGGAGGATTTTTGTAGACGTTAATTTCATAGGCACCACCATCCTTGGTGCCATTCACATCAATTGGATGAACAAAATAGATTATAAATGTCCTAGCAGGTTGCTCATGTTTTTCAGTAGTTTACCGAAATTGCATGTTCCTTACATTCATCACTACATTTTAATGGTATCCATTCTATTTTAAGTACATAAAGACATCTATTGTTGTTATAAGTTTTCCAAATTTCACACTATTCCTTTCTTTTTGCTACTTTCTTATTGCTTGTTTTTAGGAAGTGGCAGTATACCCGAACAACTGCCTTCACCTAAGACATCTCACTATGCTAATCAACATGGAAAGGCGAGAAGATAGATCGACAACTCTTTTCATCTTCCTGAGTTTAGCAAACCTATGACAGTTAGAGATAAAGGTGTGTTCTTAATTGAAAAACCTAAAATAAGAATCATTTTGGATATTTTTTTGGATTTATTCACAATTCAAGAAAAAAATAATAAATAAAATACCATAAGGTATAACAGCCAGTGTTTTGAAAAAACAGACTGGACTATATAGTTTAACTGGTGGGGACCTCAGCCAAGTCTATGTAGTGAATCCATTCTTGTCGTTCGGTTGGGATAGAATTCCATGAACTACCTTGACTGGATAGCTAACTTCCAAAGGCTATGAGGGGTAGGGCTGTCCAGGAGGGGGGGACTGTCTAGGGGGATGGGGGCTGTACTGGGGGTGTCCATGAGGGATGGGGGGTTGTCCAGAGGGGGTCTGTCCGGGGGGGGGGGGTCTATCCAGGAAGGAGGGGTCTGTTCTGGGGGGGGTGTCCAAGAGGGGGGTCCAGGAGGGGGGGGGGGAGGACTGTCCAGGGGGGATGAGGGTGTCTGAGAGGGATGGGTGATATCCAGGAGAGATCTGTTAGGTTGGGGGTGTACAGGAGTTATGTAGTGTTGTTCAGGGGGGAGGGGCATGGGGTATGTTAGGGAGGGGGTTTCCAGGAGAGATGGGGGCTGTCCAGGAGGGATGGGGGCTGTCTAGGGGGGTCTGTCAAGGAGGGGGTATCTCCGGGAAGGAGGGGGTCTTATTGAATATTTACATTGAAAATGAGTAATTTACAATGTCGTTTCTGAGTATTTAATGTCTTGGGGGGATGGGGGTTATCCAAGGGGGTGTCTAGGAGGGATGGGGGCTGTCTAGGGGGGTCTGTCGGGGGGGGGGGGGTGCTGTCCAGGAAGGAGGGGGATATCCTGGGGGGTGTCTAAGAGGGAGGAATGTCCAGGGGGGATGGGGGTGTCCATGAGGGATGAGGGGTTGTCCAGGGGGATCTGTCAGGGGGCTATTCCGAGGAGTGTACAGGAGGGATGGGGGCTATCCAAGGGGAGGGGGAGGGGGTCTATCAGGGAGGGGGTGTCCTGGAGGTATGTGGGGTTGTCCATGGGGGAGGGGCAGGGGGTCTGTCTGGAGAGGAGGTGGGGGTGTATTATTGAATATTTCCTTTGAAACCCCGTAATTTACAATGTAGTTTCTGATTATTTAACATTATCTAATGAGGAATAGAGTTATGGGAATCTGATGTTGATTTTGTTTCTTTTTAGGTACTTCAATGAGAATATCCAGATTGAGTGAAAAATATAAGAGGGTGGTTGGCTCATTAAAAAGAATAAAACCACATCATATAATCACAGGGGAGTAATTAATTTGGTTTTTACTTATTTAGAATGATTTATTCATGATTCCACATATTGGAACCCTTTTAAAATTCTTGATTTTAGGATGTTATTATTGTCGAGTGTTTGTGCTTAAAATGTTGAATACTTTTCATGTTGATGTTATTGAACTGAATCTGTTTATGATGTTTATTGAAAATATTATTGCTTATATAAAAACATACTGAGTGTTGAGTTTTAATGTATGATGATATTTATTGTGAAATTTATATTTCATGATTTTTTTGTATAAAATATGTTAAATATTCATTAACGAGGGAAGAGTGGTAATATAAAAAATGTTTTCATGGTGATTTTAATGTTAAATGTTCACTGTATTTGTCTCTTATCATGATGAAAATAGTTTCCCTACATTATGTTCTGTGTGTTTGACTTAAAATAATTTTTTGTTTTCAATGAATTAATGCATGTGCACACTGAAAATAATTTTTGACCAGTTGATTTATTGGAACATGTATTTTGGGGTTTCACTGTATTTTATAGGGGTTTCCTTCAGTAGGTGTCTGGGAGGGGTGTCCTGGAGGGGGGGGGTGTCCAGGGGGTTTCTAGGAGGGATGTGGGGCTATCTAGGGGGTGTCTAAGAGGGATGTGGGGCTGTCCAGGGGGGTGGTCCTGCCCCTGGGGGATCTTGTCCAAAAGGGAGGGTGTGTCCTAGAGGGGGGGGCTGTCTAGGGTATGGGGGGTTGTTCAGTGGGGAGGGGGGCTATCCAGGAGGCAGGTTCTACTTAGGAGGGTGTGGGTGTCCATATGGGAGGGGGTGTCTAGATGGGAGGGGGTCGTGAGTTGTCTTGGGGGGATTTGCAGGGGGTGCAAGGGGGTTTTCCAAAGGGGTGGGCTACTGTAGGGGTGGGGGCTACTGTAGGGGGGTTCTAGGGGGTGTTCAATGGGGAAAAGGGGGTACCTAGGGGGTTTCCAGAAGGGTGGTGAAAGTGGGAATGGGTGTGCAGGGGGTGTCCATGAGGGAGGGGGTGTCCGGGGGTGTCAAGGGGCATGGGGGTGTTCAAGGTGGTTGTGAAGGGCGTCCATGGGGGGCTACTGCAGGGGTGGGGGTGCCAGGGGATCTCTAGGGGGTGTGGGATAATGTAGTGGGGGTGTGCAAGGGGGATATTCAAGGGGGGTGTGGGTGTTCAAGGGGGGAAAGGGGGTGTCCAGGGGGTGAAAGAGGGGGTGTCCAGGATAGTTGTGCAAGGGGGAATGGGTGTGCATGTGGGGTGTCCAGGAGGGAGGGGGTGTCCGGGGGAATGGGGTGTAGGGGGGTGTTTAAGGGGGCTATTCAGGGGTGCATGGGGGCTGACCCGGGGGTGGTCTCTTATAGGGGTGGGGCTCAAGGGGGTTGTCCAGGGGGTGTGGACTACTGCATGGGGGTGCAAGGGGGATGTTTAGGTGGGGGTACTATAGGGGGTGCTAGGGGTTTTGAATGGGGGTCATGGGGGTTGTCTAGGAGAGAAAGGGGTGTCTAGGAGTGTGTTTCAAGGGGGAATGGGTGTGAAGGGGGGTGTCCAGTAGGGCGGGGGTGTTCGGGGGGGGGGGGGGAAGTCGGGGGCATGGGGGTGCAAGGGGGCTGTCCATGGGGGCAAGGGGCAGTCGAGGGGGCCAAGGGGGTTATCCAAGGGGGTGTAAGGGGGATATGCATGGTGGGGCATGGGGGTGCAGGGGGGTGCAAGGGGGTAGTCCATGGGGTGTAGGGGGTGTAAGGGGGATGTCAAGAGGGGTGCAAGGGGGATGTCCAAGGTGAGTCATGGGGGTGCAGGGGGGTGTCCAGGGGTGAATGGGGGTGTAGGGGGGTGTAAGGGCACTGTCCAGGGGGTGCAAGTGGGATGTCCAGGGTAGGGAATGGGGGTGCATGGGGGTGAAAGGGGATATCTAGGTGTATATCTACTTAGGCTAAAGCCTCCCATGTTAGTGATATGACTACTAGGTGCTAGTCACTAGCCCCTGGCCTATTGGAAATTTTCTTAGGTAGTAGTTAAATGGGTCCCATTAGGATGGGTAGTGACAATCAGTTTTGTTCATTTTCCCTACCTCGTTTTTAACTATTTTTGTGTAAAAATATACTTCAAACTTTTTAACCAGAATATATCTGACCCTTTACTCAATATAAATGTTCCCCAAAAATTTTTAATTAAAAAATCATAACCACTAATTCTAGAACATTCGTAGGATAAATTAACTCATGAGGTTTAATTTTTCCTGAAGAATAAGCAATTACCTAAAAATGTGCCTTAGTATACAACCAATTCCCTTCAATGAAGCATCATTGTAGATACAAAATTCAATATTTATAGAGGTTATTGAAAAAATAAGATCAATCACTGATTTTAATTTAATATCCTAAAAAATAATCACATTCTTTTGTCTTGATGAACTTAAATTGTTTTCAAGTTAACATAGTCAAAGGGCTAGAAAAATAACAAAATTTTTAAACAAGACATTGGTAGTAACCCATTAAAATATATATATATATATATATGTGAATGTTTTTTGGTCTGGACCAATCTTTAACAATTTTAGTTTTATCATGGTCAACAGTAATTCCATATTAATAAATAATGTAACTATGGGAAGAAATTTTTGTCCAGAGAAATTTACAATTACTAAATTTTAAATACAGTTTCTTTTATTTTAAGGATTAAATACAAATAATTTGGTTTCTTTCATGTTCCACCTAAATTTATAATATGTGAAAATATCATCAAATGAAAAAACCACAAACATGTCCATGAACTCATGAAATACTCTATTCATAAGGTCTATAATTACAACAAGTTAATTAGACAACCCAAAGGGAATAACTACATAATCGTAATAAATATATCTAGTCTAAAATGAAGTCTTCAGAATTTCATCCTCATTCAACATCATCTAATGGTACTCAAAACTAAAATCAATATTCGAAAAATTCGGATCTCCCAAGAATTAATAAAAAAACATCAACATGAGTAAAAGGATACTTATTCTTAATAGTGATGTTATTGAAGGCTCTATAATCCATGAAATGAATCACTAAACCAACTTCCTTTTAAACAAAAAAATTGGATCACCCAATGGTGAAGTGCTAGGATGAACTAAACCATTATCTAGAAACTAATGTAATTTATTTTTCAATTATAAAAGTTATAATTGATCCATTTCATATGGTTTTTTTAAATAAGAATAGAATCTTTCACTATTTATATAGTAAATTTAACTTACCTATAATGAATAACACTAGGAAATTCATTTGGAAATAAATCCCAAAATTCATTCACTCCTGAGACATCACTAATATAAAAAATATATATCTTTTAAACAATATGAGATACATAACTTTCACTATCTTCTATAATAAATTTCTCAGCTTATTCATATGTTATCAATGGTATGGAATAATTGAATTAAATATTATTTTCTATTTAATTTATCATAACATGATAAACTGAAATCCATTCCATACTGAAATTGATATATAAATTTATTATGGGTCATTCAATAAGATTTTCATTAAATACGATTCCAATAGTGAAAATATGATGATTCCTATTAAGCTTGGGCCCTTTTATACTTACACCTAATGTTTTCATCAAAAGTTATAGTATACATTAAAAAGATGGTATTTTAATTTTTCTTGAAAATTTCTTAGAATAGAAAGAATAAAAAGATCTAGAGTCAAACATGGTATTGATTATTTTGAATACAAAAGTTACATACCTTTTAGAATATCATTTTATTTCCTAACATCAACCATAAGAGTAGAAAAATATTTTTCCAAACCTTTCTTATTTTAGTCTTAATTATTTCCCACATTAGTGACTAACTTTGGACACACATTAGCATAATGAACCAAATCATTGAAACTGAAGCATCTTATCATAGACTTTTCATTATTCATCAACTCATTTTCTTTATTATAATGAGCTATATATCCATGCTTTCCACAACGCTAATACTTATAAGATTTTATATTAAATTCTCTAAAATTAGTTTTACCACACATATCATATTATGGTTTCATAATTTTATAACCTCTATAATTATTTTTTGTATTCATTCCCATTTCATACCATCTGGACCTTTTTTGCTCTTTTTATTTCAAGGACAATAATTGTCATGAAACTCCATCTCAATTTTCCCCGCATAAAAAACTACATTTTCATAAACATTAAGTTTTTATGTGGCTAAATCTATCTATAACTGATGATTTAATCCTGAGTAAAATATTTTAGCACTATTATCAATGTTCTAAAATACCATCACATACTTATACAATCTTGTAAAAATGGATTCATACATGGGTACAAAATCTATGTTTTTTTTCAAAATTATCGGGATGGTTTTTCCATCTAGGATAATAAAAACATAGAAAATTTTTTTTTGAAGGAAAATATTTTTAAATTTTTCTCATTCAGGGAATCGATGTCTAGTTTCTATATGGTATTCTTAACCAGAGACCACCGTCAAATAGCTTCACCTTCAAAATGATAAATAAAGAGAGTTACCTTTTGACATTCTGAACATCCCATGACATCAAGTATCTTTTCCATGAAACTGATCCTTCCACCGTCGCTCTCTCACTATGACTGGCTCCTCCTCTATGGATCTAGGGTTTTCATGTGCTCGGTGGGTTGGCAGTTGATCTCTTCTGCTGTAGTGATGCTTCGCGGTCCTCTCTCGGGCAGTGAGATTCTCTCAGGCGTCAGTGGTGGATGGTTCTGGTCCACGGGTGTAAGACCAGTCTTTGTGACGACATACTCTCCGGAGCACCCATGGATCAGATCTCGGCAGCTGTCTGTTGTATGCTGGGGTTTTATTCACGTTTGAGGGCCGCGCTCACGTGGCGGCGGCTCTTCTGCCTCCTCCCAAGTGAGTTCGCTGGGATTTCCCTATGGTTGACGCGGTTGGTTTGTCTGGTAGCGGCGTGTTCATTCGTTCCTTAGGTGTTTTATGTGTTTTTTGTTGTGTTTTGTGGATGGATCTGGTGGTTTTGTTCCGAGGGTTTCTACCTCGCTGATACCCATGACGAGGGTTTCTGCCTCATTGAAATCAGTGAAGGGTTCCACCGGTGGTGATGTGCTGTTTCTCATCACCGGCGCGGGTTATTGCGTGATGATGGGCGTCGGTGAAGCTCACCAGTGTTTTGGTGTTGGGATGATATCTGAATAGTGTAGATCCATTGTTGTTTGACAACGTCGATGGATGAAGATGGTCGGGTTCTCTCTCCGGGGACAGGCTGTTTTATTGGTGAAGTTTCCCAGGGACGACCACGATGGTCGCTGGTGATGACAATGACGGGAGACGGTGCATCTCACCGATGTTCTAGTGAATGTGTGGCGCATGACAGTGGTTTGATTTGCGCGTGGGCTGTTAGATTGACGTGTGGTGCGCAACGCGAGGTATGTCATTTCTGTCGCGGAATTTGTTGACAAGCTTGATACGATCGTGGGCCCGTGATGGTGATACGGGTTCAAAGATCGAGGCGGCTGGCGGTGACCTAATTTTGAAATTTGAAATGTGTTTTTCATCTAGATGTGTAGAAGTGGTTTAAGGGATATATGGGTACCGGAAACTCCTTAAACCAGCTTCAGAAAATGAAAAAAATGATTTCCATGCATCATTGTGAAAAATAATCTATTCCAACTCCATCCATTTCAAGATTCTGATTTGGATTGATATTTTCCTCTTAGAGCCTTAATAATATATCTTCCATGATTCCCCTATATAATACCATTCATAACAGAAATAGTATAGACAAAACAACATGGAAATAATCAAAAGATATATCATTTTAACTTAAACATAAGTAAAATTCCTTCAAGGTAATTTTGTTAATATTATACTAACCTCTAAAATTTACCTAAGAATTTTATTTAATAACAATTATAATGAATCATCCATATAAATTACATAATATTGAGTTTTGAGTCAATAATTAATTCTATTACAACTGATAATCCTTTCAGGTTTAGAGTTTTAAAGAATTAGTTAATAACTCATACATTAAAAAACCATATAATAAAAAGTGGACACTCCTAATTAGTATCCATTTCTCCTATAATATAAAAATGATAAATATAGTATAATTTATTTTCATGAAAAATATTTATGAATTTCCACGTGAATTCTTTATTTCCCTTACCCATATTTAATTACAATAAAAAAAATTAAAAACAATTGGCTAAGCAAAAAAACCTTCTTTAAGGGATATAAAAATTATAAAATTGTCAGTACAATGAAAATAATAATATCCCATAACTAGTGAAAAAAATTTCTAACACATCGGTATGTTTAACATCGATTCTATATAACCGACGTGAAAAGCTGTAAAAATTGATTTAAAATGTCAGTTATAAAATAACTGACTTGATAAATTGATGAGAATCAATTTTTTACGGCTATTATTTTATAACTGACATAATCAAAATTGAGATTAGATTTATTGTGTTGATTATTTTATAACTGACATGATATATTGAATCTTGATGCTTTATCATGTCGGTTATTTTATAACCAACGTGATAAAGATAATCTCGACAATTTATCACGTCGTTTATCAAAAGAATCGATGTGATAAATTGTTTTCTACATTTGTTATTAAATAACCAACATTATTAACATTAATAAAATAGTTTACCATATCAGTTATTAAATAAACGATGTGCTAAAGATTTTAAATCATTTATCACACCCCATATTTAGTCATTTCATTTTCTTTGATCAGGCGACCTGTGAATCGTCTCTCTCACACGGAAAACCTAGAAATGATTCTTTGAAGTCGTTCCCTCCAGCCTTATTTTTTCAACATTATTATTAATATTTATTTTCATCAGATCTATTTGGTCAACTCACAACACACAATTAAGCGTCACACGGCCCAGTTTCAGTTTTTATTATCTACGATACCCTAAACTAATTTTTGGAGATGTTATTTTTCTTTGTTGTTGTTATCATGGTATGCTTCATAGGGTTCATTTATTGCATGATAAATTATTCTCTAGTTAAATAAACTTATTGAAGTAATATCATGCAAGTTTATGATTTTTGTGTGTTTTATCATGTGTGTGTGCACATACATGGGGTTTCCAAGGGGGTGGAGGCTATTCAAGTGGTTGGGGGTGTCCAGGGGGGTTGGGGGGGCTGTCCAGAGGGGGTCAGGGTGTCAAGAGGGTGGGGGTGTCCAAGGGGTGAGGGGGTCGTTCAAGGGGGTTGGGATGTCCAGGGGTGAGTGAGCTGTCCAAGGGGGTGGGGTTTCTAGGGGGTGGGGGTGTCCAGAGTGTTTTCTTGTTGTCCAAGGGGGCACTATCGAGAGGGGTGGGGTTGTCAAAGGGGGTGGTGGTGTCCAGGGGGTGTCCAAGGGGATGGGGGTGGTGTCTATGGGGGAGAGGGGTTGTCCAAGGGGGTAGGGCAGTCCAGGGGTACGGAGTTGGGGGGGTCCAGGGGTGAGTGGGATGTCCAAGGGGGTAGGGGTGTCTAGGGGGTGGGGGTGCCCATGGAGGTGGGGGGATTTTCGGAGGGATGGGGGCTGCCCGGGGGGGGGGGTGTCTAGAGGGTTGGATTGCTGTACAGGGGGTGGATGGGGGGGATTTCTAGTGGGGTGGGGGTACCCAAGGGGGTGGGGGTGTCCAGGGGGGTGTCTAATGGGGTGGGGATGGTTTCCAAGGGGTGAGGGGGCAGTCCAATGGGGTAGGGGTGTCCAGGGGTGTGGGGGTGTCATGGGGGTGAGTGGGTTATCCAAGGGGGTCAGGGTGTTTAGTGGGTGGGGGTGTCCATGGGGGGGGGGGGGTTGTCTAGAGTGATGGGGGGGATATCCAGGGGTGGGGGGCTATCTAGAGGGTCGGGGCTGTCCAGGGGGTGGTGTGTGGCTGTCCAGAGGCGTGGGGTTGTCCAAGGGGGTGGTGGTGGCCAGGGGGTGTCCAAGGGGGTGGGGGTTGTGTATAAGTGGTGAGGGGGATTTCCAATGGGGTAGGGATGTCCAAGGGGTGGGAGTGGTGTCGAGGAGGGTGATAGGGATGTCCAGGGGTGTAGGGGGTGGGGGTGGTGTCTAGGGGGTGGGGGTGTCCAGCGGGTGGGGTGGTGTCCAGGGAGCTAAGTGGGTTGTCCAAGGGGGCATGGGGTCTCTAGTGGGTGGGGGTGTCCAGGGGTGGGGAGGCTATCCAGAGGGGTTGTGGGGCTATCCAGGGAGTGAGGGGTTATCCAATAGGTGGTGGTGTCAAGGGGGTGTCCAAGGGGGTGGGGTTGGGGTCCTGGGGGGGGGTGGTGATAGTGCTTTCTCAGGGGGTTGGGGTGTCCAGGGGTGGGGGTGGTGTATAAGGGGTGATGTGGCTGTCCAGGGGGGTGTAGTGTCCAGGTGGTGTGGGGGTGTCCATGGGGTGTCCAATGGGATAAGGGTGTATAGGGGTGAGAGGACTTTCCAAGGGTAGGGGATTCCAGGGGTGGGGTGGTGTCGAGGGGGGTTAGGGTGCTATCCAGGGGTGTGGGGTGTCCATGGGGTTTCCAAGTGGGTAGGCGATGGAGGGTGGTGTTCAGGGGAAGTGGGGTGGGGGGGTTTCCAGGGGGTGGGGTGGTGTCCAGGGGGGTGAGTGGGTTGTGCAAGGGGGTAGGGGGTATCTAGGGAGTTGGAGTGTTCAGGGGGTTGGGGGTGTCCAGAGTTTTTCGGGGTGTTGTTTAGGGGGTGGGGTGTCCAGGGGATGCAACCTAACCATGTGCAGTGCCCGAGTTCTTTAAAGATGTATTTCTTACCATTTCCCTTATCTAATTTTAACACCAAAACACCACTTTCTCCCCTATTTGGAACAGGAAACCCTAGGAGTATCCTCATCCTCTTCTCCATGCCACTCATCTCTCTCTCCAATAGGAATATATTTGATGCGGATTTTATCCCCAACAATATATGATAAACAACCCTTTTGAATAGGAATAAAGAACCATATAATGGATATAGTTTCCATCAGAAGTTCCTATTTATCATCAAACCTATAGAAAATCATAGGTTCATTATGAATATGAAATGTTTCTTACATTACTTTTCAATTTATGTTGTATTTATATAAATAAATCCAATCCATTTCCATAATAAAATTAAATTCAATCTTAGAAAGAAAAAAAATATTTCCTAGAAACACATTCCAATAAAATTCATTCAAAAAATAATTATTGATATGATATGTAATCATCATTCCATGATAGGTTTTCACTGGTAATCCAATATCTAATCAAAGGGGTAAAAATTATATACACTTAGAAAATTATTTAGATATAAAAGAGTGGATATATCTAGATTCAAATAATATATTATAAGTTTTATAATAGATTGTAACTTTACCTTTCACCGCATCACTTTCATAACCCTCATCAAAAATAGTGATTGCATGAGTTTTACCATTGTCTCTTGGATTAAGAGGTAACTATCCCCAATCAATGCCATTAACCTTCAGATTTGAGAAATATTTAGAATAATTCCCATACTTCTTATATTTGAAACATTAGTGTTTTGGTGGTGAATTCTGTGGATATTTTTCTCTATTCATGTTGTTATCTAACATCATCCCATAATATTAGTATTTTATTTTTAGATGATATTTATTTTCATATTAAAAACATTTACAAGACCCCTTATGAAAATTTACACCATGTTTTCTTCCACGTATTTAGTATAAAAGAAATATCATCATCTTCTCTCCATGATTTTTTTAATTTCTTTGAATTACATATTTGTTTTCTTTTTAAAAATATGACATGTATAGGTAAATACAGTATATAGTTATATATTAATATCACATTGAATGGTTTCTTCATAAAATTTAAAGTCTCTTATAGATAATTCCTTTTATAGACATGGTTTTAGGCCACTTAATATTCGATCAACCATAATTTTTGGTTCAATGATAATAATAGATGTGTACCTTGTAAGTCTCATAATATTTTCCTCATAGGTACAAATAGATTCATTATCCTTAAGATTTATCTCATGGAATTCATTCTCCATTTTAATATGATGAATATGAGGACAATACTTATTGAAAATAATCTCTTAAACTCTTCCCATAACACGAAGTCAATTTATTCCTACTTCTTCATATTCTTGATAATATTGCACTATTTATGCACTTATCTTTTAAAATGATAGGCATTAAAAATTAGTTCTTCATTCTTCAAAAATTGGATAATGGAAAATATCTTTTCAACAATAGTGATCCATTTACCATTAATTAGTGGATCATTAGACCCACTAACATAATTTGTACATTTAATTATGAATAAATCAACATATCTTTATCCCCTCCAGTGATTGTTAGGGTGTTCAACGAGATTCATAGATTGAGAATGTTTCTTGATCATAATAATGATATTTTATATTCTATCTCCAAACACATTTGGTTTCTTAGAATCATAATCATTACATTACCCATCATATTTAGAATTAACACGATTCCTTTAAGTTCCATACATCAAAAAAATAATAAAGCATAGTGTTATGAACTATAATCTTAGTGGAAAACCACATAATCATGAAAATTAATTTATGGATATCCAAATCAAGACATCATTATTTTAATCTATGATACCTTAGGTTTAACTAAGGTCATCTGTGATCATTTCCAAAACATTAGGATATTATCAAATACATAGAATTTTCCCTCGGGTTCTTATCATATTTTTCTTATCCTAGTTTCCAAATGTGACTAAACCATTCTCAGATAGGAACTATAGTGAAACATACTTTTTTGTGCATAAATATTACATCATTTAAAATGAATATTCAATAAATAACATAATGGTCCATGAAATAATAATATAGTACTAGTATATTTGGAATCATGGATACATAAATTTCTAGTTCATAAGTGTACTATATCATCCCCCACAAAAATAATCATAACTTTCACCCTTCTTATATATTCCATACATATAAATTTTTTTATAACCTGGGGAAAGAAAACATAAGAAAATGGCGAGATTAGATGCTAAATAAGGGTAAGCAAGGGAGATATAAATGATAAATAGAGAATAACATTATCATAAGGGAATAATAATGTGAGTTTAAAATTTGAAATGCATAACATATATAACAAATACCACAATCTTTATTCATGACATAAAGAATGGAAGTTCGTATACATGAATCATAGAGAAGTCAAATAACATGAGCAATGAGAACACAACATTAGAATAAGATAAAATTTTGTGAAATAAACATTATAAAAGAAAATAATTTCTTTTGTAATTAAGGGACACATCCCATACTATTATAGTTAATTCGTTTAACTCCCCTGAACAAACTGAACCAGGTTTTCTATTCATTCAGGTCCTCTTTATCTCATGAGATATCTATCATTTCCTAATTCATTTTAGGGATATATAATTCTAGGACCACCCATTACATAATGAAAATCTTATAGATATTTTCTAAAATATCCTAAAACATTCACCATTTCATAACCAATGAAAAGAAAATGAGTTTCATAATTATTTCATCATGGATTACTCATGGAAACTATAAGTTTCATAAACATATTTTCATCATAATGGTAAACAATCTAGAGGGATAATATGGATCGTATAATTGTATTATATCCCTAGGGAATCTGAAATAAAATCAAATTTTGTCATCTTAGATGAAACAATTCCTTAAAATATCACATTAAACATTTCATAGGGAAAATTTCATCTAATATTTCAACTGAATTCTTTAAAATCAATGAATTTCCAAAATATTATGGAAAACATTTTATTTTCAAATATATAGTGAAACATTTAAAGTAATCTTCATTGTATTGAGTAGTAATGGGGGAAAGAAATTATGTTCATGTCATACAAGTTAAAAAATTAATTCCTTTCATAAATTTATAAATAAAGAAAAAAAGTAACACATCTTTGAAATAGAAAATAATATTCCTTTTAAATAATTAAGAAAAATGTATTTATGGGTAAAAAATAACGCTAAAAATTATATAATAAAATTAAATAATTCATGATTTTTTTTTGTGAAAACATTGACATGGAAGAACATTCATTTTTTCTAAAAAGATATATTAATGGTTTTTCCATAAAAACGTTATTTCAGTATCTTGATTTGTTTAAGGGAGAAAAATGAATGTAAAATATGTAGTATCTATAAATAAACCAATTAAATAATTTTTTTGAGTTTATGTAGAGGTATATAATTTTTTTTCATTATCTGATACATAATCACAAACTATCTAGATAAATAAATAGGTTGTAAGATAAAACCCATACATGTTTGGTAACATTTGAATCATAAACCCCATCAAATAAAAAAATAAAAAGAAAAATTCAATATCACTAAAATAAGGATGACCATGATATAAAATTTCATAAATAATTATATGAAACTCATAAATTTAGACTGGTTCATGATATAACATTTGTTCCAAAGTAGATAAATTTGGATGATAAAACCTCAAATTGAGTTCCACTTGATTAGAAAGAACTCTAACTTCTTGTATAATAATTTTAAATTTATTTTAATTATATAAAATAATAATATAAATACTTATAATATCTTATTTTATACATTTATAAAATTTTAACATCTATTTATTGTTAAATATTAAGAAAAATCCTTGTTTATGTGTGTTAACTGCTTCATTTATAAAGAGTATTTTAGTTTAATAGTTTCAATCCTTGATATTTGATCATTTTAATATCATATAAATAATTTTAAATATAATTTAAATATAATATACATTCAAATGTATATATATATAGTTATATATAAAAGATATAGATAGAAAAATTAATTATACCTTTCATGGAGATAGTTGGTAATGTGTATGCATGAACATTTATTTCAAAATTTTAGAGATGGAATGAAAGAAAGTTAAGTAAAAATTCACCTTTACTAAATAGTATTTATATCATATAAATCATGTATTTTAGTTAAATATGTAATTATTAGAATCTATGTAAAAATAAATGAAAAATAAATCGCATCGCTGTGTCAAGGTGGGAATCCACTCGTACGCATGAGAGAAGTTCTTGTTTTATAACTTATTAGAATATAATATGGTAGATGACATATTAAAATTACATAACTATATTGTTTTTATAGTTACAAAATATAACCTTTAAAAGAATAATAATAACCATCCCTAGAAAATGGCAATGGAAAATGAATTGTATCGATGGGTGGGGATGGTAAGTTGTATTTACGCACAAGCGAAACCTTAACATCTCATTTGATGTCAAATATGGGGGATAATAGAGATTTCATAATATTAATACCATTTAAATATATTTTGGATATTTATTTTATTGTTATATGATAATTAACATAGATTTAGTGGAGGTAAATAATAAGTAATAAAAAATAAAATGATTGGTTAAGGTGATTACCTCTTCATTGAAAGAACTCATTAAGATATCCTCTTAAGGATCTTAGGGTTGGTATTTTGGGAAGTCCATAAAATATATAATTTGGATAAAGAATTTTATATCATATTTTGGTAGTTTATTTTTGATCTAGATGGATCAATGTTCTGTAAGGTAGAGAATGAAATGATGTTATTTTTTTAAGGGAGGGAGATGAAATAATTTGAGTTTCTTAAATGATTAAAATATAATATTTTTCAAAAGAAAAATATTTCAAAATTAAAATGAGTTGAAATAAAAAGTTTCTATGGTTGAAATGAAATCATCCAATTAATATTATATTTGTTTTGGTTTCATTATAAACCTAATATTTATTATTAATCCCTTAGATAATTATTTATGAATCTCACTGTTGTAATGACTATTTTCACTATAAAGGGTTAAGAATGTTATCATAAATCAAAATTGAATCATAAAAAAGAAATGGATTATTTTTAAAACCATATTTTATTCATATGGCCAATTATAATATTTTTTTGAATTTTAAACAACTAAAAAAATACTATTTTTTATAAAATATCATTAACGACAATTTTGGAACTATTCATTTAATTTGACAAAACAATAAGACAATGATTTGATTAGAATATAATCATTTTACACATAAAAAAAGGTTAAATGTATCTAAAAAATAAATATCACTCTATAAATCACTCAGATTATATTTTTTTAATATTTTTAAAATCATATATTTTATTTTATTATTATTTGAATCAATATTATAATATTGTTAAATAAGAATTAAAGGTGATTATGTAATCATAAAAAATTAGAAATAAATTACCATCAGGAATAAAATTTTATTATACGTAAAATTATTATTATTATTCATTCATATAATTATTTCTTACCTATGTGAAAACATAATAAATATTTAAAATTAATGAAGTTACAATTTGTAGCTTTATTTTCTTTAAATATTATATAGGTAATTCTCATGGACAAGTATCTCTAAAAAATTAAATTTAGATAATATTGTAATTTTTTTTAATTCCATTCACGTAAAAAAAATTATATTAATAGTGTTGACCTTAACATAAAGTTAAAATATAGATTAACATAATTTATCTCTTACCGTGGTCATAAATTTTACCAAGTTTACTATTCATAGTACCTAAAAATAAATGGTACCTATTTAAAAAAATTGAACCTTATAATTCAAAATATGGACTCCATTTTTCAAATTAAATACCTATTAGTGGAAGAAATTAATTTTAAAAATAATTTCACAAAACAAGATGAAAAATATTTTTTATAAAAAATTAGTTTATAAGAAAAAGACTGAATTTATTCTTAACCCATACATAGTAAAATATTATATGAATGTTATAAAATTTAATTAAATATGTAATCTAGTCATTAAATTAAAATAATTTGAAAATATTAAATAATTAATTAATTAAGATAAAAATATATTGCGTTTAAAAAACATTTTTTAGACAAATATCTCTTTTATTTTCAAATGATTTATTTTTTTTACCTCTAAACAATTGATCTCCAAAAAATTTATTTTACATATGTATAAATCATAAATTTTTCAGCAATCATTTAATAATATGCATACTCTCTAATTTAACAGCTATATTGTAATGATATATTATGTTATAGTTCATTTAAGCAATATATTGTGTGTATTTCAAGATATAAAAAATTATTTTAAGGCTAATATTTTATAAAATATTGGGTTTTTACACACATATCCGGGGTTAGCCTTATAAAAATATTGTGTTTTATGTCATAATTACTTTTTATCTTTCAAGCAGTTTGATTTCATTTTTATTTCAAAGAATTGTTCCATTAACCTTCATTGGTGTATTGGTTAAAATTATAAAAAATTAAAATGATTTGGGTAATGAAATTATAAAATAATTCACCCATATCCTATGAGTATGGATTTAATAGTTCTTAGTGGCACTCAATTGGTGTCCAAAATGAGTTCCCAATTCTAATTACATCAAATTTCTTCCAATTTTTTTTATCATTAATATATGAAGTTCATGTCCTACAAATTTATTTACATACATATTAAAGATCCAAAAAAATGAAAAATAATAATAAAAAAGAATCAAATAAGTTGAGAAAGATATTATCTATGAGAAATGTTAATGGGGATTCAATAATAATTGAATGTATTTGATGTAGAGTAATTATTTTTATAACTATTAAATTTTATGCTCTTGAATAATCCATCTTTTTCTATGGTTAGTATGTGTTTATTCAATAATTTGGTGATTTTTACCCTAAAATAGAGTATTACATGATAAAGGTTCCTATGTATGTTTTCATGCTCATATTTTCATTTATCAAGGGTATCCAGGGTGATAAAAATATTGTGAGATTGATATGGATGCTTTGGGGAATTAATTAATAGATAAATATCTCAAGTACAACAGAATCATCAAAAAAGTTAAAACCAAATATAAATTTTCATTATTATATAATGTAGAACCCTCCTTGTAATAATAATTATTAAAAAATCATTTAATGAGAATAATACGAGAAAATAATCTTTTTCTAAATGATCCGTGTACTTGAGATCATATAGATCAACCATCACTAGTATGACTGTTCAATTTGAGATAAAGGGTAAAAGAAAAAATAATCATAATTTTTTTTATGAAATGAGTAAGATTAAATAATATCATTTTGTTATCATGAGAAAATAATGTGATGAAAGAGTGAAATTAGTTAAATATTATATGAACAAATTGAATATAATGCTCCATGTGCAAAGGGTAAAATTGATAAATATAGATGTGGTTCAAGATGAATCTTAAAAATATACTGATAAAAAGGATCTTATAGTAAACATTTTTGAGATAGACATTATTACTAATTTCCATATCCTATAGGAATGAAAATTTTGAGGATACATAATGATAAATATAATAAATTATCAAAGAATAAATAGGAAAAAAAATTTCATAAAAAATTTGTTTTCACTAATATAGTTTTAATGAAAGGCGTAAGCAAAGGAAATAAATAAAATTATAGTAAGATAAATTTTTTGATAAACCCACTTTTATATCATGTCTAGATATGATAAAACATAGAATAATTGTTTCCCCAAAATATGCCCAAATGAAGGATTTATTTTATAAAAAATATCATGGAGTTGATGTTTGATTAAATATGTTTAAATGTAATAATTCAGTATTTCTTCCAATATTTGCGTCATGAAATGGTTGGGAATGTGGAAATTTAAATTTAGCATGAAAATATAATTCTTAAAAAAAATGTGGTTGATATGAAATAAAGAAAAAAAATTCAGTTGAGGGATAATGTATAGAAGAATAATTGTATTAATTTTTTCATCTCAAATAGATTTGGAAGATTTGAGTAAATCTATAGAAATCAATATAAGTGTGTTTATTTTTATGATTATATCATGATATACACATAAGGTTTGATTCATATTCTAATGAAAAAAGAATATTCAAAAATGTGTGGAATAATCATTGAATATGGGACAATTTGTTCACCCCGATGTACATACAAAAGAAATCGTTTTGAAAAAATACACCCATGAAGGCCAATATTGACACGACACTATATATGATAAGTATATATTGTTTTAGAAGAAGAAAAAAAATCATGCATCTTAGTAAATATCCATGAGTTTTTTAGATGATGGAATCAAGTTAGCGGAACAAATAAGTGAATCTATCCAAGAAAGAAACAAAGTTATTGATTTTGGGATATAAATCTGTAAGAATGAATAATATTTTTAATATCATGAGTTTTTTATAAATTAGGGTGCGATAATAATTCATGATAAGATTTGTGGATGGTGAAAATAAATATATAATTATTCTGATAGGATTCATGAAATTACTACTTATACAAAAAGAATATGTTGAAGAACAATAATAAATCACCAAAAAATACTGGTGTTATGATGGATGAGGCAATGAAGGAAGTTAAAAAAAGAATATATTGAAATAAAAAATAATTACACAATCCCTAAGGAGATTTATTCATATAAAATTATAGTATAAATCATAATAAGTTCCCAAAAAATTGTAGCTCAAATGAAAAGAGTTTTTTGGATGAGAATTGAACCTCAACCTTATTTCTCTTACAAATGTGAAATGGATAAAACACCTTATTATTATATCTATATATAATTTTTCTATAAATGGAATTTAATGTTGTATATTTAAGGATAGAATTTTAAATATTTAAATATAATATAGTAGAAGGATATATCCATCATGGAGTGATCTATCTTTAGACAATTAGTTATTTAATACTACGTTTAACAACCCGGACCTAGTAGCCTAGATTTAATGGAAATTTTGTTACAAAGGAATAGATGAAAGAGATAAAATCAATAGGGATTTATTAGTTTAGTATTCTGGAATAAACTGGATACATACATTTTTTTCATATTACATCTATAATTAAATATATAACATAACAAAATATAATAAACTTCTTCTTATAACTGATTCAAATTTTTCATCTTAAAAACTTGGGCAAAAAAAATAAAAGGGGGAGCTCAAAATCCAATTAAGGGTTTAATGAATCAATAATAAGTGAAATAATTTCAATAATGCATAATAATTATGCTATGATAAATATCTGAAAAACACATACCCTCAATAAATTGAGTATGAAAATTCAGTCATAGATTTTTTCGTACTGAAAAATCATTGAAAGTAATAACTAAACACTGAATCAAGAGAATGCATAATAATTAGACGTCATGTATGTGGAACATGAACCATCATAATATCAATAAGTTTTATGTCTGTGGGTAAAAACCCATATGATTTTTCTTGGAATCAAACATGAAGAGATTTTATCAACTATTCTGTCTCATTAGACCTGTCGATACATCGAGAGAGCTATTTTTAATCGAGCCCCACTCTTCACAATAAGCCCAAATCATTCTTCATGCATAGATTAAATTCAATAAAAATAATAAATAAAACATCATATGTAAAAATTTTATACATAGAATACAATAATCATTTCCAAGATATAATAAATATTGATATTTAATGAAATATTTAATCAATGATGATCATAAATAAAAACGAATTATACATACACCACACACAAGGAATAAGTGGTCAAAGGGAATATCATAATTTTTTTATGGAATAATGGAGTCCAATAATACATATATAATCTTAATATAATATATACATATATATTGATAATTTATTTCCAACTAAAGTGATAATATTTAAGACAAGTTTTTAAGAATCTTTAGAAAAGAGAATATTTAGTGCGGTTTAATGGAAAAATATAAAAGAGTATTAAAAGCAGGAAAAGAAATAATTGTTTTCATATAACTTGATATGAAGAAATATATTTTTTCATGATAATAAGATTAATTTTAGAAAAATAGTTTTTATTAAACCATAATATAGAGTGTACTTGAAAATGGGTATGAAATTAACAAGTTCCATTAAATTGGGCTTGCTTATTGGGAGGAATTGAAAAGATAACCTTATAAAACACGTCTTTCCAACTAAATAAAGATAAACTGAACTAGATACTTGTTTTTGGAACATATAAGAAAGAACTAATAATAATTATATAAATATAAATAATAATTACATTAGGTTAAGGAGGTAGATGGCATAACCTGAATGCAAAATGTATGTTTGGGAAGAATCTCTTACCTTATATCCAAAAGTTTTCTTCACTTGAACATAATGTCATAGATAATGAAAAAGTATTAATTAATAATTTATTTTATTACCTATTAATTTTTTAATTGGTTTGTTATAATTTTATTACGTTAATTTATGGCCTTTTTATGAGTTTTAAGATTCAATCTCAGCGCTTGGGGGTGTTCATCTCCTAAGTTTTGATGAATGATTCACTTGTATACATTTATGAAAGATTGTGTAAAATAAAAATTGTTTTCAAGAATTGAATTTATATTTTATTAATTAAATTAAAAATGATTAAACAGTTATATATATCATTTTTCATAGATATGAGGACGATTTAGTAGATAAAACCTTAATGATGACCACATAGATTATTTTGGCGTATTTTGATCATACCAAACTAATTTTGTTTTACTAATTAATGTTACGTATATAAAATAGTTCTAGACCACTAAATAATTAGTAATATAAATTTTATAATATTTTTTAACTATTATAATTTTTTTATGACCAGCCTGAAATATGGAAATGGAAAATGAAAATGCATCTTCCACGATGGTGGTAAATCGAAACATTACTGATGATGTTTTCATTTTTTGGATTAAAGGGGATAAAATAAGGGGTTTGATGATGAATTTTCCATTTAAATAATAAAATTATATTATATATTATAAAATTCAGTTTTCATGCATGTTTTGATATAGTAGGTATGTAATGGATTATAAAATATAAAAATTTAAATAAAATTAAAAGAATGACCAGAGATTTTACATTTTGAAATTTTCTCCTTCAGAACCTTCATAAGAAACATTGAAACAATCTTTTTGGTGAGAAAAAAATGATCATAATGTCGGTGATTGGTTTTTAAGATGGATATGGCAGAAATTTGATAAGCTTCAAAACTTTGGTGGTCTTAGGAAAAGAGATACTAAGGATGGTATTTATAGTGGAGGAGACGAGTATTTTTTGATTATTTTATTCACTTCTTAATTATTTTGGATGATGAATCGGAATAGTAAGAAACTTATCACTAAATATATTAACATAATTAATGGATTTTCGATTTTTTGTCTTACATTATCCATACATCATCTATGACTCAATAATTCATGTATTTTTCTTACACTTTAAACTACCGTATTTCACTATTCACAAGAATTCAACTATTTTAGAAAAATCCAAAAACTTCACTACAAATATTTAATAATGTGTAGAATTAAAAAATGAACGCCATTTTATGATAATTAATTTATAAACATGATAAACTTAATTTCTAATTAAAACTATCATTTACTTGAAGAATGCCAATTTTAAAAATATAACTAATTTTATAACACTTTGAAAAATTAATTAAGTTCACAAAAAATTATATTATAATCCTAAGAAAACAAATATTAATTATTTATTATATTTTATGAAAATAAATTTTATTTTAAGTCATTATAATAATTTTAAAATTGTAAATAGACATTTATATTTTATAAAAATACCAACACTTAATTTATCATTTTCCAAATATTTATTTATTTATACTATGATATAATTATATTATACATTCATTTCTATGATACATAAATTTTATTTATATTTTCATAGTTTCATTTACCATTCCATTATCCAAATTTAAATTTATAAGGATTATATTACTATTACAAAGGTCAAGTTACTATTTCATTGGTCTATGTTCCTTAATTTCTAGAAAACCCTCTAATTTCATTCATTATTTACTTATAATTTTTTTGTGAGTTTAATTTGTTATTTAATATGATTTTAACTCTATTAAAGTATTTTTGTGAAATGTAATCTATGGAATGAATTGAATTTATTTAAGAGGATACATACTGTAAAATCATGGAGTGTTGTATTCTTTCACCCTTCATAAATTCATCCCAAAACTTTTTCATGAATATTTCAATCTAAATAGATGTGGTTGGTTCTTCTTCATAACATCATCATGTTCCCACATTTCCTATTGTATTTTATGGTTTCTCCAAATAACCTATACCATTTGATTCATCTAATTTCCCATTACTTTCTCTCTTTTGTCAAGAATTTCAGTAGGTTATTCACAATAAGTAAAATTATGTACTAATTCTATATTATCATAACTGAGTACATGTGTTGGGTATGGAATGTATTTATTTTACAGTGATCTTTTTAAAACATCCTAAACATTAGAGAAACATGGATACATTCTTAATTGATAAGTTACAGATCCAATTCATTAAATAATTTCAAATGTTTCGATGTACTTGGGGATCAGTTTCCCTTTATTAAAAAACCTTAAGACACCCTTACATGTAGATACCTTCATAAATATCTGATATCACACTTTAAATTCAATATCATTTCTATGGTTTTCATCCCAACTATTTTTCCTACTTTGAGATTTTTTACTATGATGAGGAATAGTTTTTAACTTTTTCATTGACTCTTAAATAATTTCTAGGCATAAAAGTTTATTATCACCAAGTCCATCCTAAAAAGATGGAGTTTGACATCTATTTCTATATAATTATTCATATAGTGATATTTGAATACTTAAAAGAAAACTATTATTCTAAAAAAATTACACCAAAGGTAAATACTGATCCTTCATTCCTTGAATGTAAAATGAGAATGATACCAACATGTCTTCCAATGTTTTAATAGTATTTTTAGATTCTCTATTGGTTTGAGGGAGATAAGCAGTACGCATATGAAACCTAGTATCCAAATAATTATGAATATTCTTCTAAAATTTTGATGTGAAACTAGGATCTCGATCATACACAATTGACAGACGTTCACCATGATGTCTTAAATCATTATTATAATAGAGTCTTTCTAGGCTTTTCTAGTGGTAAATCCTACCTTATAGAGAAGAAATTTAAAAAAAATCAAGTTTATAGAAAATTACCCAAACTACAAAAATATTTCTTTGAGTATTTGGTAATCTATTGATTAAGTCCATAGTAATGGCATACCACTTCTCCATAGATATAGCTAGAGGCTGCATGAATCCTCTAGAATGTTTTCTCTCAGCCTTCACATGTTTAAAAACTAGGCATCTTGACACATAGTCATCAATTTCACAATTCATAGTATCCCAAAAAAAGTTTTCCTGTATATCATTATAAATATTTGTGCTTCCATAAGGTATAAGGATATATGAGCTATGATTTTCATCTATTAGTTCCCTTTTTTTACATGTATTGATAGAAAATATAACCTCTTTCCATTTCTTAGAATTATATCCTAATACATTAACTCTTCGAATCTTCCATCTTTAATAGAATTAATTGTATTTTGAAAATTATCATAATCAAATTGAGAGATCTTTATCTTTACCAGTAAATATGGTTAAATAATAATTTGAAAAGGGATTTATGTTTCCTCTTTTTTAAGAATTCCAATATCCATCATTACTAGATCTATGTACACAGGATCATTCTCCATCCACATTTTTCTTATAAGCGAATCATATTTCTTATTTAATACATCTACATCACTTTTTTCCTTTCATAGGTTGTAGTTTATTAATAAATCATAATCTTTGAGAAAATCAATCCATTATCTTTTCTTCTTTTTGAGTTTTTATTTTTTAAAGAAGTATTTTAATCTATTTTGATCTCTATTTATCTCACATATTTCACAATAAATATAGTGTCTCTATATATTTAAAGAAAATAGTATAACTATAAAATCAAAATAAGGAGTTGGCATGTTTTTCATGTCTCTTCAATTTCTTTGATGCATATTCCATAACTTCATCATTTTGGATAACAAAATAACTAGTTCTTTTTTTCAATACATCACAATATATCACAACCCATTCATTTCCAAATGGTAATTTAAAATAATTTTTGCATTGAATAATATTCTCCTTGGTTCATAAATTCATTCTTGACATTATATGTTCCATAATAACTTAACCCCTTTTCATATCATCTTGTTTAATGGGTTATCTAATAAGGAAAAATCTAAATGAAATGTTGATGGTAACCTACTAAACCAATAAAATAATATACCTTAGTTAGGTTTGTTAGAATAGGACAATCATATATTTCTTATGTCTTAATAGGATAAACTATAATTCCATCCTTAGAGACTATACGACCAAAAATAAATATATTTCATGAAGCCATATTTCACACCTTCTTTATTTACCATATAGATCATTACTTCTAAGAGTCTCAAGAATAATCTGAATGTGACTCTTATTGTCTTCATAGCTTTTAGAATAAACCACAATATCATTAATTAATGCTATAGAAAAATCATCCAGATAATCCTTGAATACTATTTAAATTAAATACATGAATATAGACGATGAATTAATCAATACAAATGGAATAATTTAAAACTCATATTTCCCATACCTCATCTAAAAATATATCTTTTAATTTTTTACATCTTTACATAAAATTTATGATACACATAAGGAAGCTCAATATTTCAAAAATTTTGATCTCCATGAAGATGATCAAATAAACCATTACTTATAGGAAGTGGATAATTTTTCTTTATTATCATAACATTGAATTCTCTATAGTCAACACATATCCACAATGATCCATCTTTCTTCTTAAATAAAAGAATAGGGTCTCCCCATTTAAAATAACTAGGGAGAATAAATATATTATTACTCAACTACTCTTGTTGTTTATTCAATTCCATTATTTCCAAAGTGTCCATTCTGTAAGGATTCATTGATATTGTTCTTGCATCATGGATTAAATCAATTGTATACTCGACTTCATGCTCTTGGGGGTGTCTATGTAATTCTATAGGAAATGAATCATTGTGTTCCAATAAAATTTTTATATTCTCAATTTGAATTTGAATTTACTCATCCCTATATATTTTTTCCTCTTACTCCCCAAGAATTTCATTACATAGAAATACTTATGGTGGATGTAGATAAAAATCAGATGACTAAGATTCTTCTCCAAAGATGATGGATTCTAGAACTTCCTCCCAAATTTTAATTTCATTATTCTTGTAATAAATTATTTCAACATATTCTAAAAGTCATTCCATACTGAGTATTATTTAAAATTTAACCATAAGTGTAATGATAAGATCAGAAAATAAAGAATTTTTATATTCTATAATAAGAACATCCTGATATATTTTTATTGTAATTGGACTTCCTTTATTAATTTTGGGTGACAAATCCATTATTAAATCAAAAGAGAGATATCTAATTATCATGGGAAATATGGTAGATAAAAAAGAGTATTATGATCCATAATCAAATAAATCCTTGGATATATTTGAATATATGATTAATGTACCTCTCACCAAATCATTAGGTACTTCTATTTCAGCTATGATGATCGCATAAGCTTGGTTATCACCACTTAGCCTCTTATGTGGTCAATTTCCTTGAATCTTGGGATATTGACTTGAATGATGCCTAATTTAATTATATTTGAAGAATTGAAAATCATTTATTTGTTTTCTATCCTATCATTAATTTCCTCGATGAAACTTTTATCCACACTTATAACAAAATACAATGCCTTTCAACCATTTCCCAGGATAATTTTTACAAAAAATTTACATAATGAAAATTCCTTCATTCTCCTCTTCATATTTTGTGCTTCACCCTTTACGAGGTTATGAAAATAATTATTCTTATCTTGATTTACTTTGAAAATAAAAGATCTTGAAATTTACTTATCTCTTTTTACGGAACATAATACTATTTTATTATTTTATGGAAATGTTTCAGAATCCAGTTCCCTTCAAAGACATGTTTTAAGAGAAACAAGGAATCAATCAATATTATATTAAAAACCACATATGTAATCTACAGCCTATATGGATAGTCTTTTGATGGTAACCTCATACTCTACAACACATACTTCTTCCTTTTTCTTTAATATTTGAAATTTACCCTTAATTTTACTTAATTTCCCATGACAAAAATATTTCTCAAAAAAGATGCTTTAAAAGTTCTACATTCCATGACTTCTATTTCATATTAATCCTTATTATTCTGGATCAACGACCCATGCTTACTACAATCTCTCTTGGTAAAATATACATAGAGTACAAATTTTTTTTCTATTACATCCTAATGCCAGAAATATCTTTTTAAGGGGCTTGATCCACTGCTCAGCTACCATTGGATTAGTAGTCCAAATAAAATATAATAAATATATATATTTAATCAAATATTCAATGAATTATTATCACAAATAAATAGGAATTATACATACACCACGCACAAGGAATAAGATTTTAAAGGGAATATTATAATGGTTTACATGGAAGAATTAATTACAATAATACATATACATTCATAAGGTCAAATAGGCATAGATAATGATAAATTATATCTATATGAAGTGAAAACATGAAAAAATATTTTCTATGAAACTTTATAAAAGATCCCCTTAAGTGCGATTAAATGAAAAATATAAAAAAAATTATTTAAAGCCGAAAGAGGCATAATTGTTTGCATAAAACCATAAATGAACAAATATAGTCATTCATGATATCACTAGTGATTTTAGAGAAATATATTTTTTTAAACATATTATGGATTTTACTTGAAAATGAGTAAGAAATTGCAAAGTTCTTGTAACTCTGGCTATCTTATCGAGAGGAATTTAAAAATGATCCTTATAAAACATATATTTCCCATAAAAATGTTGAAATTATATAGATATATGATTTTTGAATATACACAAAAAAATTAGAATAATTATATAAAAATAAATAAGAATCTTATTTGGATAATGAGAGAGAAAATGAAAGAAGAATGAAAAATCGATGTTCGAGGAGAATCCATTACATTATATCTGAAAGTGTTCTGAACTTGAAATTTACATCCTAAAAAATAAAATTGGATTCATTATTAATTTAAATAATAACCTATTAAAAATTAATTTGATTTATTATAGTTTTATTATGTTCATTTATGGTTCTTTTAGCGGTTTTAAGATTTAATTTCATCGTTCGGGAGTGTTTTTTTCCTTGGTTTTTATGATTGGTTCACTTTTATACATGTATGAAAGATCATGTAAAATATGAATTGTTATATAGAATTGTAATTATATTATACTAATAACATAAATAATATTAAATGGTCTTATATATAATTTTAATAGATATTATATTTATTCATTATATAAACCATTCATGGTAACATTTTAAATTATTTTGGTGTTTTTCAATCATTACACAATAGATTTGTTTTATTAATTAATATTATATACATATATATACTTCTTCTATTACACTAAATAAGTTATAAAATAAATTTTACACTTTTTAACGATTATAATGGTATTATGATCATCCTTGAAGGAGGTAATGGAAAAAGAAAATTCATCCTCAACTATGATAGTAAATCGATACATCACGGACAACATTTTCATTTTCAGAATAAAAGTTATAAGGGGAAGTGGTTTGATGATGAATATTAAATTAACATAATTTAACTATAGAATATATGAAATTGTAACGTTATCAGGAATGTTTGGAAAGAGGAGTTAAAGAAAGCATAAGAAAAGGAAAGAAGTCGAAAGAAAGATAAAAGAATGAAAGGGGGTTTTGCGTCTTGAATTCCTCTTCTTGTGAACATTCTTAAGGATCTTTGAGAAGGTATTTTGAGAGAGGCCAAAAAGTATAGAACGTGGGGGATAGGTATGGAGAGTTATTTTACATAAATTGTAAAAGATTAAATTATTTGGTTTGGTGAGGAGAAGTGGTAGTGAGGGGTTATATTTATAGTGGAGGAGAGGGGTGTTTTTTGATTGTTTTATACGTTTGATTATTATTTTGGCTCAAAACAGTGAATAGTTTAAACCTTATCTCTAAATATATATATATAATGAATCAAAGTAAGATATTATGGACTTAAATAATCCGTACATGATCTATAACTCAATAATTCATGTCTTTAGCTTACACTGTAAATTACTGTATTTCACTATTCACCAAAAAGTTAACTGTTTTATAAAATCCAATAAAATGACCCAAATTTTTTTTAGACAATTAGAATTAAAAAGTAAAATACATTTATGAAAATAATTTTATAAATATGAGAAATTTAAATTTTAATTAAAATCATCATTTACTCAAAATAAACCAATTTTAAAATTATAACTGAATTTACAACACATTGAAAAATTAATTAAAGTCTCATAAAATTATCCTATAATCATAAGACAAAAAATATTAATTTATGATTCTATTTTTTAAAAATAATTTTTTTTATTTCATTATATTAATTAAAAAATTTTAAATAAATATGTATGTTTTATAAAAATACCAACATTGAATTTATCATCTTCAATTAATTTATTTACTTATACTATGATATAATTATATAATATGTTGATTTATAATATTTCTAAAGTTTTTTACACTTTAATATGTGTGTTCACTAATCTATTGGATGAATTACTATTCTTAAGGGTCATAATACTATTCCAATGGTCAAGTTACTATTTCATTGGTATATATTATTTAATTTATATAAATCCTCTTATTTTATTAATTTTTCATTTATAAAGTTTATTTTGTGTTCTCTATGTGATTTTTTGGATTTACACTAAGAAATAATTTTGTGTCCCATGTAATTTATTAAATGAAATGAATTTATTTAAGAGCATAAGTGCCTTTAAATATTGGGGGTTTATACTACTAATGAAAATAGATACTTATAGTTTATTTGAAATAAAATTACCCCTGATGTAGAGTTAAAAAATTCTACACATCAGGGGGAAATTATTGATAATTCTACTCGATTTCATTAGTTTATGTGAAGATGAAAATGATAAAGGTACATGAGTATTTCATTTTGAATTATGTTGATCATATTTTCAAATTCGTGAGGTGATAGAGTTTATTCTGAAATCAAGTATTACATTCTATATAGTTCAATGATAATAAAATTGTTAGTATATATTGGAATACTTGGGTGTTTTGGATATTGTTAAAAAATAATCGATCACACTTTTTCTATATTGATTGTTATGATACCAGACATAGATTTTGTTAATTGAGTACTGAAAAATATGGCCAAATACTTTATATTTACGTTCAAAAAATAGATATAAAATAATAATATTTACTTTTGTTTGAATTGGGTATTGATAAAAAAATATAAATGGTAGATTGTAGTGCCTATTTTATTGAGAAGAATAATTTGGTATTTTTTCCATATTTGATAAAGTAAATATTTGTGGAGTGATGTTTTGGAGTTACCAATGTGAGAATGATGCACTAAAAATCTAGGTGACATTCAAATAAAAATTACATTTATATGAGGAGATTGTTTGTGAGTTTCATGTAGTTTGTAAATTGTTGAATATGATGTATCTATGGATAATTTTAGGATCTATATGTGAATTGAATGGAATAAATATATCCATAAATCCCAATGATAATTCATCCCATTATTATTTATAGATGAATTGTGAATAATATGAAAGTTTCAATTGGATATTTATTTTGATATAATTGTGAGTTTTCCATGAGGTTTTTAAGGTTTTGTATAAGTTAAGAAATGATTAAATCACTTTCAGATAAAGGATTTTGATGGAATTTTATAATAAATTTTTTAACCTATAATGATTCATCACATTTAACAAAATGAGTCTTTATATGAGTAATTTTATTTGAGAATTTTAATATAGGAAATTATAGAATTATTGAGCATTCCTCAAGATATTTTATTTTATTTAATGCTTCTTTGAAGCAGATAAAGAAATTTTGTGAACTATGGCGTGGTTTAGGGATGATTTTTGGATATATGTATGATTAATATGGAGGTTTTTTATTATTCAAATAGTTTTTAAGTTGAAAAAAATAGAATTATCCTGGTATGTGAAAATAGAAATATCTAAAGATAATGTATGAGTACCTCTAAAATTAATAAGGGTATATAAGAGTAAGTTAACTCTCACATAAAATTAATTTGGATTCTATATAAGATTAAGGTCATGTCTTCAAATATTACAAAAGGGTAATATATTCTCATGTATGATATATATAAGGTTATGTAAGAGTAATCCTATGAGGTAAAAGGTCATGTAATAATAAATAGTTATTTTCTTAGGGGAAGTAAGATAAAATATGACCATACTAATTTTATATTCATGTGTTAAATATCATGATGATTCATGGTTTATGTAATTCATGTTTTTTCCACGAAGGATGACTTTGTGCTTTAAAGAAGAATATAGAATATGAGAAATGGTGGACATGTAATCATACAAGTATGTAAAATAATGTTTATGTTTCATAGAGGATTATATGAAGATTTATTCAATACTAATGGAGAGTAAAAAAAATATCTTTACTCAATGTAAATGAAGATATATTTTCCCAGATTAAATGAGAAGTGATGTTGAAAGATTATAAAGATTCTAATTTTAATATAGAATACATCACATGTGATCTAATATAGTAATCAAATTTTTAGATCAAAAATATTTGTGAGGAAAATATAATTATATTTTTAAATAATTTAAAATGAATGATATTCTTCTTTATTTTTGAGTGTTGATGGTGGGATTTTCTGTTTTTGATATTTTAGCTGTTTCAAAAAAGATCTTATCGATTCCCCCTTTTTTGGAGTTTCTAGATACAATGGAATAAAATCCAAGTGATTAAATCTACTTTTATAAAGATGATATTATTAAAAAAATAGATGATGGTGATAACTTAGATACCTACCTAATACTATAAAATATCTTCAGGTTCAGGTAATAATGCATTAATGAGAATGAAATTTATGAAATTTATGATTCTTTGTTATTGTTTGATGTTATGGAAGTCAAAATTAATTAAGAATGATTTCTTTTTATATTTAATATTATAATTTTATAATTGGTAGGGGAATAAGATTGTATTGAGTGACTTTGTTCATTATTTAATTGATCGTTCTTGGGAAGTGATAAAGTTTGGTGTGCAACGTATCATAGCTAAAATTTTAGGCAGTTTAAGCTCTTATTAGTCAAATAATATCAATTGGTTAATTTTTTTGCCTCATGAATACTACTATAGATATTGTTCAAGAAGGAGGTTACAACACCCACTATAAATTCATAGGGATCCAATCAAAAGATCATGTTTAAAGATATTAAATATATTGGGAGATATCTTTAGGTTTAATGATGATACCTTCCCAATATATATTCACATTACTTTAGTAATGGATATCATTGTATTATAGTTTCACAAAATAGAAAAAATTAATAGTCACCCTAATAAAAATAGGAAAATATTGTAAAAATTTCATTTGTGCTACTGTCCTATTTAGCTTCAATCCTTCATTTAGTGTTATTATGTTTGGGTTTCATATAACTTGTTTATTCATCCTTAAAGGTTAAGGGTTTGAAATTACTGAAAATGAGTATGTAATAAATCAAATATTTCTATATTGATTCTACCCCCTCTAGTGAGATTGTTTGTGTTATCAAGGACCAAAAATTGGTATCAGAGCTGAGTTCCGACCTCTAATTGAATCTATAGTATTTCCAATTTATTCTACTATCATATATGGAGTAGATATTTAAAAAGAATGTGATATCCTTATCCAAATTAATATGAATATTTCTTCAAAAAAATATAAATATTGGGGTAAAATAATCCAATAAGTATATGAAGATCTCATGTATAATAAAATATAGTGGGAATTTACAACTAATCAAAGGTAATTAAGGTGAATAAATTAATTCTATATTTATTGACAATTATACTCACAAATAATAAATTATAGGATTTTATGATTATGTGACTATTAAATGGCATGATTATTTCTAGTTTAAAATAATGTTCTATGTGAAAAATAATCATATTTGGGTTTTCAATTTCATATTTGAGTTTATAAATTGTGTGGACGCCAAGAAGTTTTTGGAGGTGTCTCAAAGAAGATGATAAAAAAATTTCTCTCTAATTGCTCTATTTTATTGTAAAATATAAATCACTTTACATTTTTGAGATGTCATTCAAAGTTGATCTAATAGAGATAAATGACATAAGTCAATCAGACCAAGTCTTTTTTTATGTTTACAATCCTGATGTAATTATCCCGAGTGTGGTGTGGATTTTTTTACTATGTTAACATGGTCTATCATATAGATATTCCTAATAATAAATTTATACATTTCATTACCATTACTAAAATTCTAAACCTCATGATTTCTAAAATATATCACGATAAAAGATTGATATTTAAAGGATATAGTATTTTTTATGTGTACAAAGTTCCTACTATAATATTCTACGAAGATCACTAGATAGATGTTATCTGGAAAAGTTTTGCTTGAGAAACCTTCAATTTTATAATGTTATGTATATGTGATACCATAATGGTACAAATTTTTACCATTCATAATTTTTTGATAATTTATGATTATATTAAGAGTGGATGATGTTAATAAAATCTGAATTATATAAGTTCATCTATAATAAGGATGTTATTTAGTTCATCGAATAAAGATTATTAAATTCATCAGATCGATTTCACTAATAAATATTTTCTGTAATGCTATCATATGTAGAAATTTTAATGGAATCTCACGGTGAAAGTGAATTTTATGGATTTATCCAAATGTTTTTTCCATATGAAGTAGATCTGATATAGGTTTCGAAGAGAATACAATTTTGAAATGTCTCTAAATAAAAGTGTTTTAGAAGGGTTTCTAATATGTTCCTATGAAGTTTTGTAGGAACACCAGTCAATGTTTCATCGGAGAAAATATTGTTTTAAATATTAACTTGATTGAATGTGGGTATTTAAAATATTTTCATGAATTTATCAAATATGAAGATTTTGATATGTTAAATTAATGTTCCAAAAATAATAAAAGAATGAATCTTGAGTTCCAATGAGGTATAAAGAAGGTTTAAATGAGTTATTTAACTCTATTTCATAAGTATCTCTGATTTATATATTTAAATAGGTTTCAATGTGGTTAAATGGGGGTAGTTTTTAGTGGAATGTTCGGTTATTTCACTAGGGGTAAAAATTTTATTTTTTCACAACACAATAAAAACATGTTTGAAATATGCCTATTTAAAGGGGGTTGGTGCATTGATAAGGCATGTCTAGTTTTTTATAGATAAGATAAGTAATTCAAGAGTGAATAGTTTATTAGATTAATAGGTTGTAGAGGAATAATTCTGATAGATATTATAAATCATTTTTAATTAGTTGGTATCAAACAAATGGTGTTCAGATGTGATGGGTTGAAGAGGTTGAAGAAGTACCTGGTGAACAATGTATCATATTAGTATCAGTTTATATAAGATACATTGGACAGAGAATACATGGTGTACGTAACAAAAGGAGTATATCACAAGGACACATCATACAGAGTATACTAGATGAACATTATAGATAAATAACTATCTTATGGATGAAGGTTATTCCTCACTACTATTCAAGAAATTAATAGGTAAGAAGCACATGAAATAAGGTAAAGCATGAAAATATTTCAAGAAATAGAGTGACAACATATGTAATAAGATTGATAAAATTTCAAATAGTTGTTATGCAAATATTTTATATCCTCTATCTATGTGAGGATCATAAGAAAAGTCGATTTAATATAGTGTTATGAAATTGAAGTGATATCTAATTCATACAATAAAAAATAAAAGGATTTTTTTGTTGTGTTTTTTATGGTTTTTAATTACTTCCAACCCATGAAAGGTACTAGATATTCTTATTAAATAGAGTAACTTATAAATATAAATATTTATGTGTTTGTACTTCTATGTCTGTTTTATAATAGATTTATATCCCTATAAACATAGGATAAGGTTTTTATATATAACAAAACATAATAATAAAATATCATTGACTAACCCCCTCCCTTATTATTGATTACACAAATCGTAACTAGCTATTTCATGTTGTATCAGAGAATATATTTCCTTTGTTAAAACATTAATAATGTTTGAAGAAAAAGTAAATTTCCTATGGATGTTTAGAACTATATTAAAAATAAGGATATTCTTATCTTTAATGTGAAGAACAATTATAATAATATGGATAGAATGATACATTATATTATATCTATTGTCTATGAATTTATTAAGGTTGATACATATGTTTTCTCTCCTCACACTGAGGGTGTTCCATTAATAGATTCTGAAATGAATAATTTAGGGAATTGTGGGTAAAATAAAAAACTTATACTTTATAACTCTATGAAATTTATTTTATTATTTTTAAATGAATTGTAATTTCTAAATGCATTTAGTACAAGTTGAAAAATATTTATGAAGGAAATATGAAAGTGAATAGAGATAATTTACAAATCTGGAGATTAGAGTGTATGAGGGAAATGTTATTGACTAATTTATAAGATATAATGAAATTGTAAGCACCATTAGATGTCTCAATGATAATTTTTTAATATTTAACTTTTTTAAAAGTATATTACAAATTATTACGAAAAAATATAATTCCAGTGTTTTATCCTTTGAAAATTGAGATCCCAAAAGTTTTTATCTAGATTATCTACACAACATTCTCATTATATATGAAATTAGAGGATAATGGATCATAATATATAAGAAGAAAGATGATTTATAAATCCATTTCAAGTGTTCTAAAAAAATATAATAATATTATTATTGAAGACAAAGTAAGTGACTATGAAACTAAAGATGACATGTGTAAAAGGGTTTATGAATTTATGTCCTTGTTTTATAAAAAAACTAAATATCGGTATAGGAAAGTACAAATTAAACTATCCTCAAAAGTGATTTGGATATAGAGCTATTAGAAACATTACTAAAATAATTAATGGACTTACTAGAGATAAAGATAGCGACGAAGATAATATAAAGTGTAAAAGACCTCTGAAAAGGTAGAAAAAAATTAATTTTCTAAATTAAATAATGAGAAGTTATCTAAATATAATAAAAGAAACTTTTTTTCTAATTTTGAAGAAGACGATGATAGTAAAGTGGAAGATAAAATATCAAGTGATAATGCTACTGAAAAATTGATTATTGAAAAATTAATTTATAAAAAGGTTACTAGTGAGTAAATAATTAACTCCAATAAAGAATAAAAATAGACTTGAATGGAGTTTATGTTTATGATAGAGTTTAAATAATGTATTGAAATGATATTTAGACATGGAAATTATGATAAGAAGTTGAAGAAAGAAAATATTTCACCAAAAAATAAATAATATTTTCATGAAGAAAAAACTAATTTTATAAAATATATTTTTGATCTTATGAATTTATTTAATAAATAAAATAACCTCAACATCGTTCCTTAAGAAAAGAAAAATATAAAAGATGTAGAAGATGATATTATTCCATAAAATCATATTAATTATAAATGAGGAAAAACCCTCTAAAACAAGGTTTAATAATTTGGTGAACGTTATAAAAATATTGAACCATAAAAAGATCAACATATGTAACCCACTTGGGTTAATAATAATATTAAATACATTCATAAGAAAAATAATGTGAGGATGATTGTGTACGTAACCAAAAAAGCATAATTAAAAATCCTAAAAAAATATTGAATCCATTTTTGAACCAAAATCTTATACTAATAGAAGTCTTGTTAATGATTAGAAGAAATATGTCCAAAATATGAATCTTTTTCTATTTTAACAAAACATTATTACACAATAAAATACTAATATGTATGGTGATAATGATGATAAAAATCATGTACACAATTTTAAAAACTATGAATGTTATAGAGAAAATTTTAATTTAAATGGGTATTTTTTGAACTCTAGAGGCTTCAAGAATATAAAAAATATTTTTTTCCAAAATCATGAATAAAATAATGAATTTAGGAGGAACTGGAAGAAAATTCTTAGGGGGAGTCAAAACAATCAAATAAGACCACATGACAATGTCATTTTAAAGATTGGAAATATATTACAACATTTAGAAACCATTTTTGAGTGATGTGATCAGTATATACACCATTTTAAATGGTTTATTATTATGTTACTATAAAATAAAATCTTATATAACAAATCTCAAATTTCTTAAGAGAATGAATAAAAGGGTAAGGAAAAGGATTTTGATTTTTGAAATTACATTCAAAGTTACTAAAGGAGAATTACCTTTAATATTAGATAATGGGTATTCTCTATATATGACTAGATATTTTATGCTTTTGAAGAATGTAAAATACTATAAATAAGAAACAAAGATCTTTGGACATGACGATTCCCTTAGAATCAAAGGCTTTTAATATTCGATCATTGGGGAAGAAAAGTAAAAATACACTAGAGAAATGTTTTTCTATGTGTTAAAACACAATTTTTTAAATGTTTCACAACTATTTTTTGCAAAAAATAATGTTCTTTTCAGAATATATGGTATTTTTGTTAAAATGATTAAATATGGGACATTTTTTATAAAATTAAAGTAAACTAATGGAAACTTGGTTAATGTTTGTGATGCACAGAGTTCATCTTATATGAGCATAATGGAATAAAATTCGATATTGTATTACATGTTGGGGATTATATGTTAAATAAATATTATTAAGTTGAAAAGGTGATAAAGTATTTGTGATATTCATATCATTAAAATGAGAAGTGATCTATGTTTTACATATTTCAAAAATGGTAGATTTCAAACTCAGTACATAAGAATGTTGAGATATATTTCATCATTCATTAGAGCTTCTTTATTCTGATTTAGATCAACCCATCAGAAAGAAATAAAAAATAGAGATTAGTCGTTTATCTTCTTTAAAAATGAACTTAATCACATTAATTGTATTATTTTTTTGAAACATTATTCATAAACTCTTAAAATTATTAAGAGTTTCAAAAGTAATTTTAAAAAAGAATATTGAATTTTTTTGTAAAGAATATTTTAACTGATAATGGTGTCAAAACTCAAATGGGATGTTTAGTGATTATCTTAAAAAACATGGAATTTTTCAATATTTTATTGATTTTTACAAAGCTCAATAGAATAGTGTTGTGAAATATGAAGTAAAATTTTGGTGGACATCATATAAATAATGTTAATTGGACATGATTATTCTTTATAATTTTAGAGGCAAGCTATTCAACTAGAATTTCATATTCAAAATCAATTTTTCTATAATCCAAACTCTAAACTAACTTTTTATTATATGTATTACAATGAAATACAAAGATATAAATTCCTAAATGGGTTTTTATGCCCTTATGTTATTGTGAAAATATTTGGAAGTTTGATAAAAGATGTATTAATGGAATCATTATTTGTTGCCCTCCTAATGGTACATGATACAAATGATGTAATAAATAAATATAAATGTTTTTGAATATTATATTTTGAATGTTCTAGAATAGTCTGATAAAAAACTTCACAGAAAATTATTGATATGGGAGAAATAGAAGATTATGTGGTTATAGTTAAAGAGCATGAAAAAGTTATAGACAAAAGTAATTATGTTTCGGTTGTTTAAGATGAATATTATAATTCATTAATATTAATAAATGTGAAACAACATCATCCATCTCATCATAGGATGAAAAAATAGGTGGATGTATAAAACATCACTGGTAATCAAGGATAATAGGTTTAATCCATAAAAACATTGAGTTTTTTTCCCATACTTTCTTACATACATAGGTTGAATCAAGAGATATTGAAGGCGCTTTAGAGCATCAAGAGTGGACTGATTCCGGGAATAAAAAATTAGATCATATTGATATGAAGGATTCTTTGGAACATATACCCAAATAAAAAATACTAATATTATTGGAAAACAATTATTTTTTCAGAACATGTTTGTTGACGGTGGTGAATTGATAATAAACAAGCCGTTATAAGTTTATGAAGGTTACTCAAAAAATGAAGGAATTAATTTTTATGACATATTTCCCAATATATTAAGGATTTAAATTATAATATTATGTATTTACATCAATATTGAATGATGATATAAGATATTTTCAGTGGATATAAAGTCATATTTTCTTATTGTAGAACATGATGAATATGTTTATGTTGAAAAAATATGTTTCTTCAATCATGGTAGTGAAGAAAATTATGTGTGGATATTCAAGAACACTTTCTAAGGGTTAAAGAATTATTTGGGATATTTCTATTCTATTTAGTATGCTTGTTTAATAAATATAAATTTCGATAATGGAAGAGTTTATAGTTACCACTACATTAAAAATTATAAGAGTTACCTCTTTGTGATCATTTATGTTGATGATATCATAATAGCATGGAATGGTGAATAAATATATGAAAAGTGTACAGAGTAGATGAAGATGTTATTTGAAATTTCAATGATATGTGAAATGAAATAATTTATTGTCTTAGAAATATTTCAAAAGAAAAAGTACTTTTTTATATCTCAAGAGATATATGTTAAGGAACATCTGAATAATGTTGGAATGAAAGATTAAAATATGATTTTTATTCCTATTTAAGTGGGAAAAATAATTAAATGGTTCGGAGAGAAAGAAGGTTGATCCAAAATAGTTTTTAATTTTTTTAGAATATTACAATATTTAATGGATTCATAGATAGATATAGTGTATCTTGTTACATTATGTGTTAGCTATCAAAATAATCCTAAAGTGTCTCATTTTATTTCTATAAATAGAATTCTCAAATATAAGAGAGGAACAATTGATTTTGTAATAAAATATGAAAACCTAAGAATGATTTATCTGTTTGGTTATATATATTGATTGGGTAGGTTTTTAAGAAAAATAAGACCCAAATATGGTGTATTTTTCTTTTATAATGAAATATTTGTAATTTGGAATACCAATAATAATAATTTAATAACTCTGAGCATTGTATAAACTATGTATGTATCTTCCACTCAAAGTCAGTTTCCATTTGAATTTCAGTGGGGAAAAATACAACAAATAACATTCAAGGAAATGAGGTTGATCCAAAATATTTTATAAAATTAGTTTGAATAATATTGTATTAAAAAATTCAAGGAAAAATATTGTGGTGTGTTGTGTGTTAGGTATCAAAGTGCTCCCAAGGAATCTCATATTATGGAAAGAAATATAATTCTTAAATATATCAAAGGCACAATTAAATTTGGAATAAAATATGATAGCATAAGAAATATTGATTTTTGTATGTGTGTGTATATATAAATATATTAAAAGTGTAGGTTGTGTTGGTATGGTATGACCCACATATAGTGGAGTTTTATAATTTCAAGAAAGAAGTGTGAGTTTTCATACAAATAAGAAAAATTCAGTAACTCTCATCATTGAAAAATATGAGTATATATTTTTCACTAAACCTATAACTAAACTAATTTTGATGAAGACACAACTTTTTTTAATTTATATAAATGTTTCTCTTACCTTGGGTTGTGAAAATTAAAGTAATATTAATATAATTGAGATTACAGTGAATCATTATTCTAATAAGCATGCTGATATTTAATATCACATTATCAAAGAGTAAGTGGAATGAAATGAACTAAATATATTGTTTTTTTCCTATTGTGTAGAAAGTTTATAATATCATTACAAAACCATTTTTGAGTGAAAAATTTAATAATTTTTGGTTGATCATGGGTGTTCAGTGTCACTCTCTTCCAGGATAAGTTATATGGTTCACATCTCATCTCTTGTATTATCATTGGATATTGTTGTTAAAGGAATATAAAATATGTATAATAAATATATCCATTGTTATATGGTTAACCATTTAGTATAGTGTATAAATTTCTAGGTTTTAAATGGGTAATTTGTGATTTCAATGTGTGTAAAAAAATTTAACAATTTGTTTAAGTGGATATAGGAATTTTTTCAAATATTTTACAAATAAAATTTATAATTGAAAGAACATATGGTTGAGAATTATTTTTTCAATATATAAGACCATAAACAGTTTAATAAAAGTTCCTTAAATCCCTTCTAAATTATAGAATAGTTTTTTGTTCAATGATTCTTATTTCTAACAAAATGATTTATTGTTTATGATTAGAATTTTTGGAGAATTGATCCAATGATTAAGTTATAACGATTCAGTCATTTATGTTCATTGGTTTATAAAGAAAATCAAAATGTGAAGACTATTGAGGATAATGGGATTTTGAGGTGTTTTGAAGAATTTGAATGAATTAATGTTTTATAAATGTGTTTTCATTTATTGTCTAACATAAATCACTTTAATTTGTGTATATTTACTATAAATTTTATCTAATTTAGCATAATAGATCGATTCTATCAGAGAAACTATTACAGATGGTATTTATTAACCTGATTTAATTGGGCAGAGTGTTGCACTAATTTTTTATTATTCTCACATGGTCTATAATAATGATATTCTTTATAATAAAATGAAACATTTCATTATTGTTCATAATGTTCCAAATGACATGAGTGCTAAAAAATATCCTCAAATAAGTGTTATATAAAAAGAGAATAATAATTTTCATGCGTACAAAGTTTATTCTATGAAATTATGTGGAGGTAACTGAAAAAATGTTATCAACCAAAGGATTAGTTGAAAATGGTTTAATGTTTTGAATTTATGAATATTTCGTATTGTTATCATAAAAAGTAATATTAGTTATAATTTTGTGAATATTTCTTATTAGATTTAGAGTGAATATAGTTACACTAATTAAAATTGTATAATTTCATCGGACAAGCATGTTTTAATTGGATCCTTCAATAAGGACTCTCAAATCCATTAGAATGAGTTCACGAATTGAACCTTTTTTAAATGTTATAAAATAGTGGATTTGTTATGGAATATCTGGATGAAATAGAGTATGATTGATTCATTGTACATATTTTTATGTATAAATTTTATCAAATGGGTGTTTTAAATATAAGAAATCAGCTTAAGGTCTCTTAATCCTGACCTTGGTAAAAGAAAGTGTCTATAAATAAACTTTTGGGATGTTCCTACAAATTGATAAAAGATAACTTGTGAGAGTATCATTAATAGGAATAATGTAGTAAAGAAATATTAGATTGAGGATTCAAATGGATTTATTAAATTTTCATAAATATTTAAAATATATCAACATTGAGATGGCCAACCAATGTTTAAAAAGTCATGAAGGGGAGAATCAGGATTCTCATCAAGATCTAAAGATGGTTTGAGGAATTTTATTGATTTTAGTTCTTAAGTAAATTTTATTCCTTTCATTTAATAGGTATTAATGTGATCAAAAGAATAAATTTTATGAGTGTAATATATAAATAATTGAACGGTTTTTTGAATTTGATGTTTACACCTCACTTAAAAAATTACGAGCTGCTCTATGTATATAAGGGGTGATGGAACACTGTGAATTTTTTTTTTAATTTTCTAGATATGAAAAGTTCATCTATAGTGAATATTTGGTCAGATGAATAGGTTTTATAGGTATTGGTTTCACTAAAAAAAGATATATTTTCCTCTCAATTAGTTCCAGAAAAAAAGGTTGTTGATGCAATTAGTCGAAAAAGATGAAGAAATAAAAAACAGGAAATGTGTCAAGGAAATAAGATGTATTGGGTTCCAGATATGTATGAGTATATAGAAGATACATTGATTGGATAATATTGTAAGAGCAAACTAGAAAAAGTAAACCATAAGGACACACCAAAATGAGTATACTAGAAAAACATTTCAGAAGAACATTTATCAAAGAGAAGTAGGTTACTAATCACTATTATACCTGAAAGTAATGGGGAGGAATTAATTTCAAGATATAAAAGTGTAATGAAAGTCCAAGAAACATGGTGATAAAATAATAAAGATTTTGGTTTAATTTGTTTTATAGTCATCACAAAACTTTTATATATATCATATTTGTGAGAGGAGAAAAACTAATTTCGATAAAATAAAGTATTATGAAAGTGAAAGGATACTCCCTACATGCTATAGCCACAAAAATGAAAATTTACTAGTGATTTTTATGCTATTGAATTACTTCAAAACCATTCCAAGTACTGCCTAATCTTATTGAGTAGTGATCCTTGTAATTATATATGTTTTTATGGTTATTATGGATTTCTCTAATTCTAATATATTCGTATATATTTAACATTAGATGATATTTGATTCTTAAGTAAGAAAACATAAAAATATGATATCACTAATATACCCCATCCCCCTCTTAGTTATCACAGAGATATTGATTGGTCCTTTAAAGAGGTTCTATAATATTACAAAAAACATCTCGATGTAGAGATAGATTCACTAGAGAAGTAATTTTCTGAGAATATTCTAAAGTTAAAAAAACTAATCAAATAATTTAAAACCATAAAGAAATATTTATATTTATATTAGGGAAATCACACCCTGGAAGAAGAAAAATTATGAAAAATCATTTAATAATAATATTTATAAATAAAACCATCTGGAAAAAGTATATATTTCAGTAAAATAAACTCATATAGTATCAATTGGTGTCAAGATTACTCAATAGAATATCCAGGATAAAAAATAAAGTATCATTAAAATTATTCATAATAAATAAGTAAGATGACACAATTTCGTATTTAGATAATGAGAAATAAATTTTCAGAGACTGATATGATTTTAAGATCATAACAATTCCCAAAATTTAATGCGTCTTGAGTTGGATGTAGAATCAAGAAATTTTGAATCAATTCAAGAAGAATAATCACAAGATAATGAGAAAATAAATTCTACCACTCATATGTCAAGATAAATAATTTAATATAAAATTCCTTATCTTATTGTCATGTAATCCTTAAGGATATATAAATGTAAATCTCTTATTGGCACAAAGAAAACATAGGTAATATTTTTTCCATAAATTCTTCTTTTCACTAATATGGTTTTATTTAGAAGTGTATGTTTAAAAAAATTATAAAAAAATAGGGGTTGATAGAACTGATGAAGAACCCACCGCTACATTAATAAATTATGTGAGATATAATAGAAGAAGTAGTTCCCCAAAAAATACTCGAATAAAATATTGTTTGACACAAAAATAACCAGGTGTGTTTTTTTGACAGATTGTGTTTAATGTAAAGAAATTATTGTCTACTTTCCACTATTGTTATTTTAAAATTATTAGGAAGAAGTCTACTTATTTTAATTTAAAATTCATTAAAATTAACAAATTAATAAGGGTTATATCAAGGAGATTATATCTTAAATAATTAAAAAATTATTGAGTTGAATCATATCATTCCAATGAAAAATGGTATAAATATATTCATATAAAATTTATTTGTAATTTTAGAATAATTCAATTTAATTTAAAACTTGAGTATTTATTATGAGGAATAACAATGAATAATACCTTATAGAATTGATTCATATGATATTGAATAAGAAATATTGTAATGTGTGAGGAAAAATAAAATAAGAAGTAATAGTGACCTAACCTTGAGGTTTGTATAAAAGAAAATGTGGACACAATACACCTAAGATGGTTGATAATTATTTTACACCAAATAAGATAATATTCCTACATAATAAAATAATAGGAAACATTATGGATCAATTCAAATATACAATGAGTTTTATCGAAAATGAAAGAAAGTAAGATTATTAAATAATTAAATCGATAAAATAAAAAAACAACAGGATTGTTTAGGTGAAATATCTATTTTGGATTAAAGGATAATTTTAATTTATTAATAAGATTTATAAATATAGTTTCCATGTAATTAGTGATAATTTCTGTTGAAGGGTAAAAAATATGGATATATTTGAAAAGAATCTATGATATTACTTCATACATGAGAGGAATTTTTGAAGAAAATAAATCAAGAACCAATAAATACATGTGTTAAAATGGATAGGAAAAATAATGAATCCCCATAAAAAAATTAAAATAATAAAAAATAAAAAATTCATAATGAGATTCATTTCATGAAACATAGGGAAGTAAGCATGGATATTTCTCAAAAAATTAGAGTTGAAATAAAATTATTTTTTATATTGATGAGAAACTATGAACCTTATTTCTATCACTAATGAAGATATGAGAAACCAATTTACTCTTATATTTTTTTTACATATACAGAATTAATGGGGATTTATGGGATAATTATAATTTTCTAATGTAAAATAGAATTAGGATATATACATTTATGCCTAATATTTTTTAGGATTGTATTAGTCACTAAAGACGAATAATTAAAATGGATACTTGGAGTTCATTTAGAAAAAAAGGATTACCTTTGATGGAAAGTTAATGGAGTATATTATTGATGTAGTGAAGTGTTAACAAATAAATCAGATGTCATTATTTTATATAATGATATAAATTTATAATGTGATGGAATATGTTGTGTTTTAGGTATGTTAATCATATTTTATTATCCTTTAGTTGATAGAGTTCATTCTGAAATTAAGGAGGATAAATTATATGATTGAATTATAAGAAAAGTGATAATTTTTTTTAAGAATATATAGAAGTTGAGGATATTGTCAACAAATTAATTGATGATATTTATTTTATACATAGATCATTTCTTAAGTATGTTTAGAGTTAGTTAATTGATGACACATAAGTATTGTATCATAATTTATAATTATCATTAATAATAGAAAAAAAATTTAACAATATTGAATTTATATTTTAATGGGTAATAATAAAAAATACAAAGGGGATATTGAAGTATCTATTGGATTCTGATTTAGAGTATTGTATTTATATTCAATAGTGGATAAAGTCAATATATTCAGACTTAAATGATAATTTCAATAATAAAGAATTAAGAACCCAATTTTTTAGGGGAAAATAAAGATACCATTTTATTAGTATGAGGAAATTATTAGTGAATTTAATTATGTCTAAATATTTCCAAATATTATATCCCTATAATGATGTATAGAACTATTCTGTGAAAGAAAAATAATGATTTTGGATAGGAATATTTGGTAGAGTTCATTGAGTTGTTGTTTTCAAGAAGGATTAATCATTATTTTAAATTTAAACATGGATATTGATTAATATTTAATGCTTAATTTTGGATGATAAGAGGACAGTTCTATATTAATTGATAAATACTTAAATAAAAATCAACTAAATGAAACTAAATTTTTTTATCAAAAAAGTGATAATGTAGTGGACATTTATTAAAGTGATCAAAATGAGTCTTAATATGTTATAGTTTATTTAAAATTTGTGAGGATGTGATTTTTGAAACTTTTATAGATTCTTAATGTGATTTGAAGATATTTAAATACATGATTAAGTATTTGATGTAGTTTCTAGAAGGATTGAGTATATTGGAGATGAGTTCTAGAATTATGAATTTTTTATGTATGAATGAATCAAAAAATAAATTTTTTGCATAACATTAAATCTAGGATATGTTTCGGTAATCTATTAGTTAATTATTATTAAATTTAATCTCTTAAAGGCTATGTAAATAATCTAAGTTGGTATACAATATTAAATGTCGAAATATATGTGTAAAAAGAATATTTGAATGGTCATGTCTTAGTATCTTTGAAATTATAAAGGTATAATTTGATAAATTTAAATCTCATGAAAGATTAATCTATAGTTCATATGAGATTAAACTATAGATTCTTAATCTCAATTAAGAGTAATATATTCTAACATATGAGTAAATAAATCTATGTACGAATAATATTTAGTGTTCAAAGGTCACATAATATTAAACAGGTGTTTTTTCAGGTGAAGTAATATTTAATATATTTATGATATTCTAATTATAATGTGTAAAATATCACGTTGATTGATGGTTTTTCTGATTCAAATTGGTTTCATAGGAGGTGAATTTTATCTTTGAAGATGAATATGGAACAATATTAGTGGTATACATGTCACCATCAATTTATGGTAAAGAGTATAATAGTTTTATAGAAGTCTGTATGATGTAGGAATATAATATTCATGGATAGTCTATTTCAATATCTTGTTTAATATAAAATGAATTTATCTACTCCAAATTTGAATGATAATTAATGATCAAAGATTCTGGGGATTTGAATTTGAATATCATATCTATCCCATTAGATCTACAATGAGAATCAAATGTGAGGATAAAGAAGATTCATGAGAACCCTTTAATGAGATTCTTATATATGGAGATGATAATATTTAATTCTTATTTTTAGGATTGATGTTGAAATTTTTCATGATTGATATTTTACTGGACACAAAGAAGACATGGTTATTATTTCTTTTCATGTAATTTCCAAATTAATATCGAATCTACTACATGTGAACAATTTAAATCTTATAAAGATAACACGAGTCAAAAATAAATGAAGAGAGAGACTAAGATGCTAGAATTATTCTAATTCATATCCTTAGTGTTATAGAATATAATATATATAAATAAAAAACTGTTATGTTGTTATTATTAGATATTCTGGACATAAAGATTCATGAGGAAGGAGTTGTTACTTTATTAAAAATCATAATTTTTAAAACATAATATAGGGATGACGTTACTGGGTTTAATGCCTTATTATTATGTTTATCATTATAGATAAATGTGAAAGGTTAGTGTCTATGGAATCAATGCGCCAAATTTCGTCATTTAAATCACTTTTTATATCAATATTATTTATTATTTATTATTGTGACATCCTAAATTCGACTAAAGATCTTGATCAATAAGGAGGTTAGAACGCCCATTATAAATAAGAGGGTTATGGTTTAAAAAAATTTCAATATATGATAAATACTCTAGTTGATGTAATAGAGTTTAAGGATATTACCTTCCCACATGTCTTCAATTTTATAAACTATTGGATGTGTGTGTATTCGAGATTTTCTAATCCCAAAATATTCTTAGTCACCCACATCATGGGAGAACATTATAAAAATTTCATGTGTTTTTGTCCTCTTTACATTCTATATTTTATGTTTTTTAATTATTTTAATAATTCATATAATAATTTTATTCCTCATAATAGTTCATATATTTGAATTATTGAAATGTAAAAAATAATTTATTAAAATATTTATGCACTAATTTCCTCCCTCTAATCCCTCTCAATGTGGTTTATTGAGTTTTCTAGTACCCTCAATTGGTGTTGAATCAAGGGTCTCACCTATGATTATATCTATTATGTTTCTATTGGTTTTTATTTTTCACATATAATGTGAATATTCAAACAATTTTGGGAGTTATCATTTAAATTAAATACATAGGTTTCTACCAAATCCTTTAAAAAAAATAATTATGATGAAAAAAATAAGATAAAAAATATATCATCTAATAGAAATGATTATTAGGATACTCAAATAATTGAAAAGATTTAAATTGGATGATAATATTTTATATTTACTGATAATTATTCTCTTGCAGAATTTAATTTAGTGTGTGATGAGAATATTTAAATTGAATATCTTAGATATTTTTAATTTTAAATAAATAATTATATAAATAATATTCCTATTGAAGTTTTAGCATTCATAATTTATTTTATCAATGTTGTATAAGATGAGATAACTATATGGGGAGGGATATAGATTATTATTTAAATCAATTAGCTAAAAAATTTATAAAGTACAACAAACTCATTAAAGAATTTGGAAACAAGAACTATTTTTATTCTTCTATAAATAACAACACTCCATAAAATATGACGAATTAAAAAATATTATTTTATTATAAGACCAAAATAAAAATATATTTTTAGAAATGAACCCATGATTTAGAAAAACTCATAGAACATCCATTGGTATCCATAATATTTAATCATTACCTATCTTGAAGGCATATATATTTTTTATTATCTGAATAAACCATCTTTTTAACTAGGTTGAGAGGGAACCCTTATATGAACCAAAATACCAAAGGAACAAAGCCTGTGAAGAATAAATGTACTTAATTCCTAGATGAATATAGGCCTTGAAAGTTATGTAATAGACCCTACACTATAACAACACCTCTCATCTTCCTTATCATCTCCCATCAAAACATCTTCTTAAAGTAACATATTTTTTTCATCATTTATCTATATATAATTATTGAATATATGTGGGATCGGATACTCTAGGATAGCCTTTGTATATTCAACTATCTCTGTATTAAACATCCTTTCACTCTATAGCACTACACCATGATTAAATATTCTCTCATGAAAAACCTAGGTATCATCATGGATAGACCTATGTCTTACTGGCCTTAAGAATAAAATACATTACAAAAAATCTAAAATATAATGAATAGTATTACAAATACAATACCCCATTATAGTATATGCACTACTATAGTGCTATAGTTCCATTTAAATCATATGTTCCCCAGTTTTGAAACTAATTGTTCAATGAGGGATTATAGTTCACTTACCAGAAATCCAATTCCAGATCATGGATAAAAGAACAAATGATCTTGAAAATTCGTTTCAGAAAAATTATTAAGATACATTAAGGTTATATAGAGATGATGAGAAAAAATGTGGTAAAATAATGAAATTTTGTTAAGCTACGAAGAAAACACTTAATTTAAATTGTCTTAAGTTTAAGTTATAATTGGGAAATTTGGATGTCGTTTAAGCCATGTTTTCACAAGATATTGAGAAGAAACGTACCACCATTAAAAGTTTTAAAGACAATATATATTATAAAATACATTGTGTTTTGGTAAATTAAAGCATGAGGATAAACAAATATAAATCTATTATATGCTAACTAAAAACATACATACCATTTATTTTAATAAATATTATTTTCACTAAAAGTGTTTCCATGAAAATTTCAATTTACAAAACTAATATTGGAAAATATAGGTTAAGAAATGTTTTGAGAACCGACCTCTACATAATTCTTGGATTGATAAATAATATAACAAGTGGTTAACTAAATGATTCCCAAATAAAATATTTTTTAATAAAAAATAACGTTTCAATGCTTAACAAATTGTATTTAAGAGTAAGAGAACCCTATTTTTCATAATTATTTCAGTGAAACGTTTACTCATAAGGACATAGATTATTAGAATAATATTTCAATTTAAGAAAAGTAAATAATTACAACATTAAGGGAGAAATGATATAAATTCAATAATAATTTTTATATACTGAGGTATTGTCCACAAAAGAATAATATTATAAATAGATTCATCTTTAATAATATATTTAGAAGGAGAGAATATTTATGTAGAAATTTCAATGAGAACGGTCATTGTGATAAAGAATAAAAATTTATAAGTACCTTTAATGATTCATATGGTATATTATAAAGAGCATAAAATATAATTATTAATCAAAGAATAAGTCATATTTATTTTAACTATGGGTATGTAAAAAAGAAATGTGTTAGAAAAAATATACCCCACAAATATTAGAAATTAAATTCACCAAAAAAGTTAAGAATAATTTTCTATGGAATAATTAGAATCATCATGGGTCACTATAAATATTCCATTATTGTTATTGATGATGGATAAAATTTATAGTAACAAATAAGTGGATGAATCTAAGAATGGAACAAAAGGATTGTTTTGGTGAAATAAATCAACAAGAAGTAAAATGAATTCAAATTTATTGATATATAATGCAAAGAGGGTCACCGATGAATTCTTGAGAAGTTGTGTGGATGTTTAAATTAATCTATACGTATTGTCATAGAATGAGTATTAATACACTAGAATAAAAGTATATATTAATGAAAATGAAACTAACACCAAGGAGTAAATGTGTTATCATGGCTAGCTGATGAAGGAAGTCTCATGAATGGAAATAATTTGAAGAATAATGAGTTTAATGATGTCTAAGGACCTTTATGTGAATAAAATTAATGGAGAAAGTAATAAGGGATTCTAAAAAATTGTACTTGAATTTAAAAAAGTTTATGGATTGAGAAGAAATTATTAATTGTTTTTTCTCACTAAGGGGAAAAGAATAAACCACATTTTTATCATATCTATATGTTTGATTTTTATAATAGGTAATTTAATGTGGTTAATTTATGGAGAGAACTATACTTATATTAAATTAATATAGTAAATAAGGGTATACGTATTTTTGTGATATATCTCAAGATTTCATAAATTCAATAAGACTACCTATAAAAATAGATACATTAAGTTCATATTGTAATAAGATCATTCACAAAGATAAGTTGATAATGTCTTACATTGGGGGGAAGAAGTGTTAAAACATCTACTAGATATAATTATTATATGTGAATATGGAAATATTCTATTTTTAGAATATTTCATTGTTGAGGTATGTTTATCATATTTTCTTATCATTGAGTTGATTTAGTTTATTTTGAAATTACGATAGAGTTACTGGATGATTAAATAACAAGAAAAGTGATATAAGTATTCAATGAATATATGATAGTTAAGAATATTTTTTGGCAATTAATTAATCAATTTTATTTTCTACAATAATAATTATTCACATGGGAAAATGATTGGTTAATAGTTGACTAAAAAATTTGTGTATAATCCTTTTTATTTATCATCTTTAAGGTTGAGAGAAAATAAGAATATGGACTTCAGATTTAAAGAGTGTCCTGTTTTTTTTCAATGGTGGATAATGTCAATATATAACTTGTAAATATTTGGAGATACCAATAAAATAATGAAGCACCCATATTGATTAATATTTCTGAAACTATTTTAGTTATAAAAGAAAACTTTTAATGAGTTTTATAGAGTTTGTTGACTTTTTAATATTATGACTCTATAAATAAATTTATGAGATGTCTGTGAATAAAAAGGATTGAAAGTGGATAATAATTTTTTGTGAGAAATAAAATATGTGTTGTTCGTAAGAAGGATTATTTATGGTTTATAATTTTCAATTATATTATGATTAATATTTAAATATTTCTATGTTTTGAAATGAGAAAATTTCATTATTAATTTATAATCAATTAACACTCTATTAGAAAAAGGAATTTGATGGGTTTGAACTATGAAATATTTGAGGTAGTGATAATTAATTTATGTTCTCAAAATTTTACATTATATATCACACCCAAATATTAATTTCTTACAATTTACGTTTTATTATTTTTATTTTGGAATTTGGTGTTTGGTATTTAAAATTTAAGGAAAATTTCAAAGTTTCATAGTCTAGACATATAATCCCAAGGATTATATATTGACCATGCAACGTAGAGAGTGGAAAAAATTAAGGTTTTCATGGATGGTCTATGGTATTGGATAACATGTATGTTGACCAAGAAAAATTCAAATTGGAATTCTATGGAGGTCACATGGTCCAACCAAATAGTGTAGGATGACTATGCAACTCAATAAAAATATGATTTTTTTATTGTTTTTATTTTTAAAAATTATGCTTCTTCTATAATCCTCATTTTCAAAAAATTTTAACACCCGAAGAAATTACAAAAATTTCATTTTCTAAAAAATTTAATTTTTTTATAGCTTTCTTTATACATAACATCATGTTATGTTTATACAACACATGACACTAAGCTAACTTATGTTATAAGAAATTCTGAGTTTTACAGCCATTAAATGGTGCACCTATTTTAAAATTAAATTCTCATATTTATAATTTTTTTAAATTAAATTTTTTTTAATTCATAATTTCAAAATTATCATTTGTTGAGTTTTTATATTTTTCTAGGAAGTTTCATTTTTATGATGAATAGTAAAAAAATATTGCATTTTAGATAAAAATATTTATTTTTTTAATAATCATTAATTTAAATTATATTTTAAATTGGCGTTGAAGTCAAAATAGATCAATTATACATATATTAATCCAATTTAGTTCATTTTAATTATTTTTATATTTAATTTATATACAATTATAAAATAAATATTTCAACATTTTCATATTAAAAACCCGCTTTCTCACTACGTTTGATGGATTAGCTGCAAATTTAATTTTTTCACTTGTATGAATTAAATTTGAAAAATTGGTTATACATGGTTATAAGTAGTATAATATTTATAGTCTGATATGATCAACATAGTTTTAGGACAAAATATAAGTGAATGTAATTAAAGGTAATTACATATACTAAGGTAAAAATTAGTTTACTTGGTGGGTAAACTTTAATCTTTAATGGAGAAGGCCTAGACCCCTATCCCAAATTCATTTTCTACCCATATTTCAATCTTATCCCCCCTTGGTTTCTTTTTTTATGAGTTATTGGGACACATTTTTGTGAAAGTGACCCATATAATAAGACTGGTAAACAAAAAAACAAAAATTGTACCTTCCTTGATATTAATTCCTATAAATCATTAGATTATGGAAGAAGCTACATGGTTTAAGTTAAAAAAATTATTTTGAAATTTAAATTAGTTTTTCTAATCATGATAATTTAATTTTAATTTTTATATATGACATGATTATACAATACTCTTAAGAAATGCCAATGGAGTGATTATTTAATTAATAATTAAATTAAATAAATGCTACTAGAAATACTAAAAGTGATGAAAATTAAATGAATTAATATGTTCCATTATTTTATAGATAAATATTTCAATTTAAGTAGCTTTGAACTTAATATATTTTAATTCCATCAATGTCTTTGTATTTTTAAATATAAATTGAGTAAATATTGTCCAAATTGATATTAATTACATTTTATAATAAATGAAATTTTTTAAAAGATTTAAAATTTAATAAAAATAAATTATTCTTCATATTTATTATTAAATTATAATAAATATAAAATATTTTCTATTTGTGAACCAATTTATCTTTTATAATGAACATATTGTTCAATAAAAAGTGAAAACATTATCACACAGTTCTAGTTAAAATTGTATTTTTGTGCATTGTATGTGATTCTATTAAAATTAATTTACTACACGCATGATATTTTTATACTGTAAATTATTAATCTTAATCATAATTCATTCATTATATACTTTCTAACAAACCTCACTTTAATTTAGTCTTTATTGTTAAATTACTTATGTCAGAAAACTAGTTATTCATTTGTTCTATACTTTCTAACAAACATCATTTTTCTGGACCACACAATCATATTAATCCATATTTTTTATAACTTTTTGGAACATGAGCTAAGGGATATTTCCCAGCAGTGCTTAACTTTTTAATATTTTCAATAATTCCACTCCCCCTCTAAAATAAAAAGGAATTCACTCCCCCTAATTATTCACATCTCTCAAAACACTTTGTCTTTTGTAAACCCTGCAAAACTAATCTACCAAAATACATCCTTCAACCTAGAAACATCATTTTGGATATAAATCAATACAAGTAAGTCATTTGGTGAATACCAATAGGAGTTACCCGAAAAAGTGGTAACAATCTTCAACGATCGCTTTTTGTTTTATTTATTTCAAAAAAAACATTTATTATTATTTAATGATTATTTAATACCATAAGTGTAATTAATATACTTATACGCTTTATTGTTAATGTGTTGAACTAATAATAAACACAATTCCATCAAATGGGTAATGAATCTACTATTCATGTGTACGAAGGATTAAAGACTCATGAAATGATGTTGTTCGTTTTTACTTTACTACCCCTCATGGTTGGGAATTATAATGGATATATTGATTTAATAAGATATATATGATACTTATTATGTGTTTATGATTATTCAATTTTATATAGAACATACATTTCTTCATTCCATTGTTTTGGAATATGATAACTCTATTTCTGGACGGGCGGACTACCACCTCCTCAAAAAGATATGATACATCCATAGATTACATTGAATTTATTAAGGATGATTTTAATTAAAAAAATGTGACATAAAAAAATATATGATATTCATGACATAATTAAATTTATTTAAATATATTACATCATATTATTTATTACCATTTTCACGCACTAAAAATATGATAAAGACGGGCATGGAAGTGTGGACTACCGTTTACATGATTGTAACCCTGGTTCATTTTTAATATCCAGTATTCATGATTAGTCTTAAAGTATAATTTATGTATAAATTTTATAATAATTTCATTATTATTTTTCTTTATGTGTATATATAATTACTCCATAGACCAATGTTCTCATGCCGATGTCTTCTTTGAAACATGAACCACAATTGGTCAAAACACACTATGTAAAATTAATAATTAAGGTAATTGTATAAAAGATTGTTATAAGTGAAGTAAAAGTATTAATAAAATTGAAAATTTTTCTGTTCAAAAAAAATTATAAAAATTAATTTATTATTTAGGAATATAAAGACACACGTAATATGTCAGACTCATGGTAAAATATTTTCATATAACTTTTTACATTAGTGATATATATGTAATATTCACCACTTAATTATTTTGTGATGTGTTTATACTAACGTTTTTGATATGTTATGTCATGAATAAAATAAATTTAATAATGTTTAATGTTTTAATTGATGTTACACTTTCATGTTTCCCACGATTCAAAATTTTCTTAAGTAGTAATGGATTCTTGTCACACCTTTCTTTTTATGATGCATACACCATATTCACCAGTTATTTATTTTCTATGGTGTATATATTTCCCATATTTAATTTTATATAATGAATAAATTTTTCTTCTTGGTGTTTCTATTTTCATTTGAAATTATTTATTTCATGGGGATTATAATTCAAAATTTATCAAGTAGTAAGGAATTCATCTCTCACTTTTTCTTTCGTGAGGAATACATCATTTTCACAAATTATTTATTTTATCTGTTATATATACTTTCACTATTTTATTTTATATCACCAAAAAATTTATCTTCATTTCATTTAGAATTTCATTTTACGTTATATCATTCATGGATATTGTAATTCAAAAGTTACCATGTGTTAAGTGATTTCACCTCAATTTACATATCATTGACACTTATTTATTATTTATGCACCAATTCACTTCTATATAGTGTATATATTTTCCCTTTGACACAAAATATCATGATTAATTTAATATTATTGTTATTTTGAGTTTTTTTAAATTAAATCATCTAATTTGTCTGTTTTGAAAATTACCCAAGCAGTAAAATTTGTCATTGAAATATCACTTTATTTTGTAATTGTTAACTTTCTCTTGAAAAAAACAATTTATTTCAATAGATTTTTAGATTATATTTCTATTGAATATATATATATATATTATCATGGGTATTATTATTTTTTAAACACTATACAATTTTTACATTTGATGTTCACTTCGACTATTCGACAAATAAGGAAGTCATTATATTTTATATGTGATGGGTAGGGCTTTCTATTGACCCTTGATACGTTAGTAGGTTTTGTGAGAAAAAACTATATATGGTTTTGGTCAAGGCCCTACCCATTTATTAGATTCTTTTCAATAATCATTGATAGTATTATATGCTTTGTATAAATCTTTGATTGTATTATATTCTTGGCATAAATCCTTGATAATATGTTTTGGATATCCATTTTTATACATCCCACCATTATAATTTTAGTTATTGGTATTCCATTTGATTATTTAATTATTTACTATATGCATGGTTATGTTTCATTATTTAGTCATTTATTATATGGATATTTTTTAGTTATTTACCTTCTCATGTTTATTATGCTCATTGATTCTTTATCTCTTCTTTTTTACTTAACCATTACTAGGAATTGGAGCTAACCCTTATTTTTTTCCATTCCCCAGGATATGAAGATGGATTCGTATAATGATTTTCGAGGTTGAAATTTATTAATTTTTTTTTGTATTTTATTTTATATCCCTAAAGAAAATTGGTTATCATGTATGTATTATGGTTTTCCAAAACTACTAAACTAATCGGTCCTTTAGTGTTTGATTCCTTGTAATCGTGTCTATGTAATGATGTAAGGCACTGGATCTAGGATTCAGTGGTCAAGGGACAATAGATGGAATAAAAGAAAGTTTAGTATCAACTTTGGAAACTAGATTTAAAAAATATACATTACTGAACAAATCTCTAAGTTATAATTTGAGGATAAGTATAGAAGAACTTCCTAAATAAACTTAGTTTATTATAATAAGATTATTTATGCATAAATTTTTCAGTTTATGTTAAGTATCTCAATAGTTTTTAGATAATATTTTTTTTCATCGTATAAGGATCTAATCTATAATATTCTATTATTATAGATGGAATATGGGAGAAATAAAGGTATAAATAATCATAGACAATGTATAGGTATCCCAACCAAGGATGTTGATATAGCTAGTGTTACAACTAATAAATTTTTGGTTATAATAGAATTGTGTAATGAGGTTATGAAACATAACCTTTCCCAGATGGATAATCCTACTCCAAAATGATATTATCTTATGTTGGATCACTTTATGTGGTATAGGGCCCCATAATTTAGTGGGACTACTAATCCAATTATATATGAGAAATTGGTTGTGTCTTTAGATAATATGTTTATAGTATTGGGATGTGGTGAATTAGAAAAGTTCACACTTGTATTGTATTGTATAAACTAATATTTCAATAAATGGTGTCCATTGATCCAAAATACTTTGGAATAAGAGGAGATATAACTCTAGGAATGGTAATCCTTTATGGATAAATTATTCAATAATAAATTCCCTCATGAGAAAAAATTGAGATTAATATAATGTTCCTTAGCTTGAAAAAAAATGAGTTTGAATGTTTCATGAAGTATGAATATACCTTTTCAAGGTTAGAATGGTACGATGCATATTTTATACACAATAAGTAATGTAGGACTAATAATTTCTTTAAAAGGAATAAGAAAAGTCTCTAAAGTGAACTGTAGTCTAAAACATTCTGTACATATAATTAAATAGTTTTATATGCTATCAAGATATATAAAACTTCATCAAGTATTATGGAATCAAAGTGAAGAAAGATAAAAATATGACAATAGAGAAAAATATGTATAAAGGGAAGAATGGAAAAAAGAATTTTCAAACATGTGATACATGTGGAAGAAAACACTTTGGTGCATTCTTAAAATGGAAATGTGTTTTCATCAAATGTAGAAAAAATTCCACCAAAATTATGATTCAAAGGAAAAGAATGAATTTTATAATATTCAATGAATCAAATATAAGGATATAGGGCACTATAAAAATGAATTCCCCAAGTGAAAATAGAATATATCCCAGAAGAAGCTAAGGGATCAAAGTCAAGATTATGTTATTACTTCTGATGAAATGGAATGATTAATGTTCAAGCATTTGGATTAAATAATTATGTTAAGAGAATATTTTAATCAACGATATTCTGGTAGTAGGAATTATGAAATGTGTAGGGTTTGTTCTACACTAATTTTTTATTGTGTATTTGAACATGTATGTTGAATGGAATAGATGACCAAGAAGAATGATTCTGTGACTATAATTTTTTAGAACATGATAATTTGGGAGGAACATAAAGTTAACCATTTATGATCTATTTTATGTTTATATATTTGAATGATTTTAGAGAATAATATAACACTTCGCCATATGATGCAACCCGTGCAAAAAGAAAATTGATAAATTGTTCAAGTCAGTACTTTAGGATGTTATTGTGCCTATGAAAAAGAAACATATAATTACTTATATTCCTAGAGAGTGAGATAATTCCTAAACATTAGTAAAAATAATCTTCAAAAAAAATTTTGTCTTATTATCATTATTTTCTATGATATCAATGAAATTTTTAATAATTTTATTTTAAGGATTTTTTTCCATCAATTTTTAACTAAACATGTTCTCAATCACTCTTCATCATAAATTGATAATTTGATTTCTATTCTATATCTATATTTTCACTAATGATATTCTATTTGAAATCCTATTTTTGTGGTGACCTTATAATTTACTTTTTTCCTATATTAAATATTATTTTTTATTAACCCTATTCTTGATGCTGGTCTTTCAATAATAGTATTTTAAAATATCAAACCGTTGATTACCAAAATCAATGATAAATTGAGAGGATGATATTTCATTATGGTGGGAAGAATGTAACACCCCAATAATATATAATAATTTTATTTTAGAATAAATTTTATTTTTTTCTATGTTTTCTTATACATAACACCAATTTATGTTTACGCAACACACAACACTGAGTTGGCTTGTGTTACACGTAAGACAAGTTTTACCACCTTTTACGTGCACACCAATTTAAAAACAAAATTTTGAAAAAGTTTTAAATTTTAATTTTCAAAATAAACATTATTTTTGAATTCATAATGTATAAATTATCGTAGAGTTATTTTTTTATTTTTATAATAAGTTTTAGTTTTTAGGAATTGTAAAAAATACAACACTGTTGTTGAAAACTACCTTTTCAATTAAATAATTATTAATGTTAAATTATATTTTAAATTAGGATTCTAGTCAAAATAAACAAACAATAAATATATTAATCCAATTTAGATAATTATTATTATTTTTATATTTAATTTATATAAAAATAATTAATACACTTTTGAACATTTTCACACTAAAAATTCAATTTCTCGTTACCACTGTGGGATTATCATTAAATTTAATTTTTCCACTTATATGAATAAAATTTTAAAAATGGATATAGATGGTTATAATAATAATAATATAATAATAATAATAATATAAACTTATATTTTGATCAAAAATATTAGTGAAATTAATTAAAATTAATTATAATAATTAATGTAAAAATTAAATTACATAGTGGTTAAACTTTAATATTAAGGGGGAAATGGTCTAGAAACTTATACAAAATCCATTTTATGACCATATATTGACCATATATTTATTTTGGAACCAATTTTATAAGTTATTAGAACACATGTTCATGAAAGTGACCCATATAATATGTTAAGTAAAGAAAAAGACAAAAAATGTACATTCATTGCTTTTAATTCCTATAAAGCTTTAGAGTATGGAGGAAGCTACATAGTTCTGTTTATACAAATTATTTTTAAAGTAAAATTATTTTATCATGATAATTTATCTTTTATTTTTAGGGATGATATAGTTACATTAAATTCTTAAGAAACACCAACACAATGATTATTCAGTAAATAATAAAATAAAATAAATTATACTAAAAATATTAAAAGTGAGAGAAACTAAATGAATTATTATGTTCCATGATTTTTTAGATGAATATGTCATGTTAAATTTATGAGATATTAATATATTTTATTTTGATCATTAATTTGATATTTTAAAATTTAAATTAATTAAAAAAAATCAAAATTGACATTAATGTAATTTTATAATAAATGTTATTTATTTTAAAAATTAAATTTTACTAAAAATAAAATATTATTAATTTTTGTAATGTTAATAAATAACAAAATAAAAACTATTTAGGGACCAATTTATCTTTTATTATGAATATATTAACACCTAAATAGTGAAAAAATTGCTAGCATTATTCAAGTTAAAGCAATGTTTTGGTGCGTCACAAGAGCTTTTGTTAAAATTAATTTCAAACACACGAGATTTTTATTTTTTAAATTATTTATAATATTTATAATTTATTGGGTCTATATTTTATAATAAATATAACCTTAATTATGTCTTTAGGGTCAAATTGCTTAAGTTATAATACTAGTTACATTAATCAAAACTAAAATTTTAAATGTGTAGAAACATAGAAGTTAAGGACCAAAATTATACAAATGCAATTATTTTTTGCTGGTAAAGGTTTTTATCAATCATAATTTCACTCTAATCCATTATTTTTTATTTTTTTCACATGAGGTAAGGGAGACCTCCCAATAGTGCATACCTATTTTTATTTACTAGAATGTCACTCTCCCTCTACTATAAAAAGGCATCCGCTCTCCCCAATTCCTTACACATCTCAAACAAACCCAGCCCAAAAAATCTCCCAAAATACCCCCTCAATATTTAATCAACACTTTTTATAGAAATAACTCCATAATATCCTTTGGTGAAAGCCAAAATGAGGTAACTGAAAAAGAGGTAACATTCTTCAATAACACTTTTTTATTTCTTTCTAAAAATATTCATATATTATTATTCCATGATTATATGATTACATAATTATCCTAAATCAACTTATATATCATTATGTTATGGTTTTTACCTACATATACACACACTACCCTCAAATGGATAATGAATCTACCATTTGTTGGTATGTAGGACTACCACTTAATGAAATAATGTCATTTTTTTGGATATAGCACCTCTCATAGTTTAGAATTATGAATGAAACACTATTTTAATATGATATGTATTAAATTTATTTTTTCATTATTCTTTTTTAAATATATATATCACATAACTTTATGCTTTCCATTTTGTGGGAATACGATAACATTGTTTGTGGACATGTAGACTGTCGCCTCCTCAAAGCGATGTGATACGTTCACAAATAACCTAGAATGTATTAAGGATGAGTTTAATTAAACATATATTAAATAAAATGCATATATAAGATATTGATGGAATAAATAATTTTCGGTAAATATAAGTTATCATTTTATTTATTACCCATTTCATGCACTAAAAAGGTCATAACATCATTCGTTGGCATGTGGACTATCGCCTCCTGGACAGGATGTGAATCTTTTTAAATCACAAAAGATATATATAAAATAATATATTATTAAATAAAATTGTATTTATTATATAATTATAATTATGGAATGTTAAAATTTCACTTACCTTCTTTCCATAAAAATAATTGAAAATGGGAATGGTACTCATTTGTACGCATGACCTATCGTCTCGATGATTGTAATGTTGGTTCATTTTTCATAAACATCATTCATGATTCATTTCAAATATATAAATTATGTATAAATATGATAATTATGTCATTATTATTATTATATTTATTGTTATATAAGAACACATTGACCACTTTGACCACATTTGACCTACAAAATTTATTTCTGGCACATAAACTGAATTTAGTTAAAACACCCAATGTAAACTTAATTGTTTATGTAGTAGTTTAAAACCTTGAAATAAGAGAAATAAAATTTATTATAAAACTAAAAAAGGTTATCAATAAATTAAATAATTTACGTAAGTTTATTATTCTATATTATAAAGACACATGTGACAAGTGGGACTCAAGGTAATAGATTTTCATATATTTTTTTACATCTAGGAGATAAATTTCATATTCACCATGTACTTATTTTTTGTGGTGTTTATACATCCCATTTTGATATATTATTTCAACAATTATATTTATTTAATAATATTAAAAGTTTCAATTCACTTTATTTTTCATGGATCCCATGATTCAAAATTTACTCAACTAGTAAGAGATTCTTTTCAAACTTTTTTTTCTGTGAGGCATACACCATTTTCACCACTTATTTAATTTTTTTGGTATATATATTTCCCCTATTATAGTCTGTAAAATGATAAAAATTATGTTCATGGTATTTATAGTTTTATTTTATATTATTTCTTCCATGTGGATTATAATTCAGAAGGTACTAAGTAGTAAGGGATTCTTTTGTCACTTTTTCTTCAGTAAAGCATGCACTATTTTTACCATTTATTTATTTTGTGTGGTATATATACTAAACCTATTTTATTTTATATGATGAATAAATTTATCTTTATTGTATTCATAGTTTTATTTGATGTTATTTCTTTCATGGGAATTATAATTCATAATTTCCCAAGTAGTAATGGATTTCATATAAATCTACATTCTATTATAACATATTTATTATTTATTCACCAATTCACATATATTTGGTTTATATACATTTACTTTAAAATTTAATGTCATGTTTCATTAATTAATCATGGTTTTTTATGTTTCACTTTGAATAATCTAATCCAAGGTGTCTGATTTGAAAATTACTTCTAGTGGTTTAAGTTATCATTGAATTCTCACATACTTTTTTGATTGTAAAATTTTTCTTGAAAAAATAAATTTATTGTAATAATTTTTTTAGAAATTAATTTTTTTTTAATCATCCTTATCATTTATAATGGGTATGATTATTTCCAAACTATATTCCTATTTTAAATTCATTGTTAACACTCATATTTATTTATGTAATTAGAAAAATATTGATAAATTGATATATTTTCTACATTATAGATGTTTTATGACAAGGGGTATTGATTAATTAAATATATTATTTGACATATAAGTAATTAATTGGATTTATTATGTGATCTGAGGGACCCTCTATATCCCCTTTGTTAATCGGTAGGTTTCAGGATACAAAATAGATATGGTTTTCGATGAGGCCTTACTGGTTTATTAGATTCTAGGCATGAAGCCTTGATAGTACAAGATTTAGGGAATAAATCCTTGATAGTGTTATATTATTTGTGTAAAGAAAAAAAAATTATATATCCATCATTATTAATTCCACAATTATTAATTCAGTTATTAATATTCCATGTGATTATTTTATTAGTTAGAATATTCATTGTTAAGTTTCACACTCAATTTATTGATTATATGGAATGTTTTTAATTTATTTAGATTGAAATTTTGATAAGGATCATTTATTGGTTATTTTTATACTATAAATAACCCTTACAAAGCATTTTAGCTCAACCTTATTTTTTCCCTTTCACCAGGATGTGACCGTGAATTCATGGAATGATTTTTAAGGATGATGTTTGTTATTATTTTATGAATTGTATGTTATTTTATATCCCCAATTTAAAATTGGTATCTTGTATATAAAATGGTTTTATAAAGATAATAATTTGATCGGAAATTCAGGATTTGATTCCTTGTAATCATTCCAATATACTAACGTAAGGCACTGGCTCTTCGATTCTGGGGTCGGGCTGCTAAAAAATCCTCCCACATCTCTCCCCCTTATCTACCACCTCTATAATCTCTATCATCTTGGTTCAAGTTGATATTTATCCACAAAATCTTCAAGAACCATTTATTTAATCCTCTCCACTCCTCATTACCCTTAAAATTATTCTCACTTCTCCTATTTTCCACTTACACAATGGACATGGTGGCCTGGGTCTATGAATTCGTTGGGTTTTAATTAATAGTTTCATAGTTTTAGGGTTCCAAGTGATTTTTTGAAGGTCCCATTTAATAATATTTAATGTAATAACTTCATCGTTATAAATTAAAATCAAATCTAGTAGGTTTATCCATGAATTTTACTTTAAACCTTAAAACACGAGTGTTTTCTTGATTTTAAGACTTTTTACAGTTAAAATAAATGTTATAATAATTATTATTGTTAGCATTATATATTTATAATTATTTCACTTAATTTAATATAATATTAAAGAGTTTTACATGTGATTAAAGGGACAGTAACTAGCTTCCACAAATTCTTGAACACCAAGTGTTTATTAAAATGGGAATGATAAATTTTCATGATTTAATCAAATTTGATTTAAATATTAATGAATTACGTTATATAATGTGTTTTTAGTTTATTTTTTAATTTGGTTTTTCAAGGATTATACCATGTTGGTATTTTTTAGTGATGTTTTCCATTAGAAAATTACTATTAAACTATTTTTTTGTTGAATAAATGTCTTTATTAAATTTTAAAAAGTTATATTTGATAACATTCAAGGAGTTATTTTAGATGTAATTATACTTATATGATCATTTCTCAAATATAATAAATGTTTTTATAATATATCTTAATTTTCAGACACTTAAACACATGACCCTTTTTTTATTATTCATATGATTTATAGAATGGTTTTTTGATAGGAGTGTTTATAGTTATGGATTATTGTGGTTATGTCTCTGATATTTTGATAAAGGGTTTGTTTATTTATATGGTGACTATAAAGTAAATTTATCATTATATATTTTTTGGTATGATATATATTATATTTTGATATGTATTTTGTTAGTGCATCACCTCTATTTGAATCATTAGAAACCTCAGGTAGATGGGTGGAAGTTATAGTTTCATGTATTATACAAGTTTATGATCACCATCTAGCTAATGGCCCCAAGTTAGGACATTGCACAACATATGGGATTTCCGTTCTCGGATAATCCCTTAAGGGTATAACCATGTGTTATGTAATTAGATAATTGGTCATTGCAATTAGATGGGTATCATTACTATATTGTCTATGATCATCTATAGGAAACATAGTTTTTTATGATTTTTGTTTAATTTAATAATTATGGTTACCTTGTTTATATTCAAAGTTATTTTTAAATTCTTATTTATTTTTTTACTTAAGTTTTGTTTTTAATAAATAATAAGATATTCTTATTTCAATAATGATTTTTTTATATTGATAATTATTTTCTTATTAAACACAATTACTAACCTATTTTAGATAGATTCTTGAGTAACATTCTTTCAAAAAAGTTAAGATTCTATATAATTATGTTCTCTCAACATTCATTTGAAATAATGTTAATAATTCTTAAATAATAATGAAATATGGTGAATTCTCATATAAATGTTTTAATATTGTTTTTCCTCATTTAATTTATTATTTTCCTCCAAGGTATAGATTTCAAAGCCTTATTTAATAATATTTCATAACATTCTCTTTTAAAAGAAAGTATTGGGAAAACAAAAATCATAAAAAATTGGAGAATACATATTTTCATATCATTAGTTTTAAAATGAATTTCCATAGATTAATATTTAATGTTTGTGTATGGGGTGTGTCGAGGATATCTACTATGAATCTTTTTCTATCCCTATTATACATTCCATTTTCAATAAAAGTATTATTAGAATATAGTAGGTGATCGCAATATTTTGGACTGACTATTATAGTGGTGAAAGTTGAAGATCATCCACTTATCATGGGGAGATGGATGTTAGGATTTCTATAATGTTTTTACCATGGTTGATATTTTTTATCATTCCATATTTTCCTTCTTTATTTTTTTACCTTTTATGTATTATATATATCTTCATATCAAATATTGGTTATAATAATATCTTGTATGTATGGTCCGGACTATTTGAGTTATTTATGGATAATTGGTTGTTTTTCATGTTTTTGTGACTCATTTAGGTGAATTTATTTTTAAAACTATTTATTTCAAATTGATCCCTTACCCATCTTAGGGAATGGACATTCCATATTTCAAGATGAAATCTATTACATTAGTTCCTTTTATTAATAGGATAAATCATTACCATTAAGTATAGTTTAAAACCTAATATTTTATTTCAACCTATGGTAATCAGAAACATGCATTTGGCCTTTTTGTGGTCCAAATAGAGTACTGGGTCGGGGTAGCCTCAGTTTCTTTATGAAAAAATAATTTCAAACCCCAATTTTGTTACATGTTATTTAGGATGTCATGGTAGATGTAAGATATGGTCCTTGTAGCTCAAGAGATACATAACGATAAAACTTCAACCTAAAACTTGTTGTAATGACCTTGAGTTTCTCTAAGATGTTTAGGATGAGTCCCTTCATGTTGATCTTGAGTTATTTATCTTTCTATAGAATAGTACTTTGGTATTACTGAGTTTTGTGGGCATTACTAAGGTACACGGTCAGTGTGCATAAGCTGAAGACAATGCATGTGGACTGTGAAACCATGCATAAAGAGTCTCGTAATACTTGTATGGTCAGTTCAGTATAAGGGATACCATGCATATAGATCATGAAAATTTAAAAATGGGTCATTTTTTATTATTTATTTTCTTCTAAATATTATCAATACTTCCTTGAATTTTTATGACACATTTTTTATTTAAATTGAGGAAGCATGTCTAATTTTCATTCAATTTTTAAAAATGTTTGTCATGGGTTCTTTTTAAATGAGTTTAAATGATTTATTTTATTTTTCATTAATTTTTTTAGGAAAACTAAAATGGGATTATAAAAGTACTACATTTACATGATTAGGTTAGTTTGTTATTTTTATCATAACTTTTTTTAATTTATTAATATAATCCTTATAGTAAACTTTTACTTTGGAAATTATTTTCATCCAGTTAGGGTTTCATTTGTGAATAATATTTTAGGATGATCTTTCAAATTGGGAACAAATATAAAACTATTTATAAATAGGTTCAATTTTTTTTTTGAATTATTTTAAATTCAAATAGTTTTTCAGAATTTTCAAGAAGGGGTTTCAACTTATTAATGTTGATTTTATAAGGTAATTTTATAAATATGATTTTTATAAGTATTATATTAAATTCTTTTTATAATACATTACTAAGTGTGTCAAAATGGTTTCACTGGTTTTGCTCAAAAAAATAGAAGAATTCCTTATATAATGAATTTTGGTATGGAAAACATGAAGTCACCTTGTTTTATATAAGGGTATTATTTGTTATATATTTATTTTATTCTATTTGGTAAATGTTAAAAATTATAATTAAATAATAATTTTATAGATCAGTTTTGGTTGTAATTTCTTGGTTATTTTGTGAAATTATGAATTTTGGAATATATTCTGATAATTATTTCAATTTGGATTTTTTTAGAGTTTTACCTTCCTTATAAGTATGAATGAATTATTAAGAGGTAGTTATGGGTGGTTCATGGACTGAAGACCCTCAATATTATCAAAGCCTTCCTATTTTCTCAGTACCTCTTGATAAATTCATTAGAGTGAGTATTACATATAGCCCAAATCATTATAATGATTAATTTATTTTTTGAATCTACCTAACTTTTTGGGGGAGATAGGTTCTCATAGAGGAAAAGTGTGAATTCAGATTATTTATTGAATTATTGGTGATATAGAAATCCCCAATTAAATTATGATTTATTTTTCTATGTTCAGTCTCAATGGTCTCAGTTAGAAGTTATGGAAGTCCATTCTTGAGACTACATCATAGGAGGAACATTTACAAGAACATTTCAAGATGATATAAATTCAAAAATAATTTCTTAAAGCATAAAAATTGTAATATTTAATGTAAATGTATCATCTCAAAGAAAAAAAATATTCATTTTTGAAGTAATCTCACTATTATAATAAGTAATGTTTTTATCTACCTATGTAAGTTATATATGTTGGGTTTACCAGAAAATTTTTTTAGAGGGATTCATGGATAGAGAACATGAGTTAATCAATGTATCCTCTGTACCTTGAAAAAATTAATAGAAAAAATAAAAAGGTATTCGGGCCTAGTTAAGAGGATGGAAACATGAAGAGACTATCCTTTTTTATCTCTTAAGATTCATCCAAGAGTAATTCTATAAAATTACATTAGTGTCATAATATAAGGAATACTAAAAATTCATATTAAGTAACTCTAAATACCTATTAAAAATATTGTTTGTTGGTTCATCAATGAAGATTTATTAAGTGATTTATTTGTAAGAAGGGAAGATCGAGCTCCAAATTTTCAAGGATCCCCAAGTTCAACTTACTGAACTCAATATAAATGTTGGGATTTCATGTGGTAACAAATAAATTTTTATTATATTTTCCCCATTAAATATTGTTTATATATCATTTTAGGTATTCTTTAGACCATATTACATTTATAGTGTTAACCATTATTTGAAATTATTTTTTATGGTGTTTAAATTTGTCAAGATATGTGTTCTTTTAAATTTTAACTCCCTACTAGTTTTTTGATGTCTCCTCTGAGTAAATTTATTTCATATGGGGCAAAATGACTATGTAATAAATAAAACTAGAAAATTATTTCTTTTTAATATTTGGTTTCCATAAGTGGTTCTCTTTTTTGGGAATTTGAATATGAGATGATGCATATATTTTAAAGATACCACCATAAATGTATTTCACTATATTATGGGTATCAGTCTTCTTTAGTCTTTGTTTTGACATATCTCTCTCTATGATTCATATATGTCAATGCAAAACTGAAGTGTCTCTTACCTAAAATATCCCTCCAGATAAAACTATTTAAGGATATTTTACCCTCAAAATAGGGATTTCATAAACACCCTATGCTTTTGATATAATCATTTTTAACCCAGTCTTAGTTCTCTTAATGATACTCATGTGTATAGGAATTGGGTTACATATTGTTCACTTGATCTCTACAGCTGCTAAGGATAATTAGTTCTCTCTCTAATAATGAATTTCTATTTTAGTTCCTTATTCCCCAATTTTTTGTTAACATTAATTAATTATTGTAATTATTTAGTGGTTCTATTCTGAATTCTTTTTTTTTGTCTCTAATGAAGAATATAATCTTCATAAACTCTTGGATCAGCCATCTTATGAGATGAATTTTGGGGATTGAAAATGGCATGGTGGGGTAAATTATCTCACAAAAAATTTATTATAACGAATTTATTGTATTATTTATTAAATTTTGATTATATTCTTCAATTTGGAGTCGAGTTTTAAAAATTTTGGGAACTTTTCCATTCTCCATGGTATGGGGGATCATGTAGGTTTTAAAGGGGAAGACAATAGAATATTCATGGTTGAATAATAGTCCCAGGGACCCTAAAAAGTGACTATACATAATAAAAAGTGTAGAGTTAGTGTATTTCATATAGTCAAAGTACGATCTCTATGAATTGTGATTATAATTATAAAACTGATTAAAAATGTTTTTCTTATTTTTTATTTTTTTAAGTATAGGATTTATCTCTACTCTTGACTTTACAAGAAGCCTCCCACACCTATTCCACTTATTTAAAAATCTCTACTCCCTCCTCCCATTATTAAATTTTAAATTTATTAACTAAATGATCAAGATATCATCAAATAATTATGTCATCTATTCTTTCTCCTCTATCTTGTTCCTTCTTCCCCCTCTTCTATAACATCATGAGATTTTTTCGAATATTTTTTTCAAATTAATTTATATTTTTAATATTTTTAATTTCATTTCACACTTTAATTAGTTCTTTATATATATATATACACACACACATATTAAAACACAAAGTAAGACATTCCTTTCACATGAAATGTCAAATTAGATTTCCCTAAATGTAATACCAACATGTCTTATGCTATACGCAATACAAAATTGGATTGCGCTTCCCACAAAAAAATTAGCATATGTTACACTCAACATTGTCTTGGTGTACAACATGGCATATGTTACAGCAACACCGACTTTGAGATCCAACGACCCGAAGGCCTTTAATTTTTTTATTACAGATAAACCCCCTTTTAAGGGAAGAAGGGAAAAAATCAAAAGGCTTCATCGACATAAGACAAACCATGACTCAAAGGTAAAAGAGAGAAAAAATAAGTCTGGAAACATGAAAGTGCCCCTCCCTAGCATGTGATCATGATGATGCTCTCCACCATTGCATGGGTGTTTGGAATGTAAGTGTCCTGTGTCAAAGTACAGGCCCGATCCGATCGTTGATGTCATACCCTCTCAAACAACCAAATCCGTCCAACTCTGCAAAGATGAGACGCCAGCTCTAAAACCTCTTCTGGGACCTGTTTCATGTGGTTGAGTACAAACAAGTTAAAACACTGTAAAACCGTTCAATGTCATCCCATAATCACCATTAAAAATAAAATAACCACATATGATCACATCTTGGACGCCTGAGAACCAGAAAAAGCCCCACTACAATGATCCCATAGCTACAATTCATCTCCACATTAAAAATCAACTTGAAGGGGAAGGAGCTATAATATGTGACATGTCAGGTCAGCACCACCTAGGGCTGGAAGACCCCGCAAGCACACCAGAGGAGTTCAAACGGAAAGGGAAACCAAGTCGACCTACCCTAGAAGCACCGCTATGGGCTGAAACCGGGTAGATATGAACAGAGTAAGATCCCACACCAGATGCCGAATCAAATTGGATCATGAGAACAGTGATTAGGGGAAGCATCAAGAACCGAGAGCAGGGCAGTGTAGGAAATGTCGACGCCAAGAAAACAACCAAAGGAAACCAACAACCAAGCAATGCAAATCAAAACTAGAAGCCAAAGCGAACAAAACACACAATCAATGAATCACCAACAAACCCGAACCAGGATACCTCCCCCTCTGAGATTTTCTAGAGGCGACCTCAGACCACTATAGAAGATGTGGGGTCGTTTCCAAGTCACTCCACCCCAAACCATCCAAGAACCAATCAACCCGAAGCCAGAGGTGCCGCCGGATTCCAACCTGAAGCCGACTCTCCATCCACGGGACAGCCGAGACCCACCTCGGTGATGCACCCACGAGCCACCAGGGAACCAGACCATCCGCAGTCGAAGATGCCTCCAGACGCCGAGGCCAATATTGACGCTCCACCCCTGGGCCATCCGAGGCCCAGAATTCCAAAATCCAGAGACAACGCCTGATGTCAGAGTCAGCAACAATGTGCCACTACCAGGCCATCCGAGAACCAGGATAACTGAAGCTGAAGGCGCCACCATCGGAGCGGGACTCCCGAGTCGACCAAGTGCCACACTGATATCTGGAAAAGGTCGATGAAGCTGTGTCCTGAGGACAAGCCGGGGGAGGGGAGGAGGAAACCACAAATGGGAAACTCTAGTCGCTGCTTTGGGAAGGGACACGCCGCTCCGAGGGTTTCACCGACTTTCTGTATGATGCACACAACACTGAGTTTCTATAAAACATATCATATATATATAATTATTTAAATGAGATAATTATATCCTAACAATTAAAATTAGTAATAGTAATTGTAATAACTACTTTTAGAATATTTTTTATAATTTCTTATATAAATAATGCATATTTATTATGAAAGATATGATTTTTGGTAAAGTCTTTTTATTTTAAAAATATTGTATTCTTGAATGAAAAGTGATTAATAATAAAATTAATTTTAGAAAAAATCATAAATTTAAATTGATAAAATAATATTAGTGTTTTCATTCAGAATTTATAAATTATCCATAGGGTGAATTTTTGAGATTTTTCTAAAAATCATAATTTTTTTATGAATAGTCAAAAATACTGGTTTTTAGTTAAAAACTATCTGTTTTTGGTTGATTAGTAATGTTAAATAATATTATAATTTTTTAAGGTAACATAAGATAAATATTAGATATATTTATTCAATTTAATTCATTATTTCCAATTTCACTTTGAAATTGAATACAAAATCTTAAAAACATTTAAATATTTTATACTTTTCCAAACTTATTACTTAATCCCATCTATGGGATTAGAATTAATTATAATTCTTCCTCTTATGTTAATTGAATATATAAAATAGAATATAAACTATTTAATTCAGTATAATATTTATAATCTAATAATCCCATGTTAATTTTTTACCAAAACGATTTGTAAATGTGATTATAATTAATAATAGCGATTGAGACCAAATTAAGCATAATTGGGGACTAAAAATTAAAATTAAGGGCCCAAATGAGAAAAAAAGTCCAAAACCTATTTTATATGAATATGTATTATATAAAACATTAAATTTTGATTTATTTGGTTTTTTATGAATTTTTTTATGTAATACCATATGTACAACTAACTTGTTTCTAAAAATTCAAAGTGAGTCATTTTCATTCCCTATAAAAGTCCACCACCACTCCCACTTACTCACACCTATAAAACCAATTATGTTCGGCCAATCCCTACCCAATACACTTCCTATAAATAATACCTTCTTTATATAATCCTTAACTTTCGCAAAAGTAAATCCAATGAATCCTTTTGGCATTAACTAGAAGGAGTTACCCAATTAAGAGGTGATGTCTTCTCTAAAGTCCTTTATTTTATTTTCCATCGCCGACCTCTCCAAATAGCATTATTCTATACTTATATAACAACACTATTATACTAAATATAGTATTATTTTTTTATTTAATTTATTTTACCTTCACTTACACACACCTCCATCTAATGGGTAACGAACATACTATATAGGTATATAGCGAACTACTACCTCACAAAACAATGATTGTTCATTTCCCATTAAAAACTACCATGGAGTTAATTATAAGAGAATATATGTCTATATATGATATATATTATATTTATAATTTATTTAGTCTTCTTTATTTTTTATTTGGAACGTACCATTATTATTTTCATCTTATCTAAATAAGATATTTTCGTTTGAGGAAGTGTGGACTACCACCCCCTGAAAGGGATACAATTCGTTCAAAAACTACATGGATAGTATTAAGTAGGGTTTTAGAAAATATATTTGATTTATATGATATCATAAAGATAATTTAATAATGGTATATATATATATATATATCTTTTTTTGTGTGTTTGTGTCTTTTACTTTCTTTCTCTTAACATGGTAATTAAACAGAAACATTGTTCACGCATATGTACGACATATCATCACCATTAATGGTGTATTTTGTTTCATAGTTATATAATATATAGACTATTATAATACATATATACAATATATAAATGATATTTATATCACTTTTTACAATTTTTAATCATGATATAAGTAAAAGGACCAACAATATAACAAATTAAGACACACATGAAAAACCAAGTGAATATTACCTAAAGTGAAAAATTAACATATGATGGTTAAAAAGAAAATAATATAAGGTTATAATAAATATATATATTTTATTATATATATATATGAATATGATTTTTTAAAATATTTATAAAAAATTATATTTATTATATAGGTGTTTTGAACGAGTACGACAAGATTCAAGAAACAATGTAAGGGGATTTCAGTTAACTTTTTATTCCTCTGATATGCATGATATGTTTTCCACTCTTTACTTTTGTGTGGTTTATGTACTACCCATGATTTTATTATCTTATACATAAATTTATGGTTATTAACATATCAATTTTATTAACTTTGATTCATGGGGTTTATGTCTCAAATGTTTCCAAATTGGTAAAAATGTTTTCTCTCAGTTTGTCTTCTTTGAGACTCGTGTTTTGTTATGCACCTAAAATCTTTTTTACTATGTATATAATTTTATTTTACATGTTATATAATGTATAAAATTATTTTAAAATTGTTATAATCTTTATTTGATTTAATTTTCGTACATGGATATTCTGATCCCAATTTACCAAGTTGTAAGAGTCTATTTAGAAAATCCCATCGCTTTTCGAGATTGTTTATGTTTACACTTACTTTGTAGGATTATTATATTATGTATCTTAGTAAATTCATGAAATTTATTATACTATAGTTATTCAATCTATATTCATGTAGTGGTATCATTTTCTACTCTTTGGTAAATAAGATAGTTAAGAAAGTATTTCTAATAAAAAGAAACTTTACCCTCTCTTCAGTGGGAAATATACGTTCCTTCAAAACCATGTTTTCTAGAAATAATTTCCCAGAATATTTAATATTTAAAATAAATTTTCCCTTTTTTAACCAATGTTTTCAAATGAACCTTCTTTTTACTTTCCAAACAAAGCAATTTTCAATCATTTTTACCATGAAAAAGGTATTTTCTTTTTACATTGTACGATAAGTACATATTTATTCATCATAAATCCTTTGAAGAATTATTTTCATGTTTAAAGTTTATTTTTTTCATGAAATTTTTTTAAAATATATTTTCAAAGAAAATAGTTTTAAAAAAATTTCAGGCTTAATTTATAGTCTTCCACAAAAAAATGGTTTTCAAAAAATTTTCAAGAATATTTTAAAAATTTTCTACAAAAATGATTTGGAAAATGTTTTCAAAATTTATATATAACTTTTCAAAGTGTTTTTTAATAAAATGTTTTTAAAAAAAATTATTCTCATTTTATAATATTTTTAGGAAAAATAATTTCAAATGATTTCAAGTGTTATTTATAACTTCTAAAGGTATTTTCAATGAAAATTATTATCAAATGGTTTTATGTTTTAAAAAAACTTTTTCAAAGAAGAAATGAACTTTTCCTCAAGAAATTGTTTTCAATAATATTTCAAAAAAAAATTCCATCAATGATGACATCTGTTGATGTTAGTCATGCCCTTATAAGAAATGACCTAAAGGTTACATTCATATCCTTTGTATGAATGGGTTATGCTTAATGTCATTGTCTTTATGAAATCAGTTACTCTTTCATGTGTTTTATGTTTAGGAAATCTGTTCCCCTTTCATAGGTTATATGTTTCTGAAATCCATTTCTCTTTCACGATTTATTATTTTTATAAAATGATTATGAAACCTGTAAATTTTTCACATGTTATGATATGTTTACATGTTTACGATACACATTTAATTTCATGGGTTAGTATATGATTTTTTATGATTTTTTGGAACATGTATGTATGATTTCACTATGAGATGGGTGGAACCTATATCTCCCTCCAATGCGTTGGGAAAATATTTATATCTCATGAGAAAGACTTAGATGGTCTTGGGAGTGAAACCAGAATAATAATATGGTCGTGGGAGTGAACCATGACTACCAAGATGGTATGAGGAGTGATATAATTCTTCTTTGATAGCCGTTAGAGTGAACCATGAATACTAAGATGGCATGTGCAATGAAATCATGCCACTAATATGGATATGGGAGTGAACCATGACTACCAAGATGGTAGGGGGTCTGAACCCACACAACCAAGATTTCCTTGGAAAAAATTCATTGATTACTATGAGTGAACCTAAATACATGTTCACAATGTCATGAATGGACATGGACACATCTCCATAAGTTTATGTGAGGGTCTGATCTCGTGTATTTAACCTTATAAGTTAACCTGTTTCGACTTATACATGTTCACAATATTATATTGTTATGTTTCATCCACAATTCCATGTTTTATTCCTATATTTTGCTTTCATGGAATACATTAAATATTTCTTTATGATTCATGTCTTATGAACTACAAAAATTGATTATGATATCTGATATATAGGGTATGAGCTCCTAAAGTTATCCTCAAGTTCCATACCCTTTTTTTCATGTTATGCTTATTTATTTTCTTTATTTAACCATACTAATCATTTAATATCACCCCTTTCTTATATTTCCATTATCTAGGTTAAGAAGCACGGTTTTAGGTATAAGTACTAAAGATATCGATCCTTATGGGAGATGTGGAAGATCCTTGACTAGGATAGAAGGTTTTGATTCCATGTTTCCAGATAAACTAAATTATTACAGTCCTCATGTATATATTTTTGTAACGTGATGAATATTCATCTAAATTATGTAATATCCATGTATATTAAGCCTGGGTCAATATAGTTGGTATAAAAGGAACGTTTTAGTCAACCTTTTGATACTTTGATGTTAAAAAATTAGGAGGATTTCTAGGTATATTTATAAATATATTTCTATGGATGGATCTAAGGATAAGTATAAGGATGTGGTAACATATAAGAATATTTCCTCGAATTTTAGTAAAGGATAGAGTGAGTGGTTTCCTAGAAATACATCTATGTCCGGATAATACAAGTGGATGTTTCTCTAACATAGGTGTACCTAGGGATAATAACTCCGAAAAGATGTTTTTGGCTTGACTTAGGGTTATCTGGTCATGACAATGGGCAGTGCTACACACCTGGTTTCACACACCCAAGGGATATGCTTTGAAAATTCCTGACCTCTTCACAATCCATCCCGAAGGATTCAAATATTATTTGACTATAAATAACATAGAATAAACCTTGGGTGTCTTCGATTAAATATGTTTTATCCAAGATTTAGGAAATCTATAAGTAATTTTTATTGATTATGTGGTTTTTATCTTTAATAAGTGTTTCTCACACTATGATTTATTTTTTTATTCAATGCATGGAACATGATGGAACCGGTTTAATGAGGAATGAAATGGAAAATAAAATGGTTATCCTCTAGAGAAACTGAATGTTATGGGAGCTGAAATGAAAAACCTCATTATTATTTTTTCTCAATCCATGAATCATAGTGAACATAGAATCGAGAAAAGGAGGGAATAATTCTCTGTTGAGTCCTTCATGGGATAGAGGTCACCTTCATTTGGTATTTTTATAAACTTGTTAGTTTTTAAATAATGTATAAGTACCAATGAAAAGATATTTTTTGTAGTCCAGTGTTTAGAAGACGAAAAGTTCACATTGGATATCTAATATCTGAAAGGTTAGGCTAGTAAATGGTGTAATCATTTCAAGAAAAAGTGGTTACAAGAAGAAATAATATCCATTTATTGGGACGATTTCAGGAATGTATTTTTCAATAAGTAATTTCCTAATATTCTATATATGATGATAGAGAAGGAATTACTATATCTTAAGTAGAGGGATGATAAATCTATTATTTATTATAAAGATACTTTTTCAAGACTTGTAAGGTACTCTTTTGGTATAATAATTCATCATAAAATTATTATTTAACAATTCTTCATTGGATTGAAACCAACACTCTTAATTGAATTATCTATAAGGGACATTGAATTCCAGGAATAAATTGTTCGATGTGCACTAAATGTGGAAATAGATGCTAGAAACCCTCTTTTTTCTGGTAATAAGAAAATAAAAATGGGGTTCATGGAAAATCAAATGATACGTCACATGGAGAGAAGAAAAAGTTTCAAAATTCCACTTTCCAAAACTATAAGAAAGAACATTTAGGTGAATATTGGAATGAGACAAGAAGGTGTTTCTAGTGTGGTAATCCAAGAAACCAATAAAAATATTTCATAAGTGATAAGATTAATAAATTCAATAAAATGAATGGAGAAACGGCTAAATAGAATGAACCGCCCACACATTAATGTTACAAGTGTAAGGAGTTTGGTTATTATGTGAATCAATTCCAAAATCCAAGGGATAATATGAAGGATAAGACACAAAAACCAATGGGGAAAATAGAAAAAGGGAAAGCTTATTAAATCACAATGGATGATGTGAATATTGAAAATAAGGGAAAAACATACCATTTTTCATATTTGTTTGGATGTTCATGTATTATTTTGTATGAATAAGCCCTATGAAATTTTTTTCCATATTTTAGTGAGATTTCATGTGATTATTTCCATATACATGGATTTTGGAATATTGAAATTATATTTAATGTTTTATCAGTGTAATGATGAACCAAGGTGTTTAATAAAAACATTTGGGTATAAGATAAGAGTATATTTAAGGAATAAATCGTAAATTATATTTTTTTAGGGTTATAAGGTTAACCATTTATGGAAATATTATGTAACACATTGGATTCAGTTTGTAAAATTATTGTATTATCTCACTATATGAGGACTTATGCAAATTGGATAAAATATTTTTATTTATTTTAATTGAAGATAGATGGGTTGACTTATCAGGAATATCATGATCAGTTCATAATTCATGAAAAAAATACTTATCTTTCATTAATTAGGGTAAGAGACGAATAAGAAATATATACAGTCATAAAAAAACGTTGGTATTGTTTATAAGAAAGGGAATAACACCAAGTATATTTCCTTATATTATTGGTCATGAAAAATAATTACTCAATGATAAGATAATGATCAAACAAATTGTCTGAATACCTTATTTTCTTGTTGAACTGTTGTCATTTTAAATCATCCTAGATTTATGATTTTGAGGTCCACAACTTTTCTTTTATCATTAACATATTTTTGATTGATGACCTCAATCACTCCCTATAAATATTTACACTTTTCCTTCAAGTCCAATCTTTACTCCCAACCTATGTTCAAATACAAGTCAAACCAATTTTATGTTACATTGGGTAACCATTATGGTTCCAAACCTCCCCTTTTAATTAATGTCTTAGTATTAATTTTTATTATGTGGGTTTTTATGAATGAAACTTCAAATTATTAATCCATTAATAACCCAAACGAATTTCAAATGTGAATTTAATTTTTAGGGGGGTAAAATGTAACACCACAAGATTTTGTGAAATATTTTTTTTAATTAATTTATCTTCCATATATTTTTCATTTCACATGATACTAGAAAATAATTCTTTATATATATATATATATATTAGAGCATTAAGTCAGACATTCCTTTGACACAAAGTATTGACTTGTCTTGAAATACATGTAATACTGACTTGGTGTGAACTACACGCAATACCAACTTCGTCTGTGCTACCCACAAAACTGACTTGGTGTACATTACATTGAAAACTATCTTTTTGTATGACTTGGAATATGATACATGTAAGACCGACTTCATATACAATGCATGCAACACTGAATTTTTATGAAATATCTTATATATATATAATTATTTAAATTAGATAATTCTTCCCTAAACATTAAACATAGTTATATGAATATTATGAAATAATTTTAAAAAAATTATATTTTTTTATATAAATAAAACATATTGAAAATGAAAGATATGATTTTTGATAAACTCCTATTAGGTTAAAAATAAGATTTTCTTAAGTGAAACGATTTTAATAATAAAATTAATTTATAGAAACTTTTATAAATTTTCTTTGATAAAATAAAATTAATTTTTGAATTCATAATTTCAAAAATATCCTAGGGTGAATTTTAGGGATTTTTGTGGGAAACTTCATTTTTTTGAGGAATAGTGAAAAACACTGTTTTTTTAGTTAAAAACTACCTTTTTTTTTAATTAATTATTAATGTTAAATGATATTAAAATTGTGTTTTAAGGTCAAAATATTTAAATATTACATATATTAATATAATTTAATTCATTATAATCAATTTCACTTTTAAATCGAATATAATATAGTAACAAACATTGCACATTTTCCTACCTTAAAAACTTGTTTTTTCGTCTCATCTATGGGATTAGAATTAATCTCAGTTTTTTGATTCTGTGAATTTAAATTTTTTTAAAACATAAACCATTTTATTCAGTATAATATTTATATTCTAGTGAAACCATGTTAATTTTTTACCCCAATGATTAGTAAAAGTTATTAAAATTAATCACAGTGATTAAGGCCAAATTAAGCCTAATTAGAGATTAAACCTTAAAATAAAGGTCCAAAATGACCTATCAACTTGTTAAAAACCCATTTTATTTCCATATTTAGTACATAAACCTTAAATTATTGAGTTATGTTTGTTTTTTATGTCTTTTATTTAAGAACATGTGTACACCTAACTTGTTTCTAAAAACTCCAAGTGAGTCCTTTTCCTTCCCTATAAAAGGCCACAAACACTCCAACTTATTCACACCTCTAAAACCTCTTAATTTAGTCCAATAATAGACCAATAAATTTTCCATAAATATTTTATTCCTCCAATAATCTTTTCATTGGGAAGAAGGAAATCCAATGAAGCTTTTTCGCACAAAACCAAAGGAGTCACCCGATTAAGAGGTAATGTCTTCTCTCAAGTACATTCTTTTATTTTCCTTACCCACCCCCTACAAATCTCTTTATATTTTTATTATATAAAAAACTTTTATTCCAAATATACTCATATTTTTTTTATTTAAATGGGTTGACCTACACTTAAACACACCTTCATCTAATGGGTAACGAACAAACGATTTCTGGGTATAGGAAACTACTCCGTCATGAAACGTTGATTGCTCATTTTTCCATTAACACCTATCATGGTGGAAATTATAATTTAAAGTCTATTTATATTTGATAAATATTATATTTATAATTTCTTTATGATTATGTAATTTTTATTTGTAACACAACTTCATTTTTTCCATCTTATGTAAATACGATAATTTTGTTTGAGGAAGTGTGGACTACCACCCCTCAAAGCGATATAATTCCTTCATATAATACATGGTTTTTATTAATGATGGTTTTATTTAATACATGTGATATATATTAGATCACAAATATACTATAATAATGAGATATATATATATATATTTATTTAACTTTCTTTCTCTCAACACGACAATTAAACAAAAATAGCTTTCATGAGTATGTAAGGCATATTGTCTCCATGAATTTTATATTATATTTCATACATATATGTTATATAGATTATTATTATAAAAATATAATTTATATAATTTATATTTATATCATTTTTTAAATTCTGTAATCATGATATTAATAAAAGGTCCAACAATTTAACAAATTAAAATACGCATGAAAAAAATCTAATATTACACAAAATGAAACCGTAACATAGTATGGTTAATAAAAGGGAAATATAAGGTCATAATAATACAATAATTTTTATTATATATAATAATATGTTTCATTAATATATGTATAGTATATTTATATCTATTATAAAGGTGGTTTGAAAGAGTACAAAGAGAGTTAAGACACAGGGTAAGAGGATTTCATCTCACATTTTATTCTCCTGTGATACATGATATGTTTTCCACTACTTCATTTTGTGTGGGGTATTTAAATGCCATTATTTTATTACATGTATCATATACTTAAATTTACGGATATTAACATATAAATTTTATGAACCTTCATTAATGGGGTTTATGTTTCAAAAGTTACCAAATCGGTAAAAATGTTTTCTCTCAATTTGCCTTCTTTGAGACTCATGATTTGTTATGCACCTAACTGAAGTGCCCAGATCAGTGTGAATCACTGAGAGGGGGAGGGGGCGAATCAGTGATCCCTTAAAACTTTTTACTAATTGATTCTTATCAATTAAACCTCTATGGCTTGTTAAGGCCTTGATCCACTCTTCTTATGTCTCTCAACCTTTCCCGGATAATGCAGTAAATGTAAAGGCACTGGACACAAGGATTTACAAGGTTCGGCACCAAAGGCCTACATCCTTTCCATGCTCTCTTAGCATGGATTCTCCCATTATAACTTGTTAGAATTACAATGGTCAATACAGAGTCCCACTGTATCTCTCCTGAGTCCCACAGGAGGGTCTTTATACTGCGTCCCACAGTGTTACTAGAGTCCCACTGGCCTGCTCCAGAATCCCACTGAAGACTTCTTCTCCCTGAGTCCGACAGGGTCTTCTCCTGGCTCCTCGAGTCACACGAGTAGCTCTTCTTCACTTCAAGTTCTTCAAGTATCCTCAGCAGCCTGGGATAAAGGCTGCTGGCCTTGCTCTGTACCTCTGATCACTTGTGATGATCAGGTCTTCTCGTCTTGCTCAGGCTTTATCTCCTTCTTCTAAGGATGACCTGGCTTCTCTCCAATTACTGAATACTCAGACAATTGATGTCTTTAACTTCAGTATGGTCCAGTCTCACTTCACTTCAACATCATGCACTGAGTGCATGGCAACTCTGAATCCTCATGCACTGACTGCATGGCCTTCTCAAATTTTCTTCAAGATCTTCAAGTCTTGGACTCCTCAGATGCACACCACTGATTTAGCACTGTTCACGTGTGCACGTGCATGCATGCATGCATGCACTCTCCTTCTTCTCTTCTTGGTGCAGTAAACCCTCAAAGGGTTTAATCCTTTTTAGCACACACCTTCTCACTTCTTCACACACTTTGTCCAATTTGTTCACACACTTAAATTGTGTGTTCTACTTTAGTGCGGGTCTTGTTCTTCTTCTAAGTGTGCACAACCACTTTGCACAAACTTAGGCTTCGGCCTCTTCTTGTTTAGTTCAAGTATGCACAAACAATTTGCACACACAATAGCTTGGCCTCTTCCCTCTTCTCGCACACACTTGGGCCGTAGGTGGTTCTTCAAGTTTTCACACACACACAAATGTGTGGTCTTTACTTCACTTAGCATACACCACTTGGTGTTGTTTTTTTGTGCACACACATGGCCTCGGGTATTCCTCCTTCACTTGGCACACAAGCACAAGTCTCGGGTCTTCTCTTTCTTTTATTCTTCTTTGCACACACCCAAGCCAAAGGCTACAACCTTCTTCTTCAAATGCACAAACAACTGCCTCAAGCAAGACATGCAAGAGGGTGCGGCCAATTCTTCACTTCTTGTCCGCGCAAGCACAAGCCACAAGGGTGAAACCAGGCGCGCAAGTGCCACTGCCGCGCAAGTGTGCAAGGTGCTACACCGCGGGCACACAAGTGCAAGGGCACAAGCGGGCCGCACAAGTGCCTACCGCGCAGGGGGCGCAGTGCACAGAGGGAGTGCGCAAGATCGCGCTGCCCTTCCTCCTTCCTGTCGCGCAAAGGATAGCGCGCAGGGGACTCCTTCGGGCCTCGAGTGGCACCGAGAACAACAGCCGCGCAAGTGGGATGCACGAGGCTTCAAAGCTTTGCAAAGCACAGTGTGCTCGCGGGACTCTCTTCAAATTTTCAGCGCATCAGCAAGCTTCTCCATCGCCTCGGGCTCTCTTTATATAGGCAGAGAAACGCCTCAAATCTTCCGCGTGGGATAACTTCAATCCCGAAGATTTCGGATCTTTTAAATCTTTAAACGATCCGCAAATCCCGTCTTTATTCTCTGTTTCACGCGGGATCCCTTTATTTTTTTGTTCCTCTACGTGCATGCGACTCATAACGCATGCACAGCCTTCGGTTTAGGCTCATCCCATGCAAAAACACCAACCACGTGGCCTCGACAGCTTCTCTTGCCTCGGCCTCAACAGAAATCCTCCAAACATTGCATGCATGGTCATTTTTAGGCATGATCCTGTTCGTTATGGCCAGACGAGCACGAGGGTGGCTTCGGTTTACTCAGAGGTGGTCGGGAGCTCAAAAACGTCACTCGGGAGGCGCCTGGTTTGAAGGTGGCCGCGGGAATGCGCGGGGAGGCCTCAGCCGAGCTCGGGGTTAAAGACGGTCTCGCAGCCGTTGGATCGGCGATTCAATTGATCTCGGACGGCCTGGATCAGATCGGGGGCGCGGCAGATTAGATGAGCGGCGCCGATCGTCCGCGAGATCAGATGAGCGGCTAGGATCTCTTATGCGGGAAAATCCCGCGTCCCACATCGAAACGGCGGCCGAATTTTCCGCGGCTTATCAACCAGGCGCTCCCTTCAGCCGCCCAGTTGAACTTCCCCCTCCACGGTGCCGCCCCGCACCGTGTTCTCCCTGCGGGCGCGCTCTGCGCCCACTCTGCTCCTGCGGGCGCGCTCCTAGCGCCCACTATGCTCTCCGGGTGCGCGGGTTTCACCACCGCGTGCCCTCAGGGGCTTACACACGGCCCCTCTGCGCTCCTCCGGGCGTGCCTCAGGCGCCCATGCGGTGTCCTGCGGGTGCGCCCCCTGCCTCAAGGTTGCTGCCCTGGCCTTGAGGGTTCCCCATGGGCGTGGTGACCTTGAGTCCCACATGTGCCTTGGGTGATGACCCTCGGCTGGCCTCCTTGGTGGCCTATTTTTTGCAACAAAAACACTAAGTCCTTTAAACAAAGTGACCAAGTGTAACATGCCAAGTGCCACTCCAAGCCATTCTTCTTCTACATTTTTCTGCTTCTTCTTAAGAATTCCTCCATTCATCCTCAAGATTTATTTATCACTTAGGAATGTAAATTCTTGAAGGTTCTTCTTCATCAACCGAGCTCCTTAGTCAAATAGATTCTTCAACGTTCTTCATTGATCTAATCAGAGATCAAATTGGATCTTCTTCAAATTCACATGCACTAAATGATAGTGCATGGACTTCTTTAATCCACTTCATCCACTTAGAACTTATGGATGGATCACTTTCAACTCCTCATGCATTGGCACTACAATGCATGGTCTTTTAATCATGTTGTGACTTTGTATCATCAGGATACAAGTTCTATGAACTTAAAGAGCAGCTCAGCAATCGTCAGATTTTCATGGAGAATGTTTCAACCACAATTTCCAATACCACTTAGTGAATCTCCTAAGTGACATGCATCTTAGTACCATGGCCATTCTCCTTCACCACCAACACCATCACAACCTTTGTCATTCACATCTTGACATTCCTTGACTTCCATTCATTCCAAGACAACTTCATACCTCATTGACAACAAATGCAACACAATGCACTTCAATCTCCCCCTTTGTATTTGTTGTCAATACACCACTTCAGCACATATGAATGGGTCAATATGTGTGCCAATATTTTCTCCCCCTTATTGGAAATCAAATTCAAAGGTGTGGTGTGGTTCTCTTTCAAAAATCTCTTCCTCCCTTCGAATAGCATCTTCTTGAAAATCACTAAGAGAGGGATGATGCCACATGTTCTTCTTTAGCAAAGAACCTTTAGTAAATCAGCTCTAAGTCTACTTGGGCTAACCCGGTGTAGAAAACAAGAGTGATGTAACCAAGGTACTCAATACTGTCCAACATTCACTATACATGTGAGATCATGCTTCAGGGGTTTGATATTTTTCATATATAACAATGAATTTTCTAAATCCTGCACATACTTCACAAAACACATTAGAATGTTCAGGTGCAAAGATAAAGCTCCCCCTTTCATCCATTTGTCTTCAATTCATACTCCCCCTTAATTAACAAGATAAACTCAATTAAGAAACAAGGGATGAAAGTATGATTGGAATACCTTCACTTTTCTCAAGATGGTATTAATCTCAAAATCCCATCTTCTTCAGATTGGCTCCCCCTCAAGGGGTGCACTCCATTCTGTCCAAACCATCCTCCAGATGAGAATGATCATCATCTTCAATTCCCTGCTATGTTAGCACATGTAAATACCAATAGTATAAGGGAATAAGATGGAACCTCCTTGGTTCATCAATGTGAACAACAAGGTTGAGAAGATTCTCTCAACCGAGATGTCCCATTTTCACCAGTCTTCACAATTGCACATTTGATCTTCATTGATGATTGTGCTGATGTGGTTCTCAACACATCTTCATGTGAAATATTCTTCTTCCCTTTTGCCTTAGCAATTGCCAGAACTTCATCTTCAGCTCTTTGCAGATCTTTGGCAAGTTGCAACTGATTTGGCCATATGACTAGTAAGTCACTTGGAAGTGTGGCCTCATTTCTGGATATTCCACATGGTTCCTTTGATGCTTTCAAGCTACCTTTCTTGGGCAACTTGTTTTCAACCAATCCCTTCTGCTTCTTCTGGATTGATTGTCTGTTTGAGTCCGGTCTGCCTCTATTGAATTTCATGGCTTGTTCACAAAGATCCATGATATGTCCTTTCTTGCCACAGTAGAAGCATGTCTTCTTGGTGGTCCTTCTAGATGACTCACCCTTCTTGGATTTAGACTCCAAGGACATCTCTTCATTTTTTACAATCTTCTTAGGAGCATCTTCAATTTTCTTCTTGCTTCCCAAGGTTTCTCTCTGAGCCAGGTTCTGTGATCTTCTCTTCTCTTTAGCTCTGGATACAGTTGGAGATTGACATGTATCTCTTTGACCACTTTTGCATACATCCCAGAAGTAATCAAGTAATCCAAATCTATTTGCAGTAAACAGATGTCTCTGGACCTGTGGATGTTGCCTCTTTTCCTCTGGCTTGCTCCCCCTTGGCATGGGCTTCCTTTGTGCTTTGACATTCAGTGGATTGTACCAACAATCCTTTGCACAGTGCCCATACTTGTTACAACACCAACATTGACCCACAAATCTTGACTTTTTGATTCCTTCTGATTGTAGGGTACTTGTCTTGAATTGTTGTGCTGCTTCAGGAGAGCTTTCTTTCGTCATTGTCTTCATCCATTCTTGTTCAGAGTTATTCTTCCATCCTACACTTTTTGTGGAAACACATTTAGAAGCATGAGTACAAGATGAGATGGATGGTACCTTCTTCTTAGAAGATGTTTCCTTTTCATTAGAGGATGTGTTTCTTTTAGAATCATCCTTCTCAATGCATACTTGAGTAGCAACATTTCTCCTTTCAGCTGACTGGGAGGATTCAGCTTTGGGTGATTGCAGATTTTTCAATATCACCTCTAGTTCTAAGTATTTCATGTTGAGGGAGTTCTTCTCATCCTCAACATTTCTTAGCTTTCCTTCCCAATTCTCCACCAGTTGTTTCATCTGGTCTTCATGCACCTTCTTTAATTCTTGCAATGAATTGTCCAGCTCCTTCACCAATTTGACTTTTTCTTCGAGTTGAGCATCTCTGACATTCATTGACACTTTGTGCCTCTTTTCCAGTGCATGGAAAACATCTCTGACCATTATTTTAAAGAAATCTTTCTCAGAAAGGCTTCTTTGCAATTATTCAGCAGTGTCTTCATATCTTTCTTTGCAAAGAGAAACGGTTTCATCTTTAGCCTTCACCAGCTTTCTGAGAGTGTTGGTTATGCCAACCCTTTTTGCCAATTGATCTTCCATTGCATTGGCTTCTTCTTCTAACTGTGATTTTTCTTCATGAAGATCATGGATGCCTGTAGCTATACACTTTTCCACTTCCATGGGAACTGTCTTCTGAAGATATTTTAGTGCACTTTGAAGATCATTTATTGTTTCAACTTCATCACAGCTAGGACAGGCTTTCTTCATCTTCTTGGCCTGTTTCTTCTTTCTATTTTTCTGAGTCTTGGCAGATATCTCCATTTGAGGTTGGTCGCTCGTTTCCTCAGATCTGCACTTCATAAAGACTCCCTTGGATCTTTTAGAGGTAACCTCCCTCTGATACCAATTGAAGTGCCCAGATCAGTCTGAATCACTGAGAGGGGGAGGGGGTGAATCAGTGATCCCTTAAAACTTTTTACTAATTGATTCTTATCAATTAAACCTCTATGGCTTGTTAAGGCCTCGATCCACTCTTCTTATGTCTCTCAACCTTTCCCAGATAATGCAGTAAATGTAAAGGCACTGGACACAAGGATTTACAAGGTTCGGCACCAAAGGCCTACATCCTTGCCATGCTCTCCCAGCATGGATTCTCCCATTATAACTTGTTATAATTACAATGGTCGATACAGAGTCCCACTGTATCTCTCCTGAGTCCCACAGGAGGGTCTTTATACTGCGTCCCACAGTGTTACCAGAGTCCCACTGGCCTGCTCCAGAATCCCACTGAAGACATCTTCTCCCTAAGTCCCACAGGGTCTTCTCCTGGCTCCTCGAGTCACACGAGTAGCTCTTCTTCACTTCAAGTTCTTCAAGTATCCTCAGCAGCCTGGGATAAAGGCTGCTGGCCTTGCTCTGTACCTCTGATCACTTGTGATGATCAGGTCTTCTCGTCTTGCTCAGGCTTTATCTCCTTCTTCTAAGGATGACCTGGCTTCTCTCCAATTACTAAATACTCAGACAATTGATGTCTTTAACTTCAGTCTAGTCCAGTCTCACTTCACTTCAACATCATGCACTGAGTGCATGGCAACTCTGAATCCTCATGCACTGACTGCATGGCCTTCTCAAATTTTCTTCATGATCTTCATGTCTTGGACTCCTCAGATGCACACCACTGATTTAGCACTGTTCACGTGTGCACGTGCATGCATGCATGCATGCACTCTCCTTCTTCTCTTCTTGGTGCAGTAAACCCTCAAAGGGTGTAATCCTTTTTAGCACACACCTTCTCACTTCCTTCACACACTTTGTCCAATTTGTTCACACACTTAAATTGTGTGTTCTACTTTAGTGTGGGTCTTGTTCTTCTTCTAAGTGTGCACAACCACTTTGCACAAACTTAGGCTTCGGCCTCTTCTTGTTTAGTTCAAGTATGCACAAACAATTTGCACACACAATAGCTTGGCCTCTTCCCTCTTCTCGCACACACTTGGGCCGTAGGTGGTTCTTCAAGTTTTCACACACACACAAATGTGTGGTCTTTACTTCACTTAGCATACACCACTTGGTGTTGTTTTTTTGTGCACACACATGGCCTCGGGTATTCCTCCTTCACTTGGCACACAAGCACAAGTCTCAGGTCTTCTCTTTCTTTTATTCTTCTTTGCACACACCCAAGCCAAAGGCTACGGCCTTCTTCTTCAAATGCACAAACAACTGCCTCAAGCAAGCCGTGCAAGAGGGTGCGGCCAATTCTTCACTTCTTGTCCGCGCAAGCACAAGCCACAAGGTTGCAACCAGGCGCGCAAGTGCCACTGCCGCGCAAGTGTGCAAGGTGCAACACCGCGGGCACACAAGTGCAAGGTCACAAGCGGGCCGCACAAGTGCGTACCGCGCAGGGGGCGCGGTGCACAGAGGGAGTGCGCAAGATCGCGCTGCCCTTCCTCCTTCCTGTCGCGCAAAGGATAGCGCGCAGGGGACTCCTTCGGGCCTCGAGTGGCACCGAGAACAACAGCCGTGCAAGTGGGATGCGCGGGGCTTCAAAGCTTCGCAAAGCACAGTGTGCTCGCGGGACTCTCTTCAAATTTTCAGCGCATCAGCAAGCTTCTCCATCGCCTCGGGCTCTCTTTATATAGGCAGAGAAACGCCTCAAATCTTCCGCGTGGGATAACTTCAATCCCGATGATTTCGGATCTTTTAAATCTTTAAACGATCCGCAAATCCCGTTTTTATTCTCTGTTTCACGCGGGATCCCTTTATTTTTTTGTTCCTCTACGTGCATGCGACTCATAACGCATGCACAGCCTTCGGTTTAGGCTCATCCCATGCAAAAACACCAACCACGTGGCCTCGGCACCTTCTCTTGCCTCGGCCTCAACCGAAATCCTCCAAACATTGCATGCATGGTCATTTTTAGGCATGATCCTGTTCGTTATGGCCAGACGAGCACGAGGGTGGCTTCGGTTTACTCAGAGGTGGCCGGGAGCTCAAAAACGTCACTCGGGAGGCGCCTGGTTTGAAGGTGGCTGCGGGAATGCGCGGGGAGGCCTCAGCCGAGCTCGGGGTTGAAGACGGTCTCGCAGCCGTTGGATCGGCGATTCAATTGATCTCGGACGGCCTGGATCAGATCGGGGGCGCGGCGGATTAGATGAGCGGCGCCGATCGTCCGCGAGATCAGATGAGCGGCCAGGATCTCTTCCGCGGGAAAATCCCGCATCCCACATCGAAACGGCGGCCGAATTTTCCGCGGCTTATCAACCAGGCGCTCCCTTCAGCCGCCCAGTTGAACTTCCCCCTCCACGGTGCCGCCCCGCACCGTGTTCTCCCGGCGGGCGCGCTCTGCGCCCACTCTGCTCCTGCGGGCGCGCTCCTAGCGCCCACTATGCTCTCCGGGTGCGCGGGTTTCACCACCGCGTGCCCTCGGGGGCTTACACACGGCCCCTCTGCGCTCCTCCGGGCGTGCCCCAGGCGCCCATGCGGTGTCCTGCGGGTGCGCACCCTGCCTCAAGGTTGCTACCCTGGCCTTGAGGGTTCCCCATGGGCGTGGTGACCTTGAGTCCCACATGTGCCTTGGGTGATGACCCTCGACTGGCCTCCTTGGTGGCCTATTTTTTGCAACAAAAACACTAAGTCCTTTAAACAAAGTGACCAAGTGTAACATGCCAAGTGCCACTCCAAGCCATTCTTCTTCTACATTTTTCGGCTTCTTCTTAAGAATTCCTCCATTCATCTTCAAGATTTATTAATCACTTAGGAATGGAAATTCTTGAAGGTTCTTCTTCATCAACCGAGCTCCTTAGTCAAATAGATTCTTAAACGTTCTTCATTGATCTAATCAGAGATCAAATTGGATCTTCTTCAAATTCACATGCACTAAATGATAGTGCATGGAATTCTTTAATCCACTTCATCCACTTAGAACTTATGGATGGATCACTTTCAACTCCTCATGCATTGGCACTACAATGCATGGTCTTTTAATCATGTTGTGACTTTGTATCATCAGGATACAAGTTCTATGAACTTAAAGAGCAGCTCAGCAATCGTCAGATTTTCATGGAGAATGTTTCAACCACAATTTCCATTACCACTTAGTGAATCTCCTAAGTGACATGCATCTTAGTACCATGGCCATTCTCCTTCACCACCAACACCATCACAACCTTTGTCATTCACATCTTGACATTCCTTGACTTCCATTCATTCCAAGACAACTTCATACCTCATTGACAACAAATGCAACACAATGCACTTCACTAACCTCTTTTTGGAGATGTATACAATTCCTTTTTACATGTTATATCCTGAATCTCATTATTTTCAGGATATTTTAATGTAAACTTAATTTTATTTTCTTACATGGAGAGTATTATCCCAAGATACTAAGTTATTAGAGTGTATTGAGATAATGTCATCAATTTTCAAGATCAGTTACCTTTATGATTACATTGATGAATTATTTTGTTCTATCTCTCAATAAATTCATGAATGTTATTATCCTCTATTTATTCATGATATATTCATTTATTGGTATCATTTTCTACTCTTTTCTATATATTATAGTTAATAAATCATTTTTAAGAAATCTTAACTTTACCCTCCTTCAGTACAAAATATTTAGTCCTTAAAACCATATTTTCTAAAAATGGTTTACAAGAATATTGTACCATTTTACTTTAATTTATAAAATACACTTTTTACCCTTTTTCTCTTTTACCAATGTTTTAAAAGTAATATTCAAGTCTCTTTTTGAACAATTAAATTTTCTATCCTTTTTATAGGGAAAAAAGGAATATTCTTTTTATCTTGCATGCCATGTATGGATTTATCCATCGTCAGTACCTTCAAGATTCCATTTCATGTTTAATATTAATTTTTTATGAAAGTATTTTTAAAATATATTATCCAAGAATATTATTCTTATTTTTTTCGAGATTATTTTATATGTTTTCAAGAAAAATGGTTTCCAAAACGTTTTCAGGCTTATTTTATAAGATTTTAAGAAAAATGATTTTCAAAACATTTTCAATATTTATTTATATTTTTTCAAAGTGTTTTCAATGAAAAATGTTTTGAATTTTTTTTAATCTTAATTTTTAAGCATTAAAGGGAAAGTTTTTTCAAATGGGTTCAAGTCTTTTTTAGACGTTTTAAAGGTATTTTCAATAAAAACGATTATCAAATGCTTTTATGTATTAAAAGGCCTTATTTAAAAAAGAAAGGATATTTTATTCATGAAATGTTTTTGAATGATATTTTAAAATTACATTCTTTATAAGATAAAATTTGTTGATGTTACTCATTCCCTTTTAGTAAATGATCTAAATGTTAATTTATATCCTTTTTATGAATTGGTTGCACTTAATTTCATGGTCTTTATGAAATATATTTCTCTTTCATGGGTTATATGTTTATAAAATCTATTTCTATTTCATGGGTTATATGTTTCTGAAATATATTTCTCTTTAAAAAGTAAATATTTTGAGGAAATTATTATTAAACTTATATCTTATCGAGAGGTTATAATGTTTTTACATGTTTACTATACCCATTCAATTGCATGGGTTAAGATATGATTTTTTATGATTTTATAGAACATTCATGTGTGATTTTACTATTAGATGGGTGTGAACTATATCTCACTCTAATGCATTAGGTAAAGATTCATATTTCATTATATAGACTATTATGATCTTGGGATTCAACCTTCACTACTAATATTTCCATAGGATTGAACCATGACTACCCAGATGATATGAAGAGTGAACTCATGCTATTAAGATGGTCATGGGAGTAATCCATGACAACCAAGATGGTATGAGGAGTGAAATCGTGCTACTAATATTGACATGGGGGTAAACCATGGCTACCAAGATTCTATTGGGTGCAAACTCATACTACCAAGATGGCCTTGGTAGAAATGCCTTGACTACCATTAGTGAACATGATTACATGTTAACCATGTTTTGTATGTACCTCATTGCATGTCCATAAAGTTATTCAAGGGCTTGATCTCAAGTCTTTAAACTAATGAGTTAACCAGTTTCTACTTATACATGTTCACAATATTATATGCTTATGTGTCCTCCACAATTCCAGGTTTTATTCTTATGTTATACTTAAATGGATTACATTCAATATTTACTTATCATTCATTTCTCTTGAACTGATAATCTTTATTTTGATCTCTAATATATAGGGTAGGGTCTTCAAATGTTATGCTCAAGTTCCATACCATTTTTTTCATATTATAATTATGAATTTTCTTTATCCACCCTCAGTATTCATTTGATATCACCCCTTTATTATGTTTCGTTTCTCCATGTTATGAAGAATTGTTTTAAGAAGAAGTACTAAAGGTGTAGATATTTATGGGATATGTTGAAGATATTTCACTATGATAGAGTATATTTTTTTTTGTTTCCAAAGACACTATACTATTAAAATCCTCAGGCATGTATTTTTGTAATGTACTAAATATTCATCTAAAATGATGTAATATCCATGTATGTTAAGATTTGGTCTCTATATATTTACTCTCACCCAATGGCCATGGTTTCATAGCGATATGAATTTATTTTATTGTTTTTTTATTTTTTAGGGTTATTAATGGTAATTAAAATGTCAATCTTGATCTTATATGGTGGAATAACATTATTTTACATTGTTCACATCAACTTTGGTAGGTAAAACCATGAATTTCTCTTTAAACATTAACCCATGATAGATTAATTGATTTTAATTCATTTTTTACAATTAAAATAAATGTTATAGTAATTATTACTGTAAATTCTATGCATTTATAATTGTTCCACTAAATTTTATTTTAATATCAAAGAGGTTTTCTTGTGTCTAAATTCCCAAGAACATGTCTCGACAAATAAATGTACACAAAGTGTTTGTTAAAATTCAAATGATATATAATATTTATTTAATCAACATTTATCTTAAAAAATAATTATTTCTTATTTATAATAAATTCATAATATGTTTTTATTAAGGATTATAAGGGATTTGACCATCCATTTCATTTTTTCAATGATGGATTCGGTTAAGAAATTACTCTTTAAATGTATTTTTATTAATTTAATAATAATCATTTGATGTGTTTTAAAATTCATATTTGATTACTTTAAAAGTATATTTTAATGTGGGTATAATTACATTCTCTTCATTAAATTTTAATGAATTCGTTGATAATACATATTCCTTTTCAAACCCCTATTGATATTCCCCTTTTTTATTGTTCTTGTGAGTTCTGGAATGGTTATTTGAAAATAATGTTTATGGTAATAGATTATCAATATTCTATAATTAATATTTTGATTAAGGGAATAATAATTTGAAGTGTTATCAATGCTGAGATTTGATATTATATGTTTTTTTAGTATAATATATATTCTATGTTGATATGTATTATATTATTATATAATTTTAATTTGTGTCATGGAAACCCATGGGTAGATATGTGGGAGTTTTGGGATCAAGAACTATATTAGTGTATGATCACACTTGATCTAGGGCCTTGAATTAGTAATTTTATATGCTTGAGAAATGATTCCTCATATTCGTGCCAAGAAAGTATAACTAAGTGTTAGGATGTTGGATTAATGATCATTTTAAATAGATGAGTCACATTATAATTATTTTTGATATCGTATATGGGGTTCCTAGTTTTTACCATGATTTTTTCGGATTTTTTAAAAGTGGTTATCTTATTGAAATTCAGTATTATTTATTACTTATCTTTTATATTTTAACTAATTTTTTATTTTTTGTTAAATTATAAAATTATTATTTTTCACATAATTATTTGGTTGATCATGTACTATTTATAATTATTTTTATATAAAAATCACTTATTTTCTTATTTATGTTGGATTATTAATTATATTTCCTTTAAAAAGATTTGATTTTTGATAACCGTGTTTTCCTTAATTTTTTAAAATAATTAGATTATTTCTTAAAAGGAAAGAAAATTTTGAGTAATTTTTAATGTAAATATTTGATTTGGTTTTTATTTATTTAATTTATCATTTTACTTCATTAATGACTTTTAAAAACCTATTTTAATATGGTTTGTTTATTTTATTTTAATAACTTATTGTTTATAGAAAACTTTCGGTGTTCGTTTTTCTAGAAATGAAAATAATATTTTAAGATTATTATGTTAAAACAAGAATTTCATTTATTAATCTTTAATGTTTATGTATGGGGTGTGGGTGGATTACTTATTTGGAATTTTTTCTATCACATATTATAAATTCCATATTTTATGTGGTTAGTGATGAGATATAGAGGATGATTGATAGATTGTAATATTTTTGTTATGGTGGTGAAATGTGATGCTCATTACCTTTTCATTATGAGAGGGTTTTTGGGGTTTTATTTTACTGTTAACTTTGGATAAAATCATGTATCGTTCCTTCTTATACTTCCTCTTTTTTATATATTTTTTATTATATAAATATTTGTATCAAATATTGGTTATTATTATCTTTAAGATGTATGGTTATAATTATTTGAGTTTTTTTTGAATAATTTATCTTTGTTAATATTTTTTTGAATCATTTGGGTGATTTTATCTTAAAATTATATTATTTAAAATGGATGACCTATAAAAATTTTGGAATTTTGATACCATATTTTCAAATGAAATTCCATAGTTTAGTACATTGTTTTATTAGAAGAAATAATTATAATTGGATATTGTTTGATGTTAAACACAAAAATTCAGATAGTTTTTATTAGGAATGTACTTTTATACATATCAAGGGTGTTCTTATATACTATGACATGGTGGCCCATATTTGTTCATGATGAAATTATTTCATATATGATTTTTTTATGTTATATTGGATATCATTATAGATATAATATAGTACCATCAAAACTCAAGAGATATATTACAATTATGTTTCAATCCAACACTTTTATTGAAGAGAATTGAGTTTAAAGAGAATTTTATGGATAAATGCATTCATATTGGGTTTAATTTATTAACCTTGCACTAGAATTTTTGATTGACCATTCAAAATTAATTGGGAATTCTTGAGGTACATATTCAATACAAATGGGTTTAAGGTCATTCATGTGGATTCTGAAACTATGATCGAAGAGATTATTGAGCCTTGTATGGTCATTTCATAGTTAGGTAGACCATGATAATTGATAAAAGGGCCATTTTTTAATGTTAATATTCTTGAAATTGTTCTTAAGGAAACATTGAATTTTTATGAAACGTTTATGATCGAAAATGAGGTATCTTGACAAATTTTCATTAATTTTTTGTTTTTTTCCTTGATTTATTTTTTATAAGGGTTCAAATGATTTATTTTTTATATTTGAGGAAGTTTAAAATAGGTTCATAGAAGTATTGTAGTTACTCGTTTGGGTTAGGTTGTTGTTTTTTTTAAGAATGGTTATTTATTTATGGGTAATTTTCAAAGGTTATTTTCATTATATAGAACTAATAAAAAATGATTCATAAATATACCTATATTTTATTTTGAAAATTGGCTTAAAAATGATATTTATTGTTAATATTTTTAATTTTGGATTCACAAGAAACCATTTTAAGTTATTTATGGTTATTATACAAGGGGATTTTATAAGTCAAATGGACAAAAAGGTTTCTTTGAAATAGATTTTATATAAATTACTTTTTTTTCAGAAATTTAATAGGTCTTTCTTACAAAAATTGATTTATCAAATCATTATGAAATAAATTTTTAATGGAAAATGGGAAGTCCACTTATTTTAATTAAATATTTTATTTTTATAGATTTATAATATTTCATATTGTATATGATATAAATTATAATTAAATGACATTTCAAAGGAATCTAGTATGGTTTTTATTATTATGTTGTTTTATAAAATTGTGTATGTTAGAATTTATTATAATTATGTTTTCTATCTCGATATGTTTTGAATTCCTAACTCCTAGATAATTCTTAGTGAATTCTCAAGTGGAATTTATGGGTGGTTAAACACAAAAAAAAATTATTTATAAAATTCTTCATGAGTATTTCATATATTGGGATCAATTCAAAGGAGGTAGTATTACCTCCAACCTAAATCAATATAGTCATTGTATTAAAAAGATTAAAAATATGAACACTTGTTCTATTCAATGGGAAAATGTTCCCATGGGGAGAAATAGTGGATTTCAAAGTTCGATGGAATGATTGGTCATCTAAAAATCCCCATGTCCCATAAACTCAATTTTTTAATGGTCATGATGGAAGGACCAAGTTGGGATGTGGATTAATTCCACTATTTGGACTAAACCAAAGGAGAACCATTTATGGGGAAGTTTCCATATGTTTTCAGTCAACAGTATTTTCTAAAAACTATATAATATTTTAAGGAATTTAAAATGAATTATCGGGAGTAGAATGAACATTTTGTAATAGAGTATGCACATCACCTTTTATTTATCATTGTATATTCCTAAGTTCATTTTGGATGATGTGTTGAAATAAATATGTATTGAGGGGGTATTTACAGTTTTTTTCAATTAAGGGTGTCTCTTTTAAGTTTTATATATTATTTGGAGGAGGTGTGGTAGACCAAGGGGTTTGAGGTATTTATTCCATGAGAACTTGGGGTAATCAAGGTCTCCTCTATAATTAAAATCAATGAAGTGAAATCTAGTGGGAAAATGTTGAAGTCAATTAGAACTGGTTAGAGGGATGGATGTACAAAGAGGTGATCTTTTATTGTATCTTCAAATTATTCCAATATTAAGTCATTGATGTACTATCAATGAGGTAATATAGGTAATGGGAAGTATTGTAACACCCCGAGCTTCCACGATACGCTTCTCATTCAACAATGCAATAGCTTGCATTATACGCAACTTCGAGTTTTAAAACACTGCGACTAATCAAAGTAGCCGTTATGAATAGTAATAACAAATTTTTAAAATTATAGAAATTTTATATTTTAAAATGGACTTCATTTTTGGATTTGTAATATCGAAATTAGCCTATGTTGAATTTTTGGTATTTTTCTGAGAACTTCTAATTTTTTATGAATAGTGAAAAATACTTAAAAACAACTTTTTTAATCAAAATAATTTATAGTGACAAATTATACTATTTAGTGGTTTTAAATTATAATTAGAATATATTTTTACCATTTTATCCAATGGTGTTCATTAGAATTAATTTCAATTTGAAATTGGATATAAACAATTGTTAATCTTTTGATATATATTGTTTCTTAAAAACACACTATTTGTTGTGACAGCGGGAATTAATTATAAAATTAATTAATTCAACTTATATATTTAGAATTTTGTAAAATAGACATCATTTTTGAATTCAGAATATCAATTATATCTTAGGGTGAAATTTTGGCATTGTTCTGAAAAACATCAATTTTTGATGAATAGTGAAACCACTAAGTGGTAGTTAAATAACTGATTTTTCGTTTAAATGAAATATTACCACTTCTGTGTTTTGATTTTCAAAAATCCGACATACATGGTTGTCATTAAGAAGTAAAATGTGGTTTAATGAGATTAAAATAATTTTTGGTGAATAGTAACTTTTAAGTTCTTAATCACGATTAGAGGTAATTAGTGTAGTTTAAGCTAAAAATAATGTTTTAATAATATGAGATGAGCTTGACACATGTGCTACCCTCATTGTATGCGCCATGGCCGACCAAGAAAATCCATGGGTCAACTTGGGGACCCCATGGAGCCACTTTAGTTGAAAAATGACATAAATACCTTTTATTTAATATTAAAGTAAAAAATGACACAAACATGAAATGTTTTACTAAAACTATTTTTACATGGGGTTATACAAGTCATATTTTTGACTATAAATAGTCATTGGAAATCTAAAAAGATTTCCTACATCATAGTATTTTTTTTATAATTTTTAGACATTAAATAAATTAAATTATTTTTGACATCATGATGATGCAACGATGACCTCATTATTTATCGATTTAAATAAAATAAAAAGATAATGTAAATTACAAGACTTACACTTGTCAAAAACCTATTGGATGAGTAGATTTAGATCCCTTATCACCTTACCCTAGAATTATATAAGTGTGGGACCTCTAAAATCCGAAACTCATTTTATAATAAAGTGACTTTTCTTTACTTTCCAAGAGTGCCCCTCCTCTCCACTTATAAAAGGCCCCCACCTCTACCACCTTACTCACACTTTCAAAGCCTTTTGTCTTGGCCAAACCCTACCCAAATACTCTCCCAAATTCCCTCCCTTATTCCTAGAAGCCTCACTTTGGTCAGAAGTCTTCCCAAGGAAGCCTTTGGCTCAAATCAAAAAGAGTTACCCGATTTTTAGGAGGTTAAAGAACGGTCGAGTCAGGACAAGACGCAAGGTAAGGGAACATCTTAACCCAATTTCCATTCTTTGGGTTAATCTACTACTTTCAAATTATGTCATGATATTATTATGTACTATCTTGTATTTGTACTTTATTTATGTGTACTTATAGTGAATACACATTATAAATGTACTTTATTTTAAAAAAATGATCTTTTTAAGGACTTCATCTCAATCTCCTTTCATTGAGGCATATTTGGTTTTATACACAACATTATTCTATAGGGTGTATAAACCCCTTTGACTTTTACGTTTATTAGAAAGGAATATTTTTATACGAAGCGTTTTACTAAACGACAAAAAGGGAATGTTTTTCTTTTCGTACATATGCGGCGACAATGACTTCTCCGCTGCCGTGACCATTATTTGAGTTTCGGCTTCTTCTACAAGCCATCACTTTTTTTAATGATAAATAAATACAAAGTTTTAACTTGATTTTATTTTGGTATTGAAAATGGTTTTGAAAGCATTTCTATTATATCAATGTGTTGTATTGATATCTTGTGATTGAAATGTGGAAATGTTATGTTTCCTTTATGCATGTTTTATGTGATACGATTATGTTATGGTTTTTGATATGTTTAAACCTATTCATATGAGGAATGCATTGGACTTAATAAGTGACGGGTGGAGCCCGCTACAGCTCCTCGATGCATCGATAGGTCTCATGAGACAACTAGACGTGGAATTGGCCGAGGCCCTTTCCCAATTTGATTTATGGTTTTGGCCAAGGCCTTAATAATTTTAGATGTCTTGGTCGAGGCCTTGAAAAAATGTTTCAGAATGTCTGGAATTATGCATTCCATCATTATGAAAGTGGTTATTGATATTGCATGTGATTATTCGACCAGTAGAATATCCATGTGAAGAAGTGAATGACATTATCTCATTTTACTTGTGCCATATTATGTTGAAGTTCATGTTTAAAAGGATTTTGTTTTAGTTATACATTGCCTTAAATGTTTATGTTTATTGATGAAAGCTTCCGCTATATTTTTATCCTTACTGAGCATCTGAGCTCACCCCTTTCAATGTTTTAATATTTTCCAGGATGTGAAGAAGTATTTTAGGAATGACCTACAGGGATAGTCAGAAGAGGATATGAGTGTGGACTATGAAGACTTTGTTATTAGTTTTTCACTTTATGATGTAATATAAGACTTATGAATGTATCTACTGTTTCCAAGGCTACTAAACTAATCGTTCTTTCGAGACTTGATCTTTTGTGATCATGCCAACGCTACGAAGTAATGCACCGACTCTGGGTAGCTGGGGTCGGGGCGTTACAGTTGGTATCAGAGGCAGTTTAGTACTAACCTTGGAAGCTAGATTTAGATAAACTCTAATTAGAGCACATAGCCCAAAGATAGACATTAAAGATTAGTATAGAAGAACTTCCTAGAATTTTGGTATTATAGAGATTTTGTGAGTTTTCCGAGCGATACATCCCTGTCTGGATACGAGCAGGTAGAGGCGGCTATAGCACAGATGTACCTAGTGGTAAAACCTGAAAACACCGCTTTGAGCTAGACTCAAACAGGAACTGGTGCACGACAATGGGCCTTGCTGCACTCTTGGTTACGAAACTCCCGAGGGATATGCTTAGGATAATTCTCGTTTTCTTTACAAACCACTAAGAACGGTTATGAGTATATACTTCCTCAAAGAAAACCTTTTTATGATTATGGATTATATCCATAAATAGTTTAATTTATGTTAAGTATTTTATAAGTATGGAATTATGTATTTTGATTCATAAACTAATCTATTTTATGGCGTTGTATAGAAATGGCGCCCAGTAGAAGGAATGTGAACTCCATCAATACGTATGATCCAAAGAGTAAGAAGGATCATATCTTTCATGGTATTAAGCCAACATTTTGAAGGGAAATAGTATCCAATGTGTTCTCAACATATGAAGAAATAGTATCATGTGTTAATAAGATTAGTAAATAATTCTCTGAGTCCTATGGCTTTGAAGCGAAGCAAGAGACGAAAGGGATGGAAGAGAGAATGATGGATAAAGGGATGAGGGGAAAGAAGAATTTCCCAATATGTGGTAATTGTGGAAAGAAACACCTTGGAACTTGCCTGAAGGGAATGGTAGTTTGTTATAAGTGTAGAGAAAAAGGACACAAAGTGCGTGACTGCAAGGGTAAGAAAATGGTTTCAAATGTACAATGCTTCTTCTGCAAGGATTGGGGACACTACGCAAACCAATGTCCAAATCATCAGAGTATGCCCCAAATGATGTTATTGGATAATAATAAAGTTATGATACTACCACAGATGAGGAGTAATGATTAGAGTTCTTATGTTGTTATTAAATAATTTTGTAATTTGAGTGTTGTATCAATGATGTACTGGTTATAATAATTATGGAGTATATAAGGATTGTACTGCAGTACTATTTCATCAAGGACTTGAGATTGTGTGGAACCAAGAAAAGTGACTCCACAGTAGGTTAAATTTTTGGAAAATATATGGTTCAGAGAAAAATAAACCATAATATGGTTCTGATACTGAGATTGTGATTTTGGAATAAGACGTGATTGATTTGGATAAATTATATTGGATATTCTTAACTTCCTTGAAACTGATTGATGTTTTGTATACATTTTCGGATAGAAATAGTATATCTAGTATTCCATAAGGAATAAGGGATCATGGTAATTCAGTATGTTTAAAAAGAGTACATGATGAAGGTGTTCACATGTTGTTACGTGGAAAAAAGGATCTTCATTATGTTTACCTTCCTTATAAAATTTGGACTGTGAGTTGGACAGAAGTATTTTGGATAACTATAAAGGTTGGAATGGATTAAGTTGATCTTTGGATAGTATGGTTTAAGGTTAAAGCATTTATGAAGATTAATTTTGGAATATTATAATACTATAGTTTTAGGAAAAGGACAACCTACAGGGTGGGGCATAACCCGTCGTGTTGGACAAAGCTGCAGGAATCGAAACCACAATCATAGTGTGACAGGCCTTTATTTCCTACCACTAGCCTACAGGAAGTCCCTGGTTGTTACAAAATAATTTTACTAATCTAAATGGTATGTGTTTACATTTGGAACCTTATACAATTAGGATAAGTATAATATTTTTGAGTTCTATTATCTTTTTGAGTGAAAGATGAGTTGAAGGTTGAAACTCTAATTGTCAAGCAGAAATATATATATAACTATCTCTTATTCAATGAATAAATTAATTCTTAAACTTTAGTAAAGGGATATAAAAACAAAAAAATGTGTTATCCTAATAACTTATGTCTTGTTGAACTGATGATATTTTAAATCAACATATATTGAAGGCATTGAGGCCCTCAATTTGACAGTTGATTGTAATTGATGACCTCAATCACTCCCTATAAATATTTACGTTTTTCCTCCAATTATATGTCTCTAATTTCCACCAATTTTCTCCTAATCGAGATCATAATTGGGTGGTGACTTTTTCATTTCCCTTTCCCTCTTATTAAGGCTAAATTTTATTAATCTTATTTCCGATGTGGGTTCTCCACAAAGGTATTTTCTCTTTTCAACCTTTTATTTTAAAAGAAAAATTTCAAATTGCGAGGACGCAATTTATTGAAGGAGGGGAGAATATAACACCCCAAGCTTCCACGATACGCTTCTCATTCAATAATGCAAATAGCTTGCATTGTACGCAACTTCGAGTTTTAAAACACTGCGACTAATCAACGTAGCCGTTATGAATAGTAATAACCACTTTTTAAATTTATAGAAATTTTATATTTCAAAATGGACTTCATTTTTTGATTCGGAATATCGAAATTAGCCTATGTTGAATTTTTGTTATTTTTCTGAGAACTTCTAATTTTTTATGAATAGTGAAAAATACTTAAAAACAACTTTTTTAATAAAAATAATTTATAGTGATAAATTATACTATTTAGTGGTTTAAAAGTATAATTAGAATATATTTTTACCATTTTATCCAATGGTGTTCATTAGAATTAATTTCACTTTGAAATTGGACATAAACAATTGTTAATCTTTTGATATATATTGTTTCTTAAAAACACGCTATTTGTTGTGACAGCGGGAATTAATTATAAAATTAATTAATGCAACTTATATGTTTGTAATTTTGTAAAATAGACATCATTTTTGAATTTGGAATATCAATTATAGCTTCGGGTGAAATTTTGGCATTGTTCTGAAAAACATCAATTTTTGATGAATAGTGAAACCACTAAGTGGTAGTTAAATAACTGATTTTTCGTTTAAATGAAATATTACCACTTCTGTGTTTTGATTTTCAAAAATCCGACATACATGGTTGTCATTAAGAAGTAAAATGTGGTTCAATGAGATTAAAATAATTTTTGGTGAATAGTAACTTTTAAGTTCTTAATCGCGATTAGAAATAATTAATGTAGTTTAAGGTAAAAATAATATTTTAATAATATGAGATGAGCTTGACACATATCCTACCCTCATTGGATGTGCCATTTCCGACCAAGACAATCCATGGGTCAACTCGGGGACCCCATGGAGCCACTTTAGTTGAAAAATGAAATAAATACCTTTTATTTAATATTAAAGTAAAAAATGACACAAACATGAAATGTTTTACTAAAACAATTTTTACATGGGGTTATACAAGTCATATTTTTGACTATAAATATTCATTGGAAATCTAAAAAGATTTCCTACATCATAGTATTTTTTTATAATTTTTAGACATTAAATAAATTAAATTATTTATGACATCATGATGATGCAATGATGACCTCATTATTTAACGATTTAAATAAAATAAAAAGATAATGTAAATTACAAGGCTTACACTTGTCAAAAACCTATTAGATGAGTAGATTTCGAACCCTTATAACCTTAACCTCGAATTATATAAGTGTGGGACCTCTAAAATCCGAAACTCATTTTATAATAAAGTGACTTTTCATTAATTTCCAAGAGTGCCCCTCCTCTCCACTTATAAAAGGCCCCCACCTCTACCACCTTACTCACACTTTCAAAGCCTTTTGGCTCGGCCAAACTCTACCCAAATACTCTCCCAACTTCCCTCCCTTACTCCTAGAAGCCTCATATTGGGAAGAAGTCTTCCCAAGGAAGTCTTTGGCTCAAATCAAAAAGAGTTACCCGGTTTTTAGGAGGTTAAAGAACGGTCGAGTCAGGACAAGACGCAAGGTAAGGGAACTTCATAACCCAATTTCTATTCTTTGGGTTAATCTCCTAATTTCAAATTATGTCATGATATTATTGTGTCCTATCTTGTATTTGTACTTTATTTATGTGTACTTATAGTGAATACACATTATAAATGTAATTTATTTAAAAAAATGATCTTTTTAAGGACTTCGTCATAATCTCCTTTCATTGAGGCATATTTGGTTTTATACACAACATTCTTTTATATGGTGTATAAACCCCTTTGACTTTTACTTTTATTCAAAAGGAATCTTTTTATACGAATCATTTTACTAAAGGAAAAAAAGGGAATGTTTTTCATTCCGTACATATGCGGCGACAACGACTTCTCCGCCGTCGTGACCATTATTTGAGTTTCAGATTCCTCTACAAGCCATCACTTTTTTTTAATGAAAAATAAATACAAAGTTTTAAATTGCTTTTATTTTGGTATTGAAAATGGTTTTGAAAGCATTTTTATTATATCAATGTGTTGTATTGATATCTTGTGATTGAAATGTGGAAATGTTATGTTTCCTTTATGCATGCTTTATGTGATACGATTATGTTATGGTTTTTGATATGTTTAAACCTATTCATATGAGAATGCATTGGACTTGATAAGTGATGGGTGGAGCCCGCTACAGCTCCTCGATGCATCGGTAGAGACAACTAGATGTGGAATTGGCCGAGGCCCTTTCCCAATTTGATTTATGGTTTTGGCCAAGGCCTTAATCATTTTAGATGTCTTGGCCGAGGCCTTGACAAAATGTTTCAGAATGTCTGGCATTATGCATTCCATAATTATGGAAGTGGTTATTGATATTCATGTGATTATTCGACCAGTATAATATCCATGTGAATAAGTGAATGGCATTATCTCATTTTACTTTTAACATATTATGTTTAAGTTCATGTTTAAAAGGATTTTGTTTTAGTTATACATTGCCTTAAATGTTTATGTTTATTGATGAAAGCTTCCGCTATATTGTTATCCTTACTGAGCATCTGAGCTCACCCCTTTCAATGTTTTAATATTTTCCATGATGTGAAGAATTATTTTAGGAATGACCTGCAGGGATAGTCAGAAGACGATATGAGTGTGGACTATGAAGACATTGTTATTAGTTTTTCACTTTATGATGTAATGTAAGACTTATGAATGTATCTAGTGTTTCCAAGGCTACTAAACTAATCGGTCTTTCGAGACTTGATCTTTTGTGATCATGCCAATGCTATGAAGTAATGCACTGACTCTGGGTAGCTGGGGTTGGGTCGTTACAAGTATTCATGTGGAGTAACTTTGAATATATGTCATAAATGCGGTTAGTTGGTTCGTTCATGATTATTTTACAAGGGATATATTTATCTATAGGAATGTAAGATCTAGATCCAACATTTATAAGTATTTACAAGTATAAAATACAAATCCTAATTATAATATGGGTATTTCTTAAGTTACCCTTATAGTTCTTATTGTTCTTTTTCCCATTCAATTTTTTATTTATGTCTTTTATCATCTTGTTTGGAAAGTCTCTCATATACAGTGTTACCCATTGATTGTAATTTTAATTATGGGTGTCAAAAAATTTCAAGATATCAATACTTTTTTAATCTCTCTACTATTATTATTGATATAAACAATAAGTAAATTACCCACTCATTAAGTTAAATTATTAGATATGTGAAGAAATGAAAAATTATTCTTTGTTGTGTTTGATTTTTTGAGCTGAAATTCGTATCAAAGAAATTTGATATGAGAAGAAATATATATAGTGGGGACACCACCATAAAAATAATTTTATCTCTTGTAGGTATCATTCTAATTGAGTATCTATAGTAATATTATATTTTTATTGAAACATAATGGAAAAGGACCTTCCATTAATTGATATGGGCAATCAATTTTTATGAATATAACATCAATTTTTCATAGACATAATTTTGGAACTAATGTGTCTCTCACCGGACTTTCCCCACCCAAGAAAAGTATCAAAATATCCATTAACCTCAATATCTGTGTGTTATGAACTCCTTGTGAGGCTGATGTCATCATTCATTGCCAAGTCATGAATTTTATAATTTTATTCATTTGTATATAAAATGGGTTATATACTTTGAATTTAATCTCAATACCTATAAAGGATAATTGGGTCTCCCTATAGACATGAAATAACTTTTAACTTCCTTATTTCTAAGGTTTTCATCTCATGAATCTATTATTATAATCATCTGCAAGATCTATTTGGATTTCAATTCATTTTTATAATGAGGAAGGTAATACTCATTACCACATGGATTAATCGTCATCAAAGATACATTATAGGGATATAAAGTGATATAGAGGAAATAATTTTCCCATATACAATTTTATCTTCAGGAATATATGTTATTATTTATTTATTATATATTTATTAATAAAAATTAGAGTTGAGTTTTGAAAAATATTAGGGAACATTTCTCGGTATCACTGTCAAGAAGTACGGTCTCAAAGACTGTATAGTGAGTGTATAGGGTGTGGAGAGAAAGATAATAGGCTCTTTATGTTTGGTTAGAGGTTCTATAGAATGTAAAAGGTTACTAAAAAGAATGAAATGTTGAGAGAATTTAATTTACTTTGTTAGTGAAAAGTCTTATGGGATCGTGCAAGTCAACTGAGAAACTCATTAAAACTATGCTTTTTTTATTTTTGGTTTTTTTCAAATAGTTTTCTTTCTCCTTTTTCCTATTTTTCCTAGAATCCAACCATATTCTCTTATTCACTGATCACCTCTCTAATCCCTCTCTACTTTCTTCATGTTCAAATTTCTTTTCCAAATATTAAATATTTCTCCATGTAAACATATCCTTTCCTACTTCTCCTACATCTTCTTACATCTTCTCTGTATTTCTTCTCATATAATGTATATTCTTGACTAGGACAATGAGTTTCTTATATTTTAATTAGTGTTTTATAATTTTTATAGTCCTTGACTTTCTTCTAATGGTCTCTTTTCATGCTCTATAATGAAATGAATTCATCACACTCCATTTATATTATATTTGGTAAGTATTTCCATAAATTTCTCATTAATATTTGAACCACGTGTGATTTATTGATTAAAAAAACATGTGCACAATAAAAAACTATAAAATAATTATTAGTGTAAATTCTAGGTATCTATAATTTTTCCATTATCTTATTTCAATGTCAAAAAGGATTACATGTGCTTAAAGTCATGTCAAATTTGGTAATCATATCCATAAATTTATCATTAATATTTAAACCTTGTGTGATTTATTGATTACAAAAACTTGTGTACAATAAAAATAAAATTTAAAATAATTATTAGTGTAAATTATATTGATTTATAATTTTTTCCCTCATTTTATTTTAATGTTAAAGAGGATTTCATGTGCTTAAAGTCATAAGAACTAGTTTCCATAAAAATCACACACCAAGTGATTAGACCATTTTGGTATTTTGTAGAGATCATTTACATTGGAAAAATACTCTTGATATATTTTTTTCTATTGAATAATGGTATTTGGTTGGATTTAAAAAGTCATAATTGATTAATTTCTGTGTTTTTTGTAATTATAATTAAATTCTATTAGTTGTTCTTTAATGAATGTAATAATAAAAAATTACATTTTTCAAACCATTGAAGACATAATTTTTTTATTGTTCAATTTAGTTATAGAATTATTACTTGAAAGGAATTCTCACAGTAATGGAATATCATTTTTATGTGAATAGTTCTATAATAAAGGGTATATTTCATTTAATGGTGATCTGATGTGAGATAAGAGATTATATGTTTTTTGTATGAGATATATGTTATTTTGATAAATATTTTTTTTAGTGAACCTCTATTTGTTTCATTGGAACCCATGTGTACCTAGCAATGATTTTCCATGTCAAGTACTACAACAATGCATGATTAGGCTCTACATAGTGTCCCTAAGTTATGAATATCAACTTCTTAAAGGATTTTTCTTCTCGGTTAAAAAAGGAATGGTAAAAATAAGTGTTAGGTTGTTGAATAAACATGAATAAAAATTAGATGAGTCTAATTACCATGTTTTCTTATATCATCTTCAAGGATATTAGATGTTTTTATGATATTTGTTTAATTTATTTTCTATGATTTCCTTGTTAAAATTGATTGTTATTATTGAATTATCTTTTTTATTTTCACTAATGTTTGACATATGTTAATGAATATGTTTATGATTATTTCCCTATATATTTTCATATCTCATAGTAATGGAAATTGTTTTCTAAATTTACTTTCTTCCTTACCAATTTATATTAGTATCTTAAATAATCTTCCTTATAAAAAAGTGATATTTTACATCATTGTGTTTTCATTATTTTCATTCAATGAATTATATAATTTATTAAAGATAAGGTATTTATTTGGGATTTTAAATGTATAGTTTTTATGTCTTTTTCCTATATTAAATCTTTCATTTTCTATCAAGTTAGAGTTTTCAAATTTTGTTTCAATAAGGTGTGTTTAACTTGTTTTAAGATAAATTTTTGTGTATGGAAAAAACATTTTACTATGAACAAACACAATTTTTCATATCATGATATTTGTAATATTCTCAATTTTTATATGTTATTATATACATATTTTGATTATAATTTATAATTATTTTATTACTTAATCCTTATCTTTAATAAAATTATCCCTTTTTATAGTTTGAAGGTGTTCTCTAAATGTAATAATTGTTTTTCAAGGGTTCTGTAAGGGTAAAATTCCTTTTTTATAGGAAGAGTAAATATAAAGAACTTTTTCATGAGCCACATGAGGAGAATACTGGTGTTTCATAATGTTACATGGTCCTTTGAGTAACTATAAGGGGAATTATATAGGTTGTGTCAGGGTAACCCATGAATTACAAAGGTTGTTTACGGGAAACCTTGGAGTTGTGTAATGGTACATATGCACTATATATGGTTAAGAAAGAGTTGTGTATGGGTATCCCTAAGTATGTTAAGGTAATGTAACAGTAAAAATTGAGTTGTATAATAGTAATCCTTACTTACTAAATGTTATGTAAGGGTAACATATGAGTTGTGTATGGGTAATCCATACTTTTCAAAGGCAACATAAGGGAATTTTTAGTTGTGTAATTGTATCCCATACTTCTCAAAGGTTGTATAAGGGTAAATTATTAACCTTAAATGATGTTTGGGGGCCACATTACCCTTACATGATGTTTGTGGGCTACATAAAAAAAATAATGTTACCCTTATGTAGTTTCCCTTTTGTAAAAAAAATAAAAAATGCTTTTTTCACTCCTTAAATAGAACAGTCTTGTAACATGTTTTTTCTCATTTAAATGCCAAAAAACATGGCAGATAATTCCATTAAAATTGTTTAGGTTGGTAAATATTGTGTTAATAATTTTAATAACTCTATGAACTAGAATTAATGGGAATTACATTAAAATAAAAGAAATATTTTCATTCATTTTTTGGTTATTCTCTTGAGTTATGATTTTAATATTTCCTTTCTTCAATTTTGTCAAAAACATCTTTGAAAAAACTGAGTTCTTCTTCTATTTTATAGGTGTGATCAAATCTCACATCATCTCGTCTATTTTGGTTTTTTTTTCAATAGTAAAAACAAGTTAATTTTCCCATTAAATGATCCAATAATAATCTCATGATTTAAGATTCCTAAATATATTTTGAAAATGATAAAAAAATATTACAATAATAATAATCCATGATTATATAAAAGATTAATAAAAACTATTCTTATTTAACTTGGATTATTATAAAGATATAATTTATCATCATATGTATAATTTTACTTATTCTTTGAGAAATAATATATAATTATCAATAATATTAATATGGAATTATCATGTTTATTATAGATTATCTAGGTGATAGAATCTATTATAGAATGAAATATTTTATTTCTTTTGGAAATAAAATAGTTGGATTCAGTTATTGGTATACTTGGTGAATTGTTTGAGATAATGAGTACGTTGATATGATTTAGGAGGCATTTCCCTTCAAAACCCTTTAATATTATCCTTAAAAATGTTTAGGTAGGAGGTTCCTTACCATTTTAGGACTTATGTGTGATGTTGAAATAATTTTTTAGTTATGATTAATAACCCATTATTATTATATGTTTTCATGTGGGTATATGACTGGTATTTTGACTTTGTTTGATTGTGAACATTTGGTTGAGTGTAGCATTCAAATTTGTTCTTTATGTTAATTATTGTTTCTTTTTAAGACATTTATTACTTGTTGGGTTGTGTAGCCAATGGAACCATAATTCAGGTATCAGGATGACTAGGATGTTTAGCCTTAGTTAGAAAACCCTCTAGTGGGGAATCATGTTGACATCACATGGGCTACAGACTATGGCTTATTTGGTGGTATGGTCAATATCATGGAAATTATTCTTGAAATTGAATTAGACCACGCCTGGAATGAGAATCCATCAACTCTGGATAAAGTGGGAGAGTTCCATATAGGGGTATTTTGAGTAATCTAATTACATCAAACTTATCGAGTGGGACATACCATCATTCGAGGATAATGACCACCCACTAGGTTTGGCATGTGGAGTTATGGATAATGAACACCATTAGAGTTGGGTGTACGATGTTACTAATAATGACCACTGTGATGGTGGGGTTATTGGTTTTTTCCTTAAGAGAAATACTTAGATTAACTTACCCTGACATCCTCACTTGCAACGAGCTAAATTAGGAGGGGTCAGTGTTCATAGAATCTTGGAAATAAAATGTTGACTCATAACATTTATTATTGTTTTTTATATAGAATTTCCAGATTTCATATCATACCCTATCATGAATATTTTATAAACTTATCTTAAGGACACATTGGTCGTGTCCTGCTGGTTTTTTTACTCACACCCAACACGTGCATCTCAGTGCATGTGGAGACTGCATAACCAAGGATCCTGTAAAGGGAAAGGTCCTTATAAAATGGATCTTTGGAGTTAAAGTATTTGAGATTTAGGTTATTTCAAAACATACTCCATCCATTTTTGTTTCATTTACTATTCCACAATTGATATACTCTAGTTTGACTTATCACTTTTGGAGACAATTTATTTTATGACATATATGGCATCTAAAATTACGGTTATTTTGTTTTACACATTTTTAATATGATTATTTGTTTATTTATATTCGGTTATATTATTATATTTCCAATGACATTATTTTAAGGGTATAAAATTTACATTGATGCACTTAGACCCTTACTAGTAATCAGTAGCCTCTTACATAGGGGGGAGGGGCTCAAATGAGGTCATGTGGCACTCCAATTTAGACCTAGTGGTTGAAATTGAATGTTATGAAATCCTAACCACCATTTCATAGATTAATCATTAATGTTTATTAATTATTAGTCCTGATGATACCTAATAATCATTTTTTCACACACCTATTATACATTCCATTTTCAGAAAACATATCCCTGAGATGTTGCGGGCGATCGATAACGTAGGGTTTAAGGGTTATAATAGTGATCGGAGAATCTTTTCTACTTATTATTAGGAGATATATGTTTGATTTTTCTTTTTATTTTATTTATTTTTTGTTTATCTTAGTTCATCACATGTATCATTTACTCATTACCTTCCTACATTTTGTTTCCTTTTTAGTCTTATTTCTATCTCTAAATTATTTTTTGGTTATGATTATCACTAGGATGTATGGTTATAATTATCTGATTTGCTTATGGATTATTGATAAATCTTGATATTATTGTCACTCATTTAAATGAGTTTATTTTCGAACTTTTTTATCTGAGATGGATGGATTATCTGACATACACTAGTGGAAAAAATGTTTTTTATGTCGATTACTTTTCATTTTTTACGTCGGATTTTAGCCGACGTTAATACAGATGACGTTATAAATATTGTTTTTATGTAGGTTATTTAAAAACCGATGTAAAAAAACATAACATCGCGGTGTTTATCACATCAGTTATTTAATAACTTTCATGATAAAAAATTTTCCCAATCTTTTATCATATCAGTTATTAAATAACTGACATGAAAAAACTAGGGGGTTTAGCACGTCAGTTATTTAATAACTGATGTGATAAACCAGTGTGGGGGGTGTTTATGACATCGGTTATTAGATAATCGACGTTCTATACCCCTGGAAAATGGTTTATCATGCCGGTTATTTAATAACCAACGTTATAAACCATTTCCCATGTTTTTATCATGTCGGTTATCAAATAACTGACGTGATGAACCAGGGGGATTTATCACGTCGGTTATTAAACAACTGACGTGATAAACCAGTGCGGGGGGTGTTTATCATGTCGGTTATTTAATAATCGACATAATAAACCAGGGGGAGGGTTTATCATGTCTGTTATTAAATAACCGACGTGATAAACCAGTGTGGGGGTGTTTATCACGTCGGTTATTAAATAACCAATGTGAAAACCCATTTTTTTAAATAGAAAGCAGTCCTCTGCTCTCCCCAGAAACAACCAGAAACCAAACCAAGAATTTATACCAGAAAAACAGAAGTAGACCAAAACAAGAACCAAAGCAAAATTAAGCATTTACATTGATAACATTTAAAACATACCCCACTGGAAATCCCCCCACCACCCCCTGGACAGCCCCCACCACACCCCTGGACACCCCACCACACCCCTAGACTGCCCCTTGACCCGCTGGACTGCCCCAAACACCCATGGACTTCCCCACCATGCCCTGGACATCCCCCAACACCCCTAAAACATACCAAAAAGTTTCCAAAAATAGACCTAAACCCCCTCACCCCACTGGACAGCCCCCACCACACCCCTGGACTCCCCCCAACCCCCTAGACAGCCTCTAACACCCCTGGACAACCCCCCCCCCCCACCCCTAGACTTCCCCACCATCCCTGGACACCCCCCCACACCCATGGACTGCCCCCACTTTCTGGACAGCCCCTGGACAGCTGGTTTTGGGAGAGGAGGCACCGTCATCCCTCGGGGGGCATACCGCTGGAATGTACTCATCACTCCCACATTCAAAGCATACGATCTCAAAATGTTTCACATATAGAAGTGATGAGTACCTTCCAGCGGCACTCATCCCCCTGAGGGATGGCAGCGCCTCCTCTCCCACCCCTGGACTACCCCCCCCCCCCCCCACCACCACCACACTAGAAAGCCCTCCAACACCCATGGAAACCCCCCTCACCCCACAGGACACCCCCACACCCCTGGACACCCCCTGCACAGCCCCCCACTCCCCTAGACAGCCCTTCCACCCTCCTCGAAATGCTCCCACCCCCAAGACTTCCCCCACACCCCACTCTCATGGAAACCCAAGAAACCCCCCACCCCACCGGATAACCCTCCCACACCCCTGGATACCCCAACCCCATTAAACACCCCCTAGACTAGAATCCATACCAGAAAAAACATCATAAGTAGACCAAAACAAGAAGTAGATCAAAATTAAACATTCACATATATAACATTCAAAACATACAATTTCAACTAAAAAAATCCAACCAAAATGACTACCAAATACACAATTACAATGATAGTGTTCAAAATTAAATTTTACACTACAAACAACTAATAGTCAATCAAACCTATAAAATAATTTGACCATTCCACTTGTGAGTGTTTGACGTCTTCAGCACTATAGGGTTGAGGGTCATCAAATAGATAAAAATTAAAAGTATTGTATTTAACGTGTATAATGAATAAATAAAATGAACAATTATGGCAAAGTTTATAAGGAAATGTTATCAGGTCAAAGTTCACAACTGTCCCAGTTGTTATTATTTCTTACATAAATCTTAACATATAAAATCCGCATTTGATGAAGCCTTGTTGTTCATGAAAATTATGTTTGAATTAGTGTAAATTCAATATATTATTTGTATGTAATAAATCAAATAAGACAAATTATAAATGGATTTTACCTTTAAATTTACATATTTGATCTTCTCACTCCTTTTCTTTGTGTTTTTTTGAAAGTAGACCCATCCCCTGTTAGAAAATAATACGAATGGGATAAATTTAAAATTCATTATAATATAAAAAACTATTGAGAAATTGAAACTTACTTTTTCAAAATTTTCTTAATGCATTCCTTCACATTACCATGGAAAGAGCATATCCAATAAAGTGTCTTCTCCCTTGGGAAAAAACCCCTAACATCCAATGACCACTGATAAAAAAAATTAAGGTTAGTGGTTTTTTATGTTAAAAGATAATGAACTCTTGAGAGCAATGTGTTTCATACCTTCTCACAAAAAGGCATCATCAAACATTGTTTGACTATATTCTGTTCAAGTATTTTAGCAATATAAACCATTCTTTGTTCCTCATCCAATGCACATGCTTCAGGGGAAATTAAATGTGGGTCCATGAACCCATATACATCTGTCCGATCATTCTTCTCACAAATTTTATAAAGATACCTAATAAAAAACAGACATAAGTATACATTTTTATTAAATATAATGTATGGAAAAGGTTCTAAGACTTACATGGAAAAAATCATCACCACGTTGATGCCCAACTTATCTCCAGTAACAAGCTCCATGATATCATCTTTCATTATCCACACTGTTATTGCACGTCTACAAACATGAAATTCCATTGGAAACTCATGATGATCCACCAAAAAATTTGAATATCTTTACAATCTATCAAGAATACTAGAATCTGTATCTGATGTCATAGACATTTGTGTTTGTTGTTTTCTATAGAGTATTTCTTTACCTTGGAAGTATTCCTGTAAAAATAAATAGAAAAATATATTAGTTTTCAAATGATAAAACACATTTAATAAAAAAAATAGAAGATATAACATATATACCTCTATGGTAATGATTCGAAGAAGTCTGGATGTCCAAATTAAAAACTGGCTGGTACTATGTACAACTGCCATCACCTCATCTGTAGGTAATGGTACTCGAGCTGATCTATCTATAATATCATGTATAGTGACCCTCTGATTCTCTACCTATAATATTTGGTGATGAACTGTCTCTCCTATACAATATACCAACCCATATGAAACTATATAATGATTAGGATCATCAACATACAACTCACAATAAGTAGTATGATGCAGCGGAGGACTAGGATAAAAAATGGGGTCTGTGGGCTGAGGTGGGGGAGTGGGAGATACTGGCAGAGGTGGAGGATAAATAATGGGGTCTACAAGGGGAGGTGGAGGAGTGGGAGTTGTAGTATGAAATTTTCTTTGAATTTTTGCAAACGTAGACTGTACCGACGCTCTAATATTTTACTCCATCGTCACATTAATTTTATAAACTTCAGCCTCCAAGGATTCTATTTATTTATAAACACCCTCAACGTAAGTAGTTGGGGAATGTAGAAATACTTTTATTACCGATACACCTGCCAGATATCCTCGTACATGACCAGGATGTTTGGGCTTTCCCATTCTTTAAAACAAATATCTTTCCTCCTAGTAGTTCTAAATACCCCCTGTGAGCTCTGCTTCTCAAGAGAATCCTGTATTAATTAATTGAACATTTTTGTAATGATTGAAATTATATGAGGAAAATAGTTAACAAAAATAAATAGAATATATATCTTACAATCCTCTCACCTATGCTTCTCGAATCATCCAAAAGATATTTCCCTTTTTTCCCATCCAAGCTATCTTCCATTTTTCATCTCTTGATGGTGGGGATGGAGGGGCCACCTCTCCAGATCGTGAAGACTCAGCTGTTAATTTTTGTAATTTTTCCACCATCATTTGTTCTTCCAATAATGTATACCCTCCCTGAGATAAACTATAAGGGTGAAAAAAATTATATTGGATATCCTGATGAGATTTCCTTGTTTTCTATAAGTTAAGAATATGAAATAATTAACAAAACAGTAATAAGATCATTTATATAAGAAAGATTATTAATGTTTACATTGCCCTTACCAAAAATGATTTTTTTCTTATATTTAAACAAACTGTCTCCATGTGTCTTTGTCTATGAAAGGATATATATGAAATGGATTTTCATGACTCCTATGACCAAAAATGAAATTAGATGTGAGGGTTGATTTTAAATCCCTCCATCTCCCGGTAGTCATCAATAATCATTTCTTCCTGACTCCTCCAGTGTCAGGAATATCAAATTTGATCTGATAAAGAAGAGGTTAAACATATTATATATACTAGAACCATTTAAATAATAGGAAATAAATATAAAAATATCTTACCAAAATCATCTCCCACAGTTGATAGATTATCGCTTTGTCCACACTTCTCCAGTCATCATACAAAATTCTTACTTTGCTCTTACCCAAAGTGGATAAAAAAATCCTAAAATATTTTGCATTTGGACCTCTAAGAATATCTTCCTCATCAAACTCAACGGGTATCCTCTAATCCTGTGTACGGGCAAGTGATAATTTTGGTAAACGTGTGCACCCACGTTTACCAACTCTTGAACTCTTTGTATTAATGGGAGCACATGAGGAAGTTTGGGGAACATCAATAGAATCATGTGAATGTTCCTCCACAGAGGTATGACCAGTATTCCCATCTCCAGAATCATGTGGTTGATCAATTGATTGATCTTCCACTATCCTTCAAATCAAAAAACAAACACTAGTTCACAGATATAAAAATTCAAATATTTTAATACTACTGTAATCAGAAAATAGAAAACTGTACTAAGTTACGTAATAGTAAACATGGTTAATAAGGTAGGCATGTTAAACCAAGGTAAAGATGGTAAAGATAGTCAAGATAGTAAACATGGTAAACATGGTAAACCTGGTAAACATGGTAATCATGGTAAAGTAATTGTCACTGAAAAAAATATAAAATTTATATAATTTTAAACAAGATAAAGTAAACTAAACAAAATTAAAACATGGTAAACATGGTAAACTAATTGTCACTGAACAAAAACAATAGATATATAATTAATGTAATGGTAAACATGATAAAGTAAACTAAACAAAAAAAAACAAAAACTTATACTTATTTTGTTATAATATATATTTTAATAAAGAAAAATCTTATAATATCTACCATCTTATGAAAATCATAAATGTAAACAAGAAATAAACAAATGTTACCTGTAATTTTACGAATGTACAAAGGGATTGTTTTCCCAAATTCCTTCATTGTGATCGTTCCTTATGGCACAAAATATGTCTTCAACATGCTCATTATTATGTTCTATTAATCTTTCCATGGAAGTAGGGATCTCACATAAATCAGCATCTTCATCAATTTCATCCTCACCAACATTTTGTTTTTCCCTTTTAAAACAACATCCCACTCCATATTTGATTGATCTACTACATAGAAAATTTGTATTTCATGTGTTTCCATTATAAAAGAATCAGTTGTGTCTTCCAATCTATTCATATTAACAACTGTCATTCCAAATTCATCGTGTCTGATACGGTTGTTACCGATAAAACATTTACAGTTAAAAACCTGAACTTTAATTTTAATGTAATCCACCTCCCATATATCTTCAATCACTCCATAATATGCACTTGATTCAGAAATTGGGTTTTTGTCCTTATCACTCGAAAAATGCATTTCTTCTCCAAACACCAATACAACACTATTCTGAACTGCACTTTTTTTTGTCCTGAGCTTTCGTATGAAATGTATATCCATTCATGTCATAATCATACCATGTTATAACATTTAAACACGGACCACCCACTATCCATTTTAATGTCTCTGATACATCCGATCTACTAAGCAAGGTATTTTTAAACCATGACAAAAATGTTTTGTTGTGCTCATTAAAAATCCACATTTCTTTCTTCTTTATATGACATTGTTTCAACTCATTAATATGTAACGTGATATATGATTGAGCATCAGCTATGTTATTCAACATGTATGATTCTAAATTCTTCATCTATTCGGCTGAAAACGATTTGACTTTCAATCCACAAATCCCCTTTCCCTCAATATTAACTCATTCATGGAGAGATAGAGTCAAACCTATGTGTTTCACCGCAGCGAAGTAGCTCGTACAAAATGTTGTAACCACCTCAGAAAGATACTTTTCAGTAATGGATGCTTCAGGTCGATATGGATTCTTATCATACCCCTTCAATATTTTCATATACCTTTCAAAAGGATACATCCAATAAAGATATACAGGTCCACAAAGCTTTATTTCTCGAACCAGATGAATCATTAAAGGCACCATTATATCAAAAAAAGTTGGAGGAAAATACATTTCCAATTGAAAAAGTATAAAAATTGCATCCTTTTCCAAAATGTTCAAAGCATTCACATCAATCACCTTATTACAAATTGAATTAAAAAAATAACACAACTTTATTATAGTCTTTCTGAGACGGATAAGCAATATTCCACGCAATGCAACTCGTAGAATTTGTTGCATCATGACGTGACAATCATGATATTTCTTACCAATCAACTTCAAGTCCTTCAATGAGAAATTTTTTTTTACATTTGAATAATAACCTTCACGAACATTGATATCATGAAGACACTGAAAAAAAGCTAATTTTCTCCCTCTTCGATAATCTATGACAAGCTGGGGGAATAAATGTTCGTCTTCCATTAGTAGTGGGAGCTAACTTCAAACGTATTCCCATTGATAGTTAGTCTAATCTTGCATTCAACCCATATCTTGTCTTTCCTTTAATATCTAACAATGTTCCAATCAAACTATCACAGATATTCTTCTCCAAAATCATGACATCAATATTATGTTTAACTTCATGATATCTCTAATATGGTAGCTCAAAAAATATTGACCTTCTCTTCAAAATATGTCTATCATTACCAGATTTTTGTGTCTTTACCAATGTCACATCAAGGTTTTTCACCCTTTCAAAATACAGATCATGGGATAAATTTTTTGGAGCAATATAAAATTCTTGTGATCCATTGAATGCCTTTTTTAGTCTTCTATAAGAGTGATTCATAGGCAAAAACATTTGATGACCCATGTACACTATTTTCCTCCCATGATGAAATTGACAATATGATGTCTATTGTTCACAAATTGGACATTATTTATGCCCTTTAACATTGTATCCAGACAAATTTCCATATGCTGGGAAGTCATTTTTTTTGAACAAAAGAACTTCATGCAGTTGAAAATATTCCATTTTATAAGAATCATACACCTTAATACCATCATCCCATACAAGTTTCAAACCATCGATCAACAGTGACAAGAAAACATCAATATCATTGTCGGATATTTCTCATCAATTTTCTTCCATCATGGAAAATCAGCTGGATGACGTATTTTTCCATCACATAACCACCCATAGGCATGCCATCTTAACCTTTTTGCATCATGTGAATTAGCAAATAATCGTTTGAAATGATGAATTATAGGAAGATACCAAGCACATGAGCCTTAGCCTGGTTGGAAAGGTCTCTGATGGTGCATCCAAGCAACCATGGATCAAAACCAGGTGGAGGTAGGATTTCTGGGGTACTGTAGCAGTACTGTAGCAGTACTGTAGCGGGTACTGTAGCAGGCACTGTTTGGCACTGTAGCAGCCGGGAATATGGCCCCGTTTGGGCCTTCAGGCATCAGATTTGGTCCCCGAGTCCTTCATTGGCCTTCGGGCACCCAGTCCTTTGGGTCAGTTGGGCCTTCGGGCTATCCATATGGCCTTCGGGTCACCTGCAGATATAAACCAGACCAAACTACATGAAACAAGCTCTACAAGGAGGATGAGCAAAGGAGATTTCACCATAGTAGGAGCTAAATGGATTGTAGGAATGAGAGGGTATGACACCTGCCATCGGGACAAGCCTGTGCATGCACGAGAATGCCTAGCCGAAGAACCATGCGGAGGTGAAGAGCTGATTTCAAAGATGAAGATGCTGGGGAGGAGCAGTTCCAAGTTGTTAGTCTGGGTTGTAGGGTATGTTTGTGCCTACGGGCATTGGTTCCTATATGTACTACGGGCATGTAATAGGGTTCCACCTCATCCTTTGAAAGGTGGATTATCAATCAATAAAAAATTAAGGCCTTCGGGCCATTGGAGGAGGATAGGAAGATACCAAAATACATTTGAAGGGATCTTTGTAATCTCTACATCAGCCTGTGATTTTTCTTTCACCTTATACTGTGATGTCCCACATTTAGGACACTCTGACAGAAATTCATATTCCTTATTATATGTCATACAGTCATTCAGATAGGCATGTATTTTCTTGTATCCCAATCCTATCAAGCATAATATTTTCTTGGCCTTATAATGTGAATCTGGAAGATCATTATCTTTTGGAATAATGTCTTTCATCAATTTTAGCAACTCTGTAAAACTTTTGTCACTCCATATATGTTTCACCATGAAGTTAATCAATCTTAACACCACCGAAAAGACCGTAAAATCTATACTACTAGGAGATAATGGTTTTTCAGCATCACCATATAGATGCGCAACTGTCAGTTCTATCTCAATTTGTTCTGCTATAATATTGTGAATCATTTCTTCAATTCCGTCGGAGTCACCATCTTGCAAATCATCATCATCAGTGACATTACATCCAGTTTCTCCATGCCAAATCCAAGGGATGTAACTCATATTATAACCATGAAAAATCAGATGATCTTTTATCTCCCTACTTTCCAACTTCTTCATATTCAAACATTTCAGGCATGGACATAAAAAAATGTCACTTCTTGGAAAATTTCTTTTAGCAAATTCCAAAAAGGCATCAACACCTTCCTCATACTCATTGCTCATTCGATGTGCCGTAATCCAACTTTGACTCATTATTACTTATAACAAATATCAAAATTATACATCTTTTTAAGATAAGACAAATATATGTTTATATGAAAAGAAATCATAATTTGAATGTAGAACAATTTTGAAATATAAAACAAATCTACTCATATTTAAACAATATATGCTTGAATATGATTTTAAAAAGAAAATATAGTTAGATATAACAGTTTTAAATTCCATGGAATCAAATAAAACCATGGGGCCTCCAATGGTTGATAGAAAATTGGAGAAAATGCAGTAAACCTGAGAATCAAATCAAATTTAAAATAAAAACTCGGATGGAGAAAATCACAATGTAAAGCGAATCATCACGACACAATGGAATCATATTGCAAAACTAATATCCATGAAAAAAATACAATCATCATTTCATAATCTCACAAACCATGATGCAATAGTAAATCCCCACTGACACTTATCCCCCACCCCATTGGACACACCCTGGACACCACCACCCCCTTGGACAGCCCCCCCACCCCCACCCCCTGGACACCACCCCCACCCGTTTGGACACCCCCTGGACACCAACACCCCCATGGATATCCCCCCCACCCCTTGGACCCCACCCTCATGCCCTTGGACAACCCCTGGACACCACCACACCCTTGGACACCCCCCACCCCCTTGGACACCCCCACCCCTCCTGGACACACCCACCCCTCCTGGACACCACCACCCCCCTCCTACCCCCTTAGACACCCCCCTTGGACACCCCCAACCCTCTGGACTGCCCCCCCCCCCCCCTCAGACAACCCCCAAACCCTCTGGACACACCCCCACCCCGTTGGAAATCCCCCACACCCATAGACACCCCCACCCCCTTGGACCCCCCCCCCCCCACACACACACCCCTAGACTGCCCCCCTGCCCCACCTCCATGGACATATTGAACACCCCACAACCCTATGGACATTCCCCTGAACCCTCTGGACACCCCCCCCACCCCCTTGGACATCCTCTGGACACCACCACCCCCTTGGAGAGCCCCCACCCCTCTGGACAGCCCCCACCCCACCCCCTGGACAACCCCCACCCCTCTAGACAACACCCCACCCCCTTGAACACCCACCTGGACACCCCCAACCCTCTAAATAGCCCCCACCCCCTGGACAACCCCCCAAACCCTCTTGACCGCCCCTCACCCCCTTGGACACCCCCCCCCCCCACACACACACACCCACCCACCCCCTTGGACATCGCCCCCACCCCCTTCGACACCCCCACCCCCTTTGACCCCCCCTTTTCCCACACAGACCCCTAGACTTCCCCCCCCCCAACCTCCATGGACACCCTGGATAGCCCCCAACCCTTTGGATAGCCCCAACCCCCTAGAATCCACAAACCCTCTCGACAGCCCCCCAGAACCATGGGATTTTAACATCAAGCTACTAGTTTTGGTATCATTCCATTATTCAAAATAAGAACCATGAACTATATCTCCTACTAGTCTAAAATTCTCTATTATTCAACGAATCATGTTTTAATAAAATATAAAGACTTATAATAGTCCACAAAAATAAGTGACGTAAATACTTTATGGATCAACAAAAAGTGATACCAAGATAGAAACAACCAAGGATCGAAAACAAACATTCCACCATGAAAAAACATATATACTTATAAACTAAACCACAATGGTACACATAATGGGTGTATCACAATGGTTTAGATATAATTTTCAATAATATAGGTGAATGAGATCATTAGTTGTCAATGACAATAAATATTACCATAAATGTAGGGTATCTGCGAAACAAAAATAAACAGAATAGAAGTAGGTGAGGCTTACTTGAATATTGTGAGTCGATCTAATAGGTATGGTGATAATAAATTATATGATGATGGAAAAATAGGGTAAGAGGGTTTGAAATCGAATAATATTACCTATTTTAAACAAAAAAAATCGCAAAACGTTAATATAGACTATCGGGGAAAACAACCAACGAAATAAAGTCGTGGGAGGCTCACCTGAGTGTTGGGAGTGGAGATGATAGATCCGAGAAGAGAAAAGATGATAAACGATGATGGAAAATGAGTTTAACGAAACCAGAACAATGAGTTGATTCTAGGTTTTCCACGCGAGAGAGATGAGTCGCAGGTCTGTCAATCAAAAAATCAGAAATGACAATCCACGGGGTGTGATAAATTTTTTAAATGTCTTATAACATTGGTTATTTAATAACCGACATTATAAACTATTTTTATTACATTTATAACATCAGTTATTATTATAACTGACTTTATAAATGTATCAGATACCAAATTTTTTACGTTGGTTATTTTATAACTGACGTAAAAAAAGCCGTGTGTGGGTTTTTTACATCGTTTATTCTACAACTGACGTAAAAAAACATCAGAAACCACAGTTTTTACATCGGTTATTTTATAACCGACATAAAAACAGTCATGTGTTGGTTTTTTACGTCAGTTATCAAATAACTGATGTCAAAAATGCCTCTGATTCCGCCTTTTTTACATTTCATATAGAATAACCGATGTAAAAAATTTACTCTCAGTTTTTTTTACGTTGGTTATAAAATAACCAATTTAAAAAACCACAAATCACATATTTTCACGTCGGTTATTTATAACCAAGGTAATAAATGGTGACATTAAAAACGTTTTCTGAACTAGTGATATATAATGGTCTTATAAAATTTCTAGATGAAATTCTTTAATTTAGTTTTTCAAACGGGTGAATATTATTTCCATTGTGTATGGTTTAATACCAGACACTATGTTCAATCTTAAGGTGATCAAGAACCTACTTCGGGCCTTTTATTGGATGGATCAAAAATCGATTCAGGGTTTCCCAAGTAAGTTTGTAACATTATATTCTATATTTAAAAAATATATTATGATGAATAAATTTATGGAAACTTTATGGATTCCCAATGTGATTTAAAGTTGTTAAAAAATGGGTTAAAGTGGTTATATAAATTTTTTGAAAGATGGAGTGGGTTGGAGATGAGTTATATATTTCTAAAGCATTTATGTATGAATATCATAAAAATAGCCTATTTATATAAGAGTTACTCAAGGATAACTATGAGTAATCGAGTAGTGATGTGTAGTTTAATCTAAAGTTTTAAAGGTGACATAAGATTTTTAAGTTGGAAAAAAATAGTCTAATAGGAAATGTATGAGTAAAACAATTCTGAAGGCCATGTATAAGTAACATTGAAATGACAAGGGTTTGTGAGAGTAATCTGACTCTCATATAATATTACTATGGATTTCACATTATATTAATCTAATGTTTCTATATGTCACATAAGATTATTATTTAGCCAAGTATGAGTATATATGAGGCTATGTGAGGTTATTCTAAATTGTTCAATGGTCGTATAAGATTAAATAGGTGTTTTCACCTGTGAAGTAAGATTAAATCTAATATCCTTAAATTGATCATTATATCCTTAATATATTGAAGATTCATAGTGTTTTTTTCATGTTATTATAACTATAAGTGAATTTTCACTTTAAAAAAATAAGTTTTCAAGTGAGAAGTGGTGTGTATATGACCATGAAGATATGGAAAGTTAATGTTGGTTACCTCAAACTAATTTTATTTATACTTTTGTGTAACTAAATATTAATAAATATTTTATCACATGATGAGTTTTATTATACATAACATTAATGTGATTATTTCTTTAATGAAATTTTCATATTGATAGGTTATTACAGTTCCCTATAATAACAAGAACCATAATATGCTATGAAAATATTCTAAAATACGTATCATATTATCTGTATAACATATATTTGAAAATAATCATATGACTTTTTACTATCATGTGTTTGATGTTCACAGATGGATGATACATCTTCCCATGAAGTCCACACTTGGTAATCTCTTGAAAGAGATGTTATGAGGACACACTCACCAATAAAATTCCAAACATTATATGTTTCATGGTATATTTCTATTTATATATGTTTTTATTTATCCTTAGACATGAGATTATTGTTATTTTATATCATGATTCAGGTAATTTTATGTATTAATAAAAAATGAGATGGAATATGCTCATGGTGGGGAAGGATATATTGGGCATGCCATAAGTTATATAAAATTAATTAAATAAATAGAGAAATTATTTTTCCACTACTAAAAATTATGCATTTAATAGTTCTATAAATGGAATTTATTAGAACTATAAAAGAATGAATAATGTGGGTGACATTAATAGCTGAGTAATTTTATCAGTTCATTAATTTAGCACCTCTAAAGTAGTCCTTTATAAGCACTTGTTTAAGAGTTGATAAAGTCCTTTTATCATCACTAATAGAATAACTTATAAAGTAGAACATTATCACCGCTTTAAAAATCACTGATAAATTTCTCTTTTGTTGAGAAATTTAAAAAAGAATAGATAAATGTGTTCTTTTTCATTACTTGTAAAAGCATTGAAAAAGGGCCATACTATAGAGAAATAAAATACATGCACTCCTTGTTCTGTCATTATGAACGATTCATATCTTTTCCTTTCTATACTGAAATTTGTATTCAAAAAACCCATTTCATCAACTTTCACTCAATTTATATTTTCAACCCATTTGCAATGGAAATTCAAAACCTAAGATGTTGTATAATCCAACCTCTATATCTATTTTGACAATGCCAAAATATGAGATATTTTAATAAATTGGATTTATATCCTTGGAACTAGATGTGTGTATCACTTCAGCCAAAAGTGTAGTAGCACTATTTTTCATCATACTAAAGTCATTATGTTATTTTGTATAGAATGTATAACCATTGATTACAAACCCAGTGTAAGATATAACACTTTCATTTGGTCCTCTGGCTAGCCATTGAAGTTTTTCTCCAATTGAATTCACATTTTCATATACCTCATTATAAATTTGATCTATGAACCATCCTATAAAATATTGATTATGTATATCTAATATCCACATTCCAACCCTTCATGGATTAAAATCACTAATAATTTATTTGTGGGATTTAATTTATGAATATACATCTTCACTATTATTTAATATGTAAATATTTGTTTGTTCTTACTCTGTCATGATAATGGTAACAATATATCTTCCGGAAATCCCTTCACCCATAAGGTGTTTGTTGTGACGAGACTTTGGGAGATTGATACTTTCATAATATGATAGTTAATATATACATAATTAAATATTGTCATCAACAATATATTGTTCTACAATACAATCTTATGTCTAACTTCAATTCTTAACATACCCTTTCAAAATCATCATATTCTATTCAATGGCCTATATCAATCTATAATGGATAGGACCACATAGTTGAACCACTCTAACCATGTGAACCATTAGGTGGGCCATTATATCAAAGTGTTATGGTGGGAGTAACATTTTTAATTCACATAATATGAATCAAATATCCTTATTCATGATGGGAAACTTTGCCGACTCAACAACTATACTACATATGTCTTTGAAAAAGAAGCAGAGTCTAGTTAATGTATGTCATACATTTTGTGGAATAATATAATGGAAAGTAACAGGCTAAAAATATTTAATAAAAACATAAGAGTCATCTGGTTTTAGTCCTTGTAACTTTAAATTAGTCATTGACGCGACATTCTTGATAATTGATGAATACCCCTATAAAACTTTTACAATCATAAGGAAAAGGAAAATTTTCAATTTTTTCTATCTGAATAGAGTGTAAGGTGCTGGAGGAAGAAAATTCCACCTTTTACCTTCACCAGTGACAAATATTCCATTATCCCCATTTCAATCAAGTCCAGACGTTCCTTGATGCCATCTTTAATTTTTTAGAAACATTTAGTAACATTCCAATAACACTATCAAATACATTTTTTTCTATATGCATGAAATCAAGAAAATTTCTGATATACAAACAATTCCACTACGGTAATTCAAAGAAAATACATCTATTCTTCCAACCTAATGTTTTAAGGTTTTTTGAAATTTTTTTTCTGAAAACAGTGTCAATATTTTTTACTTTTTTGTACAATTTATTACTCATTGCTAGAGAGGATGTTATACCGTGTTCGATAATCCCATTGAATACTATTGTCTATGATTAGTATTTATGTCATCTTGGTAAAAATATTTGATGTCCTAAAAACACAGTCTTTAAGTAATGTTTCAAACGAACTGTGTATGTGATTTTTTCACAAATATGACACCCCAACATGCCTTTAATGAGATTTCCGGATAAATTTCAGTAAGCGGTGAATTCATTTATTATTCTGCACAACCCAGAACATAATTTAAATTCGTCACTTCTATAAGCATCATATGGTGTAACATTTGTATCCCAAATCAATTTCAGATCATTGGTAAATGAAACCAAATAGACATTAATATCATTATCAGGTTGCATTGGTCCTTATATAATAAGAGAAAATATTATTTATTTATGATTCATTCATAACCATTGTGGTAAGTTATAATTTACCAACATGACGGGCCATGTACTATGAGTACTACAATGTAAACCAAATGTATTTATTCTATCTGTAGATAATACACAATGAAATTTTATCATCTCATATATAAATTCATGAAACTTGTAATCAATTTTCTTCCATTGAGGTGAATCTATTGGATCACGTAGGTTCTCATCTTAAATTCTTATATCTGCATGCCATGTTAATTGTCTTGTGGTTTCTTAATATCCATATAGTCTTTTAAATTTTGGAATGTTAGGAAAGTAACATACATATTTTGAATGACTTGATACATTTTTCTTCTATCGATCTGTGCCACACATAGGACATTTTATGAGTGGTTAATAGTCCTTGAGAAACAATATGCAATCATTTGGACAAGCATATATTTTTAGAGATCATTCCCATCGAATATGATATCTGTTTATCATATTATGTTCAGTATGGTAGTTAATTTTCTTCTGGTATAATATCTTTCAAAATACCATGTCCATTTTTGTACCTAGTTTCACTCCATCCATTTCCATCTTTCAAATTATATAACTTCAATACAGTTGAAAATTTCGTGTATTTAGTACAATCGGTTTACAATGGCTTCTTGGAATATCTATTGAAGTCATAAACAAACTTTTGTAAAATCATGAGTCATATTCAATTTTCATTTTCATTTAATCCATGCAATCTCCATCATCTTTTACAAATATATTCATATCAAATGATTCATAAATGTATTATCATCTCAATAGAAGTTCACATTCATATTTCCCCCAGTTTAGTCCAACATTTATATCTTTGACCTATTCTGTGAAAAATAAAATGTTCTTCCCACTCTTCTGGACTAATTTTTCTTGAGTAACAACAACGTAAACATGGACAGAGGATTTGAGAAGGGTTGTCTACATGCTCACTTGAAAAGATGATGAACTATTTAACTCCATCTTCATATTCATTTTTCAAATGATTAGTGTGCATCCATTTTCAGTTCATATCCATCCTATTAGATTCTTAAAAGATTAATTTTATAAAATATATAAATAAATACACTTAAGATATTCATTATAAAAATTGAAAGTTATAGTCAATTATAATAAAGGAAAAATGGATCATTTTTACTAGAATATATAAGTTCTTATTTATTACATATCCAATAGTAAGAGCTGTTGGAATTTTAAAAAAATAGATAGAGATAAATGCGGATAATAGATGATATAATCACTAAACGTTATCGGTATAAACTTGAAGATGGATAGTATACTGATCCTATCCTGAATTACCCAAACAACACTAGGTCATATCATCTTATGACCTCTAACAGACCTCAAATTCACTAAAGGATGGTTTAAATTTTAGGTGTAAAAAAACATAAATGGAAGGTGACCCCCCCCCCCCAATAGAAATAATTAGTATGAGAGGTTGAACAAAATTATAGCATGACCCTTGGTGTCAATATATATGAAAACCCAAAATTGTCATTACCCAATATAGGCATACCTATTAGAAAACAAACAATGGAAATAAATGTTGAAATATCTATATAGACACACATACATGTCATGGTAGTATAAAAATAATAGTGATGGGGATGACAACGAAGACCAAGATCACACAAATATCAAGAAAAACCCCAATTCAATTTTGGTCAATATATCACAAAACCTTAATAAAATAAAGAGAATGAAATGGGGAAGCCAAAGTGAATAATCTCACTATATATTAAACACTATATCAAGACATTAGAATGTGAAAGAATCAATCCAAAATCACCTAGAGTTTCCTTATGGTTCGATATAGATGATAAATAGTGGATGAAAAACAAATCAAATGCATAGAATAGATTATAACCTCTGGCCCTAAAATATTCAAGACAAGAACCCCTTTCACGATGTGAATTTATTTATTTATAATAAATGTTAAAAAACACTTTGCCTTGGGTTAAAATAACCCCAATAAAAAATTTCAATTCGTGAACCAGTTTCATAGTGTGTAAAAATTTCATGCCCTAAACTTTTTCATGGATTGTGTTTGAAAACAAATCCAAATCTTGTAAACCAATTAGGATTTGAAAGTTCCATTAGATGAATCTTATCCTAGCTTCTTCTAAAATATACTCAACCACACTTGAAGCTTTCCAAATGCACGGGGAACCCCATAAGTATTAGATTTGGTGTCCTATGACCAAATGATTGTACTTTTATTACATGTATATCCAATGTATTGAATATTAATTAAATATCATATTACATATTATTCATTGTTCTTCCTAAATTTAATGTAATAATTTCCTAGAGTATTTTTCGCCTTGATAAGGTCTTAACAGTTCCTATTAACATGATAACATTTAAGTTCTATGAAAATATTATACTATTGGATAAAATAATATAATGGAAATCATAGTATATACATCGTCTGGTGTGAGTAATTTTAAGAGGATGAGACTTCTTCTTATGAAGTTCACACTGGGTAATCTCCAAGAAGTGAGATTATGAGGAAATACCTTCCAATAATAATTTTGAATGTATTATTTTCATAGGATGTTTTTATCTCTGAGGATTTGTATTGTTCCTTAAATTTAATATTATCATTTGTGCATCTCATGACTCACATGTTTATATTTAATGAAAATAACTGTCACACCAAATGTTAAAAGGATGTAGGGTATATTCAGTCCATCATAATTGGCATGTCATTAATGGATAAGTTGATAAGTATTTATACATACCATGTTAATTAGATTTCATATATCACCCCTTTTTTGAATATAACCATCTTATAAATTCCATGAAAATGGTGTATCAACATGTTCATTTCAAATTGTCAAAAAAAGTTTTACCAATTATATAGTTTGATGACACCGTGGTTTAACCTGGTTGATGAGATATTATGGGAAAGAGATTATATTACACAATGAGAATTCATATGTTGTTTTTGATTTTTGATGTTAATTTTTTCTCTTTGGGACCTTGACCCATTTCTAGAATGTGATATTTTACTTTTGTAAAGCCTTATTAATTCTAATGAGAAATAATCCTAGAGGTTCCTGCACTTAGTGTTTTTGTTGATATAAATTATATTCTATTTTAATTTATCTAATGAATTGAGTATTATTCTCAAGACTGGGTAATGATTTTATTCTGGTTATATTGAGCTTATTAATTAAATAAACATTTATTCATCATCGTGTGAATGAAAATATATTTATCTATTTTTTCTGAATATTTAATTATTACTTATTCTCTGGTATGTGAATGAAATAACAAATTATGAATAAAATATTTATTCAGTTATTCATCAAGTAAAGAGGATTTCGAATGGTCTAAGACCTCATCTGGGGATTATAATTATTTCAAAGTTGTTAAATATTATTTATCATTTTTTAAAGATGCCACACATCACAAAATAATAGTTATATTATTATTTTTAGTATGGTGTTTATTAATGTTTTTAATATCTTGTAAGTTTTGGCATGCAATTAAATAATATTTTATCATAAATCTTGCCTTTATAAATATCCCATTATAGCTATTCTATATAGAGTCGAAAAATATAGAATTGTTGCACACAACAATTTATCTTTAAAATCCTCCATCTATATCCCTCTCAAGTACAATAACATGAAATAGATTTCCTCATGAATAAATAATGAGTGATCAATAATTAACAACATGATACATTTTATTCTTTGTGCTATCACCCATAGATTGAGTAGCGTTCCGTAAAGATCATTAAAAGAACATGTATGTCACCAATAGAGGAATTATACCCTTGGATCCTCACAAATGAAATGAATGTAATCCGAATTGGGTCTTTTTTATGATCTATAATGACTACGAATAAATAAACTTATGATTTGGTAATTGATTTATTCCAAATCTAAATAAATTAATTATAAACCTAACGTGAAAGATCCTCTATTGATGCTTCGAGAAATAAAAATTAAAATGAATTTTAATTATCTCCTCACCTATTGCATGCTTCTATTGTGCCCAGAACCAAAAAATTGTATTAGAGTTTTCACATTTAAATTTATAATTATTTATTTTACTATTAATCTATGCACAATTATGGTTAGATTTTTATTTCATGTTATTATTTCATTAATATATTTTTAATTAATATGCTTCAACATATTAATCATGTTTTCTCAGTGATTCGTTTTTTAAAAGTCTAAGAATAGATGAGTAATGGTTAACAATGTCATTAGGAACTGTCAAATTTTTGGCCTGTAAGACATGGTTACATAGCATATACTCATAAGTACACATTGTGTATCCTAGTGCACTGCATCAGGATGCACCAAGTGATACCTGGTGCACTGTTTATTTACTATACATGAATCATTTATTGAAAACCACCTATAGACTAGGCTAGTTTATCACTTGAGTTGTCAGATTACATGGCATGTATCAGTGTACACATTGTGTAGTCTACATGGGTTAGTAGTCAAAATCACACAATCCATGTGGTCATTATACACAATCAAGCCATATGAGTCTGAAAACCTAGATCATTTATGATATAAACAATGTGTATATAGTGTACACAGAATATACTTCATTGATTCTCTCATCTGAAACATATGCCTCAAAACATAGGGTTATATCATAAACACATTATTAGTAGAACACATGGCATGTACTTGGTCTATACATATTGTGTAGTCTAGATAAGGTAAACATCGCCAACACCACCATATACCATGGATTTATGAAAACCAAGGCACACTGTCTGTATCTTGACTATGCATAACCTGTAGTATCCCATTAAGGTAAATAATTAAAATTTACATTAAATTGAGTATTGGGTCATTAAGACCACATTTAATTTATTTTCACACCAATGTGTGTTGGAAAATTTAATAATTGTTTTAAACATTTTTAAATGATCAATTCATTTATTTCAATTATTAGGTAGTTGTTGTTGCTACCCTTAATCTTCCAGAAATTGCATAAATAATAGGTATCAGCAATTAATTTTTCATGATCATTAAGATGTAAGGGAATTAATTAATTTATTAATTAATTAATTCAAGTGTTTTTCTTAAAATACTTAACAATTATTAGATAAATGAATTCTAGTCGATCACTTTTGCATATTCATTGCATGTATATCCCATCATGATCTTGATAAAGACATATGTTTGTTTTTTCATTGATTTGATTTATTTTATTGCATGGGTTTCCAATTATTTGATATTATATTAAATGATTGACAATGAGTCATCCCTACATGCATTATTATGTATCACATGTGTGTCCATGAATATTTATGGAATCCCCTTTAATTATTTATTTGGATCCAATCACCAATTTGTGATTACTAAATACATTTAAATAATGTAGTATCCTATGGAGTGTGAAGGTAGTTCAATATGGGACCATGATGATTCCCACTAGGTCATACATGGGTGTACAAGTGGAATGTTGTAACTCATGTCAAGACAATAAAATGGAGTAATTTCTCTAGGTCATTAGTTAATTAGATTTCCATTCATTAGATCAACCATCAGAAAAGATCATGGTTACATCATTTAATTTATTTTTATATTTATTTTTGTCTATGTATTATTTAATTTATGTATACAAGATAGTGGTCAAATAAATAAATGTATCAATATTCATGGATGGAATTTAAATAAATGGATTTTGCATAAATATTTTATATGAAATTGTTAATTAATTAATAAAAATCCACTTAACATTAAAAATACATGTAAAGGATAAAAAATTAAAAATTTATGCATAATAAATTTAAATCCCTCCAATGAGAATAAATTTAGATTTTTCCTTCAATGAATGGATTATAATTGAAACTAATAGAATTAAGTGTTTGACCAGCCCTTGTTGGGACACTTACTTTAATAATTGGAGTTCTTATAAATAATTTGGGTTGAATTAACCATTTTAATTCAATAAGAGTATCCCTTTATAGACTCAGTTTAATTTTGAGGCAATTTCTACAGAAATACATGATAGGATTTCAAGATCAGGTAATTCACTAAACATATCAAGGAGTATAGAGGCAACAATTCGAAAATACATGCCTACCAAAATATCTTCAAATAGGTTGACCAACCCTTTTGGTGTTATATGAAGTGGAATATAGATCATTTCTACTAGAATTTCAAAGAAACTTAAAATTATTATTATAATGGTGAGTGATTTTTGAACATGATAAAATAGTGGGATATTTAATAAGAACATTTAATTTATTATTCCTCAAAAATAATTAATAAAGAAATCTACTAAAAATATGGTCACTAAAATTGTATAATGAATGGAAATATAATCATACACACTTCTCGTTCGATAAATATTGCAAAAATAGAATATTTTAACTGGAGGTAACGTCTGTGAATGGTATATATTCCTTCAGGTTTTTTTTTACCATGAATAGAAATCATACATGCTAGAATACTCACATCCTGATCTGCCTGCTATGGAGGTGAGTGATGAAGAGTTACTAGTCTATGATAAACATATGAGTGATGTGGTTGATGTTCAATGTTTTATTCTTTCATCCATGTATAGTGAGTTCATGATGTCTCATGAAAATATGGATATGTATATAATTCTCAATCAGCATCGTGGAATATATTAAAAGAGATCTAGACTGTGGAAGTTTGAGATATACAATGCTATTTTTTAGAGAAATTTTATAGAAGGTCATCAAACTAGGCCTTGAGTAGTCAATCTTGTTGGAAACATTAAGTGTCTAGTGGTTCAAGGGATTAATTATCCCAAATAAATAGTCATGGATTAAATATCCCAAATAAATAGTCATTGATTTAATTCTTGTATCACTCACTCAGTTATTATTTGGTTTTCTTGTGAATTGTATGTTAAACTACCTTAAGAGGAATCTATCGGATATTTCCGCTCATCTTTTCTAAGTAGATAAGGATATGAAGCATAAAGTTCATTCGGTTCATTTATTGAACAAGTGAAAAGGAAATTTGAAAATCCACATGTCCAAGACTTATTCACAACACATTTCTAGGAATAGGAAGATCAATCAGAAATCAAGGGAATAGTATGTTATTTCTATTACAAGTGATAATAAGGTTCACTAGAATAAAAATAGCACCCATCCTATCATGAAAGTGTATTCTTGATAAACCATGTATAGTTTTAATAATTCAATGATGGGGATTATATCTAAGAGAATAAAATAGTGATAAACATTCTAATGTAGCTACTGGGGAATACATCCTCACGTTACCGATTGGAATGATCTTGGTTATGAAAGGTTCTTTTTATGTTATATCTATTACCAAAAACATTATATCAATATCCATATTAGATACATATGGTTTTATTTTCAAATTTAGAAATAAAAGTTTTTTCTTTCATAAAGATATCATTTTTTATAGTTTCTCACATTTAAATAACGGACTTTATGTGTTGGAAGAAACAAACCAATTAATGGAAATAGATTAAGAAACAACCTCACTTGACTAATACCACACCCAATTAGGGAATCATAGAATAGGTCATGAAAAAAATAACTTACCTAAATTACATCTAGATATATATTAACAATATTTTTAACTAAAACCACTTGGTATATGTTAATCGTGATTACAATGAAAAAGACCATATCCCCATTTAGTGGGAAAGGTGAATGGGTCGTTGAGATTTTAGAATTAGTTCATATGGATGTTTGTGCACTTTTTCTTATTTAGTTAATGGTTGGGTACTCATAATTAAAAACATTTACAAATTATTTTTGTATACATTGATATTTCTACTTAATGAGGTATAATTCTAATCCCTTTGAAAAATTTAAGGAATGAAATAATTAAGTTAAGAACTGGATTGGTAAGAAGATTAAGAAAATACACTTACACCGTGATAGAGAATATATCAATCAAATAATCCTTGATTGTTTATGAGTGTTTGGGATTTTATCTCAACTAACTCTTCCATATACTCCTCAATGGAATGGTATAAGTTAAAGGAATAACCAAACCTTGTTTAACATGGTGAGATGAATGATTAGTCATCTGAGTCTTCCACTATCCTTTTGGGGACACAAGTTAAAAACAACCACACATATTCTAAACCAAGTACCAACTAAATAAATAATTTTTATTCCATATTAATTTCAAAGTGGAAGAAAACCCATGTTAAAGAATTTACAAGTGTGCAGAATAAAATTATTTATTACATTTAATTCAGCTAATAAACATACGCTCCAAGGTAAAAAATGTTCCTTTATAGGATACCCCAAGGAAACAATGGGGTATTACTTATATAACCCATCTGAAAAAAGGATTTATTTGAAAAAATATATATTCCTTGAGAGATAGCATGTCTCTGAAAGTGATAGTTAGAGTGAGATAGACTTCAATGGATTTGAGGATCAAGGTACACAAGAGTGGGTACATGAATAGATTTCTCAGAACTCTGTGGAAGAAGAAAATATTTTGGAGACAAAAGTATAGTATATAAGCACAATATAGGTTAGATAACCATAATTTCATGGTTTTCTAGACCCCAAGGATGGTGAATCATTGTTAGTCAAAAATAAAGATCATAGGACTAATAAGGATGTAGTATGTGGAAAAGATGCTTCTAAGTAGAAAGAATCCATTAATTCTGATATTCAATCCATGTACCAAAACCAAGACTATATTTTAGTTGACCCTATAGTATATGTAAATCTTGTTGGTTGAAAATGGGTGTTCAAGAATAAAATGGACATGAAAGGACAAGCTAGTATCTATAAGGCATGTCTGGTTGAAAAAGGGTTTAAATAGTGTAAAGGCATTGACTATAATAAAACTTTTTCATCAGTTTTAATGCTAAAATACAACAAAATTCTAATTTCCCTTGCATCCTACCATTATTATGAGATTTTTAAAATGGATTTAAAAATTTCTTTCTTTAACGGCAACCTTCAAGAAGATGTCTATATGACAAAACTCGAAGTGTTTTGACTCCAAAAGATGCCAATAGGGTTTGAACATTTCATAGAACCAATTATCAATTAAATAAAGAATCCATTTCATGGAACATTAATTTTGATGAGTCCATAACATAATTCGGTTTCATTGATAATGAATGAGTGTCATGTTTCTGTAAACATTTTAGTGGAAGTGTGATCATTTTATAAATAGTATTTGTTGATGAAATATTACTTATTGTAAATGATATACCATTATTATAGTTTGTTAAGAAGTAGTTGAATAAATGCTACTCCATGGAGGACTTTGGTGAGGTAGAATATATTCATGGGATCAAGATCCATCGTGATAGATCCAAGAGAATACTCTGCATATATCATCATATATATAATGATAGGATACTGATGAGATTCATAATGAAACAATCCAAGAGGGACTTGTAACCAATGTCAAATGGAATTTATATTTCTTGTAAAATGTGTCCATATACATATGATGAAAGTGAAATATTGTAACTTTTTTAGTATTCATCAGTGATTGGGTTGGTTATCTATGTTATTATATGAACTTGGCTAGATGTTTCTTATACATTGAGTGTGGTAAGAAGATATCAAGTTGATCCAGGTGACTCCCCTTGGATGGAAGTCAATATAATCCTTAAGTATCAGAGGTGTATTGTGGATATGTTCCTAGTATATAGAGGAGATGATTAACTTTTCATTCTAGGATATACATATTCTAGTTTTCAAAAACATCAAGATGATATAAACTCACAAATGAGATACATATTCACTCTGAATAGAGGTGTTGTGAGCTATAAAATATCTAATTAGGTTGTGGTCATAGATTCTACAGTGGAGTACGAGTATATTACATCTTATGAGTCATATAAATAAGAAGTATAGATATAAATCATCATCTAATTTAATAATTTTCTATCTAAAATTTAAAAAAATATCACACTATTTTGTAATAATACAACAGCATGGGATCTCACAAAGGATACAAGTTCACATTACAAGATGGAATAGAAAATTCAGAAGTATCATATCTTGAAGGATTCTTCTCAGAGAGATGAGGTTTCAGTGAGTAGTATTTCCATATAAGAAAATGTGGTGCACCCCATGACAAAGTCCTTAACTTAGAAAAACATGATTATCATGTGAGTTCTAATGGATGAAAACTTCAAGAGAGTTGGGTTTAGTCCATGTGGGATTTTTTTGGAGTTTGTGTCCTCACACCAACTGATTATACTTTGATTACAAATATAGTGGATGTATTTAATATTAATTAAACATATTATTACATATTTTCTATTATTCTACATAACATTAATGTAATAATGGTCCATAGTTTGTTTCTCATTGATAAGGTCGTAGCAGTTCTCCTCTATGATGAAAAACATGATGTTCTATGATAATATATTAAGTATAGTTCTATAGAGGGATAATATACTATTATAGGACACATATTATATATAGTTTCTAGTTAGAGTACTCATAAGAGTATGATGATTCTTCTCATTAATTTTTCACTTGGTGATTTCCAAAATAATATATTATGAGAACAAACATGGCATAATGAATTATGTACATTTTGGTGTCATTGGGTATTCTTATCTACGAGAATGTTTAACAGTACTTAGACTCTAATAATTTCATTAGTGTAGGTCATTACTCTCCCACTTATATTTACTAACAAAAACTATCACATCATATATTTTTGGGATGTAGGATGCATTTGGTACATCATAATTGACATGACATTAATGGAAAATTTAAAGGATTTTCCCTTCTATATTTATGGTAGTTGATATCTCAGCCCTTTTATTGAATATAATTTTCACCAAAATTCTATGACCCGTATTAATGTGTTTATTTCATATAGTCAAGGAGTAATGTATTAAGCATACAGGTTGATGACACTATCATGAAACCTTCTTGATGAGATATGATGACAAAGATATTATATCACAAAGTTATCATTCATATGTGGTTTTTATCACTATGGAAGTATGTTCTTTCTCTATAGTTCCCTAAATAATTTATATATAGTAAGGTTAGACATCATACAAGCCTTCCTAATTCCAATAAGAAATAATCTAATATGGTCACACACTAAGTGTTTCCATTGATCTCGATTAAATTTAATTTGAATTTAATTAATGGAGAAAATATTATTCTCAAGGTTTATCATTTATTTTCTTCAAGTTATATTTACGTCATAAATTAAATAATTATTTATTCGTCGATATGTGAATAAAAATATATTTATCTATTAAATTTGAAATATTATAAATAATTTTCCATTGGTATGTGAAGGATATATTTATTTATCAAAAAAATTTATATATAAATATTAAAAAAATACTGAGGAGTTTAAACGGACCAAGACTGCTTCTGATGATACATAATTATTTACATGCCGGTAAATATTATTTATCATTTCTACATAATGTTGCGTGAAAAAATAAAAATTTTATTATAATAGTTTTTAATTAGTGGTATTGAAGTTTTTAATATTTTTTAAGAGTTTGCATTCAATTAAACAATATTCTATCATAAACCACACCACTAAAAATAGACCATTATGGAAATTGTGTAACTGGTCGAAAAAGAGAGAATTTTGGTGCACAATGAATTTTATTTCAACTACTCCATATCTATCCCTCTCAAGAATGAGAATGAAAGATAGATCTATTCAACACTGAATAATGAGTGATCAATAATGAACAATACAATATATTTGATTCCCCTCATTATCACCTAGAGATCAAGTGGAATTTCTGATAAATCATTAAGAGCATGTGTAGATCATCACTAGATTAATTCTACCAATGGATCCTCACAAGAAAAATGAAGTCAACCTGAAAGGGTATTTTTGGATGATCAACATTGACTATAAATAATGAAACATAAAACAATTTTTTATTCTAATCTAAATTAATTAATTATAATCATAATATGAAGGATACTTCATTGGGGTTCCCAGAAACAGAGATTAAAATAAATTTTAATTATCTCATCTCCCATCATGCTCTTATGTTGCACTTAAAACCAAGAGTAATCCCCTTTATCACATTTATAAATATACTCCATGAATTCAAAGAAAACATACATCCCCAAACTGATGGTCATTTTCCCAGCAAAAATATCACCATTACCAAACAAAAATTATGGACCTCCATGGTTCTAATCAGAAAAGAAACCCAAAAAATAGGTTCAATAAAAACTAAATAGGGACATACCTAGAAAATATGGGGTAATACTTGGGGTATTAGAGATTTGTGCTAGTTCTTACATTATTTCTTAAATAATGTTGAAATATTCATGTTATGGTAGGGGATTCATGACCTTTCTTTTATTATGATCATTTGTGGTACTATCATGATTTAGGTTATTTGGGTAATGATTTAATTGGCCTAAAATAATATTATAGATAAAATTATGAATTGATTAGAATGGTATTGTGATTATATGAGGCGACGTTATATTGATGATTCCTTATGATATTTTCTAGTGATTCTGTTGTCTTTTTTTATTTTTAGTGTTTCTAAGTATGGTTTATATACATGAAATTAGATAAAAATGTCAATATTTTAAAGAAAAAGTGATTAATAAAAGTGGAATTTGAATTTAGTTACTGTTATTCCTTGAGAATAATCAAATATTAAGGTATTTCTGGATTCATTATTATAGTTTCTTCTTAGATAATAATATATTTTTTATAGGTTTATCATTTCTGAATAAAATTAATAATCAATAAATCAATTTAGTGAGATAATGCAAAAAAAAAATTCAAATTAATGTTATTTGAATTTTTTTGAAAACAACTATGTTATTATTCCATTTTTTCTAAGATTGTGTTCTTATTATTATGTTCTCGGTTTCCCCTTTATTTTTTTGTGCTGAAATTTTTTTTTCATCATGTATGCATGCTCTGGGATGCTAGAGCTCTTATTATGATTTTCTTTAAACTAGAATAGTTGGGATATTTGATAATGATTTGATGGGAATATATGACATAGGATGACAGAGGCACTTTCTCATTTGTCAGGTTGCTATGTGAGGGAAATCTTTTCAGTTGATGGGTACATGTTGAGAGATTTTCTTCCCAGTCTAGATTAATGCCTATTGGAAGGTTGGTTGTTAGGTGGTTGTTTGTTTTTCATACAACTACCTGTTTTGGTTGTATTCTGAAACATGAGGGTATCTTGATTGTGGAATTCAGTTCAATTCCTGGAATAATTGGTTTTTGTAATGGTTAATTAATTAATGATGACCATATAGGATGAGTGTTTTATAGTGGTAATGATATGTCTTATATTAAGACAATGGGTGTTAGATTTATTCTATATGAGCATGGGATGAAAATATAACAATTGAAGTGTGATTTATAAATAATATTATCATTTTATGAAATAAAATTATTAAATAAAAGTTTTTAATGGGGTTTAATTAAAGGTTGACAATTTATAATTACTAATTGAAAATTTTTAATGATGTTAAATGATTGTGTTTGTGAGGTTACATGAAATATTGTTTCCTAGGATATAGTGAGGCAGATGAATGTCAAATGGCATTATAGTTTTAATTGATTCTAAGACTATAAATTTTTAGCTTAGTTGTTTGATATATGTATTCATTATATTCTATGATTTCGTTATCTCCACCACCCGAGTTGGGTGGGCAAATGATTCCCAAATATTTTGTTTTTAGTTTTTTTCTCTAATCTATAGGTTGGAAAGGGAATGAATGTTTATATTATCCTTCTTCCTCAATATCCCTTTATAAATAGTATTATGACTAGGCATAACTGATTAGTGGTGGCTTAAATTATATCTTACATGTCAACACAGGCTATGACGGCTCCTGATTTTACTATACATGTATGTTTCGAATATAACAGCTCAATGTTGAATAAGATACATGAATTATCACAATAGTGACTATATATTCTAATATGGACTCATTTAGATAAATATTTAACACATATCTTCTTTTTAATTATGATCTATTTTATTATGAAATGTATTTTAGTTAAATTTAGATTAATTTTTGACAATTTTAGATTGAGAATATAATTCCTTGAATATATGAAAAGAAATAACAAATTTTAGATATTAATTTGTTAAATAATTTTCAATTTAAATTGCATGTATTTTAAGGTCAATTTTTTCACTTGTAATGAATTTTAATTGAAATATATTTTCTTGAATATAACCTAATTATTTTCGTTTTGGAATTAATGATTTTAAAGTTCTATTTATTTTAATTTGAATATATTTTGTTGGAAAAAATTTTAAATTTGTCCGTTAATTGTTTTAAAAAAATAATTGTTAATCTAGTGGAATAGTTTTGGAGTAAATTTAAAATTATTTTAATAATGGAGTGTTTTATTTCTAAAGTTCATGTTTTTTCAAATGGTAATTTCTTTGATTATTCTGTTTGAGGTTAAGTTTTATATATTGAATTGGTATTTCCCCAAGTTCTTTAAACTATGTTTTGCGAGATGATTTATGGATGTGTAGAATCACAAATTTAGCTAATTCCCAATAGTGTATGAGTCATATGCAATTGTTGTGTATAAGTGAAATGCTATATTGTAAGTGTAAAAAGTAATAGAATATGAGACGTTCCATCCTCAACCTATGAGTTCCCAAAATCTATATACATATGAGTGAATATAAATTGAAAAAATATGTGAAGTCTTTAAACCATCAAAGAGAGTCTGAGTCATGTATTTATAAATAATATTACTAGACCTCGTGAAAGATATTGACACTAGATTGTAAAATTAAACAAAAATAAAAAAACTCAGGTCCTATATTCAATTTTGAGATTAAAATACTAAGGGTGTTCACAATTTCACTGAAATAAACAAAAATCAAGAGTAATATGATTTAATTAATAATTATAATTACATTTCATCAATATGAAGATTGTGGATATTCAAGTTGAATCTCAAACTAAAACTTTTGTGACCCATTTGATCAATTAAATGAAGAAGTTTCATATTTGAATTGATGTTGTGAATATTTTTGTTCATTGATTTGGATTAATTCCCAAGATAGAGTTTATGTTGATGGTGGGGACCTCATTTGTTCTAAATTATTTGGTATTTATGATGAATTTGATCTCACACAAGGTGAAAAGCTGAATTTCATTGGGGAAAACAAATGTATGTCGACTAGAAGGAGGAGTTCGGCCACAATATTGAGGATGCATAAATTCATGGTTGAGAGTTGTTGTAAAAGATAATCCTTGAATATATTATTTGATCTTCATTTTGGTTTAGATAAAACTTCATTCATGTTTTTGTTAAAACTAACCCAATCAGTAAGAAAAAATGGTTGAAGTGGATCGACTTGAGTTTAACTACTATAACAGAAAATATGGGAATTCAAGATCTTCAATAACATAACTAAGTCTTGATAATGAACATAAAGAGATAACTATATAAATTTTATTGTTTCATAAATATTATGAAGGTTGAATTATCTCAAATATTTTCATTCGTTATTGACTAGGAATTTTAGGATGTGCATAGTTAATGTTGGTGTAAATAAGGATAAGAGAATGTGAAAAAAATAGTTGGGTATTCATTATTTGGTTTCAATAGTGGTGAAAAAGATATTTTATGAAGAAATAAATATTATTAAAGTAGCTGAAAAATAATTATATTACTTCTAGAGGTAATGAAGTTAACTATAGTCTCATCCAATGGTGTATACATTCATAGTTTTTTTCTGAATGTGGTAGTGAAGAGTTTTTGTTAAAACTGGGGAACTAGGGGGAGCTAATTCATTACTTAGAACTAATTTTATAACAACTCTACTCTATATTCTTCACTTAAACATGATTTTTTACATAAACTTTCACTTAATAAAACTTTGAGAATCGATAGGTATAGTGTATAGGGAGATTAGGAACATTATACAACAACATAGAACATAAAATACAACATATTTATTGAAAACTTCTATTACACGACCACAACATTCCTTCGTACTTAGCATTACATTGGATAACCTGAGGACATGCATAAGAAAATGGAGAGCTCTAAAGCCCAGTAAGGGAGTAAAAAGGAATAACATGAAGATTACAGTACATGTTAGGAAATATTCATATCAATGGGGCACAATAGAAACATGAACATAAAGTCTTGATATTGGATTATAATCAAATTATGGAAATGTGGCAACAAAATTTAACATGATATTAGCATGATCCAAGGATCATTGAACATGGATCAAGATTAAACCCTTGTTGAAATTGAATTATCATGATTAAACCCTCATTTTACATGATGTATCATGATACTAATTTTTACCCAATGCATTTGAGCACTATCATTGCGCACCCTTTATAAAAATTTCATTTCATGCATAAGTGTGCCACGTTGATCATATAACATAGAATAATTCAACATAATTATTTATTCCAAAACAAAATAATGTGGGATATGTATATAAAACTCTATAATAAATATATATATGTGCATAAATTTGAATATCCTTGATATAAAAATGGGTATGATATTCACTTACACGATGATTTTGGCATGGGAAATTTTGGCAACATAACGACGTCAAATAGAAATCACAAAATGGACTGATGGGAGTGGAAAGGGTATGTAATAATTTATACATAAAATGGACAATAATGGGGTCATGTAACATAATATACCTACATATGTAATGGAATTTATATGCATAATATAAAATAATTTCTTGAATGTCAATGAGAATAGAGAAATTCCTTACGGAATTTCGGCATGGTAATAGGTGCATATGGAGGCATTAATGAGAGAAAAATAGGTTTATCATCATTCAAACATAAAGATGGAAGTATAGGGGAGGTTTGAAAACATACACTAACTTTTTAATTTAAAATAAAAGGGCATAACAATATAAGGAAACTCAAAAATAAATAAGAAAGGAAGGAAAGTGAGGATCCCTTAAAAGGAATTCTGATACCAAAGGCTTGGTAGAGGATTGAGAGATACTTTGTGGGATATTGTGGAACCATTGGAGGAATATAGAGAGATTAAGTCAGGGGTTGGTCCAGATCCAAATGTTTTTACTGAAGAGGGATGGGAGATTAAGTGGGTTTATATAGAAAAAGGAATGGGAATTCATTATTATTTAGGTTTTGGACACTACATATTAAAATAATCAAAACACCAAACCATACCATGTTTTTTTCACATGGTTTTTTCAGAAGTGGAGTGGAAAAAAATTGTTTTATATGTCTAATGTCCTAACTTATGAAAATATTAGGCTTTCAAGGTATAGGTGAGTTACACTCTCAAAGAATTATTTTAAAATGTTAAAATGTTTTATAAGTCTTGGAGGTTCCACTAAGGCATTGTAAAGTAAATAAAATAAATCTAAAATAACATTATTTTAAAGTTAAAACCTATATTGGAGGAATATACCTTTTATATTATTTTATTACATCACCATTGGGTCATTATGATGTCAAAAAACACATTATATATTTAAACGGTATTTAATTTTTACCCAAAAAATCGATTGTCTCAGAATATTATGAAAAATTCATTGTAGGATAATTTCAAAATACATATTACAAAAATAATGTTAATTTTATCTAAATAATTTTTTAAATATTCGAGTTTTTTATTTTAAATTAAAAACTGACATTTATTTAAAATTTATTGGTTTTGAGAAAAATATTTTTCAAACCTTAATAAAAATTACAATCGTATTCATAAAAATTATATGATAATTTATATTTAATAAAAAATAATTTAGTAATAATATATTCTTAAAATATTAATTAATTCAAAAATCTATTAATTCATTAATATAGATTTCTTAATTGAATTTAAATATTAATTAAAAATGATATTTATTCATTAAAACCCATTTACAAAGTAACAATAATAAATTGAATGTATATTCTTTATACAAAAATAATGCACATAAACAAATTGATTGGGTATTGTTAAATAACCCATAATAACACACACATAAGACATAAGGGTAAGGTGTACCATGGTGACAGACTCTTGGGGAGGATTGGATAACATCGCTTGAGTTTTAATCTCTATTAACTTCCACTTCTACCACAGGTTGTTCCGTTCAATATTAACATGTTAAAACTCGTCTTGGTCTTGGTAAAGAGAGAAGTAAAATGACACTACCTCATTTCCAAACTCAAACAAATGGGCTTTTATGGATAAATTCTACTGGATTAGGCTGTTTCTTCTTTTTTCTAAGTAAATTTTATTTGTCCATGCCCTATATTTATAGTAATCATGTGATCATTGTTCAACCATTATATTAGAAACAGTAACAATTATTAATGGTATTTTAAAATCAAAATATATAAAACCAAGGGTGTTCATATATTTTATACAACCATTTTACAAAATAATACATTAAATTAGATCAATAATAATTTTCATTAATTAATGTTTGGTTCATCATAATCTTCCCCACTTAATAAATATTTCCCTTGAAATTTCCTTTTCTCTCCCTAAAATAGATGTCAGTAACTCTACTTCATTACTTCCTCTAATTCCCACATTACTTCGTCAAACATTTGGTTTCACCACAACACCTTGATGAGGGGAATTGCCTTATTTCATAGATTTTTCCCTATAATCTAAGATCTTCACTGGCTTCTCCACATAGGGGAGGTCATTCTCCAATGCTACCACCTCTAGACTGAGTACATAAGATGGGTCTGGTATGTACATCCTCAACAGGGATACATGGAATACATCATGTACTTGAGATAGGTTTGGTGGTATTTTTAGTCAATGGGCCACTGATCCAATGCGATTGAGGATCTCAAATGGGCCAATGTACCTTAGACTAAGCATTCCCTTCATACCAAATCTCATAACTCTCTTTCGTGGTGATATGCATAGGAATACCATATCGCCAACATCAAACTGTAGGTATTATAGATAATTATAATCATAGATATTTTGTTGAATCTGAGTAGCTTTAATGTGTTGCTTTATGGTCATAAACTTCTCAAACATTTCTAGAACTAGGATCTTTTTCACCTCAACATCATCCCAACTTGTATGTGTTCTGCAACTCTTCCCATAAAGGGCTTCATAAGGAACCATTTGAATACCTGAGTAAAAATTGTTATTTTTAGAGAACTCAACCAAAGGAAGATGTTCATCTCATCCTCCTTTGAAGTCCATTAATAATTCCATCAATATATCCTTATGTGTTTGTATATATCACTCAGATTGGCCATTAGTTTGAGGATGATAAGTTGTACAGAAGTTCAACTTAGTATTCAGAGCGTGTTGGATAATCTTCTAGAACATAGAGGTGAATCTTGAATCTCGATCAGATATAAATGATAGTGTTACACTATGCAGACTTACCACTTCTCTGATGTATATATGTTCTAGTTAATCCATTGAGAAACCCTCCCGAATTGCAATGAGGTGTGCAGTATTTGTAAGAAGATCCACAACAACCCTAATATAATTGTTTCCTTTGGATGTCTTTCGATGTCCGATGATAAATTCCAGGGTGGTGTTTTCCCATTTAAATGTTGGTATGGGAAATAGTGGCATCATCCCTTTAGACTTCTGCTTCTTAGCCTTCACTTGTTGACATTCCATGCACTTTGACGTATATATATTGATTTCCTTCATCATGTTTTCCCACCAATAATTATCTTAGAGATCTCGATACATCTTGGTGTTTCCTGGGTGAATGGAGAAATTTGAACTATGTGAATCATCCAAAAGTTCATTATTTAGCTCTATATTTGATGGAACACATAGTCTTGACCCACATATCACAATTACTTATTCAATAACATTAAACTCTATGGATTTCCCTTTTCTAATAGTTTCAACATTCTTCTAAATTCCCACATCAACCTTTTTATAATTCTTTAACCTTTCTAAAAGAGACGGTTGAAAAATCAATGGTGAAAGGATTAATGATGTTCCCTTTTTTATGATTCTCGTGTTCATCTTCATCAAATATAATAATATTTGATCCCTTTAAATTAAAATAATTAAAGAGTAGGTGGATCATTTCTACTTAGATCATCCCCCACCTTGTTCTCTTTCTTAGGGTGGTAATGTATTGAGCAGTCGTAGTCTTTGATTATATCTAACCATCCTCATTGGAACATGTTCAAATCTTTCTTTGTGAATATATACATGAGGATTTTGTGATCTATGTATATTTCAAACATCACCCCAAAGAGGTAATTTTCCCAAATTTTTAAAGAGAATATCACTAAATCCAACTTCAGATCATGTGTTGGATATTTTTTCTCATGAACATTCAATTTCATTGAACCATAGGTAATGACTTTCTCATTTTACATCAACACACAACACATTCCCTTTTTCAAATCATCGCTAAATACCACAAAATTTTATCCACTTGTGGGTAGTGTGAACATGGGCGTAGTGATAAGCCTCATTTTCAACTCCTTGAAGCTCTCTTTGCATTCATCACTCCAAGAAAACTTCAATCCCATCAAAATTATCTTGGTAAGTGGGTTTTACAATCGTGATAAATTTCTCACAAATCAGCGATAACATCCAGGTAACCAAAGAAAAATCTGGATATCCATAACATTTTTTGGACTCAACCATCCCTCAATTTCATTTTTCTTAGAGGGATCCATAGATGTTTCATTTCTTGTGATGATATGACCCAAGATTGAGACTTCCTTCAACAATAACTCGCACTTCTTGTACTTTTCATAGAGATTCTCTTTTTTCAAGGCATCTAGTATAGCACTTGGATGTTCCTCATTCTCCTTATTACTTTAATAGTATATTATAATATTTCTTTAAGGACTACGACAAATTTTTCTAGGTAATATCTAAAGAATCTATTCATCAAGTCTATAAAGGTTGCTAGAAAATTAGTGAGTTAGAAAGGAATTACTATGAATTCATAGTGCTTATACGTTGTATGAAAAGAAGTCTTGGGAATATACTCCTTCACCCTGGGTAATATCCTGACCGTAGATCTACCTTGTTGGGCTCACAATTATCAATTCAAAGGTGCATTGACTCATCCTTCTTCTTGATGAAGAGGAATGGTGCACCCCATTGTGAAGCACATGGGTGTATAAACCCTTTTATCCAGATTAAATAATAGTTGTTTCTTAAGATACTTGAGATTAAAAATGCCCATTATAAACAGAGTCTTATATATTGGAAATTCCCCATTAATAAGATAAATCAAGAATTAAATATCTCTTCTTGGAGTAAGACTAATTAATTCCTCAGGAAACACTTCATAAAATTCCCCCACAATAGGCATGTATTCAAGTTTGGTTGCTTCCTTAAACTCAATCATCTAAGAAACATACATGATCTCATAGGGTAGTAATATCTATGATTTGGATGATGGTGATAAATAAGATTCATCCTCATTATTTCACTTTTATTTAATTTGGGGGTTCATTTTCCATATAGAGAGTGATTTCCTTCTCACAGCTATTTATATTGGCTCTATATTGGGAAATATAATCCATAATAAGAATTTCATAAACACTTACCATATAGAGTATGAAGTGGTTTTCTGGGAAGTTAAATTCACAAATTGTGATAGGGGGAGTTATATTGATGGGATGCAATAATTGAACTATCTTCCATTCTAACTGACATCTCTACTTCCATGATTTATGGTGGTGTTATGATTTTTCTACTAAACATTAGGGATATAAAAGAATGCATATAACCAAAACCAAATATTAAATTCGATATTGTTTAATGAATAACTAGGGTACCTGTCACCACATTGTTATCAAGGTTCTCTTTGGTGGTAGTGATGGAAAAATCTCACCCTTTCGTCCTTGGAGGTTTTTGGTTGCCTCCAAAAACCCTTGTCTTAGGGCCCTAGTTGGAAAAGTACCCTATTTATTTGAAATTGAAGTAATGAGCATTGGGTTGAGGTTCGAATGGAGAATTCCTCTATTCTATCATAGTAGTAGTTTTTTCATGTTAGTAGTTAATATCCTGGTTCCCTTCTCGTCTAAACCTAAATCATTTCCTCACCCCCTTCAGCCAATTTCCTGGGTGCCTCTTTCTGAACCTTTGGCAAGTGGGGTGATGGAAAATTTTAGCACCATTGGATTTATCCATCAGACCGCCAGAATTAAATTCTACCTTCTGCATCATATCCCCATGATACCCATGATATTCTTCGATCACTATTTTTACATTGAGGGAACATCAGAAAATTTATTCATTGTTATAAAAGTAACGGATAACTAGGGCTTTATGTAGGCTATATTTTAACCTACTAAAGAATTGGTCAACTGTTCATTCGAGGGTAACGACAAAGTAAGTGGCATATCATGCAATCCTTGTGAAGTTTTCCTTATATTCTTTGAGGGATTCATTATCTTTTTTTTATGTTTAGGGAAGTTCTTTACATATTAAGTTGGAGGGTGCGGGGAAAATATTTATTGAAAACAAATTAATGGAAATCCTTCCATTGAAAACTCTCGATATCTTCCTCAGGCTTCACATTTTTGACCAATGTCCACCATTTATCAGAATCATCATCCATATGAAAATCATCTAAAAGAACCTTCTCTTTTATGAAAAATTGAAGGATAGATAATATCTTCTCAATGGAGTTGATCCATTGTTTGGAGATTGGGGGTTCAAATGATCCATTAAAAGTATGAGTATTTTTTCTCAGGAAGCTCCCAATTTTGGATTTTTCTTTTTTAAGGGGGTTGGTCGATACTATTGACCCATTTTTCGATTCAAAACATTAGTTAACTGAGATATTATCATGAAGAAGTTTGTGATTCCCACTCCCATCAGATTAGAAATCTCATTATAACAGTCATCACATTGATATTCACATCAGCTGTTACCAGAGTACTTATATTACCATCAATTTTCTGGAATAAAAGGAAGTTTAGGGTAACACAAAAAGGGGAATCCCATGAAAAAATGGGATAAATTATATATTACATTTATTTCCTTAAATTATGAATTTATAGGCTTCAATCTATGTTATCCATGATCTACTACCCAACATATATTCATCGAGGAATTTTTTTATTCCCTTAATAATGGTTTAAACCAAGCTTATTAATTTACAAAAGAATATACCCCTAGAGTGCCAAACCATGAGTGAACCAAGGCTTATTTTCATGCACCAGTTCACGTTAAAGTCTCTCAAACTGGTGTTTTTGGATTTTACCCCTATGCACATCTATGCTAGAGCCACCTCTACTTGTTCATATCTACACAGTTATGTTTTTTCTTGATAAACCACTTACTTTATACTCACCAAAATTTAGGTATGTTTTTATTATACTTATTTTTATCTATAATACATCCACTATAGTCTTTTAATGCTAATCTAAGAAATAACTAAACCTATCATTAGATACCAACTACAAAAACCCTACCCATTGCTACACACTTAAACATCATTTATTATATAAAAATTAACTTAATAAAACATTAAGTATTGATAAGCCTAGTGTCTTAGGAAATTAGGAACATTACATAACAACTTAGAACATAAAATACAACATCATTATTTAAAACTTCTTTTACGTGACCACAACATTCTTTTATATTCATCATTTAATGGGATAACCTGAGAAAATTCATAAGAAAAGGGTGATCTCTAAAACTCAATAAGGTAGTAAAAAAGTCATAAAATGAAAAATACAATACATTTTAGGCAATAGTAATATCAATGGAGCACAAGAGAAAAATGAACATAAATTCATGAGATAAAATTATTATTATAACATGGAAATGTGGAAACAACATTTAACATGATATTTGAATGAGTCAAGGATCATTGCACATGTATCATTAGTAAACCCTAAATATAATAGAATTATCATGAGTAAAACCTCATTTCACTTGAAGTATCATGATACTAATCTTTATCCAATGCATCTGAGTGCTATCAGGGTGCACCCTTTATAAACATTTCATTTCATGTATAATTGTGCCACATAGATCATATAACATGGAATCATTAAAAATAATAATTTATTACAAAATAAATGAATGTGGAATAAATACATGAAACTCTATAATAAATAATTATATGTTCATAAAGTTTAATACCCTTGATAAATAAATGGATATGGTATTCACTTACATGATGATTTTGGCAAGGGAAATTTTGGTAGCATAACGACGTCAAATAGAAATCGTAAAATGGGTTGATGAGAGAGAAAGGGGTATATCATAATTTATACATAAAATGGGAAGTAAATGGGTCATGTAGAATAATATACCAACATATGTAATGGAATTTAGATACATAATATAAAGTAATTTCTTAATTGTAAATGAGAAGAGAGAAATTATTTAGGGAATTTCAACATTGTAACAAGCGTACATGGGAGGCATTAATGAGAGATAAAATGGTATCTCAACAATAAAAAATAAGGAGGGAAGTATAGGTTAGGTGATAAATCATACCCCAAAATTTTTAATTTAAAATAAAATGGCATAACAATATAAGGAAATATGGACATAAATAATAAAGGAAAGAATGTGAGGATCCCTTACATGGAAGTGTGAACCCAAGGCCTTATAAGAGGATTTAGAGTGGCTTATTAGGATCTTGGAGAACCTTGGGAAGACTCTAGAGATAGGAGGTAAGGGTTTGGTCAATATCCAAATGGTTTGAGGGAAGAGGAATGGGAGATTGAGTGGGTTTGTATCGGAAAAGAGAGGGAATTCTTTATTACTAAGGTTTTGGACACCACACATTAAACTAATCAAAACCACAAACCATCACATGGTTTTTTACCGCGATTTTTTCCGATTTGAAGTGTAAAAAAAATTATAAGTAAAATGGATGAACTTATTAAAATATTTGGATTTCTTATGTTTAGGTGAGTCACATTCTCAAGGAAATCATTTTAAAATGTTAAAATGTTTTATAAGTCTTAGAGTGTCCACTAAGGCATTGTAAAATAAATCAAACAAATCTAAAATTACATTATTCTAAAGGTAAAACATATATTGGCCGAATACACCTTTTATCGTATTTTATTACATCACTAGTATGTCATTATTATGTCATAAGACATATTATATATTTATTGGGTATATAATTTTGACCAAAAAATATGACTGTCTCGGAAAATTATGAAAAATTATCTATTGGATATTTTCCACATCTTGAATCCAAAAGTAATATTCATTTTATCTAAATAAGTTTCAAAATATATGAATTTTTACTTTTAAAATAAAAAAAGACATTTATAAAAAAATAATACTTTTTTATAAAAACAACTTTCAAACCTCAATAAAAATGGAAATTGGATACATAAAGATTATATGATCATTTATATTTAATAAAAATTATTTTAGTAATAATATATTGTTAAAATTTTATTTAATTCAAAAATACATTAATTCATCAAAATATATTTCTTAATTGAATTCAAATATTAACTGAAAATACTATTTGTGCATTAAAAAGAATTTACAATGTAACAATAATAAATTGAATTTATATTCTTTATACAAAAATAATTCACATAATCATAGATTTAGGGTCTTGTTACATAACACCTTATAGCACCTGCATAAGACCTAAGGGTAAGATGTGTGGTGGTGACAGACTCTTGGGGCGGCTCGGATAACATCGCTCGAGTGGTAATCTCTATTCACTTTTACCTCTCCAATAGGTGGTTCTGTTCAAGATTAACATGTTGAATCTAGGCTTGGTCTTGGTTAAGAGAAAGGCCCAATGACGCTACCTCTTTTCCACGCTATGAAAAATGGGATTCGTGTAGAGAAATTAAACTAGATGAAGCCATCGATTCTTTTTTTTTTGAGTAAATTGGATTTGTTAAAGCCCTATATTTATACTAATCATGTGATCACTATTCAGAAGCTATATTAGCAATGGTAACAATTATTAAATATATTTTAAAATCTAAAAACATTAAAACAAATAATTTAATATGTTTTATACAACCATTTTACATAGTAATACATTTAATTAGATCAAGATGAATTTCTGTTAATAAAATTTTGGATCATTAAAAATTATTCACAAGCTAAGAAAACAAGTAGAGATATCAAGAGACTAAAATAGTTGTGATGGACCTTGGTGAAGATTTGGTCAACTCTATAGGTAATAATTTCTTCTTTTCTAATATATTTCTGTAATTTTATTATTCAATTTTTATGAATTCAACGTCGTTTCATTATATTATTATAAATATGGTTATTGAATAAAATATTTAAGGAAAATAATATTTCTCAAACAAATTTTTAAGACATTCTCTTTAATTTAATTTTATGGTAGAATCTCTCTCTCAATTCTATGAAATAAATCACTTTTCTTACAACCTTTAACATTAAAAAATAATTTTTATTTAATGAAAATAAGAAATTGTTAATAATCATTTTTTAGAGTAATTTCTATAAGATGGATTTTAATTCTATGATGTAAGTGCACCATAATCAAATGAAATTTGATCTAGGTCTATCAAACATTATTTTCTCTCCATGTTTGTTAATAAAATGGTAAATAAACTGTTCTAATCACCCAATTATGAACTAGCACCATTGAAATAAAGTGATGTTTTCTTCTCATGATTATTAGTGACCTATATTTGAATATTTCATAATAATTAATGAGAAAATAGTCAATAAAAATTACAATTTTCCTTATTTTTTAATCTCTCTGTACTTTTTTGTTTCCACTCCATGTAATTCACCCATTTTAAATTTATTTCTCACACATATTGCATTGTGTGTAATAATTTTCAATCACATTTTAATCATCCATCATCATTACTTAATTCTATCCACCATTGTTATTCTTTCATGTTTTTAAAAAAAATTTTACTTTGAATTCTTGGTTCACACACACTTATTCAATTCATGTGGATTTGACCTTACTTTCAATATTTTACTCAAAAGTAAGAAAAAGTAAATAAATAAATTGATATGTTTAAAAAATTATTTTTAATGTTTCAAATAATTTTTAAAGAAGGATTAATGTTACCAATAATATTTTAAAAGACATAGAAAAAAATAATCATTAATAAAAAATTGATATTATTCAACCTAAATCTCATAAAAATAACTTTTTGAAATTTTTTATTTACCACAGTTTACATTGAATCTCAAAATCTGGATGCACTGTGTCATTATAAGTTTTGTGGTTATTTAATCTGTTTTATTATTAATAATATCAGAAAAAAATTTAAAATTAATAATAGGATTATAGGAAATGATCTTAAAAACTTTATTTCTTTGTTCGTTAGTTTAATTAAAAATATTGACTCTATTTTTATTCAATAATTTAATTATTTAATATTCCGGTCACATTTTCCCCTTGAGAGTCATATTACACTATTTTTCTAATTGTTTAGATTTTATTGAGAAACATTATTTGGAATAACTCACTAATGGGTTTTTTTATGTATCATAGTGATCATGAATTATGGGAGATGTGTTAATTTAGCTAGAGAGGAAAGGTATAACTCTCAACTTTATAACTAAAACTTATCATCATTTGATTAATTAAATGTGATACTTTTGGGGTTGCTGATCAAATAAGGTAGTATATTTTCTTTGTATGTGGAAGTTAAATTTTCAAAATCTAAGTAAAGAACCGCTAACTTAGTTTAATTGTGTCACAAAATTGATCTCTTGACCAAATTTTTTGAAACCCTAATTATAGATTTCTTCAAGAAGATAGAACTATAATACATGGTTCAAACAGACAATAAAATCATATTTTCCCAATTTAAAATTATAATAGGTTAAAACTAATTCAATTGTGATAGAAGATAAACCCAAACCATCTGATCTAAAAAATGATGTTTTTGATCAATTTTTTATGGAAAATTATATTAAGTAGGTTCAAGTGAATATCTTTTAATACTATTAAATAATAAATATCTATATTCTAAATTAAACAAAATTAATGGTAGCTAAACCATAATTTGAATCTTTGAAAAATGAGGAAGGTGGTTTAGAATTTTTTTCTAGTGAACTAAAAGTTTTTCAAGATAAAATTGAGAGACCGCTTCATGAAAGTTAATTTCAGGACTTAGGTGTTCTTAAAAAAAATTATAAGGATTATTATATATTGTTTAGTGAATATAGCTCTAAGAATAATTTCATGTCTCTAAAACTATGCTATATTATATTTTCCGTTCAATAATTATTTAAATTTTATAATACTAATAAAAATATGAAATTAAATAGAAGATTATCTAAAATTGTTAAGGGGTATGTCTACGGTTTTATATCAACTATAATTGAATTTAACTATTTTAGTATATGTAGATAATCCCAAATAATTTTTTATTTATTAAAAAAAATTGAGCTATCAATATATTGCAGTTCCTAATTATTAAATCATACCCTCCATTAGACTTCAGTTATATTATTAGAGAATTCCAAATGGATATTTTAAAAATAATGGTACATGGGAGTCCGTTCATTATTTTGTTATATTCAATAAAACAAATTTATGTTCTTTAAATAAAACTATTCTTATCAAGATCATTGACAAAAAAACATCTCACCCCATATTTTCTCTTTGGAGTACTGGGATCCTTTTCTTGGTATCATGTTGAGTGTAGGAAGTGGCATCCATCTTGTTCATAGTGCACTAGAAAAAAAATCTATAGATTCATGATTGATGGAAAATCCTTTCTCACTTTGAAAATTGTTTAATTTTTATTAAAATAAATTATTGAATATGATGTTTATTTTCTTTCTCTTATAGGAACATTATTAGAGAATCCAAGTGGATATATAAATTATATTAAAGACAGTGGTCATCAGTTATACTTATAGAAAAAAAACTCATAGAATTTCATAATACATTGAGCATAATTTTATTCAATTTTTAAGGAATGGGAGGATATATAATTGAAGAAACATGAACAACATATCCTTTAAACATAAACTATGGTTTTATTAATTTTCTAAGTTAAAATTATTGAATTTATATGAAAGTTTTTTATTTATTAGAATATGGATTGAAAGTAACTATAGATAATTTTTAATAGGATATAAGGGAAATGATTGAATACAATCAAATAAATAAATCTTCTTTGTTAGTAGAGTTGATGTAAACTTTTTACATCTTTTTATTGAAAATAATTATTTTTCTTTAATTAATTTTATGGTTGAAGGTTTTTATAAAATAGAGTTTTCGAGATAAAATAACCTAAAAAACTCAGTTGGTTAATGCTTCAGTTTTTATTGACTTCTTATTAAATTGCCTTTTTTAATATAATATTTCTAGGAATAATTGAAAATATTTTTTCAATTCAATTTGAAGCATGAATTCTTGTGATATTTTTTATTTTGTATTTATACTATTATTTTCTAAATATTTGGAACACTTGTATCATGATTTGAGAAATTATATGTTATTTATATTGATTTTAAAATATATTTTCCAAATTTATTAGGAACCTTAAAAATAATTCATAGAAATATAGATCTATTAAAAAAATTGAATAAGATTATTTCAAATGTTTCATTCATTATGAAGTTTAATATAGGGTTCAATATGATGTTTTGAGTGTGAGGAAATTATGGGTCTCTACATATGCTAAATGGTATTTCATAGAGAAAACAACAAAAATACCCTCTAATTTTTCGTATTTACTTTATAATAGCTTTAGTTTATATTTTAAATGGTTTTATGTTTTTCATAAACTTAGGGACTCTTTCACTTAAGTGATTAATCATTTATATTCAACCTTGGATTTAATTAAGTATCATATTTTTGTTTCCTCCTTAAATAACTTTTATTTTTCAAAATTCAGCAAGAATTCTTATACTATTCATTATATTTGAACTTCTTGGAGATCTTTAAACTAATAAAATTTATATTATAATGAGCTATAAATACACTCTTAATACTAGGTTGAGATATTTATCATTATGAAAAAATGGTTAGATGAGTTAATAATACTTCCTTGTAATTATAAAAATGATTCATTTATTCGGTTGAATCTAATTATCATTATTCTAATTATGTTTGTTTTTTACGATGCGTAAAAAGAGAAATTTGTAAGAACAAATGAATGAAAAGTTAGTTTGTCTTAAATACTTACAAAATTTAAAAATTCAATAATTTTTGTAAAATTGGAACCCGCTTTTTTTAAATAGATTTTTCTTATAAAATTTTTATCATCTTTATTTACTTTGGAGTTTCATATGGAAACTCTCCTTAAAAATACCTCTTATTTGGAACTATAAATTCTTCAATTTAATGATAAAGTTTATTCAATTTAATTTTATTAATTTATATCACAAGAACAATAAATGGGATATGTGTTTCAAAATTTTATGTGGTCTCATTTAGATAAGTATTTTCCAAGTATTATCTTTAGAAATATTTTTTATGAGGGAATGTGTTTTAGTTGATGATATTTGAATTTTGATATTTTTTGGATGGAAATATAATTACTCAAATATTTGAATGAAAAATAGATTTTATTTTGAAAATTTTATTAAATTATTTTATTTTTATCATTAATATATTTAAATACAAATAGTGTTTTTCCTTCTAGTGAATTTTTATTGAAATATCATCCCCTCAAAATGTTTTAACTGTTCAGTTTGGGTATGGATGTTCTCACATTTACATTGGTTTTATTTCAAATATATTTCATTATAACTTATTTTAAATTAACTTATTAAATTAAAATATGCATAACTAATTGAATGAAATAATTTTTGAAGAAATTTAAAAGGTTTTTATTATTGGAGTTTCTAAATTCTGATGTTCAAGTTTTTTAAAATATAATTTATTTGAATTTTTTGATTGAATATTTACCTTATCTATTTAATTGATATTTCCAAGAAGTGGTTAAATTATATTTTATATGATAATTTTTGGATGTCATAAATCATAATATTTTCTATGCCTCAAGAGAAATAAGTCAAATATAGCCACTCCTATGAGAGAAATGTTGTTTTGTAAGTGTGAAAAGTATAATTGTGTGACCCAACCCAATGACAACATCTATGCCCCTAAAAAAACAACTATGTTTGAGTTAATAGAAATTAAAAAATAAAAATAAAACATAGAACCATAAAAGGGAGTCTAATCCTTATCTGTGAAAATAATATGATTTATCATGATGAAGATGATCCAACCAAGATTTGAGGAGAAAACAGAAATAAAAAACATGGGTCTTGTTTTGTACTTTAAGATGATATCTAGGGGTGTTCAAATTTTGACTGAAATAAGAACATAATCGAGGTTGATCTGATTTGATCAAGAATTATGATCCAATTTCATTAAGATTAATCTAATAGCGATTCATGTTAAAACTCAAAGTGATGTTTTGATCACCCAATTTATTGATTTAATGAACAAGATCCAGACTTGACATGAGGATTTGAGAATTTCTATTCACTAATTTTCATTTTTCTTAAGGTCTAAATTTATATAGTTTAAGGGGGATCATGTTCTTCTAAAGTAATAGCTATGGTGTTGAATCAAAATTCACACAAGGTGATTGATCAAATTCCACTAAGGATGATGTTATCCTACCAACTAGGTTCAAGTGTTCGATCATTTCTTTGGTAAATATCGAATTTGTGGTTCTGATTTGAATAAAAAGGTGATACTATAATGTTATTTTTGAGAGTTTTGGTTGTAAGAATAATCTATTCACACTAAAGATAAAACTAATTTGAGAAGTAAAAAATTGTTAATTTTTATGAATTTGAGTTTATCTACAAATGATTTTATAGATGAGAAATTGATTTCCCATTTATGTGCCCAAATCATGAGCACAAAGACAAATAGTTTACTACTTGACGACTATTTTCTGATCATGAGTAGAAGGCATGGATTAGGTACATGAATATCATACAGATTTTTTCAATTATCCTAGGATATAAATTATTATAGATTAATTAATTAAGGATGTGTGAAAGTGGAAGAATTTTGATGATGAGGCACACAAGTAGAGGCACTCAGAGACTATGAAAATAGTAAGAGAGTTTGGAGAAAGATATTCAACTCCATAGTGAATACATTCTTCTTTTATAATATCATTTTTTTAATTTCATTTTTCAATTTTTATTAATTCACTATTATTTAATTATTATATTATAACTATTAATTATATCCAAAATATTTGGGAAAAATAATATTTCTACGATCACTTTTTTACTTTTTCTCATAAATTTTATTTTTGGGTGTCATATCACTATCATTTTCTAAACATCAAAGAATTTATTAAAACCATCAAGAATCAAGGATTAAATTTCTTGACTGAAAATATGAAATATTTAAGAACCCTGTTGTTTTTAGGGATTTATGATAAGAATTTTTCAATTCTATGCGGTAATATCACTAATTTAAAATGATAATATCATATTGTTGAAATCAACTTCATATTTGTCTCCAATTAAGTTAATAAAATTTTCAACAAACTATTGTACTAACCTAGTTATGAACTAGTTCAAGTGAGAGCAGGTTATAGTTAATTTTATTAGATATCAGTTTCCTATATTTCACTATTTCTAAATAATGAAAGAAAAACTAATTAAATGTTAGACAATTAAAATTCTCCCAATTATTTAATCACTTTATAATTTTATATTTCCAGTACTTTTCAATTTTTTTATTTTAAATATTTCATTTTTTCTTTATTTTTAATATAATTTTAAACGTATTTCATCATTATCAAATACCACCCACCATATTCATTTTTTCATGGTGTTTTTTCAAGAGTATTAGACTATTATTATTTTTCAACATGAACTTTTTCATTCCTTATCGGTGAACCCTACATTCTATATTTTGTTGGTATAAAGGTAAATATAAATAAATAATTTTATAATTTTCAATAAATTGTTTCAGTTTTCAATAAGTGTACATGTGAAATAATTTGTGGCTTTAGGTACAGTTCATGTTCTATGGGATGTAGTTTAGTTTATAATTTCAACTAGGTTATGGATGAGATTGTGGTGCTGAGATTATGGAGAGAATAATGGGATGAATAATTAGACAACGATATGGTTTTGATATGTATTCAAGAAGTGTATGATGACTTATAGAGGATATTGTAACATAAGACATTTAGATTTGGGGAATAGGACAGAGAAACCTGTGGGGATGTGGATGTGGGGTACCTTTCTTATATATAATAATTTATTTATAATGACCACCCTCTATATATTACTTTTGGAGTGATCATTGGTGATAATGGGATATAATTTTGCATTCAAAGCTAACGAGTTGGTTTCATCTATTTATTTATTGGGATTTTTTATTCTTCTTCCATATTTTCATGGGAGGTTTCTAGGAGGGTACTACTTAGTGTAACTATATTCTTACTCCATATATATATATATATATATATATATAATATTTCTCAGTTCTGAAATACCTAGCTAGTGATAGATCTATGCATTACTAGCATAAGGAGTTACTCAAGAGATTTTTGAGTTTATTGGTTACTAGCTCATCTTTCTTTTAGTACATTAAATTATTTAACATTTTTATGAAATTATATTCATTTATTGGGTTGGTTTATTATCTATGTTATGGTGTTGATTGGTGTATTTTTTATGATCTCTTCTCCTTAAATTTATATATTGATGGTAATAACTCCCATTTGTATGCATTAAATACCCTTAGTGATAGTATCCAACCTAGGGAATATTGAAAATGGGTTTTTAGGAACATCCAAATATTCACTCTATGAGTAAGAGGGGTTTTTGTCCATGGGGGATAATGAAAGAGTATAATTAGAGATGATGGTTGAGAGACGGGATGGATCTTGGAGATAGTCATTAGTGATTGTTTCATGATTTTGTAGGAAAATAGAATCATCTAGACATAATATGTGATGTATAAATGGATGTTAGCTCATTCATGGTATTTTAGGGTCCCCTATGATTCAACACAAGGAACTTAAAGTTTACATAAAATGCTATGACATGTTTTTTTTTGCAAGGTAGATAATTAGGTTGGGATCATGCATTATTATTGTCTATTCTTGTGTTTGAATTGGGTAGATTATGGGAATTAAATTAAATTTTACTTAATTAATTAACCTTAAATATTCCATATTTTTGTTTTAGGGTGTCCCTTATGTTTTACACTATAGTAGGCATGTCTCTGAGTTGACATCTCTTTCAAGTTTACACTGATTTTGGTCAGTAGGATATTCAAATTTATAGCCACATAGTTTAGATAAACAATGTTAATTCATGGAGGAAGATACTTCAAGAGTTTCCATGTCTAGAACTATATAAGTAATAATGTTCCAATTTATATTAGAAGACTAAGGATTAGTTTGTGTAAATCAGGATTACCTTTAGTTTGATCCTTACTAGAATGTATCACTTGGTTTCACTGGTTGTGATTATCTAAGAGAGGTAGCTTGAGATTGGTAATATTGTTTATCTAGGATCATGATGAGTCATCCATTTCATGGTATAAGCTTTGTGATCAGTTTTAGACAGATTTTATTTCCTTTACCTTGAAGGTGGATTTCTGGTATGGGATGCTTAGTCTTCTATAGAGGAATTGTAGTGTGTGGGAGTTTAGTATACAGTATAATAACCAATTACATTATTATTTATACCTTATTATAGATAAGGAGGTTAGGTTGAGTCATTTTGAGGAAAATTTAAATCCAAATATCTAGTTCAAGGTCACCTCATTCATATAAGAATTATATATCAATGTGCTAGATAAGGAAGAGGTTATAGAGATGGTACTACCTAGGACTAGGTTGTCACATGGGAGTCTTCAAGACTCTCCATAGAGAATATATATGGATAAAATTTCTCAGTTACCTAGTCAAATAAACATTTATACGAAAGGGATTTGGTTATATAATTTTATATCTCATTTAAATGGGGCTGGAAGTTCTTTTACCCTAGCAAGCATATCAGGCATGGTTTATTTGTCATGTGTAGGTCAGGGCCATTGAAAACTCAAGGGTCCAAACTTCCGTAGTAGCTAAAATGGAACTAGAATACCTCTGTAGGATCAACCATTGTTATAATATCCTCATATCCATCAACATTAGAGTAATACCTCTTTTGATCAGAAAATATGGTAGAAGATTGACATAGGATAGCCTTATAATGCCCAAAAATCCAAGGCACAATGAGTAGAGAGTGGCCATGGAGGTGGTGTCCATCTAGTTCAGATAGGATATGGGGATGAACATGGTTAGATACATTCATTATATTTTTCTATGTAAGAATAATCAAACATTATTAATGATGTTATTTTTCTTATATTATAATTGGGTGTTTTTCTTATTTGATTAAGAAGTTATTAACTTCTTCATTATACCCTCCAAAGTCCATGATTTTGTACTTGAGGTGGAGAAACTTGTAGTGAACTTGTAATTTACTACACCTTCTAGTGTCAATATTTCTTATATGATGTTTACATTAACTACAAACTGATGATAAGGAAGATTTCTCTAGGGATGATTTCTTATGTTTATGGATATAATAATTGATGTCATACTAGACATGGAATTATTGTATTCAATGAACATTATTATGGATTTCTATAGGAATCATATTATATTCTTTGATAAAGATAGATATCAGTATTTGATTTTTGATGTGATATACACATCAATGAGTCATAGGTGTGTTGATTCCTTGTATTACTTGATAGTGGAGCTGATAATGAGTTCAATACGGATCATCTTATGGTGTTTCCAATGGCTATAGAAGAGTGTTTTGGTGTACTTTAAGAGGATTTTTTGATGATAAACCATTTACATGGGATCCAATTTGGGATAGATTTATAAACTGTCAATACAAGATGTTCATGTCTCTATTTAGGATAGTACCTTCTAAGTTAAAATAACATCATATTAAAAATTTTGATCATCTATTGTGAGGTTTCATTAGAAAGATTTTATTTACATGGGTTCCCCAATACTTTTCACAAAGATAAAATATATAAATATATGTTTCCATATCAATTACCATCAATTAGATAAGTTTATAGTGAAGAACTTCTATATTCTTCCATGGATTTATGATTTATTCAATTAGATGATGGGGTATAGCTAGTTCATGAAGATCAGTTTCTGTTCAGGATATCATCATATGTGGGTGAAGGAAGAGGATATTCCAAACGACTAATTTTATATATTTTTATTAATATTCTGATATTATTGTAATGTAGTTCAGTTTTATAAACACTCTATCCATTTTTGGTACTGATGATGTATTCTATGAGTTTCTAGATTAGTTAATGGTGGTTATTATTGACGACATACTAGTGTATTCAGTGTAATGGGTGGAATACAGAGAATATATGATATATTTTGGGAATTCTATAACATCATCAGCTATTTTTAAAGCTATTTAAGTGAATTTTTTGATCTTATAATGCCCATTTCTTTGGATATGTTGTCTCTCATCATAAATTAATTGCTAATCCTTTAAATATTCAATAATTTTATCTACGGTATCTCTTAATATTATTTCAAAGGTGTAGAGTTTTCTATGTCTTGTTATTTATTATAAGTGGTTAGTACATAAATTATCTTATATTATTAATCTAATAGAATATTTGAACAAAAATATTTATCTTTTATGCAGGTTGAACCATCACGTACTACTTCTGAATATATTAATGAGAATGTGTTCAGTGATCTTGTTCATTATTTTCCAGAGGAGTTCATTACATTCTAGGTCTATTGAGATTGTTCATTTATTATCTTAGTTTGTGTTTTGATGTAATAAAGAGTGGTTATCCCCAATGGTTCTACACAGTTATGGTCGTATGACTGGAACTATAATACCTATGATCTTGTGCTTTTAGGGGTGGTGTTTTCTCTAAAGATGACAGGATTAACTTATCAGTGAGAACTTTGAGGTCTTTAATGATTTGAAAAGTTTGAGTTATATCTTCACATACCATGATTTGAAAATATGGTAACAAAAATGGATGAAATTCTTACAAAAATTATGAATTTTAGATTTCTTATACACTGAAGAAATGGAATTTTGTGGTTGATACTTTGTGTAGGAAGTCACATTTATATGTTGTTTGTAAGTCTATTTATTCTTTAAGATTAATGGAGGATATATTCTTGAAAAACATTGAAAAGGGAGAATTTTATGGTAGTGGTTCTCTATATCAGATGTTGGTGTAGTCATATTAATTGTAGCAGATGGAGCCTTCCCAACTAAAGAATTATGAGGTGAAGGACTTGTGAGATTAAGTTGTTCTGGAAATTCCCCTGATCTATGGTTTGAGAATGGTCAGTATCGAGTGTTGTTTCAAGGTGGTATTTTCATTCCTTCAGCGATGCATGACGTGGTTCTATTTGAGTTCAATAGTTAACCCTTAAAATTATAACCTGATTTGGATAAGATTTATAGCCCTGTGTGAGTTTATATTTTGTGATAACCTAGTCTCTATAAACCCAAAGTTAATAGTCATATTTCATTATTGATACATTAAACAAGAATTACCAAAAGAACCAATATATTAGTAGTCTTTGAAGAATAAATACTTACTAATTATTTACATTAAACATGAAAACATAAAATATTGCATAAAAACTCCATGAAACAACTATTATCTCTTCTAGATTTTTTTTTTATAATCACACCAAGTTCTTTTATATGTTACCAAGGGAAATAAAAACAAGATAAGGGTGACCTTATATGTTCAGTAAAGAGTACATTGTAGTGAAAGTTATCATAGCACAATAATGAAACGAATAGTATAAAAGAAATAAATTATCAAAATAATTCAATAATAAAATTAAATGGAGTGAATACTATATACACGATAAAAAATAAAAACAAGGATAAAAATTATTTATCAAACACTAATATAATTCATAATGTAGGACATCATAAATGTGTCATCAATTCCTTAGGATAAGACATCATACATAAATGTTTAAGGCATATTTCAATACCCTGTATAGTTTTTCTCATGAGACATACCAATACAATGCTAGTGTATCTATGTCGTGTCCCACCAATCACTAATTAAGTCTAATTTATTAATCATATGAAGGATTTAAAATTAATAAAAAAACATAAAAAACATTCCATATTAATCAATAAACATATGTATAGAAATAACATGCATACATATAGTCAATAATTCACCAATAAATAAATGTAATAAATTTCTATATAAACATCCATCGAACTCACATAGAAAGAAGTAATGTTAAGTAGTTAAGTCAAAAATTCCCCAAATCAATAAATGGAATAATGTGGCTATCTAGAAGAATATCATGTAATCAAAATAGAAAATATATTGTATTATCAATTCTATATGACACAAACATATCAAATAAATAACAATAGGGTGGAGGAAAGGGAACTTTAAAAGTAATCGGTTATCAAAAAAATATAGTAATTGAGTTAAGTAGTTTGAAATGGTAGGAAACCAAAGTTGTTTCAGAAATACCATTCATTAATTTTTGTAAATATCATATGAATTATCAAATGAGTATCTCTTAGGACTATCTATCAAGGTAGATAGTCTAAGTACCAATCATCATGCATCGAGTAACGATTGAATTGATACTCAACTAGAATTTCAGGGTGATTACCCATATGTGCATATTTTTCAAAACCAAATCCACTTTCCAGTACCAATACAGGGATGTTATTTTTATGAAAAAAAACATGCACTTTACTTTCCAAAATTTAGTATTGTTGGAATTTCTAATTGCTTTAGGTAACATTTCAATGACAATAAAATATAGGATTGAATTTAAAATAAAAAATTAAATAGAATAGATAATTATAGAATCATGATATAAAATATTTAAGGTTTAGTAATTACACCATAAAAATAAAATGTGGCGTATTTTATAATCATGTCTTAGGGAATTATGATTTTAGAAAAATATACATTACCTTTAATTATACACAGACAAATATTCTCTAACCAACTGTATAAAAAATAATTATATTAATCACTAACTTAAAAACATTATTCATTCCAATAAACTTCTTTAAACTTCATTTATTATTATTCTCTACATGTATATTAGTTATTTGTCATCTATTTTCAATATGAGCTTTGATTAATCTTGATCATTCTAAACTAGTTTTATAAAATTTGTGTTGTTAATAATAATTATCTAAAATTTCATCATTATTATGTCATAATTGGTATTTTAGTTGATGATTTTATATTTATTTATAATATTATAATTTCATTCTATTGGATTTTTTTTATGATCCTACAAGAAGAAATTAGTGACGAACATGTTTTAGTGAGTTTTAACAAATGAGCAATGGTACCTTAACTAATGAGTCTAATATTAATTTTACCTTTAAAAAAATAAAATTAATTAATTATTTACTTATTTATAGGATATATTACCAAAAAATATATTTTAATAGTCATCCATGACATAAATGTTTCACATTTTTCATGTATGTGGTTAAACCCACCCAAATAAAAACATACCATTTTATTTGAATGATTAAAAAGTGATTTAGTTATAATATAATTATATCAAAAGAATATATACCTTATTTTATGTTTATTAGAATTATATATCATAATTTTAAATAACTATAATATTAACATAACCTATGTGATGTTATTACATATTACGAAGAAATCATTTTTTTCTCTATGAACACACTTGCATACGGTTCAATTTACCACAGTTGTTTATTTATAAAATTTTGAATATGATGTAAAAAATTTCATTCAAAATGCTTAATAATTTTATAAAACTTATATTCATCCATTAAACTCATTCTCATGACCTTACATAAAATTTTTGGAAGAGAATAAAAAAATAGAAATTAATTGTTCCATGGAGGAGGTAGTATGCATATATGCATGGTTGATGATTTAATAAATTGCTGAATGGTAGAAATGTAGAATATAATTTTTCATTTATTAATCTAAAGTATTTCATAAATATAATTCTCATTTATTAACTTCAACATTAGTACCTTCAATATAAGGTGGTTTAGGAAAACGAAACATGATGCTTTGAGGAGGCTGGAGTCCGCACATATGGATGAATCTCATTTTTTTCTTATGGAAAAATGGAAAATGTGTTTAGTAGTTAGTACATTATTATAATAACAATTTTGGATGGAAATACTAGTTTAATTTATATTTTAATTAGAAAATAACATTTTTTCAAATTAATATAGAAAAGAAAATTAATTGGGTAAAATTAGTACTCACATTGAGGCGTTGCATTTTCCCTTGGAGTAATCCTTCGAAAGGAATAGATTATGAAAATATCATGTGACCAAAATATAAAAATAGTGAAAAAATATTTTAGGTAAGTTAATATGATCTTAATTTAGAGGAAACATGAGGGGTATATAAGGGGTGCTAATAGGCCCCTTTTATAAGTGGTGAGGATGGCCTTTTTTGTATATATTTCAACATAATGTACAAAGAGAACATATTTACCTATCCAAGTGGCTCAAATAATGGACAATAATTGATTTAGGCATGAGATATGGTCTATAATCTCTCAAAAATGTATTTATAGACACGTTTCTAACATGTTTCATGCTCTTTACACCAAGATTTATTACTATTAACATTTTCAGCTTTACAACGGTAATAGGTTTTTACCCAAGTAAATAATTTTTAATCCAAAAAATAAAATTATTCTTATTAAATAATTTGGACATAATTATTCCTAATATTATATTCATTTTATTAGATAAAATTTATTCTGTGAAATAAAAATTAATTTCAACATTTTTGCATGTTACATATAAAACCCTATTTTTCAGAAAACTGTATTTTTTAAATTATAATTTATGTGTAGGGTAAAATCACCAATTTATTTAATTTTATTGATATAAATTGGTTTATTATAAAATTTATGTACCTTTAAAATAAATATAAAACCAAATTTTACCATAATAATACTCAATTAAAATAAAATACTTATAATAGATTTAATTGGAAAATATTGTTTTTCCCTTACAATGTTAATCAAGTTTTTTATAAATAAAATATATTATTTATAATACAAATTATTTCAAATATTAATTAAATAATTCACCAATTAAAATTATTTATAAATTTATAGGTTTTTATCATATAACAATATAGTTATAAAAGTTACAGTTTTGATAAAAGCAGTATTCATCATTATTCACCTAAAAATAAAATATTTCAAAAATTTTAAAAAAAAATTAATTTACTATTGATATTATAAATTAAAAAATGAAGTTAACTTAACTAAATTGAAATTAAAATTTCAATTTTTAATAAATTCGTTAATAAATTACCCTTATAGAGTGTATTATGTTATAGTTTTTGGAATTATTTCTTACCAACATTTGTAGGGTCATGGGTATTATATTCTCCCCACTAAATAATTTTTCCCTAGAAATTAATTAAATTTTAAAAACAAAAAAATATGGGTATTCCTTCCTTAGATATTCTTCCATCTCTTATAGTGCCTCTTATAATTTTTTATTTCTCTAAAGTCATTTCCCTAGCCATGTTTTTAAATTCTCCAACACATATTATCAAGTGTCCAGAATCTGAACAAGCTCTTACGTATAAGAAAAGTTATGATCAAACACAATTCCCCCAGATGTGAGTATATACATTAGATCTGGTATCAATTTCCTTGAAAATGGATCATGGAATATTTCATGTACTTTAAAAAGGATGGGTGTAATATCCAATTGGTAAGATATAGCTATAATTCTCTTTAAAATTTCTAAATGCCTATTGCACCTTTGGAATAACATCCCCTTTTACCAAATCATACAAATCCATTCCATTATAAAACCTTTAATAATACATGATTTCCCACTTTAAATTATAATCCTTTCCAAAAATTATTAGTATATATCTTTTTCTTCATTTGGCTACTTCGATATGATCGTAGATGGTCCGTACTTTCATAGTGGTCTCCTTCACAAGTTCTTTTCCCACTAACATCTATTATTCAACTTGTTTCAAAAAAATTAGAGTATTAAATATATTCTTATACAATGCCACATATAGTTCCATCTTTATCCTCAAATAGAAACTTTTATTATATAAAAATTCCTCTATAGGTAGATAATGATCACAAACTCCTTGGAAGCCAAGATAACATGATCTTATCATGTTTTTTAATTTCTGAATAATCCTTTCATATTTCACATCAGTTTGTGGATGATAGGTTGTTCTTAAATTTACATCGATGTTGAGAGACATTTTTATACTCTTCAAATGTTTTGAAGTTAACTGCAGGTCATGGATGAATAAAATTGATAAAGGTTACTCATAAAATATTAAGATTTAATTTATAGAGAGTCAAGAATGGTGTTCAAGGGGTATGTCTTCCTTTAATGCTATGAAATGTAAATATGTGGTAAATCTATCAATGATGAAACATATAGAATCTTGATTCCATGTATTTTTTGTAAGTCTAGTGATAAATTCCATTGTAATATCTTTCCTCATCCACAAAGGTACAGGAAAAGTTTCTATGACACCCTTAGGATATTATCTTTCATAATTTACTAGCTGGAAGATCAAGAATCTAGACTCATAATCTCTTTTCTCCCACATCATACCATCCCACAGTAAATGTTATATTAAATCTATATACATATTTTTGGTAGTAGTTTCTATTTAGAAATTTGAGATATGTGGATATTCTATATATCCTACTTTAGTTCATGTATGGATAGAACACGTAACCTCTTGATAAAATTCAACTCTCTATATTTATTAATGAATTCGGTCAATTTCAAATCATTATCTACTTTAATTGTCCTCTATAATTTCTTATCATATGGTTTTAACATTTCTATATTTTCTATTAAATACGGTTTTGTGATATATTTGAAAAAAACATATATCCCCTAGCCTAAAATTACTATATTCATCTTAACTATATACCTAAATATAGGATCCTCATTAATTTTCATCATATATAGAACTCTATTGTTCATCCTAATAAATGAACCTTCCACCTTGTTTTAATTTTCAAAGTGATATATTATCAAGAAATTATACAACTTGATCGACTCTAATTGTCTTATTTTCTTCATCTTTAGATCTTTTGGAGATAAAATATACTTTAAACCTTTATTGTCTTTATATATGTCATATATTTCCCCTTAGATATATTTACTCCATATCTTCAATGAAAATATCACTTATTTTATCTAAATTTCATGATTTTAATAGCTCTATTCATGGATCTTCATTTCCATGATGCATTTTGAGTCACTCTATCATTATATATAAGGACACATCCCATTCCTTTCCTCCATGCATCACGGTATAATATAAATTATTCTTCTCTGAAAAGTAAGATCAATAATATTACATTAATAAATATCATCTTTATGTCTATTTTTTTACCACATTCCCTATAATAGGTGAATTTAACCCATTTATGTGTCAACTTAGTTAATAGGTTGTCCAATTGAGCAATATTTTGAACAAACCACCAATTGTAAACTACTGAACCAAGAAATCAATGTATTAATTTTATATTCACTGGTGTAGGACATTACTTTTCTACCTTTGTCATGAACGATTAATATATATTCAATCCATGGGGATAATATTACTAATAAAAGAGAAATAATAGAGAATGAATTCACACTAATTGAATTTCCCACATAATTTCTCTTCTCTAAGGGTCTTCAAAATTATTAATAGATGGTTCTTATGTTCTTTGAAAAATTTTGATTATACCAAGATATCATCAATAATTAAAACCATGAATTTATCATGATAATCCTCGAATAATAGATTCATCGTATCCATAAAAATATAATGTGCATCAGCTATTCTGAATGAAATTTTTATAGACTCACAATGTTCATATCTTGTAAAAAAATTCATATTCAGTAAATCCTCCTACTTTCCCCTTAACTAATGATAACTAGATCAAAGATCAATCTTTGAAAATATTAATCTCTATGAAGTTGATCAAATAATTCTCGGTGTGGGGTAAAGGATACTTATTCATTATATCAATGGCATTGGTACAACTAAAAATAAATGCAAAATATTATAGACCTATCCTTTTCTTCATTAATAAAATAAGGTATCCCCATGGTGATGTACTAGGGTGCATAAATCCCATATAAAAAACTTTTAGAGGTTCCTCCAACTCTACTAACTCCACTAGTCCCATTTTGTAGGGATTTTTAGATAAGGACCTTACATTTGGAATAAGATTTATGGAAAACTCAACTTCATGCTCTGGTGGATGACTAGGTAATTCCTATAGAAATAAATATATATATATTTTTTTAATGGTTATATTCCCTATCCTTATGATGTCATTCCCATCTATATATAGTTTTTTATCTTCAAATTCTATTATAATTTCAATAAGGTGGGATACTAGAGGTGGGTATAGAAAAGACTCTGGAGGTAAAGTCTCTCCCTTATAAATAAGGGATCCCATGCCACCTTTACAAATATTAATCTAATTCTCTTGTAATTAAATTATGATATCATACACTGATAGAGAATACATACTAGGTATTAATTCAAAATAAACTATAGTTACAATAGACAAGTTTTACACTAAGGAATATATATGCATCTTTATAGAGACTTTACAGTATGTCCACATTACAAAACTTAACCCATCATATATCTAAAGTAATAACTAATTTCTCATAGTATTGGGTATGATTAAATTTTCATAGAAAAATTAATTATATAAAGGATTTTTCTGATATAGAATAAAAAAAATCATTCACTAACTTTTATTTTATGATCAATGTACATGTTATCGCATCATTTGGTACTTTAACTACAGTTTTAGTGATCTTATATGATCAAACATTCCTCCTTATCCTTTTTTAATTCAGGTTTTTCAGATATTTAGGTAATTATTTTTCATTGTATACCTTCATATTATAGTTAAATCATTGAACATAAATAACTTCTTCCTTGAATATTCAGTCTTGATCTTGATGGGATTTTTCTACACACTTAAAAAACTAACATTCCCTTCAATAAAGTCATTGAGTTTTTATTTTCATGGTTATTATTTATAATAAATTATAATATTCTCTTATTCTTATTTGAAATACTTTTATTTTAGTGGTACTCAACAGTCCTCTTCTTCCCTATATTTCATTTGAAGACTTAATTCTTAGAGAACTCATTTTCCATCTTAATTTCACTAGAGATTATATCATCATAGGATAAAATATCTGAGATATTAGTTCCCTTTGTAGTATTGGATTTTTATCATCATTTAAATGGTCTATTATGATTTTCGATCTATATACATATTCCATATAATTTTTTTATAACCTCTTAAGGTTATCCATATACTCGGTGACATATTCCTTCCAATTCTATCTAAGATTGATGAATTTCCTTTCCATTTCAGCCTTTTTCTCATGAGAAAAGTATTTTTCAAATAATATATCCTTAATAGTTCTCTATTTCATATCATTTATCTATCCCTCTTCATTAGTGCTATGAATTATGTATCACCATTGATCAGTATCATCCTTTAAATGTTTTTCCTTTATACTTCCCATTTTCCTTTCAATACTTCTCGAAGTTGTAAATATCTTTCCTATAGACTTGATTCATTTCTCAACTACCAATATATTAGTATCTATATCCAATAGTATTGGTAATTTTTGTATAAATGGGTCCAACATAGTTGCATCATGTTGTGGATTGGTCAGTTACTCTATATGGGTGAGGCTATTTTTGATAAAATGGGTCAGCTATCCTAATATGGTTATGATCTGATAAGATAAAACTCCAACATAAATGACATTCTCATGAGAAACATCCCAACATTTTCTACTGGTGGTGATATGGTTCTCATTCCTTTGGTTTGCCACCAATTATATATAATGGTATATGTGTAATTAGAACATGATATTGAAATGTAAAATATAATTCATAATATGTTTTATAGGATAAGGTTTCTTAAAATTTAAAGGGTTTTCCATAATATTTTTGATATCTAACCGGGTTCCTTTGAATCATGTCTGGAAGGTTTCTACTAAATATCATATGATAATAGTTGTAACAACATAGTCACCTGAATCCAAGTACTGGTAGATATATTATATTATTGTCTTAGTATATAGGATTTATTGAAGGATCCAACATCTTATTAGTCTTGGAATATTAGATACTTTCATATTTTTCATATTATACTTGATAAAATAAAATACAGCAAAAAAATAGTATGAGAACATTATTTATCTTCTAAAATATCCTTGAAAATTAAACATATTTCTCTTCCAGTTTCCCAAAGGAATGTAAAACAAAATAAGGTTGATTTAAAATTCTCGGTAAGTAATAGAATAAAAAGGAACCTGTTATATCATAATAATGGCAGGAATAGTGTGGTGGGACCTCATATTCAAAAAAATGTAAAAATAAAGTGAAACTAATATAATTATATACCCCTAAAAATAAATAAAACCATGGATAGTAATTAATGATCTAATATTGATGTAATTCATGATGTTGTACATCATAAACATGTCGCAAAGTCCTTATTCAAAGACATTATAAAGAAATGGGATAGGCATATGCTAGTACCCTATCTAGTTTTTCTCATAAGTCATAAAAAACATTCAGGGGATATTTATATCAGGTACCACCCATCACAAATTAAGTCAAATTCATTTGATATAAGAAGGAATGAATAAACTATAAAATTCATGACCAACAAGCCTTAGTAATAAATAAATATTCCTTTTGAAATAACATATATACAGATTCTCAATATTTCCCCAATCAATAAATGGAACATATTTTTACATAATAATCCCTCAAAGTAACAATATATTGAGTAATGTTATATGGTTATGTATGTAGTTTCTCGAGTCAATAAATATAATTATGAGGTTGTATAGGAGAATATCCCTAAATCAATATAGAAACATTTTTGTATTATCTATGTAACAGGAAATACCCTTACCAAAGAAATAAAGATAAGGTGGTGGAGAGAATACATTCATAGTTTTGGGTTATTAATAGAAGATAGTAATATATTTTAATAGTTGTAAATGGTATTACACCAAACCAATTATAGGAAAATACTTCATAAAGGATCCTAAGAAGCATGTGAATTATCAAAATCGTATGCCTTGAGAGTGTCTAGTGAGTTGTATTGTTTTTCCCACTCGTCATGCATTGAGTGAAGATTCAGTTGATAATAATATAGTCTTTTTCAGGGTTATTAACCCTAGGTTTATTTCTTCCATAGATTAATCCACTTTCTAGTATCAAGATAGGTTTTTAATTTATAGGAAAATAGCACACAATTTACACTCTAAAATTTTGGATTTATGTTATTATGATGGATTTAGGTGATGTTTAAATAAAAATAACCTCATGGTTAGAAGTTAAAATAGATCACTAAATACCATTATTATTAACAGAGTAATAATATAAAATATTAATTAGGTAGTATGTATAAAAAACATTGTGAATAACATAATCATGTCTCAAGTAATTGAAACTTGATAAATTGTACCCTTAATTTTAATCCCACTTGGCTAAATGTAGTCAAACCTCATGTATATAAAAACTATATTAATCACCTATTTCAAAAACATATTAATAACTACAACATTTTTTCAAATTCATTTACAATTAGTATTTACATAAATAGTAGTTAATCATTATCTATTTTCAATATCGAGTGCGAGTAATCCAGATTATTTTGAACTAGTTTCGTACTAGAGGTATTTCTATATTTTCTTCTCCCAAAGTTAATCATTATCACATCATAAAATATACTATAATTTATTATTTATGATTATTATTAATTTTATAATTTTATTCAATGATATTTTTTTTATTCTTCTTAAAGATAAAATTAGTTATGAGCCTGTTTAAGAGATTTTTTACAAATGTACAATGGGATAGTAACTATTGACTTTAATATTAACGCTGCCATTAAATAATTAAAAAATATTTATTTAAATATTTAAATCATATAATACAAAAAATATAAATTCCCATAATCATCCATGATATAAATTTATACCATTTTTTAAGTAGGTGGTTAAACCGACCCATATAAGAATATACCATAAATAATGGGTGATTACAAAGTGATTTTGTTATAATAAAATTATAACAGAATAATAATGACAATATTATTTTTTTATTAGTGTGAAATACAATAATTATAAATAATTAGATAGATGACATAACCTATAAAAAGTTACTTCATAGTATGGATAAATCATTTTTTTGTTTCTAGAATGCTATTTAGATGATTGAGTTTACATCAATTGTTTATTGCTCAAGATGTTAATAGATTATTAAATTTATCATTACATAACCTTAATAATTTTATATAAATCATGTTTATCACTAAAATTTATTATCATTCCCATGCATGAATGGATGGGATGGAAACAAATGGAAATAAATCATTCCCTAGAGGATGTATCCCACACATATGTTGGGTTGATGATATCCTTTTACATAGAATGGGATAAATTTATACCATTTTTATCATTTAAAAAACCAAAATATGATATATATATATATATATATATATATATATATAATACTTATTTATTAATCTCAACATTGGTACCATCAATGGTGGATAGTTAAAGAAAACAAATCATGATTCTATGTGGAGGTTGTAGCCCGCACATATGCACGAATATCATTTTTTCAGAAGTGGAAAGGGTAAATATTGTTAATATTTATTCCCATATAATAATAAAATTCAGTATAAATACGATAATAATTTTATTATATAGTAATGAAAAAAATTGGAAATGTGGTTTTAAAAAAGAAAATAAATTGTGGAAAATTAGTACTCATTTTGGGGACTTAGGATTTCTCTTAGAAGAATCCTTTAAATGGGATGGATTTGGAAAATATATTATGACTATAATATTAAGATGATAAAATGGTATAATAGTTGAATAAATAATGGTATATTTTTAGACGAAACTTATTTTTTACTGGTGTTTGAGGATTGGTGAGATGCCCCTTTTATAAATGGTGAGAATAAAATATTTTTAAATATTGCAACTTAATATAAAAAGATTTCAAGTTTTACATATAAAGAGGATCCCAAAAAGGAAAATAATTGAGTGTGGGATGAGATAAGGTTGATAATATCTCATTCAATCAATTATAAACATTTTTATAAAATGTTTTGATCTCTTTAGGGCCTAGATTTATTACTTTTAAAATTTTGGTTTTACCATGGTAACTACTTTTTACCTAAATATGTATTTTTTATGCCAAAAATTATTATTAGACTTATTAATAATTTTTACCTTGTTAAAAAATGTTTAATCCATTTTATTTGATAAAATATATATGTTTAAAAAATAATATTAGCATATGTAATATGTAAAACCCCTATTTTATAATAAGTGTATTTTTAAGATTAAAATTTATGTGTAGGGTAGAACAATTGAAATATTTTATTTTTATGATATAAATTGGTTTATTATAAAATTTATGTGGCCTTAAAATCAATAAAAACCCCAATTTTATTGAATTATTATTTAATTAAAATAGAAGACAAAACAATTTTTATTCGAAAAAATTACTAAATATCATGAAATGTTAATCATAGTTTTTAAAATTAAACATTATTTTTTAAAATGTTAGTTTTATATATTTAATGAGTATTTGGAAAATTAAATGGTTTTATAAATTTATATCTCTTGTTAATATAATTATAAATTCATAAATATTAGTGTTTTGATAAAAATTTTACATTTCATTATTATTAAAAAAATAAACTATTTTGGAAAAATCCGAAATTTTCATATTAAAGTAATATTGATATTCTAAATAGAAAAATAATGTTAGTTTTTAAAAATTCAAATAAAAATGTATATTAAAAATAAATTCTTGAATGAAGACACATTAGAGTGCACATTAAGTAATAGTTTTATGATGTAATGCTTGCCTGCTGTAGTATGGTCTTGGGAATTATATATTTAGTTGTTTGAGAAGAATAGATTAGTTATAGATTTTTTCTCTTGGTGTTTATTTTTTGAGAGGATGAAATTTGATCACGATGTTCCTTTTGAATTGATTTGTCTTATTAATGTTCCCATGTGTAAGTTCAGGGATATATCGATGGACTTTTCCCTAGTTTTCTATGATCTTAGGGAGGTTTGAAAGCTATATGGGTGGCCATTGATTTCATAATAAGGTTATCTAACATATTATTGATAAAATATTAGAGCTCCTTGAATGTCTTTTCGATGTAGTATATAGATAAGGTAGGAAGGCTTCATGGGTTCTTTAAGTCAATAATCTCTAATTATGATCCCGATTTTAGCTCTAGGTTTTGGAGGGGTCTCTAGTGTGATTTTAGTAATCAGTTATTCCTTATAATATATCTTCATTTGTAGTTGGATGATCATATATGGTGAATTATTTAGACATTGGAGGACATTTCTTCTGTTTACATTATGGATTTGGTTGTTTCATGGTTATCGCACCTACCCTTGGTTGATTTCTCTTGAAATAATAGTTACCACTCCACTATTAGTATGTATTTTCTTAATGAACTATATGGTAAACCATGAAAATATTCATTATTTTGTACCAAGGTTGGAGATTCAGCTATTCCTAAAAAAGAATTGGTGTAGAGCATGATAGAGAAGGTGTAGGTGATTCACAAGAAAATGAAGATAGTGTGGGATCTTCAGGCGTCCTAGAGGGATTATAAGATGAGGATTTTAGAGTTAGTCATTATAAATATTATTATAAAACCCGATGATTTAATATGTATTTTCCTTGAAATAAACTTTAGGTATTTGATAACATACCTTATAGGAAACCCCAAGTCTAAATAAATTATGAGATGGTAATCATTTATAACATAGACATTAAATTATATGTATAAATAGTAAAAACCATATTTTCAAAAATAATTATAATGGTTTTAAATAATTCGTATTTATTTATAAATTCATAATTAATTAATAATCAATTTTTAGTAAAGTGGTTTTATGCTTCAAAAATATATTTTCTTCAAAAATGGGTTTTATCGCATTTTTTCAAGCAAAAAATATAACTACCTTATACCATTTAAATAAATTTTATTTAATGAAATAAGTATAATTTTTTAAATTATCATGTTTATAATATATTATGATTAATTTTTTAGATTTTTCAAAAAATATTTATTTTTATTGAATAGTTGAAATGTAGATTTTTATAAAACTGCCACTTATTTTCATTAAATCGACTAATTTAAAATTTATATTATGTTTTTTTTGTCATATTAAAGTAATATAAGTTTAATTTAATAACAAACAGTAAAATTAATTATATACTAGATGTCATAATACTTGATTTTGGTTTAAGTTCATTTGATGGATTAAAATACATTTTTTTTCTAAAAACATTCTTCTACATGCAATGTTTTGTATCATAATAAATTAAATTAATATATATTTATTAATTTTACTAATTAATTTTATTAATTATATAAAAAATAAAAAATTTATCATTAATTTTATTGTTTTTTCAGGAATATTAATGGAGGTAAATTCATTTTTTTTTTGCTTAAAATTAATTTTTCTAAAAAGTGTTTCTATTGCATTTTTCACAATAATATAAAATTAAATTCTGCCACAAATTAAAATTTAATCTTGTAAAATAGATTACACATTTTTAGAATAAATAATTATTATAATTTAATTGTTTTAAGTTATTTTTTTTCATAATTTATAGTAAAAACAGTATAATTTTATTACCATGGTTAAAGTTAAAACAGGTTTACAGTGGGTTACACTAAGAGATAAGGGTATAAATTCCACCTAAACATATCTAATTATTACTTATAAAGGTATTTAAACAACATATTATCCAAAATTTTAATTATTATATATTTTTAGCCACTTTCCCAAGAATGTGACCGTGTATTATTGAAATCCTTAAAATAATTTCAAGTTTGTCCCTCCCCAATAAAAGGATACCTCTTATACTCAAATATTAACACAATTTTAGCATTATATCTCAACCAATACCAAATAAATAATATATTTATATTCCTTCCCATCATACATTATCCCATGGTCTTCTTTAAAGAATAATCTTTCCGGAATTAGGTTGTAATCCAAAGGAGGTCTCTCTAGGAAGATGTATAAATCTTAATCAGGTTCATTCAATTTTATTCTTTATTTCACCTTATAAAAAACAATTATATCCATAAAAAAATATTATTAAAGCATAATTAATAATCATATATGTTATTATGATGATTTAACAACCAATTATCACCTCTTATCTATCAAATGTAAATTGAAAGTATTTCTCATGGGTACATGTGGTCTACCACCTCTACATGAGGACATGATTTATTTTTAATCACCAAATTTTGTGGTTGGTAATTATTATATATCTCATGTATATATATGAAATTTATGATATAAAAAATTTTATATAAAGATTTATTATTATTTTTTATTTTTTACCATCTATCAAAAAGTAGAAAACATTACTCGTGTGTGTGTACAAACTATCATCTCCATGAAGTGATGTAATTCATTTTTCATCACCACTTTATATGAATGGATATAAAATAGTATATAATGATTATGTATTATAATTATGGGATAATTAATACCCTACATATTATTTAACCATGATCAATGTGCATGGATCATAACTGATGAACTGAAATATACATGAAAAATAAAATAGTTAACAACTAGAGATGATGATTTTAATAAAATTTATTAATACATGGGTGTTAAGATGTTATAAGTAGACCATAGATGGTATTATAGATATTAATATTGATCTATTTTTGAATTATAATGGATTTAAATTTATTATATTGAATTTATAGTGCTTACGAAGCAATACAGACTTAAGGTAAGGGTTTCTCAACATACTTTTGTTTTCATGAGACATATGTCATATTCACAAATTATTTCTTTATTGTAGTGTATATAATACACTTTTGATAAGAAAATATAACTAATAACTTTATATTCAATTTATTTAACGATATATTTTATTATATTTATTTCACGGGGTTTATAATTCAAAAGTTACCAAAATGGTAAGGGTTTTATGTTGAAATCGCATTTTCACTGTGATTATATTTGTCAAAAAAAATTATGATAAAATTATATGTCCAATATCTCCCAAATATTATTTATTTTTTTACTCTAGTTATTTGTCGATATTGAATGTTTTTTATTAATTTTAATCTCAATAATAACTAAATATTACAAAACAAATGTTTTTAAGGAATATCAGCATTATGGTTGCTTGGATTAGAATTATTTTCATTCCCTATACATGTTTTTTTAATCAGAATAAATTATTATTCCCAAAATATTTTTTAAATTTAATTTTACTCGCATATTTATTTCTATAAAAAATAGAAGTAATATTATTATCATTTTATGAAATGGATACTTTTTATTTTTTACTAAAAATGTGAAATGAATATATTATTTTTTATATTCCTCAAAAATAGATCATCTCACCATAATGAAAAATATTATCAGTGAATCTTCCCTTCAAATTTTATATACTCTTTTATAGGAAAATATTTTCCTTAATATTTTAGAAATTTTTAGATTTTGAATATGTCATTACAAAATAAAAATGGTATTTTCCTCAAGAGAATTTCGGGTGATATTTTATAGTTATTTTTATCTAAAACAATGTCCTTTGATGTTTATTATAGATTATTAGTGATAAAAACCAAATTTAAAATATTTATTCCTTATCTAGATGTTTTATGATTGTGATGATGAAATATTCATGAAGCTCACTCTTATTTCAATGGGTTAAGTTATGATGAAATTATAAATGATTTAATGATCTTCCTTTATATATATATATATATAAATATTATGATTATGTGATTGGTGGGTCTATTATAAACCTCAAATTCATTGGTTAAATATTGGTATTTTATAATCTCAAAGATTACATGGTAAGTTATCCCAAACCCATAATAGGGTACTTGGGATATTATCCTAAGCCTAAAGGAGGGTACATGAAAATTTATCCCGAGCCTGAAGTAGGTACAAGAGTGCATATCCCAGGACCAATATATGATAAAGTATTGTTGGGTATCCTTCCCATAGAATATTTATGATTATGAATTTTCCAAAAATTATTTCGTTATTTAATCATTGGATATCATTATAAGGTTATGCTCTCATGGCTCGTTTTATTTTATTCTATAATGATTCATGTCTTATGAATTGTTTATATTTATACAATGACTCCTAATTATATTATCTTTTTGTTATGAACATCAATTTTCAATATCATATTCTCATATATATTTACTCATGATATGATTAAATAATATAATTTTTTGATATATATTTTGTTTAACCGTATTAAGAATATTATTTCACCTATTCTTTTGTTTTATTTTTCACAATATATGAATAATATTTTTATGTATGATATTATCATAAGGGTTATAGTTGTGAAGAACAAAATGGGAGGTGATAAAGACCATTTATATAGTAGTTTTTTATATATCCATGTTTCCAAAGACATTAAGACTTTACAATTTTGGTGTGGATAAAAAAATATGTAATGAGTATTCATAAATAGATGTAATATTTATATATGTAATGTTTTGTTAGTTATACTTGGTCTCAAATCAAATATTTATTTTTTTATAAAATAGGATGAGAAAACTTTTGTGAGGACCCTTAGGATAAGTCTAAGTATATGAGAACATATAAAGTTATAGTAAATAAATGAGTGTGGATTTCCTATATAATACATCTCTATATGTATACTAAAATGTTGATATGGATATGGAAAAAATATATCTAGGGGAAATAACTCTTAATGTGGTGTATTGGGTATTAACTCAACTGTCACCAGTGAATGATGAGTAATCCTAATACTATAAAAATGGATAGATACTCGCAATGGATATTCTTGGGTTAATTCACATTTTCATTATGAACCATTGAAAAGGAATTGAATATATGATGATCATGGATTCCCTAGGTTAAGTCTATGGTGTCATAAATTGGAAATAATCTATCAAGACTTAGACATGCTCTAAAATATTTTAAAGATTATATAATTAATCACTTTGATTAATTATTCTTTATGCTCACAAAAACAATTTTGTTTTAGTGATGGATTTTGAGAAGAAGTTAAGGTGTTTCCCAGTATGATCAAATATTCAAGTATATAATTTGATATTAGTTCTGTGAATCATTTTATATCATAAAATCAGTCAAGGAATGTTAGTTCATTTCATTAATGATTAGATTTTGATTTAATTGTGAATACTCTTAATGGTAGGATAATCTCATCTCAAGTCTATGATTCTTCTATGGTTGAAGTTTATGCAAATGTATTTTCTGTAAATTTTATTATTCCCCCTTTGGTTGAATTTCATGTGATTTTAGGAATTGATTAGATCTCTTTATATAAATCTTATATCAATTTACAAGGAAGGTGAGTCTCATTTCATATTCCTAATAAACATGTGATAATTTATTTGTGTGAGGATAAATAAGATCTTATAATAGAAATTATATACATTTGTGGGTTTTTATTCTAATTCATAGGTGGTATTTATCTCAAATGGTGGGGTAGAAACTGGAAATCAAAGATATTCCTATGTTGGGGATTTTTTTATGTATTTTTAGAATAGTTTCATAAGCTTCCACAAAATCGTGAAGTTGAGTTTTCAATAGAACTCATACTTGGGTCTAAACATATTTCAAAGACTCCATGTAGAATAACCCTTATTTAGTTATATGAATTAAAGAAGAAACTCTAAGAAAATATTGATAAGGGATTCATTAAGAAAAGTGGGCCACCATGGGGTTGACCTATTCTTTATTTTAAAGAATAAATATGGATCGAAACTCCTTAACATTTATTATCAATAACTTAATAAGATCATTTTCAATAATAAGTATCATTTAACCTGTATTATTGATTTTTTTTATCAATTCTGAGGATATAAATATTTCTCCAAGATTTATCTTTGATCTGGATACTATTTTTTAAGGTTAAAAAGTGAATACATACCAAATATATAATTTCATTTTATTTATGTAATGTATGAATAAATAGTGATGAAATTAGGTCTCACTAATTCCCTCACTATCTTCATGGATTTAATTAATGTATACTTTAGAGATTTCCTTGATTAGATTTTAGTAGTCTTTATAGATGATATGGTTATATATTAAAAGGTAAAAGAAGAGGATGGATTTTATCTAATGATTGTACTAATGAACCTAAGGAACAAGAATTTATATGACAAAATTACCAAGTGAAAATTTTAGCGATATAACGTTTCATTTTTGGGCCAGATAATCTCAAGCAAAAGTGTATCAGTGGATCAATCAAAGACAACAGTTATTAAACATTAGCCTGGACTAACCACTAAGACTGAATTCCCTAGTTTTATTGGAATGGATGGTTATTATAAATTACTTATGGAGGATTTAATATGGTATATAATCTAATGACCAATTTTAACTGAAATAGAGACAAGTTCCTTTGGACTAATGAATGTGAAAAAAAAATCATGGAAATAAAAAGAAGGTTGGTCAAAAAACCTATTCCCACACTACCCTATAGTATAATGGGTATGTGATTTATATTTATGAATTGAATAAGGGGTTTTTATGTGCTCTTATTCATAATTATATGGTGATATCTTATGCCTCATTCCAATTGAAATTTTATGAGAAAAAATATACAACTCTTGATATAGAGTTAGCAGTGGTAATATTTTCATTAAAGGTATAAAATACTAATCTATATGGTGGAAGGTGTGATATATATATATATATCATTAAATATTAAGATATATATTCACATATAAAGATTTTAATATTCATCAAAGGAGATGGTTTGAATTTATTAAATCTTATGATTGTGAGAAACATTACCACCCTGGTAAGGAAAACATGGTGGGTGATTCGTTGAGACAAAAGGATAATTCATGATTATATATGATTAATATCTTAAAAATTACAATATTTATGTATTTTACAATTATGAACCTTTAAATATTGAAAGAAGAAAAGAAATCATAACATTCTAAAGTGAGTTTTCAACCGTCTATCCATTTGAAGATTAAATAGGCACAAACAGATACTATAGAGGTACAAAAGAATATGAGAAATATTGCTGATTTTAACCATGATTATGATGGAATGATAAGGTTCAATAAATTATTACTTGTATCATCAATACTATAATTGAAATGGTATCTATTGTAAAAACCTCACAGATCTTCATTCTCTATTCATCCCAAAAGTAAAAATATGTATAGAGATTTTGAAATAGTGTTTCTTGTCAGACAACATAAAGAAAAATATTCTAGAGTATATATATAATTACATGGTATGAATTAAAGTAAAATTGTAGATACATAAATCTAAGAGGATTTTATATCCATAAAACATAACATAATAGAAATGGAAAAACATCCACATTGATTTTTTCATCGATCTCCTCAAACTATTTAAAGGTCATAATAATATTTGGGGTATAATTGTTCACCTTATGTTGTTTGAAAACATCATTGATATAATAAAATATTTCTCTCTTGATAATATTTCTATGATATATATTAAATAATTTCTAATATTTCATGGAATACCAAAATCTATTATATCTGATATGGATCTGAGGTTTGCATCAAAGTTTAAGGAATGTATTCAATGATCTTAAAATATAGAGTAGTGTTTCTTAACTACATACCATCCCTAGATAGATGGTAATTCATAGAGGACCATTAAAACACAAGTGTATTTTTTATGATCCTATTAAATGGATTTAAAAGGTATTTGGAATCAACACCCTCTTCCAGTCAATTATTCTAACAATAATAGCTTTCACTCGAGAATTCGGATGGATCCTTCCAAAGCCCTCTATAGAAAGAAGTACATATCTATAATATACTATTAAAAAATTAGAGAAATAAAGTTATGGTGACCTAATATATCTGAGTAAATGATAAATAAGGTTATAGTAATTTAGCATCACATCAAAGTAGCATATATTTAATAAAATAGTTTTGATGAAAATCTTTGGTGAGATATGGAATTCAAAGTTAGTGAGAAGGTATTCCAATGAAATGTTTCATGGTAAAATTTTATGATATTAAAAAGAAATAAATTTTTTCCCTATGTATATTTATCCATTTGATATTATTGATTTATTATGTATTGTATCATATCACTTGGCGCTTCTAGAAAACCTCTCTCAAATTCACAATGTGTTCCATATATCTCTTTTAACGAAGTGAATATCTGATCTATTACATGTACTATATTAAATGTTTTTATTGATGGATAATTGCCTTAATGATGAATAAAAACTATTATAAATATTTTATTATAGAGATAATTTCCTACATAATAATACTAGACACCTCACTAAAGATATTAAGTGGAATTAGGAATTATAGAAAATGGCATTGGGACATAAGGATGAGATGAAGTTCAGATATAATTATTCTTTATATTGGAGTGATGAAATTTTTAGGGAGAAACCCATTTCAATTGGGGTATAATTTAACACCCTATGATTTTATATTCATTTCCTTTGAAATAAATATGATGCATTCAATAACTTGCCTTACATGCATCCATAAGTCTAAATGAACCATGATGCAGTAATCTTTTATAAACTAGCTTCTAAATTTGATGGTTTTAATATTAAAAACCACATTACAAAAAATATGAATATTTAATTATTATTTCATAATAAATACGTACTAAATTTTTTGTAAAGTCATTTTATACTTCAGAAACATATTTTTTCAAATATGGTTTTTATTTTCTTTTATGCGTGGTGACTATAAATAATTTAAAAAAATTCAAGAAGTTTTATTTGGTGTAATTAATATAGTTTTTTAAATCATCAGGTCAATATTGTCTTTATGTGAATTTTTATTATTTTTCTAAAATATTATTTTTCAATGAATAGTGAGAATACTGATTTCTATAAAAGAGTCAATTATTTTCATTAAATCAAGTAATTTAATAGAAACATTATGTTTTTAATTTATATTAAAGTAACATAATTATTATTCAATTTTATATAATCTAATTAATTATATATTAATTAAAGGTATACATTATTGTGTTATAAGTTCATTTTTTGGGTCTAAAACCACATTTTTCTAAACACTATATTATAAAAGAAATATGTTTTTATCTTATAAATTTAAATTAATATATATAGATTAATTTTTTTTATTATTTTTATATATTATATATTCAATAAAAAATTACATTGAGTTTACATTTTTTATATTGAATGGAATGGAAGTAAATTTTGTTTTATTTCTTTAAAGTCATTTTTCAAAAATAAGTTTTAATTGTGTTTTGTGTGCCCATTTAAAATTAAATTCTGAAAATTATATAAGTTTAATGTGGTAAAACGAATTAAATATTTTTATTCATCGTAATTAATATAATTAAATAGTTCTAAATTATTATTTTTCATAAATAATAGTTATCCAAAAAAATTACCACGGTTTAGGTTAAAACACGTTTATCCGGGGATATACTAAGATAAACGGGTGGTAATCGGACCTAAAATTGTATAATTTTTATTTTTTGAAGATATTTAAACCATATCACAACTTTTGTTATAGTTCTTATCCATTTTTAAAAACATTAACAAGAAATTTTCCTTATATTATTAAAATATTTTAAGTAATTCCATATGTGTCCCATGCCACACTTGTAAAAATGAACCTATTCTCCTCGATTATTTGAAAAATTAAAGACATATAGATAAAAAATACTTAATAAATAACATGGTAGATTCAATATATTCATCCTTGATCCCTTTTTCTCCTCCTAAGGCTTGTATTTTATGGCTTGAGGTGTAATCCAAAGGAGGTCTCTCAAAGAAGAGGTATAAATCTTAATGAACCTCATTTAATCTTATTACATCATACATATTATCTAACCTTTTATATAAATAAAAAATTATCACACCATTATAAAAAATATTCTCATATATTATTATGATTATATAATAACCATTTCCCAGTTATTCACCATCAAATGGGATGTGAAAGTACCGTTTGGGCGTAAATGTGCACTATCGGCTCTACATGGAAATATGATTCAATTTTCACCACCATCGATCATGGTTGGTTATTATGATGGAATTAATATATATATATATATATATCTCTGTGTGTGTGTGTGTGTTTTGTTAATTATATAATAATTAATCTTAACAGGCTACTCTTTATTTACATTTCTTTTATTCCATCCATTTAAGAGTTCAAAACATCACATGTGTCTCCGTAAGGGATACCATCCACATGAAGGTATGTATTTAATTTATCATTTAATTATTATATGACTGTTCATAAAAGAATATATAGTTATTAAATGTTATAATTATTAAATTATGAATATTATTTATATTATTCAACTATAATGAAAGTTTATGTAACATAACTTCCAAACCAAAACATACATAAGAAATGAAACATTTCACACCCAGAAACAAAAAATTTAATAAAGAATTATTAATAAATGGGTGTTGAAATGTTATAATTAGACCATATATGTTATTATAGTTATTAATATTGATATAGTATATAATTAAAATATATTTAAATTTATTATATAGAAGTTAAGAGTTCTTATGAAGAAATATAGTCTTGAGGTAAGGGTTTCGAGTCTCACTTTGGTTTCTATAGGACATATTTCATATTCACCACTAGTTTATTTAATGTGGTATATATACTACCAATTTTTTATTATATATCATGGATCTATTTGTATTCATGTTATTTAATCTTTTTTATTTATGTCATTTATTTCATGGGGGTTATCATTCAAAAGCTACCAAAGAGGTAAGTCCATTCTGTTACTATATAATTTTTCTAAGATTGTTTATGTTTGAATTTATTACAAATAAATTAAATAATATATCTCCCCAAAATAATATATATTTTATTAAAATATGGTAATTTATATAGATAACATTTTTTCCATTCATTTTCCTAACTTTATTTACTAAATAGATCGGAAGAATGTTTGTAAAGAAAACCGACTTTCATTTTCTCTTCAATAGGGAAGAGTTTCCTCCATATAAATATTTTACTTAAATTATTTTCAATAATGTTTTATTATCATTCCTGAGGGATTTATAAATTCATTTCTAAGAATTTTTAAATTTTTAAAAAAAAATTAAAATGAATTTTCTTTTCATTTTCCGTATGTGGTAAATTTGACTTTTTACAAAAAAAAATGTGAAAGGAATATTTATTTCAATGTTTAACGCATGAATTTATTTTTCCACCATGATTACTAATCTTTGATTTGAATCATGTCATAAAATTTTACATGTTCTTATAGAATAAAGTTTTTTTCATAATATGTTGGTCAATTTTTAGATTTAGAATGATTATTTTCAAAATAAACAGGAAATTTCCCTCAGGAAATGTTCCAGTGATCTTTTAAAGGTATTTTAATTTATAAAAAACATACTTTAATTGTTATTATGATTTAATATAAATATGATCCGATGTTAAAATGTTTTTCCTTTCTCTAGATGATATATGATTATGATGATGAAATATTAATTTTACTCTTTTAATTTTCTATGGTTTAAGTTATGATGAAATGAAAACAATTCATAATCTTGGGTCATAAATATAAATGAATTATTATTATGTGATGGGTGATTCCATTATATCTCTCCAATGCATTGGTTAAATATTAATGTTTAAGGATCTCAAATGGTACAGGAAAGGTAATCTTAAGAACAAAATAGGGTATACATGAGTTTATATCAAGACCAAAAGAGGTTATATGGGAGGTTGTACAAGTTAGAAGTGGGTGTGTGGGTTGTTATCATAAGCTTAACATTTGATGAATGTCTTCGTGGGTATCCTTGTTATAACATATTGACAAAAAATTAAATTCTTTTCAAAAACAAATTTTAGTATAAAGTGGGAAACCACACAATTTCAAACCAAAAAGTCAATTCACATAGATAGAAATTAAAAATTAATTAAATATGAGGAAAATATTATTGGAACCTAGCACCTTATATAACCCCAAATGAATATTGTTTACCATAAATTCCTAATCATCAGAGATTAGTTTTTCAAAATGATTTTCCAGCTTATCCAAAGTCTAGATATATTCCTCCATATCAATCTTACGTTCATTAAAGCCTCATAACAAAATGATATCTTGTTTATTTATATACACCATTTAATACTTCATTAATATCAAATATAATAATTCTCTCATAAACTCCATTAACAGAATCATGTTTAAATTAATCTCAAAATACCCTTCTATAATTTATTATTTTGAGTGTAGAATGATCTCTAAACATTTTACTTCTTCCACTTCCACATTTACTTCTATACCATCCTGCTCTTGTTCATTAAAATCAACACACTTGGACACATGGTTTCTACTTTTAATATCTGAAGTATTCTTACATTCCTATTCTTATGTTATTTAATCTCCATCCATCACCTTGGTCCAAATAATAGACCATGTGTTATTTGTACCCCACTCCGTAAATCACTCAAGTTCCTTTGGCCCGTGAGGTTTTTCAACTGAACAAGTCATCATTAGTTTTGGAATATTTTAATAATACTTTTGACACTTTTTTTTCCTCTTATAGTTAACTGGATGATTCACTAAATCAATCTTCCCTTTTTCATTTCTGATTTTAAATGAAAATATTCCTCCACATAAACCTCTTATTTATAATCTGGTTTAGCTTGAGATAATATCGCATGGTCGTGATCATCACCAATGTCAACTTCACTTGGTATAATAATATTTTATGAATAAAATGATATAATAATGTTATGATATCATGGAATATTCTCTTTTATTCCTTTTTGTTTCATGTCTTATGAGCTTCCAAGATTTATTACTTGGCTCATGTTTATATGAATTGTTGGGTAGGAATTTCAAATTTGTATCTCATGTCATCATACTCTTATGATCATGATATTCTTACATATGATAATTGATTGAAATATCATGTGTTTATCATTATTGAAAATCTGATATCAACCATTATTATGTTTCCATTTCCTTAGAATATGATGAAAATTTTTAAGTATGATATTTCTAATAGTGGTTCAAGTAGTGTGTAATTGAGTGGAAAATGATGTGAATATTTTATATACTAGTGAATTATTTATCAATCTATATAAAGACCCAATGAATTTACAATTCTAGAATGGATTGTAATTATATATAATTAATAGTCATCTGAAATGATGTAATGCTTACATATTTAAGGTTTTTGTTAATAAAATTATGTTCTTGAAGATGTCCTATAAACGTGGGAAGTAAATGTTCAGTCCTAGAATTATGATTTTTATCTATTTTTCTATGAATATTCAAGGTGATGGTTCATATTAAAGATATTGCATATCAGTTGTCACTCCCACTATAGATCAGCTGGATTCGTAATGTCTTTTATTTTTCTTAACTTTTCCATTATTTTTAAGATGATTCCCACATTAGGAATATTTGTATTTTGAAGATGATATGGCCTTTAAGAAATAGACAAGTGAGATTTAGGATTATCAAGAGAATGTGATTCAGGGGAATTATATTTTCTTGGTTCATGTCATGTCACATCATAGAGACCTAAACGATAGTAATTGGGAGTGGGAGATGTAGATACTCCCCCAATATCAAAAAAATTTCAATTTTTGGTTTTTGTGAGACTTTTTGTGAATAATAAATAATTTACTATCACAAATAAAATTCAAAAAAAGTACAAGATAGTAGGGATTTGAGATATTGAACTCTCAGAGAATAAAGTTGAGTTATAGTCCATGAATGAAAATAAAAAATTAAATTATGAAACAAGAATATGAAAACAACAGTGGTAAAAATATAATTTTTTAGAAAACAAATGAAAATATTAACATGACAACATAGAAACAAAATTTTGCAAAGAGTTCTAAGAAAATATTAGATTGTGATAACAATAATGAAACATAAGGAAAATTTCATTTGTATATTATAATTGTTTCCTTGTTTTTAAATTTTAAATGAAATAAACAATATAAAATATATCATCAAAATTGCAGTCAACTAAATTGTCCCAAAATGGGATGATTTTTCAGATTTTCAACAACAAAACTCCTCCAATTATTTAAATTAAGGAGAATATTTCAATTTCAAAAACAATTACATAAGAAAATATTTAAAAATAAGAACCAGTACAATATAGTTTCCTTATCAATGTTTATCCAACATTCCTTAGTTAACTAAAATAAACATAATTAAAAAAATAAAGAATATTAAGACAAAAATATTTTATATGATCCTTCACTTTAGAATGAGCTTCTTCATGGTTTATAAGTCTTGTATATTCTCTACTATAGAAATCCTCCACTAGCCAACTCTCTATCTCTAAATGTTTCTTTTAAGAAAATGATAGTGTCCCACATTGACATATTTTTTTCAGGCACCACATCACCATGATAATTTGAAATTTTTATCAAAAGTGGGTTTTCATTTTTCTTTCATTCTGTCACAACCCTATAACATCAAAAAAATTAATCAAAAAACTCTAACACATTAATAAGAAAATAATGATTTCTTATGACATGAGACTCTTCCTAGGAAGACATCATCTATTTTTAATCTACATTATTCATAAGAGAATCACATAAGATAATATTTATGAAACATTATTCTTACTCGAAAACATACATCCTCAATCTCAGCTGGGACAATTTTAAGAATTATCCTTATATAGAAACAAAACATTGGGGACATAATTTTTCCCTCGTAATTTATAAGTCCACAATGAAAAATTTAAAATAATCAATTCCAAATACGTAACCTCAACAAAAAAACTATCATCCTAAACACATTTCAACATTAATCTTAAAATTCAGATTTCATGCCTTGGAACGTTTATTCACTAAAATTAGACCAATAATTTTCTATGCTCCAATGAAATATGGATTTTCACCTTCGAACAATTGTTCAACATCTTCATCATTAAATTTATATCAATCATTGTACACAATTAAACTATGAATCCAACAATTCACACAAACCCAGATCTGTGATCAATTTTCATTGTGATCTTTCTTCAATATGTTTAGATATTTCAAAGGTTTAAACTTGCAATAAATAAAACATGGTGTTTTTTCAAAAATATAAGCTCAGATTCATCATACTCCTTATGTTCAACAGAATCACTTTTTGTGTTGACTTCAACATGAATCAGTTTAATCTGAAATAAATGCCTCATCTTGGCTTGGTAATATCATCATTGATTAGTCTTCATTGGAAACAATTGGAAGTCTTAACATCCCAATCTGGGCTCTTGAGCGTCACTAGTTTATGTAGTCGTGGGTTCTTCACATTCGGCCTAGATCGAAGACTCGAAAATCAACTCTAGCCTTTAATGTAGTTGGTAGTATACTAGATTTGAATTGGTTTCATGTGTTTATCCTCAAAATTTCTTTCATAATATCAATGATCAGCATCATCCATTTATTTTTTTACTCTTTAGATTCAATCAATTAGTTATTGAATCGATCATCTTCAATGGATGCATACTTTCTCATCTCAAGCACAGCCTTTATTTTGATACCTCACAAGTCTTGACCCTGATAAAAGATTTTATTTTCATGAGCTCGAGCCTAGGATTCAACAACACATCTTCATCCCTTTTCTTGGCCAACAATCAACACATGAGATCATGGCTCGGTGTATTCGGCTAACAACAGTGAACTTTTCTTCTTCAAATGAGTAGGTTTCGACCACATGTTTACTTTTATTGAAAATAAAATATGAGATGGAACACTTTATCCTAATAAATAATATAATTATATTAAACTAATTTTGTTATGGGAGATGATTTATCATACTCATTTGGTTCTGAATTTTTTCTTATAGAATATTTGAAATTATCTTGCAGATGATAAAGATAAAATGCATGAGAGAAGTGTCGATTTATCATAAAAGGAATCTTATTTTGGAGTTTATTTTAATCTAATTCTATTATAAGGAACCTCCCTAATTATATTATGCAAAAAACTGATGATTCAAATATATTTACATCATTCACTACAAATAAATAGTAAAAGTTAAGGAATTTAAAGGAAATAAAGATAAATTTTTTATAAAATAAAACTGTACGTTACAACATAAAATTTAAAATAAATTTAAGTAATTGAAACTTAATTTTAAAGGAATAATTAATTAAATATTGATAAAAACATAACTAAAATATAATTAAAAAAACTAGACAATAAGAACAAAAAACAATTAAATTAATAATTAAAAATAAATAACATAAAAAATTATACAAAAAATGAAAGTATAAAAAAATTAATAATTAAAGCATAAAAACACTCAATTTAACAAGGAATTAAAAAATTTAATGGCTATAAAACCAAATGAACACAATTACATAATTAGGTAATAAATAACAAAAATTTCCAATAAATTTATAGTTTAAACATTAAAATAGATGTGGAAAAACATGTGAATAAAGTGACACATCAAATTACCCCACACATAGGCACTTATTTTGCTCATGCAATTATTTAATCAATTTTAGTGGATAATAATATATCTCAAAGGTGAAAATTCATAATTCCAAAAAGATTAAGTTTTCAAATAATTTTTCCATCATAGAATCTCTCAAGTTAGAAATTTTTTCCCCCTTCAAATCAAAAAATAATAATTTCATTGTCGGGTTCATGTTTTACAAAAGAAATTTAAATTTGAAATTTGAAAGAGAATTAAATAAACATAAATTTGGATCCATGTAGAAGTCCAAAATTATATTTACCTCTAGGTGACCAAACTCAAATAATAAAAATAAAAATAAATAAACAGTCAGTTTGGGTGGGAAAGTTTAGTAATTATAATAGAGATGAATAACCCATCGAGTACTATAAACAATTAAAGAATAATATAATAAAGGCAAATCCTAGATTATTATTTTCATTTAATAGTCCATATGGATGCATATATTATATGTTTAATTTCATCCAAAATATCACAATCTAATAAAAATTGTAAAATAAACCATCATAATTTTACAATTAAGAAATTATTCAAGAGAGAAATAAAATTATATGCTCAATTAAATCCATGGATTAATAGATATTAGTGACCTCAAGGTGGAATGTTATTCATTGGACTTAATAAAAATTTAACCCTCTAAAAATTCAGGTCAAATCAAGAAAAAACAACTAATTTTTTAAAAAATAGAGGGTAGATGGTGTTTGATGTTTACTAAAATCAAAAAAAACTATTAAAAAAAGGACCCCCGACCCCACACTTAAACCCAACATTGTACTCAAGGTTGAACTTTAGAGTCGTTTAACATCCCAGGTAAATAAAATGGTATTTTCATATTTATTAAAATTTGTGGATTAAATATTAATTTTACATGAAAGTTGATTCTATGTTCGATGGCGTACCTGATATGAAACAATAGGTTTCCTTGAAAATCTTACAATTTCACACACATTTGAGTTATACTGAAAAATAATATAATAATATTATTATTTTAAATGTTGGTTAATGAATAGTCGTTGTATTGGTGGGAATGGATAGAACTAAATAAAATATTATTATATATGTTTGTTAAATATTTTTACATTTTTCCAATAAAAGTTAGAGGCTTAAAATGTGAATGAATCTAATTTTTAGCATAAATAATCTAATATTTTTTAAAAGGTAAATTTACTGGCTTTTAATGGAGAACCCTCTTTAAAACTAGTTTTGGTCACTTTTATATGTTTTATTTGAAAAAATAAAATTCTTCTTTAGAATCGGGACATAAAAATTTATTTTGGGTAAAAGTTTGGTATTTTTCTGATAAAGTTCATTTTTTTTGAATAGTGAAAAATACTGTATTTTAATTCAAAACATCCTTTTAATATAATTTATTTATTTGGTTAGATTATCTTTTTAATTGGTTTTAAAGTTTAATTAGATTATATTTTTACTAATTAATCCAATGTTGGTCATTGAAATTAATTTCACTTTGACATTTGACATAACTAAGTATCAAACTTTTGATAGTTATTGTTATTTAAAAACGCGCTATTTGTTTTCACGATAGGAATTAATATTAAATTAATTAATGAAGCTTATATGTTTTGAATTTGGTAAAATAGACATAATTTTTGAATTTGGAATATCAAATATATCTTAGGCTTAATTTTTGGTATTTTTCTGAAAAACGTCAATTTTTGATGAATAGTAAAACCACTTAGTAGTAGTTGAAAAAACGTACTTTTTTTTAAATGAAATTTTACTGCTTCTGTGAAATTAATTTAAAAAATCTAACACAAATGGGTTTTATTAGTAAGTAAAATGTGGTTCAATAAGATAAAAATAATTTTCAGTGAATAGTAACTTTTGACTTTTATTTACTACTGTTAAAGGTAAATAGGGTAATTTGAGGTAAAAAGAATATTATAATAAAAAAATTACATTAACACTTGTCCTAACCATATTGGTTGAGTTATTTATGACCATGAGCATCTTTGGGTCGATTTTGGAACCCAGTGGATCCACTTATGAATGATAATGACACTTTATTTTAAAAAACTTAATTAGTTTTGGACCTCTAGAAACTGAATATCATTTTATAATAAAATAATATTTTTCACACTTTCCTAAAGAGCCCCTCCTCTACCTTATAAATATATCTCAATTCTAACTCATTCCTCACACCTATCAAGCCCCTTGGCTCATCCAACCCATGCCCAAATAATCTCCCAAGATCCCTCTCTTCCACATAGAGGCCTTACCTTAGGCAGAAGTCGCTTCGTGAAGTCCTTTTGGTTCAAACCAAAGCGAGTTACCCAAATTAAAGGTAATGGTTTCTCTTAACTTCATTAATCTTATTTTACTTCTCCAACCCCTAAACTCTATTTATTCATTTATTTTATAAAAACAAAAGTATCCTCAATATACTAGGATGTTGTTATTAGAAGGATTCTAACTACATTTACACACTCCTCCATCTAATGGGTTAAGAACATATTGTTTTCCGTGGATGGAAAACTAACACCTCGCGAAACGATGATTTTTCAAATATCTCCAACCGCCTCTCATGGTGGCCATTATGATGGAACTGTATTTATATATGATATATATTATCTTTTTTTCTATATGCTTCTTTAATTTTTATTTACAAACATACCTTTATGCTTTCCAATATGTATAAACATGATAATATCATTTGAGGAAGTGTGGACTACCGCCCGCTCAATGTGATATGATTCGTTCATGACATAAATGGAACATATAAAGGATGGAGTTAATGAAATTATGTAACATATATATCATATTATATTATACTGGAATTATAATATACCTATGTATAATTATGTTTTCTTTCCTTTAAATATAAAATAGAAATGAAAGTTGTGTTCATGCATATGTACGAATTACCGTCTCTATGAACAGTGTGTTTCATTTCTTAACTCCAAATGATATAGCATAATATAAATACATATACACTGGATATATGTGATATATTTGATATCTAAATCTTTAATATCATTCTGGAAATAATGGTCTTTTAGCCACATGAACAACTTGTAAATATTAGAAGTTCATTTTTTACTCAAGTCCCAAATGTCGACAAAATGAACATTATTAACAAAAATGATTAAATAATTTTTAAAACATGGTAATATGTGATATAAAAGTAATAATAAACATAAAAAAGGTTCTTAAGAAAGTTTAAATTAACTTTATCTTATTATTCAGGATATTAAAGAAAGAACGGGTCAAGTCAAGACACATGGTAAGGGGTTTCTTATCTTACTTTTAATTCCATGAGATTTCCATTGTTGTCCACTTGTTTATTGAGTGTGGTGTATTTTGTACTACCGTTTTATATATATTATCACGATTCTATTTATATTCCTAGTCTTCTATGATTCATTTTGTGGTGATTAACTTCTGGTCATACGACTCGATTGAGTACAACGTGGTAGTGTATTTTCATCTCACTTTTTTTACCATGATATTCATGCTATAATTTCTACTATGTCCTTTTTGGTGGTGTATGTAGTGCCCAAGATTTTATTCTTTTTGTAATATACTCTAATTTATGGGTATTTACATATTCATTGTATGATTCTTCTTTCATGGAGTGTATGTTTCAAAGGTTACCAAATCGGTAAGGGAACCTTTCACCCACATATTTTTAAAAGTCTTCTTTGTGTTATATCATTTAATTTTCAATTTATTATGTTGGGATACGTTCTTATATATCCTTATTGCTATAAAAAAATTTTCCAAGTGATGAGATACCCTTTTTCTCTCTCATCAACTCATTTTATGAATTTTAATCTGACGTCATTAGGCTGTCGAATTTCTATAAGGGAACTTCTTAACCCAATTTCAATTCGTTGGGTTAAACATATTCTTCTTGATTATGTCATAATGTCAATATGTGTGAATGAACTCTGATTTTTTTACACTTAATATCCAATCATATTGAGTTTATTTATATTTGTCACAAATAATTATGTAATTGATTTATCCTTAATCTAAGGATACCATCTTTATAAGGGATTTCATCTCAATTAATATTCCATTGAGACTTCAGTTTTTTATGCACCAATTTACTTTTATATGGTGTATATACTATCTTTTGTCATTTATATCATTAATACCTTTATTCTCATGATATTATAATGTTTTTATTAAATGTTATTCCGAAATTATTTGGATTCAAGAATCTCTCATTTGGTTAAGAACTCTTTAACTAAAATATTGTTTTAAATATTTATTCTTCAAAATATTTATCATTAATGACCATGTTTTCAAATGGTTTTTAGGGTTTATTTATAGGGAAATTAATGGTTTAAATGATAAATCCTTTAAAATATTCAAATTGGTATGGGAATCTTTGATTCAAAAATCTCTTTACTAAATGTGTTAAATGGTTTTTAAAAATGGATTGATAAAGCATTGATTATGTCAATATCTTAAAATGATATATTATGATTGAAATGTGGAAATGTTATCTTTCTTTTATGTTTGTTTTATGTGTTATGAATATGTTATGGTTCTTGGGTGTTGTTTACGTATATGGGTGGTTCCGTAATAAACCTGGGGTGGGTGAGCCTGATATAGCTCTCCAATGCATTGGGTAATGTGATGGAGGTTAACATGAATGTTTCTCCAAAGATATTTCGGGAATATACTATGATCGGTATTCCAAATGTTACTCCCTATGTAGCTCTGATAGATACAATTTATGTATGATATAGATTTCATAAGTTACCTTTATGATTTATGATTTCTATGTGTTGTTCATAAATCTTATGATTTCATGAGGTATGATTGAAAAGTATGGTTTCCTTGATTTGTGTTTATTGATGGTTTAATATTTATTTTCTTTATTTTATAACCCTTACAGATATTTTTATGCTCATCCTAAGTTTTTGAAATGTTTTCCCCAGGACTTAAAGATGAGTACAGTCAAGGATGGAATCAAGGAAAAGTCATGTTGTCTAGAACTCGGAACTAGACATGTTTCTTTATAAGAGTTTTTATTTTATGAAAAATCTTTATACTGAGTAGCAGTGTCTACATGTAAATTTTCAAGTTGATATGATAATTTTATGACCTAAATATCTAAAACTATAAACTTGAAAAGATCGTCAATGTGAATTATTCATTTAATTCAAGATTATGTAATGTTTTAAGGTTGGGTCCGTATAGTTGGTATCAAAGGTCGGTTTAGATAACTTTAGAGTTTAGGGTGTTATTTAAGCATAAGTGAAATAACCATAATGGTTAGCGTATTAGAATGAGTCAATGTAATTTTATATAAATTGAATGAGTTTAAGATAACATGGATAAGTATATATTAGTATTTACCCTCTTCATGAGATATTACATGATGATTTTACTGATATACTCACCCTGGCCTTTTTAGTTTTAGTAAATGGATGGATCTAGTAGGCACCAAAGTAACCATGGATGTAAAGAAAATTGTGACGGTTTTCTAAATGAGCAACTGAATGAAATGGGAGATGCAATGAAAACTCTTTTGGTTATTCCCAACAAACTCTCTAGAGTCAGGACTAAAAATCTGAACCTTGGTGATTTTTTAAGGCAACGTATATGCGAGAAACCAATCCCTTCCGAAGTTTAGGTAATAATCATATATGTAAGTATGTACAAAAACCTATGTGTCAAGGATGTGAAAAGAAAAACCTAAGAAAATTCATCAAAGGGATAGGATGATTCTATAGATGTTGGAATAAAGGTCATAAAGCAAGGACCTACCATAGAAAAAGGAAGAATCCAGTTAACTCTAATAGAGAGAAAGAAGTTCTTTCTGAAGGATCAATTTAATGTTTTAAATGTGGTAGGCATGGTTATTAGACAAACAGATGTCATGCGAAAAGGTTTTGGGAATGGGATCACCAGGATCAAACAAATATATGTTTACCAAAACCTAATTCCATTACGATTGATCATGAAGAAACTGTCAATGACCAACGAAAGGTATGGATTTTTTCTAAACTTATGTTTTGATATTATTGAATCTTATGATATGATTCATGATTTTGTTCTTAGGAATGATATATTTTAGAATAAGTTGTTAAATAATGGTTAATGGATCATGAAGAAAATTGAATGAGTAAAAATTTGACATATAAGGGATTCAAGAGTTATAGTAGATTTTATGATGATGAAATGCTTAAAAGTATTAAGTCTCTTTTGATGATGGGATTACATGGGAAGACTTTTTATAATATATGTAACCCTGAAGTTTTATTTATGAAAATGTTATTCAAGTAATAATTATTTTTCTTTTGATGAGTAATTATGGAAATTTATTTTGGGAGAATAAATTTTTTACTATGGACATATGGTGATTTGGGTTTTTTTATGGAAATCATTAACCTATCATATAGAATATGTGATTTTGTTAATTACACTTCAGTGTGAGACTTTAAGAGTAGTCGATTGTATTTTTAAATAGATGTTAAGACTATATGATTAAATCCTTCTACGTTTCGGGTTACAATATTAGTTTCGGTTATTTTGAAGAATTTAAAGGACAATTGTGTATTGAGTGGTATTTCTTGAACTTTGGGTACTTTTTATAGAATTTTGGGGATTAAGAGTATTATTTATTTTTATCAAGTATTGTCATTTTTGGAGATTATTTGATCTTGTACTAACCATATTGGTTTTGGTTAAAGATAATGAAAATATATAGTTCATATTTTGTGGATTATGTAATACTCTAGAAGTTTATTCTAGTGATTTTTATGTGACCAACTCATTTTAAATACTCATTGTTTGGAGAAAAAATTAGTTTTTTGTAGAAACTTATTAAGTTATGAAACTATACTTGAAGGTAAGTATATTTCCTTATGTTCTTATTCTATGTAGTAAATGAATTTCTTAAATTATGAAAAAGGAACTTGAAACAAAAACATTATCAGTTTATATTTCCTACTAGGTAATCAAAGACCACTTAACACATCACAAGTTTGTGATTTTATGGTGGATAACTTTATCCTAATAATATTTTATATAACACTCCATCAGATCTTGATGGTTAGTTTTCTTCCATATCCATGTTTTACCTATATAGAATCCTAGAGTGGTTTATCTCAAGTAACCTTTGTATTTATTTTTCTTTCTTTTAAAGTGATAGTTTTATTGAGTCTTTTTCTGATGTGGGGCTTTAAATAATGATTCCAAGCCCAATTTTAAAATTGAGGGGATGCAATTTCCAAAAGGGGGTAAGGATGTAACATCCCAGGTAAATAAAATGACATTTTCATATTTATTAATATTTGTGGATTAAATGTTAATTTCACTTTAATGGTGATTATATTTTCGATGGAATACCTGATAAGAAACAACGAGTTTCTTTGAAAATCTTACAATTGCACACACATTTGAGTTATACTGAAATATAATATAATAATAATATTATATTAAATGGTAGTTAAATCATAGTCATTGTGTAACGCCCCGACCCCAGTTACCCAGAGTCGGTGCATTATTACATAACATTGGCATGATCACAAGAAAGATCAAATATCGAAAGACCGATTGGTTTAGTATCCTTGGAAGCACTAGATATATTCATAAAGTCTTACATTACATCATAAAAATGTAAACTACAACAATATAGTCTCCATAGACCACACTCTTATCCCCTCATACTATCCCTTGAGGTCATTCATAATTTACTTCTTCATATCCTGGGAAAAATAAAACATAGAAAAGGGGTGAGCTCAAATGCCCAGTAAGGATAACAATATAGCGGAAACTTTCATAAATAAGAATAAACATTTAAGGCAATGTATAAGTAAAACAAAATCCTTTTAAACTTGAACTTCAACATAGTATGACAAAAATAAAATGAAATAATTCCATTTACTTATTCACATGGATATTATACTAATCGAATAATCACATGCAATATCAATAACCACTTTCATAATGATGGAATGCATAATGTCAGACTATCATAACCACATAGCCAAGGCCTCGTGCCAAGACTACAAATAAGATTTTGCCAAGGCCTTGTGCCAAGACACTAGTTTGTCTCATGAGACCTACCGATGCATCGAGGAGCTATAGCGGGCTCCACCCATCACATACTAAGTCCAATGCATTCCCATATGAAAAGGTTTAAACATAACATAAACATTCATATTAAAACTAGCATACGAAATGTCAACACTTTCTCCATAAACCATGAATTGTATAAAAATAACACATCCACAGTAAAACATATCACAAAACCTTTAATACAATACAAATGTTTTGTATCATAATAAATCAACTTCAAATAAGCATAAAATCCATTAAAAGATGTTGACATAGATGAATTCAACACTATTTGAGAGGAATATCTCTTTTCTCGAAATCATTGAAAAGTCACACATTTATAAAGGAAGTAATATAAAAGATATTTTTGAATCAAAGTGTCCCATACCACTTTGAAAATTTTGAAAAGAAATTTCATTTCAAAACATTCATGTCCAAATAAATAAATCCTTAAAATCATTTTGAAAACATGGACATTAATTAAAAGATTTAGAAAGATAAATCTTTAAAACATTTAAAATTATGATCTTGATAAAGAGTACCTTTCACAAATTCTTAAAATATTCATTTTGAAATCATTTAAAAGTAACATAATTATAAAATAAAACATTTACTTTGAAAATATTCTTATAATCTTGTAAGGGATGCTTTGACGATTTTATAACGGCGGTAAATAGCTGCACCCGCCGTATAAGTTAAAAAAACATTCTTCCCTTAAATTTGTCGAAAGGTTAAAAGTGCCATGTTTGGAAAACAACGGAAATATTCCATTAAAAACACATAAGGGTATAAATGATTTTAACTCATAATCTTTTCAAACAGTAAAAAAGTTTTGAAATACATTTCGAAGAAACATGGATGTGGATGATAAATAAATCTCGGTAGATTATTACGTATAAACAACCTCGGATAATGAAGAGATTGCGAAATAAACCCTTACCTTGTACTTTTCCTCAGTTGGGGTAGATTAAACTCCTGTATAATGGTGAAATAATTGTTATTAAATTATACAAGAATCATATACATTAATATTATATCATATATGATCTTTTATCATTGATTTGTTAATAATATCTTAGAATTATTGTCGTTTCGGGTGTTAACTTCCTCGTTTTCTTTTATATGTTTTGTTACATAAGCCATGTTTTTAATAGATAGGTTGTATAATAATCATATCCAGAATTATATCAAGTCCTTAGATACTATTATTAATCATAAAATGATAATTATACTTGAATGGATACGATGGAGAATGAATCTCATTGCGTTTGTGGAGACGGTAGTCCGTACGTATGCACGAGCGATAATATCATTCTTTTGAAATTAAAATAATATATAATTGGATGGTATATCATATATACAGAATCATTATCATGTTATGTTTATTATTTACATGAGTTACACATCATTATTATACCCATCAAAATTATAATATATTGAATAACAATTACACCACGACGTGGAGACGGTAAGCCGTACGTACGCACGTATGGTGACATGTTATTCAAAGGGTGGATAGAATAGTGAATATGGTTGTACCATATTTATAATTACATCATAGTATATATTTGATACTGGATTTATTATTTTATAATGGTAACAAAAAAGGAAGAAGAAGTGGAAGAAGAAAGGAACTTGAAAAAGGGTGGTGAAATCATTACCTCTTCTTCGGGTTCTTCCTTTTGATTTGATCAAAAGGGATCCTTAGGATGGCTTTATGATCAAAAATAAGGCCTCTAGGTTGTATTTAGGTAAGTTGGGAGATTATTTGGGTAGATTTTGGCCGAACCAAAAGGCTTTGAAGGTGTGAAGAAATGAGAAGGAGAAGTGCCCTTTTATAAGAGGGGTGAGGGGCACCTTTGGAAAAGCTAGAAATATTAATATATTATAAATTCATATTCAGTTTCTAATGGCTTCAAAGTTGATTATTTAAATTTTAAGGTGGGGATAGGTTGAAAACCACTCAACCAATAGAATTTATAGAGGTTTGGGTTACTATATTAACCTTATCTTTAAGTATTAACTCTTAGTTAATTAGTTTCACTTTTACAATGTCTCTTTGTATTTTTATATTATATGGTTAATAAACTTACTATATACATCCAAGAGACCCCCAAGTGGTACATTAATGATACACCTATCATTATATAAGTCTCTTGGCCGAACCTTATATTTTTAGAAATTTAAAATCAATTAATAGTATAATATTTGTTTTAAAAACTCTTTTATGTCAATTTTGACACTATTCAATAGTTGATTTTTGTGACACTAATAACAGAATGATTACTTCGAAAAACGTTAATTAAATCACTCATAATATGTCATATTATCCTATAAAATTATTTTAATTCATTAAAAGTCTCAAATTATATTTATTTTGGTATTTATAATATAAATTAGTTTAAATTTTCACTATTATGGTAATTACTGTATCATCATTATGTCATAAATAAATTAAATTATGTAATCCCTAAAAATTATAAATAAAATACCATTATGTAGGAACACTTTCTATCTTTATAATTAATATTTATAGTTGAAAATAAAACAAATATTACCCTATGTAAAAATTGTTTTTCTAAAAGATATATGCTTGTGTCATTTTTGTATTCATTTTAACTTAATTAAAATAAAGTGTCCCTATCACTTACAAGTGGCTCCATGGGGTCCCAAAGTCAACCCAACGATGCCTATGGTCGAACATGTATCAACAAATAAGGTTATTACACGTTTTAGGATAATTTATTATTATTATAATATTATTTTTTAACCCTTATTTACAGGATTTACCCTTAACCATGGTAAATAAAATATTTACCGCAGTAATTATTCAAAATGTCTAAAAATAAAAGTTACCTATTTACTCAATTTGAACATCCTGATTAAAAATATGGAATCCATTTTTCCAAATTCAAAACACATAAGTGGCACAAATTAATTTCAAATTAATTCCCGTTGTTAAAACAAAAAGCGTGTTTTTAAGAGATAATAACTATCAACAGATTGACACTTGTTTATGTCCGGTTTATTTGTAAAATTATGTCCAATGACCAAAATTATATTAAATCGTAAAAATATATTCTAAATATACTTTGAAACAACTCAAATTCATAATTTATCACTATTAATTATTTTGATTAAAAAAGTTGTTTTTAATTAAAATTTAGTAATTTTCACTATTCATCAAAATATTAAAGTTATCCAAAAAGTACCAAAATTTCACCTTAGGGTAAATTAGACACTCTGAATCCAAAAATAAAGTCAATTTTGAAATATAAAATATATATAATTTCAAAAATTAGGTATTACTATTCGTAACGGCTTGTTTTATCGGTTGTGGTGTGTGTTAGAACTCGAACTTGCATACAACACACACTACTATATTATTCAAAGAGAAGCGAACCGTGGAAGCTTGGGGTGTTACATTGTAAATTTTTTTATGTCCCCATTCTAAAGAATAAATTTATTTAGTCAAATTTAATATATAAAAGTTTAAAATATTGGATTTAAAAAGGGTTCACTATTAAAGTTGGTAAAAGTGCATTTTTGAAAAATACTTCTTTTATATGAAAAAAAAATAATTTTTTCTTGCATTATGTCTAAGAAACTCATAATATGGATTCTAAAATTATATTGATTATATAAGGTTAAAAATTTAGTTAATACTATTCATAACCTCTTTTTAACGACTTTTTTGGTAAGTCGTGGTGCGCTTGAAATTGGTTTTATGTGTTGTGAAAGTTATTGAATTGTTTTGAAGAAGTACACACTATGAAGTCTTGGGGTGTTACATTATCCCCTCCTTCAATAAATTGTTTCCCCACAATTTGAAATTGTTTTCAAAAATAAAAGGTTGAAAATAGAAAATATCTTTGTGGGAAAACCCACATCGGAAATTGGGTTACTAAAATTTAGTCTTATATATGAGGAAAAGAGAAATGAAAGGGTCACCACCAAATTATGATCCCTATTAGGAGAACATTGGTTGAAATTATAGACATATAATTTGAGGAAAAACGTAAATATTTATAGGTAGTGATTGAGGTCATCAATCACAAACAAGTGTAAAATTGAGGTCCTTAAATTCATCAATCTATGATGATTTGAAATACCATCGGTTCAACAAAAAATAGGGTATTAGGATAACACATTTTTGGTTTTAGGATTCCTTAAATAAAGTATAAGAATTAATTTCTTAATAGAATAAGAAAATAAGAAAAATATATTCTTGACAAGTAGAGTTCCATCCTTTAACTAATTTCTACCACAAACTCATCTTTCACTCTAAAAGATAATAGAACGAAAAAAATATATTCTATTTATCCTATTCATATAGGGTTAAAAAACGAATTTATAATTCATCTAACAGATCTTTTAAAAAAACTACATTATTTAATCTCGGACATCACGTGAGTCAGTGGTAGGTGATACACCCTTGTCGCCCTTCGGTTGTGGGTTCAAGTCTCGCGTCCTTACCGGATGCGATGGGTTGCCACCCGACCTCCGAGTTGTCCTTTTATGGCAATCCAAAATAATCCAAACTAGAACTATCCAAAATACTTCAGTCCAAAATTTATAAAAAAGTTAAACACAATGAAAATCCTTTTTTTCCGCATAATAACATGTGAATACCTTCATCATGTATTCTTTTAAAACACGGCAACATCCTGAATTACCATAAAACTGTATTGATTACATTCATGATCCCTTATTCCTGAAATAATAATAGATATACTCCTTCAATCCAAAAATGTTTTAAAACCCAACAATGATAGAATATACTAATCATTAATCAGTTTCAAGGTAGTCAAGAATATCCAATATGATTTATCCAAAACAATAATGTATTATTCTAAAATCACTACCTCGGTATCAGAACCATATTATGGTTTGTCTTTCTCCCAACCATATATTTTCCAAAAATTTAACCTGATATTGAGTCACTTTTCTTTTTTCCACACAATCTCAAGTCCATAATGAAATAGTACAGCATTACAATCCTTATATACTCCATAATTTTTATAACAAGTACATTGTTGATAAACACTCAAATGACATAATTATCATAATAACTCTAATCATTCCTCTTCATCTATGGTAGTATCATAACTTGATTATTATCTAATAGAATCATTTGCGGCATAGTCTTATGACTGAGACATAGGTTTGCGTAGTGTCCAAACTCCTTGCAAATAAAGCAGTGTACATTTGAAACCATTTTCTTACCCTTGCAGTCACGTACTTTGTGCCCCTTCCCTCTACACTTATAACAAACTCCCATTCCTTTGAAGCAAGTTCCAGGGTGTTTCTTTCAACAGTTATCACATATGGGAAAATTCTTCTTTTCCCTCTTCCCTTTATCCATCTTTCTCTCTTCCATACTTTTATTCTATTTCTTCCCTTGAAAGTCATAGGACTCAGTAAAATCTTTACTTATCTTATCAACACATGATATTATTTCTTCATATGATGATAATACATGCGAGACTATTTCTCTTATAAATTCTGGATTAAGACCATGAAATATATGATCCTTCTTTCTCTTTGTATCATGTGCATTGCTGGAGTACTCATTCCTTCTACTGGGAGCCATTTCTAAACAATGGCATAAACTAGATCAGTTTATGAAACAAAATACATAATCCCATACTTATAAAACACTTAACATAAATTGAGCTATTTTTGGATATAATCCATTATCATAAGAATGTTTTGTTTGAAGAAGTATATACTCATAAACCCTTCAAAATGATTTGTAAAGAAAATGAGAGTTATCCTAAGCATATCCCCCGGGAGTGTCATAACCAAGAGTGCAACAATGCCCGTTGTCATGCACTAGTTCCCGTTCGAGTCTAGCTCAAAGCGGTGTTTTCGGGTTTTACCCCTAGGTACATCTTTCCAGAGCCGCCTCTACCTGCTCGTATCCAGACAGGGATGTATTTCTCGGAAAACTCACAAAATCTATACAATACCAAAATTCTAGGAAGTTCTTCTATACTAATCCTCAAAGATCATCTTAGGTCTACGTGCTCTAATCAGAGTTTATCTAAATCTAGCTTCCAAGGTTTGTACTAATCTTCCTCTGATACCAACTGTAACGCCCCGACCCCAGTTACCCAGAGTTGGTGCATTATTACATAACATTGGCATGATCACAAGAACGATCAAATCTCGAAAGACCGATTGGTTTAGTAGCCTTAGAAGCACTAGATATATTCATAAAGTCTTACATTACATCATAAAAATGAAAACTACAACAATATAGTCTCCATAGACCACACTCTTATCCCCTCATACTATCCCTACAGGTTATTCATAATTTAATTCTTCATATCTTGGGAAAAATAAAACATAGAAAAGGGGTGAGCTCAAATGCCCAGTAAGGATAACAATATAGTGGAAACTTTCATAAATAAGAATAAACATTTAAGGAAATGTATAACTAAAACAAAAGCCGTTTAAACTTGAACTTCAATATAGTATGACAAAAATAAAATTAAATAATGTCATTTACTTATTCACATGGATATTATACTAATCGAATAATCATATGCAATATCAATAACCACTTTCATAATGATGGAATGCATAATGCCAGACTATCATAACCACATAGCCAAGGCCTCGTGCCAAGACTACAAAGAAGATTTTTCCAAGGCCTTGTGCTAAAACACTAGTTTGTCTCATGAGACCTACCGATACATCGAGGAGCTATAGCGGGATCCACTCGTCACTTACTAAGTCCAATGAATTCCCATATGAAAAGGTTTAAACATAACATAAACATTCGTATTAAAACTAGCATACGAAATGTCAACACTTTCTCCATAAACCATGAATTGTATAAAAATAACACATCCACAGTAAAAAATATCACAAAACCTTCAATACAATACAAAAGTTTTGTATCATAATAAATCAACTTCAAATAAGCATAAAATCCATCAAAAGATGTTGACATAGATGAATTCAACACTATTTGAGAGGAATATCTCTTTTCTCGAAATCATTGAAAAGTCACACATTTATAAAGGAAGTAATTTAAAAGAGATTTTTGAATCAAAGTGTCCCATACCACTTTGAAACTTTTGAAAATAAATATCATTTCAAAACATTCATGTCCATATAAATAAATCCTTAAAATCATTTTGAAAACATGGACATTAATTAAAAGATTTAGAAAGATAAATCTTTAAAACATTTAAAATTATGATCTTGATAAAGAGTACCTTTCACAAACTCTTAAAATATTCATTTTAAAATCATTTAAAAGTCACATAATTATAAAATAAAACATTTACTTTGAAAATATTCTTATAATCTTTTAAGGGAAGCTTTGATGATTTTATAACGGCGGTAAATAGCCGCACCCACCGTATAAGTAAAAAAACATTCTTCTCTTAAAGTTGTCGAAAGGTTAAAAGTGCCTTGTTTGGAAAACGACAGAAATATTCCTTTAAAAACACATAAGGGTATAAATTACTTTAACTCATATTATTTTTAAATAGTAAAAATGTTTTTAAATACATTTCGAAGAAACATGGATGTGGATGATAAAGAAATCCCAGTAGATTATTACGTATAAACAACCTCGTATAATGAAGAGATTGCGAGACAAACCCTTACCTTGTACTTTTCTTGGTTGGGGTAGGTTAACCTCCTGTATAATGGTGAAATAATTGTTATTAAATTATACAAGAATCATATACATTAATATGATATCATATATGATCTTTTAGCATTGATTTGTTAATAATATCTTAGAATTATTGTCGTTTCAGGTGTTAACTTACTCATTTTCTTTTATATGTTTTGTTACGTAATCCATGTTTGTAATAGATAGGTTGTATATTAATCATATACAAAATGATATCAAGTCCTTAGATACTATTATTAACCATAAAATGAGAATTATACTTGAATGGATACGATGGAGAATGAATCTCATTGCGTTTGTGGAGACAGTAGTCCGTACGTATGCACGAGCGATAATATCATTCTTTTTATATTAAAATAATATATAATTTGATGTATATCATATATACATAATCATTATCATGTTATATTTATTATTTACATGAGTTACACATCATTATTATACCCATCCAAATAATAATATATTTAATAACAATTACACCACGACGTGGAGATGGTAAGCGGTACGTACGCACGTATGGTGACATGTTATTCAAAGGGTGGATAGAATAGTGAATATGGTTGTACCATATTTATAATAACATCATAGTATATATATTATACTGGAGTTATTATTTTATAATGGTAACAACAACGGAAGAATAAGTGGAAGAAGAAAGGAACTTGAAAAAGGGTGGTGAAATCATTACCTCTTCTTCGGGTTCTTCCTTTTGATTTGATCAAAAGGGCTCCATAGGTTGGCTTTTTGATCAAAATAAGGCCTCTAGGTTGTAGTTAGGGAAGTTGGGAGAGTATTTGGGCAGTGGTTGGCCGAACCAAAAGGCTTTGAAGGTTTGAAGAAATGAGAAGTAGAAGTGCCCTTTTATAAGAGGGGTGAGGGGCACCTTTGGAAAAGCTAGAAATATTAATTTATAATAAATTCATATTCGGTTTCTAATGGATCCAAAGTTTATTATTTATATTTTAAAGTAGGTATAGGTCGCAAACCACTCAATCAATAGAATTTATACAGTTTTGGGTTACTATATTAACCTTATCTTTAAGTATTAACTCTTAGTTAATTAGTTTCACTTTTGCAATGTCTCTTTGAATTTTTATATTATATGGTTAATAAACTTACTATATACATCCAAGAGGCCACCCAAGTGGTACATTAATGATACACCTATCATGATATAAGTCTATTTTCTGAACCTTATATTTTTAGAAATTTAATATCAATTAATAATATAATATTTGTTTTAAAAACTATTTTATGTCAATTTTGACACTATTCAATAGTTGATTTTTGTGAAACTAATAACAGAATGATTATTTAGAAAAAAGTTAATTAACTCAATACTCATATATCATATTATCATAGAAAATTATTTTAATTCATTAAAAGTATCAAATTATATTTATTTGGGTATTTATAATATCAATTATTTTAAATTTTCACTATTATGGTAATTAATGCATCATCATTGTGTCATAAGTAAATTAAATTATGTAATCTCTAAAAATTATAAATAAAATAACATTATGTAGGAAAAAGTTATATATTTCTAATTAATATTTATAGTCGAAAATAAAACATATATAACCTTATGTAAAAATTGTTTTTCTAAAAGATATATGCTTGTGTCATTTTTGTATTCATTTTAACTTAATTAAAATAAAGTGTCCCTATCACCTACAAGTGGCTCCATGGGGTCCAAAAATAGACCCAAAGATTACTATGGTCGAACATGTATCAACCAATAAGGTTAGGACAGATTTTAGGATAATTTAGTATTATTATAATATTTTTTTGACCCTTATTTACCAGATTTACCCTTAACCATGGTAAATAAAATATTTACCGCAGTAATTATTCAAAATGTCTAAAAATAAAAGTTATCTATTTACTCAATTTGAACATCCTGATTCCAAATATGGAATCCATTTTTCCAAATTCAAAACACATAAGTGGCCGAAATTAATTTAAAATTAATTCTCGTTGTTAAAACAAAAAAGCGTGTTTTTAAGAGATAATAACTATCAAAAGATTGACACTTGTTTATGTCCATTTTAATTGTAAAATTATGTCCAATGACCATAATTATATTAAATCATAAAAATATATTCTAAATATACTTTGAAACCACTCAAATTCATAATTTATCACTATTAATTATTTTGATTAAAAATGTTGTTTTTAATTAAAATTTAGTAATTTTCACTATTCATCAAAATATTAAAGTTATCCAAAAAGTACCAAAATTTCACCTTAGGGTAAATTAGACACTCTGAATCCAAAAATGAAGTCCATTTTGAAATATAAAATTTATATAATTTCAAAAATTAGTTATTAGTATTCATAACGGCTTGTTTTATCGGTTGTGGTGTGTGTTGGAACTCGAACTTGCGTACAACACACTCTACTGTATTATTCAAAGAGAAGCGTACCGTGGAAGCTTGGGGTGTTACATTGTAAATTTTTTTATGTACCCATTCTATAGAATAAATTTATTTAGTCAAATTTAATATATAAAAGTTTAAAATATTGGATTTAAAAAGGGTTCACTTTTAAAGTTGGTAAAAGTGCATTTTTGAAAAATACTTCTTTTATATGAAAAAAAAATAATTTATTCTTGCATTATGTATAAGAAACTCATAATATGGATTCTAAAATTATATTGATTATATAAGGTTCAAAATTTAGTTAATACTGTTCATAACCTCTTTTTAACGACTTTTATGGTAAGTCGTGGTGCGCTTGAAATTGGTTTTATGTGTTGTGCAAGTTATTGAATTGTTTTGAAGAAGTACACACTATGAAGTCTTGGGGTGTTACATTATCCCCTCCTTCAATAAATTGTGTCCCCACAATTTGAAATTGTTTTCAAAAATAAAATGTTGAAAATAGAAAATATCTTTGTGGGAAAACCCACATCGGAAATTGGGTTACTAAATTTTAGTCTTAATATGAGGAAAAAAGAAATGAAAGGGTCACCACCAAATTATGATCTCTATTAGCAGAAAAATGGTGGCAATTAGAGACATATAATTAGAGGAAAAACGTAAATATTTATAGGTAGTGATTGAGGTCATCAATCACAAACAAGTGTAAAATTGAAGTCCTTAAATTCATCAATCTATGATGATTTGAAATACCATCGGTTCAACAAAACATAGGGTATTAGGATAACACATTTTTGGTTTTAGGATTCCTTAAATAACGTATAAAAATTAATTTCTTAATAGAATAAGAGAATAAGAAAAATATATTCTTGACAAGTAGAGTTCCATCCTTTAACTAATTTCTACCACAAACTCATCTTTCACTCTAAAAGATAATAGAATGAAAAAAATATAATCTATTTATCCTATTTGTATAGGGTTAAAAAACGAATTTATAATTCATCTAACAGATCTTTTAAAAAAACTACATTATTTAATCCCAGACATCATGTGGGTAAGTGGTAGGTGATACACCCTTTTCGCCCATCGTTTGTGGGTTCAAGTCTCGCGGCCTTACCGGATGCGATGGGTTGCCGCCCGACCTCCAGGTTGTCCTTTTATGGCAATCCAAAATAATCCAAACTAGAACTATCCAAAATACTTCAGTCCAAAATTTATAATGAAGTTAAACACAATGAAAATCCTTTTTTCGCTTAATAACATGTGAATACCTTCATCATGTATTCTTTTAACACACTACATCATCCTGAATTACCATAAAACCGTATTGATTACATTCATGATCCCTTATTCCTGAAAGAATAATAGATATACTCCTTCAATCCAAAAATGTTTTAAAACCCAACAATGATAGAATATACAAATCATTAATCAGTTTCAAGGTAGTCAAGAATATCCAATATGATTTATCCAAAACAATAATGTATTATTCTAAAATCACTACCTCGGTATGAGAACCATATTATGGTTTATCTTTCTCTCAACCATATATTTTCCAAAAAGATAACCTGATATTGAGTCACTTTTCTTTGTTCCACACAATCTCAAGTCCATAATGAAATAGTACTGCATTACAATCCTTATATACTCTATAATTATTATAACAAGTACATTGTTGATTCAACACTCAAATGACAATATCAACATAAGAACTCTAATCATTCCGCTTCATCTGTGGTAGTATCATAACTTGATTATTATCTAATAGCATCATTTGCGGCATAGTCTGATGACTGAGACATAGGTTCGCGTAGTGTCCAAACTCCTTGCAAATGAAGCATTGTACATTTGAAACCATTTTCTTACCCTTGCAGTCACGTACTTTGTGCCCCTTCCCTCCACACTTATAACAAACTCCCATTCCTTTCAGGCAAGTTCCAGGGTGTTTCTTTCCACAGTTATCACATATGGGAAAATTCTTCTTTTACCTCTTCCCTTTATCCATATTTCTCTCTTCCATCCTTTTCTTCTCTTTCTTCCCTTCAAATCCATAGGAATCAGTAAAATCTTTACTTATCTTATCAACACATGATATTATTTCTTCATATGATGATAATACATGCGAGACTATTTCTCATATAAATTCTGGTTTAAGACCATGAAATATATGATCCGTCTTTCTCTTTGTATCATGTTCATTGCTGGAGTACTCATTCCTTCTACTGGGAGCCATTTATAAACAATGGCATAAACTAGATCAGTTTATGAATCAAAATACATAATCCCATACTTATAAAACACTTAACATAAATTGAACTATTTATGGATATAATCCATTGTCATAATAATGTTTTCTTTGAGGAAGTATATACTCATAAACCCTTCGTAATTATTTTTAAAGAAAATGAGAGTTATCCTAAGCATATCCCCCGGGAGTGTCGTAACCAAGAGTGCAGCAAGGCCCGTTGTCGTGCACCAGTTCCCATTCGAGTCTAGCTCAAAGCGGTGTTTTCAGGTTTTACCCCTACGTACATCTGTGCCAAAGCTACCACTACCTACTTGTATCCAGACAGGGATGTATTTCTCGGAAAACTCACAAAATCTCTACAATACCAAAATTCTAGGAAGTTCTTCTATACTAATCCTCAAAGTTCATCTTAGGTCTACGTGCTCTAATCAGAGTTTATCTAAATCTAGCTTCCAAGGTTTGTACTAAACTTCCTCTGATACCAACTGTAACGCCCCGACCCCAGTTACCCAGAGTCGGTGCATTATTACATAACATTGGCAGGATCACAAGAAAAATCAAATCTCAAAAGACCGATTGGTTTAGTAGCCTTGGAAGCACTAGATATATTCATAAAGTCTTACATTACATCATAAAAATGAAAACTACAACAATATAGTCTCCATAGACCACACTCTTATCCCCTCATACTGTCCCTACAGGTCATTCATAATTTACTTCTTCATATCCTGGGAAAAATAAAACATATAAAAGGGGTGAGATCAATTGCCCAGTAAGGATAACAATATAGCGGAAACTTCCATAAATAAGAATAAACATTTAAGGTAATGTATAAATAAAACAAAAGCCTTTTAAACATGAACTTCAACATAGTATGAAAAAAATAAAATGAAATAATTCCATTTACTTATTCACATGGATATTCTACTAATCTAATAATCACATGCAATATCAATAACCACTTTCATAATGATGGAATGTATAATGCCAGACTATCATAACCACATAGCCAAGGCCTCGTGCCAAGACTACAAATAAGATTTTGCCAAGGCCTTGTGCCAAGACACTAGTTTGTCTCATGAGACCTACCGATTCATAGAGGATCTAAAGCGGGCTCCACCCATCACTTACTAAGCCCAATGCATTCCCATATGAAAAGGTTTAAACATAACATAAACATTCGTATTAAAACTAGCATACGAAATGTCAACATGTTCTCCATAAACAATGAATGGTATAAAAATAACACATCCATAGTAAAACATATCACAAAACCTTTAATACAATACAAAAGTTTTGTATCATAATAATTCAACTTCAAATAAGCATAAAATCCATCAAAGGATGTTGACATAGATGAAATCAACACTATTTGAGAGGAATATCTCTTTTCTCGAAATCATTGAAAAGTCACACATTTATAAAGAAGTAATTTAAAGAAGATTTTTGAATCAAAGTGTCCCATACCACATTGAAACTTTTCAAAAGAAATATCATTTCAAAACATTCATGTCCATATAAATTAATCCTTAAAATAATTTTGAAAACATGGACATTAATTAAAAGGTTTAGAAAAATAAATCTTTAAAACATTTAAAATTATGATCTTGATAAAGAGTACCTTTCACAAATTCTTAAAATATTCATTTTGAAATCATTTAAAAGTCACATAATTATAAAATAAAACATTTACTTTGAAAACATTATTATAATCTTGTAAGGGAAGCTTTAACAATTTTATAACGGTGGTAAATAGCCGTACCCGCCGTATAAGTTAAAAAAAACATTGTTCCCTTAAATTTGTCGAAAGGTTAAAAGTGCCTTATTTGGAAAACGACAGAAATATTACTTAAAAACACATAAGGGTATAAATGACTTTAACTCATATTCTTTTTCAAGAGTAAAAATGTTTTGAAATACATTTCGAAGAAACATTAATGTGGATGATAAAGAAATCCCAGTAGATTATTACGTATAAACAACCTCAGATAATGAAGAGATTGCGAAACAAACCCTTACCTTGTAATTTTCCTTGGTTGGGGTAGGTTAACCTCCTGTATAATGGTTAAATAATTGTTAGTAAATTATAAAATAATCATATACATTAATATGATATCATATATGATCTTTTAGCATTGATTTGTTAATAATATCTTAGAATTATTGTCGTTTCGGGTGTTAACTTACTCGTTTTCTTTTATATGTTTTGTTACGTAAGACATGTTTGTAATATATAGGTTTTATATTAATAATATCCAGAATTATATCAAGTCTTTATATACTATTATTAATCATAAAATGAGAATTATACTTGAATGGATATGATGGAGAATGAATCTCATTGCGTTTGTGGAGACGGTAGTCCGTACGTATGCACGAGCGATAATATCATTCTTTTGATATTAAAATAATATATAATTGGATGGTATATCATATATACAGAATCATTATCATGTTATATTTATTATTTACATGAGTTACACATCATTATTATACCCATCCAAATAATAATATATTGAATAACAATTACACCACGACGTGGAGACGGTAAGCCTTACGTACGCACGTATGGTGACATGTTATTCAAAGGGTGGATAGAATAGTGAATATGGTTGTACCATATTTATAATAACGTCATAGTATATATATGATACAGGAGTTATTATTTTAGAATGGTAACAACAAAGGAAGAAGAAGTGGAAGAAGAAAGGAACTTGAAAAAGGGTGGTGAAGTCATTACCTCTTCTTCGGGTTCTTCCTTTTGATTTGATCAAAAGGGCTCTATAGGTTGGCTTTCTGATCAAAATAAGGCCTCTATGTTGTATTTAGGGAAGTTGGGAGAGTATTTGGGCAGAGGTTGGCCGAACCAAAAGGCTATGATGGTGTGAAGAAATGAGAAGGAGAAGTTCCCTTTTATAAGAGGGGTGAGGGGCACCTTTGGAAAAGCTAGAAATATTAATTTATAATAAATTAATATTCGGTTTTTCATGGCTCCAAAGTTGATTATTTATATTTTTAAGGTGGTTATAGGTCGAAAACCACTCAAAAAATAGAATTTAGACAGGTTTGGGTTACTATATTAACCTTATCTTTAAGTATTAACTCTTAGTTAATTAGTTTCACTTTTACAATGTCTCTTTGTATTTTTATATTATATGGTTAACAAACTTACTATATACATCCAAGAGACCCCCAAGTGGTACATTAATGATACACCTATCATAATATATGTATCTTGGCCAAAAATTAGATTTTTAGAAATTTAATATCAATTAATAATATAATATTTTTTTAAAAAACTCTTTTACGTCAATTTTGACACTATTCAATAGTTGATTTTTGTGAAACTAAAAAAAGAATGATTACTTAAAAACAGTTAATTAAATCAATACTAATATGTCATATTATCCTAAAAAATTATTTTAATTCATTAAAAGTCTCAAATTATATTTATTTTGGTATTTATAATATCAATTATTTTAAATTTTCACTGTTATGGAATTTACTACATCATCATTGTGTCATAAGTAAATTAAATTATATAATCTCTAAAAATTATAAATAAAATACCATTATGTAGGAAAACGTTCTATATTTCTAATGAATATTTATTGTCGAAAATACAACATATATAACCCTATGTAAAAATTGTTTTTCTAAAAGATATATGCTTGTGTCATTTTTGTATTCATTTTAACTTAATTAAAATAAAGTGTCCCTATCACCTACAAGTGGCTCCAAGGGGTCCCAAAATCGACCCAAATATGCCTATGGCCGAACATGTATCATCCAATAAGGTTATAACACGTTTTAGGATAATTTATTATTATTATAATATTATTTGTTAACCCTTATTTACCGGATTTACCCTTAACCATGGTAAATAAAATATTTACCGCAGTAATTATTCAAAATGTCTAAAAATAAAAGTTACCTATTTTCTCAATTTAAACATCCCGATTCCAAATATGGAATCCATTTTTCCAAATTCAAAACACATAATTGGAAGAAATTAATTTAAAATTAATTCCCGTTGTTAAAATAAAAAAGCGTGTTTTTAAGAGATAATAACTATCAAAAGATTGACACTTGTTTATGTCCAGTTTAATTGTAAAATTATGTCCAATGACCAAAATTATATTAAATCGTAAAAATATTTTCTAAATATACTTTGAAACCACTCAAATTCATAATTTATCACTATTAATAATTTTGATTAAAAAAGTAGTTTTTAATTAAAATTTAGTAATTTTCACTATTCATCAAAATATTAAAGTTATCCAAAAAGTACCAAAATTTCACCTTATGGTAAATTAGACACTCTGAATCCAAAAATGACTTCCATTTTGAAATATAATATATATATAATTTCAAAAATTATGTATTACTATTCATAACGGCTTGTTTTATCGGTTGTGGTGTGTGTTAGAACTCGAAGTTGCGTACAACACACACTACTATATTATTCAAAGAGAAGCGTACCGTGGAAGCTTGGGGTGTTACATTGTAAATTTTTTTATGTCCCTATTCTAATGAATAAATTTATTTAGTCAAATTTAATATATAAAAGTTTAAAATATTGGATTTAAAAAGGGTTCACTATTAAAGTTGGTAAAAGTGCATTTTTGAAAAATACTTGTTTTATCTAAAAAAAAGAATTTGTTCTTACATTATGTCTAATAAACTCATAATATGGATTCTAAAATTATAAGGATTATATATGGTTCAAAATTTAGTTAAAAGTATTCATAACCTCTTTTGAACGACTTTTTTTGTAAGTCATGGTGCGCTTGAAATTGGTGTTACGTGTTGTGCAAGTTATTGAATTGTTTTGAAGAAGTACACACTATGAAGTCTTGGGGTGTTACACATTGTATTTGAGGGAATGGACAGAACTAACTAAAATATGATTATATATGTTTATAAAATGTTTTTACATTTATCCAAAAAAAATTAGAGGCTTAAAATGTGAATGAATCTAATTTTAAGTATAAATACTCTAATATTCTTTAAAAGGACAATTTTCCGCCTTTTAAGGGTAAACCCTATTTAAATATAGTTTTTGTCACTTTTATTTGTTCTATTTGACAAAATAGAATTCTTCTTTATAATCGCGACATAAAAATTTACTTTGGGTAAAATTTTGGCATTTTTGTGATAAAGTTCATTTTTTTATAAATAGTGAAAAATATTGTATTTTAATTCAAAAATTATTTTTAATCTAATTTTATTTATATGGTTAGTTTATCTTTTTAATTGGTTTTAAAAGTGTAATTATATTATATTTTTACTAATTAATCCAATGGTTATCATTGTAACTAATTTCACTTTGAAGTTGGACATAAATAGGTATCAATATTTTGATAGTTATTGTTTCATAAAAACATGCTATTTGTTTTTACAAGAGGAATTAATTTTAAATTAATTAATACAAATTCTATGTTTTTAATTTGTTAAAATAGATATAATATTTGAATTTGTAGTATCAAATTTATCATAGGATGAATTTTTTGTATTTTTCTGAAAAACATCAATTTTTTATGAATAGTGAAACCACTTTGTAGTAGTTAAAAAACTGAATTTTCATTTAAATGAAATTTTACTACTTTTTTTAATTGAATTTAGAAAATCCAATATACATGGTTGTTGTTATTAATAATTAAAATTTGTTTCAATACGATGAAAATATTTTTTGGTGAATAGTAACTTTTGACTTTTATTTACCGCAGTTAAAGGTAAATAGGGTAATACAAGTTAAAAAGAATATTATAATCATAAAACATTACCTTAACACTTTTCCTATACTTATTGGTTGAGTCATTTACTACCCTGATCATCTTTGGGTCGATTTTGGGACCCCCATGGAGCCACTTATGAATGATAATGACACTTTATTTTAATTAACTTAAAGTAATGGCAAAAATGACATAAACCAAAATCTAATTATAAATTAATTTTTACATGGGGTTTTATAAGTAATATTTTCGAATATAAATATTCGTTGTAATGATAAAAAATATTTCTTACATCATGTTATTTTTTTATAATTTTTAGACATCAAATAAATTAAATTTTTTATGACACAATAATGATGTAGTATTTACCTCATTAATAAATGATTTAAATAAATAAGATTATAAATAATAAAACAATATCCAAAACCTATCCAATTATTATTGGATGATTTTATTTCGACCATGAGTCATCTTATCTTAAAATTTAATTAGTTTTTTACCTTTATAAACCTAATATAATTTCATAATAAAATAATATTTTCACACTTTCCTAAAGAGCACCTCCACTCCCTTATAAAAAGGCCCCATTTCTATCTCATTCCTCACACCTATAAAGCCCCTTGGATCGTCCAAACCCTGCTCAAATAAGCTCTAAAGATCCCTATCTTCCACCTAGAAGCCTTATCATAGGTAGAAGTCACTTCAAGAAGTCCTTTAGGTTCAAACCAAAAGGACTTACCCAAATTAAAGGTAATGGTTTCTATTAACTTCTATTATTTTATTTTACTTCTCCAATCCCTATACTCATTTTATTTATTTATTTTTTTTAAAAACTAGTGTCTTCATTATACTAGGATGTTTTTATGAGAGGTATTATAACTACACTTAAACATACCTCTATCTAATGGGTTAAGAACATATTGTTTCTTTTGATAGAAAACTAACACCTCACGAAACGATGATTGTTAAAATATCTCCAACCTCATCTCATGGTGGCCATTATGATGGAACTATATTTATATATGATATATATTATGTTTTTTTCTATATGGTTCGAAAATTATTATTTAAAAACATACCTTTATGATTTCCAATATGTATCAAGACGATAATTGTATTTGAGGAAGTGTGGACTACCGCCCCCTCAATGAAATATGATTTGTTCATGACATACATAGAACATATAAAGGATGGAGTTACTAAAATAATGTAGAATTTATATAATAATATATTATAATATAATTATAATATATCTATGTATCATTAAGTTTTCATTAATTTAAAGATAATATATATATGAAAGTAGTGTTCATGCATACGTACGGCTTACAGTATCCATGAACAGTGCGTTACATTTCATAACTCAAAATGATATGGAATATTATAAATACATATACACTAGATATATATGATATATATGATATCTAAATCATAAATATAATTCTGGAGATAATGTAATTTTGACCACATGAACAACTTGTAATTATAAGAAGTTCATTTTTTAATCAAGTGCCAAATATCGACAAAATGACCATTATTAACTTAAATGATTAAATAATGTTTATAACATGGTAATATGTGATATAAAAGGAATAATAAACTTGAAATAGGTTCTTAATAATGTATAAATTAACTTTATCTTATTATTTAGGATATTAAAGAAAGAACGGGTCAAGTCAAGACATGTGTTAAGGGGTTTCTTATCTCACTTTTAATTTTGTGAGATTTCCATCGTTTTCCACATGTTTACTGTATGTGAGGTATTGTGTACTTCAATTTGATATATATTATCATGATTCTATTAATATTCATGGTATTTTTTGATTCATTTGGTGGTTATTACCTTTTGGTCATATGACTCAATTGAGTACAACGTGGTAATGGATTTTCATCTCACTTTTTATTCCCGTGAGATTCATGCTATAATTTCGACTATTTACTTTTTTGTGGTGGATATACTGACCATGATTCTATTATCTGTGTAATATACTCTAATTTATCAGTATTTACATCTTCATTTTATGATCCTTCTTTCATGGGGTGTATGTTTCAAAGGTTACCAAATCGGTAAGGGAACATTTCACCCACATCTTTTTAAAAGACTTTTTTTTGTTATGTCTTTTAATTTACATCTTCTTATGTTGGGATATGTTCATATATATCCTTATTTCCATAACATTTATGTCCAAGTGATGAGATACCATTTTTCTTTCTCATCAACTCATTTTCTTAATTTTAATGTGACACTGTTAGGCTGTCGAATTTTTGAAAGGGAACTTCTTAACCCAATTTCAATTCTTTGGGATAAAAATAAACATGTTGACTATGTTGCAATATGAAAATGTGTTAATGAACTATGATTGTTTTACACTAAATATCCAATAATATTGAGTGTATTTATATTTTTCACACATAATTATGTAATTGATTTATCCTTAATCTAAGGATACCATCTTTATAAGGGATTTTATATCAATTTACATTATATTGAGATTTAATTGTTGTTATGCGCCAATTCACTTTTATATGGTGTATATACTTTCCTTTGGCATTTTATATCATGTATACCATTATTCTCATAATATTATAACACTTTTATTAAATTTTATTCCGCAATTAATTGCGTTCAAGCATCTCTCATTTGGTTAGAAACTCTTTAACTAAAATATTGTTTTAAAGATTTATTCTTCTAAATATTTCTCATTAATGTCTATGTTTTCAAAGGTTTTTTTGGATTTATTTATATGGAAATTAATGTTATAAAATGTTAAATCCTTTAAAATATTCAAAGTGGTATGGGAAACTTTGATTCAAAAATATCTTTATTAAATGTTTTATATGGTTTTTTAAAATGGTGTGATAAAGCATTGATTATGTCAATATCTTGAAATGATCTATTGTAATTAAAATGTGGAAATGTTATTTTATTTTATGTTTTTTTGTGTTATGAATATTTTATGGTTCTTAGGAATTGTTTACATATATGGGTGGTTTTGTAATAAACCTGGGGTGGGTGAGCCTGAGATAGCTCTCCAATGCATTGGGTAACATGACGGAGGTTAACGTGAATGTTTCACCTGAGATATTTTAGGAATATACTATGATCGGTATTCTAAAAGTAACTCCCTACGTATCTGTGATAGCTACAATTTATGTATAATATGGATTTCATAAGTTTCTTTTATGATTTATGATTTCTATGTGTTATTCATAAATCTTAGGATTTCATGAGGTATTATTGAAAATTATGGTTTCCTTGATTTGTGTTTAGTAATGGGTTAATGTTTCATTTCTTTATTTTATAACCCTTACTGAGATTTTTATGCTCATTCCATGTTTTTGAAATGTTTTCCACCGGACATAATGATTAATAGGGTCATGTATGGGATCAAGGAAACGTTGTGTTTTTTAAAACTCAGAACTAGACATGTTTCATTATAACAATTTTTATTTTATGAAAAAAATGAATACTGAGTAGTAGTGTCTACGTGTAAATTTTCAAGTTGATATGTAAATGTTATGACCTAACACTCTAATACTATAATCCTTAAAAGATCTTCAATGTGAATTATTCATTTAATTTAGGATTATGTAGTGTTTTAAGGTCAAGTCCTTATAAGTAGAATGAACTATTAAAAAAACTGTCAAACAATGTTTTATAGCTTCATCAGCTTAAATTTATGTATAAAGGGATTTATTTTGTTCAAAAATATGCTACCACAAATTTCAGCACTTTTCAGAAATAAATTTTCATTTTAGGTATTTAGCTATATTTAAATTAGTTTCATAGGTATTTTAAATGATAAAGAAAAAAATATAGATCTAACACCCAAAACATGCAGAAAAATTACACTCCTAACAAGTTATAAAGGTAGGGTAAATTCACCACACTTAATTCAAAATTAGAAAAAATATATACAATAAATAACCATAAAAGAAGTATGCACCAAAGTTTAATAAAAAAATATTTAATAGACAATGAAAAACAATACACCCATAATAATGAAGCTTTACTCACAATAATCCATACAAATTATCCCCTTATTATTTGAGTATGTTTCACTGGTAAGCCAGCTGAAGTATATAAAAAATTAAAATATGAACAAGAGGTTTCATAATTTAAAGGTTATGTAAGATAAAAACCAAGAGAAAAAATTATTGGAAGCTTAATCCAAGAGGATCAAATTAAAAGCCCTTCTTGAGAATGAAAATAATTTGAATTCCTTTATAAGATAATGAAATTGTTTCCCAATTGGTGCTTTTAAAATTATGAAAACCCTACCTAGATCATAAAAGAACAAGGGAATCCAATGAATTAACAAAATAATATTTATTATAATTCAAAACTAAGAAAACAACATAACAGCCATAAGTTTCCTCCCATGCAGTGCTAAATTTATCGTCTTTAGCAACACACATTGATTTCATAATCATCAAACAAATAGATGATATCAAAATACTTTGGTTTCCCCTCAAAGTATTTCTCTATTATATATCCATTTTCTATGAAATTTACATGGTTATTTCCCATCAACTAAACAAATCCACTAACTAGAACTCTAAGTATAGTGAAATTTCTAGACCACTTGGGTTCGAGCTTCCAAGGAAAAAAATCTATGTCTTAAATCGTTGATAATAAACTTTTTTACAACCTTAAAATATCTATTTTGGACGAAATAATCATAAAAACCATGAGTTATTTACTTATAAGTTATACCATTATCATAGGACTCTCTCTTAATCCCATGATCAGTTTATCTTCATTTGGTAAAAATTTCATGTCTTAACAACCCAAGATTATCTCCTAAGCATCGCCGGTTTATATAGGAACGAGTTCTTCTCATTTGACCAATATTTGAGATTCAAAAACCCGCATCAGAATCAGTTGAACTTGGAAGTCCATTGGAATTGAACTTGTTTCCTCTGTTCATCATTAACATGGATTTGACATTGTTGGATATCAATTTTGGCCATTACTATTTTTTACTCTCTATATCCAATGGATTGGTGGATGACTAGATCTTGTTCAATAGATTCAGAGTTCGTCATCTCTAGCAAATCCCTCATTCAATTCCCCTAAAAGTCTTATCCTCTATGAAATATTTTCTTCTCATTAGATAAAGACCAAGATATAAAAATACATATTTATCCTTATGATTAGTCGGCAATTGTCTTATGAGATAGAGGATCAGTGGATTTGGCTAATGGATATGAAATCATCTTCATCAAATGAGTATGGTTCGACCCCCTCTTTACTTTTATTAACAAAATAAAATAGTTGGTACACATTATCTTCATGCATAAGATAATTATCTTACACCAATATTATTATGTGAGATTATTTATCTGACTTGGATGGTTTTTAAGTTTTTATTATGGAATATTTTAAAATATATTATGTATAGTAAAGGTCAAATACAAGAGAAAAGTGGAAATTTATCTTACCGGGCACCGGCCTTTGAAGTTTAACTTTCAATAACTCTATTATTCCCCATCTTCATAATTATGTTACGCCAAACACAACTAATTCAGATATATTTACATCTATCACTATAAATAAATAAAAATAAACATTTAATGTATTTATTATTAACATGAATAAATTTTTTAATAAATTAAAAATACATGTTAAAATTTAAATTTTCAAAAAAAAATTAGTATTTGAGAATTATATTAAAATAAATCATTAATTAAATATTTATAAAAACAGAACTAAAAAATTAAAAATTAATGAAAATAAAGAATAATAAAATTAAAATTACAAATTAAAATGAAGTGACATAATAAAAAAACAAAAATTGAAAGAAAAAAAATTAATAAATAATGCATAAAAACAAACAATTTAATAAATAAGTTATAATTTTAATAGTTATATAACCAAATGAACACAAAAATATAAATAAATAATAAAAGAAACAAATTATAGTTAAATAGATGGTTTTAAAATAAAAAAATAGATATGGAAAACATGTGAATATAATTCCACATCATTGTGCATGACCTTTTCTTATTTTACAGGATGATAGATTATGTTTCATGTTTATGAACCTTGTTTTTCTGATGTTCTCGTATTTTTATTTTTATAGTAATATCTTTAATAAGTCTCTGATGGGGTGGTTTCCATGTATTCCCATATGGTTTCCTTCTAGGGATTTGGTTTAAATTCTGGAGGATGATACATTTTTCAATGGTATATTATGTAAGGGCCAAATTTTTTTGGATACCTTCCTTTGACTTTTTAAGTGTTTGGAGATGATTGGGTGGATTAAGTAATGGTATAACTTTTGATCAGATGAAATTACAGTTGGAAGAGAGTGGTTGTAGTGTAGTTTTTTCGGCGGTTTTGTGGTGTGGTTTTAGATATCGGCCTTTAGGTTTAGTTGTAGTCATTTTAGTATAGAAATATTTCTCATATTTTTAAGTTTTTTATGACATGTTTTGGTATCTTTATTGATCCAGGTAGTTATATCATGGGTATAGATTATTACATGGAGCTCAGGGGGTCAGGCTCTTCTCTTCCTCCTAGAGGGTGGTTGTAGTGTGGGATTGGGGATGTTTCATGGTTTTATACTAGGTATGTAAGATCTAGGTGTGATATATGGGGATTGAAGTGTGAATTCAATATGGTGGGTTTGTATTCATACCTTTATATAATTTCATTACTTTCTAAATCTTTATTTTGGAGTAAAAACTAGGGGTTATGGTGTGATCAATGAGGTAGCGTTGTGGTGTTGTTAAGATATAAACAATATAAATTTTTTTCTAAAATCAAAATATTCTTATTTTCTACCTTATCAATTGATCTCTTGGTGACCCGAGTACGAACATTAGAGACCACTATTCTTATTTAACTTCTATTTAGAACTCTTCTCTATGGATAGTTATGTAGTGATCCAAGAAAAGTTTCTTCATATTTGATGATTCTATTATTTACCTTTCTCTCTCAAAAAGATATGGTTGTTTTTCTTCTTAAACTTTCATGGAATTTCCATTGATTATTGATTTTTTATCCATGGTAGGATTTATTTAGGGATCATGGGTTCCTTGAGGGGGAGGTGTCTCAAAGATATTAACTTATTCTTTGGTTCAAGCTTAGAGAATGTTTAATGCTTCATGTTGAGGTGGAGGATCCATTACCTTTCTTTTGTAATATGAAGGTGTGAAACTGTCATGATGTAGTTTCTTTGGGTAATAATATAGTTAACCAAATAGAAGATAATAGCTATAATTATGAATGAATTGGGAGGGTATTATTATCCTATGTGGTGATGATGTTTTAATGATTCTTCCTGATATTTCCTAGATATTTTATATCTATTTTATATGATTATTATTGTTTCTTAAATGGTTCCTATTCATAAAATTTTGTAAATAATGTGAAACTATTAAATATAAAGTAATTAATGAAAGATTAATGTGAATTTAATTACAATTATTCCTTGAATATAAATGAATATAAAGGTATTAATGGTTCTAGGGAGAGAAGAGGCACCTTGCATGGGTGATTAATAAAAAATTATTTTGATTTATAATTACTCAGAACCCAAATAGAGTATATTTTAGGTTAAATTTATGATTAATTCATATATAATCACAAGAAATGAATACTAGGTCAAAGGATCTTTTATCATAGATGATATTGATCTTCCAAAAAACCTTTTATGGATTACCTTTTTTGACCCATAAAGATCCAAGTGTATAATCCCTCTATCGGTAATCCACACATATTCCTTTGATCTCAGGGAAATTCCAAATATTTTTAGGGTACTATAGTAGTGAATCAATTGTGTTGCGTTGTCTTTTTTTATCGCATATAGATACTTCAATATTGAATAAATGTCTTTAATTCTTATTGTTCTTGAGAGGAATATAGTAGGAGTAATTGAGGGAGAATTTAATTATTTTAAACAATTATCAAATCTCAGTTAACACGAAATAGTGTACAAAACAATATATTTATAAAGATAGGGTTTAGATGAAAATATTATATATGTGTTAACGGAACCTTAGATAATATAGTAATCACTATTAAACCTCATTCCATATATTATTATTATTATTATTATTATTATTATTATAGGACGTGCATTAACTTGTGCAATGATAAAAATTATTTACTAGCTTGTAAATAAATATTCATCATTGGACATGATATTGTTCTACTCCAATTCCTCAACATTTATTGAATAACCAAATAAATATTTAACTATATATTTTATTCATCAATAAATAAATATTTTATTCAAAATTCGATGAATACATGTTTTTCAAATATTCATGTATTCTAATAAATAAATTATTTATTAACTTTCAAATATTAGAAAGGAATAAAACATGAATAAAATTATTCCCTGATCTTAAGAATAATATTTATTCCATTAATTAAATTCAAAGTGGATTTAATCAGTATCAACAGAAACACATAGAATGTGACCCTCTAGGATTTTTTTCTCATTCACATAAAGTATGCCTTCCTAAATTTTAAGATTATTTTCTATCAATGGTTCAAGGAACCTATGAAAAATAACTTAATGTCACAAAGTCAAACACCACATATGAACACTCACTTTGTAATATAATCTCACTATCTCAATATCTTATTCAATAGGTTTCCCAACCGTATTATCAACATATATGCCTGATATATATTTCTTTAACTCAATAAAATAATCACTTCATTGAACCATGGGCATAAAATTTAATGTGATTATTTTATTTCAATCAATGGGATAGAATATAAACTTTTATAATGATTAAAGGGATAAATCCTTCCTCATATCATCCATTAATAACATGTCCTTTATGATGCACCCTATGTTATATACTTCATGTAGACATATGGAATCACGGTTCTGGTTAATAAATCAATTTACATGAGTAATAACCTGAATCAATGAAAATATAAAAATCTAAGTTCCATTACACACACTCGCATATAAGAATATCTGATGACACTAAAACATACAAAAATAATACATGTGGGTTTGTTCTCGTAATATCATGCCTTTCAGATTACCAAGTGTGACATTCAGAAGTATAATCCCCATCCACTTATGGTTACTCACTCCTGATAGTCTACATACTATGTTCCCTATCATATTAGGTTATCTAATCATAGAACTATATTTAATAATTTTTTCATGACACTTCAAGGTTCTCATTATAGTGGGAAACAGTTATGACCATATTAATTCTATAGATACCCTAGGACATTATTATATTAATTTAATGTAAAAAAATTAACAATATGTAATAAGATATTTAATTAATATCCAATTGTCTGAAAATACATGTAATCAAAGTATAATTAATTGGTTATAGAACACCTACTCCAACAAACTACCACTTTCCCTAGAGATAAGTGCATATGACTTTCATTATGTTGAACCTCACATGATAATCATATTTCTTCTCATAGAAACTTTATCTCTCATAGAATAATTCCTCATTAGATGGTACTTATAAAGAATATGCTTCATCCATTAATGTAACCTTGGATCCTTTTTAAGAGATACCAATGTAGTTTAATCATAATAAAGTGTGATAGGATCATTACTTATAGGTAACACATCAAACTGTTTAATGAACATTTGTGTTCATACTATGTCATTATTTACCTCAGAAGGCCACAATATTCTCAGAGTATGTTGTAGAATATATGACTATAGAAAAATTTGATCTCTTCCAACTCGTAATACCTCCATTCAAAGTGATGATGTATCTTATACGTGATTTCAGATCTCTATGATCTGTTTCGAAACTAGAATTAGCATATCCTCTGTGACTAGTTCCTCATATCCTCCATAGACAGGGAGCATATAACTAGTACACATTAGATACTTAAGGATAGTCTTAAATTCCATCCAATTTTGGTCACCTGGGTCAGCTTTGTATCTTCTTACCATACTTTAGGGGTAAGTTACATCTAGCCAATTACATAGTATAACATATAATACTTATCCAATCACGTATGCGTATGGAATCCTTTCTATTATTTGTATTCCTTTATGTTTCTTAGGACACATTTTCATAAAAAGATGAATTCCATGTGACATTAGAAACAATCCTTAATTGGATTATTCTATTCTAATCACTTGAGTATATTTTCAATATGCATACCTTGACATAGGTTGATAAGTCTTTTAGATCTATCACGATGGATCTAGATTTCAAGAATATATGTATCCTCACCTAGGTCCTTAATGGATAAATATTAATTAATTTCCCATTAATATAATGTAAGACTGGTGTCTTATTTTCAAAATTAATATGAAATCGATATAAACTATTATAAAAACTATAGCACTCTCATTAAACTGCTTATAGACACAATGATCATATTCACTCTTTATAAAAACAAATTTCATTATGGACTCATCAAAATAGGTTTTCTATGACCTAGATGTTTGATTTAATAAATAAATGGATATTTATAGTTTTTAAACTCTTTTGGAATCCATTGGAGTCACAAACCCTCTAGGTTGGGTCTTATAGAAATATTTTTGGAAGGTTACTATTTAAGAAGGTTGTTTTTAAATCCATTTTCCAAATCTCACAGTCATGTAAGGTCGCAATGGAAAGTATAACTCTGATATATTTCATCATAGAAACTTTTTAAAGGTTTTATCATAGAAAATTACATGATATTGTATAAAACCTTTTGAAACCAGTCATGCCTTATTGGTATGGACTTGTTCATCCATTTCAAATTTCTTCTAGAATTACCATTTGTAACTAAGAGGATTTATAATCACTAGATGATCTACCAAAATCCAAACATGCTTTTAGTATATGGAATCCATTTTATAATTCATATATTCATTCAAATTTTCATAACAAATTCCAATTACTACTTCATTATAGGATAAAGGATCATTGTTTTCAACTAATAACGAGTCACCAAAATTAGTGACTAGACAATTACACCATTATTTTTTTTGTAAACTTTCTTATACATCTATGTAGTACTTATGTATCTAGAACATCTTCTTACACATGGATTATTGTAATTTTTTCATGTTCCAACTCTTATATACATTGATTCACAACTTCATTGAAATCTATCACACTCCCAATATCTCTTATAGAGATGTTATTCCTCCCAAGTAATATGGAATTTCTTTCCATAATTTAATTTTTTTCTAAGTTTTTTTATAGGTGATAACCTCTTATCTTCTTGGTGTGTCCTATAAAGGTACACTTTATGCATCGGGGTGAAGGTTTGTTACCTGAAGATGCCATAATATATGCTTTAAAACCCCACACATTTATGTATAAAAACATGGGATTCATTACATTCCATAATTGATATGGGATACCCTCTACTATTTTATTTGGCACATGGTTTAGTGTTTGTGATGATTTTTGTAATGTTTATCCATGAAAGGATAATGGAAGACTTGTATGACTCATAATTAATCTCACCATGTCAAAAAATGTGTAGTTCCTTATTTTTATTACATCATTACACTGAGGTGTATAGGGAGGATTTAGTTGATGTATAATCCTAAAATCCTAGATATAATCAATGAATTTATAATTAAAATACTATTCACTGTGGTTTGAGCCTATTTTATTAATATTATTTCCAAACTTGTTCTCAACTTCATTTTTATATTCCATGAATCTCTAAAAGGTGTCTGATTTATGTCTCATCATGTAGACAAATCCATATCTACTAAAATCATCTGTAAAAGTTATTATATTTGAGTACCTGCCACTTGCTTCAAAATGAAATGGTACACACACATCATTAGGAGAAAAATCAGGATTATCTTTTTCCCTTTCATCTTTTCATATCAATGGGTATTTGGTCATTTTACTTATAACCATGAAATAATTTCACAAAGTGGTTTTAGTCCAAAATAATATAAATATACATCTTATTGTAATTTATTAAAAAATTATTTTTTTACATGACCCAGTTGGTGATTCCAATGTTTGGTGGTGTGTGAGTCATGAAATTTTGTTTCATTATAGATTACCATTACATTGTATAGTCCAACACATACATATTGTTATTTAGATACACCATACCATAAAAAATCAATCTTTAGATCACAAACATAAAAATAAGTCTATTTATATCAGGTATGAATATAGAAACAACGCATTCTTCCAAATATGGAACAAAATAACAATCCTTTAAAACAATATCATTAATGTTTTAAAAATGAGGTGATAGTCACCAATGGGAACAATAGATAGTTTGGATCCATTGTTGGCTCATAGATCTACCTCCCCTGTATCAATATTTCTAAATCTACTTAGTTCCAATATTTATATACATATATGAGAACCACAAGCTATATATAATAACCCATTTTAGGTAATAAATAAATTAATTTGATAAAAAACACCTAAATACTCCCATTTCTATCTAGATGGATCCATTTTTTCGTCCAGTGTCCCTTCATGCCACATATGAAACAAAAAATATCCTACTCCCTTACTTTCCACCTGATATTTATCTTTTTATAAGGGAGTGAAGAATAATTGGTCTTAGAGATATTTTCTATCCATTTCCATTTTTTCACTATAAGGATGGTAGGATTTACATGCTTTTCCACTTTATTTACTTAGAGAAGAATAGTGAGTAGATCTATAATAGTCTTCTTAATGCTGTTTTTGTTAAAATTTACCAAAAAGCTACAGAAGATCTAAAGGATTTATTCATGAATGAGATCGTTTCATAGTTCATCAGGGAGTTTAAACTATAGAACCACTAGGTGCAACATATATCCAATGATCATCACTACATGAGGAATAGATGGTGCACCCTCTCCAATCATTGTCTAAAAAATATCCTTAGAGATCTCAAATTTCTCCTCTCTGGTTATCTCCTAGTATATACCATGTGTATTCTAAGAATGTTATAAGCATCCATGTTTAAATGACACTTCATAAGTTTACTAGACATATATGAAAGCATCAAATATTAAATTTCAACCATGGCATTCATATTTTTTTCATAGATAAGGAACTCCACATCACTTTCCTTCTAGGAAGGTTGATTAGACATCGGCGATTCTAGCATGTAAGATTATACTTCATGGTTTAGTAGAACTCGACAGCTTCTGAACAACTCCTAGAAGTTGTAACTAGTGAGGAGATGTCCTTTATCCAATATCAATCATAAATATATTATAGATGATTAATTTTTATTTATTATATAATTTTAAAATAAAATTATAATACTTTTCAAGATTAAAAACTATGTGATAAACAAAAAAATTTAATAAATCACCCATTATTTTATCAAGACCCAATATCCCTCACGATTGAACTTGTAATTTCTATTTTCTAGTACATTCTTGTGTCAATGATCCATAAACCCATTCACATAACCTCAATGTGGTTGTTCAAGCTATTTGAAGGTATTTAGACTTGTAGGTCTTTTCCAACTACGGGCTTGTAGCTCATTACTCCAATGAGTGGACTACACTGTATTGAAATCGTGACATACATTTCTTCAAAACATTTCTCCAAGTTACATAAAGTCTATTTAGGTCTTATTATCTTCATATTAGATGGTTAAGTAAACCCATAACCTTCATACTAACTCCATGTTAAAAGTAAATGTCCCAATGAGGGTTAGTCAAATTTTATTTCTAAGGATTTCATTCCTAATCTGGTAATGTATTGAAAAATATGAAATAATATTTATTTGATGAATTTATTTTATTATGTGTAAAATTATCATATTTTATCATTTACATGTCTTTTTAATTTTAAATGGATTTTAATTAAGTGATTAACCATGTTTTGATAAACCATTTACACTTAATAAAGTTATCTATATTCCATATTTCCACATTAAATTCATGTATTCTTGTGATCATAGTTTTTCAGCAAAGAAATAAATAATTCTAAATATAAAATTAATTAATTAATTAAATGAACTGATCATGACCTTATCTAACATTTAATTTATTTAGAAAATAATAAATCAACCAATGACCTAAGGAAAAACTCATTGTGCTAGTCATGGCATGACTTCTAGCTGCACTTGTCCACTTATGTGTCACATGGGTTGGCATCATCTTGGTTTCATATTGAATTTTATCCACATGAATTAGGATACTCTATTAAATACATGTATTTATAACTCTCATTTTTTCAAGGGTAACCAAAGGATTGGTTAAGGCGATTTCATAAATAACCTCGGACATGTTGATCCTACATAATACTGGAGGGAAGGATGACATGCAGGCCATCATTTTAATTTAATAAAAAAATAATAAAATAATTAAATAAATTAAATTCAATAAATACCACTCATACAATAATCTTGGCCAAACATAGAAATAATCATACACATGCAATGAATATGAAAAATGAAAACTGGTTAACATTAATTTCTTATTACTTATTCATTATTGATATAAACTCACATGGATTAATTAATTAATTAATTAATTAATTCCCTTTTATCTAAATGAACATATAAATTATCTTGAAGATAATCATCATAAATTCATTATTGGAAAAAAACAACAGAACAAGTAATTATAGATTATTATAATAAATTAATTTATCATTTAAAATTTATTTAAAATAATTATTAAATTGTACGATGTAATATGTTTCAATCAATATAATATGGTTTTAATCAAACAATTAGAAATTTAATGTAATTTGATTCTATACTTTATTTTAAGACTACATGGTGTGTGCCTTCGAGTTACACCGTGTATATATCAGTTTTCATGTAAACAGAATACACGCATGGGGCTTCAAAACGTTCCTCAAATGGACTACATAACATATACAAACCATCTACACACCATGTGTTTCATTTTATTCTACTCTGTATATTTGTATGGCTCTTCATATTGTATCTCGGTCGATTACAAGGAGTGTAATAATGATCTATAGACCCTGTGGTCCAAATTTTTGGTGTCTATACAACCCACTGAAGGACTCAGTGTATTTATCGTATGTGGGACTACATGACATGTATAATACAGATGCACATCATGTATCTCGCAATACATGTGTTCATATAACTCACCAAGAACTCAAAATGTATTTCATACAAGGGAATTAATGGACTATATGTCGTGTACATAAAATAAATTTCTTTTATTTCATTAATGATATATATTTTCAATATCACATAGTTTTGATCATGTATATGACCACATGACATCCAGAAATTTCTTCCTTAAACCTTGTATGATATATGTCGTGCATTGTATCTAAATAGCATGTAATATAACATATCATGTTCCAGGTTTTCCTTCTCTACATGTGGTGTGAAATTAATTAATTATGTGTAGTTACTGCTCATCATGTCATGTATCTTACAAGATATCTAGGTACAGTGCACTTGGGTACACAACATGTACTATAGATGCACACCATGTAATCACATGTTATCCAACTCAAATCCTTAGCTCTTAACAATGGAATTTTCAATTATTATTTATATTTTATTAGTCCTTCATCAAATCTAAATTGGGAATAATGAGAATTAAAATGTCAAAGGTATATTAATTAGAATGGATTAAATAATAAATAATTATTGAAATTAAAATCTAAAAGAAATTATGCATATATATTGAAAATCATATAAATAATAATAAATTTAAAAAAAATTCACTGTAGAAAAATTATTGGTTTTGAAAATAGTGAAATCACATTGTGTGGCAAATAAATCAAAAATTATTTCTATTTAGAATTTCTCAAAACCCAAAGAGAGAATCTTTTGTGTCAAATTTATAATTAATTAATTTATGATCGAGTGAAATGAATACCCAGTAAGAGGATAATTATTCTTAGATTATGTTTATCTTTTAAAAACCTTTTTCTAATCTACCTTCATTTCACCATAAGGATCCAAGTGCAGAATCCCTCTAGTAGTAATATACATGTTCTTTTTTGATCTTTCAGTAACACCAACTGATTTCTGAGTGCTTTTGTGGTGAATCGACTGTCTTTATTATTCATGTTGATCGCTTATAGGTTTATTGAGGTTTAAGGAATATATATTTCACTTATTTTTCATTAGATTAAAAGATTAGGGTCAAGGGAGATACAATTTTTTTTCATGCAATGATTCTCATGTCCCAATTAACCTGATACAATATACATAACCAACTATTTACTGAACTAAATTTTATGTTAAAATATTATTCAATTATGTACTGTCCCTTAAATAATATATTGTAATAATTATTAAAAATCATTATATATAATAATATTATTATTATTATTATTTTATGGTGTGTGTTGACTTGTGCAATGATAAATATTATTTAACAACTTCAAAATAAATATTCATCATCCAACACAATCTTGTTCCGCTTAAATTCTTCAATATTTATTGAATACCTAAATAAATATTTAAAAAAAATATTTTATTCCTCAATAAATAAATATTTTATTCAAAATAAAACAATAAATATTAATAAAATATTCATTTAATCAAATAAATAGATTATTTATTACCTTATGAATATTAGTGATCAATAAAACATGAATTAAAGTATTCCATAGTCTTGATAATAATATTCATTCTATTAATTAAATTAAAATAGAATTTAATTGAGATCAATAGAAACACATAGCGTGTGACCCTATATAACTTTTTCTTATTAGCATTAGTTAGTCCTACCTAAAGTTCAAGATTACAGTCTTGCAATGGGTCAAGGAAACCATAAAGAAGAACTTAATGTCACAACATCAACAACCACATATAGACTCTCAATATGTAATATAATCTCATTGTCTCAATATCTCATTATCAAGGATTAACATCTGTTTCATGTCCATAAAAACCCAATATATATTTCTTTGACTCTCTGAAATAAACAAGTTGTTACACAATGGACATAGAATTTAATGTGACGATTCTATTTTAATCAATAGTTCATGATATCAAATTATATAAGGATGGAAGGGGAAAATACATTCTCATATTATCCATTAATTACATGTAAATTTTTAGGCACCCAATGTACCATACTTCCCGAAAACATATGGAATCATAGTTTTGGTTAGAAAATATAAGTGCATGAGTCATGACATGAATCAATGATAATCATAAAGTCTAAGGACCATTAAACAAACTCACGTATAGGGATATCCGATGATACCAAAACATATAGAATTACTATTGGTGGTCCTTTTCTCATAATCTGTTATCTTAGAGATTTACAAGTGAAAACATAATGATAAGAAGCCTCATCCACATACTAGTTATCAGACAAGGAAGTCTACATACTATCTTCCCTATCATTGTATGTTATCTGATAGTAGAACTATATTTAATAATATCATCATAACACTTCAAGGTTCTCATCAAAGTGGGGAAGTTATATGATCTTATCAATGTGTTAAATAACATAAAAACTATTACATTAACTTTCTCTATGAAAATGAACAATATGTGATAATATGTTTTATTAATATTCAATTATTCAAATATGCATGTAATAAAAGTGAAATTAGTTAGTTCTAGAACACAAACTCTAATATGTATTTCTTGAAGAATGATTATAGTTTCTTATTAGCTATTGATAGTTATTTTTTATAGGTTTATTGCTATCGAAACCATTGAATAATAAATCAAGAAATTAATTGTGGTAATTGAAAAGTTTTCTTTTGTTTAAAATAAAGTGTATGTGGTTGTTATGATCCAAAGCTTACTATTATTCCATTTTTTCAAAGTTTTTGTGCTTGATGTAATGAACTTATTTTCCCATGAGTTTGTTGTGATGAAAATAAATTTTTCTTCAATTTATAAATTTTTTAGGATGGTAGATCCATTGATATGATATTTTTTTGAATCTGGTATAGTTGTGAAATTTAGTGAGGAGTTTATGAGAATGGATGGGACATGTAGAGAGCCTGGATTGCTAGATTTTTAGGTTTTTGTGTGAGGTTTGTTGATTAGTTGATGGGTATGGGTTATGATCTAGATTTACTATCTTGATTGATGTTTCTTTTGATTTTTAGTTTTTTGATGGTTGTTTTTTGTGATTTATAACTACCTATTGTGGTTAGATTATGAACTCAAAATGCATATTTTTTGTGGAAATACAGGTCAAGTCCTAGAATGAATGGTTTATAAAATGGTAAATTAATTAATTATGAAATCATAGTATGGGGTGTTGAATATGGTAATAATATAATTTAAATGAGAGTTGTGGGGTGGTTGGATTAATTATCTACATGCACAGGATGGAAATATAGAAGTTTTGATGTGAATTGTAAATCATGTTGCCTTGTAATGAAATTAAATGATTAAACTTGGATTTGTAATGGGGATTAATTAAGGGTTGGTAATTTATAATTATTAATTGAAAATGGTTAATGATGCTGAATGTTGGAACTTATGTTCTTATATAGAATTTAATTTTCATGGCCTTTTCTTTGGTAGATGGTTGTAATGGGAGATGATAGCTGCAATTAAGTCTACGTCTCGGTAGAAAACCTTAACTTGGATTTTATGATTTTCTTATTCATTATATTTTATAATTTCATATGCTCTACCACCTAAGTTAGTTGGGAAGAATATTTCCAAATTTTTTGGGCTTCAGGTGTTTCCTCCATCATCCATGTTGGATAGGGAACAGATGGATGAATTCTACCTATTCCTTACTCTTCCTTTAGACAAATAATAATGCGTAGGAGTGTCTGGGTTTTGATGAATTAAGGTAACGTTTATGTTTCTACAAATAATATGTTGGAATTTGGTTTTACCATACATGTGTATAAAGGATGGAAATTATTAAGGTTATAGCATGTAAATGTATTCTGGCTGTAGTGAATGCGGTTTCTTATAAGTGTACATATACAAGATATAGTGACATAATGTATAGTTCTTGATAAACAATATATTATGGATTTAAAACATAACACTTTGTAATGGATGAGATATAAATGATGAGTTTTTAATGAGTTGTGTGGGATATAGGAAGAGATAATTATATTTTTTGATATATATTCATGGGCTTCAAGATGACTTGTGGAAGGGATTTTAGCATAGGATGTTTGGCATCGGGGCCTGAGAGTTGAAAATGAGTGTGGAAGTGGATGAAAGGTGTGCTGATTATTTATGTGTTTTATATATAATTATTTTATTCTATGTATTAAATTTTGAGTGACCATTGGTGGGGATGGAATATAGTTTTACCTACTTATTTAATGATTTGGTTTCATCTATTTTTCTTGGGCTTTAGTATTCTTCTTTCACTTTTTTTTGAGAGGTTTCTGGGAGGATACTAAGGATTATACTTTAATGTTCACCCCATATATATATATATACTATTTTTAAAGTTAGTTGGAGTTTATTGGTAATTTATTTTGGCAGTACTAGATTGTGGAGTTTTTCAGAAGCTCTTATAATTTCATGGCCACTTCCTAGGCATTTTTGGTGTACTTTCAGTTATTTTATGTTATGTATAAAATTAATTTCATGTACCAGGATGGTTTATTATTTATGTCATGGTTTTTATTGGTGGATTTGATCATATATTTTTTCCTTAAATTTATATATTTAAGTTAATGCCTCCCATTTATATGCATTCTATACCATCATTAATAGTCACTAACTCATGGCCTATTGGATGCAATCTTTAAGGGTCATCCTCGTCTTCACTTTCTTCCCAATAGGGGAACCACTATATGGGGTTTTGTAATGTGTAATTTAGTGACTGTTCTATTATCTAGGTATATTATCACTTACATGAGAACCTACTGAGTTTCTTTTTTTCTTAGTTCCTATTTAATATTTTTTAGGGGGCCCTTCTCCTTGAATCATTTATATCCGCTAACCCTTATTGATTATATGGCATCATTTCTTAGTCAGATTTGTTTCTATCCATTATATTATTTTTTATTTCTTATGATTTTTTTCTTATTTATTTAAAGTTTTTATTTATTTTACAACTTTTCTATAAATTGTTTTTGTAAGTTTTGTTCTTTTAGAACAAGTTATTCTTCTATATCATAGGTATTTAACATTTTTTTAAATAAGAAGGAAAGGTATTGGTTTTTCTCATGAATTTTGATGTTATATTTTTGGGGTTTTAAAGGGATCTTTAAAAGAAATTTGGAATTTATTATTGGTTTTAATTTTTGGTTTTTAAGATACAAATTCCTTATTTTACCAAAAAGGTTTTTTTTTGGTTTTGGAAAGAAAAGGGTAATGAATGATACTTGTTTTATTTATAATTTATCATATAAAACACTATTTAATGAAAAAAATCAATCTAGAAATTATTGAATATTTTACTACAGGAACTTATAGACTCTTTAGTGGAATCTTACTGGCAGTTTTTACTAACACACATCATATATATTGGTGTGTGTTTGTGTCTAGCTTCTTTATTTTATATTTTGTTCCTAGGTTCAGATCCAATTTGGTGTGGTTTGTTTGGTTCCATCGAGGGATGTATGTTATAGTGAGTATACATGAGTTATATGGATGTTTTCTTATATTTAATAAGGTTTATTTAGGTTTATAGGTCTCTTGTGTATCATCCAGTTCAACTAGTTGTATTTCGTGTATTTTTATTACACTACATATGTATTTAGAATATTGTTTATTTATTATTTTTAGGTTGATTTATTTACATTATTTAGACCCCTAATGAGAATAATAATTTTTTATATTTCTCATTATGAATATTGATTTGTTTTATTTCTTGTTTATCTTATTTTATGACCAAATATCTATTTATTTATATACATGGGAATCTAATGCATGGATAATAAATGTTGTATTCATGGTATATTCCATTTCTTTTATCATTATTTTTACAAGGGTGATTTTTTTTTAAGTTTTCACTCTTGATACCCAAGAATGTGTTTCTATATTGTGGGAATCAAGAATACCCTTCTAGCTTAGTGGTGGGATGGTTTGAGTGGAATGTCTTGTCATCTTAGGTCAGTTCATCACAAATAGTATGAGAGCCTAGGTTCTAAAGAGGCACTACGTTCTTCGATAATTATTTCTTTGTTTCTAAAATCTAGTAGAATAGATATAAAAACATCAGAACTTGAGAAGTAGGTGTGAGGATATTCTAGATAGTTTTTTTCCTTGATACCGAAGTTACCATAGGTTATTGAGATTTAGATTTTTCTTTGATTATTTTAATTGTATTGATGTTTCTAGTGCTGGTATTTTGATCTTCATTATCATTATATGATCTTACTTGGTGGTTATTCTTGTATTTTTTGAATGAAAATAAAAAATAATTTGAGTTTTGGGGTTTTTATACCAAGAATAACAAACCATGAAGTGACGAAGAACTATATTTCAGAAATATTTCAGAAACTATTACATGATTAGCACATATACCATCAAAACATGCATGAAAATCAATCATAGTTCTACATTTCTTTTGTTTCCTTTACCCCTTGATTATTATATTTCATTGAGTGTCTTTGGTAAGGGGAAAATAATCCAGGGTTATCTTTTGATATGTTGATCTGGTTTAATTATATTTTATTTCTAGTTTGTGGTGTGTTATTTATTATGAGGTTATCGTGAAACTGATTTAGTGTGACAAAGAGGATTTCATGAGAAAAAATTCTTTTAAATTAAGCCTTATGCATTTTTTTTTAAAAAAATCTACATTTTAAATGTTTTTAAAAGTGGTTGTTTTCATCATACAATCCAAAATAATTTTTAATTTTGAAAATCAGTTGGTGATTTATTTTTAAATTATTTTGACCTAATCAGAGTATTTTTCAAAACTGGTCAGTTTTAAAATGATAATTAGAAATTGTTTTAGTTTGTTTTAAAGGATGAGATGTTTTGAGGTGAAAATGGATTTTATATTAATATTTTAAATTTACAAAGTTGGGAATTTAACTTTTAATTGAAATTATTAAAATATATCTCTATATTTTTCTAAAATAATGTAGTATTTTTAATGTCCAACCTATTTTTAAATATTTTTTCTCTTGAAATGAGTATTTTTAGATTTTTTTCCATGCATTTGGTGGTTAAAAAAAGTATTTTTGAAATTTTTTTACTTGTTTTGGTGAATTATGCATTTGAATTTTTCCATTAATTGATGTTGATACCATTTTATTTTATTTTGGAGACTTTGATCTGGTTGGGTTCATGTTTCATGTTTCTTAAAGTAAGCCTCATGGACGGGTCTTGATTAAAGATAGGGTGTTGTTTTTAGAGGTGTTTCCTTTCCTATTTTTAAAATTTCCTAGACATTAAATGGAATAGCCAATATTTTCTTCCCCTCTTGGTGGTGTAGTGTTGTGCCTTGGAATTATTCAAGGTAGTGTATACCTATATATTTTGTTTGTGAACTACATATTTTGAGTTTGTAGGATGAGCTAGTGAACCTATGTTGGGAATTTGAATCGATGAGGATCATATTTATAGGAGTTTGAAATTTTCTCATGTGAATAAGAGTTTCAAGTGTAACTCTTAATTTGGGTGGTGATATGTTTTGGAATTCCATCTCAGTGAGCCTGGAGCAATTGTGGTTTTGAGGTGGATTCCCTTTATTGTGTTTTTTGGGTTCTTATTGGTTTATTCTTTTTGAGTGGTGGTTTTTTTGGAATTTTCATTCCTCATTATTTAGAATTTTTATTTACGCATGGTGTAAGCCATCAGATTATATTTTTTTGGATGGACTATATATGAGAAATCATAGGGGACGTGAATGGGTAACTGGGGTTTGTTTTTATTATTAGTTACACTATTAAAGATACCATCTTGGTAATTTTAGTCAAGATCACCAGGATTCAATGTTTCATGATCTTGATCCTATAATACATATTAATGCAGTTTCGTAATTCAAGGTAAGAACCATGTTGCTCTGCATCGATGCATTTTTTAAGTTGATGCATTCTCCAATTATTTTTGTATGTGATGGATTTGGTGATCCATTCTTGTAATATATGGATGTTTTAGGGAATTTTTCTCCCTTTTTTTAAATTGGGTTGGTTTCATAAAGGTTATTTTTTATTGGTTCAATTTTTTGTTTCATTTCCTGATTTTTATAATTGTGGTTATTATAGTGATTCTCCCATTATATGAGGTAATTCATGTTGCTTAAACAATTTATATTGATTATAAATGGTGGGGAGTCCTATTTTGGGTATTTTTATTCTTAGAGATTCATGTTAAATGGTTTGGTACTGGATATTTCCTAACGTTCATGATGTTATTTGAGTATTCAACACATTTTTTGAGAAATCAGTCTAGGTATAGTGGTCTTCCTTTTCATAGTATCCACTATAGTCTACTCAACCCACCCACCCTTTATAACTAGGTTTTGAGGTTTTTATTATTGTTACCTATTACCTTAAACTAAGACTTTATGGGGGTATAAACTAGCATGGTGGGGGTAATTATGACACCCTTGTGTCACTATTGTTTTATATTTTATGTTTTTTTGATAATTTTTTGTTTTTGACAGTTTTATCTTTGAAATTTAGAATTTTAATGGTTTTATTCTATTATATAGTTGAATAAGAGTAAGGATAAACAATATAGATTAATTTTGTTTAGTGTTACAGTTTTGAATTGTGGGTTTTTCATATTTGGTGCATGACTCATCAAACTGTGTAGGGTTTCCAAGTAACTAGTGATGAACCCAGTTTTTATGTGTTTTATTTCTTGTTAATTTAGGAAGATATAAACATGATGAGGTTCTTGTAACTAGTTATAAGTCCCCATGAATTAGATATTTTTGTAAGTCCGCAAGAATATTTTTGAGAACAATTGTGATGTTCTCATTCCATGTGTGTTTAATAGTAATATCATAAATCTTGGAAGTCGTTTTTCCACTATTTATATATAAACAAAATAGAATAAATAAGTTACATTAAGAACATGTGAATTTATATTTATTTATCCCTTATATTAAGATTATTGTGAAGTTGGTCTTCAAGGATATCAATGATCGGATTTGTTAAAACATTTGATTCATTGTGTTTCAAAGATGATTTGATTTTTGTCTAAATAAGAAGATATATATGTAGATAATGAAGGATATCATTGATAATTTGTATATGTGAAATTGTTATGAGATATTATCCAATGAATGTGAAGTATTGAAATTTATTTTGATTGGGTGATTTCTCTAATATATAGATTGGAGTTGAAATTTCTCAAAGACTACCAGCTTATGAGAAATATTCCATCAATGTAATTGTGATTGGGGATCTATATAAGTATCATATGACAATAATGTTTGGAAATTTTTTGGTTCTGTGTTTTTCATTTTCACTCTGTCAATGTATCATCTGGGATGTGAATATGTGTGATATGAAGATGTGTAATTTTTATTTTTATTTTTGTATGTGTCATAAGGTCATTGCATATGTGTCATTTAAGTCTTGATATAATTTCATGATCTCTTCTCAATGAAGCTCTAAGATTCTATAATTTATATTCTAAATAAATTAAGGTTAAATATTATGATATAAATATTGCACAATCAAGGTGGAAATATCAAGATTTTAATTATCCATGATTTATATTAAGATGAATTTCATAGTGAAGAAAAAAGTTTGAAGATATACTAGTCAGAGATGGTAAAATAGTTTGATTAATGTCCACACTAAATAATAAGAGACCATGTAATGAACATGTTATGGTCACTAAAATTAGGAATAAGATTCTCAACATGCCTTGATAATTTTTATTTCAAGTGAGATGCTTCATAATAATGAATAATGAGACTCATTTGAGTCATCATGTTTGTAAAATTGGGAATGATAGATAGAAACCCATATTTAAAACCATGGTGAGAACTATAGATATAAAATAGTTCAATAATTAACATCATTTTGTGGTGATGAAATTTTTTGGATAGATTTATACTGGTAAGAAATTGTGTATTAAAATATGTCATGGGGTAGTTATGGTGTCTAAAATATAAGGACATAATAAAGTCCATGACATGGTACTATGTGTTTCATTTAGAACTTTTCTGAGTGAGAAATATAAAGACCCATCCATGTTGGGGTATCTTCAAAATGAATATTTTGGAGAGACCACACTAAAAATTTTACTATGGTGTCTTAAAAAAAATACATGTGAGAAATGGATGGACACAACAATGTCGTAGTGAAGTTATATTTAATCTTCACTGAAAATGATTTCACCAGACCATGATGTTTTTACACTACAATCACTTGATGGAGAAGGAGATCCCATGAACATGTGGGATGTATATATGTTGATTTCATCAATAACTGTAATTGAGAGAAGACTCATGATATTTCAAATATTATGATGAATGGAAATCGTTGAGTATTCAATAGGATTTATTGGAAGAATTTAATTAAAATAAAGGAAAGAGACTATAAGTTATAAAAGGTTTAGATTTCAATAATTTTAATGAAAAAGATTATGGAAATTATAAATAACATATTTATGAGGAGAGCTGAATATAAAAAAATAGGTGAAGAAGAATAATAATGATCAGTGAGTTCCCATATTTGTTTGTGCCTTGTAGATATCCAGTAGGTCTAAAGAAAATAAATAGATAATTAGTGATAGAATTTTCAAGGTATTATTAATGTACTAAGGATAGATATTTGATATATCTTTTTTGTGGATAATTATTTTGTTTAAATGGAATTCTAAGATCCTAATTATTTTGTGGATGTATATAGTAAATTTTAATGGAGAAGTATGTGTGAGTTCGGTTTTTTCTATAGGTAACATTCAAGATAAGAAGATGAGTGATTCTGGCCTACAATATCCTACTATATATGTCTCACGATCATGTGGCATCACACTTTATTTTTTTGGATGCCAAACAATATGACCCATACTATCTAAGAGGGACATTGGAGTTTCATTGTTTACCTACTATGCAAGAATCAGTCCAAAACGTGTATTTTGTTAAGGGTGTACAATAGAAATCTATTGCATTCATTATATCTGGTCAGTGCTAAGATAACTGGTTCAAGGTCATACCCTTACATATGCTCTTTTGATAATATTATGGAATCTTTTTATGTTCTATAGTAACCATGATACACTAGAGATGTATTCATCTGGAAAGGTAGGCGAACCTCATCAACAAATCATAGTGTTCACTTATGCTACTTTATTATTATATTTTTTCATACCCACCAAAGGAGAGAAATTTATTGATATATTAACTCACTGAATAAGTGAATATTTGATAAAGGGATAAAAGTGAAGTTGGAATAAAACTATACCAACATTAATTCACACCCTCTCAATGTTGGACAAATTCTTATGTGATCCGAACAATTTTAAATAGACAAGTCATGCCTCTATTGGATTCTCATATTCAAAAAATCATTTAAATAATTGATTTTATCTTGATAATTGATTTATGGAGTTTGTATTTGAAGAAACCTTTGTTTTCCCTATCAAAGAAACCACGGGAAGATATTTCTTCCAAGACAATGAAGAATGTGAAAAATAGAGGTGCTAAGAGGTTGAAAAAATTATTATTAAAAAAGGGGACTAAACTCTATTTGAGGATAATCAATGTGAAAGTATTTTTTTAACTTCTATTATTAATTAATCTCTTGAATATGATAAAATATATATCCTTATTAAGTAAATAGGAATGAAAATCAGTTTCCCATTGAAGAAATTCGAATGAATAAAAATATGGCATGGTAGATAAAAATATAATAGTTGAATCCACCACCAAGGAAATGTAAAATAGTTCTACCTCATATAGTCTAGATTATTTAAATGAAGAATATGTAAAGAAAAATCTTGTTGAAAAAATTCATTTTAATTATCCAAGAACAAGTTGGGAGGATCACATATCTTAAGAATCATGTGATGAAACATATGAGGATTCATATACTTACTTAATGAAGACCGTGTTTAATTTTCCTAGAGATGTGTTCACTTTTATTTGTGGTCCTATAAATTACATATGGGAAGAGATCACCCATATTGAGTAAGGTTCATAAAATTTTGAGAATGCTTTGGAATAAAAGATACTTATGTTTATAAATCTCTACAAATCAGTAGGATCTTTAAATACCATGAATGAGGATCATGAAATAATATGCTCCATATTGGAAAATGAATGGATCCATTTGACTCATGAGATAGAATAATCCAATAAATTGTTTGAATAAAATAACCATTCATATTAATAAGTAGCTATTATTAATAATGCTCAACTGGAGGTCATGGAAACTAGTCATAATGAAAAAAGAAACTAGAAAAATTCATGAATATAAAGCTAAATTTATGGGAAAGGAATGTTAATATAGAATTTATAAAATGGATAGTGATAAATACGTTCTCATTATGAGATTCTTGGAGATTCAAGTTAAATTGAAAAATATAGAAGCATCTCAATCCATGCATTTACAACAATTTTAATGGAAATCTTCCATCACAGACACTACTAAAAAGGATTCTAGTACTAAAAGACCTAGATCTCATGGAAAAAATATCATGAGATCATCCATTGATAAATATACAGTAGTCACAAAAGGAAATATCCCATTCATTAATAAAAGTAATATATGTTATAAACCTATTTCCTTGTAAGGTATAGGTACGAACTGAAAATAAGTATAAATGTTGATGAGAAAAATTTGTTGAGTTCCCACCACTACATGCATGTGGATGGAAGTAGGCTTATGAATATTAATTCCTTGAGTAAAACCAAAACTATTATTTAAAATTAACAAAAATAGGATGTGTATAAATCTGGATAACATGTTGTTTAAAGAAGGAAAACAAGGTTTGTAGGTTACTATTTATATTCTAACAAGTTTGAGCATAAATATTTTGATTATTTGTATAATCATGGAACTATTAAAGAAAATGAGAATACAACATTGAGGGGGAGTAAGTTTGAAAAAAGGAAAAACCCACAGATGTAAAAGAGAAATCTATAAACAATAAATAGGATTGAAGTTATTGTAAATCACTATGATGTTTAAAAAAATTATGGTCGTATGAGTGGATCATGCTTATAAATATAAACTTGGAATGGGTCATATACAATTTAAAATAAAATACCACAAAATGGGAGAAAAATATATAATATAGTCTATAGGATGAGTTTAGAAAAACATGGTGATTGAAATACTCCCTAGAAGATAGCCAATAAGTATAGTGAGTCATCCTTGGATTGAAAAAATATAATAAATCAGGTCAAAATAAGACCAGGAATTCAAATAATATAAACACACCAAGTAGAGTTAGCTGCATCTATTTTTGAAAAATATGATACACCATTGATACAAAAAATATGGCCATGGTAGCTAAAATTGATAGAGTAAATATAAAACACAATGGAAAATATCACAACCTGACCCACTAAGGCCCTCCTAGATAATGATAAGCTGAGAGTGACACCCCAATCCAGCCTTCAATGGACCAGGGGTTTGCGACCAACACTACGTAGGCGTATCACACATGTGGTATGCCTTATCCTAAGGTTCTTGGAAACACACATCTCCAAATACCTATACAAGATATAGGAAAATGTAAAACAGATTACATAATGCATGCATACATCTGTATACCACATAAAAGTATAAAACAAGTACTAGAAATCATAAGGACCAAACACAAGCCAAGTTAAATTGTAAAATGAGTTCAACCTATTAGAAACGAGGGGGTTGTTGTCAAATGAATCATAGGGTACAAATCATGGTATGTCAAGATCAATTATGCTCTATCTACTTTTGGTCCACCTAGAACTCCATCATATGGATTTCCATATGTATAAGAGATTACATGTGTGGGAAGATCCCATAAAGGAGTGAGTATTACAATACCTAATAGGACACCATGATATCACTAAACATAAAGCTTTAAGAGAGTAGTTAGAGAATCAACATTAAGACATGTCAATCAAATAATGAGACATAATAATAATAACCCATATATAATAAAGGTAGAAACTAAGTCCAAAGTTAAATCCACAACCATATTTCTATCCTAGGATTACTGCTCAAGGTTTCAAGGTAAGGCTCACTAGGGAAAAATCACTCCATGAGTCTGATAGCACTGATGGTGCCCATCTAAGAGGTCATTCTCATCGAGACTTTCCATGAATGAGTATATGCTAGAAATCATAATATATTGTTAAAGATATAGGGGATCTCTCCTAGTTCTATGGGGTAAATTAAACCCTATTTTCTATATCGCACTAAGTAGGAGATCAAAATTCTAGGAATTTTGGTCATGAGGATTCTGAAAACCCCACCTAGGGAAGAAGATAATGATATAGGATCACACTTCAAGACACATAGATGGATCTTTTAACTCTATCTAAGACTAATCTCGAAGATGGAATCACAACCTATTTTCAATATGTGATACCTCACTATACCCTCATGGGAATTGACCAAGATAACATGCCCTATGTAAACTATTTGACACTGAAGTGAATAAGAGCCTCAAACTTATCTGGAAAAATTACCTGATGTGTACTAGGGGTTACATGACATGTCTTCTCTACTCTAGGTATTCATGTGTACTACAACTTGTGCATGTGTACTTAAGGGTGTGCCTATGTACTCTGGTTGTGCCCATGTACCAAGGCGTGTTCAGGTACCTGGCTTTATTTGAGTATTGGTTTGTTCTCATATAGTCCATGTATGTGTACCCTACCATATATATCCTCGTATACCCTAGGGGTACATGCCAAATTTCCATGTATAGGTCACATGGTGCATGGTGGGTACCACATAGTGTGTGATATTTTTTTTATTAGAGAGCCTAGTCGCTGCATCTAGGGAACAAAACAATATGTGTTCTACAGTCTACACAACGTGTAGATATAGAATTTCTAGAATCTTGAAACCTTCATGTGTCTTCACCACACACCTCTTCTACCTCTTTTGCATCCATCATTATCACTGTATAACCCGTATCTCATTAAGTCTGATCCTTTTCCTCAATAGTAGTTGGATTTTAGCCATCCATTCTACTCAAGAATCAATCCCTATTACACCTCATTTCCAAAATTTCAAAACTGCATATTAAGAACATTGATCTGATCCTAATGTACCACTATTAATTTTAATTCATCATTACACCTCTCTCATGTTTTCTAATATGTACCCAAAACCACAAAATTGATCTTATATTCCAAATAAAAGTTTCCCAATGTTTTATCACCAATTATTTATCGAACTATAAGTGGTAGAAAATTATGATGATGAAAATGGGAAAAATAGGAAATAGATTAACAAAATAGAAACATGAGGAATAAAAATTGACTATTATCCAGGTTGGGCTCAATACATTTCAATTATAATGATAAACTAAGCATAATAATCCTAATTCATTAACACAATATTCATTACTAATTAAAGGAATACAAAACAAAAACATATATTAATGGTCAACCAAAGAATCAGATCGTTAAAAATATTGATTCATGTTCAATCAAGGAATAAACAAAATAGGGATTAAATACAAATAAAACTATTTCCTACCCTAATTTTGTATTTATAATTGATAAATAACATTCACATGTTGATTTCTTTGTAAATATGCACAAACTCCTTTAGCACATTGATCGTCAAAACTCCATCTGTTGTTGATCTTCAGGAATCATCCCCTAATGGCTCATCTCTCAATCCCAATTATTATGAATTCATTACTATGTATTTTATATTAGTGGGGTTTTATAGAAGAATATTAGGTTTATCGTAATTATTAAAAATTAAATAATTTAAATAATTTTTTTAGCTATTATTCTACCACTGATATCTCTCAAACCAAAAACCTGACAGGTGAAAAGGTTATATTTCACATAGGGTAAAACCTAGATTCTTAATTTATTGGGAGTCCCAAATTTTCATATGAGGCTTCATTTGTGTATGAATTATGTAATATATTTAATATTTTAATTATATCAAAATTGAGCCTCTGAGTACCTGTGAGCTATTTCTGACTCATTTCATGGATTAGAAAACATTTGTTAAAATATTTTAAAGGTTTACAACGAAAAAATAGAGATAACATATCCTCCCCACCTCAAGTATTTTCATCATAAAAATAAAAAAAATACTGAAAAAGATTAGGATATTGGGACCACTTCTAGTTCTCCAGCTCGCAGATGCACTCTTAGAGATTCTGGTATTCCTACCAATCATGCACTAAGTGAATTGCTTACCCATGAAGGATCTTCTTTTTTCTATCCTCTATATCTAAAGTTTACTTTGTGAAGGTATCTCTATCCATGATGTCTATCTTTCCATATTTGATAACATATAACAATTCTTGCACATAATTCTTATGTTATGACTTGTGTAACATGTCATGTACTCAGTTTAACAATGGTAATAGGGGTAAGCAGTAAACCACCTTTCCAACCCTACATAGTATTTTAAAAAGTCTGATAAACATCATAAAAAACTTTTTTCCCTAAAAAAATATTTGTAATCTATTCCAAGGTGAGTCCATTAGGAACATTTTATCTCCCACATCTAACTCCAAGGTCCTCCATCTTCGATCTACATAAGAATTCTAGCTGCTATTGGAGGCCCTCATCCACTGTTAGATGATCTTCACATTTTTTTATCTTTCACACCAATTCCAGGCCCACATTTTCTAACTCTCATGGATAATTACATCATATTGGTGATCTATAGGGTCTCCCATACAAATCCTCTAATGTTTCCTTAGTTATGGTATAGTGGAAACTATTTTTATTCTAAAAAATCCACCATGGGTAGGTGATCCTTTAAAAAAAGGACAAAGTCAAACTTTCATACCTAAATCATGTCCTCCCGAACCTGTACAATCCACTATGTCTAATCTTTTATCTGGGGGAGGAACTTGATCGCATCGCGATTCACTATTCTATTTTAACCCATACACCATTGTGATAAACAAGTTTTCTATTAAAAATTATAAAAAAATAACAATTTTTACTTCATTTTTTATTCAATTACTTTTTTTATAACTTTTAAAAAGTAAAATGTTACTTGTTTTGATAATTTCATTTATGGTGTAGGTGATTTAGAGGGCCCATGATGATGTTCAAGAAAAATGGACCAAACTGAGCAGGATCCAAGCACACTATTGGACTCAACCGTATACTTATACTAAACTGTAGATCCAAATGGGATGATCTTTTATTTTCTAGTTTAAAATTTAATGGGATACATTTCATATGAATAAATCCAAGCCCCATTCGTCCTTTTGTTTTCCCATCCAGACTATTATGTCCAGAGAATCAAATCTACACAATGTCAAATGAAGTGTTCTATATTCTGTCAATATCTTGATATGTAGTTGTCCAAATGGTTCCAATGTTTCGGTCAAGATATTAAAGTGGTGTGGATACAACTTTTTAGTTTGTTCCAATTTTAGATAATACTTTTTAGGGGTCTAAAACAATGGAAAAAGTGGTTTTACACAATTTTCATTCCCAAAACCAACTTCTATATTGCCTATAAAATATACCTTGGGTACCTCATTTTTAAGTTCACCTAGGAGGAAAATATCTGGTATTTTAGAGAAATAAATGAGTCTTCTTCTTATACAAGATGTTTTGGAGGCCACTATCTTTATAGGGGTATCAAGGTTGATGTCGAAGTTCCACCCAAGCATTCTCCTCATCTTGATGGAAAGCTAAATAGTGGATTGTCATTTTGAGGGAGCTACACCTAATTGGGAGGGGTTCTAGAACTTATTCTTCTACTTTTTTCTAATATGTGTATTAAATATTTCACTTCTATTTAATTTTTATTTTCTTCTCCTCTGAATATATTTCTTTTTTTATAATTAAGTGAAGCACTTTTTATTTCAACACCAATTGAGTTGAGATTTCATGTGGGAATCTTGGGTTATTCCAATTAGACAAGACAAGAATCCTTTTTATATCACACATATAAAAGATTTTGGTATGCTTTGGAAGCCCTTTTTCTATGTTTAAGAACCAAACATTGATAGTAATATTTTTGTTTCAAGGGGTGATTCTTTGAGCAATGTTTTAAGAGAAAAGAGGAAATCTGAGATTGTGACAACCCTAAACCAAAGGATTACAGTAAACCATAAGAAAATTTTAGAACAATGAACTATCCAAGATGTGTAGTTAACTTGAAATGATATAATTTTCTCATAATTATTAAAACACCACCTTAATTTATCAGCTATTAAATTCATTAAATCGAGTTATTTTCTTAAAACTGTTTTTTAAACCACCACCCTTTTTAGTAATTTTTAATAAAAAACATACTCTAAACCTATAAACACTCTTTGAGGGAAGACCTAGGATATTCCATATACTATAAATAAACCATAAAATCATAATAAATTTGACATTTCATGAAAATTCTTACAAATTTTGACACTGTTGATGAAGAGATCTTTGGATTTTAGTGTGTGTTTTTTATAAGTTTTTTGTAAATTTTATTAATATTTATTTGTTTTATCTTATACCATTGCATATATATTTGTGTTATAATTTATTTATTTTGTAGATTTTGTGCATGAAACGTTCTAATCTGGGAGACTTACCACCTTTTGAATCCGAACTGAAGAGGATCCTATATCAGAAACCCCGAGACACACAGTAGAATCCTTTTAAGGAGGACACACAAATCATTTATATTCTTCTTGACCCTTCCTATTATTCTTCTAGAACCATCATAAAAACTGAAATAAACTTGAATAAAATGGTTGAAAACAATCAATCACTAATGAACTAAACTCTCTTGATGTTGATATCCAAACCACTTACATTCAAATATAAGGTAAGGCACCCAATTGTGAACTAAAATCCTGTTTATCTCACTTATTACCAAGATTCCATGGACTCATGGGAGAAGATTCACATAAGAACTTAAATGAATTCCATATTTGTTTTTACATTAAAACATTCGCATGTAGATTAAGAATAAGTAAAGCTAAGGGATTTTAATTTTTCATTAGAAGATAGTGCAAAAAATTGGATCTATTATGTTAGTTAACTAATTAGAGGTTGGGTGGACATGAAATGCCTTTTTCATGAAAAATATTTCCCAACCTCTCGAACTAAAAAAATAAGGAAATAAATTTTTGGGATGAGACAATCACAAGGGGAAACACTTATTGAATATTGGGAAAGATTTAAGTGGTTGTGTTCAAGCTATCCACACCACCATATAAGTGATTGGCTTTTAATATGGTATTTTTGATAAGGTCTAATTACTCTTGATCCAAATATGATAGATGTTATAGAAGGTTGAGCACTTATTGATAAAACTAAAATTGTTTTAAGAACCATAATTGATAACATTCCATGGAACACTCAAAAATTGGTTAAATATCCAATGTAACCATTATTGGTTTCCATGAGGTAAAAATTAATGAATTCGAGAAGAAGGTGGACATGAATTTGATGACGAAAGTATCCTTCTTCAAAAACTTGCTATTTTCCAAGAGAAATCTCAATCTCCCCCTCCCATACATTGTGGTATATGTTCTTCTGACACCCACAACTCTGACTAGTTCCTCCAACTGAGATAATCATCTGAGATTTCTGAGGTAATCTTTCCAGGATGCCCTCATAACCAAATATTTTTTTAATAACCATACTACCCATCCAACCCTTGGTGGAAAGAAAACTGGACTATAGTAAAGGGGGTATTCAAACCAACCTCAATAACCATGGAACCAACTGGGGAAATGTAGTCAACCACCACAACCCAGAAATCCTCAACCACAAAAAAGGAATTTCCAATAACCCCCTCCAAAATCCAAGCCTAGCCTTGAAGACATGATGAAAAACATGGTTGTCAACAATCAATGATTCCAAAAAACCACCCAATCTTCCATACACGACCTAAAACCTAAATTAGTCCAACTTGCTAACTCTGTGGACGAAATTTAAAGTCATGGGTCCGGTAAACTACCCTCTCAACCAGTAGATAACACTAGGTATAATGGAAATATTAGTTCCATCACCCTTAGTAGTAGGAAACAAATTAATACCCAAATGAACCCTCTATTAGTTTCATCCCCTCTAGAGGAAACCACCATCCCAATTTACTGAAAATGGTCCAAGAGAAGAAAAACCTCATCCTAAGAGAAGACATTCCAATGGAAAGAGTGTGTATGTTGATGAGGCACCTAGCCTAAATATTCATATTCCATTTCCCAAAAGGTGCACCCAACCTAGGAAACAAAAGGAAACTGAACATGATAAGGAAATATTAGACACTTCCAAAAAAGTGTAGGTTAACATTACTTCGATTGATGTCGTGAAGATAATTCCAAGATACACCAAGTTTCTTGAAGAATATGTATACAACCCTAGGGAGACTTTGAGTTGATAAGAATTTGAGATTGGGGATTAATGTATCAGGATTGATAAATCCATCACATAACACAAAATTCAATGATTAGGGAACATTATCACTTCCATGCACCATAGGGGGGGGGTATTTCTTCTTTCATGTTACGCTTGATTTAGGTTCCTCTATATATCCGATGACTCACTCAATTTACTCTTCATTGTAGGTCAGGTAATTGAATCCCACTCTAATTTTTGTTCAACTAGAAAATTGGAGTACAGGACACCCTTATTTTGTATTAGAGGATGTTCTTGTGAGGGTGAAAATTTTAATTTTTCCTACTAATTTTTATGTGCTAAAAATGGAAGATGATAGGATGAATGGACATGCCTCAATTAAATTGAGAAGGCCCTTCTTGAAAACCTTAAAAACCATAATTAATTTTTACAATGTTACGTTATCTATAGAGTTTGGTGGTGACATTTTCCACTTCAATATACTTGATTCCATAAAGCACCCCCCATAGGAACATTCCTCTCTCTCTCTATTAATTCAATTGAAGTACTCCCTTCCCCTAAAAAATTAATTTCATTCCACTCATCCCCTTTCTGGTTTTTATTCATTTATTGAAATTCTAGGAAATTAATCGTGCATATAATGTTGTATCGGTCTAGAAAAATGTCACATATCCTTGTTAATTGGTGATTTTTTGAAAACTGCGGATCACATGACCATCAATGATACTTCTAAGCTTGTAAAAGCTCATTATTCATATGAGGACAATAAAATTAAGTAGTTATATGATATTAGTGACTTATAACTTTCACAAACACTCCCATAAATCCAAAATCTCTTTGAATTGGGACTAAAAAAACTGACTCAAGATTTAAAATATTCCTATCTTAAGAATAAAAACAAGTTTCTTGTCATCATTTCAATTTCACTTCCTCGTAATCATGAATTCTGATTGCTTGAACTTTTTAGGGAGTATAAACATGATTTGGGATGGAAACACTCAAACATTCCTATTATTAGACCATTAATTTTCACACACCATATATTGTTAAATTTTGAGGCTAAACCATTGATTCAGTCACAAAAATGATTGAATCCAAACCTCTTATATGTTGTTAAAAATGAAGTAACAAAATTATTGGATTCTAAAATCATTTACCCCATTTTTGATAGCCAATGGGTCAGTCCAATACAAGTGGTTCCTAAACCACTGGTCTTACAGTAATAAAAAATGAAAAAATGAATTAGTTCCAAGTCGTGTACAGAATAGTTGGTGTGTCTATATAGACTATTGTCGATTAAACCAACAAACTAGGAAGGACAATTTCCCATTTATATTCATTAACAAAATGTTATAGAGGATAGCATAGAAGTCCCATTACCATTTCCTTGACGGGTATTATGGATACTTTCATACCCCTATTTCCACTAAGGATCAGAAAAATACAACCTTTACTTTCCACATTGGCACATTTTCATATAGAAGGATGCCATTTGGTTTGTGCAATGCTCTAGGTACATTTCAGCGATGCATAGTTACTATTTTTTCGGATTACCTGGAGAATTTCATAGACTTATTCATGGATTGTTTCATTGTTTATAGATCCTCTTTTGATGAATGATTGACTAGTCTTGATTTAGTTCTAAATCACTGTATTGAAATGAATCTCATATTAAATTCTTAAAAATACCACTCCATGGTGCGACAAGGTATTGTTTTGGAAAATTCCATTTATGGGGATACTATCCAAGTTGATAAATCAAAAGTTGATGTTATTTCTTCCCTACCATTCCCCAAAAATGTTTGGGATGTGTGGTCTTTCCTAGATCATGCTCGATTATACCGTTGTTTCATTTGGGAAATTAGTAAAATTTCACTCCCCCTCTACCAATTTCCCCAAAAAGAAAAGGAATGTTTCTTGATAAATAATGTGGGGAAGCTTTTAATAAGTTAAAATGGAGTCTCACATCACCCCCGGAAATCCAAGAACCCCATTGAGATATACTATTTGAGGTCATGTGTGATGCCTCTAACTATACAGTTAGGGAATTATTTTAAAAAATGATCAATCGTGCTCCAAATTTCATTGACTAAGCCTTAGGTAGACTGGACCCTACCAAAGAAAACTACATCACAACTAAAAAAATTATTACCATTGTGTTTTCCTTAGATAAATTCAGGTCGTATATTTTAGGTTCCAAAGTAACTGTGTTCTCTAACCATGCATCCCTCAGGTATCACCTTAGGAAACCAGAATCCAAATGATGCCACATTCACTGGATTATCCTCCTTAGGATTAAAATTTGAAATTAAAGATAAAAAGGATCATAGAATGTGGTGGTTTCCCATATCAATAGGATCCACCCATCCTTGTTCATTGACTCACCCCCTGTATTCCCATAAATTTCATTTTCCATAAGAGAAATTGTACCGAGTACATGATGTTATTCATTGGTATAAAAAAATTTAAATTATTTGGTAGCATCTAGATTTCCTACTAATTTTAAAAAAAACATGTTCTACTGTCTAAAACATGATTCTGGTTGGTATATTTGTGATGAACCCTACCTTTGGATCACATGTAGTGATCAAGTCCTCATGTTTTTTCATCCCGATAGTGATTCTCAATCTATACTTAGGTTATGTCACACTCGTTCTTGTGAGGGACACCTTGGTCCCCAACAAACTGCTCTCAAGGTCCTTGATTCTGGTCTCTTTTTCCCAACACTTTTTTACGATGCCCATGATTTCTGTAAATCTTGTTCTCACCGTCAATGATTAGGGATTGTATTTAAAAGAAATAAAATTACAGAATAACCTTTTCTCTTCCATGAAATTTTTTATGTTTTTTGAATTAACATTATGGGACCATTCACCAATTCATTTGGGATCCTTTACATTTCTCAGAAAATGGATTGTGTTTCAAAATGGGTAGAGGCACGAGCTATAAGGGCTAATGATTCTAAGGTAGTTTTGGAATTTTTGTGAACCCAAATTTTTTATAGATTTGGATTACCTAGGTTCATAATCAGGGATCAGGGTCCTAATTTCTTCAACTGAAAAATGAAATCTCTTTTGCATCAGAATGGGGTCGGGCATAACTGCATATCACCCACAAACCAAAGGTCAAGTTGAGGTGTCAAATGGGGAGGTAAATCAGATTCTTGAAAAAATAGTTCAACCCAACAAAAAAATATTGGAGTCTAAGACTCAATGATTCATTAGGGGATTACCATACAACCTTAAAAACTCACATTATCATGTCACTATATCGGCTAGTGTTTGGAAAGAGTTTTCACCTCCCTATTGAGATAGAGCACCGGGCCTACTGGTCCATTAAATAATTCGAGTATAATCTTTCTAGTGAAGTTTCTCAAAGGATGTTGTAGATTCATGAGTTGGAGGAAATGTGTAGATATTAATATGAGAACTCTATGATTTATAAGGAGTTAACAAAGGCTACCCATGACCATCTCATCCTTAATTATCTGTACCACATTGGGCAGAAGGTCCTCTTATATAATTCAAGGATAAAGTTACATCCAAGTAAGCTTCGTTCCGGCTAGTGTTTTCCATACACAATTACTAATGTTTATCTATTTGGTGTTGTTCAGGTAAAAAATGAATAAATGAAGAAAACCATCATTATCGATGGGAAATATCTAAATAACTTCAATGAAGTGCTTCCAAAGTTCCCGATGGAGGAACTCCATGTTCATGAAGCAACCTACCAATGACACCCACTAGATTTTATCCTTCCTTCTCAAATTCTATTTTCTTACAATGAGGAAACTACACACTCTAGGTTTTGGGGATGGGTATATTTTTGGTTTAGTTATTAATTTTCATCATCTATCATCTTTTTCTCTTTTTTTCTTTCTAGATGTTATTGTCACTTACTCCCCCACCCCTTCCCCCCCATTTTTTGGTGGAATTTTAATTTTTCATGCCTGATTTATCATGTAAAATGATGTCTTATTAATTATGGAAGTTATCAAAAATTAATGAGTAATTTATCTATTTCATGTTTCTTTAACATTCAAAAAATTCTGATGAAATGCAGATTTCATAAAGAATTCAATATTATGGTATGTCATTATTTTGAAATTTGGTTCTCTGTTGATGATATAAATGGTTGTATCATTTTGAAACATTGGAGAATAATGATACTCATTGTGTGAGTAGTTTAATTGAAAATTATGTCACTTAATTTCTCGAAACAAATTTTTACCCAACCATGAATAGTGGAAATTTCTTACATTATAAAAGGAAAACATGAGTTAGGTCAATTCTTCATTACTTTCAAAAATGCTTTTTCCATACGTTCATTCCTTATCTGATCTATTTCAATAATGTACTGGATAGACCTATGTGTGTGTGCCTATTATATAACTACTGTACACCCTAGAAAAAACAAAAAAAATTGTTCCTTAGACAATTCAAAAACCACCATTCATTGACTTTTGATCTTTTAATAACAATTACATTTAGTGTCATGAGGAGATCAATCAACAGTTAGGAGAAGAGTGTGAGATTTTTTCCAAGTGAAACTATTAAAGAAAATAATAAATGAGGGGAGTGATTAAATGTACAACATATGTGGATATCAAGATTTAGATATTATTGTTTCACTTCTAGGAATAATAAAGTGAGTGGGTCTTGAAATTTGATTGTAAATGATGCGGGGAAGGTTCAGTGGAAAGGATCATGTAAGTAAAAAAAATTAAAATAACTTATATTCACTTGATAGAAATTATAAAAAATATCATGAAATAGTTTTCACAAACATGCGTGGAAATCTTTTTACATGATTTTATTTTGAATTTTTTTCTTTTATAGGTATAATTCATCTCTTGTTAATTCTTTTTTATACAATTTTTGAGACATCTTTTTCCATGATCACTGAGAATAACTCCTCAGTATGGTTTTTTCTTTGATCACATTTCTATCAGGAATTAAATTTTAATTCAATGTTAAATATTTATGATTTTTGAAATATCTACTTGAATAATATTTTGAAATATGACTTTTCCCATGAGTGAAAATGTGTAGGTGTAGGGTGTGATTGCACAACAATTCACTATTTCATTTTCACCCTTACACCATTATGCTAAAGTAGTTTTGTATTAAAAATTATATAAAAAATAACAAATTTCACTTCATGTTTGATTCAATTATAAATTTTTATCACTGTTAAAAAGTAAAAATTTACTTTTTTTGAAAATTTAATTGAAGGTAGAGGTGATTTGAAGGGAATATAATGATGTTCAAGAAATATGGGGCAAACTCTGCAGGATCCAAGAACACTAGTGGACTCAACCACATACTGATAATAAAAATTGAATATAAATGGGATTAGATTTTTTGTTCTGGTCCTCAATTCAATTTTCTATATTTCATATGAAGAAACCCAATCTTCATTCGACCATCTGGTGGGCCATCCAGATTGATCTGTCGAGGGAATCAAATATACACAATGTCAAAAGAGGTTTTCTATATTCTATAAATTTCACGATATTTATTTGTCCATATGGTTCCAAAAGTTTTGGGGATATATATTATAGGTAGTTATACAACCTTTTAGTTATCTCTAAATCAATATAATACTTTTTAGACGTCTAAAATAATGGTCCAAGTGGTTTTACAAAATCTATGTTCCAAAAACCACATTCCACATTGCCTATAAAATGATACCTTGCGAACCTCATTTGTAAGTTCGACCGAGAGGCAATGATCTAGTTTTTTGGTGGCCCAAATGAGTCATCTCCCCATCTACGATGTTTTTGAGGCCCTTATCTTTATAGGGGGGTCAAGGATGAAGGCGAGGTTCCACCCGAGCCTCCTCCTCATGGATGTGTGCTAAATGGTGGACAATCATTTTGAGGTAGCTAGACATACTTGGGAGGGAGTTTTAGAACTTTTTATTCTATAAGTTTTGTGTAATTTGTGTGTCAAAAATTTCACTTGTGTTTAATTTGGATTTTCATCGTCTTTTAATATGTTTCTTTCATTATAATTAAGTGAAACACTTTTTATTTCAACACTTATTGGGTTGAGATTTCAAGTGGGAATCTTGAGTTTTTTTGATTAAACAAGATAAGAATCATATAACAAATACATAATATTTCATTATTAATTGGTAGCTCTTTTTCTATGTTTTATAACTAGACCTTTTCAACAAGAGTTTTGTGTTAGAGGTGATTCTTTGAGAATTGTTTTAATAGGAAAGAGGAAACTCGAGATCTTGACAACCCTCAACCAAAAGATAAAATTAAACCATATAAAATTTTCAAAATAGTGAACTATCTAAGATTTCTAGTGAACTTGAAATTATATTTCCATCATAATTCTAAAACCCGCAACTTAATTTATCAACTATTAAACTCTTTAAATCAAGTTATTTTCCTAAAAATGTTTTCTAGACCCCCTAGTAATTTTTATTAAAAATACATACCCTAAACATAGAAATTCACCTTGAGAGATGACTGAGGTTCTTACCTCTACTATAAATAAACCTTAAAATCATAATCAATTTGACGTTTCAGGATAATGTGTTCAAAACTCCATGCAGAAATTCAATTTATTCCTAAAGGCATCATGAAATCCTCTCTATAGCCTTGATTTGAAGCGAGAATCACTATCTAAAATGATCATCAAGGTAAATCCACAGAGCCATAATATATTCTACACGTAAAGGAATCTTAATATCTCTACTGAACTCTGGTCATGGATAGCTAGAAAGTGGGATGCCTTCATGATTTATTATATGATTACTCAGGTATAATCATATCCTCTAGATGATCATAGATTCCCTTTCATGAAGACTGTAAAGATACCATCAAACTTACACTCTAACACCTCAAGGGGGTGATCCAAAATGGAACCTTGTGCTTCGCCTTCACTTGCTGAAAAGTTATATATTAAGAAACAAAATCCACTAAACACTTTTTATCCCTAACCACCAAAACTAACCCTGAAGGTCCTGGTGTAACTTTGACACTCCTAGATGTACCTCTAAGGGAGACATATCAAACTCCCTCAAACCCTCTTAACATAGTGACATGGGTACAAAAATCTGTCTTTGGAAAAATATTACATTCTCCCCACTTTCAAAAAATCCATCAAGAGCACATCCAGTGGATATCTAAGCATGTAAGGTCTCACAATCACTATCTCTAAGTTGATCCACCCTTCCACACTATATAATCAAAGTCATTACAGCCATTGAATTTAGATAAGTTGCACCATTATCATCTTCTAAGGAAATATTCAATAAGACCAACTTCTCTAACACCTTACTCAATAATTGGGGACATGATCTCCTCCTAATGGAATATACTACCACATTCCCCTTCCTAGGTGTATAGACTATCTAAAAGTCATAATATTTGGGTAAATCTATCCATAACCTCTATCACAAGTTACGATCCTTCTATGATAATATATAATTGAGACTATTTTAGTCATAATAGATGATAAACCACTGACTAAAAAAATTTTCTTACCATATTATTAGGGAGAGGAACTTCACTTCAAGATCAAGATCATGGGTAATGTAGTTCTACTCATTTGGTCTCAACTATGGGGACCTATAGGCAATAACTACATGCCTCTTCATTAGAACACACCCAATCCCAGTTTTGAAGGCATCACAGAACACTGCATACTCAACACCTTCATCTAGAAGTATCAACATGGGGGTGCTCATAAACATCTACCGCAACTCCTGAAAATGTGATTAGCATAGTCAATATATTCAAGGGTTCCATAATCCTAGAAAAATAGGGTACGAATCACTGATATTTTCCTACTAACCAAAATAGGCTTTGCACCTTTGTCGCACTCTTGGATGGCTCCCAAGAGATCATTTCCTCAACCTTCACTGGGTCTACTACTACTCCCTCATCTAAGATGAAATTTCCCAAGAATTATACCTCTTAATTCCATAATTGACACTATGAGATCTTCATATAAAGATGTTGCACTCAGAGAATATCTAAGACCATACTCAAGTGTCTCTCATTCTCTTGATCATGCATTGAGTACACTAGAATTTCATCGATGGTGACTACCTTTAACAGGTCAAATAAGGGTTAAAAGATACATTTCATGAGTCTCATGAATACTATTGGGGAATTCCTCACATATAAGTAAATCATCAAGTACACATATTGACTATAGTGACATAGAAATTCCATATTGGTTATATCTCAATCCAAAACTCAGAGCCGGTAATAGTCTACCATGACATAAATCTTAAAGAACTATGTCATCCCTTTAAACTCATTAAATAGGTCGTCGATTATCAGTGGTGGATATCGATTCTTAATGATCACTTGGTTTAGGTGATGATAATACTCACAAAACCTCAAGATCTCGCCTTCCTTCTTGGGGGAAAAACTAGAGTTGTGTATGGTGACACACTAGGTCGGAAGAATCCCTTCATTTTCAACACCTCTAACTAAAAAACTTGAATCTATGTAGGATCCATAAGATATGCTAGAAAAGATATCTAGGTAGTCCTCGGGTGCAATTTTTTGATAAATTCTATCTCTTGGTGAGAAAGTAAGTCTGATACATCCTCATGGAAGACATCTTCATACTCCACCACCACTGTAGAAAAATGATAGCTCATAAAATCTACTACTATGATGGTAATAAAATCTAATTAATGAGTAATTGGTTTTATCCTAATGTGTATGATCACATCATAATCTTCTTAGGTTTTCTTTATCACTAATGAATGAAAACCTCATCCCATCAACATGGACACACCAGATCTTCTTCCAAAAACGGTCAATATGTGCAGGAACTATAGATATCTAGTTCATAACTAATATGACATCATAAGGCATAATCACTACTATAAAAAGTTCCCACCTGGAGTTATCAGCTCTAAGATTTGGGTGACAATATTGGAAGACTTGTGTGATCGATGAATATCCTCTAGTAGAAGTCTCAAAATGAAAGGTTTGATCCAATTACTCAAATAGAATCTCTAACACTAAAATAAGAGATGTTTCATAGAAGTAATAGTATTTTCATGTGTCTATAAAAACTAAAACAAAGTTAGAAAATATGCATATCATACCTCTATACATCTATGGAGCCTCTCAGTAATAGGCATCCACTACTTGTTACTCTCCTCATCTTTGACCACCAACTCTCTACTCCTTGCATTGACCACCTGGGGATGGTGGTGGAAATATATCTAACCATCAGCCAACTAAAGCTTCTCTCTCTACTCCTCTACTACATATGCCTCCCTATGGACCTCCCTTATTACGTCACTACCTCTACCTGCGTAGTCCATCGACTGTCTCTCTACATATTATATAGTGGATTGAGTGATCCCATGTGATATGTCCCCAACCACCACACTAGTAACACAACCTCTCCCTTGGATTAAAAGAACCATCTTGAGAACCTTTAATCTCATACCCTCAATCCTAATAATATCTCTAGAAATGATTATCTCACCATGATCCCAATATCTGTTGTTGGATACTAGCTTCCATAGTCTTTGCTCCATGGTTTATAATACTAGCACCAACTATTAGTAACTACTTTTCTAAGAATCTCTCTACAACCAAATCTTGCTCAAGAAAGACACAATACATGGGAATTCTAAGAGATATCAAACTGTCTCATATATCACTATTGAAACTACACTCTGAAATTTATACATGAAATAATGAATCTTGAACCATATCCTTAGAGTATCATGAGAGGTTAGTAAACCAACATGAATAATCTTTCATAATCATGCTTCACTTCTAAAGATATAGTATCTCCAAGATATGCATTGCTTGCAATGTAGCTAGCTACAACTCCTCTCTAAATTTTTTTTAACTCAATCCATGAAAGAGTCTTCTCATAATATATCAAAGTCACCAGGCTCCACTATCACCCTAAGGATCCATGAAGAAGGATTTCCTCAAAGACTACAATTTAATTTTGAGCTTTCCTAATAAGGAAAAAAACTTGCATAACTACATAAATATAGTTCTCAGTTACCTAGGGGTCAAGCTCACCCCAACCAATGAGGGATCTATTTCCATAAAACTCATGAAGTGTGATCATCATGTGTTCATCATCTACTAGTACTGCTGATGAAACCTATTTCACAATGGGTGGTGGAAAGACTAAAAAAATTTCTGGATGTTTCATCTCGTAAAAAGGTCCATATACTAGAGAATCATCACTAAGGGATCATCCTCAAGATCCTATTATGGAATGTTGTCTAGAAATAATTCAATATGCATAGTGAAGTGCACAAGATGTACCATAGTGAAGATTATATCAAGGAAGCTAACACAATAAGGATATGAAAACCAGAACCTATTCATATATAATGCATGTATAAATAATTTCATTACAACCAGTCCCTAAGTGTACCAAGTCAGAAATTAGGATATCAGATTCATGATGAATTGATACATTAGACACCGCACCAACCCTAGATTTTTGATCTTGAGATATGAACTCAGAACACTTTAGCATTGTTTCCTTAGTTCCAAAAACTAAACTCACAGCAAGACAATATTTTAATTATGGTCCTACGATGACCCTATTTGATTCCACACTCTCTCGACTTGGCCCGTTTGGCCCACTAATCTGAAGGAAAGAGAAATTTTACACCCCATCACACCAACAATACACTTAGGGAAGGATATTTTCACCGATTAGGCATGTCACGCACATGGAATGCCATAGCCTAAGGTTTCTATTAACAAACAAACATCTCTAAATACCCATACAATGTGAAAGTAATAATACAAATTATTCCATAATTCATGCATATATCTATATCCCACATCAAATTATGACACAAGTTTTGGAAAGAATAAGGTCTAAATACAATCCCACCAAAACTATACAATGTTTCCTACCTTCTAGGAAGGAGGGGACTGTTGTCATATTCAACACCTAGTATGATTCATTATCTTTATAGAAAAAAATTATATATATATATTCCTTTTCCACCTAGGACTTCATCAAACAACACGTCATTATATAATACATGACATGTGTGGGAAGTTCCCATTCATGGGTCATTATAACAACACCCAGTAAAACACCTTGAAATCACCAAACATAAAGCATCAAGAGAGTAGTAATATCATCATCAAAAATGAATATCAATAAAAATATAATAAATATCAATAATAACCAATATATACTCATGATAGAAAAAAAATTCATAATGTAAAGACACAACCATACTACCAACCTATGAGTCTTTCTCATAGTTTTAAGGTAACACTCGCTCAATAGAACTCATTCCACGAGTCTAATGAAATTTATGGAACTCATTTGAAATGCCTTTATCATTGGACCTCTCCATGAAGGATTACACACTGGAACTTAGAAAATAAAAATACATAGATAGGGTATCTCTCCTAGGGAATGTGGGGGTATACTAGACCCTATATAGAATAGACCACTAGTTTGGGGATTGAATTTCTGGGTATGTTATTCATGATGATTCCTAAAACCCCACCTAGGGAAGTGGATATTGACTTATGGTCACACTCCATGCCACATGGAGGGATTCATTAAATCTTTCAAAGACTAATCCCATGGAGGGGATCACAACCTATGCCCAAGATGTGATACGTCGTCGTACCCTCTTGATGATGGACAAAGGGGATGTACCCTAAGGAAAATAGTATAAAATAACGAGAACGAGGGGCACAAAACTTCTTGTATAAACTAAAAGGCCTTTATTAGAGGTACACGATGTGTATTATCTAATTTTGGTATGCCCATATACTCCAAAAAACCCCATGTACTTAAGGTTGTGCTCATGTAATATGGTTTTGATCGTGTATGTGTTCATCCATGGGTACCAAACCATGTTGAAGTACTAGATCATGATAGAGTTCTATATCTATTTCCATGTCCATGTTCGTGTCTTGGTACCTAGTCATGTCCAAGTTCCAATTCATACCTATGTAATTTAGTCATTACCATGTACCTATTAATTTCTATTCCCGTGTACCCCAAGGTTATACAAAGATTCATAGGTCATGGGTCACACAGAATCTGGTGTGTACCACAAGGAGCGTGATATTTTATTTTCTACAAAACCCAATCCACCACATCTAGAGTATTACACGGAGTGTGTTCTACGAACTATGTGTCATGTAGATTATGATATTTCATAATATGAGAACCTTAATGTGTCTACACCCAACACAAATACTTCTTTCTTTACAACCATGATTTTTTACCTTAAAACTCTAATCTAGCATCTACCAAGCCTTTCAAGTTTTAGTGGCCAGATTTTATACATCCAATCCACTTGAGAATCGATCCCCATATCACCCTATTGTTGAAACCTAAAATCATGTATAAAGAACACTAATCTAATATCAATCGATCTGAAAAGCATCAATAGTCGTATTCATACCTCAATCCTGTCATTTATCATGAACCCAAATTCATATCATCAATCAGATTCACTAAAGAATGGTTGTGCAATGATCAATCACAGAGTATTTTTTGAACCGATGGACAAAGAAAATATAGGTGATGAATGTGTGTAAAATGAGGAATAAATCCAAAACATAATAAACATGACGTAAAATCCTCAATAATTAATTTTTTTTGACATAATCCATTTCTATTAGAATGGTGAATAAAAGAAATAATTATGATTAGTCAACACAATATAAATTATAAATTCTAGGTATATAAAGAAATACTCATAAATTAATAGTCAGTCTATGAATAAATTTGTTAGAAAGATAGATTCATGTTAGATCAAGTTATAAACAATAAAAATATTAATCCAAAAAAACAATTCTCTATCTCTGGTTTTGATCAATTGTTGATCAAAAAAGGTCATAAGTTATTATCATTGGTGAGATCCACGAACTCCTTTGGCACACTGATCATCAAAGCACTATCTATTATTGATTATCCAAGAATTATCTTGAAATATATTCTATATTAATTCCTAGAGATATAACGCTAATTATATGGATTTTATAAAATAGGTATTTTATAGAATGGTATTAGGTTTAGCTTAATTATTAATAATTAAATAATTTAAATAATTTATTTAACTATTATTCTGTCTACAATGGCGCTTAAGTCGAACACCCGGCATGCACAAATGTTATGTCACACCAAGGGTAAAAATTCCATTCCTAATTTAATAGGAATATCATATTTTATATTAGAAAGTCTATTTTCGAGTTATTTCATTATTTCATAATAACTACAAGCACATGATATAACGTATTTGATATTTTAATTATCTCAAAACCAATCCACCTCAGGCCCTGAAATATCATGCTTACTTAGATCCACCTTTCAAAATATTCCTTTAAATAACCCAAATACATATAAGGAAAAAATAGATTCATTATATAAAATTGGTATAAAAAAGTATAAAATTATTGAATTAGCTAAGAAATCACTTGACACATCTTGTGTAATAACAAAGGTGGTTGAGAACACATCCATAAAATGATCAATCATTTGTCTAGGTGATCTTGAAAGGGTAATAAAAATGGAATCCTGTGATAAGGTAGGTGCTAAGGCTAATGAAAATTTTCCACATGAAAAAGGAAAATTTCATTAAAGGTTGTTAAAAGATGATATCTTGGATCCCATGAGAAGTTGTGTGGGTATTTCAAGAAGGATAAAAGATAATAAAATTATTTTTTAACAATTACACCATCCCAAGAATAAATCATGAAAATAATGAATAAAGCACTAAGTGATGCATGTTCCTTGACTGCACATATAAAAATGAAGATATCACACCTAGAGAGAAGAAAATAACCCATGTTTCCAAGAGAAAAAAATCATATTTGAAAAATTATTTTTCATACATGAAGAGTATATCTAGGATTAAAGATAAATTGAAGAGGTAAACTGGTTTAAAATTAATTCTCAACCCAGATTCCCACTTTAATGAGAAATTAGATTTTACCTTATTCCCATAATAATTTATTTTGAATTTGGTTACTAACAATACAATAAATTGAAGGTGATTATTTTTCTAAAATAGTGAAAAAATAAAGTGTAATAAGTTTGAATAATTATTCCAGGTCAAAAAAAGTCACTATATTAGTAGGATTCATCAATTTGTATTTAAAAATACAACTAAAAAAATTATTAAATGTGGTGAAGATATAAATCATCCCTTTAAGGTGGGTTCATCTTGAGAAGCATATAAAATCATTCAATTAAAAATTAAAATAATGGAAAGTTCTTGGAAGACTGTCATTAAAAGTTATCTCTTGATACTCTCTCATCCTTAGTTTATTAAGAAAAAAATCATATTTTGTAATGGGGAATGATTTCATCAGTGAGACTTAAAGTTAGAGTTTGAGGAGGTCTCATGGATGAATTCTAAAACCTTCTATATTAACATGAATGTTTTTAACATTTTTGATAAGATAGGTGTAGGTATTTTGTCTTGAAAATATTTATACATCCCTTGATGTAGAATATTGAAAAATATTATGAGTTGATATCATATTTGTCATGACATGTCCCCTGGGGGGCCATGCCGTGACTACCCCAAGCTCGCCTTCCATAGGCCAAAGTCTGTCGACTAGCACGGAAGGCGAATTCCCTCAAACTGGGAAGGCATTGCCTTTATAACCTGTAACACACACAACCAAGAACACAGCAAGATACGAACTCAAGTAAATTGAATAGTAAAACAAGTGTGTATAGTAAGAAAAAAGGGTCCAGAATACAAGCCCAACTAGAAAGTACAAGGAAAACTGGAAAGTACAAGACAGATGATAGGTGAAAAGTAGCTCCTAGATCGTCCACCACGAATCCTACCTAAAGGGAAGGTACAACTCATGAACAATCGTCTCTATGGTTTTCCTCCTCTAACATCCACCTCCGAGCTACCTCCAGTCCCAGTACTTTCATCCTCAGTAAACTTTGTATGTCATTTGCACCAAACACAATAGGGTTCGGGCATATCCCATCCAGGGGTGAGTATAATGGTACTCAGTAGGGACCCCGAGACCCTCAAGGTCTCAAAAAATCCACCAAGGATATACCACATAGCATGGAATAAACCGACAACCCAAATTAGGTATATTCCCATACATATACCTAAGAAATCAAGTAAACCCATATCAATCATGAGAAAAACATAGAGTCCCACTCAAAATCCCAAAGCTCAATTATTCCACATAGGTATGGACTCAGCTCACACTAAGTATAACTCAAGCACAAAAGTACAATTGATAAGTCATAAAGTTAGATCATTTTATTATTTCAAGAGGCTATGCTACTGACCCACACAGGATCTCTCGGTGCTGACCCATATAGGATCACTAGGTGCTGACCCACACAGAATCTCTCAGGCTTGACCCAGACATAATCGCTCGATGTTGACCGCTATGTGCAGACCCACACAGGATCACTTGGTACATTCTTGGGTACATCTTCAGACCCACATAGGATCCTAGTACATCTCCAGTACTTCGTTAGACCCACACAAGATCCTAGTACATCTCCAGTACGTATTCAGACCCGCAAAAGATCCCAGTACATCTATAGTACGTTGTCTGACCCACAGAGGATCCTAGTACATCTCCAGTACGTCGTCAGACCCACACATTATCGCTATTCATTCATCATTTCATATCTAGCTACTGGGTTCCCGCACAAAGCTTTCTCATCTCTGGGAGGGTCCGCTCCTCAAGACACTAGTCGATACTCCAATTGCCACGAAGTCCTACGAAGAAGTATCACAAAGGATATCCATGCTATAGGGGTCTCAACGCAATATGCATTGCGTCAATCGGATGCCCGGTCTGCAAGTTATTAGTCTTTTAGTCCTTAGGTCCCAGTTGGATTCGTTCTCGATCCAACCAGACTGTACTCCATCTTTATCCAAATCTCTAGTTGGGGTGTATACCAATGGGACCGTCTCGCTCCAAGCCTTCTAGCGCCACTGAAATTTTTTCAAACGGACACCTGGTGCCAATTATGGCTGATAGAGAAAATGTTCAAAGTTGGCCAGGTTCTGGTCCAACCAGGTCGGACCAGCCCAACCCAACCCGATTCGGGTCGACCCGGCCTGCTGGGACCGGCCCAGCCCGCTTGGCAGCCCGTCCTGGGTAGCGCCCTATGGGGTGGCGGGGTGGCCAAGGAGTTCGTGGGTGCCGCGAGACGGTGGAGGTCGTGGGGGCCGTGGAGGCCGCCGTGGCCGCACAACGGCAAGGCCGTGGGGGCCGCGGAGCAGCGAGGCCACGGGGTGGCGCGGAGGGTCGCGTGGCGGCGCGTAGGGCCACAGGGTGCTGTAGAGGTCCGCAGGGCAGCACGGAGGACCGCGGGGCCATGGGGCCACGGGGCGGCGAAGAGTCGTGGGGTCGTCGCCTTCGTCACGGTCGGCGATGTGTCGGTCGTCACATACGTTCATCATCATGGTACAAATCTAACCTCTTCCATTGAGAAAAACACACCATTCAAGAAGAACGGTGGAGGGTTTGGTCCATGTTTGTCTGGCCTTCACCCTCCGCGTTAGACCAGTAGCAAGCGGCTCAACAAAAATCTTGAATGAAGAATTCCAAACCCTTCAACCTTCAACATTGATTATTCCTAAACCCACATAAAGAACTCATCCGCTGATAAACTAGTTAGATAGTTGATCCACGCTCGTTCTTAATAGGGGAAGACCATGGGGAACTATAATCACACATAATTAAACTCCTACCTCATTCATCTATTGACGTCGATGAGGAGGGAAGGATGTTCGTCAACTGAAGACGTCCCACATTGTAGAATGTCCCGAGGAAGAAGTCGAAGTCTTGCATCGGCATTCTTCATTGGAGGATTTTTCTTCGTTGGAGAAGAAGAATTCCTCCAAGGTTCTCTCCCAATTTCCATTTGCCAACACATACCCCAATTCCACCAAAAAGAAAAGATAGCCAATATGATATATTTCTCTAATTTAATTGTTGGCACAAATAAAATTGGCCTCTAAATTACATTGAGGTTGGCATAATAAATTTTGGGGATATCTAAAGGTCACCTCCCTCATTAAAGAGGGAGTAGAATATGTTTCTCACATTAAGAGGGTTCGGTTGGTCCCCACCCTTAAATTCAAATTATGGGTTTTACGTTCGGTGGTCCCCACCTCCAAAACTTCACATGGGAGTTTCAAATAAAAATAAAATTTTACACAATTTTATTTTATTTTGTTCCTTCACGAATAAGTGAAAAACTAACATCCACCCTCAACCTACTTCGGTCGAGGTGAAGGTCTCCTTAAGTGACTATCGGTGCTTCGAGTTCAATGGTTCCCTCAAATTTCAATTATGAGCACCGGTTCAAAAGTTAGAAAAACTCGCGTGCAGGTTTACTGAATGTTCTCGAAAAAAAGTTCAGAAATTCATTCTGGGTACCCCGAGCCTCAGAATCATGCGCCGTTAATTTTTGCGTACTAATAAACTTCCCATTTAATTAAAAAAATAAATGGAATTTTCTGGTCTTTACATTCTCTCCACCTCAGGGCTTTACGTCCCCGTAATCCACAACTCAAAACTGTGAAAAAAAATGGGGGTACTGAGCACGTATTTGAACCTCCCGATCCCATGTGCTCTCATAGAGGTTATTGGGCTACCAACAAATCCACACTAGAGGTATCGACCACCCACGAAGGACCCGTTTCGGTCGATCCTCAATCTCTACTGAAACCTCCGTAAAAGTTTCCCCATCATCGACATCCAACTCACCATGGTCGATGATGTGAGAAGGGTCGTGCACGTATCTACTCAGTTGGGATGCGTGGAAGACGTTGTGCACCCAGTGCAACTGAGGTTGAAGAGCTAAACGGTATTCCACATCGACAACTCTACTAAGGACCTGAAAAGGTCTGATGAATCTCGGATATGACTTGTCACCTCGACCAAATCTCTACAAACCTCATCGAGGTGAGACCCGCAGAAAGATGTGGTCGCCATCCTTGAACTCTAAAGGCCTCTGTCTCCTATCAGCAAAAGACTTGTGCTTACTCTGTTCAGTCTTCATCCACTCCTGGATGATCTGCACCTTCTCTATGGTAGCTTGTACCATATCTAGTCCCACTAGTACTGACTCCACTAGGTCAGTCTTGCACAAAGGTGATATGTAAGGTTACTCGTACAATGCCTAAAAAGGTGTCATCCCATTGGTAGAGTGATAGTTGTTGTTGTATGAAAACTCCACCTAAGGAAAATGATCCTCCCAGCTACGACCGAGGTTGAGGACACAAGCATGCATCATGTCCTAAAGGATCTGAATGGTCCACTCAATCTGGCCATCCTTCTGAGGATGGAAGGAGATACTCAAATGAAGTTGTGTGCTAGAAGCCTCCTAAAACCCCCTCCATAGCTGGGAAGTGAATCATGTATCAAGATCAGAGATAATCATTGAGGGTACTCTATAGAGCCTCACAATCTTCTGTGAATAGAGGCATCCCAAGCTCTCTACTAAACCCTGCTCTCTGATCGGTAGGAAGTGGGACGACTTGGTGAGTCGGTCGACGATCACCCAGATAGAATCATGACCCTTGGATGTACATGGAATTCCAGTCATGGAGTTCATGGATATCCCATCCCAGTTCTTCTCAGGGACCTCTAAAGGCTGATCAAAGCCTACTGGTACCTGATGCTCTGTCTTCACTTGCTGAAAAGTGAGGCATCAAGAGACAAACTCTGCTACATATTTCTTCATTCCCAGCCACCAGTTCTGTTTTCGGAGGTCCTGGTACATCTTCGCCACTATGGGATGTACCGCTAGAGGGTATGTGTGTATCTTCCTCAACACTTCCTCCTGAAGTAACATTAGTACCATGGTACGTACTCTGAAAAGTATGACGTGCTACCCACCTTCAGAAAATCTATCAGGTGTCTGCCCTGTGGATATCTGAGCAAGTCTAGCCTCGTAGTCAGCTTCCCCATGTTGCGCATCCCTGACTTGATGAAGAAGTGGGGGAGTGACTATAAGAGACTGAAGAAAATTTTCTCCATCTTGATCAACAAAGGATATCTTCAAAGTAGCGAGCTGCTTTATCGCCTCACCTAGTAGCTATATACCAGACCTCCTAATGAGTGCATCTTCTTCAACATTCCCCTTTCCAAGAGTATAGAATATTTAGAAGTCATAGTCTTGGAGGAACTCAATCCAACGTCACTATCTTAGATTCAAGTCCTTCTGAGAGAAGATATACCTGAGACTCTTGTGATTTGAGTAGACTATAAAAGGTTTTCCCATCAGATAGTGTCTCCACACCTTCAAAGCTAAGACCACTACTACTAACTCCAGGTCATGGGTAGCATAGTTATTCTCGTTTTGTCTTAAATATCTAGAACCATATGTGATCACTGCTCACTCTAGAATCAGGACACATCTGAGCCCGGTCCCTGATGTGTCGCAGTAGACTATGTACCCTACGCCCTCCTTCGGTAGCCTCAAGATGGGTGCACTATTCAGCCATTACCTTAGCTTCTGAAAACTCTATTGGCATCTATCCAACCGAACGAAGGGTTTCCCCTTCGTCAATGCTGATAAAGGTGTCGCTACCCTAGAAAAGTCAGGTACAAATCTCTAATAGTACCTAGCCAAAGAGGATGTCCCTCTCCCTTAAAGGAGGTATTTCTGGAAACATATTTTGAAAAGATGTCCCCATGCTCTGCCACTCTTGTTTAGAACTCAAAACTCAAAACTCATATACATGATTTTATCCTGTGCTGCATGGGTTTCCTTTCTCACCGACCAAGGGAAATCCCATTTCAACGTTGTAGAGAAACCACAACCTTTTTTCCTAGTACAGTAAATTTTAGTATGATCTATGGATGTCTAGTCCATACCCAAACACACATCTTAAGGTATCGATGCTTCTGCTAAGAGTTTCCGACCAAAACTCTCTCATCAAGGGTCAGATCACACTGTCGGCGTAAGTGTGATTATCAAGTCTCCTCCCAAAGTTATATCCAGATGTGAGAGTCAAGTCAACAGTTTAACCGGAAACTCTAGATCTTGGACAAGATTCATGGAAAGAAGGAATGATTGGTACCTATGTATATTGATACAGAAACTAGTATTAGACACCGACTATACCTTGAATCATTCCTAGAGCCCTTGGTTCGCACTCTTTGACCGCATGCAGCTACTCTCTTCCCCTATCCTCCAGCTCCCTGAGCCTAGTGGGGTCCACAAAAAGTGGTGGTTGTGACATGTCAAAATGTACACCACCTCATGCTTCTCTCCATGCCCTGCTTCCACATCAGCTGCCCTACAGATTCATCTGTCCTTAACACTTCTTCTTCCTGAAACATTTTATACACCCAAGTCTTTGAGACTGGCATCAGTTTTCTATTTTTCCACTAATAACATTCACTGGCTATATCCTCTCATCCAATGAACATTCAACCACAAAGGTTCTCTCTATCACCCTAACATAAGTAGGAATTAATATAAAAATCGTACCGGTTCGAATGTCCCTAAACACACCTCGCATGGAATTATGATCCCTGAAGCTCTGGTCGTACTGTATTCATCGAGTACCTGATATGTTCATCACGCCTTAATGAATACTTAGCTACCGACTTCTCTTCTTACCAAAGCTGTAGAAGCTCTAGAAAACTCTCAGCCACCTCCTTAATCCAGTCATCAACCACCTATGGGTCAGGATCACCTCGAAACCTGAGGGGTATCTGATGCTGAAACTTTCGTAAGGCACTAACCCTATATGTGTCCTTTACCAGTTTCTCTAGTTGTAACTATTGATCAACAAGCAGTGATATAGCTGACACACTACTCGAAGGTACCATCTCGGGCAATGGTCCATGTACCGAAGCCTCATCATTATGCATACTATCCTCATGGTCACTCACTAAAAAATACTAGTAGCTATGATCGACATCTGCTCTACTTGTGTCTCAACTAGGCGGAAAACTCTAGAAACCGCCTCCAGCCAGCCCTCACCTGCATGGGAATCTATCTTGCCTCGAATCCTCGAAGGACTCTATTGCTGGATCTCATGAAATACACTCAGTCGGTGTGCACCATCCACTAATGCAGATAGTGGTAACTGTTTCCCAATAGGTGGTGGTGCTGCTGGTACACCACCTAAAGGTTCCAACATAGTAAGAGGGCCCTACACCGGAGCCTCTTCGGTCGGTGGTCGTCATCGTGACTCTATCGGGAATCAAATCTGGTTGTCTACGCAGTGACATCCGGATAAATAACAAGTGTGCCATGATCATTAAGTTATACGTGGTGAGCTGACTCCATAAATTGAAAAGAAAACTTTTCTAAGCACACACGCAATCAGTGTTTTTGTGCTCTGAGTCAAAAATCAGAAGTTCTTGTTATGGTGTATGGGTACGTCGGCCGCTGCACCAACACTGGATTCCCTAAACTGATAACCAAACTTGCTAAACTTAACATTATTGTCGTTAAAAATATTATAGTCCACTGTTCTACAGTAGAACCGAATCCTTTGAACCAATTTCTCACGACCCATCCCCTGGGGGCCCGTACCGTGACTACCCCAAGCCCACCTTCCATAAGCCCGGGGCTGGAGACTAGCACCAAAGGCGTATTCCCTAAAACTGGGAAGGCATTTCCTTTATAACCTATAACACACACAACCAAGCACACATCAAGATACGAACTCAAGTAAATTGAATAGTAAGCAGAGTGAGTACAGTAAGAAAAAAGGGGCCAGAATACAAGCCCAATTAGAAAGTACATGGAAAACTAGAAAGTACAAGACGGATAATTAGGGAAAATCAGCTCCTAGATTGTCCTCTACGAATCCTACCTGAAGGGTAGGTACAGCTCACAAATTGTTGTCTCTGTGGTTCGCCTTTTCTAATGTCCACCGCCGAGATACCTCCAGTCCTAGTACTCTCATCCTCAGTCAGCACTGTCCATCATCTACAGCAAATACAATAGGGTGTGGGCATAGCCTTTGGAGGGTTGAGTATAAAAATACTTTGTAGGGACCCCGAGACCCTTAAGATCACACAAAACCCACCAGGGATAAACCACACAACATGGAATCAACTGACAACCCTACTTAGGTATATGCCCATACATATACCTAAGTTATCAAGTAAACCCATATCAATCATGAGGAAAACACAGAGTCCAACTCAAAATCCCAAATATCAACTATTCCACAACGGAAGGAATAATACGTAGGTAAGTACCACACAGGTAATCCACCAAGAATAATTCCACCAAGGTATTACCACAAAGGAAAGTACCACATAGGTATGGACTCAGCTCACACCAGGTATAAATTAAGTACAAAAGTAAAGTTGATTAGTCATAAAGTTAGATCATCTTTTTCTATCATGAGGATCTACTACTGACCCACACAAGATCGCTCGGTGCTGACCCATAGAGGATCGCAAGGTACTGACCCACATAGGATCGCTCGGTGCTGACCCACACAGGATCACTTGGTGCTGACCCACATAGGATCGCTCGGTGATCACCCACACAGGATCGCTCGGTGTAGAGCCGCACAGGATCACTTGGTGATGAGCCACATAGGATCACTCAGTACATACTCTAGTACATCGTCATACCCACAAAGGATCCTAGTACATCTCCATTACATCTTCAGGCCCACACAGGATCCTAGTACATCTCCAGTACATCTTCGTACCCACACATGATCCTAGTACATCTCCAGTACTTCGTCAGACCCACAAATGATCCTAGTACATCTTTAGTATGTTGTCTTACCCACACAGGATCCTAGTACGTCTCTATTATATAGTCAAACCCACACAGGATCGTAATTCATTCTTCACGTCACAGCCAACTACTGGGTTCCTGAACTGAGATTGCTTTTCTCCGGGAGGGTCTGCTCCTCAATATACTAGTCGATACTCCAACTACCACTAAGTCCCAAAAAGATGTATCAAAAAAGATCTCCATGCCATAGGGGTCTCAATGCAACAGATGTTGCATCAATCAGATTCTTGATCTGTAAGTTATTAGCCTTTTAATCCTAAGGACCCAGTTGGATTCATGCTCGATCCAACCCAAATGTACTCCATATTTATCTAGATCTTTAGTGGGGGTATACCAAAGGAACCATCTCCCTCCATGGTTAACAGCGCCACTGACGGTTCATCGAACGAATGCTCGGTGCCAATGTTATGGCTGATAGAGAGAAAAGTTCAAAGTTGGCCCAGGTCTGGTCCGACCCGATCAGACCGCCCCGGACCGACTCGGCCCGCTAGGTCTGGTTTGGCCCGCTGGGTCCAGACCGGCCCACACTGGGAAGTCTGGCCCGCTGGGTGGCCTGGCCTGGGCAGCGGCCTGTGGGGCGGCGGGGCGACCGCGGGTGTTGCAGGATGGCAGAGGCTACGGGGGCCGTAGAGGTAGTGTGGGCCGCGGAGCGGCGTGGCCACAGGGTGCCATGGAGGGACGTAGGGCGGCGAAGCCATGGGGAGGCACGGAAGGCCCCAGGGTGGCGAGGATGTGGGTTGGAGCGGCTGCGGGGTGGCACATATGGTCACGGGGTGGCGCGGAGTTCCACGGGGAAGCGAGGCCGCGGGTCAGCATAGAGGGTCGTGGGGGGGGGGAGGTCATGGGGCATTGCGGAGGTCGATGACCTGGCTGCACTACAGGGCAGTTCGGAGGGTCATGGGGTAGCACGGAGGGTCGCGGGGCAGCGAGGATCCGTGGGGCTATCGCCTTCGTCACAGTCGGCGATGTGTCAGTCGCCACATTCGTTCATTGTCAAAGTACAAATATTCCCTCTTCCATCACAAAGAACACACCATTAAAGAAGAACAATGGAGGGGTCGGGCCATGTTTGTTTGTCATACACCCTCCAAATTAGAGCGGTAGCAAGCAGCTCAACAAAAATCTTGAATGAAGAACATCAAACTCTTAAACCTCTGATAATGATTATTCCAAAACCCGCAAAAAATAAACTCATCTACGGATCAACTAGTTAGATAGTTGATCTACCTTCTTTGTTTATACAGTAAGAGCATGGGGAATAATAATCACACATAATTAAACCCCTGCCTTGTTCGTTTATTTACATGGATGAGTAGGGAAGTATGGTCATCGATTGAATACATCCCACGTTGGAGGATGTCCCGAGGAACAAGTCGAAGTCGTGCATCGACGTTCTTCGTTGTAGGAGCGCTCTTCATTGGAGAAGAAAAATTCCTCCATGGTTCTCTCCCAATTTCCCTTTTCCAACACTTCCCATAATTCTACCAAAAATAAAAGGTAGCCAATATGATATGTTTCCCCAATTTAATTGTTGGAACAAATTAAATTTGAATCATAATTACATTGAGGTTGGCATAATAAATTTTGGGGAAACCTAAAGGTCACCTCCCTCATTAAAGAGGAAGTTCAAGAGGTTTCTCACATTAGGGGGGTTCAGGTGGTCCCCACACATAAATTAAAATTGGGGGTTTTAGTTTCGGTGGTCCCCACCTCTATAACCTCACATGGGAGTTTCAAATGAAAATAAAATGTTACACAATTTTAGTTTATTTTATTATTTCATGAATATGTGAAAAACAAACTTCCACCCTCGACCTACTACGGTCGAGGTGAAGGTCTCTTTAAGAGACTGCGGACACTACAAGTTCAACAGTTCCCTCAGATTACAATTCTGGGCACCAGTTCAAAAGTTAGAAACACCTGCTCGCATGTTTACTAAATGTACCCGAAAAAAAGTACAGAAATTCATTCCGCGCTCTCCGGTTCTCTGAATCATGTGACGTCAATTTTTGAAAACATGTAAAATTCACATTTATTTAAAAAAATTACATGGAATTTCTAGTTCTTTACAATATTCTATAAATTAATAGATATCCTTGATATCAAGATCAACACCTTTTGTTTTTTAGATTGGGTATGGATCAAGTATACTTATAGTGAAATAATTGATGACAAATTACTTATAAATTTTGCAATATAATCCACCCTCATATGATTTGTAATTATTTTCAATAAGGGGAAGATATTAGAAAATTCGATTTGGTATATACAACATATACATAGGGTTTATTGATGAACCCACAGAGTGTGTGATTTATTTATCCTAAATCTTGGAAGAAATATATATGATGAGGATCTTGGAAGTAGTTGGGACACCCTAAGAAATTAAAATAGTTGGAATTCTCTAAGAATTTTGGTGGGAAGAATCATGATGCTCCAAAGATATATTTTAAGGATAAATACCATTAATCTTAAAAGTCCATTTTTAAACTGTTAATTTGGGAAATAAATGAAAGAATAAATTTACATGATGCGGTTCTTAGAATTAGTTAGAAGTCCCCAAGTATTGTAAGTTATTGGAAGTCCCCAAGAATATTGGGGTGAAGAATCATGATGTTCCCAAGACATGTGTGTTAAAGAGTAATACCTTGAATCTTGAAAGTATGTTTTTCACTATTTATGTGAAAACAAAATATATTGAATAATCTACTTGGAGAAATTGTGAATATGGATTCATAATCCCTTATATTATAATGATTGTCTTATTGATCTTCAAGGATATCATTGACACGTGTTACTACAATATTTTATTCAACGTGTTTCAAGTAATATTTCATTGATGGTCAAATAGGTAGATATATTGAAATATATTGAATGATAACATTGAGTATTTAAATAAGTGAAAAAGTTTTCTAGAGATCATATGAGGGATTTAGACTATTTAAGATGAGTTTTATTGATTGAATTCTGAAATATAGAGATTTGGAAATGAAATTTCACAAAATATTTATTGTGTATGATTCATTATTCATCTATGTAAATGTGATTGAGGATCTACGTATGTGTCATGGGAAACAGAAATTTTGAAAAATTTGGGCTATATATGTTTCATTGTTACTCAATGTATATCTCATATATGAGGGGAGTATGTGTTATATAATGCTCTATAAGTTTCATTTGAGATGTTTGTGTGTCATCAGGACACTTCATATGTGCCATTGAAGACTAGAAAAAATTTCATGATTTATTTGGTATAAAACTATTGAGATTATATAATTTCTATACTGATGAAATGAGTATTAAATATAATGACCAAAATATTGTTTGTTTAATATGAAAATATCATGACTCAAATTAGTCATGATTCATGCTGAAATAAATTCTATGGAGGAAAATGAATATGGAAGATATATAAGCCGGAGATGGTATAATAGCATGAGCAGAGAATGCACTTAAGGAGAGGAGAAAATATTATGGATAATTTCACCATCACTATAAAATGGAAAAAATATTCTCAGCAAGACATGTTAATGATTGTTTTAGGTAAGTTTCCTCATGATGAAGAATAACGTGACTCATTTAAGTTATCATGTTTTAAAAATAAGTAAAGATGGATGGTCATGCCGTAGTTGAAATCATAGAGATAATTGTGGTTTCAAAATGGTAAGACAATGAACATAACCCCATGGTGATGAATGTTTCCAGAAATATGTGTACCTATGAGAAATGATGTACTGAAATATGTCATGTAGGTTTTCGTGGTCTCTAAAAAATTGGAACAAACTCTTGACCGTGTTGTAGTAGTTTTCATTTCATGCAAGATGATACGAAGTAAGAAATAGTATGACCAATCCATGTCGAGGTATCCATAAAATAGAGAGTTATAGGAGACCATTTTGAAATAGATAACATGGTATATTAACAAACTAACTTTCATAACCATCAAAACACAACCACATTGTATTCAAGGTCATCATGACTCAGTACTAAAAATAAATTTTTTGCTCTATTATATTTCAATACTGTTATAACAAAATAAATAAGGAAATTCCATGCCCATATGGAATGTGAATGTGTATATTTTATGGATAATATTTATTGATATAGGACCCATGATATTTCAAATATCATGGGTAATGTAAAGGTTCAAGTCTTCACCCATATTTATATGAAGAATTTTAATAAAACTAACACCATAGATTCTGAGTTTTAGAATGTTAAGATTTTAGGAACTTAAATATTAAAGACTATAGAAAATTCAAAATTAAATATAATTGTTGATAGGTGGATATGTAAAAATAGGTGAAGAATAATAAAGATGGAAATTGAGTTCTTAACTATGTGTGTTCCTGGTAGATATCTTGTAAGTCAAAAAAAATGAGTTCTTGATACAATATTTCGTGTATCATAAAATTATAAGGGAAATATATATGATAGTGCTTTTAGGTGAAAAAATATTCTCGTTCAAATAAAATTTTAGATCCCAACAGTGTTATGATAGTATAAATAGCACATTAAAGAGGATAGACTAATTTCGATTTTGATTCTAAAAATTACATTCAAGATGAGAAGATCATAGAGTCTGTCCTATTGTATCCTGTTTTAGAGATCTAAATATCTTGATGAAATACCCTTGATTACTACAAATAAGTAGGAATATCATCCATACTATCTTGGAGGGACATTGGAGTTTAATTTTTGATCTACAGCATAAGGAACTAGCCAAATCTTCTATTTTTTAGTGTGTAGAACAATAATTCATTGTTTAGATTGTACTTGGTTAGTGATAGAATAATAGGTTCTAGTTCATGTACTTTCGAATTGTTTTTTATAATACGATGGAAAATATTTATATGGGATAATAATCATGATAAAAAGGAGATGTACTGAACCTAAAAGGGTGTAGAAACTCATCAAAAATTATTTATGTACTCTTATGTTACATTAAATTTCTATACATGATTTCTAACTAAAGGGGTGAAAGAGAAATATAGATCAACTTACCTAATAAGTGATGATGTGATAAATGGATAAAAGAAAACATTGAATAAAAATATATTGACAGTTTCCCCCTCCCCCTCAATGTTGGTCACATCCCTTTATGATCAAAACAATTGTGTTATATGGTTTTTTGTGTAGGTGTAACCCATACACCAGGCATAGGATTAGAGGAAAATGTATATCTATATTGTACATGGTGTGGCGGGTTCCATCTAGTGGTTCCTGGATAGTTGTTGCGTGTTTCGGATAATTATACAACTTAATTTTTCATCTTTCCTAGATTCCTAAAAACATGACATTCTAGTTTTCCCCCTCCATAAATTTATGGAATTTGGATCCTTTATTTCACATTCTCATTCAATCGGTCTTGGGAATACATGGGGAGTTCTATCCCTCTATTACCGTTTGATTTAAACCCACCTCTCCGTACAAGTTTCTGGCATATTGGAAGCACATATGGTGGGGGGTAAATCAAAAATTATTTCAATATATAATTTCTATAAACCTGAATAGAGTATCTTTTCATGTTAGATTTATAATTAATTTAGTTTGTATCAGAATAAATAGTTACCTCGTCTTAGAAACTATCTCTTATAAAGATATTTTTCATCATCTGGAAACCCTTTTCCAAATTACATTCATTTTGTTTTAAGGATCCAAGTGTAGAATACCTCAACTTGTGATTTAAAAATGCTATATTGATCACTAAATGATGCCAATTGATTTTTAGGTGATAGCATGGTGAATGAATTGTCTTGTGTTGTTAATTTTTATTAATTTCCTTTCGTTTGAGATAGAAGGAATCTCTCTAGTGCTTCACATTCTTGAGAGGAAGAAATGAGGAGGAATGGAGAGAGAATTCTGTAAGCCATAATGATTATCAAATCTTGATTAACCCTAAACAATAGACATAGCCATCTATTTATAGCGGTATATTTTTGGCTAAAATATTATTTAATTGCATACCTAACCTTAAATAATATAGTAATAATCCTTAAATCACATGGAATATAATATTATTTTTATTATTTTATAGTTTTCGTAACTTGTATAATTATATATATTATTTACTTACTTGAAAATAATTATTCATAATCCAAAACAACCTTTCTCTGCTCCATTTTATCAGTATTTATTGAATACCCAAATAAATATTTAATTACAAAATGAATTAATAAATAAATATTTTATTCAAAATCCATCAAAAAAATATTTATTAAAAATAAAATAAATAAATATTTTTTCCACAATATAGTGAATAAATATTAATTTAATAAAATAAATTATTTATTAATAAATGAATAATTTTTTATTACCTTATGAATATTAGATATTAATAAAATATGAATAAAATTATTCATCGATCTGGAGTATAATATTTATTCCATAAATTAAATTCAAATAGAATTTAATCAAGATCAATAAAAACACTTAGTGTGTGACCCTCTAGGATTATTTCTCATTGGAATTAAGTGAGCCTGCCTAAAGTCCAATATTACTTTCTACCATGATTCAAGACACCCAAGAGAAAGAACTTAATATCACAATATTGAAAACAACATATGAATTCTCACTACATACTATAATCCTTTTTTCACAATATCTCAATAAGAAGATTACACATTTGTGTCATCAACCTTTGTATTCAAAAAATATTTCTATGAGTATCTATAATAAACACATTATTACACCATGTCCATATAATTTAATTCGAAGGTTATGTTTCTAGTAATGTGCCAAGATATTAACTTCCAAAGATGTAAGAGACAATTCCTTCCCCAACTCATCCATTAATAACATGTCGCTTGTGATATTCCCAATGTATGCAACTTTTCATGAATTTTTATCATCATGAATTATAAAATACATCTAATTTTGTGATTTGAAACATATTTTAATAATAATATAAAGCTATAAGGAACATAACACAATCTCTTAGATAGGAATATCTAATGACACCAAAACATGTGGAATTCTTACTGGCTGGTCTGATCTCAAAACATCCCATCTCAAAGATTACCAAGTGATAACTTCATGAGAAGAAGCCTCATCTACTTATGAGTACTCTCACTTATAAGTCATGTTCTATATGTTTCATCATAAAATGTTATCTGACTATAGAACAATTTTTAAGAATATATCCATCGATTTTGAAGGTTCCCATCACAACGGGTATCTACTACGACATTATCAATGCAACAAATACTCTAGGACATTATTACATTAAATTCATGTTGAAAAATCAACAATATATAACAATATATTTCATTAATATTCATGTAATCGAATATAAATTTTATAAAAGTACAAATAGTTGGTTCTAGAACCCCAACTCTAACAAACTCCCACTTGGACTAGAGTTATCTTCCTATGAATTTCAGTCCACAAATCCTCACATGATTATCATGTTTCTAATGAGTCAATGATTTAGTCAAGGGGTATACAAAATTTTCTAGAATGGATATTATACTCCCTAAAACCTAACCTCTCTGAGAAAAATCCATAAAGATATGACACTTCTAAAGTATGTTATTCATCAAGTGATGTGATCTTATCACTTTTTCAAGATCCACCATAATATTATTATCATAATATAGTGTGAAGATGAATCCCGTTTGCAATTTCATATCATTTTGATATTTTTGGAAACTAGAATCTTCATATCCTCAGATAAATAGGATCTCAACTCTTCCTCATACCAATAATATATATTTAGAAGACCTCAGATTATTTAGGATAGTCTTCAAATCCTTCTAATGGTAGTCACCTAGGTTAGATTGATATTTTCCTACCACACTCAAGGAATAGGAAACATCTATACAAGTACACAGAATATCATACATTATGGATCCAATCATCAATTCTTATGTAAACCTTTCCATTATATATCTTTTCTCATGTTTTTTAGGACACATTTTCCTAGAAATGTGAATCTTATGAGACTTTGGAAATAATTCCCCCTTGGATTGTTACATAAGGAACCTCTTCAGTATCTTTTCAATATATATACCAAGACATAGGTCGAGAAGTATCTTGGATCTATCATGATGGATCTTAATTCCAACAATATATATTTTCTCTCCTAAGTCCTTTATATAGAATAATTTATTCAAAAATTCCTTAACTGACTGTAAGGCTGATATTTTTTTCCAATAAGTAACATTTCAACCACATAAACTATTATGAAAATGAATTCACTCCAACAAAACCTTTTATAGGAACAAGTATTGGGTTCATTATTTATATAACCAAACTCTATTATAGCCTCATCAAACTAAATGTTACATGACATATATTCATTCCTTAATCAATAAATGGATTTTTTTCAATTTATAAAACTTATTAGAATCATTTGGAGTCACAAAACGTTCAGGTTATGTCATATAGACATATTTTGAAGGTTCCCATTAAGGAAGGAGTTTTGAAATCAATTTTTAAAATTTCATATTCATGGAAGTACAAAACGTAAAATATAATTCAAATATATATTATCTTTGAAACTACTGAAAAGGTTTCATCAGGGTCAATTCCATGATGTTTTTAAACCCTGTTACAATTTTTTGTTCCTTATTGGTAATAGCTTTCTAATATATTTCAAGTTTCTCCTTGAATACCCATTTATAACCCATGCGATTTAAATAAACTAGAGGATCTACCAAAATATAATCTTGTTTTTGGAACATGGAATCCATTTTAGGATTCAAGGATTCTTTCCACTTGGAAACATTGTGTCACTTGCTACTTCTTTATAGGTTAGAGGATCATTGTTATAAACTAATAATGATTCACTATCCTCGATGACTATAAATCTATACTGCTCTATCTCTCTAACTACTCTTGTATTCCTATACATTATTTGTGTCTCTATAATAACTTCTTTCCATGGGGCTATGTATAATTTTTTCATATTCCAACTCTTTGATATCTTGATCTTGGACTTCATCGAAGTCTATTTCACTCATACAATTTCTTTTAGAGATATGATCCTTCTCATGTAATATGGGATACATGTTAACCACATTCTTTTTTATAAATGCTTGTATAGGTAGTATCCTCATTTTTTCTTGGCATATCCTATAATGATACACTTTGTGCCCCGGGGTTCAATTTTTTCCCTGGCTTATCCATAAAAAATGCTTCACATACCCTCACATGTAATTATGAAAACATGTGTTCTTTCCATTCCATAATTGGTATGTAATTCCATCATCAACTTTATTTTTCACTTAGTTTAGTTTGAATTCTATAGTTTGTAATGTGTATCCCTAAAAGGATAATGCAAAAATTACATGACTCATCATTGATCTCACTATATCCAAAATTGTGTGGTTCCTCCTTTCACTTATACTATTACACCAAGGTACATAAGGAGGGGTGAGTTGGGATAGGATCCCAAACTCTCGTAAATAATCAATGAGGTCTTGATTAATATATTCTTTATTATATTTTGGCCGGATTTTTTTAATCTTCTTACCAAGCTATTTCTCATCTTCATTCTTGTATTCCTTGAATAATTCAATGGAATTTGAATTATACCTTATTAAGAAAACATGACCAGATCTACTTAAATAATCATTAAATGTTATAAAGTATGAATAAGAACCTCTTTCTCTTAACTAGAAATGGTCCGCACACACTACTATGAACTAATTAAAGAAGATCCTTAGCCCTTTAACTATTTCTATTATATGGTAATTTGATCTTTTTTCAATATAAACATGTGTAACATACACCAAGTGGTTTTAGTTCAAAAGAATCTAAATATTTATCTCTGTGTGATTTAGTCAAAATTTTTTCATTTACATGTCCTAGATAGTGATTATGTAGTTGGGTATGGTATTACCTATGTAATGAATCTACATTATTGATTTCTATTACCTGGTTCATATAATCTTACACTTAAATAACATTATTTAAATTTGAATTATGATAAAAAATTATATCTTTATAAAATAAAAAACATCTATTCATGAAAATTAAAATAAATACATATTTATTAAGTTTAGAAATAGATATAATTTATTTCTAACATATGACACATATTCATAACCTTTTAAAACCAATATCATTCTTGTTGGGAATGTGATGTGCCAGTAATTGAAAGCTACAGTAGTAACATTATCTCTACTGGATGCTCGTAGATCTACCTATTCTCAATCGATATATATAAATATCATGATTCCTATATTTGAATACATATGTGATAACCACAAGCTATATCGAATACCCAATATGTAGAAATAGATAAATATAAATTGACAAAAAACATGTCTGAATCTTCCCATTGCTTCATTGGATGGGTGAATTTTTTTTCTTCTATTGTTTCTTCTTGCCACATGAAAAAAAGATAGCATCATGTTCAATTATTTCCCAATGATATTTCTATTCATGGAAGGGATTTATGAATAAGCTTTGGGATTAGGTTTCTCTGCTTGGATTTTTTGTTTTTTCACCATAAGAAAATAAGGATTTTGTGCTTTGTCTCCTTATTTACTTGAAAGAGAAGAGTAATATGTCCTGGGAGAGACTTCTTAGTGTTTTTCATTTTAAATTTAATTAAAAATATAGATAATCTCTAATGGAGTGATGAAATAATGATACCAGTTCTGAGTTCATCAGGGAGTTTCAACCCTATAACCTCTAGCTGCACATTATAGCTAATGATCTTGACTGCATGAGGACCAGTTGGTATACCCCATCCAATATTTCTCTAAAAAATATCCTTAGAGATATCAAACCATTATTTTATTTATCTCTTCTAGTAAATACCATGGAGATACGTGATCATTATATAATCATAAATGTTTTCCTGAGACTTCATTAGTTCACTAGACATTTTTGAAAGCTCTAAAAATTGAAAATCAATCAAGCCATTCAAATGTTTTACACAGAAATGTTACTGTTTATCACTCACCTTCATTATAGGTAGATTAGGTAGTATGGATTATAACTTGTTTGATTTCTGTTCATGGCACAACACAACCTAAGATAATATAAACCATTCCAAGAAGTTACGTCTAGTGAGGAGATGACCTTTCTCCAATATAAATCATAGGGATAAAGTGGATGGAATTATTTCTATTTTCTAAAATTATAAATGAGTAGATTAGTATTAATTTTAATCAATACAAATTACATAAGAAATAATAATAATTAAATTTTTATTTATTATTAAATTTCCCATTTTTTATAAAGTCTTAATAGAACTCACAATTAAACGTCAAATATCTAGTTAACTTTAAATTATAATGAAAATTATCCATATTTTCTTTTCCCATAATACAAACAGAGTTCATTAAAAATACTATAAACTAGTTAAGTTGTGGTTCTTGAAAAATACAAGCTTATAGCTCCTTGATCCATTGAGTGGACTCCTCAATCTTGAAACTCTAACTTAAATTTCCTCAATACTCTCCTCCAAATTTGTATTGGATAGATATATTTCATTAATCCTGGTAAATATTGAGTTAAATAAACCCACTATCTTAGTTGAGACTTCCTGATAATTAAAATTTCTCCCAACGAAGGCTAAATTGACACTTTAAACTATGGTTTCACCTTCATCTAGATGATGGAAGGTGTAATAACATAATATTTACTTTAGAGGTTATATTTTATTATGAAAAAATATTATTTTTTATCATTTACATTTCTTATTAATTTTAAGTGGATTTTTCTAAAGTTATTAACCATGTTTTGATAAAAAAATTACACATAATCCATTAATTTATATTCAATATATACCCATTAATTCTATTATTTATGCGATCAGGATCTTTTATCCATAAAATAAGTAATTCATAAGATATAAATAAATTACTAAATAAATGACTCGATCATGATCTTATCGAATGATTGATTTATTGAACAGAAAATAAAACAACTTATGACCTAGGGGAACCCTACTTATGCAATTCTTGGCACGAGTTATTGCAATCCACCAACACACAAGTGTGTCACATGGGATAGAATTATCTTCTTTTTTTCTTGAACTACCTCCATACACTATGGGATACTCTATTTATTACAAGTGTTTATATCTCACATGTAAGGGAGGGGAACCAAATGATTGGTTGGGGGGGAATTACCTAAATAACCTTAGACACGCATTTCCAACATAACAATGGTGAGAGGAATGACTCTCAGGCCAAAATATTTAATTTAATAATTAAATAAATGCAAACGGATTTAATAAATTATGTTAAATAACGTCAAAACCTATATAAGTCATGTTGAAGCACGTGATCAGTCATATATATTCAATTAATATACAAAATTATGTATGCTAACATTCATTTATATTTATTATTTATTATTAAGATAAGAACTCTTTCATTAAATAATTAATTAGTTAATTATTTAATTATATTTCATCTTAATGACCATACAAATTCTCTTGGACATACCAACCATGAAAGAATTCATGGAAAATAAACTGTAGAACCTATTATTATAGATAATTACAAAAAATTGACAATTTAATAATTCATTCCAACCATTTTTAATTTTCAAAAACAGAAGGTTCCAATCAATATAATAAGGTTTTGATACTATAATTAGTAATTTAATTCTATCCTTTATTGGGAGACTACATAACATGTACATACTAGCTATACATCATGTACTTTGATTCTGTTGTACCCAAGATACTTGTTTGTGGCTCTGACATGTACCTTGACGAGACTACGCAACATGTATGGGCTATCTACATGTCATGTCTCTCTTGTTGTATGTCCATACAACCCATTGAATTACTAGACATGTTCATCGGATGTGGGACTACATGACGTTCCAAATATAACTACACAATGTACATCTCTCATTTCATGTGTCATCTTGACTCAACGAATATCTCAGCATGTACTTTATATATGGTAAATATTTCACTACACACCATGTACACCATCTACATATCATGTTTTTCATTATTTCTCCACGTTTCCAGTCTCTTGTGGTTTTGACCATGTATATGATCACATGTGTTATGAAAATTTCACCGGTGAACTATGTGGACTTCATGGCATGTAATCTAGCTACAAACCGTTTAATCCAACATGTATTGTGCCCATTTTCCTAGTCTACGTATGGTGTTCAGTAAAATTCAACATGTGTTGTTACTGCTCGGCACGTTGTTTATACCACAACACGGCTAGGTGAAATGCACTTGGGAACACTACGTATACTTCATCTACACACTGTGTAATCACATATTATTTGCCCAGGACCCTCTATACTTCTTAACGACATCTCTTGTTGTTATTTATTATTTTAGTCCTTTATGAAAATAAAACACTAAACAATGGTAAATAATATATAGAATTCATGTTACTTAAAGTTTAGATTAAAGAATGAATATTCTTGAGAATAAAATCTAACCCCGATGGTGCATATAGAAAAATAATAACAAATAAAGCGCCTGTGGTTGGTGATAAATCATAAATTATTTTAATTTATAATATCTTATAACCATGCATTAATTTATTTAATATCATAGGAAATAGTTACCATGTCTTAGGATCTTTCTCCAATGAATTTCTTGTTGATCATTTGAAAACCCTTTTCTGGAATGCATTCATTGCATTATAAGGATACAAGTGTATAATCCCTCTACCAGTGATCCACACATGTTCCTTTGATATCTGAATGGTGCCAATTGATTTTTGAGTGTTGGCATAGAAAATAAATTATCTTAGGTTGTTTATATCGATTACTTTTCATTCCTTCATGTTTTAAGGAATTCATCTAGTGCTTCTCATTCTTGAGAGGATGCAAAGAAAGGGAATGGAGATATAATTGTTTTATGAATAATGATTATCAATTCTTGATTAACTCTTAATAATAGTAATAACCACTTATTTATAGTGCTAAGGTGTAAGTTAAAATATAATTTAATTGTGTACATGTCTTTGAAGAATATATAAATCCTTATTAAACCCCATTCCATATAATAATATTATGATTATTATTTTATAGTGTGATAAATTTCAGATAATGATAATCATTATTTACAATCTTTCAATTAAATATTCATCACCGGTGACAATATGTGTCTAATTTATATCCTCATAATTTACTAAAAAATCAAATAAATATTTAATTAAATATTATATTCATAAATTAATATTTTATTCACACTCTAGATAATAATTATTTATTAAATTTTTAGAAAATAAACAAAACATTTATCCATATTCCAATGAGTAAATATTTATTAAATATTCACATAATAAAATAAATTATTTATTAATGAATAATTAATTATTTATTGACTTTTGAATATTGAAAATCAATAAAAAATTAATAAAATTATTCCTCTATCTTGAGTATAATATTTAATCCATTAATTAAATTCAAATAAAATATAACCATGGTCATTGGAAACACTTAGTGTGTGACCCTCTAGGATTCATTCTCATTGGAATTAGGTGAGCTTGTCTAAAATCCAAGATTCATCTCTAGAAAAGGATCATGAAACCCAAAAAAAGAACTTAATGTCTCAATAATGAAATCCATATATTAATGATCATTGTTTAATATTATCTCTTTTTCAATATCTAATCATGTCGGTGGAATATCTATGTCATCAACCTATGTGCTTGATATGTCTTTCTTTGACTATCTGAAATAAACACATCATTACACCATGACCATGGAATTTATTGTGATGATTCTATTCTAATCACAGGGTTAATATATCAACTTCTATATAAATGAAAAGGAAAAATTATTCCTCGACTTATCCATTAATAACATGTCACTCGTTATATATCCAGTGTATCCAACTTCTCCATGAATTATTATCATCAAGGATTTTAAAATAAATCTAATTATGTGTGTCTTAACATGTATTAATAATACTATTATTAAATTCTAAGGATCATTAAACAAGATTATAGATAGGAATATTTGATGAAAACAAAAAAATGACATTTTTACTAGCTGGGATATTCTCATAATCTCTTGTCTTAGTGATTTCCATTTGAAAACTTTATGAGAAGAAGTCTCATCCACTTATGAGTTCCCACTCTTGAAATTCACATTCTATGTGTCCCATAATATAATTTTATCTAAATATATAACTATTTTCATAGAATTTCAAGGTTTTTATCATAGTGGGGAACTATCATGACCCTATCAATGTGACAGATACTCTAGTACATTATTACATTAATGTCATGTAGAAAATTAAAAACTATTTACCAAGATATTTTATTAATATTCAAATCATCAAATATACATTTAATTAAAGTAAAAAGTGTTGGTTATAGCAAAAAAAACTTGGTTTCAAGAAGATTTATAAGGTAATATTCTTCTTTTCTCATCTTTTATCTTCCTATCTACTACATTCATCCTTTCCCCATGATTTTATTTCTCCCTAAACCCTAACCATTTTTTGGGTTGGGTTTAGGGTATAAAATGGTTTTAATAATGGGGTTTATGATTTTTAAATGTATTGAAGGGTTTCCCTGGCTTGGATGGGCATTCATGATCAAAGATAATGTGTTGAAAGTTATTTTTTCTTATATGAGGTTGGTGTTTTATGTCATCATTTAATATTATATTGCATGATATGGTTGGATGTTATGAAATGATTTTATTTTATAATTAAAATACTATGTGGAGGTGGAATTCAAATGATGACGTTTATTTTGTCTTGGTCGAGCTCGATGCCTATGTAGAAGATGAAAAATTGGAGAAATTTCTTGAATTTATCCTTGAATTCACACTTTTAGGGTTTAAATGGTATTTCACACTTGAAATGAATGGATTTTAATGGAACTTTTACTATTCACTGTTAATTGTGTGTTTATGCATTCCAAACGTTTGATAAAATGTTCTAATTGATTCTCAATTAGAAATTTTTGATTTAAAAGGGGTGTTTAAAATCATTTTATATTTTAAAGAGATGATTAATGTTTTAAAAGGGGTTGTTTTTAAAAGGGAGGTGTGATCTAGCTGTATGAAATTATATTTAAGACATTATAGTCTTATATGTTTTTTAAGTGAATTATAATGAAAAAGTTAATTTTCAAATGGATTTCAAAGTATTTTTTCATGATACAGCTTAAATAGATGTTTAAAATTGAGATTTAAAATAGTTTAAGATGGTTTAGTATTTTGATACTATTTTTAAATTCTTATTTTGTACTTTATAAAAAGATTTATGAAATGATTGTGAGACCCTCATTATGCCCTCGTGTATTTATTTTTTTATTATTCTTGTTTGTGTATTAATTTTTTGATGTTTTAAAGATTTGAAAAGTGGATCTTTATTGGGAGGTTATTGGTGGTTAGATTAGATTTACTTAAAATATTTTTTTCTTTAATTATGTGATGATATTATGCTTACTTTTTTTCTGAACTCATTTTATTGGTGCCATGGGGACCCTGGGTAGCTAGGTAGAAGTTCTAGATGAATTCAACCCTAGAGTATATTGGTCGTTGTCTAGATAATAATATCCAATTAGACCAAGTGATCTAATTGGATGTCTTAGTAACCTTGTGTGACTATGAGAGATCCTATAATTATTGGGTTCATGTAATCTAGCTACTGTTCTAAAAGATTGTTCTAGTTTAATTTATACTATAATAAAATGAGTTTTCAAAGATTCTTAGTTTTTACATATTATTGATTTGGGGACCCTTTTCGTTACCATTTGTTTATCCCCTAACCCTTGCATAGTTATATGTTACCGTTTCTTGTATGGATTTATTTCTCTCTATTGCTATCGTGATTCCTTCTCATTATCAATCCAATGCTAGTAATTTTTATTGAATAAGTGGGGATTCTTGGTTATGATTTTTTTCTTCTTTGGTTATAGTTTTGATTTATTTTTAAAATGTTGTCTAACATGGTTTTAATGACTGTATTCTTTAATTGAATGTGATGTTCATTTCTCAAATGTATTTTGAAATTTTTTTGAAAAGGAAAATAAAAGGGGATTGTTTTGGTTCATGATTTTTAAATCTCACATTTTAGTACTTGAAATAGTGTTTTAGAGAAAAGTATTAAATTTATTATTGGTCTGAAAACTTATTTTTAAGATGGAAATGCCTTTTATTTCTATAAAGACATTGTTTTGGTCTTGAAAAAAAAGGAAATGAATAATACTTGTTTTATTTAAGCTTTCTCTAATGAAACCCATATTTTATAAATTACATTCAAACTAAAATTTATAGAATTTATTATGAATGAAACTATATAAAATCTTCGGTGTAATCTAACTGGGCACTTTTCACTCACACCGTAGATATACATTGGTGTGAGTGTGTGTGTCACTTACCTGTTTTATCTCAGCTACAAAGGTTTAGTTCACATTCAACGTGATTAATTTTGGTATGTTGATGGACACATGTTACCATGAATAGTTGTATATCAGATGGAGATATTTTTTGCAGCTGATTCAGTTTGATTATCTGACGCATGTAGATGTTTCTGACATTTTTTAAAAAAACTAACAAGGTTTTAATTATTTAGTTTTAAATATTTTATTTTTTTACTTTATTTTTTTTAGTTTAATTGTGATTTAGAAATTTTTACATTTTTATTAATTAAACATTAGTTATTAATATTATTTTGGGTATATATATTAACTCTAGGCATTATATATTATTATTATATGTATTGTTAAAATTAGTTTTGTTATTATAATTATTACTATTAAATTATATTAACCTTTATTTGTAATAGTATGATTATATTATTAAAATGTTTATAATCATATAATTAACTTAATTTAACTTAAAAACATAGTATATCTAATTGTTAATGTAATTTTAACAATTTAATTTAGTCAAATAAGAATTTGATTTTTTTTAAAAAAATTAGCAAGAATGTCCCACGCCTTGGTGGGAGAAGGAACCCTAGGCTGAGTGCACACCAACTTAGGCCATATCTCTTATCTCCAGCATCACCATCACCAAGAAAAAAGATCACACTACGCAATCCTGATCCCTGGCCATGCATACAACCTATTCCCTTACCTGGTTCACACATTTGTTTCAACCAAACCACACATGTAGTCTGGCCTCCTAATAATGAGGAAAAAAGGGGTTTTATCATTGCTAAAAAATGGTTTTATAAATTCCAAAAAAAATTTGTTATTAAAATAACCCTTCATATTTTATTAGTTATAAAAATATCTCTGCTAAAAGGCTCATTTATCAGCACACAAAAAAATAATAGATTAAGGAGGTCCTTTATCAACACTAGTTTAGAACTAATAAAGGGTTCTCTTTATCTACACAAGTTTTATGCTGCTAAAGGACCCCGTTTATTAGTGCTATTTTAGTACTGAGAAAATCTATAATATTGCAGTGTGCATCTAAAATTAAAGCACACTACACCAGAAAATATAGAATTTATATAAAATTAAAATTAAATCAAAAATTAATGAAAAAAACACTACATTAAAGATATTTCAAACATATTTCTTTTTAAAATTGTATCGGTAAGTACAATTTATCACAATCAACGAAAAAAAGTAATATTCCATTATCTTTAGTCTTTGACACCCTCTCAAAAGATCTTGATCATGCTACCAGTTTTCGAATAAACCACTCCAACTTAAGAAAAAGAGTGAACCTATATAAAAATAGATATAATGTTATTAATATTATAAATAAAATAAATTAAACATAAATAGAAAACAATATATTAATAAAATGACATTTTTAAAATGAAATTACACATTTTGAGTCATAATTGTTGCACCATGTATTGTAATAAGGTGTTTCTAGTTAATACACATAATAAATGACTTATGGAATATTTACCTATAGTATCAAAATAAACTGAATTTTTTTCTTAGTTTTGAGTATATGATGTTTGTTTTGAACTAAAGTGTCGATTTAAAAAAAACATACACATCGAATCATATCAAGTAGAGTGTATATGTGATTGAGGTCTGGATTATTCATACACATCAAAATGACTTAATAATAATTTTCTAAAAATATAAAAAGACAATCACAGTTTATTTTCTTGGTTTTGATTGTGTGACAAGTATTTTGAACTAACGTGTTACTTTTAAACTCAAAACAGACACTTCGAGTCACACCTAACCCACCGTGTGTCGAATTGATATGTAGATGATTCCTACACTAAAAAAATAATATAAGGATAATTTTTCTGAAGTACTGAGAAATTATAAATGTGTTTTCTTGATTTTGAGTATGTATCGTGTATTTTTTACTAAAATGTTAATTTAAACTGAAAACATGCGCTTTTAGTCATACTGAAAATCGTGTGTTATTTTAACAGGATAATAATTTCAATATGTTAAAATGACTTATTAATCATTTCAATAAATTATAAAAAAAATTTGAACACATTTTCTTGATTTTCACTGAGTGGAACTTTTTTTGGAACAAAACTATCAATTTTAGACTGATAAAATACACATTGATTCATACCGAGAACATTGTGTATCGTATTTAGGTGTGGATTATTTATACACACCACCAATGATTTATGGATCATTATCTTAAATTATAAAAACAATATGAATATATTTTATCAGTTTTAAGTATTTGAGGTGTGTTTTTAACTAAAATATCAATTTAAATAAAAATACACACTTTGATACATATCGATCACACCCTGCATCTGATTCACATGTTGTTGATTATTATAGATAACAGACAACATAAGGATAATTATCCTAAAGTATCAAAATAATAAGAATGTGTTTTCTTAGTTTTGACTTTTACATGTGTCTTTTTTACTAAAATAAAAATTTAAATAGAGAACAAGAAAATTGATTTATATTGGACACATATTATGTTGGTTTAATATGAGACTAATTCCTACATATAAAAAATGACTTGTGAGTCATTTTCCTAAAGTAATAAGACAATTTGAGAATTATTTCTTGGTTTTTAGTGAGTGTCTCATGTTTTGAACTAAAATTTAAATTTTTAACTAATAACAAACACGTTGAGTCATACCAAAAACTCTGTGTATCATATTCATGTGTCTTATACTCCTACATGTGAAAATGAATTATGGGTTTTTTTTATAGAGTATCAAAATAATAAGAATGTGTTTTCTCAGTTTTGAGTACGTGACGTGTATTTTGAACTAAAATGTCACTTTTATATAAAAACACTTGGAGTCATACCGATCAAACTATGTGTTAGATTTACATGTTATTGATTCATACAAATCAAAAAAAATTCTCAAGGAATTTTTTCCTAAATTATCAAAACAATGTGAATGTTTTTTTATAGGTCATGAGTTTGTCATGTGTCTTTTTTACTAAAATTTAAATTTAAACTGAAAACTGACACTTTAAGTATTACTAGTCACATAGTGTGTTTTTTTATGTGAAACTAATTATTATACATACAAAATTACTTATAAATCATTTTCCAAAAGCATCAAGATAATAAAATCACATTTTCTGATTTTTAGTGTGTAGAAAATATTTTGAACTAAAATGTTAACTTTCAGCTGTATCAAGCACACTATGTACTAGATTAATGTGTGGATGATTCAAAAATGTCACAAATGAATTTTGGATCATTTTCGTAAATTATAAAAATACGAAAAATTTATTTTCTTAATATTTTTAATATGTGATGTGTGTTTTGAACTAAAATGTCAATTTTAAATAAAACCACACACTTAAAGTCATAAGAATCACATCATTCATCGGATTGACATCTAGTTGATTCCTACACATTAAAAATGAAATAAGGATCATTTTACTATATTATCAAAATAATACTAAGTTTTTTCATGGTTTTGAGTATGTCACATGACTTTTTTATTGAAATATCAATTTATACTAAAAACACATACTTTTAGTTATATTGATCTCATCATGTGTTCATTTTATGTGTGACTAATTCCTACACATCATAAATTACTTATGAATCATTTTCCTAAAGTATCAAGACAATTTGAGCATGTTTGCTCAGTTTTTAGTGAGTGGCACTCATTTTGAACTAAAATCTCTAATTTAAATTGATAATAAACACTTTGAGTCATACTGGGAACAATTTGTATCATATAAACATGTGGATAATTTTTTTCCATAAAAATAAATTATAGGTTGTTTTTCTAAGTTATTAAAACAAAAAAAATATTTTCTCAGTTTTAAGAATGTGGTGTGTGCTTTGAACTATAATTTAAATTTAAAATAAAAATACACACTTAGATTCATATCAGTCACATAATGTTTAAGACTGATATGTGGTTGATACCTATACGTTACAAGTTAATTAAGTATAATTTTCATAAATTATAAAAATTATCCAAAAGTGTTTTCTTTGTTTTGAGTATGTCATGAGTATTTCTTACTAAAATGCCATTTTATATTAAAAACATGAACATTGAGTCATATGGGTCACATTGTGTGTCAATTTAACACGAGACTAATTACTACATGACACAAATAACTTATGAATCATTTTCTTAAAGTATTAAGGCTATCCAAGAATTGTTTTCTTAGTTTTCAGTGAGCGACACACATTTTAAATTAAATGTTAATTTCAAATTGATATCTTGCACTTTTAGTCATATAGGTCACACCATGTATCAGAATAATGTGTTTCTATCTCCTATATGTTAAAAATTACATATGGAAAATTTTCCTATAGTATTAAAAAAATAAAATATATCTCAGTTTTGAGTATATGAAATGTGTTTGGAATTAAATTGTCAATTTTAAATAAAAACACACACTTGGAGTCATACAGATTACTCCATGCATCATATTGATGTGTGGCTAGTCCCTATACATCACAAATGACATAACAATTTTTTTCCCTAAACTATGAAAACAATATGACTACTTTTTCTTATTTTTTAGTATCTCATGTAATTTTTTTACTAACATTTCAATTTAAACTGAAAACGTACACCTTGAGTCATATTAATCACATCATGTGTTATTTTGATGTGTGGATGATTCATATGCATAAAAAATTACATATGAATTGTTTTCCTAAAGAATCATGATAATCTGAGTGTGTTTTCTATGTTTTTAGTGACTAGAATGTGATTTGAAGTAAAATGTTAATTTTAAATTGAAACCATACACTTTGAGTCATATCAGGCACACCATGTATGAAAACATTCCAATTTTTTCATAGTTTTGACAATGTGACATGTATTTTGAACTAAAATTTAAACGTTAAATAAAAATAAACACTTTGAGTCATACTAGTCACACCATGCATCGAATTGATGTGTGTCTGATTCCTAAACATCACAAATTAATTATAGATAATTTTCATAATATATTAAAAAAATAAAAATTTGTTTTTTTATTTTTTATAATATGATGTGTTTTTTTATAATGAAACAAAAAAAGTATTAGATAAAAAGGATAAGAAAAATAACTAAAAGTATAGTTAATAAAATTATGAGAAAATTATCTATATAATTAGTATGAAGTTAAATTTTCCAGATGTATGTATACATTCTGACACCATTTATTCTTCCCATTTCTTTGTAAAAAATATCTTTCCTCTTTTTAATATTATAACTATTGAAATTTCTATAAGTACAAAAAAAATATAAATAAACAAAGGATTAATAAAGAGTATAAATGAAATTTTAATTATCATTGGAAATACCTATTAGGGGATGATAGTTTTTTGATGGAATGTGATATATTTCATAAATTTTAAAATTTAACAACCAAAATCATCTTCATTAGTTTGTTCTGGGCACTAAAGAATCATTGAAAAAATAAGTAATTTGATTTTATATATATTTTTACAATGAAATCATATTATATATACTCTAAAAATTATCCAATTATAGAATTAAATTGATAGTATTTTCCTGACACATTAAATTGATTATGATTAAAAGATAATTTTATATTATAGGGTTTAACCTAGGTTGTCTCTCAAGGAGCGTTTATGAATTATGAGTGTGATTACTCAATAAGTTCATCAAAATAAAAAAAGAAAATTGGGGTGGAGTTCATATGTGATTAAAAATAAAATAAATTAATTTAAAGAGTATATTAGTTGTAAATACAAGTGTATTTTGAGAAATATATGATAATTATTAAATCATTGTTAAGTTACTACACAACTTAAAAAGTTGTTCTTAATTTATTATTAGGTTTTGGTTTCATCCTTTGTTTGAGGGTTACATAAATTCTTGGTTACCCATAAAGCCTATATAATGATGAAAATAGGGATAAAAATTTACATAGAAATCTTGTAGTCATGTTCCATATTATTATCATGCTTTTATTTTTGTCAAGTAACACTAAAATCTAAAATTTAAAGTAAAGTAGATAAGTCATATATTTTCCAGTCGGAAAACATGTCACGCACTTAAAATTACACACTGATGGTTATGAAATAAAAATTTTTTCAATTAAATTAATCAAAAAAAGTTAAGATAAATCTAAAATAAAAATTATATACCATAATGTGAACCAAACTAGTCACGAATTATGTTCCAGAAATCCCTTTTCAAGTGTGTATCTCCATCGCAACAATCACCAACTTTTTAGCAAACCATCGATAGGTGTATGATGATCTAGTGGATCTTAGACTTAATCCTCGGTATCTATATTGTTACAGAGGCCTCCAGAACATATAAATAGGTGAGAGTAAACATTTTACTCTCCAATTTTTTGGGAAAATACCCCATGTTCAAACATCCAACTAGGGTGCCCAAAGATCCAAATTAAAACCAATGGGGGAGGCTGTTTTGGGAAACCTAAATTTATAATACCACTTGGATCATTGTTATGGGTGAATAAAAATTATAATATAACTTTTTACAAAAATAAAATGTTGTTTCTATGCCTCTTGAATATTTACACTAAAAATATGGAATCATTTTTAGGCCTACATCTTGAGATATGGCTGAATTACAAAAGTAACCTCAAGACTGTGAGAAATTTAGATTATATCCAATGATAGAGAATTTATAGCCTCCAAATGGAAAAATTGTGCTCCATGGTCTTATATTAAAATTTCTCTACCATCACTTTACATCTACCCACCGAATTTCTTACCAATTATATGCACCTATTTTTTTAAGCATGAATTTTATTCCACATGGGAGCTTGGAATCTTTTATAGTTTGGTCCACTTTGCTTGAATCTATCATGGGCTCTCTAAATCACCTCCACCTAGAATGTAATCATATAAACAAGTAAATATTCCCTTTTTCATAGTGAAAAAAATTAACCAACTAAACCAAATGTGAATTAAAATTTATTATTATATTTGTAATTTAAAATTCAAAATCAGTTTACCATATTGCTATAATAGTGGAAATGAATAGTGAATTGCTATGTTATCACACCTACACACCTTAACATTTTCAATCCTGGGAAAAGTAAAATTTACAAAAATGATGAATGGATATATTCAATACTTTATAAAAATTTAACATTCAAATAAAATGTAATTCATTAAAGTAATTTGATCAAACTAAAAACCACACCAAGGTGTTATTCTTAGTGATCATTGAAAAACATTGCTCATAAATTATATCAGAATGAAATTCGAGGATAAGTATGATACTGGTATTATAAATAAATTCACAATTCTACCATGACACGAACTCTCCATGTGTGTAAGTAACAACCATTCTAGACCATTCTTTCCAATTTCTATCCATTAAATATAGGTTACATAAAAAAATTATTACTTTATTATTTCCACCATTTCTATACAGTATCCTTTGTAATAAAATTTCAAGACCCACTCACTTAAGCATTCCTAAAAATCAAAATTTAAGCCCTCATCCAATATATCCCCATATTTTTTAAATTTTATCACTCTCCTAGTTTATTATTTTTATTTTATTTATTAATTTTTTCATTAGAGAATACAGAAGTCAGATAGTAGGTACTCATGAATTCTTCAATCTAGTAATGTAAATAAATAGATTGAATAAGGAAAGGAAATTTGTAAAAAAAATAATTTTGGAAATCTAATAAAAATTAAAAATTATGTACTTACCTTCCATTAAGTATGAAATATTCTCACTTAATGGTTGGGTACAAAGATGTGTAAAGATGTTAAGTGACACAATTCTCCAATAAACTACTCATGTGGAGGGTATCAATCATATCAAAGGTTTCATATGAATATAACAATTTATATCATAAAAACATAACCAGTTTTCTTGAAAAACTCACACCTAAATGTAAAATTCATGCGAATACTCACAATCCATAACTAAAATAAATTTTTATCAAAGGTTAACATGACTTGTAATTAATAATTTTAACATGAATTTTAAATAATTTTTTGGATTAGGTAGGAATCCAAAATGAAAATTTTGTCACAAAATTGAAAGATAAAAAAGTAAAAAATATCATGAATTAAGAAAAAAATGAGAAAAAATAAGAATGGTGGTGAAAATCCCAACTAACCCTATAATGTTCCCAACCCCCCCCCCCTCCCTCCCCCCCCCCCCCACACACACACACAATCACAACTAGTGTGTAAACTTTCCTCACTATAATAAAAATAATTTGGGAGGTAAGGATAAAACCTGGTGGGTGTCACAGTAATTCTCTTCTTGAATATAGAGTTTCTCCAATGGAAACTCTAGAATGATGTCATGCAAGTGCTTCAGTCATTTCCCATTGATGGTGAATGATTTTTTGTTTCCTCATTTTGAACCGTAAAACCACAAAAAGTATAGGCATTATTTATATTATATTTCCTAAACCATTGGGAACGAAGCATACCTAGGTGTAACTTTACCCTTATACTAAAAAGGAGGACCTTCTGCCCGATATGGAATTGATGATGAGGTATGAGGTGGTCATGGGAATAGTTAGTTGTTTACTTATATATTTTGTAGTTCTCATATGAGTCTCTAATTATTTCCTCCAGCTATTGAATTTATAAATTCCTTTTACCACCTCCACCAGAAATATTGCAATTACATTGTTTAATATCACAGTAGTCCTACTGCACTATCTCAATTGGAAGGTGGAAACTCTTTCTAAGAAATTCAATAAGGTGACAAGCCAATTTGAGTATTTAAGGTAGTACAGTAAACCCACAATATATCTTAGAGTCTAAAACTCTAATAATTTCTATTGGGTTGAACCTTTTTTTCAATAATATTCTTGACCTCTCTATTTGGAACCACTGATTGACTACTAGTTTTGGGGTCATATGTACTATAAATTTGGTGCTTGAACCTATACTAAAATAAAAGTGGTTTCGTTATTATATTTTATAAATGTTAATCTTAGTCACTGATGATGAACTTTGGAAATCCAAACCTATAGAAAATTTGGTTTCTCAAAGAAACTACAACAATCTATGAATAATTAGTCCTTATAGATCATGTCTCCACCCATTTTAACAAATAATATACTACCATAAGAAGGTATATGTTTCCAAAAGAATTAAAAGATATCCCTATAAATTTAATTCCCTAAACATAAAAAATGTCATCAAAGTGCAAGTGATTTTATGGAAATTCATTTCTTTTGGATACATTCCCCATCCTTTTATAATGAGGACAATGTTTATAAAAATCATGGGCATCCCGAAATATTTTTGTCCAAAATAAACCAGAATCAAGGACCTTACCCAAAATCTATTAGGAACCCATGTTTCCTCCACATTGAAGAGTATGACAAAACCAATTTATGAACTGAAATTCACTGTTGGGAACACATCTCTTAAGGAACTCATCAATATATATTCATCAAAGGTAGGGATAATCCAAAATGTTCCAATGGGGCTCATGTTTCAAGAAATCATCTTTGTTTTTATTAAAATTATTATGAATGGAAGATTATACAAAATAATTTTCAGTGTCGTCGTACCAAAGAATTTCATCTTGCACTCGATACAATGTCTTATCAAGAAACATTTCATTTATGGGAATATATAGGGATGAGTCGATGCCTGATTATGGAAGGATCCTATTGATATGGATAGTAACCACATTATCTACTCTATTTTTTTCATAATTTCAAGATTAAATTCTAGTAGAATGAGAATCCAATGAATGATATGTGGTTTGGAATCTGGTTTCTTAAAAAGATACTGGAGAGTTGTATGGTTAGAGAACATAATTGCTTTAAAACCTAAAAGGTATGTCATAATTTATCCCAAGAACACAATGTTAATTAATTATTATTTTTTATTTCGGTGTAGTTTTTTTTTGAGAAGGGTACAGTGGGTATGAGTAATTGGTCCTGACATATGGAGCTTGATTAACCTGTTGTGATAATATTTTCCCGTCTTTATAGATGAAGGTGTCACATTAATTAAAATGGTAAATCTCAATAAGGTTGTTGTGTCACCAAGGGTGATGTGAGACTTCATTTTAATTTTTTAAAAGTTTCCTGAAAATGAAATATTAATGATTACAGATATCTTGTTTCCATTTTCAAGATATGAATATTTAAAGTTTCGAGTTAGTGGTTTACGTTCCAATTTAGGGATATTTTGGATTAATGAGAGTGGATGTGAATATATGAGTTCAATTATCTCATCTAACTAATAAATGTTAAAATCCCAAAAATAGGAATAATATTTTACATGATAATAATCATCAATGATGTTCATAGGACCCTTAGTGCTTAAGAAATCGTTAATTAATGAACATGCATGAAATTTTTCTTAAACACTAAAACATTCAGCACAATAATAATTACCTACAATTGAAATTAATGATGAATAATCATAATGAGGATCATTTTAAGGAAAATAATATTTTTTAGGGGAATGGAGTACGTTAATAGAATTGACTAAAAGAGAGGAGTGGTCTTCTGATGGGTGCCTCATAGCATCAAAGATGTTAAAGTGGAAAATGTCACCAGAAAACATCATAGATAATATACTATTTTGGACATTAATTATGGTTATTTTTAGTAGAGGTATCCCCAATATAATTGGGGAATGTCCATTAATCATATCATCTTCCATTTTAAGAAAATAAAAATTAGTGGGAAAAATTAAATTTTTAACCCTTGTAAGAACATCCTCTAACACACCAATGTGGTTTTTGGTACTATGTTTTTTATGTAGAATAAAAATTCATATGTGATTTTGTTCCCCAACCTATAATGAAGAGAAAATGGAGTACGTTTTTAGATTTATAGAATGACCCAAATCAAGCATAGCATCAGAAAATAAATACTCCCCAATGGTGATTGAAATTTTTTAAAGATCATTTCATTTGGTGGGAAGTGATATCTCTAATAATGAAGATACATTACTCCCCAATCTCACATTTTCATTTCCTTTATATTTTTTTGTTTTTTACAGACCTCCTTTAAGAAATTGTAATATTATGGAATTTTATTCACTCCATCAATCAAGGAGATCTGAACCTACACTTTTTTGAAAGTCTTCAAGATTTTATTATCAAGTTTGGTTTATTTTTATTTTCTTGGTTAGGTTCCCCTTTAGGGAAATGGAAGATGAATTGTTTGTCTTAGTAGTTATTAAAATGAAACTATATTCTCTTTGGTGGGAATTATCTCAAGATAAGGATTTTTCCCATTTGGTTCATTGTTTATGGATGGCGTGGTGGTTTCATCAGGAGGGGATGACTCTAAAATAGGGGTTATTTTTATTTTAAGTTGTGTTCCAATCTAAAGGATGATGGCACTAAAATTTCCCTTATCCCTACGGTTGACTACTCATTGAGAAGGTAGTTTTATTGACCCTAGAATTTTTATTTCACCCACTGAGTTTGAGAGTAATCCTAATTGAGTTTTTAGGTGTTATATGGATACATGGGCGGTTTTTTGGAATTTGATATTATTTTCAGCCATTTGTTTCATCTTGTATTAAATATTATGCCCATATTTTGGAGGTTGTTGTAAGAAAGTCCTTTTTGGTTACTAGTGGTTTCTAGGTGGTGTTTTCGTATTAATACTCTACCCCTGGTGGTTCCAATACTATTTAGGTTGGTTTGAAAACCCCCATTTCCTATATTATTGGATCTACCCCCCCCCCCCAGAGTTATATGGATAGTTTGGATCTTTCCTAATGGGTTGGATATAGGGGGTGCCTGGGAAAAGTTCTCCATAACTCTTAGAGGGTTCTCTAAATTGAGAACATTTGTATGAATAATGGGTGTCAGTGACATAGATACAATAACTAATTGGAGGAGGTGGTTTTGATTACCCTTGGGAAAGAGAAAGTTGTGTAAGTAGAGTACTTACGTCTTCAAAATTCACAACCATCTTCTTATCAAATTCTCAACTTCACACCTCATGGAAACCTCTAATGTGTGCATTGTTCCTTGTACTATATTGTTGAGTGTTTTTAAAAATGTTTTATATAAGATTACTTAAATAAATTGGTGTCTTTTACACTAGTTAATCAGGTATAGTAGCGTCAATCATGTTATTATTGATTGAAATTAAACCTTCATAAAAGTAATTTATTAAAAGATGCTCACTTATTTTTTAGTGTGAAAAAATTTAAAAATACTTTTGAAATGTTCCAAATATTCATGAAATGTCTACCCATTGGACTGTCTTATTCCACAAATTTTTATCCTTATTATTATTATTCGATAGTATGTAAAGTATTTTCAATAAAAAGTCATTTCATATCCACCCAGCCTCTAATTAGGTAGTCACATAGTATAGCCGGTCTTTTTTAGTATCTTATAATGAAAATGGGAATTCCTTAAGCTTAACCAATTGTTATTCCACATTGGGAGGTTTAAATATTGAATTTATAGCATGGAATTATATTAGGTTCTTATTTGGGTATTCTCTATTTAATTCATGAAATTTTCGCAACAAATGAATTAGACCAAAATTTTAATCAATGTTTGGTGTTTTCCCTTGTATTTGAATATATATGGGTTGGATATCTAAATCAAGATAGGTTAGTTCTTTTATTCTCAGTTTATCTCCTTCCATGTTATACATTTTAATTTTCATTTCAATTTTAGTTTCCAAATAAGAAGGGGAAAATGTGTTTAGAGGATCTACAGGTGGTTGATTTTCCTTTTTCAAAGGGTTTCTTAGTGTGTCTTAGTGTCATTGATGAATAATTCGTTCAGGTTCGAACTGGAATGGTGAAAATTCACCTGAAGATAAACACATCATGAATAATACCTAAAAACAAAAAATGGTTATAACACTAATTAAATAAGAAATTTAAAGTGGTAAAAAAAGAAATATTTACATAAATAAAAAAAATCATTCTAAAACACACACTAAAAACCAAATCACTCCCTGAAAATAGTGCCAAATTATGATCGTGTTTTCATGAAAAATAAAATCAATTATTATTTAATGAAAATTTCATATCATAGGGTTAACCCTAGGTCATATCTCAAGGATATTTGATGAGTTTAGAGTTTTAGTATTCAATAATATTATTAAAAGAGAAATATAAATCGGGGTTTTAATTGGTGATTCAAAATAAACTAACTTAACTTAGAGTGTTTAATAATTAAAAATAGAAGTGGATTTTGAAAAATATATGAAAATTATGTGATAATTACTAATTTATTCAACCAATTTAAAAGTTATTTATTCTTAATTGATTATTAGGTTTTGGTTTAATCTTTTGGTAAAAGGTTAACCAATATCTCTGTTACCCATAAAGCCTCTAAAATGATGTACATAAGGCTAAACATTGACATAACAATCATGTAGTAAAGTTAAATCCTATTAAATTATTTAACATTTTTCAAGGGTCACTGAAATCTAAAATGTTTTGTAAATAATAGGATTATTATGTTATCCAATCAGAACAACACAAGTCACACATTTAAAATTACACACTAATAAGTAATGAAGTAAAAACATGTTTCAATTAAATGAATTTGAACATGTTAATTTTCATCTAAAAGAAAAATTTAAAACAACAATATAAACCAAAAATATTAGAGAAATATGTTTCAAAAATCCTTCTTCAAGTGTTTATCACCCTCATAATGATCGCCCAATATTTATCCTTCCATCGAGAAGAAAAAAAATCTTGTAGAGATCTGACTTTATCCTTGATCTCCCTATAAGGATAGGGGCCTCCAAACCTCCAAATGGGTGATTGTAAGCCTTTTACTCTCAAAATTGGTAGAAATTTTCCCCCATGTATGATTTATAAATTTGTTTCTAAATGTTCCAACTTATAGCCAACATGGAAGGTGGTTTTGGGAACCCTGAATTTCAAAAACCAATTGTCTCATGGTTTGGGGTGACCAGACAGTCTTGTAACACTATTGAAAAAACTGAAACGTTTTTTAACAAAATATTTAATTTCTCCACCAAAACATTGAATTCATTTGGATTCCTAAATCCCTATATAAGGCCTAATTATATAAGTGACTTCAAGATAATGAATAGTGAATATTTTTTCAAATTATAGAGAAACATTGGCCACTAAATAGACAAATTGGGATCCATGGTCTTCAATAGAAATTTATCCCGCATGTTTTTTCAACCACCCACAAAAAATCATCCCAATTGTATGCACATATGACATTTAGTGTTCATTTTATTCTATGTATGATCTTATTTATTTTTTTGGTTTGGCCCGCTTTTTTTGAATTTTATCATGGGATCTCAAAATAACCTCCACCTATAATGTAATCATAAAAACAAGTAAAGTTTACCTTTTAAAAAATGATAAAAATTGACTAATTGAACTAAATCTGAAGTGAAATTAATTATTATATTTGGAATTTAAACAAAAAAATCAATTTATCATAGTTTAATAAGAGTGAAAATGAATATTTAATTTCTACGTGACCATAGATTATCTTTTTATGATCATGGATTGCCCTCATTCCATGATTTTGATGATTTATAAACACTACCCTATCATAAAATAATTTTCAATAAAATATAATATAAAATGTATAACATTAAGTTTATTTGTAAAAATTTTCATATAGTATATTACAAATTGATAAACATTATCATTTCTAGTTGATTTTTTGGGTACCAATGCATTGAATCTATAAAATAATTATTCAGAGTGTCTAAATTAATTACAACAAGTAAATGAAATTTCCTAAAAAGGGGAAAAAGTAATTAAAGTAATGATAATGTAATTTATATGATTAAATTTTAGAGTTTTACACCTCTATCATGGGTATTAAGCAGAGTCTTACTTCTGTAAGTTTTCTTTCAAACATTGCGGTATGTTTTTTCCACTGTTACTTCATATTCATGTAGTTCCAATGAGAATTGTTTTCTAGAACTGATGTGAGGACCATTGAGTCCAATTTTTTGTTCAAATAGTTTTTCCATCAAGTAGTACTAATATATATGAATGTAAATAATATGAATAGTATTTAGTTATAATTTACATACTAGATCGTCTATTAGAAAAAAAAAATTATAAAAAAACACTACATGTATAAATTTACAATTGAGACTCATATTCATTCATACTTGAATATTTGACTTATATTCTCAAGACCAAGATAGTCAGAAGTCACCTCTCTTTATATTTTTTCTTCAAAAAATAATTATGGTTCTATAACCACTTTTTATCATTTTATCCACATGAAGTTGTAATGTTAGTAAATGTGAAAGTTGAACTAGAAGTGTAAATATACCTTCTAAATATATTTTTAATTGATTGGTTGATATTCTAGATCATTTTGATTTAAACTTACCATTAACACCTTCTCATTATATGTATGTTATTACATTCATCAGTTCTGGAATTTTTCATTAATTATAAAAGTTTTTTCTTAAAAAAATTGGAAATGAATACCTTTTTGTAAACATTTATTTTTACATGATCAAATGACCATTCTATGAAAGTTACAACAGAATGATCAATCATTTGAACAACCAACTCATCAAGTGGAATAGAAATATTGGCATTCAACTCATGATATATGATAATCCACACTCTCACATGGCCTATTGTAAGTTTTTCATTGTCTACAATATCTCATTGGATATTATAATCTGTACCCATCACAACAAGGGGAGGGATGGGTGTTGATATATATAAATCACAATCATTTAAACTTTATAGAATATCAGTAAAGTAAATATATCAGTGTATTCCTGATTCACATTTCATTGAAATTGTTATAATAAAATTTATTACCTCTTGTAAGGAATCCCATTATGGGAAATGGATCGTCTCAAAACTGGTGGGGGTGGGGGTTCATCATATAGTGGTTGTTTTTGTGTTTTTTCTTCTCTTTGATTCATTCCCATAACATTATATAACAACATAGACTGCAAATTACGTTTTCTATAAAGTAGATAATCATGAACAAATCTCATCCATTTTCTTATCTTTATATACATGATCATTTATTTTCTCAAAATATATTTGGAGTGACACCCCAAAACATGAACCTTTGACATGGCCATATTTTTTTAATCATTTCAAGGGCACAGATAGGACTCATTCATCAATTACATCTGATTATGAATCTAAATTATAATCTAGGAAAAAAATAGAGGAAAATAAGAAATCATTTTTAAGTCACACTGATTTAAATCAAAACAATTTTTTGTTATGTCATACTTATAAATGCTTCTCATACTTTTTTGTGTGTTTTAATTTACTAGTTTGCTATATTTAGTTACATAATAATCTTTCCATATCACATGATGTGGGATAGAGTATTTTAATTCATCAATATCTATATAAAAATAAAATTTAATTATGTTTTTGTTTCATTTTACATAAAATTATTACTATGGATTTAAAATACATACCATTTTTTCAAGTGAAACGTACCCCAACCTTGCTTTATGGTAGGGGTATATTGGTTTGGATGCACATTGATTATTTTCAACACTCATTTTTCTATTTATTAAATTAAAATATTTTAATAAAAGTGATTAATACAAATATTTTCAAGAAATTTATTACCAATCACAATTTACCTGAGAATTGTTCTCCTCACGGTGACTAATAAACGTATTCCAAATTTTTTAATTTATCAAGTTTGCATACATATGTGGTGGGTGTGGGTTTATTATACTTTTATAATATATGATATGATACCATATAATAATTGTATGACATACTCTATGGTTCTTTTTTATTGATCATTAGTACAAATTTCATTCAGAATTCATCAAATATAAATGCACTCTGTAAGGGAAATTGAATAGTAAATCAATTTTTCATTGTTTTTTAGTAAAATAAAGAAATAATATCATAATTTTTCCCAAATAACTTACCAAATGAGTGCATTAAATGTGGAAAAATACATTTTTATAGGCATATACATCAACCAAAATTACCATTCTAGTGGTGAGCCAAATGTAACTTCTAATCATGGCCTTGTCATTTTAATGGGTTAGCTGTATGAATTCTATCCAACCTTGAATTTGATGCCTCCACATATTTCTTTAATAATTTTTGTTAACACTATCATGCTACAGTGCTCCAGTTTTTTATAGGACATTGGTTTTTCACCATATACAATTTTATTAGCTTCAACATCATTAATATATTCTTTCTCTACGTTGGTAACATCAGTATGTATAGATACTTATAGTCACTATATATTCAGAGAATCATCTTGTTAAGAAAATTCGTGTTCCTAAAAATTGTTTGCATAAGTATATGAATAATTCATTATCTATAGAAGTGGTTTAATATTTAATTTATATTACACAAATACAGCAGTGAACAAATAGTAATATAAGGTAATGAAATGTATTTTATTAAAATATATAACTATATTATTGAACTCTATTTTTTTAAATGTTGAATGGATTTGAAACCTTTAACGAGTATAAAAATCCCCTCATTATGGTCTCCTATAACATATAAGACCCCATCAATATTAGGACCATCAAAAAATGATTTCAATATCCCAATGAAAGTTTAATTCTAAGTTGAATTGAAATATGACCCTTCAGTGGTTTTGGTCGACAAAAAATAATAGACCACATTCTATTTTCAAGATCTAGAACATAAAATACATGTAATGTCCATGATTTCAATATAATTTTTTCATATTTTTACCATTCCTTATTGAAATCAACTTTCATGAATCCCAATTCATATATTTTAAGTTTTCTCCTTTCATCAACCCACATACATTTAAAATCATCACTTATAATATTATATAATTAAACGACCATATTTTTTTTAGGATTAAAAAGTATGACATGTTCACATAAATTAGATCTATGTTCTTAGAACCATATACATGCATTGGTTTACCCATAAGTTTGACTTTACAATTTTTCATTGTAAAACATTAATCTTAATCATTTGTATAGAACATATACCCATTAATTACATTAATATTATAAGATAACTCATGTACACTCAGTCCACTAGCTATCCAATAAATCTGTTCTGAAGATGAATCTATATTTTTATTTGAATACTATAAAATATAGTATTGGAACCATCTTATAAAATTTTGATTATGTGTATTTAATATCTAGATTTCAACCTTTTATGGATTTTAATTCTTAATAATTACATTGTAGGTTTCAACATATGGTGGAACCTATAAAATATTATATAAAACATAAAGGTGATCATTCTCTCTATATTTATATCTCTATAAGAGTAATTGCGAAAATATCTATTTAAAAAATTACTTCACCAATAAGATGTCCAATGTGATGATATTTTTATGGACCATTGTTTTCCACATAAGACATGTAGTCAGTACAGAATTCAATGACTTCCTCAATATCATATCTCTCCACACAAAAAACTTCTAGCAAACTTAGATTTTTGACATTCCATTTGAAAATGTTCATATATTGTTTAATGGGGTCCGTACATATATAATGTACAAGACCATATATTTGAATCTCTCTAACCAAGTGAACCATCAAGTGAACCATAAAATTGAATAATGATGGCAGGAAGAACATCTCCAATTCATATAATATGAAATCAATTTCCTTTTACATAGTTGGAATTTGTTTCAAGTCTATAGCTTTGAAACATATATATTTTAATAAGAAATAGATCTTGGTTAATGTATGATTTAAATTTGTAGGAAAAATTAAATTTAAATCTATTGGAATTATATCTTATATCAAAACATGTCTATCATTTGATTTTAGGACCTTTAACTTTAAATCATTCATTGACATGATATTCATGATATTTTGATGAATACCCCAATGAATCCTTTACTTCAATCAAGAATTTGAACAAATAATATCTCTCTTACCTATAAATAGTATTAACAGCTGGAGGAATAAAATTTTGTCTTTCACCCCTCAGAAGTGATAAATCTTACCATATCCAAATGACAATAATCCACAACCTAGCCTTAATTACATCATTTGTTTTTCTAGGTTCATTTAGTAATGTTTCTATGAAACTATCACATATATTTTTTCTATAAGAAAAACTTCAGAAAAATGCCTGCCATACAAACAATTCCAATATAGAAATTCAAAAAAATAGACCTCTTTTCCAACTATTTTTATTACATCATTCAATGAATGTTTTGCCCAAAGTAATGTCTATATATTTTACTTTCTCAAATAGTTGATCACTTTTTAGTGGATAAGGATTTGTACCTTATTATGAACACATAATGAATGATTTATTCCATGATTGTATTTATTTCACTACGGTAGAAATATATGATGTCCTAGAAACACATTCTTCAATGAATTTTTCAACATAATTGAGTGTGAACCTTTTTCACAAATGGGGCACCCTTGAGTTAGTTTAATTCTATATCCTAAAAAATTCCCATTAGAAGAAAATTCACTTATCATCCCATATAACATGTATCTAAACGTGATGCATTAATTTATATAATAATCATAAAACATAACAAATTAATCCCATAATAATTAAAAACCTTCGATTAGTGGAGACAAATAAACATCAATATCCGTATCTGGTTTTTTCATTCTCGATATAAGAAGTAATAACGTAATATATTTTTTTTCATGCATAACCAAAGTGGGATGTTATAATTTTCCAACGTATCTATAAAAGTATTATGAGTGATTATTTTAAAACCAAAATGACTCACTCCATATATAGATGGCACAACACAAAGGTTACTCATATCTTTACCAAATTTAGAATACTCATGATCGATTTTCTTCCACTGAGAAGATTCTATGAGGTGATGAAGTTTTTCATATTTATTTCTTGTAACTCTATTTCACATCAATTTCCTTAAAGTTTCCTCACTTCTATATAGGCACCTAAACATTTGAATTATTCAAAATTACCATACTACTTTTGTAGGGCATGATTCATATTTCTTAAATCAATATGAACAACACATTGGGAATTATTTATGTGATTTGTGGTACTTTTTTAAAAGTATACAGTTATTTTTATTGGAATACATTCTTTCAGATATCATACCCATTGAACATATCTTTTGTTAGATTCATACGTTCGATAAGGAAGATCATTATCTTCTGGGAAAATATCATTTAAGAGAGAAAGTGGTTCAGTAAACCTTGATCCACTCCATTCATTTACATATTTTATGTTATATAAATTCAGTATAGATGAAAATTTAGTATATTTTGTACAACCAATACATAATGACTTGTTTTCAAAACTCTTCAACTTCTGAAACAATTTTAGATAATCATGAATTTTATCTTCAATATTCATCGTCATTTCCTCAATACGGTCTTCATCATCATTCAAACTTATAATCATATCCTCTATACAATCTTCATCATTGTTCACTCTTGGAATCATATCATATGATTTATGAAACATAGTGTTATCACATTCACTAGTTATATTTAGTTTCTCCCCATGTTTAGCCCAAAATTAATAACTTCAATCTATTTGATGATATATCAGGTGTTCTTCCAACTCTTTTGGTCTAATTAGTCTTGAATAAAAACTACATAAACATGGAAAAAGGATTTCAGAAGGGTCAATTTAAAAATATTTTACCAACTTGATGAAATCTTTCATCTCATCCTCATAAAATTTTTTCATACAATTTACATCCATCTATTTTCTATTAATATCCATACTCTTTGAATTAGTAATATTAATATTTAACAAAATAAATAAATAGACCAAAATTGTGAGCATAGAACCCATAAAAGGTCATTCTTAAAGAATTATTTGTGATACATGAATTTATTGCTCTAAGATAATTAAAGATGAATAAAAACATATTAAGATAGTTTTGTAGTGGTGTAAATCATTGAAGTAAAGGAATGTGTGATATCTATAATGTTTCAATGAATATAAAAAAATCTCATACAATGAAAAACATAGTGATTAGTGATTTTTTATGGAACTTTTCTATGTGGGAGTAAAACAAGAGGGAGGATTTTCACGAATGATTCAAATTTAAAAAATTCAAATGGATGGGATGATGTCTCAAATAATGATAATTAAAATTATTATTGGGAACAGATGGAACAATCAACTTCCACATAGTTTGAATAAAATGATACAAATTCCATTATGTCACGACCTGTCCCCCGAGGCCCGTGCCGTGACTACCCCAAGCCCGCCTTCCATAGGTCAGGCACTGGCGATTAGCACCAAAGGCATAAATCCCTAAAACAAGTAAGGAATTGCCTTTATAAAGTGTAAACACACACACAACAAAGTACGATCTGGAAGTAAAACACTAAGAAAAATTGTATACAAAAGAGTGCTAAAAAGAAAAGGGGGACGGAAATACAAGCCCAACAGAAAAGTACAAGTACAACTAAAAAGAAAGTACAACTGAAGCAATGTAAAGTAGTTATTGGGTCATCCTCTGGAAATTCCTACCTGAATGGTAGGTACAGATAGCCTCCTCAGCACCCCATGTTTTTCAGTCTCCTCCGTGTACCGACTCGTTGTAAGGTCTACCTCCGTGTACGGTCCAGTCCTACTACTCTGATCCTCAATTAGTGATGTTCGTTGTCTGCAACCAACACAACAAGGTGTGGGCATAGCTCAGGCAGGGGTGAGTATAACAATACTCATTAGGGACCCTGAAACCCTCAAGGTCTCACAAAATCCAACAACGATAAACCACAAAGTATTAAATCAACAGATAACCTCACTTAGGTATATGCCCATACATATACCTAAGTTACCAAGTAATTCATCTCAATCATGAGGTAAACAAAAAAATTACTGACTCAGCTCAACTAGGATTTTTATTCACATTATCGAAACCACAGCTACTGTAGAACTCCTCCTTTGTTGAGTACAGTGGTTCTGCTGCCACAACCAGGCGCTTCCCACTAACCTTGGACTGTTGATGTACTCCTCCTGTTGAGTTCCATGGGTCTGCTGCGTCACACAGATGCGCTCTCCACCAAAGTTTTGCCGCAACAACCAAGCGTTCCCCCTCATATCCTGCAGAGGTACTCCTCCTATTGAGTACCATGGTTATACTGACACAACTAGGTGCTCCTTTACTATGGGTCTACCAGCACAACCAGGCACTCCCCACTGGGCCATCCGAATTACTCCGAGTCGATCGGTCAGCAGTCATCAAGTCTCAGCCAGCTACTAGGTCTATGCACTCTGTCTGCTCGCCTCAGAATGGATCTGCTCCATGAGCTACTGGTAGATACACCAACTGACATGAATTCCCACGTAGAAGTATCTCAAAGGTATGCCTCGTCATAGGGGTCTCAACGTAACAGATGGCGAGTCAATCAGATGCTCGGTCTGTGAGTTATTAGCTTTTTAGTCTGAGGGGCCCGGTTGGATTCATGTATGATTCAACCTAACTGTAACTCAACAAATCCCCGAACTCCAGTGGGGTATACTCAAAGGTACTGTGGTGCTCCAAGAAAGCCAGCGCCACTGACGGTTCGTCAAACTGTAATCTGGTGCCAAAGATATTGCAAAAGAAAGTAAGGGGCGGTAGTGGGCCCGGGTCCGATCTGACCCGGTCAAACCGACCCCATCTAGGTCAACCCAGCCAGACCTGTTGGGTCTGGCCCGTCCCATTGGGCTGGCCAGCCTATTAGGTTCAACCTGATCCACTAGACATGGCCCAGCGGACTACGAGGGCGGTTCGTCCTGGAGGTCGCCGCGTAGGCCGCTCGGTCTGGAGGCCAGGGCTGGTTTGGCCGGGACCACGTGGGTCATGGCTCGGGCAGCTCGAGCTGGGAGGCCATGCCGGTTCGGCCATAGACACTGCTAGGGATGTCGCGAGCCGGATCAAAAGGCCTACAGGGCTCGGCCGATTTCGCCTGGAACTGGGGAGCGGTCGGGCAGGCCGGGTGGCGGCTAGGCAGGCCACTGGGTAGGCCGACCGGTCAGCCGGGAGGGCGCCAGGCAGGCCAGAAGGTGGTCGGGAAGGCTGGGTGGCAGCCTCGGCAGGCCGGCGGGGCACCGGGCAGGGTGTGCGGGGGACAGGAAGGCCAGTGGGGTGTTGGGCAGGGCATGTGGGGTGCGTGTAGGTCGCAGGGCAGGCCGTACGGGGCGTAGACAGGCCGGTAGGGCACCTGGCAGGGTACACGGGGCAAATGGGATGCCTCAGGAAGGCGGGTTGGCAGCCGAGTGGTGGCTGGACAGGCCAGTTCGGTGCGGCGCGGGCCGGCGGTGTTTGGCCAGGAGCACCGGAGCGCCGCAGGGGCAGTGCGATTTGCGAAGGCCAGAGGTAGCATAGCCTTTTTCGTCGCCACCTTCATCTCCTCATTATTGTTACATCGCCATGCCGAAGAACTCCACAAGAAGGAAAATCGATGGAGGATATTGGGCCATGTTAGGTTGGCCCATATCCTCAGCGTTTATGGTGATAGAGAATGGTTCATAATAACGAGGCTCAACAACCTTCATTATCCAAAAAAGATGAAAGAACAATGCACTCAAATGAATTTTATCCTCCTACCTTTGATTCATCGTTCGTTATTCGTTGATGGAGTCGCGGAAGTTAGTTGCTGAAGATGTCTAACGACAGTTGATGCTCTGAGGAAGAAGTTGAAGAAGGATTGGCTTCCTTTGTTCTTCGTTCTTCGTTGGGAGGGTCGTTCTTCAAATGAGTTCTCCTTTTCTCCTAAGTTATCTTCTTTCCAAGATCCACCAAAGTAAATATGCCAAAAAAATAATAGATTGTAATCTCCTATTAATTTGTAAGAAAATTATTCAAATTGACTAATTAATTAGGTAGGCTCCCCTTAATTAATTTGAAAGGTTGGCACGGATTTATTAGCGGAGATTGGAACAAATTAAATAAAGGGAGGTTGAAGAGGCTCCCCTATATTAATTAGAGCTTGAGAGTTTTCTCCAATTTAATGGGGAGTTTCAAGGGGTTAAGATCCCGGGTGGTCCCCGCCTCATTTATCCTCACATGGGAGGTTGAGTTCGGGTGGGCCCCACCACCATAACCTCTCATGGGAGGTTAAGGTGTGGTGTCCCCACCTCCAACTTCCAAGTGGAGGTTTTAACCACACAACACTAACTTTTTGGATCATATAAAATAAAATGGTGCACAATTTATTTTATTATTTTCCATGAAAACCCAAAATCTATCTTTTAAACTTTTCCCACTGTTGTCGAAGTGAAAGTCTTCTTAAGTGAATATCGGCACTACGAGTTCAATGGTGCCCTCAGATTTCAATTCCGAGCACTGGTTAAAAAGATATAAAATCTCACTCTTATGTTTACTGAAAATACCAAAAAAACATCAGAAATTGATTTCGGGCACATCGGGCCTTGGAATCACATGCCGTTAGTTTTCATGGTCTCGGAAAATTACCATGTATTTAATAAAAAACATTTATATGGAAATTCCGAGTATTTACATTCTCCTCACCTTAGGGTTTTACATCCTCGTAAGCTATAACTCGAACTAAGGGAACAAATGGGGGTACTGATCACGCATCTGAGCCTCCCGCTCCCATGTGCTCTCTTGTGGGTTCCCATGCTTCCAATGTACGCGCACTAGAGGTATCGACCATCCACGAACGACCCGCTCATGTCGATCCTCAATCTCTACTGGAACCTCTATAAAATTCACCCCATCGTTGAGGTCTAGCTCCCCATGGTCAATGATGTGAGAAGGGTCGTGCATGTTTATCCTCAGCTAAGATACGTGGAAGACGTCATGCACCCGGTGCAACTGAGGTAGAAGATCCAGGCGGTAAGCCACCTCGCCTACACTACTGAGGAAATGGAAAGGTCTGATGAGTTACGAAGATAACTTTCCACCTAAGCCAAATCTCTGTAAACCTCGTCAGGGTGAGACCCATAGAAATACATGGTCTCCATCCTCGAACTCTAGAGGTCTCTGTCTCCTATCAGAATATGACTTGTGTCTGCTCTGTGTAGTATTCATCCACTCCTATATGATCTACACCTTCTCTATGGTAGCTCGTACCATCTCTGGTCCCACTAGTGCTGACTCCCCTGGGTTTGTCCAGCACAATGGAGATATGCAATGTCGACCATACAAGGCCTCAAAAGGTGCCATATTGATGGTGTAGTGATAGCTGTTGTTGTATGCAAAGTCCACCAAATGTAATTGATCCTCCCAGGTGCGACTGAAGTCAAGGGCACATGAACACAACATGTCCTCGAGGGTCGGAATGGTCTGCTTTGTCTGACCATCCGTCTGAGGATGGAAGGCGGTGCTCAAACAAAACTACACCCCAAAAGCCTCCTCCAACCCCTTCCGTAGCCGGGAAGTAAACCGTGCATCACATTCAGACACAATAATCAAAGGTATACCATGTAAACACACAATCTCTTTCAAGTAGAGGCGTCCCAAGCTCTCAACTAAACCCTACTCTCTGATTGGTAGGAAGTGGGCCGACTCGGTGAGTTGGTTGACGATCACCCAAATCGAGTCGTGACCCCTGGATAGACATGGAAGAACCATCATAAAGTCCATGGATATCCCATCCCACTTCTACTATGGGACCTCTAAAGGCTGGACGAAGCCTGCTGGTACCTGGTGTTCTGCCTTCACTTACTTACAAGTGAGGCTTCGAGAGACAAACTTTGCTACTGCCTTCTTCATACCAGGCCACCAGTGATTTCGTCAAAGGTCTTGGTACATCTTTTCCACTCATGGATGTACTGCTAGAGTGGATGTGTTGAACTCCCTTAGAACTTCCTCCTGAAGTGACACTAGAACCATAGTACGTCCTCTGAAAAATATGACGTGCTTCCCACCTTCAGAAAATCCATCAGGTATATTTCTTGTGGATATCTAAGCATGTCGTGTCTCGCAGTAATTGTCCCCATGTTGTGCCTCCCGGAATCGCTGAAAATGTGGGGGAGTGACTGTAAGAGACTAAAGAAAGGCAACTTCATCTCTATCCACAAAGGATATCTATAAAGCATCCAGTTGCTCTGTCACCTCGCCTATCAGCTGTATACCAGACATTATGCTGAATGCATCTCCAAAAACATTCCCCTTCCCAGGAGTATAGACTATCTCAAAGTCATAGTCCTGGAAAAACTCAAGCCAATGTTGTTCTCTCAGGTTCAGGTCCTTCTGAGAGAATATATACTTGAGACTCTTGTGGTTAGAGTAGACTGTGAAACGCTCGCCCATCAGATAGTGCCACAATATCTTCAAGTCGAAGACCACTGCTGCTAACTCTAGGTCTTGGGTGGATTATTTCTTCTCATTCTATCTCAGCTGAAAAGAGCCATAAGCGATCACTGTTTTCTCCGGCATTAGGACACACCCGAGTCTGGTCCCTGATGTGTTGCAGTAGACTATGTACCCTATGCCCTCCTCTAGAAGCCTCAAGATGGGGGAACTAGTTAGCCCTTGACTCAGCTCTTGAAAGCTTTTCTGGAATCTCTCCGACCATATGAAGGGTTACCCCTTCTTCTTCAAGGCTGACAGTGGTGCCGCAACTCTGGAGAAGTCTGGTACAAACCTCCAGTAGTAACCAGCCAAACCCAGGAAACTCCGTACCTCTGTCACACTCCTGGGTGGTTCCTAAGAAAGTACTGCCTCAATATTCACTGTATCCACTACAACTCTAGCCTTTGAGATGAAATGTTCCAAAAAGTGAACCTCTCGGTTCCAAAATTGGCACTTCAAGAGCTTTCCATAAAGCTGGTGCTCTCGGAGTGTGTCCAATACTACCCGCAAATGGTAGGCATGCTCCTCTTCATTAGTCGATTAGATCAGAATTTCTTCGATGAAGACTACGAAAAAGCGATCGAGATATGGCTGGAAGATCCTATTCATGATTCCCATGAACACTGCTTGAGTGTTGGTTATGCCGAAGGGCATAACCAAGAACTCGTAGTGGTCGTACCGACAACTGATGGTCATCTTCTGCACATCATTGTATCGAACTTTGAGCTGGTGATAGCCTTATCTGAGGTCTATCTTCGAGAACCATCGTGATCCCTTTAGGTGATCAAAGAGGTCATCAATCCTCGGAAGTGGGTACTTGTTCTTCACGGTCACTTGGTTCAGGTGATGGTAGTTGACAAAAATCCTCAAGCTCCCATCTGCCTTCTTGGAGAACAGAATCAGGGCTGCCCAGGAAGAAACATTAGGCCGAATGAATCTCTTCCCTTGCAAGTCCAATAGTTCTACATGCAGCTCGCGAGGCTTCGCAAGAGCCATCCGATATGCTGGTGTAGATATCAGTGCCATCCTGGGGTACAGGTCAATGTAGAAGTCCTCCTCTCTATGAGGAGGTAGACCTGGGACATCATCAGGGAAAATATCTGCGAACTAATCCAACACTATAGGATAAGTAAGACTTCTCACATCAACTACTCTGAGGGTAACGCAAGCCAACTGATGAGTGATCGGCTGCACCCTCCTCCGAGTAAGTCTGTCTTGTACTAAAAAGGATCCCTTATCACTGGTGAAGGTAAACTTGGTCCCATATGTGTAGACACACCACACTTTTCGCCTAATATAGTTGATCTGATCATGGACTATAGATAACCAGTCCATACCCAAGATGAAGTCGTAAGGCCTCGACACCGCTATGAGGAGATCCCAGCCAAATCTCTCGCATCCTAGAGTAATATCACACTGCCGATACTAGGGAATGAACATTGAGTATGCTCTTGTAGGAGTCTCTAGCCATAAGGATCGAGCCAACACCTCCGTCGGAATCTCTGAGATCCGAACGAGGGCAGTCGAAATGAAAGAGTGACTTGTACCTGTGTCTATAATAACTGATGCTATGGTGGAGTAGACATAGATCGTACCTCAAATCATCTTCATAGTTCTGTGATCATAGGCCTCAGCTGCTTGGAGCTGAGCTCTCCCATGTCCACCAGCTCCCTATGGTCGGGGTGGACCTCCTGGTGGGGGTGGTGGTAACACCTCGAAACATATTCCACCGCTATCTGCATGGCAATCTCCTCTACCACGTCTTCCTGATCCCTGCGGACCACCTTGATCGAATATTTTCCTCTGCTTGGGAGATCCCTCAACTGTCTGGTGATCATCTGAATGGCGGGTTGGACAGTCACAAGCCAAGTGATCATGCCTCCCACATGAGTAACATTGCCCGCTCCTAGAAAGTATGTCTCTACTTCAGGTGCCCCGCACAACTGATCCTGAGTCGTGCAGTCGTCCACCTGTAGGTCTGGTCCTCTTGGACCTCTGTTTCATCTATCTGCTGCCATTTGTAGAAGACTCCACTGCATGTCGACTAGCGGTGGGTATCCCTGCTGGAGACTGCTCAGCATGGAAACTCTCTACTAAGAGGGCTCTCTCCAACACCCCTTCCTGTGTCGGGATGCTAAGCGTGATCACTGAAGCTCTGGTCTCTTGCCAAAGCACCTACTCGAAATTCCAGGCCCTAAAGAATGGGTCCTGTACCATATCTGTGGAGTAGAGTGAGAGTTCGGTGAACCTCGCTGAGTACTGTACCACCGTCATGCTACCCTGTTGTAGATGCAATAACTCCTGTATTCGCACTGCACGTAGGGTGGATGGGAAAAAATCCGCCCAAAATAGGTTCTCGAAGTCAGCCCAGATTAGATTCATCTCATCGTGCACCTGGATCATTAGGCTCCACCATCTTCCCACTGATTCTAGTAGAAGGATGGCTGGAAGAATCACTATGAAGTCGGTTGCAGTCTATACCAATTTGAAGACTCTCACCACAGCCTCTATCCAATCCTCAGCTGCCTGTGGGTCCGTATCTCCCCTGATCCTAGGTGGCCTCTGGCATTGGAACTCATGCAATGCACTCAAGCGGCCTGCATTATCTGCTTCTGGGGATGGTGGCATTGGTGGCCCAATGGGGAGTTGTACCGCTGGTGACTCCGCTGGTAAAGGGCCCTCCACCGAGGCCTCGTCACTCGGTGGGATATCTTTGCGTACGACTCTTGGGGATCTAACTGGTCATCTGCGGGGAGGCATACTGAAAGAAATAGATGTGAGATGGTCAAAAGATTTTACCTAGTGAGCTAACCTAGTTGAGATGACTTAAAGAAAAAATTTTAAAAACACACATGCAAACAGTGTTTTCGTGCACTGAGTCGGAGGTCAGTAGTCAGGGTCTTGCTGTATGGATACGTCGGCCGCCGCACCAACATTGGACTTCTTAAACTGAAAACCACACTCATTACCCTTAACATTATTACTTCACATAAAATAAATAATAGAGTCCTAAGTTCTGTGGTAGAACCGACTCCTTTAATACCAATTGGTCACGACCCATCCCCCGGGGCCCGTGCCATGACTACCCCAAGCCCGCCTTCCATAGGCCAGGGGTTGGAGACTAGCACCAAAGGCGTAAATCCCTAAAACTGGGAATTCATTGCCTTTATAATTTGTAAACACACACAAAACAGAGTACGAGTTGGAAGTAAAACACTAATCAAAACTGTATACAATGGAGTGATGAAAAGAAAATGGGGCCAGAAATACAAGCCCAATAGGAAAGTACAAGTACAACTAAAAAACAAGTACAACTGAATAAATGTAAAGTATCTGTTGGGTAATTATCCGTGAATTCCTACCTGAAGTGTAGGCACAGATAGCTTCCTCAGCACTCCACATCCGTCAGTCTCCTCTGTGTACCGACTCGTCGTATGGTCTACCTTCGAGTACCGTCCAGTCCTGCAACTCTGATCCTCAGTCAGTGTTGTCTGTCATCTGCAACCAACACAACAAGGTGAGGGCATAGCACGTGGAGGGGTGAGTATAACGATACTCAGTAGGGACCTCGAGACACTCAAAGTCTCACAAAATCCAACAAGGATAAACCACAAAGAATAAAATCAACAGAGAACCTCACTTAGGTATATGCCCATACATATACCTAAGTTACCAAGTAATCCATCTCAATCATGAGGTAAACACAAAAGTTACTGACTCATCTCAACCAGGATTTTTATTCACATTATTGAAACCACGGCTGCTAGGGAACTCCACCTCTATCGAATACAGTGGGCCTGCCACCACAACCAGGAACTTCCCACTAACCATAGACTACTGAGGTATTCCTCCTGTCGAGTATCGTGGGTCTGCTGCATCACACAGAAGTGATCCCCACCATAGGTCTTCCGCCACAACCAGGAACTCCCCCTCATATCCTGCAGTGGTACTCTTCCTGTCGAGTATCGCGGGTCTGCCGCCACAACCAGGTGCTCCTCCTTTGTGGGTCTGCGGCCACAACCAGACGCTCCCCACTGGGCCATCTGAATCCCACTGAGTCGATCGGTCAGCAGTCGTCAAGTCTCAGCCAGCTACTAGGTATCTGCACTCTTTCTGCTCGCCTCTGAACGGATCCACTCCACGAGCTACTAGTTGATACTCCAATTGTCACCAAGTCACAAGAATTAGTATCTCAATGGTTCGCCTCATCATAGGTGTCTCAATATAATAGATGGTGCATCAATCGGGCGCTCGGTCGGTGAGTTATTAGCTTTTTAGTCCTGGGGGCCCGGTTGTATTCGTGTACGATCCAACCTAACTGTAACTCAACTAAACCCCGAACTCTAGTGGGGTATACTCAAAGGGACAGTCGCGCTCTAAGAAATCCAGCACCGCTAACGGTTCCTCAAACGGTCATCCGGTGCCAAAGATATGGCTAAAGAAAGTAAGGGGTGGTAGTGGGCCCGGGTCTGGTCCAACCCGATCGGACCTACCCGGTCCCACCCGGTCTGGGGCGACCCGGTCTGGGTCGAACCGGTCAATCCTATTGGGTCTGGCCCGACCCATTCGGTGGGTCAGCTTGTGAGGTTCGGCCTGGTCTGCTATGCCCGGCCTAGCGGACTGTCAGGTCGGTTCGGCCCGGAGGTCACCGCGTAGACAACTCGGTCCAGAGGCTGGGGTCGGTTCGTCCTACATCATGCGGGGCGCGGCTCGGGAGGCTCGTCCCGAGAGTCTTTTTCAGTTCATCCAGAAATGCCATGAGGGATGCCGTGGGCCAGCTCCGGAGGCCGGCACGCCTCGGCCGGTTCGGCTGGGAACTGGGGCACGGCCGGGCAGGGCACCGAAGAGGCCGGAAGGTTGGCCGAGAGGGCACCGGGCAGGCCGGCAAGTGGCCGGGTAGGCCAGGAGGCGGCCTGGGTAGGCCGGCGGGGCGTCAGGCAGGGCGTGCGTGGCGTGGGAAGGACGGTGGGGCGCCGGGCAGGACGCGCGGGGCACGGGAAGGACGCGGGTAAGCCGCGCGGGGAGCGGGCAGGCCGGCAGGGCACGCGGGGCATGGGCAGGCCGGCAGGGTGCCAAGCAGGTGGCGGTCAGGGTGTGCGGGAGGCTACGGGGAAGCGGGCAGGTAGTCGGGCAGGCCGGTTCAGTGCGGCGCGGGCTGGCGCAGGCCGACGGTGTTCAACCGGGAGCACCAGAGCTCCGTTGGGGCGGTGCAATTCATGGAGGTCGCAGGTAGCGCAGCCGTTGTCATCGTCGTCTTCATCCGGACATCGTTGTTATGTCGCAATGTCGAAGAACACCAAAATAATGAAATCGACGGAGGATTTCGGGCAATGTTAGGTTGGCATGTATCCTCCGCGTTTAAGGTGATAGCGAATGGTTCATAATAATGAATCTCGACAACCTTCATTATCCAAAAAGGAGGAAAGAAAAAAGCACTCAAATGAATTTAATCCTCCTACCTTTGATTCTTCATTCTTCATTCATTGACAGAGTCATGGAAGTTGGTAATCGAAGACGTATCACGATGGTTGAAGCTTCGAGGAAGAAGTCGAAGGAGGATCGGATTCGTTCATTCTTCGTTCTTTGTTGGGAGGGGCGTTCTTCGTTGGAATTCTACTTTTCTCCCATGTTCTACTCTTACCAAGCACCACCAAATTGAATATTCAAACAAAATAATAGATTTTAATCTCCAATTGATTTGTTATAAAATTATTCAAATTGACTAATTAATTATGTAGGCTCCCCTTAATTAATATGAAAGGTTGGCATGAATTAATTAGGAGAGATTGGCGCAAATTAAATAAAGGGTAGTTAAAGAGGATCCCCTATATTAATTAGATCTTGAGAGTTTTTTCCACTTTAATGTTGAGTTTCAAGGGGTTAAGAGCTCAGGTGGTCCCCACCTCATTTATCCTCACATGGGAGGTTGAGTTTAGGTGGGCCCCACAACCATAACCTCTCATTGGAGGTTAAGGTGTGGTGGCCCCACCTCCAACTTCCAAGTGGAGGTTTTAACCACCCAACACTCACTTGGAGGCTCAAATAAAATAAAGTGACACACACTTTATTTTATTATTTTCCATGAAAACCCAAAATCTAACTTTTAAAATCGACCCACTGTCATCGAAGTGAAAGTCTCCTTAAGAAAATATCGGCGTTGTGTGTTCAATGGTGCCCTCGAGTTTCAATTCTGAGCACAGGTTTGAAAGTTATAAAATCTCTCTCTTACATTTACTAAACGTACCCGAACAAAACTTCAGAAATTGATTCCAGATACACCGGGTCTCAGAATCATGCGCCGTCTGTTTTTGTGATCTCGTAAAATTCCCATGTATTTAAGAAAAAAAATTCCACAGAAATTCCAGGTCTTTACACATAATATCACAAAATGTTTCCTCAATCATTCAAAAAAATTAGATTTTAAATTTTAATTTATAATAATTTTACTATTTATAGTTCTATTTACTTTTCATGATTAAAAGCTTCCAAAACACATAATTATATCAAAAAAATTCTTTATGTTTTCAATATTTTTCCCCATCATGTGGTATGATATACCACTATCAAGGATCCATGTTCCTTCTCCATTTCATTATTTCGTAGAATATTTAACACATTATATTTCTCTATATATCTAATTTTAAAAAAAATTAATAATTTATGGGTTTAGTAATATTTACATCATATTTTTGATCATAATATAGAATATAATCTTCATTTAAAAAAATAGATTCTTTAATTATATATTATTCATTTTAACGTCTCGTTTAATTATTCTATGAAATATATTTTTTTTATTTTCATTGGTAAAATCATCATCCACCTAAAATAATAATCTATATATTTTCATTCATATCCTATGAGACAACAATAATATTAATGAAATAAGATTATTTTTGAAAAAATATAATTGAATGTATTTTATTTAATTTCATTTTTATTAGAATATATATTGACAGAGTATCCAAGAATTCCATAACAAAAACATTTGATTCATATTATATTGAACTAGAATTTTATTGGATAGAAGCACCTTCCTAGGATTATGTAGCTCAATATTGATCCCCATTATAAAAATTTATTATTTAAATTTAATTCCATCTTTCTTTAGGATTCATCAAACTCAAACATGAATTTTTTCAATATATAATATTTTATTTATATAAAATTTATAAATTATTCATGAGGATCCTTTAATTTTTTTACTTTCACTTTTTCATTGTATAAATTATAAATTCTATAAAATTTATATATCGCATAAGAGGAGTAGGAAGTATTATCGGATAATCAAGTTTTCTTCGTTTCATAATAACCTCATCTCCATGTAATTATTTCCACTTACTATTATTTGACAATTGATGTAAATACACTAATGATTCTATCATACTCTTATATTTTTAGTATTAATTCAATAAATTTCTCTGGTTTTTTATATTTTCTTGTTTTTATAATTTTACAACTTATTCTAATCCATAAACCTCTACTTTTTAGAATTTTATTTATGATTTGAAATATTTAACATCACAATTTGAATTATTCCAATGAATTGTTTATATATAAATATCTTCCAATGATACTTCTAGTATAAACCTAAATTCTATTTAACAATGATCTAAAACATTCAATTTTTTATGTTAATTTTTTCATAATATTCTTACAAGAAGGTGTTTTTAACTGAACATGAGATTTGTGGTTTATGTTCAAAAATGACTATTGTAGATGTTCACAACCCTACAAATATTAAAAGGATTAGGATTTTTTTTAATGTTTGGGGTCGAAGCCTCATTTTATTATTTAAAGAAAAGTCCTCTTAGATTGGGTAGAGGGAGACCTATTATATAACCCAAAGGCCCAAGGCCAAGTGCCCTGAATACTAGGCTTGAAAGCCCATTTTTCGCCCAAAGAGCCCCTTGGTGAATAGTACTGCTACAGTACCCGAGCTGATACAACACCTGCTACAGTACCGCCATAACTACAATTCCTGCTATAATGCCTCCACCGCTACACTGCCACCGCCGCTACAGCTATGCCACTGCTACAGTACTGCTACAATGCGTCTACAGTACCCAAAAATTAGTCCCTGCCCGGATTTGATCCTTAGTCTTTTGGATGACAAGTAGGAGGCTGTACTACTAGGGTACAAGCTAGTTGTTATTAAAAGGATTAGGGTTATCTATCCTGGTAATGGAAGAAAATAAGAATAATTTTTGTACTTTAATCAATGGGAGTAGAAAAGATACCTGGAACATGGAGCAGATTATCATCTATGCCCTACAAACACTCTACCAATTTAGAATTTGAAAGCATCACCTTACATTATAAGTGGGTAGAGTTTTGTAGTGTATATATGGTATTTTCATCGATTAAGGCTTCTTTATCACACCCATAGCCTCATACAGCCAGGATCCCTATGCAATCAGAGTTAGAAATTTCCAAAATAAGATCTCACGTATGCTTAATTCAAAGATAACACATATGATTAAACAGACAGACATGGTCCAAAAAAAGTAGAGACTGAATGAATTCAAAAGAAAATAATCTGGTATAGAAGAATCGAGCTAAATCTGTTGATCCCAGAAAAAGGATAGAATGCATGATTTCAACTAAAGAGGAGTATAAATATTCAAATACTTTACATTATGAGAGAGTCGATTAATCTAAAACTTTTAAGGGGTAGTGGCAGTTGGGGTTCACTTCAATGAGATCTTGATTGGCATAAAAGAAGTGGGTCCTCTTAGGGTTAATTTATAATATTGGGATTGGTTTTATCTACGCTTTCAAAAAATTGATCATAAAGATTGGTTTTATAAAGGATAAAAAGAACTCATAAAGATATATTTTATCAATTCTATATATTATAATTCTAATAAAACACATATTTATGAGTGGTTTTTTGAAAGCACTGATAAAATTTTTTTAGAGTAAAATAAAAAAATATTAATCAAATATATATTAATAATGAATAAATTATTAAAAAAATTTAAAAAAATAATTAACATTATTAATGAATATATAATATTAAATATAAGAATGTAAAAAATGAATGAAATTGAAAAATTAAAAATGAAGAGACATCAAAAATATGAAAAAATGTAAAAGTTTTATTAATTATACAAATTATTAAAAAAAATTAAAAATTGTTATATATTAAAATGAATATGAATTAATATTGAAAATATTAAAAAATACTAAATAAATATTTTAAAATGATTAAATTTAAAAAAATATAAAAATTAATAAATATTAAAAATGAATAAATAGTATAAAATGAAATAATTTTAAAATTAATAGATAAAATAATATTTAAAAGAATGAATTCATAAAATAAATTACATGAATTATAAACACGTAAAAAATGAAGAAAATATTAAAAAATAATTTAAATTTATTTATTATATAGATTTCAAACAGTTTAAATATATTACAACTTAATAAATAAAATTGAATGAATATTAATCATATAAATTAAAAACATGCTAAGGTATTGAAACATAGTAAATAATTATGTATTGTCTTCAAGAACAACTATATTGGTTGTAGAAACATATAAAAATGAAGAAAACATTAGAAAATGAATTTAAATTAATTAATTATATAATTTCGAAAAATATAAAAATATTACACCTTAATAATTATAATTGAATAAATATTAATCAAAAAAATTAAAAACATATCAATAATATAAAAATTAAGTAAATAATTATATATAAATAAATATTAAAAAATTAATAAATCCGAAAAATATTTAAAAATAACAAAACTTAATAAATTAATACATAATATTAAATGAAAGAAATTAAAATTGAATAAATAAAATTAAATAAATTACAAAAAAAATTTAAAAAAGTGATTTTGAGGCATAACTACCTGAATTAAAAATAAATAATAATGAATAAATGGATATTATTAATTATATAAATTTAAAAAAATGAATTATTTTGACTACAAAAATATTAAAATTGAAATGAATTTATAAGAATCAATTATATAAATTTCAAACAAATTAGAAATATTAAAAAATCCTAAATAAAAATGAATAAATATTAATCATATAAATTACAAACATTTTAAATATATCAGAACTTATAAAATAAATATGTATAAATTTTAAAAAAAAAATTAAATTCCAAAAATATTAAATATTATTAAATATATAATATGAAAAAAAAATATTAAAAGAAATAATATTAAAAATTAATAAATAAAATAAAACAAATAAAAAAAATATTAATTATTTAAATTACATAATTATTAAAAAATCATTTAAATAGATTAATTATATTAATTTCAAACATATTTTAAATGTTAAAATGGAATAAATAAAAATGAATAAATAATATTCATATAAATTACAAACATATTAAAAATATTACATAGAAAATAAATATAGAGACAAATAAATATTTGAATAATATTTAATTACAATAAATATAAACATCAATAAATATTACAAATGAATAAATAATATTAAATGAAAAAATATTAAAAATGTCTAAATAAAATTTAATAGACAAAACTACTTATAAAAATGAATTCATATATGATTAGCAATATGAATTCTAAACACGTATAGAAATGAATAAAATATTCAAAAATATATTCAAATGACATAATTATATATATTTCAAACATTTTAAAAATATAATAACCTAATAAATAAAAGTGAATAAATAAAAAACATATAAATTAAAGAAAAATATTATAAACAATACTTAGTAAATAAATATGAAAAAAATTGAAAAATGAATAAATTCTAAAAATATTATATCATAAATGAAAAAAATATACATTAAATGTGAAATAATATTAAAAATGAATAGCACATTCCATAAATACACATATACACTTTTCATAAACATACACATACATATACATATGTGTATATCCCACGTACACATGTGCACAGATATATATGAATGCATACATAAACATACATACATTTATACACGTACAACATATGTATACACACACACACAACATAATGCATACATATATACGCACATAGACATTTATATAAATATATAAATCCAAATATAACATATTAAAAATACAACATTTATATAAATGTTTAAATTATTAAAATATTAATTTAATAAATCATATTTATATTAATTATATACATTCATTTTGTAATTAATGTATGTAATTAAACTTTAATTTTCGAATAAAAATATGATAATTATTTATATATTGTAATACTTTTTTTTGAAAGTTATGAATATCATTGTTTCTTTTATCAACACTAGGAAAAGCGATGATAAAGTTTCACCTTTATCCATGCTAAAAATGCACTAACAAAGACTATATTATTATCTACACTTTTTTGCACTGATAAAAGTAACTTTTGTCAGTTCTTTTACCTAAAGCTAATAAAGGTTACCCTTATGTCAGCACTATCTTTTTAGTGATGATAAAATTCAAATTTGTATATCATACAATATTTGGAAGTTTCATATGCATGAGAAAATCATAAGACACGTGTGATTGTATTCATAATATATAATAATATTTATTTATGAATTAGTATTCTCTATGATTTCTCTTTAAACAAGCATAGGTGATATCAAAAAATTAATCTTGTGTGAGAAAACTTTCCATAGATAGATACTTTTACCTTATGATACATGATAACATAGTAATGACCGTATTGTGGTAGTGTATGTTTCATACTAGATGTTTTCCTATGAGAGATGGAAAGACCTATCAGTGTCAAGGTATCCGAAAAATGAGTAGTTGGAGGACGCCATTCAGAAATGATGATTATTGTGTATTGAAAAAATGCCTACGAGAAACATAAAGTCACAAGAACATCGTAGTTGTTGTCCTCATGGCTTGTCACTGAAAATAAGTTCATTACACCACGAGGTTTCCACACTGCAAGCATGTGATGAAGAATGAGATATAATCCACACATGGAATGGGTATATGTGGATTATGTACATAATTGTAATTGAGATAAGACCCATGATATTTCAAATATTATTATTAATAGAAATATTCAAGTCTTCTACTTGATTTAAAAGAATAATTTGAATCAAATGAAGACCATAGTTTCTATGTTTTAGAAGTTCGAGATTTTAAGAACATGAATGCTGAAGATTATGGAAAATTGAAATGATATATTTATGAGGATAAGTGAATATAAAATTATTGATGATGAAGAATAAATTTGGAAGCGTATTTCATGATTGTGTGTTTCTAGTAGATATCATTTAAGGTGAATAAAAAATAGATATTTTCAAATAAAAATGTTATGCCTTGTCAAATTATTAAGGAGGTAAATATAAAACTACATTTAAGGGAATAATTATACTATTTATAAGAAAATTATTGATCCAATATTTCTATGAAAATATACTTTTTAAATTTAAGAAAGAAGAGTGAGTTCATTTGTGGTTCTGAAAATTATATTCAAGCTGAGAAGATGAGACAGACTAGCTTAAAATATCCTACTATAGAAGTTTGAAGATCTTAGGGCTACCAACTTGATTGCTTTAGTTGAGTAAGGATATATTTCTTGTTGTTAAGTAGGGATATTGGAATTTCTTTATTTATATTCTTCATAAGGATTAGGTCAATTATTGTATCTTGTTGAGAGTGTAGAATAGCAAGTCATTTCTTTCATTGTACATGCTCATTGTTGAGATAACTGGTTAAATATCATATCCTTGCATGTACTTCTTTTGATAACAATATGGAAGGTATTTGAGTGGGATAATAACCTCAAAACACCATAGAATTAGTTATCCCAAAAGGGAGGTAAAACTTATCAACAAATCTTTGTGTTCTCTTATGCTGGTTTACATTACTATATCTACATACCAACCAAATAATAGAAAGATAATGAGAGATCCACTCACTGAATAAGTGATGATGTGATAATGGAATAAAAGTATAATTGGAATAAAAGTATACTCCCACATATTCACCCCCTAGTATTGGATGGACCCCTATGTGATCAGTAACACCGTGATATTTTTATGAAATATTTCTCTTTAAATATTTTTATTACTTCGATAGCTTGTGTTAAATACAACACTGAGTTTAAATAAACTACGTAAAATTAAGAAAATATTATATATCTATTATCACATAGTATTTGGATTAGAGGTTATGAATAGTAATAACTAAATTTTTAAAAATATACACTTTACACATTTACAAAATGAATTCATTAGTAATCAAAATATCCGAATTAAAAAAAATAAAATTGAATGTGTTGTTTTTCTGGAAACAAAAATTGTATTTATACACGATTTTTTTTTGTATTAGAAAATTAAATTAATAATTATTTTTTTAATTATTTAATATAATTAATATATTATTTATATGATAAAATGGTTTAATCATTCAAAAAATATTTTTCTAATTATAGTTTATGCTTAAAAAACGTTTTTTCTGAAAATCATTTTTTATTGATTTTTTCACACTTAAATTAAAATTATTTTTTTCAATTTAGAGGTATTGAATTATAAAAAATGAATAAATATTTAAAATCATGAGATTCAAATTTTTTAAATATGACCATTTTATTTTTTTCAATGTGAATAGTAACTATGACAAAATTTATCACCTTGGAAAATGGTAAATCAGGTGAATCTAGTTTAAAAATAAGTGATAAAGCCATAATTTTTCATCCCAGTTCTTATTGGATGAATATAATTCTACCCATAATAATTTAGGCATTAAATTAAGTATTTTAATGAAAAATGTTTCATAAAAATGACTTATGTATCATTTAAGTTAATGAAAGTTGCAAAATGTTACTATCAAAGATTTTAATAATCTTTATATGTTCACATAGGTACAAAAAATGGTTATGAATGAATATTAATATCCATTTTATGAATAATAAAATTTTATTTATTATGTAAGTTTATTTCTAATTTATAGATATTATATAATTACCTTAAATTCTAATTCAATGCTAGAATAGTATTTATTCAATTAATGGAAAAAATAAAATAAATGAATTTAAAGATATTAAAAGCACAGTGATATGAATAATTTATAGTGTTATGTTAATTTTATAGGTGAATATGAGATATTATTATTTTTTAAAATATTATATTCAAATTCGATCTTTTATTTATGTATTTTAAGTAAAGTTAAAAGAATAGTCTCAAAATTAAAAATAATGATATTTTTCAAAATATTTTATAAAATTATTTAAAAATTATAAAAACGTTAAATAATACAATGTGGTTATTATATGATCTAAAATATCATACATTTAACATTTATGGTCTAATTTTCACCTTATATTTAAAAATTACAACCTTTAATATTAATAAAGTTGTTACAATAATTAAAATTAAAATAAGTTAACTAAGGGTTAATCAAAATAATAAGGTTTAAAATTTACACAAAATATTATTTAAATTATATTGGTTGATAGTATTACGAAACTATATTATCTTATATTCTAATCCATATATATTTTGTGGAATATTTCTTTTGAATGAATTTATGATAATTTAATCTTTTGAAAAATTTCAAAAGTTCCCCTCGCCTCAATTATAAAGGGGAACCTCATCCCTCAGTTCTTCACACCAATTTTACCAATATATATCTACGAAAAATAGAAAATTACCATTATCAACTTCTCTATTCACATCCTAGATGTTTTCTTCTATCCAAAATATCAATCCTAGATATCTTTAGAGGATATTTAAACCGTTCATTCTAAAGAAGATGTAATCACCCTTACCGATCACTTTATTTTTATAATCTTATTTACCTCCTCTAAATATATGGTATTTCCCATAAAAAAAATTAAGTTTAATAAATATTATTAAGTGATTTCTTGATTATGAAAAACCCATTATACACCCTCTCTCCCATCAAATATGAAGTGAAAGTATCACTCGTGCCTATATTAGTCTTACCATATACACGTAGCAATGTAATTCGTTAGTTTTATGGATTTTTATAATGATGGTATAATTTTTATATATGATATTTATGAAATAATTATATTTACATAATTATAATATCACTCCTAGCTACTTTCCATCCAATCCATGGGAAAAAATAATGTCGTTAATGTGTACTAGTGGACTACGACATCAACTAAGTGATGTGGTTCATTTTTCATTTATATTTTACAGGAATGGTAATGAGGAAGTTTTTGTGAATATTTATGATATATATGACATAATAATGATCATATATTTTATAATTAATATTTTCCTTTCTTTCCTTTTGTCTGTTAAAAAGAAAAATAGTGTTCATGCGTAAGTACGGCTTACCGTCTCCATGAATGGTTTAATTCATTTTCCTATAACGAAATATTATGTATAAATATAAATATTTATATATTGAATATATATAAAAATATTATATATATTTGAATATATATATATATACATATCTTTATTAATATTCTTGATATTATGTTACCAAGATAAATGTATATGGATCGGAACTACTGCATTGAAATACTAATGATAAAAAAACAATTAACACCTATAAATAATGATTTCAATAAGGAATTACTGATTAAAGAGGGTGATGAAATGTTATAAAAGTATAATATATAATAAGTATGAACATGAATCTTTTATATAATTATAAAAAATTAAAATTTATTATACTGGATGTTAGAGTGATTTTAAATATAAGAGAACTCAAGGTAAAGGTAAAATTTTACAATCTCATCAATATTTGGAATTTTTTAAGTTTAAGTATCTATTGGATAATATTTCACTTACATATTCATGTTTTATAAAAAATTATTAAAATAAATTACCATTATATTATGATTTTTTAAATTCAATTTTACCTGTGTTCTAATTTTTTACAAAATGGTTTGAAAGGAATCTTTTTATTGTTTTCCAAACGAGGTACTTTATGAATTTTCTAACAAAAATATAGAATGAATTTTTTTTTGTTTTTTTCAGAATGAATTAATTTTTACATATTCATAAATAATATTTTATTTTAAGGTTCTTTTATATTTTTACAATGTTCTTTTCAAATACATTGTCTCCCCTCATAAGTGTGCATATTTTTAAAAAAAATAATTTCAAAATTGAAAGGTTATTTTCCTCAATAATTGTTCCATGTGATATTTCAAAATAATTTTCAATCTAGTATTAAATCCTTTGATATTACTTAATATTTAATAGGTATATAATACAATGTAACCACTATTATTCTTTTTCTATATGTATTATGTTTATTAGGAAAATATTTTTATGAAACCACTTTCTGTTTCATGGGTTATGCAATAATGAAATGTTTAGGAAACCCATTTCTTTTCATGGGTTTTGATATGATGAATAATTTATGATCTTTTAGAACACATATTTATGATTTTTATTAGGTGATATGTGATAACTATATATCCCTCAAATACATTGGGTAAATATTGATATCTCATGAGATGCGTAGGACTAGAATGGGGAGTGAACTCAATTTAGTAAGGGACATTGTTTACTATGATAGTCTTGAGAGTAAACCTTGGACACTATAGTGGTTTGGAGAGTGAACCAATTACAATATTATCGTATAGGAAAATATCCTATACTACTTAGGTAATAAATTTCTATGATTATTTGTATGCCTCACTACCATGTCTTTTGCCAATGATATTCTCTCATGGATCATGTTCATTAATTCTTTTATGATTCTTATCTTATGAACTGAAATTATTTATTCCATTACTCAAGATTAAGATCTCTAATATCCAGGGTATGGATTTCAAATGTAAATATTATGTTCTTATGCTTATGTGATCATTTATATATCTCTTTTTTACCCATACTGCACATCTAATCTCACCCTTTTCTTATGTTTCCTTTTCTTAGGTTATGAAGAAAGGTATTAAGTATGATATGTCAATTAAGGGTTTTATTTATAAATAAGTAAGTGGGAGATGATGTAATTATTTTATTAATTATTTTTTTATTTTTCTATGTTTCCAAAGATAATATAACTAAATGATTCGTGTATGGATCGAAATTTTATGTCATGAATATGTATCTATTAAGATGTAATATCAATTTTAGAAAGGTATGGGCCTCTATAGTTGGTATTAGAATGATCTTTAGTTGAAATTTGGAAAATCAAATAAAAAAATAGTAAGAATAATATGGATAAGTCTATTTATAGGATAAAACTATAATGTTTTGGTAATGATTATGAATGACCTAGGATAAACCTATTGTGTTATAGAATAAAGTGTCTAGATTTAGACACCTTATAAATGATTTTTCATGATTAGTGGGTTTCACAACCTAATTATTTTTGTTCATGCTATGTCTCTTCATTTTCGTAAATGGATGGAACATTAAGGAATATTATTAATTCTGATTTTGATGGAATATGCAATGATTTTACTCCTAATAAACCAAATGTTATGGGATATGGGATGAAAAATCTTGTTGATATGCTCATAGATCTTTCTCAAGTTATAAATCATGTTGATCTTATAAATGAGAAACATAGGGAATGAAATTTATTTCATTCCTTTATGAGGCTATTTCCAACTACTTTAGTGGGTCCACTGATCTACTAGTCACTGATCAATGGATCATTACCATTGAAAAGCTATTTTTTATTATTTAGTGTTTGGAACATAAAAATTTTATTTCAGCTATTTTTCATTTTTGAGGTGACATATATTTGTGCTAGACTCTTATCAAAAACATGATAGAATAATAAGAAATTGAATCTATGGATTCATAAAAATTAAAAATAATATTTTTTAAACAAGTAATTTCTTCATATTCTTTATATGAAAAAATAGAAACTATTCCTTGAGTTAGAGAATAATTATGATTAATCTTTTGCTACCTATGGAGAAAATTTCCCAAGACATATAAGGTACACTTCTGATATTATCTTCTAACCTGATAGTAAAATTGATCAATTCTTCATTGGCTTAAAAACCAATTTACTGAATGGGGTTAGTCATAAGGGACTTTAATGGACATAAATAAATTTGTTTATGTACTATAAAGGTGGATATGATCATTGTAATAACCAAAAAATATCATGGTTTTGATAAGAAAAAAAAATGGAATTCAAAGTCAACTCTAAAAACCATCTAGAGAAGAATATGAGAATTTTCTTATTCTCAAAGTGTGGAAGGGGACACGAGGAAGTTTTCTTAATGTAACTTTTAAATGTTTCAAGTGTGTAAAGTATTTTAAAGTGTAAATAAAATAACATAGTTATAGGAAGAATATATATAATGATGAAAATAGATAGAAATATCCACATAATTCACCACTCACACACCAGTGTTTCAAATACATGGATTATGGGAATTATATTAATTAGTTGCCAAATCCAAAGGTTAATAATGATGATCAACTTAAAAAACCTATTATTCATACAGAAAAATGGATACATTATGTGATAACTATTTTTTATGATGGGAATGATAAAAATGTGGTGAAGTTACACTTACCATCCACTCTAGGAATGCCAATGTATTATTTTATTCTATATCTACTTAGTATTTTATATCTGAAGAATTTTCTAAGATTATCATAGTACCACCTCAAAAATTAGATGTTGAGTTTTTCTTAAAAACACATATTGAATTATAATCACATACCAAGTTTATGATTCTTATCTAGTTGATTTTTATGGGAATTTGTTTCTTTAAAATGTTATCATTATTCATATTATTCAAATTGATGTAATTTTTGGAATCGATTAGATTTCATTAAATAAGTACCAAATCAATTTTTGAGGAGGGATATTAGTTCTGTTATTATGAACTAGCCTAGGATCACCTATTAGTGTGATGAAAAATATAAACGTCCAATAAAAATTACATCAATTGAATGGTAAATGATTCTTATTCAAAAGGTGTGTTTATCTCATATGGTTGGGGAGAAAATCAATATCAAAGATATTCCTATTACGCAATAATTTATAAATTTATTTCCAAAAAGTTGTCCGATTTTCTACTAAATTGAGAAGTTCAGTTTTCAATAGAGCTCATACATTCTGCTAAACCTATTTCCAAAACTCCTTATAGAATGTCCCAAGTTGAGTTGTAAGAATTAAATAAAAAACTCTAGAATAATGTTCACAAGGGATTAATTTATCCAACTTTTTTACCTTGGGGTTTACCTATTCTATTTGTTAAGAAGAAATATGCATCAATGATACTCGGCATTAATTATTGAGAACATAACAAGATCATTGTCACGAAAAAAGTATCTTTTATCCCATATTATTGAATTGTTTTCTTAACATTATGGAGATCAATACTTTTATATGATTGATATTAATTCAATATAACATTAATTTAGGGTTAATAAGTAGGGTATACTAAATAAAAAATTTTGTACAAGTTATGGACATTTTGAGTTTATTGTAATACCAATTGGTTTTACTAATTCCCCTACTATCTTCATGGATTTAACAAATAGAGTCTTTATAGGTTACATTGATCTATTTCTAATATTCTTTATTGATGATATTCTTGTATATTTAAAGATAAATAAATACAATTAATATCACTTGAATATTGTGATGAAGACCCTGAGAAATGATCGTATTTAGGAAAATTTTAATAGGTGTGAATTTTGGCTTCGGAAAGTTTCATTCTTAGGTAATATAATCTCATTTGAGGGTATATCAGTAGACCAATAAATGATAGAATTTATTTAATGTTAAACCAGACCAAACACTAATGATTAAATCTATAGTTTATTATTTTTTGGATGTTATCGGTGCTTTGTGGATACTTTTTTATAGTTATCAAATCCACTCACCAAGTTATCTCATGGATTTGATGAATTTTTTAAGAAACTGAAGAGAAGGTTAATCAATTCATGTATTCTTACACTACCCTGTAGTGTATAAGGCTTTGAAATATATATTAATGCATATAATAACGTATTGAGATGCGTCCTCATGCATAATGATACGGGAATAACTTATGCCTCACAATAATTGCAGGCCCATTATCAAAATTACACACCTCATGATTTAAAGTTAGCCGCAATAATTTTTTCATTAAAGATATGGAGGAATTATCCTTATTGATAAATGTGTGACATATATTTTGATAAAAAAAATTTAATTTATATTTTGACTCAAAAATATTTGAATATGCACCGAAGAAAATGGTTGGAGCTGATTAACGATTATGAATTCTCAATACATTACCACCATTGGAAAGCGAACATATAGGTAGATGATCTGAGTCAAAAGGATCATGTACACTTATCTATGATGAGGATCAAAAAATATATAATATTTAGGTATTTACAAAGGATGTACCTTGAAATATTAAAGGAATGGGGAAATATTATCTGGATGAAATGATTGTTAAACCATATATTCAGGTTGATATTAAAGAGGCACAAAAGGAATATGTAGAGCGAAAAAAGTAGGTAATAAATGTTCCAAAATCCATCCTTGATTATGATATTATGATAAATTTCATGAACAATGTGTGTTTCTATTTAGTTATATATTTTAATAAGGATTTGATGGATAAAGCACGTATTTCTTCATTCCCAATCCATCCTAGAAGTACAAATATTTGTAGAGATTTCAATGATTATTTCTGTTGGGATGGAATGAAGAGAGATGTTTCTGAGTATGTTTCTTGGTGATTGGTATTTCAACAAGTTAAGGGTCAGATAAAGAAGTATAATTGTATTTTATAACCACTAATCACACCATAATGGAAATGGGAAAACATTACCGGGATTCTATCGTCAAACTCCCTAAAACATCTAAAGGGAATAATTTTATATGGATTATATTTGATCACCTTACAATGTTAACCCAATTCATTTACATTATAAAACATTTATATCTTGATTAACTTACATGGTTATAAATTAATTAAGTGTTAATATTTTATGGTGTACCACTGTCAATTATATCTGATTGGGATCATAGGTTTACCTTGAAGTTTTGGTGAAGTCTCCAGTAAAATTTGGATACATAGTTATGTTTTAGCATTGATTATCATAATCAAATAGATAGTCAGTCTGAGAGGATGATTAAAACTCTATAATACATGTTTATATATTGAGAAATGTCTTTCAAAGTTGTTTGGGATCAATAACTTCAATTGGTGGAATTTTCTTATAATCATATCTTTCCATCTAATATCCAGATGCCTCTTTATGAATCCCTCCATTGTAATAAGTAAGAAAATACAATATTCTATAATGAAGTTAGAGAATAAATACTATTGGAACCTAATATAGCTGATGAAATGGTATATAATATTATATCCATTCAACAACACATAAAAAAACTCAAATTTGATAAAAAATAGTTAATCTGGAAACCATCAGAAAGATCTAGAGTTTGAAGTGGGTGAAAAGGTATTCCTTTGAATATCTCCCTGGAGGAGGATGATGAGACTTGGAAATAAATAAAAATTAATCCCTAAATATATTGTCTCTTTTGAAACTCATGATCTTATAAATATGGTATCTTATCAATTGGTGCTTCCAAAAAATATCTCTCATGTTCATGATGTGTTCCATGTATCTATCATGAAGAAGTATATACATGATCTCTTGAATGTAATGAACTCATAGGTTATACTAATATATCAAGATCTTTATTATTAAGAACATCCTATAGATATTTTGTATTGAAGATAGAATGTTCTATGAACCAAGACCACTCACCTTGTCAAAGTTTAGTGGGGAAACCACACATTTGAGGAAATTATGTGAGAATAAAAGGATGTAATGGGATAAACATATCCTCAAATATTTGTATCTGGGTGATTAATTTCAAGGTAAAAACTCAATTTAATGGCGGTGGAATGTAAAAACTAGATATTTTTATGAAATATTTCTCTTTAAATAGTATTATTTGTTCAATATTCAGTATTACACGAAACATTGAGTTTAAACGATTCATGTAACATTATTAAAATATTATGTATTATTTATCACCTAGCTATTACATTGGTGGGTATTAATAATAATAATTAAATTATGAAACATATATAGTCTACAAAATTAAAAAATTAATTCTTTAGTTATCAAATTATTATAATAAAAAAATAAAAAATATTTAAAAATAAATATGATGTTTTTTTGAAAAAAAAATTTATCATCACAATGTAATTTAATATTAATAAATAAAATAAATAATTATTTTTGAGTGATTTTAATTAAATTTATATATCATTTATTTTTTTAAATGTTTTAAAAATTACATAAATATTTTTCTAATCATAGGATAAGAATAAATCATGTTTTATGCTTAAAATGGTTTTATCTAAAAAATAGTTTCTCTCGCATTTTTTTCACTTAAATGAAAACTAATTTATACCATTTATAGGTATTAAATTATATAAAATTAATTAAATATTTATTATAATTATCTTTAAATTTGGTAAATATTCCCTTTTATTTTTTGTCAAAAATAATAGTAACCATGGTAAAACTTATGAGTCTACTAAAGGGTAAATCAAGTTAATCTTAGATAAAAATAAGTGATAAAGCCATGATTTTTCATCCCAATTCTTATAAAATAAATTTAACTATACCATTAGCACCTTAGGCTCAAAATTGAATTTTTAAATGGTCACTTTTCTAGGAAAATGCATTATATATTATTTAAAACAAAGTTAAAAAATGTCACTCTCTTTATTTTTAATGTAATTTTTATGTTCACATAGAGATCAAAATCAGATATGAATGATTATTACAATAAATGTTACACATAATTAAGTTATATTCATGATATAAATTAATTTTTATTTTTATCTATTATATAATTGCCTAAAATCCTTACACAACACCAAAATAGTATTTACTCAGTTAATGTAAAAAAATTAATGATAATAAAAATATTAAAAGTGGTATAATTTGCGTAATTTATAGGGTTACATGAATTTAATAGGTTAATATGAGATATTAGTGTTTTTTTAATCAATTTCGAATTAAAACTTTTTCTTTATGCCTTTTAAGTCAAATTAGAAGAATAGTTTCAAAATTTACAATAATAATATCTTTTCAAAATAATATTTTATTAGATTATTTAAAAATCATAAAAAATCGTAAAATAAGTGAGTGTGATTATGATATGGTCTACAATTTCACAATGTGTACATTTGTAATCCAATTTTCACCTTATATGTAAAAACATAAACCCTTATTATTAAAAAAGTTGTTATCATAGTTAAAATTAAAATAGGTTAACTGAGGGTGAATAAAAATGATATGGTTTATAATTTATACCAAAATTTGTCTAAATTATATTGGTTTATGGGATTAAAAACCTATATTATGTTATATTATAATATATGGTCGTTAGGTTCATATTTATTGATGGAAAATTTATTATAATTTAATATTTTTGGAAATGCCAAAGGTGTCCATCACCTTCTCTAATGGCCCGAAGGCCTTCATTTTTTATTGATTTTTGATAATCAACCTTTCAAGGGGATATTTGGAACCCTTAAAAGGCATGTATGATTAAGTATTACATGGCTCATAGGCCTTAGAGGAAATCATTTCCCTTAGGCTTCAAACATTACATACAACCCAGACTAACAGCTTGGAACTTCTCCTCTCCAACATCATCATCATGAAATTAGCTCTCCACCTTCATGTGGCTATTCAGCTAGGATTTCATGTGCATTAACATGCTTTTCCCAATGGAATGTGACATACCCTCTCATTCTTGCAATCCATTTAGCTTCTACTATGGTGAAATATCTTTGCTCCTCCTCCTTTTGAAGCTTGTTCCTTATAGGTTGTCTGGATTTCATGTGCACTTAAGATGGCGTGAAGGCCTTGAGGTGGCCCGAAGGCCTCACTGACCCGAAGGCCTGGGTGGACCAAAGTCTTTAAAGGACTCGGGGACCAAATCGATGGCCCGAAGGCCCAAACGAGGGAATATTTCTAGCTGCTACAGTGCCAAACAGTGCCTTCTATAGTTCCAACTACATTACCTGCCATTTTTCTCCTACGGTAACACAATAATTAGCCTTCGTCTGGAATTGATCCCGAGTCTCTTAGATGCACTGAAGGAGTCCCCACCAATTGGGCTGAGGCTCATATGCAGGTGTCCATCACTTCAATTGTAAAAAGGGATCTTCCTCCCTCACTTCTCCACACCACTTTGATCCTTATATATAGAAAAAACTCTTTTAATTTCCCTTATAAACTTCCCTAGACACATATTATAGGTTTTCTTCTTCCAAAAATACCATCCCTAGTTCCCTTTATAGGTGATCTAAAGGAGTTGTTCCAAAGAATTGGTAATCACCCTTATTTATCAATTTCTTTTATACTCTTCTTTACCTACTATAAATAAATAATATTTCCAATAAAATAATAAATTAAGTATAATAAATATTATTAAATGTTATTTTGATTATTAAAATACCATTATACACCTTGTTTCCCATCAAACAATATGTGAAAGTATCACTCTTGCGTACGTACGACTTACCTTCTCAATGTAGTGATACAGTTCATTTTTCGTCACTATATTTCAAGGATGGGTATTATGATGGGTTTAATTTTTAAATATGATATTAATTTCATAATTATAGTTATATAATTATAATATTACATCTACCTACTTACCATCCAATCCTTAAGGAAATGATCATGTCGTTCGTGCATACACGTGGACTACCACCTCCACGAGCGATGTGATTATTTTTTCATTAATATTTTAAATTGATGGAAATAATGAAGAATTTGATAAATATATTTGATATATATTATATAATAATAATCATATAAATTGTAATTAATATTTACAATTTTTTTGTTCCATTCATGGAAAAATGAAAACAACGTTCATGTACACGTACGACCTACCGTCTCCATGAATAGTGTAATTCATTTTTATATATCTAACTTTTATGTATGAATATTAATATTTATTTAGTGAATTAATGTGATATTAATATCATTATTATTATTCTCTATATTATTTAACTATGATAAATTCACAAGTATCAGAACTACAAAGCTGAAATACACATGATAAACGAAACAGTTATCACCCAGAAATGAAGATTTTAATAAGGAATTATTGATTAAAGGGGGTGTCAAAATTTTATAAAGGGATAATATATGATAAGTATGAAAATAAAGATTGTTTATAAGTATACTAAATTTAAATTTAATATATATAGGTTAAAGTGATTTCAAATAAAGGTAAACTCGAGGTATGGGTTTTACTTCATATCTCGTCAATATTCAGGATTGTTTGTGTTTAAGTCTCCAGTAGAGGATATTTATATTAAATATCCATGTTTTCTAAAAAATTTATAAAAAAGGTTTTTACCATTATATTTTGATTTTTTAAATTCATTTTACAGATGTTTTTATTTTCAAAAAAAATGTTTCAAAGGAATCTTTTTGTCATTTTTTAAATGAGGTACTTTGTGACTTTTCTAAAAAAAATAAAAAAAGTAAAGTTTTTATAACTTATTAAGCATGACAATATATTCCCATCATCATGACTAATATTTTTTTAAAACATTACTTTAAAAAATTATAATTTTCTTTTGAAAGAAATTGTTTTCCCTTATAAGTGTTCAACATTTTAAAAAAAATGAAGTGATTTTAAAATAGAAATGTTATTTTCATTAAGAATTATTCTAAGTCATATTTCGAAATAATTTTACTTCTAAGATGACTATAATATCCTAAATCGGGATCCACCTAACTGGTTCCCTAATCCATTGGGTCAAATGACCTCAATTGTGCCTCCCCGTATGCTAGAGGCTTCCAACTGGCAGTGAGGATCTAAAGCGGTATATTGGGGAGACTATACCCTCATATCAGAGTGGGATAGTGGATATGATAAATAAATAGACAATAAAAGAAGCATAATATAATAGATGTCACTGTGGAAACAGATACAATAATCAAATTTAGAATAGTAAATAACCATTATAAATAATAAATAATTTAACCCCATAGGCTGAGTCATATATAATGATTTTATGGAATGCATATCCACAAGAAAAAGAAAACAGGGGACACATGGGATAGGCATATACATCATGCAAGTCCAAAAATATAAAAGGTCAAAAGGAAGCTCTAGAATTATTAAAATATTCTCGGTCCTCTAGTCTCATGCTCCATGATATAAGTAAAATAGATCAAGACTATGTATTAGGTCACTTAATCTTATCCATACATACAATAATGAAGTATATTAGGGTACTAAGGGTGGCCCATGTTGGGTGTGAGATAAACTCATGAAGACACCACCAACGGTGTCTATAAATGATCCAATAAGTATATATGGAAAACAATGTGTAAGTATAAGGAATAATAAATAAGACTAAATAAATAAATACTAGCCATCCATGGTTCCATTAGGTTACCTAGAAAACATGACCTACTTCAGTAAATGATGGAATATGTTTGATTAGAATCCCATATATATATACACAAGTTTGTATAAGTAATAATATATATATTTAAATTTATATATTTTATACATGTATATGCACTAAGTAATTGAGGATATAATTTGGCATATTCATAGATAATTGTTGCTAGTTGGACCAGGGGTATAAATCTGTTTTCCATAACTAGTCTAGAGATATATAGGCTAAATATAGGGTACACTCCCTAAATATTTTGATGAATTTGAGACATCTTTCCCATAATTTGAGATGGTTGGATGTGTTGACATTCCCAACACCTGATATGGAGGAACATGGAATTCCATTACCATCACCCAAATAAAAGTATATTAGTGTGACACATCTTACCTAAAACCTAATGTAAGGGATCGTGAAATATCATTCTCAACAAGTAGCTTATCCATCATTCAACAGCCAATATCCATGGAATACCAATAATAATAATAATTAATTAAATATGAATCATTATAATTAATCAAGACCAATCAATCCCACGCATCATTATTTATAAAATTACCATTTATAATTATAATGAATATGGTGTGGCCTTGTCACCCACTTCCAATCCATTAAACTAATCCATTTAATTTTTTGAAGTAAGGAAAATCCATTTTAGAGTCAATATTAACCACATATGATGTGGTTGGATTCATTAACCTCCAAATTAAAGAGGGAAATTTAAAATGGTAAACCCAAAGGGGTGGTGATAAAAGATATATAATTCCTCTAACAAGATAACATGGGTCAATGGGAGTAACATGTGTATTTTATCATAGAAGGAAAAAACATTTTAAGGTGATTCTTCGAAAATAAAGGCATGTCGCACAATGTATAAAGCTATATAATCTACTAAATGTTTAGGTAAAACAACTAGAACACATACTTCATGTTTTTGGATGACCACTAGTTCAGTGTCAGTATTTGATTTTAAGAAGAATGGAATAAAACACAAAAATAGGCAAATGTCCTGAAAAGTTGGCAAATGATCTTGAACCAAAATAGTTCAAGAGATGGAAATAAAAACACAAAATGTAGTAAAGATTATTCAGTATCATACCGATGTATATCTAATGCTTCTGATAGTGTTTGATTCGAAGATCATATGGAGACTCTATCAAAATCCCTAGGTTATGCTATGGGAGAGATCACGGGAGAGGGGAAGAAGCTCACACCCACTGGAAAATAGAAGGGAAGTAGGATCTTAATTTTTTAAAAAAATTAGGGAAAAATTGATTTCACCCTCATAAATGGGGTGTGATAGTTTGGATTCATGGTTTCCCAGACTGTGTGCCAATTGTGCACCACCCAGTGCCTTTAAACCACACTGGCATGGGCTAGGAGCATGGTTTTCCTAACCATGTGAAAGCCATGAAAACCCCACTATCAAAAATGTTTGAAATCGTGCATGGACATGTGTATCACCTCACACAGTTTTATAAAAACTGTGCAGTTTCTTATTGTAAACAAGTACCCCCACATGGTTTAGTCACATAGTTAGTACTAACTGTGTGCTAACCATGCATCCCACTCTTTTTCTCTAATTTCTGGAACTCTAGGTTTTGAACAAGCCTCTGATTCTCTTAATCCCATTATCACGTTGTATGATACATTTACCAATATAAAACTAAGGATTTTAATCAGAAATAAAATGATTCATACCTTTGAGAAAAACAGGGTCATTATAACCTCCCCTCTTAAAGTAACTCATCCTTGAGTTGGCCTTCTGAGGGTAAAGTGGTATCATCTGAGAAAATATCCAATCATTGGGATTGTATATTAGCTTCCCACTCCCAAGACTCATCATGTACTTTTTCATTCTACCATAGCACCCATAATAAAGGAACTAACCTTTCTTTGGGTTTTTTCATGATTATATCAACAATATGCACCGGATTCTCCTCAGAAGAAGCATATAACTCTAATTCAACATCATTGGGTTAGAAATATTGCAACGGGTATGGATTATACTGGTGGAGATAAAATATGTAACAGATATCATATATGGACCTGTGTCCCTGAGGATGTGATATTCTGAAATCCACTAGTTTAATTCATTCCAAAACCTTAAAAGAACCCATGAGTTGAGGAGAAATCTTAACCTGCCTCTAAATTAATTAATTAACCAAACTGGGAAAAACAAGTAGAAAAACCCAGACCATGACCTCAAACTCAATTAATTATTAGTGGAGGTTAGCATATGATTTCTTTCTGGACTGATCTATCAACATCTGGTTTCTTATCAATTGGACCTGCTCTAAATTCTCTTGGATAAGATGTGGTCCAAGAAAAATTACCTCCCATGCCTTTATTTAGTACAGAGGTGATCACCAAGTCCTACCATATAATGTCTCATAAAGATCCATCTTCATGGTATCCAAAAAACTATTTTTATAGTAGATCTCAGTGAGGGGTATGTGTTTATCCCAAGAACCCCCAAATTTAAGGACACATGCATGGAGAATTTCCTCTAACACCTGAATCATACACTATCCATCTGTCGATCTAAAGGTGATAATTTGTGCTCAGAATACCATGTGTACCCAAGTCCTTATGAACCCCCTACAAAGCTGAGACGTAAAGATTGAATCCATGTCATAAATGATAGAATGGGGATCTCCATGAATACATATGAACACCCTCGCATATAGCCACCCAATATCATCTACTGAAAAGTTATCTCGAATTGGTATTAAGTGTGAAGACTTCATACACTGATCAATGAATACCAAAACTTTATCATTTCCATGAGATAATCTAGGAAAACCAATCACAAATTACATAGAGACATCATCCCATTACTACACAGAAATGGATAAAACTTTTAAAATTCATGTCATTCACTGATGTTTTACCTTCAACTATTGATAGGTGGAACACCAAGTGATCAAGTTTTTTATCTCCCATTTCATAGAAGGCCACGAATATATGAGACAAATGTCTTGATGAATCTTGGTGAAACTGGGACGTAATTCCCAAACTAAGGCATAAAATCCCAGTATAAACTCCTCTCGGATGTCTTCTAGGACCCAAACATTCCCGTGAAAGTGTAACGTCTCATACTCATCCACCATCCAAACAGAAGATAAATTTTCATCTTAGATGCCTTCTCTAAAGACTAATCCCTCAATATTAAAAAGTTTCATCTTTCTCACCCATTCCCAAATAGTGTTGGTCACTACTAAATATGGTAAGATAGTCCGTCCATGGTCCTCCTAAACCTCAACATGAATTTCTAAAGAAAAAAAGTCCAAGAGATTCCACTCACCACTAGCCTCTTGAACTACATGTGTTAGTGTAATTTGGCTCATCTCATCAGCTACAACATTTCCTTTTCTAGGCATGTAGGCAAGCTTGAAATTTATGTATCTTATATACTCGACCCATATGCTCTATCTGAGATTCAAGTCAAATTTTATGAAGACATACATGAGGATATTGTGGTCCTTGAATACCAAAAAATACTCTCCAAGTATATAATGTCTCAAACAGTGTATAAAATGAATGACATATGCTAGCTCGAGATCATGCATTGGGTAATCCCACTAGTGAGGAATCAACTAAAGAGACCCATACTCCATGACTCGTTCATATTGCATCAGAACTACTATAAGAAAAATACTTGATGTGGCATAATAAATAGTATAGATCCTTATCTGCTTTGGTAGAATCAGGATCAGTACTGGATTCAAGCATCCCTTCAACTCCTAAAAGTCTTCTTCACAATATTATGACCATAATAATTTCACACACTTCTTAGTCAATATCATAAAATTATTTTATAGGTGTAAGAAATCCTATATTAAGCACTTGTAATACCCAGTTATCCCCAAGAAACTATGTATATCCAATATGATCTTGGTATGCTCCCAGGATACTAAAACTCTCACCTTCTCTAGTTCTACTGATACTCCTGACTCCGATATTATAGGACCCAAGAAGTAATATTTGTCGATCTAAAAGTAGAATTTGTTAATCTTAACATAAATCTAGTGCTCTCTCAGTTTATTTCATCACAATCTCAAAATGTTGGGCATGGTTATATCGACAACGTGAATACACTAATATGCTTTCCACAAAGACTACTAAGAATGAATCCAGATATGGGTGGAAAACATGAATCATCAAATCCATGAGAATTGATGGTGTATTCATGAGATAGAAGGGAATTACCAGGTACTCATAAAGACCATACATGCTCTAGAATATTTTATGATATATTTCTGATGACCTGACATGAACCTGATGATATCACAAAAACAAATCAATGTTTGAGGACAGCTTATCTCCACATAGCTAATTAAAAAGTTCATCAATTCAAGGAAGTAAATACTGGATATTTACTATAATCTGGCTCAGCTATCGATAATCCATTTAGAGACTGGGGGTACCATACTTCTTCTTAGAAAATATGGCGGGTGAACCCTATAGAGAAGTGTTGGGAAATTTAAACCTTTATCCTCCAAGTATTACATCTATTTCTTGAGCTATAGAATATCTATAGGTTCCCTCCTTTGTGTATTAATGGATATTGGTGTTACTCAAGGTACTAGCTCAATGTTTAATTCTAAATCTCGCACTGGATATAGACTAGAGAAGTCATCATGGAATACATCCCTGAAATGATCCACCCCAAGCGATAAAAAAGTAGGTCATATCACCTGAATATCCAAGAAGAGACTAGAAATATTGGTTTTCACTTTTCCCAAACCCTGATGCACTGGTCCAACTTCAGACATACGGACATCCCATTCTCCCTTGTGGGTGTGAATACCACTTTCTGGTGATTTAAATGTCACCCTCTAGTGATACCAATAAGTATGGGATTGATAGGGAACTAAATAGTCCTTATCGATAATTCCATCAAACCCTATCACGTCAAGGATGAAAAGATTATATACAAAAAAGATATCCATTTATATCCTCATGAAAATCTTTACTTTGGGAAACACTATCTAATTGGATACCCAGTGGGTTATATAGTGTCAGAACGCCATTTTAAAACTCAATCTCAATGCCTAGACTCTTTATAAAATCTTTTGATATAAAAGAGTGTAATGTGCCTATATCAAATAAAGTATACAATAAAATAGATGATACTAGAATAGTAACTCAAATAGTATAAGGTCCAAAACTCTTCTCCTTTAGTATTGGTTTCACTACATGTAACTAACATGTATCACAACCCTAAGACATAGTGCGACTGTCCTGAGTAGGATCTCTCTAACGGTGATGCATGTTATGAGTTTGATTCCCTCTTCCCAGACCACCGCCTTGGCCTGAGTGGCTAATGGTATTCCATCAGCCTTCTTGGTGAGATACTACTAGTCTCACTATAGAATGTGCAGTAGGTGTAGATATTATCTTGATGGACACTAATGGAAAATTCTTTCAGAAGCACTGGATATGCCCCAACCTTCCACAATCACGTCACTCCACTAGATCTCGCATACACTGAGGTTTTTTGTGTCCTGGATTCTGACACTTAAGACATATGAAGAAACTATAAATATGATATTTATGACTACTACTAACCCTATGAAAAACCTCAAATTGATGCTTTCTCTCAGAAGAAGAACCACTAGCTAGTCATGGTGATGAACTTCCCTAGTTTCTACCATTGTCTTCCCCTAGATTCCTCTTAGTAATGAGGGTATAGTTTATGATCTTAGAAATGGTCACCAACTGAAATACATTAACTTGTGATAGTATTATGTGTAACAACCCATCCTCAAATCTCTTGGCATTAAAAATATCATCACCTTCTAGAGTTGGTGAGAATCATTATAGCTTATTAAAATGAGCAGAATACTCTATGATAGACATGGATCTCTACTATAGGTTCATGAAATCTCTTGCACAATCATTCCTCAATGTTTTTGGAAATAATTAATCATAAAAGATCATCTGAAAGTCTTCCCATATCATATCTCGATGTTAGTATTCCATGGTAATAACATCCCACCATCGCTTGGTAGAACCGCATAGCATATAGGTAGTGAGCTTGAAATAGTACTCTGGATGTATAACAACCCTGCTCGTTATTACACACTTAAACATGATTTATTACATAAAACATTCACTTGATACAACATAGAATATTGAGAGTTATAGTGTCTTTGGGGATTAGGAACATTATATAACAACTTAAAACATAAAGTGCAACATCTTATTTAAAACTTCCTTTGCATGATAACTACATTCCCTTGTACTTAGCATCGCATGGGATAACCTGAGTAAATTCATAAGAAAAGGGTGAGCTATAAATCCCAGTAAGGGAGTAAAAAGGTCATAACATGAAAAATAAAATACATGTTAGGAAATAATAATATCAATGGATCATAAAGAAACATGAACATAAAATCAGTATGTAGCATGATTATCATAACATGGAATTGTGGCGACAATACTTAACAAGGTATTAGCATGAGCCAAGGCTCATTTCACATGGAGCATGAGTAAACCCTCATTGCACCTGAATTAGCATGATTAAACCCTAATTTCACTTTAAATAGCATGAGTAAACCCTTATTTCACCTGACGTATTAGGATACTAATCTTTACCCAATGAATTGGAGCGCTATCAGGGCCCACCCTTCTTAAACATTTCATTTCATGCATTACTGTGCCACATAGATCACACAACATGGATTCATTAAACATAGTAATTTATTAAACGATAAAGGAATTTATAATTAATACATAGAACTCTATAATAAATAAGTAAATGTTCATAATGGTGACTACCCTTGATAGAGAAATGGGCATGGTATTCACTACACAATGACATTGGATGGAAAAAATTGCGGTGCAATTTCAGCAGCATAATGGCGTCACATAAGAATTCATAAAAATGGTTTATGAGAGAGAAATGGGTCATCATAATATGTAAATTAAATGGAAATTAATTGGGTCATATAAATACATGTCACAACAAATTTAATGGAATTCATATTCATAATATAAAATAATTTCTTGAATGTAAATGAGGAGAGAGAAATTTCATACAGAATTTTGGCATGGTAATGGGTGTACATGGGAGGAGTTAATGATAGATAAAGGGGTATAACATCATTAAAACATAAGTAGGGCAGTATGGTATAGGTCTTAAATCATACCCCAACATTTATAATTGAAAATAAAAGGACATAACAATGTTAAGAAACTTGGATAAAATGAGAAAGGAAGGAATCACATACTTGTAAGTGTGATCCCAAAGGCATGGGAGAGGCTTGATAGAGGCTTATTGGGAGCTCAGGGAACCTTGGGAGGATTATAGAGAGAGGAGGGAAGAGGTTTGAAGAACTCTTAAGACTTTAAGTGAAGAAAAAGTGGGATCTTGGGTGGGTTTATATAGGAAAAGAGGGGGAATTCTCTATTATTTAGGTTTGGGACAGCACACATTAAACTAATCAAAACCACAAACCATCCCATGGTTTGTACCCATGGAGTTTTCCAAAGGGGAGTGGAAAACAATATTTTATAAGAAAAATGTCTGAACATCTTAAAATAATAGGGTTTCTTATATGGAGGTGAGTCACACTCTCAAGGAAATCAATTTAAAAAGCTAAAATGTTTTATACGTTTTGGAGGGTCAACTAAATCTTTTTAAAATAAATCAAGAAACCAAAAATGACATAATTTTAATGGTAAAACATATATTGGTTTAAAAAAATGTTTATATATTTTTATTATATCACTATTGGTTCATTATGATGTCATAAAACCCATTATATATTTAAATGGTATATAATTTTTACCCAAAAACTCAACTATCTCAAAAAATTATGAAAAATTCACCGTTGGATAATTTCAATATCCTGATTCGAAAAATAATATTCATTTTCTATAAATATTTTACTATTTATTTGAATTTTTACTTTTAAAATAAAACCCGACATTTATCAAAAATTCATGGGTTTTGACAAAAATAGCTTTCAAACCATAATAAAAATTACAGTTGTATTCATAAAAAGTATAAGATCATTTATATTTAATAAAAAATAATTTAATAATAATAATTTTTTATTAAAATATTATTTAATTAAATAATCCATTAATTCATCAAAATAGATTCTTTTAGTTGAATATAAACAAAAAAAACTATTTGTTCTTTAAAAATTATTTACAATGTGACAATAATTAAATGAAATAATATTTTTAATATATACAAAAATAATGCATATAATCATAGTACTAAGGTATTATTACATAACCGCTTATAACAGCTTCATAAGATTGAAGGGTAAGGTGAACAATAGTGATAGACTCTTAGGGTGGCTTTGATAACATCGTTGGAGTGGTAATCTCTATCAACTTCCACTTCTCCTGTAGGTGGTTCCATTTATGCTTCATGTGTTGAAGCTCTGATTGGGATTGGTCAAGAGCGAAGCCCAATGATTCCACCTTCATTTAGAGCTCCGAAAAATGGGCTTCGTATTAGGAAAGTCTATCGGATCAGGCCATCACTTCCTTTGTCTGATTAAATTGGATTTGTTCAAGACCATTATTTATATTAGTCATCTGATCACTGTTCAGTGACTATATTAGCAATGGAAACAATTCATAACGATATTTTGAAATCCAAAAACATAAAACTAAGGAAGTTCATATTTTATATAACAATTTTACATAATGATACATTTAATTAGATCAAGAGTAATTTCCATTAATAAAAGTTTTGGGTCATTATAATCGTCCCCCATTAAGAAATTTCACCCTCAAGATTTTCATTTCCCATACTAAAACAGATATGGGTAACTATACTTCATCACTTCCTTTGACTCCCATGACGCTTCTTAAAACTTGTGGGTTCACTACAACACCTTGATGAAGAACATGGTCTAATTTTGTAGGACTTGATCTCTATAATATAATATCATCATTGGTTTCTCATCATAAGAAAGATAATACCCTAACTAAACTACCTCTTAAGAGAGTTCATGTTATGGTTTTGGTATGTACTTCTTTAAGAGGGATACATGAAAGACATCATGTACTTTTTCCATGGTGGGTGTGAGTGCTAGTCGATTGGCCACAGCCCCGAGATGATCAAGAATCTCAAAGGGTATGATGTACCTAGAACTTAACTTCCCTTTATTTCCAAACCTCATGACCATATTCCACGGAGATATCTGTAGAAATACCATGTCTCCAACTTTGAATTCAAGGTCTCATTGATGGTTATCTTCATAAATCCTCTATTGACTTTGGGTTACCTTGATATCCTACTAAATGGTTTTCACCTTCTTCACTATTTCTTTGACCATTTCAGGTCCACGAATCTTACGCTCACTGACTTCATCCCAACACGCGGGTGTTTTCACCTTTTCCCATAAAGGTATTCATATGGTGTCATTTAGATGCTCAAGTGGAAATTGTTATTGTAAGAGAATTCAACCAGTGGAATATGTTGGCCCCATCCTCCTTTAAAGTCTATAGAACATGATATTAACATATATTTTAGTGTCTGAATAGTTCGATCAGATTGGTCATCAGTTTGAGGATGATATATCATACTAAAGTTCAGTTCATTACTTAGATCAAGTTGGAGACTTTTCCAGAACTTCAAGGTGAATCTAGGATCACAATAAGATACAATGGATAGTGGTACTCCATGCAACCTTACCACTTCTTTTATGTAAATCCATGCAAGTTGATCCAATGAGAAGTCCTCTCGAATCGTAATAAAGTGACCTCTCTTCTTAAGATGATCCACACCGACCCATACGGCATTATTTCATCTAGATGTCCTTGGAAGTCCAGTGACAAAGACCATGGTAATGTTGTCCAACTTCGATGCTGGTATGGGTAGTGGTTTCATCATCCCCTTATACGTTTTCCACTCATACTTCACTTTCTAACATGCCAGGCACTTTTGTGTATATTTAGCAATCTCCCTTTTCATATTGTCCCACCAAAAGTTTTCTCAGAGATCTTGATACATCTTTGTGCTCCCAGGGTGTATAGAGAAGGTTAAGATATGTGGGTCATTCAGAATATCCTTCTGTATCTCTGGATTGGATGGTATACATAATCATGTCGCAAATCTCATAATTACGTCCTTTTCAACCACAAACTCTGAGGATTTCCCATTTCTGATAGCTTCCACCCTTTTCATAATTTCCACATACTTTCTTTGATCATACTTTATTTTTTCCATGAGGGATAGTTGAGTAATCATTTGAGAAATGATTGATATTGTTCCTCCCTTAATGATTCCCATGTCCATCCTCTGAAAATCTAAAAATATTGGATCCTTTTAAATTCTCACCATTGATAAATATGCAGAATTCTTTCTACTTAGAGCATCTAACACCTTGTTTTCCTTACCGAGATGGTAGTGGATTGAGAATTATAATCCTTAATGAGATCAATCCATATTCCCTTGCGCATATTAAGCTCTTTTCGTGTGAATATATATTTGAGGCTCTTGTGATCAGTATATATCTCACACTTCTCCCCATAGTGATAATTCTACCAGATTTTCAATGCATATATCACAGCCTCCAACTCCATATCATGAGTGGTATATTTTTTCTCATGGATTTTCAGCTGTCTTGAGGTGTAGACTATCACATTGTCATTCTTCATCAACACACAACCCAGACCCTTCTTTGAAGCAACACTAAATACCAAAAAAATGTCTCCACTTGTGGGTAGTGTGAGAATGGGCATAGTGATAAGCCTATTTTTCAACTCCTTGAATCTTTCTAAGCATTCATCACTCTGAGAAAACTTGACTCCCTTCCGTGTTTGCTTGCTAAGAGGGTTGGAAAACTTTGAGAAATTTCTCACAAATCAGCGATAATATCCAGCTAACCCAAGGAAGATATGGATATTTATTATTGATGTTTGTCTCGACCATCCCTCTATTACATCTGTCTTTGAGGGATCCACCGATATCCCAATGCTTGTGATGATATGACCCAAGAATGATACCTCCTTCAACAAGAACTCACACATGTTGTACTTTGCATAGATCTTATCCTTTTGTAAGGTCTCTAGTACAGTTCTTAGATGATCCTCATAATACTCCTTGGTTTTGGATTATATTAGAATATAATCTATAAATACTACCACAACTTTGTCGAGGTAATGTCTAAATAATCTATTCATCATGTCCATGAATATTGCTGGAGCATCAGTGATTCCAAAAGGAATTACTATGAATTCATACTGCATGTACCTTATACGAAAAGCATTCTTAGGATATCCTACTTCTTTACCATTACTTAGTAATATCCGGACTATGAATCCTCCTTGGGAAAGTATTGTTCTCCATGTAGTTGATCGAAAAAGTCATCATTTCGTGGAAGATGATACTTTTTATTTATCGTGATTTTGTTGAGATCGTGATAATCAATGAAAAGGTGAATTGACCCATCCTTCTTCTTGATGAAGAGGACCAATGAACCCCATGGTGAAGCACTTGGGTGTATAAACCATTTATCGAGATTCTCATGTAGTTATTTCTTCAGCTCCTCAAGCTCCACAACAGCCATTCTATACGGAGTCTTGGATATTAGGAACACCCCAGGTATAAGGTCAATTGAGAATTCAACATCTCTTCTAGGAGGAAGACCAAGCAATTCCTTAGGAAACACTTTATCAAATTCCCTCACAATAGGAATGTCTTCAAGGATGGTTAACTCCTTAGACTCAATCATCTGAGCCAGATATGCCTTCTCATAGGGAATTAATATCAACACTTGAGATGATGGTGCTAAAGAATATTCATCTTCCTCCTTGCACTTGTATAGAATCGGGGGTTCGATTCTCCATATGGAGAGTGATTTCCCACTCACAGCAATTTATGTTGGCTCTATATAAGGAAATCCAATCCATGTTGAGAATTGCATCAAATTCCACTAGAGGGAGTATGATGAGGTTCATTAGGAAGTTCAATCCACTGATTATGATAGGGGAGGAGTTATATTCTTGGGGTGCAATGACTGCCCTATTTTCGTACTCACCGATATGTTTACATACATGATTTTTGGTGGTGTTGGTATTGTTATACTAAAATTTCGGGATACAAAAGAATGTGTAGAACTAGAATCAAAAAGTAATTTCTCTATTATTGAGTGAGTAGCTAGTGCACCTATCACCACTTCATTGTCGAGGTTAACTTCGTTAGTAGTGATGGAAAAATATTGCATTTTCTTCCTTGGAGGTTTTTCGTTGCCTCTAAAACCCTTGTCTTAGGGCACTAATTTGTAAGGTGCCTTGGTTCTTTGTATTTGAAGCAATGAACAACACATTGAGAGTAGAACGGAGCATTCCTCTCCTCTATTTCAGTCGCGGGTATTTCCTGTCGGCAGTTAACGACTAGGTTCCCTTCCCTTCCACACCTAAAGCATTTCCTCATCCCCTTTAGGCAATTACTGTGGTGCGTCCTTCCACACCTTTGGAAATTGGGGTGCTGGATTTTCATAGCACTATTCGATTTATCCATCAAACTGCTAGAATTTAAGTCCACCTTATGCTTCTTATTCCCATGATACCCCTAAGATTATCTGATCTCCATTTCAACCATGAGGGCACATCAGACAATTTCTTTATAGCTGTCGAAGTCATGGATTGCCAGGGCTTCCCGCAGGCTAGGTTTTATCCCACCAAAGAAGTGGTCAACCATGAATTCATGGGTAAAGACAAAGACAGAGGCATATTGTGCAAGCCTTGTGAAGTTTTCCTTGTACGCTCCAATGGATTCGTTGTATTTTTTCTTAAGGGCAAGGATGTCCCTTTCCATCATTAGTTGAAGGGTGCGCGGAAAATATTTATTGAAAAACATTTTCCAGAAATCCTTCCATTACAACGCCTCTATACCCTCCTCAGGCTTTGTATTTTTTGATTAAATTCTACCATTTATCGGCTTCACCCTCCATACGATAAGTATCCAGAATAACCTTCTCTTATTCGGAACATTGAGGTATGGAGAATATATTTTCAATGAAGTTGATCCATTGTTTGGAAATTGAGGGATTGAATGATCCATTAAAAGTATGAGGCCTTTATCTCATGAAGCTATCAATAGTGACTTGTTATTTCTTAGGGGGGGTTAAACGTTCCTCTTGACCCATGTTTCTATTCAAATATTGAGTTAACTGAGAGTTTATTGTGACAAATTTCTCGATTCTTCCTTCCATCGGATTGGGAATCTCATTAGAACAGTCATCACATTTGTCTTTTCATTGGTTGTTAGCTCAATTCCTCCTATTACCGGCCATTGTCTAAAATAAAAGGAAAGTTTGGGGTAACACATAAAGGGTAATCCAAGGACAAAATGGATGACTTATAAATAACTTTTATTTTCTTTACTTCTGAATCTATATGCTTTAATCTATGTTATCCCTGATCTACTTTCTAACATATATTCCTAGGGAATTTTTTTTATTCCCTTGATAATGGTTCATACTAAGCTTATGAATTTACCAAATAATATCCCCTGGGAGTATCATAACCAAGAGTGAAACAAGGCCCACTATCATGTACCAGGATACCCCAGTTCAAGTCCGAAACTCCTTGTTAGAATTTTAACTCCTAGGTACATATGTGCCAGAGTTGCCTCTACCTACTCATATCTAGATAAGGATGTATTTTCTTGATAAAGCACTTACTAAATACTCACAAAAATTTAGGGATATTCTTATTATACCTAGTCTTTTCTCTAATTCTTCACTAAGTTTTTCTTATCTTAATCCCAAAAGTAACTAAACCTATCCTCTGATACCAACTATAACAACCCTGCTCTTTATTACAAACTTAAACATGATTTATTACATAAAACCTCCACTTGATACATAATATAATATTGATAGGTCTAGTGTATTTGTAGATTAGGAACATTACATAACAACTTAAAACATAAAACACAACATCTTATTGAAAACTTCCTTTACATGACCACTACATTCCCTCGTACTAAGAATTGTGTGGGATAACCTGAGGACATGTATAAGAAAAGGGTGATCTATAAAGCCCATTAATGGATTAAAAGGGGCCTAAAATGAATAATACAACACATATTAGGCCATAGGCATATAAATAGATAATAAATAAACATGAACATAAAGTCATGATATAGCATGATTATCATAACATGGAAATGTGGCGATAACTCTTAATGTGGTATTAGCATGAGCCAAGGCTCATTGCACATGGAGAATGAGTAAACCCTCATTGAATATGAATTAGAATGAGTAAAAACTAATTTAACTTGAATTTCTATGAGTAAACCCTAACCTCACTTGACGTATCACGATACTAATCTTTACCCAATGCATTGGAGCACTATCAGGGCCCACCCTTCTTAAACATTTCATTTCATGGATAAGTGTGCCACATGGATCATACAACATTGATTCATTAAAAATAATCATTTATTACACTATAAAGGAATGTGTAATTAATGCATGGAACTCTATAATCAATAAGTAAATTTTCATAAAGGTGAATACCCTTGATAGAGAAATGGGAATGGTATTCACTACACAAGGACATTGGCTTGGAAAATCATGGTGCGATTTTGGCAACATAACAGTGTGACATAAGAATTAATAAAAATGGTTGATGAGAGAGAAATGGGTGTCTCATAATATGTATATGAAATTTACATTAATGGGTTCATATAGATACATGTAACAACAAATGTAATGTAATTTAGATTCATAATAAAAAAATAATTTCTTGAATGTAAATGAGGAGAGAGAAATTCCTTATGGAATTTCAGCATGGTAACATGTGTACATGGGAGTCATTAATGAGAGAGAAAGGGGTATCCAATCATTCAAACATAATTAGGGAAGTATGGGGGAGGTTATAAATCATACCCCAACATTTATAGTTGAAAATAAAAGGACATAACAATATTAAGAATCTTGGACAAAATAAGAAAGGAGGGAATCCCTTACATGGAAGTGTGATCCCAAAGGCTTGGGAGAGGCTTGAGAGAGGATTTTTAGGAGCTTTAAGTTCCTTGGGAGGATTTTATAGAGAGTAAGGAAGAGGTTTTATGAACTCCAAAGTCTTTGAGTGAAGAGGAAGTGAGATCTTGGGTGGGTTTATATGGGAAAAGAGAGGGAATTCTTTATTATTTAGGTTTGGGACACCACACATTAAAATAATAAAAATCATAAACCATCCCATAGTTTTTTTTCAAATAAAAGTGGAAAAAAATATTTTATAAGGCCAATGGATGAACTTCTTAAAAAAATAGGGTAGCCTATGTAGAGGTGAGTCACACTCTCAAGGAAATCAATTTAAAAAGCTATAATGTTTTATAAGTATTGGAGGATCCACTAAAGCATTGTAAAATAAATCAAACAAACCTAAAATAGAATTATTTTAGTGTTAAAACAAATATTGGGAAAAATGTTTATATTATTTTATTTAATCACTATTGGATTATTATGATTTCATAAAACCAATTATATATTTAAACGGTGTTTAATTTTTACCCAAAAACTCAACTGTCTCAATAAATTATGAAAAATTCACCTTTGGATAATAATGATGTCTTGATTCCAAAAATAATATTCACTTTATCTAAATAATTTTCTAATTATTTGAATTTTCACTTTTAAAATAAAAACTTGAATTTATTGAAAATTCGTGCGTTTTGACAAAAATAGCTTTCAAACCTTAATAAAAATTACATTTGTATTCATAAAAAATATATAATAATTTGTATGTAATAAAAAGTAATTTAATAATAATAATATTTTATTAAAATATTATTTAATTCAAAAATATATTAATTCATCAAAATAGATTCTTTTAGTTGAATATTAACTAAAAATACTATTTGTGATTAAAAAACTATTTACAATGTAATAATAATAAAATGAAAGTATATTTTTATTATATACAAAAATAATGCACATAATCATAGTGCTAAGGTTGTAACAACCTGAGATTTTATAAGATATATTCTTTTTAATTTCTTTCATATCTTCTGTTGTACGCTACACCAAGATTATCTTGCGCTATACGCAACACTGTATTAGCTTACAGTATACACAACACTAATCTTGGATCGTGTTACACACAATTTCAAGTTTGTTTGATAGTAGTTATTTTACGCAACATTGAGTGTGTATATATATATATATTCAATGTATAATTGAAATATGGTTGTATTTTGTTATACGCAACAACAAAGGAGTCTTGCACTACACGCAACCCTGACTTGGCTTGCATTACAGGCAATCACAACCTTCCTCGATAGCGTGTGTTGTACGCAATACCAGGTTTCACTAAACAAAGATATATGGTTATAATATTATTATAAACTAGCCTTTATGAATATTAGTAAATACATTTTAAATTTTATGACATTATAATTCATCTTACACATTTTATAGAACATGGTATGAGAACAAAATAAATTTTTTCGGGTAAAATAATTATTTTTCAGAAAATGCAGTTTTGCCGCCTTTTGATGTTGCACACACATTAAATCTGGTTTTTGATATGTTTATAAGTTCAATTTTACAAAATAAAATTCTTCTTTGGAATCAGGATATAAAAATTTACTTTGGATAAATTTTTCATATTATTCTGATAACTTTCTTATTTTAATGAATAGTAAAAACACGCTATATTTTATTTAAAAACAACTTTTTTCATCACAATAATTTATATAGTTAAATTATAATATTGAATGGTTTTAAAGTATAAATAGAATATATTTTTACCACTTAATATAATGTATGTCATTACCATTAATTTTACATTGAAGTCATAGGTAAAAACATTTCAATCTTTGGCAATGTTTTAACTTTTAAAACCCGTTTGGTTAACAACAAGATTAATTTTAAATTAATTACTGCAACTTCTGTGTTTTAAATTTTGAAAAATGGATTCCATATTTGGAATCAATGGGTCCAAATTATGTTAATAGTTTACTTTTTTTTTGATATTATGAATAGTAACTACGGTAATGTTTATATACTACAGTTAAAGGTAAATAGGGTAATTAAAGGTTAAAAGAATATTATAATAATTCAAAATTACCTTAACACTTTTACAAACCTTATTTAATTAGTAATGGCCGACCATGGGAATACTTGGGTCGATTTTGGGACCCCATAGAGCCACTTATGAAAAACAATGACACATTAGATTAATTAATTTAATGTAAAGACAAAATTGACATTAACAAATATCTATTAGTAAATTAATTTCTATATGGCGATATATAAGTCATATTTTCGACTATAAATATTGATTTGAAATCTAAAACTATCTCTTACATCATGGTATTTTTTCATAATTTTTAGACATCAAATGAGTTAAATTATTTGTGACACAATAATGATGTAGTGTTTACCTAATTAATAAATGATTTAAATAAATAAGATTATAATGATTACAATAATATCTAAAACATGTCCAATTCTGATTGGATGATTATATTTCGACCATGAGTCATATTATCATAGACTATATTGATTTTTGGACCATTAGAAACCGAATATCATTATATTATAAAATAATATTTTCAATCTTTCCTAAAGAGCCCCTCCTCTCCCTTATAAAAGGAGACCATTTCTATCTAATTCATCACACCTCTCAAGCCTTTTGGATCGTCCAAACTCTAAACAATTAAGTTCTATACATCCCTATCCTCCCCATATAAGCCTTACATTAGGCATAAGGCACTTCAAAAAGTCCTTTTGGTTCCAACCAAAGGAAGTTACCCAAATTAAAGGTAACAGTTTCTCTTAAGTTTTTTTCTTTTATTCTACTTCTCCAACCCCTAACTCTTTTTAATCCTTTATTTTTTTTAACAACACCAGTATCCTCAATATACTAGGATGTTTTTATGATATGTATTCAAACTACACTTACACACACCTCCATCTAATATATGAATAACATAATGTTTCTGTGGATGGAAAACTAACGCCTCACGAAACGATGATTGTTCGATTTTCTCCTACCGCCTCTCATGGTGGCCATTATGATGGAACTGTATTTATATATGATATATATTATTTTTATGATTTCCTTATGCTTCTTTACTTCCCAATTATATCAAACCTTTATGGTTTCTATAGTGGATAAATACGATAATCTCATTTCAGGAAGTACGGACTACCGCCCCCTCAAAGTGATGTGAATCGTTAATGCCTTATGTGGGATGTATAAAGGGTGGAGTTAATGATATTAGATATGATATTATACTGGAATTATAATATACCTATTCCATTAAATAATAAATAGAAATGAAAGTAGTGTTCAGGTGTACGTATGGCTTACCGTCTCCATGAATGATGCATTTCATTTCTTACCTTCATATGTTATGTACTATTATAAATACAAGTATATGCTGGATATATAATGAATATATATGATATATAAATCATGATTTAAATTCTATAAGTGAGTAAATCATGATATAATTAATATTAATATCAATAACAACAATTCCAAACACGTACGATAAATAAGATGATTTTAACAAAAACGTTGCTTTAACATGAGATTTACAAAAGAACGGGTAATATAAAGTCATAAGTGAACCATATATGATATCATAACAATTAATATGATTCTTTAATAAGTAAATGACATTATTTAAATCATTATACAGGAGGTTCGGATACGTACGAAGCATATCGGACCTAAGGTAAGGGATAACTTTTCCAATCTTGTTTTTATCCGAGATTGTTTATTCATAAGTATTCACTGGGGTTATATTTATCATCCATCTTCCTGTTTTCTAAAAATGGTTTCATGTATGTTTAAAGTCCTTTTTACCCATTTTTTACGTTTACTACATGGTATGTAAGGAATCTTTCTTTTGCTTACGATACGAGGTGCTTTTTGACTTTTCCGGTAAAAGGACTAGAAGAATTTTTTTAAACTTATACAGCATGAACTGATTTTTACGGTTTCATAATGCATTATTTTCATGAAGCTTACTCTACAATATTTCATAATTATTTTCAACAAAATCCTTTTCTTTTAAAATTTCATGGCATTTTGTGAAAATAAAATGCTTTTGAAGAAGAAAGGATATTTTCCTCAAGAATTCATTTCAAGTGTTTTGTCAAAACTTTTTTCCATATAAGATGACATTATTTAGTATGATTATGTTTCAAGTATAATGTATCTATGATTTACATGGTTTCTCTTTTATTATGATGAAATTATATCCATTTTTTATATGGATTATGTTATGATGGGATTATGTTTATGAATCCCATTTTATTCTTCGGGTTATGATGAATGATTTATGTTTATATTGTGGCACAAGTAAGAATGATTTCATTATGAGATGGGTGGGACCTATATCTCCCTCCAATCCATTTGGTAATGATTTATATCTCATGAGATAGACATGGCTGGAACAGCAAGTAAATCTGGTTCAGTAATACAGGGCTGGAACGACAAGTAAACCCGGTTCAGTAAGGGACTTTGTCCACTAAGATGGTCTTGGCAGAAATTCCTTGGCTAATATGGAAATCATATCATGTGCTTAATGTTTTTCCACAATTAAAATTTTTATTCCCATGCTGTTTTATCCTGATTAATGTTCATTTATGATCTATGCCTTATGTACTGCCATGTTTTTTTGTCATTGCTCAAGATTTTGATGTTTAAACATTATGATCATGTTTTTACGTTCAAATGTATTGTTTTATTTTCTCCATAATTACCATTACGGAGCATTTGAGCTCACCCTTTATATGTTTTATTTTCCCTAGGATATAAAGAAAGGTTTTAGGTAACAAAACAAAAGGGGAAGATCTTTATGGGAGATGTTGAAGATCTTTCACCACGATTAGTAGATTATGTTCCATGTTTCCAAAGACCCTTAACTATTACGGTCCTTGTGTGTTGGTTTTTGTTATGTATTAAGTATTCCTCCAATGTAATGTAATGTACATGTACGTCAATCTTTGGGTCTTTACAAAGGTCTTGTAACATAACCCCTTATAGCACACGCATAAGATAGAAGGGTAAGGTGTGTGATGGTGAAAGGCTCTTGGGGTGGCTCAGATAACATCGCTCGGGTGGTTATCTCTATCAACTTCCACTTCTTCCATAGGTGGTTCCATTCAAGCTTCATGTGTTGAAGCTCAACTTGGGCTTGGTCAAGATCTAAGCCCAATGATGCCACCTCCTTTCCGAGCTCTGACAAATTGGATTCTTATGGGTCATGTCTACTGGATTAGGCCATCGCTTCCTTTATCTGATTAAATTGGATTTGTTAAAACCCTATATTTATACTAATCATGTTATCACTGTTCAACAACTATATTATCAATGGTAACAATTTATAACTGTGTTTTGAAATCCAAAAAACATAAAACTAAGGAAGTGAATATTTTATATAAACATTTTACATAATGATACATTTAATTATATCAAGATTAATATCCATTAATAAAAGTCTTGGGTCAATACAGGAGGCATCTCTAGATGCTAGAAAATAAAAAACATGGCCTCAAGAAATAATTTTGCAACATTTGATCCTCCATCCCCTAAAAAGTGGGAGGATTTTTCTTCTAAAACTCCCAATTCAACTCTGTCATAGTATAGGAAGTTTGAGCAACACCTTTAATAGACTTCACTATACAAAGAAATCCCTCTTTAAATTGGGTATTGGTGCCCAAACTAGGAATAAAAGGCGGTGCCATAGGTGGAACTCTAAGTTGTATTACTGGCAGATCAAAACCCACCACTTAGAGGGTATGATCGCCACTTCCTTTTGGGAATATGACTTGAGGTTTTTGTGGTGTCATGATCCTATAATACCTAATGAACACCTCAAAAGTAAACTTAGAAGTTGAAACAATTCTAGATAGAAAATAGGATAGGTACACAACCTTCCTATAGAAATGGTCACACCTCTATGTCTTCTCTGAAATCTAGGTCTATGTGATGATTAAAGACCATAACAGGACATAATAATTTAAGTGATATCCTCAACAACCTACTATTAAGGTTGGGTTCAAGTATCGGTCTTACTTAAAAAAATATGGGTTATGGTATATGGAGTTTCAGATGAAATTTATATAGGAAAACACCCTTTACATTTAAACTACCATCCCATTTAGTGGTAACTGTTTCACTTATAAGGATTTAAATTCATTATATTTCATAATCTTGTATATAATATATATATATATATATATATATCACTTTCCCAAACCAGTATATCCAGCACCCACTACATAATATAGTTGGTTAATTGTGGTTTCATCACCAATTTATGAAGGAAAATACCATTTATATTGATATAGGGACTTTTATTAAGCCAATTAAATTTTCCCTATATGAAGTGTTAGTATGTTTCAATATATAATATTCAAGGTGCTAACTATATGATGAAAGAAAATTCATGAAAAAAATTTGATGTGGCACAGAAAAATTCATGGTATATTGGTCCTAATGTTCCTATAATAATGCTTAAGATGCTAACTCCTTACCTTAACAGGCTAAAGGAAAAAATGGGGACTCTATAAATAACATCAACAATAACTATATCACAAACAATATGTGTCTCCCAATAGTGAAATGGTATCAACTGTAACATTAATACATAAATATCAGTAATAAATCATCCCTAGTAATTTGGGTTTTCCTTGTATGTGGTTAGCTACTCCAAGGAACATAATCATTACAAAATTCCATTACATCTGAGTCTCATGTCTAATACCCAAATAGTAATACAAAATGAAACAAGATGCTCTAATACCACTTTGTAATATACTGACCTAGGATCTACATAACTAGTTCCCTGAGATGGTGGGTCACATAGACTCGGGCATGCCTCCCTATATTCTAGAGGCTACCAACTGGTATCCAGGGTCTCAGGTGGTATAGTGGGGACACTATACCCTCATATCAATATGGAACTGTTGATATGATAAATAAACATAAAATAGAGAAAGCATAATATAACAGAAGGAATAGCAGAAACAAACACAATAATTAAATAAGGAAGTGTAAACAACCAAAACTAGTATTAAATAATCCAAGATCATAGGTTGAGTCATATATAATGATGGAATGGTATGTTGATCTACAAAAAACCCAGGGGATACAGGGGATAGGAATATAAATAATTTTATAAAAAAAAATGTCAAAAGGAAGGTCCACTATAATCACAAGCATACGTTCAATCCACTTCCCCCATCCTCCAAGCTATAGGTTAAACAGATCAAGAATCTATAGTAAGGTATTTTATCTTATCCATACCTACAGTATTTAAGTCTACTCAAGTACCAAGGGCAGCCTGTGTAGGTCATGAGATAAAATCAGTATTCCATCACCAATGGTGTCTATAAATGATCCAAGAAGTGTATATATCAAGTAGTGTGATGGTATAAGGAATAATAAACAAGGCTGAATAAATAAATTCTAGTTAGCTCAGGTTCCATTAAGACACCTGTAAAACACTACCTACTTCAGAATATGATGGAATATGTCTGATCTAAATACTATATATATATATATGTAATACTATATATATATATATATATATATATCTTCACGTTTGTGTGTGTACTTATATATTGTATACCCATATATGAACTAAGTATGTGAGTAAATAAGTAGGCATAAAAATGGATACTAGGTGCTAGTTTGACCTGAGGCATAACTCAGAAAACCATAACTAATCTATTGATCTATAGGATCAAGCAAGGTTATAATCCCTGGATATCATGATTAATGTGTGACATCTTTTCATTCATTCGAGATGGTGGGGTGATTCATCATGCCCAACACCCAATATGGAGAAACGTGCAATTTCATGCCCATCACCCAAATAAAATTACAACAGTGTGAGACATCATGACCAACACCAGATGTATGTGAGTGTGAAAATTCATGATCAACAAGTCATTTATCCATCATTCAGTAGACAATACCCATGGAATACCAATAATAATATCAAGGCATTGTATATAAATCATTATAATTCATTAAGAACTGTTAGGTCCACAAGGCTCAATACCCTGAGAGGGGGGGTGAATCAGGGTATGACAAATTTAAAATTAACACCCATTCTGATCTTGTTTCGCTGTTAAGAAAAAAACTCTTCTCTCCCTTTCCCGTTGCACAGTATAAACAAAAAGTAAATCAAGCATAGGACACAACAATTTTTACTTGCTTCACAGCTAAGGGCTATGTCCAATGAGCATACGCCGACTGGTTGTCGGTCGTACCAAATTCCACTAAACTTTACTAGCTGTCGATTACAAGGTTTGTTCTTAGTCACTCTATCCCAGGCTCACTGTCTTTACAAGGTTTAGGGTCAGCTCACTTCTTTCCCAAGGGTCACTCCATGTTTCTCTCTCTCTGGCTCACTGCCGGTGGAGAGGATCACCTTCTTCCTCTTCCTTCGCTCATTGCTCTGGAAAGTATCCACTCACAGTTTATAGACCTGTAGGTCTCTTCATTTGCATGAAGGAATGCATCTTCCTCTATATGTAGATGCTCTGTTGAAGTCCAACTTTCACCCGTAGATGAATCTCACTTTGCACCAAAGGAATCGGGCAATCTTACAGCTTTCACGTAGCCCAGAAACACTGTCGTGAAACAACCTTACTTGGCGCTCAAGTCTAACCCAGCGTGCAAGTCACAACTGGTGTGCAAGTCCACCTTAGACACTTGTGCGACACAAGATTCTACAACTCCAAACTTGTGCGGCTCACTTCCCTTTACACTGAAACCAATATTGGCACGCAACAAACAACAATCGTCCATCTTCAAATCTGGCGCGCAAGTCCCACTTGCGTGACACACCACCACTTGCGTGACCACCACACTTGCACGATGGGAGCTCTGATTCTTCAAATTGTTGAACTCTATTGAGAAATGAGGAGGGGTGGTCCAGTATTTATAGGCAATTTGACCACCCTGCGCGACGGCGTGCAAGTCTCAGCGCGCAGGTCTCTTCCCCTGTAAGTTACTTGAGTGACCCACTTCCAAACATGCAAGAACCTCTTTCCTTTTCCATAATTTGAAGTTCAGATCTTGAAAAACAATAGGCGCTCAAGTTTCCAATCATCCTAGGCACCGACGCGCAAGTTCATTCTCTTAGTGCGCAAGTCACCTGCGCGACCAACTCAATACTTGCGCGACCCTTATCCCTTTGCCATATTTTGATGATATGATCTTGAAAAACATATGGCACACAATTTTTCAATCCATCAAGTACACAGTGAGCAAGTCCCTTTGTCAAAAACCAATTTTCTTCATTTGTCGATTTTCAGGACGAAAAATTTGGCAAACACTAGAAAACGGCGCCACCTTGTATCTGTTATTTTTGTACCGCCTCTAGATCATCCATTCCTTTATCGAAGTTCTTGAATAAAACATTGATCATTAACCACAACTCTTGAAATCGGCATGCCACCATGAAATCACCTTTGTCAACAAATTTTTATGTCATGGTTTTCTTTTTCAACAATCACCACCAAGATGTCCACTTTGTCACCAAACACAATCACCTCAAAAATGCTTCAATGATACCTTGAGGAATTTTTTCCCAACAATCTCCCCCTTTGGTTCTGTTGAAAACTCTTCCATAAAAAGATATATCGTTGATTCTTCAGCCACTATTCGCCTCATTTTGATTCTGATAGTGATCAAGGATTTACTCAACACATACTCTAAGCCCACATGAGCAATTCACGGCGTGAGAAACAACAGTAAATGAAAAGTTTATCAATGAATCACTTCATCTCTTACACCCATTGTTGACAAAAAACTGATACCAATTTTTACAAAACTGATACCAATTTTTTGAAATATTCTTCCAACACCACTCTTCTGATTTTATCACGACCCTCAGTTGTCGTGATATCTATTCTCTGATCGATCACTTCTAGCATCGTCAGATTTAAAATGATCCCCCCTTTCTGTTCAGAACATCAACTCTTGCCAGCTTCAAAACCACTTTAGCCCTATGTTCTGTGTTGTCCAAGCTATGCTATGGCTAAGCACATTCAACTCCCCCTATATGGATGCTCCACCTGTCAACTTCTCCCCATATCATTCATGATTGATCAAATTTCCGCATTGTCTCCCCCTTGAACAATCACTATTTTCTCCCCCTTTGTCAACGAACCCAAAGGACACTCCTTTGTAGTCTCTAACAGAGTAGAGAACACATATCAGTACATTAGGGAAAAACACATCATACCTTAGGGAGAGGGGGGGGGGGTTTCCACATCTACACTCTTTCAAGTGAGGGGAGTCAAATGAACTCCCAGATCCAGTCGATGCCTCTCAAAATCATCCTTGGGTAAGGCCTTTCTCAGAATGTCTACAACCTGTAGCTCTGTAGGCACATACTCCAACTTCACGATTCCCTGCTCAACATTCTCCTTGATGAAATGATATTTTATTTCAATGTACATTGTCCTTGAGTGATGGACTGGATTTTTGCTAAGATTTATGGAACTTGAGTTATCACATTGGATTTTGATCGGAGACTTCACTTCAACTCCCATATCTTCAAGCTGCTGCTTCATCCACAATAACTGTGTGCAAGCTTGAGTGGCCGCAATATACTCAACTTCTGCGGTGCTCAATGAAATGAAATCTTTCTTCTTGCTTAGCCAATAAATACATAATCCACCAAGATAGAATGTACCTACAGACATTGATTTTCTGTCATCTTCTGATCCAGCCCAATCTACATCGGTGTAACCCAATAACACTGATTGAGATTTTCCATTATACATCAGACCGAAATCCATTGTGTCTTTGATATACCGAAGTATTCTTTTCACTGCAAGCATGTGGATTTCCTTGGGATTACTTTGATATCTCCCAGCTTGGCATGTGGTGAAAACAATATCTGGCCTTGTTGCGGTCAAGTACAGAAAATATCCAATAATTTTCCTGTATTTTGTGATATTAACTGCATTTCCATCCTCAGATTTTGATAATTTCATCCGGGTGGAAACTGGAGTCTTCATCTCCTTGGAATTCTCTATTCCAAACCTTCTTAGAACCACCTTGGCGTATTTGGACTAAGAAATGAAAGTGCCATTACTTCCTTGTGTTACCTGTAAATAAAGGAAAAAATTTATCTCTTCAATCATTGACATTTCAAACTCATTTTTCATGAATTCGGAGAACTGTCTACACTGAGCTTCATCTGATCCGCCAAATATTATGTCATCGACATATACCAACACCATCATCCTTTGATTACTATTATTACTTAAATATAGATTGTAATCAACTCCCCCACACTAGAAACCAAGCTTCTTTAAGTACTGATCAAGAGTTGAGTATCATGCTCTTGGTGCTTGTTGCAGCCCATACAACGCCTTCTTTAGCCTGTAAACTTCGTTCTCATCCTCATGAATGAGAAAACCATCTGGCTACACAATATACACCTTCTCTTTTATAACTCCATTCAAGAATGATGATTTGACATCAATCATGAACACTTTGAACTTTCTTTGCACTACTATGGCCAAGAATAATTTGATTGTCTCCAGCCTTGCAATCAGTGAAAATGTCTCATTAACATCTATTCCCTCTATCTGGGAGTATCCCTTGCACAATAGCCATGCTTTGTTCTGAATCACTGTTCCATCTTCATTCATCTTGTTGTGATAGACCCATTTAGTCCCGATGACATTTTTATCCACTGGCCTTGAAATAATCTCCCACGTATGGTTCCTCTCAATCTGATCAAGCTCTTCATTCATATCCCAATCCCAGTTTTCATCTTCAGCTCCATCAGAAAAACATTTCGGCTCCACCTAAGATAAAAAAAATGTTTGATATAATTATTTCATTCTTCGAGTATGAGCTAGAGCTATCTGATCACTAATGTTATTTTTTCAATCAATTTCAGCTCGACTCTTTGGATTCCTTGCAGACACAGACTTGACTCTTTCTTGTTCATCATCATTATCTTCTTATGAGTCAGCCTCTACCACTTCTACTCCCCCTGTGTTACTTACCTCATCATCACTTTCATCCAGAAACTGTTCACTGGGTTGTTGAGATTTCTGTTCATTTTCAACTATAGTGACATCGTTGCTCTCAACAATTTTTCCCAGCCTTTTGTTGAAGCATTTATATGCTTTGATTTTCCCTGAGTAGTCAAGGAATATCCCCTCATCTCCTCATGACTCAAACTTTCTGTGATTTTCTTTGTTGAGTATGAAGCACTTACTCCCAAAGATTCGAAAGTATTTCAACATTGGATTTTTCCATACCACATTTCATACGGAGTCTTCCCTTCCTTCGGACACAACAGAGACCTGTTCAAAATATAGACCGATTTCAAAACTCCTTCCTTTAAAAATTTCTCTGGTAGGTCATTTTCAATAAGCATCGTTCTGGCCATGTTTTTGATGATTTGATTTCTCCTCTCAACCACTGTATTATGTTGGGGAGTTCTCACTGATGAAACTTGATGCCTTATTCTGTGTTTCTTGTGATAGTCTTCAGCTTGACTGTTTTTAAATTCTATACCGTTATCAGTACGAAACTTCTGAATTTTCTGCCCAAGCATCTTTTCCAATTCCCTCCTATATTGCTTTATGAAACTGAACACCTCTGTCTTATGAGTAATGAAAAATAGCTAGGAAATTATTCTATAATCATCAATGAAAAAAACATAGTAACTTTTCCCATTAATAGCTCGTGGTGAGATAGGTCCATATACATCAACATGCACCAAATAAAGCACTCTAGTTGATTTCTATTCTTTTGTCCTGTATTTCTTTTTGATGATCTTCCGTTGTAGTCAAGCATCACACGTATAAGTGCAATCACGTGATAGTTTGGGAAGGTCTCTAGCAGCATCACACTTTACCAGATCTTCTATAGATGGTTGGCATAGATGACCAAGTCGCTTATGTCACAACTGGTTTTCTTCTTCTCTAGATAAAAGTCATGTATCTTCTTCCCTACCTACAAGGTAAAGATTTCCCTTTTTCCTTTTCCCTGCAAAACAATTGCTCCATATTTTCCTTTCACAACACACATCTTCTTGGTAAATGGGATAGAATCCCCAGAGTCACATAGTTGACTGTCACTGAGTAAGTTATGAATAAGACCCTCTACTACCAAGACATCAGCATGTCTCATTTATTTTCCCCCAAACATGGCTTTTCCTGAGCCAACAATCTTCAGGCCTTCATCATTTCCAAATTTGAAAACTCCTTCTTTGTCATATTTTATGCCTATAACAATATCCTTATTACCTGTCATATGAGATGTGTAACCACTATCAAGGATCCACACACCAGAGAGATCTGATACTTTAAGAAAAATCTTTGACACCACGGCCTTCTCATTTTTCTTCTTCTTGGTCCATACTTTTTCCTTCACACTCGGTATGGATTGAGGCTTCTGTTATTTCTCAGAGTATGATGGACCAGCTTCATCTTTCAAAGCCGAAAATCTATTCTGCATTTTTAACTCACCTATCAGTTTATTTATCTGCTACTTGCGAACATTTTGATTTTTCTTTGGCACATTTCTCTGAATGGTTGAAGTGCAGTACCTAGCCTTGTGCCCAAATCCTCTGCACCAAAAATAGTGTCCTTCAAAATATGTTTTGGAAAACCGTTCTCTGTTTGGTTGTCACCTCTTTTCTTATTCCCTTTAGTATCTTTTGGCTATAGAACACACGTACTATTAATTTTTCATCTCTCCAAAATAATAACACCTGATATAAGGTGCATTTCATTGTGTTACTTCACCACTATGAGTTTCCCCTTGGGATCTTTGAATATTCTGATTCTTCTTTGTGCCCAAATCAACCTTCAATCTTGGGACGGGTGCTTGCGGTCTGACTTCAATTGCCACAGATTTTTGCTTCTGACCAAGCCCTGAATCGGCCTTAACGGTTGAGCTCAATTGCTACTTCTTTCCTACTGAACTACTAGGAGCCTCTTTTATCTTTTCAATTTTCAGAATGACCTACTTTAGAAAGAATGTATTAGGAATCAAGGGTTTTTCTTGGTCTTTAACTTTCCTCCGCAGACCAACAACTTCTTCTTCAAGTTCTTCGATACACTTGACATGATCTTTCACTTTTATGTTCAAGCCATCAATCTCCCTTTTCTATTCTTCAATCTTGAGCTTACACTCACTAACTGATTCTGAGTTCTCTGGTGTTGATGACTTGAGTTTTTTAATTTCTTCCAATAGCTCAGACTTCTCTTCTTCTTACTGGGGCATATACAGTTTGGCATCACAAACAACTTTATTGGATTTCTTTGTTTTGGCTCTCCAAACATCTATATCCTCAAGAGATGCTTCTAACTCAGCTTCCATATCAACTCTTCCTTCAACTTATTCTTCTTCCTCCCCAGCGTCATTTTCTTCCTTTTTTTGAGAATTATCGACGACCGCCACAATAGAATTTTCTCCTCGATCTTTTCAGTTCTCTATTTCCTCAACCTCTTCAACCTTAGACTCATCTGAACTGTCTATTTCTTGTGAAAGAAGATTCTTCTTCTTGAAGAAATTTCTCATGAATTGATTTTTCCATTTTACAAAGGCTGAATATTTCTTCTAGGGAATTTTAACACCATCTTCATCATTTTATTCTCCAAACTTTTTGGGGCATCTGGTTGCGAGATGTCCAACCTTTCCACATCTAAATCATGAAATAGGTAGTTTTCCTTTGAAATTTCCTTTTCCTCATTGAATATTTGAGGAGATGAATGACATTACCTCATCTGTCTCTTCTTCTTCCTGAGATTCTTCAATGGTGAGATTTTTCAAGGCCTTGAATGAAACCTCTTTGGATTTCCCCTTTTCCAGAGCATCATTATCATCATTTCTCATTTCATATGCAACAAGAGTGTTGTGTAGGTTATCCAATGTAAGCTCTTTTCGATCTTTATCTTCTAGCACTGAATCTTTCGGATTGAACCGAGGTGGAAGTTTCCTCAAGATGCGCTTCACAATTTTTATGGCTTCAATAACTTATCCAAGACCTCGCATGTCTTCCACTACAAAATTTATCCTGTCGAATAATTCATCAACAGACTCATTCAGGTTTATTCTCAAATCTCCATACTTGTTCCACAACACTTGCTGCTTTGCCTCTCTGACCTTTGTATCCCCTTCATATATATTCAATAACCTTTCCAACATGGCATGTGATGTTTTGCAGGACATCACCTTTGTATATATAGGATTGGAAAGGGCTACCCCTAAGGCATTAATTTCTTTGGCATCAACATCCAACTCTTTATGCTCAGCTTCTAATAAAGAACCACTATTAAGATCAGCTATTATTCCATGAATTGCTGCTGTGAAAACATCCATTCCCAAAGATCTGAAGTAGTGTTGCATCCGATTCTTCCATAGATGAAAATTGTTTCCATCGAAGATCAGAATCCCTTTATGATTAGTGACCTCCATTGAGAGAATAACTCCTGCCAACCCTTCCCTCTGATACGAATTGTTAGGTCCAAAAGGCTAAATACCCTGAGAAGGGGGGGTGAATCTGGGTATGACTAATTTAAAATTAAAGCATGTTCTGATCTTGTTTCGCTGTTAAGAAAAACACTCTTCTCTCCCTTTCATGTTGCATAGTATAAACAGAAAGTAAAGCAAGCACAAGACACAAAAAAATTTACTTGGTTCACCGCTAAGGGCTACGTCTAACGAGCATACGCCAACTGGTTGTCAGTCGTACCAAATTCCACTAAACTTCACTAGCTGTGGATTAAATGGTTTGGGCACAATCACGCTGTCCCAGGATCACTTCCTTTACAAGGTTTAGGGTAATCTCGGTGCGTTCCCAAGGGTCACTCCATGTTTATCTTTCTCTGGCTCACTGCCGGTGGAGAGGATCAGCTTCTTCCTCTTCTTTCGCTCACTGCTCTAGAAAGGATCCACTCGTAGTTTATAGACATGTAGGTCTCTTCATTTTCATGAAGGAATGCATCTTACTATATATGTAGATGCTATGTTGAAGTCAAGCTTTCACCCGTAGATGAATCTCACTTTGCAACGAAGGTATCGGGAAATCTACCAGCTTTCACACAGCCCAGAAACACTATCGTGAAACAACCTTACATGGCGCACAAGTCTAACCCGGCGTGCAACTATCAGAGCGCAAGTCACAACTGGAACACAAGTCCACCTTATACACTTGCACGACACAAGCTTCTGCAACTCCAAACTTGCACAACTCACTTCCCTTTATGCCCAAACCAATATTGGCATGCAACAAACAACAATCACCCTTCTTCAAATCTGGCACGCAATTCCCACTTGCGCGACACACCACCACTTGTGCGACCACCGCACCTATGCGATGGGATCTCTGATTCTTCAAAGTGTTGAACTCCGTTGAGAAATAAGGGGGTGTATTTATAGGCAATTTGACCACCCTGCACGATGGCGCGCAAGTCAACCCTCAGCGTGCAAGTCTCGGTGCGCAGGTCACTTCCCCTGCAAGTTACTTGCACGACCCACTTCCAAACTTGCGCGAACCTCTTTCCGTTTCCATAATTTGATGTTCTAATCTTGAAAAACAATAGGCACGCAAGTTTCTAATCCTCCTAGGAACCATCACGCAGTCCCTTTCTCTTGGCATGCAAGTCACCTGCCTGACCAACTCAATACTTGCGCGATCCTTATCTCTTTGCTATATTTTGATGATCTGATCTTGAAAATCATATGGCGCACAAGTTTTCAAGCCATCAAGTACACAGCACGCAAGTCCCTTTGCCAAAAACCACTTTTCTTCATTTGTCGATTTTCAGGCCCAAAAAATTGGCAAACACTAGAAAACAGCGCCACCTTGTATATGTAATTTTTTTACCGCCTCCAGATCATCCATTCCTTTGTCGAAGTTCTTGAATCAAACATTGATCGTTAACCCTAGCTCTTGGACTCGGCATACCACCATTAAATCCCCTTTGTCAACAAATTTGTATGTCATGGTTTTTTTGTCAACAATAACCACACAGATGTCCACTTTGTCAACAAACACAATCACCTTAAAAATGATTCAATGATACCTTGAGGGATTTTTTCCCAACAAGAACAATCAATCATGAGCATCAAAATTTATACAGTTCTCATTTAATATTATATAGCATGTGGTGTGGCCTTGAAATCCACTTAAAATTCATTAAAAAAATACATTAAATTGTATTAAGAAATTTATATCCATTTAAAGTCAAGATGAAACACTTAAGAGGTGGTTGGTTTCATCAAACATTATATTAAAGAGGTAAATTTAAGTCGACACACCCAAAGGGGTGGTCATCAATTAGGTAGACCTCCTCTAACAAGATAACATGGGTGAATCAGAGTATGAAAACATACATATATAAACTTAGAAAGGAAAAACACAATATAAAAAGATGTTTAGAATGGTCCAAAATTCCACACGATAGAGAAATATATATAATCAACTAAACATTTAGGGAAAATATATATACTACCTACCTCATCTCTTTGGATGACCACTCTTCCAGCTTTATCCATCGATTCGAAGTCGAATGGAAGAAAACTCCAAAATAGAAAAATTCCCTAAAAATAGGGAAAATTATTTTACACCTAAATAGTGTAAGAGTTTGAAAGGTAAACTTAGATTGGAATTAAGAGGAATAAAAAGATTACTAATACTGATCCAATGCTTTTAATGGTGTTTGATTCAGAGATCAGATGGATGTGATATCAAAATCCCAAGGTTATGCCATGGGAGAGCTCAAGGTAGAGGGGAAAAAGCTCATGACCCTTATAAAATATAAGGGAAGAGGGGACTTAAATTTTAAAATATTTATATGGTGATAAAGTAATTTCACCCTCAAAAATGGGGTTGCACAATTTGGCTACATGGTTGGACAAACTATACACCAATAGTGTTCCACCCATTACCTTTTAAACTCACATGCATAGGTTAGGTGCATGGTTTTCTTAACCATGTACAAGACATGCAAAAACACACTATCACAAATGTCTGAAATCTTTCATGGTCATGAACCTTGACTCACACTACTGTAGAAGAACTGTACAACATCCTATTGTACATAATTACCCTATACAGTTTAGCTTTACGGTTAGTACTAAATGTGAGATAACCATGCTTCCCACCTTATTACAAATATTTCTAGAAATATAGGATCCAAACAATCCTTGAGTGCTCTTTAAAACTTCCATATTCCATAGGATATGTTTACCCAGACAAAACTAAGTGTTTAAACTGAAAAACAAAAAATCAACACCTTTGAAAAAAGCTAGTTTGATACAATGGCATCCATTGATGTTACTTAATATTTACAAAGAAATATATTCCAAGGAAACCATTATTATTATTTATATACATGGTTTATGTTTATGATGAAAATATTTTTTATGAAATATATTTCTTTTCCACAAGTTATGTGGTGATGAAATGTTTATGAAACACATTTCTTTCATGGGATCTAATATAATGAATAATATATGATCTTATGGAACACATATGGATGATTTTCATTATGTGAATGGTGGGACCTATATCTTCCCCCAATTAACTATATAAATATTTATATTTCAGGAGATACAAAGGACTTTATGGGGAGTTAACCTAGTTAAGTAAGGAAAATTGTCCACTATGATATTCTTATGAGTGAACTTGACTCTGAGGATGGTTTGAGGAGTGAACCCATTAAACTATGTAAGTCTTGGAAAATATCCTTGACTGCTAAGGATATGATTTTATATTCTTATATATATGCCACACTTCCATGTCTTATGCCATGGATCATATTCTTTATTTCCATTATGATTAATGTATTACGAACTATCAATATTTATTCTATGACACAAGATTAAGATCTATTATATATAAGGTATGGTTTTCAAACGTAAAGATCATATTATTTTACCCATATATTTATGTTATGCTTATGTGACCATTGATATATCTCTTGTTTACCCTTATAGAGTATCTGATCTCTCCCTTTTCTTATTTTTCTTTTCCCGTAGTTTTTAAGAATGTTTTTAAGATTCATATGTATAAAATGGGTTCTAGTTTTGAGAAAATAAGTGGGAGATGATATTGATGTTTTATGATCCAATTGTTTATGTTTCCAAGTTTCCAAATATATTATTCCTAAATTATTCTAGCATGGATTGAAATGTTAAGTAATGAATATTATTCAATTATGATATAATATATATATATGAAATGTAAGGGTTGATATATAATCCTAACAATCATGTGACCCAGTTATGTGTCTAGGGGTGACAAACATGGTTGGAACAAGGTTTGGAGAAACCACGTGTCCAAACTATATGAGGTTGGGGATTCCATCTGGTGGATCTCACCTAACTGGTTCATGATTTTCCTAACCATGAAACCTAACCATGTAGCTTGCACAGATTCCTAAAAACATAAAATTCCTATTTTTACCCTCTATGAATTTATGGTATTTTCATAATTACTTTCCATATCTAATTTGTTAAACCTTGGTAATGCATGGGGAGCTTTGTTAGTCCCTTATCATTTAATTTCCAGCCACCTATACTTCAATTTCAAGCATATCTTTAAGGTATTCTCCCTATTTCCTCCTATTTTTTCTTTCTTCTTCTCCCTTCATCCTTTCTTATTAATTTTATTTCTACTTAAAACCTTATAAATTGTTCTTTTTTGGGTTTATGATATTTAATAGTTTTAATGATTGGTTTTTTGTATTTAGGGTTGTGAACGATGTCTTCATACTTGGATGGGAATTCAATATTGAATGATATGTGTTGCAACTTCCTTCTTCTCGTATGAAGAAAATGATTATTTTTCGTCACTTTATGTTATATTCCATGAAATACTTTGATGTTTCAAAATGATTTTATTTTCAATGTAAGTATTAAATGGAGGATGAATTCTGATGATTTCCATTATTTTCTTTGGGTTAATCTTGAAGCCCATGTATCGGATGGAAAAGTAAAGAATTTTCTCAAAACTTACTAGGAATGAACACTTCAACGGTTTCAATGGTTTTTAAAACTTGTCATAATGGGATTTTATTGGATCTTATAATATTAATTTTGAATTATGTGTTTATTCATGCCAAACGATTGATAAAATGTTCTAATGGTTTCAAAAAAAGAAATTGGTGATTTTGAAGGGGTTTTTAACACTAGTTTTTTTTAAGAGTTGTTTGATTTTTTAAAATATATTGTTTCTAAAATGGTGGTTCTATATCGTTGGGTAACATTTTATAATACTTTATCATCTAGTGGTGGATTTTAAAGTGTATTATAAGAAAAAATTGATTTATAAATGGATTAAAAAGTATGTTTCCATTATATGACATAAAAGGTTGTTTTAAAGTGGTATTTAAAATGGTGTAAAGTGCATCCACATCCCAGTCTTATTTTTCAAGGCTCATTTGTAACTTTATTAAAGTAGTGGTGAAATGATTATAAGACCCTCATTATTCCCCTAGATCTTTTTTTATTTTCTTATTTATATGGGTTGGGTATTATCTATTTCATATTAGTATGATATTAAAAGGGGTTGTTTCTTGAATTTTTTTTGGACGTGAGATGTGGTTTAGTTAAAAAAAATTATTCTTGAATTATGTGATGATCCCATGATCGATTTTTTCTCACCTCCTTTGATTTATTCCTTGGGAACCCTAGGTAGCTAAGTAGAAGGTCTAGTTGTTTGTATCCCAAGTATAGATTGTGCACTGGGTAGGGAATGTTTCTAAATTATATCTAGTGATCTAATGGGATTTATTAGTACCACAATGAGACTGTGAGAGATCTTGGGATTGTTGGATTCATGTAATCTACCTATTATTATATAAGTTAGGTCAAGTATCATACAGATTAGTGTTAGTTATGGGAACATAAAAACATAGTCTTAAATCACATATAATTTTTTCTTTACAAGATCAAAACATCATATTCAATGAAAAAAATAGATTACTTGACTAGAATAAAAATATAGAACCAAACATGAAGGATATTTACATGTAATTTATAATTAATTTATGAGAACATATAGAATTACCTAAACAAGTAATTCCAATTTAATTGATGGTTAGGTTAACAAGATCTTGTTGTATTTTCATTTCGCTACAAGTTCCAACTGTATAATCTCTATAGCGATGATCCACACATACACAAAAATATATGAAAGACATTATATAACTGTTAGTTCCTAGCATGGACAATCCTAATAACTTTCATTGTACATGGTTTATTATAGCATAATTTTTCTCAAGAGAGGAATAACTCTTAATAATCTCTTGTTAACTTGATAGAGGTGTGTAGGAGAGAACTCTATATCTATTAATCTCTCTATAGGTCTTTAGAGAGTCTCACTCAATTAGTTGTTTAGACCAATTGTGTTTTAGGAAAGAGATACAATTAGATATTTATTTTGGTAGGTTTATGGTTGGAAAATTGCACAAAAGACCTTTCCCAATTCAATAATTCTTATTTGACCCCATGTCCAAAAATATTAATATAAATATCATTATTAAATGATTGAAATGTAAAATTTATAAATAATATAATTAAATATCATTTATATCATTTCCAATTAGAAAATTAAACTCAGTACACTTTCCCTCATCCACATTTACTGATCCTTAAATATTGATAATTTATTTAATAAATAAATATCATTGTATTATAATAAATATTATAGTCATCAAACTCATAAACAAATATTTATTATTTTTATTTAACTCTATTATTATTTTGAATAATTTTTTATTAAATTATGGAGATTAATCAAAAAGAATAAATCATATTTATTAGTACTTGATAAATTCAATACTAAAATTTAACTCATACTCTGAATGCACTTAGTGTTGGACCCTCTAGGCCCCTATCTCAATAGAATTAGGCATAATCACTTGATGTCCAAGGATAGAATATAGTAAAATTCAAATTCATCCATAGAGAAAGAAGTTAACATCAAAATGATACATAACCTCCTGTGAATGTTTAATGTGTAATATAATCCTTTTGTCATGATATCTCAAATCAAGTTGGTTGCATGTCGGTTCCATCAACGTATATGCTCTATGTGTCTTTCCTTGATTTTTATAAAATAAAATCTCCCATCGAAAATCAGGGAAATGGATTTATGTAGGTAGTTCCATTCTTATCAATTGGTGTGAGATATCAAATTATTCTATAATACATAAGGGATAAATAGTTTCTCATATTATACATTTATGAAATATCACTTGAAACGTACCCATTGTATCCTAATTTTCCAAAAAGAATATTTCATCATGGTTTTCATCAATACATAAAAGTATGTGAGTCATGATATTCGTTAATGGTAATCTTAATGTCCAATGATTAATACAAAAATATACATATAGGAACATCAAATGATAAGTGAAAATGTGGATTTCCTATTAATGGTTCTATTCTCACAACATTCTATCTTAGATACTACTATGGTAGAACACCAATAGAAGTTTTCTCAATGTCTTATTAGAATCTTATCCTTGATTTATTTTATTTTCTTTGTACCATAATACAATGTCATTCATCCATAGAACAAGGTTCAAGAATAATTTCATAGAACCTCTAGGTTCTCATATTAGCGGGGAACATCTATAACCTTTCAACATGACATATATTCTACAGATATTAACATATATGTATTGTTTAGAAGAACAATTATGATGTGAAAAAGAGAAATTATTTATCAAGAGAAACATGTAATCAAATACTATGAAAAGATGGTTCTAGAGAACCAAATCCAATAGACTCCCACTTACACCAGATCCAACTAACAATAGCTTTGAGTCTACTAGATCTCACATCATACTGAAGATTCTACTAAGATTAATCCTTTCTTAAGTGGTCCACCACATTTTACTCCATGAATACTTTTCTCACTACAACTTCACATCATTAAGAAGAACCCTTCAAGAGATAGAACTTCCAGAGTATGTTTAGTGTCCAATATTGTAACCATGGATCCTGGGAAAGAGACACCACTACAATATTATCATAGTAAACTATGATAGGTTCTTTACTGTTAGTCACCACATCAAGATCTTAGAGAAATTTGTGAATCCAAACTACTTCCTTGGATACATGGAAAGCTATAATATCCTTGTAATCTTTTATATAATAAACAACAACATGATACTTTGAACTCTACCAGCTCACAGGTACCCTATTAAGAAAAAATTCACATCTGAACTACAACTTCATATCATTATAATCTATATGAAAACTAGCATTTTTATAACCTTAAATTACTAGTTCTTTACATAATCCATACACCATGAACATTTCCATAGTATACATTACATGCTTAAGGATATCATATACATCAATCTGATTTTGTTCTCCTAGATCTACTTGAAATCATTATATCTTGTTCAAAGAATAGGAAACATCAACCCTCATACATAAAATGACATGCATGATAGATCCTATCACAGAAGATTATGGGATCTTACTCATTCTCTCCCATTTCTCTTATGTCTAAGGACAAATTTTCTTCTAAATATGTATACCATGTAACATTGGAACCAATCCTATCTTTGATTTTTTGATAGTGAACCTCTTCAGTTTCGAGTTAATAAATGTATCTTGACTTAGTATAAGAAGCCTATTAGATATTTCATGCATGACAGTGATCCCTAGAATATTGGATTCTTCACCTAAGTCCTTTATAGATAATCACATGCTAAACCATGTCTTAACCTCTCACAAGGATGGTATATCGTTTCCAATTAGTAATATGCCAACAATATATACTACTATGAGAAAAAAATATACTACCACTAAAATACTTGTAAACACATGGATCACATTCATCCCCAATAAATCAAAATTTCTTTATATATTCATCAAATCAAATGATCCATAACATTGATGATTTCTTGAATCATTAAATGAATCAATAAAATATGAATTCCTTTTTTTCATTTCTAAAACTCACAAACCCTTCAAATGTTTTCATATACACATCCTCTTGAAGGTTACTATTAAGTAAATAGTTTTGACTTCCATTTTCAAAATCTAATATTCATGGTAAGCTACTATGTCAAGAAGGATTCTGATCAATTTAAACATGAAAACTGGGGACAAGGTTTCTTCATTGTTAATACCTTGATGTTTTCTAAACCCTTTGACATTATTCATACTTTATAGGTATTTAATTTAACTTAAATGTATATTTTTCACTTGAATACCTATTTAGCCCCAATAGGTTTTACATAAATTGTAATATTGATCAAAATCCAAACTTTGTTTTGATACATGGAATCCATCTCATAATTCATGGCTTATTTCCATCTTGTAGCCTCTAAGATCTCTATTGCTTCCTTGTATGATAGAGGATCATCATTGTTAAACAATAATGATTTATCATTATCAATTAATATAAAAAAATATATTTATATAGTTTTATTACCTCTATATCACTCCAATAAAGTACATGTGTTTATGGAATAACATCTTCCATAGGGACTTGTGTAATCAGTTCCAGTACCAAATCTTTTTATCTTGAGCATAAAATTCATAAAAGTACATATTTCACCAAGTATCATCCTTGAGGATGTTCTACCTATAAATAAATATACCCTTTCTTATGATAGTTAATTTATTATTTGAATGTTTTTATAGATAGTATCCCCTTATTTACTTGGGATAGCAAATAAAGATACACATAGTGCCTTGGGGTGATATTTTGTTTCTTGGTCCAGCTTAACAAATGTGTCACATTCCCATGCATGAACATGTGAAAAAATGGGTTTCTTTACACTCCATAATTAAAAGGGAAAATCTTTTCTTCTTTGGTTGGTACTTAGTTTAGCAAGTAAAATGCAATCTGTAATTCATATCCCCAATAGGATAATAGACTACTTGCATGAATCACCTTCGACCTTACCATATCCAAAAAGGTACGGTTCCTCATTTCATAAAAACCATTCCAATATGGTGTATAAGGTGGAGTGAGTTGAGATAAAATCTCATACTCCCATAGAAATTTGATAAAGTCATGGTTAAGATATTCACCACCACAATACGATAAAATTTTATTTATCTTATTACCAAGATAATTACAGACCTCATTCATTAACTCTTTGATCTTCTCAAAGTATTCATACTTATACCTCATCATTTAGATATAATCATACCTCCCTAGGCCATTAGTAAAAGTAATAAAGTATGATAATACACTTAATATTATACTATAAAAAGTCCATACACATCAGTGTGTACCAATTCTAGAAGATATTTTTTCCTTTCACCTTGACCCCTGAATGGTGGTTTGATCATCTTTCCATATAAAAATCAGGATGTCTTTCAAGTGGATTTAGTTTAAAAGGGTCTAAATAACCATATTGATAAATATTTGTCAAATTATTTTTGTTTATGTGACCAAGACGCTGATTCTACAATTTGGTGTCATATGAGTCACACGTATTAGTTTTCTTATCAATTTCCAATATTTGGTTTTCATAAGTTAATACATAAAGACTGTTATTCAATTATGTCATACAATAACACGTGTTATCTTTATCAAAGTATAAATCCTTATTTTCAAATCCTAAAAATAAATCCATCCATATATAAAAAATAAATGTAAATAATGTTCTTAGTAACACTCAACACATAATAATAGTTCATTAAAACCAAAATTTTCCATATCAATGATGCTATATGGCAGCATCCAATGGTTGGAGAAGCTATATTTTCTTCATTGGAAGCTTTTAGATCCACCTCATCCTTGGTGATATTATTAAATCTACTTGGTTCCTATATTTTTATATAAATTTCAGCACCACAGGTATTATCGAATACACAAATTGTAGATATATAAAGATTAAAATCAATAAATAATGCACCTAAATCTTTCCATTTCATATTTATCTAGTTTAAATTCCTCTTCCATTGGCTCTACTTTCCACATTCCAAACATACCACATCTATTTCCTTTCTTTTCCTCTAGATCATCTTCATCTTGGAGGGATATTTCTCCGGAGCCTTAGACTTAGAGTGATTCTTAAGCCCCTTTTCCCAGTTCTTATTCTTCTTATTCACTATAAGGATATAATGTTTTTCATGCTCTATTTTTTTATTAACATGGAGGATAAGAGTAATAAGTTTTGATAGTTTCTTCTCACTTTTTATCATATATTAATTTATAATAAAAATGGGGAAATTTTTCATAGTGGGGAAAGAATGAGATTTATACACAACTCATAAATGATGTTAAAACCCAAGATATCCAGGTTATAAATGTAGCCAATCATATTAAATACATGTGTCTCAGATGGCAACGAATCTCCAAGATTGAACATTAAAAGTGAATTGGAGATCTTACATCTCTCTGATCTCACCTTCTCTTGATAGAGATATCGGAGGTTAGATACTATTTTATACGCATCCATATCCTCATATTTATTTAAAAGCTCATTGGATATAAAGGATAACTTAAACAATGGACATTAATTACATCCTCCAAATGATTTATATAGGGATATACATCTTCCCCACTATTCTCTTGGGAAAGTGACTTAGGAAGTGGGGTTTCTAGCATGTGTGATTTTATTTCATGGAATAGTATAACATGGGAGTGCCTATACCATTCTTGTAAATTCATTCCTATGAGAATGTTATCCTTATCTACTACAGATCATTGTGATATTTCCAAAGCTATTTGATTTTCTGTTTTATATAAATTTGGAGAAGACAACTAGTACTCATTTTGATTATAAAAATATATTAATAAATTTAAAATTAATTAAATACATATTAATATACCACTATTATTTAAAAATTAATACCCTATCCATAAATTTCATAATATCTTATCACATAGATATTCTAGTTTCAATGATACATATTTCTTAATCATAAACAAGACATGCTCCTAACAAGCTATTTAATGGGTTTTTGGTAGATGTAAATTTACAACTACATTAACTCATAGTTATTTTATCTATTGAATGGAACCCCCAATCCTGATATGATATTTTATGATTCCATCAACCTTTTACTATTAGTTACACTAAGTTCTTCTTGGGTAGTCAACCCTTGATGTAAACTAAATTAATACCACCCAAGACATCAAGATAAAATTTCCATGATAATTTAAATCACTAAAACTTAGGCTGGTAAAGTACTTTTAGATATGAAGTTTATTCTAAATTAAGTAGTCAAAGGTTAAGGTGACTAAATATTTTAATTGATGTATTTTTATCCTTGCACATAAATCCTATTTTATACTTTTACATCACTTTTAAATATTAAGTGAATTTTACTTAACTGATTACCATGTCTGATAAAACATTTATACATAATCTAAATATATTTTATTCCATCTTGGGTGATTTATAGTTCATTTATTTTTTTATCATGCATCATTCACAAACATAAATAATTAAACATGAAACTAATAGAAATTAAATATAAGTGTAATGATCAGGATATTTGTTAATAGTAAGTTTATCCAATGGTTGACAATATAAACCTCAACACTACGCAAAACACTTTGAAATATACATTGGTTCATGTTGTAGTATTTTACCTTGTCTTGTATGCATCACCTCTTTTGGTTTCAACTAATCTTATTAACTTGGACCACATCCACTAACTTGGGAGCTCTATCCTTACATAATATTTTACTCATAAATTGGTGAGGGTATGAAATGGATTGGATAAAGGGGGGTTATATAAATAATCATAGGAACACATGCCCTTACATAATAAGGAGTAGGGGATGATATGTAGTACATAAATAATAAATTAGAAAGAAACCAATCACACCCAAGGAATGTTTAAATATCATGATCATTACTCATCAAGTAACGATCATAAATTTTCAATCTTGTTATAAATTCCTTCGATTCATTGTTTAATTATGATAATGAACCATTAATTTATCCAATTTATTAAATTATCTTAATTCCATACAACCATACTAAACACACCATCATCTATAATTTTAAAAAATATTAATTTCATTTAAAATTAATATAGTACACAAATTTACTTTGGGAAAACCACATGTGTTTGTTAAAATTTTAACATGGAAATTAATTAAATCTATAATTTTTAATCCTATAACATAGAATGTATTGTCGAATGAGTGAAACATAGAACACATAAATAATAGATTTAATTGTACATTTAATTCTTATTTCCATAAAAATTTGAGAACACTGTTAGAAGTAGACTACACAAAATTTATAAAAGTGCACAACATGCACTTGTCTTCCACCCATGTCTGCAGCACATGCCTTGGATATGGTTGTGTTCCCTTCCTTGGAAAACCTTGAGGTACACAGAATGCAGTTCATATTATAGAGTGTGTAACCTCATGGATGGATGACGTGTTATTTCTTGTGTCATATATCTGATACCTAGCTCATTGGTACACCATATGTTCTCAGTCATGAGAATATAGGGACTACATGGTATGTGTGATTGTTACACGACGTGTAGTTTGTCATGTTGTATTCCATCCTATATGAATCAATATGATGATCTATTTCATTCGTATCTTAGTTCTAACAATGTCGGATCTGACCCAACGTAAAGAGATACAGGTGATAAAACATAATAAATGACATGTATATGGGAAGTATATGCCATGTACTCTAGTTTTTTATATGCAGAACTTTTGTCACATCAAGATTGTGTTCTGCATATGATTCTTCATTTTTAAACTTTAATCGTTTGCCGATTATGTTAGAGAGAATTAATAGAGTGAATATATAAATATTAAGTATATTAAAATGAATCTATATAAGAAAAATAAAACAAAAATATATGAAAATCAATTAATAATAAATAATTATAAATTAAACATGTGACCACTCTGGTACCACTTAAAGGTTCAAATCACAGTGGAATAATCCTTTTCTAGTATGACCAAATCATATTTTATTCATAATTAACATGTAATCATTTCTTTACATGATAAAAATGTCACGTGCAATGAAAATTTTTGATCATCTGACAATATTAAAACACCAGAACCAAAAAAACTATCATAATATATAATTTATAATTAATTTATGAGAAGCTATAAAATTACCTTAACTTGTAATTCATCTTTTTTTGATGATCTCATTAACAAAATATTTTTTTAATATCATGGTGTTATAGGGTACAAGTACAAAATAACTATAGAAGTGATCCACACGTGCACTAAAATCTATAAATGACATTATAGAACTGTCAGATTCTAAAATGACTAATCTTAATTGCTTGTGTTGTTTGTGGTTTATCATATCAGAATTCCTATTGAGATAGGAATAACTCTTGATGAAAACTCATTGTATTGAGAGAAGTGGGGAGGAGAGAACTCTAGAAATCATAATCTCTCTCTAGGGATTGATAAACTCTCACTCTATATTTTTTCACACCAATTGTGTTTTAGGAAAGAGATATAATTAGATATTTATTTTTTCAGGTTTAGGGTTAGAAAATCGCACACAATCCCTTTCCCAATTTCATAATTCTTAGTTGATCCCATGCCCAATAATAATATTATAAATATTATTATTAAAAAATTTACATTTTCAAAATGTATAGAATATAAATATATATTATTTATACCATTTTCAAATGGACCATTAAACATGTTCCATTTTCCCTCATCCACATATACTGATCCTTGAATAATGACTATTTATTTAGTAAACAAATATCACTCCATTGTTCATTGATAAATATAATAAATATTATATTTTTTGAACATGAAAACAAATTTTTATCAGTATCATTATTTAACTCATTTATTGTTTTAAATAACTTGTGATTAAATTATATTGATCAACCAAAATGAATAAATATTATTATTATTACTTGTTAAATTCAAAACTAGAATCTAACTCAGATTGTGAATGCACTCAGTGTGTGACCCTCCAGACCTCTCTCTTAGTGTCTTTAGGCATAACAGCCTAAATTACAAGTTTAACATCCAGAATCACATCAAGGAATCCATATATAAATAAGTTAACATCATAACGATTCCCAAAATCCTACAAATATTTACCAAGTAATATATTCATTTTATCAAAATATCTCAAATAAATCAAGTTTCGTGCCAATGCCATCAATCTATATTCTCAATGTCTCTTTTTTGAATTTCAGAAAATTAAATCTCCCATCAAACACCATGGACATGGATTTATGTAAGTGGTTTAATTCCCATCAAGTGGCCTTAGATATTATCTTATTTCATAAGACAAAAAAGGATAAATTGTTTCTCACATTATCTATTAATGCAATATCACCCATAAAGTTCCCAACACATCGTAAGAACATATTTCATCATGGTTTTCATCAATGCATAAAGTATATGAGTCGTGATATCCATTAATGATAATCATAAATTATAAGGATTAATACACAGGTCCTCAGATCGGAACATCTAATAAAACATATAAATATTGATTTATTATTGATGAGACTATTCTCATAACATTCTATCTTGGATATTACCAATGGCGAACACCATGATAATGTGTCTCAATGTATTATGAGCCTCCTACCTTTGATAGCCTATCTTGTATGTGTCTCTTCAAACAATAACTTTTGTCCATAGTATAATGTTCAAGAATAATGGTGTGTCACCTCTAGGTTCTAACCATAGTGGGGAACTGTAATAACCTTTTAGCATGGTATATATTCTAAGGACATCATCACATAAAAATATCATATATAATAACAATCATGATGTGATAATAAAACTTCTTTAATAAAAAACATGTGCTATAAAATACTAATAAAAATGGCTTTAGGGCACCAACTCCAATAGTTAGAACCTAGTATGTTTTCAGAGATGATTTTTTCATAATGAGGATTGTTTAGGGGAATCTTTTACTTTCAATTTTTGTAATCACTAAACCTATTTTGGTTATACGACATCATTTATAGGTTGTATTTATTTCTTTATATTGTAATTTCAATTCTTTCTTATGATTTTTCCTTCTTTGGTTATGGTTGTGATTCAATTTCAAATTGTTCTTTAAATTTTTTTAAAGGGATTTTTCTTTAAGTGAAAGTGATGTTTCTTTCTCAAAGAAATTTGGAAATGTTTTTTAAAAGATTGAGAAAAGAGGATTGGTTTTTCCCATGAATTTTAAAGTCTATTTTCTATGATGTTAAAGGAATTTCCAAAGGAAAATTTTAAATTTATTCTTGGTTTGAAATCTTTGTTTTAATATGGAAGTGTCTTATTTTTCTAAAAATTATTTTTTTTGGTTTTGGGGAGAAAAGGTTAACAAATAATACAAGTTTTGGTTTGTGTACAATTCTAGTGGAAACGTTTTGCTCACACCATGAATATAAACCGGTGTCTGTGTGTGTGTGTGTTTGTATAGAATTCTACAGGTCACAATAGTATAAAAATGACTTTATAAACCACCAAAATTCATCACTAAAGGCCTATAGCAGTCACCCAGTGTCAGCCAAATAGTGGATGCCTTAGGCCCATCATTGTTTCCTATAGCCTCAACCACTTGGCAGATGCTATAGAACATATCGAGGTGACCTATAGAAACCTCCAAATGGAAGTCACAATAGGTCAAATCGGGATGGTCTTTAAAGACTGCCATTTGGTTGTCTATATAGCTTTAGGTGAGATTTTCTATAGAAACCACCATTTGGAAATCATTATAGACCAACCTGGACAGCCCTAGAGTGGCTGCCATATGGAGATCACTCTAGGGTAACTTGGTCTAACCTATATTTACTGCCATATGGAGACCGATATATGTTTTTTTAAATCATTGAATTATTATAAAAAATTACCAAATTTCAAAAGTATAATAAATAGTTCAAAAATATCTAAAACCACGGACCCATAAATCTCTTTGCCTCGTCATCTTCCAAGCTCCACACCCATCATCGAATTAAACTGAATGAAAATATTAAATAAAATATTAGTATGTTAAAAAATATCCCAACTAAAAATTAAATAAAATAAAATATTTCAATTAAATTTTATTACAATAGACTAAAATTATTTGATTTTGAAAATATATTAATAATTTTTAATATTTTTTTTAATTTAAAACTTCTTATTCTATCATTCTAACTAGAATGTGCATATCATTGATGTTTTGTCTACTCTTACATGTCATGAATAATAATAAGATATATTTAATGTTATTTCAAGTCATTTTGAGGTCGTTTTCTATATATCTAACTGTTAAATGCCCGTTTGGGTGTTTTATGACACTAAAAGTGCATTTTCCATCATCTTGGATAAACGGTACCTATGATTGACATACCATATACCTGATGATTTACAAATTCACTCTATGGTTGTTTTCATCAAATTTCATTGCATTCGGAGGTCATTCAATTGGTTTTGACTCCCCCCCCCCCCTCTCACATGTTTCTAAATGGTGTTAGTCCTTTAAAACCCACATGTTAATTTTTTTGGTCATAATACACATTTGATTGATTTTTTATCCTTTTACATTACAAAAATAATAGTAAAACAGTTTTCAAAGGATTTCAAGTCATCCTAATGTCTTTTTCTAGGTATTTTACCATTACATGTGTGTTTTGGTGTTTTATGACACTAAAAGTTTATTTTCGGTCCTCCTGGGAAAATGCCAACTCAGATTGACATTCCATCTGGTAAACCATTTCAAAATTAACTCTATGATTTTTTTAATCTAATTTTATGGCATTCAGATGTTGTTAGATTAGTTTTAACCCCCAAACGAACTATTTTAAATGTCGTAAAACCATTAAAAACCACATATTCGGTCATTCTGGGCATACCTCAAATCCAATTGATGTTTTTCCTACTATTAAAAGTCATAAATAATAATAAGATAGTTATCCTATGATTTAAATTCATTTAGAGGTATTTAGATATATATATATATGACCATTAAAAACATGTTTTGGTGTTTTGTGACACTAAAAGTGTGTTTTTCGTCATTTTGGGGAAAATAACCTCCGACTAAACTACCATCTAATCTAACATTTCAAAATTAACTTCAATGTTTTTATCATATTATTTCACAACATTCAAAGTTTGTTCAGATGATTTTCAACCCCACATGTTTTTAAAGGTCATCAAAGTTTAAAAAATCATATATTCAATCATTCTGGGAAGACAACATATATGATTGAAATTCCATATTGTCGTACATGTAAAAAAAATTTAATAATATGTTTTTTATGTCAAGTCATTATGGAAAATTTCTATATCGATACAACTTTTTAAAATGCGTTTTGGTGTTTTATAACACTAAAAGTGTATTTTCAATCCCCCCAGGAAAACTCCATCTCAGATTGATGTTTTTTCTACTATACCATTTCAAAATTCACTCTAAAATTGTTTTTGTTTGATTTTAAAAAATTTGGATTTCATTCAACTGGTTTTGACACCTAGACACGCCTTTTTTAAGGGATTTAAACGATTTAAACTCGTATGTCTGGTGGTTTTGGAAAGACAGCATGTGTGATTTACATGTTTTCTACTCTTACATGTCATAAATAATAACAAGACAATTCTATTAGTATTTCACATCATTACATGGTTTTTTTCTATAAATCTGACCATTAAACACCCATTTTGGTGTTTTATGACACTAAAAGTGTGTTTTCCATTATCCAGAAAAAACTACACATATGATTAATGTATCATCTACTCAACCATTTAAAAATTCACTCTATGGTTATTTTCATATTATTTCATTATATTTGAATATATTTTTATTGGTTTGGACCCTCTATGTACTCTTAAAGGGTATCAAACCATTAAAACCCATATATTCGGTCATTCCTGGAAGAATTAAGGTATAATTGATGTTTTTTTTCCTCACACATATAAAAAATAATAATAATATGGGTTTGTTATGTTTAAAAGTCATTATGATGTTATTTTATATGGATCTATCCATTTAATGTGTGTTTTTCTGTTTTGTGACACTAAAAGTGCATTTTCAGTCCTCTCAGGAAAATGTCAGCTCAAATAGATGTTTCATCTACTAAAACATTTCAAAATTCATGTTATAGTTTTTTTATTCTATTTTAATCTTATTGGGATGTTTTTGGTTGGTTTTGACCCATGGATGCAAATTTTTAAAGGGCATCAAACCTTTAAAAACCACATATTTGGTCGTTCTAGGTATATCGCATGTCCAATTGACATGTTGTCTACTTGTACATGTCACGAATAATAATAATATATTTTTCCTATGATATAAAGTCATTATGAGTTTTTTCCTTTATATCTGATCATTAAACATACATTTTGTGTTTTATGACACTAAAATTGTTTTTTCCATCATCCCATACAAACAGCACCTCCAATTTATATATTGTCTACTTGACCATTTTGAAATTCACTACATGGTTTTTTTCATCTGATTTCATGGTATTGTTTGATTATTTTTGACCCCAAGTGATTTTAAAGGGTTTCAAACCTTTAAAAACTTCATATTCGGTTTTTCTATGTATACCACACATCTAATTTACATGACCTCCCCTAGAACATGTCACATATTCTATCGTTCTAATAATATCATGCATCCAATTGACATTCTTCTACTCATACACATCAAGAATAAAAATAATATGGTTTTCTTGTGATTTCAAGTCATTCTGAGGATGTATGATATATATATGACCATTAAATGCATGTTTTGGTGTTTTATGACACTAAAAGTGTGTTTTCCATCATCTCGAATGAACACCTATGATTGATATATTGTCTAATAATCTAATTTAAAATTTACTTCGGGGTTTTTTCTTCTGATTTCACAACATTTAGAGGTCATTTATATGGCTTTTACCCCCCCCCCCCCCCCACATGTTTTTAAAGGGTGTCAAAACCTTAAAATCTGTATATTTGGTCCTTCCAAATAAATCACATGTCAAATTTACATTCACTATCCTCATACATGTCATTAATAATAATAATAGTAATAATAATATAGTTTTCATATTATTTCAATCTGTTCTAGGGTCTTTTTCTGTTGATCTGACCATTAAAGACAATTTTATGTATTTTATGACACTAATTGTGTATTTTCGGTCATCCCAAAAAAAGACCAGCTCATATTGATGTTCCATCTACTATAACAATTAAAAATTCATTCAATGATGTTTTTCAGATTTCATGGCATTATTATGTCTTTCGGTTGGTTTTGACCCCTGGATGTACACTTTTGAAGGGCTTCAAACCTTTAAAAATAGCATGTTCAGTAATTCTAGGAAGACTGCATGTTTGATTGATGTTATGTATTCTTGGATGCATCATGAATAATAATAATAAATTTTACTCATGATTAAAATTCATTTAGATATTTTTATATTTATATATATATATATATATATTACCGTTAAACACACCATTTTTTGTTTTCTAACACTAAAAGTGAATTATCCATCATCCCACACTAAAGGAACCTTCGATGGACATAACTTTTACTCATCCTTTTTAAAATTCAATCCAAAAAATCTATCAACTTATTTCATCGAATTTGGAGTTTTTCTGATTGGTTTTTACCCCCCCCCCCCCCCCCCATGTTTTTTAAGGGCTTCAAACCTTTAAAAACCACATATTCGATCATTCTGAGAAGACCACACATCTTATTGACATGTTATCTCCCCATACATGTCACAAAAAATAATAATATGTTTTTACAAATATTTAAAGTAATTTTATATTTATTTGAATGTTAAATGTGTGATTTTTTGTTTTATGAAACCAAAAGTGTGTTTTTGGTTCTCTCGGGCAAACGCGAGGTCGTATTAATGTTCTGTTTACTTGACCATTTCACAACCCATGTTATGTTTTTTATCATCTCATTTCATGGATTTAGGATGTCGTTTTATTGGTAATTGATAACCTACATGTTTAGTATTCGAAAGGTAAAGGTAAATTAATGTTCAATCTTGACTAAAAGAAAATAGAAGTATTTATTGATGAAAAACCACCATAAATAACATCCTGCTTAATGATTGAGATACACAATACTCAAAATCATACTATTAAAACCATAAATAGTGAATAAAGACACAAAAAATAGGTTTTATTATTGTTTAATATTCCTTATCCATATCCTATTTGAATATAATATTTCCACAAAGATGTTTATGATTCATTTCCTTAATTATTTCTAGTTAATTCACACTGAAACTTGAGTTTTCCTTCCATAAAAAACAATGTTTCACCTCTAATACCAATGATGGTAAAATATTATTTATATTATCATTAATCAACTTTGAAAAAATATTATAAGAGATATTATAGCATCATATTTAGGACATATTAATAATGATGGTCATTTGTAGGAAATAAATTCTCTTGAGGATGTTGTGGGTTGTGGATAGTGAACTATGGTTTGTGGGCTATGTGGTGGGTTTTCCAAGGGTAAGGTTGGGGGTTTTTTTACTTACAAGGTAAAATTTTCCATTTACCTTTTATTATTTGTCAATAATAGCTTTATTAAGTTAGTAATAAATAGGTTTATGGGGATTAGGTCATGGGTTCTTGGGTATTCTTCTATTTTGGATCTGTAGTAGAGGTTGTTTGGAGGAGTCATCTACCAGGGACTTAGGATTCACATGGTAAAAAACCCAAATATCTAGATAAATATTAGAAATATAAAGGCTAGAGGTCATGAGTTTCATAATCCATTTCTGTAAAGATATTTAAATGCATTTATGCTTCACCTAATACACTTCCCAAAGTAGTATAGTTGTATCGTACAACAAGATTGATCCAACTAGATATAAAAGTCATCATGAGGGGTCTAAATAATAGAAAACATTATCCTCTCATACAATATACTAGAAACTTTCAGTATAAAAATAGTTAAGAATGGTTAGAATGAGAACAAGGTAGTTATACGACCTCCAAGTTTTTAAATGAATCAATACCATGAATATTGATGATTAAATAATACAGGTGTATGTTTTCCAAGGAAAAAGAAACTAAAATTTTGCAAAAGGGGCTTATCAATTGAGAAAAATATATTTTCAGAACATGGTATGGAAAGAAATTCTAGATATATATCTATATACTTACTCGTGATCACACACATATATTCCATACTAGTTAAAAAATATCGATTGAAGAACATACAAGACAAACATTGGATGAAGCACAATCACAACAATTATTAGGTGAGTTTTTTGGATTTACCCCATATAACAGTAAGGTTTTTTCAAGGGTTATTAATGAAAAAAATATGGAAATGTTCATGGGTATGAAAAAATAGGATAAATAACAGTCACAAAAATTCCTAGGTGGTTTATTTTGTTTCAACCAATCTTGTTAAGTAGAGTATTGTTACATTCTTCTAGTTGTGATCTTTACTCCTTGTTCCAAGATCAAGGGGAGGTAATTTTGAGGAAAATTCAATAAGGTTCTATGGATACTGGTTTTCAAGGATAAATAAATGATTAATTAAGTAATAAGGAATGTATCCACTATAATGAAATGATTACTTTTATTATTATTACTATCTTGAGGAGGGATCTTAATGGGGTTACCTAAGGTGTTATCCTACTCATGCAATGCTTTTTTATGTCATGTAAAGATTATTTGTAGATTGGGAGTTTCAAGTGCCCCGATCTAATCATGTGGGGGTTTCGGTCTCTCAAGATTGTATAAGTGGGGAGGAATTATTATTTTTATATAGGATAAGACATGAATAGGTGTGGGTAAGGCTCAATAGATTCATTTACACCCAACTATAATGCTCAATTGAGGGAAATACATGGGTGAAGAATAAATTCAATAAGAGGGAAAAAATGTCTAAATCACCATACAAATGGGAAAACCCTAGATATTGGTCAATTTTAGGATTATAATATGTATAATATCTCTGGTGAAAGATGGAAATCAAGACTTAACAAAGATATGATTTCATAAAAAGTTTGATAGGATTGGGTGTATGTTCTTAGGCCAAAGTGGGTTAACATGATTCCCACTATGAGAAATAGTCTATACTAAATAAGGTTATTTTATTTTATTTTCATGATAATGAGGTTCTATAAGATATCTTCAACCCTACACCTCATTCATATCTTTTTCATTATTATTTTAACATTCACACTCACAATGTTTTTAAATCATTAAGAGGTGGATGACTAGGATTATGAGATAATGGATTGGCGAACAAGAAATCAAAAAGGAAAACCAATTACCAAAAAATTATTTCTTTAGATTAATTATATAATGTGTGATTATAAAATAAATAAAAAGTTATTTAAACATTTATTAAGAATTATATGTCATAAAGGGAACTGGAGAAACATTCATAAAAGAGTATATTTCTTCCTAACTCTTTTATAGGGTTATTTGGTTTTTTTACACTTTCTTCCTCCCATTAGGTGGAATATTTCATATTAAAAAGGGTTATTAATGATGTATTTCATTTTTCTAGGGATAGAAATTTTTTAAATTTTGTTACTATAATTTGAAAAATCAAAATATAATCTTCGATCATCACATGAAAAAATTGTTCCATCAACATATATGATCTTAACAAATTAATTACTTTATCTTACTTATACATATATATTGTAAAACAAATTTTCACTCCTATAATCCATCAATATCAAAAATTTATTTAGATTATATTACCAAGATCGTAGATATTTATTCAATACATGTAAATCCTTTGTTAATTTACAAACTATAGTGAAATGTTTTTAATAATATCACCAATAGAATGATCTTTGTAAATCCATTGATCTAAATCAAAAATTCAGTATATCAATCTAATATATATATATATAGTTAACTTTTCAATTACACAAATAAATAATATAAAATAACTATTATAAGTTATAAGATTTCCAATGGTTTTAGAGTTTACTCATAGTCAACTCCAATTCATTCAAAATTGACTCTACATATGAATCTTGATTTTTATCATGATACTTCACTATTCTCACTAAATTTATTTATAAAAGTTACATTAACTCCATTATTATTTTTAGTATTTTGATCTTGTCCCAAGTTATGTGTTTTGTATCACTCAATCACCAAGCTGCTAATAAAAATATTTAAATATCTCTCAATGAATACCTATGAGATTCTTGACAGGTTGTTCACTATCATTTGGGATAGCTATCCTTGGTAGGAAAAACTATAAGATAGAAGGATGGATCAATGGTGATGATATTAGTGAATATATTTCTAAATTGTAAATATGGAATGTGATTTTATTGAGGGTAAATACCTACAAAAAAAGATTATAAATGAAAAAAATATGAGCTGGTTGGGGAATGAATTGGGATGGGAGAACAGAGAAGTACTTTCCTTAACATGTCCTCTAGAGGAGTTTCTAGATTATAAGTGATCACTCAATATGGACCTTTGATCATAATAACATCTCTTCTTTGTATAATAATTTTTATTTGAAATAATCATAACTTTCTAGGATTCTCGTATCTAAGTATGAATTTTTCATGGGGATAAAGAAAACCTAGAATTTCAAAATGAAGTTATAAATGAAGAGAATAAAACCATATATTTAGGAATTAATGTGGTTAATAATGAATAATATAACATATGAACCCCAAAATCATAGAGCTGGTGCATTATTTTTTTACATTGGTATGATTACAAGGAATCAATTCTTGAAGGGCCGATCAGTTTAGCAGTCTTGGAAATCTAGATTACATACATGATACTGATAATACAATGGGAAATATAAAATTAAAACATGATACATAATAAAATTAAATAAACATAATATTTAAAAGAATGTTCAAATATTTCTTCTTCATAACCTTGGAAAAGAACATAATAAGGGTGATCTCAAATGGTCAGTAAGGGTAAGTAAAGAAGAATACAAACTAAACTGATGATAATGATCAATATATAAAGGTATATAAAAGATAACACATACCATTCAAATAACCAGATAATTAAAAATCAATTTTTCATGGTAAGAAATGAAACACATGCCATTTAATCAATGAACTAAGAATTAAATGCATCCATAGATATGTTGATGCAAAATATCATTGATAAAAATAATAACTAAAATGAAGTCAATGACAGAAGTGTGAGGGATTTTAGGTTGAACCCTTCAAATAAAAACATCCTGGTATATTGAGAATATTTATTTTGTTATATAAGTATGTAATAAGAAGATTTTATGGGATGGATAATGGAAATAAAATTCAAGATTTTAAGGAAAGATGTTACCTCTTTTTTGGGTAACTTCTTTTGGTTTTCACCAAAGGGCTTCCATGGATGGATTTCATCCAAATTAGATATTTATAAAATTAGTGGAGGTATATTGTAAATATATTTTAGTAGATATTGTTTGATATAAAGTGGCTTGAGAGGTCTAAAAAAGTGGGAGGAGAGGAGGAGTGACACTCTTGTAAATACCAAAAGTTATAAATTAATGGGTGGTATAATTTACCCAAAGTGCCTTCAAAATGGAAAAATAAAGTTTTAAAAGGCAATAATGGTATATAAAAACTTCAACTACAGAAAAATAATAGAATTTTTATAATTCAGTTCTTTAACTTTTAAGACTCCCCAATTTTATTATTTTTATTTTTATTAAGGAAACTAGTTTTCTAAAATATGTATTTTAAATATTAAGAGTAAATTAAAGTGAGAGTTATTATAAAATATAGATTGATTGAATAATAAATGTTATATATAATTTAATATATAAAATCCCATGGGTTTTGGAAATTATTTTTAAAACAAGTGCACGCAACGTGCAAAAATATGCTTTACCCCGAACTATGATAATAATGTTTTTACAAACTATGGGTTAATAGGCTAATTATAAAAGATCAATTGATCCATTAACATACTATATTTAATATTTATTAAAACTTAAAAAATAACTTGGTAGAATATATTATTTTTATTAATTTTAAATCATTTAATAAAATTTAATTTATTATCAAATAACATTAATGTCAATTTTGACATTATTTAATTAATATTAATTTAAAAATATCAAAAATATATTGGAATTAAAATTATATTATGTTTAAATATATGTCAAATTTATATTCATCTACAAAAATAATTAAATGAAAATATTTAATCAATTTTCATCACTTTTAATATTTATAGTATCATTTATTTTAGTTGATTATTAATTAAATGATCACTACTATTCAGTTTCTTTAGTATTTTAAGTAACTAATTCAACAATAAAATTTAATGAGAAATTATTATAATAAACATAACCCATTTATCATTCAAAATTATATTTATAACAAAAAAATATTATGATTTGTTCATATCTTAAAGTTTTATAAATGTTAAAGGTAAAGAAGGTTCGTTTTTTGACTTTATCCTTTCTTAACATATCATATAGGGAAATTTCATGAAATATCATCCTAATAAATCATAATATTAAATAAAACATAGTATATGGTCAAACTTTTGGTATCCAATGGCTTCTGGACATGTTTCTAGGTCATTTGGGACCTTAAGATTAAGTTTTAGTCCCTTGTCAAGCTTAATTTTACCTTAATCACCAAAATAATTTTAATCACTTTCACTAAATTCTTTGGAGAAAAATTAGGCAGATATTATTCGACCAAAAATATTATAGTGATTATAACCATTATTTTCCTTTTTAAAAATAAAAAACACAAAAATGGAAAATTTAAGTTTGACACTAATCCCATAGATATGGTGAAAAAGTGGGGTTTTAAAGTAAAAACATTCAAAAGTTCAATAAGTCTTTATATCTAGTTTCAATATAAAAAATATTCAAATGACTTAATTTGTGTTAATATATTTATAATTGATCTATTTTTACTTTAAAACAAAATTTATAATATAATTTTACATTAATACTTATTTAAATGAACAGGAAGATTTAAAATAAAATACAATATATTTCACTATTCATCAAAAAATGAAACTTCTCATAAAAATACCAAAAAATCACCCAAATATATTTTTTAAATTATAAATTAAAAAATTGTGTTTGTTTTAAAAAATAAAATTTAAAAATTTTTAAAAATTGGATTTTAAATAGGTTCTCCATTAAAATGTGGTAAAGGTCAATCTTGCATGTAATGCAAGCTAACTTAGTATTGTGTATAGCATTAGTTTATAATGTTGTTTAATATAAAGAAAGATAGAAAAAATTTATTCCAAAATGAAAATATTTTAAATTCTTTTGGTGTTACAATGACTATCTCACTTTCACCCGGTCCATCTCGGTTCATTTCTCTATAAATGCATTTCAGAAGCTCTCTCATGATAACCAAATTTCATATCCTAATTCTAAAGCTTTAGGGAACACTGTGGTCCCATCTATGATAAATTTTTTGGTATAGAGGATAAATTCCCTGTCCATTTCTAATGATGGTATTGTTTAACATAAAGGTGTCAATATCTTTTTTAGATATTCCTGTAGTAGTAATTTCGATACAAAGTTAGCTGACCACAAGTTCACTAAACGTGAATATGAAGGTATTATTTGGGGTATTCTAGGAAATAAAAAAACACATTCAAATTATTCATTTTAAATGAAACATTAAATATTAAAATGGTAATTTAAATTACCTCATGCATGAGGTTCATACACATCTGGGTCACTAGTGAAATCACAATAATGTCCACCATATATATTTGGAGCCTAAAACATATAAAAATATTATATATCTTAAGCATATCAACAAAATTCAATATGTGTATTGTTTATATTATTTTTTACCTATTTCACCAATTTTATACCATCAACAAGATTTTTTTTTGTTGCTTCATCGATATGTGCTGACATTTCTGATAATATCTCCTCATACTCTGCACATAACTACTGAAACTTCTCATTTGTACTGCACTACATAGTCGGCATGGAATCATCTATCTCAGTCTATGTGTGCATCCCTATATCTATGTATGAACCCATCCCCTCTTCTCTAGAAACAGAACATTGTGGGATACTAGTGTTGTAAGTCAAAGAATAACCATGATCATCATACACCACAACACACTGAAATATCACATCTCTACACATGGTACTACAACGTTTCTCCTCTTGAATATATTCTAAATCAGCATCAAACTAAGCCAGTAGAATGTATATAATTAATTAATTAACAAATTTGAGTAATTTATATGAAATAAAAAAACATTGGTTACTAAGTAATTTGATTACTATAATAAAGGTGTCTACAAATAAATATTTATATTCATTCTATACTACAATGTTTTTAATATATGAATGAATAGTGACTTCTAAATGTAACAACATAAACTTTTTAAATGATAATTATTTTTTGAAAATGTGTGTTATATTATACACAAAAAACTATATGTATTTAATAATGAAGTAAATAAAAAGAGAAATGTGACTATCTAGTTTCAAACTTTATATGACTGTTGGTGAATATAACCATTATAACTATACTCTTGATAATAATTTTAACATTATAATTTGTGTTCATAAGTAGAAAGGAATTAATGCAGAAAGGAGGAACAATGGCTTCAAATAGTAGAGTCATGTTGTATTAATTCCATTTTTCAGAACATAGGGGGGAGATAGAATCACAAGGTTTTTCTCTTCACCAACCGCAATCAAGCTTCAACAAGTCAGGCTTGAATTAAATCTCTTATGGGAGAAGTTCAAGTTGGTGGAAATTACCACTTGGGCACTATTAGTCAAGTCACCCCATTAGTCTATAACCATCACACACCTCACACTTAGGTCATATGTGGGTGTTGTAAGGAGATATGTGTCGAGACCCTATTTCTTAAAGTGTGATCCCATTGTATAAATAAAATTGTTATTCCACCATTTTTGTTTTAATAATTTTTTTTCTTAATAAAATTGATATGGAATTTGATAAATTGATTTTCCATTCAGAAATTATATTTTTAGAAAATATATAAGTATTAAAATAAACTAAGTAACTATAAATAATGTTTATTTTAAATAAATAATAATATTAAAACACTCTTATTAAAAATAAATAATAAAATAATTATATTTTTTCAATTGTCATAAATTTTACTATGCATTTTTAATCGTCTATTATTTTTAATAAATAATGATTTTAAAATTTAAAAGTTTAAATTATAATATTTATAGAGTTATTATGAAACAATAAATATCGTTTTTTCAATAAAAATTTCCAAATAAGGTTAGAGTGAATTTATGATAATTTTCTAAAATACTTTATTTTTTCATCAATAGTAAAAATACAGTTTGAGTTTTTCAGTATGTTTAATGAAAACATAATTATGTCATAATGGTGTAATAATTAATTAACCATAATCCAAGAATTAAAATATTTTATTTTATTAATATCAAGTATTTTAAAATAATTTAATCAATTTCAAAATATATAATTTACCTTCCAAATTATAAAATGGAAACTTTAACGTTAAAAATGTTATTTTATGGAAAATTTTAATTTTCATTTCCCAAATAAGTAATATATAAGTTTGGTAGACTCTTGTGGGATAAAATGAAATAAAATATGATCCAAGTGTTCAATACCATGGGAAAATAACCTGGGAAATCCCATAGTTTTTCATTTACCACTACCAAGGTGTTCAATGCCTTTATTTAGAAATTAATAAACAAATCTCCCACTTTCACTAAAAATATCCACCCATTTCTCTATTTCCTTTCACACCCAATTCTTATTCCATGAATATCAGATATTTTTACCACCCAAGTAGTCCTCTCAAGGTTACTTTAATCCCCCAAGGTCCCTACCTTCAATTTTTAGGAGTTACTCATTAAGGTAAGGGAAATCTCAACTTCTCTTTTCTTTCAAATTCCATTTTTATATGAAATGTCTTTAAAATTTAAAAACTATGTTATTATATCCATTTTATTATATTAATTTACTATATTAATATTATTTCATGAATATTTGACCCATTTCCCCTCTCTTTTGACCCTTTTCTAAAACCACATTTTATACCTGTTATATTGCCTATTTTACTCCTCAAAATTTCTCTCTTATTATAAATAAATTTTCTTTTATTTTCTTTTTTGTGAATACAAAACCTCTTTATCTTATAGGAGAATTAAAAAATATATTTAAATTGTTTACTTTATTCTGGTTTTGACATACATAAAACCCACATTCCCTTTTGTGGGTTAAAAATGACATAATGACATGTTCTTTAAGCACTTTTAAAACGTCCTAATTTTTATATGAAATCTGTTACTTTTATTCATCATGAGTTATTTATGAAGTGTTTTATTATGATCATTGTGAATCGCATTAATTAATAAATTTTAAGGTTGTTCCTTGAGAGTTCTATAATGCATTGGGTAAATAATTTAATCTCTATAGATGACATATTTTACGATACCTTGGTAATTTTTATGAAACCTATGTGAAAAACCTTGGTGATATGCTTATGAATGTATCATTTTAATGTTCAAGACCCATTTCTTAGTCATTATTCATGTTATTTTTATTATTATATTCCTATTTCTCATTCCTTTATTATATTCTTTAAGTTCTTATTGATAATTCTCATTATCACATGTAAATTTTTTTCCTTGCTTTACCTTAATCAACTTTATGCTCACCCCTTCCTTTGATGTATGTACCTAGGTTATGAGATGTAGTAATTGTACTTAGGAAGAACCTATGAATAATCCTTTCAAGTGTATTTGAATAATTTTTTATTTTTTCATGTATTATATACCCAATTTCTAAGAAATTAAACTTTAAAACATTATGTGTTTGCATAGTGTAATGTAAAGTTATATAATGAAAAGGTGGTATGTTATAGTTGGAATCAAAGGAAAGTTTAGTTATTTGTAGAAATTAGGATTTAAGAAACCTTAGGGAAAAATTAAAATATTGGAAAATATCCTATTAATTTGGAAAGTATTAAGTAAGTGGTTTCTGAGCAAATAAATATATTTCTGCATACAAACAAGTGAATGTGGTTCTAGAAAAGATGTACCTATGGGTAATAACTCAGAAAAGGTGTGTTGGTTATGACTAAGTGTATTTCAGTATAAAACAATAGGCCTTATTGAAAACCTGGTTTACACTCTCTAGGGATAGTTTTGGTTAATTATAAGCTATTTATGAATCATAATGGAGAATTTATAGAAAATGTAACTGTTTTAAAGAATAAGATATTTAGGAATGATGTTTTAAGGCATAAAAAATCCTTCATAATTATAATATTATTAAAAGAAACACATTTCCCACTAGGCTTTTCTTATTTTATATAAAGGTAGGAAATAGAAGGAACCATGTAAATGTTGAGCATAATAGACCAAACGTTGAGGGACCTCTGATAGAATTCAGAATGGATAACATCATGATAATGATGAATCAACTAACTCAAGTTATGAGAAATAAATTGAATCAAGCCAAGAGACTTGATTCACATTAAAAGTATAAACATTCCATTGATTCCTTTATACATTAACGACAACTTTATTTCAATGGACCAACCAACCCATTGATTTTTGAACAATGGATAAGCTGTATAGAAAAGATCTTTTCTGTACTCCCTTGTTTAAAACAAGAAAAATTCACCCTGGTTGTGTAACACTTAGAGGGAGAAGCTGATCAGTGGTGGGTGCTAATTAAAAACATGAATCCAAGAAGGTAGATTAATGCGATGGAGTGGGACGAGTTAGGGGGAACCTTTTTTTAAATATTTCACCCATTCAATGGAAATGAAAATGGAGAATGAATTATTAAAGAAGAATCAGAGGAAAAATGAATCTGTGGGAATATATGGAATGAAATTTAAAATGATTTCTCTCTACACCTCTATCATTTTCATGGATCCCAATGGAATGGTTTATAGATTCATCGGTGGAATAAGATCACATCTATAAAAGAATATATCCAATTGAGACTATGACAGTTATGAAGAGATGGTGAGAAGTGATAAAATGTTTGAGTTTGAGTTCAGAGTGATGCAGTGGTCCCATAGATCGAATGAAAAGATGTGGTCAATGAAGCCAAGTTTAGGGAGTAACTTTCATCATGGAAGAGGAGGAAAGCAAGTTAAACTTTATGCATAAAAAAAATATGTGAAGAAGAATTCAAGGAACTACTTTATCAGGACCATGAAATGTTAAAAGTGTTGAAGAGATGTCCATATTTATTATGACTATCATAGTAAGGTTAAGATTAAACATCTCAACACTGAATAAAAAGTGAATATGGTGAAATACCTACCTAAAGTTTTATGTTTCAAGTGTGGATATCTTGGAGCCTCATGGGCAGAATTATCCTATGCATGATCTGGAGCTTACTAAGGTTGTTTTTTCTATGAAGATATGTAGGCACTATCTTTATGGAGATAAATGTAATATTTATATAGAACAATGAATTTTGAATTATATTTTCACAAAATAGGAATTGAACATGAGATATAGGCAATGGTTGGAACTTCTTAAATACTATGATTTTTCATTTCATTATCACCCTCAAATTGTAAAAAAATTGACGATGCATTACTTAGTAAAGACCCTATTATTCTTGCAATGATGAGGATTCAAGGAGATCCTTTGACCAAAGACCTAGTAAAACTAGAAATTGGAGTCATAATGGAAGGTACATCATAAAACCTATCCAACTTATTTCTCAACCATCATTAAAAGATAAGATCAAGAAATTTTAAAAAAATCCTCTATTTCAGAATAAGATAGAGGCAATGAATAATGGAAAGTTTCTGGATTTCAATATTGATTAAGAAGGTGTGATAAAAAAATTACAGGGCTATTTGTTTCACCTATTCCAGAAATAAAGAAGGAGTTTATGGATGAAGCTCATAGATCTTCATTCTCTATACGTCTTGTAAGTAATAAAATATATAGGGACTTTCATGATTCTTATTGGTGGGATAACATGTAAAGTGAGATTGACAACAACACCACAAGGTGCTTGGTGTGTCAACAAGTAAAGGAAGGGTGAAAACTTTCTAAATAGGTATTGAAACCACTACCCGTTCTAGTATAGAAGTGGGACAAATTCGTTATAGAATTTGTTACTTGCCTCCCAAGAACATCCAAAGGAAACAATGTGATATTATTTATAGTGGATCATCTCACCCAGAATACCCATTTCATCACTATTCAAGAAGATTTCCCTCATTACCAACTTTCCATGATTTGTGTAAAAAAAGAGGTGAGGTTTAATGGAGTTCCACATTATATCATTTGTGATTGTGATCCAATGTTCACAACAAAGTCATGGAAAGGCATCAACATTCTCTAAATACTGAATTGAATTTTAGTATGGTCAATCACCCACAAACTGATATCCAATCTAAAAGAACTAATAAAACACTTGAGGAAATTCTAATAACATGGTCAATGGAATTTGAAGTTGGATGGTATCTACATATACCATTAGTTGATTTCTCATATAACAACAACTTATATTAAAGTATTCTAATGGAACCCTATGAAGCTCTATATGGGAAGTGATGCAGAACTCTTACTTGTTGGGTTGAAGTTAGGGGTAGAAATATTTTTGGATCTGATCTTGTGCAAGAGATGATATAAAAAGTTCATGTTATCCAACAACACATAAAGTCTACTTAGAGTCGGCAGAAGAGCAATGCTGACAAAGGTCGAAGGGACTTGGATTTTGATTTCGATGATAAATTATTCCTTCAAATTTCACCTTGGAAGAGAGTCGTGCATTTTGGGAAGAAAGGGAATCTTAACCCTGGGCACATCATCCCCAATGAAATAATTGATTGAGTAGGAGAAGTTTCATATCATCTTGTACATCCTCTAGATATAGCTTAAGTTCATGATTTTTTCCACATATATCTCTTGAGAAAGTACATACCCGACCCTTATTATGTACTGAATTCGGAGGTGGTACAACTAGAACATGACCTCTCTTCTGAGGAGAATCTAAGGGAGATCTTGGAGTGTAGAGACATGGTTATATGAAACAAGACTACCCACCTTGTCAAAGTGTTGTGGAGGAACCACAAATATAAAGAAGTGGTCTGGGAACCAGAGGAAACAATGAGGCAGGAGTACCCACACCTTTTCTCAACTGAGGGAATGAGTTTAAATGTCATTGATGAAATTTCTTAAGGGGGTAAGAATGTAATGATCTTAACTTTTTCAATGGTAACTATTTTCTAAACAATTTGTGTTATATAATACACAAAATAACTATATCTCTTTAACAATAAAGTAAATATAAATATAAATGTGACCATCTAGTTACGACCATTATATGATTGTTGTTCAATTATGACTATTGTTTAATATAAGCATTAGAAACTATACTCTTGATAATAATTTTAACATTATAATTATTTTTTATAAGTAGAAATGAATTAATATAAAAAGGAGGAATGACGGACTCAACCGCTAGAGGTGTGTCTTACAAATCCCATTTGGTAGAAATTGGGACTGAGTTAGCATTACTAGGCTTTACTCTTGACCAAACCCAAGTCGAGTTTTAGAAAGTTAGGCTTGAATGAAATCACTTACAAGAGAAGTTCAAGTTAGTGGAAATTACCACACGGATGATTTTAGCCAAGCCACCCCATAAGTCTATCATCATCGCAAACCTTACCCTTAGGTTCTAAGCGGGTGTTATAAGTGGATATATATCAATAACCGAGTTATATAAATTGTATTATCTTTTTATAAATAAAATTTGTATTCCATCATTTACATTTTAGTAATTTTTTTCCTTATTAAAATTGAGATGGAATTTGATAAATTTATTTTTTGGTCAGAAATTGTAATTTTTATAAAAGATCTAATTATTATAATAAACTAATGTATTATAAATAATTTTTATTTTAAATAAATTAAATTATTAAAAAACTCATATTTAAAAATAAATTATAAAATAATTGTTGGGCAGAGTAGAGTACTCAAGAGGGGGGGTGAATTGAGTATCTATTAAAATTTCTATTAAATTTTTTTCTTAAAAAGGTTCCCTAATAAAAATGAATACACCCCCAGTAAATCAATTTAATATAGTTATAAAAGTTTGAATGGCCAAAGAACCTCTTAGTATATTGATTAGTTCTTATTAACATCAATATGAGTTATTTATACTTCTTTTGAAGCTATTCTAATATGAAAAAACAATTATAATTTATATCCAAGACTAACTATCAATGTAAAATCTAGTGTTTTCAGAAATATATAGTAAAGAAAAGAAAAAATAAATTGAATAACACATTGGATAATACTAGTGGTTTAGTCTCAAGCTGAGGTCTAATCCACTCCACTTGGTGATCACCTTACACTAAGAAGTTTATATTAATAAACATGATCCACACCCTAGATCGGGGTAAACAATAGTACATAGGAATTTACAAGTCACATGACCTCTTCCACAGTTCTTCGTGGGTATAAAATACCAGGTAAAACAAGGACCTCATCCAGACTTATCAGTGGTATTAAACAAGTGTAAAAAGATATGAGAGGAATGATATCATGTATCCTTCAGTTTAGTAGAGGATACAGTGTGTTTTTTAATACAGACACACACACACACTGCTCAAAAGATAAAATTAGTACACAATAGACAAAAGATGGTGAGATAAGGTTAGAATTGCTCTGAGTGTTATTCTATGCTTCTCTGAACTTATAGGATTAAGAAGATGCAAGTATAGGTTCCTCCTAAGAAAACCATAGTATCGCAAGTCTTCCAGTTCAATGATGTAAACTGTATTTTGCGTGTTCTTCTTGGAGTTCGTACTACGAATATGTTCTTGGCTCTGATCTATGGTAGTGTAGCCTTTGGAATCGAGAGTTCTTCGTGTGTTCTTCAGTTATATCTTGTTTTATGTATCGATTTTCTTTTCAAAATTTCCACACATCTGATGTTCTACTTATCGTCTATGTTCATCTTGCAACTCGTCTTATCTTCCTTTTTTTAATTGTGAGTGCACTCATTGGAGCCAATATGATTCATGTATTCTGTACCTCATACCTCATATTGTTAGGTGACATGTATACAAAGAAACATTAATTATTACAGTGCCTTTAAATGACTCATATATGACCCTTAGAAATTAAATTGAAAATGGAAAAACATATTAAAGAACGGTGTCACAGTCTGTCTAGAAACGGTATCACTTGGAAATGGTGTCATCACGAAATGGTTTCTTCTTCTTTTTTATTTAAGTGGTGATACATTCATGTTGATAAAATTGTATTGAGATCAGTAAAAATTAGTATTGATGCGGGGTTAGGGTCATAGTGTTTGGTCCTTTTCCAAACTTTGATCGGTGTCTTAGTGATGGTAGTAAGGAATCGGTGTCACGGACATCATGAGATTTGAAACTGGTCACGATGTCTAGATCACAGTGTCTAGGTCATGGTGTCTGGGTTATGGTGTTTGGATCATGGTGTCTGGGTCACGATGTCTGTGTCACAGTGTCTGGGTCACAGGGTATGGGTCCTTTTCCAGAAAACTAGAACCAGTGGCAAACTCATGTTTTCTCAGACTTAGCCAAATATCTGTTTACATACATAAGTAGTAATATTCACAGAATGAAATAGACTTAATAATTCTTATTAAAAATCATTATAGAACAAAGTTAAATATAGTTTACAATAGTTAAACATGATTGGGATTAATTGGATTTAGTGGAAGGTTATTTAAATCATAAAGAAACCAACCATCTCTAAACATAATTTGAGATAGATTAAATAGGATTAACAATATTTACAGGATTTACAGGATTTACAGGATTTACAGGATTTACAGGATTTACAGGATTTGTGATCATTAAAACATGATTAAAACATGATAAGTCTAACAATATTCCCCTTTTTTATTATCACAAATCACATGAATTAGATATATGTTCTTAGTGTGTTGTTCTCACCCATAGGGATTAGGGATTTAGTATTTTTCTATCCCTTTTGTTATTATCAAAACGAGTAAAAGAAAAATAAATAATGAAAGTAAAGAATAGAATATACACAATAGTTCATATTTCATTAGAGGGGAAAAGATGTGTCATTACAAGCATTAATCAAAAATACAAAACATCCCTAACAAAATAAAATTTTCACTTTTATTCAGCACTAGTTGTCTTCTCTATTCCCTTGGAAGCAGCATCATAATGACCCATAGGAGTAGAAGTAAAAGTAGAAGAAGGAAGTGAGCTAATGGTCAGATAAGAAAGAGGTAGTCCTTTAAAAAGAGAAGGTTCCAATGTAGGTTTGGTGGAAGACCGGATCATGTTCTGATCAAGGATAACATGATTGTTCTGGATCAAATCCTGAGAAATAGATATTGAGGTAGATAAAAGGTATTGGATATGGAAGGAGGTAAACGAGACTCCAAAGGTGTAGCTTCTGGAGCCACAAGATCAGTGCTCTGCACATGAATGTAAGGCTTCAACGACAAAATAAAGTCAATAATAATCTCACCACCATATTGAATATCCTTTTTGAAATCATCTTTGTTCTCCATGAGCTTTACTAATAGAGGAGTGAAATATTTCCTCTTTTGAACTTGAGTCTTGAATGATTGAGTGACATGAGGAATTTTCAAATTCTCTACAAGATACATGAAGTGATTAGTCATATCATGCTTAGATAAAATCCTATTAAAGTAAAAATCCACTTTCTTAGTAATTTCTTTCTGAGCATCATTTGCAATCATTGAATGAATCCTCACCAAATCAAGTATTATTTCACTATTATTGACAACCGTAGATATACTCTCATTAAAAAACCCACTTAGCACTAATTGAAGTTCCTCCTTAACAATAGTTCTGAGAAAATCACTATCAAAGAGTTGATATGATTGTCCAGAGGCACTGGAGACCATAACAGCTGAAGTGAGGGACTTGAGCTAATTGAGAACATTATAAAGACATACATTATACTCATCAGTCAGTTTTTGAGACCAACAACAATCTCATTCATCTCTTAGATTATCTTCTTATTTCTCTCAACCACTTTTTCAGCAAATGAAGTCAAGTTCGGTTGAATCAGAGAGGCAAATTCCTATATAATTTGACCACTAACATCCTCAATAGGATGATAAATAGGATATTGTTTTGATTTCATCAATTTTTTCATATCTTCAACCATAGCTCTAAGAGACTTCACTTCATCACATATTTGTTTTTTCTCAATTCTAAACTCTTAAATTTCAGGAAGAATTTTTGGATAAATTTTCCATATGATCTTCTCTAACAGAAATGCAGCATCTCTTTCACTTAGATTTTTTTAGTAGCATGTTGGGTGTTCATGGGATTTTCAACTCCATCCAATAAAGTAGCTCCAAAGGCTTTAAAATCACATTGACTCATGAAAGAAGGAGGTTCTTGTGAAGGTTCAGGAATAGGAACTGAAACAAGTTCGGGTTACTTGGAAGAGATTATTTCTAAAGCAGATACCAGTATCAATTGAAACATGGTAGATGGGTATATTCCTTTAACCGAGTCTTCCTGGGTATCATCCACATCAAAGTATCTCAGGAACTTATACCAGGTATCCACATTTCTTTGATCAATTGGATTAGAAACTTCAACACTTTCTAGACTAGGTTGTTGCTCCCCCTCAACAGGTGCATCTCTCATAAGACTAATAGATTTGCTTCTTTGATCTGGTTCTAAAAGATCATCTACAATACTCTTACCCATTTATTTTCTATCCAGCTAGAAGGCTTGTTCCATTATTTCCTTAGTAGAAAGTATAATTTCATGATTAGCTTGTTCCTTTAAATTTTCCACAATCATAGATTCTTTCTTAAGATAAATTTCTTCTTCTTGATGCTCCTTAGTAATAAACTTTTCTTTTATAATAACAATATATTCTCTTTCAGAAGTAGGTTATTCTTCTAAATAAATACTTATTTCAGTAGAAGGTTCTTCCTTCTAAACCATATTTTGTGGAGAAGGTCCAATGTCTTCCTTATCCAATATAGTTTCTTCTAGAGGTGCAACAACTGCCTCATTTTCTACATCAATAGGATATTCAAAAATTTCATCTGATTCCAAACCAGGATTAGATATGATCTTAGGTCTTGAAGTATGATCAACTGGATTAAACCTTTCATATAACCTTTCATTATCCTCCACCCAATCATTTTTCCACAGATTCAAACTTTTTTTCATCCTTTTGACTATAACCTTTGAGATACAGAATTCATGATCTTTGATGACATATTCATTCGGTCAAACAATTGATTTAGAATACATCATAGTAGATATTAACCTTGAGTATAACAAGGAAGTAGACTTTGAGGTTGTCTTATTCAACTCACACAAGTAAATTATAACATACATTCATATTTTAATCTTGCGTCCATTCTTCATAAGATGTATCCAAAAGACATCCTTATATTTGAGGGTAGAAAAATATTATTTTCTTGGACTAATCAAATTCTGAATAAACTTAAATAGCAATCTGTTTTCACCATCTAACTCAGCAGCAATATATCTTCTCTTCTTTTTGTTTCCAGTCAATCTTCCCAATGCCTATTATAAAACAAAAATATCACTAGGAGCAGGAGGACCTCTCTAGTAGTCCTCAAAATTTTCTTCATGAGTTATCCCTAGGCAGTTTTCCCATAACCTCAAGGGAAAGGTGCATCCTTGTCCATTAATCTAGCTTCTCACAAAAAAACATCTTCTGTATCAAATGATAACTTGAAAAACTGATAGAACTGAGCAACAATTTTTGGATAAATTAGTCATATCTCCTTCACAAACTAGTTCAGCCATACTTGCTTTTTCAGTACTTCCAACACTAAATACTTATTTGATAGTAACCACTTAGGGTAGATTTCCTTTTCTGGTACCACTATTCTATTAAAAACGTTTGGGTTCAATGGTCCTTCGGGCACTACCTTCGGTGCTCTTTTAACTTTATTATTATATCTGCGCTTCATAGAAGTTGAAGAAGATGGGTGCTTCATTCTGGGCATTCAATAAAGAGTTCAAGAGAGAAATAGAGATGAAGGAGGTGAAGTAGGTCTTATAGTTTGAGAGAGAAGGGTTTCGGTTTTGAGAAAATAGAGCTCGAGTGAAGAAAATAGTGAAAATTATTTTGATTTTATCATTTAGGGATTTCAATCATCGCAAATTCAAAAGTGTGGGATGAATATAGTAAAATAATCAACATAGTGATATGGGTAATTAAATAAAAATAAAATGAAAAAGTGTCATTACAGTGAGACCGGAATAGGTTGTCATGGTGAGACCAGAAGAAGTTGTCATCATGAAATTATTACGGTGTGTATCCACAAGGTGAAACCATATTATTTTAGATAGCAAGTGCCATACAGTAACCAAGATATAGAAATTATGAGACCATAAACATAAGATAGTAACTTCAAGACAGTAACCTATGAAATCGTCAATCATGAAACAGTAAGCTATGAGACAATAGATTTTGAAATAGTACATTTTCTACTTGAGATTTATCATTCTTCATTCATGTAGGATGTAAAATAACCTTTTATAATTTAATTTTTTGGTGAATATATCAGGAAGATGATATTCAGTTAAAATTAATTGCAAAGTTATATCACCATTTTGATAATGGTCTCTTAAAAAGTGATGTCTTACATCAATATTTTTTGTCCTAGAGTGTGAAACATGATTTTTTGAGATGTTAATAGCACTTGTATTTTCACAATTTATAGTTACATGTCTGAATTGATTTCCATAATCTAGTAACGTGTGTTTCATCCACAAAATTTGTGCACAACAACTACCAGCTGCTATGTATTAAGATTTGGATATAGATAATGCAACAGAGTTTTTTTTCTTACTACCACATGATACTAGAGACTTTCCTAAAAGGTGACATTATCTAGAGTGTTTTTTCTATATAACTTAAAACAACTAAAATCAGCATTGGAATGGCTAACTAACTCAAATTATTGTCCTCTAGGATAGAACAGTCCTAGATTGGGTGTATGTTTGAGGTATTTGAAAATCCTTTTAATAAAATTTAAATGAGATTACTTAGGTTTTTCTTTAAAATGAGCACACATACACACACTAAACATAATATCAGGTCGGCTAGCGTTTAAGTATAGTAAGCTTCCAATCATTCCAATGTAAGTGGTTTCACCAAAAAAATTTCCATCTTCATCAAGATCTAACTTACAAGTAGTACTCATTGGAGTATCACTACTTTTAGTACTATCCAATGAAAAACATTTTAGAAGATCTTTAGTATATTTTCTTTGATTTAAAATAATACCATCTTTATTTTTAAAGATTTGAAATCCAAGAAAATTTTTAGTTTACCCATTAAACTCATTGATAAATTATTTTTCATTATTTTAGAAAATTCAATAAATAAAGAAATTTTTGAAGATCCAAAAATAATATCATCTACATAAATTAGAACTACTAAAACATCATTGGAAATTATTTTTATAAAAAGATTAGGATCAGCTATACCTTTTGTAAAACCTTTGTAAATTAGAAAAGTACTTCGTATATCATACCAGGATCTCAGAGCTTGTTTTAAACCATACAAAGCATTTGATAATGTGAAAACATGATTTTAAATGTGAGGATTTGTGAAACCATGGGGTTGTTTAACAAATACATCCTCATTTATATACCCATTCAGGAATGCACACTTGACATCCATTTGATATAGTTTGAAATTCAGATTTCTAGCATAAGAAAGAATGATTCTGATGGCTTCAAGTCTAGCTACTGGTGCAAAGGTCTCTTTGTAGTTAATTCCTTTATCTTGACTATAGCCTTATGCAACCAATCTATCTGTGTTTATAACTATATTACCATCTTCATCTACCTTATTTCTAAACACCCACTTAGTGCCTATGGTAAATATGTCTTTGGGTATGTTAACAAGTTTCCAAACTTTGTTCCTTTCAAATTGATTTAGTTATTCTTGCATAGACATCACCAAAAATTAATCATTGATAGCGTCATTAATATTTTTAGGTTCAAGTTGTGACAAGAATACATGATGTTCAACCTAATTTCTAAGAGAATCTCTAATTTTACTTCCTTTATCTAAATATCCTACAAATTCATTTAAAGGGTGGTTCTTAAGGGTTCTAACAGATCTAGAAAAAGAGGTTCTAGTGATTTTAAGTTCTTATATAGGTTTGGGTTCATTTTGACTTGATTCTAGAGAATTTACAAAACCGGAAGTTTTCACAGATTCCTTTATTGGATGGTTGGAATATTTATCATTGATGTCTATATTTGACATATCATCCTCCAGGTTCTCTAGAGAGGTCTTAGGATCATGTGGATCTATCTCATCAAACTTGACATGGATAGATTCTTCCACGCATTTATTTTTTTATTAAACACTCTATAGGATTTACTATAGATTAAATATCCTAGAAAAATTCCTCCATCACTCTTGGATGTAAATTTTTCAAGATTTTATTTAGTATTAAGGATATAGACTTTGAAACCTAAAATTTTTAAGTAGCTTACTTGGGATTTTCGGTTGTTCCTTAACTCATATGGATTTCTTTTAAGAATGGGTCTAATCAACACTCTATTAATAACATAGAATGTTGTATTTTCAGCTTCAGCCCAAAAATAAATAGGTAAGACATATTCACTAAGCATGGTTATTGAAATTTCTTTCAAGGACCTATTTCTTCTTTCTACAACTCCATTTTGTTGAGGTGTTCTAGGGGTAGAGAAATTATGACTATATCCATTTTGTGAGCAAAAGTATTCAAACTCTTGATTTTAAAACTCACATCCAGGATCTCTTCTTAAGGATTTAAGTCTAACTCCACTAATATTTTCTATAGTTTATCATATTTGCTAAAATAACAGCAGGCTTCACTTTTGTGATGCAAAAATAAGGTCCAACTATATCTAGAAAATTCATCTACAATAATAAAAACATAGTTCTTCCCATTTAACCTACAAACTCTAGATTGGCCAAACAAATCCATGTGAAAAAACTTGAGAGGTTGAGAAGTTGACACTTCTTTCTTTGGTTTGAAGGAAATATTGTGGTGCTTTCCCTTTCAACACAGATTACACACTTTATCATTTGGAAACTCATGTTTGGGTAGGTCTTTGATAAAACTCTTTCTAGTTATATTTATAAGGTATTTAATATTGCTATGTCCTAGTATTCTATGCCAAATCCAAGACTCTTTGTAAAATACACTTAAAAATGAATCAATTTGGGAAACTAAATAACCTAAGTTAATAGTGTATAAATTTTAATTTCTCAATGCAAAAAATACTAATTCATTTTTATAATTAAAAACGTTTCAAACATCATTTTAAAATTTAAAAAGAAATCCATCATCACATAGTTGTAAAATACTAAGAAAATTATATTTCAGTCTGTCAACAAAAAGTACATTTCAAATTAAAACTGAGTTAGAGTTACTGATTTGGCCAAGGCCAATGATTTTTCCTTTGGCATTGTCACCAAAGGTGATATTTCCACCATCAATTTTTATTAAGTTCTTGAATCATGAATAGTAACCTATCATGTGTCTTGAACACCCACTATCCAAGTACCATAAGCCTTTGTAGGAGATATTTAAACAATTTTCATACAAGATAGTCAAATAAAAACAGACTTTGGTACCCATATTTTCTTGGGTCCAATAATATTATTAACTAGTGTTTTAGGAACCCATATCTTCCTCATAGGTTTTCTATAATAATTATGTAAAGTATTTGAGAAATAGACTCTATTTGGTCCAGAGAATCATGAGATAGTAGAGAGTGTATCATAATTTGAACTAATAGAATGTTTTCAAGAACTAAGAATAAAGCTGTATATTTTAGATTTAGAAAAAAAATTGGTTTTTCCAAAATTTCTTTTACCAGGTTGATATCCAATACCAGTAGTTTATTTTGGGACAATCTATTTAACTAGAATTTGTACCAAGTTATCTCTACCATTAGTAAAACATTCAAGGACATTTTTCAATTTCTCATTAGATAGATTTAGTTCATTATTTTATTTGAATAATTGAACATTTTTCTCTCTTTCTACAGTAAGTTCATATTTACCATTTGAGGAAATAGCATACTGTTTTTTTAAGAATTTTATTTATCTTTTAGTTCATTACATGTCTATTCAAGAATATTTAAATACTCAAACATTTCTTCTTTATAAATATTTTCAGAATCACTTTCATATCTAGAATAATATGAATTTTGTACAAGAGATTCCAATGTTACTTCAGATGTGTTTGTCATTAAACACATATTGGATTTGTTATCCTATTCATCCTGCGAAGAATCTGAGCTACTTAAACTATCCTCAGAAGAACTCCAAGTTACTTTCATTTCCTTTTTATACTTTCTATCATTTTCCTCATATTTCTTTTTACAATTTATATTGGGACAGTCATCTCTTACATTTCCCTTTCACTTACATTCATAGCATACTACCACATCATACTTGTAATTTATTTTCCAATATCTCTTCCAGCTTCCCTTTTGATCATATCTTCTTTTGAATTTAGGATTTCTAAAAAAATTCTTCCTCTTGTGAAATTTCTTAAACCTTCTAGATAATTGACCCATCTCCTCATCACTGTTAGGTTATTATTTTTCACAGCTATAACTTTCTACATAGACGTGTAGTTTCTCCTTTTCAATGTGTTTAGAGGTGGTGGTCTTGAATTCCATAGATTTTATTTTGGGTTCATCCTCCTGTTACTTGTTTGATTTCAACTCTTCTTCATACATTGTTAGTTTTCTAATGAGTTATTTCACAGGTAATTTGCTGATGTCACATGAATCTCTAATAGATACATAGGTACCTCTCCATCTATCAAGTAGGCATATGAGAATCCTCACGATTTGTTCCTTAGTATTAACTTCTCTTCCAAGAGAAATCATTATGTTAATATTTTAATTGAACCTAAGATACATGTCATAAATAGGCTCATCAGGATTTATTTTATAATTATCATATTTAATCGTATAAGTATTAAGTCTCATTTCTTTCACACGAGAATTTCATTCATGTGAAATAGAGAATGTATCCCAAATTTCATGGGCAGTTATACATGCAGATATTTTGTTAGATTCCTCATCTTCTAAAGAGAAATATATAGAATCATGGATTTGGAATTGTTAATGTAATAATTCTTGGTTGGGTCATCCCAAGTAATTATATCGGTAGTAATAAATTTATACTCGTCTATAATTGAAGACCAAATTTCAAAGCCCATACTTTATAAATTCATTTTCATTTCAATTTTCCATTAGGAATAATTAGTTCTATTAAATAATGGTGTTCTGTTTATTACAGCACCTTCTAGTCTATTATCTATAATAAATACATACTATTAAAGAGATAGACATTAAGAATTAATAGAAATTTATAGATCTTTAATGTACAATTAAAATCACAGTTGAATAGTTTTTTAAAAACAAAGCCTTAATAGGAATAAACTCCTCTAATACCAAATATTGGTCAGAGTATAGTACTCATGAGGAGGATGAATTGAGTATCAATTAAAATTTCTGTTAAAAAGTTTTCTTAAAAAGGTTCCCCAATAAAAAACAATACATCCAAGTTAATCAAGGTAATATGGTTATAAAAGTTTTACTATTAAAATAAACTCTTATAAGATTGATTAGTTCTTATTAATATCAATATAATTTATTGATACTACTTTTTCAGCTATTCTAATAAAGAAAAACAATTATAATTTATATCAAAGACTAACTATCAAAGTAAAATCTAGTTTTTTCTAAAATATATAGTAAAGTAGAGAAAAACTAAATTGAATAACACAGCAGATAAAACAAGTGGTTTAGTCTCAATCTAAGACCTAATCCACTCCACTTGGTGTTCACCATCCACCAAGTAGTTTATATTATTAAACTTGATCCACACCCTGGATCGGGGTAAACAACAGTACACAGAACTTTCCATGTCACATGACCTCTTCCACAGTTCTTCATGGGTATAAACTACCAGGTCACACAAGGACCACTTACACACTTATCAATGGGAGTAAAAAAGGGTAAAAAGATATGAGGGGAAGGATATCTTGTGTCCTTCAGTTTAGTATAGAAGATAGTGTGTGTTTTAATATATACACACACACACTTCTCGAAATCTAAAAATAGTACACAATTGAGAAAAGATGACGAGATAAGGTTATAAGTGATCTGAGTGTTATTCTATGAATATCTATACTTTTAGGATAAAGCATATGCAAGTATCGAGTCCTCTTATGAAAAACATAGTATCTCATGTTTTCCAGTTCGATTATGTAAATTGTATAGCACGTGTTCTTCTTGGAATTGGTACTGTGAATATGTTCTTGGATCTGATCTACGGTAGTGCAGCCTTTGGAATCAATAGTTCATCATGTGCTATTCAGTTATATCTTGTGGCATGTATCGGTTCGCTTTTCAAAATGCTCGCATGTCTATTGTTCTACTTCTCATTTGTGTTCATCTTGCAACCCATATTATCTTCCTTTTTGAATTGAGAGTGCATATGTTAGAGCCGATATGATGCATGTATTCTGAACCTCGTACCTCTTATTGTTAGGTGAAATGTCTAAAAAGAAACATTAATTTTGTCAATGCCTTTAAATGACTCAAATATGACCGTTAGAAATTAAATTGAAAATGAAAAAATAGATTAAATAATGGTGTAACAGTCTATCCAAAAACGGTATCACTTAGAAATAGTGTCACCACTAAATGGTGTTGTCTTCTTTGCCTTTGAGCAGTGAGATAGTTATGATGCTACAGTTGTATTGAGATCAGAAACAGATAGCAGAGATGTGGTGTTAGGATCATGGTGTCTGGTCCTTTTCATAACTTCAAACGGTGTCTTAGTGATGGTATCAAGGAACTAGTGTCACAAACTTCATGAGATCTGAAACTGGCCACCGTGTCTGGATAACGGTGTCTGGGTCATGGTGTCTGGATCACAGTGTCTGGGTTACGGTGTGTAGGTCATGGTGTCTGGGTCAAGGTGTTTGGGTCACGGTGTCTGGGTCACGGTGTCTGGGTCACGGTGTCTAGGTCACGGTTTCTGGGTCACGGTGTCTGAGTCATGGTGTTTGGGTCACGGTGTCTGTGTCATAATGTCTAGGTTCTTTTCCAAAAAACCAGAACCTATGGAAAACTCATAGTTTCTTAGACTTATCCAAATATATGTATATATATTTAAGTAGTAACATTCATATAATGAATTAGACTTAATCATTCATATCATAAATCATTATAGAAAAAAGTTAAATATAGTTTATAATAATCAAACATGATTTGGGATTAACAGGATTTAGTGGAAGGTTATTTAAAGCACAAATAAACCAACCATCTCTACACATGATTTGATATAGATTAAACATGATTAACAATATTTATATAATTTATAGGATTTATTGGATTTTTGTTCATTAAAACATGATTAAAACATAAGGATTCAAACAATAATTTTATTTTTTTCAAGTATCAAAAATTTTTCTATACATTTTCAATCCTCTATTATTTTTAATAAATAAGGATTTTTATATTTAAAAGTTCAAATTTTCATATTTAGAGAATTTTTATGAAAATTTAAATATAATTTTAGAAATAAATATGTTGAAATTAGGTTAGGGTGAATTTATAAGAATTTTCTAAAATACTTAATGTTTCTGTGAATTGTAAAAATATAGTTTTAGTTTTTTTATATGTTTAATGACGTCATAATTATGTCATAATTGGGGAATAACTATTTAACCACAATAAATGACTTAAAATGTGTTATTTTATTAATATAAAGTATTTTAATAGATTTTAATCAATTTATTAAAAAAATTTCTGGTCGGAGTGGACACCCAAGAGGTGGGGTGAATTGAGTTCCAATAAAAAAATTTGTTAAAAATATTTATATTAAAATCCCCCAAATTGAATAACAAGATAAGTTGTAGTGAATTTTAATTAAAGTAGAGAGTCCGTTAGGTTCTCAAAGATTGATTAGTACTCAGTTAAACTAATCTGAAGATTAGTTGTCTTTTGAAGCTAACCTAATACTTTACAAAAAATACAAACACTTGCTAGATTAACTATCAAATAAACATTAAAAATATTTGTGTATTTTAAAGAAACAATAGCAGAATATAAATTAGATATTGTATATTTTAAACTTAAACTAAAAATTCACAGCAGATATAACCAAGAGGTTCAGTCTCAAACCGAGACTTAGTCCTCTCAAATTTATATATAAATTTGATCCACACCCTGGATCGGGGTTAACAACAGTTTACAAAACTATCCAGGTACTCAGACCTCTACCACAGTTATGCATGGGAAAACAACTCAATAGCACACAGGCTGTCTAGGTCTCACATGACCTCTACCACTATCCTCAGTGGGACACAAGAAGGTGTAAAAAGTTTGTAATGAGGATTTATTATCCTCCAGTTCAGAACAGGAGACAGTGTGTGTGTAAAATAAACAGGGTACACACACTGCTCGAAAGTAAATCAAAGAATCCCTAAGAGTAAGTATGAATGAGTTTAGAAAGGCTCTAGTGATTGGCAGTCCATCTCTGGACTCGTTGGATTCAGCAGAAATTCTTCTAAGTCATTCTATGATTGTTCTGTTGAAAAACAGAGTATCATGGTTCAGCTTGGTGTCTTTCACGAGTAAAGATTTTCTCTTGATTCTTCGTGTGTTCTTTAGTTGAATTGGATTGCACGCATGAGAGTTCTTTGAAGATCTTGCAATGTGTTCTTCAGGTGTGCTCAGGATTTCTCTTCTGTTCAGTATAGTGCACTCGCGTTTCTTTCTCATGTATATATGTTCATTATTTTCTCTACTACAGTGCAATATTCCTTATATTCCCCGATCTCCTGCAATAGAATGATTTCCTTTTCATAGGTACGAGGTACGGTTTCCTGACAGACCAACAACTATCATTAAATATCATTAATTTCATTAAAAACATCAAATATGACCATTATCAATATTTAAATAATATTGACAAAAAGGTTAAGAAACAGTGTCACATTAGTTATGAAAACGGTGTCTCCTACATGGTATGTCTTTCACGGTATGTCCCTCATAGTATGTTACTCACGGTGTCTTGCTCATGGTGTGTTGCTCACGGTGTGTTGCTCACGGTGTGTCCTTAACGGTATGTGCGTCACGGTGTCTTTCTCACGGTGTGTCCAGCTTACAGCGTAACGGTGTCTCATTGGTCACGGTGTCTAAGACTTAGGCTTCACGGTGTCTGCTTCAGTGATTCTATTCACGGTATCTGTTTCTTGTTCACAGTGTCTGAATTACTGTGTCAAGTTTCACGGTGTCTTGTACTTAGACATATAACTGAATTTATACTTAAAAATTAATATTCATAAAATGGATTGAGCTTAACCATTTTTAAGTATAAGATAACTTGAATCAAAAATACACATGAGTAATAAGATATGTTAGATTTGAGATCAATAATAAGATTTGTGAATAGTAAGGATATTTGTAAGCAGTAAGGATATTTGTGATTATTACTAAGATTGGTGAATCATAATGAGATTTTTTATCATTAAAACATGAGTAATACATGAGGAGTCCAACAATCTACCCCTTTTTGATGATCACAAATCATGTATAGGTAAAGTATAAATTAAATGAAACTGCAGAGAAAGTAACATATAGAATAACATATTCTAGAATAACACATAACTTAGAATAATTTTTCTCCCCCTTTTGGGATTATCAAAAATTTAAACAAAGAGAGGGAAAAACAGTGTGTATTACATTAAAAATGTTCGGAATACACCATATAGTAGAAATAAAAACAATAAACAATCAAATACATCCCCATCAAAAAGAAAGTAGTCACTGGGCTTCTTCAGGGATTGGCCTTCTCTTTGCATTTATCAGTTGTTGATGTGGAAGAAGGCATAGAGGTGGTAGAAAAAGAAGGTAAAGGTAGGCCTTCAAAGATAGAGGGAGCCAGAGATGGAGCTGTAGAAGATCGAGTCTATGGCTGATCAAGAATGACTGGCCTGATCTGAGTTGGAGCTTGGCTAACTGACATGGCAGTGGAGGCTAAGGCAGGTAGTCCAGGTCTGAGTGGAGCAGCTGTAAGAGCAACAATTTCAGTGATTTGGACATGGAGATAGGTCTTAAGAAGGATAATAAAATATGTGATAATTTCTCTTCCATACTGCATTGCCTTTTCAAAATCATCTTTATTCTCCATGAATTTTTCCTACAATCTGGTTAACTGAGTAAGCTTATGAACTTGAGTTTTGAAAGCCTGAGTCACAGGAGGTATATTTAAATTTTCCACATGATACTTAAAGTGATTGGTCATATCAGATTTGAAGAAAATTCAGGTGAGATAGAAATCTATTTTCTTAGTGATCTCTTGCTGAGAATCACTAGAAATCTTGGAATGAATTTGAACCAAGTCAAGTTCTCGATCACTATTCTTAACAACTTCAGATAAAGGGGAAAAATAAAAACCACTAAAGGAATTCTTAATTTCATACTTGATTAAAGATTTGAGCAAAGAATCATCCAAAGAAGGTGTGGAGGTCTTACCAGTGGAAGGAGATGCCTTGATAGCTATGGTTAGAGATTTGAGCTGTTTCAATACCTTTTGAAGACAACCAGTGTATTCATCTGTAAGATTATTTAAGTTCTCCACTAGCTCTCTCATTCGGTGCAACATCTGAGTGTGAATTTCTCTAATCTTTTCATCAAAAGATAACAGATAGGAATGCATTTGGGACACAATGTCTCAAGAAATGTTGGAAACAGTAGGTTCGGGAGAAGCAGCAACAGGTGCAGGAGCAAGAGCAGGCTCTGATCTTAAAGAGAGTTCTTTCTGTATGTCTGCTACCATACTTTTCAAAGATGCAACATCATCACTAAGAAATTTGTTTTCAACCCTTAATTCTTGAATTTCATGGATCATCATGGGTTGAATATACAGAATAATATTTTCCAAAAGAATCGAGGCATCTTCCTGACTTAGTTGAGTCACAGGACAAGGTTGGGAGGACATAATATTCTCCACTCCAGCTAAGATAGTCTCTCCAAAGACTTTAAAATATTATTTACTTACAATATATTTCTGATCAGGTAATGATTCAGGTGAAGAAAGTTTTCCATGGGCAGGTTCAGGGTCTGGTTGCAGTTCAGATTCAGTTTCAGTTTCAGATTCTGATTCAGGTTCTGGTTCTGGTTGAGGTTTAGAGTGTGAGACTGAAATCAAATGAAACAAAGAAGAAAGATCAAGTACAGATGTAGTAACTTGTTGTTATTCACTCACATCAAAGAAGGTTGGGAATTCATATCGATTATATACAGATTATTACTCATTTGGTGGAGATGCATCCCCAGGCTCAGCTTCATCAATCTCAAGATTTTGAGTTTCCTCCCCCTCAAAATGTGATTCCTTTTTAGATTCTTGAGGCTCAAGAACTGGGTTAAGATTCACAGTATCATCTATAATCTCCTCAATAATTTCTTTCCTTTCCAACTAAAAGTAAATTTCCATCCTCTCTTCATCAGAGGTTATGTACTCAAGAACAGATTGTTCCTCAGGTAGAGCTTCCAGACTTGCTTCATTTTCAGCGGGATGTTCTTCTAGAATAGGATCTGTCACTACAGCTTCTTCCATGGCTTGCTTCTTGGATTCAGAAACAACTAACTCTCTTACAGCTTTAGATTGGGTTTCCTGCTTATCATGGGCAGGAGGTACTTCTTATTCAAGCACAACAAAAGTACCAACATTCCTTTCCTTTTCAACAACCACCTCTTCTCTTGAAACTTCAAAAGGAACAGCAGTCATTTCTTTCTCAATAGGAGCTACTTCCTCATGAGGTATTTCAACCTCTTCTCTATGAGGTACTCTAGCTGCCACTTCTTCTGCTTATTCCTCTTCTGGATAATCATCCACCACATCTGGTTCCAAACCAGAATCAGTAATTTTTTTAGGCCTTGTAGGATAATCCACAGGATTAAACTTTTCATAAAACTTTTCATTATCTTCAACCCACTACTTCTTCCAGGGGTTCCAGTTTATCTTCATCCTTCTGATGGTAGGCTTGGATAAATAGTACTCAAAATCCACAAGCTTTTCTTCATTTGGTCCAGCTACTCCCTTGGAAACTAACATAGTCGATATCATCCTTGAGTAAAATAGGGAAGTGGATTTGGAAGTGACCTTAATCAATTCACACATGTGGTGAATGATATATTTTCATAGATTTATTATATGGCCATTCTTCATCAGATGAATCATAAATACATCCTAATACTTCAAAATAGAAAAGTCTCCTTTCCTTGTGCTAATCAAATTTTGAAGAAACTTAAACATTAGCCTAGTCTTCCCATGCAATTCAGCCACTATGTCCCTTGTCTTGGTGCCATTTTTAGTTAGAATTTCTAAGGAATTCTCATGGTCAAAGATGTCGGTTGTAGGAGGAGGGTCTCTTTGGTAATCATCACAATTCCGTTCATGAGTAATCCTTAGGCATGAATCCCATAGCCTCGAAGAGAAATCGCATTTTTGACCATTGATCCAACTTGTCACCATAAAACTTTCTCCAGCATCAAAGGAAAACTTTACATACTGATAGAACTGATATACCAACCTTGGGTAAATAAGTCTATCTTGTTTAGAGAACCATTCAATCCATCCTTGTTCTCTTAATACTTTCAGGTCTAAATACTTACTAGAAAAAAGCCAATCATGGCAGATTTCCTTCTCAGTAGAAATAGTATGGCTTACTATGTTAGGATTCTGGGGTCCTTCAGGTGCAAGCTTCGGTGTCCTCTTCTGTTTCTTAGAGCAGCGATTCTCAGATGAGGGTGAAGATGGACACTTCATCCTTAGAATCTATTGAAGATTCGGGTGAGATAGAAGGAGAGAAGGATTACAAGGTTGAGAAGGTTCAGGAGAGAGCTCAGGTGAGGAATTGAGTGAAACCCTTATGTTTTATCATTTGGGAATTTCAAACGTCACAAAAATAAAAATGCGGGAAAGGAAATAGTGGTGAAATAAAAATTACCACGATATGGGTTAAAATAAATGCATAAATAATCTTTACGGTGAGACCGTGAGTATTCGTTACGGTGCGAGGACAAGAGGTCGTCATAGTGAGATAGTTATTGTTCAGTTTAGTCACGGTGAGATAGTGAGTAGACTGTTCAGTCACAGTGAGACAGTGACAGACCGTGAACACAGAGTGTTAACTGTGAGACCGTAAACATGAGATAGTAACCATGAAACTGTGATCATGAAATAGTAAAGTAATTTATAACATAATATTAAATATTAAGTCCAATAAGATATCTATTTATGATTGATCATTTCAAGATCATGTATGATGTATTATAATCTCTCATAATTTAATAGTTTAGTGAATATACCAGCAAGTTGATATTCAGAACCAATGAATTCCAAAGTGATATCACCCTTTTGATAATGATCCATCAAAAGGTAATGTCTTCCATCAATATGTTTTGTCCTAGAATGTGAAACAGGATTTTTTGAAATGTTAATAGCACTTGTGTCGTCACAATTTATTGGTACATGTCTGAATTGATATCCATAGTCTAGTAATGTGTGTTTCTTATTGCACCATGACACTAGTGACTTGACTAAAAGGTGACATGTTCCAGTGGTGCTTTTTCTATCTATCTTACATCCAGAAAAATCAGCATCAGAATAACTAATTAGTTCAAATGATTTTCCTTTTGGATAGAATAGTCCAAGATTGAGTGTATGCTTGAGGTATTTGAAAATTCTCTTTACAGCATTTAAATGAGATTCTTTAGGGTTTTCTTGAAAATGAGCACACATACACACACTAAACATAATATCAGGATAGCTAGAAGTTATGTAGAGTATACTTCCTATCATTCCTCTATAAGTGGTTTGATCAATAGATTTTCCATCTTTATCAAGATCTAACTTACAGGTGGTACTCATGGCAGTGTCACTACTTTTAGTGCTATCCAATCCAAAATGTTTTAAAAGATCTCAAGTGTACTTACTTTGATTCAAAACAATTCCATCATTATTTTGAAAATTTTTAAATCCATGAAAGAATTTTAGTTCACCCATTAAACTCATTTCAAATTCATTTTCCATCATTTTAGAAAAATAAACACATAATGAATTATTTGAAGATCCAAAAATAATATCATCTACATAAATTTTAAAAACTAAAACATCTTTAAAAATGCATTTTATAAAGAGAGTAGGATCGGCTATTCCTTTTGTAAAGCCTTTGGAAATTAGAAAAGTACATAATCTGTCATATCAAGATCTTGGAGCTTGATTTAAACCATATAAAGCTTTTTATAATTTGAAAATGTGATTTGGAAAATTAGGGTTTGTAAATCGAGAGGTTTTTTGAACAAAAACATCCTCAACTATATACCCATTTAAGTATGCACTCTTGACATCCATTTTATATAGTTTAAAATTCAGATGTGCATCATAAGCAAGTATAATTCTAATGGCTTCAAGTCTAGCTACTGGAGAAAAATTCTCCTCATAGTCAATTCCTTATTCTTCACTATATCCTTGTGCAACTAACCTATCCTTGTTTCTAACTATGTTTCCAGCTTCATCTACTTTATTTCTAAACACCCATTTAGTGCCTATGACAAAAGTGTCATTGGGTCTTTCTACTAGTTTCCAAACATTATTTATTTCAAACTGATTAAGTTCTTCTTGCATAGAAATTAACCAATATTCATAGTTAATAGCATCATCAATGTTTTTAGGTTCAAGCTTTGACAACATGGATTGATGTTCAACCTAATTTCTAAGAGAAGCTCTACTTTGTGTCCCTCTATCCAGATTTCCTACAAAAGCATCTAAAGGATGATTCTTTAGAATCCTATTTGATCTAGTAAAGGTAGGACTAGAAAATTCAGGTTCTTCTCTAGGTTCGGGATCATTAGGAGCATATTCTGAAATATTTCCAGAACTGGTTGTCTTTACTGCAGGTTCATTGAATTTTTCATTAAGGTTCAGAATAGACAAATCTTCTTCAAGATTGTCAAGAGATGACTTAGGTTCATGTGGATCAGTTTCATCAAATTTGGTGTGAAGAAATTCTTCCACACACTTGGTTCTTTTATTAAAAACTCTATATGCTTTGCTAGTTATAGAATATCCTAAAAAGATTCCTTAATAACTCTTAGAAGCAAACTTGTCCAGATTATCCATGGTATTAATAATAAAGACTTTTCAACCAAAGACTCTAAATTAGATAAATTTAGATTTCCTATTGTTCCACAGTTCATAAGGGGTATTTTTGAGAATAGGTCTGACTAAGACTCTATTGATGATATAACAAGCTGTATTTATAGTTTCAGCCCAAAAGTAAATAGGTAGGTCATACTCATTGAGCATAGTTCTAGAAATTTCTTAAAGGGATCTATTTCTTCTTTCTACTACACCATTTTGCTGAGGTGTCCTAGGGGCAGAAAAGTTATGACTATCTCCATTGGGTGAGAAATAAGATTAAAAATCTTGATTTTCAAACTCATGGCCATGATCACTTTTCATGGTCTTAATCTTAAGTCCACTAAGGTTTTCTACAGACTTGGAGTATTTAATAAAGTAATAACAAGCTTCACTTTTGTGAGCTAAGAAGTATACCCAAGTATATCTAGAAAAGAAATCTACTAAGACATATAAATAGTTATTCCCATTTAAAATAGAAACTCTAGAAGGTCCAAACAATTCCATGTGAACCAACTCGAGAGGTTGAGAAGTTGACACTTCTTTCTTTGGTTTGAAAGAGATGTTGTGTTGCTTTCTATTTTGACAGGGATTAAAAACTTTTCATTTGGAAACTCATGTTTGGGTAAGTCTCTAACCAAGTTCTTCCTGGTCAGTTTTCTAAGTGAATGTATATTATAGTGTCCTAATATTCTATGTCAAATCCAAGATTCTTTATGAAAATCATTTAAACAAGTAATGTTTTGTTTAGCTAAATAATTCAAATCAACTGCATAAACATTTTTATTTCTCAAAGCAGAAAATACTAAAACATTATTAGAATTAAAAACATTAAAAGAATAATTTACAAACTTTACATTTAATCCATCATAACATAACTGGGAAATACTTAACAGATTATATTTCAGTCCATCAGCAAATAAAACTTTAGAAATTAAAACTGAGTTAGTGTTACCAATTTGTCCTAGGTCGATGATATTTCCTTTAGAATTATCACCAAAGGCGACATGGCCTCCATCAACCTTTATTAAGCTCTTGAAGCAGGAATAATACCCATACATATGCCTTGAACATCTACTATCCAAGTTCCATATCTTCTTATGGGAACTCTTTAAAGAGGTTTCCTACAAAACAGTTTTAAACAGAGAATGATTTTGGTACCCAGATTCTCTTGGGTCCAGATAGGTTAGAAAGAAAAGCTTTAGGTACACAAATTTTTCTTATGGGTCTCATATAATCAATAGATTCAGCAGATTTTGAAATATAAAATCTATTTGATCTATAAAAATGTGAGTAACTAGTTGAAGCATATGAATTTCTAGAACTAGAGCTAGAAAAATTTTGTCCAGATTTAGGAATAAATCTAATTTTGGTAAACTTTCTCTGTCCAGGTTGGTATCCCAAACCAGTAGTATAATTTGGTGATAAATTTTTACCTAGAATTTGAGTTAGAGAGTTCTTTTCATTTGTTAACTTTTCTAATTCCTTTCTAAGTTTTTCATTAGACATTTTCAGTTTAGTATTTTCCTTCAACAGTTGAGCATTCTTTTCCTTTTCAATATCAAAGGCAGATTTAACAGTACTAGAAAAAGCATGTTTTTTCTTAAAAGTTTTGTACTTGTACTTAAGTTAATTACATGTTTCTTCTAGAATATTACAATATTAAAATAGTTCCTCACTAGACATGTTTTTAGATTCTTAATCAGAATCAGAATCAACTCCAGAATAGTATGAATTTAAAGTAGGAGGGTCCAGTGTTACCTCAGAGGTGTTTGTCATAAAACACATGTTTTCTTTATGAGAATCTTCATAATTAGAAGAACAAAAATCACAAGAAGTGTCTTCTGAAGCACTCTAAGTTACTTTCATTGCTTTCTTAAACTTTTTTTCCTTGTAGTCATGTTTCTTCTTGAACTTCAATTTTGGGCAGTCTGCTTTAATGTGACCTTTTCTCTTGCATTCATAGAAGATAACTTCATCACTCTTATCATCTTTCTTACAATATTTATTCCAATGTCCTATGTTGTCATATTTACCTTTGTAGTTTTATTTTCTGAAGAATTCCTTGAATCTTCTGGCTATCTGAGCCATTTCTGCATCACTGTCAGATTCTGAACTTTCACATTTTTGAAATTTCAGTAGGTATGTGAGTTTTCTCCTTGTCCTTGCTCCTTGAGGCAGTAGACTTAAATGCCACTGACTTCCTTTTAGGTTCATCATCTTCTTCCTTATTCACCTTGAGTCTTCCTCATACATCATAAGCTTACCAATTATCTCTTTGATAGGTAGAGAACCAATGTCACATGACTCTCTTATTGAAACAGATGTGCCTCTCCATTGGTCTGGAAGACATCTCAATATTCTCATAATTTGTTCCTTTGCTGGAACAGCATTTCCAAGGGAGATCATAGTGTTGACAATCTCATTAAACCTAATATACATGTCAGAGATAGGTTCATCCGTCTTCATTTTAAAATTATCATATTTAATAGTATAAGTGTTTAATCTTATTTCTTTAACATTGGTTGTTCCTTCATGAGAAACACCCAAGGTATCCCAAATTTCATAAGCAGTTTTACAAGAAGATATTCTATTAAACTCTTCATCTCCAAGATCACAATATAGGGCATTCATTGCTTTATATTTATTATTGTAAGATAATTTAGAAGGTTCATTCCAAGTAGTTCTTTCAGTTTCTGTAATTTTATATTGAGTTTCTATAGCAGTCCAGATATCAAATCCCATAACCGTAAGTGAATTTTCATCTTCAGTTTCCCTTGGGCATAATTTGTACCATTAAGGAAAGGTGGCATGTTGGTAGAAGAGCCTTCTAGTCTATCATCCATAGCTATATTTTAGAAAATAAATTTAAAGAGATAAAATTTAGAATTAACAGAAATTTAAGATCTTTAAAGATGCAACTAAAATCACAGTAGAAAAAACAGAGTATTTTGAAAACTTTGAAAAACAAAAACTACCTTTGATTCCAAATGTTGGTCGGAGTGGACACTTAAGAGGGGGGGTGAATTGAGTTCCAATAAAAATTTCTGTTAAAAATATTTCTATTAAAATTTCTCAAATTGAATAACAAGATAATCTGTAGTGAATTTGTATTAAACTAAAGGTTCAATTAGGTTCCCAAAGATTGATTAGTTCTCATTTAAACTAGTGTGAAGATTAATTAACTTTTTAAGCTAACCTAATACTTTACAAAACATACAAGAACTTTCTAGATTAACTATCAAAGTAACTTTAAAAATAGTTGTGTATTTCAAAGTAACAGCAGTGGAATATAAATTAGATATTGTATATTTTAAACTTAAACTAAAAATGCACAGAAGATATAACCAAGCAGTTCAGTCTCAATATGAGACTTAGTCCTCTCAAATTTATATATAAATTTGTTCCACACCCTGGATCGGGGTTAACGACAGTTTACAAAACTATCCAGGTACTCAAACCTCTACCACAATTATTCGTGGGAAAACAAATCAGCAGTACACAGGCTGTCCGGGTCTCACTTGACCTCTACCACTATCCTCAGTGGGACACATGAAGGTTTAGAAAGTTTGGAATGAGGATTTAGTATCCTCCAGTTTAGCACAGGATACAGTGTGTGTAAAATAAACAGGGTAAACACACTACTAGAAAGTAAATCAAAGAATCACTAATAGTGATTATGAATGAGTTTAGAAAGGATCTAGTGATTGGAAGTGCAGCTCTGGACTCGTTGGATTCATCATAAATGCTTCTGAGTCCTTCTCTAATTTTTCTGTTAAAAAATAGAGTATAATGGTTCAACTTGGTGTCTTTCACAAGTGAAGATGTTCTCTTGATTCTTCGTGTGTTCTTCAGTTGATTTGGATTGCACGCATGAGAGTTCTTTGAATATCTTAAAATTTGTTCTTTAGGTGTGCTTAGGATTGATATTATATTCAGTACAGTGCACTCGTGTTTCTTTCTCCTATATGTATGTTCTTTTTTTTTCTCTACTATAGCTCAATCTTCCTTATATTCCCTGAGCTCCAGCAATAGAATGATTTCCTTTTCATATGTACGAGGTACGGTTTCCTAACAGAACAACAACTATCATTAAATATCATTAATTGCATTAAAAACATCAAATATGACCATTAGAAATATTTAAATAATATTGACAAAAAGGTTAAGAAATGGTGTCATAGTAGTTATGAAAACATTGTCTCCTTCACGGTATGTCTTTCACGGTATGTCCTTCACAGTATGTTTCTCACGGTGTCTTTCTCACGGTGTGTTTCTCACGGTGTGTTTCTCACGGTGTGTCATTCACGGTATGTGCATCATGGTGTCTTGCTCACGGTGTGTCTGGATTAGAGCGTCACGGTGTCTCATTGGTCACGGTGTCTGAGACTTAGGCTTCACGGTGTCTGCTTCAGTGTTTCTGTTCACGGTGTCTGTTTCTTGCTCACAGTGTCTGACTTATTGTGTCATGCTTCACAGTGTCTTGTACTTATACAAATAAGTATATTTAGACTTAAATAGTAATATGCCTAAAATGGATTGAGCTTAACCATTATAAAGTATAAGATAACTTGAAACATAAATACACATGAGTAATAAGATATGTGAGATTTGAGATCAGTAATAAGATTTGTAAACAGTAAGGATATTTGTAAGCAGTAAGGTGATTTGGGATTAATATTAAGATTGGTGAATCATAATGAGATTTTTGATCATTAAAAAATGAGTAATACATGAGGAGTCCAGCATTTATAATTTACTTTCTAAATTCTAAAATGGAAACTTTAACTTTAAAAATGTTATGTTATGAACAAATTAATTTCCTTTGCAAAAATAAGTAATAAAAAATTTGGTCAACACTCTTGGGGTAAAATGACATAAATATTATCCAAGTTCCCAATACTATGGGAAAATACCATAGTAATTCTAATGGTTTTTCATTTACCACTACCTAGGTTCCTAATTCCTTTATTTGAAAATCAATAAACAAATCCTCCACTTTTTTTATAAATACCCACCCATTTATCAATTTCCATTCACTACAAATTAGTCCTCCATGAATATATGATATTTTTACCTCCCAATTATTCCTCATAATGTGTCCTCAATCCCCCAATATTCAAACCTTTGAGTTTTAGGAGTTACTCTTCAAGGTAAGGAAAATCTAAAATTCTCTTTTCTTTAAAATTCCCTATTATGTGAAATGTATATCAAATTTCATAACTATGTTCTTCTTTAAATTTTTTTATATTCCATTAATATATTAATATTTTTTTATGAATGGGATACCCTTGTCCCCTCCCTTTTTACCCTTTTCTAAAACCAAATTTTATACTTGTTATGCTTCCGATTTTACTTCTCAAAAATTCTCTTATATCCTCAAAAAAATTATCTTTTATTTTCTTTTTTGTGAATACCGAACCACCCTATTTTATTGGTGTATTCACCAATATTTTTAAATAATTTATTTGATTCTGGTTTTGATATTCATAAAACCTGCATTCCCTTTCCATAGGTTAAAAATGAAATAATGATTATGTTCTTTAATAACTTTTTGAAACATCATGATTTTGATATAAAATGCATTTCTTTTATTCTACATGAATTAATTATGAAATTTATTATTATGATATATATGGATCAAATTAATTAATACATATGAAGTGTGTTCCCTGATAGAACTTTAATTCATTGGATAAAGAATTTAATCTCTATATATAACATGTTTTATGATACCTTGGTGAATAACATTAGTAATTTTATGACACCTCAATGACAAACCATGGTTATATGATTATGAATATATCATTTAAATTTTGTAAACACATTTCCTAGTTATTGTTCATATTCTTTTTGTATTATATACCTCTTTCTCATGACTTTATTATATTCTTCATGTTCTTATCGATAATTCTCATGATCACATATAAATTTTTTCCTCATTTTCCCTTACTAGGCCTTATTCTCATCCTTTCCTTTAATACATGTCCCCAGGTTGTGAGATGCAGTAATTTTACTTAGGATGAACCAATATATAATCCATTAATTTGGGTTAGAATAATTTTTTAGTTTTTAGTGTATTATATACTATATTTCTAAGAAAATAAAATCTAAAAGATCCACTATTTTTATAATGTAATGTAAATTTATGTAATAAAAATGTGGGATTTCATAGTTGGTATCAAAGGATGGTTTAGTTATTTTTATAAAATAGGATTTTAAAAAATTATCAAGAACCTTAGGGACAAGTTAAAATTTAGGAAAAAATTGTAGTATTTTTCTAAAGTATTAATTAAGTGTTTTATAAACAAAGAAATCCTTGTATGGATAAAAACAAGTGAAAAAGGTTTTGGAATAGATGTACATAGGGGTAAAAATATAGAAAATGTGCATCAATCCCGACTTGGCGTAATCGGGTACATGAAAATGGACCTTACTACACACCTTTTGTGACTCTCTTGGGGTATATTTTTTATTAATCACAAGATTTTTATGGACCATTGTGGAGTATTTATAGAAAATCTAATTGGTCCTTGGGTCCTGAAAGGCTTTCGGGCCACAAAAGGCCTTCGGGCCAATTTATTATCAAGGACTTAGGGCCACCTTAAGGCCTTAGGGCCACCCCAAGGCCTTCGGGCCACATGAATGCAGGCCCCAAACACACCAAAAAAAAAGATGCAGCCCTAGAAGAGGATTCAGAGCAGGTGCACTCACCAGAGAATAGCCAAGTGGATTATCAGAATGAGAGGGTATGTCTATGCCATCGGTACCAACCTGTTCTTTCATGGGAAGCCTAGCCAGACGGTCATGCAAAGGTGGAGAGCTACTATTATGATGCAGATGCTGGGGAGGGGCAGTTCCTTGTAGATAGTCTGGTTGAATTCCCTAAGACCTTTGGGTCATGTAATATCCTAATCCTATGGGCCATGTAATATCTAAGCCTACGAGCCTTTTAAAGGTTCCCCCTCATCCCTTGAAAGGGGGGTTATCAAAAATCAATAAAAATGATGGCATTTGGGCCATTCAGGCAGGTGTACCGCATAGAGGGAGAAGCTAATTAGTGGTGTAAAGTAATTAAAAACACAAATCTAAGAAGGGAGATTTATTATAGAGAGTGGAAAAATGTTTAGGGGAACCTTTTTCAAAAAATATTTTCCCTGTTTGCTGTGAATGAAAATGGATTATGAATTCCTAGAGCTGAAGTAGAAGGAAAATGAATCAGTGGGAATATATGAGATGAACATTACATGGCTTTCTCACTACACCTCTATCGTTTTAATGGATTTTAATGCAAAGGTTGATATATTCTTTAGTGGAATAAGACCCCATATATAGAAGGATCTAGTCAATCAAAACTATGAAAGTTATGAGGATTTGGTGTGAAGTGCTATGAAGGTTGAGTTGGAGTTCGGAGATATGTAGTGGTCCCATAGATCAAATGAAAAGAATAGATCAATGGATTCAAGATTAGGTAGTAAATTTGATCATGGAAGAGGAGCAAAGCAAGTGAAACTTTCCATATGAAACAAATTTGGGAATAATCATTTGGGGAACAACTTGATTGAGAGAGGGAAATATTACAAGTGGAGAAGATATTTCCATATTTCTAGGAACTGTCATAGTGAGGTGATTTCTAAAATTCTCAAAACTAATGAAAAAAATATAGTGCAGGCCCAGACTGAAGTACAATGCTTCATGTGTGGACAGCTTGGCCACTTTTCAAATCACTATCTAAATCCAATGTTAATGGAGGGGAATCACCATCAACCTCAGCATATGCCAAGGGAGTGAGTTTGATATTTTTTATCATGGTAGTTGAAGTTGCAGCTTCAAATTATGTGGTGGAAGGTACTCTCATTATTCTTTAAAAGCTATCAAGTACATTGTTTGATTCTGGTTCTATATATTCCTTTATTTTCTCTAAGTTTGTAGAAAATATTGAATCAACTCCTCAGCTACAATAAGTAGAGTTAACTATTAAGACTTCTAGAGGGATTATCCAAGCATCAACAATGTATAGAAACTCTATTATTCACTTTGGTGAGCACAATCTCATCGCAAATAGTGTAGTCATTCCTATTCTGGAATTTTAAATTATACTAGGAATGGACTTGATATCAAAGTATAATGCTAAGATCAACTTCCCAATAATGAATTCTCAGTAGTATTCAATGGAAAACCTATAGTTTTTTTTCAATAGAGAGATATCTTGACCTGGTCATTATTTAAAAGCACCTTATTTAGCCTTATATATGAAAATGATCAATGAATATGAAGAAGTAAATTAAATTATATGAATAAAAAATGTCCTCAATGTTCATGGATACTTTGACATATTTCTTAAGGAGTTGTATGGACCTCCCTCAGAAAGAGAGGTAGAGTTATCCATTGAACTCATGCCTGGATCCAAGCCGATAGAAAATACCCTATATAGAATGGAAAATGTGGATTTGGAGGAATTAAAGAACCAAATTCAAAATATTTTGGAGAAGGGGTTTGTCTGACCAAGTGTCACTCCTTGGGGAACACATGTTCTCTTTGTGAAGAATAATAATGGTTCAATTTGGATATGAATTGATTATAGAGAACATAACAGTATTGAAGTGGAAAAAAGGTACACTCTTCCAAGGAATGATGATTTATTTGACTATCTACGTGGAGCTCAATTATTCACCAAGATAGATCTTTGATTGGTTATCATGAATTGAGGGAAAAGAAATAAGATATTCCAAAGACTGCCTTAGGATAATGGTATTAACATTATGAGTTTATTGTTATACTTTTCGTCTTGACTATTTTTATAGATTTTATTAATAGAATCTTTAAGGACTACCTTGATAACTTTTTGATAATTTTTATTGATGATATTTTAATATATTCCAAAATTCACAAATAGCATGATGTAATCTAAGGGTTATATTGAAAACTCTAAGGAATGAGAGGATATTTGGGAAGTTCATCAAATGTGAATTTTTGTTACAAAAAGTTTCTTTTATAGGGAACATTGTAACCAATAAAAAAATCTTAGTTGACCATGCCAAGAAAATGTTTGAGGAGGAGTAACCTCATCCTAAAATTGTAAATGAGAAGTGTAGTTTCCATGGTTTAATAGGATATTATAGGAGGTTTGTGAAAAAATATTCATTACCTTCTAATCAACTAACCATGTTAACTCGTAAGGGGTCAAGTTCATCTGGAAAAAGTATTTTGAATAAAGTTTTCAAGATTTGAATAATATATTGGTTACTGCATCCAAGTTAATTCTACCCCCTATCAGAGAAGGATTAATTATTTTTAGCTATACATATCTCAAAGAGATTGGGTGAGTCCTCATGAAAAATGAAAAGGTGAATACTTGTGCATCTTAATAATTAAAGCCTCTTGATGGAATTATCTAATGAATGATCTAGAGCTAGTTGCAGTTGTTTTTTCCTTGAAGAGATGGATGTAATACCTTTTTGGGGATAAATGTGATATATACATAGACCACGAAAGTTTGAATTATATTTTCACACAAAATAAATTTAAGATTAGATAGAGGATATGGTTTAAAATTCTTAAATACTATGATTGTTCAATTAATTATCACCCTGAAAGAGAAAATAAATTTGTTGATGCTTTAAGTAGGAAAGACCTTGTAGTTACCGTAAAGATGAGGATTCAAGAAGATCTTTTCATCAAAGACCTAGTAAAACTAGAAATGATAATCATAAAGGAAGGGAAAAAATCAACCCTATCCCAAATGATTTCTCAACCATAATTACTAGATAATATCAATAAATATCAAAAAGAAGATCCTTTGTTTCATAATAAGATAGAGTTTTTGAAGAATGAGAAGTTTCCTAAGTTCAACATTGATCAAGAAGGTGTACTATAATTTCATACAAGGCTATGTTTTCCATCTATTCTAAAAATAAAGAAGTATTTGATGGATTAAAATCAAAGATCTACTTTCTCTATACATCCTGGAATCACTAAAATGTATAGGGAACTTCGTCATTATTTTTTGGATAACATGAAATGGGATATTTCTGACTACAGTGGAAGGTGCTTGGCGTATAAACAAGTGAAGGCAGAGTGAAAACTTTCTAAAGGGTTATTTCAAACACTACCAATACCAGCATGGAAGTGGGATAATGTCACTATAGACTTTTTCACTGGTCTCCCAAGAGCATCCAAAAGAAAAAACGTGATATGGGTTATAATGGTTTGTCTCCCCAAGACTACCCTTTTTATCTCTATTCAAGAAGACTTCTCTCTGTACTAACTTGTCGATATTTATATTATGGAAGTGGTGAGGTTTCATTGAGTTCTACTTTCTATCAATTATGATTGTGATCCAAGTTTCACACCAAAATTATGGAGAATTATTCAACATGCTTGGAATACTAAATTGAATTTTAGTATGTCATATCACCCACAAACTAATCCCCAATCTAAAAGGACTATTCATAAACATGAGGACTTGTTGCGAACATGCTCAATGGAATTTAAAGGTAGATGGGATCAACATATCCCATTATTTGATCTCTCATACAAAAAAAATCTATTAGAGTATTCAAATGGAACTCTATGAACCTTTATCTGGAAAGAGATGTAGAACTCCTACGTGTTTGGATGAAGCTAGTGAGAGTGATCTTCTTGGAACTGATCTTGTAAAAGAGAGGATAAAAGGGTTCATTCTATCCAACAACAAATAATGGATACTCATAGTTGGGAGAAGAGCTATCTTGACAACCATCAAAGGTAATTGGAGTTTGATGTTAGTGAAAAATATTTCCTTTCAATTTCACCTTTGAAGAGATTCATGCAGTTTGGGAAGAAATAGAAGCTTATCCATAGGTACATTTTCTCCTATGAAATACTTGATCACTTAGGAGCAGTGGAATATCAACTTCCACTTCATCCAAAACTATCTCAAGTGTATGATGTTTTCTATATATCTATCTGTTAGAGTTGGTGGCCTAAAACCAACTAATTTGTACTTTATTCATTAATAAATAACTTATCACATCTTTATTGTTATTCTACCTAACAATTCATGTGATAATGTCCTAAGGATAGATTTTTCATTAAAGGTTTATAGCAGATACCTGCTATGATGAGAACCTGTAAGTTCCATAACATTGTTCTTGAATATATGTACTATAGACGGATGATGATATTTTAGGGACATAAATAATACAAGCCATTAGGGGTGAGAACTCATAAAATTTTGAGGCACCTTTTCATGGTGTTCTCCCTTGGTAATATCTAGGAGGATATTATGAGAATCAGACCCACCAGTAGGAAATCCAAATTTCTTAGTGTCATTGGATATTCCTATCTGCAGATGTGTTTATTTTCCCTTATACTTTAAGATTATTATTATTGGGTATTACTACTTTTTCACTTATATGTATTGATAAAAACTTTGATGACACACTATTCGCATTGAGGTAGGATATGTTGGGTACATCACGAGTAATATTACATTAATAGATAATGCAAGAAAGGATTTTCCCTTCTCTTCCATAAGGAAAGTAGATATCTCAAGCCCTTTGATGGAATTGACATACCCTAAATAAATCCATGGCCTTGGTGAGGAATGGGAAAGTTCAATTCTGGAAAATCAAAGTAAGAATAATCGATCACATGGGTTGATGGCACTAGCATGCAACCCACTTGATTCGAGATATTGAGACAAAGGGATTACATTACACAGTAAGCGTTCATATGAGGTGACATGTCATTGTGGCATTAACTTCTTTCTCTATGGGTTCCTGGTCGTGTTTCTAGATACTAAACTTGGACATTAGGCAGGCTCCTCTTAATGCCACTGAGAAAGAGACCTCGAGGGTTACACACTAAGTGTTTCTAAGTATCTTAGTTAAATATTAATTTAAAATGTTGAATAAATATTATTCCCGGTTGTGGTTTAATAATTATTCAAGGATGTCTAATAACATTTATTTCGACACTAGTTAATCCAGAGAATATATTTTGAGCAAAATAATATATTTATTACTGAGTAATGTAGTGATATTTATTTGAGAAATAAATATCCATTATTCAAGGTCTAATAAATGTGGTGGAGGAAATAAAGAAAAATGGAAAAACAAAAGTACACATCATGTATATTAATATACACGACGTCTAGTTTTTATGAGGATTTATGATAAATAATATTATTTATTTAATTAAATAATATTAGGTGTAATTCATTGGGCGCATTTCAAGCAATAATAATAGTCAATTGTTATTATTAGACATGGGGTATTACTAATAATTAAATGAAATGAATAAATGTTTTCGGGTAATTAATTCATTTTTTTTCTAAGAAATTAAAATCATCATTATATAATTCTAATTAGCCTAGCCATTTTTTGGGGTTGTACACAAAGGATATAGAGAAATCTCTTAAGCCAATAGAGAGTTTCTTTTCTTCCCAGAATACTCTCAAGCTAGGAGAGAGATCCTCCTCCAACGGATCAAGGTGATCGAAGGTGAACATCACAAGCAAAGGCTCTTCCGCATGAGAACCTAGAGATCCCTTCAGCAACGTCCAGATATACGTGGAGCACATGTGGATCACCTCTAGGGGAATCCTACACTTGGATTCTACAACTCAATGAGGGATCACATCGGAATGTGACCAGAAACATCAATGGAGAAAGAATTCCATCAAGGTAATTCTTGTCTTTTAATTAAATTAATTATAACCAACATATGATGATCCTCTCTATGGTTCTGGGACTCCTCTATTTTCTTTCATTATTCATTCTATTCCGAAGATCTAGCATTTTATTACCGTGATGGATCTCATATTAAACATCATTAACAGAAAAAATTAAATATTGGGTATACCCACCAATGTGCTTCCGCTGCACCTGGAACCTACAAGTGGTATCATAGCAGTCATATTAATGATTATAATTATTTAGTCTTTTGTTGATGATTTTTGAATTTAATAATTCAGCTATTTCAATTAAAGTTAATCATTTTGAAAATCTGAATCTCAAGATCTATTCCTCCTCTTTCATTTCTCGTTCACCTTACAGAAATGATTTTTTCTTTTAATTTTGATTAAAATAAAACAGAGGATCTCATCCAGAGGTTCCAAAGCTTCCTAGTCGTACAACACCAGAATATACAGCGTTTATTCGGTTGTACATGTCATGTAGTATAGGTTCCATGAACCAGGATGATCTATGAACCAGTCCATGTCATTGTATCCTATCTAAGCCTTTAATACTCCATGTGTTGACTAGGAACATGTGGCACATGATTTCTGAATTACATGTCGTGTTTCCCATTGAACACGGTGTGTAGTCCATTCAGGTTAGGGTTGGACCATGTACCCCGTACACGGATCACCGGATGGAAACCATGTTACGCGGATAATACACGGAATGTGTCTGATTCATGCTCAAATTTACCCAAGAGATAAAGGTATAATGGTCCTTGTAGTCTATCTTGAGTTGTCAAATCCATTGAGACCTAAGACGATACCTAACATACACAACCTATGAGATGAATTATTGGATATGAAGTGTCCAACTTGGTTTTAATTTTAGATGGTTTTAAAGAAAACTAAGAAACCTAACTGAATTCAATTCACTAAAAATGGGTTGACCTTAAGATTATGCTCAGGGTGGATTGAATGAATTTTACTTCTTTAGACAATTTTGGTTTTATTAATTCTTGATGAATCCATTCTATAAAATAACATTAACTTTATCATTTTCTGGTTTGATGCTAACTAAACTCAATTACTAATCCTCTACACACATAGATAACCAAATTCATGATCTCTCCAAGGTATATGGTCATTATATTACTTGGGTTTAGCTTCCTCAAACACAGTGAAGATGAAGATTGGAAATAACTGAAGAATGGAAGTCTTAAATTAGTTATCCAATTAACAACAATTCATTAACAAAATAACATTCAATCCAGCTTTTTCATCTTCCTACGATCAACCCATTAAAGGGTTATCCCTCTATTGATGGTATACTCACAATGGTGGGTGAAATATGGCTTACAAGAATTGGATTGAAGAAATTAAAACCGTGGAAATAACAAGCACTCCTCAATGTGTGTGAATGAAATTCACACCTATGTGAGAACTAATTATCCACAACAAAAAGATATCATTTTACTTTGTGATTATATAGTTTTAGTGAAATTAATAGAAATAATAGAAGAGAAATATTTTTATTAAGAACCTAGAAATACAAAAAAATAAACTTACATGGAAATTGAAAACATCACAAAGGAACTTTGGCATAATAACATTACATCAAAAACAAGATATCCACTCCCCCTCACCACCACCACCTTAAGTAGGAAATTGGGAAGCCTTAGGTTGAGCCTCAATCATTGTATGCCCAATTATTAAATTAATTTAGGCCTTATGGTGGTGGAAGGTAGTGGAGAAATTGACTCCGTCCTTGACTTTTTATCCTCTTTATCTCCGCTAGGAAGATTGTCCTGTATGGGAAAGAATATCACCAAATCTCTATATTCCATAAAAGAGTCTTTTGTGTCCACGGATGTCTTCTAGAAGTCTGTAAAATGTGGGCCCATTTGGGGTTTTGGATCAGGGGTTATGACCGATTTAGTGGGCTAACATTCTGGGCCATAGATTCTGGCCTAGATTTTGATATTATATTTGGGTCACCTTAATAACCACAATGGAAGCCAAATTAGCATTGGCTCCTAAATCATGATTTTTTATTGTATATTTTTTCTATCGTACCAAGAAATGTGGACTTAACTGGTCCTATATTGTGGTCCCCACATTCTAATCAGTGGGATGGTGTCCAATCTGCCTTCTTTAGAATTATTTCTTTTGATATCCAAATATCCCCATCATCCTTTATGAATCCTCCATTGATCCATGAATGAAAAATGTTCATATTAAAGTTTAGATATATTTACCAAAATATGAAATTAAAATATGGATAATAAAATTCCTTAAAATCAGATGAATCATTGGGCCTAAATTGGTGTACATTAGGCATGAAGTGCACAAATGATGAGAATGGATGTTCAAAATTAAAATCCACTAACTCGGGCCCATAAGATCAAAAATGAAAATTTAATACCATTAAAATGTAATTGACATATGTGTTTTTATTGTTTAATCCCCCCCCCCCAACTTGAGATTTTCTAGTCCCGAGAAAATAATTCAAAGATTATATTTGAATTCTTTTTTCCAAACACATTATAACAAACAATGCTCACAATGTAAACTACAGACAAATATATCTTTATAAACTATAAAAATAATTTAAAACCAGATAAATTTAAAATCATATCCCAATAAAAATCCCATTCCTTTGATAAAATCCATCATCATACTTCATCCAACTCAATTAGGTGAAATGATGTGTTGTGAATCACAACAAATATGGGGGTTTATTTTCATTCATGGGGGAAATCATGGAAGTGCTAGCTGGAATTAGATTTAATCCTAATATGAGTATTTATCATTTTTTTATTTTATTTTTATTTTTTATTTTTTGAAATGTTTCCATAGTAATTGAGATTGCATTTAATCACATTAACCCATGTAGGAAGACTTTGCCGATGACTCCCAAGCTCAAAGGACTTAGGGCACCAAGTGAGCCCACATAATTAGATATCATCTCAAGTTAATTTATTAAAAAACAAATCCATATTACCATAAATAAAGATAAAGTGAAAAACTATGGGCTAGAAAACTCTGGAGTCACGATCCCCAAGTGTTGAAAGCATCTCATTTTATCAATCCATTGCTCTACATGCAAATTTTTATTTTATTTCTTTTGAATACTCATATTATTCATAAAAAATAAAACCATCCTATTCTATTTATTATGGTACTCCAATAATTCAAATTAGTACCCCACATCCTAGAGGGCGTGCATTGTAGCATTTTTATTTAATAGATGAAAATAAAAATGATGAAAATTCTCATTGGACAACCAAACTTCCAAAATCAATGCTTGTAAACTTAATCAAGAATTAAATTAAGAGTCAATGAAATAAAAATTATTTACTATGTAGTTTTAATGTGAGAAATAATGTTATTATATTAATGATAAAGAAATTTTACTTCATTTTTCATTGTTTTTTTAACAAAAATTTTTCCCACACCCCCCAACTTATAATGAAACTATCCTTAGTTTCTTAAAAAGAAAAGAGAGGAAAAAGTCTGTGTGGGTAATGGGTTGGAAAGGGCGTGGAACAAATTCACCTGGTGGATTTATAATGATGATTTTGGTGCTCCCATATCACACTTTGTTCTCATGGGAGCTGTAGGCACCTCCTTGATTGAATAAGTATCACCAAAAATAGTCCTTGAACTATACAAACAAGAACAAACCAGAAAAAATAAACAACACAAAAATTTATTTTATACCAAGTCTCATCATTTTTATGGTTTTCCTTTTTGTTAAATCAAACTGATGATACATAGTATTCTTTCTAATTTCTGGGTAAGGTAGTACTCAGGGATCACACTGCATGACACGGATGAATATGGTGCTCCCCTTTCATACCCATCCATACTCATAAGAGAAGAACAGGTCAACAGTCTGAGGTAGAATAAAATTATATCAAAATGATCTAATAATCCAATTTGAAATATAAATTTTATTAAAACAAAAAAATGATTGGAAACTTGAAAACCACGGGTTTCCTCCCATGCAGTGCTTTGTTTCACATCATTAGCTTGACTTGGACCCCTAATTAATTAATTATTTTCATCATCTAAGGTAGGTTCGCACAATTATTCATCAACTTCATGTTTTTATAAAGTTTCTTTGAATGGTTTGACTCTATGACCATTAACTTTAAATGTTTTACCATTAGTGGGATCTTGAATTTCAACAGCCCCATAGGGGTACACCTTATGCATTATGTATGGACCTGACCATCTAGACCTCAATTTTCCCGGGTGTAAGTGAATTTTAGAATTATACAAAAGAACATGGTTTCTCAGTTCAATGTGTTTGGTTTTAAGGTTTTGAGATTGGTAGGCTTGTACATTTTCTTTATTGATCCTTGAATTTTCATAATCCTGCATCCTATGTTCTTCATGTTTATTTAGATCTAATTTCATTTTTTCTTCATCCAATGAAAGGTCATAATTCATTTTCTTAATTGACCAAAAGGACTTATGTTCAATATTCATGGGAAAATTGCATGCTTTACCATAAACCAAACTATATGGGGACATTCCTAAAATGGGTTTAAAGGCAGTTTTATGGGCCCAAACAGAATCTGAGAGTTTTCTTGGCCAATATTTCCTATATGGATTAACAGTTTTCTCAAGAATTTGTTTAATTTCTCGATTGGCTAGCTCATTTGACCATTTATTTGTGGGTGGTAAGCAGTGGAAATTTTTTGAGAAATTCCATACTTATCCATGAGTTATTAGAATGGACGATTGAAAAAATGAGTTCCACGATCACTAATGGTATCCCTAGTAATTCCAAATCTAGAGAAGATGTTTTCTTTTAGGAATTTAATCATAGTTTGATGATCATTGGATTTTGTGGGAATGGCCTCAACCCATTTTGAGACATAATAAATATCTAAAAGAATGTAAAGATATCCCATAGATTTTGGGAAGGGTCCCATGAAATCAATTCCCCAACAGTCAAATATTTCAACCACTAAAATGGGAGTGAGTGGCATTTGATTCCTTTTTGTGATGGACCCCACTTGTTGATACTTAATATATCTTTGACAAAAAGTGTAGGAATCCCTTGAGTGGTTTGATGCATGTCACAAGTTATTTAGCCAGTTTTTAGCTCAATCCTTCAATGAAAAAGGAAAGAGCTTCATCTTAGCTGATTCTAGTTGATATGGGGGACACATAGTTTCTACAATGTCAATGAACTCCTTAACAAGAAGGTAGGGCATCTCAGACTCCATCCCATGAAAGGTTGGAAGGTGGTTTAGTATATGGAGTTTAAAGATGTAATTGGTATCTACTAGGGAATAGTGTCTAATTCCCAAGGGGGCATTGTTCCAATCTGGAGTGAGGTATTCATTCATGGTTTGATCGATTATATTCCCTAGGTTTGGAGTTTCTTGGTTTTGGTTTCCCATTTGATTTCCCCTAGGATTTACAATTTTATTTCTTGTAAGACCCTCCATTATAATTGATTCAATTTTTGATTCTATAGTATCAATAATATTTGGATATAATGGAAACAATCCCCTAGTTTTACTTGACACCCCTATCCTAGGACTTTCCACCATAACTAGTCTTTTTGAATTATTGTGGGTGTAGGCGGACATGCGCCAAAAGAAAAAAAAGCGAGAAAGGGACAAGATAAGAGATCTTGGGTGAGAATGGAATAATATGGGTGAGGAAAGAAGGTTTTGGTCTAAGTTACTTACTTGGTCCTCAGAAATGGCTCCAAATTTTGATTCACACTCAAATTTACCCAAGAGATAAAGGTAGAATGATCCTTGTAGTCTAGCTTGGGTTGTCGAATCCACTGAGACCTAAGGAGATACCTAAGATACACAACCTATGAGATCAATTTTTGGCTATGAAGTGGACAACTTGGTTTTTATTTTTAATGGTTTTAAAGAACACTAAGAAACCTAAGTGAATTAAATTCACTAAAAATGGGTCGATCTTGGGATTATGCTTGGGGTGGACTGAATGAATTTTACTTCTTTAAAAAATTTTGGTTTTATTAATTATTGATGAATCCATTCTTCAAAATAACCCTACGTTCATCGCCAAATATCCACATCATCATTTATGAATACTCCATTGATCTCTAAATGAAAAATGTTCATATTGACGTGTAAATACATTTACCAAAATATCAAATTAAAATATGGATAATTATATTCTTTAAAATTAGATGAATCATTTTGCCTAAATTGGTGTGCATTAGGAATGAAGTGCACAAATTATGAGAATAGATGTTCAAAATTAAAATACACTAACCCAGGCCCATAAGATCAAAAATGAACATTTAATATCATTAAAATGTAATTACCATATGTGTTTTTTGGATAATCAGCCTCCCACTAAACACATTGTGTACTCCGAAGATTTCCAAAGTACATTTACATGCCATGTCCTTGAGAATGTACTTTGGATGAATGGTGAATAAAATTACACGTCGTGTACTCATCCATATTACTAATATTCATTAAATTTTATTATTATAATATAAAAACCCTTGAGACATGTACCATAGTGTAGGCGTAAAGCTAAGGCCCAACACATGATAGGTGTTATATATATATGTGTTTAATTTAATATCTTTATAATGTTCGTTTCTACTCATTGGGTAGTTATGAATGGGAATTCACTGGGTTTCCTCCAAGGTACAAGTTACATAAAAAGATAATTTTAAATGAATTTATTTGTTTAAAATTATAATGGGTGAGAATCTCAAGGAAATTCAGAAAAGGTTTTAAGATAAAAATATTGATTAATTAAATATAATTAATTGATTCAAGCATGAATTATCTTAAACAAGAACGATTAAATAATTCAATACTGGAAATTTAGGCTATAGCCACGGTTTCTGTAACACACGAGATTTTTATGAGTAATATTTTGTTTTTATATATCATCAAAGGAATCTTTCACTACATACTAGCTTGGCTTACTTTACACGCAATCGCGACCTTCCTCGATAGCTTGCGTCGTACGCAATACCGAGTTTCACTAAACAACGATATGCTATTAAAATATTATTAAAACTAGCCATTATGAATAGTAATAACCACTTTCTGAAATTTTATAAATTTTATTTTTTAAAATGGACTTCATTTTTGGATTCGGAATACCGAAATTAGCCTAGGGTGAAATTTTGGTATTTTTCTGAAAACTTTCAATTTTTGATGAATAGTGAAACCACTAAGTGGTAGGTTAAAAACTGAATTTTGCATAAAACTTAGTTTTACCGCTTCTGTGAATAGAATTTCAAAAATCTGACAGACACGGTTGATATCAGTAAGTAAAATGTGGTTCAATGAGATAAAAATAATTTTTTGGTGAATAGTAACTTTTTACTTTTTTTACCGCGGTTAATAGTAAATAAGGGTAAATATGATATTACTATTACCCTAACACATGTCATAATTCTATTGGATAAGTGTAATTCGACCAAAAACAACCTTATGAATAAAATAAGACCATTTAGGCCCACTTGGGTTAGATTAGGACATTTATTATTAATTTATTTAAAGAAGGGTTAAAATAGTTAAAATCAAAGTTTAATAAGTAAATCATTTTTAATATGGGGTTATACATAAGATAAATTAGACTATAAATATTAATTAGAAAGCTAAAAAGATTTCCTAGATAATGGTAATTTATTTATAATTTTTATACATTAAATAATTTAATTTATTTATGACACAATTATGATGCAGTAATTATCTTATTTATGAAATATTGACATAATTGATGTTATAAACACCCAAATAAATGTAATTTGAGACTTTTTATGAATTACACTAATTTTCTAGGTTACTATGAAATATTAGTGTTGATTTCGTCAACTTCGTTTGAACATATAATTCTGTTATGACTTTCACAAAAATCATATATCAAATAGTGTCAAAATAGACACAAAATAGTTTTTAAATAAAATATTATATTATTAATTGTTATTTTATTCCTAAAAATCTAAGGTTCGGCAAAATGACTTGGATAAGGATATATATATTAATAATAAATAATTTGGGGTTCGTTTGGTATGTTATAGTAAGTTTATTAACCATATAGTGAAAGAAAACAAAAAGACACGGTAAAAGTTAAATTATTTAACTTAGAGTTAAATCTAATTGATAAGGTTAAAATAATACCCTAAACTTGTCTAAATCCTATTGGTTGATAGGATTTCGACCCTTCCCTATTTTATCTTCGAAATAAGACCCTTTAGAACCATTATAAACTGATTTTGACTTTAATATAAAATAATATTTTGAGATATTTCTAAGGTGCCCCTCTCCTCCCTTATAAAAGAGCACCTCCTCCCCCTCCTCCTCACACCAATTTGAGCACTCAATCTCGGCCAACCCCTGCCATTTTCTCCTCTACACTTCCCTAGAATAATCCTAGTGGTCCTGGGCTTCTTCAAAGACCAATCATAGTTCCCTAAGTGGAGGATTCAAGGAAGCGTTCTAAAGAAGAGGTAATATCCATTACCGATCTTTTCAATTTCATTCTTCTTCAACTTCTTCTTCTTTAGTTGTTTCATGATAAAGTAATAACATAAGTATTACTTACATATTTATATGTTATTATAAATATGAAACAACCCTAATTCACCTTCTATCCATCCTACGGAAAAATGAAATCACCGCGCGTGCGTACGTACGGAATACCGTCTCCACGCCGTGGTGTAATCTATTTTACACCATCACCTTACAAGGATGGGTATAATGGTGTAATGAGTAACTATTTATGATTATTATAAAGTAATATTGATACTGAAATAATATATATATACTCCAATACAATTCCACGATCATAGGAACGATATCATCACTCGTGCGTACGTACGGAATACCGTCTCCACGATGTGATGCGACTCGTTCTACATGATCATCATTACATAGTAATTATATAAATGAATTGAATGAATAAATATGATATATGTTACACTAATACCATTCTGGATATAAGGTATCTATAACCTTAAAAGAAGAATAAGAATTTATTTGGCAAAACACGCATAAGAACAAAAGGCAATAAAGACCCGAGTAACAAGTAATAATGAAATATTACTAACAAGAAGCTAAGAATATGAACATATATGATATAATATCAATATTTATGATTCTGGAATAAGTCAATAACATTATTTAAACCATTATACAGGAGCTTTGGACACGTACAAAGCAAATCGGACCTAAGGTAAGGGAAATATCACAATCTAACTTTTATCTGAGATTGTTTTTACTTTGGTAATTACTGGGGTGTATTTTATTATTCACATACATGTTCCCTCAATATGTAATATTGTTTCTATCCACTTACAATAGTTTAAATCCAATTTTACCCTTCGGTGAGTTTTTAGTAAAGAATATGAAAGGAATCGTTTGTCGTTTTTTTCGTACGAAGTACTTTTTTGACTTTTCCGACAAAAGTACGAAGAATGTTTTTTTTAACTTATATGGCATGAATGGATTTTTAAAACATTATTTCCATGAAGCTTCCTTTAAAAGTTTTAAAGTTTATTTTTAATCAACTTCTTTTAGTTTAAAGTTGTGTGACATGTTAAGAAAGGAAAAAAATGTTTTTGAAGAAGAAAGGATATTTTCCTCAAGAATGGAGTTCAAGTGTTTTATCAAAATTATTTTCCATCTAAGATAATAAAGGGTTCTGTTTTTATCCCTATTATTACATTGATTTGATTATGTTTTGAGAAAATTATTTTTATGAAGTCATTTACCTTATATGATTTGTTTTATGATGTCATGATGTTTCAAGAATTCCATTTTTGTTACATGTGTTATGCGATGATGTATGATTTATGATTATGTGGAACACATAAGAAAGGATTCATTATAAGATGGGTGGGACCTATATCTCCCTCCAATGCATTGGGTAAAGATTTATATCTCATGAGATAGACATGGCTGGAACGGAAGGTTATTTCGGTTCAGTGATACAGGACTGAAACGAGGAGTGAACTCGGTTCAGAAATGGACTTTGTCCGCTAAGATAGTCATGGCAATGAGTCATGACTAACAAGAAATGATTTTCCATGATTATGTGTACATGCCGCATGGTTTCAAGTTTTATGTTATGATTATGGGGATCTCATTTTCACTTCTATGATTTATTCCATGTTAAGATATTATGATCTCTTTTGCAGGTTATGCTTTTAAAAAAGATATGATATGATTTTTATTTCCTTTATTTTCCCTTGCTGAGCATTTGAGATCACCCTTTTATGTTTTCTTTTCCCCAGGTCAGGAAGATGGATATTAAGTAGAATATGCTAAAAGGGACCCTAGATATGATGAAATAAATGGGAGACACTGTAGAAGATTTATGAACCAGTTGTTTATGTTTCCCAGTTTCTAAAGACACTATACCTATACGGTCCTTTGTGGTTCTGTCATATGTTGTAATAAGTGTGCTTCAATTTTGAAGTATTAACAATGTATGTAAAGTATGGGTCATTATAGTTGGTATCAGAGGAAAGGTATAGTCAACCTTTGGAAACTAGGATGTGAAAGTCTTAGTAAGAACCCTAAGGATAAGTCTAAGCATAGAACACAATATTAGTGTTTTAGAAATGGCCATGAATACCCTAGGATAAGACCTTAAGTGTGAAATTTTATCCTTGATTATGTGGTTTTTCTATTATAATTAGTGTTTCTCACACTATTCTTCTTAGTTTTAATCAATGGCTGGAACCTGAAGGAAATGTGTTAATGCGGAATGCGATGGGCAATGCAATGATTGTCCCCCTGAGCAACCAAACGATATGGGAGCTGGAATGCAAAATCTTATAGTCATGCTCACACAACTTTCTCAAGCTATGAATCATGCCGGACTTCCAAACGAGCAAAGGAAGGAGCAATATTCTGTTGAATCCTTCATGAGGCAGCGTCCACCTTCTTTCAGCGGGTCTACTGATCCATTAGTTGCTGAACAATGGATTAGTACTACTGAAAATATATTTTCAGTTCTTCAATGTTCTGAACATGATAAAGTCATCCTAGCAGTGTATCGTTTGGAAGGAGATGTTGATCAATGGTGGAATCTTATTAAGAATACGAGGCAAAGGGATGAAATTGAGTCTATGGAATGGGACGAGTTCAAGAACTTATTTTTCAATAACTAATTCCATCGTATTCTCCAAACAAATATGGAGAAAGAGTTTCTTGAACTGAAGCAAAGGGATGATGAATCTGTTGGTACCTATGAAGAAAATTTTACAAGACTTGCAAGGTACGCTTCTGGTATTATTATCCAACCTGAGAGTAAGATCGATCGATTCATTAGTGGCTTAAAACCAAGTCTTCGAAGGGCGTTAGCCATAAGGTACTTCAATAGCTACGAGGAAATCTTTTGATGTACTCTCAAAGTCGAGATGGAGATTGGAGTAACCCATCAGTCACATGGGTTTGATAAGAAGAGGAAGATGGAATTCAAAGGAAAATCTAAAGAGCACACTGAAAAGAAGATGAGCTTTCCCTTATGCTCAAAGTGTGGAAAGAAACATGGAGGGAGTTGTCTTAAAGGGACAAGTAAATGTTTCAAATGTGTAAAGGAAGGTCATCGGGCATTTGAATGCCGCAATAATGGGAAGAAGATGTCTAATGATGAAAAAAAAGGAAGGGATACACAGAATGAACCTGCTACACTTCAATTTTTCAAGTGCAAGGAGATGGGGCATTATGCCAATCAATGCCCAAATCCAAGGGTTGATGATGATGGTCGACGTCAACAAAATCTTAAGGCTAAAGACAAAGTAAAGTCACATGCAATTTCTATCAGCGATGTGGAGTACGATAATGAAGTGGTGAAAGGTACACTTACCATCCACTCTAAAGTAGCAAATGTTTTATTTGATTCTGGATCCACCCACTCTTTTATTTCTAAAGAATTTTCTAATGTTATCACCGTATTAACTCAACAATTAGATGTTGAGTTAGCTGTGACAACACCTAATGGAACAACAGTCACATCAAAAGTTTATAATTCTTCTCCGATCGAAGTTTGTGGGAAAGTGCTTCCTGAAAATCTTGTGATCCTTCCTTTAGTGGAATTTGATGTGATTCTTGGCATGGATTGGCTTTCTCTACATGGAGCTCATATCAATTTCCAAAGAAGGGAAGTCACATTTCATATTCTAGATCAATCTACGATCGTCTATCGATGCAAGGATGAATATAACCTTCCAGGGGAAATTCCTTCCATCTTATGGGTCTTGATTCCACTAAATGAAGGTTATATATCAAATGGTTGGTGAGAAACTTACGATTAAGAATATGCCCATCGTACGAGAGTTTGATGATGTCTTTCAGGAGGAATTACCGGGTCTTCCACCAAATCGTGAAGTTGAGTTTTCAATATAACTCGTACCGGGTGCTTTGCATATTTCAAATACAACTTATAGAATAGACCCAATTGAGTTGCAGGAATTGAAGAAGCAACTCCAAGAGAATCTTGATAAGGGATTCATACGCCCTAGTGCGTCACCTTGGGGAGCACATGTTCTATTTTTTATGAAGAAAGATGGATCAATGAGACTCTGCATTGATTATCGAGAACTTAACAAGATCACTATCAAGAACAAATATCCTCTCCCACGCATTGATGACTTATTTGACCAACTACGCGGAGCTCAATACTTTTCCAAGATTGATCTTCGTTCAGGGTATCATCAATTAAGGGTCAAAAGGGAGGATATACCAAAGACGGCTTTCCGTACAATGTATGGACACTATGAATTTATAGTGATGCCATTTGGTCTTACTAATTCCCCTGCTATCTTCATGGATCTAATGAATAGAGACTTTAGAGACTATCTTGATCAATTTGTGGTAGTCTTTATAGACGATATTCTTGTCTATTCAAAGAGCAAGGAAGAGCATGAAGATCACTTGAGAATTATATTGAAGACCCTGAGAAAGGAGAAGCTTTATGCCAAATTTACCAAGTGTGAATTTTGGCTTCAAAAAGTTGCATTTTTGGGTCACATAATCTCAAAAGAGGGGATATCTGTGGATCCAGCAAAAATAGAGGTTATCGAAAGATGGTCAAGACCAACAACAGTAACTGAGATCCGAAGTTTTCTTGGTTTGGATGGTTATTATCGACGTTTTGTAAAATATTTTTCACGATTATCTAATCCACTCACCAAGTTGACTCGGAAAGGAGTTAAGATTGTTTGGACAGAGGAATGTGAAGAGAATTTCAAGGAGTTGAAAAGAAGGTTATCCAGTGCACCTGTGCTCACACTGCCTTGTAGTGGAGAAAGGTTTGTGATCTACAGTGATGAATCCAAGAAGGGATTGGGGTGTGTTCTTATGCAAAATGATATGGTGATAGCTTATGCCTCACGACAGTTGAAAATTCATGAGCAAAATTACCCAACACATGATTTGGAGTTGGCTGCGGTAATCTTTGCATTAAAGATTTGGAGGCATTACCTTTATGGTGAAAGATGTGATATTTATATTGATCATAAAAGTTTAAAGTATATTTTCACACAAAAGGATTTGAATATGCATCAAAGAAGATGGTTGGAGCTGATTAAGGATTATGACTGCTTAATCCATTACCACCCTGGGAAAGCAAACAAGGTGGCAGATGCATTAAGTCGACAAGAACATGCTAGTTTATCCATGATGAGGATCACAGAAGATCCAATATTTATGGATTTACAAAGGATGGATCTTGGAATTATAATGGAAGGGGAAAAATCTTATCTTTCTCAAATGAATGTTCAACCATATATACATGTGAAGATTAAAGAGGCACAGAAAGAAGATGTAGAGTTACAAAAGAAGGTGAGAAATGTTCTTGAATTCAACCTTGATTGTGATGGGATAATAAAGTTCAGGAATCGGATTTGTGTTCCTCCCATCCCCGAATTAAAGAAGGAGCTGCTGGATGAGGCTCATAGTTCTTCATTCTCTATTCATCCTGGAAGCACGAAGATGTATAGGGACCTGAAAGAGTACTTCTGGTGGGATGGCATGAAAAGAGATGTTGTTGAATATGTCTCTCGATGCTTGGTTTGTCAACAAGTTAAAGCTGAGAGACAGAAGTCTAAGGGGATGTTACAACCATTACCCATACCCGAATGGAAATGGGAAAACATCACTATGGACTTTTTCACAGGACTTCCTAAAACATCCAAAGGCAATAATGCTATCTGGGTCATAGTTGATCGTCTTACAAAGTCTGCACACTTCATTGCTATTAGAGAGGATTTCTCTCTAGATCAGCTTGCCAGGATATATGTAAAGGAAGTGGTAAGAATGCATGGAGTGCCACTTTCTATTATATCTGATCGGGATCCGAGATTTACCTCGAAGTTCTGGCGAAGTCTTCAGCATACTCTGGATACAAAGTTGAGTTTCAGCACTTCTTATCATCCCCAGACAGATGGTCAGTCTGAGAGAACAATTCAAACCCTAGAAGATATGTTGAGAGCTTGCTCTATGGATTCCAAAGGAGGTTGGGATCAACACCTACCTTTGGTGTAATTTTCTTATAATAATAGCTTTCACTCCAGTATTCAGATGGCTCCTTATGAAGATCTCTATGGAAAGAAATGCAGGACTCCAACTTGCTGGGATGAAGTTGGGGAAAGAAAGCTATTAGGACCTGATCTCGTTGATGAAATGGCAGAAAAGGTCAGATCTATTAAACAACACATAAGAGTAGCTCAGAGTCGACAGAAAAGTTATGCCGACAACCGAATAAAAGACCTAGAGTTTGAAGTCGGTGATAAAGTGTTCTTACGAATATCTCCCTGGAAGAGGGTTATGAGATTTGGAAAGAAGGGGAAGTTGAGCCCTAGATATATCGGTCATTTCGAAATACTGGATCATGTTGGAAAGGTAGCTTACTGATTGGCGCTTCCAACGAATCTCTCTCAAGTTCACGATGTGTTCCATGTATCTCTCCTGAGAAAGTACATACCTGATCCTTCACATGTACTCAGCTCAGAAGTTGTACCGCTGGAGCAAGATCTTTCTTATGAAGAACAACCGATAGAGATTCTGGATCGTAGCGAAAAAGTCCTACGAAACAAGACCACTCGATTGGTGAAAGTTTTATGGAGGAACCACCAACTTGAAGAAGCTACATGGGAGCTTGAGGATATGATGAGGGAGAAGTATCCTCATCTGTTTGTTACAAAGTGACGAATTTCGAGGGCGAAATTCTTTTTAAGGGGGGTAGAATGTAACACCTGAGATTTTTATGAGTAATATTTTGTTTTTATATATCATCAAAGGAATCTTTCACTACATACTAGCTTGGCTTACTTTACACGCAATCGCAACCTTCCTCGATAGCTTGCGTCATACGCAATACCGAGTTTCACTAAACAACGATTTGCTATTAAAATATTATTAAAACTAGCCGTTATGAATAGTAATTACCACTTTTTGAAATTTTATAAATTTTATTTTTCAAAATGGACTTCATTTTTGGATTCGGAATACCAAAATTAGCCTAGGGTGAAATTTTGGTATTTTTCTGAAAACTTTCAATTTTTGATTAATAGTGAAACCACTAAGTGGTAGGTTAAAAGCTGAATTTTGCATAAAACTTAATTTTACCGCTTTTGTGAATGGAATTTCGAAAATCCGACAGACACGGTTGATATCAGTAAGTAAAATTTGGTTCAATGAAATAAAAATAATTTTTTGGTGAATAGTAACTTTTTACTTTTTTTACCGCGGTTAATAGTAAATAGGGGTAAATATGATATTATTATTACCCTAACACATGTCCTAATTCTATTGGATAAGTGTAATTCGACCAAAAACAACCTTATGAATAAAATAAGACCATTTAGGCCCACTTGGGTTAGATTAGGACATTTATTATTAATTTATTTAAAGAAGGGTTAAAATAGTTAAAATCAATGTTTAATATGTAAATCATTTTTAATATCGGGTTATACATAAGATAAATTCGACTATAAATATTAATTAGAAAGATAAAAATATTTCCTACATAATGGTATTTTATTTATAATTTTTAGACATTAAATAATTTAATTTATTTATGACACAATTATGATGCAGTAATTATCTTATTTATGAAATATTGACATAATTGATGTTATAAACACCAAAATAAATGTAATTTGAGACTTTTTATGAATTCCACTAATTCTCTAGGTTACTATGATATATTAGTGTTTATTTAATCAACTTCGTTCGAACATATAATTCTGTTATGACTTTCACAAAAATCATATATCAAATAGTGTCAAAATTGACACAAAATAGTTTTTAAATCAAATATTATATTATTAATTGTTATTTTATTCATAAAAATCTAAGGTTCGGCCAAATGACTTAGATAAGGATATATATATTAATAATAAATAATTTGGGGTTCGTTTGGCATGTTATAGTAAGTGTATTAACCATATAGTGAAAGAAAACAAAAAGACACGGTAAAAGTTAAATTATTTAACTTAGAGTTAAATCTAATTGATAAGGTTAAAATAATACCCTAAACTTGTCTAAATCCTATTGGTTGATAGGATTTCGACCCTTACCCACTTTAGCTTCGAAATAAGACCCTTTGGAACCATTATAAACCGATTTTGACTTTAATATAAAATAATATTTTGAGATATTCCTAAGGTGCCCCTCTCCTCCCTTATAAAAGGGCACCTCCTCCCCCTCCTCCTCACACCAATTTGAGCTCTCAAGCTCGTCCAACCCCTGCAATTTTCTTCTCTACACTTCCCTAGAATAATCCTAGAGGTCCTGGTCTTCTTCAAAGACCAATCTTAGTTCCCTAAGAGGAGGATTCAAAGAAGCGTTCCAAAGAAGAGGTAATATCCACTACCGATCTTTTCAATTTCTTTCTTCTTCAACTTCTTCTTCTTTAGTTGTTTCATGATAAAGTAAAAAAATCAGTATTAATTACATACTGATATGTTATTATAAATATTAAACAACCCTAATTCACCTTCTATCCATCCTACGGAAAAATGAAATCACCGCGCGTGCGTACGTACGGAATACCGTCTCCACGCCGTGGTGTAATCTATTTTCCACCATCACCTTAAAAGTATGGTTATAATGGTGTAATGAGTAACTATTTATGATTATTATAAAGTAATATTGATACTGAAATAATATATATATACTCCAATACAATTCCACGATCATAGGAACGATATCATCACTCGTGCGTACGTACGGAATACCGTCTCCACGATGTGATGCGACTCGTTCTACATGATCATCATTACATAGTAATTATATAAATGAATTGAATGAATAAATATGATATATGTTACACTAATACCATTATGGATATAAGGTATCTATAACCTAAAAATAATAATAAGAATTTATTCGGCAAAACACGCATAAGAACAAAAGGCAATAAAGACCCGAGTAACAAGTAACAATGAAATATTACTAACAAGAAGCTAAGAATATGACCATATATGATATCATATCAATATGTATGATTCGGGAATAAGTCAATAACATTATTTAAACCATTATACAGGAGCTTCGGACACGTACAAAGAAAATTTCACCTAAGGTAAGGGAAATATCACAATCTCACTTTTATCCGAGATTGTTTTTACTTTGGTAATTACTGGGGTGTATTTTATTATCCAAATCCATGTTCCCTCAATATGTAATTTTGTTTACATCCACTTGCAATAGTTTAAATCCAATTTTACCCTTCGGTGAGTTTTTAGTAAAGAATATGAAAGGAATCTTTTGTCGTTTTTTTGTACGAAGTACTTTTTTGACTTTTCCGAAAAAAGTACGAAGAATGTTTTTTTAACTTATACGGCATGAATGGATTTTTAAAACATTATTTCCAAGAAGCTTCCTTTACAAGTTTTCAAGTTTATTTTTAATCAACTTCTTTTAGTTTAAAGTTGTGTGACATGTTAAGAAAGGAAAAAAAATGTTTTTGAAGAAGAAAGGATATTTTCCTCAAGAATGGAGTTCATGTGTTTTATCAAAATTATTTTCCATCTAAGATAATAAAGGGTTCTGTTTTTATCCATATTATTACATTGATTTGATTGTGTTTTGAGGAAATTATTTTTATGAATTCATTTACCTTATATGATTTGTTTTATGATGTCATGATGTTTCAAGAATTCCATTTTTGTTACATGTGTTATGCGATGATGTATGATTTATGATTATGTGGAACACATAAGAAAGGATTCATTATAAGATGGGTGGGACCTATATCTACCTCCAATGCATTGGGTAAAGATTTATATCTCATGAGATAGACATGGCTGGAACGGAAGGTTATTTTGGTTTAGTGATACAGGACTGAAACGAGGAGTGAACTCGGTTCAGAAATGGACTTTGTCCGCTAAGATAGTCTTGGCAATGAGTCATGACTAACAAGAAATGATTTTCCATGATTATGTGTACATGCCACAAGGTTTCAAGTTTTATGTTATGATTATGGGGATCTCATTTTCACTTCTATGATTTATTCCATGTTAAGATATTATGATCTCTTTTGCAGGTTATGCTTTTCAAAAAGATATGATATGATTTTTATTTCCTTTATTTGCCCTTGCTGAGCATTTGAGCTCACCCTTTTATGTTTTCTTTTCCCCAGGTTAGGAAGATGGATATTAAGTAGAATATGCTAAAAGGGACCCTAGATATGATGAAATAAATGGGAGACACTGTAGAAGATTTATGAACCAGTTGTTTATGTTTCCCAGTTTCTAAAGACACTATACCTATACGGTCCTCTGTGGTTTTGTCATATGTTGTAATAAGTGTGCTTCAATTTTGAAGTATTAACAATGTATGTAAAGTATGGGTCGTTATAGTTTCAAACCATGTCTATAAGCCCAGAAACCGTGGCTATAACCTATAGCCATGGTTCAACAGACCGTTGCTGGTATTGGCATGGCTATAGGGCAAGACCTATAGCCATGGTTTCAAACCGTGACTAAAGGCCTATAGCCACAGTTCAAACTGTGGCTATAGGGCTATAACCACGGTTCCAAACCGTGGATAAAGGGCTTTAGACACGGTTTTCACCGTGGTAGGATAGTAAGCCATATAGGTCATATTTCCACGGTTCTGAACCGTGGCTGTATAGTTTTAGCCACGGTTTGAAACCGTGGAAATAGGCCTACAGCCACGGTTTAAAACTGTGGCTATAGGTCTTCCCATTTCATAAAAAAACCCACACCCCCCCCCTTGAACACCCCCCAACACCCTCATTCCCCGCCTGGACAGGCCCCCTGCACCCCCTTAAACATCCCCCCTCACCCCCATGCACCGCCTGGACAGCCCCCTTGCACCCCCACTGGACCCCCATGCCCCCCCTGGATAGCCCCCTTGAACACCCCCTGGGAAACCCCCTTTCACCCCCTTGCACCCCCTGGACAACCCCCTTGAACACCCCCCCCCTACACCTCACTGGATAGCCCTCATGCCCCCCTGAAAATCCCCCTTGCACCCCCACTGGACACCCCCTCCCCCCCTAGACAACCCCCTGAACACCCCTCCCTCCCCCCTAGACACCCTCCATGGACCCCCCCCCCCCCCCCCCCCCCCCGGACAGACCCTAGATAAGAAGACCCCCCTTGCACTGCCCTGGATAGCCCCCTTGCACCCCCAATGGACCCCCATGCCCCCTGGATAGACCTCTTGCACCCCCCTGGACAGCCCCCTTGAACACCCCCTACACCCCCATGCCCCCCTTGACCCCCATGCCCCCCTGCACCCCACTAGACAGCCCCACTGGACACCCCTGCACCCCCCTAGACAGCCCCCTTGCACCCCCACTGGACCCCCATGCCCCCTGGACATCCCCCTTGAACACCCCATGGACAGCCCTCTTGTACCCCCTTGCAACCCGCTGGACAGCCCCCTTGAACACCCTCCATGCACCCCCATGCCCCGCTTGGTCCCCCATGCCCCCTTGCACCCCACTGGAAAACCCCCATGCCCCCCTAGACAGCCCCACTGGACACCCCCTGCACCCCCCTGGACAGCCCCCTTGTGCCCGCACTGGACCCCCATGCCCACCCTGGACATCCCTCCTGCACCCCCCCCCCCTGTACAGCCCTCTTGCACCCTGTTTCACCCCCCTGGATATCCCCCTTGAACACCCCCGCACCCCCATGCCCCCTGGTCTTCCATGCCCACCCCCTATCACATATATTACAGGCACTTTCTACCAAAAATCTATTTGATCCCAATGAAATTTCACCCATTCTCGTAGACATGCACATTAGACACTTCACAATGTTGGTCCTCAACCAAAAAGAAGACACTATCACCAACAAAATATCCCCATCATTAGGTTCAAAATGTATCGGTCCTAGAGTACCAAATAAATAGTATTATCCCTACCATATAAGAAGCCTCGAAGGCCCTCCTTATGAATCCCCACCAATCATCTACTCATTTAAAGTAGGTAATATATAAGCAGAAAAAATCAATATTTATGTGATACTGTTTTAGGATCCCATCCCTAGAACATGATAACAAGTTCAACTATTATCATAGGGAGCCTGATCAAGGGATGACTAGTGACTTTATACCCATAACAAAGGGGTCCCTCTTGAGGGTTTTTTCCAGCAATGTCCACCACCAATACTGCATGAATCAATATCCTCTACATAAAGAGGACCACCCCTTATAGGCTCTTGCCCATGATATTTTGGACTCAGGCCCCCCAGGAACCTCGTAGAATGTAGTAGTAAAAAATACCAGGACATGACAACCTCATTGTTCACACTGAAGAATCCCACTGGTCAAATTTGATGATAAATAATTATTTGAAAAAAATAGGTGTTCATGCATATCAAGACCTCATGTAAAATATGGTGGTTGTCTATAACTGGATGAAAATCTATTCCTACACCTTCAAAAAATGTTAGTAAAACACAGTTGAAAACAATGAGCTAATGAAAACCCATGCTCATGCCTATCAAGCATGTCAGCCATATTTGGTAGAATGAAAGGAGAAAATTTAAATCCATGCTCATGAATATGAATAAATCAGTAAAATATAGAGAAACGAATTGAGAATATTCAAATCCCAACCCATTTCCAAGAAGTCATTCGGTAAAATTTGATGCAAACAACTTGCAGGTGAAAATACATCCTCCTTATTATCAAGCTTTTCATTAATATATAGCAGCAAGAAATTAGAATATGGAAATAACATCTCACACATATCAATCCAGACAATCAAATAATATATAATGAAATGAGAATAATTCTGTTGTGCTGTTGACATCCATACAAAATGGCTGACAAGAGTTGTGTTGCCAAATTTAATGGGAGATGATCTGTATAGTGGGATCATCAAAGCAGAAAGGTATTTCAATTTTTTTCAGATAACAGAGGACATAAAATTACACTGGGCGCAACTTTTCATGTTTGGTACCACACTATACTGGTTTTTGTCCTGGTACGGTGCAACGCCGAACTTGTCATGGTAAATGTTTAAACCTGTTCTAATGGACAAGTATGGGCAGACGACGGATAAGGAACTGTTTCAACAACCTAGTGCATTGGAGGATCAGTTTGTTTCCACTCTGAAATAGAAGGGAAAGGTAATTGTTAACCTGAAACAGTGGAGGAAGGTCGCGGTTAAGGTGGACACAAAATGCTAGTGGTTTCAGTTTGTACAGAATTTCTGACGATAATGTTGAAAAGAATTCAAAAAAGTGTTGAGGGAGAATGTTTGGGGATATGAACAACTAAAAAGGTTGTACAGAAAATGCTAGTGGTATCAGTTTGTACATAATTTGTGATGAGAATGTTGAAAAGAGTTCAGACAAGTGTTGAGGGAGAATTTTTGGGGATACGAATAGCTCAAAAGGTTGCAGATGTTACTGTAAAGTTCTAGAGAAGAATACATTTCTTTCTATTTCATTTAGGCAGTAGGCACTTGGTTTTTACTAGGTATCATATTTGGAATTGTTTATGATTCCCACAGATTTCCTTGAGGATTGACTAGAATTTGTTGCTCGACTCTGGTTCTGGATGCTTCATGGAAAATTAGGGCTCAAAGTGTTATTTTTTGTAGACTGTGTGCTGCTTGTTCACATAATTTGATGTACTTGAATAGATGTTTATTTCTCTTTTATCTGGAGAATTTGATGTTAATGCTACACTTGTTATGCTCTTAATGGATCGTCTGTTTCCCCAAGGATCTGTTTTTTCCTATTTTAGGTACTACAACAATGTCTGTTTACGTGATCTTCAGCAAACTGAACAGTTTCGGCTTATCTGTTGTAATGTTCCCTAATCACTCTTATTTTGTGTTCTTTTTTCTTTACGGGTTCTAAGAAAACTCCAATGTTTTAACCCGACTAAGATAGTTCAATGCATGTATCTGATGACATCTGTGTTTATGTGAACCTCCTTTACACGTTTTTTTTCTCTTAAAAGTTATTCTTGAGTCCCAACACATTGACATATTATACTAGGGGTTTGTAACAATGTTTTTCTCTTGGAAGTTCTTTACATGTTGGTGGATGCAATTCAACTTTTCAGGTGACATGATTATGGGTGGAGGCAGGTCCATGTTTATGAGGGGTTTTATTCCACATGGAGATGCTATCATTTTAAATTTTGGTGACTTTTAGGAATAATTCATGCCATTTTAGACAAGTCTCTTGCAATGTGTGTTTTTTGATGTGTTTTTTGATGTCTCTCAAATAACATATTTCATCACACATTTTCCATGTATTCCAAATAAACTATTAACAGACTATTGTTTTCATTTTACATTGATATTGAAAAGTTCTTCTTATGCCAAAATTCTAGTGGTTTCAGTTTGTACAGAATTTGTGACGAGAATGTTGAAAAGTGTTCAAACAAGTGATGAGGGAGAATATTTGGGGATACTAATAGCTCAAAATGTTGCAAAAGTAAGATACAAAAGGTTTCTTAAGGAGGGAAGGAATAGGGGATCATGAAACCTCACACTGAAATGAGACTCATTGTGTTTTTAATACTAATGAAGTGGAGTAAGTGAGGGATTTGGAAAGAGGTTGGTGGCATGATGGTGCAATGCCACAGCTGACATTACTATGTGGATTCCCTTGCACAACTACTGAACTTATAATGGAGTTATTCCTACTGTTTATTTTTCAATGGAGCTTGGTCAAGGCCTTTCCACATACCGACTGGTTGCTAAAACTTTTTCGCAGTCATGGTATACTAGCATCAATGGACATGAACACTCCTGAGGCTATTTTGGACTCCGGACATGAGGGCTAGAAAGTCTACTTCCTCACTGGACAAAAAATGGTGGCATGATTTCTTGGAATAATGGTCAGGAGGTGATTTCGGAAACAAAGTTTCACCTAGTTTGGGCCAATATAGATGTAGCTGAAGATGCATCTTTAGAAATAAGTAATGTTGGTCAACTTTTTGGTGGGTATGAATGATCTTTTAAAGTTTCCAATATTAGTAGTACGGCGATATGGATTGGCTATGATTTTTGGTGAAGTGATCCATCATTGGGTTATGAGGGAATAGTTTAATAGCACAATTCGAAGAGTGATGCAGCCATATATGATATGTTGTCTCTATAATTATGCTTACTCCTACAGAAATAAAAGACGTTGATTTGTTGTTCATTTACTTCTACTTAGTTCTGGTGTGCGACTACTTGTTAGGCTGGAGTCCTAACGACTTATGATAAAAAGTTTGAAAAAATTCGTGGCGTTCTATTTCTGAAAAACATTTACACTTACAATTCCAGAAGAAAACCATTTAAATAAGTGTCAGAATAAAAAATTTCAATAAGAAATCTGGAACCACTTATATATAAACAATTATCTTAAGTGATACATGATGTAAGAAGTAATGGATCTTAAGTGATCTTTCCGAAAGTGGCAGGGGGCTGTTGCGGGTGCTGGGGGGATGGTTGCAGGTGCTGGGGGAAGGGGGCTAGTTACAAGTGCTGGGGGGATGGTGCGGGCTGATTCGAAGGTGGCAGGGGGACTGTTGTGGGCTGGAATGCTGGTGGCAGCGGCCTGAAATGAAGGTGGAAGGGGGCTGGTGTGGGTTGGATGTGGCTGGAGCAGAGCAAAATCATGACATTAACGCGGCGTGACCGCGGCGTGACCGTGGCGTGTTGGCACAGTCCAACGACATCCGCGGGGCAGCATCTTCTGGCGAAGAGCGAAGGGAGTGGGAGGAGGCTGGAATGATGGTGGAAGGGAGCTGTTGCAGGTGTTGGGGGGATGGTGTGGGCTGATTCGTAGGTGGCAGGGGGGCTGTTGCAGGCTGGAATGCTGGTGGCAGCGGGCTGAAATAAACGTGGAAGGGGGATGGTGTGGGATGGATGTGGATGGAGCATGGCCAAATCATGGCATTAATGCGGCGTGACCTCGTCGTGACTGCGGCCTGACCGTGGCGTGACTGTGGCGTGACCGCGGCGTGACCACAGCGTGTTGGCCCGGTCTAGCAACATCCACGAGGCAGCATCCTCCGACCAAAAGAGAAGGGAGCGGGAGGATGCTGGAATTCTGGTGGAAGGGGGCTGGTTGTAGGTGTTGGGGGGATGGTGCGGGTTGATTCAAAGGTGGCAGGGGGGCTGTTGCAGGCTGGAATGCTGGTGGCAGCGGGCTGAAATGAAGGTGGAAAGGGGCTGGTGTGGGCTGGATGTGGCTGGAGCAGGGCCAAATCACGGCATTAACGCGGCGTGACCGCGACGTGTTGTCCCGGTCCAGCGACATCCGTGGGGCAGCATCTTCTGGCAAAGAGCGAAGGGATTGGGAGGAGGCTAGAATGCTAGTGGAAGGGGTTGGTTGCATGTGTTGGGGGGATGGTGCGGGCTGATTTGAAGGTGGAAGGGGGGCTGTTGCGGGCTGGAATGCTGGTGGCAGCGGGCTGAAATGAAGGTGGAAGGGGGCTGGTGTGAGCTGGATGTGGCTGGAGTAGGAAAAAATCACGACATTACCACGGTGTGACCGCGGCGTGACCGTGGCGTGACCACAACGTGTTGGTCCGGTCCAGCGACATCCTCGGGGCAGCATATTCCGGCCAAGAGTGAAGGGAGTAGGAGGAGGCTAGAATGCTGGTGGAAGAGGGCTAGTTGCAGGTGCTGGGGGGATGGTGCAGGCTGATTCGAAGGTGGAAGGGGGGCTGTTGCGGGCTGGAATGCTGGTGACAGTGGGCTGAAATGAAGGTGGAAGGGGGCTGGTGAGTTTTTGCAGACAGCGCACCTCCGTTGGAGGGGTTTTATTATAAAAATATGACTTTATCAAATGAAACAATTATATTAAAGAACACTTATTCAAGATATGCAATTCAATATAATTAAGAAGAATTAAGAAAGAAAATAAATTAAATTTAAATAATTCTTGAATTAAAGTGTCTAGAAGAGGGATCCTACCTCAAGGTGGAACCAAATCGTCCACTTCAACTTTTGGAGCTTTCTAACTAAAAGGTATTGCTCCCCCACTGGGTATACGCACCTTCGCACATTAAATATATTTTAGCGAAACCTTCAAATGAAATGGGAAATGTCTCACATACAATTTAAAGAGTAAGGTGGAAAACATAAAAAACATTGAAAAAAAGTAGAAACACGAACCTGGATGTTTGGTTATGCTTCCAACAACAGTACGATTCGATCATCAACAGGTGCATGAGGTGCTCTCCATCTTTTTTCGTGCCCATAAAACACAATAAAAATGTTATTAAATAGTAAAATAAATAAAGGAAATAAAAGAAAAGAAAAGGGAAGAGAATTTTTAGGTTCCAAACCCCAAACAGGGGTTGTTGTTAACTTGTCCACAACTGCACCCCTCCACCCTCCCCCTGCCCCCTGCCCCCTACCCCCCTCCCCCCTGCCCCACTACACCCCTCCATCCTGCACCCTACCCCCCTCCACCCATCCCCTTATCCTGCACAGCCCACCCTGCACCCTTCCCCCCTCCACCCTCCCCCTGCCCCTGCCCTCCACCCCCCTCCCCCCCCTTCCCCCTACACCCCTCCATATTGCACCCTCCCCCCTTCCCCCTGCCCCCCTCCACCCATCCCCTTAGCCTGCACATCCCCCCCTCCACCCTGCGCCCCTCCACCCTCCCCCCTGTCGCCGCCCCCGACCCCCCTGCCCCTACCCCCTCCACCCTGCCCCCTGCCCCCTACCCCCCTGCACCCCTCCACCCTACCCCCTGCCCCCTGCCCCCCTCCATCCATCCCCCTAGCCTGCACAACCCCCCTGCACCCCCCCCCCCCACCCTGCCGCCCTGTCCCCTGCCCCCCTACCCCCCTCCCCCCCCTCCACCCTGCCCCCTGCCCCCGGCCCCCCTCCACCCAGCCCCTAGCCTGCACAGCCCCCCTGCACCCCCTGCCCCCCTCCATCCATTCCCAGTTTCTATATAATGTATTTTTATTATGTGAAGTGTTTTATGAACTTCATTTTTTCTATGATACTAAACATTTAGATCCTTGAATGTATTATTATTTTATTTATCTTCAAAATTCTGTAATAGACATGTATAAATAGGTTGGTTTTATATATAATGACATCCCAATGTCACTTTACATGGTTTTACATGAATATGATAACAAATACCACTATAAGTACAATACATTATTGAGTAAATATCATTTTATACATTAAAATTCCAACACCTGAGGAATATGGAACTTTCTCCATGTATTGCCACTCTTCTTCCATTGTGAGTTCTTATGCCTTGGTCAATTTGAAGTGGCATGCAAGATGGGTAGTCACTGTTTCTCATCTATTGATGCCCAACCTTTTGATGATCCCATTGATATTCTCCTTCTGGGTTATTACTAAATCTACATTCTTATTATCTATTTCTATACTTATCCACAATATCTTCTCGAATTTCTTGGGATTTTTCATCTCAAAACCTCCAAAAAATTATCCATAGATTTATAAATCATTCAAACATCTAGTCCAAGTAGAAACATGTAATTGAAATACAATATAAAATTTATGAAGGTACCATTATCCCATTTATTTCAGTAGAAGTAATTATCTCTATTGCAACTATCAAAGCCTTCATCAGTGATAAATGATTCAAATTTCTGATTCCACTATAATGGTACTTGCTTTATTCTATAGAAGATTTTTTACAATATACAAACCAAGTCATGGATCCCAATTGCTAGTACTCATATTGGTTTTTTCATGTTGATTTATTCATTTAACTCACCATGGAGAAAAGTTGTCTTGATTTCCACCAAATCTAGAAGCATATTTTCCAATTCCACCATACTTAGAATTGTTTAGATGATATAATTCTTATATTTAGTGAGAATATTTCCAAAAAATAAACTTTTTCATTCTGATAATAACACATTATTACCATCCATAATTTTTATCATTTATAAACATCATTCTATTAATTAATTTAGTAAACCCACTTATTTTCAAGTTCCTTTTTACCCACTTAAAGTTCAACCATATCTGATTTTATTTAACTTCAAAGAAGCCATCTCTTTATTCATGGAATATTCCACTAATTTGAATAAAAAATCATAGTTTAATTTGTATTTTCATGATTCTATTCATTCAATAGAAGTATATAATTCACTTAAACCCCAAACCTTTGAAACAGTCTCCTAATTTTGGTTGATCTCATCAACTAAATCATATTTTCTAAACTACTCGACTTAGTTCCTCTTACATGTACATGAATTTCTATTATTTGAATGTTGAAAATGTACTTTCACTACTCCCATCCATGATTTAGCTGCACATAAACTCTTTTGATGAACAATTGATGGTTTTAATTTTTATAATTCAAGTTCCTTCACCACTGGAATTTGAGTTATTTGGAATGTATTATCCTCTAGTAACCTTACTATGATCAACATGGGATTTAACTATGGGTTCTTCATTAATATCATTCCCAATCAAGTTCTAATCATTCAAAAAAAACTATTTCATTTAAGAAAATATCTCTCCTTTTGAGGATTTTTTATTTATCATCCCACAAATGATATCCAAAAAAATTATAATCATATCCAAGGAAGAAACACATTTTATATTTTGATTCAGGTTTGTCTCATTTATGAGAATTTACATGTATATATGGTAAACTACATTTAAATTTTAGATATATAACTTCCGATCATTTTACAGACCATGGATCCTTCGGATTTTATTTCCCTTTTTCCAATGGTGTACTTTTATTGGTGAGATATACCATTGTGTTGAGATCCTCTTCCAAAATTACCTTAGGCATTACTAAGTGAAACCTCATACTCAAAACTTTCTCTATCCGAGACCTATTCATTCTTCCAGAAAATTCATTCTATCATAATGTTCTGATCACCATCATCTTATGTCTTATTCCTTTATTTTGATATATTTTATAGAAATTGAGTCCACTGTACCCACCTCTATTGTCTATTATGAAACAATTCTGCTTTTGATTTTACTCCCATTATGGAAAAGCATTCCGTGAAGTAAACAGAAATACATAAAATTTTTAATTCTAAAAAATCCTTACCTTTCTAGTAGCATCATCAATGAAATTAATTAATTAAATTCAAACACCAAAGTATTTTATAGGGGTAGGTCCCCAAACATCTTCAAAGAAAAACTCCAACTTTTGGTTTCTATGATTCTGAAAATCTAAGTTGAAAAAAACTTTTCTCTTCTTTCTTAACATAGAACATTCACACCTTCCAATTTATTTATGATCAAGATTTGTTATTATGTTATCCTATAGAACCTTTAAATTCTTTTCACTAAGGTGATTAAACCAATAGTAAAAAAAAATAGATCATCAAAGTAATGATTATAAAAATTTCCCCTCCAGTTAAATTTCTAGTGAAGTAGAGAGTTCCATCATTTACTCCTTGTGCAACTATCATTGATCCATCGGTAAATTTCTTTACCCTATTTTAAAAACTAGTCCTAATGGCTACATAATTATGTTTCCAAATTAAAATAAGATTTATTCACAAATCATGGATGTTTGAAACTTACATTAACTTTAATAATCATCCATTATTTATTTATATGCTCAGTTATCCTTTTCCAATAACTTCTAGGGATTCACCATTCACCAGATGGGCACTTCAAAACATCCTTGATACATAATTAACCATGTATATTTGATCACCAATGGATTAATAAGAATATCTGGAATCAGTCACCCAAGATTATACAAGATTATTCACACTCAGTAAATAGAACTTGGTAACTTCCTTTATTTAAATAGAATCTAAACTATTTGACATTGACTAATTTAACCCCTTAAATTAGGTAATGCTTTTTACATCTAATTAGATCACTATGTTTATGGTAATGGGGTTAAAACCCAATATACTTTTCACATAGGGCATGGGAGTAGAAACAATACGGTAAGTTTTAGTACTAAGTAGTAAACCAAATCCACTATTCTTATTTTATTGTGATGTAAACCAAATCCTCTATTATAGGAAAAAATTATCTATGAGCAATAAATTTGGAACAACCTATGGGAAGATACAATATTGGAATAGTAATAATGTTTTTAATACAGTTAGTTTGCACCAACATTCAACAAGTCACAAACTGAAAAAAGAGATAGAAAAGGAAAATAAGTTATTATCTATGTGTAGAGACATACCTCTCTTGAAATTAAGATAAATCTTAGAGAATATAGTAGTCCCAAAAATAGGCCCTTGCTGAAATCCTAGGGAGGATCAGTATAAGGAGTTGAATTTCAGGAAACCATATATTTTTTTGTAGAGATAAACAAATAAATTATTAACAAATATAAAAATATGCTAATTCATCAAGAATAATACCTTTCATGTTTCCGTCACCTGGAATAAAAACCCTTTCCCATGGTGCAATCATATCTTCAAGCTAGCCTCACACAAAGAGGTAGTATCCATCAAAGCAGTTTGATGACACAAAGGCTTGGGGAATCCCTTCCACCCGAGAAAACTATAGGAAAGGAAGAAATGATCATCTTGTAAATTAATACATTGAAATATATAGATCATTTAATGGAAACTCACATAGATCCATATCTCCAAGTTGGTCGGACACCTAGAGGAATTATCCATCAAAGAAGTTTGATGATACAAAGGCATGGGGAATCCCTTCCACCTGAGAAAACCTTGGGAAAGGTAGAATATGCATACTTGTATGGAATAAAATATGGACCTGTTTGAAAAAAAAATATGAACAAATTAGAACCAAAATATGAACCTATTAAATTCTGGAATAAAAGATGGACCTGGTTGAAAAGATGGCACTAACTGGGCCTTCCTAACTCTGCACCTTGGAGAGGTTATTTGTCTATGTTGTGTTGTATTGTTATATCCTTGTGTAATTGAAGCAAAAAAACATAAAACATTGAGATATAAGGAAAAATATAAATAATATAAAGATACGATACAATACACGCACCTATTATCAGTAGAATATCATACACAGTTCAGGTCGTGTTTTGGTTGTGTTTGTATAGCACACTTGAAGCACAAAATAGCCCCATTCGGCATTTCTAGAGCTTGTAAAAGGTTAAAAAATTGCCTCAGTCAAGTAAAATATCATGCACTTGCAGCAACACAATGTAACCACAACATACCTTATAGACATTTCTAAGGTTTAGGTAGGCATGAGGAAATATAGGTTTCATCTTTACAACTTCCTAGATGAATGAAATTAGTAGGAAGGAAACAAAAATCAAAAATGGGAAAGGCAACCAAAGTCACAAGTTTTTCCTCACTCATTCTGAATAACTTCCCCACCTTCCAGATGTAATCAGGTTGAGTCGGATATAAATTTTCATAACTGAAGTCCCTCAAAATCCTCATCCCTAGGATCTATTTTTCTGGAATGTGATTCTTCATATTGAAACTTCCAGAAAATTCGATCTTTATCTCATCAACTATATCTTTTATTAGACTGTAAATAATAATATCATCAACATGGATATATAGGATGATGAAGATCCAATCTTAGAAAAAATTCTGGAAATAGTAATGATTTGTATTATTTCAGATGAAATTTTGTTTCATCACGAAGTAATTAATCTTCTAATTCTGCTTCCTTGTTTTTGAGAGAAATAGTACAAAAGTAGCCTTCACTATGTGCTTATCTTGAATGATAGACAACCTGAGTGGCCGAAGAAGTCCATAAATCTAAAATACTCAAATTAATGGGAGATGGAAACAAGGGTTGATATTGATTCCCTCCATGTGTTTAGAGCATAAGTGATAATAGAGTGGACTTTTAAGAAGAATACTGCTAAAAAATATATGTTTAGAAGCTGAAGGAGGAAGGGGATGGTATATTGAGGTATAAGATGTAGCTAGTTGTGAAAGGATTTTTTTGGGATCATGGCTACACTTTGGAAGACCACTAGAAGATATCTTCTATAGATTACTTAGGTAGAAACAATGTATCAATATTCAATCCCACACTATGGTTTCAAAGACTTAGAAAAAAATGGACATAAATCATAACACTACAATGAACAAAACACTTCAAAGGGACACATACAAGAGTATCAAAATATAATTTTCAAAATGAAATAAAGAAAAATATATATTTAAATTTTCAAGATATGATTCCTACTCCACAAAGAGAATACTATTTTATTTTTATTCAAGGAATTAAAAATTATTACAATTTACTAATACTGATTAAATAATCCATGTTAATAAATATAGTAGAATCCATCCAGTGATACTAGATGCCATGCCTTTTAATCTCTGCGATGAGTGATTCTATATATCTCATAGCTTCACAACTGTCTCTCCATTCCATCAAAGGATCCCACCACATAAAATCATTCACCTAGTACATTGTGCACATTATAAAAATATCATGAGAAAAACATTATGTTTGATTCATTAATAAACTAGTATATCACCACACTACAATGTACAAACCACTACAAATGAACACAGACAATAGTATTGGAAGAAAATGATTGAAACAAGAGAATTAAAATGAGAAACACAAATTTAACCCCATTGTCTCAAACTCAATAAAATTCAACCTAGTATAATGGAGAATGTGTAGCAGCATCCATATCCTACTTGTTACCTGAAAAAGTTGAGCCTCTGTCTAGTAATTTTATGATTACCCAATGTGAAGAAGAGTTGTAGAAGCTAAGGTTACTCAATTCAAAATTAATCAGAGTTAATATACCAACAGAGTGTAACTCCTAGTAATAGGATAATTTATCTCCTACAATGAATCCACATCAATAATAATGAATTGCTCAACCAATAAGGTAATAGATGAAGATTCATACCTCAAATCGCCGCATAGGAGGTGATCCGGAGGAGGAGATGGGAAGGAAGCCTCAGAGCAGCGTTGGCAGGGAGGTGAGGTGACCGCAGGGGGGTGAGGTGACCGCAAGGAGGTGGGTAGGCCGTGTCGGCGGGGAGGTGGTCTGGAAGTGCCGGAGCAACATCGGCAGGGAGGCGTTGAAGCCGCGTCGGAGCCGGCGGGGAACTTTACTGGCTGTGTTGGAGCTGAAGGGGAAGGAGGAATCGAGAGAGGAGGAATAACGAGGGGAGTAGGGGAGGAGGGGAGGAGGAATCCCGGGGGGAGGAGGGGAAGAGGGATAGCGAGGATGACGAGGGAGGAGGAATCGCGATGCGGGAGGAAGGGCGAGGACGGAGAGGGAGGAGGAATCGCGATGCGGGAGGAAGGGTGAGGACGGAGAGGGGGGAGGAATTGCGATGCGGGAGGAAGGGTGAGGACAGCGAGGGATGAGATTCGCGATGCAGCCCGATCAAAAAAATTTTCACATAACCTATTGTCGAATCCAACTATTTGGGTGTGGCTATATCTTAGATATATCCACGGATCATTTAAAGTGTGGATATATATCCGTGGCTACAGATCATTTTTTTAGTAGTGATTGAATGCTAGTTTTGTTTATGTGTAAATATCGTTGCATGTGTGGATGATCAGGAGCTAGACCAAGACCTTTGGTTGTAACGCCCCGAGCCCAGTTACCCAGAGTCGGTGCATTATTACATAACATTGTAAGGATTATAAAAGATCAAGTCTTGAAAGTCCAATTAGTTTAGTAGCCTTGGAATCACTAGATACATTCATAAAGTTTAAATTACATCATAATCTAAAAACTACTTCAACAACATCTTGTCTTCATATCCCCTCATATTATCCCTGAAGGTCATTCATAAATAACTTTTTCACATCCTGGGAAAAATAAAACATTGAAACGGGTGAGCTCAGATGCTCAATAAAGATAACAATATAGCGGAAACTTTCATAAATAAGTATAAAAATTTAAGGCAATGTATAACTAAAACAAAAGCCTTTTAAACTTTAACTTCAGTATAATATGGAAAATATAAAATGAAATAATTCGATTTAATCAATCACATGGTAATTCTACTTGTCAAATAATCACATGCAAATATCAATAACCACTTTCATAATGATGGAATGTATAATGTCAGACTATCATAACCACGTAGATAAGGCTTCGTGCTAAGACTACAAATAATATTTTGTCAAGGCCTCGTTCCAAGACACTAGTTTGTCTCATGAGACCTACTGATGCAATTTTTCGAAGATACTTACGTTTAAAATTTCTCAAATATACTCCAGTGTTTTTCTGAAAACATTATGCAAGATTCTGAAAACAAAATAACTAATTCTGAGACTGCTTGACTAATTATAGGCCATGATGGGTCCATGCCAAATCCCTTCCTATCTACCACACTCGAGAGTCAGGTTTTCTGAAAACATTTTTAAGCTTGCGTTAAATACGTATACATTTGCACTGTATTTTCATATATTTGGGAGAAATATCTCTTTTCTGAAATCATTTAAAAATCACATAATTATAAAAGAAAACCTTTATTTGAAAAAATCTTATAAGCCTGTAAGGGAAGATTCAAAGGTGTAATAACGGTGGATAATAACCGCACCTTCCGTATAAGTTAAAAAAATACATTCTTAACTTAATTTTGTCAAAAATGTTAAAAATGACCTTATTTGGAAAATGATGGGAAGATTCCTTTATAAAAATATTATAAAAATTAAAACAAGGGTATAAATGACTTTAACCCATATTCTGTAAAATAGTAAGAATGCTTTGAAAAACATTTTTAAGAAACATGTATGTGGATGATAAAGAGGTATCAGTAGATAATTACGTATAAACAACCTCGGATAATGAAGAGATTGTGAAAGAAACCCTTACCTTGTACTTTTCCTTGGTTGAGGGTAGATTAACCTCCTGTATAATGGTGAAATAATTGTTATTAAATTATAAAAGAATCATATACATTAATATGATAGCATATATGATCTTTTAACATTGCTTTGTTAATAATATCTTAGTATTATCGTCGTTTCGGGTAACAACTTACTCGTTTTCTTTTATATGTATTGTTACATAAGCCGTGTTTGTTATGGATAGGTTGTATCTTATTCATATCCAGAATGATATCAATTACTTTAACATTATTTTTAATCATCAAATGAGTATTATACTTGAATGGATACGACGGGGAATGAATCTCATCACGTTCGTGGAGATGGTAGTCTCTACGTACGCACGAGCGACAATATCACTCTTTTGATATTAAAATAATATATAATTGGATATTATATAATATATAAAGAATCATTATCATGTTATATTTATTATTTATATGAATTACACATCATTATTATACCCATCCAAATAATAATGATTTGAATAACAATTACACCACGACGTGGAGATGGTAAGCCGTACGTACGCACGTATGGTGACATGTCATTAAAAGGATGGATAGAATACTGAATATGGTTGTACCATATTTATAATAACATCTCAGTATATAGAATATACTGGAGTTATTATTTTAGAATGGTAATAACAAAGAGAGAAGAAGTTGAAGAAGAAAATAACTTGAAAAGGGGTGGTGAAAACATTACCTCTTCTTCAGGTTCTTCTTTTTTATCTGATCAAAAGGGCTTCTTAGGATGGCTTTGTGATTAAACTAAGTCCTATAGGTTAAATTTAGGGAATTTGAGAGAGTATTTGGGCATGTTTTGGCTGAACCAAAAGTCTTTTAAGGTATGGATTTGAGAGAAGGGGGAGTTCCCTTTTATAATATGGGTGAGGGACACCTTAGGAAAAGCTAGAAATATTATTTTATAATAAATTCATATTAGGTTTATAATGGCTCCAAACTAAATTATTTAAATTTTAAGGTGGGGATAGGTTGGAAACCATTCAAACAATAGTTTTTATATAGGTTTGGGTCATTATATTAACCTTATCTTTTAGTTTTAACTCTTATTTAATTAGTTTGACATTTACCGTGTCACTTTGTATTTTTATATTATATAGTTAATAAACTTACTATATATATCCAAGTGAACCCCAAGTGGTCCATTAATAATACACCTATCATTATATAAGTCTTTTTTCCAAACCTTAGATTTTTAGGAATAGAATATAAATTAATAATATAATTTTTATTTTAAAAACTCTTTTATATCAATTTTGACACTGTTGGGTATTTTGTTTTTGATAATTTCATAACAGTATTATTACTTCGAAAAAAATTCATATAACCAATCCTAATATGTCATATTTACCTATACAATTAATTTAATTCATAAAAAGTCTCAAATTACATTTATTTTGATATTTATAATATCAATTATTTTAATATTTCATTAATTAGGTAATTACTGCATCACCATTGTGTCATAAATAAATTAAATTATCTAAAGTATAAAAATTATAAATAAAATACCATTATGTGTTAAATCTTTTTAGATTTATAATGAAGATTTATAATCGAATTTATCTTATGTATAACCCTATATTAAAAATGTTTTAGTTATTAAACTTTGATTTTAACTCTTTTAACTCTTCTTTGAATTAAATAATAATAAATGTCCTAATCTAATCCAAGTGGACCTAAATGATAATATTTTATTCCTAAGGTTGTTTCTGGTCGAGATACACTTGTCCAATAGAATTAGGACATGTGTTAGGGTAATATTAATATCATTTTTACCCTTAATTGCCATATTTACTTTTAACCGTGGTAAATAAAAGTGAAAAGTTACTATTCACCAAAAATTATTTTTATCTTATTGAACCACATTTTACTCCTTGATATTAACTGTGTCTCTCAGATTTTTGAAATTCCACTCACAGAAGCGGTAGAATTATGTTTTATGTGAATTTCAAAATTCTCCTAGGAGGTGGGTAAAATACGGTGAAAAGTTCCATAAAATTTTTATATATCTAAAATTATTCTAAACTAACTCCAATGAATTACATTGAAATTATATAGGTATTATGTATCTATTTTTACCTTAATTAAATTTAAATAAAATTAATAATTATTCAAATAAAAATTCATTTTTAAACTATAACTTAGTGTTTTTTCACTATTCATCAAAAATTAAAATTTTTCAGAAAAATACCAAAATTTCACCCTAGGCTAATTTTGATATTCCAATTCCAAAAATGAAAACCATTTTGAAAGAAAAAATTTATAATGTTTCAAAAAGTGGGTATTACTATTCATAATGGCTATTTTGATTGGTTGTGGTGTGTGTTAGAACTCGAAGTTGCATACAACACACGCTACTTTATTATTCAAAGAGAAGCCTACCGTGGAAGATTGGGGAGTTACATTGGTTTCTATTAATTTAATTATTTAAATTACATTTTTTGTCTTACGAGCCTTCTCCTCATTAATATTTAGGGTCTACGTGCCCAAGGTTTATTTTATGTAAAACCCTATCTTACCACTCACCTACGAGTGAGATAAAATCAAATGTAATAGACAGAACTCCCAAGCTTGTGAAGGTGGCTCAATTTATGAACTAAGGTAAAATAAATACAAGGAGATACAAAGGTGGACAGGTGGAAAGCTGTAAACACGAACCCAAAAGGTTCAAGGTATTTCTCCCCTTGGTCTGGGGTTAGTTTATCAACTGCTAGATAAACTAACCAATAGAACAAGCTAATGATTATACCATTTATTTTATTTCTGTCAATTTCATGGTTTATTTATTATGGGTGTGTTTTCACGATCCCACAATTAATTAATTAAACAATCATTCAAGATGGAACTAAAATAAGACCGGCTTATGAGTAAATATTATCTTAGACTTGGTTAATCACTTAAGTGTATCCCACTTAATATTAAAAAGAATGTAATCAAAGATAATAAAATGGAAATTTACGTATAAGGATAAAATCCATCAAAGAAAATATTTAGTCGGTATACCCTTCCATAATCTTTGTTAGAATTGAACCATAGTTCAAAGTGTTTGACCAACCCCAGTTGGGGTGATTTCAATTATTGAGGAATTCAAATTCAATGTTTTAGGTTGACTTGACTTGGTTCATATCAAGGGTTCACTGCCACATCAGGACTTGGTGTGACCAAGAGGCAAAGTTTGAGGAAATCCAAAATAAAAGGATTTCGGGATTGGGGAGTCCACTCAGTAGATCAATGAGCTGCAAGTTAATGCAGTTGGCTTTTGGAATGCCTACCTAAAACCCATTAAGTTTCTTGACCAATCCTAGTTAGTGTAATGTGAAGGGAAATATGGATCCTTGTCACTAGAATATTCAGGCAACATAATATTCCAAAGTCAATGGTGTGGGCTATTGGATTTTGATAAAATATTAATATACTAATAAGTATTAATTTATTTATTTGTCTCGGTTTTATCATAATAAATTACTAAACCTATGCTCATATTAATTTTTAGAAATGGTAAGAAAAATGACATAAAACATATCATTGTGAACCGTAATCAAGAAGTAAAACATTCTCACATGCACCAATTTCCAAGAATGGTAGAGGCATTTACACGTCATCCTTCACCATGAGAGGAAATTGTACGTTCTGGAGGAGCCTATTCTAGTTGCGCCTAGAAAAGTGTCCAGTGATGAAGAACAATCTCTCTATATGAAACATATAGATGATTCCACAGATGTACAATGCTTCATGCTATCGGCAATGTCTAATGAGGTCTTGAAGCAACATGAAAACATGGACCCATATAGCATGATGTCTCACCTTAAGGATCTCTATCACGAGAAGATGAGACAATAGAGATATGTGATCTCCAATAATTTATTTAAAACTAACATTGGAGAGTCTATGTCAATTGGGACTCATGTAGTCAATCTTATTGTCTACATTGAACACCTGGACATCTTAGGGATTAAGTTCCCATATGAGTTGCATACATGTACCATCCTATCATTACTGCATAATACCTTATCTTACTTTATTGTCAACTATAACATGAGAAATAATGAGTAGAGTCTATCATAACATATGGACTTAATTCTCTAACTAGATAAGAACACGAGGTATGACAAAACCACAGTCTTTATGGTGAATAGAAAATGAAGGATAAGGAAACAGGTCCAAGAACTTATAAATGGTATGAAGCCCATGAGTATTGTCCCTTAAAGAAGGGGAAGATCTAGAGGCAGGGCAAAGAATAGGAGGTGGTCTATTTTTCATGTTGAAAGTAAGGCAACTGGAAAACGAACTGCACCCAGAAGCGTGGGGACGCTAAAGGTGTGTTCTTTATCGAGTGTAATATTTCCATTTATACACATTGGGTATTAGATATAGCTTGTGGGGATCACATAAATATTCAAATGTAAGAACCAATTAGATTTAGAAATATTTCTAGAGGAGAGGTGGATCTTTGAGTTGCCAATGGAGCGAGGCTGGCTGCATTGGCCATTAGCGATTTCCATCTCTCATTTCCAACTGGAATGATTTTGGTTTTACATAACTGTTATTGTGTGCATAGTGTTACCAAGAACATAATTTCTGTATCATGTATAGATATGGATGTATTTATTTTCAAATTTGGAAATAAGGGTTGTCTCTTTTATAATTACAACATATTTTATGGTATGGTGCATTTAAATAACGGATTGTATGTATTATATTATGAAAACCAAGTGTTAGAAATCAATAATGAAACAAACTCACATGACTCATACATCACCGAGTTGTGGCATCACCATCTCGGTCATGTAAACAAGAATCACTTGAAAAAGCTTTGCCAAGATGGTTATTTAGACTCTATTGAGCGAAAACCACTTGATAGATGTCACGCCTGTTTACAAGATAAAATGACCAAACCACCTTTCGGTGGACATGGTGAAAGGGCCACAGAGCTTCTAGGATTGGTGCACATGGATGTGTGGAGACCATTTCCAGTAGAAGCTATAGGTGGATATTCTTACTTCATTACTTTTACTAATGATTTGAGTAGATATGGATATATCTAATTAATGAGGTATAAGTTAGAAACCTTAGACAAATTTATAGAATTAAAGAATGAAGTAGAGAATCATCTTGGTAAGATGACCAAGAAGATTTTATCGGATCGAGGTAGAGAATATCTGAAACAAGAGTTCATCGATCTTCTACGGGAGTGTGGGATTCTATCTCAACTCACTCCTCCTTATACACCATAGTGGAATGGTGTCAGTGAAAGGAGGAATCACACCTTGTTGGACATTGTGAGGTTGATGATGAGTCATACAGATCTTCTATTATATTTTTTGGGATATGCATTACAAACTTCAGCATACACATTAAACTATGTACCAACTAATGTGGCAGATGGAGTTCCCTCCAAGTTATGGAATGGAAAGAAACCCATTTTTTCGCACACACATGTATGGGGATGAGATTCCTTTGTTAAGGCAATATTGGCAAACAAACTAGCACCCTGAGGCACGAGGTGTATCTTTATAGGATATCCCAAGGAAACAAAAGGATATTACCTATATAACCCTTTAGAAAAGAAAGCGATTGTTGCCAAACATGCCCTCTTTCTTGAGAGGGAGAACATCCTCAAAAAGGATAGTGGGAGAAAGATTGACTTTGATAAAGTTGATGCTCAAGATACATAGGAGTTGGTATAGAAACAAGTTCCATAGGTCCCTGTGGAAGAGGTTCTAGAAACACAAGTACTGCATAGGAGCTCAAGATAGGTAAGGGAACCAGAGAGATTTAGTTTCCTAGTCACCAAGAATGGTGAATCATTATTGTTGGACAATGATGAACCTCTCTCCTGCAAGGAAGTATTAGAAAGCTCAAAAGCTACAAGATGTCAATAAACTATGAATATTGAGATGGATTCCATGTATCAGAACCAAGTCTGGGTTATGGTCGATGATCCAGTTGATGTAAATCCTATTAGATGAAAATGGATATTCAAGAGAAAAATTGACATGGAAGGTCAAGTTAGCATCTATAAATCAAGTATAGTGGCTAAAGGATTCAAATATAATCAAGGAATTGACTATGATGAATCCTTCTCACCAGTTGCCATATTTAAATACATAAGAATCATACTTGCCATAGAAGTGTACCATGACTATGAGATTTGTAAAATGGATGTCAAAACAACATTATTTAATAGTAACCTTTAGGAATATGTCTATATGACAGAACCAGAATGGTTTGTGACACCAGGTGAAGCCAAGCAAGTTTTCAAGTTGTATAAATACATTTATGGATTAAAGAAAGCATCCAGGTCATGGAACATTTGATTTGATGAATCCATAAAGGAATATTGTTTCATTAAGAATGAATGTGAGACATGTATTTATAAGCAGTTTAATGGGAATTTGGTCATTATCCTAGTAGAATATGTTGATGACATATCACTTATTAGAAATGATATACCAGTCTTACAATCAGTTAAGGACTGGTTGAACAAGTGTTTCTTCATGAAGGACTTGGGTGAAGCAGCCTACATTCTAGAGATCAAGATCATTCATGATATATCCAAGAGGTTTCTTGGACTAATTCAGGGTACATACATTGACCAGATACTAAAAAGATTTAGTATGGAACAATCCAAGAGTAAATTGGTTCCAGTGTCACATGACCTATATCTTTCTAAGAAAATATGTTCACATACACAACAGGAGAAAGATAGAATGAGTAAGATCCCATACGCTTCATCTATAGGATCTATCATGTATGCTATGTTATGTACCAGGATTTATGTTTTCTATATACTGATCATGTTAGGCATATATTAAGAAGATCCAGGAGAATAGCATTGAACTACTGTTAATACTATCATTAAGTATCTGATAAGAACTAAGGATATGTTCTTGGTGTATGGATGAGACAAGGATCTTGTTATCAGAGGGTATGTTGATGCTCGTTTTTAGACAGATCGGGAAAATCTGAAGTTGAAATATGGATATGTTTTTTGTCTCAATGGAGGATCTGTGAGCTGGAAGAGTTCAAATCAAACAGTTTTAGTCGATTCTATAGTAGAGTATAAATATATAGCAGCTTTTGATTCATCTAAGGAATCCCTTTGGATTTGGAACTTTGTCCAGTAACTTGATGTAGTTCCTAGCAGTAAAGATCCTATCACATTGTATTGGGATAATACTACAGCGGTGGGTCTTACAAAATAACCAAGGTCACATCAACGGACAAAGCACATACTCTATAATTATCACCTCTTGAGGTATTTCTATCAAAGTAGTAAAGTTTCAGTGAGTAGAGTGTCCACGGAAGAGAATATGGCAGACCCCATGACTAAAGTTCTATCTGAAAAGAATCATGAATATAATTTTAGAGCTAACGGGTTAAATGTTGTTAGAACTTGTCTCTAGTCCAAGTGGGGTTTTTTTTTGAGTCGGTGGCCTGAAACCAACTACGTTTTACTTTATTCACTAATAAATACCTTATCACATCTTGATTTTTATTCTACGTGACAATGTATGTGATAATGTAATAAGGGTGGTTGTTGCATTAAAGGGTCATAGGGGATCTCTACTATGATGAGAACCTGGAAGTGTCATAACACTATTCATGAATATATGTTCTATGGCTGGAAGATGTTATTTGAGGGACACAAATAATACATTCCATTAGGGGTGGGGACTCATAAAACATTGAGGCACCTTCTCATGGTGTGCTCCCTTGGTAATATCCAAGAGGATATTATGAGAATGAGACCCGCCGGTAAGAAATCCACATTTCATAATGTCATTGGATATTCCTATTTGTGAACATGTGTATTGGTCCTTAGACTTTAATATTATTATTAATGGTTATTACAACTCTCACACATAGATGTATTGATGAAAACTGTGATGACACATTGTTCACAGTGAGGTAGGATATGTTGGGTGCGTCATGAGTAATACTTCATTAATAGATAATGTGAGAAAGGATTTTTCCCTTCTATTCCAAAACGAAAGTATATATCTTAGTCTCTTTGATGGAATTGATATAGACTAAATAAATCTATGGCCATGGTGAGGAATTGGAAAGTTTAATTATAGAAATTTAAAGAAGGAATAATCGAGAACATGGGTTGATGTCACTAGTATGCAACCCTCTTGATTATAGATGTCGAGACAATGGGATTACATTACACGGTAAGTGTTCGTAGGAGGTGACATGTCATTGCGGTATTAACTTATTTCTCTATGGGTGACTTGGCGTGTTTCTATATGCTAACCTTGGACTTTAGGAAGGCTCCGCCTAATGCCACTGAGAAAGAAGCCTAGAGGGTCACACACTAAGTGTGTCCAAGTATCTTAGTTAAATATTAATTTAACAAGTTGAATAAATATTATTTCCAATTGTGGTTTAATAATTATTTAAGGATGCCTGATCATAGTTATTTCGACACTAGTTTTTCAAGAGAATATATTGTGCGTGAAATAATATATTTATTAGCGAGTAAAGTAGTGATATTTATTTGAGAAATAAATAACCATTATTGAAGGTCTAATAAATGTGGTGGAGGAAATAAAGAAAAATTGAAAAACAAAAGTACAAACTCTGTATATTAATATACACGTTGTATAGTTTTTTTGGGTATTTGTGATAAATAATAATATTTATTTAATTATATAATATTAGGTGTAATTCTCTGGGTGCATGTCAAGTAATAATAATAGTCAACTGTTATTATTAGACATGGGGTATTACTAAGAATTAAATGAAATGAATAAATACTTTCGGGTGAATAATTCATTTTATTATTCTAAGTAATTAAAATCATGATTATATAATTCTCATTAGCCTAGACATTTTCGGGGGTTCTGCACAACAGATCTAGAGAATGATCTCAAGACAAAAGATAATTGATTTTATTCCAAGAACGCTCTCAATCTATGAGAGAGATCCTCCTCCACCAGATCAAGGCGATCAAAGGCGGACATTGCAAGTTAAGGATCTTCTACGCTAGAACCTAGAGATCCCTTTAGAGACATCCATAGATACATGGAGCACGTGTGGATCACCTCTAGAGGAATACTACACTTGGATTCTATGACGCAACAACGGATCACATCAAATTGTGATCGGAAACATCAATGGAGCGAGAATTATGTCAAGGTAATTCTTGTCTATTAATTAAATTAATTATAACCAACATATGATGATCCTCTCTATGGTTCTGGGACTCCCCTCTTTTCTTTCATTCTTCATTCTATTCTGAAGATCTGCCATTTTCTTATCGTGATGGATCTCGGATTAAATGTTGTTAATGGAAAAAATTAAAGATTGGGTACACCCATCAATGCACTTCTGGTGAGCCTGAAACCTACACTATCTTGAGGAAGTACATACCTAACCCTTCACATGTACTAGATCCTAAGGTGGTAAAACTGAACATGCCCTCTCTTATGAGGAGCATCCGGTAGAGATCTTGGACCGTAGAGGCAAGGTTCTACACAACAAGACAACTCACCTCATCAAAGTGTTGTGGAAGAACCACAAATATGAATAAGCAATGTGGGAACCAGAGGAAACAATGAGGTATAAGTACTCACACCTTTTCTCAACTGAGTAAATGAGTTGAAATTTTGGGGAATAAATTTCTTAATGGGGGAATAATATAATGACCTGAACTTTTTACTGATAATTGTTTCCTGAATATTTGTGTTATATTATACACAACAAAACTATATCTCTTTAATAATGAAGTAAATTTAAAGGGAAATATGACCATTTGGTTTTCACCATTATATGATTGTTGTTCAATTATGATCATTGTTCAATATGACCTTTGGAAACTATACTCATGATAATAATTTTAACATTATAATTTTTTTATAAGTAGAAATGAATTCATACAAAAAGAAGGAATGATGGCCTCAACCAGTAGGGTCATGACATAAGAATCCTATTTGTCAGAATGTGGGAGGGAGGTATAATCACAAGGATTCACTCTTCACCAAGCACAATATAAGATTCAACAAGTGAGTATTTAATGAAATCAATTGTGGGAGAAGTTCAAGTTAATAGAAATTCTCACTCGAGCAATGTTAGCCAAGATGCCTCATGGGTCTATCACCATCGCACACCTCACCCTTAGGTCATATGTGGGTGTTATAAGAGGATATGTGTCTAGGCACTAGTTACTTAAAGTTTACCTTTTTTATAAATTAAATTTTTATTCCATCATTTCTGTTTTAAGAATTGTTTTTCTTAATAAAATTGAGATAGAATTTGATAAATTGATTTTTCAATCCAAAATTATACTTCATAGAAAAGATATAATTATTATAATAAACTAAGGTATTATGAATAATGTTTATTTTAAGAAATAAAATTATAAAAACACTCTTATTTAAAAATAAATGATAAGTTATTTTTTTCAAGTGTCGGAAATTTTAATATGCATTTTCAATCCTCTATTATTTTTAATAAATTAAAATTTTTATATTTAAAAGTAAAAATAATCATTTTTAGAGAATTATTATGAAAATATAAATATCATTTTTGAAAATATAATTTCTAAATTAAGTTAGGGTGAATTTATTATAATTTTATAAAATACTTTATTTTTTTATGAATAGTAAAAATATAGTTTGTGTTTTTTAGTATGTTTAATGACATCATAATTATGTCATAATGATGTAATAACTAATTACCCAAAATACATAAAACAAAATATGTTATTTTATTAATATCAAGTATTTAAATATATTTTAATCAATTTCAAATTATATAATTTACTTTCCAATTTCTAAAATAGAAACTTTAACTTTGAAAATGTTATTTTATAAAAACATTAATTTTCATTTCCAAATAAGAAATATAAAATTTTGGTAGACTCTTGTGGGATAAAATGACATAAAATATGATCCAAGTTTCCAATACTATGGGAAAATACCATGGTCAAGCCCATGAATTTTCATTTACCACTACCAAGGTGTCCAATGCCTTTATTTAGAAATTAATAAACAAATCCCCCACTTTCACTATAAATATACACCCATTTATCCATTTTATTTCCCTCCCAATTCCTCAATCATGAATATCTAATAATTTTTACTCCTAAGGAGTCCTCCCAAGGTGTCCTCAATACCCCAAGGTCCCAACCATTGATTTTTAGGAGTTACCCTTTAAGGTAAGGTAAATCTCAACTTCTCTTTTCTTTCAAATTCCCTTTTTATGTAAAATGTATTTCAAATTTCCAAACTATGTTCTTATATACATTTTATTATTTTATTTTATTTTATTAAGAGTATTTTATGAATGGGAGACCCATGTCCCTTCTTTTTTTACCCTTTTCTAAAACCACATTTTATACCCGTTATGCTGCCAATTTTACTTCTCAAAATTTCTCTCTTCCCCTCAAGAAATTCTATTTTATTTTATTTTTTTAATATCAAACCTATTTATTTTCTAGAGGTATTCACCAATATTTTTAAATTATTTATTTTATTCTGTTTCTGGCATATATAAAACCCTCATTCCCTTTCTGTGGGTTAAAAATAACATAGTGATCATGTTCTTTAAGTACTTTTTAAAACACCATGATTTTGATATGAAACCCATTTAATTAATTCTCCACGGGTTCTTTATGAAATGTTTTATTATGATCTATTTGTCTAAAATTAATTAATATATATGAATTTTGTTCCCTAATATCTCTCCAATGCATTGGGTAAATAAGTTAATCTATAGAGATAACATGTTTTACAATACCTTGGTGAATAACCTAGGTAATTTTTATGACACCATGGTGATAATACTTAGTGATATGATTATGAATTTATAATTTAAATATTATAGAAACATTTTCTTATTATTATTAATGTTATTTTTATTACTATATGCCTCTTTCCCATGATTTTATGATACTACTCAAGTTCGTATCAATAATTCTCATGATCACATGTGAACTATTTTCCTTGTTTTCCCTTACTGGGACTTATGCTCACCCTTTCCTTTGATATATGTCCCCAAGTTATGAGATTTAGTAATTATACTTAAGATAAACCTATAAAAAATCCATTCAAGTTTATTAGAATAGTTTTTTAATATTTCATGTATTATATACCTTATTTCCAAGAAACTAAACTTTAAAATATCTTATGTTTGTACAATGTAATGTAAAGTTATGTAATAAAAAGGTGGGATGTCATACTAAACTTACATAATGTCTGATATGTAACACATGTCAAGTACCATGTCTATAATTTTTTCTCTGTATTTCTTGATCACATGAATGATGAGCAGACTTAGTGTACATTCAACGTATTCTATTAATAGACATATAAAAAAATAGATTCATTTGTATATTAAATGTAATAAATTTTACCATCATTGCCTCACTTGACCAAAACGCAACCAAATATTTCCACTACATGGGAATAATGCCAAGAGGGACACGTTGTAGAATGTACAGTACACCGAAAATGGTATCCAGTGATTTTTATTTACCCTACCCTTGTAATCCTTCAATAATTTTTGACATTTAGCGATGCAACTGCCCAAAACTCATCTGGATAGGATTTCTAGTTAACTTGTAAAAAATTAGTCAATAGAAATGATAATAATAAATAGAATTTCATGAGAAATTAAACATAGATTTTACCAGATCCTCCCTCCATAATCATTCAATCATATCCTTATGGAATAAAGTCCAATATTGAGTCGTTAGAGGGGGTCTATGGGGGTCCTGTATCATATTCCCCAGCTAAAAAATCAATACACTCGCACCTTCTCTAATGGGATGAAAGGTGTCATCTAATAAAAAACCCAATTGGGATCCAGGGTTCCAGGATCAAACCCCTCAACCATGACCCCTACGTCTATTGGAATACGCACAAGATACTCATAAACTTAAATTAAAGATGCAATTATAAATAAATACATTTTTAATTAAAAATTAGAAATAGTTAGTGGAATATACTTATAGAAAATTATAATAAATTAATTTTATAAAATGAAAACATGCATACAGACAACATCAGGTGAACCACTCTAATATCGACATTAATAAAAATATATACAATTAAATCAATAAATTTTTATACATATAATTCATAAATATTTTTACAAATATTAACTGGAAATAATTACAATCTTTCACTGATTAGGGAATTCTATCATATCTCCTTAAATTGTCTCTATGAACCATTTAATATTTTCTTCTCATATAAATACATTTTTTTGGTCAAGTGGTTTGGTAGGAAGTGATACAACATCTAGTTCCTCCTGGTTAGTTAGAAAAACCCATCTTTTAGATATTTTAACCCCAAATTTCCACTTAGAATCGATGTAGACAATGTAAACTTTCTCTAACTACGATATCAGTATGAAGGGATCGTTGCTTACTCATTCATATTTATATATCATATTGTTAAGTTTTACCTACGTAAATTGGAAATAATTAACTTTCATTCCATGAACTGGATTGACCCAATCACGCCTTAATAATATATGCTTTAATACACAACCATAAATAACCACAATAATATGCCTTAGAAATACATAATAATAACCTGTATAAACAGTTGAAAAACCAACACCATTTTTTTATGTGGCTTGGTTCATGTCAACATCGTTAATATGGAATCGGAATCTATTATCGTCCAATTACTTGTAGCGATGATCCATAATAAACAATCCATCAGCTAGTTTCACTCACAATATGAGTACCTAAATCATGCATCTTGTGAATCAATAAATTTCACATAATTAAATTGATAAAATGTTTTAAAAATGTAACTCAATTTCAATATAAAAATATTAAATAAATTATTTATATTTACATGATTCTTGAACTACTCATGATATGTGTTGAAATGTGGTTTTTGGATTTGATGGTCAGTTGCATGGCACCTTTCACATTTCAAATCAGTGATATAATTCCTAAATTACAAAATAATAAAATGTAAATAATAAAATAAATATATAAACATTAAGTATAATAGATCAATAAACAAACTTACTATATCAAGGGAATAACCAATGGAGTATTGAACATCACATATCGATGAGCTTAAATCCACTTGTCATTGTGCATATCAAATATTATCCCTTCCCTAATTGGACCCTCATCAATACAAGAGGTATTATATAACTTTGTTTCACCCTCATCAATATAAGAATTAAAAAAAATTCACTCATCCATCAAACATCCCTTGTAAATTGAGGCTTTCGAATGAGCTTTGTTGTGTACATACCATTTCAATGTATTTAAATATTTCTCTACTGGATACATCAACCTGAATTGAAAAGGACCGCCAGTAATTACTTCAACAGGTAAATGTATAGTCATGTAGACCATGAAATTAAAAAAATAAACAAAAAAAGTTTATCTAGGTTACATAGTGCAATAAAATTCTAATCCTACTACTTTTTCAAATCACTCATCTAATGATTCTTAATACAGAGCAATCTGAAAAAATTCGAAACTTCAATAAACAGCTCAACAACCTGAGTAGGTAAGCAGTCATGAATTTTAATTGTGATTAACTGTTGAAGAATTATATTTTTATCATGAATTTTCAACCCCTATAATGTCATGCTCATAATATTTATATGCTTGGAAATATTAAGTTATAATCATCAGGAACATTGATGGTATTCAAAATTGATGGAAATGTTTCTTTCACTTTTTTACTCATTGTGCATTATGCGGTAGGAATGAATGCCTGATTACCATCACCCAACTATAAATGCAATGGTTTTATCAATACCATTTATTATCAATAACTTCAAGCATTGTCATTTTCCTTTGATTTCCCATTGACACATAAAATGGTGCACAATATATTATCACACACATTTCTTTCAATGTGCATCACATCGAAATTATGTCTAAAAATATTATCTTTCTAATAAGGATATTCTAATAAAATACTCTTCTTCTTCTAATTAAGACTATGTTTTCTATTTGAAGAATAAAAAGAAGGCAATACAGAATCCAATAAATCCTTAAAATAATATATTGTGCATATTTTTTCTAGATCAAGTTGGCCAATAATTTAAACTCCATACATTATTTGAGGTGATGTGTAACACCCAAGAGTTTTATGAGAAATATTTTGTTTTTATGTTATATAAATCATCAAAGTAATCTTTCACTACACACAAAACTAGCTTGTCTTGCATTACATGCAATCGCAACCTTCCTTAATAGCTTGTGTCGTACGCAATAGCGAGTTTCACTAAACAACGATATGCTATTAAAATATTATCAAAACTAGCCGTTATGAATAGTAATAACCACTTTTTGAAATTTTATAAATTTTATTTTTCAAAATGGACTTCATTTTTGGATTTGGAATATTCAAATTAGCTCAGGGTGAAATTTTGGTACTTTTTGGATAACTTTCATATTCCGATGAATAGTGAAAATTACTAAATTTTAATTAAAAACAACTTTTTTAATCGAAATAATTAATAGTGATAAATTATTAATTTGAGTGGTTTTAAAGTATATTTAGAATATATTTTTACAATTTAATACAATGTTGTTCATTGGATGTAATTTCACATTTAAACCAGGCATAAACAAGTGTCAATCTTTTGATAGTTATTATCTTTTAAAAACACGCTATTTGTTTTGACGACGGGAATTAATTTTTAAATTAGTTAATGTAACTGATATATTTTGAATTTGGTAAAATAAACATCATTTTTTAATTCATAATATCAAATATAGCTTATGCCTAATTTTTGGTATTTTTCTGGAAACTTTCATTTTTTTGATGAATAGTGAAACCACTAAGTGGTAGTTAGAAAAACTGAATTTTTCATAAAACTTAATTTTACCGATTCTGTGAGTCGAATTTCAAAAATCCAAGAGACACGGTTAATTTCAGTAAGTAAAAATGTGGTTCAATGAGATGAAAATAATTTTTGATGAATAGTAACTTTTTACTTTTTTTTAGCACGGTTAAAAGTAAATAGGGTAATTAAGGGTAAAAGTGTTATTATTATTACCCTAAAACATGTTCTAATTCTATTGGATAAGTCTAATTCGACCAAAAACAACCTTAGGAATAAAATATGGCCATTTAGTCCCACTTGGATTAGATTAGGACATTTATTACCAATTTATTTAAAGAAGGGTTAAAATACTTAAAATCAAAGTTTAATAACTAAATAATTTTTAATATAGATTTATACATAATATAAATTCAACTATAAATATTAATTAGAAACATAAAAAGATTTCCAACATAATGGTATTTTATTTATAATTTTTCGACATTAAATAATGTAATTTATTTATGACACAATGATGATGCAGTAATTATCATATTAATGAAATATTTACAAAATTGATGTTATAAATACCCAAATAAATGTAATTTGAGACTTTTTATAAATTCTGATAATTTAATATGTTATTATGACATGTTAGTATTGATTTAATTAAATTTTTTCTAACTAATCATTCTGTTATGATTTTCACAAAAATCAATTACCAAATAGTGTCAAAATTGACCTAAAATTGGTTTTAAAACAAATACTATATTATTAATTGTTATTTTATTCCTAAAAATATAAGGTTCGCCCAAATGACTTAGATAAGGTTATATATATTAATAATAAACAACTTGGGGTTCGTTTGGCTTGATATAGTAAGTTTATTAACCTTATAGTGTAAGAAAATAAGAAGACACGGTAAAAGTTAAATTATCTAACTTAAAGTTAAATCTAAATGATAAGGTTAAAATTGATACCTAAACTTGTCTAAATTCTATTGGATTAGATTATTTCGACCCATACCCACCTTATATTCAAACTATATCAATTTGGATCTATTAAAAATCGAATTTTACTTTATAATAAAATAATACTTTTAGTTATTCCAAAGGTGCCCCTCTCCTCCCTTATAAAAGGGCACCTCCTCCCTCTCTTCCTCACACCACTTTGAGCCTTAAATCTTGGCCAACCCTAGAAAATATCTCCTCTCCACTTCCCTAGAAACATACTAGAGGTCCTGGTCTTCTTAAAAGACCGATTTTAGTGCCCTAAAAGGAGGTCTCAAAGAGGCGGTTCAAAGAAGAGGTAATGTCCGTTACCAATTCTTTCAACTTTATTTCTTCTTCCACTTCTTATTATTTAGTTGTTTCATTCTGAATTAATAACATCAGTATCACTCATATACTGATATCTTATTATAAGTATGAAAAAACCCTATTTCATCATCTATCCATCCTACGGAAAACAAAATCACCGCGCGTGCGTACGTACGGAATACCGTCTCCACGCCGTGGTATAATCTATTTTCCACCACCACCTTAATTGGATGGTTATAATGGTGTAAATAATAACTATATACGATTATTGTAAAGTGATATTGATTCTTAAATAGTATACATACACTCCATTACAATTTCACGATCATGGGAATGATATCATCGCTCGTGCATATGTACGGAATACCGTCTCCACGATGTGATGCGACTCGTTCTACATGATCTTAATTGAATAATGATTATATAAATGAATTGAATGAATGAATATGATATATATTACACAAATACCATTCTGGAAATGAGGTATCTATAACCTAAAAAGAAGAATAAGAATTTATTCGACAAAACACGCATAAGAACAAAAAGTAATAAACACTCGAATAACAAGTAGTAATGAAATTTTACTAATAAGAAGCTAAGAATATGACCATATATGATATGATAAAAATAATAATGATTCTGGAATAAGTCAATAACATTATTTAAATCGTTATACACGAGGTTTGGACACTTACGAATCAAATCGGACCTATGGTAAGGGAAAATATCACAATCTCACTTTATCCGAGATTGCTTATACTTTGGTATTTACTGGGGTGTATTTTATCATCCACATCCATGTTTCCTCAATATGTAATATTGATTCCATCCACCTAAAATTTTTTAAATCCAATTTTACCCTTTGGAGAGTTTTTAGTAAAAGATATGAAATGAATATTTTGTCGTTTTTTGTACGAGGTACTTTTTGACTTTTCCGACAAAAGTACAAGAAGAATGTTGTTTTTAACTTATACGGAATGAATGGATTTTTAAAACATTATTTCCAAGAAGATTACTTTAAAAGTTTTCAAGTTTATTTTTAATCAACTTCTTTTAGTTTAAAATTTTATGACATGTTAAGAAAGGAAAATGTTTTTGAAGTAGAAAGGATATTTTCCTCAAGAATGGAGTTCAAGTGTTTTATCAAAATTATTTTCCATCTAAGATAATATAGGGTTATGTTTCTATCCCTATTATTACATTGATTTGATTATGTTGTGATGGAATTATTTTTATGAATTCCTTTATCTTATATGAATTTTTTTATGATGTCATGTTGTTTAAGAATCACATTTTTATTACATGGGTTATGCAATGATGTATGATTTATGATTTTGTGGCACACATAAGAATGGTATCATTATAAGATGGGTGGGACCTATATCTCCCTCCAATAAATTGGGTAAAGATTTTATATCTCATGAGATAGACATGGATGGAACTGCAGTTTAAACCGGTTCAGTGAAACAGGACTGAAACTAGGAGTGAACTCGGTTCAGAAATGGACTTTGTCCACTAAGATAGTCTTGAAAATGAGTCTTGACTAATAATAAATGATTCTCTATGATTATGTGTGTATGCCACAAAGTTTCATGTTTTAATTTATGATTATTTGGATTTCATTTCACTACTATGATTTATCCCATATTATGAAATTATGCTCTCTTTTTCAGGTTAAGATTTCCAAAATGTTATGTTCTTATGAATATGATGTGACTGATATTTCTTTTGTTTACCCTTACTGAGCATTTGAGCTCACCCTTTTGTATGTTTTCTTTCCCCATGTCAGGAAGAAGTTTATTAAGTAAGATATTCCAAAAGGGACTATAGAGATGATGAAATAAATGGGAGACAGTGTAGACGCATTATGAACCAGTTGTTTATGTTTCCTAGTTTATAAAGACACTATACCTATACGGTCCTTTCATGGTTTTGTTATATGTTTTAATAAGTATGCTTCAATTTTTAAGTAATAACAATGTATGTAAAGTATGGGTAATTATAGTTGGTATCAGAGGAAAGGTATAGTCAACCTTTGGAAAGTAAGATGTGAAAGCCTTAGTAAGAACCCTAAGGATAATTTTAAGCATAGAACACAATCTTAGTGTCTTAGAAATGACCATGAATAACCTAGGATAAGACCTCAAGTGTGAAATTTTATTCTTGATTATGTGGTTTTCCTATTATAATTAGTGTTGCTCACACTATTCTTCTTGGTTTTAGTCAATGGCTGGAACCCGAAGAAACCGTGATAATGCAGAATGCGACGAGCAATGCAATGATTATCCCCCTGAGCAACCAAATGTTATGGGAGCTGGAATGAAAAATATTTTAGCCATGTTCACACAACTTTCTCAAGATATGAATCTTGCAGGACTTCCAAACGATCAAAGGAAGGAGCAACATTCTGTTGAATCCTTCATGAGGCAGCGCCCACCTTCTTTCAGCGGGTCTACTGATCCATTAGTTGCTGAACAATGGATTAGTACTACTAAAAAGATATTTTCAGTTCTTCAATGTTCTGAACATGATAAAGGCATCCTAGCGGTGTATCGTTTGGAAGGAGATGCTGATCAATGGTGGAATCTTATTAAGAATACGAGGCAAAGGGATGAAATTGAGTCCATGGATTGGGATGAGTTCAAGAACTTATTTTTCAATAAGTACTTCCCTCGTATTCTCCGAACAAAGATGGAGAAAGAGTTTCTTGAACTGAAGCAAAAGGATGATGAATCTGTTGGTACCTATGAAGCAAATTTTACAAGACTTGCAAGGTACGCTTCCGGTATTATTATCCAACCTGCGAGTAAGATCGATCGATTCTTTAGTGGCTTAAAACCAAGTCTTAAAAGGGCCTTAGCCATAAGGGACTTCAATAGCTATGAAGAAATCATTTGATGTGCTCTTAATGTTGAGATGGAGATTGGAGTAACCCATCAGTCATATGGGTTTGATAAGAAGAGGAAAATGGATTTCAAAGGAAAATCTAAAGAACACACTGAAAAGAAGATGAGATTTCCCTTATTCTCAAAGTGTGGAAAGAAACACGGAGGGAGTTGTCTTAAAGGTACAAGTAAATGTTTCAAATGTGGAAAGGAAGGTCATCGGGAATTTGAATACCGCAATGATGTGAAGAAGATGTCTAATGATGCAAACAAAGGAAGGGACACCCAGAATGAACCTACTAAACTTCAATGTTTCAAGTGCAAGGAGATGGGAAATTATGCCAATAAATGCCCTAATCCAAGGGTTGTTGATGATGATCGACATCAACAAAATCTTAAGGCTAAAGACAATGTAAAGTCACAAGCAATTTCTATCAGCGATGTGGAGTATGATAACGATGTGGTGAAAGGTACACTTACCATCCACTCTAAAGTAGCAAATGTTTTATTTGATTCTGGATCCACCCACTCTTTTATTTCTGAAGATTTTTCTAAGGGTATCACCGTATTACCTCAATAATTAGATGTTGAGTTAACTGTGACAACACTTAATGGCACAACAGTCGCATCAAAAGTTTATAATTCTTCCCCGATTGAAATTTGTGGGAAAGTGCTTCCTGCAAGTCTTGTGATCCTTCCTATAGAGGAATTTGATGTGATTCCTGGTATGGACTGGCTTTATTTATATGGAGATCATATCAATTTACAAAGAAGGGAAGTCACATTTCATATTCCATATCAATCTATGATCGTCTATCGATGCAAGGATGAACATAACCTTCCAGTGGAAATTTCTTCCATCTTATGGGTCTTGATTCCACTGAATGAAGGTTATTTATCTCAAATGGTTGGTGATGAACTCACAAATAAGAATATTTCCATTGTACGGGATTTTGATGATATCTTTTCGGAGGAATTTCCGGGTCTTCCACCAAATCGTGAAGTTGAGTTTTCAATAGAACTCATACCGGGTGCTTTGCCTATTTTAAAGACACCTTATAGAATGGACCCAATTGAGTTGCAGGAATTGAAGAAGCAACTCCAAGAGAATCTTGATAAGGGATTCATACGCCCTAGTGTGTCACCGTGGGGAGAACCTGTTCTATTTGTTAAGAAGAAACATGGATCAATGATACTCTTCATTGATTATCTAGACCTTAACAAGATCACTACCAAGAACAAATATCCTCTCCCGCTCATTGATGACTTATTTAACCAACTACGCGGAGCTCAATACTTTTCCAAGATTGATCTTCATTCGGGGTATCATCAATTAAGGGTCAAAAGGGAGGATATACCAAAGACGGCTTTCCGTACAAGGTATAGACACTATAAATTTATAGTGATTCCATTTGGTCTTACTAATTCCCCTACTATCTTCATGGATCTGATGAATAGAGTCTTTAGAGACTATCTTGATCAGTTTGTGGTAGTCTTTATAGATGATATTCTTGTTTATTCAAAGAGCAAGGAAGAACATGAAGATCACTTGAGAATTATATTGAAGACCCTCAAAAAGGAGAAGCTTTATGCCAAATTTACCAAGTGTGAATTTTGGCTTCAAAAAGTTGCATTTTTTGGGTCACATAATCTCAAAAGAGGGGATATCTGTGGATCCAGCAAAAACAAAGGTTATCAAAAGATGGTCGAGACCAACAACAGTAACTGAGATCTGAAGTTTTCTTAGTTTGGTTGGATATTATCAACTTTTTGTGAAAGAATTTTCACGATTATCTAATCCACTCACCAGGTTGACTCGAAAAGGAGTTAAGTTTGTTTGGATGGAGGAATGTGAAGATAATTTCAAGGAATTGAAAAGAATGTTATCCAGTGCACCTGTGCTCACACTGCCTTGTAGTGGAGAAAGGTTTGTGATCTATAGTGATGCATCCAACAAGGGGCTGGGGTGTGTTCTTATGTAAAATTATATGGTGATAGCTTATGCCTCATGGCAGTTGAAAATCCATGATCAAAATTACCCAACACATGATTTGTAGTTAGCTGTGGTAATCTTTGCATTAAAGATTTGGAGGCATTATCTTTATGGAGAAAGGTGTGACATTTATACTAATCATAAAACTTTAAAGTTTATTTTCACACAAAAGGAGTTGAATATGCGCCAAAGAAGATGGTTGGAGCTAATTAAGGATTACGACTGCTCAATTCATTACCACCCTGGGAAAGAAAACAGGGTGGTAGATGCATTAAGTCGACAAGACCATGCCAGTTTATCCATGATGAGGATCACAAAAGATCCAATATTTATGGATTTACAAAGGATGGATCTTGGAATTATAATAGAAGGGGAAAAATCTTATCTTTCTCAAATGAATGTTCAACCATCTATATATGTGAAGATTAAAGAGGCACAGAAAGAAGATGTAGAGTTACAAAAGAAGGTGAGAGATATTCCTGAATTCAGCCTTGATTGTGATGGGATAATAAAGTTCAGTAATCGGGTTTGTGTTCCTCCCATACCCGAATTAAAGAAGGAGATGCTGGATGAGGCTCATAGTTCTTCATTCTCTATTCATCCTAGAAGCACAAAGATGTATAGGGACCTGAAAGAGTACTTCTGGTGGGATGGCATGAAAAGAGATGTTGCTGAATAATACTCTCGATGCTTGGTTGTCAGCAAGTTAAAGCTGAGAGACATAAGTCTAAGGGGATGTTACAACCATTACCCATACCTGAATGGAAATGGGAAAACATCAATATGGACTTTGTCACAGGACTTCCTAAAACATCCAAAGGCAATAATGCTATCCGGGTCATAGTTGATCGTCTTAAAAAGTATGCACACTTAATTGCTATTAGAGAGGATTTCTCTCTAGATCAGCTTGCCAGGATATATGTAAAGGAAGTGGTAAGATTGCATGGATTACCACTTTATATTATATCTGATCGGGATCTGAGAATTACCTCGAATTTCTGGCGAAGTCTTCAGCATACTCTAGATACAGAGTTGAGTTTCAACACTGCTTATCATCCTCAGACAGACGGTTAGTCTGATAGAACAATTCAAACTCTAGAAGATATGTTGAGAGCTTGCTCTATGAATTTCAAAGGTGGTTGGGATCAACACCTACCTTTGGTGGAATTTTCTTATAATAATAGCTTTCACTTTAGTATTCAAATGGCTCCTTATGAAGCTCTCGATGGAAAGAAATGCATGACTCCAACTTGCTGGGATGAATTTGGGGAAAGAAAGCTATTAGGACCTGATCTTGTTGATGAGATGGCAGAAAAGGTCCGATCTATTAAACAACACATAAGAGCAGATCAGAGTCGACAGAAAAGTTATGCCGACAACCGAAGAAAAGACCAAGAGTTTGAAGTGGGTGATAAAGTGTTCTTACGAATATCTCCCTGGAAGAGGGTCATGAGATTTGGAAAGAAGGGGAAGTTAAGCCCTAGATATATCGGGCCTTTCAAAATACTGGATCGTGTTGGAAAGGTAGCTTACCGATTGGCACTTCCACCGAATCTCTCTCAAGTTCACGATGTGTTCCATGTATCTCTCCTGAGAAAGTACATACCTGATCCTTCACATGTACTCAGCTCAGAAGTTGTACCGCTGGAGTAAGATCTTTCTTATGAAGAATAGCCGATAGAGATTCTGGATCGTAGCGAAAAATTCCTACGAAACAAGACCACTTGATTGGTAAAAGTTTTATGGAGGAACCACCAATTAGAATAAGCTACATGGAAGCTTGAGGATATGATGAGAGAAAGGTATCCTCATCTGTTTGTTACAAAGTGACGAATTTCAAGGGCTAAATTCATTTTAAGGGGGGTAGAATGTACCACCCGAGACTTTTATGACAAATATTTTGTTTTTTTGTTATATAAATAATGAAAGGAATCTTTCACTACACACAACACTATCTTGGCTTTCTTTACACGCAACCACAACCTTCCTCAATAGCTTGCGTCGTACGCAATACTGAGTTTCACTAAACAAGGATATGCTATTTAAATATTATTAAAACTAGACGTTATGAATAGTAATAACCACTTTTTGAAATTTGATAAATTTTATTTTTTAAAATGGAATTCATTTTTGGATTCGGAATATCGAAATTAGCTTAGGGTGAAATTTTGGTACTTTTCGGATAACTTTCATATTCTGATGAATAGTGAAAATTACTAAATTTTAATTAAAAACAACTTTTTTAATCGAAATAATTAATAGTGATAAATAATTAATTTGAGTGGTTTTAAATTATATTTAGAATATTTTTTTACAATTTAATACAATGTTTTTCATTGGATGTAATTTCACATTTAAACCAGGCATAAACAAGTGTCAATCTTTTGATAGTTATTATCTTTTAAAAACACGCTATTTGTTTTGACGACTGGAATTAATTTTTAAATTAGTTAATGTAACTTATATGTTTTGAATTTGGTAAAATAAACATCATTTTTGAATTCATAATATCAAATATATCTTAGGCCTAATTTTTGGTATTTTTCTGAAAACTTTCATTTTTTTGATGAATAGTGAAACCACTAAGTGGTAGTTAAAAAAACTGAATTTTTCATAAAACTTAATTTTACCGCTTCTGTGAGTAGAATTTCAAAAATCCGAGAGACGCGGTTAATTTCAATAAGTAAAATGTGGTTCAATGAGATGAAAATAATTTTTGTTGAATAGTAACTTTTTACTTTTTTTTACCACGGTTAAAAGTAAATAGGGTAATTAAGGGTAAAAGTGTTATTATTATTACCCTAAAACATGTCCTAATTCTATTGGATAAGTGTAATTCGACAAAAAACAACCTTAGGAATAAAATATGACCATTTAGGCCCACTTGGATTAGATTAGGACATTTATTATCAATTTATTTAAAGAAAGCTTAAAATATTAAACTCAAAGTCTAATAACTAAATCATTTTTAATGTAGAGTTATACATAAGATAAATTCAACTATAAATATTCATTATAAATCTAAAAAGATTTCAAACATAATGGTATTTTATTTATAATTTTTTGACATTAAATACTTTAATTTATTTATGACACAATGATGATGCAGTAATTATAATATTAATGAAATATTGACATAATTGATGTTATAAATACCCAAATAAATGTAATTTGAGACTTTTTATGAATTACAATAATTTTATATGTTAATATGACATGTTATTATTGATTTAATTAAATTTTTTAGAACTAATCATTCTGTTATGATTTTCAAAAAAATCAATTACCAAATAGTGTCAAAATTGACATAAAATTGTTTTTAAAACAAATACTATATTATTAATTGTTATTTTATTCCTAAAAATATAAGGTTCGGCCAAATGACTTAGATAAGGTTATATATATTAATAATAAACAACTTGGGGTTCTTTTGGCTTGATATAGTAAGTTTATTAACCTTATAGTGTAAGAAAACAAGAAGACGCGGTAAAAGTTAAATTATCTAACTTAAAGTTAAATCTAAATGATAAGATTAAAATTGATACCTAAACTTGTCAAAATTCTATTGGATGAGAGTATTTCGACCCATCCCCACCTTATCTTATAAATATATAAATTTGGAACTATTAAAAACCGAATTTGACTTTATAATAAAATAATATTTTTCTTTATTCCAAAGGTGCCCCTCTCCTCCCTTATAAAAGGGCACCTCCTCCCTCTCTTCCTCACACCACTTTGAGCCTTCAAGCTCGTCCAAACCCTGCCGATATCTCCTCTCCACTTCCCTAGAAACATCCTAGAGGTACTGGTCTTCGTAAAAGACCAATTTTAGTGCCCTAAAAGGAGGTCTCAATGAGGCGGTTCAAAGAAGAGGTAATGTCCGTTACCGATTCTTTCAACTTTATTTCTTCTTCCACTTCTACTTATTTAGTTGTTTCATTATGAATTAATAACATCAGTATCACTCATATAATGATATGTTATTATAAGTATGAAACAACCCTATTTCACCATCTATCCATCCTATGGAAAACGAAATCACCGCTCGTGCGTACGTACAGAATGTCGTCTCCACGCCGTGGTATAATCTATTTTCCACCACCACCTTACTTGGATGGGTATAATGGTGTAAATAATACCTATATACGATTATTGTAAAGTGATATTGATTCTGAAATAGTATACATACACTCTATTACAATTTCACGATCATGGGAATGATATCATCGCCTGTGCGTACGTACGGAATACCGTCTCCACGATGTGATGCGACTCGTTCTACATGATCTTCATTTCATAATGATTATATAAATGAATTGAATGAATGAATATGATATATATTACACTAATACCATTCTATAAATGAGGTATCTATAACCTAAAAAGAAGAATAATAATTTATTCGACAAAACACGCATAAGAACAAAAAGTAATAAACACCCGAATAACAAGTATTACTGAAATATTACTAATGAGAAGATAGGAATATGACCATATATGATATCATAAAAATAAGAATGATTCTGTAATAAGTCAATAACATTATTTAAATCGTTATACAGGAGGTTCGGACACTTACGAAGCAAATCGGACCTAATGTAAGGGAAAATATCACAATCTCACTTTATCTGAGATTTCTTATACTTTGGTATTTACTGGGGTGTATTTTATCATCCACATCCATATTTCATCGATATGTAATATTGTTTCCATCCACCTACAATTGTTTAAATCCAATTTTATCCTTCGGTGAGTTTTTAGTAAATGATATGAAAGGAATCTTTTGTCGTTTTTCGTACGAGGTACTTTTTGACTTTTCCGAAAAAAGTACGAGAAGAATGTTGTTTTTAACTTATATGGCATGAATGGATTTTTAAAATATTATTTCCAAGAAGCTCACTTTACAAGTTTTCAAGTTTATTTTTAATCAACTTCTTTTAGTTTAAAATTGTATGACATGTTAAGAAAGGAAAAGGTTTTTGAAGTAGAAATAATATTTTCCTCATGAATTGAGTTAAAGTGTTTTATCAAAATTATTTTCCATCTAAGATAATATAGGGTTCTGTTTATATCTCTATTATTACATTGATTTGATTATGTTGTGATGGAATTATTTTTATGAATTCCTTTATCTTATATGAATTGTTTTATGATGTCATGTTGTTGAAGAATCCCATTTTTATTACATGGGTTATGCAATGATGTATGATTTATGATTTTGTGGCACACATAAGAATGGTATCATTATGAGATGGTTGGGACCTATATATCCCCCCAATGCATTGGGTACATATTTTATATCTCATGATATAGACATGGCTGGAACGGCAGGTTAAACCGGTTCAATGAAACAGGACTGAAACGCGGAGTGAACTAGGTTCAGAAATGGACTTTGTCCACTAAGATAGTCTTGGAATTGAGTCTTGACTAATAAGAAATGATTATCTATGATTATGTCTGTATGACACAAAGTTTCATGTTTTAAGTTATGATTATTGGGATTTCATTTCACTACTATGATTTATCCCATGTTATGAAATTATGCTCTCTTTTGCAGGTTACGATTTCCAAAATGTTATGTTCTTATGAATATGATGTGATTGATATTTCTTTTGTTTACCCTTACTGAGAATTTGAGCTCACCCTTTTGTATGTTTTTTTTCAGGTCAGGAAGAAGGTTATTAAGTAAGATATTCCAAAAGGGACTATAGATATGATGAAATAAATGGGAGACAGTGTAGACGCGTTATGAACCAGTTGTTTATGTTTCCCAGTTTCTAAAGACACTATACCTATACGGTCCTTTCGTGGTTTTGTTATATGTTGTAATAAGTATGCTTCAATTTTGAAGTAATAACAATGTATGTAAAGTATGGGTCGTTATATGATGTGTCAGGCTCTCTATTCCCATAAAACAACATGCTATCTTTTCTAAACCTATGTAGTGGAGGAAGAAAGTATATGTGACCAAGATATATGCACTTTATACTGTTATTAATCCATATATGTTTCTTACTTTTAATAAAATAAGGTTAGAAGAATTATTCTTTTGTAATCCAACCTAAAAATTTAGCATACATTGGTAAGTCATTAATTATCTGTAAAAAGCATCTTAGAGTCTAAAAATTTCATTTGATGCCGGGTCAAAATTCATTACACCATATCCCCAAAATTCTTGCATCGCATCGATCAAAGGATTCATATAAACGTCCATTTTATTCCCAGGTTCTCTCGGTCCATCAATTAGAGTCAAAAGTAACAAAAATGGTTGCTTTATACACACCCATTGGGGAAGTTTGTATGGAACCAACACCACTGGACATGTGCTATGTGTCGCACCATACATGAACCAAAATGGGTTAAAACCATCTTCCGCCAAGCCCAGTCACACATTACAACCATATTATGAAAATTCTAAGTATTTTTTATCTAACTCTTTCCATTCAAAAGAATCTTCCAGGTGAGTGAATTTATCAACCTGTTTATTTATCTCTAAATTTCAAGTCATCAGTTTAACAATTTTATCTAACATGAAGAATCTATTAAGCCTTTTTTATGGTAAATAATGCATCTACTTAGCGAAAACTTGTTTCCATTGATTCAAGACCCTACTGGGATGAATCTGACAACCTTTATTAATTTCATTGGATTTACACCTACATAAATAAAAAACATTACAAGGTTGGAATTGTGCATTCTATTTTCTAAAAAAACATAAAGTTATTATGGAATGCATCAATGTTCTCATATGTAAAACCAAGTTCATCAGTCAACTTATGAGATTGATATAATTAATTTGGAATATTCACTCCCACAGGGAGTACCATCTTCAAAGATACCAACAATATGTAAAATGAAGTATATTTCCACTGGTTCAAGGCCTTCAAGTGTAACAATTTAGTGATGAAGGAAAATTTGAAAATTTTAGTACATCCATGATATAATTTTGTATACACATTGTCAATAATTTCAATGCTTCTCCATCTGCATAAGAATGGGGATTACTCCCTCCAACATCATCATTTATAAAATTACTATCTTCTGGTTGAAACTGATGCATCATATCATTGATTATTATGTTCATTGGGCCAACTATTCTCAAATCAAAATCCATATAAATACGTTCTGATTGGTGACATGAAACAAACTCTTCTCAATTATGTAAAAATATCTTAGATTTTTCCAAAAACCCATTCAGAAATAAATGTTATCTAACAATATCTTGTTTGAAGATATATTTTTTTTACACATTTTTAATAAGGAAAATTAATCAAATAACTTTTGAATTTTCTGGTGAAATCCATAAATCACTTAATACCCTCATAATATTTATCAAAAAACCTATCTGGCATCTCAATCAAATTCTTTTACATATATTTATTAAATATAAAGAAATTAATTTAATATATATTAATTAAATTATAAATAAACTCATATAATTAAAAATTACAGACCAATGAAGCCACAGTTTGAGGAAAATATTGAAGGTGATGAAAACAATACTCACTGATATCAAACCAGTTCGGGAAGTTATAAAATATAGCATAAATAATATATGAAAAAACAATTAAGAACAATAATGAAGATTATATCCAACACTATGAGGACTTCTTTGAATATAAAAATACATATCCTATAAATTATATTGATCAAATAATTTACACACATAGCTTATAATTTAATATCTTACATGAATTAACTATGAATATATATTCATGCACATACACACACATAAATTATATAAATTTTTTATTCAAATAATAACTTGGGGTAAAAACTCAAAAAATAAATATATTTTAAGGTTGTATGAGAGTGAACCCAAAAAATACATTTGAAACTCCAAAAAACAAATTGTATTTGATACCAATAATATGAATTTAATAATTATTTAGATAATATTTCTTTAAAAAAATATATAAAAATTAAATCATTAGAAAAATGTTTTTTAAGAAAATAGAAAAACAAATAAAGTTTTTCTAAAATTGGATAATCATCCAATCCCAAACAAACAATTCAATCATCATTCCATGATTGTGTTCAAATAATAGAGTAGCGGCTTGACTCCATTACACCTCAGAATACAAGGTTTGGATCCTCATCAGCAACTAAAAATTTCAAGTATAAAACTTTATCATCACATGGAAACAAAAGAAAAATGTAAACCCATGGGAATAGTATAAAAAAAATTTGATGAGTGTCATGGGGTGAGACATGGAATCCAACTGTAAAATGAAACTTTACCAAGTTGGTTCCCCCATTTTATGGGATTGACCCCATTGTAATACAAAATATTTTTCTAGAACATGGGCATACATTTAAAATATAAATTCCTTACCTTACAATTATGGAATGAAAGGGGGTAAGAATATAAGAAAAAAAGTTACAAATGATTAGATTAATTTGATGGGCTCAAAACATGAAATATCTCTCTCAATCAAGAACTTTATAAAATAGAACTAACATTTCAAAGATGAATGATAATCATCATGGACATAATGAAATGAAAAAATATATTAATTACTAGAGTCATAATTTTAAATCCATATCAATCTTAATAAGATACTAGATAATAAAAAATGTTTATGCCTCATAGAAAGAAATTCAGCATCATAAATTACCAAGGGTAAAAGATTCTTCACAAAACCACAGATATGGTAAAAAAAGTGTATAAGTATTTTCAATGTTTTAAATTTTAAAAGACTAATGCAATGCAAAACACACCTAGTATGGGGCTCGATGGTGGTTAAATGGGGTGACATAATGGTAGATCGATGACAGGGCATGATAAGGGGCTCAACTATGGGGGCTCGATGGGTGCTTGATGGGGGAGGCAGGGCTCGGTGGTGAGCCTCGACGATGGGGCTCAATGGAAGGTCTGACAACGAGGGACCAATGGGGGTGCAAGTGATCAACGCAGTTGAGAGGGATCTATGGTGGGGCTTGACAGGGGAATGAGGGATCAATGGGTGGGGTCCTAACAGATATGGGAGGGCTCAATGGCGGAGCATGATGGGGGAAAGATGGCTTAACGATGTCGGGAAGGCGAATGGTGATCCATAGAGGTGAGGGGTGGGGGGTGATGTTGCGGGTGTAGTGGTGTGAACTAGAGATAATTGGAAGGAATTAAGGTGTCGTGTAAGTAAAATGAATATGATTTGATGGTTGCTAATAAGGTCAATAGCAACCACTAAATAACGGTCGCCTGAATCCTCTCTCCACAAAAGCTCAATTTTTTATAAGTGTCTTATTCCATGACTAATATCAAGTGATTAGGAGATGGAATTAGGTTATGATGAGTGGATTTGGGTTATAAGAAGATGTTGTTGTAGCCAATTAGTTTTAGTTATGTGATGTACAAGGATTCCGCTGCCATTTTTTTATAATAAGTTTTTAACATGGTTTTAATTATTTATTTTAACCACTTTTATGTTTTTTTTTGTTTTTTTAGTTCCATAGTGTTTTAGATATTTTTATAATTGTAGTTAATTATATATGAATATCAATTATTAATATTATTTCTAGTATATATATTAACATTAGACATTATAAATTATTATTGATATTGTTTTTATTATTATTGGTAGCCTATAGTGGTAGTAGTGATAAAATTAAAATATATTAACATTTATTAATAGTATTATTATTATATAATTAAAATTTGAATAATTATATAATTAACTTAACTTAACTTTAACCTAAAAATATCTAATTATGTGTGTGTGTTATTCTAACTATTAAACTATATTTATTATTATAATATTATCATTTAATTTTGGTCAAAGTGGAATTTAAATTTTAAATTTTTGAAATGTTGGAAATCAGGTCGCATGACAACAGGCATCCAATCCTAATACCAAGCATTTGCACCTCACTTCCTATTTTCAGGTGTTATTCCACACCAGTTGACCATCCTCCATCATTAACCAACATTCACTAGCTACTAGCATTTGTTCCTTATGTGCTCACCAATCTTAACTCCATGTTCAATGTCCATCATGTGGTGGTTATTGATGGTGTGGGTACATATTCTTTATTATAACAATGTATGATAAGTTTTGGTGGAATTTTGGAGATTGTTTGTATGGAATTTGGGTTTTTTGAGAGTTCACATACATCAACAACATGCATGGTGGTTAACCTTATCATTACAATGATCAACGAAGTAATATTTCTCATGTGGAAATTGTTAATGGTGATTTGTGGGGATATTTTTGTCGGCACAAACATGGTGATATCTATTTATTATTTTTCATGTCATTTTTGTGTTATGGATAGTTTAATTCATTATGTCATAGTTTTTATTATGCAGTAGTATATGTCTACACATTTCTTATTTTCCATGTTTTACTGATAGTTGAATTTTACTTTAATTGGATTGATATTTGTTTAAATTATATTTTTGTGTGAATAATTAGCATACAATATTTGTACACAAAACTTGATGTATTTTCCTCATATGCTTAATATGTAATCATGAGTTAGAAAAACATTATAGAATTTTTTTTATATTTAATCATTTATGTGAGATAATTGTAAGTCCCATGTGAGTTAATATATAAAAAATTACTAAATTGACTTATGAATTTATACTTTTTGTGATTACCCTTCAAAATCGCATTAGTGAGGCCTAATTGTATGGGAAAGTGAAATGCCTTGGGACAGTTTTCACAAACTTGAGAATACCTTTTGGGTATTTTGTTTCATAGAATCATTCAATAATTAAAAGAAAGAAAATACTAAATAATAAACATAAATATTTAACATGCTTAAATCTGTTTTGAACCTATGTGTACAATAATAACACAATCCATACACACATGTTTTATTAAGATCAAAATAAAAAATTAGATAAAAGATAAAGAAAACTAAAAGCTTTGAATGAAATACAGGAATAAAATCTTCAAAAAAACTTCTTTAAAAGAAATCCAAATAAGATTGAATAAATTAAAAACCCAGATAGATTTAAATCTTTTCTAGGATTTTTTTATCTCTTCTCGGTATCTTGTATTATTATTCTGATCTTGAAGGGATACAGTTGATATCATGCTTCAGTGTGTAAAACCAATACCTCACCAGATCTTTTTGGTTTGTTGGAAATATGAACTTCTTCATTAGGAAGGATCATCAATACAAACTCTTCCAGTAATGGTGCACCAAGGGAAAAACTGGAGATGGAATATTTAGAACCATGGATTCACTACAACAGATGCTAGATCTATAATTAGGGTTCACTATTGGATAAATAGTAGAAAAAACTGGGAGAGGTGAACTAGAATGAGATGAATTCCAGAAGTTGAACATATAGGGGTCATTAATCCCATGAAACGTCGCTACACATTGAAACAAGCCAACCAACTAGAACACGCCACACCCTGGGAGAAAATATGTTGACAAGAAGAAATTTTCAAAACCCCAAAGCATGAGGATGAATTGGATTAGTATGGAGGAAAGGCAATTGACGACCAGAAACAATTTCGCAGTAGATTGCTGACTCAGCAAGCATGGGATAATGGATAAACAAGTAGGTCAAATGTAGTATCCCAGACAACAGGATCACATGTAAATTAGAAGCATGTCTTAGAGATAAAACAAATCATAATAAATTTGTACATATAAAATAACTCTAACATTTTTTCATGCAAGTATAATAAATTGAATCATAATAAAACTCATTATGTCAATATAAAAACACCTATTTCACAAATCTTCACCATTTTCAATTGAAATTGGAAATGTTATTACCTATAATTTTATTGAATGAGAAAAAAATTCAATATATAAAAAAAGTGGTTAAATTTTGATAATACCATATCCTTATTCAAACTATCAGTCGGGTTATTAACAATATATATCTTATTGACACATATAGTTGTAGATTCAATAATATCTCTAATAAAGTGTCATCTAATATCCATATGTTTGGATTTAACAAGTCATAATATATTTTTGGATAAATATAAAGAGGATTGGATCTCATTATACTTTTTAAAAATAAAATCATAAATCAAAAGTTTAAAAGAAAAACACCTGATCTATAAGGCTTCCTTGACAGCGCAGTCTATTCTATGTTTTATAATACTATGGTTGAAAGGGTAACCATGGATTTTATATTACATTTCTAGGATATAGGACCTCCACAAGAAGTGAAAACATACCTAGTTAATGACTTTTTGGTGTCAATATTATATATATATATTTTATCTATTTATCCAATAATCATTTTAGCAATATAAACATTTTTACCATAATTAAAAGATAGCTCTAAAGTACATGATAGGTACCAAAGAGTCCACATTAAGGCATACCAATGTGGATTCCTAGATCTATAAATAAATCTTATAAGGGTACATATTTCAAAGGAAACATTAAGTCTAGTGCATATTGTAAATCACACTACCAACAATATTGTAATATGGTATTTCAGACATACACTCAATATCAGAAATATTAGTGGGTGCTTGTATTAAAGAAAGAATAAAATGTTGGGTTGGAGTTGGTTCCCAAGAACCAACTTCTGTAAACCATATGATAACATGTATTTATTTTTTAATATAAATAAAATTATAATCACACCATGATTTTTCTTCTACATGAAATAGTAAATAATAATGTATTAAGTGTAGTTGTCACACTGAAAGATTATAGTAGTTCCCCACAATGATAAGAACCCGAATGTACCATTACTATATTATTAATTATATGTTCTATAGGTGGATGAAATCATTTTAGGGACACAAATTATATAGTCTATCAAGGGTGGAGACTCTTAGGATCTTGATTCACCTTCTCATGGTGTACTCCATTGGTAATTTCTAGTGTAGGAGATTATAGAATGTGACCCACCAGTAGGAAATCCACATTTATATGTTTCATTGGATGCTCCTATTTATAAATGTGTGTATTGATCCTTATACATTATTATTATTATTAAGTAATATTATAAGTCATTTACTTTGATTAATTGATGAAAATCGTGATGACATATGTTCATGGAGAGGTAGGATACATTGGATGTGTCATGAGTAATATTTAATTAATGAATAATGAAATAAAGGATGTGTCCCTTTACTTATTTAACAGAAGTAAATATCTTATTCCGTTTGGTGGAAATGATATAGCATAAATAATTCCATGTACATGGTGTTCTGTATGCAAGTTTAATTTCTAGAAAGTCAAAGAAAGAGATATTGAGCACATAAGTTGATGGCACTAGCATGCAACCTGCTTGATTAGAGATATGACAATAAAGGGATTATATTACATAGTAAGAATATGTATGAGTATTTTACCGTTACAACATTAAATTTTTTTCTATGGGTTTCTTCTAATATTTTTACACATTATCCTTAAACTTTGGGTTCTTTTTCCTAATTCCCCTAAAAAGAAGGCCTAGAGCATCACACACTAAGTGTATCCAAAATCTCAGTTAAATAATATTATTATTTATCATGTTGAATAGATATTATTACCACATTTGGTATAATAATTATTCATTCTTTATTGATCTCATATATCATGTCACTTATTATTTAAGAGAATATTATGTGAGCAGAGAATTCAATAAATAATTATTTTATATTTATATAATAAAATATGTATTTATTTATTGGTAAATAATGAAATGTTATTTATTTATTAAATAAATAGTCATTATTCAAGGTACGATAAATATTATGGAGGAATTGAAGACCGAGTTTATTGGAATAATAAGAAATAATATATATTGAATATTATTTAAATAAATAATATTTAATTTAATTTATGAGTTTAGCGCAATTCATGAAATAATAATATTACTAATATTATTATTATTATAAAGATGAGTTTTCATAGGGATTATAGGAATAATAATGGCACATTTGAAATTATTATTTTCTATCCCAAGTGGTATATAAACCCAATTATGTTATTTTCCTAGTACAAGAAATTCTTTTTTTGTTGTGCATAACGATATCTAGAGAGAATCCCCTCAAATACCTAGAGAGATCCCTATCCAAGAATTATATCAATAATGGAGAGTGACACTACCCCACCACCACTCTAAAGTCTAAAGAGATCAAAGAAAAACCTTCGTTGAATTGATTCTTGGGGTGATTAAGATCAATCATCCTAGCAGCTCGAGATTCCTATGGTGATGTTAAGAAGCTCATGTAACAAGTTTGGATCACTGTTAGAGGGAATCTATTCTTGAATACTATGATGAAATAATGGTATGACTAAGATAATTTATCAGATTCATTAATTAAGAAATAATTTCTCCCAAGTTAATTATTTAATTGCTTAAATTAATTATAAATAATATGTGATGATCATGCACTTTGGTCTCTGTATTTTTTTATTTTTAATATTCTTTGACTCAATTCCATTGATCACAATGTTTATCATTGTGTAAATATTGGATTAATCATCGATCATAACAAAAATTTGAGTTTGGAATTTTAACATCCGAATATTTTTGAATATATAAAATTTAATTGATATCTTGTGGTGTACGCAACACCGAGCTCAAAAAACCTCGATATACTATTAAATATTATTTTTTTAACATGAAAGTTACAAACTATCCACTAAATTTTGTGATATTAATAATATAAACTATAATATGAAATATATATAAATTTAATATTTATTTATTCTTAGGAAATAAAAACCTAATTTTTAGTAATGTTATTTTATTTTTCAAATATATGTTTTCTTCAAAACAAAATATTTATTACATTCTATGAAAAAATAAATATAATTAGTTTTCACACTTTTACAAAATTTATTTGATGAAATGAAGTTAATTTTTTAAAAAATCATATTAAAATTAGATCTCGGTGAATTTTTTGTAATTTTCTGAATAGATTGATTTTCTAATAAATATTTAAAAATACTGAATTTTATAAAACTATTATTTAAATTAAAAATTACCTTTATGATTTGAATTTTATCTCAAAGTAAAATAAGAACTATTTCATTATATATAATCATATTAATTACATTTTAATCATCCCTATAAATTAATTTTTTATATGTACATTTTTTTCCATAAAATACATTTTTTAGAAAAATTATTTTTCATTCTGTTTTGTGGGATTAATTTTAAATTAATTTATTAAAATTATGTGTTTTGAATTTGGAAAAAATGGATTCTATATTTTTATTTAGGAGTTCCATATTTAGTAAATAGTTCATTTTATTTTTTGTGAATATGAAAAGTAACCTTGGTAATTTGTGTTACCCAAATAAAGGGTACTTTGGGTAATTTAGGTTAAAAGTAAAATGATAAGAACCATTTAATGGCCAAAACACTTAATTAAATATTATTTTATTAGCCCATTTAATTAATAGTCATTTAAGGTTCAATTATATGACCATTTATATCATTTTGGAAGAGTTTATGAAGTTTATAGTATTATATTAAATTAAAAGTCAAAGATGTCACATTCACGTTTTTAATAACCATATAATTTTTAATATAGTGTTTTCAAAAATTTATGTTCAACTATAAAATTTTTTATGAAATATAAAATATTTATCAAAATCATTTTAATTTATTTTTAAATTTTCATCAATAAATAAATACCTTATATGATTACACAACGATGATGCAGTAATTATTCAATTACAGGAAAAATCAAATAATTGATATTAAAATTATTCAAAGTAATATAATTAAAATTAATTAAGGTGAACCCCAAATTTTATAGATTAAGATGAAATATTATATATTTACTCAAATATTATTTTGAATTTATATTGTTTTATTTATTTTATTAAAGTCAATTTAATGAATAGTGTCTAAATTGACAATAACGAATATTCATGAATATAATATTTTATTAAATTATTTAAAATAAAATAAAAATATTAAAGAATCACAAATAGGATAAAATATGTTCTAAAAATTCATCCTATATGAATTTATATTCCTTTTGGAATCATTTGGCTCTATAATAGTCTTATTATATTTTAATATTTTGATAATTCCCAAAAAGCGTCCCTCACCTAAACTATAAATAGGAACCCATTCCTTCACTTTTTACACCACATTGAGCCATATAGCTCGAAGAAACTCAATCAATTTCTCTTATTAAAATCATTATCCATGTTTTATAGGTTATTTTCCTTCCAAAAGACTAACCCTATAAACCTTAAGAAGAAATCTAAAGGAAGTCTCCCAAAGAAGAGGTAATTGTCTTTACCAACTCTTTCAAGTTTATTTCTTATTCTACATCCTCTTCATATGTTGTTTACATAATAATTTAGTAACTCCAGTTTCATATAAAAATTTAGATTTTATTATGATTATGATACAACAATATTACACCTTTTACCAATCCTATGAAAAATGGAAGCACAGTTCGTGTGTACGTACAGCTTACCGTCTCTACGTAGTGGTGTAATTTGTTTCTCATCACCACTTTACTTGGATCGGTATAATGATAAAAATAATGTATATATATATATATGATACTTATAGTGTAATATTGATTTTATAAAATTAATATATCAGCCATTTCTCTACCCATTCACCATTAAGGAAATGATATTGTCGCTCGGGCGTATGTACGGCCTACTGTCTCCACGAAGCGATGTGATTCATTTTCCATATCCAACATTCTATAATGGTTATAAAAAATAATTTAATGATTTAATACTATATTTATAACATTAATATAATTATTTATATGGTGTTTTTATATTCTATTCAAGATAACCGAGACTTCCCTGAAAAATCTTGCATGAGAAAACAAAGCAATTAACACCCAAAGTAGTGAAAATAATGAAATTATATTAATGAATAGGTTGTAAGATATTATAAAGGGACTGTATAAGATGTTATAAATTTTAAAATAGTTCTATTGTAAATTAAAAAAATGTTTTGAAGCTTTATACAAGTGGTTTGAAAACATTTGGAGGAAGCCGAACCTGAGGTAAGGGATTTCTTAACTCAATTTCCAATCTTTGGGTTAAACTTCTACTACATTGATTATGTATTGAAAAAATTATGTGTGAAATGACTATTTATTATATTATTTTTTATTTACTATTTTTTTATATTTATTTATAGTGGATACACATGATTGATTCATTTGATTAATGCTCGCTTCAATGATGAGATCTTTGTAAGGGACTTCGTCTCAATTTTCCATCATTGAGGAATATTTTGATGTTATGCACCTATATTCTTTTACTAGATATGTATATCACCCCTTTGATATGTAATTTAAATAATTTATTTATTATAATTATATTTAATTTTTTTAAATTTTTTTCATTCATGGTTCATATGATTCGACTGATTAAAAAGTTGTAAGGTTTTATCATATCACTTTTACTTCTATGACATATATGTCTTGTTCATCACTTATTTATTTTCTATGGTTTATATACTACCACTTTGTTTTATAATATCATGTATATCTTTATCTTCATGGTATTAAATTTTTCATTAAATTATTATTACTTTTATGGGGCTTACGATCCAGAATTTACCAAAGTGGTAAGAGTTTATTTCACAATCTCATTATTATTCGGGATTGTTTTATTTAAGTTTACCTTGAGGGACTTATTTAATATTTATATTTTAAAATCAATTTTTTATTCTTATATGATCATTCATTAATTTTTCATGTAATATTACCATTTTTCACTCTTTGGTACTTAAAATAACTGAGAAAAATGTTTTTAAGAAAATTAAAATTTATTTACCTTTTATCGAAAATCCGTTTCCATCAAAACCCATGTTCTCTAAAAAATCAAAAATGTTTTAAACATTTAAAAAATTATTTATCAAAGATATTTTTACCCATTTTTACTTTAAAAAAAAGATTCTTCAAGTCATTTTCAAAATAATACTGATTTAGCTTTTACCAAAAATATGAAAGAAATATTTTTTTTAAAGTGTACAACATGAATAGGATTTTATGCTATCATGGCCACTCAATATTTTAAAACCTATTTCAAGGTTATTTTTAAAGGAAATTATTTTCAAAAAAATTGTTTTTTTAAAATGTGGTTTTCAAAATGCAAAGTATATTTTCCTCAAAAATGTTTTTAAGGATATTTTTATGGTATTTGTATTCATTAATGACATAAAACCTTTATTCTACTTATAATAAAATACGGATAAATTGTATTGATATCATCCTTACCCTTAATTTAGATGGTTTATAATCTGTATGAATGTGTATGTGCTATTTTTATATGATTTTCCATATTACTATGGATGGAATATAGTTATGTTTATTGATTGAAGAAAATATTAACATTTCATAGGCTAGTTTTCCAATACAAATGTTTGTGTTATTTATATTTCTACCCTTTCATATGAGGAATTCAATGGACTTAGTAAGTTATGTTTGAGACCCTCTATATCTCATAGATACTTTGGTGGATCTCATGAGACAATTTAGTTTGGGTATTGGTCGAGACCTTACCTATTTATGTATGGCGTCTTGGTTGAAGCCTTGATGGTATGTTTATAATATTTCGTATTATGCATTCCCTAATTATGAGATTATTTATTAATATTCAATGTAATTATTCAAATAGTATAATATACATTGTTATGTTTCATTATCATGTGATTATTTATATGGAATTATTGAATCATATTTTATTATGGACATATTTTTATCAGGTTATTGATTAAATGGAATGAGTTTCAGTTATTTAACATGGCATATTATCTATGTCTTATTTATTCACAGCTTCCACTGTACATAACCCTTGCTAAGAATTTGAGCTCATCCTTATTTTTTTTTCTTTAATAATGAATCCATAGAGTGTACTACATTTTTTATGAAAGGATGTTCTATAGATAATAATGTTATTCTTGAAAAAAATATGTTTCATTTTGATTTTTCAATTGTAATATGGCAATCTTGTATGTATCTATTATATTAAGAATAGAAAACTATTTGGTTTTTCAGAATGCGATTACTTGTATCTTATGCCAATTTAAAAAAATAACTGAAAACTCCAGGATTTTGTAGTTGGGGTTTTTAGAGTTGGTATCAGAGAAAGTTTAATAATAACCTTGGGAACTAGATTTATGAAATCATATATTATGAAATATAACCCTATGACTGACTTTGAGAATATTCCCAAAGAAAATAAGATTGTGATTTAGATGAGGATTGTTTAAGATTTTTAGTTACTATCATGGGTTAATAATTATATGGTTGATCAAAATTTTGATGTCTTATATGCCCATTTTTTGGTATAAGTGATGGATTTTAAAGAGATTAATGATATTTTTAGATATTGGATTTATAAAGGTAGTGGAATTAGGAATAAAGGATATGAAGTTTAAAGTATTATCGAGTTTCTAAGGGTAATATAATTAAATGAACCATATCCATTATAACCTATAATAATTCCTTTAATGTTTTAAATATGTTATTTTCTATATATTAAATACTGTTAATCAAGATGAAAGGGAAAGGATCTCACACAAACTCTTTATCCCTACCAGATTATTTAATTATCACTATCATAGCCAAATCTTGTTCAAATGATTTTGAAAGTTTTTTGACCATCCAAATGAATTTGTAGACAAATAATTGATCTATCCAATACATTTTAATTTCTTCAAAACTTTTAATGAATCATGGAGTCTCTTTTTTATAATTTCAAAATCTCAATTAATCCATCTCATTTGACAAGATAAATACTACCAAGGACTTGATAATTTCTTTTCCTGAGATACAGAATTTTCATTGGAAGATAAAGAAGATGTTAATAGAATAAAGGAAGATTTTTATTCCTATATTTAAGGTTTGAATTATTTTATTATGATATAATTATGAAACTTATTTGGGTTGATATAGATGAATCATAATGATATACTTCATATTTTTTTATATAGGGATAAAAAAAATCATTGTTAAAGCTTTAAGAAGGATATTGAGTGAAGAATGTTTTTGTCATTAATATTTTGATATATCCTAATATCATTAGAATCATGAAACACTTAATGGATATTCTATAGTTTTTTTTGTTTTCAAAATTTGGAAACATATGTCATATGGAATCAATACCTTTGAAAAGAAGTGTACTGAAAAAGGTGATAATTTTTGGGATACAAGTACTGGGTTTTCATAAATATTTTAGGTACATGTAACCCTTACGTTTAACATGTGAATTGGGGTTATTTGAGGAAGAATGAATTAAATTTTTGTGGATATAAGTTTATAGGTAAGGATAACCTTTAGGGTTTATATAATATTTTATTTTAAGGTAATTATGGGTTATTATAATTTTTCTAATGCTAAATGAATTGTATGAGATAACCATTGATGTTGAAAAAATTAATTAATGTTGAATATATTAAGTTTTTTTTTTGAATTTCAAAAGTATTATATTAATATAGTTTTATAAAAATTGAATCCCACAAGTTGTGTGATAACATGTCGCATCCGAAAAGGCTACAGGACTTGAACCCACAACCGAAGGGCGACAAGGGTTCATCACCTACCACTAGCCTAGGTGATGTCCTAGTTAGTATGATAAAGTTTTTATTTACTTAAACGATATCATATAGATAAGAAAGGGACTTGGAATTGATTTAGTGATATGTATTTTATTTTATTTAAAATATACTCATTATTTTGGGAATCCTATATGATTGAGGTAAACAAAATATTATTTGAGGAATAAAGGTTTAATTGTCTTTTGGAGGAATATATGATTTTCTTATGATATTATGGTGATTCAAGTTATTTATGAAAATCTTTATCGTATCTTGGAGATTATATATGGATTGCACATTTTTTAGATAAATAATAGATTTCTTTTTGATGACTATATGATCAAATATTTTTTATTTTTCGGTATCAATATCAGACTTGAATATTTTTTAAGGTATTTTAGGATACTTGTTTTTTGAATGATATAAGTTTAATTTTGGGTATTATTTTTTATTTTTTTGTGATTAAAGTAGTTTTCTCCATATTAAGGTATATTATTTTTGAAAATTATCTTATAATGTTCTAACTATTTTAGTTTTGGTCAAATATTAAAGATATGAGTAATGTATATTTATTCTTTTGTGTATTTGTTCATCTATAGAAGTTGATTCTAATGTGTCAAGAATAAAAAAAGCATTCTCACCATTTGGTGAAAATATGAGTTAAAGGTTGAAACTCTACTTTTCAAGTAAGTTTATTTCCTTAGGTTCTTACTCTAGGTAGTAAAATAATTCCTCAATTCTATGAAAATTATGTGGGAATAAAAACATAATATATTTACTTTTCTTACCAAGAAATCAAAATCCCTTTAACCCATCACAAATTTATGATTTTTTGATGGATAACACTATAATGAAAATATTCTTTATCAATTTTTCCTAGTCCTTGATTGTTATATTTTTCTTTTATTTCCATATATTCAATTCCCACTAATGTTCACCTATTCAGAATCATAGTTTTGTGGTAACCTTCACATTTTCCTTCCCCTCTTTTTAAGAGGAAGTTTTATTAAAAAAAACTTATGATGTGTGTTTCCCAAAAAGGAATTTTCAAATATCAAACATTTATTTTCAAAGTTAAATTTTAAAATTTTAGAGGAATAAATTTATTGAAGTTGGGGAGAATGTAACATCCTGGGATTTTATAACATATAAAATTTAATTGATAACTTGTGGTGTACGCAACACCAAGCTTAAACAAAATGTGATATAATATTAAATATTATTATTTTAAAATTATTATTATAAACTAGCCATTAAATTATCTGGTGTTAATTTTATGATCTATATCATTAAATATATATGAATTTAATATTTATTTATGCTTAGAAAATAAACTCATAATTTTTAGTAAAGTTATCTAAATATATTTTTTCTACAAAAAGAAATTTTTATTGGTTACAATGAGAAAAAAAATATAATTAATTTTTGAAACTTTTAGAACATTTATTTTATAAAATTAACTTAGTTTTTAAAATCACCATATTAAAATTATCTTAGAGTGGATTTTTAAAATTTTATGAAAAGATTGAATTTTTATTGGATAGTAAAAAATACCAAATTCTATAAAAATATTATTTATAATAAAATGTATATTTATGAATTAAATTTGATCTCAAAGAAAAATAAGAACTATTTAGTTTTATATAATCTAATTAATTTCATTTTACTCATATTTATGCTTTATTTTGGTATAAGTACATTTTTTGGGCTTAAAATGCATTTTTTCAAAAAATTGTTTTCTGTTGCATTTTGCGGGATTAATTTTAAATTAATTTCTAAAAATTATTTGTTTTGAGTTTTGAAAAATCAATTTAGTGTTTTTATTTAGGGGTTCAAAATTTATTAAATATTTAAATTTTATTTTTGACCAATATGAATAGTAATCTTGGTAATATTTTTACCATGGTAAAGGGAGAATTGGGTAATCTATGTTAAAAATAATATGATAAGAAGAATTTAATGAACAAAACACTTAAATATTTATAATTTTATAATCCCATTTATTCCTTAATAATTTAAGGTTTGGTTATATGACTATTTTTTTCCATTTTAATGAGATTATCATGTTTATAATATTTTATTTAATTAAAAGTCAAAGATGTCACATTCTGGTTTTTAATAAATATAAAATTTTTAATATGGTGTTATCTATAATATGTGGCCAATAATAAATATTATTTTGAAATATAAAAGATTAATATATATCATTTAAATTTATTATAAATTTTTAGTGAATAGATAATAACCTTACATGATTACACAATGATGATTCAATAATTTTAATTATTAAAAAAATCAAATAAATTATATGAAAAATATTAAAATTAATATAATATAAATTAATTAAGGTGATAAATTAATTTTATATATTAATATGACATATTATATATATATTAAATTATTTTTTTCTAAATTATCTTGTTGTATTGATTTTATTAAATTCGAAGTAATGAATAGTGTCAAACTTGACAATATCGATAATTCACGAATATAATATTTTATTAAATTATTTAAATATATGAAAAATATTAAATAATCCCAAATAAGATAATTTATGTTCTAAAATTTCATAAAATGTGAATTTATAGTTCATTTGGAAGAATTTGGTTCAAGAGTAGTCTTATTATATTTTAATATTTTTTAGAAATTCTAAAAAGTGTCCCTCACCTCAATTATAAATGGGAACTACTTCCTTCACTTCTTTACACAAAATTAATCCATACAGATCAACAAAACTCTGTCCATTTATCTTCTTAAGATATTTATTCATTTTTTATAGGTTCTGGTCCTTCCAAAATACCAACCCTAGATTTCTTAAGAAAACGATCTAAAGGAAGCTAGTTGAAGAAGATGTAATCATCTTTACCAACTCTTTCAAGTTTATTTCTTCTTATACTTCTTCTTCATGTGTTTTTTCCATACTAATTTAATAAATCTAGTATCATATATATATACTGATATTTTATTATGATTATGATACAACCATATTATACTTTTTACCCATTATATGAAAAATGAAAGTGTCGTTCATGCGTACGTACAACTAATAATCTTCACATAGCGGTGTAATTTGTTTTTTGTCACCAAATTACTTGGATGGGTATAATTATTAAGATAATGAATATATATTATATTTATTTCATGGTATTTATTTTTAAAAATTAATATATCATCTATTTCCTTACCCAATCACAATTAAGGTAATGATATCGTCGCTCGTGCCTACGTACGACCTAACTTATCCATGAAGTGATCAAAATTATTTTCCATAACCCAAAAATTAATAATGGTTATAAAAATGTATTTAATTATTGGATATGATATTTATAACATTAATATAATTATTTATACGATATATCTATATCATTTTCAATAGAATCGGTACTTTCATAAAAAAAACAAGGCAATTAACACCCAAAAAGTGAAAATAATGAAATATTATTAATGAAATGGTGATAAGATATTATAAAAGGATAATATAAGATGTTATAAATATGAAAAAAAAATTATATTATAAATTAATAACATGTTTAAACCCATTATACGTGAGTTTTGAACACATTTTAAGTAATTTGAATCTAGGAAAAGGGATTTCTTAACTCAATTTTAAGTCATTGGGTTAAACTTCTACTTCATTGATTATGTCTTGATAATATTATGTGTAAAACTAATTTTGGTTAAATTATGTTTCATTTACACTTTTTTATGTGTATTGATAGTGTATACACATAATTGATTCATTGTATTAACTCTCAATTCAATGATATGATCTTTGTAAAGGACTTTGTCTTAATTTTCTTTCATTGAGGAATATTTTGATGTTATGCACCTATATTATTTTTTAAGATGTATATATCACCCATTTAAAATTATATATCATGAATTTATTTATTCTCGATATATTTAAAGTTTTTTTAAATGTTATTTTTTAATGGGGCGTACGATTTGACTGATTACAAAGTGGTAAGGGTTTTTAATCTCACTTTTACTTCTGTGAGATATATGCCTTATTCACCACTTATTTATTTTGTTTAGCGTATATATTTCCCATTTTATATCATATCTTGAATATCTTCATATTTGTGGTATTAAATGTTTCATTTGATGATTATTACTTTTATGGGGATTATGATTCAGAAGTTACCAAAGTGGTAAGAGTTTATTTCATAATCTAATATTTATTCATGATTTTTTTGTTTAAGTTTACCATGGGAAATTATTTATTATTTATATGTTAAAATCAATTTATTTTATTTTTATCTATTCATTCATTAACATTTCAAGTAATAGTTCCTTTTTCACTCGTTTGTAGATCAAATGACTAAGAAATATATTTTTAGGAAAATTCAACTTTATTTCTCTTTGGTCAAAAATCATTTTCCATCAAAATACATGTTTTATAAAAATGTTTTCAAAAAAATTTTAAAACTATTTAAAATGATTTAGAAAATACATTTTTAACCATTTTTTATTTAAAAAAAGTTAAAATCAATATTTATTTAATTTTTCAAATAATGATCGTTTGGCTTTGATCGAAATATGAAAAGAATATTTATTTTAAATTGTACAACATGGACGGAATTTTATGCTATCATGACCACTCACTATTTTAAAACATATTTCAAGGTTAATTTTTAATGAAATTATATTCTAAAAAAATTGTGAACATATTGTTTCAAAAGGTTACTTTCAAAATTCAAATAATATTTTCCTCAAAAATGTTTTTAAGGATATTTTTATGGTATTTTTTTAATTAATTAAATAAATAATTTATTATAATTATAATAATATAGAGATACATTTTATTGATATAATATTTATTTTTTATTTGGATGGTTTATGATCAGTTTGAATTTAGATGTTCTATTTTTTTTACCATTCACCATATTACTGTGGATGGTTTATGTTTATGTTTATTGATTGAGGAAAGTATTCACATTTCACATTCTAGTTTTACAATATGAATGTTTATGTTTTTTATGATTATTCCCATTAATATGATAAATGAATTAGACTTAGTAAGTGATATTTGGGTCCCTCCATATCCCCTCGATGCATCGATAGGTCTCACGAGACAAACTAGTATGGGTATTGACCAAGGGATTAAGAGTTTATGTATGGTTTAATGGTCTAAGTATTGATGGTATATTTATGATTTCCAACATTATACATTATCTCATTATTATATTATTTATTGATATTCCATGTGATTATATAATTAGTAGAATATGCATGGTTAAGTTTCATTCGCATGTGATTATTTATATGGTATTATTTGATCATATTTTATTGATGCCATATTATGCTTAAGTTATTGATTAAATGGAATGTATTTTAGTTATTTACCTTTATATATTTTTATTCCTTATTTATTCATAGTGTACACTATAATTAACCCTTATTGATCATTTGAGCTCATTCTTATTTTTTTCCTTCCCCGGGGAATCAATGAAGTGTACTTTGATTGTTGTGAAAGGATATGCTTGATGGAGTAATTTTATTCTAGAAAAAAATTATGTTTTATTTTTTGTTTTAAAATATAATTTGGGAATCATGTATGCATCTAGTTTACCAATACTAATAAACTATTCGGTCTTTCAGGATGTGATTCCTTATATATAATTCCAAGGTAATGAAATAACTACTTATTCTAGGCTTCTAGAGTTGGGGTTATTACAAGTATTCCCCATCCACCACTTCCATTTCACCCAGAACCTACAAGTGGTATCATAGAGTTTGTATAATTATTTATAATTATTTAAAAATTGTTTATTGATTTTATAACAACCCTTATCTTTATTACACACTTAAATTAGATTATTACATAAAATTCACTTGATAGAACATAGAAGATCGAGAGGTCTAGTGTCTTTGAGGATTAGGAACATTACATAACAACTTAGAACATAAAACACACAGAATATTTATTGAAAACTTCCTTTAAATTTCCACTATATTCCATCTTACTTATTATTTCATGGGATAACCTAAGGACATTCATAAGAAAAGGGTGAGCTATAAAGCCCAGTAAGGGAGTAAAATGGGTATAACATGAAGAATACAATACATGTTAGTAAATAGGAATATCAATAGATAATAAAGAAACATTAACATAAAGGAATGATATATCATGATTATCATAACATGGAAATGTGGCAACAACACTTAACATTGAATTAGCATGAGCCATGGCTCATTGCACATGGAGCATGATTAAACCCTCATTACACTTGAATTAGCATGAGTAAATCATCATTATACTTAAATTAGCATGAGTTAATCCTCATTTCACTTGGATTATCATTATCAAATCCTCATTGAACTTGACATATCATGATACTAATCTTTACCCAATGCATTAGAGGGCTATCAGGGCACACCCTTCGTAAATATTTCATTTCATGCATAAGTGTACCACATGGATCATAAAACATGGATTCATTAAACATCATCATTTATTATATGATAAAGTAATGTGTAATTCATACATGAGAATCTATAATCAATAAGTAAATGTGCATAAAGGTGAATACCCTTGATAGAAAAATTTTCATGGTATTCACTACACAATGACTTTGGCTTGGAAAAACGCGTTGTAATTTCGGCAGCATAACGGCATGACATAAGAATTCATAAAAATGATTGATGAGATAGAAATGGATGTATCATAATATGTACATAAAATATTAATTAATTTGTTCATATAGATACATGTACCAATATAATTAATGGAATTTGGATTCATAATACAAAATAATTGCTTGAATGTAAATGAGGAGAGAGAACTTTCTTACGGAATTTCAGCATGGTAATAGGTGTACATAGGAGGAATTAATGAAGGATAAATGGGTCTGTAATCATTAAAACATAAATATTAAAGTATGGAGGAGGTGATAAATAATACCCCAACATTTATAATTGAAAATAAAAGGGCACAACAATATTATGAAACTTGGATAAAATGAGAAATGAAAGAATCTCTTACTTGGAAGTGTGATCCCAAAAGCTTGAGAGGGGATTGATAGAGGCTTATTGGGATATTTGGGTGCCTTAGGAGGATTATAGAGAGATTATGGATGAGTTTTGATGAACTCCAAAGGCTTTTATTGAATAGAAAGTGGGATATTGGGTGGGTTTATATAGGAAAGGAGAGGGGATTCTTTATTATTTAGGTTTTGGACACCACACATTAAACTAATCAAAAACACAAACCATCCCATGGTTTTTGCCAAAGGGGAGTGTAAAAAAATATTTTATATGTAAAATGGCCTAATTTCTTAAAATAGTAGGGTTTCTTATGTGGAGGTGTGTCACACCCTCAAGGAAATCAATTTAAAAAGCTAAAAGTTTTTATAAGTCTTGGAGGGTCCACTAAAGATTTGTAAAATAAATAAATCAAACCTAAAATTAAATTATTTTAATTTTAAAACATATATTGGCCAAATATAATATTTATATTATTTTATTACATCACTATTGGGTCATTATGATGTCATAAAACACATTATATATTTAAACGGTATTTAATTTTTTCCCAAAAATTCAACTGCTTCAAAAAATTATAAAAAATTCACTGTTGGATAATTTCAATGTCCTGATTCCAAAAATAATATTAATTTTATCCAAATAATATTCTAAATATTATAATTTTTACTTTTAAAATAAAAAACGATATTTATCGAAAATTCATGGGTTTTAACAAAATCAGCTTTCAAACCTTAATAAAAATTACAATTGTATTCATAAAAATTATACAATCATTTATACATAATAAAAATTAATTGAATAATAATAATATTTTATTAAAATAATATTTAATTCAAAAATCCATTAATTTATAAAAATAGATTTCTAAGTTTAATATTAACTAAAAATACTATCTGTTCTTTAAAAACTATTTACAAAGTAACAATAATAAAATTAATGTATATTATTTATTATATATAAAAATAATCCACATAATCATAGTGCTATGGTCTTGTTACATAACCCTTTATACCACCTACATAAGACTATAGGGTAAGGTGTTCGATGGTGACAGACTCTTGGGGTGGATCGGATAATATCACTCGGGTGGTAATCTCTATCAATTTCCACTTCTCCTATAGGCGGTATTGTTCAAGCTTAACAGGTTGAATCCCAGCTTGGTCTCGGTTAAGAGATAATCCCAATTATGCCACCTCCTTTACGAGCTCCAACAAATGGGCTTTGTATGGGGAAAGTCTACTGGATTAGGCCATCGTTTCTTTTTTTAAGTAAACTGGATTTATTAAAGCCCTATATTTTTACTAATCAGATGATCACTATTCAATGGCTATATTAGAAACAGTTCCAATTATTAACGATATTTTAAAAATCCAAAATCATTAAACCAAATAAGTAAATATTTTATATAACCATTTCACATAATAATACATTTAATTAGATCAAAGGTAGTTTTCATTAATGAATGTTTGGTTCGTTACAATATTACCCCCTTAAAAAAAATTTCCCTTGAAATTTCCTTTTCCCACACTAAAACAGTTATGGGTAACTCTGATTCATCACTTCCTCTAATTCCCAAGTCACTTATTCAAACTTGTGGTTTCTCCAGAACACCTTGATGAGGGGCATTGTCTTATTTCATAGAACTATTTATCTATGATCAAATATTTTCACTAGTTTCTCCTCATATGAAAGATCATCCTATAACTATTCTACCTCTGAAGGGAGTACATGTTAATGGTTTGGTATGTAATTTCTTAAGAGGGATACATGAAAGATATCATGTACTTTGGACATGGTGGGTGGAAGTGCTAGTCGATAGGCCACAGCCCCAACACTATCAAGAATCTCGAAGGGGCCGATGTACCTAGGACTTAAATTCCCATTTTTTCTAAACCTCATTACCTTATTCTATAGAGATATACTTATAAATACCATGTCACCGATTTTGAACTCAATGTATCATCAACAGTTTTTTACATAACTCTTCTTTGGACTTTGGGATGCCTTGATATATTGCAGAATGTTTTCACCTTCTCCACCATTTTTTCGACCATTTCTGGTCCTAGCAGCTTATGCTCACCGAATTCATCCCAAAACACCAGTGTTCTTCAACTTTTCCTATAAAGGGCTTAATATGGTGTCATTTGTATTCTTTAGTGGAAACTATAGTTGTAGGAGAATTCTACCAGTGGAAGATGTTGGTCGCATCCGCCTTTGAAGTCCATAATACATAATCTTAACATATCTTTAAGTGTCTAAATAGTTCACTCATATTGGCCATCATTTGAGGAAGATAGGTCATAATGAAGTTCAGTTCAGTGCATAGATCATGTTGGAGACTTTTCCAGAACTTCAAGGTGAATCTCGGATCACGATCGGATACAATATATAGTGGTTGTCCATGCAGCCTTACCACTTCTTTGATGTAAATATGTGCAATTTGATTCAACAATAAGTCCTCTCAAATCATGATAAAGTCAGTTGTCTTTGTAAGGTGGTCCATAGTGACCCATATAGAATTGTTTCCTCTGGATATCCTTGGAAGTCCTGTTACAAAGTCCATAGTAATGTTCTCTCATTTTCATGTTGGTATGGGTAGTGGTTGCATCATCTCCTTAGACTTTTTCCTCTCAACCTTCACTTGCTGTCATACTAGGCATTTTTATGTATATTCAGTAATCTCCCTTTTCATATTGTCCCACTAAAAGTTTTCTTGGAGATCTCGATACATCTTTGTGCTCCCTAGGTGAATAGATAAGGTTGATCAATGTCCATCATCTAGAAGCTCCTTCTTTATCTCGGGATCGGATGGTATACATAATCAAGACCAAATATCAAAATTCCATCCTTCTCAACCACGAACTCTAAGAATTTCCCATTTTTGATAGCTTCCGCCCTTTTTAGAATTTACACATCCTTTATTTGAGAATCCTTTATTTTCTCCATGAGGGATGGTTGAGAAATCATTTAAGAAAGGATTGATGATATTCCTCCCTTAATGATTCCCATGTCCATCCTCTACAAATATAAGAATATCTGATCCTTTTCAATTCTCATCATTGATAAAGATGCAGGATATTTTCTACTTAGAGCATATGCCACCTTGTTTGCCTTACCAGGATGGTAGTGGATTGAGCAGTCATAATCCTTGATTAGTTCTATCCATCTTCATTGGTTCATATTAATCTCTTTTGTGTGAATATATATTTGAGGCTCTTGTGATCAGTATATATCTCAATCTTCTCCCCATAGAAATAATGTCGCCAGATTGTCAACGTGAAGATCACAACCGCCAAATCCAGATCATGTGTGGGATAGTTTTTCTCATGGATTTTTAGCTTCCTTTAGGTGTAGGCTATCACTTTATCATTCTGTATCAACACACAACACAGGCCCTTCTTTTAAGCATCACTGAATTCCATAAAACTTTCTCCACTTGTGGGTAAAGTGAGAACAGTGCAGTGATAAGCCTCCTTTTCAACTCCTAGAAGATCTCTTCGCATTCATTACTCCAAGAAAAATTTACTCCATTCTGAGTTATCTTGGTAAGAGGTTTGTACAATCATGATAAATTTCTCACAAATCATAGATAATATCCAGCTAACCCCAATAAGCTACGGATATCCTGTACTGATTTTGGCCTCATCCATCCCTCAATTGCAGTTGTCTTGGATGGATCCATAGATATCCCATTTTTTGTGATGAGATGACCCAAGAATGAGACCTCCTTCAATGATAACTCACACTTGTTGTAGTTTTCATAGAGCTTCTCCTTCTGCAAGGTCTATAGTACAGTTCTTAGATGCTTCTCATGATCTTCCTTGGTTTTGGAGTATATTAGAATACCATCTATAAAGACTACCACAAATTTGTCTAGTTAATCTCTAAAGAGTCTATTCATAAAGTCAATGAATATTTCTAGAGCATTAGTGAGTCCAAAAGGAATCACTATGAATTCATCGTGCCCGTATCTTGTATGAAAAGCATTCTTGGGGATATCTTCCTTCTTCACCCTTAATTGATAATATCCCGACTGACAATCCACCTTGGAGAAGTATTATTCTCCACGCAGCTAATCAAAAAATTCATCAATGTTTGGCAGAGGATACATGTTCTTTATGGGGATTTTTTTGATCTCACAATAATCAATGCAAAGGTGCATTGACCCATCCTTCTTCTTAACGATGAGGACTGGTGAACCCTATGGTGAAGCACTTGGGCATATAAACCCTTTAGACATATTCTCTTGTAGTTGTTTCTTTATCTCCTCAAGTTCCACAAAAGCCATCCTATACAGAGTCTTGGATATTGGAAACACCCCAAGTATAAGGTCAATTGATAATTCAATATCTCTTCTAAGAGGAAGATCAGGAAATTCCTCTGGAAACACTTCAGGGAATTCCCTTGCAATATGCATGTATTCAAGGATGGTTGTCTCCTTAGACTCAATCATCTGATCCAGATACGCGTTCTCATATGGAAGTAATATCCATGCTTGAGATGATGGTGCTAAAGAATATTCATCTTCCTCCTTGTACTTGTATATAATTTGGGGTTGATTCTTTATATAGAGAGTGATTTCCCTCTCACGTCAATTTATGTTGGCTCTATATAATGAAATTCAATCCATGCCGATAATTGCATCAAATTCTACCAAAGGGAGTATTATGATGTTCACTAGGAATTTCAATCCACCTATTATGACAGGGAGGGAGTTATATTCATGGGATGAAATGATTTTCTCATTTGTCGTACTCACCGACATCTTTACTTACATGATTTGTGGTGGTGTTGGGATTGTTCTACTAAACTTTCAGGATAAAAAATAATGCATAGAACCTAAATCAAAAATTACGTTCATTATTATTGAATGAATAACGAGCGTATCTATCACCACTTTGTTGTCGGGGTTCACTTTGGTGGTATTGATGGAAAAATATTGCACTTTCTTCCTTGGAGGTTGTTGGTTGCCTCTGAAATCCCTTATCTTAGGGAACTGAATTGCAAGGTGCCTTGGTTATTTGCAGTTTAAGCAATGAACAACGCATTGAGGTTCGAACAGAGTGTTCCTCTCCTCTGTTGTAGTTGTGGTTTTTTCTTTTCGGCAGTTAACGGCTAGGTTCCCTTCTCTTCCACATATAAATCATTTCCTCATCCGTTTCAGGCAATTTCTAGGGTGCTTCTTTCCGCACCTTTGGCAAGTGGGGTGCTATATTTTCTTAGCACCGTTGGATTTATCCATCAGAATGCCAGAATTTAATTCTAACTTACGCTTCATATCCCCATGATACCCCTGAGATTCTCTAATCTCTATTTAGACGTTTAGGTCACATCATAAAATTTCCTCCTAGCTATCGAAGTCATGGATTGCTAGGGATTTCCGTAGGCTAGGCTTCATCCCACCAAAGAAGCGATCAACCATGAATTTGGGGGTAATGACAAAGCCGGAGGCATATTGTTCAATCCTTGTGAAGTTTTCCTCGTACTCTCTGATGGATTCGTCGTCTTTTTTCTTGAAGTAAAGGAAGTACCTTTACATATTAATCCGGAGGGTGTGAGAAAAATATTTATCGAAAAACATTTTCCAGAAATCCTTCCATTCCAACGCCTCCATCTCCTCCTCAGGATTCGTATTTTTTTATCAATGTCCACCATTGATAGGCTTTACCCTCCATATGACAAGCATCCATAAGAACCATCTCTTTTTCAAAACATTGAAGGATGGAGAAGATATTCTCAATGGAGTTGATCCATTGTTTGGTGATTGAGGTATCGGATGATCCATTAAAAGTAGGAGGCCATTGTCTCATTAAGATCTAGATAGCGACTTTCTCTTTATTATGTGTGGTTTAACGTTCCTCTTAACCCATATTTCTACTAAATGCTTGATTTAATTAAGATATTATCATGACAAATTTTCAGATTCCTTCTCCCATCAAATTGGGCATCTCATTAGAATAGCCATCACATTGAACTTTGCATCGGTTGTTAGCCCGAGTCCTCCTATTATTGGTCATTAGCTAGAATAAAAGGAAAGTTAGGGGTAACAAATAAAGGGTCATCCAGGGAAAAAACAGATGACTTATAAATAACTGTTATTTCCTTAACTTATGAATCTATAGGCTTCAATCTATGTTATCCATGATCTACATTCTAGTATATATTTCTTGGGGAAATTTTTTTTAATTCCCTTAATAATGGTTCATACTAGGCTTGTGAATTTACCAAATAATATCCCTTGGGAGTATCGTATCCAAGAGTGTAGCAAGTCCCATTATCGTGTACCAGGATACCCCAGGTCAAGACCAAAACTCATTGTAAGAGTTTTCACTCCTAGGTACATATGTGCCAGAGCCGCCTCTACCTGCTTGTATCCATTCAGGGATGTATTTTCTTAATAAACCACATTTTCAATACTCACCAAAATTTGGGGATGTTTTTATTATACTTAGTATTATCTATAAGTATTCCCTAGGGTTTTCTAATCCAAATCCCAAAAATAACTAAACCTATCCTGTAATACCAACTATAACAAACCTTATCTTTATTTCACACTTAAACTAGTTTATTACATAAAATTCACTTGATACAACATAGAATATCGATAGGTTTAGTTTTTTTGGGACTTAGGAACATTACATAGCATCTTAGAACATAAAACACACAACACCATTATTGAAAACTTATTTTATATTACCACTACATTCCCTTGTACTTATCATTGCATGGGATAACCTGAGGACATGCATAAGAAAATGGTGATCTATAAAGCCCAATAAGGGAGTAAAAAGGGTATAACATGAAGAATAAAATACATGTTAGGAAATAGGAATATAAATGGATCAAAAAGAAACATGAACATAAAAAAATGATATTGTATGATTATCATAACATGAAAATGTGGCAACAACAATTAACATGGAATTAGCATGAGCCAAGGCTCATTGCACATAGAGCATGAGTAAACCATCATTGCACTTGAATTAGCATGAGTAAATCCTCATTTCACTTGAAATAGCATGATTAAATCCTTATTTCACTTGAATTAGCACGATTAAATCCTCATTTCACTTGAACTATCATGATACTAATCTTTACCCAATGCATTGGAGTGCTATTAGGGCGCACCCTTCATTAACATTTCATTTCATGCATAAGTGTGCCACATGGATCAAAAAACATGGATTCATTAAACATCATAATTTATTCTATGGTAAATGAATTTTGAATTCATAAATGAGACTCTATAATCAATAATGCATAAAGTGTAATACCCTTGATAGAGAAATGGGCATTGTATTCACTACGCAGTGACTTTGGCTTGGAAAAACGCGGTGCAATTTCGGCAGCATAATGGCGTGACATAAGAATTCATGAAAATGGTTGATGAGAGATAAAGGGGCATCTCATCATATGTACATTAAATTTTCAATAAAGTGTCATATAGATACATGTCTCAACATAATTAATTGAGTTTTTATTCATAAAACAAAAGAATTTCTTGAATGTAAATGAGGAGAGAGAAATTTCTTACAGAATTTTTGACATGGTAATGAGTGTACAGAGGGGGAATTAATGAGAGATAAATGGGTATCTCATCATTAAATCAAAAAGAGGGAAGTATGTTGGAGGTTAGAAATCATACCCCGACAATTATAATTGAAAATAGAAGGGCATAACAATATTAATAAACTTGGATAAAATGAGAAAGGAAGGAATCCCTAACTTGTAAGTGTGATACCAAAGGGTTGGGAGGGGATTGAGAGAGGCTTATTGAGAGATTGGGGTTCCTTTGGAGGATTATAAATAGAGTAGGGTAGAGTTTATACAAACTTCAAAGGCTTTTAGTAAAGAGGAAGTGGGAGCTTGGGTGCGTTTATATAGGAAAGGAGATTGAATTCTTTATTATTTAGGTTTGGGACACCACACATTAAATTAATCAAAACCGCAAACCAGAACATCATTTTTGCCCATGGTTTCTTCCAAAGGGGAGTGGAAAACAATAGTTTAATAAGTCCAATGACTGAACTTCTTAAAATAATAGGGTTGCTTATGTGGAAGTGAGTCACACCCTCAAGGAAATCAATTTTAAAAATCTAAAATGTTTTATAAGTCTTGGAGGGTCCACTAAAGCTTTGTAAAATCAATCAAAAAAATCAAATTATTTTAGTGATAAAACATATATTGTCCGAAAAAAAATTTATAGTATTTTATTACATCACTATTGGGTCATTATGATGTCATAAAACACATTATATATTTAAACGGTACTTAATTTTTACCCAAAAAACGACTGTCTCTGAAAATTATAAAAACATCATCGTTGGATAATTTCAAAATCCTAATTCCAAAAATAATATTAATTTTATCCAAATAATTTTATAAATATTCTAATTTTTACTATTAATATAAAACTGACATTTATCGAAAATTCATGGGTTTTGACTAAAATTGCTTTCAAACCTTAATAAAAATTACAATTGTATTCATAAAAATTATACAATTATTTATAATTAATAAAACTAATTTAATAATAATATTATTTTATTAAAATATTATTTAATTAAATAATCCATTAATTTATCAAAATAGATTTCTTAGTTGAATATTAACTAAATTTCTATTTGTGCTTTAAAAACTATTTACAAAGTTACAACAATAAAATGAATGTATATTCTTTATTATATAAAAAAAATAATTCAAATAATCATAGTGTTATGGTCTTGTTACATAACCCCTTATAACACCTAAAAAATACTGAAGGGTAAGGTGTGTGATGGTGACAGACTCTTGGGGTGGCTTGGATAACATCGCTCCAGTGGTAATCTCTATCAACTTCCGCTTCTCCTGTAGGCGGTTCCGTTCGAGCTTAAAATGTTTAAGCTCATCTTGGTCTTCGTCAAGAGGGAAGGACAATGATGCCACCTCTTTTCCGAGATCTGAAAAATGGGCTTCGTATGGGGCAAGTCTACTGGATGAGGCCATCGATTCCTTTGTCTGAGTAAATTGGATATGTTAAAGCCCTATATTTATACTAATCATGTGATCACTGTTCAACGACTATATGTCACAATTCTTAACGGTTTTTTAAAAATCCAAAATTATAAATCCAAAGAATTGAAAATGTTATATAACCATTTCACATAATAATAAATTTAATTAGATCAAAATTAGTTTTCATTAATGAATGTTTGGTTTATTACAGATTTAAACTTATGTCATTAATTTTCAATTCCAGTTAAATCATTATTTAATCTTAATAATGAGATCTGATCATATTTATCTTCATTCTCAAAAATAAAATCAAATAAATTAATTTTATGTATGAAATAAATTTGAAGAGCTTATCCAGAGGTACCAAGGATTATGGATGAACAACACAATAGTACACACTGTGTAAACTGGAGGTACACATTTTGTTCCCATGTTTAATGCACCTGTAATTAATTCAAAATTAATTCAAATTGTGTGAATTTATTAAAAGTGGTGAATTTAATTACATATCTTATTTTGAATAGGTCATCCTAGTGCATAGTCATTAGGATTACATGCCTTGTAACTTTTGTACATGATGTATAGTCATTTAGTTATAAACATGTCATGTATCATCTTAGATGGAATACATGACTGGTGATTGTGTAACTTGAAGACCATGTAACATTTAGCCCATGTACATTCAGTTTACTATAATGTTTTTCATGACATGGTTACGCACTGAGTCTCTAGGCATTCACTTTGGATAGATGTGAGAATAATATATGATGTGAAGCTGGAATGTACTTGTCGTGTACTTCTACCAAATTACACATAATTAAAAATTAATTTATTATACTATTGAAGTATTATCAACATGCGTCTTGTGTGTTCATTAAGTTGATATTACATCCCATGTAACATTTTATATATATATATAAATGTATAATTAATTTATTTATAATTTTTCAGATTTTTATATCATGTATAAGTCAATTACAGTTATTACTCTACCTTCATTGAAACATAACATGCTACATAAATACCATGTGGTCATTTAGTTGATATTACACACCATGTAATTATATGATAAGTTTTATATGCCACATGTTTCACGAGTAAATAGTATATGAGTATAATACACATTGGTTAGTTCAGACGGGTACTCACCATGTTGCCTCCAAGGTAATTTTTTTACACAATTAATTTAAATATATTATTTAATTTGTTTAAAATTATGATGGATGATAATATTAAGAAAATACATATGATAATTAAGATAAGATAATTGATTAATTAAATAAGATAATTAATTTATTCGAGGATGATTTATCTTAAATAAGGATGATTATAATTGAATTTTATTTTATTAAATTCATAATTCATTACATGTATGTGGATGATCATGGACATAGACCAAACCTTTATATGTGAATGGTTTTTTTTAATCTACTATTAAATTAAATTTTTGGTATGCGTGTCACCCCCTCAATATGTAAGGATTTTTATGTCTATATTTTCTTTTATGTAAACCCCTTAACCAATCATTTAGTTCCCCTCACTTGCGTGTGAGTCAAATCATATGTAATAGATGAAGATTCCAAGCTAGTATAGGAGGTTCAGGTTTAGAGCTAAGGAGAAACCAATCCGGGAGAGATGCATAAGTGGATAGCTGGAAAGCTACAACACAAACCATAAACGGTTCAACATGTTTTTCCCCTAGGTTGATGGTTAGTTTATCATCTACTAGATAAACTAACCATTAGTAAAAGATCATTATCATACCAATTTATTATTTTATTTCTTTCAAGTTACTTGGTTATTTCATTATGGATGTTTTGTTGCAATCATGTGAATTAATGAATTAACAAGCATTTAAGATATAAGTAAAATAAACTAGTTTGTGAAAAAAGATTATATAATACATGGTTAATCACTTAAGTTAATCCACTTAATATTAAAAAGAATTTAATTCAGATGAAAATTATAAACTTATGCATAAAGATAAAATACCTCAATTATATATATTGAGACAGTATATCCTTCCCCTACTTAAGTCAAAATCAAACCATAGTTCAAAGTTCTTCACTAGCCAAAGTTGGGGTGATTTAAATTATCAATAAATTATTACTTGATGTTTTGGGTTGACTTAACTTAATTCACATCAAGGGTTGACTTCCGAAGAAGGACTTTGTGTCAGTAAGATGAAAATTTTTTGGAAATCCAATTTCAGGGTTTTTAGATTGAGGAATACACTCAATAGATTAATGAACTGTGAGTTAATGCATTTGACATTTGTAATTCCTACCTAAAACCCTTCAAATTACTTGACTGAACAAAATCAGGGTGATTACAAGGGGAATATGAATCATTTCCACTATAATTTATAAGAAACATGATATTTTGAAGCTAATGGTGAGGAAAATTGGGTTTTAGTAAAATAGTGGGAGATTGATAAATATAATATTTATATATTATTCTAATTTTATTAGATAAAGTACTAAAATTTGGCTCTTCGTATTTATAGAAACATCAATAAAAATGACTTCAAAAATATCATTGTGATCCATACTTGAGAAGGATAAAATTCTCACCCACATCAATTTCCAAGAGTGGAAAAGGATCATACATGTTATCCTATACCATGAAAGGAAATTATATGTATTGTAAGAACCTCTTGCTAACGTTACTATTAAAGAGGCTAGTGAGGAATACTTTTCTCTTTGCGAAAAAAAATCAATGATGCTATATATTTTTAATGTTTCATGTTATTTTTCATGAGAAATGAGCTTATAAAGAGACATGGGGACATGGATGTGTATATCATGATGTTTATCCTTCAGGTTCTCTATCATGATAAGGTGAGGTAAGAGAGATATCAGATCTCTAATTTTATGTTTACAAAAAATCAGGGAGAGTCAGTGTCATATGGGCCTCATCTAGTCAAGATTATTGGCTATATTGAATACTTAGACATATTATGGATTAAATTCCTAGATTAGTTGCACATAGATCTTATAATTTTCTCACTATCCAAGTCCTTCTCTAGTTTTATTGTTAATTATTATATGAGAAATAATGAGAGGAGTATTTTGGTAATTCTTACTCTAATTATCCATGTGGACAAGGACATGGATCATCAAAATCTTGTGGTCCTTATGATGAATAAGAAAAATAAGAATGATGTGAAGGGTCCCAAGACTCATAAAAAGTATAAATCACTTGAGAACCATCATTCCAAGAAGATAAATATCCATAGGTAGGGTAAGGAAAATGTAGTAGTATTTTTTTCATGTGCCAAGTAAGGACACCAGATGAGGAACTACACCCCAAAGAAAGGGAAATATGATGGTGCGTTCATTATCAAGTGTAATATTTCAAAATCTACACATTGGGTATTATATACAACTTGTATTGATCACATCTATATAAAAATTCAAGAACCAATTATATTTTGAAATATTTCTATTGGAGAGGTAGATTTTTGAGCTTCTAATGGTGCAAGGTTGTCTACTTAAGCCATTGGTGGATACCACCTTTCCTTGATAATGAGAATTGTATTGGTTTTAAGAGATTTTTATCATGTACCAATTTTTATGAAGAGTATAATTTTTGTATCATGCCTAGATACATATGGTTCTATTTTCAAATTTGGAAATAAAAATTGTTTCTTTTATAAAGAAAATATAATTTTAGGTATGAAACATTTGAATAATTATCTTTGTATATTAAATTATGAAAACCAAAGATTGGAAATTTATAATGAATCATTTTCACCTGACTCATATAACACCCAGTTATGGAAACACCATCTCGGTCATGTAAATGAGAAGAGTTTGAAAAATATCTATCAAGATGTATATTTAGAATATTTTAATCTAAAACCACTTGAAATATTGCATGCTTATTTACAAGGAAAAATGACCAAACCACCATTTGGTGAATAGGGTGAAAGGGCCAAAAAAATTTTAGGATTGGTACACATCAATATTTTTGAACCGTTTCTAGTAAATGCTAGAGGTTGGTATTTTTACTTCATATCTTTTATTGATGACTTGAGTAGATATTGATATCTCTACTTAATGAGGTATAAGTTTGAGTAGTTTGAGAAATTTAATGAATTCAGGAATGAATGATATAATCAAATTGGAAAGAAGATAAATAAGATTCGATCTGGTCAAGGGGTTAATATCTTAACTACAACTTTATTGACTTTCTATGAGAGTTTAGGATTCTATCTCAACTCACTCTATCTTATAAAAAATAGTTAAATATTGTTTGTGGATGGAGGAATCGTACCTTTTTAGAAATGGTAAGGTCGAAGTTGAGTTATAAAGATCATTCATTATCCATTTGAGGATATTCATTACAAATTGTGACATTTATATTAAACCAAGTGCCAAATAAAGTGGAAAATGGAATTCCCTTTGAGTTATGGAGTGGAAAGAAACCCTTCATCTCACATACATATGTATGGGGTTTCAAGGTGTTTTTTAAGGACTTATCAAGAAACAAACTATCACCCTGGGGTAAAAAGTGTATCTTTATAGGGTATCTAAAGGAAACAAAGGGATACTACTTATACAACCCCTCAGACAAGAAACTGATTTTTTCTAGAAAATATATCATTCTTGAGAGGGATCACATCATAAAATGGGATTCAGGGATAAATATTAACTTTTATGATGTTTATTCTCAAGATACACAAGATTTATTATAGTAACAGTTTCTATAGCTCCCCAATAAATAGGTAGGTCCTAAAACACAAGTATTGTGTAGTAGAAATTGATAGGTAAGAGAACTAGAGAGATATGGTTCCCTAGTCACGAAATTTGGTTACTCATTATTAGTTGAAAATGATTAATCTCTCTCCTATAAAGAGGTAGTTGATATATTAGATGCAGTAAGGAAAGATGGCATGAATTTTGAAATGGATTCCATGTATCAGAACCTTGTTTGGGTTCTAGTTGATGTGTCAGCTGATGTAAATCCCATAAGTTGAAAATGTGTATTCCAGAGAAAAATATACATGGAAGGTAATATAAATTCTTATAAATAAAGGCTATTAGATAAATATTTTAAACAGCATAAAGGAATTGAATATGATGAAACCTTTTCATTTCTTTTCATATTTAAATCCATCAAAATTCTACTTGTTATAACAGCTTACCATGACTATTTAATTTGGTAGATGGATATAAAAACTTCTTTCCTTAATTGAAAGCATTAGAAATATTTCTATATGACATAACCACAGGGGTTTGTAACTCCTTATTCATATTTAGAAAACTTTTTTTCAAAAAGTTATAACTCTTACTCATTTAAATTCAACTTTACTTCATGCTGTTCATTCCAATTATTTTCTTTTTCAAGATACTTCTTTAAACAATATCTTCCAACAACATAGATTTTTCCTTGTGAATAAATTCTTGATTTTTTGTTGTGGGACTTTCCTAATTCAATTAGTTATTCTCTATTTTAGGTTTTATAATGTTTCTCATAAATTATTCCAGTTCTCTCTTTAGATGAAATTCTAACTCAGTCTCTTCTTCTACAGAACTACTACTTATGAATTCTTCATAATTAACTATTACAATGAAATTATTTTCTCCAGCAACTTCAGTAAAATTTTTAGATTTAACCTCATTTTCTTCATCATCATCATATTTAGATACAAATCATCTTCTTTTGGATTAGGATAACTTTTTAAAATTTTCATTGAAGTAATATTTGGATTTGTCACCATGCTTCTAGTAATATTTTCTTGTCCATATAACATCTTAATCATTATCTTCCTCATTTATTTTTCAAGAAAAAATCAAAAAAAACTTCCCAAAAACTCCACATTCAAAACATTTTAGGGGTATATTCCCTTAATAATTTCTTTTATCTATTTTAAAAATTTTATAAAAATAAGTATAAAAAATCATCAAGATTGTTACTAACCTCATTTTTCAGATTGTGAATCATCAACTTATTCAGATTCAAGAATCTTTTTGGAATTTTCTTGCTTGAAATCCTTGATCAAAATTTCTCGATCAATTTTTTTTCCTTTCATAACTTTATCCCTTCTCATTTAATAAGTAATGAAATTATTATGACGTTCATACAGAGATAGAGTTTCAGGATCTCTATCTTCCAAAGATTAAAATTTGGATTCAAACTTATTAGGAAAAATTCTCAAGATATTTTCAGCAATAGTTGAATCTTCCATCTTCTCAGAAAAACATATTATGATGCTTATAATATAATTCACCCTTATAAAGAAGTCACCAATATATTCATACTCAAAAAAATTTGAAATCTTCATACTTTAGCCTCCGGAACTAAAAATTGGTTTTCTTAACCTTTTTATTAACTTCATAAATGTTATTTTACTTTTCCTATATAACTTTAGTGGTATAAACTCCATTCAACCTAAGCAATTCACTTTCAAAAAGTTATTTGAGTAAATAATTCTTATATCTTTTATCATTCTTTGGATTCTTCTTGTCTATAGATATTAGAGGAACTTTTTAATAAAGAGGAGAAAAACCATCTGTATCAGCTTCCAAAACATCATACCCAAGAGACATAATATGTGGAAACATTTTATATTTCCATATATGATAGTTATTACCATCAAATACCATAATTAAATTACTATTCAAAAAATTCAAATTCTATGAAGAAACTTATCTTCAAGAATTTTAGAAAAGATTAAACGAAGGGAACCTTTTCTTTGATACCACTTGAAAATACCCAACCAAGATCAATGTATCACTCAGTGGAGGAGGGTTGAATCAATGATAACATTTTATTTTATGTTAACTTTCTTATGTAACAACCTTCACCTCTCATTAAGGAATTATAACTTTTTGAAAAACATTACAGTAATACATCCAAATAAACACAATTATTTACAAGGTTCACTACTTAATAAGAGTATCTAGTCCTTATCATGGTTTGGAAATAATCTAATACCATACAATATACTAAAAAAATATTTTTGTGTGGATATAATAAATAGGATATACTCTTAAACTTTTGTAGCACTATTATCAATACAATAGTGAATATGATTCTTCTAGAAAAAATGACGTAAAAAAAGTTTGTGTAACAAGTTAAGAAAAATTAACTAGTTGGTTCAAAACATGTCACTATAATTATTTAATAACTTCCACTTTTATAATTATTCATAACACAATTCATCACTTTCCTACCCAATAGTAGATAGAAACAACATTTATGAATTTTTATAAAAACTCAATCATAATGGTTCATTCCAATTCCTCTATAATATTATTTAGTTAGAAAATAGATAAGAAAAGATATTTTATAAACAATTATAAACCAATTCATACATTCCCCAGAAATGTCAGTCTGATGGATTGGTTTGATCTGGTAACTTTTTTCTTATTCTTTTTCTTTCTAGAAAACTTCTTTAGGAAAACTATTTCTAGAAACTTTACTTCACCAACAAAACCTTCATTTCTCTCACTCTAACCAACTTTTGAATAATGTTATTTTTTAGAATATAAAATATACTTTCTTTTATTTACAAAAGATCATAAAGTTGAATGGGTGGGAAACCAATTTCACTTTTTTTTCAACAAAACTTACAGAAACATGAATTTTACTTTCATTTTGACTTCATATTTTACCACTTTAGTGCTTCTCAACTATTCTTTATTCTTCTTGAAACTTCTTGAAAATTAACATAAATTCAGCCTACTTCAAAATTAAAACCATTTCTTCTGTCTGATGAAAATTGTATTTTGATAATATTCTTTATTATGATAAAACATTTGATCACTCTAATTTTATTGACCCAAATGAAAACACATAGAAACTAAAGATCTATCATTCTAATGCTCTTCACCAATGAAAATTCACCTCTAATAAACATTGATGCAACTTTGCTAGAATTTGGTTACTTTGCATAAACATTGTTTCAACTTATAAAGATTCTATCACCCTCTAGTAAACACATTGATATTATCTTTAATAAAATTATCAATTTTTTCTAGAGATAAAAAATTACACCAACTGATGATCTTCTGTTTGATGATGTCCAGTGTTGGATGAGTTATTGGTGTTAGTATTTTTCTTATGGATTGATCTCTAATTTCTTTTAATTTTTCAGTGTCACTTCTTGTCTGATAACTCTTTAACCAATTTAAGAAAAAGATTTGTTTTATGAAAACAAAACATGACCTCTTTTACTCTTGAAACACTAAAAAATCAACATGAATTCTTATTTTGATGAAAAGTATTGACTACATTGATGAATATCATCTGTTTGATCATTATTTGAGCCCATACAATGGATTGGTGGCACACCATGTTCAATGGACCAGTGTCAGTAGCAACTTCAAACTTCTTAGCATTTAAAAAAATTCTACATCCAATGATCCTCAAACTGATGAACTGAGAATAGAATACATTGACCTCATAAAATTTATTCTTCTGAAAACTTCCTCATGTATCGTGATGACTTTAGGACTTTAATAACTTTAGTATTTTCATAGAATCATATGACTTCCAAAACTATTTCTCCCCCTTTCTCTAAAAATGATTATATCACAAGTTTCTATCCAACTTATGATATTAAAGACTTCAAAAATAGAAAATCGTCGTCAGGTTAAGTATTTAATGTCTTGAAATACATCCAGACTGTAATAAAACTTCTTAAACCAATCAAAAACTTTATTCTAGATATAATTTTAGTCTTAAAACCAATTTATCCATAAAACTTCTCCGAAATAGAAAACTCAAACTAATAGAATTTCTTAGAAATAATTCATCTGATCTTATGATTCTAGTACTCCTTTCATCCAATCATCAAAACATACAAAGTGAATTGATTTTTCATAATGACAACAAAAACAAAACAATTAGCACAAACTTCTTTCAACATCCAAAACCAAATTCCAGTCAACTTGGTCCCAACCTTTATAAATATTATTTATTCTGATAGGATAGAGACCAAATGGTGTTATTTTTCATTTATACATAGTTTATCACATGATGGGTTATTTCATGGATATTTTCTCACATGTTTATATTATGATACATCCATGGTTGTTTTTTCTATTCTAACCTACATTATTTTATACTTTACATATTCCTAAATTTGGTGAATATGGTATGAATTTATGGAAAATGATGGAATGTATACAAAATGGTTTCATTTATGAAAATTCTTTATAAACTGTGTTTTTTTAAGCTATAACTTGGGCATCTTGATATTAAAACACGTATATATTCATCGGCCATGTCCTAATTGGATTTTTACTCACACCATATTATTTCCATTGGGTGGTTGTAGACCTTGATTTCCAATTGAAGGGAATCATGTATCATTCTAGGTTCTCTTTTAATTTTTCACCTTTATAGTGAGATGTTCTGGTGGTGATAGTTAGTCGCATGAAGACTTGTTTAGTCTCTTCTGCATTTTATTACTAATTTTAACTATTTTTCTTAAATTTGTATGTATCGTTCACATGTATTCCTTTATTCCACACTATAATTTGATATTTATTTAGTTATATAAGAGACTTTGGTTCTTTTCTATATCTCACCATGTGGCAGATTATCTTGGGTGAATTGTCTAGTTGACCTAGGATTTTACATTATAAATTTCTATCAGAGGGAATTATTTGCTTGATGTGTTCATTGAAACGGCCTAAGTGTGGTTTAGTGTTTTTGGTATATTAGAGTTAGGAATATAATAAATCATGTATTAAGTGTGTAAAATAGACATTTCCACCTCACTTTCATGCTTGAATCTAAGTTACCATGGGTGATCGGGTATTTTTTCTAATCTTTATACTTAGTGGTTGAGGTTGTTTGAATGAACCAAATATGGGGTTTTTTTAAATGGATCAGTTCGTTATTTTTTAAGTTTTTATTAAAAAAATTCATGATTTCTTTAAATTCATGTTGTTTTTAAGCATTTATATGGATACCAAAATTTGTTCCTATGATCTTGGAATCTACTCATAACTGATTTTTTTTCTTGTGATTAGTAGACAATTCCCCCAAGAAGAGATCTTCCAAATTTGAGTGAGAAATATGTGATAAAGGTTCCACAGTTGAATCCGCTAGTAGCACCCTTATTTGGTAGAAGGTGTAATCTATACTATTTACACTCTAGGTCAAGATGGTGTTTGGATCCTAGGATGAGCAGTGGATAACAACTCAAAATTTACAAAGTAGTATCGGCCTATCTTTCTTGGTGACAAAGTACCACAGGAATATGAAGAAAGGATTGAGTGGATTAAGAGTATATTCAACTTCATAAATACTCTTGATGAATCTAAGGTGGGTTTTCCATGTATATTCTTGACAAATTGAGAAGGATATGGTGGTACTTTATTGTGCAAGATAAGTCTCAAGAGGATCTCACCTGGGTATATTTCAAGAAAATTTTCAACCATCAGTTTTACCTTGAGACATTATAAGGGGAAAAGACCCAGTATTTTTTGACCTTAGAGACAGGAGAGCATATTGTTCTAGAGTATTCCACCTTTTCTTTTGATTTATTGCACTTGGAATCAGAGCTAGTCAATAATGGTTACCTGAAGGCACAAGGGTTTGAGTTGGGGTTGAGGGATGATATTCAGCCAATAATGATCCTCATGTGCCTTCCGGCCTTTTAAGAGAATATTTGTAAAAGGATGATATAACTGGAAAAAAATTGGGAGGAGCTTTAGTTGGTACTGTCGTTAGCCATGGTGTATCTTCTATGCAGAAAAGGCAGTACAAAGGTAACCAATTTTCTTTATGACAAGTTTTGGGGGATTTTTCTAGACAGTCGCTATTTTTTTCCTATAAATGTGGAAGTATTAGTCATACCAAGCCTAATTGTATGTAGTCTCTCAATAATTTTTATAGTTGTGATCAATCTGGCCATCTAAAGCATTCTTTTGAAAGTATTTCCCATGGTAGTAAGTTTGTATCATCTCTCGCCAAGGGTTCGAAGGTTTGTAACGATGCTTACAAGGGTGGTGGCTATTATCCTCATCCAAAATAGGGTGTTCATCAGGATAATAAATCTTATGGAGGATTATAGACTAGAAAAATTTATGTGGTGGAGTTGTCACTAGAAGAATCTAAATCAAGAACAACTACAGTTAGAGATACAATGTTTATTTCATCTTCTATAGTGATGAATTTTTTTGATACATGTGTTATTCATTCTTTTATATCATCAATGTAACACCCCAAGATTCAGTACATAAATTTAATATTGAATGCATGAAACACTAAGTCTCTACAAAACACCACTTTCTTATAACCTAGCTAGTAAACATAACTTTTCCATCTCTATGATTTGAATTTTGAAAAAATGACATATACAGTTTCATTTAGTAAGATATTTAGAGTCGGATAAGACAAAAAAAATTTGGTGAATAGTAAAATACCCTTATGAATAGTAATATTAATATTAATATGACCCTTATGAATAGTAAATTATATTATTATTATTTTGTCTTAAGGTTTTAAGGTAATGATATCTTGATCAATTTTACAAGGTGATATAAAAAGAAATATAGATTTAAAATTGTTATTTTTCGAATAAATTATGATTTTATTTAAAAATTAAATTAATAATAATTAGAAAATTATTTGCAAAAAATGGATTTCATTTTTGAATTCTACATGTTAGAAAATGGGTAGGGTGAATCTTTGGAATTTTTCTGAAATACTCTATTTTTTTAATAGTAAAATACGACAATTTACCGTATATATACATTATCAGTTAAATTCACTATTAGAAGGATCATGGATGATGTAAGCACAATTGGTTCAAACTCACATGCACATATTACTATTCTTGGTCACAATAATCAATATTATTTGTTGTCTTTGGAAAAATAATAAAATAATGAGTAAAATAATGAGAAAAACCCTCCTCTCCTCCACTATAACCCCCCCCCACTCCCTCTTCTATTCACTCCTCTAAGCCTTGAAGATCATAAAATTTATTTCCGAATACCCTTACTTATTTACTCCCCACATCCATGAGCTCTTGGTCTTTCCAAAACACCAAAACCCCTTCCCTTATATAGATTCTCAAGGAGGTGGATTCAAGAGGAAAATTCACATTCTATTTCTTTCAATTTCATTTCAAGTTCCTTTCTATTGTTATCCTATCCTCACATCATATGTACAAATGACCATGATAACTCTAGGATAATATATAAACTGGAATTATATCATTTTAATGTAATAAACATCATCAATATTATTACTCTCTCTCTCTCTTTTATTTTATAAACGAAATCATCATCCGTGAGGTGCCAATTTACAACCTTTGTGGATGAAGAAGTTTTGTTCTTCAATTTCCCATTAAATACTAGTCATGAAACCATTTTTATGGTTGAACCAGGCTATAATATATTTATTATAACCTATTTAATATTCAGGAACCAGTATATTTACAAAATATTAAATCATACGACCAAACTAGTTCTTAATAATCAAAATACAACTAAAATAATCTAAGTGATTTTCATTAATATTTAATCTAATGATTCATACTCATTATAGGTAAAAATGATATAAATGACCATTAAAAACTATTTATATTTATAAATAATGTTTAAATTCAATTTTTTAGATTTACATCCATTCCACATGAACCCCATTACTTAAAAACTAGTGAACTGATTATGAAAATCAAGAAAATAAACACTCCAGAACAACAGAATTCAATATTAGAACTCATCAATAAGGACATAAATGTACTAAAAAATTATGATAAACTAAATAAATTTATAATAGGTTCTTAATTAAGTTATTAATGAGTCTAATTTCATATTCAAAGACCATAAGGTCAAGAATAGAACATTCGTACTTAAGGTAAGGGTTTTCTACCCAAACCTCCATTTTCATTCGGGTTACTCTTATTCTCTACTTACCTCAATTAAATTATTATTTATTCATAATTAATCCTCATATATCATTTTATAATGTTCTATATATGTGTACAAACCAGAATCCTACTTTCATTTATGGGGTGTTATATGTTGTAAAAGGATCCTTCAAAAATTCTTCCCGTAATACGAGCTCGATTCAAGGGAATTTCTCAAATCCTTAACTATTTTCAAGGAAAATCTATAATATTTTTTTGGATACCATTATCTTTATAAAATCTATCATTTTATTATGAAAATAATATCTTACTTAACTTCTGGTTTTATACTAATATTTTTTCAAAAGAACTCTTCTTTTCAAAGTAAAAGAGTGTTTATCTCAAGAATTACTTGATGATTTTATCAGAGTATCTTAATATTTTTCAAAATTCTTATTGATTATTATTTATTATTGGTATTAATAGTTTATGTTATAATATATGATATTTAATTGAATTTTTTATGATTATTTTGACTGTGGATTTGTTATCTTAAAACCATTCACCAATTTACTCTGAATGGTTAGTGTTTATGCTTAATATTCAGGGAAAGTTATTTAAATTTAATATATTAGTTTCAATGTGAATATATATGTTTTTTATGTTTATTCCTATTCATATGAGTAATTAATTGGATTTATTAAGTGTCGTTTGGGGCCTGCTATAGCCCCTCAGTTCATTGGTATGTCTCATGAGAAAAACTATGGTCTTGGCATGAGGCCTTGAAAAAATGGATATTTATGGTCTTGGAACAAGGACTTGAAGATATTGTTATGATTTCCAAAATTATGAATTCCCTAATTATGAAAATTGTATTTATAGTTCATGGGGTTATTTGACTAGTAGAACCCATGATTATGTTTTATTGTGGAATTATTTATTCATCTCTTATTCCTCCCATAATGTGTTCAAGTTTATTTTTACAGGCATGTATTTTTACCTATTCACCATGACTAATGTTTATGTTTATGATATCTTCCATTGTATTTCTTACCCTTACTGATCATTTGAGCTCACCCCTTTCATATATTTCATTTTATTTGGACATTAAGAAGTTTATTATGATTGACCTGCAAGGATAAACTTATAGTTGTGGATGTTTCCAATGAAACCTATATGTTGTATTTCATTTCAAGTTTTAATATTGAACTTATGTAAGTATCTTGTTTCCAAATCTACTAAAATAATCATTCCTTAATGATGCATATTCATTTTTTGTATGACAATGTAATAAAATAAGGCATCGTCTTCAAGAAACTGGGGTCGGGTCCATACAGTTGGTATCATAGAAAGTTTAGTAGAAAACATGGAAACTAGATTTAGAGAACGTAGATTAGGGAACAAACTGATAAGATAGTCAATGAGGATAAAACATACAAGAAAACGCTATAATTTTTGGTAAGGAATAGATTATGTGGATCATTCTAGCAAATACATCTCTATTTGGGTACTAGAAGTGGGTGTGGTTCTAGCACAGATGTACCTAGTAGTGAAAACTCTAACAAGGAGTTTCGGGGCTAACTCGGGGTATCCTAATACACGACAACGGGTCTTACTATGCACCATGTTTGACACTCCTGGAGTATATTCTTAGGATAATTCATATTCTCATTACAAGCTATTATGAAGGATTTAACTATATATTTTTCCTCAAAGAAACCATGTTTGTGATTATTGGATTAGCCATGCATAGGATTTCAATTTATGCTAAGTATTTTTCTAAATTGAGATTATACATTACGATTCATAACCTAATCTAGTGTATGCCAATATTTAGAAATGGAGCCCAGTGGATGAAATATAAACTGCATAAACATGTGTATACCATGTAGGGATTGCCCTCCGATTTAAGATAATGATGTTGCCTATAGAGCTACGATTAGTGTTGAGCAGCTTATAATAATACTGGGAAAACTGACTCAAGTTATGAACAATAACTTTACCCATATGAAGAATCATGATCCATAATGTGGAGGAGCTATGTTGGATATCTTTATGTGATAACATCCACAATCAGTTAATGGGACAACAAACCCATTCATATCAGAGTAGTGGACAAGTTCGTTAGAGAAGATATTTCTCAATTTGGGATGTAACGAAAGAGATAATGTTGTCATGGGAGTTTATTAACTATCGTGAGATGTAGATCAGTGGTGATATATAATCCAAAACATAGAGGAGGAGGAATAAATATAATAAATGGAGTGGAGTTATTTTAGGAAAATATTCTTAGAAAAATACTTACATTATGAACAGCAAGAAGATATGGAAAGTCGGTTTCTAAATATAAGGAAAAAAGTATGAGAATGTTGTAATGTATGATGATAACTTCAGAAGATTAGCAATACATGTTTCAGACTACATACGTAATCTAAGGAGCAATATTGATCAATTATTTTATTATTTAAAACCATTCTTATGAAGGGATATAGTATCCCAAAGTTTCTCATCATATGAAGATATAGTCTCAAGTGATATCAAGATAGAAAAAGAATTTTCTATGTCTGATGAATTTAAAGCAAACCAAGAGAAGAAGATGGCTGCAGAAAACTCTAGAAAAGTAAATAAGAAAATGTGAAAGAAGGGAAAAGTTGATCTTATACCCTACAGTAATTGTGGGAAGAAACACCCTGTCACTTTCTTGAAGGGAATGAGAGTTTTTTACAAGTGCGGATAAAAAGGACACCTATCTTGGGATTTTAAGGGGAAGAAAGAAGCTATCAATGTTCAATGATATAATTTCAGGGAGATGGGACATTATACACATGAATTTCCTAAGCATTAGTGAAACATTACCAAAATAAGGCCAAGGGAGCATGGCTAATATTATGTGGTCACAACTGCATAGATTGAAGTTCCTAATGATATAGTGGAAAGTACTTTAATCGTTTACTCAAACTTATCCAATGACTTATTTGATTCTGGATCATCGCATTCTTTCATATCTTCTTAGTTTTATAAGAAAATTAGATATTTTCAATTTGATTTAATACGGGAGTTGTTAGTCAAAACTCTTAAGGGAATTATCATTGCAACAAAGTTATATCTGGAAGTCCCCATTATGAAATTTAAATGTGCTCTATCTTCTGATTTTATTATCATACCCATGATTGAATTGGATATAATCCTCGGTATGGATGGAATTTCGAACCATGATGTGAAAAATTATTGTAATAAGAAGGAGGTTACAATTTTTTAGGACAATGTGGAATCCCTTATCTTTAGGGTAGAAATATCACCATCTGATTCTCATCCAAATCCACCCCTAATAGATTTACTGAATTCAATTATTGGGGAGGATGGGAATTCAATAAATATAGGTGAGGAAAAAAAATTCAAATAGAGGAAGTACATATTGTGCAATAATATGTTGATTTCTTTCCTGAGGATTAACCTGGACATCCTCCAAATAGGAAAATTAAGTTTTCCATTGACTTAATTCTTATTTTAAGTCCCTTATCAAAGACCCTATGTAGAATGGCCACTGTGAAATTAGTGGAACAGAATAAACAACTAGAGGTATTGAGTGATAAAGTATTTAATCACCCTAGTGTTTCTCCATGGGGATCCCATGTTATTTTCATTAATAAGAAAGATGGATCTATGAGGTTGTGCATTGACTACAGGGAGATCAATGATATAACAATAAAAAAAAGTATCCCCTACCTTGAGTTGATGATTTATTTGATCAAATTCATTGAGCCCAATATTTTTCGAAGATTGAACTTTAATCTGGATATCATCAGTTTCTAGTAAGGAAGGAACAAATTCCAAAGACAGCATTTCGAACTAGGTATGGGCATTATGAGTTTACAGCAATGCCTTTTAGAATAACTAATGAACCCTCAGTTTTCATGGATATAATGAATAGAGTTTTCAAGGAATATATTGATGACTTTTTGGTGGTATTTATAGATGATATTTTGGTATACTCCCAAAAGTTATGAAGGTCATGAAAATCACTTGTGCACTATTCTGAAAACTCTTAGAAGAAATGAATTATATGGAATGTTTAGAAAGTATAAATTTTGGCATCAATCAGTTTCCTTTCTTGGACACGTTGTCTATAAGGATGGAATATCTGTTGATCATGTGAAGAAAAAGGCTATGCAAGAATGACCTACTCCAATGAACATAACAGAGATATATAGTTTTATTGGTTTAGTAGGTTATTGTTGGTTTTTCTTTTATAACTTCACCCATTTCTCCAACCCAATGATCAAGATTACACATAAAGGGGTTAAGTTTGTATGGAAAAAATAATGTGGATATTGTTTCAAATAATTGAAATGAATATTAGTGAATTCTCTGATCCTAAATATACCATCAGGGAATGATGGGTTTGTGATATATAGTGATGCATCAAAGAAAGGACTTGGTTGTTTCCTGAGGCAGAATGATAGAGTTATTTACTATGCATCAAGTCAGTTAAAAATTCATGAACAAAACTATCCTACTCATGCTCTTTAGTTATCTACAATGATATTTTCTCTAAGAATATGGAGACACTGTCTTTATGGTGAAATATGTGAGATATATACGGATCACAAGAGTCTAAATTATATCTTTACACAAAAAGAACTCAACATGAGGAAAAGTCAATGGCTCTAACTACTCAAGGATTATTATTTTCCATATACTACCACCCAGGAAAGGAAAATAAGGTAGCTAATTCTATTGAGATGGAAGGATCATGGATTTGTAAACAAAATGTGGATTGAAATGGATCTTGTATTCATGGATCTAATAAGGATGGACATGGGAATTATCAAAGAAGGTGAAACATCATTAATTTTTCAATTTTTCCCCAACCATCTTTTTTAGAAATGATTAAAATCTATCAACTTGATTATGAGAACCTTAAAAAGAAAATTAATGCTTTGAAAGATGGGAAGTGGGATGACTTCGTGTGTGAAGATAGAATTCTGAAATTTGGGAAGAGGAAATGTGTTCCCTCTATACCCAATATGAAAAGGGAGTTATTAGATGATTCCTATATCTAAAATTTCCCTATACACCCTGGTAGCACTAAAAAGTATTGATGTTTGAAGGAACATTTCTGGTTGGACAATATGAAGTTGGAAATTACAGATTATGTATCAATATGTTTATTCTATCAATAAGTGAAGGTTGAACGAAAACATACTAGATGAGTCATGAAGCCTCTACCTATTCCTACTTGTAAATGGGATGACAACATAGTATATTTTGTCATTGGATTACCCAAAACTCAGAGAAATAATGATACAATATGGGTAATTGTTGATCAACTTACGAAATCTGCACATTTCCTCGCTATAAGGGAGGATTTTCTGCCGAAGCACCTAGAACAACTCTATATCAATGAATTTTTGAGAATTCGTGGATCACCTCTCTCGATTTTTTCTAATCATGATCCATAATTTTCATCAAAATTATGGAAAAGTCTTCAAAAATATTTAGATACTGAGCTTCGATTGAGTACTGTTTATCATCCTCAAACTGATGGGAAATTAGAAAGGGCAATCCAAACCTTAGAGAAAATGTTGAGATCAAGTTCACTTGAATTTCAAGGTATGTGGGATCATTATTTACCCTTGGTGGAGTTTTCCTACAATAATAGTTTCCATTCCAGTATTCAAATGGAACCGTATAAAGCATTGTATGGAAAGATATATCGTTCACCAACAGGTTGGGATGAAGTTGGTGAAAGGAAGCTAGTGGGCTCTCAGATTGTGGAGGAAAAATAGTGAAAGTAAAGACTATTCAAGTCCATATCAAAGAATCTTGAAGCCAAAAAAATATATATACTAATAATTTAAGGAAGGATTTGGAATTTCAAGTGGGAGATCATGTTTTCTTAGAAGTATCTACATGGAAGGGTGTTATAAGATTTGGGAAGAAAGGAAAACAGATCCCTAGGTAAATAGGACCTTTTGAAATTCTAGAGAGAATTGGAGTTTTTTCATATCATTTGGTGATACCACCAAGCTTTTCTAAATTACACAATGTGTTCCATGTCTCATTGCTAAGAAAGTACATGTCAGGCCCAATGCATGTCCTCACTTATGAAGGTATAAAATGTGAACCTGACCTATCTTACTGTAAAGAGCCTAACTAGATTCTAGACCCCAAAGAACAATTGTTGAGGAATCAGACAACTCAACTAATAAATATACTTTGGAAAAATCATAAAATTGAAGAGGTAACATGGGATCTTGAAGAGCTTATGATAAATAACTACCCAAATATTTTTGTGAGGTAACATTCTGGAAATTTTGAGGACAAAATTTCTGTAAGGAGGGGATAATGTTACACCCCAAGATGCAGAATATAAGTTTAATATTGAATGTATGAAACACTAAGTCTCTATAAAACACCACTTGGTTATAACCTAGCCAGTAAACATAATTTTTCCATATCTATGATATGAATTTCAAAAAAACTAACATACACGGTTGCATTCATTAAGGTATTTAGATCCTAATAAGACAAACTTCATTTTTTTTGTGAATAGTAACATACCCTTATGAATAGAAATATAAATAGTTATATGAATAGTAATATGACCCTTATGAATAGTAAATAATATTATTATTATTTAGTCTTAAGGTTATAAGATAATGAGATCTTGATCAATTTTTCAAGGTGATATAAAATGAAATATAGATTTAAAATTGTTATTTTTCAAATAAATTATGGTTTTATTTAAAATTTAAATTAATAATATTTAGAAAATTATTTTAAAAAAAAGGAGTTCATTGTTTAATTATACACTTTGAAATATCATTAAGGTGAATTTTTTTTCTTTTTTTAAAATACTGAATTTTTTTATAAGTAGTAAAATACGGTAATTTAGCATATATATACATTATTAGTTAAATTAACTATTCCTAGAATAATGGTTGATGTAGGAAAACTTGTTTTGATCTCACATGAACATATTATTATTTATGGTCACAAGAATCAATACTATTGGTTTTCTTTGTTAAAATAATAAAATAATGAGTAAAATAATGGGAAAACCCTCCTCTCCTCCACTATAACCCCCCCCCCCCCCACTTCATATTTTCTTCACGGCTTTAAGCCTTGAAACTCCTCAAAGTTCAGAAAAAATATCCTTCTCTCCACATCCAAGATCTCTTGGTCTTTCCAAAAGACTAAAACCCCTTCCCTTAAAAAGATTCTCAAGGAGGTGGATTCAAGAGGTAAATTCACATTCTATTTCTTTAAATTTCATTTCAAGTTCTTTCTATTGTTATCCTCTCCTCAACTCCTCTATATGAATGACCATGATAACTCCATTATCATCTATATAATAGAATTATATCATCTGAATGGAAGAACCATCATCAATATCCTTACCCTCTCTCTCTCTCTTATTTTATAAATGAAATCATCGTCTGTGAGGTGCCTATTTACAACCTTCGTGGATGACAAAGTTTCATTATTCAATTTATCCTTCAATACTGGTCATGAAACCATTTTTATGGTTGAAAAGGATATAATATATGTATTATAACCTATTTAATATTCTGGAACCTGTATATTTACATAATATTAAATCATATGACCAAACTACTTCCTAATAATCAAAATACTGCTAAACTAATCTAAGTGGTTTTCATTAATATTTCATCGAATGATTCATCCTCATTCCATGTAACCAAATGATATAAATGACCATTAACACCTATGGATGTCCATAAATAATGTTTAAATTCAATTTTGGAGATTTATATCCATTCCACATGAACTCCATTACTTAAAAACAAGTGAACCAATTATAAAAATCCAGAAAATGAACACTTTGGAATGACAGAATTAAATATTATAACTTGTCAATAAGAACATAAATGAAATAAAAAATTTTGATAAACTAAATAAATTTATAATATATTCTTAATTAAGTTATTAATGAGTATAATTTCATATTCCAGGACCATAAGGTCAAGAACAGAACATTCAGACTTAAGGTAAGGGTTTTCTACCGGAACCTCCATTTTCATTCGGTTTACTCTTATTCACTACTTACCTAAACTAAATTCTTATTTATTCATAATTAGTCCTCATATATTATGTGATAATTTTATATATATTTGTACAAACCATAATACTACTTTCATTTATGGGGAGTTATATGTTTTAAAAGGATCCTTCAAAAATGCTTCCCGTAATACAAGCCCGGTTCAAGGGAATTTCTCAAATTCTTCCATATTTTCAAGGGCACTATATAACCTTTTTTTGGAAACCATTATATTCATAAAATCTCTCATTTTATTATGAAAATACTATCTTACTTAACTTCTGGTTTTATACAAAGATTTTTCCAAAAGAACTCTTCTTTTCAAAGTAAAAGAGTATTTATCTCAAGAATTACTCGATGATTTTATAAGATTATCTTCATCTATTTCAACACTCTTATTGATTCTTATGTATTATTGGGATTAATATTTTATGATATCATATACCATATTTAATTTAATGGTTTATGATTATTTTGATTGTGGTTTTTTTTATTAGCGGCTGTTTAAACCGCTGTTAACTCATTCTATGGCGGTTTTGGGAACCCATCGCTAAGTTGTGTGTCGGGAAATAATTATAGGTGGTCTCATGGAACGATTTAGCAGTGGGTTTTTATCATCCGTTTAAAATGTCACTAAATCATTTTTATTATTATTTATTTTTTTATTTTATTTTTATTTAGTTATTTATTTATTTATTCATTCATTTATTTATTCATTCATTTATTTATTCATTCATTCGTTCATTTATTTATTTATTTTTTTGTTTGTTTATTTATTTATTTATTTATTTTTGTAATTTATTTGTTATTTATTATTTATTATTCCTAGACTCAGGCCCATCTCCATGCACAAGTCCATGTCCATGCACATGCCCATGCCATATATAGAAATTTTGTGTTGGGTGAGATTTGAACCCCTTACCTCTTACTTATTCTCCAAAGACATTACCACTCCAGCAGACTCTTCATGTGGTCAATAAATCGAATTTAATATATATATATATATATATATATATATATTGAAAAAATAAATAATACATAACAAATAGATACACACTAAATAATTATTAATCAATAATTATTAGTCAATAATGATTAATAAGTAATAAGTAATAAGTAATTGTTAATATTTAATAATTACTAATTACTAATTACTAATTAATAAATAGAATATAAATGAATAATAAATAGAGAAATATATAATATGGATATAAATGGTAAATAAAAAAATAGGAAATAATAAATAATAAATAACAAATAGTAAATGATAAATAGTAAATAGTAAATAGTAACTTGTAAATAATAAATACTAAATTCTAAATACTAAATAATATATAATATCTAATATCTAATATCTAATATCTAATATCTAATATACATAATAGGTAATACAGAATACATAATACATAATACATAATACATAATACATAATATATAATATATAATACATAATACATAATAGATAATATATAATTTATAATTTATAATTTATAATTTATAATATCTAATATCTAATATCTAATATCTAATAACTAATATCTAATATATAGTATATAATACATAATATGTAATATGTAATATGTAATATATCATATATAATATATAACATAGAATATATAAGTAATGTATAAATGATAAATTAAATAAAAATAATTTAATATATGATAAATAAATAACAAATTAATAATAAATAAATAAATAGTAAATAAATAAATAATAAATAAATAATGAATAATGTATAATGAATAATAAATAATTAATAATTATTACTTAATAATTAATAATTAATCATTAATAATTTATAATAACTAATAATTTATAATTTATAATTCATAATTCATAATTCATAATTAATATTTAATATTTAAAAAATAATAATTAATTAATAAATTACTAAGAAATTTTTAATAATTAATTATTAATTAATTAATTAATAATTATTCGTCATGACCCGTCCTAGTGGGGCCTACGCCACGACTTCCCAAGCCCGCCTCTAATAGGCTAGGGGCTGGTGACTAGCACCGAGTAGGCACATTACTAACAAAGGAGGCATTACCTAAGTACCTGTACACACGCACACATCTCCAAGACCACAAAAGCTGGAATGTAAAAAAACCACTAAGGGACAAAATTAATGCATACGCTAAACCCAACCAACAGAGCACGAAGGAATGTAAAGTATTGAAAGTAAATTGGACTAGAATACAAGCCCACCAAAACAAGAGTCTGAAAACTAAAAATTCCAACCTGTAAACACAAAAGGTACTAGGACTGCTGCTCGTAGCCATAGGAACACCCCGGCCTGTAGGGAACTCAGAAAGCTCGGTCCTGTCCTAGTCTGCCCTGGACTCTGTCAAACGGTTGATCGTCTTCACAAGACATGACACGTGCGGGAAAATTCGATGCAGGGGTGAGTATAACAATACTCAGTAGAGGACCCTGAAAACCACAAAGCAGTACACAAAGTAAAGGTACGGTCAGATACAACATATGTCTACAGAACATATAGCAAGGGAAACACAAACTAGATATACTCAAAACCCAGACCCGTAGTCTAGAGACAAGTCACACAACTGCATACCCCCACTAGGGATCCAGTTCAAAGATTTCCCCTAAGTACTTGTTCTGGGAGAATACACTCCATGAGTCTGGTCGCGCTGATCACATCGGTCTGAGAGGTACTGTTCATCGAGAAACATCACGAGAGGTAGTTACAATAATTACGGGAGACACACTCCTAAGTGGTAAAGATTACGATAGATAGATGCACTCATTACGGGAGACACACTTCTGAGTGGGAAAGATCATGATACATAGATGAGGATCACTGCCAGGGCTGTGGCGGATACTGCGATTCATCCGGATTCACCATCTAGGTGATTCACCAGCCAGGTAGAGGATCAATACTCAGTAGAGTTGGTCACGTCGATGCCTGATGCTACCTAAGGTCAGGAATGGATAAAGGATCTCACCCTGGGCCTCTCGGAGGGATGACGACTCTATCACAGAAAATCATGTTGAAGGGATCATACTCTTGTAGGAGAAAACGATGCCTGACCTTCAGTGGAATGAGAAGAAGGGGGCACTAACCCAAACAAAAGATGTCCAAGATATGGTGAACAAGAGGACAATGCCATTTTTTTCAAAAAGTATATGGTGTGTAGAAGAGTTACACACCGTTTTGTCTGACCCCGGGTACTTCCTGTGTACAATGGCTCATGTCGTAAGGATGGTCCTGTAGAAAATTGAGTACACGGCGTGTAGTACGGTGTACACACCGTGTCCGAGTGACTAGGGTTGGCTCCGTGTACGCTGGCCATGTGCTCGTACATGGTCATCAACCCGTGTACTCCAACCCATGTAATAGGTGCACAGGGTGACCCGTGTTACTGGTGTCACCTGGCTGAGTGATAGAGTACATGGTCTTGTACTATATCCCCTGTTTGTGTACCCCCCTGGATAGACGTCGAGCCTCACGTAGCTCCTCCTCCATGTTGTATACGCACTGTTCTGATGCCGTATAGATCATCCTATGTCCGTGTACTTCCCAAAATATACGCCAAGCTTTGGGGAAATTCCAACACACCGTGTGACTAGGGTCACACGCCGTGTTATTCCTCTCTAACCACTAGAAACAAAGCCGCCACCACCAGTACTACACGGCGTGTTCTTCGGAAGTACACACTATGTATTCTGGAAATTTCCATAAACGCAGACCTCCACCGTCGCACCTCCGGTGATGCTTCGTTCATCGATCCGATCGTTCGATCATCATGGAACTCCCGGGTTTTGGTCGCCCCAACACCAAGAAGCTGGTTCCATTGTTTTCGGACCTCCGATTGGCCTCACAAACATGTTATGATCTTCCTGCACGAAGAACGGTTGAATAAAGGCCTCTTTCGATCTAAGCCATTTTGTAATTTTTCATGGTCATTGCATCTCCATTGGGTCGTTGCGATGTTGGATCTCTAGTTTGGGATGGTTGCGTTGCAAGAAAGGTGTGAAACGATTTGTTGCTCGTCGCCCCGCGAAGAACGTGAAGAACGCACAAGAAGGAAAGAGGGAAGGAAAACCAATCGAACAAGTTTGAGGAACAAACCTCCGACATCGTTCATCACAGCGTTGATCTGCTCCCATTAATAGGCTTAAACAGAGTAGAAATCAACAACAATAACCAACATGGATTAATTCCCCATAATCATCCCAAATAAATCCCTCCCACAAGAATATACGAATCCACATATCAACATGTTCATGGTTGATCCGCGTTCGTCGTTTAAATTCAAAAACGGGGAAATAGGAATGAAATAACAACCCCTACCTTTAAGAAAGGATCGATTGTTGACGAAAGGGTCGTGCTGTCGTCATCGTCGAGATCCTTCAAATTCATTGGCGTAGTGATTCTCCACTTCAGTATGTCTTCGTTCGTTGCTGAGAGTTTGCTCCAACGCTCCGTGGATCCTCCAGAGATTTCTCTCTTAATAGTCGCTAACAAGAAAAATTCTAGTATCCCAATAAAAAGGGAAACGTATTTTACATCCCATTACACTGCGGTATTAATGAGTTAGCATTGTTGTTTCTAAGTCATTATGACATGAAATTAATTACTGAAATTGTTGCTCTGTCGTTGCACTGTAGTGGATATTTCCAAAACAAAATAAAATAAACTTTGCGAATTTATTTTATTTTATTTTATTTTACTTAAAACGCCCGAAAATTAACTTTTTCCCTCGACCTGCGCCGTTCGAGGTTAGGCTCATTCTAAGGTAAATTTGTCATCCTGGATGCAATGGTGCCATCATATTTTTAATCTGGGCATCAATTTGGAAACTACCACAGCCGCGCACAAGTGCCGACTTACTTAACTAAAAAAAGATCAAACCAACATTCCGGGCTCACTTGACCTCAGAATGATGTGCCGTTTTCGCGCCCGATCATGAAATAATCCAATATAATATTTAAAAATAATACATGAAAAATATGAGACATTACATTCTCCCCGCCTTGGGGATTTACGTCCCCAAAAATCCAAAACAAAGGCTACTCAAAAAGATGTGGGTACTGGGCACGGATCTGGGCCTCCCGCTCCCTTGTGCTCTCCTGATGATTCTCGTGTTGCCACCGGACGTACACCAAGGGAATCGATCACCCACGAAGGATCCTCTTTTGCCAATCCTCGATCTCCACCAGGTACTTAGCAAAGGTCACTCCATCCTTGATGTCCAGCTCTCCCTAGTCGATGAAGTGAGATGGGTTATGCACATACCTCCTCGGTTAAGATATGTGGAAGACATCATATACCCGATGCAACTGTTGCGGTAGATCTTGGTGGTACTCCACCTTGAAAACTCTGTACAGTATCTGGAAGGGTCCAATGAACCTGAGAGATAGCTTTCTGGCTCGGTCTAATCTCTGTAACCCTCATTGAGGCGAGACTCGAAGAAAGACATGGTCTCCCTCTTCGAACTCTTGGGGTCTTCGTCAACCGTCAGCCTAAGACTTCTACCAGCTATATGTGGTCTACATCCGCACCTGGATGATCTGCACCTTCTCAGTGGTATCTCGCACCAACTCTAGACCCATGAGTGTGGACTCTCCGTGGTCGGTCCAGCAAAGAGGTGACCAGCAGGGTTTCCCATTCAAGGCCTAGAACGGTGCCATACCAATGGTGGAGTGGTATCTATTGTTGTATGAAAACTCTACTAGTGGTAGGTTGTCCTCCCAACTATGACCAAAGATCAAGATACAGGCCCACAACATATCCTCCAGAACCTGAATGGTCCTCTCCATCTGACCATCTATCTGGGAATGAAATGTTGTGCTCAAGCGTAGTTGAGTCCCAAAGGCCTCCTGTAATCCCGTCCACAACCGGGATGTAAATTGGTCATCTCGGTCTGAGACTATTGTTAAAGGGACGTTATGTAATCGAACTATATCCTACATGTAGAGTCTTTCCAAGCTCTCTATGGAACTCTGCTCCTTGATAGCTAGGAAGTGGGCCGATTTGGTGAGTAGGTCAACAATCACCCAGACGAAATCATGCCCCTTGGACATCTGTGGTAAGCTTGTCACAAAGTTTATTGATATTTCATCCCACTTTTACTCTAGAACTTCCAGGGGTGAGCTAATCATGTTGGAACCTAGTGCTCAGGCTTCACCTGCTGGCATGTGAGGCATCGAGAAACGAACTCTGGTACTGCCTTCTTCATGCATGACCACCAGAACTATCGTCAGAGATACTGGTACATCTTTTCCACTCTGGGATGTACCGCCAAGGGGGATGTATGAAACTCCCTCAGGACCTCCTCCTGCAACGCCACTGATACAATAGTGTTTCCTCTTAAAATAAGTATATGCTCCCCACCTTGTGAATATCCATCAGGAGCATGTCCTGTGGATAATGAGCACGTAAATACACATAGTCAATATCTTCTAGTTGCGCCTCCCTAACCCATTGTAAGAGTGGAGGGGAGACAACCATAGACTATAGATAGGCTGCATGTTCTCTGTCCATGAAGAACAATTACAATGTGGCTAACTACTATGTCGCCTCACTCAACAGTTGTGAGCTCAACCTTTTGCTGAGACCATCCGCCACCTTGTTCCCCTTCCCAGGAGTATAGATGATCTCAAAATCATAGTCTTGAAGGAACTCTAGCCAACACCTCTATCTCAGATTCATATCTTTCTATGAAAATATGTACCTGAGGCTATTGTGATCAGAGTAGGTGATAAATCGCTCACCCATAATGTAGTGTCGCCGCATCTTCAATGCGAAGACTACTGTCACCAAATCGAGATCATGGGTCACATAACTCTGCACATGTGGCCTAATCTGGTGCGAAACATAAGCAATCACGGCCTGCCTCTACATTAGGACACAGCCAAGCCCAGTCCCTGATGCGTTGCAGAAAACTATGTACTCGACACCCTCCTCCAGAAATCTCAAGATTGGGGAGCTAGTCAAACTTTGTCTCAACTGCTTGAAGTCCCACTGGTACTTCTACATCCATATGAAGGTTTTCCCCTTCCTGGTCAAGGCTGTTATCGGTGCTGATATCCGGGAGAAGTCAAGAATGAATCTTCGGTAATATCCTTCCAACCCAAGGAAGCTCCGCACCTCTGTCACGCTCCGAGGTGGCTTCCATGCTAACATAGCCTCCACCTTGGATGGTTCTACGGCCACTCCATCTACTGAGATGAAATGTCCTAGAAAGTGGACCTCCTGAATCCAGAACTGACACTTTGAGAGCTTCCCATAAAGCTAATGCTCCCGAAGTACATCTAGAACCATCTGCAAGTGTCTCGCATTCTCCTCCTCTGATGCCGAGTACAAAATGATGTCGTTGATGAAGACCCCTACGAATCGGTCCAAGTATAGCTGGAAGATCCAGTTCATCAGTCCCATGAACACTACGGCGGAGTTCGTCACGCCGAAAGGCATCACCATGTACTCATAGTGACCGTAGCGGCATCTGAAGGCCGTCTTCAGTATATCCTCGTCCCTTACTCGTAACTGGAGATAACCTGATCGAAGGTCAACCTTAGAGAACCACTATTCCCCTCTTAGTTGGCCGAAGAGGTCATCAATTCTCGGCAGTGGGTACTTATTCTTCACTGTCACCTGGTTCAGGCACCGGTAATCCACGCACAACCTCAGAATCTCATCTTCCTTCTTGGAAAACAAGACTGGGGCCGCCCAGGGTGAAACGTTGGGTCTCATGAAACCCTTGCTCTGCAAATCCTCTAATTGCTCCCTCATCTCGCGAAGCTCTGCGGGAGACATCTGATATGCTGATGAGGAAATTGGTGCCATCTCAGGGTGTAAGTTGATGTAGAAGTCAATTTCCTGGTGGGAAGGTAACCCAGGAACATCTTCGAGAAAGACATCCTTATACTTCTCCACTACTATTGGGAACTGGGAGCTCACAAAATCCACTTATCTGAGGGAAAGGCTTGCCAACTCATGAGCGATTGGATGCACCCTCTTATGCATAATCCCATTATGCACAGCCTAGGTTTCTCTTTCTCTGACAAAGGAAAACCTTGTCCCATCACGGCGGACACACCACACTCTTCGCCTAAAATAATAAATCTGGGCATGGACCGAAGATAACCAATCCATGCCAAGAATGACATCGTAAGGCCTTGATGCTACCACCAAGAGGTTCCAACTGAAACCCTCGCCTCCATGGTTAAGATCACACTATCTGAAAAGGTGTGTGGTCGTCGAGTCTCCTTCCATAGGTGTCTCCAAGTGTAAGAATCGATTTAATGGTTCTACTGGAATCTCTAGGTTTCGTACAAGACATGTGGCTATGAATGAATTACTGGAACCTGTTTCTATAAGTACGGAATCTAAGGTATAAAATACACAGATCATACCACAAATCATCCCTGGAGTCCTTGGGTCATATTCCTAGACTGCATGCATCTATCCCCATCCCTATCCCCCAACTCCTTGATCCTGGTGCGGACCTCCTAGGGGTGGTGGTGGAAGTAAGTCATAGTGTCTGCCACCACCTGTAGCTCTCCTTGCTCCTCTTCCACGTCTTCCACCTGGCGGGTCTGTCTTCTCCACTCTCTGCCTCTGCCTTGGTGGCCCATCTACTTCTTCTCTATCAGCAGCTCGATGGGTCAGACAATCTCTAGCGAGATGTCCTCTACCATCGCATGTGTAGCATCGCTTCTACCTAGGATGAATGGATCTAGACTGAGAGCCCTAGACTATCGATCCTCTGTCCTGGGTCCTCTAGTGACATTTCCCATGTCTAGATCCCTGTTTCTGACATCATCTCCCTATTTTCAGGGTCTCCTCACTTGTCTTCCTGCTGCTGATTGTCGTCGGCTGTCTCTGCTCTGCCAAAAAGATCTCGATCACCAAGGCCTTCTTGAGCACTCCAGCATAAGTCGATATGCATAGAGGCACGAAATTGGATGGGATTTCCCATAGTAGACCTCCCTCGAAGGTCCGAGATTTGAATTAATGATCCCTGACCATATTGATCGAGTACCAGGAGAGGTTGGTGAACCTCGATGAATAATCAGTTACTCTCAAACTACCCTTCTAGAGATGAAGAATATCCTGGATGCGTAGAGATCTTAGCATAACTGGAGAGAATCTATCCCTAAAGAGTCGCTCAAACTCTGTCCATAAAAGAGTCTCCTCGTCGTGAGTTTGTGTGGTCAAACTCCACCATCGTCCCACCAAACCCTAAAGAAGGTTCGCTCCTATGATCACCATCTGGTCTGCTGGTGTCCTAACTAGACGGAAAACTCTGGTCCCCGCCTCAAGCTAGTTCTCAGCTGCATGAGGCTCGGGCTCACCTTGGAACCTGAGGGGTTTATGTCTCTGTATCTCATGGAGCGTTCTCAGCATATGCTCCTCGTCGGTTGGTACTGCGGGTACCATGGGATTTTCCACTGGTAGAGGTATGGCAGGTGCACCACCTGGTGGCAACGCCTAGGGAACTGGTCCCTGTATCAAAGCATTGTCACTGAGGGGGTCATCCTCGTGATTGTGTTGCGGCATCCTAGAGGGTATGCGTCACGGAGGCATCCTATAAATAAACAAGATGTACCATGGTCAAAGGGTATATCTGGATAGCTGACATAGAGGACATGGAAAACAAAACCCATTCCTATATGATGCATATACCTTTCTTTTATTTACCTGCAACCAGTGTTTTCGTGTACCGAGTCATAAATCAAGTTATTAGAGTCCTGGTGTATGGATACGTCGGCTGCCTCACCAACATAGGAGTTTGTGGCCTGAAATCCGAGCTCGAAACATTTATCACTGTTTCCCCAAACCTATCTCACAGACTCTTGGTCCTAATGTAGAACCGACCACCTATGATACCACTCTATCACGATCCATCCCAATGGGCCCGTGCCACGACTCCCCAAGCCCGCATTCAATAGGCCAGGGGCTGGTGACTAGCACTGAGTAGGAACATTACTAGCATGGGAGGCATTGCCTAAGTACTTGTAAACATGCACACATCTCCAAGACCACAAATGCTAGAATGTAAAAAAAAACCCACTAAGGAACAAAATGCATTAATACACTAAACCCAACCAATAGAGCACGATGGAAAGTAAAGTAATGAAAGTAAACTATTCAGAATACTAGCCCACAAAAACAAGAGTCTGAAAACTGCAAAGTCCAACCTGTAAACACAAAAGGTACTGGGACTGCTGCTCGTAGCTATAGGAACGGTTCGGCATGTAGGGAACTCAAAACGCTTGGTCCTATCCTGGTCCACCCTGGACTCTGTCAAATGGATTCTCGTCTGCACAAGACACGACACGTGCGGGAAAATCCCGTGCAGGGGTGAGTATATTAATACTTAGTAGAGGAACCTGAAAACTACAAAGTAGTACACAAATTAAAGGTACAGTCAGCTACAACATATGTCTACAGAACATATATTAAGGGAGACACAAACTAGATATACTCAAAACCCAGACCCATAGTCTAGAGACAAGTCACGCAACTGCATTCCCCCGCTAGGGATTCGGTTTTAAGATTTCCACGAAGTTATCTTTCCAGGAGAACACACTCTATGAGTCTGGTAGCTCTGATGACGTCCGTTTGAGAGGTACTGTTCTTTGGGAAATGTAACGAGAGGTAGTTACACTAATCATGGGAGACACACTCCTGATTTGGAAAGATTACTATGGATAGATGCACTCATTACGGGAGATAAACTCCTGAGTGGGAAAGATCACGATACACAAATGAGGGTCACTGTCAGGGCCATGGCGGATACCGCGACTCATCCGGATTCACCACCTAGGTGATTCACCAGCTATGTAGAGGATCAACACCCAATAGAGTTGGTCACGTCGATGCTTGACTCTACCTAGGGTCAGAAATGGATAGAGGATCTCACCTCGGGCCTCTCGGAGGGATGCCGACTCTATCACAGAATGTCCTGCCGAAGGGATAATACTCCTGTAGTATGAAATGATGCTTGACCTTCAGGGGAACGAGAAAAAGGGGGAACTAACCCAAATGAAAGATGTCTAAGATACGGTGAACAAGAGGACCATGCCATTTTTTTCAAAAAGTACATGATGTGTAGAAAAGTTACATGTCATGTTGTCTGACCTCGGGTACTGCCCATGTTCAACGGCCCGTGTCGTAAGGCTGGTCGTGTAGAAAAGTGAGTGCACGGCGTGTAGTACGGTCTACACGCCGTATCCGAGTGATTGGGGTTGGCTCCATGTATGCTGGTCATGTGCTCGTACATGTTCATCAACCTGTGTACTCCAACCTGTGTAATAGGTACATGGGGGGACTAGCATCATTGGCCTCTCCTGGCCGTGTGGTGGAGTACACGATCATGTACTCCATCCCATGTCCTTGTACCCCTTGGATACACGCCGAGCCTCGTGTAGTCGCCTCTTACATGCTATATACACCATGTTTTCAAGTTTTTTAGATCATCTCGTGTCTGTTTACTTCCCAAAATACATGTTGAGCTTCGGGTAAAGTCCAACACGCTGTGTGACCATGGTCACATGCCGTGTTTTTCCTATCTGACCCCCGAAACCCTAGCCACCACCAGTACTACACGACATGTTTTTCAGAAGTACACGCTTGTTGATGCTCCTTTCCATCACAGAGTCTAACAAATTAAAAGGGAAATATGTAACAGCCCGAGATTTTATGAAAAAATATTCTTTTTATTTTACTAATGTCTTGTGTTATACGCTACACCAAAAGGAGCTTGCACAACACGCATCCTTGACTTACCTTGCATTACACGCAATCGCAACCTTCCTCGATAGCGTGTGTGGTACGTAATCCTGAGTTTCACGAAACAGTGATATGCTATTAAAATATTATTAAAACTAGCCGTTATGAATAGTAATAACCACTTTTTAAATTTTAGAAATTTTAACTCTCAAAATGGACTTCATTTTTGGATTCGGAGTATCGAATTTAGCATAAGGTGAAATTTTGGTACTTTTCGGATAACTTTCATATTCTGATGAATAGTGAAAATTACCAAATTATAATTAAAAACAACTTTTTTAATCGAAATAATTAATAGTGATAAATCATTAATTTGAGTGGTTTTAAAGTATATTTAGAATATATTTTTACAATTTAATACAATGTTGGTCATTGGATGTAATTTCACATTTAAACTAGACATAAACAAGTGTCAATCTTTTGATAGATTTTGTTTCTTAAAAACACGCTATTTGTTTTAACAGCGGGATTTAATTATAAAATTAATTAATGCAACTTATATGTTGGGAATTTTGTAAAATAGAAATCATTTTTGAATTCGGAATATCAATTATATCTTAGGGTGAAATTTTGGCATTTTTCTGAAAAACTTCAATTTTTGATGAATAGTGAAACCACTAAGTGGTAGGTTAAAAACTGAATTTTGCATAAAACTTAATTTTACCGCTTCTGTGAATGGAATTTCGAAAATCCGAGAGACACGGTTAATATCAAGGACTAAAATGTGGTTCAATGAGATGAAAATAATTTTTGGTGAATAGTAACTTTTTACTTTTTTTTACCGCGGTTAATAGTAAATAGGGTAACTATGGGTAAATATGATATCAATATTACCCTAACACATGTCCTAATTCTATTGTACAAGTGTAATTCGACCAAAAACAAACTTAGGAATAAAATATGACCATTTAGGCCCACTTGGATTAGATTAGGACATTTATTATTAATTTATTTAAAGAAGGGTTAAAATAGTTAAAATCAAAGTTTCATAAGTAAATCATTTTTAATATAGGGTTATAAATAAGATAAATTAGATTGTAAATATTCATTAGAAAGCTAAAAAGATTTCCTACATGATGGTATTTTATTTGTAATTTGTAGACATCAAATAAGTTAATTTATTTATGACACAAAGATGATGCAGTAATTATCTTATTAGTGAAATATTGACAAAATTGATAATATAAATACCAAAATAAATGTAATTTGAGACTTTTTATGAATTCCACTAATTTTCTAGGTTACTATGATATGTTAATGTTTATTTAATCAACTTGGTTCGAACATTTAATTCTGTTATGACTTTCACAAAAATCATATATCAAATAGTGTCAAAATTGACACAAAATAGTTTTTAAATCAAATATTATATTATTAATTGTTATTGTATTCTTAAAAATCTAAGGTTCGGCCAAATGACTTAGATAAGGATATATATATTAATAATAAACAATTTGGGGTTCGTTTGGCATGTTATAGTAAGTGTATTAACCATATAGTGTAAGAAAACAAAAAGACACGGTAAAAGTTAAATTATTTAACTTATAGTTAAATCTAATTGATAAGGTTAAAATAATACCCTAAACTTGTCTAAATCCTATTGGTTGATAGGATTTCGACCCATCCCCACTTTAGCTTTGAAATAAGACCCTTTGGAACCATTATAAACCGATTTTGACTTTAATATAAAATAATATTTTGAGATATTCCTAAGGTGCCCCTCTCCTCCCCTATAAAAGGACACCTCCTCCCCCTCCTCCTCACACCAATTTGAGCACTCAAGCTCGGCCAACCCCTGCCATTTTCCCTTCTCCACTTCCCTAGAATAATCCTAGAGGTCCTGGTCTTCTCCAAAGACCAATCTTAGTTCCTTAAGTGGAGGATTCAAAAAGGCGTTCCAAAGAAGAGGTAATATCCATTACCGATCTTTTCAATTTCTTTCTTCTTCAACTTCTTCTTCTTTAGTTGTTTCATGATAAAGTAATAACATCAGTATTACTTACATACTGATATGTTATTATAAATATGAAACAACCCTATTTCACCATCTATCCATCCTACGGAAAAAGAAATCACCGCGCGTGCGTACGTACGGAATACCGTCTCCACGCCGTGGTGTAATCTATTTTCCACCGCCACCTTACATGGATGGGTATAATGGTGTAAAGAATAACTATACATAGTTATTACAACATCATATTGATTCTGATATATTGTATAATCCACTCCAATTCAATTCAATATTTATAGAAATGATATCATCGCTCGTGCGTACGTACGGACTACCGTCTCCACGACGCGATGAGATTCATTCTCCATGTTAACCATTTAAGAATGATTATAATGTATATATAAGAAATAATAATGAAATATATGACATTATAAAGCTACTGGATTTATGTATATATATACATATGTATGTCATCTACTTACTTCCATTTCAAGACAATAAGGAAAGAAAAACAGCGTTCATGCGTACGTACGGACTACCGTCTCCATGAACGGTGTTTTTTATTTTATTTATATATCTATTATATATATATATATATATACTGAATATATATGATATATAAATCATATTTTATATTCTAGAAGTAAGTAAATCATGATATAAGTAATAATAATGTCAATAACAACAAGTCAAAATACCTACGATAAAAGAAACGATTTTACCCAAAACGCTTCTTTAACATGGAATTTACAAAAGAACGGGTAATATAATGTCATAAGTGAACCATATATGATATCATAACAATGAATATGATTCTGTAATAATTCAATGACATTATTTAAATCATTATACAGGAGGTTCGGACACATACGAAGCAAATTGGACCTTAGGTAAGGGAAATATCACATTCTCATTTTTATCCGAGATTGTTTATTCGTAAGTATTTACTGGGGTGTATTTTATCATCCACATCCATGTTCCCTCAATATGTAATATTGTTTCCATCCACTTGCAATAGTTTAAATCCAATTTTACCCTTAGGTGAGTTTTTAGTAAAGAATATGAAAGGAATCTTTTGTCGTTTTTCCGTACGAGGTACTTTTTGACTTTTCCGACAAAAGTACGAAGAATGTTTTGTTTTTAACTTATACGGCACGAACGGATTTATACTGTTTTATAAAGCCTTATTTTCATGAAGCTTCCTCTAAAAGATTTCATGACTATTTTCAATAAAATCTCTTTCTTTTAAAATTGCATGATGTTTTGTGAAAAGAAATTGATTTTGAAGAAAAAATGATATTTTCCTCAAGAATTCAATTCAAGTGTTTTATCAAAATTATTTTCCATCTAAGATAATAAAGGGTTCTGTTTCTATACATATTTTTACATTGGTTTGACTATGTTGTGATGGAATTATGTTTATGAATTCCTTTATCATATATGAATTGATTTATGATGTCATGATGTTTCAAGAATCCCATTTTTGTTATATGTGTTATGCGATGATGTATGTTTTATGATTATGTGGCACACATAAGAAAGGATTCATTATAAGATGGGTGGGACCTATATCTCCCTCCAATGCATTGGGTAATGATTTTATATCTCATGAGATAGACATGGCTGGAACGGAAGGTTATTTCGGTTCAGTGATACAGGACTGAAACGAGGAGTGAACTCGGTTTAGAAAGGGACTTTGTCCACTAAGATAGCCTTGGCAATGAGTCATGACTAACAAGAAATGATTTTCCACGATTATGTGTGCATGCCACAAAGATTCAAGTTTTATGTTATGATTATGGGGATCTCATTTTCACTTCTATGATTTATCCCATGTTATGATATTATGAGCTCTTTTGCAGGTTAAGATTTCCAAAAAGCTATGTTCTTTTGTATATGATGTGATTGATATTTCTTTTGTTTACCCTTACTGAGCATTTGAGCTCACCCTTTTATGTTTTCTTTTCCCCAGGATATAAAGAAAGGTTTATAGGTAAAAAAAAAGGGAAGATCTTTATGGGAGATATTGAAGATCTTTCACCACGATTAGAAGATTACGTTCCGAGTTTCCAAAGACACTAAACTATTACGGTCCTTGTGTGTGTGTTTTTTTGTAATGTACTAAGTATTCCGCAAAAGTAATGTAATGTCCATGTACGATAAGCTACGGGTCTCTACAGTTGGTATCAGAGGAAAGGTTTAGTCAACCTTTGGAAACTAGGATGCGAAAACGTTAGTGAGATCGCTAGAGATATTTCTCAGGTATGTCTAGGGATGTCCCTAGGGATAAGTATACGTATAGGTTATAGTAATAGAATTACGCTAACGATCATAGAATTAAACCTAAGATATTGGATATTGAAGGTACTCCCCCTTTATTATGTTGTTTTCCCTAGCATGATTTTTGCCTCTCACACAATTCTTTTGGGGTTTTAGACGATGGCTGGAACCCGAAGGAACCGTGTTAATGCGGAATGCGATGGGCAATGCAATGATTGTCCCCCTGAGCAACCAAACGATATGGGAGCTGGAATGCAAAATTTTGTAGCCATGCTCACACAACTTTCTCAAGCTATGAATCATGCAGGATTTCCAAACGAACAAAGGAGGGAGCAACATTCTGTTGAATCCTTCATGAGGCAGCGTCCACCATCTTTCAGCGGGTCTACTGATCCATTAGTTGCTGAACAATGGATTAGTACTACTGAAAAGATATTTCCAGTTCTTCAATGTTCTGAGCATGATAAAGTCATCCTAGCAGTGTATCGTTTGGAAGGAGATGCTGATCAATGGTGGAATCTTGTTAAGAATACAAGGCAAAGGGATGAAATTGAGTCTATGGAATGGGACGAGTTCAAGAACTTATTTTTCAATAAGTACTTCCCTCGTATTCTTCGAACAAAGATGGAGAAAGAGTTTCTTGAACTGAAGCAAAGGGACGATGAATCTGTTGGTACCTATGAAGCAAATTTTACAAGACTTGCAAGGTATGCTTCTGGAATTATCATCCAACCTGAAAGTAAAGTTGATCGATTTTTCAGTGGCTTAAAACCAAGTCTTCGAAGGGCATTTGCTATAAGAGACTTCAGTAGCTATGAAGAAATTGTGCATTGTGCTATCAAGGTAGAAATGGAAGTTGGTGTTACATATCCATCTCATGGTTTTGACAAGAAACGAAAGATGGAGTTCAAGGAGAAATCTCAGAATAATGGTGAAAAGAAGATGAATGTTTCCTTATGCACAAAGTGTGGAAAGAAGCATGGTGGAGATTGTCTAAAAGGGACTAGAAAATGTTTTAAGTGTGGAAAAGAAGGTCATCGAGCAGCTGAGTGTCGAAGTAATGGAAAAAGGGTTTCTAATGATAAAGCAAACACTGCAGAGAACGCACCGCCAACACTTCAATGCTTCAAGTGCAAGGAAATGGGGAATTATGCTAATAATTGCCCTAATCCAAGGGTTAGTGATGATCAACATGAGCAACCACTGAAGGCAAAGGACAAAGGGAAATCACATGCGATCACTATTGGCAATGTTGAATATGACAACGATGTGGTGGAATGATTAAGTGTTTATGTAATGGGATAATGTTGTATCATTGAGTATTGCAATATTTGTTGATGTGGTATTCAAAGTGATTGAGATATTTTTTGGAAATAAGATGATATGCGCATAATGAAGACGAGAAAATGAAATGTTTAATAGTATTCATGAGCTCATGATTGATATAAGGACTAAGTGATATCATGGTTTGAGTATATAGAATTTTGAGGATTTTGGTATGTGGAAAGTGTTAACTTTTAACTGCACTCATGTTTTCACTAAGGTATTCAAGAGAATACACGATTAAGGACTTTGAATGTTTGGAATGTGACCAACAAGACATATCTTATGATATGTGGGGATCAACGACAGTATTAAATCTCTGGTAATCGATGTCACTATATTATGAGAGTGGACTGCAGTATTATGTATAAGCCTAAAGATTAGACTGGATTATGTTGGACATAAGTTAGTATTGTTTAAGGATAGAAGATTTTCGATATTATTGATGGGATGTTATAGTAACGTAGTTTTAGAAAAAGGACAACCTGCAGGACGGGCGAAAGCCCATCGCTTCGGACAAGGCTGTAGGAATCGAACCCACAACCGAAGTGCGACTGGCCTTTATCGCCTACCACTGGCCTACAGGAAGTCCCTGTTTAGTAGAAACTAGTTTTATTATATTAAGCAGTATGATATATGAAGTATAAGTCCATTTTAGAAACCATATGTGATTAATCTCACTATAGATCGACTTATGTATATAATTTTGCTAACCTTTTGTTTGAAACAGATGGAATGACCCGTCATTCTATCACATGATCTGCTAGCACTTCACGAATAACAAATTCAACTTCATTTATTTAAGAGATGAAGTGGAAATTGTTAAAGGCACGAACAACAGTGAGATTGTACTGAAATAAAGTAAGTATTCTAATTCAAATTCTTTAACTTTAGGGAAATGATCTTGAAAACCAAAAATGTTGTCCTAGTTCTCTTATACCTGATGAATCAGATGGTACCTTAGATCGTCACAAATTTATGGATTTGTGATTACTGGCTTTTCCATAGCCATGTTCTCTACCACTCTCCATCAGAACATGATGGTTAGATTTCTCTTCCATATCCATATTTTCACCTATGTGGAAACCCAGTGATTAGTTTATTTGGGTAATCGTTACATTTCATACTTTAGTTTTTAAAAGCAAAGTTTTGGTATTCCCTTTTACGATGTGGGTTTCTATTAAAGAAACTTTCAAATAGTAAACCATTTATAACCCCGACGAATTTCGAGGGCGAAATTCATTTTAAGGGGGGTAGAATGTAACAGCCCGAGATTTTATGAAAAAATATTCTTTTTATTTTACTAATGTCTTGTGTTATACGCTACACCAAAAGGAGCTTGCACAACACGCATCCTTGACTTACCTTGCATTACACGCAATCGCAACCTTCCTCGATAGCGTGTGTGGTACGTAATCCTGAGTTTCACGAAACACTGATATGCTATTAAAATATTATTAAAACTAGCCGTTATGAATAGTAATAACCACTTTTTAAATTTTAGAAATTTTAACTCTCAAAATGGACTTCATTTTTGGATTCGGAGTATCGAATTTAGCCTAAGGTGAAATTTTGGTACTTTTCGGATAACTTTCATATTCTGATGAATAGTGAAAATTACCAAATTATAATTAAAAACAACTTTTTTAATCGAAATAATTAATAGTGATAAATAATTAATTTGAGTGGTTTTAAAGTATATTTAGAATATATTTTTACAATTTAATACAATGTTGGTCATTGGATGTAATTTCACATTTAAACTAGACATAAACAAGTGTCAATCTTTTGATAGATTTTGTTTCTTAAAAACACGCTATTTGTTTTAACAGCGGGATTTAATTATAAAATTAATTAATGCAACTTATATGTTGGGAATTTTGTAAAATAGAAATCATTTTTGAATTCGGAATATCAATTATAGCTTAGGGTGAAATTTTGGCATTTTTCTGAAAAACTTCAATTTTTGATGAATAGTGAAACCACTAAGTGGTAGGTTAAAAACTGAATTTTGCATAAAATTTAATTTTACCGCTTCTGTGAATGGAATTTCGAAAATCCGAGAGACACGGTTAATATCAAGGACTAAAATGTGGTTCAATGAGATGAAAATAATTTTTGGTGAATAGTAACTTTTTACTTTTTTTTACCGCGGTTAATAGTAAATAGGGTAACTATGGGTAAATATGATATCAATATTACCCTAACATATGTCCTAATTCTATTGGACAAGTGTAATTCGACCAAAAACAAACTTAGGAATAAAATATGACCATTTAGGCCCACTTGGATTAGATTAGGACATTTATTATTAATTTATTTAAAGAAGGGTTAAAATAGTTAAAATCAAAGTTTCATAAGTAAATAATTTTTAATATAGGGTTATACATAAGATAAATTCAATTGTAAATATTCATTAGAAATCTAAAAAGATTTCCTACATTATGGTATTTTATTTGTAATTTTTAGACATCAAATAATTTAATTTATTTATGACACAAAGATGATGCAGTAATTATCTTATTAATGGAATATTGAAAAAATTGATAATATAAATACCAAAATAAATGTAATTTGAGACTTTTTATGAATTCCACTAATTTTCTAGGTTACTATGATATATTAATGTTGATTTAATCAACTTGGTTCGAACATTTAATTCTGTTATGACTTTCACAAAAATCATATATCAAATAGTGTCAAAATTGACACAAAATAGTTTTTAAATCAAATATTATATTATTAATTGTTATTGTATTCCTAAAAATCTAAGGTTCGGCCAAATGACTTAGATAAGGATATATATATTAATAATAAACAATTTGGGGTTCTTTTGGCATGTTATAGTAAGTGTATTAACCATATAGTGTAAGAAAACAAAAAGACACGGTAAAAGTTAAATTATTTAACTTATAGTTAAATCTAATTGATAAGGTTAAAATAATACCCTAAACTTGTCTAAATCCTATTGGTTGATAGGATTTCGACCCATCCCCACTTTAGCTTTGAAATAAGACCCTTTGTAACCATTATAAACCGATTTTGACTTTAATATAAAATAATATTTTGAGATATTCCTAAGGTGCCCCTCTCCTCCCCTATAAAAGGACACCTCCTCCCCCTCCTCCTCACACCAATTTGAGCACTCAAGCTCGGCCAACCCCTGACATTTTCCCTTCTCCACTTCCCTAGAATAATCCTAGAGGTCCTGGTCTTCTCCAAAGACCAATATTAGTTCCTTAAGTGGAGGATTCAAAAAGGCGTTCCAAAGAAGAGGTAATATCCATTACCGATCTTTTCAATTTCTTTCTTCTTCAACTTCTTCTTCTTTAGTTGTTTCATGATAAAGTAATAACATCAGTATTACTTAAATACTGATATGTTATTATAAATATGAAACAACCCTATTTCACCATCTATCCATCCTACGGAAAAAGAAATCACCGCGCGTGCGTACGTACGGAATACCGTCTCCACGCCGTGGTGTAATCTATTTTCCACCGCCACCTTACATGGATGGGTATAATGGTGTAAAGAATAACTATACATAGTTATTACAACATCATATTGATTCTGATATATTGTATAATCCAATCCAATTCAATTCAATATTTATAGAAATGATATCATCGCTCGTGCGTACGTACGGACTACCGTCTCCACGACGCGATGAGATTCATTCTCCATGTTAACCATTTAAGAATGATTATAATGTATATATAAGAAATAATAATGAAATATATGACATTATAAAGCTACTGGATTTATGTATATATATACATATGTATGTCATCTACTTACTTCCATTTCAAGACAATAAGGGAAGAAAAACAGCGTTCATGCGTACGTACGGACTACCGTCTCCATGAACGGTGTTTTTTATTTTATTTATCTATCTATTATATATATATATATATACTGAATATATATGATATATAAATCATATTTTATATTCTGGAAGTAAGTAAATCATGATATAAGTAATAATAATGTCAATAACAACAAGTCAAAATACCTACGATAAAAGAAACGATTTTACCCAAAACGCTTCTTTAACATGGAATTTACAAAAGAACGGGTAATATAATGTCATAAGTGAACCATATATGATATCATAACAATGAATATGATTCTGTAATAATTCAATGACATTATTTAAATCATTATACAGGAGTTTCGGACACATACGAAGCAAATTGGACCTAAGGTAAGGGAAATATCACATTCTCATTTTTATCCGAGATTGTTTATTCGTAAGTATTTACTGGGGTGTATTTTATCATCCACATCCATGTTCCCTCAATATGTAATATTGTTTCCATCCACTTGCAATAGTTTAAATCCAATTTTACCCTTAGGTGAGTTTTTAGTAAAGAATATGAAAGGAATCTTTTGTCGTTTTTCCGTACGAGGTACTTTTTGACTTTTCCGACAAAAGTACGAAGAATGTTTTGTTTTTAACTTATACGGCACGAACGGATTTATACTGTTTTATAAAGCCTTATTTTCATGAAGATTCCTCTAAAAGATTTCATGACTATTTTCAATAAAATCTCTTTCTTTTAAAATTGCATGATGTTTTGTGAAAAGAAGTTGATTTTGAAGAAAAAAGGATATTTTCCTCAAGAATTCAATTCAAGTGTTTTATCAAAATTATTTTCCATCTAAGATAATAAAGGGTTCTGTTTCTATCCATATTTTTACATTGGTTTGACTATGTTGTGATGGAATTATGTTTATGAATTCCTTTATCATATATGAATTGATTTATGATGTCATGATGTTTCAAGAATCCCATTTTTGTTATATGTGTTATGCGATGATGTATGTTTTATGATTATGTGGCACACATAAGAAAGGATTCATTATAAGATGGGTGGGACCTATATCTCCCTCCAATGCATTGGGTAATGATTTTATATCTCATGAGATAGACATGGCTGGAACGGAAGGTTATTTCGGTTCAGTGATACAGGACTGAAACGAGGAGTGAACTCGGTTCAGAAAGGGACTTTGTCCACTAAGATAGTCTTGGCAATGAGTCATGACTAACAAGAAATGATTTTCCATGATTATGTGTGCATGCCACAAAGATTCAAGTTTTATGTTATGATTATGGGGATCTCATTTTCACTTCTATGATTTATCCCATGTTATGATATTATGAGCTCTTTTGCAGGTTAAGATTTCCAAAAAGCTATGTTCTTTTGTATATGATGTGATTGATATTTCTTTTGTTTACCCTTACTGAGCATTTGAGCTCACCCTTTTATGTTTTCTTTTCCCCAGGATATAAAGAAAGGTTTATAGGTAAAAAAAAAGGGAAGATCTTTATGGGAGATATTGAAGATCTTTCACCACGATTAGAAGATTACGTTCCGAGTTTCCAAAGACACTAAACTATTACGGTCCTTGTGTGTGTGTTTTTTTGTAATGTACTAAGTATTCCGCAAAAGTAATGTAATGTCCATGTACGATAAGCTACGGGTCTCTACAAAATACCTTAACACAAAGTGATTCATCCTTTGAAGAAATATCAAAAATTGGCAAAGGAATGAACAAGGACTTGCTTCAGCATGGGCCGCGCAAGTTCCAAGACGGTCGTGCAGGGTACCGACGTGCCACATATTGGGCGCGCAGGTGACCTGAACACCCTATATTATTTTCTCCCAAGGTCTTCAGTAGCCTATGAATACCCCTTGTGGGCCCCCCATTTCATAGAGGAAAAATCCAAAAACTCATATTTGAGCTCTCGGTGCCCTAGTCTCTTCTCAAAGCCTTCTGAACACTTCTAAGGTAATTTCTTACCTAGAAAGGAAGATCTAAAGAGGGAGGACAAGGCCTAAGTGTTGAAATTCATCAACACCTACACACCTAAGTGTCTAACCCTTCGGGGAATTGAAGACACTTGTGCATCGCCTTATCCCTTCAACAGAACTTGTGCGCCACTCATTTAAAAGTCTTTATGGATAATAATAAGGTCTTGAGCCAAGCCTCGCCCAAGTATTACCCTATGGGTTGACCGTCACACAAGTACACCTGTATCGTGCACGTATACCTGCGTGACCAGGACCTGCACGCCTAAAGAGGACCTGCGCGTCTACCTTCTTTTGGGTGCCCCTCTTGTCCATTCATCTCTTTTCTTCAAATCCACCTCTCCTCTTCAAGATTTAGCCTTTAGAATCCGATTCAAATCCATTTATGGCATGATTCCTTGGTGGGATTCCTTATCTAACAGGAATTCTATGGAATATCTCTCAAATCCTATTGATTTACATATCTTCATGTCGCTAAGCTGGGAGATTTCATTCATTCAACCTCATCCTTTAAAGATGAGAAGATCTTTAACTTGGGCCTCCATTTTAGAAGTAATCCCCAGTCATCATTCCCCTAACCTGGGCCTCCTTTTTAGGAGTAAGCCCCAGTGAAAGTTCCCAAATATGGGCGTCCTCCTTAGGAGTAAGCCCCAAATCCCAATCATAATTCCCAAACTTGGGCCTCATTTTCATGAGTAATCCCCAGTTCTCAAGTCCCTAAACTTGGTCTTCCTTCTCAGGAATAAGCCCCAGTCATAATTTCTCTTAACCAGTCTTAACTTCTTTTGATTTGGGCTTCATTCTCAGGAATAAAACCTCATCACAAGTCCCCTCCTAATTTGGGAATCCTCCTCATAATTAATACCATGTTAGAGTATCCAAGTCTCTATAAATAACATATACCTTTATGGACCTTATTCTCGGGCTTCTTCTCTAATGTAAGTCCCGGTCTTTATCTATTTGTGCAATCATACATACATAAGCCCCATATCATTCCTTGTGACCGCATCTTTCATGGAACAAATTTTCAGTTTTACTGATACCTCTTGTTTCTCACATCGAGCATGACTCACATGAGATTAGAGTGTAAAATTAACCACGACACATTTCTTTGAGCCATTAATCATACATAAGCCCCACAATTCCCAACCGAACTACATGGAATTTGATCTCTACTTTAAAAGTGGAGTACGTAGGAAGCCTTTCTGAGGTTCAATCCCCTCACCCATTAATTCTCATCCGTCCCATATGACATTAAACTATATCTTAATTCCCGAACTATGTGGGTTTTGATTCCTTTTCTAACAAGGATACGTAGGTATCCTATCTGCAGGTAAGATCCCAACTCTGAAATACTCCATGTCCTTCTTAACGACAATAAACTTCAAGTTCCCTACTGAGTTGATTTAAAACCAGTATGGTTATCATAATGACAAAGAGATCTTTATATAATGTTTTGAAGGATACCATTGACTAAGAATCTCTAAAAAATATAGATGATTCTCTATCGATGAAGAAACTCAAATACATATAAAATATTCTCTAAATCTCATACATATCAATCATTGATTTTCAGATATTAAAGAAAGCTCATTTTCATACTTGGTAGTGTAATAAGGATTCAAGAACATAAATTAAATATATTAATAGAGTCCCGGAGTAGACAATAATTCCCCCCAAAAAAGGTGTGAAGAGTCCGACCTCCCATCCTCCGGACCAATGAAAATTCTTAAGCCTCATCGGTCCGCAACTAATGAGCACCTACCTTTGGAAAGTAGGTCCAAATGGATATAGAATCATTGGATGTTTTCGGTTCTACGAACAAAACCATTAGAAACCGATTGGAATGTTTGAACCTTAAGCAAACAAGGTCATCCCCATTTCCAGAGGAAACAAAAAATGGTGAACCTGACGTGAATCCTTAACCAAGTTAAAATGATGTTTTACTTATTTGTTAGGCCCCTATTTAAACTCAATGAGAGGGCCAAAAAAACAATCAATAACATATTTTCTCATCCAAAAGATGTATTGGCTGAACTTATATTGATTATGTCTCTTATATCAAATAGGAACTATTTTCCAAGATCTTCTGTGTTACAGAAATGGATTCTCTTAAGTTCACACCTGTGAATGCCTCTACTGTGAATACCTCTGCTGATACTCCTGATGGATCGTCGTCCATTCTGAGAACGACATCACCTACTCATCGTCTTCAATGCTGGGTATCAAATGAACTGGTTAAGGAATATCGTCGACACGGTACCATTTTGACTCTAGAGGTCGCTCGACAAGCCCTCCAAGTCAATAATTAACCCTTGTTGTCTTAATAGCAATGACCAGCGATCAAGAAGCAGCTGGTGCTAACCATCATCTCAAACCGTTTCGGGTCGTTATCCCCAGAACACAATAACCAGTCCCTCCCATATTATGAGGAGTTGAATGAGAAGGTCACTCAAGGCCTTAATTCAAGGAGACAAGAGTCCTTCCCGAGGGCTCCCAACAACAATCGCCACCAGACTCGTGCGACAGTGTGCCCTCAACATGATGAGGGTGTCATCTCTAGGCATTCGACTCAGGTTCCTCGAACTCGAGCAGGCAAGACGAACCACCAGAGGCGATAACCGGTCAATAGTGAGCAGGTTTTTATATCTGCCATTTCTGGAGAAGTCCACCAACCTAACTTGGTGGAAAGCAACGAGCGGGCACACACACCCGTCTGTTTTAATTCCACTGTCCAGCAGACTCGTCTGGAAGCAACACACCAATCCTGCCAGGCAATTCCAGCAGAGTATTATAGGCAGGCATATAAACCTATTCATAAATCATCAGCTAGTTAGTAGGCTCATCTGACTACATAAGATGAAGCCCGCCAACCCAATGTGTTGACAATAGGTAAACAGGCACATACACCTGCTTACACTCATCAATCCTGCCAGCAGTCTCATCTGCCAGTATTGAAGGAAGTCCATCAACCACGTTCGGTGGAGTGCAATCAGCAGGAACATACACCTGCTAGTATTGATCAAGCCTACCAACAGTCTCATTTGGTAGCACCCAGAGAAGTCTGTCGGAAAGCCCTGGTGACAAAATTGAAGCAGACTCAACTCTCTGCCCCCATACATAAGTACTGTCAGAACTCACTGATAGGAAAAGGAGGACAAGACCCAGAACACACACCTACTCTAAGCACATAATGGACGTATATTCTCATTCCAGCAGTTGAAGTCACCAAGCACATTCTAACAATAGTGAAGGAGTAGAAGAAAATCCCTGCTCATATTCTGGATGCCTTCCAGGATATTATAACAGCTTTAGCAGCATCACAGGGAAATAAATACAAATCTATCCCTACCAATGGAGTGACACATCAACAGTTCACTCTGGAACAGATACACATCTTTGTTCCAGTCCAATAGGGTTGTGGGGAATACTCCCCCATGTCATACGGACAACCAAGTCAGGCACATACACCTGATTTGAGTGGAGATAATCAGCCTAACCTGACTATTTCTCCTGAGCAGGCACATAAACCTGCCCATAATAACCACTTTTGTCAACAAGTGGTTCCCAAAGTGAGTAATAAGAAGTCTAAGAAAAAGACCAGTCCAACACAGTCAAGAAATCAAGAGTCAATCTGTAATAAGGTCTTACTCGATGCTGGAGTTCTTAATCCACTCAGACAATTATCTGTTACAACTCCAGATTCTACTCTCTCATTTCCCAATAGTGGGGACATTAATTCCGAAGGTCTTCATCTGACACTTCCTCATGAAGTCTTTCTTCATGATAGTTCATTTTATCTAGAAGTATCATCTTTAGATGAGAGCCACAAGAACCCTCTGTGTGGCCAGAAGACTAAGGAGCAAGAGGTTTTGTCTTTTGTTGTAACCTGCCATGGTGTTCCTCCCCATGATGATGAATTTAGCTGTGAAATTCCTCTTTGTAGTAGTACTTTGCATTGCCTGGAAAATGCTCTAATGGAAAATGTAGTAACGATAAAGCCCTCTTATCTTGAGGCACTTGCAAATTTGAAGCCAGTCATGTCTGTTGCTTTACCACTAGTAGGTGAAATAATTTCTCAACTAGAAGATAGATCGGGATGTAGGTCATTCTCCAAACCACCCATGAGTCATGCATCTTCTAATTTGGTAAATGAATTCTCTACCAATATTGTTGAATCTGATGAAACAACAAAGAAGCACCAGATTTGGTCTAATTGGGTAGAAGAATATTCATTGAATGATAAAAAGGAAGTTTTTAATATGAGAAAACAACTGGTGAAAGGTGAAGTACCAGTCATGTTTTGGCCTTTGGCTGACTCTCAGTATGACATTCCAGAAATGTTGATGGAAGATTGTATTCACGATATTCGTCTCAACATGTGGAGAACTCTTTGTCAATTGAAAAAGAAAATATTATCTTATGATGAATATGAAAATCATGTCAAGATAATATAAGGGTTAAAACTCCAAATTGACTTGGCATCTCTCTCAGTTTCTCAATTTCTGAAGGCTGAAAAGCAGCAGAGAGCCCTTCAGCGTTCATGCCTTGGAACACTAAGAAGATTGCGCCAGTTAATTGCCAATACCCCATCTGGTATTCATATCAGGGGATGGGGTGTTCATGGATAACTACATTTCATTGTACTCTCCAGTCAACAAATCACGCCAGAAATGGTCTCATGTAATGTTACTGCCCTTGGTCAGCCACAGCCAATTGGTTTTGTTTGTAATCAAAGGCTTGCTCAAGAACAGGCCTCAACTAGTTCTTCCAAGAATCAGGAATACAGAAGTCAAGTTGTTGAATTACTCTTACATCAGGACAATGATAATATCTAATAGTCTTCTCGTTTAGAGAAAGCGAATCATCAAGTGACAGAAGTGTCATAAATCATCCAACGGTCATTTGAACCAGGTGATTTGAGTACATGTAGGTTGATGCATCCAGCCAATTTCCAAACTAATGTCTGCAAGATCAGAAGAGATTTTAAGAAAGTCTCAGATTTAGCAGCTCAAGAACCACCCCAGCTTTCCATACTGGAGACTCTTTTAGCCCAACCCATGGAATCAGCAAATAGGATTCGAGGAGTTGAACAGGAACAGCCCCAGTCCACCGGACTAGGGACTTTTTCAGATCCTCAATCTCTTTCTCAGAGAATGTCAATCTTCTCTAGATTAGGGAAGAAGCCCCAAGAGGAAAGAAGAGCCGAATTATTAGGATATTCCCTCAAAATTATGGTTCATCAAGAAATTTTAGAGGGATCAACTCAACAGAAGGCAGTGTCTCAACAGGGACATGGAAGAAGACAATATCGCAGAAATGCCGATAGAAGATATCCAATACGTTATGCATCAATAAATGTCAACAATGTTGTTGTTTATGATCCTCCAGAACATGAGGCTCACTCAGAGGGATCATATGATGAAGTTCCTGCTCAAGAGGTTGTACACACAGACACAAATGAAGGTGTGCGTACAAGAAATCAAAAGCTTACCCAGAATCTGGGTACTCCTTCAAATAACCACCTTCCCCGTCTCCGAAAGGCTTCCAACAAGGGGAAAGGAAAGAATTAGGTTACATACTCTTCTTCTGAAGAAGGCCGATCACTCTCAATAGATCAAAGATTCTCACAACAAGAGGAATAAATGAAGGAATTAAGGAGGTTGAATGCAGAAGTACTTCAAAGTAGTCTTCCTCCTAAGAGTGCTGGAGTGAGTCATCCAAGGGAATTTGTTGCGGCTACTGAGATGGATCAAGAGTATCCTCCTTTACTAGTACACCCTCACAGGTCCAATCCTATGGGTAAGGTGCAACAACAACCGGTGGTGTTATCCTCAGTTGTAGTACCAGCCGCCACATCTGTCCAAGCTCCAGTTATTGCACCTGCTCAAGTCCAAGCTCAACCGGATGTTTCTCAAAAGTTAATTACTACCATTGAGTCATTAACAGATCAGTTGGAAGCTATGGAAGGAAAGTGTGCACCATTTCAACTAGAAAAGAGATCTTACCCTGAATGGGTTGATGAAATTCTTCCCCCATCAAATTTTTCAAGTACCACATTCCCAATATTTAATGGTTCGGGAGACCCAGAGCAACACTTAACACATTTTGTTTCTCATTGCGATCCTATGATGGGAACCCCTCAGCAATAATAAGAAGTTAAGCTTAGTTTTTTCGTACATTCATTACAAGGGTCTGCTTCTGTCTGGTATATAATCTTGAAATCCCGGTCAATTACCGGATGGGAGGATCTCTATCAACGATTCCTTCTTAAATTCATCTAAAATTTTCCAAAGAAAACAGTTTTTTATCTTAAAAATTGTAAGCAAAGGGAGAATGAAAGGGTTTCATATTTCATTGCTCGCTGGAAGAGATTAACATATTCCTTAAGCTTAGCACTCCCTCAAGAAGAGTTGTTTCCAATCTGTGTGACAAATTTGCGTGATAAATTACGCACACCATTGATCCCTTTGAAATACACAAGAGGGTTTCGAGACCTTACTTAAATCACTCAACAGATTGAAGACTCTCTTATAAAGACTAAGGATAAAACTTGTGTAATTCCATCAGCTCCAAGAAGGAGAACGGGTAAAGCAGAGATAGCTACAGTTACACTTAAACAAGCACCTGTACCTGCTTCTACTTCAAACCTACATCTAATCGAAGGGCTCCACCTCCTGAGCGTCAACAACAAAGGCCGTTTCTTCAAGATGATCCAAGAGATCAAAGACAAAAACAATTTTAGGATCTGAAGAGAAAATTTTATTCTTTCCGAAATGAACAAGTTCCTGGTTACTTCATTTAGGCTTTGGAAAATAATTTGGTTCAATTTCCAAGGACCAAAAGGCCTAACAAGTAAGGAGATGAAGAACGTCCAAATTATTTCCCATTTCATCAGATGTTGGGGCATCCTATTCAGGAGTGTTTTTTCTAAAAATACCTACTTAAAAATATGGTGGACTCGGGACAAGTCAAATTGAAAGGTTCTTCAGCTTAGGTAGCATGTGTTACTGCTACAAATCCAGAGGAAGAAGGTGAGTGGAAAGAAGTAAAAAACAAAATATGCGCAGAAATATGATGATTGGATGGTCAGGAAAATGATCAACCAAACTCATTCCATTTTAAGAATGCAATTTAAGAAACCAATTGTGTCTTCTGCTATGAATTACACAGCAAAACCCTCTTCATCAGAGGGAAAGTCCTCAAAGAAATTCCATAATTCAAAGAAAGAGGGACAATCAGAATAAGATGAAATCGTGTCAAATCACAAGTTGTCTTTGACTCTTGCAGATTTTATGCCATCTACTTGAAAGCCATTGGCACCGCCCTGCCAAACGGCATAGCCTAAACAGGCTAATCAGAAAGAATCTTCATCAGATGAAGAGTTGATCTTTGGTTCTGTTAACATGATTAATTTAACAGATCCTTATGCCAGTCACAGCTTCGATCTTGATGAGCCTGAGTTCCCTATATCAAATAGAGGAATTATAGGTAGTTTCAATGGTCTAGGATATAGAGGAAGATGTGCATATCCCAGAAACCACTATTCTAATTCTACCCCTAGTAGAACTGTGTATGCAGCAGAAACTTGTGGTAGAGCCCTTCAACGGGCTCAACAAGAACAATAAAATTCTTCCACGCAAGCCATATTTAGTCCTGGTATAGTTATTCTGAAGGATCGGTTAGAGGTTCCACCTTCTTCCTCTTAGCAAGAAAATAGACATATTTGGTCTAATCTTCCAAAGCTAGGAGTATTTCCAACTCCTACCCCGATACAAGATGCATCTACTTCCAAAGCATCAACTTCTAAGGCACCTATGAAACCACTTTTTCCTATTGGGAAATGTAGACCTTTGGATCAAAAATATGATGTATTGAAGTATTTGGCCCAAGTACCGGCCAAATTATCAATTCTGGATGCCTTGAATCTATCCAAGGATCTTCAAGAGGCACTCATTGAGGCTTTTTCAAGTCCTCAAAAGTTCGAAACTAAAATTTTTGCGGCTGAAGTATACCATGTAGAGAATGATCCTACATAATGCGATGTGGTGATATCTTTCATAGATGAAGATGAGGATGATGTTATTCATGGACACATTAGACCTTTGTATTTATCTGGAAAGGTCAATGGTGTGGACATCCGATAGCTTTCATTGATAATGGTTCATAAGTCAACCTCATCCCCATTCGTACACTTCGTCAATTGGGCCTCAAAAAATCTGATTTATCTCCTTCTACTCTGATGTTGAAAGGATATGATAAAAATAAACAAGAAACACTGGGCGAGATTACACTTAGAACTCAGTTTGGAGACCTTGTATCCAATTCAGATTTCATGTATGTTGATCACGATACAGCCTTCAATGTTTTTCTTGGAAGACCTTGGCTACATCAACATGCGACTATCCCTTCATCATACCATCAATGCCTCAAATTTTGTTTCAATGGTCAAATCGGGACATTGTATGGTAATAAATCCCCCTTCAAGACATGTGAATCTCAATACATTGAGGCGGAATTTTATCACATGGAGGGTAAGGAGACATCCACAACAAGGGAGGCTACCAAAGTTAATGCTCTATATGGTTTGGAAAAGATTTCAGTAAACCCATTCACACATGTGAGTACAGATTATGTGTTTCCTATCAGTCAAATAGACAGGATAGACCCAAATCCAAGTACTCTTATGGAAGCTTCCATAATTTCAATTATGGAAATCAAGACATAAAGTATAGGAGAAAGTGGTTAATCACCAAGCAATGATGAAAGCACAAATGGAGATGTCTTCATTTCATCCGCTGAAATCCAGCGAGTCAATACTTCACCAACTAGACCGAAAGAAGTTATAGAAATATCAAAGGTGAACGATGATGTCGATTCTCAATCCATCATCTCATCTTTATTACCCAAGGAAGACCCATCATCATTAATAGGGTTAGAAATGGAAGCCTCTTCTTCAAGATGTTCAAATTTTAACATCTCTTTTGATCATGGAAATTCTGCTTCATCAACTACTATGCAAGTAAAAACAGAAGAAGTAACACATGTTGAAGAAAAAGAGGAAGATCTCAGGGATTCTGCTCCATATTTTGAAGAGGGTATCTCCACTACTGTGGATAAACTTATATAATTAAATCTTGGTACAAAAGAAGATTCATGCCCCACTTTAATTAGTTTGGTCATGACTCTTGAAGAGCAAGAAATGTATATTTCTGTATATTTTCTTGTAACTATACAGAAATTTCAGAGCTTGATCCTGATGCTACTACTCATCGTTTGGGTTTGCCCGAAGAACATCGAGGATTTGAGCAAGCTGCAAGAAGAACACACCCAACTTATGATTCCAAAATTAAAGTTGAAGTGGATAATCTTATCAAAGCTAAATCCATTAGAGAATTTCAATATCCCAAGTGGTTGGCTAATATTTTCCCTGTGAAAAAGAAGAATGGACAAATTATATTTTGCATTGATTTCAGAGATCTTAGTCGGCATTGTCCGAGGATGATTTTCCGGTTCCGATTACAAAACTCTTGATTGATGCAACAGCTGGCTATGAAGCACTTTCCTTCATGGATGGATATTCTGGGTATAATCAAATCCAAATGGCTCTAGAAGATGAAGAATCTATAGCCTTCAGAGCCCCTCAGGGTGTGTTTTTCTATCAGGTAATACCCTTTGGACTAAAGAATGATAGCGCAACATATCAGCATGCCATGCACCGTATCTTCAAACCCTTTTTAGGGAAATTTGTTGAATGTTATGTGGATGATTTGGTGGTTAAAATCAAAAAACGTTCTAATCACTTGGATGATTTGGAATTCATATTCCATAAACTTCGATAACACAATTTGAAGATGAACCCCTTGAAATGTGATTTTGGGGTAACCTTAGGAAAATTTCTCGGCTTTGTTGTATGCCCTAGTGGTATCGAAGTCAATCCTGAGAATAAAAATTCAATACTTGGTATTTCACCTCCTCGAAATCTGAAATAATTGAGAGGACTTCAAGGACACTTAGCCTATATTTGGCGTTTCATCACCAATATGATAGGAAAAAGTTTACCCTTCACCAAATTGATGAAGAAGGGAGTGACCTACTAGTGGACTGAAGAATGTCAAGAAGCATTTCATATTCTCAAGAAATATATCTTGAGTCCACCGGTATTAATGCCACCTGTTTAAGGAAGACCACTTATCCTCTATGTAACAGCCTCAGAGCGATCATTGGGTGCCTTCCTTGCCCAGAAGAATGATGCTGGGAATAAAAACAACCTTTACTATCTTAGTCAGACTATGCTTGAAGCAGAAACCCGATATTCAAGTATTGAAAAGTGATTACTGACATTAATTTTTTCAGTTCAAAAGTTGAGACACTACTTGCAACATCATGAGGTCCAATTGGTATCTCACAATAACCCACTCAAATTCATCCTTATTCGTCCAATGCTTACAGAACGTCTGGCAAGGTGGGCAGTTATTTTGCAGCAATTTGATATCCAGTATGTGTCTCAAAAGGCAATAAAGGGCCAAGATCTGGATGATTTCCTTGCTGAACACCCTTCAGTGGAAGATACATCTTTAGATATTGAACTTCCCGAGGAAGAAGTATTTTCTATTCAAGATAATCTTCAAACATGGGAAATGTACTTTGATGGTGCTTCTAGAAGTCCAATAGGGAAGAAAATGGAAGATCCTAAATTCAACAAAGTTGGATTAGGAATTGTACTTATTTCCCCGGAAAAGGTAGTGCTACCTTATTCCTTCTCATTATTGGGAGGTGGTACAAATAATTAAGCAGAATACCAAGCTCTCATTGTAGGATTAGAGTTGGCGCTTCAAGCACAAGTGAATTACTTAAAATTGAAAGGTGATTCATACCTGGTAATCAAACAAGTCAATGGGGATTATGCTATCAGAAAAGAAGAGTTAATCCCTTTGTATGATTATGTCCAAGAGTTAATGGAAGAATTTCCTTCGGAACCGACATTTTCTTATGTCCCGCGATCACACAATGCTCAAGCTGATGCATTGGCTAATATAGCTACAGCTCTGGAAGATCCAAATCGGGATGAGACAATCATCATTATTGCCCACCGTCGTACAATTTCACCTTATGTTCAAGCTAGAACAGAGGAAATCAATGAAATTAGTCCCATTCTTGAACCATATGGTTATACTACAGGATGATAGTCGAGATCACCTAGAGAAAATTCTATACAAAAAAGGTTTTGATGGAATTATCTTCAGATGCATTAACGGTGAACAGACAATGGCTGTCATGAAAGAAGTGCATGCAGGAGTCTGTGGTGCCCATTAGTCCGGACATAGACTATGTGATCAGATTCAAAGGCTTGGATACTTTTGGCCTTCAATGATTCAAGATTGTGTTGATTTCACAAAGAAGTGTCATTCTTTCCAAATACATGCCAACTTCATTCATCAACCCCCAGAGTTGCTTCATACAGATAAATACTCATGGCCATTTTCCACATGGGGAATGGATGTAGTAGGACCTTATCCTTCAGCTACATCCAAGCAGTTTAAGTACATTCTTACTTCTAATAACTTCTTTTCCAAATGGGCAGAGAAAATACCTCTCAAAGATATTAATTCTAAAACCATTGTTAGCTTCATCAAGTCTAACATCATTACCAGATTTGGTGTCCCTCATACCATATTGATGGACAATGGCACCAATTTCTATTCATCTTAGACAAGGAAGTTGTATCAAGAATACAACATCAAATCCAACCATTCCTCTTGGTATCATGCAGCGGCCAATGTCCAAATAGAAGCCTTAAACAAGACTCTTTCAAATATACTGCAAAATATGGTGGATAAAGATAAGAAATCATGGCCTGATAAACTCTTTCATGATTTATGGGCTTATCAGACCACCACCCACACTACAACGCGGTCAATTCCATATTCATTGGTATATAGAACAGAAGCAGTCTTGCCCATTGAGGTTCAATTACCCTCACTCAGGGTAGCCATTTGTGATCTATCATCTACAGATGAACAATCTCAAAAGTGTTTGGATGAATTGGATCGATTAGACGAGAATAGATTGTGCACCTTTCACCACTTGGAAGTCTATCAGAATCGAATAGCATGAGATTTCAAAAAAAAAAGTTCGTATTCGTTCATTCATTCAGGGAGAATTGGTATTGGTTATCAGAACTCCAATGATATCAGGAAAGAAACCTCCCAATCTTGAGACAAAATGGGAAGGACCTTACTCAACACATAAGGTCTACTCCAATGGAGATTATTCTTTAATCTCAATGGATGGAGAACTCATCACTACTCCAACCAATTCCAGATTTTTGAAGAAATATTTTGTATAATACAAATACATCAGATGGTCTATGCATATGACCATAAACTATTTTCACTTACGTCCAACATGATGTTAAACTATGTCATCCGTGCTATATTATGTTAAACTATACAGCCCTTCTTATGTCCTTAATACATGACATTAAACTGCACAGTCCCTTACATCCAACATGACATTAAACTGTGATGTCCCAGCTACATGATGCTAAACTGTACGGAAGTCCCTTATATTCAGCATGACGTTGAACTGTGTCCTCTTTTGTCCTTACTGCATGACACTAAACTGCACTGTCCCCCTCTTGTCCAACATGACGTTAAACTGCATAATCGATGGTCCATGCATATGACCTTAAACTATTCGCACCATCTTCCAACATGATGTTAAACTGTGAAAAAGTCCCTAATATGTCTAAGATGACATTAAACTATGTCTTCTTTTGTCCTTACTGCATGATATTAAACTGCACAGTCCCCCTTTCGTCCAACATGATGTTAAACTATATTGTCCCCATCGTCTTAGCTACAGGATGCTAAATTGTACAGCACCTTGTCCAACATGACGCAAAACTGTGTTCACATCCAACATGACGTTAAATTGTGTCCCTATATTTGTCCTACATGACTTTAAACTATACTTCTCATTCATCCTACATGACGTAAAACTGAACAAATTCCCTTAATATGTCCTACATGACGTTAAACTGTATTTTTTCCCTGCTACATGACACTAAACTGTGTAGCACCAATAGTCCTCACTGCAATACTTTTTAACTGCATAGTCCCTTCATATGTCCTACATGACATTAAACTATGCATTGTTAAGGTTTTTTTTAACTCTTGTTTCTCACACCGAGTATGACTCACGTGTGCTTAGAGTAAACTTTAACCATAACACCCTCTCTGGGCCGCTAAACATGTGTACGTCCTGACACCATTTTTTGGGTCGTTTTCCTCAAGAAAAACTTGATCACCAATTCATTCTTTAATTGAACTACATGGACTTTGATCCTTGCCTTCTAGGCAGGGTACGTAGGCATCCTCCTGAGGTTCAATCCCAAAACCAATCTCTTCACATCGGTTCACCTCCATCTCATATGATGTTGATTCATGAAACTGCCCCAAGAACCAATATTTTTTACATTGGTTCACCTTCATCCTTGCTATATGACATTAAACTGTTCACACTTTTGTCATGTACGACAATAAACTACAATATTCTTTGACACCCTCACCTAAGAGGGAATCTGTATTTACATTGATCTCCAATCATGTTATATTCTAAAGACTACGTGTATACATGGAAATGCCTGAACCTTTTATCTTGGGTCAAACCATCATTGCACTAAAGTCCCCTTTTACCCTTCACTTGTATAAACCAAATCTGTACAGAGGGTATTTCAATAACTACATGTGACTTGATTCCCATCCTTATGGGATACATAGGAACGTTCGAGCATCCCTCAAATCCATCCCCAAGTCTTTGGGCCTAACCCCAAATTCCACTTTCAGTCCCTTGGCTGAAAAGTCCCCCTGTGAAAACATGAATGTGGTATGAAAACCCTGGTCTTCATTCACATCAGGTTTATAAAACACACAATTTGTATTCCTTATTATGGTCAGATCTCTATCAACCTAAACTATGATCTCCTACACTCTTGTCCCACATGACATTAAACTGTATTTCAAGAACTATGTTTGGCTTGATTCCCATCCTTATGGGATACGTAGTAAAGTCCAACACCTCAATTAAGGACCCATCCACAACATGATTATGGTTAGCATTGGTCTTTGTATCTCTACATGAATTGAACAATTCCCATTTTTATGTGTTATACTCCTAACCTTAAATACTCTCAGATCTCCATAACCCATTTTTTGACTCCTAGTCACAAAATTTCTGATACCTGAGAGTTCTTTTGCCTAACTATGTAGCACGTGCCCTTAGGCAGCCTTGCATAAACAGTCTACATAACGGACCTGTCAGCTAAAATATGCTATTATTTTACTATGCAGTCAATGCCCTTAGGCGGACCTGCATAATTCAACCCCCTAACGGGTTTGAAAAATAGTTGTAACTTCATTATTGGGAGAAAAACTTCTTTTTGTCCTTATTGGTCTTACTGATAATATATAGGGATCCGCAAAAATATTCATCCTTAACATATTTATCCCATACTCTTTTTCATGATCTGAAAGTATTCAAGTCTATGGTTTATATTTCCCTTCCCTACGTTTGTGTCAGACCTTCGCAGGAGTGACATTTATCCAGTTCTTAGACAATATTGATTGGAAATATCTTCTCCATATTCAAGTACCTATTTCCATATAGCAGACTCTGTGTTTTGGAAAATTTGAATCTCCATAAACTTCCACTGGCTTTTTAGGAGTAGAAAAGTAAATTTCTGAGAGTTCTTTTTCCTGACTATGCAGCACATGCCCTTAGGCGGCCTTGCATAAGTAGTCTACATAACAGACCTGTCATCCAAAAGATGCTATTATTTGACTATGCATCCAATTCCCTTAGTCGACCCTGCATAATTCAACCCCCTAACGGGTTTGTTAAATAGTGGTAACTTAATTCTTAGGAACTACTTCTTCTAATTCCTTTTTATCCCCTTTTCACATCATTCCTCATATTCAAATTTTCCTAAGTCATAGTTTACATATTTTTTCCCATACTTGAATATGGTAATATGTTTTCAGATAAATTATCAAGTAATTGAGTCAATTTTAATACATTTGTTCAAAGTTATTTCGAACTTAAACATTAGACTTTTTTTTGTCCGACGTGCATGACTTTAAACTGCCCACAAAAGACAAGGGAACTCTGAACAAAAGTCAAGTCCCAGCTCACTAAAAATATACTTTGTATGATTTGGGTAATATTGAGAAATTAAAAAGAATAAAAGTTTGTAGGTTTATTTTTAATCCTAGCAAAAAATCAAACTATGCTTACTAGGCCCATTAGCTTAGGTAAAAATTTAAAGCAGGTAGAAAAAGAAGTCATGCGCAAATGATTGAAGATGAAAGTGTTTTTCATTGATGCACAAGAATTAGAAGGACATCCACAGACTAGAGTCTCTTCTATTTTTCAAGGATTACAAGACATTTTCAACATAACTCTTCATTTGATTTACGGTATCCCAAGATTCATCAGCAGCCACCTGGAATTCATTCATTCAACTGGATATAATAAGAGATGCAGTGATACCAGCTCTTCTAGGAATAATTGTAAAAGAATGTTCATGAGTGTGGTTTGAGAAAATTTTCTTCTGATCAAACAGTGACTCTGTTTCTGTCCAAGAGACTTGGAAGATAGATACATGGATTTGAGAATAAAGCATTGGAAGTAAAGAGCCATTTTGGAGAGAGTACTCTTTTAAGATATTGTTTCTAATGTCATGATAGTCTTCTCTCCATCAACCGGTAGCGGAAAACAAATCATCCCATGGTTTTCCATTTTCATATCTGCAAAGAAATGGAATGGATGATAAATTTGAAAGTTCAAATAATTGTTGTTTCTCTTAATGCATAGCATAACCAAAATAGAAAAGCAGCAGTGTGGCTGCATCTTGGACATATAGTTCTTTGTATCAGGAATGTTGACTCCTTGCAGATATTCATGCCTATATAGAGGAAAGTAGATGCTCTGTGGGAAATTAACATGATGCTTCTTCAAGTAATTGGCCAAATATGGGAAAGTTTTGTCACAGATATCATAGTAATCGTGGCCAATGATGTTCATCATGTCATGAATCCTCTTGCTAGCCAGTTCATCAACTGTTCCAATTCTTCTAGGAGCCATTGAATCTGCACAAAGGTCAAATAATTAACTCCTAAAGTGAGTTGATTTTTCATTAAATTTGTGAAGAAAAGTGAAAAAATGGATAAGGCATTAAGGCGTGCAAGTCCAATTTTCTCTCTCAATTATAGTTGTGTCGCACATGTTTTTGGCGCGCAGGTATCACTGCGCAAGTCCAAATACCTCTACAGAAGAGCGACACAAAGAACCAGAAGAAAACAAGACACTTGTGTGATGAAGGTAACATGTGCGGTGAGAGAGGGAATATTTGAGAACCGGGTTCTATGTGCAAGAATGGCTGCATATTTATAGGCAAGGCTGCACCCCTATGTGCTGAAGCCTACGCGGCTCCCACCTGTGTGACGACATCTGCGTGCTCAACACCTCTCACCTCCCTTCATTGGTTTTCTTCTTTACCTCAGAGTCACGTCTTCATTCCTTTCGGATCCAACTCTGAAGGGGGACTTTTTTTTAGGCTCCTTTACATCGCAGAGTCTAACAAATGGAAAGGGAAATACGTTAACACAAAGTGATTCATCCTTTAAAGAAATATCAAAAATTGGAAAATGCATGAACAAGTACTTGCTTCAGCATGGGCCGCGCATGTTCCAAGACAGTCCCACAGGGTACCTGCGCGCCACATATTGGGCGCACAAGTGACTTGCGAGCCCTATATGATTTTCACCCAAGTTCTTCAGTAGCCTATAAATACCCCTTATGGGCCCCCCATTTCACAGAGGAAAAATCTAGAAACTCAAATTTGAGCTCTCGATGCCCTAGTCTCTTCTCAAAGCCTTCCAAACACTTCTAAGGTAATTTCTTACCTAGAACAGAAGATCTAAAGAGGGGGGACAATTCTTAAGTGTTGAAATTCATCAACACCTGCGTGCCTAAGTATCTAACCCTTTAGGGAATTGAAGACACTTGCGCTCCGCCTTATCCCTTAAATAGAACTTGCACGCCACTCATTTAAAAGTCTTTAGGGATAATACTAAGGGATTGAGCCAAGCCTCTCCCAAGTATTACCCTATGGGTTGACCGTCGTGCACGTACACCTATGTCGTGCAAGTATACCTACGCGACCAGGACCTGCGCGCCCAAACAGGACCTGCACGCCTACCTTTTGTTGGGTGTCCCTTCTATCCATTAATCTCTTTTCTTCAAATCCACCTCTCCTCTTTAAGATTTAGCCTTCAGAATCCTCTTCAAAGCCATTTATGGAATGATTCCTTGGTTGGATTCCTTATCTGAAATTAATTCTGTGTAATATCTCTCAAAACCTAGTGATTTACATATCGTTATGTCGCTAAGGTGAGATATTTCATTCATTCAACCTCATCCTTTAAAGATGAGAAGATCTTTAACTTGGGCCTCCTTTTCAGGAGTAATCCCCAATCATAATTCCCCTAACTTGGGCCTCCTTTTCAAGAGTAAGCCCTAGTGAAAGTTCCCAAATATGGGAATCCTCCTTAGGAGTAAGCCCCAAATCCCAAACATAATTCCCTTACCTGGGCCTCCTTTTCAGGAGTAAGCCTCAGTTCTCAATTCCCTTAACCCGGGCTTCCTTCTTAGGAATAAGCCCGAGTCATAATTTCTCTTAACCAGTATTAACTTCTTTTTATTTGGGCTTCCTTCTCAGGAATAAAACGCAATCACAAGACCCCTCCTAATTTGGGCATCCTCCTCAAGAGTAATCCCCAAGTTATAGTATCCAAATCTCCATAAAGAACATATACCTTTATGGACCTTGTTCCAGGGATTCTTCTCTAAAGTAAGTCATTTTGTTTATTTATTTGGGAAATAATACATACATAAGCCCCATATCATTCCTTGTGACCTCATCTTTCATGGCACAAATTTTCAGGTTTACTGATACCTCTTGTTTCTCACATCAAACATGACTCACGTGAGTTTAGAGTGTAAAAGTAACAATGGCACATTTCTTTGGGCCATTAATCATACGTAAGCCCCACAATTCCCAACTGAACAATGTGGAATTTTATCTCTACCTTAAAAGTGGAGTACGTAGGAAGCCTTTCTGAGGTTCAAGCCCACCACCCATTAATTCTCATCTGTCCCATATGACGTTAAATTATATATTAATTCCCGAACTATGTGGGTTCTGATTCCTTTTCTAACAAGGATATGTAGGTAGCCCATCTGCGGGTACGATCCCAACTCTAAAATACTCCATGTCCTTCTGAATGACAATAAACTTCAAGTGCCCCATTGAGTGGCTTTAAAACCAGTATGGTTATAATAATGACCAAGAGATATTTATATAATGTGTTGAAGTATACCATTGACTAATAATATCTAACAAATATAGATGATTCTCTATCGATGAAGAACCTCAAATACATATAAAATATTCTCTAAATATCATACATATCAATCATTGATTGTCAGATCTTAAGGAAAGCTCATTTTCATACTTGGTAGTGTAATAAGGATTCACGAACATAACTTAAATCTATAAATAGAGTCTCGGAGTAGACAATAATTCCCCCCAAAAAAGGTGTGATGAGTCTGAACTCCCATCCTCTCGACGAATGCAAATTCTTAAGCCTCATAGGTCCACAAATAATGATCACCAACCTTTGGAAAGTAGGTCCAAATGGATATAGAATCATTGGATGTTTCCGGTTCTATGAAAAAACCCATTAGAAACTGATTGGAATGTTTGAACCTTATGAAAACAAGGTCATCCCCATTTTCAGAGGAAACAACACTGTGTATTCTGGAAATTTCCAGAAACATGGACCTCCGCCGTTGCACCTCCGGTGATGCTTCATTCATCGATCCGGTCGTCTGATCATCATGGAACTTTTGGGTTTTGGTTGCCCCGACACCATGGAGCCACTTACATTGTTTTTGGACCTCTGATTGGCCCTGAAAACATGTTTTGATCTTCCTGCACTAAGAACGCTCGAAGAACGGCCTCTTCTGATCCGAGCCGTTTTGTCGTCTGTCATGGTCGTCGCACCTCTGTTGGGTAGTTGCGATGTCGGATCTCCAGTTTGGGATCGTTTCATTGCAAGACGGGTGCACAACAATCTATTTTTCGTCACCCCAGGAAGAACGTGAAGAACGCACGAGAAGGAAAGGGGGAAGGAAAACCAATCGAACAATTTTGAGGAACGAACCCCTGCCATCATTCGTCACAGCATTGATCCGCTCCCGTTAATAGGCTTAAACGGAGAAAAAATCAACAACAATAACCAACATGGATTAATTCTCCATAATCATCCCAAATAAATACCTCCCGCAAGAAGGTATGAATCCGCAGATCAACATGTTCGTGGTTGATCCGCATTCGTCGTTTAAATTCAAAAATGGGGAAATAGGAATGAAATAACAACCCCTACCTTTAAGAAAGGATTGATCGTTGATGAAAGGGTCGGGATGCTGTCTTTGTCAAGATCCTTCAACTTCGTTGGTGTAGCAATTCTCCACTTCAATCTGTCATCATTCGTGGATGAGAGTTTTCTCCAACACTCCGTGGATCTTCTAGAGATTTCTCTCTCAATTGTCGCCAATGAGAAAATTTTGATTATCCCAATAAAAAGGGAAATGTATTTGACATCCCATTACATTGCGGCATTAATGAGTCATAGTTGCTATTTCTAAGTCATTATGACATGAAATTAATTATTGAAATTGTTGCCCCCTCACTGCGCTGCAGTGGATATTTCCAAAAAGAAATAAAATAAACATTGCGAATTTATTTTATTTTATTTTACTTAAAACGTCCGAAAATTAACTTTTTTCATCAACCCACACCAGTCAAGGTTAGGCTCATTCTTAGGTAAATTCGTCGTCTTGGACGCAACGGTGCCCTCATATTTTTAATCCGGGCATCCTTTTGGAAACTGCCACAGCCGTGCACAACTGCCGACTTACTTAACTAAAAAATGTTCAAACCACCATTCTGGGCTCACTGGGCCTCAGAATGATGTGCCGTTTTCGCACCCGGTCTCGAGATAATCTCATATAGTATTTAAAAATAATACATGGAAAATCTGAGACATTACATTAATATTAAAGAGATAAATAATAAATAAATAATAAATTAATATGTAGTAAATTAAAAATAAATAAATAATTAATAATTAATAATTAATAATTAATAAACAATAAAGAATACAAAAATACAAAAATACATAAATAATTAAATAGATAAATAAATAATTAATTAATTAATAATTAATAGGAACTAATAATTGATAATTATTAATTATTAATTATTAATTAAAAATTAATAACTATTATTTAATGTTTAATAATCAATATTTAATATTTAATAAATAATCAATAAATAAATAATTAGTAAATAATTAATAATTAATAAATAAATAAGTAATAAGGATTAAATAAATAATAAATAAATGATGAATAATAAACTAATAATAATTAATTAATTAATAATTAATTAATAAATTAATAACTAATTAATAATTAATGTGTACATAATAACTAAATTATAAATTAATTAATTTCTGAATAAATAAATTGATAAATAAATAAAGAAATAATCAATATTAAATTAAATATAAATAAATAAATATTAAAAAAATAATCAATTAATTAATTAATTAATTAATTAAATCATAAAACATTAAGAACCTTTGAAAACTCTAAAAACACTAAAATAACCATAAAATCTTATTTGGGACTCCTTTTTCTGCACCACAAATAGTCTAATTGAAGATCATCAAATGAGATTCAATATGATATGTAGTACAAGTCGTACTGACACCTAGATCGAATGTCATAACTATTTGGATTTTAAGAAATCAGGGTCTTCAAATAAAACATCTATTTCGGAGGCCTTATGGACCTTTCTAGTGGAATAAAAAGGGGTATAATACTCAAAAAGTTGGTACCAGAACTAAACGGTGTATATCTCATCGTAGGCTTCGATTTGATATGTGGTAGAGCCCAAACGAACACCCGGATTAAAAGTTATGGTCGTTTGGAGTTTGAGTTCAATTTACAAATTTTAAAATTTGAATATATATTTTTAATTTTATTATCATATGGTTTAAATATCACTTGATTTTACCTCATTTTATAAGCTTCGATTTGACTAGTTGTGGAGCTGAAATGGACTCCTGGATCAGAAGTTATGGCCATTTGATGTCGAAGTCTGTTATTCAACTTATTAATGATTTATTTTCAGTTTAAAAATATTATTAGCTAATAATTATAAGTATTTATTAATTAACACATTATAAATAATTAAAATTATACATAATAAACTATATTTTATTGTGGATAATAAATAAATAATAATAATTAATTAATTAATAATTTTTTAAAAAAATTCCCATCAATTTCACGGCGGTTTTGAAAAAACCGCCGTTAAAAAATTGTAAAAAAAATTGGAATAAATTTTAAAACATTTATAAATAAATATTTTAAAAGAATTTGGTGGTGGTTTTTTCGTAGTAGTTTTCAAAACCTGTGCTAAATTTTTTTCAATCAAAAATTTAGCGGCAGTTTTGAAAACCACCCTAAAAAATGCCTCTAAAATTCTATTTTCTTATAGTGTGAATGTATATGTTGTTTATGTTTATCCCCGTTCATCTGAATAATGCATTGGACTTAGTTAGTGTCAGGTGTGGCCCGCTATAGCCCCTCAGTGTATCAGTAGGTCTCATGAGACAAACTATGGTCTTGGTAAAAGGCCTTAACAAAATGGATATTTATGGTCTTGGCACGAGGCCTTGATGGTATGGTTATGATGTCCCGCATTATGCATTCCCTCGTTATGAAAATTGTATTGATAGCTCATGTGGTTATTCGACAAGTAGAATACCCATGATTATGTTTTATTATGGAATTATTAATTCACCTATTATTCTTGCCATAATGTGTTCAAGTTTACTTTTAATGTCATGTGTTTTTACTTATTCACCATGCCTAATGTTTATATTTATGATATCCTTTGCTTTATTTCTTACCCTTATTGAGATTTTGTGTTCATCCCTGTCTTATGTTTCATTTTCTCAAGACATGAAGAAGTTTATTATGATTGACTTGCAAGAATAAACTTATAGTTGTGGATGTTACCAAAAAAACATATATGTTTTATTTCATTTCAAGTTGTAATTTTGAACTTATGTATGTATCTTATTTCCAAATCTATTAAACTATTCAGTACTTTGGGATGCATATTCCTTGTTTGTATGCTAATGTAATAAAATAAGGCACCAGCTTCGGGAAATTGGTATCGGGTCCTTACAATCAAAATTAGTATATGTGTTGGTATTTACTTCATAGATTATTCCATTATATTTTTATCTTTTTATACCTTTGAGAATGAGGTCCAAATAAGGGTTCAAGTATTCAACATGTCGAGTGATGATAGTGGGTCATGAGGTGCAGTGGGACTTCTTAGTGCTTGATCTTGATATATTCAACTTGATTATTTACATGGATTATATGATCAACATTATGGCCCATATTGATTGTTATCTATGTTGAGTTTATTTTTTATCTATATATGGAATCACTAATGTATTTCAGGGTGAGTGGAATTCTAGGTCTAAGAGATCGGGGCCTATTGTTCCTTACACTGGGGTGATCTAAGTCAGTTTTCAAAATTGTTCCTAGATGTGTTTTATCCTTGTTTGAGCAGTCCACTTCCTATGATGGTGTGTGTGTACCCCGAGGTCTTTCTATATTATTTTTCTGGTTTACCACCATAGTGAGAGTTCAAGTTTACCATATACCTATTACCTGGTTTTATTCCTATTTTTATGTCATCTTAACATATAACGCTATCTAAGTTTGTATAACTCAAGGTTCATCTTGTGAATCTCAAGTCTAAGGGGTTTATTCAACCTAGTATATCACTATGGGCTTCTCTTGTCCTCTTTTTAAGAATGAAGATGTGAGGCTCATACTTTTTATTGATTATCAAAAGTTAAATCAAGTGGCTATCAATAACAAATATCCCTTTATTGGTATTGAAGGTATCTTTGATCAGCTTAGAGGGGGTTGTTGGTTCTTAAAGATTTAACTTTGGCCAGGGTACCACCAGTTGATATTTTAAAGAAGAGGATATACCTAAGAAAATGTTTTGAACCTCGTATGTTCATTTCAAGTTTTTGGTTATAACATTCTATCTCACTAATGCTCCTACGGTATTTATAGCTTTAATGAACTGGATCTTTCAACAATTTTTGGACTCTTTTTTTATTATGTTAGTCGATGAACTTTTAGTTTACTCCATGTTATAATATAATCACATGGACCATTTAGATATCATTATTATAACTTTGAGGTAACATTTTCTATATGTTAAGTTTTCCAAATTTTATTTTTGGATTCAATAAGTAAAGAATCTAGGGTATGTTATATCTGAGAGGGGTATCTTAGTGGATCCTAAAAAGTTATAGGAATTTATGTACTATGAGATGTCCAAAATTGTGTTTGAGATTCGAATATCCTTGGGTTTGGCCATTTATTACTTTCAGTTTTATTTGGACTTATCTAATCCTGCATCTTTGATGACATCTTTAACCCGTAAGGGTGTAAAGTTTGAGTGGAATGAAAAATGACAGAGATATTTTGAGGAACTAAAGGTGAGATTGAATTTAGCACCAATTTTCATTCTTCCAAAAATAGTTTTGAGTCATGATGTTTTATTTTATGCTTATGGCATGATTTTGGGTGTGTCTTGATGTAGGTTTGACAAGTAGTGGCATACGACTCTCACCAGTTATTCCCTCATGAGAAGAACTTCCATACCCATGATATTGAGTTGGAATGGGTTATGTTTGCACTCAAAATGTTGTGTCATTAACTCTTTTGGGATTGGATTAGTGTATATTCTGATTATAATAGCCTAAGGTATATTTTCACTCAGATGGATATGAACTTGTGATAGAGACACTGGGTGGAGTTTCTCTAGAATTTTTATTTGGATATTTCTTATACTCTTAGAAAAGGGAATGTGGTTGTCGATGCACTGAGCTGAAAATTACTGATACAATCAATGAATGAATTGGTGGAAGAGTGGTATCTTGTGATTTTTTTTGTAGAGATGAGCTTGTGAATTGAAGAATTTTGTGAGCAGATATGTTTGGATTTTATAAAGGTTTTCTTGTCATTTGATGATTGGTTTTAGCTCGATCAGATATCTCACCTCGAGTGAAAGAGTTTTATTAAGATCTTTTATGGTGGGGAGACTTTGGGAGAGTGGTCTTGGTCACCCAGTGGTGCTTCATGATTTCTAAATAGGTTGTGTGTTCATTTTTCTCTGAGGAAGCATTTGATGTATATTGGACATCATATTTTTGTCCATACACCTAGGTAATGCCAAGATATGTCATGATTTGAGACATCGTTATTGGTGGCTAGGGGTGATATGGTTTATTGACGATTTTGTATCATGATGTCTTAATTATTATAGAATTAAGGTAGAGCACCAGATACCTACTAGTTTTCTACATCCCTTACCCATTCCATTATTGAAATGGGATGATATTTATATGGACTTAATCATCAGTTTACCATGGAATTCTATTAGGAAGGATGCGATTTGGGTGACCATTGATCGACTCATGAAATTGGCATATTTCCTCCCTATTAAGGAGAAAATGAAGTTGGAACAACTTGGGAAATTGTATATCCAAGAGATCATGAGACTTCATGGGGTTCCCTCTATCGTTATTTCTAATAGGGACCCAAGGTTCACATCTAGGTTTTGGAAAGGTTTATAGGAGATGATGGGTTCCCAATTAAAATTGATCACAACATATCATCTGCAGATGAATAGATAGATAGATAGGGTTATCCAGGTTCTTAAGGATATGCTTCAGTCTTGTGTTCTTGATTTCTCTTGTTCTTGAGAAAATTATTTTCTTTTAGTCAAGTTTTCATATAAAAATTAGTATCAAGACTTGATCAAAATGGATCACTTTGAGGATTTGTATGAGTATCCATGTAGATCTACCTTTTTCTGAGAAGATTAGGGAGAGTGGTCCTTAGTTGGGATGAGCCTTGTTCATAAGATAATGGAAAGGGTTCAGTTGATCTTGAAGATATTGATCACGATACAGAGTCATCAGAAATGATATGCAGACCATCGTTGTCAGCCTCTAGAGTTTGAGGTTGGTGATTAGGTATTTTTTAGAGTTTAACCTCACTTGGTACATCATCAGTTAGGTAAATAGGGTGAGTTGGCACCAAGGTTTGTGGGGCCCATTGAGATCATTGGACTACTTGGAAAGGTGTAATATATGTTAAACTTACTTCCTCATTTTAATTTTATCTACGACATGTTTTATATTTCCCGAATAAGAAGGTCTATACTGGATCATTCCCATGTGATTTAATGGTAGGATGTTGATATTAAACCTGATACCACTATGGTTAAGAAACTATTTCTGATTATGGATCACCGATAGAAGGTGTTGTGTGGTCAAACAATTCCTTTGGTATGTGGACTATGGTAGTGTGCATGGGATATCCATGATACGTGGGATCATGAATTGTTGATTAAGTAGCAGTGTCCTTCACATTTTTTGAGTTTAGGATATTGAGTAATTTTTAGGGATAGAAATTGTTTGTGGTGGGGAGATTATAATACCCTTTTACCTTTCTTTAGGTATGATTTCACTCTTGTTTTGGATTCCATTATTGTTTGGGAACATTATAAGATTATTAGGGATGGAGAGACTTTACTGATGAAAATTACTTAAGAACTAGGGATGTATTTTTTTGGATTAACAGAGTACAAGTATAAATGTGTAAATGGATTTATAGGGTGATCCATGGGTTCAAAGATCCTTGAGAATTTTTTTAGGGATTTTTCTTAGAAAATTGTAATTCACACTAACTACTAGTCATATTCATGTCTTGAATGAGTTACATGACTTTAACCTGTTTTAGGGAATATTTCATGAGTCTTATTTAGAGCATGAAAATTTACAAGTCGTGAAATCATTACACATCGTGAACAGATCAATAGGGATTTAATTTAACCTAAGGCGATTCCTTTTTTAGAATACTTGGAATTTGCATAATTCATATCATAAAAGGGGTTCACAGTGTGATTTCTTCAGGTTTAGCAGTTTTTAACCATGCTACACACATAACCCTTTTTGTTAATTGGGTCAAGAACTCCCTCTCAAGATTTAGGGTGATTTGGGTGATTTTGGGAAATCCCCCTCCTTTTGGATTTCTCAATTTGGTGTTTGACTCCTATGGAGGTTGTGTCGCATATCCCTGGTAAGATGTCTTACTGCTTCTTCATCGTCATTAGTTGTAACAATTGTGGTGGTTGTGTTTGTGATTCAGATTATGATTGGTTGGTGTATTCTATTGATCCTTTGTAGTTTTCTTTTTTTCATTGTCTTTATAAGGATGATCTGTTTGTTTCCAATATCTGTTATCGAATGAAACTAGGTTTCCATCATTCTTGATGAAGGTGTATCTATGAAAGTGGCTCTAATTTTTTAATCTCAATATGTTCTTATCAATCACATTGGGTTTTGAATAAAAATTCATGTTTGATGTTTAAATGGATTTATTGGAATGAATTCAAGTTTTTAAATGGATTTTTTTTTAAATGTATTTTATTTTATATTAAAAGTTTTTATTAAATTTGATCGTATATTTTGAAATGGTTTTGAAAAAAAAATTGCATTAGGAACCATGGGTACATTGGAAAATGGACATGTCACTCTAGTGTGTGTAACACCACTAGAGTATTTGTGATTTTGACAGACTATGGAATGACTTAATATCATTTGGAACCAATATGTGCTTGGTGTAGGGTTCTTTTATGTCTAGTAAATATTATCATAGGCTAGATTTCAAATGATGTGCTTTTTTATTTATACCTGGTTTATCATATGATGGATTAGTTCATGGATATTTTATTACATGTTAATCTTATAGTGAATCCATGGTTGGTTTTTCATATGGTTACCTTATTAATTTTATACTTGAAATATTATTAGATTTGGGGAATATGGTATGTACTTATGGAAAATGAATTAATGTTTACAAAATGATTTCATTTATGAAAAATATTTATAAACTAGATTTTGTTTTAAAGCTAGAACTTGTGTATTCATGGTATTAGAACTTTTATAGATTATTTTGTGGTATCCTACTAGGATATGTGCTCATACTCTACTTTTTCCTTTAGTTAGTTGTATACCTTGTATTTAAGGACTCAGATAAATGGAAGGGAATCATGTAGTATGTCGGGTTCTCTTTTCATTTGTCACCTTTGTAGTGGGATGGTTTGGTGGTGATGGTTGGTCACATGGAAACATGTTTAGTCTTGTCTACTTTATCTTTATGGTTGGGCCTATTTGGATTGACTTTGTATATATCATGGATATGTATTCCTTTCTTCCATGTTGTAAGTTTATGTTTCTTCAGTTATACATTATATTGTGGTTCTTTCCTATATCTCACCATGTGGTGGACCATCTTGGGTGACTTGTATATTTGACCCATTCTAGTTTTCCACACAATTAATTTAACATTGGGAGGTTTATTAATTTTAGAACAAGTGTGATTTTTATTTAAGGATTGATTTTCTTCATCCATATAAAAGATTCAATAGTTTGAATCTTTGTCATTAAGATATTTTTTATAGTATTGAAGATCATAATCGACGATATCCTAGGAAACATAAAAGGAAAATTATGATATATCATATTGATTAAAATGAGTATGAGTTCTAGGGACCCTGCTAAATCTATCATGGGTCAACTGGTAATCAGCCTTGTTATAAGGAGGTTCATTTTTATAATCTAGATCAGAACTAGAGAAGGATTCAATTTGGGTCACAAGTTGAAGATTAAGGGGAGGATGATATTTAGTAGCCTCAAATTAGGTTGATAGTTAAGCATCATCATCCCCATAAATGGATTCATCATCACTATTTTTTGTGGAAGGTTTATATTTAGCATAATAGTATCCATTAAACACCACATATCTAATAATTATTCATTTATGGTAACTGGTTTTATTAACCCATAGTTTATAACCTTTAACAACCTTGGGGTACCCAACAAAAATACACTTAAGAGCTTGAGGTTCAATCTTAATAGTCTTAACATGGTCATATGTAGTGAAACCAAAGACTCTTAAGTGATTATAAGAAGTTGGTTTGTTATTCCATAGTTATTTTAGGGATTTCAAATGATTAGCAGAGTATGGGAACCTATTTATGAGTTATAATACTATAGTAGAATCTTCTACCCAGAAGGATTTAAGGAGACCTAAGCATGAAATAATTCTTCAGACTCTCTCAAGAAAATTCATATTAAATATTTTTTTATATCCATTCTATTGGGGGGTCTCCCTAATAGTTTGGTGTCTTGGAATTTCCTCAGATTAACAGAACTGAATGAAATCAGTAGAGAGGTATTCTAATTCATTATCAAATCTCATAGTTTTAATTTTCTTTCCAATATGATTTTCAATAAGGATTTTCTCGGTTATGAAAGTTTCAAAAACACCATATTTATTCTTGAGTATGTAAATTCAAACATTTCTAGAGAATTAATCAATAAAGGTAACAAAATAGGATCCTTAACCATGGGTGGTAATCCTTACTAGTCCCTAGAAGTCATAATGAATATATTCTAATGGAAATCAAGCTTTAATGTTGGGAGTATTGAAACTAACTCTCATAGCTTTACCCATTACACAATATTCACAAAAAGTAAGTTTAATTGGGTAAATGTTGGTTAAAAACTATTATTTATTATGTTCCTCAATACCCTTGGAGATTACATGTCCCAATATTCTATTTCATAACAATTTATTATCAGTATTATTTACATACGCACCACCCAACTATCTAGAATGGACCTTTCCATTGAATACATACATCCCTTTGACAAGGTAAACCTTTATGATAATTCTAGAACCTTTGGATATTTTTTATTCAACCTAATTCAGACCTAAATATGTATCCCTTTTGGTCTATAATTCCAAAAGAATATTAGGTTTATATGGATTTCAGGAACCCACCTAACATCTAACAAAGTAATGATAGATTGGTCATCAAGTTCTGTTAAAACAGGACATCTTCCCATTACTTGACACCTCCTATTATTTCATAAAACAAAATATCCTTATACCCTTTCTACCAAATAAAGTAAAGACTTCCTAGAGGGATTCATATGGAATGAACAACGAGAATCCAAAACCCACTAACGGGTGAGTGCATGGTTGGATCAGCACATTAGTAGAGACAATGATATATGATCGTGACTCTATAACCCTAGAAAAGGTTAAATATTCCCCAATATCTTAGGAATTACATTATAAAAATAGAGTTAAAGGTAAGGTTGAGAACCTTTTCATAATAGGTAGGACACAGTTCAGAGATAATAGAAAAAGAGTATAGTAAGGATAAATTCAAGAACAATAAACAAACCAAAAATATGTAAAAGTGTAGATAAATAAAAAAAATATTTTCTTCCACTATGGTTTTTTAGCATTATACACTCATTTTTAGTGTTCCCAGGCTTACCACAGTGGAAGCAAATAATTCTATTTCCCTATACTTTGAAATGGATTTGGTTTGTTTGTTTTTATTGCATTTATCCTTACTATACTCTTTCTTCTAACCCCTTAATTGTGTCTTATATCTTATGAAAATACTCTCAACCTCACTTTTAACTCCAAGTTTAGAATGTAATTCCTTATAGAGAGATGAGTATTTAACCTCTTATAGGGTTAGAGAGTTATGATCATATATCATTTTTTCTACTAATTTACTATAGGAATTATCTAAAGATATTTAAATAATCATGGCTTGATCCTCATCATCAGTAGTCACATTTATGTTGGCTAAACCAAGCATGATTTTATTGAATTCATCTAAATGGTATTTAATTGAAACAAAAGATTTCATTTTAAATGTAAAAATTAAATTTTCTTATAAATTATACCAAAAAGTGAAGTTTTCATATACAATTTCTCTAGTTTAATACATGCATCAGTAACAGTGTTTTGAAATAAAAATTCTCAAAATATCTTATCACATAAAGAAAGAATCCAATAACTATGGGCCCTAAAAATAATATTAGAACATATATCTTGAAAAAAAGTATAGGTTTATCCAATATTAGACATGGTAATGATTGGTTTCCTTGGTACATTTAAGGAATCAATCAACCTCTATTGAACAACTAATGATCTCATCTTAATTATCCATAAGTCAAAATCATAATAACTATAGAATTTTTCAATTCCAAACAAAGTTGTTTTCATGTTTATACAAAGGATTAGATACCAATTTTTTAGGGATAATGAAAGTATAAACCCCCAATAAATGTCCAAAATCAATGTATATGAATGAGTATACTATTAGGTTTATGAATTTAAATAATATTCAAGGTTATTGTGATTTATATTGTAAAAAAATATCAAAGGTGAATTAATACAAGATTTAAAGTTTAATTAAAATAGGTACTAAATTGAAAAAATAAACATATTTAAAAAAACCCAATTAGGCCCTGATACCACTTTTTAGGGGAAGTTTCACTTTTTAGGGACAATCCACACAAACCCGATAATACCATTTGGGTATTTTGTTTCATATATTTGTTTTATAATTAAAATCAAGAAATCATTAAAGAATAAACGTGATGATTTAGAATTATTTGGTCTATTTTAGACCTATGTGGAAGATAATAACACTACCCACAAACACGTTCATTTTATTAATCTCAAAAGAATAAATGGGTACAAGATAAATAAGATCATAAAATATAAATTAAATATAGAAACAAAAGCTTTAAAAACTTATTTAAAACAAATAAAAAGAAGAGTGAGTAACTTATAAACCCGAATAGATTTAAATATTATATAGGGGTCATGGTCTCTTCTCAATCACTTGTATTGTTTTTTTGAGATCGAGGGGTTGTAGTTGGTCCCATGATTTGGTTTGAAGTATAAATACCTCACAATATTTTCTAGGTTCATCAAAAATATTCACTTCTTCATGAGGAAGTATCATCTTCACAAACTCCACCTAGAATGGTGCATTGAGGGCACACACTAGAAATGAAAAGCTAAGAACCAAAACTTCAGTAGCATTAAATCTAGATCCACAATTAGGGTTTCACCAGAGGATAAATAAAAGAAAAAATTGGTAGAGGAGAACCATAATGTTATGAATTTCAGAATCTGAACATACGATTGTCATTTATCCCCTGAAGTGTCATTACACCTCAAAAAAAGACATCCAACTAAAACATGCCACATATTGGGTTCCAAAAATCTAAGAAAAAGAAACCACTTAAATCCAAAATCATTTTAATGGTTGGTATTAATAGAGATACATAAAAATTGATGGATAGAAACAATTATTTAGTAGATTGTTGAGTCAACAGGTGCAGTCTAATGGATAGCACAAGAAGGTGGAACACAGTGGCCAAAATAATAGGCCCATACATAAATTTAGTATCCCGGATCATAGGTAAAACTTAGTTTGAAAAAATTAATCATCTAAAATAAATCCAATATTTTTTCATGAATGTATAATAAATGGAAGTATAATAAAACATGTAATTTCAATATGTAACACCTATTTTCACACTAATGAGTAATCATTTATGAGATAACCCAACATAGATAGATACTTCTAATTTGTGAGAAATAGATCATTATATTGAACCAAGTAATTCAATAGTTTAATGTTTCAAAAATTATTCCTAACATTGGAGAATGGGGCCTTGAATATTTTACGAAAAAAATAGAGTAGTATATAACATTAAAGAATGAGGCTTGGTAGTATTTTGATTGAAATTTAAATCATTGATAATTATATGAATAATCAATTGGATATGAAAATTGAATAATTGGAATTGAATGTAACTAATAATAAATCTTAAATCTTACACTTCATTCTCTAATATATTCTATTATATTATTTTTTGTTCATTTAAATAGTTGATTAGTTTTTAGAATGTTAGTTTTTATCATAGTGAAAAGATTATCTACCTAAACATTCTTTGAAGAATACATAATTGGATTTTGTACATATTTTCCATGTGGTATCGACCCTACTACCTCTGCTATAATATTTTTAGGTTTTTAAATTTTTTAATTTTACATTCCAAGACAATGTGTACCATTATGTTTCTGGATCTCTAGTGCATCGGCCAGTTCGAATATGTGTATATATTTTATTTTTTTCTCTATATATGTATTGATCATGTTTTTCATTTATTATTTTGATTTTCAATTATATATTTTATTTATATTCCTAATGCTAATAATTATTTTCATTGATATGTCACATTATGAATTCTTTCTTAGTTTATGTCATGTTTGTCTTGGTTTTTTACCAAATATCTACTTATTTATATGCATGGGAATCCAATATATGGATGGTTTTGGTCATATTATTGGTAGATTAAAATATTTTTATAATTATTATTATAAGGGTAAAATAATTCTCAAGTGTGTCCTCTTGATTCCCAGACACTAGTTTTCAGCTCATAAGGATCAGAAACACCCTTCGGTCATAGTGGCGGGTCGGGTCGAGTTGTTGGAGATGGTTCCCTAGAATAAATTTTTAAGTACTTTATGTTTACATGTATTCATTTTTTTGGATATTAATAAATTTTCTTATCACATCATGATTGTTTCTCCTCATGACATGGTATGTGATAATGTGATAAGAATATATATTGCATTGAAATTTTATAAAATTTCCCCACTATTTGAGAACATGTTGTTTCCATGATGGAATTTTTATGGCAGGATGATATTGTATGATGGGACAAAAATGATAAAGTATATTAGGGGTAATATTATCATAATATATTGATACACCTTCTCATGATGTTCTCTCTTAGTGATCTCTGAAAGGGGGGTTATGAGAATGGATCTCCTAGTAGTAAATCCACATTTTATGTGCCATTTGATGTTCTGATCTATGAATATGTGAAATTCCCCTTATAATTTAATATTATCATTAATTAATACTATAAGTCATGTAATTTGATGTATTGAATAAAATCATGGTGAAATATGTTCGTAAATAAGTATGATACATTGGGTTCATCATGGGTGATATTGGACTTTAGGCATCTCTGCATGTTGACACTGAGAAATATTCCTAGAGGTTCACACACTAAGTGTACTTGAAATCTCAGTTAAATTCAATATTGAATTTAAAATTTTAGAATAAATTTTATTCATAATTTTTAGTTTAATAATTATTTAGGATTGGATGATCATTAAGATTTAATCTCAATTTATTAGAAAGAATAAATGTGTTGAATAAATTTAATAAATTTTTTATTTTCAAGTTTTAGTGAATATAATATTTAGTATATTTATTAATTAATAATGCATTGATATTTATTTATTAAATATATAGTAATTATTCATGGTTCTACAAATTTTGAGGAGGATAAGAAGACTGAGTTTCATGATCTAATGGGAAATAATAAAAAAACATATTTATTTATTCTTAGGTGATTCACATGTTAATTGAGTAATAATTATATTATTAATATGACATATTGTTCACTAATAATTATGGAATTATAAAGGGACTTTTGTGCAAGTTTACAACCCTAAACCCACCATAATAAATCTCTAATTATATTATTTTCCAAAACACACTTGCTGTGCACAACAGATAAGGATAATATCTATTAATCCCTATAGAGAGTTCTAGATATCTAAAGTTAATTATATCCTCCACTTATCTCAAGACATCAAGATAAAATCAATAATTCTCTAACGTAGTTCTATAGTGATCATACATGAATGATTCAAATAGTCATGATTATCCTTGATAGCACTCAGTGATTCCGTGGTGACATTAATATATTTTGTTGCATTTCGAGATCACTTCTAGAGAGATTCTATAAAAATATCCTTAAACACAATGATGGTATGAAGATACTAAGACAAACATATCATCAATGAATAAATAATTACAAGTTTAGGTAAATCTAAATCTGCCAATAAATTATTTATAAATTACATGTGAAGATCATTCTCTTCTGGTTTTGGTGTTCAAGTTAAGTAATCTATAGATTTCATTGGTCATGATTCTATTCATTATATTCATGAACAATTATTAATAAATTTATACGAAAAATAAAAGTTGGTCATGTCATATAGTTCTTCTGCTGCACCTCAAACCTATAGGTTTTGGGAACAGCAAAAGCGCAGGATGGGCATGTACCCAACTTTACAAATTTTCATAATCGATGATTAATTTGGGATCAATATGAAGATTAATTCTAGTATCCATGGAATTGAATCAAAGATAAAAGAAAAATAATAGAACCCGAAACCGATAATAGAGGATCAATATATTTTGTTTATAATTAATTTAATTTAATTTTATAATTACCTCCAAGGTGATTCTTTCTTCGCTGATGCATCCAACCATGGGTCTAAGTTGCAGCTTCATTACGATGTATAATCCAAGGATAGGAATCCTCTAGTGGTGATCCACACATGCTCCACGTATCTCCAAACATCGATGAAGGAGTCTCTAGTTACTAGAATGAAAGATCCTTGCGCTTGTGATGTCCTCCTTTGATCCCCTTGAGAATTTCTTCCAAAGTGTTCTCCTTGATCTGGTGGAGGATATCTCTCGTACTTAATAGCATTCTTAGAGAGGAAGGAGTTCTCTAAGCTTCAGAGATTTTCTCCAAGGATGTTGTGTACACAACAATTGGTTAGTCGGTTGAATGAACCCTTGTATTATATAGAGAATAATAACATAAAGAGGAATTTAATTCACCAAGTAATAATAAATAATTAGCACAGGTTCTGTTACTTAATTTATTATTCCATGTGAAACCCCATGTCAAATAAAAATATAAATTCTAATATTTCCATGACATGTTCTTAACTTGCATGTTATATTTAAATTTTATTTAACCAAATAATATTTAATATTATTTCTCACTAGACCCATAACTTGGTCTGCCAATCCTCCTCGATATTTATCAGGCCTTGAATAATGACTATTTATTTATTAAATAAATATAACTCCATTATTCGATGATAAATAAATATTCCATCTGCAATATATTATCTCGAATAACTAGAGATGAAATAAATTTGATTAGGAATAATTGAATAATTATTAAACCACAAATGAGAATAATATTTATTAAACTTTTTAAATAAATAAATTATTTAAATGAGATAATGGCTACACTTAGTGTGTGGCCCTCTAGACCTCTTTCCCATTAGCATTAGGCGGGCTTGCCTAAAGTCCAAGATTGCTGTCAATCAATGGTTCAAGGTACCCAAGATAAATAATTTGATGTCGTAATGACATGTCCCCTCATACGAATTCTTACTATGTAATATAATCTCTTTGTCCTGATATCTCCAATCAAGCAGGTTTCATGCAAGTGCCATCAATCCATGTCTTAAATTTCTCATTATTTGACTTCATGGAATTGAAATTTCCTAGTGAACACCCTGACCATGGATTTAGTTAGGCTATATCATTTCCATCAAAGGTCTGGAGATATCTACTTATGTAGAAATGAAAAATCCTTTGTCTCATTATTCATTAATGCAATATTACTCGTGATGCACCAAACATATCATACCTTGATGTGAACATATGTCAACAAAGTTTTGTTAATACATCTAAGTGTGTGATTCATAATACCCATTAATAATAACATAAAAGTTTAAGGATCAATACACACATCCATAGATAGGAACATCCAATTACACTTATGAATGTGGATTTCCTACCAGCAGGTCTTGTTCTCATAATATCCTCCTGGATATTACCAAGGGAGCACACCATGAGAAGGTGCCTCAAAGTTTGATGAGTCCCCACCCCTTATAACCTATATCATTTTTGTATCTTCAAATGATATCATCCGATCATAGAACATATATTCAAGAATATTGGCATGGCACTTCCGAGTTCTCATCATAGTATGGATTCACTGTGACCTTTTAGTGTGATAGCTATTCTTAGTACATTATCGCATACTATGTCACATAGAAAAATAATCATGATGTGATAAGGAGTTTATAAATATTCATCCAATTAATAAAGGTTTATCATAAAGTACAACGAAGTTGGTTTCTAGGTAACCAACTCCAACAGACTCCCACTTTCACTAGAGACAACTTCTAACAACCTTCAGTTCTCTAGCTCTCGCATGATATTCATGCTTCTTCTAAGATAGGTCATTAGTCAAGGGGTATACCATGTTCTCTTCCATGGAAACTTTGCTCACTGCAAATTCACCCCTTTGATAGAAATCCCTCAAAAGGTGATACTTTCGGAGTATGTTAATTTTTCATTTATGTGACCTTGGATCTTTTTCAAGATGCACTATTGCGGTATTATCACAATACAATGTAATGGGATATTTATTGATAGGAACCACATCAAGATCCTGGACAAACTTCCCATTCCAGATGGATTCCTTGGATGCATCATAAGCTGTTATATATTTAGACTCCACTATAAAATTAGCAACAATTATCTATTTTAAACTCTTCCAGATCACAACTCATCTGCTGAGACAGAAAATATATCCTGATTGCGACTTCAAATCATTCTAATCTCTCTGAAAACCAACATCAGCATACCCTCTGATGAAAAGCTCCTCATCTCCTCCATTCACTAGGAACATATCCATAGTTCTTCTCAGATACTTAATGATGTTCTTGACATTAGTCCACTATTTTTCTCCTAGATCTACTTAATATCTTCCTACCATGCTTAGTGCATAGGAAAAATCAATACTGATACATAACATGGCATACATGATAGATCCTATCGTTGAGTAATATGGAATCTTACTCATCCTATCTTTTTCATGTTGTGTATGGGGACACATTTTCTTAGAAAGATGTATATCATGTGACACTGGAACCAATCCCCTCTTTGATTGTTCCATGCTAAATCTTTTTAGTATATGGTAAATTTATGTACTTTAACTTAGTCCAAGTAGCCTCTTGGATCTATCATGAATTATCTTGATCCCTAGAATGTAGGATACTTATCCTTTGTCCTTAATGGAGAATCACTTGTTCAATAAATCCTTGACTGATTTCAAGAATAGTATGTCGTTTCCAATAAGAAATATGTCATCAACATACACTACTAGGATAATTACCACATTCCCATTAAACTACTTATAAACACATGTCTCACATTCATTTTTAATGAAACCAAATTCTCTTATGGCTTCATCGAACCGAATGATCCATGAATTGGATGTTTGCATTAATCCATAAATGGATCTTTGCAACTTGCATACCCTTTTAGTATTACCTAGTGTCATAAACCCTTATGGTTGTTTCATATAGAAATATTCCTAAAGGTTCCCATTAAGAAATTCAGTTTTGAAATCCATATTCCAAATCTCATAGTCATGGAAAGTTATTATTTCAAGTATGATTCTTATATATTTAAACATGAAAACAAGTGAAAATTTTTCATCATAATCAATTTCTTGACATTGTTTAAAACCCTTAGCCACTAGACTTTCTTTATAGGTACTAACTTAACCTTCCATGTCTAGTTTCTTCTTTAATACCCATTTACACCCAATTGGATTTACATCAACTGGTGCATCGACCAGAACCCAGACTTAATTCTGATATGTGAAATCTATCTCAGAATTCATAGCTTCTATCCACCTTTCATCTTCTAAGATTTCTACTACTTCCTTGAAGGAGATAGGTTCATAATTGTCTAAAAATAATGGGTCACCATCCTTAGTGATAAGGAAACCATATCTCTCTAGTTCCCTTACCACTCTTGTACTCCTACGTTGTACATGTGTTTCTAAAACTACCTCTTCCAAGGGGACTTGAGGAAATTGTTCCTGTACCAACTCCTATGCATCTTGAGAATCAAATTCATCGAATTCAATCTTTATCCCACTATCATTTTTGAGGATTTGATCCCTCTCAAGAAATAAATTCTATTTAGAAATAATCATTTTCTTATCTAAGGGGTTCTATAGGTAGTATCCCTCTGTTTCATTGGGATGCCCTATAAATATACACTTCGTGCCCCAGGGTGATAGTATATTTCCTATGAAAGCCTTAACAAACACCTTGCATCCCCATACATGTGTATGAGACAAATTTTGTTTCTTTCAACTTTATAGCTCGAAGGTAATCTCATTTTCCTTCTTAGTTACTACTTGGTTTAATGTGTATGTCTTAGTTTGCAATGCATATCCCCAAAATGATAATGGAAGATTTGTATGACTCGTCATAAACCTTACCATGTCCAATAAGGTATGATTCCTCCTTTCACTAATATCATTCCACTATGGTATATAAGGTGGAGTGAGTTGAGATATAATCCCATAAAAGGTTGATGAAATCTTGGTTAAGATATTCTCCACCTCGATCTGATCGAAGCTTAGTTATCTTCTTACCAATCTAATTCTCTACTTTATTCTTGAACTACTTTAATTTCTTAAAGGACTCGAACTTATACCTCATTAAGTAGAAATATCCATATCTACTCAAGTCATCAATAAAAGTAATGAAGTAAGAATATCTACCTCTATATTCTACTAGAAATGGTACACACACATCAGTTTGTACCAATCCTAGAAGATATGTGGCCCTTTTACCCTATTCTTCAAATGGTGGTTTGGTCATTTTACCTTATAAACAAGCATGAAATCTATCAAGTGGTTTTATCTCGAAAGATTCAAAATAACCATCTTGACAAATCTTTGTCAGACACTTCTCATTTACATGACCAAGGTGGTGATGCCACAACTAGGTGTTGTATGATTCATGTGAACTTGGTTCGTTATCAATTTCCAACACTTGGTTCTCATAATTTTATATAGAAAAACCATTATTTAAATGTTCCATACCATAACATATGTTGTCCTTATAAAATTCACAACATTTATTTTTTAACTTGAAAATAAATCCATCTATATCTAAACTTGATACCGAAATTATGTTCTTGGTAACACTAGGTACATAATAACATCCATGTAAAACCAAAATAATTCTCATCAGCAATGTGATGTGGTAGTCACCAATGAAAGAGAAGCCAACCTCACACCATTGGCATCTCATAGATCCACCTCTCCTTTAGAAATTTTCTGAAATCTACTTGGTTATTTTATTTGAATACGGATGTGAGAACCACAATCTATATCTAATACCCAATGTGAAAAAATGAAAAGATTACACTTGATAACGAATGCACCTTTGGTTTTCCCTTGTCTATGGGTGTAGTTTTTCTTCCAGTGGCCTGACTTGCAACATGCAAAGCATACATTCTCCTTTTCCTTACCCTACCTCTAGATCTTCTTCTTCTTGGTCTAATGGTGCTCAAAGGCTTTAGATTGTTTATAAATATTATGATGCTTTTCTTGTTCTTCCTCCTCCTATTCACAATAAGGACTATGGTTTTTTCACACCACATTTCCTTATCAACTTGGTGAATCAGGGTAAGAAGATCTGATAGATTCTTCTCATTATTTATCATATTTTAATTCAAAATAAAACTAGATAAGTTCTTATGAAATGATGATAGTACGAGATATGTATGCAACTCTTCTGGGAATGTAATCCCTAGGATGTCCAAATGCTCAATGTAGCCAATAATCATGACTACATGTGGTCTAGCTGGAACAGACTCTCCAAGATTAGTAGTGAAAAAAGATTTGGAGATCTCATACCTCTCTTGTATCACCTTCTCTTGATAGAGTTCCTGAAGGTGATACATCATTCTATAATCATTTATTTCCTCATGTTCATTCAATATCTCATTGGTAATAGATGATAACATGAGGCACTGAACATCTGTATCATCATTCAGATGTTTCTCATACATAGAGAGTTCCTCATCACTCACCTCATTTCTATGCATAACTGGTAACATCTCTTCTAGTATATAAAGTTTAATCTCATGGAGAAGGATAACCCGAAAGCGACTTTACTGCTCTTTGAAATTAGTGCTAGTGAGAAGGTTTTCCTTCTAGAGTGTGAATCACAATGATATGTTTGATGTCATTGTGATTTTTTTTCTACAATTTAAGATGAGAAAACTTTTAGTACTTTATCTTGATAAATATAGATAAATTTATTGTTTAATATTTATTAGTATCCCACTATTTTGTCGAAACCCAATAGCCCTCACCATTGGCTTCAAAATATCCTTTTTCTTGGACATTCTAGAGGCATGTATCCATATTTTCCTTCGCATTACCGCAAATAGGGTTGTTTAAGAAAATTTAAAGTTTTTAGGTTGGCATTCCAAATGCCAAATGCATTAGCTCACGTCTCCTTGATCTGTTGAGTGGACTCCCCAATCCTAAAACCCTTAATTTTGGATTTCCTCAACCTTTTCCTATCAGTTACACCAAGTCCTACTAGGGAAGTCAACCCTTGATGTAAACTAAGTTAATTCAACCCAAAACCTCATATTAGAATTCCCTGATAATTTAAAGCACCCCAACTAGGGTTGGTTAAGCACTTTGAACTATGTTTCGATTCTAACTGAAGTAATGGAAGGCTATACTGACTTAATATTTAATAGAGGGATTTTATCCTTTATGTGTAAATTTTCCACTTATTATCTTTTCACATGATTGTTAATGTTAAGTGGGATATACTTAAGTGATTAACCATTTATAGATAATATTTACACATTATATATTTTTATTTTAGTTCCATCTTGTATTCTTGTTAGTTCATTAATTATGTGATCATGTCAAAAATCTATAATGAATAACTATAAAACTGACAGAAGTAAAATAAAGAGTATGATCATCACCTTTATTATTGGTTACTTTATCTAGTGGTTGATAAACTAACCCTGACCTAGGGGAGAAACACCTTGAACCATTTAAGGTTCATGTTTATAGATTTCCACCTATCTACCTTTGTATCTCCTTGGATTGGTTTCACCTCGGATCATAACTTGAACTGACTCCAGTAGCTAGGGAGCTTCATCCATTACATATGCTTTTAACTCACATGTAGGTGAGGTGTAAAAGGGGGTTTACATAAAAGAAACCTTGGGCATGCAGGCCTATATATTAATGAGGAGAAGGCACGCATGCCAACAATTTTAATTTAATAAATAAATTAAAAGGGAACCAATCACATACAAAGGTCTGGTCAAGATCATGATCATATATATACATGCATGGAATTATGTATTTAATAAAACTAGAATTAAATTATTTAATCATTATTATTAAGATAAATTACTCTCAAATTGATTAATCATTATCTTTAATTAATCAATCCTTTTTATCTTGATCCTTTTCTGAATTTCCTTGAGATTATCATCCATAACCTTGTACATAACTTGTACCTTGGAGGAAACCTGGTGAATACCCATCCAAAACTACCTAGTATGTATTTTTACTTGTATACACTTTATTCTTTATGACATGTAGCATGCACACAAAATTATAATTGTAATACAACTCATACATGATGTACATATTTTTGAACATTACACAAATGTTAATTAAACATATATATATATCAAACACATATCACATGTTGTGTCCCATATTTACACCCACATGAAGGTACATGTCTCAAGGGTTACATAATATAATAATAAAATTTTAAATCTACGTAATCAGGAAACAGTACACAGTGTGTAGATCCGACTACATGGTGTGTACCCTCCTCACCATCCATCCAAAGTAAATTCTTGGGGAAATGGTGTGTGAGGTGTAATTCAGAAATATTTGGAGTACACATCATGTACAGTGGGACACACGCTATGTAGACTCTGCATTACATAGTCACTAGTTGGGAAAGTCATGTATGGGATACATGACTTGACCCTGACCTGAAGGGACTACACATCATGTCCAGTGGGTCGCAAGGCGTGTAGTCCAGCTGACTGTGCGCCATTATATCTTAGTCAACATGTGGTGAAATAATTAACTACATTGTGTGTCATTAATGAACATGTCTTGAGTAATTATTAAATTAGTCCTAATACATTAAACACAAATACATGATGGCTATATCCAACTACATTGCGTGTGTTCTTGTGTTATCTGGACAGAACCGTTATCACCTCCTGATGAGATCCTTAATTTAATTTTAATCATAAAATTATTTGTTTTTGTTAGATCTGTGAGAAATTATAAGGGAGTAATAGATCATGAAATTCAGATTACAAGAATGATTAAACATGAATTGAAAAACTAAATTATGAAAGCATAAATCATCAACAAATTATTTAAATAATTATAAACGAAAATATGATTGTCTTTGATAAGACTTATAGGTTTTAGGTGTAGTGGAAGCACAGGATAGGCATGTATCCAACTTTGAAAATTTTTATAATCGATGATTAATCTGGGATCAATATGATGATGAATTCCAGTATCCACAAAATTAAATAAAATATAAAAGAAAACGAAGAGAACCTAGAACTGAGAAGAGAGGATCAACATTTTTTGTTTATAATTAATTTAATTAAATTATAGAATTACCTCCAAGGTGATTCTTTCTTCACTGATCCATCAGACCAGGGGTCTGAGGTGCAGATTTGTTTTGATGTAGAACCCAAGGATAGGAATCCTCTATCGGTGATCCACACATGGTCCACGTATATCTGGAGGTCGCTGAAGGAGTCTCTAGGTGCTAGCGTGGAAGATCCTTTCACTTGTGATGTTTTTCTTCGATCGCCTTGAGAATCTCTTCCAAACCGTTCTCCTTGATCTGATGGAGGAGGATCTCTCTCGTACTTGAGATCGTTCTTGGAGAGGGAGGAATTCTCTAGGCTCAAGAGCTTTTCTCTTTGGATACTGTGTAGACAATGATTGTTTATCCAGTCAAATGACCCCTTGGCTTATATAGAGAATAATAACATAACAGGGAATTGAATTCACCAGGTAATAATAAATAATTAGCATAGGTGTCATTACATAATTTATTATTCCATGTGAAACCCCATGTCAAATAATAACAGCAATGCTATTATTTCTATGACATGTTCTTAACTTTCACGTTATATTTAACTATTATTTAACAAAATAATATTTAATATTATTACTCATTGGACCCATAACTTGGTCCGCCAATCCTCCTAAATATTTACCGAGCCTTGAATAGTGACTATTTATTTATTAAATAAATATAAATGAATTATTCTCTAATAAATAAATATTTTTCCCGCAATATATTCTCTTGAATAACTAGCGATGAAATAATTGTGATCAGGCATACTGGAATAATTATTAAACCACGACCAAGAATAATATTTATTCAACTTTTTAAATAAATAAATTATTTAATTGAGATATTGTTTACACATAGTGTGTGACCCTCTAGGCTTCTTTCTCATTGTCATTAGGCAGGCTTGCCTAATGTCCAAGATTACTGTCTAGAAACGGGTCAAGGCACCCAACAGAAAGAAGTTGATGTCGCAATGACATGTCACCTCATATGAACGCTTACCCTCTAATATAATCCTTTTGACCTAATATCTCCAATCAAGCAGGTTGCATGCAAGTTTCATCTACCCATGTCCTCAACTTCTCATTCTTTAACTTCCCAAAATTGAACTTCCTAGTGAACACCATGGCCACTGATTTATTTAGGCTATATCATTTCCATAAAAGGTCCTGATATATATACTTATGTATAAGTGAAAAATCTTTTCTCGCATTATTCATTAATGGAGTATAACCCATGATGCACCCAACATATCCTACCTCACCGCGAACATCTATCATCATGGTTTTTTCAATAAATCTAAGTTCGTGAGTCATAATACCCATTAATAATAATCTTAAATTATAAGGACCAATACACTTGTCCAAAGATTGGAAAATCCAATGACACTTATGAATGTGGATTTCCTACTGGCGGGTAATATCCTCCTGGATATTACCAATTGAGAAAACCATGAGACGGTGCCTCAAATATTCATGGCTCCCCACCCCCGATATCCTATATCATTTGTGTCCCTTCAAATGATATCATTTGGACATAGAACATATATTTCATAATAGTGTCATGGAACTTCTAAGTTCTCATCATAGTAGGGATCTGCTATGACCTTTTAGTGATACAGCTATTCTTAGGACATTATCACATAATATGTTAGGTACAAGAACAATCATGATGTGATATAGAGTTTATTAATATCCATCCAGCGAATACAGGTTTATCATAAAGTATAAATAAGTTTGTTTATAGGGCACCAACTTCAATAGACTCCCACTTTCACTAGAGAAAACTACTAACAACCTTCAGTCTACTAGATCTCACATGATATTCAAGCTTCTGCAAAGATCGACCTTTAGTCAAGGGGTCTTCCACGTTCTCTTACATAACCACTTTTCTCACTGTAACTTCACCCTTTTATAGAAATATATCAAGAGTTGATACTTTTAGAGTATGTCATTTTTTTGTTGATGTGACATTGGCTCTTTTTCAAGAGCCACCACTATAGTATTATCACAATACAATGTAATGGGATCTTTACTACTAGGCACCAAATCAAGCTGTTGGACAAATTTTTGATTCCAGATAGCTTCCTTGGCTACCTCATAAGCCTCTATATATTGGGACTCCTCTATAGAATCAGTGAAAACTAGATTCTTTGAACTCTTCCAGCTCACAACTCCTCTGTTGAGATAGAAAATATATCCTGATTGTGACTTCAGATAATTCTGATCTGTCTAAAAACCAGCATCAGCATACCCTCTGATGACAAGCTCCTCGTCTTCTGCATATTCTAGGAACATATCCTTAATTCTTCTCAGATACTTAAGGATATTATTGACATTAGTCCAATGTTGTTCTCCTAGATCTTCTTGATATCCACCTACCCTGTTTAGTGCATAGGCATCATCAAGTATGCTACATAACATGGCATGTATGATAGATCCTATCGCTGAAGCATATGGAATTTTACTCATCCTATATTTCTCATGTTGTGTATGGGACACATTTTCCTGGAAAGATGTATACCATGTGACACTAGAACCAATCACCTCTTGGATTGTTCCATACTAAATCACTTTAGTATTTGGTCAATGTATATACTTTGACTTAGTCCAAGAAGCCTCTTGTATCTGTAACGAATGATCTTGAACTCTAAAATGTATGTTTCTTCGCCTAAGTCCTTTATGGAGAAGCACTTGTTCAACCAATCCTTGACTAACTACAATATTGGTATGTCATTTCCAATAAGCAATATGTCATCAACATACACTATTAGGATAATAATTGAATTCCCATTAAGCCGCTTGTAAACACATGGCTCACATTCATTCTTCATGAAACCAAATTCTCTTATGGCTTCATCGAAGAAAATGTTCCATGACCTGAGTGCTTGATGTAATCCATAAATGGATATTTGTAGCTTGAATACCCTTTTAGAATTACCTGGTGTCATAAACCTTTTTTGTTGTGTCATATAGACATCTTTCTGAAGGTTTTCATTAAGGAATGCAATTTTGACATCCATATTCCAAATCTCATTGTCATGGAAATCTATTATCACAAGTATCATTCTTATGGATTTAATCATGGAAACCAATATGAAAGCTCCTTTATTAGAGATATTGTGAAAAAGAGATTGTATTACATAGTAAGTATTTGTAGGAGGTTTTATGTTGTTACGATGTAAATTTATTTCTCTATGAGTTCCTTGGAGTGTTATTAGAGTATAGCCTAAGACTTTAGGCATCTATGCATGTTGAAACTAAGAAAGATTCCTAAAGGATCAAACACTAAGTTTATTTAGAAACTTATTTAAATTTAATATTTAATTTCAAAATTTATAATAAATATTATTCATACTTTGTAGTTTAATAATTATTCAGTATTGGTTGATCATTGAGATTTAATCTCAATTTAAAAGAAAGAAGAAGTGTTTCAAATATATATAATAAATATTTATTTTCATGTTTTGGTAAATATTATATTCAGTATATTTATCAATGAATAGTGCAATGATATTTATTTATTAAATATATAGTCATCATTCATGGTTATACAAATGTTGAGGAGGATAAGATGAATGAGTTTCATGATCTAATGCAAAATAATAATAATAATATTTATTTTTTTCTTAGATGATTCACATGTTAAGTGAATAATATTATTATTATTATTAAGACATGGTTTTCACTAAGAATTATGGAATTATAAATGGACTTGTGTTCAATTTTACAACCAAAAACCCACAATAATAAATATATAATTATATCATTCTCCAAAACACACTTGATGTGCACAACTGATAGAGAGAAGCTCTCTCAATACCTATAGAGAGTTATAGATATATAAAGTGAATTCTCTCCCCCGCTTATCTCGTGACATCAATAGAAAATCAATAATTTTCTAACATATTTCTACAGTGATCATGTTGGATCGAATATATAGATATGTATGTCTATTAGATGGAACAATAGAAGAGGGGGGTGAATTGTAGGTTTAAAAACCATTGAGTTTTAGCAACTAAGAGATTAGTTTAAATGATATTAAACTAATACAAATACAAACACCCACAATTGTATTGACTATAAAAAAATAAAGATGTATTGTAATACTAATGTAATGTAAAACAATTGTATTCAAGATGAACACATTAATCAAAGTAATAAAAAGATGAATGATTCTACCTTAAAGCGTATAGAATAAATCAATACAAAATGTAATAGAATGATTGTAATTGAAACAATTACATTTGAATATGTAAAGAAGAAAGGAAACAATACAAATTCCTTTCTAATACAAGTAACAGTGGAAATGTAAAAGTATTATAATTCTTTTAACCCAAAGAGAAGGGTTATCCTTTCACCTAGGATAAAAGGTCTGTACCAACACCTTGGTGAGCCCTCGATATGATGATCGGCACGTCTGTCTGCCTATCCCCGGCAGCCCTTGATACGATGATTGGCACGTCTGTCTGCCTATCCCCAGCAGCCCTTGATTTTATAGGTAATCGGCACCTCTGTCTTTCAATCACTTGAAAGCCCTCGATACGATGATCGGACGAACAAGGCAGATGAGAGAAGTCACAGTGTCTCTCTCTAGAATCTTGGTAGTTCACGAAGTCTCTTCATTCATTTCTTCATACCCTCAGCTTCAAATGACCTCCTATTTATAGGCCTCGGGTTCCAACGGTCATATTGCCTCCAACGGTCATATTGAAACAGAAAGTATGACATCATTTTGATTAGTTTGTAACTAACTCAACGACATTGTTTTTGTTAGTACATAAGATATATAGAAATGACAAACATGGGTACGATTCAAATGTAATAAGTGTTTTTGACTAAGTATTGAAACAAGCATGTAATAAAAGTTATGAGTAACAGAGTCAATACAATTTACATATTCAGTATGATCAGCATTGTACGATTGTCATGGTAAGTATGATTAGTATTGTACGATACGATATGGTCAGCACGATCAGCATGATCAGTACGATCAGCATGATCAGTACGATCAGGATGATCAGTACGATCAGCATGATCAGTACAATCAGCATGGTCAGTACGATCAGTTCGATCAGTATTGTACGATACGATATGGTCAGTACGATCATCATTGTACGATACGATAAACATGATAGAAGACAATTGTAATTTCCAATATAATAGAATACATTTGTGATTTCCAAAACATGATATATAAGTCAAAAGAGGACTTTTGACTCAATAGATCATTCATGAATGACACAAATAGTCATGATCATCCTTGATGGCACTCGGTGATTATGTAGTGAAATTCATAGATTTTGTTGCATTTTTTTGATCACTACTATAGTATTATACACATGGATCCTTCAAAACAGTGATGGTATGAAGAGACTAAGTCAATCATATCTTAAATGAAGAATGAATTACAAGTTTAGGAAACTCTAAATCTTCCAATAAATTAATTATATAATACATGTGAAGATCCACCTCTTCTGGTTTGGGTGTTCAAGTTAAGTAATCTGTGGATTTCATTGATCATGATTCCATTCATTATATTCATGAAAATTTATTAATTAATTTATACAAAAAATACAAGTTGGTCATGTCATATAGATGCTTCTCGTACACCTGTAACCTACAATTGGTATTAGAGTGGTGAATTAGTTAATTTATAATTATTTATTAATAATTGATTGAATGAAATGTGTTTTCAACTTTACTTACTTCATATCTATTCCTTATTAAAATAAAAAAAGTTGTTTTCTATTCCCTTGCTTCATTCTCTCTCACATAACCAATAAACAGGTTAAGATAAGATGAAGAAACATCTAAAACGACATCTAGATAAGACAAAGATTATATCTGGATAACACAAGTGTATAAAGTGTGTTCCCTTTATCAACACAATGTGTACCCATGTATATTTCATGTATCTTGTGATAATATCAATTCATACCAATGTAATTAGATCAATGATCTAATAAAATAGGATAAGAGAATATATCCGAATAGGCTGGAATGCAGTTTGAAGAACCACATTTCATGTAACCGTTGTACACAACATGTAGTCTATGTGTATTCATAATGGAGAACATGGGGGTCTAAGTGTGTCATGTATCTACTACAAGACATTAGGACTAACACATAGTGAAACTCAGAGTTTACATATTATGTGAGTATCCTACATATCATATACCTTGTACACATCCATGGCTGATAACACACCTAATCCCTAGGTATATATTGTGGACATTGGAAGAAGATATTTCACATTGTATAACCAAGTACATGTTGTATTGTCTTCTGTATATAGTGTGTTTAATTTAATCTAGAGAGAATATTTAGTTTTATAACCAAATCTATTCAAATGTGTTTCTTGTTTCATTTATTTAACAATACACTTCATGTCATAGGTTTGTTAATTATATATCAAATTAATCTTCATGTTAAATTCTTAAACTATAAGTTTCATATGATCTTTGCTTATAGTGCACTCCACATGCATCAAAATAATCACATGTAATGTAATTCATATGTTTTTTGTGTGTCATTTTTTTTATATTACACTCCATGTAATTACTTATCATGAATGTAAGATGGATTCCAAGGGAATGCACAAGCACACGGATTTTTCTAGGTAGTTTAGGTGAGTACACTTCATTTCCTCCAATTACACTTGTTTACTCTATTAATTTTAAATAAAGTTAATTTATTTAATTTGATTAAAATTATAAATGATGGAATTTTAAGGATATTTGGATGGTATTTAGATTAATTGAATTAATTTGTAGCACTTTATCTTAATTAAAGAACATGTTGAATTAATTGATTGATAAATTTCAAATTTATATTTGTTTCATGTTATGTGGATGATCACGAGATTAGACCAGGACTATGTATGTTATTATTTTTCATTTAATTTTTTGTTTTAATATTGATCCCCACAACTACATGTGAGTAAAATCTTATATATGGATGGATCTACCATGCGAGAGAAGGTAGTGTGAGCCCCAGAGCTGAGGAAAAACCAATCAAGGTGATACATAGGATTCGAGGTGGAATGTTGCAACATGAATAAAGATATTATTCAATTTTATTTCCCATATGGTAGAGGGTTAGTTTATAATCCACTAGATAAACTAACCATTAGATAATCTCATGTTCATGCCACTTATATTTTTTTTGTCAGTTTTATGGTTGATTATTTATGTGTAATGACTCTGGTTTCTATAGTTTGATCCTTTGAATATTCCTGCATATATCACTGGCTTTTTCCTTAGAGTTGTAATTATGTTTGGGTGTCTTAGGACCCTATATTAATATATTAAAAATATTAATATATATTAAATAACACACACATATTTTCAGAATAAATGGTTTTACCGTTGATCGGGACCTTAGTTGGGAAATATAGAACCACAGTTGTTTTCAGAATGCAGGGTTTACCTTAGTCATGACCTAAATTTGGTCGGTATTAGGAATTTTATTAAGGGAATCCATTGGTGGGTAATTTAAGTAAATAAAACAATTTATTTATTGTATTTATTTAATGGTTAAACCTAATTACCTATCTATATATATGTTGTTATGATAAATATCTCAGGTTTTCCACATAACCCTAGGAGATTAGAGAGGAGGAAAAGGATAGATATATTTGAATTAATGATGTAGGAACATGTATTGATGATAACAATATAGGATAATTGTGAGAGGAATGACAAACATGGTTGGATCTTGATCTAATCTTATAGAAAGCACATTCGTCACCAACGATCAATCCATTCTTGAGGTAGGGATTGTGATTGTATTGGATTTCCACCTTTTGATTTAATTATTAAACATGAATTTCAAATATACTTGTTTTGATGAAACTTTAGGTTCTTTTCATGATCTCGGTTTTGATTGGAATTCTTGAAAATGTTTATTTTTATTTTTTGTGCCTAAAATTCACACACTTGGTTTCAAAAATTTGTGTTTTTTGGATGAAATCGCATTATAAAACAATGATATTACCATGTTACTGTTCTTTTTTCACCAATATTATTTGAATTATTTATCATTTTCCTATGTATACGGTGATTTGGAATTTCTTTGATAGATTTGAGTCTGATCAAAACCCAAGATTCATGAATTATTCATAGACGACAGTGGAATTAGTGTTTTGTGGATGGATCAAAACATGTTGTGGGATGTGGGTGATGGATTCATGGATCAGAATACCCAAAAGCAACAAGAGTTTCATTGGATAACATATGAGAGATCAGAGACCAAAGCTTTAAATTGATGATCAGAGGTTCCCCCTTTATTTTTTGGCAGATTCGGGTGGGTCAAAAGGTGAGGAAGAAACCAAAATCATGAATATGGAGTTCGCATAAAGACAGGCTTTACTTTTTATGTAACCCATAACTACATGTCATGTATCGTATAGTGACACATGTTGTAACACCCCAAGGTTTTTATGAAATATTTCTCTTTAAATAATTTTATTTCTTTAATAGCATACATTGCACACAATAGCGAGTTTAGACAAAATGAGTAACATTATTAAAATATTATGTGTCTATTATCACCTAGATGTTAGATTAACAGGTGTGAATAATAAAAACTATATTATGAAAAATATAAGTTCTAAATATTTATAAAATGGATTTATTATTTATCAAATGATTGAATTAAAAAAAAATTGAAAATAAAAGTTAAGTTTTTCTAAAAAAATTGTTTTTATGCACGCAATGTATTTTTATATTAATAAATTAAACTAATCAATATTTGTGAATGATTCTAAATAAATTAATATATTATTTAATTGATAAATTTTTTAAAAAATTCAACAAATATTTTTCAGGGAATAAGATAAGAATAAATTCAGTATTATGCTTAAGATGATTTTTTTCTAAAAAACAGTTTTTGTCGCATTTGTGACCTTTAAATTTAATTTATGAAATTTATTGGTATTTAATTAGATTAAATGAATTTCGAATTTATAATCATGAAGTTTAAATTTTTTAAATGAATTCCGGGTTCGATTCCTCACAAAGGCAACGCGCACCATTTGTCAGCGAACCTCTCGTCCCCTCGACTCCGTGGGAACTGGCCCAAGCCCAAGGGTTGGCCACCTTGGGCCTAGCTGGGGGCGTGCGGCGCGTAGGTGGGCAGGCCAGCCCTATACCTCGTTACCCATACAACACGTTTTCCCGCGGGGGCTGGGTGAGTTGGTTCAAGGCGGTGGCGACCCTTCGCTGAGGTTCCGGGTTCGAGTCCTCACAAAGGCAACGCGCACCATTTGTCAGTGAACCTCTCGTCCCCTCGACTCCGTGGGAACTGGCCCAAGCCCAAGGGTTGGCCACCTTGGGCCTAGCTAGGGGCGTACGGCGCGCAGGTGGGCAGGCCAGCCCTATACCTCGTTACCCATACAACACGTTTAGCCCGCGGGGGCTGGGTGAGTTGGTTCAAGGCGGTGGCGACCCGTCGCTGAGGTTCCGGATTCGAGTCCTCACAAAGGCAACGCGCACCATTTGTCAGCGAACCTCTCGTCCCCTCGACTCCGTGGAAACTGGCCCAAGCCCAAGGGTTTCCCACCTTGGGCCTAGCTGGGGGCGTGCGGCGCGCAGGTGGGCAGGCCAGCCCTATACCTCGTTACCCATACAACACGCGCCCGCGGGGGCTGGGTGAGTTGGTTCAAGGCGGTGGCGACTCGTCGCTGAGGTTCCGGGTTCGAGTCCTCACAAAGGCAACGCGCAACATTTGTCAGCGAACCTCTCGTCCCCTCGACTCCGTGGGAACTGGCCCAAGCCCAAGGGTTGGCCACCTTGGGCCTTGCTGGGGGCGTGCGGCGCGCAGGTGGGCAGGTCAGCCCTATACCTCGTTACCCATACAACACGTTTAGGCCCGCGAGGGCTGGGTGAGTTGGTTCAAGGCGGTGGCGACCCGTCGCTGAGGATCCGGGTTCGAGTCCTCACAAAGGAAACGCGCACCATTTGTCAGCGAACCTCTCGTCCCCTCGACTCCATGGGAACTGGCCCAAGCCCAAGGGTTGGCCACCTTGGGCCTAGCTGGGGGCGTGCGGTGCGCAGGTGGGCAGGCCAGCCCTATACCTCGTTACCCATACAACACGCTTGCCCGCGGGGGCTGGGTGAGTTGGTTCAAGGCGGTGGCGACCCGTCGCTGAGGTTTCGGGTTCGAGTCCTCACAAAGGCAACGCGCACCATTTGTCAGCGAACCTCTCGTCCCCTCGACTCCGTGGGAACTGGCCCAAGCCCAAGGGTTGGCCACCTTGGGCCTAGCTGGGGGTGTGCGGCGCGCAGGTGGGCAGGCCAGCCCTATACCTCATTACCCATACAACACGTTAAGGCTCGCGGGGGCTGGGTGAGTTGGTTCAAGGCGGTGGCGACCCGTCGCTGAGGTTCCGGGTTCGAGTCCTCACAAAGGCAACGCGCACCATTTGTCAGCGAACCTCTCGTCCCCTCGACTCCGTGGGAACTGGCCCAAGCCCAAGGGTTGGCCACCTTGGGCCTAGCTGGGGGCGTGCGGCGCGCAGGTGGGCAGGCTAGCCCTATACCTCGTTACCCATACAACACGTTTGCCCGCGGGGGCTAGGTGAGTTGGTTCAAGGCGGTGGCGACCCGTCGCTGAGGTTCCGGGTTCGAGTCCTCACAAAGGCAATGCGCACCATTTGTCAGCAAACCTCTCGTCCCCTCGACTCCATGGGAACTGGCCCAAGCCCAAGGGTTGGCCACCTTGGGCCTAGCTGGGGGCGTGCGGCGCGCAGGTGGGCAGGCCAGACCTATACCTCGTTACCCATACAACACGTTTTGCCCGCGGGGGCTGGGTGAGTTGGTTCAAGGCGGTGGCGACCCGTCGCTGAGGTTCCGGGTTCGAGTCCTCACAAAGGCAACGCGCACCATTTGTCAGCGAACCTCTCATCCCCTCGACTCCATGGGAACTGGCCCAAGCCCAAGGGTTGGCCACCTTGGGCCTAGCTGGGGGCGTGCGGCGCACAGGTGGGCAGGCCAGCCCTATACCTCGTTACCCATACAACACGTTTATGTTGAAAACATAATTTCAGACTTGGTCGACAACGCTCCCGAAGAAGCTCGATGAAGGAACCCTAGTTCATGCTTGATGAAGAATTTCCCCCCCTTCCTGGCGGTGGGAAGGGGGTGGATGTTTCGAACTTCTCACCGCGGAAGCCCCGAATTCCATTTGTTCCTTTCTCCAACACTAATTTCCTCCCGGATTTCCCCATGATTTCTTTAAGCCCGAAGGTTCCTGCACTTCATTTCAGTAATCCCCAGCTTCCGCTTACAGTTTCGGAGTTCTCTGAGGCATCGAGTCACCTTGGTCTAACTCTGGTGGCTCGTTTCATCCATCGAAGACCATTTGTTGATGAGTTCGACAGATTTGTGTTTGGAAAATGGGATCTGAATGATCGTGCAATCGTTGGCCTCTTGGATAGTCGTCACTTCATGATTCGCTTTGCCTCGGAGGAATACTTGGTTTGCGCATGGTCCAGTGCTCCCAGACGATGCAACGGTTGCAGATTCTTCCTCTTTCGGTGGACATTTGATCTCTGTATGAACCGTGATCCATCCAACGTCCCGATTTGGGTAAGCCTTCCGCATCTTCCTTTACCTTTCCAAAATCCTGCAGTTATACGTATGATTGGGAATATGATAGGACGATTTTTGTGTACTCATGCTCGCACCTCTTCTGTGAGTCATCCCATAAATCCCCAGCTTTATGTTGAAGTGAATGTTGCGAAACCGCCAGTGGAATGGGTCTGGATTTCGGTGGGTGAGGAGTTTAGGTGGAAGCAGGCTGTGGTATATGAGACCTGGACTGATTTCTGCATAGCTTGCAGTAGTTTGGGGCATTCGGATTCCAGGTGTCGGATTAGGGGCACGCTTAAGAGGTCTGCAGATATGGGGAATTGCATTGGTAAGGCCCTTGTGAGGGAGAGGACACCCATTGTTGATGTTGGAATTGGCTCTGGTATTGCACCTGTTATGGTGTCCCAGGGTGATTCAGTTAGGATGAATCCATCAGGGGATCATATGAACCCCTTGGTTTCTCATGTGATGAGAAAGCTGAGGCATGACTTGTGTAGGGGGGATGATGCTTCGGGTCCTGCTTCACAGACTGCTCCTGCTGTTCGTGATTTGGCTTCAGGTGAAACTGCAGCCGCAGGAAAGAGCCAGAAGGAAATCGTGGTCTCTGTTGTGTCGGAGAGGGCAGGACAGGTCCTTCTCAATCAACCAAATACTGGTGTGGTGAATCATTTCCAGGGAATTTGCAATGAGGATTTGGCTATGAGCATGCAGGGGACTGATGCTATGGCAGATTCGGATAAAGGGCATGGGTCTGCTTTATCTGGGAAGAAATGGAAATCTGCTAGTCGCAAAGATAGAAGATCTTTGGGGCATGGTGGAAACTGCAGTGGCCAGGATACTGCTGATAAGGGTGTGAAGGACACTGTGACTATGGAGAATCGGTTCCAGGAATTGAGCAGGTTAACTGGGGATGAGATTCCGCCCTTAGGTGGCAGTGTTGATTTGCAGAATGTGGGACAGGAGTCTGGTGTTGTTGATGCTGAACATACATTGGTGGAGCGGCCTCAATGCTTGGCCATTGTTGACACGAACAATCAGTTCCAGTAGAACCACCTTGTGAGATACCCAGAGGTGCAGTACCATGGGAAGTGGGGGGACCTCGATGACAGTGACCAGGAGAATTGTGAGAACATGGTATGGTTGTCTTATAGTGAGATTGCTCAAGTGGGGAACAAGGCGCTGCCAGTGGACCAAGACAAGGTGATTGCCCCTCCTCGCGGGAGGATGAGGAAGGACTTCTCTCACTTGCCGAAGCCGATGCCGACCAGATATGCTGTCAGAAGTATGCAGTCTCCTAATGAGTTTCTTGAGCTGGAGAAGCTGAATCTGAGGAGGAAATATGCCAAAGTGCTGAAGCATTATGAGAGTTCTGTGTGGGAAACAGCGACGAAGGAAGAGTCTGTCTATCATGGTGATGGTAAGGGGTGTGATTTTGAGGATTTTATGTGACTTTGTTGGTACTTTCTGCTTGTTACTGTCTTTTTCCTTTATTTTAATAAATGGCCAGGGGCTCTACCTCTGGCTACAATTTTATGGTATGGTCTAAAATTTCATGAATTTTCCATTTATGTGTCAATTATCACCTTATATGTGAAAATTTTTACCTTTAATATTGAAAAAGTTGTTATCATAATTAAAATTAAAATTAGTTAATTAAGGGTTATGAAAATTATATGGTTTAAAATAACATCAAATTTTTTCTAAATTATATTGGTTAATTATATTAAAACCCTATAATACCTTATATTCAAATATGATTCCATTTGGAGGCATTTTTCTTGAGAATTAATTTATTATAATTTAATCTTTTGTGAAATTCTAAAAGTTCTCCTCACCTCAACTCTAAAAGGGAACCTCCTCCATCACTTATTTACACCACTTTCAGTCATATAGATCTACCAAAATCTAAAAGTTTATCTTATAAACATTCCTATACACTTTCTATAGGCGTATATCTTTCCAAAATACCAACCATATAACCCTTTAGAGGAGATCCAAAGGAGTCGTTTCAAAGAAGAGAAAATTTCCTTAACCATTCACTTTCATTTCTACTCTTCTTTACCCTCTATAAATCAGTCATGAACCCCTCCCTCCAAAGATTCCACTCCTGAACTGGAAAGGGAGAAAAAGAGATAATGACCCTTGAGTCCCGCCTCCAGTAGGCCCAAGGGTGGCGACCAGTACCAATGGTATACAAATATCACAAAATGGGAGGCATTACCCTTTTATAGTAAACAAGACAGGGAGATAATATGTATCAGCCTCAAAACAACTTCAAGAAATATATATAAAATAAATCCAAGATTCATCCCACATGAATGTTTAAAATAAAATTGTAACAAGTACAATAAATTCTATGGTAAGTACCAAAAGAAAAGATAAGCAGCAACACAACAACTGTCCCCAAAGTCTGAGCTAGTAATTCCTAGCACGGTACACATAGTCCTCCCAGAAACCTGAAAATAGTTTTATATACATAGGATCAGAAAAAAAGTATACTCAGAAAGAAAAACCAAATTCTCTTGTGTAAGAGTAGGAGAAGCATACTAATTCTCTTGTGAGAAAATAGAAGAACCACCAGCGCCTAACAATGTATTCTATCCATCCCCACCTCACCAAGGCACGCTCACCAAATAATGTATGTCTAGTAAATTAATAAAGTAATCACATTGATGATAGGGTACCTAGCACCAATTTCCCACTGATTAGCCACTCTCACACCCTAACAAAAAAACATCATGGGGTTACCACCTCTTCCGAACACACCACACTACATCATGCCCGCACACACCTGGGCCACATACCACATCACATCCCACCCATAGACACTTGGTCCATGTACCACATTACATCCCACCAATAGACACCTTGGTCTCATACCATGTCACATCCTGAAAACACTTGGGAATTCACAATCCAACAACACCTGGGAAAAAAACTCACCCGCACACACCAGGGCCGCATAGACCACAACCTATCTGATAATCTTAGGCTATCACTGCTTGGAAGAGGGAGTAGGGAAGAGAGGTTGGTGAACCATCCATCCTCCCATAGGTATGTTTGTGAAAGACACCCTCCCCCGTGACAATGGGGGTGTTCAGTACATGGTTCCCAACAAGGGTGGGGTGCGCATAGAAATCACAAGAACATACAGTGTATATATATAGTATCAAGCACTCAAGACAAACCTATGGTATTTAAAAAAACTTCTACCTATACATGCATTTATCAATATTAATGATGGTCACTCCAAAATTTGATAAAGGAAATTTTTTTTACAACAAGCCAAAAACTCAATTCATACCCCTAGACGACACAATTAACCAATTCTCATCATTATTAAGTATTTATGTTCTCCGTCACTATCTAGGTAAATACCAAGTATAGAACACAACAAGACACACATGGGAAGAAGAACCATGTTAAATTAACCCACTTCATTTTTATGGTCCATTTAACACCCATTCATGTCATAAAAAACCAATCCTAAGACACGGAGTGAATATTTGGTCATGATACTCATGGAGAAACTCTAGGAGAATTACCCATACCAACCATTTCCATCATCATTCTTCAAATTCATTCTTCCCAATCCATCATATGAATAGATAAAACCCCCAACTCATAGCCACACCCAACAATACATCTCACTACAACTACAACACAACCATCACAACCATTCTTGGTAGCCTTGCTGCATAACCACACCACACCCATCACACCCAACAGCACAAAATAGCACAACCCGATCATAGCCCCTCTGCACAACACTACCCATAAATTCCACAATCAATCAATATCCCAACCTTATATTCCATTACACCACCCATTCCACCCCACATCACACAGCCAATCCCAAAACCCTTTTACAGCACAAGTCATAACAAACCCACACACAACACACCACCTCACATACCAAGGAAAAGCATATTCAAATTTAATAAGGTATTCCACATTCGATTTCCTCTTGTCAATTAAGGGGTTATCATAGAAAATAGTTTGATCCTAGGGCATCCGTTTATTATCCATGTCTATATGGTTAACATTTTTCAGGTTGAAACATTCAGCCAAGAACAAACATCATTTATTCCATAGGTCATACCATGTGCAAACAAAGACCCCTAATGGAAAAGATTTTCAATACGAATATAGCCCATATAATTCAAAATATCAACAAATAACAAATCAAAACATAATCCACTTTTCCAGGACCCGCATGTCGATCTTAAATTGATTCAATTTTCTTTCTTTATTTGGAATTCATCTATCTTTAAAATGGAGACATTAAAATACCCACCCTGCATGATACACAAATAAAGAGAGACTGAGGGATCCCAAACGTGATGAGAACTTCCTTATTGCACTAGAATAAGGGGTGTGTGGGCATGAAAAGCCTCTAGGAAAAATGCGGTCCAAAAAGGTGCAACACAAACGCACGACACCTCAGGGAAGAAGGTTTTGGGGCACACCAAGAGAAAATGAGAGTTCCCAAGGAAGATAGGATCTCAGCTTTAGAAAGTATAGATCCTATATCAATGGAAGAAGAAATTTTTAAAATCCATTAAAGTTGTATCTTGACTAATAGTATGTTGTTTGGAAGTCAAAGGAAGCTTCGGGTTTTTAGAACTTAAATATGATTTGAAATGGCTCCAAAAATCATTAAATATGGTATTAAACTCATTTGACATAAAATAAAACATTAAATGGGAGAAACTAGAAAAACTGGAGAATTCTATAATTTTGAAAAACTATTGAAAATGACTAACTGTTAGGTGAGTCACCACTGGGAGTCACTAGTGGATGATTCACTGGTGTGAGATACTAGAAAATGAGTTACTGGTGTGAGTTTCATTTCAGTGAGCTACCAGTACGAGCTACCAATGGATGATTCACCGTCAGAAGAGTCACCATCAAATGAATCATTGTTGGGAAAGTCACCATCAGAAAAATATCTATTGGGAGAATTACCATCATATGACTCACTGTTGGAAACCTACCTTTGTGACCTACTATCGCGAATTACCATCAGTAACTTACCGTCATTAACTCACTGTTGTGAGTCACCAGTGTGAGTCGCCATTCTAACTCACCGTCATGAGTCACCTTTGCAACCTATTATCACCACTTACTGTTAGGAAAACTAGAAAACTATTGAAATGATCCACCATGACCTCCAAGAACACCTCAAACATTGGACTTTCAAAAAGTAATGGACTCGAGTAGTCCGGGACATTACATTAGATACCTTTAAACTATTCATGCCCTTGAGAATTCAAAACCAAAATCAAAAGTAAAAGATGGGTTCAAATAACCACCCCATGAGATACCAATCAAGTATCTTCTTACACTTGCCGCTACTGACATCAAGTTTCAATGATAAACCACCATGTGTTGTTCAAAAGATGGAGAGAGACTTCAATATTCAAGAACACCTCCTCCAACATCTTCTAACCCAACCGAACAGAATAAACACAAAACAATCACAACAACCATACTTTCTAAACACAAAAATTAGGGAATCTCATCTCCATGTCAAGATACTATCCATTCTGGGTGGCACTGACTCTCCTGTATGGGTTTAATCACATCGCAATTAATGTGTCCCGATTGGGAATCCGGTCTTCCCCTTTTCACACATGAAAAAATTATCGCACATTATGGAATGAGGAAACAACCCATTTTATAACAAAAAAGGTTCAAACATAACATTACAAAGAAAATCATAACACAGAAAAAAATCAAAACAACTCTGGGTACTGGCCCCACGTCTACGTTTCCTGCTCCCAAGTACTCTCTTCCAGTCCACCATGCCTACACAACATGCGAAACAAAGGAATGGTATGTCCATGAATCACCTTCTCCTGAAGATCCTGGATCTCTACTATCCTCTCAACGTACGTCGTATCATATTCGATATCCAACTCTCCTCAATCAATGACATGGGAGTCATCATGAAGATACTGACGAAGTTAGGAGATGTGGAAGACGTCATGGATCATTTCCAACTATGGTGGTTGTTCTAACTGGTATTCCACCTCGCCAAATTTCCCCAACACCTCGAAGGGTATGAAGAGCCTAGGAGAAATCTTTCTCCCTCTTCCAAACCTCCACTAGACACATAGAGGGGAACCTTTAAGAACATGTGGTCCCCAACCTCGAACTCAAAGAGCCTCCTCCTACGATCGAAATATGTCTTATTCTAGTACTACACCACCTTCATCCTCATATGAACAAGATGAACCTTCACTGTCTTGATTTTCACAACCTTAGGTCCAAGAATATTCATCTGCCCAACCTCTATGCAGCACAAAGGTGAATGACACGATCTTCCATACAATGCTTCAAACAGATCCATTCCAATGGAAGAATTATATCTATTATTATAAGAAAACTCTAAAAAGGAAAAGTTTAATACCCAAGATCCTTCAAAGTCTAAGACACATGCCCACAACATGTCTTCTAGAATCTGAATAGTTTGTTTTATCAACCCAACTATCTGAGGGTGGAAGGAAGTGTTGAGGCATAACTGAGTTTCAAAACATTGATACAATCTTCTCCAGACTTGTGAGGTAAAACTTGCATCCTGATATGAGATAATAGATCTCAAAACTCTATGAAACTACACCACCACATAAATGTACTTCCTTTCTAAGGGATCCAGTGTTCCTGACTCCTTAATCATTAAGAAGTGATCTGATTTCGTCAGTTGATCCCCTACTACTCAGATATCATTGTATCCTCCCTAATCCATGGGTATACCTATGAATAAATCCATTGATATTTCATCCCACTTCTACTCAAGGACATCCAAAGTCTTCAATAAACCACAAGGAACACATTTCTCATCCTTCACCTGCTTGCACACTAAACACTTCGCCACAAAATCCACTATTTCTTATTTCATCCCAAGTCGCCAAACCTGCTCTCTCAAGACACAGTACATCTTAGAAACTCCTATGTGCACCTCTAAAAGTGAGATGTAAAACTCATATTGGACTACCTTAAGCATCTTCGCTGAAACAAATAGCCTCCCACAAAACAATATTTGATTATTACCATCCCCCGACCATCCTTCCGGAGCATCTCTATGGTTAATATGATTTCACATCACCTCTTCCTCTGAGTCTCCCAACTGAGACTCCTCCACCTGCGACAACAGATAAGATAACACCATCATCTAAAACAAATAGGCTCTACCACCATCCATTCAAGTATCTAATTGAAAGACTACCAACTCCTCCATCGCCTTCCAAGTGTCCTCATATTTACAAACTAAATTATTCTATGACTTCCTACTCGTGGCATCAGCCATGAAATTCCCCTTCCCTGATGTGTAAGAGATCTCAAAATCATAGTCCTGAAAAAATCTATCCAACTCCAATTTTTGAAGTTTAGATCTCGCTGGGAAAAGATATACCACAAACTCTTATGATCTGTGAAGACCAAAAAGTGCTCCCCAATGAAACAAATGACTCGGTCTTCAATGGTTCCACTATTAATCCCTACTGAGACACCACATGTCCAAGTAAATTCACCTATCATATCCATAACTTTCACTTGGATAAATTTCCGTAGAGCTGGTGGTGTCGAAGGACCTGAAAGACAATCTTGAGATGCTCAGTATTATCCCCCTCTAAATTCGAGTAGATCAAAATTTCATTAATCAATATGATGAAGAAATGATCTCAAAACTCACATAATATGAACTTCATAATCCCCATGAACATGGTTGGTGCATTTGTAACACTAAATGGCATGACTATGAACTCTAAGTTCCCAAACCTACACCTGAAAGCAGTCTTCAGGATATCACCCTCCTTCACTCTCAATTGGTGATATCCAAACCACATATCAATCTTATAAAACCAACTCACCCATCTCAGATGGACGAAAAGATAATCTATACTTGGGAGAGGGTAATGGTTCTTGATTGTCACCTGATTCAACCTTCGGTAGTTTATTCACAACCTCATAACACCATTTACCTTTTTTGAAAACAACACCATAGCACCCCACAGTGACACACTGGGTCAGATGAATACCTTCTCTATCAGGTCATCAATCTGAATCCTCATCTCCCATAACATACAAGGTTCCATCCAATATGGAGCCATCGAAATCGGACAAGTATTGGGATATAAGTATATCCCAAACTCAGCATCACATTAGGGGGTAGAGTCACAACCTTATTGGATAAAACATTCAAGAACTCCCCAAAAACTCTGGGAATCTCCACTATCACAACATCTACTAATCCTACTAACATTTCATCCAACAAGGAAAGAAGAGGCTATGCACACCGAATGCCCACCTAGAAACTCCGCTCGCCAACGAAATCCACACACTAGACATCCATGTTTAAAAACACAACTCTTCTCCAGAATCAGTTGATAATGTTATGAACAGAATATAACTAGTCGATGCCAAGAATGGCATCATACGATTGCATCTATAGCAAGAAGATATCCCCATGGGACTAATGCAACCCCATCATCAGTCAACATCCCTAGCACACATAAAACAAGTTGGTCTGACCTCCAACTAGAATACTCAGCACTAGAGGCATGGGAAGACTTTCTAAATATAGTACTAGAGAATGGTCTAAAATTGGTGAAATAAAGGAGTATGAATATACTGAATAAAAAATCACAAGCAACGGTACTAAACAATTTGATCGTACCTCTGATGATCTCTGGCCCTGTTGGAACTGCTGCCTCTACGACATGAAATTAACTAACCACACCCAACTCCTCTACCCCAATGTTTATGACCACCTCCATGACCATGTTCTGGTTGAGGTCTCTAAGGAACACCCTGAGGTTGGCCTCTACCTCCTCTGTTTCCCCTCATTAGAGCATAAGCCTATTGTCCCTACTGCTGAAATGGCCTGGCTAGAAACTGCTACTAAGGAGGGTGTTGAACCAACCCACCTCCACTAAACTGAACTCAAATGGCCACTAGGCACTGGTTTTGAATTTTTCCGTGGACTCAATATAAGTAACACATCTTCTCCAAGCCCACGAGAAAGGCACTAGGACCAAAAGGTCAAAACAAAACCTAATAAGATCGACTCTCTATCGGTCGAAACCTCGAAGGCCCTGGCACCTGAGACCTACTACAGGTAAACCTTCCTCTCACATAATCCTACTACATCCCTTATCATGGTAGACCTCCTTATGAGTGTATCCACTCAATAACTTTCACCTTCTTCTGAACCCCCATGTACTTCACCAACATAAAGGGGGTCACTACGTACTTGATAGAAGGATGAAGTGCCTCATGTAGGTGTCTTTCACGAGACTCCTCATCCAGAAATAGGTTCGGTGGGAAATGAAGGAGATCCTTGAACTTAATCCCCATATCTCATACTGACATACTCCCCTACTGGAGGGAGATTAACTCATACCTCTTCTCGGTCTTCATTGTCGATGAAAGGAATTCTTCTCGAAACTCCTTCTCAAAATCAACCCATGAAACATCAGCCTCCTTCCTCTCCCTCAAGTACATCGTCCACCACTAATGTACAACTCCCCGTAACTGGCTCAATATCAAAGGAACCCAATACTCTGTCAGATCTTAGATCAAACTGAAGGTAACCTCAAGATCCTTGATCTAGTTCCCCATATCCATGTCCAAAACAATGCCTTCATACTTTTCTAGAGTCTGCCACTAGAAAGCACGTAACATTCTCTACCAATGGTCATCCTCACCCACTAGATAAACCCTCCACTAATTAGCTGGGTTGTCCTACAGAGCCTCAACTTCCTGATACACACATTGATGATGAACAGGTTTCCATAGCTGAAAAAAGTGAAGGAATTCATAAGCCTGAGTAGTATGGAATTTTATTTAATATTCGTTTTAACTCATTTAACTCATTACATTATACATTTAAAATTATCCAAAACAACCCAATTAAGTCAATAACACAATTCATTATGATTCATGTACTTTTCCTAGAGTCTCTACCCTAAAAACAGTGAATCCAAAATTGGTAATTAGGTAGGCTCAGAGTCCTTACATTGGATCACGGGGGGGCCTGAAATCTCATGTCCTAGCTGGTCTTCCCTAACCTATATCATGCACTAAGGTTACCTGACACTATTTCCTTACCAACCCATGTAATACTCATTGTTCCTAACTCAAAAATTCATCTTATCTCTCAACCATCAGCCTATGATACCATTATGTCATGACCCCCTCCCTCCAAAGATACCTCTCCTGGGCTGAAATGGAGAAAGAGAGATAATGACTCTTGAGTACCACCTTCAGTAGGAACTGGGGTGGAGACCAACACTAAGGGTATACAAATCTCAGAAAATGGGAGGCATTACCCATTTTATAGTAAAAAATATCGGTAGATAAGATATATCAACCTCAAAACAAATACAAAACATATATATATATAACAAATCCAAAATCCATCCCACATGTATGTTTAAAATAAAATTGTTACAAATAAAATAAAATTACAAGGTAAGTACCAAAATAAATCTAAGCAGTGACACATAAACTGTCCCAAAAGACTAAGCTAGTAATGTCCAGCATGGTCCACTTAGTCCTCTTGGAAACCTGAAAACAGATTTATATGCGCAGGGTGATCATACAAGTATACTTAGTAAGAAAAACCAAATTCTCTCATATACAAGTGGGAGAAGAATACTCATATGAGAAAACGGAATAACCAACAGTATTTAACAAGGTATTCTAGCCATCCCCACCTCACTAAGTCACGCTCACCAAATAATTCAAGTAAATTAATTGTTATGTTGGGATGTCTATGACGAAGAAACATGTGGGGGTGAACTGTGTCCTTTTAAAAAAATTTACAATATTAAAACATCCCTCTTGAAATGTAGAAATAATTTCCTTATCTCTTAAATTTGAGTGAGCAGCAGAAATAAATAAAGGAAAAAACATAAATATGTATAGTGGTTCGAGGTACAAAAATCTCTTAGATCACTCCACCAATGCTCTACTCCATGAGCTTGGTAATTTTTACTAGTTGGTCATATTATCACAAGACTATCTACAACTCTGTATAGGCAGTTGACACCTTACAATGATTTTACAGGGCCTTCTGGTTCTTTTACAGGGAACCGAAATATCTACAGCTTAGTCTGAGAAGATGACACTCCACCATAACTATGTCTGATCATATGATACTTAAAATAAAATAGATAAGATGAAGTTGTTTGTGAAATAGATTTAGCTCATTGCTGCAATAGAAATCGATAGATGAAATAAAATCTTTAATATACCATAAAAACATCAGAAAAATAATATTCAATGTCGAGAACGCATTGTATTCTTCTTAAAATAGAAGAAAAAATATCAAAAAAAATGTTTGTGCAGGCTTCCTCGTTCCTTACACCATAATATAATAAGAATGAAAAAAATAATTTCAATTATCTCTTCAAAAGCATTGAGCTCTAGTATGAATATTTTCAGCACCTTATTTTTAATTGAGTATTCACATATCCGCTCTTCTTCGTTGTGTATATTCTTTTCTTTCGATTGATAGATACATATAGAGAATAAATATCAACTAGTTGTAACAGAATTCCCCTTTCTTAGGATGCCCAAAATAAATTGAGTCAATAACCCTTCATAAATATCCCCATTAATAGTGTAGCATCGTTGCCTCTTTATTATTGTAGAATAAATCTCTAATAAATGTATTCAAAATAATTTGAATAACTCCTATAATAATATCTATATAATAATAGTAGCATTAAAAATTTTAAAACTCATCTTTAGATCCATTCAAACCTCTTTAAATATAGTTGAAATAGTTCTTGAAAACCAACAACACAATTAATCATGAATATTTGAAATCAAATCATTCAAAGAGATTCAAAACATCCCTTATAAATAGGAATGATTTAATCTGTTTCAAGTGAGCCATTGAATCAGAAATAAAATAGATTTATAATGATATATACATCCATCGATACCATTGTAAAAATCATAGAAAATATATTTAAATAAAACTATGTCGTTGACCAGTCAAATGTAGTGTTGAACTGCGTAGTATAGGGTTCATTCACATAATGTAGTGTTCATTCGTGTAGCATAGGGTTCCTTCATGTAGTATAGGGTTCCTACTAACATATGGTTTCTTAAACTTACTTTCATCTTCATATAACCTAGGGAAAAAAATTAGCACAGCGATGATAATCCATACGTTCACCTTTTAACATAATATCCTGAATGTAGTATTGATTAACCATACGTTCAATTTCCCAAATTTAGGGTTTATGAATAGTAAAAATAACTTCCAATGTAGGGTTTATGAACCATATGCAAATTGTTCAACATAGCTTAGGTTTTATTCCTTACGTTATGTTTATCAACATAGGGTATGAACAGTTTTTTTAGAAAATGTAATCAACTTAACTTCATATTTCACTGAATTTTTTAATCCATTTATCATCAGATTCCGCCTTAATCTCACCAGAATTATTTTTATTAAATATGAAGATATTTATAATGGTTCAAGAATCAAATCAATCATACTTCTATAGTTTACAATATCTTCAAAAAACTAAAGCAATAACATTCTGGAAAATTGAAGCTGGGAAACTACATTCCCAAACATCAGTGAATTTATTGACCATCCAAACCACTTTTTTAGCCTTTGATATAAAGTGTTGAAATCAAGATAAACTTATTTGTTTCCAATATCCCTAGGTCCCAAGTAATTCCAATATTTTTAGAAATTTCAGAAAAAGAAATACTCTAGGATTTCAAATCTGTTCAATGTATAGTTGAAAAACTGCTTTAGAAACTTAGGTGATTTTTTAGAGTATCAAAACATCCTTTTTAGACTTCCATATAAACTAATTATGTTTAGATAATTCCATTATCTATCCAATAGTATAATTTTACCATGAATATATTCAATGTATATTAAGATATCAATATAATTCTGAATTGAATTTAAGCTAAAGACTACAATAACACCATATAATAGTTTCGGTAAATTTTTTCACCATCAAAATAATTGAATTGGCTTTTAAAACACACAGATGATATGAATATAATCTTATTATATTTCCAATAGAATAAACTCTGTAATAATACAATCACTATTTCTTTAGAAATAAAATAAATACTTTGACATGCTAAATCTGAAACACTTAACAAATTTATTAGAAAACAAAGATTGATGGGTTGAAGTAATTATCAAAACTAAACAAAAATGAGAATGATAAGAATACACTCAATAATATCCTCCTTTTTAATAATTATAGAACACTAACTTACTGCCAACGTTTTCTCACCTTTTTAATAAGGATAAAAAAGATATGATCTTGCGTAAAATAAATAATACAATATATTTATCCATTTTTTATAAATAACAATAATTTAAAATTTTAAGAATCTAAATAAGAATTTAGAATTTGAAAAATAAAATTTTCTTCCCCCGAAAAAAAATATTTAAAATTTGAAAAATATATTTTCTTTTAAACATATTTAAGATTTGAAAAATAAATTTTTAATATTTAAATATATAAAATAAAATTAAAATCTGAAAATTAATTTTTTTAAAAAATAATAATAATAATAAAATATTAAAAATATGATTTATTTAAAAATATGTTCTAAATACATACATCAATATAAATTCCCCCTAAATTCATGCTTCCTTCAAAAAGATAAAAATATATAATCAAGGATCCATGAAAATATATATAATATTATTCAATGAATGATAAGGGATTTCAATGAATGTGTTAAACTATTTAATTCATGCCATAATAATGAAACATTTAAACACATGCTAGATATTTAAAATAAATCTCCTTAAATCCAAGGATAAATATTTATGATATTCCAAAAAATTAAATAAATGATTTTCAATTAGTTTAAATAAAGTATTTTAAAATAATTTAATTAAAATATTTTAAAATAAATAAATAAATAAATGTTATAGTAAATATAATCAAGGATTTTCAAAGAATATAATTAAAATTTTAAATGAATTAACTAAAATATTTTTAATAATTTTCAATGAATTTAATTAAAAGATTATGTTTGTCATAAATAACTGAAAAAAAAATTAATCTAATGATAGAATAATGTATCACAAACAACAATAGATTAATTTAGCATATGAAATTAATTTAAATAGCCAAACATTAAACACATTCTTACATATAAGATAGTCATTTATATAAAATCTTAATAAATGCTACATCATGTTGATAGTGCATTGATTTCCTTTCTTTCATCATCTGGTGGGTGGCTCGTAAGATAGATAGATGTGCTGACATTTATCATCAAGTCCTACTCCTACTTCAGTGTGGGATAGATGAGTGCATTTCCTAGATTGTGTTTCCAGCACGACTCATTTCTTGGCAAGGGGGGCGGTGCACTATCTTTGTATGATTTCGCTATTGCAGGTTCTGACAGGGGGGGAAAAGACTCTTGGTTGGTTTTAATTTTGATGTTTGTTTCTCATTTGGCATTTGGGTTCATGTAAGGCCTTTGTGCCCTGTTAGTACTTTTGTTCTCATTTGGTCATTGTAATGGGTTCCTTCTTTTCCCAGTCTTTAAAAGGAGATCTTTTTTGTTTAATAAAAGGGGTTTTCTCCTCAATTTAAAAAATATATAAAATCTTAATAAAAAGTTTTGTGTTCATTTATTAATAAAATAAATCAAAAAATTAATTTATTTGAAAAAATAATAGTGTGAAAAGAGAAAAAAATAATATTTTAAGCATAAGAATAATTAAATATAGAGGAATAAAAGATAAAATAGAAAAAATATCCCCTATATAAAAGATTTGGAGCATTTAAATTGAATATTAAAATTGAAAATAAAATACTTCCTAGACTAACCATTTCATATCTAATGAATCTTATATTTAATAGAATAAGAAATAAGAATATAATAAATTTCTATAATTTTCAAGCATCCACTTGATTATATAACTATAAAGTTCAATGGTACATACCTTCAAAATATCAAAAATAAATTTCTTTTGGTACCCATATACTTTTGGGTCTGGCAGTATCATCAATTAATGATTTAGATAACCAAATAGGTTTATTTTGATCAATAATGTTATAATTAAAGCTAGATAATTCTTTCAAATAATTAACATGCTTGACACCACAAAATTGAGGTTTTCTAAAATAATAGTCATTAGCATAATATCCATTAATACCATAATAAAAAATTTAAAATTAGACCTGATTTTTCTTTTTGAACCAAAAACAAAATAGTTTTTATATAATTATGGATTTTCTCTATTACTACCAATACCGATTTTTCCATTTTAAATTTTATTTTTACCAAGAATTTGATTTAAATAACTCTCTCCCTTAATAATAATACATGAAGCTTTTTTAAAATTATCAAATTCATCCAAAAATTCTTTAATTTTAGTTTCATGTAGATCACAAGAAATTTTGGAAGAATTTGATCTTATATCAAAAATCCATTTTGAAAAACATTCATTATCGATTAAAATAGCATCAAAATATTTTCTAAGATTTTAATGCTCTTTATTTAAAGATTCAAAATTATCTTGAATCATAAAAAAATATTATTAAGATCATCATAATAAAAAAAAATTAAAATTTAGAACTTTCAGAGTAAGAAAATTGTACCTCATCAACATGAGCCATAAGACATAGATTAACCTTTTTATTTTTATGATCACTTTATGATTTTGTAGTAGATTCATCATTTAAATATTCATATGAATTGATAATAGCCTTCATAACTTTATTTATTTTTCTTTTATATTCATTTTTTCATTGAGCTTTTAGTAAAGGACAATCGGGTCTCAAATGACCTTTCTTTTTACACTCATAGCATCTGACTTATTTATATTTATTCAACTTAAATTTCTCTTTTATCCTTTTATACAGCTTTCCAAATTTTTTAGAAATATGTGGTAGCTCATTTCTTTAACCTGAATTACTATAATCTAAATAAAAAAATTCATCCATTGAAACTTTGAGTATAACTATTTACTTTTTGATAGAAATATGATTTTTTATATTCTACTTGTATCTCTACTTCATACATCATCAAAGTTATGATCAATTCTTTAAACTTTAATTCTTTAACTAGCATGTATTGAAAAATAGTAGCTGATATTACATTCCACTTAGAAGGTAAAACTCTAAGTGCCTTTAATGCCTGATCTGGTTCTATAATTGGAGTTCCCAAGGTAGTAACATCATTAACAGCTTCTGTTAATCTTCCATTTATCTAAGTGATGCTCTCATATTCCTACAACCTAAATGTGTCAAATTTAAGTTTTTTAGTATTTTACCATAGTTGTCTGACATTTTTAGTTTCTTCATATGTAACAGTAGTAGTCGGCCACATCTCATAGGTAGTAGCACATTGAGAAACACAGTTAAATTAATCCAGACCTAGAACACATATAATGACAATCATGGCTTCTTCATTATCTCTTTTTATCTTTTTTAAGGAAGCAAGAATTTAGGTGGAGTTTATATTACTTTATGTATTTTGAACATATTTTCAAATAACTCATCTTTTAAATATTTAATTATTATTATTCTTTTAAAAAAATTCAAATTTTAAATATTTTTTTATTTTTCAATTTTTTTAAATATTAAAAATTTATTTTTCAAATCTTAAATATGTTTAAAAAATATGTATTTTTCAAATTTTAAAAAAAAAATGGGGGGAGAAATTTTTTAAAATTTTAAATTTTGTTTCTACTACTTAAAATTTCAAATACTTATTCTTTATAAAAAAGGGTAAGTATATTGTATTATTTAATTTACTAGAGATCATACCTTTTTATCCATACAAAAAAAGTTGGAGAAAAAGTTGGTAGTAAGTTAGGGTTTTGAAATTATAAAAAAGGGGATATTTTTGAGTGGATCCTTATCTTTCTCATTTTTATTTTGTTTTGATAATTAATTCAACCCGTAAATCCTTTCTTTCTAATAAATTTGTTGAGTGTTTCAGATTTATTATGCCAAAGTATTTAATTTATTTCCGAAGAAATAGTGATTATATTCTTATGGAGTTTATTTTGTTGAAATGATGTGAAGATTATAATCATTCCATCTATTTATGTCAAAAGCCAATTCAATTGTAATATAGTAATCACATCGATGATAAGGTGCCCTGCACCACTTTCCCACTAATTATCTTCTCCCACACCCTAACAAAAAACATCATGGTACTCCCATATCTTGTGAACACCCCACACCACATCCCGCCCACACACACCTAGACCACATACCACATCACATCCCACCCGCAGACAGCTAGTCCACGTACCACATCACATATCGCCTACAGAAATCTGGGTCTCATACCATTTCATATCCTAAAACACCCAGGAAATCATAAAACATCTCATCCCAAAGACACCTTATAAAACACAACTCACCTGTACACACTTGGGCCCCACAAACCACAACCTGCCTAAAGAATATTGGGTTATAACTCCCTCGAAGAGGGAACAGGGAATAATGGGTGGCCAACCATCCATCATCCCACTGATATGTTTGGGAAAGATACCCTTCCCCATGACAATGGGGGTGTTCGGCACATGGTTCTCAACTAAGATGGGGTATACATAGAAATCCCAAGATCATATAACTTATATATATATATAGTATCAAGAACTCAAGACCAGCCTATGGGATTTACAACAATTAATACCTATAAAGGAATTTATCAACATTAACAATAGTCACTTCCAAAGTTGATAAATGAAAGCCTCTTCACAACAAGCCACAAACTCAATTCATACCCCCATTCAACTCAATTAACAAATTCATATCATTATTAAGTATTTATTTTCTCCATCACTATCTAGAAAACTACTAATTATCACACAAAATAAGGAACACATAAAAAGTTACACAGGGGAAGAAGAACCACAGTAAATTAACCCACTTAATATTTACACTCTATTTAACACCCATTCATGTCAAAACATAACTGATTCTGAGAGATAGAGTGAAGATTTGGGCATGATAATCATGAAGAAACTCCATGAGAATTACTCATACCAACCAATTCCATCATCATTGTTCAAATTCATTCCTCCCAATCCATCCTCTAAATAGAGAAAACCCCCAACTCATAGCCACACCTAGTAACACATATCATTATAACTAAAGCACACCCACCACAACCATTCTTTTCAAACCTGATGCATAACCACACCACACCCATCACATATAGAAACACAACATAATACAACACAATGATATCCATGTTGCACAACACTACCCCTTCATTCCATAATCAATCAATCTCTCAACCTGATATTCCATCACACCACCCGTGCCACCTCACATCACACAACCAAGTCCACAACCCTACTATAGCATAAGTCAAAACAAACTCACACACAACACACCACCGTATAGACCAAGTAAAATCACATTCATATTTAAAAATTTATTCCTAATTCAATTTCTTATTACTATTTTAAGGGTGATTATAGAAAATAGTTTGATCTTAGGTCATCCATTTATTATCCATGTATATATGGTTAACAGTTTTCATGTTAAAACATTCATCCAAGAACAAACATCATTCATTCCATAGATCATGCCATGTGAAAAAAAGAACCCCAACAACCATGATTTTTAGTAGGCATATAACCCATATAATTCACAAAATCAATAGATAAAAAAGAAGAACATAATTTACTTTTTCTGTCCCTGCATGTTGATCTTAAATGGATTCAATTATCTTTATTTATTTGGTATTCTATTGTCTTCACAAGGGATACATTCATACACCAACCCCACATGATACACAAATAAAGAGAGATAAAGGGATCCCTACCTTGAAGAACAGATGATCGACACTTCCTTATTGCACTAGAACAAGGGGTGTGTAGGTAGGAAAATCCTCTAGGGAAAACAAGATCCAAAAAGGTGTAACAAAAACACACAACTCCTCGAGGAAGAAGGGTTAGAGGCACACCAATAGAAAATGGGAGCACGCAAGGAAGAGAGGATCTTATCTTTAGAAATGTCGAATCCTATATCAATGGAAGAAATGGTTTTTAAAAGCCATTAAATTCATTTCTTGACCAAGAGAAAATTATTTGGAAGTAAAAGGAATCTTCAGGTTTTTAAAAGATAGATATGGTTTGAAATGGATCAAAAAACCATTAAATACGGCATTAAACTCATTTCACATAAAATAAAACGTTAAAGAGGTGAAACTGGAAAAAATAGAGAATTCTAGAATTTTGAAAGACTGTTAAAAATCACTCATCATTAGGTGACTCACCGCTGGGAGTCACTGGTGGATGAGTCACTAGTGTGAGATACTAGCAGATGAGATACTGGCACAAGTCTCTGTTCAGTGAGCTATTGGTAAAAGATATCGGTGGATGAGTCACTGTCAGATAATTCACCACGAGAAGACTCACTGTTGTGATATTCACCATCGGATGACTCACCGTTGGGAAAGTTATTGTTGGATGACTCACCGCTGGAAACCTACCATCGAGACCTACCGTCAATGACTCACCTTTACGAGTCGCTAGTGTGAGTCACTGTTCTAAGTCTCTGGTCCTTAATCACCATCATGAGTCACCTTTGGGATCTATAGTTTTCACCTATCATTGGGAAAACTAGAAAATTGTATAATTGTTTAAATGAGCCACTCTGACCTCCTAGAACACCTCAAACACTAGATTTTCACAAATAAATGAACCAGATAGGTCCATGCCATTACAAAATCTATAGTATTTATCATAAAATAAAAAATTAAATATCCTAAATATTCTTAAATGTTATTATTAATATTATAATTTCATTATAAACCATATTTCCATCAAATGAGAAGTTAAAGTATCGCTTGTGCATACGTACGACTCACCTTCTCTACATAGCGAAACAATTCATTTTTCATTACCAATTTTATGGATTGATATTATGATGGGTGTAAAATTTATGTATGATATTTATGAAACAAATATAATTATGTAATATAATATCACATCTACCTACTTACCATCAAATCCTTTGGGAGATGATAATGTTGTTCATGCTTACGTGTAGACTACCATCTTCATGAAGCAATGTGATTCATTTTTCATTTATATTTTACTTGGATAGTGATGAGGATAAATTTGATGAGTATATATGATATAGATGGTATAATTATGTTCTTGTAATTTTAATTAATATTTACCTTTCTTTTATTCCATACATTGAAAAATGAAAACAATGGTCATGGTTACATAAGGATTACTGTCTCTATAAAGGGTGTAATTCATTTTTCTATCCCTAAATTTTATGGATGGTTATAAATATTAATATAATGAATATATATAATATTTATATCATTTTTAATATTATGGTTATGATGGAACAAAGATAAATTTACAAGGATCAGAACTACTGAGCTAAAATACTCATGAGAAATGAAAAGACTGACACCGAGAAATAACAATTTTAATAAGGAATTATTTCTAAAATGAGGTGTTAAGGGGTAAAATAGGATATTATAAGTATGAAAATGACACTAGTGTATTATTATAAAAAATTAAAATCTATTATGCAGTAGTTTATAGTGCTGTTTAAGCAAGGTGAACTTGAGAAAATTGGTTTTATGTTACAATCTCATTGTTTGTAGGGATCATTTGTGATTAAGTTTATAATGATGTAATCTTATGATATATCTATCAATAAACTTATTAATTTTATTACACTAGTTTTATTTATTAAAAATATATTTTTTCCTTTTATTTTCCTCATATTATTTACTCAATAGACTAAAAATATGTTTTTAAGGAAAATCAACTTCATTTCTCTCTAAAGTCAAAAAACCATTTTCTCCCATATCCAGGTTTTATAAAAATGTTTTAAAGAATTTTTTTAATATTATCTTGTGATTTTTTAAAGTAATTTTTCTCAGGATTGAATTTTTTTGAAAAAATAAATTAATATTGTTATCATTTACCAAACTATGTACTTTTTAATTATTTTCAACAATGTGAAAGAAATGTTTTTTATAGTATATGACATAAACATATTTTTTTGCTATCATGACTAATATTTGATTTGAAGATTAATTTAAAATTTTAAAAAGTTATTTTCAAATAAATTTTTTTCATTATATTTGAGTAGTTTTTTTAATAAGTGTTTTAAATAAGGAAAGGTTATTTTTCTCAAGAAAGTGATCTTTTAATGGTTGTTCTATTCATCAAAGATAATAACCCTTTATTTCACTTATACTCTATTGGGGATATGATGCAATGATACCATCCTTATTATTTCTCTAGATGTTTTTTGTTTATGATAACAAGATGATTATGAAACCTATTTTCTTCATGGGTTGTGCTATAATGAAATGATGAGATGTTTATGAAACCCATTTCCTTTCTGTGGGTTGTTATATAATTAAATGTTTATGAAACCCATTTATTTTCATGGGTTATGATATGATTAATGTTTTATGATATTTAAGAACATATATGTATGATTTTCATTATATTTTAGGTAAAACATATATCTACCTCTAATTTATTGGATAAATATTAATATCTCATGAGATAAACAGGGCTAGAATGGGAACTAAACCCAGTTCATTAAGAGACTTTCCCCACTATGATAGTCTTGGGAGTTAACCTTGACTACTATGATGGCTCAGAGAGTAAACCCATTCCACTATGATAGTCTTTTCAAGGATCCTTGACTACTAAGAAAATGATTTTCTATGCTTATGTGTATGCCACAATTCCATGTCTTATGCCAATATTATGCTCCCATGGCTCATGTTCTATGATTATTCTATGATTCTTTTCTTATAAACCACCAATATTTATTACATTACTCAATATTATGATCTATGATTTTCAAGGTATGGTTTTCAAATGTTAAGATCACCTTCTCATGCACTTTTTCTCATGTTATTCTTATATGATCATTGATATATCCCTTAATTACCATTACTAAGCATCAGTGTTCACCCATTAGTATGTTCTTTTATCTAGTTTTAAATAAAGGGTTTATGTATGATATTTTTAATAAGGGTGAAAATTATTAAGATCTAAGTGGGAGATTATGTAGATGTATTATAAACTAGTTTTTATGTTTCCAGGTTTTCAAAGATATTAAATGTATATGATTCTATCATAGATCATTATGTAATGTAAATAATATTCATCTATTTAGATTTGATATCTATTGGTATCATAGAAATTTTTAGTTAACCTTTAGAAATTATGATGATAAAATTTTTATACAAACCCAAGGAATAAGTTTATATATATTATAAAATCCTAAAGTTTTGGTGATGATCAGGAATAACCTAGGTTAAACCTAAGGTTTCATAGAAGAAGTTGTCACTATTTAGGCATACTATAAATGATTTTTCAGGATTATATAGTTTCCTACTATGATTATTATTTCTCAATCTATGCTTTTTAGTTTTATACAATGATTCGAACCTGAAGGAATCATGTTAATTATGAATGTGATGGACAATTAAATGATTTTACTCATATTAAAATGAATGTTATGGGAGCTAGAATGAAAAATATTATTTATATGTTCAAAAAAAATTTAATCTATAAATCACGTTTAACTTAAAAATGAGAAAATTAGGGAATAATTTTATATTGAGTCCTTTATGAGGAAACATCCACCTTCATTTATTGGTTTCATTGATCCACTAGTCACTAAGAAATTAATTTGTACCATTGAAAATATATTTTCTATTATTTATTGTTTAGAACATGAAAAATTTATTCTAGTTTATCATTTTAAAGGTGAATAAAATAAGTGGTGGACACTTACCAAGAACACAATAGAATAAGAATAAATTGAATCTACGGAGTGGTATAATTTTAATTCCTTATTTTTTAACAAGTACATTACTTGTATTATTCATACTAAAATGAATAAATAATTACTTGAGTTATAATAGAAGGATGATTAATATGTTGTTACTTGTGAGGAAAATTTCGTAAGACTTGCAAGGTATTCTTCAGGTATCATCATCCAACCTGAATGTAAGTTTGACTGATTCATCAGGGGTATAAAACCAAGTCTCCAAATGTAATTATAGAAAATGGAATTTTGGATCTATGAATAAATTTTTCATTGTTCTCTCAATTTTTAGATAGATATTAGAGTCACCCATCAATCTCATGGTTTTTATAAGAAGAGAAAAAAATTAATTCAAAGGCAATGTTAAAAATCATGGATATAAAAAATATAAACTATTATTTATGATCAAAATGTGTAAATAATCATGGGGTAAATTTTCTTAATATATATGGTAAATTTATCAAGTGTGGAAAGTAAGGACATCAAGAAATAAAGTGCCAAATTGATGAGAATAATTTAACTAATGATGTGAATATAGATAAATATCCACAGAATTCACCACCCACACTTCATTGTTTTAAATTCAAGGATTATGGGAATTATTCTAACTGGTTCCCAAATCGAAATGTTAATGATGATGATAAATGTAAAAAACCTTTTAATTCCATTGTAAAAGGTAAATCTCATGTGGTCATTATTTTTGATGAGGGGTACGATGATGATGTGGTGAAAGGTACACTTATCATCCACTCTAGAGCTAATAATGTGTTATTTGATACTATATCTACCCACTATTTTATATCTAAATACTTTTCTAAGGGTATCATAGTACCACCTAAAAATATATGTTGAGTTAGTAGGAAAAATCTATAATGGTACGATTATTTCATCCCATGTCTATTATTCTTCTTCGGTTGAAGTTTGTGGGAATGTGTTTCATACAAATCTTATCATCATTTCTCTAGTTGAATTCGATGTTTTTTTTGGGAATGGATTGGATTTATTTATATATGTACCACGTCAATTATTGAGTAAGGGAAGTTAAATTTTATATTCTTATCCAATCTATGATCGCCTATCAGTGTGATTATACAAATGAACTTCTGATGGAAATTATATCCATCGTATGGGTCATGATTTCTATTCAAAAGTGGATTTTACCTTATATATTTGTGGAAAAACTAAAAAGAAAATAAATTAATATTTTTCACGAGATAATTAATGTATTTCTCGAATATTTTCCTAGTGTTCCACTAATTCATGAACTTGAGTTTTTAATAAAACTCGTAATTGGTGTCACGCCTATTTCTAAAACTCCATATAGAATGGACCCAATCAAGTTTCAAGAATTGAAGAAATAACTCCAGAAGAGTATTGACAAGGGATTCATTTAGAAAAGTGCATAATCTTGGGGTGTACCTATACTATTTATTTAGAATAAATACGGATCAATGTGACTCGGTATTGATTATCAAGAACTTAATAAGATCGCTCTCAAGAACAATTATCCTCTATCCTATATTGATGACTTGTTTGGTCAACTACACAAAGCTCAGTAATTTTCTAATATTGGTCTTTATTCTATAAATTGAGTGTCATGAAGGAGGATATAACTAATATAAAATTTAATACAAGGTATAAACACTATGAATTTATACTGATGCCATTTATTCTTACTAATTCCTCAATATCTTCGGGGATTTAATGAATATATTCTTTATAGATTACCATGATCAGTTTGTGGTAGTCTTTATAGAAATTATTCTCATATATTCAAAGATCATGGAAGAGTATAAATATCATTTGAGAATTGTTCTGAATACCCTAAGGAATGATAGTCTTTATGAAAAAATTACCAAGTGTGAATTTTGGCTTCAGAAAGTTTTATTCTTGGTACATATAATCTCAAATGAGGGTATATTAGTAGACCCTTCAAATATGTATGTTATTGAAATTTGGCCCAGAACAACCATTGTGACTGAGATCCTTAGTTTTCTAGGTTTGTATGGACATTATCATCTCTTTGGGGAAGATTTTTCACTATTATTGAATCCACTCACTAAGTTAACTCGAAAGGGATCCAAGTTCCATTGGATGGATGGATGTGAGGAAATGTTTTAAGGAACTTGAGAGAAGGTTTATAACGACCCATACTTTACATACATTGTTAATACTTAAAAATTGAAGCACACTTATTACAACATATGACAAAACCACAAAGGACCGTATAGGTATAGTGTCTTTAGAAACTGGGAAACATAAACAACTGGTTCATAAATCTTCTATAGTGTCTCCCATTTATTTCATCATATCTAGGGTCCCTTTTAGCATATTCTACTTAATATCCATCTTCCTGACCTAGGGAAAAGAAAACATAAAAGGGTGAGCTCAAATGCTCAGCAAGGGAAAATAAAGGAAATAAAAATCATATCATATCTTTTTGAAAAGAATAACCTGCAAAAGAGATCATAATATCTTAACATGGAATAAATCATAGAAGTGAAAATGAGATCCCCATAATCATAAAATAAAACTTGAAACCTTGTGGCATGTACACATAATCATGGAAAATCATTTCTTGTTAGTCATGACTTATTGCCAAGACTATCTTAGCGGACAAAGTCCATTTCTGAACCGAGTTCACTCTTCGTTTCAGTCCTGTATCACTGAACCAAAATAACCTTCCGTTCCAGCCAAGTCTATATCATGAGATATAAATCTTTACCCAATGCATTGGAGGGAGATATAGGTCTCACCCATCTTATAATGAATCCTTTCTTATGTTTGCCACATAATCATAAATCATACATCATCGCATAACACATGTAACAAAAATAGAATTCTTGAAACATCATGACATCATAAAACAAATCATATAAGGTAAATGACTTCATAAAAATAATTTCCTCAAAACATAATCAAATCAATGTAATAATAGGGATAAAAACAGAACCCTTTATTATCTTAGATGGAAAATAATTTTGATAAAACACTTGAACTCCATTCTTGAGGAAAATATCCTTTCTTCTCCAAAAACATTTTTTCCTTTCTTAACAGGTCACACAACTTTAAACTAAAAGAAGTTGATTAAAAATAAACTTGAAAACTTGTAAAGGAAGATTCTTGGAAATAATGTTTTAAAAATCCATTCATGTCGTATAAGTTAAAAAAACATTCTTCGTACTTTTGTCGGAAAAGTCAAAAAAGTACTTCGTACGAAAAAAACGACAAAAGATTCCTTTCATATTCTTTACTAAAAACTCACCGAAGGGTAAAATTGGATTTAAAATATTGTAAGTGGATGGAAACAATATTACATATTGAGGGAACATGTATGTGGATTATAAAATACACCCCAGTAATTACCAAAGTAAAAACAATCTCGGATAAAAGTGAGATTGTGATATTTCCCTTACCTTAGGTCTGATTTGCTTTGTATGTGTCCGAAGCTCCTGTATAATGGTTTAAATAATGTTATTGACTTATTCCAGAATCATAAATATTTATATGATATCATATATGGTCATATTATTAGCTTCTTGTTAGTAATATTTCATTGTTACTTGTTACTCGGGTCTTTATTACCTTTTGTTCTTATGCGTGTTTTGCTGAATAAATTATTATTATTCTTTTAAGGTTATAGATACCTTATGTCCAGAATGTTATTATTGTAACATATATCATATTTATTCATTCAATTCATTTATATAATTACTATGTAATTATGATCATGTAGAACGAGTTGCATCACATCGTGGAGACGGTATTCCGTACGTACGCACGAGTGATGATATCTTTTCTATGATCGTGGAATTGTATTGGAGTATATATATATTATTTCAGTATCAATATTACTTTATAATAATCATAAATATTTACTCATTACACCATTATACCCATCCTTGTAAGGTGATGGTGGAAAATAGATTACACCACGGCGTGGAGACGGTATTCCGTACGTACGCACGCGCGGTGATTTCATTTTTCCGTAGGATGGATAGAAGGTGAATTAGGTTTGTTTCATATTTATAATAACATATCAGTATGTAAGTAATACTTATTTTATTACTTTATCCTGAAAAAACTAAAGAAGAAGAAGTTGAAGAAGAAATAAATTGAAAAGATCGGTAATGGATATTACCTCTTCTTTGGAACGCTTCTTTGAATCCTCCACTTAGGGAACTAAGATTGGTCTTTGAAGAAGACCAGGACCTATAGGATTATTCTAGGTAAGTGTAGAGGAGAAAATGTCAGGGGTTGGCCGAGCTTGAGTGCTCAAATTGGTGTGAGGAGGAGGGGGAGGAGGTGCCCTTTTATAACGGAGGAGAGGGGCACCTTAGGAATATCTCAAAATATTATTTTATATTAAAGTCAAAATCGGTTTATAATGGTTCCAAAGGGTCTTATTTCGAAGCTAAAGTGGGGAAGGGTCGAAATCCTATCAACCAATAGGATTTAGACAAGTTTAGGGTATTATTTTAACCTTATCAATCAGATTTAACTCTAAGTTAAATAATTTAACTTTTACCGTGTCTTTTTGTTTTCTTTCACTATATGGTTAATACACTTACTATAACATGCCAAACGAACCCCAAATTATTTATTATTAATATATATATCCTTATCTAAGTCATTTGGCCGAACCTTAGATTTTTAGGAATAAAATAACAATTAATAATATAATATTTGATTTAAAAACTATTTTGTGTCAATTTTGACACTATTTGATATATGATTTTTGTGAAAGTCACAAAAGAATTATATATTCTAAACTAGTTGATTAAATCAACACTAATATATCATAGTAACCTAGAAAATTAGTGTAATTCATAAAAAGTCTCAAATTACATTTATTTTGGTGTTTATAACATCAATTATGATAATATTTCATAAATAAGATAATTACTGCATCATAATTGTGTCATAAATAAATTAAATTATTTAACGTCTAAAAATTATAAATAAAATACCATTATGTAGGAAATCGTTTTAGCTTTATAATGAATATTTATAGTCGAATTTATCTTATGTATAACCCCATATTAAAAATGATTTACTTATTAAACTTTGATTTTAACTATGTTAACCCTTCTTTAAATAAATTAATAATAAATGTCCTAATCTAACCCAAGTGGGCCTAAATGGTCTTATTTTATTCATAAGGTTGTTTTTGGTCTAATTACACTTATCCAATAGAATTAGGACATGTTTTAGGGTAATAGTAATATCATATTTACCCCTATTTACTATTAACCGCGGTAAAAAAAGTAAAAAGTTACTATTCACCAAAAAATTATTTTTATCTCATCGAACCACATTTTACTTACTGATATCAACCGTGTCTATCGGATTTTTGAAATTCCATTCACAGAAGCGGTAAAATTAATTTTTATGCAAAATTCAGTTTTTAACCTACCACTTAGTGGTTTCACTATTCATCAAAAATTGAAAGTTTTCAGAAAAATACCAAAATTTCACCCTTGGCTAATTTCGGTAATCCGAATCCAAAAATGAAGTCCATTTTGAAAAATAAAATTTATAAAATTTCAAAAAGTGGTTATTACTATTCATAACGGCTAGTTTTAATAATATTTTAATAGCATATCGTTATTTAGTGAAACTCGGTATTGCGTACGACGCAAGCTATCGAGGAAGGTCGCGATTGAGTGTAAAGTAAGCCAAGCTAGTATGTAGTGAAAGATTCCTTTGATGATATATAAAAACAAAATATTACTCATAAAAATCTCGAGTGTTACATTCTACCCCCCTTAAAAAGAATTTCTCCCTCGAAAGTCGTCACTTTGTAACAAACAGATGAGGATACTTCTCCCTCATCATATCCTCAAGCTCCCATGTAGCTTCTTCAAGTTGGTGGTTCCTCCATAAAACTTTCACCAATCGAGTGGTCTTGTTTCGTAGGACTTTTTCGCTACAATCCAGAATCTCTATTGGTTGTTCTTCATAAGAAATATCTTGCTCTAGCGGTACAACTTCTGAGCTGAGTACATGTAAAGGATCAGGTATGTACTTTCTCAGGAGAGATACATGGAACACATCGTGAACTTGAGAGAGATTCGGTGGAAGCGCCAATCGGTAAGCTACCTTTCCAACACGATCCAGTATTTCGAAAGGACCGATATATCTAGGGCTCAACTTCCCCTTCTTTCCAAATCTCATAACCCTCTTCCACGGAGATATTCGTAAGAAGACTTTATCACCCACTTCAAACTCTAGGTATTTTCTTCGGTTGTCGGCATAACTTTTCTGTCGACTCTGAGCTGCTCTTATGTGTTGTTTAATAGATCTGACCTTTTCTGCCATTTCATCAACGAGATCAGGTCCTAATAGCTTTCTTTCCCCAACTTCATCCCAACAAGTTGGAGTCCTGCATTTCTTTCCATAGAGAGCTTCATAAGGAGCCATCTGAATACTGGAGTGAAAGCTATTATTATAAGAAAATTACACCAAAGGTAGGTGTTGATCCCAACCTCCTTTGGAATCCATAGAGCAAGCTCTCAACATATCTTCTAGGGTTTGAATTGTTCTCTCAGACTGACCGTCTTTCTAGGGATGATAAGCAGTGCTGAAACTCAACTCCGTATCCAGTGTATGCTGAAGACTTCGCCATAACTTCGAGGTAAATCTCGGATCCCGATCAGATATAATAGAAAGTGGTACTCCATGCAATCTTACCACTTCCTTTACATATATCCTGGCAAGCTGATCTAGAGAGAAATCCTCTCTAATAACAATGAAGTGTGCAGACTTTGTAAGACGATCAATTATGACCCAGATAGCATTATTGCCTTTGGATGTTTTAGGAAGTCTTGTGACAAAGTCCATAGTTATGTTTTCCCATTTCCATTCGGGTATGGGTAATGGTTGTAACATCCCCTTAGACTTCTGTCTCTCAGATTTAACTTGTTGACAAACCAAGCATCGAGAGACATATTCAGCAACATCTCTTTTCATGCCATCCCACCAGAAGTACTCTTTCAGGTCCCTATACATCTTCGTGCTTCCAGGATGAATAGAGAATGAATAACTATGAGCCTCATCCAGCAACTCCTTCTTTAATTCGGGGATGGGAGGAACACAAACCCGATTCCTGAACTTTATTATCCCATCACAATCAAGGTTGAATTCAGGAACATTTCTCACCTTCATTTGTAACTCTACATCTTCTTTCTGTGCCTCTTTAATCTTCACATGTATAGATGGTTGAACATTCATTTGAGAAAGATAAGATTTTTCCCCTTCCATTATAATTCCAAGATCCATCCTCTGTAAATCCATAAATATTGGATCTTTTTTGATCCTCATCATGGATAAACTAGAATGTTCTTGTCGACTTAACGCATCTGCCACCTTGTTTGCTTTCCCAGGGTGGTAATGGATTGAGCAGTCATAATCCTTAATCAGCTCCAACCATCTTCTTTGACGCATATTCAACTCCTTTTGTGTGAAAATATACTTTAAACTTTTATGATCAGTATAAATATCACACCTTTCACCATAAAGGTAATGCCTCTAAATCTTTAATGCAAAGATTACCGCAGCCAACTCCAAATCATGTGTTGGGTAATTTTGCTCATGGATTTTCAACTGTCGTGAGTCATAAGCTATCACCATATCATTTTGCATAAGAACACACCCCAATCCCTTCTTGGATGCATCACTGTAGAGCACAAACCTTTCTCCACTACAAGGCAGTGTGAGCACAGGTGCACTGGATAACCTTCTTTTCAACTCCTTGAAATTCTCTTCACATTCCTATGTCCAAACAAAATTAACTCCTTTCCGAGTCAACTTGGTGAGTGGATTAGATAATCGTGAAAAATCTTTTACAAAACGTCAATAATATCCAGCCAAACCAAGAAAACTTTGGATCTCAGTTACTGTTGTTGGTCTTGACCATCTTTCGATAACCTCTGTTTTTGCTGGATCCACAAATATCCCATCTTTTGAGATTATGTGACCCAAAAATGCAACTTTTTGAAGCCAAAATTCACACTTGGTAAATTTGGCATAAAGCTTCTCCTTTCTCAGGGTCTTCAATATAATTCTCAAGTGATCTTCATGCTCTTCCTTGCTCTTTGAATAGACAAGAATATCGTCTATAAAGACTATCACAAATTGATCAAGATAGTCTCTAAAGACTCTATTCATTAGATCCATGAAGATAGTAGGGGCATTAGTAAGACCAAATGGCATCACTATAAATTCATAGTGTCCATACCTTGTACGGAAAGCCATCTTTGGTATATCCTCCCTTTTGACCCTTAATTGATGATACCCTGAATGAAGATCAATCTTGGAAAAGTATTGATCTTCGCGTAGTTGGTCAAATAAGTCATCAATGCGTGGGAGAGGATATTTGTTCTTGATAGTGATCTTGTTAAGTTCTCTATAATCAATGCAGAGTCTCATTGATCCATCTTTCTTCTTAACAAATAGAACAGGTGCTCCTCAAGGTGATGCACTAGGGCGTATGAATCCCTTATCAAGATTCTCTTGGAGTTGCTTCTTCAATTCCTGCAACTCAATTGGGGCCATTCTATAAGGTGTCTTTGAAATAGGCAAAGCACCCGGTACGAGTTCTATTGAAAACTCAACTTCACGATTTGGTGGAAGACCCGGTAATTCCTCTGGAAAGACATCATCAAACTCCCGTAAGATGGGCATATTCTTAATCGTAAGTTTCTCACCAACCATTTGAGATATATAACCTTCATTTAGTGGAATCAAGACCCATAAGATGGAAGGAATTTCCACTGGAAGGTTATATTCATCCTTGCATCGATAGACGATCGTAGATTGATCTGGAATATGAAATGTGACTTCCCTTCTTTGGAAATTGATATGATCTCCATGTAGAGAAAGCCAATCCATGACAAGAATCACATCAAATTCCACTAAATGAAGGATCACAAGATTTGTAGGAAGCACTTTCCCACAAACTTCGATCGGAGAAGAATTATAAACTTTTGATGTGACTGTTGTGCCATTAGGTGTTGTCACAGCTAACTCAACATCTAATTGTTGAGGTAATACGGTGATACCCTTAGAAAATTCTTTACAAATAAAAGAGTGGGTGGATCCAGAATCAAATAAAACATTTGCTACTTTAGAGTGGATGGTAAGTGTACCTTTCACCACTTCGTTATCGTACTCCACATCGCTGATAGAAATTTCATGTGACTTTACTTTGTCTTTAGCCTTAAGATTTTGTTGACGTCGACCATCATCATCAACCCTTGGATTTGGGCATTGATTGGAATAATGCCCCATCTCCTTGCACTTGAAACATTGAAGTGTAGTAGGTTCATTCTGTGTATCCTTTCCTTTGTTTGCATCATTAGACATCTTCTTCCCATTATCGCGGCATTCAAATGCCTGATGACCTTCCTTTCCACATTTGAAATATTTAATTGTCCCTTTAAGACAACTCCCTCCATGTTTCTTTCCACACTTTGAGCATAAGGGAAATATCATCTTTGTTTCAGTGTGCTCTTTAGATTTTCCTTTGAATTCCATCTTCCTCTTCTTATCAAACCTATGTGACTGATGGGTTACTCCAATATCCATCTCGACTTTGAGAGCACATCGAACGATTTCCTCATAGCTATTGAAGTCCCTTATGGCTCACGCCCTTCGAAGACTTGGTTTTAAGCCACTAAAGAATCGATCGATCTTACTCTCAGGTTGGATAATAATACCAGAAGCGTACCTTGCAAGTCTTGTAAAATTTTCTTCATAGGTACCAACAGATTCATCATACCTTTGCTTCAGTTCAAGAAACTCTTTCTCCATCTTTGTTCGGAGAATACGAGGGAAGTACTTATTGAAAAATAAGTTCTTGAACTCGTCCCATTCCATAGACTCAATTTCATCCCTTTGCCTCGTATTCTTAATAAGATTCCACCATTGATCAGCATATCCTTCCAAACGATACACTGCTAGGATGACTTTATCATGTTCAGAACATTGAAGAACTGAAAATATCTTTTCAGTAGTACTAATCCATTGTTCAGAAACTAATAGATCAGTAGACCCGCTGAAAGAAGGTGGACGCTGCCTCATGAAGGATTCAACAGAATGTTGCTCCTTCCTTTGCTCGTTTGGAAGTCCTGCATGATTCATAGCTTGAGAAAGTTGTGTGATCATGGCTACAAGATTTTTCATTCCAGTTCCCATATCGTTTGGTTGCTCAGGGGGACAATCACTGCATTGCCCATCGCATTCCGCATTAACACGGTTCCTTCGGGTTCCAGCCATTGACTAAAACCAAGAAGAATAGTGTGAGCAACACTAATTATAATAGGAAAACCACATAATCAAGGATAAAATTTCACACTTAAGGTCTTATCCTAGGGTATTCATGGCCATTTCTAAAACACTAAGATTTTGTTCTATGGTTAGACTTATCCTTAGGGTTCTTACTAAGACTTTCACATCCTAGTTTCCAAAGGTTGACTATACGAGTCCTCTGATACCAACTATAACGACCCATACTTTACATACATTTTTAATACTTCAAAATTGAAGCACACTTATTACAACATATGACAAAACCACAAAGGACCGTATAGGTATAATGCCTTTAGAAACTAGGAAACATAAACAACTGGTTCATAAATCTTCTAAAGTTTCTCCCATTTATTTCATCATATCTAGGGTCCCTTTTAGAATATTCTACTTAATATCCATCTTCCTAACCTGGGGAAAAGAAAACATAAAAGGGTGAGCTCAAATGCTCAGCAAGGGCAAATAAAGGAAATAAAAATCATATCATATCTTTTTGAAAAGCATAACCTGCAAAAGAGATCATAATATCTTAACATGGAATAAATCATAGAAGTGAAAATAAGATCCCCATAATCGTAACATAAAACTTGAAACCTTGTGTCATGTACACATAGTCATGGAAAATCATTTTATTGTTAGTCATGACTTATTGCCAAGACTATCTTAGCGGACAAAGTCCATTTCTGAACCGAGTTCACTCCTTGTTTCAGTCCTGTATCACTGAACCGAAATAACCTTCTGTTCCATCCATGTCTATCTCATGAGATATAAATCTTTACCCAATGCATAGGATGGAGATATAGGTCCCACCCATCTTATAATGAATCCTTTCTTATGTGTGCCACATAATCAGAAATCATACATCATCGCATAACACATGTAACAAAAATGGAATTCTTGAAACATCATGACATCATAAAACAAATCATATAAGGTAAATGACTTCATAAAAATTATTTCCTCAAAACATAATCAAATCAATGTAATAATAGGGATAAAAACAGAACCCTTTATTATCTTAGATGGAAAATAATTTTGATAAAACACTTGAACTCCATTCTTGAGGAAAATATCCTTTCTTCTTCAAAAACATTTTTTCCTTTCTTAACATGTCACACAACTTTAAACTAAAATAAGTTGATTAAAAATAAACTTGAACACTTGTAAAGGAATCTTCTTGGAAATAATTTTTTAAAATTCCATTCATTCCGTATAAGTTAAAAAAACATTCTTCGTACTTTTGTCGGAAAAGTCAAAAAAGTACTTCGTACGAAAAAAACGACAAAAGATTCCTTTCATATTCTTTACTAAAAACTCACCAAATGGTAAAATTGGATTTAAACTATTGTAAGTGTATGGAAACAATATTACATATTGAGGTAACATGGATGTGGATAATAAAATACACCCCAGTAATTACCAAAGTAAAAACAATCTCGGATAAAAGTGAGATTGTGATATTTCCCTTACCTTAGGTCCGATTTGCTTTGTACATGTCCAAAGCTCCTGTATAATGGTTTAAATAATGTTATTGACTTATTACAGAATCATACATATTGATATGATATCATATATGGTCATATTCTTAGCTTCTTGTTAGTAATATTTCATTGTTACTTGTTACTCGGGTCTTTATTGCCTTTTGTTCTTATGCGTGTTTTTCCGAATAAATTCTTATTCTTCTTTTAAGGTTATAGATACCTTATATCCAGAATGGTATTAGTGTAACATATATCATATTTATTCATTCAATTCATTTATATAGTTACTATGTAATGATGATCATGTAGAACGAGTCGCATCACATCGTGGAGACGGTATTCCGTACGTACGCACGAGTGATGATATCGTTCCTATGATCCTAGAATTGTATTGGAGTATATATATATTATTTCAGTATCAATATTAATTTATAATAATCATAAATAGTTACTCATTACACCATTATACCCATCCTTGTAAGGTGATGGTGGAAAATAGATTACACCACGGCGTGGAGACGGTATTCCGTACGTACGCACGCGCGGTGATTTCATTTTTCCGTAGGATGGATAGAAGGGGAATTAGTGTTGTTTCATATTTATAATAACATATCAGTATGTAAGTAATACTGATGTTATTACTTTATCATGAAACAACTAAAGAAGAAGAAGTTGAAGAAGAAAGAAATTGAAAAGATCGGTAATGGATATTACCTCTTCTTTGGAACGCTTCTTTGAATCCTCCACTTAGGGAACTAAGATTGGTCTTTGAAGAAGACCAGGACCTCTAGGATTATTCTAGGGAAGTGTATAGGAGAAACTTTTAGGGTTTGGAAGAGCTTTAGTTCTCAAATTGGTGTGAGGAGGAGGGGGAGGAGGTTCCCTTTTATAAGGGAGGAGAGGGGCACCTTAGGAATATCTCAAAATATTATTTTATATTAAAGTCAAAATCGGTTTATAATGGTTCCAAAGGGTCTTATTTCTAAGATAAAGTGGGGAAGGGTCTAAATCCTATCAACCAATAGGATTTAGACAAGTTTAGGGTATTATTTTAACCTTATCAATTAGATTTAACTCTAAGTTAAATAATTTAACTTTTACCCTGTCTTTTTATTTTCTTTCACTATATGGTTAATACACTTACTATAACATGCCAAAAAAAACCCCAAATTATTTATTATTAATATATATATCCTTATCTAAGTCATTTGGCCGAACCTTAGATTTTTAGGAATAAAATAACAATTAATAATATAATATTTGATTTAAAAACTATTTTGTGTCAATTTTGACACTATTTGATATATGATTTTTGTGAAAGTCACAACAGAATTATATGTTCGAACCAAGTTGATTAAATAAACACTAATATATCATAGTAACCTAGAAAATTATTGGAATTCATAAAAATTCTCAAATTACATTTATTTTGGTGTTTATAACATCAATTATGTCAATATTTCATAAATAAGATAATTACTGCATCATAATTGTGTCATAAATAAATTAAATTATTTAATGTCTAAAAATTATAAATAAAATACCATTATGTAGGAAATCTTTTTAGATTTCTAATTAATATTTATAGTCGAATTTATCTTATGTATAACCCCATATTAAAAATTATTTACTTATTAAACTTTGATTTTAACTATTTTAACCCTTCTTTAAATAAATTAATAATAAATGTCCTAATCTAACCCAAGTTAGTCTAAATGGTCTTATTTTATTCATAAGGTTGTTTTTGGTCGAATTACACTTATCCAATAGAATTAGGACATGTGTTAGGGTAATATTAATATCATATTTACCCCTATTTTCTATTAATCGCGGTAAAAAAAGTAAAAAGTTACTATTCACCAAAAAATTATTTTTATCTCATTGAACCACATTTTACTTACTGATATCAACCGTGTCTGTCGTATTTTCTAAATTCCATTCACAGAAGCGGTAAAATTAAGTTTTATGGAAAATTCAGTTTTTAACCTACCACTTAGTGGTTTCACTATTCATCAAAAATTGAAAGTTTTCAGAAAAATACCAAAATTTCACCCTAGGCTAATTTCGGTATTCCGAATCCAAAAATGAAGTCCATTTTGAAAAATAAAATTTATAAAATTTCAAAAAGTGGTTATTACTATTCATAACGGCTAGTTTTAATAATATTTTAATAGCATATCGTTGTTTAGTGAAACTGGGTATTGCGTACGACACAAGCTATCGAGGAATGTCGCGATTGCGTGTAAAGTAAGCCAAGCTAGTATGTAGTGAAAGATTCCTTTGATGATATATAAAAACAAAATATTACTCATAAAAATCTCGGGTGTTACAAGGTTAGTTATCACACATGTTATTACACTAACTTTTAGTGAATAAGGTTTTGTAATATCTAGTGATGTGTCAAAAAAGGTACTAGGATTTTTCATCATGAAAAAATATATAGTTATAGTTTATGTCGCATGAAAATTGATGTTCAATGAGAAAATTTACTCAACTCGTGATTTGGAGTTAGATATGGTAATTTTATTATTAAATATATGGAGGCATTATCTCTATCATTAAAGGTTTTAAATATATATTGATCATAAAAATTTAAAATATATTTTCACTCAAAAATATCTGAACATTCACCAAAGAAGATGGTTAAAGATGATTAAATATTATGACTACTCAATACATTACCACCCAAGGGAAGTGACCAAGGTGGCAGATGCATTGAGTCAAAAGGATCATGCTATCTAATCTATTATAAGGATCATAAAAGATCCAATGTTTTTGGACTTCTAAAGTATGGATCTTTAAATATGGAAGGGAGGATATAAATATTATATTTCTCAAATAATTGTCCAATCATCTACCGAAGTAAAGATTAAAGAGGCACATAAGGAAGATATAGTGATGGAAATGATGGTGAGAAATGATTATGAATTCAGCCTTGATTATGATGGAATAATAAGTTTTAGGAACCAATAATGTGTCCCTTTGCTACTATACTTTAAAAAGGTGTTATTATGGGAGTCTCATAGTTCTTAATTATAAATTCATTCTAGAAGTATGAAGATGTATATAGATTTTAAAGAGTATTTATGGTGGGATAACATAAATAGAGATATTGAATAGTTGTATCTCGGTGCTTTTTATATCAGTATTTAAAGGATGAGATATAAAATTTTAAGGTTATGTTACAACTATTACCCATACCATAATGGAAATGGGGAAATATCACTATAGATTTTGTCATCAGACTCCCCAAAATATCTAAAGGGAATAATACTATTTGGGTTTTAGTTAATCACCTTACGAAGTTAGAACACTAAATTACCATTAGATAAGATTTATATCGTTATCAAATTACTCATTTATATATTAAAAAAGTTGTAATATTTCATGTTGCACCACTATTAATTGTATTTGATCAATATCTAAGGTTTATCTCAAAGTTTTAGGGAAGTATTTAATAGACTTGGGATAAAGAGTTAAGTTTCAAAACTGCATGTCATCCTCAAATAGATGATCAATATGATTGGAATATTCAAACTATATAATACATGTTGAGCGATTTCTCTATGTATTTGAAATTTGGTTGGGATTAACACCTTCCTTTAGTGTATTTTAATTAAAACAATAGATTTCACTCTAGGATTCATATGGATCCTTATGAAGTGTCATATAGTAGGAAGTGAAAAACTTCAACATCTTAGAATGAAGATAGAGAAATAAATCTATTGGGACATTATCTACATGATTAAATGGTAGATAAGGGTATATCCACTAATTATAACATAATATTATCTTAGAGTCAAAAAAATATCTGCTGGAAATCATTAGAAATATATATATTTTGAAGTTGGTGATAAGGTATTCCTACAAATATATTCCTATAAGAGGGTGACAAGATTTGGAAAGAAGGGAAATATAAGCCTAGGTATATCAGTCCTTTTTAAATTCTTGTTTGTATTAGGATGGTAAATTATCAATTGAAGCATCCACTAAATCTCTCTCAAGTTCATGATATGTTCCATGTAACTCTCCTGAGAAAGAACACACCTGATCCTTCACATGTACTGAACTCAGTGGTATTAAACCTAGAGTAAGATTTTTATTATGAAAAAAATGTGAGAGATTTTGGATCATATAGAGAAAGTGATAATAAACAAGACCACTCACCTGGTCAATTTTTTTTGGTGAAAATACCAATTTGAAGAAGCTACATGGGAACCTGAGGACGTGATAAGGTATAAGTGTACTCATTTGTTTATACTAGAGTAATAAATTTTGATGAAAAAAATCATTTTAATGGGGGTATAATGTGGCACCCTAATGTTTTAATAAATATTTATCTTTTAATAATTTTATTTCTTCGATATCTTGCATTACACACAACAATGAGTTTAAATGAAATGCGTAACATTATTAAAATATCATGTTTCCATTATCTCATAGTTTTTACATTGGTGGGTATGAGTAGTAATTATTAAATTATAAAAAATATATGGTCTACACATTTATAAAATGAATAAATTAGTTATCAAATGATTACAATTAAAAACAAAACTTATTTGAAAATAAAAGTGATGTTTTTTCAGGAAAAAAAATATGTGTACAGTATATTTTTATATTAATAAACAATTAATAGATATTAGCAAATTATTTTAATTAAATTTATATATCATTTACTTTATATAATTTTTTAAACATCAAACAAATATTTTTCTAGGAAATGGATGAAAATAAATTCAATTTTATGCTTTAAAATGTATTTTTTTCTAAAAAATAATTTTTTTCATGCTTTGTGAACTTATATTAAAATTAATTTATTCTATTTATAATTATTGAACTAGATGAAATTAAATAAATATTTAGAATAATTATGGGGAAATTTAGTAATTATACCTCTTATATTTTTAGTCAGTATGATTAGTAATCGTGGCAAAATTTATCACATCAATAAAGGGTAAATCAGGTTAATATAGATTAAAAATAAGTGAAAATAATCATAATAATAAATAGATGAATAGAATTCATCTATTATCACCTTATTATATAAATTTAGTTATTTAATGTAAAAATATCTATGAAGATGACTTATATATTATGTAAATCAAATAAAGTTACAAAATATCACTCTCTTATTTTTAAATATCCTTTATGTGTTCATATAGGGAAAACTAGTTATGAGTAAATACTAATAGTAATTTTGAAAATAATGAAATTATATTTATGATGGAAATTTATTTATAATTTTTAGGTATTATATAATTGTCTTAAATGCTTCCATAACACCAAAACAGTATTTATTCATTTAATTAAAAAATATAATAAATGATTTTAAAAATATTAAATGTAATATAATTTGAGTAATTAATAGTGTTAAACAAATTTTATTGATTAATATGACATATATTTGTTGTGTTAGAAGATAATATTCAATTTATAACTTTTTATTTATGTCTTTTAATTCAAATAAAATGACTAGTGTCAACATTGACAATAATGATATTTTATCAAACTAATAATTGTTTAAATTTTTTAAAAATCATAAAAATATAAAAATATGAAAAATTGGATATTATATGGTATAAAATTTCATAAATTGATAATTCTCGGCCAATTTTTACCTTATAAGTAAAAATTACAACCTTTAATATTGAAACATTTGTTATCCTAATTAAAATTAAAATTGGTTAACTGAGGGTTAGTCAAAATGATAAGGTTTAAAATAACATCAAAACTTGTCTAAATTAAATTGGTTTATGGTATTACAACCCTATGTTACCTTATATTGTTATCCCTATCCATTTTGAGTCTTTTTCATTGATAATGTATTTATTATAATTTAATTTTTGATAAATTCCTACAGTACCCCTCACCTCAATTATAAAATGGAACCTCCCCCGTCACTTCTTTACAAATATTTGATCCTTATATATTAACCAAAGTCTGTAATTTTTTTTATTAAATTACCTATACAAATTCTATATTTTTTTGTCTACCAAAAAAAATAAACCCTAGATCCCTTTAGAATATATCTAAAGAATCATTTCAAAGAAGATGTAATCACCTTAACCGATTAAATTCTTTTCTACTCTTATTTACCACCTATAAATATATGTTATTTATCGTAAAATAATAAATTTAGTATCCCAAATATTATAAAATGTTATTATGGTTATTAAAACACCATTATACACCCTCTTTCCATGAAATGAGAAGTGAAAGTATTTCTTGTGTGTGCGTACAGCTTATCGTCTCCACATAGAGATACTATTCATTTTTTATCACCATATTTTATGAATGGGTATTATTATTATTTTAATATTTATATATGATATTTATGATACATTTATAATTATAAAATTATTATATCACATCTACCTAATTTCCATCCAATCCTTTGGGAAATGATAACTTTGTTTGTGCATACATGTGGACTACTACCTCCATAAAGTGGTGTGATTTGTTTTTCATATATATTTTACTTAGATTGTAATGAGGGTTAATTTGATGAATATATATGATATATATGATATATATGATATCATAATGATATTTTAAATGTGAAATAATATTTAACTTTATTTCATTACATCCATTGAAAAATAAAAAACAAAGTTCTTACATACATATAGCTTACCATCTCCATGAATGGTGTAATTCATTTTTATATCTCTAACATTTATGAATAAATATAAATTTAAATATAACTAATATATATGATATTTATATAATTATTAATATTTTTGAGATAATTTAACATAGATAAATGTACAAGGACCAGAACTACAAAGTTGAAATACTCATGATAAATAAAAAAGTTAACACCCAGAAATGATGGTTTTAATAAAGGATTATTGATAAAAGGGGATGTTTAAATGTTATAAAGGGATAATATATGATATTATAAGTATTAAAATTACTCTGGTATATAACTATAATAAATTTAAATTTATTATACAGGAGGTTAGAGTACTTTTGAAATAAGGAAAAAACGAGTGTAAGGGGTTTTATGTTACAATCTCATTGTTTTTATGGATTGTTTATGATTAACTTTCCAATGATTAAATCTTATGATATATCTCCTAAGAAACTAATTAATTTTATTATATTCTATTTATTTATTTAAAATATATATTTTCCTTTCATTTTCCACACCTTATGTACTCAAGTGACTAAAAATACTTTTTTAAGTAAAATCAACTTCATTTCTCTCTACAATCGAAAAACATTTTTATTCTATATACATGTTTTATAAAAATGTTAATAAGAAGTTTTTTAATATTATAATATGATTTTCTAAAATCTTTTTTACACATTTTTTAATTTCTAAAAAAAATTTGAAAAAAAATCATCTTATTTCTTTCTAAATGAGTTACTTTTTAATTTTTTTCAACAGTGTGAAAGGAATTTTTTATCTTATATAGAATAAAAATATTTCTCTACAATCATGACTAATATTTTCTTTAATTATTACGTTAAAATTTTAAAAGTTTATTTTCAAGGAAATTTTTCTCCTTTATAATCATGGAGTTTTTTTATTAAGTGATTTGAAAAATAGAAAGGTTATTTTCCTAAAGAATGTTTTAATGATCTTTTAATGGTATTTTTATTCATGAAATAAAACAACCCTTGATTTCACTTATAATTTTATAGGTATATGATCCAATGATACCATCTTTATTCTTTTTATTAATGGTTTTTTATGAGTACAAGATATTTATGAAACTCATTTATTTTCCATGGGTTATAATATAATGAAATGATGAGATATTTATGAAACTCATTTATTTTCATGGGTTATGATATGATGAGTAATTTATTATATTGTGTCACACATATGTATTATTTTTATCATGTGATTGCTGGGAACTATATCTACCTCTAATTCATTGGGTAAATATTTATATCTTATGAGATAAACATGACTAAAATGGGGAGTGGACATATTTCATTAAGGGAATTTATCTACTATTATGGTTTGGGTAGTTAACCCATTTCACAATGATAGTCTTGGAAAAAATTCTTGACTATTAAGAAAATTATTTTTCATTCTTATTTGTATACCACAATTCCATGTATTATGCTCGTATTATGATCTCATGGATCATATTCTTTGATAACTTTTTGATTCATGTCTTCTAAAATACCAAGATTTATTCCATGACTCAAGATTATGATCTATAGTGTGCGGGGTATGGTTTTAAAATTCTAATCTCATGTTCTAATATAATTTTTCTAATATTATTCTTATATGATCATTGATATATATCATGGTTTCCCTTACTAATAATCAAATATCACCATTTATTATGTTTCATTTCCCAGGTTTTGAAGAAATGATTTATGTATAATATTTCTAATAAGGTTGAAAGTTATGAATGCTAATTGGGATATAACGTAGAACTATTGTGAACGGGTTTTTTATGTTTCCAAGTTTCTAAATATACTAGAACTATATGATTCTGGAATAGATCATTGTGTTGTGTCAAGAATATTCATATACTTAAATTTAATATCTATATATGAATATTATGAGTCATTATATATGTCGTGTCATCTGGGTTCTTACAGTAGCTAGGGTTTCAACTTGAGTTAAATATCACATATTGTGTGGTTGGGACCACACACCGTGTTACCCTACCTAGGTATCTAAGACATGTGTTGAAGGCATGGTCATAGGACCCCTGGTATGTATACATGTCGGGTTTCTGTAGACACACACTATGTATATGCTCATGGCTTTCCAAGCCCTATGCTGAGAGTACACGCCTAGGACCCTTGTAAATGTACATGTCATGTGACCCTATGTACAAATATTGTAGATACACATGGCTGGACAATCCATGTCTTAGAGAGGAAACGTCTAGATATCCAGAAAAATTTACATGTCATGTGACCCTTTGTAATGTAATAAACTAATAATTTTGAACATAAATATTAGAACTTTTTTGTGAACATTAATTACCTTTAAAAAAACATGCATGAGGATCATAAAGGTATAGGGTTTTTGAAAACATGAAAACCTAAAAAATTAGTTCATAATAGTTTTACATCATCTCCAACTTATTTCTTCATAGCTACCACCCTTCATATACATATCACATGTAATATATATCATTGTAACCTAGGAAAAAGAAACATAAGAAAGGGTGAGCTAAAATACTCAATAAGGGTAAACAAAGGAAATACATAAACATGACATGATCATAAGAGTATGAGAACATGTTCATAACATATGAAAACCATACCCTTCATATAAAATATCAAAATATTGAGTCATCTAATAAATATTGGAAGTTTATAAGACATTAATAATAAGGAAATAAAATAACATGAGCTATGAGAGTATAAAATTAACATAAGACATAGAATTGTGGCATACACATAAGCATATAAAATCATTTCCATAGTAGTCCAGGATCATTTACAAGGCTATCAGAGTGGAATGGGATCACTTCTCAAAATATCATAGTAGTCAATGTTCACTCCCAAGACTATAATAGCGAATAAATTCCCTTGCTGAACAAGGTTTATTCCTCATTATAGTCCTTTTTATCACATGCAATTTCAATCTTTACCTAATGCATTGGAAGGAGATATAGTTCCCACCCATCACATTATTAAAATCATACATATGTGTGCCATAAGATCATAAAATTTTCATAATATCAGAAACCATGAATAAAAAATGTTTCATAGAAATTTCATCATATCATAACCTTTGGAAAAGAAATAGGTTTCATAATCATTTCATAATTTCAACATAGCATAACCCATGGAAAAATAAGTGGGTTTTATAATAATTTTATCATGGTATAACCCATGGAGTAGAAACAGGTTTCATAATTATCTTTTCATCAATATCATAAACCAATCAGATAACTAATAAGAATGGAATCCTTGTATCATATCTCCAGTAGATCATTTGGAAATTTTCTTGAGGAAAATAACCTTTCCACATTAAAGAACACTTTTTAAAACATAAAACATTTTAAAAAATATTTTTTTAAATAACCTTGGAAACTTATAAAGGAATATTTAAAATACATTTGAAACTTTTCTTTAATAAAATAACCTTTTAAATTTGAAAATAAAATTTTTTTAACTATAAATTAATAAACATAATTCAAAATACTTTTATTTTAAAATAACATTTGAAAATTATAAAGTAATATTTAAAACATTATGTGGTCATGATGGTAGGAAATTTTATTCATGTTGTACATGTTAAAACTAAGATTCCTTTAACATTTTTGGTAAAAGAAAAATGGACCTTGTTTGGGAAATGACATGAAGATTCCTTTTAAAACATTTTTTAAGAATTAAAAAGGGGTAAAATTGCCTTTAAAAAATAATTTGGTAGTTATAAAAATATTCTTTAAAACTTTTTTTAAAACTTGGATATGGAAGAAAAAGGGTTTTTGACAAAAGAGAGAAATAAAGTTGATTTTTATTCAAAACATTCTTTTGAACTCTTGAGTAAATAATTAGGATAAAATTAAGGGAAAACATTTATTATCATGACATAACTAGTGGAGAATAAAATTTAATAGTTTCTTATCATAATATTTCCTAATTGGAAGCATAAACATAAATAATCTTGATAAATGATGAGATTGTACGATAAAACCCATTCCACTTTGGTAACATTGAATCAAAAGACCCATGAAAGAATAAAATTAGAAAAAACATAAAAGATCATGAGAATAAATAAATTCATGATATTACATATCAAAGGGGCTGTATATAAACCTAAAAAAAGAAGATAGGTGCATAATATAACATATGTCCCAAAGAAGACGAATTCTGAAAAAAAGCCCTTTACCGCTTTGGTAACTTTTGAACGATAAACCCTGTAAAATAGTGATCATAAAATAGATATGTAAATCCTAGTAATTTTCTGAAAAATCTTCATAAAATAAATTCATGGGAAGTTTATACACTACATATAATAAACACATAGTGAATATGGCACGTGTCTCAAAGAAAATAAAAGTGAGATGGAAATCCCTCACCTTATGTCACAACTTACTTTGTACACATTTTAAACTCCTATATAATAAATATAAGTTTATTATAAATCTATTATAGAACCATAATTACATATATCATACCATAAATGATTTACTTATGACCCTTTATTACCTGTTTATTAATAATTCCATGTTAAAATCATGTTCCAGGCAATAATTGCTTTGTTTTTCATGTATGTTTTGATTTTTTATTTTCAATAATGTTACTTTGATCATGTTTCAATCATATAAGGAATATTAAAAATGATATAAATATCATATATATTCATTATATATGTATTTATATTAATCCATAAAAGTTAGATGTAGAAAATGAAATACATCATTCATGGAGACGGTAGGTCATACATATGCATGAACGTTGTTTCCATTTTCTAAATGGATGAAATGAAAGAAAGCTGAATAATATATTACCATTAAAGAATAATTTTTATTCCATATATATAACATATATTAATTAAATATACCTTAATTATCTTCTATACAAATCATTAGTGAAAAATGATTCACATCGCTTTACAAGGCGGTAGTATGTCGTACACACGAATGACGTTATCATATCTCCCACTGAATGGAAGGTAGATAGTGTATGTGATATAATAAATAAATAAATAAATATAATTATGTTAAAAATATAATATATATTAATTTAATTTATCATTATTTCCATCCAAATAAAATATAAATTAAAAAAAAACATCATATCGGTTCGCAAGTTGGTAGTCTATCGTACACCCTTGCGACGTTATTATTTTCCAACGAGCTGAGAGGTAAGAAGGTATATATGTTATTATAATTAAATAGTTATAATAATATAATAAATATAATATATAAACATTATATCCAACATTATATCCATCCATGAGAGGTGGTGATGGAAAACGAATAACATCTGTTCATGGGGCGATAGTTCACTGTACACATGATCGACGATTTCATTTCCCATTTAATGGAAGAATAGATGGATATATGTTATTACATTAACATAATAAAATAACATTATATTTTATATAATTTTTTTATTATATCAAAAAAAATTAAGATTATTTGAAGTCTTTAGAAGAAGAACTAAAACAAAAATGCATAGTTTAAAACTTTACCTCTTCTTTAGACAACCTCTTTAGGTTTAGCCTAAATCCTTACTAGATTGGATTTTTGATATCACCAAGGAATCCAAGATATGGGTAAGGAATTAAATAAGATATTAGGTTGGTTAGTTTCTGAACCAAATGGTTTTGGAAGTGTGAAGAGGAGATGAGAGGGTGTGGTCTTTTATAAGTAGGGGAGAGGACACATGTGGAATTTTTGAAAAGAATAAACTGTACCCACATTTTTCACATGCCAAAAAGCTCCCAAATGGGCCATTATTGAACATTATAGGTTATAAGGTTATAATATGGCTATAAAATGGGTTTTTAACATGTTTATATGTCATTTTACCCGTTATCTTTTTAGTTTAACCCATAGGAAAACAAGTTTTAACCTTAACTGCGGTAATTAATTTTTACTATTTTTACTATTCATTTTGACAAAAAATTAAGTTGAACTTATTATATAATAGAATTATTATTATTATAAACATTTAATACATTTTTATAAATTCCATTCACATAAGTGGAAAATTTAAATTTAAAATTAAACCCGTAGACGTAACGAGGAAGCAGTTTTCCAAAGAAAAAATGTTCAAAAGTTTAAAAAGTTTTTATATCAAAAATAAATATTAAATTGACTAAAATTACCTAATTTGGATTAATATATATATAATTAATTTAATTTAATTTTAAATACCATATTAAAATAAAATTTATCTTGTAAATTATTTGAATGAAAAGGCGGTTTCTCTAATAAAAAATTGTATTTTTCACTATTCACAAAAAAAATTATCTTTTCAGAAAATATAAAAAAAATTAACTCCAAGTTAAGTATTTAATTATTATTTGAAAAATTAATTTCATTTTTTCATGTTAATTTTCTAGAATTTTAAAAAAAATATTTTAAAATAAGTGCACAAAATGCGACAAAACTATTTTTTAGAAAAATACAGTTGTTAAGCATAAAATTGGATTCATTCTTATCTCATGCCTAGAAAACACATAAGATTAATGTTAAAAAAATTGGATATATAATATATAAATTTCATTAAAATAATTTACTTAGTCTTATTTATTTCATTCTTTTAGATAAAACATGTTTTTGCACATAAGAAGAGTTTTTCAGAAAAAGTTTTCCTTTATTTTAAAATAGTTCTTATTTTCATTTATAATTAATTGGTTACCAGTTAATTATTTTTACATACATGTAACACAATATATTAAAGAATTTAAATTTATTCAAAAAATATATTTCATAAAATATTTGGGTGTTACATTCTACCCCCCCTAAAATGAATTTATCCCTCAAAATTAATCACTTTATACAAACAAATGAGGATATTTTTGTCTCATTACATCCTAAGGTTCCCATGTAGCTTCCTAAAGTTGGTGATTTAACCAAAAAACTTTGACCAGTTGAGTGTCCTTGTTTCATATAATTTTCCCCCTATGATCCAAAATTTCCACCGGTTATTTCTCCTAATAAATATCATGTCATGTGAGATAACCTCTGATTTTATTACATGTGATAAATTAGGTGTCTACTTCCTTGAGAGAGATACATGGAAAAATCATGGACTTGGGAGAGGTTTGGTGTAAGAGACAAGTTGTAAGATACCTTCCCGATAAGATCAATTATTTCAAAGGGACCAATATACCTAAGTCTTAGTTTTCCCTTCTTTCTTTAATAGAGATATTTATTGAAATTCCATCTCACTAACTTCAAATTCTAGATTACATCAATTATTTTTAGCATAACATTTCTACTATATTTTTGTTGTTCTTATCTACTGTTGGATGACTCTAACATTATATTCCATTTCTTTAACCAAATATGGTCCTAATATCTTTATTTCTCCAAATTCATCCCATTATGTTGGATTTCTATACTTTTTTTATAAATGGATTCATAAGTAGCCATCTGAATGCTTGAGTAAAAGCTATTATTGTAAGAAAACTTAACTAAAGGAAGGTTTAAATTCTATCTACCTTTGAAATCCATAGAAAAAGATCTTAGTATATCCTCTAGGGTTTGAATTATTCTCTTAGACTAACCATCTATCTGATGGTGATACACAATTATTAATATCAACTATATATCAAGAGTTTGTTGAAGAAATCTCTTGAACTTTTAGGTAAACCTCAAATCCCATTCAAACACAAAGGAATGTGGTACTCTATGAAACATTACAAATTCAATCATGTGTATATTATAAATCTAATCTGAAGAGAAATATTATATGATAGTGATGAAGTGTGATGGATTTTTAATGTGATCTACTAAAACCCATATATCATTTTCCCTTTAGAAGTTTTTAAGAGTCTAATAAAAAAATCCCTAGTGTTTTCCCATTTCTATTCTAGTATGGATAATGGTTGGAGCATCCCCTTAAACATTTTTCTATCAACCTTAACTTTATATCCTACCAAACATAAATATACATACTCATCAACATCTCTCTTCAATGTTTCCCACCAAAAATACTCTTTCATGTAGGCTGTTGGTTGGCGATATGCCCTTATATGCCTTCAATTGTGGGTTCAAGCCTCATGACCATACTGGATGTGACGGGTTGTCACCCGATATGTGGGTTGTCACTTTGTTTCCAAAACTATATTAATATAATTACTATAAAATTACAAAATTTTAATAACCCATAATTACCTCAACATCAAAGATAAGATAAACGTTAAAATTTTTCAATAAATTTAATATTATGTCTACACAATTTAATGGAATTAATACACAAATAAATTTTTCACTAAAACATGAAAAAATGGTTGTATTTCCAAAAAAAATTCTCAAAATATCCTCAATATTGAAAAAATACCATCATATAAAACCTCAAAATGGGTTTCTAATACTTTGAAATTATGATCAACCATACAATCATAAAATCATTTTGGTATCCATAACTCTATAGTTAATCATACATGGATGCATATGAACTTACAAGATAAAATTCACCCTTTATTCATTAAATAATGTATTATATTTGACAAAAACATTTTCATTAGAATCAAGGGTTGATCCTTGCACCCATAGAATATCAAATGTGATTTCATTACTCTAATAACCAAGTAGAGGGAGATAATCAATGCTCATAATCACATCAATTCCCACTAAGGGGTGGATAAAAATATTTTTTTAGGGATCCTTCACACAAAATAAAACATGAAATTCTCAACTAAGTGGTAGAGTATAAGTGTTCCCTAATTATCATTATTCACTTCATCCATTATTATTACATAATCTTTCCCTCTTTTCTTTCTATTTAGAGATTGTTATATCTTATCATCCTAGTTATCCCTTACATTGGGTCACTTATTCTTATAATTCCCAAACTCATTAAACTTGAATCCCTAGAGTGTGGGTGGTTCATTTTGCAGAGATTTATCTTTATTCAAATAATTAGTTAACTTATTTCCATCACTTTGACATTCAATTTCCCAATGACATTCCCTTACACACTTAAAAAATTTATCAGTCCCCTTAAGATAGTTTCCTCTATGTTTTCTACCACACTTAGAGCATGAAGGAAATATCATATTATTCTCTCTATAGTTCTTAGTGTCCCCCTTTAACACCATCTTTATTTTCTTATCAAAACTATGTGATTAATGGGTAATTTCAATCTCCATTTCCACCTTGAGATCATATAGAGTGATTTATTCATAGCTACTAAAGTCCCTTATGGATGATTCCCTTTTAAGACTTGGTTTTAATCCACTTAAGAATCAATAAAATATACTTTCTAGTTGGATGATAATTATATAACAGTACTTCACAAGTATTGTAAAATTTTCCTTTTAGGTACCAAATGATTCATCATCCTTATAATTTATCTCAAGGAATTCCTTCTCCATTTTCTTACAATGAATTCGAGGTAAGTACTTATTGAAAAATAATCTTTAAAACTCATCCCACTCCATGTATTCAATTTCATCTTGTTTCCTTATATTCTTCATGAAAGTACATTATTGATCTACTTATCCTTCCAAATTATAGATATCCAAAATGAATTTTTCATGTTCCAAACACTAGATAATGGAAAATATATTTTTAGTGGTACCAATACATTGCTCAGCAATAAGAATATCAGTGGAACCACTAAAATATGGGAGAATTTTCCCCATGAAGGACTCAAAAAAATGGTGTTCCCTCATTTTCTCATTTATAAGTTTAACATGATTCATATATTAAGAAAGTTATGTGATCATAATAATGAGATTTTTCATTCTAGATCCCGTGATATTTAGTTTCTAAGGAGGAAAATAATTTCATTATCAATTTTATTAAACATTAAAATGGTTCCTTTGGGTTCTATCCATTGCAAAAAATAAAAAACCATAGTGTGAGAAATAATAATCATATTGGAAAACCACATAATCAGGAAAAACATCTATAGGATGTATAAATCATGACACATTATTTTAAATCCATTACACCTTAGTCTTAATCTTGGTCATTCATAGTGATTATTTAAATCCTTCATAATGGTTTGTAAATATTTTTTGAATTTCCAAAGAATATCCCCTAGGAGGGTCAAACTAAGTGTGCATAAAGGCCTATTATCATACACCAGGTGACGTTCAAGTCCATATAAATGACTCTTTTCAGTGTTATCACTCCTAATAATCTCACTAAAGTTTTCACATCCTAGTTTCTAAAGGTTAAATAAACTTATCCTCTAATACCAACTATAATGACCAGGATTTTCATATATAGATATTACATTTTTTTATGAACATTAAAATCATTAAACAGACACACGTTGGGGATTCTAAAGGTATAATTTCTTTTTAAACTTGGAAACATAAACAAATAGTTCATAAAAGTTCTAAATAATATCCCACTAATTTCCACATAACTACCACCCTTATTAGAAATATCATACGTAATACCTATCATCATAACCTAGGGAAAGGAAACATAATAAAGGGTGATCTCAGATGCTCAGTATGGGTAAATAAGTGAAATATGTAAACACAATGTGATCATAAGGGTATGAGAATATGATAATAACATATGAAAACCACACCTTATATTTCAAAGATAAAAAAATATTGAGTCATGGCATAAATATTGACAATTAATAAGTCATGAATCATGAGGAAATTAAAGAACATGATTTATGAGAGAATAAAATTGACATAATACATGGAATTTGTTCGTAAAAATAAGTATAGAAAATAATTTCCATTATATTCCAGGATCATTTCCAAGGATATCATAGTAGAATGGTTTCACTCCTCAAACCACCATAGTATTCAAGGTTCACTCCCAAGACAATAATAGTGGAAAAAGTACATTAATAAATTAGGTTTATTTCCCATTCCAATCTTGTTTATCTCAATAGTTTTTAATCTTTACCCAATGAATCGGAGGTATATATAGGTCACATGCATCAAATAATGAGAATAATACATATGTATGTCACAATAACATAAATCATTCATTATAGAACCCATGAGAATAAATTGTTTTATTCATAACCTGTGTAAAAGAAATAGGCTTCATAATTATTTCATTATTTTATCATAGCATAACCCATGGAAAAAGAAGGGAGTTTCATAAGCATTTTATCATTATATAAACCATGCAAGATAAATTTGTTTCATAAACATCTTTTCATCATAATTATAAACTATTTAGATAATTAATGAGAATTTAATCCTTGGATCATATCCTTATTAAAGTATAAGTAACATCAAAGGATGTCTTATTTTATGAAAAAATATTTTTAATATAAAATAAATTGGAACTTTTCTTAAGTAGAACAACCTTTAAACTTTTAAAAACACTTTTTAAAACATAAAATATTTTCAAAATTATTTTCTTTTAGAATAACCTTTGAAACTTATAAAGTAATCTTTAAAAATCGTTTAAAATATTTCTTGAGGAAAATAACCTTTTCACTTTGAAAATAACTTTTTTTAAATATAAATTCATAAAACATTTCTAAAATCCTTTTATTTGAAAATAAACTTTGATTCTTGTCAGGAAATTCTGCTTATGCTGTACACATTAAAACAAGGATTCATTTCACATTTTTGGTAAAATTAAAATGAGACTTGTTTAGAAAATGACATGAAGATTCATTTTAAAACATTTTAAAAAAATCAATAAACGGTAAAAATTTCTTTAAAAAATAATTGGGTATTATTAAAAACTTTATTTAAAATATTTACTTTAAACAGTGATATGGAAGAAAAAGGGTTTTCGACTGAAGAGATAAATTTAGATGATTTTTCTTAAAAATAATTTTTGAACTATTCAGTGCATAAAAAGAAGAAAATGAATAGAGAAAATGTATTCTTATCATAACTATAGTATGAGAAAATTTATGATTTTCTTGAGATATTGGTCATAATATTTCATCATCGTAAGCATAAACATAAACAATCTTGATAAACGATGAGATCGTATCATAAATCCCTTACCACTTTGGTAACATTGAATAATAATACCTATTAAAGAATAAAATAAGATGAAACATAAAATATAATGAGAATAAATAAATTCTTGATATTAAATTTCAAATTTAATTCATATACACCTCAAAAAAATATAGGTTCATAACATAACGTATGTCCCAAGGAAGACAAATTGAGACAAAAATCTTTTACTGCTTTAGTAACCTTTGAACTGTAAAAAAATCAAAGAGATATCCTAAAATTAATCTATAAATACTAATAATTTTCAGGATAATTATCATAAAATACATTCATGTTTATTATATACACCACATAAAATAAACATGTGGTGAATATGGAATGTGTCTCACATAAAATAAAAGTGAGATGGAAATCCCTTACCATATGTATCAACATTCTTCATAAAAGTTTGAACCTAATATATAATAAATATAATTTTATTATACATATATTAAAGAACCATAATTATATATATAATACCATATATTATTTAATTGTTACCTTTTATTACCCCATTTATTAACAATTCCATTTTAAAATCACATTTCAGGTAATAATTGCTTTATTTTTCGTGTATGTTTTGATTTTTTATTTTAGGTATTATTAATTTGATCATGGTTCCATAATATTAATAATTTTAAACATGACATAAATATAATATATATTTTTTATATATGTTTTTATATTAATTCATAAAAGTTATAGATAGAAAATGGAATACAACGTTCATGAGGACGGTATGTCGTACATATGCATGAACATTGTTTCCATTTTCTGAACGGATGAAATAAAAGAAATGTAAATAATATATTACCTTTATAGAATAATTATATTTCATATATATCATATATATACATTAAATTTACACTAATTATCTTCCATGTAAATCATTAGTGAAAAATGAATCACATCGCTTCGCGAGACGGTAGTCTGTCGTACACACAGACGGAGTTATCATATCCTCCACAAAATGGAAAGTAAGAAGGTATATATCATATAATAATTAAAAAATATATAATTATGTTACAAATATAATATATATTCATTTAATATATCCTTATTACCATTCAATTAAAATATAAATGAAAAACACATCACATCGGTTCGCGAGGTAATAGTCTGTCGTGCAAACGAGCAACATTATTGTTTTCCAAAGAGTTGGGAGGTAAAAAGGTATATGTGTTATTATAATTATAGAGGTATAATAATATCATAAATATAATATATAATAATTAAATATATCATTATATCTAGTTATGATAGGTGATGATGTAAAATGAATAACATCTGTTCACGAGGCGGTAGTCCATCATACACATGATTGACAGTTTTGTTTCCCATTTGATAGAAGAGGACATGGATATAAGCTATGTCATTAACATAATAATATATAAGTATATGGGATAAAATTTTATTATTATATCAACATAATTGAATGATATTTTAAGGATTTATATAAAGAATTAATATAAAAATGCATAGTTTAAAACATTACCTCTTCTTCGGAAAACCTCTTTAGTTTTAATCTAAATCCTTCCAAGATTTTCTTTATGATCTCAAAACCTCATATATTATGTCGGTATGTATTTTTGCAATATATTTTTGTAAGTATTTTTGGTACCAAATTTTTCTTTATGTGTGAATTGGATAGGAGATAGGGTGGCCTTTTATAAGTGGGGGCGAGGACACACATGGAATTTTTGAAAAGAATAAAGTGTATCCATGTTTTTTACATGAAAAAAAGCTAAAAAAATGGGCCATTATAAATAATTAGAGGTGATTATTGTGAAATATTTCCATAAAATTGGTGTTTTAAAATTTCCTAGGTTGTTTTAACCCTTGTATTTTTAGTTTAAACCCCGGTAAACCCGTTTTAACCTTTACAACACTAATTAATTTTTTCAATTTTTCCTATTCATTTTTTTAAAAAAAATATATTTTGACCTGATTATATAATATAAATTATTATAATAATAAATATGTAATACATTTTTAAAAATTCCATTCACATAAGTTGAAAATTTTAATTTAAAATTAAACCAGCAGACGTGATGCAAAAGCTGTTTTCCAAAGAGAAAATGTTCAAAATTTTAAAAACATTTATATAAAAATTCAATATGAAATTGATTAAAATGAACTAAATTAGATTAATATGTGTATATTTAAACTAATTTAAATTTTTAAACCATATTAAAGTAAAATCTATCATCTAAAGTCTTTAAATGAAAAGGCAGTTTTTTGACAAAAACCAGAAATTTCTATTATTCACTAAAAATTTTATCTTTTCATAAAATTATATAAATATACCTACAAGAAAATTTTAACATATTTATTTCAAAAATAAATTTAATTTTTTTAAATAATTTTTCTTTAAGTGTAAAAGGTTAATTTTAAAATAAGTGCGTAAAATAAAACAAAATTGTTTTTTAGAAAAATATTTTTTTTAAGCATAAAAGTGGATTTTTTATTATCTCATACCTGGAAAACACATAAGATGAATTTTAAACATTTTATTGAATATATAATATTATTATTTAATAAAAATAATTCATCTAAATTTATTTTTTCAATTTATTAAGATAAAATGTGTTTTCTCACATAAAAATTGTTTTTTCAAAAAAAGATTTACTTTATTTTTAAATGGTTCTTATTTTCATTTATAATTAATTTGTTACCAAATAATTGATGTATATAAATGTGTAAACCATAAATTATCATAATTTAGTTAATATTATTCATACCCACCATTCCAACGGTAAGGTGATAACAATCATATTAAATAATAATAATTTAATAGTATGTCGTGTTTTGTTAAAACTCAATGTTGCGTGTAATGAATCTATAAAAGAGTTTAAATTTATTAAAAAAAATTTATAAAATCTTGGGGTGTTTAATTTACACACCATTTACTTTTTATAGATACTTATACCATGCGTATTTCCTCCTTGGGGAACGAATTTTGGCCTGCGAGTAGCCTATCCTAAGTAGTTGTCCATGTCGGACATGATAGTGGAATTAATATTGATATCATAGTTATGACATGAGGTTATATAAGAAATATTATTCTTTTATTGATTATTACTCAGTGGTACTGATCGAGTTGATCACTGAAATGTTATCAGGGTTGGTACTCCCCTATCTCTCTTTGGTGCAAGTCCCCCATGACCTTTATATAGATAGAGACAGCACATTCCCACATATGGAGTGGTACTCAATATTATTAATCTTATGAAGTTTGTGGTTCCTCTACTAGATTATTGATTCCCTAGTTGCAACATGTATTGGTGAGTGCAGGTCCTCCATGATCATTCTTGATAGGTTACACACGATGCTTAGATGTGCAGATGAAGATCCCCTATCTCTCTTCTCTTGGATTTCTTTTTGAGCATATCTGATGTTGGGTATATTTACCATTTTTCTTTATTGGTTTAATTTATTGATTTTATTATATTTATTCTCTCTTGGTTTTCAGGGTGTCTTAGAGGGTATTTATATAGCCACCCCTGCATGGGCCATGCCCACATGTGTTGAGTCTTATACATGTAACTAGAAGATCAGTGATGACTTTAGTGGATCTAGTATTGAAGGATCATAGTGGTATATGGAGGTGTTGATCATGTTAAGTGGTTGGCCTTGAATATTCTAAGTTGGTATGTCTTCAGTTTTCCCCTTTCCAATAGTTTTCGGGTTGGTACCTCATTTTTGGTTGAGCATGTATTTTTCAACTTTATATCTTTTGTATTACACTATTGTACTTTGATTTTTTTTCCTAGAGGTTGTTGCATGAATTTATTAAATTCTAGATGTTTTAGTCTTTTGTTATATCTCTAAATAATTTAATTGATTTGGTTATGTTTATACATACAATTATTTTAGGCTAAGGCCTCCCATTACATTTAAATTCCTACTTGGCACTTGGCACTATCCCCTGACTTACTGGAGGTGGGCTTGGGGTGTGACACTTATCTTATTGTCAGACTAGGTGGTGTCCCAGTGGGCCAGGTTATGACAGAGTGGTATCAAAGGTGGTTTATCTCTGATTCAATTTTGGAGTTGGACATGTCATGAGGTTTAGTTGGGAACTTAGGTCAATGATGCCATAGTGTCTCAAGTTCATCTCTCAGGCCAGGGAACCCGGTGTTGGAGCAGTGGTATATGTATCCATACACCAGGAATCTGACTACCTAGATATCGACTTGGCATTCCAAGGTATCATTTTTATGGAACCAATGGTACATGAATCATATTGTATTAGATACTTTGATTTTCAAGTACTTCTTCAGTTAGCTCCCCAGATATGCTCATCTACCCATGGTACGTCTTGTTAACTTTTAAAAAGTCTCCATGAAGACAATAAACTAGGATACTGATACAAGGTCATGAAGATGAATAGTTGTGTGAGTACACCCCCAGTGTAAGGTCATCATGACAGCCAACTCAGTACCAAGGCTCCATTATAGGAGCTAGTTTTTTGGATGGTTTCACTAGACGGGAAGCGAGCAGTGTTTCTACCCATCAAGAAGTGATAGGACACACTCCTAGTGAGTAATTTTGATGTCTCACATCATATATATCATCCATTAATTCAATATATTTAGGAAAAAAATTCTCATATACTAATCATGCTTCTATAGTTTTAGGATCGGGGCTACCTAGATTTAAGGGTGAGATAGACCCTCAGTCAGCAGTGGTTTAGCTGGAGTCTATAGTTCCATTTTTTCATTTTTTGTGAATTCTACCCAAAGTGAAGGTAATTATTTCCAATATCCTCTTTAATAGAGTATAAATAATTTGGTGTGGTTTGGTCACTTGTGAATTTAATGAGGTGAAACTCGCCTAAGAAGAGATTGAGCTCATGTTCCACAGTGAATTTTATCCCTCTACCAACCCCCAAGTTCAAGTACAGGAGTTTATTAAGTAATATTATGCTATATATATATATTAATGGGAAGGTATTTTTCGTTAACTATAGTTAGTATTTGGAACACCCAGATATTTTAATAGAACACTATGTTTGATATCTTACGTTTCACAAAAGACCGAGCTTAAACATACTTCATAATATCATTATTTTAACATGATCATTTTTAACTAGCCATTAAATTGACAGGTGTGAATAGGATTAAAAATATTATGATATATATATATATATGTGTGTGAATACCATGTTAAATAAAAATTTATTTATTCTTAGTAAATAAAAATATATTTTTTAGTAAATTCATTTTATTCTTCAATTATATGTTCACTTAAAAAAGTGATTTTTATTCCTTTATATGATAAAATAAATAAAATTAATTTTTTTAAAATTTATAAAATAAAATTGAAAAAATAAAATTCATTTTTTGAATCATCATATCAAAATTATATTAGGATATTGTTTTGGGAATTTTTTTAAAAAGTTGGTTTTTAGGTTAAATAGTGAAAATATTGTTTTTAAGAAATACATTAACTCTTATAAAATAATTATTATATGATCGTGATTTAAAATTTATTAATACGTATTATTTATAAAAGTTTATTTAATTAATTATATAATAAATAAGGTGTTACATTTATAAACACGTTCTTAGCAATTTTAAAACCCATGATTTTAACCTTAAAGAATGTATTTTAGAGTTATACGCACATCATATTTAGAATTGATTTTTATCACTTTTATAAATTGAATAAAGTAAAATTAATTTCATATTTTTAATTAGGAGGTCAAATTAGGTTATAATTTTTATTTTATTTTTTGGCATAAAATTTATATCATGGTAAAAAAAGATTTATCGTAGTATAGGTAAAATAATGCAGCGGGTTAAAGTTAAAAGGTAAAGCTTAAAATACATAAAAAATAAAAAATTAAATGGGTGTTTAATGTTTTGATAGAAATTAAATATAATTTGAAATATTAATTATCAACCAAATTATTTGGAATTAATTCCACCCAAATGTGGTTCACTTTAAATATAAAATAATCATTATTTAATCACTTAAACCCATCCCTCCTCAAATATAAATACCATCCCTCACCACCTAATTTCTTATAAAAACCCTTAAAGATATTAAAATATCTAACAAACCATCTCCTTACCACTCTTCCCACATCCAAGTTCTTCTAGTCTCACCCAATTACTAATTACAAGCCCTTTAAGGGTTCCTTCAAGGATGTGATATTCAAGAGGTGGTTTTCTCGAGCAACCTCTCTTAATTTCTTTTCTTCTTCTACCTTATCTTCACATCCTTAATCCATAAAATAAAAATAACTCCAGTATAATTTATATATTTTTATTTTATATTTATAATGTAATATATTCTACCAACCTCTTTTCTCATCTCCTCTTATTCATAGAAACTAAACCATTGTCCAAATTATGGCGGTTAACTGTCTCCATGGATAATGATTTTTTCTTTCCATTACCACCTTCAAGGATGGTCATAAAAGTATTATTATGGTTTAATAATATATTAATAGGTATAATATATCCTATTTAATTTTTTGGAACTAATATATATACATAATATTAAATAAAATTAAACTAATTCTCGATGGTCAAAAAATCACCAAAATACAAAAAACATTTATCATTACCTTTTTATCAAATAAATAATTCTCATATTAGAAATAAAAATGATATGTGAGAGAATTTAAACTAATTGATGTTAATTAATACCATTTCATTTCACTTCTGTATTTTTTTCCATTTTAAAAGAATATCCATAATTATACACAAGTGAACCAACCATGAAACCATGAAGTGAGCGCACTTGAAACAATGATAATAATGAAATATTATTAATGAATGAGTGGTGGGATTTTATAAAAGGATCATATAAGGTATTATAAATATAAATATAGCTTGTAAATAAATTAATATCATTATTTAAACCATTATAAATGAGGTTTAAGTACGCAAAAATAAAGTGAAATGTGAGGTAAGAGATTTCTTAACACAATTTCTATTCTTTGGGTTAAACTTATACTTCATTGATTATGTCATGAAAATATTATGTGTGGAATGAAATTTTATTATATTTTATTTTATTTTCACTTATTCTATGTTTATTTATAGTGGATTCATATAATTTATCTATTTGATTAACTTTCACTTCAATGATAGGATCTTTGTAAAGGACTTCATCTCAATTTTTTTTATTGAGGCATATTTTGATGTTATGCACTTATATTATTTTATGAGGTGTATATAATGACCCTTTAACATGTTATATCATGAATTTATTTATTATCATGATATTTTAATTTTTGTTAAATGTTATTATTTCATGGGGAATATAATTCGACTGGTTACAAAGTGGTAAGGGTTTATTACACAATCTCATCATTATTTGGGATTATTTATATTTAATTATCCACTAGAGAATATTTATCTTCAACATCCATGTTTCTTAAAAAAATATTCAAATTTTTTTGACAATTATCACGTGATTTTATAAAGTCATTTTTATATATGTTTGATTTATTTCAAAACTGTTTGAAAAGAGTTTTTTGTCATTTTCTAAATGAGGTACTTTGTGACATTTCTGAAAAAAATACAGAAGGAATATTTTTTAGATGTTACATAATGAGTATACTTTACCTCCTTCATTATTAATTAATGGTTTTAAGCTTCCTATATAATTTTATAAGGTTCTTTTCAAATAAAAGGTTTTCTTTTATAATTGAGCATATTTCTAAAAAATAAGTGATTTCAAATAAAAAATGATATTTTCCTCAATAATTTTTCAATGATATTAATAAATTATTTTCATATATGTCAACATACATTGTTCAATATTATTATTCATTGAGTTTATTCTCTTATGATATCATTAACCATATTTTATTGATTTTTTTACGATAAGTTTGATTGGGAATGTAATATTTAGGTACCATTCACCATATTAATATGGATGGTTTGTGATTAAGTTTACTGATTAAGGAAAGTTATTTACATTTGATATGATATTTTCAATATAAATTTAGATGTTTATTATGTTCCATCCCTTTTATATGATAAATTCATTGGACTTAGTAAGTGATGGCTGGAGCCCGCTATATCCCCTCGATGCATCAGTAGGTCTCATGAGACAAACTAGTTTGGGTATTGGCTGATGTATTACCCATTTATATATAGTGTCTTGACTGAATCCTTAAAGTTATGTTTATTATGTACCTAATTATTAATTCCCTCAGTATAATATTATTTATTTACTTTCATGTGATTATTCAATTGGTAGAATATCCATGATTATGTTTTCTATCTTATGTGATTATTCATATGGAATTATTTGATCATCTTTTATTCCAGCCATATTTTGCTTAAGTTATTTATTAAATGAATTTTTTTTAGTTATTTAACTTTCCATAATTATTATTTCTCATTTATGATAGATTATTCTATATACATTCCCTTACTGAGCATCTAAAATTGCCCCTTTCTTATGTTTTATTTCTCCCTCGATGCCAATAAGTTTATTATGATTGATATGAAGAGTTAAGATATAATAATAATGGTGTTATCAAAGGATTATGTGTGTTGTATTCTATATTTTAAATTTTAATTTAAAGTTAAAGTATGTATCTAGTTTTCAAAAACTACTAAACTATTCAGTCCTTTGGGATGAAATTCCTTGTATGTTATGCCAATGTAAAAAAATTAACCACTGAATCTAGGCTACTATGGTCGGGGTCATTATAGTTTGTATCAAAGGAATTTTAGTAGAAACCTTAGGAACTATATTAATAAAAATGTAGATTAGATAATAAAACTCTATTTCATAATTTTTAAATACTCTCAAAGAAAACAAACGTATGATTTATAGATTAGTTATATCTAAATTTTCAATTTACATTAAGAATTTTTGAGATTTTACATTATGTTTCATAATGTTATTATCTTATATAATGTATTGAATTATTTATAAATGGATCTTAGAGTAATTAATATTAGTATCGATGCGCATAATCTATGTAGGGATTTCCCTTTTGGGAAAGATAATAAAGCTAGAGCTAGAGTTTCGGCTTGAGAAGGAGTCGAAAAAATTATAACTATATTGGGAAAACTAACTCAAGATATGAGAAATAATATTTCCCATATAAAGTATCTTGATGATCCACATTGTGGTGTAATAATTTTATACCACATCATGAAACAAAAACCTCCATCATTCACTGGAAATATGAATCCATTTATAGCTGAGCAATGGATATGTTCCTTAGAAAATATATTTCTCACTTTGAGATGTAATGAAAGGGAGAAGGTTTTCATGGAAGTTCATCATCTCTTGTGTTATCTGGATCAATGTTTTTCATTGCTTCAAAACACTAAGGAGGATAAGAATATATAAAACATGGAATGGATGGATTTTAAGGAACTTTTTTGGAAAAATATTTTCCTTATGAATAGAGAATGGATATGGAGAGACAATTAATGGGTCTGAGACAAAATAAAGAATAAAATATTGCTAAGTATGAAGCTAAATTTATGAGTTTATCCATGAATTATTAAGACTATGTATATAATCCAAAGAGTAATATTTATGGTTTCTTTAATGGTCTTAAACCAATCCTTCAAAGGGCACTGGTCTCCCAAAAAATCATCATATGAGGATATAGTATCTTATGTTATCAAGAATGATAAATAATTCTCAGATCATTATTATTGTAAAGGAAAAATTATAACAATAGTACATAAGAGAAAAATTAATAAGGGAAAGAAAATTAAGAATTATTTTATCACATGTGATAATTATGGAAGGTAACAACCTAGTACTTTCTTGAAGGAGATGAGAGTTTGTTACAAGTGTGGATAAAAATTCCACCACACACATGATTTAAAGGGAAAAATCGGTTGTGAAATTTTTCAACTGTTAGGATATGGGGCACTACACTTATGAATTCCCCAAGAATCAAGGTAATATACCCTAGAAAAGCTAATTGATCTAGGTAAATATTATGATATTGATATAGCCGAATTGGAATGATTATTGTTCTTGTGTTTTTGCATCCAAGAAATATGTTTTATGACATTATAATTATAATAATTATGAAACATATTGGGATTGTATTATAGTACTTTTCTTTAAGGATTTGAGAGCATATGTCTAATGGTGCTAATGACTAGTAAAATTGATTCTGTGGAAATTTGAACTCTTTTAAAACACATGTTTGAAGTAAATATAACCTGTAATATTTTTTGAATGTTGAGATAATAATGTTGGGATAAAGATATGATATACCTTAAATCTGGTTAAAGATTTGTTGAAAAAGTATTCTATGGTACCATTGATGGAGTTGACAATATTTTTGGATTTAAGGAAAATATTCAATAATCTATATTTTTCTTAAGGAATAACAAAGTGATAATGTTTCCAATAAAGATTTATTCTAATTCTAGTTATTACCATGTTTCAAGAGGATAAATTATAAAGTTATTTACATGTTTGGTATGTGACGATTAAGATATACTTCATATTGTTTGAGATATTAATGGTTAAGTTCATTTTATAAATTCAGTAACCTTCCTTCTAAAGTTTTAGATCTTGATCTTTTTAAAGGGTCATAAGTTTATACATTTATGAAATGGTTTAAGTTGAAATTTGTACAAGGTTTTAAAGCTTAATGTGTTTATATATACTTGATAACTTGTTCCCAATATATTTGTTTTAAAAAATAGTTTGAGACAGACAGAATGAATTGTTTCTCCTTATAGATCTTAAGAACTCTTACAAGTGAATTTTAGTGCTTCAAGTATAAATTTTTTTTTGGATATTAATTTCTTGGAGTAACGTATGACATTAATATGGACTTTTTCACCAATTTACCAAAGACTCCAAGAAATAATGATGCAATATGGGTTACTATATTTTTCAGAATGAAAAATGAAATGTATGAGATAAAATTTTAGGTTAAAAAATTTCATTAATATTGAATATATTGTGGTTATTTTTTTAATGTTGTAAGGATTATATTAATATAGTTTAGAAAAAGGAAAACCTACATGTCGAGTGACAACAAGTCGCACCCGTCAAGTTAACGAGGATTGAACCCACAACTGAAGGGCTACAAGGGTGCATCACCTAACATTGGCATATGTGATGTCCTGATTGGTATAACATAGTTTTTATTTATTTAAATGATATGATAGATAAAATATAAGTTCATTTTGGGAACCCTATATGATTAAGTTAAATAGAATATTTTGTAATTTTATTTAAGGAATAAAGGTTGAATTTCCTTTTGGGGAAAAAGATGAGTTAGTGGTGGAAATTATTTAATGGATAAAACTCTACCTATAAAGTACGTATATTTTCATATGTTATTACTATATTAATTAAGATAATTCCTCAAATTTATGAAAATTATTTTGAAACAAAAACATTATTCTTTTAATTTTCTTAATGATAAATCAATAGCCTCTTAACCCTTCACAGATTTACAGTTTTGGGATGGTAAAAATTCAAATGACCATGTTCTTTATCACTCTCCATTAAAGATTTATAGTTAGATTTATTTACCATGTCCATGATTTCACTTCCCGTTAATTTTCTCATATTCTAAAACCTAGTTTTGTGGTGACCTTTTAATTTTCCTTTCCCTCTTTTAAGAGCAAATTTTATTAACCCTTCTTACGATGTGGGTTTCCCATAAAGGAATTTTAAAATATAAACCTTTATTTTTCAAAGTGAAATTTAAAATTATGAGGATTCAATTTATTGAAGGATGGGATAATTTAGAAATCTGAGATTTTAAAAGAACACTATGTTCGATAGCTTACACTGCACAGAACACTAATCTTAAACAAACTCCAAAATATCATTATTTTAACATGACCATTATAAACTAATCATTAAATTTTAAGGTGTTAATAGGATTAACTATATAATGATATATATATATATATATTAATTTCATGTTCAATACAAATTTATTTATTTTTAGGAAATATATATATATATTTTAGTAAATTTATTTTATTCTTCAAATATATGTTCTCTTCAAAAAGAAATTTTTATTCTTTTCTATGATAAAATAAATAAAATTAATTTTTAAAACTTTTAGAAAATTAATTTTACAAAATAAACTTCTTTTTTGGAATCAACACGTCAAAACTAGCTTAGGGTAATTTTTTGAGAATTTTCCAAAAAAGTTGATTTTTGGGTTAAAAATTGAAAATATTGTTTTTACAAAATACCATAACTATTATGAAATAATTATTATATAATCATGATTTAAAAAATTGAACCCTTACTCTTGATCAAAATTTATTTAATTAATTACATAATATATAAGGTGTTGCATTTAAAAACACAAGCGTATCATTTTAAAAAACCATGGTTTTAACCATTAAAAAAATGTTTTTATGAGTTATATGCATAACATATTTAGAATTTTATTTTATCACTTTTATTAATTGAATCAAGTAAAATGGATTCCATGTTTTTAATTAGGAGGTCCAAATTAGGTTATAAGGTCATTTTCTTTTTTATTCACAAAAAAGTTACCATGGTAAAAAAAATTAGCATATTATTGGTAAAATAATGTTGTGGGTTAAATTTAAAAGGTAAAAGCTTAAAATACTTAAAAAACTAACACATTAAATGGGAGTTTAATGTGTTTATAAACCTTAACCATCCTTTAAAACATTAATTATCAAACAAATTCATTGGAACTAATGTCACCCAAATGTGGTTGGCTTTAAATATAAAATAATCATTATTTAATCACTTAAAACCACCCCTCCTAAAGTATAAATACCACCCATCCTCATGTATAAATACCACCCCATTTCTCCTCATAGGAAATTAAGCTGTTCAAATATCTACCAAACTCTCACATATTTACTCTTCCTATGTCCAAGTTCTACTATTCTCACCCATAGATCAATTACAAGTTCCTTAAGGGGTCCTTCAAGGAGGTGATACTCAAGAGGTAACTTTCTTAACCAACCTATCTTAATTTCTTTTCTTCTTTTAACTTATATTCACCTCATTCCTCCATCAAAGAAAAATAACTCCATTATTATTTATATACTGTAATGTTATATTTCTAATGGAATATATTCTACCAATATAACATCTCGGACCCGGATGCCACCCAAAACGGTGCCCTGGGCTCGGTTGGCCAAATGGCCTCAAGAGCATCTCCCCAAATACCAAAGTCTGATGACTAGTAGTAAGGTCATAGGTGAGATATTGAGGAGAATATGCCCTCATTACCAGAGTATCACAGTAGAAGTAAAAATATACAATAAATAGCGGAATCGAAATAATGAGAAATCAACTGAAAGTAAGGCAGGAAAGATAGTAATACATAACAATAACCAGAAGTGTCTCATATACAAAATGATACGGATGGTACATGTATCTAGAAAGAATCCAAAGCAGGTAAATGTCAATATAATACAATACAAGTATCCCAAAAAGAACAAAAGACCAAAAAGTGATCCTAGCATCGCAAGCCTCAGCTTGGTCCTATGATCCCTTACTCCAAATCCATGATCAAAAAACTATACCAGAGAACTTATCCTATCATCACCTGCAACCATATAATCTATTTGGGTCCTCAAAGTGGCCCAAACAGGGTGTGAGATAAACATCACAGTAGGCAACCACCTATGTCTATACAGTTATAACATCAATATACAAAAGTGATATCAAGTGTAAACAAAGCAGTAAAGTAATGTGAATGCCCATGGAATATGTCTACTATAATAAGAAAACCCAACCAACCCTCAAGGCTACCTGCAAAAGAGTCAGCTCCTAACAAGGCATCTAAAATCAAAGTAAACAAGTCACATGACCATGCCGCACATCCATCTGTTTCATATATCCCATAGCTATGTTGTATAATTAAGTCAAGTATTCCATGGCCATGTTTTATAGAGAAGTTAGATATCCCATGGCCACGCCATATAATAAAGAGTATAATCCCACGGCCACACCGTATAGTGAAGAGAAGACCTCAAGGTTCGAATCCAAGGAGTCAACAGACCAATGCATCCATGTAATAATTTTAGACCATGGAGGGCTGGATCCAAGAAGCTTTTCCAAGGAATCCCATCGAGTCCCATGGGTGTCCCTAGTGGAAACTCGGTTAGGCACCGGTTGGGGTCCTAGGAGCATGGCAATAGAAAGTCCTACATGAGCCCAAGCAATCCGGATCCATAGGGTAGCAAGGCCTGAGGCATCCCACAGAATCAATACCCAAGGGGCGGAGTCAACCCAAGGCATCCACTACCGTATTCTAGATCCATAGAGAGCAGTCCATGGAATCGATCAACCATTCATTTAAGAATTTAATAATTCAATTTAAACAAACATTCCATGTGAGTATACCCACTCACATCAACCTGCACAATACATGAGTATACCCACTCATGAAAACCATTTATAAAAATAAGAATATGGGCCTACCCTCCCATATAAACCATTTAACATGACATTAGTCATTTCATATTGGTATACCCACCCATATTAACCATTTAATATGTTAAAATATCAAAATATACAAGGAATAACATGATATTTGTTAAGAAATGAGTTAGTATATCTCCTAAGCGAGTTATTCAAGCTATCAAGGAATTAACGGGCTTCCTATAACTAGTAAAGCACAAGAACACACCCCTTGGGTGGTTTAAATAGGCATAAAAATCATATTTCCTTAAGTATCTCCCCTTGGGTGACCTTTAAATGAGAAATGGGTGTCAACACACCTAAACAGAACCTATGGGTATCCTCACTAGGTCCGATTACAGCTACGGCAAGCAACTCGCTCGAAAAGGAGGCCTTGCGAGAAAGTTCAACGGGTGGTGAAAAGGCCAAACACCCAAAAAACACCCAAAAATACGAAATAAAGTATATACCACCTACCTCACCTCGGTAGTAGAAAACTCACCCAGTATCATGTTCTGATTCGTCCTAGTTTGGAAGAAATCTGAAAAACGGATTAAGAACAGGATATTAGGGCATATGATCCTAAATCCAAATAGCAGAGTCATTGTTCCAAAGAATCAAGAACAGCTAAAGATGAATTTATTACATATCGACACGGTTCCAATGGGACAAATCATGCTTGAATCGAAGTCTGGATGGCTTCTAGATTTGAAAAATTACTTTAGAGGTGTTTTGGGTCTCAAAAATGATGGAAAAGCTTATGTCTGTCAAAATATGAGGCTACTGCCACTTTTATAAAAAAAAACTACTAAGAAAGTACATGACGTGTAGGGAAAGTGCACAATGTGTAAAACCCTGTATTTGTTTCTGATCCTGATTGGATACACATCGTGACGGGCCAGTACATGGCGTGTAATGGAAGTACACGGTGTGTAGGCCAAGTACACAATGTGTATCTGGCCTACAGCCATATTTTAGCCTGTTTTTCTCATTATTTCCCAAGAAAAATCCAACCATCCCATGGACCAGCTTAAGGTCTAATAAAAAAAGTAAATTAACAACATTTACCCAAAAATAGAGATCGGTACCTCAAGAAAAACTAGGGATATTACAATATTCCCCCCTTATGCCAATTTATCCCTGAATTGCTCTCCGAAGGGTGGTCAAGATTCATCTAAAAACAACTTCGGTCATTTATCACGTATATTAGCCTCCCTCTCCCAAGTCTCATCCTATAAACGATTGTGATACCTCAGCACTCTTACTAGAGGAACTGACCGACATCATAGAACATTCGTGATCCTATCAACTATATGAATCAGATGCTCCTCAAAGGATGCATCAACCTAAATCTCAACCTCCTCAGGCTGAAAAATGTGATATAGGTCTAAATGATAGTAGTATAGCTGAGATACGTGGAAGACATTGTGCATGGCTCGGTACCTCTAAGGTAACTACAACTGATAGGCAACCGACCCGACTCTCTCCAGAATCTCAAACGGACTGAAATATCTCAGTGAAAGTTTACCCTATCTCCTGATCCGCCTGTGCCCCAACCTTGGATAAACACACAAGAAAACACAATACATAACCTTGAACTCTATAGGTATTCTGCAGTGATCGACATATTATTTATGATGATACTGTGCATTATCCATCTTCTTCTGAATCATCTGAACCTTCTTAGAAGTATCCTTCACGAGATGCGGTCCCAATAATGCTGCATCTCCTACCTCTAACCAGCACTGGGGAGAATTACATGGCCTATTGTATAAATCCTTGTAAGGTTCCATCTGTATCATCTTCTAATAACTATTATTGTATGTGAACTCAATCAGGGGAATGTTTCTCTCCCAAGAGCCCACAAAATCCAGGATGCATGTTCGCAGCATGTCCTCTAGCACCTGTATCGTATACTCTGACTGACCATCATTCTGAGGGTGGTATGATGATCTCAGAAAAACCTATTTACCCAATTCCCTCTGAAAACTCTGCTAAAAATGAGACATAAAGCGGGTGTCCCTATCTAGAACTATAGTGTGTGGGACCCCATGAAGTCATACCACCTCTCGGATGTAAAAATTCCTAAGATCATCAATACTAAAGGTCTCCTTGATCATCAAGAAAAGTGTGACCTTCGTAATTCTATCTACAAAAACCCACACAGCATCATTACCTTGAGGTGACCTCGGAAAACCCATCATGAAATCCATAGAGACATCATCTTATTTCTACTCCTGGATAAGTAACTACTGTAAAATATTAGTTGGTCACTGATATTCTTCCTTCACCTACGAACAGGTGGAACACCTCATAAAAATACCAGCTGCCTCTCTCTTCATTATTGGCCATCAGTACTAACGTCGTATGTCACAGTACATCTTGGTGACCTCGGGATTCACTGCCCAAAATGAATCATGAAACTCCTGCATCAACTCCTCATGTGTATCCATTGGAACCCAAACACGTACATGGATATGTAGGACCTCGTCATCGCCTACTTTCTAGACAAGAGGAGGGTCCTCACCTACCACACCTTCCTGTAGAACTAGGACTTCAGGATATAATAGATACCTTATCCTAACTCTATCAATTATGGTAGAGTTCATAGCTAAGGATGATATAAAAGTCTTCCTAGGTCTATCATGCACCTCCATATGCATCTCATAAAATAACACCATAAGCTACCACTCGCTACTGGCATACTGCACTACCTGTATCTGAGTCCTCCTACTCGTTGCATCTGCCCCTGCATTTCCCTTACCAAGCATATAGGCAAGATCAAAGTTAAAGGACTGTAGGTACTCCACCAACCTTTGCTGCCTCAAATTCAGATCACACTGTGTAAAGATATACTTGAGGATTTTGTGGTCCGTATACACCAAAAAATGCTCTCCCAGTAAATAGTGCCTCCAACAGCACAATGTGTGAACAACTGCAGCTAACTCGAGATCATTTTTATGGTAATTACTCTCATGGGGCCTCAACTATCGAGACCCATATGCCACAACTCGATCTCCCTATACCAGCACTTCCCCATCCTAATACCTAAAGTGTTACAGTACACCATGTAGCTCTTTCCTTACTATGCTAGTATCAATACTAGTGCTAATTTCAACTTTTTTTCAGCATCTGAAAGGCTATCTCACAAGATTATGACCACATAAACTTTGCAAACTTCTTAGTCAATCCTATCAATGGTGCTGGTAAGAATGATAAGTCCTGTATAAAACTTATGTAGTATCCATCTAGCCCCAAGAAACTCTTTTTGTCAAAAATGTTCTTGGGATGTTCCCAGGAAACTACATCTCTCACCTTCTCTAGGTCCACTGATACTCTTGTCTTCGATATTATGTGACCCAATAAGTGAATTTGATCCATCCAAAAGTGGAACTTTGGGAGCATAGCATATAATCAATTCTCTCTCAATGTATTCAAAATGATCTCAAGGCGATTGTCATGGTTGTGTCGATTGTGAGAATACACCAATATATTTTCCACAAAAACCACCACAAAATAATCCAAGTGAGGATGGAACACTCGGTTCCTCAAATACATGAAAACCACTGGTGCATTTGTGAGACTGAATAACATAACTGGATACTCATATAACCCATACCTTCTATGAAAGGATGTATGAGGTATGTCTGTAGGTCGAACACGCACCTGGTGATATCATGACCTCAAGTAAATCTTCAAGAACACTCAATCTCCTCGAACATGATCAAACAATTCATCTATCTATGGTAAAGGATATCAATTTTTAATCGTCATCTGGTTCATTTTTCGATAATAAACACATAGCCTAAGAGTTACATTCACCTTTTTCACAAAAACAACTGGCGAAACCTCGCGGAGAAGTACTGGGTCTGATAAAACCCTTTGCCTCCAAATCCTCTAGCTACCTCTTAAGATCCTACAACTCTGTCATAGTCATACTGTAAGGAGGAATGCATACTATTGAAGCTCTTGGCACTAGCCCGATGGATAACTCCACCTCTCTCTCAAGAGGTAAACCAGAAAAGTCCTCAAAAAATACGTATGTGAAGTGCTCAACCAATAGAGTAAAGTCCACCTAACACACTCCCTGATCAACCAGAAACAAACTAGTAATCTGCGATGTCATCCCGCCCATCCCACGATGCTCAGGACCAGTTCTGCTTTCTTGGAAATCTAATTCACCCTTGTGAATAAACATTGAACCCTATAGTGATGTGAACTTAACCCTCCCTCAATAGCAGTCAATGTATGCTTGATAATCCACGATCCAGTCTATTCCAAGAATGACGTCAAACCTCATCATCTCAAGTACATAAATATACCAGAGGAAGTGGCACCCACCAACCATAAGGGGATACTCCATACATTGGTGCACATCACTATTTCTAACTCCCAAAGGCGTGTCTAGCATCAAAACACCCTTAGAAAGAAAAACCACAAGCCCAAGGCTTTTTAACACTCATGAAAAAATAAAACTATGAGAGTCACCTATATTGGAAAGAGAAGATGCAATAGTAGAATATACTAAGATCGTACCTCTCACCGTAGATGGTTTGAGATCCTTATCTTACTGGGTCTGATGTGCTACATAAGTTTGGCTTGTATCGTGACCTTGTGATCCTACCTGGATACCCTGAGCTGATCCACCCTACTATCTCTGAGAACTCAGTGTCTGGCTACCATGTCCATGACCACCACTACCCTATCCTGACTGGCATGCACTGATCTAGCTCCTAGCCTAAATTGTAGAAAAAGAACCTACTCCTGAACCCGACTTTAGAGCTGACCCCCTACTACTCACAGCTAGAGGGAAAGTCCTACAAAACCATTATATGTTCCACATACTGGCACAAGCTCAACACTCTACTAGGTTGAATTCACACTAATTATTCACATGGACTCACCTACCACACTGATGGGAACACACCAATATGGATACACCCACAGCCTGACTAGAACTCACATCACAAGAAGCCTCAAAATGACGCTTCCTTCCTGAATATGTAGATCCATAGGAGTGAGAAACAATAGTCTCTTATTCTATACCCCCATCTTCCCTCGAGTTATGCTCTATAATCAGTGCTTGATTCACAATATCAGTGATAAAAGGCAACATGAACACATTGACCTAATATTTGATAGCATGTTTGAGACCTTCCTCGAAGCTCCTCACCCTCGATATCTCATCAGTAAGATACATCGATGCAAAACACTACAGATCTGTAAAGTCTGTTGAGTATTCCATAACTGTCATCATTCCCTACTCCAGATGTATGAACTCAGTTTTCCACTCTGCTCACATATTCGTAGGTTAAAAGTAGTTATAGAAGCGAATTTGGAATTCATCCCAACCCATAACCCACAACCCATCAGCTTGGTTCAAAATGTCACACCAATTCTTTTCCACTCCATGTATCATGTAGGTATCGATCTTGACCCTCCACTATAGAGGCATCTACAAATGCTCAAAAATTTCTAATGTGGTCTAAATCCATAGCTCTATATCATTTGGTCCTCCATCCATTGAAAACATAGGAGGATGCTGCTGTAGGAACACCTGTGTCATCTCAACCATAGTTAAGGCTGGAAGTAGTGATCCCTGAATCATCTACATATATATAAATAAACCCTCACAAAACTGTGCCTCAGCACCTGTGTCTGGAACATCCTCAAGTTCCATAGCTGGCACTGTGGGAGGATCAACTAGTAGCTCATGGCCCACCATCTCTAAAGTATGGAAATTTCCACCATCGTGGCATACCACTGGAGGTCGTTGTGGTGGAATGTCTCTACATTATCAAATGCACACCTCACGAAATAACAACATCAATGCACAAAGCTCAAAATCATAGGATAGGTCAAACCCCTCCTAGAAAGCAATTCAAACCCATAGCCTGCTCCTAAAACCAGGACTGTATAAAGAACAACCATCGAACCACTAGAAATTATGCCTCTTTCCCACTCAAAAGCTGGGTCTAGGTCAAGTCACAATTTTCTATTCAAGTTCTAATTTTCATTTCACATTCAATTATTCAAGAAATTCTACCAAGGGTTTTCCAGTTTCCCAATCCATGAGGGCCCATAACACCTCATGAACACAAAACATAGCTCCCATTCAAACCATACATATCGAGTTCATTCAATATTTACAATTCACTAGTGCGTCATTTCCCAATTCATAAGGTCACATACTCTTTATGGATTGAAATATGGCATCGCACCTTTATCTACTACACCCAACTAACACAACAGTAGGCACAAAAATCACATCAAATATCATAATATCTTACAATATCTAATGCAACCTAGATGGCATGGCATAATTAATGGAATGTAATTCTAACAAGTGTATATATGATGCATGAGATGGAACACCCTCATCTCATTGGGTTTCAACTAAAATAGAATCTAAAATTGCATCAATAGTAATATCAGAAATCAAGTGTGTCACCCAATGATGAAATCAAATCAAATATAATAGTCAAAATCCAAAAAATCAGAAATCAATTCTAGGAAATTTGGATTTTCCCTATACATGGAATAGCTACTCTCAGGCATAGTTTATTACCAAACATTATTTCCTTTATATCTTGGTCTAATGTCACCAAATAGTAAGTCAAATTAGTAAAAAAAACCTACCTCTGATACCACTTTGAAAAATCCCTGACTCGGATGCCACCCGAAATGGTGCCCCAAGCCTGGTTGGCCACATAGACTCAAGCGAATCTCTCCAAATGCTAGAGGATTCTAACTATTAGTGAGGGAATGAGTGAGTCATTGGGGATACTATACCCTCATTACCATAGTATCACAGTAGAAGTCAAAACATATAGTAAATAGTGGAAGCAAAATAACGAGCAGTCAATTGAAAGTATGGAAAGCAAGACAGTAATACATAACAATAACCAGAAGTGTCTCACATACAAAATGACATGGATGGTACATGTATCTAGAAATAATCCAAATCAGTTACATGGCAATTTAATACAATACAAGTATCCCAAAAAGAACAAAAGACTAAAAAGTGATCCCGGCATTGCAAGCCTCATCTTGGTCCTACGCTTCCCTACTCTAAATCCACAGTCAACAACTTGTACCAGGGCACTTTACCCTATCATCACCTATAGCCATATAATCTATCTGTGTCCCTGCGGTGACCCAAATAGGGTGTGATATAAACATCCTAGTAGGCAACCACCCAGTTCTATATGTTCTAACAACAATATACAAAGGTTAAAGTAAGTGTAAACAAAGTAATAAAGAAAATTGATTGCTCATGGCATATGTCTACTGCAATAAGTAAAACCAACCATCCCTCAAGGATACCTGAAAAAGATTAATCTCTTAACAAGGCATCTAAAATCAAATTAAACAAGTTATATAGACACATCGTATATCCATCTATATCCTGCATCCCACAGCCACGTTGTATAATGAAGTTAAGTATTCCACGGCCAAGTCGTATATTAAAGTTAGATATCCCACGACCACATAGTATAATAAAGATTAAAATCCCACGGGCATGTCATATAGTGAATATCAGACCTCAAGGTCTGGATCTAAGGTTTCAGTAGAAAAAGGAATCCATGTAATAATTCTAGAACATAGAGGGCCGGATCCAAGGAGCTTGTCCAAGGCATCCCATCAAGTATTATGAGCGTCCCTAGTGGAAACTCAGTTAGGAACTATTTGGGGTCTTAGGAGTATGGAAATAGAAAGTCCTATGTGAGCCCAAGCAAGTTATATCCACAGGGTAGCAAGGCCCAAGTCATCCCACGGAATCAAGACCCAAAGGGCAGAGTCAACCCAAGGCATCCACTACCGCGTTCCAGATCCATGGAGATCAGTCCATGGCATCGATCAACCATTCATTTAAGCATTCAATAATTCAATTTAAACAAACATTCCATGTGATTATACCCACTCACATCAACCTGAATAAGCCAATAGTATACCCACTCATGCAAACCATTTATCAAAACAATCATATAAGCCTACCCTTCCATATAAACCATTTAACATTCCATTATTCATTTAATATATTTATACCCACCAATATTAACCATATAACATGCCAAAATATCAAAATAGATAAGGAATAACATGATATTCATTAATTAAGGAGTTAGTATATCTCTTAATCAAGCTATTCAAGCTATCAAGGCATTAACAGGCTTCCTCTAACAAGGAAAGCACAAGAACACACCCCTTGGGTAGTTTAAACAGGCATAAACAGCATATTTCCTTAATTTGAACCCCTTGGTGACCTTTAAATGATCAACAGGTTTCAATGCACCTAAACGGAACCTACGGGAATCCTTATTAGGTCAGACTATAGATACGGCAAGCAACTCGCTCAAAAATGAGGCCTTGCTGGAAATTCTGACGGGCGACGAAAAGGCCGAATGCATAAAAACATCCAAAATCTAAAATAAAGTATAGACCACCTACACTACCTTAGTAGTAGACATCTCACCCAGTATCAAGTCCTGATTCATCCTGATTTGGAAGAAATCTAAAGAACTGATGAAGAATGGAATATTAGGGCATATGAACCTAAATCCAAATAACACAATCGTTGTTCCGAAGAATCAAGAATCACTAAAAAGGAATCGAGTACATACCGGTATGATTAAAACAAGAAAAACCATGCTTGAATCGAAGTTTATATAGGTTCTAGATTTGAAAAACTAGTTTAGAGGTGTTTTGGGTCTCAAAAATGTTGGAAATCTTCTGCCCGTCAAAATATGAGGCTACTGCCTATTTTATAAAAAACATGTTGGGAAAGTACATGATGTGTAGGGAAAGTACACGGTGTGTACTAAGCTATATTTTTTCTGAGACAGAATGGCTATACATCATGACAGGAAATTACATAGTGTGTACTGGAGGTATATGATGTGTAGTCCAAGTACATGACATGTACCTGGACTATAGCCAGCTTTTAGCCTATTTTTTCCCTTCTTTCCCAAAAACAACCCAACCGGCCCATGGCCCGGCTTAGGGTCTAAGCCAAAAAGGAAAGTAACAAAATTTACATGAAAAGAGAGATATGTACCTCAAGAAAAACCCAAGATCTTACAACCAACCTCTTTTCTCATCTCCTCTTATTCAAATAAATGAAATTGTTTTCCAAATTATATTTGTTAACTGTCTTCGTGGATAATGATTTTTTGTTTTCCCTTACCACCTTAATGTCTGGTCATAAAAGTATTATTATGCTTAAATCATATTTTAATAGGTATATTACAACCTATTTCATGTTTTGTAACTAATATATATATATATAATATTAAATAAAATGAAACTAGTTCATGATGGTCAGAAAAACCTCCAAAATAAACTAAACATCTATCATTAACTTTTTTATCAAATAAATCATCCCCATGTTATAAAGAAAAATTATATATAGAACAATTTAAACTTATTTATGTTAATTAATACCATTTCATTTCACTGCTGTATTTTTATTTCCTTTTGAAAATAACATCCAAAATTATACACAAGTGAACCGACCATGAAACCATGAAACTAACACACCCGAAACAATGAAAATAATGAAATATTATTCATTAACATGTGGTGATATTTTATAAAAAAATCATATAAGGTATTATAAATATTAATATAGTTACATAATAAATTAACAACATTCTTTAAACCATTATACAAGAGGTTAAGGTATGAAAAACTAAATGGAATTGTGTGGTAAGTGATTTCTTAACTCAATTTTAATTCATTGGGTTAAAATTATAATTCATTGATTATTTCATGCTAATATTTTGTGTTGAATGGATTTTTATTATCTTATGTTTTATTTACACTATTTTATATTTATTTATAATGGATACATATAATTAACCCATTTGATTAATGCTTACTTCAATGATATGGTCTTTTAAGGGACTTCGTCTCAATTTTCATTCGTTGAGACATATTTTGATGTTATGCACATATATTATTTTATGAGGTGTATATAACACCTATTTGAAATTTTATATCATGAATTTATTTATTATCATGATATTTTATGTTTTTCTAAATGTTATTATTTCATGGGGAATATGATTTGACTAATTAAAAAGTGGTATGGGTTTATTTCACAATCTCATCGTCATTCAGGATTACTTATGTTGAAGTATCTGTTGGGGAATATTTATCTTCAAAATCCTTGTTTCTTAAAAATATTTTATAATATTATCCTATGATTGTTTAAATTCATTTTTACATATTTTTTACTTATTTCAAAATGGTTTGAAAGGAACATTGTTTTTCCAAATGAGGTACTTTGTGACTTTTCTGAAAAAAATACGGAAGGAATATTTTTTTAACTTATATAGAATAAGAATATTTTCTCATATTTATGATGCCCTAATGGTTTGAATATTCCTCTACATTTTTATAAGGTTATTTTAAAAGAAATTTTTTTCTTTAATAATTGATCATTTTTTAAAATAAGTGATTTAAAAGTAAAAAACATGTCTTTTATTCAAGAATTTTTCAATGATATTAATAAAATATTTTTCATCTATGTCTACATCCTTTATTTATTCTTATAATCTATTGAGGTTAATATCTTATGATATCATCTACCATATTTTATTGAATTTTTTATGATTATTTTTATTGGGAATGTAATTTTTAGGTGTCATTCACCATATTACTCTGGATGGTTTTTGATTATGTTTACTGATTGGGGAAATTTATTTAAATTACGTATGATAATTTCAATAAAAATGTATATGTTAATTATGTTTCACCCATTTCATATGATGAATTCATTGGACTTAGTAAGTGACTAGTGGGGCCTAATATAGCCCCTCGATGCATCAGTAGGTCTCATGTGACAAGCTAGATTGGGTATTGGCTGATGTCTTACCCGTTTATGTATTGTGTCTTGGATAAAGCCTTTATTGTATGTTTATGATGTTAAGAATTATGAATTCCCTCATTATGGGATTAGTTATTGATTTCCATGTGCTTATTTGGTTAGTTAAATATTCATGTTTTAGTTTTCTAGCTGATGTGATTATTTATATGTCATTATTTGATCATATTTTATTCTGACCATATTATTCTCAATTTATTGATCAAATTGATTTTTTTTTAGTTACTTATATTTACATAATTATTATTTCTTATTTATGATAGCTTCCACTATACACATACCCTTACTAAACATCTAAGCTCACCCCTTTCTTATGTTTTATTTTTTCCTTGGATGCAAAGAAGTTTATTATGGTTGATATGCAGGATTAAGATAAAATAATAATGGTGTTATCAAAAGATTCTCTATGTTGTATTTTATACTTTAAATTGTAATGTAAGGTTCAAGTATGTATCTAGTTTTTCAAAACTACTAAATTTTTTTATCCTTCGAGATGTGATTCCTTATGTGTTATAATAATTTAAAAAGTCACCACCAACTTCGTGCTATTGGGTTCGAGGTATTTACAGTAGTGTCCATCATGAAGTTAATATATCTATAGTAAATATCCAGAGTTATTCATCAAGGTTGTGGTGCAGGAATAATACCCATGCTCAGACTCAGACATGGGGATATGTAGTTTAGAAATCATATGGTAGAATTAGTTGGATTGAAGTCTCTTCAGCTCAGAGGTATTGAAGAAGAATCAGATGTAACGGGAATGGGAATAGTTATTCCTATGAAGATAAAATTCATTATTCTTGGGAATTCCAAACCCGTCATGACAAAGTGGGAGGCAATAAAATATAGGATTTCAATCCAAGGGATCTGTACATGGAAGGATGTGCAGTCTCTATCCTTTTTTCCTTTTACTTCAATTATTTTCCTTTAGTATTAGTTCTTTGTTCAATGCATTTTTCCTATGTTTGTGAGGTAGGATGTGGCTTCTAGTATGCAAGGAAGAGGGATGATCACTCCTACTACCATGACACATTCTCTTTTGACATGATTTAAAGTTTTGTGGGTGATTCAATGCTACATAAAGTGAATAATGACAAGCTATAGAGGATGAGTTCCTTGATTTATATATTTTGAGGTTGTTTTGGTGGTGCTAGGGTGTCGATGTGAACCCTAATTGTGGGGAACCAGTAGAAAAATGAAAGGATGGATTCAGGGAGTGGAAGTTTATGACCTAGATGCATCTAATTGATCTATTGTAGGACTCGTGACTTCTCTAAATTAGATAGAAAAAGGCACAGGTCACTCCTTACTTTTCATATCCCATATTTGAGACCTGGAGATTCTGGTGGATCCTTTAGAATGAATCATACATCTTGAGACTCCTACTAAGGAAGTGTCAAAGTCCACACATTCCTTTTAGTGGTATGGATTGACTCTTGGATGATAAATATTATTGTGGTAGTTTTATATAGAAAAAATGAAACCCCATGATGTTTTTCAATGTGTCCTAGTGGTTGGAATTATTTTTTCCTTCATTAGACAGCTCTGTAGTTATTCTTGAAGAAGGAGGATTGGAGCTTGAATCTTTTCATTGATTATCATCGCCTGAAATCAGGTGATGATCAAGAACAAGTACCCATTTTTTAGGATTGATGAACTTTTCGACCAGTTTAAAGGTGTGAGTTGGTTTTCAAAGATTGATATTAGGTCTTTCTACCATTAGTTTAGAGTTAATAAGGATGTTATTCCATAGATATCTTTTTGATGTCGCTACAGGCATTTTTATTTCCCAGTGTTGCCTTTTATTGTTATTAATGCCCCCACTGTGTTCATGGATCTTATAAACTAAATCCTCTAGTATACTTGGATGAGTTATTTGTTTTCATTATTAATAAAATTATTGTATACTCTATATCTAAGTTTGATCATGCAGAGCATTTAATAGTGGTCCTAGACTTACTCCAGGAGCACTATCTTTACAGTGATCTCTTGAAGTGTCGGTTTTGGATTTGAGAGGTTCGCATTCTCGGTCATGTCATCTTTTAGAAGGGTGTAGTTATAGACTATGTAAAGATTGATGTATTTTTTCTTGGGAACTATCCAAAATCATTTTGTAGGTATGGAGTTTTATCAGTTTGTAAGGGTACTATCTAAGGTCCATGAAATACTTTTCCAAGATTACAGACCCTTTGACTACCTTTACATGGAAAATGCATCTATTTTCCTAGACTGATCAGTGTTAGAGAGAATTTAGGGAGTCAAGGTTAAGGTTGATTGTGATATTATTTTGAGAATAACAAAGGAGAGATTTGAGTATGTTGTGTTTTTTTATGCCTATGGATCTGGTCTTAAATTCCATTTGATGCAAAGTAAGGCAGTGATTACTTATGGTTCAAGGCAGTTGAAACCCCATGAGAATAATTATGTGAATTGATACTTGGAGTTGGCAGTGGTAGTCATCGCTTTGAATATGTGGATGAAATATCTTCTAATTGGGTGTTTAATTGTTAACTTAGACTACTAGAGTCTCAAGTATATCTTCACCCAGGTAGATCTCGGTCTGAGATAGAGGTGTTGGTTGGAGTTCCTGTAGGACTACAACTTCAAGATAGTCTATACTCTATGGAATGAAAACATGGTGGAATATTCCCTTAGCCTGAAATCTTATTATCATTTAGTGGATGTGGTGTTTGAATAGTTGGCCTCATTGCAGTTAACCATGGTGGAGGATAGGGTTTCATCTTATCTACAGTTGATAGTAGTATCTCCATTGCTTCTTTAGTGTGTGAGAGAAGCATAGTTAGGAGATGTTGACTGTAAGGTTTTTTATTACTAGATATCCTTAAGAGATGCACTAGATAAATTTTATAAAGGATGGGAGCATGTCATACTTTTTTAGGAACAAATGATAGTTCCAGTCTTTTTTCATGAGGAGGTGTTGAGGGAGTTTCATACCTCCCCCTTGGTTGTGCATCTGGGTATGGAAAAGATGTATAAGGACCTTCTGTGGTAGTTCTAGTGGTCTAGAATGAGGTAGAGCATTGCTAAGTTTGTTTCTCGATGCCTCGTGAGTCTGTAGAAAAGGATACACATTATGTTTCACTATAAAAAACATAAATTAGTGATGTTTTTTTTAATTAGCAACATTTTAAAACGTCACTAACTCATTTACTGACGTTTCTAAAAAACGTCAGGAAATGAGGTTTCGCTAATTAGAGACACCTTATTTACCCATGTTTCAAAGAAAAATTGGTAAATAAGTTACAAATTGTCCACATTTATAAAAAAACATGGGTAATTTTTTTAAAATCCATAATTTTTTATTTTTTATTTTTTTTATTCTGAAATGTTTCTAATTTTTTAATAAAATTATAATTTTTTATTGATTTTTTTAATTCAAAAACATATTTTTAAAATTAATAATATTTTTAATGAGTTAATTTCTTTATAAATATATATATATATATGTATGTATTTTTGTGTCATTTTATATTATATGTATAATTATTATTACATTTATGTGTGCGTGTGTTTATATTATATATTTATGTGTGTGTCTGTGTGCATATATATTATGATATTTAAATATATGTTATTTGTATATCAATATAAATTTATATACATACATATATTTATTTATAATTATAAATCTTTATTTATATATATATATTAATAAAATTATTATTATATATATATAATTGTATTATGATATATTTATATATATATTAATAGATTTTAGTAATAAAAAAATTTAATATATTATATATATAGATAATTTTAATTATTAATATACATATATTAATATATATATGTTTATGTTATATATATATATATATATTTGCTTATATTATATATATATATATATATAATTTATATATTGTGTGTGTGTGTTTATATTATTTATATTGATTCTCGCTCAAATTTACCCAAGAGATGAAGGTAGAACGGTCCTTATAGTTTAGCTTGGGTTATCGAATCCTCAGAGACCTAAGAAGAAACCTATAGACACGTACATTCTATGTACTGTTTTTGGCTATGAAGTGGCCAACTTGGGTTGATTTTATATGGGTTTAAAGGATAACTAACAAATTTAAGTGAATTCAATTTAAAATAATGAGTTGATCCTAGGTTATCGCTCGGGGTGGATTGGATGAATTACTTTTTTTAATGATTTCAATTTCTTATAATTGAGATGGATTCATTTAAGAAGATCAAACGAAATCATCACTTACTGGTTTAATGCCTACACACCCTAATACTAATCACCTATACACTTGAAGGATCAAAGTTTTGAGCACTCCAAGGTAGAGGTTCGTATTACCACTTGAAATGTGTGACCTTAAATTCAATAAGGATGAAGATGTTTTAAAATCATCAAATAAAAATCTCATTTAAAAGAAGTGATTAGCCATTAATGGAGTGATAAATAAAATCCAATCCAGCCCCTTTCTACTCCATTGGATCAACCCATGAAAGAGTTATCCCTCCATTGATGACATGTCTTCAACGGAAGCGGGAAGTAGACTTACAAGGGTGGAATTGAAGAAGTAAAAACAACAACAACAAAAAGATCACTCCTACGTTGTGTGATAAATATCACAAAGTATGGTGTAAATAAATCCACACCTTGAACCAACGGTATCAACATGATAAGTAGAAGAACAGAATAAGAGTAAATGAAGAACTTTTATTAAGAAACTAAGGTGAATTAAACAACTTACAAGAGGAAGAAATGTGATTACAAACACAAAGCGGCAACATAACACTACAATGAAACCAAGCACCCAAGATCCCTAAATCCTCCAACACCACTGCCTTAAATAGGCATTTTTGAGCCCTTGGGTCGAGCCTCCAACAGTAAAAAGCATCTCAATTAATTTTGGTAGGCCATAGGTGGTGGAAAGCTTGTGGAATTTGGACTTTTCCACATTTGACCTGAGGTGGCATCCAACTTTCATCCACCGAACAGACGCGTTTATATGACCTTATAGATGGCCGAATCAGAGTGGGCCATAGCGGAAGAAAATGGAGCTCCGTATTTCTTATAACCGCCTGTAAAATTTGGGCACATTTGGAGTTATTTATTCCTAGATATGATCAAATTAGTGGGATGTTTTTCTGGGCCGCAGAATCTGGCCCATAATTTTATCTATAACTTGGGCCGCCTTAATGACCACCATAAAGGCCGAATTAGCATTATCTCATGAAGAGTAATTTGTTCCTCAACATTTCTTATATCATCTCACAAAATTCGGGATTCATTGGGCCTTTATGTTGGGCCCCACAGTCTCATAAGTGGGCTGGTGTCCAATCTGCCTTCTCTAGAATTGCTTCCATTTATCTCCAAATATCTCCATCATCATTTATGAATCATCCATTGATCCCTGAATGAAAAATGTTCAAATTTAAGTTTATATATAGTTCCCAAAATATAAAATTAAAATATTGATAATTACATTCCTTAGAATCAGATGACTCATTGGACCTAAATTGGTGTATATTATGCATGAAGTGCACAAATGATGAGAATGGATGTTCATAATGAAAATGCACTAACTCAGGCCCATAATATCAAAAATTAACATTTAATACCATTAAAATGTAATTAAAATATATTTTTTTATTGGATAATCACACCCCCCAACTTGAGATTTTCTAGTCCCGAGCAAATAATTCAATGATTTTATTTGAATTCCTTTCTTCAAACACATTATAACAAACAGTGCTCACAATGTAAACTGCACACAAATATATTTTTATAACCTATCAAGATAATTTAAAAACAAGATGAATTTAAAAGAAGATCCCAATCACAAGCCCATTCCTTTGATCAAATCCATCATCATACTTCATCCAACTCAATTAGGTGTAATGATGTGTTGTGAATCACAATAGATATGGGGATTCATTTTCATTCAAGGGGGAAATCATGGAAGCGCTAGGTGGAATCACATTTAATCCTAATATAAGTATTCTTCATTTCTATTTTTTTGGATTTTTTTTTTGCAATATTTCTATAGTAATTGAGATTTCAGTTAATCAAATTAACCCATGTAGCAAGACTCTGCCGATGACTCCCAGACTCAAAGGCCTTAGGGCACCAAGTGAATCCCACATACTCGGACATCATCTCGAGTTAACTTAATAAAAAACAGTCATATTACCATAAATAGAGATATATTGAAATAATCAGGGCTAGACAAATCTGGATTCATGATCCCCAAGTGCCGAAAGCCTCGCATTTTATCAATCCATTGCTCTACACGCAAAAAAAAAATTTTTTTTTTTTGAATACTGATATTATTGATAAAAATCAAACCAGCCTATGCTATTTATTATGGGAACCCAAAAATTCAAATTAGCACCCCACAGTATAGAGGATGTGCATTGTGGCATTTTGATTTAATGGATGAAAATAAAAATGATGAAAATTTTCATTGGACAACCAAACTTCCAAAATCAATGCTTTTAAACTTAATCATGAATTAAATTAAGAGTCAAGGAAATAAAAGTTATTTTCTATGTAGTTTTAATGTGAGAAAAGATGTTATTATATGAATGATAAAGGAATTTTACTTCTTCTTTTTTTTATCATTTTTTTTCTTAAACAAACATTTTGTTTCCACACCCCCCAACTAAGAATGAAACTTTCCCTAGTTTCGTAAAAATAAAATTTAGAATGGGGTAGAGGAATAAAAGGGGAGTTCAATAAGGAAATTTAAATATGAGGATCATGGAATGAAGTCACCTGGTGGTTAAATTTTGAAGTTCTTGTCGCCCGAATTTAGTCCTTTGATATCCATGTCGCTTGCAAAGTTCCCTAGTGGAAAAAGGAAAAACAAAACAAAAAAAACAAACAAAAAAACAATATATATATATATATATATAATAAAGGAAGTAAAATATAAGTATATATATATATAAATTATATAATAAGGAAGCACAAGAAGCCGTAGGTCAGTGGTAAGCGCGCGCCCCTGTCTCCCTTCGATCCCGGGTTCGAGTCCCCGCGGCTTCGCCGGTTGTGACAGGGTTTTCCCCACAGCCTATGGCGTGGACTTTTTTTTATTATTATATTTTTATTTATTTATTTTTGTTTTTTAATTTTTTAACCTAAAAACACATTAAAAAAACAAACTGATGATACATTGTCTTCTTTTTAAATTTCTGGGTAAGGTATTACTCAAGGATCACACCACGTGACACGGATGAATATGGTGCTCCCCTTTCATACCCATCCATACTCATTATAGAAGAACAGGTCAACAGTTTATTTTTTTTTTGAAATATCAAAATGTCTCATTAACCCTATTTAAAATATAAAGTAAATTAAAACAACGAAATTATTGGAAACTTTAAAACCATGGGTTGCCTCCCATTCAGTGCTTTGTTTAACGTCGTTAGCCCGACATGGACCCTAAATCTATTAATTGTTTCCCGGTTCATAGGTTGGCTCAGTTAACTCAACCTCTATTTCCTGTTTATTGAATGATTCAATGAATGGTTTTAACCTTTGACCATTGACCTTGAAAATGTAACCACTTGTGGGATCTTGAATCTCTATTTCCCCATGGGGGTACACATAATGCACTATGAAAGGTCCTGATCATCTAGACCTTAACTTTCCCGGGTGTAAATGAAGTTTTGAACTATACAAGAGCACAAGTTTTCCAGGTTCAAAATGTTTGACCTTGATATTCCTATATTGGTAGGCTTGAACTCTAGCTTTATTGATCCTTGAATTTTCATAAGCCTCCATCCTTAGTTCCTCCAGTTCATTGAGATCTAATTCCCTTTTTGTTACGACCAATGAGAGGTCATAATCCATTTTTTTAATTGCCCAGAAGGCCTTATGTTCAATCTCCACTGGCAAATGGCATGCTTTACCATAAACCAACCTATATGGGGACATTCCTAAAATGGTTTTATATGCAGTTATATAGGCCCAAAGAGCATCTAAGAGTTTCTCAGACCAATATTTCCTATAGGGGTTGAAATTTTTTTCAAGAATTTTCTTAATCTCCATATTCGCTAACACATCTTGACCATTGGTTTGAGGATGGAATGTAGTGGACACTTTATGAGAAATACCATACTTAGACATGATTGAAGCGAATGGGCGGTTGCAGAAATGGGTTCCTAGATCACTGATTATAGCCCTAGGAATTCCAAATCTTGAAAATATGTTCTCTTTCAGAAATCGAATCACAACTTGATGATCATTGGACTTAGTGGGAATGGCCTCAACCCATTTTGAGACATAATCAACATCTAAGAGTATGTAGAGGTATCCCCGAGAGTTTGGGAAGGGACCCATGAAATCAATTCCCCAACAGTCAAATATTTCAACCACTAAGATGGGAGTGAGTGGCATTTGATTCCTTTTTGTGATGGACCCTACTTGTTAACACCTAGTACAGCTTTGACAAAATGTGTAGGAGTCCCTTGAGAGGGTGGTCTAGAAAATACCACATTGAAGAATCTTAGCAGATGTTTTCTTAGAGGAAAAGTGACCTCCACATGCCTCACTATGACAGAATTTAAGGATGGACTCTTGTTCAGATTTTGGAACACACCTCCTAATGACTTGGTCAGGGAAGAACTTATAGAGGTATGGATCATCAAACACATAGTGTCTAACATCAGAAATAAATTTCCTTCGATCTTGAGTCCCTAAGAATTTTGGAATGACTCATATCACTAAGAAATTTGCTATGTCAGCATACCAAGGGCAGTCACTCACAGAGTATAGGTGTTCATCAGGAAATGAATCAGACACAGAAAGGTGATTTGAGTTGTCTTTGAATTCCATCCTAGAGACGTGATCAGCTAAAACATTTTAAACTCCCTTTTTATCCTTTATTGTGAGGTCAAATTCTTGTAAGAGAAGGACCCACCTAATAATTCTAGCCTTATAATCTTGTTTTTTGAAGAGGTATTTTAGTGCAGAATGGTCAGTGAACACAGTGATGGGGGATCCTAAGAGGTAGGACCTAAACTTCTCTAAGGCAAACAAAATAGAAAGTAACTCCTTTTCAGTGGTGGTGTAGTTGATTTGGGCATCATTTAAGGATTTTCTTGCATAAATAATGACATAAGGATTTTTATCACAATGTTTTCCTAACACAACTCCTACAGAAAAGTCACTGGAATCACACATAAGTTCTAAAGGAAGGTTCCAATTTTGAGATTTCATAATGGGAGGAGAGGTGAGAGAGGATTTGAGGGTTGAGAATGAACCTTCACATCTTTCGGTCCAAACAAATGGAGCATCCTTTACTAGAAGAGCACAAAGGGGACGGGAGATTGAACTAAAGTCCTTGATGAATCTTCTATAGAAACCAGCATGTCCTAAGAAAGACATCACTTCCTTGACAGTTTTGGGTGATGGAAGGTGGCGAATGATGTCAACCTTTGCTTTATCAACTTCAATCCCCCTACTCGAGACCAGATGGCCTAGAACAAGTCCCTCTTTAACCATGAAATGGCATTTTTTCCAGTTTAGGACCAGATTCTTTTCTTCACATCATGACAAGACTCTCTCCACATTCTGCAGACATCCCTCAAAAGTATACCCAAATACAGAGAAGTCATCCATGAAGACCTCAAGAAAATCTCTTATCATGTCTGAGAAGATTCCCATCATGAACCGTTGGAAGGTTCCAGGGGCATTGCATAACCCGAAGGGCATGCGTTTGAAAGCAAAGGTTCCAAATGGACAGTGAATGTAGTCTTCCCTTGATCCTCTAGGGAGACCTCAATTTGATTATACCCTGAGTACCCATCTAAGAAACAGTAGAAGGCATGACATGCCACTCTCTCAAGGACTTGGTCAATGAATGGTAAGGGGAAATGGTCCTTCTTGGTGAATGATTTTAGCTTCCTATAGTCAATGCAAACCCTCCATCCACTACTCACCCTTGTTGGAAGAATCTCTCCATCCTCATTGGTTATCACTGTGATTCCAGCCTTTTTTGGAACCACTTGGATTGTACTCACCCACTCACTCTCAGCTATGGGATAGATGATACCAGCTTTTAAAAAATTTAGAAGTTCTTTCCTTACTACCTCCATGAGATTAGGATTGAGTCGTCATTGAGGTTGATGACATGGCTTTGAATCAGATTCCAGAACAATCCTATGAGTCTCGTTAAGTGGGCTAATCCCAGGAATATCAGAAAGTGTCCAACCAATGGCTTTCTTATGCTTCCTAAGGACATTTAGAAGCATCCTTTCATGATTGGATTCAAGATAAGAAGAAATTACAATAGGATGTGTTTGATTGTCCCCTAGGAAAGTATACTTGAGTGTAGCGATAAGTTCCTTCAATTCAAGATCAGGTTGGTTCGGAATTTCAACAGAAGATTGGGACATTGGATCAAGTTCAATTTATTTTTTTAGAGTTTCAGATAGGATTGATTCCCCACATGTATAAGTTTCAGCTACTAGATTGGCTTGATCAGATTGAGGGAAGGAATTTTGATTGGTCTCCATGAAAGTGGTTTCTTGAAAGGTTTCACTGATTGTTGGACCTAAGACTTCATCATAAGAGAAATTTGGAAATGATTCAAGCCAAGGAGATAAACTTCCTTCATATGAACAAAGGAAATCAATCTCATCCTGACTTAAACATTCATCAAATATTCCTTGATGTTCCATGGATTCATTATCAATGCTTCCTATCATGTTTACTTCATGAATTTCCTCGGCATCCCCTATTTGTGAGATTTCATTATATATGTTCAAGTCTAGACTCATGTTCCCAAAGGTGATGGTCATGTTCCCATTTCAGACTTGGATAACAGAGTTGATTGTTGCAAGGAACGGACGACCAAGGATGATTGGGGTTTGTTCCTTATTTCCTAAGTTTGGATGGTTGTCAAAGACAATGAAGTCAGTATGGTAGATGAAGTTTTCAACCTTTACCAGAACGTCCTTTAAAATCCCCTTTGGAACCCTAATGCTACGATCAGCAAGCTGAAGTGTGACAGATGTGGGTTGGAGCTCTTCTAGGCCTAACTGGCAGTACACATCATATGGGATGAGATTGACACTAGCACCTAGGTCACACAAGTCCTTGACAACTTTGCTTTCTCCTAGTTCAACATTGATGTAAGGGCAACCTAGATCTTTCAACTTAGGAGGAATGGTCCCTTGAATGGTGGTACTCACATTAGCATCCAAAAGGACTTGGTTTTTATGTGAAATTTTTCTTTTAAAAGTGCACAAGTCCTTAAGGTACTTTGAGTAGGCAGGTATGGTTTGGATGGCATCGAGAAGGGGAATGTTTAGCTTGACTTGTGAGAATACTTACCTCAATGTTTCATTCAGTTTAGGCTTGGGTTTCCCCCTCATGCGTTGAGGAAATGGTGCAAGTTGTGGGGTTTTTTGTTGAAGAGTTGTTTATTTCACATTGTTATCAGTTTCCTCAGTTTGAACTTGGGGTTCATTTGAATTTTCATCCAAGTTTGAATCTTCATGTGGGTTCTGAATTAGTTGTTCAGGTTTCTCAATTGATTTCCCACTTCTTAAAATAGTCACAGCCTTTAGTTGTTCATTAGTTGTTTGAGTGCAACTTGACTCTCCCCTTGAAGTTGAGGATGGAACCGCCTGAGTAGGCATGGGTGCCTTTCCAGTTTTTATGGTTTGAAGTTATTGTTTAAGGGAATAGAATTCTGAGTTCATCCTTTCCATTTGTTTGCACAGTTGTTCTAGTAGGATTTGTGGAACAGTGTGGGTGGGTGCTTGAGTAGGTTGGTTTATCCCAGGGGGATATTTTGGAGGTAGAATGGTTTGTTAAAAATGGACCGGTGGCTGTTGGTATTGGATAGGTTGGGTTTGGAACTGGTTATGGGTTTGGTAGTTCTGATGGGGGTAAGGATTTTGTCCCTGTGGTTGGCTAGGTTGTTGGTTATCTTTCCAGTGGAAGCCTGGGTGGTCGTTATACCTTGGGTTGAAGGTGTTTTGGTATTGAGGATTTTGAAAGTTTAAAGCATTTACTTCCACTGTGGGTCCTCCTAAGAGAACATCCTTGATGGATGGAATGTTTGGGAAGTTGTCTGTCTTATGGTCATATTTGTCACAAATTGTGCAAACAGGGTCAACAGTTTGTATTTCATGTACTTTCCTAAGGTCTATCTCTTCAACCTTCCTAGAGAGTGTTGTGATTTTAGCCCTAAGGCTTTCCTCTTATCTAAGTGTATGAATTCTAGTAGTTCTTTGTGTCTTTTCATAATAAGGTGAAGTTTCCCATGTTTTTTTTTTGTTCAAAATTCTTTCTAGATACTCATAAGCATCATTTGGGGCGTTGTTTTTAAAGGCTCCATTACACATCATGTCAATGAATTGTTTGTTACCTGGACCCAACCCTTAATAGAAAATTCTCACTTGTTCAGGAATATAAAAACCATGGTGTGGAACCATGTTTCGAGTGTCTTTGAACCTCTCCCATGTTTCATAGAATGACTCTCCCTCTTTTTCAAAAAAGTTTTGGATACTCTTTTTAAGTGCAATTGTTTTATGGTGGGGAAAGTATTTTTTGTAGAATTATCTTTGTAGTTGGTCCCAAGAGTTGATGGAAGATGGTATCAAATTTTTTAGCCAATTTTTAGCTCAATACTTTAATTAAAAAGGAAATAGCCTCATCTTAGCTGATTCTAGTTGATGTGGGGGACACATGGTTTCTACAATGTCATTTAACTCCTTAATGTAAAGGTAGGGCATCTCGGACTCCATTCCATGGAATGTGGGAAGATGGTTTAGGACATGGGGTTTAAAGATGTAGTTGGAATATCCTAGGGAATTGTGTGTAATTCATGAGGGGGTATTGGTCTAGGAAGGTGTGAGGTAGTCATTCATGGTTTTATCAATTTCATTCCCCAAGTTTGGGGCTGCCTCATTTGGGTTTCCATTTTGGTTCCCACCGGGGTTTATGAGTTGGTTTCTTTGAAGACCTTCCATTGAAATTGGCTCAATTTTGGACTCTAGAGTATTAGGAAGATTAGGATCTAATTGAATTAGTTCCCTTGGTGTACTTGACTCCCCAACCCTAGGACTATCCACCCTAACTAGATGGTTTTATTGATCGCGGGTGTAGGCGGACATGCGCCAAAAGAAAAAAAACGAGAAAGGGACAAGATAAGAGAATTTGGATGAGAAAAGAATAAATGGGGGAGAATAGAATGGGTGTTTAGATGACTTACTTGGGTCCCCGAAAATGGTGCCAAAATTTTATTCTCGCTCAAATTTACCCAAGATATGAAGGTATAACGGTCCTTGTAGTTTAGCTTGGGTTATCGAATCCTCAGAGACCTAAGAAGAAACCTATAGACACGTACATTCTATGGACTGTTTTTGGCTATGAAGTGGCCAACTTGGGTTGATTTTATATGGGTTTAAAGGATAACTAACAGATTTAAGTGAATTAAATTTAAAATAATGAGTTGATCCTAGGTTATCACTCGGGATGGATTGGATGAATTACTTTTTTTAATGATTTCAATTTCTTATAATTGAGATGGATTCATTTAAGAAGATCAAACGAAATCATCACTTACTGGTTTAATTCCTACACACCCTAATACTAATCACATATACACTTTAAGGATCAAAGTTTTGAGCACTCTAAGGTAGAGGTTCGTATTAGCACTTGAAATGTGTGAACTTAAATTCAATAAGGAGGAAGATGTTTTAAAATCATCAAATAAAAATATCATTTAAAAGAAGTGATTAGCCATTAATGGAGTGATAAATAACATCCAATCCAGCCCCTTGATACTCCCTTGGATCAACCAATAAAATATTTATCCCTCCATTGATGACATGTCTTCAACGGAAGCGGGAAGTAGACTTACAAGGGTGGAATTGAAGAAGTAAAAACAACAACAAAACAAAGATCACTCCTCCATTGTGTGATAAATATCACAAAGTATGGTGTGAATAAATCCAAACCTTGAACCAAAGGTATCAACATGATAAGTAGAATAATAGAATAAGAGTAAATGAAGAACTTTTATTAATAAACTAAGGTGAATTAAACAACTTACATGAGGAAGAAATGCGATTACAAACACAAAGCGGCAGCATAACAATACAATGAAACCAAGCACCAAAGATCCCTAAATCCTCCAACACAACTGCATTAAATAGGCATTTTTCAGCCCTTGGGTCGAGCCTCCAAAAGTACAAAGCATCTCAATTAATTTTGGTAGGCCATAGGTGGTGGAAAGCTTGTGGAATTTGGACTTTTTCACATTTGACCCGAGGTGGCAGCTAGCTTTCATCCAACGAAAAGAGGCGTTTGGATGACCTTCTATATGGCCGAATCAGAATCTCCAATAGAAGAATAAAATTTATCTCCAGATGTCTTCTAACATCCTGTAAAGTTTGGGCCCATTTGGAGTTATGTATTCCGAGATATGAGCAAATTAGTGGGATGTTTTTCTGGGCCTCAGAATCTGGCCCAGAATTTTATCTCTAACTTGGGCCGCCTTAATGACTACCATAAAGGCCTAATTAGCATTATCTCATGAAGAGTGACTTCTTCCTAAACATTTATTCTATCATCTCACAAAATTCGGGATTCATTGGGCCTGTATGTTGGGCCCCATAGTCTTATAAGTGGGCTGGTGTCCAATCTGTCTTCTCTAGAATTGCTTCCATTAATCTCTAAATATCTCCATCATCGTTTATGAATCATCCATTGATCCCTGAATGAAAAATTTTCACATTTAAGTGTATATATAGTTCCAAAAATATAAAATTAAAATATTTATAATTACATTCCTTAGAATCAGATGACTCATTGGGCCTAAATTGGTGTATATTAGGCATGAAGTGCACAAATGATGAGAATGGATGTTCATAATGAAAATGCACTAACTCAGGCCCATAAGATCAAAAATGAACATTTAATACAATTAAAATGTAATTAAAATATATTTTTTTATTGTATAATCATATATGTATGTTTTTATTTTATATATATATATATATATATGTTTATATTTTATATAAATATGTTTATATTAATATATATATATATATACATATATCTATGTGTGTGTGTGTGTTTATATATATGTGTGTGTGTACATATATATAATTATAATTATAATTTTTTTACATATATGTAAATTAATAGAATTATATATATATATATATATATCCAGGTTTTAAAACACTGATAAAAATGTCACTAAAATAGTCGTGTTTTCTTTAAAACATAGCTAAATTTAAAATATGTGTGTGTTTTTATATATAAATATGTGTGTGTGTTTATATATGTTTATGTGTTATATATATATATATAATTATATTTACACCGATGCAGGGAAGTGAGCTATGTTACCAATAAAAACATACAATACACAAATGCAGGGAAGGGCTCTGTGAGACTCGAACTTGAGATCTTGTTGTGACCAAAAGGTGTAGCTACCATTGAGATGCACTCTGTGGGATATTTAAATATATGTGTCTATGTGTTTGTGTTTATATATATATATTATGATATTTAAATATATGTTAATGTTTTTCCACATAAATATAAATTTATAAATATAATTATAATTCTAAATTTTCATTTATATATATATAGGTATATATAAATTATTAGAATAATACTTATATTTATTATTATATTTAAATTAGTAATGTTTTAAAAAAATGGCTAAATTAGCAACATTTTTCTGAAAAACCTGGCTAAATTAGTGATGTTTTCATAAAAACATGGCTAAATTAGCGATGTTTTCAGAAAATGTGGCTAAATTAGCAATGTTTTCTGAAAAATGTGAGTAAATTAATGGCATTTTCTGAGAAACATGGCTAAATTAGTGATATTTTCTTAAAAACATAGTTGAATTACTGAAATTTTATGAAAAATGTGGTTAAATTAGTGACGTTTTTGAAAAAAATGTGGACAAATTAGAGATGTTTTCTGAAAAACAAGGCTAAATTAGTGACATTTTCTAAAAAATGTGTCTAAATTAACAACTTTTTCATAAAACATCACTACATAAGCCATGTTTATTCAAAAAACGTCACTAAATTTAAAATTAGCCGTGTTTTTTAAAAACATGACTAAATAACATTGTTAAATTTAGGTTTTTTTATAGTGTTCCAGCAAATTTGACTCAACCTATCAAGTTTCTAAAATAGAAGTGGGATGACATATCAATGGATTTTGTTTCAAGTCTTCCTCGTAAATAGAGAGGCCACGATGCTATCTAAGTTATTATCGACCAACTCACAAAGTCAGCACACTTTCTTTACATTAACAATCCAATATCGGTTGAGATATTATGGTGGTTGTACATGTAGGATATCTTACAGCTTCATGGAGTAACCAAGATGGTCATCTCTAACTATGATTCTCAATTTATGTCATGGTTAAGGAGGGGATTGCAGGAGGCTTTCGAAACCCAGTTATGAATGCGCGTGATGTTTCAACCCCATGAAAATTACTAGATTGAATGAACAATCTAGGTTTTAGAGGATATGCTGAGAGACTGTGTGTTGGAATGTAGCTGAAGCTGGGATAATCCAGGTTTTGGAGGATATGCTTATGTATATTTTCTCCCTTTGATTTAATTGTTAATCATGGATTCATATCTATTTATTTTTCTATGATTTTTTGTCCTTCTCATGAACTCATTTTTGATTGGTATTCCTAAACTTATTTATTTATATTTTGTGTTCCTGCTACTCACACCCTTGGATTATACGGTTTGTGAATGTTGGTCGTGATCATATCAAATAATTATGATATTACCTTGTTCATGTTCTTTTCCAACCACTGTTCTTCATCGTTGGCCTATGGGTTGATGAATCAATATTGTCAAGTCAGATTCAAGCATGATTGAATCCCTAGATTCATGATGGATGTGTGAACACTCTATAGATCAGTGTTTTGTTGATGGATAGAGATGTGTTGTAGGATGTGGGTGGTGTATCTGTGGGTTAAAATCATGAATTAGTATGGGAGGCTCGTCGGCTAACCCACGAGTGATCAGAGTTCTGGTTCTTAGCCACCAAAGGTTGAAAATCAATTATCAGAGGTTCCTCCTTCATTTTCAGTAAATTTGGTCAGGTCAAATAGTAAGGAAGGTAGTGGAAATTATGGGTCTATCATATAAATTAATACAGACTTTAATTTCTATGAAATATGCTACTATAATCTGTGTATCCTTAAGGAACACAAGTTGGGTAGTTCAGGTTCTCATGACATATGGGGTTTCAGCTCGAGTTAAATATCACATGTCGTGTGGCTAGGACCACATGCCATGTGATCCTACCCAGGTATCCAATCCATGTGTCAAAGGCACATTTCTAGTACCCCAAGTAAGTATGCATTTCATGTCCTTATAGGTATATGATGTGTATATGCACATGGATAGTCGAGTCATGTGTTGTGAGTACGTGACCAGACCCTGAGTAAATGTACACACCGTGTTACCCTATGTACATGTTGTATAGTGTCACATGGATTTAAAATATGTTTCCAATAGAGGAGATTACTAGGTATCTAGATGAAGACACATTCCATGTGACCCTATGTACACACCATGTACTTTTTCTAGAAACTTGTACCGTGCATATCACTATAGGAAAATCATCGCACAACGATGAGTTTTTTTGGATATGGCGGCGGTTTAAACCTCCGCCATATGCCTTTGCGGTGGTTTCCAAAAACCGCTGCTAAATTGTGTGTCGATGTACAATACACAGCGGTTTCTTTAATTTTTCAGTGGTTTCTAGTAACTATCATAGAGATTGAATTTCGTGGAAGCTAGTCATGGGTTTAGCGAAGGGTTTTATGAACAAAAGGATTTTTTTTTTGCGGTGGTAAAACTACCACTAAACCCATGACCAACTGCCTCAAAATGGTAATGGAAAATGAAAACTATCTTATGGTAGTTTTAATCGATGAAAAATTATTGCATGCAGTGGTGGTCTTAACCACCTCATGTAGTAAGATACCAAATTATAGTGGCGGTTAAAACCGCTGCTAAAGATCATCAATTTACTTAGCGGCAGTTCAAACTACTGCTAAACGTAGATTTTTAAAAAAAATGCGCTGATTCTGCAGCCCCAGTACTAGTTCCCTAATAAAAAATGTGCCAATTTCACATGCACATACTTCCTACATGCAAAATAATACAAGGAAGCCAACATGTTCATAAGAAAAATAACTTTAAAATCCACACACTTATTCAATTTGGAAACACATAATAGAGATAAAGAATATGGTAGGGTGAAGAAATATGATATTATTGGATACCACATTGTGGTATAAATATTTCACTGTAAAAGTTCTAAAATAAGAAGCTCATTCCATAGAGGGAGTTACCATGCCATTTCAATTATAATGTCATAAAGGATATATACTAATCCACCCATCTTCTGTGGTGACAAGGAAACCTAGGAATTTGAGATATATCTTGATCAGATTGAGAGTATCCTCAATTTCTTGAATACTCATAAGGACTTTAAGGTGGGTTTCTTCATATATATGCTCGAAGGACTAGGTAGAAGATGGTGGGACTCCATCGTGTAAGCTAAGTTTCATGAGGAAATTACCTGGACTTATTTCAAGAAAATATTCGACCAATATTTTTACCTTGAGGAATTATATTTGAAAATTATCAGTAGTTTCTAACCTTAGAGAAGGGGAAGTGTACCGTTATGGAGTATACCCCCCATTTTTTTGAGTTGGTGCATCCATCACCAGAGCTAGTCACCAATGAGTAGTTAAAGGCTAAATGGTTTGATTTAGAATTGAGTCCATATATTCAATAAATATTGACTATCATGTGTATTGTGACCTTCATAGATGTAGTCTAAAAATAAGGTCTAGATTAGGCATATATGTTTAGAAATACATGTTTTGGTGGAGATTCAGTTGGAGGGGTTGTTACCCATGGTGTATTTTTTGTCTAGAAAATAATACTTAAGGGGGATCAGTTTCATTTAGGATTTATTTTAGGGGCTTCATCAGGGTAGCACAAAGTTTTATTATAATAGTGTGGAAGGTGTGTCAATACAAAGCCTAATTGTGTGGAGGATCCTAATACTCATCATCATTGTGGATAGTTTGGTCATCTAAAGTGTTTTTGTGAATGGATATCCTAGTCCAGTAAGGAAGGATCCACTTTCAACAAGGGTTCAAAGGTTCATAAAGATGATTCCAAGGGTGGTGGGTCTAATCCTTAGGCCAAGGGGGGTTTTATTTGGATAATACTATATGGATTTACGTGGAAGAGTATGATATATATGAATCTAAATAAGGTCTAACTACTGTTAGAGTTACAATGTTTATTTAATCTTTTATGGTTCTATATTTGTTTGATACATGTGCTAATCATTCCTTTATATTGTCAAAGTTATTTGACATGTTGGAATTAATTTTAGAACTTATTTCGTTCTTATTTTATCTTTCCACACCTTTGGAAAAGAGGTCCAAACTTGGTTTCAATTTTCCCACATGTCAGTGATGATAGATGACTTCAAGGTGGTGTGTGAATTTTTAGTTATGGATGTTGAAATCTTCAAATTGATACTTGGAATAGATTAAATGATCAACATTACTAAGGCCCACATAGACTTTTATCTTCATTCGGTACAGTTTTTATCTTCAAACGGGGTCACTCATGATTTTTGGTGTGATTGGGATGCTAGATCATGAAGGGTGTGGCTTTTTGTTCCTTATAATTGGGTAATATCATGCTAGTTTTCAAAGATTTTTCTTGATTTCAATGAACCTTGTTTGGGATGTTAACTTCCTACAATGGTGTGTGCATACCCCAAAGTATTTTAGGATTATTTTTATGGTTTACTACCACAAAGAGAGGTCAAATTTACTATTGATATTCTCCCTAGTACGATGTCCATTTCTATTCCATCTTATCAAATGACACCTAATGTGTTGGTGTATTCTGATCATAAGAACCTAATATATTTTTTCTTAGAGGGATATGAACTTGTGATAGAAAGGAAAATTGGTGTATCTTCATAATTTTTATTCTGAAATTTCATAGACCCTTAAGAAAGGGAATGTGGTTTTCGATTCATTGAGAATAAAATTACTAACACAAGCTGTGAAGGAATCATTTATGGAGTGGTTGATCGTACCATGATTCATTGTTTTATTCCACCCTTACACCGTTGTTTTAAACTAGTTTTGTAATGAATATTACAAATATAATAATAAATTTCACTTTTGTTGGAATCATTTAATTAATGTTAATAAACATTATAATGTGAAATGTTACTTGTTTTTATTATTTCAATGTAGGTGGAGGTGATTTGGAGGGCCCTTGATGAAGTGGAGGAAAAATGGGCTTAAATTGCATGGATCCATGGATATCTGTCCACTGTTTTGCATAGTACACGAAATCTGTGTATCCAAATATGCGAAAATTTTGTGAGCCTGTCCAAACTTTAAGAGGCTACATTTAATATTAAGGAATCCAATCCTGATTAGGCTTCTATGGGGCCCATACGAACTTATCTTTCCAAGACACCGAATTTGGACCAAGTCAAATGCAGTGTTCTGTATTTTATCAATATATTGATCTACAGTAGTCCAAATGGTTCCAAACTTTCGGTGGATACAGTAAAGAGGTATCTCTACAACTTTTATATTTTCTCCAAAGCGAGATAAGGTTTTATGTATATCTAAATGCGTGGTACAAGTAGATTGATGAAATCTGTGTGCCTAAAACCACCTTCCAATTTTCCTATAAAAGGGAACCAAGGGAACCTCATTTGAAAGTTCGAACCAGGAGCCACACTCTACCATTTTGGAGACCCAAAGGAGTCCTCTCACCATCCAATAAGTTCTGGAGGCCCCTATCTTCATAGGGGAATCAAGGATGAAGAAGGAGTTCCACCCGAGCTTTCTCCTCCTCCCGATGTCGAGCTAAAAGTTGGGTGTTCGTTGTGAGGGATCTACACACATGTCAAGGGAGTTACGATGCATAAACTAGATACTGGTTTGGAGTAATTTGGGTGTTTAAACATTTCATTCCATTTATCTTATTTTATTTCAGATTTGAATGCTTGATTTGATGCATGTGGGTGTTATGCTCTTAATTTCTAACCGATCGGTGTGAGGTTTTGAGTGCGTGACTTGTGTTGTTCCGATTGGACATCACAAGAATCATTTTCATACCCACCTTATTGAGAATTTAAATCTTCTTTGGAAGCTATTATTCCATGCATAAGTACTGGACCTTGACAATACGATTGTTACGTCAAGGTTTGGTCCTTAAAGCATTGAAATAAAAGCTTAGGAATTAATCGGGATTCCAATTAACTCCAACCAAAGAATTTTTCTAAACCTAAGATGAATCTATATAAACAATGAACTTGATATGTGTGTAGTGAAATCACATCGACCCTTTTATCTCATATTTTTCAAAATCCACTAGGCCACTCAACTTTTAAGATATTTCAACTAAGTCATTGTTTTAAACTCTTTTCAAAACCACCCCCTCTCTTAGTCATTTTAGTTAAAAATACACACTCTAAACCTACCAACGCTCCTTGAGAGATGACCTAGGGTCTACCCTAGACTATAAATCAACCTTAAAAACATAATCAATTTGACGTGTCACGACAACGCGGTCAAATTTTGGCGTTATTTCCGGGGAGCGATTCGGTTTTTTGTGCGTGTTTTTTATAAAAGTTTTTGTAATTTTTGTGAATATTTATTTGTTTTATCTTCTACCTTTGCATTTATTTTTGTGTTCTAATTTATTTATTGTGTAGGTTCTGTGTATGAAACATTCTACTCTGGGAGACCTACAAACTTTCAAACCCAAACCGGAGAGGATCCTACATCAACGAAACCGAGACACACAAGACAACACTTTGAAGGAGGAGACATCACATCTTAAAATTCTTCATAATCCTTCTTCTTCTTCTGAAACCAAAGTTAAAACTGAACATAACTTGTATAACATGGCTGAAAATAATATAACACTAAAAGAACTCACCTCACCTGATGTTGATATCCGACCCACTTACATTCAATTATAAGGTGAGGCACCCAATTTTGAACTAAAATCTGGTTTAATTCATTTATTACCAAGATTTCATAGACTGCCTGGAGAAGATCCACATAAGCATTTAAAAGAATTTCATACTGTGTGTTCAACATTAAAACCTACTAATGTGGATGAAGAACAAGTAAAACTTAGGGCATTTCCATTTTCATTAGAAGACACATCTAAAGATTGGTTGTATTATGTTAATTCACCTATTAGAGGTTGGGCGGACATGAAACGACTTTTTCTTGAAAAATACTTCCCTGCCTCTCGAACTGAAACAATAAGGAAAGAAATATGTGGGATAAGAAAATATCAAGGAGAAACCCTTCATGAATATTGGGAATTATTTAAAATATTATGTTCAAGTTGTCCACACCACCAAATAAGCGATCAACTTTTAATACAATATTTTTATGAAGGTTTAATTCCAATAGACTGTAACATGATTGATGCTGGTGCAGGTGGTGCACTAGTGGATAAAACCCCAATCTCTACAAGGACCCTAATTGAGACTATGGAACAGAAAACTCAACAATTCAGTTCAAGGTCCAGTGTACCCATTCGAGGTGTCCATGAGGTGCAAAGTACTGAATTCGAGAAGAAGGTGGACACAAAGTTTGAAGAGGTGAGTAACCTTCTATGACAAATTGCTCTTTCCCAAGGAAAATTCCAATCTCCTCCTCCCATACATTGTGGTATATGCTCTTCTGATACCCACTATTCTGACCAATGCCCCCAATTGAGAGAAACTTCTGAGAGTTGTGAGTCAATATTCCCAGGACACCCCTATAACCAACCCATTAGGCAAGAACCTTACTATCCATCCAACCCTAGGTGGAAATACAACCAAGCCTATAAGCAAGGGGGGAATTCAAACCATCCTCATCAACCATGGAACCAACTAGGGCAAAGTAGTCATCAACCACCACCACCCAGAAATTTTCAACCACCCCAAAGGCCTTTCCAACAACCCCCTCCAAAACCCGAGCCTAGCCTAGAAGATATGATGAAACAAATGGCTTCCAATAATCTCCAGTTCCAACAAACTACCCAAGCAGCCACACAAGACCTCAAAAACCAATTAGGCCAACTAGCTAACTCAGTGGGTGAAATCCAAATCCATGGGTCTGGTAAACTACCATCTCAACCACTTTTCAGCCCTAGGGATAAGGGAAATGTTAGTTCCATCACCCTTAGGAGTGGAAATCAACTTAAAAGCCAAATAACACCTCCATTAGAGTCATACCCTCCTAAGGAAACCACCATCCCAACCACTAAAAAAGGATCAAATGAGGTGGAACCTTGTCTTGAGAGAAGTCCTACCAAAGGAAAGAGTGTGTCTATTGATGACTTACCAAGCCCAAGAATTCCTCTTCCATTTCCCCAAAGATCCACCCAACCAAGGAAACAAAAGGAAACTGAACTTAATAAAGAAATATTGGAGACTTTCAAAAAAGTGCAGGTTAACATTCCATTGATTGATGTCGTGAAGCAAATTCCACGTTATGCTAAGTTTCTAAAGGTGATGTGTACACATCGAATGAGACTTCGTGGTGATGAGAAGGTGAGCCTGGGGAGGAACGTCTCAACAATGATATAACCATCACTTCCCACCATGTGCAATGATCCTGGAACATTCTCGATTCTATGCACCATAGGGGAGTATTCTTTCTCCAAAGCTATGATTGATTTGGGTGCTTCTATTAATGTGATTCCTCACTCCATATACTCTTCTTTGTAGGTCGGTGAACTAAAGTCCATAGGAATAGTTGTTTAGCTAGCAATTCGGAGTACGGCACACCCTTCTGGTGTGTTAGAGGATGTTCTTGTGAGGGTTCCAAATTTAATATTTCCTGCTGATTTTTATGTGATAAAAATGGAAGATGATAGGATGAATGAACACGCCCCAATTATATTGGGGATACCTTTCTTGAAAACTGCCAAAGCCATAATTAATGTCCATAATGGTACATTATCTATGGAATTTGGTGGTGAAATAGTCCATTTCAACATCCTTGATGCCATGAAGCACCCCTCAGAAGAACATTCCTCTCTCTCGGTAAATTCAATTGATGTACTCCCTTCCCCTAAAATCACTTCATTTGTTTCCCCTGATACACTTTCTGAATTTTCCTCTTTGATTGAAATTCTTGGAAATGAATAATGTGTTAATTGTTGTAGTGGTATAGAAAAGTGTCATGCATGTTTATTAATTGAAAATTTCTTGAACACGGAGGATCACATGACCATCGATGATACTGTTATGCTTGTAAAAGCTAATTCCTCATCTGAGGATGATACCATTGAGCAGTTAGATGAGATTAGTGACCTCTCACTTTCACACACACTCCCATCAATCCAAAATCCACCTGAATTGGAACTAAATCAACTGCCTCAAGATTTAAAATATCCATATCTTGAGAATGGAAACAAGTTGCTCCTCATCATTTCTAGTTCACTCCCTCCTGAGCATGAATTGCGACTGCTTGAACTTTTGAGGGAGCATAAACAAGCATTGGGATGGACACTTGCAGACATTCCTGGTATTATCCCATCAATTTGTACACATCATATTTTATTAACTGATGAGGCTAAACCAGTGAGGTAGTCACAACGTCGACTGAACCCAAACCTCTTAGAAGTAGTTAAAAAGGAAGTAACAAAATTATTGGCTGCTGGAATCATTTACCCTATCTCTAATAGCCAATGGGTCAGTCCCATTCAAGTAGTTCCTAAAAAAACTGGCCTAACGGTAATTAAAAATGAAAACAATGAATTGGTTCCAACTCGTGTGCAGAATAGTTGACGTGTCTATATAGATTATCGCCAACTAAACCAGCACACTAGGAAGGACCATTTCCCATTTCCATTCATTGGCCAAATGCTAGAGTGTCTAGCAGGGAAGTCCCATTACTGTTTTCTTGATGGGTATTCTGGATACTTTCATATCCATATTGCCCCCGAGGATCAGGAAAAGACAACCTTTACTTTCCCCTTTGGCACATTTTCCTATAGAAGGATGCCATTTGGCCTGTGCAATGCTCCGGGTACTTTCCAGCGATGTATGGTTAGTATTTTTTCGGATTAACTGGAGAATTGCATGGAAGTTTTCATGGATGATTTTACTGTTTATGGATCCTCTTTTGATGAATGTTTAAGTAGTCTTGGTTCCATCCTACATTGCTGTATTGAAAAGAATCTTGTATTAAATTATTAGAAATTCCATTTCATGGTGCGACAAGGTATATTTTGGGACATGTCATTTCTGGGGATGGTATCCAAGTAGATAAATTGAAAGTGGGTGTGATTTCTTCCCTACCATTCCCTAAAAATGTACGTGATGTGCGGTATTTACTAGGTCATGCTGGATTTTACCGTCGTTTCATTCGTGATTTTAGTAAGATTACACTTCCCCTCTCCCACTTACTCCAAAAAGAAAAAGATTTTGTTTTTGATAAAGAATGTGAAGAAGATTTTAATAAATTAAAATGGAGTCTCACATCACCCCCAGTAATCCAACCAGCTCGGTGGGATTTACCATTTGAGCTCATGTGTGACGCCTCTAACTATGCAGTTGAGGAAATATTATCACAAAGGGTCGATCGAGCTCCACATTTCATAGTATATGCCTCACGTACTTTGGACCCTGCCCAAGAAAACTAAACCACCACTGAAAAATAATTTCTTTCCATTGTGTTTGCCTTGGATAAATTCAGGTCATACCTTTTAGGGTCCAAAGTCATTGTGTTCTCAGACCATGCAGCCCTCCGGTATCTCTTAAAGAAACCGGAATCCAAACCACATCTCATTCATTGGATGCTCCTCCTTCGGGAATTCAATCTAGAAATTAGAGATAACAAAGGAGCATATAATGTGGTAGAAGACCATATCAGTAGGATCCCCCATCCTCGGACATTGTATCATCCCCCTATATTCCCATTAATGACATGTTTCCTGATGATAAATTGTACAAAGTGCAAGATGTTATTCCCTGGTATGCTGAAATTGTAAATTATTTGGTAGCATCTTGCATTCATACTAATTTCAACAAAAACAAAGCCAGTCGTCTAAAACATGAGTCTCGTTGGTACATTTGGGATGAACCCTACCTTTGGCACACATGTAGCGATCAGGTCCTTAGGCGTTGTGTTCCCGATAGTGAGTTTCAATCTGTCCTTAGATTCTTCCACACTCTTGCTTGTGGGGGCCACTTTGGTCCCCAACAGACTACTCGCAAAGTTCTTGATTCTGGTCTCTTTTGGCCAACACTTTTTCAGGATGCCCATGAATTTTGTAAATCTTGTCCTCATTGTCAAAGAATGGGGAATGTCTCTAAAAGGAATGAAATGTCACAACAACCATTTCTCTTTAATGACATTTTTGATGTTTGGGGCATTGAATTTATGGGGCCATTTCCCAATTCATTTGGAAACTTGTACATTCTTTTGGTCGTTGATTATGCATCAAAATGGGTAGAGGCATGGGCTACAAGGACAGATGATTCCAAAACAGTTATAGAATTTTTTGGAACTCATATCTTTTGTAGTTTTGGATTACCTAGTTTCATCATCAGTGACCAGGGTTCTCATATCTGTAACTGAACAATGCAATCACTTTTGCGTCGGTATGGGGTCAGTCATCGAGTATCTACTGCATATCACCCACAGACTAATGGTCAAGACGAGGTGTCAAATAGAGAGGTAAAACAAATTCTTGAAAAAACGGTCCAACCCAACAGGAAAGATTGGAGTCTTAGACTTGATGATTCATTATGGGCTTACCGTACAGCTTTTAAAACTCCCATTGGAATGTCACCTTATAGGCTAGTTTTTGGAAAGAGTTGTCACCTCCCTGTTGAGATTGAGCACCGGGCCTACTGGGCCATCAAAAAATTCAATTCTAATCATTCTGGTGCAGGTGCTCAAAGGAAGTTGTAGATTTAGGAGCTAGAAGAAATGAGAAGAGATGCATATGAAAACTCCAGGATTTATAAGGAGAAAACCAAGGCTGCCCATGACCGTCTTATCCTTCATCGTCAGTTCCATATTAGGCAGAAGGTCTTCCTCTACAATGCAAGGCTGAAATTGCATCCCGTTAAGCTTTGTTCCTGCTGGTTTGGACCATACATTATTACTAATGTCTCTCCATTTGGTGTTGTTCGGGTTCAAAATGAAGAAACCAAGCAAACCTTCACTGTCAATGGGCAGCAGCTGAAGCACTTTCATGAACCAGTTCTGGAGTCCCCGATGGAGGAACTCCAAGTTCAAGAAGAAAACTATGAATGACATCCACCAGGTTTTATCCTTCCTTCCCACGTTCTCTTTTACTATAGTGAGTACATTGCATACTCTAGGTGTGGGGGGTGGATACATTCCTGGGTTAGTTAGGAATTTTCATCGTTTTCTCCATTTTTTTCTCTTTTTGGCCTTCTTTATGGTATTTTTATTTTTCCCCATCAACAATTTCAAAGTTCCTTGATTTGGCGACCATAAAGTGGGGAAAGTAAAAATACCATAACGAAGGCTAAAAAGAATTTGTGTATGAGTTTACCATCAAGGAGTGATTTTTTTTTAGTGAATTGGTTTTATGTCAATGATATAAATGGTTGTATCACTGTGAAACATTTGAGACGATTGATGCCCCTTGTGTGAGTAGTTTTGGGAAAACTGTTTCACTAATATCTCCATACATTTTTGCACCAAACCACAAAGTGTGAATATTTCTTACTTAATATAAGGTAAATATATTTTGGGTTAATATTTTTCAGCCTGAAATGATATTTCCATATGTTTGTTCCTTATCTAATATGTTTCATTATTGTACCATATTGACCTATGCGTGTGTACCTAATGTCTGACTATTGTACACCCTCAAAAAATTGTTTTGTCTTGGGCAGGTCAAAAACCACTCATCCTCAACCTTTGATCTTGTTATAACTATTGCAATTAGTGTGGTGAGGAGATAAAACAAGGGTTGAGAGATGAGTGTGAGATTTGTTCCAATTGAAACTTCAAAAAAAAATATAATAAATGAGGGGAGTGATGAAATGTGCAACATATGGGGATATCTAGGTCGGGATCTCATGGTTTGACTTTTGGGAATGCTTAAATGAGTGGGTCTTGAAATATGATTGCAAAGGATGTAGGACAGGTTCGGTGACAAAATCATTTAAGCTGAAAAATGATAAAATAACATATATTTATTAGATAGAAAGAGGAAAGAATAACATGGAATAGTTTTCACACACACACATGGAGAGTAACTTTCATGGTTTACTTCTGAATTCCTTTCTCAATTGGGTATCATGAATCTTTTTGAATTTCGCTATTATATGATTTATGAGACATCCTTTTCTATTTTCACTAGGAAGAACTCCTTGGTGTGGTTCGTACATTGATCACTTTACTTTAAATAAAATTTCCTCAAATGATAAATCTTAAAGATGTTGGAAATATATATATATATGCATCATTTTATTTGGATATGTGACTTTTCCTAGGAGTGAAAATGTTTAGGTGTGGGGGTGTGATCGTACCATGATTCACTGTTTTATTCCACCCTTACACTGCTGTTTTAAACTAGTTTTGTAATGAATATTCCAAATATAATAATAAATTTCACTTTATGTTTGAATCATTTAATTAATTTTAATCAACATTATAATGTGAAATGTTAATTTTTTTATTATTTCAATGTAGGTAGAGGTGATTTGGAGGGCCCTTGATGAAGTGGAAGAAAAATGGGTCAAAATTGCATGGATCCATGAACATCTGTCCACTATTTTGCATAGTACACGAAATCCGTGCATCCAAATGGGATGAAATTTTGTTTTCCTGTCCAAAATTTAATAGGATACATTTCATATTAAGGAACCCAATCCTGATTCTGCTTCAATGGGGCCCATCAGAACTGATATTTTCAAGCCACCGAATTTGGACCAAGTCAAATGCGGTGTTCTGTATTTTATCAATATCTTGATCTGTAGTTGTCCAAATAGTTCCAAACATTCAGTGGAGACAGTAACGAGGTATGGATACAACTTTTATATTTTTTCCAAAGCAATATAAGGCTATCTGAAGACCGAAACATGTGGTACAAGTGGATTGAGGAAATATGTGTGCCTAAAAGCACCTTCCAATTTTCCTATAAAAGGGAACCAAGGGAACCTCATTTGAAAGTTCAAAACAGGAGTCACACTCTACCATTTTGGAGACCCAAATGAGTCATATCACCATTCAATAAGTTCTGGAGGCCCCTATCCTCATAGGGGAATCAAGGATGAAGAAGGAGTTCCACCCGAGCTTCCTCCTCCTCCCGATGTCGAGGTAAGAGTTGGGTGTTCATTGTGCGGGAGATACACACATGTCAAGGGAGTTCCGATGCATACACTAGCTACTAGTTTGGAGTAATTTGGGTGTTTAAACATTTCATTCCATGTATCTTATTTTATTTCATATTTGAATGCGTGATTTGATGCATGTGAGTGTTATGCTCTTAATTTCTAACCGATCGGTGTGTGGTTTTGAGTGCGTGGCTTGTGTTGTTCTGATTGGACATCACAAGAATCCTTTTCATACCCACCTTATTGAGATTTCAATCTGCTTTGGAAGCTCTTATTCCATGCATAAGTACTGGACCTTGACAATACGATTGTTACATCAAGGTTTGGTTCTTAAAGCATTGAAATAAAAGCTTAGGAATTAATCGGGATTCCAATTAACTCCAACCAAAGAATTACTCTAAACCTAATATGAATCTCTATGAACAATGAACTTGATATGTGTGTAGTGAAATAACATCAACCCTTTTATCTCATATTTTTCAAAATCCACTAGGTCACTCAACTTTTAAGCTATTTCAAATAAGTCATTGTTTTAAACTCTTTTCAAAACCACCCCCTCTCTTAGTCATTTTTATTAAAAATACACACTCTAAACCTACCAACGCTCCTTGAGAGACGACCTAGGGTCTACCCTAGACTATAAATCAACCTTAAAAACATAATCAATTTGATGTGTCATGACAATGCAGTCAGTGGTCTCTTATGAGGTTTTTTTCTAATATAGTATTAGGAGTGGAAGAAATTGGTGGAATGGTGTTCTTGTATGTGATGAATTCTAACTCATCCTTTGATGAGTGGGTTTAGCAATAATAGGTGAAAACACTAAGTTCAAATTCTTTAGTAAAATATTTTATGGTGAGGAGACCTTGGGTGAGTGGTGTTCATCTCCCAGTGGAGCTTTGTGCTTCCATAATAGGTTAGTTGTTCAATTTTCTTTTAGGTAAGATTTGATGGAAAATAGACATTTATCTTGTTGGTCCATACACCCTGGATCTACCTAGATGTGTCACAACATGGGATGTAAGCATTGGTGGGCGTGGATGAGGTGGCCAATTGTAGATTTTGTCTCATGGTGTCTCAGTTTTCCTAAAATTAAGGAAGAACACTAGAGACCCACTGGTTTGTTTCAACCTTTACCCATTCCAATATGTATGTGGTATGATATTTCTATAGACTTCATTCTTTTTTTCCGTCAAATCCTAGTGAGGATGATGTGATTTGGTTGATCATTGATCAACTTAAAAAATCGATGTTTTTCTTTCCTATCAAGAAAAAGATACATGTAGGGAACCTCAGAGACTTGTATTTCTAAGAGATTTTGAGACTTCATGGGTTTCCCTTTATGAATTTTTTAATAGGGACCCAAGGTTCACATCCATGTTCGGTATAGGTTTGTAGGAGGTGATGGGTTCCTAGATAAAATTGAGCATGGATTATAGCGACCTAGCCTTTTCTTACATTAATATTACATCATTTTAAATATAAATAACATAATAGTATTACACATAGAGGATCCAATGGTTTAGTGTCTTGGGAAAACTAGGACCATACATAACAATTACAACATCGAGCATAAACATTTAATCAATTTCTTCTTCACTAGCTTCTTACTGACACTTGACCTCTCCTTAGTACATGTAGTCACCTGAGGATATAAATTAAAAGGGGTGATCTAGAAGCCCAAATTAAGGGGACAAATAAGAACAATATAGCATGGGGTGAGCATAATCATAACATAGGCAAAGGATCATGAACATAAGAGGAAGCATAAATATAAGACTTGAAATGTGGCAATGCATAAAAATGAAACATCATGTCTTAGTGGTTAACTATAACACATAATTGTGAACAAAGATAGAATATTGTTCACATAATTTCACATTTACTCATGAGATTCATCACTTTACCCAATTCATTGGATCTCTGTATAATTCTGGGCGCACCCATCACATTCAAACATTCATATTGCGCTATATAATTCCGGGTGCACCTATCACATCATAACATTATCATTATCATGCATGCTACATAGAACATATATCAATAATTAACATAACTAACCCATGAAAAGTAATGGGTCTCATCTCATAAGAACACATTCATAAACTTTGATTTCCCAAAATAAAGAGGGAACAACATACTTGATACAAGAACCATCAACCTTGAATGAGAGGTAAAAGGTGAGTTCTTAAAAGAAGAGTTCTTTTGGAAAACATTTTTTTAAATAATCTTCATTATAAAACATTTATATCCTAGAAAAGGTAAGATAATGATGAAAAAATGATTTTTAAGGAGTTACCATACCAAATTTGGAGTGAAATAGGGAGAACCCGAAGAAAGAAAATTAGGTTCGATATTTTCCCCTTAACTTATATCCAAACGCTTCCTTCGCTTTAATGTCCTATATAATGAAATTATATTAATTAATTAGAAACTCCATAACCTTTTATAAATGAAAAGGGTTCATTTTTATTTCATTATGTTATTTTATGGGCCTTTTTATGAGTTATAGGGTTTAAAAACATTGTCCGGAAATGTTTGTTTTTACGGTTTTCTTGAGCGGTTCACTTGTATTCATAAATTGAAGTTCGGGTAGAACATGGGTAAACATACAGAACTAATATTACATGTTGTTAATTATATTACAGTATTTTTAATGATCTTATAATTAATTATTTTATATACCATGTGTATGAATCATTAGATAGGAATTTATTGATGATTGTTTGGGTTAATTTGGGCAGTTTTTCGACCTCAATGAACTTGTTTTGTTTAATCATTTAGTAATATGTACATAAGTCAGTTCCAGAACTTTAAATAGGACTTAATAAAAATAAAATATTCTGTTTCAACCATAAAAATGGTTTCATGACCATATCTTAGTATAAATGAAAAAAGAAAACATGTCATTCTTGAAGGTGATAGATTAACCCCTCACGAACAACGTTTTCTTTTGTAAAATAAAAGGAAAAGGAGAAGGGGGTTTAATGGTATAATATACCATTAGTATCATAAAATTTAATTATATGTATGATAATGTATTTATCATACCATTTGGAAAAATATAGGTGGAGATAGAATAAGAAAATAACTTCAAATTGAAAGGAATTTAATGGAAAAGAATGAGAGAAATTACCTCTTGAATCCTCCTCTTGAGATCCTCCTTAAGGGGCCTAAGCTTGGTATTTTGATGAGACCAGAAGATTTTGGACATGGGTGGGGGGATAGGGAAGATTCTTGGTCATATTTTAGACAAGTCTTGAATCTTGAGAGGTGTGAGGGAATGAGGGAGTGAAGGGTGGTATTTATAGTGGAGGGGAGAGGGGTTTTCTTAATATAAAATTCATTAGTTTATTATTTCCCCACAAGACAAGGAATAGTGATTATTCCATGACTAATAATAGTAATTTTATAATGTAATCCCGAACCAATTGGTCTTCCATAAGTAGAAAATCATACATGACTCTATAATTAACTTATTTAGCTTATTTTGTAAATTATGGTATTTCATTATTCCTCAAAAATTCAAGTATTTCAGAAAAATCCCAAAATTTCACCCCAACCATTTTTCGACGTGTGCAATAAAAAAATGAAGTAAATTTTTTATAAATAATTTTCTAAATATTATTAATTTAATATTTAACAAAAATCATAATTTACTTGAAAAATATAGTTTTTAAAATTAAAACTGATTTTATAATGCTTTCAAAAATTACGTAGGGTCTTATAAAATTATCTAAAAACTAAAATACATAGATTTGTTAATTTATGAATACATTTTAAGAAAATACATTTTCTTTTAAATTAATTAATTAATTATAATTAATTATTTATGACTTAAAAAAATACCAAAACGTTTACTATAGTCAAATTTTCACTTTCTAAGATGCCTAAATTTTATTTAATTATTCATGGGTAATGTTACTCTTATTTTTGACGATTTACTATTCATAAGGGTCATACTACTATTTATAAGCATATGTTACTATTCATAAGGGTAGGTTACTATTCACCAAATATTAAGTTGTTCTTATTGGACCCCAAAAATCATCTTGAACACAACCGTGTATGTCGGATTTTCAAAATTCTAAACACATAAGTGACAAACTTATGTTTAAAGGTAACTTAGCACAAAGTAGTTCATTATGTTGTGTTTTCATGTGATTTTATGACATATTTATAAGAGGGAAATTTCCATTGAAAAACTTTGGGTCGTTACATTCTTCCCCACTTATGAAATTTCACCCTTGAAATTCACTTTACACAAATAGGTGAGGGTACTTCTCTTTCATCGCCTCCTCTGGTTCCCAAGTAGCTTCTTCAAACTTATGGTTCCTCCACAACACTTGAACAAGGTGGGTTATCTTGTTGCGTAGAACCTTATCTCTCCGGTCCAGAATCTTTACTGGCTGATCCTCATAAGAGAGATCATCTTACAGTTATACCACCTATGAGTTTAGTACATGTGAGGGGTCCGGTATGTACTTCCTCTAGAGTGATACGTGAAACACATCATGAACTTGAGCCATATTTTGTAGAAGTGTAAGACGATAGGCCACGTCTCTTATGCGATCAAGGATCTCAATGGGGCCAATGTACCTTGGGTTTAGCTTCCCTTTCTATTCAAATCGCATGACTCTCTTCCATGGTGATATTTGAAGGAAGACTTTATCCCAAACTTCAAACTCCAAGTCCCTTCAACGATTATCAGCATAGCTCTTTTTCTGACTTTGAGTAGCTTTGATGTGTTTCTGGATGACTTGAACCTTCTCTGTCGTCTCTTGCACATGATCGGGTCCAAGTATCTTTTTTTCTCCAACTTCATCCCAATAGGTTGGAATTATAAATTGCTTTCCATATAGAGCTTCATATGGAGCCATATGAATACTCAAGTGGAAGCTATTGTTGTATGAGAACTCAACCAATGGGAGATGTTTATTACATCCACCTTTGAATTCTAAAGAGCGGACTCTTAGCATATATTCAAGTGTCTGAATAGTCCTTTTAGATTGTCTATCAGTTTGGGGGTGATAGGTCGTGCTGAAATTTAATTCTGTACTCAAAGCATGTTGAAGGCTCATTCAGAATTTAGATGTGAACCTTGGATCAAGGTTAGAGATAATCAGGAGTGGAACTCCATGAAGTCTTTCCACTTCCTTCACATATAACTTTGTAAGTTTTTCAAGTGAGAGATCTTCCCGAATAGCGATAAAATGGGCAGTCTTGGTGAGTCGATCAACCACAACCCATATCGCATTATTTCCCTTCGACATCTTCGTGAGACCCGTGACAAAGTCCATAGTAAAATTTTCCCATTTCCACGTGGGTATAGGCAATGGATTCATCATCCCTTTGTACTTTTGTTGCTCTGCTTTAACTTTCTGACATACCAAGAACCTTGAGATATATTCTGCAATCTTCTTTTTCATTTTATCCCACCAGAAGTGTTCTTGGAGATCATGGTACATCTTGGTGCTCCCAGGATGCATAGAGAATATTGATCTATGTGAATTGTACAATAGCTCCTTCTTTATCCCAGGTGATGAAGGCACACAAAGCCGCATTCCAAATCGAATCACACCATCATCATCTATATAGAACTTGTGTATCCTCCCTTCCTTTACTGCATTCACTCTCTTTTGTATCTCCACATCATCCCTTTGTGTTTCATTAATTTTCTCTTAGATGGATGGTTGCATGATCATTTGGGAATGTTAGGATGTATCCCCTACCCTTATGATTTCTAAATCCATTCTTTGAATATCCAAGAAGATAGGGTTTTTCTCAATCTGCATCATGGATGGAGTAGCAGGTTCTTTTCTACTTAGAGCATCATCTACCTTGTTCACCTTTCTGGGATGATAGTGAATAAAGAAATCGTAATCCTTAATTAGTTCTAACCATCTCCTTTGACACATTTTGAGCTCCTTTTGTGTGAATATATACTTTAGGTTCTTGTGGTCGGTGTATATGTCACACTTATCACTATAAAGGTAGTGCCTATAGATTTTCAAGGCAAAAATCACGGCTGCCAACTCTAGATCATGCGTCAAGTAGTTCTGCTCATGGATCTTCAACTATCATGAGGCATAGGCTATCACATTGTCATTTTGAATGAGTACACAACCCAAGCCTTTCTTTAAAGCATAACTGTATATCACAAAACTTTCTCAACTTTTTGGTAGTGTGAGTACAGGTGCAGTGATCAGCCTTATCTTTAGCTCATTGAAGCTTCCCTTGCATTCTTCCATCCAGACATAATTTACCCCTTTCCTTATTAACTTAGTTATCGAGCTTGACAATCATGAGAAATTTCTCACAAAATGTCAGTAGTACCCAGCTAATCCAAGAAAACTATGGATTTCTGTGATACTATAGGGCCTAGGCCATTCTTCAATTTCCTTTGTTTTTTAAGGGTCCACAGAAATTCCCTCACTTGTGATCACATGTCCCAATAAAGTGATTTTCTTCATCCAAAAGTCACACTTGTTGAACCTGGCCTACAACTTATCCTTCCTCAATTTCACCAACACAAGTCTTATATGTTCTTTATGTTCCTCCTTGCTCTTGGAGTAGATGAGAATATCATCAATAAACACTACCACAAATTTGTCGAGGTAATGTCTAAATACTCTATTCATCAAATCCATGAAGATTTTAGGGGAATTAGTAAGTCCGAATGGCATCACCAAAAACTCATAGGGCCCATACCTTGTATGGAAGGCAGTCTTCTAAATATATTCCTTCTTCACCTTCAACTAATGATATACATAATGAAGATCCACCTTTGAGAAGTATTGAGCTTCTTTTAAATGATCGAACAAGTTTTCAATCCTTGGAATATGATACTTGTTCTTTATTGTGATATTGTTGAGTTATTGATAATCGATACACAACCGCATTGTTTTATCCTTCTTCTTCACAAAGTGCACTGGCTCACCCCAAGGTGATGCACTAGGGCGTATGAACCCTTTGTCCATATGCTCTTGAAACTGCTTCTTTAACTCCTCCAGTTCGATAGGATCTATCCTATAGGGACACTTTGAGATAAGAGTAGCTCCGGGTATGAGTTATATTGATAACTCTACCTCACGATCCGGGGGAATTCCGGGTAACTCTTTCGAAAACACATCGCTGTATTCCCTCATGATGGTCATTTCCGCAAGGTTGGAACTATCCTTCAACCTAGCCATTTGGGAGAGGTATGATTCTTCATAGGGGATCAACACCCACACAAATGAAGGATTTTTCAAAGGAGATTCATGAACTTCCTTGAATTTTTAGAGGATCATGGGATGGTTTGAAATATGAAAAGATATTTCCTTTTCCCAACAGTTGATATGTGCTCTATAAAACGAGAGCCAATCCATTCCCATTATAGCATCAAATTCCACCAAGGGAAGTATTACGAGATTTATTAGAATAATATTCCCACATACGCCAACCGGATAAGAGTCAAACACTTGGGTTGCCATGATTGCACCACTTGGTGTTTTTACAGATATCTCTACTTCAAGGTTTCGAGGCTTTGATTTTATAGTTCTAGCAAACTTGTAAGATATAAAGGAATGCGTAGAACCATAATCAAATAAGACTTTTTCCATTCTTGATTGAATAGGAAGTTTACCTTGTATGACTTAATTATCTTGCTTCACTTCCATAGTAGTGATGGCATAAGACTTCCCTTGTTTCTTTGGATTTAGTGGCTGTTGACGCTAATTACCCTCGATAACTCGAGGTTTAGTGCACTGGCTTGCATAGTGCCCTACCTCCCTACAGTTGTAGCATTGAACCATGGGTGGTTCTCTCCTTTATTCAGCTACATTATCCCTTCTTTTCATGCCTTTTCGACACTCTTGATCATGGTTTCCTTCTTTCTTACACTTGAAGCATTTCCCATTCCTTTAAGGTAGTTCCCATGGTGTAACTTCCGGCATTTTTGGCATGTGGGCCATTGAGTTTTCCTCCCACCTTTTTCATTAGATCCACCGGCTTGAAACTCCATCTATTGTTTCTTATCACCATAGCCATGGGACCAATATCCAAACTCCATCTCCACTTTTAGATCACACCAAACAACTTCTTCATAACTCTCAAAGTCTCTAATTGCAAGAGCCTTTTGAAGGTGTGGTTTTAATCCAATAAAGAATCTATCAAATTTGCTATCATTTTTTATAAAAAAACGCAAAGTGTACATTGAAAGCCTTGTGAAATTTTCTTCATAGGTTGTGACAGATTCTCATTATTTTTGCTTGAGATCTATGAATTCTCTTTCCATCTTCGTGCGAAGAGTTCTTAGGAAATACTTTTTAAGAAATATTATCTTAAAGTCTTCTCATTCCATCTCTTCAATTTCTTCCCTTGGCTTGGTGTTCTTAATAAAAGCCCACAATTGATCAGCCTCTCCATCTAGATGATAAATGGCTAGTGTTTCCTTCTCCATCTTAGAACATTGAAGAACAGAAAAGATCTTATCCATGGAGTTGATCCACTTTTCTATGACTAGTGGATCGGAAGATCCACTAAACGCCGGTGGTATTTGCCGCATAAAACATTCGATAGTTGGTTTCTCTATCTTTGGTGAAGGAGGACGTTCCCCATTATTGTGGTTATTTTTCATAAACTGAGATAATTGGGTAATTATTTCTATAAAGTTTTTAAATCCACCTCCCAAATCATTGGGGATTTCATTCGGGCAATCATTGCATTATCCCTCACACGAGTTGTTGTCCTGGTTTCTCCTGGTTCCCACCATTTTCTAAAATAGAAAAGGTTATAACAAAACATATGTCAACAATTCATGAATAACTTATTCATTTAAACAATTTATACTAAAATCATAACATATTGGATCCCTACATAAAAATTCTTTTTTGAATATTTGTACTTAGTTTCATACTAGAGGTTTTCCCTAGGGTTCACTAATCCTGATTTCCAAATTAAATAAAAATTTCCTCTGATACAAACTATAGTGACCCAGTATTTTCTTACATTACTATTACATCATTTTAAAGATAAATAACATAATAGTATTACACATAGAGGATCCAATGGTTTAGTTTCTTGGGAAAACTAGGACCATACATAACAATTTCAACATCAGCATAAACAAGTATTCAATTTCTTCTTCACTAGCTTCTTACTGGCACTTGACTTCTCCTTAGTACATGTATTCACCTGAGAATATACATAAAAAGTGGTGAGCTAGAAGCCCATTAAGGGGATAGATAAGAACAATATAGCATGGGATGAGAATAATCCTAACATAGGCAAAGGATCATGAACATAAGAGGAAGCATAAATATAAGACTTGAAATGTGGCAATGCATAAAAATGAAACATCATGTCTTAGTTGTTAACTATCACACATACTTGTGAACAAAGATAGAATATTGTTCACATAATTTCACATTTACTAATGGGATTCATCAATTTACCCAATGAATTGGAGCACTGTATAATTCTGGGCGCACCCGTCATATTCAAACATTCATATTGCGCTCTATAACTCCAGGCACACCCATCACATCATGAAATTATCATTATCATTCATGCCACATAGAAAATATATCAATAATTAACATAACTAAACCATGAAAAGTAATGGTTTTAATCTCATAATAACACATCCATAAACTTTGTGTTCCCAAAAGAAAGATAGAACAACATACATGATACAAGAACCATCAACCCTGAATGATAGGTAAAAGGTGAGTTCTTAAAAGAAGAGTTATTTTGGAAAACATTTTGTCTGACATAATCTTCAGTAGAAAACATTTATATCCCAAAAAAGGTAATATAATGATTAATATATGATTTTTAAGGATTGACCATACCAAATTTGGAGTGAAATAGGGAGAACCCGAAGAAAGAAAATTGGGTTCGAGATTTTCCTCTTACCTTATATCCGAACACTTACTTCACTTTAATGTCCTATATAATGACATTATATTCATTAATTACAAACTACATAACCTTTTATAAATTAAAAAGGTTAATTTTTGTTTCATTGTGTTATTTTATGGGCCTTTTGATGAGTTATAGGGTTTAAAAACATTGTTTGGGAATGTTTGTTTCTACGGTTTTCTTGAGCGGTTCACTTGTATTCATAAATTGAAGTTCGGGTAGAACATGGGTAAACATACAGAACTGATAAAAATATATTAAAAATATTAAAGGTTTTTTAATGATATTATAATGAATTATGTTATATACCATGTGGATGAATCATTAGATAGGAATTTATTGATGATTATTAGGGTTAATTTGGGCGGTTTTTCGACCACAAGGAACATTTTTTGTTTACTCATTTAGTAATATGTACATAAGTTAGTTACAGAACTTTAAATAGGACTTAATACATATATAATATTTTTTTTAAACCATAAAAATGGTTTCATGACCAGATATTAAGGTATAAATGAAAAAAGAAAACATGTCGTTCTTGAAGGTGATAGATTAACCCCTCACAAACAACGTTTCTTTTATAAAATAAAAGGAAAAGTAGAAGGGTGTTGTATGGTATAATATCTCACTAGTATCATAACATTACATTATATGTATGATATTATAGTTACCATACCATTTGAAAAAATATAGGTGGCGAGAGAATAAGAAAAGAACTTGAAATTGAAAGGAATTTAAAGGAAAAGAAGGAGAGAGATTACCTCTTGAATCTTCCTCTTGAGATCCTCCTTAAGGGGCCTAATCTTGGTTTTTTGATGAGACCAGAAGATTTTGGATGTGGGGAAGGGTCTAGGGAAGATTCTTGGGCACATTTTAGACAATTATTGAAGCTTTAGAGGTGTGAGGGAATGAGGGAGTGAAGGGTGGTATTTATAGTGGAGGGGAGAGGGGTTTTCCTAATAAAAAGTTCATTAGTTTATTATTTCCCCACAAGACAAGGAATAGTGAGTCTTCCATTACCAAGAATAGTAATTTTATAATTTAATCCTTAACCAAGTGGGATTACATCAGCAGAACATCATACATGACTCTATAATTAACTTATTTAGCTTATTTTGTAAATTATGGTATTTCACTATTCCTCAAAAATTCAAATATTTCAGAAAAATCCCAAAATTTCACCTCAACCATTTTTCGACGTGTAGAATAAATAAATGAATTCCATTTTTTAAAAATAATTTTCTAAATATGATTAATTTAATATTTAATTAAAATCATAGTTTACTTGAAAAATACAGTTTTTAAAATTAAAACTGATTTTATAATGTTTTCAAAAATTACGTAGGGTCTTATAAAATTATCTAAAACCTAGAAGGCATAGATTTGTTTATTTATGAGAAAATTTTAAGAAAATAAATTTTCTTTTAAATTAATTAATTAATTATAATTAATTAATTATGACTTACAAAAATACCAAAATGTTTACTATAGTCAAATTGTCACTTTCTAAGATGCCTAAATTTTATTTAATTATTCATGGGTAAGGTTACTCTTATTCTGGATGATTTACTATTCATAAGGGTCATACTACTATTTATATGGGTAGGTTACTATTCATAAGGGTAGGTTACTATTCACAAAATATTAAGTTTTCCTTATTGGACCCCAAAAATCATCTTGAACACAATCGTGTATGTCGGATTTTTGAAATTCCAAACACATAAGTGAAAAACTTATGTTTAAAGGTCACTTAGAACTTAGTAGTTCATTATGTTGTGTTTTCAAGTGATTTTATAACATATTTATAATAAGGTAATTTCCATTGAAAAACTTTGGGTCGTTACATGGATTATCATCCATAGATGGATGGATCGGCAGAGAGAGTTATCTAGGTTCTTGAGGATATTATTCAGGCTTATGTGCTTGATTTTGGTGGATCTTGGGAAAATTATTTTTCACTGGTAAGACTTTCTGATAATAATAGTTATTAGGTTTCAATAAATATAGTTCCATTTGAATCATTACATATACATCCATATGGATCTCCCTTGTGATAGGTAGAGTTGGGAGAGTGGTCTTTATTTGGGATAAGTTTCATTCAAGAGATGATGGAAAAGCTGCAGTTGATCTGGAAGAGGTTGTTCACAACACATATCTGTCAAAAAATTAGAAGAGGTGGTCCAATATTTTCATTTGGTCTTAGGATAGTATTGAAGTCTCCAATAACTGTCCATTTTTTATCCATATATGATTCATAAATATAAATATACATTAATACAACATTAGGATCGAAAATTCCTAGTGTCTTTGGAAGACTAGGTTCATAATACATAAAAGGAAACATGATAAATCAAGAAAATGTTAGGTCATGAAAATGTTAAGTGACAACTCTGTACCACACATGATACATATACAAACTAACTGTTACAATATTTGTCCAACATATCAACAATACCACTAATCATTGTTCGATGATGAACACAGCTCATCACCCTCTCCACCTCCATCTCTACTTCCTGGTACCACCTGTAAGAACATTATATTGAAAATTAAATATTGTTGTATATTTATATTTAAAATTAAAACCAAAAAATGTTTGAAAAATAAATTATTTTGAATATTTTTTATTTAAATTCTCACCACTATTTGATTAAATATTATCTCAATATCATCCAAGTATCTAGAACAAAAGGTAAGACACTCATCTTCCAAATAACCTTCAACAATAGAGCCTTCAGGTTGAGATTTATTTCTCACGTATGACTTCAAATGACCAAGATATATATGAAATAAAACAAACAAACATAATTATGTATTTAATTAAGTTCCAATAATTTTTTACTTAACTTAAAAACATATAAATATAGTACCTATCAATTGGATACATTCATCTATAATGTACGGGCCCTCTTAATTTAGCTTCCTCAACCAAATTCACAGTTAAATGCATCATGATAGTAAAAAATTTAGGAGGAAAGATCATCTACATTGCACAAAGTGTCAATACAAACCTCTCCTGAAGGTTATCAAGCTCAAATGGATGTAGAGATTTCTCACATAGTTGTATGAAAAATGTGCAGAATTGGAGTACAACAGCAATAACTTTTTCAGGTAACAATGTACGCAATGAAAATGGTAGTAACTTCTGTAAAAAAATTTCTGAATCGTGACTTTTCAATCCATGTAATCTAAGATTATTTAAGTCAACACACCTTGAGATGTTACTTGAATACCCATCAGATACCTTCACATGCTTTAAAATTCAAAGGAATATATCTTTATCCCTATTTTTCATTGCAAAAATTGTCGGAGCATACTTTTCATTCTCATCTGGCCAGAGATCACATTTTATGTTCATTACTTGTAATTATTTCCAAGCATTGAAATGATCCTTAGACTTTCCATTATCATTAAGAAATGTGAAGATCAAATTTTCACAAACATTCTTCTTAATATGCATCACATCAACATTATTTCGCAACAAATTAAATTCCCAATATGAAAGTTTGAAGAATATACTTTTTTTCTTCCATTTTTGTATTCATATTTCACTTGACGATGCACTTAGAACTCATTTCCAACTATCATTCAAATGACGCACCTTCCTAAATTTTGTTTCAACATTTCCAATTTGTGCCAATATTTCAAAACTGGTTAACAACTTTAGAGGTGTTCTACGATTAATGAAACCGTTGAATTTTGATCTGTTCAGCTGAAATCTATGAGATGCATTGAAAAATATTCTATAGAAAAAGAAGCTCCATTTTCTACTGTGAGGTAGCTATTTGGGCTCAAAATCAAAGTTACAAACAGGACATGCCAAACCCATATAAGTGTTACATCCAGATAAATTCCTAAATCCATGGAAGTCACTAATGGTCCACATTAGAGCAACATGCATTTTGAACATTATTTTAGAAGAAGCATCATATGTCTCAATATCGTTGCTCCATAACTCTATAATTCTTCAATCAAAGGCTGAAAGTATACATCAATATCATTTCCAAGCATTTTTTTCAGGAATAATCAATGAAATGATAAAAAGACGTTTATTTCATACACATCCACGTAGGTAGATTGTAAGGGATCAAAACAATTGGCCAAATGCTATAACTATTACCCAAAGTCCCAAATGGGTTGAATCCATCAACTACCAATCCCAAACGAAAATTCATAGGATCAGCTGAGAAATTTGGATGTAATGAATCAAATTTATTCCACAATTTTGAATCTCATGGATACCGCATTAACCTATCATTTTTATTATCTACAGAATACCACTTCATGTGTTCAGTGGTTTTTGATGACATGAGTAATCTTTGCAATCGAGGATTTATAGGAAAGTAATAAAAAACCTTTGAAGGTGTGTTACTTTTATTCTTCTTCATGGTAGTATGTTGATTCAGACTTCCAACATCACCCATTTACTACCATCTAGAAGAAGAACATTTTTTACAATCCTGTCTACTTGAATCATCTCGCCAATAAAGCATACAATCATTAGGACATGCAAGTATTTTTATATAATTCAGACCAATCCTCTTAACAAAATTTTTCATATAATAAAAAGACTCGGGAATGTTTTCTTTATTAAATGTATCACACAACAATTCCAATATCATGGACATTACCTTATTTTTAATTCCACATAGGCATTTGATATGGTATAACTTCATCATAAAAGAAAGTTTTCAATATTTAAAACATCCACTATAAAACTCTTGATTTCCATCGTCAACTAAACCATGAAACATATTTTCCTCAATGATGTTTTCTCTTACATTAGTCTCTACATAACCAATAGGAGGATCCAATTATATGTTACAATCTTGATTTAGTTGTCCAATAGTCTCAAAAACATCACTTTTCATGTTGGTATTTATAGCACCCTCATCTGGTTATTCTGATATATTTTGATGTTGATGTTAGTGTATTGTAATGTCGAATGCATCATTTATAAGGTTCTACATTTCATTTTCCATTTTCAATAATTTTAGAATCTCTTTTTGTGTATTCACATCAGTTCTCAACTTTTCTGTAATGTTTGATTCTCCGTACCAAATCCAACAAAAATTTTGATCAGGGAATTGCTTCAATATTTAATGTTCATAAACTTCATCTCTCTTCAACCATATTCTAAATTTACAATTAGTACATGGAAATCATATTCTCTCTTCAACGGATCAATTGGAAATTTCAAAATCTAAAAACTCCTCCAAACCCTTAGCATACTGAGGTGTGTTCCTTGGTAATATGATCCTGGTTTTATCCATGTATATCACAACGTTCCTATACAATATTAAAAAAAATTAAAACACATAACTATTACTAAATAAGGAAATAGATTCATATATACTATTTGAAAAAATATATATATATATTTTAAATAAGGTTTTCCTATATAAATACATATAGTATATAATAAACCCACACACTAGAAAACCAAAGCATGAAAATTAAAAAGATCCATAAAAGAAGAGGAGAAAAAGGATCCCATCCTTGTAGTTTTTTGTATTTCATGCTACAACAGAACAGATGGACAAATTGATAATGCCATAACTTTGATATAGCTAAGTTAAGGGCTTGAAAAATCATATAATAATTGAATATAAGTTATGAATATGAAATGGAAACAAACTCCAACATTAAACGCCACTCAATAATTTAGAAAATACATGGGGAACCAAGATGTAAAACATGCCAGGAATCATCAAGTGAAATGATTAACAGCTAGGGTAGATGAATCCAAGGCTTATGAGTAAGGTATTTGTTTTTCTAGACTCAAAGGAAACATTAAATTCCTAATATAAATGAAATCATGTATATTAAATTTCCCAAAATTGATCTTGGAATAACACTGAAAATTATTTTTGTCAATATACCTTTTCAATTTCCATTTAATTTTATTTCAATTATAGAAAGTGGGATAACCTATTAAATTCATAGTTTTATAGAATTAAAATAAAATATTCAATCCCCAAAACTTATCAATATACCATTAATTGTTAGATCATATATGTATATGGTAAACATGACCATGGAATAAATAACTTATTAAAAATGGAATGGATTCATGAGAGTTGATCACATGTCATGATAGAAGGACATGTAATCTCAAATGACCAAACATATACCATAGTGTAAGATTGTGAAAACATAATATAATAAAGATGATAAATTTATCATAATGTAGGCATTAAAGAGTGTGATATAAAATTGTTACATAGAAATAATCATAGTAAATCATAACATAGCATATTAGATATCACTACATGTTTCCCCTAATATAGTGGATTATTTGTTAACACTTGATTCTGATAACATAGTGGAGAAGACGTCATTACCTAATATCATGATATAACCCAATATCATTTATTCAATACTCAAGAATCCAACTATAATTACTTGTATTTACACAATTCATGGAACACATTTAGAAAGCATAAAATAAGGCACACATGAAACCTAACCAATTTCATTTTCAAAATCATCTTTCAACCCATACGCACATCGAAACCCTTTGAAAACATATTAAGCTCCATTCAAACAATTCATAAAACACAATTAAGAAGCACATAAAACATACTAAATTCATTTAATAATGTTAAATTATGGAATCACATACCACAAGCTTGGAAACTTTCAAAATATTGTGGAAAACCACAATTGCACCAAAAAGAGAACCTATAAATGTAAGATCATACCAGAACCATCAATATTAAAAATAAATAATGAATTCCATCTCCAACCCATGCCATTTTAGCATGAAAATGCTAAAATGACATAGTGATTCTGCTCCATCCAGGTGCCATTTCTAGTGCAATTTTGAAGTGAAACCATAGTAATGCACTATATTTGATGGACCCTTATTCATGTGCTATCTTCTTTTCAAGATTTAGCACAAAATATGGCACTGGTTGAAGATCCTTCCAATTGATGCGCTATTTTAGAGTAATGGCTACTACAATTTAACATTGCGCATTGGAATTGATCTAATATTCAACCAAACCAACCCAAAATCATACCACAACCGCACCAAAAAGGTATACAGACCTGTGCAGAGAGGCGGCGAAGGTATTGACCGACAACGATGGGTGGCGAGGCGTAGTGAGAGGTGGCGAGATGCATTTAGGGATTCGAGGGGATCTCTAGGGTCATGGGGGTCGCTGGGGTCACAGGGGTCATTGGGGTCAAGGGATATTAGGGCTTCTGGGGTTTTCTAGGGTCGTGATGGGGTCGTGAGGTTGCCGAGATCGCATGGGTCTCTGGGGTTGTAGGGGTCTCTAGGGTCGCGGGGGTCACGAGGGTCATCGTTGTCACCGGGGTTGGGCCTATGGTCTTGGGGAGTCATGGGGGTCGGGGGGTCAGGGGTCGGGGGTGTCGGGGGGATTTGGGAGAGTCAGGGGGAGAAGGGTTGTGGCTGTTAAAAAAATGTTTAGTGGTGGTTCAATAAACCACTGCTAAAGGTGAATAATGTTGTAGTGTATCTCCTATATTGAGACTTAGATTTGGGCTTGATAGTATCCCATCTTGGGTAGTTTTCCATGTGGGATACGATGGTGGCATTCATTTTGAACTCATATTTATAATGTTAGTTTATGTAAGTGGGGATATTCTTTTAGTGATGCTTAGCTGGTGGTAGTGATTAGGTGTGATCATTAGAGTGTTACCAGGTTCAGTACTCCCTTGTCTCTCTAGGGTAAAAGTCCCCCATATCCTTTATAAAAGTAGAGAAAGAACTCCCCCACATTAAAGATGGTGTGGTTCCTCTATCTATATAGAGTTACTTCCTATCTTTTAGCTTAAGTAGCATGCGGGTCTCCCATTGGATTAGTTCTCCCTTGGCTGCAACATGCAATGGTGAGGTGTAGGTTCTCCATACTCATTCTTGATAGGTTACATGTGATGATTGGATGTGGAGATAGAGATCCCCTTTCTATATTCACTTGGGTTTATTTTTTATCATATCTTATGTTGGGTATCTTAATCCTCTTACCTTATATGTTGAGTTTACTTTTTTACTCTACTTATTCTCTCTTAGTTTTGAGAGCATCCTGCTGGGTATTTATATACTCACCCCTACGTGGGCTATACCCACACATGTTATGTCTTATGTATACGAAAAGAAAATTTGTGGTGACTTTGGTGTACCCTATATAATAGGATTATAGGGGTACCTAGAGGTTCTAATCATGTTCGGTGGTTGGCCTTAGATATTTTGAGCTAGGATCTCTTTAGTTTTCACTTTCTCAACAGTTGTTAGGTTGGGACCCCATTTTTAGTTGGGCATGTATTTTCTCCTTTATTTTTTTTATCACACTGTTGTATTTTTATATTTTTCATAGAGTTTTTTGCATGAATTGATTACACTCTATATTTTTTAGTATTTTATTATAACACTTCCCTGTTTCATGGAGCTGGTTGTGTGTGTACACGCAAGTAATTTAGGATAAGACCTCCCATTTTGATTATATTCCTATTTGATGCTTGTTTTAGGACCCTATCCTATTGGAGGAAGTCTTGGGGTGTCACACTTATCTTACTTCAAACCTAGGTAGGGTCTCAATGGATTGGGTCATGACATTATGTTTGTGGATGCTACATAATTAATTAATTAATTGATTTAGAAGCCTAAAAATGTAATAAAATAAAACCAAATTATACATAAATTTTATGAGTCATGGTTAATCATTTAAATAAAATCTACTTAATAATAACAAGTCATGTGATAAGGTAAAAATTGGGTTTTACACATAATCATCAAATCCCTCAATTAAAATTTTATGTCTATATAGCCATTCATTACTTAAGTTAGAGTCAAACCCATAGTTCAAAGTGCTTGATTAACCCAATTTAGGGTGATTTAAATTATTAGGGAACTTTAGATTGATGTTTTGGGTTTCCCTAACTTGATTTACATCAAGGGTTGACTATCCAAGGAAGACTTGGTGTAACTGAGAGGCAACGGTTAATGAAATATTTATCTGAGATTTTAGTATTTAAAATTACAATCAACAAATCAAGGAACTACATGTCAATATAGCTGAAGAGTTACACCTACCTAAAACCCTTCAATTAACTTATTAGGCCCATGTTTGGGTAATGAGAAGGGAATATTGGTCCTTTACACTATAATATCCATGAAATGGTATATTACAAAACTACTAGTGAGGGATATTTGGATTTGAAAAAATAGTAGGAATTTAATAAAATTTAAATTTATTAATCTAATTTGGTAATAAATTAAGTATTAACTATATTCTCTTAATTTATAGAAATAGAAAACCACAAAACTTCAAAAATATCACTGTGATCCATGATAGAGAAGGATAACATTCTCACCTATGTGAATTTCTTGGAATGGTATATGCGCTTACACATTATACTATGCCATGAATGGAAATTATACATGTTGGAAACACCACTTCCTGAGCCACTTGAAAAAGAGGCTAGTGAGGAAGAAGTATATCTATACCTGAAACATGTGGATGATGCAGTGAATATATAAAATTTCATGTTATCATCCATGTCCAGTGAGATTATAAAGAAATATAATTATATGAATTCATACAGCATCATTTCTCATCATTGTGATCTTTATCAGGAGAAGATGATACAAGAGAGTCCAATGCATAGTTCACATGAAATCTTGGAGATTCAGAACCAACTGGGCCTCATGTGGTCAAGAAGATTGGCTATATAGAATGATTTGACATCTTGGGGTTTAAGATCCATGATGAGTTACACACATATCTCATTTTTCCCTCACTACCTAAAACATTCTCTAGTTTCATTGTGGGTTATAATATGAGAAATAACAAGAAGACTCTTTCATAACTTCTTACTCTAATTCACCAAGTTGATAAAGAAATGGGGTGTGAAAAAATAACAATCCTTATGGTGAATAAGAAAATAAAAAACATGAGAATGGGTTTAAAGACTCATTCCAAGTCTAAGGCTCCAGAGCACCATCCTTTCAATAATAAGGAGGAAAGAAAAGGAACAAAATGTGGAATGTTTTTCATTTGGAAAGAAAATCCAATGGAATAGGAAATTCACCCAACCAAAGATCTAATGGGAAGATTTTGGTGCATTTGTTATCGATTGTAATATTTATATGTCTATAAGTTGGGTATTAAATACTACATGAGGTGCTAAAATTTGTATCTAAATATTGGAACCAAGTGGATTTTGGAAGGTTTTGAGAGGTGATTTGGATCTATGGGCTACCAATGGGGTGAGGTTGGATACTCTTTCCATTAGAGACTACCACATCACATTTTCAACAAGATTGATTTTGGTTTTAAATAATTGTTATTATGTTCCTAGTGTTACTAAGAACATCATTTTTATTTATTTTTTAAACATGGATGGATTTATTTTCATTTTAGGAAATAAGAGTTTATATTATAAAGAAATCATATGTTATGGTATGAAACAGATGAATAACAGTCTTTATATATTAAATTAAGAAAAAAAATCGGAAATTGATAATGGATAAAATTAATGTGATCTATTTCACACCCAATTGTGACATAACTACCTTGGTCACATAAATGAGAAGTTTTGGATGAATCTCTATTAAGATGGTTAGTTAGACTCTTTTGAGCTAAAACCACTTAAAATATTTAATTCTTGTTTAGAAGGAAAGATGAAAAAATCACTATTTGGTGGTCAAGGTGAAAATTAAATAGAGGTTCAAGAATTTATACACACTGATGTATGTGGACCTTTTCTAGTAGAAGATATAGGTGGATTCTCATACATTATTAATTTTACTGATGACTTTATTAGGTGCAGTTATATCTAATTGATGAGGTATAAGTCTAAATACTTTGAGAAGTTTAAGGGGTTCAATAATGAACTTTATAATCATATTTGTATGAAGATAAAGAAAATTTTATTGGATTTATGTGGTGGATATTTTTTCCATGAGTTTATTAAATTTTTATAGGAGTATGGGATTTTATCTTAACTCACTCCACCTTAAGCATTGTAGTGTAATAGTGTTAGTGAAAGTAGGAACACAACCTTTATGAACATGGTAAGATATATTATGTTTCATATAAGCCTTAAATTATCATTTTGGGGATATTCATTACACATGGAAGTGTATATACTAAACTGAGTTCCAACTAAAGAGGAAAACGATATTCCCTTTGAGTTATGGAGTGGAAAGATACCGGTTTTGTCACATATTTGTGCATGGGGGTGTGAGGTGATTTTATAAAGCTATATCAAGAAAAAAAACTATCAATATAGGGAATACAGTGTATCTTTACAGTTTATCATAAGGAAATTAGAGGATACTACCTATATGATCACACAGATAAAAATGTTATTGTTGATAGGAAAGTTGTATTCCTTGAGAGGAAACACATCCAAAATGAGGATAGTGAGATCAATATTTACTTTTATGAAGTTGATTCTCAAGATATGAAATATTTTATACATGAATAGATTTTATAGGTACCTATGGAAAAAGTTGTTCCTAAAACACAAGTAATGTGTTAGAGAACTAGAGAGGTAGGAGAACCAGAGAGATAGTTTTCTAGTCATAGAAGATGGTGAATTTTTATTGGTTAATAATAATGACTCTCTATCTTATAATAAGTATGTAGAGATATTATAATCTTCAATATAGAAATAATCCATGAATTTTAAGATAGATTTCATGTATCATAACCAAATTTGGGTTCTGACCGATATTATAGAAGATGTAAATCCTGCTAGGAGAAAATAGGTATTCGAGAGAAAGGTGTACATGGAAGGATATAAAAGTAACTATAAAGTATGGCTAGTGGATAAATGGTTTAGATAATGTCAATACATTAAATATTATGAAACCTTTTCTCTAGTTACTATGTTTAAATCCATCATAATTCTAATTGATATAGTAGTTTTCCATGACTACGAGATTTGGATATGGATATTAAAACCGCTTTTCTCAACATGAATCTTTGGGAGGATATGTATATGACATAACCAGAAGGGTTTGTGACTCCATAAAATTCCAAAAATGATTTACAGTTGTAAAGATTCATTTATGGATTAAATCAAGCACCCAATTCATGTAATATTCAGTTCTATGATGCTATAAAAGATTTTTTTTCATTAATAATGAATGTGACCCATGTGTTTACAAGTGATTCAGTGAGATTATGATAATTTTAATAATATTATATTTTTATGACATATTACTAATTTTAAATGAGATACTGGCCTTACAAGTGGTTAAGGCATGGATGAGAAAGTGATTCTCCATAAAAGACATAGGTGAAGTAGCCTACATCCTTGGGATCAAATCATATATGATAGATCAAATAGGATTATTTGACTAAGTAAAAATATATAAATTGATAATATGGCCCCACACAGGTGGCTATAGTGGTGGGAGGATTTTGGGTTTGGGGTGGCGGTCACGGGATTGTGTCCCTAGGCCGTTTTTCTTTATTTGTGTGCGTTGTAAATAAAAAAGTTTTATATAAATTGACCATACACTGAATAGGTTTAGTATATAATAATAAAATAAGGGGTTGGTTCTATCATCACATGGTAAAAATCTTTCCAAGATTATGTATCCTCGGACACAGTAGGAAAGAGAGAAAATGATTAGGATCCCATATGATTTTGTGATAGGATTTATCATGTATGGCATGTTATGTATGAGGATTAATGTTTCATATGCTTTGATCATATAAGGCATATATCACTTTGATTCATTTAAATAATATTGGATAGATTGTAAGTTCATCCTTAAGTATATAAGGTAAACTGGGGATATTTTCCTAGTGTATGGAAGTGATGAAGAGCCATTCATTAGGGGTTATACATATGCTAGATTTCAAAAAGATAAAAATGATATGAAGTAAAATTTAGGATATATATTCTATCTTAATAGAGAAGTTATGAGATAGAATATTTCAAATAAGGTAGTTTTCACTGATTCTATAGGGGATTATAATTATATTGTGGCTTTGATATATCCAATGAAGTATTTTGGATTCACAACTTTGTCCAAGAGCTTGATATGGTGCCCAGTAGTCAAGACCCTGTCATAGTTTACTGTGATAACATTGCAATGGTGGATCATTCCAAAGATTCAATATCACATAAAAGGATGCTAAATATAATTTGTAAGTTTCATATCTTGAGGGATTTTTATCAATGAGGTGAAGTTTCAGTGATCATAATATACATAGAGGAAAACATGGTAGACCCCTTGATGAGGGCTCTATCTCAAAAGAGGCATGGCTGTCATGTGAGAGTTATTGGAATGAAGGTTGTTGACAGTTATCTCTAGTGAAAGTGGGAGTATGTTGGAATTGGTACCCTAGAACCAACTTCTAAGTACTTTATGATTACATGTATTCATTATTTTAAATATTAATAAAGTTTCTTATCACATCATGATTTTTCATCTCTACGTGACATAGTATGTGATAATTTTCTAAGAATATATGTCACACAAAAAGGTCATGGTAGTTCCCTACTATAATGAGAACCTAGAGGTTCCATGATGGTATTCTTAAATAAATTTTCTATTTCCTAATGATATTTTCATACATGAAACAAATTATATAGGCTATCAAGGGTAGGAGGCTCATAAGACATTAAGACACCTTTTTAAGGTGTTTGACCTTGGTAATATCTTAGAAGGGAGGCTATGAGGACAAACCCTCCAGTGGGAAATCAACATTTTATGTGTCATTAGATGTTCCTATATATGAATTTTTTTATTAATCCTTATAATTTATGATTATAATTAATGAATCCCATAAGTTTTATACTTTGATGTATTGAAAAACATTGTGACGACATATGATCATGGTGAAGTATGATATGTTGGGTGAATCACAATTGATATTGCATTAATGGATAATGTGAGAAAGCATTTATCCCTTCTATGTATTAATGAAATTTGATATCTCATTATAGTGACTCAATCCTTTTACATATATTATTATATGATTTTTGACATAAACATCCAATAAACACATCCTAAATATCGCGAAACAAAGTGTCTTTGGAAGACTAGGTTTATAATACATAAAAAATAAACCAAACACATAATATTTATTTTATTTTCCATAATGAACTCCTAAATCTCTTTTATATACTTAAAATTCATAGGATAACCTAGGTAATTCATAAAATAAAGAGATGAGTTATACATCCCAATAAGGGAATAAAAATGATAACAAAACATAACATGTGAGTCAAATTAAATAACATGATATCATAAAAGGTAAGGATTGTGAATAATCACATGGGAGAATAAAATAATGAACATGGTATCATAATATCATGAAAACATAGGAAATTAGCATCAACATAAAACATGACATAAGCATAAGTCAAGGCTAACCACAAAGACCACATCAATGGTGGACAGATTCTCATCATGGATTAGGTTCACTCACCAATCCCATGCATAATTTTTCATGAGACAAAATCATTACCTAATGCATTGAAGTGTTATTTGGTCACACCCATTATAACATGTTCATGCTTATGTGTGCCACAAAAGGGAATCAATCATAAGGCATAAACATAAGGTACATGAGAAATGAAATTAAGGAATGTATTACCCCATAAAAGAAAGGAAGAATGAGCTACGTATATATGTAAGAGACATATATAAATAATTTTTAATCGTTTAATAACATAAAATAGAGATAAAAATTCAGTTATATAGTGAAAGGCATAACCCCAAAGAAAAAAGTGGTTCAGAGAGATCTCTTACCATATGTTCCAAAATCATCCTAAACTAGAACTTAATGCATTGAATAATAAAATTAAATTCATTAGTTACATAATTCATAAACTTTTAAATTTATATTTTATATATTACAATTTTATTATGTTCATTTATAATCATTTTAATGAGATATAATGTTTAATTTTGGTGTTCTAAGATAATTCATTTTATAGTTACAAGGTCGGATTACTTGTGGATAATTATTAATGTCCTTTAAAATTGGGATATAACTTTAGAAGTGAGATAAATTTTTATTAATGTCCTTATATAAATTTATTTGGTCTCAAATATCCTTTTTTGTTCCAGTATAGAGATGATTAACTTAATAAAAATGTTAACGTTATGTGGTTAGTTCATTTCATCCGTTTTACCGACCATCACAAAGAAGATTCATTTTATTTAATTAAATGATTATTAAAACATTAAAAAATTAAATAAGCTATATTATACTTATTATCATCATATTTTACCATAATAATATTTTTATAACCCTCTTTGAAGGTAGTGGCGAAAACAAAGTACGTTGTTCATGGAGGTGGTGAACCAACCATATTGTAAACAACATTTTTGTTTTAGAATCTAAAGAAGGGAGGGTAGAAGATGGATATTCTAATATTATAATAAGATATAATTTTATTTATAATATTTTTTTTATAATTTCTAGGTTGATTTATAACAAGTTGGAGTGGTAAAATAAGAATAAAATTAAAAGAATTTAGTCGAAAATTTTACCTATTACTTTGATCACCTCTTCTTAGGATACCCCTTAAAGCTCCTTGAAATGGTATTTGGATGAGACTATTAGAACTAAGACATGGGTTATAGGATTGGTAAGGTGATTGGGTAGAAATTTTTTAATATAAAATTTCTATAAGGTGTGAGGAGAAGGTATGACGAGGGGTGGTATTTATATGGGGATGAGAGGGGTTCTTTTGAATATTAAATTCTTTAGTTTATTATTTTGGGTCAAGACTGCCAGTAGCATTTATTATTATGATTATAAATAGTAAATAGTGCATTTTATTTTGAACTAATGGGTTCTTACATCATCCATGACTCAAAAATTTGTATATTTAGCTTATAATGTTAAATATCATATTTTGTCGTATTTCACTATTCAAAAAAAATCAACTATTTTAGAAAAATACCAAAAATTTAATCTATCAATTTCTTGATGTGTAGATTAAAAAAATGAAATAAATTTTATTAAAATAATTTTCTAAATATGAGACAATTTATTTTTAAATAAAATCCCCATTTATTTGAAAAAATATCAATTTTAATATTATGATCAAATTTTTGGCCCTTTGAAAAATTATTTATTGTCTCCTAAAATTATCATATAATTTTAATAAAAAATAATATTAATTTATAAATACATTTTATGAAAATAAAATTTCTTTTAGATCATTATATTTATTATAAAAGTGAAATTAAAATATTTATGTTTTATTAAAATACAAACACTTATTTTATCATTTTTAAAACATTTATTTACTTGTACCATAGTATAAATATATCCTATTTTCATTTTATAAGATACCTATATATTATTTTAAAATTACATAGGTGGGGATTTTGTTATAATGGTTAGGTTATTATTCTTAATAGTCACATTACTATTCCAATGGTCAGGTTACTCTTCTAACAATCAGATTTGTAATAGTCATATGGGTTAACTACTTCCTATATATACCCCATATTTCATTCATTATTCATTAACTTATATTCTCTCTCAAGGTTATATATATTTTTATTTTCAAGATTAATATTTTATTACCAATATTCTACTTCATTTTTATTGGGTTGTTTTTGAATTTAGTTATTCTGGTGGATTGAGTATATCCAAATTTTAATATTTTAGTTACTTATTTTCTATTTTTTATCCCATTGAATTATTTTTAATTATTATGTCCATTTTTATTATCTAAATTTAATGCTTAAATTAATATAAAAAAATTGTTGGTTTTATCATGTGGTGCATGTGCTTTATGATACATTAATAAATATAACACAATTATAAGTAGGGGAATTCTATTGATGAAATATTGGATCGTTATATTATTCCCCCCTTAAGAAATTTTACCCTTGAAATTTCGTTTTACATACTAAGGTGAAAATAGGTTAGGGTACTTTTACTTCATGCCTTCCTCTAGTTCCCATATTTCCTCTTCATATTTATAGTTTTTCTATAGTACTGTGATTATGTGAGTTATCTTATTGTGTAGAACTATATATCTATATTTAAATATCTTCACAAGATTCTCCTCATAAGAGAGATCATTTTCTAGTTGTATTTCCTCTAAATTTAGTACACGTGAGGGATATGGTTTGTACTTCCTCAAGAGGTATATATGGAATACATAATGTACTTGAGAAAGGGATGGTAGGAGTACTAGTTGATAGACCACAACTCTAATTTGATCAAGAATCTCAAAGAGGCTGATGTACCTGGGACTTAGCTTTCCCTTGTTCCCAAATATCATGACTCTATTCCATAGAGATATACAAAGGAACACTTATCATAGCTCTTATTTTGACTTTGAGCAATCCTGATGTGTTGTTGAAGGGTCTTAACCATTTATACTATTTCTTCAACCATTTCAGGACCCAGCATCTTGTGTTATCCAAATTTATCTTAGAAAATAGGTGTTCTATATCTATTCTTATAAAGGAATTCATATGGATCTATTTGGATACTTTATTGGAAACTATTATTGTAAGATAACTCGACCAAAGAAAGATATCAATCTTATCCCCTTTTAAAGCCTATTGATCATGCTCTCAACATGTCTTCAATTGTATAGATATTCCGCTGATATTAGACATCATATTAGGGGATATGATCTATATTGAAGTTCAACTCGGTGTTTATATCACGCTGAAGAATCTTCCATAACTTTAAGGTAAATATCGGATCTCGGTTAGATGCATTCAATAATGGTGTTCCATGCAGTCTCACCACTTCTCTGATATATATCTTTAAAAATTGATCAAGGGATAAGTCCTATAAAATTAAAATAAAGTGAGTAGTCTTTGTAAGATGATTCACTACAATTAATATAGAATTATTTTATCCTGATGAATTCAGAAGGCCAATGAAAAATTACATGTTAATGTCTTCCCAATTCTATATAGGTATGGGTAATGGTCGCATCATTCCCTTATAATTTTTCCCTTTATCCTTCTCCTACTAACATACCAGTAATTTTTATGTATATTCTATGATCTTTTTCTTTGTATTTTCTCACCAATATTAATCTTAGAGATCTTAAAACATCTTTATTCTCCCTGGTGGATGGAGAAGGTTGAGATATGTCTATCATTTTACAACCCTTTATTTAACTCAATATTTTATGGTACACATAGTCATGACCTAAATCTTACAACTAATTATTTATAAATTTTTAACTTTGAGTATTTCCCTTTTCTTATAGATTCTACCTTATTTTTTTATTCCTATATAATCTCCTTGAGAATCCTTTGTATTCTCCAGAATGGATGGTTGGGAAATCTTTTGAGAAAGGAATGATGATTTTCCTTCCTTTATGATTCTCATGTTCATACTTTTCAAGTCTAAAAATATTGGATCCTTATTAATTCTCATCATTGATAAGGTTTTTGGATCCTTTTAACTTAGAGCATCTTCCACTTTATTTTATTTTCTAGGATAGTAGTGGATTGAGAAATAATAGTTTTTGGTCAGCTCTAACCATATTCATTGGTGCATATTAATCTCTATTTTTTAATATATACTTGAGGCTCTTATGATCCATATATATTTTACACTTCTCCCCATATATATTATTATACTATAGTTTCAACGTGAAGATCATTGTAGCCAACTCTAGATCATGTGTTGGATAATTCTTCTCATGAAATTTCAACTACCTTGAGGTGTAGGTTATAAGATTTTCATTTTATATCAGTACACAACCACATCCCTTCTTTGAATCATCATTGTATACCATGAAAAGTTCCCCACTTGAGGGTAGAGTGAGGAATGGTGCAGTGATAAGAATCTTTTTCAACACTTTTAATAATTCTTCACACTAATTGGTCAAGAAAAACTTCACTACCTTCCAATTCATCTTGGTTAGCGGGTTTGATAATCATGTGAAGTTTCTCAAGAAGCATCAGTAATACCCATATTGTCCAAGGAAACTATAGATCTTCATTACAGATACTATTCTAGGCCACTCCTCAATCACCTTTATCTTAAAAGGGTCCACATATATCCCTTTGTTAGTGATAACATGCACCAAGAATAATACTTCTTCCATCCAGAACTCAAATTTACTATACTTTTCATGTAGCTTCTCATTTCAAAAGGCCTTTAGCACAATATTCAAATGATACTCATGCTATTCCTTTCTTTTGGATTGTATCATAATATTTTCTATAAAGTCTACCAAAACAAATTTAAGGTAATAGCTAAAGACTCTATTCATTAATTATATAAATATTGTTAGAGAATTAGAGAGTCTGATAGGAATTACTATGAACTCAAGTGTCTATACCTTGTTTTAGAGGATGTCTTGAGAATATCTTCGTTCTTTGCCTTTAATTGGTGATATCCCAACTAAAGTTCCACCTTAGAGAAATATCGGGGCCCATGTAATTGATCAAACAAGTCATATATCAATGGAAATGGATACTTGTTCTTTATAATGATTTTGTTTATTTCATAATGATCAATGTAAAGGAAAATTATCTCATCCATCTTCTTGATGAATAGAACTAGCTCACCCCATGGTGAAGCACTTTGGAATATAAAACCCTTTTCTAGATTCTCTTATAACATCTTCTTCAATTTTTCCAACTCAATAGTGGTCATTATATAAGGATTCTTTTATATGGGTAGAGATATAGGTATAAGTTCTATTGAGAACTCAAACTCTCAGTTAGGAAGAAAACTATACAATTATTTAGGGAATAAATCAGTATAATACCTCATGATGGGCACGTATTCGTGCATAATTCTCTCCTTTGTTTAAATAATTTGAGCTAGATATGCTTAATCATAATGAAATAATATCCATACTTTAGATATAGATTCCAAAGGAGACACATCCTCCTCCTTAAACTTGTACATAATTGGAGGATGACTCGGGATGTGAAGAGTGGTCTCCCTCCCATTATAGTTGATGTTGTCCTTATAGAAGGACAGTAAATCTAGACCTAATATAGCATCAAAATCCACTAAAGGAAGTATGATAAGATTTTTTTGGAGGTTTAGTCCATAAAAATTGATCAGGAACAATTTATACTTGGGATGCAATAATTAATCTATTTTTTCTCACAGATAGCTCATCCCCCTGTTTTAAGGTGGTGTTTGAATATTTCTACTAAACTTATAAGATATGAAATAATATGTATATCTAGAATCAAAAATTATGTTAGCTATTTGTAAATGAATAACTAGAGTAAATGTCACCACATCATTTTCAAGATCCACTTAAGTAGTTGCAACATCCCTCTTCCTCCTCATTGGATTGAGAAGGAAGAAGGATGTTACTTGGCCTTAAAAGACATCCCCAAGATAACAAAGGTTGGTAATAAATGCTAAGGGATTCATTTACAGTTGTGGGATGATTTTCCCTTTGAAAATAGAACAACCAACCAAACATGTAATAACCAAAAACCCACTACATGATGCATGGTATCAATAAAAGACAACTCAAAGAAAACCATTGATATTAAAATCAAACTAAAACCAATTACTATAGTGGAAGACTGCAATATCAAAGTACACAGTGGAATAAAAAACTCAAGGAATTAAATGACAAACTCCAAAGATCCAAACAATCTCCATACTCTAACTTCAAAAAACTACCCAAGTATTATGAAGTACTACTAAAGATGTATGATACTTTACCTTTTCCCATGTCTCAATAAACAATATATGTAAAAGCATCAATGTTCCAAAGCATGGGTGAGTAATGAAATTCGATAGATTTTCCCCAATTACTTCCCTACTCATTCCATTGGGATAGAATATGTTATCACATTTATATAAAATAGTTTATATAAATAAATTATAAAATCATTTTATAACTAAATATTTCCAAGTTCCATAGTAAAATAGTTTTCTCAAAACAATAACAAGTTCCAATTAAAGAAACCAAACAATGTTCTCAACCCATTTCATAACTTTCATTTGGTATGACTCATTCCAATACACAACCCATGCATCCACACATGTATGCTTCATTATGAAAGTTCCATACTTATGAGTAGTTTCTCATCAATCTACCAAGTCATCATAAGTTAATTAAATCCCATGTTCCATTACACCTTTGGCACCGATCATAAGGTTATATTTCAACCAAGCCTTGTAATTCAATATGAACACACACCACCGAGTATACCCAAAAACCATGCTAATAAAATCATACCAAAACTATTCCAATATCAATCCATTTCAATGCCAAAAAAATCAATAAAACAAACTTTTCATTGAAAACCATTTTCCATAAATCAGACCAAGAAACTATTTTAAAATCAATATTTTAAAATCATTTATCAAATCACTTTGCACAACAAATCCACAATTTCCCACAAATCCACAAACCACCACTAAATAAGGTTTTTATCATGATTTTCACCCCAATTCACAATCAATTTAAATAAATTTAATCAATTTTAAACTATTGAAATTAGTTCTAGTAAGAGGAGTCGAGATTAAATCCACCTATCTCTAGAATTTTGTGAAAATAATAAACAGCATGAAAAACATCCACAAAACCAGGTTGGAACTCCAAAAACCCAACTTAAATATCTTACCCTATCATCAAAATGAACAAATTTAATCATATTTGGAATCGAATATCATATATATATTCTCAATGGATGTATATCTAAGAAAACAATAGAGATAGAGATGTAGATCTAAGATAAACTACCAAGAACAACTAAGAACGACCACTTAATATGAGAATACGGCTTCAAATCTCTAAGAGAATCCTTTTTATTGCCTCTGAATCAATACGAGAATCTTCTTTAGACTTTGGGAAGATAGAATCTTGAATTAGGTCTGCATAGGATGAGAAATTAGGGCCTTAGAGGTCAAAACATGTGAGATCCACAATTTTAGGATCTCACATTTAACCTGTGCATGATTAGTCTCACGGTTAAACAAATCATGCCCAATCAACTACCGTAAGTATGGACCACACACGATTGGATTGCATGGTTTTCAAATTGTACACCATCTGTTCCGAATTCCACCTTCCCATGTTGCATGGTTTCTCCTAGTATTTCGCATGGTTTGGAAAAACTGTGTGTAGCCAATGCGCATTCCATTTATCCCCTATCTTATTGTTCATGGTTTCCTGTAGGTGTTGCTGGATTTTCCCAAACTATAAACCCTTAGAAAATCCCCAAAAACACTCCAAAATTTGTCCAAAGTCTCCTAAACTTCATCTATATACTTTATATACTTAGAAATAATAAATAAAGGGTTACTTAATTTAAATTGTGGGTGATAAATTCTCCCTAACATTAGTCATTATGTCCCCTAAAAGTAGAAAACCACCGATGTCCTGAAAATGATTTGGCCATTGGTCTTTCATTTCCTTCCCCCGTTCCCAAGTCTTTTTTTGAATTTGACCATGTTTCCACAAAATCTACACTATACCAATGCTTTTTCAATGAAATACATTCTCTTTCCTATCCACAATCCACACCAGGATATGTACCAAAGAAGCATTTGGTTCTAATTCAAAGTGATCCCATAGAATCACATGGTTAGGGTCATGCTGATACCTTTTAAACTTAGATACATGAAACACATTATGCACTACACTAAACCATGGTGGTAATTCCAATCAATATTCCACCTCACTAAGCCATTCCAGTATCTCAAAAGGTCATATGTATCTGAGTGATAACTTTCCTTAATTCCAAAAATAATGATGTCCAAGCCTTGGAGAGATCCTTAAGAACACATATTCACTCACTGCAAATAAAAACTACCATCGACGATGATTTTCATAAAAAAATTTATGAATCTATGTCATCTCCATCTATTTCTTGATCAACTAAATCTTTTATGTTGTCTCTTAGACAAGGCTCGGCCCAACTAGTGAAGTTTCACATGTTTCCACCCAAAAAAGTGGATAAAGACAAGGATTCTCATACAATACTTCAAAAGGATCTATATATATTCAATCTTGACAGATGTTGTTATACAAGAACTCTACTAACGGTACATGTTATTCCCATGAGCCACCAAAATCTATTACACAAGCCTGCAACATGTGTTCTAACATCTGTGTCATCCTTTCGGATTACCAATCTATTTGAGGATGATATGTTATACTCATAGTCAACTGAGTCCCAAGGGCTTTCTTTAAGGATTTAAAAAAACAATATGTAAACATGGGATCTCTTTCTGATACAATCGAAACTTGTATTCCATGACTCTTTACCACCTCTTGGGTATAGATTTTTGACAAGTCCTCCACTATATGAGATTCACGAATAGGAATGAAATGATCTAATCCACTATCGCCCATATGGTATCATGTTTTTTAACAGTTCTTGGGAGACCTGTTGAAAAATGCATGGATATCTTCTCTCATTTCCACAAAAGTATAGGTAAAGAATGCAACATACCTGCTGGTTATTGATTTTTTCCCTTAAATTGTTGATAAGTTAAGCATCTTGAAACAAACTTAGTCACCCTTATTTTCATACTGATCCACTAAAACTATTCTTTCAACAACTTATACATCTTCTATATTTCAGTATGAACATCCCATCTCAAATAGTGGTAGGTATGAAGAAGTTGTTCCTAGAAATCCATAGGTATGGCCATCCAATTTCTAAACCACAACATTGAAATCTAATCTAGGTTTCATCCCTCAATTGTCTCACCACTATTTAGTTTCAACCTCATAGCCACACATTCTGTATTGGGTATTCATGCCTCTTAAACCATCTTTAACAAATCATAAAAAAACAAAATAGGAAAGAATTCCACAACTTCACCTCAGTCTTCACATTCCAAGTGCATGTCGGCTAGTACTTACATCAACTTCCACTCATCTGAAGCTTCTTTTTAAAACTGAGAATATGAATTTCTACTTAACGCATCTGCTACTAAATTTCCATTTCCCAGTGTATACATTAATTAAAAGTCAAAAATTTGGAGATACTCCATCCATCTTCTTTGTCTCAGGTTCAAATCATGTTGTGAGAAAATATGTTTCAAGATATTATGATCTGTGAACACAGTAAATTTCTCACCCAAAAAGATAATGATGCCAAGTCTTCAAAACATGGAATACAGTAACTAACCCTAAATTGTGTGTTGGGTATTTATTCTCATGCAATAATAACTACCTTGATCCATATGCAACAACATGATCTCCATACATGAGAACACACCCCAACCCCAATCCCGGAGCAAATACAACATGTATCCTTATCCTGATTCTAGAAAAATCAAGATTGGTGATGATATAAGGAGAACCTTAAGCTCTTAAAAATACTTCTATAATTCCTCATCCCATTTCAATGCAACATTATTCTTTTTCAAAACTGTCATATGTGAATCTATTTGTGAGAATTCATGAACAAAGTGTCATTAATAACCAACTATACCAAGGAAAATTTGTATCTAGAAGACATTTTTCATTGGTTTCCAAGATATAATGGCCTTTATCTATTATATATCCATAGAAAAACCTATTTCAAAAATTACATGGACAAGGAAATGTACCTATTATATAAAAAAATATCACTTTTATAATTTTTCATACAGACGATGATCCCTTAAGATTCCCAATATTGTCGCCAAGTGTTGCTCATGCTCATCCTTTTTCCTTAAATACACAAATATGTCATCCAAAAACACCACTACAAAAGAATCTACATACCTTTGAAATATCTAATTCATCAATTCCATAAATACCACCAGTTCATTTGTAAGATTGAAAGGCATTATCACATATTGGTAATGGTCATATCTACTCCTAAAAGCTGTCTTTAGAATATCCTCCTTCTGAACCCGCAATTGGTGATATCCTGATTACAAGTCAATTTTAGAGAACCATTGAGCTCCACTCAATTGATAAAATGGATAATCAATACATGGAATTGGATACATGTTCTTTATCATAAGTTGTTTAAGCTTATGATAATCCATACACAACTGAAGAGTTTCATCTGCCTTTTTGACAAACAAGATCGGTGCTACCCACAGAGACGTGTCAGGCTGAATGAGACCTTTTATTTACAACTCTTATAAATGAAATTTCAACTCCCTTAATTTTTTATTTCCATCAAATAAGATGGAAGTTAAATAGGACTAGTCCCCATAAAGGGATCAATTGTAAAATCCACTTCTCTAATAGGTGGAAACCTTGAGAAATTTTTGGGAAACGCATCTGGAAACTGATCAAAAACTACTAGAAAAATATTCTTCTTGATCTCATCCATTGATTATAAAGATAACACTTCCAACTAGTATGATATCATTACAACTTCTCATGTCAACAAGATCGTTTCATCTGCCTTTACATTTCGATCTCCTCGAAAGAGATGCTCGACGCCATATTCAGTAGTAAAACTAAATTTTTTGTTATAACAGTCAGTGTGATCCTTGTATATTCTAAACTAATACATACCCAATATTATATAAAATACATCCATCTCAAGAATAGATAAATCCCACATCATCTTGGCTCCATCAATAGTTATATAACATTTTCTACACATAAAGGCTCAACATTCTCTTTGATCAAGATGAGTTTGAATTTTAATCACAGAAGGAATCATCTCAAATTTTAAATGAAGAAAATCAACAGCACAAGAATAAATAAATGAATGGGATGCACCCATATCAAACAAAACATTCATAAGGGTATAATTCAAAAGAATCGTACCTCTCACCATAGATGGTCCAGACTGATCATCCACAATAATTTGTTCAGATCCATATAATTGCTTTATTGCTCCCCTTTTCTCCTTGTTTCCCTATTGATATTACACTATCTAGGGATTCATGGTATTCCTGTAATCACCATGGCAATCTCTGTTCTTCTAATGATGTTAATTATTCTACCCTTATTCATTTAAAGCATATGACACTAGCGACACCTGATAAATGTCCCAAACACCTGACCTTAGAACACTGTGACAATATCACTGAAGATGCCACATTTTGTTGAAATTGTGGTATACTCTTAGTGGTGATTTACACTCTTGATTCATGTGGTTAAAGGAACCACCTTGGAAATATCCAGCTTTAGTCGGGGTCTCGGAGGAAGATTCACTAATCTAGCCATCTAATTTTTATTCATGCTCCCATCTTGGAAATAGGTGTTCCTCTTCTGTTTACTCCCAGAATTATAGTTCTCACCATTTCCTATGGGTATTGACATACTTCCTCCTATCATAGCTTCTAAGATGTCTCTTTTAGCTACCATCACTCTATTGACTATCTCTATATAATTAGTAATATAGAACACAATAATCTTTGAGTGAATCTTTTGCCTCATCCCCGATTCAAAGATGTGTGCCTTCAAGGACGCACTAGTAGTAACATCGGGTGAAAAGCACACTAAATTCATAAATTTAGCCCCATAATCCATGATAGATATTTTTTACTTCTTCAAAGTGAATAATTTCATATTTATTTTAATTCTAAACATATGGGGGTAAAAAATTTTGTTGAACAATTATTCAAAATCCTCTCAACCAATGCTTTGATCTAATTTAGCCTATACATCTAAATCCCACCACTTGCATGAAATATCTTCCAACATATAAGTTTCTACCTTGACTTTCGACTCTGTTGGTCTATTGATAAAATAAAAGATATGATTCGTCCTATTTAGCTACACCTCTTCTTTTTCTGGTTCTGAATCACCCTAAAATATGGGTGGATTCTGTTTCTGGAACTATATGGAATGATCCACTTGCCTTGGATCATCCCTATTATTCCCACTGTCCACATCCAAAAATTCTTAAAAAATACTCTGAACTAGTTATTGGTTCACCTATGGATTAGGTACAACTACATTCTTAGCAGGCTCTTCTGGTTAGTTTCAACGATGCCTACCAGGTTCCATTTTCTATACTAACAACAACAACCATAAGTCTCGCTCTCTATTTATTTAAGGCTTAATATTTAAAATTCTACCACATCTCAAAAATTCTTTCCAAAATCAATATTTTCCACATTTAACCATTTTTTAAAATTTCACCATGCTTTTGAAAATCACACCATTTTCAAAATACCCTTTCCATGCCTTTTCAAAATCTCACATTTGAAAATAACTTGAACAATTTTTAAAAATCAACAATTTTATACCAAATCATAAATCATTACTTAAAATATAATATGTAATACTAGTGGGAATTCATTTCTATAATTCAGGTCACACTTGTCTCATTAGTTAAACCCATGATAATGAGATTACAAATCCTATAAGTTTATCCAAGACACTTATGTACCCAACTCCCTGGTAACATGAAGTTCAGTATAAAAAGGTTAGCTACGTCTTTTTATGCTAAACATTTCAAGTCCAAAAAATCTTACTCATTTCTATAAACCCAACAAAAAGAATAGAACATAATGAATTTCAACTCCAAAACCGACAACCAATACCAATTCAAAGACCAACCAAGACTAATACCACTTGTTCCACTTAAAATTTAGAAGGACTAAGTTGATAGCACTTTTAACATCCCTCTTCCTTCTCATTAGCTTGATAAGGAGGAATAATTTTACTTGGCCTTAAGTGACATCCCCAAGATTCCAAAGGCTAGAAATAATTTCCCAAGGCTTAATTTATAGTTGGGGGGTGATTTTCCCTTTGAAAATAGAACAACCAACCAAACATTTTATAACCAAAAACCCACTACATGATTTTTGGTATCAATGAAATAAAACCATTTATATTAAAATCAAACTAAAACTAAGTAATATAGTGGAAGATTACAATATCAAAGTATACAGTGGACAAAAAAAATTCAATGACTCCAACAACAAACTCCAAATCTCTAAACATGCTCCATGCTCTAACTCCAAAGAACTGCCCAAGTATCAGGAAGTAATGTTAAATATGTGTGATACTTTACCTTTTCTCATGTCTTGATAAACAACATCTAAAAAAGAAACAAAGTTCCAAATCAAGGTTGAATAATGAAACTCATTATATTTTCTCCAATGAATTCCCTACTCATACCACTAGGATATAACATGTTAACAAATTTATTTAAAATAGTTTATATAAAATAATTTCTAAAATCAAAAATGTTATCAAACTATTTCATAACTTCCATTTGGCATAACTCATTCCAATCCACAACCCATGCATCCACACATGAATTCTTCATTATGACTGTTCCATACTCATGAGAAGTTTCTTTTCAATCTACCAAGTCATTACAAGGAAATTAAATCCCATGTTCCATTATACATTTGACACCAAGAACGTGATCATATTTCAACCAAGACTTATAATACAAAATGAACACACACCACCAACTATGCCCAAAAACCATGCCAATAAAATCATTCAAAAACCATTACAATGTCAATCCATTTCAATTAAAAAACCATTTCAATAAAAAAAATTTATTGAAAAACTTTTTCCATAAATTAAACCCAAAAACTATTTTAAAATAAACATTTTAAAATCATTTATCAAAGAACTTCACACAACAAATCCACAATTTCACGCAAATCCATAAACCATCACTAAAGAAGGGTTTTATCATTATTTTCGCACCAATTAACATTAAATTTAAATAAATTAAATCAATTTTAAACTAATCCAATAAGTTATATCAATATTAGTTGATAGTGAATCCACCTACCTTGAGAATTTGGTGAAAATGATAAACGTCGCAAAAAACATCCATGAAACCGGGTTGAAACTCCAAAAACACACCTTAGATCTACTACCCTATCATTAAAAAAGACAAATATAATCATATTTGGCATAAAATATATTATATATATCTACAAAGGATGTAGATATAATAAACTAAGAGAGATAGAGAAGTAGATCTAAGATAAACCACCAAGAACAACCAAGAACGATCACTTACCACAATAATCTGGCTTCAAATCACCAAGATAAGCCTTTGGATCACCTCTGGATCTATGGGAGAAGCTTCCCTAGCCTTTATGAAGATATAATCTCAATTTAGGGCCACATAGAAGGAAAAAATAGGTCCTTAAACGTCAAAACATGTGAGATCTATAGTTTTAGGATCTTCTTTTTAAACTATGCATGGTTAGTCGCATGGTTAAACAAATAGTGTGCTAACCGTGTGAAATCCATTACCTTAAATATATAACTCACATGTTTAGCTCACATAGTTTCCATTGTATCATGTTTTATTGTTTTTCCTAGGCTTCATCATGGTTTGTACAAACCATGTACAGCCCGTGCACCTTCCCTTTAGCCCCTGTCTCATTGTGCATGGTTTCCTATAGGTGTTGTATGGTTTTCCCAAACCATGCACCAACCATGAACCCTTATAAAATCCAAAAAACACTCCAAAGGTTCTCCACACTCTCCTAAACTATACTTATAAATAATAAATAAAGGGTCACTTGAAACCGGGGGTGCTACAATAGTAATGAAAGCATATTCCCTTCATTTCTATCTAGGCATTTGAGGTTGTTGTCATTAATTAACCTCAAAAACCCTTGTCTTATGGAATTGGTTTTCATAATTTTCATGTTCCTTTAATTTAAAATATTGGACTACAGGATGAGGTTTGATTTGAACCTTTCTTTTCTTCCATCATATTCGTGGGTTTCTTTATCTCTTTTTGACATTGATTATCCTAGTGCCCATATTTCCCACATTTAAATAATATCTTGGTTCCCTTGAGATCGTTTATGAGATTCTTTTTACCATAATTTTTACATTTAAGATATTGGGTTCGCTTTCCTTCATAATATTTATCTATTGATTCTCCTAAAGAAAACTTGATTTTATAATTTTTGTCTCCATACCCATGAGACCACTGAGAGTTTCCAATATCTGTCTAAAATTTAAGGTCACAACAAGAAATATCTTCATAATTGTCAAAGTATCAAATCACCAAATATTTTTTTAGACTCGGATTTAATTCACTAAAGAAATATTCCACATTACTTTTGATGTTGATGAAAAATCCAAAGGCATATTCTGCAAGACTTATGAAGTTTTCCTCATATACCAAAATAGACTTGTTTTCCCTTTATTTTAGTTCAAGTAACTCCCTCTACTTTTTCAGATATAGAGTTTGGGGAAAATATTATAAAAAATATATTTTCTTGAATTCTTCCAATTCTATGGAATCAATTTCCTCTTTGAAATTCATGTTCTTGATTAGTTTCCACTTCTAATTGGATTCCCCTTCATGATGATAGATAGCCAGCATGACTTTCTCTTATTACGTTCATTGGATAATGAAGAATATATTCTTAATGGAGTTAATCCATTATTCCATGATGAGGGGATCAAAATATCTGCTAAATGTATGATTCCTTTGTTTCATAATGAAATAAACTATAACTTTCTATTTCTTAGGGGAATGAGGATGTTCCAACCAATTCAAGTTATTATTCATAAAATGAGTCATCTAGGACAGACTTTCATGAAGTTCACATCTCCCACTCCCATAATGTTAGTCATATCATTAGGGAAATAAAAAAAATCTATCATGTTGGTTGCTAGCACGGATCCTCCTATTTCCTGCCATTAACTAAAATAAAAAAAGGGGGATGAGATTACTCAAACTAAAAATTATGTAAAAATAGAAACTATAAACATAGAAGTAATAACATATAAATGAAAATTAAACCCTAAATTATGAGTATCTAGGATTAAATCTAGGTTATCCATGGTAACTTACCTATTTATTTTTCTAACCTAACAATCTATTCAAATCCTTAATAATGGTTCATAAAGAGTTTGTGAATTTTACAAAGAATATTCCTCAGGATTGTAAAACCAGGTGTGTAGGAATGCCTATTTTATGAACCAAGTGATTACAGAGTTAATAACCAATGAACCCTTTTTGGGGTTATTATCTCTAGGTACAAATATTCCAAAGCAACATCCACTTGTAGTATCTATAAAGGTGTGTAATTTCTTGGAAATCCCTCACTCTATACTTCACCAAAATTACAAAATATTTTTTCAATACTTAGACTTATTCATAGGTCACTGAAATATTATATTAATAATCTCAAAAAATAACTAGTCATTTATCTAATACCAACTATAGACACCCAAGCCATTTATATATATTATTACATTATTTTTAACAAAAAAATCCAATAAACACAACCCAAAGAGTGTTCGTCCTAGTGTCTTTAGAATAATAGGTTTATAATACATCAAAAAGAAACTAAAACATAACATATCTATTTTATTTTTTCATAATGTGATCTTTAATCCATTTGAGATCCTAAAACTACGTTAGATAACCTGGGGAATACATAAAACAAAAGGGATGATCTATAAAGTCATGTAGGGGAATAAACATGAAAATAAAGCATAAAATTTGATTCAAATGGAATAATATGATATAATAAAAGGGAAGTATCATGAATAATCACATGGGAGCATAACATAAAGAACATCATATCATAAAATCATGGAAACATATAAAAGTGTAACCAACATAAAACATGACATAATCATAAGTAAAGGCTAACCACTAATACCACATAACATGGTGGATAGATTCCCATCATGTATAAGGTTCACTCCATAATTCTATACATAATATCTCATGAGACAAAAATATTACCCAATGAATTAGTGCGCTATCTGGGTGCACCAATCATAACGTGTAAATTATTATGTGTGCCACAAAATGGAATCAATCATAAGGTATAAACATAAGGTATTTGATAAATGAACTTAAGGCATGTATTACCCCATAAAATAAAGGGTGGATAAGGTAGGTAGGTATGTAAGAAAAATATATATATGGAATTTATAATCATTTCATAAAATCAAATATAGAGGGAGAGTTATTTAGATAAATAAAGACATAAACCCAAATAAAAAGGGTAGTTTGGAGAGATCCCTTATCATATGTTCCAAAATCATTATTCACTTGCACTTAATGTTCTGAATAATTAACTTAAATTAATTAGTTACTTAATTCATAACCTTTTAAATCTATATTTTATTTATTATAATTTTATTATGTTCATTTATAATCATTTCAATGATATATAATGTTTAATTTTGTTGTTCTAAGATTGTTTTTTTATGGTTCTAATGTCGGATCACTTATGGATAATTATTAATGTTCTTATCAAAAGGTACTATAGCTTCATAAGTGAAATGAAATGTTATTCATATCCTTCCATGAATTTAAATGGTCTCAAATATTCTTTTTTGTTCTGTCATAGGGATAATTCACTTAATAAAAATGTCGACGTTATGTGGTTAGTTCATTTTGGTCGTTTTATCAACCGCCATGAAGAAGATTCATTTTATTTATCTAAATGATTATTAAAAAATTAAAGAAATTGAAATAATTCATACTATTCTTATTATAATCATATTTAAATGCAATAAATTTTTTATAACCATCCTTAAAGGCAGTGGAAAAAATAAATTACATTGTTCATGGAGGCGGTGAACCGGTCATATTGTAAACAACATTTTCATTTTAGAATCTAAAGAAGGGAGGGTAGAACATGAATATTAAAATATAATAATAAAATATAGGTATATTTAATATAATTATGTTATTATTTCAAGTTGGATGGAGAACATGAGTGGCTGTTAGTATAAGAATAAAATTAAAAGAGTTTAGTTGAGAATTTTACCTCTTCCTTTGGTTGCCTCCTCTTAGGCTACCCCTTAAGGCTCCTAGAAATGGTCTTTGGATGAGAACAGTAAAACTAGGACATGGGGAGAGGATTGGGAATTTATTTTGACATAAATTTAGAAATATAAAAGTCTTATAATGTGTGAGGAGAATGTCAAGTGAGGGGTGGTATTTATAAAGGGAGGATATGAGTGTTTTTTAATATTAAATTCATTAGTTTGTTATTTTTGTTCAAGAAAAACAATATTATTGTGACTATAAATAGTAATTGGTTGATTTGATTTTTAAATAATGGGTTCTTACATAATCCATGACTAAAAAATTTATGTATTTATTTTATAATGTTAAATATCATATTTTACCGTATTTCACTATTCACTAAAAATCAACTATTTTAGAAAAATACAAAAAAATTACCCAAACCATTTTTAGATGTGTAGATTACAAAAATTAAATAAATTTTATGGAAATATTTTTCTAAATATGAGAAAAATAATTTTTAAATAAAATCCTAATTTATTTGAAAAATGTCAATTTTAATATTATGATCAATTTTTTGACCCTTTGAAAAATTACTTATGGTCACATAAAATTATCTTATCATTATAATAAAACATAATATTAATTTATAAATAAATTCTATGAAAATAAAATTTCTTTTAAATCTTTATATTTATTATAAAAGTGAAATTAAAATATGTATGTTTTACAAAAATACAAACACTTATTTTATTATTTTTAAACCATTTATTTACGTGTACCATAGTATAAATATATTATATTTAAATTTTATCAGAGGCATAAATATTATTTTACACTTACATATGTGAGGAAATTATTCTAACGGTTAGGTTACTATTACTAATTGTTAGATTACTATTCCAATGGTTTGGTTACTATTCCAATGATCATATTTGCAACAGTTATATGGGTTGCCTGCTTCCTATATATACCCCATATTTCATTCATTATTCATTAAATTATATTTTCTATCAATGTTATATATTTTTTAATTTTCTAGATGAATATTATATTACTAATATTCTACTTTATTTCTACAGTTTTATTTGTGAGTGTGGTTATTCTGGTGGATCAAGAAAATCCAAATTTTCATATTTTAGCTATCTTATTTTCAATTTTTTATCACATTTTAATGTTTTCAATTATTATGGACATTTTTATTCTCTAAATGTAATGTTTAAATTAATATAACAAAAAAATGGTTTCATCATATGGTGCATGTGCTTTATATTACATTACTAAATATGACAAAATTATAAGACGGGAAATTCCATTGATGAAATTCTAGGTCGTTACACTTAGGACCTTTGATGGAAATAAAACTACCTAGATAAGTCTATGGGAATAGTGTTCTATGGGAAAGTTTATTTCTGAAAATTCCAAGGAAGAAACATTGAGTGCATGGGTTGATGATACTAGTATACAACCTAATGGATTAGTGATATCATGGTAAAAGGATTGTATTATATAGTAAATGTTCATAGGATATTGTTTATCATTGCGACATAAATTATTTCCCTATGGATGCCTTGACATGTTACTAGATATTAACCTTAGACATTAGGCATTTTCACCTATTTACACTCAAAAATAGGCTTATAGGGTCACACACTAAATTTATCAGCAATCTTAGTTTAATTAAAAGTTGAATTTAACAATTTAGAATAAATATTATTCCTGATTTATGGTTTAATAATCATTCGATTTTGGTTGATCGTCTATATTTAATCACATGTTATTTGAAAAAATAAGTGAGTTAAATAATAATAATAAATATTTATTTATAAGTTTTGGTAAATATAATATTTATTATATTTATCAATGAATAACGTAGTGATATTTATTTATTAAATAAGCAGTCATTATTTAAGGTTCGATGATGTTAAGGAGGATAAACTGGCCAATTTTAATGATCTGATTAGAAATAATATAAACGATATTTATTTATTCTTAGGTGATGCACATGTCAAGTGAATAATAATTATGTTACTATTAATACATGAGGTTCACTAAGAATTAAGGAATTGTAAAGGGGATTGTGTTCAAGTTGTCAACTCTAAACCTTCCATAATAAATATCTAATTATATCACCTTTTAGAACACACATGTTTTTCACAATGGGTAGAGAGAAGATCTCTGAAGCCTTAAATATATTTCAAGAGATTTAAATTTTGATCTCTTCTCATCTTCTCTCAAGTCATTGAGAGAACATTAATAATTCTCTAAGATAGTTCTACTATGGTTAACCATGAACAACGTAAGTGATCAGAATTATCAATGCTAGCACCTGGTGATTTTATGACACTGTTCAGAGATTTTGGTGCATGTGTGGATCACCTATAGATGGATTCTACACTTGTATAATATAGTGTAATTATGTTAATAGAATATTGAGTCAATCGTTTCATTAAAGAATAAATAATTACATGTTCAGGTAAACAGATTTGTATATAAATTAACTACAAATTACATTTGAAGATCGTTTGCTTCTGGTTCTAGTGTTAAAGTTAAGTAATCTATAAATTATATTGGTCATGAAATCATTCATTATGTGAAACAATGATTATTCATAAATTAGAACTAAAAATTCAAGTTGACCATGTTATAAAGACACTTCCACTGTGCCTGAAACCTATAACTAACATATCGGATCATCTTGGGTAGGTATGTTACATGACAATTAGTGGTATATTTTAGATAGTCTTTGGGGGTCAAACACAGCTTCATCGTTGGCTCAGTAGTGGTTCTAATAGGGGTGGGTTGTCACATATTCACCCACATCGTGAGTGAACTTTATAACAATATAGTATATTATCCTCTTCACTTTCTATTTAGTATGCAGTGTTCTTGTGTTTGGAATTCATAGAATAGGTCCATTCATTAGAATTATTGATAAAATGAATTTATTAAAATTATTCCACATTGATTCACCCTCTTCTCCATTGTGGGTGTGTGAGTTGTAAGATCCTGAGTTTTCCTATGATGTATGGATATTTTTTTCGGTTTAACTCCTTAGTTTTGACCTAATGTGAGTGTTTAATGAGATCATGTGAGTATTAAGGGTGTCTAGAGATTTTTTGGATCCCAGAGTCCAACTTTTTTAGAAGGACAGCTATGCCTCATGGTTAGGAGAAACTGTGCGACCCAAGCCACATGATTTGGTAAATCGTTTGAGGGCAGGAAAGTTGGTTGAATGATGTCACAAATATTAAGGAAACCATCCAGATAGGGTTTCACACACATGCGGGAGTTCCTTTAGTTTTTATCAGAGCTTATAGCATGGTTTTCACACAGTTTTCCAAACCGTGTTCATGAAACTGTGTTGGCTCTCCCTTTGCACTGAAAAGGGCACATAGTTGGTGCACGATTTTGACTACCATGCGGCAAAACTGTGAAACCAAATTAAAACAGGGAAAATTATTATTTTTACCTTAAAATATATTATAAAAAAATCTAATTTTCATTTCTACTCTAGTGGATATACCTCACACTTGGAAGCTCCCTTTGAATCCAAAGTGTGGGCTTGGTTGCCATTTCTCAATCCGGACTCAGATTCAAGCATCATCAGTCTCTTTAGATCCACTCAGGTGGGTACTCCATTCCACTTATATCATTATACATTTTTCTTGGTATCATATATGCTATTTTGGTTCAATAAAATGTGACTTATTTTCAATATTTTTGTATGTTCTTAATTTTTTCTTTCATTCTGGACCGAATCAAATTTCGATATTGGATGAGTTCTCTATTATGGACCTAAGGTAGGTGTTTTATACCTTTCTCTTGGGGTTTTGTGTTTTATAAGAATATTTTTCATTATTTTTCATGCTAGAATTTCTAAAAATTTCCATTTAATTGATTAAATTATTTAATTGAATGATTTGGAACCTGTTAGGTTTCCATTTGAGTGCCTTTTATATTTTTGGAGGTTGTTATTATAATGCCTTAACCCCAAAAACCCATAGTATTTGCATTATTTTATTAAATTGGCATGATTACAAGGAATAAAATCCAAAAGGGCTGATCAGTTTAGTAGTATTAAAGAAATTAGATACATACATGGAACCCATTTTATATTGGAAGAAGAAAACAACATTGTTTCCGACACTTTCACCGGGGCGCGCGCATCCGTCACGCAGAGGAGGACGTGTGGCTTGTGGCCCCGCATTCCCGCTTTCCAAAGGTGGGAGGAATCCATTCCTTGTTCAGGGACATCTACTCCTTGATTGAAACTGGGATGATGGGATATCGGTTCTTCTTTCTGTGGATTCCTCCTCAGAGCTCGTCACCTAGTCCGTGTCTCCCTCATAGATTTAAGACGTATTTGTGAATCCTGTTCTCGGTGCCATATCTTCATGGACACCAGTTAATTATGATGCTTCCGTTGAGAAGCTCCAAGGAGTCTGGTCGGGGCAGCAACCTTTGGGGAGGAAAATGGTCACGTTGAGGTGTCGTTGGCGCGTCTTGACGCTGGGGGATTGGCATGTCTGTCTTCTGTTCCTTATTATAGGGCTTCTCGAGCACGCGAAAGCCCGAGGCATCCCACATAGAACGCGGGGAATTGTATGTCATAGGCACGTTCCTGAGGTTTTCCTCAGCTTCCCATGTTTAACACGGGGTATTCCACGGGTTTAACGTCCAGCGGGGACGGATCGGACTGATCGGAAAACTGAGAGTGGATCAGATAAAAGAACCCCTTGAAGGGAACTCCAGTGTTGGGGCCAGCACATGGGCGGATTCCCAGATACTGGGGAGTGGAATGAGGTGGCATGATCCCACCGGGATGTGGTGGCCCGGGTAAGAATCAGGATGGGTGATGAAGTGAAGGGGATTGAACCTCGTGGAGGCTTCCTATGTACCATGCCTTAGCATGGATCAAAGTCCCCATAGTTTGGGTATGCAGTTTAAAATCATGCGGGACGGGGGCATTTGGGGCTTACACTCTGAGGCGACCCAAGGTGGATAGATATAGGGGCTTACGCTCTGAGGCATCCCACAATGTTGGATATGGGGGCTTATGGTATGAGGCGGCCCATAAGGTTGGCGAACCAACGCGAAGGGGTCGGAACTACTGAGTGGTGGTCTTGAACCTCGTGGAGGCTTCCTAAGTACCATGCCTTATCATGGATCAAAGTCCACATAGTTCGGATGGTGTAGTTTAACATCATGCAGGACAGTATATAGTTTAACGTCATGAGGGATGGGAGAATACAGTTTAACATTGTGCGGGATGGCATACAGTTTAACGTCATGCGGGACGGGGGCATCTGGGGCTTATGCTCTGAGGCAGCCCATGGTGCTGGTGAACCGACGTGAAGGGGGTCAAAACAACTAGGTGGTGGGCTTGAACCTCGTGGAGGCTTCCTACGTACCTGTCTTAGCACAGATCAAAGTCCCCATAGTTCGCTGGGATGGGGCTTATGCTCTGAGGAGGCCCATGAGGTATGTCATGGTTGATGCTCACTCTAAGCCCACATGAGTCATGCTCGGTGTGAGAAACAAGAGGCGGCAGGGACCAGATGATCACGTCGTGAAAGGTGCGTCTGTGGGAAGTGGAGGGGGGCTTATGCATTGAGCGGCCCATGGTACCGGGACTTACTCCAGGATGGAGGCCTGAAATGCGACAAGGCGCAGAGGGATAGGGATTTTAGATCGAAAAAAGGAGATGTCTCGTTCCCTATCACATCCTCCACTGGCCTTGGCAGTGGGGAAGTACGGAGGTGCATGGGTGCTACCTTCCACAAGAGAGGCTAGGGGATTACGCTCTGAGGAAACCCTTCCCCCGTGGACAAACGCCACTCCGAGAGGGAGGATATCATTCTATATGAGGAATATTCTATTCATGTGGATATGAGCAGCATAAAGAATGCCCGAGCCGGGGGGACCCTATGTGTGAGGCATGGGGTCGGGTCACAGTTTAACGTCATGTATTGAGGACGAGGCGCTTGGCAGTTTAACGTCCTGCAGCTCGGACGAGCTGGGTTTTCTCTATACCCCTAGGACTTACATAACCGGCACCCTCTACCCCTTTTGGGAGGGAATACATCAGCAAGGCCATAGTGAAGGGGGGCCGTAGAGAGAACCATCGAGGGGTCCACATTAGCATAGCTATACGAAGAAGCAATAGTTGTTAGCGTGCCTATGCAAAGGAGCGTGAGGCAAAGCAACGCAACAGGAAAGAGCACCCAAGGGACCTTGAGGTTACTTCGTACGATCCTGGAAGGTCGTACGGGAAAACAGCGCATATCATGCATGCCCGGTATGAAGGACATCGAGTGTCTACACAGGGAGGTGCCCAGGGGGCGTCAAAGTGAGGGGTCCCAAGGATTGCGTTCAAAGAAATGGTTTGCGCGCAAAACACCGAGATGGCGCATAATTGGGGGCAAAGGGATTGCGTACGAGGGAAGCGAATTGTGTGCAAGTGGCAAAGGTTGATCCCTAAGCCAAGGCCACACCCAAAGAAGGGATTGCGCGTAATTTGAACATTTTTCATGCAACTGGAAGGAATTGCACACAAGGGAGGAACCCTGAGGGGTTTGGAATTTTATTTAAGCCAGTGAGATTGTGCACAAAGGTGGATCCCAGGGTGAGGTTGTGCAAAAAGGGTCAATACCTGAAGTCCATATTGTGCGCATGGAAGTCCTATTTCGCGCATGAGAGCCGGTTGAAATTCCGTAACCCCAAAATGGAAGGGGTCTCCTTCTATTTATAGGCTTCCGGTGTCATGGAAACCAGGTGGTGCGTGAAATTTTGCGCGCCAGAGATGGCGGCACACAAAAGGGAACCGTGCAAAATTGCGTGTCGGCGCTGGGGTCCTTTCACGAATCCCGAACTCCTTCCGCACGGCCAACCTTTTTTCGTGCACATCCTCCTTTATTTTGCGCAGCACTTCCAGGCCCTCCGGACCGAGCCTCCAGGTCCGAATATGACTTCACTTCATCATTTCAAAACTTCCTTTGGGAGTTACAGACCTTTTCAGCATCTACAAATGCCACCCCTCAGAATTGGATCGGCGAGAGGTCGCAACAATCGGATTCTGAGGGAAATGCCGAAGGGTTGGATCGCATGGGCCCTTTGTGCGCAAAAACCATCGTAGCATGAAAAATGAAGGTTCGGGGCGGAAGCCACTTTCCACGCGGCGCAGAACCCTCGGCCTCGCCTATAAAAGGGTCCATGGTTCCCATGAGCCATACCCGAGCTTTCTCGCGTGTTAGGCTCCGAGCTCTCACGTGCAAAATTGCCTTTGTGGCTGTGCAAAAAACACACTATGTTAGCACGTAATTCCTTCCGAGTTTCGGCTGTATTTACGTGCAAACTTAGGATATTTCACACCATTGGTTCTGATTTTGTGCTCAACTCTGGAATTGTGTGCCACAGACCTAGATTTCGAGCAACTGTTCCCAATTTCGCGCAACTCTCAAAGAACTCAAGATGGATGTGAACCAAGTCGATGAGGGGGAATCTGCCGCTCATATAGATGAAATGGCGGCGAATTAAGAGGTTTATAGTTCCAGGGTGGTTGTTTCTGACAACCTTACCTTGTTCAACCTACTTACCCCTACCTAGAAGGAGTATCCTCTATCCAACAACCTCCCGCTATGGAACTTCGGCATCCTGGAGGAGGTTCCATTGCCAGGCTTCGAGGTGGACACACTGCGGTCATGGGTGACCCGGGAGGACAACCTTCCCCGTTACAACATCACCAACAATGGTCATCTTGCCAGAGAGACCAGACACATGGACGTGTATATCCTGAACCCGAGGACCAGGACCATTATTGGGGGTGATCCTGTTATGGATAGCTCTTCGGCCCTCTACGCAAGTACATTCTGTTAGAGCATCACGGACGATACTAAGGGTTGGCAGCAAGATTGGGACTTGCGGTCTGGAGGCAACTTTACCAGTGAGTGGGTCTGGGCATACTGGGTTTTCCATACATGTGACCAATCTGGGGCCGAGTTGCGGCACATTGGTCTGTTTGAGGAGGTGTGGGTGTCGCAGTTCCACTTCCACCGCCAACCGGAACTCGGGCCGGATCTGTTTACCCGATGGTCGCCTGACACCAACACATTCCATCTTCACCATGGGGAAGTTGGCATCAGTCTTTGGGACGTCCACTGCATCGGGGGTATCCCACTAGAGGGTTACCAATACGACGAGTTCCTTCCCCCAATGAACACCTGAGAGGACAGATCACGGACCCCCATGCTGATGTGGCATCTGCTGGACCTGACCAAGGAGAGGTTGTAGGTCAAGGACTTCCTGAAGGACATTGCCTACAAGGACTGGTTCATCCTATTCCTGGAGAAGGACCTGGCGGTCAAGATTCCGGGATGGGGAAAACGGTGCCCAATCGTGGCTCAGAGGAGCAAGAATGGATCGTACTGGCGAATCCTAGAGACGGGGCAGTACCAATCATGGGGCTACCACGTCATTGATTCCCGGGACCCGAACGTCTGATATTCCGGGTTCCTTGCCACCTTCCTTAGTGGGTGGCTCCTGCTGGTGCAGGACGCGAGGATGGGCATCCGTCCAGCAACTCTAGTGATGGGGGGCACCATGGCCGCCAACAAAAGGTTCAATCTGGGGGTCCTCATGCTGGCTAGGTTGTATGCCATTCTGGGATGCATCTCCAGAGGGGGGTTGCCTCGGAGGGTGTGTGGCCCCTTACAGATCTTTCACGGCTGGGTAGTGGCTCATCTTGGTGGGTACACTTTCCCAAACGTCGTTCGTCCTCCGGGCAATGGCCTGCAGCCATCTCTCCTGAACATTCCCGGGGTCTCACCAATGACGCTCAACGAGGAGGGGGTACGAATCAGAATTGGTAACCACACCAATTTTAACTTCAGCCCATTCCCCACACCAGTCGTCTAGATGATAGACAATGTACAAGGCTCGCTGGAGCAGTAAGAATACTTCCAGATCATCCGAGGTTGGGTGCTTGTGGAACGGATTGATGAGAAGATCATCTGTGAGCCTTACATGCCATCCTGATTCACCAGGCAATTCGGGTGCCTCCATCAAATGCTGAAGAAGGTATTCACATATGTCTGGGAGGAGAATAACCCATGCGTCCTTCGCTAAATGTGGTTAATGTTCACCAATTATGGCTCTGGTGATGTCATTACCCTTCCTCCCACTAGGGTCGATGTTGGACTATCAACCGAGTATGTCGAGCACTGGGCTATTGCGTACCCTGAGGGGATTTTACGCAAGCGAGTCCGGAAACTTGAGACTACCCGCGTGGAACCCAGGCGACGAGAGAGCAGACAAGGTGGCGCTATAAGGGGGGACCAAGGGTGCATCAGGCAGTGAGGCCTGCGCAGGCCAGGACCTCAGCAGCGGGGACATCACATGGTGTCGCTGCGACCTCGTTGCCCGGAGGGGGGTCACATGAGGCGGCCAAAGAACTGCCTGGGAAGCAGATAAGATACCTACTCGAACCTTCCCATGATGCAATCTTCCCAGAATTGTGGTCGTCCTGGATGACTCTGCGGCAATCAATGAGTGTTGAAGCCATCTGGAAGAAAATAATGCAGGACGGGATCCAGCTGCCAGAGGTTGGGCTCATCCGGGTCACCAACCAAGTAAAATTTCATTAGTGGCACGCATATCTGATGGCCATGGACACATACGCGTGCCAAAGGGGTTGGCATGCGGAGCCACCTTTCCTGGTGAAGGTGATGCTCGGCCAAGAGCATGATCCGGAAGTGATGCCGCCGGGAGAAGGCGACAGTGACGAGGAGTCAAAGGGAGAGGAGGAAACATGAGAAGACGAAGGTGAAGAAGAAGATGAAGGAGAAGGTGAAGGAGAACCCGAAGGTGAGGGATCACAGGATGCGGCCTACCAAGGGGGTCTCCGAGAGAGTGGCGAGATTGTCAGCTCTGATCTTGACATAACCGAGATACTCAAGGTCTGTCCCTATCCTTATTCATCCTCCTTCCTTGTCCATTTTCTTCTGAAATTTCTGAACCATTTCTCTACCTCACTCAGGAGCACATAGGCACTGATCAGGAATCCCCAATAGAAGAAGGGGAGGTGCCAGTAGGACAGGGTGGGGCTTCGACACCCATCATCGAACTGACAAGCGCTGAGGGGTCTCCTGCCACGATAGCTCCTGAAGTGGCCAGAACACCGGAGGCTGACGCTCTGGGTTCTTGTAAGTCTCCTGCTTCGCTGCTGGTGATTACCGTTAGATAACCCCACTGATTAGGATGCTCCTTTTATAGTGATCTTGGCGTTGGAGGCTTGCTGGGCTGCTGAGCTCGGGCCATCCATGAGTGGACTAGTGGCGGACGTGCCACCTTCTCCAGAACATACTTCCCAAACTGAGTCGGCCCCGAAAATTGGTGAGCAGGGGGTAGCGGACATCAGCGGTGCTGTCATTGGAGTGAGGTCGGAAGCTAACGAAGTCACTGCCACGGTCAGGGCGAGAGAAGAAGGTCGCCCGAACGTCGAGGATCCTATTCCTCACAAAGGCATCCCTGAGGCAGATCCTGCTACTGACCTGCTGGCTGCCTTTCCTGCATATCAGCCCGCTGATCCTGAGGAGATAGATGATTCGGACTCAGAAGCGGCCGAGGAGAGCCGGATGACATGGCGCAAAGGGTGGAAGTGCATCCAGCGCTTTCTCAGGCAGCCTCAGATGGATTGGCTGAGGCAGATGGGATCAAGCCAGACCTAGATACGTTTCCTGTGTGTCAGAGGGGCTGACGCTCAACGCCTTCATCTGACGGTCCATGATTACATGGCCGAGAAGATACGTGATAGCGGCCGGTGCACCGACGTTGCCCAATGTCGGGAAAGATCGGTGATCACCCAAGCGTTCCTGAGGGCAGAGCAGAAATTCCGGTGCCTCGAAGGGTAGGCGGGAGAGAAGGAGGCCTTCATTGCAACATGCTCTAATCTTGTGGAGCAATTGATGGCCTAGCTGGCTGATTCCCAAGAACAATTGATGGATGAGAGTCACCAGATGACCGTACTTCAAACTGAACGGGCGCAGGCACAAGCTCAGATTGGCGAACTGCACTCTGCGGCTACTGATGAAGAGAGAGTCTTCAGGGAGCGAGAAGTAGTCCTCGAGGATACCAGCCAAAGGGTAGCGGTGTTGGAAAGGTCAATCCAGCACACTGGTCCTTAAGGGATCTGTTTTTTCCATCTCATAAACTTATTGCTTTTACTACTCACCATTTCGAACCAATGTATGGACAAATCCATTTATTTGTAACCTTTGGTTTAATACGCTCAACCATAATCCTGAAATAAATAACAATTCACCACTAAGCTCATGTGGTTCGTACCCAATGTGAGAAAAAAAGGATGCTCGTTTTATCATTCCGTATGACTGTGGGGCGTTAACCAAACTTCAGGCATATGAAATCGGGCCCAGATTTCTGAGGAGAGGGAGGTCTACCCAAAGGGAGGGAACCTCAGATCGATCGATATATCATCTCCCCAATGTGTTCTAACACACGAGCGGGGAAATTCTGGGAGTATTGAAATCCATCCAAACATAGGGAGATGAAAAAGGTGAATCATGTTACCCAAATTCGGAACACTATGGGGGGCGCGACGATGGAGGATAACTGTTAACCATGGAGGAAACACAGCATCCATCTCGCATTGGCCCGAAATGGGGATAACAAATGAGGGCTGACCGCTGACCATGTTTGCAACATGGGGCCTAACTCAAATATCGTCAATCAGTCTTCCAGAACGTTGGCTCAGGACAGTAGGCGGACCATGGGTCAATCATCCATACTGTTACAATAGGCAGACCAAAGGTCTATCATCCATATTGTTACAGTAGGCGGACCACAGGTCGAGCATCCATATCGTTAATGGGTCCCATCAAACATGAAAGAGGATGAATATCCAAATAAATGGGTACACAGAGCGTGGAAAGTGGAGTGGTGGTTTGTTCAAACAGAATCCAACACTCCCAAAATTGTGCCACCGTGGTGAAGGCGCATTAGGAAGACGTATTAATCTGGTCACGGATCATCCCAATTTTTTAGACAAGACCTCTCTGGCAAGAGAACTGTCACTTCCCAACATTACTATGGGGCATCCCGAACTTATTCGGGGCAGATGTTGCAGCTACACCACTCCCCAAGAAGCCAGGCCAAGGGGCCGACAGTGAGGAGGGACGGGATTGGCGATCCTTGGGGCTGGACCCAAGACGAAATGTCTGGGCGTTCCTACATATCCCATAAGGATGAGAATCAAGCCATACGTAGTTCTAAAAAGGATCTTAGTTTAAGGTCTTACAACTCGGACCAAAGAGTAAGGGGAGTGGGAGACACATGGTAAAGCGGTTGTGAAGCCCGACGTGAATGAGGACAAGGTCCTGTCTACCATGTGCTCCTTGGAGAAGTGTTTAGGCCAAGGAACCGAACACTAAAGTTAGGATGGGCCTGTGGGGAAGTGCCCAGGCTCTCCTACGTATCTCATAAGGATGAGAATCAATCCAAACATAGTTCTTGGATGTGCCTTTTAACGTCGTGCGGGACAGGAAATAGGAGGGATAATTATCATAACATGGTATACGTGGGGTGGCTATTGCAAACCTAACGTGAATGAGGAAATAATCTCATACCATTCCACGTGATCCAATAGTCAAGGTCCCAAAGGCGAGACAGACACGATGAATCAGCAGACCTCAATCTGAACTCGAAGACAAGAGGTCTGGGCATTCCTACGTACCCCATAAGAATTGGGATCAAGCTACACGTAGTTCTTGAAGGGTGGCACGGCACGACATGGTACCTGTGAAAAGGATGAAATAGGTGTGAGGGTCTATCCCTCGCACCAAAAGAAGCGGAATTTGATGTATCTTGTTTGTCCTTGAAGGTGAATGGTTTTTATTTTGTGGAACGACCAGCCTAGGGTAGAAATTCCTGGCATTACCACAATAATCAAGCCGTAACAGGCATTGATGAATGGTATGGTAATTGACCAAAACCCAACATGATTTCCCCCATGGGGAGGTCACCACAATGCAGTGTTGTTTTTCTTCATGTGGTCGGGATGATATCATCACAGTTTATGGTCATGTGGTGGGACCAACCAGCATAGTTTAAGGTCATATGGCTTGGACCTGGGGGAACACGCACGATGTGATAAGGCATACCCAATGTATATGAGGACATAATCCCATACCATCACTGTGCGCGATTCCGTGAGGGGAACCTCGGGCCAAGGAGCCGAAGAGGGTCCAGCAATCAGGGGGCAGGAGACACTATCTTGCAGTTGAGTTGGGCCCGAAACGCAATGTCCGGGCGACTCCTCGTTTCCCATGGGGATGAGGGTCAAGATGCGCATGGTCCTTAGAGAAAACCCAAGCATATAATCCTAGCGCTCAGATTTTGGGAGCCCCAAGAGACGCCATCACATAGCTTTGTCTGCCTGACGTGTGGAGGTGCACTGAGGGTTAGTGCAAGGAGTGTCGAGATTCCACCTTGACTAGATGGGGTGGAACATGATGTGAATCATGCAACCAACATTCAGGGCCTGAAGAAGTCATCGTGATGACGGAGGACTAATGTTGACCATGTTTGCAACACAACATCCTGTCGTGTTAGCCTTGGGGACAAACAAATGAGCATCAACCGCTGACCATATTCGCAACGTGGGATTTTTATCAATTTGTTTCCTGAAACCCTCGAGGTCGTTGGCCCGTGATGGTAGGAGAGCCCTTAGGCATTGTATCCAGGCCGTTCTTGGGGGTCCCTCCAAGTGTGAAAGATAATGAGGGCCCGAATGAAGGGGAGCACAAAGCTTGACAAGTGGACGGGACTTGCCTAAGTTGAATCTAACACTCCAGGTCCTAGACTAGAGTACTCTGAACACATTAGCAGACCACTGGAAAGGGTTGAAAGGCTCGGTTTGAGAGTGGCCAAAAGATGGAAGATCCCCGGGAGAAGGGGGAATGGTTCCAAAATCCATGTACCACACCTATATATCCCCTTCATGGAGAGGGACAGACCAATAGGCCGAGGTGACCAGGAGATCGTGGGATCTCTCAAGAGACGGGGCTGGACCTAAAATCTAGGTGTTCAGGCGGTCCTATGTATCCCATAAGGATGGGAATCAAGCCACACATAGTTCTAAAATCACAGTTTAACGTCATGTAGGATGATGGGAGGCATTTTATCCGGGAATGTGTACGGCACGGCGAGTAACACCACACCATACAATCCCGCAGGATAATTCCTAGGCCAGGGGCCCGAGGCTGGGCCTCGGTTAGGGAGGCCTGATGGGCTTGCAGTTTAGCATCTTGCAGTGAGGACGAGAATAGGAGGACACCTCAAATAAGGGCAGTATGTGGTGCGGCGACTAACCTGACACGAATGAAGACATAATCCCACACCACACTGTGCAATCCTGCAGGAGAAAGCCTGGGCCAGGGGCCCAAGGCTGGGCCTCGGTCAGGGAGGCCTGATCGGCTTGTATTTTAACATCTTGCAGTGAGGAAGAACGTGCATTTTAAGGTCATGCGGGACTGGAATCTATTTTAAGTCGTGGGGGACCCTTGTAGGGTCAGGAAAAATACTGCTTAAGGAACTTAGCATTTGTGGGAGGAGATATACTCTCACCATCCATTGTCATCAAGGAGTACGCACCATTGGGATAGACCTTATGGATGATGAAAGGACCCTCCCATTTGGGATCCAACTTGGGTGGTTTCCTGCTAGGAATCATTGGCACCCTGAGGGCCAGTACCAGGTCACCTTGTAGGAAAGAGCGGAGGCGGACCTTTTTGTTGAAATCTTAAGCCATCCTACTCTGATGCCTTTCCAGATTGTGCAAAGAACAAAGCCTATTCTAGTCCAGTGATTCCAATTCAGCTAGATGGATTTCAACAACCCTATTCGGTGTTTTCTGGTCATAGACCGCCATGCGCAATGAGGGAAACTGAATCTCGTTGGGCAGGACGGCCTCAGCTCCGTACACCAGGGAATACGAAGTCACCTGGGTGGAATTACGAGTCATCGTTCGATAATACCAGAGGGAGTTGGGGAGCTTATCTGGCCAACTCTTCTTGTTCTGACCAACCATCTTTTACAGAATGTTAGAGAGGGTTTTGTTAAACGCCTCGATATTTCCATTCTCCTACGCATGATAGCGGGAGGTATAGTTAGAGAGAATGTTGTACTTGGCGTACAATTTCTTCAACTCAGCTGCTCGTAAGTTGGTGTCGTTATCCGTGATGATATCGTGAGGTACTCCAAATCAATAGATGATGTTGGAACTCATGAAGTCAGTGGTATAACAGGCATTCACTTCCTTGAGCGGAATTTCCTCTGCCCACTTGGAAAAGAAATCTATAGCGGTCAGAATGAACTGGCATTGGTGATCCATTGTCGGTGGGTAAGGTCCTACGACATCCAACCCCCAGACTGCAAAGGGCCAAGAATACATGGTAGTGTGGAGAGGCTCCGGTGACCGATGCACAAAGTTAGAATAAACTTGGCACGCATGGCACCTCTTGGAGAACTCGATGCAGTCATGGATAATGGAGGGCCAGAAGTACCCCAGCCTCCGAATCTGGTGAGACAACTTTGACCCGGCCTGATGGGTGCCACATGAACCAGAATGAACCGCTTGCATGACCTATGGAATCTCGACTCCTTGAAGGCAACGGAGGATAACACCATCAAATCCGCGTTTATAAAGGATCTGCTCAAGGTTGGGACCGCTCTGAAGGGTGAACTATAGCGCGTGGCGTCAGACACACTTGCGCTCTTCCCGGTCTGATGGGAGATTACCGTGTTGGAGGTATTCATCCAAGGGTGTCCTCCAATCAGGAACTATCTCAATCACCGCATCTAAAGTACCCGGGGCTCCTGAAGTAGGGGCACTAGCGGTGAGATGGTTTACGCGTGGGCTGCGATCGTCCTTTGGGGTGACAGGAGCGATGACTCTCCGGTGCGCCACATGGATAATCAGGTCATCCTGTTTGGGCTCTGTAAGCGATGCGACCAGGATGGCCAAAGCATTTGCTCGACCATTCTGTGACCGGGGAATATGAATGACCTCCGGTCGAGAAGGGAACTGGGCCATTAGATGGAGGGTACACTCCAACAAAGGCACGAGTTCTGGCTTTCTGACAACATAGTCACCACTAACCTATTTGATGACCAGCTCAGAGTCACCTTTCACATGCAGATGGGGCACGTCGATCTCGAGGGCCAGCTTGAGGCCAGTGATGAGGGCATGATACTCTTACTCATTGTTGGTGTATCCCTCTGACAACATGAATGAGTATAGTAGGACGGCTTGCTCTAGAGTGATGAAGATGATACCCAGCCCCACTCTGTTGAGCCTAGGATCGTTGAGTCTCCTACCGGTGGGGCTCCGGGAGGCACCATCAAAGTGCATCTGAAAGCATGGGATGGCATGATCAACTGAGAGGATTTACTCATTAGGAAAACCTAGGTCCATTGGCTAATCCGCGGAGGTTGGGTGGGCAGCTAAAAAGTCTACCAATGCCTGTCCTTTGATAGCCTTCTGAGGCACAAACCTGATGTCGAACTGCTAGAGGATCACCACCCACCGCGCTAGTCGGCTAGTCAACATAGGTCAGTTCAGAATGTACTTCAACAGGTCTACCTGAGATACCAATTGTACCTCGTGGTGCTACAAGTAGTTTCGTAATTTCTGTATGGAAAATACGAGCGCCAGGCATCTCTTCTCGATGGGAGAATATCTAATTTCTGCATCGAGGAGCATGCAGCTGAGGTAGTAGAGGTTGTTCTATTTTCCCTCATTGTTATTTTGGGCGATAAGTGTGCTGAGGGACCATTCCAGGGCGGTCACGTAAAGGACCAATGGCTTCCTATAAATGGGTGGCATCAAGACTGGAGGTTGGAGCAGATACTGCTTGATTTCCTCAAAGGCGGTATGACACTCTTCATCCCATTCATAAGTGGCACCTTTCTTCATGCGCTGGGTAAAGGGCTTACACTTTCCAACCAAATTCGCAATGAATCGGCGTATGTAGGCTAAGTGGACTTGGAGACCTCGAAGCTCCCGAATATTTCTCGGGGGAGGCATCTGGATAATGGCCTTGATCTTCTCTAGGTCGATCTCAATGCCTCGGTGCCTGACAACAAATCCAAGGAACTTGCCAGAGGTGACCCCAAAGGAACACTTCAAGGGGTTCATCTTCAGGTGGCGGGAACGGAGGAAACCGAACACTTTATCAAGGTCCTTGAGATGGTCCTGGCGCTGGCATTATTTGACTACCAGATCATCCATGTAGCATTCCACAAACGTTCCCAGAATCGTATTGAATATGCGATGCATGGCCCGCTGATAAGTGGCACCCGCATTCTTCAGTCCGAAAGGCATAACCTAGTAACAGAAAGTACCTTGGGATGCCCTAAAGGCAGTGGACTCCTCGTCCTCGGGGGCCATCTAGATCTGGTTGTACCCAGAATATCCATCCATGAAGGAGAGGTCTTGGAACCTGGTCATGGCATTAATCAACAATTATGTCACTGGAAGGGGAAAATCATCCTTTGGACAGTGGCGATTGAGATCGCGTAAGTAGATACAGACCCTGATCTGTTCGTTTTTATTCCTGAACGACACAATATTGTCTAGCCACCAGGGGTATTGAACTTCCTTGACGAATTTTGATTTGACAATCTTGTCAACTTCGGCCTCAACCATGGCATCGTGAGAAGGGTGCATCTTTCTGGGAGGCTGCTTGAACCCACGATGGTTTGTCGGGAGACCAAGGCGATGGACGGCTACCTAGGGATCTAGCCCTGGCATTTCATCGTAACTCTAAGAGAACACATCACGGTGCTGTCATAGGAATTCCACATACCGTTGCTGCTCCTCAGGGGGCATAGCAGTGCTGACCAATGTGGGTCTCGGGTCCGTCTCGCTACCAAGGTTCACCTGTACCAACTCGTAAACTGTGGTGGAGAAGCCCTCCTCAAAGGCGGGGGGGTGCATCTTCCATGTCCTCCTCTCCAATTGTGGAGGGATCATCCATGGGGGGAGTTGCTTCTGGGCTACCAGATCTTGATGGGAAACTGGTGCCAGCTTGGGCGGCAGTGGTCATCATATCAGGAGATTCATGCTCCGTTGAGACCATAGCGACAAAGGCCATCAATCCAATCCCATTTGGCCTTTGGCCCAAGGGGCCACATTTGATGACATCAAAACAGTAATGGTGCATCGGCTTGAGCCGATTGATCCCAGCCCGATGGAAGAGACATGTATGACGTACCTCCGTTACCATGAGCCTGACGTCCTGATACCGTACGGGGGTAGGAGGTTCCGGAATCACTTGAGCCTGGTTGGTGTAGCAGTACGAGGTGATTTTCCGCCGTCACTTGGACCCGCGAATATGTCTTCCTCTTGTACCCGAAACAACAAAACACTTCCCCATGACGGGGGTTGTGGCCTCCAACCGATGGATTGGGAAGACATAGGCGTCATCCAAACCTGCCCATGGATCGCTGTTGACAGTGGCGGGCTCAACCTCACCTGCCAGAATCTTCGTATCCTTTCTCTTGTAATAGTCGGCATCCAGATAACGGGCTTCACAAGAGGAAAAAGGAGACGCATCTCCTTGGAGCACGCCTACTCGACCATTAAGGGAGTATTTGAGGCATTGGTGATACAATGAGGGGACCGCCATGTGAAGGTGGAGCCATGGTCCGCCCATCAACGCGTTGTAGGCGGTGTCCTGAGAGACAACCATGAATTCGGTGCTAGCAGTTAGGCCACCAAACTAGGTCTTCAAGCGAATCTTGCCAACTGGAGTTTACTCGGTCCTGTCATACCTTTGGATCCTGAGTTCAGAGGGAGTTAAATCATCCTCAGACAAACCCAGCTTCCATAGTGTCCGAGTTGGGATTAGGTTAATACCAGAACCTGTGTCAACAAGACTGCGGCGGACTTCCATTCCATTGAACTGGCCAGTGATGTGCAGTGGGAAAATGTGCCCCTGTATGGGGAGGTCTTCATCTTCACCGGAGAATGAGATAACTGCCTGGAATTCGACGTTCTCAATCGCCTCAGTGTGAAAGGCTTCTGTAGCTGCTACCTCCGTCTCAAATTAGAGGGGGATCCTTAGGGCCTCAACGAGTGCCTCACGCATTTCAGATGATAGGCGAAGAGCCTCAAGGATAGAAAGCTTCGCTGGAATTCTGGCCAAGTGCTTCATAACATCATACTTTCGGGCCAAACGCGAGCTTCTACTTACAGGAGGCCGCTCTACGATTGGAGGCATGACGGGTCCGGCTGGCTGGGCCGGCAGCTGACTGGTACTGGGTATGTCTCGCTGTTCACTAGTCAAAACCCAGAGAGTGGTTGTCGGATGAGGACCGGAAGTTTGGAGTTGGCTAGTGGTAGGGCGGAGCTGATCGCAGCACAGCCAAGGTGGTTCCGCCTGATCCAGCAACACAAACGGTGGTATAGGCGAACCTGTCTACACCGGATGAAGGGGCCGTGTGTGCTGAGCTCTACTCTGGGCCTGATGTCTGGTCTCTGCGGCGTGCACGGCCTGGCTGGGGGTGACAACTGCCATGCCTCGGCGATTCATGTAGCCATATCTCTTCCATCGTTGTCGGCGGCTGGGGACATTGGGAAGGTCCACCTGGCGTTCCTCATCGTCGGGATCCAAAAAGGGATTTACCAACTCTACGGTGTTAACCGAAGCATACCCCGGACTGTCGCTTGAGGATTCATCCACTACCGGGTGGAGTCTCGGAGGGATCCCTATTTCCAGGGGCATAAAGTTTCCAAGAGTATGGGATGGAAACATCATTAACAGGGCGCGCTCTTTCTTCTTGCGTCGCCGCCGCTTTCTCTTTTGGGAAGAGGCTGGATAGGATGATGACGCCGAGGTAGAAACTGTAGCTTCTGAGGGATATGGCTGATTCAGGCGTGCATGGATGATGCCATGGGAGCGGGTGACCATCTTGCGGGATATCCAGTAATTATACTTCTGGGACCCATGGTCAGAAACCTGCTTCCATTCACCTTCGTCGCCACTACTACCATCCGATCTCATAAAGACACCTTCCACTTGTGCCGGGGCTGGGCCCAACCTGACTATATTGTTGTCAATCTAGTCTTGGAGTCAGTCCTTGAATATGTAGCATCATTTTATGTTGTGCCCCAGGATCCAGTGATAAGGACAGTAGTTAGGGTGGTCAGTGAGATGCGCCTCTTCTGGCTTCCGGCACTTAGGCAGTCGCACAATCCTCTCCTCCAAGGCACTACGGAAGTAACCGGGGACCTGGGCCTCATCAAATGAGTAGGTCTGATTCCTTCTGTCTAGAAAGGGGGATCTAGGAGGTTGGCCCTGACGAGGGTATGGAGGATCATGCTGAGGGGGCGGAACCTGATTATCTCACCTAGGCGGTGGTGGTGCGTTACGCAGAGGCATTTGCCGATTTTGAGACGGTTGCTGCTGGGAGAAAAGTTGTGCCTGTGGGGGCGGACCCCTATGGGGATACGGAGATGGCCTCACTGGTAGCAACTCTAGATGCCTGGGGGCCTTAATCTGGGCCACAGTAGCGGGCTCAGCTCTGGAATCTCTCCTTGAAAAGATTACAGGAGGCAACGGGCGTGCTTGACTGGCCTATTGCAGGGCTTCTTCAAGGCGCTGAGCCTTATCTGAAAAATCCCAGAACCCTCCAGGGTAATTCTGAGTGATCAGAGAAGGGACCATCTCTTCCTTGACGTTCTATATGCACATTTTTAGTAATTTCTCCTGAGTTAGTGGCATGTCAAGGGAGTATGTGAGCCCCTTCCACCGGGCGACGAAGTCCGCGACTCGCTCATCGGGCCTTTTCTTACACCTAAAGAGGTCTACGATATTCGTCTTTTGGGTTGTGGAACTGAACTGGTAGAGGAATTTCCTGCAAAGTTCCTCCCAACTAGTCACAGATCCGATAGGAAGCTAGCTATACCAGATGAATGTAGGCCCTTCCAGTGTCTGAACAAAGCAACGAATCTTGGCGGCTTCCTGCTGCTCTAGAGTTCCTAACATCGGTCCAAACCTCAAGTTGAAGTGGGACAAGTGTTGTGGCGGGTCTCCTGTCCCGTTAAAGGGGGAGAAGGTGGGGTTCCCAAATCCTAGAGGTGCTGGCATATCATCTACCCATGATGGGTATGGCTTGCCGTCCGGCGGGATTTCCACCTGTTGAGTTTCCAAAGCCTCTAAGCGGGAAATGAGTGCCGCCATCGGATCGTCTGGACGTGGATTCCTGTCCTGGAGGGGATCCCTAACCACAAGCGCATTACCAGGATCTTCAATCTACTATTCAAGCTCAGCAGCTTGTGGGGCGGCTGGTGGAGTGACTCTTGGGGCAGCGGGAGGAACTCGAGCGGGGTCTCTTGGGTGGTCACGCCACTCAGGAGGGTTTGGTGAAATATATCACGCCCTATTTCCATGAGCCTCAGCCTCTCCTCTATCAGCAAACATGGCATGATCGAGGTTTCCTGGGAGAATCTCATCGAGGAGTAGTTGTTCCTGACCATGTTGTCCCGGCCTAGGATCACCGTAATCGGGCTGCTGCTCTGCACTGCATTCGGCCAGAAGCTCATAAACCATCCTCTTCTGCTAAAAAAGCTGTTGGCACAGCGTGGCCTTCTCGGGATCTTCCTCTGCCTTCTGCACTGAGGTAGATGGGTCGGCGAGCTTGACATCCCCAACATGCTCTTTACCCTTTCCGATGTTCCGGCTTAGTGTTAATGCCTCAGTGGGTGTGGGGAGACCTAGGAGGTTCCTCTGTTGGTGAGTAATCCTCCCATATGGGTCCATTAGTGGCTTGTCCCCAAGGGGTGAGTCCTCGTCAAGAAGTTCCAGACCGTTCCCTTCTCCCAGCAGATCGGCCATGTTGACTGCCGCTACACTCAGGGGCATGCCCTCAAAGCCTCTCGGTGAGTAGGGCTATCAGTGAATCGCACTGAAGAGAAGGGCAGCGTACTGCCCCCATCCACGGACGTGCACGTGGGGGGTGGCCTCCTTGATAACCTTTTGGAGTACTTGAAAACTCTGAATGCATTTTTTTTTGGAGGGCTCTACGGTGGCCAAGTGATTCGGGATGCCGAACCGCGGGGAGCGCGGCCAGGTCAACCCGACGACATTGCTCACCGATATCCTCGAGGTGTGCTTGACTCCCAGGATAAGGCACTTGCTGATGGTGAAGACGGGAGTGAGTCGGCCGGAGAGTCTGGCGGAAAAATTAAAACTCTCCTAGGGTGAGCGATTCTGGTATATCAAAACCCGACTCTGCGACAGGCCAAAACTTCTCAGGGAAGCGGCCTGCTGTGAGGATGGTCCAAAATCTCCACAGCTCAGGTTCAGGATATGGCCCTTGATAGCCCCTCTCATCGACGGGGAGTGATTGGGGAACTAAAAGCGGTGTCGAGGTAGGCCGCTAGGCCAGTGGGCTGGCCGGCAGCGAATACGGTGAGCAGGCATATTGGTCGCCGAACCCTAGGTTGTCCTCCAAGGGTTGCAGTGTCCTGGCTGCCATGTCACGATAGGATGCGCCAGAGAACGGGCCTCCTATCACAGTGTCGGTGCTTGCTGAGGGTGTGCTACATCGTGGATATTCCGCCATTGAGCCCCAAAAAAGGTCTCCATCATCTCTGACTGAGGTGGAAGGTGCTTCCAGAGAGGCCAATGGTGACTGCAAGTTTGATCCCTGGGGGTACGCCAGGTCCTCGTCCTTCTGGATATACCTTCGGAGGGAGGCGGGGATCATATGGGTCTCGCATTTAGGGAGTACGAGGCTAACGCACCGCGTCCCTACCCTTTCCCTTGACTTAAAGGAATGGGGGGAGGGTGCCATCGCCGAGTCGTACTCCGCCTTAGAGTCCGAGAAACAGACTGGCCTGATTTCCATCCAGCCTTCCCTGCCATTTCCCTTACGACGATGAAGTCCCGCCTTCCTGCCCAAGGGTAGCTCCTCAGGGCAGTGCTGATTTCTATCATGGAGTCCTCTGGCCGCGGTGGTGCTGGGGCGGAGAGGATTGAAGGCCGGAGTGAGAGGAGCACCGGGGCAGATGTCGAAAGGGACATGGGGAGGACCTCCATGTTGGTGAGTGACCGGATATGCAATGGATCCATACTCGCGATCAGCGGTAGGGGAAGCGACCCCGTACCCAGTGTATTGGGCGCTGGAAAGAGCCCCACCCGAAACGTAGCTATCACGGGGAAGCCCCTTACCTGCGGCAAGGGTGGCGCTAGGCAGTCCTTCGGGCAGAGGTTGGAAGTAGGGAGGACCCATACCTTCCAAAACAGTGGCACAGAGTAGGCCTTCACGCTGTATGGCACTACCGCGAATTGGTCGGTGGCGGCTATTGCCTATGCCTGGGACCGGGAGAGTCGACCCAACCTTCTTGTGGGGCGGTCGGGGCCTCGATCCGGGTCAAGCATGTAACTTCCCTTGCTTAATTTGTGTGGGGGTTTGATGACAGGAGTCAGCAGTGGCTCGGGCCACAGTGGCTGCTGGCGTTGATACCCCAGGGCGAGCATCCTCTTCCGCTCGCACCCGATGCTGGTGTCGGGTCAGATGGGTTGAATCTAGTGGTGCGGGCACATGGATTGCCTGCTCCTTGGCTCGGGGATTCGGGCGGCGGCGTCTACGCGGCCTGGCGGGGGCCCTTACCGTGAACCCTTGAAGCGGGTCTCCTATTAGGCGAACCCGGACATCCCCTACCTCATCGGCATAGGGAAGGGAGGTGTTGAGGCATTCCAGGGATAAACTCCCGAAGCGGTTGAACGTCGGGGTGGGTAGCATCGGCTCCCTGCGTGGCCCTTGGGGGCGGCGACGGCAGTGAGGCGCAGCTGCCTTGAGATCCAAACGGGCCATGTCCCTGGTGGGGATGACCCCTTCCTCCTCGTACCTACGCACAAGGTCGTTGATCACTCTCCTTTGGATAATCTCTGACGGGGAGAGGGGGCGTGAGTGCCCGACAGTCGTGGCGGTCGGAGCAGCTGTGGAAAAGGCAGAACCACACTGGGTGGTCGCGTCGGTGCTGCCCCTACTTCTGCGCCGATGGGCAGGTGGCGATCGAGCTCCGGATGTAGCGATCTGATTCCTAAAAGCAGGGAGATGAACCCATTAACACTAATAGGAAAATAAATCAACCACCAATAGACCAGCGCCATTCCGTCTTCCGTGGTTGGTAAGAGGGATCCGCGTTGACAACGTCGCAGAACAGAGGGCTCAACGTCCTGACTACCCCAACCCCTGGTGGGTTTCACGTCCTGGTGCTGGGTGCCCAGACTTGGTGACATGCTAATCTTCTGACACCCCAACGCTACCAGTCTTCGCATTGAGGAGAAGAGTTTCATGTCAGGTTCACCATTTTCTGTTTCCGACGCTTTTTCCGGGGTGTGTGCATCCGTCACGCAGAGGAGGACGCGCGGCTTGTGGCCCCGCATTCCCGCTTTCCAAAGGCGGGTGGCATCCATTCCTTGTTCAGGGACGTCTACTCCTTGATCGAAACCGGGATGATGGGATATCGGTTCTTCCTTCCGTGGATTCCTCCTCGGAGCTTGTCACCTAGTCCGGGTCTCTCTCATAGATTTAAGATGTATTCGTGAATCATGTTCCCGATGCCATATCTTCATGGAAACCATTTAATTAAGCTGCTTTCGTCGAGACTCTCCAAGGAATCTGGTCGGGGCAGTAAGCTTTGGTGAGGAAAATGGTCACGCTGAGGCGTTGTTGGTGCGTCTTGATGCTGGGGGATTGGCATGTCTGTATTCTGACCCTTATTATAGGGATTATTGAGGGCGCGGAAACCCAAGGCATCCCACATCTAAAGTGGGGAATTGTATGCCATAGGCATGTTCCTGAGGTTTTCCTCAGCTTCTCATGTTTAACATGGGGTATTCCGCGGGTTTAACATCCAGCAGGGATGGATCGGACTGATCGGAACACTAAGAGTGGATCAGATAAAAGAACCCCCTGAAGGGAACTCCGATGTTGGGGCCAGCACGTGGGCGGCTTCCTGGATTCTGGGGAGTGGAATGAGGTGGCATGATCCCACCGGGATGTGGTGGCCTGGGTAAAAATTAGGATGGGTGATAAAGTGAAGGGGCTTGAACCTCGTAGAGGCTTCCTACGTACCATGCCTTAGCACGGATCAAAGTCCCCGTAGTTCGGGTATACAGTTTAACGTCATGCAGGACAGGGGAATTTGGGGCTTACACTCTGAGGTAGCCAAAGGTGGATAGATATAGGGGCTTATGCTCTGAGGCGGCCCAGAATGGTGGATATGGGGTCTTATGCTCTGAGGCGGCCCATAAGGTTGGCGAACCGATGCAAAGGGGTCGGAATGACTGAGTGGTGGGCTTGAACCTCATGGAGGCTTCCTACGTACCATGCCTTAGCATGGATCAAAGTCCACATAGTTCGGATGGTGCAGTTTAACGTCATGTGGGACGGTATACAGTTTAACGTCATGCGGTATGGGAGAATACAGTTTAACGTCGCGCGGGATGGAATATAGTTTAACGTCATGGGGGATGGGGACATCTAGGTCTTACGCTCTGAGGCGGACCATGGTGCTGGTGAACCGACGTGGAGGGGGTCAGAACAACCGGGTGGTGGGATTGAACCTCGTGGAGGCTTCCTACATAACATGCCTTAGCACGGATCAAAGTCCCCGTAGTTCTCTGGGATGGGGCTTATGCTTTGAGGTGTCCCATGAGGTATGTCATGGTCGATGCTCACTCTAAGTCCACATGATTCATGCTCGGTGTGAGAAACAAGAGGCAGCAGGGACCAGACGATCACGTCGCGAAAGGTGCGTCCGTGGGAAGTTGAGAGGGGCTTACGCATTGAGCGGCCCATGGTGCCGGAACTTACTCCAGGATGGAGGCTCTAAATGCGACAAGGCAAAGAGGGAGAGGGATTTGGGATCGAACAAAGGATATGCCTCGTTCCCTATCACACCCTCCACTGGCCTTGGCAGTGGGGAAGTACGGAGGTGCATGGGTGCTACCTTCTGCAAGAGAGGCTAGGGGATTACTCTTTGAGGCAGCCCTTCCCCCGTGGAAAAACGCCACTCCGAGAGGGAGGATATCATTCCATGTGAGGAAGATTCCATTCTCGTGGAGACGAGAGGCTTAAAGAATGTCCGAGCCTAGGGGACCCTGTGTGGGAGGCACGGGGTCGGGTCACAGTTTAACGTCATGTGTTGAGGATGAGGCACTTGGCAGTTTAACGTCCCGCAGCTCAGAAAAGGTGGGTCTGCTCCATACACCTAGGAATTACATAACCGTCACCCTCTACCCCTTGTGGGAGGGAAGGCATCAGCAAGGCCGTAGTGAAGGGGGCCGTAGAGAGAACCATTGATGGGTCCATGTTAGCGTGGCTATGCGAAGAAGCAATAGTCGTTAGCGTGCCTATACGAAGGAGAATGAGGCAAAGAAACACAACGAGAAGCACCACCCAAGGTACCTTGAGGTTACTTCGTACAAGCCTGGAAGGTCGTACGGGAAAACAGCGCATGGCATGCATGCCCGGTATGGAGGACATCAAGCGTCTACGCAGGGAGGCACCCGGAGGGTATCAAAGTGAGGGGTCCCAAGGATTGCGTGCAAAGAAATGGTTTGCGTGCAAAACACGGGGATGGCGCGTAATTGGGGGAAGAGGGATTGCGCACGAGGGAAGAGAATTGTGCGCGAGTGGAAAAGGTCGATCCCTAAGGCAAGGCCACACCCAACGAAGGGATTGCGCGTAATTTGAACGTTTTGTGCACAACTGGAAGGAACTGCGCGCAAGGGAGGAACCCTGAGGGGTTTGGAATTTTATTTAAGCCAGTGGGATTGTGCGCAAAGGCGGATCCCGGTGTGAGGTTGCACGAAAAGGGTTAGTACCTGAATGCCATCTTGCGCCCGCAGAAGTCCTATTTCGCGCACGATAGCTGGTTGAAATTCTGCAACCCCGAAATGGAAGGGGTCTCCTTCTATTTATAGGCTTCCGACATCACAGAAACTAGGTGGAATGTGAAATTTTGCATGCCAGAGATGGCGGTGCGCAAAAGGTAACCGCGCGGGTGCGGGCGCGCAAAATTTCACACCGGTGCCGGGGTCCTTTCGCGAATCCCGGACTCCTTCCGCGCAGCCAACCTTTTTTCGCGCACATCCTCCTTTATTTTGCACAGCACTTCCAGGCCCTCTGTACTGAGCCTCCGAGTCCAAATATGACTTCACTTTGTCATTTCTAAACTTCCTTTAGGGGTTACGGACCTTTTCGGCATCTACAAACATATAATACACAACAAAAGCTAATAATCTGCATCCTTGAAAACTCAATAAATGATCCCTTCTTCATAACCTGGGAAGGAAAATAAATGAAAGGGGTGAGATCAAATGATCATTAAGGGTTACATATAGAGGAATCATGAACCAATAATAAGTGAAACATAATCAATTATACATAAATAATATGGCATGGTGAATGATTGAAAACACGCGCCATCAATAAACTGAGAATGAAAGTGCATCCATAGATTTTGTCATAGTGAACATAAAAAGTAATAAATGAATAATAAATAAAGGGAATGATTATTATTTTGATTTCATGTATTTGGAACATGAACCATCATACCATTTAGATGGTTTAAGTCTGTGGGTTGAAACCCTTCTGATTATGTTTTGGAAACAAACTCAAAGGGTCTGTCGCCAACTGTTTTGTCTCATGAGACTTATCGATGCATTGAGGGGATATAGAGGGCCCCGAACATCACTGAAAGTTCAAATAATTATTATAAAAATATTTTATTCTAGAATAATATGCCTTATCAATTTCCATATTGAGTAGAGGATACATATTCATCAATATTTCCACAGTTAAAACAACATTAAAAATAAACACCATATGTAAAAGGGTATAAAACTAAGACAATAATCATATCCATTATGAAATAATATGGATATTTAGTAAGAATGTAATTTCAAATGAAAAATGATCTCAAAGGGGTAGTATATACACCACATAAAAATGATTAGGTGCACATTACCAAGTAAGTCTCAAAGAAATGGAAATTGACATGAAGTCTCTTACCACATTGTAATCAATCGAATCGCATGACCAAAAATTAATAATCATCAAATGAATCATTTAATACAATGAATATAAATAAAATCATGATATTATATATAAAATTGAAGCATACATATACCACATACAAGAAATAAGTGGTGACCAATGGAAATATCATGGAAATAAAAGCGATATGAGAAACCCTTACCTTATGCCCATATGTGTTCTTCATTGATCTTAATATAATAAATAATAAGATTAAATCCATTAATTAATTAATTAATAACCTTATCTACATGTATTTGATTAATTATAATTTTATTAATTTTATTTATGAACTTTTGGATGAGTTATATGATATAAATTTATCTCTTAAGAGCGTTTGTTTAATTGGTTTTCATGATCGGCATACTTGTGTATGAGTATATAAGCTCATGTGGAATGGATATAATTCTCCAGAATTGAATTTATATATTATTAATGAATATATATAAGTGTAAATGGTTATTTATATCATTTGGTTACATGTTATGAGGATGAATAATTAGATAAGACATTTAGTGATAATCATTTAGATTATTACGGCGATTATTAATCATAAATAACTCATTTTGTTTTATCATTTATTATTATGTGAATATATTACTTATAGAACATAAAAAGGGTTATGTTATACATTTTAAAATCTATATCAACCATTAATATGGTTTTATGAACATATTTGAAGAATAATTTGAAGAATGAAACTCTTCGTCCACAAAGGTTGTAAATTGGCACCTCTCAGACGATGATTTCATTTATAAAATAAAATAGGGAGACTAAGAAGATTGATAATGGTTATTACATTAACATGATATAAATATAGTATATAGATTATATTGGAGTTATCATGATCAATTATACAGTAAAGGTTAGGACATAATAATAAAGTAAGAGAAATTGAAATGATATTAAACAAAAAAGGAAGAGTATTTACCTCTTGAAATAACCTCCTTTAGAACCTCCTTAAGGGAAAGGGTTTTGGTCTTTTGTAAAGACCAAGGGATCCTAGAAGTGGGGAGGGAATAGGGAAGAGTAACTGGGTATAACTTTGAGAAGCTTAATGGCTTAGAGTATTGAAGAGAAGAGGGAATGAGGGGTGGTTTTTACAGTGGAGGAGAGGAGGGTTTTTCCATTATTTTAATCATTATTTTATTATTTTGGATCAAGACTATGAATAGTATTGATTATTGTGACTAAAAATAGTAATAAGTGCATATAAGTTCGAACCAATTTCCCTTTACATCATCCATGACTCAAGCATGATGCATAAATTCATTTATTTAGCATATTTCATAAATTATCGAATTTCACTATTTACAAAAAATTCATGTATTTCAGAAAAATCACAAAATTTTACCCCAACCATTTTTTGATGAGTAGAATTAAAAAATGGAATCAATATTATAAAAACAATTTTCTAAATATGAGAAATTTAATTTTTAATCAAAATCATTATTTACTCAAAAAATACAGATTTAAAGATTATAACAGACTTTTTAACACCCTGAAAAATTATCTAAGGTCTCATTAAATTATCCTAAAATAATAGGACTATTGAAATAATGGTTGACCTAGACTCAACTATTCAGTGATTTTGATTACCATATCATGTATACAAGTCATTTATATATGATTTTTTCTTACCATTATAGTGTATACTTTTCTACACCCACTATTGAAATGGTAATGTCCATAGATTAATTGTCATATCGAAAGTTTATAGCAGATCCCAAGCTATAATGAGAACCTCATGATACTATTACATTAATCTTAAACAAAAGTCTTATGGTATAGATATATATTACTTATTGGACACAGTATATGTTTGATTATCAGGTGTTGGGGGCTTATAAGTATTGAGACTTCTTCTCATGAAGTTAACATTTGGTGATCTCTAGTAGTGAGATCATGAGGAAAGACTCACCAATAGAAACACTACATGTTTTAGGTGTCATTGTATGTTCCAATCAATGAGCATGTGTAATGGTCTTCTAACTTGAGATCATTAACAATGTGTGTCATTTTATTGTGTACTTTGATGCAAGATGAAAACCATGATACGGAAATCATGGTGAGGTAGTTTATGTTGGGTGCATCATTGGTGGCATGACATTGGTTGAATGATCAAGAAAGGATTTGTCACTTCTAGGTTAAGAAAGTTATATATCTTGGGTCATGATGATTAGGATGGTAGTACCTTGATAAATCCATGGCCATGATAGTCCAAGATAAATTTTTCTAGTTAGATCAACAAATAATAAAGCAAGAAAAGGACGATGACATGAGTGTGTGTCCTTCTTTATGAGATATTAAAAAAGAGAGATTATATTACACAGTGCATGTTCGTAGGTTGGTTTTCACTATTGTGAAAATCCTTATCTCTTTAGGGGTCAGGATGGGTTGCTAGATATCACTCTTTGTCTGTGAATAGTATTCACTGCTATCAAGATAAGGTCCTAGAGGGTCACACACAATAGCATATTCGAGAATCTACCCAATTCAGTTGAATAAAAGTTTTGTACATGGTGGGCCCCACCACTGGGGTCCGAGAATTGTTCAGGGATAAATGATCACCAATGAAATAAATAAATTCATATAATTCAAGTTAATAATAATGGGTATTGAATTTATTTATTAAATATATTTACAAGTTTTTGAGTAAATACATAAACATATTAAATGAATGAATATTAGTTTAAAATATTTAAGGTTCATTTATTATTTGTGGGAGTATGACCCGAGTTTATGGCTCAATTATTATCATGTAATATATTTATTATATTACAAGAAAGTGATAATAATAATGAATAATATTTATGACTCATTTTAGTAGTCAAAATATTATTTATATAGTGTGTTAATTATTTGGTGGTCAGGCTGGCATTTCCAGGTAATCTCATTACACTCTATAAATAGAGGAGAAGAGGGATTTTCTAGGGACTATTCATGGATCTCTCTCTCTCTATACTTCTCTCTCCCATGTTCTAGAGAGAGAAGCTCTGGATATAGGTACTCGGATCGAGCTCTCTCTCAGGCATCACAAGTGAAGTGATGCGATGATCGTCGGAGCATCAAAGGTGTCGTCGGATCTCTATGCTAGCCCTGAAATTTGACAATCAGTGCTCCCACAAATTTCTTGAAGTGTGTGTTGACAATCTAGAGGAATTAGGCTTCAGATTATTCAAGTATCAATCACCAACGACAAGAAGACGTCATGAACGGCTTTAGATCTGAACCAAGTATTTATAGTTTTTATTTTGTGCTTAAAACTCTTCACGTGTGATCCTCACCTTTATTTGGGCAGTGATTCGCTGACGTCGATGAGTACATGTCATTCGTCGGTGATAATTTTTAAATTCCCACTTTTGGGGATTCCTCTGCATATCTAGTTTCTTCAAGGACAAAAAAAATATTGATTTATGAATACATTTTATGAAAATGAATTTTATTTTAAATAAATCTATTAATTATAACATTTTAATTAAATATTTATTTCTCATAAAAATAACAACACTTAATTATTAATTTTTAAAATATTCACTTTCATTTATAAGGTTCCTAATTTTTTTATACTTTAATGGGTGATGTTACTATTCATAAGGGTCATATTACTATTCATAAGGGTAACATTACTATTCATTTGGGTAAGTTACTATTCATAAGGGTAAGTAACTATTCACCAAAAATTAAGTTGATCATATCAGTCTCTAAATATCTTACTGAACCATGTATGTCCGTTTTTTGAAATTCAAATCACAGTAGTGGAAAAACTAATTTGAACGTCTAGGTTATAAATATCTCTTATAACAAAGTTTTTTTTTCACAAAGACTTAGTGTTTCATGCATAATAAGATATCTTAATGAATTGAAATTATTTAATAAGAAACATACCATAAAATCTTGGGGTGTTATATTCTTCCCTTTGGAAATTTCGCCCTCAAAATGTTTCATGTATATATCCCTCTAAAAAGATGTGGGTGGTTCCTCTTCATAACATCCCCAAGTTCCCACATTGCTTCCTCAATTTTATGGTTTCTCCAAATAACCTTTACCAGTCGAGTTCTCTGATTTATTAATACTTTCTCTCTAGTGTCAATAATCATGATAGGCTCTTCACAGTATGACAAATCAAGTTCAATTTCTATTTCTTCATAGGTGAGTACATGCGTTGGGTCTGGAATGTACTTCTTTAACAATGACATGTGGAACACATCATGAACTTTTGATGGACTTTGTGGAATTACTAAACAATAATCTACAGCTCCAATTCTTTTCAGAATTTCAAATGTTCTGATGTATTTGGGGCTCAATTTCCCTTTATTACCAAACCTTAAGACACCCTTCCTTAGAGATGCTTTTAGAAATACATTATCTCCCACTTTAAATTTTGAATTTTTTCTATAGTTTTCAGCATAACTCTTTTTCCTACTTTGGAATGCTTTAATATGGGCCTAGATTGTCTTTACCTTTATTATTGTCTCTTTAATAAGTTCTGGGCCTATAAGTTTCCTCTCACCAACTTTATCCCAACAAGTTGGAGTTCGACATCTCTTGCCATATAATGCTTCATATGGCACCATTTTAATACTATAATGGAAACTATTATTATAAGAAAACTCCACCAAAGGTAAGTACTGATCCCACATACCTTGAAAGTCAAGTGAGCATGATCTCAACATGTCTTCTAGTGTTTGAATAGTCCATTCAGGTTGTCCGTTGATTTGGGGGTGATAAATAGTACTCATATGAAGCTCATTATCCAAAGACTTATGAATACTTTTCTAGAATTTTGATGTAAATCGAGGATCTCAATCGAACACAATCGATAGAGGTTCACCATGAAGTTTTGAAACTTTATTAATATAGAGTCTTTACATGAACTCAAGTGGTAAATCTTTTCTTATAGCAAGTAAATTTACTGATTTTGTAAGACGATCAACAATTACCCATATTGCATCATTCCTTCTAGGTGTCCTCAGTAGTCTTGTGAAAAAGTCCATCATAACTTCATCCCACTTCCACATAGGAATAGGTAGAGGTTGCATGAATCCTCTAGGATATTGTCTCTCAACCTTCACTTGTTGACAAACTAGACACCTTGACACATAGTCAGTAATTTCTCACTTCATGTTATCCCAGAAAAAATGTTCCTTCAGATCTCTATACATCTTTGTGCTGCCAAGGTGTATATAGAAATTTGAGCTATGAGCATTATCTAATAGTTACCTTTTTAGCTTAGGTACCGATGGAATGCATAACCTCTCTCCAAATTTCATAACTCCATCCTCACACACGAATTCTTCCAATATTCCATCCTTAATGGCTTTAATTTTCTTTTGAAGTTTCTCATCATCAAATTTAGATCTTTTTATCTTCTCAAGTAAAGATATTTTAGAAATAATTTCAAAAAATAATGATGTTTCTTCTTCTTTAACAATTCCCATACCCATCTTTACTAGATCCATGAATATAGGATCTCTATCAATCCCCATTTGGGTTAAAAGTCCATGATATTTCTTACCTAATGCATCTACTACCATATTTGTCTTTCCTGTGTGGTACTGTATTGATCAATCATGATATTTTAGTAACTTGAGCATCTCCTTTTACTCATGATCAATTATTTCTGTGTAAAAATGTATTTCAAACTCATGTGATCCGTATATATCTCACATCTTTTACTTTAAATATAGTGTCCATATTTTCAAAGCAAATGTTATAGTTGGTAACTCAAGATCATGAGTTGGATAATTTTTTTCATGATTATTCAACTGCCTTGAGGCATAAGCAATAACTTTTTCATTTTGCATAAAGATACCACCCAGTCCATTATTTGATGCATCACTGTATATCACAAACCCATCATTTCCAGATGGAAGAGTCAAAATTAGAGCATTGACCAATCTTATTTTCAATTCTTAAAAAAATTTGTATATTTTTTTCCATATTAACTTAACCCCTTTATGTGTGAGCTTGGTTAGTGGGTTATCAAATCAGGAAAAATTCTATACGAAACAGCGATGGTAACCTACTAAGCTAATAAAATCATGTACCTAAGTTATGTTTGTTGGGGTAGGTCATTCTTAGATTGCCTTTTTCTTCATAGGATCAACCGATATTCCATTGTTAGAGACAATATAGACAAGAAAAGAAACTATTTGAAGCCAGAATTCACATTTACTAAACTTACCATATAACTTTTTTCTTCTAAGAGTCTTTAGAACAACTTGTAAGTGGTTATTATAGTCCTCATAGCTTTTGGAATATATCAATATATCATCAATAAATACCATAAAAATCATCAAGATATTCCTTGAAAACTCTATTAATTGGATCCATGAAAACAAAGGGTGTATTAGTCAATCCAAATGGCATTAATGTAAACTCATAATGCCCATACCTGGTTCGAAATTTTTTTCTTTATAATATTCTTCTTTCTCACATACAAATGATGATATCCAGATCGAAGTTCAATCTTAGAAAAATATTAATCTCCATTAAGTTGATCAAATATATCATCAATGCATGGAAGAGGATACTTGTTCTTTATTTTAATAGAATTTATTTCTCTATAATCAATGCATATCCTCATAGATCCATCTTTCTTATTGACAAAGAGAACAGGGGCTCCCCATGGAGAAATTCTAGGGAAAATAAATCCATTTTCACTTAATTACTCTAGTTTTTTCTTTAGATATATTAATTCCTTAGTGGCCACTCTATAGGGAGTCTTTGATATAGGTCTTACACCTAGAATTAAATCAATAGAGAACTTAACTTCCCTCTCTAGAGGATGTCCAGGTAAATCCTCTAGAAATTCATCTATGTATTCTTTCACAATAGGTACATATTCAATTTGAAGATTCATAGATGATGTTTTCTCTTCCTCCCTAAGAATTTCATTTAGAAGAGCTACTGAAGTTGGATCTGGATAAGATACATATGATGATGTTTCTTCTTTAAAGATAAGGTATTCTACATCATTCTCAAAAAATTTAACTTCCTTATTCTTGTAATATATTTTCACATCATAATTTGAAATCTAGTTTATACTGAGAATTATTTCAGATTCAATCATAGGTATGATCATAAGGTTAGAAACTAAAGTACATTTATGCAGTACAAAGATGACTGACTAACACATCTTTGTTGCAATGATACTTCCCTTAGGAGTTTTGACTGAAAACTCCTTTATTAAATAAAATTGGAAATGTATAATTTTCTTGGAAAACTGGGAAGACATAAAGTAATGTTATGATATATAATAAAATAAAACATTGTCTAAATTTGAGGAAACAATTAAAGTACCTACCACCACATCATTAGGAACTTCAACCTCCGTAGTCGTGATCACATATGATTGGACATCTCCCCTTGGCCTCTTCTATGGTAGATTCCCCTGACGATTAGGACATTAATTTTCATAGTTTCCCATATCTCTAAAATTATAGCATTGAAAGTCATTGACTTATTTATTCCCCTTTCATTCATTAGATCATTGACCCTTTTCTCCACACTTATAACAAAATACCATGCCTTTTAGTCATTTTCTATGATGATTTTTTCCACAGTTCTCACATAGTGGGAATTTTTTTGTTCCCTTATTCTTCTTTGAAGATTCACCTTTTCAATGGTTATCATAATACCTCTTCTTATCTTAATTTCCCTTTAAAAAATTCGATCTAGAAAATTCTTTCTCCATTTTGATGGCACTTAATACTATTTCATCATATGATGAAAATGTTTGAGAAGCCAGTGCCCTTAGAAGACTTGGCTTAATACCTTCAAATAAATGATCAATCTTATCTTACAAATCATGTATGTAATCTATAGAATACTTGGATATTCTTGTTAAATTATCCTCATACTTCGCAACACTCTCTTCTTCCCTTGGTTTTAAGATAAATAATTTTCTCTTCATTTAAGTCTATTTCTCATGAGGGAAATATTTGTTGAAGAATAATTCCTTAAAAGTTCTTTATTCCATATCCCCTATTTCATCTTCCTCTATGGTATTCTGGATCAAGGACCACCATTGATCATTATCACCCTTGAGACAATATACAGTTAGTACTACCTTTTCATTTTCATTGCATCTTAATGCCAGAAATATCTTTTCAAGGGACTTTATCCACTACTTAGCTACCACTGGATTAGTATTCCCACTAAAATATGGGGGCTTCTACCGCATGAAAAGATCCAATGTAGGTGTATTATGGTTATAAGTCACAACCTGAGTAAGTTTTCCTAATATGATCGTGATCTTTTCAACACCAACATTAATTGTGTTTAATTGCTCAGTAGGGTAATCCCAACATTGTCTGTGGGTATTTATTCTATTTCTTCCATTAGGTTTCATCACTAAATAATGGAATACACTAAATTAGGTTATAAATCATAGTACATAATTTATAACTAGAAAAACACTTAACATAAATTGAAAGTTTATGTATAGCTAATCTCATAATCATAAACATGATTTCTATTTACTTTTAAATCCTTCATAATAGTTTGTAAAGAAAATGTGAATTATCCTAAGTATATCCCTAAGAGTGTCAAACTAGGTGTGTAGTAAGGCATGTTTTCATGTACTAGGTTACCTCGAGTTAATCCCATAACACCATGTCGGAGTTTTTACTTCTATGTACATTTTTTCCAGAACCACGTCCACTTGTAGTATCTAGATAGGGATATATTACTAGGAATACCCACATATTATATACCTTACCAAAATTATAGGATGTTCTTGTATAATTATCCTCAATTTCTATCTTAGGGTTATGATACCTAATATAAGTTTTCTAAATCTAGTTCTCAAGGTTTCTACTAAACTTCCTTTGATACCAACTGTAACGCCCTTACCCTAGAAACCCAGAGCTGGTGCATTATTTTATTACATTGGCATGATTACAAGGAATAAAATCCTAAAGAACTGGTCAGTTTAGTAGTATTAAAGAAACTAGATATATATATATATATATGGAACCCATTTTACATTTGAAGAAGAAAATAACATATAATACATAACAAAAGATAATAATTGGTATCCTTGAAAATTCAATAAATGGTCCCTTCTTCATAACCTAGGGAAGGAAAATAAATGAAAGGGGTGAGCTCAAATTCTCAGTAAGGGTTACATATAAAGGAATCATGAATCAATCATAAGTGAATCATAATAAATTAGACATAAATAATATGTCATGGTGAATGATTGAAAACACATTCCATCAATAAATAGAGAATGAAAGTGCATCCATATATTTTTCCATAGTGAATGTAGAGACCCGAAACTTGACGTACATGGACATTACATTACTTTTGCGGAATACTTAGTACATAACAAAAACACACACACAAGGATCGTAATAGTTTAGTGTCTTTGGAAACTCGGAATATAATCTTCTAATCGTGGTGAAAGATCTTCAAAATCTCCCATAAAGATCTTCCTTTTTTTTTACCTAAAACCTTTCTTTATATCCTGGGGAAAAGAAAACATAAAAGGGTGAGCTCAAATGATCAGTAAGGATATACAAAAGAAATAAAAATCATATCATATCTTTTTGAAAATCATAACCTGCAAAAGAGATCATAATATCTTAACATGGAACAAATCATAGAAGTGAAAATGAGATCCCCATAATCATAACATAAAACTTGAAACTTTGTGGAATTCACACATAATCATAGAGAATCATTTCTTGTTAGTCAAGACTCATTGCCAAGACTATCTTAGTGGACAAAGTCCCTTTCTGAATCGAGTAACCCTCGTTTCAGTCCTGTTTCACTGAACCGGTATAACCTACCGTTCCAGCCCTGTCTATCTCATGAGATATGAAATCTTTACCCAATGCATTGGAGGGAGATATAGGTCCCACCCATCTTATAATGAATCCTTTCTTATGTGTGCCACATAATCATAAAACATACATCATCGCATAACACATGTAACAAAAATGGGATTCTTGAAACATCATGACATCATAAATCAATTCATATAAGATAAAGGAATTCATAAAAATAATTCCATCACAACATGAACAAATCAATTTAATAATAGGGATAAAAACAGAACCCTTTATTATCTTAGATGGAAAATAATTTTGATAAAACACTTGAACTCCATTCTTGAGGAAAATATTCTTTCTTCTTCAAAAACATTTTTCCTTTCATAACATGTCATACAACTTTAAAATAAAAGAAGTTGATTAAAAATAAAATTGAAAACTTGTAAAGGAAGCTTCTTGGAAACAATGTTTTAAAAATCCATTCATGCCGTATAAGTTAAAAAAACAAAAAAAGTACCTCGACAAAAGATTCCTTTCATATTCTTTACTAAAAACTAACCTAAGGGTAAAATTGGATTTAAACTATTGTAAGTGGATGGAAACAATATTACATATTGAGGGAACATGGATGTGGATGATAAAATACACCCCAGTAAATACCAAAGTATAAACAATCTCGGATAGAAATGAGATTGTGATATTTCCCCTTACCTTATGTCCGACTTGCTTTGTAAGTGTCCGAACCTCCTGTATAATGATTTAAATCATGTTATTGACTTATTCCAGAATCATATTCATTGTTATGATATCATATATGGTTCACTTATGACATTATATTACCCGTTCTTTTGTAAATTCCATGTTAAAGAAGCATTTTGGGTAAAATCGTTTCATTTATCGTAGGTGTTTTGACTTGTTGTTCTTGACATCATTATTACTTATATCATGATTTACTTACTTCCAGAATATAAAATATGATTTATATATCATATATATTCAGTATATATATATATATAATAGATAGATAAATAAAATGAAAAACACCGTTCATGGAGACGGTAGTCCGTACGTACGCATGAACGCTGTTTTACTTTCCTTATTGTCTTGAAATGGAAGTAAGTAGATGACATACATATATATATATACATAAATCCAGTATCTTTATAATGTCATATATTTCATTATTATTTCTTATATATACTTTATAATCATTCTTAAATAGTTAACATGGATAATGAATCTCATCGCGTCGTGGAGACGGTAGTCCGTACGTACGCACGAGCGATGATATCATTTCCATAAATATTGAACTGAATTGAAGTGGATTATACAATATATCAGAATCAATATGATGTTTTAATAACTATGTATAGTTATTATTTACACCATTATACCCATCCATGTAAGGTGGTGGTGGAAAATAGATTACACCACGGCGTGGAGACGGTATTCCGTACGTACGCACGCGCGGTGATTTCTTTTTCCGTAGGATGGATAGATAGTGAAATAGGGTTGTTTCATACTTATAATAACATATAAGTATATGAGTGATACTGATGTTATTACTTCATAATTAAACAACCTAAGAAGAAGAAGTGGAAGAAGAAATAAAGATGAAATAATTGGTAACGGTAATTACCTCTTCTTTGAAGCGCCTCTTTGAGACCTCCTCTTAGGGCACTAAAATTGGTCTTTGAGGAAGACCAGAACCTCTAGGATGTTTCTAGGGAAGTGGAGAAGAGATTTTGGCAGGGGTTGGCCGAGCTTGAGTGCTCAAATTGGTGTGATGAGGAGGGGGAGGAGGTGTCCTTTTATAAGGGAGGAGAGGGGCACCTTAGGAATACCTCAAAATATTATTTTATATTAATGTCAAAATCGGTTTATAATGGTTCCAAATGGTCTTATTTCGAAGCTAAAGTGGGGATGGGTCGAAATCCTATCAACCAATAGGATTTAGACAAGTTTAGGTTATTATTTTAACCTTATCAATTAGATTTAACTCTAAGTTAAATAATTTAACTTTTACCGTGTCTTTTTGTTTTCTTTCACTATATGGTTAATACACTTACTATAACATGCCAAACGAACCCCAAATTGTATATTATTAATAAATATATCCTTATCTAAGTCATTTGGCCGAACCTTAGATTTTTAGGAATAAAATAACAATTAATAATATAATATTTGATTTAAAAACTATTTTGTGTCAATTTTGACACTATTTGATATATGATTTTTTTGAAAGTCATAACAGAATTATATGTTCGAACCAAGTTGATTAAATCAACACTAATACATCATAGTAACCTAGAAAATTAGTTTAATTCATAAAAAGTCTTAAATTACATTCATTTGAGCATTTATAACATCAATTATGTTAATATTTCCTTAAAAGGGTAATTACTGCATCATCGTTGTGTCAAAAATAAATTAATTTATTTAAAGTCTAAAAATTATAAATAAAATATCATTATGTAGGAAATCTTTTTATATTTCTAATGAATATTTATAGTCTAATTTATCTTATGTATAAACCCATATTAAAAATGTTTTAGTAAATAAACTTTGATTTTAACTCTTTTAACTCTTCTTTGAATTAAATAATAATAAATGTCCTAATCTAATCCAAGTGGGCCTAAATGGTCATATTATATTCATAAGGTTGTTTTTGGCCGAATTACACTTATCCAATAGAATTAGGACATGTGTTAGGGTAATAGTAATATCATATTTACCCTTAGTTACCCTATTTACTATTAACCGTGGTAAAAAAAAGTAAAAAGTTACTATTCACCAAAAATTATTTTCATCTCATTGAACCACATTTTAGTCCTTGATATTAACCGTGTCTGTCGGATTTTCGAAATTCCATTCACAGAAGTGGTAAAATTAAGTTTTATGCAAAATTCAGTTTTTAACCTACCACTTAGTAGTTTCACTATTCATCAAAAATTGATGTTTTTCAGAACAATGCCAAAATTTCATTCTAAGCTATATTTCATATTCCGAATTCAAAAATGAAGTCTATTTTACCAAATTCATATCATAGAAGTTGCATTAATTAATTTTATAATTAAATCCCGCTGTTAAAACAAAGAGCGTGTTTTTAAGAAACAATATCTATCAAAAGATTGACACTTGTTTATGTCTAGTTTAAATGTGAAATTATATCCAATGACCAACATTGTATTAAATTGTAAAAATATATTCTAAATATACTTTAAAACCACTCAAATTAATAATTTATCAATATTAATTATTTCGATTGAAAAAGTTGTTTTTAACTAAAATTTAGTAATTTTCACTATTCATCAAAATATGAAAGTTATCCGAAAATCACCAAAATTTCACCTTAGGCTAAATTTGATACTCCGAATCCAAAAATAAAGTCCATTTTGAGAGCTAAAATTTCTAAAATTTTAAAAGGTGGTTATTACTATTCATAACTGCTAGTTATAAAAATATTTTAATAGCATATCGTTGTTTAGTGAAACTCGGTATTGCGTACTACACACGCTATCAAGGAAGGTCGCGATTGCGTGTAATGCAAGGAAAGTCAAGGATGTGTGTTGTTCAAGCTCCTTTTGGAGTAGCGTACAACACAAGACATTAATAAAATTAAAAAGAATATTTTTTTCATAAAATCTCGGGCTGTTACAGTGAAAACCTCATGGAAAGTAATAATAAAATACTGAATAAAAAGAATGATTATTATTTGGTCATCGTGTATCTGAAACATGAACCATCATACCATCGAGACATTTTAAGTCTCTGGGTAGAAACCCATCTGATTATGTTTTGGAAACAAACTCGAAGGTTATGTCGCCAATTGTTTTGTCTCATGAGACCTGTTGATGCATTGAGGGGATATAGTGAGCCCAAAACATCACTAAAAGTCCAAATAATTCTTATAAAAAATATTTAATTCTATAAAAATATTCCTTATCAATTTCTTTATTGATTAGAGGATACATATTCAACAATATTTCCACAGTTAAAACAACATTCAAAATAAACACCATATATAAAAGGGTATACGGATAAGATAATAATCATATCCATTATAAAAGAATAAGGATATTTAATAGGAATTTAATTTCAAATGAAAAATGATCTCAAAGGATCAGTATATACACCACATAAAAATGATTAGGTGCACAATACCAAGTAAGTCTCAATGAAATGGAAATTGAGATGAAGTCCCATACCACATTGTAATCAATCGAATCGCATGACCAAAAATTAATAATCATAAAATGAATCTTTGAATTCTATGAATATATATAGAATCATGATATTATATATAAAATGGAATCATACATACACCACATACAAGAAATAAGTGTCGACTAATAGAAATCTCACAGAAATAAAAGTGAGATGAGAAACCCCTAACCTTATGCCCGAATGTGTTCTTCAATTGATATTAATGTGCTGAATAATAAGATTAAATACATTAATTAATTAATTAATTACCTTATCTACATTTATTTTATTTATTATAATTTTATTAAGTTCATTTATATCCTTTTGGATGAGTTATAAGATACAAATTTATCGCTCGAGAGTGTTTGTTTCCTTGGCTTTCACGAACGGCATACTTGTGTATGAGTTTTGAAGTTCATGTGGAATGGATATGATTCTCCATAATTGAATTTATATATTATTAATGAACATGAATAAGTTTAAATTTTTACTTATATCATTTGGTTACATGTTAATAGTATGAATCATTAGATAAGTCATTTAGTGATAATCTTTTAGATTATTACGGCAGTTATTGATCATAACGAACTCATTTTGTTTTATCATTTAGTATTATGTAAAAATGTTACTTAAAAAACATAAAAATGGTTATATTATAAATTTTAAAATCTATATCAACCATTAAAATGGTTTCATGAATATCTTTGAAGTATAGTTTTAAGAATGAAACTTCATCATCCACGAAGGTTGTAAATTGGAACCTCTCAGATGATAATTTTATTTATAAAATAAAAGAGGGAGAGTAATAAGATTGATAATGGTTATTAAATTAACATGATATAATTTTAGTATATGTATGATATTGGTTTTATCATGATCAATTAGATATAGTATTTTAGAAGAGAATAATAAAAGAAGATAAATTTAAATGAAATTAAATGAAAACGGAAGAAGATTTACCTCTTGAAATAACCTCCTTGAGAACCTCCTTAAGGGAAAGGGTTTTGGTCTTTTGGAAAGACCAAGAGCTCTTGGATTTGGTGAGGAAATAGGGAAGAGTATCTGGTTAGAAATTTGAGAAACTTCAAGGCTTAGAGGAGTGAAGAGAAGAGGGGGTGAGAAGTGGTTTTTATAGTGGAGGAGATGAGGGTTTTTCTATTATTTTAATCATTATTTTCTTATTTTGGCTCAAGACTATGAATAGTATTGATTCTTGTGACTAAAAAAAGTAATAAGTGCATTTGAGTTCAAACCAGAGACCATTTACATCATCCATGACTCAAGAATGATGTAGAAATTCATTTATCTAGCATATTTTTGTAAATTATAGAATTTCACTATTCACTAAAAATTCAAGTATTTCAAAAAAATCCCAAAAATTTACCCCAACCATTGTTTCAATGTGTAGAATTAAAAAATGGAATTAATTTTATGAAAATAATTTTCTAAATATGATAAATTTAATTTTTAATTAAAATCATTATTTTCTCAAAAAAATATAGATTTTAAGATTATAACTGATTTTATAACACCATGAAAATTTATCTAAGGTCTCATTAAATTATCCTAAAATCATAGGAAAAAATATTGATTTAGGAATATATTTTATAAAAATTAATTTTCTTTTAAATAAATTTATTATTTATAAAATTGTAATTAAATATTTATTGGTCATAAAAATACCAATACTTAATTATTAATTTTTAAAATATTCACTTTCATTTATAAGGTGCCTAAATTTTATTTATACTTTCATGGATGAGTTTACTATTCATAAGGGTCAAATTACTATTCATAGGGGTAACATTACTATTCATTAGGGTAGGTTACTATTCATAAGGGTAAGTTACTATTCACTAAAAAATAAGTTGATCATATCGGTCTCTAAATAACTCACTGAATGCAATCGTGTATGCCCATTTTTCGAAATTCAAAATCATAGAAGTGTAAAATTTAAGTTTAACAACTAGGTTATAATTATTTCCTATAACAAAGTTTTGTTTCATAGAGACTCAGTGTTTCATGCATAATAAGCTATCTTAATGAATTGAAATTATTTAAGAATAAATATACCATAAAATCTTGGGGTGTTATAGTTATCCCCAAACTAGGCCACCTATGGGGTTTTCCTTTGTATCTTCCTTAATTTATACCACCATGTTGGGTGAGTGAGTGTTCACTTTATTATAGGGATCCCTTCTAATTAATGATAATTGAATTATGATGTTAGGAGTTATTTGATGTCTCCTTTTCCATGTGATAACATGATGTGATTTGATTAAATTGTTTAAATAGACATTTTTATATGAGTTAGATGAACTCATGGAATATGATTAAATTTGAAATGGTGAATGATTTGATTGATGAATTGAAATGGCAGTGGATTCCTTGGATAAGCTCCTTGGATCCTGATTCCATGGATACCAAGGAGGTTTCTTCCATGGATCTTGTTTATAGTAGTGGATGCCTTAGACTTGTTTCCTCCTTGGATCCTGATTCCTTAGGATACCAAGGGCCTTCCTACCCCTTGGATCTATATTGCTTAGACTCACATTGGACATGGTCTATTTACATGCTTCAAATACTCCAACCAGTTCATTGATGTGTTTCCATTGAGATGCTCCTGATACTCGATGTGAATTCATTGGTATTCTATACCTTGGATCCTGCCCTTTGTGGTCTGACACTTTTGATTTCATGACATGGCTATTGTGGATGTTTACTTTTGATTATATGACATGGTATTTATGGGAATATTACAGTAGATTATACAGCATGGTCATGGTAGTTGTTTATACTAGATTACACATTAAGTCTATTGTGGATATTTTTTCTATGTTTACACATAGTCTTGGTGTGGGTGTATGATATCAGTTATTAGGATGGGAAATTATCACACTTGATTATTTATTCTTTTACCACTTCACTTGTTTATGGGATCTGAACTATTGTTTATTGGGAGCCTTGGTAGGCCAGATGGTATCATGTGACTTGCATCACTTTAATTTCAATACTTTTATACCTGTGATATATTACACACTACTTTTGGTTATATCACACGGACTGGTTTTGTTATAGACACCATTGGTGGTGGACTGTTGAGTGCTATATCACACCATATTTGGTCTGTCATTGGGTACCTGGAAAGAGTTCATGGATGTAGGTAGAGACCAGGGAAAGTGCCCACTATACAATGCTTGACTTGTTTGCTGCTTAGGCATAGGGGATCATAGGGTCGGGATATGCTTGTGATGCTAGTCTAAGATAGTTCCTTTTTGGTATTTTTGGTATTTTAATACATTTATTGTATTGGATTCTTTTATACCTATTTTCCTGCTTTGTAGAGATATGACATGACATGTCATTTTGTATATGAGATAGCCTTTGGATTTTTTTACTTATTTTAGTCTTCTCGATGATTTATCTTCTGTTATTTATTTATCTTCCTTTTCTATTGACTGGTGTCATTATTACCATTTTGGTACACTCTAACATGAGGGCATAGTCTCCCCACATACACACCTTAGTCCCTCGCTGCTAGTTGGCAGCCTCTGGCATACGGGGAGATATTCTTGAGGCAATGTGACCCACCGGCTTAGGGCACCGTTTAGTGGAACCCAGGTTGGGACATTGAAAAGTGGTATCAAAGTGTTTTCTTTTTTTTTTTGTCTTACTATTTTGATACAATAAACATGGATTAGGAAGGGATTGGAATTTGGTAATGAGTTGTTCCTAAGAGTAGCTAACCCGCATGCAGGAAAAATCCAAATTACTTGGAATGAAACATGTTTTTCTTGATTTTTCCTATTATAGTTGATTTGATTCAACTTTTAGGTGATGCACTTGAATTTTGATGTTATTATTTCTATTATTGAGGATTTTATTTTCATAATGGTCTGATTAGATGAGATATTTCCATCTCATGCATCATTTTAGGCACCTGTCAGGATTTGTAGGCCATGAATTATGCTATGCCATATAGGATGCATTGCTTGACCGCATGACTATGTTGTGTGCCTTGTGTGATATACCAGTTGTGTGGTAAATGATTTTGGTAGGGAATTGAGAAACATGATTGGTACATAGAGTGTTTGTTGTAACCTAAATAGTTTTTTCTCATTAGGTTATAGTAGACACACTAAGAAGTCAACTATGGCATGTTGATTCATGGACCATTTGTCACATGAAATAGAATTTGTTATGTTTTGGATTAAGTGGACACCACACTTTGGTTTATAAGGTGTATAGGCCCTTATGGATCGGAAGTGGTGACCCATTTGGTTTAACTATTTAAAGGAAATTGTGATTTAAATGTGAATTTGAAATGAAAATGGAATTAAGAAGAAGATAACTTGACCAAACCCAGCTTTTGGGTGGGCAGTAAGCGGTGTCTCTAGTGATGTTTATGACTATTTCTTTTTGCCTAGACCTAAATTTAGGATCAAGAAGAGGGGTGTGACCTATTTATATGAAGGTTTTGACCTGTCCTTCATTTTTATTAGTGATCTTTTGTTATAAATATTTTCTTAGGAGTGTGTTTGGAATTGTAGAGACATTTCACCATGATGACCTCCAATCATACGCCAAGATGGTGGAGACAACCATACTTCAAAGGTGGTGGGCCATAGGCTACTAGTGTATTCTCCTATAGTTCTAGCTGAGGCACTAGTAGTTTCACTGGATACAGGTGTTGAGTCATAGTTATGTGAGGGTTTATTATTCCATATAAAGAAGTTTTAGGGATCCCCATAGCCTACCTTGTCCATGGAAGAGATGATGTGTGTGTTCCATCAGTAGCATCTTCCCATATTTTCAAGGGATTGAGGTCCACAGTATACTAAGTTATAGCTTGAGACTACATTGTTTATTTTTAAGCACCTAGAGACACATCTTGTAAGGAGAGTAAATCTCACGACATATATGATTCGGGGAGCATCTAAGAGTTGGTGGGATGTTTTGAACTAGGTTAATATGCTCCAAGAGGTGATTTGGAGGTATTTTCAATCCAATTTTTATGATTATTTTTTTCTTGATACCCTGAGAGCTGAAAGGTCTAGTGATTTTATGTGTCTAAATTAGGTAACGATGATAGTTATAGAGTATTTGGAAATCTTTATAGAGCTAAAATGTGTTGTGCTGATAGACCTTATTGATGATCTATTAAAGGAAATACACTTCGAGGAAGGTCTCAAACATGTCATTTGATCTCAGGTTAGTGTTTTTAGGTTGATTAGTATTACAGAGATAGTTAATTAGGTACTTATTATAGAGAGAAACCTGAGGGAATTTGGGGGTGCAGAGCAGGTAAGTTTAGCCTCTCGAACAAATGGTTTAGCTTCTGGTGGTAGGAAGAACTATTTTGAGGCCTCTCATGGGTGATTAATAGGTAGGTTGTGAGTGATGGTAGTGTTTTTTTATATCACCAGTGTGGGAGATGATGACATATGAGGAATCAGTGTGATCAAAACCCAATCGAGTTCCAAGCTTATGGCGGGATGGGCCACGTACAACATTTTTACAGAACCTTCCCTTCAGTAGTTAGTGGAAGGGGATTGAATCTAACTATAGGTTTAGGAATAGGATTCACAAATTCGTGTTAGGATGGGAGCTAGAGTATTACTGGTCATTCAGGTTGAGGTGGTGGTCATGGTCAAGGCAGTCAGAAACCAGTTATACCTAGATAGCAGAGTGGGATTTCTATGGGTAGTGAGGTGGTTTCACAAGGCCATAGTTAAGGACAAATATATTTTGTACATATTACCTCTAAGGAGTAGAGCTCTGATCCATCTATGATGAGAGATATGATCTTATTATCCTCTTTGCTAGTATTTTATATTTTTTATACAAGTTATTCTCATAGCTTTATATCAGCATCTTTTGTTGAAATCCTTGGGCTTGTTGTTGAGTTTTCTAATGGAATTATTACCTTGGATACTCCGCTGGGAATCAGAATTGAGGGTGTACGCCAGTGTAGGGAGTTCCCTCTTGATATTGGTGGGTTTCACTTAATTTAGGATCTTTTTTTCCTCAATATTAAATGGTTTGACATCATACTTGGTATGTAAATGAAAGTTTCATATCAAGACCGTATTGATTGTTATCATCGAAAGGTTACTTTCACATCACTAGAGGATGGAGTTTTTATTCACAAGGATGAATGGGATTTCCATGTGAGCTGAGCTGGATCCAAGCATCATATACTAGGCGGGATGACATCCCATATTGATAGTTTATATTTGGATGATCAGGGATCATGTCAGACATATTTCCCTCCATCGGTTGATCGTTTTAGGTATATTTTCTCAGATGAATTTTTTGGTTTACCTCCTAAAAGAGAGGTGGAGTTCTCTATTAATCTAGTTCTAAGAGATGCACTGATATCCATTCATCTTTATAGGAGGACTATTATGGAGTTTCAAGAGCTCAAGAGGTAGCTAAAGTACTTGGAAGCAAGGGGGTTTATACAACCCAATACTTCTCCCAGAGGGGTCACCAGTCCTTTTTTTGAAAAAGGTGAATAGTACACTTAGGATACCTATGGATTATCAAAAATTGAACTAGATGATGCTTAAGAACCGGTATCCTCTACCATGGATAGATGACCTTTTTTATTATCTCCAAGGAGATTAGGTTTTCTCGAAGACTGATTTGAGGTTGATATGTCACCAAGTACATGTTTGACCTACATACATACCTCATAAAAATTTTTGTAGCAGGTATGTCCTGTATGAGTATATGGTTATGTTATTTGGTCTCACAAATGTGCCAGCAGTATTCATGGAATTGACAAACTATTTTCATCTTTATTTGGATTTGTTTGTGGTGGTATTCATGAATGATATCTTGGTGTATTCTCAAAATCGACATGACCATGAAAAACATATTGAGAATGTTTTGGATACACTAATAAAGCATTAATTATATGTTAAGATCAAAAATTTCCACTTCTAGATGGATAAGATTCACTACCTAGGTCATATTATCTTAGAGAAAGAAGTATCAGTTGACCTAGAGAAGGTTTGAGCTGTAGTTTCCTAGGAGTATCCCAAGAACATCTTTTACATACAGGGTTTCTTGGGGATAGCTAGATATTAAAATTGTTTCATACAAGAATTATCATGCTTAGAAGCACATCTTACAGTCTTGACTAAGAAGGGTGAAAACTTTTGTATGGTCAGATACCTATGAGACAGCATTTCGGGAATTGGAAGGGAGATTGACATCAGTGTTGATCCTGATTCTTCCAAATCCTGGAAGGTATCATTCTAGGAGCTATTTTGATGCAGGATGAGTGAGTCATGGCATACAGGTCTCATAAGTTAAGGCCACACAAGAGGAATTACCCATTGCATGATATTGAGTTAACCATTTTGGTACATGTTTTGCGTTGTTGGAGGCACTATCTACTGGGAGAGAATTTTTTTTGTGTACACAAACCATAAAAGTCTCAAGTAGATATTTACATATCATGACTTGAATTTGAGATAGTGAAAGTGGGTTAAGTGCCTGCAGTTTTTTGACTTCGCCCTTGCCTATATTCTTGGAAAGGACAATGGAGCGGTCGATGCACTAAGAAAGAAGACTTATATATAGGTTGTTCATGGATCTAGTAGTGGGTGACATCTTATAGACTTATTTTCATAGATGAACTTGGAGGTTAAGGATGGTGATGGGAAGACTTTTCTCACATCCTTAGTTGTGAAATATACTCTTTTGGATAGAGTGAGGATGAGGCAGAGGGTCTGGTCCTATCAGAGAGGTAGTTATCAAATTTTTTTCACTAGTATTGGTGGTTGGGGATGAAACATGAAGTAGCTTGTTTTGTTATGAGGTGTTCCACCTGTCAGCAGGTGAAGGTGGAACATCAGTGACCAGTTGGGATTTTACAGCAGTTACCCATTCCTGAGTGGAAATGGGATGATGTTGCAATGGATTTCATGACCATTTTGTCAAGGTCACCTCGAGGTAGTGATGCTATATGGGTAGTTGTGGAAAGGATCATGAAGGTTGCTCATTTCCTACCGATCAGGGAGACCTTCTCAGTTGATGAGCTTGGGAGTTTGTATATTTGTGAGATAGTATGACTTCATGGGGTTCCTCAAATCATTGTATCGGATAGGGATGCTCGGTTTACATCTTTTTTTAAGATTTTGCAGAAGGTGTTGGGTACACAGGTGCTTCTGAGCACAACATGATGACCAATCAGAGTGCATGATTTAGGTTCTTGAGGACATGTTGAGAACATGTGCCCTGAATTTTGGGGGTTCTTGGGAGAGGTATATACCCCTAGTTGAGTTTTCCAACAATAATAATTATTAAAATACTATACATATGGAACCTATGATGCTTTGTATGGTAGGCCATGTTGATCTCCCTTTTGCAAGCTAGAGGTAGGTGAGGCAGCATTGATTGGACTGTGTCTCATGTAGGAGACTTCGGAGTAGGTCTAGTTGATTTTGAAATGGATGGTTACCGCATAGTCAAGACAAAAATATTAAACTGATTATTATTGATGACCCCTAGAGTTTGAGGTCAGGGATCGGGTCTTTTTATGTATCTCACCAAGGATGGGACACAGACAGATTAGAATATAGGGTAAGATTTCACTGCGATATGTCAGTTTGTTCGAAATTCTAGGGAGAGTCAGTTTGGTAACCTATCGGTTATAGTTACCTCATAGGTACTAATCAATGAATGACGTCTTCCATGTATCTTAGTTTCATCGTCATCACTCAGACCCCTCTCACACTCTGTATTCGGATGAGGTGGAGTTACAAGTAGATTCATCCTTTGAAGAGCATCCTGTTAATATCATTGATATGAGCATAAAGGTTCTCTGAGGCTAGTTAGTTCCTCTAGTATGGGTGTTATGGCATCACGACCGTTTACAGGATGATACTTGGCAGCGGGAAGCTGATGTATGCACTCAGTGGATGTAATTATTCTCAAGCAGTTCTTGAGCACCCTTGGAGGGGAAATTCAGGGATGAATTGCTTTAACGAGGGAAGATTGTAAGATCCAAAGTTTTTCTATGAGGTATAGATCTTTTTATTTTCAGTTTAACTCCTTCTTTTTGACCTAATGTGAGGGAATAATGAGATCATGGGAGTATGAGGGGTGTTTGAGGCTTGTTCGTAGATTGAAGCCTGAATTTTTGAGAAGGATATCTAGGATGAACGGTTAGGAGAAATCATACGACCCAAGATGCAAGATTTTAGAAACCATGTGAGAGCTGGATAGTGGGCTGAAGGGTGCCACACGATTTGAGGAAACCGTGTGGATAGGGGTGTATGTTAGTGCAGAAGAACATTCAGTTTTTAGCAGAGCGTGTAGCACAGTTTGCACATGGATTTCCAAACCATGCACATGAAACCATGTGGGGTCTCCCTTTACACAGAGAAGGGCGCACAATTGGTGCACGGTTTGGATAACCGTGCGGCCAAACCGTGCAACCTAGTTAAAAGAGGGGAAATTACCTTTTTTCTCTTAAAATATCTTATAACATAAATCTAATTTTTATTTCTCCTCCGATGGACAAACCTCACACTTGGGATCTCCATTTTAATCCAAAGTGTAGGTTTGGTTCCTGTTTCTTGATCCGAACTCAGATTCAATAATAGTCAGTCTCGTTGGATCTACATCAGTGAGTACTCTATTACAATTGTGTCGTTCTACATTTTCCTTGGTATCGGCTATGCTATTTTGGTGCAAGCTAACACTAAAAAAATATTGTTTTTAGAAGGGGTTTTTTCATTTAGATGGGGTTATAACCCCCTTTAAAGTCTTTAGTAGTGGTTATGGTGAACCACCGCTAAGGTGGTCGCAATGTGTGGTTAGCGGTAGTTTTCATAAACTGCTGGTATATCTGGATGCACATTAGAGGTGGTTGCATTAGAAGGGGTTTAAACCCCTTCTAATGTCACTATAAATGTACCAGAAATAAAAACTTTAAAAGGGGTTTAAACCCCTTATAAATAATGTATCAATTTAGGGGCGGTTTTAACCGCCCCTAAAGTTGCACCATTTTTTATTTTATTTTAAAATGTTACCCCCTCCCGCCTTCGATTCCCACCATGCCCTGCACCCTTCCCCCTTCAGTTCCCCCCTCCCCATCTGGTTCCCTCATGCCCCCTTTGGTTCACCTGTCTGGTTCCCTCCCTCATTCCCCTAGCTCCCTCCCCCTTCGGTTCCCCCGTTCGCACCCCCAGTTCCAACTCGGTCGGTCCTCCGCCCCTCACTTCCCCATCTGGTTCCCCCGATTCCTCATGCGCCCAAAACCCATCCCTCAATATAACCAAATTTTGTAAAATTATACTGGATGAAGGATTTGATCCTCTAACCAAACTATCCTGAGCGCCCGCAAGCCTTCCACCTGCAACCACAACGCCATTCCGGTTTATTATATTTAAGTACAATATGAATATATTTATATATATTTGATCATATATTTAATAAATATTATTTAGATAATATATTTAAATGCATTTAAATATATAACCTATATATAAATTTATATAAACTATATTTTAATATGTATATACACATATGTTTACATATTTATAAATATATTCATATAAATTATGTATATACTTAAATACATATTTATATATTATATGCATGTTTATTCATATAATATGTATAAATAATTATATTTTCATGCATAGATATATATCTATAAATACATTTATATTTGTGTGTGTATGTTTATGTATTTATATAATATTTATAGATATAATATAATTATAATATTTATTTCTTTAATTATTTTTATGTACTTGTGTGTGTGTACGATAATAATAATATTATTAATTATTATTATTGTTATTACATGTGGTTTTTAAACTATAAAAATTATATGTTGGTTTTATAAATACTATACATTTATTTTATGATTTATATCATACATATATTATATTAAATACATTTATATTATATATTTATGTAAATTATTTATATCCTTAAATACATATTTATATATTATATACATGTTTATTTAAATAATATATATATATTTATTTACTTAATATATTTATATAAGGTCTTTAAAAATGTATTTATATAATGTATTTCAATACATATATTTATTATTATTTACATTAATATAATTATTTATTTTTATAAATATTATAGTATTATATATAATTAATATATAATTATTATTATATGAAATAAAATTCATACAAATATTTATATTATATATAATTAATATTATATGAAATATGATTTATACAAATATTTATATAATGTTATAGGAAATAAAATTGTATATTATATATAATTAATATATATATTATATATAATAAATATCATATGTATTTCAATTTAAAAAAATATATACTTAATATTGTATGAAATACAATTTTATATTATATATAATTAATATTATATAAAATTAAATTTATACAAATATTTATATAATGTATTTCAATACATATATTTGTTATTATGTACATTAATATATATTTATTTTAATAAATATAATTGTATAATATTGTGTAAGTTAATATATATTTATTTGTATAAATTCTATTTCATATAATATTAATTATATATAATATAAAATCATAGACATATTGTTTAAAATTTTATTTGTTATTATAATATAAATTATAAAAACTACAAGCTTGTTTTTTTATATTATATATATTTTAAATAAATTATATTTATATATATATATAATATTTTTATGCTTTTATATTATAAATAATTAATATTATATGAAATACAATTTATATAAATAAATATATATTAATGTACATAATATTATATAATTATATTTATGTATACATATAAATAAAATTAAATAAAATCATATAAATATTTTATATAATATGTTCATATAATGTATTTATATACATCTATATATTGTGTTTTAATTATATATATATATATATATAATAATAATATTATGAAAGTTTCTTTTTAAAAAATAATGGGGGTTTGCAACCCCTTTAATCTCTTAAAATAGAGGGGGTTTTGAACCCCCTATAAATTAAATACATTAGAGGGGGTTTTGAACCCCCTATAATTTAAATACATTATAGGGGTTTTTGAACCCCCTATAATTTAAGAAATTATAGGGGGTTTGAACCCCCACTAATTTAAGACATTAGAGGGGGTTTTCGACCCCCTCTAATTTAAGATATTATAGGGGGTCTTGAACCCCCTCTAAAATCCAACTATATATTAAAAAATAATGTTAAAAAATTTAGAGGGGGTTCAAAACCCCCCTCTTATTAAGAAATTAAGGGGGTCCATAACCCCCTCTTAGTTCGATGATTAGCAAGGGTTGTATATAATCCCTCTCTAATTTTTATAAAAAACAAATTTAGAGGGGGTTCATAACCCCATTGAAATTTGACGATTAGAAGGGGTTGTGAAGAAACCCCTCTAATTATACAGAAAATAAATTTAGTGGGGGTTGTGAATAACCCCCTCTAAATAACCCCCTCCAATCTACTGTTTTTTTTTGTAGTGTAATATGCTCTATTTTCGAACTTCTCATCCATTATTTTTTTTTCTTCTGATCTGGACCGAATCAAAGCTCAATACTAGACGAGTGCTCTACTACATACCTACGATAGGTGTTCTATACCTTTTCCATGGGGTTTGGTGATTCATAAGCATTGTTTTTGTTATGCCGCACACTAGACTTTCTGGTGGTGTCCCTTTAATTAATTAAATGATTGAATTGAATGATTTAGAACCTGTTAGTTTTCTCTTTGAGTATCTTTGAGATTGTTGGGGGTTGTTATCCCCGACATAGGACACCCATGGGGTGTGCCTTTGTATATGCCTTAATTTATACCACCCCTCTGGGTGAGTGAGTGCTCTCTTTATTAGAGGGAGTCATTGTAATTAATGAGAATTAATTTGTGATGTTAGGAGAGAGTTGATGCCTCTTTTTTCATGTGATAACATGATGTTATTTGATTAAATTATTTAAATGGAAATTGTTATATGAGTTGTAAGAACTCATGGAATATGATTAAATGTGAAATGTTGAATGATTTTATTGATGAATTGAAATGGTAGTGGATGCCTTGGATGAGCTCCTTGGATCCTGATTCCATAGATGTCATGGACGTTTCTCTCATGGATCTTGTTTATGGTAGTGGATGCCTTGGACATGTTTCCTCCTTGGATATAGATTCCATAGGATGTCAAGGGTCTTTCTACCCCTTGGATCTAGCTGACTTGGACTCAAGACGGACATGTTCTGTTGACATGCTCCAAGGACTCCAACTAGGTCGTTACCGAGTTTCCATCGAGATGTTCATGGGACTCGATGCAAATTCTTTGGTCTTTTATACCTTGTATTCAGCCCTTCATGGTTTGACACTGTGGATTTCATAGAATGACTATTGTGGATGTTTAATTTTGATTACCAGACATGGTCATGATGGGAATATTACACTAGATTATACGGTGTGGTCGTGGTATTTGTTTTCCCTAGTATGATTATCTAATATCAGTTGTTAGACTGGACCGTTATCACACTTGCTTATTTATGATTTTATCATTAACCTTATTTATGGGAGCTTGAATATTGTTTGAAAGGATCCTTGGTAGGATTGACATTGTCACTTGCATCACTTTACTTTCTGTACTTTTATGCCTGTGATATATTTCACACTGATTTTGGTTATATCACACAAACTGGATTTGTTATAGACATTGTTGGCGGTGACCTAATGAGTGTTATCTTAAACACTATTCGGGCCGTCATTGGGTGTCTGGACAGATTTCATGGATGCAGTTAGGGACCAGGGAAAGCGTCCACTATACGATGCTTGAGTTGTTTGCTGCTTAGGAGCAGGGGAGCACAGGATTGGGCTATGCTCATGATGCTAGTCGATGATAGTCATTTTTTTCTTTTTGGTATTTTGATACATGTATGGTATTGGATGCTTGTATATCTATTTTCATGCTTTATAGAGACATGACATGACATATCATTTTGTATATGAGATAGCCTATGGAATTGTTTATGGGAGCTTGACTATTGTTTATAGGGATCCTTGGTAGGCTATACATTATCACTTGACTTGCATCACTTTACTTTCAATACTTTTATACCTATGATATATGAAGGTTTTGGGCGCAGCGGAAGCGTGGTTGGGCCGGCACCCAACTTTAATTTTTACCATGATCAATTATTATTCTGAGATCAATACAACGATGAATTTCAGTCTCCATAGAATAGAATTAAAGATTTAGATAAAGAAGGAAGAGGCCCGAAACCATTAGAGAGGATCTTGCAAATCATGCTTATAATTAATTTAATTAATTTCATAAAAAAATATGTGGATCTTCGGTATTTTCTTCATTGATGATGTTGATTTTCTGGAATGACCCTTCTGGATTATCTCGTTACGCTTGCGAGGATCCAAACTAGAATCCCTCTAATAGTGATCCATGCGTGCTCTGATGGCCTCTGATTGACACCTCTTGTTCTCCGGGTGCTAGTGCAGTGAAGCGAGTGTCTTGTGTCAGCCGTTATTGATGGATTGTTCTTTGGACTTGAAGAACATCTCTCATTCTTAAGAGGTGCGGGAAGAGGATTCGAGAGAGAAAATTATTAGATCAATAATTATCAATTCATCGAGTGTGCAGTTTGGTACATGGCACAATAAATGTACATGTCTATTTATTGACATGGGGATTCCGTTACAATATTTAATTGCATAACAGTAATTAAATACATTCATAAACTTAGAGAAAACCCATGATTTTAATAATAATACCACGTCATTATTTATGGTGAGCCAACTTTCGCAAAAATGGAATTATAAATAAAATTTTGCATCACAAAATAATAGCATCATTATTATTATTTTAATTGGTGCCAACTAGTTAAATAATTATTTACCATCTTGCAAATAATTATTTTACTACCAGACTGGCCTTGGTCCACTCAAACTTCACTTCTATTTATTAGACACCCGAATAAATAAATAAATAATTTATTCTGTTAAATAAATATTTTATTTACAAAGTAGTAAATAAATATTTATTAAATGTTCAATAAAATAAATAAATATATTTTACTCATAATCCTATGAATAAAAATTTATTTAATTTATCTAATCATTTTAACTTGAATAAAATTATTCCATGGTCTTGAGAATAATATTTATTTCATCAATTAAATTCAAATAGATTTTAACCAAGACCACCAAAAACACTTAGTGTGTGACCCTCTAGGATTATTTCTCGTTGGAATTGGGTGGGCTTGCCTAAAGTCCAAGAGTACTATCTAGAAATGGGTCGAGGCACCCAAGAGAAAGAACTTAAAGTCACAACAACAACATCCACATACGAATTCTCACTGTGTAATATAATCCCTTTGTCTCAATATCTCGTCAAGATAGTTTCACGATAGTGTCATCAACATTTATGCTTGATACATCTTTCTTTAACTACCTGAAATAAACTTGTTGTTACACCATGGCCATGGAATTTCGTGCGATGGTTTTATTTCAATCAAAGGCATAAGATATCAACTTCCATAAATGGAAGGGAAAAATCCTTCCTCGACTTATTCATTAATATCATGCCACTCGTGATGCACCCAACGTAACCTACTTCTCACAAACTGTCTGCGTAACAGTTTTCATCAGTAAATCAAAGTGCACGATTCGTGACACGTATTAATGATAATATTAAAGTCTAAGGATTATTACACACGCTCGCAAGTAGGAATATCTAATGACACCAAAACATGTGGAATTCCTACTGGCGGGTCTGTTCTCATAATCTTCTGTCTTGGAGATTACCAAGTACGAACTTCATGAGAGGAAGTCTCATATGTTCACAAGTACTCACACCTGACAGTATGTATACTATGTGTCCCATTATAGTATGTCATCCAACCACATAACTATATTTAATAATATTTTCATAGAACTTCAAGGTTCTCATCATAGCGGGGAACTATTATGACCTTGTTAATGTGACAAATACTTCGGGACATTATTACACTATAGTCATGTAGAACAATGAACAATATGTAATAAGATGTTTAATATTAAATATTTATGTAATCAGAGTACAACCAGTTGGTTCAAGGATACCAACTCTTACAAACTCCCACTTAGACTAGAGCCAACTACCTACGACTTTCAGTCTGCTAGACCTTACATGATGATCATGTTTCTAATGAGTCAAGGATTTAATCAAGGGGTTAGACACATTGTCTTTCATGGAAATACTACTCACTGTAACTTCACCTCTTTGAGAAAAATCCATCAAGAGATGATACTTCTGAAGTATGTTCTTCATCTGCTGATTTGACCTTGGATCTTTTGCGAGATCCACCGCTGTAGTATTATCACAGTACAGTGTGATGGGATCTTTAATGTTAGGTATCACATCCATATCCTGAATTAATATTCACATACAAACTACTTCTTTAGCTACCTCAGAAGCTATGATATACTTGGACTCCACTGTAGAATCTACGACCACACTCTTTTTTGATCTCTTCCATCTCACTGTACCTCCATTCAAAGTGAATATGTATCTTGTTTGAAACTTCATGTCATCTTGATCGGTCTGGAAACTATCATCTGCATATCCTATGATGACTAGTTCCTTATCGCCTCCATAAACCAGGAACATATCCTTAGTACGCCTCAGATACTTTAGGATAGTCTTGAATTCCATCCAATGGCAGTCACCTGGGTCAGCTTGATATTTTCATACCGCACTCAATGCGTAGGTGACATTTAGCCTAGTACATAGCATGGAATACATGACTGAACCAATCTCTAATGCTTATGGATTCCTTTCCATTATCTTTATTTCCTCATGTTTCTGAGGACATGATTTCTTGGAAAGATGAATTCCATGTGATGCTGGCAACAATCCCCTCTTGGATTATTCCATACTAAATCTCTTCAGTATCTTATCAATGTATGTACTTTGACTTAGGTCCAGTAATCTCTTGGATCTATCATGATGGATCTTGATCCCAAGAATATATGTTACCTCACCCAAGTCCTTCATGGAGAATTATTGATTCAACCATGCCTTAATAGACTATAAGACTATTATCATGTTTCCAATAAGTAATATGTCATCAACATATACTATTAAGAAAAAAATTGCACTCCCGCTAAATTGTTTGTAGACACAACGGTCAAATTCATTCTTGATAAAACCAAATTTCGTTATGGAATCATCAAAATGAATGTTCTATGACCTGGATGTTTTCTTTAATCCATAAATGGATTTCTATAACTTACATAACTTATTTAAATCCTTTGGATTCATAAACCCTTCAGTTTGTGTCATGTACACATCTTTCTAAAGGTTTTTTTTAAGGAAGTTTGTTTTGACATCCATTTTCCAAATCTCATAGTCATGGTAAGAGGAAATTTCTAATAGAGTTCTGATGGATTTCAACATTGCAACTGATGAAAAGGTTTCGTCATAGTCAATGCCTTGATGTTGCTTGAACCCTTTTGCAACCAATCGTGCCTTATAGGTACTGACTTGTCCTTCCATGTCTAGTTTCTTCTTGAATACTCATTTTCAACCAACATACTTTACATAAACTGGAAGATATACCAAAATCTAGAATTGTTTTTGGTACATGGAATCCATTTCAAAATTCATGGCTTCTTGCCACTTGGCAACATTTGTGTCACTTAATACTTCCTTATAGGTTAGAGGATCATTATTATCAACTAATAATGAGTCACCATCCTCATTAACTAGAAAATTATATTGTTCCAGTTCTCTAACCTCTCTTGTACTCCTATACAGTTCTTGTGTTTTTGGAATAGTTATTTCTTCCATAGGGATTTGTGGAATCTCTTCCTATATTGACTTTTGTGTACCTTGAGCCTCGACTTCATCGAAGTCTATCTCACTCCCACTATCTATTTTGATGATGTTCTACCTCTCAAGAAATATGGTGTGTCTTTCCACTATAACCTTTTTGTATGAGGGGTTGTATAGGTAATATCCCCTTGTTTCCTTGGGGTATCCTATAAAGGTACATTTTGTGCCTTGGGGAGAAAGTTTGTTACCTGAAGAGGCCTTAACAAATGAATCACTTCCCCACACATGTAAATTTGATAACATGGATTTCTTTCCACTCCAAAACTCATATGGAATACCATTTATCGATTTATTTGGTACTTGGTTTAGTATGTGAACTGTTGTTTGTAACGCATATCCCCAAAAGGATAATGGAAGACTCGCATGACTCATCATTGATATCACCATGTCCAACAAGGTGAGGTTCCTCCTTTCGCTCACACCATTCCACTGGGGCATGTAAGGAGGAGTGAGTTGGGATATGATCCCAAACTCCCATAAGTAATCAATGAAGTCTTGATTAAGATATTATCCACCTTGGTCTGAGCAGAGTTTCGTAATATTCTTACCAAGCTGGTTCTCAACTTCATTCTTGTATTCTTTGAACTTATCAAAAGAATCTGACTTATACCTCATTAAGTAGATATATCCATATCTACTAAAATCATCTATAAAGGTTATGAAGTATGAGTACCCTCCCCTTACTTCAACTATAAATGGTCCACACACATCGGTATGAACCAATTCAATAATCTCTTTAACCCTTTCACCTTTCCCACTAAATGGGGCTTTGCTCATTTTTCCTTGTAGACATGCATGAAATATGCCAAGTGGTTTTAGTTTGAAAGAATCTAAATATCCATATTGATGTAACTTTGTCAAGAATTTCTCATTTACATGACCTAGACGGTGATGCCAAACTTGGTTGTGGTATGAGTCATGTGAAGTGTCTTTGTTATCGATTTCCATTACTTGGTTTGTGTAATCCAACACGTAAAGACCATTGTATAAATGTGACCTATCAAAAAAAATGTTATCTTTTTAAAAGAAGAAAAATTCATTTCCAAAATTTAAAACAAATCCATATATATCTAATATGGATACAAAAATAGTTTTTTTAGTAATAGATGGCACATAACAACAACCCTTTAACACCAAGGTCATCTGAGTTGGCAACGTGAGGTGGTAGTCCCTGACAGCTACAGCAGCAAGTCTAGCCCTATTTACTGCTCATAGATCTAACTCCCCTTAATCAATCTTCCCGAATCTACTTTGTTCATGTATTTGGATACAAATGTGAGCACCACAAGTTATATCTAATACCCAATTTTTTGAAACAGATAGATTTCATTCGATAACAAATGCACCTGAAGCTTCCCCTTTCTTCTTAGGCTGGGTGCAATTTTTCTTCCAGTGGACCTTCTTGCCACATGTGAAACAAATAGCCTCATGTTCCCTTGCCTCCCCTTTGATATTCTTTTTCTTGGAAGGGTGTGAAGAATATTTGGTCTTAAATATCTTTGTCTTCTCTTTCCTCTTATTCACCATAAGGACAGAAGGCTTGTCACGCTTCATATCTTTTTTCACTTAGAGAATGAGGATAAGAATATCAAATAGAGATTTCTCAATGTTGTTCATATTAAAATTAACAACAAAGCTAGTGAATATCTATGGGAGTGATGCGAGAATGAGATCGGTGCCCAGTTTTTTGGGGAGTTTAAACCCTAGAACCTCCAGTCACTCTATGTAGCCAATGATCCTGACTACATGAGGCCCAGCTGGGGCACTCTTTCCAAGATTACTCTGAAATAGTGCCTTGGAGATCTCAAACCTTTCCTGTCTTTCTCTCTTCTGGTAAAGACCACAGAGGTGCTTGAGCATGCTATAAGAATCCATGTTTTTGTGATACTTCATGAGCTCACTAGACATTGATGATAGTATCAAACATTGAACATTGATCGTGTCGTTCATATGTTTCTCATAGACTAGGAAATCCTCATCACTCGCCTCTTTGGCAGGCAGGTCAGGTAATGATGACTCCAACACGTAAGACTTCTGTTCATGGCATAGGATAACCCGAAGGCATCTAAACCATTCTTGGAAGTTACTACCGATGAAGATGTTTTCTTTATCCAGAATTGATCACAGGGATATTGTGGTTGACGAGCTTGTTATTTTTATTCTACAATTAAAAGATCATATCATTAGTACTTTCTTGATTACATTTTATGAGAAATAATAAATTAATTTAATTAAGACTCCCACTATTTTATCAATTCCTAATGGTCCTCACCATTGAACTCGAAATGTACAATTGATATGACATTCTAGTGGCAAGGATCCATATTCCCATTCTCATAACCCCAATAAGGGTTTGTCAAGATATTTTAAGGTATTTAGGTAGACAAGTCTTTTCAAACTACAGGCTTGCAACTCCTTGCTCTGTTGAGTGGACTCCCCAATCCTAAAATCCTGACTTTGGATTTCCTCAACTCTTGCCTCCAATATTACACCAAGTCTAGAAAGGGATACTCCTCTTGATGTAATATGGTTAAGTCAACCCAAAACCTTTCATAAGGTATTTCTATATAAAATTAAGTGTCCCAACAAGGGTTGGTCAAACACATAGTTTTATTGAGTTTTTCCCTTAATTAAGTAATGGAAGGCTTGGTCTGATTAATATTTTATTTGAGGGATGTTATCTCTTATGCATGAATTTCTTATTATCCTTGTCACATGCTTGTTAATATTAAGTGTAACTTACTTAATTGATTAACCATGTCTTGATAATATTTACACATAAGCCTGGTTTATTTTAGTTCCATCTTGCATGCTTGTTTAATTCATTAATTATGTGATCGCGACAACACATCCATAATGATAAAACATGAAACTGACAAAAATAAAATAAAGAAAAGGGAATGATCATGAGTTTTTTTTAATGGTTGGTTTATCTAGAAGTTTATAAACTAACACTGACCTAGGGGAGAAACACCTTGAACCTTTTGGGTTCGTATTTACAACTTTCCACCTGTCCACCTCTGTATCTCCTGGGATTGGTTTCGTCTCGTCTCCAGCTTGAACTGTCTCCACTAGCTTGGGAGTTCCATCCATTATATATGTTTTTAAACTTACAAATAGGTGAGGGGTAAAAAGGGGGTTTACATAAAAGAAACCATGGGCACATAGACCCTACATATTAATGAGGAGAGATGGTTTGTAGGCCAATAATTAATTTAATAAATTAATTAAAAGGAAACCAATCGCATAAAAAGGTCTTGGTCTAGCTCATGATCACCCACATACATGCAATGAGTTATGAATTTAATAAAACTATTATTCAATTCTTTAATATTTCTTGTTTAATATAAATCATGCTCGAATCGATTAATTATCATCTTTAATTAATCAACCTTTTTTCTATTAAACACTTTTTCTGAATTTCCTTGAAATTATAATCCATCATAATTTTAAACAAATAAATTCATTTAAAATTATCTTTGTACGTAACTTGTACCTTGGAGGAAACCCGGTGAATTCTTGTTCATAACTACCTAATGAGTAGGAATGAACATTATGCAGATGTTAAATTAAACACACACATATATATAACACCTATCACGTGTTGTGCCCCAGCCTTACGTATGCACCATGGTACATGTCTCAAGGGTTTGTATAATATAATAATAAATTTTAATAAATATGCATAATTTGGATGAGTACACGGTGTGTAGTTCCTACTACACAACGTGTACTATCATTCACCGTCTATCCGAAGTATGTGCCCGGGGATACGACGTGTATATGTAGTTTCGAAATCCTCAAAGTACATGGCATGTCCAGTGGGCCACATGTTGTGTAGTATCCGCGTTACACGGTCTCTAGTTGGGCAAGTCGTGTATGGGTTACACAGTCCAACCCTAACTCTAAGGGACTACATGCCATGTCCAATGGGCCACACATAGTGTAATCCGGAAATCGTGTGCCACCTATTCCTGGTCAACACACAGAGTCTTTAAGACTTATAGAAAATCCAATGACACGGCTTGGTTTGGCGGTCTGATCCCAATGCATGGAACCTTGATACACAGTGTGTGAATCCAACTACACACTGTGTATTTTGGTGTTGTAAGACTAGAAAACTTTGGCACATTCTGATGAAATCATCTGTTTTATTTTAATCAAAAATTAAAAGAAAATATCATTTCTATACGGTGAATGAGAAATGAAAGAGGAGGAACATATCTCGAGATTACAATTTACAGAATGATTAACTTGAATTGAAAAACTAAATTATTAAATCATAAGTCATCAACGAATTATTTAAATAATTATAAACTATGATGTAACTGCTCTGATACCACATAAAATTTCCAGGTGCAGCAGAAGTGCGGTTGGGCTGGCACCCAACTTTAATTTTTACCATGATCAATGATTATTTGAGAATCAATACGATGATGAATGCTAATATTTACAAAATAGAATCAAAGATTTAGATAAAGAATGAAGAGGCCTGAAACCTTTAGAGAGGATCTTTTACATCATGTTTATAATTAATTAAATTAATTTCATAAAGAAAAGAATGCATGGATATTCGGTATTTTCTTCATTGATGATGTTGATTTTCAGGAATGATTCTTCCAGATTATCTCGTTTCACCTGCAAGGATCCAAACTAGAATCCCTCTAGTGGTGATCCATACATGCTTTGATAGCCTCTGATCAACATTTCTCGTTCTTTGGTTGTTAGCGCGGCGAAGTGAGTGTCTTGTGTCGGTCGTTCTTGATCGCTTGTTCTTCGGCCTTGAAGAACGTCTCTTGTTCTTGAGAGGGGTGGGAAGAGGATTAGATAGAGAAATTGTTTAGCTCAACAATTCTCAATTCATCGGGCATGTAGTTCAGTACATGGAATAATAGATGTACATGTCTATTTATCGACATGGGGCTTCGGTTACAATATTTAATTGCTTAACAACAATTAAATACATTCACAAACTTAGAGAAAACTCATTCTTTTAATAATAATACCGCATCATTATTTATGGTGATCCAACTTGCACAAAACGGAATTATAAATAAAATTCTATATCACAAAATAATAGTAGTGTTATTATTATTTTAGTTTTTTCCAACTAGTTAAATAATTATATACTGTATTGAAAATAATTATTTTACTATCGGACCACCCTTGGTCCGCTCGAACTCCACTTCCATTTATTGAACACTCGAATAAATAAATAAATATTTTATTTAAAAACTAGTAAATAAATATTTATTAAATGTTCAATAAAATAAATAAATATATTTTACTCACAATCCAGTAAATAAATATTTATTTAATTTATGCGATTATTTTAACTTGAATAAAATTATTCCACGATCTTGAGAATAATATTTATTTCATAAATTAAATTTAAATATAATTTAACTGAGACCACTAAGAACACTTTGTGTATGACCCTCTAGGATTATTTCTCATTGGCATTAGGCGGGTTTACCTAAAGTCCAACAGTACTGTCTAGAAATGGGTCAAGGTACCCAAGAGAAACTTAAAGTTGCAACAAAGACATCCACATATGAACACTCACTATGTAATATAATCTATTTGTCTCAATATCTCATCAAGATAGTTTCACGATAGTGTCATCAACCTTTATTCTTGATACGTCATTCTTTGACTATCAGAAATAAACTCATCGTTACACCATAACCATGAAATTTTGCGTGACAGTTCTATTTCAATCAAAGGACCGAGATATCAACTTTCATAAATGGAAGGGAAAAATCCTTCCTTAACTTATCCATTAATAACATGCCACCCGTGATGCACCCAACGTACCCTACTTCCCACCAACTATTTGCATGATGGTTTTCATCAGTAAATCAAAGTGCGCGAGTCGTGACACGTATTAATAATAATCTTAAAGTCTAAGGATCATTACACATGCTCACAGATAGGAATATCCGATGACACCAAAACATGCAGAATTCCTACTGGTGGGTCTATTCTCAAAATATCCTGTCTCGAAGATTACAAGTGCAAACTTCATGAGAGGAAGTCTCATCTGCTTACGAGTACTCACAACTGACGGTCTGTATACTATGTGTCTCATTATAGTATTTCATCCAACCATAGAACTATATTTAAGAATATTGTTATATCAATTCAAGGTTCTCATCATAGCGGGGAACTACTATGACTTTATCAATGTGACAAATACTTCAGGACATTATTACACTATAGTTATGCAGAACAATGAACAATATGTAATAATATATTTAATATGAAATATTCATGTAATCAAAGTATAACCAGCTAGTTCTAAGACACCAACTCTTACAATATATTATACACTACTTTTGGTAATATCACATGGACTGAATTTGTTATAGACACTTTTGGTGGTGACCTACTGGGTGTTATATTTCACCTTGTTCGGGTCGTTGTTGGGTACTCGGACAGACTTCATGGATGCAGTTAGGGACTGGGGAAATCGTCCACTATATGATGCTTGATTTGTTTGTTGTTTAGAGTAGGGGAGCACATGATCGGGCTATTCTCACAATGAAAGTTAACGATAGTTCATTTTTTATCTTTTTAGTATTTTGATACATGTATTGTACTAGATGCTTCACTACAACATTAATAGCTTTTTGCGGCAGTTTTTTAGCCGTGGCTTACTAAACCACCTCTAAAACTTTTTTTCCAACCCTGACACTTCCCCCACAACCCCCTTCTTTCCCTAACCCACACAAGACCCCCCCCCCCCCCCCGGCGACCCCCGAAACCCTCACCGCCTCGACGCCTCGCCCATTTCATAGGTATTTTATTAAATTGATCTATCCAAATTAGTACTATACTCATTTCAAAGGGTTTTTTTGATCAGGATCTATGAAATTGCCAAAGTCCTTTAGGGGAAATAGTCTATCCATTTTACTAGATGAAAAAAATAGCAACATACAATGGATATAAATTTTTATGATGAACCTCATCATGTATAGTAGAAAGCTCCATAATCCTATTGATTAGAGGTTTGTTTGATAATTGCCTTTTCCGATTCTATGCACTGGAACTAGGAAGTGATATCGCCAAATTACTACAAAAAAAAATCTATTAACACACTTCACACAAAATAAAACCAAATAGAAAATAAATATTTATGAGGTTCGGATAATTCCATACATATACGGGAGAATACTAAAAACATTTTCATTGTAAAAGATGCAAGAAAATAAAAAACTCATCACTCACATCCAATCTATTATAAAGTATCAAAAAATTAATCTAGAAACTTACACTATTCAGCATAATCTTATATACAAACTCACATAGATCTGGTCCACCACCTCTCTTTATAGAGATATTCACTTGGTGAACTAGTTACACCACCATTCAAGATTCATGGTCATCCTCCCATTGACTAGAGAAACCTATAACACACTGTTCAAACAACCGATGAAACAACCAAAAACCAATACCCATGTAAGAATCCCATGCAAAGATAATATTTTATGATGAAATTCATCTAATGGACTATGTATGATAGACTCTAAATCCTCACCATAGGATTCCTCTATCTGATTATTTCTACCTGATAACCATCATCCGGTCATCTTTGTCTGATGATCCCAATTCAAAAAACTCTATCTGGTGAAACTCCATCTGATAATTTTTTTTATCTTCTCATTTTGGTGAAAATAAAAAAATCCAAAAACCTTCTACATGAAAATTAATTTCTGATTTTAATTTTTTTCAACCACCCACTTGAGATCATCCTCTATTCGATGCATGTAGTGTTCTTCTCTCTACTTGATCAGATGAGTCTAAATGAGGCATATTATTGCTTCATGATTTCTTTAACTATCAAATTTGTTAAAATATTACTAGGATTATTCATCCTAATAGTATTTTTTATCTCTAACACTTTATCCTCTAGAAAAATTCATATAAAGTGATATTTTGGGTCAATATGTTTCATTCTTTCATGAAACACCATATTATACGCAAGATGAATCACACTTTCACTATCATATGATAACATTCCTCTATCTGATTCCTTTTTGAGTTCCTTAAATATGAACATCAACCATATAAACTCTTTCCCTACTTTAATACTAGAAACATACTCAACTTTAGTTGTATATAAAGTAACAATAAACTTCAACTGAGACATCCAACTGACTGTTGTCCCACACTACAACATTAATAGCTTTTTGCGACGGTTTTTTAGCTGCGGTTTACTAAACCGCCGCTAAAATTTTTATTAATGATTTAGCAGTGGTTTTTTATAAACCACCACTAAAACTTTTTTTGTCAACCCCAACACTTCCCCCCACCCCCCACGACCCCCCTTATCTCCCCACGAGACCCCCCCCCCCCCCGGTGACCCCCGAAACCCTATCCCCTCACCACCTCACTACCTCACCCCCTTATTATTACCAATTTTATTCACCCATGAATAGATTATCTTGAATACACACCAATAATAATACATCAATTTGAGAAGAAAACAAAACAAAGAAGTAAATTTCTAAATTTGGAATCCTTTATTGAATTCATATGGAGTGGTTAATCATGACTAGTTGAAATAAAATACTCTATATATGATATTAATTTTATATTATAAAACAATAAAATATAACATATGTTCTGAATATAAAACCATATCACGTTAGTTTTCTCTTTCTTATATAGTATGTGTCTCTGTATAATTACATTTTTGTGACCTCTTATGAAACATAGTCAATTAACTTGGGGATTTTTATTGAATGGATATATTTTTCCACTCAAATAACATAGAAAATATAATCATCAAATCATTTGATGGTATTTTGGTAGGCATTTTATACAAACTGCATTAAATCACCAAAAAATGGCCTAGTGAGTATACTACCCAAAATGGATGTCTTATACTTATAAATACAAAATGTGCATGTCTATATTGAACCATGTATTTTGATGGATATTACTCTAGTTAATAAAATGGTTATGTTAACCTAAAATTTTCTTTAGAACCCCATTATAATATAAATTATCCTTACTAGTGATGGATCAATACATTTGGTTCTGGTTTCATTCTTACATAACTAATATAAGGTGTGTTTACAGATGTATAATTTTAATTGGGTGATTTTTCTAACATATGAAAAAATATTCTATATCTTTCTCCCTGTATCCATTCCTCTAGCTCCACCTTTGACACTTTCTCGTCATCCCAACATCTATTTCCCTTCCTCCATGATTCCTCCATCTGTATCTTTTATCACACATGCATATCTTTAAAAATATAATATGCCTCTATTTTCTCCACCTCATTCTTATTTCTTTTTATGTATCTATTCATCCATAAAATCTGTGATCTACATAGAAACCCTATAATATGTCACTTAGGCATGTTATTTAGGTTGGTTTGTGAGAAATTGGTATCAAAGGCATTCATGCCTCTTCTTTGAAATTGATATATAGTTTGGGATGTCTTGGCAGACATGAGATATTATTTTTTAGACTTAATAGGTATATTATGAGAAATTTCTTGGCCAGATATCATCTTAAAGTTCCTTAAGCTACCATGGGCTATTGGGAAAAAAGTGTATTTGAGGATTTTTTTATCTAATCCTATACTTTTTCCAAATCTTTAACATATTTATATATTTTTTCAACTAGTATATATGAATATCTTTCCCTATTTATTAATAGTTATGTGTTTTAATTTTTTATAATATTGTGTAGGCACATTATGATATATATGGATAAAAGCTGGATCACATTACCGAGGAACACACCTCAGTATGTTAAGGGTTTGGAGGAGTTTTTAGATTTTTCAATTTTCAATCAATCTGTTGAAGGGAGAATAAGATGTTCATGTCCTAAATGTAAATTTAGAAGATGGTTGAAGAGGGATGAATTTTATGAACATTTAATATTGAAGCAATTCCCTAGTCAATATTTATGTTGGATTTGGCACGGAGAATCGAACGTTACAAAAAGGTTGAGCACTGATGCCAATCCACATAATGAGATCCCAACTTCTTCGACAATGGGAAATGAAATGTAAAACCTTATAAATGATGCATTTGGCACTGCGAGACACCGCCATCAACATAAAAACATACCAGAACAACCAGATGAGGGTGCTACAAATATCAACATGACAAGTGATGTTTTTTAGACTTTAGGACAACCAGATGAAGATTATAACATATCAGTGGATCCTCCTCTTGATTATATGGAGACTAATGTAAGAGAAAACTTCACTAAGAAAAATACGTTTCATTATTTAGTTGAAGATGGAAATAAAGAGTTGTATAGTGTATGTTTGAAATATTCAAAACTTTCTTTTTTACTGAAGTTATACCATACCAAATGTCTATGTGGAATTACAAATAAGATAATGTCCATGATATTGGAATTGTTGCGTGATGCATTTCCTGAAGAAAACATCTCCAAGTCTTTTTATGATATGAAAAAAGTTGTTAACAAGCTTGGTTTGAATTATAAAAAAATACATGCATGTCCCAATAATTGTATGCTTTATTGGTGAGAGGATTCAAGTAGACAGGACTGAAAAAAAAATGTTCTTCTTCTAGATGGACATCAATGGGTGATGTTGGAAGTATAAATCAACATGCTGCCATGAAGAATAAGAAAAGGAACACACCTATAAAGGTTTTGTGTTACTTTCCATTAAAGCCTCGATTGCAAAGATTATTCATGTCATCGAAAACCGCCGAACACATGAAGTGGCATTCTGTAGATAATAACAATGATGGGTTAATGTGACATCCATGAGATTCACAACCGTGGAATACATTTGATTCATTACATCCAGATTTATCAGCTGACCCTAGGAATGTTCGATTGGGATTAGCTGCTGATGGATTCAACCCATTTGGGACTTTGAGTATCAGTTATAGTATTTTTCCAGTTGTTTCGATCCCTTACAATCTGCCTTTGTGGATGTGTATGCAATAAACATATTTTATCATTTTGATGGTTATTCCTAGAAAAAAATGCTTGGAAATGATATTGATGTATATTTGCAGCCTTTAATTGAATAATTACAGAAGTTGTGCAGCAACGGTGTTAAGACATTTGATGCTTCTTCTAAAACAATGTTCAAAATGCATGCTGCTTTAATGTGGACCATTAGTGACTTTCCTGGGCTTGGTAATTTATCTGGTTGGAACACTTACACGGGTTTGACTTTTCTTTTTTGTAACTTTGATTTTGATCCCAAACGTCTACCTCACAGTAGAAAATGGTGATTCTTGTTCCATTGAATATTTCTCGATGCATCTCATAGATTTCGGATGAACAAGTCAAAATTTAACAGTTTCACTGATCGTAGACCACATCCAAAGTTGTTAACTGGTTCTGAAATATTGACACAACTTGAAAAGGTTGAAACAGGATTTGGGAAGGTTTATCATTTGAATGATAGTGGGAAACGGGTTTGAAGTGCATCGTCAAGTGAAATCAGAACGCAACAATGGAAGAAAAAAAGTATATTCTTCAAACTTCTGTATTGGAAATTTAATTTTTTGTGGAATAATCTTGATGTGATGCATATTGAGAAGAATGTTTGTGAAAATTTGATCTTTACATTACTTAATGAGCATGGAAAGTCGAAGGATCATCTCAATGCTCGGAAAGACTTTCAAGTAATGAACATAAAATGTGATCTCTAGCCAGATGAGAATGAAAAGTATGCTCTGGAAATTTTTGCAATGAAAAATAGGGATAAAGATACATTATTTAGAATTTTAAAGCATGTGAAAGTATTTGATGGGTATTCAAGTAACATCTCAAGGTGCGTTGACTTAAATAATCATAGCTTACATAGATTGAAAAGTCATTATTCACATATTTTGTTACAGCAGTTACTAATATTGGCATTGTATACATTATTACCTAAAAAAGTTGCTACTGTTGTACTCCAATTCTGCACATTTTTTAGGCAACTATGTGAGAAATATCTACATCCATTTGAGCTTGATAACCCTCAAGAGAGGTTTTTATTGAAACTTTGTGAAATGGAGATGATCTTTTCTCCATAGTTTTTTACTATCATGATGCATTTAAATGTGCATTTGGTTAAGGAAGCTAAATTAAGAGGCCTCGTTCATTATCGATGGATGTATCTAATTGAGAGGCACTTTATTTATATGTTTTTCAGTTAAGTAAAAAAAATTGGCACTTAATTAAATGCATAATTATGTTTGTTTTTTTATTTCACAGATTTCTTGGGCATTTAAAATCATATGTGTGAAATAAAGATCAATCAAAAGGCTCTATTACTAAAGGCTATTTGGAAGAAGAGTGTATTATCTTTTGTTATAGATACTTGTATGATATTGAGACAATATTTAATCGAGTTGGATGTGTTGACGACACATCGACTCAATCTCAAATACATGGGAAATCAAAAATATTTCCTGCTATTGGCCGATCAGTTGGGAGGACCTCAAATGTTACACTGAAAAAAATGTAATTATTACAGGCACATAGATCTGTGTTGTTGAATAGTGAAATTACATGTTCATTTATTGAAGAGTTGAGGATAGAAACAAAGAGATGAATGAGAGTTCGAACAAGAAATGAGAAAGATATAACTAAAGATGTTAATAAAGATCTTGTAGAATGGTTTTCATGGCGTGTAAGTTCATAAATATTGCAATAAATACGAATATTAGGTTGAAAAAATATATTTTTTAATTATAATAAAGTATTTTTTTTTTTAGATCATGAATACTGATACTTGAGAAGAGTTGTTAGAGTATTTGAAGTTTATTGCTCGAGGTCCTCTAAAACAAGTTAGAAAGTTCAATGCTTACAACATGAATGGCTTTAGATTTCGTACAGTCGATTGAGAAGAGGGTTTAAAAACACAAAATAGTGATATATTTACATTTTATAAAGTGGGATACTATAGAAAGCTGACTGATGTTATTGAATTAAACTACCACGGGAATTTTTCAGTTGTTTTATTCAAATGAAATTGGGTTGATATTATCAGAGGTGTTAAAAGAGATTCTTTGCAATTTACTTCTGTGAACTTCTCTCACTTGATGGATGTTGGTGACCGTGAACCACATGATCCATATATCTTATCACCACAATCAAAAATGGTATATTATGTAAATGATGTTGTGGATGAATGGTGGAGTGTAGTTTCTCATGTAAAATAAAGAGATTTGTATGATATGAGTGATGAAGTGGAAGATTTGACCTTTGACATTGAATCTCATCAACAACAAGAATCAGAATTATTTTCCCACTATCATATTGAAAATATTAGTCTAGCAAGGATGAATGAAGTGGATGAAGTAATGGAGCAGGAAACTGACATGATTGAAGGAGAAAATGATTGTATGTACAGGTATGAATTCATTTAGCAGCCACTTATTTCATTTGTGTAATCATTCATTATCATTGTTATGTATATTTTGTTTGTTATTACTATGCATCTGTTATCTTTTTTAATTTTTTTTCTACATAAATTTTTTGAAATATATGTTCTAAACTTAATTTTATTTGATTAAATGACATGAATACCAAGGAGGAAGTGATATACTATTTCATCGACCACTATGATAGATATAGATCCATCTGTCTCCCTCCCTATGACATTTGAGCCACCATCTTCCTGCACCCCTACACCATATCCCCATGCACTATATCCCTTTGCACCATATCGCACACCCCCTATGAGCATCCCTTCAGTATCTCAGTCGCCGCCTCCTGCTTCAGGAGCCTCAGTAGTGGGGGAGTGGCGTGTCACTTCTAGTTCTTTATGGGGATACTGGAGGGTGACTGTTATAGGTACAAATTTTAATATGAATAAATTTATTGCACTTTTTTTATACTAACTGTTTGTTTATTAAATACGGAAACAATGCAACTGTGGAGAAAAATATAAAAATTTCAGATGTATGGAATCTGACAATAGAGAAGATATTTATCCCATTTGATTCATATGAGGTCCCTAAGGATGAAGTCGTAGGATTACTTGGCCAGATTTTAGGCCAGCTGGCCGCAGAGCCCATTTTCCTTCCTATTTCATATGATGATTGGAGACATATGCCTGCAAGTTTTAAAAATAAAGTTTTTGATTCCCAAATAAAGTTAATTTTAATACATTATGGTGTAATCTAATGTCATGTTATTAATATTTTCAAAATGAATTTCTGTGTATAGATGTTTTTCCACTTTACGGTTGTTGATGTGATAGCACGAAAGTGGACATTGAAAAATTTTGGAAAAAAATGGAAAGACTTTAAATGGAGATTGTGGGGTGATTTCAATGATACTTCATTGACCGCCCAATATATGTATGACAAGCTACCCGATGGGGTGCCCAAAGAGCAATGGAAATTTTTTGATGACAAACATCGTGATGAGAATCAGATGGTATTTAAATATATATTACTATAATAATATAATTTTAAATTTATACATGTATATGAAGAGTATATGACATTGAATACATTACTATTAAATTTCATTTTATTTATTTCAGGATCTTTCAAGAAATAATGCATCAAGTCGGGCTAAGCAGGTCATCCCTCACTCTACGGGGTCAAAGAGTTTTTCCAGAAGCTGATCTGCTCTGGTAATATTTTCATTGGTTTAAATATTTATCAGACAATATTTTTTTTTAATATATGAAATTGTTGATATATGTTTGTTTAATGCATTCACATAGTTTAGGGCATGAAGCATCTCGAACAGAAGTGTAGTTGAATGTTCACCAAAAATCTGATGGAAGTTTTGTTAATGAGCCTGCCAAAGAAGTTGGGGTATGAACTCATTTTTCATTATAATAACTTATTATTTATTGTTATTATGTTAATATATATTGAATCTAATATGGCTTATATTTTATTTATAGGTAAAAATTAAAGAACTATGGAATTCCAATCCTGTGCAGTCCTACCCAGTCTCCCAGAATGACCTAGTTGATAAAGTCCTTGGGAAGGAGCATCCTGGTAGAGTGCGCAGGATGGGTTTGGGACCCGTACCATCTGAGGTATTTGGTAGGCCACCAGAGATTGCAGCTGTATCTACTCCTGGTTGTAGTCAGTCCATACCCTAAGATACTCAGAGAGAGATTGTTTCTCTACGAAACATAGTTCACGACCAGGGGGCTCAGATATCCGCTTTATAGAAAGCGTTGATTGATTTATATCAAAAGACGACTGGATCTACCTCTGGTGGTATTGCATCAACTGTTAGTGAGTAGGTAAATCACAAAAATTAAAAATCATTTAGTTTGCAAAATTTTATTGGTTTTAAGTTTAAATATAAATATACAACAGTATTTAATTTTCAAAATAATGTTCTTTTAGGTGGTAGCAGGAGAGATGGAGGTGGATAGGGTGACGAGATTTATTCATCATTAGACCATGATTAGTTGTTTTGTTGATATGTTGGAGAAATATGGTAACAATCAGTTTGTATATGTATCATGTGTGGCACATAGTTTCCACCAAACATTTTCATGACCTAACATTTTCTTGATTTCTCATGTTTCCTTTTATGTATTTTATAGATTTCTGATGTTTCCTTTTATGTATTGATTTCTCTAGTGTGGTATTCACCATATATGTCGATTCTTTTTTGTCACACCCCGACCTATGATACTATTTTATTTTAATTATTTTTCTACCTTAAATAAATTTTTCTCGGTTTCGGGTGAGTCCAAGATGAATTGTTTCATTGAGTTGTGTTAAAAAGTGTGCTCTTTGGCGTCGACATCATCAGGCGCATGGGTGGAGTGTGAATTTGGAGCCACATGACCTCGCCCTGACAACTGTGCATCTCGATGTCTTCAAAAAATTGAAATAAAAAGTTTTTATTTTTAAAAACGCACACTAATCGTTGCGTCATTTATGGTTCCTATTGTGTTAATGATTTTATTAATATTTAGGTAATATGAATTCTTTTATTATTTTTTATTTTTATTATTATTCTTATTATTATTATTATTATTATTTTTGTGAAAATTATTAATTATTATTACCATTAAGAAGTTTAATTATTATTATGGATATTATTATTATCATTAATATTATTGTTATTATTATGAATATTATACTTATTATTATTATTATTGATATTTCATGTATCTATTATTTATTTATTTTATTTTATTTATTTATTTTGTCATTTGGTTCTATTTTTATTCTCTTTTTTTTACTTATTACATTTTTTTAGGGTTTCTGGAACCCCCCCCCCCCCCCACTCCCTTGCGGCTCTTCTGCTGCTCTCCCATTACCCGCGCGCCGCCACCCCCCTCTATCTGGCGCCCAACCACACCCGCCTTGTCCTCTCCCTGCTCACCAGTATCCTGCTTCGTCACCTATCCCCCGCCGCCCTATCCTGCTCCCTCGCACGATAGCCCACAGCCCCAGCCAGACCCACACACCCACTCCAAGTTCGCCCTCCTTGCTGCGCTCGAGCAGCCCACCGTCGACCTCCCTTCCTCTGTTCGTCGTCGGCCGTCCTCACCCCCTACATGCGGCCCTCCCCTTTGTAGTGAACCCGGACGATGCTTCCCCTTCTTTCCCTCCTCTTCTTTCCACAGCAACCTAGCAGCCCGACGACGCCTTAGCCTCCTACTACCCGTCAACATCGCACAGTAGTCCCATTGCTTCCCGTCGCAAGCCACCACCAACAATCTCCTCCCTGTTAAGCGGTGCCGCTTTTCATGGTCGAATATCCATCTGGAGCGCCCCGCTCTGGTGACCAGACCCTTGTTCCAGCCTCCTCTTCCTTGACAGCATCTCACCCCCCCTTCTGTGATCCAACTAGAGTCCGCCTTCCGGGTCCCCTCACCTCGGCTTCGGCATTCTCCCTGGCCACCTAGGCACCATCTCAGCCTCCTCATGCCCGACCTCCCCATCGAGAACCCTCCCGGATCCCTTTCTCTAGTCACACCTGTCGATCGGCCCTTTCTCAGTGTGTGGCAGCGCCACCCTCCCATACTCCCCATTCGGGCGCCCTCCTCCTCCATCTGACACGCACAAAACTAGTGCACCAACCTCCGACCGGCCTGCTTCCATCCATGAAGGCCTCCGGCCACATCCTTGGCTGACCCCTCCCCCGACCAGCACCTTTGTGCACCTATGACGGCCTTATCCAGTGGCACAACACCCTCAGTTGGTGCCCCCCTTGTGCGCTACTTCCTGCCCGACTCATCTCTAGTCCATCGCCCCTGTCGGCGTGATCCCCTGCCGGTGCACCGCTCTTTCCGGCGTGTTTTTCCTCTTCCTTCAGTATACCATCTTTCCTTTTTTTATTTTATATATATATATATATATCTATGTGTGTGTGTGTGTGTTTGTGTTTGTGTGTGTGTATTACCTTGGTTTGATTATGGATTTTATTAATTAAGTGTTGTTTTGGGTCAGTTTGACATTTTAGAACCCGCGCGAGGCATTTTTGAGTAAGCGTTGTCGTCGTGCCTTGGCTACGAGGTTGCATTGTCGTTGCACTTTGACCTCGAGGTAGGATTTTCCTTTTCATTTCCTCTTTAATACAAGATTCATCTATTTCATGCTTTCCTCGCCCTGTTTAATTTATAAATATTAAATTATAATTCTTGGTTTTATTTTTTAGCATGCAAAGGTTGGTTTGGACCTGTTAATAAATATTTTACTTAGGAAATAGTGATCATGGGTTTTGTGGAAGTGATTCAAGTAGTTTTATGTTTAAAAGAAGTGTGTGTTTATCTTTGAAAGTGGGTTTTGGTTTTATAAAAATATTGGCAACTTCTGAAGTAGTATTTTGGGGCTTCTTAAATGGTTTCAAACTAGTTTTGGTCTTAAAAAGAAGTTGGACTTTTTTTAAAGTGGTGATTGTGAAATGTGTTTAATGACTGTTTGGAACTTTATGGAAAAATGATGAAACTGTTTTGATGAAAACCCTCCTAGGATAACTCTCCTGCCTTGGTTGCGACTGATTTTTTGGGAGGCCCGCGCTTAGAGGCTCTCGGGTGCTCAAGTAGTTTAAAGGCAAGATTTTGTCCCATGGAGTGGCTCGGGGTGATTTCTATTGTGCATTATTATTATTATTATTATTATGTGTGTGTGTGTGTGTGTGTGATTGGATGCTCAGTTGGCATCGGTTGGCTCATCCCCCGTTTCTAAATACTTGAGACATGGGAATCTGGCATATTGAGAGAATATTCCGAGAATGAGTGTCGCACTGGTAGGTTATGGTATTGACCAGTGGCCCATAGTAGGTGGATATATTGGGTTTATTACTATGGGATTTTTCCCTCAGCCTTCCTGAGAAAGGATGACTGAGCATTTGAGCATTTTGATTTCATTGTGTGTGACATGTCAGAGGGGATGAGGTCTCATGTATTGGTGTCTTATAGTTTATTCTTGATCTCCTAGGTTCACCCATGTCTATTTGGCTTTTGTTGATTGTAGTAGTTATTATGATGCTTATATATATACCTATATTTCCCTTGCTATGTGATTTCTTTTGTGCATTTTTGTGCATTATTTTCCTTGGAAATTGATAAACTGGTTTTTATTAGGTTTTTAAAAATGGTTTTCAAATGAAAGTGTTTAATCCTCATTGTACAATTTGAAAAAAAATATAAACATCACTTTCCCTTTCTAAAATTCCATTTGACACAAATGAAATGAAACTAGATTTGAAAATTTTTAAGGGAAATGGTTCGTATTTTTCTTTTAAGTAAAATGTTTAGAAAAACATACTTTTATAAATTGTAGTTCAAACTTGAAATGATGTTTCTTTTATTTTAATGGTAGTGCATTGGGAATAGATATCGGGCTAGCCTATTGAGTTTTAATACTCACGCTGTAACACCCCGAGATTTTATGAAAAATATTATTTTTAATTTCATTAATGTCTTATGTTATACGCTACACCAAAAGGAGCTTTCACAACACACATATCTGACCTGGCTTTAATTACACGCAATCGCGACCTTCCACGATAGCGTGTGTTATACGCAACACCAAGTTTCGCTAAACAACGATATGCTATTAAGATATTATTAAAACTAGCCGTTATGAATAGTAATAACCACTTTTTGAAATTTTGTAAATTTTATTTTTCAAAATGGACTTCATTTATGGATTCGGAGTATCGAATTTAGCCTAAGGTGAAATTTTGGTACTTTTCAGATAACTTTCATATTCTGATGAATAGTGAAAATTACTAAATTTTAATTAAAAAAAACTTTTTTAATCGAAGTAATTAATAGTGATAAATTATTAATTTGAGTGGTTTTAAATTATATTTAGAATATATTTTTACAATTTAATACAATGTTGGTCATTGGATGTAATTTCACATTTAAACCAGTTATAAACAAGTGTCAGTCTTTTGATAGTTATTATCTCTTAAAAACGCGCTATTTGTTGTGACAACGGAAATTAATTATAAAATTAATTAATGAAACTTATATGTTGGGAATTTTGTAAAATAGAAATCATTTCTGAATTCAGAATATCAAATATAGCTTAGGGTGAAATTTTGGCATTTTTCTGAAAAACTTCAATTTTTGATGAATAGTGAAACCACTAAGTGGTAGGTTAAAAACTGAATTTTGCATAAAACTTAATTTTACCGCTTCTGTGAATGGAATTTCGAAAATCCGACAGACACGGTTGATATCAGTAAGTAAAATGTGGTTCAATGAGATAAAAATAATTTTTTGGTGAATAGTAACTTTTTTACTTTTTTTACCGCGGTTAATAGTAAATAGGGTAACTAAGGGTAAATATGATATTACTATTACCCTAACACATGTCCTAATTCTATTGGATAAGTGTAATTCGACCAAAAACAACCTTATGAATATAATATGACCATTTAGGTCCACTTGGATTAGATTATGACATTTAATATTATTTTATTTAATGAATAGTTAAAATAGTTAAAATCAAAGTTTAATAAGTAAATCATTTTTAATATGAGGTTATACATAAGATAAATTTGACTATAAATATTCATTAGAAAGATAAAAAGATTTCCTATATAATGATATTTTATTTGTAATTTTTAGACATTAAATAATTTAATTTATTTATGACACAATGATGATGCAGTAATTATCTTATTAATGAAATATTGACATAATTGATGTTATAAACACCAAAATAAATGTAATTTGAGACTTTTTATGAACTCCACTAATTTTATAGGTTACTATGATATATTAGTGTTGATTTAATCAACTTGGTTCGAACATATAATTCTGTTATGACTTTCACAAAAATCATATATCAAATAGTGTCAAAATTGACACAAAATAGTTTTTAAATCAAATATTATATTATTAATTGTTATTTTATTCCTAAAAATCTAAGGTTTGGCCAAATTACTTAGATAAGGATATATATATTAATAATAAACAATTTGGGGTTCGTTTGGCATGTTATAGTAAGTGTATTAACCATATAGTGTAAGAAAACAAAAAGACATGGTAAAAGTTAAATTATTTAACTTAGAGTTAAATCTAATTGATAAGGTTAAAATAATAACCTAAACTTGTCTAAATCCTATTGGTTGATAGGATTTCGATCCATCCCCACTTTAGCATCGAAATAAGACCCTTTGCAACCATTATAAATCGATTTTGACTTTAATATAAAATACTATTTTGAGATATTCCTAAGGTGCCCCTCTCCTCCCTTATAAAAGGACACCTCCTACCCCTCCTCCTCACACCAATTTGAGCACTCAAGCTCGGAAAACCCCTACCAAAATCCCTTCTCCACTTCCCTAGAATAATCCTAGAGGTCCTGGTCTTCTTCAAAGACCAATCTTAGTTCCCTAAGTGGAGGATTCAAAGAGGCGTTTCAAAGAAGAGGTAATATCCATTACCGATCTTTTCAATTTCTTTCTTCTTCAACTTCTTCTTCTTTAGTTGTTTCATGACAAAGTAATAACATAAGTATTACTCACATACTGATATGTTATTATAAATATGAAACAACCCTAATTCACCTTCTATCCATCCAACGGAAAAATGAAATCACCACGCGTGCGTACGTACGGAATACCGTCTCCACGTCGTGGTGTAATCTATCTTCCACCACCACCTTAATAGGATGGGTATAATGGTGTAATGAGTAACTATATATGATTATTATAAAGTGATATTGATACTGAAATAGTCTACATACACTTCAACACAATTCCATGACCATGGGAACGATATCATCGCTCGTGCGTACGTACGGACTACCGTCTCCACGACGCGATGAGATTCATTCTCAATGATTAACCATTCATGAATGATTATAAAGTATATATAATAAGTACTAATGAAATATATGACATAATAATGATACTGGATTTATGTAAATTTATATTTATCTCATCTACTTAATTCCATTCACTTCAATAAGGAAACGAAAATAGCGTTCATGCGTACGTACGGACTACCGTCTCCATGAATGGTGTATTTCATTCCATTTATCGATATTATATATATATATATATATATATATATATATATATATTATGAATATATATTATATATAAATCATGTTTTACATTCTAGATATAAGTAATCATGATCCAAGTAATCATATTAATAATTACAAGTTAAAAACACGAACGACAAATGAGACGATTTTACCCAAAACGCTACTTTAACATGAATTTACAAAAGAACAGGTAATATAAAGTCATAAGTGGACCATATATGATATAATAACAATGAATATGATTCTGGAATAAGTCAATAACATGATTTAAATCATTATACAGGAGGTTCGGACACTTACAAAGCAAGTCGGACCTAAGGTAAGGGATAAATTTTCAATCTCATTTTTATCCGAGATTGCTTATACGTAAGTATTTACTGGGGTTACGTTTATCATCCATGACCATGTTTTCTAAAAATGTTTTTATAAAATGTTTACCATTCTTCCATGAATGTTTAAAGTCATTTTTACCCTTTATTGAATTTTTACCACATTTTATGAATGGAATCTTTCCATTGGTTACCATATAAGGTACTTTTTTTACTTTTCCGACAAAAGTACGAGGAGAATGTTATTTTTAACTTATACGGCGTGAAAGAATTTTTAAGGTTTTCATAACACCTCATTTTCAAGAAGCTTCCTCTACAATATTTCATGATTATTTTCAACAAAACCCTTATCTTTTAAAATTGCATGAAGTTTTGTGAAAAGAAAATGATTTTAAAGAAGAAAGGATATTTTCCTCAAGAATTCAATTCAAGTGTTTTTTTCAAAACCATTTTCCATATAAGAAGACATTATTTGATGTGTATGTTTCAAGTAAAATGTCTTTATGATTTAAATGGTTTCCATTTTCTTATGAAGAAATGATATCCATTGTTTATGGATTATGATGGCATGATGTTTATGAAACCCATTTTATTTATTGGGTTATTATGAATGATGTATGTTTATTTTGTGGCACACATAAGAATGGTATCATTATGAGATGGGTGGGACCTATATCTCCCTCCAATGCATTGGGTAAAGATTTTATATCTCATGAGATAGACAGGGCTGTAACGGTAGGTTATACCGGTTCAGTGAAATAGGACTGGAACGAGGGTGACTCGGTTCAGAAAGGGACTTTGTCCACTAAGATAGTCTTGGTAAAGAGTCTTGACTAAAAAGAAATGATTCTATATGATTATGTGTGTATGCCACAAAGTTTCATGTTTTAAGTTATGATTATTGTGATTACATTTCACTGCCCTGATTTATCCCATGTTATGAAATTATGATCTCTTTTGCAGGTTAAGATTTCTAAAAGTTATGTGCTTGTGTATATGATGAGATTTATATTTATTTTGTTTACCCTTACTGAGCATTTGATCTCACCCTTTTATGTTTACTTTTCCCCAGGATATAAAGAAAGGTTTAGGTATTAAAAAAAAGAAGATCTTTATGGGATATGTTGAAGATCTTTCAGCAGGATTAGAAGATTATATTCTGAGTTTCCAAAGACACTAAACTATTACGATCCTTGTGTGTGTATTTTTTGTTATGTACTAAGTATTCCGCAAAAGTAATGTAATGTTCATGTACGTTAAGCTTCGGGTCTCTACAGTTGGTATCAGAGGAAATGTTTAGTCAACCTTTGGAAACTAGGATGCGAAAACGTTAGTGAGATCCCTAGAGATATTTCTAAGGTATGTCAAGGGATGTACCTAAGGTTAAGTATACATATAGGTTATAGTACTAGAATTACGCTAACGATCATAGAATTAAACCTAAGATGTTAGATATTGAAGGTAATCCCCCTTTATTATGTTGTTTTCCCCTAGCATGATTTTTGCCTCTCACACTATTCTTTTTGGGTTTTAGAAAATGGCTGGAAACAAGATGATTCACGATAATGGAGAATATGATGGACAATGGAATGATATTCCTCATAATGAAATGGGATTTGGAAGTCCAAACATCATTATTATGCTGAATCAGCAATCTCATAATATGATCAATAAAGTAAAATTTGGTAAGTTTCATGACTCGGCTAATTAGAGAAAGATGGAGTTTCATGATGATTATAGAGGAAAGAAAGTTCAATTTCCCCTATGTAAATCATGTGGGAAGAGGCATCAAGGAGAATGTTTCAAAGGAACTGGAAGATGCTTTGGGTGTGGAAAAGAAGGACACAAAGCAAGTAAGTGCAAAGGAAAAGGTTCAGTTAACACCATGGATGAGGATAATGGTATTGCTACGACATCAACAATGGTTAAATGTTTTAAATGTGGAATGTACGGGCATTATGCAAACCAATTCCCTAAGGGAAAGTCTCATGAAGAGAATCAGTATGGTCGTATGGGAAGTATTTATGTTTATGATGATGAAGAGACTACAAATGATATGTGAGATGAAAGAATTGTTGAAGATCGGTCAATGGTTTAAGAAGGTAGTGGAATGATTACATGTTTATCAAGTGTAATGTTGTATATGTAATCTCATGGTACTATGGAATAAAGAGACATCTAAGGATTGTTACACTATTGTATTTCCTAAGTTTTTAAAGTGTATGATTAATGGTACTAGTAACCATGAAATGTTATTCAGATATTTTTTGGAAAGTAGATGATATGCGCATAATGAAGGAATAATAAGATAATGAGGTATTTGATTGTATTCATGAGCTCATGACTGATATAAGGAGAAGGTTATATCATGGTTTGAGTATATAGAATTTTTGGATTTTGGTATGTGGAAAGAGTTAACTTTTAACTGCATTCATGTTTTCACTAAGGTTCAATGGGTATTCAAGAGAATACGTGATTAAGGCCTTTGAATGTTTGGAATGTGACCAACAAGACATATCTCATGATATATGGGGATCAACGACAGTATTAAATCTCTGGTAATCATTTTCACTATATTATGAGAGTGGACTGCAGTATTATGGATAAGCCTAAAGATTAGAATGGATTATGTTGAACATAAGTTAGTATTGTTTAAGGATAGAAGATTTTCGATATTATTGATGGGATGTTATAGTAATGTAGTTTTAGAAAAAGGACAACCTGCAGGACGGGCGACAGCCCATCGCGTCGGACAAGGATGTGGGAATCGAACCCACAACCGAAGTGCGACTGGCCTTTATCGCCTACCACTGGCCTACAGGAAGTCCCTGTTTAGTAGAAACTAGTTTTATTATATTAAGCAGTATGATATATGAAGTATAAGTTCATTTTAGGAACCATATATCATTAATATCATTATAGATGGACTTATGTATTTTTTTATAACTTTTCTAACCTTTTGAGACAGATGGAATGACCCATCATTCTATCACATGATCTGCTAACACATCACGAATGACAAATTAAACTTCATTTCTTTAAGAGATGAAGTATAAATTGTCCAAAGAACGACAAACAGTGAGACTATACCAAAATCACGAAAGTATTTCTTCTAATTCCAATTTCATCAAATTTAGGGAAATGATCTTGAAAACCAAAAATGTTGTCCTAGTGCTCTTATATCTGATTAATCAGATGGCACCTTAGATCGTCACAAATTTATGGATTTGTGATTGCTAGCTTTACCATAGCCATGTTCTCTACCACTCTCCATCAGAACATGATGGTTAGATTTCTCTTCCATATCCATATTTTCACCTATGTTGAAACCCAGTGATTAGTTTATTTGGGTAACCGTTACGTTTCATACTTTTGTTTTTAAAGATTGGTTTTGGTATTAATTTTTACGATGTGGGTTTCGATTAAAGAAACTTTAGAATAGTAAACCATTTATAACCCCGACGAATTTCGAGGGCGAAATTCATTTTAAGGGGGGTAGAATGTAACACCCCGAGATTTTATGAAAAATATTCTTTTTAATTTCATTAATGTCTTGTGTTATACGCTACACCAAAAGGAGCTTTCACAACACACATCTCTGACCTGGCTTGAATTACACGCAATCGCGACCTTCCACGATAGCGTGTGTTGTACGCAACACCAAGTTTCGCTAAACAACGATATGCTATTAAGATATTATTAAAACTAGCCGTTATGAATAGTAATAACCACTTTTTGAAATTTTTTAAATTTTATTTTTCAAAATGGAATTCATTTATGGATTCGGAGTATCGAATTTAGCCTAAGGTGAAATTTTGGTACTTTTCAGATAACTTTCATATTCTGATGAATAGTGAAAATTACTAAATTTTAATTAAAAACAACTTTTTTAATCGAAATAATTAATAGTGATAAATTATTAATTTGAGTGGTTTTAAAGTATATTTAGAATATATTTTTACAATTTAATACAATGTTGGTCATTGGATGTAATTTCACATTTAAACCAGTTATAAACAAGTGTCAGTCTTTTGATAGTTATTATCTCTTAAAAACAAGCTATTTGTTGTGACAGCGGAAATTAATTATAAAATTAATTAATGCAACTTATATGTTGGGAATTTTGTAAAATAGAAATCATTTCTGAATTCAGAATATCAAATATAGCTTAGGGTGAAATTTTGGCATTTTTCTGAAAAACTTCAATTTTTGATGAATAGTGAAACCACTAAGTGGTAGGTTAAAAACTGAATTTTGCATAAAACTTAATTTTACCGCTTCTGTGAATGGAATTTTGAAAATCTGATAGACACGGTTGATATCAGAAAGTAAAATGTGGTTCAATGAGATAAAAATAATTTTTTGGTGAATAGTAACTTTTTACTTTTTTTACCGCGGTTAATAGTAAATAGGGTAACTAAGGGTAAATATGATATTACTATTACCCTAACACATGTCCTAATTCTATTGGATAAGTGTAATTCGACCAAAAACAACCTTATGAATATAATATGACCATTTAGGTCCACTTGGATTAGATTATGACATTTAATATTATTTTATTTAATGAATAGTTAAAATAGTTAAAATCAAAGTTTAATAAGTAAATCATTTTTAATATGGGGTTATACATAAGATAAATTCGACTATAAACATTCATTAGAAAGATAAAAAGATTTCCTATATAATTATATTTTATTTGTAATTTTTAGACATTAAATAATTTAATTTATTTATGACACAATGATGATGCAGTAATTATCTTATTAATGAAATATTGACATAATTGATGTTATAAACACCTAAATAAATGTAATTTGATACTTTTTATGAATTCCACTAATTTTATAGGTTACTATAATATATTAGTGTTGATTTAATCAACTTGGTTCGAACATATAATTCTGTTATGACTTTCACAAAAATCATATATCAAATAGTGTCAAAATTGACACAAAATAGTTTTTAAATCAAATATTATATTATTAATTGTTATTTTATTCTTAAAAATCTAAGGTTCAGCCACATGACTTAGATAAGGATATATATATTAATAATAAACAATTTGGGGTTCGTTTGGCATGTTATAGTAAGTGTATTAACCATATAGTGTAAGAAAACAAAAAGACGCGGTAAAAGTTAAATTATTTAACTTAGAGTTAAATCTAATTGATAAGGTTAAAATAATAACCTAAACTTGTATAAATCCTATTGGTTGATAGGATTTCGACCCATTCCCACTTTAGCTTCAAAATAAGACCCTTTGGAACTATTATAAACCGATTTTGACTTTAATATAAAATACTATTTTGAGATATTCCTAAGGTGCCCCTCTCCTCCCTTATAAAAGGACACCTCCTCCCCCTCCTCCTCGCACCAATTTGAGCACTCAAGCTCGGCCAACCCCTGCCAAAATCTATTCTCCACTTCCCTAGAATAATCCTAGATGTCCTGGTCTTCTTCAAAGACCAATATTAGTTCCCTAAGTGGAGGATTCAAAGAGGCGTTTCAAAGAAGAGGTAATATCCATTACCGATCTTTTCAATTTCTTTCTTCTTCAACTTATTATTCTTTAGTTGTTTCATGAAAAAGTAATAACATCAGTATTACTTACATACTGATATGTTATTATAAAAATGAAACAACCCTAATTCACCTTCTATCCATCCTACGGAAAAATGAAATCATCGCGCATGCGTACATACGGAATATCATCTCCACACCGTGGTGTAATCTATTTTCCACCACCACCTTAATAGGATGAGTATAATGGTGTAATGAATAACTATATACGATTATTATAAAGTGATATTGATACTTAAATATTCTACATACACTTCAACACAATTCCACGACCATGGTAACGATATCATCGCTCATGCGTACGTACGGACTACCGTCTCCACGACGCGATGAGATTCATTCTCAATGATTAACCATTCATGAATGATTATAAAGTATATATAATAAGTACTAATGAAATATATGACATAATAATGATACTTTATTTATGTAAATTTATATGTATGTCATCTACTTAATTCCATTCACTTCAATAAGGAAACGAAAACAGCGTTCATGCGTACGTACGGACTACCGTCTCCATGAACGGTGTATTTCATTCCATTTATCGATATATTATATATATATATATATTCTGAATATATATTATATATAAATCATGTTTTACATTCTGGATATAAGTAATCATGATCCAAGTAATCATATTAATAATTACAAGTTAAAAACACGAACGACAAATGAGACGATTTTACCCAAAACGCTACTTTAACATGAATTTACAAAAGAACAGGTAATATAAAGTCATAAGTGGACCATATATGATATAATAACAATTAATATGATTCTGTAATAAGTCAATAACATGATTTAAATCATTATACAGGAGGTTCGGACACTTACAAAGCAAGTCGGACCTAAGGTAAGGGATAAATTTTCAATCTCATTTTTATCCGAGATTGCTTATACGTAAGTATTTACTGGGGTTACGTTTATCATCCATGACCATGTTTTCTAAAAATGTTTTTATAAAATGTTTACCATTCTTCCATGAATTTTCAAAGTCATTTTTACCCTTTATTGAATTTTTACCACATTGTATGAATGGAATCTTTCCATTGGTTACCATATAAGGTACTTTTTTTGACTTTTCCGACAAAAGTACGAGGAGAATGTTATTTTTAACTTATATGGCGTGAAAGGATTTTTACGGTTTTCATAACACCTCATTTTCAAGAAGCTTCCTCTACAAGATTTCATGATTATTTTCAACAAAACCCTTATCTTTTAAAATTGCATGATGTTTTGTGAAAAGAAAATGATTTTAAAGAAGAAAGGATATTTTCCTCAAGAATTCAATTCAAGTGTTTTTCTCAAAACCATTTTCCATATAAGAAGACATTATTTTATGTGTATGTTTCAAGTAAAATGTCTTTATGATTTAAATGGTTTCCATTTTCTTATGACGAAATGATATCTATTGTTTATGGATTATGATGGCATGATGTTTATGAAACCCATTTTATTTATTGGGTTATTATGAATGATGTATGTTTATTTTGTGACACACATAAGAATGGTATCATTATGAGATGGGTGGGACCTATATCTCCCTCCAATGCATTGGGTAAAGATTTTATATCTCATGAGATAGATAGGGCTGGAACGGTAGGTTATACCGGTTCAGTGAAATAGGACTGGAACGAGGGTGACTCGGTTCAGAAAGGGACTTTGTCCACTAAGATAGTCTTGGAAAAGAGTCTTGACTAACAAGAAATGATTCTCTATGATTATGTGTGTATGCCACAAAGTTTCATGTTTTAAGTTGTGATTATTGTGATTACATTTCACTGCCCTGATTTATCCCATGTTATTAAATTATGATCTCTTTTGCAGGTTAAGATTTCCAAAAGTTATGTGCTTGTGTATACGATGAGATTTATATTTCTTTTGTTTACCCTTAATGAGTATTTGAGCTCACCCTTTTATGTTTACTTTTCCCCAGGATATAAAGAAAGGTTTAGGTATTAAAAAAAAGAAGATCTTTATGGGAGATGTTGAAGATCTTTCACCAGGATTAGAAGATTATATTCCGAGTTTCCAAAGACACTAAACTATTACGATCCTTGTGTGTGTATTTTTTGTTATGTACTAATTATTCCGCAAAAGTAATGTAATGTTCGTGTACGTTAAGCTTCGGGTCTCTACACACGCCTATAGTTCTTTTCTATTTTTAGTGTTTGTGCAGGATATAGCTTGAGTGTGCTAACCTTGGGTGACGCTTGATCGTTGAGTCGGAGAGTGACCCGTGAGGTCACACGGAGTTAGTCTGGATATCGAGTTTGGTTAGATTTATTTACTTCTGTTCTTGTTTAGTCACTTTACTCGGTCTATTTTTTTATGCGTTGCTCTGTAATTTTTTTGTTGCTTTATTCATATTGGGTGAAATCATTTCCACAACCTCTGTTGATGCCATGGCGCATGTCGCCAGCCCTGGAGGATCAGGAACGCCTCTCAGGCCATGTCATAGACCGGCTCGGGTGACCGGTTCAGGGCTGACCTGGGTTGGTTCGTGACAAAATGGTATCAGAGGAGGTCGTCTCTTAGCAGACGTCACTTTTTAGAGTGCCCTTTGTTATTTAGGATGTCAAGGTAGATGGAGTAGTATTGTCGGGACTCGAGGGGTAGGTGCAGGAAGAGAATTGCGAACTCTTGCTCATTCTGATCCTCGGGTTTCCATGGGAAGTCTGGTTTAATTAGTTTCTTTGGGTTGTTATGGAACGTTATGTTATTGGGATACAATAAAGGGAGTTGGGATAATAGTCATAAGCCGCATGGCCTGGAAGGCCATGTGGAGCTAGGGGCATGGTCCAAAAAGACTCTCAGTGTCAGTGACGTGATTGACATATGGTCTCCAACCATATGGTCAAGTTCCCCACTGACACTAGTTCCATGTTTGAGATGTTTTGGGTCTCCTGTGACTTCTGAGAGTGGTTCTAATTTGAAAAAAAGGGTTTTGAAAAAAAATGCTTGTTTGAAATGACATGTTTAATTTGTGGATTGTTTTAAAATAAGTGGTATGAATGATTTGTTTTTGGAAAATTAAGTTGCATTATTTTGGCCTTGGTGTTCCTATGGGTTCTCACATGCATAATGGTATGTTGGAAATGTGGAAAGATTTCTGGTATGGTGGATGGATGCTCGGGGTGGCTGATACATGCATGTGAGTGAGACTCTAAAGAATACCAATGACGTGGGTTTAACCCACCAAGCTTGTTTTAAATTAAAGATGTTTTTAAAAGAAATGTTTTGATTTTATGATGGCTTGGTTTCTTGTGTTTAGAGCTTGTCATATATGCAGTGTTTGATTTTGAGGATTTTTATTTATTGAGTTGGCCTTGATTGGATTCTTTACTCTTTTTTTTCAGCGGCTATTACTTTGAAGCTACGATGGGTGATCGTACTACTATTGATCAATCTAATGATTTTATGCTTGAGTTTTTGAAGTTAGATCCACCTCTCTTTTATGGTCAAGCAGGCCCTTCTGTAGTAGAGGAGTGGATGTAGAAGATTGAAAGGGACTTTAACCTCATTGAGTTGCCTGAGTCGTTGAAGGCCAAGTTTGCAACCTTCATGCTTGAAGGTTCACTGTGGATGTGGTGGAAGTTGGTGTCTCAGAACAAGCCCCCTCAAGAGCTTACTTGGGAGTTGTTCGAGGTTTTATTCATTCTTCAGTATTTCTCTGAAGAAGAAAGGGTGATAAAGAGGATGGAGATGTGTTATCTGCAGCAGGGTGACAGATCCGTGTTGGAATATTTCTAGTGGTTTGTGGAGCTTGTACCTTATGATTCAGGGTATTCCACAGATGACTCCATGAAGGCTTGATTCTTCGAGGTGAGTCTCCACCCTGATCTACAGTCAAAGGTGTCGACATCTAACCTAACTTCATTTTCCAATGTGGCGAGACAAGCTTTTCACGTCAAAGTCGCAATGGCAGGAGTGCTTGAAGTAGTCCTTCCTCCTTCGATCCCTATGAGCAGTGGTGAAGATTCTAGAAAGGATATGAGTAAGAAATTGAAAGTGGATGGAGTAGGTCATGGAATCAAAAGGCCTCAGGATCTTTCATCAACCTCTTCGGAGCGAGAGATCTTCGTGTGTTATCAGTGTGGAAATTTGGGTCACAAGAAGTCGTCGTGTCCAAGTGCTCTGAAACTCTGCCAGGCATGTGGACGCCTGGGTCACTTGCGATGATTCTGTCAAGAAATTTATAGAAAGTGTCACAGAGGAAGTTCTCAGAAGTGATGTTTTGTTGGGTTTTTGTTTAAAGTTTCTTGTGTAAGTTTCCTTTTAGTGTAAGGGATCTCTTAGCGTTGCAGTGTACTGGTGTTGTTTTGGGTTTGAAATGTATGGGAATGTCATGGGTTTTTGATGAACTTCATTTTTCAATGCTAGTGTGGTTTCATTTCAAAATTCTGTCATTTCTTTTGTCAAATCAAAAGATGTATGTTTCTTATAGGAATTATCAGAACCTGACTGCAAGGCAGAAGATGCTTCATCCATCATAGCTCCATCCAAAAGGCCTCGGAGTGAAGCTAGCGCGTAGTCAGGAACCCTGGGGAATTTTAGGGAGTCTGTTTAAATTTGTGCCTCTACCATGTGGTGAGACAGTTTTTGTGTTGTTGCTCTGGTTTCTCTATCGTTGTAATTTTCCTCTTGTCGCAAAGTGCGTGATGGACTTATCCCTCGCGCAATGTAGGTAATTGTGCCTTTTGGATGCAAGTTGTTGATCAGTGACCCTGTGTGGGCCACCAATGTGAATTAGTTGTGACTTTGGTTTGTGTCCATCCCGAAGTTATGGGTTGTGAGTAGTCGTCCATCGTGGTTTCAGTTATCCAATCCTTGGGTCCCCCCTCCCCGCCCATGGGTTAAGGGTTTTTGGTTTGCGCAGAATTTTCAGATCAACTCATGTCCCTTTTAGAAGGGAGTGAGTGGTTTGAATGTTCTTGTTATGCTTATTTTGGCTTGAGTAAGGCCTGGTGCAGGTCTAAGTTTGATTTCTGGTTGGGCTCTAATAGGTTGGTTCTTTATGGTGGGGAAACCCACCATCTCTTTGGGTCTTCTCTTAAGACGTTATTAGGTGTTAGTTGAGTCCATATGGCGGGGAGTCCGTTCATCCCTCCCCTTTACTGGTGATCTTTTTTGAGAAATGAGGTTGAGTCCTGTTGGTGGTTGATGGAATGTCCATGTGTTGAGAGGTTGGATCGTGTTGTGTGGAATCCTTAGGTGTTGATCGATCGGCTGGATGGTGTTGTGGCTTTCCAGGGACAGAAAGCATTATGGTGGGGAGAATTGTCACACCCCGACCTATGAGACTATTTTATTTTAATTATTTTTCTGCCTTAAATAATTTTTTTTGGGGTTCGGGTGAGTCCAAGATGAATTGTTTCATTGAGTTATGTTAAAAAGTGTGCTCTTTGGCATCGATGTCATCGGGCGCATGGGCGGAGCGTGAATTTAGAGCCTCACGACCTCACCCTGACAATTACACATCTCGATGTCTTCAAAAAATTGAAATAAAAAGTTTTTATTTTTAGAAACGCACACTAATTGTTGCATCATTTATGGTTCCTATTGTGTTAATGATTTTATTAATATTGAGGTAATATGAATTATTTTATTATTTTTATTATTATTATTATTCTTATTATTATTATTATTATTATTTTTGTTAAAATTATTAATTATTATTACCATTAATAAGTTTAATTATTATTATGTCTATTATTATTATCATTAATATTATTGTTATTATTATGAATATTATACTTATTATTATTATTATTGATATTGCATGTATCTATTACTTATTTACTTTATTTATTTATTTTGTTGTTGTTTGGTTCTATTTTTATTCTCTCTTTTTTTACTTATTACATTTTTTAGGGTTTCTAGAACCCCCCCCCCCCCTCCCTCGCGGCTCTTCCGCTGCTCTCCCTTTCCCTGCGCGCCGCCACCCCCCCTCTGCTTGGCACCCAACCGCACCCGCCCTATCCTATCCCTGCTCACCAGTAGCCCGCTTCGCCTCCTCTCCCCCTCCGCCCTATCTTGCTCCCTCGCACGGCAGCCCGCAGCCCCAACCAGACATGTGCACCCACTCCAAGGTCGCCCTCCTTGTTGCGCTCGAGCAGCCCGCCGCCGACCTCCCTTCCTTTGTCTGTCGTCAGCCCTCCTCTCCCCCTGCATGCAGCCCTCCCCTTTGTAGTGCACCCGAACAACGCTTCCCCTTTCTGCCCTCCTCTCCTTGCCACAACAACCCAGCAGCCCGACGATGCCTCAGCCTCCTACTGCCCGTCGACCTCGCACAACAGCCCCATCGCTCCCCATCGCAGGCCACCGCCATCAATCTCCCCCTGTTAAGCGGCGCCGCTTTTCCCGTCCGACTCTCTGTCCGACGCACCCCACTCTGGTGACCAGACCCTCGGTCCAACCTTCTTTTCCTTGACAGCATCTCACCCCCCCTTCCATGATCCAACTAGATTCTGCCTTCCGGGTCCCCTCGCCTTAGCTTCGGTCTTCTCCCTAACCACCCAGGCATCGTCTCGGCCTCCTCCAGCCCGACCTCCCCGTCGAGACCCCTCTCGGATCCCTTGCTCTGGTCACGCCTGCCGACTGGCTTTTGCTCGGTGCGTGGCAGTGCCACCCTCCCTTACTCCTCATTCTGGCGCCCTCCTCCTCCATCCGACACGCGCAAAAATGGTGCACCAACCTCCGACCGGCCTGCTTCCATTCACGAAGACCTCTGGCCACATCCTTGGCCGACCACTCCTCTGACCAGCACCTTTGTGCACCTATGACGGCCTTATCCAGTGGTACAACACCCCCAGTAGGCTCCCCCCTTGTGCGCTACTTCTTGCCCGACTCATCTCTGGTGCGTCGCCCCTGCCGGTGCAATCCCCTGCCGGTGCACTGCTCTTTCCGGCGTGTTTTTCCTCTTCCTCTGGTATACCCTCTTTCCTTTTTTTTATTTGATATATATATATATGTATATATATATGTATATATATATATGTATATATATATATGTATATATATATGTATATATATATATGTATATATATATATGTATATATATATATGTGTGTATATATATATATGTATGTATATGTATGTATATATATATATATATTACCTTGGTTTGATTATGGATTTTATTAATTAAGTGTTGTTTTGGGTCTGTTTGACTTTTTAGGACCCGTGTGAGGTGTTTCTGAGTGAGTGTTGTCATCGCGCCTTGGCTACGAGGTTGCATTGTTGTCGCGCTTTGACCTCGAGGTAGGATTTCCCTTTGCACTTCCTCTTTAATACAAGATTCATCTATTTCATGCTTTCCGCACCCTGTTTAATTTATAAATATTAAAGTATAATTCTAGGTTTTATTGTTTAGCATGCAAAGGTTAGTTTGGACTTGTTAATAAATATTTTACTTAGGAAATAGTGATCATGGGTTTTGTGGAAGTGATTCAAGTAGTTTTATGTTTAAAAGAAGTGTGTTTTTGGCTTTGAAAGTGGGTTTTGGTTTTATAAAAATATTGGCAACTTCTGAAGTAGTATTTTGGGGCTCCTTAAATGGTTTCAAACTAGTTTTGGTCTTATAAAGAAGCTGGACTTTTTTTAAAGTGGTGATTGTGAAATGTGTTTAATGCCCATTTGGCAGTTTATGGAAAAATGATGAAACTGTTTTGATGAAAACCCTCCTAGGATAACACTCCTGCCTTGGTTGCGACTGATTGTTTGGGAGGCCCATGCTTAGAGGCTCTCGGGTGCTTGAGTAGTTTAAAGGCAAGAGGTTGTCCTATGGAGTGGCTCGGGGTGATGCCTGTTGTGCATTATTATTATTATTATATATATATATGTATGTATGTGATTGGATGCTCGGCTGGCATCGGTTGGCTCACCCCCCCCCCCCTTTTCTAAATACTTGAGACATGGGAATCTGGCATATTGAGAGAATATTCCAAGAATGAGTGTTGCACTGGTAGGTTATGGTAATGACCAATGACCCATAGTAGGTGGATATATTGGGTTTATTACTATGGGATTTTTCCCTCGACCTGCCTGAGAAAGGATGGCTGAGCGTTTGAGCGTTTTGATTTCATCATGTGTGAGATGTCAACGGGGATGAGGTCTCATGTATTGGTGTCTTCTGGTTTATTCTTGATCTCCTAGGTTCACCCATGTCTATTCGACTTTTATTGATTGTAGTAGTGATTATGATGCTTATATGTATACCTACATTGCCCTTACTGTGTGATTTCTTTTGTGCATTTTTGTGCATCATTTTCCTTGGAAAGTGATAAACTGGATTTGATTAGGTTTCTAAAAATGATTTTCAAATGAAAGAGTTTAATCCTCTTTGTAGAATTTGAAATAATATAAACATCACTTTCCCTTTCTAAAATTCCATTTGACACAAATGAAATGAAACTAGATTTGAAAATTTTTAAGGGCAATGCTCGTATTTTGCTTTTAAGTAAAATGTTTGGAAAAACATACTTTTATAAATTGTAGTTCAAACTTGAAATGATGTTTCTTTTATTTTAAAGGTAGTACATTGGGAATAAATATCGGGCTAACCTACTGAGTTTTAATACTCACGCCTATAGTTCTTTTCTGTTTTTAGTGTTTGTGTAGGATAAAGCTTGAGTGTGCTTGCCTTGGGAGACGCTTGATCGTTCAGTCGGAGAGTGACCCACGAGGTCACACGGAGTTAGTCCGGACGTCGATTTTGGTTAGCTTTATTTACTTTTTTTCTTGTTTAGTCACTTTACTCGGTCTTTTTTTTTCTACGTTGTTCTGTAATTTTTCTGTTGCTTTATTTATATTGGGTGAAATCGTTCCCACAGCCTCTGTTGATGCCCTGGCGCTTGTCGCCAGCCCGGGAGGATCAGGAACACCTCTCGGGCCATGTCACGAACCGGCTTGGGTGACCGGTTCAGGGCCAACCCGGGTTGGTTCGTGACATTTTTTGTCATGAATCATGTTTTATGATTCATTTTTTCAAAATTTATTAGGTTTTTTACCCAAGGATGAACAATCAAAAACATATCCTATAGAAACATGAATCAATCAATTCATAGTTCTTGGAAAAGGTCCTCTATAAAAATTTGTCTCATGTATAGGAGGAGAAGGATGAGATGTATGGGAACCATTGTGTGAGAAAGAAATAAACAAATTGATGCGAATGAGGAAGAGTCTCACCTTTAGGGTATAACCAGTGAAATTATAATTTTCACCAAGGCCTATTATAGGAGATCCCAACATCATTACATATATTGAAACATCATGAATCAATCCATATATAGTTTTTATACAATACCCCTATGCATATTAGGTTCTTTCCTAGGGTAAGAGTTGTTTTCTTTTCATAACATAGGTTTATGGATAAAGAACCACATGCTAAGGATCCTTAGGTAGATTTGGATAATATGTAGAGGAAGACAGGTCTTACTAGGTAAACTGCTCTAAGAAGTTTCAAGTCTTACAAGATGGACCATGCATCACATAGTTTAACATCATGTGAAAATGACTAAAATAATCTATAGTTTAAGATCATATGAAAAATACCTTATTATATGAGGTTTAATTTAGTTTAAACTAATGTTTAAAATGAAATGAACTTGTCTTGATGCCAACCCTATGGATGGAAAACCAAAGTGAATGAAGAAACCTAGTCACTAAGATAAATTGGGGGATTTGATATCAGTTTTTTGGTTGGGTTTGAGATAAGAGATCTAGGAATCACTATGTATCCCATGAAAATAGGAATCAATCCACACATAGTTCTTATAATTTTGGGGAAAATATGATCACCTTGACTTAGAATTGAGAAATAATAGGGAAACCCAAATAAATAGAATGAGTGTAATGGTACATACCCTTTATGAACTTCCCTTTGTGCATTATCAAGTCTTGGGGATGTTTAGGGAGAGTTTTGTGGTGATTTTGAGGTTTGAGGTGGTGTTTTATCCTTTTGAAGGCCACCACGGCTCGTGCAATGACTTGTCTGGATATGAAGGAGGTAGTTTTATGTTGGGCGTGCTCTTGTGTAAAATGGGATATATAACCATGACTTGGGGATGGCATGATGTTATGCGTGTTTTCCTAGTGGTTTTCCTATGCACCATGAGAATCTTGAAATGCCCTGGGGTGGGCATGGAATATCAGAGGACCACCTGTCCAAAATAGGAAACCCAAGCTCACCACATTGTAGCCTTGGGCATGGTGAGGGTAAAATGGTTGGGAAATGGGAACTAGGTCATGGATTCTATACATGAAAAAATATAGAAGAACCATTGTGGCATAGACCACTCCATGTTCTAAGATTTGTGGGAGGCCAAATTCCATTTTAAAATGGGAAAAAAGATAAAACGATAATGAGGGTTCTAGATCACACTTTTACCAAACCCACCACATGAGTTTTGGATATTAACCATGTTTTGGTAGAGTCTAGTGTGATTCACTTATAAATAAGAGTTTTATTACCTCCTTGTTTTGAATTTTAGACTTTCCCTCAATTCTTGGTTGACCCTTACTCATTCTTCCCTTCCGCAGTCACCTCCCTTGGTGTTCCAAACTACTTGGATCATATTGGATCATTTAGATTAAAGTTATTTGATTCATGGTAGCCCTCTCTTTCCCCATTACTCCTTTATTATCTTTCTATTATATTCAAGAATTCATTATGGTGGTAATTCTCCTCTTTTTTGGGTGGTTTTTGATGGAGTCCTATTATCCATTGGATTCAATAGTGATTCACTTGAGATCAGTGGTGGTTTATCCTTGGTTCTTGTTCATTTCTCCTTGAAGATTCAGTCAAGGTTGGGGATCCTTCATCTCCCCTTCTTTATATGTACATTTGGAAATATCATGCTTTTGTATTTCTTTGGTTAAATGGTACATCATCTTAATAAAGATAATTAACAAACTTAATTGAATTTTAAGGGGAAGGGAGAAATCACATGATTTTTACTTATTCTTGTTATTTATTCTTATATGGTCACACTTACTTGGTTTTCCAATTATGACTTATTTTGAGATAGTGTGTTGTTTTGGTTTTTATAAAACTTTCTATGTATGTTTGTATAACCTTGCCACATATAAAAATGACTAAGAATATATATCGAACTATTAAATTGGTTTCCCATGCAATATTGTATTTTTGTGTGAATACCCTTCGTAATAATTTAGTAATTATGATAAAAATCCTTATTGAAACTAAATTATGTGTGGTGGTTGTGATGTGTGGTTGTGGTGATGTGGGGTGGTTGTGATGTGGGGTGGTTGCGATGTGTTGTGGTTATGATGTGTTATATGTTATATCTATTGGAATGGTTTTTTTTAGGGCATTGGTAATGGCCCTGCAGTATCAGATGCATTTTTTTTTGTAAATCTGGCTTTAGCGGCGGTTTTAACCACCACTACAATTACGGTATTTTGCTATCCGCGGCGGTTAAAACTCCCGCTACGGACAATAATTTAGCGGCGGTTTTCCCTAGCGAAACTGATATTTTTTTAGCGACGGTTTTAATGGTTTTAGTGGTGGTTTCGCCGAGGAAAACCGTCGCTAAAACCATTAAAACCGCTGCGAAAGGCGCCCACTACGACGGTTACCATAAACTGTCGCTAAATCTAGGAAACCGCCGCATATTGTATGCCGACACACACTTTGGTGACGGTTTAAACCGCCGCCATTTCCAAAAAAGAAAACGCCGGGAAATGGTCTTTTTTCCTGTAGTGCTTGTATAACATGACATATCATTTTGTATATGAGATAGCCTATGACATTGTTTATTTATTACAGTCTTCTGAATGATTTATCTTTTGTCAGTTATTTATGTGCTTCCACTATTTACTGATATGATTATTACCGTCACGTTGCACTCTAATATGAGGGCATAGTCTCCCCACAGACACACCCTAGGCCTTCGATGGTAGTCAGACACCCTACGACGTATGAGGAGCTGTGTTTGATGTCATGTGACCCATCAGTTTGGGACACCGTTTAATGACATCCGGGTTAGGATATTACATGAGTTCTTTGAGACCCTCACTTGTGTGAGTCATAATGTGTGACTTTTAATGACAATGCAAGTTGTGACTCGCAAAAAGGTCACGTCACTGATATTGTAATGTGATCCATGAGGACAACTCACTTAGGGACTTAGTCCTCAATGTTCGGGCCTCTCCATTTCAGTTATTATATAATTTCCCAAGTGTGCCCCTAAATTTGGATGGGTCAATGCAGAGGATGTTTGTAGAAAAGATATCTCACATATAATGAAGAAGTGAAACTCTATGTACAAAACGCAACAATGTGAGTGATAAAAAGAGTTGGTGACAATTAGTTGGTACCTAGAAGATGTTGTGAGTCTCTTTCCCAAGCTATCTCCCTCAATTTGTGAGTCTCTTTCCCAAGCTATCTCCCTCAACAACATGTTGATGGCAGTACTGAAATTGAATTGCATTGCATGTTTTTTTGTAATTTTGAAATCATGTTATTAGAGATGGTTGTAAGATTGAATTTTTTTTCTAAGAATAGTGATAGTTGGCGATGTATCATTGATTTATTTGTTAATAGTTTACAACTTATTTGATTTTTTGCGAGGGATTAGTCATCACACCATTATTATTTACAATAATTGTCACATCATTCAGAATTGATCATTTGGCATAAATGACTTAAATTATTTGTAATTGTTTTTATGTATATGTGGTGGATCATAAAACATTCCATAACAAATGATACATGAGACATTATAGCCACCATAAATGATATTACGTTTATGATAATAAAGGTAATCAATTACAATATAAGGCATTTAAATGGAGGCTCAGGAGAGAGAATGGAGAGAGAGAGATAGAGGGAGAGACGTTTTTTTTTTTCATTTTTAATTCCATGATGGTGATCGCCGAGAAATAATTGAATCTTAATGACTTAGAAAATTACATATTCCAGCATGACTGTCCATTATTATAAAACGCGAGGAAGGGACATAAATGGCATTTCACCTAATTTAAGGGGTCAATGCTGCTAGCGAACCCCCCGCGGCGGAACAGCGCAGTAAATGTAAACGGTTGAAAAACGGGGCCGCCATGCCACGGTGGCGTAACCGGGCGGAGCTGTGGGCGGGTAAAGACGACGGAAGAGGACAACTACAGCTCGGCACGAAACCGATCTTCCCCAACACCACCATAAATTACGACCAGCGACATGGGCGGTGAGGCTGAGGAAGGAGTGATTCGAAGAATATCTCCCGTCTTCATCCCATGGAGAGAGAGGGGTAGGGCAGAGACGCAGACACTGAACCAGGTTCGTCTTCTTCCTCGTCATCCACTCACCGAACCAGGATCCGGCGCTTTTAATTCAAGCCACTAAAGGCGTCGGACTTTTCGCTTTCACATTATCTCTGCCCCTTTTCTGGCGAATCCAGCAGCCCCGGCGTTTCCCCAAACCTCCGAGAGCCCTTCACTTTTCTTCCGATTCCCCCCTCCGGCCAGCCGGCGGAGGAATCAGCGGGCGCATGAAGAAGTGGGGGCCAGGCCTGCTGTGGCTGATCCTTCTGCTCCCCGTCGCCGTCTTCGATGGGATCCCCCAGGCCCGGGCGACGAGGCTGCAGCTGGTTCGCCGGCACCCCTTGCCGGCGAATGCGGTTCAGGTGTTCGACGAATTGCCTCAGCGGACCGGATTCGAACGAATCAGGGAGATCCTTCGCCACGACCTCGTCCGCGAGCGTGCGAGGCAAAGGGCTTGGGTGTCTGGAGTAGGAAGAAACGCGTCTTCTCCTCCTCCCGCACCGCCGCCGCCTCCCTCCGGGGAAATGCCGTTGAACTCCGCGGCGGACTACCGGACGGGGCAGTACCTGGTGAGGCTCAAGGTGGGGAGCCCCGCACAGAGGCTCCTGCTTGTTGCAGACACCGGGAGCGACCTCACTTGGATGAACTGCAAGCCCCCACGCCTCCGCCGGCGGGGCAATGGCTCTTGCCCCGGCTTCTGTAGGAGATCCCGATCGAGATCTGCGAGAGACCGTCCCCGCCCCCGCCCCCGCCCCCGCCGCCGCCGCCGCAGGGCCTTCCGCGCCGCCGCGTCTTCCTCGTTTAAAACCGTGCCCTGCCTTTCGGAGTTCTGCAAGGTCGAGCTCGCGAATCTGTTTTCCCTGGCTCGCTGCCCGACCCAGCTGACCCCTTGCAGCTTCGATTACAGGTGCCCATTTTAAAACCCTTCTCTTCTCCGTGCTAAATTCCGGTCTGTTGCAGAATTGCATGCCCATAAAAAGCAAAGCAAGGACCCTAAACGAAATGCTTGAACAGGATTTACAAACATGGAAAGAAAGAAAAGTCTATGATCCGACTGCCGTGCTCGTCACAGCTCTTTTTAAGTCCAATGCAGGCCTTTAATGGTAGTTATGTTAGGTTGGTATGCCTCACATGATGCAGAGTTTCATGGAGTCGTCGTTGCCAGGCGATTGGGAGGGAAGCTGTTTCACGTTTTGCGACTCTTCGTCTCTAATCATTTGCTTTCCGGCTTGTTACTGTCATGCCTTTAAGTTCGATCTATGCACGCACGTTTCAGAGTGGATTCCTTCTGCAGATACTCCGACGGTTCGGCGGCGCTGGGCATCTTCGCGAACGAGACGGTGACGCTGGACCTCGCCGGCGGCGGGAAGAAGCGGCTGCACGACGTGGTGGTGGGGTGCACCCGGTCCACCCGCGGCTCCAGCTTCCGGGAGGCGGTGGAGGACGGCGTCCTGGGGCTGGGCTTCAGCCGCACCTCCTTCACCAAGCGAGCCACCGACCGCCTCGGCGGCAAGTTCTCGTACTGCCTCATGGACCACCTCAGCCCCGCCAACGTCTCCAACTACCTCACCTTCGGCGGCGACCCGTCCCTGCTCCCCGCCGGCGGGATGAGGTTCACCCGCCTCCTTCTCGGCGTCCTCCCCCCTTACTACGCCGTCTCCGTCGGTGGTGTCTCCGTCGGCGACGAGGTGCTGGCGATCCCGCCTCCGGTCTGGGACGCCGCCGCCGGCGGGGGAGCCATCGTGGACTCGGGGTCCAGCCTCACGTTCCTGACGCGGCCGGCGTACGGGCCCCTGCTCGCCGCGCTTCTGCCTTCGCTGAGACGGTTGCGGCGGGTGGATCCGGGCATCGAGCAGCTGGAGCACTGCTTCGACGGCGCGGGGTTCGACGAGGCCCTGGTGCCGAGGCTGGTGATCCGGTTCGCTGACGGGGCTCGGTTCGAACCGGCGGTGAAGAACTACATGATCTACGCCGGCGGCGGAGTGAGGTGCCTGGGGATCGTCCCCACCGCTTGGCCGGGGACCACCGTGATCGGGAACATCATGCAGCAGCAGCACCTTTGGGAGTTTGACCTCCGGCGACGGCGGCTGGGTTTCGCGCCCTCAGACTGCGCCTAATATTTCTTCCTCCCTCGTGGAGCATCTGTTGGGGTCCTTCCTGAAATGGAAAGTAAGATTTATGAAAAATCCTATAAAAGATTGGAAGCAATAAACTATACTGGATAATAATCAGGAAGGTATATATCATTACTCAACCCACACCTCTAAAATTTATTAAATAAAATAAATCAGGAACATAGGTTACACACTACCCTCAATTCGAGAAAAAGACTAAAACATGGATTCAAAAGTTATAATACAACATATCATGCTTGTCAAGAGTTGTCTGTTCTGACTGTTTGGGTTGTTGCGAATTGTTCTTTGAAACCCAGTGTTTTCTGGTTTGTCTCAATAAACTTGGTTTTTGAAGCTTTCCTAAATGACTAGAAATTAGAATTGAATAGCGCCACTTGAAGTGGCGCTATACTGTTTTTTTTGTTTTTTTTTATTATATTTATTATGTTACATTTAATATAATTATATAATTTTTATATTTATTATAATTATTATATTTATAATTATTATATATTCAATATAATATTAATTAGAGAATTATAATAAATTTATAATTATAAATATAATAATTATGATAAATATATAAAAATAATAAATATATAAATATAGTAAAAACAAAAATATAATAATTATATAATTATAAATATAGTAAATACAAAAATATAATAACTATATAAATATAATAAAAGTTATAAATGTAATAAATATAATAAATGTAGTAAATGTAATTATATATTTATGTATATATTACATATATATTTTTGCATTGTAAATATGCAATTTTAATTATATATAATGTATATATAAATATATAATTACATAATGTAAATATATATACATTATATATTTTTTACATTATAAATATGTAATTATAAAAAATATGTAATTATAATTAATATATGCTTATAATAATTATTTATTTTAATTATATATTTATTATATTTAGAGTTATAAGTATATATTTATAATATTTATAATTATAATTATATATTTATTATAATTATATAAATATAAATAGAATAAATATATAATGTATATATAAAGATAAAATAATTTGTAATAATCAAATATTGATAATAAATAATTTGTAATTTAATTAATGACAATTAATTATTTATAACTAATTTATAATTATAATAACTTATAATTATATTAATTTGTAATAGTTACAAATATAATTACTTATAATAATTTGTAATAATTGTATTTTAAACATATAACAAATAGTTAAAAACAAAAGGAATTTCATAAAAAACGTCGATGAGAAATATTTTTTAGTTATTTGAAACTTAAAAATGTTTCAAATACTTGCCTTTGAAAGACTATAATAGATAAACTATAACACCGATATAAATTATACTTTAATCATTGATTAAACATATAATAAATATTTGAAAATAGAATGAATTTAATGAAAAATGTTGATAAAAAATAATTTATAAGCTTTCAATTTGAAAGACTATAAAACATAAACTATTACACGGATATAACTGAAACTTTAAACATTGATGAAACATATAATAAATAGTTGAAAACAAAAGGAATTTCCAAAAAAAATGTTAGTGAAAGATATCATTAATTATTAAATTTAAAATAGAGAACTTTAAAAGCATATAAAATATACAGTATAAAATTAGATATCCAATTCACGGTAAGAAAGACCACAAGGTCCAAAAATGGTGTGTTTATGTGGAGGTTCTGGTATTTGTTGCAGTGAATTGGATATCAAAATCCATACTGGATATCAAGAAAGGTTGAAGCCGCCTTTCGTTTTGGGGGAAACACCACCACAGTGTCTTACATGCAACTTAACTGTTCAATTCAGTTTCATTAAATCTGGACAACCCCTCATTTTTACCGAAATATCAGTCACATATTCAAATTAACCCCCCAATTCTGACGCCCCTGGGTTCATACCGTTCAATGAAGGAGAGACGTCCATGGTAAACCTTCGCGTGATAGTGGAGGAAGACACACTTACTGTTTTATCTAAAACAGTAGAAGGGTTTTATCTAAAACAGTAAGTGTGTCTTCCTCCACTCTCACTCGGAGGTTTACCATGGACGTCTCTCCTTTGTTGAACGGTATGAAACCAGGGGCGTCAGAATTGGGGGGTTAATTTGGATATTTGACTGATATTTCGGTAAAAATGAGGGGCTGTCCAGATTTAATGAAACTGAATTGAACAGTTAAGCTGCATGTAAGACACTGTGGTGATGTTCCCCCCAAAACGAAAGACGGCTTCAACCTTTCTTGATATCCAGTATGGATTTTGATATCCAATTCACTGCAACAAATATCAGAACCTCCACATAAACACACCATTTTTGGACCTTGTGGTCTTTCTTACCGTGAATTGGATATCTAATTTTATACTGTATATTTTATATGCTTTTAAAGTTCTCTATTTTAAATTTAATAATTAATGATATCTTTCAAGAAGTCGACTTTGAAAGGTATCAAATATAAAGTATGCCTAAAATATAAATAAAAACTGAAATACTGGATAACCATATAAGAACAGCTCATTGTAATAATAATATCCTCATTTTATAGTCTTCAAAAATCATGTACTTGACATTCCTTTTGTTTTCAACTATTTATTATATTTTTAATCAATGTTTAAAGTTTCTATTTTTTATTCGTTTTATAATATATATTTTATAGTCTTTCAAAGTCACGTACTTGAACCATTTTTAAGTTTCAAGTAGGCGCTTTTGAAAGCTTATAGATTACTTTTCACTAACAATTTTTTTGGAAAATCCTTTTGTTTTCAACTATTTATTATATGTTTAATCCATGTTTTATATTGTTTTCGAGTATTTCTTATACGTTTAATCAATGTTTAAAGTTTCATTTATATTATTTTGTATATACTATATATTTTATTTTCTAATTATATGTCTAAATAACATTCATTTCTCTAAATAAAGAGGGGTTTTAACATATATATCATGACATCTGAATAAATCAACGTCGATGCCCCCCGGTACCACAACGTGGCGTCTGAATCTCACGTCCTCCCCGTGTCCGACGTACGTGTCGCTCCAGTGTCCTATCAACGAGATCCTCTGCTTCTGGTGCATTCGGTGCCTCATGATGCTGTGTAGAGGGCTGACCAAAATCATGCATGGATGACTGCCCAAAATCATACGTGGATTACTGTCCATAATCATGCGTCGAGCCATATGGTCCTGAGGCTCCTAAAAATGGTAGAAATGGCATACTGAAGAAGTCCTCGCCGGGAGGAGAGGGGGCTGCCACAAGCTGTGTCACCTGATCCAGCTCGTAGTCCATAGTAGTCATCAGAGATGATAGATGTGGTCTATAAACGTCTCCCTGCTGTGCAACTTCATCAATAAGCTGGGCAGGATCATCTCTATGCGGTGCTGCCATATCTGCAGGAGGTGCTCTCGGATGTCTATCTCGCCGCCTCTGCCTCTCCCGAGGTCCTCGTCTCCGTCTCTCAGCTGACGGCGGTGGTGGCGGTACATCGTCATCACCAAGCATAGCAGACACATCATCACCCTCACCCTCAGGGGCTCCAGCTGGAGGATATGGATCAGGATATACCTGTGGCTCCTCGTCATAAAAACTGTCTCGTATCATCTGGAGATGGTCGTAGAGAGCCAACACATCTCGATGAACTATATCACGTCTAATATATGGCTCCTCCTGAGGATGTGTGATATGTGCAAGATGATCAATGTTGTCTGTCTGAAAATGAAATGACATTCAAATTAGTACCATAAAAGAGTTAAAAAAATATAATATATCTTAATATGTTTACCATCTGCTGAATGCCAATCCCCTGACGTGTAAGATGCATGATGGTATGACGTCGATACCAATTTGCATAATCCCCCTAGGCAGATAACTGATACTATGTTGTGGGATATCCATATCGAGAAATACCATATCGGGCACGCGCGTCCCACAGCTCAATATGAGATGCATGAAACTGCCGCCATTTCGTCGACTGTCTACCTGTAAGTACAATCGAATGCAACCCCTCTGGCTGTCCTGGTGCCAACGGGATATGCTGTATATAACCGAACTGGCGCATGACCCGATTGGGCTGGTGCCACTCAATGATATGGAAGTGGATGAGTGACACCACTGCAACACGATCTCCAATCATAGCTGTGCAGTATGGTGGAAGTGATGCATAGACATAACATGTATATGAAGTCCATGAAACCTGAAATGTAAACTCAAAAAGTAAGTGACATATTAGCAATATAATGTTAGTAAGATTACATTGTAAGAACTTAAAATAGTGATAACGAAATATAAAAAATTACTGCTTGACTTACATCAGCTGGCACTAATGCATCGAATATCTGTCGAAAGCTGTGCACACTATGTCTCGGTGTGTGTGCATGCTTCTGAGACTGACTCCACCTGGATACAAAATAGTAATACACAGTAAGTTGATAAAAAAAATAGAAGTACTAAATAAATGAAAGTAATGAAGTAAACATACCATCGTCCACGAGGACAATCCTGAAATAGCTCTGCTGCAAGAGGTGCGATAGCTCGAGGAGCGATGCGTGGAAAACCCTCCCAGGCCCACATCTGTACTAAAGCCATACAACTAGCAATCTGATGTGCATCTGCCTGACAACTGGTATAAAAGGATATGTACAGATGTGCTAATATAGCGGATCCCCAATTGTATGTAGCTGTATGATCAAGATCCTCAAGTAATGGGAGGTACATCATGTGTACCAAAAGGGTGGAGTAGTCGACGCATAACATGCCTCCGAGTAGTCGCAGAATATATGCACGTGTATTCCTAATGAGCGTCTCCTCGTCTGCGTCATCAGGAATGACAGTGAAATGCTCATCAAGCCATGTCATGCGCAATCGCGAACCCACGAGGACACCTCGTACGCCAACGACATCAATGCCTAATAGTCGCTATATGACGACAGCCCAGTTGCCACTAGTGGAACCTGTAACTGCCTGTCCATGGATGGGCAAACCAAGCATGTAGATGACGTCCTCTAAAGTAATGGTCATCTCCCCCTCCGGAAGATGAAAAATGTGTGTCTCTGGCCGCCATCTCTCAACCAATGCTGCAATCAAATGATGATCAATAGTCTTGAAGTCACACATAGCGACTCTATAAAATCCCGCACGTCTAAGGTATGTAGAAATAGCTACCGGGGGCGCATCGTGATGAAAATGATGTGCTCTCCAAACAGCAAGCTGTCGAACAGGTCGTCGCGCCAATACAAGACACGACACATGCGTCTCCTGACCAGATAATAGTGGCTGCTCCATCTGATTGTACAAATAGTAAAACATTAATTTCATGTTAGTCATCACATTTATCATTTAAGGTATGAAATTTATCATGTAATGTATGAAAGAAGCGTGTAAGTAATTTAGGCTATGTTCAATATATAAAGGAATTTATGATATGTTCAACATATAAAGTTGATGATATATTCACTTTGAATGCTTTCAAAATTCAACGATGACATTGGATTTTGAAAGATGTCAACGTCACAATAATTGACCAAAATTATTAAAGGAATTAATGATATGTTCAACATATAAAGTTTTGGATTGATTCTCCAACTCAATATGCTCAGTCAACATCGTTTAGAAGGAATATGAAAAAACCTTTGATCCATGTATGGTTGACATGAAAAAACATCCTCCTTCTGCATCGTAGCTTTAGTCGACCCAGTAAAAAACCAACTGTCACATATTCATGACCTCCGAATGAATATATGACAGTTGGTTCTTCACTGGGTCGACTAAAGAGGGGAATTGCCAATGTTGCAGAATGAATCAATGTTTTTTTGGAGAAAACCCATTCTCATGGTTGAAAACGAGGGGCATAATGTTTTAATAATTTTCAAGAATATCAATAATTTATGTTCATCACTATATTTAACAATTATGAAAAAAAGGATGAGAGGGGCATAATGTTTGAATATCTTTATTTGTCATTTTCTAGGCTAGTAGTCTCATATTCTGTTATATCCTCAATTTATTCTTCACTATTATTCACTCTAGATAATTCTTAGATTTTGTTAAATCCTCGATCTTATATTTTATATATTTTAAAATTTATTGTTATTTTTCTAAAACAACAACCACTTATTTAAATGATGATGATATATTCACTATGAATGCTTTCAAAACTCATCGATGGAAAAATATTGATTACACGTACAATATGTTTACAGTAACTGATGGAGTACACAAATCATTTTAACCATTAGATGATTGACTTATGTGTCTAGGGCAATGTGTCTTCGTATGACCCTCCTGGAGGCATATGCTGCACCTTCATCTAGGTGCCTGTTCAGTAGGCCAATCCATCTCATTCCGAATACGAGTCGACTTTGGCCTCCCTTTAGGTCGAAGTCTACTGATGTTCGGTAGAAGCGTGGGTGTGTCATCAGAGAGCTGAAAATTCTGATATTCTCCGATTGGCATCCACGGAGTATTGTAGCATGAGTTGATACTGTCAAGTCGATAAACTGGATTAACAAACTGCTCCCAAGATACGTGTACGTAACCACATGCTGCAATCACATGACCACAAGGATATCTCAATGCTTGAAACTTTCCACATTCACAGTAACGCTTCTCCAGTAAAATAATTCGGATCCGACCATTGCTACAAGCCACAACATCACCGGGCTCAACGACCTCAAATCGTTGCTCTGGACGATTAAATGCGGTGACACGATAAGTTGCAGCTTCCTGAAGAACTGTATCTAAATCACGTTGGAAATGGTGTCCATAACGCATCCCTCTGTTCAAGCCCTCTTCAGCTTGCTTTCCCCGTTCCAGAAAATACTTGACACTACGATAGAAGGTCTCTTGTACCAAACCTACAATTTAGATTTAAGTCATTATACTAATAGTATATTATGATTATGTTTTTCTGATCAACATATAATTAAATATTCATATTTACCTGTGATTGGTAATTTTCGAACTCCCTTGAAAACCCCATTTATACATTCTATGATGTTGGTAGTCATATGACCATATCTCCTCCCATAATCATATGCCAATGACCATTTCTGTTTTGGAATTTGCATCATATCATCATAAACTTCCAGATTAACTCTTTGAATATCTTAAAGACGCTCCTCCATTCTTTGTTGTTGAGGCTCGTATGCTATCATACAAGAAAAAATCTGAACAAATAATGATCATAACTATGATAGGATTTGTTAATACAAAAAATGATTTTCATACCAATTTTTAAGATTGCTTTCTTCATCGACTCATTCTTGAATCTCTTTCGTAAATTGCTAGCAATGTGTCGAATACAGTATCGATGATGGACATAAGGTGGTCTCCATGAAAGTCCCTCAGATTGTACTGCCTCTTTGATTGCACGGTGACGATCTGAGATAAGGAAAATCCCTTCCTCACCTGTAACAAACTCATGAAGACATGGGAGAAACCAACTCCATGACGAGAAGTTCTCTTTCTCCACAATTGCAAATGCCAAAGGTAGAGGGGATCTATTTCCATCTTGTGTGGCAGCAATCAATAAAGTTCCTGTATACTTTCCATACAGAAATGTGCCATATATTTGTATAAACTGCTTGCAATGCCTAAAAGCAGCCACACATGGTAAAAATGTCCAAAACAATCTATCAAAAACAACCATTGACTGGTCAACTTGGTTGTATTGGTTAACATATTCAATAGTATTTAACTGATAGATCACTTGATTGTTGTGGCGTAAAAGCTCCAAAAGTTGTGGTAAAACTCGATAAGAGTCATCCCAATCACCATACGCTTTCACAATAGCCTTTTGACGTGCTGCCCATGCCTTCCAATAAGAGATCTAATACCCAAAAAGTTGTTTGATTCGCTCCATCACAAGAACAACATGAACATCTTGACAAGCTCTAATCATTTCAACAATAACTGTTGAAACAAAGTCAACATCTAATGAAGAATGTTCCTGTGACAAGCTTGGGTTCACACATGTGTGTGGAGTAAATCTTGTGATGCGCCATCTGTGAAAAGTGTTATCAATTATAGCTCGCATACGCATTTGACAGTTTGAATCATATTTGTCGCAACAGATCAAATAATAAGATCTTTTTGACTCTTCTACAACATAAGAGTAATGTCTGTCAATGTGATATTGTTTTATCACATTTTTCATTGCATCTTTACTGTCAAAATCTCTTCCAATATACAGAACACCTTCATCTGCCACTCGATCTGTGCCCCCAATGATTCCTAGAAATTCTGAAGTAGGAGTAATAACTGACCAATTGAATTCTGGAAAGCGATTCATGCCTTCCGTCGACCATGAACTCAATGGTGGGGGGTGGTTCAACGGTCGGTTAAACCTCACATGAGTAGGCACTGGCTGTTCTTCCGCATGCGCTTCCTCTTCATCTTCAGCTTCCTCTTCATCTTCTTCTTCTAAATTGTCATCATCCTCAAAATTATCAACCAACACATCTATAGTATGTGGGGGACTATCTATTGAAATTGTGGCCGAGGGAAATGATGGTACCAATGCTGATGGAACTTCTTGATGTGTTCTAAAAGGAGAAGATGACATTGTCTCGTGAAATTGTGATGACCCAACTTCCAATGTCGATGGGATCTCCATTGTAGATATGGTCACATACAACTCCATCATTTGATTGGCAGGTAGAAACTTAACCAATGACAGTATGTATTCCCATTCTTCACCATCAGTTATCGGATATGCCACATGCCAAAATCTATCAACATATTGTAGATGTATATATATGATAGATTCTATCGCTTGGTTACTCGTCAGTTTCAACTTTCGATGAATTTTCCTTTGAAGAGTTCCCAAAGTTGTATAACCTCCAAACATTACAACAACTTCTGGTTGTATACTATAACTACATCCTTATTCCGTCTCAATTATTTTTCCGTTGTAATAAATATAAGCAGCCATCTTTTTTATCTAAAATAAACCTTCGTTATTAATCACATATGATCAAACAATCTAATTATGTCTGCATGCTTTTAGAATTTATGTAATTTATGTTGGAATCCTAGTCCCTCCACCAAATCAATATGTTCAAACCATATTGATGTGTAACTCGCTTTACACAACCCACAAGTTTGTGTTATTTACCCAAAAATAGTAAGTCAAACATATTCATACATATCCACATCCATCATATGGATGAGGTACATGAACATGTCATGTAAAAGCATAGAGTTATCTGAACTTGAAAAACTCAACATGAATAAGTCCGGAGCGACAGATAGCCAACCCCATTCACTTTCCTAGACAAGGCAAGCCTCCAGGAAAGTAGGTGGTCCGACCCAAAGCCCCTCTATCCGGGGATACTTTACTCAAGCAAGAATTTCATTTCATGACAACTATAACACTTAATATGTAAAAAATATATTAAACTACTAAATTCAAGTTCATAACTACAATTACAAACTGAGGTCAAGGTAGATGACAAACTAAATAAATTATCATACTTAGAATGGAATGCAAATATATATTATATAAACAGTTCTTAATATAACTACTTTGCTAATTACTGTAACTACTTCGCTAATTACTTAACTATTACTGTAACTACTTCACTAATTACTTAACTATTACTGTAACTACTTCACTAATTACTGTAACTACTTCGCTAATTACTGTAACTACTTCGCTAATTACTGTAACTACTTCGCTAGTTATACTTCATTAATTAACTAATTAGATTTCATTAACTACCTTTTTTAATTTCATTATGTACCTAATTAGATTTCATTAACTACCCAATTTGATTTTATCGACTACCCAATTAGATTTCATTGATTACCCAATTAGATTTCATTGATTACCCAATTAGATTTCATTGATTACCTAATTATATTTAATTAACTACCTAAGTAGATTTAATTAACTACCTAAATAGATTTAATTAACTACCTAAGTAGATTTAATTAACTACCTAAGTAGATTTAATTAACTACCTAAGTAGATTTAATTAACTGCCTACTTAAATTTAGTTAATTACCTAATTAGTGTTCATTAATTACATAATTAGTGTTCATTAATTTCCTAATTAAAATTACTTAATTAACTAATTAGAATTGATTAAATAAGTTGACTTATAATTGATTAATTAAGTTGAAATATAATTGATTAATTAAGTTGAAATATAATTGATTAATTAAGTTGAATTAGAATTGATTAATTAAGTTGAATTAGAATTGATTAATTAAGTCGAATTAGAATTGATTAATTAAGTTGAATTAATTAACTACATAATTTGAATTCATTAATTAACTAAATAGAATTACTTAATTAACTAATTATAAATAATTACCTAAATAGAATTTCTTAATTAACTAATTATAATTCATTAATTAAATAATTAGAATTCATTAATTAACTAATCATAATTCATTAATTAATAAATTAGAAATGATTAATTGACTAATTACAATTAATTAATTATAATTGATTAATTAAGTTGAATTAGATTTGATTAATTAAGTTAAATTAGAATTGATTATTTAAGCCGAATTAGAATTGATTAATTAGGTTTAATTAGAACTGCTTAATTAAGTTCAACTGATTAACTACATAATTACAATTACTTAATTAACTAATTAGAAATAATTAACTAAATAGAAATCATTAATTAACTAATAATCATTAATTAGCTAATAATCATTAATTAGCTAATGATAATTAATTAATTAGCTAATTTTAATTAATTAATTCACTAATTACAATTAATTAATTCACTAATTACAATTAATTAATTCACTAATTATAATTAATTAATTAGCTAATTAGAAATCATTAATTAGCTACTTAGAAATCATTAATTAGCTAATTAGAATTAATTATTTCACTAATTATAATTAATTAATTCACTAATTATAATTAATTAATTCACAAATTATAATTACTTAATTCACTAATTATAATTAATTAATTCAATAATTATAATTAATTAATTCACTAATTATAATTAATTAACTAACTATTATAATTAATTAATTAGCTAATTAGAAATCATTAATTAGCTAATTAGAAATCATTAAGTAGCTAATTAGAAATCATTAATTAGCTAATTAGAATTAATTATTTCACTAATTATAATTAATTAATTCACTAATTATAATTAATTAATTCACTAATTATAATTAATTAATTCACTAATTATAATTACTTAATTCACTAATTATAATTAATTAATTCACTAATTATAATTAATTAACTAACTATTATAATTAATTAATTAGCTAATTAGAAATCATTAATTAGCTAATTAGAAATCATTAAGTAGTTAATTAGAAATCATTAAGTAGATAATTATAATTAATTAATTCACTAATTATAATTAATTAACTAAATAGAATTACTTAATTAACTAATTATAATTAATTAATTACCTAATTAAAAATAATTAATTAACTAATTACAAATCATTAATTAACTAATTACAAATCATTAATTAACTAATTATAATTAATTAATTCACTAATTTTTATTAATTAATTCACTAATTAGAAATCATTAATTAACTAATTAGAAATCATTAATTAACTAATTAGAAATCATTAATTAACTAATTACAAATCATTAATTAACTAATTAGAAATCATTAATTAACTAATTATAAATCATTAATTAACTAATTAGAATTCATTAATTAACTAATTAGAAATCATTAAATAACTAATTATAAATCATTAATTAACTAATTAGAATTCATTAATTAACTAATTATAATTCATTAATTAACTAATTAGAATTCATTAATTAACTAATTACAATTAACTAATTAACTAATTACATTTAACCAACTACAATTAACTAATTACTAATTACAATTAACTAATTACAATTAACTAATTACAATTAACTAATTACTAATTACAATTAACTAATTACTAATTACAATTAACTAATTAAAATTAACTACTTACTAATTACAATTAACTAATTACAATTACTTAAATACTTACTATTAATTAACTAATTAAAATTGATTAATTAACTAATTACAATTAATTATTTAATTACTTACAAATATTTAACTACTATTAACTAATTAGAATGTATTAAATAACAAATTACAATTAAATAATTTGATACTTAAAAATAATTAATTCACTATTATAATTAATTATTAACTACTAATTCATAATTAGGTTTTAAACTAATTCTATAAAGTAAACAAATAAATTAATAAAAAAATTCCATAATCTAATTACATTAACTAGACAATTAAATAAACAATTTAAAATATTAAAGAAATGTAAATAAAAACTTACCTCGAATTTGCAGAACTTCAAATTTGCAAAAAGGTCCTCGGTTGGATGAGGATGAGGGAGAGGGAGGAGGGAGAATGAAGAGAGGGAAGAGGGAGAATGAGGAGAGGAGTGGAGCGGAGGGAATGAGGAGGGGAGGAGGGGGGAGGGGGGTTTTATAGTTGTTGGTGGAGATCAGCGCCACTTCAAGTGGCGCTGATCGACATAAGGATAAGGGATCAACGCCACTTGAAGTGGCGCTATGACGTTTTTTTCCATTAGCACCAATTCAAGTGGCTCTAGACTGACCCATTTTCTTAAAAAAGAAAATGGGTAACCCATTTTCATAAAAAAAAAACGCCCCCCTACCCCAAATTTTCCCCCAAAGGAGGGGTTGCTTTAGCTTGAGCTTCTAGCTACTTTGGTGCCCAACCTCTCAAGAACTCCCAACAAGCCTTTGAGCTCCAACATGGAACCTAGGTGCACGAGACCCAAGTCCTCCCTCCTTCAGACCAGGGCACAAGCTGCCACTAACCTTCCCAGATGAAGAGCCATCGCCCCTTCCAGGATTAAGGACCTTATTATACCCTCCAACATCAAGATTCACCCCATAATCAACTCCTCTAGCATGAACATCGTAGTTACCAATATGATTTTCATGCTTGCCCATCCTCACAGGTTTCTCAGACTTGGTATGTAATGGTTCGTGGCTTCTCGGTCTATTACTTTGTTGTTTGGGTAGTTGGAGGTGTTCAAAGGAGGTCTATAGGGATTGGTGAAGCTAAAACTACAGGAGTACTGCAAGGTGGTGGTTCACAATATGAACCGTATTCACGTCCTGAGTTGGCAGTTCATGACTTGTATAGCTGACCGATTTCACAGCTTGTAAGCGGGCAAGGGGGAGTTTGTGAAATGGATTCACAGCGTGTAATTAAATTGGGCTGAGGCGACGTGAATTTTGACGAAAGTTGGAATTTTGAAAAACCAATGAATTACACGCTGTGAAAGGGTTACACGACATGAAAGGGAAGAGTTTCGGGTTTTTGAATCCCTTTGTTTGATCGATTTCTATTCATTCGGCTTCCCTTCCTCTCGTTTTTGATAGAGCCCTAGGCAATTTTGAGGGATATTCCAACCCTTATTCCCTTGTCTTGAACTGTAGGCTCCGGTGGTTGAGTTTTGGTGATCCATGGTAAGTAATTCTTTTTACCCCTTGGTTTCTCCTCGTTTTTTCTTTGGGGATCACTGCAGTGATGTTTTGGTTTGGGGCGAGTATGGGTTGCGTTTGACAACACTTTGATGCGGTGTAGGTTGATCCATGATCTCATGGTGCGTTTGTGGTTGTAGGCAGTTTCTTCTTCACCATGCGATGCACAGTGAGATCAGAAAGGTTCTTTGAGGTAGGGGATTTTCATTCTCACATATTCATGTGCTATGTGTGAGATCTCTATGGTTTTTCTTTCCTTTGGGTGGATAGTAAGTTTTGGCGTAATAAGATAATTAATTGACACGTCAAAAAGAATGGTTGGGAATGAGGAGTTATCACATGTTTTGATCCTTTGATATATGTTGCTAATTAGTTTATGCCATGTTGTTGCCTTGTTGAAAATGATGGTTGTTGGGAGCCTTGTTTTCACTGTAGTTGTTGTGCTATGATGACCCTTGTTGTGTTATTATGTGGTCGTACCCTGAAGAAAAAGGCTAAAGAATGTATATGTGGATAATAAACTGGTTCCCCTAGATTATGGTTTGTGTGATAATACCCATGCTAAATAAAGATTGAATGTGATAAAGCCCCTGAATAATTGTGGAAGCTGGTTTGTGAGGGTGTTGTGTATGCTTGTTCTTATTGTGTGTGGTTTAGGATGTTGTGAGGTGGTGCTAGTTGCCGACTGAATTGTGTATTATGTGGGACAATGATGTGGTGTTTGGTTGACATGGATGCGATGTGGGCAGTGGTTGTGACATAGTGGCTGTTGTTGTGACATGTGGTGCTAGTGTTTTACAGCGGTTGTGTTGTGAGATGTGGTTCAGGTGTGTGATGTGAGGTTGTCGTGGTGAGATGGCTTGGGCGATGTGATGCGATGACGATGGTTGACGTTTGGTGCTCACTACTACAAAAACGGGCAAGGGAAGCGCCACCCTTTATTAGCATTAAAAAAAGTGCTGATAAAGGGGGGAGGGCTTTATCAGCGCTTTTTTTAGCACTGATAAAGGAGACCTCTTTATCAACGCTTTTTTAGTAGCACTGATAAAGGGGGACTTTATCAGCGCTTTTTCCTAGCGCTGATAAAATTTATATTTAAAAAAAATCATGAAAAATAATATATTGTTATATAAGTATATTTATATTGATATAAATATAATATATATTTTTTAAATACGTTTTATATAAGTATAAATAGACTATTACATTTAATATATAAGAAATTTAGTGAAAATGACTTTAAAATATTTTAAAAAATACTATTAAAAATTTCCTCATTATCATCGATTAATGATCATTTAATAACAATCTGAAGACACAAAAAATCAAAAAAATGAATAAAAGATCTAAAATAAGTTGAAAATGTAACTCAAACTTCAAACGGCCATAACTTTTGATCCGGGTGTCTGTTTGATCTCTACACCATATCAAATTGAAGCTTGCGACAAGCTCTACGCGCTAGTGATCCAAGGGAAACTTTGGTCACATTTTTCAAGGCCCAAAAGGCTCAGAAGGCCTCCAAAACTGAGTTTTTAATCGGGATACCCTGATTTTTTAACATTCAAATATGTATAACTTCTGATCCATATGTTCTCTAGGCCTGTACCACATATCATATCGAAGATTGTTTCATTTTCTTCGATTTGACTGGTTGTAGAGTTGAAACAGACTTCTGGATTAGAAGTTATGGTCATTTTAACATTCTATGGCTTTTTAAATACACATATATATGTATTTATTCGTAAATATACATATATATATATATATATGTGTGTGTGTTGTATATATGTATGTATGTATTTATTTATTTATACACACACATAAAAAAAAGTTATTTTATAAATGTATTTAAAACTAATCTTATAAATATATATTAATATACAAATAAATGTATGGATAAAAAATTACAACTAAAAAATATATATAAATAAATATAAATATAAATTAATATATGAATAAATATATATATACTAATATATGAATAAATATATACGTATTAATATAACTAAATTTATTTATATTAATATGAATCTATATTAATATACGAATAAGTATATCTATATAACTATATATATAAATAAATATAAATATATATTAATATACGAATAAATATATATATATTAATAAATGAATAAATATATATGTATTAATATAACTAAATATATTTGTATTTATATGAATCTATATTAATATAAAAATAAATATAACTATATATATATAGATATATCATTAAATAGAGAAAAAACGAAATGACTTAGTGGTAAAGGTACATACCCGCAAGGGGGGAGGTCGTGGGTTTGAGTTCGGGGGAAGCAAGGAGGGGCGCGCAGACATGTGGGGGATAGCGCGGGCAAGGGCAGCGCGCGAGAGAGTCACAGGGGGTCCGCCTAGCGCTGATAAAGGGGGGGGGGGGGGGGTCAAGCGCTATTAAAAGATCCCCCCCGCATTATATATTCCTTTTAACTTTTTTTTTATTTTTTTTGACTTTTATCAGCGCTGATAAAATGGACCCCCTATCTTCGCCTCGATTAACAACACTTTTTTTAGCGCTGTTAATGCACTTTTCTAGCACGGATAAAAGCCATATTTGTAGTAGTGTGATGTGGCGGTGGTTATGTGAGTTGGGCCAGTTGTAGTGTGACATGGTTGAGAGAGTTACCCGATTGGACAGGGGATGAACTGTGATGATAAAAAAACGAAATAGGATGGTAGATTTATGAGATGGTCTAGAAACAAATGTGTGGTAATTAGGTAACTGAGTTGAATAAATGAATGAATAGTAATGTGAAATGAAATGACTAACAAAAAAATGTGGTGAAACCTGTAATTGGAAGTGGGAGATGTTGTGCGGTTTGTGTGGTGGTTGCGTGGTGTTGCATATAGTGGTGGCAACAATTGTGACAGTTGAACTCCATCTTATCTCTCAACCAAACCCACCCTGTTATGCTCACCCTACATATATAAACATTTTCAAGTTTCCACGAAGACTTTGGGGATCGATTTGGACATTACTAACTGGGTTAGAGCTTCTCTTGAGTCGTTGTCGTCGATTTTTCTTTTTGGTATATTGTTGGATACTTTTATATGCATCAGTTTTACTTTATTCATGCATTGTGGCATGGTTTTTGATTTACCTTTATATTGTCTACTGGAGTTGTTTGTTGGTTGTTTATCTTATCTCCTGACCCTGTTTCATTTATAGAGGGTAATGCCTCCCATACTGTGATATTTTTTTATACCGTCGGTGCTAGTCACCAACCCGAGGTCTACTGGAGGTAGGACTCGAGGGTCATCATCTCTCTCTCTCTCTCCTCATTACAGAATCTTTGGAAGGAGGGGGTCGTGACAGAGTGATATCGAAGGTTTGGTTGAGAGATAAGATGGAGTTCAAAGTTAGACACTGTGAGGTTTGCATGGGTTGGTATGACAAAGACGTCAGTTGACCTTGGTGCGTGACATAGGCTAGGGAGGCCAGCTTGGACAAGAGATTTTAGGCCCCCCCGTGATCCCATGCACGAACTCTGAGCTTGAACGACCAAGTGAGGTGGACTTGTTTGCAGGGTAGAGACTTAGGATAGGTACGTGCATCATGAATTTTTATGTTTGTGTTTGAAATGAGTTATTGTAGGAAAATAAAATGAATAAATTAATTAATCTTTGATAAAATTCCATGCTATCGAGCTTAGGTTGTGATGCAGAAATGTCAGGAGTCGCAACGACAAAAAGAAATGATTCGCAGAAGAGTAAAAGGGAAAAAAACAAAAAAATGAGAACACAAAGATTTACATGGTTTGGGAAATGATCCCTATGTCCACAAAGAGACAAAATTTCACTACGATTCGGGAGCACAATTTTTACAGGGAGTTTCAGGGTTCTCAATAACTGACTAAAACCTAGCCTAAAATGATATTAAAAAGGAGGAAGATGATCCACTGTTCCACCAACCGCACAGGAAGTCCGCATCACTATAGTGTCGCGACCACACAAGTCTAAAGTGCTACAGTGGCAGGTGGTTAGAAGTCCACGTCGCTACAGTACTATTGACGCCAAAGTCTGCACTGCTACAATGCCTTATTGGTGTCAGTTGGTCAGATATGCTACAACAGTTAGAGTTGCTACAGTGCCTGAAAAAATTGAGCTGGGGCCTTCAACCTTCGGACCCACGGAGTAGGGGCACATTGCCCCCTACAACCTCCAATGAGCTCACAATGGAGATCAATTTGAGAAAGTTGCATTGTGGTGCACAATATGGGCCAGAATCATTCGACCCAAAAAATATTATCTAGAATGGATCGGGCTACATCAATCCAACAGGTTGTTCTATTTAGTTTTCAGGAATGAATCCTATTTTTCATCTGCGAGTAGCTTAGGTATTTGAAGCTCATCAGGTTAATCTGCTTGATCTTCAGAGGGTTGACCCAACAGAGGAGGATAAGGCATGATAGCGGGCTTTGTGTGCCTTTCAGCGGCAAAGTTTGGGTAAGTATGAGGGGAGTGTCCTTGATATGGAGACAAAGCGCTGGTTGGAGGAGCTCAAGATTTCTTTTGGTATGATCTGAGTGAGAGTTGAGTTCTAGGTTCTACTAGAAATTAGTTAGATGCAGGGAGCTGCGTGTTAGTGGTGGATGTTGTTTCTAGGTGAATAAAAGGAGGTAGATGTGTTGTGGCATGACTTTCAGAGGGAGTTTCGGGCAGAGTTCCTGTCGTCAACAATGAGGGCTACCAAGAGGCAGGACTTGATTTCTCTTTAGTAGGGGATCTTGAGTGTGAAGGAGCTTGAGATCAGGTTCAGGGATATCCTACACATTGCCCATGATGTTTTTTCAGATGAGGAGTCCAGAGAGAAGTGTCTGGAGGAGGCTTTATGCCCAGCGATCAGGTATGCGATCACACCATTTACTCTCCCAAAATATATAGAGGTACAAAAAAAGGACGAGGTTATTGAGTGGATGATTTCCTTGGGGTTTGAGCTTCAAGAGAGTGGACAATGGGGTGTTTCAAGGAGCAGAGTTTCAGGAAGTGGGCTGCCTATGTTCAGGCAGTTAGGGTTCCGTTCAGTGGGAAACCAGCCGTGACATTTTCTTCCCCATCTGTTAGGGAAAGGTTGTTTCTGAGTGCTTGTCAGGGTTTTTCCATTTTGGTGATATATTTGTAGGAGATATGGGAACTGACATGCTTAATGTCAGACTACTCAGGGAGGTCAGTTTCAGCTGGGTGGTCAAACTCTTTTTCAGCAGTAGTAGTTGTCTTTGAGACAGTTCCAGTGGAAGAGACTGCCTGTTATTGTCCAGCAGTCGAGAGCAGGTGGAGTTGGCAGAGGGAAGCCTCGTGATGGTCCCCATCCACAGGGACCTAGGACAGAGCGTTTCCGTGTAGGCCTATAACAGAGAGGCAAATGAGCTGGGCATGGTTAGATGCACACGTTATAGGAAGAAATGCTAGCAGATATGAGAGTTGTTTGAGGTACAACCAATTTATCATATACTCTTGTGTGTGTGCCTTGTTTGATTCAGGAGTCTCTCACTCCTTTATTGCTCCTTCTCTGGTCCATATGTTGGGGCTGGACATGGAGAGGCTTCCAGTGCCCCTGGTGTTATCTATGTCTGTTAGATATCAGACTTCTTTTTTTGATGTGTGCTAGGGATGTTGACTGGTGATAGGGAGACACCAGATAGTGGGGGACTTCTTTTTGTTACAGATAAAACCATATGATATTATCCTTGTTCTAGATTAGTTTTATTTCATGCGTGCAGTCATCGACTGCTTTCTGAGAAGAGTTTCATTTTCTGATGTGGAGAGAAAGCGAGTGGCGTTCGTTAGCGAGTGAGGTTATCGGTTGGGTGGTCAACAAGTGGATCCTCTTTTGTCGCAGTTGGCAAAGCTAGTAGTAGAAGCTCAGGTTGGGGGTATTCCCCAGGGTTGTGGAGGAGTTCATGGATGTTTTCTCAGATGAGGTTATGACACCACCTCCTTAACGTGACATTGAGTTTGGGATAGAGTTATAGCTGGGTGCGTCTCTGATTTTGACAACTCCCTATCGGATGATGCCCATGAAGTCGTGTGATTTGAGGTTTTAGGTAGATGATTTGATGTAGAGGGGGTTCATCCGACCTGGTGTGTCACCATGGGGTGCTCCAGTGTTGTTCACTAAGAAATCAGACAATAGTATGAGGTTGTGTACAAAATTTCAGAGGTTGAATCAGGTGACAGTCAATAATTGTTACCCTCTTCCGAGGATCGATGATCTATTCGACCAGTTGAGAGGATCTACCTGGTTCTCTAAGATTAATCTGTGATATGTATATCACCGGTTGAGGGTGAAAGATGAGGATGTTCGAAAGAATGCATTCAGATGCAGGTATGAGCACTTTAAGTTTGTTTTCATGTCATTTGGTGTTACGAATTCACCATCCATGTTCATGGGGCTTATGAACACCATGTTACATGGGTTCCTGGACTGGTTCATCATCATATTCATCGATGATATCTTGGTTTACTTGAAGTCATAGGAGGAGCAAGCCGAGCATCTTAGAGTTATTTTGCAGGTCCTTCGACACCACCAGCTTTATGGGAAGATTCCCAAGTGTGAGTTCCGGACGTGAGAGGTGCATTTACTTAGATATGTGGTGTCTCGATAGGGTGTGGTAGTGGACCCGTAGAAGGTCGAGGTTGTTGTTTCTTGGGGAACACCTAAGAATGTGGTGGAGGTTCGCAGTTTCCTTGGTCTCACAGGCTATTATTAGAGGTTCATGCCCGATTTCTCTTGAGTTGCAGCTCCACTAACAACATTGACCTGGAAGGACCAGGATTTTGTGTGGATAGATCAATGTCAAGCAACGTTTAGTCACTCGAAGGAGAAGTTGGTCAGTGCTTCGGTGCTTCGGTTTCCATAAGATGGTGTGCTGTATGAGGTGTTTTGTGATGTGTCATGTCTGGGATTAAGATGTGTGTTGATGCAGCAGAAAGCATCGATCTCTTATGGGTCTATGCAGTTACATCCCCACAAGCATAACTATGCCACCCAAGATATGGAGTTGGTGACAATTGTGTTTGTGCTAAAGTTGTGGTGATATTAAGTCATCAGTGAGCATTTTGTGGCTTTCACAGACCACAAGAGCCCGAGATATGTTTTCTCTCAGTGGGATCTGTATCTAAGCCAGCAGAGGTGTACGAAGTTTCTTTAGGATTATGATTTTGAGATATCTTACAACCCAGGGAAGGGTAATGTAGTTGCCGATGAGTTGAGTCGGAATTCCCGAGAGGATGTGGCTCGAAAGTCTGTTGATGTTTGGAAAGGAATAAAGGAGCTTGTAGCGATGCATCTTGATGCCAGAGAGAGCAGTTTCCAAGGTTGTCTCCATTAGATGACCATTGAGTCATCTTTAATGCAAGTGGTGGAGGAGTCTCCATGGAGAGACTCAAAGGAAGAGGTGATGAATGATCATGTTGGCCATAATGACTCTCCTGAGGGATGGTTAGAGGATGATCATAAATAGGTGTTGTTCTAGGGGAGGTTGTTTTCCCCACATGCGATATGTAAGGGAGTTCTATGTGAGTTTTAAATCTCACCTTTAGAGGTACATCCTAGTATGAAAAATATGTATTGTGGTTTGAGGGGATAAATTTGGTGGCCTGAGATAAAATGATTAGTGGTGGAGTTTGTGGAATAATGTATGGTTTATTAGTAGGTGAAAGAAGAGCACCATGTTTTTGAAGGTTTGTTATAGTCTTTGGATGTCCTTGAGTGGAAATGGGAGTAAATATTGATAAATTTCATCATAGGTTTACCCTGAGCTCAGGGAGGATGAGATGCAGTTAGGGTGATAGTGGACCGACTGATGAAATCAGCTCCCATCTTGGCGATCCGTGAGTCGAGTGACATGGATGTTTTGGCAAGGTGGTATGTAGATGATGTGGTTAGGCTTCACGGGGTACTGAGGACCATCATCTCTGATTGGGATCCTAATTTTACCTCATGAGACTGGAGGGGATTGCAATATACTTTTGGCTCTTAGTTGCACCATAACACTGTTTTCTACCCTCAGATAGATGAGCAGACATAGTAGACCATCCAGACGCTGGAGGATATGTTGTGAGCATGAATCTTAGACTTTGGTGGATCTTGGGAATGATAGTCTCCTTTGGTTGAGTTTGTGTATACCAAAAAATCACTCTCCCATCGACATGACTCCATTTTATGCGTTGTACGAGCGACCGTGTTGATCTTCATTGTGCTGGACAGAGGTTGAGGAGTTAGAAGTTCTTGGTCTTGATGTGGTGCAGAGCATGACCGAGAAGATCCAGTTGGTTCGTGAGCGGATTAGGGCGACGCTGGACCGTCAGAAGGCCTATGATGATCATAGGTGTATTCCCCTAGAATTTGAGGTTGGTGACCATGTGTTCTTGAGAGTCTCACTTTGGTTTGGGTAGTAGTGGTTTGGCAGGGGGAGTAAGCTTTCTCCTAGGTTTTTTGGGCCCTTTGAGGTGTTGGGGCATGTTGGTGAGGTGGTGTATCGGTCAGTGTTTCCACCATGGTTAGATAGGATCCACAACGTCTTCCACGTGTCTCAGCTTCATCAGTTTCTTCACGATGACTCCTACATTATTGATTAGGGAGAGTTGGATATTGAGGATGACGCAATGTTTGTGGAGTGGCCAGTAGAGGTCCAGGATCGTTGAGAAAAGGTGCTGCGTGGGTAGACCCTTCCCTTGATTCACATGTTGTGGAGGCATGGTGGCATAGTTGAGAGTACTTGGGAGTGAGAGAAATAGATGCGTTCCCAGTACCCCGAGTTGTTTTGAGCCTTGATTTGTACTATTTTTTTTGGATGATGTGATGTTTGAGTTTTTCTATGTTACGAGATGTGCTTTTCCCCTTGAAGAATGATGTGTGATAAAATTTCTGACACATGAAAAGGGGAGGACTTGATTCCTAATCGAGACACATTATACTATGATGCGATTAAAACCGTGCAGGCGCGTCAGTGCTGCCAAGTATGGATAATATCTTGACATGGATGATGGGATTCCTTGATTTATGTTCTCAGTGCGGTGTTGTGTGTTGGTTGTGGAAGTGGTTAGTTTGAAATGTGTGGAAGTCTATGTAGTTTTGTGGTGATGTGGTTGCATAAGGTGTTTTCTAGGCATTTCAGTTAGGTGTGTTTGACTGGTGGTAGCGTTTGATGTGTGACAAGATCCTTAAGAGGTATCTTGTGGGATTATTGTTCAGAACCCTTTATTTTCTCAGGTTTGGTTTTGATTCTCAAGGATGAGAATCATTTGAGAGATATCTAATGTAATGTTTTGTGCCTTCCTAACCTGTTTCTTTTCCATTTGGGTCGTTGGAGGCATTTGGAGGAGGTATAGAGGGCTTGATGGAGCTAGAGTTCTAGGAAAACTGTAGGTTCACGACATGAATCGTATTTACATCGTAAGTTGGTGGTTCACAAATTGTATAGTCACCCAGTTTTATGGATTGTAAGTGAGAAAGGGGGAGTTCATGAAATGGATTCACATAATGAAAAGTGAATTCACAATGTGTAATTAAATTAGGCCGAGGCAACACAAATTTTAGAGGAAGTTGGAATTTTGGAAAATCTGTGAATTATATGTCATGAAAGGGTTACACGACATGAAAGGGTTGGAATCCAAGTTTTTAAATCCTTTTATTTGGATGATTTTTATTCATTCGGACTCCCTTACTCTCATTTTTTGGTAGATCCCTAAGTGATTTTGGGGATCTTCTAGCTCTCCTTCCCTCATCTTGATTCACAGGTTTTGGTGGTTGTTTTTTTGTGATCTGTGGTAAGTTCTTATCTTTACCACTTGATTTATCCTCATTTTTCCTTTGGGGTATTGTTGCGACAATGTTGTTTAGGTTTGGGGAGAGTATGAGATGCATTTTGACAACCCTTTCATGTGGTGTAGGTTGATCCGTGATCTTATGGTGCAATTGTAGTTGTACGCAATTTCTTCTTCGCCCTGCTGTGTGCAACAAGATTGAAAATCTTCTTTGAGGTAGGGGATCCTCATTCTCACCTGTTTATATTCTACGTGTGAGATCTCAATGGTTTTTCTTTCCTTTGTATGGATAGTAAGGGTAAGTGTAATAATATAATTAATTGGAATGTCAAAAAGAATTGATGGGAATGAGGAGTTATCAAATGTCTTGATTCTTTGATATCTGCTGCTAATGAGTTTATGACACGTTGTTGCCTTGTTGAAAATTACGACTGTTTGGACCCTTGTTTGCATTGTAGTTGTTGTGCCATGATGAACCTTGATATGTTGTGTGATCACACACTGAATAAAATGGATAAAGAACGTATATTTGGATAATAAACGGGTTGCCCCTGGATTATGGTTTGTGTGATAATACCCATTCTAAATAAATATTGAGTGTGATAAAGCCCCTAAATAATTGTGGAAGCTGGTTTGTGATGCTGTTTTGTATGCTTGTGCTTTTTGTGTTGCCCTACGTGGTTTGAGTTGTTGTGAGGTGGTGGTAGTAACCAGATGGGCTATGTATTATGTGGGGCAATGATGTGATGGTTGGATGGCATGAATTCGATGTGGGAAGTGGTTGTGGCTCAGTGTCTGTTGTTGTGACATGTGGTGTTAGCATTTCATGATGGCTGTGTTGTGAGATGTGGTTGGGATATGCGATGTGAGGTTGTCATGGTGAGATGCCTTGGGTGATGTGACACAACAATGATGGTGGATGTGTGGTGGTAATTGTGTGAGTTGGTCCAGTTTTAGAATGGTGTGATTGAGATAGTTTTCTGATTATCCTCAAGATGAACTATGACGATAAACGAAAAAATAGACTGGTAGATAATTGAGATGGAATAGAAACAGATGTTTGGTAATTGACTAACTAATTTGAATAAATGAATGAATAGTGAAATTTTAAATGAAATGGATAACAAAAAAATGCAGTGAAACCTATAACTGGAAGTGGGAAATGTTGTGCAGTTTGTGTGGTGGTTGCGTGGTGTTGCATATAGTGGTGGCAGCAGTTGTGACAGTTGATGTGCAGTGCGGTGGTGGTGATGTGGTGTTCACTAGTGCAGTTGATGCGAACCCGTAGGTTGATTATTGTGTGCTATCTATATATCATGCATATTTATGTTATTTTATACACACCCCACCCAAGTTGGATAACCTTACCAACATTTAGAGGTGCTGAGTTCTAGGTGTTTTCCACAAAATCTAGGATGGTGGTGATACGGATGGTGGGCTAGCCCCTCTCAATTTCTCTTCCTTCAGTATTAGTGATATGGGTTGGTGTTGGAGATTACCCAGCAGTGATGAGTCTCCCAAGTGTCTGCGAGTGAGATGTGATGTGATGTGATGCGTTGCCTAGGTTTCTGTAGGCGGGATGTGATGTGATGTGTGGCCTGAGTGTCTATATATGGTATGTGATGTGATGTGATGTGTGACCCAGGTGTCTGCAGATAGGATGTGATGTGATGTGATCTGATATGTGTGAAAAGGATGAGAGTATAGGACATTCAGCATTGGGGATTGAGAATGAGAAATCAGTGGGGAAACGACAATGTGGAGCCTTACTTTGTTATGATCTCGATGCTATGTTATTATATTTGATTTGTGATTTTGTGAGTGATCCATTGTGAGGCTAGGTTTGGTTAGATGACCTGTATAGGTGCTTGTTGGTTTTTTTTTCACTGGCGCATTAACATTCTCTTTTCACATGTGCACTTGAGACCTTGGATATGTCCCTACTGAGTATACATGTTATGCTCACCCAATGTATATAAACTATTTTCAAGTTTTTAGGAGGATTATAGGGACCGAGCTGGACATTACTAGCTAGGTTAGAGCTGCTGTTGAGTTACCGCCGTAGATTTGTATTTTTGGTATATTGTTGGAGACTTTTATATGTATCAGTTTCACTTTATTTATGCATTGTGGGATGGTTTTTGGTTTACCTTTATATTATATGATGGAGTTTTTTGGTGGTTTTTTATCATATCTTCTGATCCTGTTTCATTTTTAGAGAGTAATGCCTCTCATATTGTGTGATTTTTTTATACCCTCAGTGTTAGTTTCCAACCCGAGGCCTACTGGAGGCGAGACTCCAGAGTTATCATCTCTCTCTCTCTCTCTCTCTCTCTCTCTCTACATTACAGTATCTATGCTAGGAGGGGGTCACGACATAATAGTACCACTATCAATATGGAGAATCAATAAATAACCAGAATAAATTAGAAAATTCATTATTACAATACCAAATAAGATTTCACATTTGAATTTGAGTTATAATGATTAGATAGGTGAAAATTGGCCTCTACAAAACATACCATATCGATCTTTTTCATGTTTGAAAAATGACTTGTAAAAAGAAATCTTAGTGTCAAAGTCCGTCATTCTTGTATTTTCACTGTTCCATCAAACAAGATAAGAACCCATGACATCAAATTCCTCTCAATTGAGATCTTAACATAATTTGAAGCATCTGTAAGAATTAACTAATTACTTTATTTAATGTTTCATGAGAAAATAATATCACTATTATCAATCAAAACTCGCTAAAATGTAATTTTTATATTTAACTCTCATCATTTTAGTGGTCTTGAACTCATGTGAATTGTTCACTATTACAATCATGGAATCCCCAACTTAAAGAAACGAGCAAGAGGAATCAAAGAATAAATCGATAAAACGAGAGGGAAAGGTAAATAAATTCAACATATAGATTTAAATTATTTATAAAGAAATTCTATATCTATGGAAGAACTCTAGATCAAGTTGATATAATAAGGAAAACCGTATTGGTGCAATATAGTCACATTGCTACAATACTCAAATCTGCATAGAAAACCAAAGTGCAACACTACTCATTGTCGATGCCGCTATTTAGTACTGCTATAGTGTCCAGACATGCTATAATAATCTATATTGGTGTAGCATCTCAAATTAAAAAAGGTGTTAGATTGATTTTGAATTTGGTCCTTTTTCAATTGGTGCAACTTCATCCAATTGTCTAAGCTCCACAATTCAAAAAATCTCTCACTTAGAGGTTTATTCAAAAATTAAATTCCTTAAATTCTCTCATAGCGTGCATTCTAAAGTTTGTCTCTCATGGTTTGTTCATCATTGAAATCCAACAAAAGAAAAAAAGTTTTCCAATCTATCAATAATAATTGGTTTTGTCCACATATCAATTGGATTATTGGTACCTTGTATATTTTGCAGTGTTTGTAGCCAATCCAGTATCAATAGTCCGATAAAGTGATACTCCATCTAAATATGCTTTATCATGGTATGAAACTTGAATTCTTTGTAGGTTGTATCAAACTATGATTATCACAGTGCCATGCATTTTACAGTTTCAATGCCTTCTATATTTGAGATAACCAACTTATAGTTGTCCCTAAAAAAGCAAACAAATAACATGTTATACTCTTACTATCAACATCGCTTCCAAGGTTATCATCCACACACCCATTCAAATAAATTATTTTTCTAAAACACAATGATACTTACTTTCCTCCCTTAAAATACCTCACTATATGCTTTACAACTTTCCAATAATTTTTTCTAGGGTTATTCATGCTCCTTTTTACAACTATCACTATATGAGAAACATCAAGTCGAGAACAAACCATGAAATGCATAAAGATTCTAAAAATTGATTCATAAGGAACATTTTTCATGTAGTCAACCACTTCCACTGTCTTTAGCGATGACTCCTTGGACAACTTTAAATAGTTTTCCAAAGGAATAAAAATTGAGTTTTCTTCTAGCCTATTAAACCCACTCAAAACATTTCAAATGCAGATCTTATAAAAACATTAAGGATTCAATTGAATGATCTCTCTTTATCACATCCTAACTTTGCTAAGGCTCCACTTGAGTGGATTAGTTTCACTTGTAAATGAACTCCCTAATCTCACCTCCAATAAGACATGGATTAATGACTAGCGCTGAGGTATCCACTCAATGAATTGGGAGGCATTTCCACAATATGAAACTTTTCACCTATTAACATAAATCTCCATCCACAATTTAATAGATAACATCTACAAATAATGAAAAAGATAACATGAATTTATATCATAACACCAAAAAATGTTTGGTGTGGACCATTTAGACTGGGCTTGTGAGTGGAATATATATATGAAGTATTCTCCTTATGATTTCTATATGGGCGTATAGTATAAAATATCATACATCAATATAACTGATCATGCCAAACACATGAGGTATAATGAAAACTGCAAATAAGAGAATCCAATGTGATCACCTCCATAGACTCCAAGTTGTCCACCATCGAGTCTCTAGTCCATCTTCAGTATCTGATAATATGTCTAAATACACCTTCTGATATTCTTGACACAAGAACGAAAACATACAAGTGAACATGTAGGGGTGACTAATGAACCTCACCATGGTCATCCAAGGCAGTAAGCCAACCTCGTGTAAAACTTGAACTAAGTGCATGCTCAAGAAAATAATTGTGTATATGGCAGAGTCAATGTCTCAACTAACCAAACCAATTAAATCAAAGTTCATACATTAGTGAAGCCACTTATGATTCATCACATTCATGATCATGGTATAATCCATGAGAAAGGATTCAATTCAACTCACCTTGAGATACTCGTGTTAACCTTCTAATTATTGTAGGGGAACCACACCTCACTGTGTAAATTTTCACTGGTCAAGGGAGTATCAAACCTATAGATGGAGGCCTCACACCCCATCTTTTGGGGAGTACGTTACTCCATTAATCTCATGGGGCACTTGCACATTACTATTAATGTAACGATTAAGAGGTACTCAAACCACATGTAACACCCTGACCTGAACCACTGGGTTTGTGCTGGAGTTCAACATGACCTCATGCACACCTCCCCATATACGAGATATTGTTGACTAAAAGCAAGGGTCTATGTCCATTGGTGGGGAGACCATACCCTTAGTATCATGTCATCGAGAAAATAATATTAAATAAAATGAAAATTGAAGTAAAAAATAAATAATTCCAGTAATCGTGTGAAAATCTAAGATGGAATACATGTAATATAAATAAATGGACACCCAAAGTGAAAAAAAACTAGATTAATAAATGTAGATAAACAATAAGCAAGGGTGAGGTCCTCCATAATACATCCTAATCCATTACCAGCTCCACGCTCCTCTGCTCAGCCGTCCACCATAGGGCCCATACCCTTCAAAATACATGAGTAGATTGTGAAATCAAGACCTAGTAAGACAACAACAATGCGTCCTCAACCTAGTGTGATCAATTATAAAATGTATATTCCATAATGATCATAAATTTGTAATGAGGATTGTAGAAACCATGAAACGTGTTCCATGCACTTCTCCACAGAATGTCCACAATGGGTGTCATGACCCATCCTCGGGGCCCGTGCCGTGACTACCCCAAGCCCACCTTCCATAGGCCAGGGGATGTCGACTAGCACCAAAGGAGTAAATTCTGATAACTAGGAAGGCATTGCCTTTATAAAAGTAAACAAAACACCACAGAGTACAAGCGGAAGTAAAACACTAAGTAAAACTGAAACAAGCTGTGCTGAAAGTAAAGGGGGCCGGAAATACAAGCCCAACTGTAAAGTACAACTGGAAAGGGAAAGCAACAACTGAAAAGAAAAGCCGCAACGTCGAGCCATCCTCTGGAAGTCCCACCTGAATGGTGAGTACAGATATCCTCCACAGCTCCTCGGGTCCCGCCGTCTACTCCGAGTACGTCCAGCCCAGTGGTCCACCTCCGGGTACCGACCTGCTCCGCAAGCCTCAACCGCGACCAGCGCTGTCCGTTGTCTGCAACCAACACAACGTAGTGCGGGCATAGACCATGCAGGGGTAAGTATAAGCTACTCAGTAGGGACCCCGAGACCCCCGAAGGTCTCCCAAAATCCACAAAGGATAAACCACAAAGCAGAGGTACAATCACGAAGTAACATTCGACACTGCTTAGGTATATGCCCATACATATACCTAAGTCATCAATTCCAGTTCGGCTCCAACCTCTGAGCCCAAGTACAACCCAGTCCACATAGGAAAGCAAAACGTAAATCCACACAGGAAAGCAAAACGTAATCCACACAGGATAACACAACTCAATCCACAGAGGAAAGCAAAACAGGATTCAGCTCACACAGGTACTTCTTCGTATGACATTAGAGATGATCAGATGTATCCACTGATTCATCTAAGCCGTCGGACCCACAAAGGATCGATAGGTACTAACCCCCGCAATTACCCACACATGATCGATCATGATAAAGAAACCATAACTATTGGGAAAACCCTTCTCTATCAAGTACAATGGGCATGCCGCTACAACCAAGCTCTTCCCTCTTACCTTGGACTGTTGTAGTACTCCACCTATCGAGTACTGTGGGCCTGCTGCTACAACCAAGCGCTTCCCACCATGGGTCTGCCGCTACAACCAAGCACTCCCCCTCATAGCCCCTAGTGGTACTCCTTCTGTTGAGTACCATGGTTTGTCTCTACAACCAAGCGCTCCTCCACCGTGGGTCTGCTGCTACAACCAAGCGCTCCCCCGTGACGCTACAACCAAGCACACCTCCGTCGTGGGTCTGCCGCTACAAAAAAGCGCTCCCCCTCATAGCCTCTAGAGGTACTCCTTCTGTTGAGTACCGCGGGTCTGCCGCTACAACCAAGCGCTCCTCCGCCGTGGGTCTGCCGCTACAACCAAGCGCTCCCCACTGGGTTATCCGTAACACACCGAGTCATTCGATCAGCAATCGTCAAGTCTCAACCGGCTCTAGGGTTTCCGCACACAACATGCTCGTTCCGGGAGGGTCCACTCCATGAGCTATAAGGTCGATGCATCAACTGACATGTAGTCCGGAGTTGATGTATCCCAAGATGTACTTTAGTGGTCACTGCCGAAAACATGGAGGATTCCCGTACTGTTTTCATCATTGTCGCAGTCGCAGCCAGCTCTAGGGTTCCCGCACACAACAAGCTCGTTCGAGAGGGTCCACTCCACGAGCCGAGAGGCTGATACATCAACTGACACAAAGTCCGGATTTGATGTATCCAAAAGTTCCGTATCGTCAACAGGAACTCAACGCAATAGACGGCGCGTCAATCAGACGCCCGGTCTGAGAGTTATTGGCTTTTCCGTCCCAGGGGCCTGGTTGGTTTTTAAGTCAAAACCAACCCGACCGTAATCCACCTGCATCCAAACCTTGGGCGGAGTAAGCCAAAAGATATGTCTCACTTAGAGGAATCCATCAAAGTTGACGGCACGTAAATCGGACGTCCGGAGCTCAAGTTATGAGTGTTTTCGCTCCGAGGGCCCGATTGGTTTCGTGGACGAACCAACTCGGACGAACACAAAGTATTCCGAAACATTGAGTGTAATATACCGAAACGACCGTCTCTATCCAAGGATCACATCGCCACTAACGGTGCGTCAATCGGAGGTCCGTAGCCCAAGATATGGGTGAAAAACCAAAAAGGGTCCGAAAACGGGTAGGGGGGGGGGTCTGGGCCCAGACCGACCCGGCCGGCGCGCTGGCGCTGGCCAGGCGCCGCGGCCCCCCCCGCGCGGGGGCCATTCTGTGACACCTGGACGCGGATTAATCCACGTCCCTCCTCCGTGGTCCCGCACGGCCGCAGGACCGGCCAACACCGCCGCATCCTGGCGGCCGGCCGCTGGCGCCTCCGTGCCGGCGTGGCAGCCGGCGGGGGCTTCCACGGACCACCGGACGCGCTCCGGTGGTCCGATTTGCGCGCGGTCTTCACCAGTGCTCATCCCGGGACTCGTTCTTCACTACAAAGCCTTCAAAATTAACTTGCGGCCCCGTTTGTCGTCGCCCGCCAATCCGCGCATAACAAACAGAAAGGGCGGTGGGTTCGGACTTGTTCGTTGGTCCGCACCCACCGCGTTAGCAGTTTTTAAAGTCTCACAACAATCATATTTAACAACCGGGGATATAAATCACAAATATTTAAATGAAACAACCCCTACCTCTTCGTAGTCGTCGAACGTGCGTTCTTCGCATAATTGACCGTCACGGAAGAAGAGGATCGTCGCGTCGCGGAAGGGGCGTCGCGTCGTCGCGGTACACGATGTCGCGTCGACGATCTCCGAGAGTTAAAGAAAACACGCAGATTTAATTTCACGAATTAAATCTATGTTAAGGATAAAATCCACAAAGGAATTTAAAAGATTTGAAATCTCCTACCTCAAGCAGTTGATCGAAGATTTGTCTCGGGGAAAGAATCGTCGCGGAAGAAGCGTCACGGAAGGAGAATCGTCGGCGTTCTTCGTCGCCTTTCGTCGAAGGCCGGCATTATTCGCATTCTTCGCGTTCTCCGCGAAGAAAGATGAAGATCTTCTAGCTTCAGAGATTTCTCTAAATCCTCTAAACAAGACACCCCTCAAAAGACAAGTGTTGGTCTTATTTTTAATCTCATGCCAACAATTGATTTCAAAGATAAGTAACGAACAAATTAATTCATAGAATTAATTGCAACGAATTAACCGCCCAATTAATAGGGGCGTTAAGAATTTAGAAAACGTGTCAGTTGACTTTCATTAAAGAGGGGTTTTCGCGGGTGCGTTACTTAGAGGAAAAGAAACGATGGGGCTCGTGCAGGCCCCACCTCACAAATATCCTACCAAGAGGGTAGGATATTTTGGGTTTCACCCTATCCGCTTCAACTTATCTTAAGTGGATTTAAGTGGATTTGAGTGAAATAAAATAAAGTTGTCGCACCACTTTATTTTATTTTCTTCACTTAACCCAAAAAAAACCACACCCGAGAAAACGCAACTCTGGAAGAGGCGTTTCTAAGCAAGTACCGGCGCTGCGATTCCATCGGTGCCCTCAGAATTTGATTCCGAGCACCAGTTCAAAAGTTAGAAAAACCCACTCGTTCGTTCACTGAACGTACCCAATCCAAACTTTGGAAAATGATTCCGGGCACATCGAGCCTTAGAATCACATGCCGTCAGAAACTGCGTTCTTGTAAAATTCCAAATAAAATTAAGAAAAAAAATTTCCTTGAATTTTACGGGTCTTTACAATGGGGCTCAAAAAGTTCGCGGTTTGACTCTACATTTTTTCATGGGGGTCAATGATGGTAGTGAAGGCACCAACCTGAAGGGATGGGATCGTAGCCCGACACTGATCCTAAGTAGGGGTTTAGGGGCGCAACCCCTGCGGTATGGAACAATAAATTTGGCTAAGTCCCTAAAGCGGCACCCAAGGCAGCTGCACACAAGGTAGATGCACACAAATACTTACACCCCACCATGCTAGAGGAGAATGAAGAAATTATTTTAGCTAAGTCCTCAAAGCGGCACCCCAGTTAGGCAAAATCACCGGCGACATGCAAGTATACTTGGGTGCCACCTATCTGGTGCACAACCACTTGCGCGCTACAATTATTTCACACAGCCTACTTGCAAACCCAATTTCATTTCGCCCAGGGTCCTATTTTTTCCTATAAATAGACCCTTGGAGACCTCATTTCTACAGAAAAAATTTCCTTGAATCCCAATCGCTGCTCTGGTTGCCCTAGTGCTTCGCCCAAGTCTTTTTGAACTTTCAAGGTAGTTCTTCAAAACCTTGAGCGGAGGATTTAAATGAGGATCATTGGACTTAAGTCCTTTTAGTGTTTGAAAACCATAACACTTGCATGCTTAAAGCACCCAACCTCCCCAAATCAAAAATACTTGCATGCCGCCTATTCCTTTCATAGGAACTTGAGTGCCCTACTTCTGGGATCACCTGTTAATACTCCTGAAGGCTTGAGCCAAGTCTCGCCCAAGTATTACCATATATGTTGTTCGCCGCTTAAGTGAATATCAAGTCGCTCAAGTCTACTTGTGCACCCATACTTGCACGCCCTTATCTCCTTGAGTGACCCTTTTGATTCACTTACTATCTTCAGTTTACAAGCAATCAAGACTTCATCAAAGCCATTCATAGAAAGGATTCTTCTTCCTTGTCTCCCTTGTCTAAAAGGGATTCTGTTGAGACCTCCACCAAAACCTCCTAACTTATCAAACCTTTGGGAAAGGCACATCAGCGTGTATCCTATTTGGGTTTGTATTTCCACAGTCAGAGGTTTCCCACATTTTTTTTATAAGGGATCTAGGATACATAGAATGTATATGGATTTGTATATCCACAGTCACATGGACCTTTCTCCCAAGAATAGCGTTGGGAAGTTCCCGATTTGGAGGAGGGTTTGGGTCCTAACCTCTCCCTTCTCAAAGAGATGACCCGGAACCTCGGGTCTCTGTTAGGGAATGTATGGTTCAAACTTTATTTTCCATTTAAGAAAAGGATAAGTCTCCCTCCCCTACCAGGATAAATTTTAAAGAAACCATCTTGGCTTAAGCCCCTATTTTTTCTTGTAGGAGGTAGCATCATTGCTCCTCCTTTCTTCTTCAGTGCCAAAGATCAGAAGGGATATGGGCACAAGGACTTTTTTTACCCTTTCCCTCTCCTGTTGGGATTTGTCTCCAATGGGCAGCCATCCTGTTGTAAGACCTTAACCTTTATCCCTTCTTTATTTCATTGGACCCTTGTCTAATGTGAAGATAATAGAGGGAAGGCTCATCACCTTGCCCTCGTCCACTCTCGCCACCATAGGTGCGCCCTCTTCCATCAACGGAGGAGGAAAAGTGTACGTTTCATTGTTGAATCTTTCAAATCCTCTTGTTTCTCACACCGAGCATGACTCACATGGGATTAGAGATTCATGATGATTACAACATGTGCACAAACACTCACTGGAATGAACTATGAGAACTCTGATTCCCACAATAATTGGGATATTTTGGAAGCCTTTTCAAGGCCTGAGCTCACTGGATATCCTCTTCAGAAATCCAAACCCTAAATTCCCCTAATTTGGGAATCCTCCTTAAGAATAAGCCCCAAATTAAATCCTCAAATCACCAAGGCATCCTTTTCAAGAAGTAAGCCCAAACTCATTTCTCTCAAAGGACTATACTCTCCTATGAGACTTATTGAACTACGTGGGATTTGATTCCCATCTATATGGGATACGCAGGAAGCCTCCTTGAGGTTCAAAACCAATACCTTAAATCAACCCTGTTCTCCTTGGGCCATGTTCTCAATAGGGTCTGATCTTACTTGGAAACTCATATCCTTTATAAGTTCCTTAGGTTGCTTCAACATAAGTCCCACACTATGTTTTGACTAAGCACTTTCTGCTTAGATGTCCATACCACATGACATTAAACTATACAGCTAGGTCCTTATCACATGACCTTAAAAGGTATGATGTGTCCCATTCAGTGGAATTGAACTATGAGGGTTTTGATTCCTTTTATAAGGATACGTAGGTAGCCCATTTTATGGACACAATCCTAAGATCAAACCAAACCTTCATCTCCCTGGATGACAATAAATTCTAGAGTGCCCCAATGAGTGTCTTAAAAACCAATATCATCATAACAATGATTAAAAGAATCTCTAAGTAGTATGTGAGAGGATACCATTGATGGAGAACCTCAAATACATACAGATATCTCCATTAATGAAGAACCTCAAATACATATAGATGATTTCAAAATTTTCACATGCTAAATAAGTGATTGAAAATTCCAAGTGATACTTATGATATACTTGGTGAATTAATTAGGATTTACGAAAATATCTTAAATTATAAAGAGAGTCCCAAAGTAGACAATAATTCCCCTCAAAAGGGTGTGATGAGTCTGAACTCCCATCCTCTCGACCAATGCACGTTCTTAAGTATCATGAAGTTCAAACTTAACAAATTCCTACCTTTGGAAAGTAGGTCCCCTTTGGATAAAGAACTATTGGAAGTTTCCATTTCCATAAATAAATCCAATGGAAACCGCCTAGAAGTAGTGATTCTTAAAACCATATTACAAGTTTCAAGGAACTACGAAACAAAAATGGTGAACTCGACGTGAATCCTTAACCAAGTTAATAATGTTAACCACCTGTTAGGCCCTTATCAATTGATAAAGTAAGTCCAAATAAAGGAATCAATCATGTATGTATCCATATAAAAAGATGCTTCTTTAATGGAGTTTATTATTGTTTTAAGTTTTTCTCAGAATTCCCTACACTCCAAAATGGCTTTCTTCTAGAAAACATATGTGAACTTCCCAACCGCTGCTAAGGCTGGATCCCCATCCACAGGAAGGAAATCATCACCAACCCAACATCTTCAATGCTGGGTATCTAATGTTCTGGAAAAGGAATATCACTGGCACAGTATAATCCCGACTTTGGAGGCTGCTCGGAAGGCCCTCCAGGTCAATAAAAATCCTCGATCATCCGGCCAACGATGAACAATGATCAAGAAGCAGATAGTGCCAACCACCATATTAAACTTTTTTGGTTCCTTATCCCTAGAACAAAAAAATCAATCCCTCCCGTACTACATGGAGGTGGAAAAAGAGGCCACTCAAGGCCTCAATTCAAGAATGCAGGAGTCCTTCCTGAGGTCTCCCACAACAATTGCCACCAGCAGAATCACACGGTGGTGAAACCCCAACATGATGGGGGGTGTTGCCTCTGGACGTTCAGCCCAGGTCTCTCAGACCCGGGCACACAAGATGAACCACCAGGGACAACGTTCGGTCAACATGGATCAAGTTATTACCTCTACCCCTTCTAGAGAATCCCATTAACCTAACTTGATGGAAAACAATGAAACAGGAACATACAACTGTCCGTCCTAATTTTGCTATCCAACAGAATCATCTGGAAGCAACCCACCAATCCCACCAAATAAATTTTATGGAGTACCATGAAAAGACACATACACTTGCTTACAAGTTATCAGCCATCCAGCAGGCTTGTTTGACTATATTTAAAGAAGCCCACCAATATAATGTGGTGGCAACTGGTAAACAGGAACATAAACCTATTTACAATCACCAATTCTGCCAGTAGTCTCGTCTTCCAGTATTGAAGGAATTCCATCAACCATAATTGATGGGAAACAACCAGCAGGCACATACACCTACCAATGTTCATCAAATCTATCAATAGTCTCATTTGGTAGCACCCGAAGAAGTCAGTCAGAAATCTCCAATGACAAATTTGGGGCAGACCCAACTCTTTGCCCCCATACATGATTACCATCAATACCCATTGATAAGAAAAGGAGGACAAGAGAAAACACACACACCTACTCCAGATACAGAATGAATGTATATTCTTGTTCTGGCCGCTGAAGTCACCAAAAACATCTTATCAATGGTGAAAGGACAAACACAAATCTCTGCCCATATTCTGGAAGCATGCCAGGATATTATAACAACCACTTCAGCAGTACTGGGGAAACAAACATAAATATTTCCCCACACATGGCATAACACATCGACATTCCATCCCGAAATAGATACACACCTCGGTTCTAGTCTGGGAGGGTCATGGGGCATACTCCCCCATATCATACGGACAACAAGATCAGGAACATACACACTTTACAATTAAAGGTAATTAGTCCATTCCAGTAACCAATCTAAGGCAGGCACATACACCTGCCAATGATAACCACTTTTCCCAAAAAGTGGCCCCAACTAAGTATAAAAGAACATCCAAGAATAAGTCTCTCCAAGAACTATTGGAAAATCAAGAGTCAAGCTGCGATTTGGCTCCTCTTAATCTTTGAGTTCTTGAAACCCTTAGACATTTATCTGTTGCGGATCAAGATCCTATCCTCTCATTACCAAATTATGGGAGTGTTAGTAGTAATTCTGAATTTCCTCATCAGACACTTTATCATGAAATCTTGATTCATGAAAATTTGGTCAATCCAGAGTGCCTATCTCTGGATGAGATCCACGACAACCCTCCATGTGGCCAAAAGACCGAGGAGAAAGAATATTTATCCCTTACTGTAATCCACCATGGTGATCCTCCCCATGATGGAATTCACTGTGAAATTCCTCTCTGTAGTAGTATTTCACATTGTCAATACAATTCTATAATCGATAATGTAGTGATGAGAAAGCCTTCCTATCTCAAGGCACTTGCAAACACAAGGCCAGTCATGTCTGATTCCTTGTCATTGACAGGTGAAACACTTTCTCAACTAGAAGACATCTTAAGGGAACAATCATTCTCTGAACCTCCCTTGAGTCATTTGTCTTTTAATATAGAGCATCCACTTTGGTCATACCAAGTGTAGAAACCTCTATTGAATGACGATGAAGATGTGTTAAACATGAGGAGGCAATTGGATAAAGGAGAAGTACCAGTCATGTTCTGGCCTTTGGAATATTCTCAATATAACATTCCAGAATTGATTTTAGAATATTGCATTCATAATATCCACCTCAACCTATAAAATACTCTTCATCATTTGAAAACCAAAGTATTACCATATGATGAATATCAAAATCATGTAAAGGTAATAGAAGGGTTGCAACGCCAAATTGACTTGGCATCTCTCTCAGTTTCCCAACATCCAAAGGTTGAAAAATAGTAGAGAATCCTTCAGCGTGCATGCATTAATTATCTAAAGAGGCTATGCCAGTTAATTTATGATTCCCCATCTAGTGTTCGTATTAGAGGATGGGGTGCACATGGAGCATTGCATTTCACTGCACTCCAAAATTAGAAAATTCCGCCAAAAGTGGTCTCATGCAATGTTATTGGCCATGGTCGGTCACAATCAATATATTTTGTATGTAATCGAATGTACACTCAAGAACAGGTCTCAAATAGATCTCATCAGAGTCAGGCCCAAAGAAAAGAAGTTGTTGAGTTACTTTTACATCAAGCATCTGAGAATCTTGAGCAGACATCCCGCTTAGAGGATGTCAGCTGTTAGAGAATGAAAATGTCTGAAATAGAAAATCAATATTCTGAAATAGGTGATTTGAGTGGTTTTTGGATAATGCACCCAACTAATGTATGAACCAAAATTTTCAAAATCAGAATAGCAGTTGCACAAATTTCAGCCATAGCAGTTCAAGAATCACCCTAGCTTGCAAGGTTGGTGGCTCATTTAATTCAACCTTAAAATTCATTAAACAAAGTTCAAATATTTGAAGAAGAAGAACAAGAATATCCCCAGCCTGCAGGGCTGGGGGCTTTTCCACATCTGCAATCCCCTCCTCAACGGAAGTTAGTTTTCTCCCGATTAGGGAAGAATCCACAAGGAGAGCATACAACTGAACTATCTGAGGATTCCCTTCAGGTTACTGTCTACCAAACAGTTCCTAGGAATTCATCATATAGAAGAACAAAGTCTCATGAAAGATACAAAGGGAGACGATCTTACAAAAATACTGACAAAATTCCATCGATGCATTATGCGTTAGTGAATGTCATTAACACCACTATAAAAGATCCTCCAGGAAATGAGTCCAGTTTAGGGGAACTATAAGATGAATTTCTTGTCCATAATATGGTACACACTGAGGCAAACGAAGAAGGTGTGCGTACATGAAATCAGAGTCTTACCCGAAATCTAGGTATGCCTTCAAATAACTAACTCCCATCCCTCCAAAAGGCATCTAACAAGGGGAAAGGAAAAAGTCAAATTGCATCTCACTTTTCCATTGGAGAAGGTCAATATTTTTCACTTTAAGAAATATTTGCATGACAAGAAGAGGAAATGAAGGAATTGAAAAGACTCAATATAGAGTTACTTCGAAGAAGAATTTCTGCTAGACATACTCCCTAGGTAGGTCCTCAACTTGAAAATCCTATAGGAGATCCTCAGAAAAGAGAATTTGTAGTAAATACTGATGTAGATAATGAATTCCCTCCAATGGGTACATAATCAAGGTAGGATCAGACACATCTTGATAGGCCTGTTCCCATGGGTTATCCAAGGAAAATATCAACACCACCATCAGTGGTTTTTCTAGTTGTTGCACCAGCCCAAGCTCCAGCTCCTATACCTGCACATGTTACAGCTCATCCCGATATTCCCCAAATTCTTATGAACACAATTTAGGCATTAACGACTCGATTGGAAGCTATGGATGAACTACATGCACCAGTTCAGCCGGAAAAGAGAGCTTACCCTGAATGGGTGTATGCAATTCCTCCCCCACCAAATTTTGTGAATACCACATTCCCAATATTTAATGGTTCAAGAGATCCAAAAAAACACTTAACACATTCTTTTTCTTGCTATGATCCCATGATGGGAACTCCTCAACAATAAGAAGAAGTAAAACATAGGTGTTTTGTGTAGTCATTATAGGGACCATCTTTTATCTGGTATACAAGTTTACAATCTCGATCAATTACTGGATGAGAAGATCTCCATCAGAAATTCCTTCTTCAATTTAGCTCAATGTTACCAAAGACAATAGTTTTTGATCTTACCAATTGAAAACAAAGGGATAATGAAAGAGTTTCAGATTTCATTGCACGATGGAAAGGATTAACATATTCCTTAAGTTTAGCACTCCCTCAAGAAGAATTGCTGCCAATTTGTGTGGAAAATCTATGTGATGAGTTACGCATACCATTGATCCCTGTGAAATACACAAGAGGGTTTTGAGACCTTAATTTAATCACTCAACAGATAGAAGACTATATTATATAAACTAAGGATGAAACTTGTGTAATTCCATCAGCTCCGAGGAGGATGATAGGAAAGGCAGAAGCTATTACAATTACACTCAATCAGGAATCTGTACCTACTTCTACTTCAAGACCTTCATCATATCGAAGGGCTCTGCCTCTTGAGCATCAGCAGCAATGACCGCCTCATCAAGATGATCAAAGAGATCAAAGGCAGAAACATTTTAAGGAATTAAAGAACAAATTTTATTCTTTTCGTAATGAACAAGTTCCAAGTTACTTCATCTCAGCTCTGGAAAACAATTTGGTTCAGTTACCAAGGCTGAAGAAACCAAATAAAGAAGGAGATAAAGATTTTCCAAATTATTATCCCTTTCACCAGATGTTAGGGAATCCCATCTAGGAATGTTTTGTTTTGAAGGATCTCTTGCAAAATATGGTAGATTTTGGACAAGTGAAATTGAAAATTTTGTCAGCTCAAGTATCATGTGTTACCGCTACTGATCCAGAGGAAGAAGGTGAATGATAGGAAGTCAAAAGTAAAAATGTGTAGAAATATGATGATCGGATGATCAGGAAAATGATCAATCAGACTCATTCCATTTTACGAACACAGTTGAAACAACCAATTATGTCTTCTTCCACTCCTGCCATAACAAAATCACCTTTATCAAAAGGTTGTTCCTCAAAGAAGTGAAGTGATCATAAGGACAAAGAGAAGTTAGAAGAAAATGATCTCACGTTAAGGCCAAAGTTTTCCTTGACCTTGGAAAATTTCATTCCATCTATTTAAAAAGCATAGGCACCACCCTGCCAAATGACACAATCAGAATTAACCTATTAGGAAGAATCTCTATCAGATGAAGAATTGATCTTTGGTTCTATCAATGTTATCCATTTAACGGATCCTTATGCCAATGGTGATTCTGATTATAATGATATGGAATTACTTATACCAAATTGGGGAACAAGAGGAAAATCCCAGAGTTGAGGATACAGGGGAAGACATGAGAATTCTAGAAACCACCATTTTAACTCTACCCTTGCTCAAACCATATATGCAACAAAAACTCATGGAAGAGACCTTCTGCGGGCTCAACAAGAACAAGGAGTTTCTTCCATGCAAGACAGGTTCGGTTCTGACATGATTATTTTGGAGGAATGATTAGAAGTCAAACTATCTTCCTCTCAGCAATTGAATAGACCTAATCAGTCTAATCTACCAAATCCATGAGTATTTTCAGCTTCTGCTCTGACATAGGATACATCTACATCAAAAGAATCAACTTCCAAAACACCTGCAAAACCACATCTTCATGCTAGAAAACACAGACCTTTGGACCAAAAGTATGATGTCTTGAAACAATTGGCCCAAGTATTAGACAAGTTATCAATTAGGGATTCTTTGAATCTGTCAAAAGATATTCGAGAAGCACTCATTGAAGCTTTGTCAAGTCCTCAAGAGTTTGAAACCAAAGTTTCTGTTGCTGAGGTTTACCATATAGAGAATTATCCTGCAGAATGTCATGCAATCATATATTTTACAAATGAAGATGAAGATGACATTGTACATGGACATATTAGACCCTTGTATTTGTCTAGAAAATTCAATGATGTAGACATCTGACGATCCTTTATTGATAATGGATCTGGAGTCAACCTCATTCCTGTTCGTACAATTCATCGATTGGGCCTAACTGAATCCGAATATCTCCTTCAACTTTAATGTTGTAAGGATATGAAAAGAATTAAAAAGAACCTATGGGTGAGATTACACTCAGAACTCAGTTTGGAGATCTTGTGTCTAATTCAGATTTCATGGTTGTTCGTCAGGAAACAACTTTCAATATTCTTCTTAGAAGGCCTTGGCTTCATCAACATGCATCCATGCCTTCATCATACCACCAATGTCTTAAGTACTATTTCAATGGTAAAATTGGGACATTGTTTGGTGACAAGGCTCTGTTAAAAACATGTGAATCTCAATACATTGCGGTAGAGTTTTATCATACAAAAGGAATGAAGTCCATGACAAAAGAAATAACTAGAGTTAATGCTCCGAATGGACTGGAAAAGATCATATAAAATCCATTCATACATTTGAGTACAGATTATTTGTAACCCATCAATCAAATTGAAAGGGTAAAACCAAATCCAAGCACTCATCCAATAACTTTCACAATGTCAATTGTGGCAACTGAGCTTGACAACATGGGAGAGATTAGTTATTCACCAAGTAGTGATGGAAGCCTAAATGGAGATGTTTTCATTTCATCTACTGAACTACAACAAGCCTCTACTTTGTCAATCAGAGTAGAAGAAATTGTAGAAATGCTAGAGGAAGACAAATTTTTTGATTCTCAATCCATCATCTGTAACGACCCGAAATTTTGAATAAATTTTGTTTCCTAACTTTGTGTGTTATTTTATTTTATACTCAAAAAAACTATTTCATTTAATAAAATGAGTATAATTAAAATATGACCATTGGGTTTTGAGTGTTATATGACCGTTGGACAATAAGACGATGGGAAACTAAATGTTAAGATTATTGTCTATAAATACAAGTGATCTTGATTAATTAATATAGAAAGAATATTCGAGGGCCCCATACAGTAGTCTTGGTCCGATCGAAGCCCATCTGATAGAACTCAGGAAGGAGGTAGCACCTTTGGGCTTTGCTCTAGACCAAACCCAAGCCGAACTTCATTGTGTAAAGCTGAAACGGAATCGCCTTCGTGAGAAGTTCAAGCTGATAGAAATCACTACTCAGGCAATGTTGGCCAAGCCGCCCCAAGATTCTATCACCCTAGAACACCTTACTCTTAGGTCCTATGCTGGTGTTATAAGGGGCCGTGTAACGAGACCGTAACTTTCTTGTGTAAACCTTTGATTTAAATAAATATTGTGATTTCTTCTTATGGTGAAGTTTGTGAATTTTCAAATGTCCGGATAAATATAGTATTCATATTATTGATGAATTCTAGAAAAAAGATATTTTTAAAATATTTATGTAAATTTTAAATAATTAATAATGTGTAATGATTTTCAAAAAATGGTCTTCTATAGCTGTGTTCAGTAAGAAATTTAGAGTCTAATAAGATCAACATAATTTTTGATGAATAGTAAATTATGAATAGTGATTTTATTCTTATGATTAGTAATGTGATCAAATAGATTAAGTAACTTCACTTAAGAAATTATTAATATAATTTATCTACCTTGATTAAGTAATGTGATTCAATAAAATAGGTAAATAACTTTTTTAGAAATTATTGGTTAAGTATTAGTTTTTTTTCGGGTGAATAGTGTTTTTTATTTAAAAATTAAATTAAAAATATTTAGAAAATTATTTTCATAAAATGGAGTTCATTTTTGAAATTAGAGCATCAATATTTGGTTAAGGTGAATTTTTGGGATTTTTCTGAAACAGTTGAATTTTCAGTGAATAGTTTTTTATTTAAAAATTAAATTAAAAATAGTTAGAAAATTATTTTCATAAAATGGAGTTCATTTTTGAAATCAGAGCATCGATATTTGTTTAAGGTGAAATTTTGGGATTTTTATGAGAAAGTTGAATTTTCGGTAAATAGTGAAAATACAGTTTTTGAGTTTCGGGTGTTTAATGACATCATTAAGGATGTAATAATTATGAAATAATTCTGGTCGACTTATAAATAGTAATATAAGGTATGAGGTGTCCCAAGTGGCCGATACCATGGGAAAATACCATGGGAAAGCCCATGGTTTTGGCAATACCACCGATGAGGTGTCCCTTGGCAATTAATGCTTTGTCCCCTCAGTTCTCCTATAAATTCCAAGCCTTTACCTCATTCATTTCATTTAAAAATCCTCCCCAATAAATTTCTGGTCTCTTTAACTCCCAAGGAGTCCTCCCAAGGTTCCCTCAAGCCTCCCAAGGCCCCAAACATCAAGCTTTCGAAGTTACTCTTCAAGGTAAAGGATCCTTTCACCCTACTCTTTTAAGTCATGAATTTCTTTTATGGTGTGTCTTCTAGTTTCCATATATTTATATTGAGGGTATGTTATTATATGTTCCTATTATTTCCCATTTCATGTCTAATTTTTTATAGAACTTTTTTGCTCTCATCAATTTGTTTTCTGAATTTTTGTATGACGCCGTTAGGCTGTCAAATTTTTCGTAAAAGGAATCGCGTCTTCTCTTTTCTTTCATGTTTCCTTTTCATTTGATATATCATTAAAATTTCTATAACATGTTCTTATCTCCATGTTATTCTATATTTATACTATATTATAATATATTTATGAGTGGGTTACTCTTGTACCCTCTCTTTTCAATGTTTTTTAAAACCATGTTATATAGCCGTTATGCTGCAGAAATTTCACCTCAAAATTTCTATCTCTTTCTCTCCAAAAATTCTATTGTTTTATTTATTTGAATACCTATACCTATTTATTTTCTTTGGGTGTTCATAAATATATAAAGATTATATATTTGATTCTGGAATTGACATACATATAACCCTCACTCCTCTTACATGGGTTATAAATGACATAATGATCTTAATTTTAAGCTCTTTTTAAACGTCACAAATTTTGACATGAAACCCATTTCTTTGATTATATTTGGGTTATTTTTGAAATGTTTTATTATGATCTATGTGGATCACATGAAATTAAATACATATTAAGGGTGCGCCCTGATAGTGCTCCAATTCATTGGGTAAAGAATTAATCTCTAGAGATGACAAGTTTCACGATACCTTGGTGAATAACCTTGGTAATTTTTATGACACCTTGGGGATGGACCTTGGTGATATGTTCATGAATGTATAAATGAAATGTTGTATCCCCATATTCAAGTTATGTTTCAAGTTATTTTCATTATGATATTCATATTCTTCCATTGCTCACGTCTTCATGTTTTTATTCAAGTTCTTATTAATATCACAAGTACATTGACTCCCTTGTTTACCCTTACTGGGACTTCTCCTCACCCTTTCCTTTGATGTCTATCTCCAGGCTATGAGATGAAGTAAATTTACATAGTATGAACCTATTATGAAGCCTTACAAGTGGTTTAGAATAATTTTTTATGTTGTTTTCATGTATTATGTTCCTGATTTCCAAGACGGTAGACTTTAAAGATCCTCTGTTTGTAAAATGTAATGAAAAGTTATGTATTAAAAAGTCGGGATGCTATAGTTGGTATCAAAGGGTAATTTAGTTATTTATGAAAATTAGGATATTAAAACTTTAGGGAGAACCCCATAGAAAAGTTTAAATATAGGAAATCTTCCTGTTATTTTGGTGAGTATTGAGTAAGTGGTTTATCAAGAAAATACATACCTGTCTGGATACGAGCAGGTAGAGGTGGCTCTGGCACAGATGTACATAGGGGTAAAACTCAAAAACACCACTTTGAGATATACTCGAACGGGAACTGGTACACAAAAATGGGCCTTGCTTCACTCTTGGTTACGACACTCCTGGGGGATATGTTTGGTTAATCTCAAGCTTTTTATGAATCATTATGAAGGAATTATAGAAAAATGTAATTTGTCTAAGCATGAAGTTTTAAGACATAAAATCCTTTTTAGTTATAAGATTAATAAATGGAATAAGTTTCTCATAAAGGATTTATTCTTTTAGAAAATGTCCCCATCGTCTAGGAATACGTTGACGTATTTCCTAAGGAGTTACCCGGACCTCCCCCAGAAAGAGAGGTAGAGTTCTCCATTGAACTCATACCTGGATCTCATCTGACGTTAAATACCCCCTATAGGATGGAAAATGTGGAGCTATAGGAATTAAAGAAACAAATCCGAGATATTTTAGATAATGGGCTTATCCGACCAAGTGTGTCTCCTTGGGGAGCACCAGTTCTCTTTGTGAAGAAGAAGGATGGATCGATGCAGCTATGCATTGATTATAGAGAACTAAATGGGATCACAGTGAAGAATAAATACTCTCTTCCAAGAATTAATGACTTATTTGACCAAATTCATGGGAATCAATTCTTCTCTAAGATTGATCTTCGTTCTGGTTATCATCAATTGAGGGCGAAGAATGATGATATTCCAAAAACAGCCTTCCAATCAAGATATGGGCATAATGAGTTTGTTGTTGTGCCCTTCAGACTGACTAATGCACCTGCTATTTTTATGGACCAAGAATAAGTTGATTTTGGAAACTTATGTTTTATCAAATGGATATCCTTTGTATAGAAAAATGATTTGGTGATTAAATGATAAAGGTTATTTTGGACGATGTTTTCTCTTTTGGAGTACTATATGCCTAAGGGAAATAAAATGCTACAGGATTTAAATTGAGGAGGAATGGTTGAATTTATTTATTTATTTTTTTGTAGGAATTTATGTATTTATTGTGGACATATGGTGATTTGGGTTATTTCTGGAAAATAATGAACCTATCATAGAGAATATGTGAATAGGTTAATTACACTTTAGTATGAGACTTTAATAGTAGTCGATTTTATTTGGAGATAAATGTTAAGATTTATTGGGGAAGACTATGTGATTAAATCCTTTTGAGTTTTGGGTTCCAATCTTAGTTTGTATTATTCTGAAGAATTTTAAGGATGGTTGTGTATTGAATGGTCTTTTTTGAACTTTGGGTACTTTTTTTGAATTTTGGAGATTAATAGTCATATTAATTTTTATATAGGATTATCCTTTTTGGGGATTATATGATCTCGTAATAACTATTTTAGTTTAGTTGATGACTAAAGACAAGGGAAAAATATTGTTATTCTTTTGTGGATTATGTGATTCTCTAGAAGATGATTCTTGTGATTTTGATGAGAGCAAGTCTTTTTGAATGCTTATTGTTTGGAGAAAAGATTAGTCTTGTTGGAAACTTATTAAGGTATGAAACTCTACTTGAAGGTAAATATATTTCCTTATGTTTTTATTCTATGTAGTAAATGAATTCCTCAAAATTATGAAAAGGAACGTAAAACAAAAACATTGTTGGTTTACGTTTCCTACTGGGTAATCAAAGACTATTTAACACATCTTAAGTTTGTGATCTTCTAGTGGTTACTTTTCTCCTAATCATGTTTTCTATCACTCTCCATCAGAACTTGACCCTTTTTTTTCTCTTCCATATCCATGTTTTTCTACATGGAATCCTAGTATGGGTTAACTCGGGTGACCTTTGTACTTACCTTTATTTTAAAGTAATAGTTTTACTTAATCTTTTTCCGATGTGGGACTTTCAATGAAATTTCCAAGACCAATTTTAAAATTTCGAGGATGAAATTTCTTAAGGGGGGAATATTGTAACGACCTGAAATTTTGAATAAATTTTGTTTCTTAACTTTGTGTGTTATTTTATTTTATACTCAACAAAACTATTTCATTTAATAAAATGAGTATAATTAAAATAATACCATTGGGTTTCTTTTATTATATGACCGTTGGTCAATAAGACCGTGAGAAACTAAATGTTACGATTGTTGTTTATAAATACAAGTGATCTTGATTAATTAATATAGAAAGAAGATTCAATGGCCCCATCCAGTAGTCTCGGGCCGATCGAAGCCCATCTGATGGAACTCAGGAAGGAGGTAGCACCTTTGGGATTTACTCTGGACCAAATCCAAGTCTAACTTCATTGTGTGAAGCTGGAACAGAATCTCCTTCGCGGGAATTTCAAGCTGATAGAAATCACTAATTGGGAAATTTTGGCCGAGCCACCCCAAGATTATATCACCCTAGCACACCTTACCCTTAGGTCCTATGCTGGTGTTATAAGGGGCTATGTAACGAGACCATAACTGCCTTGTATAAACCTTTAATTTAAATAAATATTGTGATTTATTCTTATAGTGAAGTTTGTGAATTTTCAAATGTCCAGATAAATATAGTATGCATATAATTGATGAATTCTAGAAAAAAGATATTTTTAAAATATTTATGTAAACCTTAAATAATTAATAATGTGTAATGATTTTCAAAAAATGGTCTTCTACAGCTGTGTTCAGTAATAAATTTAGAGTCTAATAAGATAAACCTAATTTTTGATGAATAGTAAATTATGAATAGTGATTTTACACTTATGATTAGTAATGTGATCAAATAGATTAAGTAACCTCACTTAAGAAAGTATTAATATAATTTAGCTACCTTGATTAAGTAATATGATTCAATAAAATAGGTAAATAACTATTTCATAAATTTTTGGTTAAGTATTAGTTTTTTCAGGTGAATAGTGTTTTTTATTTAAAAATTAAATTAAAAATATTTAGAAAATTATTTTCATAAAATGGAGTTCATTTTTGAAATCAGAGCATTGATATTTGGTTAAGGTGAATTTTTGGGATTTTTCTAAAACAGTTGAATTTTCAGTGAATAGTTTTTTTTATTTAAAAATTGAATTAAAAATATTTAAAAAATTATGTTCATAAAATGGATTTCATTTTTGAAATCAGAGCATCGATATTTGGTTAAGGTGAAATTTTGGGATTTTTCTGAAAAAGTTGAATTTTCAGCGAATAGTGAAAATACAGTTTTTGAGTTTCAGGTGTTTAATGACATCATTAAGGATGTAATAATTATGAAATAATTCTGGTAGAATTATGAATAGTAATATAAGGTATGTGGTGTCCCAAGTGGCCAATACCATGGGAAAATACCATGGGCATGCCCATGAGTTTGCCAATACCACCGATGAGGTGTCCCTTGGCAATTAATGCTTTGTCCCCTCACTTCTCCTATAAATACCAAGACTTTCCCTCATTCATTTCATTTCAAAATCCTCCCCAACGAAGTTATGATCTCTTTACCTCCCAAGGAGTCCTCTCAAGGTTCCCTCAAGCCTCCCAAGGTCCCGAACATCAAGCTTTTGAAGTTAGTCTTCAAGGTAAGAGATCCTTTCACCCTCCTCTTTTAATTCATGAATTTCTTTTATGGTGTGTCTTCTAGTTTCAATATATTTATGTTGAGGGTATGTTATTATATGTTCTTATCACTTACCATTTCATGTCTAATTGTTTAGAGACCCTTTCCGCTCTCATCAATTTTTTCTTTTGAATTTTCGTATGATGCCGTTAGGCTGCCGAATTTTTCGTAAAAGGAATCGCATATTCTCTTTTCTTTCATGTTTCCTTTTCATTTGGTATGTCATTCAAATTTACATAACATGTTATTATCTATATTTTATTATATATTTATACTGTATTATAAGCTATTTATGAGTGGGTTACTCTTGTTCCCTCTCTTTTCAATGTTTTCTAAAACCATGTTATATAACCGTTATGCTGTAGAAATTTCACCTCAAAATTTCTATCTCTTTCTCTCCAGGAATTATCTTGTTTTATTTATGCGAATAACCAGGACTATTTTTTTTGAGTGTTCATAAATATATAAAGATGATATATTTGATTCTATAATTGACATACATATAACCCTCACTCCCTTTCCATGGGTTATAAATGACATAATGATCTTATTTTTAAGCTCTTTTTAAACATCATGAATTTTGACATGAAACCCATTTCTTTGATTCTATTTGGGTTATTTATTAAATGTTTGATTATGATATATGTGGATCACATGAAATTAAAGACATATTAATGGTGCACCCTGATAGCGCTCCAATGCATTGGGTAAAGAATTAATCTATAGAGATGACAAGTTTCACGATACCTTGGTGAATAACCTTGGTAATTTTTATGACACCTTGGGGATGGACCTTGGTGATATGTTCATGAATGTCTAAATGAAATGTTGTAGCCCCATATTCAAGTTATGTTTCATGTTATTTTCATTATGATATTCCTATTCTTCCATTGCTCACGTCTTCATGTTTTTATTCAAGTTCTTATTGATATCACAAGTACATTAACTCCCTTGTTTACCCTTACTGGGCCTTCTGCTCACCCTTTCCTTTGATGTCTATCTCTAGGATATGAAATGTAGTAAATGTACATATGATGAACCTATTATGAAGCCTTAAAAGTGGTTTAATTTTTTTATGTTGTTTTCATGTATTATGTTCCTGATTTCCAAGACACTAGACTTTAAAGATCCTCTGTTTATAAAATTTAATAAAAAGTTATGTATTAAAAATTCAGGATGCTATATCATCTCCTCTTTATTACCATAGGAAGACCCTTCTTCATTAGTAGGGTCAGATATGGTGGCCTCTTCTTCAGGATGTTCAAATACTGACTCCCCTTCTAACTTTGGGAGTTTTTCTTCGTCATCTACTATGCAAGTGGAAATAGAAACAGTAACACATAATGAAGAAGAAGAGGAAGATCATGGGGATGATCCCCCAACATTTGAGGAAGATGTCTCTACCACCATGGATGATCTCAGAGAAATAAATCTAGGTACGTAAGAAGATCCACGCCCCACTTTAATTAGTGCGACGATGACCTCTAAAGAGCAAGAGGTGTATAGTTAATTTATAAAGAAAAATTAAGATACATTTTCTTAGAATTATACAGAAATGCCAGGAATTAATCCTGATGTAGCCACCCATCATTTGGGTTTTCTAGAAGAACATCATGGATTCAAGAAAGTAGCAAGAAGAATACACCCAACTCTTGCCTCTAAAATTTATGCTGAAGTTGATAAGATTATAAAGGATAAATTTTTCAGGAAAGTTCAATATCCCAAATGACTGGCCAATATTGTCCCAATGAAAAAGAAGAATGGGAAAATTAGAGTTTGCACTAATTTCATAGATCTTAACCGGCATTTTCATAAAGATGATTTTCCAGTTCCAATTACAAAGCTTTTAATTGATTCAAAAGATGGCTATGAAGATATTTCCTTCATGGATGGTTACTATGGGTATAATCAAATCCGTATAGCCCTAGAGGATGAAAAATTTACCGCCTTCAGAGCTCCTCAAGGTGTGTTTTTCTATCAGGTAATTCCCTTTGGTTTAAAGAATGCAGGTGTAACATACCAACGTTCCATGCACCATATCTTCAAACCCTTCTTAGGGAAATTTGTTGAATGTTATGTGGATGATTTGGTGGTAAAATCCAGAAAATGTTCCAATCACTTTTTTGATTTAGAGACCATATTCCATAAACTTCAGCAACACAGTTTAAACATAAACCCCTTGAAATGTTCTTTCGGGGTAACCTCAGGAAAGTTTCTTGGCTTCTTTGTACGCCATAATGGTATCAAAGTTGATCTTTAGAAAAAAAAATCAATCCTTGGTATGTCACCTCCTCTAAATTTTTAAGAATTAAGAGGAATCCAAGGACACTTGGCCTATATTCAATTCTTTATTACCAATTTGGTAGGAAAGTGTTTACCCTTCACCAGATTAATGAAGAAGGGAGTCACCTAACAATGGACTGAATACTTTCAAGAAGCATTTGATACCCTCAATAAATATCTCTTAAGTCCACCAGTATTAATGCCACTTGTTGAAGTAAGGCTGCCTATTCTTTACGTGACAGCTTTAGAGCGATCATTGTGTGCCTTCCTTGATCAAAATAATGATGTTGGGAATGAAAACAGCCTTTGAAATCTCAGTCTAACTATGCTTGATGAAGAAAATAAATATTCAAGTATTGAAAATTGATGCCTAGAATTAATCTTTGTAGTTCATAAATTGAGGAACTACCTGAAACATCATGAGTTCTAATTGGCATCTCACAATAACCCAATCAAATTTATCCTCAGTTGTCCTATGCTTACAGGGCATATGTCATGGTGAGAAGTTATTTTGCAATAGTTTGATATCCATTTTGTGCCTCAAAAGGCAATAAAAGGCTAAGATCTGGCCAACTTCCTTGCTGAGAATCCATCTGTAGAAGATAAATCATTAAATACTAAACTTCCTAATGAAGCGGTCTTCTCTCTTCAGGATAATTCCCAAACATGGGAAATTTACTTTGATGGTGCTTCCAAAATTTCAATAGGTAAGAGAATGAAAAACCCTAAACTCAACAAAGTTGGGTTAGGAATTCTCCTTATATCCCTAGAAAAGGATGTATTGCCTTATTTCTTCCTATTATCGGAAGGCAGAACCAACAATGAGGCGTAGTATCAAGCTCTCATTATAGGTTTGGAATTGGCACTTTAAGTGAAAATGAATCAATTTAAGGTAAAAGGTGATTCAAAATTGGTAATCAAGAAAATCAATGAAGAATATTATATTAGAAAATAGGAGTTAATCCCTTTATGTGATTACGTCAGTGGGTTAATGGATGAATTTCCCTCAGAGCTGACATTGTCTTATGTCCCACGATCACAAAATGCCCAAGCAGATGCACTGGCTAATGATTCTACAACCTTGGCAGATCCAAATCGAGATGAGACAATCATTATCATAGCCCATCGTCATGTGGTCTCACCTTTTGTTCATACAAGAATGAATGAAATTAATGAAATTAGCCTTATTTATGAGCCATATGGTCATACCACAGGATAGAGAACACACATCATGGAATATCTTCAAAATGGAGTACTTCCACTGAATAGGGCTGAAAAATAACAGATCTGATGATGAGCAACTAATTTTACTCTTTATGATAGTCCATACCACCAAAAGATCCTCTATAAGCGAGGCTTTGATGGAATCCTCTTTAGATGTATCGATGGAGAAGAGATTGAAACTGTCATGAAAGAAGTACATTCAAGAGCTTGTGGTGTCCACCAGTCTGGGCACAGACTCTCTGATCAGATCTGAAGGATTGGATACTTTTGGCCTTCAATGACGCATGATTTCACAGATTTCACTAAGAAATTTCATCCCTGCCAAGTGCATGCCAACTTCATTCATCAACCCCTGGAGTTTCTATATACAGCTAAATACTCCTGACCATTTTCCACATGGGGAATGGATGCAGTAGGGCCTTATCCTCCAGATACAGCTAAGCAGTTCAAGTATATCCTTACTATTACTGACTTCTTTTCTAAATGGGCTGAGGCAATACCTCTCAAAGAAGTCAGAGCCAAAAGCATTGTTAGTTTTTTCAAAACTAACATCATTACCAGATTTGGTGTCCCTCATATTATATTGATGGCAAATGGAACCAATTTTTTTTGATTGAGATAAATAAGTTATATTAGGAGCATAATATCAAATCCAACCATTCATATTGCTATCATGCGGCAGCCAATGGATAAATAGAGGCCTTAAACAAGTCCCTATCAAATATACTCTAGAAGATGGTGGATAAATATAAGAAATCGTGGCCTGATAAACTTTTGAATGCTTTATGGTCTTATCGGACAACTACTCACACTTCCACCCAAGCAACTCCTTATTCATTGGTATATGGAACCGGAGTATTTTTTCCAATTGAAATACAATTAACTTCACTCATAGTTTCAATATGATATCAGTTGTCTATAGATGAGAGGTCTCAGAAATGGTTCAATGAGCTGGAAGGATTAGACGAGAAAAGATTACATACTTTGCATCATTTAGAAGTCTATTAGAATAGAATAACGTGAGCTTTTAAAAAGAAAGTTTTCCTCCATTAATTTCTTCAAGGAGAATTGGTATTGGTCCTTAGGACTCCAATGATACTAGGGAATAAACCTCCAAATCTTGAGCCAAAGTGGGAAGGACCTTATTCCATACACAAGGTCTATTCAAATGGAGCTTATGCCTTAATCTCAATGGATGGAGAGATTATTAAAACTTCAACCAATGCTATATTCTTAAAGAAATACTTTGTGTATTTGTACATATTGTCCTTGCTGCAAGACTAAAAACTGCACAACCCCCATGTCTTCACTGTAAGACTAAAAACTACACAACCCCCATGTCCTCACTGCAAGACTAAAAATTGCACAACCCTCATGTCCTCACTGCAAGACTAAAAAATGCACAACCCTCATTTCCTCACTACAAGACTAAAAACTGCACAACCCTTATGTCCTCATTGCAAGACTAAAAACTGCACAACCCCCATGTCCTCACTGCAAGACTAAAAACCACACAACCCTCATGTCCTTACTGCAAGACCAAAAACTGTACAATACAATGTCCTAGCTACAAGACATTAAAATGCATAACAACCATAAGTGTCCATGCTACATGATGTTAAAATTCATAACATCTTCGTCATTGTCACATGACGTTAAAACACATGAAATAATTTGTCCTCGTTGCATGACATTAAACTGTACGACTAACTTTTTCTCTATTTGATGTTAGATTCTTCCATAACCAAACATCATTGACATCATCTCTACTCCTTAGTAGAACATGAGTCCCTCAATTTCCTATGTTTGAGTCAGATCTTCATAGAGACCTTATTTCAAGAACTAAGTATGGCTTGATTCTCATTTTAAATGAGATACGTAGAGATGCCTAAATCTCCAATTTTGGACCCAACTACAATCAAAAAATCTTTTTATTTTCTTTTCTCCTCTTGTATATGAATCATATCTATAAAGAGTGTTTTTTTAAGATATATTTATTTGGTCCTTATACCATTTTATGTCTTGAGATTTACCGTTCTCTCAAAATGTGTTTAAATCCCCCATTCTTCATGTTAAACTTGATTGAAGTGAGGAATAATTGTTTAAAGAACTACGTACAGCTTAATTCTCATCTATATGAGATATGTAGAGAAGCCTAGATCTCCAATATTGGTCCCAACTGCAATAAAAAAACTCTTTATTCCTTGTATAAGAATCAAACCTGCATAGGTAATGTTGTAATAACTATGTATGACTTGATTCTTTCCTTCAACAAGACACATAGTGACACTTGGGTCTTATCCCTAGTCTAGTTACAATATGTCTTTATTTTTCACATCAGTTCATCTTTATCTTTACCACATGACGTTAAAACTGCATGGAAATTTAACACCCCCATTCTTCACCTGTGTCACCTTTTTATTAAAGAAGAAACCCTTACTATCCTTGTTTCTGACACTGAGAATAGCTCAAGTGGGCTTAGGAATTGGGTAAAGGGATTATTTATATAAATGAGGTGTTTTAATTCCTTATGGGGCTGCAAATATCCTCACTGAATGACTTAAAACTGCACATCATAATATTAATTCAAAAGAAACAAAGAAAGTCTCCATTTTACATATGAGTCATATATATGTAAAGGACGTCAAAATCATGGTCAATATTGATTCAAATATTTCTCATGTGCATTGAAGAAAACCTCCTTCCATATTTCACACTCTTAATCTTGAAGATTTCCAGATCTTCATAATATTTATTACAGCTTTTGGTGATAATGTTTTTAATATTTAAGAACTCTTTTGCCTGACTATGCAGCACGTGCCCTTAGGTGTCCTTATATAAGTTGCCTACATAACAGGCCTATCAGTAAGAAGATGCCACTATTTGGCTATGCAGCATATGCCCTAGTTGGCCTTGCATAATACATCCCCTATAACAGGTTTGTCAAATAATGGTAATTTTGTTCTTGGTTATAGTGTCTTTGTCCCATTCAAACTTTGATGGCAATATATAGGAATATATATTAAAATAGTCATTCAGGTATATTTATCCCATTATCTTTCTCTCAATCTGAAAGTCTTCAAGACTATGGTTTACACATTTTTCTCTCCATGTGTTCAATGTAATATAAAATAACCTTGGAACCACTTGGATACATATCACATACTGTTTCCATTTTTAGTCCTAGTTGTATGACCTAAAACTACAAACACCACACCTCCTAAATTTTGGTCATACCTTCGTAGAAGTACTAGTACTCTAATTATTTGGAAATCTTGGTTGGAAATACCCTTTACATATTCAGGACCTTTTCTCCATAAACCAAACCCTGTGCTTTGTAAAATCTGAAGCTCCATAAATTGTCTTCAGCTTTTAACAGTAGAATGTCAGATTTTTGAGATCTCTTTTTTTTGACTATGCAGCACGTGCCCTTAGGTGGCCTTGCATAATTTACCTACATAACAGGTCTTTCAGTAAAAAGATTCCACTATTTGTCTATGCAGCATATGCCCTAGTTGTCTTTACATAATACAGCCCCCATAATGGGTTTTTCAAATAATGGAAACTTCATTCTTGGAAAAAAAGACTTCCTCTAATTCTTTTAGCCCTTTTCCCATATCATCCTTTGGATTCAGATATTCTTAAATCACAGTTTACAATTTTCCATTCCATACTTGGATATGGTAGTATATTTCTAAACAAATTATCAAGAAATTGGGAGAGTCCCATACCTTTGGTCAAAGCTAAAGACCTTAAATTAAAGCCACACAATGTCCTCACCGCATGACTTAAAACTACATAGTACCAATGTCCTCACTGCATGACTTAAAACTGCATAGTACCAATTTCTTCACTACATGACTTAAAACTACACAGTACTAATGTCCTCACTGCACGACTTAAAACTACATAGTACCAATGTCCTCACTACATGACTTAAAACTGCACAATATGATATCATAAATTTCTCTTTCTGATAAAATTTAACCATTCCTCATACACCAAATTTTTATAGAAATGGTTTTCCTATTCATGACATATGTCGGTATAAAATAGCCCTTTCATTCTTAAAATTCATTTCCTTGGAAAAACCACGCACTGTGATCTTGAGTCATGAAAATCTTATTTTCCCTTGTCTATCAACAGTAAAATGTTAAATTCCTAAGAACTCTTTTGCATGACTATGCAGAACATGCCCTTAGGTGGCCTTGCATAAGTTGCCTACATAATGGGCCTATCAGTCAAAAGATGCCACTATTTGGATATGCGACATATTCCCTAGTTGTACCTACATAATACATCCCCCATAATGGGTTTTTAAAATAATGGTAACTTCATTATTTGAAGATACATATGTTAATACAGGTTTTAAATTTGGTGACCATAAAAATCATGTCTTAAGATTCCCCTTGGAAATATTTAAAGAATATTAAAGCAATTCTTAGGCACTGAGTCTTTTTTGGGATCTAATTTCAAAATTTATGGTCAAAGATATTCGACCTTAAACACTATCCCTTTATAGTCTAACATGCATGACTCTAAACTGTTAATAATAAGAGACATGGTACTCACTAGATTGAGAACCCGCAAAGGTCACTCTAAACAAAAGTTGAGTCCCATCTTACTAAACATACATTTTGTATGATTTAGGTAATATTGAGTAGTAAAAATTCAAAAGATACAAAGTTTATGGGGTTATCCGTATAACCCTAGAAAAAATCAAACTATGCTCGCTAGGCCCCATGGATTAGGAAAAACTAGAGCATCCTTCCAAACTGGATGTAGGTCCAAATCTAACCAAATGATTTTGGAATGAATTAAAGTGCCCTACTTTTAACTTAGAACAAGATTCTGTTCATTCTGAACGAATCAAATTCTAAGGGGGGGATTTTGTAGACACCATGAAATGTGTTCCATGCACTTCTCCGCAAAATGTCCTCAACGTGGCTCGAAACGTTCACGATGATACTCTAAATTTTTTCATGGGGGTTAGTGATGGTAGCAAAGGCACCGAACCTAAGGGTCGGAATCATAGCCCAACACTGATCCCAAGCAGGGGTGTGAGGGTTCAACCCCCTCGGTATGGAACAATAAATTTGGCTAAGTCCCTAAAGCGGCGCCCAAGGTAGCTGCACACAAATACCTGCATGCCACCATGCTATAGGAGAACGAAGAAATTATTTTGGATAAGTCCTCAAAGTGGCGCCCCAGTTAGGGAAAATCACTGGAGACACGCAAGTATACTTGGCTGCCACCCATCTGGCGCACAACTACTTGCGCACCATAATTCTGTCATGCAGCCTACTTGAGTGCCCAATTTCATTTTTCCTAGGGTCCTATTTTTGACTATAAATAGACCCTTGGGGCCCTCATTTCAATGGAATAATTTCCTTGAAGCCCAATTTCTGATTTGGTCACCCTAGTGCTTCGCCCAAGTCATCATGAACTTTCAAGGTAGTTCTTCAACACCTTGAGCGAAGGATTTAAATGAGGATAATTAGACTTAAGTCCTTTTAGTGTTTGAAAACCATAACACTTGCGCACATAAAGTGCCCAACCTCCCCAAATTAGAAATACTTGTGTGCCGCCTATTCCTTTCTTAGGAACTTGAGCACCCTACCTCTGGGATAACCTATGAATACTTCTGAAGGTTTGAGCCAACTCTTTCCCAAGTATTACCATACAAGTTTTTCATCGCTTAAGTGAATATCATGTCGCTCAAGTCTACTTGCATGACCATACTTGCTCGCCCTTATCTACTTGAGTGCCCCTTTTGATTCACTTACTCTCTTCAGTTTACAAGCCATCAAGACTTCATCAAATCCATTCATGGAAATTCTTATTCTTCCTTGGATCCCTTGTCTAAAAGGGATTCTGTTGAGGCCTCCACCAAAACCTCATGACTTATCAAACCTTTGGGAAAGGCACATCAACATGACTCCTATTTGGGTTTGTATTTCCACAGTTAGAGGTTTCCCACATTTGTTTTATAAGGAAGTTAAGATACCTGTAATGTCTATGGGTTTTTATATCCACAGTCACATGGACCTTTCTCCCAGGAACATTTTTGGGAAGTTCCCGATTTGGAGGAGGGTTTGGGTCCTAACCTCTCCATTCTCAAAGAGACGACCCAGAACCTCAGGTCTCTGGTAGGGAAGGTATGGTTCACACTTTCTTTTCTATTTAAGTAAAGGAGAAGTATCCCTCCCCTACCAAGATCAATTTTAGGGAAACTATCCTGGTGTAAGCCCCTAGATTTTCTTGCAGGAGGTAGAATCATTACTCCTCCTTTCTTCTTCAGTTCCAAAGATCAGAGGGGAGATGGGCATATAGACTTTTTTACCCATTCCCTCTCCCATTGGGCTTTGTCACCAATGGGCATCCATCCTAGTTTAAGACCCTAACCTTAATCCCTTCTTTCTTCCATTTTACCCTTTTCCAATGTGAAGACAACAGAGGGAAGACTCATCGCCTCACCCTCGTCCACTATCACCTCCATAGGTGTGCCCTATTCCATAAGCAGAGGAGGAAAAGTGTATGTGTCATTCTTGAATCTTTTACATCATTTTGTTTCTCACACTGAGCATGACTCACATGGGATTAGAGATTCGTGATGATTATAACATGTGCACAAACACTCACTGGAATGAACTATGAGAACTCTGATTCCCACCATAACCGGGATACGTAGGAATACTTTTTAGGTCTTAAGCTCACCAGATACCCTCTTCAGAAATCCAAACCCTAAATTACCCTAATTTGGGCATCCTCCTTAGGAATAATCCCAAAATTAAATCCTCAAATTACCAAGGCATCATTTTTAGGAAGTAATCCTAAACTTATTTCTATCAAAGTACTATACTCTCCTATGAGACTTATTGGACTACGTGGGCTTTGATTCCCATCTATATGGGATACGTAGGAAGCCTCCTTAATTTTCAAACCCAATAACTTAAATAAAACATGTTCTCCTTCGGCTATATTCCCAATAGTGTCTGATCCTACTTCGAAATACTTATCCTTTCCAAGTTCCTTGGGTTGCTTCAGCGTAAGTCCCACACTATGTTTTGACTAAGCACCTTCCGCTTAGATGTCCATACCACATGACATTAAACTGTATGGATAGGTCCTTATCACATGACCTTAAAAGGTATGATGTGTCCCATTTAGTGGCACCAAACTATGAGGGTTCTGATTCATTTTACAAGGATACGCAGGTAGCCCATTTTATGGGCACGATCCCAAGATCAAACTAAACCTTTGTCTCCCTAAATGACAATAATTTCAAAAGTTCCCCACTAAGTGGCTTAAAAACCAACATCATCATAATGATGATTAAAAGAATCTATAAGTAGTATATGAGAGGATACCATTGATGAAGAACCTCGAATACAAATAGATATCTCCATTAATTAAGAACCTCTAATACATATGGATGATTTTAAACTTTTCATATGCTAAATAAGTGATTAAAAATTACAAGGTATACTTATGATATACTTGTTGAATTAATAAGGATTGGAAAAAATATCTTAAATTATAAAGAGAGTCTCGGAGTAGACAATAATTCCCCCAAAAGGGTGTGATGAGTCCGACCCCCCATACTCTCGACCAATGCATGTTATTAAGTATTGTGAAGTTCAAACTTATCGAATTCCTACCTTTGGAAAGTAGGTCCCATTTGGATAAAGAACTATTGGAAGTTTCCGGTTTCATAAATAAATCCAATGGAAACTACCTTGAAGCAGTGATTCTTAAAACTAGAGTACACGTTTCAAGGAACTATGAAACAAGGATAAACATAAAATTCAAAATTGGGTGGTCGTGAACTAAACAAGCCACCACAAACCCCCACTTTTACCTACTTTGGATCAATACCGGAAGAAAACGAGAGATGTAAACAATAACCAAACTAGCCCCAAGGCTAGTGTACCGACATCTCAGCTGCCTCATCGTATCATGTCTACATTCTACCTAGTTTCCTATAGTCACCAAGTGTGTCATGCTATCTGGTGTCCTATAGTTATCCCCCAGGCTACCTTGAGTGCATGGAACTTAATGTATACTAGGATACCTCGAGTGTATCCACAACACAATCACCATTGCATATTCGTAGCTCTACCTTATAATCAGGTCCCCCGTCTCCAGTGTCATAAGTCAAGCGCATTCTCCCTATAAGTGATAAACATGTATGGATGACCCAATTGTCTCAAGAACTGAGAAAAATACCTCAACAAAAGGTAATAGATATACAAAGTAGAGTATACATGACAAGCATATCATCATGATAATAAAGAATCAATACACAATAACATGTGATCATAATCAAACATGGAAACAAGTTACTCAAGTATTAATTAGGGAATCAAATCACAATGTGTCTCATGGGATACAAACATATAAACATGTGAAACAAAATCAAGCATGGTCATCATTTATTCCAACAAAAATATTTATCATGGAAAAATTTGTAAACGAGAGCCTAAGAAGGTAAGGAACTTCTTAACTCATGACTGTCAACTTCAATGTGAAGGTTCGTTGAAGGCATTATCACATGAAACATGTTCACACACTAACTGTAACATGATCACATGATAAGGACTCATAGAACTAGTTCTAATACAAAATATCATGGGTTCTATAGTAGGTCAAGGAGAATTAATAAAAAGGGTAGAACCAAAAATTACCTGAAGGTGATTGTTGGAAAAAATAGAAGGTTCTAGAAAATTGGGAGGGTCCATGGTGAAATCAAGGTGTTGTGGCTTGGAGGTTTTTTTTGGAAAACACTCCAAGAATCAAGGGATATTGCTATGATGAAAGGGTGTGCAAGATGAAGACCTCCACGGTGCAAGATTATGCACCATAGAATAGGGCATACTATTGCGGTGTGGGTGGTATTGGAAAGATTATATCTACAGTGTAAAGAGGGAGACTGCAACGTGGAACCTCTCTAAAACAAGAATCACTATGGTGTAGGGAGAGTTATATGGCGTGGAGTCATTTTTGCAGTCGTTCAGAGCTCTAGAATACTATTGGAGGAGGAAGAAGTATCCCATTTTTAGGGGGTTTTGTGGTTAAATCCATATGATAAAACCCCTCATAAATCCTCTTGAATCCCCCTTATTGAATCCCAATAAAAAATCCCCAATTCAAAGTGTAACAACCTTTTTAAGAGTATTAACACTCTAAAGACCATAGTTGTACCAACATCTCTAACTGATATGGAAACATGCTCTACGGTGTGGTCTGAGATACCACAGTGCAAACCTCTCTACCGACATCACCATAATGAAGGCTATGGTTCAAAACCATCAAACCACACCAATAAAACATAGTGCCTTCATCTGTAGTCTGTCCTCAAATCCTCAACACCCCTATAGTGCAACTATTTAGACCATGACATGGTACCCCCTTTTTCAGTAGTAAACTTTACCAAAACACACTTAAGCCTCCAAAAACACCCCAAAGGCCTCGGTCCTTTATTTTAACTTAGAAAAACTAAAAAATTAGAATGAGGAAAATCATAATTTAATTAAAGAATGAAAGATTCATGGTTTTACAATTCTACCCCTATAAGGAATTCTCAACCTAGAGAAGAATTTCTTGGGTTATTTCTCAAACAACCTAGGATACTGAGCTCTAATTTCAACCCCTCATTCCCAATTCACCTCCTGGATCCGTCTATGATACTATCGAATCCATAAAATTGGTAATGTCTTCCCTTGAAGGGATTTCTCACTTTGATCTATAATCTACACTGGATACTCCTCATAAGATACACCAGGCTCTAACTCAATATCTCTACAATCAATGACATGCATAGGATTAGTCATGTACCTCTAGAATTTTGGCACATGAAACATGTAGTACATATCTTGATAATGAAAAGGAAGATCCAGATGGTATTCCACTATCCCAACCTTCTTGGTGATCTTGAAGGGTCCAACAAAAAAATGGAGATAACTTTCCTTACTTCCTTAAATGTCAATGCCCTAACTAATGAGCCACACTCTATAAAACCTGGATGCCTATAATAAAATCCAAAGGTATCCTCCTACGGTTGGTTTATGATATTTGTATTCTCTGAGTGGTGATCAACCTCTTATGAATTAGCTGCACTATTTCAGAGGTCTCCTAAACCAAAATGTACCCCACAATTGCAGCCTCACCTAGCTCATGCCAACAAAATGGTGAATGACACGACCTCCCATAAATAGCATCGTACGATTCCATCTGAATTGAATCATAGTAACTATTTTTTCATGAGAACTCAACCAAGAATAGGTAACCATTCCAAGATCCATTTAATTAAATGATTCAATATCAAAGCATATCCTCTAATATGCATATAGTCTACTAGGATTGTCCGTCTTTCTGAGTATGGTATGTTGTGCTCAATCTTAGTTGAGTCCCTAGGGCCTTCTTCAATATTTTCCAAAACCGTGATGTAAAAAACGCATCTCTTTACAAAAAAATACTTAAGGGAACTCCATATATTTGTATGATATAAAAGATGTATATATTTCCTAGCTCATCCACTAAGTGAGTTTCTATGATTAATAAAAAGCATGCAATATTTGTCAACCAATCGACAACCACCCAAACAACATCACGACTCCTCGAGGTCCTGGGTTTCCCCATCACAAAGTCCATCGTGAAATCATCCCACTTACATATGGGTGTTGTAAGTCAATGGATCAAACCACTGGTATGTTGGTGCTTGGACTTCACCCTCTAATAGGTAAGGCATTGAGAGATGAACCTAGTAATGTCTCTCTTCATCCATGGCCACCAGAACTGCCGTCTGAAGTTGCGGTGGATCTTCATCGCTCTTGGATGTACTGCCCATAACAAGTTATAAAAATATATCATTATATCCTCTCTAATTGAAGTAGTGAATACCACTCTTCCATGTACCATGATCACATCATCATCATCCATCGACCACCCGGGTATGGAGTCACCTCTAGCTAGCTATTCCCAAATGACAATACACTCTAGGTATGACTCCTCTTTTGTCTTCAACTAGTCTATTAGAGAAGATGCGACTAACAAAGGAGAAAAATTCATCAATACTTGATCCTCTAAAACATCCACCATCCAACCAACCAACAAGATCATCAAGCACTAATGCTCCTCTAAATGCTTCTCACCAAGATCCTGCTCAACTTGTGTCTTATGGATAAAAGTATCCACAATGAAATTAACATTCCCAGGTGCATACATGATATCAAAGTTGAATGTATGTAGATAATCAACCCAAAATATTTACCTTATATTTAAGTATCTCTGTGTGAAGATATAGAGAAGGCTCTTATGGTCCTTTTAGAAAAAAAATATCTCACTAAAGAGATAATGTCACCAACACTTTAGGGCATGAACCAAAGCTACCATATCCAAGTCATGTGTAGGGTATTTCTACTCATGGGGTCATGGTTGATGAGATCTATAGGATATTAACTTCTCTCCCTACATTATTACCACTCCCAAACCAATGAACGAAATATCATAGTATACTACATAACCAATCCCAGACTTGGGGAGTATCATCACTGGAGTTATAATCAACCTTCTATTTAGCTCAAGGAACACCTCTTCACACTGGTTTAACCATTGGAACTTCACTTATTTCTTCATCATAACTATCATGGGTGCTGATAGTCGAGATACGTTCTAAATAAACCATTGATAATATTCTGTTAGGCTCAAAAATCTCCTATTATCGAACACATTTCGAGGATACGTCCAGGACCTAATTGTCTTTATTTTCTCTTAATCTATGGATATGCATGTATTAAATACTTAATGCCAAAAGAATCTCACATATCATATCTAGAAGTCAACTTTGATAGTTTGGAATAAATCTAATGGGATCAAAGCATACCCATGACTATCTCAAGGTGTTTAACATTTTGTTTGGCATCAATGAGTTGATGAGGATGTCATTGACGAAAACCACGATGAACAAATATAGATATGGGTGGAAGATCTTGTTAATGAGATCCAAGAATAAAATTAGTGCATTTTTCAGTCCAAATGACATTATAAAGAACTCATACAACCCATACATGCTCGGAAACACTATCCTATGAATGTCCTCCTCTCTAGCTCATAATTGATGATGGCCTGATCATAGATCAATCTTGGAGAACCTATGAGATCCCCATAATTGATTAGGAAGATTATAAATCATGGGAAAGGATATCAGTTCTTTACCATCACTTGGTTTAGCTTCTGGTAATCAATATATAGTCAAGGACTTCCATCTGCCTTCTTGGTGAACAACACTGGTTCTCCCCATGGTGAAGTACTTGGCCTAATAAATTCCTTCCACTCCAAGTCATAAAACTACACCTTATTCCCTTTTTTATTGATTTTCACCATACGATATAGGCATATCAAAATGGGATGCAGACCCAACACAAGCTCAATCTTAAAGTAAACTCCTCTATCAGGAGGAAGACTTGTGAAGTTGTCAGTAATGACGCCCTGATAGAGATCCACAAATGGAGGAAGAGTCGAGGGGGCTGTCTATAAGGCCCCAGCCTTAAACCTTACTTAATCTTGAGTTATTACAAGATTACACATTTAGGATCTTTTTAGGTTTAGAGTTTTAGAGAATTAGATCATAACTATTACATCTCAAAAGATTACAAAGTAGAAACTTCTACTAAGTTTCCATAAAATAAAAACTCTTTAAAAGAAACATGTCTAGTTCCATGTTTTAGATAGCATGAAATTCCCTTGATCCCAACCTTGACCCAATTCCACATTAATTCCTATGAAAAAAAACATTTCAAAAAAACATGGGGTGAGCATAAAAAGCTCAGTAAGGGATACACAAAGAATGAAAACTGTTAGTTCTTAAAACAACAATTAAACCATGTATACTTTATCAAAGTAATACCTTCACCTTTATGAAGTAGTAAAAACTATTCACTGAATAAAATATCATTACTTAACCTTTTGAAATCAAAAGATTATCATAAAAACCATATAAAGAACACATAACATATAAAGGTAACTTGGGACATAAACATTCTTAAGTGGAATAACCATACGGTCGACTTCCACACATATCACTTAATGGAATAGACATACGGCCAACTTCCATGCATACTTAATGGAATAGCCATACGGACGACTTCCATACCAAATTCATTGGAGGTTATAATGTAACCACCCGTCCTGGTATTCACAGCACCACCCGTTATATGGTTTATCACGTAACCACCCGTAATATGTCCAAGTACCATTATAAAATTATAACACATAAAACCAATATAAAGGAATGATACCATTTCCACATTTCAATCACAATATATCATTTAAATATATTGACATAATAGAATCATTTATCAAAACCATTTTCAATACCAAAATACATAAAAGAGTATACGGTATTTATTTTATTTTTTAAAAACATTACGGTTTGTTGAGGAAGCCAAAGATCAAATAATACTCGCAGCGGCGGAAAAGGTCGTTGTCACCGCGTACGTTAAAAGAAACATTCCTTTTTGTCGTTTAGTAAAAATCTTTGTAGAAAAAGATTCCTTTTGTATAAAAGTAAAAGTAAAAGGGTTTTATACACCGTATAAAAGAAAGTTGTGTATAAAATGAAATATGCCTCAATGAAAGGAGATTGAGAAGAAGTCCCTTACAAAGACGGTATCCTTGGTTTAAGGATAAATCAATTACATAATTATGTGTGACAAAAGAATACACCAAATATAAGTGGATATTAAGTGTAAAATAATCAGAGGTTATTCACACATATTCATAGAACGACATATTCAAGGAGTATAAGTTTATCCCAAAGAATCAAATTTGGGTTAAGAAGTTCCCGTGCAAAAATTTGACAGCCTAATGGCGTCACTACAAAATTCAGAAAATGAGTTGATGAGAGATAAAAAGGGTATCTAATCACATGGAAATAAAATTTAAATAAATAAGGATTTATAAGAATATATCCCAACATAATAGTATGTGAATTAAAAGACATAACAAAAGAAGTCTTTTAAAAAGAGGAGGGTGAAAGGTTCCCTTACCGACTTGGGTAACTTTCGAAACATACACCCTGTGAAAGAAAGACAATACAAAATTGATGTAAATACTCATAAATAAAAGTATATTACACAATTAGTAAAATAATGGGTAGTACATACACCAATCAAAGGAAATTGTGGAAAATGTATCATAAATCCCATGAGAATAAAAGTGAGATAAAAAATCCCTTACGAAAACTCGACAGCCTAACGGCGCCACATAAAACTTACAAAAATGGATTGATGAGATCAAATAGGGTATCTCATCATATTAAAATAAAGTTTATAGAAATAGGAATATAAAATAACATCCCCCAACATAACAAAGAGGAGCTTAAAAGAAGTGACATAAAGGAGAGTACTTAAAAAGAAAGAGAGAGGTTAGATCTCTTACGAAAATTCGGCAGCCTAACGGCGCCACTCAAAACTTCCAAAATTGATTGATGAGAGAGAATAGGGTCTCACATCATATGAACATAAAAATTACAGTAATAATAATATAAAATAACATCCCAAGAACAAGAAATATGATCTTTAAAAGGAATGACATAAAAGAGCGTACTTAAAAAGAAAGAGAGGAGTGGGATCCCTTACCTCGGGTCCGACTTGACTCGATCGTTCTTTAACGTCTTGATTAATAAACTTGAGTTAATTTATACTTGATTAAGAACCTTTTTCAAGTTAATTATTCCTTTTATATCAATTATTTACATGTTATAAACATTATGTAATCATTTAAGTTAATAATGTTTGTTTTGTCGATATTTGGTTCTTAAGTCAAAAGTGGACTTCTTACAATTACATGTTGTTCGTGTGGTCAAAGGTTCTTTATATCCAGAATGAAATTCCTGATTTGGATATCATATATATCATATATATCCAGAATATACATGTATTTATAATATTACATAATCATTTAGAGTTAAGAAATGAAATGCACCGTTCATGGAGACGGTAAGCCGTACGTACGCATGAACGCTACTTTCATTTCTATGTCATATTAATGGAATTAAAAATAAATGAGAGATGTGTATATTTTTAATTACAGAATTATATTCATCCTTTATATGTATCATACATCATATATATCCATTATATGTACTTATAATAGTACATTACATTTGAGGATAAGAAATGAAATGCACCGTTCATGGATACGGTAAGCCGTACGTATGCATGAACGCTACTTTCATTTCTATCTCATACTTTAATGGAAAGAAAACAATAATGATATAAAGGTATATTATAATTCCAGTATAAAATCATATATAATAACATTAAATCCATACTTTATACATCCCACATATGGCATTAACGAATCAAATCACTTTGAGGGGGAAGTAGTCTGCACTTCCTAAAATGAAGATATCGCGTATACCCATAATGGAATCCATAAAGGTATGCCACAAATGAAAAATACAGAATCTTAAGTAAAACATAAAAATATTATATATCATATATAAACATAGTGACATCTTAATGGCCACCTTTAAAGGTGTTATATGAGTGTTGAACAATCATCGTTTCGTGAGGCAGAAATTCGCCATCCACAGAAACAGTATGTTCTTTAACCATTAGATGAAGGTGTGTGTAAGTGTAGCTCAAATAATTATTATAAAAACATCCTAGTATATTTAATATAATGGAGTTGTTACAAAATAAATTAATAAAAAGAGTTTAGGGGGTTGGAGAAGCAAAATAAAACAAAAGAGCACAAGTGAAGACGTTACCTTAAAATTGGGTAACTCCCTTTGGTTTGAACCAAAAGGGTTTCTTGAAGAGCTTCCTGCCTAAGTTAAGGCTTCTAGGATGAGGAGAGGGATTTTTAGAGACAAAATGATCAGATATTGGACGAACCAAAGGCTTGAGAGGTGTGGGTAAGGCGGTAGAGGTGGGGGCCTTTTATAAGAGGAGAGGAGGGGCACTCTTGGTAAAGTATAAAATGTTACATTATTTTCAAATGGTTTTCGGATTTTAATGGTACCACATTGATATAATTAAAGTCTAAGGTGATAAGGGTTCAAAATCCACCCATCCAATAGGTTTTTGACATGTTTAGGTCTTAGAATTTACATTATCTTTCCATTTTTTTTAAATCCTTTATTAATGAGGTAATCGCTGCATCATCATGATGTCATAAATAATTTAATATATATAATGTATAAAAATTATAAAAAAAATATCATGATGTATAAAATATTTTTAGATTTATAATGAATATTTATAGTAAAAAATATGACTTGTATAACCCCATGTAAAAATTGTTTTAGTAAAACATCTCATGTTTGTGTCATTTTTATTTTAACTTTAAATAAAAGGCATAAATGTCATTATCATACCCAAGTGGCTCCATGGGGTACCAAAAATCGACCCATGGGTTGTCTTGGTCGGCCATAACTCATCCAATATGGTTATGACAAGTGTCAATATATTTTCATTTTATTATAATATCATTTTTACCTTAAATCACACTAATTACCTTTAATCGCGATTAATAAAACTTAAAAGTTACTTTTCATCAAAAATTATTTTCATCCCATTGAACCACATTTTACTTAATAGTTAAAATCATTTAAATTGGATTTTTTAAATTCAAATCACAGAAGTGGTAAAGTCCTATTTAAATGAAAAATCAAATTTTGTAACCACCACTTTGTGGTTTCACTATTCATCAAAAATTGGAGATTTTCAGAAAAATACCAAAAATATACCCTAAGCTATATTTGATATTCCGAATTCAAAAATGATGTCTATTTTAACAAAATCATAACATAGAAGTTTCATTAATTAATTTTATAATTAATTCCCGCAGTCAGAGCAAATAACGTGTTTTTATGAAACAATAAGTATCAAAAGATTGACATTAGTTTAAGTCCAATTTCAAAGTGAAATTAATTCCAATGACCATTATTGGATTAAATGGTAAAAATATATTCTAATTTTACTAAAAAAAAATCCAAAAGATAATCTAATCATATAAATAAACTAGATTAAAAAGTTGTTTTGAATTAAAATACAACATTTTTCACTATTCATTAAAAAATGAACTTTATCAGAAAGATACCAAAAATTTAAACAAAGTAAATTTTGATGTCCCGATTCTAAATAAGAATTTTATTTTGTCAAATATAACACATAAAATTGTCAAAAAGTGGATTTAAAAGAGGTCTGCCTTCAAAAGGCGGTTAATCGACCTTTTAAAGAATATTAGAATATCTACGCTTAAAATTGGATTCATTCGCATTTTTAATCCTCTAACATTTATTGTAAAGAGTAAAAATATTTGACAAACATATATAATCATTTTTTAGGTAGTTCTGTTCATTCCCGCCATTACAACGGCTAGGCGTTAACTACTATTTAAAATAATATTATTTTATTATTTGAGTGCAACGTAAGATTCCCAAGAAACTCGTTGTTGCGTATTGGGTACGCCATCAAGCATAGCATCCCCTTTAAAGTAATATTAATATTTTATTCAAAAATAAGGATAAATATAAAAATTTCATATTATTTATTTACCTGGGGTGTTACATCCTTCCCCCCATTTGGGAATTACGTGCTCGCAATTTTAAAATTGGGCTTGGAAATATCCTTGAAAGTCCCACATCAGAACAAGAGTCGGTAAAACAATCACTTTAAAATAAAGAAAGATAAGTACAGAGGTCACCCGAGTTAACCCATACTAGGATTCCATGTAGAAAAACATGGACATGGAGGAGAAAACATAAGGTCATGTTCTGATGGAGAGTGATAGAAAACATGTTTAGGAGAAAGTTAACCACAAGAAAATCACAAACTTGTGATGGGTTAAATGGTATTTGATTCCCCAGTAGGAAAAGTTAACAGAAAACATTTTTGTTTTAAGTTACTCTTCATTGAGGAATTTATTTTTGAGCCTAACTAAATCATAATGAAACATACTTACTTGTCACGTAGTCTTCCAACTTTTACTAGATTCCTTAATCAAACTCATATTTTCTCCAAAAGACGAGTATTTAGGAAGACTTGTTCACATTAAGAGTAATATAATCAACTTATAGAGAACCACCTAATCCAAAAAAGATAACTATATATTTCCCATGTCTTTATACTTTAACCAAAACCAAAACTAAAAAGGTTAGTACAAGATCAGATAATCCAGAAAAGGATAACCCTTTATAAAAAGAAAATATATTCTTAATCTCCAAAATTTGTCCAACAAAACCCAAAGTTCAACGAGGACCATTAGATAAACAATTTGTCCATAAAATTATTCAAAGTAAACCAGACTAAGATTGAAACCCAAATATTTGAAGGATTTAGTCACATAGTGTTCCAAGTTAAATCATAACATTTATCTCCAAACAACATCAGTTTATCTTTATGTCTCGTATTGAAAAGTAATTAACCTAATCACATATCCTCCATGATAGGTTAATAAATTTCCATAGATAACCCAAAATCAACTTACTCTTAATTCATAAAATCATCTAACTAAAAAGAATAATTCAAACTAACCAGGGACTTCACGTAGTCCAGTGGTAGGCGATAAATACCAGTCGCACTTTGGTTGTGGGTTCGATTCCCGCAGCTTTGTCCGACGCGACGGGTTGTCACACGGTCTATGTGTTGTCCTTTTTATAAAACTCCAAAAATAACCCTAACATGTTTTAACCTTAATAGTTTCCTTATACCTCTCATTTTCATCCAAATTTGTTACAGTCTCAACATCTTAATTCTCAAAGTCTTATTTCACCACCATAAGATAAAATAAAACGATTCCCAAAATGAATAACATCATAACTTGATCATGGTGTCCACTCGGTTTCATCGTCATCTTGCTCACGTAGGTAGAAGTCCCATGCATTACAACAATGATTTAGAGATCCTTCAAAATCATTTGCTTCCTCCATCCAAATACACCTTGTACAACATGGGTCATATGGGTGTTCACAGAAAAAAAGTTTTGGAAAATAATCATGTATGACATATAATTCCAAAACATCTGATAAAACATAATTTCTATAAAATAGTCGGACAGAATTTGAGTTGAAACTTTCTATTATTGGTCCTTTTAAAATACCATAAGTATGTGCTGAGAGAATATATTTTAAAATCAAATATAAATAGGTTGCGCAAGGGTCTCCTTCCTCAGCACCATCTTTAAAATCATAATATGCTTCAAATTCTTGTGATAAGGTAAAATATTTGAAAATACCTTGATAATATTTACCTTTCTTGAAAATATGAGAATATTGTGAAAATAGTATTTGTCTAAAAACAACCCATGATCCATGATGATAATGAGGTATAGTGGAGGTGTTTGATATCTCAAACAACTTCTTGCAAGTGAGTTGTATGCTAGAAAAAGTTTTACAATCATCCAAACATGACTTTGCAATAATTATTGCAAGCATGTCATCAGGAAGAGATAGGAATGTCGTTTGAGATCCTTCTCTTTCCATTAGTAACTGACTTTACTTGACCTGAAAAAATTTATAAAACAAGGATTTAACTGAAATAATAGATATAGGGACTAATCATGTGTCTAACAAAAACTGCTAATCCCTAAAGTTGTCTAAACCGACCTATGATACCAACTATAAGGCCCCAGCCTTAAACCTTACTTAATATTGAGTTATTACAAGATTACACATTGAGGATCTTTTCAGGTTTATAGTTTTAGAGAATTAGATCATAACTATTACATCTCAAAAGATTACAAAGTAGAAACTTCTACTAAGTTTCCATAAAATAAAAAATCTTAAAAAGAAACATGTCTAGTTCCATGTTTTAGATAGCATGACATTCCCTTGATCCCATACTTGACCCAATTCCACATTAAGTCCTGTAAAAAAAACATTTCAAAAAAACTTGGGGTGAGCATAAAAAGCTCAGTAATGGATACACAAAGAATGAAAACTATTAGTTCTTAAAACAACAAGTAAACCATGTATACTTTATCAAAGTAATACCTTCACCTTTATGAAGTAGTAAAAACTATTAACTGAATAAAATATCATTACTTACCCTTTTGTAATCAAAATATTATCATAAAACCCATATAATGAACACATAACATATAAAGGTAACTTGGGACATAAACATTCTTAAGTGGAATAACCATACGGTCGACTTCCACACACATCACTTAATGGAATAGCCATACGGCCAACTTCCATACATACTTAATGGAATAGCCATACGACCGACTTCCATACCCAATGCATTGGAGGTTATAACGTAACCACCCATCCTAGTATTCAAGGCACCACCCGTCATATGGTTTATCACGTAACCACCCGGAATATGTCCAAGTACCATTATAAAATTATAACACATAAAACCAATATAAAGGAATGATAACATTTCCACATTTCAATCACAATATATCATTTAAATATATTGACATAATAGAATCATTTATCAAAACCATTTTCAATACAAAAATACATAAAAGAGTATATGGTATTTATTTTATTTTTTAAAAACATTACGGATTATTGAGGAAGCCAAAGATCAAATAATACTCGCGGCAGCGGAAAAGGTCGTTGTCACCGCGTACGTTAAAAGAAAAATTCCTTTTTTTAGTTTAGTAAAAATCTTTGTAGAAAAAGATTCCTTTTGTATAAAAGTAAAAGTCAAAGGGGTGTATACACCGTATAAAATAAAGTTGTGTATAAAACGAAATATGCCTCAATGAAAGGAGATTGAGACGAAGTCCCTTAAAAAGACGGTATCCTTGGTTTAAGGATAAATCAATTACATAATTATGTGTGACAAATGAATACACCAAATATAAGTGGATATTAAGTGTAAAATAATCAGAGGTTATTCACACATATTCATAGAACGACATATTCAAGGAGTATAAGTTTATCCCAAAGAATCAAATTTGGGTTAAGAAGTTCCCGTGCAAAAATTTGACAGCCTAATGGCATCACTACAAAATTCAGAAAATGAGTTGATGAGAGATAAAAAGGGTATCTCATCACATGGAAATACAATTTAAATCAATAAGTATATAGAAGAACATATCCCAACATAATAGTATGTGAATTAAAAGACATAACAAAAGAAGTCATTTAAAAATAGGATAGTGAAAGGTTCCCTTATCGACTTGGGTAACTTTCGAAACATACACCCCGTGAAAAAAAGACAATACAACATTGATGTAAATACTCATAAATGAAATTATATTACACAATTAGTAAAATAATGGGCATTACATACACCACTCAAAGGAAATTGTGGAAAATGTAGCATAAATCCCACGGGAATAAAAGTGATATGAAAAACCCCTTACGAAAACTCGGCAGCCTAACGACGCCACATAAAACTCACAAAAATGGATTGATGAGATCAAATAGGGTATCTAATCATATTAAAATAAAGTTTATAGAAAGAGGAATATAAAAGAACATCCCCCAACATAACAAAGAGGAGCTTAAAATAAGTGACATAAAGGAGAGTACTTAAAAAGAAAGAGAGAGGTTTGATCTCTTATGAAAATTCGGCAGCCTAACGGCGCCACTCAAAACTTCCAAAATGGATTGATGAGAGAGAATATGGTCTCTCATCATATGAACATAAAAATTAAATTAAGAGTAATATAAAATAACATCCCAATAACAAGAAATATGATCTTTAAAAGGAATGACATAAAAGTGCGTACTTAAAAAGAGAGGAGTAGGATCCCTTACCTCGGGTCCGACTTGACTCGATCGTTCTTTAACGTCCTGAATAATAAACTTGAGTTAATTTATACTTTCTTAAGAACCTTTTTCAAGTTCATTATTTCTTTTATATAAATTGTTGACATGTTATAAAAATTATGTAATCATTTAAGTTAATAATGTTTGTTTTGTCGATATTTGGTTCTTAAGTCAAAAGTGGACTTCTTACAATTACATGTTGTTCGTGTGGTCAAAGGTTCTTTATATCCAGAATGAAATTCTTGATTTGGATATCATATATATCATATATATCCATCATATAAATGTATTTATAATATTACATAATCGTTTAGAGGTAAGAAATGGAATGCACCGTTCATGGAGACGGTAAGCCGTACGTACACATGAACGCTACTTTCATTTCTATGTCATATTAATAGAATTAAAAATAAATGAGAGATGTGTATATTTTTAATTCCAGAATTATATTCATCCTTTATATGTATCATACATCATATATATCCATTATATGTACTTATAATAGTACATTACATTTGAGGATAAGAAATGAAATGCACCGTTCATGGAGACGGTAAGCAGTACGTACGCATGAACGCTACTTTCATTTCTATCTCATACTTTAATGGAAAGAAAAAAATAATGATATAAAGGTATATTATAATTCCAGTATAACATCATATATAATAACTTTAAATCCATCCTTTATACATCCCACATATGGCATTAACGAATCAAATCACTTTGAGGGGGCGGTAGTCCGCACTTCCTAAAATGAAGATATCGCGTATACCCATAATGGAAGACATAAAGGTATGCCACAAATGAAAAATACAGAAGCTTAAGTAAAACATAAAAATATTATATATCATATATAAACATAGTGACATATTAATGTCCACATTTGAAGGTGTTATATGAGTGTTGAACAATCATCATTTCATGAGGCAGAAATTTGCCATCCACAGAAACAGTATGTTCTTTAACCATTAGATGAAGGTGTGTGTAAGTGTAGCTATAATAATTATTATAAAAACATCCTAGTATATTTAAGATACTGTAGTTGTTACAAAATAAATTAATAAAAAGAGTTTAGGGGGTTGGAGAAGAAAAATAAAACAAAAGAGCACAAGTGAAGACGTTACCTTAAAATTGGGTAACTCCCTTTGGTTTGAACCAAAAGGGTTTCTTGAAGAGATTCCTGCCTAAGTTAAGGCTTCTAGGATGAGGAGAGGGATGTGGAGAGACAAAATGATCAGATATTTTCCGAACCAAAGGCTTGAGAGGTGTGGGTAAGGTGGTAGAGGTGGGGGCCTTTTATAAGAGGAGAGGAGGGACAATCTTGGTAAAGTATAAAATGCTACTTTATTTTCAAATGGTTTTCAGATTTTAATGGTCCCACATTGATATAATTCGAGTCTAAGGTGATAAGGGTTAGAAATCCACCCATACAATAGGTTTTGTACATGTGTAGGTCTTAGAATTTACATTATCTTTCCATTTTATTTAAATCCTTTATTAATGAGGTAATCGCTGCATCATCATGATGTCATAAATAATTTAATATATATAATGTCTAAAAATTATAAAAAAATATCATGATGTATTAAATATTTTTATATTTCTAATTAATATTTATAGTAAAAAATATGACTTTTATAACCCCATGTAAAAATTGTTTTAGTAAAACATCTCATGTTTGTGTCATTTTTATTTTAACTTTAAATAAAAGGCATAAATGTCATTATCATACCCAACTGGCTCCATGGGGTACCAAAAATCGACCCATGGGTTTTCTTGGTCGGCCATAACTCATACAATAGGGTTAGGACAAGTGTAAATATATTTTCATTTTATTATAATATCATTTTTACCTTAAATCACACTAATTACCTTTAATCGCAATTAATAAAACTTAAAAGTTACTTTTCATCAAACATTATTTTCATACCATTGAACCAAATTTTACTTAACAGTTAAAATCATTTAAATTGGATTTTTGAAATTAAAATCACAGAAGTGGTAAAGTACCATTTAAACGAAAAATCAAATTTTGTAACCACCACTTTGTGGTTTCACTATTAATCAAAAATTGGAGATTTTCAGAAAATTTCCAAAAATTCACCCTAAGATATATTTGATATTCCGAATTCAAAAATGATTTCTATTTTACCAAATTCATAACATATAAGTTTCATTAATTAATTTTATAATTAATTCCCGCAGTCAGAGCAAATAGCGTGTTTTTATGAAACAATAAGTATCAAAAGATTGACACTAGTTTAAGTCCAATTTCAAAGTGAAATTAATTCCAATGACCAATATTGGATTAAATGGTAAAAATATATTCTAATTTTACTAAAAAAAATCCAAAAGATAATCTAATCATATAAATAAACTAGATTAAAAAGAGGTTTTGAATTAAAATACAATATTTTTCACTATTCATTAATAAATGAACTTTATCAGAAAGATACCAAAAAATTAAACAAAGTAAATTTTGATGTCCCGATTCTAAATAAAAATTTTATTTTGTCAAATATAACACATAAAATTGTCAAAAAGTGGATTTAAAAGAGGTTCGCCTTCAAAAGGCGGTTAATCGACCTTTTAAAGAATATTAGAATGTCTACGCCTAAAATTGGATTCATTCACATTTTTAATCCTCTAACATTTATTGTAAAGAGTAAAAATATTTCACAAACATATATAATAATTTTTTAGGTAATTCTGTTCATTCCCGCCATTACAACGGCTAGGCGTTAACTACTATTTAAAATAATATTATTTTATTATTAGAGTGCAACGTAAGATTCCCAAGAAACTCGTTGTTGCGTATTGGGTACGCCATCGAGCATAGCATCCCCTTTAAGGTAATATTAATATTTTATTCACAAATATGGATAAATATAAAAATGTCATATTCTTTATTTACCTGGGGTGTTACACTGTCACTAGTCCTATGAAAATAGCCAAGGCTTCCATTTGTGCTTTGATCATCCCGAGCTGACTCAAGTTTGTTTCAACTTTTCCTACTCCTAATTCCCACTCTACGATCATCATGTATCTCTCTCCCTTTAGTGAGGTAAACACCAAACGTCTATGATATAAATAAATGCGAGATCAGAAGTTGGTCAACCAATTCATGCCAAGAATCACATCAAAGGTCATCATCTCTAGAACCATGAATCCCCATAGGGTTCCATGACCGATGACAACTATAGATCACTTAGGGTATCACTGGAGATTGTCCATCTTTGTACCCAATATTGTATCAAGGGAGACTAACTCAGAGGATAACTTGATCGGTAGGTCAAGTATAACAACCACTTTTTCATATATGAAATAATGGGAAGCACTATTATCAAACAAGGTAGTAGATAAAGTGGATGAAATCAAGGCTATACCTTGAACAGTAGATTCCCTATCTCCACCATATGCTGGATTCTGATTTACAACATATACCCAGTCTGTCTCAGCTCTGTGAACCCATCCCTAAGGTGAATGACCATTCTGAGTCCACTATTGAGAACCCAAACTAGATATCTGGTTCCCTGGCCATGTCTACCTCCATCTCCTACCCAAAACTTTGGTGAAAAACTATTGAAGATATCCTATCTTTCCACATAGCTAACATTGGTTTTAGGGTACTTAGAATACCATACTATAGTGTCTAAACTTACTATAATTTAAACACTATAGGTTATCTCCCTAAGGGGATGAAAAATATAGTCTCTACTCCACTTTCATACTGATTCTATGTTGCACATCCCAGAAATTCAACTTCCTACCATTGGAAGAGGTACTCATGGAAGTAGTGAGAGGTCCACCTCTTTGAGAGATGAAGGGTAGGTTAATACCAACTACCTAACCATCCTATATGATCTTCTAGATAGGTAGATAATTTCACATCGTATCTAGGTAAGAAGCTAGATTAAAACTCCATACTTGCTGTCTAATGTTGGGTTGAAGTATGATCTCTAACTTACTGGACTTCTGATTCTCATCACCATTTAGATGTGGGGAAAAAAAAGAGAAGCTCAGTAAAATATGTGGATTAGGAAGATAATTTCATGGAGCCCTACCGCGGATCCATGGAATCCTATTACTGATTGAGATTCAATATGCTTAGGAGGATATCTATAAAAAATAAGTCCTTAAAGTCCTCACATGAGAGTCCATCACATCATCTATCCTGAACAATATCTCCCCACCAATTCCTGGTGGGTCCCTATAGCATGAATGCTACCAACTTCACCCTTCTATCTATCAACGTCTCAAAAAGATAGAATATAACATATATGATATCCACCGAATCCTCAACATAATGTGATCCACTGATGCCCTAAAATGATGAAGGATACTAGTCCTTGGTGCAGTCTACCATGGATCTCAGTGGCGGTTGGAATGCGATCACTTCCTACACCACTGAGGTAGGCATGGGAACGTGCTCAGGAGCACCCTCCTACTCAGTGGGTGGTCTCACCAAACATTTGTAAGGTGGAATATTATACAATATAAGGAACATTAGGAACATGAACATGTCCTAACCTGTCTAGGGGATCACACAAGGTTTTCTTAGGAGTCTACCCTCAAACCAAGGTATACCCTCCTAGAATTAACCTAAAACTCTATCACTTCACATTAGTCACAAGCATCATATATATAATAACACAATATCATGATAAATTAAATTAATTTAATTCCAAAAAATATATATAACTACAACATGTCAACATAGATATATCACACAAGGAGAAACTCTCCTATATAGATAGCTCAAATAAATACATTTGATTAAAGGACTACTATGCAGCACAAAAATAGGTATATATATGTCATGTGAACCTATATGTCTATTCATGATGTATGAACACACATGAAATATCATAAATTGCATATCAATATCATGTGCATCAACCAAGGTGAATTTAATAAATGGTAATAGAAAATCATAATTTCACCCACTTTATGAAAACTCAGAGGTCCCTATAAAGTGTTGTCTAGACACTATCATAGTTCCACTATCAGAGTCCCATCCATCCAATCTCATCTCTACCCTATCCCAAATTAAGTAAAAGAGAAGAAAAAGTTAGTGAATCCTATGCTCTGATACCATTTTGTAACACCTCTACTCGAACCACCGGGCTCTAGTCAGAGTGCCACATGACCTCATGCATACCTTCTCATATACAAGATGTTGTCGACTAGAAGCAAGGGTATAAGAAAATTGGTGGGAAGACTATACACATAGTATCATGTCATCAAGTAGATAAAAATAAATAAATTGACAATAATAATAACAAATAAATAATCAGAGTAATCATGCATAAATCTATGATGGAAAACATTTCATAAAAATAAAATAGCTCTGGAAGTAAAAATACAAACCATAGTAATAAGTGTAGATAAATAAATGAGAAAGGGAGGGGTCCTCTAGAATCTATCCTGGTCCGCCACCATCTCCTGTCTCCTCTACTCATCTATCCACCATAGGGCCCTTACCCTCAGCTGGATTTCTAGTCATGAAATCCATAAGCACATCAAAATGTATGAGTAGGGTGTGAGTATAAGTCATAATAGAACACTTCCAATGCATCCTCAACCTAATGTTCTCAATTATAATAAGTTTATTCCATAATAATAGTAAATTTTTAATGAGAATAAACATACAATCCAAAACCGAATGGCCGTCTGCTAACCAAGATGCCGCAAACCCCCGAATGTACCTGCGTTGACTCTACATTGAAAAGATAATGAGAGATGTCAATAGTAACCAAACTAGAAACAAGGCTAGTGTACCAATAGTTTGGATAACTCATGGTATTGTGTGTATATGCTACCCAATGTCCTCTAGCCACTAAGTTTGTCATGCTACCCAATCTCCTCTAGTTATACACTAGGCCACCTTTAATGCATGAAACTTGATGTATTCTTGGATACCTCGAGTTCATCCACAACATGATCACCATGGTGTCCTCATATATTTATATTGTGCTTAGGTACCTTGTCACCAGAATCAAAAGTCAAGAACATTCCCCCTCTAAGGGATAAACATGTCATGATGTCCCACCTATCTCGAGAACCAAGAACAATACCTCTTAGTAAGGTAACAAATACAGAAGTTAGAGTACACATGGAAATCATATCATCATGAAAATAAATCATCAACATAGAAAAAAATGTGATCATAATAAAAAATGGAAATAATATACTCAAGTATTACTCATGGAATCAAATCACGATGGGTCTCATATGCTACACACTCATCCACATGCAGAACAAAATCAATCAAGGTCATTATTTATGAAAAAATAAATATTTATCATGGAAAAATGTGTAAATGATATCCTAAGAAGGTAAGAAACTTCCTAACTCACAGTTTTCAACATCAACATCAAGGTTTTTCTAAAGCACCATCACCCGAACCCTGTTCGCACACTAATTGGAACACGATCACATTATAAGGACTCTTAGAAGTGGTTACAATCCAACATGTCATGGGTTCTAGAGTATGGAAAGGATAATCAAGAAAAAGGGTAGGAAAAATAACTTACTCTAAGGAGATCTTCAGAAAAAACAGAAGGTTCTGGAATATCAGAAGGCTCTACGGTGCAAGTAAGGTGCTGTGGTGTGGAGGTCTACTAGAAAAAACACCATGGAATAGGGGATATTTCTATAAAATAAGGGTGTTCTGGATGAAGAAATCCATGGAGCAGGGTTATGAAACATGAAATAGGGTAGACCTTTATGGTTCAATTAGTACTAGAAAGATTATATTTATGGTTCAAGGAGGGAGACTACAGTGTGGAGCTGCTATACAACACAAACCGCTATGGCATAGAAAGGGTTCTGCTGTATAGAGTCTTGTATTTAGTCATTTAGAGCTCTAGAAAACTATTAAAGGAGAAATAATAATCCTATTTTCAAGGGTTATTTTGTAGTTTAATCCTCGTGATAAAACTCCCCATAAATTCTCTTAAATTCACCTTAAAAAATTTAAAAAATGAAATCCACAATTCAAAGCATAATAGCCTTTTTAAGAGGCTTAACACCCTGAATACCACAGTTGTACTAGAATCTGTAACTGATGTGGAAATAGGATATACAACATGGTATGAGATACCACATCACAACCCTCTATACTGGAATCATGATAGAGAAGGATATGGTGCAAACCCATCAATCCGTACCTATATGGCATAGTTCCTTCCTATGAGGCATGGTCTCAAATCCACAGCATCCCTATGATGCATCCATTTAGACCATGGTGTGGTACAATCTGTTTTGGTAGTAAACTTTCCCAAAATACACTTAAGCCTCCAAAAATTTTCCAAATCCCTCAGGCCTTTATCCAAACATAGCTCAACTCAAACCAAAGAGGAGAAGGATAAAAATAAGACTTTTATTAAAGAATGAAAGATTCTGGGGTTTACTCCCCATGCTTAAGATGGATGAACTGTGACTTAACCACTAATAGAGTACCTAATTCCATTAAATTTATGGGGGACCCACACCTTAATAATGAAAATTCAATCAGGGGATTACCTAAACTGGTTCCCCCTCTGAATTCCCTACCTTCCCATGTTTACTACAAAGAGTGATAAGAGAGGTAGAGTAATTGATCAAACATCATCACCAAACTCAACCTTGAATAATTGGTGAGTAATGAAGAGTCACTCAGATATATTTGTTCATAACTAACCTATGTTAGCAAAAGAGGATGGTCATAAATACACCAATCCACTATTTCCACAAAAATATGCTATCCACAGAGCTACACCACACATATCCTCAATGTTTCATAACATATCCTTAAAGCTTCATCACACATAATAAGTGAGTCGCTCAAAAACAAGTAATCACATGAAATATAGTTTAATCATTAGGGTGAAATGTATCCTCATAATGAGAAACTCTCATATAACCCTCATGTATTTCCCACATCATATGATAATCATCATATCCTCTAGATCATATTTGACGCCCCAAGAATACATATATCCATACTTATCTTTAATATCTCATAATTTACATCACATGGTCTTAGGTATCTTAGAATATTTACCTCAAAATCTTTCCACATTTTTCCATATTACCAAATCATTAATTTTATCATGTTAAATAATTATTTTTACATATCCCTTACCAATTACTTAACAAGAATGATTTTATGCCTCATTACATCATGATGATATTGAGCAGATAATATTAAATTTCTAGTTATTTTTATGTTATCTATGATTATCTTCTTTCAATGTTAATTAATCACATCTTATTCATAAATCCTTATTGTATTAAGATTTATTTCTTTTACATAATTATTATTTTTAACATGAGATAAAAATATATATTTATATTTAAAACATATCATCTTAAGTGACCTGAAGTATTATCACCATATTTACCAATGTTCTCATAGTTTATTTGAATTTATATCCAATGAAATTAACCTCTATAATTAAAAGATTCATATTATCATTCCACATGCACTTTTAGTAATCTAAATTCAACTATTAAATAATTTCAACCTCCTCAAGAATTTAATTCACCATTACTAGTGTATTTTTTATCACTATCATGACCATTATCCCTTTTTATATGATTTATATCACTAGAATTCAACTCTCATTTTTCATAATTCACATTAATTGTTTTAATAAATAACATATATAATTATATATGCTAACAATACAACTCTATGGATTTCCATATTAGTAACACCATTGAAATTAATAAGAATTATAAGATAATTAAATTTACTTCAGTAAGTAATTCATTGTTAGGTTTTGCTTGAGAACTATTTTCTTGGTCAAGTATTAGAGTTATGGATGTTCATTCACCAGAAGTAACACTTGGAGAACCTAGAAGGAGATGATACACCAATAACATGGTGTCTAGGTTTAGGTATTTGAAGTTAGTTCACCGATTGCAGTAATGTCAGTTGAATGAAAGCTCGATGGGGGCCTTAGACATTAGATCAATGGAAGCACAGTGAATGGCATGAGATCACCACATGTTGATTAGAAAATGTTGGACAAATGATTTCAATGTTTGGATCACAATAGTGTTCGATTAAGGAAATGATGAGGAGGATTATCCAATGCATTTACTTCGGGAGTTGGTTATGGATCTTGAGGATGTAGTGAGGCGAATGGTGGGGGAATCTACGGTTAGTTGAATAGAAGTCCGAGAAATGGGTGAAGGAAATGTTGAGGTTCATGAATTGTGTGAATTCATTGATTGTGGGACCTAGAAGCTTAACTATCAAATGAATTTTTTTTCAAGGTATCAGTGTGGAGTGGGATATGGAATTCACTATTCAATTGGAGTCAGCAGTTGATGCATCGAATTCTACCTAAAATTGGGAGTTACAAAGAATAATAGAGGTATGAATGTATCTATCAGATAATGGTTCTAACTTGATGACCAGATGGGTCCCTCTATAAGAAGGTCATTGGTCTACATATGTAAAATACAATGTATGACTGACGATTGATAAAGGATGATTGTAATGAACCAATTATTCCTTTATGTTATTAATATAAGTACTTATTTTATAATGTCTATTTTACAATAGAAGCACATAGAAAAACTTTTACATTTCATAATAACTTTACACATCATGCATTGATATGGACTATTAAAACTAGGAACAATGAAGGGTTACACACATAGAAGAAAAGTACATTAACTAAAATAAACTCCATACGCTTAAATCCCCCCATAAAGACCACTCTTGTCATAACAGCTATAAAAATAAAGAGAAGCATTATAAAAATGATAGAAATTATCAAAGGATGTGTAAAAACCCTTATAAGTATTGAATGATGAACTGAGAATGATGGTGTATTTATAGGGAAATATGTTCATCTAAAATTTTAAACATTGGTTAATATAGGCTGATGGACATTATGACCATTAAATAAGATAATTGATCATTATTATTATTGGTTATGAAGTTGAAATAAAGCGACCGTTGGGATTACGGAGGAAGAAACTAAAATGATACTAAAAATATTTAAATTATATTAAAATAATATTTTATGACAAATTTATATGTTTTAAATAAATTTTATCTTTATAAAATTATCTTATAAAATACTTTTAGATGATAATATAAATTAATAAAGACCTAAGTAATTTTTTAATGGTCAGAAAGTTATTTATGTCTTAAAAAGTTTTAATTTTCAATAAATAAATATTTTTTTAAAATATAAAATTATCACATTTAGAGTATTATTTTGATAAAATAAATATCATATTTTGGAATTAGTACATCTAAATTAGTTTAGGGTGAATTTATGATAATTTTATAAAAAAGTTGATTTTTGGGGTAAAAAAGGAAAATACCATTTTTATAAAATATCACAACTTCTATGATATATTTATGAAAATACCATGTCTTGAAATTTCATAAACCTTATTTTTGATCAAAATTTATTTTTGGAATAAACATAATATATAATTCATCACATTTATAAATTCATACTTAGCATTTTGAAACCCCGATTTTATCTTTTCTAAAAACAACTATTTTTATGAGTTATATGCATTTCATATTAGATTTATTTTTTACAACTTTTATAAATTTAATAAACTAAAATGGATTGAATATTTGGAATTATAATGTCCAAATTATATAATAAGGTTAATTTAATTTTAGACACAAAAGTTACCATTTTAAAAAAAGGAGTTACCATAGTATGGGTAAAGTAATGTAAAACATTAAAATTAAAAGGTAAAGACATAATAAAACTAAAAATTGAAACTCTAAATGGTTGTTTGAGGCGTTTTATTTCCTTAAACAAAATTTCCAACACTAATTATCAACCAAATTAATTGAAATTAATTCCACCCAAAAATGGTCAGCCATAATAACAAAATAATAATAATTTTATCCCTTTAAACCACCTCTCCTCAAGTATAAATACTCCCTATTACCTCCTTACACTCCAAACCAAATCCATCGAGTATTAATTACCTCTCAATATTCCTCTCAAGAGTCTCTATAAGGTGGTTTCAAGGTACTAATGAGTCTCTCACTATCTTTAAGAAGTATCCTCCCAATGTGAGGATCCTCAATCCTCCTCTTTCCTTTTCAAGTGAATTACCTTTGTTACATTTTCCTCTAAAATTTATTTTTCTTATACTGTCATGATTTTAATTCCATGTTATCATATTCTATTTTATATGTTGTAAATTAGAGTTTATTTATTCCCTATAATTATAGCCTTTTCCTAATCCCTTACTATGTCAAAGTAATGGGTTTCCCCAATCCTCCTATTTAATTTTCAATTTAAATTCCTTTATTATATTGTCTTTTAATATTCCTTTCAATATATAGAAATGTTTTTAATTACATGTTATTATCATCCATTTAAAGTATTTATAATGAGATATTACTTAATCCTTATTATTACATCCTTATTCTAAGCTATTATAATGCTCAAACTATCCCGTAATTATATAACCAACCTAAAATTTTGGTAGAGTAATGTGTGTGTAGTTTTCTAAGAAAATAAATCTCAGTCTGGATACTATAAGTGGGTATATTTTTTGGATCAAATGTATCTAGGGGTTATAAACTTGAAAATATTTTGTTGGATTTATCCCAGTTATCATCCTAGTGTGTGGTGAATGGGCCCTTATAGTGCACCTGGTTTGACACATCTCGGAGATATGCTTGGATAATATACATGATATTTACAAACTGGTATAAAGGATTTATTTAATTGGCCTCCTAACTTTTAAAATTCATGTATTTATCTACCTAGAAACCTTTAAACCCTAGTCCTTGTGAACATCCTATAGTTTCTAAAGTTTAATGTTGGATATTCACCAAGATATATGCATTAATCAATTGAAATGGTCTCTTTCCCACACAATTCGTAAATTATGTCCATGTTATATATCACTCTCCATCTTTCTCATGTATTTTACATTTATTCTATATGTCCATGTTCCTATGTACATGTGGTATGGTATAAATATAATATCTATAGGGAATGATCCATCACTAACTTTTTATTTCCTTACCATTAGCTATGCATAAATTTTCTTCCAATGTCATTCCCTTGTGGAAACCTTCATATGCTTCCGATTGAAGGGTGTTCACCTGAATACTCATTCATCAATTGACCAGGGAAATTGTTGAATAAACCATATACCATATATTCTATATGTTTTAAATACCCTATAATTCATTATCTTGATTAAAGCATATTTATGTAGAGAGATACTTACTTTCATTATATACTAATTTATTTTTCATAGGTTCATGATGTAATTATTGATGGATTTATGTATGTTTTCCTTACTATTCACACATGAATTAAGAAATATGAAAGGTTCACCCTGATAACTCTTTAATTCATTGGGTAGAAAATTAATCTCTAGAGATGAGTTGTTCATGATACCTTGGTAGCATTCCTTAGTAATGTTTTATGATACCTTGGAAAAAACCTTGGTAATATTATTTATGAAACCTTGGTGATGAACCATTGTGATATGATTATGAATTTATCATGTTTATGTTGTAGCCACTTTTCCATGTTTTTCCTTAATGTACTTATGATCATGTTACACCTAATGTACTTAAGATCATATTATTCCTCATGTTCTTATGATCATGTTATGACTCTTTTTATCATGTTCATATTCTTATATTATGCCTCATATATTCATTTATACTCCATTTTTATTGTTTATCCCTTACTAGGATTTATAGATCAACTTATTTTTATGTTTCCCCATTTCCATATGATTTTTAATGAAAGTGATACATATAAGGGAATTACATGTGTAGAGAATATTTGTGGAAGAAATGTGTATTATACTTTGTAAATGTACCTAGTTACCAAAGACATTGAACTTTTGATATTGGGAGTTTTTTTACAATTCATGTGATGTATAAAAAGTATTTATGTTTAGCATCGGTTTCGAAAGTGTGGGTCTAAGGAATATTAGTTTGAATCAGAGTAGAGTTTGGTTATTTTTGGGAATTAGGATTATTAATATTTGGGTATAGATCCTTAGATAGATAACCATTTTCTCCAAATGACTAGGTTACATATAATTAGTATGATTCCATAGGATTACTATCTCTTCAGTATTCATAATTTTCCCTTTCTATAGGTAACATTGAAGTGAACATTTCAGTTCTGTAAGTTTCATTCAATAAGTAAAATTGCGAGGATGTAATTTTTGTAAGGGTTAGTATTTAATGACCTAATAATTCTTTTATGTTATCAATAGAAGTACTTATTAATTTATAATGACTATTTTATAATATAAGAACAATTATACATTTCATAAGAACTTTACACATCATGAATTAATATGGGATATTATAATTAGAAATAGTAAGGTGATATACACATAGAATAATAGTATATTAACTAAAAGAAACTCTATAGGATTTAATTCACCCTATAAAGATCAATCCTAACATAATAATTGTAAAAATAATGAGAAGTGTTAGAAAATTGATAGACACAATCAATAGATGTGTAAGAACCCTTATAAGTAGTGAATAATGAAGTGGGAATGACGGTGTATTTATAGGGAAATATGGTCATCCAAAATTTTGAACATTGAATAATATATTCCTATGGACATTAGTATTGTTAAATAATACAATTGGTCATTATTATTATTGGTTATGATAAATTGACCATTGGGATTACAGAGGAAGAAACCAAAATTGTACGAAACATATTTAAATTATATTAAAATAATACTTTATGATAAATTTATTTGTTTTAAATAAATTTTATTTTCATGAAATTATCTCATAAAACACTTTTAGATAATAATTAAAATTAATGTATTCCTAATTAATTTTGTAACAGTTAGAAAGTTCTTTATATCATAAAAATAGTTAATTTTTATTAAATAAATTTATTTTAAAGATCAAACTATCATATTTAGAGTATTATTTTGATAAATAAATATCATTATTGGATTTATCACATCAAAATTAGCTTAGGGCGAATTTATGTTAATTTTCTAAAAAAGTTAATTTTTGGGGTAAAAAGAGAAAATACTGTTTTTATGAAATGCCATAACTCCTATGATATAATCATAATATGATTAGTAAATAAAATTTAATAATACTTATTTTTGATCAAAATTTATTTAAGGAATAAACATAATAAATAAATCACCACATTTAGAAACACATGCTTAACATTTTGGGACCATGATTTTATCATTTCTAAAAAAACAATTCTTATGAGTTATACACGTATCATATTAGAATTAATCTCTATAACTTTTATAAATTGAAAAAAATAAAATGGATTGAATATTTATAATTATATGGTCTAAATTAGGAAATAATTACAATTTCATTTTTAGATAAATTTTTTTACCATCGTAAAAAAAGATTTATCACAGTATAGGTAAAATAATGTAAAAGGTTAAAATTAAAAGGTGAATACATAAGATAACTAAAAATTACAACTTTAAATGGTTAGTTAAGGTGTTTATCATAATTTATCAAAATTTAAACATTAATTATCAACCAAATTTATTGAAATTAATCCCACCCAAAAGTGGTTATCCTTAATAACAAAATAAACATTATTTTATCCATTTAAACCACCCCTCCTCAAGTATAAATACTACCCATTCCCTCCTCACTCTCCACACCAAAGTCATTGAGTATGAATTCTCTCTCAATATACCTCTCAAGAGTCTCCTCAAGGTGGTTCTAAGGTTTTATGGATTCTCTCTCTAGCTTTAAGAAGCATCCTCCCAAGGTAAGGTTCCTCAATCCTCTTTCATTTTCAAGTTCATTACCTTTTGTAGTGATCAGATCAGTGTGAGATTACTGAGAGGGGAGGGTATGAATTAGTGATCCATTTTATTTTTACAAATTGTTTATTTTTAGTTCAACCTTTATGTTTGGTTAAATCCTTGATCCACTCTTCTTGTGTCTATCAAAAATACCTCGAATAATGTTGCAAATACAATGACAAATAACACAAGGATTTACAAGGTTTGGTATAAAGTCCTACTACTTACCGTGTTGGTTAGTACCCCCAACATGGAATATCTAATATAATATTATCAATGATTATAATGGTTTAGATATAAACTGGTTATACACCCCAATAGTCATTCCTCCAGTTGATCCTGGTTATACCCTCAACAATCCAACTCTTCTACCTCAATTGATTATACCCCCAACCGCATTATCCTCCTCGATCCTATTCAGCAACTGGTTATAATCCCCAATCAAAAGATCCTTCTTCTATTATTCTTTGATCCACTGTAGGATTATCTATTTATCTTTCTCCATGATATTGTTGGATACCACTTTCTCTTGTACACTTCAAGAGACTTTGTAGCTTGCTAGTCTTGCTCAAATATATTTTATCACCTGTATATGATCAGTTTCCTCAGAGTAAAAAATGCTCAGGCTGTGATTATTCCTTCTACTAAAGTCCTGACCTCAATATAAATGTGTGAAATTAGTGTACACAAACCTCTTCATTATTTATGAAAGATGGTACTTATACAATCTCAATACACTTTCAACTTAGATATAAAATCTTCTAATATTATGCTTGAATTTACTCTTAAGTTTAATAAAAACTATTCTTGCAAAGCATATCACATGTGAATTTCTCAATGCAATGCATGATCTTATTCAATTATTCTTTAATGTTCTTTGTGAAATACTTACTTCAATTTTGTTTTGAAAAATCTTAATTTGCATGGATGTATTTCATTTTCACAAGTATACACTAATCATATAGTATATGGGAATCCTCAAACTTTATCATAACACATAGTATAAGAGAATTGAAATTAGTTTGTCACACGATCACTTTCCTCCTTCATGAAAGCCAAATATATCTCATGAATATCTTCTCTTTTCTTTTATGAAACCTAGAGGGTTCATGATGTATTCTAATTTGTAAGACAAGAGTTTTTTTGGTGTCTTCTCCTTAGAAAGAAAATAGTTGTATGCATTGTATTCTTATTTCAAAGAAAAGTATTTTCCATGGCACTACAATGTTGGAATCCCAAAATGAACAGAACACATCACTTTAGGTTAAGGTTACTAGGCACAGGGGACTTATCCTACATTCAAGACTAGAGGAGTGTTGTGAATCATATATAATCCCCATACACCCCCTCACATTAAAATACAATTTCATAAAGGGTATGGTAGTGAGCTACACTGGTGGGTAGTGAGCCCCGCTGAAGAACAAACCCATGAAGTAGTGAACCAAAGTGGAAAATATTGTGATGTAGGGTCTTGTATCCCCAATATAGATCCTATAATTGGTATCAGAGTAGGAAGGAAAACCTATTATTCATAGGGAAAGAATTGTAGGGGTAGTAGATTGTTGGAATCCCAAAATAAATGGAGTGCTGCCCTATGAGTCAAGGTTGTTGGGTATAAGAGACTTATCCCACATTGGAGTCTAGAGGGGTGTTGGGAATCATATATAAGCCCCATCCATCCTCCTACCATCATAAATACTTTTAAAAATGGGGATGGTAGTGTGACCCCAATTTATATCCTATAATTGGTATCAAAGGGGGTAGGCAAGCCTCTGATTTATAGGGAAATCACTGGGGGGAGATGTTGGAATCCTAAAACAAACACAGTGCAACCCTACAGGTAAAGGTTGCTAGTTGTATGGAACTTTTCCCATATATAATTCTGTAGGGGTGTTGGGCATCAAATATAATCACCAACCACCCCCTCCTATCACAAGGACTTTTCAAAAGGGGGATGGTAGTGATCCACCCTAGTGGGTAGTGTTCCCTACTGAAGAACAAACCCATGATGTAGTGAACCAAAGTGGACAATATTATGATGTAGGGTCCTGAAACCCCAATGTAGATTCTAAATAAAACTCATTTCCCTTCACAAGATATAGAAGGTGACACACAGTGTCTTCTATTACATGAGACAAGGATTATATATGGTGCTACAACTACTTTCCCTTGGCGTGAATTGGTCACGCAGATGCTTTGTTTCAAAAGTTTTCTCAATATTCTAAATGATAACAATATTTTTTCTATCAACCCAGTATATGTTGATATAAATGAGTTCACATATCCTATTCTACCAATATTTAAGGTGAGTCAAGACTCATTAAATTCCAAAGGATATTGGTATATCTCATATACTTTGAATCATCGAAACTCTCAGGATCATCACATGAAACCGAGGTGATCATCTTTTCTTGATGATGCCTTTTAAGAAAACCAAAATACCAACTAATTTAATTATCCAAAAGAATCATAAATTTATTCATGAATTTATTTAAACTATATAAAAAACTCCATAACTTCTGTAGATATATTTTTCATGCTTTGAGAAATAACTTTCTGAAAATTGCAAACGGCTACATGAAGGCATTCACCTACATGGTCCTCCTATGCAAACAGATACATAGAAATAAGATACATAAAATACATACATAGGAAAATACCTATGTGACTTATTATATAATTGACCACATGAGGTATTACCTTACGTAGTAAACCAGCTACATGTATCTCTATTCATCATTCAACTATGTGAGAGCCTTAATGAAATTGACTATGTCATTTGATTATATAAATGGCTATATCACTCAAATGAAAAATCTTATTCCCTTCATCTAATGTTAATGCATTAAATTTTATCTACATGCATTTATCATTTTGGTCTTACCAATGAATTTATCTAGGAATTATCACCAGAGAAAGCATGGATTTGAGCTTCTGCAAAATTTTCATGTCAGTTGCAAGTGTGAATGGATTTCAGATATACGATGATGCATGTATCAAGATTATAATCATCACATCCAATATTAAAACATGGAATAAGACTTGAAATGATTACTAGAGTTGTCTCGGTCTAATACTCATGTTCGACATGATCTTTGTAGCTTATAAATGATAGAAGAACCCACACTGAAAATACTTCATATGTTTGAAGGTAGAAGGAAAAATGAGAATTGTTCAAATGGCTCAAAAAACATAGATCAGATGGTGAATGAAATGTACATATGTTTTAATATAGAGAAAAAATACACGATCATCCAAATCCCACATCTTTTTCGTGTTATATCTCAACTTTAATTTATTATTTAATCTATTCCATGGGTTTGGAAGAAGTGAGTACCGAGGTTCTCTCTCGAACCCCTTCTGGCACTAACCTATGAAAGATCTCTCTGCCGACGTTCCACCCTGCATGGTGGAACCACTTATCTATGCCTTTATGTGCATTATTATACATCCTCTCTACCACTGCCCTCTAATCTGGGGTTGGTACTAGTGACCACCTTAAAAGTGGATGCACATGGATGCCTCAGCTGTCTAGATAGATGGATTATTTTTTAGGAACACTCCATTAAAAATACTTTTCCAATATAATCAGTTCAACTAATTATTCTTCACTATCAATACAAAAAACAACATCCTTCATGAATTATTTTCACAATAGTCTTCATTCCTATTTTCTTTATGGAATATAAATTCCAAATCATTCTTCAAGATGTTGTAAACATTTTTCTCTTCATAAAGTTCCTTATACACAAGTATTTGACATTAAAGAAAGGTTCAATCAATCATCACATTTACATGGATAATTTCTCAATCATGACCTCCAATTTTATCAATTGAGTTCATAACAATTATCCAAGTATCACCACTTCATCCATCAACATATATTCACTTATTGATAAAAAATTAAACTTGGGATCAATAATCCCCCATTTGTATTTTTTTTTCAATATAAACACATATAATTAAAGTCAATATGTGATGCTAACTTTCTCCCCCTTATTGTAAATCAAATGAAAAGGGTAAGTGGGGGATCTTATAATCTCATATTTCTTTTTCAAAAAAAATTTTTCATCTATTTATGATTATTTCATGAAAAATTATTAAAGATGAATGATATCACATAGTTCTCTTAGCAAAGAGCCTTTAGTTGATCAAATCTAATTCTATTTGGGATAAACCAATGTAGAAAATAAGATATATATATAAACAAGGTTTTATATGTTATATATAAACTACCATGCATGTGAAATCATTCTTATAAAGTCTTAAATCTCATTTAAGGGATTTCCAAAAATAATATTTCTTAATTAAATGAAAAACCCTACACACTTCAATAAATGAATTAGAAAGTTTAGGTGAAAATAAATAACCCCCCATTGTCTCATATTGTCATCAACCAAGTACCCCCTTAATTGATATGTTTAATACAATTAATAATTAAAGATGAAAGTGTGATTGGAATACCTAAACCTCTAATTTTCTAAAGTTGTTCAGAAGTTCCACATACATTATATAGTGAATATTTAATAGATTTGTCCCAAAATTTCACCCCCTAAATGGATGAATAAATATCTTTCAATTCCTTGTATGTTAGTACAAAATAATATATATTATTATGGAATTAGGAGGGACCTCTTGGTTTCATAGAAATAATATCCAGACTGAGATATTCCTATCAATCCGGGATTCTTCTTCTTCTTAGAATCAATATGAGATGTGTCTCATTTCTTGATTTTTTCAGAGCGTGTGACTGATTTTTACTCATCAGTTGACACTTCTAATGTGGATGTATCTTCCTCTCCAGTACAAGAAGCATTTCTTTGCACTTACCATATCTTCTCTATGATTTATTCTTGTATGGTATAATTTCATACAATGTTTTATGTCATTAAAAGTTTGTTCACTCCTTTAACACTTAAGGATTTTCAAGTCATAACTTTTAGATGAATTATAATCAACTTTATCTTCTTCAACTATCACCACTTGATTTCCTTTTACCACAATATATTTATGATCTTTCTATATTTATTTATCATTTTCTAGCTTTTCAGTCTAGATAACTAAAAATTCTTTCTTGATGTTCTCAGATTGCTTGATATTCTCACATAATTCACCGACAACTATATATTTATTCACCAACTATCTTATCTTTATATTTACATTATGAGGTATCTCACTTGGTGAGATAACTCTGAATTTATATTTTTTTGACCTTCTTTACCACATATTCCATAATCTTACTTCAAACATTCAAATTTGTTTTATGTTGATAGTTTAGATGATTTCTTGGTCACAAGTCTCTCTTTCTAATATTTTAATCTCATCTGTTTAGTATTTCCCCCCTTGATTCATGCCTTATTCCTGGCAGTGACATGTTATACCAACACAAATAAGCTTTATTACCAAACACTATACAAAAAACAACAATAACCTTTGAACCTTGATCTTCCAGAATGATAATATTTATGATCTAAAGACTATTGTTACTATATTTTAACATCGTGGGTGTTTATTATTAGGAGGAAAAATTATGGATAAATTAGTCCACTCTTTATTTGTAGAATTTTTTTTCTCATTTTTTCTTTTGACCCAGCCAAATTTAGTCTTGTCTTTTAGGATGTGTTGTTAGAAATAAAAAATGTAAATTTAAAATCATTAGGTATAGAAACAACCCTTTTCTATGGATCCTTTTTATCAGTACCATTATAAGATTCAACCTTAATCTCAATAACTTTGGTGAAGTTTTCTTTCATCCTTTTCCACTCACTTTGAGCTAAAAAAAAGATATACCATGTCTTAGAAAATTCTTCCCATTTCTTAGTAATATTTTCACTTAGATCACTCACCATATTCTCAAATTAATATAAATTCAATCTTTATTTTTTAGTTTATTCAATAAGTTCTGATTCTTCCTTGTTTAGATCTTCCTTTTCGATTGATATTTCTTCAATAGTTTTCAGCTTGCCTTTTAACTCAACTATCTTCATATTATTTTCTATCATTTCATTAAGATGCATCTCTTCCTTATTATCAAATTATTTATTTTCAAAGGTGATCTTATCAATTTCTTTCTCTAGACTGTTCTTTTCCTATTTGAGTTTTATATTATTAACAAAATAATCTTGTAGATTTTCTTTCAATATCCATTCTAGTTAATTTCTCTCATAAACTTCATCACATTCAAATGAGTATTTAGATTTATTGACTTTTCCCATAAAACACTTGTTATTATTATATTACCTTAAATCTTTTAAATGAATACTTGAGTATGAAAAATATTCCATTTCTATGATCATCATATTTATCTTCTTGGAAGTAAATATATTATTATGCTTCTTCTATTTTCTTTTCTAAGAATTATTATATTATTTATCTTATTTAGTGTCAATGGCCTTTTTATTTGGATAGTTACATGAAAAATGACCACTTCTTTTGAAATTTTATCATTTGAGTGATTTTTTACTTTTTACTTTCAACTTTCCCCTTTTAAAAATTCTTTATAATAAGGACATAATTTGATTGAATTCCTCTTTAGCTTCCTCATCCTTAGAATCACTTGATTATGGTTCTTACTCAACTGTTGATTTTATTTTTATCATGGATTCAAAGTTTATCGCATTTTTCTCTTATCTTTAAATTTTGTTAGTTTTCTCATTTCATATGATATGATAATATTATGAAGTTCATTCAGTGATTTATATTCTTATTCTTATAGTGAAAAAACATTTGGATCAAATCTATGTGGGAAGTTTCTCATCATCTTCTTCATAATGGATGAGTTATCAATACTTTCAAAAAATCCTATAATGTTTCTAAAAATATCATTTAATCTTGTAAATTATTCATCAACAATTTCATAATCAACCATTTTTATATCTTTAAATACGATTATATAGATTTGAAACTTAGATTATTTGGCTTTAAAATTGCTATCATAACTATTTATCAGCTTATCCCAGATATCCTTTGTATCTTGGAGACCCATTAATTATTTTATAAATTTTATAATAAATCCTTCAAGATTTCATTTTGATCCTTTCCCTTCATATAAAAGTTATCTTAAAAATTCATAGGAACATTATCTATATAGGTTGGAAATCCCATTATAGTTACATATCTCACTTCTAATCCAAGTGATATGAGGTACGATATCATCATATTTTTCCATCTATGATAATTCTAACAAACCCATATTTTTTTAAATAAATTCATGTTCTCTATCCTCAGTTGTTTATTGGATATTACAAAATAAACCTTTTCTTTGATACCACTTGCAGTGCCCAGATTAGCGTGAGATCACTGAGAGTGGGAAGGGGTGAATCAATGATCCCATTTATTTTTAAAAATTATTTCTTTACAATTCAACCTTTATGGCTGGTTAAAGCCTCAATAAACTCTTCTTATGTCTCTCATCCTTACGTTAATAAAATTTATAAATACAAATACAAAAAAAGGATTTACAAGGTTAGGTATAATGAACTACTCTTTAACATGTTGGTTAGCCCCCCAATATTGATCCTCCACTATTATATTATCAATGATTACAATGGTTTAGGAAGAAAATGTTTATACACACCAACATTCATTCTTCCAGTTGATCTTGGTTATTCCCCAAGCAATCCAACTCTTATGCCTCGGTTGGTTATACCCCCAACTATATTCTTCTCTTTGAGCTTCTTTAGAAACTAGTTGTTCTCCCCAGTCACAAGTCCCTTATTCTATTCTATCTTAATATACTATAGGATAATCTATTGATCTTCCTCCACAAGATTTCTAAATCACACTTGGTCATGTATAATTAAATATCCTTTTCATCTTATTGGTCTTGCTCAAATATATCTAATCACTTATACATGATCATTTTCCTTAGTGAAACAAATCCTCGGGCTATGATTCTTCCTTATTCTGAATTCCAGGACTCAATATAAATGTGTGTAAGTAGAGAACACAAAATTATTCATAATTTATGAAAAATGGTACTTGAACAATATCAATACACTTTCAACTCAGATATAAACTCTTATGATATTCTACTTGACTTCAGTATCAATTTTACTGCACACTGTTCATGAAAAGCATATCACATGTGCATTTATAAATACAATGAATGATCTTCTTCAATTATTCCTCAATGTTCTTTTTTAAATATTACCTTAAATTTAGATTCAAAAAATCTCAATGCACATGCATGTATTGCATGTTCACATATATACACTGCACAAATAGTACATGTGAATCCTTAAACTTTCTTGTAACACATAGTATAAAATAATTGAAATTAGTGTGTTGAAATATCACTTTCCTATTTCAAAAAATCCAAGTATGGATTAAAGATATCTTCTCCTTTCCTTCATGAAACATGTGAAGGACCCCAGAACACCCTGAGAGGGGAGGGGTGAATCAGGGTGTCAACCTTTTCTTTTTAAAGTTTTGGATATTGTTCCCACATTGGTAGGAACTTGTTAAATATTTCAAACAAATGAAAATAGGGAGATGACATGACACTTTTACTTGGTTTACCGCAAAGGGCTACGTCTAAGGAGCATACACTGACAATGTATCGGTCGTACCTAAATCCACTAATCTTTAAAATTTTGAGAATTAAAAGATTTGGTCACAGTCACTCTATGCCAGGAACACTGCCTTTACAAGGTTCAGGGATATGTCATTTTGTCCCTCAGATCATTTCCCTCAACTCCACCTATCTCACTACCTTGATAGAAGTCAAACTCAGTTTATCAACTTGATGGTCGCTTCAACAGAATTGCATTAAATTCATTTTATCTATTCAACACGAGACACTTCTTTCATCTAAGTCTTGAAATAATGAACTTGAAAGCACTGAACCACTGAACCAGATATTCAGAAACTTGTTATAAGCATAACCCAACACTTGCATGTAATTCCTCAACTTGCGCGCAAGATTTGGGAATTTTCATGAAAGATGAATTTCACGCAACCCTTACTTTCCGCGAAATCCTTATCTTCTGAACAACTGAACCGATGGGTTCATTTGGTCTTTTCAGACTAAAGGAACACCTTGTGTGCAAGATTATCTCTCTTCCAATCTTTCTCACGCAAATCTTTCATGCGACTGAGCAACCAGATCTTCGTTGTAAAATTCTCTAAGACTTCCTTTGGTGGTATCCGCATATTTATAGGCCTTTGAAAACCCTATGCGCAATATCCTAGCACATCTTCGTCGGTGCACGTAAGTTTCTTTCTGAGTGTGAAAAATCCCTTTTTATGTCACATTGGGCACGTAATAATATTTCGTGAAACACCATCTTTCGCGTACATCCATGTCTTGTGCACAATTTTTTCCTTTTCTATATTTTAATGCACTAATCCCAAAACAAGACTTGCACGCAAGTTTCTAAACACCCTTTAATCTTGCATGAAAATCCCTTTTCCAAACACAAAAATTTCCATTTCCTAATTTATAGGCCCAAAAATTTGGAAAACACAGGGAAACGATGCCACCTTTAATACTGATGTTTGCTTGAACTGTATGATCCCTTTTCTAAAAAACATTATAAACTTCCAATAAGTATTGACAACAACACAAAACAAAATCCATTTCCTACATATAATGGTCATGGTTCCAACAACATGGAGGGCTTGTGATGTCTTCTCCTTTGTAAGAAAAGAGTTGTTTGTAGTGTCATATCCTTTTCTAGACAAGAGTTGTCTGCATTGTATTCTATTTCATGAGACAAGGATTGTCTATAGTGATAAAACTCCTTTAACTTTACAATACCTAGAATATTACTCATGGTGTATTCTCCTCTATGAGATGAGTATTGTTTATGGTGATACAACTCCTTCCCTTTGTATGAACTGGTCACATATACTCTATATTTTAAGTGTTCTCTCAATATTATCAACGATAAAAAAATTTTCCTCTTAACCCAACATCTGCTGATATTAATGATCTCACACCGCCTATTCTTTAAATCTTTAGGGTGATTCAAGACTCATTAAATCCCAAAATATCTCAACATATCTTAGATATTTTGAATCATTGAAACTCTCAGGCTCATGACATGGTTTTAAGGTGATCATTTTTTAATGTAGTTTTTTAAGAAAAGAAGAATAAATGCTCATTTAATTATAAAAAATACTTTGATATTTAATCATGAATTTATTTATGAAATATAAAAAACTCCATAACTTCTACAAATTCACTTTTCATGCTTTAATAAACAAACTGCTTCAAATTTAAAATGACTACGTGAAGGCATTCAAATACATGGTCCTCTTCTAGAAATGTATAAATTGCAACCAGGTACATGAAATACTTATATATAAAAATTCCTATGTGAATTCTTACAAAATCAGCTACATGAGGTATTACTTTATGTAGTAATTCAGCTATGTGGATCTCTCTTCATCATTTGGATATGTGTGATCCTTCATGAATCAACCATGTCATTTACTTCTATAAATAGATACGTCACTCAAACTCAAAATATTATTCTATTCATCCGATGTTAATGAATGAAAGTATAGCTACATTAATTTATCATTTTGATCTTACCAGTGTATTTATCTAGACATTATCCCTGAAGAAATTCTAGTTTTGAGCTTCTATAAAATGTTCATGGCACTTGTGAGTGTGCATGGATTTCAGATATACCATGATGCATTCATGAAAATTATAATCATTGAATCCAATATTAAAACATGGTAGAAAACTAGATATGATCACTAAAATGGATCAATCCAATACTCACAGATGACATGATCTTCAAGGCTCATAAATGGAAGAATAACCCATGCTATAAATCCTTTATATGTCCTAAGGTACAAGATGTTCCAAGAATTGATCATATGAATCAGAAAAATTAGACTAGATAGTGAATGGTATGTATGTATATTTTAAAATGGAGGAACAATACATGTTAATCTTAATCCCACATAATTTTCACGTTCTATCTCAGTTTTTATTTATTTATTAGTCCATTTCATGGGTTCAACAGAAGTGAGTATTGGGATCTTCTCTCAAACCACTACTGGCACCATCCCATGCTGGTTCTCTACGCCATTGTGCTGCCCCACATGGTTGAACCACTTATCTATGCCTTCATGTTTGTGATCATGAATCATCTCTACCACCACTTTCTAAGCTGGGAGTTGATCCTAATGCCCACCTCAATAGTGGCTGCACATGTATTCATCGACTGATTTATTTTTTTGGCACACTCCATTAAAAATACTTAGCCAATATAAGAAATTTAGCCAATTATTATTAACTTCCAATATAGAACTCAATATCCATCATGAATTATTTTCACAATATTCTACATTACCCTTTTCATTTTGGAATATAAACTCCAAATAACTCTTTAATATGTTGTAAACATTGTGCTCTTCATAAATTTCATTCTGAAAAAGTCTTTGATATTAAAGAGTAGTTTAATAAATAATCACATTTACATGGATAATTTCTCAATAATTACATCCAATGTCATTATGTGAGTCCATAAAAATTATAAAATCATCACCACTTCATCCATCAACACATTTTGACTTATTGAAAAAAAAAATGCAACTAAGGCTCAACACCTTTTTTATATTGTCTTATTAGTATTTTTCTTTTACTATCATTATTGTTATTCCATGGTATTATCTTCCATTTGATATGTTGAAAATTTGAGTTTATTTATTCCTTATAATTATATCATTTTCCTAAGATGTTACTATGCCGAAGTAAGGGGTTTCCAAAACCCTCCTATTTAACTTTCAATTAAAATTACTTTGTTATATTGTATTTTAAGATTAATTTTCATATACTGAAATGATTTTAATTATATGTTATTATCATCCATTTTAAGTATTTATAATGAGATATTACTTACTCCCTCTCATTATATCCTTTTTATAATCCATTATAATGATCAAACTTTCCCATAACTATAAAACCATCCTAAAATTGTAATGAAGTAACATGTGTGTGAGTTTGAAAGAAAATAAATCCCTATATGGATACTAAAGTGGATATATATTTGGATTAGATTCATCTAGGGGTTATAACCTTGAAAAGATTTGGCTGAGTATATCTCAGTTATCACCCTGGTGCACGGTGAATGAGCCCTTACTGCACACCTAGTTTGACACTCTTGAGGGATATACTTGGATGATCAACATGATATTTACAAATCATTATGAATGATTTATTGCATTGGTCTCCTAAAATTTAAAATACATGTATTAAACTACCTAGAAACCTTGAAAACTTATTCATTGTGAACATCCTATATTTTCTAAAACTAAATGTTGGATATTCACCAATATAGTCACATTAATCCGTTGAAAGGGTCTATTTCCCACCGAATTCATAAACAATTTTCACATTATTTATCACTCAACATATTTATCATGGATTTTAATTTTATTCTCTATGTCCATGTTCCTATGTACACATGGTATGGTAGAAATATGATATCTATAAAGAATAATCCATCATCGGCTTTGTCTTGCCTTATCACAAGCAATGCATAAATTTCCTTCTAATGTCTTTCCCCTATGGATTCCCTTTTAGGATTCTTCTAATTAAAGGGTGTTAAACTAAATACCCATCCATTTATTGACTGGGGAAATTATTGAATAAACCATATACTATTTAATCTATACGGTGTAAATACCCTATAATTCATTATCTTGATTAAATGTCATTTTCATAGAGAGATACTTACTTTCAATAGATACTCATTTATTTTCCATGGGTTCATGGTATGATTTTTGATGGATTTATATGTGTTTTCATTATGCAGAACACATGTATTAAGGAATATGAAGGGTTCTCCCGATAACACTCTAATGAATTGGGTAAATAATTAATCTCTATAGATGACATGTCCATGATACATTCGAAGCATATATTGGTAATGTTTTATGATTCCTTGATGAAAAAAATTGGTAATATTTTTATGAAATCATGGTGATGAAACTTAGTGATATGATTATGAATTTCACATGTTTATGATGTATCCACATTTCCATGTAATGAATCATGTACTTATGATCATGTTATGTCTCATGTACTTATGATAATATAATGCCTCATGTTATTATGATCATGTTATGACTCTTCTACTAATTTTTATGTTCCTATATTATATATCATGTTTTAACCATTATTTTCACTTGTTACCTATTTTCATTATTTATCCCTTACATGGATTTATAGATCACCCTATTCTCATGTTTTCCCATTTCCACAGGATTTAAAATGGAAAGGATATGTATAATGGAATTACATGTGTGGATAATATTTGTGGAAGAAACATGTATTGTACAATGTAAATTTACCTAGTTCCCAAAGACACATCTTGAGAGTTTTTTTAATTCATATGATGTATTAAAAAGTATGCAGGATTAGAACTAGATTTAGAAGTGGGAGACCGGGGTGTCTCACTGATGGGGTTAGACCTTATGGCTGAGTTGGCTCCAAAAGAAGTGAACCTAGGAATATCCAGGCCTTGAATGTTGAAGTTTAGAAGGAGGAAGTCCAAATGGATGAGTACAATTAGATGAAATACCGAAATATGGAATTTGCGTGACTTTTTTTGGTAGTCTAAGTATAATTTTCAATAGATAATTTATCCTTGTAACTCAGAAGTATTTCTAATGGAAAGGATGAAAAGATAATTTTGTTCTACTGTGGATATAGGACACAATGTGAAAACCAAAAAATAATTTTGTTAATTGTGTTTATACTTTATGATTTTATGTGGGTACGTTTATTTGGTTCTTATTTACTCATTGGAAGGAGGATCATGAGGTTACAAAAACTAGAAGGTGAAATAAGATTCGATGTGGTGGCTGAGGTTACTTGACATCTCAATTCTGGTCTTCAATGTCATGGGGAATGTGGGATCAGGAGTAGGAATTGATTTTATTTTTTGAGGTTATAATGCACTATATTATTAGGAGAATAGAATTTAGGGGATTAGAAAAGTTACCTCATCCCAAAAAATTGGTATCAAATATTAGTTGATGTGTTTGGTGTTAGAACATGAATATAGATGATTTTGGTGAAATAATTTATCAAGGACTCAGAAGGTGCTTGGATAGAAGACTATTAGGTTTCGTCATAATTAGGTGGTCTATCAAATAATAATAAGGGTGTTACCAGAATATAATGGTGGTACCATAAGGATTCTAGGAATATCGAAAGTCCATTTGGCAGCACGATTTATATGGCATGTTCCATTCAGAATGTGGGATTTTGGATCTTGGTGGAAGATCAATAAGATTCTGATGGTTTTATGATTCTATAGTAGAAGATTAAAATATCAAATAATGATGGTGATTCTACTACTAGAGGGTTTGTAGATTCACTGGATAGAGAATTCATACAAATGTAGGAAAGATAACTTGGATGCCACAAAAATAAGCACATGGATTATTCTAGAGTTTTATACTTATGTATCAGATGATGTGATGAAAATTCTCTAAAATGATGAGAGGATACCTTCTGAAGATCACCCTAATGAATAAATTTTCCAATTTTCTTCAAAGATTCTATGGGAGGAATTTTATGAACACACAAGACATGAAACTTAATCAGTCTAGGTCTCGTAAATTAAATCACCCAACAACATCACAAAAAAACTCCCGCTTTTCCTAAAATCCATGTTCCTTAAAACAAACCACTCTTTAAAAATATTTTTTTTATTTCAAGTATTAAAAAATTCACCATTATCAAAACCAAATAATCCTATATTTTTTTAAATATTTTAAATCAAATCCACCTTTTCCTTAAAAAAAACATTTTAATCCAAAATATTTTTAAATTCCATTTTAAAAACATCTTAAACAACTAATTTAATAATCCCACCAAGGTTAAAACATTTATTAAATAATTCAAACCAATTTCAAAGAAATCTATCCCATGAAATCTACTTCTCCTATCCCAAAACTCATTTTTATAGAACATACAACAAGCCACCAAGAGGAAAGTTATGAGAGATCAAATTTTCAATTTTTTTTGTCTATATTTCATTGATAATTCCCCTTAATTAATTCAAATCTTAGGAAAATAATTCATTTTTTATAATTTTGAGAATTTGGAGTTTAATTTTAAATTGAACCATATCATGTTTTTTTATGTTTTATTATTATTTTTGATTTAACAAAGAATCCATGAATAAATGTTGGATATTTGAATTTTTTTTGTTTAATATCATTGGAATCTAATATTTCATGTTTTATAATTTTTCTAGTAAAATATTAATTTTTTTTAATTTTTTTTCACAAGTTTTAAATAAATAAATTAAAATTGTTCTAAAATAATGTGAATTTTAAATAGTGAAATTTCAATCTTCAATTGGCCCACATTTTGTTTCAGTTTTTAATTATACAAGTTAGGAAATTATAAAGGAAAGATTTTGTGAACTTGCTTTTGTGCCCAGGCTAACGTGGCTTGTTTCTATGGATTTTACATACTTTATTGAAGTAACAATCCATGGACTTGATTTAGTTTTGTGACCATTATTTCTTGATGAACAATACCCTTGCTTCTGTGAAACTCCTTTTTTTGACTATTATTCTATGTGTGCAAAGCCCAAACCATGTTTGTGAGCTCTCCTAATTTCATGGAAGCCTACACCACATGGATATTCTGTGTCAACATCTTCCATGGACTTCTTTGATGTCCATTCATCTATTATGTACTTATGAATAACCATAGATGAAGCTCAAACTACACGACCCTTCTTCTATGGCCATTCATCCTTATGGATATCTACCATCCATCCTTCCCTAGTTGTATACCATCCATTATTCCATGTTAACCAGTACACCCAAGACCGAATCTCATCTAAACTAGGCACATGATCCCAATCAATGAAACCTAAGTACAATGAATAAAGTTTTAAACCTCATCACAACAATCTAACCCAAATTATTCAGTTATAATTTGATGAAGCTAATTGAATTAGTATCGGTCCAAGAACATGAAAATCAATCCCAAGTTTGACTATGAGGATTCCAAAATTTAAAAGATAAATCGAGATCGCCAATTGGATCTGAATGAAATATAGAAACTGAAGTTAATTTTTGGGTATTTGAAGTTAGTATTGAGTTTTTGGATAGATAAGGCAACGTATGCTTGATGATGATTGGAGTTGTGAGATGTTGAACTTCACATCCATTTTTCTGAGCCATGAAGAGTCCGATCAAATCTATATTTTCATTTTTGATATCTAGTTTGATGATTTTTTAGGATGATTATGATCAAAATTATTAATTATAGCGGCCTCCCAGTTCTTCAAAATTAAAGTTGCAAGATCATGGATATATTGTAACGACCCAAAGTTTCACTAATGGAAATCCCTCTTGATCTAGTTAAATGTATCTTTATGTAAAATGTTTATATAAAATGTCAACTTATTTGGTTTTATGTTAATAATTGTGACTGTTGATTTTATAGATGTTGAACAGTGATCAGATGATTAGTATAAATACAGGGCTTTAACAAATCCAATTTACTCAGACAAAGGAAGAGATGACCTCATCCAGTAGAATTGCTCCATACAAAGCCCATTTGTCAGATCTTGGAAAAGAGGTGGCATCTTTGGGCTTCGATCTTGACCAAGCCCAAGCTGATCTTCATCATGTCAAGCTCGAACGTGACCGTCTATGGGAAAATTGGAAGTTGATAGAGATTACCACTCGAGAAATGTTATCTGAGCCACCCCAAGAGTCTCTCACCATCGCACACCTTACCCTTATGTATTATGCGGTTGTTTTAAGGGGTTATGTAACAAATCACTAGTACTATGTTCATGTACATTATTTTTGTATATAATAATGAATATAATTTCTGTCATCATCGATACATTGTAAATAGTTTTTTAAGTGAAAATAGTGTTTTTAGTTATTATTTAATTAAGAATTATATTTTATTAAATTAAGGGATTTTTAAATTAAATAATATTTTAATAAATTATTATTAATATTATTATTAATTTAATTTTATTATATATAAATGATCATATAATTTTATGAATGCAATTGTAATTTTTATTAAGGTTTGAAATCCATTTTTGTTAAAACCCGTGAATTTTCGATAAATGTTGGTTTTTATTTTAAAAGTGAAAATTAACATATTTAGAAAATTATTTATATAAAATAAATGTTATTTCTAGAATCATGATGTCGAAATTATCCAACGGTGAATTTTTCATAATTTTCTGAGACAGTCAATTTTTTGTGTGTAAAAATTAAATACTGTTTAAATATATAATGTGTTTTATGACATCATAATGACCCAATAGTGATGTAATAAAATACTATAAGCTTTATTTTCAGACAATATATGTTTTAAAATTAAAATAATGTGATTTTGGGTTTGTTTGACTTACTTTTAAAATCATTAATGAACCCTTCAAGACTTATTAAACACCTTGTCTTTTTAAATTATTTTCCATGGGAGTGTGACTCACCTCCACATAAGCAACCCTATTATTTTAAGAAGTTCGGACTTTGGCCTTATAAAATATTTATTTCCTCTTCCCTTTTCCAAAAAACATGGGCAAAAATCATGGGATGGTTTGTGGTTTGGACTAATTTAATATAAGGTGTCCCAAACCTAAATAATAAATAATTCCCTCACCTTTCCTATATAAACCCACACAAGATCCCACATACTCCTCACTCAAAGCCTTTAGAGTTCGTCCAACCTCTTCCCTACTCTCTCTAGAATCCTCTCAAGGTTCCCCAAGCTCCTAAGAAGCCTCTCTCAAGCCTTTGGAAGCACACTTCCAAGTAAGGGTTTTTTCTTCCTTTCTCATTTTGTCCAATCTTCTTTAAGTTGTTTTTCCCCTTTAATTTCAATTATGAATGTTTGGGTATGGTTTAGAACCTCTATAATACTTCCCTATTTATGTTTGAATGATGTGAGACCCCTTTCTCTCTCATTTAATGCCTCCCATGTACACCCGTTACTATGCCGAAATTCCGAAAGGAACTTCTCTCTCCTCATTTACATTCAAGCAATACTTTTGTATCATGAATCTAAAATACATTACAATTGTTGGGACATGTATCTATATGACCTCCTTAATTTCCGTTACATGTAAATATGATGATTAACCCCTTTCTCTCTCATAAACCGTTTTTATGAATTCTTATGTCACACCGTTACGCTGCCGGAATCACACCGATTTTCTAAGCCAATGCCATTGTGTAGTGAATACCATGCCCATTTCTCCATCAAGGGTATTCACCTTTATGCACATTTACTTATTGATTATAAAGTTTCATGTATGAATTCCACATTCCTTTATCGTGGAATAAATGATTATGTTTTATGAATCCATGTTTTACGATCCATGTGGCACACTTATGCATGAAATGAAATGTTTAAGAAGGGTGCACCCTTATAGCGCTCCAATGCATTGGGTAAAGTATAGTATCATGATACGTCATGTGAAATGAGTTTTGACTCATGCTAATTCAAGTGAAACTAGGCTTTACTCATGCTTCATGTGCAATGAGGATTTACTCATGCTCCATGTGCAATGAGCCTTGGCTCATGCTAATTCCATGTTAAGTGTTGTTGCCACATTTCCATGTTATGATTATCATGCTTTATCATGCCTTTATGTTCATATTTCTCTTGTGCTCTATTTATATGCCTATTGTATAACATGTATTGTACTCCTCATGTATTCCATGTTTATTCCCTTACTGGGCTTTATATCTCACCCCTTTTCTTTTTCATGTCCTCAGGTTATCCCATGCAATGCTAAGTACGAGGGAATATAGTGGTCGTGTAAAGGAAGTTTTCAATAAAGATTTTGTATTTCATGTTTTAAGTTGTTATGTAATGATCCTAAGCCCCAAAGACACTAGACCTCTCGATCATCCATGTTGTATCAAGTTAATAGTTTATGTAATAAATCATGTTTAAGTTTTTAATAAAAGTAGGGTTGTCATAGTTGGTATCAGAGGATAGGTTTAGTTATTTTTGGGATTAGGATTAGAAAACCCTAGTAAAGCCTTTGAGACAAGACTAAGTATAATAAAAACATACCCAAGTTTTGGTAAGTACTGAGTAAGTGGTTTATCAAGAAAATATATCCCTGTCTGGATACGAGCAGGTAGAGGCGGCTCTGACACAGATGTATCCTAGGGGTAAAACCTGAAAACACTGATTTGAGATAGAATCGAATGGGAACTGGTGCACGACAACGGGTCTTGCTATAATCTTGGTTATGACACTCCTGGGGGATATGTTTTGATAAATTCACAAGCTTAGTATGAACCCTTATTAAGGGAATTAAAAAAAATGCCCCTAAGAATATATGTTAGAAAGTAGATCATGAATAGCCTAGATTGAAGCCTATAGACTCATGAGTTAAGGAAATAAAATTTTATTTATAAGTCATCAACTTTTGTCTTTGGATTACCCTTTATGTGTTACCCTTAACTTTCCTTTTATTCCATCCAATGGATGGTAATAGGAGGACTCAGGCTAACAATCGATGTGAAGATCAGTGTGATGACTGTACAATGAGATGCCCAATACAATGGGAGAGGGAATCGCGAACTTTGTCATGCTTCTCTCTCAGCTAACTCAAGATTTGAATAGAAACACAGGTCAAGAGGAACATACAACCCCCCTAATAAGGAATAAGTCTCTATCGAGAGCTTCATGAGACAAAGGCCTCATACTTTTAGTGGATCATCCGATCCCACGATCGCTGAACAACGGATCAACTCCATTGGAAAGATCTTCTCCGTCCTTCAATGTTCTGAACAAGAGAAGGTTCTTCTGGAGGCTTATCGTATGGAGGGTAAAGCTGATCAATGGTAGATGTTGATCAAAAATACAAAGCCTGAGGAGGAGATCGAGGCGTTGGAATGGAAGGATTTCCGAAAGATGTTTTTCGATAAATATTTTCCGCGCACCCTCCAGGTTAAGATGGAAAGGGACTTCCTTTCCCTCAATAAAAAAGATGAAGAATCTATTAGAGCGTATGAGGCAAACTTCACAAGGCTTGCATGATACGCTTCCAGATTTGTTGTTACCCCTGAATTCAAGGTTGACGACTTCTTTGGTGGGCTGAAGCCTAGCCTACGGAAAGCATTAGCGATCCGTGACTTCGACAGCTATGAGGAAATTGTCCGATATGCCCTCAAGGTCAAAATGGAGATCAGGGAATTAAAAGGGTATCATGGGGAAAAGAAGTGTAAGGTGGAATTCAATGCTGGCGGTCCAATGGATAAATACAACGTTGCTAAGAAGATCCAGCACCCCACTTGCCAAAAGTGCGAAAAGAAACACCCTGGAAATTGCCTCAAGGGGACGAGGAAATGCTTTAGGTGTGGAAGAGAAGGGAACCTAGCTGTTAACTGTCGGTAAGAAATACCCGCAGCTGCGACAGAGGAGAGGAACGCTCCATTAGAACCTCAACATGCTGTTCATTGCTAAAACTGCAAAGAACCAGGGAATTTTACAAATCAGTGCCCTAATCCAATGGTTTTCGGAGGCAACCAACAACCTCCAAGGCAGCAAGGAAGAGATTTTTCCATCACTTCTGCCGAAGTGAACCCCAACAACGAAGTGGTGACATGTACACTAGTTATTCATTCAAGAATAGCGAACGTACTTTTTGATTCAGGTTCTACGCATTCTTTTATATCTCAAAAGTTTAGTTGAAAAATCCCAGCACCACCACAAATCATGGAAGTGAAGATGTCAGTGAGTACGAAAAATGGGGAAATCATTGCATCCCATGAATATAAGTCCTCCCATGTTATAATATGTGGATTTATTTTCCCGAAGAACCTCTTCATACTCCCTTTGGTGGAATTTGATGCAATTCTTGGCATGGACTGGCTTTCCTTATATAGAGCCAACATAAATTGTCGGGAAAGGGAAATCACACTCCATATGGAGAATCAACCCCCGATTCTTTACAAGTGTAAGGAGGAAGATGAATCTCCTTTAGCTCCATCATCTTAATCATGGATATTACTGCCCTATGAGCATGCGTATCTGGCTCAGATGATTGAGTCCAAGGAAGGAACTATCTTTGAAGAGATGCCTATTGTGAGGGAATTTGCTGAAGTGTTTCTCGAGGAACTGTTTGGTGTTCCTCCTAGAAGAGATGTTGAATTCTCAATTGAAATTATACCAGGGGCTCTACCAATATCCAAGAATCCATATAGAATGGCTTTCATGGAGCTTGAAGAGCTAAAGAAACAACTATAGGAGAATCTGGATAAAGGGTTTATACGCCCAAGTGCTTCACCATGGGGTGCACCAATCCTCTTCGTCAAGAAGAAGGATGAGTCAATGTGACTTTGCATCAATTATAGTGAGCTCAACAAAATCATAATAAATAAAAAGTATCCTCTCCCATGAATTGATGACTTGTTTGATCAGTTGCGTGGATCACAATACTTCTCCATGGTAGATTTTCGGTCTGGATATTATCATGTAAGGGTGAATAAGGAAGATGTCCCCAAGACTGCTTTTCATACAAGATACGGGCACTATGAATTCATAGTAATGCCTTTCAGACTCACTAATGCTCCATAAATCTTCATGGACTTGATGAATAGAGTCTTTAGAGATTACCTTGACAAATTTGTGGTAGTATTTATAGATGATATTCTAATATACTCCAAAACCAAGGAGGATCATGAGAATCATTTAAGAACTATACTAGAGACTTTGCGCAAGGAGAAGCTCTATGAAAAGTATAGAAAGTGTGAGTTCTGGTTTAAGGAGGTCTCATTCTTGGGCCATATCATCACAAGCAATGGGATATCTGTGGATCCATCCAAAACAGATGCAATTGAGGGATGACTGAGGCCAACATCGGTAATGGATATTCGTAGCTTCTTGGGGTTAGATGGATATTTTCAATGATTTGTGAGAAATTTATCATGATTTTCCAACCATATTACAAAGCTAACTCGAAAGGGAGTAAAGTTTTCTTGGAGTGATGAATGTGAAGAAAGCTTCAAGGAGTTGAAAAGGAGTCTTATCACTGCGCCTGTGCTCACTTTACCCACAAGAGGGGAAATTTTTTTGGTATTCAGTGATGCTTCAAAGAAGGTATTGGGCTGTGTGCTGATGCAGAATGATAAAGTGATATCCTATGCCTCAAAGTAGTTGAAAATCTATGAGAGAAACTATCCAACACATGATCTGGAGTTGGCGGCGGTGATCTTTGCCTTGAAAATCTGGCGGCATTATCTCTATGGGGAGAAATATGAGATATATACTGACCACAAGAGTCTTAAATATATATTCACACAGAAAGAGATTAATATGCTCCAGAGAAGATGGATAGAGCTCATCAAGGATTATGACTGTTCAATACATTACCACCCTGGGAAAGCAAACAAGGTGGCAGATTCCCTAAGTAGAAAGGACCCAATGATTCTATCAATGATGAGAATTGAGAAGGATCCAATCTTCTTAGACTTGATGGAGATGGACATGGGAATCATAAAGAAGGGAACATCATCAATCCTTTCACAAATGATTGCTCGATCGTCTCTTTTGGAAAGGTTAAAGGATGCTCAAAAGGATGATGTGGGAATTAAAGAAAAAGTAGAAGCTATCGAAAAAGGGAAATCCTTGGAGATTAATGTTAATGAAGAAGCAATTGTGTGATTTGAGAAAAGACTATGTGTTCCATCAAGTCCGGAGCTAATGAAGGAACTTTTGGATGATGCACATAGTTCAAATTTCTCTATTCACCCACGGAGCACAAATATGTATTAAGATCTCCGAGAAAACTTTTGGTGGGATAATATGAAAAAGGAGATCACTAAATATACATCAAAGTGCCTGGTGTGCCAGCAAGTGAAGGAAGAGAGGAATAAGTTTAAGGGGATGATGAAAACATTGCCCATACCAGAATATAAATGGGAGAACATCACCATGGACTTTGTCACCAGACTTCTAAGGACATCCAAAGTCAACAATGCAATCTGTGTTGTTATGAATCATCTTACAAAGACTGCACACTTCATTGCTATTCGGGAGGATTTCTCATTGGATCAATTGGCACGAATATATATCAGGGAAGTGGTAAGGCTGCATGGAGTGCCACTATCTATTGTGTCTGACCGAGATACAAGATTCACCTCTACATTTTGGAAGAGTCTTCAACATGATCTGAATACTGAACTGAACTTCAGTACGACCTATAATCCTCAAACTGATGGGCAATCTGAGCGGACTATCCAAAAACTTGAGGACATGTTGAGAGCGTGATCAATGGACTTTAAAGGAGGATGGGATCAACATCTTCCTCTGGTTGAGTTCTCTTATAATAAAATTTTCCACTCGAGCATCCAAATGGAACCTTATGAAGCCCTGTATGGGAAAAGGTACAGAACACCGACATGTTGGGATGAGGTCGGTGAACATAAGATGCTTGGACCAGAAATGGTTGAAGAAATGGTGGAGAAGGTAAAAACAATTCAATAGAATATAAAGGCAACCCAAAGTTGAAAGAAGAGTTATGCAGATAATTGACGATGAGACCTTGAGTTTAAAGTTGGAGACATGGTTTTTCTATACATATCTCTGTGGAAGAAGGTCATGAGGTTTGGAAAGAAAGGGAAGTTAAGTCCAAGGTACATCGACCCCTTCGAGATTCTTGATCGTGTCGGGGCTGTGGCCTATCGACTAGCACTTCCACCTACCATGGCCAAAGTACATGATGCCTTTCATGTATCCATCTTAAGTAAGTACATACCGGACCCTTCAAATGTACTCTCTTCTAAGGTGGTACAGTTGGAGGATGATCTTTCTTATGAGGAGAAACCAGGGAAGATCTTAGATCATAGAGAAAAAGTTCTACGGAATAAGACGATGCCCCTTGTCAAGGTGTTGTGGCGAAACCACAATTTTGAAGAAGCAACTTGGGAACTGGAGGAAATGATGAAGCTGAGTTACCCACATCTGTTTTAGTGTGGGAAAAAGGAAATTTCAAGGGAGAAATTTCTTAAGGGGGAATATTGTAACGACCCAAAGTTTCACTAATGGAAATCCCTCTTGATCTAGTTAAATGTCTCTTTATGTAAAATGTTTATATAAAATGTCAACTTCTTTGGTTTTATGTTAAGAATTGTGACCGTTGCTTTTATAGCCATTGAAAAGTGATCATATGATTAGTATAAATATAGGGCTTTAACAAATCCAATTTACTCAGACAAAGGAAGCGATGGCCTCATCAAATAGAATTGCTCCATACGAAGTCCATTTGTTGGATCTCGGAAAAGAGGTGGCATATTTCGGATTTGCTCTTGACCAAGACCAAGATGAGTTTCATCATGTCAAGCTCAAACGTGACCGTCTATGGGAAAAGTGGAAGTTTATAGATATTACCACTCGAGCGATGTTATCTGAGCCACCCCAAGAGTCTGTCACCATCGCACACCTTACCCTTAGGTCTTATGCGGCTGTTTTAAGGGGTTATGTAACAAATCACTCGTACTATATTCATGTACATTATTTTTTTATATAATAATGAATATACTTTCTCGTCATCATTGATACATTGTAAATAGTTTTTTTAAAGTGAAAATAGTGTTTTTTAGTTATTATTTAATTTAGAATTATATTTTATTAAATTAATGGATTTTTGAATTAAATAATATTTTAATAAATTATTATTATTATTATTAAATTAATTTTATTATATATAAATGATCATATAATTTTATGAATGAAATTGTAATTTTTATTAAGGTTTGAAAGCCATTTTTTCCAAAACCCGTGAATTTTTTATAAATGTCAGTTTTTATTTTAAAAGTGAAAATTAACATATTTAGAAAATTATTTAGATAAAATAAATATTATTTCTGGAATCAGGATGTCGAAATTATCCAACGGTGAATTTTTCATAATTTTCTGAGACAGTCAATTTTTTTGGGTAAAAATTAAATACTATTTAAATATATAATGTGTTTTATGACATCATAATGACCCAATAGTGATGTAATAAAATACTATAAGCTTTATTTTCGGACAATATATGTTTTAAAATTAAAATAATGTGATTTTTGGGTTTTTTGACTTACTTTTCAAAGAATTAATGGACCCTTCAAGACTTATTAAACACCTTGTCTTTTTAAATTGTTTTCCATGGGAGTGTGACTCACCTCCACATAAGCAACCCTATTATTTTAAGAAGTTCGGATTTTGGACTTATAAAATATTATTTTCCTCTTCCCTTTTCCAAAAACCATGGGCAAAAACCATGGGATGGTTTGTGGTTTGGACTAATTTAATATAAGGGGTCCCAAACCTAAATAATAAAGAATTCCCTCACCTTTCCTATATAAACCCACCCAAGCTCCCACTTCCTCCTCACTTAAATCCTTTTTAGTTCGTCTAAACTCTTCCATAATCTCTCTAGAATCCTCTCAAGGTGCCCCAAGCTCCCCAGAAGCCTCTCTCTAGCCTCTCTCAAGCCTTTGGAAGCACACTTTTAAGTAAGGGTTTTTTCTTCCTTTCTCATTTTTGTCCAATTTTCTTTAAGTTGTTTTTCCATTTTAATTTAAATTATGAATGTTGGGGTATGGTTTCAAACCTCCCTCATACTTCCCTCTTTATGTTTTAATTATGGGATACCCCTTTCTCTCTCATTTAATGCCTCCCATGTACACCCGTTACTATGCCGAAATTCCGAAAGGAACTTCTCTCTCTTCATTTACATTCAAGCAATACTTTTGTATCATGAATCTAAACTCCATTACAATTGTTGGGACATGTATCTATATGACCTCCTTACTGTCCATCACATTTAAATATGATGAGGAACCACTTTCTCTCTCATCAACCATATTTATGAATTCTTTTGTCATGCCTTTATGCTGCCGAAATCGCACCGATTTTCTAAGCCAATGCCATTGTGTAGTGAATACCATGCCCATTTCTCCATCAAGGGTATTCAACTTTATGCACATTTACTTATTGATTATAAAGTTTCATGTATGAATTACACATTACTTTATCGTGGAATAAATTATTATGTTTTATGAATCCATGTTTAAGATCCATGTGACACACTTATGTATGAAATGAAATGTTTAAGAAGGGTGTGACCTTATAGTGCTCCAATGCATTGGGTAAAGTATAGTATCATGATATGTCATGTGCAATGAGTGTTGACTCATTCTAATTCAAGTGCAATGAGGGTTTACTATTGCTTCATGTGCAATGAGGATTTACTCATGCTCCATGTGCAATGAGCCTTGGCTCATGCTAATTCCATGTTAAGTGTTGTTGCCACATTTCCATGTTATGATTATCATTCTTTATCATGCCTTTATGTTCATATTTATCTTGTGCTCTATTGATATGCCTATTGTCTAACATGTATTATACTCCTCATGTATTCCATGTTTATTCCCTTACTGGGCTTTATAGCTCACCCCTTTTCTTATGCATGTCCTCAGGTTATCCCATGCAATGCTAAGTATGAGGGAAAGTAGTGGTCGTGTAAATGAAGTTTTCAATAAAGATGTTGTATTTCATGTTTTAAGTTGTTATGTAATGATCCTAAGACCTAAAGACACTAGAACTCTTGATCATACATGTTGTATCAAGTTAATAGTTTATGTAATAAATCATGTTTAAGTTTGTAATAAAAGAAGGATTGTCATATATATGCATGCCAGGTGATCGACCTTTGGACAATGAGAAACTAAATATGCAAGATCAATGTGCACCACTGTCAAGTTGGACCAATTTGTGTTAGATCGAAGGAACATGTGTTTTCACTAGTTTTGTGTGAAATGAATAAAGAAATTAAGAACATGACATGAATTTGATAAGTTTTTAATAATCATAAGAGAACTAAGTTTGAATCTTAATGAGGTAGATTTCAATTTCACCAAAGTCAGAACAAATTAATATAGAATGACTGAGCTAGATATTTACTGAATTCATGATTTTGAGGGATCCTTGTTAGTCAATTCATGTTTGGATTATTTTATGGTGATGAGGATATGGTGTTTGGATGTTTAATATAGGATTACTGAGTTCCATTTGAATAATTGGAAGCCAGGTTGAACGATTGGAGGGTGTTCACATGTGATAGATTCAAAGTGGATCTGCTCTACTACATTACTTAGACCCAGGATTCAGTTAAACCCAAGACTAAAATAACAAATTAGGGATACACCTAGAATTTTTTAAGCCCAATAGATCAAGCCCAATACTATTTAATTTAAGTCCATAATTCAATGTTAATGAGCCAACACATGCATCACTTAAACTCTTCTTCATGTGATTGAATGAGAAGCGCTATATTTCTACTAAACCATTAATAATCAAAGAATAATAGTGAGTGAATATTATTTAAGGTCTCATAATGTGATCATAGGAATAATTTATGGTATGGAAAGATTCTCAAAAATTCCCTCAAATGAATCCATATCCACCATCAGTCATGACACATAGAAGAAATTTAATCAAAGAGAAGTTCACTAAAGCTCATTGAACTGAATGGATAGAGGATGATAAAGGAGGACCAATTCTTATAAATATTTCCCCTATTATATTTCACAAATGATTCTACATCTAATAATTATATCTAGAAACATTTATAATTTTTTCTGCAATTTTAATTCCAATTCCACTTCAGTTCAATTTTGTGATGTATTGTTGTTATTATACCTTAGTTTTTTGTGATTTATTTAATCTCTATGACATAACATTATCTATTTAACTCCATGATTATGTAGAAAAAACTTGAGGTTTTGGTCCTCAGGTATAATTTCATTGAGTACTCAGAATTCTTGATTTTCAATTTGGTAATTTCTAATTCTTTATTTTGATGCAGTAGTGAAATGGAGAGAAGTAGATATATGGTAATAATATTATATTTCTGATGAAATTTTTAATTATTTAATCTATCAAACCTTTTATCCCTCTCTTCTCTCATTCAAAACAATATACTAGTGGAGTTGTGTGGATTGGGAGATGAATGACCTATGATGGAGCTGGGTGAAGGGATAGTGAGTACCTCGGTTGAGTAAATTCACCGCATCTTCACTATGGATGAGAAGAGATAGATATACATTGGGAGTTCTTCCTATGTATTTTTAGTTCCGTAGTTCAAATATAAAGGAGAAATCAAGGAATTATATTGAATCAATTGTTGGATAAGAACACTGCTAGATAATGAAGGACCTATGTGATCAAACCTGAATCCAAATGATTTCACTCTAAACTATGTTTTTATATTTTTTTTTCATTTCCAATTCATAAAAAAACATCATCTATTTTCTTCATCCTTTAAAATATTGAGAAAACAAAACAAAAAGTTATAAGTGTTAGGGTCTTGAAGCTTCTAGGCCCATATCCTTGAGAGGAAACCCTGGTCATCCACTAAGATGCATTCCAAGTTTTAAAAATTATATTATATGATTCCTTATGATAATTCTTCTATAAATTTTTTTTCCTTACCAAGGAGTTAGGCTAAGTATCTAACTATCTAAGAAAAATAGTTCATTTTTTTTTCATTTTATTATTTTCTTTGTTTCTATTTTTTGATACTTTATTTCTCCCCTCCATTATGGGAAAAGAATTGAGGTGTGACCATTAAATAATAATAGATCACTAATTCTACATCTAGTTCACATTCCCACATCATCTCTAGGAGGAGAAATGGAAACATCAACCAGTGCACAACTACTCTATATGGGGAGGAATTAAAAAAGAAGAAATTAGTTAAGGTGAGATGCAAGTGATGATGGAAAAAATAGCTCAGATCAACAAAACTTCACTACTGAAAGAATATAAGGAAGTTTAATTACTCAACATGGATAAAATTTAGTCCCTACTTGATAAACTCAAAGAAACTTTTTAGTACCATGTGAAACAGGAAGAATAATAATACTATCAAAAGGTATATAGAGATAAAATTGAAGATCAATTTCCTCTTATTGAAACAACCAAGATGAAGGTACAACTTGAATATGAAGAATACGTACACCTATTTATGATTAAAAACATACACCCAGTGGATCTAATTTAAATGATTATTCTATCCTTTGACTCATTATATTTTTATTTTATTGAATCTAATTTAAATAATTATTCTCCCTATATTATATTTTTTGAATAAACACCAATCATAAAGGTATTAGTCAATGGGGATAATGAAGAAATGGATGGGATCATATTTATAGAGAAGCCGGAATGTCCACTGTTTCCCCATCCACACCTAAAGACTTCAAGGAGGCATTACAAATGGAAAATGAACTATGTACTAAAATTGAAGAGTGGGATATCACTGACATAGAATCCTTTCATTATAAATTTTAACAATATTAAATACCCAATAATATCCTTTACTATGAAATTTAAAAATAATAAACATTTTTTATTTCCCTTGATGATGATAATTAAGAACCTGTGGTAGCCACCAAAGAAGAGAAACTATATAAAGAATTAATAGAAGAGGCTTCCTAGGATGATAATGAAGAGATGAATGAGTAATTTTTTTTATGATAATATGCTCAAATCCACTCTTGAAAATTTTTAACTATTGGCTGGAAAGCATGGAAGTCAAATATATCCTGTTATATTGAAGACAAATGCATATAACTAGCCCTAGAAAATGAAAAAGTTCTAAAAAAAAGGTTAAATAAAAAGAATCTTTGGGAACTGTGGTGAGAAAAAAACTCTATCAAAAAAACCATTAATATCAACTAGAGGAAGGAATGGTAATGAAATATATCCCATAGTATTCTCATAAATAAATAGAAGAAAAATATACCATTTATTATAGGAATAACATCAATTTTAACTCAACCTATTTTAATTTTATTCAGTTTGAATTAATTGTTAACTCTCTATTTGGATATTATGAAGTGGAACTATTAGAGGAGACATTGGAAGAGGAAAAAGCCACAACATATGTGGTCATGGAGAACACATACAATCTCCTTCCACCCCCACATTACAAGATACACAACACTGATTAGCGGGCATAAACAAAGAGATCTTTCAAAGGAGACCTCTAATAACAAGTAAAGCTGATCAATGATAGAATGAAGAGGATACAATGGTTTGAATTAAACAAACCAAAACCTTTTTTGGATTTGGGATAATCCATGGGACTATCTAGCTATGGAAAGTCAAAAACAACATCCTCTCTTTGGAGGTAAAAACCCAATATTATCTTCCCTTATTTTTCCTTTTAATTTTATTTACTTTATAATAAAATTTATCATGTATTTTATGTTTTTAGTTTCTTTATAGAAATGGAAATAAAATTAGGAGGTTAGCTCATGTTTTATATAAATAAACCAAGGGATATCTTAACTCAGTCCTATTGGATAAAATAAAAACAACGTGAATTCTATCATTTTATAAATATATATTCACTATAATTTTTTTTGGATGTCTATTGGAACATAAGCGGGAAGTGATGAATAAGTGCGGGGGAAGGGACTCAACCTATTTAGGACTATTTATAATTTCATTTTTGGAGTCTTTAAATATATATATATATATATTCATGATTTTTTATTTCTTATTTTTAGTGTTTTGAGTCTAGGAAACTTGGACTTCAATGCTTTCCTACATAGTTTAAATACCATTATATAGTGGATAGAGTTGATTGGTTATGAAATTTTGAGATTTAAATGATTATTGAATGAATTTGTCATTGATTTCATGGAAATTTGGTCTTAGAACTAGGAATATGAGTGTAATTGAAAGGACCATCTTAGAATCATAATTATAATGTGATGTTACTAGATTTTTGAATTTAATCTTAGGTAACTTTTCCTCTATGAAAAATAACACCTCAGGGATCCAAATAAAATGAAATTGATATAATTCCTATAAAATTGGAGTAAAATGGGAAATTGGGATCCCATAATGAATCTTTAAGACATTTTTCACTGGGTTCATGAGTAATAAATTTCATTTTCATATATATTCAATAAGTGATTTTGCATAGTTCTTTGCATAATAATAGTCAGAAAAAAACTAAAAACGTCATAATTTTACAAAATGAAATTATTTAGGTGAGAGGAGTATTGAACCTAGATGAAGAAGATGGAAATTAAATTATAACAATTTCATTCGAGTAGTATAAAGGAACTTAAAATTTAAAATTTGGTATTAGGAATCTAGGGAAAAGTGATAATTGAAAGTACTTATTATTAAAATTTCAATTACACTTAAATATTATCTATTTCATTCATTGAATTAAAACTGGAACATGAATGGAAGTAAGACAATGAGTGTAAAACATAGAGAAATCATAACATTTTAAAATAATGGATGATTTTTTTCTTTATTTAAATTTTGGCATGTGTATTTGAAATTAGGTAAAACAATATTTTTGTTGATCTTTTTGAATAAATGAATTCATTACTAAGAATTTCCTAGGATTGAAGTAGTTTATGTGTGGGGGAGAGATAAGAGCTCAATTTTTTTTGTATTTCATTAATAAGATCTCGTTAATTAATTAAAATCCTGAGAAAATCATTCATTTTTGATAATTTTTGAGAATCTTGAGTTTAATTGTAATTGGATTAGATCATGGTTTTTACATGTTTCATTAATTTTTATATTTAATGAATAACCCATGCATTAAGTTTGGAAATTTAAAATTTCATTATTTAATGTCATTGAAATTTGATATTTCTTGGTTTATAATTTTTTTAAAATAATCTTACATTTAATTTTTTTTCATAAGTTTTAAATAAATAAATTGAAATTATTATAAAATATTGTGAATTTTAAATAGTGAAAATTCAATCTAGAATTATCCCACATTTTTTTCGATTTTTAATTGTACAGGATAGGAAATTATATAGGAAAGCTTATGTACACATGATTTTGTTCCCAAGATTTTGTGGCTTGTTTCCATTAATACACCCTACTTTCATGAAGTAACCATATGTGGATTTAATTCCATTTTGTGACCATTTTTTTTGTCTAGTGCAACACCCCTTCTTCTATGAATAACCTTACATGTACATTATTTCATGCGTGCATAGTCAAACCATCTCCTGTGAGATCTATTTCTTTCATAGTAGTTCGTAATACAAAAATTTTGTATGAAAAAATCTTCCATGGACCTCTTCTATTTCCATTCATCCATTCCATGCCTTTGAATAACCAAATATGAATCTCAGTTTTCACCACCCTTCTTTTATATCCATTTATCCTTCCATAGATGTCCACCATCCATCCTTATGTTTTCATCAGTCCACCCAAGACCAAATCTCATCCATATTAGGTGCCTGATCCTAATCAAAGTAACCTAAGTGTGAGGAAGAATGTGTCAAACCTCTTCCAGAAAAACTCACCCAAATGATCTAGTCTGAACCTGATGAAGCCGATTGAATTGATCTTTTCCCAAGAACATGAAAATCAAGCATGATTTTGACTATGAGGATTATGTAATTGTGAAGATAAATTGAGACCATTTTTATCTAAATCCTATTGAGAAACTGAATTTAATGTCAAGGGATTTGAATCCAAGGTCGAGTCACCAGATGAAGATGGTGGCCTATGCTTGATGACGATTATTGGGACCAAGTTGGCTGGAAGTTGTTTTCAGATTTTAAATGAAGTTGTTTTTAAGAGAATTTTATTTTGTTTTCAAAGGAAAGAAATCACCTAAACTCTATATTTTCTGGTGATCGGATTGGACATTATATTCAAGATTTAAGAATCACAATGCTTAAGAAATCCCATAGGATTGGGAAGTTGTTTTATGGAAGAAAATGATAATTAGACTCACCTTAGGTATGTAATGAGGTACTGATCATAATGGGGAAGATAATCAGATTTTTCATGTATTTGATGAAAATATGATGATGATTTTCTATTTTGTAATTCACAAAAATCATAATTGTTTGAAAAAATTATGATGTAAACTTTATTAAAGAAAGGGGGAGTGATTCCAATCGTATTGAGGGTTGGAAAAAAATATGTATGCTGGAAAATATGGGAAGTTAAAAAACATTACATTATAAGTAATATGTTTCTAAAGCTGATCTTAAATATAGTCAAAGTCATTATAAAATCATGATACACATATAGGTTTATGAAAGAAGAAATTTGATAAATACTAATATTTATGATCTTAGTTCATTGGTGTGAGATCACTAGACGTAGATATATTTATTTGATGAGAAGGTTGATAAAAACATGAACATATGAAGATAACATATGAAGATGTTGGTTTTTAGTCATACCAATAATCCTCGAGAAATAAATCTTCAAAAATATGTTGAGTGGTGGAAGTTCATTAGTATTTTAATCATAGAGGGAAAAATATTACTAAAGAAAAAAATTCACTGCTAACACTAGTCCATAAAATGCGGTGTTCCATCAATCCATCATAATGGATTCTGACACCGATTCATATTATTAGAATATTTTTTATATCAGATGTAGAGTTTTATCAAAGGAAGAAAACTTTTATGGAGAATTTTTTAGGAACAATGATTTAAGAAAAGAAGGAATTTTTTTTGTGACTAATATGAAGAAGAAAAATCAAAGACCAATCAACAATGTAGTCAACCATTTCTCATCAAGATTAATTGTTTATTGGGTTTCAGATGGAAACTTTGTTTTCTTTATCAAGTGGGTCAAGAGAAAAGAAGAATTATGATATGTTTTCCATTGGGGGCATGAGATAAAGTATATTTTTCCTTATAATTTCAATTGGTTCAAGAGCCATTTAATTGGTGATGACACCAATTATCAGGGTGAAGTAGAGACCGATTCACCTAACACAGGCTGACACCGATAAAAACCATCAAGATCATCAGCCTGGGAAAATAAGAAAATGATAATTTCTTGAAACTTTTCAAAGTGTTATCAAGGGGATCACATAAGCCATTAAAGAAGTTTGAATAATGTTTTTCAAATGTTTCATTTAGTGAAGAGCTATGTAATGAAGACTCTACTGTATCTATCATAATGAAGAAATCAGAATGATAAGTTGGTTATGAGGATCCTAATGAGAAGAAATTAGTTTTTTTTAAATTGGTGCATAGTTTTTGGTGTGTAGAAATGTAATTAATAATTAACTATCTTCATCATAATGAATAAATCAGAATGGGTAATCAAAATCGGACTGAAGTTTGTGAATAAATTCTGAAGTGAGCTAAAGTTGTGAGAAGATTCAAGAAGTTTTGAGAAGAGTGGAGAAGCATTGAATAAGTTAAGATGCAACCAAAATTCATAGAGATTTTATGTTTTGGGAAAATATGTTTGAGTGGGAAACATATTCATAATCCCACCCAAAACACTTTTAGGTCACCTATAAAAGGATAAGTACTTTTTTAATTTCTTGACATACGTATTGTTCAAGAGAGAAGGGGGAGCACTGAAGAATTATAGTGAGAAGGAGTTATTGAATTGTGCTTACCTGAGGAAGTTTTCCAAACAAAAGAAGAAAGGAGATGGATTAGAATGAGAAATCAGACTGGGATTTACAAACTCATACATAAGAAGTTCAGTATTGTCTCAACCATATTCTAACAGACTTATATTTCTGTATTGAGCAATCAAACTTGGGGATCAGACTGGTAAATCAACCTGAGTATCATTAAGAAGTCCAGGAAGTTATTTTCTTCTACTCGGTGATAAAGTGAATAATTTTTTTGAATAAAATATTTGTGAAAGTTGATCAATAACACCATAATATGTTTGTTACAAAAATTGTATTAAATCATTTTGTGCTACTTGAAGCACATGCACTGTTGTATTGAACAGAGTGCTATAAGAGTGTAAGGTCATATACTACTCATTTTATTCCACATAAAAGGATTTTTTTCTAGTGGATTGCATGGTATTGAATTGTTTATATACTATACCAAGGATGTAGATACTCTTGTTGAGTAGTGAACCTTGTAAATTCTTGTGTTCATGTGGATGTGTGTTTGGTTCTATTTTTAGAAAGGTAAAAAATCTTTAACATGAGGTGAAGGCTGTTTCAAAAATAAATGAAATATAAAATAAAAAGATATCACTGATTCACCCCTCCCTATATCAGTGTTACATTGATCCTACTAGGCATTCTCAATGATTGAAGTTGAGAGATGATGAACTTTTCATCCACAAACTCGATCCATGCCAAGTTTTACTGAATATATCTTTTTATTTGGGATAACTAGTTTGATTTTGTTGTTTTTAGGATGAGGATGATCGAAATTATGAATTAGTGGGGCCTTATAGTTCTTGAAAATTGTATTCTTCTTCTTGTGGAGAGATTCACGCTATGTGATCAACCTTTGGACAATGAGAAACTAAAAATACAAGCTTGATGAGAACCACTATCAAGATGGACCAATTCATTTTAGATTAAAGGAATGTGTGTATTTTATAGTTTTATGTGATAATACTAAAGTGGGGAATAATATGGAATGAATTTGATAACTTCATAATAATTTTAAGAGAAATGAGGATGAATCTTATTGAGGAAGATATCAAGTTCACCAAATCCTAAACTGATTAATGTATAAGGACCGAGCTTGAGATTCAATAAAGTAATGATGTTTTGGGATTCTAGTTAGTTGATTCTAGTTTGGATGATATCATGCTGATGTGAATCTAGTGTTTGGATTTTGACTCGAAGATTACCAAGTTCAATTTGAATAATTATAATCCGTTCTGAATGATTGAAGGGTGTTTTCATGTGATGGATTTGAAGTGGTTCCGCTCCACTATATTCTTTGGATCAAGGATCTAGCTCAAAATAAGTCTCAAAGACCAAACTAGGGACAATAATTGCATTTTGGAATCCCAATAGCTTAGGCCCAATCCTCTTTAATTGAAGTCCAAAAATAAATATCAATGAACTAGTGCGTACATCACTTAAACTCTTCATTATGTGATCAGATGAGCATTGAAATATTTCCACTAAATCAAAGAGAAGAAAATAACCACTACTTGAAAATATTCTTGAAGGTTACAATGCTTGATTATAGGAATAATTTACGAGATAAGAATATTCACAAAAATATTCCATCAAATAAAACCATCTCCACCATCGCTCACAACACATGAAATCAATATGAAGAAAGTGAAATTTACCAGAGCTCACTTCACTGAATTTGATGATAATGTAGAAGAAGGCTCAATGATTATAAATATTTCCCATACCTTATTTTACAAATGATTTTTAACTTTTTAATTATAGGTAGAAACCTCTTTAATTATTTGTTTAATTTTAATTCCAATTCTATTTATGTTCAATTCTGTACTGTGATGTTCTCCTCCTCCCCCAATTCATTTTGATTTATTCAATATTTGTGCTGTGATGTGATCTCTTTAACTCTAATATTATAGAGAACTAACTCTAAGTCTTAATCCCTAGGGGATATTTCATTGGCTATTCAGAATCCATGAATTTTAATTCTGTAATTTTTAATTCATTCTTTTAATGCCAAAATGAAATAGAGATAAGTAGATAGATGTTAGTAATCCACTATTTCTGATGAACAACTACATTCTACAATATATCAAACCATTTCTCACTACCTTTTTTGGATCAATAGAACATACCGGTGGATCTTTGTGGATTGAGAGATGAACAACATATGATGGAGCTGGGTGAAGGGACAATGAGTGCCTTAATTAAGTAAATTCACTACCTATTCACTATGGAGGAGGTGGGAAAGATATTCACTAGTATGTCTTTATATGTTTGATTAGTTCCAAAAATTTAGATATAAATGGGAAATAAATGAATGTTATTGACTCGATTATTGGATAATAATACTATTGGATAATGAAGGACCTATGTGATCAAACATGGATTCAAACCATTTCATTATAATATGTATTTTTATATATTTAATTTCATTTCAAATTCATGAACCCAAAAAAAATTATCTCTTGTATTCAAGCTTTGAAAATATTAATAAAATAAAATAAATAATTATAATTTTTAGGATAGTGAATCTCATAGGACTAACTATTTAATATATGAAACCTATCATCAACTAGGATGAATTTTATGTTTTAAAAATTATGTTTTATGGGGCCCCATGACATTTTATTCATTATAAAAATCATGTAACAAGACATAAACATCCAATAAAATCCATATCAATTTCACAAATAAATCCCTTATTTAACTTTACACTAATGGTAATCACCACTGGGGTCTATCTAGAAAGAAAGGGAGGCATAACAACACTCCTAAATAAAAAATATAACTATTAATGGTTTGGATAGATGGGTTTTTTTACCATGCTACAATAATGTAATAGGATTTATAACCTATTCTAGGAAGGCTTCACACAATTTTCTAGATCGTGTAGGCTAAACATGCAGCCCTGGTTTATTTACCAATTTCACTTATGAAACTAAAAATGACTACTGATATCATTTACATAATCATAAAGGGATAAGGTATCATCTTAATATATCAAAATACATCAATGATAACCCAATTCAAACTAAAAATCAGATGTCAAATCCCGAACTCCCATGCCAACTTGAGGTTTGGTGCGAAGAAGGGATAACCAAGAACTTTCCCTCAATATTTACATAAGTACTGATAATAATCATAGTATTTATTCTAAAATATCATTCCCCAAAAAGAAAAAGGTAATTCTATGATTCCATTTTGTCCCAAACTAACCCATGAAACCCATGGACTGGGCACCCAAGCTAACTCGAGGCATACTTGAGGTGAATTTCTAATAGCCCCAGGTTGACAACTAGTACCAGCATCTCAAAACCTAAATATTGTGAATGATTTCAACCTCAATATATAAATTACCACACTTAATCAAAGTACATATTATGAAAATAATAAAACATCAGTTGAGAAGAGCGATTATAAAAAGAAACATCACAAACATAAATTTACTAAACTTGTTCCAAAAAAGATACCATGTGTTGGATTTTTTTTGAAATGTGGACACAGTTGGTATAAAAATTAAATACCTAGTGATAATAAGGAGTTATAGATTCCTAAATATTGGTAGTTAAGATAATTTTGAATATATAACATGGAAGTTATGCTAATAAGGCTAGTGGAAATCTGAAAAGTGGATGATTTATTTGATGTAACCAAAGTTGTTATTGAATTGCAATATAATGAGATTAAGGTTATGAGTATAGATAATATGAGAAGGTCATTAAATCCATTAAATATTAAGAATATTTTAATATAGAATCTCATAATTTATGGAAGAATATGAAGAGTAAAAAATGACATTGTTTTCAAGTGTTTGTCAAATTTTTTGGTGCAAAAATTGAAGGTTTTAGAGAAGTTTGTAGTTATTTGAAAATAAAGGATGGATATATGTATAGTAAGGTATTATATCCATGTATTATAGTATTAAATACATTTTAGGAGTTTTTGGTAGGGTTTTTGGTGCTATAAGTATGGGTTGAACCTCAATTTTTTTTATGATCATAACCACTAAAGGTGTTTCTAATGTTTTTGAGTTTATTTTTGGTTATAATGTTTAAAATTTTCAACGGAAGTTATTACACCAATAAAAATAATAAAAATAAGGAAAAATTGTTTCCTTGAAGACATCACTGGTTTTTACCCACCGAATACCCAATAAAAGGGCACCGACCAGTTGGTGGAGCTAACAAAAATACATAAAATTATGAATCCCACTTGATAACTGATTAAGCTCACTATCTACCTAGTGAAGTATGCACAAAAAAATTTAGCTATAAAAATTTCACTAGATAACTTATGGCATTGGGTATATTTCTGGTGTATTTTATCTAGATCTATCAAAGTGAATTTAATATGTCTCTTTAAAGTTGTGACTTAGATCATTTAAGGCCTGTCTCAACCTAAGAAACCATTAGAATCTATAAAGACTATAAATATACATCAAGGTAATATAGTATATGAAATACTAATATCGATGAAACCTACTTGGCACCGAATGATTCTTGATTGATTCATGATGAACTTTTGAAAGAAATATCCAAGTTAACTTCCTTGTCAAAAGGAATCCTAGCTTCAATGATTACAATCCAGTTTTTTTTTCCTTTTTTTATTTGAGCCTTTTTTCTACCTTATTATAATTCTTAATATAGTGACCCAATCATTTTACATATAACATTACATTATTTTAAGCATAATTATACATCAGAGTACAATCCAAGGACTGCTAAGTCTAGTATCTTGGAAGACTAGGTACATAAAACATAAAACATAAAACATGGGGCTAAAAAAAATATTTCTTTATTTAATCTCTATAAATAGATCCTAACTTACTTTAAGCCCTTAAATCTACATAGGGTACCCTGAGGAACACATGAACAAAGGGATGAGATGAAAATCCTAGTAAGGGAATGAAAACAAGGATACATCTTAAGCACATGAGTTAAGAGGCATGACATAATGATATACAAAGCATGGAACATATAAAATCATATCATATAAGCATGGAATCATATAAACATGGAATAATATAAATGTGGAAGAATCATAAAACATGTCTTTAGTATGGTTCAAGGCTTAATACCAATCCTGTTTCCCATTTTAGTACGGGTTAAGGCTAACCTCCAATCCTATTTCCCATTTTAGTACGGTTCAAGGCTAATTGCCAATCCTGTTTCACATCACATCTCATGAGACTTAACTTTATCCAATTAATTGGAGTGATATCAGGGCGCACCCATCTCAAAATTTTCATGAATATTCTTTCCACGTAAATAATAATACATAATCAACCATACATAAATATAAGGATACCCATGGATAGAATTGGGTACCACAATCGTGACATAAAGCATAGCCAATGAGCGTATCATGAAAGTGTCCATGAAAGAAAGGGATTAGAACATAAATGGATATTAATAAGGTAAAATAGGCATATAACATGGTATGTTGTGTCAAACATAAGTGACAACATATAAGAAATGTATTTCAGAAACATTAGCATTAAAACATTTTTGTGTGGTTTAAAAGAAAATACCATAGAGCTTTTAAAATAGAAAATAGGAAAATCTTTTATATAAAGACAGAATTGAACCAAGAACATTTTCATAATAAAAATACTATTTTTATAAAGACAATTGTGGCTTAAAACATGGGATATAGTGTACTTTAAATTGGGTAAAAATTGGAAAAGTTCCCTTAAAACAAGTTTGCTTATCAGAAAGTTCTAAGGAGGGAATATTTTAAAAACATATATATCTCCAAAAGAGAGTGATGAAAGGGTTTTCATAAATTAATTTTTTAAAAATAAAAATAATTTATAATATGTATATAATCATATAAGATAAATCCACATTGATATAAATAAGGATAAGGCAACCTGAATGAACAAAAAGGGTTTGGGTAGAATTAGTTACGGTTTATTATCATGGTGTCAGGTGTATCTAAGAGGGCTTGATGAGAGAGAAAAGTGATTTCTCATCACTTATAAATAATGATGGAAGTATGGGGGAGGTGAGAAAACATACCCCATCATTTTGGATTACACAAAAAAATGCATAGCACAGAATATAATATTGATTAAGAGAGAAATGGAGAGGATTCCTTACCGTAAATCCATTGGTGTTCTCCACTTGTTATTAAAGACCTGAATAAAAAAATTAGGTTTATTAGTTAATAATTACAGAAACTATTATATATTTAATTTTTTTATTATAATCATTTTAAGTTTATTTATAGCCGTTTTGATTGGTTATGAGGTTCAACTTCATTGTTCAGGCTCGTTTGTTTACTTGGTTTTAATGACCGGTTCACTTATATTCATGTTTAGATAAATATGTAATATGAAAGTGGTTGTCCATAATTAAAGTTATATGATATTAGTGAACACACAGGAGATGAAATGGTTTTAAATTTAATTTTTTTACTTAGAGTTAAGTCTAATTATTATATATATAACCTTAGTGACAAAGGTTTTGGTTAATCAGTGGGTTTGATTACAGTGAACATGTTTTGATTTATAACTTAATACCATTATTAAAAAAGGATTAAAGAACTAAAAGCAAGGATATATTACATATATAATAATCTGGTTCATCCATAACACAAATGGTTTCATGACCATAATTAAATATGATAATAGAAATTGATAAACCGTTGTCCTTGAATGTGCTAAATTAGCACATCTCAAATGGTGCTTTCATTTATTTCAAATAAAAGGTGGGGAAAGGAGAAAAGATAATTAAGTACCCCATTAACATAATATAATTACATTACATATATGTTACTGGAGTTATCATACCATTTGGGTGAAGGAAGGTGAGGAAATAAACAAAAAGAAAAGAACTTAAAAGAAATGAAGGAATTGGAAAGAGGAATTTACCTCTTGAGACTTCCTCCTTTGAGAATCTATTAAGGGGAGAGGTTTTGGTATTTTCAAGAGGATATGGGATTTTTGAAATTGGGTAAGAGCTTGAGGAGATATTTGAGAAAAATATTTTCAAGGAAAATGGCTTGAGAGGAGTGAAGAGAAGAGGTAAGAATGGGTGGTATTTATAGTGGAGGGGAGGAGGGTTTTCATAATATTATAATAATTAGTTTATTATTTATTAACAAGACAAGGAATAGTAAGTATTCCATAACCAATAATAGTAATAAATTCATGTGAATTCGAACCAAAGTTCATTTACATCATCCATGACTCAATCATGATTCATAAATTAAGGTTTTAGAATTTATTGTGAATTATCAAATTTTACTACTCATAAAAAATTCAAGTATTTCAGAAAAATCCCAAAAATTTACCTTAACCATTTTTCGACGTGTAGAATCCAAAAATGAAATCCATTTTTTTAAAATCATTTTCTAAATACGATTATTTTAATATTTAATTAAAATCATAATTTATTATAAAAAACCAGTTTTAAAACATTCATGTACTTATTCTAAAAAATAGGTATATCATACTTTCAAATTGAATGTTATTTATATATTATCATTGTTAAGTTCACTATTCATTAAAGTTATATCACTATTCATAAGGGTATGTCACTATTCATAAGGGTAGATTACTATTCACCAAAAATTAAGTTTTTCTTATCGAACTCCAAATAACTTACTGATCGCAACCATGTATGTCAGATTTTTGAAATTCCAAACACAGAAGTGAGAAACTTATGTTTAAAGGTCACTTAGAACTTAGTAGTTAATTATGCTGTGTTTTCATATGATTTTATGACATATTTATAAGAAGGTAATTTTCATTGAAAAACATTGGGTCGTTACATTCTTCCCCCTTAAGAAATTTCTCCCTCGAAATTTCATTTTACATTCTAGGCAAAAAAAAGTGGGGGTACTTTTTCTTCATTGCTTCCTCTAATTCCCATGTTTCCTCTTAGTACTTATGGGTTTTCCATAGTAACTTGACCAAATGAGTAGTCTTGTTGCGTAGAACTTTGCCTTTACGATCCAATATCTTCACTGGCTGCTCCTCATAGGAAAGATCATCCTCCAACTGAACCACCTCTGAAGAGAGTACATGTGAAGGGTTTGGTATGTACTTACTTAAGAGGGATACATGAAAGACATCATATACCTTCAACATGGTAGGTGGAAGTGCCAGTCGATAGGCCACAACTCCGACTCAATCAAGGATCTCAAAGGGAATATGTACCTGGGACTTAACTTCCCTTTCTTTCCAAACCTCATGACCTTCTTCCAAAAAGATATGCATAAAAATACCATGTATTCAACTTTAAACTCAAGGTCTCATCAACAATTGTCTACATAAATTTTCTTTCAACTTTGGGTTGCCTTGATATGATGCTGAATGGTTTTCATCTTTTCCACCATTTCTTCGACCATTTCAGGTCCTAACAGCTTACGCTCATCGACTTCATCCCAACATGATGATGTTTTTCACCTTTTCCCATAAAGGGCTTCATATGGTGCCATTCAGATGCTCGAGTGGAAACTGTTGTTGTAGGAGAATTCAACCAGTGGAAGATGTTGGTCCCATCCTCATTTTAATTCCATATAACACACTCTCAACATTTCTTCCAGTGTCTGAATAGTTTCCTCATATTGGTCATCAGTTTGAGGATGATAGGCCATACTGAAGTTCAGTTTAGTGCTTAGAGCATATTGGAGACTTTTCTAGAACTTTGAGGTGAATCTCGGATCACAATTAGATACAATAGATAGTGGTACTCCATGAAACCTTACCAATTCTTTGATGTAAATCCGTGAAAGTTGATCCAATGAGAAGTCCTCTAGAATCATGATAAAGTGAGATGTCTTTGTAAGACGATCCACAACGACCCATATAACATTGTTTTCTCTAGATTTCCTTGGAAGTACAGTGAAAAAGTCTATGGTAATGTTCTCCCACTTCCATACTAGTTTGGATAATGGTTGCATCATCCCCTTATAATTTTTCCTCTCAGCCTTCACTTGATGACATACCAGACACTTTGATGTATATTCAACAATATCCCTTTTCATATGGTCCCACCAAAATTTTTCTTGGAGATTTTGATACATCTTTGTGATCCCTAGGTGGATAGAGAAGGTCGAGCTATGTTCATCATTTAATATATCCTTATTTATCTCTGGAACATATGGTACACATAATCATGTCCCAAATATGACAACTCCTTCATCAATTTTGAAATCGTAGGATTTCCCATTTCTGATAGCTTCCACCCTTTTCTTAATTTCCACATATTTTCTTTGAGCAGCCTTTATTTTCTCTAAGAGGGATGGTTGAGCAATAATTTTAGAAAGGATTGATGATGTTACTCCCTTAATGATTCCCATGTCTATCCTTTTCAAATATAATAAGATCCGTTATTTTTTAATTCTCATAATTGATAAAGATTCTGGATCCTTTATACTGAGAGCATCCGCCACCTTGTTTGCCTTATTGGGATAGTAGTGGATTGAGAAGTCATAATACTTGATGAGATCTTTCCATATTTGTTGGTTCATATTAAGCTCTTTTTGTGTGAATATATATTTTACACTCTTGTAGTCAGTATATATCTCACACTTCTCCCCATAGAGATAATACTGCCAGATGTTCAACACAAAGATCACAACTGCCAACTCCAGATCATGCGTGGGATAGTTTTGCTCATGAATTTTCAACTGCCTTAAGGAATAGGCTATCACTTTATCATTTTGTATTAGCACACAACCTAAGACTTTTTTATAAGAATCACTATACACCAAAAATAGTTTTCCACTTGTAAGGAGTGTGAGTACTGGCGCAGTGATAAGCCTATTTTTCAACTCCTTGAAACAGTCTTCACATTCCTGAGTCCATAAAAATTTTACTCCCTTCCATGTCATCTTGGTCATTGGGTTTGAAAATTGTGAAAAGTTCTTCACAAATCATTGATAATACCCATCTAGATCCAAAAAGCTGTGGATCTCTATTACAAAAGTTGTCCTGAGCCACTCTTCAATTGCCTTCATCTTGGAAGGGTCCATAGATATCCCTTTGCTGGTGATAACATGCCACAAGAAAGATATTTACTCTATTTAGAACTCACATTTACTATACTTTTCATACATATTCTCCCTTAAAAAGTCTTTAACATATTATTCAAATGCTACTCATGTTCCTCCTTGCTCTTGGATTATATCAGAATATCATCAATAAAGACTACCACAAATTTGTTGAGGTAATATTTAAAGACTCTATTCATTAAATCCATGAAAATTTATGGAGCATTAGTGAGTCCTAAGGGAATAACTATGAACTCATAGTGTCTATACCTCATTCAAAAGGCAGTCTTGGGAATATCTTCCTTCCTCACCTTTAATTGGTGATATCCCAACCGAAGGTCCATCTTAGAGAAATAACTGGCCCCACAAAGCTAATCGAACAGGTCATCTATCCATGGCAGGGGATACTTGTTATTTATTGTGATTGTATTGAGCTCACAATAATCAATGCAGAGGTGCATTGATATGTCCTTCTTCTTGATTAAGAGGACTGGTGCACCCCACAGTGAAGCACTCGGGCATATAAAACCCTTCTTCATATTCTCCTATAACTGCTTCTTTAGGTCTTCCATCTCTACGGTGGCCATTCTTTAAGGTGTCTTTAAGATAGGTAGAGATACAGGGATAAGTTCAATTGAGAACTCAACCTCTTGGTTATGAGGAAGACTAGGAAACTTTTTAGGGAATACATAAGTGTAACCTCTCATGATGGGAATGTCTTCAAGCATGATTCTCTCCTTTGTCTCAACCATTTGAGCTAGATATTCCTGATCACAAGGAAGAAATATCCACACTTGAGATGATGATTCTAAAAGAGATTCATCTTTCTCCTTACACTTGCAAAGAATCTAAGGATTCTTTGGGATGTGAAGAGTGATATCCCTTTACTGACAGTTGATGTTGGCTTTGTATAAAGATATCCAATGCTTTCCCAAGATAGAGTCAAACTCTAATAAAATAAGTATTATGAAATTTTCTAGGAGTTTTAGTTCAAAAACATTAACCGGGGAGGAGTTATAAACCATGGACGCAATGATTTCCCCATTCACTGTTCTCACATATAACCTTTCCTCTAAATTTTGAGGTTTTTTTGAATAATTCTACTAAACATGAAAGATATGAAAAAATGTGTAGAACCAGAATCAAATAGTACATCTGCTATTCGTAAATGAATAACAAGCATACTTTTCAACACATAATTGTCCAGATCCACCTCAGCAGTAGTGATAACATAAGACCTTCCTTGATTCCTTGGGGGATTTTGCTGATTTCCTCTAAAAACCCTTGGCTTAGGGAAATTGTTGGCATAATGCCCATGCTCCTTGTAGTTGTAACACTACAATACATGCTGAGTGTTGCTCTGAGCCTTCCATTCTTCTTAAACATTAGCGGGTTTTTTCATATCCCTTCAGCAGTTCTTGGCCAGATGACCAAACTTTCTACATTTGAAGTAATTCTTGGTTCCCTTCAGACAGTTACCAGGATTCTTATTCCCAAAACTTTTACAAGGGGAAAATAAAGGCTTCTTTCTATCATGGGATTTGTTTGATGAACCACCCATGTTGTTCTCCATTTTACGCTTCTTTTCACTGGGCCCATGAGACCACTGGGAGTCGCTAATCTCTATTTCAACCTTGAGGTCACAATAGAAAATATCCTCATAATTGTCGAAGTCTCGAATCGCCAAAAATTTTCGTAGACTAGGATTTAGTCCACTAAAGAAGTGATCCACCTTACTTTTCGTGTTCATGGAAAAGACAGAGGTGTACCTTGCTAGCCTTTTAAAGTTTTCTTTATACGCCCCAATGGACTCATCTTCCTTCTGCTTGAGTCTGAGGAACTCTCTTTCCATCTTGAGATGGAGGGTTCAAGGAAAATATTTATTGAAAAAAATCCTCTTGAATTCCTCCCAATCTATGGAATCAATTTTCTTTTTGGACTTTTTATTCTTGATCAGTGTCCACCACTGATCAGATTCCCCATCAGAATGATAGACTGCCAATACAACCTTCTCTTATTTCGAGCACTAGAGGAAAAAGAATATATTTTCAATGGAGTTAATCCATTGTTTTGCGAGGAGGGGATCATAAGATACACTAAATATAGGAGGCCTTTTACACATGAATGATTCTACAACAACTTTCTCTTTCCTTGGAGGAGGGTGTTTTGCATGATTCAAGTTATTATTCATAACTTGAGCTAGCTGAGCAAGTACTATCATGAATTTTTGAGCACCTTCTCCCGTTATATTAGGAATATCATTAGGGAAATCTTCACAGTTCTTATCACATTGGTTGTTGGAATGTGTTTTTATATTTCTTTCCATTAACTAAGAAAAATAACAAATAATTAGATGTCTTGAATACTTAGCTATTAATCATAAAAAAAACTTTGAACATAAAAAGAATAAACTTATAAAGAAGAAGTATTTCCTAACTTGTGATTCCTTAGGTTTATATCTAGGTTATTCTTGATATATTTCTTAAATTATATTCTTATGTTATTTTTGTCCCTTAATAATCTTTTGTACTAAGCTCGTGAATCTACCAAAGCATATCCCCTAGGAGTGTCGTAACCAAGAGTGCAGCAATGCCTGTTGTCGTGTACCAGGATACCCCAGGTCAAGACCAAAACTCTTTGTCAGAGTTTTCACTCCTAGGTACATCTGTGCCAGAGCCACCTCTACCTACTCATATCTAGATAGGGTTGAATTTTATTGATAAACCACTTACAAAATACTCACCAAAATTTAGGACTATTTTCTTATACTTAGTCTCATCCTTAAGGTTCTTACTAAGGTGCTCTATTCCTAATATCCAAAAATAACTAGACCATCCTATGATACCAACTATAGTGACCCAAGACTTTTACATATAACATTACATGATTTTAAGCATAATTATACATCAGAGTAAAATCCAAGGATCGTTAAGTCTAGTGTCTTGGATGTCTAGGTACATAAAACATAAAACATTGGTCTAAAAAAACATTTCTGTATTTAATATACATAAAGAGATCATAACTTCCTTTGATCCCTTACATCTGAATAGGGTACCCCAGAGAACACATGAACAAAGGGATGAGATGAAAATCCCAGTAAGGGAATGAACATAAGCATACATCTTAAGCACATGAGTTAGGAGGCATGACATAATGATATCCAAAGCATGGAACATATAAAATCATATCATATAATCATGGAATAATATAAACATGGAATCATATAAATGTGTAAGAATAATAAATCATGTATTTAGTATGGGCCAAGGCGAAATTACAATCCCATTTCCCATTTTAGTATGGGTCAAGGCTAACCGCCAATACTGTTCCCCATTTTAGTACGGGTCAAGGCTAACCGTCAATCCCGTTTCACATCACATCTCATGAGACTTAACTTTACCCAATGCATTGGAGCGCTATATGGGCACACCCATCTCAAAATTTTCATGCATATTCTTACCACATAAATAATCATACATAATCAACCATACATAAACATAAGGATACCCATGGAAAGAATTGGGTACCACAATTATGACATAAAGCATAACCAATGAGAGTATCATGAAAGTGTACATGAAGTAAAGGTATTATAACATAAATGGACGTTAATAAGTTAAAATAGGCATATAAAATGGTATTTGGTGTCAAACAAAAGTGGCAACATATAAGAAATGTATTTTAGAAACATTAGCATTAAATTTTTTTGTTTGGTTTAAAGGAAAATACTATAGAGCTTTTAAAATAGAAAAAAGGAAAATATTTTATATAAAACCAGAATTGAACCAAGAAGGTTTTAATAATAAGAAGAAAGATTTTATAAATACAATGGTGGATTAAAAGAGGGGATATAGTGCACTTGAAATTGGGTAAAAATTCAGGAAGTTCCCTTAAAACAGGTTTGCCTATCGGAAAGTTCTAATGAGGGAATCTTTTAAAAACATATATATCCACAAAAATAGTGATTAAAGGGTCTTAATAAATTAATTTTGTAAAACTAAAAAGAATTTATAATATGAATATAAACAGATAAGATAACTACACTTTGATATAAAGAAATATAAGGCAACTCGAATGAACAAAAAGGGCTCGGGTAGAATTCGTTGCTGTTTATTGGCATGGTGTCAGGTGTATCTAAGAGGTCTTGACGAGAGAGAAAAGGGGTTTATCATCACTTATGAATAATTTGGGAAGTATTGGGGTGGTCCAAAAACATACCCCGTCATTTGGGATTACACATAAAAATGCATAACATAGAGTACAATCTTGATTAAGAGAGAAATGGAGGGGATTCCTTACCTTAAATCTATTGGTGTTCTCCACTTGTTATTAAATACCCGAATAAAAAAATTAGGTTTATTAATTAATAATTACATAACCTAATCTATATTTAATTGTTTTAGTATAATCATTTTAAGTTAATTTATAACCATTTTTATTGGTTATGAGGTTCAACTTCATTGTTTGGGTTCGTTTGTTTACTTGGTTTTAATGACCGATTCGCTTATATTCATGTTTGGATAAACATGTAAGATGAAAGTGGTTGTCCATAATTGTTGTTATATGATCTTAGTGAATATACAGAAGATTAAATATTTTTAAATTTAATTTTTTTACTTATATTGAAGTCTAATTATTATATATATAACCTTAGTGACAACCGTTTTGGTTAATCAGTGGGTTTGATTACAATGAACATGTTTTTCTTTATAACTTAATAACATTAGTACAAAAGGATTATAGAAACAAAAATAAGGATATATTACATATATAATAATCTTTTTCAACCATAACACGAATGGTTTCATGATCAGAATTAAAGTTGATAATAGAATTTGATAAACCGTTTTCCTTGATTGTGCTAAATTAGCACATCTCAAATGGTGCTTTCATTTCTTTAAAATAAAAGGTGGGGAAAGAAGAAAAGATAATGAAGTATACCATTATCATAATATAATTATAGTACATGTATTTTAATAGAGTTATCATACCATTTGGGTGAAGGGAGGTGAGGAAAGAAACAAAAAGAAAAGAACTTAAAAGAAATGAAGGAATTGGAAAGAGGAATTTACCTCGTAAGACTTCCTCCTTTGAGAACCTCTCAAGGGAAGAGGTTTTGGTATTTTGAAGAGGGTAGGGAATTTTGGACGTGGGGGAGGATCTTGGGGAGATATTTGGGAAAAATATTTTCAAGTCACAAGGCTTGATAGGAGTGAAGAGAAGAGGTAAGAATGAGTGGTATTTATAGTAGAGGGGAGGAGGGTTTTCATAATATTATAATCGTTAGTTTATTATTTCTTCAAAAGACAAGAAATAGTAAGTATTCCATGAACAATAATAGTAATAAATGTATGTGACTTAGAAACAAAGGTAATTTACATCATCCATGATTCAAGCATGATGCAGAAATTAAGGTTTTAACATTTATTGTGAATTATCAGATTTTACTATTCATAAAAAATTCAAGTATTTTAGAAAAATCCAAAAAATTTCACCCTAACAATTTTTTGATGTGTAGAATCCAAAAATGAAATTCATTTTTCAAAAATAATTTTCTAAATATTATTATTTTAATATTTAATTAAAATCATAATTTATTATCAAAAACCAGTTTTAAAACATTCATTTAATTATTCTAAAAAATAGGTATATCATACTTTCAACTTGAATATTATTTATATATTATCATAGGTAAGGATACTATTCATTAGTGTATATCAATATTCATAATGGTATGTTACTATTCATAATGGTAGGTTACTATTCACCAAAAATTATGCTTTTCTTATCGGACTCCAAATAACTTACTGATCACAACCGTGTACATCATATTTTTGAAATTCCAAACCCAGAAGTAAAAAACTTATATTTAAAGGTCACTTATCACTCAGTAGTTCATTATTTTGTGTTTTCATGTGATTTTAGGAAATATTTATAAGAATGTAATTTCCATTGAAAAACATTGGGTCATTACACTTAAAGGATCTTTTTCTACCTTCTCTCTCTCTATCTGTTCAACTATCATATTTTCATAAATCTTCTAGAGAGATTTGAGTACTTTTTAAATGGTCTATGAAAAAAAACACTATCTTCTTAATCTTCTTCTTTAGGTGATCAACAATGTTAAGTGAGGTTTCTTGGTTATTGGTTTCCATTAAAACCAAAGTTCTTCTTTTTGGGTTCTTGGTTTCTGTTAAAACCATGGGATTCCTTTATTCTTCTTTGGTTATTAGTTTCCATTAAAAAAAGGGAGTAATATAACCCTCTAAAGACTTCTTGAGGGTAGGATACATAGGGTAGCATTCTTGAGCTATTGTCAAAATCCTTTATCAAGGTGTGCCTTTTTAAATTTTAATTTTTTTTTTATGATTAATGTTTTAATATTTTCTATGGTCACCTTTAGTTTGCTTGTTTTATACATAAATGATTAGTTTGGTTGATAATAATTTTTATTTAATAGGATTATTTTAATTTTTTTTAAATGCAATCCACCCCCTGTTTCCATCTTATCTCTTAACTAAATTTGGAATAAGAGGGAGTCATTGTGTTTTTCTCAAAATAAACTTTCTTTAAAAGTTATTTTTTGTTTTAAATATCTTAACTAATGTCAATGTTTGACCTTTTTTAAAAGATGACATCCTTTTCAAATACTCATGGTGCTCCTAAAGGAAAACCAAGGGATTTTTCACATTATTTTGATAGTTTAAATTATAGTTATTTGAAGAAACATATATCAACCTTTCATAGAAGTATTGGTTATACCATATAGAAAATTTTATGAATTATTATAGTTATAATAGTGAAGAAGAATAAAAATAGAAACTCTATGATATTTATAATTTTAAATTATATGGTAAAGCTATGAACACCCTACATTGTGGTTTAAACCAAAACTATTTTAATCATATATCTTCTTAAAAAAAAAATCACAAAATCTGGAAAATATTATAATTTACTCATAAAAGAATAGATAAAGTTAAAGATACTAGACATGATATATATAAGAATGATTTTGAAATTTGTAGTATGCATCCTAATGAATCTATTATTGAGATGTTTACAAAATTCTGACATATTCAATAGTAGATAATATCTAGGTGGTAATATTACTGTAGAGAATTTAGTTAAGCAATTACTTTGGTTTTTAGAAAGAAATTGGGCACCTAAACTGATGTCAGTCTAAGAAGAAAAAGAAATCAAGAAAATATCAATCAAGAAGCTAATCAGATCTATCATGACATACTAGATCACAATGAAGCAGCAACAAAATAAGGAATCTAAATAATTCTAGGAGAAAAATAAAATTTATTTTAAATAAATAAATTAATAATATTATGATCATGATGAAATGGTTTATCTATCCCAGAAGACAAAAAAATTCTTCAAAATAAAGAAATCCTAAAAATGTAAAAAAGGAGGATGATCAAAGGGATCAAGAAGTGATTTTCTTCAAAGGTAAAATGAATGGACACATATGGCCAGAATGCCCCTTGATCAAATAGAAGAATAAGGAGGAGAAGAATAAAAGAAATAAAGCCTTCATGGTTTCAACATGGAGTGAAAGTGATGATTCTCTCTCCTCAAGTGATTTAAGAAACAAAAGTTCCAAGTGTCTCATGGATGAAGTTGATGTTAGTAACAAAGGTAACTCAAACTCCTCCTCTTCCTGCTCAAATTAATCTTCATCTGCCTCTTCTTTTAATCAATTAAGCTATGAATATATAACATATTATCATGATCAACTTGAATAATTTTTTTATAACATCACGATTTTTTCCTTTTAAGTATTTAAATAATATTAAGGAATATTTTCAAATTCAAGCACTGAGACAACATGAGATTATGGGGCTTGGTGAGCCTCAATATTGATATTATAAAAATATTAAAAATATTATATCATGAACACGTAGTTTTTCTAAAATAATTGAATAAATCCTGAAAGAAGACTTGAATGGTAAATATAACCCCACTATTGAATCCAAAAAAGTAGGTTTTACCCTAGGAAAGACATAACCTTTGTCTACGTTAGAAATTATGTTAAATTTCCATCATGGGCGCAAATAATAAAGTAAATAAATTTAATTAATTTATTGGTGTTTTTAGCACAACAAAAAAATTATCTCATTATAAAATCCATGTTATTATAAATCCCTAGGGTCATATTCATAACCCTATAGATTTAGAGAGGATCATAGAGAAGTGTTGGTGGACATATGGATCATGGATCAACGATCAGAGTACCACAAGGATCACCAATTCTAATAGATTTCTTGGATCCCACCAATGAAGAAAATAAGAATATTTTATTTATTAGTGACCAATCCTAACTCATTGTAGGGAATTTTATTTCCATTGGTTTATTTCCCCATTGATTATCCCATGAAGAACGTGAATCAAATCCACCAATAGATTGATTTGCGAGTTGTTCATTCTTGCATATTTGGGTTGATCTTCATGAGATTTTTGGGAATTGATATTATTATTTCATAGTTATTCATCCATCATTCTAATGGTAATGAATTGAGGCCAACTCTAACAACTAATGAGGTTCATTCCACTTGTGTGTTTTGTGTATTCTTTACCCTATTTGTCATACATTCATCATCGATATTTCCTTATCAAGTGGTTCATCGAATATTCAGTAATAAATAATTTCATGAATGCTCTTTGTCACAATGAATTGATACCGCAAGTTTGGGTTCATGATCGACAAAGTGATTGAGTTATAATGATAATGGCATATTATTAGAGGTAGACCTGGATCATATTTATGTTCCCCAATTGTATTCTTCTATGTGGTGTGTTAAATGATGTGATGGGATATGATTCCTAATAGGATCATATGGATGGAATCCAAACACCAATAATGGAAAGGTCAGTTAAACCTAGATCCATGATTCTTGGGCATGATTGGTTACAAAGATGACGATGGAAGTGGCATGAGTAAGTATATCGAATAGTCTATAATTTCTTGATAATTACCAAATACAAAGTGTGTACTCTCATGAACACAATCCATGTAGTCCCCCTTTCGCGACACTAGGGTTTTTATATAGGGAAAAGTATTACACACTATGTGACACATGGAATATGCTGCATAACCCAGTATTGGTGGCTCGGTGTGTACCCTAAGGGTGCAAGGGCATTGAAACAACTGGGAACATAGGCATGGATATAGTACATGGGGAAGACTTGCTTCTCGGATATGGATAGGTACATGTGAATGACCATAGTATATGGAAACAACCTGAATTACATGGGCACGACCAAATGTACATGGGTACAGGCTAGAGGCACACTGAGTACTGTCTGGACCTCTACACGCTGTGTATCCTAAGAGAACACACCATGTATATCGATGAATACATGTTGTGTGAGATTTCTATATAAGGTTATAACCAAGGCATTAAATACATGCCATATATCCCTTAATACACATCATTTACTTATTCCAAGGTAGGTTGAAGACATCCTTCATTTCAGTTTGGACCAATATTAGTTGAGTGTGCTCCCTTGGTCCTTCCTTATGAGGGTAAAATGTGGAATTAAATCCTCAAAATAGGATTGTGATCCCCTCTATGGGTTGGTAGATTTTTCATGAATCCCTCTATGAAAGATGGGGTGGGATTATATATCATATCATCTTTCCTAGGTTGGGTTTAAGGAATCATCGCGACTAACTTACGTGGGAACATGATCCCCTACTTAGTGGGTTTTTCTAGATTGGGTTTGTGGTGTCACCCATGATCCTTGGGTGTGATCCATTATCCATGTATCTAGATCTTCAAATATCCAATGAGTAATTATTTAGATAGGCCCAATAATAATGACCTCTTGGATGAGTACCATCAGTGGTATAATGGGTCATGGAGAAAGTTATACCAGATGATCATTACCCTGAAGCCTTGAAAAAAAATCACATGCCTGGCTGTATGTCTAAGACCTCTTTGAGACTTGGAGTCTATTATAAGTATATTTTTGGTTTTTATTGTTCATATTTAGATGTCTCATATCCTAATTGACATACCTTTTTGATGATATGATTACTCTATTGATTCTTTATGTTTGGTTATTTTAGGGTGTCGTACTGGGTATTGTTTTACTCACCCCTTCATGAGATATACCTTTACATGTCATGCATTATATAGAAAAAATTTCTTTTGATGGAATCCTATGAGGAACAAGATAAGGTGGATCATAGTGATCTAGAATGACCGTGGGTTTACTAGATGTTTCATTTAATAGCAATCCCCTCCTTCTGATCAGGTTGGAATCTTTACTGTTTTTTGGGCTTGTATTTGGACCTTCTTCTTTCTGTACTTATATCATATTCTGATGATGGATTTATATGTTTTCTTGAATTTTTGGTATCATTTATATTTTAACATTTATCATGGTGATTTGTGGATTAGATATGTGTATGTACATATATACACCTTAGGATAAGGCCTCCCATGAGTGTGATATGCCTACTCAACACTGGTCACCAACCCCTAGCCTATTGGAGGCAGGATTGGTGTGTCACACTTGGATTATTACTAGAAAGGTGGGCCCTGATGGGTTAGGTTGCGATAGAGTTTTATTAGATCAGATCTATCTCATGACTGTAGTTTGGATATTTTCTACCTTTGAATCTTGGTTTGGGATTTAGGAAAACAATGATAAATTTTTTTGAGATTAGTTTCAGAACAAAGAATCTAGTTTTGGTGTGGAGACCAATATATCCATTCACCAGGACTTTGAAAACATTATTATTAACTCAATACATGTAGACACAGGTTACATGGAAAATATTGGTACATTTATAATATAGGAATGGGTTATGGTTTCTATGTCCTTGTTGAGTTGGATCCCTAGATATACTCTTTGAATATGGCATGTCTTGATTTTATTTTAAGATTCCTCTATGATTAAAACCACCCAAGATTCAACATTAGGATCATGATGACGATCTACCTAGTGATGAGGCTTCAATGCAAGGATCTGCATAGGAGGTGGTACCTCCAGGTGGTTTTCTAGTTTTACACCACCTATTGAGTGGAAGGGTACACCAGTGATACCAGATGAGGATGTACATAGGATGAGACCACTTCATAAGTTTTAGAGGTAGGGGAATCCTAGGTTTTTGGGTGAGATAGCCCCCCAGGAAGATGAGGACTGGCTAGAAGAAGTTACCCTAGTTTTCTATATTATGAGGAAACCTCCAGATCAGATGGTGGTCCTAGAGAAGAGTCTTATTCAGAGATATGTTTGGTGATGGTGTATTATGGTGACTTAGAAACATGATGTGAAATCTTTATATAGGCAGAATTTTAAGAAAATATTTAGGGAGGAGTTCTATCTATCCATATTGTGAGCTTTGTGCATCCAGGTGCTTTTTCAGCTTTAGCATGTAATTATAACCATGGAAGAGTATTCATCAAGGTTCACCAACCTCTCAAGATACTCTCTAGATATTTTTTTAGATCCCTTTTTCCAATAATGAACCATTATGTTGGTAAAACACTAATATACAAGGGTTTTAGTGATATCTCTTTGTATTCACACCTATGCTGAAGTGCCAGAGTAATCCACTATGGTGGAGAGATTTTTGGGAGAGAAGACACTAAAAAATGGTGATGGTAGTGGGAACGTAGAAGTTTAGACCTCAGTAGCTGGAAGATAATGGAATAAACAAATATCTAGGTGTGTGTGATTATTCAAGAGATGATCCTAGGATAGAGGTTATCTGGTTTAGGGATCTCATGATGGTTTTAGTTATTCTTGAGAGAGGCGACACTTCTCTTGTGATGGTTAGGGACACCTCACTTAGGATTGTCTGAACCATCATATAAATGACATAGATATGGTTGATGGACCACCTAGATATAGAAAATGGAAATATCAGGGTAGTTTATAGGGTGAAATACATGTAAGAGAAGTAGGGAGAGCAGTTGGAGGTGCCATACATTTTGAATTTTTTCCACCACTACCTCTAGGTGGTCCATGCTAGGCTCAGGAAGCCAATATACATAGATGTAGATAACTGATGGTAATGGAAGCCTATGAACCTAGAATTATAAGGATTATTATAGGTATTATATTTTTCTTGTCTACATTAACATCAATATTAATATAAATGGGTGAGAGATACCCTTTTCTTTCCACTTCCATTATTCAAGATTTATAGATTCTGGTTGAGCCCTTGGATCAACCCTTAAACTTGGAGACTCCAATAAGAGGGGATTTAGTGATCAAAAACTACTCCAAATAGTGTGAAATAACTCTTGTAGGAGAGATATTCTTATAATATCTATTTTTAGTAGCGACTAGACCTTAAGAATTCATCTTAGTTATAGACTGGATATCCACAATTCATGCCCAGATTGACTATATCAAGAAGATGATACATCATGTTCGCTGTGATAAAATGAGTTTTTCTTTGTGAGTGAGAAGTAAATACAAGTATATTAGGATGGGATAATATGTAGGAGTCTTCAATCGATTACTCATTAGTTGGTTAGAATTACCCTTGGAGTAGTAGATGTTATGGGCTTTCATATTTTTGCAGTGGTGGTAGAGTATGATAAATGTTTCCTGAGGATGTGTTAAGATTACCTCCCCACTAAGAGATATATTTTTATATTGAATTACACCCAAGTAATTACTTTATATCTATGAAAATATATTAGATGGATCCCAAATAGCTTCATGAGATGAAGGTGTAGTTAGAAGACATGAAAATGAAGAGATTTTTCTGATACAATGTTTCCCCTAGGCATCCCCTATGTTGTTCGCTACGAAGGAGGACAAGATCTTGAGATTTTGTTGGATTAATATTATTAAAACCAGGTGAAAATAGATAATAACTATCCAATATTGAGGATAAATGACCAATTTTATTAGTTTATAGGGGAAATATGGTTGTCCAAGATAGACCAAAAATCAAGTTATCACAAACTCTAAGTACGAAACATGGATATACAAAAGATGGAATTTTGGTGACACTATGGTCATTATGAGTAATTAGTGATCCCTTTTAGAATAAATAATTCCCCAAAAGTGTTCATTAGACTCATGAAATGAATATTTCAGCCTTTCTTATATCAGTTATTGGTGATCTTCATCAATGACATTCTAGTGTATACGATGTCCAAGTAGAAGAACACATTACACTTGAGGATGGCCTTGAACATACTCAGAGAGAACCGTATTTATGGAAATATCTCAAATTATTAGTTTATATTTTATAGTTATACTTTCCAGGACATGAAATATCAATAGATAGTTTAGTAGAAGACCTGATGAATGTTGAGCTAGTACTATCTTCGTATCCATCCAAGATCATGATGGAGGTATGAAGATTATTTATGATGGTAGGATACCATAAAAGCTTAATGTCATATTTCTATAAGATGTTATAAAATTTGAATTCTTTCACCTAGTCTTGGATTCGTTCTAGTGTATATTAAAGTGGTGATTGGCTATGGGTCTCGATAGTTGAGACCACATGAGCATAACTATACAACCCACAATATAGAGTTAACATCAGTAGTATTCTCCCTGAAGATGTGGAAAAACTACCTTACATGTAAGCAGTTTATTATCTACTCTGAACAAAATAGTCTCAAGTATATCTTCTTATATAAAGATCTTAACTTGAGATAGAGGATATTGATAGAGTTCCTTTAGGATTATGACTTTGATATAGTTTATATTCACGGGAAGTGGAAAGTAGTAGTTTATTATCTTAGTTGGATATCTTCTTCGTAGTTATTGGATGAGGAATTATAGTAGTTAAACTTATTAAAGTCATAACTTATAGATGAGGATGAAAAATATTAAATCTATTTTATGGTTTTTACCCCACCACTTCTAAATATGTTAGGGTGGTTTATCATGGAGATATCGTCTGTGAGACCATGCGTGATTATATATTCAATGGATGTACTCCTGATGGATTCTATGAAGGTGGGGGAGAAAATCATATTTTTTAGAGGATGGATGATGTTACCAGTGATGTTGTGTGAGGAGGTTCTGAGGGAGTTTAATACACCCCCTCGGTGGTATATCCGGGTGTGGAGAAGATGTTATATAAACTTTGGCACCAATTCCGGTGGTCAGGGATGAAGAAGTGTGTAGAAATTTTTGTCTTTTGATGCCTCACTTGTCAGTAAGTGAAGGCTAAGCACCAGGTTCTAGCAGGTTTAGCTAAAACCCTTGAGCTTCCAGAGAGGAAGTTGAATGGTATAGCTATGGACTTCAGGACGGAGATTATATGCTCATCTAAAAGAGACAATTCCATCTTGGTGATTATAGATTGAGTCACTAAGTTGTCCCACTTCTTAGATATCTGAGAGAGTATTTCAGTAGAGATCTTAGGATGAATTTAAATAAAAAAGTTATTATGGATCAACATATTCCCTCAAATATCATTTCATATCATGATACTTTCTTCACATCATGATTATATAGAGGATTAGAGGAGTATTTTGGGACTCAGTTGTGTTTGAGAACTTTATTTCACCCCCAAACTGATGTCTATACTGATCAAAACATTCAGGTTATAGAGTACATGCTGTGGGATTACATATTATATTTTTATCCATAGTTAGTAGGACCACCAAACCTTGGTGGATTTTGAATAAAACAATAGCTACCATCCCACTATTAGTATAACACCATTTTATGCCTTTTATAAGAGACACTAAAGGTCACCACTATGTTGGATTGATCTAGGTGAGTCAACACTCATGGGATGATAGTTTGTGTGATTTATGATTGAGAAGGTCTAGATCATCCAGGAGTAGATTAAGACTTTCGAGATCCATTAGAAGTCTTATACAGACTGATGATAGAGGCCTTTGGTGTTTGAGGAGGGTGGACATGTGTTCCTGAAGGTCTCACCTCAATGTGGATTGTGGATATTTTTATGGGGCATAAAGTTGTATTTGAGACTCATTGGCCCTTTCTATATACCTCATAGGTATATTGAGGTGGTTTAACACTTGGCCCTATCATCATTGTTATAATGGGAAAACAATATCTTTCACATGTCACAACTGAGAAGGTATGTGTATGAATTGTTGTGCGTTATCAACTACGGTGAGCTGGGAATTGAGGATGAAGCTAACTTTTCAGAGTACCTTATAGAGATCAAGGATTAGTAGGAGAAGATCCTTCATCGGTGAATGATTCCATTAATGTGTTTCTTGGGGAAACACGAGCATCTTTAGGGGAGTACTTAGGAATGAGAGACCTAGATGTGATCCCAGCATCATTATCTTTTTTATTAGGTTTTTTTGTTTGTTTTTATGATGAAAATACCTAAGGTGGGGAGAATTTAAAATCTATATTTTCCTTATAATACTTTATTATATATTAAGGAATCTTTTCAAAGCCATACATTGAGACGGTGTAAGATTCCAAGGATTGGTGAGCCTCAGTCTTGATATAATAAAAATATTAAATATATTATATCACACAAGTGAAGTTTTTCAAAAGTAATTGAATAAACCTTAAACAGGGAATCAAATGGGAAATATGATACTAACATTGAATCCATAACATGGGTTTTACTCTAGGTGTGATATAACATTTGGATACATTGAGAATTTTATTAAAGTGGCATCACTGGCGCAAATAATAAAATAATTAAATTTAGTTTATTAATTATTTGTTTTAGAACATCAACCAAATCCTCTCATTATAAATTATATATTATTCCAAATCCATAGTTTTATCCTTATAACCATATATGTTGATAGAGGAGAGTGGAAGAGCATTGGTGGACATCCGAATCGTGGATCAACGATTGGAGTAGCGTAGGGATTGCCAATGATAATAAAGTTCCTAGATCTTGACAACAACAACAATAAACATCCATTATTTTTTAATGATCAATCCAAACTCTAGGTTGGTAATTTTATTTTAATTGGTTTATTTCCCCATGTATTATCCCATGAAAAAAATGAATCAAATCCCCTAACAGATTGATTCGCTAGTCATTCATGCTTTTGGATTTGGGTTTATCTTCATGGGATTTTGGGAATTGAAATTATTTTTTATTGGTTCTTCATTATTCATAATAATGAAAAAAATCAAGTCCAAATTAAAAAAATGATGAAATTAATTCTTATTGTGTGTTTTTGGAATTCATTCCCCCATTCATCACACATTCATCACTAGTATTTCCTTAGCGAGTGGTCCAACCAATACTCGGTAATCAATCATTTCACAACATTTATTTAGTGAAATGGATTGATACCATGGGTTTGGGTTTGAGATCAACTTAACATTCAAGGTGTGACAATAAAGGTGAATGATTGGAGGTAGATTGGGATTTAATCAGTGTTCCCTGGTTATGGTTTGGCGTGCACCGTGTGTCATGGTGTGATGGGACCCGATTCCCATGTGGATCAGATGATTGAATCTATTCACCAACAACGGTAAGGCCAGTAAACCCTATATCCATGTTTATCAATTGTGATTGGTGGTGGGGATGATAATATCAGTGGTGTGGGAAAACACATGGAACACTCTAGAATTTTTGGAAAATTCCTAGCAACATGGTGTGTACTCTCGTGAACACACACTGCATAGTCCCCCTTCTGTGATGCTAGGGTTTTTACTCCGAGAAAAGTATCACACACCATGTGATATGTGGAACCTACCATATGACCTGGTGTTAGTGAATTGGTGTATACCCTAAGGGTACATGGGTAAATACATTTCTAGACACATGGTCACAACCAGAGTACACGTGCACGACCTGATACCTATACATGACCAGGTATGTAGGCATGAAAATAGTATATGGGAACGACCTGCAATACATAGGAATAACCAGATGCACATAGGAATGATATGGAAGCAATATAAGTATCAACCTAACCTCTACACACCATGTATCAAAAGATAACACACTATTTATATGGAGGAATACATGCCATGTGAGACGGTGAGACATGGGAAGACCCGAGGTAGAAAAGATATGCCATGTACCCCCCAATATATGTTGTGTACTTCTTCTAGGGAAATTTTAGGCCCTCTATATTTTTAGTTTGGACCAACATTGGTTTAGTGCTTTTCCTTAGTCTCTGAGGTTATAATGTGGCATTATGTCCTTAGAATAGGATTATGATCCTCTCTATGGGTTGGTCTCAAATAGAGTTTCCATGAATCACTATATGAGGCCCAGGGTGTGATCCTCTATCTTATAATCTTTCCTAGGTGGGATTTAATTAATTTTTGTGACCAAATTACATGGGCATATGATCCCCTACTTATCAGGTTATTCTAAAATTTGGTTTTCGGTGTCCCCTATGAGCCTTGAGTGTGATACCATATATGTGTATCAATATGTTTGGAGATCTAGTGAGTACTTATTTGGTGAGGACCGATGAGACAAAACTATTAGATGAGAACCATAATTAACAGCATGGCTCGTGGAGAGAGTTCTCCCAAATGAAAATTATGTTAAATCCTCAAGAAAAATTCTATGGATGACATTATGGATAAGACCCCTTTGAGATTGGAGTCTATTATGAGTATATTTGGGGTTTTTATTATTCTTATTTCAATGTCTCATATCATGATTGACATACCCTTGTGATGAGTTTACAAATATGTTGATTATTTATATTTTGTTATTTTAGGGGGTCTTACAGGGTATTGTTATACTCACCATTGAAAGGGATATGCCCACACTATTGTGTCTTATGCAGATAAAATGAAATTTTATGGAGACCTAGGAGGATCAAGAGAAGGTAGATCAGAGTGATCTTGATTGACCATGGTTGTACTAGGTGTTTTATTTGATAGCAGTCCCCTCTATCTATGCAGGTCGGACTCTTTAAAGTTTTGGTGTGTTTATATTTGTCCCTTTTTCTTTCTTTACTTATATCATACTTTGATGAAGGGTTTATATGTTTGCATGTATTTTTTGGTATTATTTATATTTTAACCTTCAACATGGAGTTTTTTTATTAGATATGTGTGTGTTAATTCAGGTACCTTAGGCTAAGGCCTCCCACATGTGTGATATTACTAATCAGTGCTGGTTACCAGCCCCTGGCCTCTTAGAGGTAGGCTTGGGGTGACATACTCAACTTACCGCTAGCCAGGTGGGCCCTAGTGGGTCGGGTCATGAATTTTTTTTGAAATACATTTAATGTAAAAAGAGAATAAAAATAATTATAATCAAGTGCTTAAATAAAATGATCAACTTGAAAGAAAAAAAGATGAATTATTAACAAAATTGAATGATCAATTGAATGTTCATGAGTTACAATCAATTATCAACAATCTCAAAAAATATCTAATGAAATTAATCCAAGGTGAACAAAATCTAAATAAAATGTTGGATTTAAAACATTGTGAAAATAATACTTCTTTTTGGTTTTTTGAATAATGTTAGATCTTCCAAAAGGATTAATTTTGTAAAAGGTATTTCACAAAATACATTCTTTAATTATTATAATAAAACCGTTCATCAAATTTATGAATGTAATTGAAAAAACAATCGATATAGTATAATAATAAGTATCTATCTTTCATCCTATATCATATATAAAAAATCATATTCAAATAAAATTTGGGTACCAAAATACATCTTAGGTAAAATACATGGACCCAAAATATGGGTACCAAAATTCTTAATTTCTTAATTTTTTAGGAAACATGACTAAAGAGTAAATAAAAAAAAACATGGTACATGGATAAAGAATTATATAAACACATGTGTAGTGACCCCATTGAATTTAATAACCATGAAAAACTAAATGGAGGATATGTGAATTTTAGTGAAAATTCAAGATGTAAAATCATCGATATAGGTACAATCAGTTTTCTCAATTCAACTGTTGCAAAATATGTTTTATTTTTTGTTGTTTAAAAAAAAAATTTCTAAGAATTATTCAATTGTAGAAAAATGGTTTTAAAATATCTTTCAAAAATCATTCTTTAAAAGTTTTTAATTTAAAATGAAAAATTTTGTTTACCTTTTTTTATTTTCAAAATAATTATATTATTAATTTAAAATCATTTTTTCTCAAAATGTCAAATCTGTGAGAATTCAAGATAGTGATCCTTGGATTTAGAATAGATTCCTTGTTCACTATAGTAAACACACCCATTAAGCTTAACCAACATTATCTAGTATGAGATTTACCAAAATTACATTACAAATATAACATTGTTTGTGAAACTTTAAAACTTGGTAACAAAAACTAAAATTATTTTAAACCTAAAAAATAAGTGTATACCACTAAATCCATTGAGATTGTTCACCTTGATCTTTTTTATGAACTCTATTTTAAATTATTAAAAGAAAATTATATCCCTTTATGATTATTGATGATTATACAAGATACACATGGGTATTTTTTTCATGAACAAAAATGAGGCTTGTAAATTCAACATAAGATTTATCAAGAAGTTTGAAAATGAAAAATGGGAAAAAATCATTTACATTCAAAGTGATCAGGATAGAGAGTTTGATAACAAATAGTTTCATGAAATTTGTACTTCATAAGGTGATAATCATGATTTTAAACTCCTAGAAAACCTAAAAAACAAGGTTGTTGAAATATGGAATCAAAATATGTAAGAAATATCAAGTGAACTCCTGAATTATTTCAAAATAACTTAATAATTTTGGGTTGATGTGGAAAATATTTCTTATTATATTATAAAACATGTTATCGTAAGACCCGTCCAAAAAAATAATCTTTATGATCTTTGTAAAAATAAAATTCTAAAAGTTGGTTTTATTAAAAATTTTATATGTAAATATTATATTATTAACACTAAAGAAAACCTAAGGAAATTTGATCCAAAATAAAATGAATTATTATTTCTTGGGTACTCCAACCCAAGTAAATGCAATCAAGTCTTCAATAAAATAACCAAAACTATTGAATAATCCACTCATATCAAATTTGATGAATTTTTTTTTAAACCTTCATCCCAATTTCATATTGTGAATAACCTTAAACATTTGAATTTTAATGATTCAACTTATTTTAAAGATCCCATCGAAGAAAAATATACTTATAGTCCTTTACCTAAAGATTTTAAAAAATCCAAATAAAATCCCTTGGAAAATATTATCATTGATTTTCATACTGGTACTCTTACTAGAAGTTCTATTTTAAATGAAATTAGGAATCATTATTTTATTTATTTTTTAGAACCTAAAAATATTGTTCATGTTATTGACAATGAAAATTGGTATTTTTATAGGAAATAGAAGCTGAACCAATTCTAATGGAATAATGTTTGGGATCTTGTTGAAATATGTAACGATCATCCCACTGTTAGTAGAAAATGGATTTTTAGAAAAAAAATTAGATGATCAAGGTATCATCACACATAAAAAAATATTGACTCATAGCCAAAGGATATAATTAAGAAGTATGAATTGACTATGATTATACCTCTGCACCCATTTCTTGGCTAGAGTCTATTAGAATCTTATGGGCATTTTCCACCCATCTAAATTTCAATCTTTTTAAAATGGATGTTAAAAAACATTTTCAAATGGTTTTATTTTTAAAAGTTTTCTTTTGGGAAACATCCCTATTTTCAAAATCTAGAGTTTATAATTTTTATTTTCATGTTATCTAATGATTTATATAGTTTAAGACTATCCCCATAGGGTTGGTATGAAAAGATAACACGTTTTATTTTATCAAATGATTTTAAAATAGGAAAAAATATTCAACATTATTTCTAAATTTTTTTCAAATGATATTTTAATCATTAAAATATATGTCAATGATGCAATTTTTAGATAAAAAAATGAATTGATTTGTAATGAATTTTTAAATCATATGAGAAAATAATTTTAAATGAGTTTTATGGGTGAGTTAAAATTATTTCTCGGTTTTTAAATATCTTGAAATGATGATGGGTATTTTCTAATAATAATAAGATACACTGATGAACTCCTAATGTGTTTTGGAATGGATTAACATAAGGATATTAATACACCTATTAGCATGTCTTATATAGTAACTTTGGATGAAGCTGGTAAACCGGTTGACAATAAGATTTAAAGAAGTTTGATTGGGAGTCTTCTTTTCCTTTATATATTATAACAAGACGTCATGTTTAGTGTTTATAACTACCGTATTTTTCAATACAATCACAAAGAATCATATTTAAAAGATCATAAAAGGATTTTTCATTTTTAAAAGGTTCTAAAAATCATGGTTTATTTTATCCTAAAGGAACATCTTTTAATATTTCATGTTTTATTTGCACAAATTTTAGAGGATGTAAATTAGATATAAAGAGTACAAGTGGGACTTGTAACCTTATTATAAATTACTTATTCTCTTAGAGTAGTAAAAAAAATTTAGTTTCTCTTAATACACCTAAAGTGGAATATATAGTCGCATAGAGTTTTTTCACCCAAATTTTATGGATGAGACAATATCTTATAGATTTTTAGCTAGAATTTATTTATATTTAAATTAAATTTGATAGTTATAGTGACTTAAAAATATCTATAAATCTTGTTCATTATGAACACACTAATCACATTTATATTTTTCATCACGTTTTGAGAGACCACTTTTAAAAAGAAGATATCATGTTAGAATATATTAGCATAGATATTTAATTAACCTATATTTTCACAAAACCCATTGATTTATAATGTTTTAATTTTATTTAGGGGGAGTTTGGAATGAAATTATTATAATTATTTTTAATATCTATTATTGTCTATGTTTTATTTTTTCAAATATTTATTATTTCCCAAAATATTTTATTTTATTATTTTTAAAACATCTTGATCAAATTTTCAAAATCATGTTTTTATGACCACATTAATTATCTTATGTATGTTTTATCTCTTATCTATCTAACCCTTTAATTTTATAAGTCTTTTTTCTAATAAATAAGGGGAGAAAATTTTAATAGATAGGGGGAGAAAATTATAAATTTTAAGGACAAAAAAGTCTAATGTATATGGATAAAAGTTTAAAAAAGGGGGAAGATATCTCTTTTAGAGCGGAATGTTTTCAAAGGAAGATAAGGATTTTGTTTTAAGGGAAGGAATATTCTTTCTTGGAATGTGGTATTTTGGTATTTATAAACATTTTGTCTATTTATTTTTTCCTATTTCTTATTCACCTCCTTATCTTTTATTATTTTAATCTTAAATGAGTGTTTTAATCATCAAAAGGGGAGATTGTTGTACCTTTAATTTGTTTTTATGATCACATTTACTAAAGGTATTTCTAATTTTTTTAATATATTTTTATTTATAGTGTTTATAAATTATCAAAATAAATTATTAGACCTATCTAAAGCATTAAAATAAGGATAAAGGGATCCATTGAGGACCTTATTGGCCTGCACCCACCAGCTACTCGGTACAAAGGCACTGACCGACCGATAGAGTTGATCGAACCACCGTATGCTTTGTAAAGACCACCTACTTGCCGATGAATCTCATCAGATACTCTATGGAGTATAAATATAAAATTTGAGCTGTAAATAGTGTGTTATCTAGCCAGTGACATTGAGAGGCTAGCTGGTGGATTCAATACAGATCTATTAAATTACATTAAATGTGGATCTTTAAAGCCTTGAATCAGCCCATTTAAGGATTGTATCAACCAAAGAAACCTATAGATCCTATAAAGTCTTTAAATAGACATAAATATAGAATTGAATCTAGATTTTTAACATTTAAGGTAGTAACTTTCCACTAAATGATTCTTGATCAATCCACAACTACCTTTTTTTAAGAAATATCTAATAAAAATTCCATTCTAAAAAGGAAATTGGAATTAAATTACTGCAATCCAATTTATTTTTTATTTTTTATTTCATACTTTTTAACTTATTATAATTCATAAATGATATTCTTTTACAACCCATATCTCTTCATCTTTCATAATCTAATAAATATTCTAGATAAAGTTGAGTATTTTGTAAAGGGTTTAAAAAACACCTCTATATTCTTTATCCTCTTATTTAGGTGATCACCATAGATAAATTGAAGATTATTGGTTCATGATTTTCATTAAAACCAAGTGTCTTATTTTTGGTTCTTATTTTCCATTACAACCAAGGAATTTCTTTATTTTTCTTTGGTTCTTTGTTTTTATTAAAACAAAGGGAGAAATATAACCCTCTCAAGAATTATTGAGGGGAGGATAAATATTGGTTCATTCTTAATATATTTATGAAATCCTTTATCAAAGTGTTCCTTTTTAATTTTCATAATCTATTTTACACTATGCTTAAAGTTTTAATTTCTACTATGCCAATATTTACTTTGATTATTTTATACTTAATTCAATTTATTTATTCATAGTATCTTTTATTTTATAACATCATTTTAAAATATTTTTTTATTTAATTCAACCCTTCTTTCCATATTATATCCAACCTAAAATATGTTTCCTGTGAAGTGGATCACATGGATCACACAGTCAACTATAAGTTTTTCATTGGGAGTTCATGGTTCAAAACAAGAGTATGTGACCTTAAAGAGGTGTTTTTGGATTGACCACGAAGGTAGTACATGGTTTGAATGGGAGTTCTAAAAAGGATAGTTTGTGTAATATATAAAAGGTGGGAATGACCATGAAGTGTAGTACACTATCAAAATTCATGGATTTTTTGTCCAACTAAAAGGTCAGTATGCAGTTTGAATATTGAGTATGTGAAGGTTATTTTACAAAGGGGTTAAATAATAATTTCAGTTTTATCATGTTTGATGGAGGAATTTTCCTATAAATACCGCTACAATACATTTATTTAGTATCAATAAAAAGTGAAAAAATATTTGGAGATAGATGAAGGATAAATCATCCACAAAGTTAGTTTTGTGTAATGACTCGAGATTTTGGACCCTTTAAATTAATACGGTCTTTAGTAGCTCGTGTCATATTTAACACTATACTAAAGAAACAACCAACTAAACTTAAGCATGTAATATTAAAATTACATGAATAATATACTAATTATTGTATAAAAATATAATAATCAATTAAAATAATTATATATTATTTATTTGATCAATATTTTAAAAAGGATTCATTTCGAAGAACCATTAAAAAAGGTAATATATTTTACCTTAATAAAATAAATTAATTATAGTTAAAATTTTATTATAATAGTTAATATTTAAATTTATAAACTAATATATTAATATTAAATTATTTATAAATCTATATGAAATAAGATTAAAAACATTTGAAGTTTAAAAAGGTTATTTTTAATTAAAGTAGTCTTTCTTTATATATTGTAGTTTCATTTAAAAGATAATTTTGAAATTTTAGAATTTATATTTGAAAATATTAAATTATTTTTTGGATTTATAATTTAAATATTATATTAATATTAATTTTTAGTATTTTCCCAAAAATATTTATTTTTAGGTGAAAAATGAAAAATACCGTTTTTACAAATAACATGACTTTAATAAAATTATTAGTATATAATTATGAATTGAAAATTAATGAAACATTTTTATGTGGCCAAAAATTTATTTATAAGTGAATTTGTAATTTTAAAATGTTGGTTTTAATTTACAATCCCATATTTGAAATTTTAGAACTTGAATTATATTTTTCAATTTTTTAATACATTATACATTTAGTATTTTAAAATTATTTTTTATCACTTTAATAAATTGAATAAAAAAATTATTTCAAATATAGAGTCATTATTTATAAATTATATAATAAGTAAAACTTTATTTTTTAGCCTAAATATTAAGTTACCATAGGTAAAAACTAGTTACCACGGTAAAAGCTAAAATTGTAAAAGTAATAATGCATGGGGTAAAGGGATTGAAACATGTTTACCAAAAGTGTGGAATTTTTTTGAAGATCTATCAACCTTATATATTCCCCACACAATTATTTCTCAAATTTTGGAGTCGCATTTCTTGAGATTGACTTCCCATTATTGAAAATTTTTGGGTATTTACAAAAATGTTATCCCCTTTTCACTTATAAAAGGGGATCTCTTATACTCACTTCCCCTCACAAAAAAACCCCCTATATTTGGACCATAATATACCCAAAAATCTCATAAAAACTCATATAAAGATTAAATAGGTTTGGTATTCTCAAAATATTATCCCTTAAAGGATTAATCCCCTTCACAATGGAGATGATCAAGGAAGTGAGGTACATGTTCCTAACCTCTCTATCTTATTTCTATTTCTTGTTATGAACTCATTCTTCATAAAATTTCATTCCACCATATTAAAATGATAACATAAATATCGTTAGTATACTGATATGTTATTATTTTGATGGTATAATCATTAAATATCTTTTCCCTTTTAAATTAAGAAAAATGAAAATGTGAAACATGCGTATGTACGGACAAATACCTCCACAAATAAATGAGTTATTTTTCATTAAATATATAAAATGGATAGTAAATAAAGGGAATTTAATATATAATTATTAAATTTATAACTTATTTATGATTTTTAATACTAAATCATATTTATTCTTTATCCCGTTCCTTGAAAAATGAAATCATCATCCATGTGTATGTGCGGACTATGACCTCCATGGTACGATGCATTCTGTTTTTCAATAAAAAATTTCAATTATATAATTAATAATGGGTTAAAAAGAAAAATATATTTTTTATGATATAAATAAGGTTATGTAAATAAAAATTAAACAATCACTTAATATTATGATTGATAATCAATAATTATAAAATTAACCATCTTAAATAAGTGAACTAAGGGGACATAAAATTGCACAAGAGACTTAGCCTGATTGGTGAGGACTCGACAAGTGCATCAAAGAGACCCAAGATCAAATTTTGGAAGAGACATAATTTCCAGGTTACTGTAGTAGTACTGTAGAAGGTACTGTAGTATGTACTATAGTAGGTACTATTCGATACTATAGCACCCAGAAACTATTTATCCGTTTGGACTTTCGGGCCACTAGTTTGGCCCTAGGGTCTTTTAAGGCCTTCAGGCCATCCAAGGCATTTGGACCAGTAAGGATTTTGGGCCACATCAAGGCCTTCGGGCCACCTCAAGGCCTTTGGTCCACCTTAAGGCCTTCGAGCCACCCCAAGGCTTTCGGGCTACCTAAAATTGTGCTTAATGGACTAGATATACTCTACAAGGAGCAGACTACAGATGATGATTCAAAGCAGGCGCATTCACCAAAGAAAAAGCTAACGAAATTGAAAGAAAGAGAGGTTATGGCATTTCCATCAGGACCGGCCTATACATGCATGGGAAGCCTATCCAAATAGCCATACGAAGGTGGAGAGATGACATCATGATATAGAAGCTGGGGAGAAGTAGCTCCAAGTAGTTATAGTTTGGATATTTCCTCTAATACCTATGATTCATGTAATCTCTAAATCTTATAGGCCTTGAAAGGGTTCCCCCTCATCCCTTGAAAGGAGGATTATCAAAAATAAATAAAAAGAAGACCTTCGAGCCATTTGGGGTTGAGGGGACAAAAAAATTATTTATACTATATAATTGTTTCATATCCATCAATCCTTATTTTACTCTCTTTTAATTATAATATATCACACTAATAAACACTAAATTATATCATTATGCTAATGGTATAATGATATTGTAACTAAATCACTTCATAATTATCCATTAATCTGGTATGTTCATGTTTGGGTGAGTTTAACCGCCTACTTGAACAATGATTTTAAATTCTAATATTGATGATTAGGAAAACATAAATAATTATGTAATATGATATAAATATTTAAATAATTTTTTGTTTTTGGTTCTAGAATTATTATTTCAATATTTAATTCACTAACTAATAAAACACCCTTTATGGGTTAAAAATCACCAAAATATGATTGTTGTTGATTTTATCTTCTAGGATAAAGACTAAAGTACCCACAAAAGAAAATTTAAAATTCATAAATCATTATAAATAATCCCCTATAGTAAAATTAATTATTTGGTAAAGATAAACTTTGGAATAAGAAAAAATACTGACATTAATCTTACGAAACTAGTAAAAATAGGATCATAAAAAATGAGGTTGAAAAAGGTATATATCTAGAAACCACTATGTCTTATAACCGAATAATGAAGCACATTTAATGTGTTTTAAATCTAGTTATATTCCTTCTTTGATGAAAAATCTGAGTTTTCTAGTCTTACCTAAGGATGTGAGGTTGATATCATAATATCAATTAATTCTTTACATTCATAGATATTTTCACTATTGAGTGATATTTATTAATGATATTCTAGTATATTCTAAAATTTATTAGAATTATGTGAAACATATAAGGATTTTTATCCAATTTTTTTTTCTTTTAAAGGATTTGATACATATATTAAATGGAACTGATAACCTTGAGAATTGATTTTATGATAAGGTTATATTTTGGGGATAACTATTAGAGAACACATGATTGATGTATGAACAACTCTTAGGTTTAATAAATGCTTCATGTTGATGTAATAAAGGGTTTATTGATTTTTATAAAAAGTGAGTCAGATAGCATTTATATCCTTGTAATTGAATATTTATTTCATAAAAAAGTGATCCATGATTTTTTTGGTGAACATTAAATCATGTTTTGGATCATGATATATATTGATTTTCAAGTGAATTTATAAACTAGTGGTTGAGGATAAGAGATAATTTTTGAAATAATATATGATTTAATTGGGTTTAATGTATTAGATATTCAAATAATTCTAGGAAGGTATGTTATGGAGAATATATGATTAGGGTATATATATACTTGGGTATTTGATTTGATGAAAGATTAATATTGTTAGCAGAAAGATAAGTAACTTGATATAGCCAAAGAAAGTAAGGAAGATTTAATATTAGATGTTATATCCTAAATGATAAAAATATTAAGAATAACATTACTTACTTTCATCAGTAAGTAATAATTTAAATTACTATGACACAATTTATTTAAGGGGGGTGGAATGTAACTACCCAAGATTTTGGACCATTTAAATTAATACCATATTTAATAGATCGTGTCACACGCAACACCAAACTACCATCACACTCGACTAAAATGAACCCTGAAATATTAAAATTATATGAATAATATAACCATTAGTGGAAAAAAGATAATAATAAATAAAAATAATTACATATTATTTATTTGATTAATATTTTATAAAGGTTATCTTTTAAAGAACCATTAAAAAAGGTATTGTATTTTACCCTAATAAAATAAAATAATCACAATAAAAAGTTTATCATAATAGGTAATGTTTATACATATAATCTAATATATCAATATTCAATTATTTATAAATCTAAATGAAATAAGATTAAAAAGACTTGAAGTTTAAAAAGGTTATTTTTTATAAAAGAAAATTTTCTTTATATATTGTATTTTCATTTAAAAGATAACTTATAAATTTTATAATTTTAAATTTAAAAATTAAAATTACTTTTCAATTTACCATGGAAATATTTTCTTTATGTGAATTTTTGGGATTTTTTCTAAAAAGATTTATTTTTAGGTGAATAATGAAAAAAAATATTTTTACAAATAACATGTTTTTATGGCATTATTAGTATATAATTATGAATTATAAATTCAAGAAAAATTTTTATAAGACAAAATATATATTTTATAAGAGATTTTATAATTTTAAAAATGTCATTTTTAATTTATAAACCCATATTTTATATTTTAGAACTTAAGTTATTGTTCAAAAAATTAGTACATTATAAATTCAGTATTTTGAAATTAATTTGTATCAATTTTAGAAATTGGATTAGAAAAAATATATTTCAAATTTAGAATAAATATTTATAAATTATCTAATAAGTGTCATTTTATTTTTTATTATAAATATTATGTTACCTTTAGTAAAAACTAGTTACCGAGGTAAAATATAAAATTGTAAAAGTAACAATTCAAAAGGTAAAGGGAATGAAACATGTTTAAAAAATGTGTAAAGAAACTTGGTTTAAGATTTATCAACATTATTTCTTACCAAAACCATTATTTCTAAAATTTTGGAGTAGTTTTATATAAGAGTGACTTGCCATTATTTAAAAGTTTTGTGTATTCACAAAAATGCAATCCCTTTTCACGTGTAAAAGGAGATCTCTTATCGTCACTTCACATCACACAAACCCCCTAAGTTTGGAAAAAAATCTTCCAAAACCTCTTAAAAAAAATCCTAGACACCTTAATGATATTTTTTTCTACTCAAAATATTATCCCTAAAAATATTAACCCCCTTCACAAAGGATATAATCCAAGAAGCGAGGCATAATTTCATAACCTCTATCATTTCTATTTATTTTTGTGTACATATTATTCCTAAAATTTCACTAAAATATATTAAAATGATTAAATCAGTATCTTTATTATACTTATATTTTATAATAATTATGGTAAAATCATTAACCACCTTTTTCATTTTCCATTAAGAAAAACAAAAACACAAAACATGCTTATGTGTGAACTACTAAATCCATGAATAAATGAGTTTGTTTTACTTTAATGCCTAACGTAGTTGAAAAAAAGGTAATTTAATATATAATTATGATATTTATAACTTATTTATGATTATTTAATACTAAATCATTTTACTTATTTATCCCTTTCCTTGAAAAATGAAATCATCATCCATGCGTACATGCGGACTACCACTTCCATGGTGTGATGTATTATATTTTTCAATACCAAATTTCATGAATGGATTTAATAATGGATTTTAATGATAAATAAAATTTTTATGACATGAATACAATATTTTTAATATAAATTAAATATCCTCTTTTTGTTATGAGTGGTAATCAATCATTATAAAATAACCGTCTTAAACAAGAAAGCTAAGAGGGAAAATAATTTATTCATACTATGTAATTGTTTATTATACATCAATTATCTTAATATTTTATAATTATTATAGATTATAATAATAAAAACTAAATGGTATCACTATTCTAGTGGTATAGTGATATTGAAACTATATCACCTCATAATTATCCATTATTCAGGACATGTTCTTGTTTGAGCCAGTTTGAACACCTATGTGAATAATGATATGAAATTATATCATGGATGATTATAAAAACACGATTAATGATGTAATATTATATAAATACTTAAATAAATAATTTTTTAGTTCTGTAAGGATTATACCAATATTTAATTCATTAATTTAGAAAACACCTTTTGTGGGTTAGAAATCACTAAAACACGCTTGTTGTCAATTTTATATTTTAGGATAATGATTAAATCACTAATTAAATGAAATTTAAACTTGATAAATAATTTTAAATCATAACTTATAGTAACATTAATTATTTGGGAACTAATAACTTTAACACTCCTCCTATGAAACTAGTATAAACTATAAACACCCTATGTTGGAAAAAAGGTAAAAACTAACTAATATATATATATATATGTATGTATGTATGTATAGAATGATTATAAATGGGAGATATAAATGGTTATAGTTATGAATATGGTTCTTGGGTATGAAATTAAAAAACTTAATTTAAATATTCAGGATGTTTTGTGCAAGTGCAGAACGAATTAGGATGATGATCAGGGTTTTTATCACAAATTCCTCTCTTTGAGATATGTTCTTCATCATAAACTTATTTTATTTTATGTGGTGTATATTATGTATAATTGAGATATTATATCATAAATTAACCTTTATTCATGGTAATTTAAGTTTAATTTAAATCTCTCTCTTTCAATAATCTTTGATTTAAATGCTCCTTTAGCTGGAAGGGTTTTTGTTAACATAATTCTTATTCAATGAGTTATAATTATTCTTCTTGAAAATATTTCATATTAGTTTTATAAATTATTAAATAGATTGTATTATGTAGTATTTTATCTTTAAATTATTTCTATTTACATTTTTATCACATAAAACCCTTTTCAAAAGTTTCTTACATTATGAACTACATTTTCCGTAAGGGACATTGGTAACACAAATCTCTTTCTTTGAGTTATATGATTTATTTTGAACATTGACCTTAAATATTCTCTATATTAATTGATTTATCATTTTATTTAATGTTATATTTTATATTTATAGGTATAATGTCTCTTTTTATTCAAATATTCATACTTGTTGGTTCTCTCACCTAAAGTTATAATGTTATCAAGAACAAACCACTTTATCTTAATCAGTTCTTTGTTTGAACTCTATATTTTCCTTCCCACCAATATTATCCCCTCATTTTGGGAAAGCTAATTTGGATTATTTTATATGATTATAGTAATTATCTTTACCCCTTTTCAAAAGGAAAATCTAATAATCTTTCTAAGATGTGGGTTTTCAAACAAAGATATTTCAAAATATTTTTATTCCTTTCAAAATAAAATATTTTATCTTCAACACCACATTTACTTTGATAATATTTATAAAATTATAGGGAATAATTTATTAATTTTTTTAAAAGGTAAATGTTTTCCGATGTTTTCACTTCACCTTTTTGAAAATAAATTTTTAAAGTGACCCATAACTTATTCATTCTATGAATATATTTAGAATGGTCTCTTTTAATGTTTTACATGGAAACACATCTTTCCACCTCCTTTAACGTTTTATTAAAAAAATTATCTCTATGTTATCATGGTTTCTAAAGGAAATCATTTTTCTCCATGATTTATAAAATATTTATTTTAAAATTATTTATAAAGATCAAAGATATTTCTTATTTTAAAAGTGTTTTTTCCAAAACTTCTTAAAGTTAAATTTCATTGAAGTAATTTTTCTTTGAAACATATTATACTTGATTAAGGAATTTTTATTCAAATGTATCCATACACCTTATTTATCTGTATGGATTATGTAATTTTCTTCTCTTTTAGAGAAATGATTTATCACTACCTTTTTATTTATTAATATTTTTAGTGTATAAGTATAATTTTTTCTTTCAATGTATTCCCACTATAAATACCATATTTTTGATTACTTTGATTTAGAGTGTTTACCTAGATGTCATACACTAATTTATTGTGGAAAATTATTATCTTAACCATACTCCCTTTATCTATACGGTGAAAATACTATATGATTTATTGTCTATATTGACTGGTATTTACCTAGAAAGTTACTTGATGTCATTGGATTCCCATTTATGTTCCATGGTTTTATCACGTTATGATTATTGATATAATTATGAATGATTTATTTATATGAATACATTTTGAAAAATATATTATAACCATTTTATTTCCATGGGTTCTTTATGATGTGTTGAATTATACCCATTTTATCTCTATGGGTTATTTTCAATATAAAAAAGTGAACAATTTCCTTGTAAAGTTTTATGAAACCCATTATTATTATTTATTTTTAATGATGTGATGGTGAAATATTTTCTTATGGAACACATGTGTATGTTTAATCATTAAGTGATGAGTGGGACCAATATATCCCTTTAAGGTATTGTTTAAATCATTTCATCTCTAAGATAATGGTAAAATGAGTAGTGATTCTTGATACAAAATGGGAAAAAGTTTGTGATTCCTGATCCTCTATGAGAAATGGGTGAGTGATGATAGATCCACCGAGTGAAATAGGTGAGTGAAGCTTGATTCACTAAGGGAAACATGTTGTGATACCTAATCCACTATGTTATGAAATATATGTTTATAAATATTCTATAAATCTCAAATATTCCTTATTTATATGATATGAAACATTTTCATTATATATTATTATGTTATTCTGGGATTATGATATTTTATTTTTTGGTTATAACTTTCTTTTGTATCTGGATTATATCTATATATTTTTCTTATGCTCAATTATAATTTTGATTATTATCAATTTTTTTACCCTTAATGGGCATTTTTTACTTATGTTTTCCCCCAAGATATGAAGAAAAGTAATATGTAAGATTTATCTTAAAGGGTATCTTATGTGAAGAATCTATGGGAGATTTTGAATATTTGTTATGGATAAAGAAGTTATTTATATATTATAAAAAATGTCCATTTATTGAAAAATAAATGATTTTTGTTAGTTTATGATTCATCCTAATTCCATAAAACTATAAAACTAAAAGGTATTAATAATGTATTGAAATGAAATATTTTATTTGTAAAATATAATTTAGACAGTTAAATTTGTGGAATGTTATATTCCGCATAGTGAGTATGTGAGGACCAGCCCCATAAAGTCAGTTCTGTGAGGTCGATTCCTTGAGATCGATTACACATGGTCAATTTCATGAAGTCAAGTATGTATAGGAGGAGTACTTGAGTTTAGTTAATGAAGGAGGTATCTGTGAAGTAACTATTTAGAATAGAAATAATTGTGATGTTGGTTTACGGAGATGGATCTATGAAGATGGTTCATGAGGTAGGGATCTATGATAGGAGTGAATGAGGGTGATCCAAAAAGTGTATTGTGTGATACATTAAGTGTATTATATATTATGTATAGTTGATACGTGGTGAACATAGGATTATCACTATGGATCTCTATAAAGTGGAGTATATGGTTTGAGAAGGGAATTATGTTGTTCGTGAGGTTAATATATAATGAATAGTATTATGTGTGATTATATCATGTAAGGAAGGTTCATGTAGGTATTTTCACATAATGATATCAAGTGGGTATTCTTTAGATTAATGAGTATATTATATCATCTTGAAAAAAATCTATTTTTATATAAATAAAAAGGATATTCAAAAGAAGAACTGAAGTGCCACATCAGGTTGTTGAAGAGAAAAAAATCTCAGGATAATTTTAGTGTGAAACTATCCTTATTTGGAGAGAGAGATAAGTGTTGATACTGATATATCATAATATAAAAACTAAAATTTTAAAAAATGGAGTTGATACCATCTGGAATATTAAAAGTAAAGTGTAGTAAAGTTGAGGGGAATAGAGCATAAAATTCAGTGACATGATACAGGTGAAGTCACATATTGATTAGAGACATACTGTCTTATATATTTTATATAAAAGATACTTAAAAGTCTATACACTATGAAATAATTAATATAGTGTAGTTTATAAGGAGGATTACTACCCTTCATATGGAATGAAACCTTTCTCTCACCAATCTAAACTACATCATCACACATGTTTATCAGGAAAAAAACATGGTTGTAGATGGCTTGGACAACTTGGGAGTTAATCAAGACATAACCTGGTGTGAAGACCTCCCCACTGCTCTTATTCCATTTCATGAAAAAGATTGTAATATAATCATATACTTTAGAATTTTGAAATATTTATTTTAATAAATTTTGTGCTTTGGCCATTTAGGTCAAACCATCACCTATAAAAAAATTGAGTGATTTTAGAAAAAACATTATATCCATAAAACCATTTAAGATTAATGGATTATAGTACACCCACATAGATCTGTGTGTATTCTCCATGGAATATACATTTATAGAGAACCTTGTAAAATATATGTGTTATATACTTTATTTAGTTTCATGTATATATGTATTTGATTCAATAAGTGTGCTATTGAGAGTGATAGGTTGAACACGGTTCATACCAAAATGGGGAAAGATATTTAAGTAATGTCTAACAGATTATGGAAACAAGTTTAATTTTTAATAACCCTAATTCACCATCCCTCTTAGGGTGTATTGGGGTACAATAAGTGTTATTAGATCCTAAAGGTTTTTTCTTGGTGTTCAACCACATAAGTTATTATTGGATATATCGCATTATGGATTTTATTTTGAGGATTATATTTTTTCATAGGAACCAAATTTTATGGATGAAATAAATAAATGATTATGTTTCTATAATATTATGAAAAGGATGTTATATAGAACATTATTCAATATTTATACCTAACTATACATAGTTATATAATTAAAAGTGCATATACATAAAAGATCATTAATAGATCATTATCACTTGTGGTTTATTAGAAGACTTTATAGTGCGCTACTACCTTTGATATATGGAAACCTCTAGAATATATCAATAGAAAAAATATAGTGTAAAAGGAGTTTGTTTTTCTACCTAAAGATAAGGTCGAAAAATTTCTAAATATGAGAAACTAGTAAATTAGGTTACTAAATAATTTCTTATTATTATAGAAAAGAACAAGAAGAAGAATAAGAAGAGGACTCCCGTGAAGGAGACACCCATTGAAGTTAGTGTGATAAATATTCATGATAAATGTAATAACACAAGTAATTTTAATAGTAAAATAATTTTATGACTTATTAATATTTATTAATTATATTTTATAGAGTTGTATTCATGATAATAATATTAAGTAATTTTTTGATCAAAAAGAAAATAGTTTTATTCTTAGTAAATTTCTTTCCGGGTCTTATATGGTTTTTTAAAAGATTAATTTCTAAATTTTATAAATTTAATTTTATAAAAATTATATTATCTTTAAATCCATCATATCAAAATTATCTTGGGTGTAATTTTTGGAAATTCTAAAAAAACTTGATTTTTTGGGTGAATAGTCGAAAATACTAATTATTAAAGAAAATAGTCTTTTATTTCATAGTATTTTAAAATATTTTTTTTAATTTGGATTAGTTTTAAAATTTAATTAGTTTATTTTTTATAAAATTAATTCAATTTATAACTTTTGGATTAAAATTTTACTTTATCTTAGAATAAAATCAGCTTTATACTATAAAATGCATTTTTTAGAAAACTGTTTTTCATTATGTTTTACATTTTTATATTAAATTAAATTATAACATTTATAGAGATTTAATATTGAAAAATGTGTTCCATATTTTTTATTATAAATTCCAAATTTATCAGTGAGGGAAATTTTATTTTTCATCATTATGAATAGTAAATTTGATAAAAGATATGTCCTCAGTAAAAGTGTAAATCGAGTTACCTAGGGTTAAAACCAAGTGATAAGGCCAAAAAAATTCATCTTAATTATTATTGGATTAATTTATTTCTACACTTATCACCTTAATATATAAATTTATTGGTTTATGGGACACATTTAAATGAAATTGACTCAAAAATATTTTAAATCTTTTGGGAAATTCCAAGTGTGTTTTCTCCCTCACTTATAAAAGCACACACTATCGTATTTTATAAAAACTTTAAGAGCCTATTTTCTAAAAAAAACCTACCTAAATAACATAAAAACAATACTCCCCATGTTTTAGAGTCCTTTGTTTGATTATAATACCCACCTTAGAAGGCTAAATGTGTAAATCTAAAGAGGTTGTCCGAAGAAGAGGTATAGTTCTTAATTGAGAATTTTTATTTTATTACTTATTCTAACTCCTTAAAATATTATTAAATATGGATTAAATAATAACATAGAAATATGAAATATATTTTCATATTATTATGTTTATGTTATAACAATTTCTAATCTACTTAACAATCTAAGGAAAAATAAAAATATCGCTCATGCGTACGTGTGGACTACCACCTTACGTGATGATGTATTTCATTTTTCATCACCAACTCTTATAGATGGTTATAAAAAATTATTTAAATGTAATAATCTGATATATATGATATGAATTTAATTTTATAATTCTAGATAAATATTCTAATTCTTTCTTTACCATATAATAAAATGTAAAAACATTTCCTGTGTGTACGTGTAGACTAGTGCCTCGTTAAGTTATGTATTTTATATTTCATCACCACCTCACATGGATTGTATATATAGGTGTATTTAAATAAATAATATTATATTTTTTGATATAATTATAATTTTTTAAATATAAAATAACACTTACCTATCATCCCTCATGTTCATTGAAAAATGTAATCGTTACTTATGCGCAACGTAATTCATTTTTCATAACCACCTTACATGGTTAGTTTTAAAAGTATAAATAATATATAAAAATGATAATTTTATCATGATTAATATTATGTAAATGATATAATCATGATTCATTTTACCATAGTCCACCTACTGATGTTATTTTGGACATATAGGATGAATATCATTAAAACATTTGATGTGAACTTAATTTGGTATTTAATTTTAATATAAAATGGGAATAGATAAAATAAAAGGAATTATAAAATTGAAAAATTATATTAATAAATCAAATAATTAACGTAATCCTATTATTTAGGAAGATAAAGAATGTATGTTATGATTCAGACTCGAGGTAAGAGAAACTTTACATTAAAACCTCATTTTAAATGTTTTAAAGATTTATTTTATAAATATATTCCATGACCATATTATTAAAATTATTTTATTAATTTATATATATGTAAATAAATGATTTAAAAAGGAAATTTTATATCTCTTCATACATTCTTTCAATAGCTCTCAAAAGGAACCCTTTTACATATTTTATACATAATGTTTTGACTTTATTTACAAAAGGAAAAAGGAATGTTCAATTTTAACATATATGGTGTTAAATAATTATCCCACAATAAAAAATACTATTTTATGTTTCAATTAAATTAAATTATTCCATGTTTTATTCAAAGAAAAACCTTTCATCCCTTTTGTTCTGTGTATTTTAGTTTTGAAAATGGGGTTTTCAAAAAGAAAGGATATTTCGATACCTAAAAGTGTTTTACATATGGGTTTAAAAGAGTGTTTCAAGGGTTTTATGATGAAAAGGTGAAATATTAATTTTTTTTATTCATGATAAGGTACTTGAGAATCATATATTATGATGGGTGATCTTGATATGAATTATATAATGAGTGATCTTGATACAAATGTTATGACGGGTGATCTCGATACAAATTATATGATGAGTGAGCCTGATATAGTTCTCCAATGAATTGGTTAGTGTTACTTATCTTAAAATGTAATAAGGAGTGAGTCAACCAGGTATATTTATCATATGGATTTAACTAGTATCCAAATGACACAAATAAACATGGATTTTGAATATAGTTCTCTAAGTTTCCTATAAATATTTCAATTTTATTATTACAAGGGTTTAAAGATTTTTTTGAGAAAAAATTATGTTCTTCATGTGGATATGATTTATTTTATATGATCAAAAAATAATTTTAAAAAGGGAAATATTTTATAGATTTTTTATTTTTTTCACTATAATAATTTATTTATTAATTTTATATCCCTTAATAATCTTTTTGAGCTCATCCCGCATTTTGAAATGTGTTTTACATGATTTAAGGAAGGGTGAGAACTAATAATAAGTCAAGTTGAAAGTCATGAATTTTCATAAAAATATAATGTGTTTAATTTTAAAAGTTTTATATTTTGGTTAAAATATATAATTAGTGTAAGTGTTCACTTTATAATGTATGAGATTGTTATTTTAGATTTATGACCTAATTCTATAAAACTATAAACTTAAAATATATTTGGGAAGGCAATAAAGTAAATTATAGTCTAAATACATAAGATTATGTAATTTTTTAAGGTCAGGTCCTTATAGTTGGAATCCGAGTGATGGTTTAGATAATTTTTGAGGTTAGTATATTGTTAATAGAATACCCTTGATAGATTCAACACTGGTGTTAAGTTTAAATGATATAAAATTTCAATATTACCATGTTGCTTCATTTAATATATGTCTATTCAGAATGGTTTTACATAGAGGAAATAAGAAAGATGGAGTAAGAAGGTATCAAGAGGAAAATGTATTTCTAAATTAGTAGCATGGAATGGTTGGAATTTTAACTAAGTAGTTTATTGTATTTATGGATTAATTAGAATATGATATAAATGGTGGTGGCATCCATGTTAGAGAGAAACATAATTTACCATAGAGTAACCTGTCTGTTATAGATCCTTTTTTGAAATAGTACCCTATGAGTATTTTAGGAACTATAGATCTAGTGGTAACCGAAGGATGGATCAATTATATAGAAAATATATTTAAAGTCATGGTATGATAATAATGTCAAAAGGTGAATCTTACTATTTATTGTTTTGACGGTAAAACTGATCAGTGAAGGTCATTGGTTAAGAATATGAGAGAGAGAGAGGGATGATCTTGATTTAATATAATCAGATAATTTTAAGAATGTTTTATTATAAAAATATTTCCATAAGGGAATTATAATATTAATAGATAAATAATTCATCTAATTGGGGAAAAAAGGATAATATTCAATAGCCACGTATGAAGAAAAGTTTATAAGACTGTCCAGGTATGCACTGAATTGTATTTAGGAACATGATAGTAAAATTAATATATTTTAATCAGGATTAAAACCATGTTTATAAAGAGAATTATTATCAATGGAATTTAAATGTTATGAATTTTTTTATCATGACGAGAAAGTTTATATGGAGTTTTTTGACACTTATATTCCTTATGATAATAAGAGTAAGGAACAATCATGGTGGAAATCAATGGAGAAACAATAAACTATGAAATTTGGAGGTAAGACACTAACATGTTCCAAGTGTGTTAAATAAAATTCATGGAATGTTTTATAGGATCTAGAAAGTGTTAATGGCATGTTAAGTTTGGTCATATGGACCATGGCTATAAAGAAAAGAGTCTCGATCAATCCAAGAATGGGGTAACATATAAAAAATCAACTATAATTGGTTTTATTTATAACGAGTTAGGGAATTATTATAACATGTGTCTAAATTTAGTTAATCAGGGTTTAAATAATAAATATAAAAAGAAAAAATGTTTGGAAAAATCAATTTATAAAACCAAGGATGATGTTGATCCATCTAATAAAGTGGTGAAAAGTATGGTCCTTGTTTATTCAAATCACGTTGATTCCTTGTTTGAATCTAGATAATCACATTCCTTAATTTTTGATAAATTTTCAATTAAAGTGGGAATATAACCTAAGCAAAAAGATACAACTTTTTGTGAAAACTCTTATTGTAAGTATTAAAGTAACCAAGATTTATAGGAATCTTTATATTATTATCACTATGAGTTTTTTTATTACAAATATCATTGAACATCCCATAGTAGAGTTTGATATTATTCTGGGTATGTATTGAATATTAATTTATTATGATAAAATACATTTTAGTTCTCAAAATTTTGTATTAAATGATTTCATACCTTTAATAATATATCAATAAGCCAAGAAATTGATTAAATATGACATTGAATGTTACCTAGATCATATTGTCAAAAAGAAAGAAACTATTAAGATTAGTAATGTTCCAGTTGTAATTTAATATATAAATGCACTTTTTGTTGATTTTCCTGGTTTTATTCATTATTGGTAGTTTGAGTTTTCAAATCCTGATATTTTAAAAGAATACTATGTTCGATAGTGTATAAAACACACAACCTGAAGCTTAAATGAACAATAAAATATTATTATTTAAATATGACCATTATAACCTAGTCATTGGATTAGAGAGTATGAATAAAAATAAAAAAATTATTAAAAATATTTGAATTTCACACTCAACACAAATTTACTAATTAATTATTTGTAATTAAACACTTAATTTTTAGTAAATTTATTTTATTATTCAAAAATACAATTTTTTCAAAAATGATTTTTATATCCTTTTGTGAAAAAATAATATAATTATTTTTTCCAATTTTTGAAAATTTATTTTGTAAAATTAAATTAATTTTTGAAATAATTTTATGAAAATTATCGTATGGCTAATTTTTGGTATTTTTCTGAAAAGTTTGATTTTTTCAATAAAGAGTGAAAAATACTTTTTTTTATTGAAAATTGTATTTTTGTTTCAATAAATTAAAAAGGTACATTTTTTATAATATATTAAAATAAAAAATAAATAAATTATATTATTTATAATACAATTATGGCCTTTTTAATGAAATTTAGACTTGAATGTGGTATAAAAACATTTTTATACCTAAAAGACATTTTTTTAAAAAAATTGTTTCTTACTGTGTTATTCAGGTTTAATTTTAAATTAAATAATTAAAATTAAGTGAATTGAATTTTATGAAATGGATTCAATGTTTTGAATAAGAATAATCAATATTAATTAATTAGTAAAACTTAATCTTTTTTTATAATAAATAGTAAAAATAGTAAAAACCTATTACTATAGTTAAGGTTAAAACATGTTTATTGGGGGTTAAACTAAAGAGATAAGGGTAAACATTCTCCAAAAACTTGTATAATTTCTATTTTATAGACATATTTATACCTTATAACATCTAATATTCATAAATGGGCCATTTTTTATCCATTTTTCTTGAGTAATATGTTAATAAATTTTATTCCTTTTAAAAATTACAAGTGTTTCCTATCCCTTAGTTATAAATTAAAAACCCCTATCCTCTCCTATAAACACTTGAATATCATTTTTTTACTTCTAATAACTTCCCAAATATTTAAAATAAATCCCTCCCCATGTTTTAGAGTCCCTAGTTTTATCGTAAAACAATTATAGGAATGATTTAGGTATAAACATAAATAGGTTGTCCGAAGGAGAGGTATAGTTCTAAACCATGAATTTTCATTTTATATCTTCTTCCAAATACTTAAAATATTATTCAACTATGATAAAATAATAACATAATTATGTTATATATAAATATATGTTATCATTTTAATTTAATAACCTACATCCATCTCTTCTTCCACCAAATATGAAACAAAACCGTCGTTTGGGTATATAATGGACTACCGCCTCACGAATCGATGTAATTCGTTTTCCATCACCAACTCTCACGTATGGTTACAATTATGGATTTAATGTATATATATTATATTAATTAAATATTAATCATCATATGAAATTATTATCTCACATTTTTATTACCTTTCCATTCATTAAAAAATTGTAACATCGTTCGTGCGTATGTGTTGATGGCGACCTCCATGAAGTGATGTGATTCATTTTTCACCACCGCATCAAAAAGATGGTATATATATGTTTATTTGGTGAAATAATATTTTATTTATTATATATTTATCATTATATAAAGATAAAAAATACTTAACTTCTTTCCATTATGAACATTGGAAAATGGAAATGTTACTCTTGTGTACATACAGTCTACAGTCTCCCTGATTGTAAAGTAGATCATTTTTCATAACCATATTTCATGGTTAGTTTTAAAAATATAATTAATGAATAAAAATTGTAATTATTTCATTATCATTATTATTGATATGATGTAACCATTTCTTATTTTAACATAGTCAACCACCGAAGTCATTTTGGGAATATGAACTGAATATCGTCAAAATATCTGATGTGAACTTAATTGATTAAGTAAATAAATATAACATAGTAATAGATAAAATAAAAGGAATAATAAAAATTAAAAATTTTCTTAAGAAATTAAATTATTAAAATAATTTTATTATTCATTAAGATAAAGAACACACATGATGAGTTGGATTTGAGGTAAGAGATTTCATCTCAATTTCCACACTATTGAGACATATTTTGTATTATGCACCTATTTAATTTTATGTGGTGTATATAATGAAAATTTGATGTATTTAAAATTTATATCAATTTATTTATGATTATTAATGATTAAATTCAAGCTAATTTTTCAAGAGGAATGTTTAAAATAAAAGATGATATTATTTATCTTTTTGATCGGGTATATTTTTCCTCCCTATTCATATTTTTCAAAATTATTTTAGAAAATTAATTTTATCACTCAAATAATTTATTAAGAAAATTTAAAGCTATACTTGTATTTTTACATGGTTTAAAATTAATCTTTCTAATAGTTTCCCCAAAAGGGTCTTTTTCAACTTTTTTTTTTGTAAAAAAACAAAAGGAATGATTTCTTTTTAACGTATATGGTGTTAATGAAATTTCCAGACACCATAAAAATTTTATTCCATTTAGATTCTTATATAATATTTAAATTGTTTTGAAATGTAAAATATTTATGAAAATATATTTTAAATATTTTTTCCCATTCTTTAAATATTTGATTTTATTGTAAAATATAATTTCCTGATGGTCATCTCTCATCTTTTGATTAATTTTTGGACATTAACTTTACCTTGAAAAATTCAATTTCTTATGATCATTGGGAATTAAATTTCCCTTAAATATACATTTTCTTTTCTATGGATACACTTATTACTTCAAATTTATTTCATTTACATATACTGTGTTATACTATGAAAGTTATTTGATTAACTGGGTAAAACCTTGATAAATTCATATTATTTAATCAATATGGATATTTTTTGATAAGATATATTGTTTATAAATTTAATTCATCATTAAATATATGAGTAATTCATTGGAAATTCATTTATGGTGGGGGTATTATGTTATATATCCCTTTAATTCATCAACAAGTCTCACGATAAAATCATTAAGATATCATTAAATGGGTATCTAGTGTATAACTTCCCATCGATTAAACTATCTTTTCACATGGATATGATGGTATAAACATCATTATGTTCAAAATCATGATGAAAAATATTAATTATTTCCTTCATTGGGAATAAATTATTATTATCCATGATATTACTGTGTTGATATTATCCATGGATGCATTTAATGTTCAAGTTATTGATTAGATGAAATGAATTTTTAGTTATTTTATCTTTCCATATTGATTATAAATCATTAATTCATGATATATTTTATTATACTTATCTCTTACTAATCATCTTAGATCACTCTTATTTTTTTTATTTTCCCCAGGTTATGAAGAAGGATATTATGAAAAATATCAAGGATGTAAGAATTCTTTAATGCTGTGTATTTTCTATTTCCAATGTAATATAAGAATCATGTATGAATCTGGGTCTTCAGGAATAATAAATAGATTAATACTTCTAGATTAGATCCATTACATATATTCTAATGTAATAAATTAGAATCCAACTATGGGTTATTGGAGTTGGGGTTGTTATAAAGTTAACTATTTACATTGTGTCTCATGCTAAGTCAACTTCAAAACCCTCATATCAAATGTAACAAGTTGATCTTTTAGATTTAAAAAACTTGTTGTAGGAATTTATTTATAAATATTTAATTCATTCTAAAATTTCACCATGTGGTGTACTATTTTATTTGATAAAAATAGAGATGGATCAATTAGGGGTTTCATTGATTATAGAGCCATAAATAACATCACTATTAATAATAACTATCCTTTACCTCATATAGATGATTTTTTGGTCAAATGTAGGTAACACAATATTTTTCAAAGATTGATATTTGGTTTGGGTACCATTAATTGAAGGTGAAGTAGAAATATATTCTAAATATTGTGTTTCAGACTAGATATAGGCATTATGAATTTTTGGTTATTCATTTTGGGTTGTCTAATGAAGCATTTGTATTCTTGGATCTTATGAATAGAGTTTTCCATGAATAATTATATAAGTTTATTATTGTGTTTATTGATTATATTTTGTAATATTATAAAATTCTTGAGTATTAAGAATTGTGTTGCATATCTTGAAATAAAAAAACTTATATGGGAAATTTAGTAAATTTGGATTTTGGTTGAAACATATTTATTTACTTAAACATATTGTTTATATATATGACATACATATTGAACCTAATAAAACTAAATTGGTTTAAGAATGGAAAATAATGAAAAATTCCATAGAGATTCATAGTTTTCATTGATTAGTGGGTTTCTACTGGTGGTTTGTTGAAAACTTTGATCAGTTATCTATCCCACTGATTAAGTTAACTCAAAAAGGATTTAAATTAATCTAGATTAAGGAGTGTGATGATTGTTTCCAGGAACTGAAAAAATGTTGGTGAATTCTCTAGTTTTGGACATGACCTTTATAAATTGTGTATTTTTATCTACAATGATTCTTATTTGAAAATAATTGGTTTCTTTATAATGTATAATTATCAAGTAATTTCTTATTACTCATTTTATTTTAAACCATGTGATATAAATTAACTTAATCATAATCTAGAATAAGATATTATGGTTTTTTAATTTAAAAATATGGAGGAATAATTTGTATAGAGTAAAGTGTGAAATATTTATTGATCATAAAATCTTGAAGTATATAGTAGCTCATAAATATTTGAACATGAGGAAGTTAAGATGAATGGAACTCATAAAAGATTATGATTGTAGGATTCATTTCCATCCTTAAAAAGGAAACAAAATAGGAGATACCTTGAGTCAAAAAGATAATGCATCATTAACCATGATATATTTGGAACACAATCCTTTGGTAAATGATTTAATGAATTATAGCCTATAAATTATGCATGCAAGAACTTACTCTTTTTTTAGGTTTCATTATGGTCATATTTGTGATAAAGAATTAAGCAATCTCAAAAGGAAGTTCATGATTTTAAATAAAAGGTGGAATTGGAAAACAAAGGTAAGTTACCCATGTTAAAATTTGAAAAGGGACGTGTTTTTAGATTTGGAAAAAGTTAACGTGAACCAAATATATCTTAGTTAATGAAAGAATTTTTAAGTGAATCTCAAACCCCACCCTTCTTTGATCACCCTAAAATTACTAAGATGTATAAATACCTTTGGGAGTTTTACTGGTTGGATGGAATAGAGAAATATACTACATAGTTTATCATTAAATGATTGAATTATAAATATGATAAATTGAAATGAAAATTAATGAAAGGAATGATTCATCATTTTTAGTTCAAGAATGGAAATGTGAAAATATATCCATAGATTTCATGGTTGGATTACTAAATACATTTCAAGGTAATTACGCGATTTTCATTATTGCCGATTGATTAACTAAAATTTTAAATTTACTTACTATTTAAGAGAAAATGTATTTAGATTATATTTTTAAACTATACCTCAAGGAGATAATGAGGTTACATTGAGTTCCTATCTCCTTTATAACTGACCATAATCTTAGTTTTAAATATAATTTTGGGAAAGTCTATTTGAAGTCATTTGGTAATGAATTAAATTTCAGTATATCTTTTCAATCTCAGTATGATAGAGAGTGAGAGTTAATGATTCAGTCTTTAGAAGACATGATTTGAGATTATTCAATGGATTTCTAGGGATGTTGGGATAAACAAATTTTATTATTTGTATTTTCTTATAATAATAGTTTTCATTCCAGTATATAGATGGAACCTTTTGAGGCATCACATGGAAAATAATTTCAAACTCCAACTTGTTGGGATGAAGTAGGTGGATGGAAGTTACTGGGACTATAGTTTTTAAAGTAAATATCTAAGAAGTAAATATGAATCAACATCACTTAATGTTATCTCATATTATACAATAAATTTATACATACATCTAAAGAAAATATCATTCATTAGAGGTAGGTGGTCATGTTTTTCTTAAATTATCTCTATGGAAAAGTTTTATCTGTTTTAGTAAAAATGAAATGTTAAGTCTATGGTCCATTAAAGAATATTAAATTTTGGATAATGTTGTATCAATTTATTATTGAATTTCATTGCATTTGATTTTATCCTAGGTACTTGATGTGTTTTATATTTCATTATTAAGGAAACATATGTTGGATGAATCTCATGTTTTGAGTCCTGAAGTAGTACAAATGGAAGAGATATTTACATATGTGGAACAACCTAATCACATTATTAACCACAAAGAGTAAGTTTTTTGGAATAATTTTATTCATGAAGTTAATATTTTCTAGAAGAACCATATGGTTGAAAAAGAAACATGAGAATAATAAAGTGATATGAAAGAAAAAATATCCCCACTTATTTAATTAATGAATAAAATTGTGAGGACATAATTTCAAAAGGGATGGAAGAATGTAAAAAAAGGCAATATTGATATTAAATAAATTTAATTACTTATTAATATTCATGAATTTTATTCTATAAAATTATATTCATGATAAAAACATTATGTAAATTTTCAATAAGAAAGGAAATAGTTTTATTCTTATTAAATTTATTTTTAGGTATTATATGGTTTATTTTAAAAAATAAATTTCTAAATTTTAGAAATTTAATTTTATAAAAAATATATTATTTTTTAATTAATCATTTTCAAATTATCTGATGGTTATTTTTGGTAATTTTCTAAAAATGATGATTTTTGGGTGAATAGTAGAAAATATTGATTTTTATTGAAAACTATCTTTTCTTTTATGGTATTTTCAAAGTGCCATTTTTATTCAGATTAGTTTTAAAATTTCATTAGTTTATTTTTGATAAATTTAATTCAATTTGTACATTATGCATCTATATTATACTTGATCTTGGTATAAAATTATCTTTATTATTTAAAAATAATTTTTTAGAAAATCGTTTCTGGTTGTGTTTTTCATTTTTATATTAAATAAATTTCTTCCATTTCTAGAGATTTAATATTTCAAAATAGATTCAATATATTTAATTATCATTTCCAAATTTATTAATGAGGGAAATTTCATTTTTGGTCATATAAATAATAACTTTGGTAAAAAATGGTCACCACAGTAAAATGGTAAATCAATTTAACCTAGGTTTAAACTAAGTGATAAGGACACAAAATTTCATCTTAATAATTATTGGGTGTGTTTATTTTGAACCTTAATAACTTATTATAGAAATTTATTTATTTATGGGACACTTTTCCATGAAAGTGACTTAATGATATTTAAATCTATTAAAAAATTCCAAGTGTATCCTCTCCCTCACTTATAAAAGGACACCCTTCTCCTCCTTTATCCACACTTAAATAGCCTCTTATCTTGGCCAAGACCTACAAAAATCCCATACTAACATTTCTTTCCACATCCTACAGGCCCTGGTTTTATCATAATACCCACAATATAATTCCAAAGGTGTAAACCTATGGTGGTTATTTGAAGAATAAGTATAACTCTTAACCGAGCAGTTTCATTTTATTTCTTATTCAAACTCCTTAAAATATTATTTTACAATACTTAAATAAAAACATAATTTTACTCAATATACTTATATGTTATCATGTTTATGGTATAATCCTTTTTCATTTACTTAACTATATAATGAAAAATAAAAGCATCACTTGTGCGTACGTGAGGACTACAGACTCACCTGTAAAGGTCCAAAATATTTATAAGCCTTCATTTTTTATTATGGGGTGTCTAGTGGTTCAATAGAGGTTTCATTAATTATATAATTTATTTTAAAATTATTTTGTAATTTATAAAGTAGTTTTAAAAATGGTTTTCAAATTATGGAAGTAATTTCAAAGTATGAAAAGTTTATTTGGAAATTAATTTATAATTTTTAAAAGGATTTTAAAGTTTTTGGAAGTGTTTTGGAAAATTTAAAGTAATAATAAACCCTTTTATTAATTATTTATATGTTATTTTAGTTAATAATGTAATATTTTCAATGAAATATTGACCCTTACGCATTAAATTGGTGTTTTGTAAGGGTAATGTTGATTTTTCAAAGGCTGCATAAAGATAATGACCTTTTTTCTCATGAAATGTAAAGGTAATATGAGATTTTTAATAACTACATAAGGTTAGTTTGAAAGTTTAATAATTATCCTAGTTTTATATAGGTTTCATAAGGGTAGGGTGGTGGTTTTAAAAAGTTGGTAAAGGTAAATTATGGTTTTCTTAATTCATGTAAGGGTAATATAGAGTTGTGTGAAGGGAAATTTATATTTATAAGGATTTAATAAAGGTAATATTCTAATCCTATTTACTGTGTAAAGGTAGTACTAAAATCCTTAAAGCTTCATAAGAGTATTTTCACGAGGGTGGAGTTGTGTAAGGGTTATCTGAATCTCATGTAAGGTTGCCCTAGATTATTTGAATCTTACATAAGGGTAGAAATCAACATAAGGGTAAAGTTTTTTTACCCTTAAAAAATAGGTATGTCTCATGTAATGGTATAATGTTGTGTAATGGTAAAATCCTATTACCCTTAGGCAAAATAAATGAGTTTCACATGGGTATTTGTTTTTTACCGAGTTTTTCAAAATTTCTTATACTTTAACCTATATATCACATTTTCAATGATTTATAATCCTGAAATCATTATTTTTATTAATTATAACTCATTTAAATTATATCTAATGTTTTCATTGGTTTTAAATATATCACAATCAAGATTTTATTTTAATATGAATTGATGTGAATTAAAAAATGAAAGTTGTATGGGGTATCCAAGGAGGGGTATATGTGGATGTTAAAAATGAGTTTATTTCCCTTGTCTGTGTTCCCATTTGTTTCTCCTAAGTTTAATATGACCCCAAAACCCTCTTTTCATGTTTTTAGATTTATAAATTTTCATTAATTCTTTCTTTAAAATTTCTAGGTGTGGAAATTGTTTTCTCTATACTCTATCCCCTGTGTGTTATGAAAGTCCATTACCACCACCAGGTATAGGATCTAAGTTTTCTCTTTATTTTATATGAATGTGTGATATTAACATGTTTTTATTCCTTTATGATGGATGGTAAAAGTTACCTTAAGGAATATATTTAATTGGATTTATATAAATTGATGGAGAAGGGGAGTTATCACATGTGCTCTACTTCTTTCATGATTTTACTTATCAAACATTATGTGTTAGATGTTATTGATTATAAATTATGTTTATTACTATAAATATGTTATTTTTTGATGATATATAATTATAAAGACAACCTCACATGAAAATCGGTAAAATCCATAAAAATGGTAATTGAACCAGATTTTTGTAAATAAATAATTTTTTTCTACTCCTTACTTAAGGAATTGTTTAATGTAATGGTAAGTGTATTTAAGGAATTATTTTTTGAGTTTTATATAATGGTTGTGTGACTGTGGTAGTAATGTGTATAACAGGATCATGAAATTTATACAGAAATGGTTAGGGCTGGAAATAATGAATGGTAAATGGGATAATTATGTTTAATTTGAATATGAAAAGATGAATAATGAATGTAAAAATGTATGGTATTTGATTTAGTTAATTGGGAATTATAGAATTGATGTCTTGTGTTTGAATTAAATAAATTGAAATATAAATGAATGATTTTTATGAAATGGAGTGTATGGGTAAATGAGAGTTAGTAAATACTCAATAATTCTAGAAATGGTGAAACTTATAATTTTTGTGTGGATTTTATGTGGTGGTTATCTTGATATATAGAAATAGTGATGAAGAAGTGGTTGTGATATGAAATGGAGGGAATACAGAGATTGTTGGCATGAAGAGGATGTTTTGTTTTGTGTTGTGTTTGTGTTATGATAGTTTCCTAGTAGTAATTTAATGAATTGTTAATAATAAAACTAAAATGAATTTGGTTTGAATATTTTAATTAATTCTTGAATTAAATTGGGAATTTTGGTTAAAGCGGCTGTTACTTAATATGAAATAAATGTACTGTATAAATTAAATAAGTTAGTAATAGGAAAATATCTAAATTTTATTAACTTGAAAATAAATGTGGAATGTGTATTGAGTCTTGTGACTTGATTGTGTGTTGTTATGAATTTATAAGTGGCAGTGAAAGAAGTTATGGTTGTGAGGCCTTGTGGAAATGTTGTGAGTTGGGAAGGATTTTGTTATGTAATCTCATTTGTTGGGATTATGTCTAAATATTATATATTATATTTTCTTTGTGATTTCTATATACACCCCACCCAAATCAAGAACCATGTACAGACACCCAAATGTTTTGGGGGTGTTTTCCCAATATCTATATAGTGAGGAAAGATGATTTACTACCCCCTCTTCCCCGTTATCTCTTCCAGGAGAGTTTTATATGCATAATTTATGATGGATTGAAGTAAAAAGTTCACTAGTGGTGATGTTTGATGAGTTGATGAGGTGGATCATGGTAGGGATCATGCATGGTAGTAGGGGGAATGAATTTGATTCCCTTTATATTAGTGAAACCCTATTACTTTGGTTACAACTACGATTGAGATGTGATGTGATAAATAGGCATATTTGAGAGATATGTGATGTGATGTCCCATGTGTATTTGGGTGAGATGTGATGTCATGAACTAGATGGATTTGGTTAGGATTATATAGAATAGATGAGAGTTATAGGACGTATGATTTTGGAATATAAGAGTTCCACACTAGTGAGAAAGTGGTGTCGAGTACCCTTTTTATCAATATTATTCTTATTATGTTACTATACATAGATGTGTTATTTGGTGAGTGAGACTTAGTGATGTTGGGAACTAGTTGACATGATAGGTTCTTGTTGATTTTTTTATTTTTTAATTGGGGAATTATTATGATATTCTCACATTTGAATAAGTTTACTTGGGTATTATCCTATTAAGTATACATGTTATTCTCACCCTACATAAATATAAAATGTTTTTAGGTTTATCGGAGGACTCTAGGGACTAGTTTGGAAATTAAAATATCGGGTGTTGCAGCTATAGTTGAGTTGTTGTTATAGGATTTTCCTTGATATTTTACATGGATAATTTCATTGTATTTGTATGGAATTACATGCATGATGAGATATTTTAGATTTTACCTTTTCTTATGTTATACAGTTTTTTGTGTGGTTAATATCCTATTTATCGATCATAATTTTATTTTTATTGAGGGTAATACCTCCCAAATGCATGATCTTTTTATACCCTCAGAGCTAGTCACCAAACTAAGGCCTACTGAAGGAGATAATACAAGGTTACCATCTCCCTTTATCCTTTTCTGATCTATGAGGGGTTCCTATAGAGGTAGGGGGTCATAAAAAAGTGGTAGTAGAGGTTTAGGTTGATAGATAAGGTGAATTTTGGAGTTAGGAACTGCTAGGTTTTCATGGGTTAGTAGGGAAATAGTTTCAGTCAAACTTGGTGTGTATCATAGGCTAGGGAGAATTTATAGGACATTTTAATTTAGGCCCCCTTGATCTGATGATAGAAATATGATCTTATCTAAATTCTATGTGAGGTGGTTCTTCTTATGGGGTAGATACCTAGAAGAGGAATATGCATCATGATTGGTTGTCCGTGCGATTGAATGAGGTGGTTTTGGAAATTTAATAAATTTAATAAAATAAATCATGAAATTTTATTTGTGTTTCTATGACTATAACCATTTTGTAGTTTCTAATGAATTGTTATTTTTTTATGAATTATTCATATATCCTAAAATGAAATAGTAAAATTACAATCAACTAGCATGAAATGTTTTTTAAAACCTGGTTAAAACTTGAATGTGATGTTTAATTACCTATTATAACAAGATTATTTATAAGTTAATTTTTTTCCACTTTTAAAATAAATCACATGATAACTTATATTCCTAATGTTTGAAATTTTTACTAAATCAAAATTAGTGTATTTTTATGTGAATGACTATTTAATTTTGGAAACCCTTATAAATATTGTTACCTTGAGTATATTTCATAATACTATAATAAAATGATTATTTTAAAAACTATGCTTAGGAGTATTTTGGTTTCCATTCAAGTTAATATTCCATGCATGACATTCCATTCATAATTTATCATGATCATGTGTTGCAGACTTACTATAAAAATTGTTTTTGGATAATTAAATCTATAAATTTCTAACAAATTCCCATAAGGATTATTAATAATTTATTATATATTACTCCTTACTTTTTTCATGATTTTATTTCTATAGTGTTAATATATTCATATGTTATAAGCATGTGTTCGTAATTTGTTATAAGGATGGATTTTTATTGTTGTTTTAAAATTCATGGAAAATGATAAACATGCATTGTGGTAACCAATTGAGACTTGAAACTATTTTAATGATTGAAATTATTCTTTTCAAGATTAATAATACATTTTTAGTGATGAGATAAATTTTCCTATCTTTTTGAGTCATGATTATTTCATTATGGGAATCATGTATAAAGTTTAAAACATTTGTGTAGTGGCTATGAAAATTCCAATTTTGTGAATCTTGAGCATATGGCTTGTCTAATATATCGTATTAAGAATATGAAAGCATTTTACATACTGATCATGTTATTTTTAAATATGTAAGTAAAATCATGTTACCCTTATTATAGTGTATATGCATGTTTTATAGAGAAATGAATTTTTAAGGAATTTTTTGTTCGAGAATGATAAGAATGACCCATAGTTACACAACATGTGGAGTTTTAATTTTTTTATTTGAGTGTAAGTTTTATTTTGATAATTCTAAAAGACAGATGTATATGTAATGGGGTATGTTAATTTAGAAAAATAATCTATCATGTAAAATTTTTCATGTGAATTTGGAAGTGTATTTCCTTGGTAACATGATGATAATATAATTTTTTTAAAGTAATATGCTTTAGATAATGAATGTATTGTTTTTTTATTCAACTTTACAACATGTTAGATCTATTTAAATACAAGGCATGATGTTTCCTTCCAAATTAATTTGAAATGTTTAGTGTTTTTTTGGTTTCATTGTTTATTTATTCCTATATATAATTGTTGATATTACTTTCTGAAAAACATGTTTCTAGATTTTAAAATTACTTTCTAAAGGTTGTTTGAGAATATTTTATATAATAAAGTTTAATCTATAAACCATTTATGTCTCCTAACTTTGAAAAATATGTGACATATGAGATGATACACCATTTTTGAGATTGTGTGTTGTGTTATGGTTGAGTTGATGGAATCACCCACCTCCCATAAAAGGCCAGTCACTTAAATCTGGTAATAGAAAAGTTTGGTTGATAAATCTTGAAATTTATGAAGATGATATTTCTCTCCAAACCTAAATTATTATAGAGGAATAAATGAAAGATCTTGAATGTTATATTATTGGTTGGATTTTTTTTGATTTATCTTATGTTGGAATCATGTGTCATATCTTCAAGTATACAAATAGATTGAAACACTTTCCCATATCATGACATGTTATATCTTGAAACATTTTAAAACCACATGGGCGTGTTAGTTCCTCCCAAAGAGGATAAAATCATGGTGTGGTGGACGAGTTACTTTGATTTTTATACTTGTGGAATCTATATATATGCCAATATAAGTCCTTATGTTGGTTGATAAATGTTATATGAAACTTTTGGAAGTAATGGAATGCAATTGTAGAAAATTATAATTGGAACATCGAACCCTTTTTTGTTTTTTCATTAGTACTCTTTTAGTAAATAATGTTTTGTTAGAAAACTTTGAAAAAATTATAGCTAGATAAATTATATTTCTCCATCCTCACATATTTATTGTGATGCATTTCATATGTTAAATTGGGTTCTCCAATTTTTAAGTTATTAATTGATACTAACTTAAGTAAATATCATGGTAGGGATGTATTAGGTGAACAAAAGGAATTAGATGAAAGTAATTAAATTTTTTATTTATATAATTTATTTTAATAATAATGTTAAATATTAAAGGTTAGATATTATGATTGTATTTTTTTATATTACATATAATTATTAAAGTGGTTTTATATAAAATATTATTGAATTTTTAATGAAAATAATGCTTGTATAAATTGAATCATGTGATTCTTGTTTAATTAAATTAGCCAGTATATTGGTTGAATTATTTTTTTAAATAATGATTAAATGTTTTTCAAAAATGAAATTTTACTTTGAGTATGTCATACTTGGAAGTTCCCTTCATACCGTGTAATATAATTCTGTAGGACCCACTTAAAAAAATTTATTTTGTGGCAATAAGTTTTTTCAAATAAACTATAAATTTTTTTTTATAAAAATTGCATATATTAAAAAAAATGTTTTGAAAAACGTGTTGAATGTATTTTTAAAAATATTAGTTGATAAATACCTTATTATGGGAAGGATTAAGAAGGTTTTTTAATTAAAATGGTTTTATGACTGTCAATATTTTCTTTAATGGAAGTGTTTTAATGGGAATGTTTTTTTAACAAAATGCTTTTTAATATAGCATGTTTTTAAAATGGAATGATGTGATACGTATATGCCAAGTAAAGGATCATTTAAAAATAATGGATATTTTTTTAACTACTTAATCAATAGGATTTAATGAATTATTATAAGAAAGAAAAATCTAATATTATCAATAAATTATTATGCAAGAATGATAGTGTACTTTTTTAGGTTAATCATGATATATATTGAATGTTATGGATTAAGTTTACAATATTGATAAATTAAAATAGGGAATTTATATATTTTCAATTGATGGCATACCTAATTAAAATTGTTAAAATGATAGAGATAATGGTGTTTTCTCCCAAAAAGAGTTCTGTACCATTTTTTTAATCGATTTGATGTATCTTTTTTTGAAAGTGTTGTTTTTGAAGTGTTATTTTAATATTATGTTATTTTTTTGATTGGATATGCATGGATTTCTAGTTTTGTGATGGAAATTTATGTGGTCTTATTCTTGTTTGAGAGGAGTCTCCCATGAGTGATTGTCTTTAATTTTTTTTTCTGTTTTCCAAATATAGCTGGATCTTTGAGAGGCATCTCAAAGGGTGGTTAAATTATCTCCCTTTCATTTTCTCTTCCTTTTAGTTTTGTTTTAAATTATTAAGTATGAGAATTGTTTGAGAGTCATCTGATGTAAAGGTCCAAAATGTTCCCAAGCCTTAATTTTCTATTCTATAATATCTAGTGGTTTAGGAGTGATTTTAAAAATTCTAGAAGTTATCTTAAAATGATTTTTAAAATTTTAAAGTAGGTTTAAAATATTTTTTCATATTATGGAAGTAATTTTAAGGTATTAAAAGTTTATTTTAAAATTAATTTATACATTTTTAAAATGATTCAAATGTTTTTGGAAGTGTTTTAGAATTTTTAAAGTAATAATAAAACCTATTATTAATTATTTTTATATTAGATTAATAAAAAAATGTAATATTTTAAATGAAATATTTTCCCTTACACAAGAAATTGATGTTTTTTAAGGGTAATACTAATTTTTAAAATGCATCATATAGGTAAATCACTATTTACATATGCTGAATAAGGGTAAGATGATATTTCTAGTACCCACATAAGGGTATTCTGAAAGCTGGGTAAGGGTATCATTGTTTTAAATAATATATATAAGGGTTATGTGGTGATTTTAAACCACACATAAAGGTAAGTCCTCCTTTATAACTATTATATAGAGTTATGTTATGGTTTTCTTAGGTCATGTAAGGGTAATATGGAGTTGCGTAAGGGATATAAATTTTTTTATGGCTTGCATAAAGGTAAGATACTAATTCTATGCATTGTGTAAAGTTGGAATTAAAATCCTTATGGTTGTTAAAGGGTATTAATGTGAGGGTGGAGTTGCATAAGGATCATATGAGTCTCATATATGGGTACCATATCTTTTATGAAGACTTATTAAGGCTAGTAATCCACATAATGGTAAATATGTGTTACCCTATTTCAATGAGGATGTATCACACAAGGGTATCAAGATATGTTAGGGAAAAACCGTGTTACCCTTACACAATGTATATGAGTTTCATATGAGTATCCGTTTTAACTAATTTTTCCAAATTTATTATTATTCAATTGGAAAAATAAAATTTTAATTATTTAAAAGACTATAATCATGGTTTTTATTGATTTTGACATGGTTAAATTATATCTAGTGTTTTCAAAGGTTTAAAAAGGTTCAAAATTAATATTTGTTTCTAATATGAATTGATGTGAAATAAAATATGAAAGTTTAATGGAGTATCCAAGGAGGGATATCTACGAATGTAATTTTTTTTCTTATTTGATTTCATCATTATTTTTTATCATGTTTTTGGAAACCCCAAAACTCCCTCTATAAGGTGATGAGATTCAGGAGTTTGTGGGATTTATTCCTTTATAATTTCAAGGAATGGAAAAAATATTTCTCTCTTCTCTATCCCTTGTGTGTAGAAAAAGTGCAATACCACCACCAGGTATGTGATCTGAGTTATATCTTTATTTTCCATGCAGGTGCGAAATTATCATTTTTTTATTCCTTTTGGGTGGATGATAAGAGTAATATTAATGAAGATAATTAATTGGATCTAAAGAAATTAATGGGGAAGGGGAGTTATCACACATTATTTACTTATTTAATGATTTGTTCTTCCCCCAATTTTTTTATCGGATATTGATGATTATGAATTATGTTTTCTATTGTGAATATTTTATTATTTACTGATATATACTTGTGAAAATTACCACACATGAAAATAAGTAAAACCATTAAAAATGGAAATTAACCTAGCTGTATATAAATAAAGAATTATTATGCTTCACAAAGATTATGGAACTATTTGATATAATCTTATGAGTAAATATCGAATTATTTAATGAGTTTTGTGTAATAGTTGTGCAAATGTGGTAATAATGTGTGATGTAGGATCATAAAATTGATATGGAAATGGTTGGGGTAAGAATTAATGAATGGTAAATGGGATAATGATGTATAATTTGAATATGTAAATATTATTAATGAATTTTAGAATAGTTGGTATTTTAGGTGGTTAATTGGGAACTATAGAATTGATATGAGGCATTTATCTTAAATTAATTGAAATATAAACATATAAGTTATATGAAATGGAATGGATGGATAAATGGGAGTTAGTGAAAACTCAATAATTATGGAAATTTTTGAACTTGTAATTGAAAGTGGGTTTGTGTGTTTTATATGTGGTAATTGTGTTGATATGTGGAGATTGTAACAAGGAAATAGTTGTGATGTGAAATAGTGGTAATGTGGGGCTTCCTTGAATGAGAAGGATGGGTTGTTGTGTGTTTTTTTTAATTTTTTTAGTTTCTTAGTAGTAACGGAATGAATTGTTAATGATAAAACTAAAATTACTTGGGCAGGAATGGGTAAATTGAATCTTAAATTAAAATAGGAATTGTGGATAAAGTGGTTGTTGTTTAATATGAAATTAATGGGATAGAGAAATAAAATTGGTTTGTAATATGAAAATATGGACATTTTCTTAACTTAAAATGAAAGGTGGAATGTGGATTGTGTATTGTGACTTGTTTTTGTGGTGTTATATAATTAGAAGTGTAAGAAAAAGTGGAATAGTTTGTAAGGACTTGTGGAAATGTTGTGAGTTGGGATGGTTTTGGTTGTGTGAACTCATAGTTTGGGATTTTATGTAACTATTATATATTGCATTTTCATGATGATTTCTTTATGTATCCCAACCACATAAAGCACCATGTTCTGATACCCAAATGTTTAAGGGGGCGTTTTTCCAATATCTAAATGTTGAGGAAGGATGGATGGCTACCCCATTTTTTCTGCTCTCTCTCCCTAGTGAGTTTGATATACCTGATTTGTTATGATCAAAAGTTAAAGGTTTATTAGTGGTGATGTTTGATGAGACTATGAGGTGTATCTTGGTGGGGGTCGAGCATGGTAGGAAGAGGGAATGAGGTTGATTTCCTTCATGTTCATGATACCCTACCACTCTGTTTATGGATGTGGTTGAAATGTTATGTGATGATGCAAGTGTCTTTGGATGAGATGGGATGTGATGGACTAGATGTCTATGAATGTTATGTGATGTGATTTCCTAAGTGTCTTTCAAAAGGATTATAAGAAAGATATGAGAGCTCCAGGATGTATGATGTTTGGGTGTGAAAGTGGATGACCGGTGGAAAAGTGGTATGGGGTACCCTTTTTATCGACCTGGATTTTATTTTTGTTACTATAATTGGATGTTTTATTTAGTGACTGAGACTCGGTGAGGGATAGAACTAATTGTCATGAAAGGTTCTTATTGATTCTGTTGTTTGTTTTATATGGAATTAGTATACTATTATTACATTTTTCTAAGATTCCTTGGGTATGATCCCACTGATTATACATGTTATGCTCACTTTACATACATATTAACCATATTTATTTTTTATAGGAGGAATTTAGGGACTAAGTTGTACATTACTAACTTGGGAATTAGAGTTACTGTTGAGTTTTTTTCCTAGTATTTTCCTTGTTGTTTTACTTGTAGTATTTCATTGTATTAAAATTACATTACATTCATGATGAGATATTTTTTATTTTACCAGTTTCTATGTTATGGAGTTTTTTGGTGTTTGATATGCTATCTACCGATCCTACTTTTCTTTCTCTTGAGGTAAATTCCACTGATATGTGTGATTTTTTATACCCTTGGTTATAGTATCGAATTCAAGACCTATTGAAGGTAGGACTCAAGGGTCATTATATCACCTATGATTGAATGAGGTGGTTTTGGGAAGTTAAGGAATTTAATTAAATAAATTAGGAAATTTTATGTGTTTTTATCTAAATTCACCCAAACCATGGTTGCTAATGAGATATTTTTTGTAGAATTATTCGTATTATCTAAAAGGAAAGTGTAAAATTAGGATTAACTACCCTAAGCTTCTTGTTTTAAACCTTTTTGAAACTTTAATATGCGGTTTACTTTTTCTATTATAACATTATTATTTATGAATTAATTTTTTTCCATTATTAAAATGCATCATATAATAATGTATTTTTCTAATGTTTGAATTTTTTACTGAAGCATGATTTTTTTTGTGAATTCCTATTTAATTTCTAAAAATCTTATGAGGCATGTTAACTTGATTATATTTAATACTTCTATACTAAAATTACTATTTTAAAAAATGTTCCTAGGAGTATTATGGTTTCAATGTGATTTAATATTCCATGCATCAATTTCCATTCACAAGTTATCATTAGAATGTGTTGTGGAATTACTTTACAATTTTATTCTGGACATTAAAGTCTTGAAATTTATGAGAAATGTCAATAATGATTACTGATAATTCATTTAAAATTTGAAAACATTAACATGAATATATTTCTACTTTCTTTTTGGAATGATTTTAGTTATATAATATTAATCTAATAATATGTTTTAAGCATGTTTTGGGAATTTATTTCATGGATATATTTTTATTTTTATTTTAAAATTATTGGAAAATAATATGCATACTTTGTGGTAACCTAATGATACTTTAAACTATTTAAATTATTGAACATATTATTTTCATGATTGATAAAACATTTTTAGCGATGAGGTAAATTTACCTCACATGTTGAGTCATGATTAGTTTGTTATGGGAAGTATATATAAATTTGAAAATATTTGTGTAGTAACTATAAAAATTATAGTATGCAAATCTTGAGAATATGGCATGTCTAAAATGTCATATTAAGAATATTAAAGAATGGTATGTACTGATCATCTTGTATCGAAATATTGAAGTAAAAAATGTTACCGTTATTGCAGTGTGTAAACATGTTTTTATGTGAAATGAAATGTTTAAATAATTTTTTGTTTGAGAATGATAAGCATGGTACATAGTAATATAACATGTTTAGTTTTGATTTTTTGATTTGATATCATGTTTTATTTTGAGAATTCTGATAGAATATTGCATATATAATGGGCTATGTGAATAGAGCATAAGAACCTATCATGTAAATTTTTTCATTTGAATTTGGAAGTGTGTTTCCTTAGTTATAAGATGATCCTAGAATGTTTTGTTTAAATATGATGCATGAGATAACATATGTGCAATTTTTGTATTTAACTTGGTAGAATGTTAGAGATATTTAAATAAAATGCATGATGTTTCCCTGAAAATGACTTGTAAATGATGAGTGTAGTTTTTGGTTTCCTGATTTATTGATTCTTTCATCAAATTATTGACTTTACTTATTGAAAAACATGTTTATAGATTATAAAATGATGTTCTAAAGGCTATTTGAGAAGATGTTCCATAATGAAGTTTAATCCATAAAACCTTTATGTTTCTTAACGTAAACAAATGTGTGATATATGAGATGATATACCCTTACTATGATTTTTTTGTGTGATGGTTGTGTTGATATAATCACTAACCTCCCATAAAAGGCGGTTTGGAAAATCTTGAAATTGATGAATATGAGATTGCTTTCCACACCTAAATTATTATGGAGGAAGAAATTAGAGTTCATAATTATTATCTTGTTGGTTGGCATTGTTATGATTGATATTATATTGAAGATATGTGTTACATATTTAAGAATATTATGAGAAGTAAACCCTTTCCCACATCAAGGTGTGTTATATAACGACACATTTTGAAACCATGCAGGTGAGTGGGTTCCACCCAAAGAGGATAATATCACAGTATAATGGATGTTTTATTTTGATTTATATACTTGAAACAACTCTATATGTGTTGATATAAGTTATTGTGTTGGTTAAAATATGTTATGTGAATTTTTTGATGTAATATAATGAACCAATAGAAAATGAGTATAGGAACATTAAACCCTTTATTTTTTTTCATGAGTAAGATCTAGGTAGATAATGTTTTGTTAGAAAACATAGAAAAATTTACCACTGGATTAAGTGGATTTCTCCAACCACATGTCTTATTTTTGATTCATGTTACATGTTAAACTAGGCTCTCTAATTTTGGAGTTATGTGTTAATAACAACTTATGTAAATAACATGGTAGATCTACTCTAGTTAAATATAAGGAATTCGATGAAAGAGAGTAACCTTTCTATTTATGTAAGTTATTTTAGGAATCATATTAAATATTAATGGTTAGATATAATGATTTTAATGTTTTTAGTTACTTATATTTATCAAAGTGGTTTTATAAGAAATATGTTTGAATTTTTAATGAAAATAGTGGGTGGATAAATTAAATCATATGATGACTATTAAATTAAGTTAATTAATTTCGTTTTTCAGATTATTTATTTAAATAGCAATGAAATGTTTTTGAAAAATAAAAGTTTACTTTTAGTTTTTAATCTTTGGATGTTCCATTCATGCTATGTAATACAATTTTTTTAGAACCACCTTGAAAAAATAGTTTTTGCGGAATTTGTTTTTTCTGAAATAAACTACAATAATTATTTTTTAAAATTTCATTTATTTTGAAATAATTTTTGAATTTTTTTTGAAAGTTTTTTAACAAAGTGGATTTGATAAGTACCCTTTTATGGGAAATATTAAGAAGTGTTTTAATTAAAAATGATTTTTAGACCTTCCAAATTGTTTTAGTACAAGTGACTTAGTGGGAATATTTTATTTATTAATAGGTTTTTAACATAACATATTTTAAAAATAGAATTCCATGATATATGTCTAGTGAGTGAATAACAATTTTAAAAAGGATGATTAAGTTATTGAACTCCTTGATCAACATGATTTGATGAATTTTTGTAACCATAAAATATAATATTATCAATAAATTATTATAAAAACATACTATTCTACTTTGTTCATGTTAATCATGATGTATCTTAAATGTTGTAGATTAAGTTTATTAGGTTTATAAATGAAAATAAATCATGCATAAATTTTCATTTGATATAATACCTAATTAAATTTTTTGAAAATATAGAGATAAAGGTTTTTTCTCCCAAATGGATTTGCATTCCCTTTTTTTAATCAATTTAAAGTGTTTTTTAGAGGTATTCCTTCTGAAGTGATATTTTAATATTATATTTTTTGATTGGATATTCATGGATTATTGGTAATGTTTTAGAAATCTATGTGACATTATTCTTGTTTGAAAGGTGTCTCCCTCGATTGATTTTATTTAAAGTTTTTTTATTCCAAATATAGTGGGATCATTGAGAGTTATCTCATGGGATGATTAAATTATCTCCCCTTCTTTTTCTCTACCTACCGCTTTTGTTTTAAATTATTGAGGATAAGAATTGTTTTAGAGGTATCTAATGTAATGGTATTGAATATTCATGATAATTAATTCTCAATTCGAGGGTGTTTGGTGGTTCAGGTATAGTTTCATAAATTCCATTAGTTGTTTTAAAATGATTTTTTAATTTATAAAGTAGTTTTAAAATGGGTTTAAAAATTATAGAAGTAATTTCAAAGTATTAAATGTTTATTTGGAAATTAATTTAGATGTGTTTAAAATTATTCAATTTTTTTGAAAGTGTTTTAGAATTTTTAATTTAATAATAAATGTTTTATTATTTATTTTTAAATTAATTTAATTATAAATGTAATATTTTCAATGAAATATCCACCCTTATGCATGAAATGGAAGTTTCATAAGGGCAATGTTTACTTTTTAAAGGATATGTATAGGTAAGGTCCTTTTTCCTTGTTCTATATAAGGGTAAGATAAGATTTTGAATAACTACATAAGGTTAGTCTGAATGTTGTGTAAGGGTATCCTGGTTTAAAATAGGCTAAGTAAGGGTAAGGTGGTTGTTTTAAACTATGTTTAATTGTAAGTCATCATTTCTTACTATTGAGTAATGGTAAGTTCTGGTATTCTCAAGTCATGTAAGGGTAAGCTTGAGTTTAATAAGGGCCTTAAAATATTTCTAGGGAATACATACAGGTAATCCTCTAATCCTATGCACTGTGAAAAGGTATCACTAAAATCCTTAAGGTTATATAAGGTTACTCATGTGAGGGTGGAGTTTCATAATAGTCTTTTTAGTATCATGTAAGGGTACCTTATATTTTCAAATGTTCGCATAAGGATAGTAAGACACATAAGGTTAAAGACATGTTACCATTATGCTGCATGTATGCCTCACATAAGGGTTAAAAGCTGCTAAGGTTAAAACCCTGTTACCCTTACACATCATATATGAGTTGTGTGCGAGTATCAGTTTTTAGCTAGTTTTTTAAATTTTTTTAACCTTTAAAACCTATTTTCAACGATTTAAAAGCCTAAAATCATATTTTTTATTACTTTCAACTTTTATAAAATATACCTAATGTTTTAATGGTATTAAATTGATTGAAATTAATATTTCATCTTAATATGAATTCATTTGAAGTAAAATATGAAAGTTTGATGGAGTATCTTAGGATGGATATATTTAGAGGTTAAAAAAGAGTTTCTTTCTCTATTTTGAGATCATACTTATTTATATTGAGTTTTAAAAAAACCCAAAACCCACTCGTCAATTCAACGAGCTTCATAAGTTTGCAGTAATTCTTCCTTTGAAATTTCTAGGTGTAAAAAAATCCTTCTCTCTCTTATATCCCATGTGTGTAATGAAAGTCCAATTCCACTGTCACGACCGCCTCCCCATAAGGTGTACCCCTCTTAGGATGGAAATGTGAGAAGGGAGATGGTGACCCCCCGAGTCCCACCTCCAGTAGGCCCTGGGTTGGCGACTGGAACTGAGGGTATAGTAACCGCAAAAATGGGAGGCATTACCCTCTAAGAGAACACATGAAAAAGAGAGAGATAAAACATACACCAACCAAATCTAAACCAGAATGTAATATAAAATAAAATCCAAAGTACACATATGTAATTTCATGTAAGAACTACTATATCCAGAATATATATGTGTGAATAACCACAATCCTTTACAGCCCTCTATACACATATATGGGGAAAACTAAATGTTGTGCCTAACAGCAAAAGTAACTAACAAGAGAAGAGAGCGAGACCAAAGGGTGTAGTTAGCCATCCATCCTCCCAATAGAATGTCGGGGAATACACCCACATGGATCAGAATCCCCGGGGTGTTAGTTTCCCTAACTGATGGAGTGGAGTATCATATAGAAACACAAAAAGTATAGAATATACTATATCTCACAACCACACTATAGGCATAACCTAGTATTAGACTCAAGTGTAGCTAACGTCTCTCAGACTCCCGACTGCCACTGCTAAGATTGGGCATCCTATAAGCACACAACCATTTAAAGATATTTATTACATTACTTCATTCCCTTTTTATCAGTTTATCTTTATTTTAATTAATTATTTAAACATTAATTAACCATTTACAGTTCCACATTATATTTCATTAGAATCACACTCAAATTCCATCATTCCTTTAAATGTAACCTCAACACTGTGTCCTAGAAATCTCCAACCCCATGGGTTAACATCATTTATTCAATAATTTATTAACATCATTATTAATTTCCCATATTCCCAGACATTATAGAAAAAAAATTCAAAGCTACCAAACACAATGGGGATCAATATGGTGAATAGATGAACTACCTATAAAGTCTTTTCCACCTATAACAAGAGAATAGACCCATCCCACCTCAAGAATATAAACACATAAAGCATGTGGAATACCTTGTGCGTCTTATCCTATTTTTGGAAGGAGGAAAACAAAACCAGCTACCTTGAGAGGTGGGGAAATTAAAGAAGACAAACAACCAACAAAATTCAAAAAGAACAAAACATTCACATCCAACCCATTTCATCACCTCTGATGTCATCCCTGACACCCACATGCATAAACATATGCATCTCACCACTCTAGGCATCAACTAATGACACAACCAATGGAACTCCCTACCCCCACATATCACAACATCCACCCAGGCTCACACACAACACAATAATCAGGAAAAAACATCATATCAACTAGGCTCTTAGTTCTTTAACAAGGCATCCATCCTTCAAACATAATGAGCACTCATGGCTCCAAAGCACATGGCACTCAGCCTTACAGCAAGAGGGAAACTCAGAACCCTACCATGCATTTTATTTTATCAAACAACTTGCTCTTTAATCCATATGGGATTAACTGATTTATTATTTGTAGGTTACAACTACGGGAAACCTCTATCACAAATAATTAACCATGATTACTACATTAGTTTTATTAACAACAAATTACAAAAACAACAATTAGATTAATTTACATGCCTCATTATCTTTGAAAAATAATTACAATTAATCCTAGTTAACATTATTTACCAATTTTCTTCAATAATGATAGAGTAATTAAGGCAAGAATAAATATCACACTGTCTAGAAAAACAAGAGGCAATGAAATATGATCAATACCAATTTATTTATTTGGTTTAAATATTTATTACATTGATTCCATTGTGATACAGTGGGATGAATCATGATAAATCTTTGATTTCACATAAAAGAATATAGAAGAAAAAAATACCCCACCTCAAAAGGTTCTTGACATTATTTATATGAGAATGATCCAGACAACTAATCATGATCACCTCCCCCATGACAACTGCATCCACCTGAGGACTCCGCGACACGACCACACTAACCGAAACCTAAGAAAACTCCATTGTAAGAATGAATATCACATTACATAACATGAAAAGGATAAACATTATAATAAGTATTGAAGAAAACACAGGAACAAAGGTAGATCATACCTTATATTGATGACGGATCAACACTTACTGCTTGCACCAAAACAGGTGGTGCACATGCAGGAGGAAGAAAATTCAGGGGTAAATGATCCAAGGATTAAGGTTCGATCACACCAATCCTATGGGAAGAAGGAAAATTTTTAGCATCTCACACTAGGGAATAAGAAGGTAAAACAAGGGAGGAAGATATCTCATCCCTTTAGAATATTTAATGGAGCATTGTTTTAAGATATGCTGGATTTTTCATTAAAAGTGGATCACATTAAAACATGCAGTTTGACCATTTAAAGGAATCCCGAGCCTTAGGAAAATTAAGATAGGAGTTATGGGATTTGAATCGGCCTTAAATATCTTAAAAGAATACCATGAATGTGTTTTATGTCAAATAAAAAATCAAAGGGGAGAAACTGAAGGAATCTGGAAACACTGTACACCTACCGATGGCCAGAAACACTGTACAACTACCGATGCCGATAGTACAGACGACTCACTGATTCTAGGAGTACAAATGAATCATCGATGTAGATAGTACAAATTTATCACCAACGCTGGTAGTACAAATGACTCACCAACGCCGATAATAAAAATGACTCATCGAGGCCGATAGTACAAATGAATTGCCGACGTTGACATTACAAATGACTCACTAACGCTAACAGTACAAATGAATCACTGACACCGACAGTACAAATGACTCACCGATACTGATAGTACAAATTACTCCCCGATGCTGATAGAAAAATGACTCACTTATGTAACTGTTCACATCTGTCTCACTGATGACACTGTTCACATATATCTCACCGATGAAGCTATTCACATCTATCTCACTAATGAAACTTTTCACATCGGTCTCACCGATGAAACTTTTCACGTCTGTCTAACGGATGACACTATTCACATCTGTCTTACTGATGACACTATTCACGTCTGTCTCACCGTTGAAACTGTTCACATCTGCCTCACTGATGAATCTATTCATATCTATCTCACTGATGAAACTATTCATATTTGTCTCATCGATGGCACTATTCACATCTATCTCACTGATGGCACTGTTCACAAAACTAGAAACACTGTTCACAAAACTAGAAATTTAAAAAAATGTTGGGGATAATCACCTTGACCTCCTAGAACACCTTAGAAACCAGATTTTAGCAAAGGAATGGACCTGAGACGTCCGAGCCATTACATCAGATACCTCTAAAACATTCTCATACTCGAGAATTAAAAACCAACCTAAAAGGAAATAGAAAAGGGGTCTAAAGAACCACCCATCGAGATACCTATCAAAAGAGAGAAACCCACACAAGAAACAAAAGGAATCCATCTCATAAAAACAAAAGGTATCTAATCACAAATGAACATCATTACATGAAAAGAGTTAAACATCAAACAACTCAGGGTACTGAGTATGTATCTGCAACTCAAATTCCCATGTACTCTCCTCCACACCACTGTGTTGCCACAAGACACGAACCATGGGAATTGAATGCCCATGCAACCCCTTATCCTTATAGTCCTAGATCTCTATAGGCTGCTCCTTTAAGGTCACATCATCGTCAACATCGATCTCTCACCAATAAATGATGTGAGAGTCATCATGAAGATAAAAACTAAGTTATAACACATGAAAAACATTGTGTATCTGGATCATTGGTAGGGGAAGTGCTACTCAATACGCCATGGACCCAACACAAGACAACACCTTGAAATTCCCAACAAACCGGGGAGAAATATTACTCCTAGAACCAAACCTTCACTACCCATGATGGGGAGTCAGCTTCAAAAACATGCGATCCACAACATTAAACTCCAAAGATCTCCTCCTTTGATCTACATATGATTTCTAATGATCCTGCGCTGCCTTCATCCGCTAACGAATCATCTGAACAATCTCTGTCATATTCTGCACTAGTTCTAGTCTGAGAATTGCTAACACTCCAACCCTAGTCTAGCATAACGAAGAAAAACAAGGTCATCTATACAAGACTTAAAACAAAACCATATCTATGGTGGAGTGAAGACTATTGTTGTAAGCGAACTCCACCGAGGGTACGTACCTCATCCATGAACCTCCAAAATCCAGGACATAAGAGCACAACATGTCTTCAAGAGTTTGGATGGTCTACACTATCTAATTGTCCATCTGTAGATGAAAAGTATTGCTAAGGAATAGATGAGAACTAAAAGCATTCTAGAGACCTCTCCACACCCTAGAGGAAAAAAAGGATCTCAATCAGAAATGATCTTCGTCGGGACTTGATGGAGTCTCACCACCTCCTCTAGATTTTGCATTAATAAAACTTCCACTGAACTCGACTCCTTGATTGCTATGAAGTTGGATGATTTTGTTAAATGATCCACTACCACCCAAATAGAATCATGGACTCCTTAAGCTTGAGGTAAACCTGTAACAAATTCCATTCAGATGTCCGCCCACTTCCACTGAGGAATATCTAACAGCTAGAGAAATCCACCGGGGACACGGTGCTCGACCTTCACCTTTTGGAAGACCAAACATCAAGACACAAACTCCGCAACTACTTGCTTCAACCCAAGAGACCAAAACTGACTCCTCAAGGATCGGTACCTCTTTGTCATGCTAGTATGCACCACTAAAGGTGAACTATAAAACCCTTTGAGAACTATCTCACACATCACCAAAGGAACAAAAATCCTTCCCTGATACAAAACTCAATGTTTTTAATCCTTAGACCAACCATCAGGGGCCTTGCTACAGACAACTCTTTCTCTCTAGACCTCCACCTCTAGATCCCCCAACTAGGACTCTTCCACCTTCTACACCAAAGATGACTGCACGGTCATATGAAAAAGACAACCTCTACCCCAAACTTCTCCCATATCAATATGTAATGATGAAAGTTCTTCTATCACTCTCTAAAAATCACCAGATTCATGCAATGAATCACTAGGTGACTTCCTGCTCATTGCATATTCTAAAAATTCTCATTTACAAGTTTATATGATATTTCGAAGTTTTATTCCTATAAGAACTCCATCCACCAATGATACCACAAGTTCAAGTCACGTTGGGATAAAACATACCTTAGGCTCTTATGATCAGTGAAAACCACAAAACGCTCGCCAATGAGGTAATGCCTCTATAAATTCATAGAAAACACCACGACCTCCAACTAAAGATCATGGGTGTCATAGTTACGTTTATGGGTATGAAATTGATGAGAACCATAAGAAACAACTGATCTATGCTACATCAGAACACAACCTAACCCCAGATGAGAAGCATCGCAAAAAGCATCAAACTGAACTCCATCTGCTGGAAGACAAAGAACTTGAGAACTTACCAACTTCTCCTTAGAATAATAAAAAGATGTCTTACACTGATTATTCAACATTAATGCCTAATCTTTCTTGGTAAATTCTCTTAGAGGAGTTTCAACCCAAGAAAAATCAGCTACGAACCTCTCGTGGTAGCCTACGAGACCAAGGAAACTTCGCACCTCTACCATTATATTGGGGGATTATCAAGACACAACCTATTCTATATTCGATGAATCCACAACTACTCCCTACTGGGATACCACATTCCCCAAGAAAAAAACTTCTCAAGCCCATAACTCACACTTAGAAAACTTCCCAAATAGATAATGTTGACAAAGAACTCCCAAAATGGTGTGTAGATCCTCTGCATGATCCTCCTCAGATGTAGAGTACACAAGGATGTCTTTGATGAAAACCACCATGAACTTATATAGTAACTCATGGAACACAATAGTCATCAATCCCATGAACACAGTTGGATCATTTTTCACACCAAATGGAATTACAATGAACTCGTAATGCCCATGACGACAACAAAAAGTAGTCTTCAGGATATCTTCATCCTTCACACACATCTGATGATATCCTAACCACAATTTGATCTTTCAGAACAAAATTTCACCCATGAGTTAATATAATAAATAATCAATCAATAGAAGAGGATAGTGGTTATTCACTGTCACTTTTTTTAAGCTATGATAATAGATACACAACTGCAAACTACTATCAGCCTTCTTCACGAAAAAAACTGGTGCACCCCATGGTGAAACACTTGGATAAACAAAACCACATTTTAACAGAACATAGAGCTATATACACATCTCCTGTAACTCGTATGGGGCCATATTATATGGATACATAGAGATATGAGATGCTCTTAGATATAGATCAATCCAAAACTTGATCTCCCATCGATGGGGTATTGCTACAAACTCTTCTGGAAAGACATCAGGGTACTCTTCTACGACCCTTGGAAATGCCAACTGCTAAACCTCTGAAGAACTTACCACCAGTTCATCCATTAAGGATGGTAAGGAAGAAACAAACCTCTAACCCATCTGAGGGTCTCAATTTCCAACAAACACAACTGGCTCTCCATCAACATCGAAGAACACCACCTGATTCCTGAAGAAATCCATGATATCCTGCATAGAATACAACCAATACATGATGAGGATGACATCATATGGTTGTATCCTTAAAAATAGAAAATATCCCCAAGAGTGGTGCTACCCCATCATCATCTCATAGTCTTTACATACTTCAAACAAGTCATCTCAATATTTAAATGGTGTAGTCAACGCCAAGGGAACTGGAAGCCTCTTTACCTCAAGTCCCAAAGCATGTACAAGGGTAGGTGATATAAAGGAGTGAATCACTCCTAAATAAAACAAGGAATAAAACCAAGTAGAAAACAAGCAAAGGGTACCTCAAACGATGTCTGTATCACCAAAGGATGGCAACGATAGAGCATGAAGCTGACCATGACCTGCTCCATAGCCTCTATGACCCTGATGATGATGACCACCACCACAGTCACGCTCTTCTCTATGAGTACATGGAGTGTCATAGAGATGTATTCTGCCTTCCTCATCTGATCTCTACTGATCCAAAGACGGTGCAACCTACTTCTGCTGCCTCAGCTGGAACTGCCTCAACGGAGGAACCTAGAGTGGAACACCTGGTGCACCATGACCACTCTAAAAGGTAGGGCACTCTCACTTCTGATGACCTCAGCCTCCACAATAAAAACAAGAACCTGATTCATTGGAATATGACTAAGAGCCATTTCCCCCATAGAAACAAGATGCTGAGGACTAAGACCTACCCCCAACCGAACAAAAACTCTTCTACCCTGAAACTGGGAACCCCAGACCACAACTCTGCTTCATGAGAAATCATGACAACTCCCCTCTCATGATAATCCGATTCTGGAAAATTTCCTCTCGATGACCTCTTCCCTCACCAGAACCTCAAGACATGTCTTCAACATAAACGGGGTGACCTGGAACTGGATCAATGGACACAAAGCCTCCTTGAAATGCCTCACCCTAGCCTCTTCATCTGGAAAAAGGTCTGAAGCATATCGTAAAAATTTCCTAAAAAGGATTCCAAAATATCACACATTGGAGCTCCCCTATTGAAGGGTAAGTAGCTCCTAATGAATAGACACCTTTACGGTCGAATAAAGAAACTCTACTATGAACTTGTCTCAGAACTCCTCCCATGAGATTGTTGAATCCTCATGATCCCTAAGGAACAAGAACCACCACTACCTTGCTACCCCACAAAACATCGTTATAACCAAAGACACCCAGTGCTTTTTTCGAGCAGGGATCAAACTGAAGGATATCTCAACCTCCTCTAACTAGTCTTCTATGACTACATCCAAAACAGATCCCTCATACTTATATAGACTCTGGAATTGAAACTCTCAGAGTGTCCTCCTCTAAGTTTCATCATCGTCAACCTCTACCATGTGGCGATCTGCTAGCGTAGCCTACTAGACATATTCTACACAAACCTGATGAGGATGTCGACCTGGATCCATACCTACAAAATAAAAAATAGTTAGAGCTCCTAAACCTGGAATATGTAATACTCGATATTAATTAATTAATTTATTTCTTTTATTCATTTTTGGTTAACCTGTCCCAAGGTCTACCCATTCAAACACATTTACAAAGAAGAATGATGCATTATCTTCTCCTAGTTATCTAACCTGCAACCAGTATCACCTTGTTTAGTAGACACTATAAACTAAAAGGTCTATGAATTAGATCATAGGGGGCCCTAGACACCCATATCTCAGTAGATCTATAGTGTTTACATTAGTTTCTAAACTTAACTGTCACCGTTGCCCTACCAACCCATGCAACCTCACCTATGCCTAACACCAAACTCCATCCTATCCATCAACCTATCTTCTGAAACCACTTTTTCATGACCCCATCCCCATAATGTGTACCCCTCCTCGGCTGAAAATGTGAGAAGAGATATTTTGACTCCCGAGTCCCACCTCTAGTAGGCCCTGGGTTGGAGACTAGAATCGAGTGTATAATAACCACCCAAATGGGAGGCATTACCATCTAAGAGAACACATGAAAAAGAGAGAGATAAGACAAACACCAACCAAATCTAAATCTGACTACAATATAGAAGAAATACCAAGTACACATATGTAATGTATTGAAAGAAATACTACAAATAAAAGGGAAAACTGAAAGTACCAGAAGAAAGTAAAAACAACAGCAACCCCGAAGCCCGAACAGCTCTTATAACCCCAAGCTAGTAGTAACCAGCCTGATCTTTGACTTTCTCCAAGTGACCTGAAAAATAGATTATACATACATAGGGTGAGTATAATAGCATAATAAGTAGGATCCTCCCTATATCCTCCCATACAAAAGTAAAGAAAGTATGCTAAAGCACAATGAATAACAAGTGAAACTAACTCGTCACCTAAATAGGTATACTATATTCCCAAATTCACCATGGCTACTATCACCATGTATTACATACAGAAATATATAATATAATAAATAATATAAAGGGTATGCCACTACCACTTCCCCACTAGTTTTCCACTTTTCCCTAACAATGCACGTCCTATGCATCTCTCTCCAAAAAGGCTTTCCTGCAGACACCTGGGCATCACACCACAACATGCACCTCATGCAACAAAAATATTACATCCACATAACCAAAGTAAACATGTAGTTTATAGAAGCCACCATAGCTCGCATAATGTGTATCATATGTAGTGTATGAATCTCAAGCTATTATAACCCATACACCGAGTAAGGATCCTCAAGCCATCACAGCCTATACATGTTACACCTATAGTATTCCATAGGAAACTATATCCAGAATATATGTGTGTGAATAAACACAAGCCATTATATCCCTCTACGCACACATATGGAGAAAAATAACTGTTGTTCCTACCAGCACAAGTAACTACCAATAGAAGAGAGCAGGGCCAAAGGGGGTAGTCATCCATCCATCCTCCCATCAGAATGTTGGGGAAAACACCCATAGGGCTCAGAATCCCTAGGGTGTAAGTTTCCCTAACTGACATGGTGGAGTAGCATATAGAAACACAAAAAAGTATATAATATACTATAGGTCCAAACCACACTATATGAAGAACCTAGTCATAGACTCAACTACAACTAACATCTCTCAGACTCCCAGCTACCACTGCTAAGACTAGGTATACTATAAGCACACAACCATTTAAAGATCTTTATTACATTACTTCATTACCTTTTTATCAATTTCACTTTATGTTAATTAATTCTTTAAACATTAATTAACCATTAACAAATTGACATTATATTTAATTAGCACCACACTCAATGTCCACCGTTCCTTTAAATTGAAACCTCAGAATTGCATCCTAGAAAGCTCCAACCCCATCAGATAAAATCATTTATTCAATCATTTATTAACAATATTATTAGTTTCCAAAATTCCCAGTCACACTAGAAAAAAATTATAATATTCCAAACATAAGGGGGTTTAACACGGTGAGTAGATGAACTACCTGTCAAGTCTTTTCCACCTATAGCAGTAGTGTTGACCCATCCTCCCTCGAGAAGATAAACACAAAAATCACATGGTATACCCCATGAATAATCTCCTCTTTTTGGAAGAAGGGTAGAAAAACCAGATTCCCCGAGCAGTAGGGAAAGTAAAGAAAATAAACTACCAAAAAGATTCAGCAAGCATCCAACAATCACATCCAACCCATTTCATCATCTCTGGTGTCCTCCCTGACACCCACATGCATGAACCAATGAATCTCACCACTATAGGTGTCAACTGATTCCACAACCAATGGGCCTCCCTTCCCCCACATATCACAACATCCACCCAGGATCACATCACAACAAAATAAGTAGGAAAAAAACATCATATCAACTGGGATCTTGGCCCTTAAACAAGGCATCCACCCGTCAAACATAATGAGCACTCATTTCTCCAAGTCACAAGGCACTCAGACTTACAAGCAAGAGGATAAATTAGAACCCTAATAGGTATTATATTTTATCAAACATCTGATTATTTAATCCATCTGGAATTAACCAATTTTTATTTGTAGGTTCCAACTACGGGCACCCTTAATAGTAATCTATCACAAATAATTAAACATGCTTACTGCATCAGTTTGATTAACATCAAATTACAAAAATAACCAGATTCATTTACATGCCTCTTTATCTTTGAAAAATAATTAAAATTAATCCAATTTTACGTTCTTTACCAATTTCCATTAAGAATAAAAAGATAAACAAGGCAAGCATAGATATCACACTATCTAGAAAAACAAGAGGCAATTACATATGATCGATACCAATTTATTTATTTGGTTTAAATATTTATTACATTGATTCCATTGTGGTCCATTGGGATGAATCATGCAAACTCTAAAATTTCATATAAAAGAATATAGAAGAAAAAAATACCCTATGTAAAAACGTTCTTGACATTATTTAGATGAGAATGATCCACACAACTGATCATGATCACCTCCCCAACGAAAATTGCATCCACCTGAGGACACTGCTACACGACCACACCAACTGACACCTAAGAAAACTTCATTAGAACCATGGAGATCACATTACATAACATTTAAAGGAGAAACGGGAGAATATGGATTGAAGAAAACACAAGAATATAGGTAGATTATACCTTCTACAATGATGGATCGACACTTGCTATTTTCACCAAAATAGGGGGTGAACATGTAGCAGGAAGAAACTTCAAGGGGAAATGATCCAAGGATTAAGGTTTGATTGCACCACTACTATGGGAATAAGAAAAGGTTCAAGAATCTTTCACCAAGGAATAAGAAGGTAGAATAAGGGAGGAAGATATCCCATCCCTTTAGAAGATTTAACGGAGCAACGGTTTAAGATAACTGGATTTTACATTAAAATATGATCACATTAAACCAAATAGTTTGACCAAGTAAAGGCATCCCAATCCTTAGGAAAATTAAGATATGAGTTATGGTCTTTGAATTTGCCTTAAATACCGAAAATATGGCATTGAATGCATTTTACATCAAAGAAAACGTCAAAGGGGCAAAATTGTAGGAAGCTAGAAAAACTGTACACCTACCAATGGATAGAAACACTATACACCTACCGATGCTGATAGTAAAATTGACTCACCAATGATGACAGTACAAATGAATCACCAACACTGATAGTATAAATGAATCACAGACACTGACAGTACAAATGAATCACTGATTCCAAAAGTAAAAATGACTCCCCAATGCCGACAGTACAAATAAATTACCAATGCCGACAATACAAATGACTCATTGATGTTGATAGTAAAAATTAATCACTGACACCGATAGTAAAAACGACTCACCAACGTTGACAGTAAAAATGAATCACTGATTCCAATAGTACAAATGACTCACCAATGACACTGTTCACATCTGTCTCACGAATGACACTATTCCCATCGGTCTCACTAATGACACTGTTCGCATCTGTCTCATTGATGAAATTGTTCACATCTATCTCACCGATGACACTGTTCACATATGTCTCATCAATGACACTATTAAAATATGTCTCATTGATGACACTGTTCACATCTTTCTCACTGATGAAACTATTCACATCTATCTCACCGATGAAACTATTCACATATGTCTCACTGATGACACTGTTCACATCTGTCTCACTGATGACATTGTTCACAAAACCAGAAACACTATTCATAGAACTAGAAATTTGAAAAAGTGTTGAGGATAAGTCACCTTGACCTCCCAGAACACCTCAGACACCAGATTTCAGCAAAGTAATGGACCAAAGAGGTCCGGTCCATTACAACCACCATAAGGTAGGAGATCCGAGTCCTCTATTTAATTTATATTCATGTATTATATTATAATTATTTTTATTCTTTATGGGTGGATGGTAAGAGTTGGATTAATGAAGATAATTAATTGGATGTAAGAAATTGTTGGGTAGGGGAGTTATCATATGTGATTTACTTATTTCACAATTTTTATTCTTTTAGATTATGTGTCGGATGTTATTTATTATGAATTGTGTTTCCTACTATGAACATGTTTTTGTTTGCTAATATATACTTTTGAAAATCACCTCACAAGAAACTAATTATAAACCTTGAAAATAGTAATTGAACTGACTATGTGTAAATAACAAATAGTCATGCTGCTCCTTTCTTTTAAAATTGTTTGATGTAATAAAATGTATAAAATAAGGAATTATTTGTTGAGTTTGGTGTAATGGTTTTTCTAATGTGGTAGTAATGTGTGATGCGGGATCATGAAATTGATATGGAAATGGTTATCGATAGAAATAATTAATAGTAAATGGGATAATTATGTTTAATTTGAATATGTAAATATGATTAATGAATGTGAAAATGGTTTGTATTTGGTGTAGTTAAGTGGGAACTATATAATTTAAGTGTGGTATTTGGATTACATAAATATAAAGATAAATGAATGAGTTTTAAAAAATGGAATGGTTGGGTAAATAAGAGTTAGTTAAAACTAAATAATTATATAAATAATGGAACTTTTAATTTAAAGTGGGTTTGTACAGATTATATGTGGAAATTGTATTGATATTTGGTGGTTGTGATGAGGAAGTGGTTGTGATGTGAAATTGTGGAAATGTGGGGCTTTTTTTCATGAGGAGGATGGGTTGTTTTGTATTGTGTTTATGTTGTGATAGGTACCTAGTAGTAATGGAATGAATTGTTAATGATTAAACTAAAACTAATTGGGTTGGAATGGGTAAAATAACTCTTGAATTAAAATGGTAATTTGGGTTCAAGTAGTTATTTAAAATGAAATGAATGGGATGGATAACTGAAATTGGTTAGAAATATGAAAATTTGGAAATTTTATTAACTTGAAAATAAAGGTGGAATGAGCCTTTGGGATTATGAATTTCTTATGTGGTGTTACACATTTAGAATTGGTAGTGAAAGTAGAAGTGGTTCTAAGGACTGTGGAAATGTTGTGAGTTTTGATGGTTTTGGTTGTGTGAACCCATAGGTTGGGCCTATGTGTAACTATTATACTTTTACTTTTATTTTGGATTTATATACATACCCCACCAATGTTGAGAACCATGTATCGATACCCAATTTTTTTTGAGGGTTTTTACCATCATTTAGATGGTGAGGATGGATGAATAACTACCCCATATTCCTCTCTCTATCTTCCAGGAAAGTTTGATATGAAGGACTATGTTTTCTAGAATTCAAAAGTGAAATAGTAGTTATGTTTGGTGAGATGATGAGGTGAACCACTAAGGGGGGGGGGGGGTTCGTGCATAATAGGAGGAGGGAATGAGGTTTATTTACTTCATGTTCATGATACCCAACCACTATTGTAACAAGAATTGTTGAGATGTGATGTGATAGAATAGGTGTCTTCAAATTAGATGGGATGTGATGGTTATGGATGATATGTGATGTGATGTACAAGGTGTCTTTAAAGAGGATTATATGAAAGATATGGGAGATCCAGGATTTACGATGTTGTGGTGTGATATAGGTACACCAGTGGGAAATTGGTGTGGGGTACCCTTTTTATCCATATGATTTTTATTTTGTTACTATACTTGGATGTGTTATTTAGTCAGTGAGACAAGGTTAGGTTGGAAACTAGTTGACCTAATATGTGCTTGTTGATTCTATTTTTTTTATGTGGGGAATTATTATTCTATTCTCAAATTTTCATGAGATTAATTGGGTATGATCCTACTAATCATACATGTTTTTATCACCCAACATATATAAAATGTATATTAGGTTTCCAGGAGGGATTTAGGTACTAAGATAGACATTAATATCTTTGGTGTTGAAGCATCTATTGAGTTTTTTTCCATATGATTATCCTTGATTTTTTACATGGAGACTCTATTTTTATTTTTATGGCATTACATGCGTGATGAAATATTTTGGATTTTATCATTTCTTATGTTATGGATTTTTTAGTGGTTGATATCCTATATCCTGATTCTAATTTTTTTTTCTATTTATGGTTATTCATTACATATGTGTTATATTATTTATGCCCTTGGTTCTAACCCCAACCTAAGGCCTATTAGAGGCTGGAATCAGGTGTCATTATCTATATTTATCCTTTACTAACCCATGAGGGGTACCTTTAGAGGGAGTGGGTCATGAAAAAGTGGTATCAAAGTTTTATGTTGAGATACTGGGTGGAGTTTAGAGTTAGGAACTATGAGGATTTCATGATTTAATAAAGAAGCAGTTAAAGTTGGCCTTGGTGCATGACATAGGATAAGGAGACAAGCTAGGACACTAAATCTTATATCCCCCCATGATTTAATGTAAGTACACTGATCCTACTAAATGTCCAAGTGAGGTGGTTCTTCTTGTAGGGTAGAGAACTAGGAGAGTTACATGCATCATTATTGGTTATGATTGTGACTGAATGAGGTGGTTTTAGGAAGTTAAGGAATTTAATTAATTAAATAAAGAAATTTTATTTGTGTTTATATGATTTTAATCATTATGTGGTTGTTAAAAAACTGTTATTTTTTTATTAATTAGTAGTATATCCTAAAATAAAGAGTAAAATGGTGATTAAATATCCTGGTATTTATGTTTAAAACATTTTTGTATTTTTAATGCATTGTTTCATTTCCTATTATAACATGATTCATTATGAATTAAATTTGATTCCATTTTGAAAATACATCATAGGATAACCTATTTTCCTAATGTTTTTTTACAGAATCATACTTAATGTATTTTGTTGTTAATAAATATTGAATTTTGAAAACTCTTATAAAGAATATTTCATTGGGAAGCTTCCATACTTCCATAATAAAAGGATTATTTTAAAAAATATTCTTAATATTATCCTCATTTCTATGTGAGTTAATATACCATGCAACACTTTTAATTTTTAATTTATCATTAGCATGTGTTGTGGACTTATTGTAAAATGTGGTTTTGTACATTTAAATTATTTTTAAAAAACATTACCATCATGATTATTGATAATTCTGTTAAAATTTGAAAACATTGACATGAATATATTGATCCTTTATTTTTTGAATGATTTCAGTTCAATAGCATTAATCTATTAATATGTTGTAAGCATGTTTTGGTAATTTAATGTAAGGACAGATTTTGATTGTTTATTTAAAATTTATAGAAAATGATAAGAAATATTTATAGTAACCTATTGAGACATAAAAATATTTACATGATTAAACTTATTAATTTCAATGATGATATAATATTTTTAGTGATGATATAACTTTACCTCACATATTTAATCATGAGTATTTTGTTATGGGAAGTACATTTAATGTTTAAAAAATTTATACAATAACTTTGAAAATTCTAGTATGAAAATCTTGAGCGTGTTGAATGTCTAATATGTTATATTATGAATATTAAATCATGTTATGTAATGATCATGTTGTATTTAAATATGGAAGTAAAATCATGTTACCATTATTGTATTTTACAAGCATGTTTTCCTGAGTAATAAATTTTTTAAATAATGTTTTGTTTAATCATGATAAGCATGAAACATATTAATACAACATTTGTACTTTTTTTTTGTGATATGAGAGAATTTTTTATTTTGAGAATTCTAAAAGCATGTTGTGTATATATGAGGTATGTGAATTGATCAGAAGAAAATATCATTTAAAAATTTTCATAAAAATTTGGAAGTGTTTTTCCTAAAAAATAATATGATCCTAGAATGTTTTTATTGATCACGATTCATGAGATAACACATGTATAGTTTATGTATTTAAATTTTCCTCATAGTAGAGTTTTTGAAAAGCAATGCATGATGTTTCTTGGAAATGACTTGGAAACATTGTGTATTGTTTTTGGTTTCATTTCTTATTGATTTATTCATCGAAGTGTTGATATGACAATCTAAAAAACATGTTTCTAGATTAAAAAAATGAAATTCTAAAGGCCATTTGAGAAGATGTTTTATAATGAAGTTTAATCCATAAACCCTTTATGTTTAATTTCTTGGAAAACTGTGTGATCGGTGAGATAATATATCCTTTATGAGATTGTGTGTTGTTTTGTGGTTGCATTAATGGAATAAACCACCTCCTATAAAGGTCCAGTCACTTAAATCAAGTGATTGAAAAGGTTTATTGGAAAATATTAAAATTGATAAAGATGATCATTCTTTCCACACCAGAACTATTATGGAGTAAGTGATGAAATTTCTTTACTATTATATTGATGGTTGGGTTTTTTGTGATTTATATTATATTAGAGTCATGTGTTATGTATTAAATCATATGAATAGAGGGAAACCCTTTTCTCCATTAAGACACGTTATATCATGACACATTTTAAAACCATACAGGTGAGTCAGTGCCACCCATAGTAGACAATGTCATGGTGTAGTGGATAGGTTCCTTTTATTTGTATTCTTGAAACAATTATTTATATGTTGATATAAGATATTTTTTTAATTAAGAAATTTCATTTGAAACTTTTATAAGTAATGGAAGGCACTTATAGAAAATGGAAAATGGAATGTTGATTTTTTTTTGTTTTTGCATGAGTGTGCTCCTTGTAAATAATGTTTTTCTAGAAAACTCAGAAAACATTATTGATAGATAATGTTTATTTATATAAAATCTTTTTTTTTGTTTTTTATGCTTATCATATGTTAATTTTTTTTCTTCTAATGTTGATTTTATGTATTGATACTAACTTAAGTAATATCATGGTAGATCTATGTTAGTTTATCCTAAGGAATTTAATGAATGTGAGTAACCTTTTTCGTTTATATAATTTTATTAGTAATCTTGTTAAATAAAAATAGTTAGATATCATGATTTTAGTGTTTTATGTTACTTATAATCATTAAAGTGTAATGATATGAAACATGTTTTAATTTTTAATGACAATGGTGGGTGGATAAATTAAATCATGTGTTACTTAGTGAATTAAATTAGTAAATATTTTGGTTAACTTAGTTATTTAATATGTAATTAAATGTTCTTGGATAATAAAATTTTACTTTGAGTATTTCATACTTGTAAGTTCCATTTATATTCTGTAATAATATTTTATTAGTCCCACTTAGAAAAAAATCATTTTTTGGAAACTAGTTTTATGAAATCAAACACAATGATTATTTTATAATACATGAATTTATTTAAAAATAAGTTTTAAAAAATGCATTGAAAGTGTTTTAAAAAATAGGATCTGACGAATACCTTGTTATGGGAAGGATTAATAAGGGTTTTTATTTAAAATGATTTTCCAAACAATGAGATTTCCTTTAATATAACTGACTTAGTTGTAATGTTTTTTTGTCATAATTATCATTAACTTCACAATTTTTAAAAATATACTGTTGTGATACATGTCTCGAAAGCGGAGGATCATTTAAAAAGAATGATTATGTTATCTAAATCCTTGATCAGTAGGACTTAATGAAGCATTTTAAGTTTTGTATCTAGTATTATCAATAAATTATTATGAAATCATGCTAGTCTACTTTGTTCATGTTAATAATGATATATCCTAAATGTTATGGATTCTATTTACTAGCTTGATAAATAAAAATAAATAATGTATAGATTTTAATTAGATGGAATACCTAATAGTTTTTTTGAAAATCTATATATAAAGGTATTTTCTCCCAAATAGAGTTTTGTTCCCTTTTCTAATCAATTTGAAGAGTTGTTTTTTAAAGTGTTCCTTATAAAGTGTTTTTTTAATATTATGTATATTTGATTGGATATGTATAGATTTATAGTTTTTTTGGAAATATATGTGGCCTTATTATGGTTTGAGAGGTGTCTATATTGAGTGATTATCTCTAGATTTGTTTTTGTGTTCAAAATATATCAGTATCCTTGAGAGGTATCTCACATGGTGGTAAAATTATCTCCCCTTCCTTTTCTCCCACTATTTTTTATAAATTATTGAGAATGAGAATTGTTTTTAAGGTATCTAATATAATGTTTTAGAATATTCTGGAGCCTTGTTTTTCTATTCTTGGGTGTTTGATGGTTTGGGAGTGGTTTTATAAATTCTATAAGTTTTTTGAAAATGATTTTGTAATTTATGAAGTAGTTTGAAAAATGTTTTTCAATTTATGGACGTAATTTCAAAGTATTAAAAGTTTATTTGGAAATTAACTTGGAAGTTTTTTAAATTATTCCAAAGTTTTTGGAAGTTTTTTGGAAATTTTAAAGTAATAATAAATAATTTTCTTAATTATTTTTAAATTAGTTTAATTAAAAATGTAATATTTTAAATGAAATATTTACACTTACACATTAAATTGAAGTTTTATAAGGGTAATGATGTTTTTTTAAATGATTTATATAGGAAAGATCCTTTTTCTTTATGACATATAAGGGTAATATGTGATTTCCAATACCCGTGTAAGGTTAGTCTGAATTCTTCATAAGGGTATCCAGATTTTAAATTGGATACATAAGGGTAAGGTGATGGTTTTAAATTATCTGTAAAGGTAAGTCCTACTTTTGAAATTTTATGTGAAGGTAAGTTGTGGGTTTCTTAAGTCATATAAGGGTAATATGAAGTTGTGTAAGGGTCAGCTATTATTTCTACGGTTTTCATAAAAGTAATCCACTGATAATATGCATTGTGTAAAGGTAGAACTAAAATCATTATGGCTATGTAAGGGTAATTATGTGAGGGTGGAGCTTAGTAAGGGTCATCCGAGTCTCACATAAGGGTAACTTGGATTTTTCAAATATCATGTAAGGGTAGTAACCCACATAAGGGTAAATATGTGTTATCCTTATACAACAAGTATGTCTCAAATAAGGGTAGAAATCCATGTAAGGGTATAATACTATTACCCTTACACATCAAATTTGAATTGCGTATGGGTACCAATTTTAAGAAAGGTTTTCAAAAATTTATTCTTCTTAAACCCATAAAATGAATTTTTAATAATTTAAAATCCTAAAATCATGTTTTTGATTGATTTAGATTCATTTAATTTATATCTAACATTTTAGAATGTTTAAAATGGATCAAAATTAATATTTCATTTTATTACGAATTAATGTGAAATAATATATGAATGCTTGATGGAGTATCCGATGAGGGATATATAAGGAAGTTAAAAATAAATTTATTTCTCATGTTTGAGTTCCTTCTTGTTTCTATCAAGTTTTTGGAGACCCCAAAATCCTCTCTTAAATTCAATGTAATTTAATAGTTTGTGGAAATTATTCCTTTTCAATTTATAGGTGTGGAAAAATAATTTTATCTATTCGATCCCTTACCTGTAGTGGAAGTCCAGTACCACCACTAGGTAGGGGATCTAAGTTTTCTCTTAATTTTTTGTGCATGTGTGATATTATAATGATTTTGATTCCTTTTGAGTGGATGGTTATATTTTTCTTAATTAATAGAATTAATAGGATGTAATGAAATTTACGGGGAAGGGGAGTTATTGCATGTGGTTTACTTATTTATTAATTTTCAACTTCTAGATTATGTGTTATATGTTGTTGATTATGAATAATTTTTTATACTGTGAATATATTATTGTTTTCTGATATATACCTATGAAAATTACCTTAAATGAAAACAAGTAAAACCATCAAAAATGGAAATTGAACTGAATGTGTGTAAATAAAGAATTATTTCCTTGCCCCTTACTTGTGAATTTATTTGATGTAATTCTATGTGTAAATAAAAATAATTTTTTGAGTTTGATGTAAGGTTTGTTTTCCCATGGTAGAAATTTGTGACACAGGATCATGAAATTGATATGGAAATGGTAGGGTATGAAAATAATGAAAGGAAAATGTGATAATATAATTTAATTGGAATATGCGATGATGATTAATGAATGTGAAAATACTTGGTACTTGATGTGGTTAATTGGGAACTATGGAAGTAATGTGTAGTATTTAGATTATATGAATTAAAATATAAATGGATGAGTTGCATGAAATGGAATGGTTGGTTAAATGGGAGTTACTGAAAACTTAATTATTCTAGAAATGGTGGAACTGGTAATAGAAAGTGTATTTTTGTGGATTATATAAACAAATTGTGTTGATATATAGAAGTTGTGATGAGGAAGTGGTTTTAATGTGAAATGGTGGAAATGTGGAGCTTGTCAGTGTAATGAGGATGTGTTTTTGTTTGTTGAGTTTGTGTTATGCTAGTTACCTGATAGTAATAGAATTAATTATTAATGATGAAACTGAAATGACTTGGGTTAGAATGGGTAAATTAAATCTTGAATTAAAATGGTAATTGTCGTTAAAATGGTTATTGTTTAATAGGAAATAAATGGGAAGGAAAAATGAAATTGGTTGATAATGGTAAAATATGGAAATTTTATTAATTTAAAAAGGATGGAGGAATGTGTCTAGTGGATTGTGACCTTTTTATGTGCTGTTATTCATTTATAGGTGGCATCAAAGGTGGTGATGTTTTTAAGGAATTGTGGAAATGTTTCGAGTTAGGATGGTTTTAGTTATGTGAACCCATAGTTTGGGATTTTGTGTCACTATTACATATAGTGTTTTCATTATGATTTATATACGCACTAGAACCATATTGATCACCATGTTCTGACATCTGAATGTTTTAGGAGTGTTTTTCCCAATATCTAGATAGTGTGGATGTATGGATGGATACCCCCTCTTCCCCACTCTCTCTTCTAGAAAATCTTGATATGAATGGTTTGTGATGGATATAATTCAAAAGTTCATTAGTGGTGATGTTTGATGAGATAATGAGGTGGATTATGGTTGGGATTGCACATGGTTAGAGGAGGGAATGTGGTTGATGTACTTAATTTTCATAATACCCTACCACTCTAGTTATAGTTATGGTAGAGATGTGATGTGACAACCCAATTGTCTTTGAGTGAGGTGTGATGTGATGGCCCATGTGTCTTTGAGAGAGATATAATGTGATGGACCAGATGTCTTTGGAAAATATGTGATGTGATAGATCATGTGTCTCTAGATAAGTTTATATGGAAAATATGAGAGTTACAAGACATACAATGTTGGGATATGAGATTGGAACACCAGTGGGAAAGTGGTTTGTGGTATCCTTTTTTCAGATATGCTTCTTATTATGTTACTATACTTGGATGTGTTATTTGGGGAGTGATCCTTGGTGAGGATAAAAAATATTTGACCTAACAGGTGCTTGTTGATTCTACTATTTGTTCACTTGGGAATTATTATAATCATCTTAAATTATCATGAGATTCCTTGGGTATAATTATACTGAGTATATGTGTTATTATTACCCTATGTATATATAAATTGTTTTTTAGATGTCTAGGAGGACTTTAGAGAGTAAGATGAACATTACTAGCTTGGGTGTTAGAGCTATTGTTGAGTTGATATCTTGGGACTATTATCAATGTTTAACTTTTAGAGTTTAATTATATTCTTATGACCTTACATTCATGATGTGATATTGTGGATTTTACCTTTTCTTATATTATGGATTTGTTTAGTGGTTGATATCATATCTCCAAATCCTAGTTTTCTTTTTGTTGAGGGTAATTCCTCCCATATGTGTGAAATTTTTATACCCTTGGTGTTAGTGACTAAATTGGGGCCTAGTGAAGGAAGTAATCATGGGTCATTATCTCCCATTATCTTTTACTAGCCTAGGAGGGGTACCTTTGGATGGAGGGGGCCGTGACATCTCTAGATGATGTATTTCATTTTGAATCACTGAATCTTATTGATGGTCATAATAATGGATCCATATAAAATAATTTATATATATATGATTAAAATTTCATTCTGTAATGATAAAAATATATTTTACGTTTTTCTTTAACATCAAATGAAAAATAAAAACATCATCATTGTGTACGGACTACCGCCTCACGAACTGATGTATTTTATTCTTTATCACCACCTCACATGGATTGTATATATTGGTAGATTTAAATAGAGAATATTATATATATGATATAATTATAATTATGGATAGATTACATAATACTGACCTTATTTCCCTCACTTTCATTGAAAAATTTAAATGTTACTCATGTGTATGTGTGACCTAACATCTCCATGATTGTAATGTAATTAATTTTTCATAACCTCATTACATGGTTGTTTTTGAAAGTATAAATAATATATAAAAATGATAATTATAACATGATTAATATTTTTTAAATTATATATTCATGATTCATTTGACCATATTCAACCCACCAAACTCATTTTGGATATATGAGATGAATATCATCAAAATAACCTACTTGAATTAATTAATTAAGTAATTTAATATAAAATGATAGTAAATAAAATAAAAGTAATAATAAAATTGAAATGGGTTATTAAAAAAGTAATTAATAAACAAAATTTTATTATCTAGGAAGAGAAATACTGTATGTGATGAGTGAGACTCAAGGTAAGAGACTCTTTACCTTAAAACCTCATTTTTAATGTTTTAAAGATTTATTTTCTAAATATTTTTCTTCCTTGTAATTATTCTTAAAATTATTTTTTAAAGGTATTTATATGGAAAAATTGAATTATAATGATTATTTTATGTATATTTACATTCTTTCAATGGTTTTAAAAAGTAATATTTTTATGTATTTTATACAGAACTTTTTGACTTTCTTTATAAAAGTCAAATGAAATGTTCTATTTTAACGTATACGAAATCAACGGTTTCTCCCACCAACACAAAAATTATTTAATGTTTGGATTAATTAACACGATTACATGTTTTATTTAAATAAAAAACCTTATTCCTTTTTGTTTTAGGTTTTTTAGTTTTGGAAATTGGTTATAAAATAAAGAAATGATATTTTGTTTTTTGAAAGTGTTTAACATATCGGTTTAGAATATTTTTTCTTGGATTTTATGATGAAAATTTGCAGGGTTAATTTTTTTATTCATGATATATTCTTTTATCAATATAAATGATGATGGATGAGATCAATACAACTTATATGATGGGTGATATCGATATATCATATATGATGGGTGATCCTAATATAGTTTATATAATGGGTGAGCCTGATATAGCTCTCTAATGAATTGGGTAATGTTCCTTATCTTGAGAGGTAAAGAGGGATTTAGTTGGGGAGATTTATATAAAGAATTTAACTAGGATCCATTTATTTTTTGATGAGTGAACATGAGTTATGAATATAATTCTCTAATATTCCTACATAGGTTACTATTTTCTTGATATGGGTTTTAATGGTTTTCTTTAAAAAAATGAGTGTTTTTCACATGGATATGATTTATTTTATATAATCAATTAATGGTGTGATAAATTATTTTTTTGGGTTTTCATGTTTTTAACGTACTATCAAATTTCTTAATTTTATGTCCCTTACTGATATTTTTATGATCATCCCATGTTTTAAAATGTTTTTCCGGGGGTTAAAGGATGAGTGAGAACAAAAATAAGTCAATTTGAAAGTCATAAGGATTTTACAAGAAAATAAAATGTGTTTCATTTTAAAATATTTATATTGCGAAAAAATGGATACTAATTGGAAGTGTTAAAATTTTAATATATGTGTTTTGAAGTTCCCTGATCGGTGTAGGATAACTGAAAGGGGGAGGGGGTGAATTAGTGACCACATTCTTCTTTTCTGATCCACTATAAAAAGATATTATTATTTAGATGTTGTTTATATAAAATAAAGTTGGATCAACTTAACCGATGTATAATCTTCAAGACCTTAAATAACTCACTTAAGGGTTTATTGGTATCAAAACTTATTCCTGATCTTATATATACTAGGATAACTTCATCTCAACTTATAAAAAATTTCATTTAAATTTAACTTAGAAAATATATTAATGATCACTATTTGTAAGGTATACTCTCTATATAATGGGTCAAAACCTCTATCTGACATTTATCTATCTGTTATATCTCCATTCGGTGCTCCTAAAATCAATTCACTTCATTTTGATGACACTCGGTTTGATAAAACTTGATCTTATTCTTCAATTTTTTCTAGTGAACTTCCTTCACGTAAGTAGAAACTCTGTTGAAAACCCATTCTTAGCTTCTTTGTTTACCAATAACCCTCAGTTTGATACTTCATTCTTCACCTAATGAAACTATGTCTAATGTTATTTGACTCAAATATCCTTAGTATGATTCTTATTCTTCAACCAAGTAGAAACTTGATTTGATACTCATAATGATATTCTTTCAGCACAACCACACCTCCATGTATGAACTGTTATAGAAAACCATACTACCCCCATTTTATAGGTTAACTTCTTAGGTGAATATAAGGGAACTAAAAATTATTTTCCTTCTCAATGAAAATAAAATTTCAGATATCCCAGTCATTTCAATTTCCCCAGATGCCGCTCAAATCTTTAAGAACATTCTTGATGGATCTTACAAACATAGAATATGAAAAGTTCTACTAATTTCCTTAAAATCAATAATATAGAAGTTTTTCATACTTACATAACCATGGAAATATAATAAATACTAAATTAATCTCTTATAATTTTTATTTTTAAGGATGTTAAAATGTTTATAAAAATTTCCATTTATAAAATATATGTCTGATGTACTTTGTAAGAAATCCTATGTCCAATGGTACTTCTTCAACATTCTCTATTCGATGGAATCACAAGAAAAATATCTATTCTATATATCTTTTCCTAGATTCACTTTTTTATGAATCCTCTATCCATTTGGATCAAAATATATATATATTATTCAACTCAATATCATCTCAAACTTTGTATTTCCTTTTCTTCCTGGAGTGCCTCCATTTGATGGCATCACAATTCCTCACCTCGGTCATCGTAATACACCATCAGTTATATATTTATATTTTTTTCCAATGTAACTTCATCCATTTCAAGTCCATGTATCTATACAGTGATTTACTCTGGTTATCTATTTGATATCATCTCTATGCTATCCTTTTTACAATATGTCTTATAACTATGTACCTTATAATTTGTATAGACATCATAATGTTTAACTTTGTATATCCTTTAACATTAACCATGTAACATGAACTTTGTACAAAATACCCATCTATTGAAACTCTATTGATTTATCAACTTACTTTATATAATATGCTTATGTTTGGGATGACTTTGAACATGTTCATAAGGTAATCTTCATATATTTCTCTGATCAATCATTCTTCCTCTGATCTTGATAACTTCATCAATAAAAATTTAGACAGCCAAGACTTCATAGATTAACCTCTATATAGAAGTATCTACAAACATTGTAACTTAGAATATATAAAACTCCATACATTTACATTTATTATTTCCATTATATAACATTTTTCAACTTCATATAACCTATAACTCAATATTTCTCTAAAAACTAAATTATCACCCCTTTTATAAAATTTTACAAACTTATCAACACCAACTACCTAAAAATCTCTATAGGATAACATCATCCCTATTCTATTTGGTGAAATTGTGTTTCATCAAAATTTATACTTATTTAACTTTATATGAATGAATATAAACCTATCTTGGATCATGAGTTTCTTCATGATGTTAGGAACTTGAATATTTTTATAGCATAGTTTGACTTAAGGAAAATTTCCTACCATTGTTAAGTAATTTTTGTTACTCCATAAGGAAAGTTTCTTACCCAACTCTAGTAAAATTTATTCTCTAAAAATTATCTATGATTATTAATAAACTTTCTTTATAAAAACATATTGATACATTGAAAAAAAATGCAACTAAATTCATTTTAGAACAATAATATCCCCTTTGCATTTATTGGAAATATCCACATAAAATTTCAAAGATATTTGAAGTAAATATGTGTAATCAATACTTCCTCCCTATATGATATTTATATTTTATTACTCCCCCTATTATACTAACCAACTTTATTGATAATAAAATTAAAAGGGTAACATAAGGATCATATCATCTCCTCTCAGCTCATCTGAATTCATCTCAGAAACTTGAAAAATGTTCTCATGAGAAAAAAGTATCACATGAGTTCATTAACAAAGAGAATTTAACTAAAAAACTCTAAGTCTACATGGTAAAACTCTGTGTATAATAAAAGAGTGTATAATTATGGTGATATATGTTTTCCATAACATATATATTCTATAATACTTTTCTAATGATCATTTAAACATATTTATATATGGGAAAATCTGAGTAAGTCTATTAAGATAGATCCTACAGTTATCTCAACAAATATATAAAAACAATTCAAGTGTATAAAAAAACTTCCCCAAAATCTCACTTTTCTTAACATCATTACTTATTCTTTAAGAAAAGTATGATAATTATACCTTAGCTTCATCTTTCATATCCCTTAAGGGTAGACCTTCATTCTTCACCATGGTTGAAAATTTTTATATGATGGGTAAATATTATTATTATAAAACTTCTACAACACATATCCATATTTTCTATAATGTATCCTTTAATTAACTACATGTGAGTACAAATAATAAAGTATATTGGTAATTAGAAGGAACCTCAATGAACCTTAGATGCAACATTAAAACTGAGGCTCTTCTCTCAGTGTATAATTCTTATTCTTCTTATATTTATCACAGGATGTACTTTGTTCCTCATTATCTACCTTTATAGGTTTTTAATGGATTTCTTTTCATATGTAGAGTCTGTAGATGAATCTCTCATCTTCTCTTCAACTTTCATAACTTATTTTTTACCTTGAGTATATAACATACTCTTCATTATTTCATCTTAATCTAGTAACATAGTGATAAAGGTTTTAGTAAAATTCCCATATTGCTCACATATATTGTAATTTTTCTTAATTTTCAAACCAATATCTGTTTGAAATTTATTTTCAATGTTGTTATCATATTTTGATGATTTTTTCTTTACTTTTTTTCAGCATATTTTTGCACTTACTCTATCTTTATAGTCATGATCATTTGATCTGGCCAAATAATAAAGTAATATTTCTTACTATGCTCAACATTCTTACCCTGGTCAGATTTTTAAAACTTCTCACATGTCTTTCTGGAGGCATTGTCATTCTTCACCTTCTATAATTTCTTTTCTAACTCAAAAAAATTTCTAGAAAAATTTTCTTTCTCTACTCATTATAGATTCCCCTTGATTCATAGTTTTTCATAGTAGATAAATATTATACTAGCATGAATATTATTTGTTCTTTAATACTCCACAACACTAGTAGTGGCCTTTGATTCTTAATCTTTAATACAGATAGTAGAAGTACTCTAAAGTTTTTTGTTGTTCTTTTTTCAAAAACCATGAGTGAATTTTTTCAGGGGGATACTTTCTTGATGAATTCAACTCTTTATTATCAGAAGATGATTTTGAAAAAATATTTACTTTTGAACCTACATTTTTAATATAATTATATATATATATTTATATTTTTTTATGAATAGAAACAACCTACTTATATGAACCTATATTTTCACCATCTTGATAAGATTCACATTTAACCTCAATTACTTTGGTAAAGTATTTTTTTGAATTTTCTTAAATAACTTTGTCCTGTAAGAAGAATTGATTTTTCTTTTGATTACTCTTATCCTTCATAATCCAAACTTTCTTCAAGAATATTCAACATCTTTTTTAATTCATCTAACTTTATCCTGTTATCCTTACTTTCCTTAGAAAGTGTAGTTTTACCATGTTGAGATTCTCCTCTCTAGCTGATGTTACTTTACAAAATTTTAGTTTCCGTTAAATATATAAACTTTAACTTTTTGAGCTCAAATATCATTAAGATTTATTAAATCCTTTTTGATTGTCTCACTATTCTCAAAATCATCTATTTTAACTTGTTTACTTTACCTATTATTTTCACTCTTGAGTTGTTTAATTTTCTAAAGTGCATATTCCAAATTTTATTTTGTAATCAAATCAATTTCTATTCTCTTTTCTCCATCATAATCACTACTCAATGAAGCAATTGTTTTTTTAACATAATCTAAGAAGTTAAAGTGACAATATGAGTCATTACTAGATGAAGAATCATCTTGCTTTCTTCTTCACAATAAGCTTTTCTTCTTATTGAAAATAAAATTTTTATTATGTTTACTCCACTTTTTATTTTTTGACATCTCATATTCTTCTTCCAATATAGAATCATTAATAATATTCTTATGAAAATTTCTAGAAAAAATGGCCTATATAATTATAATTCTAAAATTTAATAGATTTATTATGTTTTACTTTCCAATTACCCTTTTTGTATCTCTTAAAAAGAAGAGAAATAATTTTGTTGAAGTGATCTTAATTTTACTTAGTATCTAAATCAATTAATTCTCATTCTACTTATTTATCTCTATAGATCCCTTTTAAAAAAGATTGAAAAGATGTCACTTCCTTAGCATTATTCTTAAATATTATTATTTTTATCATTTCATATACCACCAAAATATTCTAAATTTCATCCAAAGATAAATCTTCTCGATGTTCTAGAGTTTACACTTTGTAATAAAATCTATATGGAAAGTTTATAATTAGTTTATTAATGGTTATATAATCTTATAGATTCTCATCAAAACCTATGATATTATTGGAAATCTTATTGAATCTTTTAAATTATTCATCAATACTTTCCTCAACATCCATATTAATACCATCAAGCCCACTTCTCCAGATTTGTAGCTTAGCTTCCTTAACGTTTTCATTTCCTTCATAGATACTTATCGACATAACCCACATTTTTTATCCATTGGAAACCCTATAATATTATTACAAACATTCTCTAGGAGATATACCAAAATTTAATTGTGATATTTTCCATCAACTTTAAAATTTCTCTTATCACTAGTTGTCATATGAACATCATTAATGGGAGGAAATCCAATGGCTACAACATATATAACTTCAAGTGAAACATATAAAATATGGTGAAACATCCTATTCTTCCTAATGTGATATTTTCTACCATAAAATATAAGAACACCCATAATATTCACTAAATTTATATTCTCCATCCTCAGTATAAAGTTTTATCTTTTAGAATAAATTCACTAAGATACCAATTAAAGTTTCCAAATTAGCATATGATGACTAAGAGGGGAAGGGGGTGAATAAATGATCAATTTATTCTATTCTAATCCAATGTATGAATATATTATTCTTCAGACATTATTTATCCACAAGAATGTTGAATCACCTTCACCTATATACAACCTTCATGATCTTCAAACACTATTTTGTGATTTTTTCGGTCTAAAAACTTCTTCATAATCTTATAAAGACCTAGATAACTGAATATCACCATATAAAACTTTTTCTAGAAATTTACCTTAGAAAAATTATATCCAATAATTTTCTGTATGGTATTCCCTCCATCTAATAGGTCAAAAACTCTTTCCAGTATGTCTCTATCAGGTATGTATCCATCTGGTACTCTTCAAATAAATGTGATTCAGTATAGTGACACTTGATATGATAAATCTCAATGCGATTCTCCTTCTTTATCTAGTGAAATTCCATCAACTAAGTAGGAAATTACTTTAAAAATCTCACTCAGATTCTTATTTGATTGATGAAACTCATACTGATACTTCCTACTTCACTTGATGAAACTTATTCTAGTGTTATTATTCTCAAAGGTACTCATTCTGATGATTCTTATTCACCTAATTAATACCTTGGTTTGAATCTCACAGAAAAATTCCATTAGCACTTGTAATAATCTACCTATGAATAGTACTATACACCCATACTATTGCACCCCATTTTTATAGGAATTATTCTTATGTGAATAGGTGGGAACTAAAATGTATTTTCCCATCAATGAGACTCAAATCACATATCTCCTACTCAATTCAATTTTTTTTCGGACACCACCCAAATCATCAAAAACATTCTTGAAGGATCTTAAAAACTCAGAATATGGAACCTATTGTGAATTTTCTTAAAATAAATATTAATTAACTTATTAAAAATTTCCTAACATTGTCAATATTACCACCATTTAATGAATATATTATCTTGTACTTGTTATGGACATCAAAAATTTTATATAAATCTCTTTAGATCTATGATTGAAAAATGTATGTCTGATGTAATTTTCAGGATCTCTTGTAGACAATGGTATATATTTAAAATTCTCCATCTAATATACTCACAAGGAAAATTTCTTTATGATATATCTTCACCTTTTCCCACATTTTCAGGAATCCCCTATCAATTGGGATCAATATATCTCTATCCTATACTACTCAAATTCATCTCAAACATTCTGTACCATTTTCTTCCTCGAGCACCTCTATTTGATGATATCATAATTATTCATCAATGTCATCCTAATAATTCACCTTTTATATCTTTATAGTTTCTTTATAATGGAACTTCATCCAATACAACCTCATTTCTATGTCTAGTGATATTCACTAATTATCTCATCCCGATAACAATGACGCAACATCCTTCATCTAATACATCTTTCAACTCAACTTTGACTATTTACATACTTCATAATGTCAAAATTTATACAATTTATAATATCAAACATGTAACTTAAGCTTTGTACAAAATTTCTATCCATTGGAACTCAATTGACCCGTCACCTCACTTTAGCTAGTTTGCTTCATTCTAGTTCATGTTCATTTGGTAAGATTTATATAACTCTCCAAATTATCACTCTTCATCCAATTAGGATAAATTAATCAATAAGAATTTTAATATACCCAACTTTATAGATCTATCTCCATAAATAAATATCTTAGATCATTGTATCTTGGAATACATATAACTCTATCCATCCACACTGACCCTATCTTTCTGATAACATTATTCAACATTATACAACCTAGAATTCAAGATTTATCGGAAAACCAACTTATCTCTCTTTTTACAAATGTATACAAACTCAGTAACTCCAAATACTTATATCTCTTCATATGGTAACACAATTACTATTTTTTTAGTGAAATTATATTACATTAAAATTTATTCTTATTTATCTTTTTACAAATTCATATAAACTCAGCCTGGATCATGAGTTTTTTTCATGTTGTTGAGAAATTGAAGATTGGAATAGCATCGTCTTACTCAAGGAAAGTTTCCTATCATAATTAAGTATAATTTCTTACAATATATAAGGAAAGTTTCTAACATGGATTCAAAAACATATCTTCTTTAAAAATTCTCCTTGATTCTTAAGAAACTTTCTCTAAAAACACATATTGATATATTAAAAAAAGATAATTTTTTTTGGAATAATAAGTTTTAAATGTGGGATTTATAACCTAATTCTATAAAACTCTAATCCAAAATGGTCTTTGGGAATTCAAGAAAGTAAATTATAGTATAAATACACTAGATCATGTACTATTTTAAGGTTAGTCCCTTGTAGTTGGTATTAGAGTTAAGGTTTATATAAATTTCGAGTTTAATATAATGTTAATATAATACCCTTGAGAGATTATACTTTATAGTTAATTGGAAATTATATAGTATTTAAATATCACCATGTTTTTTCATCTAATGTATTCCAATTTATAATGGTTTTCCATAGAATAAATAATGGAGTTTAAGTAATAAGGAATCAAGAGGAAAATTTTCATCCAATTAAATATAATATAGTGGTTGTACTGGGAACTATTCAGTTTGTTACAGTGATGGATTAGTTGACATAGGCTATAAATGATGGTGATGTCCATGTTAGAGAGAAAAACAATTTACTATAGTGGAACATGTATATTGTAGATAATTTTATAAAATAGAACCCTCTATATTTTATTGGGACTTTATATCTAGAGGCAGCCTAAGGATGGATCAATGATTTGTAAAAGATATTTAAAGTCACGGGATGTATAGAATGTCAAACAGAAACCATTGCTATTTACTATTTTGAAGGTGAAGTTGACCGGTTCTGGTCATTGGTTATGTATACTAGATATAGAGAGATGATATTAATTACATTAAATATGATACATTTAATACTAATATTTTTCTCGAGGAATATTACCCTAAGGATGTTCAAATCAAAAAATAGAAAAAATTATTAGCATTATGGTAAAAGGAGGAATATTTAGTAGCCACATAAGAATAAATTTTTACAATATTGGAAAGGTACATACCATATTGTATTAAATACCTTAATAGTAAATTAATATATTTTACTATGGATTGAAACCAAGTTTATAAAGAGCATTATACTCACTAGAATTTAAAATTTATTAGAATTTTTTTTTGTACCGAGAAATTTGATATAGAGTTTTCTAGAACTTATGTGACTCATTATAATAAGAGTAAGAAGAAATATAAGTGGAAATCAATGGAGTAGTAGTAAAATAGGGAATATGGAGGCAATCCCACAACATGTTACAAGTGAGGTAAAAAAATGAATGTTTGAAAATATTAGGAAAGTTTTATTGGTGTGGTAAGTTTGTTCATATGGGTCATGAATAGAGGGAATAGTCCTGGTCAATCCAAGAATGGGGTAATAGATATCCAACCAATGGTGATATGTTTTAATTGAAATGAGTTGGGGAATTATGATAAAATTATTTCAATGTTAGTTATATAGGGAGAAAATCATCAAGATCAAAAGAAAATAGGCATATAAAAATCAATTCCTACTACTATAGTTGATGTTAGGTTATTTAATGAGTTGGAGATCTGTATGTTACTTGTTTATTTGAATTATTTCGATGGACTATTTTACTTTGTATCTTTAAATTACTTCATTTGTGATAAATTTAAAAGAAAAATTAGAATATCACATCATGAAAAGAAGATATAACTTTTGATGAAAAATATTGGTGATAGTATTGAAATAACCAAGATTTATAAGAATCCTCCTATTGTTATTAGTGGGATGGGTTTTTTCTAAAAATATTATTAGAATAACCATATTAGAGTTTATATTATTATGGGTATGTATTTTATTTTAGTTTCTCATGATAAAATATATTATATATCTAATAAAGTTATATTCAATGAATTCATACCTTTGAAAAAATTGCTAGATGCTGAGAAATTGATTATAGATGAGAGTGAGAGTTACCTACTTCACATTTTTAAAAATAAATAAGTTCTTTATATTAGGTATGTGCTATTTGTAAATGTATATATAGATTTATTTCCTAATTATTTTTCTAGTTTTATTTCTAATGAGGAGGTTGAGTTTATTGTTGAATTAGTTCCAAATTCTATGTTAACTTCAAAACCCCCTTATTGAATGAAAAGGTAGAACGTTTTGAATTAAAAAATCAGTTAAATGAATTTCTTGATAAAGGTTTCATTCATTCTAGAACATCACTATATGGTGCAACTTTTTTAATGTTTTAAAAATAAATATGGTTAAATAAGTCTTTGCATTCATTATAGAGCCTTGAATAACAACACTCTAAAAAATGAATCCTTTACCACATATCAATGATTTGTTTGATCATATCCATGGAGAATAATATATTTCCAAGATTTATCTTAGGTCATGGTAACATGAATTGAAGTTAAAGGATTAATATATTCTAAATATGATGTTTTAGAGAAGATATGGGAATTATGAGCTTGTGTTTATTCCCTTTGGGTTATCTAATTAACCATCTATATTCATGTATTTTATGAATAGATATTTCCATGAATATTTATATAAGTATATAGTTGTGGGTATATAAAATATTTTTGAATATTATAAAAGTCACGAGGATCAATAAATACACATAAGAAATGTGTTTCAAGACTTGAAAGAATAAAATTTATATGAAAAATTTAGTAAATTTGGATTTTGTTTGTAACATATTTATTTACCTTGACCTATTATTTCTAAAGATGGAATAACTATTGAACATACTAAAAATAAAGTGTTTAAAGAATGTAAATGATCAAAAAATTTATCAAAGATTTGTAGTTTTATTAGATTATTGTGTTACTACCAATGTCTTGTTGAAAACATTTCTTGGTTATCTAACCCATTGACTAAGTTAACTAAAAAAAGAGTTAAAATAATTTGGTTTAAAGAGAGTGATGATTATTTAAAATATATAAAAATAATATTTGTGAATACTCTAGTTTTTTCCCATCACTATAGAAATTTTTAGATTTTCACCTATAGAGATGCTTTTTTGAAGGGTCTTAGTTGTGTTCTGATACATAATGATTAGGTAATTTCTTCTACTTAACTTTAATTAAAACCCCATGAGATAAATTATTCTATAAATGATATATAACGAGATTATATTGTTTTTGATTTAAAAATATGGAGGAATCATTTATATTGAATAAAGTCTTAAATATACACTAATCATAAAAAGTGTGAACTATATATTCACTTTGAAAGAGTTGGAAATAAGGTAGAGAAAATGCCTAGAATTGATAACGGATTGAAAGTGTATGATTAATTATCATTTAGGAAAAACAAACACATTAGATGATGCTTTGAGTTATCATTATACATGCTCTATTTAGTATATAATCCTTTGGTAACAAATTAAAAGAATTATATCATAGAAATTGTGAATTAAGGAACTTCCTCTATTTTGTTTTACTTATCAATATATTCATCTTTTCTATAATGTCCCGAATCGAGAGCCACTAAATGATTCCTTTAGCCGGTGAGTCATATGGCCTCAAGTGTTCCTCTATATATGCAAGAGGCTACCAAATAGCATCATGGGTATGAGGTGATACTGTAAGGAGAATATAACCTCATTATTAGAGTAACACAATGATATAACAAGTAAATAAATAAGAAGAATCATTATATAAATCACCGACATAAGAAAAACATTTATATGGTAGTATTAAAAGTAAATAATGACAAAGTAAATATCATATACAAGATTAGTATGTCATGTCTCCATAAAAATATGGAAGAAAATACATTGAAATATAAAACCAATACAAGAAAAAGAAAAAATGACTATCTCCAGATATCATCACGAGCCTAGCTCAGTCATATTATCCCCCACTTCTAAGTGTAACCAATCAAGCATCGTTAAGAGGGTGCTTACCCTGGTTTCTACCTATATTCATGAAGTCTGTCTAGGTACCCAATGGTGTACAAAATAGGGTGTGAGATAACATTCAGTAGGACACCACCAATGATTTCTCCAATAAATCCAGTATGTATATATAAGAATAAGTAGTGTTAAAAACACAACAGCAAAGTAAATAATAAATAAGGAGTAATACTATTCAGTATATCATCTGTAATCAAGAACCCATAATAAAGGTGAACAGTAAGTATGATAAAACATCCACTGCGGCCTATGTTGAGTAATCCAATATTATACCCAAAGGGTTGGATCTAAGGTATAAATGACCAAGTCATACTCATCATGTCGGGATTACATGGTCCAAATCCATGGTATAAATGACCAAGGAATCCTCAATGAGTCCATGGAGGATCTCCATAGAAAACTCAGTAAAGAATTGGGTGGAGCCTAAGGAGCATGTCCACAGAGCATGTCTAAGGTAGTCCAAGAAATCTGAATCCAAGGAGAATAGATGTCCTTGGCATCCAAAGTAATCCAGATCCATAGAGTAAAAATGTTCACAACATCCAAAGTAGTTTGGATCCATGTAGTAGAATCCTCCATGTAATCCAATGTAATCATAACCATTTCATTAATCATATCATAACCATTTCATTAATCATATCATAACCCATTTCATAGTCATAAACAATCCATGATTTCTTCCAACTCATTCCAAATTTTCCATTTAAACCACTAATCCATTTTAATAACATTTAAACACATGGAAAGGAGTTATAATACCTCTCATAGTATCCCATTTAATTCATTAAGTCCCCCACTATAATGTAGATCTAACATACACTCCCAACAGGGTGGCAACTCACAAGGTAGGTACATAAACACACCTCATGGGTGATCCGAGTTGAGGTAGAAAACCTCCAACCATATCATGGTTACGAAGTGGGAAACCGATCAAGTTTCCAAAATTTTTAATCAATGCATTTAATTAATTTAAGGGAAATTTACAGAAGGTCCGATATACGACTTGAAAATGACTAGATATAAAATAACTATAATTTGTATAAAAAGGTATAGACCACCTACCTTATTCCTGTGGTAGATAACTTATCCAACATAGGATTCTAAATAATCCTAGATTGGAAGAAAAAATAAGAATGGATGAACACCCTAGAAATATGGCATAAGAGCCTGCACTAAAATAACCTCACAGATATAAAAGAAAATAATGAAAGATACAAGTGGAAAAGAGAACTCAATGGTGTGCATCCAATGATACCAACAACGAAAGGGTCAGAGTTTAGATTGAAAAACGAAACAAATTCCTAGCTTCAACTTCAATGTAATCTTCTATATAATGGAGGAGGGAGGGGGTGAGCTTCTATAAAAATATGAGGTAGTACCTCATATTTTTAAAAAATAACCCTCAGAGATTACATAATGTGTAAGATTTACATCTCGTATGATGTTCAAATTTTCCCCCTCTAGTGAAAATCCATTACCCATCGTGAAAGGTTCTATCCATTCCAATAGGAATCATGTATTGAGTACATTCCCTATATTGAAAATACACATCATTTAATTGGACTGAAACCTACCTTTAACCACCCTAATTTTTTTCCTTCCAAAACAAACCAACTAGCATATGTGCCCAACTTTAGGGTTTAAACCAAAACGAAAACTTAAACAATATTTTAACTAGAAATTAAAGAATCTACACCTCATTGAAAATCCTAGGATCTTATAATATTCACCCCTAAAATCAATTCTTCCCTTAATTGACCTTTTGAGGGTGGTCAAACATCATATGAGAATAAATACAGCCATCGAGCATGTATGTCGACTTCCCACTCCCAAGTCTCATTCTATACATGACTATGCTGGCATAAAATCCATACTAGAGGAACCGACCAGCCTCAGAGAGTCTTCATGTTCTGTTCAACGATACATATAGGATTCTCTTCTAAGGATGCATATACCTATTACTCAAAATCATTTGGATGAAGAGTATGATACATGTTTGAGTTATAATGATATAGCTGAGATACATGGAAGACATTGTGCATGGATTGATACCTTTGAGGTAACTGCAACTTATAAGATAACGACCTGGATCTCTCCAGAATATTGAAATGGATGAAATATAATAGTGAAATATTAATCTATCTCCAAATGCATATGTTCCCTAGCCTTAGTGAGATGCATAAAATGACCTGATCCCTGACCTCAAATTCTATAGGTCATCGATGAAGATCAAAATAGGATTTATATATAGACTATAATATAACCATCTGCTTCATGATAAACTAGACCTACCCCAAAGTTTCTTATATAAGACACATTCAAAGAAGTGATGCCTCTTCTACCTCTAACCAGCATAGAGGTGATCAACATGACCTACCGTAAAAATCCTTATAACATTCTATATGTATAATCTTCTGATAGCTATTTTTGGGGGAGAATTCAACTAGAGGAATATGCCTCTCCCAAGAACACACAAAATCAATGAAGAATGCTCTAAGAATGTCCTCTTGAACCTGTTTAGTGTGCTTTGACTGACCATTAGTCCGAGGGTGGTATGCTATGCTCAAAATCACCTTGGTACCCAATTCCCTCTATAATATTTACTAAAACCAAGATGTAAATAAAATATCTCTATCTAATATAATGGTATGAGAAACCCTATAAAGGTGCACAATATCCAAAATATAAATTATCCCAAGATCATCTACTAAGAAGGTATCCCTGATTGATTAGAAATGGGTGAACTTCATGATCCTAACCATAATGACCCATACAAAATCACTACCTCAAGGTGACCTTGGAATCTGGACCATGAAATCCATCAAAACATCATACCATTTCCACTTGGGAGTGGATAACTATTATAAGAGACTATCTGGCCATTGGTGTTATGCCTTCACTTACTGACAGGTGGATCACTTAGTGAAAAAAGAAAGTTATTTCACATTTCATCCCTGACTACTAGTATTGATGGTGAAAGTCATGATACATATTGTTAACACTGGGATGTACTTACCAAGATGAGGAATGGGAATCCTACATAATCTCCTCACATATGTATTTTTTAACCCAAACATGATAATGTATGTGTATAATTTCATCCTAAAAAATGGTCCAACTATGAGGCAATTCGTCACCTTCTACACTTTCCCATAGGACTAGGCCCTCAGAACCCGACAACTGTCACATCGTCAAACTATGCATAAGAGTGTAAGTCACTATTAAGTATGATATGAAAGTCCTATATTGACCTTAATTAACCTCCAATTTCATCTCTAAAAAAATCCATAAGATTCCACTCACCATTGGCCTCCAGAACTACCTATATCTGAGTCCTCCTACTCAAAGAATCAGCAACTACATTACCCTTTCCGAGCATATAGGAAATTTTAAAGTTGAAGGTATTAAACCTAACTTCATTTACATAGATTCAAGAAACAATATGTAAATATATACTTAATTATATTTTAGTCTATGTACAACACAAAACTCTCTCCTAGTAAATAATCCCTCAAAAAGTGAATTTCACATACAATAGTGGATAACTCGAGATCGTGTGTCGTGTAGTTTCTCTCATGAAACCTCAAATGATGAGAAATGTATTCCATGAATCACTCCTCCAGCATCAAAACTTATCCAAGACTAATACTAGATACATCACAATATATTGTATAGCTTCTACTTGGCTCTAACAAAATCAGGACTGACACTAAAATCAATCTCCTTTTCATCTCCTGAAAAGATTTCTCATAAGTATATTACCATATAAAATTAAATTTTTTTATTCAAGACCGTAATAGGTGTTACTAAGCATGATAAGTCCTATATAAAGTGACTATAATATCTAAATATCCCGAATAAACTGCATATATCAAATATTTTCTTGGGATTTTCCCAGAAAACTATAGCTCTTTACTTATCTAGGTCAACTTATACTCTTATATCTGAGATAATATGACCTGGGAAGTGAATATTATCCATAAAGAAATAAAAATTTGTGATATTAGAATATTTATAATTCTCTCTCAGTGTACCCAATATGATCTCAAGATGTTTTACATGGTTGTTTTGAGTGTGTGAATACACCAATATATCATCCATGAATACCACCATAAAAGAATCTAGATATGGATGGAAAATTCAGTACACAAATTTGATGAAAACTATTGGAGAATTCATGAGATCAAATGGCCTATAAAAATACTCATATATACTATACCTACTATAAAAATCCATATGAGTTATATCTAAAGGCTGAACATGCATATGATGATAACCTTAAATCAAAAAAATTTTCAAGAACACTCGAGATCATCAGAGATGATCAAAGATATCATCTATAAATGATAAGGGATATTGGTTCTTAACTATCAAATGGTTCAATTTCTGGTAATATACCCAAATAACGAGGGTTCTATCCTCCTTATTAGTGAAAAGAATCAGTGAACCCCATAGAGAAGTATTGGGTCTTATAAAACCCTTCACTTACAAATCCTCTAGTCACCTCTTGAGATCTTGAAACTTAGTAGTATCCATCCTATAAGGAGTAGTGGATACCATTGAATCTCTTAGAATTAAATCATTGAAAAACTAAACCTCTCTCTTAGTAGGTAAATTAGAAAAGTCATTCAGGAAGATGTCCCTGAAATGATCAAACTATAGAGGAAAGTATGCTTGACACATTCCATAATCATTTGGATATAAACTTGAAATCCATGATGTCAACCCACTCATCCCATGATTCTTGGGCCCATCTAAACTCTCCTAGACATACCATTCACCTTTATCAATAAAAAATCTACCATCTAGTGAAATTAAATTCACCCTCTAGTGATAACAATGAAAATAGGAAAAATAAGAAACTATCTAGTCCATCCAAAGTAAGATGTTAAACCTTTTTATCTCAAGGATTAATAGACCCCATAAAAAGTGACACACACCTATATCAAGGGGGAACTCCCTGTAATGACATACACTCTCTGATTGAATCCCCAATGGAGTATCAAGTGTCCTAACACTATAAAAAAAACTAAACATCAAGGCCAAGGATCTCCATAATATGTACTCATATAAAGATATGAGAAGAACCTATATGAAAAAGGGAAGATATAAAAGTAATGGATACTAATATTGTACAACTCACTATTGGAACCCCCACACTCTATTCCTCAAGGATAGGATGTACTAAATATATCTAGCTTGAACCGCTGCCCTAAGAAATGACCTGACTACCCAGAGCAGGCCCCTCCATCTTTAGAGGTGAAACTGGTGTATAACTCCCCCAACCATGACCACTTCCTCGAGCTGAATGACTGGCAGTACTCCAGCTCCCAGCCTGACATAGAGATGTTAATCTCACTCTAGAACCAAGAGTCAGTGTTGACCCCCTCTCACTGACTACTATGAGAAAGTTCCTACAAAATTGCTGCACATGACTCATCCTGCTATAGGATTGGCACCCAACTAGGTTTGTATCAAACTGGTTCCTCATGTATCTCTACCTTCTACATCGATGACATAAGACAAATGTAATGACCAGAACTGTTATGAATAAAATTACCCTTTTTTATTTAATTAAATGTCTTATGGTTATAGAAAAAATGAACTTATTTTGTTTTATTATATCAAATTGGATTTAGATGACTGTTAAGTATCATTATCATTGATAATATAGTTGTTTAATAGTGATTACATGACTGGTATAAATATAAAGTTTTAACAAATCCAATTGACATTGACAAAGGCAGTGATAGGCTTAACCTGTAGGATCATACCCTATGAATCCAATTTATCATATATTCTAAGGGAGATAGAATTTATGGGATTTTTCCTAGACCAATCCTAATATGAGATCCAATAATGTAGGCATGAGAGATACTATTTATGAGAGAAGTTCAAGCTCATTGATATCACGGTCCAAACCATGTTCGCCGAACAACCCCAAGGAAGACCCACTATCACACACCTTACTCTTAAGGCGCATGATGGTATATTAAAGGGATATGTATCAAGACCTTAATAATATGAGTATGTACATTATTTTGTTTAGAGTAATAAATATATTTTCATCCGATTATTATTACATTGCAAATGATTTTTTTATTTTGTTATAATAAAGCAAAAATTATATTTTTGGTTAATATTCAAATTCAATTAATGAATTTATGAATTAATTGAATTTTTTAAAATAAATAATAATTTAATGTTATATTATTATTAAATAATATGTATCAAATATAAATTATAATATAATTTTTATGATGTCAAAAGTAATTTTTATTAGGGTTTGAAAACTGTTATTGTAAAAAACATGTCATTTTCAATGAATGTCAGCCATTATTTTAATAATGAAAATTAAATTCTTTATAAAATTATTTAGATAAAATAAATATTATTTTTGTAACCATAACATAAAAATTATCCAATTGTAAATTTTTCATAATTTTTAGAGACAGTTGAATTTTTTGATAAAAATTAAATACCGTATAAATATGCTTTGTGTTTATGACATCATAATGAACCAAATATGATTTAATAATTAATATAAATGGAATCCATGAGAAAATATATATTTTAACTTAAAAATAAAGTGGGTTAAGTTTATTTTATTTATTTTCTAAATCAATTATGAATCCCCCAAGACATAAAATATATTTTAATATTTTAAAATCATTTCATTAAGAGTGTGACTCACCTCCACATCACCAAGGGTAATATTTTAATAAGTTCGGCCCTTGGAAATATAAAATAATAAAAAACACTCCCATTTTCTAGAAACCATGTGTAAAAAACATGGTATGGTTTTTGGTTTTGGATATTTTATTATGTATAAACCAAAACCAAAAAAATAAAGAAATCTCCCTCTTTTCCTATATAAACCCACCCAAGCTCCCATTTATCTTCACTCAAACTCCTTATAGAACGTCCAAAATCTTACCTCCACTCCCAAGAGTCCTCCCAAGGTTCTCCAAATCTTTCAAAAAGTCCCTCCAGAGCCTTTGGAGTCACAAACTCAAGCAAGGGATCTTCAACTCTCCTCTTTTATCAATCACTCCTTTTATGTTACATCTTCTAGTTTTCATTTTAATATGATGGGATATGATATTACATATTCTCTTTAATGTACATTTTATTTATAAATTATGATATCTTCCTTTCGCCCTCATTAATCCTCACATGATCCTTGTTGTATACCTATTACCATGCCATAATTTTGTAAGGATTCTTTTCTCTATTCATGCTTCTTCATTACCTTATGCCTTCTATATTCAAATTTCTAATGTTGGGATATGATTTTACATGTCCCTATTACTACCCATTTTATATCCAAATAATGATATACCCCTTTCACTCTCATTAAAAAATTTTATAAATTTTTAAGTATCATCGTTATGGTTTTGAAATTTCTCCATGATTTTCCGTGACAAAATAATTGTGTAGTGAATACCATACCCACTTTTCTATCAAGGGTATTCAAATTTATGCACATATAATTATTGATTAGGGATTTATATTTATTTATTCCACATTAATTTATCATGGAATAAATTATGTTGTCTAATGAATCCATATTGTATGATCTATGTGGCACACTTAATCATGAGAATGAAATGAATATGATGGGTGTGCCCAGATAGCGCTCCAATGAATTAGGTAATGTTTAGTATCATGATACGTCATATTAGGACAAGGGTGTACCTGATTCCTTTATGGTAATTTTTCTACCATGATGTATTTTCAGATTTATCCTTGACCTAAGTTTATGATTATGTGTTTTAAGTTGTTTCCACATTTCCCGTGTTATGATTATCATACTATATCAAGACTTACTATTCATGTTCCTTTTATGCTCCATTGATATGACTATTATATAAAATGTATTATCTTGTGAATGTTATGAATTGTTTATTCCCTTACTAGGATTTATAACTCACCCCTTATGTTTTTCCTCAGGATATCCCATGTAGTTTTATGTTTGTTATAAAATTATGATCATGTTAAAGAAGTATTCAATAATGTTTTGTATCCCATGTTATAAGTTGTTATTTAATGTACCTAATTTCTAAAGACACTAGACTTATCAATATTTTAGGTTGTATTAAGTGAAATTTTATTTAATGAAAAATGTATTAATGTGTAATAAAGAGTAGGATTGTTATAGTTAGTATTAGAGGAAAAGTTTAGTTATTTTTGGGATTAAGATAAGAAAAATGTAGAGAAATATTTAGGAATAAGACTAAGTTTAAGAAAACATACTTAAATTTTGGTTAGTATAGAGTAAGTGGTTTATCAAGAAAATACATCCTTGTCTAGATACTATAGGTGGACGTGGTTCTAGCACAGATGTACCTAGGAGTAACAACTCCAACAAGATGTTCCAGACCAAACTCAGGGTAATCTGGTACACAAAACAAGCCTTACTATACACCAAGTTTGACACTCACAAGGGATATTATTTGATAAATTCATAAGATCATTATGAACCATTATTATGGGAATGAAAAAAATTACCATCAAAATATATCTTCTGAAATAGATCATGGATAACATAGATTTAAGCCTTGAAATTTATAATTTAAGGAAAAAATGTAATTTATAATTTATTCCTTTATTTTCATTGGATTCCCTTTAAGTTTTTAACAGTTTAAGATATTCATACCTAATTTTTATTTTATTCTAGCCAATGGCCTAAAATAAGAGGAATTAGGTTAATAAATGATGTGAAGGGAAATGTGACGACTACACCAAGGAGATGCCAAACCCAATTGAAGAAGGAATCGTGAACTTCATGATGAATCTCTCTCAACTGATTTAGGTTTTGAATAGAAACATGGATTAAGATTAGTGTACAAACCCCCTAAGAGAGAAAAATCTGTAATCTAGAGCTTCATGCAACAAAGGCCTCCTACTTTAAATGTATCATCTGATCCCTTAATAATGGAACAATGGATCAACTCAATTAATAAGATATTATCCATCCTTTAATGTTCCATGAAAGAGAAGGTTCTTTTGGATATTTATCATATGGAGGGAGAAACTGATAAATATTTGACATTGATCAAGAAATGAAGACAAAGGAAGAGATCAAAACAATAGAGTGTAAGTAACTCAGAAAAATGTTTTCTGATAAATATTTTAATCGCAATATTTGTCTTAAAATGAAAAGGTATTTTCTTATACTAAAGAAAAAAGATGACCAATCTATTGGGGAATATGAGGAAAAATTAAAAAATAATTTCACGATAAACCTCTAGTTTTTTCATCCCCCAAATACATGGTTTACCACTTATTTGGTGGGATAAAATCTAATATACAAAAATCCTTGATGATCTGTGAATTTAATAGCTATGAGGAAATTTATCAATGTGCCCTCAAAGTTGAAATAGAGCTCTGAGAATACCAAGGGAATTATGAGGATAAGAAGAAGAAATTAGAGTTTAATTCTGGTGGTCTGATGTAGAAATATTACAGTGCTAAGAAATTTAGGTATCCCACTTGTCAAAGGTGTGGAAAGAAGCACACTAGAAATTGACTAAGGGGGATGAAGAAAGTGTGGGAAGTAAGGACACCTAGCTAATAATTACCGACAAGAGAAACCCACAAATGCAATAGAGGAAATTAATTCTCTGGTCAACCCTTAACGCATTTTCCATTTCTTTATCTATAAGGAACTAGGACACTTTTCAAACTGATTCCCTAATCCAAGGGTTTTTAGTGACAACCAATAAACTCCAAGGTAGAAAGGGTGATATTTTTTCATCACTACTGTCGATGTGAATACCAAAAATTAAGTGGTGACATGTATTCTATTGATTCATTCAATAATATTGAATGTAATTTTTGATTATGGTTTTACACATTCCTTAATATGATGAAATTTTAGTATAACTATCCCGTACTCACCACAAATCATGGAAGCATAGATTTTAGTGAAAATGAAAAATGGGGAAATTATTTCACCCCATGTATATAACTACTTCCCTATCTTAATTTATGGATGAACTTCCCATCAAAAAATTTCATACTTCATTTGGTGGAATTTGATACAATTCTAGGCATGGATTGTCTTTCCATATATAGATCCAACATAAATTGCTGTGATAAGGAAATCAATCCTCTTATGGAAAATCAACCCCTGATTCTATACAAGTGCAAGGTGGAGGATAAATCTTCTTTAGAACCATCATCTCAAGCATGGATATTACAACCCTATGATCAAGTGTATTTTACTTAAATGATTGATTCTAAGGAAATAAGCATCCTTGAAGACATGGCTATTGTGAGGGAATACAATGATGTGTTTTTTGAGGATAATCCTGGTATTCCTCCCAGATGAGAGGTTGAATTTTCAATCAATATTATACTCTGGGAATTTACAATATTCAAGACTCCATATAGGATGGATATTGCAGAACTTGGGAAGCTAAATAAACAACTTCAAGATAACATGGATAAAGGGTGTAAATGCCTAAGTGATTCACCATGGGGTGAACCAGTTCTCTTTATAAAGAATAAATATGGGTCAATGTTTCTTCTCATTTATTATTGTTAGGTCCAATGGGTTGAATACCCTTATAGGGGTGGGGGTGAATCAGGGTATGATAGATTAAAACTTTACCCCTTTTTGGATCTTATTTCTTAGTTAGACAAAACTCAATCCTCTCTTCCTCCCATAGAAATATATGAACAGATATGAAATTATGCACAGGACACAATGATTTTTACTTGCTTCACCCTCATTGGGCTATGTTCAAAGAGAATACAATGACAATGTGCTGATGTATCAAATTTACTAAGGCTCACCTCCAAGAATGAGTACAATGTTTGGGATAGATTTTCTATGACCAGGCTCACCACCTTTACAAGTTTTAGGGTATGCTCACTACATTCCCAAGGGTTAATCCCTATGCCTATTTCTCTGGCTCACTACTGGTGGAAAGGGTCACCGTCTTCCTCTTCCTTCGCTCACTGCTCCTGGAAAGGAATCCACTCATATTTTATCGACTTGTAGCTCATACATAGTTTATGTACATGTAGGTCCCTTCATTTTTATGAATTACTGCATCCTCAACTTTAGGTATATGATCTGTTGAAGTTCCATTTTCACACGTAGATAAATTCCACCTTCCCAAGTACTTTTAGGCACCAGAAAATACTTTCACATATTGAATTGAAGCTTTCACAAGATTCTTGTTCAAATCATGAACCAACTTGTTTCTCCCACATAATGAGTACCGGTTTTGGTACATGGGACACCTTCTTTGCATACCAACTCTGCTGTCGCGAACTACCCTTATACTATAGACTGCCTCCGCCTTCACGATTGAGTACTGCTACTATGTACCAATTCTGCGAACCTCCTCTACGAATCACTCTCTGTCCACAAACTGTTCATTGTTCATGGACTACCTTCGCTTCCGCATACTAGAGCTCCCCTTCTGCTTACTACTCAATGAACTATCCCTCTCACTTACTATAGATTCATCCTTCACACACCAAGACAAATCCTTCCGCATAACTGACTTCCTCCTCTGCGTATCAGACTTTTTTTACGTGTTAAGAAACCCCACAAACACCTTCAGCAGAATTCCTTCCGTGCAGACCACTTCAGCCTTTGTGATCCTTCCTTTGCAAACTAAATTCAGTCTTCACTAAATTCCTGGAGAAAAATATTATTTCTAATGATGTTTCATCTCCACAGTAATCGTCAGGATTAGCATTTATTATATAGGAAATGATACCCTCTTAATCTGTTAAATCAAGATTTACCAAATCTTGATTCGATACAGCCCCCACCAAGTAACGATTCTTCAAACACCACAAACCAAAATCCATATGCAAACCATATTCCTATGTTCTCCACATACCACCTTTTCTTTTACGTGTTTTACATTGTCTAATGACTTCATCCCATCCGCGTACCACACTGTCGCTTAGTCGCGGACCATTTTTGGTTTCGTGAACAGCATCCGTGTACCATTACCACTGCCTGGTACGCGGACGCGTACCCTTCCTGGACATGGTACTCAATCCATGTTCTGGGATCCTCATTCCTCTTCCTTTGATGATTTTTTTTGTCATTATTTACACAAATTCCCAATATTGAGGCCCTAAAATTTGAAAAACACTGGGAAACTGCACCACCTTAAAAACCTGTCTTCGGCAAAAACCAACCATACTAACTTGCAGTTATCTAGCTTTGTCAACAAAAAAACCACACCCAAAACATACCAAGAAGATTCATTGAGGGATTTTCCCCAATAATATCACCCTTTGGGTTTGTTGACAACTCTTCTTAAAAAAATTCTTTGCACTTTGATATTTTGTTAAAGCTCCTTCAAACTTCAACCACCATTCACCTCACACAATAAAGATAACAATCAAGGATTTACTTAAAACATAATATAATCCCACAGGAGAAATTCTCAATGTGAGAAACAAGTGTAAATAAAAATATCATCAATGAGTTACTTCATTTCAGACACCAACTTTTGACACAAAACTGATATCAATTTCTTAAAATGACACCAATTACTGATCGCTAGAAACCATGTCACACCATTCCAACATCATTATTCTAAATTTATCACAATCCTCAGTTATCATGATTTCTAGTCTTTGATTGATCACTTCTAGAATCATCAGATTTAATGCTCCCCCTAAGTTACAGCTTCTCCAATAGCTTCAGCTCAGCTTCAACTCCCCCTATCTCACTGCTCCACTTAACAATTATTTAACGGTCCCCCTAAGTTACAACTCCTTCAATAACTTCATCTTAGCTTCAAATCACCTATCTCACTACTCCACTTAATATATTCTCCCCATGTCTTTTCTCCCATGGAAGTCACACTTTCTCTCCCTTTGTCAACGAACCCGAAGGGCACTTAAAGGTTTTCTGCAACAGGGTAAAGAACACATATCAGCACATTAGAGAAAGACACACCATACCTCAGGGAGAGGGGGGGCCACATCCATACTTTTTCAAGTGCAGGAAGTCAACTGCATCCTAGAGCCAGTCGATGCTTTTCAAATGCTTCTTTTGGTAAGGCCTTTATGAGAATGTCTTCAACCTGTTGTTCTGTAGGCACATACTCTAACTTCACAAGCCCTTGATCCACCTTCTCCTTGAAAAAATGATATGTGATTTCAGTGTTCTTTGTCCTTGAGTGATAGACTGGATTTTTGAAAATATTTATAGCACTTGAATTATCAAAATGGATTTTAATTGGATACTTCACTTCAATTCCCATATATTCAAGTTGTTTCTTCATCCACAATAGCTATGTGCAAGATTGAGTAGCTGTGATGTATTCAACTTCTACAGTGCTTAATGAAATGCAATCTTGTTTCTTGATTAACCAAGAAATACACAACCCTCCAAGATAAAAGGCACCTCCAGACATTGATTTCCTATCATCTTCTGAACCAGACCAATCCGCTTCTGTAAGACTATGTCACTAGAACCATCATTCTTTGACTATTGTCATTTTTGAAATAGAGATTATAATAAACACCACTATGATGGAAACCGAGCTTCTTTAGAAACTGATCAATCCTTGAATACCATTTTCTTGGTGATTTCTTCAATCCATATAAATAATTCTTCATCCAAAAAACTTTGTAATCATCTTCATGAATGAGAAAACCATACGCTTGATCAATGTAGACTTCTTCTTCCAAAACACCATTTAGAATTGATGACTTGAAATACATATGAAAAACTTTAAACTTTCATTGCACAGATATGGAAAAGAATAATCTAATTGTTTCTAGACTTTTGATGTGTGAAAATGTCTCATAAACATCAATAACTTCTATTTAGGATCACCCTTTGCACACCAGACATGCTTTGTTTCAAATCACAACACCATATTCATTCATTTTGTTGCGAAAGACCCAATTTTCCCTATGAAATTTTTGTATTCTGGTCTTGAAACAATTTCCCACATTTGATTCTTCTCAATTTGGTCAATCTCTTCATTCATTGACTGAACCCAATTCTCATCTCCAGATGCTTCATCAAAGCATTAAGGCTCTACTTGTGATAAGTATGATGCTTTCTGTTGAGAATTAATCCTTCTTGTCTACACTGGTGCTGTCTGATCACCAATTATAATCTTCCTATCAATTTCAGATCTTCTTACTGGTCTCTAGGGAGACACTGATTTATTCTCATGATTTGATTCTTCTTATGAATCAACATTTTCACATATGCTCATCCTGATTCTCTTACCACTTCATCAATTTCGATAAGAATCTTGTTGAAACATTGTTGATATTATTTCACATCTCTATGGTATCCTAAAAAGAGTCAGCTGATACCACATTGTTAGATAAAAATACATAATCATGAGGTGAATGATTGTTGCTGCTTTATGGCAATCCGTCTTCTCTCGGAGGATGACTAACACCTGAAACGGGGCATGATACCAATGGATATATCTTCAATACAACTCATAACCCCTGGATAATTCAGGTATATCTTTGAAATATCTTCAGTTTCAACATAGAATACATCATTTTGATAATGATTTGGATAATATAAACATTGTGTTAAATCTAATTAGGAAGTAGAAATCTCCCCCCTATGATGTCCGAATCTTCTAGTTATAAGGTCTATTGTTTAGAACCACAAACATTATTCTTCTCCTTCTCCAGATTTGGTAACTTATTTGAATCAGTTGACATTATGGATCACATCACATCACTTTTTTTCATCTTTTGATGCCACTTCCCCATGGATCATATCCCTATTTTAACCTGAAACACATTAACATCATTTAATAGAATTTATATACATAGGGAGAGGGGAACTTTTGGAATCCTCAATGTGAGTATTTTGGTTGGTCCTGATAGGTTAACCCTTTGATTCTTTCTTATAGAGCATCACACTCCTTCCCTGCTTCTTCTTTCTTCCTAACCAACTTCAACTACTTTGGCCATATGACTAGGAATCCATTACCCACATGATGAGTCTTTTTATGATATGTAGATTCTGTAGGCTTGTACTTTCTCACAATTTGGGGTTTAAGCTCACTAGTACACATTTTTGTCTTTGGTGTTCCACTAATATGCCTCTTCCTTTTATTTCTTCTCTGAGTAGGAATCTATCTACTTGCCATCTTCCCTTGCTTCTTTCACCATTGTAAGGATATTCCTATTTCCTCCACTTCTCTCTGTTGCACATGACAAGTGAATTTATCAGTACATTCTTTGTTCATATTTATTTTATCAGATACCTGATCCACCACACTATTTTGTGTTGGTGGAGAGGCCTCCATCGAACATGCATTCATATTCTTGTGCCTCTGAAAAAAATCTTGATGTATGACCATGAATCCCACATAAATAGCACATGTTGTCATTAATTCTTGTAAAAACCTTTCTAGTTCAATCTTCAGCACCTACAAGGTTTTTATTATCTCTGGAGATTTTCACTACTCTCTTCCTATCATGCATAGAAGTGGGATCATCGTATCCAATTATAGATTTTATCAAAATGTATGGCCTTTGGGATAACATTATCCTTTCACGATTCTCTTATAGAGTAGCATATTTGGTTTTCATTTCATCATCACATGCCGAAGGACAATCGAATAATAAGTGTAGTGCATCCTTTAACTTAGACTTTCCTTTTAAATTTTATTTCTCCATTTCTTTCTTGACTGATTATATCTCTTCCTCCAGTTTCTAAATCTTCTTATTCCTTGATTCAAGTTGATCATTGATCTCTCTTATGAGATTCTTTTCGCTACTCATCTCATCTTCCAGTTCTCCTATGAGCTTGTCTACCATATCACTTTGCTCCTTCATTTTTAAATTTTCTTGAGAAAAATAATTAGATATGGATACATTCTCTTATTGTAGCCTTTGATTCTTCTGATCTAGTTCAGATAGCTGTGGACCAAAATTATTATTTCTGACTTTCAAATTCTCAATTTCTTCTAAGTTCATATTCTTTCCCTTTTCACCAGCTTTGAGTTTTTCTATCATTGAAGAAATATTTTTCAGCTCTTCACCTTGATAATCATTATTCTCCTTGAGGTCAGTAGCCACTTCAATGTGCCTTTTATTTAATCCTCTTAGCTTTTTGATCTCAATCTCCAGTGCTTGGATTCAGATATAATTATATTTAATTTCTTTACCAAATTTCTAATCCAATTAATTTCTTTATGGAGATCTTTATCTTCTGGACTTCTTGGAGATTCTTCATAATCAATAGTTTCATCATCACTTGTTTTATCAAGTTCATCACTCATTACTACAACATCATTGAGTGAGTTTATATCTTTCATGTATGATTCATCCAAACCTTTATTCAGTAAATTGTTGTATTCCTTAAACTCAATCACACATTTTCCATAGACACTTTTAGACTGAGGGATACCACCTGAATTATGTTTCTTCTTTATAGTTCTTCTCTTTGTCATGGCTCACCAATATAAGAGTAGACTGAATCTTTAACTTCATTAATTGACTAAAACAAGTTGGTGCACAAAAATACTGATAAAATAAACCTTCCCTCTGATACCAATTATTAGGTCCACTATGTCGAATACACTGGGGGGGGGGTGAATTAGGGTATGGTAGATTAAAACTTTCTCCATTTTGGATCTTGTTTCATTGTTAGAAGAAACATAATTCTATGTTCCTCCCATAGCAATATATGAACAGATATAAAATCATACATAAAAAACAATGATTTTTACTTGGTTTACCCTCACTAGGCTATATTGGAGGAGCATGCAATGGTAATGTGGTGATGTACCAAATTTACTAAGGCTCACTGCCAATAAGGAATACAAAATTTGGGCTAGATCTTCTATACCCAGGATCACTACCTTTACAAGGTTTAGGGTCTACTCACTACATTCCCAAGGGTCTCTCTCTATGCCTCTTTCTCTGGCTCACTACCGGTGGAAAGGGTCACCGTATTCCTCTTCCTTCACTCACAGTTATTGGAATGGAATCCACTCATAGCTTATCAACTTATAGGTAAAACACAGTTTATGGACATGTAGGTCCTTTCATTTTCATGAATTACTACATCCTTAACTATAGGTAGATACTATGTTAATTCCACATTTCCATGTATTGATAGGTACCAGAAAATACTTTCGCAAACTGAATTGAAGCTTTCACAAGCTTTCTGTGTAAATCACGAACCACATTGTCTCTCCCGCGTACTGAGTAATAGGTTTGGTACATGGGACACCTTCTTCACGTACCACCTCCGCTGCCACAAACCATCCTTTGTCCAAGGAATTCCTCCGCCTTCACGATAACATACCTCTACCACATACCGATTCCATGAACCTCCTCTATGAATCACTCTCTGTCCGTGAACTATTCATCATTCAAGGACTACCTTAGCTTCTGTGTACCAGTGCTCCTACTCTACGTACTACTCACAGAACTCTACCTCTCACATACCATAGATTTCTCCTCCACGTACCAAGAAAAATTCTTCCACATACCAGAATTCCTCCACCACGTATCAAACATCCTTTGCTAGTTAAGAAACCCCACAAACACCTTCGGCAAAATTCCTTCCGTGCGAACCACTTCAGCCTTCTTGATCCTCCCTTCATGAACTACCTTCAGTCTTCACCGAATTCCTAGAGAAAAATAATATTTCTAATTATGTTCCATATCCACAACAATCAGTAGTATTAGCATTTATTATATAGGAAAAGATACCTGCTTAATCCTCTAAATCAAGATTTACCAAATCTTGATTCGATACAGCCCCCACTAGGTACTGATTCTTCTGCCACCGTTAACCACATGACATCTACAAACTATATTCCTACATGCTCCGCATACCACCTTTGTTCCTACACGACTGATTTCCTCTTCCGACTTCATCCCATCTGCATAACTCACTACCACTCAGTAGTGAACCATTTTTGGTTCCACAAACCACATCTACGTACCGTTCCTGCTACCAGGTATGCAACCGCGTACCCTTCACATACAAGGTACATGATCCATCTCCCAGGATCCTCATTCCTCTTCCTTTTCTGATTTCATTCTTCATTATTTTTAAAAATTCCTAATATTGAGGCCCCAAAATTTGAAAAACACTAGAAAACTACGCCACCTTAAAAACCTATCTTCGGAAAACACCAACCATACTTACTTGTGGTTATATTTCTTTTTCAAAAAACAGAACCACACCCAAAACATATCGAGAGGATGCATTGCGGTATTTTTTCCCAACAATTATCGCGAGCTAAACAAGATCACTTTCAAGAAAAATTATCTACTACCTCAGATTTATGAATTGTTTGATCAATTACATGGATCAATATACTTTTCCAAGGTGGATCTTCATTCGGGATATTATCAAGTAATGGTGAAGAGGGAAGATATCCCCGATACTGCTTTTTATACACATTACAAGATCTATGAGTTCGTATTGATTCCATTAGAATAGATACCCTAGCCTTTTACATATATCATTACATGATTTTAAGCATAATTAAACATCAAATTATAAGACAAGGATCATAAAGTATAGTTTCTTGGAAGAATAAGTACATAATAAAACATCCTAAAAACAACTTTTTATTTAATCTCCATTATGAGATCCTAACATCCATTGTGCTCATACATATTCATAGGATAACCTGGGGATAACATGAAAAAATGGAAGAGATAAAATCCTTTTAAGGGATTAATCCTAAGAATAATGCTTTAGAACATTGGTTAGGAAACATGAAATAATGATATAAAAAGGCACATAATGTAATTGAACAAACAGAACCATAACATGTATAACATGGGACCATATAAACATGGAATCATAGTAATGTGGAAGCAACATAAAACATGAATTTAGCATGGGTCAGGGCTTTTTTAACTTAGAGTAGAACAAGTCAAGGTAAACCACCAAGACTATTTTATATGGTAGCACAAGTCAAGGCTAACCACCCAGACCACTGCACATGGTAGCACAAGTCAAGGCTAACCGCCAAGACCGTTGCACATAACATTTCATGAGACTCAGATTAAACCAATTCATTAGAGATCTATCTAATATCACCCATCATAAAATGTTCATGAATATTCTTTCCATATACAGAATCTTACATAATCAATCATATATAAACATAAGGGAACCCATGGAAAGAAATGTGTATCATAATCATGTCATAAAGCAAAATTTAATGGGTGTATCATAAAAGTGTCCATGAAAGAAATAAATTAGAACATACATGGACATTAATAAGAAAAAATAGGCATATATAATGGTAAGTGATGTAAAATAGGAGTGATAACATGTAAAAAAGATTATTTAAGAAATTTTAACATTAAAACATTTTAGTGCGGTTTTACGGAAAATACTAAAGTTCATTTAAAATCGAAAAGGGAATAATCTTTTAAATAAAACTATAAGAGAAAATAGAAAATTTTCATAATAAAAATACTTATTTTATAAAAATAATTTTGGCTTAAAATAGATGGTAGATTTCACTTGAAATTGGGTAAAAATTTAGGAAGTTCCCTTAAAACTGGTTTGCTTATCAGGGAATATTGAGGATGGAATCACTTAAAATAATATATATCTCCAAAATAGAAGTATTAAAGGATCTCGATACATGATTTTGGAAATATAACAAAAAATTATAATATTTACATAAATGTATTATAGGATTTCATTTGGGTAAAAAGAGAGTAAGAATAACTTGAAGGAATAATGGAGGTTTAGGTAGACTCCCTTACCTTAAGTACGATGGTGTTATAAAATTGATATTAATGACCTGAATAATCAAATTAGGTTCATTAAATAATAATTAAATAACCTATTTTACATAAAATTTATTTATTATAACCTTTTTGAGTTCATTCATAACCTTTTTGATTGGTTATGATGTTCAATTTCATTGTTCGGATCTGTTTGTTTCATGATCAGTTTACTTATATACATGAATGGATAATCATGTAAAATCAGGATGATTGTACATAATTGGAGTTATATTTTATTATTTAACATCCATGAGTTTACATGATTGTAAATTTAATTTAGTTACTTGGATTAAAGTTGAATCATTATATAAAACTTTAATGATAACCTTTTGGGTTAATTGGCAGTTTTTGATCACAACGAACACAATTTGTTTTATAAATAAAAACCATGTGTACAAAAAGATTACAGATCCATATATGAGACATAATAAATTTATTATATTCCTTTTCAAATATAATAATGGTTTCATGACCATAATTAAAGATGGTAATGGAAATTTAAAACCCATCATCCTTCATTGTGGTAAATTAACACATCTTAGATGGTGTTTTTACTACTAGTATAAAAGAAGGGTAAATGAGAGGTGATAATAAATTATCCTTTTATCATATTTTTTTTATTAAATTTAAGGTACTAGAGTTTTCATAACATTTGGATGAGTAGAGGTAAGGATATAAAATAAAACAAAGGAACTTGAAAGGAAAGTAAAAGAATTGAAAAGAGAATTTACCTGTTAAATTAATCTTCCTTGAGAGACCCTTAAAGGGTGAGGATTTTGTCTTTTAAGAGACAAAGGGGTGATGAAAATTTTGGAGGATATTGAGGAGATATTTTTCCATAATTTAGGCAAGTCACAAGGCTTGATAGGAGTGAAGAGAAGATGGGAGTGTGGGTAGTTTTTATAGTAGAGGGGAGGAGGGTTTTCTTAATATTTTAATCATTAATTTATTATTTCTCTACAAGAAAATAAATAGTGATTATTCCATGAAAAAATATAAATAAGTGCATTTGAGTTAGAACCAATGTCTATTTACACCATCCATGACTCAGGCATGATGCATAAGTTCAGGTTTTAGCACTTATCGTAAATCATCATATTTTATTATTCATAAATAATTCAAGTATTATAGAAAAATCCCAAAAATTAACCCTAACATTTTTTTGACTTGTAGAATATAAAAATTAAATCCAATTTTCAAAAATAATTTTCTAAATATGATTAATTTAATTTTTAATTAAAATCACAATTTACTGAAAAAACACATATTTTAAAACTATAACTGATTTAATAATGTTTTAGAAAATTACATAAGGTATTAAAAAATTATCTTAAAACCAGAAGACATAAAATTGTTAATTTATGAACAAATTTTAGGAAAATAAATTTTTTAAGTTAATTTATTAATTTTAATTAATTATTTATGACTTGCAAAAATATGAATACTTTTACTGTTGTCATATTATCACTTATAAGATGCGTAATTTTACTTACACATCCATGGGGGGAGGTTACTATTATTTTGGAAAATTTAATATTAATAAGGGTCATATTAATCTTCATAAGGGTAACATTATTATTTATAAGGGTCAGTCACAATTCACCAAAAATTAAGTTTTTCCTATCAGACTCCAAACATCTTACTGATCGCAACCGTGCATGTCAGATTTTTGAAATTCAAATCACAAATGTGACAATATTATGTTTCAACGTCACATTGTACTTAGTAGTTCATTATGTTGTGATTTTATGTGATTAAATGACATAATTATAATAAGGTAATTTCCATTTATAAAACATTGGTTCGTTACATTCTCCCCCCTTCTGAAATTTTGATCTTTAAATATCCTTTTACATTCTAATCCATAAACAAGTGTGAGTAATTTCACTTCATTTCCTCCTCCAATTCCCATGTTGATTATTTCTAATTATAGTTCCACCATAGTACCTTGAATAGGTGATTATTCTTTTTGCGTAGGAATTTATCTCTATGATCCAAGGTCTTCACTGGATGCTTCTCATAAGAAAGATCATTCTCTAACTGTACCACATCAAAAGAGAGTACATGTGAAGGATGTAAGAACCCGGTTCTTATTCTTGAGGTACAAGTTTCTTCTTTTCTCATTTCCTTAAGTGTTTTTGATAAAATAAGGAAAATGGGAGAAAATACTAAATTTTGGGACTACATGCCCTGTACTTTTCCACACGCGGTGTACTTTGGCTGTGTGGGATGAGTACACAGGGTGTGTAGCCTTGTTGGAGACTAAGGGTGTAAAAACTGACTACAAACCGTGTAGTGGTACTTTACACGCTGTGTAGTCAGTCGGAAGACAAAACAGTAAGGCGATGGGAGCAGCCTCCAGCTGGGCGACAGTACACGCCGTGTAGTTGGGAATACACGCCGTGTACTCATGTCGATGGATGAACAGTTTGGCAATGCCTCCAGAGGAACAGTTAAATGAGGGAAGTAAACGCTGTGTAGTCAAAAGTACATGCCATGTACTTTGTTTTTTTCGCTTAAAATGGGTAGTAGCCAACCCTGTTCATAGGATTGGCTTAGAACTGGATGTGAGGTCAGGAGAGGACGGACAAACCTTTGTGGATCTCCAGATCGAGCGTCGGAAATCCGTTTCCGCTTCCGTCAATCACGTTGGAACTGCACGGGTAATCCCTCCCATCTCCTTGCATAGTTCTTGCCAATTATTCCTCTAATGGAAGCTATTTTAGGTTGAATGATAATTCTTCTACCTTAGATCTACGATGTTCTTGGACGTTTCAGAAGGCGTCGTTCGGGTATACCGTTATTGGGTGTTTAAGGTAGGTGGCTTGGTGTTTAAATTCCAACTATTGTGCGTTTTGTGTACTGTTGAGATACGCACCCATTAATGGGGTGTCGTATGGCTGAGGCCTTGTTGAATTAAATACCTAGAATTGCATAGGTAGTTTAATGAACATGTATAAATGTTGTTTGGGATTGCTGCTTGGATCCAGGACCACCCCCGGGGTGCATTCCTCTATTTAGCCATTTGGCCAGGATACCTGAGGGTATGCCATGCTCATATTATTCATTACTTTTGACTTGAGAGGAATTGTATGTAAATTTCATGTTTGTATGTTGGGCATGGCCCGATTACTTGTCTATCCTGAGGGTAGTGATATATTAGCCTGAGGGAATTGTTGATTAGCCTAAGGGCGTAGTTATGTTAGCCTGAGGGCAATGCCTGAGGGCAAGATTCTGTTTACCTGAGGGTTTCATTTCAGTTTGGCCTGAGGGAAGATTCTATATCGCCTGAGGGCAATGCCTGAGGGAAAGGTACTTTATAGCCTGAGGGAAAGCCTGAGGGCATGGTTTACTATATTAGCCTAAGGGTAAGGTTCTGGTTAGCCTGAGGGATTAGTTTTGAGGAACATTGAATGTTATTAAATTGAACTGCTAAAAGAATATTTAAATGGAAATGAAACTGGTGAAGTTAGTTACTTTTGAGTACTGCTTTGTCTATTACATTTACTACAGCGCACTGTTGTTGCATGTTTACACACAGTTGGACACATGCCTTTTGTGGGTGCCTACTGGGATTATTTATCACACCCTGTTTGGGGTCTTGTCTTCGGCCCCAAACAGATTTCATTTCTGCAGGTGTGGATATGGGAAAGGGTCCCTATACAGGTACTTGATTGCTGCGGAGGAGTAGGGGAGCATGGGACCGGGCTTAGGCTCGCGATGCTACCAACTGTTTTGTTTTGTTTTTCTGTACTCTGTATTGTACTGTACTGTAGTGTTGTGTAACATGTTTTGGCTGTTTTCTTAGAACTTGAGACATGTTGCATCATTATCTATATAACTGTTTGTTATCTTTTAACGCAGTTGTTTATTTTAAATATGTATGGTTTATTGCTTTCGCTGTTGTTGTATGTTTTATCTTGTATTCCACTGTGCTACACTTTGAAAAATGAGGGCATAGTTTCCCCACTATCAGACCTGGTCCCTTTCCACTAGTCGGAAGCCTCTGGTGTTTGGGTAAATGCGCTTGAGGTCATGTGACCAACCGGGTTAGGGGCACCCGTGGAGTGGTACCCAGACCCGGGACGTTACAAAGTGGTATCAGAGGAGTTATTTTCTTTGAATTACTATTTGGAGCCTTATTCTGGGATATGACAAGAACGGTAGTTGGTAATAAGCTGTGCCCGGGCATAGATAACCCGTGTATAGGGAAAATCCAATTTACCATATGTTTCAATTTTTCTAATTTTTTAATTTTACAGTTGAATTGATTTTCACCGAGGGGTGACACACTTGTATTGTGCTATTTATATTTTATTCATGGGTTCTATTTAGTTTCAACCCAATGAGATGAGGTTATGCCATCTCATGCATCATTTAGGCACATGCTAGGAATTACATGCCATGCATTGTTCCATGCCATGTAGGTGCATTATAAATTGCATGTTGGTGTGATATATGTTGTGCTAGTAAAATCATGCGGATGTGATAGCTGCTTGATAGATACCTTCTGGTTGATACAGTATTATTGTGTGAGCATGTTTAAAGAATGGACGCCAAACCTTGGTTTTTAGGGAGTATGGGCCCTCATTGACCGAATTTTTTTGGATCATTGGCTGTTTATCCGGTTATAACACATATAAGATGCCAAAATTTGATTTGCGGGGAGTATGAGCCCTCACGGATCAGAATTTGGCACTTAGGTGTTGTTTTTTTGTATTTTTTTGGGTTCCGGAGAAGTTTCTGAGGCATACTGCATGGAATCCCAGTATACACGCCGTGTATGTCCTTCTGTTCAGGAAGAAAATAAAACTTTTTGAGTACACACCGTGTAATCTCTTCTCGTGTCATAGACCGTGTGGGCAGGGACATGGGGAAGGGATGGGCTTGGGGTGAACACGTCGTGTACCGTAAGTACATGTCGTGTAGTGTTGACCTGGATTCTGCCCGTGTAACTAACAACACGGATGGGGGAGACCTTAATATATACACACCGTGTCCACTATGGAACACACCGTGTAGTCTGACCTGAGATCTGGCTGTGTAACTAACAACACGGGTCGATGTAATCCTTTCATGTACACGCTGTGTGTATATGGAACACACTGTGTAGTGTGTGCCATGTATTCGGCCGTGTAACTAACAACATGGGTCAGCGAAGCTCGTCTAGTACATGCTGTGTACCTATGGGACACACCATGTAGTCTTGTCTGAGGACATACCATGTGGACTTAGCCATGTGGCTGGGAAGATGGAGTGGTGTACACACCATGTACGTGTGTAACATGCCGTGTAGTATCAAGCTGAGTAGTCGACCGTGTCACAAATGACACGGGCAGTTGGAAAATTACACCATACACGCCGTGTATGTTATATAAACACCGTGTAGTTTTGTTTAATGGGAGCCGTGTGGCTTGGCCGTGTAGAAGGACCGGGGCAGGGGAAGAAAAGTTAGGTACATGCCGTGTAGTCAGTATACACGCCGTGTAGTCTTGTTGTGCAATATTAAATTCCTTCTTCCTCCTGTTCCCCTTTTGGTTCCTTCATTTTCAGACTATGATAATCTTGATTTAAGGCGTGCGTTTGACCTTGTAGTGTCATGCCACCGAGACGTTCACACGTTGTTCGCGAGGAGAGTGGCAACAAGTATACTTTGGAGATGGTGGGCCACAGGCTACCAGTTGATCCTACAGCAGAGCCAGATGTAGCGCCAGCCATTATACCGGACACAGGCGTGGATGCACAGTTCTGTGAAGGCTTTATACGGTTCATGAAGACCTTTTAGGGAGCACCGCTAGTTTCCACATCTATGGTAGAGCTGACATGTATCTTCCAGCAGTAGCATCTGCCTACGTTTTCAAGGGATGGCGGACCACAGGCTACAGAGTCTTTGCTGGGGTCTATGCAGACTATTTTTGAGCACCAAGAGACGCCTCCAGGGCGGAGGGTCAAGATTGCGACTTATATGCTACGTGATTCTACCAAGAGGTGGTGGGATGTTACCACCCAGTCTGAGAATCACAGAGACATGGCATGGGAAGATTTCCAAACAGCCTTCTATGACTTCTTCTTCCTAGAGACGCTGAGTGCAGATCAAGCTCGAGAGTTCATGAATCTGCAGCAGGGCGCTATGTCAGTGATGTATTATTCTGCTCGTTTCACTGAGCTTCAGTGTTTTTCACCTGTTCTGGTGGGCGATGAGATGTTGAGAGCCAGACACTTTGAGGATGGTCTTCGATATGACATCCGATCACTGGTGAATGTTTTTAGGTTTCTTTTAGTACATTCTATTGTGAACCAGGCGCTGATTACAGAGAGGAACCTGTAGGAAGCTAGTGGTGTGGGCCATGGTAGTTCAACACCAGTTTATGGTACTATTGATACTAGTAAGAGGAAGAGACAGATGGACTTTTCTCATGGTGGGAGTACAAGCCAGAAGAAGGTTTCAGGTGGCCAGGTCATGTGCTACAAGTGTGGTAAGGAGGGTCACAAGAGACCTCAGTTTCCACGAGACCCAGTGGAGTGCCGATCTTGCGGAAAGATGGGTCATCTACATTGATTTTGTAGGGCGTTTCTAGCGGTGGCTAGTGAGAGGGGTTCTATACAGACTCTGCGTGCGGGAGTAGGACCAGTACCTTCTTACTAGTTGGGAAACTGAAATACATCAGGGCGTGCATGCAGGGATGGTGGTCGTGGACATGGTATCCAGATACCAATATCTTAGAGGCAGCAGGGTGTGACAACTCAGGGTAGCCAGGCTGTGTCAAAGGGCCATGACACTGGGCAGACATATGCAGTGCAAAAGACCCAGCAGGAGCAGGATCCCGGACCTTCTACTGTCGTAGGTACTATTCTAGTAGCTTCTGTTAAAGACCCGTAAATTTCAAGGAAATTTTTTTCCTTAATTTTCTTTGGAATTTTACAAGAGCACAGTTTCTGACGGCACCTGATTCCGAGGCCCGGTGTGCCCGGAATCATTTTCCGAAGATTGGCTTGGGTACGTTCAGTGAACGGACGAGCGGGTTTTTCTTACTTTTGAACCGGTGCCCGGAATCAAATTCTGAGGGCACCGATGAAATCGCAGCGCCGGTATTCGCTTAGAAACACCTCTTCCGGAGTTGCGTTTGCTCGGGTGTGGTTTTTAATTTTCGGGCTTAAAGTTAAGAAATAAAATAATTTTGCGACAACTTTATTTTATTTCACTTAAGCCGCTTGGAAGCCACTTGAAGCCACTTAAAGGCGGTTTGAACTGAGTTGAAGCGGATAGGATGCTATCCAGAAATATCCTACCCCCTTGGTAGGATATTTGCGAGGTGGGGCCCGCACAAGCCCCACCGTTTCTTTCCGCTAAGAAACGCACCTGCGAAAACCCGTCTTAGTGAAAGTCAACTGACGCGTTTCTTAAAATCTTAACAGACCATTTAAATGGGCTGTTTCTTTCGTGAATTAAATGGGCTGTTTCTTTTGTGAATTAAATGGGCTGTTTCTTTCGTTGAATTAATTCAACGAATTGATGGATCGTTTCTTAACCAGTTTTCAAATTCGTTGGCGTAATAATAAAATAAGGCCAATGATCGACCTCTGGTTACTTGCGCATTGAGAAGATTTGAGGGGACCCTTGTATCTTTTTCTCCTTTGCGAAGAACGCGAAGAACGCAAAGAACGCGAAGAACGCGAAGAACGACGAACCCGGAAATCGACGACGCTTCCGTCTGAGATGTTCTTACCCGCTCTGATCTCCGATCACCGACCGTTGAGGTGAGTGATTTCATATTTCCTCGCAAGGTTCTTTTCTTTTGGTTTTAAACACAGATTTAATTATTTATAATTTAAATCTGTTGTTCTTGGTCCGTTGAGCTCGCCGACTCAACGCCGGATTCCGCGACGACGCGACGCCTCCCCGCGACGACGCGACGATCCCTCTCTTCCGCGACGAGCTTTTCCGCGAAGAACTCCCGCGCGCGACGATCAGCGAGGTAGGGATTTATTTTGGGATTTACCCCCCCTTTTTATTTACTTCCGTGAACGTTCTTTAAAAATTAAAGAACCGGAATCAAAGAAATAATTTTATTTCATTAAAATTATTGGTTCATGTGTTGAACATTTTATTTTCTCCCATTGATTATCTCTAACGCGGAGGGTGCGGACCAAACGAACATGGCCCGACGACCCTCCCCCGTTCTTCGTTTTTGCGGATTTGACGGGCGACGGCGGAAAGTGCCACAACGGATGTTTGACGATCCCGCAGTGAAGAACGAGTCCCGGGAGGAGCAATGGCGCAGACGGGAAGAGAATTGGACCACCGGAGCGATCCCGGTGGCCCGCGGAACACGCCGGCGGCGCGGGTCGCCGGCGCGGCGGCGGCGGCACCCGCGGACCCGCGTCCGCGTGGGTCCCCTGCCTTCGGACGCGGCTGAAGCCGCGTCCCGACTGAACGCGGCCCCACGTGGGGGGCCGCGGCACCCTCAGGCCGCGGGGGCGGCGCCCCGCGGTGCCAGGCCGTTCAGCCGTTCGGCCGAACCGGACCGGGTCGGGTCGACCCGGTTCGGCCGACTCCCGGGGGGGGGGGGGGGGGTCGGGCCGGGTCGGCCCGGGCCCGTACCCCCCGTCTTTGGATGGTGTTCGTTAAAATGGCCGTATCTTGAGCTACGGGCCTCCAAACGACCCTCCATCAGCGGAAACACGATCCTTGGATCGAGACGGTCGTTTCGGTATATCGCACTCAAGGTTTCGGAATACTTTGAGTTCGGCCGGGTTGGTTCGTACACGAAACCAACCGGGCCCTCGGAGCAGAAACGCTCATATCTTGAGCTACGAACGTCCGATTGACATGCTGTCAGCTTTGTTGAGTTCCTATTTGTGAGACGGATCTTTTGGCTTACTCCGCTCGAGGTTGGGATGCCGTCGGAGTGCGGTCGGGTTGGTTCGCTCACGCATCCAACTGGGCTCCTGGAACGAAAAAACCAATAACTCACAGACCGGGCGTCCGATTGACGCGCCGTCTGTCTCGTTGCTTTCCTCTTGATGAGACGGAACTTTTGGCATCCTCCGCCCGAGTTTTGGATGTAGATGGATAGTGGCCGGGTTGGATCGCACTGAAATCCAACCGGGCCCCTGGAACGGAAAAGCTGATATCTTTCAGACCAGACGTCCGTTTGACGAACCGTCAGCGGTGTTGGTGATCACGTTGAAAAATGGTCTTTATGAGTATACCCTATGAGTGTTCGGGGTATAGTTGAGTTACGGCCGGATTGGTTCGCACACGAAACCAACCGGGCCCTTGGGACGAAAAGGCTAATAACTCACAGACCGGGCGTCCGATTGACACGCCGTCTATTGCGTTGAGACCCCTATGACGAGGTGGTCCTTTGAGATACTTCCTTGTAGGAATTTGTGATACTTGGAGTATCGACCAGTAGCTCGTGGAGCGGACCCTCCCGGAGACGAGCGGGCGGAGCACGGAGACCGTGTAGCTGACTAAGACCCGACGACTGCTGATCGAACGACTCGGTGTGTTATAGAGGTGCGCTTGGTTGTAGCGGAACATGGGAGCGCTTGGTTGTAGCGGCAGACCCACGAGAGAGGTGCGCTTGGTTGTAGCGGCACATGGGAGCGCTTGGTTGTAGCGGAAGACCCACGACAGAGGTGCGCTTGGTTGTAGCGGCAGACCCACGACAGAGGTGCGCTTGGTTGTAGCGGCACATGAGAGCGCTTGGTTGTAGCGGCAAACCCACGAGAGAGGTGCGCTTGGTTGTAGCGGCACATGGGAGCGCTTGGTTGTAGCAGCAGACCCATGACAGAGGTGCGCTTGGTTGTAGCGGCACATGGGAGCGCTTGGTTGTACCGGCAGACCCACGACAGAGGTGCGCTTGGTTGTAGCGGCACATGGGAGCGCTTGGTTGTAGCGGCAGACCCACGACAGAGGTGCGCTTGGTTGTAGCGGCACATGAGAGCGCTTGGTTGTAGCGGCAGACCCACAACAGAGGTGCGCTTGGTTGTAGCGGCACATGGGAGCGCTTGGTTGTAGCGGCAGACCCACGACAGAGGTGCGCTTGGTTGTAGCGGCACATGGGAGCGCTTGGTTGTAGCGGCGGACCCACGTCAGTGGTGCGCTTGGTTGTAGCGGCACATGGGGGCGCTTGGTGGTAGCGGCTGGCCCACAATACTCGTTAGGTGGAGTACTACAACAGTCTTAAGTTAGCGGGCAATACCTCGGAGTTGTGACAGGACCACTGTACACTCCAGAGACGGAGCTCTTCAACAGTTACGGTTTCGATGATGAAAATCCTGGTTTGAGCTGAGACTTTTGACCTTGTGTTTTCCTCATGTTTGATATGGGTTACTTGATAACTTAGGTATATGTATGGGCATATATCTAAGTAGAGGTTATCTGTTGAGATCTTATTGTGGTTATCCTTGTTGGTTTTAGTGAGACCTTGAGGGTCTCGGGGTCCCTACTGAGTATCGTTATACTCACCCCTGCACGGGCTATGCCCGCACTACGTTGTGTTGGTTGCAGACGACGGACAACGTTGATCGTGGCTGAGGCTTGCAGAGCAGGACGGTACCTGGAGGTGGACCACTGAGCGGGACATGCTCGGAGCGGACGGCGGGACCCGAGGAGTATTGGAGCTATATGTACCCACCCTTCAAGTGGGATTTCCAGTGGACAGCTCGGTGTAGCGGCTTTTACTTTACAGTTGCTGTTTTCCCTTTCGAGTTGTACTTTAATTTCAGTTGGGTTTGTATACTGGCCCATTTACCTTTCCGCACTTCTTTTGTACTCTGTTTTTACTTAGTGTTTACTTTTCCTCTTGCTTACTCTGTGGTGCTTTTTTACTTTATAAAGGCAATGCCTTCCCTTTTTACCGGGAGTTACGCCTTGGTGCTAGTCGCCAGCCCCTGGCCTATGGAAGGCGGGCTTGGGGTAGTCACGGCACGGGCCCCGAGGGCGGTTCGTGACATCTTCAATACTTTTTGATACGGGTGTTAGGCATAAATTTATATCTGTACCCATTTTGGAGAGCCTTGGGCTCTGTGTTTCTTTTTCTTCTGCCTTTATGACGCTAGACACTCCGTTGGGGACTAGAACGACTAGTGTGTGTCAGTGCAAGGAGTGCCACCTTGAGGTTGGTGGGTGTCACTTCCTTTGGGACCTCTATGTCTTAGATATGACAAGCTATGATGTCATTCTCGGGATGGACTAGTTGGTTCCCTTTTGAGCCTTTTTGGATTGCTATCATCGTAGGGTGAGTTTCATGTCACCAGAGGGCAGAGAGTTTCTATACAGGGGCGAGTGGGATGTTCAGGCGAGTCGAGATGGAACAGAGCATCGTGGGCGAGGTGGTATCATATCCCAGATTGCGAGCTTATATCTGGAAGACCAGGGGAATTTTCAGAAGGATTTACCTCCTGTGGTGGATATTTTTAGGGATGTCTTCCTGGACGACTTTTCAGGTCTTCCTCCAGAGTGTGAGGTGGATTTCTCTATTGAGCTTGTGCCAGAAGCAACACCAGTGTCCATTCCTCCTTATAGGATGGCTACACCAGAGTTGCACGAGCTCAAGAGATAGTTAGAGGAGTTACAGGAAAAGGGTTTTATCTGACCTAGTACTTCTCCTTGGGGTTCTCCTGTCCTCTTTACAAAGAAGGTGGAAGGTACCCTCAGACTCTGTGTGGATTATCAGAAGATGAACCAGTTGACGGTTAAGAACCAATATCCCTTTCCAAGGATTGATGATTTTTTTGATCAACTTTGTAGAGCACAAGGGTTCTCGAAGATTGAATTGAGATCAGGATATCATCAGCTGCGCGTTAGACCATCTGATATACCTCTCATAGCTTTCAAGAGCAGGTATGGTCTATACGAGTATACTGTTATGTCTTTCAGACTCAAGAACACACCAACAGTTTTCATGGATCTGATTAATCGTGTGTTCCATACTTATCTGGATTCTTTTGTGGTAGTATTCGTGGACAATATCTTGGTGGACTCTCACACTCGACACGACCATGCCACCCATCTTGAGATCGTATTGAGTACACTTAGAGAGCATCATCTATATGCTAATCTCTCAAAGTTTCACTTTTGGATGGACCAGATACACTTCCTGGGTCATATCATCTCAGAGGAAAGAGTTTCAGTGGACCTAGAGAAGGTGAGAGTAGTAGTTTCCCGGGAGCAGCCTAAGAATTTATTTGAGATACAGAGTTTCTTGGGGATGGCTGGTTACTAAAGACGCTTCATACAGGACTTCTCCCGCTTAGCAGCACCGATGACGGGTTTGACTAAGAAGGGTGTGAAGTTTGTTTGGTCAGAATCTTGTGAGACATCCTTCCAGGAGTTGAAGGGAAAGTTGACATCAGCACTGATCCTGATACTCCCGGAGGAGGGGAATAACTATACAGTTTACTGTGATGTATTAGGTATTGGGCTAAGAGCTGTGTTGATGCAGGGTGATTGAGTAGTTGCATACGGGTCTCGGCAGTTGAGGCCACATGAGAGTAATTATCTGACACATGATCTCGAGTTGGAAGCAGTTGTTCATGCGTTGCACTTTTGGAGACATTATCTCTTGGGAGAACATTTTTTGGTGTTCACGGACCACAAAAGTATCAAGTACATATTTACCCAGCGTGACTTGAACCTGAGATAGCAAAGGTGGGTTTAATACCTTCAGTCCTTCGATTTTGAGCTTTCCTATACAACTGGTAAGGGTAATGCAGTAGCTAATGCACCGAGTAGGAAAACTCAGATACAGGTAGTGCAGGAGTCCAGTGGTGAATAGCTGCTGATGGATTTGTTCTCTGAGATTCATCTGGAGGTGCATGACAGTCAGGGGCAGACCTATCTTTCATCTTTAGCTGTGACCACTACCCTCTTGGATAGAGTGAGGATGAGACAACTATCTGATTCATAAAGCCTAGTTCTACGGGAGTCGGTGACCAGTGAGGAACCTTCTCCTGGTTGGATGATATGAGATGATGAAGTATTTCATTTCCATGGATTAGTGTGGGTTCTAGAGGATATATTCAAGGAGATGATGCCGGAGTTTCATGCTTCAGCTTGGACAGTTCATCCCGGGGTTACCAAGATGTACCGAGAACTGAGACATTAGTACTGGTGGCCGGGAATGAAAAGAGAAGTAGCTGGTTTTGTTACGAGGTGTTCCACCTGTTTGCAGGTGAAGGCGGAGCATCAGAGGACAACTGGGCTTTTTTCAATAGTTACCCATTCCGGCATAAAAATGAGATGATGTCGTGATGGACTTCGTGACGGGGTTGCCGAGGTCACGTCGAGGCAATAATGTCATGTGGGTTGTTATGGACAGAATCACAAATGTAGCTCAATTTTTGCCGATCAAGGAGACCTTCGAAGTTAACGAGCTCAGAAAGTTGTATATACGAGAGATTGTACGTCTTCATGGGGTTCCACGTTCTATCGTTTCAGATAGGGACACCTATTTTACGTCTCATTTCTGGAAGATTTTTCAGAGGTCAATGGGTACACAGGTGCTTCTGAGCCCAACTTACCACCCTCAGACCGATGGTTAGTCAGAGCGTACGATACAGGTGCTAGAGGACATGCTGCGTGCATGCGTCCTAGAATTTGGGGGATCTTGGGAGAAGCAGATACCCCTAGTCGAGTTTTCCTATAATAATAGTTTTTAGGAAACTATTGATATGGCACCTTACAAGGCTTTATATGGTAGGCCATGCCGATCACCCTTATGTTGGTTAGAGGCTGGTGAGGCAGCTTTACTGGGACCACGTCTCATGCAGGGGACTTCTAAGAAGGTCTAATTGATTCAGAAGCAGATGGATACAACATAGTCTCGTCAGAGATCTTATGCTGATCGCTGCAGACGACCCTTGGAGTTTGTGGTCGGGGATTAGGTTTTCTTGCATGTTTCACCGAGTTTGGGATACAGGTGGATCAGGAGACAGGGTAAAATTTCACCGATATATTTAGGGACATTTGAGATTCTGGAGAGAGTCGGGCCGGTTTCCTATCAGTTACATTTACCAAAGAGGTACCGAGCCATGCACGACGTCTTCCATGTGTCTCAGTTGCATTGCTATCATTCCAACCTGTCTCACGTCTTTCAGCCCGAGGAGGTTGAGCTTGAGGTAGATGCATCCTTTGAGGAGCATCCAATTCGTATTGTTGGTAGGAGCACAAAGGTTCTCTGAGGCTGGTCAGTTCCTCTCATACAAGTTCTATGGAAGCATGGCTGAGTGCAGGATGAAACCTGGGAGCTGGAGGCCGACATACGTGCTCAGTGGCCAGAGCTATTATGAGATTATCATCACCACCCTTGGAAGGGAAATTCAGAGATGAATTGCTTTAAGGGGGGAAGTTTTTAAGGACCCTGTTCTTATTCTTGAGGTACAATTTTCTCCTTTTCTCCTTTCCTTAAGTGTTTTTGATAAAATAAGGAAAATGGGGGAAAATACTAAATTTTGGGACTACACGCTGTGTACTTTTCCACACGCCGTGTACTTTGGCCGTGTGGGATGAGTACACAGGGTGTGTAGTCTTGTTGGCTACTAAGGGTGTAAAAACTGACTACATGCCATGTAGTGGTACTTTACACGCCGTGTAGTCAGTCAGGAGACGAAATAGTAAGGCGGTGGGAGCATCCTCCAGCTGGGCGACAGTACACGCCATGTAGTCAGGAATACACATCGTGTACTCATGTCGATGGATGAACAGTTTGGCAGTGCCACCAGAGGAACAGTTAAATGAAGGGAGTACACACCATTTACTTTTTTTTTCCGTTTAAAATGGACAGCATCCAACCCTGTTCATAGGATTGTCTTAGAACTGGATGGGAGCTCGGGAGAGGAAAACCGAACCTTCGTGGATCTACAGATCGAGCGTCGGGAATCCGTTTCCGCTTCCGGCGATCACGTTGGAACCGCACAGGTAGGCCCTCCCATATTCTTGCGTAGTTCTTGCCACTTATTACTCTAATGGAAGCTATAGGTGGTTGAATGAAAATTCTTTTACCTCATATATACGACGTTCTTGGACGTTTCAAAAGGCGTCATTCGGGTATACCATTTTTGGGTGTTTAAGGTAGGTGGCTTGATGTTTAAATTCCAACTGTTGTGCGTTTTGTGTACAGTTGAGATACGTTCCCATTAATGGGGTGTCGTATGGCTAATACATTGTTGAATTAAATACCTAGAATTGCATATGTAGTTTAATTAACATGTATAAATGTTGTTTGGGATCGCTGCTTGGATCCAGGACCACCCCCGGGGTGCGTTCCTCTATTTAGCCATTTGGCCAGGATACCCGAGGGTATTCCATGTTTATATTATGCATTACTTTTTCCTTGAGAGTAATTGTATGTAAATTGCATGTTTGTATGTTGGTCATGGACCAGTTACTTGTTTAGCATGAGTGAAGTGATATATTAGACTGAGGGAATTGTTGATTAGCCTGAGGGTGTAGTTATATTAGCCTGAGGGCAATGCCTGAGGGAAAGATTTTGTTTACCTGAGGGTTTCATTTCAGTTTGGCCTGAGGGAAATATTCTATTTCACTTGAGGGAAATTCCTGAGGGCAAGGTACTTTATAGCCGAAGGGCAAGCCTGAGGGCATGGTTTACTATATTAGCCTGAGGGTAAGGTTCTGATTATCCCGAGGGCTTAGTTCTGAGGAACATTGAATGTTATTAAAATAAACTGCTAAAAGAATATTTAAATGGAAATGAAACTGGTAAAATTAGTTACTTTTGAGAACTTCTTAGTTTATTGAATTTACTACTGCGCATTTTTGTTGCATGTTTACACACAGTCGTACACGGGCCTTTGGTGGGTGCCTACTAGGATTATTTCTCACACCCTGTTTGGGGTCATGTATTCGGCCCCAAACAGATTTCGTTGTTGCAGGTGTGGATAGGGGAAAGGGTCCCTATACAGGTACTTTATTTCTACTGAGGAGTAGGGGAGCATGGGACCGAGGTTAGGCTCACGATGCTACCAACTGTTTTGTTTTGTTTTGCTGTACTCTATATTGTACTGTACTGTAGTGTTGTGTAACATGTTCTGGATATTTTCTTATAACTTGATACATGTTGAATCATTATCTATATAACTATTGGTTATATTTTACTACAGTTGTTTATTTTAAATGTGTATGGTTTATTGCTTTTGCTGTTGATGTATGTTTTATCTTGTATTCCGCTGTGCTACAATTTGACAAATGAGGGCACAATTTTCCCACTATCAGACCTGGGCCCTCGCTACTAGTCGGCATCCTTTGGCATTTAGGGAAATGAATTTGAGTTCATGTGACCAACCAGGTTCGGGGAACCCATGGAGTGGTACCCGGATCCGAGATGTTACAAAGGATATGGTATGTACTTCCTTAAGAGGGATATATAAAATACATCGTGTACTTTAGAAATGGTAGGTGGACTTTCCAGTAGAAGGCCTTGACCCCGACATGATCAATAATCAAAAAGAGTCTGATGTACCTAGGACTTATCTTTCCTTTCTTCCCAAACCTCATGACCTTATTTCATGGAGATATTTTGAGGAATAACATGTCTCTAACATTGAACTCATGGTATCGTCTATGGTTGTATTCATAACTCTTTTGTCAAATTTGGGCTTCCTTGATGTAATGCTAAATGGTTTTCACCTTCTCCAATATTTCTTTGACCATTTTAGGTCCAAGAATCTTACTCTCACTGACTTCATACTAACACTCTGGTGTTCTTCACCTTTTCCCATAAATGGATTTATATGGTGCCATTCTGATGCTCAAGTGGAAACAATTGTTGTAAGGGAATTCAAATAGTGGAAGATGTTGGTCTCATCCTCCTTTGAAGTCCATAGAACAAACTCTCAACATGTCTTCCTATGTATGAATAGATTTCTCATACTAGCCATCCATTTGTTGATGATAGGACATACTGAAGTTTAGTTTAGTGCTTAGAGCATGTTGGAGACTTTTCCAAAACTTCAAGGTGAATCTCAGATCTCTATCAGATACAATAGACAGTGGTACACCATGTAGCCTTACCACATCTTTGATATATATCCATTCATGTCAATCCAATGAGAAGTCCTCTCGAATTGTGATAAAGTGAGTTGTATTTGTAAGACGACCCATAATGACCCATATATCATTGTTTCCTCTAGATATCCTTGGATGTCAAGTGACAAAGTCCATGGTGATGTTCTCCCACTTCCATGTTGGTATGGGTAGTGGTTTCATCATCCCCTTAGACTTCTATCTTTTATCCTTCACTTATTGACATAATAGTCACTTTGATGCATATTCATCAATATCCTTCTTCATATTGTCCCACCAAAAGTTCTCTTAGAGATATCGATACATATTTGTTCTCTCTGGGTGAATAGATAAGGTTGAGCTATGCACATATTTAAAAATCTACTTCTTTATCTCTGGATCGGATGGTAAACAAAATTGTGACCCAAATCTTATAATTCCTTCCCCATCAATCTTACACTTAGAGGATTTACCATTTCTGACAGCTTCCACCCTTTTCTGAATTTCCACATCTTTTCTTTGGGAATAATTTATTTTCCATATGTGGGATGGTTGATCAATCATTTGAGAAAGGATTTATGATGTTCTACCTTTAATGATTTCCATGTCCATCCTTTAAAAACATAAGAATATTGGATCCTTTTGAATTCTCATCATTGTTAAAGATGTAGGATCCTTTCTGCTTAGAGAATCTGCTCCCTTATTTTCTTTACTGGGATCATAGTGGATTGAGCAATCACAATCCATGATGAGCTCTAACCATATTCTCTGGAAAATATTAATCTATTTTTGTGTGAATATATATTTTAGACTCTTATGATTAGTATATATCTCACACTTCTCCCTATACAGATAATACTGCCAGATTTTCTATGCAAATATCACAACTACCAACTCCAGATCATGAGTAGGATAGTTTTGCTCCTGTATTTTTAGATGCATTAAGGTGTAGGATACCGCTTTATCATTTTTCATAAACACACAACCTAAGAACTTCTTTGAAGAATCACTATATGGCATAAAGAGTTATTCACTTATTAGGAGTTTGAGTGATGGTGTAGTGAGAAACCTCTTTTTCAACTCCTTAAATTAGTGTTCACATTCTTGAGTCCAGAAAAACTTCACTCCATTCAGTTTCATCTTGGTCATTGGGTTTTAAAATCATGATAAGTTCTTCAAAAATCGTCGATAATACCTGGATAGAACTAGAATATTTCAAATCTCCATTACGAATACTAACCTGGGATCCTCTTCAATTGCCTTTATCTCAGAATGGTCCAAAGATATCCATTTACTGGTGATAACATGCCTCAAGAATGATACTTACTCCATCCAAAACTCACATTTACTATACTATTAATATAGTTTCTCCCTTCGCAAAGTCTTTAGAACAATATTCAAATTCTCCTTGTGTTCCTCCTTGCACTTGGAGTATATCAGAATATCATCAATAAAGACTACCAAAATTTTGTGGAGGTAATATCTAAAGACTCTATTTATTATATCCATGAAAATTACTGAAGAATTAGTGAGTCCTAAGGGAATCACTATGAACTCATAGTGTCTATACCTCATTCAAAAGGCAGTCTTGGGAATATCTTCCTTCTTCACCTTCAATTATTGATATCCCGACCGAAGGTCCACCTTAGAGAAATAACTAGCCCCACGAAGATGATTAAACAAGTCATATATCCATGGAAGGGGATTATTTTTCTTTATCTTGATTTTATTGAGATCCTAATAATCAATGAAAAGGTGCATTGATCCATCCTTATTCTTGACGAAGAGAACTGGTGCATCCCATGTTGAAGGACTCAGGCATATAAAACCCTTCTCCAGATTCTCCTTTAACTTCTTTTTCAGCTCTTCCAACTCTACAGTGGCCATTCTATAATGTGTCTTTAATATAGGAAGAGATCCAAGAATAAGTTCAATTGAGAACTCAACCTCTAGATCAAGAGGAAGACCAAGAAAATCTTCAGGGAATACATCATTATAATCCCTCACGATGGGCATATTTTTGAGAATGATTCTCTCCTTTGTCTCAATCATTTGAGCTAGATATGATTGCTCATAAAGAAGTAATATCTACATTTGAGACAATGATTCTAAAGGAGATTCATCTTCATCCTTACACTTGTAATGAATTGAAGGATACTTTGGGATGTGAAGAGTGATCTAACTTTCATGATAGTTTATGTTAGCTTTTTATAAAAATAGCCAATCCATGCCCAAGATATCATCAAACTCCACTAAAGAAAGTATGACACAATTTTTTGGGAGGTTCAATCCACAAAATTTTACTAAGGAGGAGTAATAAACCTTAAAAAGAACAATTTACCCATTCTTTGTTCTCACAGATAACTTAAACCTCTAAATTTTGAGGAGGTTTTTGAATAGTTATATTAAAATTGAAAGATATGAAAGAATGCGTAGAACCAAAATCAAATAGTACATTCTCTATTCATGAATGAATATCTAGAATACTTTTCACCACATCATTTTCTGGCTCCACCTCAGCAGTAGTGACAACATAAAGCCTTCCTTGTTTCCTTGGAGGTTATTATTGATTTACTTCGATAATATAGCATCCCACCTTTTTATCACATAAACTTTCATTACATTTTACAAAACCGAGGATCTTTAAGGTTTAGTGTCTTGGAAACCAGGAACTTAAAACATGAAAACATAAAACATTCTTCTTAAAAACTTGAAAGGATTCTCCTCATGTTCATCCTAGGTTCATTACTACATCTCATGACCTGGGAATATACATCAAAAGAAGGGGTGAGCAGAAGGCCTAGTAAGGAAAACAAGAGAAACAGTTTACATGTGAACTTGAGATACTTCAATAAGGTCATGAAAAGAACTTTAAGGCATGAGAAATAAATCATGAGATATATCATAATAAAAATAACATTTTTCATAACTTGAAGATGTGGCTGCAACATTTAACATAGACAATCATGAACATATCACCAAGGTCCATCCCCAAGGTGTCATTTGAAAATTACCAAGGTTATTCACCAAGGTATCGTGAAAATTGTAATCTCTAGTGGTTACATCATTACCCAATGCATTGGAGCACTATCAGTGCGCACCCTTAAATTTGCCTTTATTATCATGTGAGCCACATATATCATCATCAAACATTACATAAATAACCCACATAGCATAAAATAAATGGGTTTCATTTCATAATCATAATGTTTTAAAATCTGATTTAAAGACATGATCTTTACGTCACTTTAAACCCACAGAAAGGGAAAGCGGGTTTCATGTATGTAAATCACAGAATTTAAAATAGAACATTTTGGTATATATGTGAATACCCCTGTAAAAATATGAGCTTTGAGTATTCAATTTATAACATAAAATAATTTTGAGAAAAGAGAGAGGCATTTTGAGACGAAAATTCTGCAGCATAACGACTATGTTACAAGGTTTTTAGAAAACATTGAAAAGAGAGGGGACATGGGTCAAACATTCATTAATGACCCATAAAACAGTAGAGGGACAAAATATAAGGGATTTAAGAACATGGTAATGAAATTTAAAAATATACCATATGAAATGAAGAACATGAAAGGAAGAAAAAAAATAAGATTTCTCTTGTGAGAATTCGGCAGCCTAACGACTTCACTTCAACTTCAACAAAATTGAATTGACAAGGTCAAATAGGGTCTCTCATCACATGAACATAAGATTCCAGTATGATAGATATAGAGATCATACCCCAACATAATAGAAAGGAACTTGAAAGAATTGACATGAAAGTAGAACTTCAAAACGAGAAGGGTGAAGAACCACTTAAAAATTCGGCAGCCTAACAGCGCCACTTAAAACTTCAAAATACTGAATTGAAGAGATCAAATGGGGTCTCTCATCACATGGTCATAAAAGATCATTATGATAGATATAGAGATCATACCCCAACATAACAAAAAGGAACTTGAAAGAATTGACATGAAAGTAGAACTTCAAAATGAGAATGGTGAAGAACCACTTAAAAATTCGACAGCCTAACAGCGCCACTTAAAACTTGAAGAGATCAAATGGGGTCTCTCATAATATGATCATAAAATATCACTATGATAAATTTATAGATCATACCCCAACATAATAAAAATGAACATGAAATACTTTACATGAAAATATATATTGAAAATTGAGAGGGGAGAAAGAATCCGTTACAAAAATTTCGGCAGCCTAGCGGCGCAACTTAAAACTTCATAAAATTAAATAATGAGAGTAAGAGGGGATCTCTCATTATATGAACATGAAAAGGGCAGTAAGAGGAGTATAAAAGAACATCCTCCAACATAAGAACATGTAGCATAAAAGGAATGACATAAAAGAGATTACTTGAAATGAAAGAGAGAGGTCAGATCCCTTACCTTAAAATGTAACTCTTAAACCTCAAAGGATGGGACCTTGAGGGCTTGGGGGCACCTTGGGAGGACTCCTTGGGAGGTAATGAGACGAGAACTTCGTTGGGGGAGAGTTGGGAGTGAAAACTAAAGGAGGAAAGGGTGGGTATTTATAGGGAAAGTGAGGGGACAAGGCATTAATGGCCAAGGGACACCTCACTAGTGGTTTTGGCAAAACCATGGGCTTGCCCATGGTATTTGCCCATGGTATTGGCCACTTGGGACACCTCATACCTTATCTTAATATTCATAATTCGAACATATTGAATATATACTTAATACATCATTTAATGATGTCATTAAACACCCGTAACTTAAAAACTATATTTTCACTATTCATCAAAAATTCAACTTTCTCAGAATAATCCCAAAATTTCACCTTAACCAAATATAGATGCTCTAAATACATTTATGAACTCCATTTTATAAAAATAATTTTCTAAATAATTTTAATTTTACTTTTAAATAAAAACACTATTCATCGAAAATTCGTTTTTTTCAGAAAAATCCCCAAAAATTACCATAACATAATATCGATGCTCTGAGTTCAAAAATAAAGTCTTTTTTATAAAAATAATTTTCTAAATATTTTTAATTAAATTTTTAATTAAAAAACACTATTCACCCGAAAAAACTAATACTTGAATAATAATTTATGAAACCGTTATTTAACCATTTTATTGAATAACATTACTTAATCAAGGTGCCTACATTATTTTAAAACTTTCTTTAAGTGAGATTACTAATCCACTTGGTCATATTACTAATCCTAATCATAAAATCACTATTCATAATTTACTATTCATCAAAAATCAAGTTGATCTTATTAGACTCCAAATTTTGTACTGAACATAATTGTAGAAGACCATTTTTTGATAATCATTACAAATTTTTAATTATTTAAGGTTTACATAAACATTTTTAAAATATCCTTTTTTCTAAAATTCATCAAAAATATGCATACTATATTTATCTGGTCATTTGAAAATTCATAAACTTCATCATAAGAAGAAATCCCAATTTTTATTTAAAACAAAGGATTACACAAGGTAGTTACGGTCTCCTTACATAGCCTCTTATCACACCAGCATATGACCTAAGTATAAGGTGTGCTAAGGTGAGAGAGTCCGAGGGAGGCTCGACCAACATTGCCCGAGTAGTAATTTCAATCAGTTTGAACTTCTCGCGAAGGCGATTCCGTTCTAGCTTCACACGATGAAGTTCGGCTTGGGTTTGGTCCAGAGCAAAGCCCAATGGTGCTACCTCCTTCCCAAGTTTTGTTAGATGGGCTTCGATCGGTCCAAGACTACTAGGTGAGGCCATCGAATCTTCTTTCTATAATAATTAACCAAGATTACTTGTATTTAGAGACAATAACCAAAACATTTTTTTCACAGCGGTCATATTGACCGATGGTCATATAACAGTCAGAACCCAATGGTCTCATTTTAATTATAATCATGTTTATCAAATAAAACATTTTTTTGAGTATAAAAATAAAATAAAATAACACATGAAATTAGGAAACAAGATTTATTCAAAATTTCGGGCCGTTACAATCTTCCCCCCTTAAAAAAATTGCATCCTCGCAATTTTAAAAAATTGGGTTTTGAAATTTCATTGAAAGTCCCACATCGGAAAAAGAGTCCGTGACACCATTACTTTAAAAGAAAGAAAAGGAAGTACAAAGGCCACCCGAGTTTACTCATACTAGGATTCCATGTAGGAAACATGGACATGGAAGAGAAAACAAAGGGTCACGTCCTAAAGGAGAGTGATAGAAAACATGATTAGGAGGAAGTTAACCACCAGAAAATCCCAAAATTATGATGTGTGCAAGTGGTCTTTGATTACCTAGTAGGAAACGTAAACCAACAACGTTTTTTGTTTTACGTTCCTTTTCATAATTTTGAGGAATTCATTTACAACATAGAACAAAAACATAAGGAAATATATCTACCTTCATGTAGATTTTCATCCTTTAATAAGTTTCTACCCAAAACTAATCTTTTCTCCAAATTATGAGCATTCAGAACTACTTGGTCTCATCAAAACACAATAATCATCTTCTAGAGAATCACATAATCCACAAAAGATTAACTATCTATTTCTTCTATCTTTAAACATTATCCCAAAAACAAAAAGGGTAAGGTAAAACAACTCTTCAAAAAGAAAGAATCCCATACGAAGGGAAACTATTTTTAAATCTTCAAAGTTCCATGGTACTACCCAAAGTTCATCATAGTCCATTCCATAAATAACGGTCCTTAAAATTCCTCAAAATAAACCAAACTAAGATTGAAACACAAATACAAGAAGGATTTGATAACACAGTCTTCCAAAATAAACTTCATTGTTCATCTCCAAACAACATCAACCACTCCTAACATCTTATAACAAAAGTATCTAACCTAAACATATTTAACCCAAGATAGGTTAGTCATTCCCATAAGTAACCTAAATTACTATAAGTCCACCTTAAATTCATCAATTCTTCAAATATAAGTCAACCTTAGTCCTCAATGAAAATACCGTTGTAATCTATTTACCTCGATCATATAGGGTCCCCAAAATAGTGAATGTCTTCCAAAATAAAAATCATATTTTAATCCCCTAATCATCTCTATCATATTAGTACGGTGATCATAGCATTTCCTATCACATTGGTTGTTGAGACATGCTCTTCCTTTTACCTCCATTAACTAAGAAAAAAAAACTATAATTAGGGGCTTAAATACATAGCCAATAATCATGAAAAGAAACTTAAATCATATAAGGATAACTTGTAGTTGAAAAGTATACCCTAACTTGTGATCCCCTAGGTTCCCATCTAGGTTATCCATGATCATATATTCTTATGTGAATCTTAATTTTATTTTATCTTTGTTCCTTTAATAATGGTTCATACTAAGCTTATGAATTTACCAAAGCATATCCCCCGGGAGTGTCGTAACCAAGAGTGCAGCAAGGCCCGTTGTCGTGTACCAGTTCCCGTTCGAGTCTAGCTCAAAGCGGTGTTTTCGGGTTTTACCCCTATGTACATCTGTGCCAGAGCCACCTCTACCTGCTCGTATCCAGACATGGATGTATTTTCTTGGCAACCCCTTACTCAATACTCACCAAAATACCAGGAAGATTTCCTATATTTTAACTTTTCTATAGGCTTCTTCCTAAAGTTTTCATATCCTAATTTCCACAAATAACTAAACCATAATTTGATACCAACTATAGCATCCCACCTTTTTATCACATAAACTTTCATTACATTTTACAAAACTGAGGATCTTTAAGGTTTAGTGTCTTGGAAACCAGGAACTTAAAACATGAAAACATAAAACATTCTTCTTAAACACTTGAAAGGATTATCCTCATGTTCATCCTAGGTTCATTACTGCATCTCATGACCTGGGAATATACATAAAAAGAAGGGGTGAGCAGAAGGCCCAGTAAGGAAAACAAGAGAAACATTTTACATGTGAACTTGAGATACTTCAATAAGGTCATGAAAAGAACTTTAAGGCATGAGAAATAAATCATGAGATATATCATAATAAAAATAACATTTTTCATAACTTGAAGATGTGGCTAAAACATTTAACATAGACAATCATGAACATATCACCAAGGTCCATCCCCAAGGTGTCATTTGAAAATTACCAAGGTTATTCACCAAGGTATCGTGAAAATTGTAATCTCTAGTGGTTACATCATTACCCAATGCATTGGAGCGCTATCAGGGCGCACCCTTAAATTTTCCTTTATTATCATGTGAGCCACATATATCATCATCAAACATTACATAAATAACCCACATAGCATAAAATAAATGGGTTTCATTTCATAATCATAACGTTTTAAAAACTGCTTTAAAGACATGATCTTTACGTCACTTTAAACCCACAGAAAGGGAAAGTGGGTTTCATGTATGTAAATCCAAGAATTTAAAATAGAAAATTTTGGTATATATGTGAATACCCCTGTAAAAATATGAGCTTTGAGTATTCAATTTATAACATAAAATAATTTTGAGAAAAGGGAGAGGCATTTTGAGACGAAAATTCTGCAGCATAACGACTATGTTACAAAGTTTTTAGAAAACATTGAAAAGAGAGGGGACATGGGTCAAACATTCATAAATGACCCATCAAACAGTAGAGGGACAAAATATAAGGGATTTAAGAACATGTTAATGAAATTTGAAAATATACCATATGAAATGAAGAACATGAAAGGAAGAAAAAAAATAAGATTTCTCTTGTGAGAATTCGGTAGCCTAACGGCTTCACTTCAACTTCAACAAAATTGAATTGACAAGGTCAAATAGGGTCTCTCATAATATGAACATAAGATTCCAGTATGATAGATATAGAGATCATACCCCAACATAATAGAAAGGAACTCGAAATAATTGACATGAAAGTAGAACTTCAAAATGAGAAGGGTGAAGAACCACTTAAACATTCGGCAGCCTAACGACGCCACTTAAAACTTCAAAATACTGAATTGAAGAGATCAAATGGGGTCTCTAATCACATGGTCATAAAAGATCATTATGATAGATATAGAGATCATACCCCAACATAACAAAAAGGAACTTGAAAGAATTGACATGAAAGTAGAACTTCAAAATGAGAATGGTGAAGAACCACTTAAAAATTCGACAGCCTAACGGCGCCACTTAAAACTTGAAGAGATCAAATGGTGTCTCTCATCATATGATCATAAAATATTAGTATGATAAATTTAGAGATCATACCCCAAAATAATAAAAAGGAACATGAAATACTTTACATGAAAATATATCTTGAAAATTGAGAGGGGAGAAAGAATCCGTTACAAAAATTTCGGCAGCCTAACGACGCCACTTAAAACTTCATAAAATGAAATAATGAGAGTAAGAGGGGATCTCTAATTATATGGAAATGAAAAGGGAAGTAAGAGGAGTATAAAAGAACATCCTCCAACATAAGAACATGTAGCATAAAAGGAATGACATAAAAGAGATTACTTGAAATGAAAGAGAGAGGTCAGATCCCTTACCTTAAAATGTAACTCTTAAACCTCAAAGGATGGGACCTTGAGGGCTTGGGGGAACCTTGGGAGGACTCCTTGGGAGGTAATGAGACCAGAACTTCGTTGGGGGAGAGTTGGGAGTGAAAACTAAAGGAGGAAAGGGTGGGTATTTATAGGGAAAGTGAGGGGACAAGGCATTAATGGCCATGAGACACCTCACTAGTGGTTTTGGCAAAACCATGGGCTTGCCCATGGTATTTGCCCATGGTATTGGCCACTTGGGACACCTCATACCTTATATTACTATTCATAATTCGACCATATTTAATATATACTTAATACATCATTTAATGATGTCATTAAACACCCGTAACTTAAAAACTATATTTTCACTATTCATCAAAAATTCAACTTTCTCAGAATAATCCCAAAATTTCACCTTAACCAAATATCGATGCTCTAAATACATTTATGAACTCCATTTTATAAAAATAATTTTCTAAATAATTTTAATTTAATTTTTAAATAAAAACACTATTCATCGAAAATTCGTTTTTTTCAGAAAAATCCCCAAAAATTACCATAACATAATATCGATGATCTGAGTTCAAAAATAAAGTCATTTTTATAAAAATAATTTTCTAAATATTTTTAATTAAATTTTCAATTAAAAAACACTATTCACCCTAAAAAACAAATACTTGAATAATAATTTATGAAACCGTTATTTAACCATTTTATTGAATAACATTACTTAATCAAGGTGCCTACATTATTTTAAAACTTTCTTTAAGTGAGATTACTAATCCACTTGGTCATATTACTAATCCTAATCATAAAATCACTATTCATAATTTACTATTCATTAAAAATCAAGTTGATCTTATTAGACTCCAAATTTTGTACTGAACATAATTGTAGAAGACCATTTTTTGATAATCATTACACATTTTTAATTATTTAAGGTTTACATAAACATTTTTAAAATATCCTTTTTTCTAAAATTCATCAAAAATATGCATACTATATTTATCTGGTCATTTGAAAATTCATAAACTTCATCATAAGAAGAAATCCCATTTTTTATTTAAAAAAAAGGATTACACAAGGTAGTTACGGTCTCCTTACATAGCCTCTTATCACACCAGCATAGGACCTAAGTGTAAGGTGTGCTAAGGTGAGAGAGTCCGAGGGAGGCTCGACCAACATTGCCCGAGTAGTAATTTCAATCAGTTTGAACTTCTCGCGAAGGCGATTCCGTTCTAGGTTCACACGATGAAGTTCGGCTTGGGTTTGGTCCAGAGCAAAGCCCAATGGTGCTACCTCCTTCCCAAGTTCTGTTAGATGGGCTTCGATCGGTCCAAGACTACTAGGTGAGGCCATCGAATCTTCTTTCTATAATAATTAACCAAGATTACTTGTATTTAGAGACAATAATCAAAACATTTTTTTCACAGCGGTCATATTGACCGATGGTCATATAACAGTCAAAACCCAATGGTCTCATTTTAATTATAATCATGTTTATCAAATAAAACATTTTTTTGAGTATAAAAATAAAATAAAATAACACATGAAATTAGGAAACAAGATTTATTCAAAATTTCGGGCCGTTACAGATAACCCTTAGCTTCGGGAAATTGTTAGCATAATGCTCATGCTCCTTGTAGTTGTAACACTGAACCAATGGATGATAATTTATATAAAACTTCCTTTCTTCTTTCACATTAGTAGGAATATTCAAATCCCTTTAGTATTTTTTTGCCAGATGTCCCATTCTTCCACATTTAATGAAATTCTGAGTTCCCTTTAGACAGTTTCAAGGATTCTTATTCCAAATTTTTTGACATGTGTTATGTTTGATCTTATTTATATCATGAGATTTATTTGTTAAACCACCCATATTTGACTCCATCTTACACTTTTTTTCACCAGAACCATGAGACCAATGGGAGTCTCTGATCTCCATTTCAACCTTGAGGGAACAACAAACAATCTCCTCATAACTGGAAAAGTAAAAAACCATCAATGATTTTTGTTGACTCAGATTTAGTCCACTAATGAAGCGATCCAACTTGCTTTCTGTTTTTATGAAAAATCTAGAGGCATATCTTTAATTCCTTGTGATTTTTTCTCCATACGCCCTGATGGACCCATCTTCCTTCTACTTGAGTATGAGGAACTCTCTTTCCATCTTGAGGCAGAGGGTTCATGGAAAATATTTATTGAATTTTTTTCTTTAATTCCTCCTAATCCATGGAAACAATTTCCTCTTGGAACTTCATATTCTTGATCAGTTTCCACCACTGATCAGCTTACCAATTAAAACAATATACCACTAGTACAACTTTCTCTTCTTCTGAGAACTGGGGGATAGAGAATATATTTTCAATGGAGTTAATACACTCTTTAACAAGGAGGGGATGTAAAGACCCACTAAACATGTGAGGCCTTTTCCACATGAAGTTTTCAATGGAAACTTTCTATTTCCTTGGGGGAGGAGGGCGTTCCACATGATTCAAGTTATTATTCATAACTTGAGCCAGCTGAGCAAGTACTTTCATGAAGTTTTGAGCACTTGTTCCCATCATATTTGGCATATAATTAGGAAAATATTCACATTACCTATCACATTGATTATTGAAACATGTTATTCTATTTCCTACCATTAACTAAGAAAAATAAATTACAATTAGAGGTCCTGAATACTTAGCTCTTAACCATAAAAATGGAACTTTAAACATAAAAGGATAAACTTGTAATGGATAAGTATATCCTAACTTGTGATTCCCTAGGTTTAAATCTAGGTTATCCTCGATCTATTTATTAACTTATATTCTTATGGTATTTTTTAATTCCCTTAATAATGGTTTGTAATAAGATAATTAATTTACCAAAGTATATACCCCAGGAGTGTAAAACCAAGAGTGTAACAAGGACCGTTGTTGTGCACATGTTCCCGTTCGAGTCTAGATGAAAGTAGTGTTTTCGGGTTTTACCCCTAGATACATCTATTATAGAGCCACATATTCCTATTTTTATATATATAGGGATGTATTTTATTGATAAAACACTTACTCTATACTTACCAACACTTAGGGTTGTTTTCTTATACTTAGTCTCATCCTTAAGGTTTTTACTAAAGTGCTCTATTCCTAATCTCCAAAAATAACTAGACCATACTCTAGTACCAACTATAGAGACCCTATCCTTTTACATATATCATCACATGATTTTAAGTATAATTGAACATCAAATTAAAATCCAAGGATCATAAATTATAGTTTATTGGAAGACTAGGCACATAATCAAATATCATTAAAACAAGTTTTTATTTAATCTCCATAATAATCTCTTAACTTCCATTGTGCTCATAAATCTGCATAGGATAACTTAGGGATAACATGAAAAATGGTAGGATCTAAAATCCTAGTAAGGGATTAAACATAAGAATAAATCTTTAGCACATTGTTTAGGAATCATGACATAATGATACAAAAAGGCATATAACGTAATTGAACATACAGAACCATAACATGTATAACTCAGGATCATATAAACATGTATAACCATATATGAGTCGTAATACATATATTATAGTCTAGTTCAACCATAATAATGGTTTCATGACCATAATTGAAGACGATATTGAAAAATTAAAACCCATCATCCTTGAATGTGTTAAATTAACACATCTCATATGGTGTTTTTACTACTAGTATAAAAGATGGGTAAAGGAGAGATGATAATAACTTATTCAATTATCATAAAAAAATTACAATACATTTAAGGTACTAGAGTTTTCATAACATTTTTATGAGGAGAGGTAAGTATAGAAAACAAAACAAAGGAACTTGAAAAGAAAGTAAAATAATTGAAAAGAGTAATTTACCTCTTAAATTAATCTTCCTTAAGAGACCCTTAAGGGAAGAGTATTTGGTATTTGAAGAGACCAAGGGATGATGGACGTAGGGGATTATCTTGGAGAGATATTTGAGTATAATTAAGGCAAGGTACATGTAACTAACCGAACTTTTGAATAATATTTGTTTCCTAAATTTGTGTGTTATTTCATTTTATACTCCATAAAATATATCCTTTAATTAATGAAATGATATTATTGGGTTCTGACTGTTATATGACCATTGGAAAATAAACTCTTAACATTACAATTATTGTTTATAAATACAAGAGATATTGGTTAATTAATATTTAAAGAAGAGTCAATGACCTCATCCAGTAGACCAGGGCTGTACGAAGCCCATCTGTCAGAGATTGGGAAGGAGGTATCATCTCTGGGATTTCCTCTAGACCAAGCCCAAGCTGAGCTTCAACATGTGAAGCTTGAATAGAATCACCTAAGGGAGAAGTTCAAGATAATAGAAATCACCACTTGGGAAATGTTGTCTGAGCTGCCTCAAGATTCTATCACCATAGCACACCTTACTCTTAGGTCCTATGCAGGTATTATAAGGGGCTATATAACGAGGCCTTAGATACTTTTTCTAATCCCTTGGTATAAATAAAATTTTTATTTATTATTATGGTAAAATTTGTGGTTTTCAAATGTCTTGATAAATATAGGATGAATATTATTGATGAATTTTGGAGAAAAGGGTATTTTAAAGTATTCATGTAAACATTAAGTAATTAATAATGTGAAATGATTTTTCAAAAAATGGTCTTCTATAGTTGTGATCAGTAAGAAATTTAGAGTCTAATAAGATCAACTTGTTTTTTAGTAAATAGTAAAGTATGAATAGTAACATAACCTTATGAATTGTAATGAATAGTAATTCGGCCAAAAAAATTGAAACTTTACCCATGAATTTATAAATACAATTTAGACATCTTAAAAGTGAAAAAAATTATCACAATATAAGTTTTGGTATTTTTGTATGTCATTAATAATTTATATACAATTTTTTAATTAATTTAATAATTTAAAATGAAAATTTATTTTCATAAAATTTAATTATAAATTGTTACTTTATTGTATTATGGTTATACAATAATTTTATGTGACCTTGATTACTTTTTCAAGGTGTTACAAAATAAGTTATAGTTTTAGAGTTGTTTTTTTTGAATAAATTAAGTTTTTTTTAGAATTTAATTAAAAATATTTAGAGAATTATTTTCATATAATTGAGTTCATTTTTGAATTCAGAGCATCAATATTATGTTAGGGTAAATTTTTGGGATTTTTCTGAAACAATTGAATTTTCGGTGAATAGTAAAAATACAGTTTTGAGTTTCGGGTGTTTGATGACATCATTGATGATGTAATCATGATGTAATAAATCTTTTATACTTGTGAATTATAAGATATGTTATGAGGTGTCCCATGTGTACAATACCATGGGAAAATACCATGGGAAAGCCCATGGTTTTGCAAATACCACTGATGAGGTGTCCCTTTGAAATTAATTAAATATTCCCTCACTTTTTCTATAAATACCAAGCCTTTACCTCATTAATTTCATTCAAAAATTCTCATCAATAAATATCTGGCCTTTTTACCTCTTATTTATTCCTCCCAAGGTTCCCTAAAGCCCCCAAGGTCCCAACCTTCAACCTTTCGAAGTTACTCTTCAAGGTAAGGGAACGTTTCACCCTCCTCTTTTAAGTCATGATTTCCTATATGTTATGTCTTCTAGTTTCCATATTATTATGTAGGGGTATGTTCTTATATATCCTTATTACTATCCATTTCACCTCCAATTGATGATAGAACCTTTATGCTCTCAATAACTGATTTTATGAATTTTTAATTGACTTTGTTAGGATGCCGGATTTTCGTAAAAGAAATCGCATCTTCTCTTTTCTTTCAAGTTTCATTTTCATATGGAATTTCATTCAAATATCCATACCATGATATTATTTATTTTTATTCTATAACCATACTTTATTATGAGTGTTTTTATGAGTGGGTTACTCTTGCTCCCTCTCTTTTCAACTTTTTTCTAAAACCATGTTAAATAGCCGTTATACTGCAGAATTTTCATCTCAAAACCTCTCTCTCTTTTTTCTAAACAATTATCTTATTTTATTTTTTTGAATACCCAAATATATTTACATTTCTAGGGGTATTCATCAATACATAAAATTGATCTATTTTATTCTTTAATTGACATACATATAACCCTCACTCTTTTTCCATGGGTTATAAATGACATAATGATCATGTTTTTAAGTAATTTTAAAACGTCATGATTTTGAAGTGAAACCCATTGATTTTACTCTCTATTAATTATTTATGAAATGTATGATTATGATCTATGTGGATCACATGAAAATAAAGATATATTAAGGGTGTACCCTGATATCGCTCCATTGTATTGTGTATAGAATTTAATCTCGAGAGATGATAAGTTTCACGATACTATGGTGAATAACCATGGTAATATTTATGACACCTTGGGGATGAACCTTGTGTGATCTATTCATTAATGTCTAAATTAAATGTTGTAGCCACATATTCATGTTTTGTTTCAAGTTATTTTCATTATGAAATGCATCTACTTCCATTGCTCATGTCTTTATGTTTTTCATCAAGTTTTTATTGATATCACAAGTAAACTGATTCCCTTACTTTCCTTACGACGATTTCTACTCACCCTTTCCTTTTATGTATGTCTCTATGTTATGAGATGTAGTAATTATACATAGGATGAACTTTTGAAGAATCTTTTTAAGGGTATTTAAATGATTTTTCAAATTTTCTTCTTTTATTATTCATGATTTCCTAGACACTAGAATTTAAAGATCATCTGTTTGTAAAATGTAATGAAAAGTTATGTAATAAAAAGGAGGGATGCCATAGTATATGGCTTGAGAGGAGTTAAGAGAAGAGGGGAGTGTGGATGGTTTTTATAATGGTGGCAAGGAGGATTTTCTTAATATTTTAGTCATTAGTTTATTATTTCCTCATAAGACAACTAATAGTGATGAATCCATAAAAAAAGTAGTAATAAGTTCATATGAGTTTGAATAAATGACCATTTACACCATCCATGACTCAAGAATGATTCAGAAATTCAGGTTTTATCATTTATCGTAAATCATCATATTTTACAATTTATAAAAAATTCAAGAAGTTCAAAAAAATCCCAAAAATTCACTCTAACCATTTTTCGACTTGTAGAATCCAAAACATGAAATCCATTTTTCAAAAATAAATTTCTAAATATGATTAATTTAATTTTTAATTAAATTCATAATTTACTTGAAAAATACATATTTTAAAACTATAAGTGATTTTATAATGTTTTCAAAAATTACACAAGGTCTTATAAAATTATATTAATATCAGAAGGCAAAACTTTTTTAATTTATGAAAAAATATTAGGAAGATAAATTGTATTTTAAATTAATTAATTAATTATTTATAACTTACAAAAATACCAATACTTTTACTATGGTCATATTATTACTTTTAAGATCCCAAAATTTTATTTACACATTCATGGTTGAAGTTAATATTCTTTTGGATGATTTAATATTAATAAGGGTCATATTAATATACATAAGGGTGACATTACTGTTCGTAAGGGTCAGTTACTATTCACCAAAAATTAAGTTTATCTTATTAAACTCCAAACATCTTACTAATCGCAATAGAGTATGTTAGATTTTTGAAATTCAAATCATAGAAGTGAAAATATTATGTTTAAAGGTCACATAGTACTTATTATTTCATTGTGTTGTGATTTCATGTGATTATATGACATAATTATAAGAAGATAATTTCAATTGATAAAACATTGGGTCATTACAATTTGGACTTACTAATGCTCCAACAATCTTTATGGACTTGATGAATAGAGTCTTTAGAGATTACCTGAACAAAGTTGTGGTAGTATTTATTGATGATATTCTAATATACTTCAAAAACAAGGAGGACCATGGGAATCATCTAGTTTAAGAATGTCTCATTCTTGGGGAATATCATCATAAGAAGTGGGATATCTATTAATACATAAAAGAAAAAAGAAATTGAAGGATGGATGAGGACAACATCCCTAAAAGATATACATATCTTCCTTGGTCTAGGTAGATATTATTGCTGATTTGTGATAAATTTATCATGATTGTCAAACCCTCTTACCAAGATAACTATGAAGGGAGTCAAGTATTTTTTGGAATTATGAATGTGAAGAAAGCTTCATTGTATTGAAAAAGAGGCTTATCACTGCCCCTATTCTCACACTACCCACAAGTGGGGAACTTTTTCAAAAATTTTAGCGATGATTTGAAGAAGTGATTGGGTTGTGTGTTGATAAAAAATGACCAATTTATTTCCTACGCCTCAAGGTAGTTGAAAATTCACGAGAAAAACTATCCAAAACATGATCTGGAGTTGGAAGCTGTGATCTTTACATTAAAAATATTGTGGTATTATCTATGTGGAGAGAATTTTAAGATATATACTAATCACAAGAACCTCAAATATATATTCACATAAAAAGAGATTAATCTTCACCAGTGAAGTTGGTTAGAGATCATCAAGGATTATGACTGCTTAATCCACTACCATCTTGGTAAAGAAAATAAGGTGGAAGATGATCTAACTAGAAAAGACCTGCTAATTCAATCAATGATGAGATTTTAAAAGGATCCGATCTTATTTTATTTGAAGAGTATGGAAATGGGAATCATAAAGAAAGGAAAATCATCAATATTTTCACAAATTATTAATAAACCACATCTTTTGGAAAGTTTAAAGGATGCTGAAGGAAATGATGTAGGAATTCAAAACATAATGCAAACTATAAAAAAGGGAAATCCTTAGATTTCAATGTTAACGAAGACAGAATTGTGAGATTTGGGTCATGACTATATGTTATATCCAATCTTGAGTTAAATAAGGAAATATTTGATGATGCACATAGTTTGACTATATCTATTCACCCATGAAACATATAGATGTATCGAGATATCTGAGAGCACTATTGGTGGGAAAATATGAAGAAGGAGATCACTAAATATACATCAAAGTGCCTAGTATGTCAGCAAGGGAAGGCTGAAAGGAAGAAGTCTAAGGGTATATGATGCAACTATTACCCATACTGACATGGAAATGGAAGAACATCACCATGGAAATTGTCATTGGACTTTGAAAGGCATCCAAAGGAAACAATTCTATCTCGGTTGTTATGGATATTCTTACAAAGACTACACACTTCATTTCAATTCGAGTAGATTTATCACTGAATCAACTGGAACAAATATAAATAAGAGAAGTGGTAAAGCTGCATAGAGTACCACTATCAATTGTATCTGATAGATATACAAGATTCACCTGTATGTTCTAGAAAATTTTCCAACATGCTCTAAACACTGATTTGAATTTATGTACAACCTATCATCCTAAAACTAATGGACAATATGAGCAGAATATTCAGAAACTAGAAGATATATTGTGAGAATTTTTTATGGACTACAAAGGAGGATGTGACCAATATCTTCCTTTGGTTGATTTCTCTTAAAATAACAACTTCCAATCAAGAATCCAAATGTCTCTCTATAAATACCTTTTAAGAAATAGGTGTAGAACACCAGCATATTGGGATAAAGTTTGGGAAAGAAAACTTCTAGGTCTTTAAATGGTTGAGTAAATGGTGCCGAAGGTTAAGACCATTTAGCAGCACATCAAGGATGATCATAGTCAATAGAATAACTATGATGAAAATCATCGATGTGAACTACAATTTGATGTTGGAGACATGTTATTCCTTTTCATATATCCATGGAATAAAGTGATGAGATTTGGGATGAAGGGAAATCTTAGTCCAAGGTACATCAACCATTTTGAGATATTTGATCACATTGAAGTAGTGGCCTATTTAATAACACTCCCACTGAACCTATCTCAAGTACATGATGTATTCTATTTTTCCCTCTTGATAAAGTACAGACTGAACCTATCACATGTACTTAATCCAGAGGTGGTACCATTGGAGAATGATCTCTCCAATGAAGAGTATCCAGTGAAGATGTTATATGGTATAGAAATTTTTTTACGAAATAAGGAAATATCCCTTGTCAAAGTTTTGGGGAGAAACCACAAGTTTGAAGAAGTAATTTGGTAACCAAAAGATGTGATGAAGAAGAGTTACCCTCATCTATTTTAGTGTGGGAAAATAAAATTTTGAGGGTAAAATTTCTAAAGGGGATAAGATTGTAACGACCCAAACTGTTATGAATAAAATTCCTATTTTTGATTTATTTAAATGTCTTATTGTTGAAGAAAACACATGTACTTATTTTGTTTTTATATCCAATTAGATTTAAATAATATTTAATTATAATTAACATTGATAATATATCCATTGGATATTGATCACATGACTAGTATAAATATAGGATTTTAACAAATCTAATTGACACAGACAAAGGAAGTGATGAGCTCAACCAGTTAGATCATACCCTATGAATCACATTTATTTGGGATTTTGAGGGAGATAGAATTTATAGTATTTTTCTAGGACCTTGGAAAATCCAAGATCCAACAACTTAATTATGAACAAAATTGTTTAGTAGTGAAGTTCAAGCTCATCGAGATTGCAGGCCAAACCATGTTTGCTGAATGACCCCATGAAGGCCCCACCATCACACACCTTAATATTAGGGTATATGCAGGTGTATTAAATAGATATGTATCAATACCCTATCAATATGAGTATGTACATTATTTTGAATAGTGTAATGAATATATTTTCATCCTATTATTGTTACTTTATAAATGATTTTTTATTTTGATACAATAAGTACAAATTATATTTTGGTTTAATATTCAAATTCAATTAATGAATTTGGGAATTAATGGATTTTTTTGAAATAAATAATATTTTAATGGAATATTATTATTAAATAATATTTATCAAATATAAATGATTATATTATTTTTATGATGTTAAATTTAATTTTTATTAGGGTTCGAAAATTGTTATGTTCAAAAACCCGTCATTTTAAATAAATGTGGGTCATTATTTTAAAAGTGAAAATTCACATATTTAGAAAATTATTTATATAAAAATAATATTATTTTTTGAATAATAATGTCAAAATTATCAGATGGTAATTTTTTTTTTAATTTTTCTAGATTGTCAAATTATCCTATAAAAATTAAATATCATACAGATATAATTTGTGTTTTCTGACATCATAATGACCCAAATGTGATGTAATAAGTAATATAAATGGGATCCACGACCAAATATATTTTCTCCCTTTAAAATAATTTGGTTATGTTTTTTTTATTTATTTTGTAAATCGATTATGAATCACCCAAGACTTATAATATATTTTAAGATCTTAAAATAATTTATTTATGAGTGTGACTCACCTCCACATCACCAAGGGTAATATTTTAATAAGTTAGGCCCTTGGTATTATAAAATAATAAAAACAACCCCCCATTTTCTAGAAATCATGGGAAAAAACCATGGTATTGTTTGTGGTTTTGGATATTTTATTACGCAGAATCCGTAACCAAAATAATAAAGGAATCTCCCAATTTTCCTATATAAACCCACCCATGTTACAATTTCTCTTCACTCAAACTCCTTGTATAAAATAAAAAATCTCTCCTCCACTCCCTAGAGTCCTCTAGAGGCACCCCAAATCTTTCATGAAGCCCCTCCCATGCCATTGGAGTCTCCCACTCAAGTAAAGAGATCTTTCACTCTCCTCTTTTATCAAGAACTCCTTTTATGTTATGTCTCTTGATTTTAATTTTCTTATGATGGTATATGATATAACATATTCAAATTACTTTCAATTTTATTTATAAATTATGAAATCTTTCTTTCACTCTCATTAAGCCTCACATGATCCTTTATGTACATTTGTTACTATGCTGAAATTTCGTAAGGATTATTTTCTCTATTCATTATTCTTCATTACCTTATGCCTTCTACTTCCAAATTTATAATGTTGGGATATGATTTTCCATTTCCTTGTTACTTACCATTTTATTTCCAAAAAATGATAAACCCTTTTCACTCCCATCAACCATTTTTAGTAATTTTTAAGTAACACCGTTATGCTGCTGAAATTTCACCAGGATTTTCCATGCCAAAATAATTGTGTAGTGAATACCATACCCATTTTTTTATAAAAGGTATTCATATTTATGAACATATAATTATTGATTCTGGACTTACATGTATGTATTATACATTCCTTGATCTTGTAATAAATTATGATATTGAATGAATCCATGTTGTATGATCTACGTGGCACACTTAATCATGAGAATGAAATGAATATAATGGGTGCACCCAGATAGCCCTCCAATGCATTGGGTAATGTTTAGTATCATGATGCATCATGTTGGGATATAGGTATACCTGATTTCCCTATGGTACTTTGTTGAACATTAGGTCTTTACAGATTTAGATTTTACTTAAGTTTATGATTCAGTGTTTTAAGTTGTTTCTACATTTCCCATGTTACGATTATCATGCAATATCATGCCTTATTATTCTTGTTCCTTTTATTCGCCATTGATATGCCTATTTTATAACATGTATTATCTTATTAATGTTATTACTTGTTTATTACCTTACTAGGATTTATATCCCACCCCTTACTTATGTGTATCCCCAAGATATCCTGTGAGGTTTGAAGTTCGTTGGAATATTATGATCATGTCAAGGAAGTTTTCAATAATGTTTTGTATCCCATATTATAAGTTTTTATTTAATGTACCTAATTCAAAAAGAAACTAGACTTCACAATATTTTGGGTTGTATTAAGTGTAATTTTATGTTATAAAACATGTATTAATTCGTAATAAAGAGAAGGGTTGTTATAACAAAACTACCAACACTCACACCTAAGATGGAATTCCACACACTAGAAGTCTCAAAACATTGATTACTACCATTAGTCCATGACACTGAACCACTTGGTTGAGAATATTAACTACCCCACTATGGGCCTATGGCTTCCATTAGTTTATTCTTAGTAATAAGTGCCTAATTTAATATCTCAATTATAGTATTCAACAAAAACATGTTCACCTATGATCGAATGAAATTCTCGAGACCTTCCTCGAAGTGTCTCACCCTAGATGACTCATCAGTAATATACACAAGAGAAAATCACTAAATCTCTATAAAATGAGTGGAATACTCCATAACATTCATCATGAAATTCTTCAAATTCAGAAACTCACTAGCCCATTTAGCTCTCATATTCTCAGGAAAGGATTAATCATAAAATATAGCTTGGAAATCCCTACAAAACATATCCCAAAGACTATCATCCTAGTTCAAGACATCCCAAAAGCACTTAGAAGCTCCCTAAAGCATATATGTCCTGATATTCACTCTCATCTCAGGAGGTGTATTGAGATGCTCATAAATCAACAAGATAGTCTCAATCTATAGCTCAAAAGCCTGTGGACCAACATCCCCCGAAAAAGTGGGTGGATTCTACTACTTGTACAAATGTGTCAGCTCTACCACAAATAAGGAAGGTTGCGATGCTCTATGAATGTTATTTATAAAGTTAAGTAAACCCTATCAGATATGGGCATCAACTCTCATATCAGGAACAATGGATAGTGTCACAAGTGGTACTACTGGAGGTTGTACTAGCAGCTCAGGGCCCACCACCTTTGATGTGTGATTGCCACCACCCTCCTAGAGCATGATTGAAGGCCTTCATGGTGTCATGTCTCAATAATTCCAAGAAAATTACTTATAAGGGATTCAGTAAAAAATAGATTATAGATATATAAAAATAGAACTAGGAAAAACATCCTATAAACATTACACACCCATGTACCCAATACTAAATCTAGGATTGGTTAAAAGGAACAATCATAATGAACAATAGAGACACTGCCTACTACCCACTACTAAAGTTGGGTCTAGTTCAAGCTCTATTTTGACACCAAGGGTCCCAGTATATGGACTTCCAATTGAAAAATACATCTAAAGGAGACCTTTCCATCTCAAAATTCACTTTATTTTAAATTCATTTTTATTTACATAAAAATTTTCATTAGAAGGTTGAACTATATGGATCACAACTTCCAATTAATGAGGTCCCATACACCTCAAAAATTGAAATGTGGCATCCATTTAATACCAACCCTAACACATTCTAGCACATTCGACCAATGGTCTAAGAATCAACATTCCATAAATAACTAGTTAAGGTGTCTTTTGTAGACTATGTAATAAATCACTGTTTTGGTTATGATAGGAACTTTAAGTACTAATTATGTTTATTAGTCCTATGAACAAAACATTAATAAAATAACAGATATATCACTCAAGGTATATACAATAATGGCAGGAACTAAAGAAATTAATCCTATACATCTTGACATATGCATGACATGTGAATACTATAAGGTTCAAAAAATGATGCATGATCCATGATTCCTTTCTATATCGGACCAATGATAAAATGAAATTCCTCATTCATAATAATAATCACATCACATATCGTGTGCATCACAAAATGGCAGAATCAAATAAACTATAATAGGAAAAATAAAGATTATAAATTCTTCATCCTAGGAAATTTGGTATTTACCTATACGTGGGATAACTACTCCCAAGAAGATCTCATTACAAAATTCCAATACATTCCCATTCTCCTATATATTATATCAAAATATTAAGGCAAGAAAAAAAAAACCTTTGATACCACTTTGTAACTTCCTAACCTAGGAGCCACTAAACAGTGCCCTAAGATGGTGGGTCTCATGGACTCAAACATGCCTCCCCATACACTAGAGGTTGATGACTATTAGCGAGAGTTTTAAGTTGTATAGTAGAGAGACTAAACCCTCATGACCAGAGTAACACAATGACATCACAAGAAAATAAATAAGAAAAATCTTAATATAAATCACTAATAGAAGATTAAAATCTAGATAACAGTAATAAAATTAAACAAATCAAATGGAAATATCATATGCAAAAAGATTATGTCATGTATATATAAAAAACTGATAGAAAATACATGTAAATAAACAACCAATAAAAAAAGGCAAAAAATGACTATCTACAGATAACATCACAATCCTAGATCAGTCCTGGGCTCCCCTAATAATAATCATAACCAATATGACATTGTAAAGAGGGGGATTTCCCCAGTCCCTAACATCATCCATGATGTTTTTTTAGGTACCCAATGGTGGACCAAAAAGGATGTGAGATAACACTCAGTAGGCCACTACTAACAACGTCTATAAAAAATCCAATCTGTGTATATATGAAAAATTAGTGTGTAATATATGATTGTAAAGTAAATATTAAAGCATGAGTAATAATATCCAATATATCATCTATTTTCAATAACTCATAAAAAGGGTGGACAATAGGTATGATAAAATGTCCACAAAAACCTTTGCAGAGTAATCCAGTGTAATCCCAAAGGGTTGGATACAAGGTATAAATGACTAAGGTAACCTCATCATGTTTGGCCTATATGGTACATATTCAAGATATGAACAAGAAAGGCATCCACATTGAGTCCATGAAGCTTCTACATAAAAAACATGGTAAATACTTGGGTGGATCCCAAGGAGCATGTCCACAGAACAAGTCCAAGGCGATCTAAGTAAGCCAAATCCCAGGAGTAATAATGTCTTTAGCATCCAATGTAATCTTGATCCATGGATTAGAAAAAGTCTATGGAATCCAAAGATGTATGGTTACAAAGAGTAGAAACTTCCATATCATCCAATGTAATCATAACCATTTCATTAATCATATCATAACCCATTTTATAATGATACAAAATCCATGAGTTATTCCAACTCATTTCACATTTTCAATTTAAACCATTTAGATATTTTAATAACATGTAAACACATGTAAAGGGGGAATAATCCATCTCTTATTTTACCATTTAATTTAGTAGGGCTCCCACTATGATGGCGAGCTCACACACACGCCCAATGTGGTGGTAAATCATGGGGTAGATACATAAACACACCTCATGGGTGATCCATGTTGAGGATGAAAACCTCCAACCATATCATGGTACTAAGTGGGAAACCTATCAAGGTTCCAATAATTTAATCATGGTATTTAATTTATTTAGGTTAAACACTTGGAAGGTCCAGTATGAGGAACAATGAAAACTACCTATAAAATAACTTGAATTTGTAAGAAAATATATAAAACACCAAAACTATTACTGTGGTAGAACACTCTTCTAGTAACAAATTCTAACTTGACCCAGATTGGAAGAAAAAGGAAGACTAGATGAACACCCTGAAAATAGGGTATAAGTGACTTCATGAAGATATCATCACTAATAGCAAGGAAAACCGTGAAAGGTGCAAGAGGAAATGATAAATCATTGATATACATCCAATGAGACAGACAATATAAGTATCAGTATCCAGATTGCTAAATAGCACCAAATCCTAGCGTAGGTTTCAAGGGAATCTTCTTCACGATAGAGGAGGGAGGGGGAGAGCTTCTATAAAAAAATGAGGCCTTATCTTATATAAAAAATAATACAGGGATATTACACAATGTGAAAGAATTACATGCCATGTAATTTTTTAACTTTTCCCACTATAGAGAAAATCCATTAAATGTCATGAAATATTCTATCCAGACCAATACACATCAGGTATTGAGTACACACTGTGTATGGAAAATACATGTCTTGTACTTGGCCTATAACCAGCCTTCACCCCCTGTTTCCTTTCAAAACAACCCAACCATTCCACGAGCCCAGCTTCTTGGTCTAAACCAAAAAGAAAACTTAAACTAGAATTTAACCAAAAATAAAAGGAATTATACCTCATTGAAAAACCTGAGATCTTATATTTTCTAGAGAGAATATTTTAATCATATAAGGAAGATTGTGATTTATAAGAAAAGGTTTAAATGTTAAATATTGGTAAGATATCTAAATTTTAATTTGATAAGGATAATTTTTTGAGATTAAAAAAAGACAGTGTTTTATAGTTATCTCCTAGTTGAAAAAAGAATTTTTGTGTGAATCTCACAAATCTCCTTTTCCTTCTCATCTAGGCAATACTGAGATGTATAAAGACTTTATAGAGTATTACTGGTGGGACGGAATGAAGAAAGATATTTTGGAGTTTACTAAGAGTTGTTTGACTTTTAACTAGGTTAAAGTCAAATAAAAATTAAAAAAATTAATTCTTCATCATTTTCCAGTGTCAATGTGGAAATTGGAAAATATATCCTTAGATTTAATGGTTGGATTTCTCAAGGCATATTTATGTAATAACACAATTTGATTTATTTTTGATCAATTGAATAAATATACACATTTACTTCTTTTACAGTATATAATGACTTAAAATTACCTTTATTGATTATATCTCAAAGAGATAGTCAAGTTACATGGATTTAATCTCTCTATTATATATGATCATGATCCTAGGTTTACTTTTAATTTTTGGAAAGTCCTTCAAAATTATTTGGGTTTAAAATTAAATTTCATTACATATTTTCATCCCCAATATGATGGAAAATCAGAGAAAATGATTAAAACTTTGTAAAACATTATTTGATCAAGTTTAATGAATTACTAGGGAAGTTTAGATTGACATATTTCATTAGTTTAATTCTCAAATAACACTAGTTTTTATTCTAATGTATATATGACAATTTTTAAGGAATTATATGTAAAGAGGTGTTAGACTCAATCTTGTTGGGATGAGTTAGGAAAAAATAATTTTTTTGGGACTAGAATTTTCAGAGGAAATTATGGAGAAGGTAAACATGATTCTGTATCACATGATAAAATCTTAGAGTAGATTTAATATGTAACAAACCAAATCTGTTCTCCACAAAAATGTGCACCAAACCTAGCCCGTGACAATTCCCAAAGGGAGTTCCCTATGCCCACGGGCTAGAATAAGTGCTAGGGTATCATTTATTTTGGATTGGGAGTGATTTACCTGAATATGGATACATAAAACATAAAAAACCTTTGATAAATCAAATCTAAAAAATTCATACCAAATAAGGTTTAAACAAAATTTAGAATATAAAAAATTGGTTTAATAATAGTACAAGAGGTCCAAATACACATAAAAAAATCAGGAAAATATCCCTAAGGACTCCACATGACAAGGGGTCATTACCCACAAGTCGTCTCCACAACGCCGCACCGTGGATGAGAACTAACTCCCCGAACCGCCATCAACCAAAACCATTCCTTTGCCTGTGTTAAACATGACCAATTATACTTACACACAAGGGGTGTAATTAGGGTGTGATACTAAGTCCAATAGGATACCACTAATATATTCCATAGAGTAAACAACACAAGATAAAAAGGATGTCATTTTTGATAAATAAGAGGTAGTGTAAATAATTTATATAGAATGAAACTTTTGAATGTAAAAAGTTTTCAAAGGAAACTTTCCATGAATGATAAAATTTCAATAAAAAATGTTGGATACTATATTTTATAGAAAAAAAACCATATTACAAAGATAAATACACAAGAATCAATGAGCACCAATCTCAGGAACACCCCTAGGAACTAGAAAGTCTCGAGCCCCATGTACCTCGTACCTCGGTGTAATGTAACCATAGAAAAATCCATTATTGTTCACACGACACTAATAGGGGACATACCCATAACCTATTGGTCCCCAATAATCATCAATATAGTTTTTTTAGTGTTTTCTTTATCCATTTTTCTCAGTGAAACGTGGATGAAACTCATCTGAATCACTAGCATACTAGTACATATCCACCCTCCTAGGTACTCGAGCATCCCCATTTGTGCTCAAAACATTATCCCATGATACCAAAAGAAATTATCACATAAAAAAATCATTTATGGTCATAATAAACCCAAAACAGTAGCTACACATGTTTTTCACCACTTACACCACTCAATAAAACCTTTATAATTTCAATAAAACAACTTCACAAAATTTAACAATGCTTTACACACAAAATACCTTTAAAATCCCAATTTTAACACCTTAGTCATACCCATATTCGAAAAAATAGAATTTTAATCACCCAAAACATTTATATAAACCCATTACATGAGTTATTAAACAACCCAATTTGTCATAACATAAAATAAACATGTAAAACACCCAATTTAACACAAAATTGGTACCTGAAAATAATTTACTCAACAAACATCACCAAAAAAAGATTTAGAATCAAGGATAATGTATGATAAGTGTGCTAAAAATATAATCTTAGCAAAGACAACTCATCTAGCATTGATTATCCATGTAATCGCCTACCACAATTGTTAAAACCCTTGAATCTTTGTGCGAAAATCCAACCGCACCACCGCTGCACCACTAGGGACTTAGATCAAGACTAAATCCAAAATAAAAGGCCAATAAATTCCAAATAAAACCCTAGGTTCAAAACCCTACCTGCTAGATAGAAGTTGATTCAAGAATAGGGGAAGAAACCCCATGCAAAAGGAAGGAACTCAGGTGGAAATTCACTCACTTGAGGAAGTTTTAAGTTTTTCCACAAAACCCCCTTCTAAATGGAGTTTCAAGGAGGGATTGAGGTGATTGGGAGGTTGAAAAGGATGCAAGGGTAAAATGTGGGAAGAAAGAGGCAAGTTTGGATAAATCTAGGGTGGTAAAAATTGGAAATTAAAAATATTTTTACTGAGATGGACAAGGCCTCATGGTTTAATTGCACAGTTTAGCAAACCGTGAACCCAAACCATGTTACCCATTTTGTCCACTCAAAAAGTGTCCAAACTCCATAGAATTCAAGGGGGACTAGGGAAAATAGAATGGGGAAAGTTAGGTTCATAATATAAGAGAAACAATTACTTTAAATGAATGACATGGGTGTGAAAATTTTCCCCACCATGAAAACTTTCTATCCTAGAAAGTCAACCCAAACCTTGATCGGAAAATAGGAATGGGTAATCTTCCTTGACCAATGGATTCCACTACCTTGTATCATGTGTACGATTACCATGCTACCAAAGAACTTGGACCAATGGAATAGAGTTCCCTCGAATCACCTTTTATTAGAAGTCTACTATTCGCACCGTCTGCTCAACAACATGTAAATTAGGTTCTATATCCAACTCCTCCGAATTTAGTACATGGGATGGATATAGGTTGTATTTATTCAACTAAGAGACAAGAAATAAATCATGTATTGATGTCAACTGAGAAGTTAAGGCCAAGTTGTATGCCCCCTTTCCAATACGCTTGATGATCTCAAAAGGTCTGACATACTACAACGTCAGCTTCCCTTGCTTTCCCAATCGATGATGGACGAGACGAGGGACCAATTTCAAGAATACCTTGTCATCCACAGAAAACTCTTCTCGATGACTCTGGTCAGCATATGATTTATGGAGACTCAGAGCTTTCAATAAGCACTGCCTAATCACCTTGACCTTGTCAGATGTCTCCTGCACCAGAATCATCCCCAACAGTAAGGTCTCACCTACCTCAACCCAACATAGGGGGACCAACAAGGATGACCATAGAGCACCTCAAAAGGAGACATTTGAATTGAGGATTGGTAACTTTTATTACAATAAAACTCAACCAATCCCAAATGGCTATCCCAGGAACCTCTAAAGTCCAGAACACATGCATGAACCATGTCCTCCAAAATATTATTCGCCCGCTCTGTCTGACCATCCGTTTGAGGATGGTATGCCATGATCATCTTAATCTAAGACCCCAAGGCCTTCTTAAGGCATTAAAAAAAATTATAAGTGAAACATGAGTCTTTATCTAAGACAACTGCTGATGGAACACAATGGATCCTTACCACCTCCTGAAGATACAAACGACCCAACTCATCCACTTTAATTGTATCTTTGATCGGAATGAAGTGGGATGATTTGTTCAGATGATCAATCACCAACTAAATGGAATTATTACCTCAAGGTGTACTAGGTAAGACAATAATGAAGTCCATGGAAACCTCATCCCACTTCTAGTTAGGAATGGGTAATGGATGGAGCAAACCGGAGGGCCTTTGATGCTCTGCTTTCACCTGCGGGCATGTGTAGCATCTCAACACGAAGTCTGCAATGTCTCATCTCATACTATGAAAACAGATCTACCGACATACATCATAATACATCTTGGTGGTACCTATATTTAAAAAACACTGAGATTGGTGACTATCCTCTATCACCACCTTCTGTAGAGATAACGACACTACTGAATGACCCTTTAAGAACAAGATTCCCTTGGGAGATGAAAACCAATTAGAGGACGTCTCCCCACCATGAAGAAACTACTTTGACCACTGAAAAAGCTCATCACTAGTATACTCCACCTAATTTAGCTCTACTTGAGAAGGATTCAACTGAAAGATTTCTAAGGACACACTCCCCTTTTGCTCCTTGGTCTCCACATGCATCTGAGAAAAGAGTGTCATAAGATTCCACTCATCACTGAACTTACTCAAAGCCTGCACTGGGACTATTCTGCTCAAGGAATCAGCCACCACGTTACCCATTCCTAGGGTATAGACAATGTCAAAGTCAAACCCCTGAAAGTACTCGATCCAATGATGCTGCCTCAAGTTGAGGTCCTTCTACGAGAAGATATAGGCCAAGCTTTTGTGAACATAGTAGACCCAAAACTTCTCCCCAAAGAGGTAGTGATGCTAAGTATTCAATGTGTGAATCAAAACTACTAACTCCAAGTCATGGTTAAGGTAATTCTTTTCATGTGGTCATAGTTGGCGAGAACTATATACCACCATGTGTTTATCCTGCATAAGCACGCACCCAAGACCCTTACCTGGAGCATCACAATACACCACATACCCCTTTCTAGCCTCTAGAAAAATCATAACGGGTGTGGTATTAAACTGAATATTCATTTCGTCGAACGATTCCTGACATTTTGGGCCCCATACAAACATCACCCCTTTCTGGGTGAGCATGTTCATCAATGAAGCAAGCCAAGAGAAATCCCAAACAAACCACCTGTAAAAAATAGCCAGGCCAAGGAAAATACTGATCTTGAACACATTCCTCAGATGCTACCATGAAATAACCACACTCATCTTATTGGGGTCCACTGAAACCCCCTTCTATGAGATCACATCCCCAAGAAATTTCACTTCCCTGATCTAGAAAGTGCATTTAGACAGATTTGTATAAAGGCAATGCTCTCGAAATGTTCCTAGAATGATCCACAAGTTATTCTCATGTTCTTATTCGGATCCCGAATAAACTAAGATGTCATCCACAAATACCATGAAAGAAGAATTGAGATACAGATGGAAAACCCTGTTCATGAGTTCCATAAAGACCGATGGAGCATTGGTCAATCCGAAGGGCACAACCAAGTACTCAAAGTGGCCATACCTTCTTTAGAAGGCTATCTTTGGGATATCGTCCTCTTTCACCCTAAGTTTATGATAGCGCGAATGAAATTATTTTTAAAAAAACCACATTTCCCCCTCCAAACAATCAAACAAGTCATTGATTTGGGGTAAAGTATATTTGTTCTTGATTGTTTCCTTATTAAGATTCCAGTAGTCAATGCACAATTAAAGGGATCTGTCAACCTTTTTAACGAACAACATAGGAGCGACCCAAGGAGAGATGCTCAGGTGAATGAATCCTTTGTATTATAAGTCACCCAACTATATATTTTTTCCCTCAACTCAGTGGGGTCTATTTGATACGAGGTAATAGATATAATCTATGTTCCCGGTGCTAGATCAATTGATAACTCCATATACTGCTCTGGGGCCAGAACTGAAAAATCATCTGAAAATACCTCTGGAAACTCATAAACTACATTAGGTAGTCCACCACTAGGACCATGAACATCGTCATCTATCTTGAGAAACTATAACTAAAAAACAACATTTACCAAATCTAGGAGTGGAGGTACTACATGACTTGACTGAGGATCACATTCCCCACGAAAAACCTGACAACTCCCATTAGGTTTCATGAAAATGAACCAATTCATATAGAAACAAATTTTTTCCTAGAAGTGTACTAGCCAATCCATGCTGGGTATTATTTCAAACAGTTCCATATCTATGACCAAGATATCCCGCACCATCTCAACCCCTGACATATAAATCACACATGATGGACACCTGAGACCCTACAACTTCTTCTTTCCCATTGATGTCACCAAATCTATCGCAAATGAAAAAAAATCGGTGGAAAAATTCAATGTGTCCACAAAACTGGAATAAATAAATGAAATAGAGGCACCGATATCAGAAAGAGAAGAAGTTATATAAGATTCAATCAAAATGGTATCTCAAACTATCAACGGTCCTGCCTCTGATCCTGCTGGTGCCTGATCCACCACATGGAGATGTCCAGTCTCTACCCGAGGAAGACCAATAGTTTGTGGCTATGCCCTAAACTCGCTCTACCTAGAAGATGGCCGATCCCTACCACCATGACCACCAAATCAATATCTCCTCATCCTCGATGGATCTGACTGAGTTGGCACTCCTCTTTAAGTCACCGACCCTACCCCACTCTAAAGTGGACGTGCCACCCCTAAAATGTGCAATAAGTGACCCATACCTCGACATTGGTAACATTGTTTTAGAGGAAGTGGGCATGTTGGTCGGATGTGTCCCGACCTCCCACAATAGTGGAACACGATCGATATCACATCAAAATCCACATATGAAAAATGCCTGAAGGAGTGTCCTAAACTACCACCTCCATTTTTCATCTATTCTTCCTACTTACTTTTCTTCCCTGAAGAGTTTCCACTACCCATTACTGATACTTACCCAGAGAAACCAGCTCTCCATTTTCGGTCAATCTCCACAATACACACTTGGTCAAACACCTCAGCACAGGTCCTCATCTTAAACAAGAAAACCTAGAAGTATATCCTTGGTCATAATCCTTTCTCAAACCTTTGGGCCTTCACTTGATCATTTGAGATGATTTCAAGTGGACATCGAACCAACTCAAACAAATGGTTGGTGTACTTCATCACAGAATGATCCCCCTGAAAAATATCTATGAACTCTCAGGACCTGGAAAATGCCAATACCTCAGGGTAGTAATGTTCATTGAAGATATCCTTGAAATCTCCCCAGTGCATTGGCTCATTCATCCCAATTTGATGTACCTATTACCACCACATGCGGCTAAGACCCTCCAACAAAAAGGAGGAACATTTCAACCTGACCTCCTCAGGATTATCTAGGAACTCGAACATGCACTTGATCTTGTCGATCCATTCCTCTACTTCCTGGGGTTCTATGCTACTTTAGAAAGTAGGAGGCTTAATTTTAAAGAACTAATAAGCCTTTTCTTTCCTAGGACCGGTCTCATCTTCTCTAACATGAGCTGAATAGGATTCAGTCCATGTCCTTGATCCTAGACATCCCAAAGCACAACCCCTACTAAACTATGATCAAGCGGTGAGGGAGAACTCTCTCTGGCTTCCTCCCATGAGTGCATGAGGGCTTTTTGGGGAGGAATGTTGCTACAAAAAGGAAACAATCACAAGAATTTTTTTTAGTAAAACAGTTCTGAAAAATTCCATTAATATAATCAAATATAATGAAGAAAAAAACATTACAACAATAAAATAAACCACTACTCACCCCCGCCTAATGTCCACACGTAGTATGCAGCCCACACATCTCACCTGGAAGTGAAGTCAAACAAACAATTCCAATGTCCCATGGTGAATTGAGGTCTGCCAAGAGAGGTGTGGGTCAAGAACCCTACTCATGACGAAAAATCCAAGTCCCAACAGTCCTAGCTTCTGTCTAGTCCAACTAATCCCAAAATAAAGATATAACCTAAAAACATTAACCTCCTCTGATACCATTTTTTCATGAACCAAATCAGTTTTCCACAAAAATCGGCACCAAACCCAGCCCGTGATAAGGAACGAAGGGTGTTACCTATCCCCACGGGCTGGTACAAGTGCTCGAGTATCATTTATTTGGTTTTGGGAATGATTTACTCTAATTTGGATACATAAAACATAAAAAACATTGAATAAACTAAATCTAGAAAATTCATACCAAACGAGGTTTATAAAAAATATAGAACTAAAAACATAGGTCTAATAATAGTACAAGAGGTCCAAAGACACATAAAAAAGTATCAAAACATTCCCAATGACTCCACATGGAAAGGGGTCATCACCTAAAAGTCGTCTCCACAATGCAACACCATGGATGGGATGAGAACTAACACCATGGACCTCCATCACCCAAATCCTTTCCTTTTCCTATGTCAAACACAACCAAGTCTAATTACACACAAGGGGTGTAAGTATGGTGTGATCCTAATCCCCATAGGATACTACCAAGAGATTCCATATAGTAAACAATACAAGATAAAAATCTTGCCATTTTTGATAAACAAGTGGTAGAGAAAATAATTTCTAAAGAATGCAACTTTTAAATGTAAACAGTTTTCAAAGGAAACTTTCCATGAATGATAAAATTTCAATAAAAAATGTAGGATAATATATTTTCTATAAAAAACCACCATATCCCAAAGATAAATACACAATAATTAATGAGCACCAATCTCGGGAACACCCCAAGACATAAGGTATTCTTGGGCCCCATTTACCTCATACCTCAGTTTAAATTAAGCATAGAAAAATTTGTTATAGTGCATGAGAAACTAGTAGGGAACATACCCATAACCTAGTGGTCCCCAACAATCATCAATATAGTTTTGTTAGTGTTGTCTTTATCCATGTTTCTTAGTGAAACATGGACTAAACCCATCCAAATCACTAGCGTACTAGTACATATCTTCCCTCCTAGGTACCCGAGATTCCCCCTTTGTGATCAAACCATTATCTCATGATAACAAAAGCCATTATCACATAAAAACATTAGTTATGGTCATAATAAACCCAAAAAATCATCTAAATTTTTTTCACCACTTAAACCACTTACACCACTCCATAAATCCTTTATAATTTCCATAAAATAACTTCACAAAATTTAACAATGCTTTACACACAAAATCCATTTAAAATCCGACTTTGAACACCATAGGCATACCCATATTCTCCAAAACAGAATTTTCAACACCCAAAACATTTATATAAACCCATTTCATGAGTTATAAAAAAACCCCATTTGGCACAACATAAAATAGACATGTAAAACACCCAATTTAACACCAAATTGGTACCTAAAAATCATTTTCTCAACAAACGTCACCAAAACTAGACTTTGAAGCAAGGATAATAGATGATAAATGTGCTAAAATTATAAATGTATCAAATATAACTCATATATAATTGATTACCCATGGAATAACCTACCAAAATTATTAAAAACTTTGAATCTTTGTGTGAAAATCCAACCGCACCACTGCTGCACCACTAGGGACTTAGATCAAGCCTAAAACAAAAATTAAAGGCCAATAAATCCAGGATCAAACCCTAGGTTTGAAAGCCTAAATTCTGGACCCAAGGGACTTCAATAATATGGGAATAAAACACATGAAAAATGAGGTAACTAAGGTGGAAATTCACTTACTTGAGGAAGTTTGAAGTTTCTCTATAAAATCCACCTTCAAAATGGATTTCCAAGGAGTGTTTGAGTTGCTTGGGAGGCTGAAATGGATGAAATGGTAGAATGAGGGAAGAAAGGGGTGAGTATAGATAAATCCTAGGGGGGGGGGGGAATTGAAAATTAATTTTTTTTAATGAGATATACAAGGCTGAATGGTTTTCTTGCACAATTTATCAAACCGTGCGCCCAAACCGTGCGCCCCCATATTTCCACTCAAAAAGTGTCCAAACTCCTTAAAATCCTTGGGGGGCTAGGGGAAACTTTGGGGGGAAAGTTAGGCCATAAATATAAGAGAAAAAATACCATAAATAAAGGACATGGGTTTGATAAAATAGTTATAAAGATAACCAGAGGAAAATTATTTCATTCAAGGTAGGGGATCATGTTTTCTTTATAGTATTTCCATGGAAAAGTGTTAAGAGTTTCAATAAAAAAGGAAAGTTAAATTCATAGTTCATTGGAACATATGAAATTTTAGATAAAGGTGGATCAATTTCTTACTGAGTAGAACTGCCTTTGAGTTTATCCTAAGTACATTATGTGTTTCATGTTTCATTATTAATGAAATATGTGTCATATACATATCATCTTTTGAGTTTTGAACTAGTGCAGTTAGAAGAAAATATTTTGTATGAGGATTTTTTTTATATTTTTTAATATACAGAGAAGGTGTTGTGGAATAAGTTGATTCATCATGTCAAGGTTTTTTAGAAAAACCATATGGTTGAAGAAGAAACATGGGAATCTGAAAATGGTATGAAGGAAAAATATCCCCGCTTGCTTAAGTAATGAATAAAATTGTGAGGATTGAATTTTCCAAAGGAGGTAAGAATATAACATCCTAGGTAATGATAAGATTAAATTAATTTAATTTCTTATTTATTTTTATGAATTTTAACTTATAGAGTTATATTCATGATAATAATATTAAGTAGTTTTTTGATAAAAAATAATAGTTTTATTCTTAATTAATCTGTTTTGAGGTATTATACAGTTTCTTTTAAAATATTAATTTATAAATTTTTGAAATTTAATTTTATAAAAATGATATTATTTTCTAATTCATCATGTATAATTTATTTTAATGTGATGTTTTGGGAATTTTCTAAAAAAGGTTGATTTTTGGGTGAATAGTGGAAAATACTGAATTTTAAAGAAAAATATCTTTTATTTTCTTATATTTCAAAATATCCAATTTTATTTATTTTTTTAAAAATTTACTAGTTTATTTTTGATAAAATTTATTCAATTTATATCTTTTTTATCAATATTTTACTTTTTCTTGGTGTAAAATCATCTTTTTTACTTTAGAAGTCATTTTTCACAGAACCATTTTTCTATGCGTTTTTCATAATAATATTAAATTAATTTATACCGTTTATATAGATTTAATTATGAAAAATGGATTCCATATTTGGAAAAATCCATTTCAAATTTATTAATGTGTGAAGTTTTATTTTTTATCATTAATAATAATAGTATTAGTAAAAAATGCGTCACTATCATAAAAGGGTAAATTAGATTAACCTAGGATAAAACATAGTGAAAAAGACACAAAATTTCATATTAATTATTATAGGATGAATTTATTAAAACACTTAAAAAATTATTCTCAAATTTTATTTTTTATGGGACAATTTTCCATGAAAATTACTTAAAAACATTTAAGTCTTGAAAAATTCCAAGTGTGTCCTCTCTTTACATATATACGGAAATACTATTTTCTCTTTTCTACACACTACAAGAGCCTCTTAATTCATAAAATACCTACCCAATATGTTAATAAAATTCCTACCTATGTACTATTAGCCCTTTATTTATCAAAATACCCACCTCAGAAGGCCAAATGTGTAAAATTAATAAGGTTGTACGAATAAGAGCTATAGTTCTTAACTGAGCGGTTTCATTTTATTTTGTCTTCTACCTCATTTGAATATTTTTAAAACATTATTTAATAATAGTATCATTTTCTTAAATATAATTAAATTTTATTAAGTTTATATCATAACTCATTTTCATATACTTAACTATCTAATGAAAAATAAAAAGGCCACTCTTGTGTACATGAGGACTGCCGTCTTGCAAGACAATGTATTTCATTTTTTCATTTAAAAATCTTGTTGATTGTCATAAATATGGATAAAAATAAAATAAAATAATATATATATGATATAAATTTTATTATTAAACAGTAAATAGATACTGAAATTCTTTCTTTATCGTTCAAAGAAAATTAAAATCATCTCTTGTGTTTACATGCAGACTACCACCTCGCGAACTGATGCATTTTATTTTTCATCATTTCATTACATAGATTATATATATAAGTTTTTTTTAATATATAATATGATATATTTATATAATTAAAATTTTTATAGACAAAATAATATTTACCATATTTCCCTCACATTTTTTGAAAAATGGAAACATTACTCATGTGTATATATGGATTACCATCTCTATGATTGTAACATAAATAATTTTTTCATAACCAGTTAAAATGGTTTTTTTAAAAGTATAAATATTTTATAAAGAGGATAATTATATCATTATTAATATTTTTTAAATGATATAATCATGATTCATCTTACCATATTCAACTTACCAAAGTCATTTTGGATATATGATTTGAAAATCATCAAAACATTTGACATCAAATTAATTAATAAATTAATTGAATATTAAATGGAAATAAATAAAATAAAAATAATAATAAACATTAAAAAAGTTATTATGTAAGTAAATAACTAACATGATTTTATTATTTAGGAGTATAAAGTACATATGTGATGATTTAGACTCGAGGTAAGGGTTACTTTTCCCTAAAGCGACATTTAAAATGTATTAAAAACTTATTTTTAAAATAATTTTATTCTGTGTTCATAATATTAAAATTATTTTATGAATTTATTTTAGTGGAAATAAATAAATTATAAAGGAAATTTTATGTCTCTTTCAACTATATTTCAATGGGCTTCAAAAGGAACATATATATATTTCATACAGAGAATTTTAACTTTCTTTACAAAAGGAAAAAATGAATGTTCTATTTTAACATATACCATGTCAATGGATTATCCCAACACTAAAAGTATTATTTGATTTTTGGAATCATTTACTAGATTCCTTATTTTTTTCAAGGAAAAACCATTATTCCATTTTATTCTATGTTTTTTAGTGCAATGACAGAAGCTTTTTAAATTATATTTTTCCTTAAATGTTTGTTATATATTATATAATATTATAAAATTAAAAATATATTAAAAACCAACAAAAACTTATCTGAATAATAAATATTATTAAATTAGTCCTCTACAAAACCAATGAAAATTCAAAAAATTATAACTAGTCAAAAAATATAAAATATAATAACTAAAATGGGAAAATATAGATCACCCCATTCTACTAGAATCATCACCCCCACAACCAAAACTATAGAAATTAAATATAATATTATTAAACAAATAAAAATATTAAGAAATGAAAATATAAACACATGGGGAATTGTTGTGAATATTGAGTAAAATAACCAATTAGTATTTATAGGGTATAAAGGGAAATGTGACCATTAGAATTAGACCATTATATGACCATTGGTAAATTTGACTATTGGGAACCATAACCATTGGTGATAACTTTACCATTATAATTAGTGTTTATAATTAGTAATGAAAGAGGATAATTAATACAAAATAGAAAAATGATTGCCTCTATTAGTAAATTTATGCCGTTTGAAGTCCATTTTTCAGAACATGGGGTGGTGGTAGCGTCACTAGGGTTTTCCCTTGAAGAAGACCAATGCGAGATTCAACAAGTGAAACTTGAAATAAATCACCTATTTAATAAGGTAAATTTAGTGTATATTATCACTCGGTCAATGTTAGAAATGCCACCCCATGAAACTACAATCATCACACACCTTACCCTTAGGGAGTACACATGTATAATAAGGGGTTACATGTCCTGAATATAGTTTCTTAAATCATAGTTTCTTCTTTATTAATAAAATTTTTATTCCATTAATTCCATTTTAATAATAGCTTTGCTTAATCAAATATTTGTTTAATTGATAGAAATTCGAAAAATTTATTTTTAGATACAAATAAAACACAATTTCATGTCTCTAGAAAATATATACACTTTTATAATAAAATAAGGTATTCAAAATAATATTTTTTAATAAAATAGCCTTTTAAAAAACTATTATTTAAATAAAAAATAAAAAATAATTTTATATTGCCCCATGAATTGTATATATGTTTCAGAAATTTGGCCATGTTTTAAAAACTGATATTTTTCAATAAATAAGGATATTTATATTTAAAATTTAAAATTATCAGATTTAGAAAATTATTTTGATAAAATATATATTATATTTGAAATCATTAAGTTGAAATTAGGCTAGGGTGATTTTTTTGGATAATTTTCTAAAATATTTTTTTAGTGAATAGTGAAAATATAGTTTTAGGTTTTTAGTATGTTTTATGACTTTATACTTACATTATAATGATGTAATAATTAATTAACTATAATAAAAAACCTAAAATAATTTATTATTATTATTATTATTATTATGTGTTTACATAGTTTTAATCAATTTCCAAACCTATAAGTAACTTCTCAAAGTCTAAAATGAAAAATTTGGTTTTTAAAAACATTATTTTGTGAAAATCATAATTTCCACGTCCAAAAAAGTATATAAAAATTATGTTTAGTTCTTGTGTATTAAAATATGATAAATTTTTACTCAAATTTCCCAAATGTCTATCGAAATTAATAGGTAATCCTATAGTTTTCCATTTTCTACAACCGAGATTTTCAAGACCAATATTTGGAAAATTTTAAACAATTCCTCCACTTTTTCTATAAATACCCAATCATTTCACCATTCACCTTCACTAACAATCCGTCCTCCAAATTTTATGGTGTTTTTATCCAAATTATCCCACCTAATGTGTCTTGAATCCCCTAGGTTCAAATCCTCAATATTTAGGAGTAACTCTTTAAGTTAAGGTTATTCCCATCCTCTTCTTTTCCATTCAAGAAATTATTTTATTGTACATCCTATAAAGGGTATTTTACTTCTTTTTCTTAATATTTTTATCATAAAATTACTTCTAAAATAATTTTTATCAATTTTATAACTTTATCCTCTCTCATTTACACTTTTCTTAAAACATATTTTATACCCTTCATATTGCCGAATTTAATTCTCAAGTTTCTATCTTTTATTTGAGAAATTCTCATTTATTTTCTTTTTTGGATTCCCACACATCATACTTTTCCATGGGTATTCAACTAGATATAGAAAATGATTTACTGATATGAGTATTTACATATATAAAACCCATTTCCCTTTTTATGGGTTAATAATGATGTAATGATCATGTATTTAAGAACTTTTATACACTATGATTATGATAAGAAAACCATTCTTTATTCACCAAGGGTTATTAATGTAATGATTTAATATGATCTATGTGGCTCAAATTAATTAATACATATGAAGGGTGTGACTTGATAGTGATTTAATGCATTGGTTAAATAATTAAATTTATAGATATGACATATTTTATGATACTGTGGTGAATAACCTTGGTAAATTTCATTTATGAAACCTTTGTGATAAAACTTGGTGATATGATTATGAATGTCTCATTAAATTTTTTTATCCAAATTTCCTTTTTATGATTGATATTCTTATTATTATAATATTCCCTTTATTCATGACTTATTTGTAGGTCTTATTTTATTATTGATGTGCCTCATGACCACATTATAAATATATTCCTTTCTTATTCCCTTAATGGGACCATGCTCACCAATTTCCTTTGATTTATGTCCCCTAGGATATGAGATGCATTAAAAGTTACTTAGGGTGCACCCATGAAGATGTCATTTATGTTTATTACAATAATGTTTTATGTTTTCATGTATTATGTACCTAATATATAAGAAACTAAACTTTAAAAGATCCTTCATATTGCTCCATGTAATCAAAATCTTATGTAACAAAAAGGCAAGATACCATAGTTGATTCAAAGGATGGTTTAGTTATTTGAAAAAATTATGACTTCAAAACTTTATTATGAAAACTAGAGGCAAGTCTAAATATAGGAAAAAATCCTAGTGTTTTGGAGAGTATTAAGTAAGTGGTTTCCAAGAAAATACATCCCTATTTGGATTCTACAATTGGGCGTGGATTTAATACATATGTACTTAGTGGTAACCCCCAAAACACCACATTGAGATAGACTCGATTGAGAACTAGTGCATGAAAATGGGGCTTGCTGAACACTTGGTTTGACACTCATAGAAGATATTTTTGGTTAATCACATGATTTTTATAAACCATTATGAAGGATATATAGAAAATATAATTAAATGAGATTAATGAATAAAATATTTAAGCATGATGTTTTAAGACTTAAAATACATTTAGAATTCTAAGATTCCTAAAATTAACACATTTATCACTAAGGTGTCCATTTAAAAAAATGGTAATAAATATGAGGGAACACATAAATTATGAGTGCAATAGAAGATGAACTAGAAACCTTCTGATGGAATCTATAATGGAAAAGTTCATGATAATGATGAATCAACTATATTGATTTATGAATAATAACTTGAATCATGTTGAGAAGATGGATTCACCTCAAAGGGAATAAATTTCTATTAAGTTCATCATGCATCAAAAAATACCCAATTTTAGTGGATCTATAGACCCATTGATTTATGAACAATGGATTACCTCAATCAAAAATATCTTTTCTGTTATCCACTACTAAGAGCTAGAGAAAGTCACCCTGGAAGTATAATACGTAGAAGGAGAAGCTGACCAGTGGTGGAAACTGATTAAAAACACAAATCCAAGAAGGTTGATTAATGCTATAAAGTGGGAAGAGTTAAGGGGAAAATTTTTCAATAAATATTTTACCTATTTTATGTGAAAAATATTAGAGATGAAATTCATAGAGTAAAAGGAAAAGGGAAATTAATTAGTGGAAGCTATGAAATGAACATTAAAAGACTTGATCAATACACCTCTATCTTTTTTATAGATCCCAAGAAAAATTTCGATATATTTTTCAGTTTAATGAGACCACATCTAGAGAGGAATTTGGAAAATAAAGACTATGAATGCTATAAGTACATAGTTTAGAGTTCTATGAATGTTGAATTAGTGTTTGAAGAGATGTAGTGGTAACATTTGTAAAATTAAAAGAATAGAGAAATGGAGCCAAACTCAAGGAATAAATTTGATCATGTAAGAGGAAGAAAGAAAGAAAAACTTCCAACATGAAAAAAATGTAACATCCCAAGTAAGTAACGAATAATAGATATTTTTATCTATGTCTATTAATGATTAAGATAGTGTTTTAGAGGCTTAAAATGAAAATAAATCCAATCTTAAGCATGGAATACACTAATATTCTTAAAAGATTGTTTTACTGCCTTATGATGGAAAACCCTTTTTAAATCTATATTTTGACAATTTTATAAACTATTTTTGTCAAAATAAACTTATTCTTTATGATTGGGACATCAAAATTTACTTTGTGTGAATTTTTGATATTTTTCTGACAATGTTCATTTTTTAATGAATAATGAAAAATACTGCATTTTACATCAAAACTGCTTTTTAATCTAATTTATTTATATGATTAGATTATCTTTTGAATTGGTCTTAATGTTTAATATGAATATATTTTTACCATTTAATCCAATGGTGGTCATTGGAATCAATTTCACTTTGAAATTAGACTTAAACTAGTGCCAATCTTTTGATACTTATTGTTTCATAAAAACACGCTATTTGCTCTGACAGTGGGAATTAATTATTAAATTAGTTAATGTGACTTATATGTTTTGAATTTTGTAAAATATACTTCATTTTTGAATTCGGAATATCAAATATAGCTTATGGTGAATTTTTGGTAATTTTCTGAAAAACTTCAATTTTTGATGAATAGTGAAACCACTAAGTGGTACTTATAAAAACTGATTTTCCGTTTAAATGAAATTTTTCCATCATTGTGTTTTTAATTTCAAAAATCTGACATACATGGTTTTCATTAAGAAGTAAAATGTGGTTCAATGAGATTAAAATAATTTTTTGGTGAATAGTAACTTATTAAGTTTTTAATCGCGATTAGTGGTAATTAGTGTAGTTTAAGGTAAAAATAATGCTTTAATAAAATAAGATGAGATTGAAACATATCCTACCCTCATTGGTTGTGTCATGGACGACCAATACAAGACATGGGTCAACTTGGGGACCCCATGGAGCCACTTTGGTTGGGAAATGACATAAATAACTTTTTATTTAATGTAAAAGTAAAAATGACACAAACATGATATATTTTACTAAAACAATTTTTAAATGGGGTTATACAAGTTAGATTTTTTATTATAAATAGTAATTGGAAAGATAAAAAGATTTCCTACATCAAAGTATTTTTTTTATAATTTTTAGACTTTAAATAAATTCATTTATTTATGACATCATGATGATGCAGCGATGACCTCATTATTTAACGATTTAAATAAAATGGAAAGATAATGTAAAATCTATGAACTACACATGTCCAAAACTTATTGGATGAGTGGATTTCGAACCCTTATCACCTTATACACGACGTATATCAATGTGGGACCTTTTAAAACCGAAACACATTTTCAAATAAAGTAATATTTCTTTACTTTCCAAAAGTGACCCTCCTCTCATCTTATAAAAGGCCCCCACCTCTACCTCATTTCACACACTCCTCAAGCCTTTGGCTCGGCCAACCCCTGACCATTTACTCTCTCCACATCCCTCTCCTCATCCTAGAGGATTCCCTTTGGGCAGAATCCTTTCAAAGGAAGCCTTTAGGCTCAAATCAAAAGGAGTTACACTTTTAAAGGTAATTCATTCTCTCATGTTCATTTGTTTTATTTTGCTTCTCCAACCCCCTAAACTCTTTTTATTTACTTCTTTTGTAACAAAAACAGTATATTCAATATACTGTGATTTTGTTATGAGATTTATTTGAGCTACACTCTCACACAACTACATCAAATGGTTAAAGAACATACGGTTTCCGTGGATGGCGAAATTCTGCCTCCCGAAACGATGATTGTTAAATACTCATTTAACACCTTCAAAGGTGGCCATTATGATGTCACTATTTTTATATATGATATATAATATGTTTATGTTTTCTTTAAGCTTCTGCTTTTTTCATTTTGGGCATACCTTTATGGTTTCCATTATGGGTAAACACGACATCTTCATTTTAGGAAGTGCGGACTACCGCCCCCTGAAAGTGATTTGATTCGTTAATACCATATGTGGGATGTGTAAAGGATAAAGTTAATGATATTATATATGTTATTATACTGGAATTATAATATACTTATATATCATTATGATTCCATTCCAGAAAATATGAAATAGAAATGGAAGTAGCGTTCATGCGTACGTACGGCTTACCATCTCCATGAACGGTGCATTTCATTTCTTACCTCTAAATATGATGTAATATTATAAATACATGTACATGATGAATATATATGATATATATGTTATCCAAATCATTAATATCATTCTGGATATAATGAACCTTTGACCAAATTAACAACATGTAAGTGTAAGAAGTCTATTTTTGACTTAAGAACCAAATACCGACAAAATGAACATTATTAACTTAAATGATTACATGATGTTCATAACATGGTATAAAAGGAATAATGAACTTTAAAAAGGTTAATAAGCAAGTATATATTAACTCAAGTTTATTATTCAGGACGTTAAAGAACGATCGAGTCAAGTCGGACCCGAGGTAAGGGACTTCGTCTCAATCTCCTTTCATTGAGGCATATTTCGTTTTATACACAACTTTATTTTATACGGTGTATAAACCCCTTTGACTTTTACTTTTATACAAAAGGAATCTTTTTCTACGAAGCGTTTTACAAAACGACAAAAAGGAATGTTTCTTTTAACGTACGCGGCGACAACGACCTTTTCCGCTGCCGTGAGTACTATTTGGTCTTTGGCTTTCTCAACAAGCCGAAATGTTTTTAGAATAAAATAAATACCATATACTCTTTTATGTATTTTGGTATTGAAAATGGTTTTGAAAAAGGATTCTATTATTTCAATATATTTATGATATATTGTGATTGAAATGTGGAAATGTTATCATTCCTTTATATTGGTTTTATATTTTACGATTTTATATTGGTACTTGGACATTTTAACGGGAGGTTACGTTATAAACCATATGACGGGTGGTGCCGTGAATACCAGGACGGGTGGTTACGTTATAACCTCCAATGCATTGGGTATGGAAGTCAGCTGTATGGCTATTCCATTAAGTATGTATGGAAATTGGCCGTATGGCTATTCCATTAAGTGATATGTGTGGAAGTCGACCGTATGGTTATTCCACTTAAGTATGTTTATGTCCCAAGTTACCTTTATGTATGTTATGTGTTCTTTTTATGGGTTTTATGGTAATACTTTGGTTACAAAAAGGTAAGTAATGATACTTTATTCAGTGAAGAGTTTTTACTACTTCATGAAGGTGAAGGTATTACTTTGATAGAGTATATATGGTTTACTTTATGTTTGAAAAAATAACAGTTTTAATTCTTTCTGTATCCCTTACTGAGCTTTTTATGCTCACCCCAAGTTTTTTTTTGAAATGTTTTCACAGGAATTAATGTGGAATAAGGTCAAGGATGGGATCAAGGGAATGTCATCCTATATAAAACATGGAACTAGACACGTTTCTTTTTAAGAGTTTTTTTTATTATGGAAACTTAGTAGAAGTGACTACTTTGTAATCTTTTGAGATGTAATAGTTATGTTCCAATTCTCTAAAACTCTAAACCTGAAAAGATCCTCAATGTGAATTATTCATTTAATTCAATATTAAGTAAGGTTTAAGGCCGGGGCCTTATAGTTGGTATCATAGGTCGGTTTAGATAACTTTAGGAGTTAGAATTCTATTAAATGATTATCCAAAAATATTTTTGTTTGAAATGATATAGCATTTGAAGATTACCATGTTGCTTCATCTAAGACATGTTTGTCCAGAATGGTTTTTCGAAGAGGAAAAAAAGAATCTTTTTTGGGAAGGCATGCTGAGGGAAATGACCTTCCAAATCAGAATACTGATATGGTCAGAATTAAAATTGAGCAGTTTACTTCAGTGATGGCTCAGTTGAATCAGGTGACAAGTTTGTGGTTGTTTTCATCGATGATATTTTGGTGTTTTCTAAAAGTAAAGAGGAGCATGAAAGTAATTTAAGGGTTGTTTTTCAAACCTTAAAAGAAAAGAAATTGTATGGGAAATTCAGCAAGTGTGAGTTTTGGTTGCAAAAAATTTCTTTCCTTGGTCACATTGTTTTTAAAGATGGGATAACTGTTGATCCTGCAAAAACAAAAGTTGGTGAAGACTGTCCAAGACCCACAAATGTAACTGAGATTCATAGCTTCCTTGGTTTGGCAGGCTATTACCGAAGGTTTGTTAGAAATTCTTTCATGGTTATCTAGTCCAATTACTAAGCTAACTCGGAAGGGTGTTCAGTTTATCTGGACAAAAGAATGTGATGATTTTTTTCAGGAATTGAAAAGAAGATTGGTGAATGCTCCAGTTTTGGCACTACCTTCCAGGAATGGTGAGTTTTTTATATACAGTGATGCTTCATTGAAAGGACTTGGTTGCATCCTAATGCAGAATGATCAGGTAATTTCTTATGCTTCACAACATTTGAAAACTCATGAGGTAAATTACCCTACACATGATTTGGAATTAGCTGCTGTTGTTTTTGCTTTAAAAATTTGGAGGCATCATTTGTATGGAGTAAAGTGTGAAATATATACCGATCACAAAATTTTAAAGTATATATTCACTCAGAAAGAGTTAAACATGAGACAGAGGAGATGACTAGATTTAATCAAGGATTATGATTGTACAATTCATTACCATCCAGGAAAAGAAAATAAAGTGGATGATGCTTTGAGTCGAAAAAGTAATGCTTCATTAACAATGTTGCTTTTGGAACGTGATCCTTTGGTTAAGGATTTGATGAACTTTGGCATAGAAGTTGTTGGTGCAGGAAGTATTTCTGTTTTGTTTCAGTTATCAGTGAGATCTTCTCTATCAAATAGAATCAAGAAAGCACAGAAGCAAGACAGTGAGTTCCAGAAAAAGTTAGAGCTGGTTCAGAAAGGTAAGTTGCCTGAATTCAACATTGATAATGACTGTGTTTTGAGATTTGGGAAGAGATTGTGTGTGACTTGTGATTCACAGTTGAAGAGAGAGTTGTTATGTGAAGCTCATAGTTCTCCGTTTTCAGTTCATCCTGGCAGTACTAAGATGTATAGAGATCTGCGGGAGTATTACTGGTGGGATGGAATGAAAAGAGACATTGGTGATTTTACTGTGAAGTGTTTGACATGTCAATAGGTTAAAGCAGAGCGGAAGTTACAGAAAGGGATGCTTCAGCTTTTACCAGTGCCAGAGTGGAAATGGGAGAATATATCCATGGACTTTGTTGTTGGATTACCGAAGACATCTCGAGGTAATAATGCAATCTGGGTTATTATTGATCGCTTGACCAAATCTGCTCATTTCCTTGCTATACGAGATACTTTTTCCCTAGATCAACTTTCCCATTTGTATCTTAAAGATATAGTCAGGTTATATGGAGTTCCTCTCTCCATTGTATCATATCGTGATCCCAGGTTTACTTCTAACTTTTGGAAAGGCCTTCAGAAGTCGTTGGGTACTGAATTAAATTTTAGTACAACTTTTCATCCTCAATCAGATGGGCAGTCAGAACGAACAATTCATACATTGGAGGATATGCTACGAGCTTGTTCTATGGATTATCAGGGAATTTGGGACCAATATCTTTCTTTGGTTGAATTTTCATATAATAACAGTTTTCATTCCAGTATACAGATGGCACCATTTCAGGAATTATATGGGAAGCGGTGTCGAACTCCAGCTTTCTGGGATGAAGTGGGTGAAAGGAAGTTTATGAGACCAGAATTGGTAGAAGAGATGGAAGAAAAATTTCAAATGATTCAGAAACACATGAGAACAGCTCAGAGCAGGAAGAAGAGTTATGCGGATAACCGGAGGAAGGAGCTATCTTTCGAGGTAACTGATCATGTTTTTCTCAAAGTATCACCATGGAAAAGTGTGATGAGATTTGGTAAGAAAGGAAAGCTGAGTCCAAGGTTTATTTGACCATATGAAATTCTGGAGAAAGTTGGATCAGTTGCATACCGAGTGTCTTTACCTCCAAGTTTATCTCAGGTACACAATGTTTTTCACGTTTCGATGTTGAGAAAGTATATGCCAGATCCATCTCATGTTTTGAGTCCAGAGGTAGTTCAGCTGGAAGAGAACCTATCTTATGAGGAACAATCGGTCAAGATTCTTGGCCACAGGGAGCAAGTGTTACAGAATAAGGTGATTCACCAGGTAAAGGTTTTGTGAAAAAACCACATGATTGAAGAGGCAACATGGGAATATGAAAATGCAATGAGGGATAAGTACCCCCATTTATTCGATAAGTAAATAAATTGCGGGGTTGCAATTTTCTAAAGGGGGGAAGGATGTAACATCCCAAGTAAGTAATGAATAATAGATATTTTTATCTATGTCTATTAATGATTAAGATAGTGTTTTAGAGGCTTAAAATGAAAATAAATCAAATCTTAAGCATGGAATACACTAATATTCTTAAAAGATTGTTTTAGTGCCTTATGATGGAAAAAACTTTTTAAATATATCTTTTGACAATTTTGTAAACTATTTTTGTCAAAATAAACTTATTCTTTATTATTGGGACATCAAAATTTACTTTGTGTGAATTTTCGATATTTTTCTGACAATGTTCATTTTTTAATGATAGTGAAAAATACTGCATTTTACATCAAAACTGCTTTTTAATCTAATTTATTTATATGATTAGATTATCTTTTGAATTGGTCTTAATGTGTAATATGAATATATTTTTACCATTTAATCCAATGTTGGTCATTGGAATCAATTTCACTTTGAAATTAGACTTAAACTAGTGTCAATCTTTTGATACTTATTGTTTCATAAAAACACGCTATTTGCTCTGACAGCGGGAATTAATTATTAAATTAATTAATGTGACTTATATGTTTTGAATTTTGTAAAATAGACTTCATTTTTGAATTCGGAATATCAAATATAGCTTAGGGTGAATTTTTGGTAATTTTCTGAAAAACATCAATTTTTGATGAATAGTGAAACCACTAAGTGGTACTTATAAAAACTGATTTTCCGTTTAAATGAAATTTTTCCATCATTGTGTTTTGAATTTCAAAAATCCAACATACATGGTTGTCATTAAGAATTAAAATGTGGTTCAATGAGATTAAAATAAATTTTTTGGTGAATAGTAACTTATTAAGTTTTTAACCGTGATTAGTGGTAATTAGTGTAGTTTAAGGTAAAAATAATGCTTTAATAAAATAAGATGAGCTTGAAACATGTCCTACCCTCATTGGTTGTGTCATGGCCGACTAAGACAAGCCATGGGTCAACTTGGGGACCCCATGGAGCCACTTTGGTTGGGAAATGACATAAATAACTTTTTATTTAATGTAAAAGTAAAAATGACACAAACATGATATGTTTTACTAAAACAATTTTTAAATGGGGTTATACAAGTCAGATTTTTGATTATAAATAGTAATTGGAAAGATAAAAAGATTTACTACATCATAGTATTTTTTTTATAATTTTTAGACTTTAAATAAATTTATTTATTTATGACATCATGATGATGCAGCGATGACCACATTATTTAACGATTTAAATAAAATGGAAAGATAATGTACAATATATGAACTAAACATGTCCAAAACTTATTGGATGAGTGGATTTCGAACCCTTATCAACTTAACCACGACTTATATCAATGTGGGACCTTTTAAAACCTAAACACATTTTCAAATAAAGTAATATTCCTTTACTTTCCAAAAGTGCCCCTCCTCTCCTCTTATAAAAGGCCCCCACCTCTACCTCATTTCACACACTCCTCATGCCTTTAGCTCGGCCAACCCCTGCCCATTTACTCTCTCCACATCCCTCTCCTCATCCTAGAGGATTCCCGTTTGGCAGAATCATTTCAAAGGAAGCCTTTAGGCTCAAATCAAAAGGAGTTACACTTTTAAAGGTAATTCATTCTCTCAAATTCATTTGTTTTATTTTGCTTCTCCAACCCCCTAAACTCTTTTTATTTACTTCTTTTGTAAAAAAACCAGTATCTTCAATATACTAGGATGTTGTTATAAGATTTATTTTAGCTACACTCTCACACAACTACATCAAATGGTTAAAGAACATACGGTTTCCGTGGATGGCGAAATTCTGCCTCCCGAAATGATGATTGTTCAATACTCATTTAACACCTTAAAAGGTGGCCATTATGATGTCACTATTTTTATATATGATATATAATATGTTTATGTTTTCCTTAAGCTTCTGTTTTTTTCATTTTTGGCATACCTTTATGGTTTCCATTATGGGTAAACACGATATCTTCATTTTAGGAAGTGCGGACTACCGCCCCCTGAAAGTGATTTGATTCGTTAATACCATATGTGGGATGTGTAAAGGATAAAGTTAATGATATTATATATATTATTATACTGGAATTATAATATACTTATATATCATTATTATTCCATTCCAGAAAATACGAAATAGAAATGGAAGTAGCGTTCATGCGTACGTACGGCTTACCGTCTCCATGAACGGTGCATTTCATTTCTTACCTCTAAATGTGATGTAATATTATAAATACATGTATATGATGAATAAATATGATATATATTTTATCCAAATCATTAATATCATTCTGGATATAATGAACCTTTGACCAAATTAACAACATGTAAGTGTAAGAAGTCTATTTTTGACTTAAGAACCAAATACCAACAAAATGAACATTATTAACTTAAATGATTAAATGATGTTCATAACATGGTATAAAAGGAATAATGAACTTTAAAAAGGTTCATAATCAAGTATAGATTAACTCAAGTTTATTATTCAGGACGTTAAAGAGCGATCGAGTCAAGTCGGACCCGAGGTAAGGGACTTCGTCTCAATCTCCTTTCATTGAGGCATATTTCGTTTTATACACAACTTTCTTTTATACGGTGTATAAACCCCTTTGACTTTTACTTTTATACAAAAGAAATATTTTTCTACAAAGCGTTTTACAAAACGACAAAAAGGAATGTTTCTTTTAACGTACGCGGCGACAACGACCTTTTCCGCCACCATGAGTACTATTTGGTATTTGGCTTTCTCAACAAGCCAAAATGTTTTTAGAATAAAATAAATACCATATACTCTTTTATGTATTTTGGTATTGAAAGTGGTTTTGAAAAAGTATTCTATTATGTCAATATATTTATGATATATTGTGATTAAAATGTGGAAATGTTATCATTCCTTTATATTGGTTTTATGTTTTATGATTTTATATTGGTACTTGGACATTTTAACGGGTGGTTATGTTATAAACCATATGACGGGTGGTGCCGTGAATACCAGGATGGGCGGTTACGTTATAACCTCCAATGCATTGGGTATGGAAGTCGGCCGTATGGCTATTCCATTAAGTATGTATGGAAATTGGCCGTATGGCTATTCCATTAAGTGATATGTGTGGAAGTCAACCGTATGGTTATTCCACTTAAGTATGTTTATGTCCCAAGTTACCTTTATATATGTTATGTGTTCTTTTTATGGGTTTTATGGTAATCCTTTGGTTACAAAAAGGTAAGTAATGATACTTTATTCAGTGAAGAGTTTTTACTACTTCATGAAGGTGAAGGTATTACTTTGATAGAGTATATATGGTTTACTTGATGTTTGAAAAACTAACAGTTTTAATTCTTTCTATATCCCTTACTGAGCTTTTTATGCTCACCCCAAGTTTTTTTTGAAATGTTTTCACAGGACTTAATGTGGAATAAGGTCAAGGATGGGATCAAGGGAATGTAATCCTATATAAAACATGGTACTAGACACGTTTCTTTTTAAGAGTTTTTTTATTATGAAAACTTAGTAGAAGTGACTACTTTGTAATCTTTTGAGATGTAATAGTTATATTCTAATTCTCTAAAACTCTAAACATGAAAAGATCCTCAACGTGAATTATTCATTTAATTCAATATTAAGTAATGTTTAAGGCCAGGGCCTTATAGTTGGTATCAGAGGTCGGTTTAGATAACTTTAGGAGTTAGAATTCTATTAAATGATTATACAAAAATATATTTTTTTTGAAATGATATAGCATTTGAAGATTACCATGTTGCTTCATCTAAGACATGTTTGTCCAGAATGGTTTTTCAAAGAGGAAAAAAAGAAGCTTTTTTGGGAAGGCATTCTGAGGGAAATGACCTTCCAAATCAGAATACTGAGATGGTCAGAATTAGAATTGAGCAGTTTACTTCAGTGATGGCTCAGTTGAATCAGGTGACAAGTTTGTGGTTGTTTTCATCGATGATATTTTGGTGTTTTCTAAAAGTAAAGAGGATCATGAAAGTAATTTAAGGGTTGTTTTGAAAACCTTAAAAGAAAATAAATTGTATGGGAAATTTAGCAAGTGTGAGTTTTGGTTGCAACAAATTTCTTTCCTTGGTCACATTGTTTTTAAAGATGGGATAACTATTGATCCTGAAAAAACAAAAGTTGTTAAAGAATGGCCAAGACCCACAAATGTAACTGAGATTCGTAGCTTCCTTGGTTTGGAAGGCTATTACCGAAGGTTTGTTAGAAATTTTTCACGGTTATCTAGTCCAATGACTAAGCTAACTCGGAAGGGTGTTCAGTTTATCTGGACAAAAGAATGTGATGATTGTTTTCAGGAATTGAAAAGAAGATTGGTGAATGCTCCAGTTTTGGCACTACCTTCCAGGAATGGTGAGTTTGTTATATACAGTGATGCTTCATTGAAAGGACTTGGTTGCATCCTAATGCATAATGATCAGGTAATTGCTTATGCTTCACGACAGTTGAAAATTCATGAGGTAAATTACCCTACACATGATTTGGAATTAGCTGCTGTTGTTTTTTCTTTAAAAATTTGGAGGCATCATTTGTATGGAGTAAAGTGTGAAATATATACCGATCACAAAAGTTTAAAGTATATATTCACTCAGAAAGAGTTAAACATGAGACATAGGAGATGGCTAGAGTTAATCAAGGATTATGATTATACAATTCATTACCATCCGGGAAAAGAAAATAAAGTGGATGATGCTTTGAGTCGAAAAAGTAATGCTTCACTAACAATGTTGCATTTGGAACGTGATCCTTTGGTTAAGGATTTGATGAACTTTGGCATAGAAGTTTTTAGTGCAGGAAGTCCTTCTGTTTTGTTTCAGGTATCAGTGAGATCTTCTCTATTAGATAGTATCAAGCAAGCACAAAAGCAAGACTGTGAGTTCCAGAAAACGGTAGAGCTGGTTCAGAAAGGTAAGTTGACTGAATTCAACATTGATAATGATTGTGTTTTGAGATTTTGGAAGAGATTGTGTGTGCCTTGTGATTCACAGTTGAAGAGAGAGTTGTTATGTGAAGCTCATAGTTCTCCATTTTCAGTTCATCCTGGCAGTACTAAGATGTATAGAGATCTGCGGGAGTATTACTGGTGGGATGGAATGAAAAGAGACATTGCTGATTTTACTGTGAAGCGTTTGACATGTCAATAGGTTAAAGCAGAGCGGCAGTTACCGAAAGGGATGCTTCAGCCTTTACCAGTGCCAGAGTGGAAATGAGAGAATATATCCATGGACTTTGTTGTTGGATTATCAAAGACATCTCGAGGTAATAATGCAATCTGGGTTATTGTTGATTGCTTGACCAAATCTACTCATTTCCTTTCTATACGAGATACTTTTCCCCTAGATCAACTTTCCCGTTTGTATCTTAAAGAGATAGTCAGGTTATATGGAGTTCCTCTCTCCATTGTATCGGATCGTGATCCCAGGTTTACTTCTAACTTTTGGAAAGGCCTTCAGAAGTCGTTGGGTACTGAATTAAATTTTAGTACAGCTTTTCATCCTCAATCAGATGGGCAGTCAGAACGAACAATTCAGACATTGGAGGATATGCTACGAGATTGTTCTATGGATTACCAGGGAAGTTGGGACCAACATCTTTCTTTGGTTGAATTTTCATATAATAACAGTTTTCATTCCAGTATACAGATGGCACCATTTCAGGCATTATATGGGAAGCGGTGTCGAACTCTAGCTTTCTGGGATGAAGTGGGTGAAAGGAAGTTGATGGGACCAGAATTGGTAGAAGAGATGGAAGAAAAAGTTCAGCTGATTCAGAAACACATGAGAACAGCTCAGAGCAGGCAGAATAGTTATGCGGATAACTGGAGGAAGGATCTATCTTTCGAGGTAGGTGATCATGTTTTTCTCAAAGTATCACCATGGAAAAGTGTGATGAGATTTGGTAAGAAAGGAAAGCTGAGTCCAAGGTTTATTGGACCATATTAAATTCTGGAGAATGTTGGATCAGTTGCATACCGAGTGGCTTTAACTCCAAGTTTATCTCAGGTACACAATGTTTTTCACGTTTCGATGTTGAGAATGTATATGCCAGATCCATCTCATGTTTTGAGTCCATAGGTAGTTCAGCTGGAAGAGAACCTATCTTATGAGGAACAACCGGTCCAGATTCTTGACCACAGGGAGAAAGTGTTACGGAATAAGGTGATTCACCAGGTAAAGGTTTTGTGGAAAAACCACATGATTGAAGAGGCAACATGGGAATCTGAAAATGCAATGAGGGATAAGTACCCCCATTTATTCGATATGTAAATAAATTGCGGGGACGAAATTTTCTAAAGGGGGGAAGGATGTAACATCCCAAGTAAGTAATGAATAATAGATATTTTTATCTATGTCTATTAATTATTAAGATAGTGTTTTAGAGGCTTAAAATGAAAATAAATCCAGTCTTAAGCATGGAATACACTAATATTCTTAAAAGATTGTTTTACTGCCTTATGATGGAAAAAACTTTTTAAATCTATCTTTTGACAATTTTATAAACTATTTTTGTCAAAATAAACTTATTCTTTATGATTGGGACATCAAAATTTACTTTGTGTGAATTTTTGATATTTTTCTGACAATGTTCATTTTTAATGAATAGTGAAAAATACTGCATTTTACATCAAAACTACTTTTTAATATAATTTATTTATATGATTAGATTATCTTTTGAATTGTTCTTAATGTGTAATATGAATATATTTTTACCATTTAATCCAATGGTGTTCATTGGAATCAATTTCACTTTGAAATTAGACTTAAACTAGTGTCAATATTTTGATACTTATTGTTTCATAAAAACACGCTATTTGCTCTGACAGCGGGAATTAATTATTAAATTAATTAATGTGACTTATATGTTTTGAATTTTTTAAAATAGACTTCATTTTTTAATTCAGAATATCAAATATAGCTTAGGGTGAATTTTTGGTAATTTTCTGAAAAACTTCAATTTTTGATGAATAGTGAAACCACTAAGTGGTACTTATAAAAACTGATTTTCCGTTTAAATGAAATTTTGCCATCATTGTGTTTTGAATTTCAAAAATCCGACATACATGGTTTTCATTAAGAAGTAAAATGTGGTTCAATGAGATTAAAATAATTTTTTGGTGAATAGTAACTTATTAAGTTTTTAATCGCGATTAGTGGTAATTAGTGTAGTGTAAGGTAAAAATAATGCTTTAATAAAATAAGATGAGCTTGACACATGTCATACCCTCATTGTTTGTGTCATGGCCGACCAATACAAGCCATGGGTCAACTTGGGGACCCCATGGAGCCACTTTGGTTGGGAAATGACATAAATAACTTTTTATTTAATGTAAAAGTAAAAATGACACAAACTTGATATGTTTTACTAAAACAATTTTTAAATGGGATTATACAAGTCAGATTTTTGATTATAAATAGTAATTGGAAATATAAAAAGATTTCCTACATCATAGTATTTTTTTATAATTTTTAGACTTTAAATAAATTTATTTATTTATGACATCATGATGATGCAGCGATGACCTCATTATTTAACCATTTAAATAAAATGGAAAGATAATGTAAAATATATGAACTAAACATGTCCAAAACTTATTGGATGAGTGGATTTCTAACCCTTATCAACTTATCCACAACTTATATCAATTTGGGACCTTTTAAAACCGAAACACATTTTCAAATAAAGTAATATTTCTTTACTTTTCAAAAGTGCCCCTCCTCTCCTCTTATAAAAGGCCCCCACCTCTACCTCATTTCACACACTCCTCAAGCCTTTGGCTCGGCCAAACCCTACCCATTTACTCTCTCCACATCCCTCTCCTCATACTAGAGGATTCCCTTTGGGCAGAATCCTTTCAAAGGAAGCCTTTAGGCTCAAATCAAAAGGAGTTACACTTTTAAAGGTAATTCATTCTCTAATGTTCATTTGTTTTATTTTGCTTCTCCAACCCCCTAAACTCTTTTTATTTACTTATTTTGTAACAAAAACAGTATCTTCAATATACTAGGATTTTTTTATAAGATTTATTTGAGCTACACTCTCACACAACTACATCAAATGGTTAAAGATCATACGGTTTCCGTGGATGGCGAAATTCTGCCTCCCGAAACGATGATTGTTCAATACTCATTTAACACCTTCAAAGGTGGCCATTATGATGTCAATATTTTTATATATGATATATAATATGTTTATGTTTTCCTTAAGATTCTGTTTTTTTCATTTTGGGCATACCTTTATGGTTTCCATTATTGGTAAACACGATATCTTCATTTTAGGAAGTGCGGACTACCGCCCCCTGAAAGTGATTTGATTCGTTAATACCATATGTGGGATGTGTAAAGGATAAAGTTAATGATATTATATATTTTATTATACTGTAATTATAATATACTTATATATCATTATGATTCCATTCCAGAAAATACGAAATAGAAATGGAAGTAGCGTTCATGCGTACGTACGGCTTACCGTCTCCATGAACGGTGCATTTCATTTCTTACCTCTAAATGTGATGTAATATTATAAATACATGTATATGATGAATATATATGATATATATGTTATCCAAATCATTAATATCATTCTGGATATAATTAACCTTTGACCAAATTAACAACATGTAAGTGTAAGAAGTCTATTTTTGACTTAAGAACCAAATACCGACAAAATGAACATTATTAACTTAAATGATTACATGATGTTCGTAACATGGTATAAAAGGAATAATGAACTTGAAAAAGGTTCATAAGCAAGTAGATATTAACTCAAGTTTATTATTCAGGACGTTAAAGAACGATCGAGTCAAGTCGGACCTGAGGTAAGGGACTTCGTCTCAATCTCCTTTCATTGAGGCATATTTCGTTTTATACAAAACTTTCTTTTATACGGTGTATAAAACCCTTTGACTTTTACTTTTATACAAAAGGAATCTTTTTCTACGAAGCATTTTACAAAACGACAAAAAGGAATGTTTCTTTTAACGTATGCGGCGACAACGACCTTTTCCGCCGCCGTGAGTACTATTTGGTCTTTGGATTTCTCAACAAGCCGTAATGTTTTTAGAATAAAATAAATACCATATACTCTTTTATGTATTTTGGTATTGAAAATGGTTTTGAAAAAGGATTCTATTATGTCAATATATTTATGATATATTGTGATTGAAATATGGAAATGTTATCATTCCTTTATACTGGTTTTATGTTTTATGATTTTATATTGGTACTTGGACATTTTAACGAGTGGTTACGTTATAAACCATATGTCGGGTGGTGCCGTGAATACCAGGATGGGTGGTTACGTTATAACCTCCAATGCATTGGGTATGGAAGTCGGCCGTATGGCTATTCCATTAAGTATGTATGGAAATTGGCCGTATGGCTATTCCATTAAGTGATATGTGTGGAAGTCGACCGTATGGTTATTCCACTTAAGTATGTTTATGTCCCAAGTTACCTTTATATATGTTATGTGTTCTTTTTATGGGTTTTATGGTAATCCTTTGGTTACAAAAAGGTAAGTAATGATACTTTATTCAGTGAAGAGTTTTTACTACTTCATGAAGGTGAAGGTATTACTTTGATAGAGTATATATGGTTTACTTGATGTTTGAAAAACTAACAGTTTTAATTCTTTCTGTATCCCTTACTGAGCTTTTTATGCTCACCCTAAGTTTTTTTTTTGAAATGTTTTCACAGGACTTAATGTGGAATAAGGTCAAGGATGGGATCAAGGGAATGTCATCCTATATTAAACATGGAACTAGACACGTTTATTTTTAAGAGTTTTTTTATTATGGAAACTTAGTAGAAATGACTACTTTGTAATCTTTTGAGATGTAATAGTTATGTTCTAATTCTCTAAAACTCTAAACCTGAAAAGATCCTCAACGTGAATTATTCATTTAATTCAATATTAAGTAAGGTTTAAGGCCGTGGCCTTATAACAAATGTGGGAAGAAGAATTCATAGAATGACTTTATTATAAGTAGAAATAGATACATGTATATAAGATACGGTTATATAACTCAGAACTTTTGTGGTAAGGTGAAGTCTCAACTTATCTACACTAACGACAAAGGAAATGTGATGTAGGCCCAATGCGAAGTCCTACACTTCATGTGTGGGAAGCTTTGGATCTTTTGAAATAAATGTTAAAATTATAATATAATGGAGTGAAACCACCACCAAACTCAACATAGGAAAATAAAGAAAGGTTAGGAATTTTCTATCACAATGGATGATATTGAGGCTCCATATGATGTGGTAGAAGGTACCCTGGTTGTTTTCTCCAGGATAGAAAGTATTTTTTTTATTATTGTTCTATGCATTACTTTATTTTATCCAAGTTTTCAAAATATATAGAATAAATACCCAAGCCTATATAAGTATAGTTATTTTGAAAGACTCCTAGAGGGATTATCCTATCATCAATAGTGTATAGAAACTCTAATATTAACTTTGGTGAGTAAAATCTCATAAAAAAATTAGTAGTCATTCACATGGTGGAATTCGATACTATAATAGGGATGGAATGGATAAAAAAGTATAATGATTATATCAACTGTAGGAGAAAAGATAATTTATTATCCTTGAATGGAAAACCTATAGTTATTTACAAAGGATAGATATCTAGACCAGATATTTTTCTAGAAGCACATCCAATAGCCTTCTTTATGGAGATTATTGGTGAATAGGGAGAAGGAAATGATTGTATAAGGATAGAAAATGTTTCCATAGTTCCTAAATACATTGATTCATTTAATGAATAGTTACTTAGAAATTCCCCAGAAAGAGAGGTAGAGTTCTCCATTGAACTAATACCTAAATCCAAGATGATATTGAGTCCTTGTATAGAATAGAAAACATAGAGTTAAGGGATTAAAGAAACAACTTCAATATATTTTGGACAATTTATTTATTCAACCAAGTGTGTCTTGTTAGGGAGAACCTATTCTATTTATAAAGTATAAGGATGGATCAATGCTGCTATACATTAATTATAGAGAACTTAATAGGATCAAAGTGAAGAATAAGTACCCTCTCCCAAAGATTGATAATTTATTTAACCAAATTTGTAGGGATAAATTGTTATCCAAGATTGACTACCATTCTAGTTATCATCAATTAGTGGTGAATGAATAATATTTTATAAATACTTATTACTAAACAAGGTATGGAAATTATGAGTTTGTTGTTATTCCATTTATCTTTACTAATTATCCTACTATTTTTACAGATTTTATGATTAGAGTGTTAAAGGGATACCATTAAATTTTTTTTATAGTTTTATTGATAATATTATGATATATTCCAAAAGTCATGAAGAGAATAAGGATTTTTTAAGGGTTATATTTAAAAATATAAGTAAGGAAAAGATATTTGGAAAATGAAACAAATGTGAGTTCTATTTACAACAACTTGCATTCTTGGGGAACCATGTAACTAATGATGGAATGTCAGTTGAACCTGCTAAATAAAGGATATAGAGGAGTGGCCTCATCCTATGATGATAACTGATATTCATAGTTTCCTTGGTTTAGAATGATATTATAGGAGGTTTGTGGTAAAAATTTCATAATTTTCTAATCCACTACCCAAGTTAACTAAAAAACGAGATAAGTCCATCCGAAAAAGGAGTGTAAGGAATGTTTCTAATAACTGAATAAGATATTGGTTACTACAACCAGGTTAACTCTACCCTCTACTAGATAATGATTTGTTATTTATAGTGATGAATCTAAAAATGGTATTATTTGCGTACTCATGAAAAATGAAAAGGTGATCACCTATGCATCTCGAATGTTAAAGACTCTTGATCTGAATTATCCTATGTATGACCTAGAGTTAGGTATAGTAATTTTCCTCTAAAGATATATTGGCACTATCTTTATGGGAATAAATGTGATATATAAATAGACCACTATAGATTAAAATATATATTCACTCAAAATGAATTGAACTTGTGAAAAAGGATATGGAATAGTCTTATTAAAGACTATAGATGTTTAGTTCATTATCACCCCAGAAGAGAAAACAAAGTCACTAATGTATTATCTAGGAATGACCCTATTGTGCTAGAAATGATGAGGATTCCAGGATATCCACTGATTAGGAACCTAGTAAGGTTGAACATGAGAATTGTAAGGGAAGGGACATAATCAACCCTATGACAAATGATTTCTCAACAATATTTACTAGAGGAGATCAAGGGAGCTCAAAGAGAATATCCTTGGTATAAAATAAGATATAGGTTGTGCATAATTGTATTTTTATCAAGTTCAATATTAATTAATAATGTGTATTGAAATTTCATACAAGTCTAGTGTCCCTTCATTCCTAGTGATAAAGAAAAATCTAACAAATGAAACTCATAGCTCTATATTCTCTATACATATTGGGGGAAAATTTATAGGTACCATAATGATCATTATTGGTGGGGTAATTGGAAAAGGGAGGTTGTTGAATTCACTGCATGTTTCTTGGTGTGTCAACAAGTGAAGGAAAAGTGAACAATTTATAAAGGGGTATTGAAACCACTACCCATACCAACTTGGAAGTGGGAAAATATCATTATGGACTTTATTACTGGCCTCCCAAGAAAACAGAAAGGAAACAATGTGATATGGGTTATAGTGAATCAACTCACCAAGCTTTCCCTTTTTCATTGCTATTAGAAAATATTTCTCTCTTGAACAACATTCAAAGATATATGTAAAGTGTTAAGGCTACACAAGTTTCCACTTTTTATCCTTTCTGATCATGATACAAGGTTCATATATAAATTATTAATAAGTATTAAACATGATCTGAATACTGAATTGAATTTTAACATGGCCTATCACCCCTAAACTGATGGTCAATATACAAGGACTATTCAGAAACTCGAGGACATACTGATAACATGCTCAATGGGAATTAAAGGTTGATGAGATCAACATCGCCCATTAGAAGATTTATTATACAAAAAAAACTTCAAATTGAGTATTAAAATGGAACCATATGAATCTCTATATGGCAAGCAATGTATAACTCATACTTATTGGGATGAAGTTGGTGAGAGAAATTTTCTTGGAACCAATTTTGTTTAAGAAATGATAGAAAATGTTCATGCCATCCAAAAACATATAGAATATTCTTAGATTATTAAGAAGATCTATAATGAAAATTATTAGAGGGACTTGGAGTTTGATGTTGACCACAATTTTTTTCCTTTAGATATCACCATGTAAGAGATTCATGCATTTTGGAATGAAAGGGAAACTTATCCCTAGGTATATTGGATCCTTTGAAATCCTTGAATGCATAAAAGTAGTGGTCTATTAGATAGCATATCTAAAAAATTTGGCTCATATTCATGATGTATTCAATGTATCTATCTTGGAAATGTACATATCAGATCTATCACATGTACTGAATTTGGAGGTGGTACAACCGAAACATGATATCTCTTATGAGGATTAGGCAATGGAGATCTTGGATCATAGAGAGAAAGTTGTACACAAGAAGAAAACTCACCTTGTCAAAGTATTATAGAGGAAAAATAAGTATAAAGAGGATACATAAGAACTAGAGGAATCAATGAAATAAAAGTATCCTTACCTATTCTCAACCAAGAATGTGAGTTGAAACTTCAAGGATGATATTTCTGAAGGGGGAGGAATGTAATGGACTAGGATTTTAAATGATATTAATTTCCTGAATAAATGTGTGTTATATATTATATAATATTATATAGATAAAAATATAGAGAAAAAACAAAAGATCACGTCACTAATAAATACAATTACATTAGTATTATATAAAACCAATAAAAATTACAAACATTAAAATTGGACAAAAAATATAAAATAGAATTGATGAAATGAGAAAATATAGATCATCCCAATCATCAAGAAACATTACCCCATGACCAATACTATATAAATAAAAAAATACTAGTAAACCAGTGAATATGTTAATAAATTAATATATAATCTCATGGAGAGTTGTAGTGATTATTGAGTAATATAATAAAGTTGAATTTATAGGGTATAAAGGAAAATGCGACCGTTGGGATTCAACTGTTATATAGACTTTTTCAAATATGAAAGTTGGTCAATATAACCATTGGTAATTTTTAAAATTTTTAACTATACCCATTGGTGATAATTTTACCTTTATAATTAGCTTTTATACGTAATAATGAAAACTCATAATTTATGTAGAAAGATGAAATGATGACCTTAACCAGTAGAGTCATGCCATTTGAAGCCCATCCTTCCGAACATGTGAGGGTGGTAGCATCATTTGGGTTTAGCCTTTATGAAGCCTAATCTGAGATTTAATATGTTAAGTTTGAACTAAATCTCTTATCAGATAAGTTCAAGTTAGTGGATATTTCCCTCCATCAATGTTAGCTGAGACACCCCATGAAACTACCACTATTAGACACCATAATATTAAGGGGTACCCAGGTGTAATAAGGGGTTACCTATCTAGGCCTCAATTTCATAAAGAATAATTTATTTTGTATAAATAAAATTTTAATTCCATAAATTACATTTTAATAATTGTTTTTCTTAAAAAAATATGTGTTTAATTGAGACAAATTTGATAAATTCATTTTTTGGAAAAAAACATAATTTTATTTTTCTAGAAAATATTTACACTTTTATAATAAAATCAGGTATTTTGAATAATATTTTTTAATGAAATATTATTTTAAAAAAATCTTATTTTAATATAATTAAAAAAATAATTTTATAATATCCTAAGAAAATTTTACAAGTGTAAAAAATTTGATTAAGTTTTAAAAAATACTATTTTTTAATAAATAAGGATATTTATAATTAAAATTTTAAATTATCATATTTAGAAAAATATTTTGATAAATTAAATATTATTTTTTAAATCATCATGTTGAAATTATATTAGGGTGAATTTTTTAATTATTTTCTAAAATACTTTATTTTTCATTTAGTAGTAAAAATACAGTTTTGGGTTTTTGGTATGTTTTATGACTTCATAATTATTTCATAATGATTAAATAGTTAATTAATCCAAATAAATGAACTAATATATATTATTTTATTATTCCTAATTATTTTAAAATTTTTAGTCAATTTCCAAACCTAAAAGTGACTTTCTAAAGTCTAAAATGGAAATTTTCGTTTTTAAAAACATTATTTTGTGAAAAGAATAATTTTACTTATCCAAAGAAGTATTAAAAAATTGTGTTTGGTTTTTGTGGATTAAAATATAATATATTTTTACTCAAATATCAAAAACAATGAGAAAAAACAACGGTTAATCCAATGATTTCTCATTTTCCATAACCTAGATTTCAAAGACCAGTATTTGGAAATTATTAAACAATTTCCCACTTTTTCTATAATACCCACCCATATCACCATTCCAATTCATTACCTATTAATCCATTAATATTTCATAGTTTTTTTCCTCCCAATAAGTCCCACAAGTTTCCTCATTCCCCAAAAGTTTTATCCTAAATATTTAGGAGTAACTCTTTAAGGAAATAGAATTCTCAACCTGTTCTTTTCCATTTAAGAAATTCTTCTTGCATAAAACTTATAAAGGGCATGATACTTCCTTTTCTTATGATTTATATTATAAAATTACTTATAAAATAATTTATTTATTAATGGAGTACTTTCTTCCTTTCTCATTTTATACTTTTACAAAACCACATTTTATAGCCATCATGCTGCATAATTTACTTCCCAAATTCCTTTCTTTTACTTAATTTTTTTTTAATTTATTATATTTTTATGAATACACAAAACTCCTCCTTTTCTATGGGTATTAAACTAGATTTAAATAATGATTTATTTATTTGGGTATTTACATATATGAAACCCATTTTTCCTTTTTATGGGTTAATAATGATGTAATGATCATGTATTTAATAAATTGTACACACCATGATTATGATAAGAAACTCATTATTTGTTCCCCATAGTTTATTAATGAAATGATTTATTTTTATATATTTTTGTCAAATTAATTAATACATATTAAGATTTATCCCTAATATAACTCCAAAACATTGGGTGAATAATTTAATCTCTATAGATTACATGTTTTACGATACATTGGTGAATAACCTTTGTAATTTTCATTTATGAGAACTTAGTGATAAAACCTAGGGATATTCTTATGAAAGTATCATTTAAACTTCATATCTAAATTTCCATGTTATTATTAATTTTATTATTATTCTTATATGACTGTTTTTGTGAATTATTGTTATGCCTCATGTTCTTATTAATATGCCTCATGATCACATTATAAATATCTCCCTTGATTGTTCCCTTAATGGGCCCATTCTTAACCCTTTCCTTTGTTGTATGTCCATAGGATATGATATGAATTAAAATTAAATTTTGGTAAACCCATGAATATGTCTCTCAAGTATATTAGAATAATTTTTTATGTTTCCATGTATTATGTGACATATTTCTAAGAAACTAAACTTTAAATTATCCTTTATTTTATTCCATGTAGTGAAAAGTTTATGTAATAAAAATTAGGGATTACATATTTAGACTTGAAAATGGGTTTAAAAAAAACAAAGGATATTTTTATATCTGAATGAATTTTTAATATGGGTTCAAAATAGTCTATGGAGGGTTTTATGATAAAAATGTGATTGCTTAAAGTGTTTTTTTATGATATGAAACATGAACATTATAGATAATGATAGGTTATCATGATATAACATATATGATGGGTGATCCTGATACATATTATACAAAAGATGATCCCAATAATGATTATATAATGGGTGGACCTAATATGGGTCTACAACTCATTGGGTAATGTTCTTTATCTTCAAAGGAAAGAGGGAAGGAGTTAATCATGGAGGTATCTTCCTTGGATTTAACCAAGATCTAGTTATTTCTGTCATGAGTGAACATATTTTATGAATATAATTATCTAATATTTCTATTTTTTTGATTTTATTGATATGAGTTTTAAATATTTCCTTTGATCAAAAAGTATATTATTCATGTGGATATTATTTATTTCAAACACAAAAATATTGATTCTTTAAAGGTAAAATTTTTATGAGATTTTATGTTTTCACTAGATAAATGGATTTCTTACTTTTATTCACCTTACTAATATTATTGCACTCATACCATGTTTTCAATTTTTTTTAGAAGGTTTAAGGATGATTAATAAAAAAATAAGAAGTCAAGTTAAAATTCATGAATATTTATCATGAAAGGAAAACATGTTTCATTTTAAAAGTTTTATATTGTGTGAGAAATGGATATTGAGTGGAAGTATTCATTTTTTAACATCTGAGTTTATTATGTAATAATTATAACCTAATTATATAAAAATCTAAACCTAAAAGTTCTTTTGGAGATCAAGAAAGTGAATTCTAGTCTAAAGAAACTAGAATATGTAATTTTTTAAGGCCACATCCTTATAATAAAAATATCACTAACTTTAATTTGGATAATAATTATACATATTAGAGATTATATTTTTATTCAGGGAATAAAAGATGTGAAGAGTCCAAGGAATATGAAACATGAAATATGATCATTATTAAAAAGAAAGTAACTATTTAGAATAAGAGAAGATCCACTGTCTTTAAGAAAAAATAGATCATTAAAAAATAATGATAGAGGTTTATGAGATCATTAAAGATATGTGCATAGAGAAAAAGAAGTTAAATAGAGTAAAGGTGGTCTTAAATGTTGACATAAATAAGATGGATGCTAAGATGAAAAAACTAAGAGATTTTTTTAAAGAACTTTCCTAAGAAATTAGAAAATAGATGACCATGGAGAAAGAATTAAAGGAATATGTAATCCTTCTCAATAAATATCTAGATCAGGGAATAAAATAAGAAAATATAGGTGTCACTAGAATGAAAAAGTCAACTACTCAATTGAAGAGAAAATATCAGAAGATAAAATTACTAGATTCATATCTAAAATCTTCTAATAGAAAAGAGAATATATATATTTCCTAAGTGGAAACATATATAAATAGAAGTAAAATCTCACAAAAATAAATTAACTATATAATTCTATTTTTATGGAAAATTTTGGCACATAATGAGCATTTGTTGTGAATCCCAGAGGCCCAAATTTAACATAATGTGTGTTGCATAAAAATTCCAACCCATAAATAACTATATGATGCATATATTTAATGATATATGTTTTATTTGTGATAAAATAAATCAAATGGAAATGAAATGTAGATGGAGGAAGCATGGTATGTAAAAATGAGGACCTCTAACCCTATAAATTATAAAAAAAATGTTTATACTAAATTAGAACCTTTTAATCTAGAAAATAAGTTCATTATTTTTTGGAAAAAACATGGAGAAAAAAAAGGATACAATAAGAACCTCATATGTTACACTCAAAACCCCCCCTTAGAAATAAGAAATCATATCTAGAAGAAAATGGTAGAAGATTCTATAATTTTAAGTTGGATGGATATACAGCTGAAGAAAGAGTCACCATCATACAAAAATTTCGAGGTGGCCATTATGGATATTAAAAAAGAAAGTCCATAAGAATGAATTGGTGGTTGATAATGTCATTCCACATAGAAATAAGTGAAGTAAGGAAAATTACCCCTCTAATGTAGGAGTAAGAATGAGAAGAAGACTAGTTCTAGGGGGGATATATATGAAATATAACATTGAGCATGCACAAAATGAATGCTTAATAATTTTTCCGAATTAGTTGGAAATGACTAAGAAGATGGAAAAAGAATAGATACATGAATATTATTTACTTAAAATTATGAAAAATACAAAACCAAGAATGTTAAATTTAAATTAATAGATCCTAAAATAATCAAAGATGTCTTACAATGAATCACTATGGTGGAGGATTAGAAGATAACTAAAATTCAAGGTTTTTTCTACCAAGATCTACCACAATCATATTCTTGAGGATTCTAGAGGTATCCATATCACCATGTGTTAATTATATATATTATATATATTAATTAATAAAAAATTAAGTATTAGATATGATCTATGGGCTACGAAGAGATAAAATAATACAAGGTGTGTATATCCTGGGAAATGAATATGTGGTTAAGTTGAAAGCATAAATAATCGAACAACGGATTTAGATAAATTATATTTTTTTAGTTTTACGAGGACTTTAAAAATCATGAATTGTTTTATAGCCTATTAAAGTGGTGTGTATAATGAATTTTAATCAATAATTGGTGTTGAACAACAACATTGTTTTTCAAAGAAAAATTTGAATATCACATGTTGAAAGAAAAAAGTTTAAATCATGTAGATCCCAATATAAAGTAAATTAGTGTAAATTCCTGATCAAAAAAAAACTAGAGGCATCACTATAAATCTTAAACTAGATAGGTTAGAGAATACCATTTCACAAGTGGTATAAGACTATTTAAATACAGAGAAGAAAAATTTGATAAGTAACACCAACTTTTATGCTTTCATGACTATTTTTTATTTTCTACCAATGTGGTTTTAGCTAAAAATATTTATGATACATATAATTTGCTAAAAGATAATAGTATTTCCCTCAATTGGATCCCTATACTGAAAATTATCTCAAAATATGTAAAAAAGAGGTAAATACATTCATGGAGGTTGGTGTTGAGTTCTCAAATGATGTTCATCATTATCTGAATAAAAATGAGTTTCCCTATGGAGATGTTAAATTTTCATCATGTGGTATCATGATTTTATAAACAATGTGTGTTATAAATTGATCATGTTTATGGTATATCTCACAAAATTGTACTTTATCACTTAACTACTAATGGTTTTCTATTAGGGTGATTAAGATCACAAGATAGAGAGGAGAAAGAAATTTGTAAAGATGATATTATTTATGGAATTTTTTAAGTGACATGTGATATCTTTGAGTTTTTCAACATAGACTCTTGTTTCCTATATGAAGTTTAGGATAATTCGACTTATAAGATTTGTTGTTGGCTCAAATTAAAAGTGGAAAATGCACTTATAAAATCTATTTTTGATGGAAAATGATTTTAGTTGGAGGAAATTATTCAAAGAGTGGAAAGTATCAATCAATAAGTTTTTGAGAGAACCTAAATATTTTGTGGTGGAAAAAGAGAAGAATTTTTTCCCATTATATGGCTAGTTTAAAATTGTCTAAAAAAGAAGTGCAGGATAAAGGTAAGAGTGTCTTAGTGAAATTCAATTTTCAATATACTAATTGTAATATTTAGTACCATAGGGGGTGATAACATCAATGTTTTCCAATAAGTGGTTTTTTGTAATAAGTTGAATAATAAAAGGGTGTAAAGTCTTCAAGGTTAGTTTGTGGATAATCCATCTAAGAAGTATGTTAAAAAATTATTCATAACCACACAATTGGTTAATAAAGAGGGTTATGTGAACATAGTTAATGACGCGTAGATTCGTGAAGGAAACATGTGAGGTTGATTTGAGAAGAATAGTGTGTAGACCTATAAGTACAATATATGTTCTTACAGGTTAGTTCATGATTAACAGAGTAATTTCAAAAGGCAACTCCATGACGTGGAGTATGGGGCCCATGAATGGAAACACATGGTCTGCAAGGTTAGTACACAGTGAACTATGTTCTGCATGGTTACTTATCGTAAAGAAAATTTGAGTAGGTATTTTCAAATGAAGATATAAAGTGGGTATTATTAAGATTAAAAAAATACTAAATAATATTTTAAAAATGAATTTTTAGATAAAAATAATAATATTAAAAAAGAATAACTCGAGTTTCACATCTGGTTTTTGAAGTAAAGGAAAGAGTTAAGATAATTTTCGTGTAAAAGTGTCTTTATCTGGAGAGAGAGAAGTGATGCTACTAAGATATCATGGAAGAAATAGACTCAAATATATAGATTTGATCTCAATAGGAATTCAAAAACTATATTGAATTTTTTTAGTGAAACAGATCATTAAATTCATAGCTATAATGCAAGAAAAGTCTCATGAAGATAATTGAAAAACTATCTTATTTATTATCTATTGAAGATACCAAAAATCCAGTAAACTATGGAAGTATTCATCCAGAGTAGTCCATAATGAGAAGTCTGAATAATTTATATGAGTGAGATAGTGGGATATCCCTAAATTCATTGTCAATTAAGTGTTCCAAGCATTATGTTTCCATGAATAAATCATTTTATACATATAACTAGTGAATAATATTGGAATCTAATACACCAACACAACATCATGTGTATACTGCTTGGACTATCCTTTTATGGTGAACCAAGTAAAATATGTGTTTTTTCTAATTTCTTTATAATCATACATATATGTGTTTGTTTCAAAGAGTTATCCATTGAGAGTGGTAGTCTTAACTTGGTTCTTACAATCATAGGAATAAGATCATAAAATAAAGTTAAACAAATTAAGAAGATAAGTTTAATTTTTCCATCCCTGGGATTCAACCCTCAGGGTTCCTTGAGGAATAAGAAAACCATAACAATAATAAGCACCAAGATACATGAGTAAAAAAACCAAATAGGTATGGAATATTAAGGCTAATATATAATAATCCTAGAAAAATAAAATGAAAATCCCCAAAAAACCACTACCAAAAGTGGTATGTGACCATTGATCACACACTACATCGCAATCTAAACACCTAAAAAAATAAAAATTTCAAAAATAAAGGAAAGGATACTGAATCTATGGAACATTAAAGAAAATATAAGATCTATATGCTCTAAATAGCGTATGTATGGTGTGAGTGAAACCAAGTTTAGTATGATTTAACTATAGAGTTTTTGATATCCATTTTAAATGAAATTTTATTTATATTGGTTTGAAATACATTTTTAAAATAATTCTTTCTTGTATAAATATATAAAATACAATAACTTTTCCAAAACCATTTTTATAAACTAAAATTTTCATTTTTTTAAATGAAAATAGTCACTTGAAAAACCATTTTCCACATCCTAAGCCCATTTCCAAAAAAACATCAAATTTACCTGAACTTTTAAAATTACTCTAGGAGTGAACCTTCCAAAAGAATAAAAAATCAATAGAGTAAAGAAAATAATTCAAAATATTAATAAATTAAAAAAATAAGGAACCACAATATTAATAAGGTAAAATAAACATGCATTATTAGGTAGTGGTTCCATGTAGGCCTATATAATAGAGGATAGAAGGGAGATACCCTATAGAGTAACATTAAGTATCATGGGAAAATCACTAGGTCCTAATGTGAGATCAGTTATAGACATTACCAAATACAACAGGAAAACTACCGATATAGGTAATATGCTACAACACAAGCCACCTTTCTAGCTAGCAACCTGAATCATCCGAGGCATACACCACCAACTCAACCAGTGGGGACAACAGTAGTGTGTGAATATCTGGTATAGCATAAATAGAGACCTCTCACTTAGTGCCTAATGATTCCATGAAAGTAGAAACCTAATGAGGTGATCAATCCAACATTCTCATCCTATAATCATAACATATACATCTCACCTCACCTCCAACAACCTTATAAGAAATATTCCTCGTCACAATATTCATATCAAATAAAATATAAAACATTCCCCTAGAGCCACATTCCATTTAAATCAAAATCAAACAAGGATAAAGAGGGTATCACACACCCATATACTTTAAAAACTACCCAAAATTGATAAATTAACATTAATTTGAATGGACATGGGATGCCAAACTATTTTTTGATGGTTTAAAATTTCATTTCAGTATTTAAAAAAATAATTAATTAGAACCAAACTAAAAACAATTTTAAAATATAAAACCCTTTACTTTGTAAACTATTAAAAAACTAAACCATTGTCAATTTCAAGACTCAAAAGGGTCAAATATCATTTAAAAATTCAATTTCATTTTAAAAACTATTTTAAATATTTTAAAAAACATAGGCCACACAAACACCTTCTATGAAAGTATAAAACACAAAAAAACCCTTTATTCCATGTGTGAATTCCTAGAATACATTAATAGAATTCATTAATACTATGAAATATAATTTTTATTTCAAAAACAAGTCATTTTAGAACATCATGTACAAAATTATATTTTAAACATAGTAAGGACACAAAAATACCTACCTCAGTTCAACAATATTCTAGCCAAAATTTTTCAAAATTATTGGTGGATGCTCAAATAGTCCTCAAAGAGACCTTAGAAATCCCTAATAGAAATTTTTTTAGATTATACCTAATCCAAAACCCTTATCCTTGAACTAATATACCTAGGGTTCATGGAAGGAGTTATTACTAAGATAAAAAGATATAAACAGGAGGGAAGAATAAATTAGGAATGAATAGGACGGGTTTAACATAAGAAATCCATAAGAAATAAATAAGAGAGAGATTGAAATAAATATAATAGGAGGGAAGATAACCCCCTTAGTATGACCTAGACTATTTGAACGAGTGTGAGGGAGGATAGGGGTAAAATACCCTAAAATAAAGGTAAGGAAAAAAAAATGAAAATAAAAAATTTAAATCTGGGTAATTAATATAATTTGGTAGTAAGGTTCGAAAAACTGTATATCAGTAGTGTGAGTCTCATTGGATAGAGAAAAACCCCACACATAGTTTATTTTCATAGTTTACTAACCATGAACTTACTATAAAAAATATCACTCTTAAATAGTAGACCTCAATTAGATGCCTATTGTATGGTTTATATAACTGTGTACATATTGTGTTCTAAGACAACTCTTATAGAAAGGTAATACACATGATCCCTCCTAGAGATAGAAAAACTCATGCCCTACCCATGTTGGGGAAATCATGTATTTTCAAAATAAACTATATAATTTACCACATAAGGGTACCCATAAAGTTTCTCATAAAAAGTTTCCCCCAAAAAATTTTCTAAGGAGAGTTTATAGAAAATTCATCTATATTGTTTATACTAACTATGCAGTGAGAGTGCAAAAAACTTTTCCCAAGAACAGAAATTGCTTAAAATTAAAATTCAGTTCCTAACATTCCAAAAATTAAAATTTCCACCAAAATTAAATAAAAATTATGTTTTCATTTTTATATCTATAGAGACGTAAATTTTGATAATAACATAACCAACATTATATATCCACATTTTCATATCATAACCTCATTGACTCATTTTATAACCTCAATCAATCATAGGAAAAGTACATGATATAACCTTGAAAAAAATAAAAATGAGGGAAATGTATATATGTTATACTATTATCCATTATAACTCTTACTGGATACATTTATCGAACCCCTAAGCCATTAAATACTATATATTTATAACTACATATTACCTCAAGCCTTATAAACCGTGTAAGTATATAAATACTCATCAGAAACCTGATCCATTAAATACCAAAAGGAAATTTACATAAGATTACCTTGAGATATTACAACCCATTTATTGGTTATCTATGCCTCAATCTATAATTGAACTCCACTATAGACAACATATATTATTTTAGACAAACCTAGAAAAGCACTCCAATACAAAAAACATACAAGAAAATAAAAAAACAGACACAAAAGTAATCAAGTAAGAAATCATTCAAGCACATAGAAACATATACATAAAATAAAAGTGATTAAAAAATTATAGCTTATAGTAAGAAATGTTAATTAGAGAAAAATATGATAAAAAAATTTCAAAATCTATTAATGATAATAATAATGCACATAATTCACCACTATATATCATGTGAATTTAATGTCAAAACCCTATCTTACATAATAAATAATCAATTATTTAATTATTTAATTATCTCTTATTTAATTAGACTTAAGTAACTAATAATGTTTATATAATAATAACACATGATATTCATGAATTAATAAAACGAATCATGATATATAAAATTTTCTCATTAAGCTTTCTAGTTACTCTAATCCAATTAAATTCTAGTTAATTAGAATAAACCTCTAGGATATAGTTCATGACTAAATATTCTCACTCAACATTCCCAATACAACACTAAGCCATTTATAATTACTACCCAACACCACAATTTAACTCCTATAATATATTATTTACCTCTGAAGACTTCCTCATATAAATACTTACCCAAATATTAAAATCCACTCCATTCCTATTAATTGTTGAATTAACTCTACTGAATATTACTACAAAGTGATCCTAATTTATATATCATTAATTATCAGGTTACTCTACTCCACTTATACTTATTTAAAACGTAATAATGAAAAAAATTAAGAAGAACCATATGGTATTATATTTAATCTTATATTTATACTCACTTCCAATATTATGGTATTTACAACTGATTAATTATAAATCTATATTTGATTGTAAATATAGTATTCATCTTAATTTACATTCACACAAACAATTCCATTATAAAATTAATATTAAAATTTTGTAGAATATGCCTATGATATAATATCATTAAATAAACATAGTAGAATATATATCAATACATAACTAGAAAATGGTAATACAACAAGGAAATAATGTTCACCATTTATTTTTAATTTTCATTCAATAATTTTCTTTTTTATTCTTATTTCCAAAATAGTACCATTTCTCATGAATAATCAGATATAGTAATAGTATAAATCTATTCCACTCAACCAACATAACTTACATATATTCTACTAATAAACCCATTATAAGAATAAACGTTAAAGAATTAGAAATGAGTATATGTAAAAAAACATAATAAGAAAAATATCATATAAATTACATAGAATAAGAAAATTCAAAGGAACCCTTACCCTAGGATAATAAAAGACCGAGAAGAAGAGTTAATAATAAAATAAATTAAGTAAATTATAAACCCTATTCATGGATCAATTCATCTCCACTAAGATTAAGGAAAAATTATATACTTACCACTCCCGCTAGGGTTTAGTTATGGTAGTTTCGTAATTTTTGGAGTGATATAAGAACTATTAGATTATGAGATACTATGAGTAATTTTTAATTGAGGAGAATGAGGATGTATCCCATCGTTCATTCTGAAAATATAGGAAAGGAATATAGATGACTATAATTCCATTCATTCAATTCTAGGGACTAACAGTAGATACACTTATGGATAAAAAAGGCATAATAGATTACACAAATATCATGAACTTTAATCTGTATAATAAGAGAAAGGACATATATCTCTTACCATATTGACGTGCACCACTATGTTTTTATAGAGCTTCTATCAACCCGCTTTATAGAAGAACACATGTCACTATTAAAATTGTCTAGCATTTTAAAGTAGTAGTATAAAGGCTTGAAAAGATTGGTGGAACTTGTAGTAAGTTTGGAAAGTTTCTCTGATCATCCAGGCTAAAGATAAATATGAATACCAAAACCTCTATTTATAATTTAAATCTAAACCCTCGTATTGATTTCATTAAAATAATGAAGTCAACAAAATTATCATTCCATGAATAAGGAAGGTAATTTAAACAATTTAATTAAATAAATAAACATGCATAACATATATATTTTCATTCATTAATTTAAAAATTTATATATTTATATATAATCAAATATATATTTATGTGTGGTATATATTTACACACACACACACACACAGATATATATATATATATATATATTCTAAAAGTTTATTTTTATATATTTATTTAAGGCTTCACACCACCTGTACACCTCCCCATATGTTTCCCTCCCGCTTCCATTACATTTAATTTTCTTTATTATTATTATTATTATTTTTTAAAAATATTTTAACTTTTTTGAAGAAATATTTCTTCTTTTTTATTTTTAAAATTCTGTAAATATTTTTTGAAAATTTTTTTATAAAAAAATTTCACCACTTCATTCGATTTTTTATTTTTATTATTTATTATTTAAAAATATTTACACTTTTTAAATGAGTTTATTAAATACCTCAAAAATACCCGCTCTAGATTTAATTGCTTTTAAATTTATTGTCATTTTAATTTTCATCTTTAAAATAAAACTCCACATTTTCTCACATTTAGACCCAAAAACCACTTATCATTTAATTTTCTACACATCGATATCATAATTCAAATTTGATAAATCTTCCCAATTAAAACATAAATAAATTACATCTTCAAAAATATTATAAAATTTAAGATAATTTAAATAAATCCAAAAATAAAATACAAAAAACACCATTCAAAATATAAGAAATTAAATAATTAAATAACTTAAATAATAGTTTACATAAAATTTATAAACCCAAAAAATAGTTTTAATCCAATGTGAAACATAAAATAAATAATCTAGAATTAGAATTAATAAAATAATGAATTATTAATTAATTGAGCTAAACTTCTATTTTTCAATATGTAATATAATTTATATTATATAAATACCAATATGTAATATATTTTATTAATTTAATACATACATAGTATATTTAAACAAATCATATTATATTTTAACAAATGTGTATGAAATTTTAAATGATACATAAGAAGTTGTTAATACACAATATTTTATAAATTAATATGTAATAAACCTTTCAATGCATATGATGTTATTATTTAATAAAATTTAATGCATAAGATTTTTTGAATGAGTAATATTTCCTCATTAATATAAATTCTATATATAAGGATTTTAAAATCAATGTGTAATATACATCACTTAACCAAAATTTAGAAACCGGTATTAAACCCAAGAACATATCTGAGAAATGATAAAGGGATTAGGAAAATTGATTCCCATGAAAATTTAATTTAGAACTTTTTCAATAACTTATATATCTTCCTCAGGAACATTCTTCAGGTGATTGACACTTGATCATGGAAAAAGGATAGAAACCACCATACTGAAGTAAGTGTGGTATAAATAGAACAGTTAAACTCCAAATATTAATTTCAAAAAAAGTCGGTTTAATGGAAGGGGTGTAAGAAATTATAATTGAAACAAATTAGTTAAAATAAATAAAAATAATATTCTAAAAAGGATATACAATAATCCTAAATTTATTATAAAGGGATTTAGAGTACGACTAACTAAGAAGAAATTTGAGGCAATAGTATTTTATCTCAAACCTCTATGCATTGAGTCATCATATTTCTCCGTTACTATATTATATAAATGATTTCTAAAATATCCCCACTCTCTATATCATTCTTAATTTTATATTTCATTCTAGAGGGATTTTATTTCCTTTCCAAAATTCCAATTTTTTTGGTTGATACTTTATAAAATTTATTTATATAAAGAAAAAAACCCACTTTTTATTTAGGGGGTTTCTTCCATATATGTGTTATTTATTACTAAAAATAATTTAATTTAATATTTTAAAAGTTAAATATATAGTTTTTTTTTCATAATTCTCTTTATCACCATTTAAAATAAGTTTTCTAAATATCTTAATGAGGCAGGTTTCGTTAAAACTGTTTAAAAAGGTTTAAATGACATTTTTTTACATTTAAATATATTTTGTATATTTCACCCAAATTTCTTATACATAACCTTTATATATTTTCCTAGGATCCATTATTGGGATTTTTATTTAAAATTATGTTTTAAAACTCTTCTCATAACTTCTTGAAATGAATTTTTAAAATGACTTAAAAGTTGTTTTTTAACAACAATACAAATACAATAAGAATTTTTTATGACGAATCTACTATTTTAATATCTATATATAAAACACACATATATATATTATAGAGTTATTTTTCACGTATAACCCAATAAATTCTCTTATTAAATACTTGTTTTGGGATATTGAATTATGGGTATCATTCAATACAACGGTTGACTACTTCTTATGTGATACCTTGAAAAATTTTCATTTTTAATCCATAAGTTTTTTGAGATATGATAAATAATTGATTATATGTGGAACATATTTGTATGATTTTTCATTATGTAGAAATTATTTTTGTTTTATATATAATGAATTTTTTAATTCTTTATATCTAATGAGGTGATTATATTATGTGTAGATATGAAGTGATCTGTTATGCTCGCATCATTATGCATTGGTATAATATTGTTAGCTATACTAAAAATATTATGAAAGGATGTAAAATATTATAGATAATGAATTAGTAGGAAATAGTGTTAGAATATAAGTTTTTAGAAAAGTATAATATGGATGTGGTGTTGGAGACATCATTGGATAAAGAAAAGATAGATGATGGGATCAGATGAAAATATTGGTGATTGTATAGGTAGTATGGATATCTATAGTTCCTATAAAGTAATTTTTGGATAAGGATTTTTGAAAAATTTTGTATTTGATGAAGGAATTGGGTGTAATCGGGAATGATGAGTGTTTTGAGTTCCTCTAGTACCACCCACTTGAATCGTTAGACTGGGAAATGCTGTTATTAGTATGGTTTGATAATAGTTTTCTCCTGGATGATGGTTTATGATTAAAATTTAAAAAATGATTAATGACATGAAATTATATGTTATTGATATATATATATATATTCAAAATAATATAAAAAAACTGGATCCCACGGATGAATTTCCATCTCTATCACGTGATGATTATAATCATACATGCTATTCTTCACATATCTAAATTTTGTTTTAATTTCATACTTTAGAAAAGAAAGATGAATTTAATTAGAAATTCATAACAAATGTGGAATCTAGACAAGAAAGAAGAGGTGACATGACTTAATTAAGGGATACCAATTGTCAAAACAAACAAAGGATATGTAGTGAAATTACTTAATCATACCATATTTCATGGAAAGAATATCAACACATAAAGGCATATCATAGAAAAACAAACACATTATAATTAGAATATGAAAAATGGATATGAAATGGTTTTCTTATTCTATTTTCAGTTTAATCTAATTCATTTATTTTAGTTCATTTAGTTCATTTTGGAAATTCGATTAATTCATTTGGAAATTTTTTGGGCTAGGACATTTGGTTCATATTTTGGATAGGTAATTTGGCTTATCTTTGGGTTGGGTTATTTGGTCATTCTGTTAGGTCCTTTGGTTAATTTTGGGTTACATCATTAAGTTCATTTCAACCATTTGGCTCATTTCAGTTGAAGTTAATTTTGTTTTTTTTATTTTTGTTTTTTCATTTTAATTAGTTTAATATGTTTCATTTCAATCCAACCTGATTTTTTTTCTAATTGTATTTTTTTAGTTTTTTTAGTTTTTTACTTTCTAATATAGTTTAATTTAATATTATAAAAATTAAATTTATATAAAACTAGTAAAAATTTATATTAAAAATGCACATCAAGGTCAAGTTGGATACAAAATAAAACCAAATCTAATACAATTTTAATAGTACCAACCCAAAATTTCCATATAAAGTTAAACCAAAATAACCGAGGATACATATGATTGATTCTATATATCACTCACCAAAATTTTAAGTTTAAAATAAAATCTAAAAATTGGAATATTTGTTTCATAATAAGTAATAAATTGATATAGGCCAATGGGGGCAGCAATGATGTCACTTTCATCCCAACCTTCATCAAAAATATGTATTGGTATTACTTTAATAATGACACTGAATTCTGATCTCAGATGATCTTTTACATAAAAAATATGTTTATCAAGTAATTCCAAAATGTATATCTCATTGGTAGAAAAGATTAGAGTCATGTAAATAACACTAAATCCATAGTCATTAATAAATGCCTCCTATATAATCTTTGAATCAAACCACTTTCATTTCATCATAGTGGCTCGACCATGGGTGTAATAATAAAATATTAATATTTTATCAACGACTCTATAATAAGATAAATTTTCATATATAGACCTACTATATGATGAACTATCATAATAGTCTATTATTATAGTTACCATAAAAATGTCATGTTGTTTTTTCATGTTCACTACTCAATCATAGATGATAAATTTATACCCATTGATCAAAATTTATTTTCATTCATAAACCACACAATTAGGACTAAAATACAAATATATCATTTCTTGATAGATAGAGTGAACAAGTAAACTAAATCCCTAAAATATAAATCAATATTTTATTTTTTATTTTATTTCAATAATACGTCAACATTTGATTTCAAAAAGAAGGATACTCCAGGATATGAAAAGTCTCTCTTCTTCTCAAAGGTAATGATGAATGATTTCTAATTATAATTTATTAATGTTCCCAATATAAAAATAAATAAATAGTTTTAATACATATGTAAAATTACATGGAATGAGATAACTTATACATGTTTAATTTACTTACTTCATGTAGTCATAGAAAAAAACACATTTAAACAAGATTGCATAATGTGCAATCTCCCACTCTTGAATGATTAATATATCTAAAGTATATGATCTAGGAATTACCCCTATTTATGGGAGTGATGGAAAAATTAGTTCAATTTTCTCACACTATACATATTCATTTATCCTTTGCTAGATACATATTTCAGTCACATTAGACAAATACATTAAACAAAAATTTATACATTCTTAAGCTAATTAATATTTAAAAATGGAACCTTAAATATGATTTATGTTCCATATGAAATAATTAAATGAGAACATATTTATTTTAGTTAGATACTACCAAAAATAAAGAAACATGTCCTACAAGAAGTATTTTAGTTGGAAAATGGATAGTTAGATGCAATATAAATGTGAAAAATTATGGATTATTTTTTTCTAACTCTCTTAAAAATAATGATGCATCTTCATGTATTTTTTAAAGAAATAATTGGTTTTTTTTGTAAAATTATATCTCTAAAAATGGAACATTCGAATAAATTACACCCTTATATTTTTTTACAATAGATAATAGATTGATATTGGAATAAACTCAGGAAAAAGGATGTAATAATCAGGAGGTTTTATAAATTTTAGCTAAAACTTTCTTTGGTTGACCCATTTTTTATATGGAATGAAAAACCATAGTTGTCCCTAAAACTTCCATAAATAGACTTTTATTAAGGTTTCATAATATAATAACCAAAATAATTTCATTTATTTTCACTAATACACACAAGATGTAGTTTTGGTATGATACCACAATCCAACGAGTCATGTTGAGATCCTAAATCATCTTTTTTTCTTTTCTATTACATATCGAAGAATTGAAAGGATCATTCACATATATATTTTTTCAATGTGAATTATCTCTAAATAATGATGTAATAAACGTGTTGGAAAATAAGGAAACTCAAAGAAGATATTTTTATTCTTTCAATTTTAATTGGATTTAGTGAAAATATTTTTCCACATTCTAGATTTCATACTAACTTTACTAAATGGAAAACTAACATGTTTCAATTCATTAAGAAAATTATTTCCAGACATACTATAAGGGGGAATTTCAGTCTCAATGTTATTGTAAAACATTTTATGATTATTTAAATATGGATGATACATTATAAGGAATAATAAATATCCAATGAAACTGAATCTATTATGATATTTAGGTCTTATAGATCATGTATTATTCATATAAATAGAACACGAAAATTTTCCCTTAATTATCTAGAAAAATATCATTACATAAGTATAAAATCATTTTCCATGCCCATAAGTGAAACACGCATCTAAAATATGTCAATAAAACAAGAATCATATGTTTACACATTAACATTCCAAAGTATATTCAACCATTTTATTATAGTTTGAAAGTATATATCTGTATCATTTTTAGGATCATAAGGTTTAGATATGGGTATACTTAAGAAAGTGAATGGGTTTTTCATACTCATCCATGGAGGAATGTTATAAATATGAATTAAAACTGTCCATTTTTTATGTGATGTGATCATTAAGAAAAAAATTAAAACCATAAAAAATAGACCCAAAATCATATTACACACCTCAACTGAAAAATAAAGATATTGAGCATCAAATGGCTACCATGGTAATCAATTGTAGGATGAAAAAAATCATAATTATCCTTATTACTCACATTATCATGTCATCACATATTTTTAGATATTTTATTCGACATGATAAGAGTTTTGAGCCTATAAATAAATGGAATGTATCAAATTAATTTCTGAGGAACATAAGATGCTATTCCATCATCATTTTCTTTCCATCAAGATATGTCACATTCTGTAAAATTATTTAGGACTGTGATTTCCTCCTAGAATATGATGAAATATTTAAATAAATAATTAATTTTATTCATATAGAATACAATTTGGTTAATTAATTTCCATGCAATATAACTATTTGACAAAATATCTGTATCATTAGGAAGTATTCCATTAAAAAAGGTAAGAATATAATAGATTAAATTATTATAAATTCCACACATGGTTTTACCATGAAATTCCTATATTAAAAATTATATATTTGTCATTTTACCATATTTCAAATATACTAGAGTCGTGAAGAAATCCTTCAATTTTTTCATTCTCTAAACATCATCATTTTCATTACTTGCATCATATATACTCACATCATTATCTTTTTTCATTGATGTACTTTATTTCTTGAGGTGATGAATAAATGGAAACCATTAATATAATAGATTCTCTAATCCATTCCTCTCATTCAGATCATGAATATTTTGATACTATATTTTCTCTCCATTGTGATACCATATATAATATTTTTTTTGAACAAAATATTTTTATATGGTAGAAAATTTTATTATGACTTAACCAATGTCTTCCAACCCAATTATATCATGGGAAGTGTATAATACCTCTATATGAAGCATTTTTAAATGAAAAATCTAAAAACCGATACCTTTTTTTGAAAAATGATTGAGATTTGATTAGTATTATACATCTACCCTCTATCTATTCTATTAAAAAAATATAATAATATTATATTTCATTTTTTAAAATAATTTAAATAAGATTGAAGTAAAATAAAAAATATATTTAAGGAAATGAGACTTGTTAACTTTATTCCAAATCACTTTGAAAAATATTAAAATAGTATTTATGTGAAATCCATTTTAAATCACTCTATATTTTTGTGCATAAATACAAAATTTAACATACATGAATAAATTATTATAAAAATCCAACTTAGTTAATCCTGAAAAATACAATTTGAGAAGGGAAAAGGCCACTTGGAAATAATTCAAAGTATATATTTATAACACATATCCTTAATTTAATAAATCTATTTGAAGATATAACACAATACTACATATATAAAACCATAATATTGAAATCCATTATATCAATGAGTAATAACTATACATAATACCACACAAAAAATTCCAATACAATTAGAAAATGGGGATTCAATCATTATATGTGAAAAATTAATTATAATTTTATTGAAATCAATTTTAAATATAATTAAAACATTAATGGAATATATTTTATTAATGTGGATTTATAAAGTGTAATAAAAATTTATTTTGACCATAAAACACCCTGAATTACGAGACGTTTCTTAAAATCATGAGCACCTAAATGTTTTAAAACCCAATAAAAAAAATAAAAATTCAAAAAAGTATTTTATTTACAAAAATCTAGAGTGCATGAATTTATTATTTCAAAATTCAAGTTTCAAAAAACCATGAAAAACCACATTTAATTATAACTAAATAAATGAAAATTTTAGAAAATAAATCATCTATAACTCATACCTTTCAAATAAAACCACATAACTTTCAAAAATATATTTTATACAAAATAAGTTTTAAAATATTTATGTTGATTTATAACCAATAACACGGTGAGAAAAATAAATTTTAGGTCATTATCAATGATGGGAATAAAATGAACAAACCCATAGATAATATATGAGAAAATGATTGCATAATCAACACACCTTGTCGATTTAACATAATAATCATTGCAGGAAGGGTGGATTAAACCAAAATCAAAGTAGAATTCAAAAAAAGAATGAACTGAAGGGGAGAATGATCCTAAGGGGAGAATTCATCTGCCTATTGTAATGGGGTATAATAAATATTCTATAATAATAGTTTTTAAAATCCATTGTTACAACCTAATCATAAACAAAATTAACCAATTGTTTTAAAAAACTATTAGTAGAGGTCAGTGGGGGTAGATCCCATTTCTAGAAGTGTTTTTATAATCAAAATAATATGTTTAGATGTGATTTAGCTGTGTATATTGAATTTTTATGATTTCATTTTATTTTTTAAGCCATATTTGTTTGTTTTTCTCATTGACTCGTGATTACTACCCCATGATTACTCATTCTTATAAAATTATATATGTTATGATTTCGTGTGATTCATTTGAGGTTATATGTCATTATTTTATAATCTATTCGTTATGATTATCTATTATGATTTTCATGTTATTTTTAATTATTAATTTATTCTATGTTCAAGTTTTTAGCATATTTATGACCAAATTGTAATAAAGTTATAATTATCTCAGTGTCAATTGGATAAATTTTTTAAAATGATATTTTTTATTTTTTAATTAAGTGTGGGTAGGTTTTTTATATTTTGGAAAATGGGTCCCCAAAGCACCAAATTATTTATCACTTTGGAGCCCTGATAAAGAGCGCCAAATCATTTAGCACTCTTTCCCACTTTTGAAATAAGTTTTATATAAAAAATATTAATTATTATATACATATACATATATACATATTTACACTTTTTAATTTTTACTTAATTTTTATTTTATAGTAAAATTATTTAAAGTACTTAAAGTTCTATTTTTTATTCAAAATTAACATCATTTAATTAATCCCAAAGTATAACTAAAACTCTCACCCATGACTCCATTTTATTGGGGAAGGGCCCCTTACATCTCTTATTGATTTTCCATGTGGGACTAGGTTTTAATTCACCATCATTACAATAATAATTAATATTAGTAACAATAAATAAAAAATAATACATGATTAAAAATATAACGAATTAAAATAAATTATCATAAATAGAAATAATAATTAATATTATAAATAATTAAAAGTACTAATATAATTAATATAAATGTTAATATAATAATAAATATTTAATAATATAATTAATAATAAAAAATATAGTTAATAATGAATATATTTAAAAATATAATAAATAATAATTAATGATATAATCAATAATTGAAATAAGGATTAAAAATGGAGTTTCATAGAGTGAGAGCTTCTAACCCAAGATTATGATAGTGGATAGGGTTTTGATCTCATTGTGCTTGATTTGGAGTGCATCTATAACACCCAAGGTTTAAAAAATATATCGAAATACATGAAACAGTAAGTCTTTACATAATGAAACTTTATTTTAAGAAGATAGTTACAAACTAGCTATTAAATATAATTTTTATACTTATATGATTGGAATTTCAAAAAATGAACATACACAGTTGAGATTCGTAAGTTATTTGGAGTCTGATAGGACAAACTTAATTTTTGGTGAATATTAACCTACCCTTATAAATAACAATGTTACCCTTATGAATAGTAATATGACCCTTATGAAAATTAAAAAGACCAAATTAATAGTAACCTCACCAATTAATGTATAATAAAAAGGAATCTTAAAAGTGAAAATATGAGCATTATATAAGTGTTGGTATTTTTGAAAGTCATAAATATTTAATTACAATTTTATGATTAAATAAATAATTTAAATGAAAATTTATTTTCATAAAATCTAATCATAAATTATTATTTTATTTTCTTATGGATATAAGATAATTTTATGATACCAAGATTAATTTTTCAAGGTGTTGTAAACTAAGTTATAGTTTTAAAATTGTTATTTTTTGAATAAAATTTGATTTTATTTAAAATATAAATGAAACTTTTTATAAAATTATCTTGATATAATGGAGTTTATTTTTTAATTATACTCATTGAAAAATGGTTAGGATGATTTTTTTAGAAATTTTTTGATATACATGAATTTTTAATGAATAATGAAATACATTAATTTATCATATATATAAATTATATGTTAAATAAACTATTTATTGAATACTGGATGATGTAATAAGACATTTATCAAAATCACATACTATATTTACTATTTTGGGTCATATTAATCAAGACTATTCATAGTCTTGAAAAAAAAATACTAAAATAATGATTAAAATAATGGAATACCCCTCCTCTCCACCGCTATAAATACCCCCCTCACCCCCTCTTCCTCTCACACCTCTCAAGCTTTTATAATTGTATAAAATATTCTCAATATGATTAACATAGATCTTTCACACTTCCAAGACTTAATAGTATCACCAAAAGGCCAACACTAAAAGGTATTAAGGAGGATCTCAAGGAGAAGAGATCAAGAGGTAAAAACCCTCTTTAATTTTATCATGTTTTCTTTTAAATTATTTTATTTTCTTGTACTATTTTACCATAACCTTATCCAAAAGACATTAAATATCTATTATTATATATATTCTAGATTTTTATCATGTTTTTGGAAAAAATAATCATTATTATTCCTCTCCACTTTCTATTTTTCAAAAAATAAAGACACCGTTCATGATGTGTCAATTTACAAAAATCGTGGATGATGTGTTTTCAATTTCCTTTACATCCTTAAAAGATGGTTGTAAAATAATTTTAATGGTATAAATATATTATAAATATTATGATATAACCTCTTTTGTTTTATTTAGTTAACTTATATGCATGATATTAAATTATATATTGAAATTAGATTATGATTATCGAAGAACCTTCAAAATGATCTAAGTGAATATCACTAATGATTTATCTAATGATTCATCCTTATACCATATAACCAAAATTATTTATTGCATAATTTCATATTATATAAAAATATTAATACCATTTCATTTCACTTCTATAGTTTCTTTTCAATTCGATAAGATAATCATTTACGAACCGACCTTGGAATTCATGTAAATAACACACCGAAACAATGGAAATAACAAAATATTATTAATAAATGGGTTTAATGATGTTATAAAATGATAATATAAGGTGTTATAAATATTCATATGTTTTTTAAAATATTTATAACACTATTTTAACCATTATAATAGAGGTTTAATCATGTTTTATGTAAGATGAACTTGAGGTAAGGGAATTCTTAACCGAATTTCCATTCTTTGGGTTACCTTTCTACTTCATTAAGTATGTGCAACCAAGATTATTTTGGTAATTAATTTCATATATATTATAATTTATTATATTTATTTATAGTATATACACATAATCCTTTCATTCTATTAATTCTCACTTTAATTATATGATATTTGTAAGGGACTTTCCTTTAAAAAGCTTCTTTTAAAATTTTATTTTACAAAATTCAAAATCAATGTTTTTATTAAATTATTCAAATTTTATGATTATGTTATGGTTTTTGGGAATTATTTATGATGATGGATGGGAAATATATCTACCGAAAATTCATTGGTTATGTGTAAGTTGGAGTTTGGCCGTATGGTTATACCAAGTGTAACTGCGATGGTTACACCAGAAGGTAGCCATGAGGGTTACATTGAAAGGTAGCCATGAGAGTTAAAAATCATTAGGTAAATATAAGGGTTAAAATATAAGTAATTAATGCCCCAGTATACCTTTATGGTTTTATATATGTTCTCTAATGTTTTATTTAAATATCATGTTTCATAAAATAAGTATATATGGGTGAGAAGTAAGTCTTTGTGAAAATGATTTCATATGACTATAGGTATTCACTAACTAATGGTTTATTTCCTTATTTTTATATCCATTAATATGATTTTTATTCTCATACCATGTTTATAAATGTTTTTAATAGGTTATAAGGATGTGTAAGAGAAATAAGTAATTCAAGTTAAATTTTATAATGATTTTTCAATGAAATCATGATGTTGTTTTGTGTTAAATTTTTTATATTTTGATGGAAATGGATACTATTTTAATGGTACCAAATTTTTATGGTTATGGGTTTATATTTATGATTTATTTCCTAACTTTCTAAAACTTTAAATATAAAAAGTATCTTGGAATGTAAATAAGTGAAATCTAGTCGAAATAACTAGTTTATGTAATGTTTAAGGATGGGTCCTTATAATTGGCATTAGAGCACAATTTTGATAACTTTAAGAGTTAGTCTGATGTTAATAGAACACCTTAAATTATATTTTATCTTATTTTTATGTTGAAATAGTATTTCATTTAAATATTAACATTTTTATTCATCTAAGATATGTGTGTTCGGAATGGTTTTTTCACAGAAGAAATTGGGAAGCCGAAGTTAGAAGGAACTGAGAGGCGAATATCATTCTGAATCTACAACTAGGAAATGTGGGAATTAGAGTCAAGTAGTTTGTGATTGTAATTTCTTAGATGATGACAAAAATAAATGGTGGTGAAATATATGTAAGAGAACAACTAGAGTTACCACCAAGGAATGTGATGATATTAGAACATTTTATGTGGAAAAACCCTCTTGCTTTTAATGGATCTTTTAACCTAGTAGTGGCCAAAGGATAGATTAAATCACTTGAAAAGATATTTAATGTTATGGTGTGTTCATATAATCAAAATGTTACTCATTTAATTTATCATTTTTAAGGTGAAGTTGATGAGTGGTGGTCAATGGTCAATAATATATGGGATAGAGAGGATATTTAAGCCTTAGAGTAGGATGAATTTAAAAATATTTTACTTGAAAAATATTTTCTTAAAGTGGTTCAAATTAGGATAGAAAATAAATTCCTTGAATTAAGGAAAAATTAAGAAGATTCAGTAGATGCACATGAAGAAAACTCCACCAAACTAGTTAGGTATGCTTAAAATCTTATTCAGGATCTTGATAGAAAAATCAACCATTTTTACTCAGGATTTAATCCAATATATTGAAGAGCATTAACTACCCATGATTTCAAAAGTTATGAAAAACATGTCTGATGTGATAATAGGATAGAAATAAAGTTTTATGATGGTCAAGTGTACTTTGATAATAAGCATAATAATAGGTCCATATGGAAAGTATGGGTAATAATCAATTGGAGAAATTTGAAGTTAAGAAATTTTAGTTTCTAGTTTGTGAAAAGTGTGGTAAAAAGAACCCTGGAGAATTCCTTAACAAAAAATGGAAGTGTTTTCAATTTGTTAAGTTTGAAAATATGGCCCGAGATTTTTATGAAAATGATCCTAATACTAATCCTGATAAGAAAACTTTAAAGTTTTTTAAATGTGGTGAGATGGGTCATTATGAAAATACATTACCAAATAAAGATCTGAATGATGCAAAGAAGATATACTATAAGAAGAAAGGTGCAGTGAGATACTTTGTGACTACATCAATAGATGTAAGGTCATCCAATGAAGTGGTATTATGTACTTTTTTTGTTTACTCAGATTATTCTAAAGTATTTTTTGATATAGGGTCTACACATTCCTTTATTTCTGAGAAATTTTCTATTAAATTGGTAATATAACCTCAAAAAACGAGACTATAACTTATTGTAAAAACACTATAGGGAAAGGTTATAGTAAAAATTCATTTTTATAATCTTCTTATTATCATCTATGTAAATAAATTACATAGAAATCTTATTGTTTTTCCCTTAGTAGAGTTCGATATCATTATGGGTATGGATTTAATTCTTGTTTATCATTCTAAGATTGATTATTGAGTAAAAGAATTTGTTTTTAGAAAGTGTTTAAGTTTGTATACAAGATTTGACCCATTCAATTGACAACATATCAGCAAGATAAGAAACTAATAAAATATGGAAATGAAAATTATCTTGTTCATATTTTTGAAAAAGGAAATTGTTCAGACTAATGATGCTCTAGTAGAAAATGAATACCTTAATGTTTTTCCTGATAAGTTACATGCATTGATTATAGATATTTGAATAATGAAAATATTAAGAATAAGCATCCTTTGCCTCATATCAATGAATTGTTTGATAAACTCTAGGGAGCTCAGTATTTTTCAAAGATTAACTATAGATTTGAATACCATCTGCTGTAGGTGAAGGAGGATGATATCTCGAAAATAACTTTTTATACTAGATATAGGCATTATGAGTTTATTTTTATTCCCTTTGGTATGAAAAATTCCCCTTCTAAATTCATGGATCTTATGAATAGTGTATTCCCTGAATAATTGGATATGTTTCTTATTTTATTTATTGATGATATTTTTTTTATTTTTAAAATGTTATGAGTATCATGAAAAACATTTAAGTATTGTCTTGAAAACTCTCAATGAAAAGAAGTTATACTGATAGTTTAGAAAATTTTATTTTTGGTTGCAATAGATTTCTTTCCTTGGGAAAATTGTAAATAAGGATAGAATAACAATTGATCATTCCAAAACAAAATTACTTGATGAATGGACAAGACCTAGAAATGTTATAAAGATTTACACTTTTCTTTGATTAGTAGACTATTACCTATGGGTTGTTATAAAATTTTCATAGTTATCTAGCCCACTAACTAAATTAACACAAAATTGGGTTAAATTTATATGGATTGAAGAATGTGATGTTTTTTTTAGGAATTGAAGAAGAGATTGGTGTGTGCTTCAGTTTTGGCCCTGCCTTCCAGAAGTGGTGAGTTTTTTATCTACAGTAATGATTCATTTAAGGGACTTAGTTTTGTTCGAATACAGAATAATCAGGTAATTTCTTATGAATCAAGGAAATTGAAATATCATGAGTAAAATTATCCCACACATTATTTATAATTAGTATCTTTGTCTTTTTTACTTTTAAAATTTGGAGGCATAATTTATATGAAGCCTAATGAAAAATATATACTGAACATAAAAGGAAAAAGTATATATTCACTCAAAAAGATTTAAACATGAGTTAGATAAGATGGATTGAATTGATAAAGGATTATAATTTCATGATAAATCACCATCTTGGAAAATAAAAAAAAGTGAAATATGCCTTGAGTTGAAAACATTAGGCATCATTAACCATGTTAAATTTGGAACATGACAACTTGATTAATTATTTAATTAATTATGTCTTGGAAGTTGTTGGTACAAAAAATTCCTCTATTTTGTTTTAGGTTTTAGTATAATCATATTTTTCAGATAGAATCAAGAAAGCGTAGAAGGAATACAGGGAGTTATAGAGAAAGGTAGAATTGGTAAAATGGGAAATTTTCCAGAATTTAACATTGATAAAGTTTGTGTTTAAAGATTTAGGAAAATGATTGTGTGTGTTTTTTGTTTCCCAGATGAAGAAATAATTGTTTTTTTGAACCTCATAGTTCTCCATTTTCAACTCATCTAGGAATTACTAAGATGTATAGAGAACTTCCATAATATTACTAATGGGATGGAATAAAAAGAGATTTTGAAAATTTTACCGTGAAATATTTGACATGTGTGCAAGTTGAAGTAGAGAGAAAACTACCTAAGGGGATTCTTCAACCTTTTCCAATGATAGAGTGGAAATAGGAAAATATAACTATGGACTTCATGGTGAGAATAAAAAATAATTCTAGAGGTAAAAATGAGATTTCGGTTATTATTGATCGACTGAATAAATCTACACATTTCCTTCCTATTCAAGATAATATGTCTTTGGATCATATTTCCCTACTATACCTCAAAGAGATTATCTGGTTACATGGAGTTCCTCTATCTATGGTATCTGATCATGATCCCAAGTTCACTTATAACTTTTATAAAATCCTTCATAAGTCATTGGGTACAAAATTAAATTTTAGAACTTCTTTTCATCCTCAATCTGAAGGACAGACCGAGAGAACATTTCAGAAATTAGAGGATATTCTTTGATCTTGTTCAATGGAATACTAGGGATGTTGGTATAATCATATTATTTTAGTTGCGTTTTATTGTAATAACAATTTTTATTATAGTATACAAATGGCACCTTTTGTGGCATTATATGAAAAGCGGTGTCGAACTATATATTTTTTAGATGAATTTGGGGTAAGGAAGTTGTTGAGACAAGAATTATTAGAGGAAGTGGATGAGAAAGTGAAGATGATCTAGTAACACATGAGGATGTCTCAGATCAGGCAGAAAAGTTATGTAGATAACATTAGGAAAGACTTTTCTTTTGAGGTAGGTGATCGTGTTTTTCTTATAATCTCACCATGGAAAACTGTTATGTGTTTTTGTAAGAAAGGAAGGATAAATATGAAGTTCACAAGACCTTATGAAATCCTAGAGAATTTTGGAACAATTTTCTAATGAGTAGTTTTGACTTTGATTTTATTTTAGTTACACAATTTTTTTCATGTTTTGATATTGAGAAAGTATGTTACAGATTTATCTCATGTTTTGAGCCCAGAAGAAGTTCAGCTAGAAGAGAACATTTCATATGAAGAGAAACCTATTCAGATTCTTGATCAAAGATTACATGTTTTGCAGAATAAGGTAATCCTCTAGGTAAAGGTTTTGTGGAGAAACCACATAGTTGAAGAAGAAACAAGGTAATCTGAAAATGATATGGGGGAAAGGTACCCTCACTTGTTTAATAAGTAAATAAAAATTTGAGGATGCAATTTTCCGAAGGTGGGGAAAATATAACACCCCATAGTTTAAATAAATTGAAATACATGAAACACTGAGTCTCTACATAATGACTATTTTTTAAGGAGATAGTTATAAACTATGTTTGAAATATAATTATACTGCTTCTATAATTTTAATTTCAAAAAATGGACATACACAGTTGCAATCAACAAGTTATTTGGAGTCTCATAGGACCAGATTATTTTTTGGTTAATATTTACCTACCCTTATGAATAGTAATGTTACCCTTATGAATAGTAATAGGTCCCTTATGAATATTAAAATGGCCAAATGAACAATAACTTCACAAACGAATGTATAATAAAAAGGAATATTATAAGTGACAATATGATCATTATATAAGTGTTGGTATTTTTGTAAGACGTAAATATTTAAATACAATTTTATGATTAATTAAATAATTTAAATGAAAATTTATTTTCCTAAAATGTAATCATAAATTATTATTTTATTTTCTTATGTATATAAGATAATTTTCTAATACCAAGATTATTTTTTCAAGGTGTTATAAAATGAGCTATAGTTTTAAAATTGTGATTTTTCCAATACATTATGATTTTATTTAAAAATAAAATTAAATTTTTTAGAAAATTATTTTGATAAAATGGATTTTATTTTTTAATTCTACACATCAAAAAATGGTTAGGATTATTTTTTTGGATTTTTTTTGAAATACTTGGATTTTTGATGAATAGTGAAATACAATAATTTACCATATATATACATTATATGTTAAATAAATTATTCCTAGATTCATGGATGATGTAATAACCCCTGGTTCAAACTCATATTCTCTCTTTACTATTTTGGGTCACATTAATCAAGACTATTCATAGTCTTGAGCAAAAATATTATACTAATGATTGAAATAACGGGAAACCCCACGTCTCCACTATAAATACCACCATCAACCCCCTCTTCCTCTCAAACCTCTAAAGATTTGAGAATTGTATAAATTATACCCAATCCCATTTACAATTATCTTCCCCACATCCCAGACCTTATGGTCTCACCAAAAGTCCAACACCAAAGGCCTTAAAGAGGATCTCAAGGAGAAGAGATCAAGAGGTAAAATTCCACTTCCATTTTCTTTTCAATTATTTTCTTTTCTTATAATCTCTTCACCTAATATTATCCAAGATGAATGAAATATCCATTATTATATATATTATGTATTTTTATAATATTTATTGAAATTTTTATCATCGTTATTCCTTTCCTCTTCCTCTTATTCAAAAAATAAAAACACAGTCCGTGATGTATCAATTTACCAAAATCATGGATGATGTGTTTTTAATTTCCTTTACTTCCTTAAGATATGGTTTTAAAACCATTTTTATGTTTTAATGATATCATAGTTTGTATGATATAACCTATTTTTTTCTCTTTAATTAACTTATATGCATGATATTAAATTATATAACAAAACTAGTTTGTGATTATCGAAGAACCGCCAAAATGATCTAAACAAATATCACTAATGATTTATTAAATGATTAATCCTAGTACTATATAACCAAAATTATTTATGCAATAATTTAATATTATTAAAACATATTAATAACATTTCATTACAATTATATATTTTCTCTTCTATTTTATAAGAAAATCCTTTACGAACCGACCTTGGAAATCATGTAAAGAACTTACCCGAAACAATAGAAAAAACAAAATATTATTAATAAAGGGGTAGAATGATATTATAAAATGATCTTATAAGTTGTTATAAACATGAATATGTTTCTTTAAAATATCATTAAAACTATTTTAACCATTATACAGATCACGTTTTATGGAAGAAGAGCCCGAGGTAGGGTAATTATTAACCTAATTTTCATTCATTGGGTTAACCTTGTACTTCATTAATTACGTGCTACCAAGATTATTTTTGTAATTAATTTCAATTATATTATGATTTATTATTTGGATTTATGGTATATAAACATAATCCTTTCATTATATTAACTATCAATTCAATTATATAATATTAGTAAGGGACTTTCCATTAACAATCCTCTTTTAAAATTATATTTTACGAAATTCAAAATCAATGTTTTTATGAAATTATTCATGTTTTATGATTATTTTATGGTTCATGGGAATTATTTATGATGAAGGGTGAGACCTATATCTAATTCCAATTAATTGGGTGTCTGTAACTTGGATTTCAGACATATGGTTACTCTAAGTGTAACGACGATGGTTACATCATAAGGTAGCCGTGAGGGTTACATTGTAAGGTAGCAATGAGGGTTACAAATCATAAGGTAGACATGAGGGTTACAATATAAGTTATTAATGACCCAATATAACTTTATGTTTTTGTATATGTTCTATAATGTTTTATGTAAATATCATTTTTCACAAAGTAATTATATATGGTTGAGAAGTTTGTCTTTGTGAAAATGATTTCATATGATTACATGTATTCATGGACTCATGGTTTATTTCCTTATTTTTACATCCCTTACTGATATTTTTATATTCATACCATGTTTTTAAATTTTTTTCATAGATTATATGGATTTTTAAGAGAAATAAGTAAGACATGTTAAATGTTATGAAGATTTTTCAAAGAAGTCATGTTGTTGTTTTGTGTTAAAAATTTTATGTTTTAGATTAAATAGATACTGCTTTAACGGTACCCACTTTTTATGCTTGTGGGTTGATATGTATGAGTTATGTACTTACATTGTAAAAGTATAAACCGAGAATATCTTTTGGAATGTAAATAAGTTAAATCTATTTTAAATAGCTAGATAAGTTAATGTTTAAGGCCGAGTCCTTATAGCATCTTTGATCTAAAAGATACATTTGTTGTGAATCTAAATTTGACTCTTGATACAAATGATTTTGATGGGGTATTTGATGATGGATTGAGAAGACCTGAGGAATAAAAGGCTAAATAAAAATCAAATAATGACCCATTGCATGTGGATCTTTTAGGTTTGAATCCTGGTGGCCTAAAGGATGTTAATTGGGGTAGTAACCAGGCCATGGGTTTGGAGAATATGCCAACTAATAGGTTTTTCCAATCCCTAAGGTAACAGAATTTCTACCCGCAAGAGCATCATGTGGAATGACACTTTATACTTCATTTAAGTGAATCCCAATATCCTTGAGAATCACATTAATAAGTGACAACATTCTATTATTTCCCATATCTCCTAATTGAAGGTGACTAATTTCAAAAATCTTGAGATCTCAGGAACTAGTTAATATAGGTCTGTGTTTTTTGTGGATAGTGTATAAGCTTAACTGGTAAGGGTTTATTTCACATTTTTTCCCTTCCAACGAATTGAAATTTAAATCTTGGGGATTGGGTTAAATTTCTCTAAAACTCGGTATTTTGAGAATCTAAGAATGTGATCCTTTTTTGACCTATACCTTGTGAGAAACTTGGTTACATAGATTTGGATATGAATTAATGGTATTAAATGGTTCTTATAGCACCCAAAAATTCTACGATTCATTTACTCAATAGTGGTAATCCCTATAAAACTTGATAAAGAAACTAATAATGCTCGGTATGGTAATTTTTACAGTGTTTTGGTAGAGGTGGGCTTGTATTCCATGCTAATTTAAACATTATTGTTAGTTAATAGTGAGTTTAGAATTATATTTTTAGTAGAATTTTAAGGGATTCTTGAATTTTTAAATAATTTTTGTCTCATTGGACACTTTGATGAGAGATTATAGAAGAATTTGAGCTGTAGAAATTGCAAGAATCTTGGACTTATAGTTGATGACCAAAAATTTAAACTACATATTTATTAAGATAATAGGAAGGTCCCCTTGATAATTAACTATAGTAATGGTTTGGATGAAAGTCATATAAAAGGCATGATGGGCTTGAACATTTTCTCCTCCAAAACAATGTGCACTGGATTTGGTATAGTTCCATTTATGAGTGAGAGTACATCTCTTTTGTATGAAACTTTACAAGAGAAAGATTATTTTACTATCAAGGATAATGATATAAAGCGCTATAAAGACTTTTCCCAAGTTTCTCAACCTTGGAATTCAATTATTGGTGTTGATCAGGATGATATAGTGATCACTGAACAGTTAAGGAAAGATATTTATTCCATGTGTGGGGAAATTTTTGAAGAGGATTCATCCCCTAGGAAGATGATTACTCTCACTTCACTTCTTTGTGATATTTATATAAGATTTGAGAATAGTAATGGAATGAACCAACTTTATAATTTGAAATTACAAAAAAGGTATTCACCTAGAAGATCTTAAAATACCCCCTCTAAAAATCATTTTGGATGAAAATATACTTTTCACAAGGCTCATAAAAAGATATATGCTATTTTAGATGGAAAGATGAAAGTAAAAACATCTAATGATAAGTATTTGGAAGCTATTGACCTTAATGCTCTTGAAAATGTTGTTAAATACACTATTAGATGCTATAATTCTTTAATGTTGGAGGGTATAAAGATGTATGTCTCCCAAAAATATTTCTCAATATTGAAGACTATCCATTCCAAGGGAGTGAGTCTAGAAGGTGTGAAGTTGGAAAAATTATAGAATAAATTTTAAATTCTGATCATGGTTTTACTACTGTAAGGTCATGTGTTTAGATCAGTTGAATTTTACAAAGTAATATTGAAAATTTTAATTTAGTGGGAGGAAAAAATATTAAAATAATCATAAAAATGTAAATTAGGGAGTTGAAATGATTAAAAGTTTTTTTATGAGGTTTAAGGATCAAGAGGTGTATGAGGTGTTCAGATAAGTTTCTTGAGTATCGGGCTATAAAAGCTCAGTTTTGGAAGAAACAGAGAAGTTGCACAGTCAATGCATGATTAGTACTAAATGCATGGCCCAAATTGCGTATCCTATTTATATAGTGCTATAAATGTTTTTAACCATGTGAAAACCTAGTGGAAACTATGATAAAGGTTATAGAGGAGCCACATGGGCTACACATTGTTTTCTAAAACCATGTCTCATTCATGTATGGGTAGTTCAACTCTACTAGTGGGTGTGTATAGTAGGATAATGTTTTGGAGAAGATGTTCACGTCATTTAAAGGGGTAAAATTTCAATTTTTTATGTCCTTTTTAACCCTTATGCTCCCTTTTTCTTTTATAAAACCACAAACCAAACACCCACCTAAGGATATCTCCTCCTCTCCTCCTAAGAATGGTGCGATATCATACATCTGATATTGGAATCACTCACCGTCTATCATGTTGGAAGCCCCTTGGTGAGTCTACAATTCCTTATTCATCTTTTCATAGATTCTTAAGCCATATTGAATTTTGTTTCAATGTGATCTGATATTCCCTTTTTTTAGGGTGTTGGTCTAGTCATTTATTTTCTCTCAATCCAGATTAAATCAATTCACATTAATGGATGAGTTATGTTTCCTAAGTATAAGGTATATGGTATACAGATTTTCACTTAATGTTTCATCATTTTATAAAGTATTTCATTATGGCACACACCAAATTTTATATGATTTTCCTTTAAAATATGAAATTATTTATTTAAAACCCAATGCCTTAAATTCGATATCGATTGTGAATTTTAATTAAAATGTTGGAGGTTGTTCACCTCAACACTAAACACCCTTGGGGTTTATTTCTTATATTCCATGAATTGTATGTTTTTTATAGGAAACTAGACTAACCTTGGGGTGTTTTAGTGTAAATGATTATGATTATAAAGCTCAAAGTATGCTTAAATCACATTATGAGGTACATTGAACTACCCTCTATGAGGAAATATTTAAATTAAGTTAAGTGAGTTAGTATGAAAACCATGCCCACTTTTTAATAAAACCATTTGTGAGGTGCACTACCTTATTTAATAAAAAAGGGAAATTTAATAGAGTTATTTGAAATGATAAATGGCTTGGACCTTCCCATGAAATTCTTAGTTACTTATAAATGAAATGGTCCAAATTGTATACATGAAATGTGATATGGCATGATTATGGACATGGACAATTTATTATTCATACTTGAATTATGATACTACATGATTACTAACATGTCCATATTTATTACTTAAACTTAAATGGTTAGATGAATTTTATCAAACCTTAAGAAAAACTTAGTTTCACAAGTGCTAATTTCTTGAATGATCTCAGTAGTTAGATTAATTATATTGTGCCTTGAGCGACAATTGGGATCCTTCTACTAAATTCATTGGATGTGATATTTAGTTGATTGAGTTATGTATAACTTTATAGATACTTGGGTTCCTTACACAAAATTCCTTAGAAACCAAAAAGGTTATATGGATTATGTTAATCCATGGGTGTTACATGGGTTTCTTATATGGAATGCCTCAGATGGGATCATTAGTTACTAAATTGTATTAGAACATGGAGTAATACCTGGGTTTCTTATACATAACTCCTTATATAGGCTCGTTGGATAAATGGTTTACATTACACCTTGAGTGATACATGGATTCCCATGTAAGAATTCCATGCCAGGTCTCTTAGGTCAACTAAGAGTTAATACTTTCTTGATCACCATTATACATAGATATTGTGGGTTACCCTTGGCCCTATACGACTATTATACATTTATGAATTTTTCTATGTACCTTGGTTGGGATGATTTGGATGATGAATTAATTAAGTAAGTAACTCTTGTTCTACAATTATGTGGATGCCTTTGTCTTACACCTTGGGTCATGTATAGTTCTTCATATCTATAAATATATATGTTTCTATATTTTATTAAATATATAGAAAATATATATACATACATTTTTAGATAAAAATATATAAATATATACATAGTAAATCATATTCTTAGGTATTCTGGAATAGGAAGAATCATCTATGGTCAGCCACGTGTCCTTTGAGGAACCCAAGCATGCCTTATTTACATTTACTAATTTACAATATCATTGATATACATGCACACTACTATATATTATTTTCATGTAATGGATTGTTTAGACACCATTTATACTGGAATATTAAGTATATCTCACACCATTTTTGGGCTTACACTTGGTACATGAACAAGCCTCATGGTTGTAGGATTAAGCTTTGGATTCATCTAGTTTTTTGTTATTCTTTTCATGTTATTATTATTGGGTATGGTAAATTAAGATCACATGAACGAGATGGAACTCATGATTCTCAGGGATATATAATTTTTGATTTTATTCTTTTCAATGTGTATTGGACATGTATTACATGTTTCATGTCTTATGATTGTATATTTTAGCATCACATAGATATGCATGGTTGTATTATTTGGAATTTCCTGGTCATCTTATTTATTTCCACTGCATTTATTTTAAATTTATTAGATTATTTATTTATTTATTATGTACCATTGTGATAATTTGATCATGAGGGTGTAGTCTTCCCACTGTACCATTATTGGACCCTTGATGATAGTCATCAGCCTCTGGTGTATGGGGAGGCATGCTTGAGGCCATGTGGCGACCTGTCTAGATATTTATTAGAGAGTGATCCATGTAGAGATGTGAAAAAGTTGTATGAGTTACAATTTTCCTTATCTTACTATTTTGTAATGGTTGACTGGAGATTAGGAATGGGTTTACACTTAGTAAATAGTTTTGTTTGGGACCGATCAACTGATGAATGGGGAAAATACAAAATTGATAGTGATGTAACTATTGTTCATTATTACAGTTGATTGTTATTTTATCTTGAGTGACTATCACACTTTCTATCATTTACTAAATTACAAGATTTATTCTATTTTAACCTTAGCCTTGTTTGAAAACGATGTTTTGTTTTGCATCATTATAGGAACATAGATATTCACATTACATGCACATTATATTCTATGTAGATTTCATTTCTTGATTTTCTAATACATTTTAGATGTGCCTTCTGTGATTTAGCATCATGCTTACATGTTCACAATATTTAAGTGATTATTTATCATGATTTACTTATATAACATGCTTTTGTGTTTGAGTCTATATATTTGTTTATTACTTACTGCTATGTGATATAAAGTAGGGTAATAATTTTGATATATATTTGGTTAAATAAAATTTATGCATTAACCAAAATGGTCTTTTCCCATATAGAATTATTGTGAAATTATATTTAGCTAACCAAATGACATGTTTTAGGAATGGAAAATTGGTTTCATGGGTTGAAACACTAGTGGTTTTAATTAAATGGGATCCAATTTAAAATTTATAAAGTGTAAGAGCCTCTATAAATTGGAGATTGATGACCCATAAAACTGAAGCATTATATATTTAAACCTTCTATATTATAAGATTGATGATAAAAACTTGGTTGAGGCTAAATGAATTACAATTGTAACTTATAAATTCAAGTATCTTTATAACTTGGGAATAATCATTCATCTAATTGAACCATGTGACACACACACACACATAGATATATATATATATATATGATGAATTGTAATTATTTTGGAAAATGGTTTCTGTAATATGAAGGGTTATTTTCAATTATAAAGGAATGTACCTCTATGAATTGGGTATGAAAATATATATGACTAAATTCCCAAACGAACAATTGGACCCAAGTTGGTTTGTTGGGTATTGTTACTTATGCGACAAACCCACTAAGGGTGTTTCAAATCTAAAATTTTAAAATATATTTGGGTTGCAGTTAGATGGACCCAGGTTGGAATCATGGGATCCTCGTAGGTTTCCTTTATGATGATAATCCTTATTACTTCCCATAGGGGAACACTCGTGCTATATAGGTATGATTATTTAAAGTGTAGTTATCCCTTTATACAGTGTAATGTACAAATTTATGGTGACATCTTACTGAACCAATACCCTTAAATTTCTTAATAACTTTGTAATATCCCAAACCTGGGTACTACTCAAAGGTACCCCATGTTCGATTGGCCACACGACCTTTAGTGCATCACTCCGAACTCTAGAGGCTACAAATTAGCAGTGGGAGACTAGGGTGTTTTCATGGGGAGACTATCTCCTCATTAATATAGTGTAGAATAGTAGATAAATACAATAATAGGTAAATAAAGGAATCTATATAATAAAACTGATGGCATAGAATAAACAGACACTAAAGACATCGAACCAGTAACCCACCATAGTGGAAGAAAAAAAAATAATAAAAAACTAAATAAAATGATAATAATACTCAAAATATGAGGATAATGTATGTAATGTGTAAATAAAATTGGAAAATAGGTGTACATGGATGTAGAAAATACATACCATACAAAATAAGTAAAAGGAATCAAAAAACTATCCAAGCATCCTGAGATACAGCTCAGTAATCTGCTTCAAAGATCTATCCTAATGCAAGTAAGAAGTATCTTGTGTTCAAGGAGGGATAATTTTCTTTTTAAACAGTTACATACATTTAATTTTACCAGGTACCCACGGAGGACCGAATTGGGTGTGAGATAAATCTGAGTAGGCCACTACCAATGGATTCTATAACATCCTGTCAGTGTAATATATACTAAAATAGTGTGCATGCATGTATATATAAAATTAAAGAAATACAGTAATGTATATACCCATTACCTAATTCATCCCCAACTGTTAATTTCTCTAAACATGTAACCATTTAAATTATTAATCATGTTTCAGTTTATATAGTAAATCACATGAGCTATAACCAGCTCTGACATCATGTCATGATAATAATAAAAAGGATCCACGATATAATAAGGCATCCTGAAATGATAATACAATGGAGGGGATATAAATTAATAACCAAACAATTCTTGACCTCAGGGGTCAATCCAACTCAGTGATAATCTCTATCCTAGATAAAGGGATTTATGTGTAATCCAAAAGATATTTCTAGAGGCATTCCTCTATAATATGATTCTAATCAAGTCCAAGGAATTCATCCAAGGTAAAATGGGATAAGAAATGACTAGGCCCAATGGGTGTATCCATGGTTCCTTATGTCTATATACATCATGATAGATCCAAGGAGTGTATCCAAGGCATCCTATATTGATAATAGAGGTATCCTATAGTGTCATACCAGACATCCACTAGTAGAAAATGATCCAGTTCTAAGGTGGGCATCATACTTGGAAAATGAAATTCGTGAATTAGAATGGAATCCATGAGTACTCAAGGCATTACCTCAGGAATAAAAAGTTGGATCGAGTTTAACCACTCCTATAATGATAATCAGGTCCATATAAAATAGGCACCTTATACTTGATTCATTCATTAAATAAGGTTATTTAATAGTCATGCAGTTTAATTAACCATTGGGTTTAACCCATTTCCTTTCATTAGTGTAATAAGGCATAATAAGGAATGAACCCATTTAGTATTTAAATTACATAACCATCAATTAGTTTCACTCAACTCCCTTCCTTAAACATTGAATGGTATGCTATGGAAGTGCAACCAAGTTAGAAAATTAATTCTAATTAGGCCATGTGATATATGAAGATATACTTTTTATTTAACATTTAATGGTTCATTAATTTATTTAAAACACATAACTTAGAAGGGTAAAGTTATATATTCACATTTAATATCCATTACAATTCATTGATTTAATTAAACACTTACCATTATAAAGGTCTAGTCAAAACACACCCGAATAGTGGCACATATAGACATAATAGGCTACTGAAATCATAATTAACGGTAACAACCTACATGGGATGGGTATATTTGAGGTTGTAAACATAAATGGGATGAATTTTTTTTATATTAAAATATATAAATAACATGATCATGATGAATATAATCAAGGAAATTAGATTTAATAAAAAAAATGATAAAATCTACATTCACACAACAATGAAATTTTATAAAATAGTGAAACATGATGGATGTGTCACAGAACACCAACCTTTTGATTGTATGACTATCCTTATCTAGTACACAAATTTAGTTTGTCCTATATCTGAATAAAACTAAATAATAGATCAATTCCATGAATATAGGTCATATGACCCTCCATCTAAATAATGTTATCAAGGGAAAGAAGAACGATTAACAACCCAAAAGGAATCGAGAAATTACAGATGTGCATCCAATGCAATGAATGGGGATCAAATTAGACTTAGATTGGAGTTAATTATAAAAACCTATGAAAGTGGTTTTGGGAAATCAAAAAGGGAGAGGTAGATGTGTTCTATCATTTGAAAAGAACCAATGATGAAGGAAGGAAATATATTATATTAGAAAGGGTATCTTCATAATTTTTACCACCAAATAGGGATTGCACAGTTTGGCTACATGTTTAGCCAAACTATGAGAAAACTGTGCACCTCCCATTGCTTAAGGAGGGAACCAACATGGTTAGGCTGCACAGTTAAGGAAACCGTGTGCCAACCATGAAAATCTCCTTTTCTAAAAACTACAGTCATTCCATAAGGGCATGTTCCCACTAGGGAACAATTAGGGAAAACTATGATCCTTGATTCACCCCTATCTAGCCCTACACAGTTAGGAGATTCCATGTGGGATGGGTTGTATGGTTTCTACAAACCCTGTGACTAAGTACTTTTCTCAAATGATTAGTGTCCTGAGCTCCAAACAAGCCTCAAACACCCCTTGAAACCATTCTAACCTCATAGGGAATCCATATTAGGTCCAAAATAAATAATTAGACAAAATTTAAAGGATTTATACATGAGATAAAAACTAGTTCTTATAAAATTTTTATATACAATTTAGATTTATTATTATGTAATGTTTTAGTTAGTTAAAAGGCCCATCACAAACTAAAGGGATTTTCATTTATATTTTGGAATTGAAATTTTATTTAACTAATCCTAGATATGATAATGTATATCGATAAATAAAATGGATAAAAAGAATTTATAAGATGAATTTCCTAAATTGGGATTATATTTCATCTTAAGAAATAATTCTTGGAAGGAATTTTGATATAATTTTCCAATATTTTCTTATGGTGATATTTAAATAATGTACAAAGTATCACCATCTTTCACAATTGGAACATGATTATCTTAAACTAATACTTCTTAATATTTAAAATAAATGTCAATCAATAAAAATGGATTGAATGAAACTCTAATGCGGTGTTCATAGTTTTTAATTTCATGTCATGGTAGTTTACAATATTACCAAGTTTATACCTTTGATAGGAATGGTAAGGTTTCCCATATCTCTATGTTGACCTTATATTTTATAGCGAGCTTATAGTTTAGGTCAATAATCCTAGTAAACTTTTTAGTGTGAATCTAGTTTAAAATTTTATGAGCCTTCTAAAAGAGGGATTATTCCATTGAGGTAGAGCCCTCTGAGGTAAATTTTCACTGTGAAATTTTGCTTTCAATTTTCTTTATAGAGGTTCTATTCATGTTTCATTTGTCATGAGTATAAATCTTAGTGATGAAAACACACCCCCAGTATATGGGTGGTCATTCTATAATTTGATCTTAATTAAGGTTTTGAGAATCATGTAATGATTGGATTTATTGGGTTAGACATTCCTAGGGAATAAAGATACCCTTAGTAGGTTGTGTGACCCTTTTCTTCTTCAGTGATAGATGACTTAGGGTTTATTTAGTTATATTAACAGTCATAAGGGATAATATTAACCTTGGATAAATATTTTGTATAGGACATCAGATACTTGGAAGCCTAGGTCCTATAGTCATATATATGGTATCAAGTATGTGCTATTGTATTGATGAAATCTTGGGGTAATACACATTGATACACGTGATACCCATTGAGTTGTTAAAATGTTGCAGTGAACCATAAGAGTTCCTTGGAATTAGTTAAAGACTTGAGATGTTATCATATGTTATCAGGTCATATTCAGAGTATAATTAACTTAGTTTTATAGGAAATAGAGCTTTATTATTACTCAATATGATGTTGCAAAAGGATTATGTGTCGTAACACTATTGATCAGTTCAATTTTGGATTTCATGCTTGATGCTAATGACGCGTGTGATTACAACTAGGGAGAGAATTACATTTATATCTAGAGTGAATATATTCTAGAATGTTTTAATTGAATAGCTTCTCTTTCAATTCATGATAGCTCTGAATATAGTGTGTCATCCATACCCAAGAACCGCATTCAATGGATGGATCATGTGCTGTGGGATGAGGTTATGTTATTAGTGAGACAACGATAAGGATTCCCATAATATGGGGAGCCTAAAGTCATGTAGGGAAAAGTGTGACCTTCCATTTAAATGTATTGAAACTATGAAATACCATTTTGAAGTGATTTTCTTTTTTTCTGAAATCTCATGATGCTAATAAGTTCGAGTTTATATCCTTTGAAACCATACTTGATATAAAACCTGATTATGGGTTGGGATTGAGTCTAGACACTATATTCATAATAAGAGTGTGTAAGTGACCCAATAAGTAATTATTGTAATGCATATTAATGATTTCAAAGTAGGAAAATGATAAATTGGTTCAACTATTCTTCTTATATATAGTTTGATATGGTTCGGTGGACACCATGTTTGGCACTTCATCTTGTATATGATGAGAGCATCTCGAGTCTTATTGGTAATCATGATATCCTCTTAGTGTACTCTTATCTTAGTTAAAATAATGACCCTTATATTGAAATTCTCTAGGATACATTGAGAGAGTATCAATTATACTCCAAGGAAAAGAAATAAGTTAAAAACATTGTGGTTCAAGAAATAGACTGTTTGACAATGGCGCTCTGAGAGCATGCATGATTTATGGAGGCATGTGATATCTTGAATTATACTTGGGTTGTAAAATTGTGATAAATTGAATATACTCATGGAAATAATCCCATTAATTGAATCAAATTCCAGATGATATACTACTACTAGGATCAGTTGCTGTACTGATATGGTGATGTTCTGGCTCTATATCGACATCTTTTCAACAAACATAGAAGTATGAACTACCTAGGATGAGCTCCATGGAATCTAGTAATTTATTCTAAGGTTACCCCAGACTTGAATTCATGATATATTGAAATGTTTTGAGTGTAATGATCTAAGGATTATGGATCAAATGTACACCTATGATCACGTAGAGTCATGGCGACATGAACAATCAGTCATGTAAGAAACATATCTAGAAGATAGTTACAATCCTTAGTGAGTATTCTTGAAATAAAATTAGTATGAATAATAAACCTTATTTTTATTAAAAATTAATAAATTATTTAAATAATTAAAATTAAACATAATACAACCTGAAAGATCTATATGTTAAGTGTCTCTGGGAATTAGGTACATTGCATTACAACTTTAAACATTAATTACAATATATTTATTGCAAACTTATTTAAGATTGCTTGATCTTAAAACTTCATTAGATAACCTAGGGAAAATACATAAGAAATGGGTGAGACATAAAAACCATTAAGAGAATAAACATGGAATAACATGAAGATAATAATACATGTTAGACTAGGAATATCAATGTTGAATAAGGGAACATGAATAATAATACGTGATATTGCATGATAATCATAATATGGGAAATGTGAAAAACACAAAAAACAATGCATCATGAACATAAGTCAAGGATAAACCACTAAGAATTAATGGTGGAAAAAGTCCCATAAAAGAATCATCTAAACCTATCCCAATATGACATACCATGATACTAAACATTACCCAATACATTAGAGCGCTATATAATTCTGGGCACACCCATCCGTTTCATTTCATTAACATTCTTAAGTGCATCACATAGATCATAAAACATGGATTCATTAATCATCATAATTTATTCCCTAATTAAATAGTGTTTAATAAATAAATTTAATTCCATAATAAAATTTATATGTTTATAAAAGTGAACAACCATGATTGGAAATGAGTATGGTATTCACTACACATTTGGATTTTCATGGAAAATCACGGTGAAAATTGGGCCGCACAATGACCTCACTTAAAAGTTCATAAAATGGGTTTATGAGAGATAAATTGGTATCTAATAATTTTTAAATTATTTTAAAAGTATTTGGGACATGTAATGACATTTAAACACATTTATAATTAAGAAAATAAGGCATATGATAATAAATAAGCTTGAAGAAAAAGGGAGAGGAAAGGATGCTTACAAAAGTTTAGCATGGTAAAGAGTATACATAAGAGGGATTAATAAGGGAGAAAAGGATATCAAATCATTTTTAAATAATAAATTAATTATGGGGGATTTGAATAAACTTACTCCATCATTATTAATTGAAAATAAAAGGGCATAACAAGATAAAGAAACTCAGATAAAGATGAGAAAGGAAAGAACCATTATGAAATTTTGTCATGGTGACAAGTGTTCTTAGGAGGGATTAATGAGATAGAAAGGGTTAAATAATAATTTATACATAATAATTGAAGTATTTTTGAGTTGAAATAATATAACACATCATTAGGAATTAAAAATAAAAGGGCATAAAATAGAGGAGATTCTTGGATAAAAGTGAGAAAAAGAGGATCCCTTACCTTAAGAGTATGAAACCAAAAGCTTGAAAGAGGATTCTGGATATTTTTTGGGAACATTATAAAGATTATAGAGAGAGTATGAAAGATTAAGGTCATGATAAAATTATTTTTAGTGAAGAGAAGTTGGATCTTGGATGGGTTTATATAGGAAAAGATACTGATTTCTTTAATATTTAGGTTTTGGACTCTACAAAATAAAATATTTCAATCCACAAACCTTACCATGCTTTTTGAGCATGGTTCTTACCAATGTTGATAAGTTTTAATTATTTTATTAGTAAAATGGAAAATAATAATAAAATAATTCCCTTTTTTATGTGAAGGTGAGTCACACTTTTAAATAAACGAATTTAAAACTCTAAAATATATTAAATGTTTTTGGGGATTCATAAAGGCTTAATAAAATTAATATAGTAAACTTTAAATCAAGTTATTTTATGGATACAACATATATTTGGTCTATAATACCCATTATAGTATTTATTACATCATTTTTGGGTCATTATGATGTCATAAAACACACCATATTTTTATATGGTACTTAATTTTTAACAAAAAATTCAACTGTCTCAGAAAATTATGAAAAATTAACCATTGGATAATTTATACATTCTGATTCCAAAAATTAAAATTCATTTTATATAATTTTTTTAAATATATACATTTTCACATTTAAAATAATATTCAACATTTTTTGAAAAATGCTGGGTTTTTGACAATAATAAATTTTGAACCATTATAAAAAGTAAATTTCACATCATAAAAAATTATATGACCATTTATAAGTAATAAAACTTATTTAATAATACTATTTATTTAAAAAATATATCAATTAATCAAAATAAATCCCTTAATTGAATTTGAATATTATCTAAAAACACCATTTGTGTTTAATTGAATCAAAATCAAAATCATTTAAAAAGTAACAATAAAAATTTTAAATTTTTATTATTATATACAATATAAATATTTATATTATTAATTTATTGATTCATATCCCTTTATTACACTATAATACACACTAATTTTAAGGTGCACGATGGTGATACTTTCATGGGGTCGTTCGACAAACATGGTTTGGTCCGTTATCTTGATGAGATTGAAGTTATCTCGTAAATGGTTTCTCTCATGCTTAAGTTGTTGGATCTTAGCTTGGGAATAGTCAATTGAAAACCCCAGTGATGTTATCTCCCTAATAGACTCTGATAAATGGGCTTCATAAGGTACAATCCTACGGGATATTTCCATCACTTCCTTTTTTTGAGTCAAATGGATTCGTTAAATCCCTATATTTATACTAATTAGGTGATCATTGTTTAATGGATATATTAACAACGGTAATATTATTAATGGTCTTTTAAATCCAAATATATAACCAAGTAAGTGCAGGTATTTTCTATAACCATATTACATCATAATTCATTTAATTAAATCACAAAGGGAAACATCATTTATAATAGTTTGGGTCGTAACAGTCTTTCCCCTTGAGAAATTTCAGCCCCCTTAAAATAGATGATGGTAATTTTGTCTCATCACTTCCTATGGATCTCACATTGCTTCTTCAAACTTGTTTTTTCTTTGGAGAACTATGGAAAGGTGCATTGTCTTATTTCATAGAACTTTGTCTCTATGATCTAAGATCTTCACCGACTGCTCCTCATACGAAAGATCATTCAAGAATGGTACCACCAATGGATTGAGTACATGTGAGGGGTCAGGTATGTACTTCCTCAAGAGTGATACATGTAATAAATTGTGAACTCAAGATATGTTATATGGGAGTGAAAGTCGATAGGACAACACTCTGATGTGATCAAGGATCTCGAAGGGGCTGATGTATCTGGGAATAAGATTTCCATTATTCCCAAATCTCATCAATTTATTCCATGGAGATATACAGAGGAATACTATGTATCCAACATCAAGATCTAGGTCTCATCAATGATTGTAACCATAGATATTTTTTCAAATTTGAGTAGCCTTGATGTGATACTAAATGGTCTTAAAATTTTCCACCATTTCATTGACTATTTTAGGACCTAGCAGTTTTCTTTCCCCAACATCATCCCAGTATACAGGTGTCCTGTACCTCTACTTATAAAGGTATTCATAGGGTGTTATTTGGATTCTTGATTGGAAATTGTTGTTTTAAGAGAAATTAATAAGAGGAAGATATTGGTATCATCTATTTTTTAAGTCTATTGAGCATGCTCTCAACATGTCCTCAAGTGTCTGGATAGTCCACTCAGATTGGACATCAGTTTAAAGGTGATAGGCCATGTTGAATTTCAACTCAGTATTCAGAGAATGCTGGATAGTCTTCCAGAACTTAGATATGAATCTTGGATCTCGATGCAATGAAATCAATAGTGGTACTCCATGCCGCCTAACCAGTTCGTTGATGTATATCCATGCAATTAGATCCAATGATAATTACTCTCATATTAAAATGAAGTTTTCAATCATTATAAGATGACCCACCACAACCCATATAGAATAATTCCTTCTTGATGTATTTTTAAGATTAGTGACAAAGTCCATGGTTATGTTTTCCCATTTCTATGCAGATATGGGTAATGGGTTCCACATCCCCTTGTTTTTTTGTTTCTTCTTTAACATTATAACATAAAAGACATATTGTTGTATATTATGTGATCTCTTTCTTCATATTATCCCACCAATAGTTTTCTTAAAGATCTTGATCCATCTTTGTACTTCCAGGTTGTATGGAGAATTTTTGCTAAGTTAATCATCCAACAAATTCTTCTTTTACTCAGGATTTGATGGTACATATAGTCTTGACCCAAATATCACAACCCCTTCATCCTTAATATTTAACTATGAGGATTTTTTTACTTATATATTCTACTTTATTCTAAATCCCCACATCAACTCTTTAAGAATCATTTAACCCTTCCGAAAGAGAGGGTTGAGAAATAATTTGTAGAAGGATTGATGATGTTCATTCCTTTCTGATTCCCATGTCTATCCTTTACAAATCTAAGAAGATCAGATCCCTCGCAATTATCATCAATAAAAGAATTACCAGATCCTTTCTACTTAGAGAATATAACACTTTATTCACTTTCCTAGGATGGTAGTGGATAGAGGAGTCATAGTCTTTGATCAACTCTTACCATCTTCATTGGAACATATTCAACAATTTTTGTGTGAATATATACTTGAGGCTTTTTTGATCCGTATATATTTAAAAATTATCCCAAAAGAGATAATGACATATAATTTTTAATTTAAAAATCACTTAATCCAACTCCGTATCATGTTTTGGGTAGTTTTTTTCATGAACGTTCTACTGCATTATAGCATAGGAAATGACTGTCATTTTATATCAACGCACATCCCTGGTCCTTCTTCAAAGCATTGATGAATACCAAAAAATCTCTCAAATTGTGGGTAGTGTGAGAACATGCAAAATGATAAGTCTCTTTTTTAAATAATTGAATATTTCTTCAAATTAATCATTATAATAAATCTTTAATCCCTTCAGAGTTAGTTTGGTGAGAGGGTCTGACAATCATAAGAAATTTCCCAAGAATCATTGATAATACCCAGATAACCCAAGGAAACTACAAATATCTATCAAATATGTTGTGATTATCCATCCTTCAATTGCATTTTTTTTAAGGTTTTACAAATATCCCATTTCTTATGATTATATTCCCCAATAAAGATACTTTCTTTAACCAGAAATCACATTTTCTATATTTGGAATAAAGCTTTTACTTTCATAAGGTCTTTAGCCTAGTTTTCAAATGCTCCTCATTATCCTCTTTACTTTTTTAGTATAATAGAATATCATCTATAAATTCTAACACAAATATGTCAAGTTATTATCTAAATACTATATTAATCAATTGTATGAAGATTTATAAATCATTACTATTTCTGAAAGGCATTTCTATGAATTCATAGTGCCCACACCTTGTTCGAAAATAATCCTTGGGGATATCCTCCTTCTTCACCCTAAGTTGGTAATATCCTGACCATAGATCCACCTTGGAAAATTATTGTGCTTCATATAACTTATAGAATAATTCATCAATACGATTAATGGGATACTTTTTCTTTATCATGATCTGGTTGAGCTCAAAATAATCGATGCAATGAAACATCAGCCTATCATTCTTCTTGATGAAGTGGACTGGTGCACCCCCTGGCGAAACACTTGGTTGTATGAATCCATTATCAATATTCTCCTATAGTTGTTTCTTTAGATCCTCAAGTTCCACAACATACATTCTATATGGAGTCTGGGGTAAGGGTAATTCCCTAGGTATAATCTCGATTGAAAATTCAATATCTCGACTAAGAGGAAGACTAGTAAATTCCTTAGGAAACACATCAGTGTATTCCCTCACAATGGGAATGTATTAAAGTATGATTATTTCTTTGTAATAAATCATTTGAGATATATAATATTGTTCATAGGGAAATAATATCCATTTTTGAGATGATGGTGATAAATAATATTTATCCTCCTCCTTGAACTTGTACAGAATAAGGGGCCGATTCTCACTACGGAGAGTGATTTCTTTATCGCAGAAATTTATGTTTAATATATATAGCTAATGATAATATATGCCCAAAATTACATCAAATTCCACCAAAGTAAGTATGATAACATATTCTAGGAAATTCATCCCATAAATATTGAAAGGGAAGGAGTTATATACTTGGGATGTGATAATTTCACCATTTTCCATTTTCATCATCATCTCTATTTCCATACTTTTTTGTGGTGTTTGAATAGTTATACTAAAATTTCATGATATGAAGGAATGGATAGAAATAGAATCAAAAATCACATTCTATATTCTTGAATGAATAACTTGTGTACCTGTCACAACTTCGTTGTCACGTTTCAATTTAGTGATAGTGATGGAAAATGATTCCCCTTACTACCTTGGAGGTTGTTGGTTGTATCTAAAAACCCATGGATTAGTTCATTAGTTATCAAAATTCCCTAGTTATTTAATATTTTATCAATGAAAAATATGCTGAGTGTTGACTAGATAATTCCTTTCCTCCATCATAGTAGTGGGTTTCTGCTGTCAAAAATCACTGGCTCGGTCCCCTTCCTTCAAGCACCTAATGAATTTACTCATCACTTTCAGGAAATTTATTGGGTTCTTATTTCCACACATTTGGAAATTGGGATGTTGAAATTTCATAGCACCATTAGATTTCTCTATCAGACCACCAGAATTGATCTCAACTTTATTTTTATTATCCATTTCATACCCCTGAGATTTTCCGATATCTATTTCTTTTTTGAGGGAACATAGGACAATTTCCTCATTTATATCAAAGTCATAGATTTCCAGGGATTTACATAGGCTAGTTTATATCCATCCAAATAATTGGTAAAACTTTCATTCTAGTGTAATTAAATGTTTGGAGTCATACTATGAAATCCTTGTGAAGTTTACTTCATACGTCCCAATAGATTCTTTATCTTTCTACTTGAGGGTAAGGAAATCCCTTTCAATTTTAATTCATTGGGTTTGTGGAAAATATTTATCGAATTTTTTTTTTCTGAAAATCCATCCACACCATTGCATCAATATATTTCTAAGGCTTCATATTTTTGATCAATGGCCACCATTGACCCGCTTCACCCTCCACATGATAAAGAGAAAAAAGAAGCTTCTCTTTTTCAGATCATTGAAGGATGGAGAATATCTTCTCAAAGGAGTTGATCCATTGTTTTGTGATTAAGGGATCAAATGATCCATTGAAAGCCAGAGGCCTTTGTCATGTGAATCTCTCGATTATGGATTTTTCTATTTTGGGGGTATTTGGACAATCCTCCTGATCTAGGATTCTATTCAAAACTAAAGTCTGCTAAGAGAGCGTCATCATGAAGTGTGCAATTCCTGCTCCCATTGAGTTGGGAATCTCATTGTTTCATTCATCAAATTTCTCTTAAAATGTATTTTTTAATCAATTAATGCAATTTATATCCATTAGATAGAATAAAAGGAAAATTAAGTATGATTATTATTATATTTTAAACTCATAAATGGGAATTTAATGACATTAAAGTGATGACTTATAACTTACATGTATTTCCCTTAACTTATGGATTTCTTGGCAACATTATTTGTTATCCATGATCTATTTCTTAACATATACTATAATGTTTATTTTTTAATCCCATAATAATAGTTCATAATGATCTTATGAATTACCAAATCACATCCCCTAGGAGTGTCAAACTAGGTGCATAGTAAGACCCCTTTTCATGTACATGGTTACCCTGATTCAGGCTCGGAACACCTTTTCAAAGTTGTCACTCTTAGGTACATATTTTCTAGAACCATGTCCACTTATAGTATCCAAAAAGGGATGTATTTTCATGATAAAACACTTAATATATACGAATAAAAAATTTTGGTATGTATTCTTATATTTAGTCTTGTCTCTAAGGATTTTTCTAGAGTTTTTTAATCCTAATCCTAAAAAATAATTAAACTTTTCCTTTGATACAAACTATAACAACCCTTGTTCTTATTACACATTAATACATGAATTAATTAAATAAAATTAAACATAATACAAACTTAAATATTGAGAAATTTAGGGTCTTTGGAAATTAGGTACATTTCATTATAACATTAAACATGAATTACAACATCTTTATTGAAAACTTATTTAAGATGCTTTAGCTTAAAACAATATTGGTTAACTTGGGGAAAATACATAAGAAATATGTGATCCCTAAATCCCATTAAGGGTATAAAAATGGAATAACTGTAAGATAATAATACATGTTAGACAAGGAATATTAATGAGTAATAAAGGAACATGAATAATAAGGCATCATATTTCATTATAATCATAACATGGGAAATGTGGCAACCACATAAAACACTACATCATAAACATAAGTCAAGGATGATCCACCAAGATTTTATTTGGGAAAAAGTCCTATAAAGGGATCCCGAATCCCCCTATCCCAAGATGACATATCATGATACTAAACATTACCAAATTAATTGGAGCACTATATAATTCAGGGAACATCCTTCATATTCATTTCATTCTTATGATTTTGTGTGCCACATAGATCATAAAACATAGATTCATTCTTCATAATAATTTATTCCTAGATCAAGGAGTGTGTAATAAATAAATTTAATTACCCAATAAAAAAGTTATATGTTCATAAAAGTGAAAAACCTTGATATAAAATGAGTATGGTATTCACTACACATTTGGTTTGGCATAGAAAATCGCTGTGAAAATTCGGCAGCACAACTGCGTCACTTAAAAGTTCATAAAATGGGTTGATGAGAGATAAATTGGTATATAATCAATTTCAAATGAATTTTAAAGTAATAGGAACATGTAATGATATGAAAAAAAATTTATAATTAGAAAAATAAGGCATGCAATAATAAATAATCCTGAAGAAAATAGGAGAGGAAATAATGCTTATGGAATTTTGACACAGTAACGAGTGTACATAGGAGGGATTAATGAGAGAAAAGGGGTGTATAATAATTATTAAATAATAATTTATGTATGGGAGAGGTTGAAAAACAAACCTAATCATTATTAATTTAAAATAAAATGGCCTAGCAAGATAAATAAACTTGGATAAAGATGAAAAAGAAATAACCCTTATGAAATTTTTGCATGGTGATGGGTGTTCTTAAGAGGGATTAATAAGGGATAAAGGGGTATCTAACAATTTATAAATAATAATTTTAGTATGGAGTATTTTCTAAATATATCCCATCATTGGAATTAAAAATAAAATGGAATAACATAGAGGAGATTCTTGAATAAAAGTGAGAAAGAGAGAATCCCTTACCTTAAGAGTATGACACCAAAAGTTTGAAAGGGGATTCTTAGGAGATTAAGGAACCTTGGAAGGATTATAGAGAGAGGAGGGAAGATTAAAATCATCATATAAGGATTTTTAGTGAAGATAATTGGATGATTGGGTGGGTTTATATTAAAAAAGAGAGGGATTTTTTTAATATTTAAGTTTTGGACTCTAAAAAATAAAATATTTCAAACCACAAAGCTTCCCAGGGTTTTTTCCCATGGTTTTTTCCAATATAGAGAGGTTTTAAATATTTTTTTGTTAAATGGTCAGAATATATTAAAATAATTTCCTTGCTTATGTGGAGGTGAGTAACACTTTTAAATAAATGAATTTAAAACTTTAAAATATATTAAATGTTTTGGAGGATTTACAAAAGATTAATAAAATTAATCAAGTAATCTTAAAATCAGATTATTTTAAGTTTAAAACATATATTTGGGCAAGGAAAGCCATTATATTATTTATGACATCATTTTTTGGTAATTATGATGTCATAAAACACATTGTATATTTATATTGTATTTAATTTTTACCCAAAAATATAGCTCTCTCATAAAATTTTGAAAAATTCACCATTGGATAATTTCAACATTATGATTCCAAAAATAATATTAATTTTATATAAATATGTTTTTAAATATGATAATTTTTACTTTTTATATAATATTTGACATTTATTTAAAAATACTGGGTTTTTGACAATAATAGTGTTTGAACCCTTATAAAAAGTACATTTCACTTCATAAAAATTTATATAAACATTTATAATTAATAATAACTATTTAATAATAATATTTATTTATAAAATCCATTAATTCATCAAAATAAACCCCTTCATTGAATTTTAATATTTCCTGAAAATAAAATTTGTGTTTAATTAAATCAAAATAAAAATCATTTTTAAAGTAAGAATAAAAATGGAAAAAATTCCTTATTATATATAATATATATTCATATTATTAAGGTATTGATACATAGACATTTATTAAACTATATTATTCCCTAAGAGTATGATGTGTGGTGGTGAGACTTTCATGGGGCCATTCGAAAAACATGGTTTGGGTCGTGATCTCAACGATCTTGAACTTCTACTATAAATGGTTTCTATCATGCTTAAGTTTTTGGATATCAGATTGGGATTGGTCATAGGAAAATCATAGTGATTATATCTTCCTCAAAAGCTCTGATAAATTATATTCATAGGGTACAATCCTACTGGATGAGGCTATCACTTCATTTGTCCGATTCAATTTGATTCGTTAAATACTTATATTTATAATAATAATGCGATCAATGTTTAATAGATATATTAACAATGTTAATATTCTTAATGACATTTTAAATAAAAATATATAACCAAGGATGTGAATGTGTTTTCTATAACCATATAACATAATAAGACATTAAATAAAATCAAAAAGGGAAACTTTACTTATAATAGTTTGGGTTGTTAGAGTATGAATTCATTTAAAAGTGTCATAGTCAGGTTTTGGAAGAATTACCATGTAAATCCATGAATTTTTGGAGATAGTCGGCCAGTAGTCGATCAAATTTCTTTTCTCTTGTTCGGTTGGATGTGGTTGGTCAGGAACCACATCAGGGACATTGTCAGGATGAGGTGAGTGTTGTGTAAATATTGATCGATAATTTTCATGGATCAACCATGTTTAATGAGGATGATTAGGAATCAACCATTTTATTATATTTATAAATTATTCTAAGTGCGTTTTAAGAATTCTTAGAGGCTTGAATTTTTTTGAAATTCCGATGATGGGGAGTACTATCTGAATTTTTTATTCAAAGTTAGAATATATGGTGGGACTGGACAAGGGATGGTTAGAGAAAATGGTAATTATGTGCTCATTTCTAGGGTTAGACATACCTGGGGAGTCACCATCTCAATGTTTCAGTTTTTAATATGAGTATTGTCTCGATTTTCATTGGATTATGTATCGTGTATTAAAAGTGGTTCATGAAAATGCATTGGGAATTTAAAATGATACATAGAAATTTTAGAAAAATGTCTATAATCTAGGGGGTTTGTGTGCTGTTTTTTTTTATTTTCCAAGTTTTCTTGAGGATGAGAAGTTCTAAGGTGGGGAGAATATAAGGTCCCATGTTATGATCGATTTAATATTCTAATGTAATTTTGAAATTTTCAATTTGTTGGGTTTTCCAAATATTAAAAAAGATTTAAAATGTATATACAAGAGATGATAAAGTTTAAAAGGATTGTTTTTAGATGGTATTTAAGTTCTAGGAGGTGTCTTAGGTGTTCATATGAGTTTTAGGAGCTTTGGGATCCGAAAACTCAGTTTTGGGAGATACAAACAAGGGTGCATGGTTGGTACACAACCAGCACTAACCGTGTGGGCCAAACTGTTTGGCATGCTTGTTTAGAGAAATTACATGTTTAATTGAGTGAATCCATAGAGGAAACCATGTAAAAAGATGCAGATGACCTATAGAGGGTCTGAATGGTTTGTGCATGATTTTCCAAAATTATGTGCCAACCATGCACGGGTAGTGGCACATAGCTATTGGGTGCACACGATTGGTGTATGGTTTGGACATGTTGTGCAACCAGACCATGCAACCCATTTAAAGGGGTGAAATTACCATTTTTACCATTAACTATTTATCTATTTTCATCCATTTTTTATTTCCTTAAACTACACAACAACCACCCACATATGGATCTATCATCCTCTCCTCCTATTAATAGTGATATCTCCTCCATATGAGCTCAGAATCACTCACCACCAATCACGTTGGATGCCCCTAAGTGAGTCTACGATCCCTCCTTCTTCATTTCTCAATATTTTTAGTCTTATTGAATGATATTTCAATGTGAGATGATATTCTCTATATTTTAGGTGTTTTTTCTATTCTTCCATTTTCTCTCGATCCAGTTCGAGTCAAATCTATATAATGGTTGAATGAAGAAACCTAAGAATGAGGTACCTGGTATATGGATTTTATGAAAAAGAGCCACCATTTTATAATGTATTCAATTTTTACACACACTAGATTTTTCATGTATCACCCTTAAAATGTGAAATTAATTATATAGAACCTAATGACTTAAATTGTATATCTATTGTTCATTTCAATTGAACCATTGTATATTGTTCATCTCAATTCAAACTGCCCTGTTGGGGTGTGTTGCTTATATGTTATGACTTGTATTCCTTGTATATGAAACAAGACCACCCTTGTGATGTGTTAGTGTAAATTATTATTTTTATAAATCTCATAGTATTATTAAATCATCTTTTGAGGTATGTTGAACTATCACCTATGAGGAATTGTTTAAATTAAGTTAAATGAGTTGGAATAAAAACCATGAAAATTTTGTAATAACACTAACAATGAGGTTCTCTATCTTATTTACTAAAAATGGAAAATCAAGTGGATATATTTGAAATGATAAATGGAATGGTCATTCCTATGGCCTTCTTAGTTACTTATAAATGAAATATCATAAATTGTATACTTGAAATATGATATAGAACTATTATGTACATTGAATATTTATTTTTCATAATTTAATGGTGTTAAAATATTATTACTAAAATTTAATTATTTAATAATTAAATTTAAACTATTAGATTAATTATACCAAACCTTGAGAAAATGTAACACCCCGAGATTTTATGAAAAATATTCTTTTTAATTTCATTGATGTCTTGTGTTGTACGCTACACCAAAAGTATCTTGCACTACATGCATCCCTGACTTGGCTTGCATTACACGCAATCGCGACCTTCCACAATAGCGTGTGTTGTACCCAATTCCGAGTTCCACTAAACAACGATTTGTTATATAAACTAGCCGTTATGAATAGTAATACTAAATTTTTAAAATTTTATAAATTTTATCATTCTAAATGGACTTCATTTTTGGATTCGTAATATCGAAATTAGCCTAGGGTTAATTTTTGGTATTTTTATGAAAACATTCAAAAATTGATGAATAGTGAAAACATTGGGTTACTATTTAAAAACCAAATTTTTTTTAAATAATTATTTATTTTATCTAAATTTATTTTAGGTCAAAATTGATACATAATACCTATATAAGTTCAATGTAATTCATTGGAGTCATTTTATAATAATTTTAGATAAATAAAAAATTTATTGAACTTTTCACCGTCTTTTACCCACCTCCTAGGAGAATTTTGAAATTCACATAAAACTTAATTTTACCGCTTCTGTGAGTGGAATTTCAAAAATCCGAGAGACACTATTAATATGAAGGACTAAAATGTGGTTCAATGAGATGAAAATAATTTTTTGTGAATAGTAAATTTTTACTTTTATTTACCATGGTTAAAAGTAAATAGGGTAATTAAGGGTAAAAATTATATTATTATTACCCTAAAACATGTCCTAATTCTATTGGATAAGTTTAATTCGACCAAAAAAAACCTTAAGAATAAAATATGACCATTTAGGTCCACTTGGATTAGATTAGGACATTTATTAATAATTTATTTAAAGAAGGGTTAAAATAGTGAAAATCAATGTTTAATAACAAAATCATTTTTAATATAGGTTTATACATAAGATAAATTAAACTATAAATATTCATTAGAAAGCTAAAAATATTTCCTACATAATGGTATTTTATTTAAAATTTTTAGACATTAAATAATTTAATTTATTTATGACACAATGATGATGCATTAATTATCTTATTAATGAAATATTAACATAAATGAAGTTATAAATACCCAAATAAATGTAATTTGAGACTTTTTATGAATTAAAATAATTTCTAGCTTAATATGACATTTTAGTATTGATTTAATCAACTTTTTTAGAACTAATCATGCTCTTAAGAATTTTACAAAAATCAATTACCAAATAGTGTCTAAATTGACATAAAATAGTTTTTAAAACAAATATTATATTATCAATTGTTATTATATTCCTAAAAATCTCAGTTTCGGCAAAGCTACTTATATCATGATAGGTATATCATTAATGGACAACTTGTGTGTCTCTTGGATGTATATGGTAAGTTTATTAACTATATAATATAAAAATACAAAGTGACATGGTATATGTCAATCTAATTAACTAAGAGTTAAAACTAAAAGATAAGGTTAATATAATGACCCAAACATGTCTAAAATCTACTGGTTGAGAGTATTTAGACACATACCCACCTTATCTTAGAAATAAATCAATTTGGAGCTATTAAAAACCACATATGACTTTATTATAAAATAATATTTTAAGTTTTTCCAAAGGTGCCCCTCTCCTCCCTTATAAAAAGGGCACCGTTTCCCTCTTCTCTTCACACCCTTTTGAGCCTTGAAGCTCGGCCAAACCCTGACCATTTCTCTTCTCCACTTCCCTAGAAACATTTTGGAGGTTCTGGTTTTTTCTAAAGACCAACTCCACTTCCTTAAGAGAAGACTTAAAGGAGGGGCGTCGAAGAAGAGGTAATCTCTTCTTCCGATTATCTCAAGTTTATTTCTTCTTCTACTTATTATTATTTAGTTGTTTCATCATAAAGTAATAACATAAGTATCACTAATATACTGATATGTTATTATAAATATGAAACAACCCTATTTCACCTTCTATCCATCCTACAGAAAACGAAATCACCGCGCGTGCGTACGTACAGAATACCGTCTCCACGCCGTATTGTAATCTGTTTCCGACCACCACCTTAATTGGATTATTATAATGGTGTAAATAAATAACTATATATGATTATTGTAATGTGATATTGATTCTGAAATATTATACATACACTTCAATACAATTCCATGATCATGGGAATGGTATCATCGCTCGTGCGTACGTACGGACTACCATCTCCACGACGCGATGAGATTCATTCTCCATGTTAACCATTCATGAATGATTATAAAGTATATATAATAAGTAATCATGAAATATATGACATAATTATGATACTGGATTCATGTATACATATATGTATGTTATCTACTTAATTCCATTCAATTCAATAATGAAATGAAAACAATGTTCATGGGTACGTACGACCTACCGTCTCCATGAACGGTGTATTTCATTCCATTTATAGATCTATCATATATATATGTATATGCTGAATATATATTATGTATAAATCATGTTTTACATTCTGGAATTAAGTAAATCAGGATATAAGTAATAATATCAAGAACAACAAGTCCAAACATGTACGATAAATAAAACTATTTTACCCAAAACGCAGCTTTAACATGGAATTTACAAAAGAACAGGTAATATAAAGTCATAAGTGAACCATTTATGACATCATAACAATTAATATTATTCTTTAATAAGTCAATGAAATTATTTAAATCATTATAAAAGAGGTTCAGATACGTACGAAGCATATCATACCTAAGGTAAGGGATAACTTTTCCGATCGCGTTTTTATCCGAGATTGTTTATTCGTAAGTATTTACTGGGGTTATATGTATCATCCATGTCCATGTTTTATAAAAATGGTTTCATGTATTTTTAAAGTCCTTTTTACCCATTTATGACTTTTAATACATGGTATGTAAGGAATATTTCTTTTGTTTACCATACAAGGTACTTTTTGACTTTTCCGGAAAAAGTACGAGGATAATGTTTTTTAACTTATACGACATAACATGATTTTTACGGTTTTATAAAGACTTATTTTTATGAAGATTCCTCCAAAATATTTCATGAATATATTAAACAAAATATTTTCCTTTTAAAATTGCATGAAGTTTTGTGAAAATAAATTGATTTTGAAGAAGAAAGGATATTTTCCTCAAGAATTCATTTCAAGTGTTTTATCAAAACCATTTTCCATCTGAGATGAAATTATTTCATATATGTATGTTTCAAGTATAATGACTCTATTATTTACATGGTTTCACTTTTCTTATGAGGAAATGATATCCACTTATTTGTATGAATTATGTTATGATGGGATGATGTTTATGAAACCCATTTTATTCTTTGGGTTATGATGAATGATTTATGTTTATGTTGTGGCACACTTAAGAATGATTTCATTATGAGATGGGTGGGACCTATATCTCCCTCCAATGTATTGGGTAAAGATTTATATCTCATTAGATAGACATGGCTAGAACGGTAAGTTAATCCGGTTCAGTGTTACAGGACTGGAACGAGGAGTCAACTCGATTCAGAATGTGACTTTGTCCACTAAGATGGTCTTGGTAGAAATGCCTTAGCTTCAATGGAAATCATAACATGTTCTTAATGGATGCCAAAATTACATGTTTTATTCCAATGCTAGTTTATCATGATTAATGTTCCTTTATGATCTATTCCTTATGTACTTCCATGATTTATGTCTTTTCTCAAGATTTTGATGTTTAGATTTTATGTTCATTCAAATGTTAATTGATTGCTTTATGTTCTCTATGCTTATTCTTACTGAGCATTTGAGCTCACCCTTTATATGTTTTCTTTTCCCCAGGATTTAAATAATGTTATTAGGTAAGAAAACAAAAGGGGAAGATCTTTATGGGAGATGTTAAAGATCTTTCACCACGATTAGAAGATTATTTTCCGAGTTTCCAAAGACACTAAACTAATACGGTCCTTGTGTGTCTGTTTTTGTTATGTATTAAGTATTCCTCAAAAGTAATGTAATTTCCATGTACATCAATCTTTGGGTCTCTACAGTTGGTATTAGAGGAAAGGTTTAGTCAACCTTTGGAAACTAGGATGCGAGAAGTTTAGTGAGATCCCTAGAGATATTTCTAAGGTATGTATAGGGATGTCCCTAAAGTTGAGTATAAGTATATGTTATAGTAATAGAATTATGGTAGCGATATTATAATTAAACCTAAGATGTTATATATTGAAGGTAATCCCCCTTGATTATTATTTTGGCCTCTCACAATATTCTTTTTGGGTTTTTGAAAATGACTGTGAATGGGAAGATTCACGATAATGGAGGATATGATGGAAAATGGAATGATATTATTCATGAGAAACCAAATGAAATTGGATCTAGAGGTCCACATATCGTTATTATTCGTAACCAAAAATCTCATAATATGATCAATAATCTCAACTTTGGTAAGTTTCCTGACTCATCTAGTAAGAGAAAGATGGAGTTTCTTGATGATCATAGAGGAAGGAAAGTTCAATTTCTATCATATAAATCATGTGGGAAGAGGCATCAAGGAGAATATTTCAAAGGAACTGGAAGATGCTTTAGGTGCGGAAAAGAAGGAAACAAATCCAGTAAGTGCAATGGAAAAGGTTCAGTTAACACCATAGATAAGGATAATGGTATTGCTACGACATCAAAAATGATTAGATGTTTTAAATGTGGATTGTATGGGCATTATACAAACCAATTCCCTAAGGGAAAATCTCATGAAGAGAATTAGCATGGTCATATGGGTAGTATTTATGTGGATAATGATGAGGATACTACAAATGATATATGAGATGAAAGAAGTGTTGAAGCTTGGTCAATGGTTTAAGAAGGTAGTGGAATGATTGTATGTTTATCAAGAGTTATGTTGTATAGTTTATTTAATGTTACTATGGAATAAAGAATCATCTAAGGATTTTTACACTATTGTTTTTTCTAAAGTATTTGATAGTATATGTTGTATGGTACTAGTAAACATGAAAGGTTATTCAGATATTTTTGGAAAGAAGATGATATGCACATAATTACTGGATAAGGAGGAAATAATATGTTCGATATTATTCAGGAGCTCATGATTGTTATAAGGACTAAATGATATCATGGTTTGAGTATAAAATTTTTTGGGATTTTGGTAAGTTAACTTTTTACAGCACTCATGTTTTCACTAAGGTTCAATGGGTATTAATTTTTCAAGAGAATACATGATTAAGGCCTTCGAATGTTTGGAATGTGACCAACAGGACATATCTTATGATATATGGGGATCAATGATGGTATTAATATGCTTGTTATATAAACTCTCTGGTAATAATTTTCACTATAATATGAGATTGGACAACAATATTTTGGATAAGCCTAAAGATTGGAATGGATTATGTTGGGCATAAGTTAGTATTGTTTAAGGCTAGAACTTTTTTGATATTATTGATGGAAAGTTATAATAATGTATTTTTAGAAAAAAAGGACAACCTGTAGGACAGGAAACAACCCGTCATGTCGGAAAAGGCTGTAGGAATCGAATCCACAACCGAAGTGCGACATGCCTTTATTTCCAACCACTGGCCTACAAGAAGTCCCTGGTTAGAAGAAAATAGATTTATTTTATTATGCAGGATGATAGATGAATTATAAGTCCATTTTGGAACAATATCTGATTAATCTCACCATAGATGGACTTATGTATATAACTTTTGCTAACTTATGTTTGAGATAGATGGAATGACCTATCATTATATCGCATGATCTTCTAAAACTTCGCGAAATACAAATTCAACTTTATTTCTTAAAGATATGAAGTGTAAATTGTTCAAGGCACAAACAACGGTGATATTTTACCAAAATAAAGTATTTCTTCAAAATAAAATTCTTCAACATTAGGGAAATGATCTTGAAAACCAAAAATGTTGTCCTATTGCCCTTATATCCAATCAATCAGATGGTACCCTAGATCATTAATAATTTATGGCTTTGTGATTTTTGGCTTTTTCATAGCCATGTTCTCTACCACTCTCCATCAGAACATGACGATTATATTTGTCTTCCATATCCATATTTTCACCTATGTTCTCCTACGTGGAAACCCAGTGATTAGTTAATTTGGGTAACCGTTACTTTTCATACTTTAGTTTTTAAAGATAAGTTTTGGTATATTTTTTATGATGTGGGTTTTATTAAAGAAACTTTCGAATAGTAATCCATTTATAATCCCGACGAATTTCGAGGGCGAAATTCATTTTAAGGGGGGTAGAATGTAACACCCTGAGATTTTATGAAAAATATTATTTTTAATTTCCTTGATGTCTTGTGTTGTATGCTACACCAAAATGATCTTTCACTACACACATACCTGACTTGGCTTGCATTACATGCAATCGCGACCTTCCACGATAGCGTGTGTTGTACCCAATACCGAGTTCCACTAAACAACGATATGTTATATAAACTAGCCGTTATGAATAGTAATACTCACTTTTTAAAATTTTATCTTTCAAAATGGACTTCATTTTTGGATTCGGAATATCGAAATTAGCCTCGAGTAAATTTTTGGTATTTTTATGAAAACTTTCAATTTTTGATGACTAGTGAAAACACTGGGTTACTATTTAAAAACTGACTTTTTATTTTAATAATTATTTATTTTATTTAAATTTATTTTTGGTCAAAATTGATAAATAATACCTATACAAGTTCAATGTAATTCATTAGAGTCATTTTATAATAATTTTTGATATATAAAATTTTTATTGAACTTTTCACTATCTTTTACCCACCTCCTAGGAGAATTTGGAAATTCACATAAAACTTAATTTTACGGATTCTGTGAGTGGAATTTTGAAAATCCAAGAGACGCGTTTAATATCAAGGAATAAAATGTGGTTCAATGAGATGAAAATAATTTTTGGTGAATAGTAACTTTTTACTTTTATATACCACGGTTAAAAGTAAATACGGTAATTAAGGGTAAAAATGATATTATTATTACCCTAACACATGTCATAATTCTATTGGATAAGTGTAATTCGACCAAAAACAACCTCAGGAATAAAATATGATCATTTCGGTCCACTTGGATTAGATTAGGACATTTATTATTAATTTATTTAAAGAAGGGTTAAAATAGTTAAAATCAAAGTTTAATAACAAAATCATTTTTAATATAGGGTTATACATAAGATAAATTCAACTATAATAATTCATTAGAAAGAGAAATTTATTTCCTATATAATGGTATTTTATTTATAATTTTTATACATTAAATAATTTAATTTATTTATGACATAATGATGATGTTGTAATTATCTTATTAATGAAATATTAACATAATTGATGTTATAAATACCAAAATAAATGTAATTTGAGACTTTTTATGAATTAAACTAAATTTATAGGTTAATATGACATGTTAGTATTGATTTAATTAACTTTTTTTGAACTAATCATGCTGTCATGATTTTTACAAAAATCAATTACCAAATAGTGTCTAAATTGACATAAAATAGTTTTTAAAACAAATATTATATTATTAATTGTTATTATATTCCTAAAAATATAAGGATCGGCCAAGATACTTATATCATGATAGGTGTATCATTAATGGACCACATGGGGGTCTCTTGGATGTATATGGAATGTTTATTAAGCATATAATATAGAAATACAAAGTGACATGGTAAATGTCAATCTAATTAACTAAGAGTTAAAACTAAAAGATAAGGTTAATATAATGACCCAAACCTATCTAAAATCTATTGGTTGGGAGGATTTAGACTCATCCCAACCTTATATTATAAATAAATCAATTTGGAGATATTAAAAATTGAATATGACTTTATTATAAAATAATATTTTAAGTTTTTCCAAAGGTGCCCCTCTCCTCCCTTATAAAAAGGGAACCCCTTCCATCTTCTCTTCACACCCTTTTTAGCCTTGAATCTCGGCCAACCCCTACCCATTTCGCTTCTCCACTTACCTAGAAAAATTCTGGAGGTTCTGGTATTCTCAAAAGACCAACTCTACTTCCTTAAGATAAGGCTTAAAGGAGGCGCGTCGGAGAAGAGGTAATCTCTTCTTCTAATTCTCTCAAGTTTCTGTCTTCTTATACTTATTCTTATTTATTTGTTTCATCATAAAGTAATAACATAAGAATCAATAATATACGGATATGTTATTATAAATATTAAACAACCCTATTTCACCTTCTATCCATCCTACGGAAAATGAAATCACCGCGTGTGCGTACGTACGGAATACCGTCTCCACGCTGTGGTGTAATCTGTTTTCAACCACCACCTTACTTGGAAGAGTATAATGGTGTAAATAAATAACTATATATGATTATTGTAATGTGATATTTATTCTAAAATATTATACATACACTTCAATACAATTCCATGATCATGGGAATGGTATCATCGCTCGTGCGTACGTACGGACTACCGTCTCCACGACGCGATGAGATTCATTCTCCATGTTAACCACTCATGAATGATTATAAAGTATATATAACAAGTAATCATGAAATATATGGAATAATAATGATACTGTATTTTTGTATATATATATGTATGTCATCTACTTAATTCCATTCAATTCAATAAGGAAATGAAAACAACATTCATGCGTACGTACGACCTACCGTCTCCATGAACGATGTATTTCATTCCATTTATCGATATATCATATATATATGTATATACTGAATATATATTATGTATAAATCATGTTTTACATTCTGTAATTAAGTAAATCAGGATATAAGTAATAATATCAAGAACGAAAAGTCCAAACATGTACGATAAATAAAACTATTTTACCCAAAACGCTACTTTAACATGGAATTTACAAAAGAACGGGTAATATAAAGTCATAAGTGAACCATTTATGACATCATAACAATGAATATGATTCTGTAATAAGTCAATTACATTATTTAAATCACTATACAGGAGGTTTGGATACGTAAAAAGCATATCTAACCTAAGGTAAGGGATAACTTTTCCAATATCATTTTTATCCGAGATTGATTATTCGTAAGTATTTACTGGGTTTATATTTATCATCCATGTCCATGTTTTCTAAAAATAGTTTCTTGTATGTTTAATGTACTTTTTACCCATTTATGTCTTTTACTACATGGTATGTAAGGAATTTTTTTTGTTTACCATACGAGGTACTTTTTGACTTTTCTGGAAAAAGTACGAGGAAAATGTTTTTTAACTTATACAACATGAAGGGATTTTTACGGTTTTATAAAGACTTATTTTCATGAAGTTTCCTCCAAAAGGTTTCATGACTATTTTAAACAAAATCTTTTTCTTTTAAAATTGCATGACGTATTATGAAAATAAATTGATTTTGAAGAAGAAAGGATATTTTCCTCAAGAATTCATTTAAAGTGTTTTATCAAAACCATTTTCCATCTAAGATGACATTATTTAATATGTGTATGTTTCAAGTATAATGTCTCTATGATTTACATGTTTTCACTTTTCTTATGATGAAATGATATCCATTTTTTTGTATGGATTATGTTATTATGGGATGATGTTTATGAAACCCATTTTATTCGTTGGGTTATGATGAATGATTTATGTTTATGTTGTGGAACACTTAAGAATGATTTCATTATGAGATGGGTGGGACCTATATCTACCTACAATGCATTGGGTAAAGATTTATATCTCATGAGATAGACATGGCTGGAATGGTAAGTTAATCTGGTTCAGTGTTACAGGACTGGAACGAAGAGTGAACTCGATTCAGAATGGGACTTTTTCAACTAAGATGGTCTTGGAAGCAATGCCTTGGATACTATGGAAATCTTAACATGTGATTAATGAATGCCACAATTACATGTTTTATTCTTATACTAGTTTATCACGATTAATGTTCCTTTATGATCTATGACTTATGTACTTCCATGATTTATGTCTTTGCTCAAGTTTTTGATGTTCAGATTTTATGTTCATTCAAATGTTAGTGGATTGTTTTATGTTCTCTATGCTTACCCTTACTGAGCATTTGAGCTCACCCTTTATATGTTTTCATTTCCCCATGATTTAAAGAAAGTTTTTAGGTAAGAAAACAAAAGGGGAAGATCTTTATGGGATATTTTGAAGATCTTTCACCATGATTAGAAGATTATTTTCCGAGTTTCCAAAGACACTAAACTATTACAGTCCTTGTGTGTCTGTTTTTGTTATGTATTAAGTATTCCGAAAAAGTAATGTAATGTCCATGTACATCAAGATTTGGGTCTATATAGAAAACATTGGTTTCCCAATTTTTAATTTCTTGTACAAGCTCATTGGTTAGATGAATTTTATTACGCCTTGAGTGATACTTTGGTTCCTTATTTAGAATTCCTTGGATAGGCTCATAGGTTGAATTAATTATGTATTCCTTGAAAAATACTTGGATTCCTTATGTGGAATTCCTTATATGGTCTCATAGTTTACATTAATTATACTAAGCCACAAGAGATACCTGGGTTTCTTATAAGGAACACTTTTTATGAGTTTATTGGTTAATAAATTTTATTAGACCACCGAGTGATACCTGGGTTCCTTATACAGAACTTTTTGGATGGGCACATTGGTTAAATGATTTACATTGTGCCTTATGATATACATGGATTCACAACTAGGAGTTCCATGCATAGGCTCATAGGACAACTAGGATTTATTACATGCTTGATCACCATTATACATGGATGTCATGGTTTACCATGGGTAATATAAGACTATTATAAATCTATTAAATTTACTATGTGAGCTAGTTGAGATGTTTTATTTGATGGATTAATTAAGCGACTCTTATCCTACTATTGTGTGGACACATTAGTCGTACGTCTTGGAAACTAGTTGGTGATATATATATATATATATATTAGTTTATATTCTATTATGTATATAGTGAATATATATAAAGTTTCATATAAAAATATGAACCTATATGTATGTTGAGACATATTCATAGGTATTCTGGTTTAGGCTAAAGTATGTATGGTCAACTAGGTTTCCTTTGAGTAACTTGAGGCTAACTTATTTACATTTACTTAATTATTTTCTTATCGGTATACTATAACACTACTGTATTTTATATTAACATACTATATTGTATTATACACTATTAGAAGTGGCCTAATGAGTATATTTCTCACCATTTTCAGGTCACCACTTAGTACCCAAATAGACCTCATGGTTGTAGGATCAGGTTTTGGATTTAGGTTTCTTGTTATTATTCTTTTCATGTTGTTTTATTGTTTATAGGAGATTAAGAGTACATGAATGATCTAGAGATCAGGATTATCATAGAGATAAACTTTTGGATTTTATAATTTCCATTGTTTATTAGTTAGGTATTACCTGTTCTTTGTCTTCTAATTTTATATTGTAGTATCACATTGACATGCATGGTTATATTATTTGGAATTTCCAAGTCATATAATTTATTCAGACTAAATTTATTTTATAATTATTCTAATTAATATTCATTTAATATGTTCCACTATGATACTTTGATCATGAGGGTGTAAGCTCCCCACCATACCATCATTGGAACTTTACTGCAAGTTGATAGTCTCTGGTGTACCGGGAGGAACACATTAAGGCAACTGGTGATTGGTATTCCTACTAGTTATAAAGTGATCCAGACCAAGACAGTACAAATACATTAGTGGATAATGTTTATCAACCTATTTTACTTGGTTTTTGGTGAACATGTCACCCAAACTATTGTATAGACAATAGTAGATGGGGATAACTGAAGGTTGGGAAATCAATACAATACAATTTTCTATATAATGATTACATAATTTAGAAGAATATTATTACAGGGAAGAAGGAAAGAATGAATGATTCCCCCATTACTAATGAATGTGGTTATGGGTTCCTAGCTAAAAGGGAAGGAAATACTGGTCTGATTTCCATTAGTTCAGATGCAAGAATGCCCAAACAACCAAACATGTTTCCATTGGAAAATCCTATACCCTCCAATGAATCACCAGAATCTGGTTTTTACATATATAAAATATAAGAAAAAATCCCTAATTTCTTTTCCATGATAGAATACATTAATAACATAATGTTTGATAAACTCAATATTGAGGGACTAGAGAGGTATATAGTGAAATAAGTGGTTCAATAGCACTAAATGTAAAATTAACACATTTAAGAAAGGTGATGTAGAGCCTATCAAATCCTATCCACATGATGAATTAGAGGCTTTACTGATTTCGAATGAGAAGGCTCCAAATAAGGGTTTTTATTTAAACAGACCTCACCTAGAGATGTTTCAAAAAATAAAACTTGTCTGGTGATGATAATGAAGAACCACACCATTCCTTCCATGAGGGAATGTCTTCTGTTGCACATGAGGACACTGGAGAAACTATAGAAATGAAAAGTTGGCGGATGATGAAAATACCTTAAGAAATCCTCCTATATAAAGGATAGGTCATAAACCAAAAAATAGGTTGGATCTTGGGGTAGGATAAACCGACATAGAAAATGATGAATGCTTTCTGATGGAATCTAGTTTGTCTTGACATTGAGTGATTGAAAAGTTTCTTATTTCTAGATCTAATATGTTGGTTTGTTGTCATTTTTGTAACAAATTTTATCCTATAATTCATTTTACTTTGTGTAAGAATGTGTGTTTTTTAATAAATTTCTTTTTTAATATGAGTTTGGGATATAAAATCCATTGTTTGAGCCATCTTACAATAATGAAAATGGGTTTCAGCTCTATTAGAATCGATGCTGTGTGATTTTAATTCAATGGGGGTTCAACCTTATATAATTGTAGTTCCCTCATTTAATTAGAGGGGGGGGGGGTGTTTTCAACAGAGTGGTAACCAATGTGTGGTGTGGATGAGGTTAGTGTTCTAGATTCAATTGATTCAAATTCAAACAGGTTCCTGTACCCCACTCATCGATAGGGATTATGATATTTATAAGAGGCATAGTTGGGTAATGTTTGGAAAGGGCTCTGTAGGTCACTAAGTGGCGGACAAGGGTAAAATTCCCCACTCTTCATTAGGACTAGTGATATTTTATGGAAACAAGAGGTGTGGATGAGAAGTGATGTGATACGGCTGTGTGAGTCACTGGGTTGTAAACATGATCAATGAAGGTATGATGTAGGGGGTGTGTGATGATTGGAGATGAAACTGTTAGTGCAGGTTGAGGGTGTAAGGTTCTTGTAGGTGGTTGTTGGGCCTTCTATCCATGGGACTCATTCCACTTTTAAGGCCATCTAGGATTTGAAGTCACCTATCTCATTATTTATAAGGGCCTTTGGGCCATGGTATTAGGCTTAAAAAAATCCCATTGGGCCTTTGAGCCACAAAAATTTAATGAAATAGGTCTAGTGGGTGTTCTCCAATCCTTGTGGAGGGATGAGGCTTGACTCATTCAAGGTATATTGGTGTGTGTTTTTTGGTTGATTATAATCCCCTCACTTATAATTAAATAATATAATTTATAATATTATTAATTATCAATTATATTAATTATATTATTGATTATATTAATAATTCTTAATTATTTATACTAGCTATAGGGGGTATAATGGTTAGAACCTAGGTTTTTGGAAAATGTCAAAATCTCGACCCTGTTTGAATTTTTATCTTGTTTCTGAGAAAACTGGGAAATTATGGGATGTTCTGGAAATTTTCATATTACACACTATGTACTCCTATGTAAATTCTATATATGGTTTAGGCATGCACTATCCTTGTTCTGACCAAGTACATGCTGTGTGGTGACAGTGTAAGAATTTCTTACTATACAACATGTAGTATAACTTGACACGCCGCGTATCTTACTTCCACATACTGGCTGAATCTTAGTTGTGTTTTGAACCGTGTGGCATGTCCAAACTCTATGCCTACCTCCAATTAAGTTTGAATACGAACAAAGCTACTACAAAACGTGTAGTCCCTCATACATTCCATGTACATTTATTTTCATTCATTTATATGGGAGGGTGTCATGTCTAATTTCAGAAAATGTATTATTTTCCCCCAATTTCAGAATAGATTTGTTCAAAAATACAAAATAACATACCTTACCCAGAATCATAATCTAACATCCATTCTTCAATCCGTTGGTGTCTGTAAGATCACATCTGGAAGGCTAAAATCATGCACCATATTTCGTTCAAGTTTCATTACCTCACACACCACATTTTCCATCAGAGTAGAATTGCCAGGATTTGAAGGAAACATGGATCTTTGAATATTGGCTTTTAATTGGAGCTCGATATCAGATGTTCCTGTATCTACTAGTCTTAGGTAGGAGGTTCATACCTTCTTTCGAGTTTTCGTGTTCATTTTGGGGTTTCAAATTTTTGGCGCAACATTGGGTATTGAGTGAGACCCTTTTTTAATTATATTGAAATGGATGTATGCATTTTGGGATGCTGTTGGGTATTCCCTTATCCTATTATGTTTGAGAGGAGTTGGGTTATAGGTTGCTGCGCCATTGGGTAATTTTGGCTGGGGCTGCCAAAATGGTTATAATTGAATTGTTGTGAATTAAACTGGTGAGTTTGAATTGTTAAGAACGATTAAGGGAGAACATGTCCAGTGAAATTAAAATTATTACTTAGTTATGACTGTTTGAAGTATTTCATTTGATTATATATTTGTGATGTGTGATATTGCATATGCATAATCCTTTGGGTTGTGTTGGGCATAACCTGGGTATGGTTGAGTGATGCTGATCACAGGTTGGGCTTAGCCAGGATTATATTGGGTGGTACTAACCACAGGATTGGGAGTCATGGATGTCGCCTTGAGGTAGTGTGATTGTTAGGTTGGGCATGGCCCAAGTTACTGGTATGGTGAGGCCATTAGACTTAATCATCTTGGTCGCATGGACAAGAGGTGTCAGATATGTTGTGGCATGAGAACTTATTTTGGTGATTACCACCCACCCAAAACTTTGAGTAGTGTCCACATAGGTAGACTTCTTGATGAGGTGATTTTGACCACTCACTAGGTAGAGGCCCTAAATAGATGCGGTTAGGTACAATTGGTTTGGGGGTGCTTGACATAGGAATCCACGTGGAAGGTGAGGATCCTTCAGGGGTTAACGTTGAGGCTATCGAGTCGGGGATAGAGACTCGCCATGATTTGAGGGCAGTCATTATTGTTCCTCTGGTTATTGATTTGAGGGTTGACATATCTGTTCCTATGGTTATTCATTTGAGGTAAGGCATCGCTATCCCTCCAATTTCTATTTGAGGATAAGAATCAGTGCTTCTCTTATTTTTGTGCCATGGGAAGGCGTGGGCTTTCAAACAGGGTTACTATGGTTTGGGCATTCCATTGGGATGTCAGTACTTGAGACATGAGGTGTCAAGAGGCATATGGTGATGGGTTACATGATAGAGATTCTGGCATTGGATGATGTAGGTGACACTCCATAGTGTTTGTTGAGCACCGGTGGAGTTTATATTTATTTATGCGTCGTACTATTTACTATTTTCCTTATATATTCATGACTACTTAAACACATATACTAGGTACACACCATTGGTTGGTATCCTATTGATATTCTTCTCACACCCTACATGGGCCCTCTAGGATGTGTGAAGACTTTATGGATTTACATGTAGGAAAGAGACCAACTTACATAGCTGGATTGTATTAGATATTGCATAAAGATCTTATTGACCTTGAGGTCATTACTTGCTAAAGTTTAATTGTTTAGTTTCCATTTTTCTATATAGGCATGATTAATTCAATATGTAGGAACTATTGGTTATCCATTGTCACCATTTATATATATATTGACATGTATGACCTGTTATGGATGCATGCTTGTTGTTTAGTAGTTATTGGAATTGGTTGCTGGCATGCTATCTGTTTACTTTCCACTACTATTGTTTCTATTTTTCTTATGTTGTTTATCTGTTATTGATTGTGCTTCCGCTCTGTAGGTCAGGTTTGAGTCTACTGAGTCATTTATTTCTACTGCATGTTATTTATTATTACTTGTACTAGCAGAATTATTTTTCACTTAGAGGGTATAACCTCCACACTATATCTGGTTACACCCTCACTGATAGTCAGTAGACTTTGTCACTCATAGAGATGCGCCTATGGTTTGTAACACCCAAACCGTGTAACAATGTTTACGTCTGGGATGCTACAAAGTGGAATTAAAGGAGTTCTTGACAGGGATTTTGTAGAAGTTTTTTTCTGAATACTAATGATATTGAGACTTCTCTTTTTATTTCTACTGGTTTACTATTTTAGATATGGTAGACTGGAGATATGTTGTTGTCTGAACTGGGTTTCTAGCTCGTGCTTGGGTACCTACAACCCTAGGTATGAGGGATGGACCAAGTTTACTTGGGTGGGAATTGCTGTTTTTCTTTTTCTCAGATTACATTTTATATTATTTCGACCTCGGTGGTTCACTTGGTGTGTGATGTTATTGATTTTATTTTGATATGAAAATTTTTAGGGTATTTCAATTTCATATCTGAATGTATGTTTTTTGAAGTGATAATACCATGTGAATAATATCAATTTTCATGCTATAGATGCTTTTTAAATGTGAAAGGTGAAAATATTGATAGAATTGATTGTTTATTTAAATTTAATATTCCATGGTTTATATATATTTGTAGAATTTCATGTGGCAGGGTGTTTGGGTCTGGCTCTGGTACGAGCATGCAAGTTCTATGGTTGAGGTGATTCTGATCATCCAGATTGGGTGACTCAGTCCTCGGTTTGAGGAAAAGTTGGTTGTCAGGATTGGCATGGCCTGAGGTACTTTTGATATTTGGATCTGTTAAGGGAGGGTAAGGAGGCCATGAGGCTGGTATGTCATGGGCTTGGGTTGTGATAAGGGAGAGTAAGGGTCATTGTTATATGCTTGAAATTTTCTACTTTTTTAATCTGCATTGAATATATTGTATATATATATATATATGGGCTGTCTAACCATTTATTGAATTCAATGAGTTCTTTCTGGATGACTAAGATGGAGCGTCAGGTGGGAGATGATACAGTGCCACATGAGTAGGATCATGTTCCGGATCCGGTGCAGGTAGATCATGAGCTGAAGATACATGATTAGGGATAGGATCTGGTTTATGATCTAGTACAGGTAGGAAAAAAGTTTGTTTTGGCATCATTTGGTTTGTGGCTCGATGAGAAGATCCGAACTAACCTGGTATGTGTCTTGAAGGGGATCAATAGAGGTGAAAAGGGTACATATCCATCTATAGAATATCTGATATGGGACTTCCAGTCGTAGAACCCTCCACTTTTTCAGGGTGAGAGTGGTCCACAGGAGACAGAGAACGGGATAGAGATCTTGCAAATGATCTTTGAGAAGCTCGAGATGTCTCCCAGACAGAGGGTCAAGTTAGTGACGTACATGATGAGAGGACCGGAAAAGAGTTCATGGGATGTACAGGTTCATGCTCGTAGACATGAAGGAGTAACTTGGAAGGACTTAGAGGTCAGGTTCTTCGATCACTTTTACCCAGATACATTGAGGGAAACGAGCGATTTAGAGTTATTGAGCCTTCAGGAAGGAGACATGTCTGTCATGGAAAATTAAATGACTTTCACTGAGCTATCTCACTTTTCACCTAGTATGGAATGCGATGAATTGACAAGGGTGGGGAAATTCAATGATGGATTATGACACACCATTCAGATCCAGGTAAATATCTTCAAGCTAAGTTCATTCTTAGAGGCGGTGAATCAGGTCCTCATAACAGATGGAAACGAGAAAGAGAGGTATCAATTTGGAAAGAAAATGTCTTTAAGTGATGGTTCAGATAGAAGGAAGTGGGGAAGAGATGCATTATAGTAGGTTAGTTAGGATAAGAACTCACCTAGACCACCTCATAGTAGTTCATCAATGGTTTGCTTTCAGTGTGGACAACCAGGGTATGTCCGGACTCAGTGCGATATGCCTCTAAAGGAGTGATGGGCATGTGGACTGGTTGAGAATCTTGACAGGTTCTACAGGAAGACTTCTTAGAAAACTGGTAGGTAGGGACCAGGACATATAGTGGTATCTGGGGTCAGATCAAGGTTTGTACCTAGTTACGGTAACCGAGGTTCAGCTGCATGCGGAGGACGTGGAAGAGATAGAGGGACCTGAATGAGGGGTTAGTGGCCGGTGATTGGAGTAGCATCATAGGGATTTCAGGCATCCATAAGTCGTATTTTTGGTCAGGTGAAAGACGTGGATATCCCAGAGGTTGAGCAGGATGGTGAGCCGATGATAGTCAGAGGTACGTCTCAGGTGTGGCCATGATTTTCATGTTTTCTTTTGGCATGGACTGTTAAGGCATGTCCGACTTGAGTGAATGATGTGCACATGATTTAGTTAGACTGACTAGACATTATCCAGTGGATTTTAAACCATTTCGAGTGTGTGATATATTTATATATACGTGAGATGCGTAGCATCAGGATCATCAATTATTTAAGTTACTTGATGTGTCGTAGGCATCTGGGTATTGAAGATGCAAGTTACTTGAGGTGCATGGCACCAGGTTTAGCTTTACCATCCATGGGATGTAGGACCTCATGGAGGTGGATAGCAATGCAGTGCAGGAGACAATTGGGTGTAGGAAACAACATGGGAGAACTGATGAGGTGTAGGGGTGATGATGCGTGATGGGAGGACCATGGGTCCAAGAAATAGGTCGTTGGACTTTTGCTTAATTTGAGTTTTGGGCTGGTTGATACCCATTTAGTAAATTAATAGGGTGGGGAGACCCTTGGAGATTAGTATGTTTATTACATATCTGGGTTTTTTTTGATAGATTAGGGGAAAACTATGTTAAGGCGGGGAGTTTGTAGGAATTCGAGTTTTTGGAACGGGTCAAAATGCCAACCCGGTTTGAATTTTTGACTTGTTTATGAGAAAACTAGGAAAATCTGGGAAGTTTTGGAAACTTCTAGATTACAATCCATGTACTCTTAAGTACATTACATTTGTGGGTTAGGCATTTACTATCCGTGTTCTGACCAAGTACATGTCATGTGGTGACCGTGTAAGAATTTCTTACTACATGGCGTGTAGTGTTACTTGACACACCGTGTATCTTTCTTTCATATACTAGCTGAATCTTAGCCGTGTGTTGACCCTTATAGAGCTTCCAAGACATGTGGATACCTCTTCTTAAGTCAGAGTACATACAAAGCTACTACACGACATGTAGATTTTCATTCACACTGTGTACTTTTATTTTTATTCGTTTATATGGGAGGGTGTCACATCTAATTTTATAAAATCCCTTCTTCTTCCCCAATTTTGGAAAAACTCCAATCCAAAATTTTAAAGAACATACCTTACCCTAGAATCATAATATGACATCCAGTATTCAATCCGTCAGTGGCTGCAGGATCGCATGGGGAAGGCTAAAACAACACACCCTCTTTCATTCTAGTTTCTTTTCCTCACACACCTTAGTTTCCATCTGAGCATAATTTACTAGATTTTATGGAAATGTGGATCTATGAAGATTTGATTTGAATTGGAGCTTGATATCAGATGTTACTGCATCTATGAGTATTAAGTAGGTGGTGAGTACCTTCTTTCATGTTTCTGTGTTCATTTGGGGGTTATAAATTTTTAGCACGATGTCCGGTATTGAAAGAGAACCTTTTTTAATTATATTGAAATGATCATATGCATTGTGTGGTTCCATTTGTTATTCCATTATCCTGTTATCCTTGAGAAAGGCTGGGTTAGAGGCTGCTGCTCATTTGGGGAATTTTGGTCTAGGGTTCCAAAATGGTTATAATTTAATTTCTCTGAATTAAACTGTTGAGTTTGAATTGTTAAGCATGATTAAGGTAGAACATGACTAGTGAAATTCTACTATTTAGTTTTTCCCCTATTTTAATTATTTATTTTGATTATATATACATGATGTGTGATATTGGATATGTTGGAACATTCAGGTTGTGTTGGGTATAGACTGGGAATGGTTGAGTGATGCTGATCACAGGTTGGGCTTTTCCCAGATCACATTGGGTAGTACCGACCACGAGATTGGGAATCATTGACGTCGACTTGAGGGAGTGTGACTGTCAGGTTGGGAATTACCCAAGTTACTTGGATGGAGAGGCCATCAGACTTAAGAGGCATGGTCACAGGGACATGAGGTGTCAAAGATGTTGTGTCTTAGGAACTTATTTTTGTGACTACCTCTCACCTAAAACTTTGAGTAGTGTGCACACAGGTAGACTCCGTGAGGAGGTGGTTTTGACCACTTGTTGGGTAGAGGACCCTGATAGATGTAGTTAGGTACAATTGTTTTTGGAGTGCTTTCTATAGGAAGCGATGTGGTCGGTGAGAAGCCATCACGAGATAATGTTGAGGCTATCGGGTTGGGGGTAGAGACTCACCTTGATTTGAGGGAAGACATCATTTTCCCTACAATTATTGACTTGATTAAAGAAATCATTATTCCTTTGGTTATTGATTTGAGGAAAGACATCGTTGTCCCTCCAGTTTCAATTTGAGGACAGGCATTGCTGCTCCACCAGTTGTTGTGCCATGGGCAGGCGTGGGCTTTCAAGAAGGGTTACTATGGTTTTGGCATGCCTTCGGAATGTCAGTACTAGAGACACATGGTGTAAGGAGGAACATGGTTCCAGGTTTCATGACAGAGATCCTGGAATTGGCCAAAGCAGGTGACACTCCATGGTGGCTACTGAGCACCAGTGGAGTTTATGTTAATTTATGTATCGTACTATTTATTTTTTTCCTTATATATGAATTCCTTATTAAACACTTATACTAGGTTCACACTATTCGATGGTATCTTACTGAGATTCATCTCACACCATTTAAGGGCCCTTCGAGAAATGTGTAGACTTTATAGATTTACATGCAAAAAAGAGACAAACTTTAGGAGTTGGATGGTATTAGTTGCTACATAGAGAGGGTATAGACCTTGAGGTCATTCCTAGTTGAAGTTTACTTGTTTAGTTACCATTTTTCTATATCGGAATGCTTACTTCAATATATAGAAACTGTTGGTCATCCATTAGCGCCATTTATATATATATATATATTGACATGTATGAACTATTATGGATGCATGATTGTTGTTTAGTAGTTTTTCAATTGGTTGCTGACATGCTTTCAGTTTACTTTCTTCTACTGTTTTTTCTATTTTTCTTCCATTGTTTATCTGCTATTGATTGTGCTTCCACTCTATGAGTCTGGTTAGAGTCTGCAGAGTCTTTTATTTCTATTGTATGTTTTATATTATTACTCAGACCTGTACCATTATTTTCCTCCAATAGAGTATAGCCTTCCCACTAAACATGTTTACACCTTCGCTGCTAGTCGGCAGCCTTTGGCATTCAGGGAGGTGCGCCTAAGGTTAATAACACCCGACCTGTTTAGCAATTCTCGGCTAACTGTTCGGGTCTGAGATGTTACAACAATACAACCAAAGATCTCACACCCAAACACACACATTAGGTGGAATAATAACCCCCCTAAGTGAATTCATCCATTATTTATATTATTATGTATATTCTTTTTGAAATCCTTTAAATTCCCTTTGTAAATGGACCTTAACCCGATTTTCCATGCCACCATTTCTATAGAATCACAAATATTGAATGGTTCCCTTTATCATTGATAAAATCAATAGTTGATATAGTGGTTGTTTTATTAGTTTTAGTTAAAAACATTGCTAAAGGGTATCTTTATTAGTGATAAAGAAGAAATGACAAAATTACTACATTTATTAATAAATTTTTAGCATTAATAAAGGTTATATATATTAGTGATTTTATCTAGCACTAATAATAGTAACATTTATTAGCGCATGTTTTAGCACTGATAAAAGTTGATCTTCATGAAAGAATATTATCTAAATCATATTTAATTTCAATATATATATATATATATATATATGTAATTTCATTAAATGTGATTTATATAATAATAAATATGTATTTATATTTAATATGTCATATATTTAGTGAAAATGGTTTATAAGTCATTTCAAAAGTAAAGTTAATGAAAAATATTTATTAATTAATATTAATAAATATTTAATAACATTTTTTTATGTCAATGTCATTTGGTTTTTCTATTTTAAATATCTATCAAACAATAAATGTTTAATTAGTGATTAAAAATATTCACTAAATATGTATTAACACTTAATACGCCATACATTAATTACACATAAAAATATAAATGAAATTAATTCAATTTTATAAAAACAAACAAAAATTATAAATTTTTAATAATTTCATTTTAGATTTTGTATTTTTTATTATTTAATATTTAATATATTATGTTTTTAATTATTAACTTTTATTAACTTTTTATATTTTTATATATTATAAAATATTATTTTAATATATATATATATATTAATTTATTCATTTTTAGTATTATTTATTTCATTAATAATTTTTTAAATATATTTTCAATTTACTCATTTTTTATTTTTATTATTTTATTATTTTTAATATTTTATTCATTTTTAATATTTACTTATACATATTTATTGATTAAAATTTAATGTTTTTAATATGGTTGTAATTTTCATAATTAATATATGTATACTTTTCTATTTTAATAGATATTAATTTTTAATTTTTTAAATTTATATAATTAATAAAACATATTCATTTTTTTAATATTGTTTCAGTTTGTTCATTTTGAATAAAATTTCACTCATTTTTAATAAAAATTTATTAATATATTATATATTTTTAATATATAAATTTATTAATAATGATATACATATATATATATTTATCATAATATAATATTTTCTTAAATATGATTTATATAATTGAAAATATGTAATTACACTAAATAAGTCATATATTTAAAGAAAAATGGTTTATAAAATAATTACAAATTAATATTAATTAAAAATAATGACTAATTATTATCGATATACATTCAATAAAAAATTATATTAATTTCATTTATTTTTTCAATTTGAAATATATCACACTTGTGTTATATATATACACAAATTAATTTCACACACATATATATGCAATTAATGAAATTTTATATAGACACCCAAGCACACCCAAACCCACACACAATATTTATATAATTTATTCAATTTTTAGATTTATTTTAGAATTTTATTTACTATTATAATTTTTTTAATATATTATGTTTTAATTGGTAAATTTTATTCATTTTTATATTTATATTTAATATTTAATATTTATTAATTTTTAATATTTTTAAATTTTTTTCATATTCAATATTTCTATTCATTAATATTATTAATTGTTTGAATATTTTTTTAATTTTTGAATTTTTAGTTTTTATCATCAATATATTTCCAATTTTGTACATTTTTAATATTAATTTCTACATGATATTTATTAACATTTAATGTTTTTAATATTTTTTATTTTATATAATTAATATGTATTCATTTTCATTTTAATATAGATTTTATTTAATATTATATATAATTGATAAAACTGATTCATTTTTTTAAATTTTAATTTTTTTGATTTTTTAATAATTAAATTGTACTCTATTATAAAGTTCATTCATTCTATATTATTTAATATTATATATTTTCTAATAATTTTATTTATTTTTTACTTTTTTTTATAATTTTTTCATTTTTAATATTTTTTCATTTAATTATTTAGTAATTTAGTAATTTTTAATATTTATGCACACATATTTATTCTATAAAATTTAACCGTTTTAATATAGTTGTAATGTACATAATTAATATGTATTCATTTTCATTTTTATACATATTCATTTTTAATTTTTGAATAATTTATATAATTAATAAAAAGTATTCATTTTTTTAATATTTTTTAAGTCTATTCATTTTTAATTATTAAATTTCACTCGTTTTTAAAATTAATTACTTTAATATTATTCATTCATTAATAATGTTAACTTTTTTACCTTTTTATAATTTATTCATTTTTAATATATATTTATTTAATATTTTTAAAAATTTATTTTATATAGTTTTTATGAGCACTTAAAAAAAGTGATGATAAATTATGGTTTTATCAGGGTTAAAATAAAACCTAAAATAAAACCTATCTTTATTAGTGCTAACGTTTTAGCATGGAAAACTATATGTCTTTATTAGTGCTTTCTTTTTAGTGTTGATAAAGATCAGTTTTATTAAAACTTGTAATTTTAGCACTAGTAAAACCTATCTTTATCTATAATTTTTGGAAATCAATAATAAAACCCTTTATGATCTTTTAAAATAAACCCAAACTGAACCTCGTTTGCTTGTGCCATTCAAGATTTCGTGAAACTCGACCTCTATCGTTGCACGTCCTCAAGCTTCTTGAATGAATTAGCCCTCCCAAAACTAAAGGTATGTGATTATTTTTACTTCATTTTAGTCAATCCTACATTACTTTAAGATTTTTTTTCTTCCTCTACCTACAATTGATCTTTAAAACTATATTCAAATACTCATTTGTAATAATATTTTGGAACGTGTGCTGAGAAATTATTTTCCTTGATCCAAGGGGTTTTCACTTTGGATCTCAAGGGTTTCCAAATCAATTTGGTTGATTTCCTAGGTTTGATCCAACTAATTACTTTATGGTTTTTTGTTTGAACATTATTTCTAAGGGGTTTGGATACTTAAGTTTGAGTGTTTTTAATTTTTCTAGTCAAGAAGTGGATGTTTTAGGGTTTCCCTCACAAATTTCATCCTTAAAAGATTATTTTGAAATCTTAGAGTCTCTCTCTTCTATATTTTCAAACCTATGATGAAAATTACTATTAATTTCAGATGGATTTTCAAAAATATTTGAATCAAAATATAAATAATAGTGATCTTCTTGGTAACCCCTAACAACGATACCAATTTGATAGTGGGAATTTTATCACTAAGTCAGAATCAAAATGTTATTTACTTAATAATGTGATATATGTTTCCTTTGTTTTCTATCAAGGAGATTTCTAATTGAGTTATTTTTCACTTAAAATATTAATTGATTCAAAATGAATAGAATTTTATTTATTTAAATTATTTTTATGATGAAATTAAAAATTATTATTTTATTGGAAAATCAATGTGAAAATAATGTGGTTTAAAGAATGAAAAAATTGAAAGAGTGATAGATGGTTGAAAATTGAAGAATTCATATTTTGAGGAAATCAAAAACTAAATTTAGTGTAGTGAAATTAAACATATTCAATTTATGAGGTTATTATTATCAATATTGCAAAATATTTAGTACAATTATTGTTTTTTAGTACCTAATCCATAATTACGAACTAAGAACTAATATGGTTAAAATTGAAGATATTATTTACCTTAATCAAAGTAAGAATTATATTTATTTCTATAGTATTTATTAAGTAATAAACGAACACTCATAATATTTTTTCAATGGAATACTAACTATTCCCAGAACCTCAAGTGAGGGTTGATAAATTCAAATTGTTTTTAAACAATTGAAACTATTCTTATTCATGTTTGAATTCTTAGAATAGAATTCAACATGAAATAAAAGTTAATACATATTCAACTAAATGAATGGATAAGAAAACATAAATGAAATTGTTTGTAATGAAATAAAAATCCTAAAATAAATGTTCAAAAAAATTTAAACAGTCCCAAAATAAATAATATTAGAGTAGGAAAAAGTCATTTTAATATTTCACTCGAGATCTCCCAAGTTTAGGTCACCAGATGTTTATCCGGACATGAAAACACAACAACTTCTTTTCTTTTTATCATCTAACTTTTTTTTTCATTTTTTCCTTGAGTTTTTAAAGTGATCATGACTTTATGTTTAGACACAAGAACATACATCATTATATATTTACACTCAAATTTCAATACCTTTCTTACACATCAATGTATATACACATTATATACATACCTTATGTGTATTTGTTTTGGAAAAAATGAATATTTTTTAATCTAAAAAGACATATATGAATTGAAAATGAATGGATCCTAATTGATTGAAAGATGATTATGAGGATGGAATTAAATATTTTTTTCAAGTTTATAATAGAACATGCATATGAACCTTATCCAATCCTTTTTTCATGTTTAAACAATTGTTTTTCAAGATGTTTTTTTCTAGAATAGTTGGAATAAAATTTTATTTTTCACTGAATCGATCGAAGATATAAATGTTGTACTAAACACAGAGAAAATATAAATGTACATATTGATTTGGATTATATTGTGATTTGTGGATTATTAGGTATGAATTATAGTGTAAATGATAATGGAGATCATTTAGAATAAATGAAAATGGATATTGAATATGGAATTTATGATTTTAAAAATTTGTTGGAGAAGTTAAATAGCTATCCAAAGAGACCATTGTATATAGGTTGTACTAAATATAAAATATTGTTAGTTTTTATGAATCTATTTAATTTGAAAGGTGACCGCAAATGGAGTGACATTAGCTCTATAAAACCAATTGATCTTCTAAATGATATGACACTATAAGAAAATGATGTTCCATGTTAACCATATCATGCTAAAATAATTCTACATTCAATAGGTATGGTATCTAAAATATTAATTGACTATCTAAATGATTGTATATTGTTTTACAAGGACCGTGAATCACTAAAAAAATTCCCTAAGTGTGGCATGACTTGATAAAAGAAAGATGAATCAAGTCCTTTAAATTTTTTATTGGTATATCCTATCATCGCATGGTTTAGATGAGTATATAGATGTTAGGAAACTAATATAAAATTTACACGGCATGAAGTTACATTATTTAAATATGGTAAAATATGTCACCTAGAAGACTCTCCTTAGTTGAATAAAATTTATTATGAGTATCTTGAATTTGTAAATGAGTCAAGAAACCTCTATCTAATAGTATTTATAAATGGAATAAATTAGTTTTGTATAAAAATAAGTACTCATTGTATATAGCTAGTTATTTTGGTAAATTATAACATAATATTGTGGTTATTCATGAACCACTTATATATTACATTGTCTCTACTTATATCTGGACCCAAATTACCCAATAAAGCTATTAATTTATATTTGGATCCAATGATCAAAGATACAAAATTTATGTAGGATACACCTTTTACATTATATGATTATCATAAAAGTGAAGAGTTTACATTGATATCCATTTTGTATTGGATTATAGTTGGGTTTAATACTGATATAAATTTTTTAGGCTTAACATTAATGGAATTTTAGAGTGTCCTATTTGTCAAGTAGGTTCACACTCAGTTAGGTTGATACATTCCATGAAGATTGTGTTTTTAGAACATTGATATTTTTACCCTCATGAAATAATTATTGATCCTAGACAACATCATTAAATAAAAATATAGAACAAGGTACATCACCATCTATAATAACAGGGGATAAAATACTTGAGAAAGTTAAAGATATTGACACCATTTTTAGTAAACCTATTTTGAGAAACCATATGAAATCAGGTTGGAAAAAGAGATGAATTTTATTTGAATTACTGTACTATGATTTTTTATACATAGAAATTTTCTTGATGTCATGAATTTAGAAAAAAGTATATATTATAGTGTTATTATAACATTAATAAATATACCATAATAAGATGAAATTAAGGCTAGGTTCTACATGATTGAAATGGGTATAACATAAGAGTTGGATTCGATGAAGGGTGAAATATGATCTATACTTACTCTAGTAGCATAAACTCTATCCAGGAAAGAGAGATATCAGTTTTGAAACTTTAAAAATGATGTAAAGGTTCTATAGGGGTATTCATAAAATATCGAAAATATCATGTAAATTACTGATTTGAAGTTAAAATATCTAAAAAAACAGAAATATTAGGTTTTGATACAAGATTTAATGATTATAGATTTACATTTTATTCTTACCAAAAAATTATGACATACATTAACTAGGATTTGATTTTTTTTCAAAGTCATATGTTGTAAATTCATTGACCTTGTTATGTTTCCAATCATGAATGAAGAAATTTCAGTCATATTATGTGAATTAGATATGTTCTTTACACTTTAATAATTTGATATAATATTCCATCTAATTGTTCACTTGGTTAGATATTTTTAATTATGTGGTCGCATACAATGATTTTACCAATATCAAGGAATAAAACACTATCGCTGATGAAACTGAGGGTTTTTTAAGGGACCCACATGACATAGATGAAAAAAGAGTTATATAACATCTCTATGTTAACTGATGTTATTATGGAAATAATAAAAGGTATATTTTTTGGTTGGATGAGTTGGACTACTAATTTTTATCTAACATATCATATGTACTTTAGTTTATTATGATCTCAAATACCCTTCATACTTTACTAATTTTTTTTCTAAGTGTGAATACCGGTTTATTTTTTATTCTTATATGTTTGGCCATTAATTTCCTTAAGTATGCATTGTAAATTTTTTGGATTCAATCTTCTTATGTGTGGAAAATCAGCTATGTGACGGTCTTTAGCTCCATGGTGAAAATTAATAAAGAAATAAATTGCCTATATAAAGGAAATAGACACAACAATTGGTTACATAACTGAATTTCCTACATGAAAATTGCCAATGTTTGCAAGATTTCCTCTGTGATCAATAACCTACATGATAAGTGTGATATGTAAATATTCTACATGAATAAATTAGTTATGGGAATTTCCTAGGTGATTAAATAATCTATTTCTCTTCAGTCCTCTATGTCAATATTGGTGAATCACCTACATGAGGAAAATGGCTATGTCGTTTCAATCATCTATGTGATATTTGGCTACGCGAATATGTAATTCAATTTGGATATGTGAATAAAAATTAGCTACATGGATTCAGCTCTAAAAATCCGCTACGTGGATTCATTTCTGAAAATTGGCTGTGTCTTGCTACTAGTTGGTATTTATTACCATTTAGGAACTTAAGTGATTATTTAAATTCTACTGCATAATATTTAAATTCTCAATTTCTATATTAATATGAAATAGAATATAATGAGAACCGTGTACTGATACAAAAGAAAATGATGAAATATTTTACTATTCCTGAGGTATTTCAAGGAGAAGGAAATCCCACTGATCCCTATTTTTCTACAGATTATTTGTAGTGATTTTAAATAATAAGGAGTGCATGAATTTTCAAGAAGTGGTGTGGAAGCACAAAATTATTCATGAAAATTTAAGAGCACACAAGATAATTATTATTCAAAAATATCTCAACAATGGAACTATGTTTTTAGATAAAAATAATGAAAAAGATGTCTTTCTTCATTATCTATTATTATTTTCAATACTTTCTCAATTTGGAAGACTCAATTTGAGCTACTTATTCTTCAGATCATTTCTCTTAGTGATCTTTATTTTCCTGTTAGATGTATCATTTGTCTATGAGATGAAATATTTAAACTATTTATTTTAAACTATTTCATTATAAAGGTTCCCAAAAGAATAAAATTTGATGGTTTTTTCTTATAAATACTTTTGGATACTAGTTAAAATCTTTTATGTGTGTATTAAGTGTCAACTACTTAAACTTATTCATGGAATCCCTAGAAAAAGGACTGATAGTCCCAAGAAAATAGATTGGTCTTGTAAAAATCATGACACTCATGGAGAATATTAGAGCTAGAGTGGACTAGGGTACTTCTATTCCCCAAACCACTATAAATATCCATGTGTCTATGTTTCGTTTTATGATTTTATTATTGCATTATTCATCAAAAACACAATAACAATCATTCATAAACAAGAGAGTATGGTTTTTCTATTTGAATAAAAATTTAAGAGACTCAATTTACCCCCTCTTGAGTATTAATACGATCACTATCTAAAAATATTTGATATTAGAGGTAGTGATTGTTGAGTTCTCTTCTCTAAGAGTTGAAATCTAAATATCTATTTAACAATGGCCACTATGAATGAAAATAGAGAAGGCATGTCTATGGTCATAGAACCTTATTTGAATGGTGAGAATTATGGATATTGGAAGGAATATATTATTATATATTTAAAGAACAATGGTATGGAGGTTTATCTCAAATTCATGAAGCCTTATGAAATTCTAAAGCCAGAACAAAAAACATGGGATTCTAAAACCGATGAAAACTGTGATCTGAATTCAAAAGCTATGAATGATATAATATATGTATTAGGTATGTATGAGTTAAATAAAGTTTCTAAATGTAAAATATCCCATAAAATTTGGACTATAATTTTAGTTGATTATGAAGGAATAGATAATGTGGGGGCTCTCGGATAAAATACTGCTAAACTAATGATTGACCCATTCAGAATGATGGATGGTGAGAGTATCACACAGTTGAATAGAAGACCTATAAAAATTGTAAATAAGTTCTCTACTTTAGAGAAAACCATTACTAAACTGGATCAGGATCCGAATGTTCTTAGAATACTACCACCAAGATTTAATGGTATTTCAACTACTATCAGACAAGCAACATAGTTTAAAAGATTCAAAATAAAAGATCTTATCGGTACTGTAATGACATATGGGAAAGTTATGGATGCTAAAGCTATAAAATATAGGTTAGTTAAAAAGGATAATTATGATTTAAAATTATCAACATAAAAGGATGATAAGAAGTATAAATAATATCAAATAGATAAGTTATTTGATGAAAATACTTCCAACATTTTAGATTCAAAGAGTGAGATTTCTCACTTTTCAAAAAAATTGAACAAGTTATATAAACATAGAAGTGATATTAAGAAAACTTTAACCAAATATTAAAATTTTGATGGAAATTATAAATAAGTAAGGTGCTCTGAGTGTAAGAATATTGGACACATCAAGCCTAATTTTCCAGAGCATCAAGATGACAAAAAGTAATAAAATTAATACTTCAAAAAGGTTATTTACAAGAAGAAAGATAATAAATTAATGAAGTCAATATAGAGTGCTTCAAAGGATTCTAGTGATGATTCATATTCATAATTAGAAGCTGAAAATTCTAATAACAAAGGCATCATGTGTCTTAAGGTATATATTAATGAGGTACATTCTTTTCATTCATCTGAACATGAAACTGAACTAGTAAAAGGAAATTTATCATTTGAGGAAATGGATGTATATTGTTCCATGTTTGAAGCTAAATATGAATATTTAAAAAATATAAACAAAACTCTCAAAAATTCATATGAATTTACTATTATTGAAAAGGAATACTTAACTACACAAACTCTATGTTTAAAAACCAAATTACAAAATTCTGCTGCATTATGTGTTGAAAATGAAAATAAAATTGAAAAAAAAAGAATTTCAAGAATTTAAAAATGATGTTAGTGTATTTAAAAAATGTGAAAGTCATTTAAATTAAATTATTTTTAACAATAAAACTCCTAAAAATATATTTGGAATAGGAATTAAAATTGGGAAAGTACTGTTTTTCAAGAACTATTTTGTGCCTAGTTCTAATTTTATTAAAGGAAGTTGTTTTCATTATATTGATATAGGAAAATATAAAAATGATTATAGTTTTAGAAGCCCACATTTTTTTGGATTTAAAAATGTTTTTTTTCACAATTGTTTTTCAAAGTTTACTGATGAAGGTTTTGGAAAGCCCATATAGATGTATTCTTCTAAATCCATGATTTTTAATGTTGTTGGACCTAAGAAAATATGTGTACCAAAACCATTCCTTGTTAATTTTCCTTTTTAGATACAAATTTCTTAGATCACCAATGAAATATGGTATATGGAAAGTATGCTCAAGGAATATGAGTGATTATTTCTCTAATTTTCACTTCTTATCAAATAAATATGGAGGCTAAGTAACTTTTTTTGAAAATTCTAAAGGAAAATTATCGGAGTTAAAACTATTGGAAATTCGAACTCCATCCTTATCAAAAAATTTCTCTATGTGGAAGGTTTAAATCACAATATTATAAGTATCTATCAACTTTGTGATGAGGTTTATTTTATTTATTTTCCAATAATTTGTATTCTATTTTTAGAGATAAAATTATTAAATTCAAGGATCCATGAAAAAGGAATGTCCTTACTTTAGATCTTAATTCTTTGATTAATAAAATGTGAATAGTTTAAATGTTAAAATAATTGAGTGATGGATATGTCATAGAATACAGGGGCATTATAATGTGTATTCTTTGAGAAAAATATCCAAAATTTATTTAGTTTTAGATTTACATAAACTTAAATATAATCAAAAGAAGCTATGTGATGGATTCCAAATGGGAAAGAAATACAAGTCATATTTTAAATCAATTAAATTAGTTTGTACTTATCAAAACCTAGAACTTATTATTATAAATTTTTGGGACATTTAGAGTCAAAATTCTAAGAGGAAAATATATTGTTTAGGTTTTATTCAATGATTATTCTATATTTACATGAGTTTTATTTTTTAAGTGTTAAATTTGTATCATTTTCTATTTTTAAAAGTTTTTTCAAGTAGGTTCATAAAGATAAAGATGACAAAATTATTTCATTAAGAAGTAACTACGGATAAGAATTTGAAAAGCACGAGTTCAATGGAAATTGTTCAAAATAAGGTACCAAGAACACCTTTTGGTCCATAGGATGCCTCAACAGAATGATGCTATTGAAATAAGGAATAAGACATTTCAAGAAATATTTTAAGCTATGTTTTTTTGAATATAATATGCCTACACATTTTTTAAGATGAAGTTATGAATAAAATATGTTATGTCTTAAAAAGAGTTCAAAAACGATATATTTTTAAAAAATAACCTATAATATAAGGAATAATAGAAATCCAAAATATAGAAACTCTAAGGTTTTTGGATGCAAGTTTTATATTTTAAACACTAAGTATAATCGTGGTAAGTTTGATCCCAAAGTTAATGAAAAAATATATCTAGTCAATTCTACTACTTTAAAATCAAATAATGTTTTCAATAAATGATAAAATATTTTGAAAAAATAAACTCATTTAAAATTTAATTAATGATATCATTTTGTTCAAAAAGTAACTCAAATTGAATAACTAAGTGATTATTTTGATAATATGATATTTGAACTAATTTTTTATGAAAAAATGATGCATAATAGGAACATGATTTTCCTAAACCAAATCCAAAAATTTTGTATACCCATGAACCAGAATGTGTACTCCCTAGAAATAATAGAACCATTAATAACCATCCTTTAGAAACTGTAATATGAAGTCTAGATGAAGGTATTAGAACTTGAAGAAGTGTATGAATCCTTATAGAGTTTTATATCTTTATATCTTAGCCAGAACCTAAGTCTATAGAGAAATCTTGAGCTGATGAAAGTTGGGTTACACCTTTGGATGAGAAATTAAACAATTTTAAGAGGAAAAATGTATGAGAATTAAATTTTTGACCCTCTAAATATCCTATTATATTAAAATATTGGGATTTTAGGAATAAACAGGATGATTATGGTGTGATAATAGGGAATAAATATATAGTTATAAAAAATGGGTATAATCAGGATGAAGGTACATACCATGAGGATAAATTTTACCCAATAGTAAGATTAAAAACCATTTGGATTATTTTATCCTATAAAACATTTATGAATTTTAATTTATTTCATATGGATGTAAAATATGATTTTTCGAATAGTATTCTAATGGAGTAATTTTATGTGGGAAAACCTCTTGGATTTGGAAATAAAAATTTTCCAAATTCAGTTTTTAAATTTACCAAATAACTTTATAGTCTTAAACAATCACTTAGAGATTGGTATGAGTAATTATTTTCTTTTTATTTTATCAAATAAATTTTTAGTAGATAAGAAAAATTCTACTTTATTTATTAAATCATCAAATTTAGATATCATGTTATGAAAATATATATTGATGATGTAATTTTTGGTTCTACCAATAAAATATTGATTAATAAATTGTCAAAAATCATAAAAAAAGAATTTTAAATGACCTTTATGTAATGTCCTAGTTTTGGAATCCGTCCATAGGTTCCTCGTACCCGGTTAGTCACATGGCCTCAAGCACCTTTTCTCAAATTCCAAAGGCTACCGACCTGCAGCGAGGGCCTTGGGTGTGATAGTATGGAAACTATGCCCTCATTGGCAGACTAACACAACTGATGTAAGAAAAAAAACTACAATAGTGGATGCAGTAATAATCCATGCAAAAGTAAACAGTGGAAGACTAGAAATAATAAACTGGAGAACACATACATGTGAATGATGGATGATACATATGTCTAGGAAAGCATCCAAAAAAATTACAATTCTAGAATACAAAATAGAACTAAACCAAAGTATAAAAGAAAATAGATAAACAACTCCTCAGCATCACAAGAATAATCTTGGTTCCATGCTCTCCAGCTCCACAACAATCAAGTACCTGAAGTAGAAGGGTGCTTACCCTTATCTATACCCGCAACAATATAATATGTTTGGGTCCAAAAGCATGGACCAAACAGGGTGTGAGACTAAATCCCAGTAGGAAAACACCAAAATATCTATGCCTAACAGTCTTCGAATATATGGAAGGTAACAAGTAAAATGAAGAAGTAACAAGGAAGTAATCATTAGTAAAAAAAATCCACAGTTTAAATGCAATCAGTTTCACATATCAAACAAAAGCTAATCAATGTAGGTAACCCTCTAGGTAGTAATCTCAGCCTAAACCCTCTGGTTCAAAAAAAAGGATAGATAATCCCAAGACTCTCTGAGGAGGAACTCACCGTCAATTCCCCCTATAGTCATGTGTGATTCAAAGTCTCTCTAAGGAAGCACTCACCGTCAATTCCACCTGTAGTCTTTCAGTGGTAACTACATGCGCTCTGGGGAAGAACTGAATGTCAATTTATCATATGGCCTCATAATGTATCTATATAACCGCTGAGGGAGAACTAAACATCAATCCCCCCTATGGTCTCATAGTGTGATAATTATAACAAACACACTGGGAAATCCCTCAACGTCAATTTCCCCTATGGTCCCACCGCAACAGGTTCTCACGGCCCCGTGTAAAGAAATCATGCACAAACGATGAAAAACAACCAAAGTGAACCTATTGGACTACTTGGATAAAAATCTACAACATATCAGCATGTCAGATAATATAAAACACTCTATCCTACAATACTAGGCATGGAAAACAAACAACATCCTTAAAGGCAGAATTAGAACAAATGGTGAAAATGAGAAATGAGGGAAAAAACTAAAAGGCATAACAATTAACCCCATTCATATGAATTCAAACTAAACTCTAGCATACAAGAATAGAAGGAAATTAACAAGGCTAAGACCGTAAATACACAAAACCCCGTTCACGGGTTTTGGGTAATTTTGAACCTAAAACTCAAAGACTATGGAAATACAGAAACCACTTACCTCGGTGTTGGGAGATCGCTATATGTGAACCTGAAGCCTTGAATCACCTAAGAACACAATATATCTACAAAAATTCCTAAGACATTAAATGAAGGATAACTTGAGAAAGAGGAGGAATCATGAAAGGAAGATCAAGTAGAAGGAAGAGATTACCATTGCGGTCCCAACACAATCGATGGCTACCGATTCGAAGTAAAGGTGCAAGATCAGGGGCTCGAGGAAAGATCATCGCTGTACGAGTTCTCTTGGATGAAAAAAACCTAGAACAAGGAGGTTCTGTCTGTCATACGCGACCCCAGTACGTTTAATGAAAAAAAATAAAGTACACGACATGTAATTTTAAAGTACAGGGCATGTACTTTCCATTACTAAGCCCCGCTTTAGGCGGCCTCCAGGTCACCCACATGGCCATGTGCATGATTGCTACATGGCCAACACACGGATACCCGTGGTAACCGAGTAAATAGCGTGTACTCATAAAGTACATGACATATACTTAAAAATTTTTAGAAACTATTCTTTTTCTAAAAAAAACAAGAAAATGAAAAACATACCTAAAAAGAAGATCCAGGTTCTTACAAAATTCCCCCCTTAAAGAAATTTGTCCCCAAATTTCCCTAGAAAGGTGGTGTAGAATAATAAATGTCAAATAACTCTGGCCATTATGATCGTACATCAGCCTCCCTCTCCCAAGTCTAGTCTTTCACTCACCCATGCTTTCATAACACTTTTACCCGAAGAACAAACCATCCATAGAGAACCTTCATACTTCGATCAAAAATTTGGGTAGGATTCTCCTCAAATGAGGCATCCACCTATTACTCAACCTCCTCGGGTTGGAAAACATGAGATTGGTCTGAGAATTCACGTCTAAGTTGAGAAACATTAAAGACGTCATGCATAGCCCAGTACCTTGTAGGTAACTGCAACCAATAGGCAACCAATCCAACTCTCTCCAATAGCTAAAACGGCCCGATGTACCTCGGTGAAAGATTACCCTGTATCTTAATCCTTATATGTCCCAACCTCAGTGTGGAACATAGGAAAACCTGATCCCCGACCTCGAACTCCAGAGGTCATCTCTGCCGATCAACATAGGACTTCTGTTGAGACTGTGTAGTATCCATCCTCTTCCGAATCAACTCTATTTGCTATGTGGTCTCCTGGACAAGACGAGGTCCCAGCATAGCTGCCTCTCCTACCTCTAGATAATATAAGGGTTATCAGCATGGACTAACATACAAAGCCTCATAAGGTGCCATATGAATAGTTGCTTAAAAACTGTTATTGTAGGAAAAATCCACAAGAGTAATTTGCTTCTTCCAAGAACCTCCAAAATTTAGAATGTATGCTCGAAGCATTTCCTTAAGCACCTGAATCATATGCTCTGACTGGACATCTATCTGGGGGTGGTAAGCTACACTTAAAAGTACCTGTGTACCCAAATCCTTCTGAATCCCCTAAGAGACCCGAGAAGTAAAACATACATCCCTGTCTGAAACAATGGAGTGTGGAACCCCATGTAGATGTAAAATCTCATGGATGTATAACCATCAACGATCATTGACATTGAAGGTATTATTGACTAGAAAGAAGTGAGAAAACTTTGTGAGTCTGTAAATGACAACCCATACTACATCATTCCATTGAGGCGGCCTCAGAAAACCTATCATGAAATCCATCTCGATATCATTCCACTTCCACTCATGAATAGGTAACTTCTGCAAAATCCCTGGTGGTCACTGATGCTTTTACTTAACCTACTGACAAGTGGAACACCTAATGAAAAAATCAACAACATCTCTCTTCATACGAGGCCAACAATACTAACAGTTTAGATCATAATACATCTTGGGGACACTAGGATGAACTTCCCAAACTCATGAATGAAAGTACCACATCAGGTCCTCGTATATATATGTTGGCACCCAAACATGCCCCTAGAAATGCAAGTTCTTATCCTAGCCTATGATCCATCTAGGAATAGGTTCCTCTACTAACATGCTTTCCCGTAGGACTAGGCCTTTTGAATCTGATAGCTGCCTCATTCACACTCGATCAAGTAGAGTAGAGGTAACGACTATAGAAAAAATTAAAGTATCCACCTATCTATTGTGAACCTCCAAATGCATCTTAGAGAACAGATCCATAAGCTTCCACTCACTGTTGGCCTCCTAAACTATCTGTATTTGATTTCTCCTACTCAATGCATTATCCACTTCGTTTCCTTTCCCCGACATGTAGGCAAGCTCACAGTCAAAGAACTGAAGGTAATAAACCCACCTTAACTGTCTCAAATTCAGATCACGCTGAGTGAAGATGTACTTGATAGTTTTGTGGTTGGTGAAAACCAAAAAATGATCTCCCAGAAGGTAATATCTCCAACAGTGTAAAGCATAAACAACAACAGCCAACTCGAGATCGTGCGTCTGGTAGTTCCTCTCATGTGGCCTCAACTGCCGAGACCCATACTTAATGACTCCTCCCCCTCTATATAAGCACAACTCCCAGACCGATACCTAAATCATCACAGTAAACATCATAGCTCTTGCTCGGCTCTGGAAATACTAGCATCAGTGCTGAATTCAACCTCCCTTACAGCTCCTGAAAGGATGACTCACAAGGATCTGACCATAAGAACTTTACACCCTTCTTATTCAAACCCGTCAGTGGTGATTCTAAGCATGAAATGTTCTGTACTATACATCTGTAGTATCCAACAAGCCCTAGAAAACTCCATACCTCAATGACGTTATTTGGATGCTCCCAGGAAACTACTGCTCTCACTTTCTCTGGGTCTACTGATACTCCTGTCTCTGATATAAATGACCCAAGAAGTGAATCTGATCCATCCAAAAGTGGAATTTTGAGATCTTAGCATATAACTGATGCTCTCTTAGTGTACTCAAAATGATCTCAATATGGGTGGCATGGTTGTTTCAAGTGTGAGAATACCCAAAGATAATTTCCACAAAGACTACCAAGAAAGAATCCTTGTATGGATGGAACACTCGGTTCATCAGTGCCATGAAAACTGTAGGTGCGTTCGTGAGACCGAATGACATAACAACATTCTCATATAGAACATACATACTCCAGAAGGCTGTAAGAGGTATATCTAATGGTCTAATGCGCAACTGATGGTAATTGGACAAGTCTATCTTCGAGAACACCTGGGATCCTAGAATCAGATAATAGAGATCATCAATCCTCATTAAGGGATATAAGTTCTTTACCATCAACAGTTCAACTTCTGATAATCCACACATAGTCTGAAGGTACCGTTCTACTTCTTTGCAAACAGGTTTTGTGAACCCCAAGGAGAAGTACTGGGTCGAATGAAACCCTTTTCCTATAACTCCTCCAACTGCTTCTTGAGATCCTAGAACTCTGGTGTAGCCATCCTATAAAGAGGAATGGTCATCGATGCTTCTCCTAGAATAAGCTCAATAGAAAATCCTACCTCACGCTCGGGAGTAAAACTCGAAAAGTCATCTGGAAAGACATCTATGAAACAATCGACCACTGGAGGAATGTCCAACTATGATGTCCCCTGGTCATCCAGGCATAGAATATAAATCTGGACAGTAAATCCTCCTAACCCATGATTCTTAGTTCCCACTCTACTCTCCAGAACATCCCATTCTCCCTTATGAAAAAAACGATCCACCATCTGGTGATGTGAAACTCACCCTACGATGATAGCAATCGACAAAAACCTGGAAGATAAATAACCAGTCTATTATGAGAATAAGATCATATCCGGTCATCTCTAGGACATAGAGGTCCCATATGAAGTGCACCCACCCACCTCTAGAGGGAACTCCTTGCACTGACGTACACCTTCCGTACTAGTCCCTAATGGAGTGTCTAACATCAAGATATGAGACGAAGAAAAGATACAGAGACCAAGTATCTTCAAAACAAAAACAGATTTAAATATATGGGAAGCCCCTATTTCGAAAAGAGAATAAGATAAAACTGAGGAACCAAGAATGGTACCTTAAACTATAGATGGCTCGGGATCCTGCTCATGCAGGGTCTGCTCCACTACAAAAGTTTGTCCTGCACTGTGGTCCAGTGACCCTGCCTGACCACTCTGAGCTGATCCAACCAACTATCGATGAAATCCTGGTGACTTAATACAATGTCCACAACCTCCACCTTGGTTTAAATAGGAGGAAGTACTCCAGTTCCCATACTGGTGAGAAACTAGTGGGGCTTCTCCTGAAAGTGTAGTCATAGAAGAACCCATGTAACCTGCTGCCGGTGAGAATATCTGACAGAATCGCTAAAGATGACCCATCTTGCCACAAGATCAGCAGTCCAATGGGTCTCTCAGGCAATGTCGCCTCTTATACCCACTATTCCTATATTGGTAGTACAACACCTAGCTACCAGAAGATATATCTCACCTCCTCGGATCTCCATGAGAAGGCTCCCTATGACGGTTCCTACTATCAGTAGGAGGGACACTTACTTCAGATGTCGAGCTGCCCTGGATCACAACTCTAGAATCCCTTAGATTATGTTCAGTGATCAGCACCTGGTTGACGATAGAAGATATCGAAGTCAACCTGAAGATGTTGACCTGAGCCGGAATGTCCTTCCTAAGACCATCCTCAAACTTCCTTGCAAGGAACAACTCATCTCCCCCTAGATAGGGTTTAAAGAGATGCAGTTCGATGAAGCAAGAAGAATACTCCATAAAAGAAAGAGTACCCTGATACAGACTCATAAAATCTCGAGCTAGATCAGCTCTCAAAGTATTCGGATAGAAGTAATCATAGAAGGTATGCTGAAACTCATTCCACTCGATAACCTGCTAGCGTCCCACCTGTGAGATCACATCCCACCATCTCTTGGAGGAATCTCGAAGCATGTACATAGAAATATTCACCCTCCTCTCTCAAGGTATCTCTATATAATCGAAGATCGTCAGCATGGATTCTATCCATGACTCTGCAGCCTGGGGTCCTCCATCCCCTGAGAAAGTGGGAAGACATTGTTGCTGAAAGACCAACATCAATTCTTCCATTGACGGGGAAGGAGGCGGTGCTCCCTAAAAGGTCTGCATGATCCTTATAAATACCTCTTTGAATTGTTCACCAGCTCCTGTGTCATGTATAACTACTGGTTCCAAGACTGGCACAACTGGAGGATCAGCTGGTAGTCCATGATCAGCTATATTCGGTGTCTAATCACTTCCATGCAACTAACATACAATTGGAGGACATCTCAGGGGCATGACTCTACAAGTTCAAGCACACACCTTTGATCCAGATTAATAGGGACTAAAATATAGAATTAAAATAAGGGAAAAGGAGAAAGAATGAATTAATGTTTTCAAAAATGACTACACAGTGTGTATAAAGCCTACACGGTGTGTTCCCTTAATCCTTTCACATGGGCGTGTACTCCTGCCACAACTGGTCATGTAACACCCAGAACACACAACGTGTTGTCCTAACACACGACGTGTACCTGAATCTTCTTCCCCTGCCCGAGTTCCCTTACACAGGTAAGCCCCACGGTTCTCCTAAAACAAGGATACACGATGTGTTCATGCCAGACATGGAATGTACTATATGAGCTTGAACGACCCATGTTGTTAGTGACACGGCTAGATACACGTCTCACACAACATGACATTTTCTAGTTGGACATGGTGTGTACTACTTAGGTTTCGACTTCCCATGCTTTTAGTTACACAGGTGGTCACATAGTTACAAATAAAAAATGTGTTTACACCAGACATGACATGTAAAATAAGTTTTAACCGACCCATGTTGCTCGTTACATGACCGGATACTCAAGTTACACTACACGGTGTGTATTAGAAAAGACCTAACCGACCCGTGTTGTTAGTGACACGATAGGTTTCACGGTTCTACAACACGGTGTGTACATCCGGTACACGGTGTGTCCTACCAAAGATTCCAAACTCCGTGTCCCTACCCACATAGCCCGAGACACGATTAGAGACTACATGGTGTGTATATGCTGTACACAGTGTGTACTTTAGAAAAATAGTTTCTTCCTGATCAGAAGAACACATGGTGTGTATTCAACATTACATGCCGGGTATTCTGGGTTTTTCCTGACAGTAAGCCTCAGAAACTACTCCCAAACCCAATAAAATAATGAAATTAATATTAAACTGCCAAATTTTGATCCGTGAGGGCCCATACTCCCCGCGAATCAAATATTTCCATCTTATACATGTTATAACAAGGAAAACAGGGCAATGATCCACCAAATTCTAATTCATGAGGGCCCATTACACCTCCAGAACAAAAGTTTGGAATTAATTCAAACAAAACCTTACACAAAGCATTACCCATATCAAAAGAAATTATTTTATCATGGAATATATCACAACAACATGCATATATACAACAACATGCATATCTATAACAATATCTATCACAACAACATGAAATCGCTAATTCACCCTAAATGGCATGGGAAGAATGCAAGACATGTGATTTCTTAACAAGTGCCTATATGATGAATGAGATGGCATACCCTCATCTCATTAGGTTGTGATATAAATAGAACCTCAATAACATCAATAGTAACAACATGAAACATGTGAATTACTCAAGGTGAAATCAGATCAACTGTAACATTTGAAAACCCAAAAAATTGAAATAAACAGGTATATTGGGATTTACCTGTACACGAGTTAGCTACTTTAAGGCATAGATTATTACCAGGTACCTATTCCTTCCTATCCTTGACTATAGGCTCCACACAGTAAGTCAAGAAGAAAATAATTCCTCTGATACCACTTTGTAATGTCCTGGTTCCAGAGGCCGCCCAGAGGTGCCTCGTACCAAGTTGGTCACATGGCTTCAAGTGCATTTCCCAGAACCCCATAGGCTGGCAACTAATAGTGAGGGCCTTGGGTGTGATTATAGGGAATCTATTTCCCCATTGGTAGAGTAACACAACAAAAATTAGCCAAAAGGCAATAGGAGAAGCAATAATAATCCATGAAAAAGTAAACAATGGAAGACTAGAAATAATAAAATGGAGCACACATACATATGAATGATGCATGATACATATGTCTAGGAATGAAACCAAAAAAATCACAATGCTAGAATACAAAACAATACTAAACCAAAGTAAAAAATAAAATAGATAAACATCTTCTCCACATCGCATGCTTAAGCATGGTCACATGATCTCTAGCTCTACAACAATCAAGTACCTGAAGTAGAATGTCACTTTCCCTTATCTATACCTGCAACAATATAATCTTTTTGGGCATAAAATCCTGGCCCAAACAGGGTTTGAGAATAAATCCTAGTAGGAAACCACCATAAGATCTATGCCTAAAAGTTAGTGAATATATGGTAGGTAAAAAGTAAAGGGAAGTAGTAATAAGGAAGTACTCAGTAGTAAAAAAATACACATATTCATATATCACACAACCACTAATCAAAGAAAGTAACCCTATGGGTAGTACTCTCAGCCTAACCCCACTGGTTTAACCAAAACAAGGATAGATATTCCCAAGACTCTTTGAGGAATCACTCACCATCAATTCCCCCTATATTCATGTGTGATTCAATTACTCTCTGAGGAAGCACTCACCGTCAATTCCCCCTATAGTGTTTTGGTGGTAACTACTGGAGATATGAGGAAGAAATCAACATCAATTCCTCATATGGCCTCGTAATGTATCTATAGACCCTATAAGGGTGCAATCAACGTCAATCCCTTCTGTGGCCTAACAGCATGATAATTATAACGGACACTCTGGGAAATCCCTCAACATCAATTTCCCCTATGGTCCCACTAAAATAGGTTCCCGCAGTCCTTTGTAAAGAAAACATGCACAAATGGTGAACATCAACCAAAGTGAACCCCTAGGACTACTTGGCTAACAATCTACAACATATCAGCATGTCAGATAAGATAAAACACTCTATCATACAATACTAGGCATGGAAAACAAACAGTAGTATAAAAGGCATAACTAGACCAAACAATCAAAATGAGAAACGTGGGAAAAACCTCTAATGAATAGAAATTAACCCCATTCATATGAATTAAACCTATACTCAAGCATACCAGCATAGAAGAAAATTAACAAGGCTAAGACCGTAAATCGGAAAAACCCCGTTCTAGGGTTTTGGGAAATTTTGCAGATAAAACTCAAAGACTATGTAAAGGTACAAACCACCTAACTTAGTGTTGGGAGATTTCTATACATGAACCTCAAGCCATGAATAACCTAGTAACATAGTAGATCTACAAAATCACCTAAAATTTTCAACTAATGATAACTTGAGAAAGAGGAGGAATCAGGAAACGAAGCTCAAGTAGAAGGAAGATCTTACCATTGTGGTCCCAATGTAATCAAAGACTGTTGATTTAGAGTAAATATGCTTGATTGGTGGCTCCGGGAAAGATATTATTTTTACAAGTTCTCTCAAATGAACTAGACCTAAAAGTAGGAGGTTCTTTCTATCAGACGTGACCCTGATACGTTTAATTAAAAAAAATAAAGTACATGACGTGTACTTTCTATTACTAATCCCTACTTTAGCAGGCCTCCAGGTCACCCACATAGCCATGTGCATGGACACTACACAACCAACACACTTCTACCCGTCGTAACCGAGTACATGGCGTATACTCATAAATTACACGACATGCACTTCAAAAATTTCCAGAAACCCCTCTTTCTCTAAAAAATGACTAGAAAAGGAAAACATAACTGAAAAGAAGATCTAGGTTCTTACACTTTATGGGTGAGTAAATTTATTTTAAAGGATTTAAAATTTATTGAAAATACTTTTGGAATGTACTAATGAAAGAAAATACATACTAGATCTACTTAAATTTTTTTTACTTGAAGGTAGAAAATTACTTACTACTCTTTTGAGTTCTAATGAAAAACGTGATATGGATAAAGCTAGGAAATCAATTGACAATAATATTTATAGGTATATAATTGGAAATTTATTGTATTTGATAACTAGTAGACATGATATTATGTTTTTGGTATGTATTTGTACTCGATTTCAAGTTAATTATAAAGAGTCAAACATAAAATCTACAAATGATTTTAATATATTTAGAAGGAATAAAATATTTTTCCTTTATTTTTCCAAAAACATAAGATTTTAATTTATTATTATACTCAGATTCTGAATTTTGTGGTTGTAGAGTAGATAAAAATATTACTTCAGGAACATTACATTTTCTTTGTAAATCCTTGGTATCTGGATCTAGTATGTAGTAACACTCTATTGCATTATCTATTGTAGAATAAGAATATATTACTTAGGGTAATTTTTGTGCAGAGGTGGTGTGGATGAAACACACCTTAATGGAATTTTGATTCAATTATAATCAAGTATAAATTAAATGGGTTAACTATTTTTCTATCAAAATTTATAATATTTTATATATCATTAAATAATAGAGCATATATTTCTAAGTCATTTTTTAGGAGATCACACTAAAATGTGATATTTCTATTAAATTTATCTCCATATAGAACTAGTTATAAATTATTTTTACTAAACTCCTGGTATGTGAATGTTTTGATTTAATAAAAATATAAATGGGTTTTTCTTCATAAATAAATTAAATGTGTTTTAATTTATTATTATTTAAATGGATTTATTCGATTAATTGTTGTTGAAATTAAAAATTGTGCGTTCTATTGATATATTTAGTTTAATGTTATATGGATATTACTCTTATTAATATTATCTATATATTTAATATTTGAAAATAAAAATTTCATTATTTTGTATTTATGAGTCGAAAGTATCCCTAAAACCAAAACTGGGTACATAATAAAATTAGGGTTTGGGCATGTGAGTGAATAAAATATCATCTTCTAACCATTTTCCATTCGCATACATAACCACCATTTGAAGAAAAACCATCATCTCTAACCTATCGATCCCTGTTTGAACTTCAACTTACCTATTATAAATGGAAAAGTCATAGAATATTGATAATGGAAGCTCAAGTTTATCTAAGAAATCCAGTGTAAGTGGAAGAAGATTTCTTGAGGAACAATCCCTATATATGGCATAGATGAAGACAATTGAAATGGTTCTAAAGAATTAACATGATTTTAAATGTTGGGTTTTTATATTTAATGATAGAAACTTTGGTTTTATTTTTTAGGAATAAGTTAACATTTTCTTGATGAATTTCAAGTTTTAGTTTAATCAAACAGAGGATGTAATCTCGTCAAATATTAAATGAAATACACTGGTAGTTTCTTCTATTAAAATGAATGATATATTTCATTATCACTATGAAGGGATTTTTTTTGTCAAATAGTTATTGGGATAATATTAGTAGGTTCAAAATAAGTGTTTAGATTTTTTTGGAACCTCTATTTTTGAAAAGAAACACATTAAGGAGATTCATGTTAAACTACATGTTTTATGTAAATTTTTGGAGACCGGTATGACACAAAGTAAAATATGGATGGAGAAATTTATTTTTCAAGATATATATTTTATTTATGTCTTGATAAATAATGTGAATTTGAGTTTTCCAAGAAACATGGTGAGATTAATACTTCATTATTGTGAGGGAAAAGGGATGTTAAACTACAATTCTTATCATAGATTAATTTCTTTAGTTTTGAAGATGAAAGAATTATATTTAAATGAATGTGATGTGGTGAAGTTCCATAAAAGTAATAACCTATCATCTATTCTCTTGAATATTATTGGATATTTCTAGGATTTTATTTTGAATTCTTTTTAGAATATTTTTTATGAAAGTGTAAATCATGGGGAGTTATCTTCAACCTCAATACCTTGTGATGCAACACCTATCGAGATGTTCTCTTTTTGGGGATTAGAGGACATAACCTTATTAATAATCAAGTGTTCAGTTCCATTTATCAATCTAGTAGTTGCAAATCCTGTCTAAATTTAAGAGGATGTAATTGCATAGAGAAAATTTGATGGTGAAGTTGTTGTATCTACCGAGGAAGATCATCATGTAGACATAGTTTTTGAGACAACGACAACTTTTTTGAATATATGAAAACTATGACAAGGCTTATTATTTTTGAAGTTCAAAAAAGTACACCGTTTGTGGAAGTTCATGAAATAGATGATCCTATTATGCTTGGATCACATGTTGATAGAATAAGGGATACTAATGTGGTTATTGAATCTAAAAATAATGTCCATACACAATCAGTACCATCTTCAACTTCAATTACTAATGATGTAGCTCCTTCTATTATAAATAATTCATAAATATTGGAAATGGATGTATTTTCTAATGATGTAATGATGAAGATTGACAATATTAGAGTTGATTATTTTTATTTAAAAGTGGTCCTAGTTAGATGAAAATATTATATGAGAGAACTAAAAGAGTCCTATATCTTCAAATCATAATTTAAAAAGTTTGTTGGAATGGTGGCTGCCAAATTAGTGATGATCAATAGTCTTCAGATATATCCATATGTGGTGCACGATAATCAAAATGTATGTCTTAAAGAACTTTAGGTAATGAAATCATTGAAAAGTGGTTTGAAATATGTTTTACCTATAAAGGATGAGTTTAGTGAGTTTGGATATTTGGTTGCATCTCAAAATGTTGTATATTAGAATCCTTCATTAATACAATCTGGTTTATCTCATGAAGTGATTGATAAAATAATATTTTTTTGAGTTGAAGTGAAAGATAATTTTCACTCTGAAAAGTGATGTGTTAAGTCAGATAAAGTTTATAAATAAATTCTAACCCTATAATAATGATACCTTAGAATCTCTAATTTTTTCAAATTTCAAGAAGGGATTTAGTTAGAGAATGATAGATTTAATTTCTATGTCATCTCAGATTTAGTGTCTCTAAGATGATATTTTTTTCTAGTGTTTTTGGATGAGATGAAGAAGGATATTTTTGGTCAATTTCATAACACCCAAGAAGCTATTAGGAAGATTAGTATTGAGTTCGATATGTGCATGAATGACCATGTGGATCAACATGAGAGTCAACTTGGAGACATGGTAGAATAAAATTTCAGTTTTTCAAGAGAATGAAGAAATATTGTTAAAGAATATATTTAAACTATCGATAAAAACACACAATTTTTTTCCAAAAAATTAGTGGTAAACTTCTTCAATTTATATATCTATTTATACTATATATATAATGGATTCATATTTATAAGAATATTTTTAGGAATCATCAAAATAAAATTTAGAAAAATCTTCAAAAGAGATAGTTCTGGTCATGGTAAGGGAGATAGTTGTTTAAAAACTACTATAGTTTCATGTTATGCTGAACACAAACAGGATGTTACTACTGAAGTTTTTAAATATATTCTCAATGATGTGATAGAATTTATTCTGAGTTTTCTAGCATATGTGTATATCATAGATGGTAATGTGCATTCACTTACTAGTAGTCTAAAAGATGTGAATACATCTATGAATATAATTATGTATAAGGTTTTTATGGATATGACTTTTGATATTTCAGCTGAAGAGATTTCCCCTATGCTTCTTCCTCCTACTATCAGTGAGTCTGCAAGTTACTATTTAGGGAAATTATAACATCTTAAGATGTTTATATGGAATGTCATATAATTAGTTTCTCAAAAACATAACAAAACATCTCATTTGATTCTTTAATTTTTCAATTATAATGTTGTTACATGTATCGATATATGTGATTATAACCGCCTAAGTCCCATAATCCCTGATCTTGTGCTGAAATCCATAACTTTACATTCCTGATTTTGATTTGATAATTGTTACCCTAAATTTTCATCTAATCCATACAAAATCAAAGTAAAACTTGGATAACTTACATTCTATAGTACCTTTTTGGTTTAGAGTTTTATATATTTAGGGCAAAATCCTACATAAAAAAATGACATAAATTGGAATAATAAACAATAGGCTTATAATGTTGAACATAATCTCTCATTATACCTAGATTTTCATATTTAACATTATGTCATCAATATCATCCATGTAAAATCCTTTAGAGACATAAATATTTCAATATCATTATTTATAATTTAGGGAAAATAGAAACATAAGAAGGGTGACATCAGATTCTTGGTAAGGATAAAGATAAGCATTAATAATTAAATATAACCAATGTGCATAAGAGTGCATAAAGGTATGATAAAATAATCAAAGTGCATGAGTGAATCATAAAGATAACTCATAACCATCAAAACCTAGATCATTAAAAATAAAAACATTTAAATGGAAATAGTCATTAGAATTAATAACCATAGGGTTGAATTATATACCCAATGCAATGAAGGGATATCATAGACCCACCCATTATCGGTTTATCATGTAACCACCCCTCATTGGTTTATAACCAAAACACACATTATTGGTTTATCGTGGAACCATATGTTATTGTTTTATTATGTAATAACCTTAAAATGTACAAGTACAATTATATAATCATAACACATAAAATATTTTATTTCATAATAAACTCATAAGATCAACCATTATCCCTTTTATAACATGATTAACATGTGGAAAATAAATAGATTCTACAATAATATCATTGAAACATGATTAATCATGAGAAAATAAATGGGTTCTGTAACAATATCTTGGAAAAATTATTAATCCATTGACAAGAGATGGTTTCTATAAAAATATCTTTAAAATATGATTAAACCTTATAAAGGAAATGGGTTCAATTACAATCTCTTTGAAACATTATTAACCTGTGGAAAAAAATGGGTTCAATAAAAATCTATTTGAAACATGATTAACCCAAGGAAATTAAGTGGGTTTAATAAAAATATCTTTAGAAAATGATTAACCCATGGAAAATAAATGGGTTCAATAACAATTCGTTTGAGTCATTATTAACCCATGGAAATAGTGGGTTTAATAACAATCTCTTGGAAACATGGTTATCCCATGGAGGTGAAATGAGTTCCATAAAAATATCCTTGGAACATGATTAGCCCATGGAAAAGAAATAGGTTCCTTGAAAATCTCATTAAAACATGATTAAACCATGGAAAATAAATGCATTTCATGATAATCTCTTTGAAACATTGTTCTCCTGTGGAGAAAAATGGGTTCCTAATAATTTCTTTGAAATATGATTTGCCAATGGAAAAGAAATGTGTTACATGAAAATATATTTGAATCAATATTAATAAATTATAAGAAGATATAATGATGGTATTAATAAAAAATATCCCCAATGGATTATAAGTAAAAATAAGGGTTTTTGAAGTTAATGAATGGAAATTCTGTTAATATATCATTAAAACACACATGAGGAAAATAATCTTTAAACATTCTAAAGTGTCCCATACCACTTTGAAACATTTGAATTGTAAACCTCATAAATGAATATCATTAAATTAAACTTATAATATCATGATAAAAATTATATTCATGATATATCATGTCAATGAGAGTTATATTTAACTTACAAAATATAATATATGTATAACATAATAAATGTCTCAAATAAGGAAAATTGTGACAAAATTCCATTTTCTATTTGGTAGCTTTGAATCCTTAAACTCTATGAGAATGATATCATAAAATTGATATTTTAATCCACATAAATTCAAGTATAATAATCATGAAATAAATTTATGGGAATTATATACACCACATAACAAAAATAAGTGATGAATTTAGTATAAGTCTCATAGAAATAAAAGTGAGACTAGAAATCCCCATACAACTATGACAACATCAGAATCAGAAAACTTAAAAGTAATAACTATCGAATGAAACATTTAAATAACATGAATATAATATAATTCATGATATAATATTTCAAAATGGGTAATATATATAATACTGAAAATAATTAACTAGTGAATATTCCATTTATCTCAAAGATGTAAAAAAATTAGGTGAAAATCCCTCAAAAAGATCATATCATTAGAGTGAGAAAAAAATAGATGAAATAATTATGTGTGAAAAATTTAAATCCACATAATAAAAGAGTAAATATATTATAAAAAATCATATTTCACTTAACACATATTTTTGGTATAATATAACCAATGACATAGAAGTTTAATCCAATGAATGGAAATTGAGTTAAGAAATCACTTACCTTGAGTCCGATTCTTTAAGATTGTTATTTATTATCATGAATAATGAACCCATGTTAATTATTTAATTTTATTATAAATTTTTATAAGTTTATTATAAATTTTATTTCACTTATAAACAACTTATATATTATTAACTAATCAATTAATTTTAAGTCCGGTGTTTTGACCATATTCGATTTATGTGCCAAATTGACTTTGGTAGGTTGAACAGGGTCAATGAGTTCATTAATTAAACATATAAAGTATAATAATAACGAAATAATCATAACATTTATATATCAAGTTTTCTTTTATAACCAATCATAGAATATGGTTATGAAAATTGAACCAAATTTACAGTCATGGAGAAGGTTTCCATACTTATGCATGAGTAATGTTCCCATTTTTCAATGATCATTGTGGAAATAAGGTAATAAAAAATTATATTTCACACACATTTATGTATATATATATTATTATTGTGACGTGGTGGTGAAAAAAAGAAGAATCACATCGCTTTGAGTAGGAGGTAGTCCACTTGTCGACAAATGACATTACCATTTTTTCGGTGTGTGAAAAGGTAAGAAAGAAAGTGATATATTATATTTTCAGAAAGATAATTATTAAATTAATAACATATATATATATATATATTTAATTTATATAATAAATTTTTATTAAACCCATCATTAATAAATTTCATTTAAAGTGTGAATGTATCACATCACTTTGAAGAGGTGGTTATCCACAGGTCCACAAACGATGTTATCGTGTTCCCAAAAAATTTAAAGAATAAAGGTATGAATTATATAATAATTGATGAAGTTTTAAGACATCATAAATATCATAAATATCATATAAAACTAGTATTTATTTCATAATAACCAACCACAATAGGTGGTAAATGAAAAATGAACAACATTGTTTCGTGAGGTAGTAGTCAACCATACACATGAACAATGATTTCGTTACCCATTTGATGGATGTGTATGTAGGTGTTGGTTGAAACCATAAAATAGAAACATAATATTATATTTAGTATACTGAGGTTATTACATAATAACTTTGTAATATGAATTTAATTGTTGGAGAGAGAAATAAAACAAAAGTGATCGTTGAATAATGTTACCTCTTCGTCATGTAACACCTTTTGGTTTGCACCAAAGTACTTTTATGGTTTGATATATTCCAAAAGTGAGGTTTCTAGTATGATATTATAAATTGAGGGATATTATTTGGTCAGGTTTTTTATGAGAAAAATTTCTTTAGGGGTGTGAATAAGGGAGGTGGAAAGTGCCTTTTTATAGTGGAGGGGGAGAGGAATTATTATAAATATAAAAAGGTAGACACTATTGGGAGGTATAACTTACATAACATGGATAAAATAATGAAACAATTATATAAAAGTGGTTATATGGTTAAAATGTGGTAATACAATTGGTTTTTGAAAGGTTTATAGGTCATTTTCTCTTTAAATATTAATGTTTAACCACTATGTAAACTCAATTTTACCGTAATCACTGTAATTAATTTTAATTACATTCACTATTTTTTTTGGTAAAAAACTAATTTTACCATACTATAAATTATAAATTATTCTAATTACATATATGGAATAAATTATTTAATTTTATAATAACATAAGTAGAAGATTTTAATTTAAAATTAATTCCACAGAAGGAATGAAAAAGAGGGTTTTTAATGAAAAAAGTCAAACATTTGAAATATTTTTATATACAATTTCCATTTAAAATTGATTCCAATGACCTAAATTGTATTAAATGATAAAAATTGATATAATTATACTTTAAAAACAATTAAAACCTGAATTTGACACTTTAAATTATCTATATGAATAAGTAGTTTTCAATTAAAATTCAGTATTATTTACTATTCATCTAAATATGAAAGTTCTCGGAAAAATAAAAAAATTAACACAAAGTAATTTTTTATATCCTTATTTAAAAAATAAATTTTATTTTTTAAAATAAAAATTAAAAATATGTCAAAATTTATTTGTAAAATAAGTCTATTAAAATATGATAAAACTGCTTTTTAAAAAATATACATCTTTTTATGCATAAAATTGGATTTATTATTATCTTAAGCCTATCAAAATTGTTGGTTGGATTTAAAAATAAATTATTAAATATATAACATATATATATCCATAATATCTTTAACTAATATTGATTATTTTAATTTATAAAGATATAACATCATTCTGGTTATAAAAATAGTTTTTTTTATAAACACACTTCCATTATTTTCAATTGAACTTTATTTTAAAATAGAAATAATTGGTAACCAATGAATTAGTTTTATAAATATATTTAAACTATAATTTTATAATTTATTTAATCTTATCCATTTCCACCATTCTAATGGCTAGGTGATAACTATAATAATAATAATAATATTATTATATTGTTGTTCGATAAGTCTCATGTTTGTGTTCAATATAATTCATAAATGGAGCTTATTATTGCATGAAATGAAAGATAAACTTGGTATTTCATGTGATTCAAGATAAAATATGTATTTCATGCAACACAATCTATTAATTAATTTAAATTAATTTGTAAAAAATATATTTCTTAAAATTTTGATATTTTACATCCTACCCCCCTTAAAGTGAGTTTCTCCCTAAAAATTCATCTTAGTTATAAAAGGATTATAATTTTTAGAATTAATCTATTTAAAACCACTTTATAGAAATGAAATAAATAAAAAATTACATAAAAATGGATACTAGGAAACATAATGGTCACATGAAGGTACCCAGAAATAGGATTCCACATAGGTATAACATTGATGGTAATAGAGGGAAAACATAAATAATAATAGAGGCGATTGAGGTGATTGATAAAAAACAAGTGAATTATCAAAATAAATTTAAAGCTGGAAAAAACATAAATATGTGATTATCTAAAAGAACATCAATTCATTATAATTTAGAGTACTAAGATTATAATTTTGTTTCAATATCCTTTTCCAAGAGTTAAAAAATTCTCTTACCATCTAGACCAAGATAATATGGAAATATACTTACTTGATGAGTAGAAGTACATCCTTTAATTAACTTCCACCACAATATCATATTTTTCTCCTGAAAATGAGTATCCATTTTTAATTTTTAATTCCCTAAGAAATAAAATCAACTTTTAAAGACAACATAACCATAGAAATGATAGCCAGCCTATTCCACCTATATCTAGACATTAACCAAGACCACAATGGTTAAAACATGGTAAGATAATTCCAAAAAAAATGAGTAAACCTTCAAATTATAGATTAATATTCAAAATTAATACCCAATATTCAAACCAAGCTATCCCATAAATAAATATTACTAATGTTCTATAAACATTTACTAACTAAGTTAAATACCCAAATATTATAAGGATTTGATCATATATTCTTATAAAATAAATAAATCATTATTCCTCAAATAAAATACAATTTGTTTACCAAATAAACTTAATATCTTCCTATAATTTTTTTATACTACCTAGAACCTCCATAGGCTAATGAAATGCATAAAACCCTTATCTTTCTTCAGTCATGGGTTCAAGAGCCACCAGCTAGCTAGATGTGAAGAGTTGTCAATAAGCGTATAGGTTGTCCCTTATTATATATTTAATCCTGAAATATAAATCCTCTAAAAAAATCATATTGATTTGATGGTTTTCAAATAACTCAACCCCAAAAAAATATCCAAAATCATCATTGATAACGTCAAAAGTTTTATGACTTAAAAAACTCAAGTGGGGTGTCTTAAGACATTGAACTTTTGATCAAAATTAAACTTATAGTCCCATTATGGTATCAATTAAACTTAATATAACCTCATATAAAATCATCAAAATATATAAAGTTATCTAAACCAACTTTTGATGCCAACTATAATAGCCCTGGGCCCACACACCCATATCCTGTGTTGAAATCCATATCTTTACATTGCAATCTTTGTTACCGATAATTGTGACCCAAAAGTTTCATCTAAACCTTTCAAAATCAAAAACAAAAATATGTATCACTTATATTCTGGAGGAACTTTTAGGTTTAGAGTTTTATATAATTTGGTAAAACACATACATAAATAATTAACATCAACTTCAACTCATAAAAAACTAGTTCTTAATGTTGAACATCATCTCCCATTATACACAGTGTTTCCTATTTCACATTAGGTCATCAACATAAACCTTGTGGAATCCTTTATAGACCTAAATCCTTTAACAAAATTCTTTAAAACCTACTGAATAAAGGAATATAATAAGGGTGATCTCAAATGCTTTATAAGGGTAAAGATAAATAATAACCATTAAATTTCATCACTGGGAATAAGAGTGTATAAGGGTATGCTGAGATAATCAAAGTTCATGAGTGAATCATAAAGAAAATCATACCCATAAAAAAATAGATCATCAAATATGAAAACATGAAAAAGAAAAAATTAATCAAAATCAATAATCATGAGCCATGTGATATCAATATCGATAATTAGAAACATTATAAACCCATAGAAAGAAAAAATAAAACATTAACATATATGAAACATAATTTTTACTTTACTCTTATATTAACTCTTACAAATGTAATAACCATACGGTCGACTTCCATACCCAATTAATTCGTGGGATATCATTGAACCACCCATTTTTGGTCTATCTTGTAACCACCTACCATTGATTTATTAGAGAAACACTGGTCATTGGTTAATCATAGTACCACCCGCTTTTGGTTTATCTTGTAACCAGCTATGAAATTTCTTTGTACTATTTCATAATCATAACACATAAAATATTCTATTTACTTATAAAATCATAGGAATCACATTTATCGCTTTTATAACATGATTGACTCATGGAAAATAAACAGGTTCTATAACAAACTTATTGAAACATGATTAACCTGAGGAAAAGAAATGAGTTCCATAACAATATTTTTAATACATGATTAAGCCATGTAAAAGAAACATGTTTCATAAAAATACCATTGAAATATTATTAACCCATGGAAAAGAAACACGATCAATAAAATTATATTTGAAACATGATTAAACTTCGGAAAATAAATGGGTTACATAAATATCTATTTAGAACATGATTAACCAATGGAAAATAAATTGTTTAAATATAAATATATTTGAAACAAGATTAATACTTGGAAAAAATAGGTTCTATAAAATTCTTATTCGAAACATTATTATCCTATGGAGAAGAAATGGGTTCCATAAAAATCTATTTGAAACATTATTAACCTTTGGAAAATAAATAAGATCTATAAAAATATCTCTGAAACATGATTAACCAATGGAAAATAAATTCATTCCATGAAAATCAATTTGAAACATAGATATCCCATGGGGAAGAAATGGGTTCCATGACAATCTCTTTCAATCCTAGTTAAACCCTGGAAAAGAAATGAGTTTTATGAAAATATATTTGAAACAATATTAATCCGTCATGAGAAGAAATGAGGATAAAATTAATTCAAAATATACCGAGTGGAGGATAAGTAACAAAAAGGGTGTTAATGTTGATTAATGTAAATTCCCAATAAAACATAACTAAAACTTTTATAAGGGGAATAATATTTAAACATTCCAAAGTGTCTCATACATCTTTGAAACATTATAATCATAATCTCAATAAATGTATAAAACAAAATTAAACTAATAATATCATGATAATAAGGAGATTCATGATATATAATGTCAAATTATAATTATATACATCTCATAAAATAAGATAGGTGTATAACATAACAAACATCCCATAGAAGGTAAATTTTGAAAAATGTTCATTTTCATTTGGGTAACTTTGAAATTGTATTCCACATTAAAGAGAGATCAAAAAATTGATATTTAAACCCAAATAAATTAAAGTATAATAATCATAAAATAAATTCATGGGTAGAATATACGTCACAAAACAAAAACAAGTTGTGAATATGGTATAAGTCTCAAAGAAATAAAAGTGAGGCTAGAAATCCCTCTTATAACTACAGTAACATCTGATTCAGAAATGAGAAAAATTAATAACCATCAAATATAACATTTTAATACCATGACTATAAAATAATACAAGATATAATATATTAAAATGGGTAGTTTAAACTCCACAAAAAATTTAAGTGGTGAATATGACATTTATATTACAGATGTAAAAAAAGTGGGATGAAAATCGATTACAAATATCTTATAATTGGAGTGAGAATAAATAAATGAAATAATTATGTGTGAAAAATTTAAATCCACACAATAAAATATTAAATAAAATATAAAACAATCATAGGTTATTTCACACATATCATTGTCATAATAAAACCAATGACATAGAAGATTAGCCCAATGAATGAAAATTGTGTTAAGAAATCTCATACCTTGAGTCCAATTCATCAGGATTAATCTTTATATTATTAAATAATAAAATTATTTTTAGTATTTAATTTATTTGTAACATTATAAAAGTTTATTATTCTTTTATTTCACCTATAAATAATATATATATATATATATATAATTACCTAATTAATTATGTTTAAGCCATGTGTTTTGACCATATTCAGTTTATGTATCAAAACTGACTTTGGGAGGTCAACCAGGGTCAACGAGTTTATTAATTAAACATCTCATGAATAATAATAATTAAATAATAATCATATTTATATATCAATTATTATTTTATAATAAATAATGTAATATGGTTATGAAAAATGAACCAATGTTATAATCATAGAGATGGTAGGTCGTATGTATGCATGATTAACATTCCCATTTTTCAATGATCATTATATAAAGAAGCTAAGTAACATTTATCTTTACAGAATAAAAATTATATTATAATTACCATGTTATTTAATTATAAATACTTATATATATTATTATGTTTAAGTGGTGTTGAAAAAATTGTGAATCACATCCCTTTGTTGAGGCGGTAGTCCACATGTCGACAGATAATGTTATTACTTTTTCTATGTGTGAAAAGGTAAGAAATAAAGTGATGTTTTATATTTTAAGATATATAATTATGTAATTAATATAACATTTATTTCATTTATGTTATAAATATTTATTAAAACCATCCTTAATACATTCATTCTAAAGTGTAAATGTATCACATCACTTTGCGGAGGCGGTAGTCCACACATCCACAAACAATGTTATCGTATTTACACAAAATGGAAATACTCAAGGTATGAGTTTTATAAAAATAAAATAAGTACGAATAAATCAATAATATAATATAAATCAACAAAAAAATAGTATTTAAATCATAATTAAAACGATGATATGTGGTGAATGAAAAATGGATGACATCGTTTCGCGAGGCGGTAGTCCACCGTACACATGAATGGTGATTTCATTACCGATTTGATAGAAGTGTGTGTAGGTGTAGGTATAAACCTTAAAATAAAAAAATACAAGTATATTTAGGATACTGAATTTATTATATAATAATTTAATAAGAGTAATTTAAGTGGTGGAGAAATAAATAAAACAAAATTTATCATTGAAAAATGTTACATCTTTTTCGGGCAACTAATTTTGGTTTTCACCAAAGGATTTATTTATTTTTCTTTATGCCCAAATAAGGCTTCTAGAATGAGAGGTGCAATTTTGGTAGATTATGTTGGTAGGGTTTTGATGATCCAAATTGTTTTATATATGTTAAGAAGTGATGGGGTGAGTACCTTTTTATATTGAAGGGGTGTGACATTCATGTATATATAAAAAGGTAAACACTATTTGGAGATCTAACATACATAATTTTCCACCAATAATGAATAAATCTAGATAAAAGTGATTAAATGGTCTAAATTTGGTTAGAAAATCTTTTTTACAAGTTTCTAGGTCATCTTCTCACTTAATATTAAAGTTTAACCATTATGTAAACTCATTTTTACCTCAATTGCAATAATTAATTTTAATTTCATTTACTAATATTTTTTTTGTCGAAAAAATAATTTTATCTTAATATAAATTATGAATTATATTTATTCCAAAATATATAACCTAATTTATAAATTCAAATCACATAAGTGCAAGAATTTAATTTAATATTAATTTCGCAGACAAAATGAGAAATAAGGTTTTCAAAATAAAAAAGTTTATTATTTGAAATGTTTTTATAAGTAATTTCAAAGTAAAATTGATTAAAATAACATAAATTGGATTAAATTATATAAAATTCATCTAATTAAACTTTAAATCTAATTAAAAACAAAATTTAAAACTATAAATTATTTAGAAAAAATAATTTTTCAATTAAAATTTAGTAATATTTACTATTCTTCAATATATGAATGTTTTTAAAAAATGGAAATTTATTTAATGAAAGTAAATTTTTATATCATAATTTTAAAAATTAAGTTTATTTTTTCAAATGAAAACCATAAAGGTGTCAATTTTTTTTAAAAATAATTCTTCCATTAAAAGGCGCTATAACTGCGTTTTAATAATATACATCTTTTATAAACAAAATTAGATTTATTATTATCTCAAGCCTATCAAACTTATTGGATGAATTTCAAAACATATGATTAAAAATATAACATATAAATTTCATTAATATCTTTAAATAATAGTTATTAATTTAATTAAATAAGATAAAACACCATTATTTCCATAATGATTGTTTTTCCTAAATTAAAGCCCTTATATTCAATTTGAATTTATTTTCATTCCTAAATGATTGGTAACTAATAGATTAATTTTATAAAAATTTATAAACTATATTTTCATAATTTATTTAATTTCATTCATTCCCACAATTCCAATTCCAAGGTGAATACTATCATAATAATATAAATAGTATATTTTTGTCTGGTAAGACTCAGGCTTGTCTGTAACATAAGTTATCCAAGGAACTATATGTTGTGTACCACAAAATATAAACTTTGTTTCCATATGATTCAAGGTAAACTCTGTATTTTGTGTAAGATACTCTATTAATTTAATCAAATTAATTTGAAATAAAATATTTTTTAAAATATCAGGATGTTACAATGGGGATGCCATATTTCAGATGAGAAGAAGGAGGCCTCTTGGTCTTGATTCTCATAGTACTTCTCAGTAAACCATGTAGAGAATATACGGTTTTTATGATCTTTAGTTCCATTAGTGCCAACACCAACTACCATTAGAACCATTCCAAGCTTAAAACTACCTTCACCCAAACCGTAATGTGTTCCATGAATGATATTTTTTAATTGGTTGAATTGATGTATATTTGTATTTTAACGTATTTAATAAAAAACATCATTTTTTATAATGTGTTTCATAGTGATTTTTTTCATTTTATTTTATCTATATAATAGTTTATTTAATAAAACCCAATATTTCCTTAGTTCTATATTCACTTTTTTTACAATGCATAAATAGTTCATAACACTATAGTGACACATTATCATATGTTTTGTCTCTCTTAGCATTAATTTTTAATGACACAAAATTGGGAAAATTATTTTACCTTATCAAAAAAGGGGTATAAGTTTTATACCTTTTATTTTATCTTTTAAAACAATGGATAGAATTATTTTAAAAAGTGGAGAAGTTTATACATTTCAAAAAGAAAATAAGTTTCTTATTAAGGTGGAGAACACAATATTTTAAATGATATCACTTAATTTCAATTAAACATTTTAAAATTTAATGTTTTATATCTATAAGAATATATGATGTGTTTTACAACATTTATGGGTTATTTTATCATCAAAAAAGGGAATATTGTTGGACTAAAACCAATGATCCAACATATCCCATGTACTTTAGGTTTTGATGATCTAAAAAACCATTCATAATTTATTTATGATCGTGTTCTCTAAGTATGTTTATCAGGTTTTATTTTATTATTTTGTGTTTGAAAATTAATTTCCTCAAGTATTCATTCTAATAGTTTTGGATTCATTTTACTAATTTGGGAAAAGAAGCCACATGATGGTATTTGGATATGTGGTGAAAATTTATATATCGATCAATCGCCTACATAAAGGAAAAAATACATCAATTGGACATGTCACTGAATCACCTATGTGAAAATTTTCTTCATTGAAAAGATCATATACATGATCAATCCTTTATATGATTAGTTGAATATATAAAGAAATAAATTTCATGAATTACCTATGTGATGAAATAGGATACATAACATTAATAAGATACATCAGTATCTGTAAATCACATAAACATAGAAAATGGATACATGATTCTAACTAGCTATATTATATTCAGTTACATGAATGAAAAAATATGTAATTCAAATTGGATATATTAAAAAAAAGTAGCTACATTGATTCACCTATGAAAATAGTTTATCCATATTCATTTTTTAAAAATTTGAAACATTTTACTGCTAGTTGTTATTTATTACTATTTAAGAACTCATGTGGGAATTTTAATTCTATTATAAAATCATTAAATTATCAATTTATTATTTAAGATAAAATTTAATATAATAATGTCCGATTACTGAGGCTGGTGAAAAGGAAAATATATTTTACTATTTCTGAGGTATTTTATGGAAAAAGATATGTCACTACTCCCTACTTTTCTATGGATCATGTGTAGTGATTTTAAATAAGGAGTGAAATAATTTTAAAGATGTGACATACGAGTGAAGACTTATATAAGATAATTGAAGTGTATAGAAGACAATTAATTTTCAATAAGACTTCAACAATGAAAGTCTATTTTTTCTATGAAAATAAGTAAGAAGTATCTCTTCATCTGCAATTCATATTGTAAATCCTTATTATATTCGGAAGAATCTCTTTGAGATTAATATACTTCGAATATAAGGCCCCAACCTTAAAAATTAATTAATCTTGAGTTATTACAAAAATACACATTGATGATCTTTTCAGGTTTAGAGTTTTAGATAATTAGATCATAAAACATGCATTACATTCCACTTGTAAACAAGGGGGTTACAACAAAGACAATATTCACTCTTATTATTAAAGGAAACATATTTAAAATAAAACATGGATTCTTTCTTGACCCTTCCTTGACACTATCATCACATCATGTACCTTTCCCTTGACCTGTGAAAAACATTTCAAAAACTTGGGATGAGCATAAAAAGCTCAATAAGGGATATGAAAATACGGAAAGGAAACATTAGTCCATGTATACATAAGAATTAATGAAAACATAATTTACTAATAAAACATAATCACTTTAACATACCTCATAAAATCATGAATAAATCATAGAAATCATAAGACATAAAGGTAACTTGAGGCATTTATAACATTCTTACATAGGGAGTAACCCTCATGGTTACGTTTGGAATACCCATCATAATATATTCCCAAAATATTTTTGGAGAAACTTAGAGTTTTACTCCGTCGTGTTACCCAATGCATTAGAGAGATATATATCAGGCACACCTTCCCTTAGTTTATCACAGAACCACCCGTCCTCATACACAATGCCCAAGAACCATAATATAATCATATCACATAAAACATGCATAAACGAAACATAACATTTCCACATTTCTATCACAAGATATCAATAAAAAATTGATATAATAAAAATATTATAAAAACTATTTTCAATACCAAAATAAAAGAAAAGTAAAACATGGTATTTATTTTCAATTTTAAAAAAAGTTATGGCTTTTAGAGGAAGCCGAAACTCAAATAACAGTCACGACGGCGGAGAAGTCGTTGTCGCCGCATACGTACGACAAAAACATTCCCTTTTTTCGTTTAATAAAATACTTCGTATAAAAAAGATTAATTTTGAATAAATGGAAACTTCAATGGGGTTTATACACCGTATAAAAGAAAGTTGTGTATAAAACAAAATATGCCTCAATTAAAGGAGATTGAGATGAAGTCTCATACCTCATATCCGACTTGACTCGATCGTTATTTAATCACCTGAATAATAAACTTGAGTTAATTTCTGCTAGCTTAAGAACATTTTTTAAGTTCATTATTCCTTTTATATCACTTATTACCATGTTATGAACACTATTTATTTATTTAAGTTAATAACGGTCATTTTTGTCGATTATTGGTACTTGAGTCAAAATAAAACTCCTTATAACTAAAAGTTGTTCATGTGGTAAGATATCCATTATATACAGAATTATATTCATGATGTAGATATCATATATATCATATATATCTAGTATATACATTCATATATAGTATTACATAACATTTATAGGTAAGAAATGAAATGCACCGTTCATGGAGACGGTAAGCCGTACGTACGTATGAACGCTACTTTCATTTATATTTCATATTTAATGGAATGAAATCATAATGATATAAAGGTATATTATAATTCCAGTATAATAACATATATAATATCATTAACTCCATCCTTTATACGTCCCACATATGGCATTAATGAATCAAATCACTTTGAGGGGGCGGTAGTCCGCACTTCCTAAAATGAAGATATCACGTTTACCCATAAGGGAAACCATAAAGGTATGCCATAAATGAAAAATATAGAAGCATAAGGAAAAAATAAACATAATATATATCATATATAAATATAGTGACATCTTAATGGCCACCATGAAAGGTGTTAAAATAATATTGAACGATCATCGTTTTGTGAGGCAAAAATTCTCCATCCACAGAAACAGTATGTTCTTTAACCATTAGACAGAGGTGTGTTTAAGTGTAGCTCAAATAATTCTCATAAAAACATACTAGTATATTTAAAATACTGGTTTTTTTACAAAAGAAAGGAATAAAAAGAGTCTAGGGGGTTGGAGAAGCAAAATAAAACAAAAGAACACAAGTGAAGATATTACCTTTAAATCGGGTAACTCCCCGTGGATTGAACCAAAAGATTTATTGAAGATATTTCTACCTAAAGTAAGGATTCTAGGATGAATATATAGATGTGGGAAGACAAAATGAGTATATCTTGGTAGATCCAATGTCTTTAGAGGTGTGGGTAAGGAGGTAGATGTGGGGGCCGTTTATAAGAGGGAGGAGGGGCACTCCTGGAAAGTCAAGAAATGTTACTTTATATTAAAATGAATTTTGGATTTTAAAGGTCCCAAATTGATATATTTAGAGGATAAGGTGATAAGGGTTCTAAATATACTCATAGAATAGGTTTTTGAAAAGTTTATGTCTTAGATTTTACATTATATTTTTATTTTATTTAAAGCGTTCAATAATGAGGTAATCGCTGCATCATCATGATGTCATAAATAAATAAATTTATTTAATGTCAAAAAAATATAAAAAAATACAATGATGTAGGAAATATTTTTATCTTTCCAATTATTATTTATAGTCTAAGAGATCATTTACACTAACAAAAATCAAATAGTTTTACTTAGGTGTTACATACTTTTGTGATATTCTCCTTTCTTTAAAAAGAAAATGATAAAGTGTCACTATCACCCAAAAATAATTCCATGGGGTCCCTAAGTTTGGAACAAGGCATTCCATGGTCGAACATGAAAAAACTAGTAGCATTAGGACACATTTTGGGGTCATTTTCTATTATTAGGATATTATTTTATTACCCTTAACTACCCGATTACTAATTAATCACAATAATTAAAGATAATTGTCGTCGTTACTATTCATAATGTCCAAAAACAAGAGTCGTAATTAAATAATTTGGACCTTATGATTCCAAATATTTAATCCATTTTACCAAATTATAATCACAGAAATTTCAATAATTAATTTAAAAATAATTCCCGTTTTCAAAACAAATAGAGGGTTTTTTTGAAACAATATCTATGAAAAGTTTGGCAGTTGTTTATGCCCAATTCCAAAGTGAAACTAATTCAAATGACCACCATTGGATTAAATGGTAAAAATATATTCTAATTAAATTTTAAAACCAATTATAAATATAATATAACCATATAATTAAATTGGATGAAAAAGCAGTTTTGAAGTAAAATGCGGTATTTTTCACTATTCATAAAAAAATGAACATTGTTAGAAAAATACCAAAAATTTATCCAAAGTAAATTTCAATGTCCCAATTATAATGAATAAGTTTATTTTGACAAATAAAGCTTATAAAATTGTCAAAATATAGATTTAAAAATGTTTCGCCATCAAAAGGTGGTAAAACAATCTTTTAAAAATATTAGAGTATTCTATGCCAATGATTGGATTTATTCTTCTCTAAAATACTATCTAATTCATAAATAGACATAGATATGAAAAGATATTATTCTTTACTTACTTGGGATGTTACATCCTCCCCCTTTATAAAATTGCTTCCCCGTAATTTATTTACTTATTGAATAAGTTGGGGTATTTATCCCTCATTGCATTTTCAGATTCCCATGTTGCCTCTTCAATCATGTGGTTTTTCCACAAAACCTTTACTTAATGAATCACCTTATTCCACAACAATTTCTCCCTATCTTCAAGAATCTGGACTGGTTGTTCCTCATAAGATAGATTATCTTCCAACTGAACTACCACTAGACTCAAAACATGAGATGGATCTGGCATGTACTTCCTTAACATTGAAACCTGAAAAACATTGTGTACCTGAGATAAACTCGGAGGTAAGGCCACTCGGTATGCAACTGATCCAACTCTCTCCAGAATTTCATATGGTTCAATGAACCTTGGACTTAACTTTCCTTTCTTACCAAATCGCATCACACTTTTCCATGGTGAAACTTTGAGGAAGATATGATCACCTACCTCAAAAGATAGATCCTTCCTCCTATTGTCAGTATAACTTTTCTACCTGCTCTGAGCTGTTCTCATGTGTTTCTATATCAGCTGAACTTTTTCTGCCAACTCTTCTACCAATTCCTGTCCCATCAACTTCTTTTCTCCCACTTCATCCCAGAAAGCTGGAGTTCGACACCGCTTTCCATATAATGGCTCAAATGGTGCCATCTGTATACTAGAATGAAAACTGTTATTATAAGAAAACTCAACAAAAGAAAGATGTTGGTCCCAACATCCCTGATAATCCATCGAACAAGCACGTAGCATATCCTCCAATGTCTGAATTGTTCGTTCTGACTGCCCATCTGATTGAGGATGAAAAGCTGTACTAAAATTTAATTCAGAACCCAACGACTTATGAAGGCATTTCCAGAACTTAGAAGTAAACCTGGGACCACGATCAGATACAATAGAGAGGGGAACTCCATGTAACCTGACTATCTCTTTAAGATACAAACGAGAAAGTTGATCTAGGGAAAAAATATCTCGTATAGCAATGAAATGAGCAGATTTAGTCAAGCGATCAACAATAACCCAGATTGCATTATTACCTCAAGGTGTCTTCGGCAACCCCACAACAAAGTCCATGGATATATTCTCCCATTTCCACGTTGGAAGTGGTAAAGGATGAAGCATCTCTTTCAGTAACTTCCGCTCTGCTTTAACCAGTTGAAAAGTCAAACACTTCACAGTAAAATCATCAATATCTCTTTTTATTCCATCCCACCATTTATCTCTTGAGTCAAATACGCCATTACTGCAACAAACTATTCAGTTCCAATTCTGACCATCTAAGGATGCTGATTCAGAAGGTCATTTCCTTCTGTATGCCTTCCTAGCACTGCTTCCTTGTTTCCTTTGTGGAAAACCATTTTGAAGAAACATGTATTAGATGAAGAAACAAGGTAATCTTCAAATTCTATATCATTTCAATTTGACTATAAAAAAATATTTTTGGATAATCATATATTAGAATTCTAACTCCTAAAGTTATCTAAACCAACCTATGATAACAACTATAAGGCCCCAGCCTTAAACATTACTTAATCTTGAGTTATTACAAGAATACACATTGAGGATATTTTTAGGTTTATAGTTTTAGAAAATTAGATCATAAAACATTCATTACATTCCACTTGTAAACAATGTGGTTACAACAAAGACAATATTCACTCTTCTTATGAAAGGAAACAAATTTAAAATAAAACATGTATTCTTTCTTGACACTTCCTTGACACTATCATCACATCATGTACCTTTACCTTGACCTGTGAAAAACATTTCAAAAACTTGGGATGAGAAAAAAAGCTCAGTAAGGGATATAAAAATAAGGAAAGGAAACATTAGTTCATGTATAACTAAGAATTAATGAAAAAATACTTTACTCTTAAAACATAATCACATTAATATACCTCATCAAATCATGAATAAATCATATAAATCATAATACATAAAGGTAACTTGAGGCATTCATAACATTGTTACGTAGGGAGTAACCCTCATGGTTACGTTTGTAATACCTATCACAGTATATTCCCTAAATCTTTTCAGAGAAACCTTAGCGTTTAACTCCTTCGCGTTACCCAATGAATTGGAGAGCTATATCGGGCTCACCCGCCCTTATTTTCTCATGGAACCACCTATCTTCATAAACAATGCCCAAGAACCATAACATAATCGTATCACATAAAACATGCATAAAGGAAACATAACATTTCCACATTTCTATCACAAGATATCAATAACACATTGATATAATAAAAACATTATCAAAAACATTTTCAATACCAAATTAAAAGAAAATTAAAACATGGTATTTAATTTTCATTTAAACAAAGTTATGGCTTGTAGAGAAAGCCGAATCTCAAATAATGGTCACGACGGCGGAGAAGTCGTTGTCACAGCATACGTACGACAAAAAAATTCCCTTTTGTCATTTAATAAAATGATTCGTATAAAAAATATTCCTTTTTAATAAACTTAAATGTCAAAGGGGTAAATACACCATATAAAATAAAGTTGTGTATAAAACAAAATATGCATCAATGAAAGGAGATTGAGATGAAGTCCCATACCTCGTATCTGACTTGACTCGATCATTCTTTAATCTCCTGGATAATAAACTTGAGTTAAATTCTACTTGATTAAGAACCTTTTTCAAGTTAATTATTCCTTTTATATAACTTATTCCCATGTTATGAACACTATGTAATTATTTATGTTAATAACGGTCGTTTTATCGATCATTGGTACTTGAGTAAAAATAAGACTCCTTATAATTACAAGTTGTTAATGTGGTAAAATATCCATTATATCCATAATTATATTCATGACGTAGAAATCATATATATCATATATATCTAGTTTGTACATGCATTTATAATGTTACATTACATTTAGAGGTAAGAAATGAAATACACCGTTCATGGAGACGGTAAGCCGTACGTACGGATGAACGCTACTTTCATTTATATTTCATATTTAATTGAATGATATCATAATGATATAAAATAATATTATAATTCCAGTATAATATAATATATAATATCATTCACTCCATCCTTTATACATCCCACATATGGAATTAACGAATCAAATCACTTTGAGGGGGTGGTAGTCCGTACTTCCTAAAATGAAGATATCACGTTTACCCATAATGGAAACCATAAAGTTATTCCATAAATGAAAAATACAGAAGCTTAAGGAATTTATAAACATAATATATATCATATATAAATAGAGTTACATCTTAATGGACACCATGAAAGGTGTTAAAAGAAGATTGAACAATCATCGTTTCATGAGGTAGAAATTCACCATCCACCGAAACAGTATGTTCTTTAACCATTATATAGAGGTGTGTGTATTTTTAGCTCAAATAATTCTCATACCAACATCATAGTATATTTAAGATACTGGTTCTGTTACAAAATAAAGGAATAAAAAGAGTTTAGGTGGTTGAATAAGTAAAATAAAACAGAAGAACACAAGTGAAGACATTACCTTTAAATCGGGTAACTCCCCTTGTATTGAAACAAAAGGGTTTCTTGAAGAGCTTTCTACCTAAGGTAAGGATTATAAGATGAAGATAGGGATGTGGAGAGATAAAATTAGCAGAGCTTGGATGATCCAATGGCTTGAGAGGTTTGGGTAAGGAGGTAGAGGTGGGGGCCTTTTATAAGAGGGAGGAGGGGCACTCTTGGAAAGTCAAGAAATGTTACTTTATATTAAAATGATTTTTGGATTTTAAAGGTCCAAAATTGATAAATTTCTCAGATAAGGTGATAAGGGTTCTAAATATACTCATTTGATAGGTTTTTGAAAAGTGTAAGTCTTAGATTTTACATCATCTTTTCATTTTATTTAAATCGTTCATTAATGAGCTAATCGCTGCATCATCATGGTGTCATAAATAAATTAATTTATTTAATGTCTAAAAAATATAAGAAAAATAATATGATGTAGGAAAGTATTTTATCTTTACAATTATTATTTATATTATAAGATATCATTTACACAGACAAAACTGATTTTTTTTACTTAGGTGTTACATACTTTTGTGATATTCTCCTTTCTTTAAAAATAAAATGATAAAGTGTCACTATCACCAAAAAGTGATTCCATGGGGTCCCTAATTTTGGAACAAGGCATCCAATGGTCGGCCATGACACAAACAGTAGCATTAGGACACATGTTGGGGTCATTTGTTATTATTATGATATTATTTTATTACCCTTAACTACCCGATTACTAATTAATCACGATAATTAAAGATAATTACTGTCGTTACTATTCATAATGTCCAAAAACAAAAGAGTCTAAATTGTATAATTTTACCTTATGATTCCAAATATGGAATCCATTTTACCAAATTATAAACATAGAAATTGCAATAATTAATTTAAAAATAATTCATGTTGTCAAAACAAATAACAGGTTTTTTGAAGCAATATCTATGAAAAGTTTGGCACTTGTTTATGCCCAATTCCAAAGTCAAAATAATTTTAATGACCACCATTGGATTAAATGGTAAAAATATATTCTAATTACAGTTTAAAAACAATTATAAAGATAATATAACCATGTAATTAAATTATATGAAAAAACAGTTTTGAAGTAAAATGCAGTAATTTTCACTATTCATAAAAAAATGCACATTGTTAGAAAAATACCAAAAATTTTTCATAGTAAATTTCAATGTCCCAATTATAATAAATAAGTTTATTTTGAAAAATAGAGCTTATAAAATTGTTAAAAGATAGATTTAAAAACGGTTCACCATCAAAAGGCGGTAAAACAATCTTTTAAACATATTAGAGTATTCTATGCCAAAGATTGGATTTATTCTCCTCTAAAATACTATCTAATTAATAAATAGACATAGATATGAAAATATATTATTCATTACTTACTTGGGATGATACATAAAATCATTTCTCTTGGGTATATTTATTTTTTTAGTTGTATCTATCAGCTATGACATGAAATTTGTAAACTATTTATTTAATTATATTTTGTTGTAATGTTTTTTAAAGAATGAACGTTTAAAGTCAATTTAATTTAAAGGCTTTCTGGATCTTAGATGAAATATCCTATGTGTGTACCATGTTTTAACTACTTGAACTCAGTCATATAGTCCTAAGAAAAAGGACATGAAGTCCCTAGAAAAAGGAATGGTCTAGTGAAAATCATCACACTCAAGGAGAAAGTGGTGGTGGAGTAGACTTGGGGACTTATATTCCATAGACCTCTATAAATATCTCTATGTATATTTTTATTTATATTATTTTATTTCCATTGCATTATTTTTCAAAGAACTGCACATACATCAGTAATAAATAAGATAGTGTGGGGTTTCTAAGTGAAGAAAAATTTAAAGGACTTAAATAAACACCCTATAGTGTTATTATGATCAGTATCCAACCATAGGATAGAATCAACCCAACAACCTGTTTATCCCAATAACTCAATGTTCATTAGTTATATTGGGTTGAAAACTCAAATTCATATTCTGATTGATATAAATAAATTTCATAATTTCATACATGTAATAATGACAATAATTTGGGAAGATATGAGGGTAATGTTATGATATACTTTCTTCATTTTATAGAAAAAATATTTCATGAAAATTTGATTGAATTTTTATTATTCTATAAATAGTTTGTTTATTATAGATTATTTCCATAATAAATTTTTATTAATGGCCCCTGTAAAAGTTCATAGAGCCTTTTATAAAATTTTGAGAAATTTGCAACTCCTTAATGTTAAGGGGAAATTAAACCCCCACCCACTATCTACATAGACATTATAAACAAATAAACATGGAAATATATAATTAGTTTCTATGATGATGAATCATTTTGGGTGTTTTTTAATTAATAATATTTTATTTGAAGTTATTTATTTTATCTACATTTATTCTAAACTGTTAATTTATTAAATAATAAAGGAGTGATTAAAGGATGGGTTATGATATACATATCGATGAATTAGAATTCAAATATAATTCCATCCCATGTCATTTTTTATGGATGAAGTGTAACACCCCGAGATTTTATGAAAAATATTCTTTTAATTTCATTAATGTCTTGTGTTGTATGCTACACCAAGATTACATTGCGCTATATGAAACACCGTATTAGCTTGCAGTATACGCAACACTATTCTTAGATGGTGTTACACACAATTTTGATAATAGTTATTCTATGCAACATTGAGTATATATAAATATATATTCAATGTATAAATGAAATATGGTTGGATTATGTTATACGAAACAACGAAGGATTCTTTCACAACACGCAACCCTGACTTGGCTTGCATTACACGCAATCACGACCTTCCTCGATAGCGGGTGTTGTACGCAATACCGGGTTTTACTAAACAACGATATATTATTATGAACTAGCCGTTATGAATAGTATTAACTAAAATTTGAATTTTATAAAATTATTATTCATCTTACACATTTTCTAGAACATGGTATAAGAACAAAATAAATTTTTCGGGTAAAATAAGTATTTTTAAAAAAATGCAGTTTTTCCGCCTTTTGATGGCGCACCCACTTTAAATCGAGTTTTTGAAATGTTTATATGTTCAATTTGACAAAATAAAATTTTCCTTTGGAATCAAGAAATAAAAATTTACTTTGGATAAATTTTTCGTATTATTCTGGTAACTTTCATATTTTGATGAATAGTGAAAACACGCTATATTTTAATGAAAACAACTTTTTTCATCGTAATAATTTATATGGTTAAATTATAATATTTAATGTTTTTAAAGTATAAATAGAATATATTTTTACCATTTAATATAATTTATGTCATTAGCATTGATTTTACATTGAATTCGTAGGTTAAATCAATTCAATCTTTTGCAATGTTTTAAACAAAAACCCGTTTTCATTCGACAACGAGATTAATTTTAATTTAAATTCTGAAACCTCTGTGTATTGAATTTGAAAAAATGGATTCCATATTTGGAATCAGTGGGTCCAAATTATGTTAATAGGCTACTTTTTATTTTTGGGAATTATGAATAGTAACTACGGTAAATTTTATTTACCATAGTTAAAGGTAAATCGGGTAATTAAGGGTAAATATAATATTATAAAATTACCCTAACACATGAAAAAATTCTATTGTATGGATAAAAGTAAACCCATATCAACTAAGGGTCGGATTAGATTTATTTTATGGACTTTTGACCATGAAAATAATTTAATTATTATTAAAACCAAAGAAAGTGACAACATGTAACTCTCTTAAATCTTATAAGTAAAATAATTTTAATTTAGTGATAAACATCATAAAACTTCGAAAATGAATAGTATCCAGAAATCTAATAAACTTATCTACATCATGATAATTTATTTAGAATTTTTATGGATTAAATAATTGTCATTAATGGTGATACATTAATGAAAGAGAAATTATTTATTCAGTGGAAAATAAGTAATATAGTTTTTATTGAAATAATAATACCCATTAAAAGGCCCACAAACCTGACCAAAACTTATTGGTAGTATATATATACATCTTAATCATCCAATTACCTAATATATAACCGTTTGGATCCTTATAAAAGTGATTATGACACTTATATTATTTTATTTTAAATGATGCCAAAGTTGTCACCTTCATAATTTAATAAATATAACAATTTAAATATTGTGATTTTAAGATGATATATTCGAGTAAATGTATTATTTTGAAAGGTAATAGATTTATCTTCATCATAGGATTTTATTTTAAATTTTTATTCAACAAATAAGTATATTAAATAATTATACAAAAATCTTCTAGTAATTATTTTATTAAGAGATAAACCAAATAAATGGTTTTAAAAATAATAAAATAAATATTATATAAACTATTTAATGTTATAAAATAATTTTATGGATACATATGACCTTTTATGAATCTATTAAAGCTTTTATTTAGAACATATCTTCTATATATATTTTATTTAAATTCAAATAAATGAATAGTGTCAAAATTGACACTATTGCTATTTTATAAAAATAACATATTATAAATTTTTTTAAAAATCACAAAAATATTTCAAAATTATAAATTTAAATTTATATGTTCTATAATGTTATAAATTAAACAATTATGGAAGATGAACAACAAATAAGTAATTATTTGTTATAATTTAAAATTTATAATTTTATTACCACAAATAAACTTAAATAGATTAAATAAGGATAAATCAAAATGATAAGGTTTAAAATATGATCCAAACATGTATAAATTTGATTGGTTGATGATATTACAACCCTATATCATCTAATCTTAGAATATGAGTCATTTTGGAGGTTTTTAAGTGGTGTTAGATTTATTATAAATTAATATTTTTAAGAATTCCAAAGGTGCCCCTCTCCTCCCTTATAAAAGGGCACCTCCTCCCTCTCCTCCTCACACCAATTTGAGCCTTCAATCTCGGCCAAACACTGCACAATTATCTTCTCCACTTCCCTAGAAACATCCTAGAGGTTCTGGTCTACTTTAAAGACCAATCTTAGTGCCCTAAGAGGAGGTTTCAAAGAGGCGTATTAAAGAAGAGGTAATTTCTTCTCCCGATTCTTTTAAGCTTCTTTCTTCTTCAACTTCTTCTTCTTTAGTTTTTTCATTATAAATTAATAACATCAGTATCAATAATATACTGATTTGGTATTATAAATATAAAACAACCCCATTTCACCTTCTATCCATCCTACGGAAAACAAAATCACCGCGCGTGCGTACGTACGGACTACCGTCTCCACGACGCGATGAGATTCATTCTCCATGTTAACCATTTAAGAATGATTATAAAGTATATATAAGCAATAATAATTAAAAAAATGAAATTATAGAGCTACTGTATTTATGTATATATGTATGTCATCTACTTAATTCCATTCAACTCAATAAGGAAACGAGAACAACGTTCATGCGTACGTACGACCTACCGTCTCCATGAACGGTGTATTTATTTCCATTTATCGATCTATTATATATATGTTTATTCTGAATATATATTATATATAAATCATGTTTTATATTATGGAATTATGTAATCTTGATCTAAGTAATCATATGAATAATTACAAGTCAAAACATGGACGACAAATGAAACGATTTTACCCAAAACACTCTTTAACATGGAATTTACAAAAGAACGGGTAATATAAAGTCATAAGTGAACCATATATGATATCATAACAATGAATATTATTCTTTAATAATTCAATTACATTATTTAAATCATTATACAGGAGGTTCGGATACATACGAAGCATATCAGACATAAGGTAAGGGATAATTTTACAAATCTCATTTTTATCCGCGATTGCATATTCGTAAGTATTTACTGGGGTTATTTCTATCATCCATGTCCATGTTTTATAAAAGTGTTTTCATGTAAGTTTAAAGTACTTTTTACCCAGTTTTGACTTTTACTACATGGTATGTAAGGAATCATTCTTTTGTTTACGTTACGAAGTACTTTTTGACTTTTCCGGCAAAAGTACGAAAAGAATGTTTTTTTAACTTATACGGCACGAACGGATTTTTACAGTTTTATAAAGCCTTATTTTCATGAAGCTTCCTACAAAAGATTTAATATTTTAAAAAAAATCTCCTTCTTTTAAAATTGAATGACGTTTTGTGAAAATAAATTAATTTTGAAGAAGAAAGGATATTTTCCTCAAGAATTCATTTCAAGTGTTTTATCAAAACCATTTTCCATCTAAGATGAAATTATTTCATTTGTGTATGTTTCAAGTGTAATGTCTCTACGATTTACGTGGTTTCACTTTTCTTATTATGAAATGATATCCATTTATTTTATATGGATTATGTGATGATGGGATGATGTTTATGAAACCCATTTTATTCGTTGGGTTATTATGAATGATGTATGTTTATTTTGTGGAACAAGTAAAAATGATTTAATTATGAGATGTGTGGGACCTATATCTCCCTCAAATGAATTGGGTAAAGATTTATATCTCATGAGATAGACATGGCTGGAACGGCAGGTTAAACCGGTTCATTAAAACAGGACTGAAACGACGAGTGAACTCGATTCAGAAAGGGACTTTGTCCACTAAGATGGTCTTGGCAGTAATGCCTTGGCTACTATGGAAATAATTACATGTGCTTAATGGATGCCACAATTACATGTTTTATTCCCATGCTATTTTATCATGGTTTATGTTCCATTATGATCTATGCCTTATGTACTTCCATGTTTTATGTCCTTGCTCAAGATTTTAATGTTTAAACATTATGTTCATGTTTTTAAGTTCCAATGTATATGGTATGTTTAATTTTATCCATGCTTACCCATACTGAGCATTTGAGCTCACCCTTTTTATGATTTCATTTCCCTAGGATATAAAGGAAGGTTTTAGGTAAGAAAAAAAAGGGGAAGATCTTTATGGGAGATGTTGAAGATCTTTCATCACGATTATAAGATTACGTTCCAAGTTTCCAAAGACCCTAAACTATTATGATCCTTGTGTGTCTGTTATTGTTTTGTATTAAGTATTCCGCTAAAGTGATGTAATATCCATGTACGTCAAGCTTAGGGTATTTACAGCTGGTATCAGAGGAAAGGTTTAGTCAACCTTTGGAAACTAGGATGCGAAAACGTTAGTGAGATCCCTAGAGATATTTGTAAAGTATGTCTAGGGATGTACCTAAGGATAAGAATACGTATAGGATATAGTCCTAGAATTATGGTAACAATCTTAGAATATCTCCTAAGATTTTAGATATTGAAGGTACTCCCCCTTTACTATGTTGTTTTCCCTATCATGATTTTTTCCTCTCACACTATTATTTTTGGGTGTTAGAAAATGGCTGGAAACAGGGAGATTCACGATAATAGAGGATATGATGGACAATGGATTGATATTCTTCATGAGAAACCAAATTAAATGGGATTTGGAAGTCCAAACATCATTATTATGCTGAATTAGCAATCTCATAATATGATCAATAAAGTAAAATTTGGTAAGTTTCCTGACTCGGCTAATAAGGGAAAGATGGAGTTTCATAATGATCATAGAGGAAAGAAAGTTCAATTTCCCCTCATGTAAATCATGTGGGAAGAGGCATCAGGGAGATTGTTTCAAAGGAACTAGAAGATGATTTGGGTGTGGAAAAGAAGGAAACAAATCCATTAAGTGAAAAGGGAAAGGTTCAGTTAACACCATGGACAAGGATAATGGTATTGCTACGACATCAACAATGACTAAATGTTTTAAATGTGGAATGTACGGGCATTATGCAAACCAATTCCCTGATGGAAAATATCATGAAGAGAATTAGCATGGTCATATGGGTAGTATTTATGTGGATGATGATGAGGAGACTACAAATGATATATGAGCTGAAAGAAGTGTTGAAGCTCAGTCGGTTGTTTTAGAAGGTAGTAGAATGATTTTATGTTTATCGAGAGTTATGTTGTATAGTTAATGATACTATGGAATAAAGAATCATCTAAGGATTCTTACACTATTGTTTTTCCTAAAAGTATTTGAAAGTATATGTTGAATGGTACCAGTAACCATTGAATGTTATTCAGATATTTTTGTAAAGTAGATGATATGCGCATAATGAAGGAATAAGAAGATAATGAGATGTTTTATTGTATTCATAAGCTCATGATTGATATAAGGACTAAGTGATATCATGGTTTGAGTATATAGAATTTTGAGGATTTTGGTATGTGGAAAGTGTTAACTTTTAACTGCATTCATGTTTTCACTAAGGTTCAATGGGTATTCATTCTTCAAGAGAATACATGATTAAGGTATTCACATGTTTGTAATTTGACCAAAAAGTTATATCTTATGATATATGGGGGATAAATGATGGCATTCACGTGATTGTTATGTGACGTTTCAAGTAATCGTTTTCTTTATACTATGATCTTGGACCGAAGTATTTTTGATAAGCCTAAACATTGGAATGGATTATGTTGGACATAAGTTAGTATTGTTTAAGGATTAAATTTTTTTCGATATTACTTATGGGATGTTATATTAATGTAGTTTAAAAAAAAGGACAACCTGCAGGATGGGCGACAACCCATCGCGTCAGACAAGGATGTGGGAATCGAACCCACAACCGAAGTGCGACTGGCCTTTATCGCCTCCCACTAACCTACAGGAAGTCCCTGTTTAGTAGAAACTAGTTTTATTATATTAAGAAGTGTAATATATGAAGTATAAGTCCATTTTAGGAACCATATATGATTAATCTCACTATAGATGGACTTACGTATTTTTTGATAACTTTTCTAACCTTTTGTTTGAGACAGATGCAATGACCCATCATTCTATCACATGATCTGCTAACACTTCACGAATAACAAATTCAACATCATTTCTTTAAGGGATGATGTGGAAATTGTTCAATTCATGAACAACAGTGAGATTGTACCAAAATCAAGCAAGTATTTCTTTTAATTCATCAACTTTAGGGAAATGATCTTGAAAACCAAAAATGTTGTCCTAGTTCCCTTATATCCGACAAATCAGATGGTACCTTATATCATCACAAATCAATAGCTTTGTTACTGTTTGCCATTTCATAGCCATGTTCTCTACCCCTCTCCATCAGAACTTGATGGATAGATTTTTCTTCCATATCCATATTTTCACCTATGTTCTCCTACGTGGAAACCCAGTGATGAGTTAATTTGGGTAACCATTACATTTCATACTTTAGTTTTTAAAGCCATGTTTTAGTATTCCTTTTTAAGATGTGGGTTTCTATTAAACAAACTTTCGGGTAGTAAACCATTTATAACCCCGACGAATTTCGAGGGCGAAATTCATTTTAAGGGGGGTAGAATGTAACACCCGGAGATTTTATGAAAAATATTCTTTTAATTTCATTAATGTCTTGTGTTTTATGCTACACCAATATTACCTTGCGCTATACGCAACACCATATTAGCTTGTAGTATACGCAACACTATTCTTGGATCGTGTTACACACAATTTTGATAATAGTTATTCTACGCAACATTGATTATATATATATATATATATTCAATGTATAAATGAAATATGGTTGGATTATGTTATACAAAACAATGAAGGATTCTTTCACAACACACAACACTGACTTGGCTTGCATTACACACAATCGCGACCTTTCTCGATAGCGTGTGTTGTACGCAATACCGAGTTTTACTAAACAACGATATATTATTATAATATTATTATGAACTAACCTTTATGAATAGTATTAACTAAAATTTGAATTTTATAACATTATTATTCATCTTAAACATTTTCTAGAACATGGTATAATAACAAAATAATTTTTTCGGGTAAAATAAGTATTTTTCAAAAAATGCAGTTTTGTCGCCTTTTGATGGCGCACCCACTTTAAATCTAGTTTTTGACATGTTTATAAGATCAATTTGACAAAATAAAATTCTTCTTTGGAATAAATAAATAAAAATTTACTTTGGATAAATTTTTCGTATTATTCTGGTAACTTTCATATTTTGATGAATAGTAAAAACACGCTATATTTTAATGAAAAACAACTTTTTTCATCGTAATAATTTATATGGTTAAATTATAATATTGAATGGTTTTAAAGTATAAATAAAATATATTTTTACCATTTAATATAATTTATGTCATTAACATTGATTTTACATTGAATTCGTAGGTTAAATCAATTCAATCTTTTGCAATGTTTTAAACAAAAACCCGTTTTCATTCGACAACGGGATTAATTTTAATTTAATTTCTGCAACTTCTGTGTATTGAATTTTAAATAATGGATTCAATATTTGGAATCAGTGAGTCCAAATTATGTTAATAGGCTACTTTTTATTTTTCGGAATTATGAATAGTAACTACGGTAAATTTTATTTACCATAGTTAAAGGTAAATCAGGTAATTAAGGGTAAATATAATATTATAAAATTACCCTAACACATTCCAAAATTATATTGGATGGCTAAAAGTAAACCCATATCAACTAAGGGTCGGATTAGATTCATTTTATGGACTTTTTACCATGAAAATAATTTAATTATTATTAAAACCATAGAAAGTGACAACATGTCACTCTCTTAAATCTTATAAGTATAATAATTTTAATTTAGTGATAAACATCATAAAACTTCAAACATGAATAGTCTCCAGAAAGATAATAAAATTATCTACATCATGATAATTTATTTATAATTTTTAGGGATTAAATAATTGTCATTAATGGTGATACATTAATGATACAAAAATTATTTATTAAGTGGAAAATAAGTAATATAGTTTTTATTGAAATAATAATACCCATTAAAAGGACCACAAACCTGACCAAAACTTATTGGTAGTGTATATATACAACGTAATCATCCAATGACCTAATATATAACCGCTTGGATCCTTATTAAAGTGATTATGACACTTATATTATTTTATTTTAAATGATGCCAAAGTTTTCACCTTCATAATTTAATAAATATAAAAATTTAAATATTGTGATTTTAAGATGATATATTCTAGTAAATGTATTATTTTGTAAGGTAATAGATTTATATTCATCATAGGATTTTATTTTAAATTTTTATGCCACAAATCAGTATATTAAATAATTATACAAAAATGTTTTAGTAATTATTTTATTAAGAGATAAAACAAATAAATGGTTTTAAAAATAATAAAATAAATATTATATGAACTATTTAATGTGATCCAATAATTTTATAGATACATATGACATTTTATGAATATAATAAAGCTTTTAGTTCAAATATATCTTCTGTATATATTTTATTTAAATTCAAATAAATGAATAGTGTCAAAATTGACACTATTGTTATTTTATAAAAATAACATATTATAAAATTGTTTAAAAATTACAAAAATATTTAAAAATTATAAATTTAAATTTATATGGTCTATAATGTTATAAAGTAAACAATTATGGAAAATTCACAACAAATAAGTAATTATTTGTTATAATTTAAAATTTAGAATTTTATTACCACAAATAAACTTAAATAGATTAAATAAGGATAAATCTAAATGATAAGGTTTAAAATAAGATCCAAACATGTCTAAATTTGATTGGTTGATGAGATAACAACCCTATATAATCTAATATTAGAATATGAGTTATTTTTGGAGGTTTTTAAGTGGGGTTAGATTTATTATAAATTAATATTTTTAAGAATTCCAAAGGTTCCCCTCTCCTCCCTTATAAAAGGGAACCTCCTCCCTCTCCTCCTCACACCAATTTGAGCCTTCAAGCTAGGAAAACCCCTGAAAAAGTATATTCTAAACTTCCCTAGAAACATCCTAGAGGTTCTGGTCTACTTTAAAGACCAATCTTAGTTCCCTAAGAGGAGGTTTCAAAGAGGCGTATCGAAGAAGAGGTAATTTCTTCTCCCGATTCTTTTAAGCTTATTTCTTCTTCAACTTCTTCTTATTTAGTTGTTTCATTATAAATTAATAACATAAGTATCAATAATATACTGATTTTTTATTATAAATATAAAACAACCCCATTTCACCTTCTATCTATCCTACGGAAAACAAAATCACCGCGCGTGCGTACGTACGGAATACCGTCTCCATGCCGTGGTGTAATCTGTTTTTCCACCAACACCTTAAATGGATGGGTAAAATAGTGTAAAGAATAAATACACTTAGTTATTATAACATCATACTGATTCTGATATATTTTATCATCCACTCCAATTCAATTCAATAATTATGGAAACAATATCATCGCTCGTGCGTACGTACGGACTACCGTCTCCACGACGCGATGAGATTCATTCTCCATGTTAACCATTTAAGAATGATTATAAAGTATATATAAGAAATAATAATGAAATATATGACATTATATAGCTACTGGATTTATGTATATATGTATGTCAACTACTTAATTCCATTCAACTCAATAAGGAAACGAAAACAGCATTCATGCGTACGTACGACCTACCGTCTCCATGAACGATGTATTTCTTTCCATATATTGATATATTATATATATGTATATTCTAAATATATATTATATATAAATCATTTTTTATATTCTGGAATTATGTAATCTTGATCTAAGTAATCATATGAATAATTACAAGTCAAAACACGGACGACAAATGAAACGATTTTACCCAAAACACTCTTTAACATGGAATTTACAAAAGAACGGGTAATATAAAGACATAAGTGAACCATATATGATATCATAAAAATGAATATGATTATATAATAATTCAATGACATTATTTAAATCATTATACAGGAGGTTCGGATACATACGAAGCATATCAGACATAAGGTAAGGGATAATTTTTCAAATCTCATTTTTATCCGAGATTGCATATTCGTAAGTATTTACTGGGGTTATTTCTATCATACATGTACAAGTTTTATAAAAGTTTATTCATGTATGTTTAAAGTCCTTTTTACCCATTTTTTACTTCTACTACATGGTATGTAAGGAATCATTATTTTGTTTACGTTACGAGGTACTTTTTGACTTTTCTGGAAAAAGTACAAAAAGAATGTTTTTTTAACTTATATGGCACGAACGGATTTTTACGGTTTTATAAAGACTTATTTTCATGAATATTCCTCCAAAAGATTTAATATTTTCAAAAAAAATCTCTTTCTTTTAAAATTGCATGACATTTTGTGAAAAGAAATTGATTTTGAAGAAGAAAAGATATTTTCCTCAAGAATTCATTTCAAGTGTTTTATCAAAAACCATTTTCCATCTAAGAAGAAATTATTTATTATGTGTATGTTTCAAGTGTAATGTCTCTATGATTTATGTGGTTTCACTTTTCTTATTATGAAATGATATCCATTTCTTTTATATGGATTATGTGATGATGGGATGATATTTATGAAACCCATTTTATTCGTTGGGTTATTATGAATGATGTATGTTTATTTTTTGGCACAAGTAAGAATGATATAATTATGAGATGGGTGGGACCTATATCTCCATCCAATGAATTGGGTAAAGATTTATATCTCATGAGATAGACATGGATGGAATTGTAGGTTAAACCGGTTCAGTAAAACAGGACTGAAACGAGGAGTGAACTCGATTCAGAAAGGGACTTTGTCCACTAAGATGGTCTTGGCAGTAATGCCTTGGCTACTATGGAAATCATTAAATGTGATTAATGGATGTCAAAATTACATGTTTTATTCCCATTCTTTTTTATCATGGTTTATGTTCAATTATGATCTATGCCTTATATACTTCCATGTTTTATGTCGTTGCTCAAGATTTTAATGTTTAAACATTATGTTCATGTTTTTAAGTTCCAATGTATATGTTATGTTTAATTTTATCCATGCTTACCCTTACTGAGCATTTGATCTCAACCTTTTTATGTTTTCTTTACCCCAGGATATAAAGAAAGGTTTTAGGTAAGAAAAAAAGGGGAATATCTTTATGGGAGATGTTGAAGATCTTTCATCACGATTAGAAGATTACGTTCCATGTTTCCAAAGACACTAAACTATTACGATCCTTATGTGTCTGTTATTGTTATATATTAAGTATTCCGCTAAAGTGATGTAATATCCATGTACATCAAGATTAAGGTCTTTACATGAAGACTCGTGTAAATAAAGGGGAAAAGTAGTAGATTAAAAAATGAACAGTGCACATGTATGATGATAAGTGAAAGTTTTAAGGTAAAAATAAAACCATCCAAACCAGTTTCCTATGGGATACTTATCCGAATCTACCTGCTTCGGCATAATATAGAATTTATCTAAACATATACCAAGACACACAGAAATATATATATATATATATATATAATTTTTACTAGCTAGGACCTATGGAATATAACTAAGGAAGGAAAGTATGATATCATAATAGTAAAATTATCACCATAGAATGTTAGAAAAACTCATAGCTATTTATAGTGACAAAGTTAATAAGGGGATGAGTGTAATCTAGGGGTGAACCCTTGAAATTGGAATTTAATAAAAATAACTATGTCAATACCTTAGAATAAGTACTAGGTAGCCACAGGCTAGAGTTGATTTGTGCCTTAGGAGATAATCTGAAGAAATCTTTGTCAAAATACATCAATAAAAATCTAAGGATATCATCCAAGGAATTATAATTTATAGTGAAATTAAAGGATCAGTGTAGAGATCCACATCAAGTAAATAATCAATTTAAGATGAGGAATTAATCCAAGAGTGGTGTCAAGTCTTGGAAAACACATTGATGAATCAAGTGGAATAATCTATGTAGCTAAGGTAGTCTCAGATGGGGAATACAAGAATTTCCCAAGGCCATCCTATAACTATATATAAAGGTCATAATAAAAGACATAGGCTTTTTGAGTATTCCATACAAGAAAAGTATTAAATTATATTATTTCACCATTTATTTAATCCCATTTAGTCAGGGTTCTAATTAACAATTAATAAAGGTTAAATTAACTAGACATATCCATTCATGTATCATTTATCTCATTTAACATTATAATTAATCCATTTTACTCATTTGATTTGTAATTTACAATACAAACCAATATTAGGAGGTGGTTCTATTATAGATGAATGGTAAAAGTGTTAAGGGAACATATACAAACACAATAAAAGTGGTGGTTAGAATATAGGTCATAGAATCCCAATAATTTCAAAAGATTTATGGGAGTATCTTAGTCAAGGTCTAAACATTTTAATAAAAAATTAAACAATTTTAAGGAAATACACAAGAAGTAAGGAATGAGGAACAATGAAACATGATATAAAAAAGTAGACATTTATGGAAAAGTATAGACCACAAACCTTATGCCAGTAGATGAATCCTCATCTGAAATCAGATTCATATTTGAGATAGAATGAGAGAAATAATAGAAACTATAAAAATTACTAGAAAATAGGGAATATGAGCACAAATTTAAATAACATCCAAGATGGTGAGTTAAATGAAGAAAATAAGCAAGAGGGAGACATACTATGGTCAATAAAACATGATGAATGATAGTAAATTATGAGTTCAAATGAATAAGATCAATGAAATCCAAGGTGATGAGGCAAGAAGAGCTTACAATTTGAGGGATACTATAAATTTTAGTAAGAAGAAGAGGGGATTAATTGGTAAAGGGTTTAATGAAAAATAGTAATTTTACATTTTTGAATAAGGAGCATGCAACATAATTTTTAAACCATGCACCAACTATATGGCGTTCAATGCTCTTGAGGACACACTCTGTAAAACCTATACCCATGGTCAGACAAACCCCGAACACACCATGTAAATACGTCTGCATTTTATTATAGGATTCACATAGCCATGTGGATACTCTCAAATGGTTTCCCTAACTGTGATCCTTTATTTATTGGGCCATATATTTGAGTAGTATAGTAACTACTAACCTTGTGCCTCATATGATCTCCTCAAAAACCAGATTTCTAGGCTTCAAACCATGTCTAAAAACTTCTAAAACATCAGTTACATCATAAGAAACTATTATTTAAGTAAAATAATATTTAAATTAAAATTATAAGGGTTCTTAGCTTTAATAAAAATAGGGATCTTATAACTCACATTGCTGAAATAGAGAAAATGATCTCAAATTATCTCGATACTTTAGGAAAAAGATTCACAATTCATTTTTGATGTTTGGGAATTAACCTTTTGTTAATATAATAAATGATGTGGATTGTATGACTCAAAGTGTATGTTTTCACACAAAAATTCTCATTTACTCTAAAAAATTCCTTACATATCCAAAACCATGTAAACAAGCTCTAATTGTCTTGATTTTTTGGGAAAATGATCCATAATTCATTTTTGATATGTAAGAGTCAAACAAAAATAACATTGACACACTACATGATCGATATTTTTATATTTGAGTATTCATAATAGAAAGTTTAATTTCAGTATAAAACAGGATTCACATAGAAAACATTTGAAAGATGAGGTCATATTAACTTGATAATTTAGCAAAATAACCCATAATTCCTTTGTGACAAATACTAATTAAGAAAACATTAATTTGACAAATGATGTGTCTATTTTAACATAAGATGCATGTTTTCAAATTAAAAAAGTTTAATTTTAATTTAAAACATGCTTCAAATACCCATACGGAGAAAACAAGCTTAGATTGACTTGGTACTTTTAGAAAATGATATATAATTCATTTGTAATGTTTTAGGAATTGATCAAACATAAAACCAACACATAAATGGATGATATGACTCAATATGCCTGTTTTTAATATAAAAGTTTCATTTTAGTCTAAACATCATTTAAATAGAAAAACCTTGAAAATGATATTTTAGTGTATTTATACTTTAGAAAAACGATCCATAGTCCATTTTTTCATGTTGGAATTAGCTTCACATCAATTCGACACATGATATGACCGATAGGACTCAAGGTGATTATTTTTAATAAAAAAGTGTGTTTTTAGTCTAAAACATGATTCACATAACCAATACTAAGAAAAATAATTCATATAGTCTTGATACTTTTGAAAAATAATACATAATTTATTTTTGATGTTTAATAATTGAAAACACATCAATTTGACACATGATGTGGTTGGTATGACTCAATATTCATGTATTCACACTAAAAGTGTCATTTTACATTAAAATACACATCACATAGAAAAACATGAGTAAACTAGATTAGATTTTCTTGATACTTTAGGAAAAATATCAACAATTTATTTGGGATGTGTTTTAATCAACAACACATTAATCCAATTTATTATGTGGCCAGTATGACTCAATGTGAATGTTTTAAATATAAAAGTGAGATTTTAGTCCAAAAAATTCCTAACATAGACAAAACTAAGTAAAATGGATCTGATTGTATTTTATTTTTATGATAAAAATATATAATTCATTTGGGGTGTGTAGGAATCAACCACACATCAATCTGACACATGATGTGAGTGATATGGCTCAAAGTGTGTGTTTTCAATATAAATGTTTCATTTTAGTTTAAAAAATCTTTCACATTCTGAAAACCAAGAAAAAAAGATCAATTTGTTTTACACTTTTGGAAAATGATCTATTTTTGAAAAAATGTGTCTCAAGAAGCATGAATGGCGACCCTCGACCGAATTCGTAAAATACGTTCATGTCTAGTGTGAAATCTTTAATAATATAACTTATGTAATTAATTATATCAATAATTATGAGAAATAAATAAATAAATAATATAATTAATAAATAATATTAATTTTACTAACAAAATTAATAATTAATAATTTAATTAAAAATTCAATAATTATTGATAAAATTATTAACTAATATTTAAGTATTAAAGATATTTAATAAATTATAATATCATTAATATATTCAGTAATTAACATCCTAAATTATATGGATTATTAATTAAAAATTTAATTAATAATTCATAATATAATTATTGACTAATAATATAACTAATTATTAATGATATTATTTACAATATAATCATTAATAATATAATTAATACTATAACAAATAATAACTTTAATATATTTAGTAATTAATAATATAAATTATCATATGTGGATTATATAACCATAAAATTATAATTTTTTTATTTTTTTGTACTATTACAAAAATAAAAATTGATTTTATTGCTGATACAAACTTTTGTACTGAGTTTGGTTGTTGTAAAAATCCTACTGTAAGAGTTTTGTTTTGGTATATTGGGTTGTTATTTTTTTAAACAATTCTAAATACCAAATCAATGTAAATTTTGGATTTAAATGATTTAAAAATGTAATATTTTTTATTTCAATTATACATAATTGTAATATTTAAATTGTTTTTGTGCGTTCAAATATTCTGTTTTCTATTTGGGATATTATAGGGGTGTATTTTTGCAGCACCTGGCATGGGCTTTATCAGTGCTAACAAAAGTGTTGACACAAATCAACTTTATCAGTGCTCAAATAAAGTGTTGATAAATGAAACCTTTATCTACCCTTTATTTTAGCACTGCAAAGGGGGAATTTATTAATTCTTCTTTTAGTGCTGATAAAGGTCTTATTATTTTTATAGGACATAGATTGAAAATTTTTTTGCACTGAAAATGGATATTTGTGTAATGATTATGGAATTATTTATATTAGTTTACACTTAACCTTATTTTTTAGCGTCTTTCACCCCTATTTTAAACACATTTAGAAGCCTACCTTCCCCTTTTAATATACAACTGTCTCTCTTTCCCAGATGCATCCCTTTCACATCGGCAGTGTCTCACCACATCCCACACTATCTTCATCCAAGCACACACCTTGGGTGCATCCATCATCATGCATCACTACCACAACATCCTCTCATTCTAGAGAATCGGTCACTCGCCTCGTCCACACCTTCCAACTACAACATCAATGCATCCACACAAATATACATGGATGGATCCGCATTAAATATCATCCTTTATGTGATCGTAGAAGTCTGAAAGGGCCATAAATATCCTCTTAATTTTTTATTATATTATTTGTATTAGTAATAATTAATAAATAATAATATATTAATTTTTAATTTTTAACAATAAGCAATATTAAGTAATTATTAATATATTATTAATAAGTAATAATATAATTAATAAATAATAAGTAATTTTATTAATAATTAATTATATTATAAATTATTATTATTTATATTAATTGTTAATTATATTATTACTTATTGTTTTTTTAATAATTATATTCTATTTTAATGAGTTGTATTTTTAATTATATTTTTTTATTTATCTATTATTATTACTAATATAGTAATGTTGTAATGATGTAAAACTGAAACTAAATATCACATGAAAGGGATGTCTGTTTTACCTCTATCTCTCTCTCTCTCATGGTGTGTTCATGATCACAATCACTAACTTATTAATCGAACACTTTCATTTAATTTTTTTTAGTATTGTTTATTGAATTCAATGTTGTGTAACTACATGGAAACTTTATGTTTTGTTGAAGACTTTATAAAATCTTGTATTTATATCTATTCATCCTTCAATGTATTGGAAATAGATTATAAGATTTATATTTGGCCTTGGATTGAAGCATAAGAGGATCCAGTTGAAGATCATGTTGTTCAGACAACACCAATTACCTTGTACAATGGTGGAAGCAACCCTCACCAATAAAAAGACCACCGAATAGTAGCACTAGCTATCCGATGACTCTGAGAGATGTACATATCTTTTTTATAGAGTTCAGATTCGAGATTCTAGCTAGTAGAAACTAGTTGGTTGTCGTCTTCCAACTTGCCCCTGCTAAATACAGCCCACCGGCTACCGGGTATCCAGTGGTGTCACTGAGTGTCCAATATAATGGAATTTATAATGGTTAAAAAGAATATTAAGATGAAATATTCCAGGTTTGATGTATCTGGTAATTCAAAAACGTTCCTAATCTCTTTTAGAGGTTGTAAAAGGACTCCCTCAGATCCCTTTAGGACACACACTAGTTATCAACATGATCTCAAAGTCAATCATGGTGAATATATGGAATTATTAATTCTCTCAATATCTTACATGTTCTAATTATTTAAAGGATCTATAAATTTCTCTCTCATATAACTTTATCCTCAATTATAATTAACTCCATAAATGATATTTGTTAGTGGATTTTAGTGGATTTTCCTAAAGAAAACTGTTCTTTCTTCAACCTCCATTCACAAATGGTTCACACTTCATAAAAGCGTGGGATGTGTTACTTGAAAACCAATGATGTTCAAGAGGAACCTAATGGGAAAAAATTGTGAGGGATGGGTTCTTGGATACCATTGAGACCAGTAGATTTATACAATTGTCCTCTGTATTCGAGGGCTGGAGACATAAGGGCACACATCATGCTTTAGTCGAACATCTTATCAACCGTGTTGTCTTCTATTTATATTTATGCAATGTAATTATTAACAAATTTCATTCACACATTAATAATTTCAATTATATTGTTTCCAAAATTTAGTTACTTTGATATATTAAAACACAAATAAAATATTTCAACTGTTACATATTCAATTTCTCACTTGATTATTGCAATTTTTTTACTAAAATTAATAATTTATTCAACTTTTAATTTTTAAAAGGGAAATTATTCACCTTATTTCCATAATATTTTACCAAAAATTGGTATCATTAGATAATTAATGTATTCATTAGAAACTATTATTTTTAAAAATTATGTTTGTTTTGATTATTTTTTTCAAATAATTATTTTATTTCAAAAATCTAGATTTTTACTGTGGAATCAAATTCTAATTTGAAAGATACAACTTTTTACAAAAAAAAATATTCATATTTGAATAACAGTATATAAACAATCCTTGGTATTGTTTTTTATCCTATATAGAAAATGGAAATGCATGACTATGTTCCCACTAAAGAAACCGAAGAAAAATGGAATCCCAAATATTTCAAGAATTTTGAATTGAGTAACGAAGTTATGAGTGTATTAAATTTTAGTCTTAATATAAATGAGATTAATATTTTTTGTAAATGAAAATATTCTTGTAAAATCAGGAAATTGTTATATGTAACACATGAGGGAACACACAAAGTCAAGGACACTAGACTAGATATGTACCATTAAGACATTAAAAGTTTTACTATGCATTCTATGAAATTATTACATGATTTTTTAGACTTAATGAAATATTCAATGGTAGAAAATACATTGGATATTATTTATCTATATAATCTCTAATAAATAATATCTTGGTGTTATATACAACCTAGGATTCTTATGTGAATACTATCCCAGTATCTAAAGACATGAAAAAGAAAGAGCTAGAGGAACTAATATGATCTATAATGAAATATGAATTCATGATGAAACTACAAGTGGAATAATATTACAAATAATCTAAAGAAGTCAAGAAAACAATTTTCTTAAATTCTATCAATGAAAAAAAATCCAGAAGTGAGGTTTTTGAAGATTATATTTTTTCTAAAATATTAACAAATTCCCCAAGGATAATAATTACAATATGTGATCTGATAAAGTTAAGCCAATTTTTTCAACAAAAGGTCATGAATTATGAATGTAGTACGAAGGGTCACATAAAAAAAGAGTTCTCTATTTTCAATAAGAATATAAAAGAAAATATGAAATGATAAAAGAATTTTAAAGACTCTATGTGGAGTAAAAGAGGTGATTCTATGGATTTAACGTCCACATCCACATTAAGTGACTCAAGCCTAAAATTCATCATGGAACATGGTGATAATAATGTTTCCCTTTTTTATTACTTACTCCTATTATTATTATCATCATTATTATTCTATTTCTTATTCTATATATCTTATCCTTTATTCTTTTATAGTCACCTAAATTATAAAGATTTAAAATATTCTCTAGATCAACTTGAAAAATGACATAATCTACTTGATTATTTATATCTAAAACTAAAAAATAAATATAATTAATTAATTCAATAAAAAGTCAAACTCCAAAAATAAAATGTTGTTCCCATAAATGAAAAATAATAACTCATTAGAAAAAAAAACTATTGAATGATGGTAATATTTAATTCACCATTAAATACCTCAAAAGTTATATTTTTAAATTTACCCAATCTAAAAAATATAAAGAAAATTTTGGGATATTAAAAACATAGAAAAGATGGAATAATCATTGTTTACTCAATTAGTGTGAGCTCTTTAAAAAATCAATTGGAAACCTATTTTGTTAAAGGTGTTTCTCAAGATATTTTTTATAATCATTACAAAAAGTTTGATCATTTAATCTATCAATGATATTGAAAAATCCAATATATAAAAGACCAAATTCAATTCAACTCTCCTAAATCCTTTCAAAATAAAATATCTCTAATAAAATTTGGATTCATAATAATTATTATCTAACATATATGGAATTATGTTTTTTTGGGTACCAAAATATTCAATCATTTAGTTTTATAGAAAATGTATCTATAGAGAAACACCTAATAAAAAAGGTAGTACCTAGACACTAGTTTCTGGATACACATTTATAGATACCGATATAAATTTAATCAAGTTAATAAACTTATATGAGGTCATTTCACCTTTGTATATAATTATTGGGTAAATATTATTGGTTAAGGTACCATCCATTTTAATAACTCAAGCTTAATTAAAAATATTTTATTTGTAAAATTATTGAAACCAATTTTTCTAAGTATTATCTAATTGTGTGATACTAGTTTTAAAATCTATTTAAATTTTTTTTGTGATGCTTTAAATTAAAAAAAACTTTTATTTACCACTTGAATATTTCAAAATGTTTACAAAATGAATTTTAAATTTTTTTCAAGATGAAAATTCAAATGTTTTAATACAAAACTATGTGACTCATGGATTTTGAACCGATGCCTTAGTCATTTCAATGCTCATTATCTTGTCAAACTCAACTGATTTTAACTAGTATGAGACCTTCCCAAATTGTATTTCAAAGATGGCATGGTTTGTGAAGCTTTGTAACACCCTGAGATATTAAAAACTATTATTTATTGAAAAAATTAAATTTATTTTATGTCTTAAATTACATGAAACACTGAGTTTATCTTGTGTTACAGATAACCACAAGTTTATCTTTCATTACATGAGACACTAAGTTTTTATTTTATTACACAAGACACCAAATTTTAAAAAACCATGATATATAATAATTATTATTATTTTAAATTGACTATTATAACATATCCATTAAATAGAGTGATATGAATATAAATAAATACTTTTTAAATATTTAGTATAATGTATTTATCTATAAAAAACTTTTTCATAAAAACTAATTAATTTTTTGAATAGTATTTGTGTGTTTTGAAAACACTATTTTTATCAAAAAACTTTTTATTTAATTTTTTGAAAAAATAATAAATGTAATTTTTACCAATTTTAGAAAATTTAATCAAAAAAATAAATATAATTTTAGAAAATTAAATGTAAAAAGTATCTTGGAGTGATATTTTGGGATTTTATCTGAAATAAAAATTTCTCAATGCGCATTGAAAAATACTAGTTAACGTTAATAAATTCCTTTTAATTTATATAATTTAAAGGAATAAAAAATTTTATTTAATAAGGTTTAAAATGTAAAATTAGATTAATAATATATTTATTATTTTAATTTATGTCATTTTAATCTTTTTCAAATTGAATTTTGATATTAAAACTTTATCTACTTATGAAAACATTCACTTTGAAAATATGTATTCTTAACTCTTTTGAAAGTTTTATTTTAAATAAAGTTCTTCCAATTATTTGAGTTTAATTTATAAAAATGTATTAAATATTTGTAATTAGAATAATTTATAATATAAAATATTTTAAACATAAGTTTTTACAACAATGAAGAGTAAAAACAATAAAAAATATTTATCGTGGTTATAATTAAAACGGGTTTACTAGGAGGGGGTAAACTAAAATGATAAGGGATAAAATGACTAAAAAAACTACAGTATCCATTGGATTTATATAATAAGACCTCATCACCTTTTATATTTTTGTAATGAAGCATTTTAATCTTTTTTCATATAAAAAACATGGGTACACTTTATTCTTGTCAAAAATAACAAGTGTGTCCTCTCGCCCACTTATAAATGTAAACCCCATGTTATCTCATATTCATACTTAAAAAATCCTTTAGTTCAGACATTAACTACCCAAATTATTTAATTAATTCCCTCGTATCATCCTAGAATCTATATTTTGGTTAGAAATCTAATATAGGAAGGATTTTGGTGCAAACCTAACGAGGTTTCCTAAATAAGACGTAACATTATCCAACAATTGTTTTTATTTTATTTCTTCTTACACATCCATTAAATATTATTAAACCATGATAAAATAATAAAATAAGTATCTTATATATGCATATATGTTATTATACTATGGTAATGACCTACTTTTATCTCCTCCTCCCTCAAATGGAAAATGATAACATCACTTTTGTGTACGGCAGACTACTGCCTCACGAACCGATGTGACATGTTTTGCATGAACACCCCTCATGATTGGTAATGATTATGAATATATTTTATATTTATACATTTTTAAATATATAATCACATATGCTTTTTTTACTTTCTATTTAGCTAGGATAACACAATATCAATCATGTGTATGGCGAACTACCGTCTCACGAAACAATGTGATTATTTTTAACTTACACATAATATTGATGACAATGAGGGAAATTTTTATTGAATATATGTGATATATAATAAATAATAATTATTATTGATAAATAATAATTATTTACCAACTTTTATTTCCATTTATTGAGAAAATGGGAACAATGTTCATGTGTACGTACGACCTACCGTCTCCATGAACTATGTAATTCATTTTCTATATATAACATCAATGGATTACTATAAATATAAATATGATAAATATATATGGTATTTATATCATTGTTATTTTTTTAAATTATATATCCATTATCAATGTAAAAGGGATGAAAATACCAAACCAAAACATACCAAAAAATGAAGTAGTTATTACCCAAAATTTTATTTTAACAAGAAATTGTTAAAAAATGGGTGATAAATGGGTATAAGTAAATCAAATATGATTTTATATATATGAATATTGAATTTTAATATATTATTAATAAATTTAAATTTAATATATATGAGTCTATAGAAACATAGATGCAATAGGAGCTCAAGGAAAGTGTTTTTTATCTCAATTTACCTTCTTGGAGACATATATTGTGTTATACACCTATATTATTTTATGAGGTGTATATACAACCCATTTTACATGTAATATCATAAATTTATTTATTCATATGATATTTTAAGTTTAATTTATATTTATTCTTTCATGGGGATTATTATTCAAATTTACCAAAGTGGTAAGGTTTTGAGATACAATTTCTTCATTTTTTGGGATTATTTATGTTTATGGTTTTAATGAAAAAAAATTATGATCAATATCTAAAAAAGATGATAGAATTTCTTCTCATTAGGTTATTTCATTTTAGTACTTGTTTTCCTTTATTTTACTTTCTTTATATACTCAATATTTCAAAATAACATTGTTAAGAAAAAATATCTTTATTTTTATCTTTGATCGAAAACATTTTCTTCTTCCATATCCATGATTTCTAAAAAGGTTTCCATTTTTCTAACATTCTCAAACTTGTTTTTTAAATAAATTTGTACACATGTTTTAATTTTTAGATAATGTTTTTAATAAAATCATCATGTCCTTTTCCAAACAATTTCCATTCGGATTTTATAAAAAATGTGAAAGGAATATTTGTTATAATATTCCTGGAATGAATAGTATTTCCCACTATCATGATCGTCCATTGAATTCCAGATTCCCTCAAAACGTTTCAAGGTAATTTTCAAATAAATTGTTTTATGAAATATATGGTAATTTTTTAGATTTTTTATAAATTATTTTAAATTAAAAAGGTTAGTTTCATCAAATATATTTTAAATTATTTTAAAGATTCCTTTATAAGTTTCCAAGTATATATTCAAAGAAAATGTGTTTGAAAATGATTTATGTTTTAAAAATTATTTTTCAAAGTGTAAAGGATATTTTACTCAGGAATTTTTTTAAATGATCTTTAAATCATCTTTTATATGTTTCCAAGGTTATTTTCAAACAAAAGGATTTTAAAATTTTTATGTTTTTAAATAGTATATTTCAAATTGTGAACTCTATTTTACTCAAAGAATGTTCCAAGTGATCTTTCGAAATAATTTTACATCTAAGATGACATCCTTTGATGTTAATTATTAATTACTATTAATAATATTGAATGATACCAACCTTATTGTTTCTTTGGAAGGTTAATGTTTATGTTGATGAAATTTTTATCAAACCCAATTATTTTTCATTGGTTATGATACAGTGAATTGATGAAATGAAAATAAAACCAATTTTAATTACATGGGTTAGGATGTGATTATATGATAAATGTTTTATAATATTGTTACCCACATAAGTATATATTTCATTATGAGACAAGTGGGACATATATTTCCTTCTAATTAATTGAGTAAATCTTTATTTATCATGAGGTAATAATAGAAGATAAGTTAACGGGCTTGATCCACTATGGGAAATAGGTGAGTCCAGATCCACTATGGGAAATAGGTGCATCTTGATCCAAAATGAGAATAGGTGGTGAGTCCTGATCTACTATGTATATGGTCTTAATATTTAACCTTTACCTATGAAATATTTTTATATATTTATAATGGCGACACACTTTTATGAAATAAGGTTGTGCTTTATCATTGATTTATGATGATTTTTCTTCTTATGTCTCATGTTTTTTAACAAGAAATTTTTTTATGCATAACTCATGATATATGACATGATGTGTATGAAATTAATGATTAATGTTTATGTTCACATACCCTTGTTATTATCTTATGATTTCATACAATTATAGATGGATATCTCTAATGTTTACCCTTACTAATCATATGAACTCACCCTTTCTTATGTTTCCTCCCCCAAGTTATGAATAAAAGTTTAGTTAGGGTATAACTAGGAGGAGAACTATGTGAGAATATCTTTTTGACAGATGCTAACGTTAATTCATAGTATAATAATATTAAGTTTCTAGTTTCCAAAGACATTAAAATATTATGGTCCTCAAGCGTGTATTTACTAAATGTATTGAATATTCATATAAAAAGTTGTGATATTTATGTATGAAAATATTTTTACCTTATAGTTGGTATGGAAAAAACGTTTAGTCAATATTTTGAGATTAGGATTAGAAAAAAAATTAGTGAAAATATTGGGGATTAGTCTAAATATAGGATAACATCCTAAAGTTTTCATAAGAAAGATATTTTTTGGTTATCCTAGAAATAAATATCTATATGGATACTATAAGTTTATTTTTTTCTAGTATATAGGTTCCTATAGGAAATAAATTTGTAGAAGTTGCATCGGGTTTGAATCAAGAATTACTTGGTATGTGATAATGTGCCTTTATACGTAACTTTTCGGAAACTCTTGGGGTGATATGATTTCTTTAATATATATTTTGTTATGAATCATTATGAAGGATTTGAGTAGATTATAATAATGGATAACCATGGTTAATACTAATGTGTTATAGATTTAATTGAAGGAATCATGATTTAGACACTGTAAATGAATTTTTAAGATTATATAGTTTTCCATGATGATTAGTGTTTCTCACACTATGATTTATATAATTAGTCAATAGATGGAACTCTAAGAAAGCATGTTGTTGTTAATTTTGACATAAAATGTAATGATTATTTTCCTAATAAAACAAATGTTTTGGGAGATTTAATGATAACATTTCTAGTATGATCACAAATATTTCTGAAGCTATGAATCGTGATAAACTTCTAAATGAGAAAATGATGGAACAACATTATATTGATTCCTTCATTAGAAAAAAATCACCTTTTTAAGTGGTTATACTGATTCACTAGTTTCTAAGAAATGGATTAGTACCACTAAAAATATATTTTATGTTATTCAGTGTTTGGAGCATGAAGAATTCATTTTGGATGTTTACCATTTGGAAGGAGAAACGGATCTATGGTAGAATCTTATTAAGAAAATGCGATAATAAGAATAAATTGAATATATAAAATGGAAATAGATTAAAGAGATAATTATTAGTAATTACTTCCCTATTATTCTACAGAAAATAATGGAGAAATAATTACTTAAGTTCAATCCAAAGGATGATGAATCTATTTATTCTTATAAGGAAAGTTTTACAGGGATTTCATGTTATGCCTCTGGCTTAATCATTATTCAAAAAAAAAATTGATCAATTCATTGGTGGTTTAAAACCATGTCTCCAAAAGGAGTTATCCATAAGTGACTTTAATAACTTTGAATAAATTGCATGATGTGTACTCATAGTAGAAATTGAAATCAGATATTCCCACTATTCCCATGGTTTTGATAAGAATACAAAGATCGAGTATCATGATAACTCAAATAAATAACGTGGTAAACCGAAATTACATACATCTATATACTATAAATATTGGATGAAACATCAAGTTAATTGTTTTAACAGAACTGGGGGGTACTATAAATATGTAAGGGTGGTTCATAAAGCCTATGAATGTTGAAATGTGATGAATGGGATAACTAATTAAATGGAGGGGAAGAGGTTTCCAACTAATGTACTAGGAACTATCCAATGATTTAAATTCATGAAATATGGACATTGTGCGAATCAATTCCTCAAACCCAAGGATAATGAGGAAGATACACCACAATAGTCTATAAAAACAAAATAAAAGTGAATTCTTATGCAATCACAACAATAAAAGTGAACAATGTTGATTAATTCACACTTATACCCCATTTATTTGTTGGGAATTTCTTGTTTTAGTTGGAATAAGTAAGCCCTATGAAAATATTATTATTAAAAATTTAGGAAAAATTAATTATTACCATTTAATATCTCTTGATTCATGGATTATATAATAATGAAATAAAATTTAATAGTCTAATGGTGTAAGGATGGACAAAATCCTCCAATAAAAATGTTTTTATCTAAGAAATGATCTTATTTTTAAAATAAAGGGTGAATTAGGCTTTAGAATCTTATATGTATATTTATAATTTTAACTTTTGAGTTATGGATACTATAACTTGATTATAAGTTTATGTTTGATCATAATATCAAATTATTAGACACCCCTCTTGAGTTTTAATGGGATTGGAATTAATGAAAATTAAGTATATTTTGGGTGACTTTAATGGAAATACCACTATTTGGTTTTGTATATATTTTAGTGAAAAGATATTTACTAAGGAATGAATATACATTTTCTTGATATAATATTAAAGGTATTATAGAACTTTAGGGATTAAATTGTCTTTGATGTTAGGGTAATTATGGGTTATTAAATTTTGGGAAGTTATAGGAATTATTTTAATATATTTTTTTAAAAAAGGATAACCCACTTTTTGGGTGAAAACCCATAGCATCCCACAAGGCTGTAGGGATTGAAACCACAACTGAAGGGTGACAAGGGTATAACCCTACCATTGGACTATATTAAGGATTATTTATAGTGGGTTAAAATGAAGAGATATATTTCAGAGTTTGTATCTAGGTTTTGGTATGTCATCAAATTAAGGTAGATAGATAAAAGTATAATGGGATTTTACATCCATTACCCATAATAGAATATAAATGGGAAAAATCACCATGTATTTTACCATTATAATCCCCAAAATGTCTAAATAAAACAATGTTATTTGAGTTATAGTTGATTTACATACAACATCAGAAAACTTAATTAAAATTAAAGATGATTTATCTTTAGATCTAATTTCTAGAATATATATTAATGAAGTGTTAAGGTTACATGGATTACCACATTACACATTATTGGATTGATATCTCCGGTTTACAATGTTGTTCTGGCGAAGTATTCAATTGGATTTGGATACATAGTTCTATTTTATCAATGTATATCCTTTCCAAACAGATGATTAGTATGAGAGAACAATTAAAACTCTAGAAGATATAATGGGATCTTGTTTTATGGATTTTAAATATCGTTCGTATAAACACATTCCTCTATTTGAGTTTTCTTATAACATTAGAATTCACTTAAGCATTTATATGGATCCTTTTGAAACCACCTATAGAAATAATAATAGAACTCCAATGATATGGGATAAAGTTAGAGAAAGAAATCTATTAGGACCTAAGCCGACTGAGGAAATAGAGGAGAAATATAGAACTATTTATAAACACATCAAGATTTCGTATATTTGGAAGAAAATATATGCTAACAATATTTGATGAGATATAGAATTAGAAGTTGATGAAAAATTATTTTTGTGAATATATCCATGGAATACGATAATAATGATTAGAAAGAAGGTAAATTTAATCCCAAGATACACTGGTCCTTTTGATATTTTTGATCATATCATAATAATAACTTATCATTTGGCACTGACACAAAATACCTCTCAATATCATAAAGTGTTCCATGTGCCTTTCTTAAGGAAGTAAATATTTTAATCCTTAACATGCATGGAACTCATAGGTCATACCATTTAAGTATTATATTTCTCATAGGGAAAGACTAGTGGTGATTCAGGATAATAGAGAAAAAGTTCCATGAAACAAGGCCTATAAGGTCCCGACCTTAAACATTACATAATCTAGTAAATTCTTTTAGAATTCAATTTCGTCCATTACTAAAGATCTTTTTAGTTTAGAGTTTTAGGTATTTATTAAATAATTAATACATATCAACCCATAAGAATAAAAAGTGGTTACTTTTAAAATTGCATCTATTTATTCCATAATACAAAAGTTTTTAATAAAACATGAAATATTTTCTTGAAAAATCATCACAACATTATGCATGGATTATTATTTTCTCTTACCCATCCCTAAACCCTATAAAAACATTTTAAAAAATTGTATGAGAAATAAAACCTCATCAAGGGACATAAAAATAATGAAAGAAACCATTAGTCCATGAATAATTATAAACATATGAATTTGTTTTCACAAAGACATACTTCCCACCCATAAAGTATCATATACTATGTAAAACGAAGATATTTACATAAAACATAGACATCATAAATTAATCTATAAAGGTAACATGGGGAATTAATTTCTTAATATTTTTACCCTTTAGGATACCATATTATTTTTAACCCTTATGGATATCTTATAATGTAACCCTCATGACAACCTTATGATGTAACCCTCAATATTACCTTATGGTGTTACTATCACATTTACACTTGGAATAAAGATTACAGTTAACTTCCCCCATAAACATACCCAATGAATTGGAGGGATATCATGGACCCACCTTTTATCATAAAAAAATCCCAAGAATCAGAAAATAATCATGAAACATGAATACTTTCATCATAAAAACATTCCTTTTGAATTTTTTAAAAATAAAAATTTAAAAGAGAATTTTTATGGAAAATTCTCTTTCTTTGGGTTTTAATTCCTTAAAGGGTGTTCAAACATTCTATTAAATGTTTTAAAGAGTGTTATTAATTTATTAAGGAAATATATTAACATTTATAAGACTTTATATGATCTTGTTATAACATTCTTCCACCTATTTAATGATAATATATATTTTTTATTTTTTTGAGTGCGTTTATTTCATGGTTTCTATGGTTAGTTCATTATGTGTTTTCTTGTCTAAGAGAATGAAAAATCCATAAGTGTAAAGAAATGGTATTAATATGTTTCCATAATTTTAAATGACATAATTTATCATTTTTTCGATATGGGGATGATTCATTAGATAAAACATTACTGAAATTGATATAATTTATTTTTGTAGTTTTTAAAACCTTCATAAACTTATATAATTTTATTTAATATCTGGTTTATATATTTGATAAAAATCATTTTATAGATTTAATATATATAATAAAATATTATTTGTCTCTAATAATTATTTTATAACCACCCTTAATGGTGTTAAAAGAAAAAAAATCATCATCCACGAAGATGATGAATCATCACATCATGAATGATGGTTTCATTTTCTAGAATAAGTGTAGAATATAAGAGGTTTTATGGTGGATTGTCCACTAACAAAATAAAATTCCATTATATGTATGATACATGAGTTATCATGTCACATAGATGAGGGTAAGTGGGGAGATAATAAGAAAAAAATAAATTGGAAAGAAATTTAAAATAAAACGAAAGAGGATTTTACATCTTAAACTTATTCTATGTGAGATCCTACTTAAGACATTGGATTTTAGAATTTTGGTGAGACCAATAGGTTTGGAGTCCAAAACCACTTTCAATATAATTCCTCAAAATCATCCATCTATATACTGGAATGAAAACCAACATTATAATAAAACTCAACTAAAGAAAGATGTCGATCCCAACTTCCCTGTTAATCCATTAAACAAGACAATAACATATATTCCACTGTGTAGATTTTTCACTCAATCTCTCCATTAGATTAAGGATGGAAGGATGTGATTAAATTTAATTTTGTTCCCCACAATTTCTAAAGTACTTTCCAAAATTTATAAGTTAACCTGGGATTATAGTAAGATACAATGGAGAGAGGAAGTCTATGTAACCTGATAATCTATTTGAGATATAATCAACAAATCTGATATATATAAAGAGCATCCTGAATATAAAATAAATTTTTAGACTTATTCAGTTTATCAACAACAACCCAAATCACATTTTTATCCTGATAAGTTTTTAGTAGTCCCACAATGAATTACATGGATATGTTTTTCCATTTCCACTCTGGAACTAGTAAAGGCAGAAGCATCCCCTTTGGTAGTTGTCTCTCTGCTTTAACCCATTTAAATTTCATATATTTAATGGTAAAATCCGAAATTTATTTTTTTATTCCATCCCACCCATAATACTCATGAAGGTCCTTGCATATATTAGTGCCTCTAGGATAAAATAAAAATAGAGAACTACGAGATTCACTTAATAACTCTTTCTTCAACTATGAATTATAAGGCATATATAATCAATTCCCAAATATCAAAACACAATCTTTATCAACATTAAATTAATGAAAATTTCATTGCTTAACCAATTATACCTTTTTTGTAATTCATGGTATTTCTTCTATGCTTACTTAAATCGTTTTGAATGAGACAACTACACTAACACAAAAATCAAAACAGAGGAATTTCTTGTACCGACAACATGAAAGCCAAAACTCTTAAAATAACAAACCAAGGGGCCATGTTCCGAAAGTAACATGCTTAATGATGCATGATATTTTTGTCTTTAGGAATATATATTGTTTTCTTTTTTAGGATGGTAATTAATTGTGTAATCATAGTCTTTTATCAGTTCAAGCCAACTTCTCTGCCTCATGTTCAATTCATTTTGATTAAATATATACTTCAAACTTTTATGGTTAATATATATTTCACAGTTGGATCCATATAAATGATGTCTCAAAATTTTTAAAGTTAAAACTATAACTGATAATTCCATATAAAGTGTGGGATAATTTAACTAATGAGATTTTAGTTATATTAAAGAAAAATAAATTACCATATCATTCTAAATAAGAACTCAACCATGCCCCTTCAATAAATCATCATTGTATATGAAAAACTCTCTATTTATGGAAGGAAGATCCAAAACTGAAGCATTCACCAATCTTATTTTTTTTTTCCGAAAATAACATCACAACCTTCTATCCTAATACATATAACCCCTTTTTATTTTTACTTAGTTAGAGGGTGAGATAAACATGTAAATGTTTTAATAAAAAATTAATTAATTTCTTATTAATATAAGAAAACTACAAGTCATTGTAATATTTATAGGACTGTAACATTCATCAACCTATTTTTTTGTAGGAACAACTGTTATTCCATCCTTATTTACAATTTCCTCATGAAAAGAAATATCTTTTAACCAGAAATAAAATTTTCTAAATTTATTGTTTAGATTCTTTTATTAAAGTGTTTCTAGATCAATCCTTATATTTTTTTCATAATCCTAATAACTGTTTGTATAAACCAAAATATCATAAAAAAATAAAAAACTTATCCAAATATTCATGGATGATTCTATTCTTAATATCCATAAATACAGTAGGAGAATTTTTCAATCCAAAGGGCATAAAAACAAACTTATAAGGCCCATATATAGTATGAAATTCTATTTTCAGAATGTCACCCTCCTTCACCTTAAGATGATGGTACTCGGATCTCAAGTTTATCTTGGAAAAATACCGTGCATTCTAGAGATGATAAAGAAAGTCATCGATATGTCCTGGTTGATACTTATTCCTAATAGTAATGTTATTAAAAGCCATATAATCAATGAAAATACTCATGAAACCATATTTATTTTTAATAAAAAAAATAAGAGAACCCAATTGTGAAGTGATAGTATGAATTAAGCCTTTATCATGTTAATCCTAAAATTTATTTTTCAATTCTAGAAGTTCTACTTGATCCATTCAATAAGGGGGTTATGAAATCTGCATAACATTATCAACTAATTTAATAGTAAATTCAACTTCTCGATCTGGTATAACAGTAGAAAATTTATCACGAAAAATATAGGTATTCGTTTACCATGAGCACATAATAAATCTAAACACTTCTCTTATTATCAAAAATATCTACAAGATTACTTTCATTTCCATCTTTTAAAATTTTCTCAGCTTTCAGATATGTTATCAATAGTATGGGTTAATTATTATATATAAAATGAAAATATTTAGGATAAAAAAATTATTTATATCTATAATCAATATTAGAATGAAAAACATAAATCCAATCCATATCTAGAATAACATAAAACTATAATAAAGGAAATCCAACAAGGTTTCCAGGTAATATCTTTCCACATATAATAATAGGAAGTTTCTTATAATTACTTTTTTTCTTTAATATTTTCCCCTGGTGTTTTAACCATAAGTTCTAATTTAATTTATTATGGTGAAATTTAAAATTTAATACAAAATTTCTCAGCACTAAAGGAATGTGTAGACCTCCTATCAAATAAGACATTAGAAAAATCTGAGTAAAAAAACAGTGTACCAGATACCACTTAATTAGATGGCCAAAAATATTCTGATGTAGTTATAAAGGATTTCACTACACCTTTACACTTATAATATGGATTCTTTCCATTATTCACATATTTCATTCGTTAGGTATTTTCATAATTTCTTATCTAACCACATTTAAAATAGTTTTCCGTTTTCTTATTAGAATTAATCTTATGATCATTTTAATTACAATATTGTGTCATATGTCCAAAATTACCACCTCGAAAACACATCCTAGATTTTTTAGGAATTCACCAAGGTTATTTTTCCCACACTTCCAATAAATTGGAAAATGGGTTTTCTTACCTTTAGATTTATTTGATTGATTCTAAACCATTTCCTACCATATGGACCTTTTTATTTTTCTTGTTGTCAAAGTACATGTGATCATCAAAAAACTACATTTCTACCCTCTCATTATATCAGAGAAGGATCTATTAGCTTTTGAATTTATGGGAGGCCAATGAACTTAAATAAATTTTCTTTACTCTGTACTAAAAAATGATTGATTTTACTATCAAGATCCTGAATAAGATTTAGAGTGTAATGTTCCAATAGAGTTATGTTTTCATCATACATAGTCACTAAATCTTCCTCCTTTTATTTCAATTACAATAATGTTTTCCATCCTATGTAGAGCTAAATTAGGAAAATATTTTTCAAAGAACATATTCTTAAATTCAACTCATTCCAAGGCATCAATCATCACTCTGTCCTGGATATTATTAACCTTTGACAACTATAATCCCAACTAACCTTCAAAATGATAAATCGGAAGACTAATCTTTTGATTATAGGAACACCCCATGAAATAAAATATATATTTCATAGGATTTGATCTACCATTCATCCACCACTGGGTCAGAAGATCCACTGAAAGTAGGAGGGTATTGCCTCATAAAATTTTCCACTATCACCATGTTCCTTTGTGGTATTTATAGTTGTTATATTTCACGGATTCCGTCATAATTTATATCCAATGTAAATTGATCCAACAATATCCCAAACCAATTGGTTCCAATTACTAGCATTCAAGATTGAAGATTTGGAATGATATAATCATCTTGGTGGCTTCCTACTCTAACTTCCTTATTTATTCTTTGTAAAACAATTCTGAACAATCATATATTCTATGAACAAACATTGTTAATAATTAAATAATATTTCATTCAAACTTAACCAGAAGTTAAAAATAATTTATGGTATTCTATTAACATCATCCTAACCACTAAAGTTATCTAAATTTTGTTTTGATACCAACTATAAGGTGCTGACCATAACCATTACATAATCAATTAAATTATTTTAGAATTCAATTTATTACTCTCCCAAATATATTTTTAGTTTAGAGTTTTAGAGAATTAGGAGATAATTCATACATATCAACCCACACGAATAAAAAGTGGGTAATACTAAAATAGTTTCTATTTGTTCTATAATACAAATGTTTTTATTAAAACATGAAATCTTTTTGATGAAAAATCATCACAACATTCATCTTGGATTCTTAGTTTACCTTATCCACACTTAAACCCTTTGAAAAACCTTTTAAAACGTTTTATGAGAACAAGAACCTCAGTAAGGGAGATAAAAATAAGGAAATAAACCATTATTCCATGAATAATTATAAATATATAAATTATTTTCACAAATAAATACTTCTCACCCATAAAGTATCATACACTTAATTTGTGAGAGCAATAGATTTACCTAAAACATAGAAAACATAAATAAAACCATAAAGGAAACTTAGGGAATTACTTAATTAAAACTATAACCCATGTAGCTAACTTATGATTTTTAACCCTCATAGAGACCTTTTAATGTTACCCTAATGACTACCTTACAATTTAACCCACACATTTACCTTATGGGGAAACCATCGTAGTTACAATGAGAATAACCATTATAGTCAACATCAAACAAAAACATACCCAATAAATTGGAGGGATATCACATAACCAACTTTCATAATAAAAAATTACCTTGAAACTGAAAATAATCATATTATATGAATAATTTTATCATAAAAACATTCCTTTTGAATTTTTTAAAAATAGAAATTTAAAAGAGGCTTTTTATGAAAATTACCTTACCTTGGGTTTTTGTTCCTTCAAACATGTTCAAACCTACAATAAAAAGGTTTAAAGTGTTATTAATAAATTAAAATACTATATCCATATTTATAATACCTTATACGATCTATTTATAACATCTTTCTCTCCATTGATTTACAATATTTTCTTATTTTTATTGTTTTGAGTGCATTTATCTCATGGTTGGTTCATTATTAGTTTTCTTTTAGAGTGAAAGAAAAACTACAAAAGTGGAAAGAAATGGCATTAATATGATTCCATAATTTTTAGTGACACTATATATCAATTTTTTTCTTATATGAGGATGATTCATTAGACCAAAAATTAATGATAATTATTTAATTTTTTTGACGATTTTTACAACCATCATGAATTCATATCCTTTTATATAATATCATGGTTATATATTGGTTCTAGAAAATTATATAGATCAATATATTTATAATGAAATCTGATTTAAACTTAATAATTTTTTTATGACAATCCTTTAAAGAGGTAAAAAAAAATGGAAACTCATTATCCACAAAGGTGGTGAATCGACATGTCAGAGATGTTGATTTTATTTTCTTGAATTAGAGGAGAAGTTGAGAAGTTTGATGGTGGATATTACATTAACATAATAAAATTATATTATATGTATGATAATAGAGTTATCATTTCACTTTTGTGAGGGCAAATGAGGAGTGAATAAGAAAATAAAATAGATAGAAAAGAAATCTTAAAAAATGGAACGAAGATTTTACCTCTGGAACTTATTCTCATTGAGAACATCATTAAGAAACTTGGTTTTGGACTTTTGGTGGGACTAACTGGTCTTGGACTTGGGGAAGAGTCTTGGGAAGATAATTGGGATGAAATTAAACAAGATACATGTCTTTAGAGGTGTGAGGAGATGAGGTAACGAGGATTGACATTTATAGTGGAGGAGAGTGGTGTGTTTTGACTATTTTATTCATTCATTTATTATTTTGGATCAAGAATATGAATAGATTCGATTCCATGAATAAATAAAGTAAAAAGAGAAAAATGGTTTCAGATTATGTTGCTTAAATAAGTCATACATAATCTATGAATCATTAATTCTTGTATTATCTAAATACCTTAAATTAATGTATTTTAATATTCACAAAAAATCAAGTATTTATGAACAAATTGAAAAAATAAACCCTTACTAATTTTTAATGCGTATAATTTTAAAATGGAATCTATTTTTGTGAAAATAATTTTCAAAACCTATGAAATTAAATTTTTAGTTAAATCCATCATTTATTCGAAGAAAACCAATTTTAATTATAAAACTGATTTTACGACACTCTGACAAATTTATTAAGGTCACATAAAATTTTAATATAATTAAAAGAAATATAAATATTAATTTATGAATCTCTTATATAAATATAAATTTTCTTTTCAATCATTATATTAATAGTAAAATTATAAATAAATTATTATGTTTTAAAAAAATAACGACACTTAATTTTTCATTTTCAAAACAATTATTAACTTATTCAACGATATAAATGTACAATATTTTTACTTATAAGATACATAAATATAATTTATAAAATAATAAGTGAGGTTAATATTATAATAGTATTTAGTCCTTAATTTCAATAATTAACACTTATTTCATTGTACATTTATAAGGAATTTAACTATTTAATTACAGAGTGAAAAGAAATTATTTTATAAGTACCTGAGTTTTTACAAGGCCACTCTCATGGTCAATGTTTTGTGGTGAAACCACCAGTTTGAAAAAGATAAATGGGAAAATTTGGAAATTATGAGGTAGAAGTATCCTCCTATGTTTTTATCATAGTAATGAATTTTGAGGGTGAAATTCATTGGGGGTGGGATGTAACTCCCTATGTTTTTATGACTTATTTTTGATAAATAAATTAAATTTACTTAATATATTACATTACACGCAAAATGGATTTTAGAATGTGTTACATGAAATATTATGTTTATCTTATGTTATACACGACACATAGTTTGAATTCTATTACACACGACACATAGTCTTAATAAACTACGATATATTATTAATATTTTTATTTTGAATGTTGTCATTATAACATAGACGATACAATTAGATGTGTTATTAATAATAAATAGTATCTAATTATTAATTATGTTGGTTTTTATTAATAAAACATATTTATGAAAAGTACTTATTTTTTAGAAAAGTATTTATATGTTTTTAAGATACTATTTTTCTCAAAAAATGTTTTTATTACATTTTGTGAAAAAAATTAAAGTAATTTTTAAAAGATTTAGAAAATTTATATGAATAAATGTAATTTATTTTTGAAATCAAAACGTCAAAATTATCTTGTAGGTGTTTTTTCAGAATTTTTGAAAAAGATGATTTTTTCAGTGAATAGAGAAAAATACTAGTTTTTATTAAGAATTTTATTTTCATTTACAATATTTAAAAACATCCAAAATGTTTTAATAAGGTCTTAAAAGAAAAATTAGTAAAATTATATAATTATTAATCCAATTTAGTTAATTTTAATTATTTTCATATTGAATTTTGATATTAATACTTTCTCTACTTATAAAAATTTTCTCTTTGAAAACTGAATTTCATATCGCATCTGTGGTTTTAATTATAAATTAAATTATTGAAATTATGTTTTAATAATTTTGAAAAATTGATTCCATATTTGGAATAAAAATAGTTTATATTATCTAATAATATCAACTTATATTTTTACCATACTGAATAGTAAAAGCAGTAAAAATTATTTGTCGCAGGTAAGGTTTAAATGGGTTTATCGGGGGTTAAACTAAAAAATAAAGAGAAAAATAACCCAAAACTTATAAAAAAACATTATATGTACATATTTAGAACTTATAACATAATAATGTTTAGAATTAATCATTTTGGATCTTTTTAGTTTATGAAAAATGTGGGTACACTTTATTTTTTTTCAAAAATACCAAGTGTGTCATCTTCTACACTTATAAAAAGCCACCCCTCTTATCTCTTATTCACAACTAAAAAACCATTTTTATTAAACTATAACAACCCAAATAACATTATGAATTAATTATTATAATCTTATAAGCCTTATTTTGATCATACATTTATCATAGGAAGGCTTTTTGTGCAAACCTAAGGAGGTTACTGAAAGAAAAGGTAATATTCTTCAACGAAATTTGTTATTATATTTCTTCCTCCACCTATTTCAAATAGTATTACACCATGTTAAAATAATAAATTAAATATATTCCATATATGAAGATTTTATAATGTTATGTTCATTACCTACATCCATATCCTCTTCATTCAAATGGGAAATAATGATGTTGCTCATGTGTAGGATGAAGAACAGCCTCATGAATTGATGTGACATGTTTTGTTTTATCACCTATAATGGTTGGGTATGATGATGGATATAATTAATATATAAAATTTTGGAGATATATTATCACATATACATTTTTTAACTTTTTATTCTATTGGGGATATGATAATGTCGATCATGTGTATGACGGACGACCACTATATGTAGCGATGTTATACATTTCTCACTTAAATTTAACATTGAAAGTAATAAAGGATAAATTTAATGAACATATGTGATATATAATAAATCATAATTATCATGTATATTGAAATATTTTTTTATATTCCTTTTTTTCTATCATTCGAGAAATGGAAACCTCATTCATGCGTCTGTACAGACTACCGTGTATATGAACTATGTAACTAATTTTTCATCTCTAAATTTAATGGATTAAAATAAATAAATAAATAATAAATATATATGATATTTATATCATGGTTAAAGTAATGGAAATTATAGAAACCTGAACAACACAAAGTACTAAAAATACCAAACCAAAACAAATGTGAAGAAATGAAGTAGTTATTCCCCAAAACATAATTTTAATAAGGATTTGTTAATAAATGGGTAATAAAAGGGTATAAGTACATAATATATATGTTTATGGTCTTATAATATATGTATAATAAAATTATATTTATTATACCTGAGTTTAGATCACTTTCGAGGCAATTGAATCTCATAGGAAGGGATTTTTGCCTCAATTTTCCGTCTTTGTGACATATATTGTGTTATGAATCTATATTCTTTTATAATTTGTATATAAAACTTCATTGAAATTTAATATCATTAATTAATTAATTTTAATTATATTTAATGTTTCATTTAATTTTATTATTTCATGGTCCTAATTATCTGAAGTTGCAAATTTGGTAAGGGTTTTATGATATAATCTCACTGTTTATCAGTATAGTTTATGTTTAAACTTTCAATGATGAAATTTTGTGATCAAAATCAAAATAAAAACATGAGTTTTATTATAATAGATTTATATCAAGATAATACATGTTTCCCTTCAATTTACTCACTTAATGTAATCATGAGTTTAAACGTTTTTTAAAGAAAAACTACATTTATTTATCTCTTGGAATGAAATTTTTTTTCTTATTCCATGTCCATGTTTTATAAAAAAGATTCAAAAAAAGTTTTAACACTCTCCAAATTATTTATTAAATAACTTTTTACCAATTTTTATCTTTTTAATTTTTTAAAGGAATTTCTTTATCATATTTGAAACATGGGCTATTATTATTTTACCAAAAATAGGAAAGTAATCTTTGTTTTAAAAGAAAACATGAAAAATATTTTCCACTACCATGACCTTTTAATTATTTCAAGATTCCCCTAAAAAATTTCGAGGTTAATTTTAAATAAATATTATTCCTTAATATTTGGGAAATATTTAGATTTTAAATAAATGATTTCAAATTGAAAAGGATATTTTCATTAAGAAATGTTTTAAATTTTTTTAAATATCAATTTATAAGTATCCAAGGTTGTTTTCAATGAAATATATTTTGGAAAGTTCTTATGCAATAATTTTTTTTGGAAGAGGAAATGTTATTTTTGTTAAGAAATTTTTTAATAAATATTTAAAGGTTCATTTATATTTTATAAATGTTTTAAAATAAATAGTATTCTGAAAATGTTTTATTTTTTAAAAAAGTGTTTTTTGAAGTGGAAATGATATTTTCCTCAGGAAATGTTCCAATTGATCTTTCAAAATAATTTTCAATGTAATATGATATACTTTAATGTAACTTATTATTTAATGTGGATAATATTGGATGATACCATCCTTAAAATTTCTTTAGACGATTAATGTTTTTTTGATTTTTTTTGAAATCAATTTATTTTTCCTGGGTTATGCCACGGTTAATTGATGTTATGTTTATGAAACCCATTTTATTCATCTAGGTTATGACATGATGATATGATGAATTTTTTTATGATATTATTTCTCAAATAAGTATAGTTTCATTATGAGACGGGTGGGACCTATATCTCCCTCTAATGCATTAGGTAAATCTTTATTTCACATCCGATAATAATGGGAAAAATAGTTAAAGGGTTTGATCCATTATTTTAAATAGGATATTTTTTATCCACTATGGGTAATAAGTGCACCATGGTACATAATGGGAAACATGCGATAAGTTATGATCCATTATATTGATGGTCTCATTAGTTAACCCTGAAATTTAATTTATTTTCTCTATTTTTGATGGTGCCACACTTTTATGACATGGGTTTATGGTTTTTGATTTATTTATGATGATTTTCACTCTTATCGGCCATATTTTCTGAAATGGTAAAGTTTTATGACATGAATCAAAATCTATGATTTCTTGGTTATGAAATTTATATGTTATGTTCATGTTCAGAAACCCTTATTATTATCTTATTATTTCATATGTTTATAGATTGATATATCTTATGTTTATCCTTATGAAACATCTGAGCTCACACTTTCACAAGTGTAGAAAATGCTTTTTTTTACTGTGGTTATTATTTAGTTTTTAAGTCTTTTTTTGTCAATGTTATTACAGAAGATGTTATAAATATTTTTTTTACGTTAGTTATTTTAAAACAGACGTTAAAAATAAAAAAATGAAGCATTTTTCACATCGGTTACTCAAAAACCAATGTGGAAAACTCTTCTGAGTTGTGATGTATTAAATCAGTTATTTAAAAATCGACGTTTTATATAATTTATCATGTTGTTTATATAATAACTGACATCCTAAATCATTCCTTCGAGGAATTTATCACATAGTTTATTTTCATAACCGACGTGATAAAGCAGTCTTCCAAGTGGTTTTCGACGTCGGTTAAATAATAACTGATGTGAGAACATATCTACTATGTTGCTTATAAAATAAATGATGTAAAAAACTCTAAATTTCCATTAATTAAGTTGGTTATGAAATAACCAACATAAAAACCAATATCAGTGCATTTTTTACATTGGTTATAAAATAACCGACGTAAAAACCATTTTTTTATTCAAACCATTGATCCAAAATTAAGCCCAGCCAAAAGAATACCTTAAAAATAACAAAACTGACCACCCCCGACCCCACATGACACCCCCACACCCTTGGACTACCCCCACCCTTCTAGAAAACTCCTCATACCCAGGACACCCCCCACAACAATGCCCAGCCAAAAGAATACCCGAAACAGAACAAAAACAGACCAAAACCCCTACCCCACTGGAAAACCCCCCACACTCCTGAAAACCCCCACCTAACTAGACACCCCCACACCCCTGGAATTCCCCTAGCCTCTTAGAAAACCCCACACCACTAGACACCCCCCACAATTATGCCCATCCAAAAGAATACATGTAATAGAACAGAAACAGACCAAAACCCCCCACTCCACTGGACAACCCTCCCACACCCCTGGAAACCCCTACCCTACTAATCATATTTCCCACAACCTTGGACAGCCCCACCCTCTTGGACAACCCCCACACCCTGGATATCCCACCCACCCTCTTGGACACCCCCACCCCCATGGACACCCTAGACACGTCCACACCCCTATAAAACCCCCACACCATTGAACAACCCTCCCACACCTCCGGACAACCCTCTCACACCCCTGGACTGCCCCCCACACCACAAGAAACCCCCCACACCCCTGTACACCCCTGGACTACCCCCACCCTCAGGGACACCCTAGAAACCCCACCCCACTGGACAACCCTCCCACACCCCTGGAAAGCCCCCACCCCATTAGAAAATCCTTCCTAGTCTCCTGGACAACCATCCCACACCCCTAGAAACCCCCCACACCCCTAAACACACCATGGACTTCCCCAACCCTCATGGACACCCTATACACCCCCACCCCTAGACAACCCTCCCACACCCCTAGAAAGCCCCTTGACCCCACTAGGCACCCCCTACACCCCTAGAGACCCACTTGACATCCCTCCCACCCCCTGAGACACCCCCACCCCTAGATAGATGTACCACAACCCTGGAAAGCCCCATGATCCCACTGGGAACCCCCACACCCTGGGACACCCCCTAAACAACCCTCCCATCCTCCTAAAAACCCCACCACTGGACAAACCTCCTCCAACCCTGGAAAACCCTCCCACACCATTGGAACCCCCCACCACACTAAATATCCTTCCCACAACCCTGGACACCTCCACCCTTCTAGACAACCTCCACCCCCTAGAAAACCCTCCCACCCTCCTGGACACCCCCCCATGGACACCCTGGACTCCCCCACACCCTTGGAATACCCTCTCACACCCCTAGAAACCCCCACCGTTAGACACCCCTTGGACTGCCTCCCACATTCATGGACACACTAGACACCCCACCCTAATAGACAGCCCACCCACACCCCTAGAAATCCCCCACCACACTGGACATCCCTCCTCAGACCACTAGACAACCATCCCACACCCCTAGAACCCCCCTCCCACACCCCTGAACACCCCCTGGACTGCCCCACCCTCATGGACACCCTGGACACCCCCACCCCCTGGGAAATCCCTCCCAAACCAATGGAAATCCCCCTGACCCCACTAGGCACCCCCAAAAACCCCTGGACGCCCCCTGGATAGCACTCCCACCCTCCTGGACCCCCACCCCCTAGACATCCCTCCCACACCCATGGAAATCCCTTTGACCCCACTGGGCACCCCCACACCCCTGGGCACCCCCTGAACAGCCCTCTAACCCTCCTGGACACCCCCAACCACTGGAAAACCTTCCACCACCCCATGGAAATCTCTCCCACACCCTTAGAAACCCCCACCCCACTAAACAACCTACCCACAAACCTAGACACCCCCACCCTCCTGGACAGCCCCCCCTGGACAGCCCTCCCAACCTCCTATGCACCCCCACCTCCATGGACAGCCTTGACACCCCCCGAAACCCCTGGACTTCCCTCCCACAACCCTAGAACCCCCCACACCATTGGACACCCCTGGACTTCCCCCACCCTCATGGAAAACCTAGACACCCCCACCCTAGTAGACAACCCTCACACACCCCTAGAAAGCCCATGGCCCCACTAGGTACCTCCACACCCCTGGACACCCCCTGGGCAGCCCTCCCACCCTCCTGGACCCCCACCCCACATGAAAGCCCTCCCCCACCCCTTGGACAACCCTCTCACACCCCTGGAAACCCCCCACTACACTAAATAGCCTGCCCACAACCCTGGACACCCCCACCCTCCTGGACAACCCCACCCCCCTAGACAGCCCTCCCATCCTCCTGGACACCCCCACCCCCATGGACACCCTGGACACCCCCAAAACCATGGACTTCACTCCCAAACCCCTAGATAGCCCTCCCACACCCCTAGAAACCACCCACACCCCTAGACACCTCCTGGAAAACCCACCCACACCCCTAGAAAGCCTCTTGACCCCACTAGATACCCCCGCACCCCTAGAAACCCCCTAGACAGCCCTCCCACCTTCATAGAAACCCCACTGAACTGGACATCCCTCCCACACCCCTAAAAACCCCCACCCCACTAGAAACCTCCCCACACCCCTAAAACCCCCCCAGACTAGAATCCATACCAGAAAAACCATCAGAACTACACCAAAACAAGAAGTTACACAAAATTAAATAGTCACATATATAACATTCATAACTTAAAAATGTCCAAAAAAAAACCTAAATCCAACCTAAATGACTACTAAATACACAATTATAATTACAATATTAAAATTATGTTTTACACTACAAACAAACTAAGATCCAATCAAACCTGTAAAATAATTTGACCATTCCATATTTAAGTGTTGGACCTCTTGATCACTCTAATGTTGAGGGTCAACAAATAGATAAAAATTTAAAGGATAGTATTTAACATGTATTATGAATAAATCAAATGAAATATTATGGCAAAGTTTAAAAAGAAATCTTACTATGTCATAGTTGAAAATGAAATCTTACCATGTCAAAGTTCACAACTGTTCCAGTTGTAATTATTTCATACTTAAATCTTAAAATATAATATCCACATTCAAATACTCCTTTTTTTCATGAAAATTCAGTTTGAATAAGTTTAAATTAAAAATATTATTTTTATACAATACATCAAGAAGTACAAATTATAAATGGATATTTACCTTTAATTCTATATATTTGATCTTGGCACTCATTTTCTTTCTGTTTTTTCACAAGTAGACCCATCCCCTATTAAAAAACAATATCAATAAAATAAATTTAGAATTATTTATAATATATACAACTATTAAGAAATTGAAACTTAATTTTCCAACATATTCTTAAAACTTTCCCACACATCTCCATGGACAGAGCATATCCAATAAAGTGTTTTCTCCCTTGAGCGAAAAACACCTAACATCCAATGATCACTGATAAAATATAATTTAAGGTTAGTGGTTTTTTATGTTAAATTATAATAAACTCTTTGCCAGAGATTTGTTTTATACCTCTCAAAAAAGGCATCATCCAATACTGTGGGATTATATTCTTTTCAAATATTTCATCAATATAAACCATTCTTTATTCCTCATCCAATGTATATGCTTTAGGGGAAATCAAATGCGGGTCCATGAATATATATAAATCTATTTGCTCATTTTTCTCACAAATTTTATAAATATACTTAATAAAAAACAGGCATAAGTATATATTTTTAATAAATATAACATAAGGAAAAAGAGTTAAGAATTACGTGGAAAAAATTTTCACCATGTTGATGCCCAAATTATCTCTAGTAACAAGTTCAATGATATTATTTTTCACAATCCCTACAGTTATTGCACATACAAGAACATAAGATTCTATTGAAAACTCATAATGATCCCCCAAAAAATTTGAATATCTTGACAATCTGTCAAGACTACTAGAATCTGTATGTGATTTTATAGCCATTTGTCTATATTTTTGTTTATACAATATTTCTTTACCTTTGAAGTATTCCTGTAAAAATAAATAGAATTTTTTTTTCAGATTTTAAAACAACATTAATAAAAAATAAAATAATACAGAACATATAATATACATACCTCTATGGTAATGAGTCGCATAAGTCTAGATGGCCAAATTAAAAAATGGCCGATACTATTTCCAACTATCGTCACCTCATCTGTAAGTAATGGTACTCGAGCTGATCTCTCTATAATATCTTGTATAATTACACTACGATGCTCTACCTCTAACTGTTGATGATGAACTGTATCTCCAATAAAATATAACAGCCCATATGCAACTATATGATGTTTAGGATCATCAACATACAAATCGTAATAAGTAGGAAGCTGCGATGGAGGAGTAGGATAAGAAATGGGGTCTGCAGGCTGAGGTGGGAGAGTGGGAGCTACCGACGAAGGTGGAGGATAGATAATTGGGTTTGCAGGGGGAGGTGGAGGAGTGAGAGTTGTAGTATGAAATTGTTATAAAATGGCTACAAACATAGACTGTACCAAAACTCTAATCTTTTCCTCCATCGTCGCATTAATATTATGAACTTCATCCTCCAAGGATTCTATTTTTTTATAAACACCCTCAACAGAATAAGTAGAAGAACATGGAAACACTTTTCTGACTGATACACCCATCAGATATCCTCGTAACTAGGATGTTCAGGCTTTCCTAATGCTGAAGATAAAATACCATTCCTCCCAGTAGCTATAAATACCCCCTGTGAGCTCTTCTCTTTAAGATAATCCTATATTAATTAATTGAACATTTATGTAATGATTCAAATTATATGAATAATATAGTAAGCTTAAATAAATAGAATAAATATATTACAATCCTCTTAGCTTTGATTCTCAAATAATTCAAAATATATTGCCGATTTTTTCCCATCCGAGCACTCTTCCATTTTTCATGTCAAGATGGAGGGTATAGAGGGGAAACATTTCTAGAGCTTGAAGACTCAGCTCTTAGTTTTTTGTATGTTTTCCCCATAATTTGTTCTTCCAATAATGTATACCCTCCCCAAGATAAAATATGATGGTATATATTTTTATATTGGATCTCTTGATTATATTTCCTTGTTTTCTATAAATTTAGAATAAGAAATAATTAACAAAACATTAATAAGATCATTTATATAAAAAAGATTATAAAAGTTTACATTTACCTTACCAAAAATGAATCTTTTCTTATACTTTCAACATATTTTATCCATGTTTCTTCATCTATGAAAGGATATATATGACATGGATTGTCATGACTCCTATGACCAAAAATGAAATCAGATGTGAGGGTTGATTTGAAATCCCTCCATCTCCTAAAATCCATCGATAAGCATTTCTTCCTGACTCCTTTAGTGTTAGGAATATCAAATGAAATCTGATAAATAAGAGGTAAAACATATTATACTAGAAAAATTTAAAAAATATGCCCACAATATAAAAAGAACTCACCAAAATCATCTCCCAAAATTGAGATATTATCGCTTTGTCCACACTTTTCCATTCAATATACAAAATGTTTACTTTGATCTTACCCTGAGTTGATACAAAAATCTTAAAATATTTTCCATTTGGACATCTAGAAATATCATTCTCATCAAAATCAATGAGTATACCTTGGTCCTGGGTACGAGTAAGTGATAATTTTGGAAAACTTGTGCACCCACCTTTACCAACTCTTAGAATATTTGCCATTATTGGAGCACATGGGGAAGATTGGGGAACATCAAGAGGAGCATATGAATGTTCCTCCCCAGAGGTATGATCATTATGATCATTTCCAGAATCATGTGGTTGATCAACTGATTGATCTGTCATTATCCTTCAAATAAAAAAAAACAAACATTAGTTTATAAATATACAAATTCAAATATTACAATACTAATGTAAATAGATAATGAAAAATTAAACTAAGTTACATAATAGTAAACATGGTTAATATGGTAAGAATGTTAAGAAATGGTAAATATGGTAAACATGGTAAAAATGGTAGTGTAATTTTCATTCAACAAAATTGATAAATACATAAATTATATAAAGGTAAACTATGGTAAAAAATGGAAATCTATGGTAAACATGGTAAACTACACTAAAAAAAATTAAAATAAATAAAAAATTCTACTTATTTGTTTCAATATTCTTTTTAATAAAGAAAAAAATTACAATATCTAACATTTTATGAAAATAAGAAATATAAACAAGAAATTAACAAATGTTACCTGTAATATTAAGAATTTAGAAATGGATTCTTTTCCCAAATTCCTTTAACATGATCATTCCTTATGGAAAAAACCATGTCTTCAACATGCTCATAATTATATTCTTCTAATATTTCCATGGAAGTAGAGATATCACATAAATAATCATCTTAATCAAGTTGATCCTCACCAAAATATTGTTTTTTTCTATGTAAAATTATACACCACTGTATATCTGGTTGATCAACTACATAGATAATCTATTTTGCATGTGTTGACATTATAAAAGAATTAGTTTTGTCTTCTAATCTATTCAGATTAACAACTATCATTCCAAATTCATCGTGTCTGAAAATGTTGTTACCGATAAACCATTTACAGTTAAAAACATGAAATTTAATTTTAAAGCAATCAAACTCCCATATTTCTTTAATAACTCTATGATATGAACATGATGCTGAAATTGGGTTTTTGTCTTTAGAAATTGAAAAATGAATTGGTTCTGTAAACACAAATACACAACTATTTTGAACTACAATTCTGTTGTCCTGAGCTTTCATATAAAATATATAGACATTAATTTCATAATCGGACCATGTTATCACATTTAAACTTGTACCACCCACTATCCATCCTAATGTCTCTGATACATCTGATCTACCAAGAAAGTTCTTTTTAATCCATGACAAAAATGTTTTGTTATTCTCATTCAAAATCCACATTTCTTTCTTCTTTGGATGACATTATTTCAACTCATTAACATGCAATGTGATATATGGTTGAGCATCAGCTATGTTATTCAAGTTGTGTAATTCTAACTTATTTATCTTTTCAGATGACAAATATTTGAATTTCATTCCATGAATCCCCTTTCCCTCATTATTAACTCGTTCATGGAGAGATGGAGGCAAACCTATTTGCTCCTCCGTAGCCAAGTTGCTCGTACAAAACTCCACAGCCTCCTCAAAAATATACTTTTCAATAATGGAGGCTTTAGGTTGATATGGATTCTTAACATACCCCTTAAATATTTTCATATACCTTTCAAAAGTATACATCCAATGAAGATATACATGTCCACAAATATTTATATCTCAAACTAGATGAACCATTAAATGAACCATTTTATCAAAAAAATATGGAGTAAAATACATTTACAATTGAAAAAGTATAGAAATTGCAGCCTTTTCAAAAATGTTCAAATCATTCACATCAATCACCTTATTAAAAATTGAATAAAAAAATAACATAAGTTCATTATAGTCTTTTTGACACATATGGGCAGTATTAAATGCAATTGAACTAGTAAAAGTTGTTTCATCATGATGTGACAATCATGAGATTTCATACCTATCAACTTCAAATCCTTCAATGAGAAAATATTATTTACATTTTAAGAATAACCTTGAGTCACTTTGATATCATGTAGACACATAAAAAAGATAATTTTCTCCCTCTTGGATAATGTATGACAAGACGATAGAAAAAATGTTCGTCTTCCATTAGGAGTGGGAGAAAACTCCAAACGTATTCCCATTGATAGTAAGTATAATCTTGCATTCAACCCATCTTTTGTATTTACTTTAATATCTAACAATGTTCCAATCAAACTATCACAGATATTCTTCCCCACATGCATGACATCAATATTATGTTTAACTTCATGATATCTTTAATATGGTAGCTCAAAAAATATTGACCTTTTCTTCCAAATATGTCTATCATTACCATATTTCTGTGTCTTTCCCAATGTCACATCAAGGTTTTCCACACTATCAAAATAAACATCAGGGGATAAAGGTTTTGGAGCAATATCAAATTCTTGTCAGCCATTGAATACCTTTTTTATTCTTCTATAAGAGTGATCCATAGACAAAAACTTTTGATGACCCATGTACACTATTTTCCTCCCATGATGAAGTTGACAATATGAAGTCTGTTGTTTGAAAATTGGATATAATTTATGCCCCTTAACATAGTATCCAAACAAATTTTCATATGCTAGGTAGTTATTTATAGGGAATATAAGCACTGCATGCAGCTGAAAATATTCCATTTTATAAGAATCATACACCTTAATACCATCCTCCCATAAAAGTTTCAAATCATCAATCCATGGTGACAAGAAAACATCAATATCATATCTGGGTTTCTTCAGACCAGATATCATTATACTCAACATGACATATTTGTGCTTCATACAAACTTCAGGAGAGAGGTTGTAAATTACCGAAAAAACGATCCATGAACTATGTGTTCTACTGAGGGTTCGGTATGGATTCATTCCATTTGTGCATAACCGTAGTATGAGATTTTTAATTTTATTTTTAAATGTAGGATACTGCTCATCAATTTTCTTCCATTCTGCACAATCTTTTGGATGATATATTTTTCCATCACATATCCACTCATCAGCATGCCATCTTAAACTTTTTTCATTATGTGAATTAGAAAATAAATGTTTCAAACGATAAATTATTTGAAGATACGAAAATACCTCAGAAGGGATATTTGTAATCTCTACATTAGTTTGGTATTCTTCTTTCAACTTATACCATGATGTACCAAATTTTAGACACACTGACAGAAATTAGTATTATTTCCTATAAATCATACATTCATTCAGACATGCATGTATTTTATTATATCCAAATCCCATTAGGAATAATATTTTCTAGGCCTTATATTGTGAATCGGGAAGATCGTTATCTTTTGGAAGAATGTCTTTCATCACTTGTATCAGCTCTGTAAAACTTCTATGACTCCGAACATGTTTCAAATTCGGGTTAATCAATCTTAACACTGTTGAAAATATCGTAAAATTCATACAACCAGGATACAATTGGTTTGCAGCATCACCATATAGACGCGTAACTATCGGTTCAATCTCAATTTCTTCTGCAACAATATCATGTATCATTTCTTCAATTCCATCAGTGTTACCATCTTGAGAATAATTATCATCAGTATATTTGATATTGTCACTAGTTTCCCCATGCCAAGTCCATGTTCTATAACTCAGATTAAAACCATGACAAATCAGATGATCCTTGATCTCTCTACTTTTCAACTTCTTCATATTCAAACATTTCAGGCATAGAGAGAAAAAATGTCACTTATTGGAACATTTCGTTTAGAAAATTATAAAAAGGAATGAACACCATCCTCATATTAATTACTCATTTGATGTACCATAATCCAATTTCGACTCATTATTAAACAATAAAAAATATCAAAATTATACTTCTTGTTAAGATAGGACAAATAGATATTTATATGAAAAATATCATAATTTGAACGTGATTTTTTTTGAAATATAAAATAAATCTATTTTTATTTGAAAAAAATATACATTAGAATAATTTTAAAAAGAAAATATAGTTAGATAAAATAGTTTTAAATTCATCTTGGGTCATTTCTTCTTAATTTACACAAAGAATACATCCTGGTGCGACTGGATACCAAATTCACCCTTCCGTAAAAAATAAATATGAAGTATAAATATTAAAATATGTATACATTCACTACTAAAAATTAAATAGATCCCAAAAATTTGAAACCATTGGGATAACACCTAAAACCATTGGGGTACCCAATGGTTTCACACATTGTTGGCATGATGGTTGTTTCAATAGCCCTATACCAACGATTCTACAGGAACCGTTGGTATATACTACCCGAAGTTAACATATTCCAATGGTTTCAATGAGAACGTTGGGATATATACAAAGATAGTGTTCAAGGGGGTTGGGGGCTGTCCAAGGGAGGCTGTCCAAGGGGGTCGAGGCTATCCATGGGGGTAGGGGCTATCCAGGGTGTCCAGGGGGTGGGGGGGGGGGGTGGGGGTTGTCCAGGGGTGGGGGTGTCCATAGGGGTGGGTGGTGTACAAGGGGGGGGGAGTGGTTTTCAGGGGGTGAGGGGGATGTCCAAACTCCTACCCCATTGGAAACCATCCCCACCCCCTTGGACACCCCCTAGACACCACCACCCCTAGGACAACCCCCCACCCCCTAAACAGTACCCACGCCCCTCTAGAAATCCCCCCAATCTTTGGATAACCCCCCCTACCCCCATGGACAACCCACTCACCCATGGACACCCCACCCCTTCGACACCCCTACCCCCTTGGATATCCGCCTCAACCCCTGGACACCACCCCACCCCCCCCCCCCTCAGACACCCCAACCCCCTTGGATATACCCCACACCCCCTAAACACGTCCCCAACCCCTTTTGACACCCCTTGGATACCCCCAACCCATGGATAGCCCCCCACCCTCAGGAAAACCCCCACCCCCTAGACACCCCCACCCCCTAGACACCCCCTAGCCCCTTGGATAGCCCACTCATCCCCTCTGGGCACCACCCCATCCCCTGGACACCCCTACCCTCTTGGACAGACCCCTCACCCTTGGGCACCTTCCCCACCCCCTTGGACACCCCAACCCCCTTGGACATTCCCCACACCACCCTGGACACCACCCCACCCCCTATGACACCCTATGGACACCCCCACCCCTCTAGACATCCCCCCACCCCTTTGACAGCTCCTCTCCCCTCTCAACAGCCCCCAACCTCTGGATACCCCACCCCTGGACACCCCTACCCGCTTGGACAACCCACTCACCCACTAGACATGACCCCCACCCCCTAGACAACCCCCACACCTCTAGAAATCCCCCACCCCTGAACACCCCCACCACTGGACACCCCATACCCCCCTTGGACAACCCACTCACCCCCTAGACACCCCCACCCCTGGACACCCCTACCCCCTTGGATATCCCTCTTACCCCACTGGACACCACCCCCGCCCCCTTGGACACCCCAACCCCCTTGGACAACCCTCACACCCCCCAGACACCACCCCCACCCCCTTTGACACCCCATGGACACCCCCACCCCTCTGGATAGACCCACCCCCTAGAAAGCCCCACACCCCTCTAGATAGCCCCCACCCCCTGGACACCCCCTAACCCCTTGGAAAACCCTCTCACCCCTGGGACACCCCCACCCCATGGACACCCCTACCCCCTTGGAAAGCCCCCTCACCCCCCTGGACACCACCCTCACCCCCTTTAGACACCCCAACCCACTTGGACAACCCCCATACCCCCTGGACACCACCCCACCCCCTTTTGACACCCCATGGTCTCCCCACCCCTCTGAACAGTCCCCCACCCCTTGGATAACCCCCACCCCCTGGATATACCCCCACCCCTAAAAACCCGCACTCTCTAGACACCCCTACCCCCTTGGACAACCCACTAACCCCCTGGACACCCCCACCCCCTTGGACACCCCAACCCCCTTAGAAAACCCCCACACCCCTAGACACCACCCTCACCACCTTTGACACCTCTGGACACCCCCACCCCCTAGATAGCCCCCACCCCCTGGATATCCCCCACCCCTTGGACTGCCCCCACCCCTCTAGACAGCCCCCACCCCCTTCGACACCCCCTGTACGTGAACACACACATGATGGAACACACAAAAAGAATAATGTTGCATGATATCACTTCCATGGTTTATTTTACTAGAAAATATTTTAGCAGGGTATAAATGAACACTATGAAACTTAACATGATGGAAAGAACAAATATTGAAAAATAACATCTCAAAAAATTACTTTAGGGTATCGCGACAAATAAAAACTATAACAGAGTCGTGTGAAGCTTACTTGAGTGTTGCGAGTCGACCTGATATATCTGGTGACAATAAATATGATGAAAGATGTTGAAAAAACAAGGCTGGTGGTCACCACTTTGAAGAATCCTTTCTAGGTTTTCCATACAGGAGAGATGAGTCACAAGTCTCCAGATTAAAGAAAACAGAATGACTGAATACGGGGCACGATAAATCATTTAAAAGGTTTATCATGTCGGTTATTTTATAACCAACTTGATAAACTATTTTTTTTATATTTATAACATCGGTTATTTAATAACCAATATAGAAAATATTTTATCAAATTGGTTATTTTGAAAACTGACAGGATAAATCACCAAGATTTCCTTTATCACGTTAGTTATATTATAATCGATGTAATAAAGCGCCCAAATTCGATTTTCATAGTGGTTATAAAATAACCACCATAATAAAGCCAATCTCAGTATTTTTTATGTTGGTTATAAAATAACCGACATAAAAAATTGATTCTTATCGATTTATCATGTCAGTTACAAAATCACCAACATAATAAATCATTTTTTATAGTTTTACATGTCAGTTTCATAGAAACGACGTGAAAAATTATGATGTATTAAACGTTTTTTCCACTAGTGTTTCTTATGTTTCCTTCCCTTGGTTACAAATAAAGTCTTAAATAGGGTATTCATATGATGATTAGTATCTAATAATATCTTTATTGTATATATTAAATATATTTGATGAAATAAGAAGATTTTGTTTATATTCTCCAAAGACACTAAACTATTACAGTCCTCGGGTGTGTGTTTATAAAATGTATTAAATATTCATTTAATGTGTTGTGATATTTATGTTTAAATATCTTGGGTCCTTATAGATGGTATCAGAGAAATTTTTTAGTCAATATATGGTTATTAAAATTATAGAAACATTATTTAAAACCCTAGGGACAATTCTAAGTACAAGATAACATCCTAAAGATTTGGTAAGAATGTTATTATGTGATTTTTATTGTAATAAATCCATTTTTAAATATTATAAGTGGATTTGTTTCTTTCATAGAGGTAAATAGGGGTAATAAATCTAAAAAAGGTGAATCTAGCTTGACCCAAGCATTACATACTACATTAAAATGGACCTCACTACAAACCTAGTTTGACACTCCTTGGGGTATATGCTTTGTTTAACCCACATTTTCTTTAAAACACATTATGAAATATTTTAATAAATAATGATCCTCGATAACCTAGGCTAAACATAATTTTTCAGATATTGAATAGAGAGTGTCATTATTGAAATATCTTATAAATTATTTTTCATAATTATATGATTTTACACTATGATTTGTGTTTTTCACACTATAATTTTGGGTTTTAGTCAATTAATGGAACCTAAAAGAAAATGTGTTACTACTTAGTGTGACAGATAGTGTAATGATTGTACTACTAAAAAATCGAAAAATATTTGAGTTGGAATGAAAAATATAGTTGGTATGTTAACAAAACATTCTCAAGATATATATCATGTTGAAATTCTAAATAATAAATGGAGGTAAAATTGTTTTGTTGAGTCCTTAATGAGGTAATTTAAACTTTATTTTAGTGGATCCACTGATCTACTAGTTACTGAGAAATGGATTAGAAGAAATGAAAATATATTTTCCATTCTTCAGTGTTTGGATCATGAAAAAGTCATATTTGTTGTTTATCATTTTAAATGAAAAGCATATTTGTGGTGGACTCTAATTAAGAACATGGGGGAATTAGATATAATTGAATCTATGAAATGGTAATAGTTTAAGGGAATATTTAATATTAAGTAATTCCATAATATTCTATGAACCTTGATGGAGAAGGAATTAATTAAGCATAATAAAAAGGACGATGAAACTATTGGTTCATATGATACTGATTTGGGAAGGCATGAAAGGTATGTCTATTAATGGATAATTATATTTGAAAGGAAAATTCATTGATTATATAGTGGATTAAAACCAAGCAACTAAAAGGATTAATCTATAAGATACTTTAGTTACTATTAAGAAATTTTATGATGTGTAGTCAAGGTAGAAATGAAAATCAGATATTCCCACCATTCCCATGGTTTCTATAAGAAAAGAAAGATTGAATCTCATGAAAACTCAAATAAATCACATGGTGGAAATAAATTACATCCATATATATGCCAACAACATGGGAAAAACATCAAGGGAATTGTTTGAATGGAATTATGAAGTTATTTAAATATGGAAGGGTGGGTCATAAAGCCTGTGAATGTTGAAATTCAATGAATGGGATGACTAATGGAATGCATGATAAGAGGATTCTAACTATTGAACCAACCTATCTCTGATTCTTTAAATTATAGGTGTATGAAAATTTTGAAAATAAATTCCCAAACCCAAAGGATAATGAAGAATATAGGCCATAAAAACCTCTGAAGACAAAGGAAAATGGGAAAGATTATGAAATAACAATAGTTGAATTGAATCATGATGATTTGGGATCACTTATCCTCCACTCCTTAGTCGGGAAAATTATGTTGGATTTTGTATGAATAAGACCTATGGAAATATTATTGTGCACTATTTAGTGAAATTTGATTCTGAGAATTTACTATCTCCCTCTATGTAGATTACAGAATAATGAAATCACATTTTATATTCTCTTTGTGAAAGAATGAAAAAAATACTCCAATTGATATGTTTGGGTCTAATATAAGAACTTATTTAATGAATAAAGGGTGGATCATAATTTGGAATCATAGACTGAAAGTTAACATTTTTATTTCTTTTGGGAGATCAACATACCCAGAAAAGGAAAAGCATCACGGAGGTCTAAAGTAATGAAACCCCAACGAATAATTGACAACAAACTTCATCCCCTCACTAGGAAATGATCCCAAATTAAAAAAGGAAAATGTACCGCTATTAGATATATCCATTGACGCCAGAAAATCCGCTACTGTGTTTCCCTCCCAACATGTATGCGATATCACCGTGTGAGACCCCATTAGCACTTTGCATCTCCTGACAGCATAAACAATACTCCAAGGAATTATTCCCATGTCCATCAGTGCTCGATATAGAATAAGGGAATCAGTCTCCACCGACGAAACGGAAAGCTGCCTAATGGAGCACATGTCCAGACCCTTGGCCAAAGCCAGGGCCTCCACCTGAAGTGAGTCACATTCCCTGAACAAAGCAGTGAAAGCCGCCCACATTGACCCAAATTTATCTCTCACAACACCGCCCCCATGCATCTCCCCCCGCGCAGCGACCCATCCGAGTTTAACTTTATCCCTTCATTCGTAGGGCTCCACCGAATCCATCGATCCTTCCCTATACCACTCGACTGATGTTCTGTAGATAGAGGAAGTACCAGAGCACTTACCGAAGGAACCGAGTGACATTCAGGAGATACCCGAAGCAGATCCCTTACATTGTTTTTCATGTTGAGTAGAATGTAGGTCAATGATCCTGAAGTGTTTTTATGCCTACCATCATTCTAGGCCTTCCAGATTATCCAACACCTAGCACTTAGGATGATCGATCTGGCCTTTCTCTCCGCCCCTTGGATTCCAGCTGCGCTAAACCATGCATGCAGAAAATTGTCAGGAGAGCCGTCATACCCATTCCAACCGAAGAAGGCCCCATAAGTCTACCAAATCCTTCTGGCCAATTCACTATCATAGAAAAGATGCCCAACTGATTCTCAGTTGAAAGCCCGGCAACACCAACGCCTTGAGGCCATGTTCACACCCATTCTCTGCAAATTATCATATGTAGGCAGGGCCCTGTTCCTCACACACCACACCAGAAAGTTAAATTTCGAAGGGATATCTTTGCACCACAAGGACCCCCCATGGATCTGCAGTCCCAACGCTCCTCATCAAACGATCAAAATCCTTGATGGAGAAGGCACCCGACAAAGAGCCCGTGAAAACCAGCCGATCATCCTCATCTTTAACAACAATATAATTGAAAATTTCTAATTGACTGGCATCAATAATGGTTTGTAAGAACATTGGGTGAGTACTCACCTCTTTAAAAGATAAATTCAGGGTAGGACACCCCAAGAATCATATATTTGTCCTTGTAATATCCAATTAATAGTTATATATACAATCTATTTTTTGTAATTTTAAGGTTGATTTTAGTTTAGATTCTTTGACACCCTTCATGAGGTTTAATGTGATGTTATTTTATCAAGATTAAGAATATTTTGGGAGAAATTTTTGGAAATAAAAACAATTTTTTATATGTTTTAGTGAAAAATTTATTTGTGGAGGAATGAATTTAAATTTTATGTGAATAATATTAATGGTATTAGTAAACTTTAGGGATTATATTGTATTTGATGTTGAGGAAATTGTGGGTTATTTCATTTTGGGAAAGTTATATGAATTATTTTAATATCGTTTTGGAAAATGAAAAATTCATATATTGGGTGAAAACCCATCACATTTACCAGGTCCATTGGGCTTGAACCCACAACTGAAGGGTGACAAGGTTCTAATGCCTAGTAATGGCCTATGTGAAAGCATATTTCATATGGGGGAACATGAATAGAGATATTTCTATGTTTTTATCTCTAGTATTGGTATATAAGCATGTTAAGGACGAGAAAAAGATGTATAAGGGGATGTTAGATCCATTAACCACACTGAAAAAGAAATGTGGAAACATCAGGATATATTTTTTCACTGGACTCCTCAAAACTTAAAAGGGGAAAATGTTATATGGGTTGTATTTGATTACCTTATAACTTCAGCACACTTCATTAAAATCAGATATGATTTATCTATAGATCCTCTTTCTATAATATACATTAAAAAATGTTATGTTTTCATGGAGTAACACATTCCATTGTATCCTGTCATGATCCTATGTTTTCCATGAAGTTGTGCAGAAGTATTCAACAGGATCTTGATACGAAGTTATGTATTAGTGCAACATATCATCTCTAGAAAGATGGCCATTTTGAGAGACAAATTCAATCCTTAGAGGGTATATTGGGATATTGTCCTATGGATTTCAAAGGTGTTTGGTATAAAAAAATTCCTATAGTTGTTTTTTCATATAATAATAGATTTCACTTGAGATTCACATGGCCCCTTATGATGCCCCCTATAGAAAGAAGTGTATAACTCAAACATGTTGGATTATGTTGGTGAAAAAACGAAATTGGGACCTGATAAAACTAAAGAAAATGATTGATAAGGTCAGATCTATTAAAAAACACGTCATCATGGATCCAACTTGGTAGAGACGTTATGCTGAAAATATCTAGTGTGATAACTATAAGAACCCGGATCTTCTTTTCAGGTATGTCTTTCATTTTGAGTTTTTTTGAGAAAAAAGGGAGTTTCTATAAATTTTATGAGTACACACCATGTACCTATATGTACACACCATATACTAGGTTACCATGGGTAGCCGGGTGCTTCTGTGTAACGGTCGAGCACATGGCCATGTGTGGTGACCTGGAGACCACCTAAAGCGGGGGATGACTAAGGCAAGTACACGCCATGTATTTCTAAATTACACACAATGTACTTTCTTTTTATTTCATTAAACAAACCATGGCTGCATCTAATGGAAATAGCCATCTTCTTCTCGACCTATATCATCCAGGAGCGTCCGTATGGCTGTGAATCTTCACCGATCCCCTGACTCACTGTCCATTTTCCGAATTGAACTATTTTGGGTGTGTTGGAATCACATCAGTGAGTTATTACTTCTTCTAGAACATCATGTCTTGATTTCTCCTCTTTCTTAAGATATACTCAGTTAAATTATTTTCGCATTTTTGTAGATCTATGACTTTCTAGGGAGATTCATGGCTTTAGATTCACATATATCATTCGCACAATGCCGAGGTAGGTGGTTTGTGCCTTTCCGTAGTTAGTATTTGGGTTATAAATTCTAAAGTTCCCAATACCCTTGTTTAAGGTATTGCGTATTTATATTTTTTAGACTGGTTTTTTCTGTTATTTCCTTTTATGCTTGAGTAGAGTATTTATGATTGTGTTTAGGGTTAATTTTCATGATTTGGATGTGTTTTCCTAGGTTGGTTTAATTTTGACCGTTTGGTCTAGACTTGCCTATTAGGCTATTGTTTTTCAATCCTAGTGTTGTTATGATGGAGTAACTATTTATCTGATATGATTTTCCATGCCTTGTATCTATTTTATCCAAGTAGTACCTTGAGGTTTACCATGGTTGCTGATTATCGTTTGTACATGAATTCTTTATATGGGGCTGTGGGAACCTGATGTAGTGAGACCACAAAGAAAATTGACATTGAGGGATTTCCCAGAGTGTCTGTTATAATTATCATGCTATGAGACAATAGGGGGGATTTGATGTTGAGTGCTCCCTCAGAGTGTCTATGGTTACGTTACGAGACCATAGGAGGAATTGGCATTGAGTGCATCCTCAGAGTGTCTATATTTTACCGTTAAAAGAATATAGGGGGAATATACAATTAGTGCTTCATTATAGAGTCTTTGTTATATCTTATCTTATAGCTAAAATAGAGAGAATAGGTTGTGAGATCTTTTCTAGAGGGTTGGTTGTTTTGTTTTGGTTGGTTAAATTGTTAGAAGCCAATGTTGGTAAATGAAACTCTTGGACTGTTTACTTTGAGTACTTCCTTGCTTATTGATTCATTTTTTTATTTCCTACCATATATATTCACTGACTGTTAGGCACAAATATTTAGGTGGTTTCCTACTAGGATTTGTCTCACGCCCTTTTGGGTCATACTTTTGGTCCCAAAGAGATTATATTGCTATAGGTATAGATAAGGACAAGCACCCTTCTACTTCAGGTACTTGATTGCTATTTAGTTTGAGAGAGTGGGACCAATATGAGGATATAAATTCATTGGGAGAGTATTTTTTTCTTTATACTTTGGTTTAGTGATTTATTCCAGCATTGTGACATGTTTGGATGCTTTCTTAGACATATATATCATGCGTCATTTATATATGTGCTCCATTTATTTATTTCATTCATTCTTCCGCTGCCTACTATTTTATGTAATTATTATTGCTTATGTATTGTTATTTGTTTATTTCTGTTGTGTTACTTGGACAATGAGGTATTATTTTTCCCACCATCACACCCAAGACCACACTGCTAGTTGATAGCCTCTGGTGTTTGGGGAAATGCGCTTAAGACCATGTGAGCAACTGGGTACGAGGCACCTGTAGGTAGCTTCTGGAACTAGAATGTTACAAAGTGGTATCAGAGGAATTATTTTCCTCTCAACATACTGTTCATAGCCTATATCCAGGGATAAGAAAGAATATGTAGTTGGTAATAAGCTATTCTAGGGAGTATCTAACCCATCTACTGGGAAAACCCAATTTACCTTGGTTATTGCAATTTTTATAGTTTTGAAATTTTACAGTTGGTTTGATTTCACCGTTGGGTGATTCACATGCTTTGTGATGTTATCGTTGATAATATTGAGGTTCTACTTCAATTGTAACCCAATGAAATGAGGGTATTCCATCTAATGCATCATATAGTCACTTGGTACAAATCACATGTCATGCTTTTTTGTCATTTCTTTTAGGGTGAATTAGAGATTTCATGTTGTTTTGATAGATGTTGTGCTAGATATGCATGCTGTTGTGATAGATGAATTCATAGAATACCTACTTTTTTGATAGGGTGTTAAATTGTGTAAGGTTTCATTTGAATGAAAGCCAAAATTTGGCTCTTGAGGTGTTATGGGCCCTCATGGACAAGAATTTGGCAGATCATTTCTTTTTATGCTTGTATACGACATGTATAAGATGCCAAGATTTGATTCATGGGGATTATGGGCCCTCATAGATCCAAATTTGTAACATTAATGTTGTTCAGTATTTTTTTGGGGTCCTGGAGTAGTTTCTAAGGCTTATTTTCTGGGAAATCCCAGAATACATGGCGTGTAGTGATGAATACATGCCATGTGTCCTTCTGTTTGAGAAGGAACTATTTTTTCTAAAGTAAACACCATGTACTATATGTACACAACATGTAGTCTCTAACCATGTCACTTCTATGTGGAAAGAGACATGGGGATGGGGAATCTTGGTGGGACACACTGTGTACCGGCTGTACACGCCGTGTTTTGGAGACCATGTGTCCACCCGTGTGACTAATGATACAGATGGATAAAACATACGTTATACACATCGTGTTAAGATTGAACACAACATGTAGTGTGATCCTTGTATCCAGACATGTAATGAACAACACGCGGTGGTGAACTCTTTATATTACACGCCGTGTACATCTGGAACACATCGTGTATAGTGAGTTATGTAACTGGCCTTGTGAAGAATGAAACAGGTCGATGAAGTTCGTCTAGTACACACCGTGTTTTGCAGTAACACGCTATGTAGTCTTTTTCTAGGAGAACCATACGGCTTAGTCGTGTAAGAGAACTCAGGCCGGGGAAGAGGATCCAAGAACACACCATGTGTTAGGATAACATGCTGTGTGTATGGGGTGTTACATGACCTGGGATTGAAAAGTACATGCCCATGTGAAGTCTTAAAGGAACACGCCTTGTAGTCGTTATACACTTCGTGTATCCATGTTTTAAAAAACATGAAATGCTTTATTTATCTTTTTTATTTTTGTATGTATATGTTTCAGTCCTTGATAAATCTTGATCCTTATGTGTGTGCTTGACCTTGCAGAGTCATGCCACCAAGACGTCCTCCGGTTGTACGCCAGATACAAGGAAGTGATTAGACACTGGACATGGCTGATCAGGGACTACCAACTAATCCTTATGTAGTACCAGTCTTGGCACCAGTCATCATTCTGAACACAGGTACTGACAGACAGTTCTCAGAGGGCTTTATGAGGTTTATGCAGATTTTCCAGGGAGCTCCGCATCCTTCCCTATCAACGGAAGAATTGATGTGGGTCTTTTAAAAGCAAAATCCTCCCACTTTATCATGGGATGGAGGACCCCATGTTGCAGAGTCATGGATTGTGGCCATGATTATGATCTTTGAGCATCTGAAGACTCCTCTGGAGAGGAGGGTCAAGATGTCTATGTATATGATTCATAATTCCCCATGAGATGGTGGGATGTGATCTCATAGTCGGGACACCAACAGGTTACGAATTGGGAGGAGTTTCAGCATACCTTCTATTATTACATCTACCTAGAGGCTTTGGGGGCCAATCGAGCCCGAGTGTTCATGAGTTTGGAGTAGGTAACTCTTTCAGTTATGGAGTATTCTTTTCGTTTGACAGAGTTGCAGCGCTTTACACCCTTCTTAGGGGGAGATGAGTTATTCCTTCAGGGATGTTTGAGGATGGTCTCCAACAAGACATTCTGGATCAGGTGAACATCTTTAGATTGACTTCCATCACATCCATAGTCAACCAGGTGCTGATCATAGAGCGCAACCTAAGGGATTATGGAGCTCTGGGTCAGGGTGGTTCAACATCTAGAGTTGGTACTTCTCCAGTAGATAGTAAGATGCACCACAGGGAGTCTACATGTGGAGATCTGAGTAGGTGAGATACACCTTCTGGTAGCTAGGTGGTATGATACCAGTGTGGGAAGGCTAGGCATACGAGGCCTCATTGCCCGAGAGACACAATCGAGTGCCGATTCTGCAGAAAGATGTGCCATATTTAGTGCTTCTGTCAGTTCTTATCACAAACAGTGGGCGACATGGATTCCAATATGACTCTGTGTTCAAGAGAAGCACCAAAATTTTCCCATTAGTCTAGGAACTAGAGTTATTTAGTCTGTTTCAATCGAGGTGGAGGTCCTAGCTGGGGTGGTCATATTTAGGGTTTTTGACAGCCACATGGGGGATTAGCTTAGGGATATCAGTCAGCTTCATAGGACCGCAGGGTAGGTTAGGCTTTTTTGGTTGAGTAGACCCATTAGGATCAGGATCTCAAACCATCTACAGTTCTAGGTATGATCCTATTTGCCTCAGTTTTAGATTATGTGCTCTTTGATACAGGGGACTCTCAGAGCTATATATGTATTGCTGTTGTGGAGATCCTTTGGATTTTTATCTTTTCTTTTACTGATATCTTGATGCTGGAAACTCCTATGGGGACAGGAATGACTAATGCATGATAGTTCAAGGAGTTCCCTCTAGAGGTTGGTTGGTGTCAATTCTTATGTGACCTCTATATATTAGAGATGATGGGCTATGATTTCATTCTTGAAATGGACTACTTAGTTACCATCCAGGCTGTTGTCGACTTTTTTCGTCGCAGGGAGAGTTTCACATCACAAGAGGGTGGATCATTTCTTCACAAGGGAGAATGAGATGTACAGGAAAGTAGAGAAGGACTCGAGCATCATGGGTTGAGAGGAGTTACAACCGAGATTTCCAGTCTATATTTGGATGACCTGGGGACTTTAAAATTGTACATTCATCTAGTGGTCAATCGTTTTACAGATGTCTTTCTAGAGGAATATTTAGGTTTTTCTCTAGAGTGAGAGGTAGAATTTTATTTTAAGCTTGTGCCAAGAGAGACACCAGTGTCCATTCCTCTTTATAGGATGGATACGGCAGAGTCACTGAAGCTCAAGAAGTAGTTAGAGGAGTTGATGGTAAATGGTTTCATCCAAACCAATACTTCTCATTGGGGTTCTCCTGTCCTGTTTGCGATAAATTCAGATGATACCCTTCTACTTTGTGTGGATTATTGAAAGATTGAACCAGTTGATGGTCAAGACCGGATATCCCTTTCCAAGGATTAATCATCTCTTTGATCAGCTTCAAGGAGCTCGGGTGTTCTCAAAGATTGACTTGAGATCTGGTTACCATTAGTTGCGTGTTAGACTATATGATATACCTCTTATATCCTTTTAGAGTAGGTATGGTCTATATGAGTATATAGTTATGCCGTTTGTTCTCATGAACACACCTGCAGGTTTCATGACACTGATGAAATGAGTGTTCAATCCATACATGGATTCTTTCGTGGTTATTTTCATGGATGATATATTGGTGTACTCTAACACTATACACAACCATGGCACACATCTTGAGATCGTTCTGAGTAAACTGAGAGATCATCAGTTATATGCTATGATCTCAAAATACCACTTTTGGATGGACCAAATTCACTTCTTGGGTTATGTTATCTCAGAGAAAAGAGTATCAGTAGACCCAGATAAGGTGAGAGCAGTACTTTCTAGGGTGCAGCTGAAGAACTTCTTTGAGGTACGATGTTTTCTAGAGTTGGAGGGATACTACATGATTTTTATACTAGACTTATCATGATTAGTAGCACCACTAACATGCCTAACTAAGAATAGTGCAAAGTACTTGTGGTCAGACTATTGTGTGTAAGATTTTCAGGAGTTGAAAGGGAGGTTTACTTCATCACCGATACTAGTATTTCTAGAGCTAGGAAAGAGAAATATTGTGTACTTTGATGCATCAATTATGGGGTAGGGAGCAGTGCTTATTTAGGTAGAATGCGTCATTGTATATGGGTCTCTTCAATTGAGGCCACATTAGAGGAACTACCTGACACACGATCTCGAGTTGGTTGTTTTTTTTCATGCTTTACACTGTTGGAGACATTATATATTGGGAGAGCATTTTGTCATTTTCACCGAACTCAAAAGTCTCAAGTATATTTTTACGCTGTGTGACTTGAATCTGAGACAGAAAAGGTGGGTCGAGTACCTTCAATAGTTTGAATTTTATGTTTCCTATATTCCTGGGAAAGGAAACATTGTGGATGATGCATTGAGTAGGAGGAATCAGATACTGGAAGTTTAGGAGGGAAACATTGAGTGGCAGCTTATGGTTGTATTCTCTGAGATGCATTTGGAGGTGCAAAACAGACAGAGGGAAACTTTTCTTTCTTCTGTAGCTGTTACCTCTACTCCACCTAATCTTGTATGAATGAGGAAGCTATCAGATTATGAAGGCCTAGTCCAATGGTAGAGTATGATAAGGGAAGACCCTATTCCTAGATGGACCATAGGAAAGGGTGAGATCCTGTGTTTTCATGGGTGTGTGTGTGTGTCAGCATACATATGGGAGGAGCTGATGTGGGATTATCATTCCTTAGTTTCGATGGTTCATCCTGGTGTCACAAAGACTTATTGTGATCTATACCATCAGTATTGGTGGCCATGTATAAAGATACACATTTCTAGTTTTTTCATGAGGTGTTCCACCTATCAGTAGGTGAAGGAAGAGCATCAATGACCATTATGGATTTTGAAGGAGTTACCCATTCCATAGTGTAAGTGTAATTATGTCACGATGGACTTTGTGATAGGGTTACTGAGGTCACCTCGAGAGAATGTTGTGGTTTGGGTTGTCACTCACAGACTCATAAAGGTTGCTCACTTCTTTCTGATCAAGGAGACCTTCAGTGTTGATGAGTTGGGAAGGTTATACATTCAAGAGATTTTATATTTACATGGTGTTCTAAACTACATTATTTCAGAAAGGTATGCACGTTTTACATCTTGGGTATGTCAAGGACTACAAAAAGAATTGGGTACACAGGTACTTCTGAGTACAACTTACCACCCTCGGTCAGATGTTCAGTTCAATCATACGATTCTGGTGCTGGAGGACAGAATTTGAGAATGAATCCATGATTTTGGAGGTTATTGAGAGAATCACATACCTATTGTGGAGTTTCCCTACAATAATAGTTTTCATAAAACTATTCAGATGGAAAATTTTGAGGATTTATATGGTAGGACATTCCGACCAACCTTATGTTGTCTGGAGGCTATAGAGGCAGCTATGTTGGGACATCATCTTGTCCAGGAGACCACAAAATATATTGAGTTGATTCAGAAGAGGATGACTACTACACAGTCAATATAGAGGTCTTATACTGATTGGCATAGATAATCTCTTGAGTTCGAGGTCATGGGTCAAGTTTTCCAACGTGTCACACCGAGGTTGGGACACCGAAGGATTAGGAGGTAGGATAAGCTTTCACCGAGGTACATCGGGCCATTTGACGTGTTGGAGAGAGTTGGTCTGGTTGCCTATAGTTATAGTTACTTCAGAGGTACCGGGATATGCATGATGTCTTCCACGTTTCTCAGCTCTGATATTACTGCTCAAACCTGTATCATGTTTTACAACCTGAGGAGGTGGAGTTAGAGGTGGACGCCTCATTCTAGGAGCATACAATACATATTGGTGATCAAAGTGCGAGGGTTCTCCGGGGCTGGTCTGTTCCTCTGGCACGAGTGCTATGGATGCACATGTGAGTGCAAGATGAGACCTGGGAGAGATAGGCTAATGTACGATCACATTGGCCAAAGCTATTTGGGGATTCTTATTCTACGTTTTGTTGATAGGGAAATTTAGGGATAGATTTCTTTAAGGGGGAAGGTTTGTAAGAACCCAGGTCTTATTTTCTGGTATGTCTTCCATTTCTGGTTTTTTTATAAAAAGAGTTGTTTCTGGAAATTTCAGGAGTACACGCCATGTGCTTATATGTACACACTGTGTACTAGGTTACATCGGGTAACTGTGTGCTGGCCGTGTAACTGTTGAGCATGTGGACGGGTGTGGTGACCTGGAGACTGCCTAATGCAGTGACCAACTAAGGCAAGTACACGTCATGTACATCTAAGGTGCATGCCATGTACTTTCTTTTTTATTTCATTAAACGGACTAGGGTGACGTCTAATGGAAAAACCATCTTTTTCTTGACCTATCTCATCTAGGAGAATCCATACAACCGTGAATCTTCACTGATCCCCCGACTCACCATCCTTTCTCCAAATCATACTCCTTCAGTTACATTGGAATCACATCAGTTAGTTCTCCCTTCTTCTAGAACCTCATCTCTTGATTTCTCCTCTTTTATGAGATATCCTCAGTTGAATGTTTTTAGTGTTTTTGTATATCTATAGCATTCTTGGGATATTCAAGGCCCAATTTTTGTTTTTATAATTCTTAAAACACTGAGGTAGGTGGTTTTTTCCTTTCTGTAGTTTGTCTTTGAGTTATATGTGCAAAAGTGCCCAATACCCTTGTTTAAGGTATTTCATGTTTATGGTTTTTATCCTAATTTTTCCTGCTATTTCCTTGTGTACTTGAGTAGAGTATTTATGATTGTGTTTATGGTTAATTTCCATTCTATGGATGTGTTTTCTTATGCTTGTTTAATTTTGAAAGTTTGGTCTAGCCTTGCCGATTTGGCTATTTTTTCATTTTTAGTGTTGTTAGGATGTGGTGACTATTTATCTAATATGTTGTTCCATGACTTGTAGCTATTTTAGCCATGTAGTACCTTGAGGTTTACCATGGATAATTATTATCATTTGTGTACAACTACTTTACACGAGGCTGCGAGAACCTGGAGTAGTGAGACCATAGGGGAAATTGACATTGGGGATTTCCCAGAGTGTCTGTTATAATTATGACACTGTGAGACCATAGGGGGGATTGATGTTGAGTTCTCCCTCAGAGTGTCTATAGTTACTTTATGAGACCACAAAAGGAATTGACGTTGAGTGCTTCCTCAGAGTGTCTGCAGTTTACGGTTAAAAGACTATAGGGGGAATTAATGGTGAGTGCTTCCTTCGAGAGACATTGTTATATATTTTATTGTAGATAAACCATTGGGAATAGGTTATGAGAACTTTTCTAGAGGGTTTCTTCTATTTTTTTTTGGTTTTTTAAATTTTTTGAAGGAAATGTTTGTAAATGAAATAGTAGGACTATTTACTTTGAGTTCTTCCATGCTTATTGCCTCATTATTTTATTGCCTTCCATATATATTCACGGACTATTAGGCACAAATCATTGGGTGGTTGCCTACTGGGATTTTTTAGACACCCTTTTTGGGCCATGATTTTGGGCCCAAAAAAATTATATTTCTTCAGGTATAGATAAGGGCAAGCACCCTTGTACTTCAGGTACATGATTTCTATGGAGATGTGGAGCGTGGGACTAAGCTGAGGCTTGCGATGTTGTTGGAAATTATTAGTTTTTTTGTACTTTGGTTTAGTGCTGTATTCAAAAAATGTGACATGTTTGGATGCTTTCATAGACATATGTATCATGCATCATTTATATATGTTCTCCAGTTATTTATTCCCTTCAGTCATCTTCTATCTACTGTTGTATGGTATTATTATTTCTTCCATGTTGTTATTTGTTTATTTCTACTACGTTACTTTTCCAATGAGGGAACAATTTCCCTAGTATCACACCCAATGCCATCGCTTTAAGTCAGCAGCATCTGGTATTTGGGGAAATGTACTTGATGCTATGTGACCAACTCAGAAGGTGTAACCTCTAAGAAGCTTCCGAAACTGAGATGTTACAACATCAAATTTAAAGATGATTAAAAATTATTCCAATGAATATCTCCATGGAAGAAGACTGGGAGGATTTTAAAGAAGGGAATGTTAATCCCTAGATATATCAATCATTTTGTGATTTTTATCATATTGGGACATTAGATTATCATTTGGTGTTACCAAAAAATCTGTCCCAAGTTATTGATGTATTCCATGTATTTCTCCTAAGTAAGAACATACCAAATACTTCACATATAATTAAATGATATGTTGTTCCACTAGAACATGATATTTCTTATGAGGAACAACTTTTGCAGATTTTGCATCATAGATAGAAAGTGCTGAAAAATAGGACCAATCTCATTGTCAATGTTTTTTAGGGGAAACCACCATTTTGAAGACAATATGTAGGAACCTAAGGAAATGATGAGGTAAAAGTATCCTCATTTTTCTGTATCAAAGTGATAAATTTTGAGGGAAAAATCATTTTAAGAGGGGAATAATGTGACACCCGAAGATTATATATACTATTTTTTTAAATAAATTAAATTTATTTGATATTATTTCATTACACGCAACACCAAGTTTATATTTCTTTACATGAAAAATCATGTTTAGATTTCATTAGACATAATAATAAGTTTATCTTGCATTAGACATAACAATTTGTTTTGACAAACCAGGATATATTATTAATATTATTATTTAAACACTACCATTATAACCTAGAAGTTAAAATTAGTGGTATGAATAGAAATAATTATTTTTCAAATATTACATATAATGGTTTTATATAAAAACATATTGTAAAAAGTATTTAATTTTTAGAAAAGTATTTATATGTTTCAAAAATACTATTTTTCTTAGAAAATGTTTTTGTCACATTTTTTGAAAAAATAATAAAATTAATTTGAACCTCTTTTAGAATATTTATTTTTAAAAATAAAAATCATTTTTTTTAATCCAAGTGTTAATATAATCTTAGAGTGAATCTTTGAGAATTTTTTGAAAAGATAAAAGTTTCAGTGTATTGTGAAAAATACTTTTTTATTAAAAACTATCTTTTCATTTACATCATTGAGAAAAATAATAATTTTTTAAGAGAAGCTTAAGAGTAAAATTAGTTAAATTATATATATAATAATATAATCTATTTCACTGGAATCATTTTTATATCGATTTTTTATATTAAAAATTTATCTACTTATGAAAGTTTTCCATTTGAAAACCCACTTTGTTGTTACATCCATGTTTTTAATTTTTGATAAAAATCATCAAATTATATGAGTTGAATTTATAAATTTCAATTAGATATTTCAAATTTTAATAGTTTATATTATTTAATAATTTCAACTTAATTTTTGACAATAATTAATTGTAAAAATAACAAAACATATTTACCAGGATTTAGGTTAAACCAGTTTTACTGAAGAGTTAATATTAAATGATACGGGGTAAAATGACCCAAAAATAGTAAAAAAACATTTTATATCCATATTTATAACTTATCACCTCTGATGTTTGATAAGAACCCATTTTAGTCCTTTGTGGCATATGAAAAATGTTCGTACACTTTATTCTTTTCAAAAATACCAAGTGTGTCCACTCCCCCACCTATAAAATTCCACACGATCTCCTCTCCTCTTTATACTTAAAAAACCAATTTTTTATAGTTTAACCAAAATAACATAGTTAATTCCATCCTCTCATCCAATAATCCTTATTTTGGTCATAAATCCATCCTTTTAAGGATTTTGGTGTAAACCTAAGGAGGTTACCTGAAGAAGAGGTAACAATATTCAACGCATGTTTTTATTTTTTTCTTCCTCCACCTCCTTAAAATATTATTAAAAAATAATAAAATAATAACCTCTTTATATTTAATGTAATGATATTTTATTATATTATTTCCTTTACCATCATCTATGTCATCCTCCCTAAAATGGGAAATGATAATGTTACTTGTGGGTACAACAGACTACTACCTTGTGTTCTAAGGCGACATGTTTTCCAAAAACACATTTCCCAGTTGGATATGATGATGGATAAAATTTGTATGTATAATTATATAAATATATTCTCTCATATAAAATTTTATTTTCTATTGCATTGGGTATATAATAACGTTGATCATTTGTACGGTAGACTAGTGCCTCATAAAGTGATGTGATTCATTTTTCACTTATATTTTATGTGGAAGGTAATAAGGGATAAATTTAAGGAAAATATGTGTTATATAATACATCATAACTATTCTTTATAATGAATTATTTTTTATGTTCTTTTCATTTTATCCATTAAGAAAATGGAAACAACGTTCATGCGTATGTACGACCTACCGTCTCTATGAACAATGTAATTCATTTTCAATCTCTAACATTAATAGATTCCTATAAATAAATATATAATAAATATATATAATATTAATATTATTTCTATAATGATAGAAATTATATATCCGTGATCACTGTGAAAATACCAAAAATACCAAACCAAAATATACATGAAAAAATGAAGCAGTTATTACCCAAAAGGTAATTTTAATAAGTAATTGGTAAAAAATGGGTAATAAAAGGGTATAAGTATGCAATATAAGAGATTATATATTTAATTATGGTCCTATAATAGATATTTAACAAATATATATTTATTATACAGGAGTATTGATCACATTTGAGGAAATTGGAGCTAAAGGTAATGTATTTTCATCTCAGTTTGACTTCTTTGAGACATATGTTGGGTTATACTCATATATTATTGTTTATGGTGTATATAAATCCCATTTGACATGTAATATAATGAATTATTTTATTTTAATGATATTTTTTATTTATTTAGTGTTATTATTTCCTTGGTTTTATGATTAGAAGGTACCAAAGTGGTATGGTTTTAATAATACAATCTCATCATTTATTGGGATTGTTTATGTTTATACATCCGATGATAAAATTCAACGATCCATATCTCAAGAAAATAATGAATTTTTTTTATCCTTCAGTTATGTCATGATAATAAAAATTTCCGTTCATTTCCCTCTCTTTATGAACTTTGGATTTCAAAATAATTATTTTAAGAAAAATCGTCATTATTTTTATCTTTAGCCGAAAACCTTTTTCTTCTTCCATATCCATGTTTTATAAAATCAAATTAAAAAAATGTTTTAAATTATAAAAATTATTTATTAGATAAAATTTAACCCATGATTTACCTTTTACAATTTTTTTCTACAAGTAATATTCATGTAATTCTATAAAGAAGGCATATTTGGATTTTAATGGAAACATGAAAGGAATATTTGTTTTAACAAACATTGAATGGAAAATTTTATAGCTATTTTGAACACTCAATGATTTAGAGATTCCCTTACATATTTTCATGGTTCTTTTGAAATAAAAATTTTCCTTAGTATTTTTGAAATTCTTTTATTTTAAAGAAATTATTTCAAAGTGAAAAGGTTATTTTCCCTAATAAATGTTTTAAATGATATTTAAAGATTACATTATAGTTTTCCAATTTTATTTAAAAATGAATATAATTTGGAAAATGTTTTATGTTTTAAAAAAGGCTTTTTAAAAGTATAAATGTTATTTTTCTCAAAAAAATGTTTTAAATAATCTTTAAATATTAATTTATAAGTTTCCATGGTTATTTTCAAATAAAATAATTTTGAAAATGTTTTATGTTTTGAAAAAGTATTTTTCATAGTAGAAATGATATTTTCATCATGAAATGTTCCAATTAATATTTCAAAATAATTTTCCATATAATATTATATCCTTTTATGTTACTAATGATTTACTAGGGATAAGATTAAATGATACCATACATGTTGTTTCTCTATATGGTTAATTTTTATAGTGATAAAATGTTTATGACACCCTTTTATTTACCATGTGTAACACCCAGACCCTAGTTACTTAGAGTTAGGGAATTATTAAATGACATTGGCATTATACAAGGATTCATGTCTCGAAAGACCGATCGGTTTAGTATCCATAGAAGTACTAGATACATTCATAAGTTTTACATTACATCAGGAAATAAAAACATCAACAACATTTGTCCCATTTTTAAAAAAACTTATATCCTTAGACTATCCTAGAAGGTCAACCATAAAATACCTCTTCACATCTTGGAAAAAATAAAACATAGAAAGGGGTGAGCTCAAATGATCAGTAAGGATAACAATATAACAGAAACTTTCATAATTAAGCATAAACATTTAACACAATGTATAAGACTAAAAAAAGCGTTTTAAACTTAAACTTAAACATTATATGGAAAAGATAATATCAAATAATTTCATTTACTTAATTACATAGATATTCTTCTAGTCGAATAATAACATGAAATATTAATTGCCACTTTCATAATAATGGAATGCATAATGCCAGACTTCATAACCACATAGCCAAGGACATGTGCCAAGACTACAAATAATATTTTGTCATGGCCTTATACCAGGACACTAGTTTGTCTCATGAGACCTATTGATACATTGAGGATCTATTATGGGGTCCACCCGTCACTTACAAAGTCCAATGCATTCCTCATATGAAAAGGTTTAAACATAACATAAACATTCATATTAAAACTTGCATACGAAATGTCAATGTATTATCTATAAACCATGAATGGTGTAAAAATAACACATCCACATTAAAACATATCACAAAACCTTCAATACAATACAGAATTTTTGTATCACAAAAAATAAACTTCAAACAAGCTTAAAATCCATCAAATGATGTTGTCATAGATGAAATAAAAACTTTTTTAGAGAAATATGTCTTTCTATTTTGAAATCATTTAAAAGTCATATAATTATAAAAGAAAACATTTATTTTGAAAATATTTTTATAAGCTTTTATGGGAAGATTCAAAAATGATATAATGGTGGAAAATAGCCACACCTATCGTATAAGTTAAAAAATATATTCTTACCTTAATTTTGTCGAAAAGGTCATAAAGTATCCTGTGTGGAAAATGACGTAAAGATTAATTTAAAAAAATATATGGTAAAATAAGGGTATAAATGACATTAACCCATATTATAATAAATATTAAAACTATTTTGAATTACATTTTTAAGAAAACAAGGATGTGGATGATACAGAGGTCCAAGTAGATAATTACGTAAAAACAACCTTAGATAATAAAGAGATTGTGAAATTAACCCTTACCTTGTAATTTTCCTTATTTGATGTTATGTTAACCTCTTGAATAATAGTTAAAACATTGTTATTAAATTATACAATAACTATATACATAAATATGATATCATATATGATCCTATAATATTTCTTTGTTAATAATACTACAGTAGAATCATCATTTTGGGTGTTAAGTGATTCGTTTTCCTTTATATAGTTGGTTACATAAGCCATATTTGTTTTGAAAATGACATATTTAATTCATATAAAAATTAATATTATGTTTATAATTGTTTTTAATCATAAAATTAAAATTATTCATGAATGATTATTGATGGGGAATGAATCTCATCAAGTTCATGGAGATGATAATCCGTACATACGCACAAGCGATAATATCATTATACTGATGATGAAATTGTATGTAATGGGATGGTATATAATATATAAAGAATAATTAACATGTTATATTTATTATTTACATCAGTTATACTCATTATTATACCCATCCAAATAATGAAATGTTTGAATAACCAACTATATCACGACTTGGAGACGATAAGCCGTACGTACACACGTATCGGGAGTTGTCATTCATATGATGGATAAAATAATGAATATGGTTATACCATTTTAATAATAAAATAATAGTATATATAAGATACTGGAGTTATTATTTTATAATGGAAACAACAAAGAAAGAAAAAGTGGAAGAAGAAAAGAACTTGAAAGAGGTGATGAAATATTTACATCTTCTTCGGGTTCTTCCTTTTAATTTGATCAAAAGAGCTCACTAGGCTGGATTTATGACCAAAAAAGGCCTCTTGGATGTCAGTAAGAGATTTATGAGGAAATTTGGTCAGGGATTGGCCAATACAAATGGTTTTGGAGGTGTGAAATTAAGATAAGGTTAAGTACCCTTTTATAAGAGAGGTGAGGGTCACTTTAGGAAAAGCTTGAAATATTATTTTATAATAAAACCATTTTCTGTTTCTAATGGATCCAAAATGATTCATTTAGAAGATAAGTTGGGGATTATTCTAAAAACCTCTCAACCAATAGGTCTTATTAAGTTTTAGGTTACCATACTAACCTTATCTCATAGATTTTACTCTTAGTTAAATTGTTTGTCATTTTCCACGTCTCTTTGTATTTTTATATTATATGGTTAATAAACATACTATAAAAAGAAAAGAGAACCCCAAGTGGTTTATTATTAATATATATAACTTTATCTACATTTTTTGGTCAAAAAATAGATTTTTAAAAATATTATATCAATTAATAATATAGTATTTTTTTATAAAAATCAATTTTGTCAAGTTTGACACTATTTAGTATTTGGTTTTTTTAAAAATCATAATAGTCTGATTACTTAGAAAAAAAATTATTTAATCACCCCTAACATGTATTATTAACCTATAAAATTAGTGTAAATCATCAAAAATCTTAAATTACATTTATTTTCATATTTATAATATCAATTATTTTAATCATTCATTAATAAGGTAATAACTGCATCATCATTGTGTCATAAATAAATCAAATTATTTAATGTCTAAAAATTATAAATAAAATACCTTTATGTAGGAAATTATGTTAGAGTTAAAATTAATATTTATAGTTGAATTTATATTTTGTGTAACCCTATATTAAAAATGGTTTAGTTATTAGACTTTGAATTTAATTCTTTTAACTCTTCTTTAAATAAAATAATAATAAATGTCCTAATCTAATCCGAGTAGACCAAATAGAATCATATTTTATTCCTAAGGTTGTTTTTTGTCGAATTATACTTATCCAATTGAATTATGACATATTTTATGGTAATTTTGATATCATTTTTACCCTTAATTACCCTATTTATTTTTAACTGTAGTAAATAAAGGAAAAAAGTTACTATTCACCAAAAATATTTTCATCTTGTTGAACCACATTTTACTTACTGATGTAAACCGTGTCTCTTGGATTTTTGAAATTCAACTCACATAAGCGGTAAAATTATGTTTTATTCAAATTTGTAAATACTCCTAGGAGGTGCATAAAAGACGATAGCAAGTTCAATAAAATTTTTATATATCTAAGAGTATTATAAAATGAATCAAATGAATTACATTGAACTTATATAGGTATTATGTATCTATTTTAACTTAGAATAAATTAAAAAAAAATAATTATTTAAATAAAAAGTCAATTTTAACCAATAATGCAGTGTTTTTCACTATTCATCAAAAATTGAATGTTTTCAGAAAAGTACCAAAAATTCACCCTAAACTAAATTTGATATTCCAACTTCAAAAATGATGTCCATTTATAAAAATAAAAATTATAAAATTTCAAAAAGTGGGTATTACTATTCATAACGGCTAATTTGATTGATCACGGTGTGTTAGAATCTCGAAGTTGCGTACAATGAAAGCTATTGTATTATTCAAAGGGAAACGTACTGTGGAAGCTTTGGGAGTCACATTCCCCCCTCCTTAAAATAATTTCTTCCTCGAAAATTCTAGAATATTACTACATAAAAATATTTGGGTGGTTCTTCATCATAAGGTCCTCGGGTTCCCAAGTTGCCTCCTCTATCTTATGATTTCTCCACAGAGCATTTACCAGACGAGTCATTCAGTTTCTCAGCACTTGTTCACTAGTATCAAGAATTATGACTGGATATTCACCACAAAACAAATCAGGTTCCAATTTAATTTTCTCATAGGTGAGTACATGTGTTGGGTCAAGCAAGTATTTTCTCAACAGTGATACGTGGAACACATCATGAACATTGAAGAGACTTGGAGGCATTGCCAAATGATAAGCTACAACTCCAATTAGTTCTAGAATTTTGAAAGGTCTGATGTACATGGGAATCAATTTACCCTTCTTACCGAAACGTATTACACCCTTCCATGGAGATACATTCAAGAAAGCATGGTCTTCTACTTGAAATTCCAAATCCTTCCTTCAGTTTTCAGCATTACTCTTTTTCCTACTTTGGGCCGCTTTGATGTGTGTTTGGATGACCTTCACCTTTTCTATTGTTTCCTCAATAAGTTCTGGGCCTATGAGTTTTCTTTCACCAACATCATCCCAACAAGTTGGTGTGGAATATCTCGTTCTGTATAATGCTTCATATGGTACCATCTAAATACATGAATGGAATCTATTGTTATAGGAAAATTCTACCAGATCTAAATATTGATCCCACCTACCTTGAAAGTCAAGTGAGCAAGATCTCAACATGTCTTCAAAAGTTTGAATAGTTTATTCAGATTGTCCATCAGTTTGAGGGTGATAGGTAGTGCTAAAACGAAGTTCAGTACCCAGGGCCTTTTGAATAATTTTCTATAATCTTGATGTAAAATGAGGATCTCGATTAGAAACAATCGATAGGGTTACACCATGGAGTCTTAAAACTTAATTAATATATAGTCTTTCCAGACGTTCATGTGGTAAATCTTCTTTTATATCAAGAAAATGTGTTGACTTGGTAAGACAATCATCAATTAACCTTATTGCATCATTCTTTCTAGGAGTCTTTGGTAGCCCCATGACAAATTCCATCCTAATATTATCCCATTTCCACTCAGGTATGGGAAGAGGTTGCATGATGCCTCCAGGTTGTTGCATTCCAGCTTTCACTTATTGACAAACCATACATCTTGACACAAAATCAGCAATTTCCCTCTTTATATTGTCCCACCAAAATTGTTCCTTCAAATATATATACATCTTGGTGCTCCCATGGTGTATATAGAAATTAGAACTATGATAATCACCCAACAATTCCCTTTTTAGATCAGGTATATCGGGAACACAAGCCTCTTCCCAAATTTCAAAATTCCATATTCATATATGAAGTCACTGAATTTCCCATTATTCATAACTTTAATATTCTTTTGAAACTCCTTATCATGAGTCTGAGATCTCTTTATCCTTTCTAGTAAAGATGGTTTGGAAACAATTTCAAAAAGTATTTATGTTTCACCTTCCATGGTTGTTCCCATATCCAACGTTACTAGATCCATGAAAATAGGATCCCTTTAAACTCTCATCTTGTTCAAAACTCCCTGATCCTTTCTACTCAAAAGCATCTTCCACATTATTTTCATTCCCTGGGTGGTAGTATATAGTGCCATCATAATCCTTGAGTAGTTAAAGCCATCACGTTTGCCTCATGTTGAGTTATTTTTGTTAGAAAATATACTTCAAACTCTCGTGATCAATATAAATCTAATATTTTTCACCATAGAGATAATGTATCCATATTTTCAGAGAAAATATTATAGTTTCTAACTCAATATCATGATTATTATAGTTTTTCTCCTGAATTTTTAGCTATCATGATCTATAGGAAATAGCTCTATCATTCTTCATAAGACACAACCAAGTCCTTTCTTTGAAGCATCACTACAAATAAAAAACCCATCAATCCCTGATGGTAGAGTCAGTATAGGAGAATTGACTAATATTCTCTTCGATTCTTCAAAACATTCTTCACACTCTTTTGTCCAAACAAATTTAACCCCTTTACGTGTTTTCCTGGTCAATGGGTTAGCCAACCAGGAAAAATTCTGGACGAAACGTTGACAATAACCAACTAAACCAATAAAACTGCGTACCTCAGTTATACTCATCGGTGCTAGCCATTCTTGGATTTCCTTAGTCTTTTAAGGATCAACAAATATTCTATCCTTAGAATGAATATGGCCAAGAAAAGAAATCTCTTGAGGCCAAAATTTACACTTTCTAAACTTCCCATAAAATTCATTTCTTCTAAGAGTATTTAGAATAATGCACAATTGATTTTCATGATCTTCGTAGCTTTTGGAGTATACCAAGATATCATCAATAAATACCACTAAAAAGTCATCAAGATATTCCATGAAAACTCTATTCATTAGATCCATGAAGAAAGAGGGTTCATTAGTCAATCCAAAAGGCATTACTGTAAAGTGGTAATGCTTGCACCTGGTTCAAAATGCTGTTTTCAGATTGTATTCCTTCTTCACACACAACTGATGATATCCAGATCGAAGGTCAATCTTTGAAAAATATTTAGCTCCATAAATTTGGTTGAATAAATCATCAATGTAAGGTAAGGGATACTTGTTATTTATTATTATAACATTGATCTTCCTGTAGTAAATGAAAAACCTCATAGATCCGTCTTTCTTCTTAACAAAAAGGATAGGTGTCCCCATTGAGAAAACATAGGGTGAATAAATACCTTTTTAATCAATTCCACTAGTTGTTTCTTTAGTAACACTAATTCCATAGTGGCCATTCAATAAGGGGTCTTTGATATGGGCCTTCAACCTGGAATAAAATCAATGGAAAACTCAATTTCTTATTCCAGAGGATGTCCAGGTAAATCCTATAGAAACACCTCAACATATTCTTAAAGAATAGGTACATCCTCTATTCGAACATTTTTTCCTCACCCATAGTTATTTTATTCCCTTCCTCCCCAATAATTGAATTTAGTAGATCTACTGGGGGTGGATCTAGATAATAATATAGTGGCGACGTTTTTGCTCTAAAGATAAGGTACTCCTTATCATCATCAAAAATTGCAACTTCCTTCTAATTATAATAAATTTTCACATCATGGTAAAAATTCCAATCCATTCTGAGGATTATATAAAATTGAATCATTGGTATTATGATGAGATCAGTAGATAAAGAACATTTATATGCCCTAATGGGAACTGATTCACAAAACTTTGTTGCGATGATACTTACCTTAGGAGTTTTGACTGAAAACTCCTTTTTTAAGTCAAATTGAAAATATCTAATTTTATTAGAAAAATAGGAATATATGAAACAATGTGATGATCTAGAATCAAATAAAGAGATGGATAAACATAAGAAAACCATTAAATTACCCACCACCACATCTTTTGGAGCTTCATCCTCACCTGTAGTGATCGCATAATATTGGCATTGATCCCTTGGATCTTTGGGAGGTATGTTCTATTAGTGCTTAGGACATTCATTTTCATAATTCCCCTTTTCTCTATAATTATAGAATTCAACATTGACAACCACTTTTTTACCCTTGCAATCACGAGCTTGGTGGCCTTTTTCACCACACTAGTAACAGACTCCCATTCCCTTTAGGAAAGTACCAGGGGTTTTTTTTCACACATTTACCATTGGATAGATATTCAACTTTTCCCTCATTACTCTTATTTCCATTTCTAGAGTGTTCAACAGATCTCTTCTTCTCTTCCTTTTCTTTAAAGTCATAAGACTTCAAAAATTTCTTTTCTGTCATGATAGCACACAAGACAATATCTTCATATGATGAGAGAGATTGCAAGACTGTTGCTCGATTAAGAAATAGTTTTATCCCATCAAAGAAACTATCAATATTAATTTTTGGGTTATGTTTATAATATGCAACATGCCTTGCTAACCTTGTAAAGTTAGACTCATACATTACGACATTATCATCCTCCTTTTTCCTCAGACTCAGAAATTATCATTCCATATCTGCTAGATAATCACAAAGAAAGTATTTTTCTATGAAAGAATCTTTAAACTCCTTCCATTAAATGTTTTATACTTATTCATCTTTAGTTGTGTTTTGGATTAATGACCACCATTGATCTGCATCTCCCATGAGGTGATAAACTGCAATGAAAACTTTTTCACATTCGCTACTCCCCAAAGAATGAAATATTTTCTATAAGGAACTTATCCATTGATCAACTACTAATGGATTTGTACTCCCATTGAATGTTGGTGGTTGTTGCCTCATGAAGAGGTCTAACATTGATCCTCCATGATGTGGATTAGGGTGCTCCATATGGGTAAGGTTATTATTAATAACCTGAGTGAGTTGTCCCAGTATGGTGGTAAGATGATCAACACTAGTTGCATAACCAGCTCCACTGTAATTATCTTGAGTAAGAGGTAAATCCCTACATTGATTACATGGGTTAATAAAGTTTCCGTTCATTCCACTGGGTGCTATTTCTAAAAAAATGGCATTCACTAGATTAGTTTATGAATCATAATACATAATTCCAAACCTGAAAACACTTAACATAAATTGAACAGTTTATGGATATAATCCATAATCATAAAAATGTTTTCTTTGAAAAATTATATACTCATAAACCCTTAATAATGGTTTTTAAATAAAATGATAATATCCTAATCATATCCATCAAGAGTGTCTTAATCAAGAGTGCAGTAAGGCTCGTGGTCATGCACTAGTTCCCATTCGAGTCTATATCAAAGTGGTGTTTTCGGGTTTTACCCCTAGGCACATCTATGCCAGAGCTGCCTCAACCTTCTTGTATCCAGAAAGGGATTTATTTCTTGGAAAACTCACAAAATATCTATTTTACCAAAATTCTTGGAAGTTATTCTATAATAATCCTCAAAGTCTATCATAGGGTAGTGTTCTCTAATTAGAGTTTTGCTAAATCTAGTTTCCAAGGTTTGTACTAAAATTAATCTAATATAAACTGTAATTCCCGGACCCCAGTTACCCAGAGTCGGAGAATTATTACATAAAATTGGCATGATACAAGGAATCATGTCTCGAATGACCGATCAGTTTAGTTGCCTTGGAAGTACTAGAAATATTCATAAGTTTTACATTACATCATGAAATAAAAACTTCAACAAAATTTGTTCTCCTTTATAAACATACTTATATATTTATCCTATCCTTGTAGGTCAACCATAAAATACCTCTTCACATCCCAGAAAAAATAAAACATAGATAGGGGTGAGCTCAGATGCTCAATAAGGATAACAATAAAGCGGAAACTTTCATAAATAAGCATAAACATTTAAGGCATCATATAAGACTAAAAAAGCATTTTAAACTTAAACTTCAGCATAATATGAAAAAGATAAAATATAATAATTCCATTTAATTAATCACATGGATATTCTACAAGTCAAATAATCACATGAAATATCAATATCAACTTTCATAATGATCGAATGCATAATTCTAGACTTTATAACCACATAGTCAAGGCCTTGTGCCAAGACTATAAATAAGATTTTGTCAAGGCCTCGTGCCAATACATTAGTTTGTCTCATGATACCTACTGATGCATTAAGGATCTATAGCAGGCTCCACTTGTCACTTACTTAGTCTAATGCATTCCTCATATTAAAAGGTTTAAACATAACATAAACATTCATATTAAAACTAGCATACAGAATGTCAATAATTTATCCATAAACCTTGAATAGTATAAATATAACATATACACAATAAAACATATCACAAAACCTTCAATGCAATATGTACGTTTTTATCATAATGAATCAACTTCAAACAAGCTTAAAATCCATCAAAGGATGTTGACATAGATGAAATCAAAACTTTTTTAGAGAAACATCTCTTTCTATTTTGAAATCATTTAAAAGTCATATAATTATAAGAGAAAAAATTTATTTTGAAAATATTTTTATAATATTATATGGGAATCTTCAAAGATGATATAACAGCAGAAAATAGACACACCCGCCATATATGTTAAAAAAGACATTTTTACCTTAATTTTGTCGAAATGGTCATAAAGTACCGTGTTTGGAAAATGACAGAAAGATTCATTTCAAAACATATATGGTAAAATAAGAGTATAAATGACTTTAAAACATACTATATTAAATAGTAAAAAAATTTTGAATTACATTTTTACGAAAACAAGGATGTGGATGATAAAGTGGTCCCAATAGATACTTAGGTAAAAATAACCTCAGATAATAAAGAGATTGTGAAATTAACCCTTAACTTGTAATTTTCCTTAGTATATGGTATGTTAAACTCCTATATAATATTTAAAACATTGTTATTAAATTAAACAATAACTATATACATAAATATGATATCATATATGATCCTCTAATATTTCTTTGTTAATAATATTTCAGTAGTATCATTGTTTCGGGTGTTAACTGATTCGTTTTTCCTTACATGCTTGGTTATGTAAGCCATGTTTGTTATAGATATGATGTATTTGATTAATATAAAAAATTATATTATGTTCATAAACATTATTTTTAATCATAAAATCAAAATTATTCTTGAATGATTACGATGAGGAATGAATCTCATCGCGTTCGTGGAGACGTTAATCCGTACATACGCACGAGTGACAATATCATTAAATTAATGGTGAAATCATATGTAATTAGATGGTATATCATATATAAAGAATCATTAACAAGTTATATTTATTATTTACATTAGTTATACTCATTATTATACCCATCCAAATAATGAATTGTTTGAATAACCAACTACACCACGACGTGGAGATGGTAAGCCGTACATACGCACATATGGTGACTTTGTCATTCATCTGATGGATAAAATAATGAATATGGTTGTACCATTTTTTTAATACAATAAAATTGTATATAAGATACTGTATTTATTATTTTTGAATGGAAACAACAAATAAAGAGGAAGTGGAATAAGAAAAGAACTTGAAAGAGGTTATGAAATATTTGCATCTTCTTCGGGTTCTTCCTTTTGATTTGATCAAAAGGGCTCCTTAGGTTGGATTTATGACCAAAGGAAGGAATATATGATGAAGTTAGGAGAGTTGGGAGGATATTTGGGCTGGTTTTGGCTGATCCAAATGTCTTTGGAGGTGTGAAAGTAAGAGAAGGAGAAGTACCCTTTTATAAGAGAGGTGAGAGTCACTTTAGGAAAAACATGAAATATTATTTTGTAATAAAATAATTTTCAGTTTATAATGGCCAAAAAATTATTTATTCAGATTATAAGGTGTTTATGGGTTTCAAAACTTTCAACAAATAGGTTTTATACTGGTTTAGGTCACCATATTAACCTTATCTTTTTTAGATTTAAGTCTTAGTTAAACAGTTTGTCATTTACCATGTCTCTTTGAAATTTTATATTATATGGTTAATAAAATTAATATAACAAGAAAAGAGAACCCCAAGTGGTTAATTATTAATATATACAACCTTATATAATTCCTTTGTCTGAACTTTATATTTTTAATAATATTATATCAATTAATAATATAGTATTTGTTTTAAAAAATCAATTATGTCATGTTTGACACTATTTAGTATTTGGTTTTTGTGAAAATCATAAAAGCATGATTAGTTAGAAAATAAATATTTAATTAACTCTAAAATGTCATATTAACCTATAAAATTAGTTTAATTCATCAAAAGTCTAAAATTTCATTTATTTGGATATTTATGATATAAATTATTGTAATCTTTCATTAATAAGATAATTATTGGATCATCACTGTGTCATAAATAAATTTAATTATTTAATGTATAAGAATTATAAATAAAATATCATTATTTAGGATATATTTTAATACTTATAATCAATATTTATAGTAGAATTTATATTTTGTGTAACCCTATATTAAAAATGGTTTAGTTATTAATCTTTGAATTTAACTCTTTTAACTCTTCTTTAAATAAAATAATAATAAATTTACTAATCTAATACAAGTAAACCAAAGATGATCATATTTTTTTTACTAAGGTTGTTTTTGGTCGAATTATACTTATCCAATTGAATCAGGACATGTGTTAGGGTAATTATGATATCATTTTTACCCTTAATTACCCTATTTACTTTTAACCGTGGTAAATAAATGTAAAAATTTACTATTCCCCAAAAATTATTTTCATCTTATTAAACCAAATTTCACTTACTGATGTCAACCTTGTCTCTCATATTTTTTAAATTCAACTCACAGAAGTGGTAAAATTACATTTTATGAAAATATGAAAATGCTCATAGGAGGTGGGTAAAAGACCGTAAACAATTCAATAATTTTTTATTTATCCAAGATTATAAAAAAATTAATCAAATGAATTACATTGAAATTATATAGGTATTATGCAGCACTTTTGACCTAAAATAAAATTAAATAAAATAAATAATTATTTAAATAAAAAGTTGTTTTTAACCAATAACGTAGCATTTTCACTATTCATCAAAAATTGAAAGTTTTTAAGAAAATAAAAAAATTCATCCTAAGATAATTTTGATATTCCAAATTCAAAAATGAAGTCCATTTTGAAAAATAAAATTTATAAGATTTTAAAAAGAGGATATTACAATTCATAACGACTAGTTTGATTGGTCACAGTGTGTTAGAATCTCGAAGTTTCATACAATGCAAACTATTGCATTATTCAAAGGAAAAAGTACCATGGAAGACCCCTTGGGTTATGTTATGGTTAATTAATGATATGTTTATGAAACCCATTTTCCATATACAGGTTATAATGTGATGATATGGTGAATTTTTTACGATATTGTGCCACACATAAGTATGGTTTCATTATGAGAGGGCCCAGACAAATATCTCGCTTAGATGAATTTGTAGAATCTTTATATATCAAGAGATAACAGTGATAAATAAGTAGAATGTCTTGATCTGTTATAAAAAAAGTGAGTCTTAATTTGATATGAGAAACTGGTGCATCTTATTCTATAATGGGAAACATGTGATAAGTCCTGATCCACTATGTCAATGGTATTTGTAGTTAACTTGGAAATATGGAATTATTTTTTATATTTTTGATATTTTCACAGTGTTATGTCATGATCTTGTAGTCCATTATTGGTTTATAGTGATTTATCACTCTTATAAACCATTTTTTCTGAAACGATAATGTTAATTCCCTGAATCGTGATCAATGAAAGGTTAATTCTTAAGTTATGTTCATTTTCACATGACATTATAAATATAGTATGCTTTCATATGGTTATAGATTTATATCATCTATGTTTACCCTTACTGAGAACATGAGTTTAAATTTTCTTTTTCTTGCTTCCATAGGTTATAAGGAATGGTTTATATGGAGTATGAATAAGAGGAGTACCATGTGAGAAGATCTTTGTGGGATATGTTGAATACATTTCATTATGTAAAAATATTTTGTTTCTATTCTCCAAATACAATAAACTATTATGGTTTTCAACTGTGTGTTTTTGAATTGTATAGAATATTTATCCAAATATTTGGGATAGTTATGTATTAAAATATTAAGTCTATATAGTTGTTATATAGGAAAAGGTTTAGTCAATATTTTTAGATTTGGATTAAGAATGAAATAGTGACAACCCCATGATGAATTATAATTCTAGGGTAATTTCCTAATATTTTCATAAAAAATAGGTAATGTGTTTTCCTAGAAATACATCTCTATCTAGATATTATATGTGGATGTAGTTCTAGAATTGAGGTAACTAGGGGTAAAAATTCCAAAAAATGTGGGCCAGGATTGATTTGAGTGTTACCTGGTATAAGAGAATGGGTCTTACTATGCACATTGTTTGTAATTCCCAAGGGATATGTATTAGTTAATATGCCTTTATTATGAACCATTATGAATTATTTGAATATATAATAACCATGGATGAACTATATTAAACCTAATGTGTTATAGATTGAATAGAAGGTGTCATGATTTAGACACCCAATAAATGTTTTTTTGATGATTATGTGGTTTTCCACTATGATTAGTTTTTCTCACAGCATTGTTTCTGGTTTTGGTCAATTAATCGATCCAAAAGGAACCATGTTAATGCCGAGTGCAATAGAAAATGAAATTATTGTCATCCCGAGAAACAAAAATTATGGGATATGGAATAAAAAGTATATTTTATATGTTCTCACTACTTCCTCAATCTATGAATCATACTAAACTTCCACATAAGAAAAGTGGGGAACATCTTTCTGCATAGTCCTTTATAAAACAACATCCATATTATTTTAGTGGTTCCTTTGATCTACTAGTTTTTGAGAAATGGATTAGTACCACTGAAAATATTTTTCCATTTTTCAATGTTTAGAGAATGAAAAATTAGTTTCGGATTTTTATCATGTGGACGAGAAGAAGACCAATGGTGGAATCTTATCAAGAAAATGAGGGAACATAAAGAAATTGAATCAATGAAATGGTAAGAGTTTAAGTGGATATTTTATAGTAATTACTTCCCTTGTATTCCATGAATAATAAAAGAGAGTAAATTATTTGAGATTAAGTTAAAGGATGATGAATATATTGGTTCCTATGAATCTAATTTTAAAAGGATTGCATGGTATGCCTCTGGATTAACCAAAATCCCTATAAAAAATATTTATTGATTCTTTGGTGGCTTAAAAACAAGTATTTGAAATGAATTAACCATTAGAGACTTAATTATCTATGAAAAAATTGTCTCATATGTACACAAGGAAGAAATTAAAATCGGATATTCCCACCATTCATATGGTTTCAATAAGAAAAGTAAAATCAAGTCTCATGAAAACTCAAATAAATTATATGGTTGAAATAAAATCCATAAATGAGGGTAGAACCATCAGTATAATTATTTTAATAGAAATGAGAGACTATTTAAATGTGGAAAGGTGGGTTATAGAGATGAGTAATGTCAAAATGTTATAAATGGTCTGACTAATGAAATGGTAGAGAAAAGGATGCCATCTGATGCACTACACACTCTCTGATGCTTCAAATTCAAGGGGTATAGACATTATGAGAATAAATTCCTCAACCCAAGGGTTAATGAGGATAATGTGCCACAAAAACCTATAAAGAAAAAGGAAAAAGGGAATTATTATGAAATTAAAAAATTCAAATTCAATCCTAATGATCAGGGTACACTTATCACCCACTCATTAATTAGGAATTTCATGTTTTACTTTGTATTAATAAGCACTATAACAATTTTATTATTATACATTTAGTGAAATTTGATTTAAAGCATCGGCTGTCTACCTCTTTATGGATTCGAGAATAATGAAATCAAATTTTATAATCTATGGATACTAGGATTAACAAAATCTTCTAATGGAAATATCTTTGACTATGATAGGATTATATTTATGGAATAAAGGGTGAATTATCTTTTGGAATCATATACTTCTCCATATAATATCAACTTAAGAGTTATGGATAACATTAATTATTTATATGTTTATAGTTGATTATAAGTTTAAATTTTTAGACACCCCTATTGAGTTTTAATGTGGTGAAAATTTATCAAGATTAAGGATTTTTTTGGAGACATTTATGGAAATAAAACCATTTGGTTTTGTATATATTTTTGTTAAAAAATTATTTATGGAGGAATAAAATTATATTTTATGGATATAAAATTAAAGGTATTGGTAAAATTTAGGGTTTATTTTGTATTTTATATTGAGGTAATTATTGTTTATTGTAATTAAGAATGCTATAGAAATTATTTTAATATAGTTTTGGAAAAATTGTAACCCACATGCTGAGTGACAACCTGTAATGTCTAGCGAGGTTGTGGGGCTTAAACCCACAAACTAAGGGTGATAATTGTATAACACCCAACATTGGACTACAAAAAAGTGTATTTATAGTGGGAAAACATGAATAGATATATTGCTATGTTTCTATGTTGATGCTTGGTATTTCAGAAACTTAAGGATAAGAGAAAAAGGTATAAGTGGATGTTATGTCCATTACTCATAATGGAAAGGAAATTGGAATACATCACCTTGGATTTTGAAACTCAAATCCCTAAAACTTATAAAGGGGATAATTTTATATGGGTTATAGTTGATTTACTTACAACATAATCACACTTATTTATAGTTATAGAGGATTTATATGTAGATATTTAATCCTGGATATACATTAAGAAAGTGGTAAGGTTATATTGAGTACCAAAATATATTATATCTAATCAGGATTCAAGGATTACCTCAAAGTTGTGGTGAAGTATTCCAAAAGATTTGGATACATAGTTATGTTTCAACACTTTATATTATCCTCAGATAGATTTTCTATATGAGTGAATAATTCAAACCATAGATGATAGGATAATATCTTGTTATATGGATTTGAAAGGTGGTTTGGATCAACACCTTAGTCTATTTTAGTTTTATTATAATAATATCTTTCACTCATTTTGTTATGTGGATCCTTATTAAGACCTTAATAAAAATAAGTGTAGAACTATAATGTGCTAGGTTGATGTTGGAGAAAACATGATATTTGGACTAGAGCTATCTGAGAAAATAGGAGAGAAGGTTAGATCTATTAATAAACACATCAAGTAAGCATAGATTCGATAAAAAAGTTATTTAGACAATAACTGATTTGATCAAGAATCTAAAGTTGATGACAAAGTATTACTATGAATATCTCCATTGAATAATTTTATGGGGATTGGAAATAAGGGAAATGTAGGCCCTAGATACATTAGTCTTTTTGATATTATTATACATATCAGAATAATAGCTTATCAATTGTCTCTACCACCAAATCTCTCTTAAGTTCATGATGTGTTCCATGTATCTCTCCTGAGGAAGTACATAACTGATCCTACATTTGTACTAAACTCATAGTTAATACAACTATAGTATGCTATCTTATACGAAACAACCAGTGGATATTATAGATCATAGAGAAAAAATACTATGAAACAAGACCACTCCCATATTCAACGTTTTATGGTGAAACCAATAGTTATAAGATGATGTGTGGGAACCTGAGGAAATGATGAGGTCTAAGTATCCTATTTTTTTGTATGGAAGTGACAAATTGTGAGGGAAAAATTCAATTTGAGTGGGGTTGAATGTAGCATCTTAAGTATTTATGATTTTTTTTGAAATAAATTAAATTTCATTGATAGATTGAATTACACTCAACACCGATTTTAGTTTTCATTACACACAACACTAAATAATGATATAAATTACTATTTTTTTGTATAGGGTAATGATTTTATATAAATAAAATATTGATATAAAGTACTTAATTTTTTTATAAAAGTATTTATTTGTTTCAAAATTACTATTTTTTCTAAAATAATGTTTTTATTTTATTTTGTAAACAAATAATAAATGTTATTTTAACAAATTTATAAAATTTATTTGAAAAACTAAACTTCATTTTTTTAAATCTAAATGTCAAAATTATATTGGAGTGAATTGTTTATAATTTTCATAGAAGATAAATTTTTCAATGAATACTAAAAATGATTTCTTATTAATAAAATATTTATGTACAAAACATTTAAAATCCTAAAAATTATTTTAATTATTTTTTAAAAGAAAAATTAGTTCAATTATATATATATCAATTCAATTTATGTAATTGGAATCATTTTCATTTTTAATTTTCCTATTAAAACTTTCTCTACTTAGGAAAAGTTTTCTCTTTGAAAACCAGATTTCTGATCACATTCACTGGTTTAATTTAAATTAAATTCAAGAAATTTTATGAGTTTAATTTAAAAAATGGATTAAATATTTTAAATCATAATAATTTATATTATCTAATAAGTTAAACTTAGTTTTTACTATAATTAATAGTGGGAAGAGTAAAAATTATTTACCATGGTTATGGTTAAAGCGGGTTTATCGTGGGGTTAAACTAAAATGACAAGGGGTAAAATGATAGAAACCACATTTTTTATACATATTTTGACGTTATCACCTCTATGTTTTATTAATGTTCTCTTTTGGAGATTTTAGGAATAATAAAAATGAGGGTATATTTTATTCTTTTCAAAAATACCATGTGTGTCCTCTCCCTAACTTACAAAAGACCACCTCCCCTTCTCTCCTCTCCACACTTACACAAACATTTGGTTTTCCCATTATCTACCCAAATCCCATAAAAAATTTTCTCCTCTTATCCAATAAGTCTTATTTTTATTATAAATTAAACTTAATAATGATTTTGTTTAAAACATACATTGGTTAATTGAAGAAGAGGAAACGTCCGTCAGTGAGTATTTTTATTTTAGTTCTTCAACCTCCTCCATAAAATATGATTAAAACATGATATAATAATAACCTAAATATCTTAGATATAATGATATGTTATTATGTCATGGTTATGAACTTCATCCATCTCATCTTCCAGTAAAAGGTAAACGATAACATAACTCGTGTGTATAACAGTCTACCGCCTCATGAAGCGATGTGACAAGTTTTCCATCGAAAACTCTCATGGATATGTATTATTATGGATATAATACATATTTTTACTTAAAATAATATAAAATCACATATACATTTTTACCATCCATTATATAGGGGATATGATAATGTTGATCGTGTGTACGGTGGATTACCAACTTACGAAGCAATGTGATTCGTTTTTCACTTCTATTTTATGTGGAAGGTAATACAGGACAAATTTAAAGAATATATATGATATATACTGCATAAAAAATAATTTGAAGAAATAATTATTATTTATATTCATTTTTTCCCATCCTATAAGAAAATAGAAAAACTATTCATGCTTTTGTCGGACTTACCGTCTTCTTGAACAGTGTAATTCATTTTCTATCTCTAACATTAATGGATTACTTTAAATACATATATAATATACACATATATATATATATTATTTATATCATGGTTAAAATTATAGAAATTATATAAACATGATCAATTTAATAATAAAAAAAATACGAAACTAAAACAAATGTGAAAAAATGAATATTTTATTCCCTAAAACGCAATTTTAACATGGAAATGTTAATAAATGAGTAATTAAAGGGTATAGGTACATAATATATGATATTATATATATTATGTTTTTTTAATATATTTAGAATAAATTTATATTTATTAATATAGAGGATATAGAAATCTTTAGGCAATATGAGCTCAAGGTAATGTTTTTTTGTCTCAATTGTATTTTTTTGAGACATATGTCATGTTATGCACCTATCTTATTTTATGAGGTGTATATAAAAAACATTGAAATTTAATATCATTAATTTATTTATTATAATGATATTTTATGTTTTATTAATTTCATTATTTAATTTGGTTTACAATTTATTGTTACCAAAGTTGTAAGAGTTTTATGATACAATCTCAGCATTTATCGAGATTGTTTATTTTTATGATTCGATAAGAAAATATTATGATAAATATCCCAAAAAACTCATAAAATTTACTATACTTTGGTTATTTCACTATAAAAGTAGTTTTAACAATTTTTTTCTCATTATGTACTCAAGAGTGCAAAATACGTTTTTAAGAAAAATCATATTTACTTATCTCTTCATTTGAAAATATTTTATCCTTCCATATCTATATTTTCTAAAAATATTTTAGAATAATTTATCAAAATTATCTATAAGATTTATTAATTAATTTTTCACCCATGTTTTTATTTTTAATTTTTTTAATGGAATATTCATGCCATTTTCTAAATAAGGGTTGTTTGGAATTTACCAAAAATGTGAAAGGAAATTTGTTTTAATGTACACGACATGATTAGTATTTCACACTATCATGAACACTCAATGATTTAAAGATTCAATTATAAATTTTCATGGTTATTTTCAAAGAATGTGTTTTTATTTAGTATTTGGGTAATTTTTAGATTTTAAATAAATGATTCCAAAGTGAAAATGTTATTTTACTCCAGAAATGCTTTAAATGTTTATTAAGGCTCCTTTATATATTACCAAGGTTATTTTAAATAAAAAATATTTTAAAAATGGTTTATGAATTAAAAAGTTTATATTTTCTAAATGGGAAATGATATTTTCCCCAATAAATATTTTAAATTATAATTAAATATTTTTTTATATGTTTCCAAGGTTATTTTCAAAGAAAGAGATTTTGAAAATGTTTTTTGTTTCTAAAAAGTGTTTTTAAAAGATGAAAAACTATATTCCTTAGGAATTGTTCCAACTGATCTTTGAAAATAATTTTTTATATAAGTTAAAATAATTTGATGTTACTTATGCTTTATTAGAAATATGATTTAATGAAACCATCTATATTATTTCTATAGATAGTTAATGTTTATTGTAATAAAATGTTTATGAAACCCATTTATTCTTCATGGTTTATGCTATAGTGAATTGATGAATTGCATATGAAACCATTTTATACACACAGGTTATGATTTTATGTTATAATGATTATTTTATTATATTATAGAACACCCAAGTATGATTTTAATTATGAGATGGTTTAGAATTATATATCTATCCAATTCGTTATGTAAATTTTTTTATCTCATGAGATAATAATGTTAAAAAAGTAGAAGGTTTGATCTACTAAGGGAAATAGGTGAGTCCTGAATCACAATGAAAAATAGGTGTGTTATGATCCACAATGAGAAATTGGTGATGAGTCATAATCCATAATGTAGATGGTGTTAGTAGTTAAACATAACATATTAAATGGTTTTCTATATTTATAATGGCAATATAATTTTATGACATGATATTATAGTTCATGGTTAATTTATGATGATTTATCACTATTCTGGCCCATGTTTTCTAAAATGATAAGGTTTTATGCCATAACACATGATCTTTGATAGGTTGGTTATGGAATTTATAAGTTATGTTCATGTCCACAAACACTTACACTTATCTTATTCCTCTATATAAACATAGATTGATATATAATTTCTTTACCCTTACTGAGTATCTAACCCCAAATTTTCTTATGCTTCCTTCCCCATGTTGTAAGTAAATGTTTAGGTAGGTTATTCCAAATAAGTGTAATATGTGAGAAGATATTTATGGGATATGTTCAAATATAATTCACTAAAAAAGAAGATTTATTTTATAGACTCCATATACACAAAACTATTATGATCCCCATGCATGTGATTATTAAATGTGTTGAATATTCATCTAAAAAGTTGTGACATTTATTTATGAGAATCTTGGGACTTATATTATTAATAGTATGGTAAGAAATAGAAAACAATTTTAATTCTAATTTTTTTATTTATTCTTAAAAAGGACTTGAAATGGTCCATCGTCACCATTTTGGTCTTAATCAAATTGAATGTACAGTTGAAAAAACCTATACTCTCAAAACTGTAGTGAATTTACAAGATTCACATAGGCTTATTTCCTAAATAATAAAACTGGAGTTTGAATATCCATTTCATGTTTTAAAAAAAGGTTTAAAATTTAAAAGGTTTTATGTAAGGACCCAGCCCTCGAATGCCCGGAGCAGGTGCCCATGAGGCATGATGTACTAAAATTTTTTACAAACATTTACAAATAATACATCATGTCCCATTTTTACAAAGGATCGTGAGGTTCAGGTTCTGGGAAACTAGCTGCATCTGAAAAACTTTTTTAGTAAAAACCCATACCTGAAAAAGTTTTAAACAAAAACGTAGGGTGAGCAAAGTATGCCCAGTAAGGGGTTAAAAAAAATTGAAAATAATCTTTCTTTACCGTATAGAAAATAGAATTATTGAATTTAAACTTAAAACATGTGTACACTAATTGTCTTGAAATAAATGAAACTAATAGCATAAGAACTAATCATGATCAAAGTATGCAGTTCCAATTAGGGAAAATTGAATGCTTGTATAAAACATAACCATTAACAACATGCAGGGTAATGAATTCTACTAGCAAGGCAATTCTGAGTGAACAAGACATAATTAGAAGTTGTAATATTGAACATAACTGGTGAACATAACATTTTGGCCATATCCAAATCTTTTCACATGTAATAACATAAAGCTGGTGTTAATTGGATCAAGTCCAAAACATATGAGACATAACATGTCCTTTCATCAATTCATTTTGTGCATACTAAAGTCTCTGAACCAGGGATTTCCTACTTGTCGGAAAATATCATGTTTAGTTATTTAGTAAAACATTAAGAGGAGGGTATAATTCCAGACTGCGTCAAGGCCTCGTGCCAAGACCATAATCATCTTTGTCTAGTAATTTCACCAGAACCGTAACAGTTTTCAGGCCTTGTGACATGAATCTGTTTTTTCTCATGAGACACATCGATGCATCGAGGGCTATAGAGGGCCACACCAATCACATATACAGTCTAATACAACCCTCTTATGTCTTTGGGGCTATTTATCCAAGGCATCCCATACCACCTTGGATACCCATTTTAAAGTGATGCTATTTGGGTTGTCCCAGACCACTCCAAATAATGGATTCTTAGACTCATAATTACTATTTGGTGATTATCATTTCAGGAATAACACAAAACACATGATATAGAACTACTAAGGAAACATATGCTTGATTTAAAGTGATACATTCTCAATACATGTGTTGAATATCAATGATTCACATACAATTAATTCTTAAAGAAAAATATTTTCCTTTTTTATTGCGATTAACTTGTCATCGAACTTGCAAATAAATTAAACCAAAACATAATAAACTACTAACATTCACTGCAGTAGGTTTACTATAATTCAATAAATGCACAGAACATGTTCCCATAAACCCAAAACCCACTAATATATCTTAATCAAGCCGAAATACTTCTTTTAATTCATAAAACTTGAGTGGAAGACAATATAACTTTTTATTTAAACAAGCTCATTAGTACAACATAAATGTTGGCTTGGAAACCAACAAATTATTAAAATCCTACATGTATTAAAGTATAAACTTAGTCCTGGTAGTTATTATTTGAAATTAGGGTTTTGGAAAATAAATCTATAACATACATTTTACATAACCATATATACGCCAAGGGAATATATGGGTTTGTACACAATTTAATCACGGTCCATTAGACTTCCATAAGATTAGAATACCCTTGAACAGTAACCATTTATTTGATTAAAAACAAAACCTATATGGTTTATTATCCATGAAACCGAATGCTCAAAACTATATAAAAATTATAGTTTCATACTACAACACGGATTCACTTAGACCCCCAAAACATAGATTGTACTTGAATCATTATTTTAAGACGAGTATTCATCATCTAAAAACCATAATTCATTTGAAATAAAATACATATACATGTGAGTATTTAGTGATATATATATATATATGTATATAAAAAGTTTACATAATGGGTTTGTAAACTAAAGTAGTTTCAAAATAACCTACATAGGTACGTAAAATTCAGTATACAAAAATGAAGTAATTGGAAATCTTAGAGGTAGGTTTGAAGATGGGATTATATATATATATATATGTAATACTTAAACACCTGATTAAAAATATTATATATATATACATATACATACACAAAACCATTATTTAGAATATATTTGTGAATACGGGGTTTCATAAATGAGAACTTGAAGAAGAACCAAGCCCTTAAAGATCTTGATAATAACTAAGCAGCCTTTACATAGTTGAAAAAATCTGTATATGGAATATATATATAAACAAAAAACTACTTATATATAAAAACATGTTTGTATAGGAAGATAAGGGAAATAAAAAGAAATACTCCCTCCCATAGAAACCACAACTCCTATAAACAACACTTAGAACATTTAATATCAAACGGAGAGGTATATATATATATATATATATATATATAAATTTACAAAATCATATATACAAAACTACATATGATAGGTTTTGTAAAACTGAATGTTTAAAGTAAACCCTTACAGATAAAGGAGGGAACTTGGCCAGGTAGGGAGGGGAGAGAGGCTACTGAAGGCTCGAGGTGTTCTCGCAATGCTTCAAGGTGAAAAACTGAGCTGCAAATTTCCCGGTTTACCGAGGTAAGAGAGAAGACTTAAGAAGAGGGGGAAAGAGGCAAGTGAGGTCGTCGAGGGGAGCCAAGGTCAAGCAATAAAGGCTGGTGCCAACTCCATGGAAGGAGAGTTAGAAAAAAAAGTCTGTTGTCATCCTAGGAAAAGAAAAACGGGGAATAGGTCATTGGTGCACGACATGCACGAGGAAGAAGAAGAGAAAATACGGGGGGGGGGGGGTAGAAGATCCCAAAAGAATCGAACGACCAAGATTAAACCGGGGCTGATCGGACGGTTGAAGGATGATGCGGCCTTTTAAAATTTTTGAATGGCTGGGATTAAAAATTGTGAGGATTGAATGGTTGTGGATAGAGTGATATATGATTGAAACATTCAAGAAGAAAGACGACCTAGATCGAGTCTAGATCTGATCGGATGGCTACGGGGAATCACATCCTTTTAAAAAAATGTTGAACGACCGTGATTAGATCGCAAAGAATCTAACGACTCTCAAGTGTTATTCCGTGGTCGACTGAGGTTGAACCCAGAATCGATTTTGACGGTCGAGTTAGCATGATGGGAGATCCAATGGCCAGGATCTCGTTTTGGATGAAAAAACCGTTCCCACATCGAAACAAACAGATTTTTGGGCTCGGAATATAAACCTCAACGCTCCTGCAACCCTTACATAACAAAAGAACAAACAACTCAGGGCCTTATACACAGGCCCCATGCGGGCTTTGGCCCACCCTTATACCCTGCGCACCGCAGGACTTATACATGGGCCTATGTGTGTGCACTGGTACCTAGCGCGAGCTGTGCTCGGGCTCTCCCCAGTGCATACTCGAGACACCCCAAGTCTCCACCTTGGGTGTCTGGGGAACTAGCCTCGACCTTGAGGGCTTGGCCTTAAGGCTGCCCTCGGTTGGCTGGTCCCCTTAATTTTTTTATTAAAAAAGATAAAACACTTATTTGAAACAAATTTCCCATTCATTTAATCACATAAGTTTTTTTTAAATCGTAAGTATCTATAAACATAATTTAAAATAATTAATGAGAACATTAATAATTTCCTAAAAATTATTCAAAAGTTTAATGGTTACATGAAAATAGGATATATAGTGCCAAACATAAAATACTTTTAAGTTGAAAACACAGTTTCATTTAATTGAAATATTACATTAGGGTTTTTAAAGCATTACCAAAAATACATCCTCAAAATACATATTAAAGGTATATTGGTTCCCTAATTATAAAATACCCTTATTATGAAACACATTATTAAAAAGATATTTTAAATTATTAGATTTTGAACTATATAAATAAACACTAGAATTCATGAAAACAACTAGGTTCATAAAAGTATTTTTTTATTTTTAAACTATGGACTTTAAAGACATAATTTCAAAACATAAAGTAAAGTTATAAAATCATTTTAAAATACAAGTTTTTCATAAAGAAGGTAAACTCCATTATTTTTGAAATAAAATACGTTTTATCCAACCGTTAAAGAATTCAAAGACCCGATGGCTACATAAAAGTAGCGGTTGAATTGGTGTCATATAAAACCTGGTCTCGGGGTGTCTACTACTCAAGGCGATTGAATAAGAAAAGGAGAAGATGGTTCAAGTTATTCCCTTGGTTCTCAGTACGACTATGATGGCTTCGGCCATCCTTATGTTTTGTTTTGATGGATGCCAAATACCCCTATCGTTTACTCAAAGTTATCTTTGTTTTGAGAAGTCTTCCTGTAATCTTAATTGGGTTTTTAATTAGTATTTTTGGTTAGCTAGGTTTCTCGTTTGATCACAGTGTATTGTAGTTACTATGGTGTTCCCTATTTGAATAAAAAGCCTTTCATTCAGTTTTTGTGTTTACTTTATTTCATTGTTATTTTTTATAAGAAGCCAGTTTGTTTGATTAATGGGTGACATAGCAAGATAAAATTTACCATTACATAAAACACAGAATCTTGGGATGTTAAATTATCCCCCACATCAAAGAATTTTGTCCTCGCAATTCTATTCATAAAAAGAAAAACCCCGAGTCGGTCAACATTACCAAAACGGGATATTTGGCTCGTTCAACGGAATAACCAAGCTGTTACTTAGTTCATCTGCTTCACTAGCCCAGATGCACCTTGATAAGTATGTCTTGAACTCCTACTCATGTGTTCTACACACTGGCTTCCATAGGGAGTCTCGTGCGGTAAAAAGCTCAGAAATGTCCGAATGGACACATTCCCTAATGACCTGCCAAATTACATCATGCTCGAGATATTTGAGGGGAATGATGCGATTGAAAAAACTAAGATTTAAGATCTGGAACATAAAGGCTGCCCTAAGGTGGCCATCCTGGGCCTCTCTATGGAAGCATGCTCTGGCAGAGAAGTTTTGGGATAGGGTAAAACACTGAAAAAGGCCTTCATAGTATCTCCCCCTTTGCCTATAGCAGGGGAGTTGGGTAGTGGCAATGAGATGGAAAACATGGTCATTCCCCCGACACGAAAAAAGGATTTCAGATCTGTTTGACAAGTCAAGAAAGCATTGACAAGATCCTCAAAGGTTGAGGAAATATGGATAATCCACCGTGCATATTCTGATCAAAATATCCTCTAATATCTCATCAGACAGGGATGATATATTTGTTTTTCTATCCATCTGAATGATACACTCTTGATAATTCACTTAAAAATACAGATAAAGTAGAGATAGGAAAGGAAAACAAGTAATATTTCAATTACACATAAGTTTACATAACATGACCTGGGTTTCCTTAATGATTTACTAAACGAATACCAAATAAAGAAGCAAAACTCCATCTCTTCAAACCAAACACAGTCTAATCAGACAGGGTTAAACTCTTGGGAACACCTGTGACGTCTCCTCAGTTTAACATGAGGGGTATGAAGTTGGGAAACGTCATTATACACCTGTTGCCTATAAGAAAATCAGGTGGACTCGTCTTCTAACATCCCAAAGTCCATCAACTGTCCCCAGAATCCGTAGTGAAAATTCTAACAAAGGTTGGCCGCTCGGAGGTCTCCGGCCGCAGCAGCTTCTTGAAAAGGGTTAATGATCATAGTGCCAAATTCTTCACCAGCCGTGAACAATCGGAAAAGTCCATCATAGTGCCTTCCCCATCAGGAATATGAGGGGAATTAGGTCATCATCATTAGGAGGTAATCCATTCCCAACTTCAGTTTAGACTAAGCACCCTAGGAAAGTTTAACAAATCTTACAAATTCTTGCATGACATGCGAATATGGGCATAATTATGAAAGTTCTCTCGGCTAGCTAGAGACACAATGGTATCTAGGGCCTCAGTGGGAAGGGAAAATAGATTTTTGGATACATTTCCATCATCCATATAAAAGTTTCAACATAATTACTTAGTTAATCATAGTTATATATTCATACTGCCTAGTTTTCCAGAGTTTTCTGAACCCATCCTCTGATACCAACTGTAAGGACCCAGCCCCCGAATGCCCGGAGCCGCTGCCCATGAGGCATGATTTAATAAAAATTTATTACAAACATTTACAAATAATACATAATGTCCCATTTTTACAGAGGATCGTGAGGTTCAGGTTCTGGGAAACCTACTGCATCTAAAAAACTTCTTTAGTAAAAACTCATAACTGAAATTTTTTTAAACAAAAATGTAGGGTGAGCAAAGTATACCCAGTAAGGGTTTAAAAAATCAATTTGAAAATATTCTTTCTTTACTGTATAGAAAACAGTATTCTTGAATTTAAACTTAAAACATGGGAACATTAATTTTCTTGAAATAAAGAAAACTAATAACATAACAACTAATCATGATCAAAGTACACAGTTCCAAATAGGGAAAATTAAATGCTTGTATAAAACATGACCATTAACAACATGCAGGGTAATGAATACTACTAGCAAGGCAGTTCTAAGTGCAAAAGACATAATTAGAAGATGTAATATTGAAAATAAATGGTGAACATAACATATTGGCCATATCCATATCTTTTCACGTGTAATAACACATGTCTTTTGTTAATTGGATCAAGTCCAAAACTTTTGAGACATAACATGTCCTTTCATCAATTCATATTGTACAAACTAAATTCTCTGAAACTGGGATTTCCTACTAGTTATAAAATCTCATGGATAGTTATTTAGTAAAACATTAAGAGGAGGGTATAATTCCAGGCTATGTCAAGGCCTCGTGCCAATACCATAATCATCTATGTCCAGAAATTTCACTTGAACTGTAACTGTTGTCAGGCCTTTTTCCATGACTCTGTTTTGTATCATGAGACACATCGATGCATCGAGGGCTATAGTGGGCCCCACCCGTCACATATACAGTCCAATGAAATCCTCTTATGTCTTATGGGCTATGTATCCAAGGCGTCCCATTCCACCTTGGATACCCATTTTAAAGTGATGTTATTTGGGGTGTGCCATACCACTCCAAATAATGGGTTCTTAGACTCATAATCACTTTTTGGTGATTATGATTTCAGACATAACACACAAAATATGATATGGAACTACTGAGGAAACACATGCTTGATGACAAGTGATACATGCTCAATACAATGTGTTGAATATCAATGATTCACATACAATTAAATCTTAAGGAAAACATTTTCCTTTTTATTATTGTGATTAACTTTTCATCGAACTTGGAAATAAATTAAACCAAAACTCGATAAACTACTAACATTCACTGCAGCTGGTTTATTATAATGCAATAAATGCATAGAACATGTTCCCATAAACCCAAAACCCACTAATATATCTTAATCAAGACTAAATAATTCTTTTAATTCATAAAACATGAGTGGAAGACAATATAAATTTTTATTTAAACAAGCTCATTAGTGCAACATACATGTTGGCTTGGAAACCACCAAATTATTAAAATCCTACATGTATTAAAGTATAAACTAAGTCTTGGTAGTTATTATTTGAAATTAGGGTTTTGGAAAATAAATCTATAACATACATTTTACATAACCATATATATGCTAAGGGAATATATGGGTTTGTACACAATTTAATCATTGTCCATTAAACTTACTTAAGATTAGAATACCCCTCACCTGTAACAATTTATTTGATTAAAACCAAAACATATAAGGTTTATTATCTATGAAACCGAATGCTCACAACTATATAAAAACAAGGGTTTCATAATACAACACAGATTCTCTTAGACCCCCAAACCCTATACTATACTTGAATCATTATTTTTAGACGAGTATTCATCATCTAAAAACCACAATTAATTTGAAATAAAATACATAGACATATTAGTATTTAGTGATATATATATATATAAAGTTTACATAATGGGTTTGTAAATTAAAGTAGTTTCAAAATAACCTACATAGGTACGTAAAATTCAGTATACAAAAATGAAGTAATTGGAAATCTTATAAGTAGGTTTAAAGATGGGATTATATATATATACATATATATATATATATACGTAATACTTAAACACCCAATTACACATACTATATATATATATACATATAAATACACAAAACCGTATATTTAGAATATATTTGTGAATATGGGGTTTCATAAATTAGAACTTAAAGAATAACTAAGCCCTTAAAGATCGTGATAATAACTAAGAAGCCTTTACTTAGTTGAAAACATACATATATGGAATATATATATAACCCAAAAACCTACCTATATATATAAAAATGGGTTTTCATAGAAAGATAAGGGAAATAAAAATAAATACGCCTTCCCACAGAAACCAAAACTCCTATAATATACACTTAGAACATTTAATATCAAACAGAGAGGTATATATATATATATATACAAAACCGTATATACAAAACTACATATTATAGGTTTTGTAAAACTGAATTTTTAAAGTAAACCCTTACCGATAAAGGAGGGAGCTTGGCCTGGCAGGGAGGGGAGAGAGCCTGCTGGATGTCCGAGGTGTTCTCGCAATGCTTTAAGGTGCAAAAATGAGGTGCAAACATCCCAGTTTACCGAGGGAAGAGAGAAGACTTAAGGAGAGGGGGAAAGAAGAAAGTGAGGTCGTCGAGGGGAGCCAGGGTCAAGCAATAAAGGCTGGTGCCAACTCAGTTGAAAGAGAGGTCGAAAATAAATTCCGATGTCGGCATAGGGAACGAAAATTGAGGAATAGGTCACTGGTGCGCGGAATGTGCGAGGAAGAAGAAGAGAAAATGTGGGGAAGGAGATCTGAAAAGAATCGGACAGCCAGGATTAAACCGAGGCTGATCGGACGGTCGAAGGCTGACGTAACATTTTAAGGTTTTTGAACGGCCAATATTAAAAATTGTGAGGATCGTACGGTCGTGGATAGGGTGAGATATTATTCAAACATTTAAGAAGAAAGACGGCCTAGATCAAGTCTAGATCTGATCTGATGGCTATGGGGAATCACAACATTTAAAAAAAACTTAGAACCGCCGTGATTAGATCACAAAGAATCAAACGACTCTGAAAAAACACGGTTCTATTCTGTGGTCGACTGAGGTTTAACCCAGAATCGATTTTGACGGCCGAGATCCCACGATGGGAGATCCAACAGCCAGGATCTTGTTTTGGCCGAAAAAACCGTTCCCACATCAAAACGAACAGATTTTTGGGCACAACTTATAAACTTCAACGCTCCCTATACCCTTCTATAACACAAGCACACACAACTCGGGGCCTTATACATGGGCCCCATGCGGTCTTTGGTCCACCCTTACACCCTGCGCACCGCAGGCCTTATACACGGGCTTGTGCGTGCGCACTGGTACCTAGCGCGAGCTATGCTTGGGCTCTCCTTAGTGCGTACTCGAGGCACCCCTGGTCGCCACCTTGGGTGTCTGGGGAACCAGGCTCAACCTTGAGGGATTGGCCTTAAGGCTTCCCTCAGTTGGCTGGTCCCCTTAAATTTTTTATTAAAAAAGCTAAAACACTTATTTGAAACAAAATGCTCATTCATTTAATCACATAATTTATTTTTAAACTGGAAGTATCTATAAACAAAAGTTAAAATAATTTATTATAACATTAATAATTTCCTATAAATTATTTAAATGTTTAATGGTTTCATGAAACTAGGATTTATAGTGCCAAACATAAAATACTTCTAACTTGAAAACACAGTTTCATTTAATTAAAATATTACATTAGGGTTTTTAAATAATTACCAAAAATACATCGTCAAAATACATATTAAAGGTATATTGGTTCCCTACTTATAAAATAACCTTATTATGAATCACATTTTTTAAAAGATATTTTAAATTATTAGGTTTTCATCTATATAAATAAACACTAGGATTCATGAAAACAACTAGGTTCATAAAAGTATTATTTTATTTTAAAACTATGGCGTTTAAAGACATAATTTCAAAACACAGAATAAAGTTATAAAAGAATTTTAAAATCCATGTTTTTCATAAATAAGGTAAACTCCATTATTTTTGAAATAAAATCACTTTTATCCAACCGTCAAGGAATTCAAAGACCCAAAGGCTACATAAAAGTAACGGTTGAATTGGTGTCAAATAAAACCTAGTCTCAGGGTGTCTTAAACTCAAGGAAATTGAATAAGAAAAGGAGATGATGGTTCCACTCATTTCTTTGGTGATTAGTATGGCCGCAGTGGCTTCCTCCATCCTTATGTTTGTTTTGATGGATTCCAAAGACCCCTATCATTTACTCAGAGTTCTCATCATTTTGAGCGGTCTTCCTATAATCTTAATAGGGGGTTTAATTGGTATTTTTGGTTAGATAGGTTTCCCGTTTGATCACAATGTATTGTAGTTACTATAGTGTTCCTTATTTGAATAAAAAGCCTTTCATTCAGTTTGTGTGTTTACTCTATTTCATTGTTATTTTTTATAAGAATCTAGTTTGTTTGATTAATGGGTGACATAGCAAGATAAAATTTACCGTTATATAAAACTTAGAATCTTGGGATGTTACATTTTAAAATAATCTCAATTAATAGTGATCATGGTAGAGTATTTGATAATATTGAATTTCATGATTTATATTCTTCTTAAGGTTATAATAATTTCTTTCTTCTCTTAGAACCCATCAACCAAATGGGATAATATAGAGATAAAATCAAACAGCCCAAGAAATTGATCGAAATATTTTAATTGAATTTTAACTTCAAAATATTTATGGGAAGAGAGTATAAATACTACATACTATATCATTAATCACATTCTCATTATGATTTTTTGAAATAAAAATCATTATGATCTTTGGAATGTTAATAAACCTACATTGGGTTTTTTTCATTTTTTTCAGTTGTAAATGTTTTATTTTAAATACCAAATACAATCTTGGTGATTTAGATTATAAATTTTATGTGATTATCTTTCATGGGCACTCCAAATCAAGTAAAACATACAATTTCATTAACAAAAAGACCAAAATGGTTGAATAATCAACCCATGTTTTCTTTAAATAAAATTCTCTATAACCACTTCCATAAAATACTTTTTTAAATAATATTTTAAATTAACCTTTTTAAATAAAAAATATGATAAAGATCATTAGTATTGTTAAATTTTTTTTCATAAAGTTTTCAATAAAATATAATGACCATTTTGTTAAAAATTCTATAAGTGATTTAGAAGAAGGAACTTGTACTCATAGGTTGGTCTGAAATGCGGTTAAAAACATAACCTTTGTCTCTCACCTTGAACCCAAAAACCTAAATGATTCCCTTAATGATGAAAATTGGGTACCTTACATGTATGAGGAACTTAATAAATTCAATATAAATTATGTATGACCTCTCATGGGAAAACCTACTGATCATCAAGTAATAGACTCTAAACGGGGGTTTCAATAAACTATATGAATGTAGTAATATCACTAGAAACAAAGCATATTCAGTTTCAAAATGTTATAAATAAGATAATGTAATAGACTATGGTGAAAACATTGTAACTATTTCTTATCTAGAATATATATAATTCCTATCAGCATCATCTTATCATCTTAATTTCAATATTTTTGAAATTAATTTCAAAAACTATTTTCTAAATTATTTTATTTCTAAATTGTTTTGTGGAACACCCACCATGTTGTGAAATTAATTTTTTTCCAAACACTATTTTTAAACATAATAAATGTATTTATGTCTTATAACAAGATCCAAGATCTCGATATGAATATTTTTTAAATTATATTTTATTAAACACTCTTAAAATGGGAAATTGTAATTTAAATCTCTTTTTAAAACAAGTATTAAAATGATATTTTACTTGTTCAAATTTACATTGATGATGTGATTTTGGGCTCTACCAATGAAAAGATATTTCTTGAATTTTCTAAGTTAATGAAGTAAGAAATTTATATGATATTTATGTTAAAATTAAATTCATTATTGGTTTTAAAAATTTTAAAAATCCTGATGTAATATTTTCAAACTGAGGAAAACACACCAAAGAACAAAAAACTATTTGGAGTGGATCATAATGTATAAAATAGCACTACCATGAGTATGGATTATAATATTATGTTGAATAAAGATGATATATTGGTTGAAAACAAGATTTATAGAAGTATGATTGGAAGTCTAATTTACCAAACTATGACCCAACATGATATCATATCTATTATTTTTATTTGTTCTCATTTTTAGTCTAATACCAAGAAATATAATTTAAAATATTTCAAAATAATTTTTAATTATTTTAAAGGTTCTATAATTATTAATTTATTTTATCTAAAAGGAATTTTTTTTATCTATCTTATTTTTCCAATTTTGATTTCATTGGATTCCAGTTTGATAGATAATGTACTATAGGAACTTTTCACCTACTAGAAAAGTACATTTTCTCATAGAGTAGTAAGAAACATAATTTAATTGAAATTTCTACAACTTATGTTGAAAGCATAACTATTAGGAGTTGTTGTTCTGAAATTACTTTTATGAAACAAACTCTATTAGACTCTATTATAAAATGTAACAATATACCCATCATTTGAGATAATACTAGTTCCATAAATATCTCTTAAAATCCTATTTAGTATTGTCACACTAATAAAATTTAACTTCATCACCATTTATTATGATTTCACTTCTAAAAAGGTGAAATGTTATTAAAATTTATACCTATAGAATATTAAATCATAGATATTTTTACCAAACCTATATACATTGATCTGTTTGAATTCATTATAGGTGAATTAAGAATGGTTCTCATTTAACATTATTCATTTGATCTATGGTTATTTTGTGTTTAATTTTTATTTTTTTAAATTTAATATTTATTTCATTATGTATTCATCTGTCTTAGATATGATCTCTATATATCACTTTTATTTCCATTTTAGGGGGAACTTTTATATCTTTAATTATGAAATTTTCATTAAGAGAGATCTTTATATTCAAAAATTATTTAATTTAATTAGTTTTTAGAAAAATGTTTTTTTTGAATATTTCAAAATATATACTGAAAAAATCATTTCCATTTTATTATATTAGTATTGTTTTAAAAAGTACCTTTAAAAATTTTAAATTTCTAAATTTTATTTATAAATTTGTAATAATAATTTTGTATTAATTTATTGAAAAAAAATTGTTTTTATCTTTCTAAAATAAGATTACTGATGAGTAAAAATAGTTTATATATACTTGTCTCTAAATTTTTATTTGATTTATCTTTAATTAAACCAGAGAAATATTATGAAAATTTGGTTACACAAAAAATGATTCATTTCTATAAACAATTTCAATGAATAAAATCTATAAATAAAGGTAAATCCATTTCATGAAGAAAAGTGGTTTTTGGAAAAGGTATATAACAATTTTATTTTCATACTTATTCTCTATTTATCTTCTTTATATTTTTTAGCTATTCTATTTTATTTCTAAATATCTTCCCTTTATTTTTCTTTTCTTTCTCTTCTTATATAATTATAATATTATTTGGGGGAGTTTGGGAATTATTAAACTATTTTATTTTATTCCTTTCCTTTGATATTAATTTTTTTACCACTTTATCTGTAATAATCATATTATTTGGGGATTTTGAGACTTAAGAAATTTTTTAAAAAATTATATTCTATTTTTGTTTTTTCTATTATATTTTAATTTCCTCTCCCACTCTCTCTATTGTAATTATATTATTCACGGAGTAATTAAATTAATAATTTATTTTTAAAATTTTTGTTCTTTATTAAAACTTTTTTCCAAATGTTATTTTCAGTTTTTGAAAAATAACTCTTGATATTGTATATAAATTATTTATTATATTTCTCTTGACATTGGTATTATCTTTTTAATAATCACAAATGTAGAGAAATGTTTCTTAAAATTAATGGGGAGAAATATCTTAAAAATAAAACAAGGATATTTTAAAAATTTTCGTTCCATTTGTAGTACTAAAATTGGTTTAAAGAAGTGGAGATTTTAAAAAATCATTAAATTTATTCTTTATGTTTGTTAAAATAATGCTTATTATGTTCTTTATTGAGTTCATTGAATATTATGCTTACCTATTGAATTTATTTTCTTACCCTTTCAATCTTGATTTACGCTTAATTTATATTTTTTAATTTATGTGTTTTTGATCATAAAAATGGAAGATAATAATATAATTATATAAATATATATATCTTTTTGTTTTCAGGATAAAAAACACCCACTTATCTAGTTAACACTTTCATTTCATTGAGTTTTAGTTTTTTTACTGAATTCATAGGGGTGGAATTACGTGACACCTTTATATCCATTTTACACTTTGATAAAGGTTTAGAAATATATATATATATATTGATCCTTAAAATTATTTTAATCAACTTAGAAGAATCATTTAAGGCTTTAGGGTAAAGTATAGGAGGGTCCATTTGAAGAAGATTCTGTTTAGATAGCACATGCTACCCGGTGATGTTCATTGACTATCTGGTGCAATGGTTATAACAAACTTTGCATACAGTAGGACCACATGATACCTGGTGGAGGAGAACCAACCAATCAGTTGCATTAGGATATGTAAAAATATTCTCTCCAGTGGAAACTAACTATCTATTGTCCATTAGATGCTATTTGGTGGAGTTTTTCCAGTATAACTCGGCTAAAATCAGCGAATCGACTACTGGGTATTTTGTGGTTTCATAGAGTGTCCGGTAGGATGGAATTTATTATGGTCAAAATACCATAAATATAAAAAATTCTAGAATCAATATACTCATTGATTCCGTAACTTTCTTGAGAAAATTTAGAGCCAATAAAAGGTCTTCCTTGTCTCCCTTGAATATACACACTAGTTAACAACATTGTCTCAAATATTTATCAATGTTTATGATTTAGAAATTGAATTTATATATAGATAATTCAAGATACAATTATTTAAAGTCTATCAAAACTTATCTCTCAAACATATTCATCATGTATTGTAATTCACTTCATCATAGAGTTTTTTTTGGTTACATGTAAAGTGTTTTCCTAAAGAAAAAAATTCTTTTACTAACCATTATTCACCAATGGATATGACTCTGTAAAAGACTGAGATGGGTTAGTTGATGACTGATGATGTTTAAAAGGGAACTCATAAGACTAAATTATGTGGTATGGGTTCTTATTGATCATCAATACCGTGAAATTTATAGAATTGACATTTTGACTCAAATGTTGGAGATGTAGGGGAACACATTATACTTTAACCAAACTCCATATCAATTGTGTTTTCCTCCTATTTACATTTCCACAATTTCATCATAATCATAATCTCACATACTTCTGTAATTATGATTTGATATTTTATATGATTTAATTACATTAATATATTAAAATTCGAATTAAAGTTATCAATTATCATGTTCTCGATTTTTCTCTTTATTATTTCAAAAAATATTTATTTTTGAAATTAATATTTTGTTTTGATTTTAAATTTTAATTGGGAAATTAACCCCCCCCCCAATTTTCAAAATATGTGGCCAATATTTTCAATGTCCCCATATAAAATATAATCCTTAGTTTTTCATTGTTATATTTAAAAATTACTTAATCATTGGTAATTTTTAATTAAAAATACCTATTTTGTTTTATATAAATGAAACTAATCTCAGTAGATCAGATTCCATGAACTTATTATCTCCATACCTATTTATTTATCCTATAGAATCCCTGATGGTGGCCTATGTGATGATGGTATATCAAAAACCCCTTATTGATTCAATGTTCTATTTGTTTCTATATTAGTTTTTTTGTCCATTGTAAGGCAAGATCCCAATGCACCTTCTTGACAATGGCCAAAATCATGGTGTGGGATGACCACAATCAGTATGATCTTTCTCTTGGTGACTATTTTTCCCATGTTTACTCAGGGGATTTCTTTTGGTTTTTTTAATATTTTTCTTCCATCATCTCAATTCCAATCTTCCACATTTCTCATGATAATGGTATTATTTTTCTAAGAAGTATACTATTCTAACCCTTATCATTATTACTATTGTGCCATATTATAATGACTCATAACCTATTAATCAGTTCTCATTACTCATTTGGTTCATCAATATACAATATCCAATATCCTTTGACACCCGTATTATAGTGGCTTCACAAGAAACAACTACACTGGTAGGTTTCAATAATCGTTTTGAGGTGCCATCATCAAGCAGTTCTCTTCTAGTCATGAAAGTAGCATGTTGTTCATTGGTGTTAGGTATTTTTCAGCAGTGGTGATTGGAATTTCTTAAACTTCATCAATATTTTTTCAAAAATTTCCAATGGGGTGTTGTGGTGCTCGGTGATTGACCCACAAATACCACCACACTCACTTCTATAACACCCTCATTTTTTGGGATTTGGTATTCTGGTTATGGGTTAGGTGGTTTAGGGTTTCCTTGTGTTTGTTTTTTTAGTTTGAGTAACCAAATAACAAATTTTCCCTCATAAAAAAGATATTTTTGTTCTAATTCATTATGAATCATTAAAATGTTATCCTTATTGATCATTAGAGATTACTTTTATGTTATTTTCCTAATTTCCCATTGAACTTATACACAAGAATATATATATATATATAGAAAGTAATCATGTGTATAATTTTATGGGAGATGATGAATATATATTGTGTAATAATATGATTATATAGAAAATATCTAATGACACTAAACAATTGCGTCCTACTAATGTGTTATTATATTGATATAATATTACTATTATCAAAAATTATGTATTGGTTTTTCAATTATCATAGTTGGTATTAGATTATTAATATAAATTTTTTTGTTTTAGCATGGAATCCTGGAGTGAGAGATATTAAAATGGTTTAATGTGTGGGAAGTTTTACATAAAACCTTATTTTTGAAAGGTTACATTTGAAAAACATACTTCTCTAAATTCATCTATTATTAAATTTCTATATTTTAATAAATGATTTAACAAAATATATTTTTATAGTGGAACTCACTCACCCCTTATCAAAAAATAGTATCTTATAAAAAATTTAATATTGTATGTGTGTTAATTGACTGTTATAGGAGAATATTATTTTCCAATCACTGTTGATTAATCCTAAGCATTATAATTCAAAGAAACATTATAGGTATTTCCTAACTAGTGACTTATCTATCTTGTACCTATAAATCCCAGACCCCATAATCCCAAAGTCAGTACATTATTTTCATACATTGGTACGATTACAAGGAATAAAGTCCTGAAAGACCGATCTGTTTACCAGACTTGGAAAATATATTACATACATGAACGTTAAATTACACATTAGAAAATGAAATACAACATAAATGATCCTTTTAGAATGTCATAAATCCCCTAACATAACCCTAATTATCAATTATAGTACACTTCTTGGAATCCTCAGAAAATAAAACAAATGAAAGGGGTGAGCTTAGATGCTCAGTAGGGATAACAATATAGCAGAAACATTCATAAATAAGCATAAAAATTTAAGGCAATGTATAAAACTAAAACAAAAGACTTGGAAACTTAAACATCAGCATAATATGAAAAAGATAAATCAAATAATATCATTTACTTATTTACATGGATATTCCACTAGTCTAATTATCACATGCAATATCAATATCCAATTTCATAATGATGGAATGCATAATGCCAGACTTCATAACCACATAGTCAAGGCCTTCTGCCAAGACTACAAATAAGATTTTTTCAATGCCTTGTTCCAAGACAATAGTTTGTCTCATGAGACCTACCGATGCATCGAGGAGCTATAGTGGGTTCCACCTGTCAATTACTAGGTCTAATGCATTCCTCATATGAAATGGTTTAAACATAACATAAACATTCATATTAAAACTAGCATACGAAATTTCAATACTTTATCCATAAACCATTAATGGAAAAAAAGTAACACATCCATAGTAAAAAAAATCACAAAAACTTCAATACAATATAGAAGATTTGTATCATAATAAATTAACTTCAAACAAGTTTAAAATCCATTAAAGTATGTTGACATAGATGAAACTGATTTGTAAAAATATTTGTGCGAAATATCAAATTTTCATGAAAACATTTAAAAGTCACACAGTTTAGAAAGGAATAAATTTAAAGAAATTTTTGAATCAAAGTGTCCCATACCAATTTTAAACTTTGGAATGGAATTAACATTTTAAAAACAGTCATGTCCATATAAATAAATCCTTAAAAACCATTTTTAAAATATAGACATTAATGGGAATGAATTTGAAGAATAAATATTTAAAAAATTTAAAAAGATGTTTTCATAAAAAATTACATTAAAAATAATCCCTTTTAAAACACTTTTATGAAACATGGAAATGGATAATAAATATCTCTTAGTAAAAACTTACCCATAAACAATCTCGAATAATAATGAGATTGAGGAATTAACCCTTACCTTGCACTTTTTTTTGGTCGAGGGTATGTTTAACCTCCTGTATAATGACCATAGTATGTTATTAAATTATAACAAAACAATATTAATATTTATTATATCATACATGATTCATTTATGACTTTATAATACCCATTTAATAATTATTTCCAAGTTAAATTAACATTTTGGGTAATAATTACTTTCTTTATCGTACCTATTTTAACTTGTTATTATTGATCGTATCATTTATATCATGATTTAAGTAACTACAGAATATAAAACATGATTTATATATCATATATATTTATAATATAAATATTTATAATAGAAAGATATATGAACTGGAAGGCACCGTTTATGGATACAGTAGGCCGTACGTATGCATAAACACAACTTTCGTTTTCATATCATATTAAACGGAAGAAAGCGAATAAGATATATTTAAGTACATAAATATATTTATATATATAAATTCAGTAGAATTATTATTTCATATATTTTAAACATATTAATAATATATATTTTTATAGTCATCATTGATTGGTGAACGTGGGAATGAATCTCATCGCTTCATTGAGATGGTAATATGTATGTATGCGCGAGCGAAAATATCATTATATTGATGGTGAAATCATATCTAATTGGATGGTATATCATATATAAATAATAATTAAAATGTTATATTTATTATTTACATTAGTTATACTCATTATTATACACATCCAAATAATGAAGTTTTTTAATAACAAACTAGCCCACGACATGGAGACGGTAAGCCGTACGTACGCACGTATGGTGACATTTTAATTTATAAGAGGGATAGAATAACTAATATGGTTGTACCATATTTATAGTAACATCAAAGTATTTAAGAGGTACTATAGTTATTATTTTTGTATGAAAACAACAAATAAAGAGGAAGTGGAAGTAGAATATAACTTGAAAGAGGGTGGGGAAATTATTACCTCTTCTTCTGGTGTTTCCTTTTGAGTTGATCAAAAGGGATCCTTAGGTTGGATTTCGGATCAAAGTAAGGAGTCTAGGATTATTTGAGGGAAGTTGGGAGGATATTTTGGCATGGATTTTCTAAGCCAAATTGATTTAGAGGTGTGACTTTGAGAGAAGGGGAAGTGCCCTTTTATAAGATGGGTTAGGGTCACTTTAAGAAAATAATAAAATATTAATTTATTATACAATCATATTCGGTTTATAATGGCTCTAAATGAATTTTTTTCTACAATTAGTTGCTTTTTGGTCGAAATAATTTCAAACATTAGGTTTTAGACAAGTTTTGGTTACCATTTTAACCTTATCCTTTAGATTTAAGTCTTAGTTAAATAGTTTTACTTTTACCGTGCCTTCTTGTTTTCTTACACTATATGGTTAATAAACTTAATATAAACTTATAATAGAACCTAAATTGTTTCATTAATGGAATATATTATATTATTTAGGCCCATTTGATGAACCTTAGATTTTTAGGAATATTATATCTACCAATAATATAGTATTTGTTTTAAAAATTAATTTATGTCATTTTTGACACTATTTGGTATTTTGTTTTTATGGAAGTCATAACAACCTTATCACTTCAAAAAAAAATCTAATCAATGATAACATGTCATATTAACCTATAAATTTCGTGGATGACATCAAAAATTTTAACTTATATTTATTTTAATATTTATAATACCATTTATTTGATTCTTTCATTAATAAGGTAATTAGTGCATCATTGTTGTGTCATAAGTAAATTTATATATTTAATGTTAAAAAATATAAATAAAATACCATGATGTATGAAATATTTTTATCTTTATAATAAATATTTCTAGTTGGATTTATCTTATGTATAATCCTATATTAAAAATGGTTTTGTTAATAAACTTTGAATTTAAAACTTTTAACTATTCTTTGAATAAAATAACAATAAATGTCCTAATATAATCCAAGTGGGCCAAAAGTTTCATATTTTCTTCCTAAGTTTTTTTGGTCGAATTAATGTTATCCAATAACATTAGGACATGTTTGAGGGTAATTGTATTATAATTTTACCTTTAATTACTCTATTTATTTTTAACCATGGTAAACAAAGTCAGAAGTTTCTATTCACCAAAAATTATTTTCATCTTTTTGAACCACATTTTACTTATTGATGTAAACCATGTCTCTAAGATTTTATAAATTCAACTCACAGAAGTGGTAAAATTTAGTTTTATACAAATTTGCAAATGCTCCTCGAAGATGGGTAAAAGAGGGTAAAAATTTCAATACACTTTTATATATATAAAATTATTATAAAATGACTCAAATGAATTAAATTGGACATATATAAGTATTATGTATCTATTTTTACCTAAAATAAATTAAAATAAAATAACTAATTATTTAAATAAAAATTCGGTTTTAAACAATAACGTAGTGTTTTTCACTTTTCATTAAAAATTTATATTTTTCAGAAAAATACATAAAATTTACCCTAAGATAATTTTGATATTAAAAATTCAAAAAATTAATTATAATTTCACAAATTCAAATAACATAAGTTGATTTAATTAATTTTAAATTAATTCCAATTGTCAAAACCAAAAGGCGGGTTCTTAAAAAGTCAAAACTATCAAAAGATTGACATGTGTTTATATCGAATTTAAATGTGAAATTACTTATAATGAAATAAATTGTATTAAATGATAAAAATATAATCTAATTATACTTCCAAACCATTCAAATGCATAATTTAAAACTATAAATTATTTCTATTAAAAAAAGTTTTCATTTAAAATTTTTTATTTTTTAATTTTCATCAAAATATGAAGGTTAACAGAAAAGTAAAACAAATTTATCCAAACTAAATTTTTATGTCTTGATTATAAAAAATAATTTAATTTAATTTTATTAAATATATAAAAGTGTCAAATATTGGTTTTAAAACGGGTTCTCCATTAAAAGGAAGTAAAATTGCATTTTTTGAAAATTAATTTTTTATCTGAAAAAAAATTAATTTATTCTTATATTATGTCTACGAAACACATAATATAGATGTTAAAATTATATAGAGTATATAAGATTCAAAAGGCAGTTAATACTATTCATAACCTTTTTTTGAACGACTAGTTTGGTAAGTTGTGGTGTGCTCGAACTTGGAGTCGCGTGTAGAGAAAACTATTGAATCACTTTAATGAGATAACGTACTATGAAATTTTGGTGTGTTACAATGTCCCCCATGAAAAAACTTATTCTATATTATTTTAAAATTATCTTAGTTTATTTAACATAGTGTGTGCAAAGAGTTTTGTAGGTTGTAAATTTTTTTTCACATGGAATAATATAATCATGTTTCACTACTACTTCAGTGAATTTTCATTTCATAAGTATATTACTACCTTTTCCAAAATTATATTCATTATCGGTTAGTGATTTGAATTAATTTTTATTATTTAATTGTGTTTTTATAATATTATTAATTTATTATATTGATCATGTAACACTAAAACTACATCAAAAATGTTATTTTTTATTATATCATGTACAGATAAAAACAATCTAAATTGACCATATTGTTACTTTATTATGTTGAGAATGATTATTGTTATACCATGTAATATTATCCACATATTTTCCTCTGAAATAATAAACTATGTGTATATAATGGATGTGTGATTTTTTTTGATAATGATAATATATCATAATCCCGCTTTGGTGACATATTCATTCTTATTATATCCATTTAATGTTAATATAATGGTATATATTTATATATTTTTGTAAGAGTATTATAATAAGGTAATCCTTATATGATGAATAGGTCTAACAGATTTGGATGGAATCTGATTCCCTAACATTTTTTAATTCGTTCCCCCCTTCCACCTGATATGGGTCATTAATACGTACTTTTTAAATAGGATTCTCTTTCCCTCGGGAGGGGTATTAGACCCCAACTTATGTATCAAACATATAATTATATATTCTGGTGTATATATTTACATATGGGTGTTATCCATAAATATTTCCATTATATTCCATATAGGATATAACTAAAACATCATCTTAAATCCATTCTCGGATGAAAGATGCTAAATTTTATATAGATACTTCCGATATAAGGGATTTCCTTTTTTAGTTGATTTATATTTCTAATTTTATACCCAATGATATAATTCTTTGTTATTGTGATAAATCCCGAACTATTTTATTATATATGAATCTAAATGTGTAGAATTGTTTTTGCATAACCCTATTTTCTAATTGTTATGGAGAGAAATTGTTGGTGGTTCTCTATTGAGTATTATATACTCATACCCTTTATGGTCCCTCTGGATGGAATCAAAATTCAGATGATAGATTTTAGACACCCACTGGTATATAAATTTATATGGACATCTATAAAATTTTAGGTAGGGTTTCCTTTAGACTGGGGTTGGATCCCAATTTGGGGCTAGAGCTATTGGTGTGGTGATTAGAGAACCTATTTAGAACATCACTCATTACCCATTTCATCTCCCCTAGTTTAGGACTATTTTACTTGACACATTTTATGTCGAAGATTTATATTATGGTCTTAATATTATTCTGTCTAGTATAGATTCATAAATAGTCCTCATTTTTCTTCTTTCATGTTTACACATTATGACCCATTTGGTTTATATTTATTTTGTTTAGAAATTTTTGAATTATGAACGAGTCATGCGAGAATTATAGTCGAATTCAATCATGACTTGTTTTTAAAACTAAAGTTATAAAATCATTCCTTGAATATATATCAAAACTTGTGATGCTTGTCACATGACATGGGAGGTGCTGGAACAACCTACTCTATGGGGGCGCACCATGCACGAGAGATCTTCGGGGGACTTGATTTCAACTGATGGACATGCCTCTCCCTTCTGGACTAAGCTTGGCCCCATCGTAAATGATCTATGGAGGCATGCTTTCTAGATAGCTGGACATGACAGCGTCCTGTTTTGGCATCACAACTAGAGTGACTTGATCATTGGCTTCCCTGGATGCCCCATCACGAACATCTCCTTTCGTGAAGCCAGCCAGTATCTAGAGTTCTTCAGGTCTATTCTGAATAGGGATCAACATGATCTATTCTCCCTTATCGAGTTATCGTCGGACCCGGATCAGTGTGTCTTTACCCCCTCATCCTCTAGTGTTTTTGACATTAGATACTACCATAAGATCACTAGCATGCAGGGGAAAAACAATCCTTGGAATGAGGTCCTCTGGACCAACGTTACCCCCGCCAAATATAAATTCCTCATCTGGAGGATCAAGAATAAGGCTCTGCCTACAAACTACAACATCAAGTGTTGCAGTGTGCAACTAGCTACAAAATACCTGTGCTGCCAGAGACATGCAGAGGAGAGTTCTGGCCATCTCTTTTTCAAAATTTAATGGGAGCACAAGGTGTGGAGGAACTTCTGTGACTTAACTGCTATCAAAGTTTCGTCAAAAGAAGATCAACCGTTCTTGGAATGGTGGTATCCGGGCGCAAAGAACGGAGGTGCTGATAGGTAGGCTCACTCGGTGATTTTTCATGCAGGATGTTGGAGTATGTGGCATGTGAGGAACAAGCAGATATTTGAAGGAAAGGCATCCTCGAGTCGGGCGATCATTGCAAGGACCTCTAACATGATTTTATGCTTGATCAGTGTACAGGGAAGATGGAGAGATTATCCATCCCTTTGGCGGTTTGGTTCAGGGACCCCCTATCTCAGGAGGGCAGTGGAACATCTTCTGGATGATGGATTCATTGGCACCCTCTATTGTGGGGTCTGAAACTCAACAAAGATGGATTGTGCATCTTAGAGGCTTTGCAGGGGGTGGGGTTGTTCGTGATGGTGCATGTTCGGTCTACATGTCTTTTTCCATTCGGTTGGGTCAAGGGGAAGCACTCCAAGGGGAAGCCTTGGCTATACTTGTAGGTCTCAGCTTTTGTGACCAGAGGTGATTGCATATTTCTGAGGTTGAAACTGACTCAGTAGTGCTACATAATGCCCTTCGTGTCTTTGGGGAAATTCTGTGGCCAGTCGCTTACGTCGTCATGGCTTTCCATGGCACCTTAGGAGCCCATATAGGTGTGCTTCAAAATTGGTGGGAAGGCAACATGGTCACATATTAATTGGATTCAATCAGCTTCCCCGGCTCGAACCATGTTTATTTTCACAACCTAGATAGTCTAACACCAATGGAAGTTAATATTATTCATGGGGATGCCCTCAGACTCCATTTCTTTCACCCCCCCGTACCTACTTTGCCAGCTGGCCTTGGTTTAAACAATGGGCCTTTGTGGTTTTATTTTTTGTTCTACGAATAAAAATTTACTCTTCAAGGTATGGACCATTTTGGGAACCTAAAACTACAATTAAAGCATCATATGTGTAAAAAGGATATTTTTTCTACCAATTAGTATAATTTTTTTTATTTTTATAGGATTTAAATTTTTTCAATAAAATTTATGTTTTTATTAAACTTATATGTAAACCAAAAAAGGATTATCAAACCCCTTTATAATGTAAGATCACGTTATAAAGGAATTTCCATATAATTAAAAGTAATTATATTATTGAGCAAGGAACACATTTGATTATATGAAGGGTAATTAAATAGATCATGGAAGAGGTGTATGGGGATTAAATAAGATACAACCTATATCTATGTTCATGCATTATTTTATGCTTTGATATGTTAGCACACATTGGATATCATACCATATTTGAAACTTGATTGAGTTTTTTATCTTATTTTAGGGATCAATTAAAAGATATTGTTAATTGAAACATTAATAATAAATAAATAATGTTTTCATATTAATCTCTGGGTGATGATTAAAAACATATTAATTGAATGTTATTTCCCTTGATAGTGGTATCTTTGATTATTCTTTTTGACAAGTAGTCTTATCATATTTAAAATCATTCCTCATTTTTTACTTAGAATTTATTTCAAGGAATGTAACTTGTATTTTGTTAGTTTAATATTTTTCTATTCAACATGATTCCATTTTTTTGATTCATAATACTTTTGTGAATGAAATTAGTTTTATCATTTAATTATATTATTTCTCATTCTATTTGATTTTGATTTCTTTAAACATGTGAGAATTTTGATACCATTCTTTTGAGGATATTACTTATTCCATATTTATTGACATCCCAGTAGAATTTATTTTAATATATTATAAGAAAATATATTAGTCGTTATTGTGTGTTCATGTCAAAATGTAACCTTTATCATTCAGTGTGACTGATTAAAGGGATTATATTAGTGGCTTCAAATAAAAGAACGTTTTTGACACCATATGTATTTTAAATTAAATAATATTATTATGTAACTTAATGTTCCCTAAAAAAATAGGGGTTCCCTATTTTTTGGTATTTCTTAAAATATCATGTTTTTGAAATGGATTTTATGAAATAGATGTTGAACTAGAATTTAGATTTTTAGAAACCATTTACCAATAAAATTTTAAAATCAAGAAAATATTTTAAAAAATAAAAATTTCTAAAATAAATTGAAAATGGAATTTGAAATGTATTTTTTTGTTATAAAATAAAATATACTTCAATATATTCCAATCTTTAAATCTATCATTTTAAGCTGTTGAGTTTTTTTTGAAGGACATCTAGGGGTGTTTTATTTTATCTAGAGTTTTACAGTGGTTTTTTTATTAAAAAATTGGTATCTTCATGTTGAATTTAATATATTATTTACCAAATGAAACATTGTTTTTCTATAAACCTTTTTTTAATATATCTTTATGATTAACCAAAACATATTAATAATACAAAAATAGATAGTCGGAGGTAGAATCCTATGGGGGGAATATATTTTCTTGTATTTTAACTATTTGAGTTTATTTAGAGGGTCAAAAGAATAATGTTATCATAGAAATTTATTTCTTATGTAAATTTAGTGTTTTTTAATATGGTAGTATAACATCAAAATCATGAAGGGTTATTGGATTTCAAGTTAATATGATTGTTGAAGAAATCAGAATTTTGTGCGTTTTAATGACATGGATAAGATTTCCATACTATGAATTAGAAATGAAATTGAAGATTTGAGATACGATTTAGGGTGTCTGTTTGGCTGTGTAGTGATGATATGGATATGAATTGTTGATTTTGGTAAATTTCAGAGTTATACATCATGAGCTTAGCTGATGTTTTAATGTATAAGACTACAAAAAGTGGGATTCAATGATTGTTTATTGTGATGTTTTCAAAAAACAACAGTAACTTAGAATGACATGAAGTGAAAAAGTACATGACTTGGATCTCAAGGATATTGTTTCCCTCAAGATCCTACAGGCACGAGACAAGAAGGTCACCAATTCGAAAGAGATATAGGCTAGGTTCAAGAAGAGGTACAAGAAGGGAAATAATTAGTGGTTTTTTTATGAAGGTTAGGTTCTAGTCATGAAATTAGCTTCAAATTTGTCATTTATTATTTCCTCAGTTGGACAAATGGTGTTCTTTGAATGTTTATTTTATTTTTAATCATTTTAAAATCTATAATTTAGTGAGTTTTCCTCTAAAATGTCTCTAATTTAACGATGTTTCTTAAAAAACATGTATAAATTACTGACATTTCCTAAATATGTGGCTAAATTAGGATTGTTTTTTTAGGAAACGTCACTAATTTATCCACTTTTTCAGGATAATTTTCTTAAATATATTTATTTATATACCCCATTTACTCACATCGATGTAAATATCTATATATTTATAAATATATATATATATATATAAAGATATATATATATAAACACGCACACATAAACATAAATATATAAATATATATACATATATTTATATATAAAACACACATATACTTTAAATTATGCATGTTTTTAAGAAAATGTGGTCATTTTAGTGAAATTTTTACTAATGTTTTAAAATGTGGCTAAATATATATATATTTACAATCACACACAGACACACATATAAACATATGATATAAATAAAATTTATAAATATATATATATATATATATATAAATAGAGAAACACACACAAAATAAATTTATATATATATATATATAATATAAACATATAAATAAATTTTGAAAATAAATAAAAAATAAATAAATATTATATAAAAATAAAATATAAACATAGAAATATATATAATAAAAAAACACACACACATATATATAAACATTTATGTAAAATATAAACATATATATATATATAAACATAAAATATAAAATATAAAATATAAAATACAAATATATATATATATATATATTATTATATATACATATATTCATATATAAATTTAAATAAATAAATAAATTAATAAATTAATGTTTTAAATACTAAAAAGTATATATATAAATATATCATGATATAATCAGATAAAAAAATGCAATAGGTTTGTTGGTTTGTTTTATCAATTTGAAGCCATAGGTATAGGGTTCAAGTTCATATTGTTGTAGTTTCTAGGGTGTAAGGGAAAAGATGTGGGGATAAGCCTCACCATGGGTGTGCGATCTTGTTGTAGAAATCCTACCAATAAGAGGTCCCTGTTATTATTTAGGTGAACGGGGTGGATAGTGAATGAACTATGAGGCTTGATGGTTTAGGTTATCTTTTATTTATAAAAATGTTTATTGTAAAATAATATTACAAATTTGAAAAACAATTACTGATTTTTTTTTGAAATGTTGGTAAATTAAGTGTGACTTACCGGAATTTCTCAAAATCGTCAGTGAATAACGGGCGATTTACTAATGTTTTTGGAAAACATTTTTGAATGAGGTTTCACTAATAAGAAGAGTTTATAAACAGTGGTAAATTGGTGATGTTTATAAATGTCACTAATTAACAAAATTTAATATTGTGTTCAAACTACTGATGTTTCTAAATATCTCTAAATTCGAGACACCTCATTTATAGACATTTTTTTGTAAAAATTGGAAAATGAATTAGATACATTTTAAAAAATATCTAATGTAAAAAAAATCATTAATTTATGTAGTTTTGGTAGTGTGGTATTGATTTTTATGTATAGTGAGTCCTTGGGTAAGTTTCACTAAGGAAATCTCAGGGTTGATAAGTTCTAGGGAGGGGTGGAAACAACCACCCGTGTATTAAATATTAGGTATCTACTATGAGGATCTCTTTTATTTTCGGATCCAAGTTTTATCATTGATGTTTAATAAATCCTTATGAGATTTTTGGATGAATTTTTAGTTGTGGTTGAAATTTGAAAGCAAAAGGGTACCTATAAAGAGGTTTAATCTACATTTTGTAACTGAATGTGATAAATATTACATAGTGGAATGGAATTATATAACCATTAGACTATCCAAAGACCAGGGTAGGCTAAGGGTTCCAATGTTCATCTGTTTTCACCATATGAGGAACCTGATAGTCTAATGGGGTTTTATTGAATGGATAATTTTAGTTTATTTCAAACAAAATCCTTATTTTCTTTTTCATATTATCCCAAAAATCCACTCCTCTTATATTTATTTTCAAACCCTTAATGGTTCCTTCTTGGACCCTCATCCCCCTATTTCATTCCCTTTGATTGTGGGTACTTCCATATGGGATCCTTATAAAAAATTAAATGGGATTTTCTAAATAGTTCCATTATACCATGTTATAATTTATCTAAAATGGTGGGGTTTTCTATTGTCTTACATTAAAGAGCATTATGTGGGTAGTTTTACACTCATTTATATCATTTGTTTTGAATGTTACCAAGGGGATTATTGATGTTTGATTGGATTTGGAAATTCTAGGAATTGCTATTTGTAGGTGGTGTTGAACCTCATTATGATTTTTTAGCTATACATAGAGAATTTCTACCATTTTATTTAAAAAAATTTAAAAAATATTATATCATATTTTCCATAATATATAAATAAATTTTCTTTATTGATATTTTAGTATGACTACAAAAATATTTTTAATTAGTTCACATGATGCCTTATTGTGGTATTCATTTCTACTTGCATATCATTTGAATTTTGTTATACCAATTTTTATTTTTTAATTATACTTAAATATTGAACATTATTAATTCAATTCACTATGGAATAAGAGTTTTTTTATTGATGTCCATCTTATGCAACATAAATTCCTTTTCATAAAGTGTTATACACTTTCATTAATCTTATCATTGGGCATGTAAGATCATATAATGTTGGTTTTCCATGTTTACACACCTTTAAGATATTATGTACACGATAATATTATCAATCATCTAAAATTTATTCATTTGTGATAAAGTAAATAAATTTCTCTCCATAGAGAATTATTTTTTTTATCATTGATGGAAATCACCACTATCAACCAAATTAAAAGGAAAAATAAGTCGACATAAAAAATTCAGCCTATTATTAAGAGAGTAATTTGATATTGATGTGGAGGATGAGTTTTCAAGGTAATAATAAAAAAATTATGATGAAATACTACATGTTTTAATATTCACCTAACCTTGACAATTGAAAACCACCATGTTTTTTATAATTCGTTAATTTTTTTTACTTTTTCTATAAAACCATTTTTTGGAAATTGTTACATTTAGAAACACTATATAAAATTAATTCATTTATTATTTCCCTTCTCCTTTCTTCAAAATTTTTGAAAATAGATATTTTTCTAATGGATTATTCCCTTTCCTCCTCAAAAACCATTAATTATTCAGTATAAATAAATCATAAGTGTATTAATTAAATATAAAATTAGGATATTGGTTTCAAATTACCCTAGATTAAACCATAATCTCATTATTTTATTAAAAAACATTGGTATGTTCTATCCAAGGCATGAACTAGATTTCTTGCACTATTATAGAACTTAGAGTTTACAATTTAACCATTTTCTTACTTCACATAGCCTATTATGTGTTAAGAGTTGGGTGGGCTATGCCCTTTTCTTGACTTGGATTAAGACCAAATTTTTTTATTATGTGATAGTTTTTTTATTTTAACCAATAACAAACTACTTTATCCTTGCTTAAATTATTTATTGTTCACCAATGTGACTAAATTTTCTTTTTGACTTATATTTTTATCATGGTGTTAATTTATTAAATATAGATTTTTATGGTCTTATAATATACAAAATGTTGTTGTTTTATTTTATCATATATAGATTAAAATTATTTTTTATTAATAATTTTGTTAAATTATTAAATCAGTCATTTTGATTTTTATATTTGATAACCTTATCTTGATAATTGAATACTTTATTGGTATCTCATGATTATGTAATGAAAGGGTGATTTATTATTCATGATATTATGGAAAAGTTGTATTATAATGACTTGATAATTATTATATTATATATTGAATGATAGTGTGAGGAAATTAATTTGTATATTCTATTATTAGTATTATGATATGGTACTCTTCTTATGTTGATTTTGTCTGATGGACTGGGAGAGGCCATAGTGTCATATCCATTACCCAAATTCCCCAAGAGTTGGATTATTAAATCTTAATTTTTATATATGATCCCCTTTCCCCCCAGATGCATCTAGGATCCTAAATTATTTAACACAAATATATATATTTTTTTGATAAATATATGTACATGTGTGATTTATACACAAGTAATAGAATTTCTACCCATATGGGATTGCATTGATACCTAATTTGATAGCTAGGTTTTTCCCAAAATAGGTAAATAAAGTCAAGAAACATATGATATATACATTTAATATTTATAGATGCTATATATATATATATATATTATTTTATCCATGTTGATATACGGTCATTATTTGTTTGATTATTTCTAAACTATTTGATTATATAAGTTTCAAAGATTGTATACATGTTGATGCATACACATGTTTACTCATTTTTATATAAAAAAATCATTTATGATGGCCTACTAAGTATTATATGCACACTCCAATCAAGGAAAAACTTGTGTAGATGTTTCATCATATACTATATTACTCATACCCACAATAATTATTGTAGTTATGAATATAATTTTATTTCTTATTGTTATTTCCATTGGAGTGGGGTTAGTGTGTGCTTCATTGAGGGATTAACTACTATAGTGATTTGAGTTCTTCTATGGAACATCATATGTTTTCCATTTCATATATCACTACTTAAAAACTATTTACTATGACACATTTTATGGATTGGATGGATATTAAATTCTTTATGTGATGTAGCATGTTTTGTATTGATATAGTGAGTGCAATATTTTTTTATTAAAGCGAGTTATTTTGTTAGTTATTTTTTTACATTTAATAATAACTACATAAAGAGCTGTAATTTTTAAATTTTGGTAGAATATATCAATGAGTATCATTTAAAAAAATATTCGGAAAATCATTCTCTAAATATATTCTAAGACTCATGTCACTAGTTGTCAGCCCTTAGGGATCATGGTGCTCTCTTATGGTTGTAACACACTAATTAGGGTGTTGAATGGATTTTGATGCTATGTTTTCTAAGTAAGGTAACAATAAAGGGATTATAATGAAGGATTTAAATTTCATTTTAAAACAATATGTTTTAATATTCTTTGATCCAAATTTACAAAAATAATAAACATATTGGTTTTGGGATGTGTAATTCTATATATGGTGTTTTAGAAATGATTTAATAATCAGATAAGTAATGCATGAATGATAATAAAAAGCATGAAAAAATTATTTCCTAAACAATTGTGTGAAGACTATGAACATGTTATTATGAGAGGTAGAGAATTTTATATTATATTACAAACAATATTTTATTTAAGAAAACAACTATAATGGAGAGTTTGTAATGAAATGTGACCTAATTATTTTGATAAAGGTATTATTAAATAATTCAGTTGAAAAATGTATAGTGAAAATTCTATGATTGTTTGAAATTTGTGAATTGAATGAAAAATGATCATTTTTTATACTTTATAATGTCTATAATGAGTGTTTGAAAATTGGGAATGGATTAGTAAGGGTGGATAAAACTCATTACATGTTTCAAGATATAATAATTCTGTAGGAATAAAATACGTATCTTAGGAATTGAGAATACATACTTAAATTTTGGATGCTAAAAAATGAGATAATTCAAGGGATTTATTCACAATATAGGAGTGAATGAACCTGATGAGAGTAAAATATTTTTTTAATAGAAAATAACAGAACAAATTAAAATTCCATTGAATTTAAAAATAATAGCTTAGATCTGTTGGGAAACTTATAAAATTCTTTTGATCATAAGTTCTTCATTGATGGTTGTTGTGTTTTTTGAGAGTGAATATTTAGAGATGATGATACAATTAAATGTGTTGAATTTTTTTTTCAACATATAAATGATATTCTAAGTGATTAAATTATATTATTATATGTAATATGTTCTTAGTTATTACATATTATAAATGGAGTTCATGGTGAAAGTTATATTAGAGGAGAAGTGGAGATGCTTTCATATAGTGTACCACACCATAAAGTAAGGATCACACCATATTATTTGTGTACACAATGGGAAATTTTTATCCACACCATATATGATATGTTTTTCACACTATAGAGTAATACTATGATATAGAAAATGATTAATCAATTTTTGGTGCCATTGAATAATTTAGAAATTCTATAGAATAGTTTATCATCCATGCAACATAGCTCAGATTCTATTTTTTTATAGTTATATAATTTTTGGGAACTCCAGGTTGTGGTACCTTTACCACACCATAGTCATGAAAATGAATGAATATAATTCCATATCCAAGAAGTGTAGAAAATAGTCCTAAGATTGCTTAATTTTTATGGATTTGGAGTTTTATAACCTCTGTGCTATAGACCTCATCCACAAAATTTGGAATAGTGTTTCATTTTCTATCAATGATATGTGAATATGTGTTTGGTAAGATGATGATGATAAGTGGTGATTCCTAGAGAATTTTTATGAATTCATTTAATATAATTAGATTTCATGATTGAATGATTATCCTTGGTAATTATGATAATTGATTGTGTTGTTCTTAAAATTTTTATATACTTGTGTTAAGGAGGAAATTTTTTTACAACATTGTTTATAATATTATAGGAGTCCAATTAATATAATTTTCACAATTCATGTAGTGAAGAAGAATCAAAGATGGTTTAAATTTACATCCTTGGAAAGATATAAATATATATTTTTATTATTGAATGAGAGAATTAAATACTAGGGTCTGAGCCATTTGGAATTTTTTAGGATGGATTTGAATTTCTTTTTTACTTAAAAATTCTATTTCATAATTTTTCCTTATATAAAAACAACCTACTGGCCAACTAAGGACAATGATCAACCAGAAGCTCATGTGGGAACAAGTTATACCAAACCCAATGAGAGACAAATGGAGAATGGGATATGATAAATCCCTCAGTGGGCCTATGTGTTAGGACCAAAGGAGTGTATGTGCACATGGATCATGTAACACCCCAAGATTTCATATATGCTATCTCTTTAAAGAAATTCAATAACTTCAGACGCTGAGTTCGAGCACCCCACGAATTACCAAACTAGACGTTAACAAGAGGTTATGAGTAATATTAACTAAATATTGAATTTTATATACTCTAAATAAATTTATAATCCATATTATGTGTTTCTTAGACATAATATAAGAACAAATTCTTTTTTTTCAGATAAAAGAATTATTTTCCAAAAAATGCAATTTTACCGCCTATTAATGGAAAACATTTTTTAAAATAAATATTTGACACTTTTATATATTATATTTAATGAAATTAAATTATTATTTAGAATCAAGACATAAAATTTATTTTGGATAAATTTTTGGTACTTTTTTGATAACTTTTATATTTTGACGAATAGTCAAAAATACAAAATTTTAATTAAAAACAACTTTTTTAATCAAAATAATTTATACTGTTAAATTATACATTTGAGTGGTTTAAAAGTATCAATAGATTTTATTTGTATAATTTAATATAATTTAGTTCATTTGATGTAATTTCACATTTAAACTGGACATAAAAAATTGTCAATCTTTTGATAGTTATTATTTCTTAAAAACACGCTTTTTTGTTTTGACAATGAGAATTAATTTTAAATTAATTTATGTCACTTATGTGTTTTGAATTTGAAAAAAAAATTCCATATTTAGAATTAGGAGTTCCAAATTGTGTAAAAAGGTAACTTTTATTTTTAGACATTATGAATAATTACTTCGGTAAATATTTTATTTAACACGGTTAAAGGGTAAATCTGATATATAAGGGTAAAAAAATATTATAATAATAATATTAAAATACCCTATCATGTGTCCTATTATTATTTTTTGATACATTTTCGGCCATGGTAATCCTTGGATCTATTTTGGGACCACTTGGAACCACTTGACAGTGATAATGAAACTTTAAATTAATTAATTTAAGTAATGAAAAAATGACATATAAATATATCTTTTCATAAAACAATTTTTAAAAGGTGTTATATGAGTTTTTTTTCAACTATAAATATTCATTAGAAATATAAAACTATTTAATACATAATTTTATTTTATTTATATTTTTTATACATTAAATAATTAAATTTATTTATGACATAATGATGATGTAGTGATTACCTTATTAATGAAAGAATCAAATAAATGGTATTATAAATATTAAAATAAATATAATTTCAATGTTTTTATGACATACACGAATTTTCTAGGTGAATATTAAAATTTAGGATTGATTCAATGAATATTTTTCTAATTAATCAATTTGTGATGACTCTCACAAAAACCAAATACCAAATAGTGCCAAAATTGAAATAAATGAGTTTTTAAAACAAATCTTACATTATTAAATTATATAATATTACTAAAAATATAAGGTTCATAAAATGGGATTAAATAATATTATATATTTTATTAATGAACCACTTGAGATTCTCTTGGAAGTTTAGGGTATGTTTATAAACCATATAGTGTAAGAATACAAGAAGACATAGTAAAAGGTAAACTATTTAACTAAGAGTTAAATTTAAAAGATAAGGTTAAAATGGTAACATAAACTTTTCTAAAACCTATTGGATTAGATAGTTGAGACCCATACCCATTTTAACCAATAATTAAATCTTTTTTGAGCCATTATAAACCGAAAATTATTTTATTATAAAATAATATTTCAATCTTTTACTAAGGTGCCGCTCACCTCTCTTATAAAAGGGCACTTCCCCTTCTCTCAAAATCACTACTCAAAATCCATTTTGATCAGCCAAAACTACCCAAATATATCTCCAAATTTCCTAAAATCAACCTAGAGTCCTTACTTTGATCATAAATCCAACTAAAGGAGCCCTTTTGATCAACTCAAAAGGAAACACCGGAATACGAGTAATAATTTCACCACACTCTTTCAAGTTATTCTTCATGTTACTCTTTCTTTGTTGTTTCAATAACAAAATAATAACTCTAGTACCTCATAAATACTGTGATGTTACTGTAAATATGGTACAACCATATTCATTATTCTATCCATCCTATAAATGAAAAAGTAACCATACGTGCGTACGTACAGCTTACCGTCTCCACGTCGTGGTGTAGTTTGTTATTCAAACACTTCTTTATTTGGATGGGTATAATAATGATTATAACTAATGTAAATAATAAATATAACATTTTAATGATTCTGTATATATGATATAACATTCAGTTAAATACGATTTCACCATCAATATAGTGATATTGTCGCTCGTGCGTACGTATGGATTACTTTCTCCATGACATGATGAGATTCATTCCCTCGTTCACCATTAAATGATGATTATAAAAATATATATTATTAATAATTATGTAATATATGACATAATAATTATTATAAAGATATATATATATATGTATGTATGTATGTACTTACATATATCTTATTCACTTAATTTCGTTCAATATGATATGAAAACAGAAAAATGTTTATGCGTACGCATAGCCTACCGTCTCCGTAAACAGTGCCTTCGGTTTCAATATATATCTATTATAAATAATTATATTCTAAATATATATGATATATAAATAAAGTTTTATATTATTTATTTATTTTTATCATGATCTAAAAGATACGGTCAAGAACAACAAGTTAAAACACGTAGGATAAAGAAAGCCATTATTACCCAAAATGTTAATTTAACTTGGAAATCATTATTAAATGGGAATATAAAGACATAAATGAATAATTCATGATATAATAAATATTAATATGGTTATATTACAATTTAATAACAAAAAATGGTCATTATACAGGAGGAGAAACGTACCCTCGACCAAAGGAAAGTGCAAATTAAGGGTAATTTCCTCAATCTCATTATTATCCGAGATTGTTTATGTGTGAGTATTTACTAGGAAATATTTATCATCGATAACAATATTTCATAAATTTTTTTTCAAAAGTAATATTTTAAGGTTTTATGAGAGGGTATATTAAATTAGATCATCATTTTAAATGATTAAAGATTTATCTTTCTAAATCCTTTTAATTAATGTCCATGTTTTCAAAATGATTTTAAGGATTTATTTTTATGGACATGAATGTTTTGAAATGATAATAATTTTCAAATGTTTCAAAGTGGTATGAGACACTTTGATTCAAAAATATCTTTTAAATTACTTCATTTATAAAATGTGACTTTTAAATGATTTCAAAAAAGGGGTATTTCTCTCAAAAAGTTTCACTGATCATTTTCAACTAAGTCAGCACCCTTTTCTGGATATTTTTCTTGATTGAGGTTGATTTATTGTAATACAATCTTCCATATTGTATTGAATGAGTTATGATATGTGTGATTGTGAATGTTCTATTTTTATTCCATTCATGGTTTATGGTTAATGTATTGACATTTCGTATGCTAGTTTTAATACGAATGTTTATGTTATATATCAACTTTTTCATATGAGGAATGTAGTGGACTAAGTAAGTGACAGGTGGAGACCACAATAGATCCTTGATGCATCGGTAGGTATCGTGAGACAAATTAGTTTCTTGGAACATGTCCTTGGAAAAAAAATTATTTTTAGTCTTGGCACAAGGCCTTGACTATGAGGTAATGATGTTCGACGTTTTTCATTCCCTCATTATGAAATTAGTTATTACATGTGATTATTCGACTAGTATAATATCCATGTGCATGTTTATATGGTGATTTCTGATTTAATTTTTACATATTATGTTCAATATTATATTTAAAAATGTTGTTATTTTTATTACACATATTTCCTTAAATGTTTATAACTTACTCTAAATTATTTACCCTTACTGTTCATATGAGCTCACCGCTTTCTTATGTTTTATTTTCGCGAGATTCCAAGATGTGTATTATGATTGATATAAAGGGTTAATATAAAGGTAATAATGGTGTTCTAAAAGAACTATCTATGATTTGTTTTATGTTTGAAATATAAATGTAACGTTCATGTATGTAATCTATTTTTCAAGACTGCTAAATTGATCGGTCCTTCGAAACTTGATTCCTTGTAATCATGTCAATGTATTAAAATAATGCACCGACTCTGGGCTTCTGGGGTCTGGCCATTCCAGTTGGTATTAGAGAAATTTTATCAACAACCTTGGAAATATATTTAGATAAACTTTTATGAGAGAACATTACCCTAAGATATACTTTGAGGATTATTATATAAGAACATCCTAGAATTTTGGTAATATAAAGATTTTTATGTATTTTCCAAGAAATACATCCCTGTCTAGATATGATCAGGTAGAGGCATCTCTAGCACAAATGTACCTAGGGGTGAAAACTCCGACAAGGAGTTTTGGGCTTGACCCAGGGTATCCTGTTATACGACAATGGGCATTTCTACACTCTTGGCTACAACACTCTCGGGGTATATGCTTAGGATAAGTCACATTTTCATTACAAGCCATTATGAAGGATTTAGGAGTAAATATTTCCTCAAAGAAAACATTTTATGATTATACATTATATGTATAATATTTTCAATTTACATTAGTTATTTTACAAGTATGTAATTATGCATTGAGATTCATAAATTAAACTGGTGTATGCCATTGTTTAGAAATGGTGCCTAGTAGAAGCAATGAGAATTCAAAAAATACGCAAGATCAAAATATTAACAAGTATCATATATTTCATCGTATTAATCCAAAATTTAAAAATGGAAATTGTCTCCCACATATTCTCTTCAAATGAAGAAATAGTATAATGTGTTAATAACATAAGTAAAGAATTATCTGAGTCCTATGGCCTTGAAGGGAAGAAAGAGAAGGAAAGAATGGGATAGAGTAAGATGGATAAAGGGAAGAGGGGAAAGAAGGATTTTTCCATATGTGATAATTCTTGAAAGAATCACCATGGTAAATGCTTTAAGGGAATGAGAGTTTTTTATAAGTGTGGAGAAAAAGGATATAGAGTGCGTGATTTCAAGGGTAAGAAAAATGTTTTAAATGTACAATGCTTCATCTGCAAGGAGTTGGGACACTACGCGAATCAATATCCAAATCATCAGCGTATACCACAAATGATGTTGTTGGATAATAATCAAGTTATGATATTACCACAGATGAAGAGTAATGACTAGTGTTATTATGTTGATATTAAATAATTCTATTATTTGAGTGTTATATAAATAATGTACAAGTTATATAAATTATAGAAATAAATAAGGATTGTACTGCAGTACAATTTTATTGAGGATTTGAGATTACATAGTAATAAGAAAAGTGACTCAATGAAAAGGTAAATTTTTTGGCAAATACATGGTTTAAGGAAAGATAAACCTAAATATGGTTCGATACTGAGGTAGTGATTTTGGAATAAGAAATGGTTGATTTGGATAAATTTTATCGGATATTCTTGACTACCTTAGAATTGATTAATGGTCTGTTTATTCCATCATTATTGAAATATTCAAAAAATTTGGATATAAGAAATATATCTAGTATTATATAAGGAATAAAGGAGCATTAAGGTAATAAATAATATTTTATGGTAATTCATGGTGTTACCATGTTTTAAAAGAATACATGATAAAGGTATTCATACATTGTTACGTGGAAAAAGAGATCTTCATTTTGTTTACCTTCCTTATAAATTTTGGACTATGAGTTTGGAAAGATGTATTTTGGATATGTCTAAAGTTTGGAATGGGTTAAGTTTGATGTTGGATACTATTATTAAGGTTAAATAATTTCTTAAGATTATTTTTGGATTGTTATAAAAATGACAACCAGGAGGTCGGGCAACTACCCGTCGCGTCTGGCAAGGGTACGAGACTTGAACCCACAACTGAAGGGCGACAAGGGTGCATCACTGTTGATTCTACTTTTCATTACATTGTTTAAAGGAATGTAAAAGTAAATGACTTAGCACAAATTGATTCATCCTTCGAAGAAAACATCAAATATCAACAAAGGAATGAAAAAGGAGTCAAAGGACCTTGGGTTGCACAAGTTCCCTTACTGCCGCACAAGTGCACTTGTGCGCCGCCTAATGGTCGCGCAAGTGACTTGTGCACCCTCTTTGAAAACTGTCGGGGTCTTCTCCAGCCTATAAATACCCTCGGTGGGCCCCCCATTTAATGAGAAATTTTTTTAGAATTCAGATACAGACCTCTAAATGCCCAAGTCTCTTATTCAAGTCTTCCGAACACTTATAAGGTAATTCTTTACCTAGAATTGAAGGTCTAAACAAGAGGAATAATGTTTAAGTGTTATAATTCACTAACACTTGCACTCCTAAGTGTTTTACCCTTAATGGAAATGGACACACTTTCACGCCTCCTTACCTACTCATTAAAACTTGCGCGCTACTCTTCTGGAAGTACCTCAGGATGATTCTAAAGGCTTTGGTCAAGAATCACCCAAGTATTACTCTACTGGTCAAGGATCGCACAAGTACCCATTTGCCACGCTGGTATACCTGCACGACCAGGAATTGCACACCTGTGCAGTACCTATGCGACCCCTCAGGACTTGTGCGCCCTTCTACCTTTGGGTGTCCTTCCTGCCCATTTAACCCCTTTTATGCCATTCCACCTCTCCTATTCAAGATTCAGTCTTCAAGAAACACTTCAAAGACATTTATGACATGTTTTCTTGATTGAAATCCTTATCTGAAAAGAATTACGTGGAACATCTCTCAAAACCTAGTGATTTATACATCTTTATGTCACTAAAGTTAGAGAGTTCATTCATTCAACCTCATCCTTTAAGACGATAGGATCCTTAACCTAAGCCTCCTTTTCAAGAGTAATCCCCAGTCCAAATTCTCATTAATATTGGCATCCTCCTTAGGAGTAAGCCCAAAGTCCTCATTAATATGGGAATCCTTTTCAGGATTAAGCCCCAAGTCCCCTAATCTGGGCATCCTCTCTAGGAGTAAGCCTTAGTCTTAAAGTTCCCTAATCTGGGAATCCTCCTCAGGAGTAAGCCCCAGTCTTAAAGTTCCCAAATATGGGATCCTCCTCAGGAGTAATACTAAACCATAATTATCTTAACCTAGGCCTCTTTTTCAGGAGTAAGCCCCAGTCTCAAATATGGGCATTATTTTCAGGAGTAATCCCCATGTTTTTTAATTCTAAAATTCCTTTAACCTAGGCCTCCTTTTCAAGAGTAAGCCCCAATCTTAATATCTCTCGACCATTCATAATTCTTTTTGATCTAGGATTCCTTCTCACGAGTAAAACCCAATCATAAGTCACCTCCTTACTTGGGAATCTTCCTTAGGATTAATCCCCAATATTAGAGTATCCAAATCTCCATGAAGCACATATACCTTTATGGACCCTGTTCATGGATTTCTTCCCTGAAGTAAATCTTAATCCTCATCTATTTGGGCAGTTATACATACATAATCCCCACATCATTGCATGGCACAATTTCCTGGTTTCACCAATACATCTTGTTTCTCACATCGAGCATGACTCACATGAGCTTAGAGTGTAAAAGTAATCATGAAATCTTTCTTTGAGACATGAATCATGCATAAACATCATACTCCATTACTCAAACTGTGTGGGTTATGATTCCTTTTCTAAACAAAGGATACGTACGTATCCCATTTGCAGGTACGATCCCAACTCTGAAATAATCAATGTCCTTCTGAATGACAATAAACTTCAAGTTCCCCACTGAGTGGATTTAAAACTAGTATGGTCATCATAATGACCAAACGACTTTTATGTATTGAAGGATAGAATTGAATAATAATCTATAACAAATACAGATGATTCTCTATCAATGGAGAACCTTTAATACATATAAAATATTCTATAAATTTCCTACATATCAATCATTGATTGTCAGATCTAAAGGAAATCTCATTTTATACTTGGTAATGTAATAATAACTCACGAACATAACTGAAATCTATAAAGAGTCCCGAAATAGGCAATAATTTCCCTCAAAAGGTGTGATGAGTCCGACCACCCATCCTCTCGACTGATTAAAATTCCTAAGCCTCATCAGTCCACAACTAATGAGAACCTACCTTTGGAAAGTAGGTCCAAATGGATATGGAATCATTGGATGTTTCCAGTTCTGCGAACAAACCCGTTGGAAACCGCTTGGAATGGTTGAATTTTAAATCAAAGAGATTATCCCAAATTCCAGAGGAAACAAAAAATGGTAAACCTGACGTGAATCCTTTACCAAGTTAAAATTATGTTTTTCTTATTTGTTAGTCCCCTATTTAATACTCAATGAGACAGCCAACAAAACAATCAATAATATATTTTCTCATCCAAAATATGTAGTGGCTGGAATTATCTTGATTATGTATGTTATATCAAATAGGCACACTTTTCCAAGATCTTCTCCATTTCTAAAATGACTTCTCTTAAGTTCACATCTTTGAATACCTCTACTGTGAAAACCTTTGCGGCGAATGCCACTACTGCTACTCCTACTGGATCGTCATCCCCTCTGAGGATGACATCAGCTACTCAACATATTCAACGTTGGGAATCAAATTCGCTGGTTAGGGAGTACCATCAAAACGGTACTATTCCAACTGTAGAGGATGGTTGACAAGCCCTCCAAGTGAACAACTCACACTGGTCGTCCAGACAGTGAAGACCAGCGATGAAGAAGCAGACGGTGCTAACCACCATCTCCAACTGTTTTGGGTCGTTATCCCTAGAACGCAATCACCATTCCCTCCTATATTCTGAGGAGGTGAATGAGCAGGTCCCTCAGGGCCTTAATTCAAGGAGACATGGGTCCTTCCTGATGTCTCCCATCAACAATCACAGCCAGACTCGTGTGGCAATACGCTCTCAACATGATGAGGGTATAAACTTTAGGAATTCGGCTCAGGTTCCTCGAACCCGAGCAGGCAAGACGAATCGCCAGAGGTGAAATCTGGTTAACAGTGAGTAGGTTATCATCTCTTCCATCTCTGGAGAAGTCCACCAACCTAACTTGGTGGCAAGAAACTAGTGGGCACACACACCTGCCAGTTTTAATTCCACTGTCCAGTAGACTCGTCTGGCTGCATCACACCAATCCCGCCAGGCAATTATGGCAGATTACTATAGGCAGGAACATACACCTGTTTATACATCCTCAGCTAGTCAGCAGGCTCATCTGACTACATATGATGGAGCTCTTCAACCACCTTCGGCAAAGTGAAATCATCAGGAACATACACCTACTAGTATTGATCAAGCCTACCAACAGTCTCACTTGGTAGCACATGGAGAAGTCAGTTGGAAAGATCTGGAGACAAATAGGAGGCAGACTCAACTATCTGCCCCCACACTTGAGTACTGTCAGGATTCAATGACAGGAAAAGGAGGACAAGAGCAGGCACACACACCTACTCCAAGCACGGAATGGATGTATATCCCCGTTCCGGCAGTTGAAGTCACCAAGAATATTCTATCAATGGCGAAATAGAAGAAGAAAATCCCTTCTCATATTCTGGATGCTTGTCAAGATATTATAATAGCTTCAGTAGCATTTTAGTGAAAGACACATAAATCTTTCCCTAATAGTGGAGTGACACATAAACAGTTCACTCCGGAATAGACACCCACATATGTTCCAGTCCAAGAGGGTTGTGGGGCGTACTCCCCCCTTATCATACAAACAACCAGGTCAGTCACATACACCTGATTTAAGTGGATATCGTCATCCAAACCTGGACATATCTCCTGATCAGGCACATACACCTGCTCAGAGTAGCCACATTCATCAAAAAGTGGTTTCTAAGGCAAGTAAGAAGGCGTATAAGAAGAAGACCCTCCTAGCACGGTTAAGAGATCAAGATCCAATCTGTAATAAGGCCTTTCTTGATGCTGGAGTTCTTGAATCCCTCAGACAGTTATCTGTTGGAATCCAAGATTCTACTCCCTCATTACCCAATAGTGGGACAATTAATTCTGAATGTCTTCAATATACACAACCTCATGAAGGCTTGCTTCATGACATTTCAGTCGATCTTGAAGTTTCATCTTTAGATGAGAGCCACAGTAACCCTCTGTGTGGTCAGAAGACCAAGGTGCAAGAGATCTCATCTTTTAATGTAACCCACCATGGTGGTCCTCCCCCTGATTATGAATTTCATTCCGAATGTCTTCTCCGTAGTAGTGATGCAAATTTCCCGGAAAATGCTCTAGTGGAAAATGTAGTGCCGATAAAGCCCTCTTATCTTGAGGCACTAGGAAATGAAAAACCAGTCATGTTTGAGGCTTCATCACTAGCAGGTGAAATAATTTCTCAATAAGAATATAGCCCAGGGTGTAGGTCATTCTTCAAACCACCCCTAAGTCATGCATCTTCTAGTTTAATCAGTTAATTCTCTACCAATCCTATTGAATCCGATGAAGCAACAAGGAAGCACCTGCTCGGGTCAGATCAGGTGGAAGAATATTTATTTAATGATAATGAGTAAATGATGAACATGAGAAAACAACTAGTGAAAGATGACCTTCCAGTCATGTTTTTCCTCTGGGTGACTCTCAGTATAACATTCCAGAGATGTTGACGGAAGATGGAATTCATTACATTCGTCTCAACATATGGAAAACCCTTTGTCATTTGAAAAAGAAATCATTTTCTTATGATTAATATGAAAATCATGTTAATATAATAGAAGGGTTACAACGTCAGATTGATTTGTCATCTCTATCAGTCTCTCGATATCCGAAGGCTGAAAAGCAACAGAGAGCCCTTTAGTGTTCATGCCTTGGCACACTAAGAAGACTGCGCCAGTTAATTTCCAATGCCCCATCTGGTATTCATGTCAGTGGATGGGTTGTTCATGGAGCACTACATTTCACTGTGATCTCCAGTCAGCAAATCCCGCTAAAAATGGTTTCATGCAATGTTATTGCCCATGGACAGCCACAGTCAATGGGTTTTGTTTGTAATCAAAGGCTTTCCCAAGAACAGACTTCAAGTAGTTCCTCTCAAAATCAAGAATACAGAGAAAAAGTTATTGAATTACTCCTGCATCAAGAAAATGAGAATATTCAACAGGCCTCTCGTATAGAGCATGCACATCATCAAGTGATAGAAGTGTCATAAATCATCCAATGGTATTTTGAACCGGGTGATAAAAGTGGATGTAAATTGATGCATCCAGCTAATTTCCGGACCAAGGTCTGCAATATTAGGAGAGCTTTTAAAAAAGTCTTAGACATAACATGTCATGAGCCACCCCAGCTTGCTAGACTGGTTACTCTTTTAAACCAACCCTCAGAATCAAAAAAAAAAAGGATTCGAGGAGTTGATCAAAGACAGTAGGAATAGCCCCAGTCCACAGGACTAGGGACTTTTTCAAATCCTCAATCCCTACCTCAGAGAAAGTCAGTACTCTCTTGATTGGGGAAGAAGTATCAAGAGGAACAAAGATCCAAATTATCTAGAGATTCTCTCCAAATTACGGTTCTCCAAGAAGTTCCTGAGAGATCAAATCAACAAAAGGCAATGTCTCGTCAGAGGCATGGAAGATGACAATATCACAGAAATGATGATAGAAGGGATGAAATGAATTATGCTTCAATTAATGTCATCAATGACATTGTTTCTAATCCACCAGATGAGGCTCACTCAGAGGGATCAGATGAAGAGGTTCCTGCTCAAGAAGTTGTACGCGCAGACACAAATAAAGAAGGTGTGCATACACGAAATCAAAGGCCTACCCAAAATCTGGGTGTTCCTTCAAAAACATCACTCCCCCATCTCCGAAAGGGATCAAAAAAGGGGAAGGGAAAGTATCAAGTTACATATCCTTCCTCTAGATAAGGACAATCTCACTCACTAGAGCAAAGATTTGCGCAGTAGGAAGAAGAAATGAAGTAATTGAGAAGGATGAATGTAGAACTACTTCAGGGTAGTCTTCCTCTTAAATGTGTTGGAGTCATTCAGTCAAGGGGATTTATTGTGGCTACTGATATGGATCAAGAATATCCTCCTTTATCAGTATACCCTCATAGGTCTAATCCTATGGTTCAAGTGCAACAACAATTACCAATGTTTCCATCAGTTACAGTACCAGCTACCATACTTGTCCAAGCTCTAGTCATTGCACCTGCCCAAGTCCTAGTTCAACCAGATGTTTCTCAAAATTTAATAAATACAATTTAGTCATTAATAGCTTGGTTAGAGAATATGGAAGTGAAGCATGCATTGGTTCAACCAAAAAAGTGAGCTTACCCTGAATGGGTAGATTTAATCTCTCCCCCATCCAGTTTTGGAAACCCTTTATTCCCTATTTTCAATGGATCAGGCGATCCTGAACAGCACTTGATGCATTACATGTCTTGTTGTGATCCTATGATGGGAACTCTGGAACAACACGAAGCAGTGAAACTCAGATTCTTCATGCGAACCTTGCAAGGACCAGCTTTTGTCTGGTATACAAGCTTGCAATCCTGGTCAATTACCGGATGGGAGGATCTTCACCAAAAATTCCTTCTCCAATTCAGCTCAACGTTGCCAAAGACAACAATTTTTGATCTTAAAAACTGTAAGCAGAGGGTGAATGAAAGGGTCTCAGATTTCATTTCTCGCTGGAAGGGATTAACATATTCCCTAAGCTTAGTACTCCCTCAAGAGGAATTGTTGCCAATCTGTGTGGAAAATTTGCGTGATGATTTACGCACACTGCTGATCCCTGTAAAATACACAGGGGTGCTTCGAGACATTACATCAATTGCTCTACATATTGAAGATTCTCTTATACAGACTAAGGCTAAATCTCATTTAATTCCATCAGCTCCAGGAAAGAGAATGGGTAAAGCAGAAACTGCTACAGTTAAGCTTAAACAAGCACCTGTACCTGCTTCTACTTCAAAAACTTCATCTTTCCAAAGGGATCCACCTCATGAGTTCCAACAATAGAGGACATTTCCTCAAGATAATCAAAGAGATCAAAGACAAAAACACTTTGAGTATTTGAAAATAAAAGTATACTCTTTCTAAAATGAACAAGTTCCTGGTTATTTCATTTTGGCTCAGGAAAATAATTTGGTTCAATTGGAAATGCCCAAGAGGCCAAACAAGGAAGGAGATGAAGACCATCCCAACTATTTCCAGTTTCATTAAATGTTGGGACATCCCATTAAGGAGTGTTTTGTCTTCAAAGACCTCCTGCAAAAAATGGTCTATTTGGGATAAGTTAAACTGAAAGGTTCTTCAGCTCAGGTAGCATGTGTTACTGGTAGAGTTCCAGAGGAGGAAGGTGAATGGAAAGAAGTTAAGAAAAAAAATGCACAAAAATATGATGATTGGATGGTCAGAAAGATGATCAACTGAACTCCTGATAATTTTTGAACACAATTAAAGAACCCAATTGTGACTTCTTCCATAAATGCCACAGCAAAACCCTCTTCATCAGAGGGAAAATCCTCAAAGAAAAGGAATAATTCCGAGAAAGAGGAACAATCAGAAGAAGATGAGTATGTGTCAAATCCTAAGCTGTCTTTGACTATGGAAGATTTAATGCCATATACTTCAAAGCAACAGGCACCGTCCCACCAAACGGTACAACCTAAATTGTCTTGTCAGGAAGATTCTTCATCGGATGAAGAGTTAATCTTTGGTTCTGTTAATATGATTCACTTAGCAGATCTTTATTCCAACCAAAGTTTCAATTTTAATGAGCCTAAATTCCCTGTATCAAACAGAGGAATTAGAGGAAGTTCCAGGGGTCTGGGATAAAAATAAAGACGTGGATATCTGAGAAGCCATTATTCTAATTCCACCCCTTCTAGAACGGTGTATGCAGTAGAAACTCGTGGTAGAGCCCTTCAGCGAGCTCAGCAAGAATAAGCAAGTTCTTCCACCAATTTCAAATTCAGTCCTGGTACAATTATTCTAGAGGATCTTTTGGCGGTTCCACCTTCATCCTCTCAACAGGTAAATGGATCTAATCGGTCTAATCTTCCAAAAATAGGAATATTGCAAACTCCTATCCCGATACAAGATGCATCAAATTCAAAGGCATCAACTTCCAAGGAACCTGTTAAAACACATGTTCCTGTTGGGAAACGTAGACCTCTGGATCAAAAGTATGATGTATTGAAACACCTGGCCCAAGTACCAGCCAAGTTATCAATTCTGGATGCTTTGAATCTATCAAAGGGTCTCCGGGAGGCACTCATCGAGGCTTTTTCAAGTCCTTCGGAGTTTGAAACTAAAATTGCTGCAGTTGAAGTCTATCACATAGAGAATAATCCTTTGGAATTCCATGAAGTGATATCTTTCACAGATGAAGATGAAGATGATATCATGCATGGGAATATTAGACCTTTGTACTTATTTGGAAAGGTCAATGGTGTAGACATCTGAAAAGCTTTCATTGATAATGGTTCAGGATTAAATCTCATACCCATTCGTACACTTCGTCAATTGGGCCTCATGAAATCTGATTTATCTCCTTCAACTATGATGTTACAAGGATATGATAAAAATGAACAAGAACCACTGGGCGAAGTTACACTCAGAACTCAGTTTGGAGATCTTGTATACAATTCAGATTTCGTGGTTGTTGATCAAGATTCATCCTTCAACATCTTGCTTGGAAGACTTTGGCTACATCAACATGCAGCTATCCCTTCATCATACCATCAATGTATCAAATATTGTTTTGATGGTCAAGTTGGGACATTGTATGGTGATAAGGCCCCATTCAAGACATGTGAATCACAATACATTGAGGAAGAATTCTACCACATGAAGGGAAAGAAGGAATCCACAACAAAGGAGATTACCAAAGTTAATGCTTTGTATGGTTTGGAAAAGATTCCATTAAACCCATTAGAACATGTGAGTACAGATTATGTGTTGCCTATTAGTCAAGTTGATACGATAGAACCAAATAAAAATTCTCTTATGGAAAGATTCATAATTCCAATTACGACAATCAATCCATAAAACATGGGAGAAATTGGTGATCCACCAAGCAATGATGAAAGCCCAAATAGAGATGTTTTCATTTCATCTGCTGAAATCAAGAAAGTCTATACTTTGCCAACCAGGCCAGAAGAAGTTATAGAAATGTTAGACGTTAACGATGATGTCAATTCTCAATCCATCATCTCCTCTTTATTACCCAATGAAGACCCTTCATCATCAATTGGGTTGGAAATGGAAGATTCTTCTTCAAGATGTGCAAATTTTAACATCTCTTATGGTCATGGAAATTATGCTTCATCATCTACTATGCATGTAGAAAAGGAAAAAATAACGCATGTTGAAGAATAAGAGGATGATCTCAGAGATGCTCTTCCAGCATTGGAAGAGGGCATCTCTACCACTATGGATGAACTCAGAGAAATAAATATGGGTACAAAAGACGATCCACGCCCCACTTTAATCAGTGCATCCATGACTCTTGAAGAACAAGAGATGTATATTTCCTTTTTAAATCAAAATCGAGACATATTTTCTTGGAAATATACAAAGATGCCCAGGCTTGATCCTGATGTTGCTACTTATCATTTGGGTTTTCCAGAAGAACATAGAGGATTTAATAAATCTACGAGAAGAACACACCCAACCTATGCTTCCAAAATTGAGGCTGATGTGGATAAGCTTATCAAAGCTAACTTCATTAGAGAAGTTCAAAATCCCAATTGGTTGGCTAATATTGTCCCAGTGAAAAAGAAGAATTGGAAAATTAGAGTTCTCATTGATTTCAGAGATCATAATCGGCATTTTCCTAAGGATGATTTTCCAGTTCCGATTACAGAACTTTTAATCGATGAAACAACTAGCAATGAAGAACTTTCCTTCATGGATGGATGTTACAGATATAATAAAATCTGAATGGGCCCATAATATGAGGAATCTATAGCTTTCAGAGCCCATCAGGGTATGTTTTTCTATCGGGTAATTCCCTTTGGCCTAAAGAATGCAGGCGCAACATATCAGCGTGCCATGCATCGTATCTTCAAACCCTTTTTAGGGAAGTTTGTTGAATGTTATGTAGATGATTTGGTGGTGAAATACAAACAATGTTCTAATCACTTGTCTGATTTGGAAGTCATATTCCACAATCTTCGACAACATAATGTGAAGATGAACCCCTTAAAATGTGCTTTTGGGGTAACCTCGGGGAAATTTATTGACTTTGTTGTATGCCATCGTGGTATAGAAGTCGATCCTAAGAATACCAAGTCAATCCTTGGTATGTCACCTCCTTGAAATTTGAAAGAATTTAAAGGATTTCAAGGACACTTAGCCTATATTCTGCGTTTCATCTCCAATTTGGCATGAAAAAGTTTACCCTTTACCAAATTGATGAAGAAGGGAGTAACGTACTAGTGGAATGAAGATTGTCCAGAATCATTCGATATTCTCAAGAAATACCTTGGGAGCCCACTGGTACTTATGCCACCTGTTGAAGGAAGGCCGCTTATTCTCTATGTGACAGCTTTAGAGAAATCATTGGGTGCCTTTCTTGCTCAGAAGAATGATGCTGGAAATGAAAACAGCCTATAATATCTCAGTCGGACTATGCTTGAAGTAGAAACCCAGTATTCAAGTATTGAGAAGTGCTGCCTGAAATTAATCTTTGCAGTTAAGAAGTTGAGACACTACTTGGAACATCACGAGGTCCAATTGGTATCTCGCATTAACCCGCTCAAATTCATCCTTAGTCGTCCAATGCTTATAGGACGTATGGAAAGGTGGACAGTTATCTTGCAACAATTTGATATTTTGTATGTGTCACAAACGACAATAAAGGGCCAAGCTCTGGCTGATTTCCTGGCTGAACACCCTTCAGTGGAAGATACATCTTCAGATATTGAACTCCCTGATGAGGAAGTCTTCTCTATTCAAGAAAGTCCTCAAGCATGGGGAATGCACTTTGATGGTGCTTCCAGAAGTCCAATAGGGTGGAAAATGGAAAATCCTAAATTAAACAATGTTGTCTTAGGAATTGTACTCATTTCTCCAGAAAAGGTAGTGTTACCATATTTCTTCTTATTGTGGGAAGGTGGTACCAATAATGAAGCAGAATACCAAGCTCTCAGCGCAGACTTAGAGGTGGAACTTCAAGCACAAGTGAATCACTTAAAGGTGAAAGGTGATTCAGAACAGGTAATAAAACAAGTCAATGGAGATTATGCCATCAGAAAATAAGAACTAATCCCTTTGTATGATTACATCAGAGTGTTAATGGCGGAGTTTCCTTCAGAACTGACATTTTCTTATGTCCCAAGATAACAAAATGCCCAAGCTGATGCACTGGCTAATATAGCCACATCTCTGGAAGATCGAAATCGGGACGAGACAACCATCAGTATTGCCCACCATCGTGTAATTTCACTTTATGTTCAAACCAGAACAGAGGAAATAAATGAAATTAGTCCCATATCTGAACCATATGGTCACACTAAGGGATGGATGGAACCTATCAGGGAATACCTTCAATATGGAACAATTCCACCTGATAGAGCTGAGAAAGAACAAATCTGGTGACGTTTGGTCAGTTTTACTCTTTATGATAGCCCAGATCACCTAGAGAAAATTCTCTACAAGAATGGTTTTGATGGAGTTCTCTTTAGATGCATTGATGGTGAAGAGACAATGGCTGTCATGAAAGAAGTGCATGCGGGAGTCTGTGGTGCCCACCAATCTGGACATAGATTGTCTTATCAGATTCTATGGCTTGGGTACTTTTGGTCTTCAATGATACAAGACTGTGTTGATTTCACAAAGAAGTGTCATTCATGCCAAGTACATGCCAAATTAATTAATCAACCTCCAGAGTTGCTTCATACAGCTAAATACTTGTGGCCATTTTCCACATGGGGAATGGATGTGGTGGGACCTTACGCTTCAGCTACGACCAAACAGTTTAAGTATATTCTTACTGCTATTGATTTCCTTTCTAAATGGGCAGAGGTAACAACTCTTAAGGAAGTCAGTTATAAATGCATTGTTAGCTTCATAAAGTCTAACATCATTACCAGATTTGGTGTCCCTCATACCATATTGACGGACAATGGCACCAACTTCTGTTCATCCGAGGTAAAGAAATTGTATCAAGAATACAACATCAAATCCAACCATTCATCTCAGTATCATGCAGTAGCCAATGGATAGATAGAAGCCTTTAACAAGACTCTGTCAAATATATTGCAAAAGATGGTGGATAAAGATAAGAATCCATGGCCTGATAAACTCTTTCATGCTTTATGGGCTTATCAGACCACCACCCGCACTGCAACGCGGTCAACTCCATATTCACTGGTATATGGAACAGAAGTAGTCTTGCCAATTGAAATTCAATTTCCTTCGCTCAGAGTAGCCATTTGTGATTATTCATCTACAGATGAGAAATCTCAAAATCTATTGAATGAATTGGAACGGTTAGATGAGAAAAGATTGTGCACTTTGCACCACTTGGAAGTCTATCAGAATCGAATAGCACGTGCTTTCAAAAAAAAAGTTCGTCTTTGTTCATTCATTCAGGGAGAATTGGTATTAGTTCTCAAAACTCCAATGATAACAGAAAATAAACCTCCCAAGATTGAACCAAAATGGGAAGGACCTTATTCAATAAATAAGGTCTACTCCAATGGATCTTATTCTTTAATCTCAATGGATGGAGAACTCATCACTACTCCAACCAATGCCAGATTTCTAAAGAAGTATTTTGTATAAACACAAAATACACCACCGTGGTCTATGCATATGACCATAAACTATTTGCCTTTCTTCCATCCAACATGACGTTAAAATGTTTCCCCTTCATCGTCCTATAAGACATTAAACTATACACCCACGGTCCATGCATATGAACCTAAACTATTTGTAAGTCCCTTACGTCCAGAAATACCTTAAACTACATCATCCACAGTCCATGCATATGACTCTAAACTATTTTCATTTCCTTACGTCCCGTAAGGTGTTAAACTGCATAACCAATGGTCTATGCATATGACCTTAAACTATTCGCACTTTTGTCCAGCATGACGCTAAATTGTATCATATTTTTTTCGTCCAACATGATGTTAAACTGTGAAGAAGTCCCTAATACGTCCAACATGACGTTAAAATGTGTTCTTTTTTGTCCTTACTGCATGACATTAAACTACACAGTTCCCTTTCTTCCAACATGACGTTAAACTATATTGTTTTCATCGTCCTAGCTACATGACGCTAAACTCTACAAATGTCCTTTAATATGTCATACATGACATTAAACTGTACTTCGTCCCTACTACATGTCATTAAACTATGCAACACCAATAGTCCTAACTACAAGACTTTAAATTGCGTAGTCCCCTTCATATGTCCTACATGACACTAAACCGTGCATCGTTAGGGTTGTTTCTAACTCTTGTTTCTCACACTGAGTATGACTCACGTGAGATTTGAGAAAACCTCAACCATAACAATCTCTCTGGGCTATTAACCATGTGTAAGTCCCAACACTATTTTTTTAGGTTGTTTTCCTTAAGAACCAATTGATCACTAATTCATTCTTTAATTGAACTACGCGGACTCTGATCCTTGCCTTTTAGGTTGGGTACGTAGGCAACCTTTCATGGTTCAAGCCCAAAACCAATCTCTTCACATCAATTCACCTCCAACTCGTAGGATGTTGATTCGTGAAACTGCCCCCAGAATCAATATCATTACATTGGTTCACTTTCTTCCTTGCTATACGTTGTTAAACTATACAACACTTTTGTACAGTATGAAAATAAACTAAAATATTATCTGATACCCTCACCTGAGAGGGAATCATTATTTACATTGATTTTCAATCATGTTATATTCCAAAAAATACGTGCATACATAGCAATTCCTGAAGCTTTTATATTGGGTTAAACCATCATTGCACTAAAGTCTCCTTTCACCCTTCACATGTACAAACTGAATTTGTATAGACGGTATTTATATAACTACGTGGGTTTGATTCCCATCCTTATGGGATACGTAGGAACATTTGAGTGTCCCTCGAATCCAGCCCCAAGTCTTTGGGCCTAACTCCAAATTCCAATTTCAGTCCCTTGGCTGAAAAGTCCCCATGAAAGAACACACTATGTATTTCTTATAATGGTTTGAGCTCTATGACCCTAAACTAAGATCTCCTATCCTTTTGTCCCGCATGACGTTAAACTGTAGTTTAAGAACTATATATGGGTTGATTCCCATCTTTATGGGCTATGTAGTGAAGTCCGACATTTCAATTACAGACCCAACCACAACATAATTATGGTTTTCATTGATTTGTGCATTTCTGTACACATTGGACAACACCCATCTTTCTGTGTCATAATCCTAACCTTAAATATTTTCAGATATTCATAACCTTTTTCTTGACTTCTAGTCACAAAAAAGTCAAATTTCTGAGAGTTCTTTTTCCTAACTATGCTATACATGCCCTTCGGTGGCCTTGCATAAGTAGTCTACATTATAGATTTTTCGGCCAAAAGATACTATTATTTGACTATGTAGCCAATTCCCTTAGGTGGTGCTGCATAATTCAACCCCCTAACAGGTTTTTTAGATACTGGTAAGTTCATTCTTGGGAAGAAAGCCACTTTTTTCCTTATTGGTCTTATAAAAAATATGTAAGGATCCGTAAAAAAATATCCATCCTTAACATATTTAATTCATGTTCTTTCTCATGATATGAAAGTATTCAAGACTATGTTTTATGTTTATCTTCCCTACGTTAGGGTCAGACCTTCATAGGAGTGACATTCATCCAGTTCTTGGATAATCTTGTTTGGAAATATCTTCTCCATATTCAAGTTCCTCTTTCCATATAGAAAACTATATACTTTGGAAAAGTTGAATCCCCATAAACTTTCACTGGCTTCTTTGCAGTAGAAAAGTAAATTTCTGATAATTCTTCTTCCTGACTATACAACATGTTCCCTTAGGCAGCCTTACATAAGTAGTCTACATAACGGAACATTCAGCCAAAAGATGCTATTTATTTGACTATGAAGCCAATTCCCTTATGTGTACATGCATAATTCAACCCCCTAACAGGTTTGTTAAATAATGGTAACTTCATTCTTGGGAACTACTTCTTCTAATGCCTTTTTGCTCTTTTTCATATCATTCCTCAGATTCAGATTTTCTTAAGTCATAGTTTACATAATTTCCCTCATACATGAGTATGATAATATTTTTTCAGATAAATTTTCAAGGAATTGAGTCAACTATTATTCATTCGGTCAAATCTATTTTGACCTTAAACATTAGCCTCTTTATGTCCGATGTGCATGACTTCAAACTGCCCACAAAAGACAAGGGAACTCTGAATAAAAGTCAAGTTCCAACTCACAAAACATACATTTTGTATGATTTAGGTAATATTGAGCAATTAAATGATTCAATGTTTTTAGGGTTATTTATAATAATCCTAGTAAAAATCAAACTATTCTTACTAGGACCATTGGCTTAGGTAAAATTTAAAGCAGGTAGTAGGAAAATACGTGCACAAGTGATTAAAGATGAAATAATTCTTTCCATTTGATGCACAAGAATTAAAAGGACATACAAAGATTGGAGCCTCTTATATTTTCTAAGAAATTATAAGTGGCTATTAACATAAGTCTTCACTTGATGAATAGAATCCCAGGCTTCATCAAAAGCTACTTGAAGCTCATGCACCCGACCAACATCACTCTTTTCAGCCTGATGGAGTTCTTTCTTGGCATCCGAAATGGCATTCATACCATTCGTTTGAGCTCCCTCCAGTGAATTATTGAGTTGGTAAAGTTCCCCAGTAATAGCATCTAACTGTTGCTAGAGGTGCATCTGCTGGACGACTTTATCTTTGATCATATGCTTCAGCTCTTTCATCTTGGCAGCATAGTCAGCCTCAGCTCGGGATACTGTAGGCTCAAATTCATTAATGTTGGCTGACAGTTTCACCCTGGTTATATCTTCATGACACTTTTTCTCCTTCTCCATCCTGAAAATAACCTATTTCACTGTGACATGAATCTTTTAATTTCCAAAACTGCCAAGTCCTAGCATGACAGACATGGACGAAAATCGAGGTATCTTCAATGATATCTCTTCTAAAGGAACCTCAGACATGATTTCCCATATGTTGTTCCATGCCTTGCGTCGTGAAAAGTTGAGCGCCTTAAGAACCTCTAGGTCTGATTCAACATCATCATCACAGGGGGGCACATAATCTGGGATTAATGCACTAAGGAAGTGCTATATTCTTCTCCTTCCCCCATGACCTTGGTTGCTTCGCCTCTTACTACTGTTTGGGTGGAAGTTGAGACTTCACATCTAGATCTATCCATTGAAGTTGATAGCGCTGTTTGATCAATTAAAAGTATGGTTAGTTTCATAGAACAATGAAAGTTAGTTTTATATCTTGAAAACTTAGTACAATAATTACCTAACAGTAGATCAACATCTTGAAAAGACTCCTCTCCATTTTTCCCAGTTTCAACAGGATCTTCAAGATGGGTCTCATGAGGGTTTAATAGGTTTAACTCCACTTGAGCTAATGTTTCTACAATGGTAGGGTTGACATCAATGTCCACACCCTCTTCAGGGATTGGCAGTTCAGCAGCTTCTTGGGAGGGAACTGCAAATTATTTTTAGTCCTAATTAGAAGTGTAAATTATAAGAAAATTTACTGGACAAAGGATAACAATCACGCCCTAGGTCTTCTAAATCACATGATAACTTAGAATGATCATAAAATTCTTCGAAATACATGACACGATTCATCATTTCATCCAATGATATTTCAGAATCCTGGTTAGTCTCACCAGTGAGAGCATTTGATGTGTCCTCTTGGTGACCCTCATTCATTGGCCCCTGACCCTGGACAACTTCTTTAGGAAGGATGGAAGATTCAGTTGCTGCGGCCGCCGATGATTCTGGTGTAGGTTATTCTCTACTTGTAGCAGTAGCATGAGCAGTACTGGGAATAGATGTTGGCTCTTTTTCAGAAGCATCCAAGTTAGCCTGAATTTGAGTTTGTTCCACAGCACCCTCCGTGGTCCTCAAAAGAGGATCCGTACTTTCCCTCAGAGGGGAAATTGAAGAAGCCACTACAATTATAAGGAAAATGAGAAATATTTTTTATGGTTTAAAAATTCATGATTATCCAAAGGACTTACCACTAATGATAAAGAGTTTAGTGGTGGAATTCCTCCTTCTTCGCCTTTATGCATTTGGATTTTTCATATTATGAGAAGTCTCCCTTATTGTCACTTGAATTGGGAAATGGAAGGCGATGTACAAATACTCATTCACGTCCTGCTGTCCTGGAGATATCTCACCCGATTCGCAAGGAGATTCATCAGCATCCCCAATGGCAGTACCACCAGGGCTATACTGTGGCAAAGGAACCTCAGTAGTTCCTTTCTTTGAAAGCTGCAAGATGAATAAAATAACTTCCTTAAGTAAGAAAGCTTTGACCGAAATCACGTTGCAAGGAAAATAAGGAACGAAAAACATACATCTTTAGGGGACACATAACCGTTCCACTCTTCATCAGTCCCCTCAGCAGCACCATGATCTATCATTTCCTTCACCCGCCTGGTGATAAGAATGGAATCATCAGTGGAATATATGATCATTTCCAGCTCTCTGATGTAATCCCACACATAGTTGGGGTTATCCTCATATTGGATATCTGTAGAAGCCACAAGATTCCCTATTCCAGGGAGTTTTAGACCCTCACAAAAATCCATCCAAGCGGTCTCAGTACCACAATATAGACTCTTCCATGCCTGGATAAACTCTGGTCGTAGATATTCAGTGTGAATACCAGACGGCTACGAGGAAGGTCCTACAATCTTCGACATCAATTTCTTCCCATCTCCTGCACCTAGTGATAGAGAATAAGAAAATAAGACTTATTAATTTATAAAGTGATGGTGATTAAATTAACACAATGAATTAACTCACCAGGAGTTGATAGAGTAGGTATTTTTATTCTAACCGGAGGATTATATTGGGCACGAGGCCGCTTTGCTACTTGTTGTGCCTCATCAACCCCATCATGGGAATCCAGTGAATCAGTCCTAGAGGAGGAATCTGGCGAATCGGCTTCAGGTGGGGAAGCATCACCTTCATGAGGAAGGGTTTCTTTCACTACAGTCCTTTTCCTTTTCCCCACCTGATAAACAAGGTGATTTAGAACCCCTTTAGGGTATGATGATATCCAGTGCTCGACATACCATGTAGTCAAGTTATGTGCCGATTTTTCAACTGGTAGATCAAATACCGCCCCAGTCTTCTCTGTTGATGTCAGCAGCCACAGTTGCCGAGGAATCATCGGATGTTTCTCTAACCTGACATGTACTGTGGGAGATACAACAACTTGTTGCAGATAATTGAATTGACATACAAATCTATATGGAGCATAGGCCTCACATATAATTTCTCCGTCAATCCTGGCAACTAGCACACCATCTCTGCAAGCGAGCATTTTTTCCCTCAAATCCAAGTGGGCTGTACCATCATCAACAAATTTCCCGGTTGGTAGATTTCCATAGGGAAAGAAGTTGAATTCCTTAAACATTCTCAGCCTCAATTCCATGTTATAGGAATTAAGATGTAATGGAGAAAATCCAGATAATTCTTGCACTGAAGGCCTGGAAGAACTTCCAGGAATTTGTACTCCATTTTGTACATTATATGTCCTGAAGTGAGTGGCGATCCATCCCCAAAAAACATGGAATGGTACCACTATTATTAAAGGAGATTTAACCATGAATACATGAAGTAAACTCTTGTGAATCTTTTCTAAAATGGGGGTAGCCAACCCAACCATTTTTCCCTCGGCTAACTTTGTCGTAATAACGAAGGTCCCTGGCCTGACGCCTCCCTTCGAATCCCTGACTGGAAAGAGATAAACGTTGAGCCACAAAGCCAAGAAGCCCGCCAGATGAGTCTTCTTTGGGATCCTTTGATTCACATCATATCCCCATTTTTCAAACTCTCCTACTTCTAGAGTTGGCCAGAATGTGCCAGGAGCACCCCTCTTCTCAGGTTTTGGGTAGGTGGTAGGACGAGTTGACATCTTATCCTTGGATTTCTTTTTCTTGGATCCTTTATCCTTCAGATCCATCTCCTTTGGATCCTTCTCTTTCTTCTCAATAAGAAATATATTCATCCACTCCTCCGGATGAATATCCTTTCCAGAATGAGTTAAGGAGGTCTCTGAACTCTTGAGCCTATGGAATATTTTAAATAATTCCTGAGCCAAAGCAGGAGTCTTCTCTGAATCATTCCTAGTTACCTTAGGAGGAATGAATTCATTATACATGTCACCCAAAATTGGAGCCTCTGAGATCCAGTGGACATACCATAGACTGATGCCTACTTCTCCATGACTCAGATGGAAAGAATTTTTTTTGGGCTCTAATGGCTGAGTATCTCAGGCACGAAGTTATCATGTCTGTAAACATATGTTTTCCCAACCCAGATAGCTTCGTATATTGCCACTCCTTTCTGATCCTCGACAAACTCTGCACAGGTTTGTCGCACCCAGTATGCCCACATCCATGTTGTCTTCACACCTCCCCCAGGATGGAAGTCCTGACTTTTCTTCCAGCCTTTGGATTGATCCATCTGAGAATTTCAGAAGATTAAAAGATGACAATGTGGTTGCATCTTAGGCTTATGGGGTTTCAGATTTGGCGTACAAGGGATATGATGCATCATGTGGGCCTTCTCTATTGTTCCATCATTTATAAATCCTCCTCCACATGAGACATTTGCTAAAGCAATGTTGGTGTAATTCTAAAACCATGAAAATGGGAGATAGTTCTTTGCTTCTGGAATAGTGACTTCTCGCAGATGACCATAACCGTAAAAAGGTAGATAAGTGCTTTTTGGGAAATCAAAGTGATATTTATTCAAATACTTAGCCAAATCCAGAAGAGTGCTATCAAATATAGTATAATAATCGTGGCCAATGATATCCATCATATTATCAAGATGTTTTCTTGCCAATTAATCATCCATTCCAATTCTTCTTGGATCCATTGAATCTGCACAAAATTTGAATAATTAACTCTTAAAAAATTTGATTTTTCATAAAATTTGTGAAAGAATTCGAAAAAAATGGAAAAGTAATTAAAGCGCGCAAGTCTAAACTTGGCATGCATTTATGGATATGTCACACAAGTATAATGTGCCGTGTAAGTATTTGGTGCACAAGTATCACCGTGCAGGTCCAGATACCATGAAAGCAGGGCGACAACAAAGGTAAAGAGGAAAAAGATCCACTTGTGTGGCAGAGATGACCTGCACAGCGAGAGCTCAAAAATCTGATGTTCGGTGCAATGCGCGACAAATGAGCGCATATATATAGGCCATGCTGGCCACCTGCGCGCCTACAACCAACGTGCTGTAACCCTGCGTGACTCGCACCTGCGCGATGAAAGTTGCGCGGTGAACACCCGTGCGCCTCTTTCTCGTTGGTTTTCTTCTTTTCCTCAGAGTCACATCCTTTTTCTTTCAGATCCAACTCTGAGGGGGGACTTTTTTTTCCTCCTTTTCATCACATTGTTTAAAGGAATGGAAAGGGAAATGACTTAGCACAAATTGATTCATCCTTTGAAGAAAACATAAAAAATCAACAAAGGAATGAAAAATGAGTCAAAGGACCTTGGGTCGCGTAAGTTCCCTTACTGCTGCACAAGTACACTTGCGCGCCACCTAATGGTCGCGCAAGTGACTTGCGCGCCATCTTTGAAAACCACCAGGGGTCTTCTCCAGCCTATAAATACCCCCGGTGGGCCCCCCATTTGATGAGAAATTTTTCTAGAATTCAGATACAGAGCTCTGAAAGCCCAATTCTCTTCTTCAAGTCTTCCAAACACTTCTAAGGTAATTATTTACCTAGAATGGAAGGTCTAAACAATAGGAATAAGGTTTAAGTGTTAGAATTCACTAACACTTGTGCGCCTAAGTGTTTTACCCTTAAGGGAAATGGACGCACTTGCGCGCCTCATTACCTACTCATTAAAACTTGCACGCCACTCTTCTGGAAGTACCTCAGGATGATTCTAAAGGCTTTGGTCAATAATCGCCCAAGTATTACTCTACTATTCAAGGATCGCACAAGTACCCATGTGCCGCGTAGGTATACATGTGCGACCAGGACCTGCGCACCTACGTAGTACCTGCGTGACCCCTCAGGACTTGCGCACCCTTCTACTTTTGGGTGTCCTTCCTTCTAATTTAACCCCTCTTATGCCATTCCACCTCTCCTATTCAAGATTAAGTCTTCAAGACACTATTCAAAGCCATTTATGGCATGTTTTCTTAATTTACATCTTTACCTGAAACGAATTCTGTGGAACATCTCTCAGAACCTAGTGATTTACACATCGTTATGTCACTAAATCTAGAGAGTTCATTCATTCAAACTCATCCTTTAAGATGAGAGAATCCTTAACCCGGGCCTCCTTTTCAGGAGTAACCCCCAGTCCAAATTCTCATTAATATGGGCACCCTCCTTAGGATTAATCCCTAATTCCTCATTAATATGTGCACCCTTTTCAGGAGTAAGCCCCAAGTCCCCTAATCTAGGCATCCTCATCAGGAGTAAGCCCCAGACTTAAAGTTCCCTAATCTGGGCATCCTCCTCAAGAGTAATCCCCAGTCTCAAAGTTCCCAAATATGGGCATCCTCCTCAGGAGTAAGTCGCAACCATAATTCTCTTAACATAGGCCTCCTTTTCAGGAGTAATCCCTAGTCTCAAATATGGGCATACTTTTAAGGAGTAAGCCCCAAGTCCCTTAATTCTAAAATTCCCTTAACCTGGGCCTCCTTTTCAGAAGTAAGCCCTAGTCTTAATTTCTCTTGACCAGTCATAATTCCTTTTGATCTAGGCTTCCTTCTCCGGAGTAAAACACAATCATAAGTCCCCTCCTAACTTGGGAATTTTCCTTAGGCGTAATTCCCAATATTAGAGCATCCAAATCTCCATGAAGCACATATACCTTTATGGACCCTGTTCATGGATTTCTTCCCAGAAGTAAATCTTAATCCTCATCTATTTGGGCAGTTATACATACACAATCCCCACTTCATTGCATAGAAAAATTGTCTGGTTTCACCAATACCTCTTGTTTCTCACACCAAGCATGACTCACGTGAGCTTCGAGTGTAAAATTAATCATTACATCTTCCTTTGAGCCATAAATCATGCATAAACATCATACTACCTTACTCGAACTACGTGGGTTCTGATTCCTTTTCTAAAAAAAGGATACGTAGGTAGCCCATCTACGGGTATGATCCCAACTCTGAAATAATCAATTTTCTTCTGAATGACAATAAACTTCAAGTGCCCCACTAAGTGGCTTTAAAACCAGTATGGTCATCATAATTACCAAGAGACTTTTATGTATTGAAGGACACCATTGACTAAGAATCTATAAAAAATATAAATGATTCTCTATCAATGGAGAACCTCGAATACATATAAAAGATTCTCTAAATTTCCTATATATCAATCATTGATTGTCAGATCTAAAAGAAAGCTCATTTTATACTTGGTAATGTAATAAGGATTCATGAACATAACTTAAATCTATAAAGAGACTCTCGGAATAGGAAATAATTCCCCTAAAAAAGGTGTGATGAGTCTGACCTCCCATCCTCTCGACCAATGCAAATTCCTAAGCCTCATCATTCCACAACTAATGAGCGCCTAGCTTTGGAAAGTAGGTCCAAATGGATATGGAATCATTGGATGTTTCCAGTTCTGCGAACAAACCCATTAGAAACTGCTTGGAATGTTTACCACTAGCCTACGTGATGTCCTGGTTTGTGTAATGTAGTTTTTTAAGATAGTCTTACAAATGAATTATAAATTCCTTATTTTTTGAAACCCTATATGATGATGATAAATAAAATATTTTGGAATTATATTATCTTTTGGAGTAAAAGGTGAGTTTGTGGTAGGAATTACTTGAAGGATGAAAATATACTTGAAAAATATATATATATTTCTTTTATTCTATGAAGATTAAATATTAAACTATAGGGAAGATATTATAAAACCAAAAATGTGTTATCCTAATACCTTATGTTTTTTTGAACTGATGATATTTTAAATCATCATAGATCGATGGCTTTGTGGCCCTCAATTGTATACTTGTTTGTGATTGATGACCTCAATCACTCTCTATAAATATTTACATTTTTCCTCCAATTATGTGTCTCTAATTTCCACCAATGTTCTATTAATTGAGATTATAATTTAGTGGTGACTTTTTCATTTCCCTTTCCCTCTTATTATGACTAAATTTTATTAACCCAATTTACGATGTGGGTATTCAAAAAAGGTATTTTTCAATTTTTAACCTTTAATTTTAGAAGAAAATTTTAAAATTGCATGGACGCAATTTATTTAAGGAGGGGAGAATGTAATACCCCAATATTTCATAGTACGTTATCTCTTCAATGAAATTCAATAACTTGCGACACCGAGTTTGAGCGCACCACGACTTACCAAACTAGCCGTTCAAAAGTGGTTATGAATATAATTAACAGAAATTGGAATTTTATATACTCCAAATAAATTTAAAATCCATATTATGTGTTTCTTAGACATAATATAAGAACAAATTCATTTTTTCAGATAAAAGAAGTATTTCCCAAAAAATGCAATTTTACCGCCTTTTAATGGAAAACCTTTTTTAAAACTAATATTTGAGACTTTTATATATTAAATTTAATGAAATTAAATTATTCTTTATAAGAGGGACATAAAAACTAGTTTTGATAAATTTTTGGTACTTTTCTGATAACTTTCATATTTTGACGAAGAGTGAAAATACAAAATTTTAATTAAAAAATACTTTTTTAATCGAAATAATTTATAGTGTTAAATTATATATTTGAGTGGTTTAAAAGTATAAATAGATTATATTTTTATCATTTAATATAATTTAGGTCATTTTATGTAATTTCACATTTAAACCGGACATAAAAAGTGTAAATTTTATGATAGTTATTATTTCTAAAAAACACACATTTTGTTTTGACTACAAGAATTAATTTTAAATTAATTTCTGCCACTTATATGTTTTGAATTTGGAAAAATGGAATCCATATTTGTAATATGTAGATCCAAATTGTATAAATCGATAACTTTTATTTTTAGAAATTATGAATAATTACTTCGGTAAATATTTTATTTACCATGGTTAAAGGGTACATTTGGTAAATATGGGTAAACAAACATTATTATTATAATATTTAATTACACTAACATGTGTACTATTCCTGTTGGTTGACACATGTCCAACCATGAGCATCATTGGGTAGATTTTGGGACCAAATGGAGCCACCTAAGAGTGATAATGACACTTTATATTAATTAATTTATAGTAAAGAAAAAAATGACATAAACATATATCCTTTATTAATTTTTTTACAAGGTGTTATATAAGTTATACTTTAAACTATAAATATTAATTAAAAATATAAAATTATTTGAAACATAATGGTATTTTATTTATAATTTTTAGACATTAAATAATTATATTTATTTATGACACAGTGATGATACAGTAATTACCTTATTAATGAAAGAATGAAATAAACGGTATTATAAATTTTAAAATAAATATAATTTCAAAGTTTTTATGATATCCACTAATTTTATAGGTGAATATGACATGTTAGGATTGATTCAATGTATCTTTTTAAAATTAATCAAGTTGTGAAAACTTACACAAAAACCAAATACCAAATAGTGTCAAAATTGACATAAATGAGTTTTGAAAACAAATATTATATTATTAAATTAAATAATATTTATAAAAATAAAAGTTTCAGAAAAATGGATTAAATAATATAATATATGTAATTAAATAACCAATTTAGGTTTTCTTTTAAGTTTAGATTTATTTTATTAACCATATAGTGTAAGAATAGCAGAAGACACGGTAAAACTTAAACTATTTAACTACGAGTTAAATTTGAAAGATAAGGTTAAAATGGTAACCTAAACTTTTATAAAACTTATTGGTTGAAATGATTTATTCCCATACCCACCTTAGTCAGGAAATAAATCTTTTTTAGCCATTATGAACTGAAAAAGTATTTTATTATTAAATAATATTTCAATCTTTTCCTAAGGTTCCCCTCACATCTCTTATAAAAGGGCACTTCCCCTTCTCTCAAAATCACAACTACAATGCCATTTAGCTCAGAAAAACCCTAGAAAAATATCCTCTCAGCATCCATAAAATCAACCTATAGTCCTTACATTGATTAGAAAGTCAACCTAAGGATCCCTTTTGATCAACTCAAAAGGAAACACCTGAAGAAGAGGTAATATTTTCACCACCCTCTTTCAAGTTCTTTTCTTTTTCCAGTTGATCTTTCTTTATTGTTTCCATACCAAAATAATAACTCCAGTACCTCCTACATACTATTATGTTACTATAAATATAGTACAACCACATTTTTTATTCAATCTATCCTATAAATGACAAATTAATCATACGTGTGTACGTACATCTTACCTTCTCCATGTTGTTGTGTAGTTTTTTATTCAAACACATCATTATTTGGATGGGTATAATAATGAGTATAAAACATTTAAATCATAAATATAACATGTTAATTATTCTTTATATATGATATACCATCCAATTACATACTATTTCACCATCAATATAATTATATTGTCATTCGTGCGTACATACGGATTATCGTCTCCACGACGCGATGAGATTCATTCTCACGTTCACTATTCAATGACGATTAAAATAATATATATTATTAATAATTATGTAATATATGATATAATAATTATACTGGAGTTATATATACTTATATATGTATGTACTTACATATATCTTATTCACATACTTCTATTTAATACGATATGAAAACAAAAACAAAGTTTATGCATGCGTATGACCTACCATCTCCATAAACAGTGCCTTCCATTTCAATATATATCTATTATAAATATTTATATGAGAAATATATATGATATATAAATCATGTTTTATATTTTGGATGTATTTAAATCATGATCTAAATTATATTATCATGAATAACAAGTTAAAACACATAAGATAAAGAAAGCGATTATTACCCAAAATGTTAATTTAACATGGAAATAATTATTAAATGTGTAGTATAAAGTCATAAATCAATCATTTATGATATAATAAATAAAAATGTGGTTACTTTTTAATTTAATAACATACTTTTGTCATTATAAAAGAGGTTAAATGCACCCTCAACCAAAGTAAAGTGAAAGGTAACTGTTATTTCCTCAATCTCATTATTATATGAGATTGTTTATAAGTAAGAATTTACTGGGAAATATTTATCATCGATACCAATATTTACTAAAAAAGTTTTCAAAATGAATCTTTTAAGGATTTAGTTGAGTTTATATTTAACTAGATCATCATTTTAAATGTTCTAAATATTTTTATTTTTAAATCGTTTTAATTAATGTCCATGTTTTCAAAATGATTTTAAGGATTTATTTATATGAACACAAATGTTTTGAAATGAAAATTATTTTCAAAAGTTTCAAAGTGGTATGGGACACTTTTATTCAAAAATATCTTTGAAATTACTTCTATTATAAATGCGTGACTTTGAAATGATTTCTCAAAAAGGGATATTTCTCTCAAAAAGTTTTATTGATCATTTTCAACTATGTCAACATCCTTTACTGGATATTATTTTTGATTGAGGTTAATTTATTATATTAAAATAACCCATATTGTATTGAATGAGTTAAAATATGTGTGACTTTGAATGTTATATTTTTATACCATTCATTGTTTATGTTTAATTTATTGACACTCTTTATGCTAGTTTTAATATAAAGGTTTATGTTATATTTCATCTTTTTCATATGAGGAATGCAGTGGACATAGTAAATGACGGGAGGAGCCAGCTCTAGCACCTCGATGCATCAGTAGGTATCATTAGACAAACTAGTGTCTTGAAAAAAGTCCTTCACAATTTTTTTTTGTATTCTTGGTACCAGGCCTTGATTATGTTGTAATGATGTCCAGCGTTAGACATTCCCTCATTATGAAATTAGTTATTACATGTGATTATTCAACTAGTAGAATATCAATGTGCATGTTTATATAGTGATGTTTGATTTACCTTTTCCATATTATGTTCATGATTATGTTTAAAAAGGCTGTCATTTTTATTACACATATTTCCTTAAAAGTTTATTGCTTTCGCTAAATTATTTACCCTTACTGAGCATCTGAGCTCACCCCTTTCTTATGTTTTATTTTCCCAATATTCCAAGATATGTATTAAGATTGATATGCAGGGTTAAGATAAAGGGAATAATGGAATTATCCAAGAAATATCTATGATGTGTATTATGTTTGACATTGAAATTTAACATTCATGTATGTAATCTATTTTTCAAGACTTCTATACTGATCGGTCCATCAGGACTTGATTCCTTGTAATTATGCAAATGTATTAAAAGAATTCACTGACTCTGGGATTTTGGGGTTAGGGAATTATAGATCCCACCCGTAGTGATAGTGACCATGAAATATCATGACTATGGTGGTGTATATGATGTGACTAATGTTCATCCTCGTTAGCCAAGTCAAGAAACTATCTATATTACTTGATTGATAAAGCATAGTAGATCCTCCTTGTAGGTTCAATGTGGGATGTGAGATTCCAAGAACTATTCCTATTTCATTTAATTTATGCATATAAATTGAATTGCATGATTGGGTGAATATGTGTCATTCAATAGAAATTAGTGATTGTATTCAACCTCAGGATTCATATGAGTATCTCCAGTTCACCGGTGCAAAGCTGATTTTTCCATGATCTATATTCATCCATATTTAAAGAACTTTTTGATAGGATAGGGGTCGTTCAATCAAACCTAATAGATGCATGAAATCTAACATATTGTGTGAATGAAAAGAATTAGAGTTATGATCATTGACCAACACAAAAATGACAATTTTAGGATTCCTTATGTGCATGAGAGAGTTTGATATTTCAACTGAGGATCATGTGTTCCTCATCACATTCACAATATTAGATCACTGCTAAGGAGTAATGTGGAGACACCATGTTTTTTGGTGTAAACTTGAGAATACCTGAACAACTTGGATATGATATGTTTTATTGTGATGCAAAATTATTCTCATACCCATGAAAGAGTTTTGGATTTGGCCAAAAAATTGGTTCTATGGGCATGCTCATTGTTTATAAAAGTAGGTTTCTCAAGGATAATAATGCTACTGAATATTTTGAGAAGCTCTTGTTTCCCTATAGAATCCAGGTATCAATGAACCCATCTAGTTCATGAATGGTAGATACATTAGTGAGTAATATTTTATAACACGAAGGATAATTATATGAGAATTAAACTTATAAAAATAACAATTAAATTACTTAATAAATAAACATGTTTTCGTGAATCATTCAGGATAACTCGATATATCTCTCCATATCTTTCTTGTAGAAAAATTCTTTCCATGGGTAGACGAGATGGGCATAACAAACTCATTTTATTCACAAAGAACTTAGCTCCATGAATAAATTGAGATAAAGCAATACCACACATTCACCTATCTATTGGTCCTTGTGTGAACTGTGTTGTGATACCACATACTAAATATTGTGCGAAGAATATAGGTTCTTGAGAAATCCAAAACATAGTTTCACATACACTGTAACTTGTGAACAAGAAGAAAAATAGGGGTAAATAATTCACATAAAAATATAAATAAATAAATTCTATTTAGGTTCACACTTAATTCCTTTCAAAAGTTCTTTCGTGACTCACTTTTCATGAAAGAAGGTAGTGAAGTGTGATGGTGCATATATTTACATGTATTGAGTTATAAAGTGGATAGTGTTTGTTTGAGGTTTCATAAGGCCATCAACACATGCACGAATTCCGTAATGATAATGCACACATGAATTGTGATTTATTTGATATACTCAAAAAAAATAATTAAAAAAAGAACATAAAATGAATAAGATAAATATATATCTGATAGAGTTCCAGATTCAATGAAACTCATGCATGTAGTGTAATTAAATTGATGTTGTGCAAGTACGTTCCTTTTATAAAATACTGAATAATTTTTGTGCACCTATTTCACACATCTATGTGAAGAAATAACTTTATTCATAAGGAAGAATATCCTGAACTGATGTTACACTAACACAACTGATCAAATACAAGTGATCAGAACTAATAAAGTAGAACAAAAAAATTATAAAGGCACTTTAATAGGTACACAAGAAAGTTTGATTCTCAAAATTTTTTGAGGAAGAACAAAATAACATCCCGAATTTGATCAACCTTGAAGAAAAGTTGAAGTCTTAAATTAGAGATAGATCATAATTTGATTGTGTTATTCGGAAGTAGAAGTATCTAGTGTGGATTCTAGAGATAGATAATGAGGATTCTGGTAACAATGTTGGAATAAAGCATAAAGAACCTCTTGTGTGGATTCAAGAGAGACACAATGTGATTTTATATCGACAACTATAATTAAAACCATATATTATTGTGTATAATCCATATTGGTGGGTATAACTAACAAGTAATGTAGTAGGATTTATAGATGAAACATGTGAATAATATGTGATTCTCTCTCTCTTGTTATTATTAAACACAAGGATTTAAAAGATAATATTGACTTTATAGAGAACCATAACATGTTAAATTGTTTTAATTTAAAAGAAGAGGAATTTAAAAAAAGAAACCATGGATTCACCCCTCCCCTCTTTGTGGTCAATCTAGTTTGGGGCACTTTAAGTGGTATCAGAGCATAGGTCACCTCCAAATGACCAACTGAGTATTTAGGAATTGAAATTTTCTATAAATGATCCACCTACCATAAATGGATATTTCCTTAAAGAATTAGAAGAAAAATAAATAAGAAACAAGAAAGGATGATGAAGGAGAATCTAATTTCTAGTAGAGAGAAACATCAACTTGGAGGTAATTTAAAATTCTATACATTAAATAATACCTTCAAATATGATTCTTCTGATGAATCCAATTTAAGATGTTTTGATTATTTATCACTTAGTTATATATATATTGAGCATTCAATAAACATATGAATTAGGTTCCCAAAGAAGTGGTGAAATGTATTGTGAGAGGCATAAAGGGAGTTATTTATAATAAGGTGAAACTGGAAGAATAATTAGAATAAAAGTAATTTGTTCTTGGTAAGAAATTTTTAAAATTCATAACTCTCACAAACCTAGTATAAGAAATGGATAAATCCATTATTTGTTCTAAATAAGAACTAAAAATGTGTAGTTGTGAGAAAGTTTTTTTGAATTTTTTTTTCAAATAATATTATCATGAACTTGAATGATTTAACAATGTATCCATGGATGTCAAAGATAATTAGTCAAAGTATATTGACAATTCATTTCAAAGATCATGAAAAATTCATAAAAACACATGAGGAAATTGAATGAGGACTGGGAAGCCAAGATTATATCAGTATAGGATGATAAAAAATCAATCAACATGAAGTTTTTTGAGTATGAGGTGGACTAATGAATCATGAATCACTCTAAGATTAAACATCATAAATAGCTGGAAGAAGACATTCCACCAGTAAATGGTTCATTGAGTATCATTATTACAAAAACAATATTAGATCATACTCAAAAAATAAGGCACCCCATAACCCATAAAGTATATTATATACTAATATTGTTTTAAGATCTCGTACAATTATCAAATAAAACATTGAGAAAGTATGGATGATAAAAAATGATTCTAAATACACCAAATCAAATGAGTATGTGAAAATCCATATGAATAAAAATTCCCCAAGAAGTATCCCAAAGAGTGGTGGTTACACTCAAAAGAAGAATGATTCATATTCTTTGAAATGTAAAAATACTACACCTCTAAATTAAATAAGATGTATTTTTAGATATTGTTGGTGTTATAAGAAGTTTAGGAATAAATAATTATCATGTTGGCATAAAATGTTAATTAATGAGGGTAACATAAGGTCTGTATTTTAGAGGAGAAATGCTAAAGAAAAGGGAATACCTACACCAAAAAATAGAAATCCATAGGAAATGATAGGTGAAAAGTCATCCTTGGGATTTTACCAAAATAAGAAAACTCTTATAACAAAAAATTTAAAAAAAAATAGTAAAATACCCCCTATGATATCAAAGGTAAAAATAAATGAGTCTAGAATATCACTTCCACCAAAGAAAAATAAGGCACAATTAAGTTGACATCATGGTGAATAAATTATAAAAAGTTATCATAGAAAGAATATTGTGACCACATTTAATAAAAAGGGCCACATTGGTGAGAAATTTTTGACAAAATTGTTAGGATATATTTCTTATGTTGAGATAGGAAATAGGCTTCAACAGAAACAGAATAATAATTCATGTAAATTTATTGAAATTAGTATAAAAGAATGAAACTTGTTTAGAAAAAGTTCATATTTTGTATGTTACTCCTAATAAATAAAAAGGTTACTCCTTATTACCTATTATATATACTTTTTTTACAAACAAGTATAGAATTGAATGATATTAATGCATCCCTTAAGTGAGAGCATTGATGAGATGAAGCTGTTATATTTATAGTACATAGAGAATATGAAATTTCTAAATATCTTCATAAAATTTGTGACAGGGTATGTTATTCACACGTACATACATAATTCTTAATTTAATTATCATATTAATTAAGTTAGAGTGTTTTATTTGATGAAAAAATGTGATAAATGGGGTGGTTAATCTTTTCACATGAACTTTATGATGTGTTTTTTGAAGTGTGTATAGGATTTATAATATATTTGATAAATATAATTATTTTAAAACCCTTGTATGAGAATTGATATATTCTAAGCATGATTTAACAAGAATGGTTGTTTATGGGAAGTATTTAAAACCATGATCATATTTCTCCTATTTTCTACACTAGGTTATCTTAATTATACTTAGAATTTATTAAATAAATGCTATTTTCTTAGAGAACCATGTGATATCATAATTCTCATAGATTTATTAAATAAATAATCTTCAAACAAAGGATAGAATATTTTTGATAGAACCCCAACTTTTCCTCTACATTTGATTGATAATAAGGGGGAAAAGTTTTAAAACACATTTTGATTCTTAAAAAGTGTGCTAAATCGGTACTGATAAAAAATGAAAAGGGGGGAGATTATTGGGCCAGCATTTCATTTTTTTAAATGGTATGTCAATATGTGTCTGGTAATAAAATAATAAGAAGAGATGATTGATGTAGAATTGTTATGGATTCATATAATGGAATTGGATGCCACACATGGAAAATTATCCTTGGTAATTGTGAAAATTGATTATGTTATTATTAAATTTCTTAAATACATGTGTTAAAGAGGAAACATTGTTTACAATAATATTTAGATGATTAAATATGGACATGTAATATGAATTTTATATTGAATAATGTAATGAATAAATGAGGAATGATTTAAATTAATTTCCAGGGATAAAAATAAATATATACTTTTCATGTTGAATGAGAGAAGTAGATAAAAGGGATGGAGATGGTTGGAATTTTTGAGGATGGATTATAATTTCATTGTTACATATAAATTATAGTTCATAATTTTGGTCTTGTATATATAATAGTCCAACATACTAAATATCAATGGATATGGATCAACTATTGGATCATGTGGGACTGAGGTCTACCACACCTAGTGGGTGACATTTTGGGATATCGAGATGGTGGTTGGGATGATTTTAATCACTTTAAAGGACATTGCATATGGTCTATAGAATAATATGGGAACATAGAGCATGATAATAGTGTTGGTGGGAACATAGAAGCATGACTGTGGTGGCATGTATGAAGGTTGTGGCTAGTGTTGATCCTCAGTAGCTAGATCAAGTAGCTAGATGCATGACTTGATTGATAAACCACACTGAAGAAACTATAGATATTTTATTTGTGATGTTGTAACTATTAATGAATCATTAAGGTAACACATATAACATTTTCAACACGATTGAGTGAATATGATCTATTCAATCGAAATCAGTGACCGTCTTCAATCACAGGATTCGTCCGAGCCTCTCTAGTTCATCAGAGCATAAAAGAGCCTACCATGATTGATATTCATGCATATTTGAAAAATATTCAGACAATATGAGGGTAGTTAAATCAACCCGAAAACATACATGAAATGTAATGTATTTCATTCAATTGAAAAAGTTGAGGTATGAGAATTAGTAGAACTATAAAATATAGTTCAAGGAGGATATATGGGTATGATAGAGTTTGAGATTTAAATAAAGGTTCATGTGATCCTCATTGATTTCAATAGAGGAGATAACTTAAAAGGATTAATACAAAGATTTCATGTTTTAGAAGTAAAATTGAGAATACCTGAATGAATCGGGTGAAACAAAATTCTCTAAGATATGACATTATTCTCATATCCTTGAAGGAGTCTTGGATGCGAAAAAAAGCCTGATATAAGGTGGTGCTCATCGATTATAAAAGGTGAACTCCCAAGTTTGAGAACTATGGTTCATATTTTTAGAATCTCTCATTTATCTATAGAAATAGATTATATGTGAAACCCTCTAGTTATAGAAATGCAAAGAGATACACAAAGAATTTTTTCTTTTAGAAAGGAGAGTTCTGTGAGCATTAAAATTGTTCAAAGCACTATTGAAGTTCTTTGAGGATAAAAATGTTTCCACAAAGCATTCAGGATAGCGCATTAGAAGTTTCCATATCTTGTGTGAATAAAAAGGATTTCCAGTGGAAGGATCGCTATGCATATCACACTCATTTTATTCATGAATAATCTGGTTTCTTAAAGAAACTGAGATAGAGTGATACCCCTACAACTCTATCAACTAGTCCATATATGAACTGTGTCAAGATAAAATGTACTAATTATTTTATGAAGATTACAAGAGATTTAGAAATCCATAAGACAATGTCACATAAAATATAACTCATAAAGAATAATAAAAATAGGTACAAATATTGTGCACAAAAATAAAATGAAATAACTCCTATTCAGGTTTTCAGGAAGGTCCTTAAACAATTACTTGCATGGATTACTATTTTATTAAAGAAGGTAGTGAAGTTAGCTGGTGAATATATATTCATGCATTGAGAAAAAAAGTATACAATGCATGTTTAAGGTTTCATGAGGCAGTAAGAACATTATTACATTCATGAATGATCATGCACACATAAATTGAGATTGATTTGAGATACCAAAACATAAAATATAGATAAGAATGATATAAAATAATAAAGGAAAATGTATATGTGTTATGGTTTCAGATTCCACACAAATTATGCATGAAATATAATTTAATTGAGGTTGTGAAAGTATTTCCCCTGCAAAAAATATTAAATAATTTGTGTTTACCTATTGGACACATCAAAGTGAGGCTAGGAATTTAGTCGTAAGGAAGAATATCTCATACATATGTATCACTCAGGCAACTGATCAAATACTTGTGATCATAATTTATTGAGAAATACTTGAATATTAAAAAGGTACATTAATAGGTACACAAGAAAGTTCAATTTAGTGCGCATGTAGAGAAAGATAAAAAATCATTATAAAGTGGATCAAAGTTGAAAAAAGGTGGAAGTCTTCAATTGGATCCGTATAAAATTTATCTTGTGTGATTTAGGTGTAGAATTATCTAGTGTGGATTATCGAGTAGGATGATTGGGATTCTGGTAACACTATGGGATACAGAATAAAGAATATCCTGTGTGGATTTAGGAGATATATAATGTGATTATGTAATGATCAATTTAATTGAAAATAAATATTATAGTGGGTATTCCTTGTTGAGGGTATAACCCACATGGAATGAAGTAAGTTTTATAGCCAACCCTTATAAATATTTCATGTTTCTCTCTCTAATGTTATTAATTCACATTATGTGAGTTTAAGAGATAATATTGAGAGGATCGAGAAACTTAAAATGTTCAATAGGTTAAACTGAAAGGAAATGTAATTCATAAAAAAAACCAATTATTCACCCCTCCCCACTCAGTGGTCAATCCATCCTAGGGGAATTCACACACTCTAGTCAAGAAAATGTTTAAAGGATTACGCCACAACACCTTTGACCACACTACTAACCTCAATAACAGTTTTGTGAAAACTACTAAAAATTAGAAGGGTCCATTTTAATGTCTAGGAAAGTTCTATAGAAAGGTATTATAGATAGATTTTAGTGAAGATACTGGCTTGGATTCATTTGATGAATTTAATGGCCATTTAAGTTAATAATAACTACTAATTTCATGTTGGATGATCATGATATTTTCTATTAATATCCAAAGGACGATTTGGAATGAAAAGTTTAAATAAGATGGTGATATTAATTTTAAATTTAATATCAAATTTAAACTAGAAATAATCTTGTTTAAGAAGTGGATTTATTGATAGGAAACCAAAAAAAGTATGGAAAAAAAGAGAAGAAACGAAGAAGAATAAAAGCATATGAAGAAGAATAAGTGGCTGTGCATATTAGTAAAAAGGGAAGAAATTAAAACAGTGTTTTTTAGGATGAATAAAGAGAATATAAGTACCGAATCAACAATTTAAGGCTTTGGTTAGAAGGATTTCTTTTTATTGATATATTTTTTGTATCATTATTTCAGTGAGGAATGAAATTTCAGAATTGATGTAATTCGAGTTTGTAGATAAACCCAGATCGTTTCACATATATGCTAAAACTAGGGGATCTTATAATCTTGGAATAATCTAGACCATTACATACACTAAACATCTCATTTTGAGAGTTTAACCTTGTAAATAAAAAATTCCCTTCTTGTGTGTGTTTTGAACATTGATCAAGATTCCCTTTAACTGGTGATGAGGGTTGTTTCACCAATAAAATGTAAAATAAATATAATCACTAATTCTATCCCCTCTCAATGATTCCTCACTTTTCCAAGAGTTTTGGTCTTGCCCAAATTTACTCAATTTTTTAGTGTTAAGTGGTCTCTTGTAGTTTATAATGGGTTGTCAAATCCTCAGAGACCTAAGAAGTGACCTACAGACACGTACATTTTATGGATTTTTTATTTCTATGAAGTAGCCAACTTGGGTTAATTTTATATGGGTTTAAGTGAATTCTATGAGACTTTAGTGAATTAAATTTAAAATAATCAGTTTATCCTTGGTTATCACATGGGGTGGATTGGATGAAAATATTTTTTTAACGGGTTAAATTTCTTAAATTTGAGATGGGTATATTCAAGAAGATCAAACAACCTCATCACTTATTGGTTTAATACCTAAAATCTTTAATACTAATCACATGTACACTTTAAGGATCAATGTTTTGAGCACTTCAAGGTAAAGGTTCATATTCGCACTTGAAGTGTGTGGCTTTAAATTCAACACAGACTAAGGATTTTAAAGATCTTCAAACAAAATTATCAATTAAAATAAGTGATTAGAAATTAATTGAGTGTGAAATAACATCCAATATAGCCATTTTCTACTCCCTTGTATCAAACCATAATAGGGTTATCCCTCCATTGATGCTATGATTTTAATGGAAGTCGGAAGTAGACTCATGAGGGATGAAATGGAGAAATAAAAAAATAAAACAACGAAATAACGATCACTCCACCGTTGTGTGATAATTTCACAAGTTTTTTTTTTGAATAAATTAAAAACTTGAGACAAAGGTATCAACATTATATGAATAAGAATAGAATAAGAGGAGAATAATAACTTTTATTAAGAAACTAAGTTGAATTAGAACAACATACACGAGAAAGAAATGCAATTACAAACACAAAGCGGTAGAATAACACTACAATGATACCAAGCACAAGAGATGAATAATTTTTTCAAAACCACTAATTTAAATATGAATTTTGGGAGCCTTGGGTCGAGCCTAAAAAAGTGAAAGTCATCCCATTTGAGTATGGTAGGCCTAGGGTCATAGAGAGTAAGGGAGAGGAGACTTTTCCACTCTTGACCTGAGGTGGTAGCCAGCTTGCATCCACCAAAAAAATCACCTCAATGAGATTCTAGATTTAGGAATTAGAGTGGGCCATAGAATATTAAAATGTATCTACAGATTTCCCCTAAACTTATGTATTGTTTCAACCCAAAAGAGTTTATGGTTAATGAGAAATGTGTAAAATGGTGGAATATGTTTCTGGGTCGCAGAATCTATCCCAGAATTTTGTCTCCAAATTGATCCACCTATAACTCTACTCAAACATCATAATTTTCTTTATAAATTTTTTGATGAAATGTTACCCATAATTTCAGTTATCTTTATAAATATTTAACAATCATTAGGCTTGTATCTGGGCCTCTATGTTCTCTTTATTGGGCCGTTGTACAGTTTACATTTCCTAGAATGTGTTGGCATGAAATCCCATTTTGGTGGTCGTTCAATGCGAATCTTCTAGTTCTATAAAAACATTAATTATTCCTTATAGAATGGGAGACCTGAAAATAAAATATGAAAATAAAATCAAGAATATTTTGTATTTTAGGATGTGTTTAAATATGTACCAAGTAATATTGCACTTTAACAAAGAATTGCAATCATAATGTGAAATTATGTTCAAAGTGTAAAATGCATTGAAATAGTGTTTTTGAATAATTTATCTCATGAATATTATAAATATTAATAATGAATATTAGCCTATTATAGTGGATAATCACACCCCCCAACTTTAGGTTTCATAGTCCCAAGAAAAATGTATCTCAAAAATATGAAATTCGAATTCCCTTTTCCAAAAACATTTTAATACACAATAATCACCAAATATCCTTATAAAAAAACTATGAAAGCCATAAAAATAATTTAATTAAAGATAGTTTCATAAGAAGATCCTAATCCTAATACCATTCCTTTGATCAAATTCATCACCACATTTCATCCAATATCAATTAAGCTTGAGGATGTGTTGTGTATCACAATGGACAAGCAAGTTCATCTTTATTTAAGGGGGAAATGATGGAAGTGATAGGTGGAATCACATTTCAATATTAAGATGAGTATTCAATTTTTTGTATATATTTTTTATCGACTTTTTTCCAATTTTTTCAATTTTTCCATTTTAATTAAAGGAAGACCTGATCAAAGAATGGTGCAGTGCTCCTCGCAGCTGTAATGGGTTCCGTTTCTACCTCTTCCATTGGTCCTACGACTTCCAAATGAAGCGCGAATCTCCTTCAGTATCCATATGGGTGAGTTTTCCAAACCTTTACCTTCCGTTCCAAAACCCTGCTATTGTTAGAATGCTCATGAACCAAGTAGGGAGGTACCTGTGCTCCGATAGTCTCACCAAAGCTGTGTGTCATCTGGTTAACCCTCATGTTTGTGTTGAAGTTTATGGATCCAAGGTGCCTCCTAATATCGTTTGGATCATAGTTGAGGAAGAATATCATTGTAGAAAACAAGTGGTCTATAAATCATGGGTTGATTTATGCTCATCTTCTAATCGGCTGGGGCATTTGTTAGCGTCCTGCATGCGTGGGTCTAGACAACATGAGAATGTTAGGGACAAAGGCAATGTTCCTTTGTCCTGAAGCCAGGGGCAAGTGAGTAAGGATCAGTTGAATCTATTTTGGAGCATCAATTTGAGGAAGGACCTACAGCCATGGGTGCATCATTTGCGGAGGTAGTGAGTTATAAGAGTGGTATCAATGACAATGGGAAGGAGGCTGTTTCTTTGGAACCAAGAGAGGGCACTCTTACAGATTTTAATGCTTCACCCAAGAAGGGCTACTCAGTGAACTTGTAAGGACAAAAATATATTGAATCGTATCTGAGACAGGTTCAATAAGGGATTTTAGATGATTATAACAGGATGTTGGAAACTGATACAACTCATTCAGAGCTGGTGGGGCACTGGGTCGCAGGCCAGTGTCAGAGACAGGAGGCCATACAAATCCGTAACCAGTTTTCAGGTCTGAAGGACCTATCCCAAGAACAAGTGAATGTCATTGAAGCTAAAAGATTAGAAGGGACATATATGGAAGAGACCCTCACTGGTCGGGACTTGGGAGACAACATCTTGACTTCAGGGAAGATGAACAAAGGGCGCAAGGATTATTCGTATCTTCCAAATCCAATGGAGACCAGGCCGGGTAAGAAAGTTAAATCAAAAGAGTTGGAATGGAGGCATGCTACCATTGTTAATATACAGGTGAGTATCATGACCGAATCCTTGATTTTTCACTCAGAAGAGGAAATGGTGGATGAGGTTATTTATATCAATGCTACTCAAGAAGAGGCAGACAAAATGATGGGTAGGGAACTTTGGGTGGATGTTAATAGGGAGCAGGATTCATGGGCCGACAAGCAAGACCTTATTCTGATAAGGTGTTTCAATGAAGGGAAGATAAGTAAAGGGGAATATGCTCAATCTTGGGACAAGCTGGCTGATCACTTTAAAGAATTCATTCTTAACAAGCCTGATGCTCAGGTGCACTCTATCCTCTAGAAGCTTTTTAGGGAGGAATTCTCTAATAGGTTTAAATTCTATTTTAATAATCTCATGATTTTTATGAGGTCTATCCTCTTGGTTGAACTATACAGTTTCCCACTTTTCCTTAAAAGTGTTTGCTAATAAAAATTTAAATTTCAGTCATTATAATTGAAATTTCACTCAATAGAGTAAACACATGTTGCAAGACTTTGTCGATGACTCTCAGGATCAATGAACATAGGGAACCAAGTGAAGCCCACATACTCGAGAATCATCTCGAGTTAACTCAGTTGAAAACAAAGTCAAATTACCCCATATAGAGGTAAAACTACTAACTATGGGCCAGAAAACTATGGAGTCATGATTCCCAAGTGCTGAAAGCCACTCATTATGTTATTTAATTGCTCTACATGCAAATGTATTGTTTTTTTTTTGATTTTTTGAATACTCATATTAAAAATAAAATGATCAAAAAACCTATGATATTTATTTGGGGGACCCCATGAACTCAAACTAATACCCCAGTATCCAAAGTACGTGTGTTTTTATTTTTTTTATTTGTATGAAAATATAAACAATGAAATTTCACATTAGACAGCCACACTTTCCAAAATCTATGCTCATGAAATATACATGGATTAAAATTATAATCAAGGCATGCTAAATTATTTGATTTCCAATTTTAATGTGTGAAATGTGTATTATCATGTTAAAGGTTAAAGGAACTTTTCCTTCCATTAGGGCACACTTTTTTTCAAATCATTGTTTTGCACAAAAAAGCAATTTTTTTTATTTCATCTCCCCCCAACATAAAATAACACTGTACCTACTGTTTGAAGAAATTAAAATTTATAAGGGGGTAGAGGTATAAGAGAGGAGTTCTAAAATAAATTTGAATAAATAAACATGTAAAAAAGTCACCTAGTTTTTGAAGTTAAAGTTCATGATGCTTCTGATTATTCATTTGATCTCCATGCTACTCATGGAATCCCAGTGAAAGATGGTAGAAAATTTTGGAAGTTCTAGATATAATTGATTTTCATATAGAACTCTTCGACCACAATAGCATCTTTTTCTCACTCACAAACTAAATTAGAAACCATGGAAACCTCAAAAGGTTCCACTATACAATGACTAAAAAACATACCTATATATTTTTGCATACCAAAGACTGATACAAGTATCATATAAATAAAATAAAATAAAATAATAATAATAATAATAATAATATATAAGTCAAATATAATCATATATAAAAAAATTATAGAAGAAGGAAGCACTATAAGCCGTAGGTCAGTGGAAAGCGCGTGCCCCTATCTCTCTTCGGTCCCAGGTTCAAGTCCCCACGACTTTGAAGGTTATGACAGGGTTTTACCCATGACCTACAATGTGTCCTTTTAAATTTTTTTTAAATTATTATAATATATATTTTTTGTATTTTTATTTTAACCTACAAACACATAAAATTAAAATTAAACTGATGATACATTGTCCTATTTTTATATTTTTGGGTAAGGTATTACTAAAGGATCACACCACATGACACAGATGAATATGGTTCCCCCCATTCATATTCATCTATAATCATAATAGAAGAACATGTCAACAACCTATTGTACTATCACATTCATAGTTAAGTATTTATTTAAATATAAAATTGATTTATTTATCCTATTTTAAAAATAAAGGTGATTCAAAATGATTGGAACCATGAAAAAAAAAATTTCCTCTCATGAAATGCTTTGTTTAACGTCGTTAGCTCAACATGGACCCCTACATGATTAATTAGTTTTTGTCATCTAAGGTAGGTTCACAAAATTCTTCTTCAACTTCATGTTTTTGGAATGGATCTATGAATGGTTTGACTCTATGACCATTAAATTTAAATGTTTGACCATTGGGGGGATCTTGAATTTCAACAGCCCCATGGGGGTACACCTTATGTACTATGTATAGACCGCACCATCTAGACCTCAGTTTTCTTGGGTGTAAGTGAAGTTTAGAATTATAAAAAAGAACAGGTTCTCCCGGTTCAATGTGTTTGGTTTTAAGGATTCGAGATTGGTAGGCTTGTAGTTTTTATTTATTGAGCCTTTAATTTTCATAAGCCTCCACTCTAAGTTATTCAAGTTCATTTAGATCTAATTTCTTTTTTTCTACAACCAATGAGAAGTCATAATTAATTTTCTTAATTACCCAAAGGGACTTATGTTCAGTCTCCATTGGAAAATGGCATGCTTTACCATAAACCAACCTATATGGGGAAATTCCTAAAATGGTTATAAATGAAGTTCAAAAAGCCCAGAGGGAATCCAATATTTTGTTTGAACAATCTTTTCTAGATGGATTTACAGTTTTCTCAAGATTTTTTTTAATTTCTCGATTGGCTAGCTCAGCTTGACAATTTTTTTGTAGGTGGTAAGAGGTGGACACTTTGTGAATATTCCATACTTTTCCATGATGGATGATAATATACAATTGAAAAAATGAGTTCCACGATCACTAATGATATATCTAGGAATTCCAAATCTTGATATGATGTTTATTTTAGGAATCTAATCATAGTTTTATGATAATTGGATTTCATGGGAATGGGCACAACCCATTTTGAGACATAATAAACATCTAATAGAATGTAAATATATCCCATAGTGTTTGGGATGAGACCCATGAAATAAATTCCCCAACAATCAACGATTTAAATCACTAAGATTGGATTGAGTGGCATTTGATTTCTTTTTGTGATGGATCCTTGTTTTTGACACTTAGGAATGATTTGAGAAAATGTGTAGGAGTCCCTTGATAGGGTGGGATAGAAGAGACCACACTGAAGAATCTTATGATATGTTTTCATAGTGGAAAAGTGACCCCTAAATTCCTCGCTATGATAGAATTTAAGGATGGACTCTTTTTCTGATTTTGGGACACACCTCAGAATGACTTGGTCAGGATAGAACTTATAGAGGTATGAATCATCAAACACATTGTGATTAACATCAGAGAAGAGTTTATTTATAGATTGAGTCCCTAAGAATTTTGGAATGACCCCTGTAACTAATAAGTTGACTATGTCGGCATATAAAGGGCAGTCACTTACAAAGTATATGTGTTCATTAAGGAATGAACCAGACACACAAAGGTGAGATAATTTTTCATTAAATTCTATCCTAGAGAGATGATCAACTAAAACATTTTCAAAACCCTTTTTTTCCTTGATTGAGAGGTTAAATCCCTATAAGAGAAGGACCCACCTAATCTGTCTAGCATTAGCATCATGTTTTTGGAAGATGTATTTTAGTGCAGAATGGTCAGTGAACACAGTGACGGGGGATCCTAAGAGGTAGGAACTAAGATTTTATAAGGAAAACACAACAAAAATTAACTCATTATCAGTGGTGGTGTCGTTGATTTGTGCATCATTTAAATATTTTCTTGCATAAGATATGACACATGGAGTTTTCTCACACTGTTGTCCTAAGAATGCTCCTACAGTAAAGTCATTAGGATCACACATGAGTTTAAAAAGAAGTTTCCAATTTTGAAATTTCAGGATAGGTGGAGAGATAAGAGTTGACTTGAGTATAGATAATGATTCCTCATAGATTTCTGTCCATAAAAATGGAGCATCTTTCACCAATAGAGAACAAATTGGTCCATAAATAGAGTTAAAATTCCTAATGAACCTTCTATAGAAACCAGCATGTCCTAAGAAAGACCTCACTTCCTTAACAGTTTTGGGCGATGGAAGGTGATGAATGATGTCAACCTTAGATCTATCAACTTCTATCCCCCTACCGGAGACTATATGGACAAGGACCAGTCCCTATTTAACCATGAAATGGAATTTTTCCTAGTTTAAGACTAGATTCTTTTCCTCACATCTTAACAAGACTCTCTCCATACTTCTTAGTCATCCCTAAAATTTATCCCCAAACATAGATAAGTCATCCATGAATACATCTAGAAAATCCCCTACCATGTCTGAGAAAATTCCCATCATGCAGCGCTGGAAGGTTCCAGGGGCATTGCATAACCCAAAGGGCATGCGTTTGAAAGCAAAGGTACCGAATGGAGAGGTGAATGTAGTCTTTCCTTGATCATCTAGGTAGACCTCAATTTGATTGTACCTCAAGTACCCATATGAGAAACAGTAGAAGGTTTGACATGAGACTCTCTCAAGGACTTAGTAAATGAATGGAAATGGAAAATGGTCCTTCTTGGTAAATGAGTTTAGATTCCTATAGTCGATGGAGACTCTCCAGCCACTACTCACCCTAGTTGGAAGAATCTATACATCCTTATTGGTTATCATTGTGATTACGACCTTCTTTGAAACAACTTGGATGGGGATGACCCACTCACTCATAGCTATGGGATATATGATACCAGCTTTTAACAATTTTATAAGTTCGTTTCTCACTACTCCCATGAGAATAGGATTGATTTTCCACTGAGGTTGATGACATGTCTTTGAATCAGATTCTAGAACAGTCCTATGATTCTTGCTAAGTTAGCTAATCCCAGGAATATCAGATGGGGTCCGTCGAATGGATTTCTTGTGTTTCCTAAGGACATATAAGAGCATCCTTTCATGATCATCTTGAGGATAAGAATAAATTAATATAATGTGTTCCATTTTTTCCTAGGAAGGAATACTTAAGTGCAAAAGGATGTTCCCTCAATTCAAGATTAGGTTGGTTCAAACATTCAGCAGAATATTGGGACATTTTCTCAAGATCAATTTATTTTTTTAGTTTCATATAAAATTGATTCCCCATGTGTAGAAGTTTCATCTAGTAAATTGTTTTGATTAGTGTTAGGAAGGGGAGTTGGAGTGGTCTCCATGAATGTGGTTTCCCGAAAGATTTCACTGATTGTTTTTCTTAAAATTTCATAATAGGAGCAATCTAAAAGTGATTTTATCCAAGGAGATAAAATTCCTTCATGTGAACAATGGAAATTAATATCATCCATACTTAAACATTCCTCAAATATTCTTTGATGTTCTATAGATTCATTATCAATTCTTCCTATCATGTTTAATTCATGAATATCCTTATCATTCCCTATTTGTGATATTGCATTATAAATGTTCAAGTCTAGACTCATGTTTCCAAAGGGGATGGTCATGTTCCCATTTTGGACTCGGATAACAAAGTTGATTATTGAATGGAAGGGATAGCCAAGGATGATTGGGGCTTGTTCCTTGTTACCTAAGTTTACATTTTTGTCAAGGACAATGAATTTAGCAGGGTAGATAAAGTTTTCTAATTTTACCAGAAAATCCTTTAAAATCCCCTTTGGAACCCTAATGCTACAGTCAGTAAGTTGAAGTGTGATAGATGTGGGTTGGAGCTCTTCTAGGACTAAATGATAGTACAAAACATAGGGAATTATATTGAAATTGTCACCTAGGTCACACAAGGCTTTGAAAATATTGTTCTCTCCTAGTTTAACATTGATGTAAGGGAATCCTACGTCCTTTATATTTTGTGGAAGAGTTCGTTGGACTGTTGTGCTAACATTTGCTGCCAAAAGGACTTGGTTCTTATGTGAGAATTATCTTTTAAATGTGCAGAGGTCCTTAAGGTATTCTTATTATTCAAGAATGGTTTGAATGAAATCTAAGAGTAGAATGTTCAACTTGACTTGTGATAATATTTCCCTCAGTGTTTCACTCAATTCAGGCTTGGTTTTCCCCCTTGTGTCTTGATGAAATGGTGCACGTTGTGGGATTGTTTTTTGAAGAGTTTTTTCTTTGAAATTGTTATCAATATTTTTAGTTTGATCATGTGGTTCATTTGAATTTTCATTAGAGTTTTAAGATTTATATGGTTTTTGAATTATTTTTTCTAGTTTCTCAATTGATTTCCCAATTCTTAAAATTGTCACAACCATTAGTTATTCATGAGTTGTTTGAGTGAAACATGACCATCCCATTAAAGTTGAGGATGGTAACGCCTGAGAAGGCATGTGTACCTTTCCCATTTTTATGGTGGGAAGTTCTTGTTTTAGAAAATAGACTCTCAAGTTCATCCATTCCATTTTTTACACAATTTATCTATTAGGATTTGTGTAACAGTTTGGGTTGGTGCTTGGGAAGATTGGATTATCCTAGGCGGATATTTTCGAGATGGGATGGTTTTTTGAAAATGGACCGGTGGATATTGGTATTTGATTGGTTTGGTTTGGAACTAGTTATGGGTTTGGTAGTTTTGATGGGGGTAAGGATTTTTTACTTGTGGTTGGATAGGTTGTTGGTTATCTTTCCAGTGGAACCCTAGGTGGTCATTATACCTTGGGTTGAAGGTGTTTTGTTATTGAGGCTTTTGAAAGTACAAAGAATTTACTTCCCCTGGGGGTACTCCTAAAAGAATATCCTTGATGGATGGAATGGTTGGGAATTTTTCTATCTTATGGTAATGTTTGTCACAAATTGTGCAAAAAGGATCTATAGTTTCGATTTTGTGGACTTCCCTAACGTATATCTCTTCAACCTTCTTAGATATTTCTGTGAGTTTAGCCCTAAGGATTTCCTCATCTCTATGTGTATGAATTCCAGTAGTTCTTTGTGTATTTTCCGAATAAGGTGAAATTCCCCATGTTTTTTTTATTCTATAAGGCTTTCCAGATACTCGTAAGAATCATTTGGGGCTTTGTATTTAAAATTTCCATTACAAATCATGTTAATAAATTGTTTATTTTTTAGGCCCAACCCTTCAGAAAAAATTCTCACCTGTATCGATATTGAAAAACCATGACGTGGGACCATTTTTAGTGTGTCTTTGAACCTATCCCATGTTTCATGGAATGAATCTCCCTCTATTTCAAAAACATTTTGAATGCACTTTTTAAGTGTAATTTTTTTGTGATGAGGGAAGTACTTTTTTGTAGAATTCTCTTTGTAATTGGTCCCATGTGTGGATTGATGTGGGTCTCATGTTTTTTATCCAATTTTTAGATCGATCCTTCAATGAAAAAAGAAATATACTTCTCTTAGCTAATTCTAGTTGATGTGGGGGACACATGGTTTCTACAATGTCAATGAAGTCCTTAACATGAAGGTTGGGCATCTCAGGCTCCATCCCATGAAAGATTGGAAGGTGGTTTAGGACCTGGGTTTTAAAGATGTAATTGGTATCTTTTAGGTAATTGTGTCTAATGGATGAGGGAAAATTGGTCCAAGCTATAGTGAGGTAGTCATTAATGTTTGGATCGACTACATTCCATAGGATTGGAGGTTCTTGATTTTAGTTTCCCATTTCATTTCCCCCAGGATTTAATATTTGATTTCATGGAAGACCCTCCATTAGAATTGAATAAATTTTTGATTCTGGAGTATCGAGATGATTAGGATCTAATGGTAACAATCCCCATGGTTCACCTAACTTCCCTATCCTAGAAATTTCCACCCAAATTAGTCTGTTTGAATTATCGTGAGTGTAGGATGTCTTGCAGCAAAAAGAAAAAAAGTGATAAAGTGACAACATAAGTGATCTTGGGTGAGAATCGAAGAATGGGGGTGAGGAAAGAAGGTTTTGGACTAAGGTACTAACATGGTCCCCAGAAACAACACCAAAATTTGGCATCTCCCAAATTTACCCATGATTTTTGGGATAAGCGGTCTCTTGTAGTTTAGCTTGGGTTGTAACACCCCAAGCTTCTACGGTAAGCTTCCCTTTTAAAAATACAGAAGCGTGTGTTGTACGCAACTTCGAGTTCTAACACACACACCACAACCAATCAAACTAGCTGTTATGAATAGTAATACCCACTTTTTGAAATTTTATAAATTTTATCCTTCAAAATGGAATTCATTTTTGGATTCGGAATATCGAAATTAGCCTAGGGTGAAATTTTGATATTTTTCTGAAAATTTTCAATTTTTGATGAATAGTGAAAAAACACTAAGTTATAGTTTAAAACCAAATTTTTATTTAAATAATTAATTATTTTATTTAAATTTAATTAAGTTAAAAATAGATACATAATACCTATATAAGTTAAATGTAATTCATTGGAGTTAGTTTAGAATAATTTTAGATATATAAAAATTTTATTGACCTTTTCATCATCTTTTACCCATCTCCTAGGAGAATTTATAAATTCACATAAAAATTAATTTTACCACTTATGTGAGTGGAATTCTGAAATTCTGAGAGATACGATTAATATCAAGAAGTAAAATGTGGTTCAATGAGATGAAAATAATTTTTTGTTAATAGTATCTTTTTACTTTTATTTACCACGGTTAAAAGTAAATAGGGTAATTAAGGGTAAAAATGATATTAATATTATCCTAACACATGTCCTAATTCTATTGGAAAAGTGTTTCTCGACCAAAAAAAACATTAGGAATAAAATATTATCATTTAAGTCCACTTGGATTAAATTAGGACATTTATTATCATTTAATTCAAAGAAGAGTTAAAAGAGTCAAAATCAATGTTTATTTACTAAAACATTTTTAATATAGGGTTATACATAAGATAAATTATATTGAAAATATTAATTAGAAATATAAAAATATTTCATACATAATGGTATTTTATTTATAATTTTTTTACATTAAATAATATAATTTATTTATGACACAACGGTGATGCAGTAATTACCTAATTAATGAAATATTAAAATAATTGATATTATAAATATAAAAATAAATGTAATTTTAGACTTTTTATGAATTCCACTAATATTATTGGTTAATATGATATATCAGGATTGATTATATTAATTTTTTCTGAAGTAATAATGCTGTTATGAATTTATCAAAAACAAAATACCCAATAGTGTCAAAATTGACATAAAATAGTTTTTAAAACAAATATTATATTATTAATTTATATTCAATTAATAAAAATCTAAGGTTTGGACAAGAGACATATATAATGATATTTTTATCTTTAATGGACTACTTGGGGGTCTCTTGGAGGTACATAGTAAGTTTATTAACTATATAATATAAAAATACAAAGTGACATGGTAAGTGTCAAACTAATTAACTAAGAGTTAAAACTAAATGATATGGTTAATATAATGACCCAAACCTGTCTAAATTCTATTAGTTGAGTTGTTTTAAACCCATCCCCACCTTAACCTTTAAATAATCCACTTTGTATCCATTAGAAACCGAATATAAATTTGTTATAAAATAATATTTCTAGCATTCCCAAAGGTGCCCCTCACCCCTCTTATAAAAGGGCACTCCCCCTTCTCAATAATTCACACATTCAAAGCCTCTTGGCTCGGCCAACCCCTGACCAAATACTCTCTCAAATTCCCAAAATTCAACCTAGAGGCCTTATTTTGATAATAAATCCATCCTAAGGAGGCCTTTTGATCAAATCAAAAGGAAGAACCCGAAGAAGAGGTACTGTTTTCACCACCCTCTTTCATGTTCCTTTCATCTTCAACTTATTCTTTCTTTGTTATTACCATTCTAAAATAATAACTACAGTATATTATATATACTATGATGTTATTATAAATATTGTTCAACCATATTCAGTATTATATCCATCCTTTGAATGACATGTCACCATACGTGCGTATGTACGGCTTACCGTCTCCACATCGTGGTGTAATTGTTATTCAATAAATTATTATTTGGATGGTTATAATAATGATGTGTAATTAAAGTAAATAATAAATAAAACATGATAATTATTCTGTATATATGATATAACATCCAATTATATATTATTTAATATCAAAATAATGATACTGTAGCTCTTGCGTACATACGGACTACCGTCTCCACGAACGCAATGAGAATCATTCCCCATCGTATCCATTCAAGACTAATTCTCATTTAATGATTAAAAATAATTCTTAAGAACTTGATATAATTATGGATATGAATGAGATACAACCTATCCATGAAAAACATGGATTACATAACAAAACATATGAAAGAAAACAAGTAAGTTAACACCCAAAACAACGATAATACTATGATATTATTAACAAATCAATATTAAAAGATCATATATGATATCATATTAATGTATATGATTCTTGTATAATTTAATAGCAATTATTTCACTATTATACATGATTTTAACCTACCCCAACCATGGGAAAGTACAAGGTAAGGTTTATTTCACAATCTCTTCATTATCCGAGGTTGTTTATAGGTAATTATCTACTGGGACCTCTTTATCATCCCCATCCATGTTTCATAAAAATGTATTTCAAAACATTCTTACTATTTTATAGAATATGGGTTAATGTCATTTATACCCTTGTTTGACTTTTTATAATATGTTTATAAAGGAATCTTTGCATCGTTTTCCAAATAAGGTCCTTTTTAACCTTTTCAACAGAATTAAGGTAAGAATGTTTTTTTAACTTATATGGAAGGTGCAGCTATTTTCCAACATTATAAAATCTTCGGAGCTTCCCTTAAAAGATTATAATAATAATTTCAAATTAAAATTTTAATTTTATAATTATGTAACTTTTAAATGATTTAAAAAAAGATATATTTCTCTCAAATAGTTTTTATTTCATCTGTGTCAACATCACTTGATAGATTTTAAGATTATTTGATGTTTATTTATTATAATACAAATCTTCCATATTATATTGAAGGTTTTGTGATATGTTGGACTATGGATGTTCTATTTTTATACCATTCATGGTTTATAGAGAGTGTATTGACATTTTTTATGCTATTTTTAATACGAATGATTATGTTATGTTTAAACCTATTCATATGAGGAATGCATTGGACTTAATAAGTGACAGGTGGAGCCCGATATAGCTCTTTGATGCATCGGTAGGTCTCATGAGATAAACTAGTGTCTTGGCACAAGGCCTTGACAAAATCTTATTTGTCATCTTGGCACGAGGCCTTGGCTATGTGGTTATGATAGTCTGGCATTATGTATTCCATCATTATGAAAGTGGTTATTGATATTGCATGTGATTATTCGACTAGTAGAATATCCGTGTGAATAAGTATATGAAATTATTTCATCTAAGTTCTTCCATATTATTCTGAAGTTCAAGTTTTAAAAGGATTTTTTTAGTTATACATTGCCTTAAATGTGTATTCTTATTTATGAAAGTTTCTGCAATATTGTTATCCTTACTAGGAATTTGATCTCACCCCTTTCTATGTTTTATTTTTCCCAGGATGTGAAGAAGTATTTTATGAATGACCTGCAGGGATAGTATGAGGGGATAAGAGTGTGGAATATGGAGACTATATTGTTGTAGTTTTTCATTTTATGATGTAATGTAAACTTTATGAATGTATCTAGTTAATCCAAGGATACTAAACAAATCGGTCTTTCGAGACTTGATCTTTCTTGTGATCGTGGCAATGTTATGTAATAATGCACCGACTTTGGGTAATTGGGGTCAGGGCGTTACAGTTGGTATCAGAGGATGTTGAGTACAAACCTTGGAAGCTAGATTTAGATAAACTCTAATTAGAGAACATAGATTTAAGATGGTCTTTGAGGATTAGTATATAAGAACTTCCTAGAATTTTGGTATTGTAGAGATTTTATGAGTTTTCTGAGCAATACATCCCTGTCTGGATATGAGCAGGTTGATGCGGCTCTGGAACTGATGTACCTAGGGGTAACACCTGAAAACACCGCTTTGAGCTAGACTCGAATGAGAACTGGTGCACAACAACAGGCCTTGCTTCACTCTTGATTACGATACTCCCGGGGGATATGCTTTGGATAACTCTCATTTTCTTTACAAATAATTATGAAGGGTTTATGAGTATAAAATTCTCAAAGAATTTTTTTTATGATTATGGATTATATCCATAAATAGTTCAATTTTTGTTAAGTGTTTTATAAGTATGGAATTATGTATTTTGATTCATAAACTGATCTAGTTTATTCTATTGTTTAGAAATGGTGCCTAGTGGAAGAAATGGAAACTGTATCAATGCATGCACTCCATGTAGGGATTGAACGCCTACACAAGATAATTATAGTGGAGCTGGTGATTCAAATGGTGCTGATCAACTAATCACCATACTGAGACAACTCACTCAGGTTATGAATAATAACCTTACCCGTATGGAGCACCCTGATCCACAACGTGGAGGATAAATTTTTGATCGCTTCATGAGGCAGAAAGCACCAACATTCAATGGTAGTACAAATCCATTAGTATCTGAGCAATGGATAAGTTCCCTAGAGAAAATATTTCAGGCTTTGGGGAGTATGGAAAGGGAAAAAGTTGTCATGGCAGTTTATCGCCTCACTGGAGATGCTGATCAATGGTGGTCATTAATTAAAAACATGAAGGAAGATGATGAAGTATCAAATATGGAATGGAGGGAGTTCAAAGATCTATTTTTAGAAAAATAATTTCCTCGTGACAATTGAGAAGATATGGAAAGGAAATTTCTGAGTCTGAGACAAAAGGAGGATGAGAATGTCGCAAAGTATGAGGCCAATTTTATGAGGTTAGCAAGGTATTATCGAGATTATATATGTAACCCAAGAATTATGATTGATTGTTTCTTTGATGGGTTAAATCCATTTCTCCATCTGGCATTAGTCTCACAATCCTTCTCATCATACGAGGATATTTTCTCTTGTGCTATCAATACAGAAAAGGAATTCTCTAAGTCTTATGACTTTAAAGAAAAGCAAGAGAAGAAGTGATCTACTAATCAATTTGGGAATGGAAATAAGGGGAAGAAAGGAAAAATTGAATATCCATCCTGCAGTAAATGTGGGAAGAAAAAACCCGGTACTTTCTTAAAAGGAATGGGAGTCTATTACATGTGTGGTGAAAAAAGACACCAAGCTCTTGATTGCAAGGGGAAGAAGAAAGCTACCGTTGTCCAATGCTACAATTTCAGGGAGATGGGAAATTATAAAAATGAATTTCCTAAGCTTTAGGGGAACATACCTCAGAAAAGGACAAGGGATCAAGGCCAAGCTTATGCTATTACTACTGTTGAGGTAGAAGCTCCGAAAGACATGGTGGTAGGTAATTTAATGGTTTCCTCAAGTTTAGAAAATGCATTATTTGATTCTGGATCATCGCATTGTTTCATCTCTTCCTAGTTTGATAAGAAAATTAGATATTTCCCATTTGATTTAAAAAGGGAGTTGTCAGTTAAAACTCCTAAGGGAAGTATTTTTGCAAAAACGTTTTGTGAATCAGTCCCCATTAGAGCACATAAATGTTCTTTATCCGCTGATCTCATCGTCATACCTATGATTGAGTTTGATATAATCCTTGGTATGGATTGGATTTCAGACCATGATGCGAAGGTTTATTGTAAGAAGAAGGAGGTTATGATTTTCGATGATGATGATAAGGAACACCATATCTTTATAGCAGAATCGTCACCACCTAATTCTTATCTAGATCCACCCCCAGTAGCTCAACTAAATTCAATTATTGAGGAGTAAGAGGATGAAATGACCGCGGATGAGGAAATAAATGTTCAAATAGAGGATGTACCAATTGTGAAAGAATATGTAAATGTGTTTTCGAAATATTTACTTGGACATCCTCCAGAATGAGAAGTTGAGTTTTCCATTGATTTAATTCCCGGATCAAGGCCTATATCGAAGACCCGTTATAGAATGGCCACTGTAGAATTAGTTGAAATAAAAAATAACTAGAGTAATTGAGTAATAAGGGATTTATTCTCCCTAGTGTTTCTCAATGGGGAGCCCCTGTTCTTTTTATTAAAAAGAAAGATAGATATATGAGGTTATGTATCGACTACAGGGAGATCAATGCTATAAAAATAAAGAACAAGTATCCCCTACCTCACATTGATGATTTATTTGACCAAATGCATGGAGCTAAATACTTTTCAAAGATTGACCTTCGATCTAGATACCATCAGTTGTGTGTGAAGAAGGAAGAAATTCTCAAGACTACATTTTGAACAAGGTATGGGCATTACGAGTTTACGGTGATGCCTTTTGGGATGACTAATTCACCCTCAGTATTCATGGATCTAATGAATATAGTTTTCAAGGAATATCTCTATGATTTTGTGGTGGTATTTATTATTTATATCTTGGTATACTCCAAAATCTATGAAGATCGTGATAATCACTTGCGCATTATCCCGAAGACTCTGAGAAGACATGAATTATATGGGAAGTTTAGCAAGTGTGAATTCTGGTTTCAGGAGATTTCTTTTCTTGGACATATTGTCTCTGAAGATTGAATTTCTATTGATCCTTCTAAGAACAAGGCAATCCAAGAATGGCTAGCACCTACGGGTATAACTGAGGTACACAGTTTTATTGGTTTAGCAGGTTATTATCGGCGTTTCGTCCAGAATTTTTCCCGATTTGCTAACCCATTAACAAAGCGCACATGTACGGGGGTTAAATTTTTTTGGACAAAAGAGTGTGAAGAATTTTTTGAAGAACTGAAGTGAAGATTAGTCAATTCTCCTATATTGAATCTACCATCAGGGAATGATGGGTTCGTTATTTATAGTGATTCATCGAAGAAAGGACTTGGTTGTGTCCTTATTCATAATGATAGGGTTATTGCCTATACATCACAACAGTTGAAAATTCATGTGAAAAACTATCATACTCATGATCTAGAGTTAGCAGCTGTGATATTTTCTTTGAAGATATGGAGACACTACCTCTATGGTGAAAAATGTGAGATTTATACTGATCACAAGAGTTTAAAGTATATTTTCTCACAAAAAGAACTCAACATGAGGGAAATAATATGGCTTGAATTACTCAAGGATTATGATTGTACGATACACTACCACCCGGGGAAGGCAAATAAGGTGGAAGATTCTTTGACCAGAAAAGATCATGGAGTTTTGAACAATATGAGAATTGAAAGGGATCCAATTTTCATGGATCTAGTGAAGATGGACATGGGAATAACCATGGAAGGTGAAACATCATTGTTTCTTCAAATGGTTGCCAAACCATCTTTACTAGAAAGGATTAAGAGTTCTCAGACTGATGATGAAGAATTTCAAAAGAAGATTAAAGCTGTGAATGATGGGAGATTGAATGACTTTGGGTATGAATATGGAATTTTGAAATTTGGGAAGAGACTTTGTGTTCCAAATATACCTGATCTAAAAAGGGAATTGTTGGACGATGCTCATAGTTCCAATTTATCTATACACCCTGGGAGCACCAAAATATATAGAGACTTGAAGGAACATTTTTGGTGGGACAACATGAAGAGGGAGATTTCTGATTTTGTGTCAAGATGTATGGTTTGTCAACAAGTGAAAGTTTGAAGGCAACAGCCTGAGGGATTCATGCAACCTCTTCCCATACCTAAGTGGAAATGGGACAATATTACGATGGAATTTTTCATGGGGATACGAAAGAATCCTAGAAGGAACGATGCAATATGGGTTATTGTTGACCATCTTACCAATTCAACACATTTTCTTGCTATAAGAGAAGATCTACCACTGGAAGGTCTAGCAAGACTATATATTAATGAATTTTTGAGACTTCATAGAGTACCCCAATCGATTGTTTCTGATCGTGATCCCCATTTAATCAAGATTCTGGAAGAGTCTTCAGAAATCCCTGGATACTGAACTTCAACTGAGGACTTCCTACCACCCTCAAACAGATGGACAATCAGAACGAACTATTCAAACCTTATAAGACATGTTGAGATCTTTCTCACTTGACTTTCAGGGTATGTGGGATCAATATTTACCTCTAGTAGAATTTAACTATAACAATAGCTTCCATTCGAGTATTCAGATGGCACCATATGAATCGTTATATGGAAAGAGATGTCGCACAACAACCTGTTGGGATGAAGTTAGTGAAAGAAAACTTGTAGGCCCATATCTGGTGGAGGAAACAATGGAAAAGGTAAAGGTAATCCAAAACCCCATCAAAGTAGCTCAAAGTAGGCAGAAGAGCTATGTCGATAACGAAAGGAAGGATTTGGAATTTCAGGTAGGAGATCATGTTTTCTTGAAGGTATCTCCATGGAATGGAGTTATACGTTTCTGTAAGAAGGGTAAATTGAGTCCTAGGTACATCAGACCTTTCGAAATTTTAGAAAAAATTGGGGCTGTAGCTTACCGTTTGGAAATGCTTCCAAATCTCTCCAATGTTCACGATGTGTTCCACGTATCACTGTAGAGAAAATACATTCCTGACCCAACACATGTACTCACCTATAAGGAATTAGAACTGGAAAATGATATGTCTTATTGCGAATAGCCCATTAGGATTCTTGATACAAGAGAACAAGTACTGAGAAACCGGACGACTCGTCTGGTAAAAGTTTTTTGGAGAAACCATAAGATTGAAGAGGTAACGTGGGAACCCGGGGAACTTATAATGAAGAACCACCGAGTCTTTTAATGTGGTATTAATCTAGAGATTTCGAGGATTAAATTTTTTGAAGGAGGGTAGAATGTAACACCCCAATCTTCCACGGTATGCTTCCCTTTGAATAATACAGTAGCATGTGTTGTACGCCACTTCGAGTTCTAACACACACACCACAACCAATCAAACTAGCCGTTGTGAATAATAATATCCACTTTTTGAAATTTTATAAATTTTATCTTTCAAAATGGACTTCATTTTTGGATCCGGAATATCGAAATTAGACTAGGGTGAAATTTTGGTATTTTTCTGAAAACTTTCAATTTTTGGTGAATAGTGAAGAAACACTAAGTTATAGTTTAAAACCAAATTTTTAATTAAATAATTATTTATTTTCTTTAAATTTAATTAATTTCAAAATGGATACATAATACCTATATAAGTTCAATGTAATTCATTGAAGTTAGTTTAGAATAATTTTAGATATATAAAAATTTTATTGAACTTTTCACCGTCCTTTAGCCACCTTCTAGGAGAATTTGGAAATTCACATAAAACATAATTTTACAACTTCTTTGAGTGGAATTTCAAAAATCTGAGAGACACGGTTAATATCATGGAGTAAAATGTGGTTCAATGAGATGAAAATAATTTTTGGTGAATAGTAACTTTTTCCTTTTATTTACCACGGTTAAAAGTAAATAGGGTAATTAAGGGTAAAAATGATATTAATATTACCCTACCACATGTCCTAATTCTATTGTACAAGTGTATATAGACCAAAACCAACCTTAGGAATAAAATATTATCATTTAGGTCCACTTGGATTAAATTAGGACATTTATTATTATTTAATTAAAAGAAGAGTTAAAAGAGTTAAAGTCAATGTTTATTTACTAAAACATTTTTAATATAGGGTTATACAGAAGACAAATTCGATTTTAAATATTCATTTGAAAGATAAAAATATTTACTACATAATGTAATTTTATTTATAATTTTTAGACATTATATAATTTAATTTATTTACGACACAATGGTGATGCAGTAATTACCTAACTAATGAAATATTACAATAATTGATATTATAAATATCAAAATAAATGTAATTTGAGACTTTTTATGAATTCCACTAATTTTCTAGGTTAATATGACATATTATTATTGATTATATAAATTGTTTTCGAAGTAATAATGATGTTATGAATTTATGAAAAACAAAATACCCAATATTGTCAAAACTGACATAAAAGAGTTTTTAAAAAAAAATAATATTATTAATTTATATTAAATTACTAAAAATATAAGGTTCGGCCAAGAGACTTATATCATGATAGGTGTATCATTAATGGACCACTTGGGGGTCTTTAGGAGGTATATAGTATGTTTATTAACTATATAATATAAAAATAGAAAGTGACATGGTAAGTGTCGAACTAATTAACTAAGAGTTAAAACTAAAATATAAGGTTAATATAATGACCCAAACTGGTATAAATTGTATTGGTTGAGTGGTTTTCGACCCATAACCACCTTAAACTTTAAATAATACACTTTTTATCCATTATAAACTGAATATAAATTTATTATAAAATAATATTTCTAGATTTTCCAAAGGTGCCCCTCACCCCTCTTATAAAAGGGCACTCCCACTTCTCACTAATTCACACATTCAAAGCCTCTTGGCTCGGCCAAACCCTGCCCAAATACTCTCTCAACGTCCCTCACTTAAACCTCGAGGCTGTAGTTTTATCATAAAGACAACCTAAGGAGCCCTTTTGATCAAATCAAAAGGATGATCCCGAAGAAGAGGTAATGTTTTCACCAACCTCTTTCAAGTTCCTTTCTTCTTCAACTTCTTCTTTCTTTGTTATTACCATTCTAAAATAATAACTCATGAATATTATATATACTGTGATGTTATTATAAATATGGTACAACCATATTTAGTATTCTATGCATCCTTTGAATGACATGTCACCAAACGTGGGTACATATGACTTACCGTCTCCACGTCATGGTGTAATTGTTATTCAATAAATTATTATTTTGATGGGTATAATAATGATGTGTAATTGATTTAAATAATAAATATAACATGATAATTATTCTATATATATGATATACCATCCAATTAAATATTATTTTAATATCAAAATAATGATATTGTCGCTTGTGCGTACGTACGGACAACCGTCTCCACGAACGCGATGAGATTCATTTCCCATCGTATCCATTCAAGACTAATTATTATTTAATAATTAAAAATAATGTTTAAGGACTTGATATAATTCTGGATATGAATAAGATACAACCTATCCAGGAGAAACAAAGCTTACGTAACAAAACATATAAAAGGAAACGAGTAAGTTAACACCCGAAACAACGATAATACTAAGATATTATTAACAAATCAATGTTAAAAGATCATATATGATATCATATTAATGTATATGATTCTTTTATAATTTTATAACAAATATTTCACTATTATACAGGAGTTTAACCTACCCCAACCAAGGAAAAGTACAAGGTAAGAGTTTATTTCACAATCTCTTCATTATTTGAGGTTGTTTATACGTAATTATCTTCTGGGACCTCTTTATCATCCCAATCCATGTTTCTAAAAAATGTATTTCAAAACATTCTTGATATTTTACAGAATATGGGTTAAAGTAATTTATACCCTTTTTTGACTTTTTATAATAAGTTTATAAAGTAATCTTTCCGTCATTTTCCAAATAAGGTCATTTTTAACCTTTTTGACATAATTAAAGTAAGAATGTTTTTTTAACCTATACGGCAGGTGCGGCTATTTTCTTCCATTATAAAATCTTCGAAGCTTCCCTTAGAAGTTTCTAATAATATTTTCAAAGTAAAATTTTTATTTTATAATTATGTGACTTTTAAATGATTTAAAAAAAAGAGAAATTTCTCTCGAATAGTTTTGATTTCATTTATGTCAACATCCTTTGATGGATTTTAAGCTTATTTGATGTTTATTTATTATGATAAAAATCTTCCATATTGAATTTAAGGTTTTGGGATATGTTTGGCTGTGGATGTGTTATTTTTATACCATTCATGGTTTATGGAGAATGTATTGACATTTCTTATTCTAGTTTTAATACGAATGATTATGTTATGTTTAAACCGGTTCATATGAGGAATGCATTGGACTTAATAAGTGACAGGTGGAGCCTGCTGTAGCTCCTCAATGCATCGGAAGGTCTCATGAGACAAACTAGTGTCTTGGAATAAGTCCTTGACAAAATCTTATTTGTAGTCTTGTCTTGAGGCCTTTCCTATGTGGTTATGATAGTCTGGAATTATGCATTCCATCATTATGAAAGTGGTTATTGATATTGCATTTGATTACTCGACTAGTAGAATATCCATGTGAATAACTATATGGAATTATTGGATTTTATTTCTTCCATATTATGCTGAAGTTCAAGTTTTAAAAGTATTTTGTTTTAGTTATACATTTCCTTAAATGTTTATAATTATTTATGAAAGTCTTCGCTATATTGTTATCCTTACTGGGAATTTGAGCTCACCCCTTTCTATGTTTTATTTTTACCAGGATATGAAGAAGAATTTTATGAATGACCTGGATGGATAGTATGAGGGGATAAGAGTGTGGACTACAGAGACTATATCGTTGTAGTTTTTAATTTTATGATGTAATGTAAACTTTATGATTGTATCTATTTATTCCAAGGCTACTAAACTAATCAGTCTTTCAAGACTTGATATTTCTTGTGATCATGCCAATGTTATGTAATAATGCACCGACTATGGGTAACTGGGGTCGGGGTGTTACATGGGTTGTCAAATCCTCATAGACCTAAGATGTAACCTATAGACACGTACATTCATTGGATTGTTTTTGGATATGAATTTTACAATATGGGTTTATATTATATGGGTTTGAGTGAACACTAAGAGACTCAAGTGAATTCAATTTAAAATAATCAGGTGATCATCAGTTATCACTTTGGGTGGATTGGCTGAAATTCTTTTTTAACGGGTTCAATTTCTTCTATTTGAGATAAGTTTATTCAAGAAGATCAAACAAAATTATCACTTACTAGTTTAATACCTACAATATTTAATACTAATAACCTATAAAATTGAAGGATCAATGTTTTTAGCACTTCAATGTAATGATTCGTATTAGCACTTGAAGTGTGTGGCCTTAAATTCAACAAGGACGATGGAGTTTAAAGATCTTCAAAAAAAATTCTAAATTAAAAGAAGTGATTATAAATTAATTGAGTGAGTAATAACATCCACTCCATACCATTTATACTACCTTTTATCAAACCAAAAGAGGGTTAAACCTTCATTCATGCTATGGTTTTAGTGGAAGTGGGAAGTAGACTCATGAGGGGGGAAATTGAGAAGTACAAAAAGAAAATAATTAAATAAAGATCACTCCACAGTTTTGTGATAATTTTTCAAGGTTTGGTGTGAAGGAATTCAAAACATGATCCAAGGGTATCAAAATGATATGAATAAGAATAAAATAATAGGAGATGAATAACTTTTATTAAGAAACTAAGATGAATTAGAACAACTTACATGATAAAGAAATGTGATTACAAACACAAAGCAGCAACATAACACTACAATGAAACCAAGAACAAGAGATGAATAAATAATTAAAAACCACTACCTTGAATATAAATTTTGGGATCCTTGGCATGGGTCTCCAATAGTGAAAGTCATCCCACTTGAGTATGGTAGTCCTAGGTTGGAGGAATGTAAGGGAGAGGAGACATTTCCACTCTTGACATGAGGTGGTATCCAGCTTGCATACACTAAAAAGATGCTCCTAAATGAGATTCTAGAAGGCTTCATAAGAGTGGTCCATTGAATAATAAAATGGAGATCACAATTTACCCTAAATGTCTATAATGTTTTATCCCAAAAGAGATTATTTTTTACGAGATATGTCTAAAATTGTGGACTTTCTTTTTGGGCCATAGAATCTGGTCGTGAATTATATCTTCAACTTGGGCCACCAGTAACTCTACACAAACATTAGAATTAGCTTTGTCCAATGTGTTATTAAATGTTCCCCATGATTTCAGATATCTTCAGATAAATTTTGAGAATAAATGATCTTGTATCTTTGCCTCTATAGTCTCTTTATTGGGATGTTTTTTAGTTTACTTTTCCCAGAATGTGTTAGAATGAAAGCCCATATTTGTGGTCTTCAAATGTGAATATTATATTTATTAAAAACATTAATTGTTCCTTATATCCTGGGGGACCTGAAAATATAATATGAAAATAAAATCAAGACCATTTTTATAATTAGGATGTGTTTAAATATGTACCAAGTAATAGCGGACTTTAACAAAGAATTATATTCATAATGTGAAATAATTTTCAAATTGTAAAATGCACAAAAATGGTGTTTATGAATAATTAATCTCATGAATATTATAAATATTAAAAATGAATACTAACCAATTTAAGTGGCTAATCAAGCTTCATTTTCAAGTGGTATCAAAGGTGAGGTTACCCTCGTTAGTAACTTTCTATTTGATGTTTTATAAAAAGTCTCACTCTATTGGAAGTAAGCGTCAATGAATTTATAGAGTATGTCATGGAAAAATAGAAATGGGAATCCAAATTTTGATAGAAAAGAATATCTTTTTTGGAAGGATATGATGTTTCCTTACCATTTATCAATCATTTTTGAAGTTCTTGAGGCAACAACTTATGGTTTCCATATCAAGTTGATAGTACTACTTTGATAGAAACAAATAGAGGGAATGTTTAGAATGATGATCTTGATAGTAATGATATACTATCATCATTATATGAGAAGGAATTTATAAAAGTAAGAAGTATCAGGGTAGCCCAAGGAATTTGAGATAAGATATTAAATATTTATGAAAAAAATATGAAGGTTAAGAAGACTAATAAAAACATCTAGAGACTGAAATATAAAGATCCAAAATTACAAGAAGATGAACCGTTAAGGGATTATTAATATGTTTTAATGATATTGTGAGTACAATAAAAAGTTATGGTGATAAATTGTATGAAAATATCATGGTTTAGATGATACCTTATATCTTACAAGAAAAAATTTATGTTAATGTCTCTCCACTTGAGGATAGGGATCCAAAATCACTAACTTTAGACGATTTTTATAGAATTCACATTTTATATAAGACAAGGAAATAATGGATTCCCAATAATAAGTGAGCGGAAAATAAAGATATCTATTTTAAGGTATTAAAAAAATATAATTAAAAGAATAATATTGAGAAATACAATGTTTATTATTATAATTTTTGGAATATGTTTTGATAAGATTATTTATCTAATCAATTGAAATGTGAGAAGAGTAGAGGGATGTTTGAAATGTAAACTTCTCCAAAAATTATTTGGGTGTGGTTTAGTGGGATATATTTATTCAAAATATCCTAACATAAACGAATATAGAGTTATTGATAAATAAGAAGAAGTTCCAAGGAGTCTTTACGAAGAGATCAATGTTTTTTGAAAAAAGATGGGGTTCTTTTAAATGTATGAAGAAAAAAAATACAAAATTCAAAAAATTAAATTAAATTTTTAAATGTGATAGTAGTGATAATATAAATTAGAAAGAATAAATGGAGATATTAAGTTACATTGATGAAAAAATTCTTATTAAAATGGTTAATGGTGAAGAACACACTAGTGAAAATTGTAGTGAAGTTAAAGACGATGAATAAAATGAGATATAATTCTTAATGAAATAATAACCCAAGGCCTATCTAATAAAGATATCTATATTTTTAAAATAGATAAACATATGAATAAGTAAAATAAATCTTTTAGAAGTAATGTACTAGTTTATATTAAATAAAAAATAAAGTTGAATAATGAATTTGTTGAATTGAAAAAGATTGTTTTTGAACGAAATATTTCAGGTTTCAAGATTGAAGAATGGGTGGAATAGAAAGAAAATGAGTTTGATCTTCTGGAACAAAAATTGATGAGTATTAAATAGGGTCTTTAAAAATATTTGAATCTTTTTCAGAACTCTATTTATGAACTGTGGGAAATATAAATTAAGGATAAATATAATGGGAACGAGAAGATATTTTTCAAAAATTAAGAGAAAAACATTAATAGAAATTTTGTTGTATTAGAGAAGAATAATTAAATCAAGAAGACCATGTTTATAGAAAAACCAAATGATTATCTATATTCTCTAAATTCTATGTGAATCTACTTGAATTAAAATAATAATACAAATGGTGAATGGAAAAGAGTTAAAAAAAGTTCAACATGAAGAAGAAAGAGTAAAAAGTACCCCAATTTTTTTACATAAATGATCCAAAATTAATGTTTGGAAGAAGGATTAAACACTAGATCACAGTTTTGGAAAACCTGATATTTGTAAATGAAAATATGTTTTTTATTGTTATTGGTAGAACTGTGGAGGTTTTGGGCACATATAAAGGATTCTTTTGATTAATTACCTATACATTTATGAGTTTTGATGGTTTGGAACATAAACATTGAGGTGGAGTCTTCATCATAAAAAAATAACAGTTCATAGAATTCATGTGAAATTTGGATTGAAAACAAAAAATATATTTCAACCATTGAAATATATTGGTAAACAATGTGATCAACATGGACATATTTAAAAACGATGTATGTTTATGCTAAAATTTCTAATGTGGTCAGTAGACAATGAAGATAAGTCTCAGAAAAAGAAGGATAAAGGAAAATAAAAATATTTGGTTTGTGATGTTGCTTATAAAGAATCCAAAGAGAAAATCTATGGATTTTATGAAGAAGTTATTCTTCTAATAGGAAATAAGATATGAATCTAATCAAGGATGTTACCAATTGTAATAATGGATTAGTGAACTTTGTAAATGATTTTTTGCTCAAAGTCAAAGGTTTTGGGTCATTATTGACTTGTAATGATTAATAGAAATCTAAAAGCACATTTTATATTGAAGGTTTTAAACATAATATGTTTAATGTGTATCAACTATTTGATGAGGAGAATAAAGTGATCTTTCAGAAAGATAGATTTTTTATAATGATTTTGAAAGTTGGATATATGTTGATAAGATGGAATTTAATTAGAGGCAATTTCGTTTTTCAGAATGGTGATGTTGGAAATTCTTATTATTTTAGCATGAATGAATATAATCAAACATAGAATCAGATATTATATCATCTTTGCTAAAAGAACATGTGTAAGATTATATATGGAAAGAATGTTAGTGATGTATCTATGTAGAGAAGTGAAAGGAATTGGATATGTATCCCTTTTCAAAAGGGAAAGACTGTAAATACTCTACCCAAAAAGGTTGAAATAAAAACAACCACTATGCTAATTTTTTTAATTAGGGGTAGTTTAAATCACCGCTAAATCATACTACATCGGTTTTGGAAAACTGTCACTAAATCATGTATTGGGAAATAATTAGAGGCATTTTTTAAAACCATCATAGAATGATTTAGCAGCGGTTTTTAGTGGTGGATTAAACCATCGTGAAATCATTTTATTTTTTTTACGTTTTTTTATTTTTTTACATTTTTTTTTTAATATTTTTAATTTTTTAATTTTTTTTAATTTTTTTTCACTATTTATTTATTTATATTTTTATTTATTTATATATGTATTTATTTTCATAATTTATTTATTATTTATTATTTATTATTTCCATGCTCATATCAATCTTCATGCACAAGTCCATGTCCATGCACATGCCCATGCCATATATAGAGATTCAACATTAGGTTAGATTTGAACCCCTTACCTCTTGCTTATTCTCTAAAGACATTACCCATTAAGAAGGTTCTTTATGTGGTCAACAAATCGAATTTGATATACTTATATATATATATATTAATTGGAAAACAAATAACACATAACAAATAGATACACACTAAATAATTATTAACCAATAATTATTAATCAATAATGATTAATCAATAATCAATAATTAAAATTTAATATATAATTATATATATTTAATAATTACTAATTACATATTACTAATAAATAGATAGAATAGTAATGAATAATAAATAAAGAAATATATAATATGAAAATAAATGGTAAATAAAAAATAGTAAATAAAAATAGTAATTAATAAATAGTAAATAGTAAATAGTAAATAGTAAATAATATATAATAGATAATAGATAATAGAAAATAGATAATATATAATATACAATACATAATACATAAAATATAATACATAATAGATAATATATAATATATAATACATAATACACAATATATAATACATAATACACAATACAAAATATATAATATATAATATATAATATATATGATATAAGACATAATATATAAGTAATGTATAAATAATAAATTAATTAAAAAATAATTTAATATATGATAAATAAATAAAAAATAAATAATAATTTAATAAATAATAGAAAAATAAATAAATAAATAATAAAGAATAAAGAATAAATAAGAAATAATAAATAAGAAATAATAAACAATAAACAATAAACAATAAATAATAAATAATAAATAATAAATTGTAAACAATTAATAATTAATAATAACTAATAATTAATAATTGATCATTTAGAATTAAGAATAAATAAATAATAATTAATAGATTAAAATTTATAAATTATTAATAAATTATTAAGAAATTATTCATAAATAAATAATTAATAATAAATAAATAATTAATATTGAAGAAATTAACAATAAATAAATAAATAAATAATAAATGAATAATAAACTAATAATAAATTAATATTTAGTAAATTTAAAATAATTTAATAAATAATAAATAATAAATAATAAATAATAAATAATGACTAATAAGTAATAAATAAATAAATAAAAATATATATAAATAAATAAATAGATAAACAGATAAATAAATAAATAAATGAAAAATAAAAATTGATAATTCTTAATTAATAATTATTAATTAATAATGAATATTTAATATTTAATAATTAATATCTAATAAATACTTAATTAATAAATAATTAATTAATAAATAATTAATAAATAATAAATAATTAAGTTATAAATAATTAATATATAAAAAACATAAATAATTAATTAATAACTAGTAATCAAATAATGGATAAATAATAAATAAATAAAAATTAATAAATAAATAAATAATGAATAATAAAGTAATAATAAACAAATAGTTAATAAGTAATTAATAATTAATAAATAATTAATAAATAATTAATAATTAGTTAATAAATAATGAATAAAGATTAAATAAAGATTAAATAAATAAAAATAAAATAAAAAAAATGAATAACAAACTAACAATAAATAAATAAATAATAATTAATTACTAAATTAAAAATAAATTAATAAATAATGTGTGCATAATAACTAAATAATAAATAAATAAATAAATATCAAATATTAAATAAATAAATAAATAAATAAATAATTTTATCAATAAATAAATAAATTATAAATAAATAATAAGTAATAGATAAAGAAATAAATAAATATGAAATAAATAAATAAATCATAAATTCTTAAGAACCTCTAAAGACCCTAAAAACATTGAAATGACCATAAAATATGATTCGAGGCTCCTTTTTCAGCACCACAACCAGTCAAATCGAAGATCAGGAAAGGATATTTAATATGGTATGTGGTACAATCCAAACGAACACATGGTTCGAAAGTTATAACCGTTTGAATTTTAAGAAATCATGGTTGGCAACTAAAATCTATGTTTATGAGGCCTTATAGGCCTTTCTGGCAGAATAAAAAGGGTTACAACACTCAAATAGTTGGTACCAGACCTAAACGGCATAGATCTCATCGTAGGATTTGATATGATATGTGGTATAGCCCAAACAAACACTCAGATTAAAGTTATGTCCGTTTGAAGTTCTAGTTCGATTTTAAATTTTTGAAATTTGAAATTATTTTTTCCTCTGATTATCACATTATTTATATATCACTTGGTTTTATCTCATTTGATAAGCTTTGATTTGACTAGTGGTGGTTCTGAAATGGACTCCCAGATCAGATGTTTTGGTCATTTGTTGTCGAAGTCTATTCGTCAACTTATTGAATATTTTTTTAGTTTAAAAATATTAGTAACTTATAATTATAAATATTTATTAATTGAAATGTTATAAATAATTAAAATTATAAATAAAATACTATAATTGATTGTAAATAATTAATAATTTTTGAATTTTTTTCTGCAATTTTATAGGGTTTTTGAAAAAAACCATTAAAAATACTGTAAATTTTTTTATAAGAAATTTTAAAATATTTAAAAAAAATATTTTAAAAACATTTAGCGGCGGTTTTGAAAACCGTTGAGAAAAAAAAACCACAGTAAAAACATGGTTTTCTTGTAGTGAAACCATCCTTTGGAGTTGGTTCACACTAATATTTGTGAGTCCACGAGAAATTTTCCAATAAATGGGGATACATATTTTAATTTCTTTATTGATAAATTTACTCTCATCACATAGATTTTTTTTTATTAAATTAAATTCCTTGAAAAGGTGTAACAGTTTTATGTGAATTGAGGATAAAGATTTTGATTACTCTTTGAATAACATTAGTAATGATAATGGTGCTACATATACCAGTAGAAGATTTTAATCCAATATTGTAAAACATGGAATTCTTCATGAAATTAGTGTTCCAGACACACCACAAAAAAAGGTGTGTCTAAATAAACAAATATGATTCATGTGGATATGTATTGAGCTATGTTGTTAGATCATAAAACATCTCATTTTTCAAGATAAAATCTATTGGTTCATCAGTTCATATCCAAAATAATTATATTTATATGAAAAATTATGATATGTATTATTATTAATTTTACAACAAGAAATATATTGTTTTTATGTATGTTAGTGTCCTTATTTTCCCCTAAATTATCAAAGTTAAATGTGAAAATATGGGAACATTTTTAATAAGAGGTTTCTATGGTATCTTTCTTGGTTTTCCACCAAATCTAAGAGTATATTATTGTTACAATAAAAAGGAATGGGGTATTTTTGATGTTGTTGATGTTAAAGTTATGTAACACATAAATAAAGTTAACTCTCATGAAGAATTAAGCTCTAGATGTGATGATGACGATTTTTTTTTTGTAAAATAGGAAGGTGAAGCTTTAAAAGAATAATGATAAGAATGAGTAAGTTCTATGTGAAGAAATTGTTTCAAAAAAATTGGGTGAAGAAGAAAAATATTATTCAAATAATCCCAGGTTGAGTAACCAAGTTTAGGTTTAAAATATCAGTGTAAGACATGGAAAATAGATTCAAACAAGAATAAATTTGAGGAAAAAATCTCATATATTATTGAACTATCATGTTAAAAAAATGAACACGATGAAATTAAATATCAAGAGTGTAATAATGTAATGAATGAAGAGTTAGATCAAATTAAAAATATTGAGACATTGGATTTAGTACCCAAGCCTGATGCAAATAAAATTATTATAAAAAAGTGGGTGTTCTGAAATAAGTTGAATAAAAAAGGTGATTTTGTGAGAAATAGAGCTAGATTAGTGTGTAAAGTCTATTCATATGTAGAAAGAGTTTAATTTAATGAAACATTTTCACAATTTAAATGAATTTAAACCAACATAAGATTTCTTTTCATTTTAGAAGAAATGTATTAAAAGATCATTCAAATGGATTTCAAGTCATCCATCCCCAATTGTGAATTGGAAGAGGAAGTTTATATTGAACAGACATACAATTTATTTCTTATTGAATATCAGAATTGTGTGTTTACATTAAAGAAGGCTTTATATGGGATAAAACAAAATCCATGATCTTGGTATTCTAAACTTGAAACCTGCCTATAGAATTTGAATTTCAGAAAATGGAGTGTTGGCTACTATCTATATATTAAATATGATAATGATTAATTTCTCAATTTCATTATTTATATAGATGAAATAATTTTTTATGTAAATGATGAAGGAGTATGTGAATAATTTCTTTAATAAACGAATAATCTTTTAGAAATGTCTATGATTAGATATATGAGAATTTTTTTTGGATTACAAATTTATTAAAAGAAGGACAATATTTTTCTACCTCAATAAAAATATTCTAATGAAATTTTAAAGTAGTGGTGGATTTGAACCTTTTTCTACACTAATTCTGTGATTAAAAAAGTTTGAAAAAGATGAATAGGGAAAGTAATTTGATCTAAGTGAATTCAGAAGTTGATTGGTCATTTACATTACCCGACATCGTCAAGAATAGATATAGTATATGCTGTTATAATTTTTTCTAGGTATCAAAGTTCATTACAAGTGTCTCATTTTTTGGCTATCATCATAATTCTTAGATACATAAAAGGAGAAATCTATTTTGGATTGAAATATGATAGAAAAGGGGAATCTTGATATGCTTGGTTATTTATTTGTGGATTAGATATTATTTTTTGATTAATAGAGGTCTATATTTGGTAAAGTTTTCATTCTTGGAACATGATGTGTTTATTGGAATTCAAGAATGAAAAATTTACTAACCCTCAGCACCGTGGAGGCTAAATATGTGGATAAAACTCATGGATTAACAAAACCTATGTGGATGAATACTTAACTAGCATATTTGAATGTTGAAGTGAAGTTTTCATTACTTTTTTGATATGACAATAAAAATACAATTAAACTTTTAGAAAAAATTTAGCATTCAATCATAAATCACATTGATATAAAATATAACTTCATCAAAGAGCTAGTGGAGAAGAATGAGTTAATGTTAGAATTTGTTTCTATAAAGTAGTAAATTTTAGAATTGTTCATTAAGCCCCTATCTAAAAAAAAATCCAAGAATCTGAGAATAAAGTTATTCATTCAACCTCACTCTCTATAGGGATAAGGTATGGGGTAGATTTCTCCACTCTAATATTTTATTTGTATATTTTAGTCAATATGGAAGAATAATTGAAGACATAAATCCATCTATTATGTTTTTATTCATATTTTTTTTGTCAAAGGGGGAGTATACATTTTAAGGGGAGTATCCATTGTTATTTCTTACCTTCTAGGGGTAGCATATATTTAAGAGAGATATTAGTAGGGGTATGTCGTGATCTTAATATGTATATTATTTTTTAATAGTATATTGTAAGTGGTTGGAAGAATATTTTAGGTTTGAAATAATTTTTTATTTGATTTCAGAGTTTAGATTTAATATTTTTATGCTCATGTTTAAGAAATACATATATAGATTACTATTTTATGGAAAAAATGTAATTATTTATTCAAGTTATTCTTTCCTTCACCAATTTTTCTCACCAAGGATTATAATTATTTATTTGATGACCCCTTCCTATGTTTTCATAGTTTAATTGTAATTTATGTTCCTTGTAAGACAAAACAATTTTAAAATTAGAGATTATTGAGCACAAGATGTGATTTGATGGATTTTGTGTTTTGAGAGGATAACTGTTTGTAGGATTGAATATGATTATATAAGATGGTATTTTTTTCAATAAATAAATCATATTCAAAGTGATTAAATCATATGATGTTATGTGGTGTGTCCTTAGTTTTACAAAACATGAATGGAGTTCATGATGCAAGTTGTATTAGAGGAGAAGCGAACATGATTTCATGAAATAGACTATGCCATAGAGAAAGTACAATTATATAGTATCAATGGAGGAGGTTGAGAATTTTTGTTCACATCATATAGAAGATGTTTTCCATACTGAAATAAAGGGGCATGCTGCAGAACATGCTGCTGGGTTTGGTGCCCCGAAACGAACTAGTTTAGTGCTTGATTACATGTTTTTAATAAAGCAGTTTTCTTGTCACAACATGATTATCATTTTACAATATATTTTTATATTATTATGTCATTAGAAAATATTTCATGATGAAAAGTAATTGTAGTTCCCCTCTATGATGAGAACCTATAGGTTCTACAAAATTAATCTTAAACCTTGTTCTATAGGTAGATGATATTGTCTTATGGGACATAGAAAGTGCTGGATATCAGGGGTAGGAGGATCCTAAAACATTTAGACACATTCTCACAATGTTCTCTCTGGGTGATAACTATTATCATATTTTTTCAAAATATACCCTTCATATGAGGACCCTACATTATACATTACATATTCTAGTTAATTCAATTAGAGTTCATCTTCTTACATTCCCAATTATCTTTTCAGTTTAGAGTTCTAGAGGATTTCGACATAAATCATACATGAAAACCCATAAGAAAAAAAATCACATACTGCTAAAATTGTATCCATTTATTCTAAAATATATTTTCAATAAAATCATGAAATCTTTTCATGAAAATTCTTCCGAACATTCTTCTTGGATTCTACTTTTCTCTTACCCATCATTAAACCCTGTAATTTTTTTTGAAAAATTTGGATGAGGAAAAAAATATTAGTAAGGTACATAAAAAAGGAGAGAATCTATCAGTCCATGAATACTTATAGACATATGAAATCATTTTCACAAATACATACTTCTCACCCATTAAGTATCATATAGTTACTTTGTGAAAACATGAGATTTACATAAAACATAAAAAACATAAATAACACCATAAAGGTAACTTGGATAATTACTTACTTAATATTGTAACCCTTACATCTACCATATGATCTGTAACCGCCACATATACCATAAAAAGTAACCCTCACAAGTAACTTATAAGGTAACCTCCACAACTATATTCTCGTGTAACCATCACCATTACACTTAGAGTAACCATATAGTCGAACTACAACATAAGCATACCCAAATAATTTGAGGGAAGTATAGGTACCACCACTCATCATAATTTTTTTGGAATAACCATAAAATAATAATATAATAATAATAATTTCATAAATCCATTCCATTTGAATTTTGTAAAAATAGAAATTTACAAGGATTTTTAAAGAAAAGTCCCTTAAAAGTCTCATATATTTTAAGTAATAATTGATAAAAACAACGGAATATGCCTATATATTTTTAAATAAAAATAATGAAACATAATATAATCATAATAAATTTCACAAATAATATTATTACCACATAATAAATGAAGTATAAAGTTATCCCAATGAACGCAAATTGGGATAAGAGTTCCCTTACCTCGAGTTCGTATTACTTGAAATTATTTCAAAACTACTTTATAATGGTTTAAAGAGTGTTATTAATGTATTTATGAACCATATTAATATTTATATTTACATTTATGATATTCTTATAACATTTTTACACCCATGTATTAATATTTGTTTTTATTTTCATTGTTTCAAGTGCATTTATTTCATGTTTTCCATTGTTAGTTCATTATGGATTTTCTTGTCGAATGGAAGAGAAACTAAATAAGTGGAATAAAAATGTGTTAATATGTTTCTATAATTTTAAATGATACAATTTATCATTTTTCTAATATGACGATGAATCATTAGATAAAACATTAATGAAAATAATTTTTTTTTGTGAATTTAATGATCGTCATGAACTTGTATTATTTTATAGAATATCAAGTTTATATATTGGTTATAGAACTAAAAATAACTTATAATATGTATAATAAAATATTAATTAACCATAATAATATTTTTATATCAATCCTTGAAGGTGATTACAGAAAATTTAAGTGTATCATCCAAGATGAAGGTAGATTGACCCATCAAAGACGATGTTCTCATTTTTAGAATGAAAGGGAGGTTTAAAGATGTTTGTTGTTATATTTTTCAATAAAAATGATAAATGTAAATTATATATAATATAATTTAGTTTTCATGCCACTTGGATAGGATGATGTGAGGAATGTCAAAGAAAATAAAATTAATTGAAAAGAAAATAAAACAAAATGAAAGAGGATTTTACCTCTAGAGTTATGCTCCTTGAGAAATTCCTTAAGGCCCTTTGTTTTAGTATTTTGGTGGTAAAAACAGTCATGGATGTGGGGAATAGGATTTTTAAGGTAATTATGGAGAAATTAAACAAGGTGAATTACTTTTAGGTGTGAGGTGAAGAGGTGGTGATATGTGATATCTATAATGGAGGAGAGGAGTGTTTTCTCATTATTATATTCAAATGTTTATTATTTTGGATCATGATAATGAATAATAAGACTATTAGTACTAAATTTATTAAAATTAACAAGGATGATTCTAGATTATTGGCTTACATTAGATATAAATCAAGGAATAGTGTATTTAACATATATTGTATATATATTGTAAATTACTCTTTTTCACAATTCACAAAAATTTAAGTATTTTAGAAAATTCAAAAAAATTAACCCAAACCATTTTCTAACATGTATTATTGAAAAAGGAAATCCATTTTTGAAAAATAATTTTATAAATTTGAAAAATTTAATTTTTAATTAAAATCATCATTTATTCAAAAAATACAAGCTTAAGAATTATAAGTGATTTTATGAAACATTGAAAAATTAATTAAGGTATCATAAAAAAATATCATAATAATAATAAAATGAAATATTTATTTTTGAATATATTTTATGAAAATATATTTTCTTTTAAAACATTATAGTATTTTTAAAATTTTAATAAAATATTTATGACTTACCAAATTACAAACTCTTAATTTATCATTTACAAAATATGTATTTACCTATTCCATGATATAAATATATCATGATTAAAAATATAATAGATATAATTTTTTATACCCTCATCAGTGAGTTTACTATTATATTTTTATAGATTCGTTAATTTGAAATACCACTTAATTCATTATACATTTATAATGAATTTAACTATTAAATTCCAAAATGAAAACAAAATTTTATATAAGTAATTGGGTTGTTAAATTCTCTCAACATTCTATAAATTATTTCCTCACAATTTTTATTTACTTATTTGACATGTGAGGATACATTTCCCTCATAGTATTTTCATATTCCCATGTTTTTTCTTCAACCATGTTGTTTCTCTATAAATCCTTAACCTAGTGAATTACCTTATTTCGAAATACTTTCTCTCTACGATCAAGAATCTGAATAGATTTCTCAATATAAGAGAATTTATCTTCAAGATGAACTACTTCTGGGCTCATAACCTGAGATGAATCCGGCACATACTTTCTCAATATCGAAACCTGAAAAACATTGTGTACCTGAGATAAACTCAGAGGAAAAGATACTCAGTAGGTGATTGTTTTAACTTTCTCCAAGAGTTTATAAGGTCCAATGAACAATGGAATTAGCTTTCATTTCTTAACAAAATGCATAAAACTATTCCATGGTGATATTATTAGAAAAACATGATCACCTACATTGAAAGAAAATACTTTCCTCCTTCTATTTACCCATCTTTTCTACATGATCTGAGATATCCTCATGTGTTGTTAGATAATCTTCACTTTACCAACCACTTCCTCTACTAATTATAGTCCTATAAACATTTTTCTCCAAATTCATCCCAAAATGCAGGTGTTTGACGTGGCTTTCCATATAATACCTCAAAAGGTTCCATATGTATATTGGAATGAAAAATGATATTATAAAAAATAAACTAAAGAATGATTTTGATCCCAAATTCCCTGGTAAACCATTGAAAAAGCTCAAAGAATGTCATACAAGGTCTAAATTGTTCTCTCAGTATGTCTATAAGATTTGGTATGAAATGTTGTGATGAAATTTAATTGCATTCCCAATGACTTCTAAAGGCCTTTAGAAAAGTTATAAGTGAATCTTGGATCCCATTAAAATATAATGGAGAGAGGAACTCCATGTAACCTAACAATATCTTTGAGGTAAGTTCGATAAAGATGATCCAAATACATAGTATATTGAGTAGAAAGGAAATGTGAAGATTTATTCATCTAGTCAAGAATAACCCAAATTACATTGTTACCTAGAGAAGCCTTTGTTAGTCCCACTATAATGTCCATGGATATATTTTCCCATTTACAGTAAAGAATAGGTAAAGGATGAATAATCCCCCATAGTAGTTTCTATTATGCTTTGAAATGTTGACATGTAAAATATTTCATGGTAAAATATAAAATATCTATTTTCCTTCCATCCCACGAGTAATAATCTGGAAAGTCTTTGTACATCTTAGTACTAACATGATGAACTAAAATAGAGAATTATGATCTTCCCACAACAATTATTTCTCTATATAGGAGTCACAAGAAATACATAATCTCATAACAAATCTTAAAACACAATAACTATCAATGTTAAATTCGAGAAACTTACCCATTTTTACCAATTCAACTTCTTTTTATAACTCATGGTCTTACATATCTGCTTTCTTAATTACATATGATAAAGTTGACTTCAATTAAACCTGAAACAAAATAGAAGAATGTTATGTACCAACAACTTCCAATCCAAAATTCAAAAAATCATCAATCAAGGGGTCATGTTCCAAACATATCATGCTTAATGTAGAATTATGGTCTCAAATCCAGGAATCCACCACTTTGTTTTCTTTTCTAGGAAGATAATTGATTGTGCATTCATAATTATTTATCAGTTGAAGCCATCTTCTCTTTGTCATGTCCAAATACATCTAATTAAATATATAATTAAGAATTTATGGTTATTATATATTTCACATTTTTCTCCATAAAAATGATGCCTACAAATTTTGAAAGTGAAAATTATAGCTTTTAATTCCAAATCTAGTGAGGGATAATTTAATTCTTGAGATTTAAGTTTTCTTGAAGAATAAGAAATTACATGATCATTCAACATCAGGACTAAAACAATTCACTTAAAATAAGCATCACTATAGAATGAAAAAGTCTCCATTTTGGGATGGAAGGGAGAAAATGGGGCATTCACCAATCTATTATTCAGTTCCGGAAAACAAACATCACATTATTCTGTCCAAAACATTTAACCCCTTTTCGTATTAACTTAGTTAGCACTCTAGATAACCATGAAAAGTTTTCAACATACTATCTGTAATAGTCTACTAATAAAAAAATATATGAATCTATTAAACATTTTTATGTATTGACCATTCATCAACCACTTTTTTTGTGGGATCAACTATTATGCCATCCTTATTTACAATTTTCTTAATTAAATAAATTTTTGTCTCAACTAAAAATCACATTTGATAAATTTTATATATAATATGTTTTCTTTGAGAGTTTTTAAGACAATCCTTATGTTCTTTTAATGATCCTAAAATCTTTTTGAAAATACCAAAACATCATCAATAAAAGAAACAAAACATTTATCCAATTTTTCATGGAATATTCTATTTATAATCTTCATGAATATAGTAGGGGAATTTTTCAAACCAAAGGGAATAAAAAAAACTCATAATGGAAATATCTAGTATAAAAATCTATTTTCATGATGTCACCCTTATTGACCTTTAGTTGATGGTACCCAGATCTCAAGTCAGTATTGGAAAAATACTGATATCACTAGAGCTGATCAAATAAGACATTGATATGAGGCAATGGATACTTATTCTTAATAGTAATGTTATTCAAAGCTCTATAATAATTCAAATGTCTCATGGAACCATCTTTATTCTAAAGAAAAGATCATGATAACCCCATGGTGAAGTGATTGGATGAATAAATCCTTTATTAATAAAATCATGTAGATAATTTCTCAGTTCTAAAAGTTCCACTTGTGGCTATTGATAAGATGGTTTAAAAATTGGTTTAGCATCTGGAACTAAGTAAATTGTAAGTTCATCTTCACGATTAGGTATAATACTAGAAAAATCAATAGAATGAACATAAAGGTATTCATTTACAACTAGAACATCATTTATCTGACTATTTCCCTTATTTTTAATAATATGAACAATATAACTTTCATTTCCATATTTTAACAACTTCTAATATTCTTGATATGTTATCAATGGTATTGGTTCATTCCTATATAAAAATAGAAACTCTTTCTTAAAACAACTTCTTTATCTCTACAATCAATCATTGCATGATAAATATTAATCCAATACATACCCAAGAATAACTTAAAACTCTAATAAGGAAAAAGCAACAATGTTTTTAGGTATTTTCTTTCGACAAAAAACAATAGTAAGATTATTATAATTCCTTTTTGATGAAATATTTTCCCTTGGAGTTTTAACCATAAGTACTGGTCTAATTTCTTGACGTGAAACTTCAAATTTACAATAAAATTTATCAAAAATGAAGCAATGTGTAAACCCCATGTCAAACAAGACATTATAAAAATATAAGTAAACAACAAATTTACCTGATATCACTTCTTTAGATGGCCTTACATATACTGATTTAGTCGTTAAGGATCTCACAACACCTTTATTATTATTATCTAGATGATTTCAATAATTTTGATATTTCATTGGGAAGATATTTTCATAATTACCCATCGCACCACATCTAAATCAATTCACATTTTTATTATAATAATTAATCATACCATCACTAAGATCAATTTCATTGTAATATAATGACATATTTCCAAACATACCACATAAAAAATAGTTATCATATTTTTTGAGGAATTTTCCACTTTGCTTTTTAAAGAACTTCCCACAAACTAGAAACTAAATTTTTTTACCTTCAGATTTTTTGATTGACTGTTTCCCATCACTTTCTATCCAGACCTCTTCTTCTACTTATTGTCAAAGTACATGTCATCATCAAAAACTCCATTTCTACCCTCTTTACACATTGAAAAAGTTTATCACAATTTGTTTTATTCTTGTTAGGACAAATACCTTTAATATCTTGGATTCAATTCCAGGTAAAAATGAATGATTTTAATATAAAGATCTTGAATAATATTTATATCATACCTTTACAATTAAGTGAATTTTTATTCATACATGAACATAGATTCATCCTACAATTGTTTTAATTAAAAGAAGTTTTATTCATCATATTTCAAATAACCATAGGTAAATATTTTCCAAGGAAAATATTTTGAAATTCATCTAATTCTAAGGAATAAATCTCCTCAATATTCCTTATATTGTTGACCATTGAACACCACTAATCGGCTTCACCTTCAAAATGATAAAAAATAAGACAAAATTTTTATTATACAAATACCCCATTACATTGAATATCATTTCATGGGATTTAATACGCCCTTAAATTGCCACTAGGTTAGAAGATCCACTAAAAGTAGGAGGGTGTTGCATCATAAAATGTTCTATTATCATCATGTTCATTTGTGGTATATCTAGTTATTCTCTTGCATGGATTCAACTACCTTTTATAGCCTCAATCAATTGATCCAAAACTATCAAAAAAAATTCAGTTTCAATTCCCACCATTCTAGGTTGTGGATTCAGAAAGATATCATCCCCTTTGGGCATTCCTACTTCAGATTTCAGGTTTCATCTATATGATACCATTCTAGACATACATATCTTAGATAGAGAAAAAAGGTAATATTCAAATGATATATTATTTAAAATTAACCATAAGGTCAAATTCATTTATGGTATTATATTAACACCATCCTAACCCATAAAGTTATCTAAATCATACTTTGATTACAATTATATGGGACTATCCTTAAGCATTAAAAAATCTAGTAAATTCATCAGGAATACATTTTCTTACATTACCAATGATATTTTTAGATTATATTTTTATAGGATTAATACATAAATCATACATGAAAATTCATAAATATTAAAAGTGAATACTATTAAAATAGTATCCATTTCTTCCACAATAAGCATGTTTTTAATAAAAACATGAAAAAATTTCATGAAAAGTCTTCACATAACTAATCTTGTCTTATTCATTTCTACTACCCATCCTTAAACCCTATGAAAACATTTTAAATATTGGGATGGGAAAACAAATATTAGTAAGGGACATAAAAAATGAGTCTAAACATTAGTCCATTAATACTTGTAAACATATGAAATCAATTTTACAAAGACATACTTCTCACTTAATAAGTATAATATAGTCACTTTTTGAAAACATGATATTTCCATAAAACATAGAAAACATAAATAATATCATAAAATTAACTTGGGGAATTACTTACTTAAAATTACTACCCTCTTTGATACTATATGATTTTTAACCTTCATGGACACCTTAAAATGAAACCCTCATGTCTACCATAAAATGAAACCCTCATGGATACCTTATTGTGTAACCATCTTAGTTACACTTGTGGTAACCATCCGATCGAACTCCAACATAAACATACACAATGAATTGGAGGGAGATATAAGCCCCAAAAATCATCACAAATAATTCTCATGAACCATAAAATAATAATAAACTAATAACACTTGCATAAAAACATTCCTTTTGAATTTTGTAAAAATAGAAATTTAAAAGAGGATTTTTAAAGAAAAAGTACCTTAAAATATAATATATTTAAAGTGAGAATTGATAATAAAATGGAATATGTGTACAGACTATATATACAAATAATTAAACATTTTACAATAAAAACTCATTTTAAAATTAATCTTAGTACCACATAATCAATGAAGTGGAAGGTTATCCCAAAGAATGGAAACTGAGTTAAGAATTCCTTTACCTCAAGGTTGTCTTACTTCAAATGCATTCAAAATTAATATATAATGGTTTAAAAAGAGTTATTAATCTATTATAGAACCATATTAATATTTTTAATTACATATTTGATATTATTATAACATACTTTCACCCATTTATTAATAATATTTTCTTATTTTCATTGATTCAATTACATTTATTTCATGGTTTCTAAGGTTGGTTCATTATGGATTTTATTATCGAATGGTAGAAAAACTCCAGAAGTATAACCAAAAGGTTTTAATATGTTTAATTTTTTGAAATTATACCATATATCATTTTTTTATTATATTAGGGTAAATAATTATATAAATTATTATTGAAAATGATATAATTTATTTTGGTAGTTTTTAAGATGATCATGAACATATATCATTTTATTCAGTATCACATTTATATATTGGTTAAAAAACTTAAATAACTTATTATATGTATAATAAAATATTATTTAACCCTAATAAGGTATTTATTACTAGACTTTAATGTGAAAATGAAAAATTAAAGTGTACTATCCATAATGGTGGTAAGTCGACACATCACAGACGATGTTCTCATTTTAAGAATAAAAGAGAGAGGAGAAGAATTTTGATGATGATTTTTCCATAAAAAATATAAAATTATAGTATATATAAGATAAGTCAGTTTTTATTCCCCTTGGATAAGGGCAGGTTAAGAGATTATAAGAAAATAATTGGAATTGAAATGAAAATAAAAAAAATGAAAGAGGATTTTACCTCTTAAATTCTTCTTTGTGAGAACCTCCTTAAAGACCTTGGTTTTGGAATTTTGGTGATACAAGAAGGTATTATACATGGGTACAATTATTTTTAATATAATTGGGTAGGAATTAAAAAATATACAAGGATTTGAGATGTGAGGAGAAGAGGTGGTGAGGGGTGGTATTTATAGTGGAGGAGAGGGGTGTTTTCCCATTATTATATTCATTAGTATATTATTTTTGGTCAAGACTATGAAATTTTTGAGCATTATCAATAAATATATTAAAATATATAATATGTTTTAGATATTATGGTGCTTCTATCAGTGATGACTCAAAGAATAGTTTATTTAACTTATAGAGTATATATACTATAAATTACCATTTTTTACTATTCATATAAAATTAAAATATTTTATAAAAATACAAAAATATTAACCCTAAAATTTTTCAACATGTAGAATTATTAAATCCATTCCACTTTTTTGAAATTAATTATCTAAATTTGGTAAATTTATTTTTTATATAAACTAATCATTTATTCAGAAAAACCGGTTTACAAATTATAACAGATTTTATGACACTATGAAAAATTAATTAAGGTCTCATAATATTATATTATAATTATAAGAAAAAAATATTTATTTAAGAATATATTTTCTAAAAATATATTTTCTTTTAAATAATTATATTAATTATAAAAGTTTAATTAAATATTTATGTGTTACAAATATACCAACATTTAATTTATCATCCCCAAAACATTTATTTAATTATTCCATGATATAAATATATCATGAATACACATATAAGATACATAAATTTTATTTATACTCTCATAGGTGAGGTTACAATTATATAAATATATATTGGTTAATTATATATACCACTCATTTCATTATACATTTATAATTAATTTAATTATATTATTCCAAAATTTTAAAAAATATTATATAAGTTTTTGGGTCAATAAAAATTAATAGGAAATACAAATTTCCATGTTTAATAAGATTTTCCAATCTATATACCTGTGTATTAATCATTAGATTTTAATATTATCATTAATAGATATCATGAATCATTTACTCTGATGTATTGATGAAAATCATGATGACATATGTTCACAGTGAAGTAAGATATGTTGGGTTCATCATAAGGGATATAGAATTAATGGAAATTAGGAGAAATGATATATCACTTTTGTGTCCTGAAAAAAGATAATATCTCAATCCCATTAATGAGAATGAAATGTGTTAAATAAATCTGTGTCCATGGTGTCTGATGGTTGTGTTCATTCATAGAAATGAAAAGAATGATAAATTTATCATATTGTTTAATTGAACTAAAAATTGAACTTATTTATTTGACTTATTGTGATAAAAGTATTATATTACATGGTAAACATTTGTAGGTTGGTAGATGTTGTTGTGACATTAATTTTTTCTATATAGATGCCTTGGTGTGTTTTTAATGAAAACCTTGGAATTTAGGCCTTTATTCCAAATACTACTAAGAAAGAGTCTTAGAGGGCTACACATTTAGTGTATCATTAATATCATTTAAATAATATTATTTAATTTAATAAGTTATAACAAATAAAATTTATTTGATTCTGGTTAACACTATAATTTAATCACAGGTAATTCAAAATAATAATTGAGTTAAATAATAAAAATGATTTTTTGGATGTTTTGTGAATATAATATTTATTATATTTATTAATGAATAGTTCAAATATATTTATTTATTAAATAAATAGTCATTATTCAAGAATTAATAAATGTGGATGAGGGAAAGAGGATTTTTATTAATGATCTGACTAGAAATGATATAAATGATATTTATTCATATTCCTTATGAGTTTCACATGTCGATAATTTAATAATAATTTATATTTAATTATTTTTTGATATGGTTTCAAATAAGAAATGTGAAATTAGGAAAGGGTTTTTGTGTGATTTTACATCAAAAAATCTACCAAAATAAATATTTAACTATATCAATTTCCTAAATAGATTTGGTTTTAACAACAGATATAGTGGGACTCTCTCAATCCCTAGAAAGATATTACTAGATATATAGTGAACTCATGCCCCCTCTTTGAGTCCACTGAGAGATCATCATGTTTTATTCCTCTATCAAGAATACTTCTACAACATTCAACAAAAAAAAATCTATCAAGATCATCCATGAGAGCATCGGGAAATTCTACAATGTCATTTAGATATTGTGGGGCATGTGTATCACTTCTAGAGTGGTTCTGTACGTGGATCCTATAGTGAAATGATACTATGTTGAGATCTATTCCACTGGTCATCAATGGAGAGATAATTATGAGTTAAGGTAAATATATATTTTCATATAAATTAATTATAAATTTTATGTGAAGATCCTTCTCTTGTGGTTCTAATATTGCAATCTAGCTAATAAATCTACTATTTTCATTCTACTTGACCATTTTTATCAGGTTACATGTGAATAGAACTAAATGATGAGTTGTAAATCCCCCCAAAGGATACATCCATTGTGACAAAATCCTACAAGTGGTATCATAGTGATCACATATTTAATTAATAATTATTTATTATTCATTGTCCGGTTTCATGTTTTTGTGTTTATTTCATGAAATGATTCATTTTCAAAACCAATAACATTATATATTCTCTTTCTTTATTCTTGATAACATAACATGTAACGACCCAAACATTCCTTAATGAAAATTATTGTTAATCTAATTAAATTTATTATTATGGTTATATAAAATGTGATCTTCATTGGTCTTATGTTTTGGGATTTTAAAATATCATTATGAATTGTGACCGTTTCTAATATAGTCGTTGAACAATGATCCCATGATTAATATAAATATAGGGCTTTAGCAAATCCAATTTACTTAGAAAAAGGAAGTGATGGCCTCATCCAGTAGACTTTCCCCATACGAATACCATTTTTTCAGAGCTCAGAAAGAAGGTGGATTCATTGGGTTTCACTCTTGACCCAGCACAAGATGAGCTTGAACACATTAAGATTGAGCAGAACTAACTTTGGGAGAAGTGTAAGTTAATAGAGATTACCACCCGAGTGATGTTATCCGAGCCACCCCAAGAGTCTGTCACCATCGCCCACCTTTCCCTTCAGTATTATGTGGGTGTTATAAGGGGTTATGCAACAAGACCCTTGCACTATGACTATGGACATTATTTTGGTATAAATAATGTGCATTCATTTTATTATTGTTACTTTGTAAATTATTTTTAAAGCAAAAATAATATTTTTAGTTAATATTCGACTAAGAAAAATATTTTGATGAATTAATGGATTTTTTAATTAAATAATTTTTTAATAAAATATTATTATTATTATTAAATTAATTCTTATTAAATATAAATTAGCCTATAATTTTATGAATGCAATTGTAATTTTTACTAAGGTCTAAAAGCTGTTTTTGTCAAAACATGTGAATATTCAATAAATGCCAGTTTTTATTTTTAAAGTAAAAATTCAAATATTTAAAAAATTATTCAGGTAAAATGAATATTATTTTTGGATTCAGGACATAGAAATTATTGAACAGTAAATTTTTCATAATTTTATAGGACCGTTGAATTTTTGGATAAAAATTAAATACCGTTTAATTGTATAATGTATTTTTTGACATCATAATGACCCAATAGTGATGTAATAAAATATTATAAACATTATTTTCGGACAATATATGTTTTACCATTAAAATAATGAGATTTTGGGTTTGTTTAATTTATTCTAAGAAGCTTTAGTGGACCCTTCAAAGATTATAGAACATTTTTTCTTTTTAAATTGTTTTCCTTGAGAGTGTCACTCACCTCCACATATGAAACCCTATTATTTTAAGAAGTTAGGCCATTGGACTTTTGAAATACTTTTTTCCACTACCCTTTAGTAAAAACCATGATCATAAACCAAGGTCTGGTTTGTGGTTTTGATTAGTTTAATGTGAGGTGTCCCAAACCTAAATAAAAAATAATTCCCCCTCCTTTCCTATATAAACCCACCCATGCTCCCACTTCCTATTAATTAAAAGCCTTTGTAGTTTGACCAACCCATGACCTACTCTCTCTATAATCCTCCCAATGTTCCCCAAGCTCCCAAGAATCCTCTCTCATGCCTTTACCAAGCCTTTGGGGTCACACTTCCAAGTAAGGGATTCTTATCTTTCACTTTTTATCCATGTTTCTTAATATTGTTATGCCATTTTATTTTCAATTAAAAATAATGGGGTATGATTTAGAACCTTACCCATAATTATATATTTATGTTTGGATATTTGGATTCCCTGTTCCTTCTTATTAATTCCTCCTATGTACACCTGGTACCATGCCAAAATTCTATGAGGGATTCTCTCTCCTCTTTTACATCTACGTAATCTATTTTTATTATGCATCTAAATTCCATTAAGTTTATCTGGACATGTATCTATATGACACCATTACTATCCATTTCATGTAAATTTGATGAGACACCCATTTCTCTTTCATCAACCATTCTCAGGAATCTTTATGTCACACCATTATGCTGCAGAAATTGCACCGCATATTTTCAAGCCAAAGTCATTGTGTAGTGAATACCATGCCCATTTCTCTATCAAGGGTATAAAACATTATGCACATTTACTTATTTATTATAGTGTTTCGTTTAAGAATTAAATATTCCTTTATCATGGAATAAATGATTATTTTTAATGAATCCTTGTTTTATGATCCACGTGACACACTTATGCATGAAATGAAATGTTTAAAGAGGGTGTGCCCTGAGAGCGCTCCAATGCATTGGGTAAATTATAGTATCATGATATTCCATTTGCAATGAGTTTTGAATCATGCTAATTCAAGTGCAATAAGGGTTTAATCATGCTTCATGTGGAATGAGGATTTATTCATACTCTATGTGTAATGAGTCTTGGATCATGATAAATTCCATGTTAAGAGTTGTTGCCACATTTCCATGTTATGATTGTCATCCTTTATCATGTCTTTATGTTCATGTTTCTCTTGTTATACATTGATATTCCCATTTTCTAACATTTATTGTATTCCTCATGATATTCCATGTTTATTCCCTTACTGGGCTTCACAACTCACCCTTTTCTTATGCATATCCTCATGTTATCCCATAGAATGCTAAGTACGAGAGAATGTAGTGGTCATGTACAAGTAGTTTTCATTAAATACATAGTATTTCATGTTTTAATTTGTTATTTAATGATCCAAGTCCCCCAAATACACTAGACTTCTTGATCTTCCATATTATATCAAGTGAAGAGTGTATGTAATAAATCAGGTTTAAGTGTGTATAAAGAGCAGGGTTGTCATAGTTGGTATCAGACGATATGTTTAGTTATTTTTGGGATTAGGATTAGAAAACCCTAATGAATAATTAGTGACAAGAATAAGTATAATAAAAATATCCCTATGTTTTCATGAGTATTGAGTACGTGGTTTATCAAGAAAGTACATACTATCTGGATATGAATTGGTAGAGGCGGCTCTGGCACAAATGTATCTTGGGGGTAAAACCCAAAAACACCACTTTGAGCTAGACTCGAATAAGAACTGGTGCACGACAACGGGCCTTGATTCTCTCTTGGTTACGAAACTCCCGGTGGATATGCTTCGGTAAATTCACAAGCTTAGTATGAACCCTTATTAAATGAATTAAAAAAAAATCCCCTAAGAATATATGTTAGAAAGTAGTTTATGAATAGTATATATTGAAGCCTATGGATTCATATGTTAAGGAAATAAAAGTAATTTATAAGTCATAAATTTTATCCTTGGATTACCCATTATGTGTTACCCCTAACATTCCTTTTATTCCGAACAAAGGCTGGGAATAGGAGGAGACGGGCTAACAACCGATTTGAGGATCCATATGATGACTGCACTAATGAGATGTCCAATCCAATGGGAGTGGGAATCACAAATCTGTCATGATTCTATCTTATTTAAATCAACATTTGAATAAAAACATGGGTCAAGGGTAATTTTTAACCCCCTAAGAAAGAGCAGGTCACTATCGAGAGCTTTATGAGACAAAGGCATCCTAATTTTAATAGATCATCTGATTCCTCAATTGCCAAACAATAGATCAACTCCATTGAAAAGATCTTCTCCATCATTCAATGTTTTGAACAAGGTAAGGTTCTCCTATCTGCCTATCATATAGAGGGTGAAGCTGATCAATGGTGGACGTTGATAAAAAATATGAATCCTACGGAGGAGATCGAGGCGTTAGAATGGAAGTATTTCTAGAAGATGTTTTTCAATAAATATTTTCCATAAACCCTCTGACTTAATATGAAAAGGGACTTCCTTGCCCTCAAGAAAAAAGATGATGAATCTATTAGAGCATACGCGGTAAACTTCACAAGGCATGCACACCAAACTTATGGCTTTGTTGTTACCCCTGAATGCAAGGTTGACTGCTTCATTGGTGGGTTGAAACCTAGACTATAGAAAGCTCTGGAAATTGGTGATTTCGATAGATATGAGTAAATTGTCCGATGTGACTTCAAGGTCAAAATGGAGATCAGAGAATCTTAGGGGTATCATGAGGATAAAAATCATTAGGTGGACTTAAATGTCGGATGGACGATGGATAAATCCTATGGTTCTATGAAGATCCAGCACCCCACTTTCCAAACGTGTGGAAAGAATCACACTAGAAATTTCCTGAAGGGGACATGGAAATGCTTTAGGGGTGGAAGAGAAGGGCAGCTAGCTGTTAACTATTGACAAGAAAAACCCATGGCTGAAACCGAGTAAAGGAACTCACCATTAAAACCTAAATGCATTGTTTATTTCTTCAACTGCAAAAGACAAGGGAATCTTGCAGATCATTGCCCTAAGAAAAGGATTTTCAGAGGAAACCGACAACCTCCAAGGCAGAAAGGGAGAGATTTTTCCATTACTACAGTTGATGTGAACCCCGAAAACGAAGTGGGGACAAGTATGCTAGTTATTCATTCTATAATAGAGAACATAATTTTTGATTCAGGTTCTACACATTCTTTTATATCCCAAAAGTTGAGTAGAACAATCCCAACACCACCACAAATCCTGTAAGTAAAGACATCAGTGAGTATGGAAAATGGGGCAATCATTGCATCCCATGAATATAACTCCTACCCTATCATAATATATAGATTTAAATTCCTAGAAAACATTGTCATACTCTCTTTGGTGGAATTTGATGCAATTCTTGGAATGGACTTTCTTTCCTATATAGAGCCAACATAAATCTCCATGAGAGGGAAATAACTCCCCATGTGGAGAATCGACCCTCGATTCTATACAAGTGCAAGGAAGAATATGAATATTCTTTACCTAAATCTTATTAAGAATGGATTTTACTAACCCATGAGCTTGCGTATCTGGCTCAGATGATTGAGTCTAAGGAGGCACCATCTTTGAGGACATGCCTATTGTGATGGAATTTTCTGAAGTGTTTTCCGAGGAATTTCCCAGTCTTCCTCTTAGAAGAGATGTTGAATTCTCAATTGATATCATACCTAGGGAATTGTCAATAACCAATACTCTATATAGAATAGCTATTGTGGAGCTTGAGGAGCTAAAAAAAACTACAAGAGAATCTGGGAAAAGGGTTTATATGCCCAAGTGCTTCACCTTGGGGTGCACTAGTCCTCTTCATCAAGAATAAATATTGGTCAATGCGCCTTTTTCATCAATTATCATGATCTTAACATAATCACGATAAAGAAAAAGTATCCTCTCCCCTGAAGCAATAAGTTGGTCGATCAGCTATGTGGAGCATAATAATTCTCCAATGTGGATTTGCGGTCAGGATATTATCATATAAGGGTGAAGAAGGAAGATATCCCCAATACTGATTTTCGTACAAGATATGAACACTAAGAATTCATAGTAATGCCTTTCGGACTCACTAATGCTCCAAAAATATTCATGGAACTGATGAATTGAGTCTTTAAGGATTACCTACAAATTTTTGGTAGTATTTATAGATGATATTCTGATACAATCCAAAAACAAGGAGGATCACGAGGAGTATCTAAGAACTGTACTAGAGACCTTTTGAAAGGAGAATCTATATGAAAAGTAAAACAAGAGTGAGTTATAGTTAAAGGAGGAATCATTATTGGGCCATATCATCACAAGCAGTGAGATATCTGTGGATCCCTCCAAAATAGATGAATTTGAGGGATGGCTGAGGCCAACATCGGTAACAGATATCTGTAGCTTCTTGGGGTTAGCTAGATATTATCGATGATTTGTGATAAATTTATCACGATTGTCCAACCCTCTTACCAATATAACTCAGAATGGAGTAAAGGTTTCTTGGAGTAATGAATCTAAAGAATGATTTAAGGAGTTAAAAAAGTGGCTTATAACTCTGTCCATGCTCACATTACCCTCAAGTGGAGAACTTTTTGTGGTATTCAGTGATGCTTTGAAGAAGATCCTAGGTTGTGTGTGGATACAAAATAACAAATTCATTGCCTAGTCTTCATGGAAATTGAATGTTCATGAGATGAATTATCCGACACATGATTTGGAGTTGGGTGCGGTGATCTTCGCTTTAAAAATTTTTCAGCATTATCTCTTTGGGGAGAAGAGTGAAATATATACGAATCAAAAAATCCTCAAGTATATATTCACACAGAAAGAGTTGAACATGGGCCAATGAAGATGGTTAGATCTGATAAAAGACTATGACTACTCAATCCATTATCACCCTATGAAACCAAACAAGGTGGCAGATTCTCTAAGTAGAAAAGACCAAAAAATTCTATCATTGATGATAATTGAGGAGGATCCAATCTTCTTAGACTTGATGAAGATGGAAATGGGAATCATAAAGAAGGGAACATCATCAAACCTTTCACAAATTATTTCTCAACTGTCTCTTTTAGAAAGGTTAAAAGATGCTCAAAAAAATGATGTGGGAATTTAGAAGAAAGTGGAAGCTATCAGAAAAGGGAAATCCTCAGAGATCAATGTTAATGAAGAAGGAATTGTGAGATTTTGGAAAAGGCTGTGTGTTCCATCAAGTTCAGTGATGAAGAAGGAACTTTTGGATGATGCACATAGTTCAAATTTCTCTATTCACCCAGGAAACACAATGTTGTATCAATATCTCTAAGATAATTATTGGTAGGATAATATGAAGAAGGAGATCGCTGATTATACATCAAAGTGCTAGGTGTTTTAGAAAGTGAATGTATATAGGAAGAAGTATAAGGTGATGATACAACCATTTCCCATACCAACAAAGAAATGGGAGAACATCACCGTGGTCTTTGTCATCGGACTTCTGAAGACATCCAAATACAATAATGCAATCTAGGTTGTTTTATATTGTCTTATAAATTCTTCACACTTCATTGAAATTTAGGAGGATTTATCATTGGATCAACTGGAATGGATATATATATGAGAAGTGGTAAGGCTGCATAGAGTACCACTATCTATTGTATCCGATCGAGATCCAAGATTCACCTCTATGTTTTGGAAGAGTCTTCAACATGCTCTGGATACTGAACTGAACATCAGTATGACCTATCATCCTCAACCTGATGGACAATGTAATTGAACAATTCAGACACTAGAGGATATGTTAAGATCATATTCTATGGACTTTGAAGGAGGGTGGGACCAACATCTTCCATAGGTTGAATTATTCTACAATAATTGTTTCCACTCGAGCATCCGAATAGCACCTTACAAATCCCTATATTGGTAGAGGTGTATAACACCGACATGTTGGGATGATATTGGTGAGAGTAAGCTGATTGGACCAAAAATGGTCAAGGAAATGGTGGAGAAGGTGAAAACCATTCAGTAGCATATCAGGGTAGCCCAGAGTCGACAGAAGAGTTATGAATATAATCATCAACAAGACCTTTAGTTTAATATTGGATACATGGAATTTCTATGCTTATATCTATGGAATAAGGTCATATGGTTTGGAATGAAAGGGAAGTTAAGTCCTGGGCACATTGTCCTTTTCGAGATTCTTGATCTTGTCGGGGTTATGGCCTATCGACTAGAACTTCCACCTACCGTGGCCAAAGTACATGATGTCTTTCATTTATCCCTCTTAAGGAAGTACAGAACAGACCCTTCACATGTACAATATTTGTTGGTAGTACAGTTAGAGGATGACATTTCTTATGAGGAGAAACCAGTGAAGATCTTATATCTTAGAGAAAACATTCTAGGAAATAAGACAATTCCCCTCTCCAAGGTGTTGTGGTGAAACCAAAAGATTGAGGAGGCTACATGGTAATCAAACGATGTGATGAATCAATGTTACCCACATCTATTTTAGTTTGGGAAAACGAAATTTCGAGGGAGAAATTTCTTAAGGGGGAAGATTGTACCGACCCAAAATTTCATTAATGAAAATTCTTCTTGATCTAATTAAATGTCTTATTATGGTTATATAAAATGGAAACTTCATTGTTTTTATGTTTCTAGATTTTAAAATACCATTATTAATTATAACTGTTGGAAATATAGTCGTTGAATAGTGATCACATGATTATTATAAATATAGGGATTTACCAAAACCAATTTACTCAGAAAAAGGAAGAGATGGCCTCATCTAGTAGACTTTCCCCACACGAAGCCCATTTATCGAAGCTCATAAAGGAGGTGGGGTCATTGAGCTTCACTGTTGACCAAGACCAAGCTGAGCTTGAACACTTTAATCTTGAGCAGAACTGACTATAGGAGAAGTTGAAGTAAATATAGATTACCATCCAAGCGATTTTATCTGAACCACCCTAAGAGTCTCTCACCATCGCGCACCATTCCATTAGATCTTATGTGAGTTTTATAAGAGGTTTTGTAACAGGACCCTAGTATTATGACTACGTACATTATTTTTTTATAAAGAATGTTCATTCATTTTATTATCGTTACTTTGTAAAAAGTTTTTAAATCACAAATAGTATTTTTAGTTAATATTCGACTAAACAATACATTTGGATAAATTAATGGATTTTTGAATTAAATAATATTTTAATAAAATATTATTATTATTATTATTAAAGTAATTTATATTGAATATAAATTGTCATATAATTTTATGAATGTAATTGTAATTTAATTAAGGTTTGAAAGTTATTTTTATCAAAACCCATGATGATTCGATAAATGTCAGTTTTTATTTTAAAAGTAAAAATTCAAATGTTTAGAAAATTATTTAAGTAAAATTTATATTATTTTTGGAATCAAGATTTTGAAATTATCCAACGGTGAATTTTTCATAATATTATGAGACATTCGAATTGTTGGGTAAAAATTAAATACCTTTTAAATATATAATGTGTTTTATGACCTCATAATGACCCAATAGTGATGTAATAAAATACTATAAATATTATATTTGGAAAATATATGCTTTACCATTAAAATAATGTGATTTTGGGTTTGTTTGATTTATTTTACAAATCTTTAGTGTGCCCTTAAAGCCTTATAAAACATTTTGGGGTTTTAAATTGTTTTTGTTGAGAGTGTGACTCACATCCACATAAGCAACCCTATTATTATAAAAAGTTTGGCCATTATATTTATAAAATATTTTTTTTCCACTCCACTGGAAAAAACCATGGGCATAAACCATGGGCTGGTTTGTGGTTTTTATTAGATTAATGAGAGGTTTCCCAAACCTAAATAATGAATAATCTTCTCTCTTTTACTATATAAACCCACCCATTCCCCCACTTCATCTTCACTAAAATACTTTTTAGTTTGACCAAAACCTTCCCCCATCTCATTAGAATCCTCCCAAGGTGCCCCAAGCTCCCAAGAAGACTCTATAAATCCTCTCCCAATCATTTGGGATCACACTTCCAAGTAAAGGATTCCTACCTTAATCTTTTTATCCTTGTTTCTTAATATTGTTATGCCATTTTATTTTCAATTAACAATATGGGGGGTTTGATTTTTCACCTTCCCCATACTTACCTATTTATGTTTGGATAATGTAAGATGACATTATCTCTCATTAATGCCTCTTATGTACAACCATTACCATGCCAAAATTCTGTGAATGATTTCTCTCTCCTCTTTTACATCCTAGTAATCCTTTTGTATTATGCATCTAAATTCCAATAAGTTTGTGAGGACAGGTATCTATATGACCGCTTACTTTCCATTTCATGTGAATATGATCAGAAATAAATTTCTCTCTCATCAACCATTTTCATGAATCCTCATGTCTCGCCGTTATGCTGTCGAAATTACACAGCATATTTTTAAGCCAAATTCATTGTGTAGTGAATACCATTCCCATTTCTCTATCAAGGTTATTCACCTTTATGCACATTAAATTATTGATTATAGAGTTTCATGTATGAATTACACATTCCTTTATCATGGAATAAATGATTATTTTTAATGAATCCATGTTTTGTGAACAATGTGGCACACTTATGCATGAAATGAAATGTTTAAAGATGGTGCACCCTAATAGAACTCCAATGAATTGGGTAAAGTATAATATCATGATACACCATGTGAAATGAGTGTTTACTCATTCTAATTCAAGTGCAATGAGGGTTTACGTGTGCTTCATGTGCAATGATCATTTACTCATTCTCTATGTGCAATGATCCTTGGCTCATGCTAAATTATATTTTAAGTGTTGTTTCCACATTTCCACGTTATGATTATCATGCTTTATCATGACTTTATGTACAGGTTTCTATTTTTCTCTATTGATATGCCTATTATCTAACATGTATTGTATTTCTCATGTTATTCCATGATTATTACTTTACTGGGCTTTATAGCTCACCCTTTTCTTACACATTTCCTCAGGTTATCCCATGCAATGCGAGGTACGAGGGAATGTAGTGGTCATGTTAAGGATGTTTTCAATAAAGAAGTTGTTTTTCATATTTTAAGTTGTTATGTAATGATCCCACTTCCCAAAGACACTAGACCTATCAATCTTCCATGTTTTATCAAGTGAAGAGTGTATGTAATAAATTACATTTATGTGAGTAATAAAGGGAAGGTTTTTCATATAATAAGTAACCCATTAATGATTAATTATGAATAATCATAAAAATCACACCATAAAGACATGACAATGGTTTTTATTGGAAAACACTTATGTACATGATGTGTAATTATAGTATAAATTACAAGTACTTTTTTTTCATGTCCTTGTCATATGAAAAATTTAGATAGAGTTGATCCAATCATATTTACGATTTAATTAAAGAAGATTTGCATGTGGATCTAGTCAGATTGGTACACAGCTTGTACAAATACACACCATGTATATACCATACACATCGTGTAATCCTTGTCTTCTCATGACCAAAAACAAGATGTGACACAGTTATCCATATATCAGATACAAGACATGTGGTTAGACATGTTGTGAAACTCGAATGTTACACTCCATATATTCGTAGTACCCACAATGTAACTCAAACATATCCATGATAGGATACAATACCTGGAGCAAGTCATGTGCTATGGAAATGGGTAGAAGAAAATTATAAGATGTCTACTTTCTTACCTGTTTTTTATTCTACCATAAGTAGTTATTTTCTTCAAATTTTCATTGAAATAACAATTAAATGTACAATTAAACTTATGGATTATTTGTTCTACCTGTTTTTCATTCAAAAATACATACCATTTCATTTTATTGACAACTATATATTAAATTAATTTTTTTTTAAATTTTTTGAAGAACACAAGAGGTCTCTTTTAAATACCCTTGTGTACTATAATAATCTTAATTTTTTTTTGTTTAAAATTATAGATTATGGTGAGTTAAGAATGGTTGGATTAAATTAAGATAAATTTAATTAATTCGATTAATTTATGGTACATTATCTTTATTAAATTATAAATTAAAGTAATTAATAACAAGATTACAAATTTATTCTTATTTCATGATGTGTGGTTGATCATGAGACTAGACCAAACCTTGTGTATGATTTATTTATTATAATTTAGTGTGGTTGAATTATTATTGAGGGATTGTGTGTCATCCCCTCCTCTTTATTCTGTATGGTAATGCATTCTATTTTTTTATTTTATATAAACCCCCATTATCTAATATATTGGATCCCATAACCCATGTGTGAGTAAAAGATTACATAAGGATGGATCTTCTAAGTGATTAAAGGTGCATCGATTCAAGTACATGAGGAAAAACCAATCAGGAAGATAAAATTGAGGCTAGGCGGAATACCACTTTGTTAGAGGGTTATTTTAACATCCTCTAGATAAAATGACCACTAGAAAATCTCTTTATAAGAACACTCATATTTCATTTATATCAGTAACATGGTTAATTTTTTATGATTATGAATGATGTACGACCAAATTAAAATAAATTAATAAGAATTAAAATTGGAAAAAATATAATTAGATAATGTGTAAAAGTTTTATCAAACATGGTAAATCAAATAAGTAAAATTCATTAAATATTAACAGGGAATGTAAAATGATTAAATGGGTTTTACACATAAGGATAAAAATATATCAATTAAAATATTATGTCATCTAATCCTTCCATAACCCAAGTTAAAATTTACCTCATAGTTCAAAGTATATAACCCATCAAAGTGGGGTTCGTTAAATTATCATGGAAAATTTATCTTGATATTTTGGTTTGAATTAACATAGTTTAATTAAAGGGTTGAATTCTAAAGTAGGACATGTGGTAAATATGTGGAAAAGGTTGAGGAAATATTAAAATAATATTTTAGGATTGGATATTCCACTCAATAGATCATGTAACTGGGAGTTAATTTAGTGGACAAGTTACACCTACCTAAAAAATATTGAATAACTTTCTAGGACCAAGTCTATCTTATGAGAAAATTATATGGATCCATTCAACTAAAATATCTATGTGACAAGATATTCTAAAACTAATGGTGAGATCTATTAGGTTTTGAAAAATAGTGTGAGATTAATAAGAATTTAATTTATTTTAAATTTACTAATTGATTTTTTAGTCAAAATAAGTAATAATTATATGGTAAAAATATGTAGAAAATGTAAAATCAAACAAATTTAAAAATATCATTACAATCCATACTATATTAGTATATCTTTCTAACTAGCATGAAATTTTAGTATTGGTATATGATTTTTTGTGTTATATAATACATCAAACAGAAACTTTATGTTTTGAAAACCTCACTTCCCAAGTCAATTTTCAAAGAGGCTAGTGAAGAAGATATGTCTCTCTATCTAAAGCATATTGATGAAAAAATGGATGCCTAATGTTTCCTATTATCCTCATTTTCTAATATTATATTAATTCAATATAAGGATATGGATGTGTATAAAATAGTTTCAAACTTTAGGGATCTCAATAAAGATAAGAAAATATCATAAAGACATGAGATATCTAATACAATTTTCACTTTAATACAATGGAAGTGGGAACCAGCTAGGCCACATGTTGTGAATATAATTGGACACAATGAGTGTTAGGACATATTTGGTTTTAACATCCCTAATGAGTTGCGTATGGAAGTCAATATATCCTCCCTATCTAGAAAATTCTCCATTTTAATAATGAATTATAATACGACAAATAGTGAGAAGAAAATATCATAAATTATTAATATTTTCCCAAATTTTGATAAACTACGTGTTTTGTGATAAACCAATTATCCTTATGGTGTATAATAATAAGGGGAAGACAGAAGAGGGGTAAAAGATTCATTCTATGTCTAAGGCTCCGAATCACCATCCCCATAATAAAAGGCGATCTTTGGGAAATGAAATGAATAGGATGTGGTATGTTTTTTTATGTAAAAGCATGGACACTAGAAGGGGAATTTATCTTTTAAAAATAAAAAAGGGTAAGATTCAGGTGTATTCATTATTGATTATAATTTTTAAATATCAACATGTTGGTTATTAGATATATCTAGTGGTGCTCAAATTTGTATCCAAATACAAGAACCAAGTATGTTTTGTAATATTACCAGAGATGAGGTGGTTTTATAGGCTACTAATGAGTTTTTCATGATGTTCATTCCATTGGATACTTCCATATCACTTTTTCTACATGATTCACAATGGATTTAATGAACTTTAATTTTGTGCCTATTGATACCAAGAACATTATTTCAATTTATTATTTAGCTATGGATGGATTTAGTTTCATCTTTGTAAATTAATGTTTCTACTTTCATAAATAAAACATATGTTATGGTATGTAACAATTGATTAACAACCATTATGTATTAAATTATGAAAACTAAATCTCAAAAATTGGTGATGAAACTGATATACATGACCCATATGAAACACAGTTGTTAAATCACCATATTGGTCATGTAAATGAAATGTATTTGACAAATCAATCTCAAGATGGCTATTTAGACACTTTTAAGCCAATGTTAATTGATATATGTCATGCTTGTTTACATGGAAATATGACTAAATAATTATTTAGTGGTCAAGTTAAAAGGGATAAAGATATTCTATAATTTTTACACCCTGATATGTGGAGACATTTTCAAGTTTATGATAGAGGTGGATACTCATACTTTATTACTTTTACATATGATTTTATCATTTTTTGTTTTTTCCAATTTATAATCTCAAAGAGTTCAAGAATTAGGTTTAGAATCATCCTGGTAAAATGATAAAGAAGCTTGAATTAGGTCAAGGTGGTAAATATATTAACAGAGATTTCCTTAACATTATATGGGTGTATGTGATTTTACATCACGTCAATCCACCTTATACACCACAATGGAATAGTGTTAGTGAAAGGAGGAACCGTACCTTTTTGAACATGTTATGTTTTATTATAAGTCACACAAGTCTTCTGTTATCTTCTTATGGATATGCATTATATATGAAAAAAATATTTACTAAACAGAGTACCATCTAAAGAAGAAATTAATACTCCCTTTGAGTTGTGGAGTTTAAGGAAACTTTTTTTTCAACTATCTATGCATGGTGTTGTGAGGAATTTGTTACGAATATATCAATAAATAATCCAGCATCATGAGGGATGAAGTGTATCTTTATAGGGTATCCTAAGGAAAAAGGGGATCCAATCTATAAAAACCTTTAGATAAGAAATTAATTGTTGTAAGAAAGTCCGAATTTCTTGAAAGGGAGAAATCCTCAATATGAATAGTTGGAGAAAGATTCACTTCAATGAAGGTGATGTTCAAGATAAACATGAGTTGGAACTTGAATTCATTCTAGAGGTCCCCATAGTAGATGTTTTTCCTAAAACATAAGTACTCCATTGGATCACCAGAGAGGTAAGGGAACCAGAGAGATATGGGTTTCTAGTCACTAAAGATGGTTACTCATTATTAGTTGAAAATAATGATCTTATCTTATACAAGGATATAATAGAGATCTTGTAAGCTTTAAGATGGAAAGACGATTTGAATTATAAGATTCAATTCATGTATCAGAACCATGTTTGGGTTCTAATTGATCTGTACGTAGATGTAAATATTGTTGGGTGTATATTGGAATTCATGAGAAAGATATAGATTAAAGGTAAATTAAATACCAATAAGGTATGGCTAGTTGGTAAATGGTTTAAAAAACATCAAGCCATTGATTATGACCAAACATTTTCTCTAGTTTCCATGTTTAAATACATAATAATTTTGTTTGATATAGTATCTTACTATGACTATGAGATTTATTAATTGGTTGTAAAAGTCTCTTTCCTTATTGAGAAATTTAAAGTGGATTTATACATGACACAACTAGAAGTTTTGGGACTCTTGGAAATTGAAAACATGTATGAAAGTAGTAGAAATCCATCAATGGATTAAATCAAGAATCCAGGTTGTGGAGAATTTTTTCCTAGGAGTGTATACTGATGAAATATTACTAATTGAAAAAATACACCAACCTTAAAATATGTTAAGGCATGGTTGAGATTTTTTTCTCCCTAAATTACTTAGTTAGAGCAGCCTATATTTAGGGATCATGATCACAAGTGGTAGATCTAAGAGTATTGTTTTATTATATCAATGTAAAATTATTGACTAGATATCGAAGTGGTTCTATGCGAAAAAAATACAAGATATTATTGGTTCAAATGTCACATGGTATACATATTTCAAGTAAAGTATTTACTCAAACCTATGTGTAAAGATATATAATTAGTAAAACCCTATACGCTTCTCTGATAGTATTTATCGTGTATACCATGTTATGTATGAGGCTTAATGTTTTCTAGGATATGAGCATGGTAGGAATATATAAATGAAATATATGTGAAAAATATTATATTATTTTTTAGGTTATACTTAAATATAAAATTCATAATAATTATATGTTCCTTGTGTATGGAGGAGATGAATAATTAGTCATCATGGTTTATATAGATTCTGGTTTTAAAAAGGATCAGAATGATTTGAAGTCAATGAATCTAGTTGTTACAGATTATAGTGAAGATTCTTAGTATATTTTGGATTCTAATGCTTCTAAGGAAGCAGTTTGGATTCAAATTTTTTAAGATATTTATGTATTTTCTAGGAGTGATGATCTTACCATATTTTAATATGATAAAACTGTAGGTTATGGGCGCACTAGAAACACATTGTTGGGTTTTCCCAAATTTAATTTTAGCGTTAAACAACGTTCAATCTGAGATCTGTCACCATGTAAAACGCCGAATCTTCAGAATAGAATGAGGAAAAAAGAACTTAATAGGGAATCCCAAAACCATATAAATAGGATCATCATATGATGGTTAAAATTAATTTAATTAATTCACAAGAATTATCTTGGTGAAATTCTTTCTTCATTGATGTCTACAATCATGATCCTATGATCTGTCGTTGCGTCATAGAATCCATGTGTAAGATTACTCTATAGGTGATCCACATGTGTGCCACGTATCTCAGGACATCCCCGAAGGGATCTCTAGGTGCTAGCACAGAAGAACCTTCGCTACTGATGTCTGCCTTCGATCGCCTTGTTCTCTCAGTCTTGAGAGCGTTCTTGGAGGAAGGAGTTTTTTCGGCCTAGAAAGAATTCTCCATAGTTATTGTGCACAACGATTCTCTTGTGGAAAAGTGTTGGGGTTGTGAGGATAATTATAATCAGGTTTGAGGTTATAGAGTTATGACAATAAATAAATGCGTTATGCATTTTATTTATTTCATTAACGCTTATTGAAAACCCCCATGTAGAATTATTAATTCCTTGGCATGCGCCCACACTGATTATAATAAATATAATTTAATAAAACAATATTATATCCTCAAAATACTGACTGGAAAAACAACACAGTGTGTAATCATTAATACATGATGTGTACTCGTTTTCCATAAAACTACACAGCGTGTATATTTAATATACACAGTGTGTACTTTTATTTTTCACTTTCCTTTATTTCCTCCACCACATTTATTAGACCTTGAGTAATGGCTATTTATTCATTAAATAAATATAACTACATCTCTCAATAATAAATATTATTTCATCCACAATATATTGTCTCGAATAACTAGTGTCGAAATAAATGCAATCATGCATCCTTAAATAATTATTACACCAAAATTGGGAATAATCTTTATTTAACTTGTTAAATTAATATTTAACTGAGATACATGGACACACTTAGTGTGTGACCCTCAAGGCCCCTTTCTCAGTGTCATCAGGCAGAGCCTGCCTAATGTCCAAGGTAAGAATCTAGAAACACAACAAGGAATCCATATAGAAAGAAGTTAATGCCACAAAGATGTGTCACCTCATACGAATGCTTACCATGTAATATAATTCCTTTTCCTCGATATCTCTAATCAAGTGGGTTGTATTCTAGTTCCATCAACCCATGTGCTCGATTATTATTTCTTTGACTTTTCAAAATTGAACTCGCTCGTACCTTACCATTGCCATGGATTTATTTAGGCTATTTCAATTCCACCAAAGGGCCTGAGATATCTACTTCCGTTATGGAACCGAAGGGACAAATCCTTTCTCGCATTATCTATTAATGAAGTATTACTCGTGACACACCCAACGTATCTTACCTCACTGCGAACAATGTGTTGTCATAGTTTTCGTTAATACATATAAGTGTGAAACTTGTAATACCCATTAATAATATTCTTAAAGTCTAAGGATCAGTACACACGTCCGCATATAGGAACATCCAATGACACTATGAAATGTGGATTTCCTACTGGCAGGTCTCGTTCTCATAATATCCTCTTGGATATTACCAATGGTGCACACCATGAGATTTTTGTTCATAGTTTTATGAGTCCTCACCCCTAATATCATGTATTATTTGTGTCCCGCGAATAATATCATTCAGCCATAGAACATATATTCCAGAATAGTGTTATAGAACATCCGGGTTCTCATCGTAGCAGGGATACGCTATGAACCTTTAATGAAATAGCTATCCTTAGGTGATTATCACATGAATTATCATGCATAAGAACAATCAAGATGTGATAAGGCTTTCATTAATTAATAAAGTACAAAGTAGTTTGTTCTAGGCCAATAACTCCAACAGGCTCCCACTTGGACTAGAGACAACTGCTAACAACCTTTAACCCACTAGCTCTCACATGATATTCATGCTTCTTCTGAGATAGGCCTTTAGTTATGGGGTCTGCCACGTTCTCTTCCATGGACACTCTGCTCACTGCAACTTCACCCCTTTGATAGAAATCCCTCAAGAGGTGATACTTTTGGAGTATATGCTTTGTCTATTGACGTGACCTTGGTTATTTCGCAAGATCCACCACTGTAGTATTATCACAATACAATATAATGTGATCTTTACTACTAGTCACCACATCAAGATACGAGACAAAGTTCTGAATCCAGATGGCTTCCTTGGCTACATCAGAAGCCGCTATATATTTGGACTCCGCTGTAGAATCAGCGACAACTAGCTGCTTTGACTCTTCCAGCTCACAGCTCTTCCTTTGAGAGAGAAAACATATCTAGAATGAGACTTCAGATCATTTTGATATGTCTGAAAACCAACAGCAGCATACCCTCTGATGACAAGCTCCTCGTCTCCTCCATACAAGAGAATCTTATCCTTAGTTCTTCTAAGATACTTAAGGATAGTCTTAACAGCAGTCCAATATTGTTCTCCTGGATCTTCTTGATATCTGCCTACCATGATCAGTGTATAGGAAACATCAAGACTAGTACATAACATGACATACATGATGGATCCTATAGACGAAGCATATGGGATCTTACTCATTCTATATTTCTCTTGTTGTGTCTGAGGACACATTTTCATAGAAATATTTGGGCCATGTGACACTAGAACTAATCCCCTCTTGGATTGTTCCATACTAAATCGTTGTAGTATCTATTCAATGAATGTACCCTAACTTAGTCCAAACAGCCTCTTGGACTTATCACAATTGATCTTGATCCCTAGAATTTAGGCTGCTTCACCCAAGTCCTTCATGGAGAAAAACTTGTTCAACTAGTCCTCAACTGACTGTAAGACTGGTACATCATTTCCAATAAGCAATATGTCGTCCACATATACTAGTAGGATAACGATCACATTCCCATTAAACTGCTTATAAAAACATGGCTCACATTCGTTCTTAATGAACCCAAATTCTTTTATTGCTTTATCAAATAGAATGTTCCATGACCTGGATGTTTTCTTTAATACATAAATGGATTTCTAAAACTTGAAAACCCATTTGGCTTCACCTGGTGTCACAAACCCTTCTGGTTGTGTCATATAGACGTCATCCTAAAGATTCCCGTTAAGGAATGCTGTTTTGAAATCCATCTGCCAAACCTCGTAGTCATGGTAAGCTACTATGGAAAGTATGATTCCTATGGATTTAAACAAGGCAACTGGAGGGAAGGTTTCATCATAGTAAATTCCCTGACGTTGTCTAAACCCTTTAGCCACTAGCCTTGCTTTATAGGTTCTAAATTGACCATCCATGTCCAGATTTCTCTTTAATACCCATTTGCATCCAATAGGATTTACAGCAACTGGCTCATCAACCAAAACCAAGACTTGGTTTTGATACATGGAATCCATCCCAGAATTCATATCTTCTATCCATCTTGCTACATCTAAGCATTCTACTAATTCCTTTTAGGAGAGAGGTTCATCATTGTCCAACAATAATTATTCACCATCCTCAGTGACTAGGAAACCAAATCTCTCTGGTTCCCTTACCTATCTTGAGCTCCTATGCAGTACTTGTGTTTCTGGAACCTCTTACATGGGGACCTTTGGATATTTTTCTTGTACCAACTTCTATGTATCTTGAGCATCAACTTCGTCGAATTCAATATTTCCCCCACTATCCTTCTTGAGGATGTGCTCCCTCTCAAGAAAGACAGCTTATCTGGTGACATTCACTTTCTTGTCTGAAGGGTTATATAGGTAATATCCTTTTGTTTCCTTGGGATATCCAATAAAGATAAACCTCGTGCCCCGGGGTGTTATTTTGTTGCCTAAGGAGGCCATAACAAATGCCTCGCATACCCATACACATGTATGCAACAAAATGGGTTTATTTCCATTCCATACCTCAGAGGGAATTCCATTTTCCGCCTTATTTGGTACTTGGTTTAAGGTGTATGCTGTAGTTTGTAATGCATATCCTCAAAAGGATAATGGAAGATCCACATGAGTCATCATCGACCTCACCATATCCAACAAGGTGCAGTTCCTACTTTCACTAACACCATTCCACTATGGTGTATAAGGAGGATTCAGCTGAGATAGAATCCCAGGCTCCCATAGAAGATTGATGAACTCTTGGTTCAGATATTATCTACCTCGATCCAATCGTAGTTTGTTTATCTTCTTACCAAGACGATTCTCTATATCATTCTAGAATTCCTTAATTTTTTCTAAGTCCTATGACTTATACCTCATTAATTAGACATAGCCATATCTGATCAAATCATTTGTAAAAGTAATGAAGTAAGAATATCCATCTCTAGCTTCTACTGGAAATGGTCCACACACATCTATGTGCACCAATCCTAGAATCTATGTGGACCTTTCACCCTATCCACCAAAAGGAAGCTTGGTAATTTTTCCTTGTAAACAAGCATGATATCTATCAAGTGGTTTTAGCTCCATAGAGTCTAAATAGCCATCATGGCAGAGCTTTGTCAAGTGCTTCTCGTTCACATGACCGAGATGGTGATTCCACAACTGGGTGATGTATGAGTCATGTGAGTCTGTTTCGTTTTTGATTTCCAACACTTGATTTTTGTAATTTAATACATGCAAACCCTTATTTAAAGGTTCCATACCATAACATACATAGTTCTTATAAAATAGACAACCCTTATTTCCAAACACGAAAATAAATCCATCTATATCCAAAAAAGATACATACATTATGTTCTTGGTAACACTAGGAATATAATAACAGTTATATAAAACCAAAACCATCCCAGTCGGCAGTGAGAGGTGGTAATCGCCAATAGCCAACGCAGCCATCCTTGCACCATTGGCAGCTCGAAGATCCACCTCTCCTCTGTAAATATTTCTAAATATACTTGGTTCCTGCATTTGAAAATAGATGTGAGCCCCAAAAGCTATATCTAATACCCAATGTGTAGAAATGGAAATATTACACTCAATAATGAACGCACCTTTAGCGTCCCCACGCTTCTGGGTGTAGTTCCTCTTCCAGTGGCCCTGCTTGACACGTGAAAAACACACCACCTCCCATTCCTTGCCCTGCCTCTAGATCTTCCCCTTCTTGGAGGGATGGTGCTCGGGGGCTTTAGACTGTTTATAAGTCTTTTGCCGCTTTCCCTTGTCCTTCCTTTTCTTGTTCACCATAAGGACTGCGGGTTTGTCACGCCCCATATCCTTGTATACCTGGTGAATCAAGGTCATAATCCCCAATAGACTCTTCTCATTTCCGCTTATGTTATAATTAACAATGAAGATAGATAAGGTCTTGGGTAGTGGTGATAGGATGAGATCTGTACGCAACTCATACGAGAATTTAATCCCTAAGATGTCCATGCGTTCAATGTAGCTAATAAGATTGAATAAATGAGGCCCAGCTGGCGCAAACTCTCCAATATTAGTTGAAAACAAATCATTGGAGATATCATAACTCTCCTATCTTGCCTTCTCTTGGTAGAGATCCTTAAGGTGAGACATCATGCTATACGTGTCCATGTTTTCATGTTTCTTCAAGAGCTCATTTGATATGACCAATAGCATGAAACACTAGACATCTGTGGCATCACCCATGTGTTTCATATAGAGAGATAATTCCTCATCATTGGACTCTTTCACAGGCACAACTAGAATAAGCTCTTCCAACACATAGAATTTCCTTTCTTGTCAAAGGATGAATCGTAAACGCCTCTGCCCCTCTTAGAAATTAGTGCTAGTGAGAAGGGTTTCCTTCTCGAGTATGGTTCACAATGATATGTTTGAAGTCATTTTGTTGTTTCTACAAATTAAGATGAGCAATGTTTTAGCACTTTATTTTAAAACTGAGAAAAATAAATAAATTAATACTTATTAGTCTCCCACTATTTTATCGAAATCCAATAGCCCTCACCATTGACTTCAAAATATTCTGTTTCCTGAATATTATAGTGTCAAGGATCCATATTTCTCTTTTCATTATCCCAGCCAAGGTTGGTAAAAACACCTTGAAGGGTTTTAGGTTGGCATTACAAATTCCAACTACATTAACTCGCAACTCCTTGATCCGCTGAGTGGACTCCCCAATCCTGAAATCCTTTTATTTTGGATTTCCTCAACCTTTGCCTCTTGGTCACACCAAGTCCTACTATGGAAGTCAACCAATGATGCGAACCAAGTCAATTCAACCCAAATCCTTGAATTATAATTCCCCGATAATTGAAATCATCCCAACTAGGGTTGGTCATGAACTTTGAACTATGGTTCGATTTTAACCAAGATTATTAAAGGCTATATCAAATTAATATTTATTTTTGGGTATTTTATCCTTATATGTGAAATTATAATTTATTATATTTTATTATATTCTTTTTAATATTAACTGGGTTATAATTAAGTGATTAAGCATGTGTAAGATAATATTTACGTATAAGCTGATTGTATTTTAGTTCTATCTTGAACGCTCGTCTAATTCATTAATTTTGTAATCATGACAACACACCCATAATAAATAAACCGGGCAATAGATAGAAATAAAATAAATGGTATGATAATGAGGTTTTTCTATTGGTTAGTTTATCTAGTGGTTGATAAACTAACCCAAGACCTAGGGGAGAAACCCCATGAATCTTTCGGGTTCGTGTTTACAGCTTTCTCCTGTCCACCTTTGTATCTCCTTGGATTGGTTTAACATGGGCTCCTATATTGAGCCCCCTCAACTAGCTTGGGAGCTCCATCCATTACATATGCATTTATCTCACACGCAGGTGAGGGGTAAAAAGGGGGTTTTATATAAAATAATCCTTGGGAGCACAGACCCTACATATTAATGAGGAGATGGCTCATAGGAAAATAAATTTAATTTAAATAAATAAATTAAAAGAAACCATTAACATACAATGGTCTTGGTCTAGCTCATGATAATCCATACATGCAACGATAATTACGCATAAATAAAACTAGCATTCAATTCTTTAATAGTTCTTGTTTAAGATAAATCACACTCGAATCAATTAATTATCATTAATTAATCAATCCTTATATATTAAACCCCTTTTCTGAACTTCCCTGAGATTCTCATCCATCATAATTTTAAACAAATAAATTCATTTAAAATTATCCTTGTACGTAACTTGTACCTTGGAGGCAACCTGGTGAATTCCTATTCATTACACAGATGATAAATTAAACACAGATATATAAAACACCTATCACGTGTTGTGCCTCAGATTTACGCCTTCACCATGGTACACGTCTCAAGGGTTTGTATAATATTATAATAGATTTTAATAAATCTGCGTAATTTCGGTGAGTACAAGATGTGCAGTTCTGACTACATGGTGTGTACTTTTCTTCACCATGCATCTGAAGTACACCCCTAGGGACATGGCGTGTTAATGTACTTTGGAAATTTTCGGTGTACACGGTGTGTTCTATGGGACACACACTGTGTAGTTTCCATGTTACATATTTTCAAGCCGGGAAAGCCATTTACGGGGTACACGGTCCAACCCGAACACAAAAGGACTACACGTCGTATTCAGTTGGACCACACAATGTGTAATCTGGAAACCTTGTCCCACTTGTTCCTAGTCAACCCACAGTTACATAATTGACATAGGTATACTCCAATACATGACCTGATTTTCCAGATCAATCAATGCATTGAACCTAGACTACACGATTTGTACTTTTGAATACATGCTTTGTATTCTGGTGTTGTACGTCCAGAAATTATTGGCTCCTCCGAATGAGTTCCTCTATTTTATTTTGATCAAAATTAAAAGAAAAATTTGTTTCTGTGAGGTGAACGAGAAACGAGGGAGGAGGAACAGATCTCAAGATTCATATTTCCAGAACGATTAAACTTGAATTAAAACAACTAAATTATTAAATGAGTAAAACATAAATGAAAAACTAAATAATTATAATCAACAATATGACAGCTCTGATACCACTTATAGGTTCTGGGCGCGATGGAAGCATGTTGTTGGGTTTTCCCAACACTAATTTTATTGTTAAACTATGTTCAATCTGAGATCTGTCATGATGTAAAATGTTGAATCTTCCGAATAGAACGAGGAACGAAAAACATAAGAAGGAATCCCAAAACCAAAGAGATAGGATCATTATATGATGGTTATAATTAATTTAATTAATTCACAAGAATTACCTTTATGGAATTCTTTATTTATTTATGTCTCCGGTAACGATCCTACAATCCGTCATTGCATTGTAGAATCCATGTGTAGAATTCCTTTAGCGGTGATCCACACGTGTGCCACGTATCTCCGGACGTCCCCGAAGGGATCTACGGGTGCTAGTGTGGAAGAACATTCACTGGAGATATCCACCTTCGATCGCCTTGGTCACTCGGTATTGAGAGCATTCTTGGAGGAAAGAGTTATTTCGGCTTTGAAAGAATTCTCCAGAGTTATTGTGCAAAATGATTCTCTTGTGGAAAAGTGTTGTGGTTGTGAGGATATTTATAATTGGGTTAGAGGTTATAGAGTTATGACAATAAATAAACGTGTTACACATTTTATTTATTTCATTAACTCTTCTTGAAAACCCCCATGTAGAATTATTTATTTCATGACTTGCGCCCACACTGATTATAATAAATATCATTTAATAAAACAATATTATATCCTCAAAATCCTGACTGAAAAAACTACACGGCATGTAATCATTAATACACGGCGTGTACTCATTTTCCATAAAACCACACGGCCTGTATATTTAATATACACAGCATGTACTTTTATTTTCCACTTTCCTTTATTTCCTCCACATTTATTAGACCTTGAGTAATGGATATTTATTTATTAATTAAATATAACTGCATCACTCGCTAATAAGTATTATTTAGTCCACAATATATTTTATCGAATAACAAGTGTCAAAATAAATGCGATCTGGAATCCTTAAGTAATTATTAAACCACATTCAGGAATAATATTTATTTAACTTGTTAAATTTATATTTAACTAAGATACATGGACACACTTAGTGTGTGACCCTCTAGGCCCCTTTCTCAGTGGCATTAGGCAGAGCCTGCCTAATTTCCAAGGTAAACGTCTAGCAACACACCAAGGAACCCATAGAGAAAAACATTAATGCCTCAATGACATGTCACCTCATACGAATGCTTATAGTGTAATATAATCCATTTTCCTTGATATCTCTAAACAAGTGGGTTTCATGCTAGTGCCATCAACCCATGTGCTTGATTATTCTTTCTTTGAATTTCTGGAATCTGAATCGCCCATACCTTACCATGGCCATGAATTTATTTAGGATATATAAATTCCATCACAGGGTAGGAGATATCTACTTCCGTTATGGAATATAAGGGAAAAATCCTTTCTCGCATTATCTATTAATGCATTATTACTCGTGACACACCCAACGTATCCTACCTCGCTGCAAACAATGTGTTGTCACAGTTTTCATTAATACATCTAAGTGTGTGAGTTTTTATACCCATTAATAATAATCTTAAAGTCTAAGGATCAATAAACACGTTCGTATATAGGAACATCCAATGACACTATGAAATGTTGATTTCCTACTGGCGGGTCTCGTTCTCATAATATCCTCCTAGATATTACCAAGGGTGCACACCATGATATGGTGGCTCAATGTTTTATGAGTCCTCACCAATAATATCCTATATTATTTGTGTCCCTAAAATAATATCATCTGTCTATAGAACATATATTCAAGAACAGTTTTGTGGAACTTCCGGGATCTCATCATAGCAAGGATCCGCTATGACCCTTTAATGCAACAACTGTCCTTAGGACAATATCACATGCATTGTCATGCACAAGAATAATCATGATGTGATAAGGATTTTATTAATGAATAAAGTACAAAGTATTTGGTTCCAGGCCACCAAATCCAACAAACACTGCAATAGAGGATCTATCTAAAGTGACATGGTCACAACAACAGACAAAAAATATACTATAGATGTTTCATATCCTAATGTATTTTTCTCAATGCGATGAAGATACAGTAAGCCAAGTATCCATGGTGAAAAATTTGATGCACCATTTAACGATGGATTTATCTCATCATAATAATGATTATCATTTGAGAGATAGAGGAATAAAAACTATTTTCAGTTGTATCTATTGAAAGTGGGAGTATTTCGAAGTTAGTTCCATAAAACAAATTTTTTGTTCTTATTTAATTTTTTATTAAATAATCTTTCTTATCAAATTTTAATTATTATTGTGCATGTTAGTTTTATGTGATATTGTCAAAAAAATATATATTGTGTTCAAAGGTCATAGAAGATACCCACTATGATGAGAACCTAGAGGTTCCACGCCATTATTATTGAACCTCATTATATGGATGGATGATATTTCTGATGGGACATAGAAAATAATTATTATCATTGGTAGGAGTCTCATTTTACATCGAGACACCTTTTCCTGTGATTCACCCTTTTAAATCTCAATATTGAATGTTATGAGAATATGTTTGTTAATAGAAAATCCACATTTCCATGTCTCATTAGATATTCCAATCTACTGAAATTTGTATTGATCCATAGACTTTAATATTATCATTAATAGATATCATAAATTACTTACTTTGATTTATTGATAAAAAACTATAATAAAATGTATTCATTAAGATGCATGATATTTTGGTCCCATCATCATTGATATAACATTAATACATAACATGAGAAAGGATTTATCACTTTTGTGTCTTGATAGAATTTAATATATTAGGTTCTTTTATGTGAATGGAACCGAATAAATAAATACACGGTCATGGTTTTTGATGGATGAGTTCATTTATAGAAATTCTATGAAAGATACATCGAGATTATAAGTTGATGGAATCAATATGAAACCTTCAGGATTTGAGATTTTATGATAAAATGATTGTATTACAAGGTAAATTTTAATAAGAGGATGGATGTTGTTCCGATATTATATTCTTTATCTAAGGATTCCTTGTAATGTTTCTAGACAATGTACTTGGACATTTGGACATTATGCCTAATTCCATAGATAATGATTCCTATAGGGTTATACAATTAGTGTACCCATAATATTAGTTAAATTATAATATTTAATTAAACATGTTAGAAAAATAATATTTATTTGGGATTGTTTGATCAATATAATTTAATCACAAGTCATTAAAAAGAATAATTGGGTAAAATAATAGTAATAAATATTTATTTTTCATTTTGTTGAATACAATATTTATTATATTTATTGATTACTAATTTAGTGATATTTATTTATTAAATTAATATACCTTATTCAAGGATTCATAAATTTCAACGAGAGAAACAAGACCAAGAGTAATTTTTGGTTGGAAATGGAATAACTTATATTTATTTATAAATTTCATACATTTCATGTCATAATAGTAAAATAATAATATTTATGTTTTTATTATTGATCATGGGGTAAAATAGGATTTTTGGAATTAAGAAAGAGATTGTGTGTGATTTTCCAACCTTAAACCTTCCAAAATAAATATCTAATTAAATATCTTTCCCAAAACCCAATTGTTGTGCACAACAATTAGTGTGTGACTCTCCCAATCCCTATAGATAGATCCAGGGATCTATAGTTCTCTCCTGCCCTCCTCTCTCAATCCAATGAGATATTATCAATATTTTTTACTAACATGGGAAGAATTATACATGGTCAACCACAAATAACACAAGAAATCTTGATTGTTCATGCTAACACCCAATAATTCTATATCACTATTGAGAGGCTTTGGGGTATGTGTGGGTCATAATTAGATGGATTATGTACTTGGATCCTGCATTGCAATGGTGGTACGATGATATCTATTCCACCATTAATCAATGTAGAGATAATTACGAGTTAATTTAATTCTATATATGATTATAAATTTAATATAAATTACATGTTAAGATCGTTCTCCCATGGTTCCAACAATTTAATCAAGTAAAGTAATCTACTGTTTTCTTTCAACGTGAAATTTTTGATATTATAATGAAATATTTACATGTTATTTATATTTAAAATAATATTTGGTCATACCAACTGAGGATACTTCTGTGGTAACCAAAACCTATAGAGGCATGGTTGTTTATGATTCCACGATATATTTGGGACCACCATAATGTCATGCGATGTCCACACTGTAGAGCTTTACTACTAGCTTTTTGGTGGTTCTGGATTTTTTGGGTAGTCCAAATCATATTACATAGACCAAACCATAGTTATGAGAATGAATTAAGACTATTCCATAACTAAGAATTCCATGTTGTTGTCAAAATACATCTCGATTTCGATGACTCTAGAGTTTTGGGAACCTCCATAACACAGAACCTGTCCATTTAATAGTCCAAAAAATATCTAATGTACTATGCCACTACACATATCACCACACCACATCGATCTATTGTAATTATGTAAAAACATCTAAAAAATGGTAGACGACACTATAAAGTCTATGGTCTGATGTAGAAAGGGATTCCGGGATAATTTCAAAGAATATTCTAACTTGGATTTATCTGATGACTTTGATGGTTATTTCAATAAAAAAATAACTAATAATTTAAAATTTTAATATCAGCATACATTGTATTATGATCTAAAAGATGAATTTTAAAAATAATTTGAAATAATATGGTGGTTTTAATTTGAATTTGAATTTCTAATTTCAACTAGAGAATTTGATATGAAAGAAATAGATTTATTGAGAAGAAAAATAAAAAAATTAGAGAAAAAATAGAATAAGAATATGATGATGAAGAATAAGACTTGGTTTTCATATTGGCATAGGGTGAAGAAATCTTACTTGTGATTATCAGGTTGATAAAAAAGAAGAGAACCCCAATAACCAAAATTGAAGGTTATGGTTGTAAGGATTTCTTCTTGTTGATATCTTTTTTGTATTTTATAATTAGTATTGGATAAAATATCATAGTTGGGTGTTTTGATGTAATATTTTTCAAGGAATAACCTTGCACATTATACCTATTATTAGAAACAAGTGGGTCGTATGATCTCAGAGAAATGCAGATCATGCCAATGAATAGACTTCTTATTTTTAGAGGTGAGCCATGTAAATCCATTGTTCCCTACTTATGTGTGTGTTAAATATTAATCAATATTAAATTTAATTGTTGAGGAGTGTTAATTCAAAAAGAAAATGTAAAAGAAGTAGAATAATTGATTCACCCCACTCTCAGTGATTCCTCAGAAATCCCGGAGGCGCCTTTTCAACTACCACAAAATAGATTCCAGCAAATGTTTTTTTAGAAGTGGACCTTTAACTATTACATCGTTTTTTTAATTGATATTTTAGTCTCCATCAACTCATTCACACTCTTCCAGTAAAGGCGTTCATAGAGGGATATTTTTTTGTATCATTCTATATTTATGTATGGATTTTCATTCCATATGATACATGTATTATTATGATAGTAACATTAGTAAAAATTTAATCATAAATGATAAAGATTAAATTGACATCCCATTAATCACATAAAATATACCATTACCATAAAATTACATGAAATCAAGTTTTATATAATAGTGATGGTTACCAAACATAAATGAAAATAAAATATAATTAGATAATAAATACAAGTGAAAAATAATTTTATAGTAATAAAATCAATTGGATCATTTCTCTCCGGAGTATCACTTTTAGTAGAACTAAAAATACAATGGAAAATAACACCTCTAATAAAGGAAAAATTCTATTTAATCATAAAATAACATTATTGAAATTAGTAGTTTGACTTGAGAAGTTAAAATGGAAGTAATTTGTACAATCCAATGGTGACATTTTAGTCACTATTTGAAAGTTAAACAATATATATAGTTATTGGGTATAATATTAGTAAATATATTACATGTTTGAAATTTCAAATATGTAGTTACTATAAATAATTATTAATTTCATATTTAAAAAATATATTATTTCATTAATAATATATTTTTTGTAAAAAAATAATAATAATGGAATAAAATAAATATATAATAATTCATTTTTGAAAATACTTTTTAATTTAAAGAAATTGTATTTATTCATTATGTATTGTTAAATAAATTTATTAATTTTTAAATAATTATTTTAATAAATCTGATAAATAAATTTCAATGAATTATAATAAAGGTAAATAAATAACAAAACATAAAAAATTTATGTTTTATAATGAATAAAAATTTAAATATACATAGTCAATGAAATATGTTTTATTTAAGAACATAGTTTTCACATTATATTATTTAATGGTTACATTTCCCATATTTGGTATATGAAATATAATAAAATTTATATATATATGTATATAAATATTATAACATTAAATAAAGAACTATTAATTTTAAATAAATAATAATAAATTCAATTTATGCTCAAAAAGAAACTTTTCACTAATTTTTTTTCATACATTAAGAATTTTTTTAACATTTAATTTTTATCACTTTTAGAAATCGAATTTCAAAAAATTAATTTCATATTTTTCTCCATTATTTAAATATTAATTAAGAGGATCAAATTCAAATACATAGGAAAATCCAATTTATTATAGTAATGAATTATGTGACCACTATAAAGCGAAAAATGAGGAAAAATAGTTAAAATAAGGAGAAAAATCACAAAATAAAACCAATCCTTATCTATAATTTTTTAGGATGTGGAATTTCATGACATATCCTCATATGTTTCCCATTTTCTGGACTTTTTCCTCAGAAAATTAACTTCCACATATATTTAGAAAACTATATTTGAAGAAACAACATAAAAACTCACCTATAAATGGCTCCATAATCAGCCCACTTTAAACCAAAACTACTCATTGGTTTTACAATATCAAAATAATTTCTATATATTATAACCATATATCACTTTGTTTTTGTTCTTCTCAAAAGTGGGATACCCAAATCATTTATTTCAAAGAGTTTCCTTAAGGAACGAATTAACTGTTCAATTTGAGTATTCCCTTTATGATTAATAATTTTCATTGTATTATTTATCCAATTATTATTGAAAATTATTTAAAATAATAATAAAATTTAAAACACATATTTCTATATTATAATAATATAATAAAATAGTTTTTTTACTCATTTAATTATTACAACATGTTCTTATTTGGACCAAATTTACAACTAATATGAATGATGTTATAACATTTCCATCAAGAATGACTATAAAAACATAAATAATACAAATATATTTTATTATTAATAAATTTAAATTTTCTATATAATTCCATAATGTTAATATATAAATATTTATTTATTATTAAAATAACACCTTTCCTTTGGTAAAATTATCAAAACAACACTATTATGGATTTCAACTTTCTAAACTGTACTCGAAATATACATGGAATGGTCATGGAAAGTAAAAAGTTGTTAATTAATTATTTTTCTAGTACCTTAACAATTTTTATGTTTATTATAACACATGGAAGGAACATGTATTGAAATCACCATAATTAATCAAGCATAGGAAAAAAATGAACAATAAACACCCAATGATTAATATTAACTACGAATGATTTATAAATTTCTAATAAAAATATATAAATGAATGTAATTAATTTTAAAAAATAAATATGGTTTTGGAATAGATTAATAATATTATTAAATTAATAATAAAATATTCTAGAGCCTTTCTAAGAAAGGGATAATCTACAGTAAGAGGTTTTCTTTTGTTATCTCATCTAATTTGAGACCCTGTTGGTCAAATCATCTTTTGATTGATTTTTATGCACATTCAACCTAATATATTTAATTTCTTAACTTATAGTCATTTATGAATATTTTAATACCATTACATTTTACTATCAGATTATTTTATGTTTAATTGATATCAATCGATGTTCCTATGGTGTTTTTCCAATCATTTTTTTATTGAGATTCATTCTCTATTTTTTATCTATCATGAAATGTTTTATATATACTTTTTTTAAAATTAAGATATAAGATCATTTATTTTTATAAATTTAATTTTGAAGTCACTTTAGTATCCTATTTTTTTTATGTACATTTAAATCATTATGTAATTTCTACATAATTTCACTCTATAAGTTTTCTCAAATTCAAAGCTTTTTATTTAGAATTTCTCTTCATTTTTCATATTACATTATGTGGTTTATTTTTGTAATATTTATTTAAAAAATATAAAATCATTTATCTCTTGATTTTAAAAATATAATTTTATCCATTTTATTTCCCTCTATTTTATTTAAACAAATATTATAATTTATAGATTTTACACGTGCTTTTCATCTCATTTTTTCAATAATAAAATTTTCTTCTTTTACACCGATTTCATTTTATATTGTTCATATACATCCCTATTAAAAAATTGTATCATAATGAACTTTTTATTCAAGGGATATTTATAATTCCATTTCATTACCTCTCTTTATATTTCTTTTAAACCATACATTATCTAATCTATAATTGTTTTTAATAACTCAATCTTCTTTAAATGAGTCACACTCTTTCTTCTATGACTATTCGATACTAGTTTTCATTTATTATATGAATTACTTATTAATTCTACTATTTTCTATTTAATTTAAGGATAATTACATTTTCTTATCATAATATTATTTATTATTGATTCTTAGACTATAAAAATAGAACATTATATTAGGTTATTTTCACTATCTATATTGGATATTTATCTTCCATGTCCATATTATTTCATACCAAAAAAGTTATTTTCATATATTAAATGTAAAATATTTATTCCGTTATACAACATACATATTTGTATTTATCTATATTCAGAATAAAAATTATTTATCTTTGATCATTGTGAATCTGTTGAATGTAATTATAAAATTATTATAATTTATTTCATTCAACTTCTGTAATATGTACTATCATTCACCACATGTTTCATCAAATTTATTTTATTTTAATTCTCCACCATTGGAATTATTTTTGAAATATTTATATACAAATATTTTTTTCTCTTTTTGTAAATGAATTTGAAATTTACTCATATTTCTATTTTTATAACAATGTTATCAAAATATTATGAATGTTAGGTTCATAATTTCCCATGAAATTTATTATCATTATTATAAACATTACATTCCAATGTAATTATTATACATTTAAAAAATATTTAAAAAAATTTCTTATAAGAATAATCATATATTTATATTATTTCTTGAAAATTAATTTTGATCCATTCTATTACATATTTTTGATTATTTTATTGTTTCATAAAATCAAGGAATTTCAATATTAAATATTATATAATTTATTCCCTTACAATAAATTATATTTCATTAATGTAAATAAACTTTTTAATTTAAACTATTTAAAGACACCTATATTATACCAAGTTTTTTACCTTTAAAAACGTTTTTACTATTCTAAAATAATTCTTTTGTTTATTTTAAAATATCATAGGTATATGTGTTTTTGTGGAAATATAATCCATACTAAGTATTGATACATAAAAAACTATTTCATTATTTATTGAAATATATGAATAATATAAACATTATTCCAATGAAATTACACAGAGTATAGCCTATTCCTCTTTTTTTTACTGAAGGGAATTCACCTAGAAATCATACCATTTATTTTACAAGAGAGGTCTATTATCATATATGTATACCATTTTATTCTTTATATTGTGAATGAATTGTACTTAATTGTTCTAATTTAAGGGTATTTACCTAGATAGTAACTATGATTCTTTATATGATATTAATACCTCATCAATGAATTTGTGTGACCCTCTTTATTTTCATGGGTTAATTAATAAATGACTAGAGATGCACTATTGATTTATATGATGTCCCATGGGTAAAATATATATAGAATAATAATTATGTAACATGTGAGATTGTAATTATATAACCCTATAATGTATTAGATATATAAATATATACCATAATGTTACTATGTTAGGGGCATCAATAGTCATCCTAGTCTACATTGTTATAGGACATGGGTGGTTTTTGCTGTCCGCTATTTTATGGAGAACATATGGTTCTCCAAATCTATTATTCTATGGTAAATATGTGGTGTTACAAACATAACCAGTATACTTGTATAATATCAGGTTAGACCATCACAATACCTCAACTGAACATTATGATCCTCCCATGTTGGAAGACGTCACTGAGGATGAATAGACACACGTGGGAGTTGATTCCCCCCATAGAAATCAATATATATTAAGATAAGTGTCCCACCAAAAGTTTGACATGATACTTGGGGTCATGAGACACACCAACCAAAAATATTGTTAGCTTCCATTAGAATATATACTTTTCAAGAGATAAGTATAATAAATGATCCAAAAAATATGAAGTATGAATTCAAATCAAAAAAGATTAAAAACACGTATAAATCCTAGAAAATAGATGAAACAGACCAAAATCCACTCTATATATATACAGAAACCCAAATGTTTCTTAATAATTAAAATAAGAAGGTTCTACTTAGGGAAACCCCATAATAATGTCTTTAGATATATGTTGTACATATTTTCCCCATGTACACTGGAAACTCTGATGGACTCTAACTGAACATTGGAATCAATAAGGGTTTGAATCATTAAATTCCCATTACTAAAATATCCATGAAAATCCCACAACTAAAAAGGAACCAATCATAAAAAAATAAAGAAAATTTATGTTACATGTCCTCCATTGTGCCCACGAAGGGTGTGAGCATATGCATACTTTGTAAGGTACCTCCAGGATTCCTCGACTCAATAGTGAATAAATAGGTGTATGAAAGAACATATCTACTGTAAAGGAAAGTTATTTTTCTATATTCAATTTCATTAAATAAATATAATGTATTCAATAGATTTCTTTACAATAAACAAAAAAATAAAACAAAACCATGAATACGTTGTTATTAAAATAAGATTATAATAAGTAAATATAACTATTACCATAAAACTGTTGAATTGGTTAGTATAAATAAATGTAATATAATTTTTAAATATGTTGGTAATGGAAAATAAATGGGTTATTTTTAATAATAATGCACTGATGAAAATAAATCATAATAACTAAAAAACTGATAATATGATTTTATGTTGAAAATATATTCTCTTACAAATTGACTTTCTATTTGAAATGTATTTTTATTTTAAGATAATAAATATAATATGGTTTAATGATGATAAATTTATTGTTTATATGAATAATATATTAAAACAACATTTGAAAAATATGATTTAACATCCATGTTTTAATGTCAGTTTTTTCATAACTAATACTAAAATTGACACACGAAGTCTTTTGTCATCAGTTATAATGAAAATGATTGTCAATGTAATCCAAAATGAATTTCAATGTCCTTTGAAAAAACCAGTGTAAAAATTAATCAAATAGAACTTTTATTTGGGAATAATAAAAATTTGATGTCAAAATTTTTTTAAAAATGGAATTCGCAGGACCCTCACCTTATTTTTTTAACAAGATCTTTCTGAGACTCTCATCCTCTCAACGTGATAATTTGCCTTCTTTGAATTTCTCTTAGACCATTATTTAATTTTTGTAATTTATTTTGAATGTGTCTCCTCAATATTTCATCATTTGACCTACTTTTAAGGACCTCAACATAATTTAGTCCATTAAAACCTTAATCCAATCGACTCACAACTCTGCTCTATCTTTTCTGGTTTAATAAATTTTCTAGTTCATTTTTTATAACATTTCCCCTAGGTTTTTCACAATTCAGCCTACTTCCACCCCCTTGAGTACATTCTTCATACTTAAATATATATTTTCCAATATTTTCTCTATATTTTATAATTTTTATTTTGAAAGATGAAATAATTCTTTGTTTTTTATAAATTTTACTCATCCATTCATTTGTTTGTACGTATAATATTGGGAATTATTAGTTTTTATTATTATAATTAGTTTATGATTTTATTTTTTTTGAATATAAATTTATTGTAATTTTATATTATGTGTATAATTTTTTGTTTATAATCTTTTATATAATTTTTTTATTTATGTATTTTTTATCATAAATATTTGTTTGTGGTTAAAATCATTTTCTACTTAATTTATTTAAAGTTGAATTTTTTATCATTATAAGTTTTTTATGAATTATTTTTTAGATGAAAATTGTTTTATAGATAATTGTTTTGACATATAAATAGTTTTTAAAAATTTTATTCATATTTTTATATTAATTTAATTTAATGTTTTAAATTTATTTTTTTAAATATATGGTTAAATATTTGTATGTTTTAAAAAATTCATCTATTATTTTTCAACTTTAGGTATTAAATTAGATCATAATTAGATAAATACATGTATAACACACAATTAATATGAAAATGGGTTTGAATATTTAGTGTAATTTTCTTAAATAAATACTAAAAACAATGTTATAATTGTTTTATCCATAAAAAATATTATTTAATATGATAAAATTAGGGTATAGTTAAATCAAGGATAATGGAATTTTTTAGGGTTTTAATTATAATTTTATACATTGGATATTTAATGATGAAGTAATAAAAAATTCAATATCTAATGAGTATAATGATTTTCACCATGATACATAAGATTATCTTGAAGAATTAATTAATTATGTTGGTGTTGAAACCTTTGAAAAAAATAAGCGTTGAATAACTATATGAATATTTTCAGAAACCAATATTCTATAGTTGAATTAGTTCTATAGTATTATAAAATTTGTTAAGATTATCTAAATTTAATGTAAGAAATGGTTTGAGTGATACAAGTTTCATATAGTTTCTTGAAAATTTAAAAGATCCACTTCTATAAGGAAACATGATTCCCTATTAAAATTATAATGAAAAAAATAATTCCCAATTGTATTGGGGTATAAAAAGATATTTATTTCCCATAACTAATGTTTTATATATATAAAGAAATATTTATGTTTATCAAAATTTCTTTAATGCAGGACATCATTATATAAAATGTATAAAAAATACAACCATGATTTATTCAAGAGAATATTCAGCAAACCACCTACTAATTTTTTCTGGAATATTCTAATAATTCCTCTACTGAAGAATATATTTTCAAATTAAAATGACTAAAAGTTTCTCTGATTTAATACATATGAGTTTATCTCTAATGGAAACCAACATCACCCCACTATTTCTCCATAATAATTGATATTTGATCATATATTTACCAATTTTGGAAAAGAATATAGAAATATCTGAATGTAAATGTGCATAAATTTAATGAATCAATTTCCCCATATTATCAGCCAATATTGTTTACGGATTACTATGTTGGTTGTCTAAAATTTCCCCCCACAAATATGTATAAATACAAAATTTGTGATGATGATCAAGATGATTTCTTGAATATAAAAACATAGAAATGATATTGAATTTTATCTAACATCATTGACTGATGATTTAAAAAATATATGGGAGGAAGTTGTTATAGTATTTGATGCATACAATAAGGATTATTTTTTCATGTTATGATAATATTTACTATACATGATTTCTTATATATGAAAACTTATCCAAATAAAATTATAATACATATAAATCATTTCCAATTTGTAAAGTAGGGACTTCATGTCATCAAATTATAAACATAATAAAGATAGTGTACATGGTACATTGTAGTTTTATATTTAAAATGATTCACCCTCATTGAATAATATAAATGAAATTTAATGGTTTATATGATTATGATTTTCACTAAAAACATTTTCATGTGAAGATTATTATAACAAAGTAAAAAAAATTTACATCCCATTTGGAAAGAAATGATGTTTTATTCATCAAAAAATATGTGGAAGAAGTAATCTATTTTATTTGAGATAACTTATTAAAATTTTTTTGAGGTAAATCATAATATTGATGTTATATATGTTAAAAAATATGATAGGATTATCAGATTCCTTTTAAAAACAAAGAGAAGGAAAAAATATTGATTTCATAAAACACTATAATTAATAACCATTGGAATATATTTGGAGATAACTCACAATAAGAAATGAAATAGAACATATTTACCTTTATACCTTCATAAATTAATAAAATTTGTAATCATTTAGTGTCATTACAAATTTTAATGTTAATAGGTAATAAATATATAGTCTGTCATATAATGATGCAACAATTTCTACTGGTTTTATGGAATGGGAAACTATTAATTCCAATAAAAAAGTCTATCAACATTTTGTGTTACAATTAAATTGTATTTAAAAAGTATTTATATATTTAAATTTTTTAGATGTGGTGGAGAATAATGTTTTACTCAAACAACTTCAATAAGAAATGTATTCTGTATACTCATTTTTTATATAATTCATCATCTGTTGATTCATTTGGTCTGAGATATAAGAATATGTAAGAATTTTTATTTATGATAGAAGTATCCTCTAGAAAAAGATATGATAGGAATCCACATTGACCCTAGTCCAATAATATTCAAAAATATATGTAAGAAGAGGCAGTTCAGTTCTACACTGATTATTTGATTGAAGTTGGGCACATTGGTCATTATATATCTCAATATTATATTGTTGATAGTGTAAGAAAATGGATCCATGTTTTAAAGGTAAAGTTAATTCCACATGTTAATGTGATGCAAGAACATTTATATATTTTGAATAATTTTGGTGAGGTTCAACAAAATATGTTGTCATAGATTACTGGATTAAAAGAATGATATCCCTGAATAAATAATTTTTTTTGATGAATGAACATAAAAATTCATTTTTTTCATCATTTAAAGACAAAATAATCAGTTATTTATCCAATTTAGAAACATTGAAATGTTTAATAGGGGGACCAACTGTTAATGTGATCACATGGTATGGTTTTGATATTAATGGATAGACAATTTATATAAAAGACTAGGATAAAAAGAGAACATAAAAAATATTGGAATAATTGTTGTCACTGAAAAACTTTTTTTTCATGTAGGAAAGATAAAAAAACTAATTTAAGCATCAACCACATATTTTATAGTTGTTGAGGATATATGGTATATTAATTAAAAAAAATTTTGTTTATCAATATTTAAGTGTAACTTGGTTAAAAATAACAGTTATTTGAAACTTAATGTGTACAAATTTACCCTTATGGAATTTTAAATAATTTAGTTGAAACGATGAATCATTTATCATATTGATGCTAGAAAAAAATTATTTTATTTCTTGGATCCATAAAATGATTATTTGTCTACTATTTTTAAGTGAAAAATTCACTTGGGTGATGAGAATGATGAGGATATTGAATACTTATGTAAAATTTCTTCATCTATTACACAATACTTTAGGATAATAATGATTGCGAGGTATACATAGCTCATGTAACAAGAAATGATAAAATAAAAGGGAAACTGAAAAAAATACATTAATCATCCAATTAATTAGGAAAATATATGACTTTTTTGTGAAACTGAGAGACCACAAAAAATTATTTATAATCTTTGATATTTATATATATAGATGTTGATAATTTTATCCATTTCTAAACTAATTTTAATATTAATTATAGTAATACATACATTTGATAAATGAATTTTTTTTCTTTTATTTAATTTTGAGCATTTTCTCTATATTATTCATTTTTAGGTATATTATTTTATATAAGAAAATATTTAAAATTTTATTACTATTTGGAAAAATCATATCGTAACTTGTAAAATTTATTTATTTTTAATGAAATAAATGTACAGAATATTAGACAATTTTAGATCATAATCATTTATATCATTTTTTTTGTCAATTATAATTTTCATTAGTTTCAATTAAAAATTTTTGGTAGCAAATTACAACATTCAATGTGTCTCTTTCTATTATGAGCAATCAATTTTTATTGTATATTAAAATTTTATACCTTTAATATAATTATTGTACAAAAAAAATCATTGAATTAGAATAAATATTTCTAGTTAAGAAACATAGGGGAAAGACAACATAGGTATTTATGTTTTTCAACATTAATATATATACAGTAATTGAATTATTAAATGAAATTAAAATTATTATTCCTGAAATTATATGCATCTATTATTATTCACAAGAGAAGATGATTCCTAATGATGGTAGGTGTGTAATTACATATTTACCAAATCATTCACTTGTACATAGAGAGAAAATGTTTATAATTTAGTTCAATGATAATAACTACACAACTAGAAAAATTACCACGTATTTTAGAAACTACATGGATATATAAAGTCATTTTAGGTTAATTTTCCCAGGTTGGAGGAGCATAGAAAATTTAGTGAAAGAGAAGTTATGATAGTCCATAATTATTAAATTTAAGAATTCCTTTATTTATTTTCCAATAGTATAAATAGTATACATTTTATATGAATAATATTTAATATAATCAATTATGTATAACATTTAAATTCCATGAGATAAAAGTAATTAAGAAAATGTTTTTATCCTTTTTTAAAAACTAGATTGATATATTTTATGAAACATTTAACATCATAATATAATTTTGGGAGTAAAATGAATCAAGATACATGAGTTAAGTATGGGGTTATAGATATGGACACATGACATAATATTGTAACCATTCAAAAGAATTAATACTTTACAGTATGTAAATATTATTTTGATACATTGTTTTTTAAATTAGGTATAATTACTTCATAACTAATTAATTTTTTCTTATGTAACATGTCTTTAAGAAAACTAACAACGATTTATAGTCCCCAAATTTATAGCCTTATAGATTGTCACATGGTGGGTATAATTTATTAATAGAAAGAAAAATTGGAAAATTTAATGAATTAAGATCTAAGAAAAGTAGTTTCCCCAAAGAGGTTTAATGCTAACCTTCACCCACACCATATATAATGGGAAGGGAAAGGATGAAAAAGGGGAAGTTTGTTATCAATAGAATAAAATAAATACCGGAGAATATTATAAATAATAGTTTCTTATTTTTTAAAAATATTACTATTTTATAAATTTATCCCACTACTATAACATTTTAAAATATTATTTTATGATTAATTTCAAGAGAAAGTGAGTTAAGGGACATTTATCTTTAATGGTATGATAAGTATTCTTACAACATCTTTGGGAAAGCTCGAACACCCATAACATGTCAAAGGGTATAAGGAGGGTTTATTTTTAAGATCTTTTTTGTCCATTCCCCTTGTATGGAAATTATGAGGAAATAACACAAGGGAGAAGTAACTTTATTGATGTACGAGATATAAAATTTGAATGAGTAGATAAATTATAGAATTTAATCATATATAATGGAAATATTTTTGTAAAGGATGACACAAATTCCTCATATACTACTTGTGTAGAATGCCTAAGTTTATCCTCCACCTCCTCTTTCAAAATTGACTATTTATTATGAGATTCATGCTAAGGATCCCCATATAAAAATTGCATCATATATAGTTTTACATCATCTAGAAGATTATCTATATCATAAATTTATGAATTAAATCCATGATATTGTTTTGGTAAATGATATTATTGATCTAAGTACTCTATTTACACTACATAAAAAAAGGTGACTATAGTTATATATAATATTGGTAATTTTTTTAAATTATTCAGTAACCCTTTTTCATCAACTGATATTTGAGGTATGCATTGTATTTAATTTTTATATATCATTAAATTCACATTACTTATAACTTTTTCTTTAGTTTAACATATATATAAGGATCTTAAATCAAAGGAATCATTGTAAAGGAAAAGAAAATTACAAGAACTAACACATTAAGATATTCCTCAAGAACCTAATGAAATAATATTTTTAACTCTTATTTATTATAAATTAGAAAATTAGTATAATTTTTTAATAAGTGTTTATATTTATTGAAAATATTGTATATTGAATAAATGAAAAAAATAAAATCATTAATGTTGTAAAGGGTGAGGATATCATGGTATCTGTATTTTTTTTATTTAAGTAGATTTCAATTTTAAATTTATTTTTTTTAATACATTATATTGACTAAATTTATTATATTTCTTATCAAGTATCTCCATAATATTTTTTAATATATGACTATAGTTATATTTATGGTTTTATGGATCTATTATTTACTTCAACAACTATGTAATACTAATAAAAAGATTCCCAAATTGGATATATACTGAGATTATTAAAATACACACATATTAAATTTGTGGGTTTCTATTCATTCACTAATGAGAACAAATATATAATTATTAACTAAAACTCATTATACTATTTTTAATTATATAATTATTAGATTTTAGAAAACAATGTATGTTATGAATATTTTTCAAAATTAATATAAGGAACTTCAGCTATGATCTTTATTGGGTGTGTTTGAAGAAGATTTATAATGTTTCTAAAGGAATACATATTATTATATTATTTTTGTTATATAATATTTGTATTTTCATTTTACATATGTTTTGATAAATTATATTTTAAATTACTATAGGTAATATATCTAGTTCAACATGACACACTTTTTAAAAATTGAATCGACAAAAAAATATGTGATATTCTAGGTAGATAACTTTTACATTAGCGAATACATGTTTTTTCATAAACAACTTGTGTTTTTTAAAAAATTATAACAAAAACATAGTTTCATCATCGAAAAATTATTTAATATGGTTATTATGTTTTATGAATCATTTATGAGATAATCACAACCCATAAAATAACAGATTTTGAAAATCATATTTTCATTATTACACTTATAATTTAACAAAACAATTTTAATTTTTTGTTTTCTTATGTTTCTACATATATTCCAAATGACTTTAAACAACATAAAAATTTATTTTCAAAATATTATCTATGTTTCAATAGTTTTTATATTTTGTTTTATTTAAGATTATATTATTTTTAAAATATGTTCGGAAATTTTTCATTAAGATTTCCACTACTCTTTGTGTTGTTTTTTACATCTATTTGGTGTTGGGGTTTATGTTGTATTGTTCTAAAATCATGTATTTTATATTTTTTTAGTTTCTTTTATTAAATATCTATTTTAGATTTAAGAAACATTTATGTTGAAAGCCTTTGAACTAGGTTTTCCATGTTGATTTTTTTAAAACCAATGTAAAAATCACTTTTGACATCAATTTTAATACAAACCAATTTTGAACAACATGTATGATGAATTTAAACATAAATTTTATTAAACAATAACATTGAATTCCTTATATATGTTATTTTTATAAGGTATTTAAATATTGTGTCTGTAACATCCCATGTAAATAATGAATAAGACTTTCTCATATTTATTAATATTTGTGAATTAAATATTAATTAATTTTACTTTAAAGGGGTTTCTATGTTCGATAGCTTACCTGATACACAACAACAACTTTCTTTGAAATCTTATGTTACATAGTAATAATGTTATATTATTATTTTAAATGTTAGTTAACTCCTAGACATTGTATCGGTGGGAATAAAAAAACTAACTACAATATGATTACACATGTTTGTTAAATGCGTTTACATTTATCCAATAAAAGTTAGAGGCTTAAAATGTAAATGAATCTAAATTTAAGCAAAATTTACATTAAAAGGTTGATTTACCGCCTTTTAATGGTGAACCCTATTTAAATCTAGTTTTGGTTACTTTTTTATGTTCTATTTGACCAAATAAAATTCTTCTTTAGAATCAGGACACCAAAATTTAAATTGGGTAATTTTTTGTTATTTTTCTGATAAAGATCATTTTTTAATGAATAGTTAAAAATACATTATTTTAATTCAAACGTTCCTTTTAATATGACTTATTTATATTGTTATATTAACTTTTTAATTGGTTTTAAAGTGTAATTCGAATATATTTTTACCATTTAATCCAATGTTGTATATTGGAAATAATTTCACTTTGAAATTGGGCATAAACTGGTATCAATCTTTTGATAGTTATTGTTTCTTAAAAACACACTATTTGTTTAGATAACAGGAATTAAATTTAAATTAATTAATGAAAATTCTATGTTTAGAATTTGGTAAAATAGAAATAATTTTTGAATTCGGAATATCAAATATAGTTTAGGGTGAATTTTTGGTATTTTTCTGAAAAACATCAATTTTTGATTAATAGTGAAACAACATAGTAGTAGTAAAAACACTGGATTTTTCATTTAAATGAAAATTTACCACTTATGTGAATAGAATTTAAAAATCTAATATACATGGTTGTTATTAGTAAGTTAAATTTGATTAAATAAGATGAAAATAATTTTTGGTGACTAGTAACTTTTGACTTTTATTGACTATAGTTAAAGGTAAATAAGGTAATTTAAGGTAAAAAGAATATTATAATAATTTAAAATTACCTAAACACTTGTCCTAAACTTATTGTATAAGTAATGTCTTACAATGGGAATCCTTGGTTTGATTATGGGACCCCATGGAGCCACTTATAAATGATAATGACACTTTAGTTTAAATGACTTAAAGTAAAGGCAAAAATGACAGAAACAAATATCTTTGTAAATTAATTTTTACATGGGGTTATATAAGTAATATTTTCTACTATAAATATTCTGTGGAAATATAAAAATGTTTACTACATCATGGTATTTTTTTTATAATTTTTAGACATCGAATAAATTAAATTATTTATGACACAATAATGATGGAGTGTTTACCTCATTAATAAATGATTTAGATAAATAAGATTATAAATATTAAAATAACATCCAAAACCAGTTTAATTATTATTGGATGAATTTATTGAGACCATGAGTCTTATTATATTGTACCTTAATGAGTTTTGGGTCTTTATAAACCGAATATCATTATATAATAAAATAATATTATCACACATTCCTAAAGAGCCCCTCCTCCCCCTTTTAAAAAGCCCTCACTTCTAACCTATTCCTCACACATTTCAAGCCTTTTGGATCACCAAAACTTGGCTAAATTAAGCTCTATAAATCCCTATCCTCCTATTTTAAGCCTTAACTTAGGCATAAGACACTTCAAAAAACCCTTTTGGTTCATACCAAATGGAGTTACCCAAATTAAAGGTAAAAGTTTCTCTTAACATCGTTTCTTTTATTTTATATCTCTAACCCCAAACTCTTTTTATTACTTTATTTTATAACAAAAAAAGTATCCTATATATACCATTATTCTTTTATGATAAGGATTAGAACTACACTTACACACACCTTTATCTAATTGGTGACGAAAATATAGTTTTTGTGGATGGAAAACTAACGCCTCATGAAACGATGATTGTCCAATTATCTCCTACCGCATATCTTAGAGGCCATTAAGATGACAATATATTTATATATTATATATATTATGTTTATTTTTTTATGATTCATTATTTTTCTTTTATAGCATACCTTTATGGTTTCCATTATGGGTAAATGTGATAATTTCATTTGAGGAAGTGCAGACTACAGCCTCCTAAAAGTGATATGACTAATTAATGACATATGTGGGATGCATAAAGAATGGAGTAATTGATATTATATATGATATTATACTGTAATTATAATATAAATATTCATAATTATGTTTTCATTCCATTAAAATAGATAATATAAATGAAAGCAGCGTTCATGCGTACGTACGACTTACCATCTCCCTGAACAGTGCATTTCATTTCCTATCTCCAAATGATATGTACTATTATAAATTCATATATACAATGAATATATATAATATATATGATATCTAAATAATTAATATCATTATGGATATAATATACTATTTGCCACATGAATAACTTGTAAATATAAGGTGTTCATTTTTTACTCAAGTTCCAAATTTCGAAAAAACTACCATTATTAACGTAAATGATTGCATAATGTTTATAAAATGGTAATAAGTGATATAAAAATAATAATAAACTTGAAAAGGTTTCTTAATCATGTATAAATTAACTTTTGTGTATTATTAAGGAGATTAAAGAAAGATCGAGTCATGTCAGACATGAGGTAAGGGACTTCGTCCCAATCTCCATTCATTGAGGAATATTTTGTTCTAATACACAAATTCCTTTTACACTCTGTATAAACTCCTTTGAATTTTTAATTCATTCAATGGGAATATTTTAAAATGAAGGGTTTTACTAAATGACATAAAATAATGTTTCTTTTTAACGTAAGTGGTGACAACAACCTTTACGCTGCCACGAGTATTATTTGATCTTTGGATTCCTTAACAAGACGTAATGTTTTTAAATGGAAAATAAATACCATATACTATTTTATGTATTTTTGGTATTAAAAATGGTTTTGATAATGGTTTTGATACGTTATTATATTGAAATGTTTTATTGTTATTTCAATGTGGGAATATTATCTTTCCTTTATGCTTATGATATATGTTATGATCATGTTATGGTTATCGGGCATTATTTACATATACGGGTGGTTCTGTGATAAACCTTGGGCGGGGGGAACTGAGATATCTCTCCAATTCATTGGGTAATGTGACAGAGGTAAACATGAATTCTTCTCCTAAGAGATTTAGGAAAAATACTATGATGGGTATTCCAAAGTAACTCCCTATGTAGATATGATAGCTACAATGTAATTCTTTTATGGATGCCACATATTACCTTTATGATTTATGATTTCTATGTGTTATTCATAAATCTTAGGATTTCAAGAGTTAAGTAAAAGAGTTCATGTTTTGTATTTATTTATGAACTAATGTTTTATTTCTTTGTTTTATAAACCTTACTGAGATTTTTATGCTCATCCCATGTTTTGATATGTTTTCACATGACTTAAAGATGAATAGGGTCAAATATGGGATCAAGGAAAATTAATTCTATCTAAAACAAGAAACTAGACATGACTTTTTATCAAGACTTTTTATTTTACGAAAAAAATGAAACTGAGTAGAAGTGTCTACTTTGTAATCTTTTGAGATGTAATAATTATGTACTAATTCTCTAAAACTCTAAACCTGAAAGACCCTCAAAGTGAATTAATTCATATAATTCATTATTATGTAATGTTTTAGCGATGGGTCCTTGTAGTGTAAGGACTCTGGTTTTTCTATATAAAACTTTAGAATAATAATGAAGATGCATATTCAGTCGATTTGGGATTTTGGGGCATAGGGGGCCTCAATACGGTGATATTAAAAATATTTTATATTTTATATCACACATTCATTGTTTTTTACGAAATGTTGAACTACTTTCAATCTGGAGTCTTGGATTAGAAATATAAGGTTCTGATTAATTATTGAACAAGGAATTTACTATATGTATGATATAATGTTTCTTGGTTTCATAACCTCATTTTGAGGTGACCATTGTTAGGGTACTAAAAGAAGGATTATTAATTAAATAAAATTTAATTAATAAAATTCACTACACTTACCCTACCTATATTGGTTTTTTTCCTGAAAGATTAGAGACAATGTTCCTCCCATGGTCGAGAGACGAACCTAGGGAGATAAGAGGTGACAACAGACTATGTTTATGACAATGAATATCTTTAGATTGAGGTGCAATGGGTTCTGAAAATCGCGTTCGACCAAAATATTTTCCATTTTTCTACAAGGTAGTATATTTTATGGAGTTTTCATCATGATCCCTATTCATGCATTGTTTGATGGCTGTAGAGCCCTTATATGACTTCTAAAGACCCCCTTAGGGTTGGCCTATGGGTTATTGGTTAAAATCAGTGATTTCAAGAGTATCACAGTGATTTATTGTTCATAAGTATTAGTCGCATGGAATATAGTGAAGCATAATACATCATGTATTCTTCCCATATAGGGAATATGAACATCGGGAACTACATGCCATGTAATTGGGGGACATTACCTGTAGTGAGGCTCGATTGTCCGGTTGAGGACTTGGTAGGCATGCCATTTATGGGGACATGGTTATGTGGAAGTACACGACCAGAACCAGGGTGTACACGGGACAAAGTATGTGGCTAGTTACGTGGACATGGTCCCTGATAGATAATAATGTGAACCTATACGTGGGGATGACCACAGACACATGATTTGGATGGGTGAAGAGGTTTACACCATGCACCAATTGTACATTCATTGTATGTCTACATGGTATGGAATAATATATATGGGATAGGATGCACCCAGGTGATTAGGCAGGGAAACACATCATGATAATAGATGTACAATCCTTCAATTTACTTACACAACATGTATAGTGAGGGGAAACAACCAAGGTTCGACCTTGAAATAAATGACATGTCCCATAGGGGTATACCCCATGTACTCCCCTATGTGACTTATCCCTTTTACATATCCATCATTAAGACTCAGATGGGGTCCCATGAGTATCTTATCTTAAGTAGTTTTTTATGTAGAATGGGAAGGTGGTTATGGTTTTGGATTATAGATTATACATAAGGGGAATCTAATAGGACAATTCTTATAGTGAAGCACAAATTAGTTCTTGGTGGGTGTGCTTCCTTGGTCCATCCCTTCATGTGTAAAATGTGGAATTACATAATGAGTATATGAATGTGATCCAAAAAATGGGTTTGATATGGATAGAGTTTTTATCCTTCTAGGAATCCTTATGTGGGATCCTCTTTCAAATCATCTTCCTATGTGGGGTTTTTGGCATCGGTGTGACCATCATGCATGACCACCAATATCATACTTAATATGTTGTTTCATATTGGGTTTAGGACATCCCTAGTAGTCTTGGATGAGATAACTTATCAATATATCATGGTTCTGATAATCAGTAGGGTCATGGTGTCCCCCATAAAACCTGGATGTGATCCCCTATCTGATCATTATGATATATAGAGGTTTGGTAGGGTTAGTGGTGTCCCCCAATGGTCTTGGAGGTGATACAATATTTGAGTGTTAAAATATTATAAGTTATAGTAAGGTTTATGGAGTCCCCCATGATATATGGGTGAGATTCCCTTTAAGAGTATCCTAATCTCCTGGGTACCAGCATGACTTTATCTATGGTGAGACATTATGAGCATGTTCTCTTGGATGGATTTCATCAGGTATAGAAGATATAAGACATAAATGTATTGATACATGGTGAGTGGTACCTCTTGGTTATGTACCATCACAGGTGAAATTTCTCATGGAGTGTATTATCATGTGACGAGTATGTATGGAATTTTCTAGGAGACCTTTCAATATTCCTCATATATTGTTTTACATACTATATGGTGATTAGATAAATCATCATATATATATATGAGGTGTGGAGATGTAGATTCATGTTCTCTATCTCTAAGGATTTAAGTACCGTCAGCTATGGTTCAACCAGACTTTTTTACTTTTAGTTTCTCTATTTTATTATGGGTCTTGGGGATTACTACTATGTATTGGTATAATCATCCCTGAATGGTCTCATTTTTCCCATTTCATGTATTATATAGAAGAAAACCTTTTCAATGTACTCCTAAGATGACTCGGAGTAGGAAAAGCATAGTGAGATACAAATAATGAGGTGTTTACTAGTTTTTTCATTTGACAGTTGTCCTCTTCTCCTAAGATAGTTGGATTCTTTTATCAATTTTTTGTGATATTGAATTTTCCCCTTTAATACATTACATAAAATTTATATATAAATTTATTGTGGGATATATTTATTCATTAATTTGGTTTCAGTTGTTGATTATATCTTCACTATTTTATGGAGATGGATGTGTGTTTAGGGGTACAGGTTCCATGGGAAAAGGTCACTCATGTGTTTTTAATATGCCAACTCAGTGTTGGTATCCAGACCTTGGCCTATTAAATGTGGTATTAGGGTAGTCACACTCATCTCATCATGGACCAATAGGATCCTTGTGGGATGGGTTGTGATAGAGTGACATCGAAGATGTTCTTTGTTATGAAAGGATTTAGGAATTTTCTATTCATGTGGTTTGGTATGGGTTATATGAGTATAGTGTTAAGTGTCTAATGTTTTGATTTTAGGATAGGGACTCCTATGTTGGTATGGTGGGAAATGTATTCATATATTATGGATTTGAAAACCACTTGTTGAGTCATAACATATAGGAATAGGATGTAATGAATCTTTACTATATGAAACATATAATAATGGGTTGTGAATCTAATATCTATCTCATGTCATATCCCTATATATACTATTTGAAAATGGTATGTATTTATTATTTATGAAATCCGAAATGAAGAAATTCATATAGTATTCCATTATAGGGTTATGGTGATGATCTACCTAGTGACGAGGCTTCAGTGCAGTGGTCTCTAAATGTAGTGGTTTCTTCTGGTGGTTTTATTATTTTTCCAACACTCATTGAGTTGTAGTTTGTGATGGTTGTACCAGAATAGGATGTGCACTAGTTGAGCACAAACTATGAGATTCATAGGAAGAGACCTTGTAATTTTTATGGTGATTCATACCCATAGGAAACAGATGAATGGATTTAGATTGTAACACAAGAAATACTTGATTTTATGGAACCTCCAATTATGATAGTGCCCCTAGTGTTGGGTCTTTTTAGGGATCCATAGGGAGATGGTGGATTCTAGTGACATAGACACAAAATGACATTACCCACACTTGTTGAAAGTTTTATTATCTCTTTATGGAAGTGTTATATCCAACCATGTTCTTATGGGCGTAAATCATAGAGCTTCTTCAGCTTTAGTTGGGTAGCATGACCATGGAAGATTATTCAATGAGGTTGAAAAACCTCTCCATATGCTCTCTAAATATGGTATGAGATCTGTTTTCTAGGAAAATACCTTTGATAAGGGATTAATTTGATATATTAAGGCTTCAATTCTATCTCTTTTTATTTCCATCTATACTAGAGTGCTCGAGTGGGCATTGGTAGTAAAGAGTTTTCAAGTCGATCAGATACTGACTGTCAATGTTGGTTGTGGGAACACAATAGTTCAAACATCAATAGCTGGTATCTAATAGATAGATTGGAGATCTAGGTGTATGAGTTACGTCGAGATAAGATCACAGGATGGACAGTCTATGTCTCAAGGCTCTTATGACACATCTAGTTATCCATGAGAGAGACAATGTTTCTCTTGTGAAAGATGAGTAAATATCACGTGGGTTTTTCTAGCCCTCCATGTATCTAATAGGGATATGGTCAATGGACTACCTTTTTAGAGGTAATGAAAAGTGAAATTAGGTTTTTATTATAGAGGATGTGGTAGAGGATTTGGGAGAGAAGTATTAGGTGGAATACTGTTTGATTTTCTTCCACCACAACCCCCAGGTTGTCTGCGCTAGGCTCGAGGAGCTGGACAATGGGGGATATAACCACTTGATGCTATGTAGGCTTATTATCCAGAGGCTCTATTGATTTTTAAATGTAAAAACTATATCCCTTTCACTTTTATAGTAGTACATCTATACATACAAGAGACCAAATCATTCATTTCCACTTTACTATTAATGATTTTCTAGGGTGACACATAGCAGAGATAGAGCCATGTGATGGTGATGTTTGAAATGGATTTAATATAATAATAAATAGGGATGATTCACCCACTTAGATAAATTATTGTGACACAATCCCAAACCATGATGGAGGTTTACTTCCACCCAATGAAGCTAGTGTAGAGGTGTGGAAGATAAGTTCCTTTGAATTGAGTGTTTTGGGAAGTTTTATGTCCTTATGCATGTGATATGGCATTGATTAAAGTAAAAAAGGAAGTAATGGGAAAGGATGAGATTTAGGTAGAAGGGGTTTTTTTCCTGGATGAACAATTATGGTTCTAGGTTCAACATGTGTCTTCACATCCCCAACTATAGTTTTATTACAAATTCACGATTGACTTTTCCCTGATCTTTTCACATTTTGAGGAATATATGTAACAGCCCATGATTTTATAAAAAATATTCTTTTTAATTTTATTAATGTATTGTGTTGTACACTACACCAAAAGGAGCTTGCACAACACGCATCCTTGACTTGCCTTGCATTACACGCAATCGCGACCTTCCTCGATAGCGTGTGTAATACGCAATACCGAGTTTCACTAAACAACGATATGCTATTAAAATATTATTAAAACTAGCCGGTATGAATAGTAATAACCACTTTTTAAAATTCTGTAAATCTTATTTTTCAAAATGAACTTCATTTTTGGATTCGGAGTATCGAATTTAGCCTAAGGTGAAATTTTTGTACATTTCGGATAACTTTCATATTCCGATGAATAGTGAAAATTACTAAATTATAATTAAAAAACAAATTTTTTAATCGAAATAATTAATAGTGATAAATTATTAATTGGAGTAGTATTAAAGTATATTTAGAATATATTTTTAGAATTTAATACAATGTTGGTCATTGGATGTAATTGCACATTTAAACCAGACATAAACAAGTGTCAATCTTTTGATAGATATTGTTTCTTAAAAACACGCTATTTGTTTTAACAGCGGGATTTAATTATAAAATTAATTAATGCAACTTCTATGTTATGAATTTGGTAAAATAGACTTCATTTTTGAATTCGGAATATGAAATATAGCTTAGGATGAAATTTTGGCATTTTTCTGAAAACCTTCATTTTTTGATGAATAGTGAAACTACTAAGTGGTAGTTAAAAAACTGAATTTTTCATAAAACTTAATTTTACCGCATCTGTGAATGGAATTTCAAAAATCCGAGAGACACGGTTGATGTCAGTAAGTAAAATGTGGTTCAATGAGATGAAAATAATTTTTGGTGAATAGTAACTTTTTACTTTTATTTACCACGGTTAAAAGTAAATAGGGTAATTAAGGGTAAGAATGATATTAATATTACCCTAAAACATGTCCTAATTCTATTGGACAAGTGTATCTCGACCAAAAACAACCTTAAGTGTAAAATATTATCATTTAGGCCCACTTGGATTAGATTAGGACATTTATTATTATTTAATTCAAAGAAGAGTTAAAAGAGTTAAAATCAAAGTTTATTCACTAAAACATTTTTAATATGGGGTTATACATAAGATAAATTCGACTATAAATATTCAATAGAAAGCTAAAACGATTTCCTATATAATGATATTTTATTTATAATTTTTAGACTTTAAATAAATTAATTTATTTATGACACAACGATGATGAAGTAATTACCCTTTTAAGGAAATATTAACATAATTGATGTTATAAATACTCAAATTAATGTAATTTGAGACTTTATATGAATTACACTAATTTTATAGGTTACTATGATATATTAGTGTTGATTTAATAAACATGGTTCGAACATATAATTCTGTTATGACTTTCACAAAAATCATATATCAAATAGTGTCAAAATTGACACAAAATAGTTTTTAAATCAAATATTATATTATTAATTGTTATTTTATTCCTAAAAATCTAAGGTTCGGCCAAATGACTTAGATAAGGATATATATATTAATAATAAACAATTTGGGGTTCTTTTGGCATGTTATAGTAAGTGTATTAACCATATAGTGTAAGAAAACAAAAAGACACGGTAAAAGGTAAATTATTTAACTTAGGTTTAAATCTAATTGATAAGGTTAACATAATACCCTAAACTTGTCTAAATACTATTGGATGATAGGATTTAGACCCATCCCAACTTTATAATCGAAATAAGACCCTTTGGAACCATTATAAACCGATTTTGACTTTAATATAAAATAATATTTTGAGATATTCCAAAGGTGCCCTCTCCTCCCTTATAAAAGGGAACCTCCTCCCCCTCCTCCTCACACCAATTTGAGCACTCAAGCTCGGCCAACCCCTGCCAAAATCTCTTCTCCACTTCCCTAGCAACATCCTATAGGTTCTGGTATTCCTCAAAGACCAATTTTAGTTCCCTAAGAGGAGGTCTCCAAAAGGCGCTTCAAAGAAGAGGTAATTACCGTTACCAATTCTTTCATCTTTATTTCTTCTTCCACTTCTTCTTCTTAGGATGTTTCATTATGAAGTAATAACATCAGTATCACTCATATACTAATATGTTATTATAAGTATGAAACAACCCTATTTAACCATCTATCTATCCTACGGAAAAAGAAATCACCGCGCGTGCGTACGTACGGAATACCGTCTCAACGCCGTGGTGTAATCTATTTTCCACCACCACCTTACATGGATGGGTATAATGGTGTAAAGAATAACTATACATAGTTATTAAAACATCATATTGATTCTGATATATTGTATAATCCACTCCAATTCAATTCAATATTTATGGAAATGATATCATCCCTCGTGCGTACGTACGGACTACCGTCTCCACGACGCGATGAGATTCATTCTCCATGTTAACCATTTAAGAATGATTATAAAGTATATATAAGAAATAATAATGAAATATATGAAATTATAAAGCTACTGGATTTATGTATATATATATATGTATGTCATCTACTTACTTCCATTCAAGACAATAAGGAAAGGAAAATAGCGTTCATGCGTACGTACGGACTACCGTCTCCATGAACGGTGTTTTTCATTTCATTTATCTATCTATTATATATATATATATACTGAATATATATGATATATAAATCATATTTTATATTCTGGAAGTAAGCAAATCATGATATAAGTAATAATAATGTCAAGAACAACAAGTCAAAACACCTACGATAAATGAAACGATTTTACCCAAAACGCTTCTTTAACATGGAATTTACAAAAGAACGGGTAATATAATGTAATAAGTGAACCATATATGATATCATAACAATGAATATGATTCTGTAATAAGTCAATGACATTATATAAATCATTATACAGGAGGTTCGGACACATACGAAGCAAATCAGACCTAAGGTAAGGGAAATATCACAATCTCATTTTTATCCGAGATTGTTTATTCGTAATTATTTACTGGGGTGTATTTTATCATCCACATACATGTTTCATCAATATGTAATATTATTTCCATCCACCTACAATTGTTCAAATCCATTTTTACCCTTCGGTGAGTTTTTAGTAATATGTATGAAAGGAATCTTTTGTCGTACGAGGTACTTTTTGAATTTTCCGACAAAAGTACGAAGAATGTTTTTTTAACTTATACGGCATGAATGGATTTTTAAAACATTATTTCCAAGAAGCTTCCTTTACAAGTTTTCAAGTTTATTTTTAATCAACTTCTTTTATTTTAAAGTTGTATGACATGTTATGAAAGGAAAAATGTTTTTGAAGAAGAAAGGATACTTTCCTCAAGAATGGAGTTCAAGTGTTTTATCAAAATTATTTTCCATCTAAGATAATAAAGGGTTCTGTTTTTATCCCAATTATTAAATTGATTTGATCATGTTATGATGGAATTATTTTTATGAATTCCTTTATCTTATATGAATTGATTTATGATGTCATGATGTTTCAAGAATCCCATTTTTGTTACATGTGTTATACGATGATATATGATTTATGATTATGTGGAACACATAAGAAAGGATTCATTATAAGATGGGTGGGACCTATATCTCCCTCCAATGCATTGGGTAATGATTTTATATCTCATGAGATAGACAGGGCTGGAACGGTAGGTTATACCGGTTCAGTGAAACAGGACTGAAACGAGGGTTACTCGATTCAGAAAGGGACTTTGTCCACTAAGATAGTCTTGGCAATGAGTCTTGACTAACAAGAAATGATTTTCCATGATTATGTGTGCATGCCACAAAGTTTCAAGTTTTATGTTATGATTATGGGGATCTCATTTTCACTTCTATGATTTATTCCATGTTAAGATATTATGATCTCTTTTGCAGGTTTTTTTGATTTTCAAAAAGATATGATATGATTTTTATTTCCTTTACTTTCCCTTGCTGAGCATTTGAGCTCACCCTTTTATGTTTTATTTTCCCCAGGATATAAAGAAAGGTTTTAGGTATAAAAAAAGGAAGATCTTTATGGGAGATATTGAAGATCTTTCACCACGATTAGAAGATTACGTTCCGAGTTTCCAAAGACACTAAACTGTTACGATCCTTGTGTGTGTGTTTTTGTTATGTACCAAGTATTCCGCAAAAGTAATGTAATGTCAATGTACGTCAGGATACGGGTCTCTACAGTTGGTATCAGAGGAAAGGTTTAGTCAACCTTTGGAAACTAGGATGCGAAAACATTAGTGAGATCCCTAGATATATTTCTAAGGTATGTCTAGGGATGTCTCTAAGGTTAAGTATACGTATAGGTTATAGTCCTAGAATTGCGCTAACGATCTTCGAATTTAACCTAAGATGTTAGATATTGAGGGTACTACCCCTTTATTATGTTGTTTTCCCTAGCATGATTTTTTCCTCTCATACTATTCTTTTGGGGTTTTAGACGATGGCTGGAACCCGAAGGAACCGTGTTAATGCGGAATGTGATGGGCAATGAAATGATTGTCCCCCTGAGCAACCAAATGATATGGGAGCCGGAATGAAAAATCTTGTAGCCATGCTCACACAACTTTCTCAAGCTATGAATCATGCAGGACTTCCAAACGAGCAAAGGAAGGATCAACATTCTGTTGAATCCTTCATGAGGCAGCGTCCACCTTCTTTCAGTGGGTCTACTGATCCATTAGTTGCTGAACAATGGATTAGTACTACTGAAAAGATATTTTCAGTTCTTCAATGTTCTGAACATGATAAAGTCATCCTAGCAGTGTATCGTTTGGAAAGAGATGCTGATCAATGGTGGAATCTTATTAAGAATACGAGGCAAAGGGATGAAATTGAGTCTATGGAATGGGACGAGTTCAAGAACTTGTTTTTTAGTAAGTACTTCCCTCGTATTCTTCGAACGAAGATGGAGAAGGAGTTTCTTGAACTAAAGCAAAAGGATGATGAATCTGTTGGTATATACGAAGCGAATTTTACAAGACTTGCAAGGTATGCATCTGGCATTATCATCCAACCTGAAAGTAAAGTTGATCGATTTTTCAGTGGCTTAAAACCAAGTCTTCGAAGGGCATTATCTATAAGAGACTTCAGTAGCTATGAAGAAATTGTGTGTTGTGCTATCAAGGTAGAAATGGAAGTTGGTGTTACATATCCATCTCATGGTTTTGACAAAAAACGAAAGATGGAGTTCAAGGAGAAATCTCAGAATAATGGTGAAAAGAAGATGAATGTTTCCTTATGCACAAAGTGTGGAAAGAAGCATGGTGGAGATTGTCTTAAAGGGACTAGAAAATGTTTTAAGTGTGGAAAAGAAGGTCATCGAGCAGCTGAGTGTCGAAGTAATGGAAAAAGGGTTTCTAATGATGTGAATAAAGAAAACACTGCAGAGAACGCACCACCAACACTTCAATGCTTCAAGTGCAACGAAATGGGGCATTATGCTAATAAATGCCCTAATCCAAGGGTTAGTGATGATCAACATGAGCAACCACTGAAGGCAAATGACAAAGGGAAGTCACATGCGATCACTATTGGCAATGTTGAATATGACAACGATGTGGTGGAATGATTAAGTGTTTATGTAATGGGATTTCGAAATAATGTTGTATTATTGAGTATTGCAATATTTATTGATGTGGTATTCAAAGTGATTGATATATTTTGGAAATAAGATGATATGCGCATAATGAAGGGAAAATGAGAAAATGAAATGTTTAATAGTATTCATGAGCTCATGATTGATATAAGGACTAAGTTTGAGTATATAGAATTTTGAGGATTTTGGTATGTGAAAAGTGATTCATGTTTTCACTAAGGTATTCAAGAGAATACACGATTAAGGACTTTGAATGTTTGGAATGTGACCAACAAAACATATCTTATGATATATGGGGATCGATGATGGTGTTAAATCTCTGGTAATAATTTTCACTATATTATGAGAGTCGACTGCAGTATTATGGATAAGCCTAAATGATTGGAATGGATTATGTTGGACATAAGTTAGTATTGTTTGTTTTTTAGATATTATTGATGGGATGTTATATAGTTTTGAAAAAAGGACAACCTGCAGGACGGGCGACAGCCCATCGCTTCGGACAAGGCTGTGGGAATCGAACCCACAACCGAAGTGCGACTGGCCTTTATCGCCTACCACTGGCCTACAGGAAGTCCCTGTTTAGTAGAAACTAGTTTTATTATATTAAGCAGTATGATATATGAAGTATAAGTCCATTTTAGGAACCATATATGATTAATCTCACTATAGATCGACTTATGCATATAATTTTTGCTAACCTTTTGTTTGAGACAGATGGAATGAACCGTCATTCTATCACATGATCTGCTAACACTTCATGAATAACAAATTCAACTTCATTTATTTAAGAGATGAAGTGGAAATTTTTCAAGGCATGAACAACAGTGAGATTGTACCAAAATAAAGTAAGTATTTATTCTAATTCAAATTTTCAACTTTAGGGAAATGATCTTGAAAACCAAAAATGTTGTCCTAGTGATCTTATACCTGATGAATCAGATGGTACCTTATATCATCACAAATCTATGGATTTGTGATTACTGGATTTTCCATAGCCATGTTCTCTACCACTCTCCATCAGAACATGATGGTTAGATTTCTCTTCCATATCCATATTTTCACCTATGTGGAAACCCAATGATTAGTTTATTTGGGTAACCGTTACGTTTCATACTTTTGTTTTTAAAGATTGATTTTGATATTCCTTTTTACGATGTGGGTTTCTATTAAAGAAACTTTCGAATAGTAAACCATTTATAACCCCGACGAATTTCGAGGGCGAAATTCATTTTAAGGGGGGTAGAATGTAACAGCCCAAGATTTTATAAAAAATATTCTTTTTAATTTTATTAATGTCTTGTGTTGTACGCTACACCAAAAGGAGTTTGCACAACACGCATCCTTGACTTGCCTTGCATTACACGCAATGGCGACCTTTCTCGATAGCGTGTGTAATACGCAATACCGAGTTTCACTAAACAACGATATGCTATTAAAATATTATTAAAACTAGCCGGTATGAATAGTAATAACCACTTTTTAAAATTCTGTAAATCTTATTTTTCAAAATGAACTTCATTTTTGGATTCGGAGTATCGAATTTAGCCTAAGGTGAAATTTTTGTACATTTCGGATAAATTTCATATTCTGATGAATAGTGAAAATTACTAAATTATAATTAAAAAACAAATTTTTTAATCGAAATAATTAATAGTGATAAATTATTAATTGGAGTAGTTTTAAAGTATATTTAGAATATATTTTTACAATTTAATACAATGTTGGTCATTGGATGTAATTGCACATTTAAACCAGACATAAACAAGTGTCAATCTTTTGATAGATATTGTTTCTTAAAAACACGCTATTTGTTTTAACAGCGGGATTTAATTATAAAATTAATTAATGCAACTTCTATGTTATGAATTTGGTAAAATAGACTTCATTTTTGAATTCGGAATATGAAATATAGCTTAGGATGAAATTTTGGCATTTTTCTGAAAACCTTCATTTTTTGATGAATAGTGAAACTACTAAGTGGTAGTTAAAAAACTGAATTTTTCATAAAACATAATTTTACCGCTTCTGTGAATGGAATTTCAAAAATCCGAGAGACACGGTTGATGTCAGTAAGTAAAATGTGGTTCAATGAGATGAAAATAATTTTTGGTGAATAGTAACTTTTTACTTTTATTTACCACGGTTAAAAGTAAATAGGGTAATTAAGGGTAAGAATGATATTAATATTACCCTAACACATGTCCTAATTCTATTGGACAAGTTTATCTCGACCAAAAACAACCTTAAGTGTAAAATATTATCATTTAGGCCCACTTGGATTAGATTAGGACATTTATTATTATTTAATTCAAAGAAGAGTTAAAAGAGTTAAAATCAAAGTTTATTCACTAAAACATTTTTAATATGGGGTTATACATAAGATAAATTCTACTATAAATATTCATTAGAAATCTAAAAAGATTTCCTATATAATGATATTTTATTTATAATTTTTAGACTTTAAATAAATTAATTTATTTATGACACAACGATGATGAAGTAATTACCCTTTTAAGGAAATATTAACATAATTGATGTTATAAATACTCAAATGAATGTAATTTGAGACTTTTTATGAATTAAAATTATTTTATAGGTTACTATGATATATTAGTGTTGATTTAATAAACTTGGTTCGAACATATAATTCTGTTATGACTTTCACAAAAATCATATATCAAATAGTGTCAAAATTGACACAAAATAGTTTCTAAATCAAATATTATATTATTAATTGTTATTTTATTCCTAAAAATCTAAGGTTCGGCCAAATGACTTAGATAAGGATATATATATTAATAATAAACAATTTGGGGTTCGTTTGGCATGTTATAGTAAGTGTATTAACCATATAGTGTAAGAAAACAAAAAGACACGGTAAAAGTTAAATTATTTAACTTAGGGTTAAATCTAATTGATAAGGTTAACATAATACCCTAAACTTTTCTAAATCCTATTGGATGATAGGATTTCGACCCATCCCCACTTTAGCTTCGAAATAAGACCCTTTGGAACCATTATAAACCGATTTTGACTTTAATATAAAATAATATTTTGAGATATTCCTAAGGTGCCCCTCTCCTCCCTTATAAAAGGGAACCTCCTTCCCCTCCTCCTCACACCAATTGAGCACTCAAGCTCGGCCAACCCCTGCCTAAATCTCTTCTCCACTTCCCTAGAAACATCCTAGAGGTTCTGGTCTTCCTCAAAGACCAATTTTAGTTCCCTAAGAGGAGGTCTCCAAAAGGCACTTCAAAGAAGAGGTAATTACCGTTACCAATTCTTTCATCTTTATTTCTTCTTCCACTTCTTCTTCTTAGGATGTTTCATTATGAAGTAATAACATCAGTATCACTAATATACTGATATGTTATTATAAGTATGAAACAACCCTATTTCACCATCTATCTATCCTACGGAAAAAGAAATCACCGCGCGTGCGTACGTACGGAATACCGTCTCCACGCCGTGGTGTAATCTATTTTCCACCACCACCTTACATGGATGGGTATAATGGTGTAAAGAATAACTATACATAGTTATTAAAACATCATATTGATTCTGATATATTGTATAATCCACTCCAATTCAATTCAATATTTATGGAAATGATATCATCGCTCGTGCGTACGTACGGACTACCGTCTCCACGACGCGATGAGATTCATTCTCCATGTTAACCATTTAAGAATGATTATAAAGTATATATAAGAAATAATAATGAAATATATGACATTATAAAGCTACTGGATTTATGTATATATATATATGTATGTCATATACTTACTTCCATTCAAGACAATAAGGAAAGGAAAACAGCGTTCATGCGTACGTACGGACTACCGTCTCCATGAACGGTGTTTTTCATTTCATTTATCTATCTATTATATATATATATACTGAATATATATGATATATAAATCATATTTTATATTCTGGAAGTAATTAAATCATGATATAAGTAATAATAATGTCAAGAACAACAAGTCAAAACACCTAGGATAAATGAAACGATTTTACCCAAAACGCTTCTTTAACATGGAATTTACAAAAGAACGGGTAATATAATGTCATAAGTGAACCATATATGATATCATAACAATGAATATGATTATGTAATAAGTCAATGACATTATTTAAATCATTATACAGGAGGTTCGGACACATACGAAGCAAATCAGACCTAAGGTAAGGGAAATATCACAATCTCATTTTTATCCGAGATTGTTTATTCGTAAGTATTTACTGGGGTGTATTTTATCATCCACATCCATGTTTCATCAATATGTAATATTATTTCCATCCACATACAATTGTTCAAATCCATTTTTACCCTTCGGTGAGTTTTTAGTAATATGTATGAAAGGAATCTTTTGTCGTACGAGGTACTTTTTGACTTTTCCGACAAAAGTACGAAGAATGTTTTTTTTAACTTATACAGCATGAATGGATTTTTAAAACATTATTTCCAAGAAGCTTCCTTTACAAGTTTTCAAGTTTATTTTTAATCAACTTCTTTTATTTTAAAGTTGTATGACATGTTATGAAAGGAAAAATGTTTTTGAAGAAGAAAGGATATTTTCCTCAAGAATGGAGTTCAAGTGTTTTATCAAAATTATTTTCCATCTAAGATAATAAAGGGTTCTGTTTTTATCCCTATTATTAAATTGATTTGATCATGTTATGATGGAATTATTTTTATGAATTCCTTTATCTTATATGAATTGATTTATGATGTCATGATGTTTCAAGAATCCCATTTTTGTTACATGTGTTATACGATGATGTATGATTTATGATTATGTGGCACACATAAGAAAGGATTCATTATAAGATGGGTGGGACCTATATCTCCCTCCAATGCATTGGGTAATGATTTTATATCTCATGAGATAGACAGGGCTGGAACGGTAGGTTATACCGGTTCAGTGAAACAGGACTGAAACGAGGGTTACTCGATTCAGAAAGGGACTTTGTCCACTAAGATAGTCTTGGCAATGAGTCTTGACTAACAAGAAATGATTTTCCATGATTATGTGTGCATGCCACAAAGTTTCAAGTTTTATGTTATGATTATGGGGATCTCATTTTCACTTCTATGATTTATTCCATGTTAAGATATTATGATCTCTTTTGCAGGTTCTTTTGATTTTCAAAAAGATATGATATGATTTTTATTTCCTTTATTTTCCCTTGCTGAGCATTTGAGCTCACCCTTTTATGTTTTCTTTTCCCCAGGATATAAAGAAAGGTTTTAGGTATAAAAAAAGGAAGATCTTTATGGGAGATATTGAAGATCTTTCCCCACGATTAGAAGATTATGTTCCGAGTTTCCAAAGACACTAAACTGTTACGATCCTTGTGTGTGTGTTTTTGTTATGTACCAAGTATTCCGCAAAAGTAATGTAATGTCAATGTACGTCAGGATACAGGTCTCTACAATATATATACTATTAGAGCCTTTTATTGACCCTTATTCTTGGAGTATCTATCTTGGAGTCTCTAGATTAGTGTATCAGAGGCCATTCACTGCTGTCAATAGTGTGACCTGAATCTAGAGGGGAGAGAGTGCCTCACATAGAATTTATCTATAGAAGAAAAGAGGTTGTATGCTGTTTTTCTTAGTGTGTATTGGTTTACAACCACCCAGAATTTATTTGATTCCACTAGGGGGTGTGGAAGTGTGTCTATATTATGTGATGGATTTTTCATCCTATGTATAGGAGTGACCCTAGTTTAAGTAGGATGAGCTCATGTGTGGGTGGATACAACCAAATTTTATCAGGTGGATAGTATGAACCTTGGAGTAGTCAATGTTATAATAGTTATATACCATGTATTAGTGGTGGAGTGTGATAATGTTTTCCTATGGATTCACATGGTTTACCACACCATTGAGAGTTAGAAATTTTCATAGTCTGGAACCCCAGGACTGCCCCAATATTTTCAACCGCAAGACAGTTTACTTCCATGGAGCTTCAGGAGATATAATATTGTTAGAGCTTTATAGAATGAGGGACTAGAAAGAACCTATGTGTTTCCTTGGCAATCCCTATGTTTTTATTCTGAGAGGTGGATGAGAGATTTATAGACCATGTACGTTAACCCCCTTTTCATCATTTATTGTTCTTTTCATTCATTGGTACCCTCATGTACAGGACATCAGAGTTTCATTAAAGACACTTGAGGATGAGTATAAACATTCTCCGAGAGTACCAACATCATGGAGATCTCTCGTTGAGTTATTTATAGATTCAGGAGTTCCACTTCTTCTAATATGTATACTCATACATGGGAGGCATAAGTAACCTGGTAGTGGTTGAGGATATACTAGCTTAAGAGCCACTTTGGGGTGTGGATGTAGAAGAAAATGTTTATAGTGAGGGTTCCTTGTATGTTGTTGTGGAGTGGGGTAACCAATAATTTATCCTATTTATAGTTTTACCATTTGGGAAAGGATGGTTAAATATATCTCCAGTCAATGGTTGTTACCGCTACTCTTTTTTCCAAGTTAGGGAGGCACAAATTGGAGATTTTATGAGAGGTATTTCATCACCCGATATATGTACTGGACATTTTTTTGAAGGATTTTTCAATGGTAGGGAGTATGAAATCCTTATAAGGATTAGAAATGGTACCAGTCATGCAATGGTATGAGGTTATAAGGTGGTTTGTTTCCTTTAGTAGTACACCCAGAAGAGGGGTGTTTTTATGAGATCAATTGACAATGGGGATTTATGTCTATGATTTTGGTATCTTATTAATGTGTTTTTCTCTTGATGTGTCATATATCAGTTTATGGAGAGTGTAATTACAAGATGGTAGTGGAATTGGGGTGGAAATTTTGTGGTTTTTGTGATGGGGTCTCTATAATCAGCGAGTCGGCACGACACACTATAAATTGTTTTAGATCATCTTTCTATGTTGGAACACTTCCTACCCATACAAGAGAATATAGTAGTAGAGAGATAGGTATGTCTATACATAGAGGAGGATTTTGGATCCCAGTTTTGGATAAGATCACTGTATTCCCCCAGAAATATGACTAGATAGAGGTGATCTCCGGGTTCTAGAGATCATGATTTGGGTTTAAATGATGGATTGGGTACATGGATAGGATAATCGCTGATCATTAGTGGATTTTTTGAGTTTTAGAAGCTGTCACCATGGATGTTTCACCATTTGAGTCTTTGCTTAGAAGATACTGTTATAAATTTCTATACAATTGGGATCTAGTAGGATACAATTTTTTTGGGTGAAGAGTTAGTGCTAGAAATGGATGTTGAGGGTTTAGTTCATCTAGGGGTGGATGAGGAGTAATAAAACAGGCCAGGAGTCACTTGTAGACCTATAATGATTGAATTTTGAGTTCTACAAAGAGATATTATGTTATGTAAGATCAAACCTTGTAGAGGGATATAAATATGTTTCTGAGTTGGTAGGCTATTTAAGGGGTTTATATAGCTGTTTTATTATTTCTACATTGGGTTAGCGAAGTGGGGAAATACTTGACCCTATGAACATAATTGTACTGGGTGATTGGTGTTATTCCACATATCATAACTAAAGAGACATTCAAACAACTGACTTAATGATGAAGACCTTGATGAGATGGGCATTGGGTGTGGAGTTTCCTTTTTAAGGTACCCAATGATGTTTGAGATCAGATCAGAGAAGGACCTCTGTGGGAAAGTGGATTCCCAAGGTTCGTGTTTGTTAACAAACGATGATGCTTTATAGAGACATAAATGGTGTGGGAAACCTAGTTGAGAGCTTAGTTTTCATTAAATTTTCATATAATTTCAATTATTGAGATTAAAAGCCTCAAAGGGGGAGTGTGTAACAACTTTGGTTTTCTCTGTAAGACATTGGAATATTTTTGAAGGCATGTGTCAAGTAGAAAAATGATTCTAGGTCCTGTGGATCCTTAGTGAGGTGATATTTAAAATATTTTATATTTTATATCTAGAACGTGAAATTTTTAAAGAAACATGGAATAAATTATAATCAGAGTGCTATATCATAGAACCAATACCTCTTTTGAGCGTGGAATGCAGAGTTTACCCTTGGTGTTATATAATGATTTAAAAAATCAGGAGCCCTATTAGAGGTGACCATTGGACTCATATTAAATGGATGTTTATTAATTAAATAAAAATTAATTTATAAAACCTAATACTATAAACATCACCCTATTGGTTTCTATGCGTATAAGAAAGGGTAGGGAGTTTATACGATGATCAACAGATGAACCGAGGGAGATAAAAGGTGCTAAAAAACTCTCTCCGTGATTTCAGTCATCACAAGATCAATGTACAATATTGTTAAAGCACCGCATTGGACTGAAAGATCTGGTCTTTCACCCTGAAATATCGTTTTTACAATATTTTTTTCTTGATCCCCTTTTATGAATTTTTTAAGGTTTTGATCCCTTATATAACTACTACAGATCCCATAGGGGTTAATATATGTGTAATTGGTGAAAATTCTGGGTTTGAAGAGTATTGTAGTGATTTCCCATTTGAAAATACCTTTCAAATGGTGTGTAGTATAAGAGAACACATTGTGTGTTCTACCCATTTAGGGAAGATTAAATTTGGGAAATACATGTAGTGTATTGGGGGTATATTCCGTGTAATGAGGCTCTACCATGAAAGTGGAGGGTATTCCATATAAGGGGAAATGGCTATGTGGAAGTAAATGGATAGTCCCTTGGAGTACATAAACTGGAGGACACTACCAGATACATGGGAAAGAGCACCTATACATTAGAACAACCGTGGAAATGTTCAAAGGATGGTCCAAGATGTACATGGGATAAACCAATGGTACACTCTGCGTTGGGATACATGGAATGCTAGGATGTTTGTGGTTGAGGAAATGCCTGGGAGATTAGGCAGTGTTACTCACCATGTAACTAGATATAAATTTCATGTATTGACATAACAACCGAGTTTAATGAGGAGAAATGAAAAGGGTTATATCTAAAGATACATACCGTGTACCCTAAGGGAACACACCATATACTACCCTATGTAACATATACCTTTAAAATATTAATCTTTAGGGATCACATGGAGCCCCTTGACTATCTTATCCTCACTAGTTTTTCATATATAACATTATGTAGACAATGATTTTGGTATTAAAGATTCTATACAAAGTGATTCTAGTAGGTTTCTTCTTGTAAAAACATCTAGATCAACACCAAGAGGGTGGACTTATTTGGTCCATCACTATAAGGGTACAATGTGAAATTATTCCCTAAGAATAGGATTGTGATCCCCTCAATGGGTATGGTACATATAGAGGTTATTTATCCCTTAGATAATCTCAGTATAGGATCCTCTATTTCATATCCTTCCAATGTGGTGTTCATGGTATTAGTGTGACCATCATGCACAAGCATTGACCCCCTACTTAGTGGGTTGTTCCAAATTGTGATTTTTGTGACCCCTATTAGTCCTAGGTGAGATCCCCTATCTATGTATCACTATTATAATTCTTATAAATGTCTATGGTTCCCCTAAACAAACATGGTTGTGATCCCCTATCTATGAGTAATGATATCCATAGTTCTAGTAGGGTTCATGGTGTCCCCGAAACATCTTGGGAATGATGACCTATCTGAGGATTGAGATATTATGAGTTATAGTAGGATCATGGATCCCATAATGATACCTGGGGTGAGATCCCTTGTCTGAGTATAATTTTTCACATGTGATTAGCATGAATTTTTCTATGGAGAGTATCAAAGAGAATTTTATAGATTACAAAATGGAAAGTGAGTATGTGAAACTATATTAGCGATACTCAATGATTGAGACCTCTCAGATGAGTTTCATCAGGGATGGTAGGGTTCATGTAGTGATTTCTCCAAGATGAATGATACCTTTGAGCCTTGAGTAGAGTCTCATGGAGAGCTATATGATTGGGACCATGAAAATTATAGTCTATGATGATTAGGTTTAAACTTTTTTGGGATGTCTTTTGATATGTCTCATATCTTGGTTAACATACAATGTGGTGATGAGATTACTAGTCATATATACCTGAGGATTGGAGATCGATATTCCTGTTCCCTCTCTCTTGGGGTTTTTTGTACCCTTTCAATATGGGTCGAGAAGACTATCGTATTTATGTTTCTAACTTTTATTTTCTGGTTTTAGAGTTCCTATATTATATTATTATACTAACCCCCTACATGAGATCTTCCCACACATGTAGTATGTAATGAATATGATAGGATTTTCAAAGGATTCCTAGGAGGACTAAGAGTATGCATAACCTTTTGTTCTAGAAAAATATAGGTGTGAACCATTGGTTTCATTTGATAGTAGTCTCCTTATTCTAAGGAGGTAGAATGATTCTATCAGTTTTTGTTGGATTTTATTTTTAAAATTTATGTTTTATAGTACTTTTCTTCTACACTTTGATTTTGGAATAGATGTATGCATGCATTTGGTATCAATTTTTTATTATGTCTCCACTGTTTCATTGAGATGGATGTGTTTGTGTGGGTATTTGTACCATAGGATAAGGTCCACCAAGTAAGAGTGATATTCCCACTCAGTGATGCTCAGTAACACTTATCCTATTGGAGGTGGGATTGGGTAGTCATACTCTTCCCATCATCGGTTAGGAGGACCCCAGTGGTTCTGGCTGTGAAAATCAGTTTTATAAAGACTGATATTTAAAGCCCTAATTTTTACATCATCTACATTAATGTCACTTTTTAACAAATGTGAAACAAAAAAACAGAATTTAAGGGGGGTTTTTACACAAGTGAAACAAAATTAATTAGTAATTTATAGGAAATGAGAATAATAATAGTTAATATTTAAAGAGTCATTTTCATATTAGAAACATGTTTTCACTATATTATATATTTCAATTAAAAGTTACATTCATAAAATTTATAAATTAGATAGGAAAAATGTACTTTTATTTGATTTGGTGTGTTAATGTTATCTTAAAAGTACGTTTTTATATTTTTCGAAAAACATTGATTTATTAGGTGAATAATAAAATACCATTTTTATAAATACCAAGATGTTTTTGATATCATTTAGATATATATATACAACATAAAAATATATAGTTTTTTACAATATATTATTTATTTAATAATTATAATTCTATAATTATAATTCTATTTTGAATTTATAAAACTAATGATTAAAATTTAGGATCCAAATTAATATTTTATTCCAAAAAGACTGTTTGTGGTATTTTCATTTAATTAAATATTCCTAAGGTAAAATTTTTCATTGGAGTTATTTTATATAAATAAAAATTTTATTTTTTTATAGTAAACAAAATTATGTCATTTTAATTAGTAAAATTGATAATTTTATCCTAATATTATTTTTATGCTTAAAAATGCAATTTTTTTAGATGGATTTTACGCGTTGAGTGTGCTAATATTAAAACTAATTTTTATCATATTTTCAAATTTTATTTATTAAAATCGAATAAAAAATTTTACTCCCAATTTATAAATTATGAAATAAATTTCATTTTATTTCCTGGAAAAAATAAATAAATTACCTTGATAAAAATTTATTACCTTGTTAAAAAAATGGTTAAAGTTTGAAATCTAAATCTAAATTAAATAAATCATTTTAGAAAATTTCCCCACATGAGTGGTTGACGTAGGACAATATATATCTTATAAACTCTCAATTCGTTTCTAAATTGGAATCCACATCCCATGCGATTTTTTTTATTTTATATTAAGAGGTTTTATTTACCAAAATTCAAATCCCTATACATATAAAAAGATCAATAACCTCTTCATGCCTCCTCATAACCCATTCCACTAACATTCAACCTAAATCAACCCAAATAACATCCATGAACTCCATGAAAATTCATATAGATTCCTTTTCCCTTGAATACCACCTCCAAAATCATTAATCTAATTTTAAAGGAAACTTTTTGAAGGAGTAATATAAAATGTTTCAAACAATTATTTTTCATTTCTCTATTTCTTTCTTATTCTCCCTCCTGTAATTAAATTTTTATCATTGTAATAATATTACATAAATATTATTATTACATTTTATTGAATTATATTTGTAAAAAAATCATTAACTTCACTTTACCCTTTTAATTATAAAAGTTAATATGACTTATGTGCATATGTGCATAATTCCACCACCACAAATGATGTGTTTTAATTTTCATCTCTACCATACTTGGATATTCCAAAAAGATTATTTAATGAATGATATGATATTTATAACATGAATAATATTATATTGAGATATATCATTTTCTACCTTTATCTCATTATATAGAAATTGAACATGTCACTCATTTATACGTGCAAACTACTTTTAACACACAAATATTTTTATGAAATAATGTTTTTTAAATAATCTGATTTCCTTGATAGATTTTGTTACTTGCAACATCATGTTCAAATAGAATACATTACATTATTAAATGATTATGTTTCTATTATCCCTTAGCTATTATATTGGTGGGTATAAATATTAATAACCAAATAATAAAAATTATATCACATACACATTTGTAAATTGAATTAATAATTTTATAAATGATTATAATTAAAATAAAAATTATTTGAAAATAAAATTGATGTTTTTTCCGAAAAATTATTTTATACGAATAATGTTTTTATATAATTAAATTAAACTATTCGATTTTATTGAAGTATTTTAAAGAAATTTATATTCAATTTAATTGATAAAATTTTTTTAACATTCAAAAAATATTTTTCAATGTATATTATAAGAATAAATCTTGTTTTATGCTTAAGAATCCATTAAAAAAAGATGTTTTGGATGAATTATGTGTGCTTTCATAGAAATTAATTTCAGAAATTTATAGTCATTAAATTAGATAAAATTAATTAAATATTTATAATCATGAATTTAAAATTTGGAAAACATGCCCCTTTTATTTTTGGTGAATATGAATTGTGACCTTGATAAAATTTACCTCCTTGGTAAAGGGTTGATTGAGTTAATGTAGATTAGAAATTTGTGATAAGGATATAAATTTTCATCCAAATTATTAATGGATGAATTCAATTAGAAATATATTACCTTATTTTTTATATATATTAGTTTATTGGAAACTTTTAATGAAAATGATTTTTATGTTATTTTAATAAAAGAAAGTTAAAAAATATCACCCTCTTATTTTTAAATATACTTCATATGTTCACATAGGGACAAAAATTAGTTATGAATGAATATTAGTATTAATTTTTTGAATAATGAAATTATATTCATGATGTTATTTTATTACTGATTTTTAGGTATTATATAAACACCTAAATTTCTTACACAACTCCAAAACTGTATTTATTTAATAAAGGGATAAATAAAATAATTGATTTTGAAAATATTAAAAGTTATATAATTTGATTAATTTATAGTCTTACAATAATTTTTTAGGTAGATATGAAAAATTATTATTCTTTTAAAATATTATATTGGAATAAAACCAAGCATTTATGTATTTGATGTCAAATTAATTGAAGTGTCAAAATTGAAAATAATGAAATTTTATAAAATTAATATTTTATTAAATTATTTAAAAATCACAATAATATTTAAATAGGATAGAGTTATTATTATATGGTATAAATTTTCATTAATTTTATATTTATGGGCCAACTTCCTTCTTATAAAAAAATTACAAACCTTGACTATTGAAAAATTTGTTACTGCAGTTTAAATCAAAATTTGGTTAACTATAGTTTAATCAAAATTATAAGGTTTAAAAGGAAACAAAACGTGTATAAATTATATTTGTAGATTGTATTAAAACCATATCATGATTTATCTTCAAATATATGTACATGTGGATGCATTTTCCTTGAGAAGGAATTTATTATAATTTAATCATATGATAAATTCAAAAAGTGTCCCTCAACTCAATTTCAAAAGTGAATCTCCTCCTTCATTTTTACACCACATTGATCATTATATAACTAAAAATATATTTAAATTTTATTTCAAAATTATTTATACAACTTATAGTGGTTTTTTTTGTTCTCAAAAGAACAACACTAGAGCCCTTTAGAGGAGATATAAAGGAGTTATTTCAAAGAAGTGGTAATCACATTACCTGATTACTTTCTGTCACACTCTTATTTTACACCAATAAATATATGGTATTAATAGAAAATAATAAATTAAATTTACTCAATTTTATGAAAATTTGTTATTATTTTAAAACCACTAGTATACACCCTCTTCACCGTAAAATGTAAAGTACAAGTATCACTAAATTGTATGTACGGCTTACCCTCTCCACATAGAGATACAATTCATTTTTCATCAACATATTTTATGGATGAGTATTATGATGCATTAATTGATTATATATTATATTTATTAAATAATTTTATATTTTTGATTATAATTTCACATCTACCTAATTACTATCCAATCTATTGGGAAGAGACAACGTTGTTCGTTCGTACATACAGAGTACTACCTTTATTGTAGCGATCTAATTCATTTTTAATTTTTATTTTATTTTAATTATAATGTGGAATATTTTTTTGAATATATATATATATATGATATATTTGATATAATAAGTAATCTAGATTTTTAATTAATATTTTCCTTTTTTTGAAAAATGGAAACAAGATTCTTGCATATGTACGACCTACAGTCTCCATTAACGGTGTAATTAATTTTTCTATGTGAAATTTTATAAATAACTATAAATATTTATATAATGAATATATATGATATTTATATCTCGATTAATATTATGGAGATGATGGAATCATAAATAATGTAGGACAAAATCTATTGAGTTGGAATACTCAAGGTAAATGGAACATTTAACACTTAGAAATGATGATTTTAATATGGAATTATTGATAAAAGGAGTGTTGAATTGTAATTAAGGGATCATATTTTATATTATAATTATTATCATGACTATTTTATATAATTATAACAAATTTAAAATTATTATATATGAGGTTTGAGTGCTTTTTAATTAAGGTGAACTCGATGTAAGGGGTTCAATGTCACAATCTCGTTGTCTATCAGGATTGTTTATGATTATTTGTTAATGAAGAAAAATTATGATATACCTCTCAATAAACTCTTTAATTTTATTATCCTTTAGGTATTTATATAAAATATATATTTTCATTTAATTTTTGTCACGTCTTATACTCATAATACCGAAAATATGTTTTTAAATAAATCGACTTTAGTTATCTCTTTGGTCAAAAATCCTTCTTATTTTAATATCCATGTTTTATAAAAAATATTTAATGAAGGGGTTTTAATACTCTTATAATATTTTTTAAATTCATTTTTACCCATTTTTTATTTCTTAAAAAACCATTTGAAAATAATTTTCTTGTCATTTTCTAATGATGTACACTGTGACTTTTATTGAAAAATTATTGAAGGAATGTTTTTTTAGCTTATACGCCATGAACCAAATTTAACACCATCATGGAAAATAAATGTTTTGAAGCATAATTAATAGGTTCATATGGTTATTTTAGAAGAAAATATATTCCGTAATATTTTGGAAAATTTTAAATTTTAAATAAGTGATTTCAAAATGGAACAATTATTTTACTCAAGAATATATTAATGATATTTTGATTCATCAATAAAAACATCCTTAAATAATTATTATGTTTTATAGGGAATATAATTCAAGGAAAAAAACCTTATTACTTCACGGTATGATTTATTTTTATAATAAATTGATGTTTATGAAACCCATTCCATTTCTATGGGTTGTGCTATAATAAAATGTTTACGATGTCCATTTATTTTCTTGGGATTGGATATGATGAATGTTTTATGATCATATAAAGAATATATGTTTGATTTTAATTGTTTTAAAGGTGAGACCTATATCTTATTTTAATTCATTGGGTAAAGTTTCGTATCTCATGATATAAATAGGAATAGAATGGAGAGATAACCCAGTTTAGTAAGGTACTTAATCTATTATGATAGTCTTTGGAGTGAACCTCGTCTACTAAAATGTTTTAGGGAATAAATCCAAGCCCCTATTATAGTATTGGCATTGCGACTTGAATACTAATGAAATGATTTTTTATGCTTTTGTGTATTCCAAAATTCTATGTATTATTCCAATATTATTCTCTCATGACCCATATTATTTGATTTTTTATGACTTATTTTCTATACACATTCATGAATTATTACATGACTCAAGATTATGATATTTGATACGAAAGGTATGGTTTTAAATGGTGATTCTCATGTTTTCATACCCTTTTCCTCTTATTATACTTATATGATCTTTTATATCTCATTTTTTTATCCTTATCGAGCATCAGAGCTCACTCTTTTTAATGTTTCTTTTCATAGGTTATGAATAATTATTTTATGTATGAAATATCATATAAGGGTGATAGTTAGGAAGATATAAATGGTATATGTTATAGAACTATTATTAAAAAATTATTTTATTCATAATATTTCAAAGATATTTGATGTAATCTATTCTGGTGTGGATCGAAATGTTATGTAATGAATATTAATATATTAAGATGTAATATATATGTATGAAAAGTATGGTTCTCTATAGTTGGTATAAGAGAAATGTTTTGTTATACATTAGAAATTAGTATGAGAAAACGTTTGTCCCAAATATAAGGATAAGTCTATACATATTATAAAATCACAATATTCTGTTAATGTTCATGAATCACTAAGGTTTACCAAATTTGTTCATAGAATATTGTGTTAAGATTTAGATATCATGTAATTTTTTATGAATATATGTTTTCCCATAATGATTATTGTAGCTCACACTCTGATTTTTGGTTTTAGTTAACAGATGGGAATTGAAGGAATTGTGTTAATGATGAATGCGATGGAAAATGAAATTTTTATCTTCAAGTGAAAATGAATATTATTAGAGATGCAATGGAAAATCTTCTTTAAATTATAAAATAATATTCTCAAGATATGAATTAATTTGAGGTTCCAAATGAGAAAAATAAGGAACAATGTTCTGTTGAGTCCTTCATGTGACAATTCCAATCTTCTTTTGGTGTTTCCACTAATCCAATATTCACTAATAAATGGATTAATACCATTGAAAATATATTTTCTATTATTCAGGGTTCAGAAAATGTGAACATATTATAGATATTTATCATTTGTAAGGTCAAGAAGATCATTGGTGGATTCTTATAAAGAAAACGTGAGAATAATAAGAAATTGAAAATTTTGAGTGGGATAAATTTTAAAACTCTTATTTACAATAAGAAATATTTTTTATTCTTTATATGAGAATGTAAAAATAATTACTTGAGATAAATCATAAGGATAAAAAATATAAGGTACTTGTGAGGAAAATGTCACAATATTTATGTGGTACGCTTTTGGTATAATCATCTGAATTAAATGTATGTCTGATTGATTTTTCATTATCATAAAACCATGTATCTGAAGGGAATTTTCCATGAGGCACTTTGGAAACGTTGAATAAATTTTTTTGATGTGATATTAAGGTGAAGATAAAGACCAGATATTCCCATTAATATCATGTTTTGATAAGAAAATCAAAATGGAGTTGAAAAGAAATTCAAAAACCCATAAAGATAAGGTGATAAGCATTACATTAGCCTCAATGTGTGGAAGGAAGCATGTGGAAATTTTTTTAAGGGATCTGGTAAATATTTATGGTTTGGAATGAAAGGTCATTATGAAATCAAATTTTGAAGCAATGGGATGAAATTATCAAATGATTCAATCGATAGAAATATCCACAAAATTCTCTAACCACACTCTAGTGTTTTAAATGTGAAGGGTATATGTATTATTCTAAATAGTTCTCAAATATGATTGTCAATGATGATGATTAATGTAAAAAACCTCATTATACTAGTGAAAAATAAAAATCTCTTGCAATAACTATTTATCATGAGGGTTATAATGACAACATATTGAATGTTACACTTACTATCCACTCGAGAATTTAAATTTTTTATTTTATTCAAGATCTACCCACTCATGTATATATAAATGATATTTCAAGGTAATCACATTTCTAACTCAATATTAAGATGTTTATTTGGCTGAAAATCATCTAATGGTATGATGATTGCATCCCATGTCTATTATTCTTCTCTTTTTAATGTTTATGGGAATGTGTTTCAGGAAAATTTTATAATTCTTCTTATAGATGAATTTGATGTAATTTTTAGGAAATGATGTATTTTATTTACATAATTCCCACATCAATTTCTATGGAATGGGTATTAAATTTGATATTCCAAACCAACCTATGATCACCTATTAGTTAAATGAAAAAAATGAACTTCTGATGGAAATTACATCCATCGAGTGGGTTATGATTCCTATTTAAATGGGAATTTACATCATATGGTTGGGGAGAAACTCAACATAGAAAATATGATTATTATTATGGATTTTTTTTGTGTCTTTATGATATAATTTCCTGGTCTACCATGAAATAGTGAAATCAAGTTTTCAATATAACTCAAACAAGGTACTATTCTTATTTTGAAGACTCCATATAGAATGTTCATGATTGAGATTCATGTATTAAAGAAAAAATTATAGGAAAATATTCAATGGGAATTCATTTGGAAAATAAAATCTCCCTAGGGTGAACCTATTAAGTTTTTTAAGAATAAATATGGATCAATGAAACTTTGCATTGATTATCGTGAGATGAACTAGAAAAATATCAGGAAAAAGTATCCTCTACCCCTTATTGATGACTTTTTTGATAAATTGTGTGAAGATAAATCCTTTTACATGATTTATCTTCATTCTAGATATCATCAATTGAGGCTCAATAATGAGGACATACCTAAAGAAAAAAATTGTATACAAGATATGAACAGAATGACAATATAGTGATACATTTTGGTCATTATAATTCCCATTTTTTATTCATGGATTTAATTAATAGGGTTGTCAGAGAATACATTGATTAGTTTATAATAATATTTATTGATACTATTTTTATTTATTCAAAGATCAAAGATTATCATGAAGATCATTTGAGAATTTTTCTAAAGACCCATAATAATAGAAGCATTATAAAAAAATTTCCAAGTGTGAATATTGGATTTGTGAAGTTTCATTTTGGGTTAATTAATCTCTAGTGAGGATATATCAGAAGACCCTTAAAAGGAATATGTTATTATACATTGGACTAGAACAACCATTATTTACAATATCCATGGTATTCATAGTTTGGCTGTATTTTATTCGCACTTTGTGGATAATTTCTCAGGGCTATCGAATCCACCCACAATGTCAACTATAAAGGTAGCCATGTTCCCTTGGATGGATGAACAAGAGGAACATTTTATGGAACTGACGATAATTCTAGTTAGAAAACATATGCATACACTACCCTATAGTGTAGAGGAGTTTTTAATCTATAGTGATGCTTCAAAAAAGGGACAAGGATATTTTCTCATTCACAATGATATGTTTATAGCTTAGGCCTCATGATAATTAAAGGTATATGAGAATAATTACCAAACTCAATATTGAATGTTAGGTGTAGTTATTTTTTTAATAAATATATTTAGGCTTTATCTATATGGAGAAATTGTTGATATATATATATAGATAAAAAAGTGTAATGTATATTTTCACTCAAAAGAAGGTGAACATGATCTAAAGAAGATGGTTAGAGGTGATTAAGGATTACGACTGATCATTTCATTACCACAATGGGAAAGTGAATAGGATGACATATTCTCTATGTGAAAAGGATCATCCTAGCTTATTTATGAGGAGGATCACAAATGATCTAATATTTATGAATTTTTTAGGTTTGGAGTATGAAATGTTGGATAAATGGGAGAAATATTATCTCTCTCAAATGAGTGTTTAACCATCTATTTATATAAATAATAATGATTCATAGAAGGTAGTTTTATATATTGAAAAAAAGTGAGAAATTTTCCTATGTTAAACATTTATTGAGATTTAATTATAATATTTACGAACGACATATGTGTTCTATCCATACCAGGTTTGATGGAGATGTTATAGTAGGCTCATAGTTCTTAATTATTTATTCCTCATGTAAGTATAAATATGAATATATATTTGAAATAATATTTTTATTGGTATAGAATAAAGTGAGATATTACAAATAATGTTACTCAGTGATTTTTATGCATGTATATTAAGGCAAAGTGATACAAGTCAAATGGAATGTTACAACTAGTACCCATACCTGAATGAAAATGACAAACAACCCTAAAGATTTTTTCTTCGGACTCCCCAAAGAATCTAAAGGGAATAATGTTATTTTGGGTATATTCTGTGACCATAAAAATTCAAAACACATAATCTCTATTAGAAAATATTTATATCTTTATTAAATTATTTTGTTATACATTAAAGAAGTGGTAATATTTCATGGTGTACCTCTTTCAATTGTATATAATTAGGATCCTATGATTACATCAATGTTTTGGTAAATTATATAATAGGATCTAGAGATATATTTATTTTTCAATATTTCCTATCATTATTAAAACTAATGGTCAGTCTAATAGGACAATAAAAACTCTATATTATAGGTGAGAGCTTGCTCTACGAATTTCAATGTTGGTTGCGATCAACCCCTTATGTTGGTGGAATTATCTTACAACAAAATATTTCACACAAACATTAAAATGCATACATATAAATACATATATGGTAGGAAGTAAATAACTCTGACATGATGGAATGAATTTGGAGAAATAAATATGTTAGTAAATGATATAGCTTGGAAATGATAAAAACGGTTAGACCCATTAAAGAACACATTAGAGCATCCTAGAGAGGACAAAAAAGTTATGACGATGATCGTTAGAATGATCAAGAGGTCGATGTGGGTGACAAGTTATACCAATGAATATGTCACTAGAAGTGGGTTAAGAGATTTTTAAATAAGGGTAAGCCCATCCTTAGGTATGTAGATCATTTGGAAATTATTGATCATATAAGGATAATAGCCTATCGATTAGTGATTCCACTAAATATCTCTCATGTTAATGATATGTTCCATGAATCTCTCCTGAGAAAGTATATACATAATACTTCACATTTAATTAACTATGATGCTATACCACTAGAGAAGTATATTTTTTTATGGATAATAACAAATGGATATTCTGTATCATAGAGATAATGTGCTAGAAAATAAGACCACTCACCTGGTCAATGTTTTTGTGTGAAACAACCAATTTGAGAAAGATATGTGGGAAATAGAGAATGTGATGAGGCGGATGTATCCTCTCATATTTGTATCAAAGTGATTAATTTTAATGGAGATATTAATTTTATTTTATTTATACCATAAGAACCCTAGATTTTTATGAAATATTTCTCTTTAATAAATTTAATTTTTTCAATAACTTACGTTACATGAAACATCGAGTTTAAAAAAATATCTTAACATTATTAAAATATTAAGTGACCACTATTACAGAGCCATCGATTTGTAGGGAATGAATAGTGATAACTAGATAATAAAAAATATATGGTGTAAACATTTATAAAATGAATTCATTAGCTGTTATATTATCAGAACTAAAAATAAAAATTAATTTAATATAGAAATGAAGTTTTTTATAAAAAATTATTTTTATGCGCATAATGTATTATTATATGATTAAATTAAAAAAATAACTATTGGTGAATTATTTTAATAAAATATATATTTTATTTACAGGATCAAATATTATAAGAAATAATTTTTTTTAAGAACGGGAAATTAATAAATCCATTTTTATCTTTAAAATTATATTTTTTAAAGTAGTTTATATCACATTTTGAATGCTTACTTTGAAAATTAATTTTTCACTTTGTAGGTATTGGATTGGATAAAATGAATTAAATATTTATAATCAAGAAGTTCATAATTTTTAAATAGGCCCATTTTATTTTTTGTCAATGTGAATAGTAATCGTGGTTAAATTTACCACATCAATAAAGGGTAAATTGGGTTAATCATAATTAAAAATCTGTTATATGGCCAAAAGTTTTCATAAAAATTATTTCTTGATGAATGGATGCTACCGTTATCACCATAGTGTTAAAATGTATTTGTTTAATGGTCACTTGTACTTGAAAATGATATATATATTATTTAAATCAATGAAAGTTACCAAATGTCATTCTCTTAGTTTTAAATATCCTATATGTGTTAATAAAGTTATAATTTTTGTTATGAATGAATATTATAGTAATTTTGTGTATAATTAAATTAAATTAATTATGTTATTTTATATATAATTTCTAGGTATTATATAAATACCTCAAATGATTACACAATCCCAAAACATTATTTATTCTATAAAGACCCATAATTACCATGTAATTTTTTTAAATATATGGGAATTTTACAAGTCCACGAAAATTGACAAAATGTGATTTTGAGGCCCAGTGTTCCCAGAATGAATTACTGAACTTTTTTTTGAGTATGTTCAGTAAACGTATGAGTGGGATTTTCTAACTATTGAACTAGTGCTCGGAATTGAAATATGAGGGCACCGCTGAACTCGCAGTGCCGATATTCGCTTAATGAGACCTTCACCTCAACCGCAGTGGGTCGAGAGTGAAAGACAGTTTTTGTGTTTTTCGTGAAAGAATAAAATAAATAAAAATGTTAAAAATTTTATTTTATTTTTTGAAATACCTCAACTTGGGTTATGGTGGTGGGGACCACCTGAGCCTAAATCTCCCATGTGGATGTTTAGAGGTGGGGACCACCTGAACTTACCCCCATTTTGAATTTAGGGGTGGGGACCACCCGACCCCTCTTAATTGTGGAGAAACCTCTCAAATCCCCATTAATACTTTCCTCCCATTAATTGGATACAATTAATTATTCCAATGTGGTAAATTAATTGTTCCAACAATTAATTGTACCACCCTTTTAATTTGATAAAAATAAATTAACAAGGGGCTATTTTCGAATTTTGGAGGAATTGGGAGAGTAGAACCTTTTGGAGGATTACTCTCTCCAATGAAGAACATGCTCTCCAATAAAGAACACGCTCTCCAAAGAAGAAGTCTCACACCGATGAGGAACATCTTCAATGAAAACAAATCAACGATCGAGGAAAAGCTGATGTATGTCTATCCCCAATGACTTCGTCTCCTTCCTTGTGACATCCATCGACAAATCTCCGAGGTAGGTGTTTAATTATTTGTTATTATTGTTTCCCATGTTCTTTCCTTCTAAAACAAAGAACACAGATCAACTCTCTAACTATTTGATCCGCAGATGATTTCTTTTGTGGGTTTGGGAATAATCAATTGCATGAGGTTTTAGGGTTTGACGTTCTTTAGTCAAGTTTTTGTTGAGGTGCTTGCTAACGCTCTAACACGAAGGGTGCTGGACAAACAAACAGGGCCCGAACGCTCCCCCATTATTCTTAATGGTGTGTCCTTCACGATGGAATAAGGAGTCTTTGTGCCACAACGATGAACGAATTCAGTGGCCGGCACATCGCCAGCCGTGACGAAGGCGATGACCCCACGACTCCTCACCTCCTTGTGGCCTCCATGGCACCCCACGGCCTCGCCGCCCTGCGACCCTTCATGCCGCCCTGCATCCTCCACAACATCCCGTGGCCTGGACTCCACGCAACCTCACAGTCCCGTGGCCCACCGGGCCACCCCGCGGCCTCACCGACTTGTGGTCCTTCGCACCACCCCATGGACTCTCCACCTCATAGCCCTCTGCACCGCCCCATCGCCTCGCTGACTCACATCCCTCCATGCCACCCCGCAGCCTCTCCCCCTCTCTACCCTCCGCGTGGCCCCGCGACCCTCAACGCCGAACCACGACCCCCGTAACCTCGCCGCCTTGCGCCCAACTACCCCCTGTGGCCTCCGTGCTGCCTAACATGGCTGGGCTGGGCCCAACGGGTCAGGTAGGACCCAGTAGGTCGGACCAGACCCAGAGGCCTGGACCAAACCCAGTGGGATGGGTTGACCCGAATGAGGTTGGACCAGACCTGGGCAAACATCAAACTTTTTTCTCTATCGGCCATAACATTGGCACTGATCGTTTGTTTCATGAACCTTTAGTGACAATAGAATCCTTGGAGTGAGACAATACCTATGAGTATACCCCACTGGAGTTTTGGATAATGTTGGAGTACAGTCAGGTTGGATAAAGAATGAATCCAACCGGGCCCTCGGGACTAAAAGGCAAATAATTCAGAGACTGGACATCCGATTGACGCACCGTCGGTTGCATTGAGACCCACATGGCGTGGAGGTCCTTTGTGATAATTCTTCTTGGGACTTTATGGATGTTGTAGTATCGACCAGTCGCTTGAGGAGAGGACCATCCCAGTAACGATCAAGATTAGTGTGGGAACCCAGTAGCTGGCTATGACGTGATGAATGAATAGCGATCCTATGTGGGTCAGAACCTAGCAATCCTGTGTGGGTCAACACCGAGCGATATTGTGTGGGTCAACACTGAGTGATCCTGTGTGGGTCAGCACCGAGCGATCTTGTGTGGGTCAGCACCTAGCAATCCTATGTGGGTCAGTACCTAGTGATCCTGTGTGGGTCAGCAGCAGAGCCTCTTAACAGAGTAAGATGAATTAGTTGTTACATGTAATCATCTCTACTAATTTACTTAAGTTATACCTAGTGTGAGCTGAGTTCGTACCTATGTGGTACTTTCCATCATGGTAATACCTTGGTGGTATTCTACTATGTGGTGGACATGTGTGGTACTTACCTTTGTGGTATTCCTTCCTTTGTAGAATAGTTGATCTTTTGGAATTTGGGTTGGACCCTGTGTTTCCTCTTAATTGAGATGGATATAGTTGATAACTTAGGAATATGTATGGGCATATACCTAAGTAGGGTTGAAAGTTGACTTCATGCTTTTTGGTTTATCCTTTTTGGATTTTGTGAGACCATGAGGGTCTCATGATCCCTACTGATTATCGTTATACTCACCCTGACACAGGCTATACACACAAATTATTGTGTTTGGTGCAGATGATAGATAGCGCTGATCAAGGCTAAGGGTACCTGGAGTAGACGGGGCCCGGAGGTGGACCATACAGTGTGTCGGTACGTAGAGGTGACAGACTGATGTGGAGTGCTGAGGATGAGATATGTATATATCATTCAGGTTGGAACCTCATAGAAGGACCCAATAGCTTCTTTCATTTTTCTTCAGTTGTATTGTTTTTTAGTTGTACTTGTACCTTAACTGTTGGGCTTGTATTCCGGTCCCTTTTTACTTTCAGCACACTTTTTTCTATAGAGTTTACTTATGTTCTTATCTTCCAGTATGCTTGGTTGCGTGTGTTTATAGATTATAAAGGCAATGCCTTCCCGGTTTTAGGGAATAGGCCTTTCGGTGCTAGTCACCAGCCCCTGGCCTATGGAAGGCGGGCTTGGGGTATTCATGACACGAGCTCTGGGGGACGAGTCATGACATATTCAATTAATGAAAAAACAATATAAATGAATTTAAAAATATTAAATGTGATATAATTTGAGTAATTGATAGTGTGAAATGAATTTTAATAGTGTGTATAACTTATTAGTGTTTTGTTAAAATATTATATTCGAATTGAAACATTACTTTTATGTATTTTAGGTCAAATTAAATGAATAATATCAAAATTGAAAATAATAATATTTTATTACAATAATAATTTATTAAAATATTTAAAAACCATAAAAATATAGATCTTAGATAGTGTGGTTATTATTTGGAGTAAAATTTCATAACTCATCCATTTATGGGCCAATTTTTACCATATATGTAAAAATTAAAATCTTTTAATATTGAAAATGTTTTGACCTTAGTTAAAATTAAAATTTGTTAACTAAGGGTTAATCAAAATGATAATATTTAAGTTGACTTAGAAACTTATTTAAATTCCATTTTTGATGCTATTGTAACCATATCCTACTTTATATTTGAATCCCTATCCATTTTGGTGCAATTTTATTGAGAAAAAATTTATTATAGTTCAATATTTTGAGAAGTTACAAAAGTATTCAGCCACTAAATTATAAATATAAACCTCATACCTCACTTATTTAGACCGTATTGAGACTTATATCTCAATAAATATCTTCCAATATATCTTTAAAAATTTATTATACACATTATATAGGTTTTTTATTCCATGAAGTCCAACCCTAGATTCCTTTAGAGAAGATCTAAAGGTGTCCTTTCAAATAAGAGGCAATCTCCCACACTATCAATTTATTTTTCCACTGGTATAAACCACTTATAAATATATGGTATTGATCATAATATAATAAAATTAGTGACCAATATATTATGAGACATTATTATGAATATGAAATCTGTTGGGACCAAGTTAGCATGAAGAGTTTATTGAAGTTAAAAGAAGTTTGTGCTGATTGCTTCTTCATTGCGTTGTATTTTTTTATCAAGAAAAATAAATCAAATAAATCATTAATATTTTTTGATTTTACGGTATGAACATAAGGATGAATCACAATCATATCATCAGAAGAAATTTTCATAAGAAAGTTTCTTTTTTTCAATTTTGGATATGAGAGATGTTTTGCAAGTGAAGTTGTTCACTAGACTCACTTTGGGAAAAAATGAAAGTTTGAATCAGTATAAGAAGATATGTAAATGTATGAATGGATCCAATGTAAATATGATTATGATTTTATAATATTTATGTTCTCATAAATCATATGTTGTCTGGGATAATTTTATTGTATTACTTATGAATGAAAGGGAGAAAAGGTGTCCCAGTTTTGGTAATTGGATTGTGGTTTGGATAGAAATATTGAAGATGATGAAATGATGGGATGTAATAGATAATTTATAATATATTTTATATGATTCAATTCCAATATATTTTTTTCTCAAAATTCATTCTAAATTCATCATACAAGCTGTATTTATAGAAAAGTAAATATTATGAGGTTGAAGTAATCCAGTCTCAGTTCATCTATGTGACATCACTGGATGCATATTTGTTTAAAATCATTAAAGTTTTGATTGATATTGTAAGAAGAAAATGAAGATAGTTCTTGATAAGACCAATAATCGAGAAGTGAAGAATCTTCAGAGAAATAATTTAGTGAATTCCAGATTCTTTTTGTACCATAATCAGAAAAGGAAACATGTTTTTATCGATACCAGTTGATCAGACATGGTATGGTACTGATCATTTATAGATAAAAAATTTTACTAAATAATATTTGTATATGTACTTTTTTGGATAGATATGAAGTTTAAAGTTGTTCAGTCTAAGGAAATGGATGAGATCATAGACCAATCAACTAGATGATGATCAACAATGTAGTCAAACATTTTCATCATGTTAAATTGAATTACAATTGGATCAAGATAAAAAGTATATGTGATCTATTTGTCAATTGGTTCAAGAGTCATCAGACAAGAAGTGGAGCTAATATAATATAATAGACTTGAAAATGAGACATCAAATTAAGTTAGAGACCCATTCATGTGATTTAGGCTGATACCGATAAATTAATCGAACATAGGAACATCAGTTTAATGAAAAGAAGAAAGATAGATTTTCATGTAGAGTTTTTCATAAGTGTTTATCGAAGGGTGTTTTTGAATGAATAAAAATTGAAAACTATGTATATGAAGTCGGTTCTCAAAGATATTTCTATATAATTTCGTAAAGATAACTTATATGTTACAAAATCTATTTTTTTACAATCATTTGGTAAATATCAACAGAATGGGTAATCTGAAGTCGTACATATGTTTTCATGTTGATGATTAAATTGAAATGGATACTGTTATTAGACTAAATAATGGGTAGAAATTTTAAAATTATATAAATATGTGATAATATTTGGGATGTTTTAAGAATAACTGAGAAAATTTGAGAAGTTTTTAAGAAGTTAAATACAGAGTCCTAATGAAATTAAATTCAATATTTTAGAAATTTGGTTAAGAGGGAAAATGATTTCAGATTCCCACTCAAACCCATTTTGGAACACTTATAAATAGTATGATCCACATTGTACTTTATTACTCTAATTTACTGTTCATGTTAGAAAGAATATGGAGTTTTTCTAAATGTTTTTGAGAAATAAGTTTCCAAAAAGTCTTTTCTGGTGGATGTTTTCTAGACATAAGAAGAAGGAAGATAGTATATAGTGGTTACCATATCAGACCAAGAAATCGGAAATTGTTTTATAGAAAGTGTTTGTTGGCAGTTCATAAGCTTTTACAAGGAATTCTTGTAGAATTATGTTTTCCAGACTGAGAAATAAAAAAGGGTAATTGGGTGGAACCATTAAACTCAGTATTTTTACAAATACCAAATAAGTTCTTACATACTACCAGGTAGGAATGTATAGATTTTTTTTGCAGTTATCGAAAGTGGAAGTTGATAAGGAATCTTAGTAACTTTTTTGGAAGAAATTAGTGAATGTTTATTAACATTTTACACAAACTTTTATTACATCACTTGTTATAGGGGAAGAAAATTCACTATTTTATTGATTATAGTTCTATACAAGTATAAGGGTATATACCAGTTTTTTATCTACACAAAAGGATTTTTTTTATAATAAATGTTGTGGTATTGGGTGGTTTCTATACTATTCAAAGGATGTAGCTACTATTTTTGAGTAGTGAACATTATAAATACCTGTGTTATCGTGGATGTATGAATGGTTTATCTTAAAAAAAGTGATAAATATTTAAGAGGAGTAAAATGTTGTTCCAAATGAATGGAAAATTAAAAGAAAAAGGGTATCACTAGTTCACCCCCTCAGTGATATAAAAATTTTAGGGGAACCTTTCCAATTGATATAAGGGTATTGGTTCCCTTTGATTTTATCTTGTAAATGTTTTTTTTTGAAGGGAATTTATTATGGAGAAAATTAATTTTTTGAACAGTTAGAGAATTACAATTTTTGATGGAATGAAATATCATATCTTGAAAGGAATAATGCATCCAAATCTTATGTGTCTTGGGTTTCATGTTTTTGGAAGCTTCCATAGTTTTATTTCCATCTCTTTTTAAAATAATCATCTTATTGTTATAGATAAGAAGAATATTGATAAATATGGAAGGGATAAGAATGAATTACACTCATCACTTTATGAAAGTAAATTCTAGAGAGTGAAGGGTGTTTCCACTACAAAAGGTATCTAGGAAAAGATGAAGAAGTTTTATAATGGTAATAAAAAATTAAATAAGGAAAATATACCAATATGGAGATCTATGTATGAAGATATCAATATGGGTTAGTATGAATCAACTGGTTACATCTTTATTAGGGTGAATGATATTGTTAACATTATTATATTTCTTGGTTAAATGATCAATTATTATATAGTTGTTGAAAATATATTGAGAATTCATTATGATAAGTTGGATACTAAAGATCCATCATTAGAAGATACATATCCAGAAACAATATCATTGGATGATTTTTATAGTAATCTCATTACATATAAAATGACAAGGAATAAAGTTATGAGAATAAAAAAAATGTTTATAGAGAAATCAATTTCAAGTATTTTGAGAAAAAAATACCTAAGAAGATTCTTGAAGAACAAGAAACTGGTGATTCTGATTCTGAAATCGATTCATGTAAAAATATTGATGAAATTTTATCCCTATTTTATAAAAATTTTAAAATATCTATATGTAAATATAAAGGATAAATTTAATTGAATTTTTTTGAATGTGGAGCTATTGGGCACTTTGCGGTTAATTTCCCTCGAAGAAGGAAAGAACAGGATAATGATGAAATTGAATGAAGGTAGATAAGAATGGATAAAAAGTAAGATGATAAGGATAAATATAATTACAAAGGGAATGATAAAACATTGTCCATATCCAAAAGGGGAATTTTTTTTATTAAGGTTAAGAAGAAAAAGATAGTGAAGTTGAATTTGATATGTCAACTAAGAATGATAAAGAGAATAATTTCATTGCAATAGCTAACAATGAAAAATGTATAAGCTGTAGTTTTTAATAATAAGAAACTCAGGTAGAATTTTATCTGAAATAATAATTGAAATAACTTTTGAGAAATATTTTATGTCATCAGAATGAAATTAGGAAAACGAAAAATGAATGTTCCTCAATAAAAAATCATGAATTATTTCCTTATGATAAAATTAAGTTGGTGGAAGATATTTATGACTTGAATAAATCAATTGAGAAAAAATATATTCATAATAAATATATGGATGTTAAGTAGAAATATAAAGAAGAATAATTAGAACCTTTTCAGAAAAAACGTTCTAAATCCAAGAAAAGAGTTAAAAGATTAAATAAATCTATTATTAGTGTTAGTGAAATATCTTGGAAGGATAAACCAAAGAAATATCAAGAATGTTTACTTTAAAAGTCTGGAAAGAAAGATAAGATTTTTCCAAATAAGGAGAAAATTGAGAAAGTTATGTACATGGAGAAAATTTTAAAAGTGGATAATTCATAATTTTCTAAACATTATAATTCCATACAATTTTATAAAACCTTGGGTTTTGATATGTATTAAAATAAATCCAAGCTTAAGAAGAAGGTTCCTTGTGAGAACAGAAAGTTAGATACTAAATAATGTTCTGATGTTAAATAAAAGAAAGTTCTTGAGAAATATCTTCGTAACTGTGGAAATTATGGATGTTATAGAGGAATGTATTCATTTTATGTTTACTTCTAGTATTGTGGTGTATTTGGGCATACACAAAAATTTGTTCGTTTAATCAACATCATTAAAAATATTCTAGAATTTTTAAAAGTAATATCTAATGGGGAAGTGAATCCTATAAAATTAAGAAATATGAAAAAGTTTGTTTGAAAATTGAAAAGTGGTTTTAACCTATGGAAACTAATTTCGAAATATGTGAATAAAATAGAGATATTATGAAAGGATTACTGGTATTGTTACCAGCACAACAACATGCTTTTAAAAATTGTCAAAAGCTAGATGTGAAGAATGATAAAGGGATGTAAAATGATCTTATTTTAGAATCCAATCTCAAATATATAGAATGATAAAGACCTTTGATCTTGTATAGTGGATTTTCTTCTCAAATAATAGGATATTTAAATTTTTTATGAATGTGAAGGATTTCAATGAATTAATAGTGACATTTGGAAATGATGAATCTCTCAGAATCAAAGTTATTAGATCCTCTAGTATTGGGGAAGAAAATTTAATGTCCAGGAAACCATGGTTTTTTTATGGAATGAAACACATCTTATTATGTTTTTTACAAATTTATGATGAATAAAATAAAGTTTATTTTAGAAATTATGGTTTTTTATGAAAAGAGAGGGAGTTGGAAAATTTGTTACCAAAGGCCAACATACAAAAGGGAATTTATTTCCTGTCGGTGATGTTCAGAAATAATGTTACTTAAGGATAATAGATTAAAATTAGTTGTGACATAAAATGTTAAGACACAATTTTATGAGAAATATGTGCTTGTTTTAATGCAATAAAGTTTCTGTGGTATTCACACATGTCAATAAGAAGAGATTGGTTTTTCATAATTTATCAAAAAGGAAAAATCAAAAAACCTTTTCATAAGAAAATTGATATTAGTTCAAAAAGACTCTGGTAACTCATTAATTCTCATATTTTTTGGAAAATGAGAAAAAAAATATTCATGGAGATAAGTACATCTTTACTTTCATGGATGAATTTAATCGTATTATTTTTGTTGTGTATTTGAAAAATAAGTTAAATGCTCAGAATTATTTCAAATGATTCAGGAGAAAATATAAGAAGAAATATGGGTATTTTTTGAATAATATGATAAATTATAATGGTAGAGTGTATAATAATGAATAGTTCATAATTTCTCTTTAAAAACATGTAATTGAGTATGAGTTCAGGGAACATACACACCATAACAAAATGGTGCTGTAGAAAGGAATAATAGAAGTTTGTTTGAATTGGGGAAAAGTATGTTACATGAACATGGCCTCTCTCATTACATTTGGACGTAATCCACAAGTACAACTTTTTAAATCCATAACTTGTTCTTCTTCTAAAAAAAGTTCTTATAAGAATCATTTTTAGATTTTTTATAACAAAACTCACGGTTTTAAATAAATAAGAGTATTTGGGAATCCAGGCATCATAAATAAGAACGGTGGAAACCTTTTAAAGTTTGAGAAGAGGAGTGAATATGTAATATTTTTTGTTTATGATCCAAAATAAGTGGATATATATTTTTTTAACAAAGTGTAAGGAATATTAGTTGACTCTATTGATGTGAAAGTTATTATAAAAGTGAAGGAATACGCTAAAAAACTCATGTAGATAAGAAATATGAACATGAAAAAATATTTTTAAGAGTTTTAATAATTATGAAAACAATTAAAATCTTACTCAAGAATAAGATTCAAGATCATCTATTTCTTGTGATGGGGAATAATATTAAAAATCTCATCCTTGAATAAGGAAGAAAGATGAATCTCAGAACATAATTGGTGATCCACACCAAATTATTCAAATAAGAAGATCAAAATAATTTATTACACATACTTATTTGTATTCATATGTGGTGATGAAATACATGAAAGAATCATTTTAGAATTTTTAATGGTTTAACAATATGAATTAAGAGTTATATCAGATTTAGAAGAATAACACTTGGGAACTCATACCGAAACAAGAGGATAGAAATTTTATTGGTAAAAATTCATTTAAAAAAAACTGAATGAAGATTGTGAAGTGATAAGACAACTGCTAGATTAGTGTGAAAAGATTACTCACAGTCTAAAATAATTGATATTAATGTTACATTTTCTATAGTTTCTATATTTTAAATAATCAATATTCTCATGGCTATTACTACAAAACAAAGATACAACATTTTTATGAATGATGGGAAGTCATAATTTCCAAATAGAGAAATTGATTAAGAAGTGTATGTAGAAAAACCAAGTGGTTTTGTTCCTAGTATGAATGAATGTTATGTGTGTAATTCAAACAAATCATTTCATGGGATAAATTAATCTTCCAGGGTTTGGTATTCCGAATGGGATGCCTACTTAAGGAAGTTTGAATTTGAAAAAATAAGGGTTGATAATAATCTATATAAAAAATAAATTTGTGGAATTTACCTCATTTTAAATGTATATGTTGATGATATAATATTTTCTAGTAATTATAAGAGAAATTTCGAATGGTTTTATAGAGAAAAGAATGAGTTTATTGAAATTTACTTTTTGGGTGATATGAAATACTTTTTGTGTTGAAAATATCACAAAAGAAGAAACATCTATTTTTTTATCAAGAAATGTATGCAAAGTAACTTCTTAAAAAGTTTTTAATAATAAATTAGAAACCTATTTACCCAAAAAAATTATTGGGAACCATGTTTACTAAATATGGATAATATAAGGAAGTTGACTATAAAGGGTTTAAGAAGCTAATTGGATGTTTTTTATACTAGTTTTCCACAAGACCAAAAATTTATTATGATGATAAAGTATGTGTAAGATCTCAGACTTATCCAATATAATAACATATATTATCTTGAAAAATAATTATCATATATATCAATGGCACAAAGGATTTGAGAATTAGGTATTATAGCTATGAAATTATTGACTTTTTTGGGTATTAAGATGCTGCTTGGGAAGGAAATGTTGATGATTGAAGATACACATATATATTAGTGTTCATTCTTGGAAACATTTGTGTTAGTTGGGATATAAATAAAAAATTTTGTAACTCTTTAAACAAATTAACATGGGTATGTTTTTTTCAACCCATTCTACTACCTAACTTATTTGGATGAAGACCCAGAAAAAATTCTTACTTATTAAAGAAGAGTTACCTCTTTTATTGGGTTGTGATAATCAAATTGAAGTATACTTTACAGGAAACCAAATAAATCATTATTGTTAAAGAAATTTTGATAAAAAATATAATTTCATCGAAGATTATATTGAAGAGAATAAACTAAATATTGAGTGTGTTCCAACATTGGATTGTGTTTCTATACCCTTTCTCATTAATATTTGGATTGTGTTATCAAGGGAGATAATTCTTTCATAAATATATCCATATATATGTAATAAACCATTTAAAAAAGAATGTATATTGGGGGAGTAGTGGGTAAACTATGAACTCAACATATGTGTTTGTGAACTGTTATTATAATTGTTTGTAGTGGGTGTAAGAAACTTGTGTTTATTGGTAAGTGGAATCTATAAAGAAATAAGTGAAGACAAATTGTAAAGGATGATGTGAAGGAAAGTTGGAAGGATAACGATGTTTCATGAGTCTCTACTTTTGTAAAATATGGTTTTTCTATAATTTTTTTTTATTTTCAACAATGTGTTACCCCACATAGGATTATAATTGTTGATAATTAATCCATTTTATAAGGTTACGAACATTAATAATTTGTGAAACTTGGTTGAAAAAAAAATCCAAAGGGGGAGATTGTTGGGAACAGTTTGGCTGGATGTGTTTTTGCAGGACGAAAGAAGTTTTTTCTGATTGTTTTTTCATTGTGTTGTATTTTATTGACCTAAAAAAGAAATGACATCCCTTTGTAAAATTTAGTGGTCGAATTGTAGGGATATAAGAATGAATAATAATCATTTAATCAAACATAGTTTTCATAATAAATTTTTGTTGTTTTTATTTTATGTGTTGGCGATGTTTTTCAATTAAAGTTATTCATCATACTAACCTTAGGTCCTAAATTAAAGTTTGAATATATATTATAATATGTATCAAATTTTGAATGGATCAAATATAAATTTAATAATGAATTATTGATCATGGAGTTATCATAAATTATAAGTTTTATGGGATAATTTTTCTGTAAAACTTATTAAAGAAAGAGAATAAGGTATTCATGTTTGGTAATTAGATTGAGGATTAGATGGAAATATAGAAGTGTTAAAAGGATGGAAATTAATAAAAACTTTCCAATATATTTCATATGATTCTATTCCAATCCCAACAGTTATCAAAGAGAAAAGGAATTAATTGTACAATCTAATGATTGTGGATGAAGAAAGGTTATGAGGTTGAAGTGTTCCAGTATCGTTTAAATAGTGTGAGATCACCAGATGTATAATTGTTTAAAAGATAGATGTTTTTTCTCAAATGTGAGAAGATTAAGATGATGGTTTTTAGTCAGAAAATTGAACCATAATAAACAAATATTTAGAGAAGCATGTTAGTGAATGTGGGAAATTTATTTATACCATAATGAGAAAGAAAATAATTTTTTATTTATATTGTTCTATAACACTGAGTATTCCACCAATCCGTTAGATGTAGAGAGTATTACAAATGAAAATATATATGCTGATTTTGTTGGAATTGATAAGAAAGTGAGATTTGTTGGGACTGAAGAACTAGAAAAGATTATAGAACAATCAACCAGATGATGATCAACAATGTTGTTGTAACGTCCCGGTTTTGGAATCCACACAGAGGTGCCTCGTACGTGGTTGTTCACATGGCCTCAAGCATATTTCCCCAAACACCAGAGGCTACCAACTAGTAGTGAGGGCCTTGGGTGTGATAGTGGGGAAACTATGCCCTCATTGATTGATTACACAGTGGAAGTAAACAAACATGTAATAACGGAATCAGGAAATATCCAACAATAGTAAACAACAGAAGGCTGGAATAATAAACCATTTTAAGCACATATATATAATTGATGCATGATACATATGTCTAGGAAATCATCCAAACAAATCACAATGCTGGAATAAAAATAGTACTATACCCAATGAAAAAAATAAAAGATAAATAGCTCCTCAGCATCGCACGAAAAGCTTGGTCCCATGCTCTCCAGATCCACAACAAATCACGAACCTAAAGTAGAAGGGTGCTTGCCCTTATCTATACCTCCAACAATATAATCTGTTGGGGACCAAAAGCATGACCCAAACATTTTGTGAGACTAAATACCATTATTTAACCACCCGAAGATTGGTGCATAACATTCAGTGAGTATATGGCAGGTAAAAGTACAGAAAGCGGCTAACAGGAATGTACTAAGCAGAAACAATCCATAGTTTCAAAGCAATCAATAGTGAAACAAATTGTTAATCCTCAAACAGGTTCCCCTCTAGGAAGTACTCACAGCTATCGCCTCTGGTCCAACCTAAAAAGTGCATGTAACCATATGGGTAGAACACTCGATCTAACCCCTCTGGTTCTGCATATGAATATAATAAGACTCTCTGAGGAAGCGCTCACAGACTATCCCATTATAATCAAAGGTAAAGCAAGAATCTCAAAGGAAGTTAACACAGTCCATTCCTCATATAGTCTAGGGTAGTCAAGGACTCTATGTGGAAGCTCACACATCAATTCTTCTCATAGCCCCAAGGTCTAGGACATTCTGAGGAAGCTCACTCGGTTAATTCCCTTTATAGCCCAACTCGTACAATTCAAACGAAGACCCTCTGAAGAAGCTCATGTAGTCAATCCCCTTATAGTCTAAAGAAAACAGGGAATATCTGAGTAATCTCACTCAGTCAATTCCCCTTATAGCCCCAAGTGGTTCTAGGCTCTCTGAGGATGCTCACTCCATCAATCCCCCTTATAGCCTAAGTTCCCAAAGACTCTCTGAGGAAGCTTACCTAGTCAATTCCCCTCATAGTCTTCTACACCAGGTTCTCATGGCCCTATGTAGGTCAACAAGCATAGCAGTGTAATATGGAAAAAGTAAACCTACAGAACCAATTGGCTAACAGTCTACAACATATCAAGCATTTCAAAATACAAACTCTCCATCCTACAACAACAGGCATAGAAAACAGTTGAAGTAGCCAAAGGATAAACAGGACCCAACAGTCGTAATAGAACAAGCATGGGGAAAACATCCAAACATAGAAAAACAACCCTATTGTTATCCATTCAACCTCTATACAGCCATATAAGCATGGTAGGAAGGCAATGAGGGTAAAACAGTAAACACACAACACCCCATTCAAGGGTATTGGTAGAATTTGCACATAATACTCAATGTATTTGAACCAAAAGGCACAAACCACCTACATTTGTGTTAGGTGATCAATATACGTGAACCTCAATGCATTATTTCCCTTATAATGTCATTGATCTATGAAAATGTATAAAACGTTCAACCCACTATAACTTGAAAAAGATGAGGAATTGGAAAACTATGCTCTAGCAAAAGGAATAACTCACCGATGCGATTCCAATGCAACCGATGGTGTCTGATTAGGATGACGGGCCCACGCTTAGCGGTTGGTCAAAGATACGTGGTTGTACAGTACTCTCAGTCGAACGATACCTAAAAGGACTGCGTTCTGGCGATTAGACACGACCCCAGTGTGTATAATGAAAAAAATGAAAGTACACGGTGAGTATTTTTGAAGTACATGACATGTACTTTCCTTTTCCATAATCCTCTTTAGGTTTCCTCCATGTCACTTCCAAATGTCCACGTGTGCGGTCATGACCTGGCCAGCAGACGACCTCCAGTAGCATTACAGTACATAGCATGTACTCATAATTTACATGGCGTGTACTTCAAAAATTTACAGATTATCCACTTTTTCGTAAAAACGTCCAGAAAATGAAAAACATACCTGAAAGAAGATCTGGGTTCCTACAAATATCTCCCCTTAAAGAAATTCATCCTCTAATTTCTCTAGTTCGACGTGGAAGAAGAAACCTCGAACATATCTAGCCACTGAGCACGTACATCGGCCTCCCTCTCCCAAGTCTAATCCTGTATTTTCCCGTGCTACCATAGCACTCATACCAGAGGAACAGAACATCCATAGAGAACCTTTGTACTGTGATCCAAAATCTTAATAGGATGCTCTTCAAACGATGCATCCTATTCGAGCTCAACCTTATTGGGTTGAAAGACATGAGACGATTCTGAAATGTAACGTCACAGCTGAGAAATGTGAGAAACGTTGTGCATATCCCAGTACCTCTAAGGTAACTGAAACTGATAGAAAACCAGCCCAACTCTCTCCAATACCTCAAATGGTACGACGTACCTCGGAGAAAGCTTACCATGTCTTCTAATCCTCTTGTTTCCCAACCTCGGTGTGACACGCAAGAAAACCTGATCCCTGACCTTGAAATCCAGAGGTCACCTCCTCTGATCAGCATAAGACTTCTGTCGAGACATCACAGTATCCATCCTCTTCTGAATCAACTCTATCTACTATGTGGTCTCCTGAACAAGATGATGTCCCAGCAAAGATGCCTCTCCTACCTCCATCCAACATAAGGGTGATCGGCATGGCCAACTGTACAAAGCCTTATAAGGTGCCATCTGAATAGTTGTTTGAAAAATATTGTTGTAGGAAAACTCCAGAAGAGGTATATGCTTCTCCCAAGAACCTCCAAAATCCATAATGCATGCTCAGAGCATATCCTCAAGCTCCTAAATCATACGTTCGGGCTAGAAATCCATTTTGGGATGGTATGCTGTACTCAGAAGTACCTATGTACCCAAAGCATTTTGAAGCCCCTGCCAGACCCGAGAAGTAAAACGAGCAGCCCTGTTTGAAACAATGGAGTGTGTAACTCCATGTAGACGTACAATCTCTCGGATGTAAAACCATCCAAGCTCATCAACACTGATGGTCTTCTTGATCGGTAAGAAGTGAGAAACCTTCATAAGAATATCAATGGAAACCCACAATACGTCATTCCCTCGAGGCAACCTCGGCAACCCGGTCTCGAAATCCATCGCAATGTCGTTCCACTTCCACTTGGGAATGGGTAACTGCAGTAAAAGACATGTTGGTCGCTGATGCTCTGCCTTCACCAGCTAACAAGTGGAACACCTCATGAAGAACCCAGCAACATCTCTATTCATACCTAGCCACCAATACAAACGGTGTAAATCATGATACATCTTGGTGATTCCAGGATGAACAGACCAATCTGAGGAATGAAAATCCTACATCATCTCCACGCATATATCTGCTGGCACCCATACGCGCCACTAGAAATGAAAGATCTCATACTTGCCAATGGTCCATCCTGGAATATGGTCCTCTCCTAACACACTCTTCCGTAGGACTAGGCCCTCTAGGTCTGATAGCTACCTCATTTGTAATCGATCAAGAAGTGTAGATGGAGCAGCTACAGAAGAAAGAAATATCTACCCCTGACTGTCTTGCACATCCAAATTCATTTCAGAGAACAGAGCCATAAGCTTCCAATCACTGTGGGCTTTCAGAACTGCATGTATCTGAGTCCTCTTTCTCAACTCATTATCCACTGCGTTTCCTTTCCCAGGAGTATATTCATTCTCAAAATCAAAGGATTGTAGGTACTCAACCCGCCATCACTGTCTCAAATTCAGATCATGCTGAGTGAAAATGTACTTGTGAATTTTATGGTCAGTGAAGACCACAAAATGCTCCCCCATAAGGTAATGTCTCCAACAGTGTAAGGCATGAACAATATCTGCCAAATCCAGATCATGTGTCGGTTAATTCCTCTCATGTGGCCTCAACTGTCGAGACCCATATGCAACAACTCCATCTCCTTGTATAAGCACAGATCCTATCCCAATACCTGGAGCATCACAGTAAATAGTATAAATCTTGCCCGACTTTGGAAATTCTAGTATCGGTGTTGATGTCAACCTCCCCTTCAGCTCTTGAAAGGATGAATCACAAGAATCTGACCATAAGAACTTCACACCCTTCTTAGTTAGAACTGTCAATGGTGCTGCTAAGCATGAAATTCTTGTATGAAATGTCTGTAGTATCTAGACGGCCTAAGAAAACTCCACACCCCAAAGTACTTCTTCAGCTTCTCCCTAGAAACTACAGCTCTCACTTTTTCTAGGTCTACTGATACTCCTACCTCTGAGATCACATGACCCAAGAAGTGAATCTGATCCATCCAAAAGTGGCACTTTGAGAGCTTAGCATATAACTGATTCTCCCTCAGTGTACTCAAAATGATCAAAATATGGGTATCATGGTCATGTTGAGTGTGAAAGTACACCAAGATATCGTCCATAAAAACAAAAACAAAGGAATCCAAGTATGGATGGAACACTCTGTTCATTAGTGCCATAAAAATTGCTGGCGCATTCATGAGATCGAATGGCATAACCATATACTTTTATACACCATACCTACTATGGAATGTTGTGAGAGGTATATCAGATGGTCTAACCTGCAACTTATGATAACTGGACCTCATGTCAATCTTCAAGAACACTCAAGCTCCTCGAAATTGATCCAAAGAGCATTAATCCTTGGTAAAGGATATCGGTTCTTCACCGTCAACTAGTTCAACTTCTGATAATCCACAAAAATACATAGGGTACCATCTGCCTTCTTCGCAAACAGGATAGGCGAACCCCAAGATGAAGTACTGGGTCAGATGAAACCCTTTGCATGAAACTCCTCCAACTGCTTCTTGAGATCCTAAAACTCAAATGTGGCCATCATATAAGGAGTAATGGACATTGGTGATGCTCCTAGCACAAGATTAATAGAAATTTCCACTTCACTCTCTAGAGGAAAACCTGAAGAGTCCTCTGGAAAGACATCCCTGAAACGATCCACCACTAGAGGATACCGAAGTCAACCTAAATATGTTCACCTGGGAACGGATCTCCTACCTGATACCATCCTCAAACTTCCTAGCTAGGAACAACTCATCACATACTCGAATAGGTGTGAAACGCTGCAGCTCTGCGAAGCGAGAGGAATACTCCATAACAGAAAGTGTACCCTGCTCCAGGCTCATGAACACCTGGGCTCGATCATCCCTCAAGGTCTCTGGGTATAAGTAATCATAAAAGATACGCTGAAAATCCTCCCAAGCCATATTATGGTGGCATCCCGCATGAGACATGACATCCCACCACCTCTTGGTGGAGTCTCGAAGCATGTAGGCTGTGAGCGTCACCCTCCTCTCTGGAGGTACCTCAAGATGCTCAAAGATTGTCAGTGTGTCTTCAAGCCACGACTCTAGAGCCTGTGGTCCTCCTTCCCCTGGGAAGGTGGGAGGATGCTACTACTAGAAAACATGGGTCAAATCTTCTATCGACAGGGCAGGAGGCGACACTACCTAGAAGGTCAACATCATCCTCAAGAAATCCTCCCTAAACTGCACTTTAAAACCTAAAACTAGTATAACTACTGGTGCCAAGGCTGGCACAATTTGAGGATCAACAAGAAGTCCTTGATAAGCCATATCAGGCCTCTGATCACTGCCCTGCAACTGGTAGTCAACCAGAGGACTTCTAGTTGGAATGACTCTATAAGGTCAAACACTCACTTAGATTCAAGATTATCAAGGAATAAAGACTGAAGTCACAAGAATAAAATAATATAAAGAAAGCGTTCAATTTAAGAAAAAAATGACTACACAACATGTATTTCCCCTACATGGCATTTTCCCTCATGTCATTCACAAGGGATTTAACTCATGCCACAACTGGTCGTGTAACACCCCAAAACACACGGAATGGTGTCCTAGAACAAAGCGTGTACCTGAATCCCCTTTCCCTTCCCGGGTCCTTCTACATGGTTAAGACACATGTCTCTCATAAGACAAGACTACATGGCATGTTCATGGCAGACATGGAATTTACTAAACAAGCCTCACCTGGCCCGTGTTGTTAGTGACACGACATGACACATGGCTGACACTACACGGTGTGTTCCAGACGGACACTTAGTGTATGTGGAAGGATAACACCAACCTGTGTTGTTAATGATACAAACAGGTACCTAGGTCAGACTTCACGGCATGTAAAATCCTAACACGGCTTGTATGTGAAAATATAACTCCATCCCGTGTTGTTCGTGACACAGCCGGGTACCGGGGTCAGACTGCATGACATGTAAAATCCTAACACGGTGTGTTCCTATAAGGAATTCCCTATCCTGTTTCTCTACCACATGACATATGACCCGGTTATTGATTCCACAATGTGTACATATGGTACACGATGTGTAAATATGGTGAACGATGTTTACTTAAGAAAAATAGTTTCATCCCGGACAGAAGAACACATTGCGTGTAGTAAAAACTACACAGCATGTATTCTAGGTTTTTCCGGAAAGTAAGTCTCATAAACTACTTCGTATCCTAGAAAAAAACTGAAATGAGCATTAATAGTTCCAAATTCCAATATTTGAGGGCCCATAGTCCCCACGAATCAATGCTTTGCATCTCATACATGTTATAAAAAGACAACCGAGCAATGATCCACCAAATTCCAGTCCATGAGGAGCCATAACACCTCAAGAACCAAAGTTTGGAATTCATACAGACAAATCCTTACACAAACAATACCATATCAAACAACACACATTTTATCAAGGCATCTATCACTACAACATGCATGTTCTACATAACATATATCATAAGAACATGCAATCTCTAATTCATCCTAGATGGAATGGAAAGAATGCATGACATGTGATTTCTAGAAAGTGCTTATATGATGCATGACATGGAATACCCTCACCTCATTGGGTTACGATAGAAATAGAACCTCAATATCATCAACAGTAATAGGACAATACATGTGATCCACCCCATGGTAAAAATCAAATTAACTTTAAAACTACAAAGTCAGAAAAATTGCAATAAATAAGGTAGATTGGCTTTTCCTTCTACACAGGTTAGCTACTCCTAGGCACAACATAATAACAAGTACCTATTACTTCCTATCACTGGCTATAGGATCCAAACTATATGTCAAGAGAAAAGTATTCCTATAATACCACTTTGTAATGTCCCAATTCCAGAAGCCACCCAGAGGTTCCCCATACCCGGTTGGTCAAATGGCCTCAAGCACATTTCCCCAAATGCCAGTGGCTGCCGACTAGCAATGAGGGCCTTCAGTGTGATGGTGGGGAAAATATAACCTCATTGAAAGAGTACACAGAATAAGTAAACAAACATGGAATAATGAAAGTATGAAATATCCAAAAACTATAAAAAGTGGATGATTGGAATAATAAAACATCAGGAGCACATATAAATAATTTATGCATGATACATATGTCTAGGAAAGAATCCAAAAAAATCACAATGTTGGAATACAAATAGTACTAAACCCAATGTAAAAAATTAAAGATAAATAAATCCTCAGCATCGCAATTATACCTTGGTCCCATGCTCTCCAGATCCACAGCAAATCAAGTACCTGAAGTAGATGGGCGATTGCCCTTATCTATACCTATAACAATATAATCTGTTTAGGCCCAAAAGCATGACCCAGAGATTATATGAGACTAAATCCCAGTAGGAAATCACCCAAATATTTGTCTCTAACCATCAGTGATTATATGGAAGGTAAAAGTAAAAATAACAGTAAAGAAGAAAATATTAAGCAGTAAACAATCCATAGTTTCAAAGAAAGAAATAGTGAAACAAATAATTAAACCTCAAACAGGTACCCATCTAGGAAGTACTCATGGATATACCCTCTGGTCCTACCTAAAAAGTGCATGTAACCCTTTGGGTAGCACACTTGGTCTAACCCCTCTAGTTCTTCATATAAATATAATAAGGCTCTCTGAGGAAGCACTCATAGTCTATCCCATTATAGTTAAAGGTAATGTAAGAATCTCTAAGGATGTTCACACAGTCCATTCACCGTATAGTCTAGGGTAGTCCAGGACTCTATGAGGAAGCTCAAACGTCAATGCCTCTCATATCCCCAAGGTCTAGGACTCTCTGAGGAATCTCACTCGGTCAATTCCCCTTATTGCCCAGGTCATACAATTCAAACAAAGACTCTCTGAGGAAGCTCACGTGGTCAATCACCATATAATCAAAATTAGAAAAGGACTCTCTAAGGAAGATCACTCAGTCAATTCCACTTATATCCCCAAGTGGTTCTAGGATCTCTAAGGATGTTCACTCGGTCAATCCCTCTTATAGCCTAAGTGACCAAAGACTCTCTGCGGAAGCTCACCCGGTCAATTCCCCTTATAGTCTCCTACATCGGGTTCTCATGAACCCATATAGGATAACGAGCATAGCAGTGTAATATGGAAAAAGTAAACCTACAGACCTACTTGGATAATAGTCTACAACATATCAAGCATGTCAAAACACAAACTCTCTATTCTACAGAAACAGGCAAGAAAAACAGGTGAAGCAGCTAAAATATAAACATGCCCCAATGGTCGTAACAGAACAAGTATGGGGAAAAAATACCAGAATAGAAAAACAACCCAATTCTTATCCATTAAACCTCTACATAGGACATATATGCATGGCAGGAAGACTACATGGGTAAAATGGTAAACAACCACTACCCTGTTCAAGGGTATTGGTGGAATTTGCACATAATACTGAAAGACTTTGAACAGAAAGCCACAAACCGCCTACCTTGGTATTAGGTGATCAATATAATTGAACCTCAAAACTTGAATTGCCTTAGAATGTCGTAGATCTAAAAAAACATATAAAACTTTCAACCCACGATAACTTGAAAAAGAGGAAGAATTGGAAAATGATGCTCTCAGAGAAGGAAGAACCCACTGATGCGATTCGAACGCAACCGACAATGTCTGATTTGGAGGATAGATGCATGCTTGTGGTATCGTCGAAGATCTGTGGCCATACGGTGCTCTCGATTGAATAAGACATAAAAGGAGTACGTTCTGGAGATTAGATGAGACCTAGGTGTGTTCAATGAAAAAAGAAATCACACGACGTGTAATTTTTAAGTACACATCATGTAATCGACTTTATCATACTCTGCTTTAGGCAGCCTCCATGTCACCCCAACATGGTCGTGTGTGTGGCCATGACACGGCCAACACACGACCTCCAGTGGCATTGCAATACATGGCGTGTACTCATAAAGTACACGACATGTACATTGAAAATTTCCAGATTATCCTCTTTTTCTTAAAAATGACCAGAAAAGGAAAAACATACATGAAAGAAGATCCGGTTTCTTATTGTTGTTAACATTTTTTAACAGGTTTAATTGTATTATAATTGGGTCAATAGAAAATGAGCATCGATATATTTTCCAATTAGGTCAAGAGTCATCAAAAAATAATTGTAGATGATTATTTGGACTATCCTTGATATCGATACATCAAAGTGTGATAGAGATATATCAATTATATGCATGCTGATACAAATAAATTAATCAGACACATGATCATTGGTCTAAGTAATAGACGAAAAAGTGATTTTCTCAAAGAGTTTTGAAAGAGGTTTTGTGTAAAAGAGTTTTCAAATGATTTTGAAGACACATCTATGTATGTGGAAGAATTTTTTCAATTTTTTTTTTACTTTAGTTGGTTTGGATAATTCAGATGACAAGAGATTTATTTTTTTACAATCAGTTGTTATAAAGAAACATTATTAGGAATATGAAGTCTTATATTTGTTTTCATCGTAATGATGAAAACCGAATTACCATTGTTATCATAATAATGAAGGATAAGAATGTTTTAAGTGAGATTAGGATTTGAGAAGATTATAAGAGTTTCAAAAAGAATTTAGAAACACTGAGAAGTGCCAGATAAGTAAAATATCGATTCAAAATGAACAGAAATTCAATATTTGGGAAATTTGGATAAGTATGAAATCATATTTAGGTTCCCACCCAAACCATGTTTGGTGCATATATAAATAACATGAAGTACATTTTATTTTATAAACCTTAGGTAATGTTCATGTGTAGAGGAATAAATAGAAGATTTGAATGGTTTAAGGAGAGAAGAATCTGGATAATGTTTTCTGGATGAAGTTTTCTAGATAGAAGAATTAGAAGGAATATCTTATTCAGTGGTTATCAAATAAAACTGAGCAACCCAAAATAGTTGTCCGGATAGTTTTTGAAGGTTGTAAAAAATTGGTTTCAATGTATTGTTATAGAATTATGTTTTCTAGATAAAAAAATTAGAATAGGGAATTGTATTGAGTTGTTAGAATAATTATTATTACAGATTCTAGAAAGATCTTACTAGATGCTGGGTAGGAAAGTGATAATTATTTTTGAAAGTGACAAAAATTGAAAGTTTATAAGGAAACACCTTAACATTTTTAAAAGAAATTATTGAATGTTTATTAAATTATTACATATACTTTTATTACATCATTTATTCTAGAAGTTGAAAAAGCACTATTGCATTGATCAATGTGATACACATGTTTGTGGCTATCACTAGTACAAAAACCTTTTTTTACTTCGGTTTTTTTTGCTTTTTAACGTCGGTTTTTAGGCGACGTTATTGCGAGCGACGTTAAAAATATGCTTTTTTACGTCAGTTATTTAATAACTGACGTAAAAAATGGGGTAATATAGTTTTTAATGTCGGTTTTTAAATAACCGACGTGAAATACATTCTGGAAATGGCGATAAGATGCCATTTTATACGTCGGTTTTTGAAAAAACCGACGTTATAAGTCATTTTTTACGTCGGTTATTTAATAACCGACGTTAAAAGTTATTTTTAACGTCGGTTATTAAATAAGAGACGTAAAAAATGTTTACTATCTTTTAGAAAATTTCCTAATCTTTCATTTGACAGGTCATAGAGCTCAAACGGATTTACGGATCAAAAGTTATGACCATCAGAAGTTTGATATTTTTTTCGAGGAAAGATTGAATGAGCCAACCGTAGATTCATATTAGAAAGAATTTTTGAATCCGTAGGAGTATTCGTAGTTTTATCATGATATAAAGAATAAACCATAATTATAATAAATTAACAATCGTTAAATGGTATATCAATTAAGAAAACTACCTATAGAAAATATAAATCATGGGAAAATAATTACAAATACCTTGATGAGGTCGCGGAAATAAGAAATTGTTGATTCACGTTGAAGATAAAACAAGTTGATTCGGTGGAACGATGATGGTTGAATGAAATGATCGTAAAATGGTCTATCAATTAAGAAAAAAAATCATAAAATCCATAAACCATTGATGTATGATTAAATATGCCTTGACGAGATCGCGGAAAGAAGTAATAATTGATTCGCGTTTGAGAGAAAAAGAGTCGATTTGGGGGAACGATAATGGTTGAAATAAATGATAGTAAAATTAATATGTGTGTATAATTGAAACATATAATTTAATTCTATTAGGAAAATCAGTATTAAAAATTTTAGGCGGCAATTCAAAATTTCAATGCCGCGATATAAAAAAATTGAAATTTCGCGTTCGCGGGATATTAAAATTTTCATTCACGTCAGTTTTATGAAAACCGACCTGAAAAGATATTAAATTTTTCACGTCGGTTATTATAAAACCTACGTGAAAAATCAATCTTCGTCACTCTTTCACGTCGGTAATTAAATAACCAACGTGAAAAATCATTTTTCGGGACGTTTTCACGTCGGTTATTTAGTAATCGACGTCAAAAAGGTATTTTTCATGTCGGTTATTTAATAACCAACGTGAAAGAAGTTTACAAAAATGCAGTTCATAATCCAAGCTTTAATTTTACAGGTCACAGAGCTCAAATGGAGTTACGGATTAAAAGTTATGGCCTTCAGAAGTTGGACATCCTTAAGACATCGTTTAGAGATGATCAACTTCTGAAGGCTATAACTTTTAATCCGTAACTCCGTTTGAGCTCCGTGACCTGTCAAATTAAATCTTGAGAAATTAAATACATTTTTGTAAACATTTTTCACATCGGTTATGAAATAAAAGACGTGAAAAATAACTTTTAACGTCGGTTATTTCATAACCGACGTGAAAAAGTCCCGAAAATTGATTTTTCACGTCGGTTATTTAATAACCGACGTGCAAAATAAGTGAAAATTTTAATATATTTTCCTGGAAAATGATTTTTGACATTGGTTATTATAAAACCGACGTGAAAAATCAATATTCCTCACTCTTTCACATCGGTTATTAAATAACCGACGTGAAAAATCAATTTTCGGGACTTTTTGACGTCGGTTATTTAATAACCGACGTTAAAAGTTATTTTTCACATCGTTTATTTAATAACCGACATGAAAAAGGTTTAGAAAAATGTAGTTCATAATTCAAGATTTAATTTTCTAGGTCACGGAGCTCAAACGGAGTTACGGATTAAAAGTTATGGCCTTCAGAAGGTGGACATTCTTAAGACATCGTTTAGAGATGATCAACTTCTAAAGGCCATAACTTTTAATCCGTAACTCCGTTTGAGCTCCGTGACCTGTCAAATTAAAGCTTGAGAAATGAAATACATTTTTGTAAACATTTTTCAAGTCGTTTATGAAATAAACGACGTGAAAAATGACTTTTGACGTCGGTTATTAAATAACCGACGTGAAAAATAAGTGAAAATTTTAATATATTTTCCATGAAAATGTTTTTTTCACATCGGTTATTATAAAAATGACATGGAAAAGTGATGTACATTGATTTTTCACGTCGGTTATATAATAACCGACGTGAAAAATCGAATAAAATGGATTTTTAACGTCGGTTCTTATATAACCGATGTGAAAAATCAGATAAAATGTATTTTTACGTCGGTTATATAATAACCGACATGAAAAATCAATTTTTATATATTTTCACGTCGATTATAAAAAACCGACATGAAAAATGGTGACGTAAAAAATTGTTTTTGTACTAGTGTATATCTGATTTGTTTGTATCAACATGAAATGATTATTTTCTATTGGACTGTGTGGTATTAGATTTTTTGGGTAGTATGGTCCTATACTTTATAAGGATTTTTGATCTCTCCCAACACTCACCTCTTGGGTTCTAGGGGTTCCCCCTTCACTTACGATGGTTATCCCTACTCACTCCTGGGAGTTCCTCTAGTTTCACAATCTTCTATCCTTTGTTCATTGGCGTTTTCTTCCTCCCGTTATTGATTTTGTGTTGGTTTTTATTTTTCATTCTATTTTCTCATCAGTCTTCCAGAAATACATTATTTCTTTCTTTGAATCTCAATTCCTAGTTTTATAGTATTGAGGTCCTCTATCATCTCCTTTCTAGACTTTTTTCCCTCTCCCACCATGCCTAACCCCATCTTGTTCTATCACGATGGAATTGAGGGCGATTTAGGATTGTGATGGGTGTAGGTCAGAGGCTTCATATTTTTATTCATTGTTTCTATTTCTATAGTTGTGCCCCTATCAATGCCTGAGTTTAGTTTATATTCTACTATTGATTCCAGATCTATCATTATAGACCCCATATTGGTCTATTTTGATGGTGTTCTTGGGATTTTTGGGATATGAGGCTGACCCATAAATAGTGTTCTTGTGGGTTTTATGCTAGTTTCTTTCTTCCCCTGGTTTTATTTTCTCTAGTAGTGATGGTTTTTCTTAATTTTTGTATCAATATTATTGTTACTCAATATTTCACAATGGTTCATATTGTTTATCTTCGATGATATTTTTCTAATTCGGACGGTTTATGCTTGTTCTGGATGTCGTTGGTGATCTTTTATTTTGTGATTTGGTTTTTATTTCCTCTGGTTCTGGAAAAAAAATTTCGTTGACAATGGAATGGATGGATCTATTCTCACACTTCTTTAGTAAATAAAATCTTGGATAAGATATGGTTTTAATAGGAGGATGTTTTTTTCTGTATTCATTGTGTTATGTTTTAGTGAACATGGTTAATAATTTAAATGTAATGATGTCTGGTTTGTTTTCATGATGGTGAATTTGTGGATGATAAAGGTGATCTGGTGAATCTGTATTCAATGATAGAGGCACAAGTCACCTCATGGTTCAATTCATTAGCTGGTTTCCTATTTTTGTTTGAAATTTATAATTCACTGGCGTTTCGACAGGGGTATTTCATTTAATTTCACATTCCAGTTGAACTTGTGTTTTTTTAATGTTTTAATTTTTGTAACCCGATATGGTATTGGGAGATTCCCACAAACCCTAAAGAGGATTTTTTGAAAAAAAATGGTTTAGACAAGAATATAACTTAAATTAAAAAGGGTATCACTGATTCACCCACCTCTTAGTGATATAACAATATTTTGTGGGCCTTTATAAAATCACCATTTTACACCCTCTTTCCCATCAAACAAGAAGTGAAACTTTTTCCCATATATAGGTATGTCATAACATCTCCACATAGACTTTCAGTTCATTTTTAGTCACCATTTTTATGTATTGGTATTATGATGAGTTTTTTAACTCTCTAATTTTTTATTAATTTTTATCGAATTAATTTAATATTTTTGATATTATTTATTTCCCGCAACACTAAATATAACTTATTTTATTTGAAATACCCAAGTTATTATTACTTTTTATAATAAAATATGTTAATATTTCATTATATGATACCACAATATAATTCTTAACTATATGAAATACATACTTGGAATGTGTTATGCACAACACCGGCCTGGTTTGCGTTACACACAACACTGTACTTTTATGAAAAAACATTTTGATTATTATAAATAATAAAATGAGATATATATAACATAACTGTTAAACATAATAATATGAATAGTAATAAGAAATTTGTAAATATTTTTTACAATGTTTTTATATAAATAAATCACAATATTATAGAACATTTAATTTTTTTGGTAAAGTCTTTATATGATTGAAAATCCAATTTTCTCAAAAGAACTTCTTTTTAACTCCTTATGTGAACAATAATAAAATAAATTTTAGACACTTAGATATTTAATTTCATATAATAAACATCAATTTTGAACTCAAAATGTACAAATTATCTTATTATGAATTTTTGGTATTTTTCTAAGGAACATCATTTTTGGATGAATAGTGAAAACTACTGAATTTTAATTCAAAACTATGATTTTTTCTAATTTATATATATGGTTAAATTATTATTATTTTTGTTAGTTTTAAAGTAAAAATATATACTTTTTTCATCTATTAATTCAATTTATGTTATTGTAATATTTTTATGATGAATTTAGTTATAAAATCTTAATGTACATTTGAACATTCTAATTTAAAAACCTTCTTTCTCACCACATCTTCAAGATTTGCATTAAAATATGTTTTAACTATTTTGTGAGTAAAATTTTTAAGAAAATACATACACATGTGTAATAATTTTAATATTTATAGCCTAATAAGATCAACTTAATTTCCGACCAAAATATTAGTGAAAGTGATTAAAGTTAATTATCATGATAAAGGTTCAATTAATCTTATCATGGGACTAAGACTTAAAATCTAGGGTAAAAATGACCTATAAACATGTAAAACATCCATTTTATCACCATACTTCATCCAAAAAACTTTTATTATTGATTTCGGTTGGTTTTTTATGAGTTTTTAAGTGAAAACATTGGTACACCTAACTTGTTTACAAAAATTCAAAGTGTGTCCCTTCCCTCCACTTTAAAAGGCCACCTCTACCACACATTCTTCACACATCTAACCCCACTTATTTTTATCCAATATCTTCCCAATTAACATCCCAAAATCCCCAAATTCCACCTTGATTCTTCACTTTGGTCATAAATCCAACTAAGGAAGCCCTTTGGTGCAAACAAAAAGGAGTTTCCCAAAGAAGTGGGCACATCCTTCCTCATGCTCCTTTCTGTTATTTTCCTTCTACAAAAACAAAATTCTTCTTACTTGATTCATAAATAATATCCTTTGTATAATATATATTCTGATATATTTTTTTGATAATTTTTCTACCTATACTCATACAGACTTCAATCTAATGGGTAACAAACTTACTGTTCTTGTGTACCGTGAACTATCACCTCACGAAATGATGTTCTTCATTTTACATTTACCAACTATTATAGATGGGAATTATGATGGGCACTATATTTTATATCATATATATGTTATATATGATGTATTTATGATTCTTTAATTATAATATAACACAAACCATCATGATTTATATTTTGTGTAAAAATGATAATTTTGTTTAGGGAAGTGTAGACTACCACCTCCTCAATGAGATGTGATTTATTCACACACTACATGGAATGTATTAAGGATTGGTTTGGTGAAAATATAATATATATATGTAATGATACTATTACTATAATTATTATATATATCTATATACATATATGTCATTTACTTTCTTTATTTCAAAATTCAAAGAAAAACTCAAACAACATTCTTGTATACGTACAAACTACTATCTCAACGAACGGTTTATTACATTTCATATTTATATATTATATATATTATAATTAATACATACATACTAAATATAAATGATTTTTATATCATTTTTTAAATTTTTGAAATCATGATATATGATTGATGACAAATAATATTACCAATTAATACTTATGTAAAAATCAAAAAATATATTACTTGAAGAGAAACCTTAACATAGAATTAATAATAAGAAGATTATATAAAGTCACAATAAAACCATATATGGTATTTTATAAAAGAATGTGTTTTTGAAAACATTTATAATTGTCTTATATTTTTTATACATGTGTTTTGTATGAGTATGAATAAGGTCAATACATAAGGTAATAGAATTTCATATCACTTTTTACCTCCAAGAGAAACATGCCATGTTCACCTCATATTTATTATATGTTGTGTGTATACTGACCATTGATGTATTTTTTGATTATTATAACCATATTTATGGGTATTTAATAATCCATTTCTGATATTTGTTTCATGGTTTTTAGGCTTCAAACATTACCAAATTTGTAAATTAATTTTAAATCAATTTTCCTTGTTTGAGACACATTCCATGTTATACACCAACGTTTTTCTATGAGGTGTATATAATACGTTTGGAATGCTAAATAATGAATCTAATTATTTTCATGATATTTTTAGGTTCATTTAACTTCATTTCCATACACGGGGATTATAAATAAATGTTACCAAGTAGTAAGAGTTTATTGAAATAATCTCTACATTTATCGACATTTTTTATGATAATGATTCAATTAATGAAATAAAAAGATCCATCTATCCAGAGTACTCAAAAAAAATTTATTCTAGTATCTATTTTCCTTATATATTCATTTATTGGTGACATTTATCTACTATTTAGTACACAATATTTTTAATAAAGTGTTTTTGAGAAAGTTCGACATTACCTCTCTCTTCGGTAGGAAATCTAGGTTCATTTAACCCTATGTTTTCGGAAAAGGGTTTTAAAATGTATGAAAGAATTATTTATATATTTTAAAATATTTTAAATATTTTTTTCAAACTCTTTTCATTATTTCTTTAAAATATTTCAATTTTTTCATAAAAAATTGTTTTTAAAATGTATTGATGTTTATTTTATATATTTTCATGGAATACAGTTCTGAAACTGTTTTTAGGATTATTTTATAATTTTTCTAGGAAAATAGTTTCCAGAATGTTTTAATGATTTTAATATGTTTTAATGGTATGTTTTTCTCGAAATATTTTCAATATTCTTTTATAAGTTTTCACAGAATAAAGTTTTCAAAATGATTTCAAGCCTTTATTCTATGTTTTCAATGTATTTTTATAGAAAATGGATCTCTAAAGGTGTTATGTTTCAAATGTACTTTTCTCAAATAATAAAAGATATTTTCATCAAGAAATATTTCTTAAAGATATTTCAAAATTATTTTCAATCTAAGATTACATCTATTGACATTAATCAAACATTTCTAGGAAATTATCCAAAGGTTCCATTCATATTCTTTCTCAGAATGGTTTTTGTTTAAATGGAGTGATGTTTATAATATCTGTTTCTATTTCATGGGTTATATTTTTAAGAAACCTGTTCCACTTACACAAGTACTATGCTTATGAATCCTACTTATTATCATGGGTTATTATTTGGTGATATGATTATGAAACATGTCTCTTTCCATAGTTTATTATTTGATTAGATGTTTAGAACACCCATTTAATTTAATGGGTTATGATAGGATGTTTAAGAAAACCATATATTATTATGGGTCATGATATGATTAAAGATTCATTATCTTTTGGTTCAAGAATGAAATGTGTTATTATGTGATTGGTCGACCTATATCTCACTCTGATGCATTGGGTAAGAATAAATATTTTATGAGTTAAAGAGGGTACCGAGGAGGGTATCCTAATCATAAACATGAGGGAATATTAATTCCAAAACAATAGCGTACATGAGATGAAATACCATGAATAAACCTGTGGGAATATTAGGAACTAAACAAGAGGGTACACTGGAGGGTATCCCAAGCCCGAAACACATGGGCATTGTAATCTCAACACAAGAGGCTATAGGGTATGAAATCCCATAAATGAAAAAAGAGGGAATCTTAATCCTAAAACAAGAGAGTACATAGGAAGACATCCCAATCCTAAGACAAGAGGGTACATGGTTGTTAATTTGAAGGTATAAGTAGGGACATGGGTAGTTAGATGAATCCTAACATATTATGAAGGTCTTGGTAGGTAGAATTCGCAAAAGATTTTATAAGTTTATGTGTAGGTCAAAAGTTCCATGTATTATTCATGTGTAATTATTTTTTTGATTATACACTTGATTGCCTTGTGATTCATGACTTATAAACTTCTAATATTTTTACCATGTATTAGGATTATGATCTTTGATATGTATGGAATGATATAAAAATTATATGATCGTGTTATAAAACCCTTATATTCATGTTATGATTATGTTCTTCCTTTATCTACCCTTTCTAGGCATTCGAGCTCACCAAATTCTTGTATTTCCTTACACTATTTTATGAAGAAATATTTTATTTATAAGTACCAATTGGGAAGATATTTGTTCGAAAATTTTAAAATATTTCACCAAGGTTGAATATTTTTTCCCATGTTTGCAAATACATTATTCTATTACGGTCCTCAGGAATTTACTTTTGTAATATGATAAATATTCTTCTAAATTGATGTCATATCTATGTATGTTAAGTTTGGGGTGCTATATTTAGAATTAAAGGAAAGGTTTAGTCATAATTTAGAAAGTAGGATGAGAAAACATTGGGGATATTCCATGGAAAATTTCTAAGAATTTTTTTGGGATGTCTCTAGGAATATGTATAAGGATTAGTTAATTTTTAAGAGGTTGTACTAGAATTTTGATAAAGGATTGAGAGAGTGGTTTCCATGAAATACTTCTCTATTCAGATAATACAATTGGTTGTGGATCGGTCATAGATGTACCTAGGGGTAACAACTCTAAAAAGGTGCATCAGTCATGAATTGAGTCTAACCTGGTACACGATAATGGGCCTTGCATCACATCTGATTTGACACTTCCAGGGGATATGTTTTAGGAATTACAAAAATCCTTATGAACCATAATGATGGATTTAAAAATAATATTGTTATGAATAACATAGGATAATACTATGGTGTCAAAAATTAAATAATTAGGTGTCATTATCCTATAAGTAAATATTAATAATTATGTGGTTTTCTCCTATTATAATTGCTTCTCACCAAATGATTTATGGTTTTATTCAATTATAGGAACTAGAATTAACTAGGTTGACATTAAATGGTCATGACGTAGAAATTATGGGAATGATGAACATTTATTTCCAAAATGTAAATCTCATGAAGAGAACTAGGAAGCTCTATGAGTATTGGATATACCTATAAAGAAAAGGAAACAACAAATGAAACGTTAATGATAAGAAAAGTTATTAAAATATTTTTATTTATATTAAAAATAATAATTATTATTATATTAAGGTTTAGAAACATTTAGACATGATTCATATTTCATATTCTTGAAATGGGGTATTAAGGGAGAAGATGATGAATCCTGAGTTATGGTTTATGAATAATGTTTGATAATTAAAGGGTATTTTTTTCAAATTCAAAGATTATGTTATATGAATCCAGAAATATATAATTATTTTAAGAATTATTTTTTCATTTACTATTTTGATGGATATGTTTAATAGTGCTGATGAGGCAGAATATATATTTCTTAGAAGGGTGATATTTTGAATAAGGGATGGTGAAAAATAATTTATTATTGATGTTGAGATAATGATGTTTGGAAAAAGATATTATAGATATAAATAAGTAAATTGGATGGTAATTATTAACTCATAATGTATAGAGTATTTATTGATAATGTATTTTATTTCATCATGGGTGAAATTTAAAAATTATTAGTTTTAAGGAATATATCTAGTAATCTTTGGAATAAAGAAGTATGCATGTTTTCCAAAAGTATTTATAGTAATTATAGTTATAACAATGTTTCAATATAATATAAAATGAATGTATTCATATGTTCATAAAGTGAAAATAAAGAGACAATTTATTATATATGGGGGATAGATGTTAATATTTTTTAGGGGTCACTTTGTAATGTTGTTGATTTTTATCTTCTATAAGGGTTATGTGGTTAACCATTTATTGGATAGTGTAAGTTAATAATTAGATGAGGTTTCAGAGATAAAAGTATTATATAATTATATGAGGTTTTATTCATGTTCGATAAATTATTATAACCATTTTTTGTGTTATGATAATAAAATTGAAATGGAATGATTAATCATTCTATATATATATTTCATGATCGTTTAGTTCTTTAGGAATGAAAAATTCACCTTCATTTTTGGGTAAGGGATGAAGTAGAAATTGGTCAAGGAAATAAAAAGGGCGAGATCATTATAAAATGATGTAATTATATATTATAGTGAAAGTTCTTCAAATTTATGGAATGTGTCTTGAAACCAAAAATGTAATCTTAGTACCGTCAATTCTGAGGAATAAAATTACCCCTTATATCATCCCCAATTTATAGTTTTGGGATCACCACTTCTGTTAATCAATGTTCTATATCACTCTAAATCAAAACATGGTGGTTATAATTTTCTTCCATATTTTCAATTCCCACTTATTTTATCCTATCTGGGAAACTAGTTACGACTTAAATTGGTTAATCTCTATGTTTCTAGCATTCCTTTTTAAAGAAGGTTTTAATGTTCATTTTTTTTATGTGTGTTCCCATTATAGGAATATAAAATTATTAAAACATTGATAACAAAGACTATTTTTTAAAGATAAATTCTTTTAAAGGGGGTATAATATAACACCACAAGGTTTTTTGAAATATATTTTTTCAAATTAATTTAATCTTTTTGATATTTTATAATTAACACAATGCTGAATATAGAATGTGTTATATAAAATCAACAAGTTATTCTTTATTTTTAATATAAAAAATGTTAGTATTTCATTATATGGTAGCATAATAAAATTTTATGTGACACACTACAGTAATTTTTCTTTTTTATAAACAATTCAGACTTGTATTGCGTTACATACAACACCGAACTTATACAAAACAACATTTTTATTTTTTTAAAATTTGAAAACATAGTTATAACGTAGACATTAAAAATAATAATATTAATAGTAATAAATAATTATTATATATTATTTATAATTAGATTATATAAATAACAAATAATGATGATAAAAAATTTAATTTTTGGTAAAGCCTTTATATGTGTGGAAATACTATATTCTCAGAAGAACCACTTTTTAAGTCCTTCTGTAAAAAATAATGAAATTAATTTTAGAAACTTCTAGAAATTGAATTTTATAAAATAAAAATAAATTTTTATTAAAAATTTATAAATTTTCTTAGGGTTAATTATTCTTATTTTTTGAGAAACTTTATTTTTGAATGAATAGTGAAAAATACTGAATTTTAATTGAAATATACGTTTTCTTCTACTTTATTTATATGGATAAATTATATTTTTAGTTTTTTTTCAAGTCAAATTTGGAAAATTATACATATATAAATCTAATTTAAGAAAATTGAATCCTTTTTATGATTTATTTAGTCATAAAATCATAATGAACTTTTGAACATGACCACTTTAAAAACCCACATTCTTTCCACGTCTATGGGATTAGCATTAAACTTCATTTTTTGGCTTCTGAAAATTCAATTATGAAAAATTGACATAAAATGTTGTAATAATTATTATATTTATATTATAATAATATCCACTTATTTTTTGACCAAAAATATTATTCAAAGTGATTAAAATTAGCTATAAAAATTAATGTAAAATTAATATTAACAAGGGATTAACCTTAAACTTAAGGGAAAAAATGACCTATCCAATTGTAAAAAACCCATTTTATGGTAATATTTCAACCAAAAACCTTCCATTAGATTGTTTTTTGTTTTCTATAACTTCAGTTAAGAAAAAACATGGGAAAACCTAACTTGTTTAAAAAAATTCCATGTGTGTCCCCACCATCCCCTATAAAAGGCCACCACTTCTCCCAAATATTAACACCTATCAAACCACTTAGGTTTGTAAAATATCTACCCAAGTAACTTTCCAAAATCCTTACCTTCCTACTTGAAGCCTCCCTTTGGGCATAAGTCCAACCAAGGAAGCCCATTGGTGCAATCCCTACCACAGGAAGATGTATTGCCCTTCCTCATGCTACTTCACATTATTTTATTTATAAAATAACTCAATTATTATTATTACATGCATAAATAATAGCCTCAGTAATCTAAATATAGTAATATTTTATTATGATAAGGTTTATACCTACACTTACACACACTACCACTTAATGGGTAATGAACATACCGTCCTTGTGAAAAACAAACTACCGCCTCACAAAATGATGTCATTTATTTATTTATTTACTAACTACCATAGTTGAGAATTATGATTGAAAATATATTTTTTATATGATATATATGATATATTTAGGCTTATGTAATTATTATATAAGAAATACCGTCATGATTACCATTTTTTGTAAATATGCTAATTTTTTTGGGGAAGTCTGGACTACTATCTCCCGAAAGTGATGCAATTCATTAATACAACAAAGGGAATGTATTAAGGATGGGATTTTTGAAATTATATGATATATATGAAATATTAATTTTACTATAATGATAATATACATAAACATATGATTCATTTAAATTCGTTCTTTCTGTATTACAATGAAAAACAGAAACAACATTCATGCGTACGTATGATATACTTCCTCTATGAATGATGTATTCTATTTCATATTTCTATATTTTATAGTTTATTATAAATAAATATATAATGAATATATATTATGTTTATGTAATATTTTAAATTATGAAAATCATGATATAAGTATAAGGAAAAAAATATAACAAATGAAGAATTATGTGATAATCAAAGGAGATATTACTCAAAGTGAAACCTTAGGTTGAAATAGTTAATAAGAGGGTAATATAATGTCATGATAAAACAATATGTGGTATTAGATATAATAATTAGGTTATGTAAGATAATTATAAAAAACTTATATTTATTATACATTATTTGTTTATGTGTATGAATATATCCAAGACATAAGATAAAGGAATTTCATCTCACTTTTTTTACATTCATGAGATACATGACATGTTCATATCCTATTTCTCACATGTGGTGTGTAAAATACACATAAATGTATTCTATTTATCATATAACTAAATTTATTGGTATTTTGAAATCCATTTTAGTATATTTCTTTCGTGGGGTTCAGGATTCAAGAAGCATCAAATTAGTAAAGTATGTTTGTCTCAATTTTCATTCGTTGAGACACATAACATGTTATGCACCTATATTTTTCAATGAGGTGTATATAATAACTTTGGAATGTTAAATAATTAATCTCAATAGTTTCCTTAGGATTTTAGATTCATTTAATTTCATTTCCTTACATAGGGTGTATAATTAAAACATACCAAGGGGAATGAGTTTACTGAAACAATCTCATTATTTATCGGGATTGTTTATGATTATGCATCCATTAATGAAATATTAAGATCAATTTCTCAAGAGAAACATTGAAATTTATTCCCTTATTTATTTTTTTATATCATCATGTGTTGGTTCCATTGTTTCACTCTTTGTAACACAATATGATTAAGAATGTTTTTCAGAAATTCAACTTTACCTATCTCTTCGGTAATCAATCCGTGATCATTCAATACCATGTTTTCTAAAAGGATTTTTTAAATTTCTTCATGATTTATATAAATGTTTTGAATGTGTTATCCAATAATTTTTTTCCAAATGTTCTTATGCTAATTTAATATGTTTTCAAGGAAAATAGATTTAAATTTTATTTTAAGCTTCTTTACATTTTTTCAATGAAAAATGGTTTTAAAATGTTTTCAAGATTATTTTATAACTTTCTATGGATAATGGTATTCAAAATTATTTCAAAATTATTTTATAAATTTTAATGTAAAATGGTTTTCTAACTGATTTTGATCCTTTATTATATGTTTTCAAAGTAGTTTAAAAGAAAATGAATATCAAAAGGTTTTGTGTTTTAAAAATTCTTTTTTTGAAGTATAAAGGATATTTTACTCAATAATTTTCATTTAAGGGTATTTTGAAAAAAATTACATAAAATATAAAATCCATTTATGTTACTCATGCCTTTTTCAGAAATGATACAAAGGTTCCATTCATATTATTTAATTGAATGGTTTTTTGTTTGCATGATTCTTATCAAACCCATTTATTTTTCCTGGGTTATATATTTATGAAGTCTGTTCCTCTTACACATGTTTTATGTTTATTAAACCATATTATTTTAATTGGTTATTATTTGGTGAAATTATTATGAAACAATTCTTTTACCACAGGTCATGATATGATTACATGTTTATGAAACCCATTTCATTTCATGGGTTATGATTGGATGTTAATGAAATCTATTTATTTTTATGGGTCATGATATGATGGATGATTTATTATCTTATATCATACGTATGAATGGTTTTATTATCTGATGGGTGGGACATATATCTTAATAAAAATCATTGGGAAATGATAAATGTTTTATGGGTTCAAGAGGATACACAAGAGATCATCCCAAGCCGGAGACACGATGGAATATTAAGACTGAAGCAAGAGGGTAGATGGGAGGGAATCCCAAGCCTAAAACACGAGGTCCTACAGCGATAGAAAAAAGAGGGTACCCAAGAGTGAATAAAAAGCCCAATACATGATTGAATCTTAAGAATGAAACAAGATAGTACACAACAGATCATCCCATTCTTGAAACAAGAGGGAATATTAATCCTAAAATAAGGGGGGTACGAAAGGGAATCTCAAGCCCAAAACAGGAGGGTACATGGGAGGGATTCCAAATCTATATGTAGGTACAAATGTTATTATACTAACTCAAATATGTTATCAAGGTATTAATAGGTATCCATAACAAGGGAATGTTTATGTTTACGTGTATTCCACAAGTTACATGTCTTGTTCTAATATTATGATTTCATGGATGATTACCTTTATTACTTAAGGATTTATATATTAGGAACATCTAATATTTATGAAATTTATCATTATTAGGATCTTTGATAGGAAGGGTATGACTATAAAATGATATCCTCATGTTCTTACACCCTTATATTCATGTTATTCTTACACTCTTCCTTTCTTTATCCTTACTGAGCATTTGAGGTCACCCCTTTTTAATTTTTTATTTCCCCATGTTATGAATAACAGATTTAAGTAGAAGTAATATAGGGGAATATCATTTTGGGAAACAATGAAGATTTATCACCAAGTTAGAAGATTTTATTCCATGTTTCCAAAGATACTAAATTATTACAGTGCTCAAGCATATAGTTTTGTATTATGTTGAATATTTATCTAAATTGATGTGATATCCATATATGTGAATCCTGGGTGACTATAGTTTTAATGTTTATGTATGATATTTATTAAAAACTTATACTTATTGAATGAAAATATCATATCTACCTACTTACTATCTAATTGTTTAGTAAACAATAATGTCATTCGTGTGTACGTGTGCAGCACCACCTCCACGAAGCGATGTGATTCATTTTTCAATTATATTTTAATTGGATGGTAACAAGGTAAATCATGATGATTATATATGATATATATGATATAATAATGATTTTATAAAATTTAATTAATATTTAACTTTCTTTCATTCCATCCATTGAAAAATTAAAACAATGTTCATGTGTATGTGCGACCTACCATCTCTATGAATGGTGTAATTTGTTTTTCTCTATCTAAATGTCATGAATTAATTTAAATATGTATATAATGAATATATATTATATTTATATCATGATTTTTTTGTGGAGATGATTTAACTAAGATAAATTTACAATTACTTGAACTATTGAGCTGAAATACTCATGATAAACAAAACAGTTAACACAAGGAAGTAATGATTTAAATAATGAATTATTAATAAAAGGTGGTTTTGGAAGGTTATAAATGGGTAATATAAGATCCTGTAAAAATTTAGATGACCTTATTATAGAATTATAAAAAATATAAATTTATTATATAAAAGATATGAGTTATTTCAAACCACGGTGAACTTTATGTAAGGGATTTTATGTTACAAACTCATGATTTATTGGGATTTTTTTGATGAATTTCTAACGATGAAATACTATGATCTACCAATAAATAAACATATGAATTATAATTTCATAGAGATTTTATTGAAAATTTTCCTTTCATTTTCCTCACATTTTTACACAAGATACCGATACTCTATTTTTAAATAAAATAGACTCCATTTATCTCCTCGGTCGAAAATAATTTTTTTTTCACGAACCAACCTAGATCAACCTCAAACTGGATACCCGAGCTAGCCCATGAAATCCCTAAGACACATTCCCAAACTTCCTAGGGTGACAAAAATCACTAAGGGAATTTATGAGAGACAATGGAAATTATTCCACCCAATATAAAATAAACAAAACATCAAATAGACAAACAATAATCCCAATATAAAAAAATAAATATAAAGAATAAAAAAACATAAACTAAAAATAAAAAATGATGCAATTTATGAGAAAAAAAATCTTTTTGTGACTCCATGGGTCACTCACTAATACCAAAACCCAACATATCTCCATGAAGATTGAATCCAAGAAGCACCTACCCCTAAAGCTAAAAATAAGAATTGAAGTATATGTGTGAGTATTAAAACATAGTAGTAATTACCTAGTAAAACTATTACCAATGAATTTAATTTAAAAAAATAACCATTTATTTCAAGTTTCAAATAAATTAATATAAACATAGGTATTTCATCCATTCATTTTAAAAAAACATTGTCCTTAACTCTATTAATTGAAATTAGGTTTTTTAAAAAAGGCAGGCTTGAGAATTTTTAATGAAAGGGGAATAGAGAGACATAAAGAGAGAGAGAGTGTGTGTGAATATTCATCCAAAATTTTTTCATGAAAAAGTTTAATAAAATCGAAAAATTTATTTTTTACAGAGGACAACCCTCAACAAAGGAGAAAAAATAAAGATAATACAATATAGAGGGAAATGGAAAACAAACACCTAAGTAACCAATCTAGAGGAGGGCCTACGATTTTCCACGACTGATAAACAAGTGTCAAAAAATATGATAAACCTACATGATCAGGAGGAAATGTTGAACATATTGTAACTTGATCCATCCCATCTATACGTATGATTCAATCAAACAATTATAATGCTCAATTTTACCATACCCAGCCCAACTAAGATGCATAATCCCAAAGTAGATAAAATTCCATGCTAAGGGCCACTAGCTATATTATAATCTGAAAATAGCGAGAAACAAATTTGGGAATAATATTTTAGAGGTTATAGGTTTCCCATTCATGTATATAATGAGGGGGGGTGATCTAAAGAGAATCAAACAATAAATAACATATATGGATTAAATACAATACAAAACATGAATGAAACAACCACGAATCACCCACGAATCACCCCAAGGGGTATCCCCTTTACCATACAACCATTAACTCACAAGGGAGGTCCCATGCCAAGGGCCTCCTTTTTCCATTAATAACATAAAAGGAAAGAGAAAATCCTAAGGATATTTTTACAAAGTGAATCGATTTTCAAAGGTGTCAATTGGGCCTCAAACATTCTTTGGGTTTCAAGAAATTTCCATAAGGGCCAAGAATTCCACATATAAAACCAAATAACAATTTAGAATCGCACTTCATAATCCTAAATCACCATTTAGAAATGAAAAAATATTTATAAAGTCCAACTAGGTATATTGATAAAAAATTGGTGTGATAATCTCTAAAAACATTTATGAAAAATTAATTCAAAGAGGAATATACTTGATTTTATTCCAAAACATTATTTTAGATATCATGTATCAATAATTTATATAAAAAATAGTGCGAACATAAAAAATAAATAATTCATAAATTTGAAAGACAATGCATAGGGATACCCACCTCACACTAAAACACCTTTAACGACGACCGCTTCACACTTGAATGAATATACACTCTAATATATATATATATATATACCCCTCTATACAATGTAAATATTTCCATTTCCATGAGGTTATATGTACAATGAGGAGATATATATATATATTTATAAGTGTGTGTGTTTACGTTTTTGAGGTGAGAAATCCATTGAAGAGCCACCAAAACCTCTAAATAACCAAGAGGGAACCAAAAATAACTTAAATAACAAAATTAAAATTGGAAAAATAAAAAGTGGTAGGATAATAACTTCTGAATTGGTGGAGGGAAAACTAAAATAGGTATAAATTATTTAACATTAATATATTATTCCAAAATATTTATGAAGCTTAATCAAGAGATATATTTCACACCCTAGAAAGTAGAGAAATATCAAAAATTAACCCACCTAAAACCTTAGGGTTCGGCCAGTTCAATAAAATCTATGGGTAGAGGGAAAATTTCCAAAATAGGGAATATGAATATGAAAAAACTCACTGAATTTTATTTCACCAGAAAATAACTTAAAAAATGAATCAATAGAGGGAGGAGGGTAGGTGTGACATAAAGACCGGAGACCCTACTGCTGTGGTTTGAGTGGCGGGGGGGGGGGGGGGGTTAACACCCCAAAGTTTTGAAAATAAATATATAATGAAATTTTATAATCTAGCCATTAAACACAACTCTACCTCTTCTATGTTTTGAATTTCAAAAAATTGTCATCTAGAGTTGTGTTTAGTAAGTCATTTGGAGTATGATAGAAAAAACTTGATCTTTGGTGAATATTAACATACCCTTAAGAATATTAATATGACCCTTATGAATAGTAAATTATAATATTATGTTATTTTATTAAGGAAAGAAGATAGTGAGATCTTAATTATTTTTTCAATGATATATAAAACTAATTGCACATTAAGATTGTTATTATCTGAATTAAATATGACCATATTTAAATATTAAATTAATAATATATGGAAAATTATTTTTGAAAAATGGATTTCACTGTTTAATTCTACAATTTTGAAAATGGTATGGGTGAATTTTTGGATTTTTCTAAAATACATGAATTTTTCATGAATAATAAAAATACAGTTTTGAGTTTTCGGTAGTTTAATGACTTCATAATTATGTCATAATTAAATATAAAAGTATGGTCTACTTTCGTGTAGTATCCTATGACATGAGGTGTCCCAAGTGGCTAAAACCATGTGAAAATACCTTTGGCTAGCCCATGGTTTGGCAAAAACTACTAATGAGGTGTCCCTTCGAAATTATTAAATAATTACCTCTTTTTTTTAATTACCCACTCATACACTTATTTACTTTCATTCCAAATCCCTCATACTCGAAGCTCTGGTGGTTTTACCTCTCTAGGAGTCATCCCAAGGTGTCCCTAATCCTTCATGGTCCAATCCATCATGATCTATGAGTTATTCTACAAGGTAAGGGAATCCTTCATTCTCTTCTTTAAATCGACACTTCTTTTATGTTAGCTATTTGAAATTCCATTCTCAAATGTTGGGGTTTGATTTTATTTATTCTTCTTAATTTACTTTTTATTTAAATATGATGATATACCCTTTTTTTCTCATCATTTGATTTTATGAAATTTTAAGTGACGTCGTTAGGATGCTGAATTTTCATAAGGGATCTCTTAACTTTTCTTTTATTTTCAAGTTCATCTCTTTTATTTTTCTCTCCTCACCTCCTCTGTCCAAATGATCATGATAAATACAGTATCATATATATACTTGAATTATATCATGTTAATGGAAGAACCATCATAAATATTCTTACTCCCTCCCTTTTATATTTTTATAAACGAAATCAACGTCCATGAGGTTCCAATTTATAGCATTCATGGACGAAGAAGTTTCGTTCTTCAATTTATTCTTTATTACTGGTCATGAAACCATATTTATGGAGGAAAAAGACTATAAAATATGTATTATAACATAATTAATATTTAGGAACCAGAATATGTACATATAATTACGATATATGACAAAACTTGTTCATAATAATCCAAATACCGCAGAATAATCGAAGTGGTTGTCATCTATTGATTCTTACTCATTCCATGTTAAAAATGATAGAAATGACCATTACCAATTATTTATGGTCATAAATAATATTTAATTCTAATCATGGATGTCTGTACACTTTCCACAAGAACTCCATTACTTAAAAACAAGTAAACCGATTATAAAAATAACGAAAACGAACACCCCGTAACAATGAAATTCAATATAATAACATAGAAATAAGTGTATAAAAGAACTAAAAAGAATTATAATAGACTAAATACATGTAAAATAGGTTCTTAAATAATTTATTAATAAGTATAATTTATTATTTCGGGATCTTAATTTAAAGAGAGGAACACGTTTCGAGTTAAGGTAAGCGGGTTCTCATCTCACTTTCATTTCTGTGAGATTTTCATTATTCGCCACTTATTTCTTGTATGTGGTATATGTGTACTAAAATTTGATATATAATGACATGATTCTCTTTATATCCATGTTATTCAATGATTCAATTGATGTTCATTAAGTTCTGGTCATATGATTCGACCGATTATATTGTGGTAAGGGACTTTGTCTCAAATACCTTTTCGTTGTGACTAACTCTGTATTGTGCTCCTAATAATCCTTATGTGGTGTACCTACTACCCATTTGAGATCACTTTTCATTTGTAATTATATTTATATTAAATATCCATAATCTCATTTCATGTATATGTTTGTTGATATCCATAATCTCATGTCATGGATATGTTTGTTGTCTCAACCGTATACCATCTTACATACGATGTTTATTTGGGAAGTTATTCTAATTATGAAAATATTGAGGAATCTGTATACTGTACTCTATACGGATATTGAAAAGGACTATTTATCTTATATTGAATCTTATAGAGAATGCTTTGAACATGTAGTGGTGGGTGGTGTAAGAACCCGGCTTTTGCTGTGAAAGACTTTGGTATATTCTTAATCATATTCCAGAGCATCACCTTCAGACGACGTGCGATTCCGAGCCCCGGTGTGGCCGGAATTAAATTTTCAGTGCGTTCACTCTGGAAAAGACAAATAAATAAGATAACTCCTAAATGGTGATCCATATCAGAGATCCAAGTGTACGTATGGGTCCGGAATGGGGTGTTTACCCTAGGAATGACAAAAAGCATGTCGGCGCGGGACGTTTGGACCCCTCTTTCGCTATCGGGGCGTGGAACAGATAAATTAAATGATTAATTTGTTCGTTTAACAGCTTAACTTAGGTATCTCTTAAACGGTGGATCGTATTGGAAAACTGAGGGCACCGTTGAGTTCAGAGCGTGGTGTTTACCCTAGGGGAGGCTTAACCTCGACCTTGTTGGATGTTTCAGACGCGGGTTAAATTTGGGGGTTTTTAATTAATTAAAATTTAATTAAGTTTTTCTTATTTAAATCCTAACCCCACCCCTCTCATTCCCCTTTCCCCTGGTAGAAGAGCTCAACCAAGAAGGAGAAGATCCTCCTGTTCTCCTCCCCTCCGACAAGGAAACTCCGGCAAGGGAGAGGTGCGGCCGGCAGATCGTCGGGAAGCTTCGGGCGAAGCCCCACGAGGTAGGAGGTTTTTGTTGAATTTTTATTTCCAAACCATCCTTCAATCTCAATTATATTCATTTATTGTTGTTTGATCATCGAATAAAGCCCCATAAATGCGTATTAGATTTTATTCTCTTTCTATCACTTGTTTCGGTTCGTAAAACCAAGTTCTGAGGACCCCGCAGACGTCCGCCGAAGTTTGCGGGTTTTTGAAGGTTCCAGCGGTGGTTCGGCCAGGCTTTAGGAGGATTGTGAGCTGAGGTGAGGCGGTGTTGGATGAGGCTCATGGGCAGTGAGCGAGCGCCAGGTGGAGGCACGGGCTCCCTCAGCAGAGCGACATCGAGCACGGGAGGCCGCCGCACAGGCCGCCGGTCGGCGTGCAGCGGGAGGAGACCAGGGTCTACAGACCCCGGCTGGCCGACCAGGACCCGCCCTTTGCGAGATCTGTTGGGTGAAGAAGACTGGCCATTCGGCCTGTCTGGTTTTATAAAAAAACCGAAAATAAAATAAAATAAGGATAAGGTTATAATAATAATAATAATATATTATTATTATTATTGTTATTATTATTGTAAAATGATTCATATTTTAATAAATCATAAACCGAGAGTCAGTTTGTAAGATGTCTGCGGAGGAACATGACTCGAAATGAGAAGAATAATTTGTGATGGTTTCGGGTGATTTTAATCCCCAAGACAGGGGCCTCAGAAGCGCGACACGCCATCAAGCTGTTGGACGTTTTTTCCCTTGTATTCTTGTTTTGGACGGCGAGGACACATCTGGTGTCCGAATTGGGCGATGTCACTGGTGTTGCGACCCTGGTGTCGAGGCGGAGGTTTCCAGGGAGGTTTCGGGCACCAAAACCGAAGTTGAGGCATGCGCCCCATGGGCCATCTTTTGAGCTGCGAGCAGCGTTTAGTGACTTTCTCATCGGACGTCCGTTCGGGGCGTGCAGACAGTCGATTCTCAATGTTCTTCCAAGGGGATTGCAATGGTGCAATCCGCCCGCCCTAATTCCTCACAATGGTGTGGGCCCCATGAGGGATGTTTGGGTGTTGACAGTGATTTTTCCATCTCTATAACCGGGAAACCATTTTGGACAAGTGAATAGTCCATCTTGTGTGCTTTTTCGAGAGGATCACAACAGTGCGATCCGTTGTCAACGATTCGGGACCGGGGTGCAGGTCCCGCGTGGTACCTCTCATGCGCGGTAAGCCGGAATGCATCTTTTTCTCCGGATATCTATTGTGCTCAAGTGAGCAGTCTTATTGACTTGTTTTCCCAAGGGGATCGCAATGGTGCGATGCACCCAACTATTTTCGAGGCCGAGGCTCGGGATCACGAGACATCGTTCGGGCGTGAGGCAGTGTTGGTGACTTTTCCATCGGATATCTGTTTGAGGCGAGTGAGTAGTCGATCTCACATGTTTTTCCGCGAGGATTACAATGGTCTAATCTGTTCAGGTGAGCATAGCCTCATACGCGATTATATTAAATGTGGAAATGTGAAGGTGCCCCGACGGTGGTTCCTTTACTGTGTTTGTAGTGGACCCTTGGCGTGTGATCGTGTGCACTCCCGTGCGAGTTAAGTAATACATGAATAGATGTGGTTTGTCGGGCCCCAGTCGTTGAGGCTAAAAGTTAGAGATGTTACGTCACATCTTCGCATTGACGTTGGGTGCCGTGTGTACGATATCCCTTAGGCTGAATATGAAGTATACTCTGGGAGTATACAGGAGCACTTGGAGGTACGTGTGGTCTGTACCTGAGACTGTTTGTGCGCTTGGTTTGGGATTGACTTGGGGCCACACGTTGTGTGGGCCCCATGTGCGTGCCATGCTCTACTTTGTATACTTTGACCTCTCGTGATGAAGAGGGTCCCTCAGTTCTCGTTTGTTGACCAGAGGGGTTGAGTTTTTCCCCCGGCTCTGTGCTCGATGGTTTAGATCAGTAGGGTTGAGTGGTTTCCCCTGGTCTTGTTCCGGAGTCAGATTGTTGCGTGATACCCACTCCATTTTGGTTGGTCATTTTTGTTCCATCCAGTAGAGATGGCCAGAGCAGTTCTGGGTTTACCCTCCAGTGGGGCTGGGCAGTGGGTTACTCATCGACTTCTCAAGGTTTACCCTCTAGCAGAGACTAGGCAGTGGGTCACCCGACAACTCTTGAGGGTCTACCCTCTAGCAGGGCTGGGCAGTGGGTCGCTCGTTGTCTCATTCCAGGTCTACCCTCCAGCAAGGCTAGGCAGTGGGTCTCCTGTCGACTTGTTCAGGGTTTACCCTCCAGTAGCGCTGGGCAGTGGGTCACCCGCTAACTTCTTCTAGGTTTACCCTCTAGCAGAGACTAGGCAGCGGGTCACCTGACGACTCATTCTATGTCTACCCTCCATCAAGGCTGGGTAGTGGGTCGCCTGATGACTCATTCAAGGTTTACCCTCCAGAAGGGCTAGGCAGTGGGTCACCCGATATCATATTATGAATTACCCTCCAGCAGGGATGGGCAGTGGGACACCTGTTGACATTCCAGACTCAGACCTATCTACTAGGCTAGTCTGTGTCTTTCCTCTGTGATCACCGGAGAAGGAACCTTGGTTGTACGGGTCAGTGATGTAACAACTTTGACTTTGAGGAGACCTCTCGAATGCAGGGCCGTGATGAGGTGTGGTTGACTTTCCCCAGAACTCTCAAGTATGAGGGGCGCTTCCCCCCACCGAGACGCGTCCTTGTGACACGACCTAAAACCGTGTGTGCGAGTCAGTGCCGCCCAAAGAGGATAGTGTTGAGGTGTGGTGGTTTGAGCCCCTTGACTTGTAGTTCTGGGCAGACATGCGGGATGTTGGGCATCGATGATGGTGTTACTTCTGGGACTGTTGGCTACTCTTTTTCTTGGGCTGAGCTACGGGATGGAGATTCCCTTATGGTCTTGTTCGGGCTTCTTGATAGAGCATATGGATTTGTATATACCTTGTTCTGGTACCCACTTCTTGGGTTTGGTTTCTCTCCTTCCAGGAGAGGTGAAGACGCGCGGGGTATGCCACGTGCTTTCCGCATCTAGCTTCTCGTATTTGGACGAGTCTACTATCCTGCTTTAGGTAGCGAAAGCTCGACGAGAAGTTCATCTTCTCACCGTTCATAGATCCTTGTGCTAGGACGAGTCTTCTACCTTTCTCTTGTTGGGTTGAGCTGGACTCTCTACTGTACTCTTCACCGCACTCCTTGTTGTACTCCATTATTTTACCATGTTCAATCTACTGCTCACCCTTTGGTGCCGTATTTGTTGCACCCATGAGCCTTCGGGGTATCCTACTGAGTATTTTTATACTGACCCCTTTTTGGGATTTTCCTTCACTTGGTGTGCCCTTGCAGACAACGGACATGTTGGTCATGACTTCAGAGGAGCTTAAGAGTTCGGGAGCTTGGACTGCGTGTAGTGGTCGTAGCTAGGTTCCAGGTGGGAGACCAATCAACTATTTTTTTGTTTAACTGTTGCCGAGTTGTGGCACCTTTTCTGGTTGGGCGTGTGTTTTTCCCCATTTTTTCTTTTTCAGCACTTTACTTGTAAAATTTAGAGGTCGATGCACTCTTGTGGTTTATTTATAGTAGTTTCCCTTTACTTTTTTTTACTCTGCACTTTTTGCATTGAGTGTGCTGAGTGTGTGTGTGTACAGGTGCTCAGGCAAAGGACTCCCCGAGCTGTTGTGCCTTTGGCACTGGTCTCTAGCCCCTGGCCTATGGAGGCGGGCTTGGGGTAGTTGTGGTTCGAGCCCGAGTAGGGTCGAGTCATGACAGGTGGGGCCCGCTATATCCCCTCGATGCATCGGTAGGTCTCATGAGACAAAACAATTGGCGACAAACCCATCGAGTTTGTTTCCAAAAATTAGAAGGGTTTCTACCCATAGAACTAAATTGTTTTTACAGTATTATGGTTACATGTGCCAGACACATGACATCCAATTAATAATCATTCCCTTTATTCATTATCAGTTATTATTATTATCCATGAGGTTTTCACTTTGACAAAATCTATGGATGTAGTTTCATTATTATTTTATTAATAGAATTAGTTATTCATTTCATCACCATGTCATATTGATTATGTTAGATTGATTGTGATTAACTTATTATTGTAATCATGCTTCTGCTATTTTTAACCCTTACTGAGTGTTTGACCTCACCCCTTTCATTGTCTACCTTCAACAGGTGATGAAGAGAAGATCTTTTATTGAGTTCCTTGGGATGACGTTTTTAGTTTTTGTTATGTATTGTATTTTGAAAACTTTTCCAATGTAATTTGATTAACATCTATGTATCTAGTTTCTTGAAGACTACTAAACTGACCGTTCCTTTGGGATTTCATTCCATCTAACCGTGCGAATGTCACAAGTAATGCACCGGCTCCATGTTAGAGGGGTCGGAGTTTCACAGTTGGTATCAGAGGATTTTTAGTCAAAAAATTGAAAACTAGAGTAGGAAATGTAGAGTAGGAAACAAATACCTAAGGTAGCATCTGAGGATTAACAAAAAAATCTTTGTATTTTGGTATGGAATAGATTATGTGGAAATTTTATTCAATACGTCCCTCTCTGGATACGAGCAGGCAGAGGCAGCTCGGGAAAAACACCTGTTTGAGATAGACTCGAATGGGAACTGGTGTATGACAATGGGTCTTTCTACACTCGTTGTTATGACACTCCTGGGAGATATTCTTAGGATAATTCATATTTTTTTTACAAGATATTATGAAAGAGTTAATGTAAAATTTTCCTCAGAGGAACCATGTTTATAAGATTATATATGCACTGAATTTCAATATATGTTGAGTGATTTTCTATTTGAGATTCATAAAATAATATAGTGTATCCCATTATTTAGAAATGGAGTCTAATGGAAGAAGGGGAATCGATAATGATGGGCAAGGTAGGGATCTCCCTACTGAGAATGTCAACACAGTCAATGTTGGATCAGATCATTTCATGACCATATTAGGACAACATATTCAAGTTGTAACGAATAACCATTCAACACCTGTGTTGGATCGTTTCATGCGGTAGAAGCCCCTATCTTTCAGCGGGACTACTAATCCATTGGTTTCTGAATAATTGATCAAGTCTCTTGAAAAGATATTCATGGCTTTAAGATGAAATGAAAATGAAAAGGTAATACTGGAAGTGTGTTGTCTCAAGGGAGACATTGATCAATGTTGGTCCCTGATTCAAACTACCATGGAGGAAGAAGAGATAGATGATATGGAATGGAGGAATTTTAAGGAAATATTCATTGAAAAATATTTCCCTCGTGAGCAATGAACTTAAATGAAGAGGAAATTCCTTGTCTTGAAACGAAGGGGAGAAGACAGTGTTGTAGAGTATGATGCAATCATCACAAGGCTAGCTAGGTATGATGTGGATTAAGTACCTGACTCAGCTGAAAACATTGATCATTTATTGAAGGTCTTAAGCCATGTCTTCAAAGGGAACTAGCTTCGAAATAATTTTCATCATATGATGAAATTTTATCAAGTTCCAAAACAGATAAATAATTTGCTAGATCAAATTTTATCAAAGGAAAACAAGATAATAAGCGATATTCTGATAGCAAAGGAAAAGGAGAAGCACCAAAGAAGAGAAAGGGAAATTATATTTTCCCATTATGTAAGAACTGTGGAAATAATCATCTCAGGAAATTATTGAAATCAATAGAAGTCTGCTATAACTGTGGAGAAAATGGTCATCGATCTGATGAATGTAAGGGGAAAAACAATTCAATGATATTCAATTCTATAATTGTAGAGAGATGGAACACTATGGAAATGCTTGTTCTAAGAATCAAGGAAACATGCCTCATAAAAAGCCAAGAGATCAAGGGAGAGCCTATGAGATACAACCGCAGAGGTTAAAACTACTAGTGACATTGTGGCTAGTACTTTAATTGTTTCCTCAAACATAACCAACACATTATTTGATTCTGGATCATCGCATTCATTTATTTCATCTCAGTTTTCCAAGAAAATTAGATATGTCTAATTGGATTTAAGAATGGAGTTGTCAGTCAAAAATCCCATGGGACGTATCATTTTAATAAAGGGATGTCGACTAGTCCCCCTCAAAAAACCAAAACATGATTTAGTTGCTGACATTATCATCATACCCATGACTGAATTTGATATAATTCTCGGTATGGAATGGATGTAAAATTATGATGCGATGATTTATTACAAGAAAAAGGCAGTTACCATTTTTGAAAATGGTGTATAATATATTATCATTAAAGAAAGTACTTCTCCATCTAATTCTTATATAGACCCACCCTCGGTAGCTCTATTGAATGAAATTCTTGGAGAGGAAGAAAACCCAATATCTATGGGTGAGGAAAGAAATATTCAAATTGAATATGTGAATATAGTGAAAGAATATATTGATTTGTTTCCAGAGGATTTACCTAGAAATCCTCCTAAGTGGGAGATTTAGTTTTCCATTGACTTAATTCTTGGTGCTAGACCTATATCAAAGACCCCATATAGAATGGCCACTGTGGAGTTAGTGGAGTTGAAGAAACAACTAGAAGAGTTGAGTGAAAAAGGATTTATTCGACCAAGTGTTTCTCTATGGGGAGCCCGAATCTTTTTTACAAATAAGAAAGTCAGATCCTTGAGTCTATGTGTAACACCCTAAGCTTTCACGATACGATTCACTTTCAATAATACAGTAGCGTGTGTTGTACGCAACTTCGAGTTCTAACACACACCACAACCAATCAAAGTAGCCGTTATTAATACTAATACCTACTTTTTGAAATTTTATAAATATTATCTTTCAAAATGGACTTCATTTTTGGATTCAGAATATAGAAATTATCCTATGTTTAATTTTTGGTATTTTTCTGAGAACATCCAATTTTTTATGAATAGTGAAAATACTTAAAAACAACTTTTTTAATAAAAATAATTTATAGTGATAAATTATACTATTGAGTGGTTTAAAAGTATAATTATAATATATTTTTAGCATTTTATCCAATGGAATTCATTAGAATTAATTTCACTTTGAAATTGGACATAAACAATTGTCAATCTTTTGATGTATATTGTTTCTTAAAAACACGCTATTTGTTGTGACAGCGGAAATTAATGATAAAATTAATTAATTAAACTTATATGTTTGGAATTTTCTAAAATAAACATCATTTTAGAATTCGGAATATCAATTATAGCATAGGGATAAATTTTGGCATTGTTCTGAAAAACTTCAGTTCTTGATAAATAGTGAAACCACTAAGTGGTAGTTAAAAAACTGATTTTTCGTTTAAATGAAACATTACCACTTCTGTGAATTGATTTTCAATAATCCGACATACATGGTTGTCATTAGGAAGAAAAATGTGGTTCAATGTTATTAAAATAATATTTTTGTCAATAGTAACTTTTAAGTTTAATTAATCGCGATTAAAGGTAATTAGTGAAATTTAAGGTAAAAATGATATTATAAAAATATAAAAATACCTTTACACTTATCCTACCCTTATTGGATGAGTCATTTCCTACAAATAAAATCCATGGGTAAACTTGGGGACCCCATGGAGCCACTTGGGTATGAAAATGACATTAATAACTTTTTATTTAAAGTAAAAATAAAATTGTCACAAACATATGTTGTTTTACTAAAACAATTATTACATGGGGTTATATAAGTTAACTTTTCGACTATAAATATTCATTGGAAATCTAAAAATATTTATTACATCATGATATTTTTTATATAATTTTTAGACTTTAAATAAATTAAAATTTTTATGACACCATGACGATGCAGCGATTACCTCATTAATTAACGATTTAAATAAAATGAAAAGATAATGTAAAATATAAGACCTACACTTGCCAAAAACCTATTGGATGGGTATATATCGAACCTTCATCACCTTATCATAGAAATATATAATTTTGGGACTTTTGAAATCCAAAAATCACTTCATAATAATGTAACATTTCATTACTTTTCAAGAGTGCACCTCCTCTCCTCTTATAAAAGGCCCCCACCTATACCACATTATTCACACATTCAAGCCATTTGGCTTGGCCAAACTCTGCCCAAATACACTCCCAACTTATCTCTCTTACTCCTAGAAGCCTCAAATTGGGCAGAAGACTTCCCAAGGATGGCTTTGGTTCAAATCAAAAAGAGATACCCGATTTTAAGGTAATGTCTTCTCTTGTGTTCTTTTGTTTAATTTTGCTTCTACAACCCCCTATAATCTTTTTATTACATTATTTTGTAACAAAACCAGTATCCTCAATATACTTGGATGTTTTTATGAGAATTATTTTATTTACACTTACACACACCTTCGTCTAATGTTTAAATAACATACTATTTCTGTGGGTGTCGAATTACTCCCTCACGAAACGATGATTGTTCAATATTATTTTAACACATCTCATGGTGGACATTATGATGAAAATATTTATATATATGATATATATTATTTTTATGTTTTTCTTATACTTTTTTATTTTTCATTTATGCAATACCATTATGATTTACATTATGGGTAAATGCGATAATTTCATTTTAGGATGTGCGGACTACCACCCCCTCAAAGTGATTTGAATCATTAATGCCATATATGGGATGTATAAAGGATGGAGTAAATGGTATTATACATTATATTATACTGGAATTATATTATACCTTTATATAGTTATAATTTCATTCCATTAAATATGAAATATAATTGAAATTAGCGTTCATGCGTACGTACGACTTACCGTCTCCATGAACGGTGCATTTCATTTCTTAACTCTAAATGTTATGTAATATTAAAATGCATATATATACTGGATATATATGATATATATGATATCTAAATCATGAATATAATTATGGATATAAATGATATTTTACCACATGAAGAACTTGTAATCATAAGAAGTTTATTTTGGACTCAAGTACCAATGATCGACAAAACGACCGTTATTAACTTAAATAATTACATAATGTTCATAACATGATACTAAGTCTTATAAAAGGAATAATAAACATGAAAAAGGTTCTTAATCAAGTATAAATTAACTCTAGTTTATTATTCATAAGGTTAATGAACGGTCGAGTCAATTCGGACACGAGGTAAGGGAACTTCTTAACCCAATTTCTATTCTTTGGGTTAATCTCCTACTTTCAAATTATGTCAGGATATTATTATGTCCTATCATGTATTTGTACATTCATTATGTGTACTTATAGTTAATACACATAATAGATCTATTTTATTTAAAAATGATCCTTGTAAGGACTTCGTCTGAAACTCCTTTCATTGAGGCATATTTTATTTTATACACAACTTTCTTTTATACGGTGTACAAACCCCTTTGACTATTAAGTTTATTCAAAAGGAATCGTTTTTATACGAAGCGTTTTACTAAACGACAAAAGGGAATATTTTTTTTGTCGTACGTATGTGGAAAAAACGACTTATCCGCCATCGTGACCATTATTTGAGTTTCGTCTTCCTCTACAAGCCATAAATTTTTTTTAAAATGAAAAATAAATAACAAGATTTAATTTTCTTTTATTTTGGTATTGAAAATGGTTTTGAAAGTGTTTTTATTATATCAATGTGTTGTATTGATATCTTGCGATTGAAATGTGGAATTTTTATGTTCCCTTGATTCATGTTTTATGTGATACGATTATGTTATGGTTTATGATTTGTTTAAACATGTTCATATGAGGAATGTATTGGACTTAATATGTGATTTGTGGAGCCCGCTATAGCCCCTCAATGCATCGACAGGTATCATGAGACAAACTAGTGTCTTGGCACGAGGCCGTGACAAAATCTTATTTGTAGTCTTGGCACGAGGCCGTGGATACATTGTTATGATAGTCTGGAATTATGCATTCCATCATTATAAAAGTTGTTTTTGATATTGCATGTGATTATTCAACTAGTATAATATCCATGTGAATAATTAAATGGAATTATCTCATTTTACTTTTTCCATATTATGTTGAATTTCAAGTTTAAAAGGATTCTTTTTAGTTATACATTTCCTTAAATGTTTATGTTTATTTATGAAAGATTCCGCTATATTGTTATACTTACTGAGCATCTGAGCTCACCCCTTTCAATGTTTTATTTTTCTCAGGATGTGAAGAAAAATTTTATGACTGACCTATAGGGATAGTCTGAAGGGGATAGAAGTGTGTAATATGGAGACTATGTTATTGTGATTTTTCACTTTATGATGTAATGTAACATTTATGAATATATCTAGTGTTTCCAAGGATACTAAACTAATCGGTCTTTCGAGACTTGATCTTTTATGATCATGCCAATGTTACACAATAATGCACCGACTCTGGGTAACTGGGGTCAGGGTGTTATAGTTGGTAGCATAGGTAGTTTAGTACTAACCTTGGAAGCTAGATTTAGATAAACTATGATTAAAGAACATATCCCTAAGATAGACTTTGAGGATTAGTATATAAGAACATCCTAGAATATTGGTATTATATGGATTTTGTGAGTTTTCCAAGAAATACATCCCTGTCTAGATACGAGCAGGTAGAGGCGGCTCTGGCACAGATGTCCCTAGGGGTAAAACCCGAAAACACTGCTTTGAGCTAGACTCGAATGAGAACTGGTGCACGACAATGGGCCTTGCTGCATTCTTGGTTACGACACCTCCGGGATATTTTCTTATGAAAATTCTCATTTTCTTTACAAACCATTATGAAGGGTTTATGAGTATATACTTCCTCAAAGAAAACATTTCTTTTTATGATTATGGATTATATCCATAAATAGTTCAATTTAGGTTAAGTGTTTTACAAGTATGGAATTATGTATTTTGATTCATAAACTAATCTAGTTTATGCCATTGTTTAGAAATGGCGCCTTGTGGGAGGAATGGAAACTGTATCAATGCACACACTCCATGTAGGGATTGTCCTCCTGCTCAAGATAATTATAATGGAGCTGGAGATACAACTGGTGCTGATCAACTTATCACCATACTGGGACAACTCACTCAGGTTATGAATAATAACCTTACTCGTATGGAGAACCCTGATCCGCAATGTGGAGGATCAATGTTAGACCGCTTCATGAGGCAACAACCACCAACATTTAATAGGTGTGCAAATCCATTAGTAGATGAGCAATGGATAAACTCCTTAGAGGAAATATTCTATGCCTTGGGGAGTAGAGAAAGGGTGAAAGTTGTCATGGCAGTTTACCGGCTCACTGGAGATTCCAATCAATGGTGGTTACTAATTCAAAACACGAAAGAAGATGAAGAAGTATCTAATATGGAATGGAGGGAGTTTAAAGATCTTTTCCTAGAAAAATAATTCCCTTGTGACCATAGAGCAGATATGGAAAGGCAATTTCTGAGTTAGAAAGAGGATGAGAATGTCGCAAAGTATGAGGCTAACTTTACAAGGTTAGCGAGGCATGATCCAGATTATATACGTAACCGATGAAGTTAGATCGATCGTTTTGTTGATGGGTTAAAACTGTTTCTCCATCGAGAATTAGTATCACAATATTTATCAATGTACGAAGATATAGTCTCGTGTTCTATCAATACAGAAAAAGAATTCTCTAAATCATATGATAATAAAGTAAAGCAAGATAAGAAGAGAACGGTGGAACAAGAGACAGATAAAAGGAAAAAAGGGAAAGATGTATTTTCCATTATGCGATAATTGTGGGAAGAATCTCCCTGGTACTTGACTTAAAGGAATGAGAGTTTGTTATAAATGTGGAGAAAAAGGTCACCAGGCTTGTGATTACAAGGGAAAGAAAGAGGCTGTCAAGGTTGAATGCTACAATTTTAGGGAAATGGGGAATTATTTAAATGAATGCCCTAAGCGTCAGGGAAACATACCTCAGAAAAGGACAAGGGATCAGGGCCAATCTTATGCATTTACTACAGTTGAAGTGGAATAATTAATGTTCTGGTTCTTTTGGACTCAATGATTATTTTATGGTTATAAGAATAATGTGATATATACAATGATTGTACTACAATACTTTTTGTTTTCATTAAGTTTTTAATATGATGAAGGTAATCATATTTTTAGTATGTGACAATAAGAGAAAAATTACTTTATTTGGGGAATCTGATGTTACAATTGATTTTGGAATTTAGAGTCATTTTAGAGAAAGTCTGGACAGATGTATTTTTGATAACTATAATGGTTGGATTGGATTATGTTGATCTTCGGATAGTATTGGTTAAGGTTAAAACATTTCTGAAGATTATTTTTGGAATATTATAATACTATAGTTTTAGGAAAAGGACAACCTGCAGGTTGGGGGATAACTCGTCACGTCGGACAAAGCTGTAGGAATCGAACCCACAACCATAGTGCAACAGGCCTTTATTACCTTCCACTAGCCTACAGGAAGTCCTTGGTTATTACAAAATAGTTGTTCTAATCTAAATGTTATGTGTTAATATTTGGAACCTTGTACGATTAGGATAAATATAATATTTTCGAGTTCTATTATCTTTTTGACTGAAAGATGGGTTTGCGGTAAAAATTTAATAAAGACTGAAAGTATACATGACAAGTATGTATATTCCCTTAAATTCTTAGTAAATTTAGTAAATAAATTCCTCAACTTTATAAAAGGTAACTTAAAATAAAAACGTTGTCGGTTATCATTTCCTACTGGGGAATCAAGGATCGTTTAACCAATCACATGTTGGTGATTTTCTTGTAGTTAACATTCTCCTAACCCGGTTTTCCACAACTCTCTATCAGACCATGATGGTTTGTTTTTCCTCCATATCCATATTTTCATATAATCCTTGTATGTGCTATCTCGGGTGACCTTTGTACTTCTCTTTCTTTCATTTAATGTTATATTTTTATTAACCCTATTTCCGATGAGGGTTTTACACAAAGGTATTTTCTATTTTCAACATTTTATTTTCAAAGAAAAATTTTAAATTGTGAGTATGAAATTTATTTAAGGAGGGGAGAATTTAACACCCCAATCTTTCATGATACGTTTCTCTTTCAATAATACAGTAGCATGTGTTGTACGCAACTTCAAGTTCTAACACACACCACAACCAATCAAATTAGCTGTTATGAATAGTAATACCTAATTTTTGAAATTTTATAAATTTTATCTTTTAAAATGGACTTCATTTTTGGATTTTGGAATATCGAAATTAGCCTATTCTGAATTTTTGGTATTTTTCTGAGAACTTCTAATTTTTTATGAATAGTGAAAAATACTTAAAAAAACTTTTTTAATAAAAATAATTTATAGTGATAAATTATACAATTGATTGGTTTTAAAGTATAATTATAATATATTTTTACCATTTTATCCAATGGTGTTCATTAGAAATAATTTTACTTTGAAATTGGATATAAACAATTGTCAATCTTTTGATCTAAATTGTTTCATAAAAACACGCTATTTGTTGTGACAACAGGAATTAATTATAAAATTAATTAATGCAACTTATATGTTTGGAATTTTGTAAAATAGAAATCATTTTTGAATTCGGAATATCAATTATAGCTTAGGGTGAAATTTTGGCATTGTTCTGAAAAACTTCAATTTTTGATGAATAGTGAAACCACTAAGTGGTAGTTAAAAAACCGATTTTTCGTTTAAATGAAACAGTACCACTTCTGTGATTAGATTTTCCAAAATCTGACATACATGGTTGTAATTAGGAAGTAAAATGTGGTTCAATGGGATTAAAATAATTTTTTGGTGAATAGTAACTTTTAAGTTTAATTAATCGCGATTAAAGGTAATTAGTGAGATTTAAGGTAAAAATGATATTATAAAAATTTGAAAATACCTTTACAACTGTCCTAAACTTATTGGATGAGTCATTTCTGACAAAGAAAATACATGGGTCAACTTGGGGACCCCATGGAGCCACTTGGGTAAGAAAATGACATTAATAAATTTTTTTTAAAGTAAAAATAAAATTGTCACAAACTTGTGTTGTTTTACTAAAACAATTATTACATGGGGTTATATAAGTTATCTTTTCGACTATAAATATTCATTGGAAATCTAAAAATATTTCTTACATCATGATATTTTTTATATAATTTTTAGACATTAAATAAATTAAAATTTATATGACATCATGACGATGCATCAATTACCTCATTAATTAACGATTTAAATAAAATGAAATGATAATGTAAAATATAGAACATAAACTCTTAAAAAACCTATTGGATGGGTATATTTAGAACCCTTATCACCTTATCCTTTTAATATATAATTGTGGGACCTTTGAAATCCGAAAATCACTTCATAATAATGTAAAATGTCATTACTTTCCAAGAGTGCCCCTCCTCTCCTCTTATAAAAGGCCCACACCTCTACCACCTTATTCACACATTCAAGCCATTTGGATCATCCAAACTCTAACCCAATACTCTCCCAACTTCCCTCTATTACTCCTAGAAGCCTCACTTTCAGCATAAGTCTTCCCAAGCAAGCCTTTGGCTCAAATCAAAAAGAGTTACTTGATTTTAAGGTAATGTCTTCTCTTTTGTTCTTTTGTATTATTTTTCTTCTCCAACCCCCTAAAATATTTTTATTACATTATTTTGTAACAAAACCAGTATCCTCAATATACTTGGATGTTTTTATGAGAATTATTTTATTTACACTTACACACACCTTCGTCTAATGGTTAAAGAACATACTGTTTCTGTGGGTGGCGAATTACTGCATCACGAAATAATGATTGTTCAATCTTCATTTAACACCTCTCATGGTGGCCATTATGATGAAAATATTTCTATATATTATATATATTATGTTTATGTTTTCCTTATACTTTTTATTTTTCATTTACGTAATACCTTTATTATTTCCATTATGGTTAAACGCGATAATTTGATTTTAAGAAGTGTGGACTACCGCCCCCTCAAAGTGATTTGAATCATTAATTCCATATGTGGGATGTATAAAGGATGGGGTAAATGGTATTATACATTATATTATACTGGAATTATAGTATAACTTTATATAATTATAATTTCATTCCATTAAATATGAAATATAATTGAAGTAGTGTTCATGCATACGTACGGCTTACCGTCTCCATGAACGGTGCATTTCATATCTTAACTCTAAATGTTATGTAATATTTCAAATTCATATATATACTAGATATATATGATATATATGATATCTAAATAATGAATATAATTCTGGATATAAAGGATATTTTACCACATGAATAACTTGTAATCATAAGAAGTTTTTTTTGACTCAAGTACCAATGATCGACAAAACGACCGTTATTAACTTAAATAATTACATAATGTTTATAACATGGTAAAAAGTGATGTAAAAGTAATAATAAACTTGAAAATGGTTTTTAAGAAAGTAGAAGTTAACTCTAGTTTATTATTCAGGAGGTTAAAGAACGGTCGAGTCAAGTCAGACACGAGGTAAGGGAACTTCTTAACCCAATTTCTGTTCTTTGGGTTAATCTCCTACTTTCAAATTATGTCATGATATTATTATATCCTATCATGTATTTGTACTTTATTTATGTGTACTTATAGTGAATACACATAATAGATCTATTTTATTTAAAAAATGATCCTTGTATGGACTTCGTCTCAATCTTCTTTCATTGGACATATTTTATTTTATACACAACTTTATTTTATATGGTGTACAAACCCCTTTGACTTTTACGTTTATTCAAAAGGAATATTTTTTTATATGAAGCGTTTTACTATATGACAAAAGGGAATTTTTTTTTGTCGTACGTATGCGGCGACAACGACTTCTCCGCTGCCGTGACCATTATTTGAGTTTTGGCTTCCTCTAAAAGCCATAACTTTTTTTAAAATGAAAAATAAATACCAAGAATTAATTTTCATTTATTTTGGTATTGAAAAAGGTTTTGAAAGTGCTTTAATTATATCAATGTGTTGTATTGATATCTTTTTATTGAAATGTGGAATTTTTATGTTTCCTTGATGCATTTTTTATGTGATATGATTATGTTATGGTTTATGATATTTTTAAACCTGTTCATATGAGGAATGAATTGGTCTTAATAAGTGACAGGTGGAGCCCGCTATAGCTCCTCGATGAATCAGCAGGTCTCATGAGACAAACTAGTGTCTTGGCACGAGGCCTTGACAAAATCTTATTTGTAGTCTTGGCACGAGGCACTGACTACGTGGTTATGATAGTCTAGAATTATGCCTTCCATCATTATGAAAGTGGTTTCTGATATTGCATGTGATTATTCGACAAGTAGAATATCCATGTGAATAAGTAAATGGCATTATCTCATTTTACTTTTTCCATATTATGTTGAAGTTCAAGTTTAAATGGTTTTTTTAGTTATAAATTGACTTAAATGTTTATGTTTATTGATGAAAGCTTCCACTATATTGTTATCCTTACAGAGCATCTCAGCTCACCCCTTTCATTGTTTTATTTTTCTCAGGATGTGAAAAAATATTTTATGACTGACCTACAGGGATAGTCTAAAGGGGATATAAGTGTGGACTATGGAGACTATGTTATTGTGATTTTTCACTTTATTATGTAATGTAACATTTATGAATGTATCTAGTGTTTCCAAGGCTACTAAACTAATTGGTCTTTCGAGACTTGATCTATTGTCATCATGCCATTATTACGCAATAATGCAGCGACTCTGGGTAACTGGGTTCGGGGCGTTACACTATGAATTGATTACAGAGAAATCAATGCTATTACAATAAAGAATAAGTATCCTCTACCCATGAATTATGATTTATTTTTCCACCTTCATAGAGCTCAATACTTTTCAAAGATTGACCTTCGATCTGGATATCAATAGTTGAGTATGAAGAAGGAAGACATTCCAAAAATAGTGTTTCGAACCAGGTACGGGCATTATGAGTTTATAGTAATTCCTTTTGGATTGACTAATGCACCCTCTGTGTTCATGTATATAATGAAAAATGTTTTCATTGAATATCTTGATGATTTTTTAGTGGTATTTATTGATGATATCTTGGTATACTCTAAAAGCTACGAAAATCATGAAAATTACTTGCGCATTATCCTGAAGACTCTTAGAAAACATGAATTATATGGGAAGTTTAACAAGTACGAATTATGGCTTCAAGAGATTTCCTTTCATGGACATATTTTCTATAAGAATGGAATCCTGGTTGATATTGCGAGGACAAAGGAAATCCAATATTAGACCACGCCAATAAACATAACTGAGGTACGCAGTTTTATTGGATTAGCAGGTTATTATCAGCGTTTCATGCAGAATTTTGCCCGAATGGATAACCCACTAATTAAGATCACACGTAAAGGGGTTAAATTTAATTGGGAAAAATATTTTGAAGAATTTTTTGAAGAACTGAATGGAATATTAGTCAATTCTCTTATATTGACTCTACAATCGGGGAATGGCGGGTTTGTTATTTATAGTGATGCTTCAAAGAAAGGACTTTGTTGTGTCCATGTGAAAAATGACAGGGTTATTGCTTAGGCATCACGACAGCTAAAAAATAATGAGAAAAACTATCCTACTCATGATCTTGAGTTAGCTGCTATAATCATTGTTTTGAAGATATGGAGACATTATCTCTATGGTGAAAAATGTGAGATTTATACTGATCACAAGGGTTTGAAGTATGTTTTTTCACAGAAGGAACTCAACATGAGGCAAAGGAGATGTCCTTAACTACTCAAGGATTATGATTTCAAGATACACTACCACACAGGGAAGGAAAATAAGGTGGAAGATTCTTTGACCAGAAAGGATCATGGAGTTTTGAACAAGATGAGAGTTGAAATTGATCCTATTTTTATGGATCTAGTAAAGATGGATATGGGAATAACCTTGGAAGGTGAAATATCAATTCTTTTTCAAATGGTTGCCAAAACATCTTTACTAGAAAGGATACAAAGTTCTCAGGATAATGATGAGGAGTTTCAAAAGAAGATTAAAGCTATGAATTATGGGAGATTGAGTGACTTCGTATATGAAAATGGAATTTTGAAATTTGGGATGAGACTTTGTGTTCCCGATAAACCTAATCTAAAAAGGGAATTGTTGGATTATGCTCATAGTTCCAATTTCTCTATACACCTTGGTTGCACTAAGATGTATATATATTTTAAGGAACATTTTTTGTGGGACAAAATGAAGAGGGAGATTACTAATTTTGTGTAAAGATGTATGGTTTGTCAACAAGTGAAAGCTGGTAGGAAACAACCTGGAGGAGTATTGAAACGTCTTCCCATACTTGAGTGGAAATGGGATAATATCATGATGGAATTTTTCATGGGACTATAAAATACTCCAAGAAATAACGATGCAATATGGGTCATTGTTGATCGTCTTACCAAGTCAACATATTATGTCCCTATAAGAGAAGATATACCACTTGAACGTCTAGAAAGAATATATATTAATGAAGTTGTGAGACTTAATGGAGTACCCCAATAGATTGTTTCTGATTGGGATCCACGTTTTACATCATGATTTTTGAAAATTATTTAGAAGGACCCAGATACTGATCTTCATTTGAGCACTACCTACCACCCACAAACTAATGGAAAATCAGAACGGACTATTCAAACATTAGAAGACATGATGAGGTCTTTTTCACTTGATTTTCAAGGCATGTGGGATTAGTATTTACATCTCGTAGAAATTTCCTACAATAATAGCTGCAATTCAAGTATTCAGATGACACCCTATGAAGCATTGTATGGGAGGAGAAGTTGTACACCAACTTTCTGGGATGATGTTGGTGAAGGAAAGCTCGTGGGCCCCGAACATGTTGAATAAATAATGGAGAAGGTGAAGATTATCCAGAACCATATCAAAATAGCTCGAATTAGACAAAAGAGCTATGGAGATAACAGAAGGAAGGATTTGGAATATCAAGAAGGTGATCACATTTTCTTAAAGGTATCTCCATGGAAGGGTATTATATGTTTCGGTAAGAAGGGAAAATTAACTCCCAGGTGTATCAGACCTTTTGATATTTTGTACCGAATAGGATCCGTAGCCTACCCTTTGGAAATGTCTCTGCGTCTCTCCAAGGTTCCCAATGTGTTCCACATGTCAATGTTAATAAACTACATTCCGGAACCAACACATGTACTCACTTATGAAGAAGTAGAACTTGAACCAGATCTATCTTATTGGGAAGAGTCTATCAAGATTATTGATACTAGAGAATATGTATTGAGAAATCAGACGACTTGTCTGGTAAAGGTTCTATGGAGGAACCTTAAGACGGAGGAAGAAACATTGGATCCTGAGGAGCTTATGTTAAAGACACACCTGAATCATTTTAGGTAATATTTTGTGATTTTTGAGGATGAAATTTCTTTTAAGGAGGGTAGAATGTAACACCCAAAGGTTTTGAAAATAAATATATAATGCAATTTTATAACCTATCCATTAAACACAACACTGCCTCTTCTATGTTTTGAATTTCGAAAAATGGTCATCTAGAGTTGTGTTCAGTAAGTCATTTGGAGTCTGATAGAAAAAACTTGATTTTTAATGAATAGTAACATACCCTTATGAATAGTAATATGACCCTTATGAATACTAAATATTAAATAATATTTTATATTCTTAAGGCAATAAGATAATGAGATCTTAATTAGTTTTTCAATGATAAATAAAACTAATTGCACTTTAAGATTGTTATTTTTCACATTAACTATGTCCTTATTTAAAAATTAAATTAATAGTATTTAGAAACTTATTTTTGAAAAATGGATTTCACTTTTTAATTATACCCGTCAAAAAATGGTAGGGGTAAATTTTTGGGATTTTTCTAAAATACATGAATTTTTCAAGAATAGTAAAAATACAGTTTTGAGTTTTCGGTAGTTTAATGACATAAAATTGATGTAATAATTAAATATAAAAGTATGGTCGACTTTTTTATAGTAACTTATGACATGAGGTGTCCCAAGTGGCTAAAACCATGGGAAAATACCATGGGAAATCCCATAGTTTGGAAAAAACCACCAATGACGTGTCCCTTAGAAATTATTAAAAAATTACCTCTCTTTTTATATAAATACACACTCATCAATTCATTTCCTTTAATTAAAAATCACTCATCCTAGAATCTCTGGTGGTTTTACAAAACTATTAGTCCTCCCAAGGTGTCCCTAAGCCCTCAAGGTCTCATCCTTTAAGAACTAAGAGTTATTCTACAAGGTAAGAGAATCCTTAATTCTCTTATTTAAGTCGACAATTCTTTTATGTTATATATTTGAAATTCTTTTATCAAATGTTGGGGATTGATTTTATTTATTCTTCTTACTTTACTTTTAATTTCAATATGATGAGATACCCTTTTTTTCTCATCATTTGATTTTATGAAATTTTAATTGATGTCGTTAGGCTGTTGAATTTTCATAAGGGATCTCTTCACTTTTCTATTATTTTCATGTTCATATCTTCGATATTTCTCTCCTAAACTCTTCTTTCCAAATGATCATGAAAACTCCAGTATCATCTATATACTAGAATTATATCATGTCAATGGATGAACCATCATAAATATTCTTACTCCCTCTATTTTATTTTTTTATAAACGAAATCAATGTCCGTGAGGTTCCAATTTATAGCCTTCATGGACGACGAAGTTTTGTTCTTCAATTTCTTCTTTATTACTAGTCATGAAACCATATTTATGGTTAAAACAGACTATAACCTATTTTTTATAACATAATTAATATTCATGAACAAGAATATGTACATATACTTATGTTATATGACAAAACTAGTTCATAATAATCCAAATAACGCCGAATAATCGAAGTGGGTGTCATCTAATGATTCTTCCTCATTCCGTGTAACAAAATGATATAAATGACAATTAACATGATTATGTTCACAAATAATATATAATTCCAATCCTGGAGATTTATAACCTTTCCACATAAACTCCATTACTCAAAAAAGTCAACCGATTATAAAAATAATTAAAACGAACACCCCGGAACAATGAAATTCAATATAATAACATAGAAATAAAGGTATAAATGATCTAAATAGAATTATGATAAACTAAATACATGTCTAATAGGTTCTTAAATAATTTATTAATAATTATAAATTCATATTTATGGAGCTTAAGTTCAAGAGAGGAACAAGTTCAGAGTTAAGGTAAGGGGTTTCTTATCTCACTTTCATTTCTGTGAGATTTTCATTGTTGGACACTTATTTCTTGTATGTGGTATATGTGTAATTCAATTTGATATATAATAACATTATTATCTTTATATTCATTTTATTCAATGATTCACTTGATGTTCATTATGTTCTGGTCATATGATTCGACTGATTAGATTATGGTAAGGGGATTTGTATCAACCATCTTTTCGTTGTGACTAACTTTGTATTGTGCACCTAATAATCCTTATGTGGTGTACCTACTTCCCATTTGAGATCACTTATAATTTGAAATTATATTTATATTAAATATCCATAATCTCATGTCATGGATATTTTTTTTGATATCTATAATCTCATGTCATGGATATGTTTGTTGTCTAAACCGTATACCATCTTACAAACGATGTTTATTTGGAAAGTTATTTTAATTATGGAAATATTGATGAATATGTATACTCTACTTTATACGGATATTGAAAATGCCAATTTCTCTTGTATTGAATCAATTTATAAATAATTCTTCGGACATGTAGTGGTGGGTGGGGCCCAATATAGCCCCTCGATGCATCGGTCGGTCTCATGCGACAAAACAATTGGCGACAATCCCTTCGAGTTTTTGTTCAAAAATTAGAAGGGTTTCCACCCATAGAACTAAACTTATTTTACAGTATTATGGTTACATGTTCCAGATACATGAAGTAAAATTAATAATCATTCTCTTTATTTATTATCAGTTATTATTATTATCCATGAGTTTTTCACTATGAAAAAATCTATGGATGCAGTTTCATTCTCAGTTTATTAGTGGCATTAGTTATTAATTTATTCACTATGCCATATTGATTATGTCAGATTCATTATGATTCAATTATTATTTTACTCATGATTCTGCTATTTGTAACCCTTACTGAGCATTTGAACTCAACCTTTTCATTGTCTACCTTCAACAGGTGATGGAGATAATATTTTTATTGAGTTCTGGAGGATTCCATTTTTAGTTTTTGTTATATATTGTATTTTGTAAACTTTTCCAATGTTATTTTGCTAGCATATATGTATCTAGTTTCATCAATAATTCTATGACGATTGTTCCTTCAAGATTTTCATTCCTTCTAACCATTCCAATATAACAAGTAATGAACCAGCTTCAGGCTAGAGGGGTCGGGGTGTTATAGGGATCAAGAGTAGGGTGTATTAGATTATGTTATTTTTATTTTTTTAATTTTAATTATAATCATTTTTTTGAAAAAATAAATGGTTTATGGTTTGTGTTGCATGGTTTCACAAACCATTCACAAACCATACACCATATACAAGGCCCCTAGGTCACCCCACAGGAGTTGTCTTAATTGTTTGGAAAATGGTGTTCTAATGATGTGGTTGGATTGTCAAAAAAAAAATGTAGGAGCTATCACCCAATTTGGTAAACCATGTGGCCTAACCATGTTTCATACTCTACATGATAAAAAATTCCCAGTTTCATCGGAAAACAAGAAAAAGAAAAATTAAATAAATTGTACCTAAAAAATAATTAAAATAATATAATAGTTACAATTCTAGGTGTGAAAAATTTTCCCAGTATGACACTTTATTCCACTAGAATGTCCACCAAACTCAATGATAAAATAATACTTAAATAAAGTCCTAAAAAAAGACTAAAGAACCTGAAATTTATCACATTCAGAAACCAAAACTGTGAAACCTCATAACAAACTACGATCCCATCCTAAAAATAATACAAACACTCAAGGAAGATATATAACAAGACCAAATAAATTGAACAAACAACAAAGGTATTGTGAAGTTCCCACTCACTCATTTCCAAATATATCACAACAAAGAAAACCTAGAACATAACATAGATACCATCAAATAAAATCATCTTGGTTAATTTAGGATCTCCACAGACACCCATCACATGACCCACTATCCAACCCAACCAACTACTATGATATGGGCTGGGTAGGGTGTAAAATAGAATATTCCCCATAATGAACACTTGAATTCTTGGTTTGTCATGATCTCATACAATGGTGGCCTCCCTACCATATTTGGATGCAATCCATACATTGATTTTTTAAGGTAGAATCACAATAGAACCCTTATAAAATCCATAAACCGAGGGAGAGGATGCATGAATAAATTAATTACACTATACCAGAATAACAAGATTCAATATTTTCCCAAAAATGTATTTATATAAATAATATAAATCATAAAAAGGGTAGAGAACATTATTCTTCATCCCCAAGCAAATTAATTCATTAGTAAACACCACACCCAAAACATAAACCATTTACAAAAATAAGAACATTTAAACTAAAATATGGCTATAAATAATTATAAAACTCGTGAATGATGGTAATGAAAAATCCTAATATTAATGTGTTTGGATTTTAATGAATATTCCTCAGAAAAATACGGGAGATAGAGAAATATATTGATAAAATGACAGAGTAATTCAAACATTGATCCATCACCCTGATAAAGGTAGAACATATCCATCATCCTCACCAACTTCACAACCTCAGATAATTATTTTCAGATGAATAAGGCCGTGAATAATTTCCAAGAGAGGTCTTCTCAAATCTTTTTCCTAATGATTGAGTTCTACCACTTCAAACTCATACTATTAAGAATAAATATTGGGAAAATGAGCATAGGAGGCATGGGTATCTCAAGAAGACGGAAAATATCGTCAAAATTTTTCAACCCTTCCTCGTATTTTTTTGATTCCATCTACCCAAATAAGCGAGGAGGGTTTGAATCATTAAACATCCCAATGAATTCATGATATTGAGGACCTCTAGGATCCTTGTATGGAATAGTCAAACTAAGAAGTTGAGACAAGACATAATCAACAAAAAGCACATGGTGGAAGATAAACCCACAAATATCCTTCACGATTCATTAGAGATTAGTGGGGGGAGGGGGTACTCTAAAGAACATGGAAATAAAAACTACATAAAAACCAACTCAGCATCAAGAACTCAAAATAATGAAACACTAAACACAAAAATGAACTGACCCACAAACTCCACAAAACTATTTAAAAATATCACTAACCACCACATTGGAATCCATTTCATCTCCACACATCAATCATTTTCATTCCATTAAAATCACTTAAATTCCGTCAATAAATACCACACTTACCATTTAAACAAATTTCTCAATTTACTGTACTATTTTAACAAACATTTGAAATAACTTATATTAACCATTTTTTTAAACTAACAATTAAGAATTTAATTTTTTAAAACCTTTTTTTTTCAAAATTCATTATAATTAAAAATAAATTTTTTCAAGAATATACTTAACTAGGTTTGAAAAAACCATTTATCCTTTTTTAAAACCCACACCACATAATTTTAAATATATGTTTTATAATCCAAGAGAATATTTTCAAAAAAATTTTGAATTTTAGAAGACCTAAAAGAAATTCACGAGGCAGGGAGACTAGTATCGATGGGTGACTTGGTCATCTGATTGATGGATATATTACAATTACACCACATCCATGAAGTGTCTTTCAATACCATCTCATCATCTTCAAATAGATTTCAAGGATTTGCGAGCTCATTGAAATGACTGACCCAACTCTTATTTTATTCAACAAGTATAATATAACTCCTAAAAATCTATAAAAAACTAATTAAACAAAACACCATAAAAAATGAAAAATAAAATACCAAGAAAAGAAAAAAGAAAAAAACTAAAAAAGAACAAACCAAATCTCAAATTCTAAGGGAAACATAATGTTTGAAACTAGAAGTGTTGGATGGGAACCTGCTTGTACGTACACCCAATGTATTGATAATAATACTCATTATACCTTGATGACCAAAATATAAAAGGGTTATTTAAAAGATATGTCCTATAAACATCCGATGTTGTGATACCATTATTTCATGAAAGAACGTGGATCAATCCCGAACTGGTCCTGCAAACCGCCCCACGAAATCCCCAAGGCGCATTCTCGATTACCTAGGGGTGGTGAAAATCACTATCGGAATCAAACAGAGACAATGAGAATGATTTCACACAATATAAAATAAATAATTATAAAAAATAAAAAAATAACTGAAATATAAAAAAATGAATTCTAGAATAATAAAATATAAACAAAATTAAACAATACCAAACCTGATGGCCAAAAATATTTCCTTGTGACCCCCCTTATAACTAACCAATCCCAAAACCAAAAATATTTCCATGTCAATTGAAAAAATTATGGCCTTAAACTGAATCTAAAAACACGAATAGAAGTATAAGAGTGAGTATAAAAACATAGAATTCATTCCCAAGTAAAACAATTCCATATGTATTTCTTTTAAATAAAGGATTCATTTACGGAATGTTTTAAATACAATAATATAAACATAGTTTTTTCATCCATTTAATTTTGAATAAAAAAGTTTTTCATTTACATCTTAATTTTATACATGTTTTTCTAAAAAGAAAAGGTCTGAGAATATTAAATGAAAACTTTAGAAGGAGATAGAGGGTATATTTTGGAATAATCTTCCCAAATATTTTTCATGAAAAAGTTTATTAGAAACCAAACATTCAATTTTAGAAAGGGATAAATTTCACAAGAGGAGAGAAACAGATATGATACCATATATATGGAAATGGTAATGCAATAATCATGTAACCAAACAAGATGAGGAACATAGATTATTTGAAACAAATAAACAAGTGATGGAGAACATTATAATTCCAAGGATCTGAGGAGAAAATATAGAACATAAGGTAACCTTATCCATCATGTCAGTGCACGTGATGCAATCAATAATCTATAACACTTTTTCATACTCTACTAGGACCAATATATGGGAATAATGTCAAAGATATGTAAAGTCTATACTGAGGGGTACTTACCAGAGCGTAATCATATTATAGTATATAAAACATCCTCAGATAATCCTCTAGATATGCTCGGTTCCCTTATCATGTCTATAATGGGTGTGAGATAAAGAGAATCTAACAATTAATAATATATATAGAATAAAAAAACACACCACATGAGCCACATAATCATGCATCATGCTCAAATCACCCTAAGATATATTCCCCTTACCTACTAACAATAATTTTATGTAGGAGGTCCCCTGAAAAGTTCCTCCCATTTTATTTTATAATGAACAAGGCAAGAAACCATCCCGATGAAAGGTTTCCAAATAAAAAACCATTTTAAAGGGTTCTAATTGGGTCTTACATATTCTTTTAGTTTCAATCCATTTACATAAAAGATAATCACACCACTTAAAAAAACACAAAATCCATTTATAATCCCACTTTATAAAACTATATAACCAGTTAGAAATAAAAAATATATTTATAAAGGCCAAACTAGCATATTTAAAAACAATTTTTGTCAAGAGATCGACAAAAAAATTTCATGCAATTGAATTCAAAGAGAAATCCAATTTATTTCATTCCAAATAATTAATACAAATAGTATATAACACTAATTTGTAAAAAAACATGGTTATAACATCAGGAAATAAATAATTCTTACATTTAAAGGCCAATGAACAGGGATACCAACTTCAAACAAACATTCCTTTAACAAAGACCACTTCACAATTGAAGAAATATAAAATTCTATATATATATACCCCTTAATGCAATGTAAATATTACCTTAAACAAGGGGTAATATTTATGTTGAGGATATATATATATATATATAAACACACACACACACACAGATGTACCTATGTATATGTGTGAACACCTTCAATAAGCCGTAATATGTTCTAAATAACCAAGATGGAACAAAAAATCACCAAAAGACCCCAATTAGAATTTTAATAATAAAAAGGGGTGGAATAATCCCTACTAAAATGGTGGAGGGGAAACAAAAATGGACCGAAACACTTCCCCTTTGGAAGAGGATTCTTAAATACACACAATCCAACCAAATAAACCCATCACATTCTCTTGGAAGTAGATAAACAAAAAACAATTCGACCAGAACCCTAGGGGTTTACTGAATCATTAAAAATGATGGAAAGAGGATAAAAAACTAGAATATGGAAGTAGGATAGGATAATAAACTCCCTACAGTGGATTTCACTAGATAACAGAAGCAAAAAAATCATAAAAGAGGTAAAAGGGCAGGTGTGATGCATGGATGTGAGCCCCTATTGGGTATGTTTAGAGTTGGACTGAGGGGTCATGCAAGTAGGGGGTGGGAGGGGTATTCAATAAATATTTTATTTTATTTTATTTTGATTATAATTTTAATTAAATTTATTTTTTAAAGAAAAAGACACAGAGCATTGTTTGGGTCGCACAATTTGGAATACCATGATCCAACTGGGTGCCCTCTACTTGGACCCTAAGGAACCCCGTATGGCTGACTACACATTTTGGAAAATTAAACTCGAACCCTAAAGTTGAAACTATAAAAAATAATGAAGTTATGTCATGGTTATAGAATTATTTTTAAAATCATCCCCTTAATCATGTGACAAGATATGCATGCCAAAAACTCTCAATTTCATGGGAAAACTCATGAAAAAAAATATAAAAATAGGAACTAACAATTAATTAAAATAATAGAATATTGTTGGGTCATGGTGTGACACCTTTACTTCCATATAAATGTATTCTAAATTTTTTTTATAGAATTTTTTTACTATTACCCAACTTTTGAAAGTCATTTTTACCCATGTTTTACATTTTAAAAATTGGTTTTAATGGAATATTGTTTCCATTTTCCAAATGAGGTACTTCATGAATTTTATGAAAAACATATTGAAAAATGTTTTTTTAATCTATACTGGATGGACATAATTTCCTAAAATCATGGATTCTCATTTTTTAAAGATTCATTTACAAGTTCATATGGTTATCTTCAAATAATATTCTATTTATAATTTTTTATAATTTTTTTATTTAAAATTAATTTATTTAAAAATATATTGTTTATTATCCACAAGAATATTTTAATTACATTTTGTTTCAACAATGAAGGCAAACTTAAATGTTTCTTATTACTTACTAGGAATATTTTCCATGGATAAAATCCTTATTATTTATTTAGATGGATTATGTTTATGATGGAATGATGTTTCCAAAACCCTTTCCTTTTCCATGGGTTACACATCTCTTTTCATGGGTTCTAATATGATGAATGGGTTATGATATTGTGGTCCACAAATGTTTGATTTTTATTATTTTTTGGGTGTGATATATATATATCCCTCCAATGCATTGAGAAATTATTGATATCTCATAAGATAAATAGGACATGGATGAGGAGATAACCTAGTTTAGTAAGGGAATTCATCCATTATGATTTACTTGACAACAAACCAGGACTTGAACGATGGTTTGGGGAGTTAACCCAATTCACTATGATTATCTTGGAAAATGAGACTTGAATTCTATGGAATTGATATTATGTGGTTTTGTGTATGACACAATTCAATTCCTTATTCGAATTCTATACTATAATTTTCCATTTTCTTTTATCACATTATCATTCATGTGTTATAAATTTCCATGATTTATTCCATGACTCTATATTATGATATATGATATATAGGTTATGGTTTTCAAATATTATAATCACATTCTCATACCCTATTTCTCATGTTACTATTTTATGGTCATTGATATCTCCCTTTTTTATACATATAGAGCATCAGATACCACCCTTTCCTATGTTTCCATTAAAAGGTAATGAATAAAGGATTATTGTATGATATGTCTGATAAGGGTGATATTTTTTAATATCTAAGTGGGAGATGATGTAGAAATATTATAAACTAGTTATTTAGGATTAAAAATATCCAAAAATACTAGACCTAAATGATATTGTCATGGATTGAAATGTTATGTAAGGAATATTCATCTATTAATATGTAATACATATCTTTGAAAAATATGTGTTGTTTTACTGCCACCTCCACAGTGAGACATATTTTTTATTCATCACCACTTTAGAGGAATGGTAGTAACTTTTTTACTTAATTCACTCACAATATATTTATATCATGGTTAATATTCATAAGAAATAAACCATTTCCCACCTTTTCCCATCTTATAAAATATGATAACACTATATGTGTGTACATGAAGACTACAACATCCACATTGTGAAATATTAATTTTTTTCATATCCATTATATTTTACTCATCCAAATATATTAAAACATGATTAAAAATGTTAAAAAATTATAAACGAAATCATTATTTTTATTAAATCATTTTATTATTCCAAATGAATTTCATTCTTAACTAGGCTCCTCGATCATTTATAACATGTTCTTATTTAGGTCGGTATTACCACCTACATGAACAATGCTCTGAATTTATATCATTAATGAACATATAAAATTTACTACTAGTTTTATTATATACTAATGAGAATATATTTTTAGGTTTATGGTTCTTTAAATATTATAATAATATGCACCTAAATGTCAATATTCCACCCATTATTCATTAAAAATTATCAAACAAAGCACTCCATAGATGTCATCTTAAAGTTCAGTAACTAAAAATATAATGGAATGGAATTAAAAATTTATAAATTATTTTTAAAAATCCATTCTGTTACCTTAAATAATCTTGGAATAATGAAATTTGTATCATGGAAGGGGTATCAAAATCATCATTACAAATAATGTGAAAAATAATTAAGACATCCAAAATCCATTGATGAAAAAGAACAATAACTAACAAGTAAAGTAATAATAAATAATTGTAATTTAAGATTATAAAGGTAAATAGATATGAATAAGTATATTAAATATGGTATTAATAAATGTATATTTATTATGTTGTAATTTATAGTGCGTTCGATTATGCAGGAATGAAAAGTAAGGGTTTCAATTATTACTATTAAACACTTATGCTACATCCACCCCATATTTCCATTTATGTAGTGTAAATAATTCTGATGGTTGCTGTTTATCATAAACTTAATTATTATAATATGTATAAATTAAATATCTAATGTACCATATTTCAAGGACTTTTTGATCAAAGGGTACTGGAGTTGCAAGGGATTGGTCACCAATCTCACTTTCAAATCAAGAGTTTTTTTAATAATAACACATCGAGGATTTTTTACAACCTTTAAATCCAAAACACCTGTAACACCCCGGAATTTTATGAAAAATATTCTTTTTAATTTCATTAATGTCTCGTGTTGTACGCTACACCAAAAGGAGCTTGCAAAACATGCATCCTTGACTTGCCTTTCATTACACGCAATCGCAACCTTCCTCGATAGCGTGTGTAGTCGCAATACCGAGTTTCACTAAACAACGATATGCTATTAAAATATTATTAAAACTTGCTGTTATGAATAGTAATAACCACTTTTTGAAATATTTTAAATTTTATTTTTTCAAAATGGACTTAATTTTTGGATTCGGAATATCAAAATTAGCTTAGGGTGAAATTTTGGTACTTTTCGGATAACTTTCATTTTCTGATGAATAGTGAAAATTACTAAATTTTAATTAAAAACAACCTTTTTAATCGAAATAATTAATAGTGATAAATTATTAATTGTAGTGGTTTTAAATTATATTTAGAATATATTTTTACAATTTAATACAATGTTGTTCATTGGATGTAATTTCACATTTAAACCAGACATAAACAAGTGTCAATCTTTTGATAGTTATTATCTCTTAAGAACACGCTATTTGTTTTGACGACGGGAATTAATTTTTAAATTAATTAATGCAACTGATATGTTTTGAATTTGGTAAATTTAAATCATTTTTGAGTTCATAATATCAAATATATCTTAGGCCTAATTTTTGGTATTTTTCTGGAAACGTTCATTTTTTAGTGAATAGTGAAACCACTAAGTGGTAGTTAAGAAAAATGAATTTTTCATAAAACTTAATTTTACCGCTTCTATGAGTTGAATTTCAAAAATACAAGAGACACGGTTGATTTCAGTATGTAAAATGTGATTCAATGAGATTAAAATAATTTTTGGTGAATAGTAACTTTTTACTTTTTTTACCACGGTTAAAAGTAAATAGGGTAATTACGGTTAAAAATGATATTATTATTATCCTAACACATGTACTAATTCTATTGGATAAGTTTAATTCGAACAAAAAAAACCTTAGGAATAAAATATGACCATTTAGGCCCACTTGGATTAGATTAGGACATTTATTATTAATTTATTTAAAGAAGGGTTAAAATAGTTAAAAATCAATGTTTAATAAGTATATCATTTTTAATATAATGTTATACATAAGATAAATTAGAATATAAGTATTAATTAGAGATCTAAAAATATATCCTACATAATGATATTTTATTTTTAATTTTTAGACTTTAATAAGTTAATTTATTTATGACACAAAGATGATGCAATAATTTTCTTATTAATAAACTATTGACATAATTGATTTTATAAATACCCAAATAAATATAATTTGAGACTTTTTATGAATTACAATAATTTTATATGTTAATATAACATGTTAGTATTGATTTAATTAACTTTTTTCTAACTAATAATTCTGTTATGATTTTCAAAAAAATCAATTAAAAAATCGTGTCAAAATTGACATAAAATAGTTTTTAAAACAAATATTATATTATTAATTGATATTTTAATCCTAAAAATCTAAGGTTTGGATGAATGACTTAGATAAGGTTATATATATTAATAATAAACAACTTGGGGTTATTTTGGCTGATTATAGTAAGTTTATCAACCTTATAGTATAAGAACACAAGAAGACACGATAAAAGTAAAATTATTTAACTTAATGTTAAACCTAAATGATAAGGTTAAAATAGGAACCTAAACATGTCAAAATTCTATTGGATGTGAGGATTTCGACCCATCCCCACCTTAGATTCTAAATATATCAATATTTAACTATTAAAAACTCAATTTAACTTTATAATAAAATAATATTTTTAGTTATTCTAAAGGTGCCCCTCTCCTCCCTTATAAAAGGGCACATCCTCCCTCTCTTCCTCACGCCACTTTCAGCCTTCAAGATCGGCCAACCCATGCACAATTCTCTTTTCCACCTCCATAGAAACATCCTAGAGGTTTTGGTATTCCTCAAAGACCAATTTTAGTTCCCTAAAAGGAGATCTCAAAGAGGCGCTTCAAAGAAGAGGTAATGTCCGTTACCGATTCTTTCAACCATATTTCTTCTTCCACTTCTTATTCTTAGGTTATTTCATTTTGAAGTAATAACATAAGTATCACTCATATACTGATATGTTATTATATGTATGAAACAACCATATTTCACCATCTATCCATCCTATGAAAAACGAAATCACCGCGCGTGCGTACGTACGAAATACCATCTCCACGCCGTGGTGTAATCTATTTTCCACCCCCACCATACATGGATGGGTATAATGGTTCAAATAAACAACTATATATGATTATTGTAAAGTGGTATTAATTCTGAAATAGTATTCATACACTCCAATACAATTCCATGATCATGAGAATGATATAATCGCTCGTGCGTAAGTATGGACTACCGTCTCCACGACGTGATGAGATTCATTCTCCACGTTAACCATTCATGAATGATTATAAAGAATATATAATAAGTAATCATGAAATATATAACATAACAATGATACTGGATTTATGTGTATATATATTTATGTCATCTACTTAATTCCATTCAACTCAATAAGGAAACGAAAACAGCGTTCATGCGTACGTACGACCTACCGTCTCCATGAATGGTGTATTTCATTCCATTTACTGATCTATTATATATATTTATATTCTGAATATATATTATATAAATAATGTTTTATATTCTGGAATTAAGTAATCATGATCTAAGTATACATATGAATAATTACAAGTCAAAACACGGACGACAAATGAAACGATTTTACCCAAAACGCTCTTTAACATGGAATTTACAAAAGAACAGGTAAAATAAAGTCATAAGTGAACCATATATGACATCATAACAATTATTATGATTCTGGAATAAGTCAATGACATTATTTAAATCATTATACAGGATGTTTGGACACTTACGAAGCAAATCAGACCTAAGGTAAGAGAAATATCACAATCTCATTTTTATCCGAGATGGTTTATACTTTGGTATTTACTGGGGTGTATTTTATCATCCACATCCATGTTTCATCAATATGTAATATTAATTACATCCACCTAAAATTGTTTAAATCCAATTTTACCCTTCGGTGAGTTTTTAGTAAAAGATATGAAATGAATCTTTTGTCATTTTTTGTACGAGGTAATTTTTTACTTTTCAGACAAAAGTACGAGAAGAATGTTTCTTTTTAACTTATATGGCATGAATGGATTTTTAAAACGTTATTTCCATGAAGCTTCCTTTACAAGTCTTTAAGTTAATTTTTAATCAACTTCTTTTAGTTTATAATTGTATGACATGTTAAGAAAGGAAAACTGTTTTTGAAGTAGAAAGGATATTTTACTCAAGAATGGAGTTTAAGTGTTTTATCAAAATTATTTTCCATCTAACAAAATAAAGGGTTCTGTTTCTATCCCAATTTTTACATTGATTTGATTATGTTATGATGGAATTATTTTTATTATTTCCTTTTATATTATATGGATTATGTCATGATAGCATGATGTTTAAGATTCCCATTTTTATTACATGGGTTATGAAATGATGTATGATTTTTTGATTTTGTGGCACACATAAGAATGGTATCATTATGAGATGGGTGGGAACTATATCTCCCTCCAATTCATTGGGTAAAGATTTTATATCTCATGAGATAGACATGGCTGGAATGACAGGTTAAACCGGTTCAGTGAAACAGGACTGAAACGAGGAGTGAACTCAGTTCAGAAATGGACTTTGTCCACTAAGATAGTCTTGGAAATGAGTCTTGAAAAATAGGAAATGATTCTCTATGATTATGTGTTTATGCCACAAAGTTTCATGTTTTATGTTATGATTATTGAGATTACATTTCAATAATATGATTTATCCCATGTTATGATATTATGATCTATTTTGCAGGTTATGATTTCCAAAATGTTATGTTCTTATGAATATGATGTGATTGATATTTCTTTTGTTTACCCTTACTTAGCCTTTGAACTCACCCTTTTATGTTTTCTTTTCCCCAAGATATAAAGAAAGGTTTTAGGTAAGAAAGAAAGGGAAGATCTTTATGGGAGATGTTGAAGATCTTTCACCATGATTAGAAGATTATATTATGAGTTTCCAAAGACACTAAACTATTACAGTGCTTGTGCTTGTGTTTTTGTAATGTACTAAGTATTCCGAAAAAGTAATGTAATGTCCATTTACGTCAAGATTAGGGTCTCTATAGTTGGTATCAGAGGAAAGGTTTAGTCAACCTTTTGAAACTAGGATGTGAGAACTTTAGTGAGATCCCTAGAGATATTTCTAAGGTATGTCTAGGGAAGTAACTAAGGTTATGTATAAGTATCGGTTATAGTACTAGATTTACGGTAACCTAAGATGTTAGATATTGAAGTTACTCCCCCTTTATTATGTTGTTTTCCCTAGCATGATTTTTGCCTCCCACACTATTCTTTTTGGGTTTTAGATGATGGCTGGAACCTGAAGGAACCGTGTTGATCAATGCAATGGACAATGCAATGATTGTCCTCCTGAACAAACAAATTTTATGGGAGATGGAGTGCAAAATCTTATTGCTATAATTACACAAGATATGAATTATTCTGGACTTCCAAATGAGCAGAGAAGGGAACAATATTCTATTGAGTCCTTCATGAGGCAACATCCTCCTTCTTTCAGTGGGTCTTTTGATCCACTTGTTTCTGAACAATGGATCAGTACCATTGAAAATATATTTCAGTTCTGCAATGTTCTGAACATGATAAAGTCATCTTAGCAGTATATCGTTTTGGAAGGTGAAGCTGATCAATGGTGGAATCTTATCAAGAATATGAGGCCAAGAGATGAAATTGAGTCAATGGAATGAGATGAGTTCAAGAACTTAGTTTTCAATAAGTACTTCCCTCGTATTCTTCGAAAAAAGATGGAGAAGGAGTTTCTTGAAATAAATCAAAAGGATGATGAATCTGTTGGTGTATATGAAGCGAATTTTACAGGGCTTTCAAGGTATGCATCTTGCTTTATCATCCAACCTGAAGGTAAAGTTGATCGATTCTTCAGTGGCTTAAAACCAAATATTTGAAGGGAATTAACTATAAGAGACTTCAGTAGCTATGAAGAAATTGTGCGTTGTGCTATTAAGGTAGAAATGGAAGTTGGTGTTACATATTCATCTCATGGTTTTGACAAGAAACGAAAGATGGAGTTTAAGGAGAAATCTCAGCATAATGGTGAAAAGAAGATGAATGTTTCTTTATGCTCAAAGTGTGGAAAGAACCATGGTGGAGATTGTCTTAAAGGGACTAGAAAATGTTTTAAGTGTGGAAAAGAAGGTCATCGAGCAGCTGAGTGTCGAAGTAATAGAAAAAGGGTTTCTAATGGTGTGAATAAAGAAAAGACTACAGAGAACTCACCAACAACACTTCAATTATTTAAGTGCAATGAAATGGGACATTATACTAATAAATTCCCTAATCCAAGGGTTAATGATGATGGAAATGAGCACCCACTTAAGGCAAAGGACAAAGGGAAGTCACATGCGATCACTATTGGTGATGTTGAATATGAAAATGATGTGGTGGAATGATTAAGTGTTTATGTAATGGGATTCCAAAATAATATTGTATATAGTATCGTGGAATATTGGAATATTTATGTATTGGTCTATTGTGGTTTTTAATAATTTTATGGTACCTGTAACCATGGAAAGTGATTGAGAAATTTTTGGTAAGCAGATGATATGTGCATAATGAAGGGATAAGAAGATAATGAGATGTTTGATTTTATTAATGAGCTCATGATTGATAAAAGGACTAAGTGATATCATGGTTTGAGTATAAATAATTTTGAGGATTTTGGTTTGTGGGAAGTGTTATCTTTTAACTGCATTCATGGGTATACATGATTAAGTTATTCACATGTTTGACCAACAAGATATATCTTATGATATATGGGGGATAAATGATGGAATTCACGTGATTGTTATGTGACATTTCAAGTAATCATTTTCTTTATACTATGAGCTTGGAACGAAGTATTTTAGATAAGCCAAAAGATTGGAATGGATTATGTTGGACATAAGTTAGGATAGAACTTTTTTCGATATTATTTATGGGATGTTATAGTAATTTAGTTTTAGAAAAAGGATAACCAGCAGGATGGGTGACAACCCATCACGTCGGACAAGGCTGTGGGAATCGAACCCACAACCGAAGTACGACTGGCCTTTATCGCCTACCACTGGCCTACAGGATGTCCTTGTTTAGTGTAAACTAGTTTTATTATGATATAATAAGTATGAGTCCATTTTAGAAACCATATATGATTAATATCACTATAGATCGACTTATGTATATTTAATAACTTTTTCTAACCTTTTGTTTGAGACAGATGGAATGACCCGTCATTCTATCACATGATCTGCTAACACTTCACGAATAACAAAATCAACTTCATTTCTTTAAGAGAAGAAGTGGAAATAGTTCAAGGAATGAAAAACAGTGAGATTTTACCAAAATAAAGTAAGTATTTATTCTAATTCAAATTCTTCAACTTTAGGGAAATGATCTTGAAAACCAAAAATATTGTCCTAGTTCTCTTATATCTGATGAATCAGATGGTACCTTAGATCGTCACAAATTTATGGCTTTGTTATTGCTAGCTTTTCCATAGCCATGTTTTCTACCACTCTCCATCAGAACATGATGGTTAGATTTCTCTTCCATATCCAAATTTTCACCTATGTGGAAACCTAGTGATTAGTTTATTTGGGTAACAGTTACGTCTGATACTTTTGTTTTTAAAGATTGGTTTTGGTATTCCTTTTTACGATATGGGTTTCTATTAATGAAACTTTCGAGTAGTAAACCATTTATAACCCTGATGAATTTCTAGGGAGAAATTCATTTTAAGGGGGGTAGAATGTAACACCCCGAGATTTTATGAAAAATATTCCTTTTAATTTCATTAATGTCTTGTGTTGTACGCTACACCAAAAGGAGCTTGCACAACACGCATCCTTGACTTTCCTTTCATTACACGCAATCGTGACCTTCCTCGATAGCGTGTGTAGTACGCAATACCGAGTTTCACTAAACAACGATATGCTATTAAAATATTATTAAAACTAGCTATTATGAATAGTAATAACAACTTTTTAAAATTTTTTAAATTTTATTTTTCAAAATGTACTTCATTTTTGGATTTGGAATATCAAAATTAGCTTAGGGTGAAATTTTGGTACTTTTCGGATAACTTTCATTTTCTAATGAATAGTGAAAATTACTAAATTTTAATTAAAAAAACATTTTTAATCGAAAAAATAAATAGTGATAAATTATTAATTTTAGTGGTTTTAAAGTATATTTAGAATATATTTTTACAATTTAATACAATGTTGTTCATTGGATGTAATTTCACATTTAAGCCAGACATAAACAAGTGCCAATCTTTTGATAGTTATTATCTCTTAAGAACATGCTATTTGTTTTGACGATGAGAATTAATTTTTAAATTAATTAATTCAACTAATATGTTTTGAATTTGGTAAAATAGACATCATTTTTTAGTTCATAATATAAAATATAGCTTAGGCCTAATTTTTGGTATTTTTCTGGAAACTTTCATTTTTTGGTGACTAGTGAAACCACTATGTGGTAGTTAAGAAAAATGAATTTTTCATAAAACATAATTTTACCGCTTCTGTGAGTGGAATTTCAAAAATCCAAGAGACAAGGTTGATGTCAGTAAGTAAAATGTGATGCAATGAGATGAAAATAATTTTTGGTGAATAGTAAATTTTTACTTTTTTTACCACGGTTAAAAGTAAATAGGGTAATTACTGGTAAAAATGATATTATTATTACCCTAACACATGTCCTAATTCTATTGGATAAGTTTAATTCAACCTAAATAAACCTTAGGAATATAATATCACCATTTATGCCCACTTCGATTAGATTAGGACATTTATTATTAATTTATTTATAGAAGGGTTAAAATAGTTAAAATCAATGTTTAATAAGTATATCATTTTTAATATAGGGATATAAATAAGATAAATTCGACTATAAATATTCATTAGAAAGATAAAATGATTTCCTACATAATTATATTTTATTTGTAATTTTTATACTTTAAATAAGTTAATTTATTTATGACACAACGATGATGCAGTAATTATCTTATTAGTAAAATATTGACATAATTGATGTTATAAATACCCAAATAAAGATAATTTGAGACTTTGTGTGAATTTAACTAATTTTATAGGTTAATATGAAATGTTAGTATTTATTTAATTAACGTTTTTCAAACTAATCATTCTGTTATTAGTTTCACAAAAATCAATTACTAAATATTGTCAAAATTGACATAAAATAGTTTTTAAAAAAAATATTATATTATTAATTGTTATTTTATTCCTAGAAATCTAAGGTTCTGCCAAATGAATTATATAAGCATATATATATTAATGATAAACAACTTGGGGTTCGTTTGGCTGATTATATTATGTTTATTAACCTTATAGTATAAGAACACAAGAAGACACGGGTAAAAGTAAAATTATTTAACTTAATGTTAAATCTAAATGATAAGGTTGAAATAGGAACATAAACTTGTCTAAATTCTATTGGATGAGAGGATTTCGACCCATCCCCACCTTAGATTCTAAATATATCAATTTTGAACTATTAAAAACCGAATTTTGCTTTATAATAAAATAATATTTTTAGTTATTTCAAAGGTGCCCCTCTCCTCCCTTATAAAAGGGAACCTCCTCCCTCTCTTCCTCACATCACTTTGAGCCTTCAAGCTCGGCCAACCCCTTACAAATTCTCTTATACAATTACATAGAAACATCCTAGAGGTTATGTTATTCCTCAAAGTCGAATTTTAGTGCCCTAAAAGGAGATCTCAAAGAGGCGCTTAAAAGAAGAGGTAATGTCTGTTACCGATTCTTTCAACTTTATTTCTTCTTCCACTTCTTCTTCTTAGGTTGTTTCATTTTGAATTAATGTCATCAGTATCACTAAGATACTGATATGTTATTATAATTATGAAACATCCCTATTTCACCATCTACCCAACCTATGGAAAATGAAATCACCGCGCGTGTGTACATACGGAATACTGTCTCCACGCCGTGGTGTAATCTATTTTCCACCACCACCTTACATGGATGGGTATAATGGTGAAAATAAACAATTATATATGATTATTGTAAAGTGGTATTAATTCTGAAATAGTATTCATACACTCCAATACAATTCCACGATCATGAGAATGATATCATCGCTCGTGCGTACGTACGGACTACCGTCTCCACGACGTGATGAGATTCATTCTCCACGTTAACCATTCATGAATGATTATAAAGTATATATAATAAGTAATCATGAAATATATGACATAATAATGATACTATATTTATGTGTATATATATGTATGTCATCTACTTAATTCCATTCAACACAATAAGGAAACGAAAATAGCGTTCAAGCGTACGTACGACATACCGTCTCCATGAACAGTGTATTTCTTTCCATTTACTGATCTATTATATATATGTATATTATGAATATATATTATATAAATCATGTTTTATATTCTGGAATTAATTAATCATGATCTAAGTAATCATATGAATAATTACAAGTCAAAACACGGATGACAAATGAATCGATTTTACCCAAAACGCTCTTTAACATGGAATTTACAAAAGAACGGGTAAAATAATGTCATAAGTGAACCATATATGATATCATAACAATGACTATGATTCTGGAATAAGTCAATGACATTATTTAAATCATTATACAGGAGGTTCGGACACTTACGATGCAAATCAGACCTAAGGTAAGGGAAATATCACAATCTCATTTTTATCCGAGACTGTTTATACTTTGGTATTTACTGTGGTGTATTTTATCATAAACATCCATGTTTCCTCAATATGTAATATTAATTAAATCCACCTAAAATTTTTTAAATATAATTTTACCCTTCTATGAGTTTTTAGTAAAAGATATGAAAGGAATCTTTTTTCGTTTTTCGTACGAGGTATTGTTTGACTTTTCTGACAAAAGTACGAGAAGAATGTTTCTTTTTAACTTATACGGCATAAATGGATTTTTAAAACGTTATTTCCAAGAAGCTTCCTTTACAAGTTTTAATGTTAATTTTTAATCAAATTTTTTTATTTTATAATTGTATGACATGTTAAGAAAGGAAAAGTGTTTTTTAAGTAGAAAGGATAATTTCCTCAAGAATGGAGTTCAAGTGTTTTATCAAAATTATTGTCCATATAAGATAATAAAGGGTTCTATTTCTATCCCTATTTTTACATTTATTTGATTATGTTATGATGGAATTATTTTTATTATTTCCTTTTATCTTATATGGATTATGTTATGATAGCATGATGTTTAAGATTCCCATTTTTATTACATGGGTTATGCAATGATGTATGATTTTTTGATTTTGTGGCACACATAAGAATGGTATCATTATGAGATGGGTGGTCCCTATATCTCCCTCCAATTCATTGGTTAATGATTTTATATTTCATGAGATAGACATGGCTAGAACGGTAGGTTAAACCGGTTCAGTGAAACAGGATTGAAACGAGGAGTGAACTCGGTTCAGAAATGGACTTTGTCCACTAAGATAGTCTTAGCAATGAGTCTTGACTAATAAGAAATGATTCTATATGATTATGTGTGTATTCCACAAAGTTTCATGTTTTAAGTTATTATTATTGGGATTACATTTCACAAATATGATTTATCCCATGTTATGATATTATGATCTGTTTTGCAGGTTAAGATTTCCAAAATGTTATGTTCTTATGAATATGATGTGATTGATATTTCTTTTGTTTACCCTTACTGAGCAATTGGGATCACCCTTTTATGTTTTCTTTTCCCCAGGATATAAAGAATGGTTTTAGGTAAGAAAAAAAAGGGATGATCTTTATGGGATATGTTGAAGATCTTTCACCACGATTAGAAGATTATATTCCGAGTTCCCAAAGACACTAAACTATTACGGTCCTTGTGTGTGTGTTTTTGTAATGTACTAAGTATTCCACAAAAGTAATGTAATGTACATGTACGTCAAGCTTAGGGTCTCTACAACACCATCCATTTATGTCTAATATATGAATTATTTAGGTTTTACATATCATATATCTATTTCATTTCCCTTCATAAGTAATTTACCCGATGCAACATTTGTTAGTGAAACTGAACCCACAAAATATTTATGGTGACAATTCTTCCTCCTCTATGTACACAATAATTTTTATAGATGTTGTTATCCGTGATTAAATATTTTTATTAAATTATTTTATATTATTTTAAATTACTTAATATTTTTTGAATGAACTATTTAATGTTATTTACAAATATTATTTTAAAAAGCTTCATCTTTTAATGTTTTCCATGAGAACTTATTATTTCATTGCAACAAAAAATATTTTTTTTCAGAAATTCCTTTTCAAGTTTCAAAATTGATTTATAAATGAATATTTTTCTTAATCATGTTGAAAAGAAAATGAAATATTTTTCTATGTTTCTAAAGTAAAATTTTGATATTAAAAATTGTTTTTTTGATTTTTAAAATTTATTTTTCAAGGATCCATTACTAGATATTATTTTTAAAATTAAGTGTTTCCAAAATCATATAAATACACATTTTAGAAACCATTATTTATTCTTCCTTGATTATTTATTAAAAAAAATTCAAATAAAAAACACATTATTTTTTATTTTAAAAAACACTTTTTTGGAAGTGATTCAAAACATCTCCTTTTTATGACAATGTTACAATTTTATTATAAATAATATTTTAATTTTCACTTCCATTTTCATTTTTAAATCTTAAATATTCAGATCCTATGAATTTTTATTTTCAAAATCACCTTTAAAATTCCATTTTGAGATATGAATTTTGTGTGATTCAATTTTTAGTATCAACTGATCTAATTTTGATATCACATTACATGATAAATTTTGAAACTAATGTGAACCTATTTTACTTTCCATATGTTTTCATGATTTGATGAATAATTAACATATTATGGCACACATATGAGTGGATTATGATTTTTTGGGTTCCTATATCACCCTCCAACTAAATGGTTAATGTTTTATATGTCATGGGGAAAACATGGGCCATGAGTTGTGATGATTGATTCAATAAAGGACATAATATTATAATATATGAGTTAATAATGGACTATAAGCTATAATAATTTAATCCCTATTGGGACACAAGTTATGGGTGTCATGTAACTCAGGGATCATGGGAACTAATTCCTAAAAATTATAATGGGTCATATGCTTTTGAAGCATGGACCAAGTTTTATTGTTTTTATATGATAATGTTTTTTCCATAATTCCTTATAATTATATGTTTTATGGACATTCAATATTTAAAGTATTATGATCTATGGATAATGTTGACTATATCAAACTATTATTACATAGTACATTTTTTCATTTGAGATTAATTTTTCTACTACCATGATTTTGTATAACACTTCTTATTCCATATTTTTTGGTAATATATTTCTCCCATATAAATGTTTTCTCAAATTCATATGATTTAACCCCTAACTACTTGGTGATGGGTTTTCCCTTATTGAGAATTTTAGGTAACCCAATTATCATATTTTCTTTCTCTAGGTTATGAAAATGATTTTAACTTATGTGAATTTTAGAATTAAGTATTGTGTGGTTTGATTTTGAAGAAGTTTTCACAATGATCATAAGATAAGTACCTTATGTATATGATCCTAAAAAAAATATTTTTTTCTCATTGTATTTTTTGATAATGGATGAGAAATAATTTTTAACTTATGGAAATGATATAAAATAAATACATGCATATATTGGTTCATCTCACCTGGTATCAATACTATGTGTAATGCATGTGAGTTTGGAACCATACCTGAGAGTGTGGGTCTGGGGTGCCTCTGGTAGCATTAGTGAAATGTTTAGTTATTTTTGTAGGATTATTTTTGTTATTTTGAGGATTAAAATGAGTGTAATTTAAGGAAATAACATTTAATAAGTTTAAGAAATATAAAATGTCCTAAAAAATTGGTGAGTTAAAAATTATGTGGTTTTAAAGAAATAAAATCCTTTCCTATATACCACAAGTGGATATTATATCAAGTATAAATTTACCTTGGGGATATAACCTAATAGTTTTTGGTATTAACTAAATATTTAACTGGTACACATCAAAGTGTAATAACTATAAACCTAGTTTAACACATCTGAGGGATGTGATTTGGTAATTCACATACTTTATATGAACCCTTAATAGGTATCTGAATATAGTTTTTTCTATAGATCAAAATAGGAAAATATCCATTTAAATTTGAAATTAATCTAAAAGAGTGACAGGTTGATCAAATTATAATATATTTATAACAAAATTGTTATAGTTTTAAATTAATGTGTCATTAGATTTTAAATATTAAAATCAAGTTTTTATATCAATATGATCATTTAATCTAAATATTTTAGATATTATCATAATCATGTTGGGGTTTTTGGTAGAAATTTAGATCATGGAAATGAAGTTATCGAAGGCCTATCCATATAAAGTCTTATAAACCACTAAGAAAACATATTTTTTATATAATTTTCTGATAAATGAAAATTTGAATACATTCTATATATTTTGGAAATTTGTGAATCACTTATTTTCAATGATTTTAAGGTTTATATCTGAGTAGAAAATATATCATGGTTTTTTGGATTCATTACATTATTTCATTAATACAAGATAATTAGAAATTGAGAGAATGAAAATTTTTTATAGAGGGGATAATATAACTTGATATTGTTTTGCAATATTTCTTTACTTTAAGTAAATATATTCTGTTCTATTACTTTCTTCATATGCAACATTGAACTAAAACAAAACTATGAATAAATTTTTATTAAAATAAAAAAAATATATAGTAAATATAAAATATTTAATGTATCCCATGAATGGATGGGTATAAATAAATGAAACCAAAATTCAAAGTCATGGGATAATGGGAAAAGGTATTATTTTTAGTACCAATTCACTAATAAAATTAGAATAGTTGTATCTCAAAAACAAGAAAGATCATTTTATTTTTAAAAATTTATTTTCCAAAAAATTATCTTTTTAGGTGCTATGTATTTTTATTTTTATAAACTAAATATATTATGTTTTAATGATGATAAAAAAATATTATTGACATAAATAATATATTAACACTAATTCTATTAGTAATTGATAATAAATAATAATATGAATATTTAATATCTAAATTTTTTTTTTATAGTAAAAATAGTATTTAATTATACTATTTTTTCTATTTTAATGTTAAATTATTCAATATAATAATATTAATTTTAAAAAATAAACTCCATTTCTATATTTATCAAGTCTATATTGGATAAATATGATTTATTTATATTTTATGAAAATATTTATATTTAGAGGAATAACGCTAAATAACATTTTCATGAATACCTAGACATTTGTGGTGTAATTAGGATATAAGAAAAAATTAAAAATTTATGAAACCTTTTTTTAATAATTATTTTTATTTAAAAGTAAAATTATTTACTTAAAAATATAAAATTTAATTTAGAAAACCTGTGTTTTAAATTTTAAATCTTAAGTAATATTTTATTTTAATAACCATTTTTTATCTTTTATTTTAATTAAATATTCACATGATGAAATTTTGTTTTGGAATGATTTTATATGAAAATAAATATTATATTAATGACCCGACCCATTAGGACTCACTTGACTGGAATAAGGGTGAGCTGTGATTTCCCCAATCCTGCCTCCATAGGCTCGGGGCTGGCGATAAGTGCTTAATGACATAAATAAAATTTGTAGAATATTCCTAATGTACATGTATGGATAGAAAAAATCCTATCCAAGAATAATTGAAGAGAAATAATATAATATAGTTACATATAGAATAAAAACCATTCATGTAATAGCCTTAAAAAAGGAGGTCTGTAATATAATCTGAAAAGTAAAGGGGAACATAAACATGGAACCAAAAAAATGTCCCAACTCAGAAATAACTACAAGAAAAAGAAAGATGATAGATTTTGACTCATGATATATAATGCTAATCACCATACATGGTCTACGAACTCCACTCACCCTATTCCGCTTTGAAATCACTGTCGACATATCTATTATCTGCATAAGACATGAGATGTGTAGATGAAGACCATTGTGAGTGATTATATTCTTAACCAGTAGGATGACCTAATAATTGAAGCAGAAACAATATAAGACTCGATATTTGTAGTTATCTCAAACCAAAGAAAGAGGTAAAAAACCCAACAACATTAATATACTTTCTCATATAAGAAAAATAGAATATAGAGAAATGAAATCTCCATCTCACATCCCATTATAGGGTGACAAGTCTTCCAATAGCTCCGAAGGTCCATCATCGATTACCAACATCTCATGTGTCTATCAAAATAAGTCATGAGGTGGGCTCACACCCTGGTATGATAGGTAAGTACATCTCTAAATCTATGCATAGAATACGAAGGACCTATGACCTGACACGATAGAAGAGTACCATCACCATGGGTAGAGGACTCACATCCTCATACGATAGGGTAGTTAAGCCTTAGTATCTATATGAAGAGTATGGAAAACTGATTCCCTATTGTGATAGAGGAGTGACATCTCCATGGATATAGGTACCAAGACCTGGGGTGATAGGGGAGTTCCACCTCTGGATATATTTAACAAGTATGGAGGACCCATGCCTTAGTGTGACATGGGAGTCCCCTCTCCAATGATAGATGACCCATGACCTAGTGTGATAGGGGATTGAAAAATCTATATATATATAATTATTATGAAGGATCCACACCTTGGTGATATAGTGGAGTGAAATCTATGTGGATATAGGACCTACACCCAGGTGTGACAGAGGAGTTCCACATCTGTATGTGTGCAATGAGTATAGATGATTTATAGCCTAGTGCGACATGGGAGTGTCTTATTTATGGATGGTGGAAACATACTCTAATGTGAAATGGGAGTTCGACATTTATATTTGTATAATTAGAATATAATACGTGTGCCATGGTGTAAGAGGTGGGTACCATCACCATGGATAGAGGACCCATGAACGTTTTTGATAGGGGAGTGTAACCTCAATATCTAAACTCTTTGATGATCCTTCCTAATCACTATAATCCTCAATAATTACCTAAAACAACACCAGACTTGGATCATCTTTCTTCATATCTAAAAAACCACTAATAATTCTACCATTTTGTTCTACATGGTAAAACACTCCTGATAGGATAGTTGTGCGCCAATATCTGCGTCAAAATGAAGGAGATATGAGAATGAGAAGTTTCAGAAAGCAGTACACAATGTGTAAGGGGGGTAACATGACATGTGACCTCACTTAACATTTTATTTATGTCCTAATACATTCACAAATTACTATCCATGTAGTATTTCATGATGTGAAAGGGTACTAAATGGTCTGTCTGATCCTCCAGGGGTCGATCCATGTGCTCCTGGTCGTACCACTATCCCTCAAGTTGTTTCATGTGTACTCCCTGAGTAAACAGATTTTCATCCCTGGTGGGGTCCTAGGAATTTGAAGATAGTACATGACATGTTTCTAAGACACATCATGTGTTATAATTATATTTTTCAAAAACCATAGCCTCCATAGTTGGGTGTCTACATGCCGTGTTTTTATCCCAATACATTTTATATAGTCGAGATTTTTTTAAAACTCCATATCCATCACATGATATGCATATGCATCTCTCCATACATTAGATCAAACGATTTATTCAATTAATCTCCCAAAAAATAGTAAAATGATTCAAACCATCATTTCCCTTACGTTTGGTGGCCAAAAATCTGAATCTGGCCATCTATTGGAATCTCGTAACCCATTCCGCACCACTACCGTGTCGCTGCCATCTTTACCTCTGATCTTGGATCAAAAAATCCATCACCAATACCTAAAATCCATATTTATCTCTCCATAAAATATATATTCAATTATTTTTCACATATCCACTATGAATCTGGGGATCCTATCACTCTCGAACTCACCTAAAAATGTAAAACTGTGCACCCATAGCCTAACAATGAAGAACATAATGAACAGATGTGGAAAGAAACAAGAACAAAGGTGCATAAAATATTAGTCAATAATTCCTGAAAAAATATCAATGATCATGTATATTTAGGGTTATAAGAATGGTTGAGTAATTAATAAATTGAATATATAACTTAATTCAATACATGATCTCATGAAAAGAACATTATTAATCATAGTTGAAAGAATATAAGATTAGAACATGTTAAATACTTTCATCATGTGATGTAACTACAATTTATGATCCTTTAATCCAGTTTGGTGCAATCATTGTTAAATAATGTATTCACTAGAAATGAGGATAATGTGATGCATCTGTTTATTATTGATTCACCTCAATCTAATCACTATTCATCAACCAGTTTTTATTTTCCTGTGATGGTTGTCAGAGATCCTATAAAAAACCTCCATGGTTTATATGGATAATGCTTGAGTTATTTTGCAACTAAAAATTTATAGAGGATTAGATTTAGGTAATTTAGATTAAAATACATAAATTAATCATTTATTTTAATTTAAACACACTGAACAGTAGCTGCGTCATAAAAAATTTCAGTGTTGACCAAATTTTGATCATGCTTAGGGTAAATCCTATGGTAAGGATCCAATCATTCTATCAGATTTCTAATATGAGACACTTCTTATGATTTATTTTATTATTTTTGAAAAGAATCATGCACATGAAATAAAATATATTTATTGTTTCTGTAAAATTAATTCCACTGATCAACGAGGCATGTAATCGTGAACTGTCTCAGTTCCTAGATCCAAAAACATTCCTTAATATTTTAAAGTATGATTTGAAAACAAAACTTTTCTCTACATTATTCCATCCTTAAAAGATTTTCATCCCCAACAAATAATAAAAAATGTTGGGATACTAATCATGTATCATGCACTATATCTCCCTAGAGCTCTCATATATGCCCCCATATTACCACAACATACGGCCTAGATGAATTCTCCATGCACATAGGACCCTATCATTTTAATACTCTGTTTCCACTAGTACTCCATGAAGGTGGTCTATCATAGATGTCTAGATATCCCCAATCAATAACCTACATAGGATCATGCATGTATCTCCACAACTATGACATATGGAAGACGTCATGTACTCACACAAAATGTGGGTGTACAATGAGGTAGTAAAAAACATCTCCAACCCTTTATAGGATCTTAAATGACCTAATGACCCATGGGAAAAACTTTACTCCCCAGATGAATATCTACCATCCTTATCATGTAAACACTCTTAGAAAAACGTGGTCTCCCAAATATCACTCTAAAGACCTAAAATGTCTATATACATAATATTTTTATCATCTCATTGATATTCTCAACCGCTCGCAGATCTCCTGGACCTTATCTATCATCACCTATACCATCTTTGGAGCAATAAGAGATGTTTCTCCGATCTCTGTCCAACATAAGGGTAACCTACATGGTCTCCCATGCAAGGCCTCGAATGGTTTCACACTGATAGTAGACAGATAGATAAAACAATAAGAGAACTCTACCAAAGGTATGTGATACTCCCATTTTGGATAATGTCTATCATGCATTCCCTCATCATATCATCCAACAACATGATAGTGTGGTAAGTCTGCATATCCATGTGGGTGTGAAAAGATTTACTAATCCTCAAATGGATCCCAAATTTCACTAAAAGACCTCTCCAAAACTGTGATGTGATCCACACATCACATTCATAAAAAATAATTGATGATACCCCCAGAAGGTGGATGATCTCTCATATAGACAACTTCCACAAACACTCCACCAAACAATACTCTTGAGATAAAGGTAGTGCGTAGAATTAGTAATTCAGTCAAATATCACTTCGATGGAATCATGGGATGTCACTATTTGGAGACATCATTACATACAATCCATGGTTATTCCATTCCATATCCACTCCAGGGTCTCCAGGGGATTCAAAAAACTATCTTGAAACTGGTGCTTCACCTTCACTTGTGGACATATGAGACACCAAGAGACGAACTTGGCCATGCTCCACCTCATTGAAGAGCACTAGAAATACCACAAAATTTTCGTTTACGTCTTCCATACATGGCTATGTACCACGAATGAAGAAGTTTTAAACTCCATCATCACCTCCTATTGCATTATTACCAGAACCACCAACCATCCCTACAAAATTTTGAGTTGATTACCACATTTAGATAATTTATTTAGTGAATATTCTAATCATATCTACTCATGTAAGACCCCATTGAGATCTACCAATTGAGCCTCATCCACATGATGGAGAATCAAAGGTGTAAACACCATCAACTTAATATAATATGTACCCTATCCTCTATAGGGGTCAGAATCTTGGAATCCATCTATTTAGAAACCTCCCCTACCAAACGAGAATGAGACATCTAGTTGATTCCATCTACCACCATGTTTCACTTCCTAAGATTTTAGAATATCCATAATTGATAGTCATATAGGAACTCCACATAGAACCTCTATCTCATGTTCATATATCTTTTGGTGAAGGCATACATGAGAGTATGATGGTATGAGTTAGCTTTAAAGTGCTCTCCTAGAAGATAGTCCCCTCAAATCCTAAGATAAAATACCACCACTGCCAAATCCAGGACATGATTCATATTGTTTTTCTCATGAAGCATAAACTGCCTCAACTAGTATGATATCACTAATTTTCTTTGTATCAAATCATATCCAATACCCACTCCAAATGTATAACAATACACTATGTACATCACTCCCTACTCCAGTAGTCTCAAAACAAGGGCACTCATCAGCCTCAACCTCAACTCTTCAAAGACTCCCTATCACTGATCAAAATAGGTAAGTGACTTCCCATTACACATAAAATAGGTCATACAGTGTATAATCATGGATAATTCTACCAAAATACTCTTATATAATACTAAAAAACCAAAAACATATGCACATATTACACTCTCTTTGGTGGATCCCAATAAATAACTATATTTATATTCATTAGGTCCATAAATAATCCATAATCAAAAATTACATGCCCTAAATAGTGAACCTCACAAATCAAAAAATGGAACTTTGAGAGCTTACTATAAATTCGGTTGTCCTGAAGCAAGACTAGGACTATCCACATGTTTTGTCATACTCCTCCAATATTTAGAGTAGATGAGTATAACATTAATAAATACAACAAAAAATAAGTCCATGAATTTCTAGTGGATATATTTCATCAAATACATAAACACAATGTAGAAATTCCTCACACCAAAATGGTTAATGAGGAACTCATTGTCTCTGTAGTGGCCTAAGAATTTCATATTTGTAATATTAGCATCGCAAACCCTAAACTAATGGTAGCCAAACCATATATCGGTCTTGGAGAATAATATTTTGTCCTACAACTGATCAATGTGATCATAAATCCTTAGAAGGGGTATTTTTTCTTTGTTGTGGCCCAATTCCTGTGTGGATTTTCTATATAGAGCCACATGATCCCATCCACATTTTTCCTTAACAAAACCATAGCTACATAGGGGGGCCCATTGGGTCTGATTAAAACCTTATATTGAAAGTCTTTCAATTGTACCCTTAGTACAAATGGGTTTGGTATGGGATATACAGTATGTTTTAGAAGATACTATAGTCATATTGAGGCAAAATTCGATGAAAAAATACATATCCTTCTTCAAAGGAAGTCCCCGAACATCGTCGACAAAGATGTAAATAAAGTACTCCATTACTGAAGTAACCTAGATGCATGAAGTTCCAAACACACCAAGGGATAAACTCTCTAAATTATGTCTTATGGAACGAAGCTTCTAGTTTGAAATACCCACTCTCTCCGCCATGAGATCTCTCTCTCTCCCAAAAAGGATAATCTTGTTCCATTCATCTGAAGGCATGTGAATCATCTTCCATGATAATTAATATGGGATCACATTTTTGAAACCATTCATTACTTAATATTACATCATATGGTTTTATTATGATTACCAAGAGGTCTCAGGAAAAGACAATAAATATATGACACTACCAAAAGATAGGTGATATTGAATAATCAATATATATAGAAACCGTAAACCAAAGCTTTTGGGATAAAGTCTCAATTGGGAGATCTATCTATCAAAGTAGTAGTAAAGATAAGAAATAATGGCTCATACCTATTTATAATAGTACTAAATAAAGTGTAAGATAAACAAAAATTATACATCTAGTAAACGTGTGAGATGCTGGGCTATAATCCTTCATATGTTGTAGCTGCCCACGGTCCGGACTGCCTACTCAATGAGCCTAGGATGGGCCTCATGGTGGTTGTGGTGGAAGGATCTCAAAAGATATTACACCACCAATATAACCTCTTATGGGGTCCCCAAATGATACCTTTATAGCTCTACCTTCCTGGTGGACAACCAAGCATCGCTTGGTAGAACAATAATCACAACACTACCACTACTGTGGGGGTCCATTCACTGCCCTCCTTCTGTCCTAAGCAATTCGGGTTGGGAAATCACATTATTTGTCACCTTTCCCATCACATTCATAACATAAACCCTATATGGTATTCTCTAGTCCTCCATGTTTGTCCTGATCCAAATAATGATGTTCCTGAGTCCAAGCATGGGTACACCTCTTGTTTCTCAACTCTTTTCATCTGCAATCTACTACAAAAAACTCATCTATAAGATTATAACTAAGGAAAAAAGAATGTAATTATTTTTTTGTTACATTTGGATGATATTTATCCATTGGGTGATTTACTTGTAGTGTGATGTGATGGTTTTATGATATTTTTATCATGTATATAATGGAATGGTATGTTCATCCATGAATCATTTGAGGTACCTAGGGGTATATGCTCCATGAATCATGATAGGAATGAATGGGACATGTGTGGGGGGCATAAAGAGGGATATTTCTTTCAATATCATGGAAATTATATGAAAATAGTGTTTAATAAAAGATGATTCAAGTGGTTAAATAAAGAGAAATTTAAATTACTGTTAAATATTCTTTAATGAATGGTGGAAAAAAGTTAAAAAGAGTGTGATGATAAGTTTTGAAATGGGAAATGTATCTAATATAAAATGGATTAAATAGGTATACGATGGAAGAATTGTGTCTACATGATATGGTTTACTTATGCTGACCATGCCTCGTAGTAGGGAGGGACTGGGGTAGTGGTTCATGTGTTATGGTATCTATTGGGATAGTTTATACAAGATGTGCTACATAAGACCATTGAAATGTCTTATTTTGTATAAATTGTTAAGACCTTGTGTTCTGTGTTATGAGATGCGTTCTTGGCATTGTAAGTGAAATTCCACACTGGTAATGATTTCCAATTTAGCCACAAGATGATGTCACCAATAATAATAATTTAGTAGATGAACAAGAAAATATGGGTATCTAGGGTAATAAGGAAGATAACTTCCATGATAATATTTCAATTTTAATGATGATCATAGAAAGGATCCCATGGCATGTTGTGCTGAGATTTTTTGAGCTGATAAAGAAGCTTTAGCTGCAACACCATCCAATTTTTTTAAGAGGGTGGACCTAATGATTCATAATTATGGATATAATATATCAAAGAGAATTATTGATCACTTTGAGACTCCTATATAATATAGATTCAAGATTAAAACATACATGTTCTGAGGTTAGAAAAAATACAGGTGGGATGTTCTAGTTCAGACCCAACAACCTGATAGTATGGTATAGAACGATTTCAAGGAAAATTTTAGGAACATTAATACTTTGAAACTTTTTTGAAGGAAAAAAACTATAGCGATTATAATGTTGATACCGAGGTGTATGATGGTAATGGAATATGATATCCATTTCACCAACTTAATGATTTTTGTTCTATCTTTGGTGGGGGATGAGGTGGCCACAAAAAGATGTTTCCAAGATGGAATTGGGTATGGAATCAAGTTGAAAGTGAGTATATTTCTCTTGAACATGGTCTCTATTGTGGTAGATCATGACCTGATATTAGAAGGAAACTCTAGGATATTTATGGAAGCAGACATGCGGTTCCAGTGGGATAGACTAGTGGTGAGACATATGATAGAATAAGTCACTACTTCAAGAGTTTTTAGTAGGGTGGTGGCATATTAGGTAGGGAGAAAAAGAAACCAGTCTCTCATGTTAGTTATGAAGTCTGCTGCTATTAGTGCGGCATGCCAAGACATGTGAATAGTTAGTGTACCCAACCACCAGTTGAGTGCCAAGTGTGTTTAAGATTGGGTCATGTTCATAGGTTCTACTGGAACATGTAGATATTATTTAATGATGTAGGGTTGAGGATAGTCTAAATTACAGTAAGAGGGTCGGTTATGCCATATCAGTAAGGTAGTTGGAGCTCGACCATCTGTAGAGGCAGAGCTGGGGTATGTGGTACTTCGAGGTGAGAGAACCAATATCAACAGGGTAGTGAAACACTGGAAACATATAATAAATCTCAGGGTATAGGGGTAGGTCAACTTCTTGTAGTTTAGTCTATACCAGTGGGTGGGTAATCTATTTCATCGACAATTCTAGGTACAGTCCTTATAGCTCCCATGCTTTATTATGTTTTATTTGATACATTTGCTTCACATCCATTTATATCTGCATATTTGGTCATTGCGTTGGGACTAGCGGTGGTAAAAATGGTTGGGATTATGTTAATTTATCTTCCATTTTGGGTGTTAGAATATAATATTATTCAATGTGAGTGTAGTTATCCTATTTTTTGGGCACCGTTTTCTATGGGATTTGTTTTTTCGGGAGATGTTAGTGTTTGATCTGATTTTGGGAATATACTAGTTTTTTTTACCAATCCCTTATAGACTATTACCATTATTAGGTAACAATAAAGTCACTTGAGTGAGACATTTACATACTTCGTGGAGAGTGGGATGTTTAATCTGGATGTGCAGATCTATTTTTCCTGCAATTGAGAGAACTTTCATGCCATGTGACTTTTCTTGTTCTTGATTATAGTGGAGTATACCAACATGCCTTTCCTCCTATGGTGGATCAGTTTCAGGATGTGTTTTCTTTGTACTTCTCAAGTTTTCCACCAAAGAGAGATATTGAGTTCTTGATAGTGTTTTTATTGTGACCAGAGCTAGTTTCCCATTACATCACAGAGAATGGAACGAAAAGCACTTCAAGAGCTTAAAAATTAGTTGGATAAGTTGGAGAATAAAATATTTATTCACCCTATTTAATCTTCATGGGGATCTACAATGTAGTCATGAAGGTCTATTGGTCGTTGAGTCTTTGTGTAGATTGTAGGAAATTGATTCAGATTACAGTTATGAAATGATACCTTCTTCTGCGAATTGATGATCTCTTGGAAAAGCAGAGAGGTGCTTCAGTGTTTTAAAAAATTGATCTGTGATCAGGGTATCACTATTTTAGGGTGAGAACTTCTAAAGTTATTTGGACTGCCTTTATTAGTAGTTATGAGTTGTTAGATTTTGGGGTGATTTTGTTCGGGTCGACCAATGCACCAGAAATGTTTATGGACCTAATGAATCAAATATTTACTCTTTATTGGGACCAGATCACAGTTTTATTTGTCGATGAAATCTTAGGGGTAGTCCAAGACTCACAATGATCATCACAAACATTTTTTGCATCATATTGGGCACACTAAAAGGGAAAACACAATACACGATGCTCTCCAAATAACATTTCTAGATTGATAGGGTGTATTTCTTTAGACTCTTCATTTCTAAGGAAGGAGTTTCAATGGAACTAGAAAAAGTGAAAGTGGTTGTGTTTTGTGAGCAACCCAAGAATATTTTTGATGTTTGATGTTTTATGGGTTTAGAAGACTACTACCAAAGTTTTATTAACGAATTTTCACATATGAAAGCACCAATTTTAGGATTTAACATGAAAGGAATCATGTTTTAATTTTCATAATCATGTGGGAATTAATTCCAAGAGTTAAAGAAGTAGTTTATGACTACACTAATCCTGATCCTACTTGAGATGAGTAAGAAGTTTACGTTGTTTCATGATTCTTCTGGTGTTATAATTGGAGCAGTGTTGATACATGATGATCATATTTTTTCATATGGTTCACAGAAGTTGATCCCTCATGAAAGAAATTATCTGACATGTGATATTGAATTGGATGTAGTGGCTCGTGACTTAAAGTTTTGGTGGAATTACTTTTTAAGAGGATGTTTTATATTTTATATTGACTATAAAGGTATTAATTAAATTTTCTCACAATGTGACATGAATATTCAGTAGAGAGGATGGTTTAAGTACATGGAACCCTTTGATTTGGAGATTGTTTATACATTGATAATGGGAAATAGAGTTGTGTATTCCTAGAGTTAGAAGACTCATAATTAGGTAATTCATGAATGGAACTTCGAGCGAAGAATAATGGACTTGTTTTATAAGATGCACCTAAAGGTGAATGATGGGAACATATAGATGACCCTTATGTTCATATCTGTTCTGTCTGTAATTTTGATAAAGTTAATGGGGATTCATATTGATGATCCAGATTTTTTTTCTATGATGGAATGTCTTAAAGGTGGGTATTCACCTTCTAGTTTGGTTGTTGGAGATGATGGGATAGTTTTTGTTTGTGGGTATGTTGTTGTGTTGATGTGTAAGTGATAATATTTTATTTTTGAGTTTCATATATCAATGTGGAAGTGTTTCATGGTCTTACTATGATGTATCATGATCTATGTTGGCAATAATGGGGGATTTTATGGAATAAAAAGGATTCAGGTTTTTTGGGCGATTCCATAACTTTCATCAGGTGAAGGATAAACCTCACCAACAAGGTGGTTTTTCTTCCATTTACCATTAAGAAATGAAAATGTGATGATGTTACAATATATTTTAGGGTAGTTATTTCTAGGACACCTTATAAGAATGATGAAATATCGGATTTTTTTGAATGGTTGGCTAAGGTGGTCATTTATATCTGATTTTATAGACCTTCACTGTGGATCATTTTGCTAAGTTGTATGTTCCAGAAATCATGTTGTTTCATGGAGTACCATAGACTGTAGTTTTGGATCCTGATACATGTTTCACATATCAATTTTGGTAGGTATTTCAGAAATCCATTTCTATAAAGGTGTTCTTTATTTTGGATTTCCACCCACAAATGGATAGTTAGTTAGAGCATACTATTCATGTACTAGAAGATATGTTGCAGGATTATGTCCTGGACATTGGTGGATCATGGGGAATATGTTTAGAACATATTGAATTTGAATATAGTAATATTTTACATGATATAATTCAAATGGAAATGTTTGAAGAAAATTATGGATGACCATGGAGATATCCACTATGTTGGTTAGAAGATGGAGAGTCAAAGTTACTGGGATCAAGTATCATGTTAGAGACATCGAAAAATGTTTCTTTCATTCAGAAAAACATAGAAATGGATTAGAGTATGCGTAATTCATATTTATATAATATTCTCATTCCTATCCAATTTATGGTGGGTGTTATTCTATTTCTTAAAGTTTCACCAAGGTTGGGTCACCATTGGAATAAAAAATATGGTAAGTAGCAATCATGTACGTGGGGTAATCTGAGATTATGGAGAGGTTGGGATCAGTGGCATGCAGATTGGATATTCCATTATGGTATTGTTGTATTCCTGACTTTTTTCATGTGTCATAGATTGAGATGTATCACCCTATGCAAACCTAGGTGATTGATGTTGAGGATTTAGAGATTGAGGCAGATGCATCACTTGAGGTGCATCAAGATCAGAATGTGTATCATAGCGGGGAAATCTTATGAGGAAAGACCATTACTTTGGTTCGAGTACTTTGGAAGCACGTAAATCTATAGGAAGAAACATAGTAGAGAGTGTTATATGTTTAGTCTTAGTGGACCAATTTTTTTAACTTGAATGATTAGTGATTCTCGGGAAGACCAGCTTGAGGATGATCCATTCTTTGGTTGGAAGGTTATAAGACCCCAGCTCTATGGAGGTATGTTTTTGTTAATTTTTTTAATCACATAGTTATTGTTAATTAAATGTTCACTGGGTGTATGCGGGGTCTCATGGTTGTTCAGGTGGTTCAGGACATGGAAAAAAGGAAAACCATATCAACCGGTGCACAACACATGGTTTTCACATGGTGAAGTAAACTGTGAAACATTCAAAGGGAAGTATTGAATCCTTGGATAATGTCATTAAAAATGGTTGTCACATGGTTTTTAAAACTATACAGAACTTCCCCAATAATATTTTTACATAAATTCCCTTACACAGTGTCTTGCACGTGGTTGGGGAAACCATGCGGGTAAACCATGCACCCCATTAAAGTTGGAAAATTTTCAAAGTTTCCAATTCAGGATTATTATGTTCCTACTTGTTTTTATTTTCCATTTCATCCCTTAAAACACAAATGAAAACCATTGTGACAAAGACATCCCATGGATGATTCTTCTTCATTTATAGGCTGTTCGGATCACCGTTGGTTGCATATCGAATCTCCGGGTAAGTCTAATAATATTCATTATTCTCTTTTATGCATTAGGGTTTTTATCTTTGGTGGTATTCTTATGAAGACCTATATCCCTATTTTTTCTAGTGAAATATAGGTTCATTCTTTAAAGGGGGTTTTTATTTAGATCTAAGGTGACTATTAGAAGTGCATTCATCTATGGATTCGAGGTAGGTGGTCTATAAATTATATCCCATAGTCTTGATGTTGATTTGTGGTTCCATGTTGGTGTGTTTTCCATATGATTTTTTTTATTTTGATTCCTTTAGTAAGACCAGGTAAAATACTTGTTTAAATGATTATTTTAACCCCTAATGATTTTTATAGGATGTTTTGATTATATTGTGAAAGATTTGAGGCCATCAATGGGGTGTACTAACATTCCCAAGCATGGAACTTGTAATGCTAAGCATAGTTTTGACTTGAAATTAAGTATATCCCATGATGAACATGTTGATTTGATTTATTAATAGAAAAGGGGGTTTTGGTATAATATATAGAATTTGATAATGGTATGAAAGATTGTTTGGAATAATGTGAAATTTATTAAATGGATTATCTTGATTTTGGAAAGTGGCCTAAAAACTAGTAATGGAAATGTGTTAAAGGAATAAGGCATATGAATTATTAAATATGATTAGTGGGATAATTTATACAAAATGTAGATTATTCTTAATGGGATAATGCGTGGTAAAGTATAATGGGTAAAAACGGGTATGATAAGTGAACTATATTGTGTAAATGGGTTAAGGAATATGGATGATTTATGTGTGGAAGTGAAATGTGAAATGTGAATTATATGATTATTGATTGTGCTTGGATTATTATAGGGAATATGTGTTAAATTAATGAATAATCATGTGCACAAGGCTTGGTCCGGGGATAATGGACGGATCCTCCTCCCGTAGGTCAGGTTAGACATATGCTCTATCCCCACCCTGGAATTAATGAGTTTGGGAGTCTGACAGATGCTCTATTCCCATAATAGTTTCATTTGACCAGAATACCTGGAATGAGGCACCATGGTGAGCATGATTCATGGTTATGAAATGTATATCCCTATTGATGTAGGTAACATGACATATACTCTTATTCATGATGGTTTCCCACTCTGGATATTTTTTAAATGATGTAAATTCCTAAAACATGAAACATGTAATGCAATGAGTTTTGTGATAATGATGAGGAATGTTAGGAGAACAGTAAAAATTATATAAATGATTAAATTGAACTTTTTTAGCTAGTGTTATCTATGTTGTTATTTTTCCATGTCTTTTAGTTGATTCTTGCATGAACTATCTATTTAAATTGAATATTTGGTAGACACTATTGGTTGTGGCCAACTGTGTTGTACTCACACCCCACTAGAGTCTCTGTAGGGTACCATAATAGACTTCATTGTTTCTGGTTTAGATAAGGTAAAAATCCATTCTAGGGAGTTTGGACAGGCTTGGGAAATGCATTGATTAGGATCCAGACATGGGGTTAGTAAATATTGTGGTTTGATATATTTTTCTTTATTTTGGGCTTTATCTATTTGGTACTATTTTCAAGACATGATGTGGTTATTGTTGGTCTGTCATTTATACCCTATTTCAGGAGATGCTTGGTTATGTATGTTTATTTGATAATATAACTTTTCTTCTATATTTAAATTGGTTTTTACTATGGCCTAATCTGCTAAAAAGGGGGTATATTCTCCCTACATTACTTATGAGACCCTCACCAACATTCGACAACCTCTGCAATATGGGGAGGCAGTCTTTAGGACATGTGATGACCCAACATAGAGGACCGGTTTAGTGCCTTTCACATCGAGGATTTTATAATTACACAATGAATTGGAGTGATATAATTGACCCACCTGTAATATATTTTAAAAATTCATGTAAGGATTTGGATTCACTCCCCAATACTTCTTTAATCATTAATTCCGATGTACCATATCATTAGAAAAACTATTAAAATATTTCACTTTTCAACATAATAATGACCATTGTTCTTTTATAGTTTGATATACCCATGGAAAAGAAACTGGTTCAATGATAATCACTTGGAAACCATTATAATCCATCTAGATGAAGAATAAGGATGCTATAATTGAAACATATCCCTAGTTGATAATATGAAAAATAAATGTTTGTTTTCATTCATGAGTACCAAAACTATAAAAATAAAATAAAAAAGATCATTGAAAAAAACCTATTTTCATTTGGAAAATAACCTTTAAAATGTAAAAATTAGAAAAATATTTTGCAGATAATTCTCTTGGAAAATAACCTTGGAAACATAATAATGAATATTTGTACCAAATAATTATCATGAAAGTGGTAACATATATTAATATAATAAAATTATTAAAATATTCTTTTGGATATTTTATAAAGAGAGTCAAAAGTGACCAATGTAGAAAAAATTAGGCAATTATAATTAAAAGATTTTTAAATAAGGAAAAAGATCATAAAAATTAAATTTAAGAAATCAGTTATGTTTAGATAATAACTTTATTGCAAATATTTTAGAAAACATGAATATGGAAGAGAATAAATCCCAATCAAAAATATTATACAAGATTAATATCCCGTACAATCAACCTTTTTTATGTTTCTTTAATCATTAAGGGACGAAATGGAAAACAATTGAAAACAAATTCATAAGCAGAGTGCAATAATATATTTTTTAACTAAATAAATAGTATATTATTTTCCCAAGTAAACCTTTAAAATACAATATCTCAAAAGGAAATGATATTTTAATATAAATCCATTACCACATTTGTAAGTTTCATAATAGATTATTTAATGTAAGTCTATGATATTGATCTATAAATAACCTTAATTTCATGAAATAATATGTCAAATTTTTTTCATTATGTATTAATTAAAATGTGCATGGAAATCATTGTGCATTACTTGAAACATGTCTCAATAAAAGGTGATTGAGATAATGAAAATCATTTTAATGATCGTAACATTTTGAAGTGAAAATTAATCCATGAAGTGATTATATAAGCATATATAAATCCATATAAATAAAGTGTAAATATATAATATAAAAATTTGGATATCAATTTACACCCAATCATTTCATAAATAATTTAATTAAGTATTTTTATAACCCAATGAACATAAATTGTGTTAAGAAAAACCTTACCTATTTATAACATTCAAGTTAAATCCCATTGAATGAAATAATTTGAATGTAAACATAAAATACAATTAAGTATGAATTATTTATAATAAAACTTGTATTTTTTTATATAAACCATTTAAAATAAATTAGGTGTATAACATTAAAATATGCCTCAATGAAGGGAAATTGAGACAAAATCTCTTACCTCGAATCTAGACAATCCATGAATATCCTTTAACTACTATATAATAAAATATTATCAATTATTTAATTATTTAAGATCATATTATGGTTTTATTACTTTATCATAAAATTATTTATTTCTTTTACTTCAATGAAATATTTAATTACATGATCAATTAAGTCAATATCGTGTGTTCTGAGGATATTCAGTTGATAACATCAAACTAAATTCTGTATGTTGACAATGGAAGAAGGAAGATTTGTTTCATAATCTCCATAATAATAATAATGAACTAATTATAAATTTATTACATTATTTTTACTTTTTTAAACCAAAAAATAAATATGGTTATGAAAAATGAATTCCATTAACATTATGGAGATGGTAGGTCGTACGTGCAAATAAGTAATATTTATATTTTTTCAAAGAAAAATAAGGAATGTAATTAAGAGTTATTTTAACTTTATTTAATGTTTATTATATCATAAATATCAATTTTTTTCTTATAATACACTTATATATACCATAATGTTTTTTAGTGATGAAAAAATGGTCACATTACTTCGTGGAGGTGAAAATCCACATGTACACATGAATATTGTTACCATTTTTAATGGATATAACGGTAAGAAAATATGTTATATTAAAATTATATAATTTATGTCATATATATACATTAAATCCATCATTATATCCATCCATCAGAGGTGTTTATTGATAATGAATTACATTGTTTCGCAAGGTGTTATTCCTTCGTACACAGGGATGACATATTCATCTCCCATTTTATGGAAGATGATTTGGAATTAAATTTATTAAATTAACATAATATCATCTTATTATCTGGTATATACTAATGATATTATATCATAAAATCTTGAAGAGGTTTTAAGGAGAAATAACACTAAAACATTTTGTTATAGTCTATGTCTCTTCTTCATAAAACATCCTTTTATTTACACCTTATGTCATATAAGGTTATCATTAGGAATAAAATAATACCTATATGAAAAATAAAGGGATTTTAAGAATGATTTGGATAAGGATTTTCTGAAATAAGTGATCAAAATCTGTGAGTAAGAGAGAAGAGGACATGCACTTTTACATGTGAGGGGAGGGGCATGCTAGGAATTACATAAAGTATAAAATTAAAATAAATTAATTTTCAATAAATGGTCACAAAAATTGTATACGTTTAAAATATATGGTGAGTATTAGATAAAATATTCTCATCTAATATAATTAAAACAGTTATAGGTGATTTTTCTCTCTATTCTCTTTTTTTTAACGCTTTATTAACCCTTCTTATGATTACCATGATATCTACATTTTTTAATAGTTAGGGGTAAATACATTTACCATAAAACAAATATTGTTAAATAAATGAAACATTTTTGATATTTTAAACAATATTCCATTAAATTGTATAATATATGATTTTTATGTATTTTAAGTCATTTAATAATTAGTTTTTATTATAAAATATCATTAATGTCATGTTTGGGACTACTCATTTACATTGAATTTGAATAATCTAGATAACAATGGAATAAAAATATAAAATTTTAAAACATAACTCATATTATATATATACATAATTATTATAACAGTATAACTCACCAAAAAAAATTACTTTTAGAGGTTTTAAAATATTTTGTTTTGATTATTCCACTAATTTCGCATGCACTATATCAGCATTGCTTATGAATTTAGGTAATTACATCATCACTAAAAATTAAAAATAAATTATCATAACAAATATAATTTTAAAATACTAAAATTAATCATTAAAATTTTTTCTGAACATATTTTTCCCCATGTGAATATAAATGAGAAATTTAAAAGTTAGAGAGTGACTTTTTTTATTTTTGTCTACATAAATTAATATATAAGTAATTTCAAAGACAAATGGCACAAAATTTCCTTAATATAGAATATTAGAGGCTTATGATCATACTACACTAATATAATAGATAAAATTAATCTGTTAGGGTAATGTTTAGTCCTTATTATATTATTTTTAACCATAATTACCGGATTTACCTCCATCAAGGTGAGAAATATTTACGACTGTTACAATTTATAATAACCAAAAATAAAATGAAATTATATAAAAAGTATGAACCTATTTATTCTAAATATTGGATCCATTTTTCAAAATTAAATTCCTAAAATTACAAAAATCTATTTTACTTTAAATGCAGAAAACAAAGAAAAAAATAGAATTTTTGAAAAATGTGTTATATGCCCCAAAAACCATATACCAAAATTAAGTAAAATATATATTCACATGAAATTAATAATATTATATCTTATAAAATAATTTGTATTTTAATTTTTTATTAAATTCAAATAATAATGTGAAATTAAAATTTGATGAAATTACAGAAATATAAAAATTGACGTTTTTCACAATTCACTAAAAGAAAATTCTTTTCAGAAAAATATCAAAATTTAAACCAAAGATGATTTTGATATTATAATTTAAAAAATTATATTAATTTTATCATATATAAATTATAAATTTTTTGAACACTAATTATAAAATTTTCTCAAAAAAAGAAATAACTGTTTTTAAGAAAACATATTTTTTAAAGCATAAAAAGACATTAATTAAAATTGACTGCTTATTTTGAAAGAAATAATCATGAAATTTCAATTCAGTATGAAATAAATATTTGGTTCATAACATGATCAATAATATTCATACTAAAAAACTTTACTTCTTGGTTATAACAATTATATTTAAAAAATAATATTATATTGTTCTTTTAATCTTTGTGTTTCATGTCTTGTATGCTATCGAAAAATGTAATATTTTAAATTATATATATTATTATAGTTTAAAAAATTATGTTATTTTTTTATTTCTCATGTTCTCAAATTATCCATGTCATCATGCTTCTAAGGCTCTAGGTATAAGGCCCTGACCTTAATGTTTACATAATCTTGACATTTAGGTAGGAATTTAATTTATTCCACATTGAGTATTTTATATATTTTAGTGTTTTAGAGAATTAGGCCATATATATTACATATAAAAACCATAAGAAGGTAATGTGGTCAATTCCATGAAGTATCAATTTTTTTCACCAAAGGAATCCCTTTTAAAATAAAACATGATTTCTTTTCTAGACACATCATTAATTGTTTCATCACAACATCTTATGCGCCCTTTCCTATTATAAGAACAATGAAATACAATTTAAAAATTGGGATGAGAATAAATAGTTTTTTCATTAACATAAAAATAAATAAGACCATTAGCCTAGTTAAATCATGGAAACTCATTTAATGTTATTTGAGTGAATGAAAAAAAACTTTTTCATATGAATAACACTCATATTTTTTTCTTCAAGAAAAATATTATGACCATTAAAAGTTAAATTAAAACTCATTTAGGTTTCTTAGAGAATGATATAAATAAAACACTTTCAAACCCCTTTTAATTGTAATAACTATGTGTTTGACTTTCAAATTTATGACATGTTTTTTATTCATTTAATCCTTTTCATTTTAACCTTTTATTATTATCACCATGATATAATGTAAATTAAACTTTGATGGTTTATATAATAAATATAAAATTAAAAACTAAAAAAATAATAAGTCATTGATTAGATTTTATGAATTATAATATTATTTGGATATAATTGAGTTTTTTTGAAAAATTTATATAATTTAGAAAATATTCTTTATTTTAAAATATATATAATGTCAATTTTGACACTATACATTACTTGAATTTTTTAAAATATGATAACATGAAGATAAATTAAAAAAAACTTTTCAAACATAAATAATATGTAATATTCATCTAAAAAATTTGTGGATGACATTAAATATCAAAATTTATATTTATTTCTATATTTTTAATATCATATATTTGATATTTATTTTATTTAAATAATAATCTCACTATCATTGATTAAGCCTTTAAATTATTTATTTATTTAATAAAATTTAAAAATAAATTATCCTTTTAAGTATAAAACTTTCATATTTTAAAATAATTTTTATTGTTAAATTTATCCCAGTATAAACCCATTTTAATAATATTTTACTGGTTAGAAACAAAATTTTGGAAAATGACTTTTCATTAAATAAAATACTATGAAGGAGTTTATTTCCTCCGAGCATCTACAAGTGGAAATAAAATCATCACAAGTATTTTTTGGTCCAAAAAACTCATCCAATGAAATTAGGATATGTTTTAAGGTAATTTTATAATATATATAATTTTATTTTTATACTTAATTTTCTTATTTACCAATTACTGTATTAAAAAAGTTACTATTCTTAATGTTAAAAAAATAAAAGGAACCTATTTAAAAAACTTATAACATTTGATTAAAAATATTGAACCATTTAAAAATATTGAAATTTCACAAATTAATTAAAAACTAAGCTCGTTGATGAATTAAGAAAAAATGTTTTATATGTAAAAACGTTTAGATTATGACAATGTTTTTATATCAAATTTCAATGTCAACTTTTTCCTATAATTTTAATTGTATTAAATGATAAAAAATCTTCTAATTGTAATTTTAAACCAATAAAATATATAATTTAACAATATTAATTATTTTGGATAAAAAATCTATTTTCAATTAGAGATGCTATATTAACTCACTATTCATCATAAATGGAATCTTGTTAAAAAAATACCTAAAACTAAATCAAAGTAAATTTTATACTCATTTTCCAAATAAAAAGTTTATTTTTTCAAATATAATTTATAAAAGTTAGAAAAATTATATTTAAAACAGGTGCGCCAATAAAATGCGGTAGATCTGTTCTTAAAAAAAACAAAATTCTTTTATATTTAAAATTTGATTTGATCTGATATAATTTCATTAAAACACATAAAATTAATGTAATATATTAACTTAAATATATTATAAATATATTTAATTTATATAATCTAATAATATTGACTTTATAATTTATTTGGGAAAAAACACACTTGAGCACATTTAAATAGTTTTTATGAATAATTTTTTTTTATTTTTACAAGGGTTTTACATTTATTTAAAAATAAATGTTCAAAAAAATTATATATAAATTTATAACCCATATTTTTATAATTTAGTTAATAATGTTCATACCCTTAATTTTAATTGATAAGTTATAATGGTAACATTTAAATAATAATTTTTAGTTGTTAGTTTATGCTCGATCTGGGGAACCATGTATTCTATCAAACATCATATTTCTTTTTTTAAATCAGGATGTTATATTCTCACCCCATTTCAAAATTGTGTCCTTGAAATTTTTAATTATAGATTGTTAACTAAGGTTTTTATTTTCCAAATACCTTCTTCGAAATCCTACATCAGACAACAAGAATAATAAGACTTCCACTTTAAAATAAAAAAGGGAAGTGTGAAGGTGACCTGAGATAACAAATATTATGGTCCAATATAATAAAACATAGACATGAAAGAGAAAAAAACTGTCATGTTCTAATGGAGAGGGATAAATAATATGTTAATGAGAAATTTAAAAATATCAAAACCATAAATATGTGATGGTAAATAAGGTAATTGATTTCTTTATAGGAAAATTAAATGAAAAACATTTTTGTTTAAAGATTATTTTCATTGAGTTGATGTATTACTTTACAATCAACGAACATAAATAAATATACATGACATATTTTAATTTTGAAGCATAATTTTATCCCCATATCATTACCAGAATTATGATGTACGTCCCTTAAAGTAAGGACAAAAATCAAAGATCATATAAAACCTAATGGTAATCAAAACCCTAAATTTCATTTCCAAAAGTAAAGGAATACTTATTATTAAAAAATCCCTACTTAAACATAAAACCCAAAAAATATCTCAAAAATTCCTTAATCACATATTATAAAATAAAATAATTCCTCATAAAGATTGTCCTAAACCATGATCATATGGTTAAAACTTCAATAATATTGGGCTCTTTTGAGATTACATAACTTCACCAGATGCCTCAACATCAATTGAAATAGTAGTAAATGATTTTCCCACAATTTTTTTATCATGATGATTTCCTCTTTGAGTATCTTTATTCAAACACATATTTCCATAGTGTCCAAAGTCATTGCATCTAAAGAATATTTCTATAGACTGGGTATCTATTATCTCATTGTTGGACTATTCATGTCTCTTTTCCTTAAAGTCACAAACCATGTGGCCCAATATACCACACTGGTAACACATTGTAGATCCTAACATACATTCCACAAAATGTATTTTACCATAGTTGAGACATGTTTTAGTCTTACCTCCATAATTTTTAGTTGGTTTTACCCCATTTCTAGCCACCTTAAATGTTTCATAATATTATCATGTTATGGAATTTAATTGATGAAAAAATCCATTTCTATTTTCTCGTCATGATGATCCACTTTTTTAAATTTTCTTAAAATTTAAATAGTCCAAATCTCTTTGTAGACATGGTTTCAATCCTGACTAATGCATATTAATTTTATTTTAAATTTCTTGAAGAAAATATGGAACATACCTGGACAATCTTGTGATTTTTTCTTTATATGTAACAACTAAACTTTTATCCTTTTTCTTTAATTCCAAGAAGTGTTTTTCCATACCAAGATGAAAAGTCTTAGGTAAATATTTATTTCTGAAAAATATACTTAAATGTTTCCATTCCATGTACCCAAGATTATTTTTACCTCGAGTATTCTCAACCAATAGACACCATGAATCTACTTCACCTTGAAAATGATAAATGTAAAGAGTTACCGTTTGATGTTCCGAAACAACTCATGATATCAAATATCTTCTCTAGGGAATTAATCCATCCTTTGGCTGTCAATGGGTCATCTTATCTATTGAATGATGGTGGATGTTGCCTCATAAAATGTCCAAATGTTAACAAATTTCCCACTGGTAGATCTGGAGGATCTCATAAATGGATTCCCCTACCATTTATATCTTGTTCCATCAAAGACATCATAGAAAAATTTGTTCAGTTTCGATTATAACATTCTCATGATGTTTATTTGGAAGGTTGTTTTCCACTCAATGCATTCACATTAATTTTTTTCCAATTTCCACTAAAGAAAAACATTCTAAAAATAAATAGTTTTTATGAAGAAACAATGTTAAATTAAAATACTAAAACTTTTCATATTAACCATAAAGTAAAATTTTCTGATGGAATTATATTAAAACTATCATAAATTATAATGTTTTCTAAACCATTATATGATACCATCTGTAGGCTCCGGACATAAAAATTTAAATATTATGTGTTATTTGAACTATAATAAACATTAAGGTATCTTTTCAGGTTACATTTTTTGAGAAATAAGACAAAATTATAGAACGTAAACCCATGATTACATGTTTACATTTATACTCAGTATCCATTTTCCACGAAATAAAACATTTTAATATAAAAAATGGATTTTATCTATAACATCACAATTCTTATCTTTTCCTCGTCATTTTCCCTATTCATCCTTTAACCTTGTGAAAAAACATTTTAAAACATGGTATGATCACAAAATGCAATATAAGGGGTGTTAAATGAAAGAAAACCATTAGTGTTGAAAAACAAATGAAAATCCATATAATATTCTTTGAGAAAATGAAATAAAAATTTTTCATATGAATAAATAAAATTAATTTTTCTCAAAGAAAATTATTAAAACCAATGTAATGAAATAAAAACTCATTTAGGTGAAATAGAGGAACATATACATAAAACCCCTTGAAATTTTTCTCAAATAAAAAAACCATATAACTGACATACAATATTATACTAACCCAATGAATTGGATATCTATGAAGGGATCATCCTTCTAATAAACTGTATCGATCTCAATCATGAGTTATAATGGGATCATCCCTTCATATAAGTTATTTTAGTCTCACCTGTGAGCTATAATGGGCCCCAACCATTTGTATAAGTTTTATTAGGCTCATGAATGAGCAATAATGGGGATAAACCTCTCATATAAGGTGAATCAGGATCACCCATTTCATTTATTTCTCAACTACCATTACATGAATAAAACACTTTCATCATATATACCTTTCAAAAAACTAATTTAATCCCACATGAAAAAACATCGTGTAAAAATACCATTTTATTTCAACAAACCATTTTCAATTAAAAAATAAAAAAAATGGAAAATAAGAATTTTAAATTAAGAAACAATTCATGCTTTCAATAGAATCTAGTAATGGTGGTAGAAAATTTACGGTCTATATATATATTATGAATAGAATATTTGTTTTTTTCCCGTTTGTCAAATTTTTTTATATAAAACAAGAAAAAATATTCCATTTTAAAACCTTTTATTGATATTATGAAATCAATAAAATATAATTTATAATACTTTTATCTTCATATAAATAAATATATAAAATATTATCAATAATATTTACATGGATAGAAATATGTGACAATTAAATATTTAAACATTCAAGCAGTCACATAACACATTTAACATTAAAATCTTAATCCCCATAAAACCAAAACATTTTCAAAACATTAAATAACATTAAAATAAATTAATTAATGAAATGATATGTAAAATGGGATGTATATTTACCTAATAAAAGAAAGTGGTTGTATAACGTCAAACTATGCCCCAATGAAAGAATATTGAGGTGATGTCCCTTACATTGAGTCTGAATCATTATGTACAATATTTATATTCCCATATATATAACATAGGATAATTATTTACTTTATTAATGACATTTTTCAAGTTTATTATTCCTTTTATATAGCATATAATAATTTTTAACAATTACTTAATTATTTATGTTCACATTTTACATTTTGATGATATTTTGTAATTATATCCAAATTGAATTTGGTATGATGTCTATAGTCAAAGTGGCCATTATTCTATCATATAAAGAGTAATATTAATGTCATAACAACAAATTTTATACATATATTAAAATTTTAAATCCATCCATTGTATATTTATATGAAAAATAAAATATGTTACAATCCTAGAGACAGTAAGTCATAAGTACGCATGAGTAAAGATCCCATTTTCCAATGTTCATTATAGAAAGAAGGTAAGTATGATTTTATCATTTAAAATGATCAATATATCAATAATATAATATTTTTCTATTAATATATTTATATATATGTATTCCAGGTGATGTATGTTGAGAAACTGTTGTTTTCAACCATACATAAAGTTTTTATTTAAAGGGGGAGTTTTTTGAGAACACTTCTCTATCTTTTTATGATAATTTTGATGCTCACAAATACCCTTAATTATTTTCTAATGATTTTATTTGTTAAGTATATTTAATAAATTTATTATTCATTATATTTTTATTTATGGAAAAAATATTTACGTTCTTGAACAATGAGGATTAATTACTAAATTATTCACATTAGTGTGTTCTAGAAACACTGTTCATGATCTACATATTTGGGATCTGCTTAAGCGTGTTCTGGAAATACTTTTCATACCCTACATGGAGAAATGTAACATAAGGATGAAATACCATGTATAATTTTGGAGTTATTGAAAAAGTGTGGAAGAAGAATCGTACGTAAGTTTAAAACGATATGTTTGTTTCTCGAAAGTATGGTTCATCAACCTTACTTTTGTAAACAACTATACATTCTTAGAAAAGTATGGATTACGTACCTTTAGTTTGAAATCTTAGAAAATTATGGATCTTTTATCATACATTTGAATGTTGAATAGAAAAAGTATGGATCACCAAACCTATATTTGTGAACAACCATACGTTTCCAACCCTATGATTGTGATAAACCATACTTTTACAACCTTACGTTTGAAGGTTACGTCATAAATCTTATGTTTATTATCTATGTTACATTCAGAGGATGCATACTGTATAACTCAACCTTACGTTTGGTGTCAAAGAGTTTAAAGTCAATATTATTATGTAACAGTCAGGAAGCTGTTTATTAGGCTAATTTCAAGACAGATTAAAAGCTGATTTTAAAATCTGTCTTTGCCAAGTTCAGATCCATTTAAGGATCTAATTAAAAGGAGATTTTCTTGGAAAATTTCAAGGGAAGTTACGACTACTCTGTAAATTCAAATATTTTAATATCACAAGTTAGAAAGAGACTTTTTTTGATCTAAATTTACAAGAGAATTGATCGACGTTATTATATAGATGTAATTTTTGTAAGGATATATTTTTATGTATTTTTCAAACTATATCAATCGATCATTCATAAAAAGTAAAAAAAAAAGAGACTATAAAAAAACACAGATCTACTTATTCAAAAGAATGAAAAATCTATGTTTATTGAAGAAAAAGATTCACGATAGAATATTCACTCATTATACATTAATGATCATTTGTGAATCTGCTACTGCTGAAGTTGTGAATTATATTTCTATATCTAAAACAACTCGATCGACTCAGAACAACTCTTATTTGAAGATCATTATTTCTGAAGGCGATGATCCATCTACTATAAATTGCATTCTGTTGCAATTTTAAAGAACAAATGGAAAGTATTTTCAAAAGTACAGATACCTTTCTTTTCTATTCTCGAGTGACTGGCTTCTCATACTAAGCTATGTAGGTTCTGTGAGTGAACTAGAAGGCTTTGTTTTGCCTTATATTGTAATGGTATCAACTGCCTGTACTCTGTTGTGAAACAGTCTGTGGAAACAAGGACCATATAGTGAAAATCACTAAGCACGTAAAGTAGAGCATTGTTGGAGTGGACTAGGGGCCTTCTGTTCCCTGAACAACTATATATCTTATGTCTCTGAAATTTAAATCTCAACTGCATTAATTAATCTTATTAAAGATAAAGGGAAGAACACGATCTCATGAAGATTTCTGAAAAGACACAATTCACACCCTCTTGTGTATATTTAGAATAATATGATCCAACAATTGGTATCAGAGGTTAAGCTTTCTGATAAATTCTTTACAAGATGAAAGTGATTATACACAGAGAAATATGATTAATACAAGAGAGGTAATGTCTATAGTCAGAGCACCATACATCAATGGATAAAACTATGGATGCTGGAAGTCTCGAATGATTATATATCTAAAAAACCTTGGATACAGAGTATATTTTAAGATTCTAACTCCATATGAAATACCAAAAAAACCTGAATCATGGAGTGCAGCTACCGAAGTAGAATATGATATGATCTCAAAGGGTATGAATACAATTATATGTGGTCTAGGACCTAATGAATTTAATAGAGTATCTCAATGCCCGACAACATATGAAAAGTGGAAACTATTACTGTTGCTTATGAAGGAACTAACAATATCAGGGAAATGAGATATTTTACTACTACACTTAAATTTGATACATTTAGAATGGTTGAAGGTGAAAGTATTACCCAAATGAATAGAATATTGACAATGATTTTAAATAACATAACCACCTTTGGAGATCCCATTAAACAATTTGATCAAGATTTAAAAGCACTAAGAGTGCTGCCTACAAGATGGAATGGAATCTTTACTGCAATCAGACAATCGACACCTGTCAAAGACATAACCATGAGAGAACTGATTAAATACTAATTATGTATGAAGTTGAGATGAAAGATGAATAAAATGATCATAAAGTGTTTATCAAGAGAGATGAAACTTCCTTGAAAGTGTCATCATAGAGAAAAAAAAGAAAGATAAAGAAAAGTGTAAAAGTGAAATAAGAAAGTTATGATTTATCATATTCTAATGTGGAACTGTCTTAGCTTGCCATAAAATTCACTAAATTCTATAGAAAGATTAAGGTATTTAGAAAATACTTCAAAAAATATGACAAGGAAGTCAGATGTTATGAGTGCAAGAAAATGGGTCACATGAGACCATACCTTCCTTGGCTAAAATAAGATAAGAAAAAGAAATTCTTCAAAAGAAATGATTATGAGCACAAGGTCAAGAAAGAAATGAAAGCTACGTGGAATGTATCTGAAGACTCTAGTAGAACTTCTGAATCATACTCAGAGATGGAAGAAGCAAATATGAAAGCTAACATTTGTTTTATGGGATAAACACACGAGGTACAATTTTACTACTCTTGTAACTCTAGTTCTAAATCTAGTTACTCTAATGAAAAACTTATAGCCTACTACAATATGCTTGATGAAAAATATGATTCTCTATTTAATAAGCATAAGTCATTAAAGAATAGTCATAAGTCTGTTTCTGATGAAGGAGATACAATGATGAAACAATATAAAGTGTTAAATAAAAAGTTTAACTCAATTAACACTATCAATACTGATTATGAATCAATGATAAAAAATCTAAAAAAATAACTGGAAATTTTTAAAAATGAATCCCTTGTTTTTACTAAAGGAGAAAATACTTTAAATTAAATTCTTAGGAAAAATGTCATTGAAAAAGAAATATTTTGGAGTTGGCAGTAAAGGTGAAAAACCTAAGCTGTACACGAATTATTTTATTCCATGTACAAAAAGATTAAATTGTAATTACTGTTGAACAAGGGGGCATATTTCTAAATTTTTTTCTTATATTAATAATAAATAACTGGTATTAAGAAATATTTTATAAAAAATAATTTCTTTTAATATTCTGTAATTAGAAAATCAAAGCAAGTATGGATTCCCAGATCTTTACTGGCTAACACCCCTGGACCCACCAAAATATGGGTACCAAAAAAATATTGTGTAAATGCCTTTGTAGGTAGAAAGTCACAAAAGAAAAAAGGACATATGGTATATGCACAACTTATGATCAAGGCCTATTAGTAGAAAATCATCGAATTTCGCTACACTAACTCAAAAGGATTGTGGACTTGTCACTTTCTGTGATATTGCCAAAGGGAAAATCATCGGTATTGGAACAGTTGGAAATCCAGAAGTTGTCTCAATCAAAAAAGTACTTTATGTACAAGGATTGAAACACAATCTGATAAGTATATTTCAACTATGTGATGATGGTTATGCTATTGATTTTTCTAACAATTGATGTTCTATTTTCAAAAATAAACTGCTTAAATTTAGAGCACCTAGAACTGAAAATGTGTATACCCTGGATTTAAATTCCTTGTTTAAATAACAAGTAAACTGCCTAACTTCTAAAATAAATGAATCCTACCTCTGGCATAGAAGACTTGGAAATTATAATGTATATGTTTTACATAAATTATCTAAGAAATAATTTGTTTCTAATTTTCCTAGTCTCAGATTTGAAAGTGACAGATTCTGTGATGCATGTCAACTTGGAAAGCAACACAAATAATCCTTCAAATCTATTAAAACAATAGCTACATCTAATCCTATAGAACTTATCCATATGGATTTTTTTGGATATTCAATAGTAACAAGCTTGGTTGGTAAAATATTTGTATATGTTTTAGTTGATGACTATTATAGATTTACATGGATTTTCTTTTTAAAATATAAAAATGATGATTTTACTTTATTTGAAAGTTTTTGTAAAGCTGTTCAAAATGAAAAAGGTTTTAAAATAAATTCATTAAGAAGTGATCATGGTGGAGAATTTTAGAATCTGTAATTTAATTCATTTTTCTCAAATATGGGTATTTAAGAAACCTTCTCTACACCAAGAACAACTCACCAAAATGGAATTGTTGAATGGTGAAATAAAACTATTCAGGAAATGACTTGGACTATGCTAATTAAATATAGTCTTCCTACCTATTTTTGGGAAGAAGCTGTAAGTATATCCTATTATATAATAAATAGAGTTTTAATTAGACTAATTCTGAAAAAGATACCTAATGAACACTGGAATAACATAAAACCTAAAGTAAATTAATTTATTGTTTTTGGATGCAAGGTTTACACCATAAACACCAAATAAAATCTTGGTACGTTTGATAAAAAATCTAATGAAGGAATTTTCATAGGATATTATTCTACTTCCAAAGCTTATAGTGTCTATAATAAGAAGTTAAGGATTGTTGAAGAATCAGTTCATGTGAAATTTGATGAATATAATCCCTTTGAGAAAAGGATAGAACAAATGGATGAATATGACTCTAATGATAACATGAGACTTGAGAACTTGAAAAATGATTTTGAAAGAGATATAAATGAAATTCAGTCCATTTTAGAAGAACATGATACTAAAGAACCTATAAGTGTACTTTCCAGATAGACTAGAACCCTAAATAATCACCCTTTAGAAACTATAATAGGTGACTTAGATACAGGAATAAAAACTATAAGAAATATAAGAAATCTTGAAAAATTATCTACATTCTATCCCAATTAGAAACCAAGTCTATAGAAGAATCTTTAAATGATGAAAGTTTGATCATAGAATTTCAAGAAGAATTAAACCAGTAAAAATGATATGAAGTCTGGGAATCAGTTCAAAGACCACAGAATTATACATTAATAGGATCCAAATGGGTCTTTAGAAATAAATAAGATGATAAAGGAATAATAAGTAAAAATAAAGAAAGACTTGTGGCTAAAGGATATAATCATGAGGAAAGTATATATTATGATGAGACCTTTTAACCTGTAGCTAGATTAGAATCCATTAGAATAATTTTAGCTTATTCATATCATATAAAATTTAAATTATTTCAGATGAATATGAAGTCTCCCTTTTTAAATGGTTATTTAGTGGAGGAAGTTTATGTTGAGCAACCTCCTAGTTTTGAAAATTCAAAAAAACCAGATTCTGTTTTTAAACTTACTAAAGCTATTTTTGGCCTTAAACAAGCACCTAGAGCATGGTATAAAAGATTAATCTCTTTTCTTTTGAAAAATTATTTTACTATTGTAATGAAAGATCCAACACGTTTTATGAAAACCTTAAATTCTAATATTTTTTTGGTTCAAATTTATGTTGATGATGTAATTTTTGGATCAAATAATAAATCTGTTTCTCATGAGTTTTCAAATCTAGTGAAAAAAAGAATTTGAAATGAGTATGATGGGAGAATTAAATTTCTTTTTTGGACTTCAAATTTATCAAAAATATTTTGGAAATGTTTTAAATAAAATAAAATACATTACTTATTTATTGATGAAATTTTGACTTGAAAACATAAAGACATATACAACTCCTATATGTACTAATATAAGACTTGATTTAGATGAAACTGGAAAATCAGTTGAAAACATGTTATATAGAGGTATGATTGGTATTTTATTATATCTTACTACTAGAAGGCCAGATATAATGTATTCAAGAATTTCTTTGTCCATGATTTCAATCAAAACCTAAAGAATCCCATTTAACTACTGTTAAAAGAATTTTTAGATATTTAAAAGGAGATATTTTCAATCACTTATTTATCCCAAAACTTATAATTTTAATTTAAATCCATATTTAGATGCTGACTCTGGAAGTTGTATATTAGATAAAAAACAATTCAGAAACTTGTCACTTTTTAGGGAAATCCTTAGTGTCATGGTCAAGTAAAAAAAATATTTAGTTAAGGAGGAGCTAGGTTAATTTAATTTCAAATAAGGTTTTATTTTATTATTCTATTTCATTATCTTAATACTATTTTAAAATAAATTAGTAATTTTTTTTTCACACAGAATAAGTTTTCATTTCCCACGCAATCAATTTTATTCGTTTTTAAATCTTGTGTAATAATTATTAATGACATGAGAATCAAGGTGGTCAGAATCCTTTCGAGTTCTGAATTGTTTCATTTGTACCAAAAACCCTTTCGAACATTTGGTGTTTTACCTCTATTTTTTCATTCGAACCTAAACCCCTTAGAAACCCTAATCCTCTTTCAAACCTTCAGATATTTCTCATAGAAATGGCCAAAAACAAGAGAACCGATGAGGCTGAGACCAACACCGTCAATAAAAAACGCTCCGAAGGAAGAAATTTTTTTCAAGGAAAGGTCATAGATATGAATGGATATATTAGATGAATCTTCTGTTGAAACAAGATATTTCTTTTCAAAATATAGAGGAGGCCTTCAATGGTCAGAAGTATGAGTTTTTTATGAATTAGAACTACAACATTTCTTTAAGTCTATACAATTTATTCTGGGAGACGATGAGGATACTATGGTAGCTAAGATATAAGATAGAGATGTCTTAATATCCTCTATGTAGATTGTTCATATTCTGAACTACCCTCATGAGGGAGTTTTTCATTTTTATTTGACAAATATAGGAGATTATATGCATAAGGATGAAGATATCATGTCTTTTCTTTTTGGTTCAACTCATATAAAGAAGATGTTCATAAAGGACCTGGATGTAGATCAGAAAATTCTAGTAAAATTTGTGCAAATAGGGATTGCACCAAGGATGTCTGAGTTGGAAAAAATATTTTATCCAGATATGTATATAAGGTTTCTGTTAATGAGTGATATAAGGATTCAATTTCCTTGGTACATGATAAGGTATCTTCATTACTGTTGTCAAAGTGAAGCTAGGATGAATTTTTATCCATTTGGTAGATTCATCTCAAAAATTATTGTTCAAAAATGATATGGTGAGGCTAGTGGAAGCCAAAGATAGATGCCATCACAGTAACACCTTTGGTGCTAGGACTTTGAGAAAAAAATGGATATTTCTAGAGCACATTTAAAGGGAATATTTTTCCATTAGCAGCTGAGGAAGAAGTAGAGAGTGCTCAAGCTCAGTCTGCTAAGTCCAAAGAGGTAGAGGCTGAATCGAGAGTAAGAACTCCTGCACGAAGAATAATATTTGAAACTGAAGTCACTCAAGAAGAAATATGTCAGGAGGGAATTTAGACTCAAAAAAAAAAGAACTGTTAATGAGGAACTTGTTTCCCCTGTGATGACAACAAGTTATTTACTCTGTTATAGTTTTTTTCAGAGAAAAATCTTTGGAGAAGCCACAAGAAAAGGATACTTCTAAAATTACAGTGAATCTAAAAGTCCAAACTGGAATTGAAACTCAAGTTGTAGCTAACGCTGAAGTTACACTTCAACAAGTAAAAGAGACAAAGCCTGGTGAGGAAGTGGCCAGTCCTCAAAAAAACCCAGAATATATTAATTTTGAAAATCCAATGGAAGAACATATTGCTGATGTTCATGATGAGAATGTTTTTGAAGTCCAAAATAATGTAATACAGGATATTTCTGTGGAAGAGTCCGAAAAAGACTCTGAGGGGAAATATGTGGACCAACCAGCTCAAAAGAAGGAAAGAGAAAAATATGATGCTGATTTTCTACCTTTAGTACTGCTGCATCACATTGAAACTGATAATGAGAATAAAGCATAGGGTGCCTATGAATTATTGAATAAAAAAGTAGAATAGTTGTACAAAAAGTTGACTAATTTGGAATATAAAAATGTTACTATGAGGAGAGCGTTAGAAACAGAACAGTTGAAATTTTAGATAATTAAGTGAAGTACAGTTTCATGAAAATAAGTTGAAAATTTTAAGAAAGAGATGTTGAGATAGGTATACAAGTTGATATTAGAAATGGTAATGAAGTCAGATTTATTAGTGGTTAAGGAATTTCTACAGACACAATTTGCATCTCTCAGGACTAGTACTGCTATTGGATCATGTACTTCACTAGACTTAATCAGAATGTTTCAAGCTATCATAGCTGCCATGAGAAATATGAATGATAGATTGCAAGATCTTAAATGTAACAGTTATCCTTTATCTTTATTATTAGATAATCAAAAATTTTTGGTTGATCAGTTGAACTCAAGTGAACCAAATATTAGAAATGTGTAGACTCAGTTAATAGAAAATCTATCCTTGTTTATGGAAAAGAATAAAAACTTCATGAGTTTATCAGAGTAAACCTCATAGAATACATTCATATGACTCAATAAAATAAGGATATTATTGTTAGGCTTGGTGATGGAATGATGAAAAGGCGGAGGGATCAGTTGATAGAAATCAAGTCGTTAGTTCAGATGATATAGAATCTATCTCATACCCTTACAAAACCTTGATTCATTTGTTCATCATGATTGTACCTATTGCATGTTCTCATTTAAAATTTAGATTTATTATTTATTATTATTATTTTTACTTTCCTTGTTTCGATATGCCAGTAATCTAGATTTAATTATTAATAAATGGTCAATAATATAAAATTTACTTAATTTTAGTGCTACCTTAAATTTTGTTCTATTCCATATTCAATGATTCTTTTTGATATCACAAAAAAGGGGAGAAATTTGGATAAACAAAACATTTTATTTTAATTATTTCATATTATATACTTTAAATGTATTTTTACTCTTTATTGTTGGAGAAATTATAGAGAGAAATTATGTTAAATCTAATATTGTATATTTCTTTGAACTTTCAAAAATATATGTAATTAATTTTGCAAGTTAATTTAATTTGTTATTTTATGTGTTTTGTGATTGTAAAAAGGGGGATATTGTTGAGAAAGTGTTGTTTTAAAAAATACATAATGTTTTTATTTAAAGGGGAATTTTGTTTAGAAAAATGCTCTATCTCTTTATGATAGTTTTAATGCTCACAAATACCCTTAATTATTTTCTAATTATTTTATTTGTTAATTATATTGCAGGAATTTTTTATTCACTATATTTATATTTCATGAATAAATATTTATGTTCTTGAACAATGAGGATTAATTACTAAAGTATTCACATTAGCATGTTCTGGAAACACTGTTCATGCTCTACATATCTCGGATCTACATAAGCATGTTCTGGAAACACTATTCATACCCTACGTGGAGAAACGTAGTGTAAGTATGAAATACCGTGTATAATTTATGAGTTACTGAAAAAGTGTGGAAGAAGAACCGTATGTAAGTTTTGAACGTTATGTTTGTTTTGAAAATGTATGGTTCATCAATCTTAATTTTGTAAACAGCCATACATTCTTAGAAAAGTATTGATCAAGTTCCTTTCATTTGAAAGCTTATAAAAGTACGGATCTTTTATCATACGTTTGAAAGTTGAAGAGAAAAATTATGGATGGGAAACCCTACATTGGTGATCAACCATGCGTTACCAACCCTATATTTGTGGTTAACTATACAATGACAACCTTAATTTTGAAGGCTACATCATCAATCTTATGTTTATTATCTACGTTATGTTCAAAGGATGCATACTGTACAATACAACCATATTTTTGGTGTCGAAGAGTTTAAAGCCGATATTATTATGCAATGGTCAGAAAGCTGTCTATTAGGATGATTTCAAGATGGATTAAGAGCTGATTTTAATACGCATATTTGACGAGTTCAGAGCCGTTTAAGGATCGAATTAAAAGGATCTTTTCTTGGATAATTTCAAGGGAAGTTACTACTACTCTGTAAATTCAAATGTTTGAAAACCTCGAGTCAAATGGTGACTTTTGTGGATCTAAATATACAAGAGAAGTGTTCGACATTATAATATAGATGTGAATTGTTTAGGGATATTTATATGGGTATTTTTTAAACTGCATCAATCAATCATTCATAAAAAGAAAGAAAAATAGAGACTATAAAAAAACACAGATCTGCTGATTCAAAAGAATGACAAATCTCTATTTATTGAAGAAGAAGAATAATGATATAATATTCACTAATTCTACATCGAAGATCATTTCTGAATCTGCTACTACAGAAGTTATGAATTATATTTATAAATCTACTGCAACAAGATCGACTCAGAATGACTCTTATTTGAAGATCATTATTTCTGAAGGTGATGATCCCTCTACTTTAAATTTTATTCTGTTGAAATTGTGAAGAACAACTGGAAAGTATTTTCAAAAGTACAGATACCTTTCTTTTCTATTATCGAGTGATCGACTTCTCGTACTAAGCTGTGTAGGTTCTGTGAGTGAACTAGAAGCCTTTGTTTTGACTTAGATTGTAAAGTTGTCAACTGTCTATACTCAGTTGTGAAACAGTCTTTTGAAATGAGGACCAGATAGTAAAGATCACCAATCTTGTAGAGTAGAGCATTGGTTGAGGGGACTAGGGGCCTTCTGTTCCCCAAACCACTATATATCTTGTCTCTCTTCTATTTAAAAATTTTCTTCATTAATTCATCTGATTAATGTTAAATGGCAGAACACGATCTCATGATGATTTATGAAAAGACACAATTCACCCAACTCTTGTGTGTATTTATTATAATCTGATCCAACAATGTGGTTAGTAAAAACAAATCACATCACATCATGGAGGAACTAATGAAAAAGAGGCATTTAACAATAAAAAAATATTCCTTTATCAGCACTAAAAAATCACTAAAAACCGAAGCATGGTTAAAATAAAAAAGATTTTATCCATGATAAAAAAGAACTACTAATGTCCCACTTTAACAGATCTAAAAAAGAGGTGTTAACAGGGTCCTTTAATAGCTATTTTTAGCACTATCAAAGGGCCCTTTTAACAGTTTTGTTTATGGGACCCTTTAACTACACATTTTAGTTCTAATAAAATTAGAACTGTTAAATGGGTAAAATATTATATTTTTGAAATCCATGAGAATGAACCATTTATGAGTTCTTCCATGACACCTTTAACAACACTCCCCGCACCATTATCAGTGTTTTTCACCCCACTACCACTTTTATCAGTGCTTTTCAAATTTCAAGCCTTATGCATGCCTGCCTAGATTTGAACCCCACAACTTTCCATTGAAGATGGAATGAATTCACCACTACACCATGTTTTTTTATGTATTTTTAATAATATTTAGGTATATATATATATTTACATAAATTTAATTTATTCATATATTTATATAATTATTATTAAATACATTTAGAGAATATATGTGTCTGTGTGATATATGTATAATTATATTTATTTAAATATATTATATGTTATATTCATTTACGAATACTATGATATAATATCAACATATATCTCTTTATTAATACACGCATATATGTATATATAATCATTACAAATATATTTGTACAAGGTCAAAAATGGTTCGATATTGTTTTAAATACATTTATAGAATATGTATTTATATAAATATATTAGAATATAAATTTTTATGTAAATATGTTGATATATTTATTTATATGAGTGATTTATTATAATAATACGAAAGTATGTTTATATTAATTATAAATAAAAATATATAGTAAAAAATGAAAAAATTTAAAAAGCATAATAATAATATGAATTTAAGCCCCAAGAATAAATTCAGTATAAAAAATCTATTTGAACACCTTAAACGAGGCTGGAAATCCATAAAATGTTAAAAAATAGGATACCTCGACTAAAAACTATATTTTGGAGGACTTATCAGCCTATTTTGGCCTCAAATATTGCGATATAGGTTTTCATCTTTTACTAGTGGTGTAAAGCTCAACACATGCTTCGATTTGATATGTGTTTGAGCCCAAAGGAACACCTCGATCAATAGTTATGGTATTTTGATGTTTAAGATATATTTTAAAATTAATTTAGATATTTTATTAATATTATGATTTTTATTATCTTCAAATTGATATTAAAGGACTGTTACTCTATAACAATAAGAAAACTATTAATTAAAATTATTTTTTAAATATTTTATAATCCATTTTCATGAAATAACTTATATATTAAATGTAAATACCTATTTACCTTATCAAAAAGTATTTTACAATATATATATTATATTGATATTAATATAAATAAAATTATATATTGACATATTATTTTTAATAAAATATAATTTTTTGAAGTATACCCCTATCAGTGCTACTAGAAAAGAACTCATAAAGGTGGGCCTTTATCAGCGTTTCTAAAAACGTTTGATAAACACCCTCCCATTATTAGTTCTTTTTTAAAAAAATTTATAAAATACATCATTTATCAGGGATTCTTTAAAATAACTGATAATGGTTTTCTATTTATCATTGCTTATAAAAAATGCTGATAAAGCCCCCCAAACAACACTTTTTAGCACTCTTAATGAGCCCATTTAACAGTGCTATCAAAATATCTCTTAAAGAAAACCTTTATGAATTCTTTTTTTAGTGCTGAAAAAGGGGGTCTCTAAGAGTTCTTTTAGAAAGGGCTATTAATGTTCCAACATTGGATAAACCATGTTTTATAAGAGTGAGGTAATAGTTCGCACATATTCCTGAACGACATTATCATTTTTTCCTGACTAGAAAGGTAATAACATAAATGGTATATTATATTTTCATTATGATAAATATTTCAAGAATATAATATATAAAATTTAATTCCATCAATATAAATAGTCTTGAGATATGGTGATGTAAAACGAATTATATTGGTTCATGAGGAGGAAGTACGCTGTACACACGAATGATAATTTTTTTCTCATTTTATGGAAGTGAATATTGATTTAGGTTATGATATTAAAATAAAATCATCTTAGTATATTGAGGAAAATATGGTTATTATTTGATAATGGTTTAATAATATTTTAATAAAGTGGATGAAGAGATAAAATAGAAATACTAAATAAAAAATGATAACTTTTTATCACACAATATCGTTTTATTATCACCATAACACCTATAAAGAGGGTGTTATACCTAATCTAAGTCCAATGGACTGCATGTATAGATTCTAGTAATGTATTTGGACATATATTTTTCTAACCAAATAGTTTTTTAAGTGTTCAAGGAAGATAAATGGGTTCCCTTTTATAAGAGAGGGGATGGGTGCTCTTGGATTTGTTCAAAAAATTAAATTAAAATAAATTAATTTTCTTTTAAAAATGTGTAAAAAGTTTTTTATTTAGAATATAATATTCTTTTGGGTATAAATCCATTTATACAATTTAAATAATTCAACTTAATATAATTATTTTTAGTCCTTATCTTTTTTTAATCCTTTTAACTCTTATCAAGTTATCAGGTAATTTAAAAAATGAGTGTTAATATAATTAAAATAAAATGTTAAATGATAAATAAATGAGTTATTGACGAACTTTTATGACTTATATGAATTATTTGTATGAAAAAAATATTTTTTGTGAAATTTATATCTTTTAAAATAATATTATTTAATTTAAAATATCCATAATGTCTATTTTGGCACTTTTCATTTCAAGACTTTTGGAGAATATCATAACAGAAATATAAATTCGAACCAACGAATCCAAAATATCCCCAAAATTTCAATGTCATATATAAAATTATAATATGACATTAACCATCTCAAATTATGTTCATATTGGTATTTTTAAAATCATTTATTTGATATTTACTTTAATTAAACAATAACAACCTCATCCTTGATTAAGCCTTTAATTTAATTATTTCTTTCTTAAAAATGAAAAATAAATTATCATGACATATATAAAAATCTATATTTCAAAATAATATATATATTTGAAGTTATCCCCTATATAAAGTCATTTTAAAAATTCTCACCGGTTCAAAACAAAAGAATGAAAAAATTGACTTTTCGTTGAATAAAATACTATAAAATGGTTAATTTACTTTGAGTCGATGAAAGTGTATATAAAATCTTCCAAAATAGGTTTATGGTGCACAATAACTTATGAAATGAAATTAGGTCTAGTGTTAAGGAAATTTTATAATATTTATAATATTATTTTTACCCATAATTTTGTCATTTACCTTTAATCATGTTAATAAAAAATTACTAAATTTGCAATTCAAAATATGAAAATATAAAAGGGACCTATTTATATAATTTTGAATTTATTTTTCCAAATATGGAATTGATTTTTAAAATTTTTAAACACATAAATTTTAAAAAAAATTGAAATCTAAACCCGTTGATGGTATGAGAAAATGGGTTTTTAAAGTAAAACATTTAAAAAGTTAATAGTTTTTATATCCAATGTCAATGTGACATTGTTTATAATGAACTCAATTGGATTTAATGATAAAAAAATAATTGAATTATAATTTAAAATAAATAAATTATAAAATTTAAAACTATATATTATTTTAATGAAAAAGTTTTTTTCAATTAAAAATGAAATATTTATTCAGTATTGATCAAAAAATAAATTGTATTCAAAAAAAAAAATTAAACAAAATTGAATTTTAATAATCTAATTTAAATGAAGTATTTTATTTTTTCCATTAGTATCTATAAATGTTTCATAAACCATATTTAAAATAAGTACGCCATTAAAAGGTAGTAAAACTTCTTTTTTAGAAAAATACTTTTTTTTTGTATTTAAAATTGGATTTTTTTCATATATAATGTCTTGAAAAAACATAATGTGAATGTGAAATATTAGATTTAATAAAGAATATATATATATATATATATATATATATATATATTTCATTCATATAATCCAACTAAGTTTATTTTATTATTTGTTGGCATAAAAAACAATTTTTCATATTTAAATAGTTTTTTAGAAAAACATTTCCTTTTATTTTAAAAAGTGTTTTAAATTAATATATAATTAATTGATCCGAGAATTATATATACTTGTATAAACATTATTTTCATAATTCATTTAATCATTTTCAAACCCATAATTCCAATATCTATGTTATAATAGTCACATTCAAATAATTATATTTAGTTGTTTCTTTAGGCTCGATGTGGAATATCATTTATACTATCAAACATAGTTAAAAAAACTCAGAATATTACATTTATAGAAAAAATATAATTTCCCACCCTCATAAGAGTTATTTAATTTGAACATTCCTTTACAATTTTCAAAGATTATTTTAGAAGAAATTTTTTTATCAATATTCTGTGTATTTTTTATTTAAAATTATATCTATAAAATAGTGTATTATTTTTTTAAATGAATGAAAATAATTATTAAAGTGATTTATAACTCTGTTCATACAAAAAGTTACAAGGAATATCTTATAATTATATTTTCCTTAATAAATTCCTAATTCATGAGAAAACCTTTATTTCTAATGAAATGATGATATTATATTATCCTTTACTAATTTTATGATTATAAATTTTTTTATGATCACCCAGTTTCTTGGGATATTGTTCTCTATAACTCTCCATTATTAATTAAAAATTATATCATAAATAAATTATGTAACATTTATATTAATTTGATGATGATTTATCCATAAACTATTTTTAAATATGGTATATTATTAAGAAAGTTATTTCATTGATCAGGGAAATATTTACTTTTATTGATTCAATATATATAAATGTTGATTTATAAGAAATATTTGAGTATGAATTGTATTGATCGTCCAATATATTAGAAATTAGTTGAATGTGAAAGTGTTAGGTGATTCATGATTATAGGTAGTCTATTAATGCATTAATAGGTATCATGAGACAGAATAATAGGATTTTAATTCAAGATGGGTTTTTAGTTTTTCACCTACACATTTATTAAGATTTTATCAGTTGTGGCATTAATTATTTGATTCATGATATCTCAGTTGATGCCCTGAAAGTAAAATTATAAATGTATGGATTTATGTATTTATGTATTTTTTTTAATAATTACATTACCATTATCCATGTGAATTCTATATTGACATTATCCATATATGTTCTTTGAAGTCATATTTTCTATTGAATTACATGTGTTTTGATTTTCCAATATACATATTGAGTGTGAATAATTTTATCGGGATAGATTCTAATGTAGGTACTCCTTACTGAGCATCTAAGATTATATTTTATTTTTTATTTCATTGAGATATGATGAAGTATATTAAGAATTATTTCAAGGATACAAATGTTTACTTTATACTATGACTTTATATTTCCATTTTCATATGGGCATCATTTATATATATAGTTTTCCAAGATATCTAACTTCATAGACCCTATAAGGTGTGATCCATTTTACCTTTTATGAATATAGTAAGATAAACAACAACTCTGGTTTATAAGAGTCTATTTCACTATAGTAGGTATTAAAACATGTTTTGTAGGAACCTTGAAAACAATATTTTAAATGAACATATCTAACATAATAATTTTTATAATCCATTAGTGTAATTGAGAACATTAACCATTATAGTGATTTTTATATGATTTCAAAATATACATGATGATTATATTTTAAATCAGTGTGTTCCATTGTTTAGAGATAGAACCTAGAAGAAGGAATGGAACCAACACATGTTTTTAATGTATGTAATTCCCTACCATGAATTCCAATACATCTAGTGTTGGTGTTGAGTAGATCATAACTATATTAAGGAATATTACTTTGGTTATGATGAATAACATTTCCTTTATAGAGAAATCATTTGTTCCATAGTGTAATGGAAAACCAATATATCACCTTATGCACTATAAGTCTCTATCATTTAATAGAATAACTAATAAATTGGTGTATTAATAATAGATTATGTACCTCAAAAAAATATTTTTGGGAATTGAAAGTGATGAAACAGAAAAGGTTATTCTACAAGTATATTTTCTAAAGTGATATTATGATCAACGGTGGTTATTGATATGGAATTATAAATAAGATAATCAAATAGATACCATAGAAGGGACTAATTTTTATGTGATATTCTTTATGAAATACTTTGATCAAGATAAACAAGATGAAATTGATTCAAATTTCTTCAGTTTATATAGTATGGATGATGAAATTGTTACTAAGTGTGTAGATAAATTTATAGGATTTTCTATGTATGTCACCAATACATATTTAATCTATAAAGAAAATATTAAATACTTATTTGGTGAAATTTAGTTGTATTTTTGAAGGGTATTTTACTCTAATGTTTTTTCTTCATTTGATGATATATTACCAAGTGACAAAAAAATATAGAAATAATTAGAAATATCTTTTATCTTTAAGGGAGAATAATAAAGGAAGAGGTCGTCTACGCGCCAAAAAAATTAAAGGATCCAAATAAAAAGTATGGGAATATAGGATTTTCAAGATGTGATAATTAAATAATGAATACCGTAATATATAGGGATTTATCTGTAAAGATATTTGGGGGTGGTTATTCAGACTAATGTCCCAAACATTAAGGTGAACTCCCACATAGGTGTTCATAGGGAGAAGGAATATATTATGTGATTACTGTAGTTGAGGTTTTGGTTCTTAACGATCTGTGGGAAGGTAAAATTATCATAAACTGAAATTTAAGAAATTATTTATTTGATTCTAGATACCTACACTCCTATATCGTCATTTTTTTCAATGAAAATTATATATTCCCAATCATATTAATATGGCAGTTTTAAATCAAAACTCCACTTTTAAATCTTATTACGATGAGAATATGTCATTAAGTTCACATTATGCCACATATACATACCCAATTTAAAAAATTGATTATTATACCTATGTATGGATTTGGTAAAATTCCTGACATGGATGGATTTAAAATTTTCTTGTGAAATTTTATTTCCAAGTGATGTATATTAAGATTCTGGTTAGAGATATTTAATACCTTGACTTCATAGATGGCATCAAAACATTTTAATCATGTTTATATCCTCATCATGTATATATTTTTAATGAAATTCTTAGATAAGAAGATGATATGAAAATATAAATGGGAAAAGTATCCTTAGAATATAGTACATACCTATTGTATTGGAATACATTGATGTTTTCTTGATATACTACATAGACATTCAACAGATAATGATGTTTAATTTTCTATTAATCTAATCCTAGATGAAAAAACTATATATAGGACTCCTTATATGATACACACCATGGAAATAGTGTAACTAATGAAAAACTTGTATCTGTTTTGTGATAAGGGATTTATACATCCTATTATTTATCCATAGGTATCCCACTATTCTCTTTGTTAAGAAACAATTGGGGTTATGAGGATTCAAATCGATTATATGGAAATCAATGCCACTATTATAATGAACAAGTATCCTCTAGCCTATATTGATGATTTTTTTCTTCAACATCAATGATTACAATATTTTTCAAATATTGATCTTTATGTTGTGTATTGTTAATTATGATTAAATAAAGAAGATATTCCGAAGATAAAATTTCATATAATGTGTGGTCATTAATAATTTATATTAATTCACTTTATATTGATTAATATAACACCTATTTTTATGGATTTGAAGAATAATGTATTTATTTATTATCTTGATAATTCCATTGTGGTATTTATTAAGGATATCTTGATATACTATAAAATATATGATATTCATATAAGACTTTTGAAAATCATTCTTAATAATATTAGATAAAACGTATAATAAAGAAAATTTATAAGATGAGAATTCCTGCATTGAGAAGTTTTTTTTTTTGGAATATTATATCTAAGGATGAAATATCTATTGATCCTTTAAAGACAAATTAAATTATTGAATGGAAAAAACCAATTAATATAACTGAGGTATAATGTTTCCTTAATTTAGTAGTTTAAAATTGACAATTTGATAAAAATTATTGTTTTTTACCTAACACGTTAACTTTTTTGACACATTGAGAGGTTAAATTTATATGGTTATAAGAGAATAAGGAAATTATGAAGAATTTAATAGGAGACTAGAAAATGAATCCATATTGAATTTTACATCAAGAAGGAATGAAATTACGACATATGATGATGAATCAAATAAGAGAATTAGATTTTTCCATATGTAGAATGATAGATTTTTTTACCATGAATCAAGGAATTCAAAGATTCTAAAATAGAATTATCAAACACATGATCATGAGTTGTAATCCATAATATATTCATTGATAAAATAAGTTAATTACATATATTGTGAAAATATAAAATATATATGAATGCAAAATGATTTAAATTCATATTATCACAAAAATTACCTAATATAAGGCAATGAAAATTGATAGAACTACTCAAGGAATATGATTTCTCAATACACCACCACCATGGGAAGGAAAATAAGATAGATGATGCATCAAGAAGAAAAATATCATGAATTGTTTTACAAAAATGAGGATATATAAAGATCCTATATTCAAGTATTTGGTAATATAGGATACAATAATTTTTAATGATTGATAAATATCATATCTATTCCAAATTTTTTTCCAATCCCTTATTATTGAATTAAATAAAAAGATCCCAACATTATGATAACAATATTCAAAATAAAATTAAAATTTTTAATAATTAAAAGTTTGTAGACTACTTCTATTAGAATTCGATATTGAAACACGTAAGGTGGATATGTGTTCCAACCATTACTAAGATAAAATTATAATTATTACATATAAATGAGTGCTCAAATTTATCTATACACCCTGGTAGGACCGAAATGTATTAGGATTTGAAGTAATATTATTGGTAAGATAATATGAATCATCAAAATTTTAGGATAGGTATTGGGATTCATGGGTTTTCAATTGGTAAATATTTAGAGATAACATGATAAAGCGAGAATATAACCTCTTCCAATTATTTTATTGAAATGAGATGACATTACTATGAATGTTTTCAATATATTTCCAAATATTTAGAAAAGGAATGAAAAAATGTGTGATAGTTGAACTCTATACCAAATTTGAAAATTTCCTCACTATAATGTCATACATTCCTCTTTAATGTTTTATACAGATATATATTAATGAGTTTTTGAGACTTCATAGTTCACTTATTTCTATTATATCTTAACATAACCCATGGTTTACATCAATTTTCTCGAAGAGTCTTTATAAGTCTCTTGATACCAATATATATTTTAGTACTACTTATCTTACATGAAAATATGCATAGTACCAAATCCCTATTCAAACATTAAAGGATATGTTGAGGTCATGATCAATTGACATTCAAGGAATATTTGATCAATATTTACCTTTTATTAATTATTATTATAATTAAAGATTCTATTTGGGTATTCAAATGGAACAATATGAAGGGTTGTATGGGAAAATATGTTGTACACAAAATTGTTGGGATAAAGTTGATGAAAGGGATATTTTAGGCCCAAAACATGTTGTGGAGGTAATGCTGAAAATAAATATTACTCAGAATCAAATCAATGTAGATCAATATAGGAGAAAGGGACCCATGGATAATCAAAGGAAGGATATGGATTTTCAAATATGGGAATAGGTTTCCTTGAATGTATATCTATGGATGGGTGTTATAAGGTTCAAAAAGAATGGGAAACTGATTATTAGAGTACAGATGCTCCTTGATGGTTTTCCTAACCTTCATATCTCAATATCAGAGTTTATGGAAACTTCGGCGCTTATGAAGCTCACACTGGTGGCATAGTTTAAGCAGTGAAGACCTTCAGTTCACTCCTTCTTCCGATTCGTCTTCGAAGCATGGGATTGACAAGATAGGGCACCAGTGGGATTTTATAACAAACACCATATTATGATTTTATTTGCATCAAAGGATGACCTCATCAGTACCTGGTCGAGCCCCCCCCCCCCCCCGATGCTACAATGGTCTTTGGTTTTTAATCTTCTGATGGTCGTTCAATTTTCACATGAAACGTAACATGCCTTCCACTGGAATTTTGGTTTGTTTCCCTAAATTTCCATTACCTATTCAGAATCCATATGTTATTAGAATTATCAATATTATTATCGGTAGATATTAATGTTTGTATAGTCACACAAATTCAGTTTGTCACCATTTGAATCCGAGAGTCTCTGTCGAGGTCGATGTGTCTAAAGTTCCCTTCGAATTTGTTTGGATCACGATTGAGGAGGAGTACAGATGCAAGTAGTGCATTGTTTAGGAGATTTGGACAGATTATTAATCTTCATGTGGACAGTTGGGACATTCCTTTAAAGTCTTCTCTCGGGGGCCTGCATTGAAGGTGTGAAGCGGATCAAAAAACAGTTGATGTTTGGATATCGGGAGTTACTGGATTCACCAAGGATGACGGCCACCGCTCAGGGGAAGACCATGGGAACATGTGAGGAGGTTGGAATGGGACAGAAGGAAATAGAAGTAGATGATAGAGGCCGAGAAGATAGGTTATTATGACCTGGTGTGGAGAAACTTACCAGCAATGAGGTAGTGGAAGGCATCCTGGAGGCTGGCGTGGGTTCTGGCATGGGTTCTGGTGTGGGGAAGGAATTTGCGGCACACCAATCCAACTCGAAGGTTATTAATGTGTTCAATTGTCTGTGGTAGCACCTTGTGAGTCCCTCCAAACTTACAGGGGGTGTGGGCTCCTCAAAACTGACCCCAGTCATCTTGAGTAATAGGTTTGAAGGACTTGCTGAGGTAGGGTTGAGAGATGAATCACCTATTCTGGTTGGGGGAGATGAAACCAACAGGAAGAGCCTTGATGGCCTCAATATGGTAGTTTGGAACATTGTCCATGAATATCTATCTAGTACTATGGGAGAATGGGTGGATGAATTCATTGAAGATAGTAATGGTTTTTCTGCAGGGGAGTCAAATCCTAGGAGCAACAATAGAAATAGGAGGAGGATGGGTTGGAAGGACTACTCATCCTTGCCACATCCTATGAAGACTCAGTCTGCAAAAAATAAAATGAATGAGAAGGAGAATGTGGAGGAGGAAATTCCGATGACTGAAGGAACCAGTATGCATCTTGGGCCACCTTCTCAGGAGGGTGGCACTGGAACAAAATCTATGCAGCAAGGGTTAATGGTGTGTTATGAGTCTATAGAACAGCCAAGGTGTCTATCAGTGACTGACACCAATGGCCAATACCATAAGGTAAGAGGAGAGAATGATAAATATCAGAAGGTTCTTATCCCTATTAAATGAGGAGATTCCCCTGAGAGTGACAAGGAATATGATGGGGGTGTGATCAAGCCTTCATTTAGTGATGTGGTTCAGGGAGGGAGGGCGAAGATTACTAGGACTCAAGAAGTCACGACTACTCCACCACGATGTAGGCCATGGAAGGACTAATCCTACCTGACAAAGAGGATGTCTACCAGGTCTTCCATTGAAAACACTAAGCTTTTATATTTGTAATGGATGAACCTGCGAAGAAATTATGGAAAGGTTTTAAAGCATTATGAATGTTTGGAATAGGAATCATCTACTGCAGATGATTGTTTTTACCCGGGATGTGAAGACAGGTATGGTTTTGATGATATGTAATTGTATCCTTTGTCTTGTAGTACATGCTAAATTTCATTTTTTTATTTTAATAAACTATCAGAGGGTTATCCCATGGCTGGACTTCTCTAGTAGATTCCTGACACTTGAGAACAACTAGTTTAGAATCATAAAAATCCACTGTGAAAGGTAGTTTGAAGAAATTATAAAATAGAAGTTGAAACATGGTGACCCGAAGAATAAAAAATAAATAAATTCCCACTTAAATTCATAAGGTGAAATTATGAAAATCTCAAGATTTAAATTTTAAAAGGATGGAAGAATAAATCTTCCAAGAATAAATTATAGTATGTAATATTTTATTTATAAATAAATAAAAGCATTATGTAAATCATCTTCTTAAAGAATGTGATTAAATCATAAATACCAAAATTTTATAAATTAATTTTTTGAGAAATTAATTTTAATTTTTAATTCATAATTTTAAAATTATCTTTGTATTAATTCTCGAGAATACTCATAAATAATAGTTTTTTTGGGTAAATAGTGAAATATAATGATTTTAGAAAAATTGTAATTTTTTTTCAATATAAAAATATAAGAATATATTGAAATTTACTAAAACCTTTTTTATAGATCATATTAATATTAAAAATGGAATATAATAAATATAAAAATATATTGTTTAACTTATAAATGGATGCTTAACATTTTCTAAATCTATGTAATGTTTTTGTTCAATTTTTAATTGTTATTCACCCTTAATTAGGTATTTAAATGACTCCTCTAGATTATGGTTTGTTTTGAAAGAAGAACAGTTCTACATTTAATTAATATAATCTCTTTAATAAATTTTAATAAACTTTGTACATTATTTTTCTGTAAAATAATTAGTATGATCTTTTTTCTTTGTACAGTTTTTATTGCACTTTGTTAACATATATTAAAAATATTTTTTCATCTAAATCTTATAAAATATATTCCATATTTTGAATCCGAATAATTTATATTATTTAATACGGGAAAATTATTTTATTTTTATAAAAAAAACCATGACTAATGTTTATCATTTCTATTAAGGTTAAATTGAGTTAAAGGGTTAAGATAAATGAAAAATTATTAAAAATAACAAAAAACAAATAATTTAATATAATTAGTTTCATGGATTTAAATATTAACCTTATCATCTAAAATTATATTATAATTTTGAGCCAATTAACATGATAAATACATATATTATATAATAAACTTTTAAGTATTTAAATGTTTTCCACCCAACTCAATTATAAAAGGAAACACCCTATCATCTATTCTCCATACTACATGAACCACTAAACTCTACCAAAAACTGCCCAAATACCTTACCAACATCCTTTTTCATTTCTTATAATTATTTTTCTTACCAAAATAACTATTCAATAATGATTAAGGTGTAATATAATGGATGTTACCAAAACAAGATATATATGGTCTTACCAAGATTTTTTCGTTCATTTCTTCTTGAAACTATATGAAATCATGAATAACCATATGAAAATAACTAAATAATTATGTTCACTAAACAAAGATGTTTGTATGCTATTTTTATATCCATTTTATTTCTTATTTCCAACCATTCAAAAAAAAACATCGCTCAAACATATGTACAACCTACTATCTCAACATAGCAGTGTAATTTTTTTCATCATGGATTTACTTGAATGGTTATAAATATATCTTTAATTAATATATAAGATATTAAATAGAAAATTATTATTCTTTAATTATTATATATCATATATAATCTTGACCATCAATCTATTTTAAAATTATAATTTCACTCGTGCATATGTGTGGACTACCACCTCAATAAAGAGAAATATTTTGTTTTTATATTACAACTATGATGGATGATTTAAAAATTTTACATAATTAATAAAAATCATAATCATGAATTTATTAAAATAATGGGGATTATGTAAAATATTTATAACATCTTTAACTAGGTATAATATAGTGACATAGTCATAGAGATATTGACCTAGTAACATTAAGTGGTCGGTGTAAGAAAAAACTATTCAATTAAACGATTTGAAATTTTTATTAAAAGGCCTTAAAATGGAATATATATATATATATATATATATATGAAAAACAATTTCTTACTAAATTAATTATATATGATTATAAAAAATTGAAGACTAAGTGTAGATCAACGTAAGTGATTTCATTGAAAATATCATTTTATGTTAGGATTATTTACTTCTAGATTTCTCTTAAGAACAATATATGATCCTAATATCATAAATTATATCTATTTTATTTTAATCTATTTATGTTTTTTATATGTTTATATTAATTTTAATTTTTTTTGGATAAAAAATCAACAGTAATGTTACAAGTATGAAAATTTATTTTAAAAATTCATCTTTTAATGATTTTTAACTATTTCACTTCTATTGAACAGTTCTTTTGAAATCATCAATAATATTATTAGTTTCAATATAATGATTATTTTAGGTCACATCCATCCATATATGAATTTAGTTAACAATTTTCTAAAAGTAATCTTCTTTTAATTTTCTACAATGAACATTTATACCATTTACCACAAGTGTGAAATAATCTTGATTGTAATATTTACCACATGAATGATATTTTCAATCGTCATAATTATTCTATACAATGAATCCTCCTTTTCAATTTTCAATAGATATTTTTGAATTAATAATTTTAATAAATATTTTATGAATTTTATATTTAAAATGATATCTTAGTAAATGGGTATTATCTTCCTAAAGGAATGAAAATAATTGTGGAAGTAATTTATAACCTCAATCTTAAATAAAGATTCAATGAAGTTATTTTATTTTTTATTTATACTTTCTTTACTAAAATAATGGTTTTTATATTATACATTCACTTATGATAAATCAATGGTCCTATATTTCCCTTAATAGATTTATATATTATACATTATTTTTAAATCCTTCACATTATTTTTATCATGTTATCTCCCACTCTACATTATTTAGTAAACGTTATATAATGGATTAATTAAGTTTAATTTTTATTAATAATATGATTATTTGACCATAAAAAAGTTATTTATATATTATACTTTGATGAAATATTATTAATAATTATATTTCACTAACTTTGAAAATATTCTTTATTCTTGATTAAATATGAAAAAAAATTCTTTATAAGGAATTGTGATATAGAATTTTGTTGATAATTAAGTATATTAGGAATGCATAGGATGTGATTTTGATTGGTTGACCATGTTATATATATATAGACTTGATGCATCAATATGTCTCATGAGGAAACACAGTAGGCATGCCTTATTAAATGGGTTTCTAGTATTACTACTACCCATTTATTAAGAATGTATTTGTCAAGGAATTGATGATAAGATTTAAGATATCGTGGTTGAGGCCTTGATAGTAAGATAATGAATATCTATATTTATGTTTGTATATGATTAAGAATTAATTTTCCATTATCCATGTTAAAATTGTGTTGATATTTTCCATGTATGTACTTTGAACCAAAGCTGATATTCGAGTAGCATGAGTTTTGATTATCCAAGTTACAATATTAATTATGACTTATTTACTCTTGATAGGTTTCAATACATGTAACCCATAATGAGAAAATGAGATTAACCATTATTTTTTTCCTTTTAATACTATATGAATAAGGATATCATGATTGATTTCATGGATTGAAAAATGTTTTTTATCTAATGATTTTATATTTCCAATATAATATGCATATAATGAATATATTTACTTTTCCATGACTACTAAAAAAATGGATCCTATATGGTGAGATAAATTGTATCTAGTAACAATGTAACTAAAAAACATCTACATTATGTTGTTGTAGTTGGGTCCATTACACCATATTTTTGTGAAAAAGTTTTATCTAGTCAATTTTCCTATGTAAACTTCTTACACATTCCAAACTCCCCAAATGAACAAGTCCCTTCATGAATTTGTGTGCGAACACTCCCTTGGAATAATTATCATAAAAAAATACTTCAAAGAACTCAATAACATTCTTGAAACATTACTTAAATTTTTTTTCATGTTCTCCCTAGTCTTGGATTTTTATCACAAAATTTTTAGTATGAAACTATTTTTGGATTCTTATCACTCTTAATAAATTATTCACATTCATTTGTTAATAGAATCATTCACATGAAGAAGTTTTCTAATAGAGAATAGTCCAAAACATAGTGTTGGATAATACCCAAATATCATTGATATATATTTTCCCCACCCCTATAAATAGTTTTCAAGATAGTCATTTAAGTATTAAATTAGTATTTATAAAATCTCCCTATACCATTTTTCTGCACAGTAGAATAAATTATCAAATTGGATTTTATCATTCCATTATTCATGAAATTCAATGATTAACATAATAAATGAAACTCTAAACATAAAATATTAGTTAATTGAACACACCATGGTCATTTGTGAATTTAACATTGTTAATGAATCAAATGAAATGACACTGATTCTCATTGGATGCCAACATACCCCCTTTGAATCTGTTAGAAACACTATACTGAATACAAAGATAACTCACCTTTATTTTTAGGGATGATAGATTAAGGATACATACTAACCTCTTCACCTTAAACATAAAATCCAATATACATTACATACCTAAAGTAATGAATGTCAAATCTATGGGAAAGCATTATTTTGGGAAAAATGTGTTTCACATTCAACATTGTTATAATTCTCCCATCATCTTCTTGAAGTTATATAACACAAAATAAAATCCATTGATACCAAAAATAACATGAGTTATTTCATTTAACTCAATATCCTTTATTAATTATCTGTATATGGGAATTTAAAATTACCACCTTCATTAACATGGTCATTCCATCACATTAAAGGAAACTCTACTTCCCCAAGAATATAAAATTAATATAGATATTCTATCTTATTTGGATAACTTTTTAGTTCGATAATTTCTATTCTACTTTATATTACATTTCATTAAATTTGAGTATAGTATTCAAAAATCCGTAAATCTCAAAAGTATCTTTGAATGGAAATTGAATTCTTAATGTTTTTTACATTGTGGACATGAAACTTAGTGAAGTGTGACAAAAAATCTATATAAGCCTAATAAGTTGAAAATATTTTTATGAGATAAGTGTTAATGTTAATAACTTTAATGTCATGCATTTCACTAAATTACCTTCAAACATCATAATAAACTATATAAAATTAACATATACCTAATCTATACCCTTTTGATATCAATCTCACTTTGACACAACCATTATTGAATAAATATGAAACACTTAGTGTCTGCTCCTTATATCATTTATTTTTTAATGATCGTATCTAGAAACCAAACAAATACCAATTATTGAAACTAGTACCACCTCTTAAAATCAATCTATTTTTCTCATTCACTAGGTGTATTACCATGGTTTTTAAATATATCACCTTTAAAGTATTCATTACAAAACTCCCCTTGATTTTCCAAACTATACTACCACATTTAGCGTTGATTCAAGTCATGAGATTCATCTATCTACAATATCCTTTGATATCTTGAGAACACTTACATGATATAATAGGCTAAATAAAAACAAATAAGTCATTATAACTTATATTTATACATATTTATTAATATATATTATTCTATATTTATGGTTTTATTCCATTATATAATAAACTAATCGATACACTAATGCTTCGAATTTTAATTGATTCATATTTTGATAAAAATTATGATACCACACAAAATTTCTTTGGTACTTATTTTTGTACTCATGTACTCAAAAATATCACTTTAAAAAGATTGAATTTTTAGGATCTTGAACTTATATTATTCCATCATTCAAAACCAAAATCAATAACTTGACACAACAATCAATTTTTTGTTGAAAATTATCCTAGGTACTAAATTTCACTTAAAAAATGATACTGTTCAACAATATTTATAACTTTTAATTAAATAGGGATAGGGTACGTTCTAATATTCTCATGTTCAGAAATTTGGGTGGTCATGTTGATATAACCCATTTATTTTAATATTTCCTTCTCCCATTATTATATTTGAGGAAAGGATTGATATAAACTCATCAATATCCTCTTTTTCAAGATCATTCTATATAGTATTATTTTTCAACAGCTTTAAAGTATCCATCCATTATGTTATTAGGTGTATACAAACATCATTTAATATGTTTGATTTAGACATTAACTTTCTGGAATTATGATTTTCATGTTCTATATATCTTATTGGATAATATTTTCTTCCTTGTATATTCTTCTCAATAAGGATTTCCCGATGCATCACTGATTGGAATTTTCTTCACTAACCATTCTTACTATCCTTTTAAAACTTTTTTGAATTATTATCATTCACAACCCAGTTCTTCTTTTGAGATATTCTTTCACCTGAGAATCATTTGGGGTCCTTTTATTTTATCAAATCTTATTAGTCTCTTTCCAAGATGCCTTTTTGTTAAAAAAATACTTATAACTCATCATCTAACCACTTTTATTAGGTTTATTTGCATTCTCCATCACACAAAATCTATTTCATGAATGAATATATATTTTTTGAATGTATAATGATATAATCCATTTATTCTCTCTAAATATCGTTGACAACTCGTCAATTTGTTCCTACGAGTTTTAAAGACATTATTATTAATATATTCATTAAATACACTATTTACAATTTTCATAGGAACACCCATGAATCTATTTGTAAATTTATTTATCATGTAGTCTTTGAAACCGTCCCAGAAGTTTTCATGTATATCCTATTTGAAAACAATTTGATCTACCTGGCAATTTTTCAACCTTAGTGGATCATTACCTATACTCTCATTCACCCTTCTCATAGTTGGTTAATCTTACCTAATTTACATCCAAATCCATTTTAATTCACTATAAGATAAATTTTTTTGAGTAAAATGATGTTGGTTATTACTGAACCTTTCATTGAGTTTCATTTTTTTCCAAAAACATAAATATTTTATCTAGATAACTAATCATTATTTTAGTCTAAAAATACTTTTTTTGTTATATGAATGAATGAATTTTCTATTACACATATATTAACAATTTCTATCCATTTTACTACGGTTAGTAAAAATAAATCTTCTCCAATTAATGTTGAAAAATGTATATTCAGACCTCAGATGAGATATTTTTTATAGAGGGTTTATATTTTTTCCTTGGAACCCTTAGGATATTCTAAATACACTCACGGTATGTAAAATGTATCTATAATAATATGTATTTATATACAACTTATTAGAATAGTATCCACCACTATATTTTATGTGGATATTTCACTCATAGAATCTATATTTCCATAGTGGTGAAATCCACTTGTAAATGCTTGCATATGAGGGATCATCATATTTTTATTAATGGATTTGAACCTAAATATAAAATTCTTCATTTTCTCAACCTTATCCATTAATTGAATTTTTATATCCTAAACACTTGAGCCATCTTCAATCCTATATTTTATCTTCTCTCCATGTTTTGTTTTGAGAGGGAAAATACAATATTTCAACTCTTTCTTGATAGCTATTTGGTTTTACACATCATTTCAAAGTTCATTAAGTATTCCATTTTGACCAACTATCTTTGCACAAATTTTATAATGTCATCATTAATTCAAACTCCAATTATATTAGAATTTAACTCTCTTCAACCAAATCTTTCAACAGTGATATATGTTTATCCTTATTAACCTTCAAATTCTAACTTTCTAAATCAATTCCCCTCTCCTTAGAATCGTATTTATGCTTCTATAATTTTGAATACATTTCTTTCAACTCATCATCATGAAAATCATGATTATAATCTAGATTTTTATCTAGTATAGTTATTATTTTTTAGATGATCTTGGGTTTTTTATCATCTTTATTTATCACATTAACACACGTTTCCTAATACTCATTATTCATTCTATCTCCATGTTTTCTTTTTTTATTCATCCTCTCATCTAGTATCTTTTTCTCATAAATATAATCCACTATTGGATCTCTTAATATCTCTATATGTTTATTAGATCTAGAAACACATGTAAATTCAAAATCCTTGGCTAGCTTCATAGAATTACTGAATGAGTTACTAGATACATATTCAGAATCATTCATACATTCCTTTTTACCATTAAATTAATCTTTAAACATTATAATACATTTACAAAAAATAAATCCCATTAATTTTACTTCCATTGGATTTATAATTCTTTTTAGGATTCATTCCATTTCCTATATTGTACTAGAGAAATATAATTTTTATAACCACATATATCAATTTAGAATAAAAAAAATCTCATAAGATACAAATGTTCCCCTATAAAACTTATTATCCCTAGTAGGTTCTTTAGTGAACAATAACCTATAACTGGGAGTGAATAAGGAAAAAACAAATTATAATTTCCCTACTCAAACCTAAAACTATAAATTCCCTATATAATCATGACCTCACTATTTATTGGTTAAAAAATATATTCTTCATGAAATTATGATCTAATATAATATTAGTTAATATTAGTATTAATTATATTGAATAAATGATCATGTAACCCATATTCACTGATTTTAATCCTATTGTAAATGTAAGGAATACACATAAGACACAAAAATTTTACATAGTTCACTCACATTGTTATAATCCCTATAGAAAACATTGGGGTATACATATTTATCATAATCTAATAAAGGTCATCTATATTGTAAAATTTAGGCTAGGTCAATCTATTTTTGGGGGTAAACCCCCCTATAGGGTTAAGGGGTGGCTCACTACGTCTTATTGGTTAATGAATTTTTCCTATTACTTCTCTCACTACTATAAAGGGGAATGATATTTGGAAAATATTCCAATGAAATACTCAAATATATTTGTCATTGAACCATGTTATTATGTGATCATTGATCTTCACACTAATATTTCATATATTTCCTATGAAATATTTACAATAAATGATTCACTCTCTTTAATGATATCCATTGAGTCGTGAAGGAATACCTTATTCTGTTAAAAATTTATTCAATGAGTTACAACACACTTTTTTTATTTTTAAATTATATAAAAAGTTGAATACAATCTTTTTCATAACTTATTATTTAGGTAAGTATTTAATTTTATGTTCTCACACCAGAATAATTTTAAATTGGTTCATTCATGGAAGAAAATACATTGAAAAAGGAAAAGTTTCACACAAATTTTATCTTCATTAATCTCATTAGTTTTTACAAGTCACAAATAGAAAATAGTGGTCTTTTTGACTCCTACTTGTAAAGAGTATTCCCAAACCAATTATCTCTACTGTTTTTCTAAGTATTTTTTATTTAATGGAAGATACTAACCATTTAGAAATTGTTAATTATTTTTCATGTTACTCCACATCATGTTATCCCTAAAGGAAATCTTTGTTTGTGAAAATATATTGTGTACAATATTGCCTTTGTGTGTAACATTTTTTTTCATTAGTGGTATATATCTACGCAATTTATTGAGAAATATCTAATTTCTCCAATTTCATATATAATGTTACTACACTAAAAAAACACCTCTCTTGTATGATACTTTACACTCCTTTATGCTATAATGTACAATTTGTTTTGTGTAAACTATCATCATTTGCTCCATTTTCCAATGTAAAAAATCCCAAATTCACTCTAGCACTTTCGAACCATAATTTCTTGAATATATAAAGGTATTATTTGTCTTGTAACTTCGTCATGGAGATTTTAAGATGCAACTATATCTAGATGATCATCGATCTTGGGAAATCATGTGTATGCTTTTAAAACTAAATATTTTTTAATGACATGTATTCCATCATAACATAGTCTAAAACATCGTGTCCAATACTGTGAGGTCTCAGTCCCAGATTACACTTCATGGGTTCCCCAAGCCTAATGGACCACATAGCCTCAAGTGAATCTCCAAAAATTCTAGAGACTGCCCACTAGCAGCGAGAGCCTTGGTTTTGAATGTGGGGATACTATGACCTCAATACCGATGTGCAGTGTAGTGCATGAAAGTAAACATAGGTTAATTATAGAAGAAATATATGTAAATAGAAGGAACCACAGCAATTGGGGACAATATTAATAATAACCAAAACAAATGGAATAGTATTAAACAACTACTAACATTTATTTCCACTAGCCAAACTCAAAAACATTGATACAAGATAGAATACATAACATGTTCCAAAGAAGTATAAATGAAATCAAAAGACAATGCCAAGAATCCCAAGATTCACCCCAATTATCTACTACCAAGATCCATCCTAAATAGAAATTAATCAAGTTATTAATGTCATATTCTTCCCTTTGTCTACACATTAAATAATGAAATATATGATGTGTACCAAATGGTTCCCAGAGAGGGGGTGGGATAAATCTCAGTTCTCCACCACCAATGGTGTCTATAACATCTGACCCATGTAATGGAAATATAATGGTGTTCAAACAATATTTCTTACATATATAAAATAAAGATGTACATTGAAACTAAATAAAAAAGTACCCACATCATCCCTCGATAAACACCTTAACATAAACAGTCCATTAATGGATTATTACTTATTGATAAATAAGTCACATTTTAATAATAGTGAAGGTTCCAAGTTATGACAAGGAAATAGATAATGGAATTTAATAATGATTTTCCATGGAAAGAACCAAGGCAACATAGACCCGAAGAGTCACAAAATTAGTAATAACTATATCCTGGATAAGGATAAGAGTATAATCTAACCAGAATATTCCAAGGAATTTCACAATATGGTGAATATCAAATCCATGGTGATTGTCCAAGGTAAATCATGGAGAAGCAGAGATTGGGCCCTATGGGGTGTACCCATGGAACCTAATTTTCAATGCTAGAACCAAACAGTGTATCCAAGTAATGTTATAATGATATGTAAGGGATACTATAGTGTCATACTGGGCATCCAATGAATAGTTGAGGATTGGGATCTATGTGGGTATCAACCTATGCAAGCCATATCATTGAATTAGAATGGGGTTCCTGAGTTCCCATGACATTATCTAATTAGAATCCAAGATGAGCATGATTCTGTCCACTCCTATTTTATTATGACGTTATTTAATATTTCATTTTGTTCAAGACTTTAATTTTTTAGTGTGATAAGGTCTTGTAGCATGAAAAGTTTTAATCAAGAAATTTTGGTCAAGCCTTGCCTTTCATTAGTGAGACGATGCCAAGTAGCGCGAAATCATTCATTTAATTAATTTAAAGATCATCCCATATTCAAGGTTCAATCCAATACCTTCCATTTGTATTCTATGGTGTTCTAAAGATATGAAACCTATCATTCATTAAATTTTAAGGCCATGTCATATACATAGTATACTTGACAATTCACAATACACATTTTTCCGTAAAATTCATGGAATTACCTTTGGAAGGGTAAGTGGAAATCATGCATGGTACTTTACATTATGAAATTCATAATATAAACCAAGAAATTTAATATATAAATTATTACCCTTAGAAAGGTAAAGTCAAGGAACACCTGAATGGTGGTTCAAATGTGTCAAAACACTAAGAACCAAATTATTGCATATCCTCCAACAAGGGATGAATGGATTTGTGGGTGTAACAGCAAATAATTAATGAAATATTTTGAAAGAGAATAAACATATTGTTCTAATAATTATAATCATGGAATATAAAGTCTATAAATGATACCCAATAAAATTGGTGGTCCCCACAGAATAATTCCCAAAATAAATAGACATTAGGGATGAGTTATAGACCACCCACCTTGGGCTTGTACGAGTCTCCTCCTCTGGTGTTGGCCGTTGATTTGGATTGGATCTAAGTGGATCTAAGAAAAAGTATTAAAATTATCATACCTTGATAACATTCTTAAGAGAAAAAAGAGAAAGAGAACAGATAAATAAGAATTGAGTACTTACCATTGCCTATCCAACCTCATGGACAAAAGCATGTTCAAATACAAAGAGAAGGAGATCCCTTGATTCCTACCTTATATATTAAAATAGATCCAAAATTAGATAAATTGAGCTTAATCCCACAGAAATGTGGATTAAAGGGGAACATGGTTTCTAATTAGATTATTAAGGTAAAATTGTAAAATTACCTAGAAAATGGCATGTTGCACAGTTTATCCACACAGTTTAAAAAATTATGCACGAGCTGTGCACAGTTACCTGGGAAGAAGGGGAACATGCATGGATATGCTGCAAAACCATGTGCCAATCAGGCATAGTGGAGTAATCCAGAAAAACACCATCTACATGGTTAAGAAAATCATGTGCTAACCATGCGACAACAATTCGACTTTTCCAGTTTCCCCAATTAGAAGGGTGTCAGGCTCTGAACATTCCTTGGACACCCCTAAGACATTTTCTAACTAATTTAAAATCCATATTAGGTCCAAGTAAAATATTTAGACCAAAATTTAAAGGATCTATACTTGAGTTAAAATCCGAGTTCATATAGTCTCCCCCCATAAAAGAACTCATCCCCGAGTTCACCTTCCAAGGGTGGACAAACACTATCTAATAAAAAATCTTTCCATTGGGAACATATGTTAGCCTTGTGCTCCTATGTCTCATCCAACACACGGAAGTTCTTCTATAGCTCCAATACTAGAGGGACATACCAGCCTCGAAGAACCTTCGTGGTCAGGTCGATGATGGGTACAAGGTAATCCTCAAAAGTAGAATCAACAACGAATACTACTTTCATGGGATCAAAAATATGAGATGGGTCAGCATGATGTTAGAGAAGTTATGAAACAAGGAAGATGTCTTGAATGACATGGTGCCTCTGAGGTAGTAGAAACCAATAGGATACCTTCCCGACTCTCTCCAAAATTTCAAATGGCCCTATCTAATGAGGTGAAAAATTAACTTCCTTTAGTAATCGTCTATTCCCTATCCAAGAAGATACAAAGAGGAAAATATGATATATACCCTCGAACTCTAGAGGTTGAGGATAAATATTTTCATAAGATTTTTTTTCTAGAAAGGGTGTTAGTAATACACTTTCTGATTAGCTGAAATTGGACTGAAGTATCGTGAATGAGACGAGGACCTAGTAGGGATGCCTCACCAACTTCTTTCCAGCACTAGAGTAAGGCCACAAAAAGATCCATCTGAATTATCTTATAAATGTTTCTATTGTAGGAGAACTCAATGAGAGGGATATAATTCTCCCAAGAACTGATAAAATGAAGGACACATGCTCAAAGCATATCCTCTAAAACCTGTATTATCTCTTCTGATTGACCATTTTTCTATCGGTGAAATGTGGTTATTAGAATCACCTAAGTCACCATAGCCTTTTGAAAACTCTTCTGAAACCATAAAGTGAAAGTGGAATATCAATTTGAAATTATAGAATGAGGAACCGTATATTGTATTATGATCTTTTGGATATACATTCTTCCCATCCCATCAACTGAGAAAGTCTTTGAAATAGGAATGAAGGTGTATGATTTCGTTAGACGGTCAATGGCTACCCATAAAACATCACTACCCCTGAGTGAACTTGGTAAGATGATTATAAATTCCATAGCAATGTCTTTTAATTTCCATTCTGGGATTGGAAGAGGTTTTAGCTATCCCATAGGTCTCTGCGACATTTCCTTCACCTACAGACAGGTGGAACACCTAGGGATAAAGCCTGTTATCTAACGTTTCATTACAGGACACCAATACCAGTGTCCCATATCTTAATTAATCTTCATTATTCCTAGATGAAATTCCCATTTTTATGTGTGGGACTATTTCATCAACTCTTCTCTCAAATATATAGGAATGCAGATACATCCACTTAGATGTAGTATGTTATCTTTGTCCATAGACCAATCAGAAGGTGGATTGTCTCTCAATATAATCTCATGGAGATCCACGAATTCAGGATCCGATAATTTTATACTCTTCACCTTTTCAAGGATGGAAGAGGTAACTATCAAGGATGAGAGATAAGACTACTCATTATTGTAAGGAAACACCAGATACAACTCATAAAACAGGTCCATTAACTTTAATACATTAATGGCTACCTGTACGACGTGGGGTTGAGTTTTCCGAATCAGTGTTTGTGCAACAACATTTACCTTTCAAGGTGTATAGAAAAGTTCAAAATCAATGGATTGTAGATATTTGACCCATATTCGTTGTTTCAGGTTGAATTCATGTTGATAAAAGATATATTTTAAGATCTTGTAGTCTGTTTACACCACAAAGTACTCACCTAAAAGATAATGCCTCCAACAACATGGGGCATGGACAACTGCTGCTAGCTCGAGGTCATGTGTCTGCTAGATTCTCTCACGATGGCTCAACTATCAAGATACATATGAAACAAATATTTCTTCTTACATCATCACTACTCATAGGCCAATGTCTAATGCATCATAGAAGACACTATAACCTATGCCTGGATCCGTAAGAGTCTGAATAGGTGCTAATATAAGCCTCCCTTTCATTTACTAAAAATATTTCTCACATGATTATAACCATGTGAACTTGATACCCTTCTTTATAAGAATAGTAAAAGGTGAATTAAGGAGGGAAACGTCTTTTATGAAATGCCTATAAAATCCATATAGCCCCATGAATCTACATATATCAAACACATTCTTGGGATACTCCCTAGAAACTACATCACTAACCTTTTCAGGGTCAGCAAATACTCTTGATTCTGATATTATATTACCTAAGAAGTGAACTTTGTTGATCTAGAAGTGTCACTTAGCAATCTTGGCATAAATCTGATGCTCCCTCCATGTATTCATAATGATCTTAATATATCTAGCATAGTCTCTATGAGTGTGAGAATACACCAAGATGTATTCCAAAAACACTGCAACAAAAGAGTCCAAATAGGGGTGGAAAAAACATTTTCCTTAGATCAATTAATAAGGTGGTCATGTTCAAAGACTGAACGACATAACAATGAACTCATATAAAACATACCTTCTACAAAAAGTTTTATGAGGTATATCTGATTGTCTAACTCGTACATGATGATAACTTGATCTCAGGTCAATCTTAGAGAGGACCATCTGTAACACATGAGACTTTTATGTTATATAAATCTTCAAATGAATCTTTTTCTACACAACACTTTCTTGGCTTTATTTACACGAAATCACGACTTTCCTCGATAGCTTGCGTCGTACGCAATACCGGGTCTCACTAAACAACGATATGCTATTAAGATATTATTAAAACTAGCCGTTATGAATAGTAATAAGAACTTTTTGAAATTTTATAAATTTTATATTTCAAAATGGACTTCTTTTTTGGATTCGGAATATCGAAATTAGCCTAGGGTAAAATTTTGATATTTTTCTGAAAACTTTCAATTTTTGATGAATAGTGAAACCACTAAGTGGTAGTTAAATAACTGAATTTTTCATAAAACATAATTTTACCGCTTCCGTAAGTGGAATTTCGAAAATCTAAGAGAAACAGTTAATATCAAGGACTAAAATGTGGTTCAATGAGATGAAAATAATTTTTTTGGTGAATAGTAACTTTTTACTTTTTTTACCACGGTTAAAAGTAAATAGGGTAATTAAGGTAAAGATGATATTATTATTTCCCTAAAACATGTCCTAATTCTATTGTACAAGTTTAATTCGACCAAAAACAAACTTAGGAATACAATATGACCATTTAGGCCCACTTGGATTAGATTAGGACATTTATTATTAATTTATTTAAAGAAGGGTTAAAATAGTTAAAATCAACATTTAATAAGTAAATAATTTTTAATATGGGGTTATACATAAGATAAATTAGACTATAAATATTAATTATAAAGAAAAATATATTTCCTATATAATGGTATTTTATTTGTAATTTTTAGACATTAAATAATTTGATTTATTTATGACACAATGATGATGCAGTAATTATCTTATTAATGAAATATTGACATAATTAATGTTATAAACACCAAAATAAATGTAATTTAAGACATTTTATGAATTCCACGAATTTTATAGGTTAATATGACATGTTAGTATTTATTTAATTAACTTTTTTCGAACTAATAATTCTGTTATTATTTTCACAAAAATCAATTACTAAATAGTGTCAAAATTAACATAAAATAGTTTTTAAAACAAATAATATATTAGTAATTGTTATTTTAATCCTAAAAATCTATGGTTTGGCCAAATTACTTAGATAAGGTTATATATATTAATAATAAACATCTTTGGGTTCGTTTGGATGCTTATAGTAAGTTTATTAACCTTATAGTATAAGAACACAAGAAGACACGGTAAAAGTAAACTTATTTAACTTAATGTTAAATCTAAATGATAAGGTTAAATCAGGAACCTAAACATGTCTAAATTCTATTGGATGATATTATTTCGACCCATCCCCACCTTATCTTAGAAATATATCAATTTGGAGCTATTTAAAACTGAACTTGACTTTATAATAAAATAATATTTTTAGTCTTCCCAAAGGTGCCCCTCTCCTCCCTTATAAAAGGACACCTCCTACCCCTCTTCCTCTCCCCACTTTGAGCCTTCAAGCTCGGACAAACCCTGACAATTTACTCTCTACACTTCCCTATAAACATCCTAGAGGTTCTTGTCTTCTTTAAAGACCCATTTTATTGCCCTAAAAGGAGGTCTCAAAGAAGCACTTCAAAGAAGAGGTTATGTCCATTACCGATTCATTCATCTTTATTTCTTCTTCCAATTATTCTTATTTTGTTGTTTCATTATGAAGTAATAACATCAGTATCACTCATATACTGATATGTAATTATAAGTATGAAATAACCCTATTTCACCATCTATCCATCCTACGGAAAAAGAAATCACCGCGTGTGCGTACATACGGAATACCATCTCCACGCCGTAGTGTAATCTATTTTCCACCACCACCTTACTTGGATGGGTATAATGGTGTAAATAATGACTATATATGACTATTATAAAGTGATATTGATTCTGAAATAGTATACATACACTCAATACACTTCCACAATCATAGGAACGATATCATCACTCGTGCATACGTACGGAATACCGTCTCCATGATGTGATGTGACTCGTTCTACATGATATTCTTTTCATAATGATTATATAAATGAATTCAATGAATGAATATGATATATATTACACTAATACCACTCTGGAAATGAGGTATCTATAACCTAAAGAGAAGAATAAGAATTTATTCGACAAGACACGCATAAGAACAAAAAGTTATAAACACCCGAATAACAAGTAGCAATGAAATATTACTACTAAGAAGAAAAGAATATGACCATATATGATATCATAAAAATGATTCTGGAATAAGTCAATAACATTATTTAAATCATTATACAGGAGGTTCGGACACTTACGAAGCAAAACAGACCTAAGGTAAGGGAAATATCACAATCTCATTTTTATCTGAGATTGTTTATACTTTGGTATTTACTGGGGTGTATTTTATCATCCACATCCATGTTCCCTCAATATGTAATATTATTTCCATCCACCTACAATTTTTTAAAACCTATTTTACCCTTTGGTGGGTTTTTAGTAAAAGATATGAAAGGAATCTTTTGTCATTTTTCCTACGAGGTTCTTTTTGACTTTTCCGACAAAAGTACGAGAAGAATGTTTTTTTATCTTATAGGGCATGAATGGATTTTTAAAACATTATTTCCAAGAATATTCCTCTACAAATTTTCAAGTTTATTTTTAATCAACATCTTTTAGTTTAAAATTGTATGACATGTTAAGAAAGGAAAAATGTTTTTGAAGTAGAAAGGATATTTTCTTCAAGAATGGAGTTCAAGTGTTTTATCAAAATTATTTTCCATCTAGGATAATAAAGGGTTTTATTTCTATCCCCATTATTACATGGATTTGATTATGTTGTGATGGAAATATTTTTATGAATTCCTTTATCTTATATGAATTGTTTTATGATGTCCCGATGTTTAAGATTCCCATTTTTATTACATGGGTTATGCAATGATGTATGATTTATGATTTTGTGGCACACATAAGAATGGTATCATTATGAGATGGGTGGGACCTATATCTACCTCCAATGCATTGGGTAAATATTTTATATCTCATGATATAGACATGGCTGGAATGGTAGGTTATACCGGTTTAGTAAAACAGGACTGAAACGAAGAGTGAACTCGGTTCAGAAAGGGAATTTGTCCACTAAGATAGTCTTGGCAATGAGTCTTGACTAATAAGAAATGATTCTATATGATTATGTGTGTATGCCACAAAGTTTCATGTTTTATGTTATGATTATTGTGATTACATTTCACTGCCATGATTTATCCCATGTTATGAAATTATGATCTCTTTTGCAAGTTAAGATTTCCAAAAGTTATGTGCTTATGTATATGATGTGATTGATATTTCTTTTGTTTACCCTTAATGAGAATTTGAGCTCACCCTTTTGTATGTTTTCTTTCCCCAGGTCAGGAAGAAGGTTATTAAGTATGATATGCCAATAGGGACTATAGATATGAGGAAATAAAAGGGAGACAGTGTAGACACTTTATGAACCAGTTGTTTATGTTTCCCAGTTTCTAAAGACACTATACCTATTTGGTCCTTTCATGGTTTTTTATATGTTGTAATAAGTATGCTTCAATTTTGAATTATTAACAATGTATGTAAAGTTTGGGTCATTATATTTGGTATCAGAGGAAAGGTATAGTCAACCTTTGGAAACTAGGATGTGAAATCTTTAGTAAGAACCCTAAGGATAAGTCTAAGCATAGAACACAATCTTAGTGTTTTAGAAATGGCAATGAATAACCTAGGATAATACCTCAAGTGTGAAATTTTATTCTTGATTATTTGGTTTTCCTATTATAATTATTGTTGCTCACACTATTCATCTTGGTTTTAGTCAATGGCTGGAACCCGAAGGAATCGTGTTAATGCGGAATGCGACGGGCAATGAAATGATTGTCCCCCTTAGCAACAAAACGTTATGGGAGCTGGAATGAAAAATATTGTAGCCATGCTAACACAACTTTCTCAAGCTATGAATCATGCAGGACTTCCAAACGAGCAAAGGAAGGAGAAACATTATATTGAATCCTTCATGAGACAGCGTCCACCTTCTTTCAGCAGGTCAACTAATCCATTTTTTTCTGAACAATGGATTAGTACTACTGAAAAGATACTTTCAGTTCTTCTATGTTCTAAGCATGATAAAGTCATCTTAGCAGTGTATCGTTTGGAAAGTGATGCCGATCAATGGTGGAATCTTATTAAGAATACGAGGCAAAGGGATGAAATTGAGTCCATGGAATGGGACGAGTTCAAGAACTTATTTTTCAATAAGTACTTCCCTCGTATTCTCCGAACAAAGATGGAGAAAGAGTTTATTGAACTGAAGCAAAAGGATGATGAATCTATTGGTACCTATGAAGCGAATTTTTCAAGACTTGCAAGGTACGCTTCTGGTATTATTATCCAACCTGAGAGTAAGATCGATCGATTCTTTAGTGCCTTAAAACCAAGTCTTTGAAGGGCTTTAGCCATAAGGGACTTCAATAGCTACGAGGAAATCGTTCAATGTGCTCTCAAAGTCGAGATGGAGATTGGAGTAACCCATCAGTCATATGGGTTTGATAAGAAGAGGAAAATGGAATTCAAAGGAAAATATAAAGAGCACATTGAAAAGAAGATGAGCTTTCCCTTATGCTCAAACTGTGGAAAGAAACATGGAGGGAGTTGTCTTAAAGGGACAAGTAAATGTTTCAAATGTGGAAAGGAAGGTCATCGGCCATTTGAATGCCGCGATGATGGGAAGAAGATGTATAATGAAGAAAAAAAAGGAAGGGATACATAGAATGAACCTACTACACATCAATGTTTCAAGTTCAAGGAGATGGGACATTATTCCAATAAATGCCCTAATCCAAGGGTTGATGATGATGGTCGACGTCAACAAGATCTGAAGGCTAAAGACAATGGAAAGTCACATGCAATTTCTATCAGCGATGTGGAGTACGATAACGATGTGGTGAAAGGTACACTTACTATCCAATCTAAAGTAGAAAATGTTTTATTTGATTCTGGATCCACCCACTCTTTTATTTCTGAAGAATTTTCTATGGGTATCACCGTATTACCTCAACAATTAGATGTTGAGTTAGCTGTGACAACACCTAATGGCACAACAGTCTCATTAAATGTTTATAATTCTTCTCCGATCGAAGTTTTTAGGAAAGTGCTTCCTGCAAATCTTGTGATCCTTCCTATAGTATAATTTGATGTGATTCTTGGCCTGGATTGGCTTTCTTTATATGGAGACGATATTGATTTCCAAAGAAGGGAAGTCACATTTCATATTCCAGATCAATCTATGATCATCTATCAATGCAAGGATGAACATAACCTTCCAGTGGAAATTTTGTCCATCTTATGGGTCTTGATTCCACTAAATGAAGGTTATTTATCTCAAATGGTTGGTGAGAAACTCAAGATTAAGAATATGCCCATTGTACGGGAGTTTGATGATGTCTTTCCGGAGGAATTACTGGGACTTCCACCAAATCGTGAAGTTAAGTTCTCAATTGAACTCGTATCGGGTGCTTTGCCTATTTCAAAGACACCTTATAGAATGGCCCCAATTGAGTTGAAGGAATTGAAGAAGCAACTCCAAGAGAATCTTGATAAGGGGTTCATACACCCTAGTTCGTCACCATGGGGAGCACCTGTTCTGTTTGTTAAGAAGAAAGATGGATCAATGAGACTCTGCATTGATTATCAAGAACTTAACAAGATCACTATCAAGAACAAATATCCTCTCCCACACATTGATGACTTATTTGACCAACTATGAGGAGATCAATACTTTTCCAAGATTGATCTTCGTTCAGGGTATCATCAATTAAGGGTCAAAAGGGAGGATATACCAAAGACGACTTTCCGTACAAGGTATGGACACTATGAATTTATAGTGATTCCATTTGGTCTTACTAATGCCCCTGATATCTTCATGGATCTAATGAATAGAGTCTTTAGAGACTATCTTGATCAATTTGTGGTAGTATTTATAGACGATATTATTGTCTATTAAAAGAGAAAGGAAGAACATGAAGATCAATTGAGAATTATATTGAAGACCCAGAGAAAGGAGAAGCTTTATGCCAAATTTACCAAGTGTGAATTTTGTCTTCAAAAAGTTTCATTTTTGGGTCACAAAATCTCAAAAGAGGGGATATCTGTGGATCCAGCAAAAACAGAGGTTATCGAATGATGGTCGAGACCAACAACAGTAATTGAGATCCGAAGTTTTCTTGGTTTGGCTGGATATTATCGACATTTTGTGAAAGATTTTTCACGATTATCTAACCCACTAACCAAGTTGACTCGGAAAGGAGTTAAGTTTTTTTGGAAAGAAGAATGTGAAGAGAATTTCAAGGAGTTTAAAAGAAGTTTATCCAGTGCACCTGTACTCACACTGCCTTGTAGTGGAGAAAGGTTTGTGATCTATAGTGATGCATCCAAGAAGGGATTGGGGTGTGTTCTTATGAAAAATGATATGGTGATAGCTTATGCCTCATGACAGTTGAAAATCCATGAGCAAAATTACCCAACACATGATTTGGAGTTAGCTGCAGTAATATTTTCATTAAAGATTTGGAGGCATTATCTTTATGGAGAAAGGTGTGACATTTATACTGATCATAAAAGTTTAAAGTATATTTTCACACAAAAGGAGATGAATATGCGTCAAAGAAGATGATTGTAGCTGATTAAGGATTATGACTGCTCAATCCATTATCACCCTGGGAAAGAAAACAAGGTGGAAGATGCATTAAGTCGACTAGACCATGCCAGTTTATCCATGATGAGGATCACAAAAGATCCAATATTTATGGATTTAAAACGGATGGATCTTGGAATTATAATGGAAGGGAAAAAATCTTATCTTTCTCAAATGAATGTTCAACCATCTATACATGTGAAGATTAAAGAGGCACAGAAAGAAGATGTCGAGTTACAAAAGAAGGTGAGAAATGTTCCTGAATTCAACCTTGATTGTGATGGGATAATAAAGTTCAGGAATCGGGTTTTTGTACCTCCCATCCCCGAATTAAAGAAGGAGCTACTGGATGAGGCTCATAGTTCTTCATTCTCTATTCATCATTGAAGCACGAAGATGTATAGGGACCTGAAAGAGTACTTCTGCTGGGATGGCATGAAAATAGATGTTGCTGAATATGTCTCTCGATGCTTGGTTTGTCAGAAAGTTAAAGCTGAGAGACAGAAGTCTAAGGGGATGTTACAACCATTACCCATACCCGAATTGAAATGGGAAAACATCACTATGGACTTTGTCACAGGACTTCCTAAAACATCCAAAGGGAATAATTCTGTCTGGGTCATAGTTGATCGTCTTACAAAGTCTGCACACTTCATTGCTGTTAGAGAGGATTTCTCTCTAGATCAGCTTGCCAGGATATATGTAAAGGAAGTGGTAAGATTGCATGGAGTACCACTTTCTATTATATCTGATCGGGATCCGAGATTTACCTCGATGTTCTGGTGAAGTCTTCAGCATTCTCTAGATACAGAGTTGAGTTTCAACACTTCTTACCATCCTCAGACAGACGGTCAATCTGAGAGAACAATTCAAACTCTAGAAGATATGTTGAGAGCATGCTCTATGGATTTCAAAGGTGGTTGGGATCAACACCTACCTTTGGTGGAATATGCTTATAATAATAGGTTTCACTCCAGTATTCAGATGGCTCCTTATGAGCTCTCTATGGAAAGAAATGGAGGACTCCAACTTGCTGGGATGAAGTTGGGGAAAGAAAGTTATTAGGACCTGATATCATTGATGAAATGGAAGAAAAGGTCAGATCTATTCAACAACACATAATAGCAGCTCAGAGTCGACAGAAGAGTTATGCCGAAAACTGAAGAAAAGACCTAGAGTTTGAAGTGGGTGATAAAGTGTTCTTATGAATATCACATTGGAAGAGAGTTATGAGAATTGGAAAGAAGGGGAAGTTGAGCCCTTGATATATCGGTCCTTTCGAAATACTGGATCGTGTTGGGAAGGTAGCTTACCAATTGGTACTTCCACCAAATCTCTCTCAAGTTCACGATGTGTTCCATGTATCTCTCTTGAGAAAGTACATACCTGATCCTTCACATGTACTTAGCTCAGAAGTTGTACCGCTGGAGAAAGATCATTCTTATGAAGAACAACCGATAGAGATTCTGGATCATAGCGAACAAGTCCTACAAAACAAGACCACTCTATTGGTGAAAGTTTTATGGAGGAACCACCAATTATAAGAAGCTACATGGGATCTTGAGGATATGATGAGGGAGAGGTATCCTCGTCTGTTTGTTACAAAGTGACGAATTTCGAGGGCGAAATTCTTTTTAAGGGGGGTAGAATGTAACACTCAAGAATTTTATGTTATATAAATATTAAAAGGAATATTTTTCTACACAACACTTGCTTGGCTTTCATTACACGAAATCACGACTTTCCTCGATAGCTTGTGTTGTACGCAATACCGGGTTTCACTAAACAACGATATGCTATTAAAATATTATTAAAACTAGTCGTTATGAATATTAATAAACACTTTTTGAAATTTTATAAATTTTATTTTTCAAAATGGACTTCATTTTTGGATTCGGAATATCGAAATTAGCCTAGGGTGAAATTTTGGTATTTTTCTGAAAACTTTTAATTTTTGATGAATAGTGAAACCAATAAGTGGTAGTTAAAAAACTGAATTTTCCATAAAACTTAATTTTACCACTTTTGTGAGTGGAATTTCGAAAATCCGAGAGACACGGTTAATATCAAGGACTAAAATGTCGTTCAATGAGATGAAAATTATTTTTCTTGGTGAATAGTAACTTTTTACTTTTTTTACCACGGTTAAAAGTAAATAGGGTAATTAAGGGTAAAGATGATATTATTATTACCCTAACACATGTCCTAATTCTATTAGACAAGTTTAATTGGACCCAAAACAATCTTAGGAATAAAATATGACCATTTAGGCCCACTTGGATTAGATTAGTTCATTTATTATTAATTTATTTAAAGGAGGGTTAAAATAGTTAAAATCAAAGGTTAATAAGTAAATAATTTTTAATATGGGGTTATACATAAGATAAATTCGACTATAAATATTCCTATGAAATCTAAAACTATTTCCTACATAATGGTATTTTATTTGTAATTTTTAGAAATTAAATAATTTAATTTATTTATGACACAAAGATGATGCAGTAATTATCTTATTAAAGAAATATTGACATAATTAATGTTATAAACAACAAAATTAATGTAATTTGAGACTTTTTATGAATTACACTAATTTTATAGGTTAATATGACATGTTAGTATTGATTTAATTAACTTTGTTCGAACTAATCATTCTGTAATGATTTTCACAAAAATCAATTACTAAATAGTGTCAAAATTGACATAAAATAGTGTTTAAAAAAAATATTATATTAGAATTGTTACATTATTCTTAAAAATCTAAGGTTAGGCCAAATGACTTAGATAAAGTTATATATATTAATAATAAACAACTTTGGGTTCGTTTGGCTGCTTATAGTAAGTTTATTAACCTTATTGTATAATAACACATGAAGACACGGTAAAAGTAAACTTATTTAACTTAATGTTAAATCTAAATGATAAGGTTAAAATAGGAACCTAAACTTGTCTAAATTCTATTGGATGAGATGCTTTAGACCCATCCCCACCTTATCTTCGAAATATATCAATTTGGAGCTATTTAAAACCGAACGTGACGTTATAATAAAATAATATTTTTAGTTTTCTCAAAGGTGCCCCTCTCCTCCCTTATAAAATGACACCTCCTCCCCCTCTTCCCCTCACCACTTTGAGCCTTAAAGCTCTGCCAAACCCTTCCAATTTCTTCTCTCCACTTTCCTAGAAACATCCTAGAGGTTCTGGTCTTCTTCAAAGACCCATTTTAGTGCCCTAAAAGGAGGTCTCAAAGAAGCACTTCAAAGAAGAGGTAATGTCCGTTACCGGTTCTGTCATCTTTATTTATTCTTCCACTTCTTCTTCTTTAGTTGTTTCATTATGAAGTAATAACATCAGTATCACTCATATACTGATATGTTATTACAAGTATTAAATAACCCTATTTCATCATCTATCCATCCTACAGAAAAAGAAATCACCGCGCGTGCGTACGTACGGAATACCGTCTCCACGCCGTGGTGTAATCTATTTTCCACCACCACCTTACTTGGATGGGTATAATGGTGTAAATAATGACTATATATGACTATTATAAAGTGATATTGATTCTGAAATAGTATAAATACACTCCAACACAATTCCATGATCATAGTAACGATATCATCACTCGTGCGTACGTAAGCAATACCGTCTCCACGATGTGATGCGACTCGTTCTACATGATCTTCATTTAATAATGATTATATAAATGAATTGAATGAATGAATATAATATATATTACACTAATACCATTCTGTAAATGAGGTATCTATAACCTAAAAAGAAGAATAAGAATTTATTTGACAAGACACGCATAAGAACAAAAAGTTATAAACACCTGAATAACAAGTAGCAATGAAATATTACTACTAAGAAGCTAAGAATATGACCATATATGATATCATAAAAATGATTCTGGAATAAGTCAATAACATTATTTAAATCATTATACAGGAGTTTCGGACACTTACGAAGAAAAAAGGACCTAAGGTAAGGGAAATATCACAATCTCTTTTTTATCCGAGATTGTTTATACTTTGGTATTTACTGGGGTGTATTTTATCATCCACATCCATGTTCCCTAAATATGTAATATTATTTCCATCCACCTACAATTTTTTAAAACCTATTTTACCCTTTTGTGAGTTTTTAGTAAAAGATATGAAAGGAATCTTTTGTCTTTTTTCATACGAGGTACTTTTTGACTTTTCCGACAAAAGTACGGGAAGAATGTTTTTTTATCTTATACGGCATGAATGGATTTTTAAAACATTATTTTCAAGAATATTCCTTTACAAATTTTCATGTTTATCTTTAATCAACTTCTTTTAGTTTAAAATTGTATGAAATGTTAAGAAAGGAAAAATGTTTTTGAAGTAGAAAGGATATTTTCTTCAAGAATGGAGTTCAAGTGTTTTATCAAAATTATTTTCCATATAAGATAATAAAGGGTTCTATTTCTATCCCCATTATTTCATGTATTTGATTATGTTGTGATGGAAATATTTTTACAAATTCCTTTATCTTATATGAATTGTTTTATGATATCCCGATGTTTGAGATTCCCATTTTTATTACATGGGTTATGAAATGATTTATGATTTATGATTTTGTGGCATACATAAGAATGGTATCATTATGAGATGGGTGGGACCTATATCTCCCTCCAATGCATTGGGTAAATATTTTATATCTCATGAGATAGACATGGCTGGAATGGTAGGTTATACCGGTTCAGTGAAAAAGGACTGAAACGAGTAGTGAACTCAGTTTAGAAAGGGACTTTGTCCACTATGATAGTCTTGGCAATGAGTCTTGACTAAAAGAAATGATTCTCTATGATTATGTGTGTATGCCACAAAGTTTCATGTTTTATGTTATGATTATTGTGATTACATTTCACTGCCATGATTTATCTCATGTTATGAAATTATGATCTCTTTTGCAGGTTAAGATTTCCAAAAGTTATGTGCCTATGTATATGATGTGATTGATATTTCCTTTGTTTACCCTTACTGAGCATTTGAGCTCACCCTTTTGTATGTTTTCTTTCCCCAGGTCAGGAAGAAGGTTATTAAGTAAGATATGCCAAAAAAGACTATAGATATGATGAAATAAATGGGAGACAGTGTAGATGCTTTATGAACCAGTTGTTTATGTTTCCCAGTTTCTAAAGACACTATACCTATACAGTCCTTTCGTGGTTTTGTTATATGTTGTAATAAGTATGCTTTAATTTTGAAGTATTAACAACGTATGTAAAGTATGGGTCGTTATACCATCGCTCCTCAGAGCTAGTAAAAGTGATCATTTATTTTAGGATGTGTATATCAGTTCTTGATAATAATATGGTTCATCCTTATGTAATACATGTATTGACGTAAGGTTCCATTCACCTTTTTTGATAAAATCACAGGAGAACCCCAAGAGGATGTACTTGGCCATATAAAGCCTTTGGAATTTAAATCCTCTAACTATCACATGATCTCCTAGACCTCTATTGGTGAAATCCTATATGGAGGAATGGACATTGGAGAATCTACAAGAACAAGTTCAATTGTAAACACTGCCATTCTCTCAGAAGGTAGGACAAAGAATCTTCTAGAAAGGAATCCCTAAAATGATGCACTATTGATGGAAAATAATGTTGAAGTAAACCCTTATCATCTATAAAGAGATTTTTAATATAGGTGGTCACTCCACCTATCCCATGATGCTCGGGTCCCACTCTACAATCCTGGACATTCCACTCACCCTAATGTAGATAACGTTTACCCTATGGTGATGTATAAGATTCCATGTGATGATAGCAGTATAAAAATAACGATAGTGAACGAACCGGTCCATCCGAGTATGAAATCGAATCCGATCATCTCGATAATGAACTGGTTCCATAAGAAAGGGTAACTTTCCACCTCAAGGGGATAGTCCCTACAATGCCGTATACCCACTATTTGTACCCCTATCGGTGTATCCAATATCATTAATCAATAGTAATATTGTATCTCTAGTTTGAGACATTCAAGGATAGATACAAAGATAAATGAGTTTTATGAAATTACATAAATTAAATAATATATGATTGTAGATGTCACATGAAAAGTACATCGTACTGTAGATAGTCCCATAGCTCGATCCTTAGGTATCCGCTGTAGTTCATTCAACTGGACAGATTCCCAACACTATGTAAGATTTGGACTACCATGATCACAACTGCTCTATTGGTGCTGCTGGTGATCCGGAGTCTAGCTTACATGACCACAACCTCTTCCTCAATCATACTTTTCATTGCTATTCCAATTCCCCACCTGACGCTGCATAACATAACTTTCTCCTGTAGGTGGATATGGTGTGGATCTTTATCCACTTAATGCTGGTGGGAACGTCCAATAGAAATGTTAGAGATTCCCCATAGTACCACAAGTTTCAATCTCCATTGGGACTCTACCACATTGAGTATTATTGTTCCCCCACTATCCACAATAATGACACATTATAGATATATTGAAGAAGGAATCCAGGTTGTCACTCCCCTAAAGAGAATCCTCAAGATAATTCTTCCTACCACCGAAAGAACTACATTCCGAGTGAGACTTTGATCTTCTATACACAGTGCTATTGTATTCCCATAGGTTGCACTTAGTGATAAAAGCCTAATTTACTATTAAAGAAAAGGTAGGTAGGATAAAGACATTGACCTGTGTATGGATGGAATACACAAGCCCATCCTCAAAGCGTGTGGCATGCGAAAGATCATCAATGGCTTAAAGAAGTGCAAGGTGATGCAACTCTATGAAAGATGATGAATATTACACAACTGACATAGAACCATACTTGAGATTTATGAAATCTATGTCTCTATTAGTTCTCAGAATATAAGGAATGAACCGATCATAGAAGTAAGTATAGAAATCAACACACCACATGCCCTGATGAAGACCATCTTGGGTAATCACATCCCACCAGAACCTGGATGAATCCCAATGCATGTATGTGGAATGCTTGATTCTCTACTTTGGTGGAGTTTCCATATGAATGAAGATAAATAGGGTGGATTATAGCCAAGACTCAACAGCCTGCAGACCACCATCACTTGAGAATGTCAGAGGATGATACTACTAGAACTCACAAGTCATATCATCCATCGTTGGTACAAGCCATAGAGCACTATACATGAACTGTATCAAATGTTGGTAACTATCACAATATTTGGTCTTAGTGCTCAAATTAGGTACAACATGTGGTACCTTAAGTGGAACTCCTAGAGGTAATACTGGCGGCTTAAATTCATCCACTTCTAAAGCATGGTTGTCTTCACCCTCCTAGAATACAATATGAGTATGTCATGGTAGTATTATTCTATCAATAACAAGCAATTGCCTCAGAAAATGGTTAAGAATAATGATAACATCACAAGAAGAATCTGATCATAAAAAACTCACTACCCATGGTATACTATCGAAACAACCCGCTTAGATGGACATGTATCAATACATGATAAATTATATACTTCTTTAGATTTTACATTTAATTTCCAGGTTTATTAATTTACCTTTTAATAAACATGAGAAAGTGGGAGAATGATGTAAAACTAATTCAATTTAGATTTCATGATTCACTTTATAATGGATAGTCATTTTTGATGAATCTGTACCCATGAACCTATCACTAGAAACAACACCTGTTTATTTTTATTATAAAAGATTGACCTGGTAAATTACCCAACCCGACCCATAAGGGCTGATACACATCAAGAATTGAGACATGAAGTCACTTAATTGCAACAAAAAACAATGAATGCATAATCTAACTATCACAACATCACTCAAAAATCCCAAGCATATCAAGAAATTAAAAGTACTGAAATGCACCTATATGTCATGGTAATATGCCTCACATGAGAATTCTTGGTGCCTATAAGGATGCATGTAACAACATTCATTACCCTTGTATTATTGGGATAAAGATCAAAGAAAATCCTTAAACATACTAATAATCAACAACACCAAAAAAACATGTGCATCACCCAACGGTGAAATAATATCAACTGTAATAGGAAAAACTAGAACAAAAGTTATAATTTAGGACAATTGGTTTTACCCTGAAAATGGGTTCAATAAACCTATGCATGAATTATGACCAAGTCCAAATGCATTTTTAGTTCTCCAATATATTGTCTCCAAATAGTAATATAAGAAAGTATCCACCTATGATACAACTTTGTGACTTCCTATTCCCAAATTTCACTTAATGGGTGACCCGATCCCGGTGGTCCCCATGGCCTCAAGCACATGTCCCCAAACGCCAGATCCTATACACTAATAATGAGTGCATATGGTGTGTCTATAGGGAGACTATTCCCTCATTACCAATGTGTAGCAAAGAAGATGAATGTGAAGATAGGTAAATTGTGGAAGCAGTATAAGTAAGCAGAAGGGAAAATGGAAAATTGAGACAACAATAACAATAAATGAAAAAAAATAGAAAAGAATTCAATAACTAATGACATTTATTGTTACAAGAGAACATGAAAACAAGGATACAATATAAATAACATGACATGTTCCACCTAAGAATATATAAAATCAAAAGACCATCCCAAGCATCCTAAGCTCTAGATCAGTCATCTCTTATTGAGATCCATCCTAAACAGCCTGAAATCAGGTGTTTAATGTCATATTATTCCCTTTTTCAACACAAGAAACCATGTATTCTACAATAGGTATGAAATGGTGCCTGGAGAGGGTGTGAGATAAATCTCAGTGGGCCATCACCAATGGCGTCTATAACATCTGGACCATGTAATAGAAATGTAATAGTGTGCATACAAGCATTTTTACATATACAATGTAAATCAGTACATTGTATCTACATACCCATGTACTTGCTTCATCCATCAACTTTTGTCTGAACATAACTAGTCCATTAATTGATTATTACCAGTTGAAAAATAAGTCACAAGTTAACAATAGTAAAGGTTCCCTGTTATGAAACAGAACCCTATAATGACATTTAATAATAAAGTTCCAATGTAATAACCATGGAAACGTAGACCTCAATGGTTGCTACCTCTATAACAACTATTGCCTGGATAAGGATAAGAGTGTAATCCAAAGTGAATATTCCAAGTCATTCCATAATAAGGTGCCTACCGAATATATGGTGATCGTCCTAGGTAAAATGATGCTAAGAAGAGATAGGTCCCTATGGGAGGTAACCATGGAACCTACTTGTCAATGTTGGATCCCAGGAGTGAATATAAGGAATACTAAGATGATATGTAAGGGATCCTATGGTGTCATAAAGGGCATCCAAATAATGGAAAAGGATTGGGATCTAGGTGGGTATCAATCTATGCAAGTTGTATCCTTGAATCATAATGGGGTTCCCGAGTGCTCATGAAATTATTCAACAAAAATAAAATGAGATCTAGAGTCAAGAAAATCCTATTTAACTATGAATTCATTTAATATTTCATTTCTTTTAAGACTTTCCTTTCATTAGTTTAATATGGTCATGTAGCATGCAACCTTTTAATCAATCCCTTTGGTTCACGCCTTCCATTTCATTAGTGTAACAAGGACAAATAGCATGAAACTATTCGTTTAATCCATTTAATGAAAATTCACTAATCAAGGTTCATTCCACTAAGTTCTGTTAGTGTGGTGAGGGGTGATACAGATATGAAACCTACCATTAAATACATTTTAATGCCACGTTATATTCTTAATATACATGCCAATTCACAATTCACATTTCATTGTCAAATTCAAAGAAATACCGTAGGTGGGTCATGTGGCGAGCATACATAGTACATGCCATTATGAAATTCATAATATAAATTAATCCATTTAATATAGAAATTCTTACCCTTAGAAAGGTTCATCTAAGGCACACCCAAATTGTGGCTCAAATTTGTGAAACACTAAAACAGTTATTTCCTAACATACTACATGTGATGAATGGAGATATGAGTGTAAGAACTAATAATTAATCACATATTTGGAACTTTAATAACCATATGGTTCTAATTATTAGTGTGGTATGTAAATTTTATAAACAAAACCCAATAAAATTAGTGGCCCCACATGACAATCCAAAAATCAATGAACTTTAGGGATTAGTTATAAAACACCCACCATAGGCTTGTATGAAACTTATCCTCTTCTATTTTCCATTTGTTTGGATTATATTTGAGTTTATATATGAAAAAGGAAAAAATTATCATACCTCGATAATTCAGTCAAGAGAAAAATAGAAGAAGAACGACTTTGGAGGACTTGAGTACTTATTGTTTCACATCCAACATAACGAGGAAAAGCTTAATAGGAATTTAATAGAAGGAGATCTGATTATTCATTCCATAAATCATAAATGGGCACAAAAATGTGATCAATTTAGATTAATATTGCAGAAATATAGATTAGGGAGGAAAAGGGGTTCTAATTAGATCATTTAGGAGAGAATGTTAAAATTGCCCAGAAAAAATCACATGTGCATGGTTTGTTCACATAGTTTGACAAACCAAGCACAAACCGTGAACAATTACATGGGAAGAAGGGGAAATTGCATGGTTAGGCCACACGTCCATGGACCAACTATGCGAGGTGGCTCTGTCCAGAGAAAACACCATCCTCACGGTCAAGAAAACCATGCGACTTGTACAGTCTCCCTAAAAAGAAGGGTTCCAGGCACCGAACATTCCCTGGACACTCTTGAGAGTTTGAAAAAATCATTATGCATCTATATTAGGTCCAAGGTAATGATTTAGACAAAAATTTAAAGGATTCATGCATTAGTGAAAAATTGGGTTCTTACAAATACTCCCCAAAGCTCCTTTACAATGATTTAGACCTCTTCCATAATGAATATTCATAAAATAAATTATAGGCTCACACTAGTTTTCACGAAATCTCTAATTACCAGTCCATCTATATAGTATCACGAATTCTAATATTGTATTTTATCATTATCTTAATTAGGAAATCCAGTGATACCCATAATTCTTGACACACTAAAGAAATAAAACATAATCCACCTCACCGTGTAACGTTTTTCAACATATCCTATAATATCAATGAATACAAAAAATAGATCCAATTTACTTCAGGTTCTAAAACATACTAGTCCTTACATCCCATACTTACATGAAATTTTATTCTCTAGATGACTTTCTCATAGTTTGTTTCCCTAGGGATCACTTTCCATCACTAGGAAAGTATTATTTTAAGTATAGAATACTAATATGATATTTATTGTATAACATGGTACTCCTCCAAGCCCTACGTGAGACTCATGATGTATAAACATGGTGTGATTCCAGAGATCCCAATAAAAGGGTAGTTAATACAAAGTTATGAACCCTATGATTCACACGGAAACCATGGATCTAATAGTAAAAACCTCATCATTACAAGATTCATTCAAACCTTCCCCATGTGGTATAATATAGGCAAATATGCACTTCTTCACACTCTATTGAAGAAATTGTCTATATTAAATCATTTACTTTTATTTTTTTCTATAGTACTCTTTCTTATCAGTGGAACATGCCTCTTGTAGGGGGAGTGTACCCATATGATTTTTATATACATAATTGCACTCCCTCTTACCCCATATGGGGATTGAGGTATACCATCAAGGAAAAATTAGTAGTGGTCATGGCATGATACCTCGTATCCAATCAGTAGGGTGTTTAGGCCTACGCCATTAACCTTAGGGATAAATAAAAAAATTGGATTGTGCATTTCTTCAAAAATAGAACTACACAATTAATTGTCAGTCAAAAAATTACATTTTGTGGATAAATAGAGAAAATATACTTTAAATAACTATGATGATACTTGATTTTTTCTATAGGATCGGATGGTGACCATAAGGGGGAAAAGTGTGTGGAAAAATAATTTAATTACTTGGTTAGTTATGTTGAAAACATAGTACAGTAAGTTAATGTCCTATAAGTTTGATATATGGGATTCTTTTTCACTATGAGGATCCAAGTTCGAAATATTCCTTGTCCATGACAAGATAGGATACAAAATCCATATATTCCATATATAATTTAAAAATCACCATCGGATATGCCATTTCACTTCTGAAGCTGATATTTTTTCCAATATGGAAAAACCATTGTTACAAGGTTCTTTTTAGAGATTTGATTAGTGGACTATGATCAAAATTCTATAATGGTGATATAATAAGTGATCTAGGTATAATTTTCTGATCTATGATGGACCAAATAATCCATGTCATGGTCCATTTCTGTGTATGTATTGTTAAATAAAGTTCTATGATATTTATAATTTTAATCATTTAACATTTATATAAAGATGATGTATTAAAAATTTGATATCTCATAATAATACATGATGAAATTAAATTAGAATTTATCAAACTACATGCAGGGATCAAGATGAGTAACAAACCAAAAATTTTCATAAAATAAATAAACACTTCATCATTAATTTCTTTTCACAATTAAAATTCTATTATTTCATCATAATGGTACAAAACCTAGTATTATAATAAAAAAATATAAAATTTAATTCATAAAAAAATCAAAATCAAAATCAAGTACCATATAACAATCACCAGTATAATGATACACCACAATCTTGATTTAAAAAGTGTTATACTAAAAAAATAATGAAAAATATATAAGATATATTTTTATTATAATGAAAAAAATTAAACATAGAATAGACGTTTTATATGAACAAAGAGAAGGATATTCATGTTATAAGTATATTTAAATTATGTATATATATAATGGGTAATATTTCTAGTGTAATATGACCATTGGAATCAAACTATTGCAGTATGCTAGATTGAATATGATCGTTGGAATCTAATCATTGGGAATCTAGTAGTTAAATTGATACTGCAAACAATATTCTTGATTGGTTTTAATAAAATAAATAAAATCCTTTGATAATAATATAATTAACAATGATTAAAATATGCATATTCATTAATTTATATTAATATAATTAAAATCATATAACCTTTAACGAAAATAAGTTTTACAAAAATAAACTGTATTTATATTTTCAGCACAAAATAAATGATTTTAAAATATAAAAAATATTTTATTTAAAATTTTATATTCTTATATATATGTTTATATATATTTTGTAAATAAATTAAATTTTTAAATAATCTTGTCAAAATTATCCAATGGTAAGGTTTTATTAATTTCCATAGACATGTTATTTTTTTCCCAAAAAATAAAATTCGATAATTATATATAGTTTGTATTATGACATAATTATGTTGTAAAAATGATATAATAATTAACAGATGTGAATCCATTACCAATTTGTTTTATTTTACTATTACAATGTATTTTAATATATTAAAACTATTTTCCATAACAATATATAACTTTTCAAATTGTAAAATTGAAAATATGGTTTGAAAAAAAATATTTTGTGGAAAAATGATATTTCAATGACCAATCTAATAAAAAATAATAGAGTTATGTTCCTAGAAAAAATAATTTCATAAAAAGGTTTAAATTTTTAAAATCAATTGTATGTTAATGGGTTTTCATTTTCTATAACATAGATTTTAAAGACCTTTGTTTATAAATTAATAAATAATTATCCCTAATTTGATATAAATACCCACCCACCCTCCCATTCATTTTCACTATAAAATTAGTGAACATGTTTTCCCCTCATTTTAAATATCCAGATTATCTTCATAGATTTTATATGTTTCAATGGTGTTTTCTAAATCTTTAAGAAGTTAATTTGCAAGGTAAGGGTACCACCCTTAATTCATTCTATTTAGTTACTTGAATAATTATTTAAAATTCATTTTAATTTAATTTTTAAATGTTATTATATATCATTTTTGTAAATTATTTTTTCAATTATCAATGATATATATTTTCCTTCATTTTATAAATCCTTTATTATCCATTATTTTGTTTAAACAATTCCATAGTCAAAATTACCATTACCCATATTCCTTTATATTTTATGTATTTGTGGTATTATGGAAATATTATTATTAAGTGGTGGGATTTTATGGGTAAGGAAAATAGTTATGTAGTTATTAGAACATCTATAAAGTTTCATGTGGATTAAACATTAATTTTCCACAAGTTTACTTTTCCTATCAATGTAGACCGATCTAGAATGTTTTTTATTAATGAACATTTGTGTCCCTAATAGGTAAAAAATATATATAATTACTACTCCTAATGTTTAGAGGGTAATTTTATATCATTTATTTTATTTGAAAACATTGAAAAATTTTATATTAAACTCGTAATTACTATTTATATCCTCTGACCAAGAAAGAAACCTGCACCAAAATTTGATATCATTCCACTAAAAAGGGTATTAACCATTATATTGTAAATATCCTATATTTTATATTTTTTTGGTTACTCACATAAATAACCATATTATTCAATTTATTGAGTAAATATTGATATTTCACATATCCATTATATTTATACAAATAGCTATTGATTACATATTCATGATTATTTACGATGTTCCTTAGTGAAAATTATGATATGTATTGTTCAACGATTATTTTCATTTTATAGATTCCCAATAAATATAATATGATAGGTGGGGATGAGAATTGTATATTCCTTAGATAAATCAATTGGTCATATGAAAAAAATATTTGGTTGTCTTTGTGTATACCGTACCATTTTTAATGATGTTTTGGAATGGTGCCTTCATATTAGGTTTATGATATCAATTATTATTCATTCTATAACTATATTTTCAGTTATAATGATCTTTTTGATTTATTTAAACTATTTTGTTTTCCATGGATATATTATGGTCATGTTGTCAATCATATATATTTTTGATATATTTTGTATATCATTCTTATATTATATCATATTATGTTAAATATTACCCCTTAAAATGCATCTTACCTCATCCCTTTATTTTTTTCATATTAATTAAAGAGACCATGATGAACAATATGAGTAAAATATAAGTTATTTAGGATAAATAAAAATTATTTCATATTTTTGGGTGATGAATCTTTAGTTTTCAATTTAATGTAATTTCCATTTAAGTATGTAGTTTCCATATAATACTAAATGATTGGATCATATGATCAATATTTTATTTTACAATATAATAAATAACCACTCAAATTAGGTTACTATAGTCGGGGTGTTATAATTGGTATTGGATTAATTTTAGTAGAATCCTTAGTAAGTGGATTTAGATGAACATTTTTTGGGAGAATAACCATATGAAAACCATTAAGATATTATAGAAATATTTTTTACAATATATGAACGAATTTAAAATAAATGTATAGTAATTATATTCTATTATACATAATTCTTATTTTTATTCATGAATTAATTATATAAATTTAATTATTTAGATATGGAACATAATTTATAGAATACAAAATATTCCAACACCTATAATCACTGTATTGACTTCCCCCCAATAAAATTAATGATGATGGTGTTAGAGATGAAGATATAATGAATATACTATGGAAGTTTACTCAGGTAATTAAATATAACATTTCTCATATGGAATAACCTATTACACATGAATATAACATAACAGCATTGGATCCCACCATTTAGATATAACCTATAGTTTTTAATTCAATGAATAATCCATTGGCAGTATAAAAATGAATTATGTCTTTGAGAAGAAATTCCTTGTTTTGATATGTAGTGAAAGGTATAAGGAGAACAATTGAATAGTGGATATATCTATTTTAAGGTATTATATTGATGTATTTTTAAAAAAATTATCTAGATGTATTGTTTATGATTAATTCTCTATTGACCATACCCCTGAATAAACACATATATAAGCCTCCCTATAGAATATATTCAAATAAATTTGTGCAATTAAGTAAATAACTATAAGAGCTATGTGATAGGGGATTCATATTACCTACTGTTTCACCATTGGGGAACCTATCTTATTTGTGAATGGAATTATGGGACTATGTGGTTAATCACTTAATATAAAGAAATAAATTCCATTAGTATTTCAAACATGCATTCTTTACCTAACATTGATGATAGGTTTGATCAACATCTAAAATATTAATACTTCTAAAACATTGGTCTCAGTAATAGTTATCATTAACATAAATTCCAGAATATTTATATACTAAATATGAATTTTTCCAAAAAAAATAATGGGAATTATGAGTTCCAATTAATAACCTTGCATTAGAAAATATTCCATATATGTCTATGGATCAGATGAACAGAGTATTTAAGGAATATTGGAAAAAAATTCATGGGTTTTTATGATATATTTATATTCTATAAATGATATAAAGATCGTGAATACCATTTATATATTATATTTGAAACACTAAGGAAGAATAAACTATATGAAAAGTTTATTAAATGTGAATTTTGGATGAAAAATGTTTTTTTCATATACATATTGTCTCTAAACATAAAATATCACTTGAAACCATAGAGAAAAAGGGTTAAATAATGGCCCGTGCTAATGAATATAGTGAAGATATATAGTTTTCTTATCTTAGCTGGTTACTATTGTTGTTTTTTTTGAAAACACTACCTGATAAATAAATTCTTTAACCGAGCTAACATGTAAAGTGTTTAAATTTACATGTTTAATTGAATGTAATGAATGGTTTGATGAGGTAAATTAAATGGTAATAAACTCACCAGTTTTCAAATTAATAGCTATAAATAATATATTAGTAATATACAATGATGCATAAATGAAAAGACAAGGGTGTTTCCTGATGAAACATCCTATAGTTATTTTTCATTTATATCGATAATTGAAGGCCAATGAAGAATACACTCCATGTTATGATCTTGAGATATCTTCTATAATCTTTTAAGTGAATATATGGAGACAATAACTTTAGGTGAATGATGTGGCATATATATTGATCAGAAAATTTTTAGGTATATATTACTGCAAACATATATGAATATAAGATAAAGGAGGTGTCTATAAATACTCATGGAATATTACTATTCAATAAAATACCACAATGGTAAGGAATAAAAGGTGGGAGATGCATTGAGGTAAAAGGATTATGGTGTTATATATATGATGAGGATGATGAATGATCCATTTTTTAAGGATTTAGTAAATTTAGACATGAAAATTACCAAGGTAAAATATCATTACATTTCTATGAAATTTTACAACCAACATTACTAGAGACTATAATTAGGTATAAATTATATGATCAGAGATTATGAAAGAAAATACTACCCATGAAGGATGGGATATTTATATATATCTTCTATGAAGATGGTGTGATGTATTTTATAAAGAGAATATCTATCCCATTAGTAAAGGAGTTATTGTGGGAATTTCTTGATGAATCTACTAGATCAAAATTAAATATAAACAAAGGTTGTATCAAGATGTATATGGATCAAAGATATAACATCTTGTGTGAACAATAGAGTGGAAAATTATTGACTTTAAATTAAGATGGATTGTATGAAAAAAAAAGAAAAGATTGGGAGAAAAGTTTCAATGGGTTTCGAAAAACCTATCTCTATACAATTTTGAATGTGGGACAATATAATTGACTTTTCAACTAGTTATACTAATAAATATATGATAATAGATGATATATGGTCAATTTTGGATAGCTATAGAATGTTTTAATTTTTTTATTAATAAATAAGAATCTATACCTTAAATTATTTTCATTAATATATATTAATAATGTTTTGATATTTAATGATGAAAAATTGTCAATTATATCTAATCACAAACTTCATTTCAAATCATTGTTTTTGGGGATTCCTCAAAATAATTTGAACAAAAGTAACACTTTTTCACTTATTGACATCCTCAAATTGATGGGTAGTATGAAAGAGCCATTAAAAACATATGTGAAATGTTGTGGAAATGATCACTTTACATTTAAGGAACATAGGACCAGTACCTACCTATGAGAGAATTTTCCTAGAATGGAAACTTCTTTTCTAGAATACCAATGAAAATATATCAGGCATTGTATCAGAAAATATATCGAACTCTAACATATAGGGTTGGTATTGGGGAAAATAATCTATTAGGTCTAGAATTTATTTATGAGATATATTTTTTCGATCAATTCAAAATTATATTATGGTAGATCAATATAGACAAAAACATGTATTTATAATCAAAGGAAGGAAATGAAATTTCATGTAGGGGATCATTACTTATTGAATGAATAACCATTGAGGTAGGTTATACAGTTCAGTAAGAAGGGTATTCTAACTCCAAGGGATATTATCCATTTTGAAATTTTGGAGAGAATTAGAGTTATGTCATGTCATTTACAATTTCAACCAAAACTCTAAAAAGTGAATGGTTTCTTCTTTGTTTGAATGTTGAGGAGGTAAATTCCAAAACCAATTAATACACTCATAGATTAGGAAATGATTCATAGAATGAACTTCCATAAAATGAAGATCCCTTTTAGATTTACAACTCCAGATACTGAGTGTTATGAAATAGGACAACCTGACTGGTGAAATTACATTGGGGGGATCACAAAATAGAGGAAGAAACATGAGAACCTAGGAATGGAATGTGGAAACATTACCTATACATGATTATGGATTGATGTTAACCCAAATTTTAATGATTAATTTATATTAAGTTGGGATAAAATATGACCCAAAATTGATATACAATAAATAAAGACATTATTACTAAGGATTTTGTACAGTTAACATTCATCTATTTCATCTTAATGGTATAATGAATAGTAATTTAATAGAAATAGAGAAAATTAAATTGATATAAGTAGCTAAAAAAGTAACATATAAATTGAAAAAATATATGGAAACAATAAAATATTAAACTCCAAAGGATTATACTATAACAATAATAAGAAATATATAAGTAAAAATATTATTATAAGAAGAAAATAAATAATGGTGTGCACATTGAATAAGAGAAAAGATAATGATATGAATGATGTTAATATGCTACAATAAAGTGTCTATATTTTGGGTAATGTTTTTATTGTATTTTGAAATTTGGAATCTAACTACAAAATCTTACAATTGGAATATAACTATTCACAATATAGGTTATGTAATAGTAATGTAACCATTATCCATGAAAGTGTTTAGTAATATGAATAAAATAATTTGGAAATAATATCATTTATAATGGTTGAAAAATTTACAGTATTCAATTAATATTAATATAATTATATATACGACTTAGACCAAATGAAATATTTAAAAGAAGAAAGCGTTTTACTGTTTTGGTTTCAAAGACCTGATCTTTAAATACAATAATATCTTTGTTTAAAAAGTATAATATATATTCATAAATAATTATTTCATAATAAAGCAGTTAAATTTGAAATTAATATTTAGAAATTATCCGATTATAATGATTTAATAATTTTATGAGAAAGTCAAATTTTTAGGAAAATTAGTAAAATACGACAAGCATATAAAATATGTATTATTTCATAATTTTTTTATAATGATGGTCTAATAATTTATATATAAGAATCCAGGACAAAAACAATTATTTTATTAATATAATGTATTTTAATGAAAAATATTTATTTTTGAAACCTATATAAAACATTTAAAATATAAAATAGAAATTTTTATTTTTAAAACAATATTTTTTTGGAAATTAATTTTTATATTTCTCTATAAATATAAAAGAATGGATTTTTGTTCTCAAAAATAAAAAATTGAAAAACCATGTCTTCTGTTTTAAAATACATGATCTAAAATATTTGGTAAAAAAATGGTTTTTCATTTTGCATAACATAAATTTCATTAGGCTATGTTAAGAAATTAATACAAAATTCTTCAGAATTGTCAATAAATACACATCGAATATCTCATTCCTCTTCAATTAAAAATTAGCGAGGATGGTTCTACCCCCATTTTCTATCTCAATAGCCTCTTTAAAGATATTATATGTCTCTAAGGTGTTACTCATATGATTTATTAAGCTAGTTTGCAAGGTAAAGTTTACTAATATCTTCACTTTATTTACATGTGTAACCCATTCCAATTTCTTTTCATTTGAATTTGAATTGTTTTTATACTTCATCATTATAATTTTTTTATATTAATATTAGCGAGATAAATTTATTCCCACTTATTATACCACCATTATAATATTTTATAATGTTTAAAAATTTACATGGTCATAAATTCAATTACCCACATTCATATATATGACATATATTTCTGGAAGTATTGATATTTTTAAAGAGGTGCGATTTTTCTTTAAAATGATAATGTATATGTAGATGGTGGAGTTGTTTTGGTCCCAATATGATTTAAATAAAGTTTTTCACAATTTAAAATTTTCATAAATTCATATCGACCTGAAATTATTTCCCTAAATAAATTTTTATCACAAATTCATATCAAATATATGTGAGTTATAAAACTATTTTCTAGAGTGTAATTTATGTCAATTTTTTCTATAACAATTCAAATATCATCCATTAATTGATTATTTACTATTGATATCCTTCAACCATGAAATTAACCTAAAACAACACATCATTATCATTCCTTTGATGAAGGTACTAACAATTGTAATATGAATATATTATATTTTATATTTTGATTATTTGATATTCTCTTAAATAGAATTTTCATTATATTTAATGAGAAAATATGAAAATTCTATATGTATATTTGATTTCAATAAGGATATATATATATATATATACATGAATGTGTATTAGGTTCGTTAAGTAAAATTATTATATTTATTATTTATCCATTAAATTCATATTATTGATGCATTATAAGTATTACATGTTTAGTGAGGACCAAAATAATATAGTATCTTGGTGAATAATTGGGTTTCATGTGATAAAATACCTAGGTATCTTGTGTATAACCATCATTTTTATGCATGATATCTTTGTATGAGGCTTTATTAACATGTTTATGATTTCTGATGTTATGAAATCCGTCAACAAGAGATCGATTATTTTTATCCATGAGATTTTTTTCCGAAATTATGTTATCCAAGGATATATTATTCTCATTTATTTATTCATAGGTATTTTATTTTATTATTTATTCCTTATATGCTATATATTGTATTTTTATGTTTTGTTAGTTTCCACTATACTCTACCCCTTGCAGAGCCTTTGAGATCACCCTTTTATATTATTTCCCAATTACCTAGGAGTATATTAAGATTAATTTGTGTGAAATATGGATTTTTAAGGATAATTAATTATATTGTAATTATTTTAGATTATGTATATTACTTATTACATTTAATTTAATTATTATTTATGTATGATGTTTCTTGAGACTAATAATCTATTTGATCATATTATCTATATATTTTGAATAAATGTATTAAAAACCCATTAACTCTAGGAAATAGTTTTCAGGGTGTTACACTTAGGCTATTCAACATTCATAGATCAATTATGATAATTGGACAAACACACATAGATTTTAAACATCTCTATAAATGAATCATTCAAGTAATTATATGATAATGTGATAAGGTACTCAACTTATAAAAATGTGAAGGCCACACAATTGGTTCATGATTTAGATAAGAATAGTGACAAAAAAAATTGTATTGATCCATGTCTTTAAAATATGATTTTTTTCAACATATATATTAATTTTATATTTATTTGTAATCTATATAATACATAACATAGACTAGAAAATGAAAACAATCACTAATTTATTTTATTAATGTATAAAAAATTATACCAAGCACAAATACATTAAACAAAGTAAAATGTAAAACAATTGGAAATGAATTTAAATAACCTGATAAAAATTTAAAAATACATTGGGTAGAAACCATATAGAAATCCCACTTCTTTAAGAAAAACTATATAATATAAATAATATTCTAGAAGTTGGATTTCCATTTTTTAAATGTTTCATATAAACATGAGTGAAAAATAAGATAATGATGACAGATAAATACTAAAATAAAGGGTACTTAGAGAATGTATAAAGGTAATATGACCATTATAATAGAAACTACACTTTTAGTATAATTATTTGGAAATTAAAATAGAAAATTCACCATTATAATTCTATCTTGATATTTGGAATAATAACATGATTGTTGGAATCAAAACTTTTACATTAAAATGACAACATGACTTTTAGAAAAGAAACATGAACATTGAAATAGTAAAATATCTAGTAAAATATTTGATTATAATAAAACCATATTATGTTAAGTATCCCAAATCATTTTTATAATGTTATAAAATAATTTGATGTCTTTTGTTAAAAAAAAATCCTGGCAAAAAATAAACATTTTTTAAATTTTTAACGTACTGTGATAACAAACAACATGTGTAATGTTCTCCTCACGTGGAGATTTTAAATTCAAAATGAAGATCAAGTAACTATATGGAGCCTATTTCATGTTTTATTTCAACTGACTATATGAATAATGTACCTACCATGCATCAGATGAGAAAATTATACCCAAAAATATAACTGAATGTGTATTGACAATCAACCTACTATGCATTGAAGATAAACCTCTAGTTCATTTAGTATAAACTTACTGAATTTTCAAAGGACCTACCATGTTATAGGTAATTAAAAGTTCCCTATTTATTTTACTAACTGTTTCTATCTTTATTTATATTTATTATGAGAACAACTACCTACCAACTGAATAAATATATTATAATGTCCCAGTTGCAGAATCCCCCTAAAGTGCCCCATACCCAGTTGGTCACATGGCCTCAAGCGCATTTCCTCAAATGCCAGAGGCTGCTGAATAGCTGGGAGGGCCTTGGGTGTGATAGTGGGGAAAATATTCCCCCAATGGTAGAGTAACACAACTAATGTAATCAAATATACAATAGTAGAAGCAGTAATAATACTATACATCAGTAAACATCGGAAGACTAAAATAATACATTGGGGAACATATATATAATGATGATTCATGATACAAATTTCTAGGAAATCATCCAAGCCAATAAAAATACTAAAATACTGAAATAACCAATGTACAAAAGAAACAGATAATCTCCAATAGCATCTCAAGCCTCGTCTTGGCCCCATGCTCTCAATATTTTAAGCAATCAAGTACCTGATGTATATGGGCGCTTTCCCTTATCTATACTTGTAGAAATATAATCTGTTTGGGCCCATAATAATTGCCCAAACAGGGTGTGAGACTAAATCCCAATAGGTGACCAACCAAAGATCTGCGCCTAACTGTTAGTGAATATGTATGGTTGGAAATAATCAAGATGGAGCAGTAAAGTAGGATGTACTCAAAATTATACAATACTACAGTTCAAATGCATTCAATTTCATATATCAATAAGTAGCTAAACAAACCAGGTAACCTTCTAGGATTAATCACAACCTAACTCCTATGGTTCAACCAAACAAGAACAAGTAACCCTCTAATATGTACACATAGTCTAAACCCTCTTGTTTATCTTCGGAATAAAATATATGAGGAAGAAATAACCATCAATTACCGCTCTAGTCTAGTATCGAAAACTAAATGGCGCTCTGGGGAATCACTCAATTTATCATTCCACATATGTCCATGTCGGGGAACTACAAACACTCTGAGGAAACAATTACATCAATTCCCCCCATGGTATCACATCGTAACAGTAAATAGACACTCAAGAAAATCCCTCAACATCCATTCTCCCTATGGTCTACTACACCTGGTTCTCACGGACCTTTGTAAGCCAATCGATCATGGAAATGGAAAGAGGCCAAGGTAAACCTCATGAACTACTTCTATAAATAGTCTACAACATAACAGTATGTCAGAATTCAATTACTTCATCATACAGTACATGGTATGGAATGTAAAGAAATATCCTAACATGCAAATCTAGAAGAAACAATCATAAACGGTTCTAGCATGGGAAAGACTTCCATAACATGGTAAACAACCATATTCACAACAATTAACCACTACTTAAGCATTCTAAGAATATCAGGCATTAACGGGGCGAAAACCCTCAACACGCAATACCCCAATAAAGGGTATTGAGAACTTTTTAACATATAACTCAAAGACTATATAAGAAAAGGAACAAACCACATACCTTAGTGTAATAAGATTGATATAAGTGATCCTAAAGCCTTGAATCTCTCAAGAACAATATAGATCTTCCAAAATTCTAAAAAATCTCAACCAAGGATAACCCGGGAAAGAGGAGAAATCAGGGAATCGGGATCTAGAATAAGGAAGATCTTACCATGTTTATCCCAATGCAATCAATGATGGTCAATTTAGAGAATAGTCGGTGACTCAGGGTCTCAGAGAAGATTCATCGGTATACGGACGCTCCTGGATGAGTTAGGTTTAGAAGATGAGCATTCTATCCGTAAGATGCAACCCTGGTTCATTTGATGAAAAAAATAAATTATAAAGTTTGTACTTTATATGTACCTGACATATACTTTCCCTTACTGACCACTGCATTAGGTGGTCTCCAGGTCACCACACACGGCTGTGTGCAGGGCCGTTACACGGCCAGAACACGTTTTCCCACAGAAACTGAGTACACGTCGTGTACTTATAAAATACACTGTGTGTACTTAAGGAGTTTCGAAAACTCCTCTTTTTCTCAAAAAACACCAAAAAAGTGAAAAAATACCAAGAAAATAAGACCCGGGTTATTCAAAACTTCCCCCCTTAAAGAAAATTTTCCCTGAATTTTCCTAGTAAGGAAGCATGGAAGAATAATCCTTGAACAGATCCGGCCACTATGATCGTACATCAGCTTCCCTCTCCCAAGTCTCATCATATACTCGACCATGCTTCCATAGCACTCATACTAGAGAAATAGACCGACCACAAAGAACCTTCATACTTCGATCGACAATTCAGATAGGAAGCTTATCAAATGAGGTGTCTACATCTAACTCAACCACTTTGGGTTAGAAAACATGAAATGGGTCTGAGAATTAACGTTGATGTAGAGAAACATGGAAGACATCATGAATATCCCGGTACCTCTAAGGTAACTACAACCGATAGGCAACCAGACTAACTCTCTCAGACACCTCAAACAGACTGACGTAACTTAGTGAAAGCTTACCCTGTCTCCTAACCCTACTGTGTCCCAACCTCATTGTGACATGAAGAAAAACATAATCCCCGAACTTGAACTGTAGAGGTCATCTCCATCGATCATCATAAGAGTTCGGTCGAGACTGTGCAATAGCCATCCTTTTCTGAATCAACTATATCTGTTTTGTGGTCTCCTGGACAAGATGAGGTCCTAGCATAGCTACCTCTCCTACCTCCAGCCAACATAAGGTTGATCGATAGGGCATATCGTACAAAGCCTCATAAGGTTCCATCTAAATAGTTTATTGATAACTATTATTGTTGGAAAACTCCACAAGAGGTATGTGCTTCTACCAAGAACCTCCAAAATCCAGGATGCATGCTCGAAGTATGTCCTCAAGAACCTGAATCATACGCTCAGACTATCCATCTGTCTAGGGATGGTATGTATTACTCAAAATTACCTATGTACCCAAATCTATATGAAGCCCCTTCCAGATCTGAGAAGTAAAATGTGTATCCTTGTCTAAAAATGGAGTGTGGAACCCCATGTAGATGTAAAATCTCTCAAATGTAAATTCTTCCCAGCTCATCAACACTGAAGGTCTCCTTGACGGGAAATAAGTGATAATACTTCATGAATCTATGAATGACAACCCATACCAAATCATTCCCTCGAGGTGACCTCAACAATCCTGTCACGAAATCAATCACCACGTAGTTCCACATCCACTCGGGAATGGGTAACTACTATAAAATCTTTGTTGGTCGCTGTTGCTATGACTTCAACTACTGAATGGTGGAACACCTTATGAAGAAACCAACATCATCTCTATTTATACCTGGACACCAAAACTGACGGTGTATATTACAATACATCTTTGGGACACTAAGATGAAATTCCCAAACCGAGGCATGAATTTACTACATCAACTCTTCGTGTATGTCTGCTGACACCCATACATGACCCTGAAAATGCAAGATATCTTCCTCACCTACTATCTATCCAGGAATAGGGACCTCTCCTAACACGAATTCTCATAGGGCTAGGCCTTCATAATCAGAATACTTCCTCATTCACACTCAATCAAGATGAGTAGAGGTAACTGTTACAAAAGATAGAAACGTCTGCCCCTATATGTTGTGCAGCTCCAAATGAATCTCAGAGCACAATGAAATAATCATCCACTCACTACTGGCCTCTTTAACTGCATGTATCTGAGTCCTCCTGCTCAGTGAATCATCCACTGCATTGCCTTTCAAAGGTGTATAGGCAAGCTCAATGTCAATGGACTGAAGGTACTCAACCCACCCTTGCTATCTCAAATTCTGGTCGCACTGAATGAAGATGTACTTGATACTTTTGTGGTCGGTGAAAATCATGAAATGTTATCCCAAAAGATAATGTATCCCAAAATGTAAAGAATGAACAACTTCATCTAACTCGAGATCTTGTGTCAGGAAATTCCTCTCATGTGGCCTCAACTATCGAGAACCATACACAACACATACTTCCCCTACAAAGAACAGCTCTGATCCCGATACCTGATGCATCATAGTACATAGTATATCTCTTTACCGGCTCTAGAAACACTAGTATCGATGCTGAAGTCAACCTACCTTTCAGCTCTTGAATGGCTGACTCACAAGAATCTGACCACATGTACTTCACACCCTTCTTAGTCAGACCCGTCAGTGTCACTACTAAACATAAGAAGGCCTGTATGAAAAATATGTAGTATCCATCTAGCCCTAGATAACTTCGTACCTCAATGACGATACTCAAATTATCCTATGAAACTACTACTCTCACATTCCTTGGCTCTACCAATAATCCTGTCTCCGAGATAATATGACCTAAGATGTGAATCTGGTTCTTCCAAAAGTGGCATTTTGAGAGCTTAGTATATATATGATGCTCTCTCTATGTAATATAAATGATCTCAAGATGTGCAGCCTGGTTATGTCAAGTGTGAGAGTACACTAAGATATCATCCATGAAGACTACCACGAAAGAATCCATTTATGGATTAAACACTCGATTCATGAGTGCCATTAAGACTGCAGACGCGTTCGTGAGACCAAATGACATAACCACATACTGGTATAGAACATTCCTACTCTAAAAGGCATAAAGAGGTATATTAGATGGTCTAACGGTCAATTTATGGTAACTATACCTCATGTCAATCTTCGATAACACCCGAAATCCTCGAAGTTGATCAAAGAGATCATCAATCCTCGACAAGGGATATCGTTCTTGACCATCAACTAGTTCCAATTCCTATAATCCACACAATTTCTGAGGGTACCGTCCTCCTACTTCGAAAAAAGGATAGGAAAACCCCAAAGAAATTACTGGGTTGGATGAAATCCTTTTCCTGCAACTCCTCGAACTGCTTCTTAAGCTCCTGAAGCTCTGGTGTAGCCATCCTATAAGGAGGTATGGACACCAATACCACTCCTAGGACAAGCTCAATAGTAAACTCTACCCCACTCTCCAAAGGAAAACATAAAACATTCTCTGGAAAGACATCCATGAAACGATCCCCCAATAAATGAATGTCCATTTTTGAAGTCCCCTGTTCATCCATAAATAGACTAGAAATCTGACCTATAACTCCTCAAAACCCATGATGCTTAGGTCCCTCTATGCTCGCCTAGACATCCCATTCACCCTTATGAAGAAACAATCTTCCCTCTGGTGATGTGAAACACACCCTACGGTGATTGTAATCAACATAATCTTGGAAGAAAACTGACCAGTCTGTTCTAAGAATGATGTCATAGCCTGCCTTCTCTAGGACATAGAGATCCCAAGGGATGCGACACCTACCAACCCCTAGAGGACACTCCTTTCACTATCGCACACTAGCAATTATTATCCCTGAAGGAGTTTCCAACATCAAGACATCAACATAAGAAAAGATATAAATCCCCTGACTCTCCACAATAGAAACAAATATAAATCTATGGGAATCCCCTGTAACGAAAAGATCAGAAGCTAAAATTGAGGCAACTAGGATTGTACATCAAACTGTAGAAGGTCTAGGATCCTACTTCTTTTAGGTCTGCTCCACTGCAAAAGTATGACCTACACTGTGGCCCTATGACACTGCCTGACCACTCTTAGCTGATTCACCATGTTGTCACTGAAATATTGTCAAATGGATACCACATCCATGACCTCTACATCGGCCTGAACGATTGGAAGAACTCCAGTTCTGAGACTGGTGAGAAACTGGTGGTGCTTCTCCCGAAAAAGGAGACACAGAAGAACCCCTATCACTAGCTTCTGGTGAGAATGACTTGAAGAAATGATAAATATGGACCATCTTTCCACATGATCGGAACTCCACTAGGTCTCTCGAGAAATTTGGCCTCATATGCCCACACTTTCTACACAAGTAGCACACCACTTGGATACCAGAAGAAGTGTCCCACCTCCTTTTATCTCTGCGTGTAGACTCTTTTAGATGCTTCTCACTATCAGTAGGTGGGATAATAACTCTGGATATTGAGCTGCCCAGACTCACACTTCCAAAATCCCTTAGATTGCACTCCCTAAGTAGCGGTTGGATGACTATAGAAGTGATGGATGTCAACCTAAAGATGTTCACCAGGGATCAGATGTTGTGCCTAAGACCATCCTCAAACTTACTTGCCAGGAATAAATCATCACCTCCTGGAATAGTCTTGAAATGTTTTAGCTCTATGAAATGAGAAGAATACTCCATAAAAGAAAGAGTACCCTGCTCTATACTGATGAACTCTATGGATTGATCGGCCCATGATGTCTCATAGTAAAAGTAGTCAAAGAAGGAATGTTGGAACTCATCCCACACCATAACCTGCTAACGTCCCACCTATGAGATAACCTCACACTATCTCTTGGTGGAGTCCCAAAGTATGTATGTTGCAATATTCACCCTCCTCTCTAGAGGAGTCTCCAAATTCTCGAAGATAGAAAACATGGCTTCTAACCATTACTCTGTAGCCTGAGGTCCTCCTTCCCCAGAGAAGGTGGGTGGATGTTTCTGCTGGAAAACCGATGTCAAATCTACCATAGAAGGGGTATGTTGCGATACTCCTCAGAAGTTCTGCATGAACCTTATAAAGCACTCTCGGAACTATACATCAGCACCTATGTCCAGAATGATGGCTAGTGCCAAGACTGGCACAACTAGAGGATATGATGGTTGTCCCTGATCTTCCATGTATGGAATCTGATCACTTCCCTGTAAGTGGCAGCCAAATTGAGGACATCTCTATGGAATGACTCTACAAGGTCAAGTTCACACCTTAGAAAAAGATTGTCAAGGACTAAAAACTAGGAGTGTTAGAAGGGAACAAGAGAAATAAAGCATTGAAGTGTTTCAATACATGGATACACAGTGCATATGATTCCTACCTGACGTGTTCCCTTAAGCCTTCTCATGGACATGTACTTCTTCTAACCCAGGTCATGTAATACCAAAAACACATGGCGTGTTTTCCTAGAACATGATGTGTACTTGAATCCTCTTCCCTTTCCAAAGTTTCTATACATGACTAACCCACACAGTTCTTGAAATAGAAGACTACACATCATGTTCATTCTAGAAACGATGTCTACAAGATGAGCTTCACCGTGGTGTTGTTAGTGACACGACCATTTACACGGCTAACTCTATATGGCGTGTTTGTTCTAGACATGGCCTGTACTTGGAGATTTCACCATCCAATTTTGTTCATGAAATGTCTGGATACTTGGTTTACACTACACGACATGTTCTATATGGACACTACATGTATTAAAAGAGACCCAACCGACCCCTATTGTTAGTCACATAGCTAGTTGTACGGCTCAACAACACGACGTGTACATCAGGTACACGCCGAGTCCTACCAAAAATTGTCCAACCCCGTGTCTCTTACCATATAGTCTGCAAAACGATTCGAAACTACATGGTGTGTACATATAGTACACGAATTGTACTTTATAAAAACATTTTCTTCCAGAACAGAAGAACACATGGCTTGTATTTATCATTAAACTTCATGTATTCAGGGTTTTTCTAGATAATAATCCTAAGAAATTTCTCCAAAACCTAGAAAAACACTAAAAAAACATTAAAGTTCCAAATTACAATCTGTGAGGGCCTATACTCCCAACAAATCAAATCTTCGAATCTTATACACGCCATAAACAATGATAGCAGTGCAATGATCCAACAAATTCTGGTCTGTGAGGGACCACGACACCTCAAGAATTAATGTTTTGCATTCATTTAACCAAAACTTTCACAATTTAGTGCTCTATCAAAGGAAGGAATTTTATCAAGGAATATATCACAACAACATGCATAACTTTCACAAAATCTATCAAAACAACATGAATTTCCTAATGTACCTTAAATGGAATGGAAAGAATGCATGAAATGTGATTTCTAGAAAGTGACTATATGATGCATGAGATGGAAAAACCCTCATCTCATTGGGATTAAAGAGAAATTGAACCTTAATAACATCATCAATAATATTAAAAAACACGTGAATCACCCAATGGTGATATCAAATCAATTGTAAAATTGAAAAACCAGAAAAGAGATTGAAATAAATGATGTAAATTAAATTTTCTCGATACACAGGTTAGATACTATTGGGAATAGCTCATTACCAAGTACCTATTCTATCATATCCAAGACTATAGGCTCCAAAGAGTATGTCATGATGAAAAATCCTTTGATACCACTTTGTGACATCCTGGTTCCGGAAGCCGCCTAGAGGTGCCCCGTACCTAGTTGATTACATAGCCTCAAGCACATTTCCCCAAATGCTAGTGGCTGTCAACTAGAAGCTAGTGCCTTGGGTGTGATAGTGGAAAAACTATTCCCTCATTGGCAGTGTAACACATTGGAAGTAAACAGATATACAATAGTAGAAGCAATAATAATACCATGCATCTGTAAACTGCGGAAGAATAAAAGAATAAAATGGAGTACATATATATCATGATGATGCATGATACATATGTCTAATAAAGCATCCAAAAAAATAACAATGCTGGAATACCGAAATAACCAAGGTACATAAGAAATAGATAAACTCCAAAAACATCACAAGACTCATTTTGGTCCCCTTCTCTCCATCTTCTCAGCAATCAAGTACATATTGTAGAAGGGCGCTTTCCCTTATCTATACCTACAACAATATAATCTGTTTGGGCTCAAAATCATTTCCCAAATAGGGTGTGAACTATATCCTAGTTTGAAACCATCCTACGATCTATGCCTAATAGTCAAGGAATATATATGGAAGGAAATAATACAAATAGATTAGTAAACAAGGAAGTACTCAAAAGTAAACAATCCTACAGTTCAAATGCATTGAATTTCATATATCAATATGAAGCTAAAAAAGCAGGTAACCCTCTAGGAGTACTCAAAGCCTAACCCCTCTAGTTCATCCTAACAATTACAAGTAACCCTATGGGAGGTACCCATAGTATATCCCATATGGTTCAGCTTAAGTATGGACTCTCTGAGGAAGCACTCATTATCAATTCCCCCTCTAGTCTCGTATCGGTAAATAAAAGGTGTTTGGGGGAAGCAATCAACATCCCATTTCCCATGTGGCCCACATCGATTAACAACAGAAACTCTGAGGAAGCACTTATGTCAATCCCCCCAATGGTCTCACATCATAATAGTAAACAAACACTCTCTAGAAGCCCTCAACATCTATTCTCCCTATGGTCTATTACACCAGTTTCTCATGGCCATGTGTATGTTAATTGTGCACATCAATTAATAGTGGCCGTGGTAAACCTCATGAATGACTTGGCTAAACAGTCTACAACATAAAATCATGTCAGAATAAAATCACTTCATCCTACAGTACTAGGCATGGAAAGAAAAGAAATAGCCAAACATGCAAGGCCAGACGAAATGGTTATAAATGGTATAAGCATGGGAAAACACATCCATAACATGGTAAAAAACAATATTCACAACAATTAACCTCTACTCAATAATTATAATCATAGCATGAATTAACTGAGAAAAAACTCGAAACACACAATACCCCGATCAAGGGTACTGGGAACTTTTTCACATATTACTCGATGAATATCTATAGAAGGGAAAAAAATACCTACCTTGGTGTTGTATGATCGTTATACGGGAATCACAAGCCTTGAATCACCCAAGAACACTGTAGATCTACCAAAACTCTAAAAATTATCAACTAAGTGTAACTTGAGAAAGAGGAGAAATCAAGGAACGAGGCTCTAGAAGAAGGACGTTCTTACTATGGTGATCCCGATGCAATTGACAGTGGTCAATTCAGAGAATGGACTGCGAATCAGGGGATCAGAGATAATTCTTTGAAATATAGATGCTCTTGGACAAGTTAGGTTTATAAGAAGAGCATTCTATCAACAACATGTGACCCCAGTTCATATAATGAAAAAAAAACAAAGTACAGAACACATACTTTCCCTTACCGGCCACTGCATTAGGCGGTATCCAGGTCACCACACACGGCCTTGTGCTTGGCCGTTACACGACAGTGTGCATGGACCTTACACAGCCATAACATGGCTACCCATGGTAACCGAGTGCATCATGTATACTTATATAATCTCAAGAAACTCCTATTTTTATCAAAAACACCAGAAAAGGGAAAACATACCTTAAAAAGAAGACCCTGGTTCTTATATATACCTATCATGAAAAAAGAGAACTTAAAATAGGATGTAGTTAATCTACGACATGAAAGGTTCAAGTGACCGCATGAATTTATGAACCTATGAAATGAAAAAAAATGTGATAACCACATGATGAATTGATGTAATAGTAAAAATAATTCACTTAAAATGACCGTGCCAACTAACCACAAGAATAAGTAAATGTGATTTATATGAATACATCCTACTGTGTATATCATATTAGGATAGGGTTTTCAAATCTTCAACGGTTAGTTTTCACATAATTAATTGAAATTTTAGTGAATATATGGTTAGATTTATTATTTTCCAACTACTAATTAAATATTGAGTTATTTTTAAATAATAGAATCATTTAGTTTAAACCATAAATGAATTGTTTGGAATATAAAGACAATAATAGTGGAACATAATCATGAACATGTTGAATATATTTGAAATTTTCATAAAACTTCACAAAAAAAGTTTTCTTGAACAATCCTTGAAATTTATTTTAGATCCTTTCAAATGAAAATTAAAGGATACTCAGACAACTAAAAGAATTTGGATTGAGACACACCACAAAAAAATATTCTTTTATATCTTTCTATTTCTATTTATATTTAAAATTTGTGTTTTGTTTTCTATATTTCTATTTATCAATAAACGTAATTTTCTATAGTAAATAATAATGTGATTCAGTATTTAATTAAATTTTTTTATCTATACCCTAATGTATAACTAATGATGTGTTCATTTATTACATGGAATATTTTTCTCCCCTTTATAATTTTGGAAGGTGTTGTTTTATAAGAAATCTTTTGGAGATATTTTCTTTACAACCTAATCTAGTTTTTGGATTTCATTATCTACTAATATGATGCTTTACGGCGGTTGACTTCCATGTGGAGGCGATTCTTCCTTGACTTAAGTATGAACCCCTTATTTAAATTTACATAGTGTGATTTATATTTTGTTTTAACAATTTTAAATAAAAAACCGTTATCATTATAAAAAACATAAAACAAAAAATTAATCAAATAGTTTTATTTATATTTTATTTTTATAAGGTTTTTGTTTAACACAAATTGGTTTCAAAAGTTTTAAATAGTTTTGAATAAATATTAACTGAGTTATTATCTAACTACTAAGAAATTTCTTATAAGAAAAAAATTATATATTTATTATATTTTAGTTTCATTGTTTTATTTTATATAGTAGATTATTTTATTTTTAATGGGTTTTAATATAAATATTTATTAGAATCTATATTTCCTCCCTTCTTTGTTGGTGAATTGGGACCACCATTGGTAATTAGACAACATTCAAATTATCTTTTTTCTATTAAAGAGTTATATAGGAAGATCATACATTACCATTAGTTCTAAATTAAATCCTTTAATGATAATAATGGATAAGAAGGAACTTCGAGTAATTATTATCCATATTTTAATGGAAAAAATTCATATCAATTGAAAATAAATATTAAAATTCATTTAGAAATTATTTTCTTTGATATCTGGACTATTGTGGAAGATAAAAATGAAAAAATATCATATAGTGTATTGGAGTGATGAAACTAAGGATACATAAGATAATTATTGTAAGGTTATTAACCCTTTTTACCATTCTTTTGGAAAATATATATTTAGTAGGATATATACCTATTTTTCTAATTTTGAAACTTTATATACCCTTTCTATATCTCTTGTGGGAGACATAGAAGTCAATGAAATTAATTTAAATAAATATTATATTAAATAAGATACTTTTATGATCATGTATGATGAATCCATTATTGATGTGTATCTATAGTTTAATGAAATCATTAATATAATACATGAACATAGAAAGAAAATATAATATAATTTTCAAGTAATTATACTTCTCATATTCTTACCAGATAAATGGTATGGAAAATTATTTTCCATAAGATAATCTTATGACATAGGTGAATTAGTGGTAAATGAACTCATCAGAATATTCATGATTCATGAGGAGGAATTAATCATAAATAAATAATTTGATGAACCAATGAGTAAGTCACGATCCTTTGATACTTAAAACTCAAAACTGAAAGAGAATATCAAAATTGAATTTTTGAGGGTTGAGGTGTCACCCCTGATAGTGATGTGAAAATGGATTATTTATCCATATTATTAAATAAATTTTATAGGAAGATATAATTATTTAATAGATCCAATTATATATGTAAGTTTCATAATAAGAGATATTAGATAAAAAAGAAAAAGGATGATTCTAAAAATGATGAAATATTATATAGTGTAAAAGTAGAGGATAATCGTGCTAAAATACTTGAAAATGAATGATGAGAATGGTAAAAAGAATAATAATTCTATGAAACCTTCATAGATTGCCCTATAAAATATCTCAAGTGATTAAGACACGATCAAAAAAGATAAAAATAAAAGATCTAATATGTATTTCATGAAAAACACAACAGAGGTATCAAATACTTTTCCTTCGTCTTATTTACAGACAAACAATATTTTTTAAAATTTTAAAATTAATAAAAATCTAAAATGGGGATCTATTTGAATATTTTAATATTCAAGAGGAAACCTCTACTGAGTTAAAAGGAAAATAATTTCATTAAAGAAACATCACGCTCTGTCAGCTCAACAAAAATTTTATTTTGATCTAGAGAAGGAAAATTATGATCAACTATTACAGTAAAACATTGAAATGAAATTATATAATGAGATATTTAAAAGTAATCTAGATAGATTCAGTAATTGTATAAAATATCTAATCCATATGATTTGTAAGTAAACTACTCCAAAATATATAACTGGAATAGGTTACCAACCTGGAAAGAGAAATATTTATAAAGGTAAATTTATACCTTCTTCTAGTTTTTCTAGTTATGTAAATCATTATTATTCTTATAGACCAATGAAATTATTTATTTCCATAATCATAATATCAACTTTTATTAAACTATTTAAACAATTGTGGATTCCTAAATCCCATATTACTAACATTTCTTGACCTATGAAGACATCGGTAAAAAAAAATTTATTTTCTAAAAGTTTTTGTGGTGGGAAACCTTATTAATGGGTACCAATAAGAGCCTATGAAATTTAGAAAATGGATGTTCCAGAAACATGAATGGATACTACTTGAGTTACAAGAACTGTATCATAGATGATGGTAGACATGTCACTTCTGGAAAAAATTCAGAAAGAAAAATAAATATACATAGTCTAATCAGTAAATATTATACTCTTAATTATAAAATATTTTTTTGGATGGATTAAAATATATTTTTCTTAGTATCATATAGTTATGTGATGATGATTACCATGTTATATTTGAGAATAATTTCTATAAATGTTTTGATTCAAAAATTAATTTAATATTTACTATTGTATGAAATGATAATGTATATGATATCGATTTAAATTAATATTTTATAAAAATATTTATTTTTTAGGTATATTTTCTAAAGATTTTTGGATTTTTCATAGAAAAATAGTCTGTTGAAACCGGAACTCACTTCGAAATATAATTAGGAAAAACTTAGTCAATGATCATCTTGAACTATAATTCTGAAAAGAAAAAAAAAATATTTCACCAGTCAAAAATGGAAGAATTATAAAATCCCTTTCATAATAATAAAATACATTTCATATTCTAAAAAACTATAGTTGCTTCACATAGATTTTGAGGACCTTATTGTGTTTCTAGCCTAAACGTTATGCATTATACTTATATTCTAGTAGATGCATTTTCTAAATACACTTGGGTATTCTTTCTAGTAATCATAAGTAATGATTGTACTTATTTTCAATGCACTAAAACATTATTAAAAATATTAGTGGGATTATAATTAATAACTTAAGAAGTGATCAAATCCAAGAGTTAGAAAATCATGATTTTGAATATCTACATTCACAACATGCATATAGTAACAACATTTCTATTTCTATGTCCTCGAAAAAATAATGGTGTAATTGAAAGAATAACTAAGACCCTTCAAGAAATACCATGAACCTTTTTTAATGATTTTTATTTATATATTTATTCTATGGTAAAATAAATGAGTAAAGAGTTTTATGTTATTAAAAGACTACTATATAGACATATTTTTATGAAAACCCTATATGGGTAATGGAATTGTATAAATCCAAATATTAATTAATTTATAGTTTTTCATTATATAGTCTTTATACTCAACAAAAAATAGAATCGTGATAAATTTGAATCTAAAAGTAATTAAGGAATTCTAAATGGATATTTTTCATTTAGTAATGTATTTAGGGAATTTAATAAAAATAATAATATTTTGGAAGAATGTAAACATTTCAAAATTGATGTGACAGATCAACATGATCCAAATAAACCTTTGGAAAATCTTGAGTATGACATTTCCAACCTAGATATCAAAGCCAAACCTTATGAAAATTATATGAAATTTGTATAAACATCACCCAACACATAATGATTTGACCAAAACCTGTAAATGAGAATTAAATATCAAATAATTCATTTTTTAGTGCTATTAGGACTCATGGAGACCATCCATTAGGTGTTTTTATAGGAGGCATGTATAGAGTAACAAAAACTACATATTTTATTGTGACTCAGTCTAAAAATCAAGGTTTCCATACACAATTTAAACACATGAACACAGAAAAATCAACTGATTAAGAGTTATGGGTTATAGAAATGTAGAAGAGCTAATTTATATTGAAATAAATAGAGTCATGGAACTACTTTAAACACCTAAGGAATAATGAAAAATAGGAAATAAAGGGTGTTATAGAAGAAGTTTGATGAATCAGGATCTATTATTAGAAATAAATAAAGATAGGTTGCACTAATTTATATTCAATAGCATGTTATTTACTATAATGAATACTCTACACTAGTATCTAAACTTGAATCTGTTAGATTTTTTTGTTTATATAGAAAATTAGGATTTTAAATTTTATAAAAGTGATGTCCGGAGTGAATTATTAAATGTTTATATAGTTGAGAATGTTTTTTCTGAACAAACCCCTATATTACAGAACCATCACTTTCCAAATCATATTTCTAAATTTACAAAAAATTATATCATCTAATGAAATATTCAAGGTCTTGATATGATATAATCACCACATTTTTTATTTCAAATGTTTTTTCAAGAAGAAATAACTAATATTTCCTTATTTATTAAAATACTTTCAAAATATTTTTCTGTATTACAAATCTATATTGATGATATTATCTTTGGATATTTAATAAATTACTAGAATATTAAATTTTATAAAATGATGCAAAATGAATTTGACAAAAGTTTAATGGATGAAAATAAAATCATTCATGGTATTCAGACATTTCTAAACAAATAATGTATTGATTTAAATCAATAAAATTTCACAATATATCTGTTAATTTTTTTGGTATGGATAGTACTAATGATAGTTATACACCCATGATTACAGGATGTAAAATAGATTGTTATAAAACATAGAAACTCATTGACCAACCCACTTATATATGTATGATTGGAAGTTAAATATAGTTTATATGAAATTTAAAGTATATTATGTTATGTTTTTGTACATTTGATTGATTTCAATAAAATTCAAAACAGTTAGATTTGACTTGTGTCAAATGAAATTTCAAATACATCCAATGTACAAGAAATTTAGGACTATTTTATTTTAAGCATATATATTTGATTTATTTAGTTATTTAGAAACATATTTTTGGGGTTGTAAGTTGGATAAAAAATGAAAATCTTGAACATATAACTTTTGGGAAGGTCTCTAGTAACATGGTATTGTAAAAAGAAAAAATAGTTTTTTTATTCACTTTTGAAGCTTAGTACATAGTTATAAGATGTTGTTGTGCATATATTTTTTAGATGAAACATACATTACTAGAATATGGATATAAATTCGTATATGTCCCTAAATTTTTTTATAACACTAGTATGATAAATATTTCTATGAATATTTTATCGCATTCTAAAACAAAAAAATATTTATATAAGATATTAATTTTTGAGATATAATTTTCCAAAAGGTTATATAAATATTGAATTCATTCTTATTGTACATAATCTTGATGATATATTTAAAAATCCATTGAATTTTGAGATATTTAATTATTTCATACATGAATTGATTATGATAAATTGGGATAAATTGTTTTAATTTAGATTTAATTTTTTTTTAATTATTTTAAATTACCTATTTAATAGATTAATTTCATTTTATAAATATTACCACGATGTATTTCTCACATGGTTGATATATCAAACACGTATTTTTTTCATATCATTAGTTTACCTTCTTGGACAAGTTGGTCATGCGGTTATCATATCTACCATGTAAGTTAACTCGAATAAACACTATACTTATAATGATTGTTTACTCACATAATACCATATTACTTACCATGAATTTTTTATTAATTCTTTTAGTATACATATTAGACAATTTTTATCAAAAACTAAAGGTCAGTGTACATACAGTGTTAATTATATATTTGTAACTTTTCATATAAATTTATAATCCGGATTTACCTTATGTTTATTATTATTTTAATCCCTAAATTATTGATCATTAAAATTGTAATTGTAATTTTAATTTATACATGTCTCTATAAATAATATAGTTCTTAATTTTGAAACTTCACATGATACATAAACCATCACTCATAAGACCCCTTTTCTATCCCAGAATTTCTAGTTTTTATCCTCTCTCATGAATCCGAGACATACTAGTTCAACTCAAATGAAAATTTCCATGTATGAAGCACTTTATTGATGTTCCCATCACATTTAATATTCTCCATATAAAAAATTAAATAATATAAAACACTACTCGAGCAATATAGAAAAAGAAAAGGAATCTAATTTTCATCGATCAACCAATTTTTATAGAAAAGTAATTCCATCCACAGTGGTTGAAATATAGTAAATCACTGATTTTGAATGTGATTTAGAGTCATGGATGGGCTATGCGGTTTAAGGATAATGTTTAGATAATGTACCTAAATAAATTAAGTAATTTTATACAAACATGGAATTATTCCAAAGAAGTAAAACATATATCTTTAATATAATGATCTATGGTGAAATTCTAGAGTCCTTTTTGAATAACATGGAAAAGTGCTTTAGTGTGCCTTATACTGAAAAATTTCTTGATTATGGGATCAATAATCTAATTAGTCATGCACATGTTTGAGTTTCAAAGTTATTTTTAAGAAAAAACTATAAGTTGATACTCTATGTGACTAAATTCTATTGAGTAGATTAGAGAATGTGGCATGCTAAGAAAATTTATCCTACACATGATCTATCAATAAAAGGATAAATTAGTATCTTGATCCACCATAATCTTTTTTTCTTTTTTTCTTATTATTTTTTTCCAAAATAATATATGAAATTATATCATGATAAATATGTTTTAATTGAGTAATAACACTTTAATTTCCCTTTATTTACCTTATCCAAAAATTATTTCAACATTATTGGAATAAAAAGTATTTGTTCCTTAGGGAGATAAAAGAATTACTTCATCAGATATCATTTTTCATAAATAGAAAATTTATAAGAAGATTAAATTTAACTAGAAACTAAGGAAAATGGAGTGGGTGGATGAACTAGAAAATTTATATTAATGATTTTATCTAATGAAGTACCTGATAAGACAACAACATCTTGTGGATCTAGGTCTTCAATCTTATTAGGCTATTCAAAATTCTGACTGGGAAGTGGTTGTTGGTTTTGAATAAGTGTATTTTGTGTGAGATCAATATGAATAAGAGTACAATAAAGAATATTGGAAGATAATATTGATGATAAAGCAAGATATTATCATATTGATTGTTGGGAAGTCCCTCTATAGTTGTATCTTATTGATCTCTAACTTCTCTTTTTTACATTATGATCACATGAGGGGAAGTTTCATTATGCGAATATGGTTGTAAATGAAGTGTTTTTATGTACATATATGATTCATTAGGATTAGTATGAAGAATCTATGCAAGATAAAGATTGATATGATTGATTTATTATTATTATAAATATCATAGAAGAAGTACATGATGCACCTAATAAAGAGGAAAAATATCATATATCTCTTATTTCGGACCCGAAGGATTTTGATTCTGATTAAGATGGATGCATTACACCATGGAATGATGGACATACCATCACATATATTCAGAGTGTGATAGAGGGTTCACTCATTTCTAATATAGATCCTCATGAATGTTTGGATAAATATTATATGATAAACTCAGATGACAAAAATCCATATGTCATCTTTGGTCCCACTCAAAAAAAACAAACTGATGAATCTTATCAAGGTGATGATGTTGGTTTTGAGGTTGTTGAAGCTATTGATCATTTGAATGATGTATTTTTTAATGTAAGATAAAAATATCAGTTTTTTAGTGGTAGAATATTAGAGTATTAACCTGAGTCTAATTATAGCATGATGATTATGATATATCTACCTATATTCCTTATAAATCATATTTTACAAAGGATTATTTGATTGAATTCAAATCATATCCTATGGGGGTTTTTCAAGGAATCATATCATGGTTTTGGATATTCTGTTGATCCTACTCAATAAAAATATCATATAATGTCAGTTATGTTAGTGATTTAACATCCTAAAAAAGTGTTTCATGATGACATTAATTTAATGAGGAATGGTGTTGAGAAATAGAAAACTTAAATTTTTGAATTGAAACTAAAACTATATGATATTGTGTTTCAATTAAATTTTATGTTCATTAATGATATACATTAGCATGTCCTACACCTGTTTCTTTACCTCCACCTACTCCTCTAATTCATTCTTTTTTTGGTAGTAAGAATTTTTTAGAACTAATTTGTGATGAGTTTAAGGTTATGTTTGATGAGTTCTAATAAAATAAATAATTTGTGTTTCATTGTTTTGAAAAAAATATATGAAAAACCTTAGGCGTGGAAAATAAATAAGCTAATAAATATGGAAAAAAGAGAAACCATAAATAAAAATATTGACTTCTAACTAAAAAGTATAAATACAATGATTTATTTAAAGGTTATTTTCAGAACCCTTTCCATGGATATCAAAATTCCTCCCTTAACTCACGATTTTTAGTATGAAGTTCAGAAACATAAGTTGGTGACTCTAGTTTTGGAAACTTTCAATGGAAGAAGAACATATTACCTTTAGGGTTTAGATAATGGTTCTCATGAAATGAGTTACTTCACTAATTTGATTTGACCATTCTTATAAACTACTCATAAAACTATGTTATGCCCTCCAGCTATCCCTATGTCTCCATCTCCAACATTACCCTCCTCTACCATTATTCCTTTTTGATTAGCACCTAGTTAATCTATTCAAAAAATTATTCATATGTCCATATGTGTAGTCATTAGTGACCCTATAAGTACCTTTTCACCTCAGTCTACCTTTACCCTAGCTTCTACATTCAAATTAAAGAATATTATCCTTCCTTCATATTTCAAAATATTCCCAATTAAGATTATGATAAGAATCATTCATAGGGAGTCCTATTAAACAATTTTTTAATATCATTTGAAATATTAATGAAATACTTCATTCACTATCATTTTTTATCTCGAATTATATATTTATTTTTACCATTCCTTTAAATTTTGGTAATCCCTAATGGAGGAGTAAAATTGTTATATAAAATTGAATTCATTGAAAATATTTGAATAATTTATGGTACTTTTTGTATATTTATGATAATGAGATACAATATTTTTTTTAATTAAATGTGAATATATTTTAATTGTATTCATTTTATTTCAGTTTCATGGTCATGAATTATGATCATTAAAAACTGGTAGATTATTGGTTTATAGTAGCACCTCATTATTTTAATGATCCCAAATAAATTTTTTACTTGTATTAATGAATTACATATCAAATTTTTGATAATAGGTTTGGGTCAAATATTAAAAACAATATAGTTATGAAACCTACCATAGAATCCTTTTTCACGTTTAATTTTCTTACCATGTGAATATTTCGAAATTCCCATGAATGTCAAGTAACCATGTAGAACCTAACACACATTTTGATCTAAATGACAGTATAAAAAAAATTCCTAATATGTACCAGATGATAAAATTTATTCCAAGATATTAACTTACTATAAAATGAAATTAAACAAACCATTCATTTGAGATGAACATATTGTTAATTGAGAAAAACATATTGTATGATAAACTAACCTACCGTGTGATATGTAACAAAAATTACTCTATGTCTTGTACTGATTGGGTGTATCTAAATTTATACTATGAGTAAGATAAACTACATACTGTATGAAAAATATACCCATTGGGAGTAAAAAAGAACTGAATGGGGGAATAAGCGAATCCACCATGACACAGATTGAAGTAAAACTATTGTAAAAATTAGTTACCTTATGATGTGATTATACTACCACATAAATAAATGTGCTGACCTCATGAAGAATTGAAGTAACTATCACAATTTTCCATTTAAACTAAACATAAAAACTAAACCATGATCTCAAGTAACTATGGCTTAAGTGAAGACACCCTATTATGTCTAACATAGTACTAGATAGATTAAAAATAAAAAACAGTTATTTATCGAATCATTAATTGAAGTGTCAATGAAATTAATGATTCATTTATTTTTCTCTAAGGGCTAAATTTTAATGGAGCTATTTTAAAAGAAGAATACTATTCTTGTGCAACCAGTAATAAAGTGTACGGAATATATAGAAAATAACTAAGGAATATACACATGAACCTGTATTACACATAGGACTTGTTCAAAAAATTTCATTCCACATAATTTTCCTAAATATACTATAAAACATATTTTATTACTTTTCAAATTAAAATTAAAGGACTATCTAAGAACTGAAGCCATTTATATTGAGTTTCACCCCATATGCCCTTCCTTGATCTCTTTCTCTATCTCTCTATTCTTAAAATTCAAATTGTGTTTTAAATTTTTTATTTTATCTATAATCTTAATGTCTAATACTAAATTGTAGAGTTATTAACACCCTACATAAATTATTTTCTATTGTACTCTAACATACTATTGTTAAAGATGATGTGTGTGAATTTAAAATTTTTTCGCATCTATATAAATATGGAAGAGTCTATGTTCTCATACTACATTGTGATATGTTTTTTAGAACATAATCCATGTTGTGGAACACTTTATTTACTAATAAAAATATTGGAAGGCTGTGATATGCACCTATAATAGGGTTATCAACAAAATTATTTTGGAAAATGAATGAAATTTTGTATTAGTGTGGTTCGTGATTATCTAAAAGAGGACAAAAACAATGAGTTTTTTTAATTGGGTTTTATGGGTTCATGTTGTTGAAAATTGAAATGTGAAATTATATTTAATTTCATTAAAATCAATTTAGAAAAAATAATATCATAGTCTTGGATAACCCCTTTCCTGCCCTATTAAATCACTATTCATCTTCTACTCTCATGTTTTCTCTCTTTATCAAATAAAATTCAACAAAATTACTCTCTTATTGATTATTAAATTTTTTATAGGGATTCAATGATCAATGAAAACTCTAAACATTACAATTATTGTAAATAGAGATATGATATTACCATCCAATCAACCTACATCTCATTATTTCAAACAAAGGAGAAGACGTATGTGTCTTGTCTGTGTGATCTAGTGAAGAATAGAAGATAAATTAAAAAGGAATTAAAAAATAAATTCCCTATTGTTGATACACTTTGGATTAATCAATAAATTAACAGAAAAATGGAACAATGAAAAATCAGAATTCATTAATAGGGGAGTAGGGGGTGTATCCTCAATAGAGCAAAAAATGTCCTAATTCTCCACCATCAAAATAATTATAATAATAAATAAAAATAAATCTAGAAATATAGTAAGTCGTAAATAATGATAGATGAAAAACTCCTAGAGTGAATGATCTTAATACCCCATCATCTAGTATAGAGAAATATAATAGAATTTAAAGAAGAATGCATAGACTTCTTTGATGTATGTCTAACAATATCAATCCTTTAAAATCAGAAGAAATATTCTATTATTTATAGAACCAACATGTGACTTCTTACATGCTAGATGATCAATACGTGTCCCGAATCTAGGATTTAGATGATTTTTCTATGAAATAAGAATATTCATTGAATGGTTCACGCTATTACCATTATCAATATATGTACTTATTTTGGATAGTTAATACACTTATCCATACCTTTATAGATGATGGATGTTTTATGTGTGAGGTTTAACGTGATAGGAATATAGACACAAAAATAATTCTTGGTTATGACCGAGCATGCTTGGAAATTTTTAGTTGTGCCACATATTTTCTTGGGATGTTTATTGATATTAATTTTACCTAATTAAATCAGTATCTATTTTTTTATAATAATAAATTTATGCAACTCAAATTATTTATTCATTAGAAAGAGAATTAGAACCATAAGTGACAGGGACTCACCATTCTTAATAGGTTGATTCATACAATGAACTTTTGTTATATATAATTTCAAAAAACCACTCACTATATATCAATATATCTATTGGTTTTTTATTTACTCATGTTTTGTTTTCTACTGAATTCATAGATGAGGTATTGTTAGCTCGGTCACCGCTTTGTTCTCTCCCAGGATCGGTTCTAGTCATATTCTCCAAAAATTAATAACATGAAATTAACAACCAGAGAATTTTAGGTGTAGATGTGATATTTTTGGTGGTAAAAATAATATATCTTGGTCCCAAATCCTAAAATGAGATATATTTCTTCATTGTAAAGCTCTGGTTGTGTCAGGAGGTGATCTCTTTCATAGTGGAGTGATGTTTGAAACATTATATGGATCAAGTAAGGTGATTTTAGGAATTACATACATTGTTATATTTCAATTGTGGCCAGTTCAGAGATTTAATTCAATCAATGTATATTTTTTAGTCCCCAAGCTTGGGTTTCATCTATATCCTACCAATAATATAATTTTTAGCACTATAGTCGGTATAATAAGATGGCAAGGTAGATTGGGTTGATCGACTATTGGAAGGGGTGAATTCAGTTCTCACATTGTTCTTTATAGTAGTTATATTCCTATTCAATATTTTGGGTTTTATTTTTGTGGTAGTTGATGTCAAATATAAGGTACAATCACTTCAATTATAAGGAACTCTCTTTCTCCTTTTTTAATTTCTATAATGCTAAAAACATTTTGTTCTGTGGTCCATTGCTATTAACGTGTGGTAACTATATTCATTTATTATTTGTTTAGTGGATTAATGACCATAATATGGTATGAGATGGTCAATCCATGATTTTTACATTTTTTGGATGATTTGATAGACTGTAAGAAGAAATTTCATTGATTCTTGATTCCATTTCAATTTTAATATGCACTATAAAACAAAAACCTCGTTTTTAGTGATGTATAAAATTTAAAAAATTAAATTACATCACCATTATTTATATATATTAGAAATCATTAGAAGAATCATTAAATAATTATTTTCAAGATTCTCAAGGGTCACAAAAATCATGATTTTCCCAATAATTGGGATAAATTAGGGGTATTTTCAAATAATAATAGAAAAAAATTATTTGAATTTTTTGCTCACATCATCAGGTGATTAACCAAAAGAGTGGATTTGGTATTTTACTATGATTGAAAGCATTATATAGATTTCTATTGTGTGATTTTGAATTATTTGTAGTTTAAATAAAAAAACATCTATTTTAAAAAATATAAAATAATATTTTAATGATACTTTTTGTTATTTTTTATATAAGATGTTTATTTCAAGAAAATTAGTATCAAAAGATAGAACAAATTTTCAAATAATGTTTCTAACTCAGTTTTAATGAGTCTTTTGAGAATGTTTTGTGAAGAATAAATTATATATTTCTACTATTTTAGTTAATTGGGCTCATTTTATAAATTGGGGATTTATGTCTTAAATTTTTTAATCAAAATATTTTTTTAAGAAAACCAATTACCCTGAATGTTTAATCCAATTGTACAATTATAATTAATGATAAAAATTATGGAAATAATTATATATATAAATATATATTATAATAACATAAAATAAATATTGAAATTAAGAATCTTTAATAACTTATAAGTGTATATTCTTTAGAAGTTTATATTTACTTGTTTTGTTAAAGATTTAATATTTATGTTAATATAAAAATATAAAAATTAATTAAATTGGAATTTATTTCGATAAAATTAATTTATTTTTTGGAATTACAACGGATAAATTTTCCAGGAGTTATTTTTTATCATATTTGAAAAAAAAATTAATTTTTTATTGGACAGTAAAAACTATTGGTTTTTGAACTGAGTATGTTTTATGGAATAAAAATGATTATTAATAGTTTATTATATTCTACAATGACCAATTATAAAAAAAAAGTTTTATAATATAATTGGTTTATTAAGAATATTAAATTCAATTTCTAATCCCAACAAGTACATTCTAATGACTAGAGTGAATATTTATTCATTTTGAAAAAGATTTGATTCTTTCCATCGATTTTTGAATAATTAATTATAAAACATAATTCAAATGGGGTAAGGATTATATACAGAAAAAGTAATCTATTTTTATTTTAATACTATTTATATTTTCAATGTAAACCACCCTTTTTGGTCTTGGCCTTGGAAAAATATTTTCTTTTCTAATTTTACACAAGATACCCCTCACCCCATGTTAAAATACCCCCTCTAACCACTATGAAAAATAACTACACAAATTAGTCCAATTACAGAAAATTTGATCAATGGAATCTTTATAAACCTCTTAGGATCCTTAAATACCTATGTCCTCACATCACTCCAATATGTTAATGAATTAGAATATTTTCTATATAAAAATATTAAAGGATAATATACCTTTAATTATTTGTTATGAAAATTTTCTTTAAAATTTTATTTTATTACCATTCCAGATTCTAATCTAATCATAAATGAATTAATAAATGAGTATATAGACATGGAATAAATATAATTACTGTAATGAATTTTTATTATAAAATATTAACAACAAGTAATTTTTTTATCAAAATATTATTGACACATCTCATTAAAGGTCCATTTAACATCCTATAAGGACATTGTAAATTATTTATACATAATCATATATATGGAACATTAGTTTATCATATGTAATTAAATATAAATTTTGTTATGATACTAAATATAACATAATAAATATTTATGAAATTTATATATTGTATGTCTCTCTCTGATAATGTGGACACATTATATTAATTGTTTATTTACATCCATATTACGACATTTGTAGTTCCTTATTTATCACCACCTTTACATATGGTTAGTGTAGCCATGGTATACTATGTGTATGTGTGTGTGTATTTTTTTATACTAATTAATTTTAAATTTTTTATAATTTATTTAGAAAATTAATAAATTTAAATGATTAAAACAATAAAATTGAAATGAAAGATAGAATAAATAAAAAAATCATCTTTTCCAGAAATTATTTATTTTAAAAAAAGAAAATAGATAAATTTGGGAAATTATAATTAAAAAAAAATAAAAACTAAAGTGATATACTTTTAGATTAGTGATCTAATAGTGATAATTTGGTTATAATGGAGGTTTAAACAAGGTGAAGAAATGGAACCTAAGTAAATGGTATTATCTGGTCTTCACATTTTTATTATGGTTCATACTCTCCCTTCTCATATTTTTTCACTATGATTTTTCTATATTTATATACCTTATAAAGGTACATTATATTCCTTTAATTTTTCTTCTTCAAGTTATATGAATGAATTTAGTTTTTTGGTATGAATTCTCTACCAAGTTTAATGATCAATTATTAATACTTTATTCTTAAAACCTCTCATTTACTATTATTATTATTTTTATTCTTCTATTCATGAAATATGCTCATTTATTTATGCTAACCTTGAACATACAAAATTATATTTTCTATTAATCTGCTGGGAAGATCATTTTTAAAAAATTTATAAATGTTTTATAATAATAATTACTAATACCATTCTATTTTCATGGATTCATTTCAGGTTTATTCTTGATATATACTAATTTTTTATATGGAACCCTTGATTTTGAACATATTATATTGCAATAGGTGGGACTATACATATATCGTGCTATAATGAATTATGTAATGGATTATATCTCATGTGATCATTGTGAATAGATATAATTGAGTTTTCACTATCAAAAATGTTATGCGTGCACATGAAACAATAAGTATTAAACGTAATGTTATGATGCATTGGCATTAATTCATGATTATTACGTGTCATTATTATTAATGTAACACATTCTATATCTTTATAAAATGACTTCCATATGATTATTTTTATGATAACATTCATGTTAGTCCCAAAATGGGGAAAAATTGGGATATACATTGGGGTGGAATTTGATTATCTAATGCTTCAACAATTTTAAAACTCTTTATTTTAATTTCTCAGAACCTTATGGATCGTAAACTATAAACCATGAGGGAAATTATTATGATCATGACTTAAAATATCAATATGATGATGTTTTCTTGAAAATCCTTTTTTGTAAGATATTATTTATGATTCCTAACAACTTTGTGAGTGAATAAATAACGTATATATAAAATTAACAATTATCTTCTTTCACCAACACTTAGATAATCTAAGGGGAATGAAATCAATGATTAGTCATTGCACAAAATAATAATAAATATAAATTATATAAATTTTAATTTATGCTAGGTCACTTCTACCTGGGGTAATTCACCTTATAAATTTAGGGACAACTCACAACTTCCCTAGTTTTAGTCCCTCAAAATTTCTTTATTTCACTCACTAATTTTGAAATGATCACTTTTAAATAGTTTTTATAGTATAGTTCCCTCTAATATATTAACATGTGTTTATTTGATACATGAATTTATTTATATTATTTATTTATTTATATGAGATTCTATTTCAAAATATATTTTGAAATCCTCTTTTCAACTTCACATTTCAAGTCAAAAATGAATCCAAAACTCCTCCTTACAGCTAAAAACATGTAACACATTTATAATTTAATGATGAAAAATAATACCATTTTTCTATATATTAGAAATATATTTAATGGGAACAATGTACCAATGTTATTTCCATCCCCATGTTTGTAATACCATAAACACAAGGATTCATACTTTTAATATATTTTGGTTCTTATCAACTCTATATCACTGTTACACAATTTATGATATGTATTTACTAAAAATTAAAATATGGTTTTTTAAAATAGAGATATCCTTTTCCAAATAATTTGGAAAAATGACTCTCCATTATAGCACTTTAAAAAATTCCTATAACTCTTCCTTAATTTCCATCATCATGTATTCAATGAAATAACATCTTCAAAGATGCATTTATATAAAATTTTTTAGTTCTTATTAAATCTAATTTTATCAATTTGATTAATATTTCAATATCCTTTATAATTATTCTTATATAATGAAACAAATATTTGTCAATTATTATTGAGAAAATTATGAACCATTTATGCATCATATAAATTCAAATCTCTTAAGTTGGTACATATCTAATAAAATCAGAAACACAAACACTATAATTCTAAATACAAAATCATTACCTATTCAATATACATATAAAAAGTTCTTGTAAACACCCAGATCAATGGATTGTTGGACATTTTTAATTTCACTATATAATTTCAAACAAAGCTTCTGATGCTCGCAACAAAAACCATTACCACAGGCACCACTATACCCATTTTGGGGTTACCATTTCTCATAGGCTAAACAATAATTAAACAATCCATGAACTATGGCTTGTTGACTAACCAATGGACATTTTGAATGATAAATATCAATTGTTACAATATTTTACTCCATAGATATCCATTTTTTCCATCAAAATTGACAGATATTTAATAGAGAACATCATTTTGACTATGACCAATTCAAACTCCACGAAAAACTTTTTTGGGATTAATCAGATTTTATATTTTATCTTATAATCCTCTAAACTAAGAACCATGATATGGTAATTAATAAATATATTTTTTGATCGAAATAACATACAAGTTATAAATTCCTCAACCACAACCACTGAAATTCCCAGATCATGCTACACTATTTTTCAAAGAATACTAGAACTCCACTATGGGTACTACCACTACACGGTCCTTTCTGGTACTCTTATTTTGGGAACCTCTAATATTAAATTCTATGTTTTTTGGATTTTAAATCACCTATTTTTCTTCAAGATTCCCCCAATATTTTTGTGCTCATTTTCTTGAAATTATAAAATCCTTGTAGAAGTACTTTTTAAAATCTGAATGCATCATAACATCATCCCATTGGGGTTAACCCTTTTGACACTAAGATCCTTCTTAAAAAATATTTATTAAAAAAATAACATCTTTTAAAAAGATCTGTATTAACTCTACCATAAATTCTTGACACCATGTATTAAAAAAAGAGTTATTTTGAAAAAATAAAACTTCACTCCACCAATTCTTCCTATAAATTTTTTTTTATAAAAAATTACATATTTTGAAAAAATGTTAAAAACCCATTTGTGTTCCAATAATCTCTCCCATTAATTTTTTTATAGGACGAGACAACCTTTCTATTTAAAATATTCTCCCCCATATTTTAAATGAAATTCAAAGGGAAATTCCCACCCTTATTGATAATATCAAACTGGTTTACACATGGAAAATATTTATTTTTAATTTTATCCCTTTATGGGTGACTAGATACGCTCTCACCTTATTAATATATTGATCTCCAATTTCATATTAAACTCTCCCTTTGAATGGGTCCCCCCTTTTAAATTTTTTTCCATATTTTATCACCTAAATGTGTGGGAAGGAACTCCAAGTAGTATTAACTCTTTATCTATAATTAGTATATTTGTGTGATTTCAAATGGGATGTAACTCCAAATTTTGGGATATCTAGGTCATCCTATTCTATTTTTATTCCCCATATTGGCAATACACCTCTGTCCTTTAGAATTAACAAAATATTGATTGGCAAGATTATTTGATTACTATTATTAAACTAATTTTTTTGTTAGACTTACAAATCTAGAAGAAAACCTCTTAATAAAATCTTCATAACATCTACAATCATTTAAAACCTCATTGTGTGAGACTCCCACTTAGCATTTGCAGTGTCAAAAAATCATATAAGACTACCATGCATAAGATTGGTATAAAAAATAAGAGTCTTTAAAAACATCTTTAAATATTCTATTTCAAATCATAAATACTAGAAAAAAATCATTTCAACATTGAATCTTCCATTATCTTAAAAATTATATGTCATCTCAATCATGATCACACCAAACAATTATAAATAAACAAAAGATAAATTTGTAGTAAGAATCATACCACTTATTATACCAAATATATATTAAGAAATACATATTGAAACCAATTGAAACTAGTTCTCTTAAAAGTATTTCTGTGATTTAAAAATATATAATTAGTTTTAATAATCTTTTATATTTTATCACATCCAATTCGAGTCTTCAGCTATTTAAAAAAAGTTGTTTCTAAATTTTGGGGATAAACTTTTTGTGAAAAACTCCTTCATCTCAACATTTTTTGTCATCTTATATATCAGTATAGATATTACAAAATATTTTAAAAACTAATATATCAATATAAAATTTATTTTCAACTATTTTCCATGACCCTCTTCCTTCTTCAGGCATGATATCAATAAATTTATTGCTTGATACCAATGTATTTAAACTAGATTTTTCATGGTACCAAAGGTAAAATAAGATGTGGATTTGAAACTTCTTCTTCAACCATCAATTCTATTAATTAATTTATTTTTAAATATGTATTATATTCTTGAATGAATATTTTGTGTTGATACTAAATAATAATTCAAAAACAATAGACTCCATAATTTTCATGCAATTTGAAACTTCAACATATTTTCATTCATCCAATACTTCATATGATTTTGATCATTCTTATCCTATAAATTATTCGCCCCCAATTTTATTACACACTTCAAAAAATTTAGAATCATTTTCATTATATGGGGAGATGAGTCAGAAAAAACACCTTATGTTGAGGTGTAGAGATGGTAGAGAAGAAACAAACAATAATATTTAAACATTATATTTAGGGTTTTTTGAAAAATGGAATGGAATTATATCACTTAATCTACATCACCATCTTCCTCATAATAAGAAGTTAACATATTAAACTAATAACCAAAGAAATATATATGTGAGTTGATACTAAAATAATTTTCCTCTTTGATAAATGAATTATTTTCCTTTATTAGTTTCATTTTCCTTAAATATATAAATGATCACACTTGAGAAAAAAACTTCTTTAGTTATATCATTATTATGTATTATCTATGAAATGATTCTTTATTGAATTAGTATTCCTCTGACATTAAATTGGTTTTTTGGGTTTTCTATTAGACCATATATGCTTGATTACTTGTTGATCGCTATGAGTTCTTCTTGGACTCTACCTTCATCCTTGATGGATTCTACTTTTCTTATTATTCAATATTTTTTATAGTTGGTACAAATATTGGTTTTTGTTTCCTTATTTTCTTTCTTTAAATCTATGAGATTTATTGTGATTAGACTACTTTTTATTCTTGATACACATATAATTTAGGATTATAATTTTTATTCAAAACATTGAACATATTTTCAAGAATAACATGTTTTTCCTTGATTAAAATTTATCCTTTTATGACATAGGAGTGGAGGTTCTTCTTACCGAATATTTATCCTCCCATATATTTTACAAATATAGTGCCCTTCCATGCAAACAATCTTAGAATAAATAAAATATATACAATGATAATAAACCACATTTATCCATTCATTGAATAATTTGTGTTCCACTACTGGTGTTATACATTTGGGATTTTGTCCTTCGAATCACGTATCCAGAGTGTACCTGATAATTTCAAAAAAGTATCATTTTAGTAACACCTTATTTTATGGAAGCTATATATAATATTTTGTTTTAAAATAATCATCCCTTTCTAATTATAGATATTATTGTGCACTTGATATGAAAGATTCCATTGAATGAATTTTCATCTTTTCATTTGTGGTGTTTATACTCTTCTCAAGTTCTTATATCTTCTCATAATTATTTAAATTTTTTTCGTACATTTCTCCCAAACATGAAGAAAAATAATTTCATAGTTATCTAATATTTTAAATATGTAATTTGGAGAGGAATGTTTATTACGTTTAAATCCTTCTTCATGTCCATCTAATTTTTGATTTCTTGAAATATCTATTCGATGATGTTATATTGATCCTTCATATTTTCACCCATTTTCATTATATTTATAGAAATGAAAAATTATTATTTATTTAACCTCATATCTTCAAATTACAAATTATTAATCATTATAAAAATTCACATAAGACATTGCTATCCATTTCACACTATCCTTTTTAGAATTGAGATCTCATCTTATCAATTTTATGAGCATCTCATTGATTTAAAAAATTATGTATCCATCTCCTCATAAATTCAGATTTTTAGATACACAATATATTAAAAAACAAAAAATTATTTCTCAAACCTGGTGTTATAATAAAAAATTAATTGAATTATTTACCTTGGATAAAGAGCCCTTTCTTATGAAATTTTCATTCTTCTTCTTTCCATTAGACATAAGTTAATTTACATTGGGATTGTTTTCATTCCCAAATGAATTTTACTACAACATCCATATGTATCTGGATAAGAATCAATGAGAAATTTACTTCTAAAATTTTTTCAAAAAACACAATTTAACATACATTTTACTAAGACATCAATAACAACATTCTATTGATATATCTCTAAGATAAATTTATATCAACTCAATATAAGAATTATATCTTGTACAACATCTCACTTAAATCAAATAGAAACTTTTCACGGATGAGATGAACTCATGGATTCATGTTTTTGAAATTTTTTCCATCAATAAATAGAGGATTCACAATATATTTTATTTTTTATATAAAAAATTCCATTCAAGTCAAAAAAAATCCATGGGAAATAAAAGAATGGTCTGATACCAATTATTACTCTCAACAAAGGTATTATGTGAGATAAACCCTGCGAGGGATATGAATTAGGGGTTTAAATGATTAAACATTTTTTAAAAAATATTTTAATGTCTTACAAACCTAACAGATCTTGAGATATCAAACATGATGGTAACTTGTTATAATTTAAACATTAAATATTGATATGATGTTATACACATGGACAACCATTTTTTACTTTTTTTCTATAAATTTAATAATAATTTTTTTCTTATATATAAAGTAAATAATTTACAAATAATTTATATGGTTTACCCCCAATAGGATACTATAAGGAACATGGAATCGATGATGTGTTGATTAACCAAATCAATATAAAACCACATCTCTTAAACTGGGTTTAAGATTTATCAATCCTACATGGGATCACTTCCCTTTCATGTTTAGGTTTAACTGACTACTTCCCTTGGATTAATCCCTCAATTTTCATTCCCATCACTCAATTATTTGGAAATGATAAAGTTCACATAAATTTTTGAATTGTAGTTACCTTTAAAAACATCACTTGTGTTGATTTTATCCTTAAATGTTTGTAGATTCCATTTCGATGTCTAATAGCTAGTATTTAACAACATATGAAATTATCATTGAAAAATTATTTATTCTTCAACAATGAAAGTAGAAAAAATCAAAATAATTCAATGCATGGAACTAATTTCTTATTTTTTTATTGGATGATAATATCTTCATTACTCTATATTAGTAAGATCCAAAATGGGTTCAAAGTATTATTGTTTCCATTAAATCATCTAGAATAACTAATGAAATAAATATTTAAATTTATAATATCTCATGGTGTCTCTATCCTATATTTCATAAATATTCAATTAATATATGTTTTTTTAAGTTTCAATATACCCTTATAATATATATATATATATATATATATATATATATATATAATGTTCCCAATATGTTATCCCATTTTTTCTCCATTATGGGTCATTAGAAAATTTTGTACCTCCTACATGATTTCTAATATCATGTTGTATAGGAAATAACATCTAAATATCTCCATTTATCCTTTCATTTAGGTATATATTTAATATTATTAAATCAATTTCAGTATCATTGTAATATAACTTATATTTATTCCTAAATCATAGCATAAATTCAAAGACTATAATTCTGAAACCATTAATGAAATGACCATGAATCATTTGAATTTTCAAATCACGATTTAGTTTATCTCCAACTGGAACACCCAATAAATCACTATGATTTGGAACACTATAACATGGCATGTTCAATATCTAAGTGAAGTATTCTTCTAAATGTCCAACTCCATTAATTTTTGTCCACTTTTCTTTACATTTTATAATTTAAAATGACTCTTACGATGTCCATATAATAATATTTCACCACAAGAAGCACCACATCTATTTTGGGCTTACCATTTCTAATAGGAAAAACTCCAATTAAAAATTCCATGTGTTATGGTATGATAAAATTTCACATAATGTTTTGAATTAAAAATGACCATTGATACAAATTGTTCCTCCTTGGATAGAATTTTTTTGCAGTCAAAATCAATAGTTCATTAATGTATCACATGATCTTCACAATGAACACTTCAAACAAAATTTCTCCCATTTTATGTTTGGCAGTTTCATATAGGTTTAATTTAAATGCACTACAATGTGAACTATATCACAGTGGTCTCTAGCTAGAAATTTTGTATCTCAATAACTTACATGTTATAAATTCATCAACCATAACAAATGAAATTCTTAGATCGGTCTTCCAAATTTTTTCAGGTAATTTAGAACTCCACCATGGAAACCACAATAATATGTTCCTTCCCATTTTTACTATTTTGGTCACCTCCAACACAAAAAAACAAGTGTTATAATGTGTTCTAGACCATACTTCCTCTAATAATATTTGAACACTTATTCGGTACTCATCTCCATCATATATTATCTATATATAATTACTTCATACTTCCATATTTCATTTAGATATATTTCCATGATTGATAACTCTATTAACCCCAAGAACCACCTTGAAACCATATTTTTTGAACAACCCACATCTTTTTTACATATCCATATTTTCTTTACCATTGTTTCTAGTCAACGAACCTGATTTTCAATAAACAACTTATTATCAAGAAATCCAACTTTGATCTACCACTACTTCCTTCCAAATTAATATTTTAACAAACTCCTTATTTTCGACAAATACAATAAAACCCATTTAGATTCCAATAATGATAATAATTTTTTGATGATTGTTTTGCGTACACTTTTTCAAATCTTGTTTCATGCCTCATATTATTTCAAATTATTCCACACATTCCTAGTCTATTTAGATCTCAGTTTATTTATTATATGTCCCTAGGTGAACACATATATTAATAATATTATGGAAAAATATAGGATTACTATAGCAAGGGAATTATATAATAGTAAAATTAACATACGAATTAATTTATAATTAACTTAATTTAAAAATATATTAAACCTTCTAACTTTTGAATGTGTATTAGTTTTCATATTTGTCTAAAAATGACTTTGTAAATATGTATGAAATGTATGAGTCACTACATTTTGTATAAGTTCATGTTTATGTTAATATTGGAACTATTAGATTAAGATAAAACTATTATTAAACTTAAAAATTTAATAAGTTTAGACATATACATTTATTTACTCAAATTTATATTTTTTGATCCATACTTCATAGCATAATGTTTTTTTCATACATTTTCTTTTTTAGGAAAAATAGATGGAAATGGGAGAAACTAATCTATGAATACATGTTGTGGAAAATAGAAATATTATAGGGACAAAAATGTAAAATAATGACATATATGTCATAGAATATCATGGTATTACAAAACCACTTGTATGAAGTTATAAACAATAACCAGGACTGTGTGAAACATCTACCATCACCCAATAATGAAAAAAGTATCATTGATACCATTATAAAAAAACAAAGATTCTAATTTAGGGTATATTTGGATCTACTTATTAAATAAATGTGTAAATTAGTTGGAATATATATTTTGTAAACTTTTTTGGAGTTGGATAATATTACTCAATTTTTTACCATTTTGAATGATGGAATAATCAATAGTAGGAATTTATGAAAAATAAAAATCCAAAGGATAGAGTTGTATCAATAGAGTGGAAAAATAATTAATAAAATTTATCTCAACAAGTATTTTCCCAACTAAATTTATACTAAAATAGGGATATAACTTACACATATTAAGAAAAAGAAGAACAAATTAATTATGATATATAAGGATAATCTCACATGAGTTTAAGGTATGCCTCTAGTTTTCATATAAACCATGATAGAAAAATTTATATATTCATTTTTATTTTAAAATAATAACTCTCAAAATATTCAACTATGTGATATATTGGGAGTTCAGAATAAGTAATTTGATATACTCTCAATGTAGGGATAGAGTCTGGAGAGTAGTTCCATATAAATTGTTATATAAAATAAAGAGGAGAGGTTCACAATAGAGGATCAGGTGTGTAATGATTTAGAATATAGCACTAAAGATAAATTGGGACATGAAAATTTACTCTCAATATAATAGATGAATAGAAGGCTCCACCAAATTCATCACTCATGGTTTACTACTTCATCCGTAATGAACATGGGTACTATGAATGACATTAAACAAAACCTAGGATCTTTTAGGATAGTTATAACCCAAATACAGATAATATAATGTTGAAAAAAATATATTATTAATTACCAATACAAAAATATAGAAAAATCAATGTGGTGAATGGTAAACTCATTATTTACTCATGAATTTTGATAGTTTTATTTTATTTTGGATCAATACATTCCTTTCATTCCTACATCTCTTTTAGAAATATCAAATCCCCACCCAAGTACTATAATGAAGAGATATCTATAAAAATACCTAGTAATTAAATTATTACAACCAATGTGTTTTAATCTTATATAATTATAATATAGGATAATATCCTTCAATAATATCCATTAAATCATCATTTATTTTTATTTTATATTATACCCAGAATAGATTGAAACTATTTACATAGATCTTATATCAACATCTATGAAGAAGAAATATATTTCTATATCCAAATACATCTATTTATATTATATAAATGAAAGGATGGTTAAGATATCCTTTATAAAATAATTCAATTTTTTGGTAATGGTTCCTAATAAGAAAAATATCATACTTAAAAGGTTGAGATAAAGGAAAATTACAATATTAAATAGAAGAAAAAAATAAGGGAATATAATGATGTAATTGTTGAATAATAGCATAGACATCCCCGTTATCAAAAGGATGAGATATTAATAGAACTTGAACTATGTGTGGAACCAATATCCATTATACATATTGAATGTCCAAATAAAACATGGGATTTAATGATTAAACTGAATGATGTTTTGGAAAAAGGGTTTATATAACCTAGTGTGTCAACATAGTTAGTAGTAGTTCTATTTTATAAGAAAAATTATGGGTCTATAAATATTTTCTTTTATTTACAAGATCTCAGTAAGATTACCATAAAAAAGGATGCAATAGCACGTATTGGTGATTTTTTAAAAAACTATTAGGAGATAAATACTTATCAAGAGTGGATTTTAATCCATGATATCATCAATTAATGGTGTAAAACATACTATATTTAAAATATCCTAAAAAATATATATAAACCTCGAGTTCATAGTGATTTAATTTTCAATTGAAAAAACTTCATAAATTTATATAGATTTTATGAATAGAGATATTTTAGATTTCTTTGACAAATGTGTGGTAATAATTACTCTTGATATTCTCATATAATCCAATATAATATAAGATCATATATTTATTTTACTAAAAACTTTAATAAGGTAAAATATATATTCTATGTTCTAGAACGGTGACATTTGTATTTATCAAGTAACATTCTTAGGTCATGTGAACTTGAGTGAAGTAATTTCCATGGAAAATTTAAGGAAAAAGGTAATTAAAGAAATTACTCAAGTAAAAAGTATTCTGAAGAGTCATAGTTTTTAGAGAATTTGGGAATTGACGTTATATTTTTTGAAATTTATTATAATAATCTATCCCACTAATTATGTTAAAAAGAAATGGATTATAGTGTGTGGATATATAGGATTATTAATAAATCATCATGGAATTCATAAAAAGGAAAGCCACTACACCTTTACTCACAATACCTATAAGTTGATAAGAGTTTTTTATATAAAATTTTTCTCTAAAAACATTATTAGGATGAATTTTCATTAAAATTATTATACAATAGAATATAAATCCATAAAATTAAGGGTCATATTAAAAAACTACCTTATGAATGATATAGTGTTTACAAATATGGTATTTTTATAGAATATTTAGAGGAAGTTCCACTACAGAGTGAAGTGTGAAATATATAATTATTATAAGAGTTTAAGGTATATATTAACCAATAAGTAGATAAAAAAACCTCAATAAATATGGTTAGAGTTTATTAGGGATAGTGAGTACTCAATATACTACCACCCTAGAATGGTGAAAAAGGTTTTAGATGCTCTTAATAATAATAAACCTTCTATACCCTTGATAATGAGGATTGAGAATGACCAAATATTCATAGACATGAAAATTATATATCTAGAAATAATAATGGCATGGAGGAAATTATATTATACCTAAATGATTTCCCAACCATTTATCCAAGATAAAATAAAGTAGGCATAATGGGTTCATACAGATATTCAAAATAGGTAAGAGAAACTAATGAATGGAAACATTAACCATTCACCAATGGTAAAGATGGAGTCATTTAGTTTAGGACATGAATTAAGTTTTTATCAATACTAGAGTTAAGGAAACGGTTATTAGATGATCCATATATCTCATGTTTCTCAATTCACCCAGGAACTACCAAGATTCATAGAGATATTCAAGTTCACTTCTTGTCCAAAAGTATGAAGAATTATATTTCAGAGAACACCACAAATTTTTGGGTGTATCAGCATGTTAAGAAAGATCCCCCAAAGTAAAAAATGGATGATGTAACCATTATATATACTAATATGAAAATTTCAGAACATCACCGTGACCAGTTTTACTAGGTATTCCATATTTATAAAAATTAAACAATTATATATGTTTTTTAATGGGATGAATAATTAAGACATCACTCTATATCAACTTTCTCGAATATTTTTCACTTGATCAACAAACTAAGGTATATTTAAATGATGTTATGATGTGACATGGGGCCCAAATTTTGATCATATATGATTGAGATTGAAGTTTCACATCAAAATTTCTGAGGCGTTTTCAATATCCATTGAATACTTAGTTGAACATAAATATCTCTCATCACCCCAGACTGATGTCCATTCAATGAGGGAAATCCTAAAACATTAATAAATATTAGGATCTTAATTGATGTGATTTAATTTAAGTTGTAACCAATAACATCCATTGGTTAAGTTATCTTAAAACATTAATTTTTCCTTAAGCATGCTAATGGACCTATATGAAGTTATATAAGGTAATTGATGAAAAAGTCCAATGTGTGGGGAATAAGTTTGGGAAAAATATTTACTAGGACATGAACATGTAAAATAAATGATAAAAAAATTCACGCCACTCAAAAAAAACATTAATGTATCATGTATTTTAGGGAAGATAGATCTATGGTTTAATAAAAGAATGCTCAATATTAGGTACATTTTCCTCATATCAATCCTTAATTGTGTAAGAGTTATGGCTTATTTAATATAACTTACACAAAACAAAACTCAACTATATAATTTGTTTTATGTATATATCTTGAATACGTATGTACTCAATCCCTTTCATATATTGAATTTGGAGGTGTTATAATTGGAAAACATCTAATAATAACCTAATATTTTAAAATGTATTGTTCTAAATAAATTAACCAAATACTATGGGAAAACCCACATTTATTCTAAAGGAATTTTTTATTATATAATAATTATCTTTTAAACGTTATTAATTTTTAAGAATGATATAAATATAATTTATTTTTTAATTTAATGGGATAAAATGTTTGTAACGTCTATAAAATAATTAAGCAACTGTAGGGACTATTATATTGATTATTCATGGATAAAAAAATTTATTCCATAACATATTTTTAATATATTGGATTTATTTAAAATTAGAATTTATAAATTTTAAAACTTTAATTTAGTTAAATGGGAATAATTTATTAATTCATCTTTTCATTAGTATCTTAGGTTGATGTTTATATAATATTCTACACAGTATTATTTTTTAGTGAATAGGGAATAATGATTTTTACAAGTACTACCACTTTTATAGAATCATCATAAGATTAGAATGGCATGAAACTATTTGAAAAACTATAGAAAAAATATGATTTTTATGATTGAATTTTTTTCAATAATATTATGTTTAATTTGGAATCCTATGTTTAAAAATTTAAAAACCAAGTTTTCTTTTATTCAAATAAAAGAACAAATTTTGGGCCACATATTTAATTCATAATTTACAGGGTAACATTAAGCTTGGGATTTGATTAAAAGTTCAATAGCAGTATTTTCATTGGTAACAAAGAAAAAAAAATCATGATGATCAACACTAAATTTTATTTTGTTCTAAATATTTTTTACAATTAAAAAATCATTTTTAATAAAAATGTTTTTAATTTTGTTTTTCATGCTTATATTAATAGAAATTTTTACCACCAATGTTAATTGAATACTGAAAATTTGATACCATATTTGTAATCATTATATTCAAATTAATAAATAATCCTAATTTTTTTTCATAAATAATGTTTACCATGTTAAAACTTAGTCTCCATGGTAAAAGGTAAATGGTTTAAAATGAGGATAAAGTATGGGATAATGCCATAAATATCAAAAAATAATTTCAAAATTTGATTGGATAAGTTTATTTCAACTGTAAATCATCATATATTATAATTTTGGAATAATTTGTGCCAAATTCCTTATAAAATTACTTTATATTATTTTAATGTAAAAATTATTAACTAAAGTTCCACCCCTGTCAATTATAAATGGACTACACTTATCCTAATGTTTCCACAAACATAAAAAACATTAATATGAAAAATATCTTCTGAAAACAATTCCCAAACCCTTAGACACAATATAATGTTTATTTTTTCACCAAATGATAAACCCAAGTACTTTTATGTAGATATCTAAATAAGGATATACAATGAAGACATGACTATCATAACTGCGTTATTTTAAGTTTCATTTTTCTGAAATCAACTAAAAATATTTTATATCGATTTTAAAATAATAAAACGAATATAATTTGTTTAATAAAATAATAATAATATTATATAATAATAATTTTTTAATACTTTTCAATATTTTAGAAAATGAAAATGTCACTCGTATGTACGTGCAGACTAGTATCCCTATGAAAGTTATATTTTATTTTTCATTATTTCATTACATGAAAAGTTATAAAAGTTGTTTTTAATGAATACAGATTATTTTTATGAAATAACTATGATTAAATAAAGATATATCATTATCTACATCCTTTTCATTATATCCACTGAAAAATGATTGTGTCATCCATGTGTATATAGGGACTGCCCCTTTTATACATGACACATTTTATTTTTTATTGCCACATAACATAGATGGTTCTAAAAATTTATATTGAATAAATATTTTTTAACATTATTAAACCTATATCAAGATGATTTTATTATAAAATTATATTTTATTAATCATTAGACCATTAAAATGTGTTCTATTTTTTTTTGGTTTTACCACCTACATGAACTATATTATATTACTTATCTCATTAATGATTAAGGAATATTATGTGCCAACGAGCCTGTACCTAAGTGGTATACTCTTCTTCATGGAATCCAAAAGACCCAGGAACAAATATGGGTAGGGAAGATTTTTCAGGGGTACTGTAGTAGGGCTATTGCAGTGAAGGTACTGTAGTAGGAACTGTAGCGGCGGCGGTACTGGAGAAGGTACTGCAACAGTGTGAGTACTGTAGAAGTACCGCACACCGATGGGTCCTTTGGGATAAAAATGGGCTTTCAATCCATGTATTCAAGACACTGATCCTTGGGTATTTGGGTTATGTAATGGGTCTCCCTCTGCACAGTCATAAAGAGGTCTTTGCATTAAATAATAAATCGAGGCTTTATCCCCAACCTTTTAAAAAAATATTAAGAAATATGATGTAAAATTAATATTATATAATAATTATTAATTTATGATGTTTTAAAAATTATATAATTTTAATATATAAATATTTATTCTAGATTTTGTGTTTTTATAAAATCAATTCTTTATAAGAAATCAATATATCATAAAAGTGGAATTTTTATGTTTTTTCCAATACGAATCACCACCATAAGATCCGTGAAGTATCCATGTTTCTATAATATATATATATATATATAATCATCATAAAAATTATATAGATTATAAACCATGACCAATGTGGAAGGACCAAAATAAATAAATCAAAACATATATGGGAAATGGGATAGTAAACAAAAAATCATTTATTTTAACAATGAATTGATACTAAGTTGGTAAGGATAAATTATAATTTAATGCTATATAGTAGGGTAAATATAAATATTATTATAATAATTTTTTATCATTAATATAAATTTATTATATTGGAATTCAGAACTTTTTCTACTAAGCATGAAACTAAGGCAATTTTTTTGTATTAAACATCCTTTTTGATACATATTTTCTATTACACACATATTTATATTATATAGAGTATATTATACCACATTAGAAAACAAAAAAAATAATTTTTTTAATAAAATTAATTAATGGTCTATTTCTTGTTCTATATTTTAATTGGTTTTTATTAAATTGTTATACAATCTATAAGGGTTATTGTTCTGAATTTTTATTTATATATACTTGTTTGATATTGTGAACCATACATTCTTTTATATAGTTTCTTTACTACCCCCATTTAACTTTTTTGATATAATATTTTAAATTATTCATTCTGGGTTTAGAACTTTATCATGTTCTATCTTTCTTAGGCTTTTGATCTGAAAATTATCATAGTTGTAAGGGTTTATTTTATAGTAATGATATTATCATGATTATTTATGTTTAAATTTAAATTTGAAGAAAATTTATTTTATTGATCATTTAATCCACATTTATTTTCATATTCTATTTGTATTTGTTGGTTTTAAATATTCGTTTTATTTTTAATTTTTTTAGTACTCAAAACCATCGAGATAATATTTATAAGAAGAAACCAACCTTATTTCTCATTTTTGGTTATAAAAATTTATATTACATATCCATATACAATTTTTTTTCATGATAGAAATTTTTTTTAACATAAAATATTAATAAATTTCAGTTTCTATTATCTTTTATGATCTATTCAAATTTTTAATTTTTTTTTAATATTTTCTAAGAAAGTCTTTTTTTCCATTCATTATAAAAAAGTGAAGAGAATCTATTTACAACATTTTTCATATTAACGAGTTTTCTTTCATTCATAAAATTATTTATTATTTACATTCTTTTAAAAGTTATGATTATTTTCCATATTAATATCAATTCTTATTACTCTAAATTTTCTTCCAATGAATTGTATATTATTTTCTTAAAATTTTATAAAGGGTTGTTATTTTAGTTATGTGTATTTTTTTCTTCCACAATATATTTTCTTAAATAATGTACTTTATTTTAAATATTTTTTTCTGTTATTGTTGAAATTCCATGAAAATGGATTTGAAATTGATTTTTAACATCATTTTTTAAAAAACGTAACAAAATATTAATAAAAAAATTAAATGTTTTGGTACCATTTTTCTCTCTATATCCCAAAACAATCTATTTGGATACAACGTCTCCATTATTTATTTATTTATTTTATTATCCATTTCCATGTTATTATTATTTTACATTTATTCTATATCATTTCAAATGTTTAATTATCCATATAAAACATACTATATATGATGTAAACATCATATTTTATATAAATTAGGTTGGGGGAGTTTATCATGAAAGATAAATCATTTATTTCCTATATAAATATAGACAATATGTATACTTATTAGATTAAAGGAAACTATTATTAATAAACAACGTAGATTGAATATGTATTGGGTAAATATTGGCATTATACATTACATTATTCAATACAAATGTTTATTTATTGTTAAGATGTATTTATGATGAATTATAATTTTTATTTCATATATAATGAATTCATTGTATATGTTTATGTGGTGAGGGGTATGTTAGAGCCCTTTGATGCACTGGGTAGGTCTCATGAGACAAAGAATAATGGGTATCAGTTGGTGTAGTCAAATCCATTCAAAGATAGATATAAGGCCCCAACCTTAAACATTACTTCATCTTGATTTATTACAAGAATACACATTGAGGATCTTTTCAAGTTTAGGGTATTAGATAATCAGTGCATAAAACAAGCATTACATTACACTTGTAAATAAGGTGGTTACAACAAAGACAATATTCACTCTTATTATTAAAGGAAACATATTGAAAATAAAACATGGATTCTTTATTGAATCTTCCATGACACTATCATCACATCATGTACCTTTCCCTTGACCTGTGAAAAACATTTCAAAAATGTGGGATGAGCATAAAAAGCTCAGTAAGGGATATAAAAATACGGAAAGGAAACATTAGTCCATTTATACATAAGAATTAATGAAAAAAAACTTTACTCATAAAACATAATCACTATAACATAACTCATCAAATCATGAATAAATCATATAAATAATGATACATAAAGGTAACATGAGGCATTTATAACATTCTTACGTAGGGAGTAACCCTCATTGTTATGTTTGGAATAACAATCATATTATATTTCCTAAATCTCTTTGGAGAAAAATTAGCTTTTAACTCCTTCGCGTTACCCAATGCATTGAAGAGCTATATCGGGATCACATGCCATTAGTTTATCACGAAACCACCCGTCTTCATAAAGAATGCCCAAGAACCATAACATAATCGTATCACATAAAACATACATAAATGAAACATAATATTTCCCCATTTCAATCACAAGATATCAATAACACATTGATATAATAAAAACATTATCAAAACCATTTTCAATACCAAAATAAAAGAAATGTAAAACATGGTATTTATTTTTCATTTAAAAAAAAGTTATGACTGGTAGAGGAAGCCGAAACTCAAATAATGGTCATGGCGGCGAAGTTGTTTTCCTCGTATACGTACGACAAAAATATTCCAATTTGTCATTTAGTAAAATTCTTCGTATAAAAAATATTCCTTTTGAATAAATGTCAAAATCAAAGAGGATTATACACCATATAAAATAATGTTGTGAATAAAACAAAATATCCCTCAATGAAAGGAGATTGAGACGAAGTCCCACACCTCGTATCCGACTTGACTCGATCGTTCTTTAATCTCCTAAATAATAAACATGAGTTAATTTCTACTTTATTAAGATCCTTTTCAAGTTAATTATTCCTTTTATATCACTTATTACCATGTTATTAACTCTATGTAATTATTTATGTTAATAACGGTCGTTTTGTCGATCGTTAGTACTTGAGTCAAAATAAATCTTCTTATAATTACAAGTTGTTCATATGGTAGAATATCCATTATATCCAAATTTATATTCATGATTTAGATTTCATCAATATCATATATATATCCAGTATATACATTTATTTGTAATATTACATAACATTTAGAGGTAAGAAATGAAATGCACCATTCATGGAGACGGTAAGCCGTAAGTACGCATGAATGATACTTTCATTTCTATTTCATATTTAATGGAATGAAATCATAATGATATAAAGTTATATTATAATTCAAGTATAATATAATATATAATATCATTAACTCTATACTTTATATATCCCACATATGGCATTAACGAATCAAATAACTTTGAGGGGGGGGGGGGTAGTCCACACTTCCTAAAATGAACATATCGCATTTACCCGTAATGGAATCCATAAGGGTATGCCATAAATGAAAAATACAGAAGCATAAGGAAAAAATAAAAAAAATATAAATCATATATAAATAGAGTGACATATTAATGGACTTTATGAAAGGTGTTAAAAGAATATTTAACAATCATCGTTTCGTGAGGCAGAAATTCACCATCCACAGAAACAGTATGTTCTTTAACCATTAGACGGAGGTGTGTGTAAGTGTAGCTCGAATAATTATCATAAAAAAATAATAATATATTTAATATAATTTTGTTGTTACAAAAGAAAGAAATAAAAAAAGTTTAGGGGGTTGGATAAGAAAAATAAAACAAAAGAACACAAGTGAATACATTACCTTTATATCGGGTAACTCTTCTTGGTTTGAACCAAAAAAATTTCTCCAAGAGCTTCCTGACTAAGGTAAGGCTTATATGATGAAGAGAGGGATGTTGAGAGAATAAATGAGCATATTTGGGCCTATCCAATGTCTTGAGTGGTGTGGGTAAGGAGGTAGAGGTGGGGGCCTTTTATAAGAGGGAGGAGGGGCACTCTTGGATAGTCAAGAAATGTTACCTGATATTAAAATGAGTTTCAAATTTTAAGGGTCCCAAATTGATATATTTCTAGAATAATGTGACAAGGGTTCGAAATATACTCATAAAATAGGTTTTTTACAAGTGTAAGTCTTATATTTTACGTTATCTTTTCATTTTATTTAAATCGTTCATTAATGAGGTAATCACTGCATCATCATGGAGTCATAAATAAATTAATTTATTTAATGTCTAAAAAATATAAAAAAATACTATGATGTAGAAAATAATTTTATCTTTACAATTATTATTTATAGTCTAAGTTATAATTTATAAAGACAAAAATATAATTGTTTTACTTAGGAGTTACCTACTTTTGTGATATTCTCATTTCATTAAAAATAAAATGATAAAGTGTCACTATCACCAAAAAGTGATTACATGGGGTCCCAAAGTTTGGCACAAGGTATCCAATGGTCGGCCATGACACAACCAATAGAATTAGGAATCATTTTAGTGTCATTTTTTATTATTATTATATTATTCTATTACCCTTAACTACCTGATTACTAATTCATCATGATAAATAAAGATAATTACCGTCATTACTATTCACAATGTAAAAAAACAAGAGTCTTAATTAGATAATTTGGACCTTATGATTTCAAACATGGAATCCATTTTACCAAATTTCAGACACATAAATTTCAAAAATTAATTTAAAAATAATACCCGTTGTCAAAACAAATAATGGGTTTTTTGAAACATTATCTATGAAATGTTGGGCACTTGTTTATGCCCAATTCCAGTGTGAAATTAATTATAATGAACACCATTGAATTAAATGGTAAAAATATATCTTAATTACAATTTAAAACCAATTATGAAGTTAATCTAACCATATAATTAAATTAGATGAAAAAGCAGTTTTGATGTAAAATGCAGTATTTTTCACTATTCATAAAAAAATGAACATTGTCAGAAAAATACCAAAAATTTATCCAAAGTAAATTTCAATGTCCCAATTATAATTAATAATTTTATTTTAAAGAATAGAGATTATAAAATTTTCAAAATATAGATTTAAAAATGGTTCCCCATCAAAAGGCGGTAAAACAATCCTTTAAAAATATTAGAGTATTCTATGCCAAAGATTGGATTTATTCTCCTCTAAAATTTTATCTAATTCATAAATAGGCGTAGATATGAAAATATATTATTCATTACTTACTTGGGATGTTACAATAAATATCTTGGATATATATTTGATTTCATGAGATGTTTTTTATGAGACTTTGATGGTATGAATTTTTTTAATTAAGATCTTGATTATATGATGGATGTCTGGTATATGGCCATGATGGTATAGTTATGATTTATAGAATAATTCATTTCATTACTATGTATATTGACATTTATTTTAATTTGATGGTTTAAATTTTTATATTAATCATGAATATATATATTTCCCACTATATTGATTATATGTCACATTTGGGGATAATTTACTCAACCAAATGACTCCATAGTGTTTTTTTATTAAGGATTGTATTATAGAGTACCATTGTTAACTATTTGAGCTCGCCCTTATTATTTTACCATTTCCTTAGTAAATTATGAAGAGTAATAAATATGATATATTTAGAATGATTTATTTTGTGTAAACAATTTTGGGATATATTGATGATTTATTATGGAATAAAAAAATATTGGTTTAATGGGAAAAAACACATTGGATTGGTAAGATGTGGTTTTTTTCAGAGTAAAATTTTTTCCAAATTCTCAATAACTATAAACCTAAAAGGGAATTACTTAAAAAATAGACTCAATTATTTATTTTTATTATGTAATTATGAATTATTCAAATTAAGTCTCCTCAGTTAGTATGAAATCCGGTATATTAAGAAATTTTTAGTACAAAATATGGGTGTATTGATATGCGGAATATCAATTGGTTTTAGAGTAGTGACTAGATAACATTTTAATATAGGTATTAATAATATAAAGATAATTTAAGAGTAATAGATACCATTGTGGGTTAATAAATATAAGGTTGATCATTAGTAAAAAAGGGATAATTACCATATTTTGTTGTTATGTTATTATATTCCAAGGTGATGGATTATATTTTGGGAAATTTTAATTAGGTATTAAGATGAATAATTGATGTAAGTATATATTTCCATTTGAGTTTGTTTGTTATTTTATTATAGCTAATTATTAATGGGTTAATTTCTTTTTATAATATAATTTTACAAGAATATATATCCTTGGGGGTTAAAAAGTAATTTAATAGTAATGAAATTTATATTATTTTTTGAAAATATTAATATAATTTTGGGAGAGTATAAGAATGTGGTATATATTAAATTTAATGTAATTTGTGAGTTATTTTTTTTTTTTGAATTTAACGATTATTTTTAATTCTGGGAACATATGATTCCATGATTTCTTGTTTCAAGATACAACAAGGGAGATTTTTCGGTTGATTTTTGTGGTTTATTAATTTTTTATGTAAATGTGAAGTCGAATTTTAAAGATTATGTGATCCAATATTTTTTATTTTGGAATTGGAATTTCATTAAGAATATATTGATGTTTTTAGGGTAAATTTATTTTTAAATTGTGTTTTTTTATTGAGGTTTTGTAGATTAATTCCTTTTTTAATTACATGAAGGTTTATTGACATTGAGTATTATCTTAACTTGTGTTAAAAAAATTATTTTAGTAAATGAAAATATATAAGAGGAATAACATATCATTATTTTTGTGGACATTATGATCCATTAAAAGTTTATTTTGATGTTTCATGTATCCAAATTTCAACATGGTTATTCGTCATTTAGAATATGAAATGAACCAAAGTTGGAAATGTCATTGAAACACAAAAAATGAATGAAAATTATTATTAGGGAATTTAAAGAATTAAAATTACATTATTTTATTATATTCTCTATCTCAATTGAAAAAATACTATTAAAAGTTATGTAATATGAAGATAAATCTATCGAGTCTTATATTAGAAAAATATATTAATCATTAAGGTATTTTTTTAGAACTCAGTCCCAAGTATAAGTCTCATAATGGTAAATACATGGTTATTGAATTATATAATAATGAAATAAAAAGATTCCATATATTATCATAGATATCAGTTATCATGAAAAAGTCTCTATTCGAGTCAAGATATATTGGTTTTGGTAAGGGAAAATTAAAATTTTAAGGATGGTATTTCTTTAATGGTGAAGAACGATAATCATTGAGATTTTAAAATGTATTAATTTAAATAAATTATAAAAATTTTAATGTGAAAACACTATTTATTCCAAATGAAATATTTTTAAGAAATAAGGATATTTATTGATGTTATTACATATTTTTGAAAAAACTGAGATATGAATTAGTCACCCAATTCATGAATTTATAAATTCATTAATAAATAAAAATTTGGGTATACAGACATGAGGTATAGCATGCTTACAACATCAAATTATTTAGGGAAATACAAAATGAGAGACATAAGAAGAATATAAAAGTGCACACTGTATGTGGCCCATATGAGGAACCATTATAGATTCTAATCATGCCGCCATATTTGTGGTTGGAGAGGACATGAATAAGTTATCACCAATCACTGATTTATTATAGCAATGGAATTCACATCTTGGATGAGCCCCCACTCACAATATTTTAATCCCTCTATATCAGAAAGGTTGATATTCAACAGATCTGTTGATATTAAAAACTCATGAGAATAAAAAATTGTAAAATAAACACCATAAGCTTCATTGTGCCATCCTTTCAGTAAGGGATCAAATAAAAAAGATTATATTAATCTCAATGTGTAATATGTGACAAAACTGCTTGAGAATCCTAGAGCAGATCATGCAACAGAATAACTCAACAACTCTAAAACCTACTTCTACATACCTATAACAAAATCATCAGAAGAACCACAAATATACACTAAAATAAAATAAATGAATAATTTATTAGGGATTTTACTATATTTATTCTTTATGTTTCTTCAAAACTCTTCTTCCCTTTAAGAAAGAACACATTCTCTGACATGAATATAAAAATCAGAAGTGATTTCACCATCTTTCTATTTTTATAAAATCACTACATCTTATTTCAACATCAATGTCATTCCTCTATGACTTGATATGAATACTTCAAGGTAGGATCAACATCTTCATAAAAAACATATCCTATTGGGAAATATTCTCTATCAATGCAAGAAGGTTTATCCTATATTAGCTTTGTGGTATAATCTATATTTGGAGGCCATGTGACACCAAGGGATCTCGTGACTAATTTACTTTCAATGTTAGAATAATCTCTACATTTCCGAGTCTTCCTAGGATTCATAGTGATCAATATTTTTTAATTAGTTATTGTTTATTTACACTTTCTAGAACTCGATTGTAAATAATGATCCTCAATATGACAGGCTTGGTCTTTGATATCATTTAACAAATCATCAGACTCTAAACAGATACTTTCATCCACCTCTTGGACTGATTTGTTAGATTCACAAAGCTCTTATTATTCTTCTATTCGGGTGGGAGAGTTACTAGTTCCCTCAATGGTTATTAAAACAAAGTCAAAAAACATGATATATAATTTTATGGATGACTTGTGGATTTATCTGACTGTTCCTTATACAATGAGAAATCCTTACCTTCATCCCACTTATCTTTCACATCATGATGTTCTCTTATAGAAACCTGAAACCTCAATAGGATAACATCAACTATGAGACTATTAATGAACTTTGCTAGTTCCTATCTTGGATTGTATTAATCTACCCATACTAATTTATGAATTAGAGGGTGTGTTGCCTTATTGTCATTATCAATCAAAGCATTGGGAATCCAAAGGAAAATACCAGAATAATTTGGACGGGTTTCATAAACAACATCTTGAAAAATCCTATGATTCCCGTTCTAAATCCATATATGTTGTGGGAGAGCATGATAAACATCATTATCAGTACATACTCTTGATACTGAGGGACTTAAGAGATTATTTGTCACAAAATCCATTTTTAAGGGATTTCCAATAATTCTAGAGATTGGAATAATAAAACCATGATTATATTAATGGGATAATAAATTATTAATATCCAAGAAATAATTAAGAAACTATAATGAATCTTAATTTAATTATCAATTAATAAAAATAAGTGTTTTCCTTAAAAAAAATTTATTGTATATTATATATGTTTTATTTGAAAATTATGTTTCAAAATTTTTTCATTTTAATTTTATGATATTAAATTCCTTATTTATTTCAACATGTCAAAATAATCTTACGATTAATATTTTGGATTTTCTGAAATGGTAGATTTATAGGTGAATAGTGACCAATATAGGTTCTAGAAATACTATATATTTTATGAATCATTATATTATAAAAATGGATTAAAACTTCCTAAAGAATTTTTATTAGACCAAATATGTGATTAATAATTAAAATAAAATATTTAAAAATATTATGTTGAATTTAAAAACATAATTTTGAAATTTTTAAATCTAAGTAATGATTTATGATAATAAAATAACTATTTTTTCATTTTATTTAATTAATTTTTTACAATGTCAAATTATGATTTGTATTGGTTTTAAATAAAAATAAAATTGTTCTTATTAATAAAAAAATAAATGTAATTAAGATTAACTCGAAAAATAATATTGATGTATAATCATTTTAGTGTATGAAAGATATTTTTATAAAATGATTATTCAATACATTTTATGTACTGATATTATAGGTAATTTATACCACCAATATAAATGGAATATTTAAAAATTTATTCCATATTTTTAATCATATTAAAATTTTTTAATAGGGATATTTTTTTGTCATAAAAAATAATTTCCATGTTAAAAATTGGTCAACACATTAAATGATAAATGGTTCAAAAGGGGTGTGGGGTCAAAAAAAATATATGGCCATTAATATCACAAAATTATGTCTGAATATTTTTTGGGTTTAATTATACCCTAACTCATCTTATCTAGTAATTTTTGATTATTTAGTACCACTTTACCATTAAAATGACTCTATATTAATTCAATGTTAAAAGTATTTATAGAAGTGGATACCCTTTTACATATAAAATAAACCCTCTTCAACAAACTTATTAACCAACGTTGATACCATTAACACATACAGTATGTAAATAATTAGCATCCACAAAACCATATTCAATACCTAGATATTTGTTTCTCACTAGAAGAACTACCAAATAAGGCTTATGGAGAGACCCAAAGGTGGATACCCAAGGAAGAGGTTATACTCGTAAACAAGTTCTTTTAAGTTTTTTTTTTCTTTTTAAATAACATCCATATATTCATAGATGAATTTATCATAACAAAAAAAATTATTAATTTAATTAATTTTTATTATGTTTTTGAAAAACCCATAATCTACAAACTTTCCATTTGTTTGGAAATAAAAACGTCGTCATTGCATATGTGAATACCACGTCCTCTACAAAAGATATAATAAATTATTCATCATCAAAGTACATGTAATGTTATAAAAGATCTATTAAATCAATAAATATGATATTTATGAAATAATTATGATTCTATAATTATAAATCAGCATCTACCTTCCTCTCTTTATATACATTGAAAAATAAATGTGATGTTCACGAATTTGTGGGGACTACCACCTCCAAGAATGATATATTTCATTTTCATTACCACCTAACATGGATTTTCATAAAAAGGAATTCAAGGAAAATATATTTTATTTTTAATTATATTAATATTCTTTAAATGTGATTTTATCTTTCTATAATAACAAATTTTTACTCATTCATCTGTTATAACAGGTTCTCGATTTGGACTGTTTTACCTCCAATATGATTTTTATTAATTTTTATATCATGATTGATTAAGGAATTTTATATACTGGTAATATTTAAAAAAACTATAAATTTATTTTATCATGAAAATTATATAATATTAATATATATATGTATTTGTATATATTTTAAAAAATCATTTCTTTATTAAAAATCAAAACTTTTATAAAATTGAATAATATTTCCATGAGAATCATCTGGATAAGTTCCTTAAAAAATCCCCAAAACTATATAATCATATAAAATAAATTTATAAAATCATTATGAACATTTTTTATATGAATAAACCATGTACAATATGTATGGACTAAAACCAAAGAATAGAAACATGCATGAAAAATAAGATATTTGACACATGAACATTGATTTATACAAAGAATTTTTACTATGAAGCTAATGAGTAATTTTTATTGAATGGAATTTGGTATGTTAAATATAAATATGGTTAATATATATATATACAATAAATATAAATTTATTAAATAGGGATTTTAGAACATGTATGACTTTATAGGAACCTATGGTTCAAGTTAGTTATCACAATCTTCTTTCTGACATGTTTTGAATTACACACCTTTTTCCATTACATGGTGTATATGATACATATTTTAAATATTATATCATGTTCCAATTTTGGATCATTGTAATTTCAGTTCCATTTAATTTTCAATCATTCATGTGTTTTTTATTCAAGTGTTATAATATCCATAATGCTTCTTGGACTCATTTTCAATTTTTGAGACATGTTTCATATTATACAACATGGATTATTATTTATAGTGTAAGTAAGTATCTATGATTATATTTTTAAACAATATTTTATTTATTTATTGGTATTTACAGAAACATATATTCTTATAAATTTTGATGAAATTTTGTTTTTATGTTATAAAATATGTATAGGTTTATTTTACAATCTCATTTGTATTGGGATTATTTTTGTTTCAATTGAAATTGTGGGCAATTATATGTCCATTATCTACTAGAAACCATATATTTTATTATATTCTAGTTATTTTAATGTTTTCCAAGTTTTATTTCAATTTTTTTGATTTTTCTTACTCAAAAACACCAAGATAATTTTTTATAAGAAAATGAAACCATACATATCGTTTTTGGCAGGGAACCATTCTCTTCCATATCCATAACCTTGTTCGTTAAATATTTTTTTTGTAGTCATAAATGATTCATTAATGTAAATTTATAATAAATTTTATCTTATATTACAACGTTTAAGGGAATTATTTTATGTTATTTTGATTTTTTTTATTTTCTTTTAAAATGTATGAAAGTATCTCCTTTTTAAATGTTTTTTTTGTATGGATGGATTTTTCAGATATCATAACCATTATTTGATATTTAAAATCAATTATTTGTTTTTATTGTTTTCCAAGTAATATATATTCTCATTATTTTATAAAAATTTCAAAAAAATAAAATTTATTATCTCATATTTTTTGAAAAGGAATTTAATTCACCCCATATATATTTTAATCATCCATTTCCCATTTTCATAACTAGGGATAGTTTTATTGATAGATTAAATTATTTTAAATTAATATGAAAAAATATAAATTTATTCTTTTAATCTCATTAAATGGGTTTTAAAATGTAATTTCAACTAACTTTTTCCAAGAAATTAATAAATGATTTAATTTTTTTAAAACTTTTTACTTATATTTTCATCACTATATATTAAAATGAATTATTTTACCACAAAACCATCATTTATATTTAATTTATGGTATAATATATTTCCTTTTTATTTATTTTCATGGAATTATTATACAATATTTCTATTATTTGAACTTTATATTTTACATAAATATTATTGGGGGTGTTTACCAATAAATATAACTCATTTGCTAACTGTGGTAAATATTAGAATTCTGAATACTTGTGAGTTTTTTACATATGATTATCGATAGCTAATGATGGTTTATTATGTCCTTGGTAAATATTGATATTATATATTAATAGATTTAATAAATATATATATATTTATTTTTAATCCATGTTAATTATGAATTTTATTTTATATTCAATATACGAGTAATGAATTTAATTTTTATATGTGATAGTTTTGGTCCATTATATCCCCATTATGCTTCACGTAGGACACATGAGGTTTAAAAGAATGGATATTTGTCAATGTATTCAAACCCATATAATGAATATTTTCTTTAATGATGCCTTGATGGTATGAAATATTTCATGGATGCGGCCTTGATAGAATGAAAGATGTTCCAGAGAAGGTCTTGATGCTATAAAATATGTCATGGACAGGGACTTAACGGTTAGATTAAGATGTATGAAAATATGGATTTCATCAATATATATATATTTATCTATTTTCATGTGATCATGTAATTTTTTATATTTTCCATAAATTTATTTGGTTATCAGGATATTGATTATTTGTAACATTTATTTATTATTTACTCTACCATGATACTCAAGATTGTTTCTCTACAAAAGCTTCCATTCTATGCTACCCTAACAGTGTGTTTGAGCTCACTCTTCTTATATTTCCATTTCCAATTAAAATAAATAATAGTAATACGTATGATATATCATTAACCGTATCATGTATTTAAAATTTAGTGGTATATGTTTGAGAATTATTATAGAATAATTAAAATTCAGTTTAATAGGAAAATTTCTATTGGATGGGAATGATATGAGGTTTTATATTCAAATGGTTTTCATAATTATCTATATATATAATTCTAAAAATTTCTTGAGTATTTAACTGTCTCAATAATTTGTTACAAATTTTTAAATATAAATGGTTAAAATTGGATATCTTGAGTTAGTATAAATAACAATATATAAATATTATATTCCTAGGACCAGATCTAAGAATGTGGGTATGAGAAATCTCAGTTGGTGTTATTGTTGTTTGAATAATGTTTTTGAAGTTAATTAATTTTCAAATTATGATTGTTCAAAATACATGGATACCATCATTGATTAATAAGTATAAAGACAATTTAAAAGTTTAAAGGTATAAATACCCTTTTTAGGTGTTATGGGATTATATTCTAAGTTGATTAATGAAATTTATGGATATTATTATTAGGTATTAAGAGGAATACATTATTTTTAATGTTTAAAAATTTGGTTATTATGTTTTTTGGTAATGTTAACTTAAAAATATTTTAATACGCATTTTTAATATAAGTTGATTAGTACATAAAAACATGGGGTTAAAAATTATTTTTATATCCAGAAAATTCATTTTTTTGGTTAAAAATTAATATATTTTGGGGAGTATCAATGATTATGTTATTTATTTAATGATATGTGATTTTTTGAGTGATTAATATTTTCTGAATAAGGGGAATAATTTGAGTTTTGAGTGCATAGTCTTCTTTGATTTTTGGAATTGGGATATAGTAAGGTATTTTTATCAATGATTATTGAGGTTCAATAATTTTTTAGCTTAATTTTAAGATTAATTTTTAATAATATGAGATCTAATTTTTTTAATTTGTGTTTTTAATTTGGTTAATCATATTTCGAGGAGTTTTTGGATGAGTTTAGGATAAAAATTGGGCGTTATTTTTGTGGTCTTAGATATTATTGCATTACTTATTTACATGGATATTTATCCATAATGTGTAATAAAATAGATTATACTAACATTTCTTTGTTTTTTTAAATTAATAGTTAAATTTGGAATATTTCATAATTTTATATTAGAAATTATCATCCATTAAAAAGTAAATTTCTTGATTCATGCATGAAAAATTATTCGTATTTGTTGAAAATTTATAATTTGAGTGAAATAAATTATGGAGACCTAATTGAAACATTGTTGAAAGAATAAAATTACACATATAGGATGGAAATAAATCTAGAATATATATTCTCTTATGTTATCTCTCATAATGGAAAAATTATTCCTCATACTCATGTAAGATGAAGATACTTCTATTAAGCCTTATATAGAAACAAAATCTCCATTATTAAAGTGTTATTTTGGAAACTCATTAAGAGGTCAATATATTTTAATAATATATACATGGCTATAGAAATATTTAATTACCAAATACTAAATTTTATTATAACAACATAAAAAATTACTTATCATGATAAAATATATATTTCAGTCAAGATACAATTTTTTTGGTAAGAAAAAACTATAATTAAATAGAAATAATTTATTTATGGTGGAGGGAGAATGAAACACCATGCTATTTTAGAATATATTACATTATATAAATATTATAAATTCAATTATCAAAATACTATTTATTCAAAAGTTAAAATTCTTAATAAAAATGAATTTTTTTAATGTTATTAATTTTGATGAATGATATCAATAAAATTCATTAATGAAATTAAAGGGAAGTAATTAATAACATCTAGGAAACTATTAAGTGACTATAAGTAATGTTATGTTAATTAACCATGGATAAAAAATATTACATTTAAAATAGTAATTTTATTTAGTATTATATATATTTCTTATAAAGATAATTTTTTTAAATTTATTACTTTAATTCAATGAAATGAAATTATTTTATTAATTCACTAAGTCAAAATTATCATACTATATTTTTTTTTGATATTTCTGAAATGACTGAGTTTTTGGTGAATAATGAAAAATATGGGTTTTTTAAATACTATCTCCTTTGTGACACTTCATAAAATAAGAATCAGTTAAAAGTTTCTTAAAACATTTTTTTACTGAATATTCATTTAAGGATTAAAATAAAACATTGAAAAATATTATGCTAGATTTAGGAACCCATGTTAAAAATTTTAAAACCAAAGTGTTGTTTTATGCTAGAAAGAGAATTATTTTTTACCCTTTTCTTTAAATAAGTATTTACAAGGATAAATTTGACCTAAAATCGGTTTTCAATTCACATAACATTATTTATTTTGTCAATAAATTGATAAATTTCAATAAGATTAACTATGAACATTATTTGCTTAATGCATAAAAATATATTTCAATATAAAAAATTATAATTTGTATACTTAAATAAAAATAAGTTTTTAACAACTATAGAAATTTAATATTTAAAAATTTATTCAATAATTATAATAATCATAATCATGTTAACTGATGTGGAATACTTATTTTGGTCATAAATAAGAGGTTAATCAATCTAGTAATGGGTAAATTGAATAAAAATGGAGTTAAACTACGGGAAAAGGAAATAAATATCCCAAATTCATTTATAGAATTAATTATATTGTTGTATTTAGAACATATATCATCTTATCTTATAATTTTGTATTATTATGTTCCACTATCATAGGAAAGTCACTTTATATTATATTAAAGTTAGACATGTTTACAAAAGTGTTACCCATATAACTTATAAAAGGAAACCAATTCTATTCACCTATACACTCTATTTAAGAACATTATCTTAACCATGATCTACCCAAAGCACTTATACTCACTATTAATCGTGACTTAAAGGTTTTTATATCACTAAAAGACATCCCAATGTATTCTTTTGTAGAGATACATAGGAGGATACACATGGAAGAGGTGACTATCTTAATTGATTTATTTCAAGTTAACTTATATTTAAATTGCCTAAAAATATTCTAAAAATATTTTTAAATAATAAAACTACTATCTTTATTTTACATAAATATTATTATGTTCATGTTACAATAATTATATATCTTTTTTATTTATTGGAAAATGAAAATGTAACTCATGAAAATGTGTAGACTACCACCTCCATGAAAGATGCATATTATTTTTCATCAACACAATACATGGAATATGACACCTCGTGCATGAGAACATATCAGTTACAATAATTAATAAAAATATTTCATTATAATACATTCCCATGAACGTTTTTCATTAAATTTTTAATGTATTAGGAAACAAATTAACAGAAAAAACTCATGCATTTTTCCACAAATAGGAATTTATACCTTTATATAAAAAACATAATTCATAATAAGTACTAGAAATATCCCAAAAAATATACAAATAATATATTCTATAAAAATATAATTCTCAATACATTTATTTACAACCCTATGTAACTGGGAACTTAATAAAATCTTGAGATCAAAATCATAGCAATGGTAAACATAAGTGATTAAAATAAAAGATAAATAGTGATAATAAGATGATTATATGGGTATAATTAGGATACACAAGAAATTTATAACAAATAAATCATATATTATAAATCACATAATAAGGTATGGAATAAAGTAAAAATACATCATGAAATTTTCACATATCATAGAAATAATGCATGCTTGATTGTTTTGGCATAACCATAAGTATATAGAAACATAACCTTTCCTGGTCACACAATTACACCCAAACGTGCGTGATAAATTAATCCTAATTTCACATATATCACCTTCCTATGTCACACATTTTATCCCATGCATTTGAGAAACTAAATTGTGCATGTCTATACATGTATCATTAGATATAACTCGTTACCCAATGCATTAGAGGGAGATATATGACCTCACTCATCATCATCCATATATATGAGCGGAACGTCAGATTTATGAATCATCTACCACAATGAACCCATAGAAATTAAATGGGTTATATATCATTTTAAAATGTATTAACATAATTAAAATATTAATAACTACATAAAAAATCATAACATGACATATATTCGTATACAATAAAAACGTATCCAATTTCATTTAGTAATTTTCTTGGTAGTTACCCTTAAATTAATATAACATCGTATATAGTATTTACACCATATAAATAAAAGGTATATGGTTTAGTCTTTATTTTTTCAAGTGAATATATTTATGAAATCAAGGTGAACACTCTTTAATTAGTGGAAGTAATTTTAGAGTTTTCATAGTGGAAAGGCATTGGAATGAAAAACATTCATTAACCATGAGATACAAAAGATGTAATGGATTTCCACCATTTTAATAATAATAATTCTTAGGGAAATTTAGATGGTAATTTATGAAAAATAGATTCTAATGATATAAAACCCTTTTTATGATAATTTTTAAAATTAATGTGAACCATAAAAAAGTTATTAGAAAATATTTTTAAGATTTTCTAAAAAGAAATATTTATATGTCATTTTTAAAAGTCATTTTTTTAAAAGGTGATTTGGAAATTTTTTAAAACATATAATTTTAAAATTAATCATCAATAATGGACCCTTAAAAAATATATAAATAAAATTCTAATAGAATTTGTGTTGTAAGATAAATTAAATGGTCATGGAAGAGAAACTGTTATCATATTTTAATATTTCATTACTGAAACCCATATCATTAAAAGGGATTACAAAATATTCTACTAAAATCGGAAAAGAGGTGGATGAATTTCACATTATATAAAACATAATTAGGTTTTTAAAAATAATGGAAAACATTGGTGGGAAAAGAAAATATGGAAAAAGATGAGAAGCCATCATTATAGATTGTGAGTTTTATTCTTAACAATGATATAATTTTAGAGGAATAAATTTATCATGGTAAAATATTTGAATTAAAAGGTCAATTTCAAATAGATATAAAGAATATTATCAAGAAATATAACATTTGGGTAGATTACACCAATATTTTAATAAATAAGGTCAAGGAAAATCATTTTAACTCAATAGAGGGTGCTGAGATAACAAAACCCCCTAAAACTTTAGTATCATTAAAATTGAATGAAATTTGAAGAAATTAATAAATATAGATCTTTAATAGTAATTAATTACATGTATTCAATCAAAATTAGTCCATTGGGTAGTAATAACACCATATTAAACATATAATGGTTCATAATTTGAATTATGTCACAAGAAATTAAATTTGAGAAAAAGAACCCCTTACCTTGTTTCAATGCTTAGTCAAATGAAATTTAACCTCCTATAAAACAAACACAAAAAAATATTATTCTATTTTAGAACCTTACCAATATATATTTATTTCTATATAGTTCACTTGTATCCATTATGGTAAAATATGTTAGTAAATTATAGATTATCTTTAACATAGGTTTTTAGAAACATAAATGGTTTTTTCATGGTTTATAATGCTGATATTAGTACCAATTATTTGATACCATGTATATTATTTCTTGATCACTTAAGGAAATTTAATATATAACATATATTTATTTAAAAAATAATTATCTCATTTTACATGTTTTTTAGTTATGATGTATGAAAGTGGAATCAGTGTCAACTCATTTTGATTATTTTAGCTATTAATGATTATATTTTAATCATATGTCAAATAATTAATATATAAATTATATATTAAAAAATCATTATTTTATCATTACTAATATTATTATTTATGTTCTCATAGACATCCATTATATAGTTTTATAGTATTGTTCAAGTAAGTGGTTAGACCGACCCAAACATGAACTGGATAAAACAAGATGGGTGAGTATGATTTAGAAAGTGTAAAGTATCATTATAATAGAATAATAAATATATTATTTATATATTTTTATGTTGGTGAATCATATTTTATATTTAAGGGACAAATAATAAAAATCAGAAAGAAAAATGAAAAATGTGACTTTATGGAGGCGGTAGGTCTCACAACGCATAGGAAAAGTTTTAGTTTTTCAAATGAATGGGAGGGAAAATGGTAGATTAAAATACTTTATTCATAATAATAGTTATATTATATATGTCACTTTTTTTATTAAATTACATCAGTGTAATAATTGAATATATATCGTGATGAAAAATTAAAAATGACACTTTTAGGAATTTTTTGTCTATACAAGCGCTTAATAGTCATAATTTTTTTTTACTATGTGATTTGAAGGAATAAATACTTTTTGTTTCATGAATATAATAAAAAATTTATAACATACTCACTTATTGTGGTGTACATTATTTTTCTATTTTACAAATTTCTTTATTATCTTCTTATTATTCTATCATGTAGGTCATTATGAGGATAGTTTTCAGTGAAATGTGTTTGGGAATCAATGGTTAGAGTGTGAGAAAATTATTAGCTTATGCGATGGTAGGAAGGCATTCATAGACTACCTAGTAGATCTCACTAGCTAGTTAGTGGGGTTCCAGTAGGTCTATTGAATTATAATGACTCCACCATCTAGCTGATTCACCCAATTGGATTGTGCATTAAATGAACCGAATATGATTCTAATACCACTATGATTGGACCCTATTTAGCACCCAATTCAAACATAAAATTCTATATTATGAACTATATACCTCTTACATCAATCATGGTGTTCTCCAATTTATCTCTCATTGGTTCCTCAATTTTATTCAAATCTGGGGATTTTAGAATAGTGAGTTTCTTCTAGATCTTCTCCCAATTCATATTTCTTCATAAGACATAAGCATGTATATATGATTGATTTGTGTTTTCAAAGATCATCCAATGAAGTATTATTCATTCTATAATTATGTTGATATCTACCATTTAATACAGACATCATACAGGTATGTGTTTATGATTCATCTTTCTAGACATCTTCTTGGTAGTAGATTATGGTAGAACCTTTATCTGTTGGAAATTCCTTTGGAAAATTGTTGAAGGATTCAAAATTTTAATGATATCACCTTTTCCATGTGATCATTCAAAATAATTCTCCATCTATGATGAAATCATTTGATATAGATTATTTTTTACTAGTGATATTATTCTTCTAAACCGTTAATATTATTTATTTGAATGGTCTATATTTAAGATGAAAAATTAGTTATTATACCTGTTTCTCTTCCTGGGGTTATACCATAATAAAATGATTATCAAACCCATTACTTTTCACGAGTTATCCTATGATGAAATGATTATAAAAACTATCTCTTTTACTTATGTTATGAAATTAAAACAAATTCTGATACCGATTTCATTTTATGGGTTTTGATATGATAAATGTTTATGATATTGTGGAAAACATATGTATGATTTCATAATGTCATTTGTGGAACCTAAATTTCACTCAAATTAAAGGGATACATATATATATCTCATGAGATAGATAGGAATGGCATGGGGAGTGAACAAGGATTAGTAATACTGAGATATAAAAGTTTGTAAACTCAGTTCAGTTATATTGGGATGGAACATAATGTAAAATCAGTTTAGTAATATAGGGCTAGAATGGAGAGTGAACCCAATTTAGTAATGGTATTATTTTACTATGATGTAATTTCTTTTTACCCTTGACTAATATGAAAATAAGTCTCTCTACTTATGTGTATGACACAAATTTCTTATCTTAGACCAATGTTATGCTCTCATCAGTCATGTTCTTTGATTACATTTTGATTCAAGTCTTATGAAATACCAATATTTATTACATGAATCATTATTATGATCTTTGATATTGTGGGTATGGTTCTCAAATATTATGATCACATTATCATAACCTTATGTTCATCTTAATCTTATGTATCTATTTTATTTATTCTTATTGAGCATCTAATATCACCTTATCTCATGTTTCCCTTCCACAGGTTGTGAACAAATTTTTATGTGTGGAATGTTGATTAAGAATAATAAATGGGAATATATTTATGGAAAACACTAATTATATTTCAACATATTAGAGTATTATGTTCCAATTTTCCAACGGAACTAAACTATTATGGTCCTCGAGCATGTACTTTTGTAATGTATAGAATATTTATCTAAAAATATGCCTTATCTATGTAAGAAAATCATGGTTCACTATAGGTGGTATAAAAGGAACTATTTAGTAAACATTTGGAAATTAGGATGAGAAAGCTATAGTGATATAACTCAGGATATTTCTAGGGATATATCTAGGAATGTTTATAATGACCATTCTAAGGATTATTTAAAGTGTAGGGAAATTTTCTGAAATTTTGGTAAAGAACAAAGTGAGTGAATTCTGAGAAATACATCCCCATATAGATACTACAATTGGATTTGGCCCTCAAATAGATGCACCCAGGGGAAATAAACCAAAAAACAATGAATTAATCTAGACTTGGTTGAGAACAGGTGCATGAAAATGGGACTTGCTGCTCACCTACTTTGGTACTCTCAAGGGATATACTTTGGAAATTCAGAAACTCATTAGGAACCATATTGAAGGATTTAAATATAATATTACGATGAATAGACTAGGCTGAACCAAATTTTCCAAATATAAAATAAGTTTCAAGGATTTAGATGTCTTATAAGTGATTTTTTAGAATTATTTTCCTTCCTAATGTGATTAATGTATCTCATGCTATGTGTTTAGTTTTAGTCAATAGATGAAACCATAAAAAATCATGTTAACATTGAATCTGATGGAAAATTTAGTGATTATGAGAAAAAAAATTAGATGATGACTGTAGATAAAGATATTGTGATTATTCTTAATTATATATCATATTTATTATTAAAATAGTAACACCAGTGAGCTGCCTAACTCATCGATAAAAGGAATATTGGATTTTATAAAAGTTAATTCTATAATAGACAAGGAGGAAAGAAGAATTATATTCCTTATTTTCAAGAAGGTGATAATAAAAACATAATGTAACATATAAAATATAGGGGAATATGTTATCTATATGAAAATTTGGGTCATAGAGTGAATTTTTTTCAAAGAGTTCAATTCCTTTTCTGTGGAGAACATGGGAATTAGCCAACTCGATTTTCTAACCCAATAATCAACTTATAAAAAATAAAGGATTTTTTCCAGAAAAATAATTTATGTGAAATTATTTATGTAGTTTTTTATTTTGGATTCAAGAATTGTTAATCGAGAAATATATAAGTATTTTCAAGTAAAATATTCCCATTAAGGATTTGAATGAATATGTTTAACAATGTTGAGGGACTAGAAAATTTATTTAATGGAAATGTTATATTTTATTGAAAACACATTATTAAGAGAAGGATACTATTAATATGTTCCTAATGTTGAGAAAATGTTGTTTGATTTGTGTAAAGATATGTTGGATAAGAATAATTTAAATTGTATTGTACTGATTACCATGGAAATATAATAATGATTTATTAAAAAATTGGTATATTCTATCATGGATGGAGTTTTTAGAATTTTTAGATTTAATTAATATATCTAATATTATTTTTTTAATTAAATAATAAGGAATAATGCATGTTATAAATAAGGATTTATAATAATTTTGGTAATTACCATGTTAAAATATAATACAAAATGAAGGTATTCACATGTTTGGTATGTGACAATCAAGAGCTATTTTATGATAAATGGGGGATAAATGTTAAGAATATTTTGATAAATTTAGTGACCTTCATTCTAATTTTTTCAATTTTCATATTTTAGAAGTTTCTAAAGGATAAAAATTTATTGAATTGTTTATATTTAACTTTTAGTAAAGTTTTAGAGATTAATGTTTCTCATTATATATATTATTCTCTATTGGATAACATGAACAAACCATTTAGTTGTAAAGATAACTAAAATTTAATGGAATGACTTATCACTGTATGTATGGATATTATATCCTTTCATGATTTAAGAATAAATAATTCACATTTATTTTCATAGTAAGTAATAATGTATAATTTGATAATGAAACAACCAAAGGGTGAGATTGTACATATGAAAAGGAATGAAATCTTGTAAGCATATCTTCTTGAAAAAAAGCATTAACTTTATGAAAAATGTCTTGAAAATGTCTTTGTTATATTTTAATCTATTTTTTGTGACATCAATGAAATATTTTAGACTTATTTGGTTTATGTATTTATGATCATTAAATTTAGCTAATCTATGTTCTCTATCACTCTCCATCATTATTTGAGTGTTAGTTTTCTCTTATATGTCCATGTTTTCACATTTCATATATGTTCTCATATGTGGAAACATAGTTATGGTTTACTTTAGGTGAAAATTATTATTATTGATTTCCATTTTTATAGGAATTTTTTATTATTCATTTTTAAAAAGTGGGTTTCAATAAAAGTAACTTTCAAGTGTTAAATTGTTGATGACTCGGATGTATTTTGAGAGTGAAATTCATTTTAATAGGGGTATAATGTAACCCCATTATATTTAATGATTTATTTTTATTATGAATAAATTAAAAATCTTGAAAACACTATACACCATGTTAATATTGTGCAATAAGAAATAAAAAATTTTCATTGTTGTACAACCAACAATAAGTTTGTATTTTGTAACACCTAATACTAAGTTCCTTCAATATAATGTGTTTCATGCAAGGACGATTTTTAATTAACAACAATATTATATTAATTTTATTATTTTATATAATTGATATGTTACACCCCTACCATAGTTACCTAGATTTGGTGCATTATTACATAACATTACCATGATCACAATGGATCAAATATCAAAAGACCAATCAGGTTAGTAGCCTTGGAAGTACTAGATACAAACATTTGTTTTACATTACATTATGAAATGGAAAACAACAGTATTTTGTCTCTTTTTAACACATTCCTCTCGATTAGACTATCCATAGAGGTCTTTCAAAATATACTACTTCACTTCTTGGGGAAAATAAAACATAGAAAGGGGTGATCTTAGGTTCTCAATAAGGATATAAATATAGTAAAAACATATATAAACCATGAATTGTATCAAGGAGCTATAGAGGGCTCCACCTGTTACTTAAAAAGTCCAATTAATTCCTCATATGGAAATGTTGAAACATTACATATGCATTCGTATTAAAACATGCATAAGACATGTTAATAATTTAACCATAATCCATGAATTGTATAAAAATATCACATCCTCAGTCAAAAATATCACAAAACCTTAAATACAATATAGATGATTTATAATAATAAATCAATGCCAAACAAGCGTAAAATCCAACAAAGGATGTTGGCATAGATAAAATCAAAATTATTTGACTTATTTTGAAATAATTTAAAAGTAGTTTATTTTTAAAGGAAAAAATTTATTTTGAAAATATTCATATAAGCTTGTAAGGGATGCTTTGAAGGAGTTATGATGGAAAAAAAATAGATGCACCCGTCGTATAAGTTAAAAACATTCTTTCCTTAATTTTGTCAAAAAGGTCGTAAAGGACCTTGTTTGGAAAACGAAAGAAACATTCCTTTATAAAAAATTTATAAATAGTCAAAAAAAGGTATAAATGAATTTAACCCATAGTCTATTAAATTGTAAAAATGTTTTGAAATACATTTTTAAGAAACCAGGATGTGGATAATAATGAGGTCCTAGTAGATAATAACGTATAAACAACCTCAGATAACGAATAGATTGTAGAATTAACCCTTACATTATACTTTTCCTTGATTGAAGTTAATTTATCCTCATATATGATAGTTAAATAATTATTATTATATAATATAATAACCACATACAAAAATATGATATCATATATGTTCTTTTAATATTACTTTGTTAATAATATTTCAGTAGTATCATCGTTTCGAGAGTTAGTTGATTCATTTTTATTTATATGATTGGTTACGTAAGCCATGTTTGTTATCAATAGGACATATTTGATTCATATAAATAAGGATATTAAGTTCTTAAACATTATTTTAAATCATAAAATTGAAATCATTCTTCAATGGTTATGATGGTGAATGAATTTCATAGTTTTCGTGGAGATAGTAATATGTACATACGCACGAGCAACAATATCATTCTATTAATGGTAAAATAAAATTTAATTGGATGGTATATAATATATACAGAATCCTTAACATGTTATATTTATTATTTACATGAGTTATACTCATTATTATACCCATCCAAATCATGATGTTTTTTAATAACAAAGTACCCCACAGCATGGAGATGGTTAGCCGTATGTACACACGTATGATGAATTTTCATTCATAGGATGGATAAAATAATGAATAGAGTTGAAACATATTTATAATAACATCAATGTTTGTTTAAGGTAATGGAGTTATTATTTTGGTCTTAAAACAACAAAGAAAGAGGGATTTGAAGAAGAAAAGATCTTTGAAAAAAGTGGTGAAATTATTACCTCTTATTCGGGTGTTTTCTTTTGAGTTGTTCAAAAGGACTCCATTGGTTGGTGTTATGATAATACTAAGGCCTCTAGGATGAATATAGTGTAGTTGGTAGGATATTTGAGCTGGGTTTGGCTAAGCCAAATGGCTCCGGAGATGTGATTTTGATAGAAGGGGATGTACCCTTTTACAAGAGAGGTGAGGGTCACTTTAGGAAAAGCTTGAAATTTTATTTTATTAGACAATAATATTCTGTTTATAATGGCTCCAAATTAATTCAGTTCTAGGATAAGGTGTGGATGGGTCTAAAAAATCTCAACCAATAGGTTTTATAAGGGTTTATGTCACCATATTAACCTTATTTTTTATATTTAACTCTTAGTTAAATAGTTTAACTTTTACCACATATTCATGTATTATTACAATAAATAGTTAATAAAAATACTATAAAAACAAAATAGAACCCCAAGTGTATCATTATTGATATATATAACCTTATATAAGTTCTTTTTCCTTAAATTATATTTTTATTAATATTATATCAATTAATAATATATTATTTGGTTTAAAAACTAATTTATGTCAATTTTGACACTATTTGATATTTGTTTTCGTGAAAGTCATAATAAATTTATAACTTCTAATTTTTTTACTTAATCCACCCTAACATGTTATATTAACCTAAAAAATTATTTTAATTCATCATAAGTGTCAATTTACATTTATTTGGATATTTATAATATCAATTATTTTAATCTTTCATTAATAAGGTAATTACTGTATCATCATTGTATCAAAAAAAATTAATTATATAATTTTTAATAAAATAAAATAAAATAAAATTATGTATTAAATATTGTTAGGTTTCTAATGAATATTTATATTCTAATTTATCTTATGTATAACCCAATATTAAAAATGGTTTAGTTATTTAACATTGAATTTAACACTTTTAACTCTTTTTTAAATAAAATAATAATAAATGTCCTAATCTAATCCAAGTTGACCAAAAGGATAATATTTTATTAATAAGGTTTATTTTTGTTTATATAAAATTATCCAATAGAATTATGACATTTATAGGGTAATTATATTATCATATTTAACATTAATTACCCTATTTACTTTTACCCGTGGAAAATAAAAGTAAAAATTTACTATTCACCAAAAATAATTTTTCATCATATTGAACCAAATTTTAATTACTGATGTATACCATGTGTCTCAGATTTTTGAAATTTCATTCATAGAAGCGGTAAAATTAGATTTTATGAAAATTTAAAAATGCGCATAAAAGGTGGGTAAAAGAATGTAAAATGTTCAATAAAATTTTATATATCTAATATTATTATAAAATGACTCAAATGAATTAAATTGAAACTATATTGGTATTATGAATCTATTTTTACATAATATAAATTTAAATAAATAAAATTAATTATATAAATAAAATGTCAGTTTTAAACAATAATGCAGTGTTTTTCACTATTCATCAAAAATTGAATGTTTTCTGAAAAATACTGAAAATTCTACCGAAGATAATTTTCGATAATCCCAATCCAAAATTGAATTCCATTATTAAAAATATAATATGTAAATTTTTTAAAAGTGAGTATTACTATTCATAACATCTAGGTTTATAGGTCGTGGTGTGTTTAGACTCCAAGTTGCGTACGACGCAAGCAATTGCATTATTCGAAGGGAAACATATCATGGAAGCTTGGGGTGTTACATTCTCTCCTCCTTCAAATAATTTCATCCTCGAAATTTCTATAATATTGCTGTATAAAAATATTTGACTATTTTTTCATCATAACTTCCTTTGGTTCCCACGTTGCCTCTTTCATCTTATGATTTCTCCATAGAACTTTCACCAGACATGTCCTTTGGTTTATGAACACTTGTTCTCTGGTATCATGAATTCTGATCGGCTCTTCATAATAATATAGGTCAGGTTCTTGTTCTATTTCTTTATTGATGAACACATGTGTTGGGTCAGGCATATATTTTCTCCACAGTGATATGTGGAATACATCCTGATCATTGGAGAGACTTGGTGGCATTGCCAAACGATAAGCTAAAACTCCAATTCGTTCAAGAATTTAAAAACATCAGATGTACCTAGCACTTAATTTACCAAACTAACCAAAACTTATAACACCCTTCCATGGAGATACCTTCAAAAAAAAAGATGATCTCCTACTTGAAATTCAATATCCTTCCTCCGGTTATCGACATAGCTCTTTTCCCTACTTTGAGATGCTTTCATTTGTGTTCGGATAACCTTCACATTTTCTATTGTTTCCTCAACAAGTTTTGGTCCTGTGAGTTTTTTTTCACCAACATCATCCCAACAATTTGGTGTGTGACATCTCTTTCCATATAACGCTTTATATGGCGCCATCTGAATACTTGAACGAAAGCTATTGTAAGAGGAAAAATCTACCAGAGGAAAATATTGATCCCACATACCTTGAATGTCAAGTGAGAAATTTCCCAATATTTCATCTAAGTTTTGAATAGTATGTTCTGATTGTCCATCAGTTTGAGTGTTTTATAAAGTACTCAAATGAAGTTAAGTATCCAAGGCCTTCTAGAGACTTTTACAGAATCCTGATTAAAAGGGGAATCATGATCAGAAATAATTGATAGGGGAAGTCCATGAATTCTTAAAAATTTATTAATATATAGTATTTCCAGAAGATCAAGTGGTAAATCTTCTCTCATAGAAAGAAAATGTGCTGACCTGGTAAGACAATCAACAATAGCCCATATTAGATTATTCATTATAGGATTCTTTAGAAAACCGATGGAAAAGTCCATCATAATATCATACCATGTCAACTCAGGTATGGTATGAGGTTGCATTACTACTCTAGGATGTAGAATTCCATCCTTAACCTATTGAAAAACCATACATCTTGACACAGAATCAGCATTCTCCCTCTTCATGTAATCCCACAAAAAAATTTCTTTCAAATCTCTATATATTTTAGTTCAACCAGTGTGTATAGTGAAATTAGAGCTATGATCATTGTATAATAATTCCCTTTTTTAAATCTAGTATATTGGGAAGACAATGTCTCTTCCCAAATTTCAAAATTCCATCTTCACATGCTCAGTCAATAAATCTACCATCATTCACAACTTTAATTTTCTTTTGAAACTCTTTATCATCAGTCTGAGAAATTTTTATCCTTTCCAGTAAAGATGGTTTGGAAACCATTTGAAAAAGTATTGATGTTTCACCTTCCATAGTTATTCCCATATCCATCTTTACTAGATACATGAATATAATATCTCTTTTAACTCTCATATTTTTTAAAACCCCATGATCCTTCTGGTCGAAGCATATGCCATCTTATTCACCTTCCTCAGGTTGTAGTGTATAGTGAAATCATATTCTTTTAGTAGTTTGAGCCATCACCTTTACCTCATATTGAGTTCTTTTTGTGAAAAAATATACTTCAAACTCTTATGATTAGTATATATCTCACATTAATCACCATAGAGGTAGTGTCTCCATATATTCAAAGAAAATATTACAACTAATAACTTTAGATCAACAATGGGAAATTTTTGTTCATGAATTTTTAGCTATTGTGATGCATAGGAAATAACAATATAATTATGTATAAGTATACAACAAAGTCCTTTCTTTGATTCATCTCTATAAATAAAAAACCCATCATTCGTCGATGGTAGAGTCAAGATAAGATAATTGACTTTTCTTCTCTTCATTTATTCAAAATATTCTTCACGCTCTTTTGTCCAAAAAATTTAATCCCTTTACCTGTGAGCTTTGTTAATGGGTTTGCCAATTGAGAAAATTTATGGAAAAAATGCTGATAATAACCTACTACACCAATAAAACTGCTTACCTCAGTTATACTCATCAGTTTTGGCCATTCTTGGATTGCCTTGGTCTTTGAAGGGTCGATAAAGATTCTATCCATAGAGACAATAAGGTCATGAAAAGAAATTTAGTAAATCCAGAATTCACACAAGATAAACCTCCAATATATTTCATTTCTTCTGAGGGTTTTCATAATAGTGTTGAAGATATTTTCATGATCTTCATATATTTTTGTGTATTCCAATATATCAACAATAAATACCTCTAAAATGTCATCATGATGTTCCCTGAAATCTTTATTCATTAGATTCATAAATACATAGGGTGAATTAGTCTATCCAAAAGGCATTACTGTAAACTCATAATGCTTGTATATAAGGCCCCAGCATTAAACATTACTTAATCTTGAGTTATTACAAGATTGCTTGTTGAGGATCTTTTCAGGATTAGAGTTTTAGAGAATTAGATCATAAAACTTGCATTACATTCCACATTTAAACAAAGTGGTTAAATAAAATATAGAATTCATTTTTCTCATCAACAGAAACATATTAAAAATAAAACATGGATTCGTTCCTGACACTTCTTTGAAACTGTCATCATATCATGTACCATTCCCTTGACCCGTGAAAAACATTTAAAAAACTTTGGATGAGCATAAAAAGCTCAGTAAGGGTTATAAAAATATGGAAAGGAAACATGATTCCATATATACATAAGAATGAAATCATTCTTTATCCATAAAACATAAGCACGTTAACATACCTCATCAAATCATGAATAAATCATAGAAATCATAAGACATAAAGGTAACTTGAGACATTCATAACATTCTTACATAGGGAGAAACCCTCTTGATTACGTTTGGAATACACATTACAGTATATTCCCCAAATCTCTTCAGAGAAACCTTAACGTTTAACTCATTCACGTTACCTAATACATTGGAGAGCTATATCGGGCTCACCCTCCCTTAGTTTATCACGGAACCACCCGTCTTCATAATAATTCCCAAGAACCATAACATAATTGTATCACATAAAACATGCATAAAGGAAATATAAAATTTCCACATTTCAATCAAAAGATATCAATACAACACATTGATATAATAAAAACATTATGAAAAACATTTTCAATACCAAAATAAAAGAAAAGTAAAACATGGTATTTATTTTTCATTTTAAAAAAAGATATGCCTTGTAGAGGAAGTCGAAACTCAAATAATGGTCACGACAGTGAAGAAGTCGTTGTCGCCAAATACGTATGACAAAAACATTCCCTTTGGTAGTTTAGTAAAACACTTCGTATAAAAAATATTCCTTTTTGATAAACGTAAATGTCAAAGGGGTTTATACACCGAATAAAAGAAGGTTGGGTATACAACAAAATATTCCCCAATGAAAGGAGATTGAGACGAAGTCCCATACCTCGGGTCCGACTTGACTCGATTGTTCTTTAACGTCCTGAATCATAAACATGAGTTAATTTCTACTTTCATAAGAACATTTTTCAAGTTCATTATTCCTTTTATATCACTTATTACCATGTCATGAACACTATGTAATTTTTTAAGTTAATAACGGTCGTTTTAACGATCATTGGTACTTGAGTCAAAAATAAACTCTTTATAATTACAAGTTGTTCATGTATCCATTATATCCAAAGTTATAATCATGATGTAGATATCATACATATCATATATATCCAGTATATACATTCATTTATAATATTACATAACGCTTAGAGGTAAGAAATGAAATGCACTGTTCATGTAGACGGTAAGCCGTACGTACGCAAGAACGCTACTTTCATTTCTATTTCATTTTTTATGGAATGGAATCGTAATGATATAAAGGTATATTATAATTCCAGTAGAATATCATATATAAAATCATTAATTACATCCTTTATGTGTCTCACATTTGGCATTAACGAATCAAATCACTTTGATGGGGTGGTAGTCCGACCTTCCTAAAATGAAGATATCGCGTTTACCCATAATGGAAACCATAAAGATATGCCATAATTGAAAAATAAAGAAGCTTAAGTAAAACATAAGTATATTATATATCATATATAATTATAGTGACATCTTAATGTCCACCTTTGAAGGTGTTATATGAGTGTTGAACAATCATCGTTTCGTGAGGCAGAAATTCGTCATCCACAGAAACAGTATGTTCTTTAACCATTAGATGTAGGTGTGTGTAAGTGTAGCTCGAAAAAATCTTATAAAAACAACTTAGTATATTTATAATACTGTTTTTGTTACAAAATAAATGAAAAAAAAGAGTTTAGGGGGGTTCGAGAAGTAAAATAAAACATAATAACACAAGAGAAAAAAAATACCTTTAAAATGGGTAACTCTTTTTGATTTGAGCTCAAAGTCTTCCTTGGGAAGACTTCTGCCCGAAGTGGGGCTTCTAAGAGTTATATAGGGATGTGGAGAGACAAAATGGGCAGGGGTTGGCCGAGACAAAGGCTTTGGAAGTGTGGGTAAGGTGGTAGAGGTGGGGGCCTTTTATAAGAGGAGTGGAGAGGCACTTTTGGAATGTTATAAAAGGTTACTTTATTATAAAATGCTTTTCGGATTTAAAAGGTCCCAAAATTAAATATTTCTAGGATAAGGAGATAAGAGTTCGAAATACACCCATAAAATAGGTTTTTGACAAGTTTAGGTATTATATTTTACATTATATTTTCATTTTATTTAAATCGTTAAATAATGAGGTAATTGCTGCATCATCATGGTGTCATAAATAATTTAATTTATTTAATATCAAAAAATTATAAAAAAAATACTATGATTTAGGAAATATTTTTATATTTCTAATTAATATTTATAGTCAAAAATATGACTTGTATAAACCCATGTAAATTCTTTTTTAACAAAACAATATATGTTTGTGTCATTTTTACTTTTTCTTTAAATAAAAGGCATTAATGTCATTATCTTACCCTAGTGGCTCCATGGGGTCCAAAAAATCGACACATGTGTTGTATTGGTTGGCCATGACACATTAAATAAGAGTAGGGCATGTGTCTAGGTATTTTAATTTTATTATAATATCATTTTTTCCTTAAATTGCACTAATTACCTCTAATCGCGATTAAAAACTTAAAAGTTACTATTCACAAAAAAAAATTATTTTAATCCCAATGAACCACATTTTACTTCTTAATGAAAACCATATATATCTGATTTTTTGAAATTCAAAACACAGAGGTGGTAAAATTTCATTTAAACGGAAAATCAGTTTTTATAACTACCACTTAGTGGTTTTACTATTCATCAAAAATTTTGTTTTTCAGAAAAATACCAATACTTCACCCTAAGATATATTTGATATTATGAATTCAAAAATGATGTCTATTTTAAAAAATTAATATCATATTAGTTACATTAATTTATATAATAATTAATTCCCGATGTCAGAGCAAATAGCGTATTTTTATGAAACAATAAGTATCAAAAGATTGACACTAGTTTAAGTCTAATTTCAAAGTGTAATTAATTCCAATGACCACCATTGGATTAAATGGTAAAAATATATTCTAATTTAACTTCAAAATCAATTAAAAAGATAATATAATAATATAATCAAATTATATTAAAGAGTGGTTTTGAATTAAAATATAACATTTTTCACTATTCATTAAAAAAAAGAACATTATTTGAAAAATACCAGAAATTTGTCCAAAGTAAATTTCAATGTCCCAATCATAAAGAATAAGTTTATTTTGACAAATATAGATTATCAAATTTTCAAAATATATATTTAAAAATGGTTTTCCATCAAAAGGCAGTAAAACAATCTTTTAAAAATATTCGTGTATTCCATGCCTAAGATTGGATTTATTCTCATTTTAAGCCTCTAAAACACTATCTAATTCCCCAATAGACATAGATAAAAATATCAATTATTCATTACTTACTTGGGATGTTACATCCTTCCCCCTTTTTAAAATTTCATCCCCGTAACTTATTTACTTATCGAATAAGTGGGGGTATTTATCCTTCATTGCATTTTCAGATTCCCATGTTGCCTCTTCAATCATGTGGTTTTTCCACAAAACCTTTACCTGATGAATCACCTTATTCCATAACACTTGCTCCCTATGGTCAAGAATTTGGACCAGTTGTTCCTCATAATATATGTTCTCTTCCAGCTGAACTACCTCTAGAATCAAAACATGAGATGGATCTGGCATATACTTTCTCAACATCGAAACATGAAAAACATTGTGTACCTGAGATAAACATGGAGGTAAAGCCACTTGGTAAGCAACTGATGTAACTCTCTCTAGAATTTCATATTGTCTAATGAACCTTGGACTCAACTTTCTTTTCTTACCAAATTGCATCACACTTTTCCATGGTGAGACTTTGTGAAAAACATGATCACCTACCTCAAAAGAGAGATCCTTCCTCCTGTTATCCGCATAACTCTTCTGCCTGCTCTGAGCTGTTCTCATGTGTTTCTGTATCAGCTGATCTTTTTCTACGAACTCTTCTACCAATTCTAGTCCCATCAGCTTCCTTTCACCCACTTCATCCCAGAATTCTGGAGTTCGACACCGCTTCCCATATAACGCCTCAAATAGAGCCATATGTATACTAGAGTGAAGACTGTTATTATATAAAAGCTCAACCAAAGAATGATGTTGGTCCCAATTTCCCTGATAATCCATCGAACAAGAAAGTAGCATATCTTCCAAAGTCTGAATTTTTCGTTCTGATTGCCCATCTGATTGAGGATGAAAAGCTGTTCTAAAATTTAATTCAGTACCCAACGACTTCTGAAGGCCTTTCCAAAAGTTAGAAGTGAACCTGGGATCACGATTAGATACAATGGAGAGAGGAACTACATCTAACTTGACTATCTCTTTACGACACAAACGGGAAAGTTGATCTAGGGAAAAAGTATCTCTTATAGCATGTAAATGATAAGATTTAGTCAAGAGATCAAGAATAACCCAGATTGCATTATTACCTAGAGGTGTCTTAGGTAATACCACAACAATGTCCATGGAAATATTTTCCCATTTCCACTCTGGAACTGGTAAAGGCTGAAGAATCCCTTTCGGTAACTTCCGCTCTGCTTTAACCTATTGACAAGTCAAACACTTCACTGTAAAATCAGCAATATCTCTTTTCATTCCATCCCACTAGTAATACTCCCATAGATCTTTGTACGTCTTAGTATAGCCAGGATGAACTGAAAATGGAGAACTATGAGCTTCACATAACAACTCTCTCTTCAACTATGAATCATAAGGCACACAAAATATCTTCCCAAATATCAAAACACAATCATTATCAATGATGAATTCAGGTAGCATACCCTTCTGAACCAGATCTACCTTTTTATGCAACTCACTATCTTGCTTCTGTGTTTGCTTGATTCTGTCTGATAGAAAAGATTTCACTGATACCTGAAACAAAACAGAATGACATCCTACACCAACAACTTCTATTCCAAGGTTCATCCAATCCTTAACCAAAGGATCATGTTCCAAACACAACATTGTTAATGAAGCATTACTTTTTCGACTCAAAGCATCATCCACTTGATTTGGTTTTCCCGGATGGTAATGAATTGTACAATCATAATCCTTGATTAATTATAGCCATCTCCTCTGTCTCATGTTCAATTCTTTATGAGTGAATATATACTTTAAAATTTTGTGATCGGTATATATATTTCACACTTTACTCCATACAAATGATTCCTCCAAATTTTTAAAGTGAAAACTACAGCAGCTAATTCCAAATCATGTGTAGGGTAATTTACCTCATTAGTTTTCAACTATCGTGAATCATAATAAATTACCTGATCATTCTGCATTAGGACACAACCAAGTCCTTTCTATTAAGCGTCACTATAGATAACAAACACCCCATTCCTGGAGGGTAGTTCCAAAACTGGAGCATTCACCAATCTTCTTTTTAGTTCTTGAAAACAGTCGTCACATTCTTTTGTCCAGATAAACTTAACACCCTTTCGAGTTGTCTTAGTCATTGGACTAGATAACCGTGAAAACTTTCTAACAAACCTTCGATAATAGCCTACAAAACCAAGGAAGCTATGAATCTCAGTTACATTTTTTGGTCTTGTCCATTCTTCAACAGCCTTTGTTTTTTCAGAATCAACAGTTATCCCATCTTTAGAAAAAAATGTGACCAAGGAAAGAAATTTGTTGCAACCAAAACTCACACATGCTGAATTTCACATAAAATTTCTTTTATTTCAAGGTTTGTAAAATAACACTTAAATTTCATTCATGCTCCTCTTTACTTCTAAAAAACACCAAAATATCATCAATAAAAACAACCAACATTTCTCACCTGAGTCAACTGAGCCATCACTACAACAAACGGTTTAGTTCTGATTCTAACAATATCAGGATACTGGTTTGAAAGGTCATTTCCATCTGTATGCCTTCCCAGAAAAGTTGTTCTATTTCCTCTATGAAAAACCATTCTTAACACAAAAATATCTTAGGCGGAGCAATATGGTAATCTTCAAATGATATATCATTTCTATTTGACCATAAAAAAACTATTTTTGGATAATCATTTAATAGAATTATAACTCCTAAAGTTATCTAAACCGACCTCCGATACCACCTATAAGGCCCCAGACTTAAAAATTACTTAATCTTGAGTTATTAAAAGATTACATGTGGAGGATATTTTCATGATTAGAGTTTTAGAAAATTAGATCATAAAACATGCATTACATTCCACATTTAAACAAAGTGGTTACATGAAAGATAGAATTCATTTTTCCCATCAATGGAAACATATTAAAAATAAAACATGGATTATTTCTTGACACTTCGTTGACACTATCATCATATCATGTACCATTCCCTTGACCTGTGAAAAAAATTTCAAAAACATGGGATGAGCATAAAAATCTCAGTAAGGGTGATAAAAATATGGAAAGGAAACATGATTTCATATATACATAAGAATGAAATCACACTTTACCCATAAAACATAAGCACATTAACATACCTCATCAAATCATGAATAAATCATAGAAATCATACGACATAAAGGTAACTTGAGGCATTCATAACATTCTTACGTAGGGAGTAACCCTCTTGGTTACGTTTGGAATACCCATCACAGTATATTATGTAAATCTCTTCGGAGAAACCTTAACGTTTAACTCCTTCGCATTACCCAATGCATTGGAGATATATATCATGCTCACCCGTCCTTATTTTATCATGGAACCACCCGTCTTCATAATAATTCCCAAGAACCATAACATAATCGTATCACACAAAACATACATAATGGTAACATAAAATTTACACATTTCAATCACAAGAAATCAATACAACACAGTGATATAATAAAAACATTATGAAATCCCTTTTCAATACCAAAATAAATGAAAAGTAAAACATGGTATTTATTTTTCATTTAAAAAAAGTTATGGCTTGTAGAGGAAACCGAAACTCAAATAATGGTCACGACGGTGGAGAAGTCGTTGTCGCTGCATACGTACGACAAAAAAATTCCCTTTTGACGTTTAGTAAATCGCTTTGTATAAAAAAGATTCCTTTTGGATAAACGTACAAGTCAAAGGGGTTTATACACCGTATAAAAGAAGGTTGTGTATAAAACAAAATATGCCTCAATTAAAGGAGATTGAGACGAAGTCCCATACCTCGGGTCTGACTTGACTCGATCGTTATTTAACATCCTGAATCATAAACTTGAGTTAATTTCTACATGATTAAGAACCCTTTTCAAGTTAATTATTACTTTTATATCACTTATTACCATTTCATGAACACTATGTAATTATTTAAGTTAATAACGGTCGTTTTAATGATCATTGGTACATCAGTCAAAAATAAACTCTTTATAATTACAAGTTTTTCATGTATCCATTATATCCAGAGTTATACTCATGATGTAGATATCATATATATAATATATATCCAGTATATACATGCATTTATAATATTACTTAACATTTAGAGGTAAGAAATGAAATGCATTGTTCATGGAGATGGTAAGTCGTACGTAAGCATGAATGCTACTTTCATTTCTATTTCATATTTAATGGAATGGAATCATAATGATATAAAGGTATATTATAATTCCAGTATAATATCATATATAAAATCATTAATTACATCCTTTATAAGTCCCACATATGGCATTAACGAATCAAATCACTCTGACGGGGCGGTAGTCCGCACTTCCTAAAATGAAGATATCGCGTTTACCCATAATGGAAACCATAAAGTTATGCCATAAATGAAAAATACAGAAGCTTAAGTAAAACATAAACATATTATATATCATATATAAATATAGTTACATCTTAATGGCCACCTTTGAAGGTGTTATATGAGTGTTGAATAATCATCGTTTCGTGAGGCAGAAATTCACCATCCACAAAAACATTAGGTTTTTTAACCATTAGATATTGGTGTGTGTAAGTGTAGCTAGAAACACTCTTGTAAAAATATCTTAGTATATTTATGATACTGGTGGTTTTACAAAAGAAATAAAAAAAGAGTTTAGGGGGGTTGGAGAAGCAAAATAAAACATAATAACACAAGAGAAAACACTACCTTTAAAACGGGTAACTCTTTTTGATTTGAGCTCAAAGGCTTCCTTGGGAAGAATTATACCCAAAGTGAGGCTTTTAAGAGTTAGAGAGGGATGTGGAGAGACAAAATGGTCAGGGTTTGGCCCAGAAAAAGGCTTTGGAAGTGTGGGTAAGGTGGTAGAGGTGGGGGCCTTTTATAAGAGGAGAGGAGGGGCACTCTTGGAATGTTATAAAAGGTTACTTTATTATAAAATGATTTTAGGATTTAAAAGGTCCCAAAATTTTATATTTCGATGGAAAGGTGATAAGAGTTCGAAATACACCGATCCAATAGGTTTTTTACAAGTTTAGGTCTTAGATTGTACATTATATTTTCATTTTATTTGAATCGTTAAATAATGAGGTAATCACTTCATCATCATGGTGTCATAAATAATTTAATTTATTTAATATCTAAAAATTATAAAAAAATACTATGATGTAGGAAATCTATTTATCTTTATAATTAATATTTATAGACAAAAATATGACTTGTATAAACCCATGTAAAAATTGTTTTAATAAAACAATACATGTTTGTGTCATTTTTACTTTTACTTTAAATAAAAGGTATTAATGTCATTATCTTACCCAAGTGGCTCCATGGGGTCCCAAAAATCAACCCATGGGTTGTTTTGGTCGGCCATGAAACATCAAATAAGAGTAGGACATGTTTATAGGTATTTACATTTTATTATAATATCATTTTTGCCTTAAATTTCACTAATTACCTCTAATCGCGATTAAAAACTTAAAAGTTACTATTCACCAAAAAATTATTTTAATCCCAATGAACCACATTTTACTTCTTAATGACAACCATGTATGTCGTATTTTTGAAATTCAAAACACATAGGTGGTAAAATTTCATTTAAAAGGAAAATCCGTTTTTATAAGTACCACTTAGTGGTTTCACTATTCATCAAAAATTGAAGTTTTTCAGAAAAATACCAAAACTTCACCCTAAGCTATATTTGATATTATGAATTAAAAAATGTTTTCTATTTTAAAAAATTCAAAAAATATTAGTTACATTATTTAATTTAATAATTAATTCTCGCTATCAGAGAAAATAGCGTGTTTTTATGAAACAATAAGTATCAAAAGATTGATATTAGTTTAAGTCCAATTTCAATGTGAAATTAAATCCAATGACCACCATTGGATTAAATGGTAAAAATATAATCTAATTTCACTTTAAAACCAATTAAAAATATAATATAATCATATAAACAAATCATATGAAAAAGTGGTTATGAATTAAAATACAACATTTTTCCCTATTCATTAAAAAAAGAACATTATTAGAAAAATAACAGAAATTTAACCAAAGTAAATTTCAATGCCCAATCATAAAGAATAAGTTTATTTTGACAAATATATCTTATAACATTTTCAAAAGATAGATTTAAAAATGGTTTTCCAACAAAAGGCAGTAAAAAATTCTTTTAAAAATATTAGTGTATTCCCGGCTTAAGATTGGATTTATTCTCATTTTAAGCCTCTAAAACACAATATAATTCATTAATAGGCATAGATAAAAATATCAATTATTAATTACTTACTTGGGATGTTACAATGTACCTAGTTCTAAATACTATTTTTAGAATGACTTCCTTTTTCACACACAACTGATGATATCCAGATCTAAGGTCAATCTTTGAAAAAAATGGATCTCCATGAATTTGGTCAAATAACTCATCAAGGAAAAGTAGGGGATACTTATTTTTATTTTTATAGAATTGATCTCCTTGTAGTCAATGAAAAACCTCATAGACCTGTCTTTCTTCTTAACAAAAATAACATGGGCTCCCCATATAGAAAGACTAGGGAGAATAAATCTTTATTAATCAATTCCTATAGTTTTTTATTTAGTTCCACTAATTCCATAGTGGATATTCTATAAGGGGTATACAATCTGAGCCTTGTTCCAGGAATTAAATCAATGGAAAACTCAATTTCTAGTTCTGGAGGATGTTCATGTAAATCTTCTAGAAGTATTGTGAGAATAATGCTCGACGGAGAAATGGTTTTGACCCATAGAATAATTGATTATTCTTACTCCATGGGTGATATATATAATCTACTGCATAAATTGGTAACCTTTTAATGTTAGCCTCATAATTTCTGACATACTCATCCTCAATTTGACTTAGACTTAGAAATTGTCTTTCTATATCTGCACGATGGTCATGAGGAAATTATTTTTCTATGAAAATCATTTTAAACACCCTCCATTACATATTTTATACTTTTTTATCTTCTTTTTTGTTTAGAATTAATGACCACCATTGATTTTAATCTCCCATGAGTTGATAAACTGCCATGACAACTTTTTCCCTTTCGCTACTCCCCAAAGCATGAAATATTTTCACTAAGGAAACTATCCATTTTTTAGCTATAAATGGATTTTTAGTCCCATTTAATGTTAGTGGTTGTTTCCTCATGAAGTGGTCTAACATTGATCCTCCATATTGTGGATCAGGTTTCTCTATATGGGTAGGGTTATTATTCATAACCAGAATGAGTTATCCTGGTATGGTGATAATCTGATCAGCACCAATTTCATCACTAGCTCCACTATAATTATCTTGAGTAGGAGGGAAAACCATTCATGGATTATGTGAGTTGATACAGTTTCTATTTCTTCTACTAGGCACCATTTCTAAACAATGTCATACACTATATTAGTTTATGGACCGCAATACCTAATTCCCAACCTGTAAAACACTTAACTTAAATTTAAAAGTTTATGGATAAAATCTGTAATCATAAAATTGTTTTCATTGTGGAGGTATATACTCATAAATCTTTGATAATGGTTTCTAAAGATAATGTTAATTATACTATGCATTTCTCCTGGGAATGTCATAACCAAGAGTGGAGAAAGGCCAGTTGTTGTTTACCAGGATACCCTAGGTCAGGTCGGAAACTCCTTGTCGGATTTTTCACTCCTAGGTACATCTGTCACATAGCCTCCTCTACCTGCTCATATCCAGATAGGGATGTATTGCTTGGAAAACTCAAAAAATCTCTACATTACCAAAATTCTAGGAAATTATTCTATACTGATCCTCAAAGTCTATCTTAGGGTAATGTTCTCTAATCATAGTTTTTCTAAATCTAGCTTCCAAGGTTTCTACTAATATTCCTCTGATACGAACTACAATTCCCCGACCCTAGTTACCTAGATTCGGTGCATTATTACCTAACATTGGCATGATAAAAAAGGATCAAATACCAAAATACCGATAGTTTGGTAGCCTTGGAATTACAAGAGACAAACATAAGGTTTACATTACATTATGAAATGAAAAACAATAACATTGTGTCTCATTTTAACATAGTCATCTCCCATAGACTATCCATGCAGTTTAGTCAGAATATACTTCTTCACATCTTAGGAAAAATAAAACATATAAATTTTTGAGCTCAGGTTCTCAGTAAGGATAACAATACTGACAAAAAATTAATAAATAAGCATAAAAATTTAAGGTAAGGTATAAGACTAAAACACAAGCCATTTAAACCTAAACATCAGCATAATTTGGAAAAGATAAATAAAATAATTCCATTTACTTATTCACATGGATATTCTACTAGTCAAATAATCACATGTAATATCGATAACCAATTTCATAATGGTGGAATGCAAAATGTTGGACATCATAACTACATGGTCAAGGCCTTGTTCCAGGACGACAAATACGATTTTGTCAAGGAGTTTTTCGAAGACACTAGTTTGTGTCTTGAGACCTACCAATGCATCAAAGAGATATACCAGGCTCCACCCATCACTTACTATGTCCAATTTATTCCTTGTATGAAAAGGTTGAAACATAACATAAACATTCATATTAAAACTAGCATACGAAATGTCAATACATTAACCATAAACCATGAATGGTATAAAAATATTTCATCAGCATTCAAAAAAATCACAAAACCTTCTATACAATATAGAATATTGTATCAGAACAAATCAACTTTAAACAGGCATAAAATCCAACAAAGGATGTTGACATAGATGCAATCAAAACTATTTGAGAGAAATTTCTCGTTTTATTTAGAAATAATTTAATGTCATGTAATTATAGAAGAAAAAATTTATTTTGAAAATATTTTTATAAGGTTTTAATGGAATATTTTAAGGTGTTATAATGGCGAAAAATAGCTGCACCCACTATATAAGTTAAAAATAATATTTCCTTAATTTTTTCGAAAAGGTCGTAAAGGACCTTGTTTGGAAAATGACGGAAATATGCCTTTATAAAAAATTTATAAAAAGTAAAACACTGGTAAAAATTATTTTAACCCATAGTCTATTAAGTAGTAAAAAAAATTTGAAATACACTTTTAAGAAACATAGATGTGGATGATAAATACTTCCCAGTAGATACTCATGTATAAACAACATCAAATTAGGAATAGATTATAGAATTAACCCTTCCCTTGTACTGTTCCATGATTTAGGGTCTGTTAAGCTCATGTATAATAGTTTAATCATTGTTATTAAATTATAAAAGAACCACATACATAAATATAATAACATATATGATATTTTAATATTTCTTTGTTAATAATATTTCAGTAGTATCATTGTTTCGGTTGTTAACTAATTCATTTCCCTTATATGCTTGGTTACGTAACCATGTTTTTTATGGATAGGATGTATTTGATTCATATAAATAATGATATTAAGTTCTTAAAAATTATTTTTAATCATAAAATGATGATATTTGTTGAATGGTTATGATGGGGAAAGAATTTCATCGCGTTCGTGGAGACGGTAATACGTACGTATGTACGAGAGAAAATATAATTATATTAATGTTAAAATCATATATAATTGGAATTTTATATCATATATATAGAATCCTTAACATGTTCTATTAATTATTTACATCTGTTATACTCATTATTATACCCATACAAATAATGTTGTGTTTGAATAGAAAACTACACCCCAACGTGGAGATGGTAAGCCGTATGTACGCACTTATGGGGAATTTTCATTCCTAGGGTGTATAGAACAATGAGTATTCTTGTAACATATTTTTAATAACACCATAGTATGTATAAGGTATTGTAGTTACTATTTTGGTATGGAAAAAATTCTTAAAGAGGAAGTGGAAGAAGAAAAGAACTTTGAAAATGTGGTAAAATTATTACCTCTTCTTCAGGTGTTTCATTTTGAGTTGGTCAAATTGTCTCCTTAGGATGGATTTCTGATCCAAGTAAGGACATAAGGTATAAGTGAGGGAAATTTGGAGGATATTTTAGTAGGTTTTGTCTGAGCCAACTTTCTTTGGAAGCATGATTTGGAGAGAAGGGGATGTACCCTTTTATAAGATTGGTGGGGGTCACTTTAAGAAATGCTTGGAATATTATTTTATTATACACTAATATTCAGTTTATAATGGATAAAAATGATTTATTTCAAGGATAATGTGGGGATGGTTCGAAAAACTCTCAACCAATAGGTTTTAGATAGTTTTAGGTCACTATATTATCCTTATCTTTTAGATTTAACGGTTAGATAAATAGTTTATCTTTTCTCATGAATTCTTGTATTATTATAATTAATAGTTACTAAACGTGATATAAAAATACATTTGAACCCAAAGGGTTTAATTATTGATACATATAACCATATCCAATTACTTTGGCCAAAACATAGATTTTTATAAATATTATATCAATTAATAATATAGTATTGGTTTTAAAAACTCATTTATGTCCATTATAACACTATTTGGTATTTTGTTTTTGTGAAAGCAAAAAGAACTTTATCACTTCAAAAAAATTTATTTAAGAAACCCCAACATGTAATATTAACATAGAAAATTACTATAATTCATTATATATCTCAATTTACATTTATTTGGATATTTATAAAATCAATTATTTTTGTCTTTAATTAATAAGGTAATACTACATCATCATTGTATCATAAATAATTTTAATTACTTAATGAATAAAAATTATAAATAAAATACCATTATTTAGGAAATATTTTTATATTTCTAATGAATATTTATAATCTAATTAATCTTATGTATCACCCTTTTTTTAAAATGGTTTAGTTATTAAACATTGAATTTGACACTTTAAACTCTTCTTTAAATAAAATAATAATAATTGTACTAATCTAATCCATGTGGAAAAAAGGATCATATTTTATTTCTATGGTTTATTTTGTTCTAAATAAACTTATCCAATATAATTAGGACATGTGTTAGGTTAATTATAATATCATTTATTACGTTTAATTACCCTATTTACTTTTAATCATGGTAAATAAAAGTCAAAATTTACTATTGACCAACAATTATTTTCATCTTATTAAACCACATTTTACTTAATGATGTAAAATGTGTCTCTTAGATTTTTGAAATTCAATTTACAGAAGCAGTAATATTACGTTTTATGCAAATTTTCAAATGCACCTAGAAGGTGGGTAAAAGACAGTAAAAAGTTCAATAAAATTTTATATATATAATATTATTATAATATGACTCTAGTGAATTACATTGACCATATATATGTATTATGTATCTATTTCTACCTATGAAAATTTTAAATAAAATAACTAATTATTTAAAAAAAAGTCGATTTTAAACAATAACGCAGTGGTTTTCAAAATTCATCAAAAATTGAATGTTTTCAGAAAAATACCGAAAGTTCCCCCTATGCTAATTTTGATATTAAAAATCCATAAATGAAGTTCATTTTGTACAATATAATTTATAAAATTTCAAAAAGTGGCTATTACTACTCATAACAGGTAGTTTGATTGGTTTGTGGTTTGTTAAAACTCCAAGTTACATACAACGCAAGTTATTACATTATTCAAAGGGAAACGTACCATGGAAGTTTGGGGTGTTACATTCTCCCCTCTAAATAATTTTTTCCTTGGTATTTATAGAATATTACTGCATAAATATATTTTAGTGGTTCTTCATTATATGTTCCTCTAGCTCCCTCGTTTCCTCTTCCATCTTATGATTTCTCTATAGAACTTTCACCAGACGAGTCATTCGGTTTCTCAACACTTGTTTTATGGTATCAAGAATTCTTATAGGCTCATCGCTATAAGACAGGTCGGGTTCTATTTCTATTTCATCATATGTGAGTACATGGGTTAGTTCAGGCATGTATTTTCTCATCAATGATACGTGGAACACATCATGAACTTTGGAAAGACTTGGCGCCATTGCCAAATGATAAGCTATAACTCCAATTCATTAAAGAATTTCGATAGGTATGATATACATAGGACTTAATTTACACTTTGTACCAAAACATATAACACTGTTCAATAGATATACCATCATAATAACATGATCCCCAACTTGAAATTTAAAATTTTTCCTTTGGTTATCAGTATATATCTTTTTCCAACATTGAGATGCTTTGATACGGGTTTGGATAACCTTCACCTTTTCCATTGTTTCCTCAACAAGTTTTGGGAATTTGTGTTCTCTTAGACAAACATCATCCCAAAAAGTTGGTGTGAGACATATCTTTTCATATAATGATTCATATAGTGCCATATTAATACTTGAATGGAAGCTATTGTTATTGGTAAATTCTACCACAGGTAAATATTGATCCCACATACCTTGAAATTCAAGTGATCAAGATATCAACATATCTTCTATGGTTTGAATAATCTATTCTGATTGTCCATCCGTTTGAGGGTGGTAAGCAGTGCTCCAACGATGTTCAGAATCCAAGGCCTTCTAAACACTTTTCCAGAATCTTGATGTAAAATGAGGATCATGATCAGAAACAATCGATAGGGGAACTACATTAAGACTTAAAACTTTATTAATATATAGTATTTCTAGACGTTCAAGTGGTAAATCTTCCTTTATAGCAAGAAAATGTGCTGACTTAGTAATAAAATCAACAATACCCATTATTGAATCATTCCATCTAGGAGTCTTTAGTAGTCCCTATGATAATGACCATCGTAATATCATAACATTTCCACTCAGGTAAGGGAAGAGGTTTCATTAATTCTCTATGATGTTGTCTTTCAGCCTTCACCTGTAGACTAACAATACATCTTGAAAAATAATTAGATATATCCCTCTTCATTTTATCCCCCCGAAAATGTTTCTTCATATATATATATATATATATATATCTTAGATCTACTAGGGTGTGTACATAAATTGGGTCTATGAGAATAATCTAATAATTCATTATTCATATCACGTATATCGTGAACAAAATTTCTTCTCCCAAAATTCAAAAATTCCATCTTCACATATGATGTCAATCAATCTCCAATCATTCACAGCTTTAATTTTATTTTGAAACTCTTCATCATCTGTTCGAGAACTTTTAATCCTTTCATGTAAAGATGGTTTGGAAACCATTAGAAAAAGTATGGAGGTTTCACCTTCCATTATTATTCCCATATAAATCATTACAAGATCCATGAACATAAGATCCCTTTCAAATATCATCTTTTTCAAAACTCCATGATCCTTTTTTTCAAAGCATATTTGACCTTTTTCTCCTTCCCCAGGTGGTAGTGTATAGTGAAATCATAATCTCTGAGTAGTTAGAGTCATCTCTTTTTCCTCAAGTTGAGTTCTTTTTTTGAGAAAATATACTTCAAAATCATGTGATCCACATATATCTCACATTATTCAACATATAGATAGTGTCACTATATCTTCAAAGAAAATATTATAGCCTCTAACTCAAGATCATGAGTGGGATAGTTTTGTTCATGTATTTTTATCTATTGTGATGCATAGACAATAAACCCATCATTATGATTAAGGACACAACCAAGTCCTTTCATTCATGAATTGCGGTAAATAACAAACCCATCATTATCAAATGGTATAGTCAAGATATAATTATTTACTAATATTCTCTTCAGTTCTTCAAAACATTCTTTACATTCTTTTGTCCAAACAAATTTAACCCCTATACTTGTGAGCATGTTTTATGGGTTTTCCAATCAGGAAAAATTATGGACATATCGTCGATAATGACCTGCTAAACCAATAAAACTGTGTACCCCAGTTAAAATCGTTGGTGCTGGTTGTTCTTGGATTTCCCTGGACATTGAAGGATTTAAAGAGATTCTTTCCTTAAATAATATATGGCGAAGAAATGAATTTCCTGAATCCAGAATTCACACATGATAAACCTCCCATATAATTCATTTCTTCTGAGGGTTTTCAGAATAGTGCCCAAGTGATTTTCATGATATTCATAGATTTTTTAGTATACCAAGATATCATCAATAAATACCACAATAAATTCATCTAGATAATCCTTTAAAACTAGATTTATTAGATCTATGAAAATAGAGGGTGAAATAGTTAGTCCAAATGACATTACTGTAAACTCGTAATGCCCATACCTAGTTCGAAATTTTGTTTTCATAATGTCTTCCTTCTTTATAAACAATTGATGATATCCAGATCTAAGGTCAATCATTGAAAATTTTTTAGATCCATGAAGTTGGTCAAATAAATCATCAATGTGAGGTACGGTATACTTGTTCTTTATTATTATAGCATTGATCTCCCTGTAGTTGATGCATGAACTCATAGATCTGTCTATCTTTTTAACAGAAATAATAAGGGCTCGCCATGGAGAAATACATGGGTGAATAAATCCTTTATAACTCAATTCCTCTAGTTGTTTCTTTAGTTCAACTAATTCCACATTGTCCATTATATAAGGGGTCTTCAATATGGGCCTTAAATAAGGAATTAAATCAAGGAAAAACATAATATCTCATTCTGGAGGATGTACAGGTAATTCATATGGAAACACATCAACATATTCTTGCACAATAGGTACTTACTCTATTTGAAAATTCCTTTTTCTCACCCATATTTATTTCATTCTTTTTCTACCCAATAATTTAATTTAGTAGATCTACTTGGGGTGGATCTAGATAAGAATTAGGTGGTGACGTTTCTACTCTAAAGATAAGGTAATCCTTACCAACATCGAAAATTTTAACCTCCTTCTTCTTACAATAAATTTTCACATCATGGTCTGAAAGACAATACATACTGAGGATTTTATTAAAATTAAATCTTGGGTATGACGATGAGATCAGTAGATAAATAACATTTATATTCCCTAATGGGGACTGATTCACAAAACATTGGTGCAATGATACATCCCAAAGATGTTTTTACTGACAATATCCTTGCTAAATCAAATTGCAAATATCTAATTTTTTTAGCAAACTAGGAAGATATGAAACAATTTGATGATCTAGAATCAAATAGAGCATTGGATAAATTTGAGGAAACCATTAAATTACCCACCACCATGTCATTTGGATCTTTAATGTCAGCATTAGTGATCACATAAGCTTGGACTTGCTCCCTTGTCCTTTTATGAGGTAAATTTCCTTGGAGATCAGGACATTAATTTTCATAATGCCTCATTTCTCTAAAATTGTAGCATTCAACATTGAAAATCTCTTTCTTTCCCTTGCAATCACAATCTTGGTGGCATTTTTCACCACACTTGTAATAGACTCTAATTCCCTTCAGCCAATTACCAGGCCGTTTCTTCCCACATTTACCTTAGGATGAAAATTCAACTTTTCCCTTCTTCCCTGTATTTCCATTTCTAGACTGTTCAACAGATATTTTCTTCTCTTGATTTTTATTAAAGAAATAAGACATAGAGAATTAATTTTATATCTTGATATCATAAGACACAATATCTTTGTATGATGACAATTATTATGATAATAATTCTTGATGAAGGAATTTTTTTAACCAATGAAGAATCAATCAACATTTCTCATTGGGTTATGTATATAATCTGTTTCATGCCTTGATAACCTTGTAAATTTAGCCTCATACTTTGCAACATTCTCATCCTTCTTTTTCTTTAGAATTATAAATTTTCTTTTCATATCCTCTTGATGGTCACGAGGAAAGTATTTTTATAATAAAATCTCTTTAAACTCCCTCCATTACATATTTGATACTTTTTTATCTTCCTTTGGGATTTGAATTAATGAACACCATTAATCTGTATCTCCTATGCGGTGATAAACAGCCATGAAAACATTCTACCATTCTCTACACCCCAAAGCATGAAACATTTTCTCTAAGCAACTTATCCATTACTGAACTACAAATTGATTTGTAGTCACATTGAATGTTGGTTCTTGTTGTCTCATGAAGTGGTATAACATTAACCTTCCACATTTTTGAGTAGGGCGCTCCATAAGGGTAAGGTTATTATTAATATCTTGAGTGATTTGTCCCGGTATGGTGATAAGCTAATCAGCACCAGTTGCATCACAAGATCCACTATAATTATCTTGAGTACGAGGGAAATCCCTAGATTGATTACCTGCATTCATACGATTTTCATTCCTTCCACTAGGTTCCATTTCTAAACAATTGCATATATTGTATTAGTTTATGAATCGCAATACATAATTCCAAACTTTTAAAACACTTAACATAAATTGAACAGTTTGTGGATATAATCCATAATCATAAAAATGTTTTCATTTAGGATGTATATACTCATAAATCCTTCATAATGGTTTGGGAAGAAAATGTGAATTATCCTAAGCATATCCCCCTAAAGTGTTAAAACAAGAGTGTAGTAAGGCCCATTGTCATGTACTAGGATACCCTGGGTCATTCCCGATACTCCTTGACTGAGTTTTCACTCAAAGGTACATCTATTCCTAAACCACCTCTACCTGCTCGTAATCAGACAGGGATGTATTTCTTGGAAAACATACAAAATTTCTACATTACTAAAATTTTAGGAAGTTCTTATATAATAATACTCAAATTATATCTTAGGGTAATGTCATCTAATCAGATTTTTTCTAAATATAGATTCCAAAGTTTGTAATAAACTTTCTCTTATACCAACTGTAACACCCTGACACATGTTATCCAAAGTCTGTGAATTATTACATAATATTGACATGATCACTTGGGATCAAATCCAAAAATACTGATCGATTTAGTTTCCTTGGATGTAGTAGATTAGAAAATATGTTTTACATTACATTTTGAAATGAAAAAAGACAACATTTTGTCTCCTTTTAACACATTAATCTCCCTGAGAAAATCCTTATAGGTTAGTCAAAATATAATTTTTTCATCCTAATAAAAATAATATATAAAAAGGGTTGAGCTCATGTTCTCAATAAGGATAACAATATAGAAAAAAGTTTCATAAATGTGAATAAACATTTAAGGCAATGTAAAAGACAATAAAGGCCTTTTAAACACAAACAATAGCATAATTTGGCAAAGATAAATCAAATAATTCCATTGATTTATTCACATGGATATTATACTAGTCTAATAATCACATTTAATATCAATATCCAATTTATTAATGATGGAATGCATAATTCCGAACATCATGACCACATAATCAAGGCTTTGTGCCAAGACAACAAATAAAAATTTGTCAAGGCCTTGTGCTAAGACACTAGTTTTTCTCATGAGACCTACCGATGCATAGATGAGATATAGTGTGCTCCATCCATCACTTACTATGACTAATTCATTCCTCATATGAAGATGTTGTATCATAACATAATCATTCATATTAAAAATAGCATAGAAAATGACAATAATTTAACCATAAACCATGAAGGGTATAAAAATATCACATCCACAGTCAAACATATCACACAACCATCAATACAATATAAAATATTGTTTCTGACGCTTTCCTCATGGCGTGCTCATCCATCCATGGAGAACACGTAGATGTTTCCCCGCATTACCACTTTCCAATAGCGAGAAGAACCTGTCTCTTATTCAGGGATGTTTGTGCTTTGATCAAAACAATATGATGGGATGCCGATTCTTCCTTCCATGTATTCCTCCTCAGAACTTCTCACCTAGTTTAGGTCTAGCTTATAGACTAAGAAGTTGTTCTTGAAACTCTTCCCAGTTCCATGTCTTCATGGATGCCAATTGATTACACTGATTTTTTCGGGACATTCCAAGGGTTACGGTCAGGGTAGAAACCTTCGGTCAGGGGAGTAGTCATGTTGGACATCACTGGCATTTATGGAAGCTAGAACACTAGTGCAACTGGGTTTACTCTCCTTATTATAGGGCTTCTTTAAAGCATGGAACCCCGAGGCATCCCACATCGAATGTGGGGAATTATATGCCATGGGATTGTATCTATGTTTTTCCTCATATTCCCATGTTTAACTAAGGTATGCCACATGTTTAAAGTCTAGAAGAGATGGATCATACTGATTAGAACATTGAATAGCATGGATTAGATGGGTACAACCCTAGAGGAAACACTGATATTGGGGATAACACGTGGTCAGTTACCTGGTTACCACTAGGAGCAGTGAAGAGGTGAATTGGCATGATCTCACAGGGATGTCGCGGCCTGGAAAAGAATTAGGATAGATGATTGAGGGTTGAGAGTTGATGAATAATTAAGTGGAACCGATGTGAGGACGATGGTGAGGTCAGGCTTGAGTCTCTCAGAGACTTCCTACATATCCATGTGGCAGTGAATCCAATTCTATGTAGTTCCTGAAGCGATGGGCTATCTAAGGGGGTGAACCATATGAAGGGAACCTGGAGGAAGTGGAACCTCCATGTTGGGTCATGGAATTGGGGTGCATGTGAAAGGAAGTGACCCGATGACATGCAGGGGCTAACGCATGATTATCGGCCGGAGAGTTGGTCTGACGCCAGAGGGGCAGGTCAAAAATATGGGTCCCAATAGAGGGGACTACAATGGCTTACAACAGGATGGGGTCACAATGGCTTACCACTGGATGGGGATCACAGTGACGTACCACTGGATGGGTATCGTAACAGCTTACCACTGGATGAGGATCGTAATGACTTACTGCAGGATAGGGATTGCAACAGATTACTGTTGGATGGGGATTGAAACAGCTTTCCACTGGAAGGGGATCACAACGGCTTAAGACTGGATGGGAATTACAACGACTTACCAATGGATGCGGTTGAACCTCATTGAGGCTTACTATGCACCTTTCCTTGGAGACAAGGATAAAAGACCACATATTTTGGGATGGTGTGGGAACCGATGTGATGGGGGTTGTAACCTATGGATGGTGGGCTTGAAACACAAGGAGGCTTCATATGTACCTTTCCATTGCAAGGATCAAAGTCCACATAGATTGGGGTGGTGTTTTTGGTAAACCAATGAAATGATTTTTGGGAACAATGGTTGTTGGGATTGAACCTCAGGGAGGCTTCTTACGCACCTTTCATTCTTAAGGATCAATGTCTATGTAGTTTGGGATGGTGTGCGGGGCTTACACTCTAGGCTGCCAAGATAGGATGTCATGATCGATGCTTACTCTAAGACAATGTGATTCATGTTCAGTGTGAGAAACAAGAGGAAGCAAAGACTAGAAGATCACGTCATGAAAGGTGCATTCGTGGGGACTGGAGAGATGCTTACATGTGGTTAGCGGCACAAAAAGGAAATATGGGAATATGCCCAGTGAGCATCCCAAACAAGAAATAGGGGCTTAGGGGTTGTCTGCAGCCTAGGGAGATAATGATTGGGAATTACTATAGGTTTGAGCCCCATCGGTGAAAAAATCCCAACTAGATAGGAATTTGTCCCTAAAGAATAGAGGGATCTGGTTCCCATCTCCCACCCCCCACTCTGGTGTTTGGCACTGATAAAGAGGGGAGGAGCAGGGATGCTACCTCCTGAATGAAAATCAAGGGGTTTACACCAAGGTGGTTAACCTATCCCCATGGAAAAATGCCGCTCAAATAAAAAAGATTCCATTCCATGTGAGGAATGGTTTGACTCTTGTAGAGACCGGTGGGCGTGCATAATGTTCTTGGTGGAGGAACCCCACGTACAACACATGAGGTGAGGTCCGAGTTTAACGTCATGTGTTGAGGATGATTGTTCTTGGTAGTTTAACGTCCTGTAGCTTGGATGAGGTGGGTTCACACTACAACCCTGGGGACTTCTATAACCAATACCTCTCACCCCTTGGGGATTGGAATGAATGTAACACCCCAAGCTTTCACGTTACCCTTCTCTTTGAATAACACAGTAGCATGTGTTGTACATAACTTCGAGTTCTAACACACCAAAAATAATGAAACTCGCCATTATGAATAGTAATACCCACTTTTTGAAATTTTATAAATTTTATCATTCATGATATACTTCAGTTTTGGATTCAGAATATCGAAATTAGCATAGGGTAAATTTTTGGTATTTTTCTGAAAACGTTCAATTTTTTGATGAATAGTGAAAAACACTAAGTTATAGTTTAAAACCAAATTTTAATTTAAATAATTATTTATTTTATTTAAATTTATCTTAGGTCAAAATAAATATATAATACATATATAAGTTCAATGTAATTTATTGGAGTCAGTTTATAATAATTTTGGATATATAAAAATTTTATTGAACTTTTTTCCGTCTTTTACCCACCTCCTAGGAGCATTTGCAAATTTACATAAAAAGTAATTTTACCACATCAGTGAGTTGAATTTTAAAAATTCGAGAGACATTCTTGATATTAGTATATAAAAATTGGTTCAATAAGATGAAAATAATTTTTGGTGAATAGTAAGTTTTTTTACTTTTATTTACCACGGTTAAAAGTAAATAGGGCAATTAAGTGTAAAAATGATATTATTATTACCCTAACACATGTACTAATTCTATTGGATACGTATAATTCAACCACAAACAATCTTAGGAATAAAATATGAACCTCTAGATCCACTTTTATTTGATTAGGACATTTATTATTATTTAATTCAAAGAAGAGTTAAAAGAGTTAAAATCAACCTTTAATAACTAAAAAATTTAATATTTGGATAAACCTAGGTTAAATTCTACTATAAATATTCATTATAAATATTGAACTATTTCCTACATAATGGTATTTTATTTATATTTTTTAGAAATTAAATATTTTAATTTATTTATTACACAATGATGATGTAGTAATTACTTAATTAATGAAATATTAAAATAATTGATATTATAAATATACAAATAAATGTAATTTGAGACTTTTTACGAATTTCTGTTATTTTATAGGTTAATATGACATATTTGGGTTGGTTAGAAAATTTTTTTGGAAGTAAAAATGCTGTTATGAATTTAGAAAAAACAAAATACCAAATAGTGTCAAAATTGACATAAAATAGTTTTTAAAACAAATATTATATTATTAATTGATATTCTTTTCATAAAAATCTAATGTTTTGAAAAACATCTTAAATACTATTATATATGTTATTAATTAACAACTTGAGGTTCTCTTGTATGTTTATATTAGGTTTATTTACCATATAATATAAAAATACAAACAGACATTGTAAATGTCAAACTATTTAACTAAGAGTTAAATATAAAAGTTAAGGTTAATATAGTGACCCCAACCTGCCTAAACCTATTTATTTAGTGTTTTTCGACCTATCCCCACCTTATTCTTTAAATAATATATTTTGGAGATACTAGAAACCAAAATTGATTTATTATAAAATATTATTTCTAGCTTTTCCTAAGGTACCCCACACACCTCTTATAAAAGGGTAACCCCCCTTATCTTTAATTCACGCCATAAAAACTATTTGTCTTGGACAAAACCTGACCAAATACCCTCTCAAATTTCTTCCCTTCATCCTAGAGGCCTTTTTTAGTTAGAAATCCATCCTAAAGAGCTCTTTTGATCAAATCAAAAGAATGAACTCAAAGAAGAGGTAAATATTTCATCACCTCTTTCAAGTTCATTTCTTCTTCCACTACCTCATTATTTGTTATTAACATTATAAAATAATAAATCCAGTATATTCTATATACTGTGATGTTATTATAAATATGGTACAACCATATTCATCATTCTATCCATCCTTTAAATGACAGGTAACCATACGTGCGTATGTACGACTTACCCTCTCCACGTCGTGGTGTAATTGTTATTCAATACATTATTATTTTGATTGGTATAATAATGATTTTTTATTTATGTAAATAATAAATATAAAATGATAAATATTATTTATATATTATATATTATCCAATTATATATTATTTTAATATCAAAAGAATGATATTGTCGCTCGTGCGTACTTACGGATTACCGTCTCCACAAACGCGATGAGATTCGGTCCCCATCGTATCCATTCAATAATAATTTTCATTTGATGATTAAAAATAATGTTTAAAAACTTGATATCATTCTTAATATGAATAAGATACATCCCATCCATAAAAAATATGACTCGCATAATGAAGAATATAAAGTTAAAAGAATCCGTTAACACCCAAAACGACGATAATACTAAGATATTATTAACAAATCAATGTTAAAAGATCATATATGATATCATATTTATGTATATGATTATTTTATAATTTAAGAACAATTATTTCACTATTATACATGAGTTTAACCAACACTTGACCAAGGAAAAGTACAATGTAAGGGTTACTTTTACAATCACTTTATTATTCGAGGTTGTTTTTACGTAATTATCTATTAGGACCTCTTTATCATCCAAATACATGCTTCTTAGAAATTTATTACCAAATTTTTTTACTATTTACTAGACAATGGGTTAATGTCATTTATAGCCTTATTTGACCTTATATGTTCTGAAAGGAATCTTTTCGTCATTTTCCAAACAAGGTACATTATGACCTTTTCGACCAAATTAATGTAAGAATGTTTTTTAACTTATATGGCAGGTGTGGCTATTTTCTGCCGTTATAACATCGTCGAAGCTTCCCTTACATGATTATAATGATATTTTAAAAATAATTTTTTTCTTTATAATTATGTGACTCTTAAATGATTTCAAAATAGAAAGAGATATTTCTTTAAAAAAAGGTTTTGATTTCATCTATGTCAACATCTTTTGATGGATTTTAAGTTTATTTGATGTTGATTTATTATGATACAAAACATCCATATTGTATTGAAGGTTTTGTGATATGTTTGACTATGGATGTTCTATTTTTATACAATTCATGGTTTATGGTTAAATTATTGACATTTCGTATTCTAGTTTTAATACGAATGTTTATGTTATATTTCAACATTTTCATAAGAGGAATGTATTGGACTTAGTATGTGATGGGTGGAGCCCACAATAGCTCCTCGATGAATATGTAGGTCTCATGAGACAACTAGACATGGAATTGGATGAGGCCTTTCCCAATTTGATATATGGTTTTGGTTGTGGCCTTAATCATTTCTAGACGTCTTGGAAGAGGCCTTGAAAAAAAGATTCAGAATGTCCGACATTATACATTCCCTCATTATGAAAATAATATTGATGGTTTATGTGGTCATTTGACGAGTATAATACCCATTATTATGTTTTATTATGGAATTAATTACTCATCTCATATTCCTTCCATAAAAGTATTCATCTTTATTATTGGTAAAGGTATGTGGTTTCAATTATTCACCATGCTTAATATTTGTGTTATCATCCGCTATATTGCATACCCTTACTGAGCATTTGAGCTCACCCCTTTCTAATGTTTCATTTTCCCACGATATGAATAAGTTATTTAGGAGGGAATTATAGGAATAATCTAGGAGGATTGGAAGTTTCTAATGGAATAAATTGGTGTTATATTTCTTTTCAAATTGTAAAGATAATCTTATAAATGAATCTTGTTTCAAATAATAATAAACTGATCCGTCTTTCGAGACATGATTTCATTGTGATCATGTCATTGTTATGTAATAATGCACTGACTCTGGGTAACTAGGTTCGAGGTGTTACAATTGGTATCAGAGGAAGTTTAGTAAAAACTTAGGAAACTGGATTTAGATAAACTCTGATTAGAGCACATATCCAAGGATAAACATTGAGGATTAGTATAGAAGAACTTCCTAGAATTTTGGTATTTTAGAGATTTTGTGAGTTTTCCATGATATACATCCCTGTCTGGATAAGAACGGGTAGATGTGTCTCTGGAACAGATGTACCTAGGGGTAAAACCCAAAAACACCACTTTGAGCTAGACACGAATGAGAACTGGTGCACAACAATGGGCCTTGCGGTACTCTTGGTTACGACACTCCTAGGGGATATGGTAAGGATACTTCTCATTTTATTTAAAAACCATTATGAAGGGTTTAAGAGTATATACTTCCTTAAAGAAAACATTTATATGATTATGGATTATATCCATAAACTTTTCAATTTATGTTATGTGTTTTTCAAGTTTGGATTTATATACTGTGATTCATAAACTAATCTAGTGTATGCCATTGTTTATAAATGGCACCTTTTGGAAGGAATGGAAACTGTATCAATGCATGCACTCCATATAGGGATTTTCTTCCTGCTCAAGATAATTATAGTGGAGGTGGTGATACAACTGGTGCTGATCACCTTATCAGTATACTGGGACAACTGACAGAGGTTATGAATAATAACCTTACTTGTATGGATCACCCTAATCCACAACAGGGAGGATCAATGTTAGACATCTTCAAGAGGAAAAAACCCACCAACAGTCAATGTTTGTACAAATCCATTATTAGCTGAGAAATGGATAAATTCCTTAGAGAAAATATTTCAAGCCTTGCGGAGTAGCGAAAGGGAAAAAGTTGGTATGGCAGTTTACCACCTCACTGGAGATACTGATCAATGGTGGTCATTGATTCGAAACACAAATGAAGATGATGAAGTATCAAGTATGGAATGAAGGGATTTTAAAGAAATTTTTTTTATAAAAATACTTTCCTCATGACCATTGAGCGGATATGAAAAGAAAATATTTGAGTTTGAGGCAAAAGGAGGATGAAAATGTCGCAATCTATGAAGATAAATTACAAGGATAGAGAGGTATTCTGAAGATTATATATGTAACCCAATAAGTATGATTGACCGTTTTATTGATGGGTTAAAACCATTTCTCCATCGAGCATTAGTATCACAATCATTCTCATCATACGAAGATATTGTCCTGTATGCTATCAAGACAGAAGAGGAATTCTATAAGTCTTATGACTTTAATGAAAAGTAAGAGAAGAAGAGATCTTCTGAACACTCTAGGAAAGGAAATAAGTAAATATGGAAGAAAGTAAGAATTGAATTTCCACCCTATGATTATTATGGAAGGAAGCACCCTGGTTCCTGTATAAATGGAAAAAGAGTATTCTACAAATGTGGATTGAAATTCCATCTTGCTAATGATTTTAAAGGAAAGAAAGACACTACCAATGTTCAATGCTACAGTTGTAGGGAGATGGGATATTATGAAAATGAATTTCCTAAGAGTCAGGGAAACATACCTCTAAAAAGGATAAGGGATAGAGGCCAAGCTTATGCGATCACTACTGCAGAGGTTGAAGCCCCGAAAGACATGGTGGAAGGTAATTTAATGATTTCCTCAAGTTTATCCAATGCTTTACATGATTATGGATAATCTCATTTTTCCATATCTTCCCAATTTGCTAAAAAAATTAGATATTTCCAATTTGATTTAACAATAGAGTTTTCTGTCAAAACTCTTAATGGAAGTAACATTGCTACAATGTTTTGTGAATCCATTCCCATTAAAGAATATAAATATTCTTTATCTTCTGAACTCATCATCATACATATGATTGAATTTGATATGCTCCTCGGTATGGATTAGCTTTCCGACCATGATGCAAAACATTTATTATAAGAAGAAAGAGGTTACAATTTTTGATGATGATGAAAAAGAACACCTTATCTTTAGGTCAGATCGTCACCACTTAATTCTTATCTAGATCCACCCCCAGTAGCTGAACTATATTCAATTACTGTGGATGAAGAGAATGAAATAACTATGGTTGAGGAAAATAATGGTCAAATAGAGGATGTACCTATTGTGCAAGATTATATTGATGTAATTCCAAAGGATTTACCTAGACATCCTCCAGAACAAGAAATTTATTTTTCCATTGATTTCATTTTTGGTTTAAGGCCCATATCGAAGACCCCGTAAAGAATGGCCACTATGGAATTATTGGAACTAAAGAAACAACTAGACGAATTGAGTAATAAAAGATTTAATCAACCTATTTTTTCTCCATGGGGTGCCCCTTTCATTTTTTCAAGAAAAAAGATCGATCTATGAGATTGTGCATTGACTACAGGGAGAACAATGCTATAAAAATAAAGAAAAATAATCCCCTACCTCGCATTGATGATTTATTTGAAAAAAATAATAGATCTCAATACTTTTCAATGATTGAACTTCGATCTGGATATCATCAGTTGTGTGTGATGAAGGAAGACATTCCAAAAACAGCATTTCGAACCAGGTACGGGAATTAGGAGTTTACAGTAATGAATTTTGGATTAACTAATGCATCCTCTGTCTTCATGGATAAAATAAATATAGTTTTCAAGGATTATATTGATGAATTTGTAGTGTTATTTATTAATGATATCTAGGTATACTCCAAAATCTACGAAGATCATGAAAGTCACTTTCACGTTATCCTGAATACTCTGAAAAGACAAGAAATATATGGGAAGTTTATCAAGTGTGAATTTTGGCATCATGAGATTTCTTTTCTGGGCCATATTGACTCCACAGATTGAATCTCTATTGATCCTTCTATGACCAAGGCAATCCAATAATGGTCAGCATCGATGAGTATAACTATGGCACATAGTTTTATTGGATTATCATGTTATTATTACTGTTTCATCCAGAGTTTTTCTCGATTGGCTAACCCATTAACCAAGGTAAATCATAAAGGGGATAAATTTTTTTGGACAAAAGTGTGTGAAGAATGTTTTGAATAATTGAAGTGAAAATTAGTCATTTCTTTAATCTTGACTCTACCATCGAGGAATGATGGGATCATTATTTATAGTGATGCTTCAAAGAAAGTACTTGGTTGTGTCCTTATGCACAATGATAGGTTTGTTTCCTATGCATCATGATAGATCAAAATTCATGATCAAAACTATCCTACCCATGATCATTAGTTAGCAGCTATAATATTTACTTTGAATATTTGGAGTCATTATCTCTATGGTGAAAAATGTGAGATATATACTGATCACAAGAGATTGATGTATATTTTTCTCATAGAAATAACTCAACATGAGGTAAATAAGATGGCTTGAACTACTCAATAATTATGATTGCATGATACACTACCACCCGAGGAAGTCAATTAAGGTGGAAGATGCTTTGAGAAGAAAGGATCATGGAGTTTTGAACAAGATGAGAGTGGAAAGGGATCCAATTTTCAGGGATCTAGTAAAGATGTATATGGGAATAACCATGGAATGTGAATCATTAATGATTTTTCAAATGGTTTCCCAACTATCTTTACTAGAAAGGATGAAGAGTTCTCAAACTGGTGATGAAGTGTTTCAAAAGAAGATTAAAGCAGTGAATTATGGGAGATTTAGTGACTTCGTATATGAAGATGGAATTTTGAAATTTGGAAAGAGAATTTGCGTTCTTGATATACCTTATCTAAAAAGAGAATTGTTGGATGATTCTCATAGCTCTAATTTCTCTATACACCAGGGAGCACAATAATTTATAGAGATTTGATGTAACATTTTTGGCGGGACAACATGAAGATGGAGATTGCTAATTTTGGGTCAAGATGTATGGTTTTTCAACAAGTGAATGCTGGATGTCAACAGATTGGATGAGTCTTGAAACCTCTTCCATACCTGAGTGGAAATGGGATAATATTACAATGGACTTTTTCAAGCGACTACCAAAGACTCCTAGAAGGAATGATGAAATATCGGTCATTATTGACCATCTTACCAAGTCATCACATTTTCTTGCTATAAGATAAGATTTATCACTTTAATGATTAGCAAGACTATATATTAATGAAGTTTTGAGACTTCATGGAGTACCACTATCGATTGTTTCTGATCGTGAACCCCGTTTTACGTCAAGATTATAAAAAATTCTTTGGAGATCCCTAGATACTGAACTTCGTTTTAACACTGCCTACCACCCCCAAACTGATGGAAAATTAGAACGGAGTATTCAAACCTTAGAATACATATTTATATCATGCTCACTTGACTTTCAAGGTATGTGTGATCAATATTTACCTATGGTAGAATTTTCCTATAACAATAGATTCCCTTAATATATTCAAATGGATCCATATGAAGCATTATATGGAAGAAGATGTCGCACACCAACCTGTTGGGATGATGTTGGAGAAAGAAAACATGTAGGCCCAGATCTTGTGGAGGAAATGATGGAAAAGGTAAAGGTAATACAAACCCACATCAAAGTAGCTCAAAGTAGGAAGAAGAGCTATATTGATAACCGAAGGAAGGATTTGGAATTTTCGGTAGGATACCATGTTTTCTTGAAGGTATCTCCATGGAAGGGTGTTATAAATTTTGGTAAAAAGGAAAAATTAATTTCCAAGTACATCCGACCTTTTGAAATTCTAGAACGAATTGGTGCTGTAGCTTACCAGTTGACTATGCCGCCAAGTCTCTCCAAAGTTAATGATGTGTTCCATGTATCACATTTGAGAAAATACATGCCTGACCCTACACATGTACTCAACTATGAAGAATTAGAGATGGAACCCGGTCTGTCTTATTTTGAAGAGCCTATCAAGGTTCTTGATACAAGAGAACAAGTGTTGAGAAACCAGACAACTCATCTGGTAAAAGTTCTATGGAGAAACTATAAGATGGAAGAGGCAACATGGGAACCCGAGGAACTACTGATGAAGAACCAACTAAGTCTTTTTACACATTAATACTCTATAAATTTCATGGATGAAATTATTTTAAGGAGTGGAGAATGTAACACCCCAATCTTTCAAGGTACGCTTCGCTTTGAATAATACAATAGCGCGTGTTGTACGCAACTTTGAGTTATAACACACCACAATCAATCAAACTAGCCGTTATGACTAGTAATAACATCTTTTTGAAATTTTATAAATTTATCTTTCAAAATGGACTTCATTTTTTGATTCGGAATATCGAAATTAGCTTCGGGTGAATTTTTGGTATTTTTATGGAAACATTCAATTTTTTTATGAATAGTGAAAAACACTGAGTTAGAGTTTAAAACTGAATTTTTATTTAAATAATTATTTATTTTATTTAAATTTATTTTAGGTCAAAATAGATACATAATACCTATATAAGTTCAATTTAATTTATTGGATTCATTTTATAATAATTTTGGATATATAAAAATTTTATTGATATTTTTACCGTCTTTTACCCTTCTACTATGAGCATTTTAAAATTTACATAAAACATAATTTTACTGCTTCTTTGAGATGAATTTCAAAAATATGAGAGAAAAAGTTGATGTGAGTAATTAAAATGTGGTTCAATTAAATGAAAATAATTTTTGGTGAATTGTTACATTTTACTTTTATTTACCACGGTTGAAAAATAGGGTAATTAAGGGAAAAATGATATTATTATTACCCCAACATATGTCTTAATTCTATTAGATAAGTATAATTCGACCAAAAACAACATTAGGAATAAAATATCAACTTGTTTGGTCTACTTGGATTAGATTAGGACATTTATTATTATTTATTTTAGAGAATAGTTAAAAGAGTTAAAATCAATGTTTAATAACTAAAATATTTTTAATATAGGGTTACACAAAAGATAAATTAGACTATAAATATTAATTATAAAGATAAAAAAATTTCCTACATAATGATATTTTATTTATATTTTTTAAACATTATATAATAAAATTTATTTATGACACAATGATGATGAAGTAATTACCTAATTAATGAAATATTAAAATAATTGATATTATTAATATCAAAATAAATGTAATTTGAGACATTGTATGAATTAAACTAATTTTATAGGTTAATATGAAATATTATTGTTAGTAAGATTATTTTTTTTCAATGTAATAATGATTTTATAAATTTAGAAAAATCAAAATACCAAATAGTGTCAAAATTGACATAAACGAGTATTTAAAACAAATATTATATTATTAATTGATATTATATTCCTAAACATATATGGTTCAAGAAAAAGGTCTTAAATAATATTATATATGTTATTAATGAACCACTTGAGGTTCTCTTGGAAGTTTATAGTACGTTTATTAAAAATATAATACAAAAATACAAAGAGACATGGTAAATGTCAAACATTTAACTAAGAGTTAAATCTAAAAGATAAGGTTAATATAGTGACCCAAGCCTATCTGAAACCTATTTTTTGAGTTCTGTTCGACCTATAATCACATTATAATTTAAATAATACATTTTTGAGCCATTAGAAACCGAAAATAACATTTCTATAAAATACTATTTTTATCTTTTCCTAAGGTGCCCCTGACCCCTCTTATAAAAGGGCACTCTCTCTTCTCTCTAATTAACACCTTCAAAGCCATTTAGATTAGACAAACCCTACCCAAATACTCTCTCAACTGTCCTACCTTCATCCTAGAGTCCCTAATTTTGTCATAAAGCCAACTTATGGAGCCCTTTTGATCAAAACAAAAGGAAGGACCCGAAGAAGAGGTAATTATTTAAGCACCTCTTTCAAGTTCCTTTCTTCTTCCACATACACTTTCATTGTTGTTTGCATTATAAAATAATAAATCCAGTATATTCTATATAATTTTATGTTATTATAAATATGGTACAACCATATTCATTATTCTATCCATCCTTTGAATGACATGTCACGATACGTGCGTACGTACGACTTACCGTCTCCACGTCGTGGTGTAATTTTTATTCATTATATTATTATTTGGATGGGTATAATAACGATGTTTAATTGATGTAAATAATAAAAATAACCTGAAAATTATTCTATATATAAGATATACCATGCAATTATATATTATTTTAATATCAAAATAATGATATTGTCGCTCGTGCGTACATACGAATTACCATCTCCACGAACGTGATGAGATTCATTTCCCATCATATCCATTCAAGACTAATTTTCATTTGATGATTAAAAATAATGTTTAAATACTTGGTATCATTCTTGATATGAATATTATACATCCCATATATAACAAATATTACTCACATAACACATAATATAAAGGAAAATGAATCCGTTAACACCCGAAATGACGATAATACTCAGATATTCTTAACAGAGAAATGTTAAAAGATCATATATGATATCATATTAATGTATATAATTATTTTATAATTTAATAACAATTATTTATCCATTATATAGGAGGTTAAACTACCCTCTACCAAGGAAATGTACAAGGTAAGTTTTAATTCTACAATCTCATTATTATCCGAGCTTGTTTTTATGTAAGTATCTACTAGGACCTCTTTATCATCTACATCAATGGTTCATAAAAATGTATTTCAAAAAAATATTACTATTTAATAGACAATGGGTTTAAGTCATTTATACCCTTTTTTGACCTAATATGTTCTGAAAAGAATCTTTCTATCGTTTTCCAAATAATGTACTTTATGACCTTTTCGACGAAATTAAGGTAAGAATGTTTTATAACTTATACGGAGGGTGTGACTATCTTCCTCCATTATAACATCATCGACACTACCCTTATAATCTTATAAGAATATTTTAAAAATTAATATTCTCTTTATAATTATGTAACTCTTAAATAATTTTAAAATAGAAAGAGATATTTCTCTAAAAAAAGGTTTTGATTTCATCTATTTCAACATCCTTTTATGGATTTTAAGTTTATATGATGTTGATTTATTATGATACAAAAATTCCATATTGGACTTATCATATGGTAGTTTTAATATGGATATTTATGTTACATTTCAACCTTATCATATGACGAATGTATTGGACTTAGTATGTGACTGGTGGAGCCTGCTATAGATCCTCGATGCATCGGTAGGTCTCATGAGACAACAAGGCGTGGAATTGGCCGAGGCCTTTCCCAATTTTATATATGGTTTTGGCTGAGGCTTTAATCAGTTTTAGATGTCTTGGCTGAGGCTTGAAAAAAATGTTTCAGAATGTCCGGAATTATACATTCCCTCAATATGAAAATAATATTGATGGTTCATGTGGTCATTCGACTACTAGAATACCCGTGATTATGTTTTATTAAGATATTATTTACTCAGCTCATATTCCTACCATAAAAGTATTCATGTTTATTATTGGTAAAGGCATGTGGTTTAAATTATTCACCAGGCTTAATATTTATGTTCACTTACACGGTATTACTTACCCTTATAGAGAATTTCAGCTCACCCCTTTCTTATGTTTCATTTTCCAAGGATATGAAGAAGTTAGTTATGAGTGACTAGCAGGCATAATCTAGGAGGCTTGGATTTTTCTAATAGAATAAATTCATGTTGGATTTCTTTTCATGTCGTAAATATGAACTTCTGTATGAATCTTATTTCTAAAAATAATAAACCTGTCGGTCTATTGAGACATGATTTCCTTGTGATCGTTCTAATGTTTTGTCACAATGCAGCGAGCTTGGGTAACTAGGGTCGAGGCATTACAAGGAATCACCAATGTCGTGGTGAGGGGGTGTTATGGAGTGATCCATTGGGGGGTCCACCTTAGCGTGTCTATGCAAAGAAGAAATTTCAGTTAGCATGTCTATATAAAGAAGCATGAGGAAAAAAACACAATGTGAGGCACTACCCAAGTGATATTACAATTGATTCGTGCAAAATTGAAGAGCCACATGGAAAGAGAGTGGATTCGGTTAGTGTGGTGTGCATAAGTGGGGCTCAGACATGGTACCTTTAGGGGAGGATGACACATGGATCACATGCAAGAGAATAGGCTGGGTGAAAGATGGAAGGTCTGCATGAAATATATATGGGTTTCACGGAAGAGGGATGGGTTACACATAAGATAGAAGGGTTGTGCAAAAACAGAAAGGGGATGCACACAAACCGTAAGGGGTTGCGTGCAAGAGAGGTCTGATGCGAAAGAAACTTGTGAGAAAATAGGGTATCTTGCACGTAAATGACTTTGGGAGAAATTAATTTATTGAGGATCATGCCGAATAGGTCCCACCCAAAAGAGGACCTTTGGGGGACGAATCGCGCAAAATCCAATACCTGAAGGCCCAGGTGTTTTTCGTGCGGTCACGGAAGAGGGTGTTTTCACACAGCAGAGCATCATTTCGTCTTCTGTTACCATGCCCGAAGGGTGGGGGGCGCGTTTAATTTTATAGCTGAAGTCCTCAGTGGTGGGACGCAAATGGGAACAGTTCGGAAACGGTTGGCTGACGACACCTTGGGCCCGCAAAGGGGTACCACGTTCAAACACGCACATGACGCCGCATTGGACACACAAACAGGTGATGTGTGGAAGCTCGCCCTTGACATCAGATTAGGCACAAAAAGGGGCGCTGCATGAAATCATGCGCTAGACATTGCATTGGGCGCCAAAAAAGAGTTTCACAGAAGCTTGCCTATGATGTCGTATTGGGCGAGAAAGATTTTGCGCGTTGGGGGCCACTTGCATGCATAATCATGCGCGATGCTTTCTATCAGGTCCCAAAATCTTCTCTTCCCCTCTCAGGTTCCTTTTTTGGCTCATTATCCTCCCGGCATGGGACTTCTCCGAATTTTGGCATCAACATGTGCCCCCACAAGAATCGAAGTTAAAGGGGATCTTGAAGGTCAGATTCTGAGGTCATGCTAAAGAATAGTGAAGCATTAATTCAGTGCATGAAAAACTATATTTTGCATGCGTAAACCTATTTTTCATGCATGGAAGGCGAGTCTGCACCTATAAATGGTCTAAGCCCCCCCCCATAGGCCCCTAATATTGAATTTTTCTACATGACATGCGCTTTTCTCCCATGCGCGAAAACGGTCCAGATCAGCATGTAAGATTCCTCGGCCATCCCTAGGTTTTGCGCGCTGTCCCACAATTTTCCCGAAAATCATAATTATTGTGATCCACCTAACAAATTTCATGACGAAATTCATTATTTCATGCCAACCCCTTAGGATTTACAAAATGGCTGCTCAATGGACTGATGTCGAGATAGAGTTCATCGCTGCTGCGAGAAGCACTCAGTTTATCACGAACCCTCAGATTCTTCAGGTGAGGAGGGTTGAGTCTGATAACCAGATTCTTTTTGGAATACTTACACAAGATTGAAAGATTATGTTCTAAGTGATAGTCTACCACTATGGAACTTCGGCCTTCTGGAAGAGGTGTTGATGCCCGGTTTCGAGGAAGACACACTGTGGTCAGGGGTGAATTGTGATGATAGTCTTCAAAAAATCCATATTACAAACAATGTCCATTCTTCTAGGGAAATGTATAACACAACCATCTATTTCCTAAATATGAAGACCAAGAGGTTGTGGGAAGCGATCCAGTTCCTGAGGAATCCCACGATATTTATGCTTGTACTTTTAAAAGGAACACTACTGACAAGAAAAAGGGTTAGAATTAATGGGATATTAGATCTCGGTGAAACGTCACTAGTGAATTGGAATGGACGTACTGGGTACATCAGACATGTGAGAAATTTGGGTCGGAGATGTCGTCTATCGGGCTTTTCTAGGCCGTCTGGACATCCTAATTTTATTTCTATCGACAGCAGGACTTGGTAGCATATATATTCAGTCGATGGTCCCTTGATTCCAATAACTTCGATCTACACCATAGGAAGGTGGGAATAAGTATGTGGGGCGTCCACTTTATTGGGGGAATCCCCTTGGAGGGGTGCCAGTATGATGAGTTCCTCCCGATGGGGAATGTCTGGGGGATAGGACATGCACCCCAATCCTGTCATAGAACCTGCTGAAAATAGATATGAAGGAGCTAAAATTAAAATATATTCTAAAGTACATACCCTATTTGGGGTGGTTTATCATTTCTCTAATGAGGGACAAAACTGTGAAGATGCCAGACTGAGGGAATAAATGGTCGAACACATCTCAGAGAGGGAAAATAGGATCATACTGGAGGGTTCTGTAGACAGAACAGTATGGTTCATGGGGATTTCACATTAATTAAGGTCGAGACCTGAATGTGCGATATGCCAGGTTTCTTTCTGTGTTCTTGAGCGGGTGGTTGTATACAGTTAGGGACACATGGATGGGGGTCCTCTCAAGGATGTGAGTGATGGCCGAGATCGTGGCTGTGAAGAACTAGGTCAACCTTGGAGTTCTAGTGTTTCCTTGGTTTTACAACATTACGTGGAGTATCTCGAGGGGAAGTACCCCCAGGAGGATATTCGGACCATTCCAAATTTCTCATGGCTGGGTCGCGGCCCACTATGGTGGGTATGACTTCCCAATTTCTATTCTCCCCTGGTAATGGTATGCGAACATATCTCTTAAACATTACCCAAATTCACCCACTAACGCTCAGAGATGAAGGGATAAAGCTCAATATAGGAAGCCACGCACACTTTGACTTCCTCCCATTCTAAACCCCAGTCGGTTAGATGGTAGATGACGGGTGGGGGCCATTAGTGGAGAGGGAGTACTGGAAGAGCATCTGGGGTTCCGTACTAGTATCCCGAGTTGATGATAAAACCTTTTGCGACCATACATGTCGACCATGTTTTCCAGGTAGTTTGGGAGCATGAAATGGATTCAAAAGAAAGTATAAAAATAGGTTTGTGAAGAACGAAATCTTGTATTCTCCACCAATTTTGGCTTATGTTCATGACATCTGGCTTGGGTGAAGTCATCTCTCTTCCCCCCACCAACATCAATACAAGCCTTTCAATAGAGTATGTCAAGCACTAGACGAAAAAATATTCCAAGATGATTCTTTGGAAGCGCATTTGGAAAATCAAGGAGGCCAGTGCAGAGCCCAAATAGTATGGAGGTAGATGATGTGTCACGAGAGAGGTGAGGCAAAGAATGGTACAAGTGGCTAGAATTTCAAAGTCTGGCAATTCTTTGGAAGGAGTAACGTAAGATGAGAACATTCTTCCCCCTTCTGGGGAAAGGTGGTCCTGCATGTGGCCTCATGGGCTAGCTAGGGATCTTCTAGAAATGAAACTAAAGTACCTCCTAAAGACATCTTTCGATGACATCATCCCCTCTCTATGGTATTCCTAGAAGAAATTGCGATAGTATATATGTATAGAAGAATTGTGGCGGCATTTAGTACACTCTAACCTAGATATTTTAGACATAGGATGTATGTAGATGAGGTATAGAGTAATCTTTAATTGTCATCATGCATACCAGACAACAATGGATATGTACGCATGCCAGCGGGGGTGGTATGAAGAACTGTATCTCCTAATGAAAGTGATTCTTGGCCGGGAACATGACCCAGAAAAGCTACAATCTGAGGATGAAAGTATAAAGTAAGAAGAATAATAATAAGAATAAGAATATGAAGAAGGTGAAGAAGATGGAGGTGAAGAATAGGAGGAGAACCAAATTGAAGGTCTTGGTGGTCAGGGGCCTTCAGAAGCTCCCGCTCACTAGTAGAGCTCTTGGGAGATTCAAACTAGTCAAGATATTGATTCCCGATGTAGTGAACACAAAGTTGGAGGCACGACAAACCATCGTGTCTGGGACATCTGCAAGAGTGCTGCCAACAGCTACACCGACCTTTACAGAAGCAACAATTCTAGGTGGCCCTACCCTGGTTCTCGACGTGTTGAAGATTTCAATGATGGTTGGTAATTTTGTCAGGGTGGAGCTCCATCCCGACGTGTGTGAAGTCATTGACGAGGAGGGAGTTCCTGAAGTAGACACTACCACTGAAATCCTAGTCGCTTTCCCCGAATACATGCCCATAAACCCCAATGAAATTGATGATTCTGACTCATATGCTGCTGAGGAGAGCCATATGACACAGCACAAGGCATGAAAGGGAATCAGACACTTTCTCAGCCAGCCACATACAGAATGGAAATGCCAGATGAGGTCACTCCACACATGGATATGCTTTATCTATGCTAGAGGGGTATATGCTCACCATTCTCACATAATGATCTGTGAATAAATGGTGGAGAGGATACAAGAGGATAGACAATGTTCAGACATTTCTTGGAACCAGGAGGATTCATTGAATACTCAAGACTTCCTGGAGGTGGAGTAGGAGGTCTAATGACTTGAGGAACAAGGGAAGGAAAGGGTGGAATTAATTGCAAACCAATATGAGCTCATTGAGAAATTTAAGGCCCAACTCACAGATTATCAAGAGTATATGGTGCAGGTGAATCACCAAATGATAGAGCTCCATACTGAACAATCACAGCCATAGGCCAGGGCTAATGAGTTACACCCCACCGCTGCTATCTAAGAGTAGGATCTCAGTGTATGGGTTCTGATGATGGGGGCCACAAGTTGGAAGGTGGTAGCATTGGAACAGTCCATCCAAAATTTTGATCCTTAAGGGACCTGTTTTGGCTGAACCCTTAAATTGAAACTTCTTTATTACTTCCAACTCTGAATTGTATGTATGAACAGACTATTTTCTAGTTTATTTTAATGCACTTCGACCATAATCCCAAAATAAATATCGATCCATTCCTAAGCTCATGTGCGTCATGACCTATGTGAGAAACATGGGATGATCAAGCTATTAATCTATTTGAATGTAGGAGTGACAATAATACTTTGGACACCCGGGGTAGAAACAAACCTTTCTGGATTTTAAAAAGAAAGGGTGAGACCTGACTAGAGAATAAAGTCCTCGGAACAGTGGAACTATCACTTCCCCAATATGATCTAGTTCACGAGCATGTTAATTATAGGGGCGTTAGAATCGATTCAAACATAGGAGAGTGGGAATTGTGAATCATGATACCCAAAATTCAGAACATTGTAGATATGGTGTGATAATGAAGGATAACTATAGACTGTGTCTGAAACACAATATCCTTATTGCATTAGCCTGAAATGGGGATATGAAAAGAGGGTTGACCGCTGGACATGTTCGAAATATAGGTCCTGACTCAAAATTTCATCGATTAGTCATGCAGAACATTAGCCCAGGACAGTAGGCATGCCATAGGCCGAGCATCCATACAGTTAAGGGGACCCCTTATACATGAAATAGGATGAGTGTCTGAATAATGGTCTCACGATGCTAGGATATAGGACGAGGGAATGTCCCCGAGAAAATTCTACACTTCATGATTTTTGTCACAATGCATCTGAGTATGACAATAAGATGAATCAGATAGAGGGAATCATGTCACCCTATTAGGAAAAGGGTCCTCAGATTTCATACTTACAACTGAATGTTCATAGGATGGGCTATTAAGGGGGCTTGATTTAATGGACTGTGTGTAGGGTGGTGGAGTTTCCAAACGTGACACGTAGTTCCCATCAAGAGATCTTAGTTTAAGGTCGTAGAACATGGACCAGGTTGGGAAAAGTCATGGGAGGCACATGGTGCGATTATTGAAAAAACCGATGTGAATGAGAACCCTTGAGGGACTCACCACACCACATGTTCCCAAAAGGGAATGTGCCTAGGGGCCGAAAGAGAAAAGACAATATTTTAGATTCTTACGGCTAGACATAGAGACAAAGTGTCTGGGTGTTCTAATGTATCCCATGAGGATGGGAATCAAGACGTACGTAGTTCTGGAGGATTTCATGCAGTTTAATATCTTTCGGCCAGGATGCAGAGTGGTCTTAGATTATGGTCGTAGAGATTGAACTATAGGAGGTGGTTAATGAAGGAGACACATGTTGAGTTAATTTATAAAACCTTTCCTGAATGGGAACTTGGAGTCTAGATCACCATGCGTTCCTTGGAGAGATTTTTGGTCAAGGGACCGAAAAAGAAAATTAGGCTGGGCCCGAGGAAAAGTGAATGGGAATTCTTATGTATCACATGATGATTGGAATCAATCCATACATAGTCCTAAAGGGGCACGGTAAGGTACCAATTTTAGATATAATAAGGTCGTGTGGGTCTATCCCTTGATCCATAAGAAGCAGTATTTGATAGATCGTTATTGTGGATTAGGATGGATGTGTGTTTTTTCAAAGCGATGGACCCTGGATAGAAGGTCCATGCATCATTGAAAGAATCAATACATACGTGGGAATTGAAAAATGGTATGGTCTGCGACTGATACCAAACATGAGGTCCCCTCAAGTGAGTACAACATGATGCAATTTTGTTTTTCATCGTGCGGCTAGGATGATAATGTCACAGTCTAGGGTCATGTGATGGGACCATCCATGTATTTTAACATCGTATAGTATAGACGTAATAGTTTAATGTCATGTGAGACTAGGAAGCATAGTTTAGATTCATAGAGCTTAAACATATATATGAAAGATGTGGTTCAAAAGAGAATGTTCACAACGCGATAAATCATACCCGATGTGAATGAGAAAATAATACCATATTACACCACACATGATTTCAAGAAAGAAACCTTAGGCCAAGGGGGAAAGAAATGGTTAGAGATTATGGGGTAGGAAGTAGGATGGACTATATCCTTGAAAGGGAGTATGTGATGTGGTAATTGTAAACCCGATGTGAACGAAGGCATAAGCTAAGCCCACAAATGCCACATCATGTGGTTTTATAAGAGCTAAGGCCTAAAAGGCAGAATAGAAGAGACTAATTAGTGGAACTCAAGATGGACCCAAAGATGAGATATCGGGGAGTTCCTATGTATCCCATGTGGATGGGAATTAATCCATATGTAGTTCTTAAGAAGGTGAGGTATAAAGAGATCTTAGTTTAAGGACTTAGAGCTCACACCATGGAGAAGCAGAGCTCTTCCATGTAGGCAAAAACATTAATCCCATTCCTAAGCCCATGTGAGTCATACTCAGTGTAGGATACAAGGTCTAAATAGTTTTTTACAATACTTGGAATTCACGAAAAATGGAAGCCGGTGCGGAGCCCCGGATGATGCCTTATCAGGGCTTTGTCCTCCTAATGTGAAAAGGCACACTAAGAGATAGTTCCAGGAGTTTCAAAATTATACTTGGGCATAAAGGGATGTAAAATAATGTGAATCATGTAACTAACATTCAATTCATGAAGGGGTTGGTTTCACAATTGATGATAATAGTTGACCCTATTCGAAACACAACATCCATATCGTGTGGCCTAAAATAGGAACAACAAATGGGAATCGACCGCTGAACACGTTCTGAATGTGGGTCATATATGAATTAGTTTTCTAAAACCCTCAAGGATGTTGTACCATAATGGTAGGAGAGACTTTAGGCCTAGAATCCATGCCATTTTTGGTCCCTTCAGGTGTGAAAGATAATAGAATCCCAAATGAAGGGGAACACAAAGCCTGAAAAATGGGTGAAAGCATTTCCAATTAGAATCCAACACTCCAGGCTCTAGACCAGAATATCCATGGGCCCATCAGTGAATCACTGAAGAGGGTCGAGGGACCCAACATAAGGGAAACTGACTCAAAGTGATGAGTGTAGGGAAATGTAGAGAAGGACACTGAGGAGAGAGAGGAATGTGACGTGGTTGTTATAAAACTGACGTGAATGAGGACATAATCTCATACCACACCGTATTCCACTCTCCTAGAAGAACACATTCCAAGGGCCTAAATGACAGGGAGGTTTCTAGGATATGGGGCTGGACCTAGAAACTAGACGTTCAGGTGGTCCTACTGATCCAATAAGGATAGGAATCAAGACACATGTAGTTCTGGAAGAGGATGTCGTGCAATTTTTCTTCATTCAACAAGGACACAAATAATGGAAAGATACCCCAATGAGGGATGTGTATGACACGGTGAGTAACCCGATGTGAAAGAGGACATAATCTCATGACACACCATACAATCCAAACTGAGAACTTGGACCAGGGGCCCAAGAAGGCCGAGGGACGTGAGGTAGGTCCATATATAGAATGTAATAGCTAGCTTGCAGTTTGACATATTGGAGTGAGGATGATGGTGATCATAGTTTAAGGTCACAATGATTTGACCATATATGGTTAGTTTAATTTCATATGTGTGGGACAACTGAGTGAAGTGGTTGAACCATTGTGATCGTGGAATACTAGAAAACTACAACAATGATAGAGGAAAACTATTGACCAGGTTTGATACATAGCATCCTCCCTCGTGTGATTGGATTTCGGGGAGATCAATTGAGCATCGAATGTTGACCATATTCACAACACAGGACTTGTATCAATTCTCCGCTTGCAATCCTCAAGTACGTCAGCTTGTAATGGTAGGATATCCCTTGGCCTGATCATCCATGCCATTCGGGGGTCCTTTTGGAGATAGAAGGTGTTGGGAAACCAAAATTATGGGGTTAACGATGTATGGGAGGGCTGGTGCTCACTGGGAGAATGATAAATAATGTGAGGGATGTCTCAAAGAGATTTGTGTGGCTCAGCACAATAAACTGATGTGAATAAGGACGTGAGTCCATACCACACCACACAATCCCAAATGAGAACTCGGGCCAGGGGGTTGAAGGGGATGAAGGACTTGAGGATGAGTGCCTTGACCAATTGTGTCCATTTGACCTCTCATGCAGGCATTGACTCATTACAGCTCCTACACCCACATGAGAAATGCTCAGTGTGGGAAACAAAAAGTAGGTCTAGGATATCCTCATCAGATAAGGTTCTGATTGCTAGAATTATAATGACCCATACTTTACATACATTGTTATTACTTCATAATTGAAGCACACTTATTACAATATATAACAAAACCATGAAAGGACCGTATAATTATAGTGTCTTTAGAGACTATGAAACATAAACAACTAGTTCATAAATCATCTACGTTGTATCCCATTTATTTCATCATATCTAGAGTCCCTTTTGGAATATTCTACTTAGTACCCTTCTTCCTGACCTAGGAAAATAAAACATACAAAAGGGTGAGCTCAAATGCTCAATAAGGGTAAACAAAAGAAATATAAATCACATCATATTCATAAGAACATAACATTTTGGAAAACTTAACCTGAAAAAGAGATCATAATATCATAACATGGGATAAATCATAGTGGTGAAATTTAATCCCAAATAATCATAACATAAAACATGAAATGTTGTGTCATACAGATTTAACAAAAGAGAATCATTTGTTATTAGTCAAGACTCATTGCCAATACTATCTTAGCAGACAAAGTCCATTTCTGAACCGAGTTAACTCTTCGTTTCAGTCCTGTATCACTGAACCGGTTTAACCTGTTGTTCCAGCCATGTCTATCTCATGAGATATAAATCTTTACTCAGTTAATTGGAGGGAGATATAGGTCTCACCCATCTCATAATGATAACATTATTATGTGTGCCACAAGATCATAAATCATACATGATAACATAACCCATGTAATAAAAATGGGATTCTTAAACATCATGACATCATAACATAAATCATATAATATAAAAGGACTTCATAAAAATAATTCCATCATAACATAATCAAATAAATGTAAAAATATGGATAGAAACAGAACCCTATATCATCTTAGATGGAAAATAATTTTTATAAAACAATTGAACTTCATTCTTGAGGAAAATATCCTTTCCACTTCAAAGACATTTTCCCTTCTAAATGTGTCATATAATATTAAAATAAAATAAGTTTATTAAAAATAAACTTGAAAACTTGTAAAGGAAGCTTCATGTAAATAATTTCATAAAAATCCATTCATTTTGTACAATAAAAAAACATTCTTCTCGTACTTTGGCCGAAAAAGTAAAAAAGTACCTCATACGAAAAACGACAAAAGTATCCTTTCATATATTTTAATAAAAACTCGCCGAAGGGTAAAATTGGATTTAAACAATTTTAGGAGGATATAAATAATATTACATATTGATGAAACATGGATATGGATGATAAATATTCCCTAGTAAATTCTGAAGTAAAAACAATCTCGGATAAAAATTGAGATTGTGAGATTTTCCCTTACCTTAGGTCTGATTTGATTCATACGTGTATGAACCTCCTGTATAATAATTTAAATAATTCTATTGACTTATTCCTGAATTTTACTCATTGTTATGATATCATATATGGTCATATTCTGAGCTTCGTATTAGTAATATTTCATTGCTACTTGTTATTCGGGTGTTTATTGCTTTTTTGTTCTTATGCGTGTTTTGTTGAATAAATTATTATTATTATTTTCCGATTATAGATACCTCATTTCCATAATGGTATTAGTATAATATATATAATATTTATTCATTCAATTAATTTATATAATCATTATGCAATGAAGATCATGTAGAATGAGTCGTATCACATTGTGGAGACGGTATTCCGTACGTACGCACGAGCGATGATATTGTTCCCATGATCGTGGAATTATATTAAAGTGTAAGTATACTATTTCAGAATAAATATCACTTTACAATAATCATATATAGTTATTCTCTATACCATTATACCCATAAAAGTAAGGTTTTTGGGGAAAACTGATTACACCACAACGTGGAGATGGTATTTCGTACGTACGCACGCGCGGTGATTTCATTTTCCATAGGATGGATAGAAGGTGAAATAGTTTTGTTTCATATTAATAATAACATATCAGTATATGAGTCATACTGATGTTATTACTTCATAATGAAACAACTAAGGAAGAAGAAGTTGAAGAAGAAACAAATAGGAATGGATCGGTAATGGATATTACCTCTTCTTTGACGTGCCTCTTCTTAACCTCCTCTTAGGGAACTAGGGATGGTCTTTTAAGAAGACCAGAACCTATAGGGTGTTTCTAGGGAAGCCTAGTAGATAATTTGGCTGGGTTCGGCCGATCGTTATGGCTCAATGTGGTGTGAGGAGGAGAGGGAGGGGGTTCCCTTTTATAATGGAGGAGATGGGCACCTTTGGAAAAACTAAAAATATTGTTTTATTATAAAGTCATATTCGGTTTTTGATAGCTCCAAAATGATTTAATTCGAAGCTAAGGTGGGTATGGGTCGATATCCTCTCATACAATATAATTTGGACAAGTTTAGGTTACTATTTTAACCTTATCATTTAGATTTAACTTTAAGTTCAATAATTTTACGTTTATCTTGTCTTCTTGTTTTCTTACACTATAGGGTTAATAAACTTACTATAACAAGCCAAAAGAACCCCAAGGTGTTTATTATTAATATATATAAACTTATATAAGTCATTTGGACGAACCTCATATTTTTAGGAATAAAATAACAATTAATAATATAATTTTTGTTTTTAAAAACTATTTTATGTCAATTTTGACACTATTTGGTAATTGATTTTTGTGAAAATCAAAACAGCATTTTTAGTTCAAAAAAAAGTTAATCATATCCATACTAACATGTCATATTAACCTATAAAATTATTTTAATTCATAAAAGGTCTCAAATTACATTTATTTGGGTATTTATAATATCAATTATGTTAATATATAATTAATAAGGCAATTACTGCATTATCATTGTGGCATAAATAATTTAAATTATTAAAGTCTAAAATTTATAAATAAATTAAAATTATGTAGGAAGTCGTTTTATCTTTCTAATTAATATTTATTGTTGAATTTATCTTATGTATAACCCTATATTAAAAATGTTTTAGTTATTAAACTTTGATTTTAACTGTTTTAACTATTCTTTAAATAAAATAATATTAAATGTCCTAATCAAATCCAAGTTGACCTAAAGGGTAAAATTTTATCCCTAATGTTGTTTTTAATTGAATTAAACTTATCAAATACAATTAGGACATGTGTTAGGGTAATAATAATATCATTTTTACCCTTAATTACCCTATTTACTTTTAACCGTGGTAAATAAAAGTAAAAAGGAACTATTCACCAAAAATTATTTTCATCTCATTGAACCGCATTTTACTTACTGAAATCAACCATGTCTCTCGGATTTTTTAAATTCCTTTCACAAAAGCTGTAAAATTATGTTTTTTGTAAAATTGTAAATTCTCCTAGGAGGTGGGTAAAAGACGGTCAAAAGTTCAATAAAATTTTTATATATCTAAAATTATTATAAAATGACTCCAATGAATTAAATTGAACTTATATTGGTATTATGTATCAATTTTGAACTAAAATAAAATAAAATAAATAATTATTTAAATAAAAAGTTTGTTTTTAAATAGTAACCCAGTGTTTTAACTATTCATCAAAAATTGAATGTTTTCAGAAAAAGACCAAAATTTCACCCTAGGCTAATTTTGATATTCTGAATTCAAAAATGAAGTCCATTTTTAAGAATAAAATTTATAAAATTTCAAAAAGTGGTTATTACTATTCATAATGGCTAGTTTTAAAAATATTTTAATAGCATATCGTTGTTTAGTGAAACTCGGTATTGCATACAACGCAAGCTGTCGAGGAAGGTCGTGATTGCGTGTAAAGTAAGACAAGATAGTGTTGTGTGTAGTGAAAGATTACTTTGATGATTTATATAACATAAAAACTAAACATTTCTCGTAAAAATATCTGGTGTTACATTCTACCCCCCTTAAAATGAATTTTTTCCTCGAAATTCGTCACTTTGTAACAAACAGATGAGGATTCCTCTCCCTCATCATATCCTCAAGATTCCAGGTAGCTTCATCTAATTGGTGGTTCCTCCATATAACTTTCACCGAGGGAGTGGTCTTGTTTTGTAGTCATTTTTCTCTACGATGCAGAATCTCTATTGGTTGTTCTTTATAAGAAAGATCTTGCTCCAGCAGTACAACTTCTGAGCTGAGTACATGTGAAGGATCGGGTATGTACTTTCTCAGGAGCGATACGTGGAACACATCATGAACTTGAGAGAGACTCAGTGGAAGTTCCAATCGGTAAGCTACCTTCCCAACACGATCCAGTATTTTTAAAGGACCGATATACCTAGGGCTTAGCTTTCCCTTCTTTCCAAATCTCATTACTCTATTCTAAGGAGATATTCCTTAGAACACTTTTTCACCCACTTCAAACTCTAGGTCTTTTCTTCGGTTATCGGCATAACTTTTTTGTCGACTCTGATATTCTCTTATGTGTTGTTGAATAGATCAGACCTTTTCTGCCATCTCATCAACAAGATCATGTCCTACTAGCTTTTTTCCCAACTTCATCCTAGCAAGTTGGAGTTCGGCATTTCTTTCTATAGAGAGCTTCATAAAGATCCATCTGAATACTGGAGTGAAAGCTATTATAATAAGAAAATTCCACCAAAGGTAGGTGTTGATCCCAACCACCTTTGAAGTCCACAGAACAAGCTCTTAACATGTCTTCTAGAGTTTGAATTGTTCTCTCAGACTGACCATCATTCTGAGGATGATAAGCAGTGCTGAAGCTCCACTCTGTATCCAGAGTATGCTGAAGACTTTACAAAACATATAGGTAATCCTCGGATCCCGATCAGATATAATGGAATGTGGTACTCCATGCAATCTTACCACTTCCATTACATATATCCTGGCAAGCTGATCAAGAGAGAAATCCTCTCTAATAGCAATGAAGTGTGCCAACTTCGTAAGATGATCAACTATAACCCAGATAACATTATTTCCTTTGGATGTTTTAGGAAGTACAGTGACAAAGTCTAGAGTGATGTCTTCCCATTTCCATTCGGGTATGGTTAATGGTTTTAACATCCCCTTATACTTCTGTCTCTCATCTTTAACTTTCTAACAAACCAAGCATCGAGAGACATATTCAGCAACATCTCTTTTCTTGCCATCCCACCAGAATTACTCTTTTAGGTCCCTATATATCTTCGTGCTTCCCGGATGAATAGAGAATGAAGAAGTATGAGCCTCATCCCGCATCACCTTCTTTAATTCTGGGATGGTAGGAACACAAAACTGATTCCTTAACCTTATTATCCCATCACAATCAAGTTTGAATTCCGGAACATTTCTCACCTTCTTTTGCAACTCTACATCTTCTTTTTGCACCTCTTTAATCTTCACATGTATAGATAGTTGAATATTCATTTGAGAAAGATATTATTTTCCCCCATCCATTATAATTCCAATATCCATCCTTTTTAAATCTATAAATATTAGATCTTTTGTGATCCTCATCACGGATTAGCGGCATGGTCTTGTCGACTTAATGCATCTGCCACCTTGTTTGCTTTCCCAGGGTGGTAATGAATTGAGCGGTCGTAATCCTTAATCAGCTCCAACCATCTTCTTTGATGCATATTCAGCTCCTTCCATGTGAAAATATACTTTAAACTTTTATGATTAGTATAAATATCACACCTTTCACAATAAAGATAATGCCTCCAAATCATTAATACAAAGATTACCACAGCTAACTCCAAATCATGAGTTGGGTAATTTTGCTCATGGATTTTCAACTGTCGTGAGGCATAAGCTATCACCATATTGTTTTTCATAAGAAAATACCCCAGCCCCTTCATGGATGTGTCACTCTAGATCACAATCCTTTCTCCACTACAAGGAAGTGTGAGTACAGGTGCACTGGATAACCTTATTTTCAACTCCTTGAAATTCTCTTCACATTCCTCCGTACACATGAACTTATCTCCTTTTTGAGTCAACTTGGTGAGTGGATTAAATAATCATGATAAATCATTCACAAAACGTCGATAATATCCAGCCAAACCAAGAAAACTTCAGATCTCAGTTACTGTTTTTGGTCTCGACCATCTTTCTATAACCTCTGTTTTTGCTGGATCCACAGATATCCCCTCTTTTGAGATTATGTGACCCAAAAATGAAAATTTTTAAAGCCAAAATTCACACTTGGTAAATTTGGCATAAATCTTCTCCTTTCTCATGGTCTTCAATACAATTCTCAAGTGATCATAAATTTATTCCTAGATCTTTGAATAGACAAGAATATCGTCTAAAAAGACTACCACAAACTGATCAATATAGTCTATAAAGACTCTATTCATCAGTTCCGTGAAGATAGCAGGTGCATTAGTAAGACCAAATGGAATCACTATACATTCATAGTGTCCATACCTTGTACAGAAAGACGTTTTTTGTATATCCTACCTTTTGACCCTTAATTGATGATACCTTGAATGAAGATCAATCTTGGAAAGGTATTGAGCTCCATGTAGTTGATCAAATAATTCATCAATGCATGGGAGAGGATATTTGTTCTTGATAGTGATCTTGTTAAGTTCTCGATAATCAATGCCAAGTCTCATTGATCCATCTTTCTTCTTAACAAACAGAACATGTTCTCCCCAAGGTGACACAGTAGGGTGTATGAATCCCTTATCAAGATTCTCTTAGAGTTGCTTCTTCAATTCCAGCAACTCAATTTGGGCCATTCTATAAGGTGTCTTTGAAATAGGCAAAGCACTAGGTACGAGTTCTATTGAAAACTAAACTTCACGATTTGGTGGAAGACCTGGAAATTCCTCTGGAAAGACATCATCAAAATCCCATACAATGGGAATATTATTAATCTTGAGTTTCTCACCAACCATTTGTGATAAATAACCTTCATTTATTGGAATCAAGACCCATAAGATGGAAGAAATTTCCACTGGAATGTTATGTTCATCCATACATCGATATACGATCATAAATTTATTTGGAATATGAAATGTGACATCCCTTCTTTGGAAAATGATATAATCTCCATATAAAGAAATCCAATCTATTCCAAGAATCACATCAAATTCCACTATAGGAAGGATCACAAGATTTGCAGGAAGCACTCTCCCACAAACTTCAATCTGAGAAGAATTATAAACTTTTTATGCGACTATTGTTCCATTAGGGGTTGTTAGAGCTAACTCAACATCTAATTGTTGAGCTAATATGGTGATACCCTTAAAAATTATTTATAAATAAAAGAGTGGGTGGATCCAGAATCAAATAAACCATTTTCTACTTTAGAGTGGATGGTAAGTGTACCTTTCACCACTACATTATCGTACTCCACATCACTGATAGAAATTTCACGTGACATTCCTTTTTCTTTAGCCTTAAGAGTTTGTTGAAATTGATCATAATTAACAACCCTTGGATTAGGGCATTGATTAGCATAATTCCCTATTTCCATAGACTTGTAACATTGAAGTGTAAGAGGTGAACTCTGTGAAGCCTTTTCTTTGTTCGCATCACGAGACATATTCTTCCCATCATTGCGGCATTAAAATGACTGATGACCTTCCTTTCCACATTTGAAACATTTACTTGTCCCTTTAAGACAACTCCCTCCATGTTTCTGTCCACACTTTGAGAATAAGGGAAAACTCATCCTCTTTTCAGTGTGGTCTTTAAATTTTCCTTTGAATTCCATTTTCCTCTTCGTATCAAACACATATGACTGATGGGTTACTCTAATATCCATCTCAACTATGAGAGCACATCGAACGATTTCCTCATAGCTATTGAAGTCCCTTATGGCTAACCCCCTTCGAAGACTTGGTTTTAAGACACTAAAAAATCTATCGATCTTAATCTTAGGTTGGATCATAATCCCGGAAGCATAGCTTGAAAGTCTCGTAAAATTATCATCGTAGGTACCAACAGATTCATCTTCCTTTTGCTTCAGTTCATGAAACTCCTTCCCCATCTTTGTTCGAAGAATACGAGGGAAGTACTTATTGAAAAAATAAGTTCATGAACTCATCCCATTCCATGGATTCAATTTCATCCCTTTGCCTCATATTCTTGATAATATTAAACCATTGATCAGCTTCACCTTCTAAACGATATACTACTATGATGACTTTATCATGCTCAGAACATTAAATAAATAAAAATATCATTTTAGTAGTATTGATCCATTGTTCAACAACTAATGGATCAGTAGACCCACTGAAAGAAGGTGGACTCTACCTCATGAAGGATTCCACAGAATGTTGCTCCTTACATTGCTCTTTTGGAAGTCCTGCATGATTCATATCTTGAGAAATTTGTGTGAGCATGGCTTTAAGATTTTTCATTCCATCTCCCATAATGTTTGGTTGCTCAGGGGGACAATCATTTCATTTCCCATCACATTTCTCATTAACACAGTTCCTTCGGGTTCCAGGAATTGACTAAAACCAAGAAGAATAGTGTGAGAAACACTAATTATAAGAGGAAAACCACATAATAAAGAATAAAATTTTACACTTAAGGTCTTATCGTAGGTTATTCATGGCCATTTCTAAAAAACTAAGATTGTGTTCTATTCATAGAATTATCCTTAGGGTTCTTACTAAGGTTTTCACATCCTAGTTTCCAAAGGATGACTATACCTTTCCTCTGATACCAACTAAAACGACCTATACTTTACATACATTATTATTAATTCATAATTGAAGCACACATATTACAACATATAACAAAACCATGAATGGAATTTATATGTATAGTGTCTTTAGAAACTGGGAAACATAATCAATTGGTTCATAAATCATCTACGTTGTCTCCCATTTATTTCATCATATCTAGAGTCCCTTTTGGCATATTCTACTTTGTACCCTTCTTCCTGACCCGGGAAAAGAAAACATACAAAAGGGTGAGCCCAAATGCTCAGTAAGGGCCAACAATAGAAATATCAATCACATCATATTCATAAGAACATAACATTTTTGAAAACATAACCTGCAAAAGAGATCATAATATCATAACATGGGATAAATCATAGTGGTGAAATGTAATCCCAAATAGTCATATCTTAAAACATGAAACTTTGTGGAATACAAACATAATCATAGAGAATCGTTTCTTATTAGTCAAGACTCATTTCCAAGACTATCGTAGCGGACAAAGTCCATTTCTGAACCAAGTTCACTCCTCGTTTTAGTCCTGTATCACTGAACCGGTTTAACCTGCTGTTCCGACAATATCTATCTCATGAGATATAAATATTTACCCAATGCATTGGAGGGAGATATAGGTCCCACCCATCTCATAATTATACCATTCTTATGTGTGCCACAAGATCATAAATCATACATCATAACATAACCCATGTAATAAAAATGTGATTCTTAAACAACATATCATCATAACATAAATCATATAAGATAAAAATACTTCATGAAAATAATTCCATCATAACATAATCAAATAAATGTAAAAATATGGATAGAAACAGAACCCTCTATTATCTTATATGGAAAATAATTTTGATAAAACAATTGAACTTTATTCTTGAAGAAAATATCCTTTCTACTTCAAAAACATTTTTTCCTTCTAAACATGTCATATAATTTTAAACTAAAATAATTTGATTAAAAATAAACAGGAAAAATTTTAAAGGAAGCTTCATGGATATAATTTCCTAAAAATCCATTCATGCCGTATTAGCAAAAAAAACATTCTTCTCATACTTTGGCCGGAAAAGTCAAAAAGTACCTCGTACGAAAAACGAAAAAGGATTACTTTCATATATTTTACTAAAAACTCACTGAAGGGTAAAATTGGATTTAAAAAATTTTAGTAGGATAGAAATAATATTACATATTGACGAAACATGGATATGGATGATAAATATTCCCCAATAAATTCTGAAGTAAAAACAATCTCGGATAAAAATTGTGATTGAGAGATTTTCTATTACCTTAGGTCCGATTTTCTTTGTACGTGTCTGAACCTCCTGTATAATGATTTAAATAATGTTATTGAATTATTATATAATTTTACGCATTTTTATGATATCATATATGGTCATATTCTTAGCTTCGTATTAGTAATATTTCATTACTACTTGTTATTCGGGTGTTTATTTCTTTTTTGTTCTTATGCGTGTTTTGTCGAATAAATTCTTATTATTATTTTTATATTATAGATACATCATTTATAGAATGGTATTATTATAATATATATCATATTTATTCATTCAATTCATTTTTATAATCATTATGCAGTGAAGATCATGTAGAACGAGTCGCATCACATCGTGGAGATGGTATTCCGTACGTACGCACGAGCGATGATATCGATCCCATGATCGTGGAATTTTATTGAAGTGTAAGTATATTATTTCAGAATCAATATCACTTTACAATAATCATATATTGTTATTATCTACACCATTATACCCATCCAAGTAATGTGGTGGTGGAAAACAGATTTCACCACGGCGTGGAGACGGTATTCCGTACGTACGCACGCGCGGTGATTTCATTTTCCATAGGATGGATAGAAGGTGAAATAGTGTTGTTTCATATTTATTTTAATATATCATTTTATGAGTGATACTGATGTTATTACTTCGTAATGAAAAAACTAAGGAAGAAGAAGTTGAAGAAGAAATAAATTGGAAAGGATAAGTAAAGGATATTACCTCTTCTTTGACGCGCCTCTTCTTAACCCCCTATTAAGGCACTAGGGATGGTCTTTTAAGAAGAGCAGGACCTCTAGGGTGTTTCTAGGGAAGTTTAGAAGAGAATTTGGCAGGGTTTTGCCGACCTTGATGGCTCAGAGTTGTGTGAGGAGGAGAGGGAGGAGGTTCCCCTTTATAAGGGAGGAGAAGGGAACCTTTGGAAAAAACTAAAAATATTATTTTATTATAAAGTCATATTTGGTTATTAATAGCTCCAAATTGATTTATTTAGAATATAAGGTGGGTATGGGTCGAAATAATCTCATCCAATTGAATTTGGACAAGTTTAGGTTACTATTTTAACCTTATAATTTAGATTCAACTTTAAGTTCAATAATTTTACTTTTACCGTATCTTCTTGTTTTCTTACAGTATAATGTTAATAAACATACTATAACAAGCCAAACGAACCCCAAGTTGTTTATTATTAATATATATAACCTTATCTAAGTCATTTGACTGATCCTTAAATTTTTAGGAATAAAATAACAATTAATATTATAAGATTTGTTTTAAAAACTATTTTATGTCAATTTTGACACTATTTGGTAATTTATTTTTGTGAAAATAAAAAAAGCATTATTAGTTCAAAAAAAGTTAATTTAATCCATAATAACATGTCATATTAACCTATAAAATTATTTTAATTCATAAAAAGTCTCGAATTACATTTATTTGGGTATTTATAATATCAATTATGTTAATATTTCATTACTAATGTAATTACTTCATCATCATTGTGTCATAAATAAATTAAATTATTTAAATTCTATGAATTATAAATAAAATAAAATTATGTAGGAAATCTTTTTATATTTTTAATGAATTTTTATAGTCGAATTTATCTTATGTATAACCCTATATTAAAAATGTTTCAGTTATTAAACTTTGATTTTAACTATTTTAACTATTCTTTAAATAAAATAATATTAAATGTCCTAATCTAATCCAAGTGGACCTAAAGGGTAATATTTTATCCCTAATGTTGTTTTTGGTCTAATTACCCTTATCCAATAAAATTAGGACATGTGTTAGGGTAATAATAATATCATTTTTACCCTTAATTACCCTCTTTACTTTTAATAGTGGTAAATAAAAGTAAAAAAGTTACAATTCACCAAAAAATATTTTCATCTCATTTAACCACACTTTACTCACTAACATAAACTGTGTCTCTTGGATTTTTGAAATTCTATACAAAAAAGAGTTAAAATTAGTTTTTATGTAAAATTGCAAATTCTGCTAGGAGGTGGGTAAAAGACGGTAAAAAGTTCAATTAAATTTTTATATATCTCAAATTATTATAAAATGACTCCAATGAATTACATTGAACTTATATAGGTAATATGTATCAATTTTGACCTATAATAAAATAAAATTAAAAATTATTTAAATAAAAAGTCAGTTTTTAAATAGTAACCCGGTGTTTTCACTATTCATCAAAATTTGAAAGTTTTCAGAAAAATACCAAAATTTCACCCCAGGCTAATTTCGATATTCTGAGTCCAAAAATGAAGTCCATTTTGAAAAATAAGATTTATAAAATTTCAAAAATTGGTTATAACTATTCATAATAGCTTGTTTTAATAATATTTTAATAGCATATCGTTGTTTAGTGAAACTCGGTATTGCGTACAACGCAAGCTATCGAGGAATTTCGCGATTGTGTATAAAGTAAGCCAAGCTAGTGTTGTGTGTAGTGAAAGATTATTTTGATGATTTATATAACATAAAAACAAAATATATCTCATAAAAATATCAGGTGTTATAATAATTACACTCATGTTCGAGGAAGACTGAGGTTTGGAGAGATGGAGGTGAAAAATGAACCACTAAAATCCATGTTTGGAATATATGGGGGTGGTGACAATAAAAATGTATAGTTGTTGACCAGATTTTAAACAAAACTTCTATATCGTGTGACCTAAAATGGGAACAAAAATTGAGCATCGACTGTTGACCTTATTCACAACACATGTCTTATATATCAATTTTTTGTTCGGAATACTCAATGGTGTTGTCGCGAACAGATAAGGGATCCTTTAGGAAAATTATCCATATTGTTCGGGGGCCCATTCAGATGTGAAATATAATGGGAACCCAAAATTTAAGGGATTTATAGAGCATTAATATGCATGTGCGAGAGGAGACTCTAGGGGAGATCTAAGAGTTTGGGGCTGGGGCTACAGAAAAAATGTCTGGGCACTCCTACATATCCCATGAGGATGGAAATCAAGCCGTACATGGTTTTGAAAGAGCCATGTAGTTTAACATCATGTGGTAAGGGCGTGGGAGGAGAGAAGAAAGAGAGGGGGGCACATTGTGCAATCATCATAACCCTAACATAAGTGCGTCCAAAGAAGCCTATACGATTCCATGTGTGATCCTCCAAAAGAACTTCGCTCAATAGAGGATAGTCAAAGAGAAACTGGGGCTGGACTCAAGATGAAGTATTTTAGAGTTCCTATGTATCCCATGAGGATGGGAATCATGCCAAACATAGTTCTTGAGATGTGTTTTAACGTCTTGTAGGATAATGAACAGTTTAATTTCATGAAGGAATGGACATTTTAAGGTCATGGAGGACCCTTATTCAACTTACGGTCGTGCGAGACCATAAGAAGGGGCCCAATAGAAATATTGTTTGAGGAAATTGGCATTGGTGGGAGGATTTATACGCTCACCATCCATGGTCACCTGTGAGTATGCTTAATTAGAGTAAACCTTGTGAAAACTGCAAGGTCCTTCCCATTTGTGCTCCAACATGGGTGGTTTCCTACTGGGTATTATTGGTGTCACCAAGGCTAATACCAAGTCACCTTGAAAAATGGAACATAGGTGAATTTATTTTATTGAAATCTCTTGTTATCTTTCTCAGATTCCTTTCTATGTTGTGGAGGGCACGAAGCCTATTCTAGTTGAGCGGTTCTAACTCAGCAAGACAGATTTCAGCCACTTTATCTGGAACTTGTAAATCATAGATAGCTATGCAAAAAGAGTTCAATAGAATCTCGAAGGGCAGGACAATATTCGTCTCGCACACTAGGGAATATGAGGTCACCTGGGCTGAATTACGAGTTGTTGTATGATAATCCCATATGGCATTAGGGATCATGTACGGACAACTCTTCTTGTTATGACCAACCGTCTTCTGTAGAATTTTAGAGAGGGTTTTATTGATCAACTGGATCTTTGCATTTTCTTGAAGCTGATAACGGGAGGTATGGTTAGAGTAGATGTTGTACTTAGCATAATATTTATCCATCTCATCTTCTCGAAAGTTCATCCTATTATTAGTGAGGACGGTGTGAGGGACTCCAAATCAGTAGTCGTTGTTTGATCTCATAAAATCAATGATGGAACAAGCCTTGACCTATTTAAGTGGAACTTCCTTAGCCCACTTCGAGAAGAAATATATTGCAGCCATAATTAATCTGCACTAGTGAGCTGTTGCTGGTTGGTATGGTCCCACAACATCAAGTCCCCATACCGCAAATGGCCAAGAGTACTTGGTGGAGTGGAGATGATCTTGCAGCTGATTCATGAAGTTAGAAAGAATTTGGCTTGTGTGGCACCTTTTGGCGAACATGATGTAGTCATGGATCATAGAGGGCCAAAAGTACCCTATTATCTGGATATGGTGAGAATGTTTTTTCCCACTCTGATGAGCCCCGCAAGAACCGCATGAAACTCTTGCATGAATTCCGAAATATCGACTCCTTTAATGCAATAAAAGAGAACCCCATAAAACCGGTGGTTATATAAGATATTCTCCCAAATAGGACCGTCCTAGAGGGTAAAATATAAAGCACGGTGTCAAATTCACTCACGCTCAGCCTAATCTATTGGGAGATTTCTATTCAGGAGATACTAAAAAAAGGGGTCTCTCTATTTGGGAGTCACTTCAATCACTACACCTAGGGGACCTAGGGATCCTAATGTGGAGGCACTGAAAGTGAGGTGGCTCACTTGTAGGCCATCGTCGTCATCTGGAGTGACGGGAGTAATGAATCTCCGGTGTGCCGTGTGGATAATTAGATCATCCTGTTCAGGATCTACAAGTGATGTAGGTAGACCAGACAGGGCATCAGCTCAACCATTCTGAGTTTGAGGGACATTAGTAACTATTGGTCGAGATGTTAACTGGGCCATTAGCTAGAGAGTGTGTTCCCACAATGGTATGAGTTCTGGATTTTGGACGATGTAGTCATCGTTGATCTGCTTGGTGACTAGTTTGGAGTTCCCTTTTCCCATGAAAATGGGGATCATCTATCTCGGGGTACATATCGAGACCACTAATGAGAGCCTTATACTCTACCTCGTAGTTGGTGCAACCTTCTAACAAAAGAAATGAATACGGAAGAAAAGCTTGTGTCCGAGTAATGAAGATGACACCTTGACATACTCTATTGAGTTTGGGGTCATTGATCCTTCTTCCACTAGGGCTCTGGGAAGTGCCATTGAAGTGAATTTTCCTGCACAACATGGCTTATTCCACCATGGGAATTACTTCATTGGGGAAATTGAGGTCCAGGTATTGGTACGTCGGATCTTTATGGGTAGAAAGGAAGTCTGCCAATGCATTACATTTGATAGCCTTCTGAGGGAAGAACCTGATGTCGAACTACTGGAGGACTACCGTCCACCAAGATAGTGGGACTGTCAACATGGGATAGGTCAGGATGTACATCAGGGGATCTACCTGGGACACCAGTTGTACTTCATGATGATAGATGTAATGCTGCAATTTCTGTACTATGAATACCAGCACAAGGAAGCTCTTCTCGACAGGGGAGTATTTTGTCTCTGTATTGAGGAGCATGCAGCAGAGGTAGTAGAATATTTTCTCTATCCCCTTATTGTTCTTCTGGTTGATAAGGGAACTGAGAGATCATTCCAGTGTGGTCACATAATGTACCATTGGATTTCTGGAGATGGGTGGCATTAAGACCGATGGATGGAGTAGATACTTCTTGATTTAATCCAAATCAGTCTATCACTCTTCAGCCCACTCATAGAAAACATATTTCTTCATGATCTATGAAAACGGATTACACTTGCCAGCTAAATTCATGATGAACCAACGTATGTAGGTTAAGTGGACTTGGAAGCCTTAAATCGCTCGAATGTTGCTATGTGGAGACATCTGACTGATGGACTTAACTTCTATGGGTTGATCTCAATTCCCCTGCATCTGACCACAAAGCCGAGAAACATTTAGAGGTGACCCCGAATGAACACTTAAACATGATCATCTTCATGAGGCAAGAATGGAGGAATCCAAACACTTTTTCAAGGTCATTGATATGGTCCTGACGCTAGAGAGATTTGACTACCAGGTCATCCATGTAACATTCCACCAATGTTTCGAGGATCTGCTTAAATATGAGATGCATAGCCCTTTGATATGTGGTACCTGAATTCATTAAACTGAATGGAATTACTCAGTAGAAGAAAGTACCTTGTGGTTCTCTAATGGTTGTAGACTCATCATTATTGGAGTCCATTCAGATCTGTTTATACCTGAAGTACCCATCAATGAAAGAGAGGGCTTAGAACCTAGCTGTATTGTTGATCAATAATTCCATCATAGGAAGGGGAAAATCATCCTTCGGATAGTGATGATTGGGATATCGGAATTTGATACAAAATCTGATATGTCCATTATTCTTCGTGACTGGTACAGTGTTGGACATCCATTTGGGGTACTATACCTCCTTAGAAAAATTGGATCCGATGAGCTTCTCAACTTCGGCCTCGACCATGGCACTGTGGGATGGGTGCATCTTCCTAGGAGGCTACTTAAACCTATGATGATTCACCGGGAGACCGAGGTGGTGGATGGATACCTGAGGATATAGTCCTATAATATCATCATTACTCTGGGAAAACACATCATGTTGTTTTTTAAATATGCATATGTATGGCTGTTTCTCCTCAAGAGGAATTGTGGCACTGATCGATGTGTGTTTTGGGTCTGCCTCACTACCGAGGATCACCTGTACCAATTCATCGACCGTGGTAGAGTGCCCTATTCAATGGTGAGAGGAGAATCCGATAAATCCTATTATTCACTTACAGTGAAGGGATCCATGGTGGGAGGAGTTTCTTCTGAGTCGACAGATCCCGATGGGAGGACGGTACTAGCTTGAGCAGTAGTGGACACTGCATCTGGTAACTCATGTGCTGCTGTAACCATAGCGATGAAGGATCTCGATCCGATCCCATATGATATTCATCCCAAGTGTCCATGCTTGATAATTTGAAATAAATAATGGCATGTCAGATTGAGTAGGATAATTACATCATTTATAAATGATCATGTATGATGTATTGTTGTTGCAATGGGGTGGACATCCTAATTCCTTATGGGAGTAGTAGGCTCTGGGATCACATGATCCTGATTTTTATAGGAGAAAATGGTGATATTCTGGCATATAATAGGCTTGGAAATGTGTTCCCACATCATTCCAAAAATAAGGAATCATTTTCCCATGTCCCGGGGTCATAGCCTCTAATCGGTGGATTGGAAAGATGTAGGCATCATCTAGATCTGTCCATGGGTCGGTCGCAGCCATAGCATGCTCAACCTCATTAGCCTAAATCTATTTGTATTTTCTCTTATAGTAGTCTTCATCCAGATAGTAGGATTGAAAAGAGGAAAAGGGAGCCACGTCACCTTGAATCATTCCCAATATACCATTAAGGGAGTAGTTGAGGCACTGGTGATATGATGAGGGAACCACCACATGCAGGTGGAGCCACGGTCTACCCATGATCTAATTGTAGGTGGTGTCCTGGGAGAAAACCATAAACTCAGCGCTGGAAATTAGACCACCAAACTGGGTCCTCAAATGGATCTTTCCAACTAGTGTCTGCTCCATCCTATCATAAGCTTAGATTATCTGTTCAGAGGGACTCAGTTCATCCAGAGACAATCCTTGTTTTCACAATGTCAGAGTTAGGATTCAGTTGATCCTCGATCCCGTGTCAAAAAGACTGTGGCAAACCTCCATTCCATTGAACTAGACAGTGATGTACAGTGGGTAAATGTGTCGTAGTATGATAGAGAATTCATCTTCTCCAGAGAATGAGATGAGGGTCGGGCGTTTCACATTCTCGACCACCTCAGCATTTAATAACTCTACGGATACTACCTCTGTCTCGAACTAGAGAGGGCTTCTTAATGCCTCGATGAGGGAATCACGCATATCTGACAACAGGAGAAGGGACTCAAGGATGGAGAGCTTTGCAGGATTATAGGTAAGATGTTTGAGAACATCATACTTCCATTCCAGGAGTGAACTTCTGCTTTAATGTGATATCTCTATGACTTTAGGTGTGGTGGGTCCTACCGATTGGACTGGTAGCTGACTGGTACTGGGAATATCATGCTACTCACTAGTTGAAAGATGTGGAGTCACTACTGGATGAGGGATAAATGACTGAGACTGGCCTATAGCAGGGTGTGGTTGGTCACGGTGTGGTCGAGGTGGCTCTTCCTGATCTAAAAACACGAACGATGATGAAGAAGGGAATCATGTCACTGGGTGAGAAGGATGTCCATGTTGAGATCCATGCTGGGACGACATCCTGGTTTCAGTATCATGTACAACCTAGATAGAAGTGCTAACTGAAGTACTTTTAGGACCCATATAGTTTTAGTTTTGTCGAGTCTGATGTTGAAAAGTGACATTGGGAGGGTATTCCTGGAGATCTTCGTCATTATAAATCATGTAGGGGTTTACTAGTTCAACGATGTTAACCGAGGAGTTCCCTTGACTGTCCCTTGAGAATCGTAAACTACTGGATGGATCCTGGGATGGATCACCATAATTAGGGGAATGAAATCACCATGAGTACAAGATGAAGATGGGATTGGAGGGGGACTTTGTTTTTCCTTACACCGCCGGTGTTTTCTCTACTAAGAAGGGGACTGCCGAGACGATGGTGCAGAAGTAGTATATGCAGCTTTTGAAGGATCTGGCAGATTCCAGAATTCAACAATAACACCATGGGTGCGAGTGACTATTTTACAAGCTATCTGGTCATCATAATTCTAGGACCCATGACTACAAACCTGATTCAACTCTCCATTGCTTTCACTAGTGTAGTTTGGCCTCACGAAGACGCATGCCACCTATGCTGGAGTTGGGCCTAACCGGACTACGTTGTTATCTACCTATTCTTGAATACGATCTTTAAACACATATAACTATTTGAGGGTGTGCCCTGGAATCTTGTGGTAGAGGTATTAATTAGGGAAATTAGTGAGTTTTTCCTCTTCTGGCCTCCTGCACTCAGGAAAATGTACAATCCCATACTCTATGGAACTTTGGAAATAACTAGGGACTTGTGACTCACTAAATGAGTAGGTTTAGTTCCTTTTGTTCAGGGAGGGGGGCCATAGAGCTTGAACCTGATGAGAGACTATAGGAGGCTACCAAGGAGATAGAGCTTGGTTATCTCACCTAGGTAGTGGCGGCTCATTGCGCGGGGGCATCTACTAATTCTGAGCTAGGTGCTGCTGGGTTAGAGGCTGCACCGGAGGTAGAGAGCCTCTGCGAGGCTTTGGAGGTAGCTCCGTTGGTGACAACTCTATTTTTCTGGGGGTTTTTATTTGAGCCACTCTGGTGGGCTCGGGCCTAGAAGCCCTTCTCGTGGGGATTGCAGGAGGAAATGGGCATGCCTGATTAGCAAGTTGTAAGGCTTCCTCTAGGTGCTGGGCTTTTTCAGAGAAGTCCCGAAATCCCCCAAGATAGTTCTGGTTGATCAGAGAGTGGACCAGTTCCATCTTGACATTCCCTACACACATTGTCAACAATTTCTCCTGAGACAGCAGCATGTCAAGGGAGTAGGCGAGTCCTTTCCACCATGTAAAAAAGTCGACAATGCTTTCATTAGGCCTTTGCTTTCACTTTAAGAGGCATGCGATACTCATTTTATGAGTGGTGGAACTGAACCCAAATAGGAATTGCCTATAGAGGTCCTCCCAGCTGGCCACTGACCCGATGAGAAGATTGTTTTACCAGAATAACGCTGGTCCTTCTAATGTTTGTACAAAACACCAGAGTTTTGTGGCTTCCTACTATGTTGGAGTTCCCAACAAGGGGCCACACATTGAGATAAAGTGAGTCAGGTGCTATGGCGAGTCCCATGTCCCATTGAAGGGGGAAAAGGTGGGATTCTTGAAACATGGGTGTGCTGGTATATCATCCACACATGTTGGGTATGGGTTACCTTCAGGCGGGATTTCCACCTTTCGAGTCTCTATGGCTTCGAGGCGGGTGATGTGTGCACCATTAGATCACCTGGGTGTGGATTCCTATCTTGACGGGGATCCCTGACCACCAATTCATTGTAATGTTCTTCAATATAACAATCTGGCCCAACAGCTCATGGAGTGGGTGGTGGTACGACCTGTGGAGAAGCTGGGGGAATCCCGGATGGGTCCCGAAGATTGTCACATCATTCTGGAAGATTTGACGACATGTTTCATGCCCTATTACCATAATCCCCAGACTCAACCATATATGTGTGGGTAGGATGTTCAGGGTCACTTGGGGGCAGTTCTCCAAGGGGAAGTTGTGCCTGCACCTACTTCATGGGCTGAGGATCACCATAGTCTGGTCGTCGCTCTGCAGCGTGTTCAGCAAGGAGGTCGTCAACCACCTTATTATATTCTGCGAGTTACGGGCGCAACACGGCTTTTTCAAGTCCGTCATCTGCCTTCTGAACTTAACCATATGGGTTGGAGGGTTTGACGGCTCAGAGGAGTTTTTTTCCCTTGTAGGGGTTCCGGCTAAGGACTAGTGCCTAGATTGGCACGGGAAGACCCAAAATATTTCTCTACTGGCGAGTAAACATTCCCAAATAATCCAATAGATGTGGAACACTATCATGGGGTATGTCTCCATCAAGGAGATCCAACTCATTCTCTCCCTCTGATAGGTCAGCCATGTTAACTACAACCCTTCCTTGAGGCATATCGTCTATGTCACCTGGAGAATTGGGTTCGCACTAGATGAAAATAAAATTGAGGGCTTTGTATTGCACCCAACCTAGAATTTCAATATGGGGAGAAGCATCCTTGATTATCCTATGAAGAACTTTAAATACTTGGATGCATCATTCTTGGAGGGTCTTATGGAGTCCTGGTGACTCAGGGTGCTGGGCCATGGGGATTGCGGCCGAATCGAACAAACGATATTGTTGGAAGATATGTTCAATGTTTTCCTGACTTTTGGGATAGGTCACTTGTTGAAGCCGAAGGTAGAAATTAGTTTCCCAGAGGGTCTGGCAAAAGCATCCTAACACCTCCTAGGTGAGCTCTTCTGGTGTACAAAAATTTTGTGCTAAAACTAGCTAGAGAATCTCAGGGAAATGGTCCGGTGCGAGGATATCCCACAAGCTCCTTGTTCCAGATTCAGGGTCTGGCCCTTCTTTTCCCTTCTTATCTGATAGAGGTTGGTGGGGAACCAGTAGTGCTACCTATGAAGACCGCTGAGATGGTAGGCTGGATGGTGGAGAATACGACGAGTGAGATGAAAAGCCACCGCATCTTGAGCTATCCTCTATAAAGTGTAGTGACTTAGCCACCACATTGCGGTAATATGGGTTGACGATCTCATTTTTTAGCATAGGGAATATCGCTACTGGCAATGGGTTACGCCACTGCTCATCCATCAATGGTCCCTAGAATAGCACTTTGTGATCTCTTATAAAGGTAGAGAGTGCTTCTGGTGATGATGTTTGTGATTTCATGGTTATAATCAGTGGGGTTTCCAAATTTTCATCCATCCAGATATACCAGTGGAGGGAGGTGGGAATCTGATGGACCTCACATTCTGGAAGTATGAGGCCGACAAGCCTTGTTCATTCCATGGCCCTTAAAGGAAGGATCAAGGTGAGGTCTCCATCACTGATTCATTTTCGGCCTTAGAATCCAAGAAGCAAAGCAGTTTGATCTCAGTCTGAAACATCTCGACATTCTTTTTGTGAGGGCGAAGACCCGCCCCTCCGGCCCTAAGATGGATTTTCAAGACATTCTAGATTTCCAGCATGACGAGGTCCTTCGACCATACTAGTTCTAGGGAGGGGAGGACTTCAGCCTGAGTGAGACGGGGAGTGAGGAGCACACGGACATATATCAAAGGGAACATAGGGAGGACCATCGTGCCCACTGGCTAACGTGTAGAGGGAATCTCCATGGAAGACTCTAGAATGGGTATGACTTCTACTAGAGCTGATAGGAGCACGATTAGGACCTCCATTCTTGCCTCCCCTAGCAACGTCAATGCAAGGAGGGTCCTCACGTTGGTCAAGCTGAACACGGGTAGGGTCACCGTGCTGGGTACTCATAAAGCAATGATGACCTTCACTCCTCTGATTTCTTAGGTGAGGAGTATCGTTGCCAGCTGTAGTAAGGACATGGGGAATCCTCCCATAATGGGGATTGAACAGATATGTAACATCTCCATATCAGCAGTCCGTGGTAGGAGGAATGACCACCTACCCAATGTAATGAGTTTGGCAGAGGCTTTCATACTGTGTGTCGCTGCCGTGGGGAGGACCCTCATTCAGATTAAAGATAGCAGTAGACAGACCTCCATTTCGACATTGGAAGTGGGGAGGACCCACGTTTTCCATGGGGTTGGTATGGGTAGGACCTCCATAATTGGTGTCTCTACCATGGGTCGGTCCGAGACAGGGGCTCCCTTTGCCGACAACCGAGATAGTCGACCCAGCTTGCCAGTGGGGCAATTGGGGCCTCGATCCAGAAGGTATATAAGTTCCCATGATCTGTGTGCATAGGAGGTTGAGAATAAATGTCGGCGTTGTCCTGGGCCATATTAGTTGCTGATGTAGATGCCCCTTGGTGGGTGTCCAATTCGGTCTACGCCCGACGCTGGCATCATGTCGGCCAGACTGGGGCTGGTGGTGCAGGTACATAGCTTACTCACTCTTCAGCCTATGGGAATGGGTGGTGGCGCTAGCTCAGACTAGTGGGGGCCCTCTTTGGGGGCCTCTATAATGGGATCCCAGCTGGGCTAGAAAATATATCCCCTACCAGATTAGCATAAGGGAGGTAGTCAACAAGACGTTCTGTGGAGAGGATCCCAAAATAATTATACATTAGTGTGGGGATTAGTGGCTGCCTGTGTGGCCCTTGGGGTGGCGGTGTCGACGAGGCATATATGACTCTAAATCCTAGTGGGAAAAATTCTGAGTCAGGATAATACCCTCCTCCTCGTATCAGTGTACGATATCTCTTATCACCATTTATTGTTTGAATTTAGAAGGGGAGATGGGGAGTGGGCGCCCAGCAGTTGTGTAAATTGATGTTTTCATAGAAGTAGTTGAGCCACGCATGATTGTCATGTTGGCATTGTACCTATCCCTATTTCGGGGGGGCAGGTGGTGATCAAGTTCTTGGTGCAGCAACTTGGTTCATGAAAAGTAGGTAAATTAAGACATAATTGGTGAAACAAAGAAATCTATGTCCACTTCCCCAACACCATTCCTTCTCTCATGGCTGGTAAGAAGGATCCATACTGACAACGTCACATACTGGGATGTCCAATGTTTTGATTGCCCCAAATTCTGGCGAGTTTCATGCGAGGCCTACAATTTTCTAGGTGGGACCCAGCGCCAGATAAATGGATATGGTGACTTGATAATAAACTGATGTCTCAGACACTACTAATATCTATATTGAAGAGAGTACCTTCACGCCAAGTTCAACATTTATATTTCTAACACTTTCACTGGGGTGAATGCATCCGTCCGTGGAGGACAGGCAGTTGTTGCCCCGTATTCCTGCATTCCAAAGGTGGGTGAAAATCATCGATTATTCAAGGATGTTTTCTCCTTGATCAAAATGAGATGATGGGATGTCAGTTCTTCCTTCCATGGATTCCTTCTCGGAACTCATCACCTAGTCTGGGTCTCCATTATAAATTAAGACATTGTTCGTGAAACTCTTCCTAGTGCCATGTCTTCATCGATGTGGGTTAATTACACTGCTTCTGTCAAGACATTACAAGGGGTCCGTTCAGGGCAACAACCTTCAGTCGGGGGATTAGTCACGTTGGATATCACCGGCATTTCTAGAAACTGGAAACACTAGCACGTCTAGGTTTTCTCCCCTTATTATAGGGCTTCCCAAGGGCGTGGAAGCCCGAGACATCCAACTTTGAATGTGGGAAATTATATTCCATGGGCATGTATCTGAAGTTTTCCTCATCTTTTTATGTTTAACACAGGGTATGTTGTTGGTTTATCATCTAGAAAGGATGGATTGGACTAATCCGAACACTTACTAGAGTTTATCATATTGGTGCAACCCTAGAGGAAACATAGATATTGGATCTAACACATGGTTAATTACCTGGTTACCGCTAGGAGTAGTGATGTGGTGAATTGAAATGATCTCACTGAGATGTGGCGGCCTGGATATGAATTAGGTTGGATGATGGAGGGCTGATAGTTAAAGATAATTAAGTGGAACCGATTTGAGGACAATGGTGAGGTCTGGCTTGAGTCTCGAAGAGACTTCCTACATATCATTGTGGCAGGGAATCAATGTCCACGTAGTTCATGAAGCAATGGGACACCTACGGAGGCGAACCATATGAAGGGGACCCAGAGGAAGTGGAACCTCCATGTTAGGGTATGAAATTTGGGTGCGTGCAATGGGCAGTGACCTAATGACATGTTAGGTATTACACATGATTAGCAGCCAAGTGTTGGTCTGACACCAGAGGGGTAGACCAGAAATGTGGGTCCCAATGGAGGGGACTACAATGGATTACTACTGTATGGGGTTTCAACGGCTTACCATTGGATGTGGATCGCAACAGCTTACTATTTGATGGGGATCAGAGTGGCTTACCGCTGGATGGGGATCACAATGGCTTACCGATGGATGGGGATCACAATGGCCACCACTGGATGGGGTTAAACCTCATTCAGGCATCCTAGGTACCCTTTCTTAGAGAAAAGATTCACATCCGACAAAGTTTGGGATGGATTGGGAGCTGGCGTGAAGGTGGTCGGAACCAATGGATGGTTGGCTTGAACCTCAATGAGGCTTCCTATATACCATCCCTTAAAAAGGATCAAAGTCCATGTAGTTCGGGATGGTGTATTTGGTGAATTGACGTAATGATGGTCAGCATAAATGGTTATTGGCCATGAGCCTAAGGGAGGCTTCTTATCTACTCTGCCTTGGAAAGGATCAATGTACACGTAGTTTGGGATGGTTTGTGGGCCTTACACTCTAGGATTCCAAAGGAGGATGTCATGGTCTATGCTTACTCTATGCCCACGTGTGTCATGCTCGGTGTGAGAAACAAGAGGCAACGAAGACCTAACGATCACATCATGAAAGGTGTGTCTGTGGGGAGTCGAGTGCTGCTTACTTGTGGTTAGTAGCACAAAAAGGAAACATGGTCTTACACTCAGTGCATTGCCCAAAGAAGAAAAAAGGGCTCACACATGGTCCGTAACCTAAGGAGATATAGATTGGGACTTGCTCTTGGGTGGAGGCCCATCGACAATAAAGCCCAATAGGATAGGGATTTGGCAACAATGAAATGAGGGATCTTGTGCCCATCCCCCCCGCTCTGGTCCTTCGAACAGAGGATTATAGGAGGAGCAGGGATGCTACCTCCTGTAATAAAAGCAAGGGGCTTACACCAGGGTGGTTTCCCTATACCCACGGACAAATGCCTCTCAAATAAAGAGGATCTCATTCCATGTGAGGAATGATTTCAATCCTATAGAGACTAGTGGGCATTAAGAATGTCCAAGGTGGGGGAACCCCACATACGATGCATGAGGTGAGGTCACAGTTTAACATCATGTGCTAAGGAAGATGGTGCTTGGTAGTTTAATGTTCTGCATCTCGGACGATGTGTGTTCACTCCGGACCCCCTAATACATATATAACTGATACCTCCCGCACCTTGGGGAAGGGAATGCATCAATAATTCCATGGTGAAGGGGTGTTATGTAGTGATCCATTTGGGGGTCCACATTAGTGTGGGTATGCGAAAAAGAAATAGACGTTAGCATGATTATGTGAAGAAGAATGAGGAAAATCAACACAATGTGAGGCACCGCCCAAGGGATTTTAAAATCGCTTCATGAAAACATAAAGATCCCCACGGTAGGAGAGTGCATGACGCAGGTGTGCTATGCATAAGAGGGTCTTAGACATGGTACCTTGAAGGTAGGATGACACATGGTGCGTGTGCAAGAGAATAGGCTGGTTGCATGATGGAAGGATTGCGCGCAAGATGGAAGCGTTGCACGCAAGAGGGCAGGGTAGCGTGAAAAATGGAAGAGTTGCGTGCAAACAGGAAGGGGATGCCCAAAAACTGGAAGGGGATGCACGTAAGAGATGTTTGATGCAGAAGAAACTTTCCTAGAAACGGGGTCTCTGGTGAGAAGATGACTTTGGGAGAAAGGAAATTAACAAGTATCATTCCCAAGAGAGCCCACCCAAAGGAGGACCCTTGGGGGGATTATTTCATAAAATACATTACCTAAAGGCCATGGTGTTTTTTGCATGGTTGCGAAAGAGGCAGTTTTCGCATAGTAGAGAGTTGATTCATCTTTTTTTACCTTAAATATAGTGTGGGGGTACATTTTTTTTATATCTGAATTCCTCAGGGATGGTGTGCAAAGGGGAGTGCCATGGAAATGGCCGGCTGATGGTGCATTGGGTGCGCAATAGTGCTTTGTGCACAACCACGCTCTTGACGTCTCATTGGCCACACAAATGGGATTTGCATGAAAGCTCACCATTGAGGACAGATTGGGCGTGCAAAGGGGTGCTGCAAAAAAATGTGCACTTGATGTCACATTGGGTGTGCAAATGGGAGATGCACGTAAGCTCTCCCCTGACGTCGTATTGGGTGTGCAATATTTTGTTCACCGAGGCACACTTGCACGCATACTTTGAATCTTGCGCGCTGTTGCCTCCTGGGTCACAGAATCTTCTCTTCCCCTCCTGGTTTCCTTCGTTTTCTCATTATCCTCCTGATGTTGGATTTCTCTAAATTTTGGCGTTAACAAATATTATATCATAATAAATTAACTTCAAACAAGCGTAAAATCCAATAATGGATGTTGACATATATGATATAAAAACTATTTGAGAGAAATATCTCTTCTTATTTTGATATCATTTAAAAGTAATATAATTATAAAAGAAGAAATTTAGTTTGAAAATTTTTTTATAATATTTTAGGGAAGCTTCGAAGGTGTTATAATGGAGAAAAATAGTCACACGTGCCGTATAAGTTAAAAAAACATTATTTCCTTAATTTTGTCGAAAAGGTCATAAATGACCTTATTTGAAAAAAGATAGAAATATTACTTTATAAAAATTTTATAAAAATTAAAACAAGGGTATAAATGGCTTTAATCCACAGATTATTAAAGAGTAAAAATGTTTTGAAATACATTTTTAAGAAACACAGTAGTGGATGATAATGAGGTCCCAGTAGATACTCACGTATAAAAAAATCAGATATGGAAGAGATTGTAAAATTAACCCTTACCCTATAATTTTCTATGATAGAGGGAATGTTATCCTCATGAATAATAGTTAAATCATTTTTTTAAATTATATAAGAATCACATACATAAATATGATTTCATATATGATTTTCTAATATTTCTTTTGTTAATAATATTTTAGTAGTATCATCATTTTTATTGTTAAGTGATTCATTTTAATTTTTATGATTGGATATGTAATCCTTGTTTGTTATGAATAGGATGTATTTGATGAATATCCAAAATTATATTATGTTTTTAAACATTATTTTTAATCATAAAACCAAAATTATTTTTTAATGGTTATGAAGGGGAATGAATTTCATCGCGTTCGTGGAGATGGTAATCCGTACGTACGCACAAGCGACAATATAATTCTATTTCTGGTGAAATCATATGTAATAAGATGATATATCATATATAAAGAATCATTAAAATGCTAAATTTATTATTCAATCAGTTATAATCCTTATTATACCCATCAAAATAATTGAGTGTTTGAATAACAAACTACACCAGGACATGGAGACGGTATTCCTGAATTGTCATTCATAGGATGGATAAAATAATGAATATAGATGTAACATATTTATAATAACATCATTGTATGTATAAGATACCATTATTATTATTTTGGTATGGAAATAAAAAAGAAAATGGATGTGGAAGAAGAAAAGAACTTTGAATAATGTGGTGAAATTATTACCTCTTCGTCAGGTATTTCCTTTTGAGTTGATCAAAAGGGATCCTTAGGTTGGATTTCTGATCAAAGTAAGGCCTCTAAGTCTAAATGAGGGTATATGGGAGGATATTTTAGTAGGGTGCAGGTGAGACAAATGGCTTGGTAGGTGTGATTTTGATAGAAGTGGAAGTGCCCTTTTATAAGAGAGTTTAGGGTCACTAAGAGAAGATTGAAATATTATTTTATTATATAATCATATTCAGTTTATTATGGATCCAAAATAATTTATTTAAAGAATAAGTTTGGGATGGGTTGAAAACCTTGGAACCAATAGGTTTTAGATAGTTATAGGTAACCATACTAACCGTATCTTTTAGATTTAACTCTTAATTAAGTAGTTTAACTTTTACCATTTATTCTTTTATTATTATAACAAATGGTTAATAAACTTACAATAAAAATCTAATTGAACCCTAGGGTTCATTATTGATATATAAAACCTTATATAATTCCTTTGGATTATCCTTTGATTTTTAGGAATATTATATCAATTAATAATGAAGTATTCTTTTAAAAAACTCATTTATGTCAATTGTGTCACTATTTGGTATTTTGTTTTTGTGAAAGTCAGAAAAACATTATCACTTCAATTTTTTTTAATCAACCATAACATGTCATATTAAACTAGAAAATTAGTGTAATTCAACATAATTTTCAATTTACATTTATTTGGATATTTATACTATCAATCAATTTAATCATTTATTAATATATAAATTACCGCATCATCATTGTATCATAAATAAATTTAACTATTTAATGTCCATAAATTATAAATAAAATACCATTATATAGAAAATATTTTTTATATTTATAATGAATATTTATAGTACAATTTATCTTATGTATATCCCTATATTAAAAATGGATTAGTTGTTAAACTTTGAATTTAACACTTTTAAATATTTTTTAAATAAAATAATAATAAATGTCATAATCTAATAAATATGGAACAAAAACATCATATTTTATTCCTAATGTTGATTTTGGTTGAAATAAACTTATTCAATAGAATTAGGACATGGGTTAGGGTAATTATATAATAATTTTTACCTATAATTACCCTATTTACTTTTAACCATGGTAAATAAAATTCAAAAGTTACTGTTCAGAAAAATATTTTCATCTTATTAAACCACATTTTACTTGATGATGTCAACTGTGTCTCTTAGATATTTGAAATTCAATTCACAGAATTTGTAAAATTACGTTTTATGACATAATAAAAATAGCTGGTATGTGTCAACTATAATTTGAATTGTTGGAGAACTTCATGGATTTATTCTCCACATAATGACTCCATTGACATACCGCTGTATTAGAAAAATATGTCTATATCTGACATGGAGGGAAATGATGATGCTACTGCAATCATACCTAGAAATTTCTGTATGGAAATTGACAATTATGACACTATTGATACTGATATTCTTTCCTAGAAACCTGTACTCAATGTGTTTTTTTCCAATCATGATTTCTACAAAATGAATTGTGGTACAACATCTAGAGCACCTGCGTGGGTGAAAGGGGTTAGAAGGCCCTTCATTTCTCCAAATGAAACTCTACTGATTTGGATAATCTGAAAGTAATGGTTTCCAATTCAGTCTACCCTCCAGCGCACTGGAGGGCACCTTACTTCTGTGTATTGTTTCTATTTGAAAAATGAAGAATCTGTTCTGCATTTGTTCCTGGAGTACCCATTTGTTTCTCCTTTGTGGCTATACCTGCAAGCTGTTTTTCACTGCTGCCTCACATACTGTTCGGTTGAGTCGTTGTTCACCTTAATACTACGGGCATAAGATAGTGAGCAAGTGAAAAATATGCTCACTGCAGCTACTATATACGTTTTTTCATACATTTGGATGTCTCGGAATGGCATGGTATTTAACAATAATAGGCCTAAGTTCAGAGAGGGTGTATTTTCAATCCACCGAAGCATTAAACTTGCTTCGGTGAATCAAACAGGAACAATGAATAATTTTATTTCTAACCTCATTTTGTTGAAGACTCTTGGTGTAAGTGGTAGGGAGAGGAAGACGCGAATGATGAAATATATCCGGTGGATTCCACCAATCCATGATTGGATGAAGGTGAATGTGGATGGAGCGGCCTCTGGTGCACCGGGTTTTTCTTGCTGTGGTGGAGTATTTTGGACTCCTCGAGGTTTTTTTGAAAGGTTGCTACTTTCATTACACTGGGAATGGGCATGTGATTGAGGCAAAACTATGGGCGTTTATAAAGGTGATCAGGTACGTGGTTCGTTATGGTTGGCGTAAGTTATGGCTAGAGTCGGATTCCTCTGTTGCAGTGCATATTTTGAAGGACCAGTCCGGGAATGTCTCATGGAGGATGCTATCTTCCTAGGTAAAATTTCTTCAGATTTCTGAGAGGATTTTCCTTGAGGTCTCTCATGTATACAGAGAGGAAAACCATGTTTCTAATGATCTTTCCAAAGAGCAATTATGGAGGTCAGTTCCAGCTGGTTCTTTGTGTTTCCAAGTTATTGCAGTTTTCTGGTGCAGGATGACAGTGCTGGGATTGTTTATACAAGGTTTTGTAAGGCTCCCCTTCTTTGAGTTGTATTGTACTATTTACTTTCTTTATATATAATTTTGTTGGGAGAAGGCTCCTCCTGTCTCTCGGACCTTTTGGATATATAGGTATTTTGTTTCTATTTTTACCAAATATAAATTTCAATAAAATAACTAATTATTTAAATAAAAAGTAGGTTTTAAATAATAACGTAGTGTATTTCACTATTAATAAAAAATTGAATGTTTTAAGAAAAATACCGAAATTCACCCTAAGAAAATTTTAATATCCGGAATCCAAAAATGAAGTCCATTTGAAAAAATATAATTTATAAAATTTCAAAAAGTTGGTATTACTCTTCATAACAGCTATTTTGATCAGTTGTGGTGCGTTAAAACTCCATGTTGCATACAACTGAAGATATTGAATTATTTAAAGGGAAATGTACCATGAAATCTTGGGGCATTACAAGATATCGCCTAACCATTGGAATGGAGGGAATGAATATGACTAAATAAAATATGCATACATTGTTCTCATATGATTATTAATTATAAATTTATTGAAAATAAAATAAGAATCATTTAAATGAAAAATAATTTTTTCCTGAAAATTAGCATCTTTTCCAAAAGTTGGGTTAATCAAGTTTAGTGAAAAAAATAAAAATGAAATTTTAGAACATTAAAAATTTCATAGAAAAAATATTTATCATTTTTTATAATGGAAAATCAAAATTTTTTTAGTGTCAATTGTCTTTATTGCTCTCTGAAGTTTCACTTTTTTGTTGAATAATGAATAATTCTAAATTTCAATTGAATGATGAATTTCCATTTAATTTATTTATTATATTAAATAATTTGTTAAATTATATTTATAGTATAATTAGTTCAATTCTATATCTATAAATATAATTTTGTTATTGGGATAAATTTATAATTGAAACTAAATATAAAAACATTATAAACTTTTGATCATTTTTTCGCCTTAAGAAAAAACTTTCTCATCATGACTGCAGGATTAAATTTAATTTTTTCTACTTTTTAAAATTGAATTTAGAAAAAATGATTACATGTTATAAGTCATCATAATTTAAAATTTATAATAATTCAAACAAAATTGTTGATCAATGTTATTAGTGAAAATAGTTTAAATTAATTAGAGTGATTAAGGTAAAGAAAAGTTTACTTTGTGGCCAAACAAAAATATAAGGTGTATGAATGACCAAAACATTTTCTAAAACCCATTTTATGGGAATATATTGGTCCTTAAGATATTATTCAATAATTTTATAATTTTTTGTGATACTTTTCCGTGACATTGAACCATATAATAAGTTTTGAAAAGAAAAACATAAAAAATTTACCTTTCGTCCTTTTAATTTCTATTAATATTTTAAATAAGGGGAAAACTACATAAGTTTATTTAAAATATTATTTTTGAAGAATTTTTTTTTCATTATTATATTTTATTTTTTTAGACAACACACATACATTAAATTCTTAAGAAACACCAATGCATAAATTTATTTTTGATAATTAATTAAAATTAGTGATACTAAAAATAGTAAAAGTGATGTAAATTTAATGAATTATTTTATTCCATAATATTATAGATCAATATATAATATAAACTAGTTTTAACATTATTTATTCATATTCCATAATTTTATAGATAATTTTATATTTAAATTAATAAAATAATGTCAAAATTGACATTAATGTTATTTTATAATAAATGATATTTCATTAAATGATATAAAATAAAAAACAATAAACTATTACTATTATTTATTTTTAAATTTAATTAATATAAAATATGGTCCATTAATGGACCAATTCACCTTTTATAATGAACAAATTAAACCCTAAAAAGTAAAAACATTGTTAGCTTGGGTAGGGTTAAAGTAGTGTATTTATGCGTTACATATACTTCACTAAAAATAATTTCCGAACAATATGATATTTTAATTTTATAAATTAGATATAATATTTATTAAATAATGGGTCTAAATTTTCTGAACAATTTTTACTTTAATTTATTCTTTAATTCTAAATTACTCTTGTAAGAAAACTAGTTTCAATAATGAATAACAAAAATGCTTAAATAAGGAAACTTATGACTTATGGAACATAATGTTTAATATATATGTATTAATTATTAGGGGATTTTTGGCTCACCCATATCATCCATAAAAACCATTCATTATCATTTTTATGATTTAAGTAAGCTTGACCTTCTAATAGTAAATAATTTTGATTATTTACAAAAATGCCACTCCTCACCATCTATAAAAGGGAACTCACTCTCCTCAATTCTTCAAACCAATGAAGCCATTTGGATTGGAAAATACTGATCAAAATATCTTCAAAAAATTCCATAATACAATAATATAATCCTTAATTTTGATATAAATCCAAACAAGGAAATCCTTTAATGAAAACCAAAAGTAGATACCAGAATAATATGCAACATTCATCAATAAATGTTTTTATTTTATTTATTCTTCAAACCCATTAAATTATTTTTATATAATAATTATATAATAAAATAAATATATTAAATATACTAATTTTTTTATGTTAATGGTATAACCTATATCCACACACACTTCTATCAAATGGGATACAAAATCATCTTTCATGTGTGCGATGGACTACCGCCTTGAGAACCGATGTAAGTCATTTTTCCATTACATTATTTTATGTTAAATAATATTGATTCAAATTATATTTATATTTGAAATGTATGATATTTATGGTTTTCTTATTATTTTTAATTTTTTATATCATAAATAACTTCATGATTTAATGTTTTGGGGAATACGGTGACGTCGTTCGTATGTATGGTGGACTACTGCCTCACAAACTAATGTTATTCGTTCATGATTTACATAGAATTTTTTAAAAATTGTTTTAATATAAATATTTGATATATATAAAATAATATTTATAATGGATTGATAATATATATATATATAATTTTCTTTATTTATTTCAATTTGATAGGAAAACAGAAACAATATTCATGCATATGTTTTACTTATCATCTCCATGAATGGTGTATTTCATTTCCTACAACTAAATTTTATTTGATAATATACAAACATATATAATGTATATGTATTTGAAATTTATATGATGGTTTATATTTTTTATATGATTAAATCATTATCAAAGTATGTGGACCAAAAATAACATGTTCAAAATTATTCGAGAAACAATGTAGTTATTAGATGAAACGTAACATTAATGGGATTATTAAAAAACGGGTAATATAAAGTCAAAATAAAAAAATATATGGAAGGATAAATATTAATATTTTTTCTATTATTTATGAATAATAAACATATATTTGATATATAGAAGTTTTTAATGTGTACGGAAGACGTTTAGACATAAGGTAAGGGATTCTCTACTCAGTTTTATTTTTTGTGAGACACAAAATATATTCACCACCTATTTTATCTTTGTGGTGTATATAAATCCCATGAATATATTATATTATTATTAAACTATAATTTATTTTCATTTACAAAACATTTTTTGGATCTATCTTTAATAGATTTTACATTTTGAATGTTTCCAAATCGATAAACGACTTCTGTCTCAATATGCCTTCTTTGAGACATATGCTGTGATATACACATATATGTTTTAATGATATCTATATAAATACCATTTTCAAATTCATATCATGAATCCTTCTATTCTCTTGATTTTTTAAGTTTCATTATATGTTATTCCATCATGGGGATTATGATTCCATGTTATCAAATATGTAATGATTTATTTTGCAATATCATCATTTATCAGGATGATTTATTATTAAGTCTCAAACATTGAAATATAAATATTTATCATGAATTTTCTCCTCCTACATTTAATCATTATTTCTTCACGTAATTTTACAATTCTACCACTCTTTGGTACATTGTAAAAGTAAGAATTTTTTTAAGAAAATACAACATTATTTCACTCTTCTATTAAAAATCTATTTTCTTCCCAAACAAAGTTTTCTAAAATCAATTTTTTAAATGATATTTAAATATAATTTTCATGGAAAATGATTTTGAAAATTTTATATGTTTAAAAAGTGTTTTAAATTATTTTTAAAGATTCCTTTTTATGTTTTAGAGGTTATTTCTAAAGGAATTGTTTTTCAAAATCCTTTCTATTTTGTTTTTGTTTTAAATTAGAAAGGATATTTTGATCAAGAAAATTTTTAGTTGATTTTTAAGGATCAATTTATAAGTTTTAAAATTGTATTTCTAGTAAAATTATTTTTAAAATGATTTATGTTGTAAAAATTTGTTTTTAATTAAATATTATTTTCCTTAAGAAATGTTCAAAGTGATTTTTCAAACTACTTCTACATATAAGGTGACAAACTTTAAAATATTTATTACTTATTGGGGAAATAATATAAGGAAAACATTCTTATTCTTTCTTTGAATGGTTTATATTTACAATGAAAAGTTATTTATTAAAAATGTTTCTCTAACATGGGTTATACCATGATAAAATACTTATGCAACCCTCTAATTTACATGAGTTATTGTATGATGAATAATTATTAAACCTACCTCCTTTTAATAGGTTATGAAATGATGCAATATTTATGATAAAAATTTTATTTTATGGGTTATGATATAACAAAAATTTGGATCTTGTGGTGCACATATGTTTGATTTCATTAGGTGGTAGGTGGGACCTATATCTCCCTCCATTCCATTGGATTAATATATTATATCTCAACCAATAGATAGAGCTAAAAAGAGTTTTGAACTTCATTTAGTAATATACGAATAGAACGGGATGTAAAATTGTATAGTAATACAGATATGGAATAGGGAGTAAATATGGTTCAATAATACAAGGATGAAATGGGGAGTGAATCAGGTTCAGTAAAGGACATTGTCCACTATGATGATCTTGGAAGTATGACTTGACTAATATGGAAATGATTTTTTTTGTGTTTATGTGTATACCTAAAATTACATGTCTTGTTCCAATGGTGTACTATCATGGGCCAAGTTATTTTATTATATTATGATTAATTTCTTATAAACTAGAAATATTTATTCCTTGAATGGGGATTATGATCTTTGATATGTAGGGTGTGTTTTTTAAATAATATGTTGATATTCACATACCCTTATGTTCATGTTATGCTTACATGTCACCTTTATTTATCATTACTGAGCATATGTTATAACTATTTCTCATGATTCCTTTCCCTATATTATGAATAATGTTTTTATATAGGGTTTGTCAATGAAGATTACAAAATGGGAAGATCAATCTCAGAAACATTGAATATCATTCAATAAATTATAGGATTGTGTTAAGTGTTTCTAAGGGAACTAAAATACTATAGTCATCAAGAATTTTATTTTTTAATGTATTGAATATTTATCTATGAATAGTATTGGGAGTTACATGCATAATGTGTCGTGGATATCCATCTTAGACCCAAAGGTTCTAGTTAGGGAGTTAAAAAATGGTATCAGATAAAAATATTCTTATTTTCTTTTTCACTAACCTAGGATATGGTAAAGGGATACTAGTTATGTGGGACTTGGGTAGGGTATTTTACATGTTCCTAGGAAACTCATGTCTAATGAACCTCCAATTTAAGATTTATATGATTGATGTTAATACTTTATGGGATTTTGGGTGCATTTATGCGTCATGTGTAGGAATGTATCATCAAATTATATATATATACCTATTATGTTGCTATATAATAGTTATTTGTTTTAATGTATTGATTGTTCAATATATTTAAGACATTCTTGTATTATTTGATTAAGAGAAATATATATTTTTCATAATATTGGGATATATCATTTGTAATTAATTAGTTTAACCTTGGTATATTATTATAATTTTTATATAAAAGTGACTGTGATAGTTTTATAGGTATGAATACCATAGTAAGTGATAGGAATAATATAACATGTGTTATGGTTAAATGTCCAGGTTAAACTTTGTGTGATCCCATAGACTAAACATGATCTATAATAATGACATTATTTTTCCTAAATATTTCCTTAAGGTTTTTGAATATGTTGACATAAAGGAGAAGGATGAGATCACCTGATGAAATGGGTGAGTATACATCAACAAGAGAGTATTCCACTATTTCTGATCTTTTTTTTCTGTTAAGGTGAAATAGATAAAGTTTTTGTACTTACTCAAGTGATGTATATATTGGATCATCCATAGTAGTAATTACCTAATCTTATTCTTATCAAGAGCATAGGGGAATCAATTTCCAAGGTCGGCTACTCTAGAGTCGTCTGACATCGGGATCTACTAGCCTTTCCGGGAACTAGGGGACTGTATGATGTATATGACTGGATAAATATCACCAAGGGTGTCTTTAAACTATTTTATACAGCTGAAGAGTAGAAGGTAAATCTAGAACCGTTATTGTTAGAGGGACCAACTAGGAAATTGTGTGGATTGATAGGGAAGGATTGAAGATACAAGGGTCTCAAATAGGAGGACTTAATGGACATTTTCTTTAGGTAAATTTTTCGAATATGATAAAACATGACGGAGTGTAGATGATCATAGAGATAAAAAGGGTCTATGTTGGTATCCAAAAAATCAACTTGTTTAATTATGATACTTCACTTTTTTTAATTTTCTGGATGGGAAAGATACAAAAATGGTATTAAATTTCAAGATTTATCTTCATCCTGACATTAAGAGACAGGTCAGGAGTTTTGGCCTAATGAATTACCTGAAGGTGTTGTGAACATCCATAAAAATTGAGAAGGGCCTGGAGGAAGATCAATTAGTTTATATTATTACACCATTTAGTACTCAGTTGTTTGGACCTAGGACTTCTACGATGATCAACTCTACTGTTATAAGGAAGAGAAGCATTGGGGATGTGTAATATGGTTGTTATAACAACCATTATATTTATTACACATCAAAACATGATTTATTATATAATATTACACTTAATAAAACCTAAATGGAAATTTATTCTAGTTTCTTTTGGACTTAGGTACATTATATAACAATTTAAAATGGGTGATGCATCATCTTTATTTAAAACATCCTTAGCATACTTGTACTTAAAAATACATTTGATAACCATGTGAAATACATAATAAAGGGGTGATCTATAAAGCTTTGTGAGGGAATAAACATGGTATAACATAATGAGAATAACATATGTTAGGAAATAATAATAATATCAATGCGGCATAAAAGGATTAATGATCATAAACATGAATAATGAGACATGATATAAAAAGATAATCATAAAGGAAATATGGGAACTATTGAAACAACATATTACACTAACTCATAACCATGGGTCAAGGATGTCATCCAAGATATAATGATGAAAAAATCGCCATAAAGGAATAAGGGTTAATCCCTATCCCAACACGATGTCTCCTAAGACTAAACATTACCCAATGTATTGGATCACTATATAATTCCAAGTACACCCGTAACTTAAATTTCATTATCATTATCAAGTGTTCCACATAGATAAAAAAACATGGATTAATTCATCATCATATTTTACTCCCCATTCAAGGATTTTGGAATAAATAATTTAATGTCCCAACTCAAAGATCTGTAAGTGTATAAAGTGGAACATACATTATAAGAAATGAGTATGGTATTTATAACAATCTTAACATTTATGAATGCAATTACAATTATTTTGACATAATTAAAGGTTTTATGGATATATAAAACATTGAAACTAAATTTTTTATATTAAATGTTATTTTAAATGAACATTATGTATGTTTACCATCGATAATATGGTAACTGAATACTGATAACATGACTAATATAAATATATGGTTTTTGAAAAATCCCTTTGGAAAAGTCAAAGGATATGATGGCTACATCCAGTAGTAATTTACCCTAAGAATCCCATTTATCAGAGCTTTAGAGGGAGATACAAATTATAATATTTTTCCTAAACCAATCCCAAGTTGAGATCTAACAACTTAAGCATGAGAGAAACCATTTTAGGGAGAAGTTAAAGATCCTCGAGATCACGGTCCAAACCATGATCACTAAACTGTCCCATAAAATCCCCACCATCGTGAACGTAGCACTTAGAAAATATTATGTTGTAATAAATTGATATGTTTTAAGACAGTGACAATAATATTATGTACACTATTTTGTATAGAATAATGATTATATTTTATTCTTATTATTGTTACTCTGAAACTAATTTTTAATGTAGAAATAGTATTTCTATTTAATATTTATTTGATGAATTAATAGAATTCTTGAAATAGATTTTATTTTAATAAAAAATTATTATTAAAATAATTCTTTTTACATATAAATGATCATATAACTTTTATTATGTCATGTTTAATTTTTATTAGAGTTCAAAAACTCGTATTGTCAGAAAAAAACCCATTAGATTTCAATAAGTATTCATTTTTAAAAAGTGAAAATTTATATATTTAGAAAATTATTTAGATGAATTGAATATTATTTTTTAAATCATGAATTTGAAAATATTTTGTTGTGAAGTTTTCATAATTTTCTAAGATAGTTGAATTTTTGTGAAAAAATTAAATACTGGGTAAGTATACAGTGTGTTTTTTGTTATCATAATGTCAAAGTAATGTTGTAATAAATACTCTAAAAATAATATTATTCTAAATAAATATTATTACTTTAAAATAATTTTATTTTAAATTTATTTTATTAATTTTATAAATCTAGAGTGAATCCTCCAAGTCTTATAATATATTTAAGGATATTTAAATCATTTAATAGAAAGTGTGACTCATCTCCACATAAAAAAATTAATATTTTATTGTCATCTACAATTGGAAACATAAAATAATTTAAACCAATAAACTTTTATAGAAACCATAGGAATACCATGGGATGGTTTTTGGTTTGGAATTTTTTATTATTTAGTGTCCAAAACCAAAATAATAAATAAATCCCCCTCATTTCCTATATAAACTCACTCAAGCTCCCATTTCCCTTCCCTAAAGATCTTATAAGCTCACCCGAACTATTATATATACTCCCTAGAGTCAGCACAAGGTGTCCTAGGCTCCAAATAATCCACTCTTAGGAATTTAGAGTCAGTAAGTAAGTTATTTCTCTCTTCTAATTTCCATTCGAGTACTTATTTTATAATATTCTTTTTAAATTCCATTTTTATATGTCAGGATATAATTTTACATGATCTTATTACTATAAATATGATGTATAAATGATTATATCTTCCTTTACGTCTCATTAATCCTCCATATAATCCTTTATTTACACTCGTTATTATGCCAAAATTTAGTATGGGATTTCTCTCCACTGATTTGAATTCAAGCACCTTCTTTAAGATTAGTATTTTAATTTGAATTTCATATATTTTCATTAATTAATAGTCATTACTGTACTAAAAAATTGGTTTTATTTGTATGAGGTATTATTTATTCCTCTGAATCTGCACCATTACCTAAGTCGTTACTATGCCAAAATTCTATATGGGGTTATCTCTCTTCTCCTTTAATCAAGCACTTCATTTATGATATACCTTTTTAAATTTTAATTTTCATATATTGGGATACATTATTACCTATCCCACATAATTTAAATTTGTTTTAAAAATGATTAGATCCCTGCTCACTCTCATTTAACCCTTATAATAACCTTTAAATACACATGTTACTATACAGAAATTTTGTAATAGTTCTTTTGATTTCTCCTCTTCCTTCAAGATTCTTTATTATTTTACACCTTCTATTATAATTACATATGTTGGGGAATTTCCATAAATATACCCATTGTTGTCCATTTATTGTATGAATGATGAGACACCACTTTATCTCTCATTAACCCATTTTATGGCTGTCTATATGATTTCATTATACTACAACAATTTACCATGCCTAAATAAATGTGTAGTCCATACCTTACCCATTTACCTACCAAAGGTATTCACATTTATGCACATATATATATTAAGTTGGGATTTATATGTCTTTATTCAATATTTCTAGACCACATAATAAAATTATTATTTTGAAATAAAACCTATTATATGATCTATGTGGCACACATAAGCATGAGATTGAAATTTTTATGAAGGGTATTCCCAGATAGTGCTCCAATTGATTGGGGAATGTTTAGTATCATGATACATCATGTTGGGGCAGGGGTTAACCTGATTTCATTATGGGACATTTTTCCACAATGATGTCCTAACGGTTTAGCTTTAACTTATGTTTTTTATGTGGTGTTTTAATTAGTTTCCACATTTCCCATTTTCTGATTTTCTTTCTATATCATGCCTTATTATTCATGTCCCTTTATGCCTCATTGATATACCTTATCTAACATATATTATTATCCTCATGTTATTCAATGTATATTCCCTTACTAGGCTACACAACTCACTGTAATGACCCAATGTTTTATCAATGAAAATTTATTTCTTATAATTATGTCATATAATGATATGAAATGCCTACATAGTGAACTACTAAGTACTATGTGAACTTTAAACATAACATTGTACTTCATATGATTTGTATTTTGAAAATCTAACTTACACTGTTGCATTCAATGTGATTCTTGGGGTATGATGGAACAAACAAGAATTTTGGGGAATAGTAACCACACCATATGAATAGTAACCTACCCTTACAAATATTAACAAGACCCTTATGAATAGTATATCGTCTAAAAGAATAGTATCCTCATCCATGAATGTATAAATAAAATTTAGGCTACTTATAAATGATAATATGGTCATATTAAAAGTATTGGGATTTTTTTTAATTCATAAATAATTAATTACAAATCAATAATTAATTTAGGAGAAAATATATTTTACTAAATGGTGTTCATAAAATAACAATATTATTTCCTCTTTTTTTACGTTAATTTCATAAGACCTTATATAACATTTGAATAGAATATAAAATTGGTTATAGTTTTAAATCTGTAATTTTCTTATGAATTATGATATAAAATAGAAATTAAATTAAAAAATATTTAGAAAAATATTTTTTAGAAATGGAGTTAATTTTTTTGATTTTTCATGCTGAAAAGTTTTTAGGATGAATTTTTGGTATTTTTATAAAATAATTAAAATTTTAATTTATAGTAAAATTCAATAATTCAAAAAAAATGCTAAAACCTAAATTGTTTCATCATGCTTGAGTCATAGATGTTGTAAATGGCCCTTTTTTAGACCTCACATGCACATATTACTATTTTTTGTCACAATAATCATTATTATTTCTTATCTTATGAAAAATGAAAAAACTAATGATTATAATATTATGAAAACCCTCCTCGCCTATATTATAGAACCCACCCACACTCTCTTCTTCCCTTCACACTTCTCAAGACTTTTGACTTACCTAAATTCTACCAAAATCTCTCCCCAATATCCTTCTCCATTTCCATCAGACTTTGGTCTCCTAAAAAACCCAAATCATCGCCTTTTATGAGGATCTCATGGATGATTAAATCAAGCGGTAAAATCCTATTTTCATTTCTTTCATTTTGTTTTCTTGTTCATTTATTCTCAGTTCATTCCAAAACTATCCTTATAAAAATGGTATAAAATGTTCAGTAACATACATGTACTGGAATGTTGTAATGCTAATGGGATAATTCATTATCATCACCCCTATCCCTCCTTTTATACTAATGAAACGAAGACATAGACCGAGATGTGTTATTTTATCACATTCAAGGACAACAGGTTAACAATTTATTTTACCATAATCAAATATGGTCATGAACCAATTTTTTTGTTTGAAAAATACTATAAAATATTTATTTTATCCTATGTGTTGTTCTGTGATTATTTTGAACACATAATATTAAATAATAATAAAAAACAGGTTAATTATGACCAAAATTGCCATATTAATTCAAGAATTTATCATTAAGGTTTTATATAATGATTTACCTTAAAAAAATAAGAAAATGAATTTTATTACCATGTAATATTTTCGATGTTCAATAATTTAATATAAATTCAATTCTGGACAACCGTTCCCAACATACATGTGTGTCTGAACATGAATATTAGTGAATCGGTCATTAAAACCAAGGACACAAATGGAACCAAACAATGAAATTGAACCTCATAACCAATGAAAAAGGTTATGAATGATGTAACACCCCAAGATTACATAGTACATTATCTCTTGAAAGTAATTCAATAACTTGCGTTACATGCAACACTGAGCTCGAGCGCACCACGACTAAACAAACTAGCCATTCAAAAAGCGGTTATGAATAGTATTACCTGAATTTTGAATTTTATATACTCCATATAATTTTAGAATTCATATTATGTGTATCTTAGTCATAATTTAAGAAAATTTCATTTTTTTCTGATAAAAGAAGTATTTTTCAAAAAATGCAATTTTACCACCTATTAATGGTGAACCTTTTTTTAAAACCAATATTTCACAATTTTATTAATTCAACTTAATTAAATTATATTATTAATTAAAATCAGGTCATAAAAATTTATTTTGGATAATGTTTTGGTAATTTTTTGATAACATTCATATTTTGGTGAATAGTAAAAAATACTAAATTTTAATTAAAAACAAATTTTATAATTGAAATAATTTATAGTGTTAAATTATACATTTTAGTGGTTTTAAAGAATAATTAGATTATATTTTTATCATTTAAAATAATTTTGGTCATTTTATGTAATTTCACATTTAAACTGGACATGAAAGCGGGTCAATCTTTTGATAGTTATTATTTCTTAAAAACACGCTTTTTATTTTGAAAAATGGGAATTAATTTGAAATTATTTTTTTCCAATTCTATGTTATTAATTTATAAGAATAGATTCCATATTTGGTATCATGAGGTAAAATATTTGTAAATAAGTAAATTTTATTTTAATACATTATGAATATTTATTTCAGAAAATATTTTATTTACCAAGGTTTAATAGTAAATCTGGTAAATAATGGTAAAGAAATATTATTATAATGATATTAAAATACAATAAAATGTGTTTTATTCTTATATTCTCATAAATTTTCATCCATGGGAATCCGTGGGAGGATTTTGGGACCCCATGGAGCCAGTTGAGAGTGCTAATGACATTTTATATTAAATAATCTAAAGTAAAGACAAAAATAACCAAAGCATATATCTTTTAATAAATTTATTTTTATATGATGTTATATAATTGATATATTAGACTATAAATATTAATTATAAATATAAATATATTTCCTACATCATGATATTTTATTTATAATTTTTATACATAAAAATAATATATTTATATATGACACAATAATGATGCAGTATTTTCTTTATTAAAGAAAGAATCAAATAAATGATATTATAACTATTAAAATAAATATAATTTGATTGTTTGGATTCCATAAAAAAATTTAATAGGTTAATATTAAATTTTATTATTGATTAAATGTATTTTTTTGAGTTAATCAAATTGTTATTACTTTCACAAGAACCAAAAACTATATAATTTCAAAATTGACATAAATGAGTATTTAAAGAAAATACAATATTATTAAATGATATAACAGTAATAAATATTTAAATATTGAATAAATACTTATATAAAAATATATATGACATTAATGAACCAGTTGGGGTTCTCATGGTATTTTATAGAAATTTTGTTAACCATTTATTATAATAATACAAGAATACGTGGAAAAAGTTAAAAAATTTAACAAAGAGAAAAATATAAAGGATAAGGTTAATATGGTGACCTAAACCTATCTAAAATATATTACATGAAAGGATTTATAACCATACACATTTATAAAAGAAATAAATTCTTTTAGATCCATTATAAACCTAAAATGATTGTATAATAAACTAAAATTTCAAGCCATTCCTAAGGTGACCCTCACCTCTCTTATAAAAAGGTACTTACCCTTCTCTCAAAATCACACCTCCAAAGCCATTTGGATCGGCCAACTCCATTTAAAATTTCCTCAAAAATTTCCTCTCATAGTCCTAGAGGCCTTAATTTGATCATAAATCCAACCTATGGAGCCCTTTTGATAAACTCCAAAGAAAACTCTCAATTAAGTGGTAATGATTTAACCACCCTTTTTCAAGTTCTTTTCTTCTTCCACTTCTTGTTTATTTGTTTTTACATACAAAAATAATAAATCCAGTACTTATACATACTCTGATGTTATTATAAATATGGTACCACCATATTTTTAATTCTATCCATACTATAAATGACTAAGTCACCAAACATGCGTACGTACGGCTTACCGTCTGCACGTCGTGGTGTAGTTTTTTATTCAAACACTAAATTATTTGGATGGGTATAATAATGAGTATAAATGATTAAAATAAGAAATAAAACATGTTAATGGTTCTGTATATATGATATAAAATCCAATTACATATTATTTTACAATCAATATAATGATATTATCGCTCGTGCTTACGTACAGATTACCGTCTCCACGACGCGATGAGATTCATTTCCACGTTCACCATTCAACGATGATTATTAAAATATATAATATTAATAAGTATGTAATATATGACAAAATAATGATACAGGAGATATATATATATGTACTTACATATATCTCATTCACTTACTTTCTTTCAATACGATATGAAAACTGAAACAACATTTATGTGTACGTACGGCCTACCGTCTCTATAAATGGTGATTTCCATTTCACATATTGATGAATTATACATATTAATATTCTATATATATATATATATGATATATAAATCATTTTCTAAATTATGGAAGTATTTAAATCATGATCTATGTGATACGACCAAGAATAACAAGTTAAAACACATACGATAAAGAAAATGATTTTTACCTGAAATGTTTATTTAACATGGAAATCATTATTAAATGGATAGTATAATGTTATACATGAATCATGTATGATATAATAAATATGAATATTTTTATAGTATAATTTAATAAAATTTTATGTTCATTATATAGAAGGTTAAATGTACCCTCGAACAAAGGAAAGTGCAAGGTAAGGGTTAATTCCACAATCTCTTTATCATATGAGGTTGTTATTACATAAGTATCTACTGGGGAATATTTATTATCCATGTCCATGTTTTGTAAAAGACTTTTCAAAGTGATTCTTTTTAAGGTGGTTTTTACTAAAACATCATTTTGAATGTTTCAAATATTTATTCTTCTAAACCTTTCTCATTAATGTCCATGTTTTCAAAATGGTTTTAAGGATTTATTTATATAGAAATAAATGTTTTAAAATGATAATTACTTTCAAATGTTTCAAAGTGGTATAGGACACTTTGATTCAAAAATATATTTTAAATGACTTCCTTCATAAATCACGTGACTTTCAAATGATTTCATGAAAAGGGATATTTATCTAAATTTTTTTTACAGATCATTTTCAACCATGTCAACATCCTTTATGAGATATTATTCTTGATATAGGTTGATTTGTTATGATACAAATATTCCATATTGTATTGAGGGATTATTGATATGTTTTAATATGGATGGATTATTTTTATACCATTCATGGTTTATGGATAAAGTATTGATGTTTTGTATGCTAGTTTTAATACGAATATTTATGTTATGTTTAATCCATTTCATATGAGTATTTCATTGGATATAGTATGTGATGGGTGGAGCCTACTATAGCTCCTCGATGCATCAGTAGGCCTCATGAGAAAAACTAGTGGCTTGGGACAAGGATTTGGAAAAAAATATTATTTGTAGTCTTGGCACAAGGCCTTGAATATGTGGTTATGATGTCTAGAATTATGCATTCCATCATTATGAAATTGGATATGGATATTGCATGTGATTATTCGACTTATAGAATATCCATGTGAATAAGTAAGTGACATTATTTGATTTGTCTTGTCCATATTATGCGGAAGTTTAAGATTAAATAGATTTGTTCCAGTTTTATACGTTTCGTTAAATTTTTATGCTTATTTGTGAAAATTTTTGCTATATATTTATCCTTATTAAGGATTTGAGCTCACCCATTTCTTATGATTTATTTTCCCTGGATTTTAATAAGTGTTTTATGATTGATTAGTAGGGTTAATCTATGGTATTAATGGTTTTCTCAAAGTATTATTTATTTTGTGTTTTATTTTCTAATGTTTAATGTAACATTAAAGTATGTAATCTATTTTCCAATACTATTAAAATGATTGGTCTTTTGGGAATTGATTTCTTTTAATCATTACAATTTATTAAAATAATGCACCGACTCTAGGTAACTGGGGTTGGGGCATTATAGTTTGTATCAGAGGATGTTCTGCAACAACCATGGAAATAGATTTAGATAAACTCTGATTAGAGTACATTACCCTAAGATAGAATTTAAGGATTAGTATAGACTTACTTCCTATAATTTTGGTAATGTGGAGATTTTTTGTATTCTTCAAGTAGTGAATCCCTGTCTAGAAACAATAAGTTAGATGCGGCTCTGGCACAGATGTATGTTAGAGTAAAAACTATGACAAGGAGTTTCAAGCTTGACTCGAGGTATCTTGGTACATGAAAATAGTCCTTACTTAACTATGGGTTATGACACTCCTGGGGGACATGCTTAGGATAATTCACATTTTCATTACAAGTTATTATGAAGTATTTAGGAGTAATTAATTCCTCAAAGAAAACATTTTATTATTTTAGATAAAATGCATAATATTTTCAATTTACGGTAGGTATTTTACATGTTTGGAATTATGAATTTCTATTCATAAACTAACTTAGTGTATTCCATTGTTTAGAAATGGTTCCTAGTATAATGTATGATAATTCCAGCAATTCACATGATCAGAAGATAAGAAGGATCATATACTTTATGGTATTAATCCAACATTTCAAAGGGAAATAGTCTCCCACACATTCGCATCATATGAATAAATTATATCATGTGTTAATAAGATATGTAAGTAACTCTCTATGTACAATGGATTTTATGGGAAGCAAGAAAAGAGATGGATAGAAGATAGAAATATGGATAAAGGGAAGAGGGGAAAGAAGGATTATCCCATATGTGAAAATTTTGGAAAGAATCACCATGGTAAATTCTTAAAGAGAATGAGAGTTTGTTATAAGTGTGGAGAAAAAGGACACCAAGTACGTGATTGTAAAGGTAAGAAAAATTTTACAAATGTACAATGCTTAATCTGCAAGGAGTTGGGACACTATGCGAATCAATGTCCAAATCATCAGAGTATACCCCAAATACTACAATTGGATAATAATCAAGTTATGATACTACCAAAGATGAAGAAGAATTATTATAGTTCTTTTGTTGTTATTAAATTCTGGTTTCATTTGAGTATTTTATTAATTATGTACGTGTTATAAGAAGTATAGAGTATATAAGTATTGTACTACAGTACTATTTAATTAAGGATTTAAGATTATATGGTTCTAAGAAAAGTTACTCAATAACAATTTATTATTTTTATAAAATACATTGTTGAAGGAAAATAAACCTTAATATGGTTCTGATAATGAGGTAGTGATTTTGGAATAAGAGATGATTTATTTGGACACATTATATTGGATATTTTAGACATCCCTGAAACTGATTAATGGTTTGTTTATTCTATAATTATTGGAGTTTACAACATTTTTGGATATAACGAGTATATCTAGTATTCTATAAGGAATAAGGGAAAATGAATGTAATCAATATGGTTTTATAGTAATTCTAGGTGTTACCTTGTTTTAAGAAAATACATGATGAAGATATTCACATGTTATTATGTGGAAAAAAGATCATCATTGTGTTTACCTTCCTTATAAATTTGGGACTGTGAGTGTGTAAAGCAGTATTTTGGATAAGACTAAAGGATGTAATGGACTAAGATTGACATTTTATACTATTTTTAATGTAAAATCATTTCTTATGATTATTTTTGAATTTTTATGAAAAGGGAAAACCAGAGGTCGGGCGATAACCCGTCGCGTCCGGCAAGTTCGTGAGACTTGAACCTACAACCGAAGGGTGACAAGGGCGGATCACCTACCACTGGCATACATGATTTCCTGGTTTGTATAATGTAGTTTGTTTAAATATTCTGAAAAATGAATTATAAATTCATTATTTTTGGAACCCTGTATGATTAGAATAAATAGAATATTTTTGAATTCAATTATCTTCTTGAGTAAAGGATGATATTGTGGTAGGAATTAGTTGAAGGATGAAACTCTACTTTTCAAGTATATTTTTCCCCTCTTATTCTATGAATTAATTATTTCTTAAACATTAGGGAAGGGATCTTAAAAGAAAAAATGTGTTATCCTAATACCTTATGTTTTGTTGAACCAACGATATTTTACATGGTAGGTCTAGGGGTAGGGGTACAAATGAAATAAAATCTGTGGATGCAAAGGATGGAAACCAGGACCTCCTCAACTCACTACCACAGGTACAGTAGGGGCAGAACCACTAAACTTCACCCCATGGGGAAGAACTAATGATATTTTAAATAATCACAGATTGAGGGCTTTGAGACCATAAATTTTACACTTGTTTTCTATTGATTACCTCAATCAATCACTATAAATATTTTCATTTTCCCTCCAATTATGTGTCTTAAATTGACACCACTGTTCTCCTAATTTAGATCATAATTTGGTGGTGACATTTTCATTCACTTTCCCTCTTATTAAGACTATATTTTATTATCCCAATTTTTGATGTGGGTTTTCCACAAAGGTATTTTCCTATTTTTAACCTTTTATTTTTGAAGAACAATTTCAAATTGTGAGGATGAAATTTATTGAAGGAGAGGAGAATTTGACACCCCATGATTTCACAGTACGTTATCTCCTCAATGTAATTCAATAACTTGTGTTACACGCATCACCGAGTTTGAGTGCACCCTGACTTACCAAACCAGCCGTTCAAAAAAAGGTTATGAATAGTATTAACTGATTTTTTAATTTTATATTCTCCATATGATTTTAGAATCCATATTATGGGTTTCGTAGACATAATATAAGAACAAATTCATATTTTTCTAATAAAAGAAGTATTTTTAAAAAAATGCAATTTTGCCACCTTTTTATGGAGAACCTTTTTTAAAACCAATATTTGAAACTTTTAAATATTCAATTTAATGAAATTAAATTATTCTCTATAATAAAGACATAAAAATTAGGTTTGAAATTTTTTTTGGTACTTCTTAGATAACATTCATATTTTGATGAATAGTGAAAATACTAAATTTTAATTAAAAACAACTTTTTTAATAGAAATAATTTATAATGTTAAATTATACATTTGAGTGGTTTTAAAGTATTATTCGATTATATTTTTATCATTTAATATAATTTAGTTAATTGGATACAATTTCAAATTTAAACTGAATATAAACAAGTGTCAATCATTTGATAGTTAATGTTTCTTAAAAACACACTTTTTTGTTTTGACAAACAAGAATTAATTTTAAATTAATTTCTGCCACTTATGTATTTTGAATTTGGAAAAATGGATTCATTATTTAGAATAATTATGTCCAAATTGTGTAAATATGTAAATTTTATTTTTAGACATTATGAATAATTACTTCAGTAAATATTTTATTTACCACGGTTAAAAGTAAATCTGGAAAACAAGGGTAAAAAAATACTATTATAATGATATAAAATTACCCGAACATGTGTATTATTCCTATATTCTGATACATATCCCAAAACAGACATACTTGGGTCAATTTTGGGACCCCATGGAGCCACATGAGAGTGATAATGACATTTTATATTAAATAATCTAAAGTAAAGACAAAAATCAAAAAGAATATATCTTTTATAAAAAAAAAATTTATATGAGGTTATATAATTGTTCTATTAGATTATAATTATTCTTCATATATAAAAAAATATTTTATACATCATGATATTTTATTTATAATTTTTATATATAAAATAAATATATTTATATAAGACACATTAAATATGAATTATTTTCTTTATTAATGAAAGAGTCAAATAAATGATATTATAAATAATAAATTAATTTAATTTGAAAGTTATGATTCCATAAAAAAACTATAATAGGTTAATTTGACATGTTATTATTGATTCAATGAATTTTGTTCCATGTAATCAAATTGTTATGACTTTCACAAAAACCAAAAACTAAATAATGTCAAAATTTACATAAATAGGTATTTAAAAAATACTATATTATTAATTGATATAATAGTCCTAAAATTTTATAGATAGTTCAAAAGAATTATAAAATAATATATATGACATTAATGAACCACTTGGGGATCTCTTGGAATTTTATAGTAAGTTTATTAACCATTTATTATAATAATACAAGAATACATAGAAAAATTTAAACAATTTAACTAAGAGACAAATCTAAAGGGTAAGGTTAATATGGTGACCTAAACCTATCTAAAACCTATTGTATGAGATTATTTTAAACCATACCCACTTAAACAAGAAATAAATCATTTCATAGCCATTATAAACATGAAATTATTGTATAATAAACTAATATTTCAATCCTTTCCTAAAGTGACCCTCACCTCTATTATAAAATGGTATTTACCCTTCTCTCAAAATCATACCTCGAAAGCCATTTGTCTCAGCCAAAACTGGACCAAATATCCTACCAACTTCCCTCAAATAAACTTATAGTCCTTACTTTTATAAAGATGCCAACCTAAGGATCCTTTTTGATCAACTCAAATGAAACACCTGAGGAAGAGGTAATAATTTCACCACCATCTTTCAAGTTCTTTTCTTCTTCCACGTTTTCTTTCTATGTTTTTTCCATACCAAAATAATAAATACAGATCCTTCTACATACTGTGATGTTATTATAAATATGGTAAAAACATATTATTTATTCTATCCATCCTATAAATGACTAATTCACTATACGTGTGTACGTACATCTTACTGTGTCAAAGTCGTGGTGTAGTTTGTCATTCAAAATATTAATTATTTGGATGGGTATAATAATTAGTACAAATTATGTAAATAATAAATATAACATGTTAATTATTCTCTATATATGATATAGCATCAAATTACATATGATTTCACCCCCAATATAATGACATTATCACTTGTGCGTACAAACGGATTACCGTCTACACAATGCGATGAGTTTCATTTCCACGTTAACCATTCAACGATGATTATAAAAATTTATATTATTAATAAGTATTTAATATATAAAATTATAATGATAATAGAGATATATATAAAAATATTTATGTACTTACATATATCTTATTCACTTAATTTATTTCAATACAGTTTGAAAACGGAAACAACGTTTATGCGTACGTATGATCTACCGTCCCCATAAACGGTGTTTTCCATTCAATATATCTATCTATTATACATATTAATATTCTATATATATATAAGATATATAAATCATGTTTTATATTCTGTATATATTTAAATTATGATTTAAGTGATACGATCAAGAATAACAAGTTGAAACACGTACAATAAAGAAAGTGATTATTACCCAAAATGTTAATTTAACATGGAAATAATTATTAAATTTATAGTATAATGTCATAACTGAATCATTTATGATATTTTAAATATTAATATGGATTTGGTATAATTTAATAAAATTTTATGGTCATTATACAAGAGGTTAAATGTTCCCTTGACAAAAGGAAAGTGCAAGGTAAGGTTTAATTACACAATCTCTTTATTATCCGAGGTTGTTTTTACGTAAGTATTTAATGGGAAATATTTATTATACATGTCCAAGTTTTGTAAAATAGTTTTCAAAGGGATTTATTTAAAGGTTATTATTACTAAAAAATCATTTAAAATGTTTTAAATATTAATTCTTATAAACCTTTCTCATTAATGTCCATGTTGTCAAAATGGTTTTATGGATTTATTTATATGGACATGAATGGTTTAAAATCTTAATTCCTTTTTAAATATTCAAAGTGGTATGGGACACTTTTATTCAGAACTATATTTTAAATGACTTCATTTATAAATTATGTTACTTTTAAATTATTTCATGAAAAATGGATATTTCATTCAAAGATTTTTACAGATCCTTTTCAACTATGTCAACATCCTTTATGAGATATTATTCTTGATCAAGGTTGATTTATTATGATACAAATATTCCATATTTTATTTAAGGTTACATGATATGTTTTATTGTGTATGTGTTATTTTTTTACCATTCATGGTTTATGAATAATGTATTGACATTTTGTATGCTTGTTTTAATACGAATGTTTATGTTATATTTAAACCTTTTAATATTAGGAATGAACTGGACTTAGTAAGTGATGGTGGGAGCCCTCTAAAGCTCCTTGATGCATCGATAGGTCTCATGGAACCAACTAGTGTCCTGGTACAAGGCCTTGAAGAAATCTTATTTTTAGTTTTGGAACAAGGAATTGACTATGTGGTTATGAAGTCTGGCATTATGCATTCCATCGTTGTGAAATTGGCTATGGATATTTCATGTGATTATTCGACTAGTAGAATATCCATGTGAATAAGTAAATGGAATTATCTGATTTACCTTTTCCATATTATTCTGAAGTTTATGTTTTAAATTATTTTTTCTAGTTTTATACATTGCTTTAAATTTTTATGATTATTTTTAAAAGTTTTTTTATATTGTTATCCTTACAGAGAGTTTGAGATCACCCATTTCTTATGTTTTATTTTCCCAGGATTACGAGAAGTGTATTATTATTTATAAGAAGGTTTAAGCTAGGGGATTAATGGTGTTCTCAAAGGATCATTTATATTTTGTTTTATTTTCTAATGTGTAATGTAACATCCATGTATGTAATCTATTTTCCAAGACTGCTAAACTGATCGGTCATTCAGGACTTGATTTCTTGTAATCATGCCAATGTATTAAAATAATGCACCCACTCTGGGTAACAGGTGTGGGGGCATTACAAATGAACTCAAAAAGGTTATAATAAATCATTTACATGTAAAATAGGTTCTATAATTTTTAATTAATGATCATTATTTTGTTATTCAGGCCATTAATCTCTAGTGAAGAACACCGTCAGACTTAAGGTAAGGTATCCTCTGTTTTTTAAATTTATTCAAGAATATCCTCTATGTTATTCCCTTTAATGTGTAATTTATATTGATGGTGTATGATTTCTCACATCCTTCATACTTCTCTCATGATTTATAAAATTTGATAAACCCCTGTCCCTCCCATTAATCCCTCTAATGTACACCTGAAACCATGCGGATATCCCATAAAGGATTCTACTCAAACCACCTATATTCCTTCTAGTTTCTGATATTTATTTTTATCCAAATTATGTTATCATTTACTTTTATGTAACAATTATACATCAAATTATATGATCTAAACTCATGTTTCAATATCCATCCATCATTTTCATTCTGGGATATACATGTTTTTAAATGATTCCCTCCTCAATACCTTTCAATAAGAACACCTGTTTTAAGGGAAATTTACAAATTCCTACCCATCATTATGTACATTATATTATATATTTTTAAGCCACAATTATTTTTATAAAATAGTTTTTTATTATGATAACCTTCGTAGTTCACTTTTGGTTTTATGTGAAAGATTAATTCCTTTTCTATTTTAAAATCTCATTAGTATTTTCCTTACAACCCTAATAAAATGTTTTGATATGTTAAATACTATTCTTACATGTTGTAACTTCTGTTTGACATCAATAAACATGATTTATGCTTATTTTACCTTATTAATGTCCTCATATGTTCTAAACCCTTTATTTTATGTACAGGTTTATGATACTCTCGTTTGTTATGCTTTATGTTAGGATTATGATACCCATTTCTTTCTATGGGTGACCTCATGTTTATGACTTTTTATTTATGATTTTATATGTGGAAAGAATACCCCTGAACATGTTAATATGGTTTCCCCCAGATAGAACTCTAATGCATTGGATAAATTTTATCCTCATGAGATGTTATGCGCAATGATCTTGTTGGTTATCCTTGACTCGTTCTACCATGTGCAACAGTCATTGTGGTTATCCTTGACATGTGCTCCTCCAAATTCAATGAGCCTTAAATCAGGATAAAGTCCTGATTTATACTGCTAACACATTATTATTAATTCATGTTTATATGGTCTGATGTTTATGTGTTATGATTCCATGTATTCCATGCATTTTATTTTTATTATTCCATTCCCTCAAACCAATGTGTTAATGTTTAATTACAATGATTTTTCCATTATTGGGATATTTAGCTCATCCCTTTGTTCAGGTGTTCCCCATGTAACCCTATAAATATGTAAGGTATCAATGGATTTCATGATCAATTTAGGAATATTTAATTAATAAGTGTTGTATTTAGTCCCATGTTTTCAGTTTTATATATCTAATCTTGGAAGACACTGAACTTTATGATCATTGGCTTGTACTCTGGTGTATAATTATGCTTAAAATAATGTAATGTTATGTGTAAAATCCTAGGTTCACTATAGTTGGTATCATAGGATGATCTAGTTATTTTTTGAGATAAGGAATATAAAACTTTAGTAAGAACCTTAAAGACGAGACTATGTATATGAAAAGTCCCCTAAATTTTGGTAAGTATATGTAAATTCAAAATTATTATTTTGAATTTTTTGTATTTTGTTTTGAAATTCACAAATCTATTTATACTCAATTCTCATGTAATGGATTTAATTTTAATAAGGTTTTCATTTCATCGTATTCACTCTTCTTATTGTGTTGACTCTAACCATCATACCCACTTTGTTTATGTACTAACTATGTCCATCATACTCACTCTTTTTATCATATTCAATCCAACCATCGTACTCACAATGTTCATCATACCCACTTTGCATCATATCAGTATTTTTTATTATATTCACATTGACAATTTTATTCATACCTATCATCATACAAGAAATATTAATCTTACTCATGTTATACTTTTATCACATACATATTTTCATTCTTTTATTAAAAACGTGTTTTATATTTTACATAATAATGTTATTATTTTAATATATCTATTGTTTTAATGAAAATTATGTTACAGATTTAGTTATAAACTAATCGATACAATGTCGTGTTTTTTGTTTCAATATTACTGTTATAATGCAAAGTGTCAGAGTCCCTATGAATTTTCCAAATAAATATGACTGTTGGTAAAAATGTGACAGTTGGAACCCGAGGCCTATAAATATGAGTTCATTTGAACTAGAGAGAACAAATTATTCTTCTTCTAAGTTCTTGAGAGAGAATCCGTGTCTTCTCTCCAGCTTCAGGTGATTTCATTGAAATTAAAAAACATGAATGAATCATTATTAGTTTTTGTATTTTAATAATTTCACTTTTTTCTTTGTGTTTCCTATCCGGTGATAATGATCATGGTATTCCAGGGATAGTAAGACGGTGGGGAAGATCATTATATCATGAGATTTAATGTGTTTAAAAGACCGAGGTGCTGATTAACTATAAAATTGGGGGCTTGGAGGGATAACAAGACAGATGAAACCTGGAAATAAGGTTCAAAAAATATTTATGATGATTGTTAATAGTCATCGAGCTATGGGTGATAAAAATTTATAAGATGACGTTTTAATTGATAAGATTATAGACATTATTCCAAATCAATTGGAATCAAAGAGGACCACAGTTAATGAGTTTATAAAGATTACTAATCTTAATCATGATGATATTTTTTGAACTTTATTTCAATATGAAGTAAGAATTATGATAGATAAAAATAATTTTAAAAAGAAAAATGGTGGAGTAGCATTCACTACTACATAAAATTATTCCAAGTCTCAATCACCTATGGAGAATAAATCATGAAAGTGAAAGGTTCAAGTATTATCAAATTATAGTGATACTGAGTTGTCATAGAATGATATTGGAAATCTTTCTATAAGAATGAAAATAATGTTGGAAAGAAGGTGTTCCAATATAGTTATAAAAATATATACAAAGGTAACAAGGACAATAAGGATTGTGAAGTCACATTCTATGAATTTAATAAAGATGGACACATTAAACCTAATCTTCCTATTCTAACAATAAAGGGAATAATAGAAAGACTCTTAGAGAAGAATAAAGAAATATGTGAAATCCAAGGGAAATAAAGTCTTCAATGTAAATGACTCCTAGAGTGCCAGTGGTGGTGATTCTTCTGATGAATCTTCTAAAAGTGATATCTCAAATCATAATATTGTTTGTATCCTTTCCAAAACTCCTTATCATTGCTTAATTTCCAAGGTATATAGTTATGAATCACATACTAATATGTATTTGAGAAAAAATTATCTTGATAAATATTATTCTCTTGATGAAGAATGATCATCAATATAAAATTAAAATTCATTAACTTTATATGAATGAGAATCTAGATTTTCTAAACTTCTAGAAAATGAAAATTATAACGTTTCTAGAAAACATGAAAAAGAAAATACTAGGAATGATATTTTAATAATAGAAGTATCAGATCTCTCTTAAGATCGTGATTCTAAAATCCTTGAGATTGAATTTTTTCTGAAAACCTTAATAATGTGAATTCTGAAATGAATAGTCTTTTTGAAGATTTTGATAATTTAATTTATTAGAAAACTATTTTAGAAGAAAAACTCAATTATGAAACTAATAAAAATGTGGACAAGAAGTTATTCATTATACTAAAATATGAGATCTTTTAATTATTGAAACTCTTATCTAATATTACATTTGGGAAAGAAAATTTTGATTAAATTTACTCCAAAATACGACCTCATGGTAATAGTCACGGAATTGGTTATACATATTCAAAACCAATTTTTAAAAATAACTATTTTATTCCTAAAAACATCATATTCTGCAGTAAGTGCGAATGTGGTGGTCATTAGGATAAATTTTTTTCTTTAAATAAAACAGAATATTTGGATTTCCATAAATCCCACTTTTTACAACAAATGGGGATTCAAAAAAAAATTCTTTCTAACATTTTTTGGATCCAAAGAAATTTGGATTCCAAAATTCTAATTGTTCTTATTTTTGGAAAAAAATGAGTAATAACAAAAATACATGGTACATGTATAGTGGATGTTCTAGGAATATGACTAGAAATAGATACTTATTTGAAAACCTTATCAAGATGAATGGTGGGATTATTACTATCATAGATAATGCTCAAAGAAAGATTATTGGTATTGGTAATATTGTTTTACATGGTAAATTTCTGATTTCTAATGTTTTATTTGTGTATGGTCATAAACAAAACTCAATGGTATATTCCAATTACGTGATGAAGGTTACCTTTTGAGTTTAAGGAATGATAAATGTATAGTTCACAATTCCAAGGATGAATTCATTATCACTTCCAAAAGTAATGAGAATGTTTTCACTTTAAACATATATTACCTAGGGAAATAAGATGTACCTGGTCTAAGTGAAATTGAAGAAAAATCTTGGTTATAGAATAGAAGACTAGGACATTGTAATTTTTTAAACCTATATAAATCTCTAAGAAATAGCTTTTTAAAGATCTGCCTTGGATTAGATTTGATTCTTCTAATGCTTGTGACCCTTGTTAGTATGGAAATCAACATTAGTCATGCTTAAAATCAATTAGTGAGGTTACAACTATCGATGCATTACAGTTAGTGTATATGGATATTTTTGGTCCCATGAAAACTAGATGTATTGGAGGAAAGTATTATTTATTTGTTTCAGTGGATGATTCCAATAAATTTACATGGGTATATTTTCTTGGTAAAAAATTAAATGATTATTGTTTCATTAAACTTTTGTTTCTAATGTAAAAAATGAGAAAAACATACCATTTATAACTATATGAAGTTATCATGGTGGAGAATTTGTAAATTTTTATTTTCAAACCTTTTGTAGAAAGAAAGGTATTACTGACAACTTCTCTACACCCTGGCCACCTCAACAAAATGGTGAAGTTGATAGAATAAATAAAACTATTCAACAGATAACAATAAAAATGTTGAGTGAATAATCAATAGAATAACATTTTTAGGAATAATATGTTGGAAATTCTTTTTATACTATAAATTGAGTTTTAATTCAACCTTTTCATAATAAAACACTTTATGAGTTATGGACATGCCGAAAACCAAAAGATTAATACTTCAATGTATTTGGTTATAAATTATTTATTTTAAATAAAAAGGATAATTTAAATAATTTTTCACCTAAATATGGTTATTGAATAATTTAAGGTTATTACTTCACTTCTAATGATTATAGTGTTTTTAATAATACCACTTGTGTTGCTGAATAAAAAATAAATGTTATGTTTGGTAAAAATGAACCTTTTTTTCAAACAACCTCAAACTATTCCTTCTATTTTTTTCCCAAAACTGATTATCAACCTTTGATATAAGATTATTCAAATATTTTAAATAGTCAAAAATAATTCTGAGACATTTACACCTAAAGACCTTGTAGCTTATTTTTTCTGAACATGTTTTATAAAATCCAAATCAATTATTAATTAGGAATCATCATAGTGATAACAGAATCCGTGATGTAAATCAACCAGTAAAGACTAATAATTCCTTAAGAAATGAAAGGAAACATCTTGATTTTATATCTCAATCTTAACATAAATCTCAATGTGAGTCTTTAGGTGATGAGAATGGATAAAGGCAATGAAATATGTACTAAATAAATTCTAATGTAATGATGTATGGAACTTGGTTGAAGCCCATAAGGATATATATATTATTGAAGTAAAATAGATTTTTAGTAACCAATGTGATTAAAATGGTATCACTGTTAGAAATAAATCATGAATTATGGCTAAAGTCTATAATGAACAAGAAGGAATAGACTATGAAGAAATATATTCTCCAGTATCAAGAATAGAATCTATTATAATACTATTAGAATTTTTAGAATTATTTATTTTAAGAATCCATCTAATTGATGTCCAATGTGATTTCTTTAATGGATATGTATAGGAGGAAGTCTGTGTATACCGACCCACTGGCATTGAAGATAAAAAACATCCAGATTATGTTTACAGACTTACCAAGGTCCTTTATGGACTTAAACTTGACCCTATAGCTTGGTATGATAGGTTAACATGATTTTTTGTTACAAAACAATTAAATTAAAGGAAAAACTGACCAAACTATTTTTATAAAGAAAAAAATCTTATGATTTTTCAAATTAATGTTGATGACATTATTTTTTTATCAACTTAAATGTCTTTAATAGATTCATTTGTGAATTTAATGAAGTCTGAGATTGAAATGACTATGATATGTGAATTAAAAATCTTTCATGGTTTTCAAATTAACCAAAAACCAGATGTTACATATATATATATATATATCAATATAATTATATCAAATAATTAATCGAAAAGTATGTATATCACAATACTAAATGTATTAGTACTATTATTGGAACCTCAAACACCCTTGATCTTGATGAATCTAAGAAAACTGTAACATCCCAGGTAAATAAAGAATATGACATTTTCATATTAATTAATATTTGTGAAATAAATATTAATTTTAATTTTAAGGGGATGATATGTAAGATATCATACTCAAAACACAACAAAGAGATTCTTTGAAATCATATATTGCACAGAACTTTGAGTTATACCAAAAAATAATATAATATTATTATTATTTTAAATGGTAGTAAACGCATAGACATTATATTGGTGAGAACGAAATAAAGTAACTACATAATGATTAAAAAATTTTGTAAAATGTTTTTACATTTTTTCAATAAATTTTAGATGTTTAAAATAAGAATGAATCTATGTTTAAGCATTAAATACTTTAATATTCTTTAAAAAGTTGATTTACCACCATTTGATGGGAAAAAATATTTAAATATTGTTTTTCAAATTTTTATATGTTCCATTTGACAAAATAAAAATATTATTTATAATAGAGACATCAAAAATTACTTTAGGTAAAATTTTGATATTTTTCTGATAAAGTACATTTTTTAATTAATAGTGAAAAATACTGCATTTTAATTCAAAACTGCCTTTTAATATAATTTATTAATATATTTAGATTGCACTTTTAATTGGTTTTAAAGTTTAATTGGATTTTGTTTACCATTTAATAATATTTTTTTCATTGGATGAAATTTCATTCTTAACCTGGACATAGGCACATGTCAATCTTTTGATAGTTTTTACCTCTTAAAAACACGCATTTTATTTTGACAACAAGAACTAATTTTAAAATAATTTTTGAAACTTCTATATTTTGAATTTGGAAAAATTGATTCCAAATTTAGAATTAGTAATTCCAAATTGTGTAAATATGTATCTTTTATTTTTAGACATTATGAATACAAACTTTAATAAATATTTTATTTACCATGGTTAAAAGGTAAATCTGGTAAATAAGGGTAAAAAATAATATTATAATAATATTAAATTACACCGACACATGTCCTAACCCTATTAGATGATAAATGTTGGACCATGGTCATCATTGGGTAGATTTGGGGACCCAATAGAGCCACTTGTAAGTAAAAACAATATTTTATAAAAAATAAATAAAATTTAGGTAAAATGTAACATAAACCTATATCTCTTTGTAAAAAATTTCATATATGGGTCTATATAAGTGATCATTTAAACTATAAATAGTCATAGAAATAAAAAACATATTTCCTACATCATGGTATTTTATTTATAATTTTTAGGCAACAAATAAATAATATTATTTTTTCAAAAATGGTGATGTATTGATTACCTAATTAAAGAAATATTTATATAAATTAGATTATAAATATTAAAAAAAATTACTTTGAAACTTTTTATTCCATCCAATAATTTTATGGATTTTTATAAATTTTTATATTTGAAATAATTTAGGTTTTTTTATAGAATATATTTTTTTTTATTTTTTCAAACAGTTGATATGAATTGTTTATATATTGACATAAATGAGATTTTAAAATAAATACTATTTTATTAACTGATAAAATAATCCTAAAAATATATGATTTGGCCAACATATATATATGATGTTAATTATTTCATTATGGATCAATTTTTGTGTCTCTTTTCATTTTATAGTAAATATATTAACCATATAGTATGAATACACAAGAGGACATGGTAAAAGATAAAGTAATTAAAAAATGGTTACAGCTAAAAGATATGGTCAATTTTATTCCCTAAACATGTCTAAAATTTATTTTATTAGAGTATTTAAATAAAAACAAATATTATCTTCAAATTAAATAACATTCTATTTTTCATATAGTGATTATGAAATTATAAAAAAATAAAATTTTTAGACTCTTCTAAATAGTACCTCCTCCCTCTTGTAAAAGGGCTTCAACCCAGCCCATTAAATCAATCCTCTCAAGCCCCTTGTATTTTCCTCCATCTTCTCAAATAATCTCCCAACATACCTATATTCCTCCTATAATCCTTACCTTAGTCATAAGAAACTTCAAGAAATCCTTTTCGTTCAAACCAAAGGGAGTTACCCGATTTAGAGGTAACGTCTTCTCTCAAGTTTGATTCTTTTATTCTACTTATTCACTCCTTATTATATTATTATTATTTGTTTACATAAAAAAACCAGTATCCAAAATATAATAAGATGATTTGTTATGATATTTATTCTAACAACACTTACACACACCTCCAAGTATGGGATTTAGAATATACGGTTTCTCTTGATGGAAAACTACTGCCTCACGAAATGATGATTGTTCAATTTTTCCGTACCACCTCTCGTGGTGGCAATTCTGATATAACTATTTTTATATGTGATATTTTTTATATTTATATTGTCTCTATGTTTCTATATTTTTCATTTATATCATACCTTTATGGTTTTAATAATGGGTAAATATAATAATTTCATTTGACTAAGTGCGGAAAACCTGTAAAGACCTATAAAATTGAAGGGAATTTTTTTTCTTAATTTTCTTTGGGATTTTACAAGAATGCGGTTTCTGAAGGCACTTGATTCCGAGGCTCGGTGTGTCCGGAATCATTTTTCCAAAGTTTATCTCGGGTACGTTCAGTGAACGAACGAGCGGGTTTTTCTAACTTTTTAACCAGTGCTCAGAATCGAATTCTGAGGGCACCGATAGATTCACAGCACCGGTAATTTCTTAGGAACACTTTTTTCGGAGTTCCGTTTACACGTGAGAAGTTGATAAAAATTGTGGAAGTTAAAATAAAAATTTAGCTACAATTTTTATTTCTAAGTGGTTTAAGCCTTCAGTGGAATTTGGGGTAACCACCCAACTTCCCATTGGAGGTTATGAGAGTGGTGGGGCTCACACGAACCCCACCCCTTCATATTCCCTAACTCCTTCAACTCACCATTAATTTGATAACATAATTTAATTAATTAGGTGAGTTTAATTTGAATGTTTGAAATTCAAATTCATAAGTTATGTTAATAAAATAAGTGTTGAACTTATTTTATTTTGGTTGTTCTTGTTGTGTGAGTCTTTAGAAAAAGTTTAGGAGATTGAGGAACTTCTTCTTCTTCTTCGATGAAGAACGCGAAGAACGCGGAGGACGTCGGAACCTCAGAGATCGACGACGCGACCCCGACGAATCGTTTTCCCGCGACGAGACTCTCTACTTCTCTGACGCCTTCTTTCGTGATGGTTATTTCCGCGATGAACCCTCATTCAATGATTCAATGAGGTATGGGTTTAATTATTATTTCATTTGATCCTGATTACTTCATCGTTGTTTTATCATTTATTTCGGGCCGCCTTTTATCGAAATAATGGGAGGAGGTCGGACCACATGAACACAACCGACTCTCCTCCCCTTTTTGGTTTATTGATATTGATGCGGCACGAACAAAGCAATGCGGTGTAGAATCACCGTTCAGGAATTATAAAGGAAAGGGGAAGAAGTGTAGCATCGTCGTGTCGCGCCGTTAAAGACGAATCAAAGACGCGGCGTCGTTGTGTCGTTAAAGACGAATCAAAGACGTGGCGCAGTCGCACCACACCATTGAAGAAGAACCAGAGACGCAGTGTTGTGGCGCTGTGCCGGAGAACCACAAAAGCACCGCGACCGGAGCGGGGCCATGGTGGATGGGCGCGGCACCGTCGCGCGGTGCCAGACGGACCAAGGTCGCGGCCAGTTCCGGGCTGCGGCGGAGCAGGGGAACCGGCGGTCGGTTCCGGGTCGCCGGCGTCGAAGTAGGGGGACCGGCCCTTGCCGGTCCCGTGGCGGCATCAGCCGGCCGGCCGAAGTGGGCCGGCCGTATAGGGGAAGAGCCGGGGGTTACAACCCCCTGCTGGCAAGCAATGCAGCCCCCACGTGGGGCCTCGGCTACAAAAAATGGGGGGCAGCGCCACCCGCGTCCCTTCGCTCGGCCGAAACGGTCGAGCCCCTGGCAGGCGCCTGCATGCCGGGCCGGCTGCCCTGGTCGGTCCGCCAGACCAGGCTGCGCCTAAGCGAGCTGGACCCAGACCCGGGATGGGTCGACCTGGTTCAGGCCGATCGAGAGGGTATCAGGCCGGGTCGAACCGGGCCCGAACCCCCTTTTACCGAACCTCCATCGGTCTTCTGCCCATATCTTGGGTTGAGGACTTCTGATCGACACACCGTCAGCTGCGATGTGATACTTGGATCGAGATTGTCGTTTCAGTATATTATACTCAAGGTTTTGGAGTACTTTGGGTTCGGCAGGGATGGTCCGTACACGAAACCAAACGGGCCCTCCGAGCGGAAACGCTTATAACTTGAGCTCTGGACGTCCGATTGACGTGCCGTCGACTTTTTTGGATTTCTATTAGTGAGACGGACCTGTTGGATTACTCCGCTCGAGGTTTGGACGCAGTTTGAGTATGGTCGGGTTGGTTTTGATTTAAAAACCAACCGGGCCCCTGGAACGAAAGAGCCAATAACTCTCAGACCGGGCGTCTGATTGACGTGCCGTCTGTGACGTTGAGTTCCTATTGACAATACAAAACTTTTGGATACATCAATTTCGGACTATGTGTCAGTTGATGTATCAGCCCTTCGGCTCATGGAGCGGACCCTCCCGAATGAGATTTCTGTGTGCGCAAACCCTAGAGCTGGCTGCGACTGTGATGATAATGATGACTGTACATAAATCCTCCGTGGATTCGACGGCGACGACTACAGCACTCAACGATCCTTCGTGGATCAATGTTACCGATCCTGTGTGGGTCAGATCCTATGTGGTTCAGCGCTCAGCGGTCCTGTGTGGGCCAGCACCTATAGATCCTGTGTGGATCCGATCCTCTGTGGGTCATTGCGGGGGTTAGTTACCTATCGATCCTTTGTGGGTAATTGCGGCGGTTAGTTACCTATCTATCATTTGTGGGTCATTGCGGGGGTTAGTACCTATCGATCCTGTGTGGCTCCAATGGCTGAGATGAATGAGTGGAAATATCTGATCATATCTATCATCTTACGAAGAAGTATACATGTGTAAGGTGAATCTTGACATTCAATCCTTATCTTCGATAAGATTGACTTGATATCCTGTGTGGATTCTGTTATGCTTTCCTGTGTGGATTGGATTGTGATATCCTGTGTGGAATGGGTTTTACTTGATCTCGGATGTTGGAGCCGAATGAGAATTGATGACTTAGGAATATGTATGGGCATATACCTAAGTAGTGTCGGATGTTACTTCATGATTGTATCTTTCTAGTGTGGATTATCCTTTGTGGATTTTGGGAGACCTTCAGGGGTCTCTCGGTCCCTACTTAGTAGCTTATACTCACCCCTGCATGGGCTTTTCCCGCACTACGTTGTGTTGGTTGCAGAAGAAGGACAACGCTGATCGCGGTTGAGGCTTGCAGAGCAGGTCTGTACCCGGAGGTGGACCGTTGGGCGGGACGTACTCGGAGCGGACGGCTGGACCCGAGGTGCTATGGAGGCTATATGTTCTCACACTTCAGGTGGGATTTCTAGTGGATGGCTCGAGGCTACGGATTTACATTCAGTTGATGTTTTCTCGTTCTAGTTGTACTTTACTTTCAGTTTGGGTTTGTATACTGGCCCACTTACTTTTCCGCACTTACTTTTGTATCAGTTTATACTTAGTGTTTACTTCTACTGCTTGATTTCTCTGTGGTGTTTGTTTACTTTACAAAGGAAATACGTTCCCTATTTATCTGGAATTATGCCTTGGTTCTAGTCGCTAGCCCCTGGCCTATGGAAGGCAGGCTTGGGGTAGTCATGGCACGGGCCCCAAGGACGGGTCGTGACAAATTGGTATCTGAGGAGTTCAGTTCTACCGCAGAACTTTGGACTCTAATCTTTCTTCTATGTGAAGAAATATTGTTAAGGGTATTGAGTGTGGTTATCAGTCCAGGGATTCCAGTGTTGGTGCGGCGGCCGACGTATCCGTACACCAGGACCCTGACTTCTGATTTCTAACTTAATGCACGAAAACATTGATTGCATGTGTGTTTCAAGTTTTCTTTGTGATTACTTTGTGTCAGCTCACCAGGTATACTGTTCGATCGTGGTGCACCTGTTTCATTTCAGGATGGCCCCATGACGACAGCCAGCTAGGGTTCCGAGAGTTGTGCTTGACGACAGCCTACCGAGCAATGAGGCCTCCGTACAGGGCCCTTTGACAGCAAAGGCACCGGTGGTACCTCTACCCGCCGAGCCACCGATGCTACCAGCCCCAGCCGCTGACGATGCACGTCGCCTTAGTGCACTGCACGAGTTTCAGTGTTAGAAACAGCCCAGGTTCCACCGGGAGACGGAGCCTTAGGCAGCCGAAGATTGGCTGGAGGAAGTTTTACATGTTTTCAGGTTTGTGAGGACACCAATAGACCTCATGGTGATCCTCGCAGCGAGCCTCTTGCACGCGGAAGCACGCAGATGGTGGAGCTTGATGCCCCAGGTGCATGACGAGGCGTCTCTCCTCTGGACAGACTTTGAGAGCCTCTTTTTCTCGGAGTTCATTCCAGCCAGCCTCCATGCGGTGCATATTCAGGAGCTTCTATAGCTGCGGTAGGGCAGCTTGGCTGTCGCCCAGTACTCGGCGAGGTTTACCGATATATCGCGCTACTCAACAGACATGGTACGAGACCCATTCTTCTGGGCCCGAACCTTTGATCAAGGATTGATGCATGAGATCAGGGCATCGCTGATCTCCCTTAGCATTCTGACTCAGGCAGGGGTACTGGAGAGAGCCCTTCTCATCAAGATCTTCCTTGCGGAGCCTACTTCAGCAGCGAGACCTACCGCAGGGCGGCACATAGTAGAGTCTTCTACAGCAGGTAGTCAACAGATAACTCATGGGTCCAGGCAGACTAGACCGTCAGGAAGACGACCTCAGGACGTTGGCTCAGCAGTGCGGGGCACACATCGCAGAGCCAGTATTTCGAGAGGCAGACATTGCTACGCATGCGGCAAGCTGGGCCACATGGCTTGTGACTGCCCGACCCAACGTGCTGAGGAGAATCAGATGGATTAGGGGCCACCCGGGCAGAGGTAGAGGGTCGATTGTGGCGGTCCGCAGGGAGTAGTCAGACGAGGCAGATGAGCTGGTCGAGCAGCAGGTGGTGGGCGGCGCTTTGAGACTCTACCAACACCACCACCAGGAGGTCCACCCCAACCACATGGAGATGGTAGGCAGAGATAGCCACAGCTTCAGGCAGCGGAGTCCTACGACCACGGCACGCCTGAGATGATTTGAGGTACTATCTGTGTCTATTCTACCCTTTCTGTAGTTCTTATAGACACATGAGTGAGTCATTCTTTCATAGCCGCTGCCCTCGTTCAGAGCTCGGAGATTCCGACAGAGCCGTTGGCTCGATCCTTACGGCTAGAGACTCCTATGGGAGAAGACTCGACTATTACGCACTGGTTCCAGAAATGTGAGCTTACTCTAGGAGGTGAGATCTTCGGCTGGGATCTTCTTGTAGTGGCGTCGAGGCCTTACGACATCATCTTGGGCATGGATTGGTTATCTACAGTCCATGCTCAGATTGACTGTATTAGGCGCAAGGTGCGGTGTGTACACACTGACGGGAGCAGGTTCACCTTCACCGGTGAGAAGGGAGCATTCACATCACATGATGGACTCTCGTAGAGGAGAAGACATCCCATCACTCATTAGTTGGCTAGCCTCATCCAAGGAGCAGTTGACGTGCGGAGTCCTGGTTTTCCTGCAGTGGTGGATCAGTATGCGGACGTTTTTTCCGACGACATCCTGGGACTACCTCCTTTCAGAGAGGTAGAATTTTATATTGATATGTACCCCAGGATAGCCCCGATATCCACCCCAGCATATCGGATGGGTCCCGACGAGCTTCGAGAGCTACGGGTACAGTTGGAGGACTTGCATGGAAAGGGATTCATCCGACCCGGTGTTTCACCCTGGGCTTCCCCAATATTGTTCACCAAGAAGGCGTACGAGAGCTTTTGACTTTGTGTCGACTATCGTCACCTGAACTAGGTGACAGTGAGGAACAAGTATCTGCTACCAAGGATTGACGACTTCTTTGATCAGCTCAAGGGAGCACGGTGGTTCTCGAAGATAGACCATAGATCAGGCTATCATCAGCTCAAGGTTTGGGATGAGGACGTGCAGAAGACGACCTTCAGATGTCGGTACGGCCACTATGAGTTCTTGGTTATTCCATTCGGCGTAACCAATGCTCCAGCAGTGTTCATGGCCCTCATGGACAGGATCTTTCAGCCATACCTCGATCGATTTGTCGTGGTCTTCATCGACAACATTTTGATTTACTCGACGACTAGGGAGGAGCACACCTACCACTTACAGGTTGTACTAGACACACTCTGAGAGAACCAGCATTATGGAAAGCTCTCAAAGTGTCAGTTCTGGATACACGAGGTCCACTTCATGGGACACATCATCTTTTAGATGGGATTTTCAGTGGATCCTGCGAAGATCGAGGCAGTGCTAGCTTGGGAGCCACCCAGGAGCGTGATGGAGGTACGGAGTTTCTTGAGACTAGCTGGGTACTACCAAAGATTTGTTCCAGACTTCTCCAGAGTTGCGGCACCACTCTCAGCTTTAACGAAGAAGGAGAAACCCTTTTAGTTGTCAGACAGATGTCAGCAGGGCTTCCAGGAGCTGAGATAGAGATTGACCAGCACGCCTGTCTTGAGGTTGCCGGAGGAGGGAGTAAGGTACATAGTTTACTGCGATGCTTCAGGGACTGGACTCAGATGTGTCCTGATGCAGGAGAGGGTCGTGATCGCCTATGGATCATGTCAGTTGAGGAAACATGAGCAGAACTATGCTACCCATGACCTGGTGTTAGAAGCAGTGGTCTTCGCTCTAAAGATGTGGCGACACTATCTGATGGGTGAGTGCTTTACAGTCTATTCTGACCATCAGAGTCTCAGGTACATCTTCTCGCAGAAGGACCTGAACCTGAGATACCAGTGATTTCTTGAGTTCCTCTAAAACTCTAACTTTGAGATAGTCTATACTCCTGTGAAGGGGAACTTCGTAGCCGATTCTCTCAGCAGGAGGATGGGCATCCAGCTACTTGGGGAGGCGATAGAGCAGCTAGCCGCTTTGCGGATATCCTTTGTGGATAGAGATGGAGAAGCCTTCCTTCAGTCACTAACAGTCACTCCTCCACTACTGCAGTGGGTCAGAGAGGCATAGTGTGGGGATGCCGACTATGAGACGCGGCGTGCACAGATATCCTCAAGACAGGCACCTGATGGATTCAACATGGGAGGAGAGAACGATGTCCTTTTCAGAGGATGTACCTTGGTACCAGTTGCTTTACGAGAGGAGGTGCTGAGAGAGCTTCACACTTCCTCTATGGTGGTACATCCTGGAGTGGCGAAGATGTACCAGGATCTCAGACGACAGTACTGGTGGCTAGGCATGAAGAAGGTTGTGGCAGAGATCGTTTCTCGATGCCTCACTTGCCAGCTGGTGAAGGCAGAGCACCAGGTACCAGCAGGCTTGGTACAGCCCTTGGAGGTTCTGGAGTGGATGTGGGATGGGATATCTATGGACTTTTTGACTGGACTTCCACGCACTTCCAGAGGTCACGACCCCATTTGGGTGATTGTCTACCGACTCACCAAGTCGGCTCACATCTTACCCATCAGAGAGAAGGGCTTAGTGGAGAGATTGGGACGCCTCTACGTTCAAGAGATTGTATGACTTCATGGTGTGACATCATATATCATCTCCGATCGAGTTTCTCGCTTTACTTCCCGGATTTGTAAGGGGTTTCAAGAGGAATTCGGGACGTAGCTACGTCTGAGCACCGCTTTTCACCCTCAGACGGATGGTCAGACGGAGAGGGCCATTTAGACTCTCGAGGACATGCTCCGTTCATGTTTCCATGACTTTGGACGCAGCTGGGAGGACCACCTACACTTGGTGGAGTTCGCATACAATAACAGCTACCACTCCACCATGGGGATGGCACCATACGAAGCGTTGTACGACCGAACTTTCTGATCACCACTGTGCTGGACAGACCCTGGGGAGTCAGCACTTGTTGGACCGGAGATGGTCCAGGCAACGACAGAGAAGGTCCATGTCTTCTAGGAGAGGATGAGGACAGCTCAGAGCTCGCAAAAGTCTTATGCTGACAGGAGGCGGAGGCCACTGGAGTTCGAGGATGGCGACCACGTCTTCTTGCGGGTGTTACCTCGACGTGGTATACAGAGATTTGTCTGAGGGGGGAAGTTGACTCCACGCTTCATCGTACCATTCCAGGTCCTCAGCAGGATTGGCGAGGTGGCTTATCACCTGGCTCTACCACCTCAGTTGCACCGAGTGCACGATGTCTTCCACGTATCTCAGTTGAGGAGATATGTGCACTACCCGACGCATATCATTGACCATGGGGAGATGGACATTGATGATGGGGTGACTTTTGCGGAGGTCCCAGTGGAGATCAAGGATCGACATGAGTGGGGCCTACGTGGACAGTATATTCCTCTAGTGCACATCAGATGGTAGCACGAGAACCTCCAAGAGGGCACTTGGGAGCGGGAGGCTCAGATGCGTGCATAGTACCCACTTTTGTTCCCCTAGTTTTTGATATATCTTTACGGGGACATAAAGCCTTGAGGTGGGAGTAATGTAAAGACCCGTAAAATTAAAGGTAATTCTTTTTCTTAATTTTCTTTGGGATTTTAAAATAATGCCGTTTCTGATGGCACTTTATTCTGAGGCCCAATGTGCCCAGAATCATTTTTATGAAGTTTAGCTTTGGTACGTTCAGTGAACAAATGAGCGGGTTTTATCTAACTTTTGAACTAGTGCTCAGAATCAAATTCCGAGGGCACTGATGGATTCGCAGCGCCGGTAACTTCTTTGGAACACTTTTTCTGGAGTTTCATTTACATGTGAGAAGTTGATAAAAATTGTGGATGTTAAAATAAAAATTTAGCTACAATTTTTATTTCTAATTGGTTTAAGCATTCAGTGGAAGTTGGGGTAACCACCCAACTTCCCATGGGAGGTTATGAGAGTGGTGGGTCCCACACTAACCCCACCCCTTCATATTCCCTAACTCCTTCAAATCACCATTAATTTGATAACATATGTTATTTAATTAGTTGAGTTTAATTTTAATGTTTGAAATTCAAAAGCTTAAGTTATGTTAGTAAAATAAGTGTTGAACTTATTTTATTTTGGTTGTCCTTGTTGTGTGATTCTTTGGAGTAAATTTGAGGAGCTTGAAAAACTTATTCTTCTTCTTTGATGAAGAAAGCGAAGAACGCGAAGGATGTCGGATCGTCGGAGATCGACGACGCGACGTCGACGAATCATTTTCCCGCGACGCGACTCTCTCCTTCCACGACGCCTTCTTCCGCGACGGTTATTTCGGCGACGAACCCTCGCTCAACGATTCGATGAGGTAGGGGTTTAATTATTATTTATTTTGATCCTGATTACTTCATCGTTGGTTTATCGTCTATTTGGGGCCACCTGTTATCGCAATAACGGGAGGAGGTCAGACCGCACGAACACATCCGACTCTCCTCCACTTTTTGGTTGATTGATATTGATGCGGAACGAACAAAGAAATGTGGTGCCGAAGCACTGTGTGAGAATTATTAAGGAAAGTGGAAGAAGCGTAGCACCATCGCGTCGCGCCGTTAAAGACGATCCAAAGACGCGGCACCGTCGCGCTAGGCCGTTGAAGACGAAACAAAGACACGACTCTGTCGCACCGTGCTGGAGAACGACAAAAGCACAACGGTGGGAGTGGGGCGGCGGTGGATGGGTGCGGCGCCAGTTCGCCGTGCCGGAAGGACCAATGCCGCGGCCGGTTCCAGGCTGCGGTGGAGCAGGGGAACCGGCGGCCAATTCCGGGCCACCGGTGTCGGAGCAGGGGGACCAGCCCTTGCCGGTCCCATGGCGGCAACAGTCGGCCTGTCGGAGCGGGCCGACCGGACAGGGGAAGAGCCGGGGGTTACGACCCCTGGCTATCCAGCATAGCGGCCCCCACGTGGGGCCTCGGCTACAAAAAAACGGGGGGCAGCGCCCTCCACGTCCCTTCGCTAGGCAGAAACGACCGAGCCTCTGGCTGGCACCAGCGCGACGGGCCGGCTGCCTTGGCCGGTCCGCCAGACCGGGCCATGCCCAGGCCGGGTCGGGCCATGCCCAAGCGGTTCAGACCAGGACCCGGGATGGGTCGACCCGATTCGGGCCAACCCAGAGGGTATCGGACCGGGTCGGACCGGGCCCGAACCCCCTTTTACCGAACCTCCATCGGTCTTCTGCCCATATCTTGGGTTGTGGGCCTCCGATCCACGCACCATCAGCTGTTATGCGATCCTTGGATCGAGATGGTCGTTTCAGTATATTACACTCAAGGTTTCTAAGTAATTTGGGTTCAGCTGGGTTGGTTTGTACACGAAACCAACCGGGACCTCAGAGCGGAAACGCTTATAACTTGAGCTCCGGACGTTCGATTGACGTACCGTCGAATTTGTTGGATTCCTCTTAGTGAGACGGACCTTTTGGATTACTCCGATCGATGTTTGGATGAAGTTGGAGTACGTTTGGGTTGGTTTTGACTTAAAAACCAACCGGGCCCCTGGGCCGAAAAAGCCAATAACTCTCAGACCGGGCGTCCGATTGGCGCGCTGTCTGTAACGTTGATTTCCTGTTGACGATACGGAACTTTTGGATACATAAACTCTGGAATATGTGTCAGTTGATGTATCAGCCCTTCGGCTCGTGAAGCGGACCCTCCCGAACGAGCTGGCTATGTGCGGGAACCCTAGAGCTGGCTGCGACTGCGACGACGATGACGACTGTACAGAAATCCTCTGTGGATTCGACGACTACATCACTCAGCGATTCTATGTGGATAAGTGCTACCGATCCTGTGTTGGTCAGATCCTATGTGGGTCAGTGCTCAACAGTCCTCTGTGGGCCAGCACCTACAGATCCTGTGTGGATCCGATCCTGTGTGGGTTATTGCGGGGGTTAGTTACCTATTGATCCTTTGTGGGTCATTGCGAGGGTTAGTTACCTATCGATCCTTTGTGGATCATTGCGGGGGTTAGTAACTATCGATCATGTGTGGGTCCGATGGCTTAGATGAATGAGTGGAAATATCTGATCATCTCTATCGTCTTACGTAGAGTATACCTGTGTGAGCTGAATCTTGACTTTCAATCCTTGTCTTCGATAAGATTGACTTGATATCTTGTGTAGATTACGTTATGCTTTACTGTGTGGATTGCATTGTGATTTCCTTTCTGGATTGGGTTGTACTTTATCTTGGATGTTTGAGCCGAATGAGAATTGATGACTTTGGTATATGTATGGGAATATACCTAAGTAGTGTCAGATGTTACTTCGTGATTGTATCTTTCCTTTGTGGATTATCATTTGTGGATTCTGGGAGACCTTCGGGGGTCTCGGGGTCCCTACTGAGTAGCTTATACTCACCCCTACACGAGCTATGCCCGCACTACATTGTGTTGGTTTCAGATGACAGACAACGCTGATTGCGGTTGAGGCTTGCGGAGCAGGTCGGTACCCGAAGGTGGACCACTGGGCGGGACGTACTCGGAACGGACGGTTGGACCCGAGGAGATGTGGAGGCTATCTTTACTCACCCTTTAGGTGGGACTTCCAGTGGACGGCTCAAGGATATGGCTTTACTTTAAGTTTTTTTCCCTTTCCAGTTGTACTTTACGTTCAGTTTGGGTTTGTATACTGGCCCACTTACTTTTCCGCACTTACTTTTGTATCAGTTTTTACTTAGTGTTTACTTCTACTCCTTTCTTGATCTCTGGTGTTTGTTTACTTTACAAAGGCAATCCCTTCCCTTTTTATCAGGATTTATGCCTTGGTGCTAGTCACCAGCCCCTGGCCAATGGAAGGCGGGATTGGGGTAGTCACGACACGGGCCCCAAGGACGGGTCGTGATACTACTGCCCCCTCAAAATGATATGACTCATTCATTCCATACATGGATTGTATAAAGGATTGTGTTAATGAAATTATTTATCATATATAAAATATTATATTATTCTATAATTATAATATACCTATGTAACATTATGTTTTCATTCCGTTAAGTATGAAATAGAAATAAAAGTAGCATTCATGCGTATGTGCGGCTTACTATCTCCCTGAACGGTGCGTTTCATTAATAACATCCAAATGATATGGAATATTATAAAAACATATATACTATATATATATGATATATATGATATCTAAATCATGGATATCATTATGTAGATAATGTACTTGTGACCACATGGAAAATTGGTAAATATAACAAGTTCATTTTGATTGAAGTACGGAACATCGACAAAGATACCGATATGAACATGAATAATTACATGATTGTTATATCTTTGTAGTAAGTAATATAAAAGGAATAATACAATTTAAAATGTTTTTGTAGAAATTATAATTAACATAATTTAATTATTCATGGAGATAAATAATGAACAAGAGAAGTCTGACATAAGGTAAGGGAACTTCATAAACCCAATTTCTATTTATTGGGTTGATCTTATACTTCTTGATTATGTCGTGCTATGATTATATGATAAATATCTTTTAAAGTACTATATATTATTTATACTTGATTTATGTTTATATATAGTGAATACACAAAATTGATCTATTTTATTTACAAAAAGATCTTTGTAAGGGGACATTTCACGTTCTCTTTTAGTCAAAGACTTCCATATCTTATGTCTTTAAATCTTCATTTTCCTATGTTTGGATATGATATTATATATCCTTATTGCTATAAATTTTTATTTCCATGTGATGTGAGAAACTTTTATCTCCCATCAACTCATTTTCTGAATTTTTATGTAACACCATTAGGATACTAAATTTTCATAAGGGAATTTCTATACTCAATTTTCACTCTTTGGGTTTTACACATACTTCGTTGATTATATTATGCCATGATTATGGGTGGAATCACTATTTATTTATGTTTCAATTATCATTTCCCACTATGTGGATATATTTTTGTGACACACAATCACCACATTGATAAATTCTTTTGTCATTTATATGATATTTGTAAGGGATTTTGTCTCAATTTACATTCTATTGATTCTTACTTGTTGTTATACACCAATTAACTTTATATATTGTATATAGTTACCTTTGAGATATTATATCATGAATCTAATTATTCTAATGAGATTAATAGTTTTCTTAAAGTTATTATTTAATTATTTTATTCCATAATATTCTCAAGTGGCAAAGGACCGTTTAACTAAAACATTGTTCTAAATATTTTAATGATTTATTCATCTATATATTTCTCATTAATGTCCATTTTTTTGAAATGGGTTCAAAGATTTATTTATACAGAAATATATGTTTTTAAATTATAAATATTAATTTTTTTAAAAGGTTTCACAGTGGTATGGGAATCTTTTATTCAAAAAAATCTTTATTAAATTATTTTAACAATTTTGAAAATGGTTTTGATCAAGCATTGATTATGTTAGTGGTATATTGTGATTGAAATATGGAAATGTTATTGTTCCTTTATTCTTGTTCATGTGTTCCTATTATGTATGGTTCTCTAGGATTGTATATGTATACGGGTGGTTCTGTGATAAATGTAGTGCGGTTGAGCCCAAGATAGCATTTTAACGCATTGGGTAACATGACAGAGGTAAACGTTAATGTTTCTCCAAAGAGATTTAGGGAATATACTATGATGGTTATTACAAACATAAATCTATATTTATATGTGAAAGTTATATTGTATGTATGATATGGATTCCACATTCTACCTTTATGATTTATGATTTTTATGTGTTATTCATAAAACTTATGATTTTTTGAGGTATGTTAAAGAGATTAGGTCTTGTATGTATTGATGGACTAATGTTTTCTTCCTTTATTTTATAACCCTTATGGAGATTTTTATACTCATCCCATTTTTTTGAATTTTTTTTCATAGGTTATATGGAAGGGTAAGAGAAAGGAAGAATCCAAGAATATTTAAATCATGAAAAGAATTATTATTTTTTTCATTTATGTGTTTTTAATTTTATGAAAAAATGGGTACTGATTAGAAGCATCTAATTTGTATTATTTGATATGTAATGTAATAGTTACAGTATAATTCTCTAATTTTCTAAACCTAAAAATATCCTCAAAGTATATTATTAACTAATTCAATATTATGTAATGGTTAAGGCTAGGGCCTCACAAAAATAGTTGATCAAACAACTTGTAGTTATATGATTGGAATTTTAATATACATAAAAGATAGTCATAAATAATTAATGTTTTCTATATTCTTATGTTATAGAAATAAAGAAAATACAAAAAATACCATTTAAAAGATGTCAATATAATTTTTTGTTATTTAAAAGGAACTTTTGATTTAGGTATTTTCTATTCTCCTGGAAAAGATCTTAAATTAAAAAAATTTCAGATGCTAAATTTGGTGGTTATACATTGGGTAAAAATAGTACTTCTGAAACATTTCATTTCATAGGATATTCCTTAGTTTTGTGGTCATGAAAAATAAGCACCTAGTTTCACTCTCTACTACTAAAGTTGAATATGTAGTTGCTGGAAGTTGTTGTGCTCAAGATTTGTGGATGGAACACACACTCACCGACTATGGCATGCGTTTTACTAAAAATCATATATTGTGTGATAAAACATGTTCTATTTCTTTAAGTAATAACCTTTTCACATCACTCCAATTTAAAACATAGAAATATTAGACATTAATTTATTATGGTTCACACACAAAAATGAGTTATCATTTTATAATTCATCAGAATGCATGAACAACTTGCTGATATCTTTATAAAACCATTATATTTCGATAGATTTTATTTTATTAAACAATATATATGAATGATTACAAAAAAATAATCATTCACACATACAACCTATTTTAACAATCTCCATACCTTAAAATTACTCCTTATCATATGGGGAATACATTAGTAATTTGTTCTATGTTTTATCTATTTTTTATTGTTTTTCCTTAACATCCATTAATTTTCATTATTCTTATTCATTGTTGATATTATTCTTTGTATCATATATTAATTATCAACATAATTTTTTGATTTTCTCTATTTTATTTATTTGTTGTATCTGCCTATTGGTTCGACAATTTTCCTTTCATTTTGATAACATGCCTATCAGTTCGACATCATATCTATCGGTTTGACACCCTATTCATCAGCTCGACAACCTAGACTAATGAAATTGGTTATAATCCGAATGAAAAAACATAGTCTATTGCCTTGAAACATTAGAATATAAACTTTGTTTTCCATCGTCTTGATAACCAAAGGTATTCACTTTTTTATATTGGATTGACAACTTATGGTATTCAATTTGTTATCCATCAGCTTAAAACCCATTGGAATTCACTTATTTTTACATTGGATTGAAAACTGAGGGTAATCTCTTTAGTTTCTATCTGTTTTATACTGGATCATGTTCACATTCCTTATTTTGACTATTTCTTTTATGTATTTTATTCTATTTTTACTTTCATAATAATTTGAAACCAACAACTCTCTTGAAATCTTTGACAATTACATTCTCTTTTTCCTTTTGTATCACATGTCTTTATTGTTATAGTTTCGCATTTTTTTAAAATTTTAAAACCCCAAACAAATCATTTATTATATACTATTAGATCCTTAATCATTTAATCTCAACTTTTGATGTCCAACGGTCACCCAAAATCACCTATAAGTGGGGGACCCACTTCCACAAACCCTCACCAGTTCTTCAAATTTTTTTGTCGAAGTTGTGATCCTCCTCTTATCCCTCATGATGTTTTTTCCTTTCATCAATCAGCTTTATGTCTCATTATTTTACCCATACTCCTGCAAATATGTCTTCAATGACATTCTCAGATAATTATTTCCTCTAAGAAAGTTTAGATATTAAATACTTTTCGGATTGTGTTGATTCTTCAATTAAATGAATCATTTTGTTCGAAAGCTAGGAACACATATGTGTCGAGTAACCTATATATCAAGATATTATTATTGTTAAAGAATTCATAAAATATTATAATACAGTGACATTTGATAAGGATAAAATGATTAATTTTTCTATGTATGATAGAATATTTTAATTGTCAGTGAAATAAGTGGAAAACTTTCTCAATGTATCTACTGAAGGTGACTCCTATTGTCTGTCTCATAAGCTACCTGAGGAAGTCGGTACATTTAATAAGGAATGATCTTAATATTTACTCTTTCTTATCAATGAGGAGAAAATAAATCTATCCTATGTCTCTATAAACAATCAATTTATCACCCTATGGATGCAAGGGTTTATTATTCTGATAATAGAGGATAGAGAAACACTTACGATTTCTGATATCATTATGTCAGATTATCATATGATTATGAGAAAGGTAAATCTCATGGGTTACATTTTCAAAACAATTAAGAATGTGTTTTTAGGATCGATTAAAGATTATTTAATCATGTATCCAACCATCCTTACAAATTTTATTCTTGAATGTTTGATGTATTTCAATCTGTAGTTAATAGATAATTAAAAGTGTTGAAGGGATCATGGATTAGCAAGGATACAATAAGAAAATTGAACATTCATTTTGATGTTGAATCAAAATTGATTTTCAATGATGTGAAATAATAGGAACAAAATAAATCTTCTCCACTTTTAGTGGAATCAGATCTATTGGTTATAAATTCTCAATTGTTAGATCCTCAAACTGGTAAAATGTCAAAGAAGAATATAAAATACTATAAAGAAGTTGTAGGGAAGTGAAAAAATGAGAATGAACAAAGAAAATAAGGTGATCCTCAATTTGGTCTTGATATATTTGAACCTTTAGTTGAAGGATAATGATAAAAGACACCTTAAAGGATGATAAGAATAAGAAGAATCATTTTAAAGGAATAACTAATGATTTTGATGTCGCCAAGATACTAAAAGGTGTTGAGTTAGCAAGTTCTCAACTGACTGAAGAAATATAAGAAGACCCGATCATAGAGATAGGTTCAGTGAAAGGGAAATTAAAATTAAAATAAGTAATTCAATTGGATTCAAAACATGAAAGTGAATAAGAAGATGATGCTGACTTTCTTTATGGAATATCTTCATATTTCTAAGAGAAGTAGACAAGAATATTCTCTTAAAAAACAAATTGAAGGAGTTCAAAAACAAAAAGCTCATTCCAATCAACCACCAATACAGTCTTTGAAACTAAATTTGAAAGAGATCCTTCTTTAGAAATGAAAATGGATTAATGTTCCCAAGCTGAGTGATCCATTATTATTAGTGATATATTTGAAGAAGATAGTTGTGAAATGAAAAAAGATAATAGAAAAGGAAACAGTAAGCCAAAGACTCATCCAACCTCATGAAATTCAATCATAAAATGAAGACACTGATTTAAAGTGCACTATTTCTCTTACGAAAAGTGATTACATTGTCCATGTTTGAAGAATGGTTGAGAACACTATTCTATAGCTTCCCATAATAGGAAAAAATATTTATTTGATCACAAATAATCACAGTAAGAAATTTGTTTCAGTAAGAGAGATTAGAAAGAATGTAATTTCAATGGAGGTCAATCTAAAATGTTGAGTATTAGTAATATTTCTCATTAGAAGGCCTCTAAAAGGATGAAAAAATAGTAACACAAAATAGAATGTTTAGTGAATGAACATGAGAAGTCCATTTATGCTTTAAAGAGGATTTAAAATTATCTTTCTATAACTTTTAATAAGCTTGATATGGAAAACAATTGAGAGGTTGAAACCAATTCAAAAAACCCATGGCGTGGATGCAGATTTATTAAAAGTGTTACAAGAAAGGATTAATGGTTTCTAGTTAGTGTTTTCAATGGTTTCACCTTTAAAATATGAAATTTTCTTATTAAAGAAACCAAACACCTTGTTGGCTGAAGAAAATAAGAATATGCAGGAAATAATTGTTACTCTTGAAGAAGTGATTAGAATCCAAGAAGACACCATCAAAAACTAGGATTTTCTATTTAGAGACCAACAAGAGCTTCTCAAATATCAGGGTGTTTCTATCTCAAAATAAAAGAGAGATATAGATAAGACAATGTATATTCACCATAAATTGATTAAGAAATAAAAATAAAGGGAAAATAAATGACTTTTTTTGTTGTATTTTTATTTCATGATTGTCTTCTGAAAATAATTGAACTATTGGAAATTAAATGAGAACTTTGATGGAATTTACATTGTTTTCTATTATATTTCTCTAAAACCATTTTAAAAAATTCAAGATAACCCCATTATTTTTTTAAATCAAAAATGGTGAGAATGTTTTATAAAAGGGTAATATTAAAAAAGGGGAGAATCAATATTGTTTTACATAATTGTATAAATTAAAGAAAATAATAATTTAAAATAAGGAACACCTATATGAATACAATCCTTAGGAATTTCCATACATAAGGGATAGATAGTTGAATTCATTTCTTTCTTCAAAAAAGTTTTTATAACTTATGGGGAGAAATGTTTTTCTTTATAGTTTTACTTTGCGTTTTGTGATTTCCAGAGAGGAGAGATTCTTAAGTCAAAATCCTTATTTAGAAGTTTATTTCTTTTGTTTTGGAAATCATAAATCTCATTATACTCAATTGTCAAGTAAATGATTTATTTTCAATACGATTTTCCTTTCATCATATGAAATCTATTTACTGTACTAAATTGGAACATCATACTCACCCTGTTTATCGTACTGAATCTGTCCATCATACTCACTCTATTTATCGTACTGACTATGACCATCGTACTGACAATGTGCATCATTCCTAGTTTTCATCAGATCAGTATTTTTTTTATATTTATACTGAAAATATTACTCATTCAAATCATTATACTAGAAATATTAATCATACTCATGTTATAATTTCAGAACATGCATGTTTTCATTAATTTATGAAAACACATGTTTTATATTAATTGAAATCATTTTATCATTTTAATATATCTATTATTTTAATCAAAATTATTTCATGGAGTTAGTTATAAGATAATAAAACTTATTTCGTGTTTTTTGTTTCAATATGATAGTTATAATCCCAGGTGTCTAAGTCCCTCTGAATTTTCCATAAAAATATGACCATGAGATAAAATATGACCATTGGAACCTGAGTCCTATAAATATAAGGTCATTTGAACTAAATGGAACAAATTTTTCTTCTTCCAAGTTCTAGAGAGAGACTATGTAACTTCTCTTTTGATTTTTCCATATGACTTGAAATTATAAAATGTTAATGGATCGTTCATAGTTTTTGTATTTAAATATGTCTCAATAAAGTGATAATGATATAGGGATTTCGGGGATAAGGAGACGGTGAAACCGATCTTCATATCGAGGTCTTTCATGTGTTTTAAGGACAGAGGTGTCGATTACATGAAAAATTAAGGGCTTGTAGGGATAACAAGATAGACTTGACGATCATCATATGAAGGTATTTCTGGTGTTGGTAAGAAAGACCTATTAACTAAGTGAAATGATACCCAAATATTTGGGATAAAATAATTATAATACCATTTAATTTTTTCAGATTATTATAATATAAAGAGAACTCTTTTATTTTTTCTTTCAATTTGTTTTATTTTTTATTGTAATTGTTCCAGTTACAGTTTATTCTTTTTAGTATTGATTCTATTTGATATATCTTAGAATATTTTACACTTGATATACTCTGATATTTGTATTCAAGACGAATACAATTGTTTCATAACCTGTGGTATCATAACAAATTCATCAGACTAAATGTTAGTTCGATCATTTGTTTTATTTTATAAGAGGATTTTTGAATTGTTTTAGTTTATGTATTATTAAACTAAGAACTTTACTTAAAAGGTTTTATTTTTATACAATTTTTTTAACATTCAATTCACTCCCCTCTTGTATTTGTGTCATATCATGTACATTTCGACCCAATAAAATAGATTAAGTAGTTTATAAAGAAAATGGATCCATTTTTAGATACAAATAGGTTGAGATGGATCTGGAATAGACTTTTCTTGGGGTAAAACCCAAAACACCGATTTGATATAGACTCAAACATGAACTAGTGCACAACGATGGGCCCTGTAACACTCCTAGTTTGACACTCAAGGGGGATATGATTTGGTGAATTCTTGATCTTGGTACAAAACATTATTAAGGGAATGAAAAAATATCTTAAGAATATAAATTATGAAATAGATCAAGGATATCCCAGATTGAAACATAGGGAATCCCGTGTTATGATATACTTCTCCATTACAAGTTTATCCTCTTATGTTAAAAGATTACTTTTTATGCTCAATAGCTAAGTATTCAATCCCTCTAATTGTATGATATTTTCTTAGTTTATGGGGGGATATATAAGAACTCGTTCCACAAATCAATGTGACAGGGAATGTGAATATTTCCCTAATGATATGTTTGATATGATGAGAGAATGTTTTAAAAACAATATTACTATACTTGATCAGGTAGCTAAAGTTATTAATAATAACATGAATCATGTGGAAAACCATCCTCATCCCATGAAAGATAATGTTTTTGTTGAATCCATCATATGTAAAAGGCCTCCCATATTTAGATGTTCTTCAGATCCCCTCCTCGCAGAATAGTGTATTAATTCAATTAAAAATATATTCTCTCTCCTTCAGTTCATAGAAGAAGAGAAAGTCATACTATAATTCTATTGTTTTAATGGGGAAGTTTATTAGTGGAAGACATAGATCATGAATATTAATCCATAGGAGGAAATTTATTCCATGGATTTGGAGGAATTCGAGATAAATCTTTTCATTAATATTTTCCTCAAACCCTCATCCTTAAGGTGGAAAGAGAGTTCCTCAGACTCAAGAAGAAGTAATATGTGTCAATAAGGGCATATGAAAAAAAATTACAAGTCTTGGTTGGTATGCCTCTTGAATTTTCATGAACAATGAAAGTAAGATGGATCACTTCTTTAGCTGACTAAACATAAGTTTATGAATGGAAATGTAAATTTAGGGCATTAACAGTTATGATGATATTTTCCATCGTGCCCTCAAGGTTGAAATAGATATTGGAGAATTTTAGTGGTATCATGGTCATGATGACAAGAAAATGGAATCTAATGTGTTTTGGTCTGCTGATAAATTTCATGATGGAAATAATCTCGGCCATCCCACGTGTAAAAATTATGAGAATAATCATCATGGGAATTGTCTAAAGGGAACTATGAATTGTTCAAATGAGGAATGTTGTGACATCTAGATAAATTTGTTTGAAGGGATATGAAGAATCACACTAATGCAATAGAATAAAGGAAATATTAGATAAATTCTTAGCGAATGGATCATGGTTACCACTACAAGGAGAATGACCATTATGTGATCATTTTCTCTAAGCTGAGGGTTGTCAGAGGAAATCAAATACAACTATAAGGAAATAAGGAAGGGATTATGTTTTCAATATTACAGACATGGATTTGAAAAATGATTTGATGAAAGGTATGATATTCATTAATTCAAGAATAGTGAATGTACAATTTTATTTTGGTTCTACACATTCATTAATATCTTGCATGTTTAATAGAACTATTTAAGCACCACCTCAAAATTTAGAGGATATATTATCTGTGAGAACAAAGAATGGGAAAATTATTTCATCCATGGTTTATAAATATTCCATGATTAGTGTTTATGGACTGAACCTCCAAGAAAATCTCATCACACATCCTTTAGTGGAGTTGGACGCTATCTTGGACATGGATTGGATATCGTTATACAAAGCCAACATCATCTGTCAGGAAAGAGAGATCACTATTCACATACCAAAGTATCCTCCAATTATTTAGAAGTATAGGGGGAATATTAACCTACTTTAAAATCATTGTATCAAGTGTGGATATTATTTACTTATGAGAAATCATGTCTATATCATATTATTGAGATGAAAAAGAGAATCATACATGAAGACATGTCCATCATGAGAGATTATACGAATGTACTCCCTGAAAATTTTCTTTTCCTTCCAGCTAATTGAGAGGTTGACTTATCGATAGAACATATTCATAAGTATTTTCATATATCAAATAAACCTTATAGAATGGCCACCGTAGAGCTGGAGGAACTGAAAAAGTAACTACATGAGAATCTGAAGAAGGGTTTTATATTCCTGACTACTCCACCATGGGGAGTGTCTGTCCTCTTGTTCAAGAAGAATTATGGATCAATACACCTCTATATTGACTATCATGAGATCAAGAAAATCATGATAAAGAACAACTATTCCATGAAAATCATAGTTTAATTATTCAATCTACTTTTTAGGGCAGTTATTTCTCTAAGGTGGACCTTCAGTCAGGATAACACCAATTAAAGCTAAGGAAAGAAGATATTAACAAGACTTACTTTTAAATGAGGTATGAACACTATGATTTCATAGATATTCCATTTAGAATCAGTAATTCTCCATCAATTTCCATGGATATAATGAATAAAGTCTTATAATATTACCTCAAAAAAATTGAGGTAGTCTTTATCGATGATATTCTGATATACTCTAAGATAAAGGAAGAACATGTGGAGTATTTGAATACACAGTTAATGTATTTGAAAAGGGAGAAGTTGTATGAAAATTAAATTAAATGTGAGTTCTAGATAAAGGATGTATCATTCCAGAGAAATTTTATCGCCAAAAAAGAGATATCCATGGACCATTCTAAGAAAAAAGAAATTGAAGAGTATCCATGGACATCATCTATAACAAAGATCATTAGAATCAGTGGTCTAGCTAGGTATTATCAATGATTTTTTAAGAATATATCATAATTTTTGAACCCAAGGACCAAGCTAACATGTAAGGGAGTAAATTTATTTTGGACTCAAGAGTGTGAATACTTCTTTAATAAGATGAAAAGAGGCTTATCACTACCCCAATACTCACACTCCAAACAAGTGGAGAACTCTTTTTAGTGTACAATGATGCTTCAAGTATGGTCTTAGGATGTGTTCTAATGAAAAATAATAAATTGATATCATAAACATCAAGGAATCTAAAAATCCATGAGCAAATCTATCATATGCATGATATAGAGTTTGTGGCTGTGATCATTACATTAATAATATGGTAGAATTATCACTATGGGGAGAATTGTTAGATATATAATGATCTTTAGAGTATAAAATATATATTAACACAAAAAGAGATTAATATGCACCATAAAATATAGATATACATCATCAAGGATTATGAATTATCAATCCACTACCATCCCTCCATGGAAAATAATGTGGTAGATGCTCTGAGTAGAAAGGATCATGCTTCGTTATCAATGATCAGAATTGAAAAGGATCTCATCTTCGTAGATTTTAATTGGATAGACATGGGAATAATTAAGTTAGTAACATTATCAATTCTTCCTCAAATGATTTCTCAACTATCCACCATGGAAAAATAATGGATTATAAAATAAAAGATGTGGAAATTCAGAAAAGGGTGAAAGCCATTAAAAATTTTAAGTCATTTGTGTTTATGATTTATGAGGAAGTAGTTGTAATATTTGGGTACTGGTTATGTGTACCATATAATCTAGAGATAAAAAAGGATATTTTGAAGGGTGAACAAAGCTTAACCTTCTCTATTCACCCAGAGAGAACCAAGATGTATCAAGATCTCTGAGAGAACTTTTGGGGGGACAATATGAAGAAATAGGTTGCTAAGTATACATAAAAGTGACTGGTATGTCAACAAGTGAAGACTAAATGATATAAGTAAATGGTGATTATGTAACTACTACACTTACCAACATGAACGTGAGAAAACATCACCATTGACATAGTCATTGTAATTCCAAGGAAACCCAGTGGAAAACATGGTATGTGGGCCAGTGTAGATCATATCACAAAGATATCTCACTTTATCGTGATCCAATATGACTTTTAAGTGGATCAAAATTCCTGGATATTTATCAAAGAAGTGGAAATGAATCCTGGAGTACCACTATCAATTGTATCCGATGAAGATCTAATATTCATCTCAATGATCTGGAAATGTCTCCAACCTGCTCTAAGCACTAAACTAAAATTTAGAATGACCTATCATCCTCTTATTGTTAGCTAGTCTATGTAGACTATTCAGATACATTAAAATTTTTTGATATCATGTTCTATAGAATTTAAAGGAGGATGAGACCAACATCTTCCATCGTTTTAATTATCCTACAATAATAATTTCCACTTGAGTATCCGAATGACACCATACAAAGGCCATTATGGGAAAAGGTGAAAAACAACAGTGTGTTGGGATGAAGTCACCGAGAGTAAGCTGCTAGGACCTAAAATGGACAATGAAATGGTGCTGAATGTGAAAACCAATCAGTAACACATCAAGGTAACCCAAATTTGACAGAATACTTATATAGAAAATCATCAATAAGACCTTGATTTTATATTTTGAGACACGATATTTCAACACATATCTCCATGGTAGAAGGTCATGAGTTTTAGAAAGAAATGAAATCTAAGTCCCAAGTATTTGGTCCCCTTCGAGGTTCATGATCGTGTTGGGGTTGTGACCTATCTACTAGCACTTCCAATTACCAGGTACAAAGTACAAAATGTCTTTCATGTATCCATGTTAAGTAATTTCATACCAAATACTTCACATGTTCTCTCTTTAGAGGTGATATAGATGGATAATGATCTTTCTTACGAGGGGAAGCTAGTGAAGATCTTGGATCATAGAGATAATGTTCTATGTAAAAAGACTACTCACCTAGCCAGAGTACTATGACGGAACCATAAGTATGAAGAGGAAACATGGTAATCGGAGAAAAAAACAATGTAAAAGATCCCGCACCTGTTTATGGCTTAGAATGTAAAATAGAATTTCGAGGGAGAAATTTCATAAGGGGGGAATAACGTAACAACCCAATGTTTTATCAATTGAAATTACCCTCCAATAATTTTGTCATATAGTCACATAAAATAACAACACAGTGAACTACTATGTACTTTATGACCTTTAAAAACAATATTTTCACTTCAGTGTTTTGAATTTTTAAAATCTAACATACAAATATGCGTTCCAGGTGATTTTTGGGCACTGATGGAACAAACATAATTCTTAATGAATAGTAACCTACCCTTAGGAATAGTAACTTACCAAATGAATATTAATATAACCCTTAGGAATATTATGAAATCTAAAAGAATAGTATCCTCACCCATGAATGGATAAATTAAATTTTGGCATCTTATAAGTGATAATATGACCATAATTAAAGTATTGGTATTTTTGTAAGTCAGAAATAATTAATTAAAATTAATTAATTAATTTAAGGGAAAATTTATTTTTCTAAAATGTGTTCATAAATTAACAATTTTAAGTCATCTAGTTTTAAGATAATTTTATAAGACATTATGTAGTTTTGGAAATCATTATAAAATAATTTATAGTTTTAAAATCTGTATTTTTCAAGTAAATTATGATTTTAAATAAAAATTATATAAATAATATTTGGAGAATTATTTTTGAAATATAGAGTTTATTTTTTGTATTCTAAAAATTTAAAATTTCGTTCGGTGAACTTTTTGGATTTTTCTAGAATAGTTGAATTTTTTGATGAATTGTAAAATACCATAATTAACAATAAATGCTAAAACTGGAATTTCTGCATCATTCTTGAGTCATGGATGATTTAAATGTCCATTGGTTCAAACCCAGATGCACTTATTATGATTTTTGGTCACAATAATCAGCACTATTTCTTTTCTTATGGAATAATAATAAACTAATGATTAAAAGATTAAGGAAACCCTCATCCCCTCTACTATAAAAACCACCCACACTCCCCTATTACTTTCACACCTCACAAGACATATTCCTTCCCTAAATTCTGCCCATGTCACTCCCAAAATCCTTCCCCATGTCCATCATCCTTTGTTCTCATCCAAAAACCAAATCTCTCTCCATAAGAGGCTCTCAAAGAAGATTAAAAAAAGAGGTAAAGCCTTCTTTTCTTTTCTTTCTTTTTTATTTCATGGTCCTTTGTTATCTTTTCTTTCATAACCTCTCCGCATCCTAATGGTATGCAAACTCTAGTAACAAACATTTACTTCAGTTTATTTATTCTAATGGGATAATTTATTATCATCTCCCCATTCCCTGCTTTTATAACAAAGAAATGAAAACACTACTCAAGATGTGTTAATTTATAACATTGAAGGAAGTCGAGCTGTCAATTTCTTTTACTATATATAATTCCTATCATGAATTCATTTTTATGATTTAAAAAGACTATTAAATATGTATTTTATTTTAAGTGTTCTTCTCAAATCCTTTTTCACACAAGATGTAAAAAAATAATATAAAACAAATTAATTATTAGAAAAATCGCTAAATTAATTCAAGCGTTTTTCATTAATGTTTTTATAATGATTCTCCATTAATACAAATAAAAAAATTAATTTTTTAACCATGTAATATTTTTTATGTTCACTAGTTTCATATAAATTCAATTCTGTACAACGACTCTCATCATACATGTGTGTCCTAACATGAATATAACTGAACTGACCATTAAAACCAAGGGAGAAAACATATGCGAACAATGAAATTGAAAATAATAACCAATAGAAAAGGATAAGAATGAATAAAAAAACGTTATACTAAATCATTTAAATATATAATAGGTTCTAGAATTGTAAATTAATGAACCAAATTTTATTATTCATGTCATTAAGATCAAGCATAAAACACTATCAGAATTAAAGTAAGGGATCCTCTCTTTCTTATATTTATTCCAAAATCTCATCTATGTTATTCCCTTTAATTTGTAATTCCTAATTATTGGGGTATGATTTCTCACCCGCCATAATTTTCTCATGATGTATAAAATATGATAAATCCATTTATCTCTCATTAATCCCTCTTAAGTACCCCCGATACCATACCGATATCCCGTAAGAGATTCTACTCGAACCTCCTATATTCTTTTGGGTTGTTCTATCATTCTTTTAATTCAAAAGAAGATTTCTTTTAATTTTATATAAAACTCCTACATACTATGTATATGATCCAACATCATGTTTCAAGATCCATTCCACATTTTCTTTCGGGTATAGACTTGTTTTCAAATGATTCCCTCCTCAATACCTTTTGATAAGCAAACAAGTTTTAAGGGAACTTTTTGAATTTCTACCCATTATCATGTACACTATATTATATGTTTTTTAGAAAAAATAGTTTTTATCAAAATATTTTTTTATTATGAAAACATTCTTGGTGCACTTCTCGTTTTATGTAAAATATTATTCCCTTTTCTATTTTAAAATCTCTTTAGTATTATCCTTAAAACCTTACTAAAAGGTTTTAATTTTTTAAATTATTTTCTTATATGTTGTCACTTATATTTGACATCACATACAATGATTTATGACAATTTTACCTTATTAATGGCCATGTATGTTCTTATTACTTTCTTTCATGGATACTTTTATGATATTCCCATTCGTTATGCTTTATGAAATGGTTATGAAAACCATTCCTTTCCATGGGTTCCCTTTTGTTTATGATTTTTTATGTACTATTTAATATGTGGAAAGCATATAAATAAAAATTTCAATTTGGGTTCACCTAGATAGATCTCTAATTAATTGGGTACTGTTTTGTCTCATGAGACATTATGTGAAATGGTCTTAGCAGTTATCCTTGACTCATGCTACCATATTCAATTGTGTTGGTGGTTAACATTGAATTGTGATCCTCTATGTGAAACAAGACTTGAATCATGGTAATGTTATTATTTAGGCAACTTCCACATTTATACTAATTCATGATTATATGATCACATGTTTATGTGTTATGATTCTATGTGTTCCATGCCTTTTATTTTCATTATTACATACCTTTTAACACATGTGTTAATGTCAAATTACTATGATTTTTTCCTTTACTAAGCTATTTAGCTCATCTCTTTGTTCATGTGTTCCCCACGGTACACTATGAATATGTAAGGTCTCAATGGAATTTAAGAGATCATTATGAATATTGAATAAATAATTGTTTAATTAAGTCCCATATTTTCAATTTTATGTACCTAGTCTTAAAAGACACTAGACTTAACGATCCTTGGATTGTAATCTGATTTATAATTATGATTAAAATCATTTAATGTTATGTGTAAAAGGATAGGGCCTCTATAATTACTCATTTATTATGTATGTTCTTAGGTTATCCCATGAATCTCTATGTATGAAGGAATGTTTTGGTCATGTCAAATATGTTTTCAATAACCATGTTGTAATTAATGTTTTAAATTGTTATGTAATGTTCCTAAACATGAAATACACAATTACTCTCAATCGTTTAGGTTTTATTAAGTGAAATATTATGTAATGAATAATGTTTAAATTTCAAATAAGTAGAAAGGTTGTTATATTTGGTATCAGAGGATGTGTTTAGTTATTTTCGGTATTAGGATTCGAAAACCAATAGGAAATATCTAAGGGATAAGACTAAGTGTAAGAGAACACCCTTAAATGTTGGTTAGTATAGAGAAAGTGGTTTATCTAAAAATACATATTTGTCTAGATACTACAAGTGGATTTTGATAGAGAAAATATTTACCGAGGAGTAATAACTCTAACAAGGTGTTCTAGGCTTGACTCGGGGTAACATGGTACAAGACAATGGGCCTTACTGCGCTTCTTGTTTGACACTCCCATGGGATATTATTTAGTAAATTATTAAGATCACTGCAAACCATTATCAATGGAACAAGGAAAAAATGATCATAAAATATAATCTAGGAAATAGATCATCTATAACATAGATTTAATCCTAGAAACTAAGAAGTTATGTAAATAAAATTAATTTATAAGTTTTCCCTTTAATTTCATTAGATTCCATTTTATTTTTTAGTAGGTTAAAGAAAATATCATCCCTTTGTATGTTTTTTATTGGGTAAATGTGTATAATAGAATTCAAAATGTGAATGGTAGGTTTATCAATCATAGTTTATAACATTATTTTATATCAAAAAAGTTTTGTAGAATAATATATTTTCCACCAAAACACATGGATGTAGAGATATCAGTGAAAAAAATGGGAAGTTATTTCATCCCATGTATATAACTCCCCCTATCACAATTTTTTGATTAAACTTCATGCTGGGCCTTTTCATACCTTACATGGTGGAATTTGATGCCATTTTGGGAATTGATTGGGATTCCCTATATAATTCCAACATAAATTGGAATGAGATTGAAATTACAGTCCATATAGAGAAATGGACTTCCATTATTGAATATTTCAAGGATGAGGATGAATATTTTAAAAAAAATCATCTCATGGATGGATATTATTTCCCTACGAGTAAGTTTATCTTGCTCAAATTATTGAGTCTATAAAATGATGCATCCTCAAAGACATGCCTATTGTGAGGGAATTCACTGATGTGTTTCCTGAAAAGTTTCCTGGTATTCCACCAAGAAGGGATACTGAATTTTTGATCAATCTTATACCCAGGGAATTGATAATATCCATGTCTTTATATGGGGTTGTTGTTTTGAAAATTGATGAAATTAATAAATAATTATAGGAGAACTTAGATAAAGGGTTTATATGCCCAAGTGATTCAACATGGGGTGCACCAGTCCTATTCTTCAAGAAGGAGGATGGGTTAATGGGGATTTTTATTGATTATCGGGTGCTTAATAAAATCACTATAAAGAAAAAGTATCAATTTCCATGAATTGATGACTTCTTTTATCAACTCCATGGAGTATAATACTTCCCCAAGTTGGATTTTCATTCTTGATTTTCCCAAGTAAGTATGAAGAAGGAGGATATATCCAAGACTAATTTTTGTATTAGGAACAAGCTCTATGATTTTACAACGATGCCATTTAGACTCACTAATTCAACAACAATCTTCATGGACCTGATGAATAGATTATTTAATTATTACCTCAAAATATTGTGGTATACTTTATAGAAGATATTCTAAAGTAATCCAAAACTAAGGAGGACCATGAGGAGCATCAGATCAATGTGCTAAAGACCTTGCGAAAGGAGAAGCTCTATGAGTAGTATAGAAAGTGCGAGTTCTGGTTTAAGGAAGTATCATTCTTGGGGAATATCATCACAATCAATGGGTTATCTATGGATCCTTCTAATAAAAAATAAATTTATGGATGGATGAGGCCAAAATTCTATGATAGATATATGTATCATCCATGGATTAACTGGATATTATCGCCATATTGAGAGAAATATGTCATTATTTTCTTACCCTCTTACCAATCGAACAAAAAAGGGAGTCAAATTTTCATGGGATGATGAATATGAAGAGAGATTCATGGAGATGAAAAGGAGGCTTGTCACTACCCTTATGCTCACACAACACATAAGTGGTGAGCTTTTTATAATTTTCACAGATGCTTTAATGAATGGATTTGGATGTGTGTTGATGAAAAAGGAAAAACTTATTGAATTTTCCTCACAATAAGTTGAGTCATCCTAAGAAAAACTATCCCATAGATGATTTGGAGTTAGAATATATGATATTTTCATAGAAAAATTGGTCACTTAATCTCTTTGGGGAGAAGTGGGAAACATATATAGAACTAATAATTCTAAAATATATATTCACATAGAAAGATATGAATATGTGACATTGAAGATGGGTAGTTCTTATCTTGGATTATGTCTGCTCAATCCACTAAAATCCTGGGAAATAAAACAAGGTAGTATATCCTCTGACTAGAAAAGACCCACCAATTTTATTATAAATGAGAATTGAGAAGGATCCAATCATCTAAGATTTGAAGAGGATGGACATGGAAATAAATAAGAAAGGAACATCGTCAATTCTTTCACAAATGATTTCTCTACCATGTCTTTTGGAAGGGTTATAGTATGATCAAAAAGATGATGTTGTTATTCAGAAGAATGCAGAAACTATAAAAAAATAAAAATCCTTAAAGTTCAATTTTAATGAATAAGTAATTATGGGATATGGTCAAGACTATGTGTTCCATGAAATCTAGAGTTAAAGAAAACAAAATTTATTGTGGTCATAGTTATACTTTCTCCACACACATAGGAAACAGAAATATGTATCGAGATATCATAGAGCACTATTGGTATGGATAAAATGAAGAAGTAGATCATGGAATATATATAAAAGTTCCTGATATGTTAGCATGTGAAGAATAAAAGGTTTACGTCAAAATGGATGATACAAAATATTCCCATACCACCATAGAAATAGGAAAATCACTATAAACATTTTCAATGAACATAAACATCCAAGGGAAATAATGCGATCGAATTTGTTGTAGATCATCTAATAAATTATAAAAAATTCATCGTGATACAAGAGGATTTATCACTAGATCAAATAGCACATATATACATCAGATAATTTGTAAGGATTCATAGATTGTGACTATCGATTATTTCCAATGGATATCCATGATCCACCTCTATGTATTGGAAAATTATTCAGCATTCTCTAAACAATGATATGAACTTCAGTACAACTTATCTCCCTTAACATTATCTCCAATTTTAATGTAATATCTAATCACTTGAGAAAATGTATAGTTCTTTCTCAGTGGAATCAAAATGTTGATGGGACCAACATCTTCCTTTGGTTAAGATCTCTAACAAAAATAGTTTCCATTTGACCATCCAAATGGCCCCTAATGAAGATCTTTGTTGTAAGAGGTTCAGAACACTGACATGTTGGGTTGATGTTGGGGAACAAAAACATCTTTGTCCTTAAGTGGTCAATGAAATTATGGAGAATGTTAAGAATTAAGAAAACACTTTAAATCTTCTCATTTTTGAAAAAAGATATATACTGAAAAATCATTTACAAGACCAAGAGTATGATGTTGGAGACATGGTATTCATAAATATATCTCCATGGAAGAGAGCGATGAGATTTGGGAAGAAAAGAAGGCTTAGTCCAAGGTCCATCAGCCCTTTTGGGATCCATGATCACATTAAAGCAGTGAAATATCAACTAAAACTACCACCGAACCTATCTCATTTACACAATATATTCCATGTGTCCCTCTAAAGAAAGTACATCCCAAAGTCATCACTGTTACTCACTCTAGTGGTGGTACCATTATACAATGACCTTTCCTGTGAGGAGTAGTCGATGAAAATATTAGATTATATAGAAAAAGTTATATGAAATAACATAATTCCCCTCATCAAAGTGTCATGGCAAAACCAAATGATTGAAGAAGTAATGTGGGAACCATAGGAGGTGGTGAAGCAGAGTTACCCTCATCCTATTTATCATGGGATAAAGAAATTTCAAGGGTGAAATGTCTTAAGGGGGAAAGCTTTTAATGATCTAACTATTTATGAATAACAATCCATTTCTTTTGACATAATTAAATGTCTCATTGATATAAAAAACATATGAACTTATTTTTATTATATACAATAGTATTTTAAATGACTGTTACGTATCTTTACCTTTCATAATATTTCTATTTAACAATGATCACAAGAAAAGTATAAATATATTGTATTAATAAGTCTTTTTGGAATAGAGAAAGGATGTGATGGCCTCATCTAGTAGGATTATATGTTTTGAAGCCCATTTATAGGAGCTTATATGGGAGATATAATTTATTGGATTTTCTTTATACCAATCCCAATGTGATATCCAATAACATAAGAATGAGAAAAACAGTTTATGGGGGAAGTTCAAGATCATCGAGATCACGACCCAAAACATGTTCACCGAACAAACCCATGAAATCCTGAACACCACGCACTTTAATCTTAGAACATATGATGGTGTCATAAATGGATATGCACTACTGAAAATTGGATCTATGACATTGGATCTATACCCATGGTTTAGAAAAACTGTGGGTACAGAACATTTGATTAAAACAATACCCATGTTTTTTTAAAAACCATGGGTATGTCCCCTCTAATTTCTACCTTCCATCAGGTTATTCCTTCCCCTACTAGTTTGATGTTCCCTAATATCCGCTTCTACGAGCTCCAGACTCCCTGCCCCTCCCTTCCCAACCTCGACCTTAGCCTCCAATCCACCACCTTGACCTTCCTGCTTTCGTCTCCATGTCAACCTCTAGTCCTCCGCCTCGACCTCCCGGGTTCCACCTCCATATCGACCTCTTGGTCCCCTCCTCCCAGCATCCTCTTAGACCTCCCAGCCCCCACCTCTTGGATTCCGACTCTGCCTCCTGGATTCTCCTCCACCTTGACCACCAAGCCTTTGCCTCCCGACCCCACCTCCCCCCCTCCGGCTTCCCGCCTCTATGTCCGAGTCTGCCTCCACCTCCCTAACTCCTCCTTCCAGCATCTGCATCCACATCCATCTCCACCATAGCTCCCTCACCTCAATTTTTCATTAATCATGGATGTTTTCTATGGTGAGTCTAATTCCATATATTTCCTATATCCAATATTATTTCCATGTTTCCTTTCATTACATTTCTGAATTCTTTTTATTTTTTAGGGATGATTTTGGCTATTTTGGAACATGAATTAATTAAATATAGTGTATTAGAATGTTTTATCCATAATTCATGATGTTCGAATAACTTTATATGTGATTATATGTTCTTGAAATTATTCAGGTATGTGGGGTGTCCATCTGATGTTCTAAATTTTAAATAGATGTAGGCTGGCATGTTTTGTATGATTTAACTTACCACTTAGCTGGTAGATTGTTCTGAAAAAACATAGGTATGAAACATCCAGTCCTTGCTTGTAGGATATAGGTATGGATATCCATTTTTATTATTCCTAGTGTGTGATATCATTGACCAATAATGGTTTTGAAGACCTTATGATAGTGTATAGGTTAGGATGGTGAATTCCCCATATTTTCAAGGCCATTGGTTAGAATACATCACTAGTATGGGAATATATCTGGAAATTTGTATAGAACGGTCATAGGTTATTTTAATTTGTTTGTGATAGAGGAAGATTTGTTATAGAGAAAGTGACCCATGTGAGTCAGGTTTGATATTGAGGTCCAGTTACCAATTTTGTGAGAAGTTTTGTGTATGTTATTGATATAAGACTGTTAGTGTTTCAAAATTCAGTTGTTGTATTATAAATTATTGAACATGAACGATGGATGATTTATTAGTTTTTTATATTTTTTATTTAATTTTACTATTATTTATTTTATCACTAGACATAAAATTTTTAATTCATGTAATGTTTTAATTTTTACTCTACATTGACTACATTATGTCTTCATTGAGATTATAAGAGTAAATTAGGTTTCTGGATACCCATTTCCACATTTTGTTAAAACTAATATAAATTTTAATTGTGCCAGATTTTTTCTTCATATCTTTAGGTTTCTTTTTAATTCTGATTAATACCTTTACATAGTGATGTATATTCAAGATCAACCATTACATGATATTCATTACAACTTTAAATATCTCATATATTTATGTCTTACCATTAAAGGAATAATGATTTACCTTTATGTTATCCATGTCCTTAAATTAAATAGTTAATTGAAACTATATTTTATGATTACATAGTGTAGGTAATTTGGTATATACATTTAAGTCTAGTTTCAAAACTACTAATTTTATGTTACCACATAATTTTCTTATCCCCAATGTTCACATGTAAAACTTATAAGCACCACTAGGAAAACTTTAAGAAAATGAATTTTAGGGAATCCAAAAATTCATTCCCATGACATGGTAATTTATCTCTTCCCCATGAACATTGGGAATTTGTGAATAAAAAAATTTACATTATATGGTTTATACCCAAAAACCCTTAGTATATCCTTTTGTTTTATATTATTTTTTGATATTGGAAATTTTTATTGTGTTTATGATTAAAAGTTTTATGATAAAACTAAAATTCCTATACATAATATTTATGACTTATTAATCAATCAGACGATTAAAATATAATCAATGACTTACAGAACTATTAAAGTCTTAGGAAACTATTTTTAAGGATTAAGACTCAAAACAAATTTGAAACATTCAAAATTGAATGTTAATTTAACTTATATAGAAGTATCACCCACAATGTTTCAATAAAAAATCAAAGATAAAAAATAATCCAATGAAAATTAAAAAGGAAACTACAAACATTAACATAAAAAATATGTATATTTTCTATGATAATTTTTAATGCAATTTGATACTCAGTTTTCAAATAAATATTCAATTGCAAATTACTATAAGTTTAAAATATTTGTTATATTAGTTTTTATAAATTATAAAATATTTCTATTTTCTAAATATTATAAAGATTTTTTATTAGAGGACTTACAATGGGATAATTATTCATATGGGTAAATGATACCATTGATGTTTCTAATATTTCTAACATGTGGCTTAATTTTATTAAATTTTATAATCTATTTTCACGTGTTTTATAATTATAATTTATGATTTTGGATTTCTTCATTTTTATAGTTTTCTTAAGATCGAGATAATGATATTATTGATCTTCATTCTCATATAATTTTTCTTAGATCAAGGTAATCACTCTTGTTATCAATTTTACACCTTGAAGGAGAATATTTAGGAAATTTTACATATTTAAAAGTCATTAATATTTTGGTAAAATTTATTTATGTTTGTAGTTTTTAGTCATGGGAAATTTTATTTTAATTTATTCAATTTTTATTCATATCTTTCATGTTGTGGTATTTTTTTGAGATAATTGAACAATTTTTATTTACAGATTTAGATCTGGTCATATAATTTTTCAAGCTTATTGTTTGTTTAAATTTGTTTTTGTGTTTGAATAAGTATTTATTCATAACATAGTTTTAACTTTAGTCATCTATTTTGTCTACTTTTTATGTGATGCTTGTGTATAGTCCTACTATGTCTAATTTTCATCAACTATTAGTTTGTTCTTTGGAAACATGCTATGAATATCACCCATTCTCTTTTAGTGTCACTTGATTGTTTACAATTTCTTGAAACAAAATTGTATGTTGATGCTTAAGAAATCTGCTTCTTTATTGCATAAAAATCCATCATTCTTTGTCAGATTTAATGCTACTGATCCTTTATGTAAATAAATATTTTCAATAGTATTGACAAGGTATTCAATTATTTATAATGTGATTCATTTTGGGGGTCTATGTTTTGTTGAATGATACAATTTACGATTATTGAAACTTCTTGAGGTGCATTAATCATTCATCATATATTATTCGTAGATTATCTTTTGAATTTACCTTGAATTATTGGTTATCATTAGTTAGAATTAGAGATAATGTTTCATAATTAATTCATGTATTAAGCAATTAATGATGATACATTTCAATCTATAGTTTGAATGGGTGGTATTAAGTTCATTTTAATATAATGTGTCTTTTCGAACAAGATGAATCTAATACTCCTTAATACTTAAAAATAAATTACATCCTTGTTTAGTAAGAGAAAAAAAACTACTTTTTTCCACTTTAGAAACAATTTTTAGTGATATACCCACCAAACATGAATACAGTTCTAGGATTCCCGCCTTACGTGAGAGATTTGACCTAGAGGAACACTAATATTGTTGTAGTAGAGATTTAGGGAAGAAACAATTGTGCATGAAATATTAATGACACATTTTAACACACCAAATTTTTACTAAAGTATACATAACATAACTAGAAAAAATCGAGCCTAGTTAAACAAAACCAAAAAAATATATGCAACCACATCCTCTTGAACTAATAGAATATGTTTCCTCCTTGATTGCAGGAATGTGTTTTGACCCATGGAGCATTGTGGTTCTTATATCGGGGTAGTGACTTGTATTTTCCCAAGAGATAGGTATGCTTCGTTCAGTTTTTATTTTATTTTCTTTATCACATTGGCCACATAGGCCTTGAACAGCTTTCTACAGATTAAGGGTAGTTATAATTTGTGAAGGGGGCCAGAAGGCAAGTGGAGGTTTTTATGCAGTATTTTTTATAGTGGAGGGAGATTGGGGTAGTAGAGGGATAAATTAGTGTGTTTCATTTATTATACCATAGTACTGCGTTGTTTTTATTTATTTTCTTTTCCTTCGATGTAGAAGTCTGACGTATGGATGAGTCATGCCAAAATTTTATTTATTTTATAATACTATTTTAATTAATTATTTATGGGTGAAATAGCTCCTAACTGGGGATTCCTTGATTCCCGAATGCTTCTGCTAGTCTATGGGCAGAGCCAATCCCCCACTTTTAGAAAATGGATATATTCCCACACATGTATATCCATGGTTTAGAAAACCATTTGTATATGGAGTATGATTTGATATATTCATAAGGTATTGTTAAAATAGTCGGTTTACTAACCTTGATTTGAGGTTTTTATCAGTCTTCCTAACTAATTTTTATTCCTCCGCCACATTTCTCCCAAACCTTATCCTCTCCTCCCTCTCTTCCACTCTCTGACATATACCTCCCACCCTAGCTGCCATCTCCCAACCTCTGCATCCCAGCCATGCCTCCCTCCATCATCCTTCTTGACTCTGCCACTATTCCTATGACTCCTCCTCTACCTCAGTCTCCTCTACTACATCCACAACCACCTACTCCTCTAACTCCATACCTCTACCTCCCGGCCCCTACCTCTACCTATTCCTCCCATCCCCTGCCTCCTCCTCCACCTTCCAGTCCCTGCCTCCGCATCTCGGCCTGGCCTCCACCTCCGAGGTCTCCTCCTCTCGGCCCTCACCTCCGTGGAAACCTCCACCACCGCAGCAGCCTCTACCTCATCCTGGTCACCTCTACCTCTACCTCCACCTCATTATATCTAGTTATAAAGGATCCCTATGTATAGATTCATCTATAATATCCATGTACTTATTGTGTTATTTGGTTCTAGGTTGGTGTTTCAAGGTTCGATTCTATATTCTCTTCTACTTATTATCATGCCTTTCAACTAATTCTGACATTAATTTCAGCTAAAACCCCGGGCTAGGTTTTTAAAAATCTATCATTATTATTGATTCTATGGTGTGTTGATTATTTTCTTGGTCCTACTTTTCACATATCCAATGTATTAGTAACACCTATGTCTATATTGAGGTGTGTTTTCTCCATTCACGACTCTTTAATGTTGAAAACATTATTCCTTGGAAGTGGTGGAAGTCCATAATTTAGAATAATCTATTGGGGGAAAAATATTTGGAATATTTAGAGGTGAATCTCATTCATAATTTTTTTCAATTGTGGTGAAGTTAATGAAGGCTATAGAATTTTATATCCTTTAACAAGGTGTCGAAATAGTTTCAGAGTATTGATATCATTTTATTGAGTTGGTTTTATACATTCAAACTCTAGAATTTGATGATTATTTATTTTATTAGTGTTTTGGGAAGGTTCTTCAACCAAAACTATTACTAGAAATGTATCCCCTCTCACTTGTATACTATGGAGAGGTGGGAAATAAAGCTATCAAAGTTGAAGTGATCAAGGAAGGATCGCTGTATGTGTTATGATATTAACATATTCCTATGTGTGGTGAATGAAAAAAAAGTATGAGAGGATGATAAGCTGGGGTGGGCAGTGCAGGGGGCTGGGGGAGGTGAGAGGAGGGGAGGGGGAAGGCAGTGTAGAGGGTTGGGACATAGGGTGGGTAGGGGAGGAGGGAAATCAGTTCAGGGGGATGGGGGATGGTGGTAGAGGTAGAAGGGGAGGGTAGGGAAGGCAGTGTAGGGGGTTGGGGAGGGTGAGGGGAGGGGGACGGTAGTGTAGGGGATGTGGAGGTTGGGGGAGGTAGTGTGGGGGTTTAGGGGAGGGTGGGGGATGCAGTGTAGGGGGGATGGGGGGATGAGGCAGGCAGTGCAGGGGGGATGGAGGAGGGGAGCGGATAGAGAAAGGTAGTGAAGGGAGTAAGGGGAGGGGGAGGGGAAGGAAGTTCAGGGGGATGGGGGAGGGTGGGGGTGGGGCTAGAGGAGGTAAGGGAGGGGGTTTGTAGTGAAGGGGGATGAGGGAGGGGAGGGGAGGGAGATGTCAGTGCAGGGGCTGGGGGAAGGGATTGGAGGGGAGGGGAGGGGAGTTGGGCAGACAATGAATGTGGTTGGGAGGAGGGTGGTGGAGGTAGGAGGGGAGGGTGGGGGAGGAAGTTCATGGGGCTGTGGAGGGGAAGGGATTGTATTGGATAGGGGGTAGGTAGTGTAGGTGGATAGGGGAAGGGTGGTGGGGGGAGCTGGCTGTGCAGTGGGTTGGGGGGAGGCGAGGGGAGGGGGGAGGGGGAGAGGAGGGGGAAAGAAATTCAGGGATCAAAACCCCTCTCTTATTCACAACACTTTCCATATTTATATATAATATAGCTCAAAAATAATCACAAATGATTATTCACAACACCTTCATAGAGATAAACTGATCAACATCATCCACACTCCTTGGTTTAAAACTCCTCTATTAAATCAAATCGGTAGCCAGAAATTTTGCACATGAACTACAATATATTTCTTCATCCATCTTTGTCCTTTTATTGATCTCAGATATTCCAATGGTAGAACATTATTTCATTTTCAAATGATTTATTTTATCTATTCCAACGGAAAAAAATAATTTCATTTCTATATCATGTTAATAATCGAGGCACCATTTGTAGCACTTACCAACTTCCAAGATTTAAAATGCATCACCAATCCTAATTAATTTTTTAAAGCTTAACACATTTTTGTATCAATACATCAGAACTCTATTTCATCTCATTAGCCAGCTTAGGGAAACCGTCTTCCTTTAAAGAATATTTCCTTTATCACATATTTCCATCATGCATATTTCTCCCTTCATTGGAAATGAATATAAAATAAACACAAAGTGGCTTCAACAGATTTAGGTGTTTGGATTCAACATTCGGTGTTTTTACTCACGACATTTTGTCTTTAAAGAATCATGGTTTCTTTTTTAGCACTAGAACACATATTTTTCCTCATCAATTTCTTTCAACTAGATTCAAATCTTATCGCTTTGCTCTTTTAGTGGATTAGTCATGTCCCATCACTAAATCTGGTAATATCAAAGGTACTTCAATTTCAATTTATGGTTTGTTGCCTACTAGTTTCTCCTCCTCTCCTCAGCCTAGTTCACCTCTTGCATCCTCGATTTCCCTTGATGAGACTCTTGGTGTTCATCCCACCTCATCATATCTTATTTACAACTTCTTATTGATTATTCTTGGATAAAATATCTTGCAAATATACCTGCCTCGGAGTAGTCTTTTGGCCAGTCAACTCATTCAATTAATCATAATTATCATCTTATAACAAAATTTTTCAAGGATGGTATTTTCAAACCCAAAGATTATATTACTTATAGGGAACATAGATCTTTTAAGGATTCCTTGTTTCAACCTTAGTGGCATCCAATGATTCATTACTAGTTTTTATCAATACTTAAAAAACATACCAGGACATCAGTTCATCTTGTTGGATTGGTTGATGTTTAAGGATGAATGCTAGGGGCCCATAACCGTGGGAATATTATGTTTGGTGTAATTATATATACCCACAGTTTTATAACCTATGGGTATATATACATGCCCCTTGTATAAATTAAACATTTGGAATTTGGGAAATCTACAATGATATACCCACAGTTTCTATAAATGGTTCTTATAGCTCTATATTAATGTCGTAGTAGCCCATAGTTTATGGAACCATGGGAATAGCCTATTCACATTGTTTTAGGTCCTACACCCATAGTTCCAAACCATGGGTATATGTTTTTTTACAGTAGTTATGTATCAATACCCTAACAATAAAATTATTTAAGTTATTTTTTATATAATAATGAATATATTTTCTTCGTATTATTATTACTCTATTAATGATTTTAATGCCCAAATTTTATTTTCAGTTATAATGTTTTTATGAATTAATGTATTTTTTTAAATAAATAATATTTGAATAAAATATTTTTTTTAAATTACTTTTTTTAAATGTAAATTATCTTATAAATTTTATGAAGTCAAATATAATTTTTATTAGGGTTTCAAAAATGAAATTTTCAAATATCCGATAAATTTTCAATAATTTTATGTTTTTAATATTTAAAAGACACATATTTAGAAAATTATTTAGATAAAATGAATATTATTTTTTGAATCATGATGTTGAAATTAACTAATAGTGAATTTTTCATAATTTTTTGAGGAAATCGAATAGTTAGTAAATATTTAAATATTTTATAAGTATATGATCTATTTTATGACAATATAATGGATATATAATGATTTAATAAATACTCTAAAATGTATGTTCGACCAAATATATATTTTTTTCTTTTAAAATAATGTGATTTTATGATTATTTTATTTAGTTTATAATGATATACTAAATCCTCCATGACTAATAATATTTTTTTTGATTTTACTATCATTTATTTGAAAGTGTGACTCCCCTCCACCTAAAAAAGTGAAACATATTATTATAATCAGGCCTCAGAATAATAAAATAATATACACCACTCCACTTTTTAATAAACCATGGAAAAATCCATTGGATTACTTGTAGTTTTGAATATTTTGTTATGTAGTGTCCAAAACAAAAATAATAAAGAAATCCACCTAATTTCAAATATAAATCAACCAATCTCCTAATGTGCCAAGAGCTCTTAATAATCATTTCTCGTGCCTTTGGAGTCACAAATCCAGGTAAGGGATTTCTGTCTTCTCATTTCTATTCATGTAATTATTTTAAAGTATGCTTCTTAAATTCCATTTTCATATTTTTGAATAGGATTTTCCATGATAATATTACTATATAGTTGATGTCTAAATGATTATATTTACCTTTTACTCTCATTAATCCCCCCTATAATCTTCTATGTATACCCATTACTTTGAAAATATTCTATAAAGGATTCCCTCCTCTCTTTTTAATTCAAGAACCTTTATTGAGATTAGTTATTTTAATTTCAATTGAATATATTTCCATTAATTTATAATCATTACCTTACTATACTAATGGAATTATTCATATGTGGCATTTAATATTATCCAAATTTGGACCCTTATCTAAGTTGTTACTATGCTGAAATTCTGTAAGGGATTCTCGGTCTCCTCTTTTAATCAAGCACTTCATTTTTTATAAGCCTTTTTATTTTCTATTTTATTATGTATGTGTATCCGACGCTTTCGCCGGGGCGTGCGCATCCGTTCGCTGGGGAGGGCGCGCCGCTTGTTGCCCCGCATTCCCGCTTTCCAAAGGCGGGCGGAATCCGTTCCTTGTTCAGGTATGTCTGCTCCTTCATCAAAACTGGGATGATGGGATGTCGGTTCTTCCTTCTGTGGATTCCTCCTCGGAGCTCGTCACCTAGTCCGGGTCTCCCTCATAGATTTAAGACGGGTTCGTGAAGCTCATTCCTGGTGCCATATCCACATGGACGCCAGTTAATTATGCTGCTTCCGTCAAGACGCTCCAAGGGGTCTTGTCGGGACAGCAACCTGCAGTGAGGAGAATGGTCACGTTAGGGAATCATCGGCACGTCTTTCTTTGGTCCCTCATCACAAGGCTTCTCGAGGGCAAGGAAGCCCGTTGCATCCCACATCGAACGCGGGGAATGTGTACCATCTAAGGTTTTCCTCAGCTTCCCATGTTTAACACGGGGTATGTCGTGAGTTTAACGTCTTGCGGAGACGGATCGGGTTGAAGGATCCCTAGGGGGTACACCGATGTTGGGGCTAGCGCGTGGGCGGCTTCCCATATATCATGGAGTGGGAAAGGGTGGCATGATCTCACTAGGATGGGGCGGCCCAGGTAAGGATCAGGATGGATGGTGGAGTGAAACATGGGGCTTACGTTCTGAGACGGCCCAAGAGGGGTGATACAGTTTGATGTCATGCGGGACGCGATACAGTTTAACGTCGTGCGGGACGGAATACAGTTTAACATCATGCGGGACGGAATACAGTTTAACGTCCTGCGGGACGGAATACAGTTTAACATCATGCGGGATGCAATACAGTTTAACGTCATGTGGGATGAAATACAGTTTAACGTCATGCGAGACGAAATACAGTTTAACGTCATGCGGGACGAAATATAGTTTAACGTCATGCGGGACGAAATATAGTTTCACGTCATGTGAGACGAAATACAGTTTAACGTCATGCAGAACGAAATATTTGGGGCCTACACTCTGAGGTGGCCCAAGGTGGTCAGGGAACCGACATGGACAGGTCGGGATGACCGGGTGGTGTGCTTGAACCTCATGGAGGCTTCCTATGTACCATGCATTAGCACGGATCAAATTCCACGTAGTTCGCTGGGATGGGGCTTACGCTCTGAGGCAGCCAATAGGAGGATGTCATGGTTGATGCGCACTCTAAGCCCACGTGATTCATGCTCGGTGTGGGAAACAAGAGGCAGCAGGGGCCAGACGATCACGTCGCAAAGGGTGCGTCCGTGAGAAGTGGAATGGGGCTTACTCGTTGAGCGGCCCAAAGAGGAAACAGGGGCTTATGCGTGGTTAGCTACCCTTGGTGTCAGGGATTACTTCAGGGTGGAGGCCCTTGGTGCGACAAAGCGCAGTGGGAAAGTACTCCACTGGCCTTGGCAGGGGGGAAGTACGGAGATGCACGAGTGCAATCATCCGTACGAAAGGCTAGGGGATTACGCTCTGAGGCGGACCTTCCCCCACGGACAAATGCCGCTCCGAAAAGGAGGATCTCATTCCATGTGAGGAAGAGTCCATTCTCGTGGAGACGAGTGGGCGTAAAAAATGTCCGAGCTGGGGGGACCCTGTCTGCGAAGCACGGGGTCGGACCACAGTTTAACGTCTTGTGTTAAGGACGAGGTGTTTAGCAGTTTAACGTCCTGCAGCTTGGACGAGGTGGGTTCACTCCACACCACTAGGGCTTACATTCCCAACGCTATCTACCCCTTGTGGAAGGGAAGGCATCAGCAAGGCCATGGCGAAAGGGGGCCACAGGGTGAACCACTGGGGGGTCCATGTTAGCGTGGCTATGCGAAGAAGCCATAGCCGTTAGCGTGCCTATGCGGAGAAGCATAAGGCAAAGAAACCCAATGGGAAACACACCTTAAGGGACCTTGAGGTTACTTCGCACGAGCCTGGAAGGCCGTGCGGGAAAACAACACATGGCGTGCATGCCCGACAGGGGAGAGATTAGGTGCCGGTGCAGGGGGGCAGCCAATGGGAATCAAGGTGAGGGATCCTGGGCTTTGAGCGCAATAGGGATGATTTTCGCACAAAACACTGGGACGACACACAATTGGAGCAATGTAATTGCACGCGAAGAGGGAATTACGTGAAAGGGTTTGCGCGCACGGCAGGATATTGCGCGCACGAACCACGGATTGCGCGCAAGTGGGGAAACCAGGGGTAGGGGCAAATTCACTGAAGCCGGTGGAGTTGCGCGCAAAGGCGAACTCTGGGGAAAGGTTGCGTGGAATTCAGGATTACCTGGATGTCATCTTTCGCACGGGGGGAGCCGAATTGCGCGCACGAGAGTTGCTTAGGATTCCTCAAACCCTAAACCGTTCGGGGTCACCTTATATTTATAGGCAACCTCCGGCATAGAATCCAGGCGACGCGCGAAGTTTTCCGCGCCGGGAACTGCTTGCGCGCAAAACCTCGCCGCAGTGAACCGGGGCATGCAATTATTGCGTAACTCACCGGTCCAATTCCGCGAATCCCGAGAGCACATCGCATGCAGAACAATTTTGCACGCGGATCCTCCTTTATTTCGCGCACCACTTCCCAGGACTCCGGATCGGGCCTCTGATTCCGAATATGACTTCGCTTCATCATTCCGAAACTTCCTCCGGGAGTTATGGGGTTTTTTTCAGTGTCAACAAATGCCTCCCCTTGGAATTGGATCGGCGAGAGGTCGCAACGATCAGATTCCAAGGGAAACGCCGAAAGGCCAAACTGTAGAGCCTCCTGGTCAAGTTTCGCGCAAAATTTCGACGGGGCGCGCAAAATGCCAGACTCGCATGGAATCCTCTTTCCGCACAGCGCAGAACCCTGGCCTCGCCTATAAAAAGGGGCGATGGGTCCCAACTCCGTACACTCACTTTTTCCGTGCGATAATCTCTTCGCTCTCGTGCGCGAAATCGCCCCGTGGCTACACGTAATAACTTACTGGCAGCACGAAATTCCTTCCGAAATTTGGCCTTGATTTCGTGCCAAACCGGGATCTTCCATGCTTCGCGTGCCGATTGCACTCTCATCTCCAGGATTTCGCGCAACTCAGCTAGATTTCGCGCCGAACTCTCCAATTCTGTGGACTGCATCCTGATTTCACCCAACTCCCAAAAAATTCGACATGGCCGTAAACCGAGTTGATGTGGGGGAAGCCGCTGCCCGTAGGATAGAAATAGCGGCAAACGAGGAGGTTTATACTGCCAAGGTGATTGTCTCCAACAATCTAACCTTGTTCAATCTGCTGACTCCGGCCCAAAAGGCATATCCCTTGTCGGACAACCTCCCACTCTGGAATTTTGGCAACTTGGAGGAGGTACCACTGCTGGGCATCGAGGTGGACACACCGCGGTCTTGGGTGACTCGGGAAGACGAACTTCCTTGCTACAACATCACCAAAAATGGCCATCCTGCCAGGGAAACTAGACATATGGATGTTTATGTCCTGAACCCGAGGACTAGGACCATTACCGGAGATGAGCCTGTGGCGGAGGATTCTCCGGCCCTCTACGCGAGCACGTTCCGTCAGAGCATCACAGATGACATGAAGGGCTGGCTGAAGGATTGGGACCTACGGTACGGGGGTAACTTCACCAGCGAATGGGCCTGGGCGTTCTGGGTTCGCCATACATGTGACCAGTTCGGGGACGAACTGCGGTATGTCAGCCTGTTCAAGGCGGTATGGACATCGCAGTTCCATTTCCATCGCCAGCCTGAACTCGGACCAGAGCTATTCACCCTGTGGTCTCCTGACACCAACACATTCCGCCTTCATCATGGGGAAATAGACATCAGTCTCTGGGACGTTCACTGCATCGGAGGTATCCCACTGGAGGGTTACCAATACGACGAGTTCGTTCTTCCAAAGAACACCTGGGGAGACAGTTCGCGGACGCCTATGCTGATGTGGCACCTTCTGCAGCTCGCCAAGGAGAGGCTGGGGGTCCAGGACTTCCTAAAGGACATCGCCTACAAGGGCTGGTTCAGCCTGTTCCTTGAGAGGGATCTCGCCATTAAGATCCCGGGAAGGGGCAAACGGTGCCCAACCGTGACTTAGAGGAGCAAGGACGGGTCATACTGGCAGACCCTGGAGGCGGGGCGATACCAATCATTGGGCTACCGCGTCATTGAGGCCCGGGACCTGAACGTCTGGTATGCCGGGTTCCTTGCCGCTTTCCTGAGTGGGTGGCTCCTGCCGGTGCGGGATGCGAGGATGGGTGTCTATCCAGCGACTTTGGTGATGGCGGGATCCATGGACGCCAACAAACGGTTCAACTTGGGTGTCCCCGTGCTGGCCAAGCTGTATACCATCCTGGGGCACATCTCACGAGGGGGGTCACCTCGAAGAGTCTGTGGTCCCTTCCAGATCTTCCATGGCTGGGTGACGGCTCATCTCGGCGGGTATACTTTCCCAAACGCCGTCCGTCCTCCGGGCAATGGCTTGCGACCATCCTTGCTAAACATTGTAGGGGTGGCGCCATTGATTCTCAATGAGGAGGGTGTGAGGATCCGCATTGGTAACCATGCCACCTTCAAATTCAGCCCGTTCCCCACCCCAGTTGGCCAGCTGGTGGATAACGGTCAAGGCTCTCTGGAACAACAGGAATATTTCCAGAGCATTCGGGGCGGGGTGATCGTGGATCAGATCGACGGGAAGGTGATCTGCTAGCCCTACGTGCCATCTCGATTCGCCGGGCAGTTTGGGTGCCTTCAGCGATTGCTGAAGAAAGTATTCACGGCTGTCTGGTAGAAGAAGAATCCATGCGTCCTGCGCTAGATGTGGTTGATGTTTACCACCTTCGGCTCTGGCGATGTCGTTACTCTTCCTCCCACCGGGGTCGACGCCGGACTAGCAACTGAATATGCCAAAAACTAGACTATTACGTACCGTGAGGGGATATTACGCAAGAGCGTCCGACAACTCGAGGTTACTCGCACGGAAACCAGGTGACGGGAAAGAAGGCACGATGCCGTCAGAACGGGAGAACCAAGGGCGCGTCAGGCAGCGAGGCCTGCGCAGGCCGGGACTTCGGCAGCGGGAACATCACATGGTGCTGCCACGTCCTAGTTTCCCATAGGGTGTCACATGAGGCGGCCATGGAACTACCCGGGAAGCAAATAAGATATCTTCTCGAACCTTCCCAAGACACAATTCTCCTGGCACTGTGGTCGGCCTGGATGACCCTGCGGCAATTGATGAGCGTCGAAGCCATCTGGCAGAAGATAATGCAGAATGGGATCCAACTGCCTGAGGTCGGGCTCGTTCGGATTATCAACCGAGTGAAATTCCATCGGCGGCATGCTTGTCTGACGGCCATGGACGCATACACACGCCAAAGGGGGCGACGTGCAGAGCCAACTTTCCTAGTGAAAGTGATTCTCGGCCAGGAGCATGATCCGGAAGCGATGCCGACAGGAGAAGGCGACAGTGATGAAGAGCCAGAGGGGGAGGAGGAAACCGGAGAGGATGAAGGAGAGGGAGAAGAAGAAGAAGAGGAGCCCGAAGGTGAGGGTTCTCAAGGGGCGACCCACCAAGGGAGTCTCTGAGAGAGCGGCGAGATTTCCGACTCTGATCTCGACATAACTGAGATTCTTGAGGTTTGTCTCTGTCTTCATTAATTTCCCTCATTCATCCATTCTACTTCCCAACTTCTAACTCACTTCCCCATCCTACTCAGGAGCAGTTGAGCGGTGGAAGGGTGTCCCCACCAGAGGAGGGCGGAGAGGAACCAGCGTGACATGATGGGGATCCGACACCCATCATTGAATTAACCAGCTTAGAGTGGTCTCCCCTTATGGCGGCTCCTGTAGCGGCCGAAACACTGGGGACCGACGCTCTAGATTTCTCTAATTCTCACGCTTCACTACTGGTGCTTGGTGTGAAAAGATCCCGTCTGACCAACGTATGCCCTACGCAGTGATCTCAACACTGGTGGCACGTCAGGCTGTAGAGCCCGGGCCATCTGCAAGTGGACCATGGGCGGACATACCACCTCGCTCGGAACATGCTCTCTGCACTGAGCCGGCCCAGAAAATAGATGAATAGAGGGCGGCGGACATCAGCGGAACTGTTCCTGAAATGCGGTCGGAAGCTGGTGGAGGCATCATTGCTGCTGGGGCGAGGGAAGAAGGTCACCCGGATGTCGAGGATTCTATCCCTCATGAAGACATCCCTGGGGCAGATCCTGCTGCCGATCTGCTGGCGGATTTCCCTGTATACCGACCTGCTGACCCTGAGGAGATTGATGAATCAGACTCAGAGGCGGCTGAGGAGAGCCGTATGACACAACATAAGGGGTGGAAGTGTATCCAGTGCTTTCTCAGGCAGCCCCAGTCCGATTGGCTGAGGCGGATGGGATCACTTCAGACCTGGCTGCGCTTCCTGTGCGCCGGAGGGGCTGATGCTCAGCGCCTTCATCTGACGGTCCGTGATTACATCGCCGAGAAGATACACGAGAGTAGCCGGCGCACCAACATTTCCCAGCGCCAGGAAGGATCGACGAGTGCTCAAGTGCTGCTGAGGGCGGAGCAAGAAGTCCGGCACCTCGAAGGGAAGAAGTCATATAAAGAGGCCTTCATCGTAACATGCTCTGAGCTCATGGAGCAACTGACCGCCCAGATGGCTGATGCACAGGAACAACTGGTGGAGGCAAGTCACCAGATGACCGTGCTTCGGAGCGAGCGGGCGCAGACACAAGCTAGGGCTGATGAGCTATGCTCTGTGGTGGCTGACGAGGAGAGAGTCTTCAAAGAGGGGAAAGCGGCCTTGGAGGCTACCAGCCAGAGGGTAGCAGTGTTGGAAAGATCGCTTCAGCACGCTAAACCCTGAGGGCTTCGTTTTTTCCATCTCATGAACTTTTTTTTTGCTTGTACTGCTCATCGTCTGAATCCAATATATGGCCAAATCCACTCTTTTGTACCCTTGGTTTAATGCGCTCAACAATAGTTTCGAAATGAATAACAACTCACCCCTAGGATCCTGTGGGACATGCCTAATGCAAGAAGCAAGAGATACTCGTACCATCATTCTGTTCAACTGTGGGGTATTTAACAAGCTTCAGGCGTCCAAAATCGGGCCTGGACTTTTGAAGAGACCCAGGGCCGATTGATGTGTCGACTTCTCAATGTTCCTTAACACACGAGCGGGGCAATTCTGGGGGCATTGAAATCCATCCGAACACAGGGGGATGGAGAGAAAGGGTGCATCACGCTGCCCAAATTCGGAACCCAATGGGGCGCAACCATGGAGTATAACTATCAACCGTGGCGGAAACACAGCAACCATGTCACGTTGGCCCGGAATGGGAGGACAATAAATGAGGGCTGACCGCTGACCATGTTCATAACACGGGGCCTAACTCAAATATCTTTGGTCTGATTTCTGGAACGTTGGCCCAGGACAGCAGGCGGACCATAGGTCGAGCATCCATACTGTTAGGGGGTCCCATCAAACATTACCAGTTCTCCGGAACATTGGCCCAGGACAGTAGGCGGACAATAGGTCGAGCATCCATACTGTTAGGGGGTCCCGTCAAACACGAAAGGAAATGAGGGTCCGAACAAGGGGGAACACAAAACGAGGGAGGTGGAGTGGTGGCTTGTTCGAAAAGAGTCCAACACTCTCGATATTGCGCCACAAGGGCAAAGGCGCATTAGGCGGACGTACCAACCTGGTCACGGGTCGTCCCAATTTCCAGGCAGGACCTCTTTGGTGAGAGAACTGCCGCTTCCCATCATTACCATGGGGCATCCCGAACATGCTCGGGGTAGGTATCCCGATTACACCACTTCCCATGAAGTCGGGCCGAGTGACCGACAATAAGGAAGGACGGGGTTTACTAATCCCTGGGGCTGGACCCAAGACGAAACATCTGGGTGGTCCTACGTATCTCATGAGTATGAGAATCAAGCCACACGTAGTTCTGAACATACAGTTTAACGTCATGTGGGACGAAATACAGTTTAACGTCATGCGAGACGGAATAAGGATCTTAGTTTTAGGTCTTAGAGCTCGCACCGTAAGGATCTTAGTTTTAGGTCTTAGAGCTCGAACCGTAAGGAAGGGGAAAAACAGACACATGGCCGGGCGGTTGGAAAACCGGACGTGAAGGAGGACCTAAAACCTACTTAACATGTGTTCTCCGGGAAAATGCTCGAGTCGAGGGACCGAACATGGAGGTAGGTTGGACCCGCGGGGAAGTTCCCCAGGCATTCCTATGTATCTCATGAGGATGAGAATCAAGCCATACGTAGTTCTGAAATGTGATACGGTAAGATACCAGTGCCAGGGAAAAGTGGAGTGTGGGCATGGTCCTTGCACTAAAAGAAGTGAAAGTTGATAAATCTTGTTTTTCTTTTAAGGTGAGTGGTTTTTTGTTGTGAAGCGACATGCCTAGAGTAGCAGTCCATGGTGTCGCCACAAGCATCAAGCCGTGATAGGCGTTGACGAATGGAATGGCATAAAACCAATACCCAACGTGATGTCCTCTACAACGAGGTCTCCACAATGCAGTGTCATTTTTCGTCGTACGGCCAGGACGATAATGTCATAGTTTAAGGTCATAAGGTTTGGACCAACAACAGAGTTTAAGGTCATATGGTTTGGACCAACATCACAGTTTAAGGTCATATGGTTTGGACCAACAGCACAGTTTAATTTCATATGGTTTGGACCAACAGCAGATTTTAAGGTCGTATGGTTTGGACCAACAACACAGTTTAAGGTCATAAGGTTTAGACCAACAGCACAGTTTAAGGTCATAAGGTTTGGACAAACAGCACATTTTAAAGTCATATAGTTTGGACCAACAACACAGTTTAATGTCATATGGTTTGGACCAACCACAGAGTTTAAGGTCATATGGTTTGGACCAACAACACAGTTTAAGGTCATATGGTTTGGACCAACAGCACAGTTTAAGGTCATATGGTTTTGACCAACAATAGAGTTTAAGGTCATACGGTTTGGACCAACAACACAGTTTAAGGTCATATGGTTTGGACCAACAGCACAGTTTAATGTCATATGGTCTGGTCCAACCGAGAGAGGAGCCTTGGGCAAAGGGGCCTACGAGGGTTTGACAATCAGGGAGGGGCAGCAGATGCTAGCTCCCAGCTAGGCTAGGCCCGAAACTCAATGTCTGGGCGACTCCTCACTCCCCTAAGTGGATGAAGGTCATGCTGCACGCAACCCGTAAAGAAGAGTCCCAAGCACATACTCTAGCGCTCGGATCATGGGAGCCCCGAGAGACACCGTTATGCAGCTCAGTCTGTCTAATGTGTGGGGTGTACTGAGGGTTAGTACAAGGAGTGTCGAGATTCCACCATGGCACGGCGGGGTGGAACATGACATGAACCATGCCACCAACATTTAGGGCCTGGGGGACCGGCGTGACGACTAAGGATTACTGTTGACCATGTTCACAACACAACATCCTATCATGTTAGCCATGGGGACAAACTAATGAGCATCAACCACTGACCATGTTTGCAACGAGGGATTTGTATCAATTTGTTGTCTGAAACCCTTAGGGGCATTGGCCCATGACGGTAGGGGAGCCCTTGGGCGTTGTACCCAGTCCGTTCTTGGGGTCCCTCTTGGTATGAAGGATGACGGGGGACCGAATGAAGGGGAACACGAAACTTGTCAAGTGGATGGAACTTGGCTAAGTCGAATCTGGCACACCAAGTTCTAGACCAGAGTGCCTTGAGCACATCAGCAGACCACTGGAAAGGGTCAGAGGTATTAGTCTGAGAGCGGCCAAGAGATGGCGGATCCCTGGGAAAAAGAGGGGGCATAATGCCAAACACCCTGGGCACCGGGAGATTGTGGGACCTCCTAAGAGATTGGGCTGGACCTGACATCTAGGTGTTCAGGTGGTCCTACATATCCCATGAGGATGGGAATCAAGCCACATGTAGTTCATGAACCGCTTCTTTAAACGCCATTGGACAGAGGAGGGCTAAACCCTGAGGACAGGGTGCGCGGGGTGCAGCTTTCGCAAACCCGATGTGAATGGGGACATACTCTCACACCACGCCATGCGACCCTGTGGTCGAAGTCACAAAGGTGAAACAGTCGCGACAGCAGACCTCAAGATGGACCCAAATATGAAAGGTCTGGGCGTTCTTACGTATCCCATTAGGATGGGAATCAAGCTAGACTTAGTTCTGGCAATACAGTTTAACGTCATGTTGGACGAAATATGGGTCTTAGTTTTAGGTCTTAGAGCTCGGACCGTGAAAATGTAAGAACCAAAAGAGGATCTCAGTTTTAGGTCTTAGAGCTCGGACCATGGTGCCCAGATGCAGGGTAGGGTGTAGTTTATGGTTGTGCTGGACCATCCAGTTTAAGGTCATGCAGGACCATAGAGCCCAAATGTAGGGAAAAGTGCAGTTTAAGGTCATGTAGGACCATACAGTTTAAGGTCATGCAGGACCATACAGTTTAAGGTCCTACTGGACCATACAGTTTAAGGTCATGCTGGACCGTACAGTTTAAGGTCATGCTGGACTATAGAGCCCAAATGTAGGGCAAAGTGCAGTTTAAGGTCGTGCTGGACCATACAGTTTAAGGTCATTCTAGACCGTAGATCCCAAATGTAGGGCAAAGTGCAGTTTAAGGTCATGCTGGACTATACAGTTTAAGGTCATGCTGGACCGCACAGTTTAAGGTCATGCTGGACCGTACAGTTTAAGGTCATGCTAGACCGTAGAGCCCAAATGTTGGGAAAAGTGCAGTTTAAGGTCGTGTTGGACCATACAGTTTAAGGTCATGCTGGACCGTAGAGCCCAAATGTAGGGCAAAGTGTAGTTTAAGGTCGTGCTGGACCATACAGTTTAAGGTCATGCTGGACCGCACATTTTAAGGTCATGCTGGACTGTACAGTTTAAGGTCATCTTTGACCATAGAGCCCAAATGTAGGGCAAAGTGCAGTTTAAGGTCATGCTGGACCATACAGTTTAAGGTCATGCTGGACCGTACAGTTTAAGGTCATGCTGGACCGTAGTGGCTAGGCAAAGTACTTCTTGAGGAACCTATCATTGGTGGGAGGAGTGATACGCTCACCATCCATAGTCACCAGGGAATACGCACCATTGGGATAGACCTTATTGACAAGAAAAGGTCCCTCCCACTTGGGTTCCATCTTGGGGTGGTTTCCTGTCGGGAATCATTGGCGCTCTGAGAGCCAACACCAGGTCACCTTGCAGGATGGAGCGGAGGTGAACCTTCTTATCGAAAGCTCAAGTCATCCTGCTCTGATGCCTTTCCAAGTTAACTAAAGTGTGAAGCCTACTTTCATCCAGCGCTTCCAGTTCGGCTAGACGGATCTCATCAACTCTGTCTGGCACTTTCTGGACGTAGAACGCCGTGCACAATGAGGGAAGTTGGACCTTTATGGGAAGGACGGCCTCAGCTCCGTACACCAGGGAATACGGGGTCACCTAGGTGGAATTGCGAGTCGTCATCCTATAAGCCCAGAGGGAGTTGGGGAGCTTGTCCGGCCAACTATTCTTGTTCTGACCAACCATTTTTTGCATAATGTTTGAGAGGGTTTTGTTAAACACCTCAATCTGTCCATTCGCCTGGTCATGATAGCAGGAGGTGTGGTTAGAGCGAATGTTGTACTTTGCATACAATCTCTTCAGCTCGGAAGCTCGGAAGTTGGTTCCGTTATCCGTGAGGATAGCATGAGGTATTCCAAATCATTGGATCATATTGGAGCTCACGAAGTCGGAGATAGAACCAGACTTGACATCCCTAAGTGGGGATGCCTCTACCCACTTTGAGAAGAAATCTGTGGTGGTTAAGATGAACCGGCACTGGCGGGCCGTCACCAGAGGGTAAGACCCTACGACATCCAACCCCCAGACTGCAAAGGGCCAAGAATACAAAGTAGTATGGAGAGGCTCCGGTGGCCGATGCACAATGTTATCATGAACATGGAACGCATGGAACCTCTTGGCGTACTCGATGCAGTCGTGGATCATGGAGGGCCAGATGTATCCCAGTCTCCGAATCTGGTGGGACAACTTCGACCCGGCCTGGTGGGTGCCACAGGAGCCAGCATGCACTTCCTGTATGACCTGCAAGATCTCATCTCCTTGAAGACAACGGAGGAGAACACCATCAAACTCGCGCCTGTAAAGGAGCTACTCACGACTAGGACCTCTTTGAAGGGTGAACTGCAGTGCGCGGTGCCGGATTCGTTCCCACTCTGATCGGTCCATCAGAAGATAGCCGTTCCAGAGATATTCAACCAAGGGTGTCCTCCAGTCTGGGACTGTCTCGATCACCACGCCTGAAAACCCAGGGGGTCTTGACGCGGGGGCACCAGCGGTGAGATGGTTCACTCGCGGGCCACGACCGCCCTCCAGGATAACAGGAGCAGTGACTCTTTGGTGCGCCACGTGGATGATTAGGTCATCATGTTCGGGCTCCGCGAGTGATGCAGAGAGGCTGGCCAAAGCATCTGCTCGACTGTTCTGCGACCGGGGAAAGTGAACGACATGTGGTCGGGAGGGGAACTTATCCATTAGATGGAGGGTGCACTCCAACAACGACACGAGTTCTGGCTTCCAAACAGCGTAGTCACTGTTAACCTGCTTGATGACTAGCTCAGAGTCCCATTTTAAATACAGGGGGGTACATCAACCTCCAGAGCCAACTCGAGGCCAGTGATGAGGGCATGATATTCTACCTCATTGTTGGTGCAGCCCTCTGACAACAAGAAAGAATATGGCAAAACGACTTTTTCCGGGGTGAAAAAGACAATACCCAGTCCCACTCTGTTAAGACTAGGATCATTGAGCCTTCTACCGGTAGGGCTTCGGGAGGCTCCATCAAAGTGCATCTGCCTGCATGGGGTGGCGTGATAGACTGAGAGGATTGCCTCATCAGGAAAGCCCAAATCCAGCGGCTGGTCTGCAGAGGTTGGATGAGCAACTAGGAAGTCTGCCAAAGCCTGTCCTTTGACGGCCTTCTGAGGTATGAACCTAATTTCAAACTTCTGCAGGATCATCGCCCAGCGTGCCAATTGGCCGGTCAACATAGGCCGGATCAGGATGTATTTCAATGGGTCTACCCGAGAGACCAGTTGTACCTCATGCTGCTGCAAGTAGTGCCGCAATTTCTATATGGCGAATGCGAGCGCCAGGCAGCTCTTCTCGATGGGAGAGTATCCAACTTCCACATCGAGGAGCATGCGGCTGAGGTAGTAGAGGCTATTCTCTGTTCCCTCATTGTTTTTTCTGGGCGAGAAGGGCGCTGAGGGATCGCTCCAGGGCGGTCACATAAAGGACCAGCGGCCTTCCGAGAATTTGTGGCATCAAGACCAGAGGTTGTAGTAGATACTGCTTGATTTCCTCAAAAGTGGTCTGACACTCTTCGTCCCACCCATAGACGGTGCATTTCTTCATGAGCCGAGAGAAGGGCTTACACTTGCCATCCAGATTCGCAATGAATCGACGTATGTAGGATAAGTGGCCTTGGAGGCCTCGAAGCTCCTGAATATTTCTCGGGGGAGGCATCTGACTGATGGCCTTGATCTTCTCGGGGTCGATCTCAATACCTCAATACCTGACGATGAAGCCAAGAAACTTTTCGGAGGTGACCCCGAAGGCACACTTCAACGGGTTCAACTTTAAGTGATGAGAACGGAGTAAACCGAACACTTCCTCAAGGTCTTTGAGATGGTTCTGGCAATGACGAGATTTGACCACCAGGTCATCTACATAGCACTCCACCAGCGTCCCGAGGATCGGCTTGAATATGCGGTGCATAGCCCGTTGATAGTTGCCACCCGCGTTCTTCAGGCCGAAAGGCATAACCTGATAGCAGAAAGTTCCCTGGGGGGCCCTGAAGGCAGTGAACTCTTCATCCTCGGGGGCCATCTAGATCTGGTTATACCCGGAGTACCCATCCATGAAGGAGAGGTCTTGAAACCCGGCTGTTGCGTCAATCAACAGTTCTGTCACGGGAAGGGGAAAGTCATCCTTTGGACAGTGGTGATTAAGATCGCGGAAGTCGATGCAGACCCTGATCTTCCCGTTCTTCTTCCTGACAGGAACAATATTGGCTAGCCACCTGGGGTACCAGACATCCCTGACGAAGTTGGTCTTAATGAGCTTATCAAATTCGGCCTCAACCATGGCACCGTGAAAGGGGTGCATTTTTCTTGGAGGCTGCTTGAACCCGCGATGGTTTGCTGGGAGGCCAAGGAGGTGGACGACTACCTGGGGATCTAGTCCCAGCATCTCGTCATAACACCAGGAAAACACATCACTGTGCAGTCTGAGGAAGTCTATGTAATGTTGCCATTCCTCGGGAGGCATAGCGGCGCTGACCAATGTGGGTCTCGGGTCCGCCTCACAACAGAGGTTCACCTGTACGAGCTCGTCGACCATGGCAGAGACACCCTCCTCAAAGGCAGGAGGAGAATCTTCAATGTCTTATTCTCTTCTTGTGGAATGATCTTCCATGGGGGTAGCCGTCTCGGGGCTGCTCGACCATGATGGGGAGCTAGCACCGGCGTGGGCGGCAGGGGTCGTCACGACGGGAGACTCGTGCACCGCGGAGACCGTAGCGACAAAGGCGGTTGAGCCAATCCCATCCGGCCTGCGGCCCAAGGGGCCACACCTTAAGACATCGAAGCAGTCATGTCGCGTTGGCCTGAGCCGATCGATCCCAGATCAGCGAAACAGGCACGCATGACTTACTGCCGTTTCCATAATCCCAACGTCCCGATATCGTACGAGGGTAGGAGGCTCGGGGATCACCTGGGCCTGGTTGGTGTAAGAGTACGAGGTGATTTCCCGCCGTCGCTTAGACCGAGAAATATGCATTCCTCTGGTACCCGAGACAACAATGCACTCTCCCATGTCGGGAGTCACGGCCTCCAACCGATGGATTGGGAAGACATATGCGTCATCCAAACCTGCCTAGTGATCGCTCGCGACAGCGGCAGGCTCAACCTCACCTGCCAGGATCTGCTTGTCCTTGATATTGTAATAGTCAGCGTCCAGGTAACGAGCTTCATAAGAGGCAAAAGGAGACGCATCTCCTTGGAGCACACCCACTCGACCCTTAAGGGAGTATTTGAGGCACTGATGGTATGATGAGGGAACCGCTGCTTGAAGATGGAGCCACGACCTTCCCATCAACACGTTGTAGGAAGTGTCCTGAGAGAGAACCATGAATTCAGTATTGGCAATTAAGCCACCGAACTGGGTCTTCAGACGAATCTTGCCGAGTGGAGTTTGCTCGGTCCTGTCATACCCCTGGATTCTGAGGTCGGAGGGAATTAAATCATCCTCGGAGAACCCCATTTTTCGCAGTGTCCGAGTTGGGATCAGGTTAATCCCAGAACCCATGTCAACAAGACAGCGACGAACCTCCACGCCATTGAACTGGCCGGTAATGTACAGCGGGTGGATGTTCCCCTATATGGGAGGGTCTTCATCTTCACTGGGGAATGAGATAACTGCTTGACATTCGGCATCCTCAATCACCTCGTTGTGGAAGGCTTCTGCGGCCGCTACCTCCGTTTCAAACTGCAGGGGGCTCCTCAGAGCCTCGGCGAGCGCCTCACACATCTCAGATGATAGGCGGAGGGCCTCAAGGATGGAAAGCCTCACTGGAATGCCATCCAGATGCTTCAGGACATCATACTTTTGCGCCAAATGCAAGATTCTTCTTACAGGAGGTCTCTCTGTGATTGGGGGCATGACGGGCCCTGCTGGTGGGACCGGTGACTGACTGGTACTAGGCATGTCCCGCTGTTCGCCAGCTGAAGCCCGGGAGGTGGCTGCCATTCTAGGACCGGAAGGCCGTAGTCGGCCAGTGGCAGGGCTGGGCTGGTCGCGACGCGGGCAAGGCGATTCCGCCCGATCCAGCAACACCAATGGTGGTGGAAGCGACCTGTTGTCACTGGATGAGGGAGCCGCGAGTGTTTCTCTCTACACTGGGCCTGCTACCTGGTCTCAGTGGCGTGCACGGCCTGACTAGAGGTGACGACCGTCGTGCCCCAGCAATTCACATAGCCACGGCTCCATCGACGTTGGCGACGACTGGGGACATTGGGGAGGTTCACCCGGTGCTCCTCATCGTCAGGATCCTCAAAGGGATTTACCAACTCTATGGTGTTAACCGAACCATACCTTGGGCTCTCAGGGAGGTTCAACCGGCGCTCCTCGTCGTCGGGAGCCACGAAGGGATTTACCAACTCTATGGTGTTAACCGAAGCGTACCCCGGGCTCTCGGGGAGGTTCACCCGGCACTCCTCGTCATCGAGAGCCACGAAGGGATTTACCAACTATATGGTGTTAACCAAAGCGTACCCCGGGCTCTCGGGGAGGTTCACCCGGCGCTCCTCGTCGTCCGGAGCCATGAAGGGATTTAACAACTCTACGGTGTTAACCGAAGCGTACCCCGGGCTCTCGGGGAGGTTCACCCGGCGCTCCTCGTCGTCGGGAGCCATGAAGGGATTTACCAACTCTACGGTGTTAACCGAAGCGTACCCCCGGCTCTCGGGGAGGTTCACCCAGCGCTCCTCATCGTCGGGAGCCACAAATGGATTTACCAACTCTACGGTGTTAACCAAAGCTTACCCCGGGCTCTCGGGGATGTTCACCCGGCGCTCCTCGTCGTCGGGAGCCACGAAGGGATTTACCAACTCTACGGTGTTTACTAAAGCGTACCCCAGGCTCTCGTGGAGGTTCACCCGGCGCTCCTCGTCGTCGGAAGCCACGAAGGTATTAACCAACTCTACGGTGTTAACCAAAGCGTACCCCGGGCTCTCGGTCGAGGAGTCATCCATTACCGGACGAGGTCTCGGAGGGATCCCCATTCTAGGGGGCATGAAATCTCCAAGCATGCGAGAAGATGACGGAAATGGCAGGGCACGTTCTTTCTTCCTACGTCGCCGCATGCTCTTCTGGGAAGAAGTATGTGGGGACGACGGTGCCAAAGCGGCGCTTGCAGATTCCAAGGGCTCTGGCTAGTCCAGGCGGGCACGGATGATGCCATGGGCACGAGCGACCGTCCTGCAGGCCATCCAGTCATTATACTTCTAGGAAGCACGGTCAGAAACCTGTTCCCACCCATCCTCGTCGTCACTACTGCCATCTGATCCCACGAAGACACCTGCCACCTGTGTCGGGGCTGGGCCCAACTTGACTATTTTGTTATCAATCTGGTCTTGGAGCCAGTCCTTGAACACATAGCATTGCTGGATGGTGTGTCCCGGGAACCGTTAATAAGGGCAGTAGTTGGGGTGATCCGTGAGACACGCCTCTTATGGCTTCCGACATTCAGGCAGTCGCACGATCCTCTGCTCTAAGGCACTATGGAAATAACCGGGGACTTGTGCCTCGCCAAACGAGTAAGCCTGATTCCTTCTTCCTAGAAAGGGGACTCTTGGGGGCAGACCATGGCTAGGGGCCGGTGGAGCAGGCCAAGGAGGCGGAGCAGGATTACCTTGCCTAGGCGGCGGCGGTGCGTTACGCAGAGGCGCCTGCCGATTATGAGGCGGTCGCTGCTGGGCCGGAGGCTGTGGGGGTGGACCCCTATGAGCCTGCTGAGCTGGCCTCACCAGCAGCAAATCTAGCTATCTGGGGACCTTTATCTGCGCTACAGCAACAGGCTCAGCTCTGGCGGCTCTCCTTGCAGAGATCACAAGAGGCAGTGGGCGTGCCTGACTGGCCTGTTGTAGGGATTCTTCGAGGCGCTGAGCCTTGTATGAGAAGTCCCGGAACCTTCCAGGGTAATCTTGCATGATCAGGGAAGGAACCAACTCTGCCTTTATGTTCCCCACACACATCGTCAGTAATTGCTCCCGAGTCAGTGGCATGTCAAGGGAGTGCGTGAGCGCCTTCCACCGGACGACGAAGTCTGCGACTCGCTCGTCGGGCCTCTTCTTGCACCTAAAGAGGTCTGCAATGTTCGTCTTTCGGGTTGTCGAACTGGACTTGCAGAGGAATTGCCGACGAAGGTCCTCCTAGCTAGTCACTGATCCAACAGGGAGCTGGCTGTACCAAACGAACGCTAGTCCCTCTAGTGTCTGGACGAAGCACCGGATCTTGGAAGCCTCCTGCTGTGTCGGAGTCCCAAACATAGGCCCGCACCTCGAGTTGAAGTGGTCCAAGTGTTGTGGAGGGTCTCCAGTCCCATTAATGGGAGCGAAAGTGGCGTTCCCAAAACCCGGTGGGGCCGGCATGTCATCCACCCATGCGGTGTACGACTTTCCATTCGGTGGGATCGCCACCTGCCGGGTCTCCAGGGCCTCCAAGAGAGCGATGAGTACTTCCATCAGATCATCCGGATGCAGATTCATGTCCTGACGGGGCTCTCTAACCACAAGCGCATTTCCAGGCTCTTCGATACGATAGTCGCGCTCAGCGGCTCGGGGGGCAACTGGCGGAGCGACTCTCGGAGCGGCGGGAGGAAACCGAGTAGGGTCTCCCAGGTTGCCTCACTGCTCGGGAGGGTTTGGCAAAACATATCGCGCCCTCTTGCCATGGGATCTAGTATCTCCGTTGTCGGCGAACACGACACGATCACAGTTTCCCGGGGGGATCTCAGCAAGTGGTAGATTCTCCTGCCCCTGCTGTCCTGGTCTAGGGTTGCCGTAGACAGCCCGCCGCTCTGCAATGCGCTCGTCCAAGAGCTCATCAACCAGCATCTTTTTCTTGGCTAGCTGTTGGCGCAGCGTGGCCTTCTCGGGATCTTCCTCTACCTTCTGCACTGAGGCAGATGGGTCGGCGAGTTTGACAGACCCGACAGGCTCTTTACCCTTGCCGATGTTTCGGCCGAGTGCCAGTGCCTCCGTGGGTACAGGAAGACCTAGGAGGCTCCTCTGTTGGTGAGTAATCCTCCCATATGGGTCTAGTAGCGGCCTGTCTTCGGGGGGTGAGTCCCCGTCGAGGGGCTCCACAATGTTTCCTTCATCTGAAGGTTCAGCCATGTTGACTGCCACTACACTTGGCGACGTTCCATTAGGGTCGCCTAGTGGATCGGGTTGCCGGCGGATCGCACAGAAGAGGAGAGCGGCGTACTGCCCCCACCGACGGACGTGCGCGTGGGGGGTGGCCTCCTCAATAACTCTGCGGATTACTTGAAAACTCTGGACGCATTTTTGCTGAAGGGCCTCGTGGAGGCCCAGCGACTCGGGGTGCCGGACCACGGGGAGTGCTGCCAGGTCAACCCGATGGCACTGCTCACCAATCTCCTCGAGATGAGCCTGGCTCCCAGGATAAGGCGTTAGCTGATGACGGAGGCGGGAGTGAGTCACCCGAAGAATCTGGTGGAAGCATTCAAACTCTCCCGGGGTGAGTGACTCTGGCACATCAAAACCCGATTCCGTGACCGGCCAAAACTTATCAGGGAAGTGTCCCGCGTCAAGAATGGTCCAGAAGCTCCACAGCTCTGGCTCAGGGTCCGAAACTTGCCACCCCTTCTCATCCACCGAGAAAAGTCAGGGAATTGGCAATGGCACCGAGGTAGGCTGTCGGGGCGGTGGGCTGGCCGGCGGGGAATACGGCGAACATGCCGATTGGCCGCCGATCCCTGGGTCATCATACCGGGGTTGTAGTGCCCTGGCCGCCATGTTGCGATAGGATGGGCTGGTGGATGGGCCTCCTGTCATAACATCTGTTCTAGCCGAGGGTGTATCGCCTCACTATACTACCGTCGGTCCCCAGATAAGTTCCTCACGCTCCATAACAGGGGAAGGAGGTGCTTCTGAGGAGATCAGCGGCAACTGCGGGCTTGATCCCTGGTGGTACGCCAAGTCCTCGTCCTCCTGGATATACCTTCAAAGGGAGGAGGGAATCATACAGATCTCACATTCGGGGAGTATGAGACTGACGCGCCACATCCCCATACCTGCCCTCAACTCGAAAGGTTGGGGGGAGGTTCTATCGTCGAATCGTTCTCTACCTCAGAATCCGAGAAACGGACTGGTCTGATTTAGGTCCGGACTCCCCTGACATTTCTCCGATGGCGACGACGCCCGACCTTCCTGCCCCTGGGTAGCTCCTCAGGATAAGTATGACTTTCGTCATGGGGTCCCCCGGCCACAATAGAGCTTAGGCAGAGGGGACCAAAAGCCGGGGTGTGAGAAGCACCGGGAAAGATGTCGAAAGGGACATGGGGAGGACCTCTATGTGAGTGAGAGACTGGATACACGACGGATCCATGGTCGCGACCAGTGGTAGGGGGAGTGACCTCATACCCCATGCAGTGGGTGCTGGAAGGAGTCATACTCAGAGCATGGTCGTCATGAAGAAGCTTTCAGCTTCCTAGATCGGTGGAACGGAATGAGCCTTCATGGGGAGCGACACTACTGCGGATTGGTCCGCAGTGGCCATTGCCAGTGTCCGCGACCGTGAGATTTGACCCAACCTGCCTGTAGGGCTGTCGGGGTTTCGATCCCAGTCGGGCACGCGGCTGCCCCTGCTCAACATGCGTAGGGATCTGGGAACATGAGTCAGTAGTGGCTGGGGCCACGATGGTTGCTGATGCTGGTGCCCCAGGACGAGAATTCTCCCCCACTCGTGCCCGACACTGGCGTCGAGTCAGATGGGCCGGAGCCGGCGGTGCGGGCATGAAGATTGTCTGCTCCTCGGCATGGGGAGTCAGGCGGTGGCGTCGGCGAGGCCTGGCGGGGGTTCTTGCTGTTAACCCCTGTGATGGATCTCCGATCGGGTGGACGCGGACATCCCCCACCTCATTGGCGTAGGGGAGGGATGTGTCAAAGTGCTCTGGGTATAGGCTCCCGAAGCGGTTGAACGTCAGCGTGGGGAGCGGCAGCTCCCTGCGCGGCCCTTGAGGGCAGCGATGGTGGTGAGGCAAAACCTCCTCTAGATCCAAGTGGGCCATTCCCCTGGTGGGGATGACCCCTTCCTCGTCATACCTACGAACCAGGATATTGATCACCTGTCGTTGGATGATTTAGGACGGGGAGATGGGGCGCAAGCACCTGGCTGCTACGGCGGTCGAAGTCGAAGCGACCATGGGATAGGTGGGACCGCGCGGGGTAGCTGCGTCGGTACTGCCCCTTCCCCTGCGCCGGTGGGCAGGTGGCGATCGAGCTCCGAATGCAGTGATCTGATTCCTGGAAACAGGGAGATGAACCCATTAGTATCGACAAGAAAGGAGATCAACAACCAAGGCCCAGCGTCATTCCATCTTCCATGGTCGACGAGAGGGATCCACACTGATGACATCAAAGAACGGAGTAGTCAACGTCCTGAAGGCCTCGACCCCTGGCGGGTTCACGTCCTAGTGGGGGTTACCCAGACCTGGTGACATGCCATTATTTCGATGCTCTAACGGCTACCATTCCCCATATTGAGAAGAAGAGCTTCACATCGGGTTCACCATTTTTTGTTTCCGATGCATTCATCGGGGTGCGCACGTCCGTCTGCTGGGGAGGGCGCGCTGCTTGTTGCCCCGCATTTCCGCTTACCAAAGGCGGACGACATCCGTTCCTTGCTCAGTTACGTCTGCTCCATGATCGAAACCGGGATGATGGGATGTCAGTTCTTCCTTCCGTGGATTCCTCCTCGGAGCTCGTCACCTAGTCTGGGTCTCCCTCATAGATTTAAGACGGGTTAGTGAAGCTCACTCCCGGTGCCATATACACATGGACGCCAGTTAATTACACTGCTTTCGTCAAGATGCTCCAAGGGGTCTTTTCGGGACAGCAACCTACGGTTAGGAGAATGGTCACGTTGGGGCATCGTCAGCATGTCTGTCTTTGGTCCCTCATCACAGGGCTTCTCGAGGGCACGGAAGCCCGAGGCATCCCACATCGAACGCAGGGAATGTGTACCATCTGAGGTTTTCCTGAGATTTCCATGTTTACCATGGGGTATGTCGCGAGTTTAACGTCTTGCGGAGACGGATCATGTTGATGGATCCCTAGGGGGGAACACCGATGTTGGGGCCAGCGCGTGGGAGGCTTCCCATATATTATGGAGTGGGAAAGGGTGGCATGATCTCACCGGGATGTGGCGGCCCGGGTAAGGATCAGGATGGATGGTGGAGTGAAACATGGGGCTTACGTTCTGAGACGGCCCAAGAGGTGGGATACATTTTAACGTCATGCGGGACGCGATACAGTTTAACGTCGTGTGGGATGGAATACAGTTTAACATCATGTGGGATGGAATACAGTTTAACATCTTGCGGGGTATAATACAGTTTAACGTCATGCAGGACGAAATACATTTTAACGTCATGCGGGTCCAAATACAATTTAACATCATACGGGATGAAATATAGTTTAACGTCATGCGGGACGAAATACCGTTTAACGTCATGCGGGATGAAATACAGTTTAACTTCATGCGGCACGAAATATTTGGGGCTTACACTCTGAGGCGGCCCAAGGTGGTCAAGGAACCGACATGGAGAGGTCGGGATGACCGGGTGGTGGGCTTGAACCTCGTGGAGGCTTCCTACATACCATGCATTAGCACGGATCAAAGTCCACGTAGTTCGCTGGGATGGGGCTTACGCTCTGAGGAAGCCCTTAGGAGGATGTCATGGTCGATGCGCACTCTAATCCCACGTGAGTCATGCTCGGTGTGAGAAACAAGAGGCAGCAGGGACCAGATGATCACGTCGCGAAGGGTGCATCCGTGAGAAGTGGAATGGGGCATACGCGTTGAGCGGCCCAAAGAGGAAACAGGGGCTTACGCGTGGTTAGCGACCCTTGGTTTTGGGGATTACTCCAGGGTGGAGGCCTGTGGTGCGACAAAGCTCAGTGGGAAAGTACTCCATTGGCCTTGGAAGGGGGGAAGTACGGAGATGCACGAGTGCAATCATCCATACGAAAGGCTAGGTTCTTACACTCTGAGGAAGCCCTTCCCCCATGGAAAAACGCCGCTCCGACATGGAGGATCTCATTCCATGTGAGGAAGAGTCCATTCCTATCGAGACGAGTGGGTGTAAGAAATGTCCGAGCTGGGGGGACCCTACGTGCGAAGCACGGGGTCGGACCACAGTTTAACGTCTTGTGTTAAGGACGAGGTGGTTAGCAGTTTAACGTCCTGCAGCTTGGATGAGGTGGGTTCGCTCCACACCCCTAGGGATTACATTCCCAACGCCCTCTACCCCTTGTGGAAGGGAAGGCATCGGCAAGGCCATGGCGAAGGGGGGCCGCAGGGCGAACCACCAGGGGGTCCACGTTAGCGTGGCTATACGAAAAAGCAATAGCCGTTAGCGTGCCTATGCAGAGAAGCATAAGGAAAAGCAACGCAAAGGGAAACATGGCCCAAGGGACCTTGAGGTTACTTCTCACGAGCCTGGAAGGCCGTTCGGAAAAACAACGCATGGAACGCATGCCCGGCAGGGGAGACATCAGGTGCCGGTGCAGGGGTTAGCCAAGGGGCATCAAGGTGAGGGGTCCTAGGCTTTGCGCACAATAGGGATGATTTGCGCGCAAAACACCGGGACGACACGCAATTGGAGAAATGGAATTGCGCACGAAGAGGGAATTATGCACAAGGGTTTGCGTGCATGGTAGGGTATTGCGCGCATGAACCACGGATTGCACGCATGTGGGGAAACCAGGGGAAGGGTAAAATTCACTGAAGCTGGTCGAGTTGTGCGCAAAGGCGAACTCCAGGGCAAGGTTGTGCAGAATTCAGGATTACCTGGATGTCATCTTTCACGTGGGGGGAGCCAAATTGCATGCATGAGAGTCGCTTCAAATTTCTCAACCCCCAAACTGTTCGGGGTCACCTTATATTTATAGGTGACCTCCGGCGTGGAATCCAGGCGGTGCACGAAGTTTTCCACGCCGGGAACCGCTTGCGCGCAAAACCTTGCCACGGAGAACCAGGGCGCGCAATTATTGCGCGCCTCACCAGTCCAATTCTGCGAATCCCGATTGCACTTCAAGCACAAAACAATTTTGCGCGCGGATCCTCCTTTATTTTGCGCACCACTTCCCGGGCCTCCGGATCGGGCCTCTGATTCCGAATATGACTTCGCTTCATCATTCCGAAACTTCCTTCGGGAGTTACAGGGTTTTTTTCAGCGTCAACAGTATTGATACATTACTAAATATCCGAATTAATGTAATATTGTTTTATAAATTATTATACCCCCTTTCACACTTATTTGAACCTCATAAAGAACCATTACATACAACTGTAACCATGCCAAACTTTTATAAGATTTCATTTTCTTTCCCCTCTTCCTTTAGGGTCATGTATTATTTTAGGCCTTCTATTTCCGATGAATTATGTTTTATATTGTACTTACATGTCCCTATTAATATAAATTCAATTTCTAAATGATGATATACCCCTTTATCTTTCATTAAACCATTTTTTGAATGCCTATATGATTGTATTATGCTTCTACGATTTACCAATAAAAAATAACTGGGTAGTGAATAGCGTAACCATTTCTCTACAATTATTTTTCACCATTATGAACATAAACCTATTGATTTGTGACATATCTATATTTATTCAACATTTATACCTCTGGTAATAAAATTATGATGTTAAATGAATCAATTTTATATGATCTTCGTGTGACACTTAAGCATGAGATTTAAATGTTTATGAAGAGAAAACCCTAATAGCACTCCAATGCATTGGGTAATGTCTAGTATCATGATAAATCATATTAGGATATGGGTTTACCTGATTCCTTTATGAATTTTGTTTTTAATAATGAATACATGGTTATTTATCTTTAACAGATGTTTACGATGTAGTGTTTTAAGTTGTTTGCACATTTCCCATGTCATGATTATCATGCTATATCGTGACTTACTATTCATGTTCCTTCAAGCCTCAATGATATGGATTGTCTAACAAGCATCATTATCCTCATTCTATTAAAGGTTTATTACATCACTATTCTTTGTTTATCCAATGCATTGATAAGTTTTAATGAATGTTTTTGTCACGCCAAAGAAGTTTTGAATAATAATATCATATTTCTTGTTTTAAGTTGTAATGTAATTTTTCTAAACCCATAAGAGACTATACATAAAAATATTATGGGTTTTATTAAATGATATTTTATGTAATAAGTCATTATTAAATTTGAAATAAATACCAGGTTTGTTTTATTATTCACTATACAATTCTTTTGTCATGGAAAATCTCGGTGATATTTCAGCATCATAATGACGTCACATAAAAATTAATAAAATGAGTTTATGAGAGATAAAGGGTTCTAAAATCATTAGTAAAATAAATGGGTTTTAATATGGATATGATAATATATATTCTAACATTAGTAATGTGAAATAGATCACATAATATAATAATGAAACTTGGATAAATAAGAGAAGGTGATGATCCCTTAGCATGGGAGTGTGACTCCAAATGATTGGCAGAGGCTTCATGAGAGCTTGGGGAAACCATAGGAGGAATATATAGAGGGTGGGGTAGAGAAATAACTAGATATAATAATTTTTATTTAAGATAAGTCATAAAGTGGGCTGGTTTATATAGAAAATGTGTTGATAATTATTTATCATTTCTCAAGCATAGGTTTCAGAATCAATATAATAAAATAAGCAAAACCACAATACTTCCATTTTGTTCCATGATTTATTCCAAATTAGAGTGTTTATAATTATTTTCTAAGTCCAAGGTCCTAAAATAATATAATAATACCCATGATTATTAACAAGTGAGTCATACTCTTATAAAAATGATTTTAAAACATTAAAATATGTTATAAGTTTTGAGGGATTTGTAATGGATTTATAAAATTAAAAAAAAATAAAAATAAAATGACAATATTTTTAGAAAAAATTTTATATTTGGTTGTGTATAATATTTATAGTATTTATTACATCTTTTTTTGACTAACATGTTGTCATAATACACAAACTATATTGATAGGTTATTTAATTTTTACTTAAAAATTCGGTAGTCTCCAGAAAATAATGAAAAAATCACCATTTTATAATTTTTTGTTATCATTTAGAAAATAATATTAATTTTAACTATATAATTTAATAAATATGTAAATTTTTTACTTTTAAAATAAAATAAACATTTATTAATAGTTGTTTGGTTTTTGACAAAAACACTTTCCGAACCGTTACAAAAAATTTTATTTGATTTTATAAAAAATATTTGATCATTTATATTAAATAAACATTATTTAATAACAAAATTATATTAAAATACTATTTATTTCAAGAATCCATTTATTTATTAAAATAAATTCATTAATTTAATTTTAATATTACTCAAAAATAATCTTTGTGTTTTATTGAATCAAAAATGAAATAATTTATAATGTAAAAATAATAAAAAAATAATTAGAGTAATTATTCTATTGAAAATTATATACAAAAAAATATTTTTAGCTTCATGACACATAGACCTTTAATACACCATGAAACACCCTAATGGGAAGGTGTACGACAATGAGACTTTCATGGGGTGGTTCAGTGCACATGGATTGGGCCATGATCACAATGATATTGAACTTCTCTCATAAATGGTTTTTCTCATCACTTCCTCTAGTTCCCACGCAACTTCTTTAAACAGTTTGTTTCTCCCCAACACTTTGACAAGGTACATTGTTTTATTTTGTAGAACATAGTTTTTATGATAGAAGATCTTCACCCGCTGCTACTCATAAGAACGATAATTATCCAACAGTATCACTGAAAAATTTTGTACATTTCAGGGGTTTGTTATATAAATCCTAAATAGGGATAAATAGAATAAATAATTTACTTAAGATTGGTTATTTATGACTTCTATTCGATTATAAATTGCACCAATGTGATCATAGATCTCAAAGGGACTGATGTATCATGGACTAGACTTTCCTTTCTTCCAAAATCTGATGAATATCTTAATTAGAGATATGCAAAGGAATATCATGTCTTTAATATAAAACTCCAGGTCTCATAAAAATTTGATATCATAGATTTTTTTGTTGGATCTGATCATATATTATGTGCTTCTAATTTTTATTAATCTTTTATACCGTTTACTCGTCCATTTCAGGATCTAATTTTTTTTATTCCCCAACCTCATCCCCACACGTAGGTGTTACAAACCTCTTCCCATAAGGGATTCGTAGAGACCAATTTCGATGCTTGAGTGGAAAATGTTATTTTATAAGAACTAGACCATAAGAAGATGTTTGTATCATCCTTTTTTATGTCAATTGAACTTCATATAAACATTTCTAAAAATTTCTAGATAGTTCAGTCATATTGACCATCATTTTGAGGGTTATAAGTCATGATTAATTTTAAATTAGCATTTAGAGGGTATTGGATACTCTTCCATAACTAAGAGGTAAATCTTGGATCTCAATCAGATACAATCATCTATGGTGCTCCATAAAGCCACACCACATCACTAATGTATATCCTTATGATTAGATTTAGTGATTCATCTTATAAAATCACAACAAAGTGGGCATTCATTATTATAAGATCCACCATATCCTAGATAACATTATTTCATCATGATTTTCTCAAGAGACAAGTGGAAAATTCCATGGTGATTTTTTCCATTTCCATGTAGCTATTCGTAGTGGTTTCATCATCCCCATGTATTTATTCCATTCTGTGTTCACTTTTTGACATACAAGATATCCTGATGTATATTTTGTGATATACTTCTTCATATTTTCCCACCAATAGTTCCCTCAGAGAAATTGATAAATCGTTTTTCATTCTAGATTGATGCAAAAAGTTGAATTGTGTTCATCATCAAACCACTCAATATTTAACTTAGGATTTGATGGTACTTATAGTCATCACCAAAATCTCACACACCTTCTTCATTCACACTAAACTCTGAGGATTTTTATTTTTTGATTATTTCCACATTATTCTAAATTCCTACATTATCTATTTAATAAACCTTTATCCTCTCTCTAAGGTATGGTTTACAAATCAATTGTGAAAGGATTGATAATGTTATTTTATGATTCCCATTTACGCCATTTTCAAGTCAATTAAGATTGAATCCCACTCAATTCTCATCAATGATAGAATTTATAGATCATTTTAACTTACATAATACTTCAATTTATTTTCGTTCCTTGTATGGAAGTGAATTGAACATATATATTCCTTTAAATCTCTAACCATATTCATTGGCATATAATCATCTCCTTCTATGTGAATATATACATGAGGTTTTTGTGATCCATATATATTTCAAAATTCTCCCCAAAGATATAATGAAACTATATTTTCAAAATGAAGATCACTATAGAAAAATACATATCATCCTTGGTGTAGTTGTGTTTGTGAACATTTCACTTCTTTGACCAATAGTCTATCACTTTTTCAATTTACTCTAACACAATTCCCATTCCCTACTTTGATGCTTTGCTAAATACCACAAAAATTTCATTACATTTGGGTAGTGTGAGTACAAATGCAGTGATATTACTCCTTTTTAACACCTTCAAGATATTTTCCCTTTCATTATTCCAATAAAACAAAAATCCCTTATGAGTTATTTTGGTTGGAGTGTTTTATAATCATGAAATGTTTATCAAAAATCTATGATAATACCATGCTAATCCAAGGAAACTACATTTATCTGTAAAAAATGTTGGCCTCATCCATAAATAAATTGAATCAATCATTGAAGGGTCTATAGATACCCCATCTTTTGATGATATTCCTCAATAATGAGACTTTAGTCAAATTGAACTCACTTTTTTTACTTTTCATAATGCTTATCCTTTCTGAAGGTCTTTTGAATAGTTTTCAGATGCTCTTCATGCTCCACATTTATTTTGGAGTATATTTGAATATCATCTATATATACTACCACAATTATTTCAAGGTAATATCAAATAAATATATACATCAATTTCATGAATATTTGTAGAACATTACTATCTCCGAAATAAATTACTATGAACCCATAGTGCCCAAACATTTTATGAAAAATAGTAATGGGGATATCCTCCTTCTTCAACATAACATTGTAATACCCTGACTATATATCCACCTTAGATAATTATTGGTATCCATATAGTTGATAAAAAAATTCATCAATCCATGGTAGAGGATAAATTTTCAATATTGTGATATCAGTGAGCTCATTATAATCAATGAAAAGGTGCATTTTTCCATCATTATTCTTGACAGGGAGGACTGGTGCACCTCAAGGTGAATCACTTGGTCTTATTAATAATTTATCTAGATTTCCATATATTTTATTCTTTATATAATCATGATCCATAACAACCATTATATATAGAGTATTGGATAATGGAAACTGCCTAGGTATAAGATCAATTTAAAATTCAACTTCTTGGCTAGGAAAAAACCTATGAAATCCTTAGAAAACACATCAGTGTATTCCCTCACAATGATAATTATTTCAATGATGATTATTTCCATAGAATTAATAATTTGAGATTGATATACTTTATCTTAGGGAAATAATATCATTTCTTAAGATATTGGCTGTAAATAATATTCATCCACCTCCTTCTATTTGTACAGAATCAGGGGACGATTCACTATATGGAGAGTAATTTAATTTTCACATAAATATATGTTGTATCTCTATAGGAAAAGACCTCCATACCAATAATTTCATTAAATTACAAAAAAAAAGTGTATGATAATGTTTTCTAGGAAGTTCAACATAGAATGTTTGAAATGGAAGAAGTTTCATACATGGAATGAAATAGTTTCTCAATTTTACATTATCACATATAGATATACTTCTATGTAGTGTTTGAATAGTTCTACAAAACATTTGTGATATAAAGGAATGCTTATAACTAGAATACAAAAATCTCTATTCATGAATGAATAACTATGATTTCTATCACAACATTGTTTCCATGATCCACGTCTATTGTTGTGAGGGAAAAAGATCTCCCATACTACCCAAAAGGTTGTTGGTTAACTCTTAAAACCCTTGTCATATTGAATTTGTTTTAAAATTACCTTAGTTATTGTAGTTGAAGCAATAAATAATGCATTGGGGATTTACTAGATCATTCCTTTCTTCCATCACATTGGTTTGTTTCTACTATCAGCATCTTCTTAGATAGGTGCCCTTCCTCCCCACACCTAAAACATTTCCTTGTCCCACATAGGCAATTTCAAGGGTGCTTCTTTATGAACCTTTTAAAAGGGGGATGTTGAAATTTATTAGCAATGTCCTATTAATCCATTGGAATGCAAAAATTAATCTTGAAATTAAATTTCTTGTCACCACAATACCCTTGTGATTCAATAATATACCATTCAACTTTGAGGCCACATCAAACCATTTCCTCATAGCTATCAATGTCTTATATCAATAGGGGTATTTTTAAACTAGTTTTTAACCCACCAAAGAAGTGGTTAACATTACATCTCAGGGTAATGGTAATTGCATAGGCATATTGTGCATGTCTTGTGATGTTTTCCACATACACCCTGATAGATTCACTGTATTTTTTCATGAGGGAAAGGAAATCTATTTTTATTTTAATTAAGAGAGTTCTGAGAAAATATTTTTCAAATATTTTTGTATAAATTCTTCCACCCCATCATTTCGATGTCTTCCTCTGGCTTAGTATTATGGATCAATGTCCACCACTGATCAAATTATACCTTTTTTATAAAAATATAGTATGAAATTATCATTCAATGAACATTAATAGATTTAGAAGATATTCTTAATGGAGTTGATCCATTTTTATGAAAATAAGGGATAAAATGATCCTATAAAGGTATGAGGCCTTTATCTCATAAATCTCTTAATTATAGAATGATATTTATTAAGAGGATTTTTGATCTTCTCCTGATCCAGGTTTCGATTTAGAACATAATTCAATATATTTTCTGTCATTACATAGTTTTTGATTCCCGCTCATATCAGGTTGCAAATTTCATTGGGGGAATTTGTCACATTTCCCATCACATTTATTTTTAACTAATTCCTCCTATTTACATACATTATCATGAATAAAGGGAGAATTAGGGATGAGTAATTTTAAAATATTATAAATATGTAAGGTAATCCAATGACATTAATGTTAAAACTTATAAATTATATGTATTTCCTTAACATATGAATATCTAGGTTTTAATCTATTTTTTCCATGACCTATTTCTTAAAATATAATATTATGGGTAATGTTTTCCTTAATAATGGTTCATAATGAGATTATTAATTTACCAAAGCATATAACTAAGATATGTTAAAATAAGAGTGTAGCAAGGCCCATTTTTTTTGCACCAGTTCCCTTTTGAGTCTTTGTCAATGTAGTGATTTTAGGTTGTACTCCTATGTACACATGTTCCATAGCCACGTCCTCTTATATTATCCATAAATGGATGAATTTTCGTGATAAACCACTTATTTTATACTTAAAATAATTGGGTATGTTTTTTATACATACTATTATTCCTAAGGATTTCAAAAGAGTTTTCTAATCCCAATCCAAAAAATAACTAAATTTTTCCTTTGATACCATCTATGACAACCCTTACCCTTATTACAAATCAATAAATGATTTATTACATAATATTACACTTAATATATCCAAGTATATTGAGAAGTATAGTTAATTTTTGAATTTGGTACATTAAATAACAATTTGAAATTGGGAATACACCATCCTTATTTAAAATTTCCTTAGAATGACCATACTTAACACTACATGGGATAACCTAAGGAAACACATAAGAAAATGGTGAGATATAAAGCTTATTAAGGGAACAAACATGGAATAAAATGAATACAATAATACATTTTATACAATAGAAATATCAATGGAGAATAAATGAGTATAAAACCTAACCATGAACAAATATGGAATAATAATCATAAAGTCAACAAGGTAAATGTGGAAACAACTTAAAACAATACATCAAAAAAAAGACAAGGATAACTGCTAAAAAATCATGATGTTAAATTTCCTAAAAATAAATCAGGTATATTCCATATCATAATATAACATCTCATGAGACTAAGCATTACCCAATGAATTAGAGCACCATATAATTATTGGCCCACCTATCAGATTCATTTAATTCTCATTATTAAGTGTGACACATAGATCATACAACATGGATTCATTCATCCTCATATTGTATTCCAAGATCATGTATTGTGCAATACATGCATATATGTCCCATATAAAAAAATTATACATGTAAAAAGGTGAACACCTTTTAAAGGAAATGTTCTTGGTATTCACTACACAATTATTTTGGCAAGATAAATCACAGTGATATTGAGGCAGTTTAATGTGGTATCATAATAATTCATAAAATAGTTTTATGGGAGTGAAATGGGTCAATAATTATTTGGAATTAAAACTTTAAATAATAGGTATATGCAAATAAATATCCCTACCTTAGGAATTTGAAATATAAAGCATAGGATAATAAACAATCTTTGATAAAGAAGGGAAAGTAAGGATCCCATAGCATAATAGTGTGACTCCAATTATTTGGTAGACACTTCTAGAGAGACATGGGATAACTTGGGTGGCCTATAGTGTGGGTAGGGAAGAGTAAGGGCATGATAAATGTATTTTTAGAGGAGATAAGTGAGATATTCATTGGGGTTTATAGGAAATGAGTGGGGAATTCTTTATTATTTCTCAAACATATTTTTTCAACTCTATATAATAAATAAACTAAAACTACAAACATTCTCAGGGGTTTTCCCCATGGTTTCTACCAAATGGGATTAGAATTAATTATTTTATATGTCCAATGTCTTAACATAATAAAATAATACCCTTTCTTAATTGGATATGAGTCATATTCTAAATGAAATGCTTTTAAAACCTTAAAATATGTAATAAGTTTTGGAGGATTTGTAATGGATTTATAAAATTAATAAAATAAAAATAAAATAACTTTATTTTACAGGTAAAACATATATATGGTTGTGGATACTATTTATTGTATTTATCACATCACTTTTCACTAATTATTATGTCATAATTTACATTGTATTTATAATGAATTTAATTTTTACATGAAAATTTGATTATCTCAAAAAATTATTAAAAATTTCACCATTGGATAATTCCAATTTTCTGATTAAAAAAATAATATATATTTTAGCCGAATATTTTTTAACTATTTTAATTTTGACTTTTAAAATAAAATATACATTTATTAAGAAATGATGGGTTTTAAAAAAATATTTAATCCCATATAAAAATTGCATTGGACTTCATAAAAATTTTATGATCATTTATATTTAATAAAAATAATTTAATAATAATATCTTATTAAAATAATAAATATTTAAAAAATCCATTTAATCATCAAAATAATTGTCTCGTTGAAATTTGAATATTACATAAACATACACTTTGTGTTTTATTGAATCAAAATCAAAATCATTTATAAAGTAAAAAAATAAGAAATAAATATAACCATTAATCTACTGCAAATAATGTACATATTCATATTATTTGGGTCTTGATACATACCCCTTTAATGCATAAATAAAATCATAAAGGGTAAGGTGAGCGATGTTGAGACATTCATGTGCTAGTTTAGGGTATATGGTTCATGATGTGATCATGATGTGCTTGCTCATCACCTATAAATAGTTTCTCTCATGCTTATGTTTTTGGATCTCATCTTGGGATTTATTAAGGAAAAATCCTAGATATTCTATCCCCCTATGAAGCTCTAATAAATGGGATTCATATGGAATGATCCTACTAGTTATGTATATCACATCCTTTGTCTGTTTAATTTGAATTTATTAAAAAAACATAGACTTATATTAATCATATTATCACTGTACACCTGCTACATTATCAACCATAATGCTGCTTAATGGTATTTTAATTCCATTAGGATATTATAAAACCAAATAAGTTCATCTGTTTTTTATAACCATAATACATATAATATAAATCATAATTTTTGTTTTATTTATAAACATTTGGGTCATTACAGTAGTGGTATATAGGTGTTGTAGAGTATTAATTCTTTTTCCCCCTCAGGGTGAGTTCATAGTTCATCAAAAATAAGAAGTTCAAACATTACCACATGGTCTAATGTCACCTCAAAGAAAGTCTCAATAGTGTTAAAATATGGGGTATATCTAGTAGTACTATTTTAGATATATGGGGTCAGGTTCCTATAGAGGATCATGGTAGACACATTTAGGGAACCAGGGATCAAACTAGAGACCTCGGATGTAGGCTTAGAAACATTGATCCAGATGAGTCACATTCCTCAGGGACATGATTGTAGAGATGAGTCAGGTAAATATTATAAAGTGGGTTAAACTCTCATGGATGGTGGTGAGAGAAATTATACTATTTAATGTATGGTATTGATCACTTATAAATTATCTAATCCCTAATTTAATAATTGTTCTTCCCATTTCATAGTATTTTAAAAAGATTTTACTGGACATAAATTATCAATCATGTTGTATTCTAGGAGTATTTTCCTTGATACAATAATGGGTATGAAATTACACCATTTATAGTGATTTCTAGAGTGTATAATAATAATTTTTAGTTATGGAAGTATTTAGAAATTTATGATTTTGTAGATGAATACAATCAATGTGATTCTTAGAATGGAATTGTTGACCAAATTTTGAGATCACATTGATTTCTATTATAAATGGGTATAGTTTAAATCGAACAATAGAGAAAAGTTCATGATAACTAGTTAGTGGGAATTGAGAGACTATAGAGTTGGTCCTGACAATAGAAAAATTGGGAAGACAATGGAATAGATTTCATGCTCATATCATAGAAGAATATTTGTGGAATCCTCCTTTTATTTATATCTAGTTGTGGACCTCTATCAGGACATCTTTCTAATGGAAATCATGATACATTCTCTAGATAAGAGGGATTATTTTCAAATAGAACTCATTACAAGAGTGAAAAACTTTTCAATAACCCCTTATCATATATATCCTCTTCAGTAGAAGGAGATCAATGTATATATTGTAGAATTATAAGATAATACATTTACTAAGTTGAGTACAACACCATCGGGGTGAACCCGTTTTTTCTCCAAAAATGTGGATGGTAGTATTAATATTTGGTTAGATAATCAGAAACTAAATTTGGTGACTATAAAAATATATATCCTTTTCATATTATCTATGAAATCTTTGGTCACTTATGAGGATCCTAGTGGTTCTCCAAGATTCATTTTCGATTAGGCTATCACCAGTTGCAAGTTACAGAATAGGAAATCCATATGTACTAATTTTAGAGTAGGTATATACCATAAGATTACTTGTTAATTCCATTTGTATTTAAAATGTGTTGATTGTTTTCATAGTTATCATGAACAAGATATTTCACCCATATCTGGAGCCACTATTCATGGTGTTTGTTTCTGACACATTTGACGGGGCGCACATCCGTCTGTCAGAGATGTGTTGATCTGGTTCCCCTCATTCCTTCTTTCTAAATGAAGGAGTCATTCACCACTTATTCAAGGAATTATTTCCCTTGATTGAAATGACATTATGAGATGTCCATATATCCTTCCATGGATTCATCCTCAGAACTCGCTACCTAGACCGGGTCACCCTTTATGATTAACATGATGTTCATGAAACACTTCCATGTGCCTCATCTTTATGGTTTCATGTTTATTACACTACTTCTATCTGGACATTCGATGAGGTCATGTTAGGATAGTAACCTTTTATCAGGTAGTAGTCACATTGGAAATTGCTACCATGTCTAGATGTTGGAACATTGATGCGTTTGGATTTATTCCCCTTATTATTGGGCTTCTCGAGAGAACAGAAGCATTAGTCATCCCATGTCAAATGTGGGGAATAATATACCATAGGAATTTCTATATGTTTTCCTCAGCTTCCCATACATAACACAGGGTATGCCACAAATTTATCATCGTGCAGAGATAAATAAAACTGATCAGAAAACTTATAATAGTGGATTAGATGGGTGCAGCTTGATGAGGGGGGAACTTGAGAGTCTTATTAGATGGATAGTTCAAAATATATAATGAAGATGGATCTAGGGGTTATTGGGACCCTATAAAAGAGACACCATGGTTTACTATTGGCTAGGATTGAACCTCAGGGAGGTTTTTTAAGTACCCGGTCTCAAGAGACAAGGATCAAAACCCATGTAGTTTGAAGGGGGGATGAATTGGGGTGTGATCTAAGGAAATATACTCAAAGATGATGTTGAGGATTACATGTTGACTGTTTCACATCACAAGAGGGATTATCTTGGGTAGATTACTATGGACCAATGGGGGATTACACATGGTTGGTTTTCCAATTACTACTAGGAGCTGTGAGAAAGTGGGTGACATGATCTCACCGGGATGTGGTAGACTGGGTAAGAATCATGAGGGGTTTGGATAGTTGAGAGAAGTTGATGGAATGAAATGGAACCGTCGTGAGGATGAGGTTGATGTTGTTATTGATCCTCAAAGAGACTTCCTACGTATCTTTGTCATAGAGAATCAATGTCCATATAGTTCTATGGGGCTATGGGACACCTAAAGGGGTGACCTGTGAGAATGGATGCATGGATTGGGACCTTATGGAAGTAGAACCTTCGAGACAGGGTATGATCTTCTCAGATTATAAAGGGCTCAAGGGAGAGATCATGATGGGACATGAGTAATAGGATTAAACCTCAGGGAGACTTCCTACATATCTCCATGATAGGGAATAAAATTCCATGTAGTTCTAGATAGGGTATAGAATTGGGGTGTGCGTGGGGGACAACAACCCGACAATATAATGGGGTTTACGTGTTCTTATCATCCTGGGTTAGTCTAACGCCCGAGGGGCGGACCAGAGATGTTGGTCCCAATGAAGAGGAATACCATGGATTACCGTTGATTTCAGACTGCAATGGATTACTTCTAGTTTAGGGAAACAAGAACTTACCACTGGTTGGGAATACAATGGCTTACCAATGGTTGGGCCTAAAATGTCTTACTGCTAGTTGGGGATACAACTAGTAATTTTTGGTTGGGGCTACAATGGCTTACCTCTTGTTTGGGTTTAACCTCAGGGAGGATTTCCATGTACCCTATCCAAGATACAGAGATCAAAACCCACATAGTTAGAGGTTATACAGTTTAACATCATGCTTGACGAAAAGGGGGCATACAGTTTAACATCATATAGAATGGGGTGGACTGACATGAAGTTGGATGGGACCGATGGGTGTTGGGATTGGACCTCCGGAAGGCTTCTTACATACCTCACTCGGATATGGGTAAGGATTGAAATCTACATAGTTTATTATGGGTGATATAGTTTAACTTCATGATGGATGAAGGTGGACTAACATGTAGTGGTCAAGACTAATGTTTGTTGAGATTTAACCTTAGGGAGGCTTCCTATGATCATCGCTTGAAAAGGCCAAGGATCAATGTCCATGTAGTTTAGTTTGAGGGATTGGGACACAAACTCTAGGGTAGACCAGGAAGGTTGTTATAGTCAATGCTCACTCTAATCCCAAGTGAGTCATTCTCGGTGTGAGAAACAAGAGGCAGTAAAGACCTAACGATCAAGTCACGAAAGGTGCCTACATGGGTAATAAATCGGGGCTTACACATGGTTAGCGACCCAAAGAGGAAATAGGGGATTTTTCATGGATAGATTCCCAAGGATATGGATATTGGGATTTACTCTAGGGTGGAGGCCCAATGGCGACAAAACCCATTGGGAGAGGTACAGGGTAATGAAGGTCCATGTTCCCATCTCTCCTCTAGATTTTTTCACCGAAGAAGAAAGGATGATAAGGGATGATACCTCCCGCAAGAAAGGACATGGGATTACACATGTATGGTTTCACTTCCCCACAGACAGATGTCATTCTAGTAATGAGGATCTCATTCCATGTGAGGAAGATCTCACTCTTGTAGAGACGACTGTGCCTATAGAAGGTCCTTGATAGGGAACCCCATGTCTGTTTTACGGGGTGAGAGAAAATATTAACGTAATGTGATGAGGATAATGTTGCTTGAATGTTTAATGTCCTATTGCTCGGACGAGGAAGGTTCACTCCGCACACCTCGGAATTACATAACTTATATCCACCCACCCTTGGGGAGGGTAAGGCATCAGCAATCCCATTGTGAGTTGGTTATAGGGAGTGATCCATTGAGGTTCTCACGAAAGCATGGCTATGAGAGGAAGCAATATTCGTTAGTGTGCCTATGAGAAGAAGAATGAGTCTAAGGAAGACAATTTGAAGCACCGCCCAAGGGACATTGAAGTCACTTCATAAAAACATAGAGGGTCATAAGGGAGAAGGGTTTTCAATGCAAATGGGTTCATAGTAAAGGACCTTGTGAATCTTTGGTGATCCATAGAGTAGCAGGGCTCCACAAAGGGGAATGCTTCATGACATAGGGTGGCCTAGCCTAGGCATGGATTATATATTCATATGAAGGGTTTTTCATGAAGTGTAAAGGATTTCGTGGAGTAGGACTCTACAGAGCATGGGTGCCTTGCCAATTATAGAACTGTGGAGAAACGTACTTCACTAAGCACAGTGAACCTAGCTTAGCATGTGGTCCATAAGTTCAGGGAAGTTATTTCCTGAATCATGAGTTCTTTTCAAATACTCAAGTACCCTTAGGGATCTCTTTCCTTTGAAATGGCCTGTGAGCTTTGTGAAGGGTATCCTTTCTTGAAGAGGGGTTGTATTGAGCTAAGGGAGAAATACATCTAAATTCTCACGGACCTCGAAGATCTTAGTTTTCTCAATGTTTCAAATAATAGAGATTGCTTATTTATTTGAGTGATTAGAATGTGAAAGGTTGGGGTATCCATCCTTTAGGTACAAGGGAAGCTTGGTATTTATAGGCAGAAGGTGGTGTGATGCTCTGATAGATTTTTGTGAAGCCATGTTACGCTCGGAGATCGGCCGTATATTGTGTCTAGTTTTATGTAATAGCGTGGTCAACTATCATCCCCTTCTTAACACAAATCCCTACTTAATTCTCTCTACGATGCTTGTGGAGGCCTCTATCAAGTTCTCACGGATCACCGAGGCGATCTGATTCCCTCTGTAGTGCAGAGCTCCCGGTCAATTGTTTCGTAACCAGGGATCCTCCCACCTCCATTACTCTGTACCGACCGCAGATGGGGCCTCATCTTTTCCCCATCCGCAATGCTAAGGGTCTCCATGAAGGAAGCAGTTCTCAAGGGATTTGTGAATTCCACTGTGCTCAAGGGAACCACAAAGTAGCTTCCCAAGGTACCACTCTTTGGCACTTGTTTCTTATATTTGTCCTTTTTTTATACACATATTTTGGAATCAAAAAAATACCCCCCCCCCAAACTTAGAGATGATAAGAACATGAGGGTAAATGCATGAGGGTAAATTTTCAAAAAAATTCGGTGAATCTCAAAGCAATATCACGAATCTGGGTCATGATGCATAGAGGAAACACCCGGGTTAGGAACGCCGTGAAGCCCGTCGTGGCTAGGTGTGCCATGAAACCTATGGGGCCCTTGAATATAAATATGGGAGGCTGACCCATTTTATTAATTTCTCAAATATTCATTATGGTGCTTGGGATCTCTATTTTCAAAGCTCCACATGCTTTGCGACTGCTATTCCTGAATTGGCTTCTTTGTGCTCCATGGCTTACAACGTGTCTTCCAACTCTACTAGTGTGCGCTCTGCATCTAACCTCTGTGAGGTTTGTGGTAGGGCTCTTCGAACTATCTCTAAAACAAATCTCTACAAATGATCTTCGCGATCCAGAGAAAAATAAAAAACTTTTAAGACTAAAAATATCATCAAGAAGCTTCCAGTGGGGTCCTTACAGATGTTGTGAAAAGAGAATAAATTGATAATCTCTTAGGTATTGGGGAGTATGTACAGAGCCATTCAGACAATGAGTCCAAAGTGGAGCTATTTTCTGAGAGTTAGAAGAACTACCCACTATGAAAAAGGCCTCCACTATATGGCTTCATTTTGAGGGATGATGTTTTCATTCCTAAAGGTAGTAGAGATGAGCAAGATTACTAGTTCAAGAGTACGTCATTCCAGCGTCGATGGTTTAGGGTGGAAGAAGGTTATACTTGGGAGGATTATAAACCTATCAATGATGACTATTTTTATAACCAAGTTAAAAATGCTGATGGGAAGACATTGTAACCAGAGGTATCTTCCCTACAGCATCTCGCCATCCTAAAGGTGGCCTTGGGGAACCCAATGAAGGGGTGTACCGATGAGTGGGAATTTCACTAGGGTAGCAACATCATAGATGATCGGGCCTGGGCCTACTGGGTATGTGCCTTCTATGAAGAGTTTTCAATTGAGATAAGGCGAGTGGGCCTGTATAAGGTGGTATGGGCCTCCCAATTTCACATCTACTAGCCGAAGTACTTGATATCAGAGTTGCTGACCAGGTGGTTGTTGAGGACCAACACTTCCCATTTTCACCATGTAGAGTTTGTAATTAGCCTCCAGGAAGCTACACAAAATTTCAGGGTCCCACTATTGGGGGAGATGTATAATGAGTTCCTCCTTACCAAAAATACTTGGGAAGACCTTGATGTAACACCGTGACATTTTATGAAAAATATTCTTTTTAATTTCATTGATGCCTTGTGTTGTATGTTACACCAAAAGGAGCCTGAACTACACGCATCCCTGACTTGTCTTGCATTACACACAATTGCGACCTTCCACGATAGCGTGTGTTGTACGCAATACCGAGTTTTGCTAAAGAATGATATGTTATATAAACTAGCCGTTATGAATATTAATACCAACATTTTGAAATTTTATAAATTTTATCTTTTTAAATGGAATTCATTTTTGGATTCGGAATATCGAAATTAGCCAAGGGTGAATTTTTTCTATTTTTCTAAAAACATTCAATTTTTGATGAATAGTGAAAACACTAGGTTACTATTTAAAAACCCACATTATATATAAATAATTATTAATTTTATTTAAATTAATTTTATGTCAAAAATGATACATAATACCTATATAAGATCAATGTAATTCATTGGAGTCATTTTATTATAATTTTAGATATAAAAAATTTATATTGAACATTTCACCGTCTTTTACCCACCTCTTAGGAGAGTTTGAAATTTACATAAAACATAATTTTACCACTTATATGAGTGGAATTTTGAAAATATGAGTCACACGGTTAATATCAAGGAGTAAAATTTGGTTCAATAAGATAAAAATAATTTTTGGTGAATAATAACTTTTTTAATTTTATTTACCACGGTTAAAAGTAAATAGGGTAATTAAGGGTAAAAATTGTATTATTATTACCCTAACACATGTTATAATACTATTGTATAAGTTTAATTAAACCAAAAAAAAACCTTAGGAATAAAATATGACCATTTAGGTCCACTTGGATTAGATTAGGACATTAATTATTTTTTTATTTAAAGAAGAGTGAAAAAGGTTAAAATCAAAGATTAATAACTAAATTTTTTTTACTATAGGGTTATAAATAAGATGATTTAGACTATAAATATTCATTAGAAAACGAAATTGTTTTCCTACATAATGAATTTTTATTTCTATTTTTTAGAATTTAAATAGTTTAATTTATTTATGACAAAATGATGATACAAAAATTACCTAATTAATGAAATATTATCATTATTGATATTATAAATACTCAAATAAATGTAATTTGAGACTTTTTATGAATTAAACTAATTTTATAAGTTAATATGACTTGTTATTATTGATTTCATTAACTTTTTTCGAACTAATCATGCTGTTATGATATTCACAAAAAATCAATTACCAAATAGTGTCAAAATTGACATAAAATAGTTTTTAAAACAAATATTATATTATTAATTGTTATTTTATTCCTAAAAATCTATGGTTTGGACAAATGACTTTGATAATGTTATATATATTAATAATTAACAACTTGGGGTCAGTTTGGCTTGTTATAGTATGTTTATTATCCATATATTGTATGAAAACAAGAAGATACGGTATAAGTTAAATTATTTAAATTAGAGTTAAATCTAAATGATAATGTTAAAATAGTAACATAAACTTGGATAAAATCTATTGGTTGAAAGTATTTCGACCCATACTCACCTTATCTTCGAAATAAATCAATTTGGAGCTATTTAAAACCGAATATGATTTTATTATAAAATAATATTTTAAGTTTTCCTAAGGTGCCCCTCTCCTCCCTTATAAAAGGGAACTTCCTCCCTCTCCTCCTCACACCACATTGAGCCTTAAAGCTCTGCCAAAACCTATAAAGTTTCCATCTAAACTTCCCTAGAAACATCCTAAAGGTATTGGTATTCTTCAAAGACCATCTTTAGTGCCCTATGAGGAGGTTAAGAAGAAGCGCTTCAAAGAAGAGGTAATGTCCATTACCGATTCATTCAACTTTATTTCTTATTCTACTTATTCTTCTTTAGTTGTTTCATTATGATGTAATAACATAAGAATCAATAATATACTGATATTTTATTATAAATATGAAAAAACCCTATTTCACCTTCTATCCATCCTACGGAAAATAAAATCACTGCGCGTGCGTACGTACGTAATATCGTCTCCATGTCGTGGTGTAATCTGTTTTCCACCACCACCTTTCTTGTATGGTTATAATGCTGTAATGAATAACTATATATGATTATTTTAAAGTTATATTGATTATGAAATAGTAAACATACACTTCAATACAATTCCACTATCATGGGAATGATATCATCGCTCGTGCGTACGTACGACCTACCGTCTCCACGATGTGATGTGACTTGTTTTACATGATATTCATTGCATAATGATTATATAAATGAATTGAATGAATAAATATGATATATATTAAACTGATAAAATTCTGGAAATGAGGTATCTATAACCTAAAAATAATAATAAAAATTTCATCCACAAAACACGCATAAGAATAAAAAAAGCAATAAACACCCGAATAACAAGTAGCAATGAAATATTACTAATAAGAAGGTAAGAATATGACCATATATGATATCATAAAAATAAGTAAGATTCTGGAATAAGTAAATAACATTATTTAAACTGTTATAAAAGAGGTTCAGACACGTACGAAGAAAATCGGACCTAAGGTAAGGGAAAATCTCTCAATATCATTCTTTATCCAAGATTGTTTATACTTCAGAATTTACTGGGGAATATTTATCATCCACATACACGTTTCCTCAATATGTAATATTATTTCTAACTTCCTACAATTTTTTAAATCCAATTTTACCCTTTGGTGAGTTTTTAGTAAAATATATGAAAGGAATCTTTTGTCATTTTTAGTATGATGTACTTTGTTTGACTTTTCCGACCAAAGTACGAGAAGAATGTTTTTCTTTAACATATACGAAATGAATGGATTTTTCGAACATTATTTCCATGAAGATTACTTTACAAGTTTTCATGTTTATTTTTAATAAACTTATTTTAGTTTAAATTTTTATTACATTTTAAGAAAGGAAAATGTTTTTGAAGTAGAAAAGGTATTTTCCTCATGAATGGAGTTCAAGTGTTTTATCAAAATTATTTTCCATCTAAGATAATATGGGGTTCTATTTCTATACCTATTTTTCATTTATTTGTTTATGTTATGATAGAATTATTTTTATGATGTCCTTTTATCTTATATGAATTATGTTATGATGGAATGATGATTAAGAATCCCATTTTTATTACATGGGTTATGCTATGATGTATGATTTATGATGATGTCGCACACATAAGAATGGTATCATTATGAGATGGGTGGGACCTATATCTCCCTCCAATGAATTGGGTAAAGAATTATATCTCATGAGATGGACATGGCTGGAATGGAAGGTTAATTCGGTTCAGTGATACATGACTAAAGTGAAGAGTGAACTCAGTTTAGAAATGGACTTTGTCTGCTAAGATAGTCTTGGAAATGAGTCTTGACTAATAAGAAATTATTTTCTATGATTATTTGTGTATGCCACAAAGTTTCATGTCTTATATTATGACTTTTTTATTACATTTCACTACTATGATTTATCCCATGTTATGAAATTATGATCTCTTTTGGAGGTTAAGATTTCCAAAATGATATGTTCTTATGAATATGATTTGATTGATATTTATTTTGTTTACCCTTAATGAGCATTTGAGCTCACCCTTTTCTATGTTTTCCTTTCCCTAGGATATAATGAAAAGTTTTAGGTAAGAAAACCAAAGGGGATGATCTTTATGGGATATTTTAAAGATCATTCACAATGATTAGAAGATTTTGTTCCGAGTTTCCAAAGACACTAAAGTATTACGATCCTTGAGTGTTGGTTTTTTTATGTATTAAGTATTCCACAAAAGTAATGTAATGTCCATGTATGTAAATATTTGGGTCTCTACAGTTGGTATCAGTGGAATGGTTAAGTCAACCTTTGGAAACTATGATGCGAGAACTTTAGTGAGATCTCTAGAGATATTTCTAAGGTATGTGTAGGGATTTCCCTACAGTTTAGCATAACAGTAGGTTACAGGCCTAGAATTTTTTTGATGACCATGAATAAACTATGGTGAACCTAGGTTGTCATGGATTAAATAATGTATGATAAGGTAGACATCCCATAAGTGAATTTTTATGATTATGTGGTTCCTCGTTATTATAACTATTTCTTACACATTGGTTTTTGGTTTTAGTCAATTGAGGGACCCAGAAGGAATTGTGTTAACATTGAATCTGATGGAAGGAAATTGTGTAATTCCTAGAGAGAAAGATATTATGATTATGTCGAATCAGTCATCTCGATATATGATTAACAAGGTGAACTTTAGTTGTATTCCTAAGTCAACAAATAAGGGGAAGATGGAATTTTATGCTTGTTCGCATGGTGAGGATCATAGAGAACGGAAGATTGAGATTTCTAAAGAAGGGAAAAATAACCTTGATGAATATATAAATTGGAGGGGAAGATGTTATATATGTGGAGAGAAGGGTTATAGAGTGACAGACTATTATAGAGTTCAATGTCTTATCTCTGGAGAACATGGCCTTTACCCAACTCAATGCCCTAACCTAAGAGGTTACATCTAAATCAAGGAAGGACTTATTCCATGAAAATCATTGAAGATGATGGATTTAAGTGTATATGTATTGGTATTCAAGAACAATGTTGTTGAGTTACTTTTATGGTATATTGGAATATCTATGTATTGGTCCATTTTGGTTTTCAATAATTTTATGGTACCAGTAACCATGAAAAGTGATTGATATATTTTTGGAAAGAATATGTAATGTGCATAATGAAGGAATAATGAGAAAATAATATGTATGATAGTTTGCATGAGCTCATGACTGATATAAGAGCAAAGTGATATCATGGTTTGATTATATAGAAATTTTGGGATTTTGGGATTTGGAAAGAGGTAACTTTTGACAGCATTCATGTTTTCACTAAGGTTCTATGGTAATTCATGTTTGAAAAGAATACATTATTAAGGTATTCACATGATTGGAATGTGACCAACAAGATATATCTTATGATATATGGGTATAGATGATCGTATTCATGTGCTTGTTGTGTGAACTTTCTAGTAATTGTTTTCCTTATACTACGAGATTGGAAAGATTTATTTTGGATAAGTCTAAAGATTAGAATGGATTATGTTAGACATCAAATAGTATTGATTAAGTATAGAACTTTTTTTCGATATTATTTCTGGAATTTTGTAATAGTATAGTTTTAGAAAAGGGACAACCCGTATGATGGGTGACAACATGTTGCGTCGGACAAGGCTCTGGGAACCAAACCCACAACTGAAGTGCAACATGCCTTTATCGCCTACCACTGGCCTACAGGAAGTCCCTGGTTAGTATAAGCTAGTTTTATTATATTAAGAGGCATGATATATGAAGTATAAGTCCATTTTAGGAACCATATACCATTAATCTCACTATAGATGGACTTATGTATATTTAATAACTCTTACTATCCTTTTGTTTGAGATAGATGGAATGACCTATCATTCTATCACATTATCTGCTAACACTTAACGGAAGACAAATTAAACATAATTTCTTTAAGAGATGGTGTGGAAATGGTTCAAGGCATAGACAACAGTAATATTGTACCAAAATCAAGTAATTATTTCTTTTAAATCAACAATTCTTCATCTTTAGGGAAATGATCTTGAATACAAAAAAATGTGGTCCTAGGGTCCTTGTATCCGATGAATCAGATGGTACCTTAAATCCTCACAAATTTATGGATATCTGAATTTTGGCTTTTTCATAGGTATGTTCTCTACCACTCTCCATTAGAACATGATGGTTATATTTCTCTTCCATATCCATATTTTCACCTATGTTCTCCTATGTGGAAACCCAGTGATGAGTCGATTTGGGTAACCGATATGTTTCATATATCACTTTTAAAAATGAAGTATTAGTACTCCTTTTTATGATGTGAGTTTCTATGAAAGAAACGTTCAAGTAGTAAACCATTTAGAACACCGATGAATTTCGAGGGTGAAATTCATTTTAAGGGGGGTAGAATGTAACACCCCGAGATTTTATGAAAAACATTCTTATTAATTTCATTGATGTCTTATGATGTACGATACACCAAAAGGATCTTTCACTAAATGCATCCCTGACTTGTCTTTCATTACACGCAATCGCGACCTTCCACGATAGCGTGTGTTGTACGCAATACCGAGTTTCTCTAAACAATGATATGTTATATAAACTAGCCGTTGTGAATAGTAATACCCACTTTTTGAAATTTTATAAATTTTATATTTCGAAATGGACTTCATTTTTGTATTCGGAATATCGAAATTGGCCTAGGGTGAATTTTTGGTATTTTTCTGAAAACTTTTAATTTTTTATGAATAGTGAAAAAACTTGGTTACTATTTAAAAACCGACTTTTTATTTAAAAAATTATTTATTTTATTGAAATTTATTTTAGGTCATAATTGATACATAATACCTATATAAGTTAAATGTAATTCATTGAAGTCATTTTATAATAATTTTAGATATAAACTAATTATTGAACTTTTCACCGTCTTTTACCCACCTCCTAGGAGAGTTTGAAAATTTACATAAAACATAATTTTACCACATCTATGAGTGGAATTTAGAAAATCTGAGAGACACGGTTAATATCAAGGAGTAAAATGTGGTTCAATAAGATAAAAATACTTTTTGGTGAATAGTAACTTTTACTTTTATTTACCACGGTTAAAAGTAAATTGGATAATTAAGGGTAAAAATGGTATTATTATTACCCTAACACATGTCCTAATTCTATTGGATAAGTTTAATTCTACCAAAAGGAAAATTAGGGATAAAATATGACCATTTAGGTCCAGTTGGATTAGATTAGGATATTTATTATTATTTTTTTTAAAGAAGAGTTAAAAAGGGTAAAATCAATGTTTAATAACTAAAACATTTTTAATATAGGGTTATTCATAAGATAATTTCGACTATAAATATTCATTAGAAATATAAAAAGATTTCCTACATAATGATATTTTATTTATAATTTTTAGACTTTACATAATTTAATATATTTATGACATAGTGATGATGCGGTAATTACCTTATTAATGAAATATTAACATTATTTATATTATAAATATCCAAATAAATTTAATTTGAAACATTTAATGAATTACACTAATTTTCAAGGTTAATATGACTTGTTAGTATTGATTTAGTTAACTGTTTTTGAACTAATCATTCTCTTATCATTTTCACAAAAATCAATTACCAAATAGTGTCAAAATTGACATAAAATAATTCTTAAAACAAATATTATATTATTAATTGTTATTTTATTCCTAAAAATATAAGGTTTGGCCAAATGACTTATATAAGGTTATATATATTAATAATTAACAGCTCAGGGTTCGTTTGTCTTGTTATAGTATGATTATAAACCATATAGCGTATGAAAACAAGAAGACACAGTAAAAGTTAAATTATTTACCTTAGAGTTAAATCTAAATGATAAGGTCAAAATAGCAACCTAAACTTGTCTAAAATCTATTTTTTGAGAGGGTTTAGACCCATAACCACCTTATCTTATAAATAAATTAATTTTAAGCTATTAAAAACCAAATATGACTTTATTATAAAATAATATTTTATGTTTTCCTAAGTTGCCCTTCTCCTCCCTTATAAAATGGAACCTCCTCCCTCTCCTCCTCACACCACATTGAGCCTTAAATCTCAGCCAAACTCTATAAATTTACCTTATCAACTTCCCTAGAAACATCCTAGAGGTCCTGGTATTCTTCAACGACCATCAATAGTGCCCTAAGAGGTTGTTAAGAAGAGGCGCTTAAAAGAAGAGGTAATGTCTGTTACCTATTCTTTCAACTTTATTTCTTCTTCTACTTATTCTTCTTTAGTTTTTTTCATTACAGAGTAATAACATGAGTATCATTAATATTTTGATATGTTATTATAAATATGAAACCAAACTATTTCACCTTCTATCCATCATACGAAAAACAAAATCACCGCGCGTGCGTATGTCCGGAATACCGTATCCACGCCATGGTGTAATCTGTTTTCCAGCACCACCTTACATGGATGGGTATAATGGTGTAAAGAATAACAATATATGACTATTTTAAAGTTATATTTATTCTTAAACAGTACACATACACTTCAATACAATTCCACGATCATGGGAATGATATCATCGCTCATGCGTACATACGACCTACCGTCTCCATGATGTGATGCGACTAATTCTACATGATCTTCATTGAATAATGATTATATAAATGAATTGAATGAATAAATATGATATATATTACACTAATACCATTCTTGAAATGAGGTATCTATAACCTAAAAATAAGAATAAGAATTTATTCGACAAAATATGCATAAGAACAAAAAAGCAATAAACACCCGAATAACAAGTAGCAATGAAATATTACTAATAAGTAGCTAATAATATGACCATATATGATATCATAAAAATGAGTACGATTTTGGAAGAAGTCAATAACATTATTTAAATTATTATACAGGAGGTTCGAACACGTACGAAGCAAATCGGACCTAAGGTAAGGGAAAATATCGCAATCTCATTCTTTATCTGAGATTGTTTATACTTCAGAATTTACTGGGGAATATTTATCATCCACATCCATGTTTCCTCAATAAGTAATATTATTTCTATCCTCGTACAATTTTTTGAATCCAATTTTACCCATTGGTGAATTTTTAGAAAAAGATATGAAAGGAATCTTTTGTCGTTTTTATTACGTGGTACTTTTTTTGACTTTTTCGACCAAAGTACGAGAAGAATGTTTTTCCTTACCTTATATGAAATGAATAGACTTTTAGAAAATTATTTCCATGAATATTCCTTTATAATTTTTCAAGTTTATTTTTAATCAACTTATTTTAGTTTAAAATTGTATGACATTTTAAGAAAGGAAAAATGTTTTTGAAGAAGGAAGGATATTTTCCTCAAGAATGGACTTCAAGTGTTTAATCAAAATTATTTTACATCTAAGAAAATATGGGGTTCTGTTTCAACTCCTATTTTTACATTGATTTTTTTATGTTATTATGGAATTATTTTTATGATTTCCTTTTATCTTATATGAATTATTTTATGATGGAATAATGTTTAAAAATCCCAATTTTATTACTTGGGTTATGCTATGATGTCTGTTTTATGATCTTGTGGAACACATAAGAATGGTATCATTATGAGATGGGTGGGAACTATATCTCCCTCCAATTCATTGGGTAAATATTTATATCTCATGAGATAGACATGGCAGGAATGGCAGGTTAATCTGGTTCAGTGATACAGGACTGAAATGCAGAGTGAACTCGGTTCTAAAATGGACTTTGTCCACTAAGATTGTCTTGGAAATGAGTCTTGACTAATAAGAAATGATTTTCTATGATTATGTTTGTATTCCACAAAGTTTCATGTCTTATGTTATGATTTTTGGGATTACATTCCACTACTATGATTTATCCCATGTTATGAAATTATGATCTCTTTTGCGGGTTAAGATTTCAAAAATGACATGTTCTTATGAATATGATGTGATTGATATTTCTTTTGTTTACCCTTATTTAGAATTTGAGCTCACCCTTTTTTATGTTTTCTTTTCCCTAGGTCAGTAATAAGGGTATTAAGTATGATATTCCCAAAGGGACTCTAGATATGATAAAATAAAATGGAGATAGTGTAGATAATTTACGAACTTGTTGTTTATGTTTCCCAGTTTGTAAAGACACTATACCTATACGGTCCGTTCAGAGTTTCATTATATGTTGTAATAGGTGTGCTTAAATTTTTATTCAATAACAATTTATGTAATGTATGGGTCGTTATACTAGAGCAGTTGTAGCTGTAAGGAAGGTTGTTGATGGACCTAGTTCCGAGGGAGGATACGTAGTCAGTGAGGGATGTCAACTTTATGCGGTGGTTCAGTTGGTTCTAGAATTACCATGAAGATGGAATGTTTTCCATGAGGTATCCAACCTACCCAAAGTGGGTTCACATCAACAAGGACCACTTCTATTGGTGACTCTTGGAGGATATCCTGTGGACGACTTGGGTGTTTAGTATCAGTACCAAGATGCAACCAGTGGATATGTTGGTTGCATTCATCTCAATGCTTATTTGTTGATGTATTCACTAGTAAGGGACACAAAAATGGGCATGTGGCTGATCATGTTCATCATGGTGTCCATGTTGGGGATAAGGGAGTGGGTAATACTAGGGATCTCCATGCTCACCATGTTGTATAAGGTGTTGTGGCATATCAGCGAAGGGAAGAAGCCAAATAAGGTATGTGGGCCGTTTCATATTCTGTATGAGTGTATAGAAGGGAATAATTGGGGAATTTGTGAATATCCAAACCCCATTTCCCCTCTACAATTGGACTTATGACCATTTTTTCTGAACGCGGTGGGGAGTTTCATGACCATGATGTCCCCACCGCTGGTGCTGAACTGGGTCTGGAAGGCAGATGAGTTTAACTTCCTCTTGTTCCCATTGCAAACATGTGTGTACACTGATGATGGATAGGTAATGGAAAAGATTTGGTCCTACCTCATGGAATTTTGGGATGAGGTCCTCATGGCATTGGTTGACCGCGAGAATCTATGAGATTCGTACACCCTGCACCATTTTGTGATTCAGTTCGAGTGCAAGTAGAGACTGACCACATGGGTCTAATTGGAAGTGATCAACAAAGAAAATCCATATTTTATGTGGATGATGTGGTTCACATTCACACTAGAGGATGGACAGATGTGAAATGAGCTACCTCTTCCCACAACGATCTATGTGATGGTGAAGAAGAATGCTAAGAGTTAGGGGGAAGCCTAATTAGTGGAGACGTTGAAGCAATAGACCACATGTGATAGCAATAGGGTGCATCCTCAACCTCTAGGTTAGGCCTGGAAGGAATCAAGAACATCATGTGGTGGTGGGACTATAGTAGTGGCGAGGCCGGCCCCAACTGAGGGTCATGCAGTGGTGGTGGTATCCTCTGTCCTAGAGGAGCAATGTAATCATGAGGGGTGTACACCAATGGGTTTATGTAGGATACCCACTCAGGATATGAGGAAGCAGAATCTCCCTTTAGATTTTCTTGAGGATGTTGTCTTCCTAGTGGATTTGGACATTTTGGACCTAAACAGACAATTCCTCAACCCTTCACAGATGTGGAACCATCAAAGCCATCTTGGGATGGATTTAGAGGTGATTTGTCACTCTAGTTCTAGGATTTTATTATCTCAAGTGGAGGAGGAGCAGTATATCACCAAGCTGCAAGAAGTCTTGAACTCTCAGGGTGCTCCACGTCCAATGACAGATCATGTGAAGGTGATGATCTATCAAACAACCCCTTAAGAATTATTATCCACCTAGTTGAGGGAGAAACTACCTTTACAAGAAGAATCATATGGGTTGTCCTGGGGGGGAAAGGCTGGTGGTGGGATCCCCTTGAAGGAGAGTGAAGTTTTAAATTTAGACCCGGAGTTAGAAGATTCTACTGAGGATCTTGAGGTAAAACCCTAAACCACTTTTCCATAGTCTTTATCCATGTCATTTAGGACATATCAACTACCATTTTTCTTTTTAAGGAGGGATTCATAGACAATACCCACTCTCGTGCAACAGTTGATGTAGTTTTAGGGACTTCGGGATCTACACCCGCAACAATGATGATCATTGCACTTATTGGGGCCATGAAACATAGGGTGGTTATCCTCAATCCTTTAGAATTCTCTACTATATATGGAGGTCCACGCCTTAGGGTCCCAGCGGCAACATCATAGGAGGGAAACTGACTATTTAATCTTTGTATGTATGTTCCATAGAATTTTGTAACATTCATCTATTGAATCAAGTCAACAGATATCTATGTGCTTTCCACATGTACAATTCTTCAGATAGCATGGACTACCTTAGTGAGGCTAGTCATAGATCCTGGTTCTGTCTTTCCTAGGGGAGTATCGGGGGTTGTGGAAGAGGATATCCGAACTAACCAAATCTCTACACTCCCGATCATAGGTGGGACCATCAGTAGTACCAATCTTGAAATCATTGAAGTGTAATCTGACGACGAGTATCAATCTGATGACATAGGTCCTGATCTACCTGACTAGACAATAGATGGGGATCCTGCTGATGAATTCCTAGAGGCGTTCCCTGTGTATGAATATAACGACCCCACAAACTGATGTGAAATGAATTATGATGATGATTAATTAAATATTGTCTATAGCCGGTCAAATAAGATGATGAATAACTTTATTGGGGATACCCCTCAAGCATAGTAGATAGATCCGATAGAGAGTCTTCATTCTCGATAGTGCAAACTGTGTGTTGGAGGAGCGGATTATCTGCATCCTCATATGATAATCTGTGACATCCTGGTGGAGAGGATTTGGAACCATGATCATGGGCCTGGTGTGGGATGTCAGAAGTAGATATTGGTGAACATTAAGAGGCTCATGATGGTCAAAAATGTGATTCATAGGTTACGGGTGTGGGGGAACGAGTACTCTGATTTTTTCAACGCAGAATCGAGGTTCGTATCGCACCTAAAGGCACAGCTGGTAGAAGACGAAGAACAGATTAAGTGATCCTATGAGGATATGACTATAATCCAAGATGTTGAGGAGTGGTCCCCTATAGTAGCTGATGAACTACGTCCCATCTCCACCACAGAAGAGTGAGAGCTTAACTGGAGACATCAGATCCCGAACGCCACCAGCAAGAGAGTGGCAGAGCTATAACACATTATTGAAGTGGTCCACCCATCTATGGGAGGGTCCAATCATTGGGTGATGTGTTGTATGTAAACTCTTAAACATACATTCATGCCTATTTAGTTCATGTTTACTGTGGTGATGGATTCTATTAGTTGTCTTCAGTTTTCTAAATTTCCATCACATTCATGAAATATCCATCGATTGATCCCTAAGCTCTTGTGGGCCATGCTCGATGTGAGAAATAAGGGATGAATACATCATTATTCTATCTGAATATGAGAGTGCCAACCATGATTCAGGAATCTATGGTGTGGGAAACTGAAATAGATTTTGGGAAAGAATGTTGGTTGCTTGACTGGAGGATGAAGTTCTTAGAATAGTCAAATTTTCATTTTCTCCAAATGCCCTAGTGCATGAATTGGGTAATTTCATGGGTGTTTAGAATCAATATGAATAGAGGGGAGTGGAATTTGAGAATCACGATACCCAAAATTTGGAACACTATTGGGATGGAGCGGAAATAAAGGATAACTGTTAACCTTGTGAGAAATAAATTATCCCTATTGAGTTAGCTTGAAATGAGGACAAACAATGAGGGCATACCACTATCCATGTTCAAAATAGGGATTTTGACTCGAGATGACATCCATTAGTCTTTTAGTACATTATCACATGATAGTAGGTGAGCCATATGATGAGAATCTATACCGTTTGGGGGATCCCTTAAGAATGTAATAGGATAAGGGTCCAAATAAAGAGAACACCAAGCGTGGAGTGTGGAGTGATGGGTTGTTTGAATAGAGTTCAACACTCTTGAAATTACGCCACTTTGGTGGAAACAAATTAGGTGAGCACATCGGTCTGATGAAGGATCACACCTAATTTATGAATGCACCTCTCTGGTGATGACCTAGAATGACTTGTAGTTTTATGTCATACTGATGAATACAATAGACACATTATTTAATGCAGTATGGTAAAGATGGTGCACATAGTTTTATGGTCATATCACCTGATCCAAAGATAACAGTTTAATGTCTTATTGCGTTGACTGGAGGATCTCATTTTAAAGTCCTGGAGACTGGACTGTGATTGGGGCTTAGGGAATAAAAGGGCTAATGGACCAGGGGCTGGGCTTGAGATGAAATGTTTGGAAGTTTCTATGTATCCCATAAGAATGAGAATGAATCCAAATGTATTTATTAAGAACAGAGTGGTTAGAGACAAATTATGGAGGGGGAAATCCTCTCTGTAGAGGAATTAGACACATCCCATATTTTTCAAGGTGAATCCTAAACTAGTAGAGTAATTGTTTAATGTCATGTGTCAATGAGATGGTTAACTAGAAATGAAACACATGACATGGTACATACCATGACATGAATGAGGACATAAGAATTCTAAACCACACCATGTTTTCTCGATGGGATTATTTAGTCCATAGACCATAGGTGTGCTGACAAGGTTCTAGAACTGAAGAAAAGTATTCGGGCATTCCTATGTACATCATTAGGATGGGAATGAATTGAAACATAGTTCTGGAGGACCTATGTATTTTAACATCATATTTTAGGATAAATAGTGAAAGGATAGATTCAAAAGTGGGAAGGTATGTGGTGCGACCATTCTATACTTGATGTGAATGTGGAACAAATCATTCCATACCACACCACATAATCATGTGGGAAATCTTAGGTCGAGAGACTGAAGATGGAAAAATTTGGGATGGGGCCGAGAAAAACTATTTGGGAATTCCTACATTCCCCACTAAGATGAGAATTAAGATATACATAGTTATTAGAGTATAGTTTAACATCTTATGGGATGAGAGGCATGTGTGGTTTGGTCACACCAGTACACATCCTACCAAAACCACTAAGCCCACACGAGTCATGATCGATGTAAGAAACAATGGGTAGTGATTGGATTTTTTTCGGTACAGGGAGGCACAAATTAGGGGAAATGTAACACTATATGAATGACATCCTTATATTATTTACCTTCCCATTTAACACACATTGATGTGAGGAGGGTAAAAATGAGTACGTTGAGATTCCACATAATCATAAGGAAGTGGAAAGATGTGAATCATGGTGCTTTAGATCTAGATTGAAATGATGGTAGCATTATGATAGAGGATAACTACTGACCATGAACAAAAAATAGTATCCGTTTCGTGTTAGCTTGTAATAATGATAGTCAAATGAGGGTTGACTGCTGACCATGTTCGAAACATGGGACATGTAGCAAATGTAATTTGGGGTCTTCAGTGGTGCTGGCCTAAGATGGTAGGTGAGCCATTGGTGCATGAAACCAGATCGTAAAGGGGGTATCATTAGATAGGGAAGAGAATAGGATCCTAATAAAGTGCTCATGTAGAGTGGACATGAAACAATGGGGTGTTTATCTGAAATATCCACACATTGGGCTCTTTGCGATGATGTATTTGAGTACACCAAGGAGATGTTTTACAAAGAGGAATTTGAATCCATAACCAAAGAAAAGGGTCCTCAGATCACATGTTCCTAGCTTAAGGTCCTAGATTGGACAATTATGTGGGTACTTGGTTTAATAGAATGTGCGCAGGGTGGCGAAGTAGCCAATCCCAATGCATATTTTCCATAGAGTGATCATAGTTTAAGGTCAAGGAACTCATAAAAGGATGGGAAGAGACAAGGGAGGCACATGGTGTGGTCATTGGAAAACCAAACATAAATGAGAACCCAGGAGGTACTCACCACACCACATGCTGCAAAAAGTGTTTGTCCCAAGGTGCCGAAAAAGGGGAATTATTTAAGATTCCTAGGGTTAGAACCATAGACGGAAGTTATGGGCGTTTCTACATATCCCAAGAGGATGGGAGTCAAACCACACATTTTTCTAGAAGTGATATGTTAACCTAGAAATTCCATGTATAATACTATTGTTTGAGTCTGACCTACATACCAAAAGAAGTGTTTTTTGATAAATCTTGTTTCTTATTTAGGATGGAGTGTGTGTGTTTTTTGTGTGAAGGAATAAACATAGGACTAAGAATTCAGTCATTACAAAAAGAATAAAGAAATATGCAGGCCTTAAAAAATGTCTTCGTGGATGACCAATACAAAGAATGATGCCCCCTCGAGTGAGGAAATCACAATGTGGTGAAATTTTTTGTCGTCTGACCGAGATGATAATTTCATTGTTTGGGGTCTTATGATTGGACTAGCCCTATAATCTTAACATCGTGCAGTAAAGACACAAAATTTTAAAGTCATGTGAGACCAGAAAACCTTGTTTAAAGTCATATGGCATGAACTCATATGGAAGAAACATGGTTTTATAGGGGAATGTGCATGGGGTGATAAATCATACCCGACATGAATGAGGACATAATCCCACACAAGCCACCACACACAATCCTATGAAATTCAGTTCCAAATTTCTGAATAGAAGAGATAAGTATTGGAACATGAGTTGGACTAGAGTAAGAGATGACTGAAAGTTTCTATGTATCCCATAAGTATTGGAATCAACCCATACATAGTTCTTCAAGATATCGTTCAGTTTATCATCTTGTGGTAAGGATGTAGAGAGATCTTAGTTTATGGTCTTAGAACCCATACCATGAGAAGTGAGAATCTTCCAAACAGGCGTAAACATTAAAAAAATACCTAAGCCCACTTGATATGCACTTGATGTGGGAAACAAAGGTTGATAAGGTCTTCAAAACATATGGAATATAGGAAAGGGGGATAATGGTGTCATGCCTCAAATGACACCTTTCTATGGCCTTGTCCTTTTAATGTGAAAACGCACACCGAGGGATATCACCTAGAGTGTCGAAATTCCACTTTTACATGATGGAGTGGAAAAGGATGTGAATCATGCAAAAAATATTTAGGGATTAATGGGGGTGGAATGAAGATGGAGGATAGCTGTTTAACATGATCAAAACACATCATTCATATCACGTGAACTGAATGGGAAAAAAAATGATTTTCGACCATTGACCATATTATTAATGAGGGACTTGTATCAATTTGTCATTTGAAATTCTTAGGGATGTTGGCCCAAAGTGGTAGGAGAGAACTATGTCCTAGAATCCATGCCATCAGGGGTCCTTTCAAATGTCAAAGATGATGGAAAGACCAAATAAAGGGGAACATGAGGCATTAAAATGGGGAAAATGTCTATGTTGAATCCGACACTCTAGGTCTTCAACCAGACTGCTCATGGGTATTCTAGTGAACTACCAAAGAGGGTTAGGTATGTGGTGTGGATATTACAAACCTGACATGAATGAGGAAATAATCCCATTCGACAAAACATACCATCCCTCCTGGAGGACTCCTACTAAGGGGTCAAAGAGATGAGGATGTTTCGAAGAGAAACGGTTGTACATGAATATAAAACATCTGGGCCTTCCTACATATCCCATGAATATTGGAATCAAGACACACATACTTCTATAATATGTGGTGTTGTTTAACATCATGTAGTGAGGAAGTAAAAGGCTATGATCTCCAAGGAGGGGGATATAAGGTGTGGTGATGATAAACCTGACATGAATGAAAGAAAAAAAAAAGCTTGCACCACACCATGTGATTTGAGAATCATCTGGTTCAAGGGTCCGGATCCAAGGGGATATCATGCAGTTTGGGGTTGGGCCTATGAACGAACCTTCCAGGCATTCCTATGTATCCCATGAGTATTGGAATCAATCCATACGTAGTTATGAATCCATGTAGTTTAACATCGTGCAGTAAGGACGATGATAAGAGGATAGAAGAATGGGAGGAACGTATTGTGTAATAATTTCAATATGGGTATAGATAGGGCCAAGGAAGTCTACAATACACTGTGTGAGATCCTCTATGGGAACTTCACCCATGTGGTAGTCAATGAGAAGGATTTGGGGGCTGAACTCTATGAAAAAGCATTAGAGTATTCCAACATATCCCATGATGATGGGAATCATTCCATATATTGTTCATGAGATTATATGAAATTTTACATCATGCGGTATAGACGTGGAAGGATCATAGTTTATGGTCATATATCTCATACCATCTTGTAGTTTCTCTTCATGAGGGATGGGTGCGGTGTTGTTTTACGTCCTTCAGCCTAGACAGATGACATATATTAATGACATGCAATGAAGAAGGAGCAATTTAAGGTCTTGTGAGACAATATATAGTTTAAAATCATGGGTTATGACATGTAGTTTAATGTCATGCGGGATAGGTTCCAAATAGTTTTACGTCCTTCAACTCCGATGAATCAGGAATTTTAACGTCATATGGTAAACATGTCACAGTTTGTGGTCTTATAGGACTGGATGTATTTTAATGTCATGTAGGATGAAAAATAATTTAATCTCATGCAGTACAATAGCCGAGTGGTTTTACATCCTTCATCTCATATGGATTGTGCATTTTAACATCATACAGTAAATATGTCTCATTTTTGGGTCATGTCAGACCGTATTGATCTTAGTTTATGGTCATAGATAATAGACCGTAATGGTATATCTACCTCTGGTAGTTTTAATGTTATTCAAGATGAAGAAGTAGTTTAACATCATACAGGACATGACATATTAATTTTATGTAGGAAAGGGGCTTACTCCGGTGAAGTACTTCTTGAGGAATTTGGCATTGATAGGAGGAGTTATATTCTATCCATCAATGGTAACTAGATATTATGCACCATTGGGGTAAACCTTATGAATTATGTAAGGTCCTTCCTATTTGGGGCCATGTTTTAGTGGATTCCTGTGGGGTATCATTGGTGTTCTCAGGGATAAAACCATGTCACCCTGTAAGGAAGAGAGGAGGCACATTTTCTTATTGAAATCTCTGGCCTTCATGTTCAAATACCTCTCCAGATCATGTTGGGAACAAATCCTATTCTCTTCATGTGCTTCAAGTTTAGCCAGATGCATTTCGAATACCTTAGGTGGCGTTTTTGATAGTAGATAGATGTGAGAAATGAAGAAAATTTAATCACAAGGGGAAAGACTTCCTCTATTCAGTACACCAAGGAGTATGTGGTCTCCTATTTGGAATTGCGAGTCATCATCTGATAATCATAGAGATAGTGGGGAGTTTATCAGGACAACTCTTCTTATTTTGAACAACCATCTTCTACAGAATGTTTTAGAGGGTTTTGTTGAATGCCTTGATCTTCCCATTTTCTTGCACATGATAGTGAGAGGTATGGTTAGAAGAGACGTTGTACATGGAATAAAACTTCATCATTTTGGCTACCCGGATGTTGTTGGAATTTTCAATGAGGATGGGGTGAGGGACTCTGAATTGTTAGATGATGTTGGAGCTCACAAATTCAATGATAAAATGGCCCTTGACCTCTTTGAGTAGAACGACCTCTACCCACTTAGAAAAGAAATCTGTAGTGGTCTAGATGAATTTTCATTGGCGGGATGTGGCTGGTGGATATGGTCCCATAACATCGATTCCCCATAATGCAAATGTCCAAGAGTACTTGGTAGTGTGGGGATGCTGTAGTGGCCGATGCAAAAAATTAGCATGTATTTGGCATGCATGAAACCTCTTGTAAAAATCGATATAGTCACGAATCATGGAGGGACAAGAATACGCCAACCTCTATATCTCTTGAGATAGATTTAGCCCAATATGATGATCGCCATAGGAAACAACACAAACCTCCTACACGACCAGATAAATCTCACCTCCTCCAATGAAATAGAGGAGAACTCCATCAATCCCAAATTTCTAGAGGATCTTCTGAAGACCTGGACCACTCTATATGGTAAAATGTAATTCACAGAGTCAGATTCGCTCACGTTCGGCTTGATCTTCTTGAATATTTCTATGCTAGAGATACATGAAAAAGGGGGTCCTCCAGTTGGGAGTCACATCCAATGCTTCATCAGGGGGACCTAGGGGTCAAAACGTGGAGGCTCCATTGGTAATGTGGCCTACCTACGGGCTATCATTATCGTCTGCAATGATGGTAGTGATGACTCTCTAGTGCCACACATGAATAATCAAATCATAATGGTTAGGTTCTCGAAGAGATGCTGTGAGGTTTTCCAAGGCATTATCTAGACCGTTCTGTGAATGAGGGACATGAGAGACCTCTGGCTGAGATGGCAACCAGGACATCAACTGTTGGGTATGTTACAACAGTGGTACGTGCTCCATCTTTTTGATGAAATAGTCGCCATTGATCTTCTTGATTACATGTTTTGAGTCACCTTTCAAATGAATGTGTGGAACATCATTCTCAAGGGCCAACTCGAGACCAGTGATGAGAGACTGGTACTCTACCACATTATTGGTACAACCTTTTGAAAACAAGAATAAATAAGGAAGAATAGCTTGTGAGAGAGTAATCAAGATGATACCCAGGACCACCCTATTGAGTCTGGTGTTATTGATTCTTGTTCTGGTAGGGATTTGGAAGGCACCATCAAAGTAAATTTTCTATCATGGAATGGTCTGGTCTACCAAGAGGACTGCCTCATTGGGAAAATCAAGATCTAGAGACTGGTCTGAGGGAGCTGGATGGGCAGCACGGAACTCTGTCAATGCCTATACCTTAATGTACTTCAGGGGACAAACTAGATGTCGAACAACTGGAGGATCACTACCCACCAAGCAAGACGACCTATCAATATGGGGCAGTTCTAAATGTATTTCAGTAGATCCAGTTGGGAAACTAGCTATATCTCTGGATGCTTCAAGCAGTGTCACAATTTCTTCATTTCGAATACCAGTGAAAGAAAACTCTTATTGATAGAGGAATATGTGGTTTTTTTATCAAGGAGCAAGTGGATGAGATAGTATAGACTATTCTCTTCCCCTTTGTTGTTTTGTCATGGAGAGAAGGGCGTCGAGAGGTCATTCTAGGGTGGGCACATAACAAACAAGCAACTTTCCAAAAATGGGTGGCATCTAACTCGGAGGCTGTAATAGGTACTACATTATTTATTTGAAAAAAATCAAACATTCCTCATCCAAATAATAAGAATAACCATTCTTAAGGAGCATGTAAATGGGATTACACTTTCCATCCATATTTGTGATGAATTGGAATATATATGATCTGTGGCATTGAAATCCTCGAAGATCTCAGATGTTTCTCAAAGGATACATCTGGTTGATGGCTTTAATCTTCCTTGGATTGACCTCGATGCCTCTGTATCTGACAATAGATCCATGAAAACATCCATAGGTGACCCCATATGAACACTTATTGGGGTTCGTCTTCAGATGGAGGTATCCGAGTAATCCAAACACATTATCGAGATATTGGAGATGGTCTTTGCACTGAGGAGATTTTACCACCAGATCATTGACATTTCATTCCACCAATGTCCCAAGGATCATTTTAAATATGCGATGCTTGGCATGCTGATAGGTGGAACTTGAATTTGTTATATCGAATGTCATTACCTAGTAGAAGAAAATACCATGCGGAACCCTAAAAAATGTAGCATATTTTACATCGGGGGACATTAGATTTGGGTTATACACAGAAAACACATCCATGAAGAAGAGATCTTGGAACCCGGTGGTGGCCTTAATCATTGGCTCTGTCATGGGAAGGGGAAAATCATAATTTGTAAAGTGAAGGTTGAGATCCCAAAAGTCAATGCAGACTCTAATCTGTATGTTCATCATTCAGATGGGCACAATGATGGATAACCATTTGGGGTACTATAACACCATGATGTAGTTGGATATGATGATCTTATCAACCTGGTATTCAACCATGGAATTGTGAGAATGGTGTATCTTTCAATGAGATTGTTTGAACCCATGATAATTCTCTAGAAGAATGAGGAGGTAGAAGAAAAATAGAGTATTCTAGCCCTAGAATCTCTTAATAACTCCATGAAAATTCATCGTGATGTTTCTTTAGGATGTCTATGTAACGTTATCTCTCTTCTAAAGGCATAGAAGTGATGGTCAATGTAGGTTTTGGATCTATCTTTCTACCGAGATTCACCTGTACAAATTCATCAGCCGTGGAGGAGACACCTTCTTCGAAAATGAACGGAGTATCCTCTAAATCCTCTTCTTCACTTATGGGGGAGGGGTCCTAAATGAGATTTGATTCCTATGAGTTATCCAATCCCAATAGAACACTGGTGCCATCCTAAGCGGTGATGGAAACTGCATCGGGGGACTCATGTGCTACTAAAACCATAGTGATGAAAGATGTCGACTCAATCCCATCTAGACTTTGGCCCAAGGGGCCACGCCTGATGATGTCAATGAAATAGTGGTGCATTGTCTTGATCCAGTTTATCCCACCCTGGTGGAATAAGAATGCATGACGTATTTCCATTTCCATGGGGAAGATATCCCGATACATTATAAGGGTAGGGGGCTCTGGGATCACCCAGGCCAAATTTGTATAAGAATACGAGGTGATATTCTGACATACCATATACTTGGGAATGCACCTACCCCTAGTTCTAGAGACAAAAAAGAATTGTTGGAAATCTAGAGTCATGGACTCCAATTAGTGGAATGAGAATATTTAGGCATCATCTATGTCTGCTCAAGGGTTGGTTGCAGCCGTTGCATGTCCAACCTAATTATCCTGGATCTTCTTATCCTTCTTCTTGTAATAGTCAGCATCCAAATAGAGGGATTCACAAGAGGAAAAGGGAGATGAATCACATTGATGTATTCCCACTCAACCATTATGGTATTACTTAATGAATTGGTGATACAATGAAGGGACTTCCACATGCAGATGAATCTAGGACTACCCATCAACGGGTTATAGTCCTTTGACATATCCATGAACTCAGTCCTAGAAACTAGGCCTCCGAACTGGATCTTCAGTCATATATTACTAACTGGTGTCTGTTTCTCCAAGTCATAACCTTGAATTTTCACATCATAGGGTCTTAGATCAACCACAGAAAACACCTATTTTAGAGCATCTGGGCCGGAATAAGTTTGATCCCTGACCCCATGTCCACAAGACTGTGGTGAACCTCCACGTTATTGTATTTTCTAGGGATGTACAGTGGGTGGATGTTCCCCAGTATGTGGGAGCCTACATATTCTCTGGATAAAGTGATGATGGATTGAAATTATGCATGATCTTCTACCTCAGAATGTAAGGCTTCTATTGCTGCTACCTCTATCTCAAACTGGAAGGGGAATCTTAAAGCCTTTGCAAGGGATTCATGCATATATGTTGGTAAACAAATATCCTCAAGGATAGAGAGCCTCATAGGGATAATGGAAATATTTTTAAGAACATCATACTTCATTTCTGATCATGATATTTTATTGATAGGATGTTTCTTTGTGGTAGGAGGTATGGTGGGCCCTTCTGGTTGAACAGGCGGCCAACTGGTGTTGGGAATATCTTGTTGTTCACAAGCCTAAATGCACGGAGCAGCTACAACATAGGAGATACATGTCTGATACTGATCCATAGTGGAATGTAGATGATTTTAGGATAATCCTAGTGGATCCTCCTGATCAAGCCACACAAATGGTAGTGAAAGAAAAAATGATTAAACCAGATGAAGAGGATGCTTTCCCTGGGCTCTACGTTGGTCCTATGGTCTAGTTTCATTGGAATGCACATCCTAGATGGAAGTATTGAGTGTGGAATTCCTATGACCCATATATCCATGGCTCTGTCGTCTCTAGTGGGAGCTAGAGATGTTATGAGGATCCATTGGGAACTCCTCGTTGTTAGGAACCATATAGGGGTTTACCATCTCTACAGTGTTATGAAAAGCTTACCCTTGGTCGTAGCTTAAAGAATCCTCCACCATTAGACGAATCCTAGTTGTAATCACTATATCCAGAGTCATGATATCTCCGAGAGTTTGGGATGATGATGGAATCCATGGGGGGATTTCTTTTCCCTTACACAGCCAATACTTTTCCTTTTGGGAAGAAGAGGGTTGGGATGCTAACACATAATTAGTGGTTGCGGGTGATACTGAATCTTTTGAAGGATCAGGTTGATTCAGATGTAATCAGATAATACCATGGGAATGAGTGAACATCTTACAGACCATCCATTCATCATATTTTTGGGACCCATGGTTAGGAACCCACTACCACTCACCTTTGTTGTCATTGCCACTATCATGATGTATAAATACATGTTCCACCTATGCAGGTGCATGGACTATCCTAAATAATTTTTTATCAAAAAGGTCTTTAATACAGTGTTTAAACACATAACAATTCTCAAGGGTGTGCTCTAAGATCTTGTTATAGGGGTAGTAATTGGGGTGATCAATGAGATCAGCCAATTTGGGTATTCTGCATTCCGACAAACATCGAATTCCCTCTTCCAAGGCGCTTTGAAAAAAATGGTTACCTGAGCCTCATTCAATGAGTTGGTCTAATTACTTATATTTGAGAAGGGGGGTCTAGGAGCCTGGCCTTGACGAGGGGATGGTGGATCCTATTGAGGAGGTGGAACCTGGTTATATCACCTATGTGGTGGAAACACATTACGTGTGGCCACTTCCTAGTTTTGGGGTGGTGGTTGTTGGGCCAGAGTTTGCACCTGAGGTGGAGGGCCTCTGCGAGGTTGTGGAGGTGGATCCACTAGTAATAACTCCAATTTCCCAGGGACCTTTATTTAGTCCATCAAAGTAGGCTCGTTCTTAGTGTCCCTTATAGCTGTAACTACAAGAGGCAACAGAACTACCTGCTTGGACTGCTTCAAGGTTTCCTCTAGATGATGGTACTTATCAGAGAAATTATGGAACACCCAAGGGTAATTCTAGGTCATAAGAGAGGGGAATAGTTGTGTTTTGGCTTCCCTACACATATATTCAGCATTAGTTCCTATGCCAGCGGCCTATCAATGAAGTTGGTGGGTCCTTTCCACCAGGTGACAAAGCTCGTGACATGATCATCATTCCTCTTCTTTCACTCCGAAGAGCTAACCAATACTTGTCTTCCAGGTGGAAGATCTAAACTGGTAAAGAAACTACCTATGAAGATCTTTCCAGCCAGCTACTAACCAAATTTGTAGCTTATTGTACCATACAAACACAGACCCTTCCAATTTTTTTACAAAATTTTGTAATTTAGTGGCCTCTTGGGGTGATAGGATCCCCCTCATGGGTCCACACCTTGAGATGAAGTGGGTCACATGCCCCATTAAATTAGGAAAAGGTAGGGTTCCCAAAACTGAGGGGTGATGGCATATTATCCACCCATGCCGAATATGGATTTCCTTCAGGAGGAATTTCCACCTATGAAGTTTTCAAATCCTTGAGGAGGGAAATGAGAAACACCATTGGATCATCTAGGTGAGGATTTATATCTTGGTGTGGTTCCCTGAACACCAGTGTGTTGGCAGGTTCTTTGACATAATAAGCAGGCCCAATAGCTCGTGGAGCGGATGGTGGTGAGACCATTGAAGTGGCTGGGGGAACCTGATCCATGTCCCACAGATTATCATGCCGCTCAGGTAGATTTGGTTATACATACCATTACCTCTTTCCACAAGCATAAACTTATACCCTGTATATGTGGGTAGGATGGTCAGGGTCACATGAAGTCAACACTCTTGGGGGAAGTTGTACCTACCCCTACTACCCCAGTCGAGTATCACTATAGTCTTTTTGTGGCTCCAAATCACACTCGGCCAAGATTTCATCGACCATATTCATATGATCCACGATCTATTGATGAAACATAAACATTTTGGGATCATCTTCCATCTTCTTAACTCAGTTAGATGGATCAGAGGGATTGATGGCGCCAATATGCTCTTTACCCTTATTAGGATTATGTCCAATGGCTAATGACTCGGTAGGTATGGGAAGACCTAGTATATTTATTTTCTAGAGTGTATCCCTTTAAAATATATCCAACATGTGTGGAACTCCCCTAGGGTGTATGTTTTATTCAAATATCACTATCTTGTTCTCTCCCTCTGATAGGTTGGCCATGTCAACTATGACTCTACATAGAGGCATGTCCTAAATATCATCGGGCATGTTGGGCTGACGTCAGATAGAGCTGAAATAAAGGTCCACATACTGCCCCCAACCATGAACCTAAACGTGGTGCAAATCCTCCTTGATAATTCTATGGAGAACTTTAAATATTTGGATGCATCATTGTTGGAGGGTCCGATGGTGATCAGGATACTTAGGGTGTTGGGCCATAGAGAGAGAAACCAAGTTCAACATACAAAATTTCTGGTCAATATCTTCAATGTTTTTATAACTCTTGGGATAAGGCAAACTCCATTAACGGAGATGGAAGGGTGTTTTCCATAGGTTTTGGATAAAAAACACAACTTCAACCTGGGTAAGCAATTTCGGTGTACTGATGTTCATGTTTGAAATGGGCCAAAACACCTCCAGGAAATGGTTTTCTGTAAGGATTTCCATAAGATCTTTGGCTTATACTCGAGGTCTAACCCTTGGTTTCCCCATTCATCGATTGGGAGCGGCTATGGAACTCGTAATAGCATATAAGCAAACCCCTACGATGGTAGACTGGATGGTGGAGAATACGGAGAACGGACTGACAAGACACCATATCTGGGGATGTATTCTGAATATTGTAATGATTAAATCACCAAAAATAGGTAACATGGATTGAAAGCAAAAATTTATGGCATTGGGGATACGGTTACAGATGGTGGGCAGGGATATTTCTCATCCTTCATCTGTCCCCAGAATAAGTCTTTATAATCTCTTCTTGAGGTAGAGAATGACCCAATTGACAATAGGGGGACTGCATGACCATTCCCTAGAGAGGGGACAAATATTCTTCATCTTGGATGGATATCTAGAGGGAGGCAGGGATCTGGTGGATCTCATATTCTAGAAGGATGAGTCTTATAGGCCTTGGTCCTACCCCAACCCTTGACACGAAGGTTCAGGGGTGAGATTTCCATAGCTGAATCACATTCTTCCTTATAATCCAAGAAGAAGATAGGTTTAATTGTGGTCTAAATATTCTTGTAATTATTTACATGGTGGAGGTGACCCTCCCTTCTTCCCAGGGATGGTTCTCTGGGAAAGGGTAGGTTTTTTTATTGAGAAGGACCTTTGGACGAACTGATGCTGGGGGGGAGGGGACTTCTGCCTGGGTGAGAAGGGGTGCGAGGAGCATCTGGAAAAATTTAAAAGGTTACAAGGGGAGGACCTCCATGTCTTCTCACTCATGCACAGAGGGAATCTCTGTGGGAAGTGCTAGAGTGGGTAAGGCCTCCACTGAAATTGGCAGTATCATGGGAATTACCTCCATGATTGTTCCCCCTAGAAGTGATGGTATGAGGGGGCCTTCTTACTGGTCAAATTGAGCATAGGGAATACCTCCATACTGGATGTCAATGAAGCAAGGTAGACCTCCGCTTCCCTGATTGACGGGATGTGGAGGACCTTTGATGGTTGTGATGATATCATGGGGAAAACCCCCATGATGATGGTTGACATGGCAGGGAGGGTCTTCGCATTGGAGACCTGTAACAGGAGGAATGAATCCATACTGGGGATTACGGATGTGAGGAAATCATCCATGATGGATTTTAGTGTGAATGGGAAGGCCTCCGCCCGGAATGATGGTGGCATGGGGGGACCCCAACATTGATATTGGTAGTGGGTAGGATTTTATCTCTCATTGGGGGTGGCATGGGGAGGACCTACATGCTAGGTGTAATTTCCACGGGTTGGCCTATGATAGACACCACCTATGTCGGTGAATAGGAGAGTAATCAAAACCTGCCTGTGGGGGTGGTTGGGTCCTCAATACTGGCCAAGAGAATGAATTCCATTGTTCGGTATAAATGGGGAATTGTTGGGATACTTCGGCGATGGAACGGGCCAAGGTTGTTGTTGATGATGAGACCACCCAGTGGGAATCCTTCTCTACTAGCACCTGACGCTGGAGTTGGGTTAATAAGATTGGGGATGGTGGTGTAGGTGCATAACTAATGTACTCCTCATCCTGTTGGGCCAGGTGGTGGTGCTGACACATCATGGTTGGAGCCCTCCTTGGTTCCCCAACTGAAGGGATCACAATTAGGTGAGATCGGACATCCCTCACCTCATTGGCATATGGGAGGGAGTCATTGAAGTGTTCCAGGGAGAGGCTCTCGAAACATTTGTAGTTCAGAGAGGTGATAAGTGACTCCCAACACGACCCTTGGGGGCAGTGACGATGACGAGGCACAAAATCCTTTAAGTCCCGTTGAGCCATATCCTGTGTTGGAATAATCTCTTTGACCTTGTAACATCATATGAGGTCATTAATTACCCTTCTATAAACATCCTCATATGAGGATATGGGACATGGGTGCCCTGCGGATGCGGATGTGGAGTATTTCATGGAAGAGATGAGGCTATGCAGAATTTCAGCGTTGACGTTTCCCCGACCCATTCATCGGTGAATGAGTGGTGATCAGTTTCCTGTTAGAGCTCGGGTCCTACAAAGTAGGGAGATTCAAATCATAGTGTCGAACGAAGGGAAGTGAAGAGCAGTTCCCCAGTTTCGTCCCTTCATCCATGGTTGGAAAGAAGGGTCCACACTAACATAACCACAGAAAAATATTTCCAATGTTCAATGTGACAATCTCAGTGAGTTTCACCCCATGCCCACTATTTTCTTGGCAGGACCTAGCGCCAGATACATGGATCTGGTGACATGCTAATATACTGATGTCTCAAGTTCTACTAATATCCACATTGAGGAGAAGAACTTCATGTTAGGTTAACCATTTCTATTTTAGACACATTCGATGGGGTGTTCATCCGTCTGTCAAGGATGTGATGATCTGTTGCCCTGTATTCCCACTTTCCAAAGGTGGGAAACATCTGTCACTTATTCAGGGACATTTTCTCCTTAATCGAAATGGGATAATGGGATTTTGGTCCCTCTTTCTATGGATTCTTCCTAAGAACACGCTACCTCTTATGGGTCTCCCATAAATATTAAGACGTAGTTCATGAAACTTTTCCCACTGCCATATATTTGTGGATGTCGGTTAAGTACATATCTTCTGCCTGGACAATCCAAGGGGTCAAGTCAATGAACCAAACTTTGATTGGGGGAGTATTCATGTTGGACATCACCGGCGTGTTTAAAAGATAGAACAATGATGATTCTGGGTTTTTTCACCTTATGATAGGGATTCTCAAGGCCACAGAAGCCTGATGCATCCCACATCGAATGAGTGGATTTACATGTCATATGGATGTATTTGTGGTTTTCCTCATCTTCCCATAATTTATATACGGTGTTATGTGAGTTTAACTTCTTGTGGGTATATATTAGACAGATCAAAACACTAATAAGAGTAGATTAGTTGGGTGCAGCCCCAAGAGGGGGGAATCTGAGAGTCCTATTAGATAGGCGGGTCACAACGTCCACTAAAGATGGATCTGAGGGTTCTTGGGTCCCTATAAAGGAGACACCAGGGTTTACCATTGGCATGGATTGAACCTCAGGGTGGTTTCCTACGTACCCTGTCCCATGAGACAAGGATCAAAACCTACATAGTTTGAAGTTGTGATGAATCAGGTTGTGATCAGAGGAATACGACCCGTATATAATGTTGGGGATTATGCCTGGATTGTGACCCATCACAAGATGGTCACTCTTGTGTGGATGAATATGAACTATGTGGGGATTACAAGTGGATAGATGCCCGATTGCTACTAGGAGCCATGAGAAATTGAGCGACAAGATCTCACTAGGATGTGGAAGCATGGGAAAGAATCAGGATGAATATGGATGGTTATGAGAAGAGGATGGAATGAGAGGGAACCATCGTGAGGATTACAGTGATGTTGGGATTGATCCTCAAAGATACATGCTACGTATCCATGTGGCATGGAATCAAATTATACATAGTTTAGAGGGGCAACATGACACCTAAGGAGGCGACCTATGAGAATGGACCCATGGATGGAACCCGAAAAAAGTTAAACCTCCAGTCTAGGGCATGATACTCCCAAAACATAAAGGGATCAAGGGAGAGATCATGATGGGACATTAGTAATGGGATTAAACCTCAAGGAGGTTTCCTACATATCCCCATGATAGGGAATCAAATTTCACATAGTTCGGGATGGCACATAGAATTGGGGTGCACGTGGAGGATAGTGACCCAATGAGATATTGGGGATTATGGATGGTTAGAATCCTGGGTTGGTTTGACACATGAATGGAGGAATATATATATAGGTCCCAACAAAGGGGAATATAACATCTTTCCATCGATTGCAGACTACAATGGATTTCTGATATATGGGGGCTACCACATCTTACCACTGGTTGAGGATACAATGGATTACCACTAGTTGGGGACACAATAGCGTACCACTGGTTGGGGATTCAATGGATAATCGCTGGATGGGGCTACATGGGATTACCTCTAGTTGGCAATACAATGGATTACCACTGGTTGGGGATAAAACAGTTTACTGCTAGTTGGGGTTGATCCTTAGGGATGCTTCCTACGTACCATGTACATGTGATAGGGATCAATACCCATGTAGTTTGAAGGTATACAGTTTAGCCTTGTTCTAGACGAAAATTTGGCATATTGTTTAACGTTGTGCAGGACAGGTTGGAATGACATGAATTTGGTTGGGACAGATGGGTGTTAGTCTTTAACATTAGGGAGGCTTCCTATGTACCTCAATTGGATAGGGTAAAGTATCAAGGTCCATGTAGATCGGTATGGGGGATACAATTAAATGTCATTTGGGACTATGGTTGACTGACATGAAGTGGTCAAGACCAATGGGTTTCGGGATAGAACCTCTGGAAGGAATTCTACACACCTCTCTAAAAAAGCGTAAGGATAAAAGTACACTTAGTTCAGTATTAGGGAATAGTACATACACTCTATGGCGACCCAAGAAGGATGCCATGGTCAATACATACTCTATGACCACATGAGTCAAGCTCGGTTTGAGAAACAAGAGGTAGAAAAGTCCTGATGATCACGTTGCGAAAGGTGCATACACATGGAATAATGTGGGGATTACACATGGTTAATGGACCAAAGAGGAAATAGGGGATATGTGTGGTTACATATTAAATATATATTTTATATAATTTGTTTTGTAAATGTTTATGTCATTCTTCAGTTAATATAATTTCATAAAATTCATAGTAATTTGAAAAAGAAGTATTTTCACTATTTACCTAAAAATAAATTATTTTTTGGAAAAACTAAAACATTCACTCTATGGTAAAACTGAAATTCTTATTTTTAAGATGAAGATAATTCCATTAAATTATAATTATAAAATATATAAATCAATATTTTAAATAATATAGTTTTTAATTAAATGTTAAAATATGAAATCTATAAAATACAAGTGATAAATTACTAATTACATTAATAATTACCTCATTATATTTTCCAAATTTCTAGATAGATAATCTCTTGTGTTCTCTAAATAAGATCTAATAAAAAGGAAATATCTTTTAGTAGTTGGGGTGTTTATTCCACTATCATAGATCTCATTTAAACTTCCATGAGATGAATTCCTCTCACAAACAATTTTTCTTATACAATAATTTTTTATGTTCATATTGGGCTTGGTCTAAGAAAACCTTTAGTGAAACTACATACTTTCTAACCTTGTTTTAAATAATGTCATAAGGTATACTTCTACTACATTATTCAATTTACTTTATTTTTCTTCATCTATATCTTAATAATGTTTCTTATACTTATAAAAACCAATTTAAAAAGTATACTATGATTGTAAATTTATATTTTAGCAAATCACAGTTAAGGTTTAGTTCTATGTTTAATGATTAACAACCTATTAACATAATATTTATAAAACAATACATTGTTAAATTTTATGTCATTGCATTAGAATTTATAAAAATTTTATTTAATGAATAAATATTATATTTATGGTGATTCCTTTAATATAGATCATCATATTTATCCATTTCTTTCCAATCTATTGAAAAAAAAATGCATCATTTGTGTGTATGTGTCGAACACAACCCCCATGAATAATGTAACCAATTTTTCATTTCTTCCTTACATGGATGGTTATAAAAATAAATTTAATGAAAAAATATGTTATTTATAACATGATTAATATTCTTTAAAAGTCATATTATCATTATAAACTAATTTTTTTACTTGTTCAACCATTAAAACTTGTTCATGTTTTGGAGGATTTTACAACCTACATGAACGATGTTATAATTTTTATGTATATAGTAATTATTGAATATTATGTAATAGTAATATTATTAAATAATGATTAATTTGTGATGGTTTTAGAATTATTAAATTTTAATATATAAATAAATGCATCTTTGTTTAAAAGATAAAATTCAAAAAAAATTAAAATTTAATTTTTATGATTTTAATATTAATCACCACCATTGGTTCCATGAAATATACTTGTACCTATAGAATATTATCAAACATAGATATGATCTCATCATTATAATTATAGTGATGATTTAAACATGACCAAGGTGCAATGGATGAAACAATTGAAAAAACCATGCATGAAAAACATGACATTTGATGCATAATCATTGATATTAACAGAGAAATATTACTAGTTGGTAATAAGAAATCATATGTGAATAGTATAAAGTAATATAAATATTAATATGGTCATTATATATATTTATAACAATGACAAATTTATTATAAAATAATTTTTGAATGTTTCTGACTAAGTAGGAATCATAGGCAATTGTTTCTCATCTGAAACATTCCTTTTTGAGATAGGTTTTTTATTACACACTTTTTTTTGTATTACATAGTGAATATGATTAATATTTGAAATACTATATCAAGATAAAAGTTTTAATAAAGGTAATTAAAGTTCTATTTCAATTTACCTATTTCAATATTTTCTTAATCATGTTCTAAAAGATCCATAAGGGTTCATTATATCAATTTTTTTATATATGTTTTATATTGTGAACCATGATTTATTTTATATGATTTTTTATTACACAATGTATATATTTTTACATATTATTTTATATAATTCATGTGAATTACATAACCATATGATTTTATAACTTTTTAAACCTTTTTAATTGAAAGTTATCAAATCCTTATGTGTTTATTTAATAATCCCAATTTTTTATGAATTTTTATGTTTTTTTAGAAATAGAAAAAAATTATATACCAATCCTCTCCAAAACCCATATTTTTTTATATAGTTATTTATAAGTATTCATGTGTTTTTAAAATTTTACACAATTTCATACTCAATAACACTTAGAGAATATTTCTAGGAAAATTTGACCTTATTTCTCATTTTTCATAGGGAACATTTCTCTTACATTTCCATATTTATTATTTTATTTTAATAAAGTTCATTTATATAATTAACTGATTAATTAATGAAATATTTATTATCATATTTAATTTGTAATAAAAAATTCAAAAGGAACCATATTAATGATTTCCAAACAACAAATTTTTGACTCTCTATAATTCTTTTGAAAAGAATTACTTTTTAATCATTTTCCAAATCAACAAATTTTCCTATTTTCCCATTAATTATTCATAATTTAGTTTTATTTTCATGTTTGTATGGATCTAGAAAGTGAAATATATTCTCATTATTATATAAATTTTTAAAAAGTTAAAGAATTTTATTTTTATAAAAATTTTTGAAATAGATTTTTTCTATTTATACATATTTTAATATTATACTCCACATTTAGTTAATTAAGCAATGTTCAATTACCAAAGGTCATTACTATATGTTATTTTATTAAGTAATTTTTACATCTTTTGAAAATGGTTTTTAATGTGACTTTTATCTTTTTTTACTGAAAATTACAAAATCTTTTATGAAATCTCTTTTTAAGAGGTTCGCTTCCTTTTTTCACTCTATCTCTCAAAATAATTTTCTATTCTACAATGCCTTAATTTTGGATGAATTAATTGTATACTATATTTTCATGTTCATTATTATCATGGGTTTATTCTATATCATTATATTGATTACGCTTTGTGAACATTTCTCTTTATTAAGTAAACACAAAATTTTTCATAAATCGGATTGGGGTGGTTACCAAGAAATAGAGTTAATTTAGTGAATGGGTAAAATATTTAAAATCAATATAATTTTTAGTTATATGTGGATGATTGATAAAAAATAATGTAGCATTATTTTGTTCATGATAAATTTTGAAATTACAATTTACTTGATTTAATATATATATTTATTGATTGTTAAGACATATGGATTATTACTTGTATTGTTCATTCAATATAAACCTTTTGTCAAAGGCATGTGTAAGAGGTGAGTGGGGCGGGATATAGAACCACAATGGATTTATTAGGTGCATTGAGCAAAATAAGAGTCAGTATTGATTTTATTTTTCCATCCCATACATTAATTATGTCTTGGTTGAGGACTTGGGAGTATGAAAGATATCCAAGATGAGGCATTGATGGTACAAAAGTTTTCTTAGATGATCCCTATATTTTATGAAATAGATATTTGATGGGGAATTAATGGTGTGATTTAGATTTATGGAATTATAAATTCATCACTAAGAGGATACATATTGATGTTCATGTGATTAGTTATATTCTAATGGTCTCCATGAATATATTTAGTGCTGAAGTTATTGAGTAAATTGTATATTTATTAATATTTACTCTCTCATATCATTCAATTTTGTTTCTCTATGGAATAATCCAATGTACGCTACCCTTATAGTTCATTTCATATCACCCTAATTATATTTATATTTTCCATGGTTATGAAGCAGATTAATTTTTATGATATTCCTATAAGGGTATAATGTGTGTAGAATTTTGTGGGAGATGTTGAAGACATATTATGTAATAAAAAAATGAGTTATTTTTTTGTTGAAATATTAATTTGATGGGATTCATGTGGGTTTTTTCAAATTAAATGTTGTTTAATTATCTAGAAATCTAAACTAAAATTTTAAAAGGTATATATGCAAGTGAACAATTTAATTTGGTGTTTTAATTATGGATGGTTAAAATTTGGTCTCATGAGTTAATATGAAATACAGTATATAATGATTATATTTTTACCATCAGATCTTGGATTATAGGTCGGTGGAAATTCAGTTTTTATCATATAAGTTTTTAGATAACCATATAAGTTAGGAAGTTATAGGATGAGGATAATATAACAACCATATTTTTATTAAAAATGTAAACACGATTTATTACATAAACTCTTTACTTGATACAACAAGGAAGATAGATAGGTTTAGTGTTTTTTGGGATTATGATCATTACATTACAACTTAAAACATGAAATACAACTTTTTATTTAAAACATCCTTTACATGACCACTAAATTTCCTCGTACCTAGCATTGCAAGGGATAACCTGAGGACATGCATAAGAAAAGGGTGAGCTATAAAGCCCAATAAGGGAATAAACATGGAATTACATGAGGAATAAAATACATGTTAGAAAATATGAATGTCAATGGAGAACAAGAGAAACATGAACATAAAAGTATGATAAATCTTGATAATCATAACATGGAAATGTGGCAACAACGCTTAACATGGAATTAGTACGAGCCAAGACACATTGCACATGGAGCATGAGTAAACCCTCATTGCACATGAAGAATGAGTAAAACCTCATTTCACTTGAATTAGCATGAGTAAACACCCATTTCACATGATGTATCATGATATTATACTTTACCCAATGCATTGGAGTGCTATTAGGGCACACCCTTCTTAAACATTTCATTTAATGCATATGTGTGCCACATGGATCATATAACATTGAATCAATCTACATCATAAGTTATTACACAAATATTTAATGTGGAATAAATAAATGAAATTACAATTAAATATGTATATGTTCATAAAGGTGAATACCCTTGATAGAGACATGGATATGATATTCACTACACAATGATCATGGCTTGGAAATACACAGTGCAATTTTAGCCGCATAATGGAATGACATAAGGATTAATGAAAATGGTTGATGAGATAGAAAAGGTGACTCATCATATGTACATTAAATGTACAGTAATAGGGTCATATATATACAATTACCAAAAAACGTAATGTAATTTAGATGCATAATAAAAAATAATTACTTCGATGTAAAGAGGAGAGAGAAATCCCTCACAGAATTTCGGTATGGTAACAGATGTAATGGGAGGCTTTAAAGAGAGATAATGGGGTCTCCCATCATTCAAACATCAATAGGAAAGTATGGTGGAGGTTTCAAATCATACCCCATCATTTTTAATTGAAAAAAGGGCATAACAACTTAATGAAAATTAGACAAAAAAGAGAAAAAAAGAAATACCTTACTTTGAAGTGAGATCCTAAAGGCTTGGGAGAGGCTTGAGAGAGGTTTATTGGCAGCTTGGGAACCTTGGGATGATTAAAGACATAGGAGTGAAGGGTTTTTTCTAACTACAAAGGTTTTGAGTGATGTGTATGTGGGAGCATGGGTGGGTTTATATAGGGAAGGAGAGTGAATTCATTATTATTTAGGTCTGGGACACCTCACATTAAACTAGTCAATACCACAAACCATCCTATGGTTTTTTCCCATGTCATTTTCCAAAGGTGAGTGGAAAAAAATATTTTATAAGGTAAATGGCCGAAATTCTTAAAATAATATGGTTGCTTATGTAGAAGTGAGTCACACTCTCAAGGGAAAAAATATAAGAAGACAAAATGTTCTATAAGTCTTCTGGGGTCCACAAAATCATTGTAAAATAAATAAATAAAAAACTAAAATAACATTATTTTAATTATAAAACATATAATGACCAAAAATAATTTTTATAGTATTTTATTACCTCACTATTGGGTCATTCTAATGTCATAAAATACATTATATATGTAAACGGTATTTAATGTTTACAAAAACATTCGATTGTCTCAGAAAATTATGAAAAATTTACCATTGGATAATTTTGACGTCATAATTCCAAAAATAATATTCATTTTTTCTAAATAATTTTATAAATATGTTAATTTTTTGTTTTAAAATAAAAAATGGCATTTACCGAAAATTCATGGTTTTTGACAAAAATAGTTTTCAAAGCTTAATAAAAGTTATAATTGCATTCATAAAATTATATGATCATATATATTTAATAAAAAGTAATTTAATAATAATATTTTATTAAAATATTATTTAATTCAAAATTTTATTAATTCATAAAAATATATTTCATAGTTGAATATTATCTAAAAAACTATTTGTGCTTTAAAAACTATTTAAAAAGTAACAATAATAAAATTAATGCACATTCTTTATAAAAATATAATGTACAAAGTCATAATTCAAGGGTATTTTTAAATAACCCCTTATAAACCCCACATAAGACTGAAGGGTAAGGTTCGTGATGGTGATAGACTCTTGGGGTGGCTCGTATTACATCACTCGGGTGGTAATCTCTATTAACTTCAATTTCTCCCATAGATGGTTCTGCTCAAGCTTAACATGGTCAAGCTCAACTTGGGCTTGGTCAAGAGAGAAGGCCAATGATGCCACCTCCTTTCCATTCTCCAAAAAATGGGCTTCGTACAGGTCAAGTCTACTAGATGAGGCCATTGCTTCCTTTTTCTGAGTAAATTGGATTTCTTAAAGCCCTATATTTATACTAATCATGTGTTCACTATTCCACGACTATATTAACAATGGTCAAAATTCATAAAAGTTTTTTAAAATCCTGAAACATAAAACCAATGATTTTCACATTTTATATAACCATAATAAGACATTTAATTCAATCTAGAGGAATTTTCGTTAATGAATGATTGGGTTGCTACAATCTCCCCCCCTTAAGAAATTTATCCCTCAATGTTTTTTTTTCTTGCACTAAGATATATGTGGGTAAATTTGCTTCATCACTTCCTCTGATTCCCATGTTGTTTATTCAAACTTGTTTTTTCGCAATAACACATTGAAGAGGGGAATTGTCTTATTTTATAGAACTTTTTCTCTATGATCTAAGATCTTCACTAGTTTCTCCACGTATGAAATATCATCATATAGTTGTACTACCTATGAAGAGAGAACATGTGAAGGGTATGGTATGTATTTCCCTTAGAGGTATACATGAAATACATCGTGCACTTTGGCAATGGTAGGTGGAAGTGCTAGTCTATAGGCCACATCCCTAACACGAACAAAAATCTCAAAGGGGACAATATACCTAGGAATTAACTACCCTTTCTTTCCAAACCTCAGGTCCTTGTTCCAAAAAGATATGTGTAGAAATACCATGTCTCTAACATTAAAATCATAGTCTCATAGATAGTTATCTGCATAAATCTTCTGTCGACTCTGGTATTCCTTGATATGCTATGGAATGGTTTTTACCTTCTCCACCATTTCATTGACCATTTCTTGTCTGAGAAGCTTACACTCACTGACTTCAACCCAACATTCCGGTGCTCTGCACCTCTTCCCATACTGGGCTTCATGTGGTACCATTTATATTATCGAGTGGAAACTGTTAATGTAGGTGAATTCAACCAGTGGAAGATGTTGGTCCCATCCTCCTTTGAAGTCAATAGAACACACTATCAATATTTCTTAAAGTGTTTGGATAGACAGATCAGATTGGACATCAGTATGAAGATGATAAGACATACTGAAGTTCAGCTCGGTATCAAGAGCATGTTGAAGACTCTTCCAAAACATAGAGGTCAATCTTGAATCTCAATTAGATACAAAAGATATTGGTACTCAATAGAGCCTTACCACTTCCCTGATATATATCCCTACTAGCTGATCCAATGATAAATCCTCCCAAATTGTAATGAAGTGTGCAGAATTTGTAAAAAAATCCACAACAACCCAAATTTCATTATTAACTTTGGATGTATTCAGATGTCCGGTGACAAAGTCCATGGTGATGTTCTCCCATTTCCATGCTGGTATGTGCAATGGTTTCATAAACCCCTTATACTTATGCCTCTTTTCCTTCACTTGCTTACACACCAGGCACATTGATGTATTCTCAGTGATCTTCTTCTTCATATTATCCCACCAATAATGATCTCGGAGATCTCGATACATCCTTCTGTTTCCTGGGTGAATAGAGAAATTTGAACTATGCACATCATCCAAAAGTTCATTCTTTAGCTCATGACTTGATGGAACACAGAGTCTTTTCATAAATCTCACTATTCTTTCTTCATTAACATTTATCTCCGGGGATTTCTTTTTTCTGATAGCTTCCACTCTCTTCTGAATTCCCACATCATCCTTTTGATCATCCTTTAACCTTTCTAAAAGATATGGTTGAGAAATCATTTGTGAATGTATTGATGATGTTCCCTTCTTTATGATTCCCATGTCCATCTTCATCAAGAAAAAGAATAATGGATCATTCTGAATTCTCATCAATGATAGAATTTATGGGTCCTTTCTACATAGAGCATCCGCCACCTTGATCTCATTCCTTGGGTGGTAATTTATTGAGTAGTCATAGTCTTTGATCATCTCTAACCATCTTTATTGGTGAATGTTAAACTCCTTCTGTGTGAATATATACATGAGGATTTTGTGGTCTGTATATATTTCACACTTCTCCCCAAAGAGATAATGCCTCCAATTTTGTAAAGTGAAGATCACCATACCTAACTCCAAATCATGTGTTGGATAATTATTCTCATGGAAATTCAATTTCCTTGAATCATAGCTAATGAATTTGTCATTTTGCATCAACTCACAGCCCAGACCCTTCTTCAGAGCATCACTGAATACCACAAAAAGTTCTCCACTTATGGATAATGTGAGCATGTGCATAGTGATAATCATCCTTTTCAACTACTTGAAGCTTTATAAACATTCATTACTCCATGAAAACTTTACTCCCTTCCTAGTTATCTTTGTAAGAGGGTAGGACAGTAATGAGAAATTTCTCACAAATCGTCGATAATATCTAGATAACCTAAAGAAGCTATGGATATTTGTTACCTATGTTGGCCTCGGTCATCCTTAAATTGCATATGTTTTGAAGAAATCCATAGATATCCCATTGCTTATGATGATATGGCCCAAGAATGAGACTTCCTTTAACCAGAACTCACACTTTATTTACTTTTCATAGAGATTCTCCTTCCATAATGTCTCCAGTACAGTTACAAGATGCTCCTCATAATCCTCTTTAGTTTTGGAGTATATCTGAATATCATCTATAAATACAACCAAAAATTTGTTGAGGAAATCACTACAGACACTATTCATCAATTCCATGAAGATTCCTGGAGCATTAGTGAGTTAGAAAGGAATTACTATGAATTCATAGTGCCCATATCTTGTACAAAAAGTAGTCTTGGGGATATCTTCCTTATTCAACCTTACTTGATAATATCCCGACCACAAATCCACCATGGAGAAGTATTTTGCTCCACTCAGCTGATTGAATAATTCATTAATTCGTGGGAGAGGATACTTGTTCTTTTATCGGGATTTTGTTAAGCTCATGGTAATCGATGCAAAGACGCATTGACCCATCCATCTTCTTGATGAAGAGGACTGTTGCACCCCATGGTGAAGTACTTTCACGTATAAACCCATTATCCAGATTCTTCTGTAGTTGTTTCTCCATCTCCTCATGCTCCACAATAGCCATTCTATACGGAGTCTTGGATATTGGCAATTCCCCAAGTATAATATCAATTGAGAATTTGACATCACTTCTAGGAGGAAGACTAGGAAATTACATGGGAAACACTTCAGCAAATTCCATCACAAATAGGCATGTCTTCAAGGATGGTTTCCTCCTTAGACTTAATCATCTAATCCAGATATGCATGTTCATCAGGCAGTAATATCCACTCATCAGATGATGGAGCTATGTTAGGACCAATAGGGGCATATATACCATGAGAGGTGGGGTGAATCAGGGTATGGATATTCTTTTTCAAAGTTCTTCCTGCCCCACTAGATCTTGACCTCTTTATTACAAGGGTCACTTTGTTTGCACTTGTGTTCTTATTATGATCACTTATTTTCTTCTTTGTCTGATGATGATGATTTAAATTCAATGCAGGGATGTAAGAAGGAACACATAAAGATTTTTTACTTAGTTCACCCTCACTGGGCTACGTCCAAGGATCATATGCCGATAAGTTTCCGGTCGTACCAAATTCCAGTATTCTTCAGTAGATGTGGATACAAAGGTCTGGTAATAGTCACTCTATCCTAGGCTTACTACCTTTACAAGGTTTAGGGTCATCTCACTACTTTTCCAGGGTCACACCCTGTTTCTCTCTCTCTGGATCACTATCGGTGGAGAGGATCACCTACTTCCTCTTCCTTTGCTCACTGCTCTGGAAAGGATCCACTCACAGTTTATAGACCAATAGGTCTCTTAATTTTCATGAAAGAATGCATCTTAATCTGTATGTAGATTCTCTATTGAAGTACAAATTTCACCCGTAGATGAATATCTCTTTGCACCGATGGTATCGGGGAAACTTCCATCTTCCACGTAGCCTGAAAATCACAGCTGGAAATAAACCTTACTTGACGTGCAAGTCTATCTCGGTGCGCAAGTATCAGCGTGCAAGTCACAACTGGTTCACAAGTCTTCCTCAAATACTTGCGCGACTCAAGATTCTGCAACTCCAAACCTGCATGACTCACTTCCTTCTATTCCCAAACCAACATTGGCGCGCAACTGCCAACCGACGCGCAACTTCTCAGACTGGCACGCAACTCCTCACACTGGCGCGCAACTCCACCTATGCGACCACACACCACTTGCAAGAGCACTAAACCTACGCGATGGAAGCTATAAATATTCAAAGTGTTGAACTCCGGTGAAAAATGAGGAGGGGTGGTCCATTATTTATAGGAAAATTGACCACCCTTCGCGATAGTGCGCAAGTCAACCATCGGCGTGCAAGTCTCGGCGCGCAGGTCTCTTCTGCTGCATGTCACTTGCACGACCCACTTCCAAACATGCATGAACCTCTTTCATTTTCCATATTTTGATCTTTTTATCTTGAAAAACCATAGGCGTTCAAGTTCTCAAGATTCCATGGCATTGGCCCGCAAGTCTCTTTCATGGCGCGCATGTCACTTGCGCGCCACCACCAATACTTGCACGACACTTATCCCTTTGCCATATTATGATGATATGATCTTGAAAAACATATGGTGTGCAATTTTCCAAGACTTCAAGTACATAACACGCAAGTACCTTTTCCAAGAACCACTTTTCTTCATTTGTCGATTTTCATGCCCAAAAATTTGGCAAACATTGGAAAACGGCGCCACCTTGTACTTATTCTTTTTATACTGCCTCCAGATTATCCATTCCTTTGTCGATGTTCATGAATAAATCCTGGATCATTGACCTCACCTCTTGAACTCGACATTCCATCATGAAATCCTCTATTTCAACAAATTTTTATATCATCGTTTTGCTTTGTCAACAATCACCACTCAGATGTCCAATTTTTCAACAAACACAATCACCTAAAAAATGCTTCAATGATTCCTTGAGGGATTTTTTCCCAACAAGATAAATAAAATTCATCTTCCTCCTTGAAATTGTATATAATTGGGGGTAGATTCTCCACATGAAGAGTGATTTCCCTCTCACAACACTTTATGTTGGCTGTATATAAGGAAAGCCAATCCATGCCAGGAATTGCATCAAATTACACATGAGGGAGAATGACGAGGTTCGCTGGGAAATTAAATCCATAGATTATGACAACAGAGGAGATATATTCATGGGATACAATTATTTCCCAATTTTTGGTTCTCAATAACATCTTTACTTCATGGATTTTTGGTAGTGCTGGGATTGTTCTAATAAACTCTTGGTATATAAAAGAATCCGTAGAACCTGAATCAAAAATTATGTTCACTATTATTGAATGAATAACTAGTGTACTTATCACCACTTCGTTGTTTGGTTTCACTTTGGCAGTAGTGATGTCAAATGTTGTCCCTTGGTGCCTTGGAGGTTGTTGGTTGCCTTCGAAATTCCATGGATTAGAGAATTGATTTGAAATAATCCCTAGTTCGTTGCAGTTTTAACAATAGACAACATGTTATACTTTGAACATAGCATTCTTCTCCTCTATTACAGTCGAAGGTTATTCTTATTGGAATTTAGCAGCTAGGTGCCCTTCTCTTTTACACCTAAAGCATTTCCTCGTCCCCTTTAGGCAATTTACAGGGTGATTCTGTCCGCACCTTTGGCAAGTGGGGTGCTGGATCTTCTTAGCACCATTGGATTTATCCATCGGACCACCATCATTGAAGTCCACCTTATGATTCTTATCCCCATGATACCCCTAAGATTATCTAATATCCATTTCGACCTTGAGGTCACATCAGACAATCTCCTCCTAACTGTCGAAGTCACAGATCGCCATCCCTTTCCGTAGGCTAGGTTTTAGCCCACCAAGGAAGAGGTCAACCTTGCATCTGGGGGTAATGACAAATCCCAAGGTGTATCATGCAGTCCTTGTGATGTTTTCTGCATACGCTCCAACAGATTCATCGTCCTTTTTCTTGAGGGCATGGAAGTCCCTTTCCATCTTAATTTGGAGGGTGTGTGGAAAATATTTATCAAAAAAACATATTCCAGAAATCCTTCCATTCCAAAGCCTCAATCTATTCTTATGACTTCGTATTTTTTTATCAAAACCTACCATTGATCGGGTTCACCTTCCATAATATAACCATCCAAAAGAACCTTCTCTTGTTCAGAACATTGAAGGATGGAGAAGATCTTATTAATGGAGTTAATCCATTGTTCGATGATTAAGGGATCAGATGATTCGTGAAAAGTAGGAGGCCTTTGTCTCATGAAGCTCTCGATAGAGACTTTTTTTCATGGGGGGGGGGGGCTGAACGTTCATCTTAACCCATGTTTCTATTCAAATATTGAGTTAACTGAGAGAGAAGTCTGAAAAATTCCACGATTTGCACTCCCATGAGATTGGGCATCTCATTTTCACAGTCATCACATTGATCTTCACATCTGTTGTTAGCCTGAGTCCCCCTATTACTGACCATTGGCTGGAATAAAAGGAATGTTATGGGTAAAACATAAAGGGTAATCTAAGGACAAAATTGACGACATATAAATAAATTGTATTTCTTTAACTTATGAATCCATAGGATTAAATCTATGCTATCCATGATCTACTTTCTATCATATATTCTTAGGGGAATTTTTTTAATTCTGTTAATAAGGGTTCATACTAAGCTTATGAATTTACCAAATCATATCCACTGGGAGTGTCATAACCAAGAGTTTAGCAAGACCCATTTTTGTGAATCAGTTCCCATTTGATTCTAGATCAAAATGGTTTATTTGTGTTTTACCCCTAGGATACATCTGGGTCAGAGCCGCCTCTACCTGCTCATATCCAAACAAGGATTTATTTGTTTGATAAACCACTTACTCAATACTCACCAATACTTAGAGATGTTTATATTATATAAATTTATATATCTAATTCTTCACTAGGGTATTCTAATCCTAATCCCAAAAATAACTAAACCAATCCTCTGATAAAAACTTTTACGACCTTTCTTTTATTACAAAATTAAACATGATTTTTTACATAAACATTTCACTTGATAAAACATGGAAGATCATGTGGTATAGTGTCTTTGGGGATTGGGATCATTACATAACAACTTAAAACATGAAATGAAACATCTTTATTAAAAACATCCTTTACATGACCACTACATTCCCTCATACTTAGCAATACAAGGGATAACCTGATGACATGGATAAGAAAAGGGTGAGCTATAAAGCCCATTAAGGGAATAAACGTGGAATTAAATGAGGAATACAATAAATGTTAGACAATAGGAATGTCAATGGATCACAAGAGAAACATGAACATAAAAGTATGACAAAGAATTATAATCATAACATGGAAATGTGGCAACAACACTTAACATGGAATTAGTATTAGCCAAGGCGCAATGCACATGGAGTATGAGTAAACCGTCATTGCACATGAAGCATGAGTAAAACCTCATTTCACTTAAATTATCATGAGTAAACACCCATTTCACATGATGTATCATGATATTATACTTTACCCAATGCATTGGAGCGCTATTAGGGAACACCCTTCTTAAACATTTCATTTAATGCACAAGTGTGCCACATGGATGATATAACATGGAACCAATAAAAATCATAATTTATTCCATGATTAAGTAATGTATAATAAATAAATAAAAGTACCATCAATATGTATATGTGAATAATGGTGAATACCCTTGATAGAGACATGGGTATGGTATTCACTAGACTATGATCTTGGCTTGGAAAAACATGGTGCAATTTCGACAGCATAACGATGAGACATAAGTATTCATGAAAATGGTTGATGAGACTGAAAAGGGTGTCTTATCATATTTACATGAAATGGACATTAAGGGGGTAATATAGATACATGTCCCAACAAACATAATTTAATTTAGATTCATAATATAAAATAATTACTTGGATGTAAAACAGGATAGAGAAATCACTCATGGAATTTCAGCATGATAATGGGTGTACATGTAAGGATTTAGTGAGAGAGAAAGGGGTATCCCATCATTAAAATAAAAAGACGACATTATGGGGGAGGTGATAAATCATACCCCATCATTTTTAATTGATGTAAATGTCATAATATCTTAAATTAAATTAGACAAAAAATAAAAAAGAAGAAATCCATTACATGGAAGTGTGATAAAAAAGGCTTCGTAAATGATTGAGAGAGGCTTCTTGGGAGCATGGGGAACCTTTGGAGGATTCATAAGATAAGAGGGAAGAGGTTGGTTGAACTCAAAATGATTTTAGTGAAGAGGATGTTGGATCTTGGGTGTGTTTATATATGAAAGGAGAGGGAATTATCTATTATTTAGGATTGGGACACCTCACATTAAACTAATCTATACCACAAACCAGCCCATGGGTTTTGCCCATGGTTTTTTCTAAAAGGGAGTGGAAAACAATATTTAAAAGGCCAATGCCCGAAATTCTTAATATAATAGGGTTGATTATGTGGAGGTGAGTCACACTCTCAAGGAAAACTATTTTAAAAGACCAAATGATCTATAAGTCTTTGAGGGTCCACAACAGATTTTTAAAACAAATAAATCAAATAAAAAATCATAATATTTTAATTATAAAAGATATATTTTCCGAACATAATGTTTATAGTATTTTATTATATCACTATTGTGTCATTATTATGTCATTAAACACAGTATATATTTAAATGGTATTAAATTTTTATCCAAAAAATAGACTGGCTTAGAAAATTATGAAAAATTCACCACTGGATTATTTAGAAATTCAGATTCCAAAAATAATTATCATTTAATCAAAATAATTTTATAAATATGGGAATTTTTTCTTTTAAGATAACAACCTAAATTAACTGAAAATTCTTGGGCTTTGACAAAAACATTTTTCAAATCATAATAAAAATTACAATTTCATTCATAAAATTTTATGATAATTTATATTTAATAAAAAGTAATTTCACAATAATATTTTATTAAAATGTTATTTAGTTAAAAAATCCATTAATTCATAAAAATAGATTTCTTAGTTGAATATTAACTAGAAATACTATTTGTTCTTAAAAAACTATATACAAATTAACAATAATAAAATGAATGAACATTCTTGATACAAAAACAAATGTACATAGTCATTGTGTAAGGGAATTGTTACATAACCTCTTATAATATGCACATAAGACCAATGAGTAAGGTGTTTTATGGTGACATACTCTTGTGGTGGATCAGATAACATCGCTCTGGTGGTGATATCTATTAACTTCCACTTCTCCCATAGTCAGTTTCGCTCAATCTCCACGTGTTCAAGCTCGGCATGGGCTTGGTCAAGAGAGAAGCCCAATGACACCACCTCCTTTCCAATCTCCAAAAAATGGGCTTTGTACGGGTCAAGTCTACTAGATGAGATCATCGTTTCCTTTTTCTGAGAAAATTGGATTTTTAAAGCCTTATATTCATTCCAATCTGGTGATTACTATTCAACGACTATATTAGCAACAGTCACACTTCATAACATTATTATAAAATCTAGAAACATAAAACCAATGATGTTCACATTTTATATATAAATAATAAGACATTTAATTAGATCAAGTGGAATTTTTATTAATGAATGTTTGGGTCATTACAGATAAATTATGAGTTATAGATATCATAATGGGGTAATAATTTTATTTTTTATCAAAATTTAAAAGTACAAAATACTCTTTTGATTCATAATGTGATTATATTAAATGGTGATTAATTATATTTTGGGATTTTTTAAGGTTTTTAGAAGAATACATGATTGAAATATAGATTAAAATTTGAGTTGGTATGTGGTTTTATTATAGTTAATTGGGAATGGGTTAATTAATTTTGTTAATATAATATGAGATGTTTAGATAATGATGGGGGTTAAAAAGAATTTTAGATTCAAGGAAATTTATGTTATTTTGGAAACAATTTTATATTTTTTGGGAGTATATATTATTAAATTATATGTTGATTGGTATGTGATTTTGTGAGTGATTAATGTTATTTAGAGACAAAGATGAGATCAAAATTGGACGAATTAAGTGTCTATGATCTTAGTTTATATCATATAGTAAGAAATATATTAATGATTATTTAGGTTTAATAAATTTTTTGGAAAAATTTAAGTTGTTCTTGGAAGATTATGTGAATACTTTTTTAGGGATTTTGGGTATGGATTTCTCTAAAATATATTTTGAGTTGTTTTGGGTATAGTTTAATTTGAACATTTTGTGACATTAATAATTTTTCAAAAATTAATGTATTACATATTCCCATATAGACTAATTCACCTTTAGAATTATTTTAATTAACTTTAACCATGTTTTTTAATAAATTACTACATCTTGGATGAATAACAAGAAATTTTATGGATCTTATGATCCATTAAAAGTTTATTTTTATGCTTCGGGCATGAAAAATTCAACAGGGTTATTCATAATTTACAATATGAGATAAAGTATAGGTGAAAAACAAATTCAAAATAAATCGATGGATAAAAATTATTCTATTAGAGTATAATGAAATCAAGAAATTATATTTTATCATACTTTCTATCTTGATGGTAAATATTTTCATAAAACTACAGTTAGAGGAGGATAAATTAATATATTGTTATTTAAAAAAATTATATAAGATATAAAGTTTATATTGTTTGAAATTCAATCACAATTATGAGTCTTACAATGAAATGTGCTTGGATTTAGAAATATTTCATCCAAAAAATTGAGTTTCCTAATAGTTACATAAAAATTACTTATCTTCATTCAATCTATATCAGAGTCACAAAACATTCATTTTGATAATTGAAAATAAAAATATTTAGGAATTTTTTTTAATTTGGGTATAATGTAACACCCTGAAATTTAAGATTTTATTACTATAAATATATTATTGAAATAAATTTGGGAAAACACTATTGATTCTAAAGAAATTATGTCTCTATAAAATATCATTTTTTATTAATGTTATTAAATTTAATGAATCATATAAATAAAATTTATTGATGAAATTCAATTAATGAAAATTTACTAACCTCTAAGAAATAATTTTGAACCAATAAGAAATATTAATATAATTATTCATGGATAAAAAATGTTTTATTTTAATTTTTTATTGTGTCTGATATATGAATAATTTTAATAATATAACTATATATTTTATACATTTAGTTTTATTAAATTAAATCCATTTTTAAATTCATAATTTCAAAATTATTTTTGTGTTAATTTTTACCATTTTTCTGAAATGATTGTTTTTTGGGTGAATAATGAGAAATACAGTCTTGAAAAATACTTTCACATTTATATATCATCATGATATAATAATGAGTTAAAATTTTCAAAATATATTTTCATGATAAAATATTTTTTTATGAAATAAAATAAGAAATTCAAAAATTTTATGATGAATTGATAAACCTATGGTTAACATGTTAAATCCTAAGTAATGTTATTTTTTGAATATCAAAACTATTTTTACCCTTTTTAAAAATATGTACTTACATGTTTATATTAACTTTTTATTGTTTTTAAATTCATATAACACCTTTTTTCAAAAAAAAAATTCAATAAGATCAACACTAGACATGTTTTGGTGTAAAATAATTTTTATGGTTAAAATTTTAATTTTAAAAAATTGGGTTCCATTAAGTTTTGAGAAAAAAAATTAAAAGTAGATTTCACCTCAATTAAGAAATTTTAAATATTGAAAAATGGATTCTATATATGTAATTAGAATATTAAACATAATTGATATAGTTAATTTTATTTTTGATCATAATGAATATTAACCATGATAAAGTAGTAGGTACTGTAACTCATGATTACTGTAGCCGTACTATTCACTAGAGGGACCATTGGGCTATAAAACGGGATTTCATGCCCCTAGGCCTTCGGGAAATGTAACATGTCTCCCTCTAGCCAGACAAAAGAGGTATTTTCTTTACATTAATAATTAAATTAGGGTATGACCCCACTCATTAAAAAATTATTATCCAAGATACAGTGTAAAATAGTGGGGGTAAACTAAGGGATAAAGACATAAATATCAAAAAAAGATGTATTAATTTGATTATATGTGTGTATTTAGACACACCCTCATATAATAATTGAATTTGGGATTATTTATCAAAATGAACCCTATAAAATTATTGATATTATTTTAAGGTTATGAGTATTAACAAAAGATTCATCCCTTTAACTATTAAAAGGACTCATTTTCTCCTCACTTCTCCCAAAACTTGTAACACATTAACTCTGTAATGTTTTTTGAAAATAATATTACAACACCATATACATGATCTGGAAGATCTAGTCTTACTAAAAGACCTACCCTTGAAGGCTTATAAGGAGGCTCAAAGGACAGTACACAATGAATAGTTGATAATTATACCCTAGTTCTTTCTAGTTTCATTATTCTTATATCACCTCTAAATCATATATAAACATTTCAATATAGTAACATTAGTGTCATGAGTATACTTAAATGTTATTTTTTCATTGTTACTATAGCACAAAACCCCAAATTCCATTGAACCGCTGCTCAGGGTCAGCATTCATATGGCCTCAACACACCTCCCAAAATACCAAAGGATGATGAATTGATGGAAGAGACTACGAGGATACTATGGGAAGACTATGACATCATGGTAGAGAAAATATAGGTGAAAAAATAATAACAATAATTTAAAAATGAAGAAACCTAATAAATAAGTAGGGAATGTTTCATTAAAAAAATATAATATCAAAATTCTATAACAATGGGTATGTTATACATGTTAACCCCTCCCAATGTAGGATCATATAAAGGAAAAATAAATGACTTTAAGGAATACAATCTAAGGATCATCCCCATATCATCATAATTCAAGCCCAATCCCATCACCCATATACATTCTAGCATGGAAATCCATTTATCATCATCATTGTGTCTTACCATATTTCTATAAACTCTCACTGAACGATTATATCTTCTTAGGAGTAAAATTCTCTCATCCACCACAAAAAAAATCCATATATTAATGATTCTGATGACCGAGTGTATGTGGATGTTCTCAAAGTACATTAATTAATAGTTATAGAACATTTATATAAATGAAATAAATAAATATGTACATAAAAATAAATAAATAAATCAATCAATGTCTCAGGATCCTTGGTGACACATGTGGTCAGTCATACCTACATTGACTAATGATGGGGTTTCTCTAAGCAAATCATGATGGTCATGAATCCATAATTAGCCCCAAATATTCTATTCAGTCAAACAAGAATTGTAAAGTGTCATAAGGTATAAAATGAAAAGTGAGTTTTCATCCAAATATTCCCCTAGATTCCCACACACATTCTAATTTCCCCTGTATATCATGTATGAAACGAAGTATAAGTTCCCATATCAATAATCCCAATCTTTTATTATCATGTTTAATCAATTCACTCATCCAACCATTCTCAAATATCATTTATCACATATAATCTAAGTCCTTGTCATCTAATTCCCAATCATTACATATCACAATCATGATCATCATTTCCATTAAATAATTCAACTCATAAATTCACATTATAAGACTCATTTTATAATATACATCAGAACTCATTAATTTAGATTCAACTAACCCATTATTTTCCATAATTACCACTTTAAATTTAATTAACCAATACAACAACAATACATATGTTACCACATTACAATATCGAGCCCTATTAAACCCCACACCCCATTTCATAAAAGGGTAATTAATAAATACTATCTTTTTTATAGAATTTAAATTCTAAAATTATATTTAATTTTTTTTGTGAGATTCCATTTCATATTCATTGAATTAATTCATATATTCCTTTATTATAATTTCAATCATAAGTGTAACTTAACCATTCCAATTTACATTTTATAAATACAATTCACAAGTTTTTTTGTCACACTCAAGGGAATGTCATTTATAAACTTAAAAACATGGGTTTGTATTGCTATAGTACAAATCATATAAAATTTATTATTTAAATATGGAAAATAATATTTTAAAAAATTAATTATACTTTGTTCGATGCTCGGAATGGCCGACTCGATTACATCCCACATACTCTTGAAATGGAAGTGAGACTCTCAATTGAATTTATGGAGTAAAAAACTCATGCATTGAGAATACAACTCATAATGTATCCACCACTCGTTCATTTAGGATAAAAAATTGAAAAATAGTCTAATACGTTGAAAAAATTTCATATTATACATAAATTGTAACCGGAAATGTGAAAGCAAAAGACACAGAAAATAAAAGGTAACACACATTTAGAATTCCCCCAAGCATGAAATCACATATAGAAGAAGTCAAATAAGACATCATAAAAGGTATATATTTTCATGGATATTTGGATGGGGTTTTACACATTTAGGATGGCCTACAATCCAATGGGGGAACTATATAAGTGTAAGAGGGGAAATCTCTAGGTGAAATGATAGTTCTACCCCGTATTAAAAATACAAGGGGGAACTAGATAGTTTATGTCACCCAAAAGCTATCCAATGTGTCTAGTATCACTTATTACACTATTATAAACACTAAAATCTAGTTAGTGGATCTTTATAAGATAATTTTTGGAACTGTTTCAACCTTACTAAAGGCCTCAACTCTTTGGGAGCACAATGAGTGCCTCAATTACCACCATCAAACCCTCATTCCAAAAATAAAATAACACTTTTTAGGGGTTATGAATCTTGTAATTGAAATATGAATTCCAAAAAAAGTTAAACCCTTAACTATATCGAAATTAAAAAACATATCATAGATAATCATAGCCAATCGATACTCCTAGTCCTTACAAAGTCCCCATAATAGCACTTCTCATCCCGAAAGTCATACTTGTTAGCCCACAATATTACTCGACCTACTTTGGTCACTATAACAGATTAAGATGTCATCATTTAAGCATTGTGTATCAAAACATACCCCAAAGTGAAAATCCAAAAAAATAATCGAGCTACCTGATCCCGAGTCGATGCTCATATTATCATCAAATATAGAGAAAATACACTATTACTTATCTCCATCTCAAGACATCTTCGTGTTAAAATCTAATTGAATTACCCTTCCCATGGTTCTCCCCACTATATTGATTAGTTCATAAAAATTATTATGAATCCATGATCCTACCACCATCATAATTGGACTATCAAATCTTGTTCTCTAGGGTCTACTGATCCTCTTAGTGTGATTCCCCATGCACTGTACCTCAATGCATGAGAGATATCCTCAACACTATTATCATCTTTCATTTACTAATTTTATGCCAAAATATAAATTCCTCTACTATCTAGGATCAACCTAAAACCTGTCATATTTCTATGATAATCACCCTCTAACCCCTGAAAAATATCTATTTTATCCAAAACAACACTACTGATGTGATTTTTGAATCACATCATAAACATTTTTGTGAGAGCACAAGGTGGACCTCCTCAGATCAACCATCCTTAAATATCGTGGCCACCAACTTTGTTCTAAATCACTTTTTGAATCCATATCCTATATATTAAATGCATCTAGAGACCACCCTAGTATGAATATCACAGTCCAAATTTGGCTCCCGATTTTATTTTCAAATTAAAACCCCAACCAACCAAAACTGAAGAACACCAAACATCCACCACCGATGCACATTTAAAACCCCTGACCATGATACCTTTATCTCAATATATGTCACGTGGTCATACCCAAACACTAATTTAGAACACTAATATTTATGTGAAATTCCCTGGTTAAGACATCAACCTCTCTCCATTTTTAACATGCTCCAACCCGAGAAGAAGTGTTCTGACCCCCCAAAACACATTTGGATCCTGCCATGCCATACTATGACTGGATTGACCTCCAATATTTACACCCACATTACATAAAGATAATCCTTAGTACTTTACAATGTAATCCAACATTCATTACACCACCCACACACTAGCACTTATTGTTGTGTTGACAATCCAAGGACCTGTCCTAAATATCAACAAATTCTATAGGGAGAGAGTCACATTCTCGTGACTATCAGGATTCCCCTAATATGAGTGTATTTATAAATGTTCTACTAGATTTATATCTCAATCTCTGACCAACATACCAACCATTACGTAACTCAATTGTATGATTATTCCAATACTTCTCATTGATGAGCATCATTCAAACCATAGAACACTAACCACCTATGGATCATAGAACTCCATCCTTAGTAGTCATCAGAAATCATGTGTTGATTGGGTTAACACCTACACAAAATATGTTGGTATCCACACCATATTTTATTCCTTTCACTATTCCTTATGAAATGATCCGAACAGATAATTTTCTAACATTACGTGTGTCCCTCCGCACGAGACACACCGACCATTTTGTCAAAAAAGTAACCTAGATTAATCTCATGGATAAACTATGTCATATTAATTTGATCCAAAATGTATCTACCCCTCTCAAACAATGTCAATTTACTTCTCCAAAAAACCTTAGGCACCACTTCCTACATCATCTCATCAAGATCATCGATTTCGAAATAGAACATAACCACTCACCCACCAAAAACATGATAGAAACAATGCATACCAATGCTCACTTCCATAATAAATTGAATAAAAAAGCAATAAACTGCCACAAAACCTATTCAGATAGCTTAAATCATGCTCCCATAAGTCATGTGGTATACATACGAGGATCTCACAAAAAATAACTATGTATGATCATGCGTAGGTCACTTGTATTCAACCTATGGTACCCTTGGGACTCATCCTTTGAACAAAAAATAAATTTTTATATGTTATAACACATGATTTACTACTAATTGTATACATTCCAAAACTACAAATATTATCCCAACTAACACTAAGCTATTGGAACAAAAAATAAAACTTTACCGGGCTTTCCACTTGACGTATTCTACCTTGAACCTCCCAACCAAAATACTAAGCAATGGAACCCTGGTTCATTCACATTCATTTCCCTTGAATATATGACCAAGCCTATAGAATACACATATTTACACCTAACATTCACCTATAAAATCCCCAATTACCACCTTGAGTTTATTTAAATTCAGTGTACTCACCATCACACCATTCGTTTCCATCAACACCCAAGGCCACCACTCAAATGTGAACAGTTTATGGAACTCTACTCATCATTCTATGAGTCATGAGTCACTAGTAATAGGTTAAAAAACCTATAAATTAAATGGAATATGATCCCAACATGACACATTCACTAACTAGAGACATCCTACATACCCTCATAGAACTATATTAAAACCTTTCACATGTCCTGGTTAGGAGAACTTCCTCCATTAACTCATTCATTGCTTCCAGAACAACTAATCACCTACCTACATTGCCACTAAAATCCTAGATCATTCATAAAACTACCCAGTCCAAGAATCCAAAAGATGTATATCTATGAAATTTTCCTAAACAAAAACCCTTAAAATAATGGGTGCTTAGTTGTAACTATCACACTTGGCAGCACTAAACACATACCCACTGCTAGAACCAAGTAATCCACCACATCCTCATAGCACTAAGGATTATCAAAGTACTGGGTCAACCCTTATCATTGATTAGCCTAAAAGGTAGAAATAAATGACCCAATAACCCATGTCTCTCACTTGGCTCACCACACATGGGATAACACTCATCCTGATATCAAGGTTATATGGAAACCAGAAATCCAAACATCCTTCTTAATGTTCTCATATATTAGGCTCCATCTATAGCAAAACATATCATTACTAGGGTCAATCCATACACAAAAGGACTATAAGTCACCTTATTCAATTTAATTATTAAAATTATACATTCTTACAAATTTTAAAAGTTTTTAATTCAACCACTTTATAAAATGTTTCATTTTTCAATTCCAAAGACTCATAGGATTAATATTTCCCAAAAAAATGGGTTAAAAAGACATCAAATTCTACAATTATTGGTTAAATAAAATAATATTGTAAAGTTATATATTAAAAAAATTTATAGGTTTCTTACATGCACTTTATTTTACTATTACCATTATAAACCCATTTATATATGTCTTTACAGCAAGAGAGCATCATGATAATTGGTCGAGCAAGATGCCTCTATATCCATATTTGGGAAAACACATATACAATGATATAGGACTTTTAAACACATATAGATTGATTAAAATAATGATATTGTATATAATAATATATAAATAATACTTATATAATCATGAAAAAAATCATTAGGTAGTATAAGTCACATGATTCAAGTAATCGACATCTAAACAATTTCCCTAGCATGTTGTATTTCATGTGAATCCCAGTGTTTCAAAAATTATGCACGAACATACCCACACTGTATTTCTATACTAGGACAATATTATAAATATCAAAGGCTATAACATCCAATATCATGTCTGTAAAATGAAGTGAAACTAAAATACAACGATAGCAAGTGAAATCGAAATAACAAAAATCCCTATCTTTAGAAACATAGGTTTTACCACCTGTATGTGTTGGTCACTCATAGGAATGTGACCAATAATATGCATTTATACATTCATAATATTGTATCTATCATTCGAAAAAAGTAATCCAAAATCAAATCACCTATGATACAACTTTTTTATTCCCTTCCATGGATGCCACTAAACTAGTTACTCAGGTCAACATTTTATAAGGCCTCAAGTGTGCCTCTCTGTGAGCTATGGATATACAAATAGTGGTGAGTTCATATGAGGTTATCATGAGAAGGCTATTCCCCCATGCAAGATTAGATATAACACTTGATGTAATAACAAAAAAATATAAATCAATAAGTATCTTAGATAAGTAGGGAATGTTCTAATAAATACATAAAATATCAAAATACCTAAAAATTGGTATTCTATACATGTCAAAGACCCCCAATGAATGATTATATGTATGAAAAATAAAATAATAAAATGAAACTTTATTAAGGATCATCCCCATATGGTCCTGAGTTTATCTTGATCACATTTTCCATATTTGTACTAATATTATATACCAATTATAGTCAATATCATAACTTTCCATATGCCTATATCGTCTAACCAACGAGTGATATCTGTTTAGGCACACAACTGACATGGCCTCTTGAGCAGTGTCTTTATAAAACATAGTAGACCACCCGAAATGGTGTCCCTAAAATAGAAAGTATTATGATTAAGTGTATTTATATGTTCTCTATGTAATAAATTTAAAACATATAATTCATTTATATAAAATCCTAAAATAAAGATTGAGGTATGCCATAACTGAATAAAAAAATATATGATGTCCTGAACAATGATGTGACACCAAGGGATGGTCCTACCAAATTTTTTCAGTGTCAGGGTCTCTCTGAGCTCATCACAACGCCCTTACCTCCATAATTAAAAATAAAGAATCTAGGATCTCATCCTATCATTCTGTAATGCTAATGGGTATCACACAAAAATCATGTTCTCATCAAGGTATTCTCCTAGAATCCAATTTCTATGATAAAATTCTCCATTTATCATGTTTGAAGTGAATTCAATGTTCCCATACTAATAATCCCATGAATTTAATATCATTCCGAATACATGGAGTTCATCTTTAAATTCCTAATCATGTACCATATGGAATCATAGGTGATCATCATGGAATTCATATTAATCAAGAATCACATGGAATCCAGGACCTCATCCCAGCATTCCAAAATATCATAAATCATATGAAATCTTGGTGCTCATCCAAATATTCCTGATCATTATATATCACAATTCTAGTTAGCATTTCCACAAAATAATTCATCTCATCAAATAAATTTGAAATCCATTACCATATCTCATGAGACCAAACTCATTAACTTAGATGTACCTTATCCATTATGATATCTAACTACCTTATCAAATTTTAGTAGCCAATACAAAAATAATGCATAATACACCAATTTTAAAAATCAAATGAAATTAAAATATATATCCTATTTCATTTAAAGGGTGTTAAAATTTACTAATGTGTTTATACATTTAATGTTCGAAACTTCATTTACCACATTGATGGTTGTGAAATCCCATTTCAAAACCATTTAATTAATTAGTAAACCCCCCTTTTACCATTTTAAGTATATGAATTCCTTAACAATTCTGATTTACTTTGTATAAACATAATTCACCCTTTTTTTCAAAACTCAAGGGCAACTCATATTTTTATCTCCACTGGGTGGTCTCATACTATGGTCTAAGGCATATAAAAAGGATTACATAATAAAATAACCATAATTTAATATCAATAATCAGATTAAGGTCAAATAAAAATATGTTTGGATTGAACACATCAAACAAAAACTTGAATGGATGATCACAATTTAGGCAAAATTTAATAAAACCTAACTCATTCTCAGAGAATCCCACTTTTCCAGTGTTGGAAACCTGTTCATCCTAAATTCCAATAAAATAGAAAAATATAAAAACACCTTAAAAATGAAGAATATTATGCATTAATGAGAATGAAAATGTTACAGTAAAATATATTGAAAATAATAGGTGATAGACACTTAGAATTACAAGAATATTTCAGTCAAATCTTGTGGATGTGAAACTGAACTCCGATAAAAAAAGATCAACCCAAGGAATAGGGTATGGGGATTAAAATATTTGATAATTCCTACTAAATTTTTTTGGGGAAACATCATCATAAGGGAAATAAGGGATGACATTGGTTAAGATGATCCGACTTCCCCTCATTAAAACTATCTCAGGGGCCCCTAGTAAGCCATTGGCCCCCAACTAGGGAGCTGGTGTGTGCACCAACCTTCCTTAGGCTACTGGACTAATAATAAACTAGATATTATAACTACAATATCTTTATTGGGTGACATGGATAATACAAATCCCTCCAAATTTATCCATGACTACCCATAAACCCCTGTTCCATATCAAAAAATGACTCTTTTGAGTGGTTTTAACTCCCAAAAATCAAATACGAGTGCCGAAGAAAAATAAAACCTCTAAACTATATGAAAAATCTAAATAATATCCCCTAGAATATAAGCCAATCTATAGTATAGGGACATATATTAATAACCATCATATACCTCCTTCCAATGTTTTGGAAAATTAAAATAATGTTTGTTCATAAATGCGGGCTACCAACTATACGAATGACATATTTTATTTTCCATCACTACCATGCAAAGAAAATTATAAAATATTTATTTGATGAATAATTTTTATATTTATGACATAATTACGTTCTATAAAGATAAATAAATTATTTAACTTCTGTTATTTTCATCCATTTAAAAATGAAAGTCTTGTATATGCGTATGTGTTTGTTACCACTTCCAAGAATGACACATTTTATTTGTCATTACTACTTTACATGCATATTTATAAAAAATAATTTAAGTAATAAATATGTTATTTCTAAAATGGTTAATATTTTTTAAAAGTTATTTTATCATTATAAAAAAACATTTTCTTAATCATTAAACTATTATAACTTATTCTTGTTTTGGTCGTCTTTACCACCAACATAAAAAGTGTTTTAATATTTTTATCATAAATGTTTAAATGATGTTTTGAAATGATAATATTAAAAAATAATGATAAAATAATTATATATTCATGATTATTTAATTTTATCTTATTTATATGTATATTTATTAATAAAATCAAAAATTTATATGAAATAAAAACTTCCAAAGAATCTAATTTTAATGATTTTCTATGTGATTAGTCACCATATGTTCCATGAAATATTGATATAAATATAGAATCATATCACATAAAATGTAAATTATCATGAAAATTATAGAGATGATTAAACCATGGAAATGTTTTAGGTACTAAAACCTCTGAATCGAAACAAGCTTGGGAAAGTAGAAAATTAACACATAAAAGGTAATTTTAATATTGAATTATTACTTAATGTATAATAATAAAATATAATTCAATGGTATGTATTAAAATAAATATAAATTCTTTTATGATATATATTTATAAAAAATATAAATTTATTATATGGGGATCCTATAATGTGTCCCAAAAAGCAAAAATCCAAGGTAAGGTTTTTTTATCTCAAATACTCTTTCTTTGAGAAATGATTCTAATTACTCACTTAATTTCATTACACGGGGAATATGATAACTCTTTGAAAAATTGTATCATGCTCAAAAATTTAATCATTATAGGTAATGTTCCCTTTTATGTTATAACTTTTGATATTCTTTTATTCAATTGTTATATAATTTGAAATGGTTTTTCCCTCAATTTATATCATTTGAGAAAAGATTCATTTTTCACTATGATATGTTTTTGTTATAATTATTGTTCCATTAAAATATTTTTAGAAGTTATTTTTTATAATTAATGTAATTTACATAACTACAACATTTTATAACTTTCAATGGGTTTTTATTCTAAATGCCTCAAATCAATAAAGGTTTTTTAAATCTCACATTTATCGTGATAGATAATATTTAAGTTTCCATTTAAAGAAATTGTTTAGTAATCCTCACACAAACATCATATATTATTTTCTCATATATTTATTTATATTTTTTTTCTATTTTTAATTTCTTTATCCACTTTTCATGCTCAAAAATAATAAGTTAATATTCATAATAATATATTATCTTATTTATCCTTTCCAATAGGGAACCATTCACATTCATATCAATATATTTTATTTTGTTTAAAGAATGTTTTTTATATACATCAATGACTAATTAAGGTAAATTTATATTTACTTGGCCTTTTTTTTGAAATTTTAAAATTATTTTTTAAAACTTTTTCCCAAAAAAATAAAGTTTTGACTTTCTTTAAAAAGTTTAAAAAGCATATGTTTTTAATCATTTCTTGCCAGAATATATTTTCTCACCACCATGACTACTATTCATTATATATATTCCTTTCCTAGATTATAAGGTTTTAAAAAGTAATATATATTTCTTATATTATATAAATTTTCCAAATGAAAAGGATATTATTTTATTATCATGTTGGGAAAGTAGTTTTATTTGAATTATATTTATTTTAACTTCCACTCTATAACTTCATAATTTAGCTTAATACATTTTGATTATTTCATTTTTTTAAATAATTTTATGGAAAAAGTTGAAAATATTTCTTACATATTATGAAATGTGTTTTAAAAGTAAATTTTAACATTTTTTTACATCATTGTTTCAAAATCATTTAATGGAATTATTTTTAAATACTCACTTTTTTTTATCCTATATAAATTAAGAGTCTTGACTTCTCTATAACACTTTAATTTATAATGAATTTATTGTATCCTGAATATATATATTTTTTATCATCGTGGATGTATTTTACATCATCTCTAGTATTGACCTAGTGATATAAAATTTACTATATATGTTGTAAACATCCTATTTTTCATAAGTCAAATTGGCGGGTTTTTACCAAGAAAGATAGACCATTTACTGTATGAGGAAAATATTAAAAATACATATACATTTTCTTTTTAAACATATTATTATCAACCATTATGGAATAATTATTATAATATAGAAAAATATTGACATTCCATATTACATGATACAAAATAGATATTTATTTATTGCTGAGTCATATTCATAATGAATTTTATTATTCATTTAATATATGTAGAGTGAATTATACATGCATAATTAATAGCTGGGGTCTATTATAATGCCTTGATGCAACATTTAGGCCACATGATAATGACAAAATGGGTATCTCTTGGTGTATTCATTCACATATAATGAAATATGTATTCGATTGTGCCTTGATTATCTGAAATATATATTATTTTATGCCTTGAAAGTATGAAATATTACTTGGTTATGTACTTGATTAAACGAAATATGTCTTAATTAAGGACTTGAAGATACGATTAACTTGTCAATCATTCTGAATGTTATCACTAAAAAGATAACTATTGATATTCATGTCATTATATAGATAGTTATTTTATTGATGAATATAACTAGTTCTCAAGTTATTTATTATTGGGAACATTTTTTGATTATTTTTTCTATCATATTACTCCTTTTTATTTCTCTATGAATAATTTTATTGTATACTACCCTTACTTAGATTTTGAGCTCAACCTTCTTACATTTACTTTCTCTAAGGATTTGAAGTGGAGTATTACATATGATTGATATATAAGGTTATCTTATGTGTATAATTCTTTTTAAGATATAGTTTTATTTTGAATTAATAAAACCTTGGTTAATTGAGAAAAACCATTTTATAGGAAATATATGGGTTTCATATGTGTATTTTTTTCCAAATTTCCTATAGATATAAACATAAAAATGTCATGGGTATATAATTGACTTAGTAATTTCTTTCGATATTTTAATTATGGATGGTAAAAATTGAGTTAATTGTTTGGTATTATATCCAATATTTAAATATTATGTTTTATGAACTAGATCCAGGAGTATGATTTTGATGCTTATCAGTTTGTACTAGATATGTATTTAAATAACATTAGAGGTTATAAAAGTTATCATATGATGATACTTTAAGAGTTACGTACCATCATGGTTTAAATTATTTAATCCTGACCATAAGATTAAAGGTATAGATACTCTTATATGGTGTTATGTGGTTATATTTTTTGGGGATTAATGATATTTTGGTAAATATCAATTATATTTTACGAGGAATACATGATTGAGGTATAGATTAACAATTGAGTTGGTTTGTGATTTGATTATGGTTAATTTGGAATGGATAAATTGAATTTGATAATATAATTTGACTAGTATAGATATCCTTGGTGGTTAAAAATTAATTTAATATTAGGTAAATTTAGGTTATTTTAGGAAAAGACTAATATCATTTTTGAAGTATATATGATTAGGTTATATATTGAATGTTATGTGATTTTGTGAGTTGTGAGCGTTTTTTGAGATTGTGATTAAATAGAATTTTGGTAATATAAATATCCATTATTTTATGGTTTGGAGTACATTAAGGATGATTTGTTTAGTGATTATTGATGTTCAATAATTTTTGAGGTATATGTTATGTTTATTTTGGACGAATATGTGATAAAATATTTCTGATTTTTGGTCTTGAATTTTGTCAAGTATATTTTTGAGGGCTTCAAGGGTTTAGTTTAAGTTGACCATTAATTGTTATTATTGATGTTTTGGATATTAATGCGTCACTTCTTTACAAGAATGATTATTCACATTGAGTGTTTTCTTATCTTTGGATAACCATTTTTAATTTTAATAAATGACTAAAGGAAATAAGGCAAGATTTTCATTATTTTAAGGAATTATGATCCACTAAAGGTAGAATTTTTTATTCAGGAATAAGAAATTCATCATTATATTCTATTAGATAGAATATAAGATGAAGTAGAGGTGGAAAAATATTTCAAACATAATTGAATGATGAATATTAGTGTATGGAATGGGATGAAATCTAGTATGTATATTTTCCCATATTCTATATCTCGATTGTAAAATAATTATTCACAATAAAGCAAGAAGAAGATAAATATATTGAGTATTATATGAAAAATATATGAAATATATTTGGGTATTTATTTGGAAACTCATTCACAAGTATAAGTCTTATAATGTTACATTCATTATTATATAAAAATATAAAAATAATATTACACCTCATAGTAGTGAATTTAAAATTAATTCCATGATAAGTTATATATATGATCCAAGATACATTAATTTAGGGTAAAATAAAATGAAAATTTTATAATTTATTTATTTATTGTTATGATAATATTAAACCATTATATTTTAGAATTTATCACATTAAATAAATTATATAAATATGATTTTGAAAAAAATATTTATTCAAATGAAAATTCTCTGTATAAAATATTAATTTTTATTACAGTTATTAATATTTATGAATTATATAAATACATGGTTTTTATGGAATTCAATGGATTTATATTCAGTAACATCCAAAAAATAATTATGAAAGTATAATAAATGTTAATTTAATATCACTTTGAAAAACGAAAAAGTTCAATTTAAAAAGCATAATTTTTATTTAATGTTTTGTTCAAATGTAAAATTTAAAAATTTAAAAATTCTAATTTTATGAAATTAAGATAATTTTGGAATTAATCATCTTAAAATCAACACAGGATGAATTTTTGGGATTTTTCAAAAATGGATTATTTTTTGGTGAAAAGAGTAAAATGATTTTTTTATAAATACTTTCAGTTTTTTGATATAATCAAGATATTTGATTGAATTATTTGGATTTTAATAATTTTATAGAGTAAATATTTTTTTTAGGAATAAAATATAACATTTAAAAAAATGTGTTGAAATTATAAACTGGTGTGTGACATTTTAAAATTTAAATGATGTTTATGTTTGGAACAAGTTAGTTGGAAGTTGTTTCTAATTCTAAATGATGTTTCTGTTGATTGTTTTATATTTTTTTCATTATAATAAAATTGAATAACTTTTATCTTTTTAGAATTTTTATGAAAGGGGGAATCATTAAAATAATATCTCATGCTTAAATGATTATAAAATATATTATTTTTCTTTTTTGGTTATAAACATATTTTCAATATGATGTTTCATTGAGACTCGCATTGTGTATGGAATGAATGTTTTGATATGTATAAATGAGTATCCAAGTATAAATGTCTCCATAATAAATCTGAAAAATATTTTTGGATCTTTATGTTTTAAATAAAATTATTTATCTATAAACTTGGGATCCAATATTTTTTAAAGAAAGGGAGATAAGGTTTCGGAGTAATGAAAAGTGTTTTGAGTTTTTAATTGAAAAAATAAGACGTTTGAAGCCTGGGAATTCATTAAACATTCCAATTTAAGTAAGATGATGTTATTCCAATCCGTATGTTCTAAAATTCATGAAGATATTATGATAAAATTTGGAGTTTCTAAAAGAATAAAGGATATGATATTTTAAGTATTGGTGAAGTATATTTTGATTGATCAATCATACTATTTTATCCACTGGACATTTTTGATCAACTAAAAAAACTATACATAGGATCAATTGTCAGTTGGAAAGTCAAGAAAAATATAATTCATTGTTGACACCAGTCCATCAAACATAGTGTGGAACAATTTCATCAGAACTATACATACACCAATGAATATGTTTTAATTGTAGTGACTAATGAATGATAAGATTTAGAGTCTGATCAATATGACGAAGATCAACAATAAAGTCCACCATTTTAACAAAAAAAAAGATCAATGTTTGTTGATTTCGTTTGGTTTAAGTGAAAAGGAACATTGATATATTTTTTATTAGTTATACAACAAAATAGGAAATAGGTTTTACATTACATGTGGGTAATTTGTCATCGAAAAAATCATTACACCAATCAATCGGTTATAAATAGAGACAAATCCATTATACTCATGATGACACTGTTAAGTCATGAAACATTGTAATTAATTAGAAGATAGATCATTGGTCAGTGTAATTTAATAATGTTATAAATACTTTGAATTTATTACAGTTATGTTGTCAAAGGGTTTCTTTCATCCAATGTGTTGTCGAAGAGGGTTTTCAAATTCTATATAAGTGTCAACGATGTTTATAGAAGAACTGCTTCAGAATTTCACGTTGGTACAGATCAATAGAATAAGTGTTCATTCATTTTCCAAATTTATTCAGGTTTTTACATTTTCCATTTTGGTATAGAGAATAATAATGAGAAGAATTAAATTTTTATATGTTTTTCAAGTCATTCATGAAAATTACAGTGCCATATGTTTTGATCATAATGAACAACATCATTGGAACATCAAAATGTATCAGACTAAAGAATGATTAGAAATTATGAACTGAGATGAAGTTGTGAGAATATTAAATAAGTTTTGGGAATAATTTAGAATAGTTTATAGGTGATGTAAGAGTGAAATATGAAGTCATAATGGAATTGAAATCTGATTTTATTGAAATTAGATTAAGAAAGAAAGTAGAACTAGTTTCCTACCCATTCCACTCCTAGAATACAAATAAATAGAAACACGTAATTTTTACATTTTAAAACAATTTTTTTCTTGTGTGAAGAATGATAATGAAATTGTTAGAGTTATAGAGAGAAGAGGAATCATATAGAGATTCACCATGAAGGGTTACTAGATAGAATAACAGTGGTTTTATTTAATGAATTTGTTCATTTCATCAAGATGTCATTTTCCGGAAACATGAAGTGGTTAAGAATTGTTTCTATAGTATTATTTATAATATGTTTTCAAAAATGAGTTATCTAATTTCGAAATCTGTCTGATCCAATGAATTTAGTTCTTTAGGATGATTAATGGTGATGTCATACCCTAATACGTGTTATTAATGTGAATAACTGTGTTTTTAATAAATACTAAAGTGGATGTTGATAAAGCTTCATATTAACTTTTTTTAAACAAAATGGTGAAGTTTGTTTAACTAGTTAAAAAATTAAATAATATTTTCTAGAAGAATCATGTGAACTATTGTAATGACTATAGATCGACTGAAGATTAAGGGTATATCATAATTTTTAATACCAAAAAAGGATTGTTTTCTAATTTACTATATTGTATTTGGTTATTTTGAAACCATAATAAGGATGTAGTTGTTCTAGTTATATAGTTATCTTTGTATATATTTTTGTTCATGTGCATATGTTATTGATCTGGTTTAATCAAAGTGATAAATATTTAACACGAGGATAAGGAAGTTTCAAAAGAACGGAATATTAAAAGAAAAACATATCAATGATTTACCCCTCCCCATCACAATGATAAAATTATATGGGATGGGATATAAAAACTAGTATCAGAGGGAAGTTTTCCTTCATTTAATATCTTCTAAATGTTATTGAAGATAATTTTTTATGGATAATATGAACTGTGTGAACTGGGATGGAATTATGGTCTTCAATGAAAATAACTATCATATATAGAAATATAGAACATTTATTTATATTATGTTTGTGGGTATGATGTTTTGGAAGCTGATACATACCTATTTTCTCCTCATATTAAAAATAATAAACTCACATTTGTGGAAAATAAAAATCTTTAGAATGATTGATGAGATAGAAATGTTTTACTCCCATTACATTCTTAAACTGATTTTCTAAGAGTGAAGGAAGTTGCTACTACCAAAGGTGTTTGGTTAATGTTAAGAAACATTTAAGAAGGTAATATAAAGGTTAATAAATCTATGTTACCAATCCTGAGGTTGAAATATGAATATCTAAAAATTGGTGAGTATGAATGTATTGGTTAATTCTTTAAATGGGTGAATTTTATTGTTAGCACCATAAGATGTATTAGTGTGAAGTTATAAAACATAAATATTCCTCAAAAGATATTGTTAATTATTACTTGTATTTTTGATTGAAAAGTTTCATCTTTGGATGATAGAGATCCCAAAACACTATATTTGGATGATATTCATAGTACTATCCTTTCTAATGACATGATAAGGGAGAAAGTTAAGAAAGTAATGGTAAAAGTTGATCAATAAATTTCCTTCAATGCTTCAAGAATGAAAAGTCGGAGAATATTATTTAAGAAGAAGAAAATTGTGATTCTAAATCCTAAAATAAGGTAACTAAAAATAATAATGAATTATTATCCTTATTATTTAAATATTTAAAAATATGTATATGAAAGTATAAGGGGAAGATAACCCTAAAATGTATTGAATATAGATCTTTTAGTAACTATTCTATGAATTGACCCTAAATAAAGAATTAAGACAATGTTGAATAAGATATTGGAAGAAAAATGGTGATAATTCAAAAAAATATTCCAAGGAAAATATTGAAATTTATCCAAATATAAAAGAACTTTTTTTTGTCTATAGATGATGATGTGGAAGATAGAGAAGTTGTGGCTAAAACTTTTATTGATGTAACTATAGAAACTACATTCATTGCAATAGTTAATTATAAAGAGTTTGGAAACACTAGTTATAATGATAAAGAAACTATGTTAAAACATAATCTGAAAAGACAACTGAATTAATTTCTAAATATATTGTAATACATGAAAGAGAGATAATAAAATTTAGGAAGGAAATTACTACAATAAAAAACCAAGAATATATTTCTGGAGATAATGTTGGTGTAAAATTAGATACTGGGTTTCAACCAGTAGAAACTGTTTTTTAATGATTTGAAAATTAAATACATATTAGGAAATTATGTCTTCTTTTATTATTAAAACAACAAAATGATTATGAAAATAAACAAAATCAACAGTTAAATAAAGACAAGGGTGAAAATCACTTATTTAGAGACAACTCTCAGTGATACAAAAGGATATTAACCTTGGATTTTTGATAGTGGGATTTCTTCTCAAATGATATGATAATTGAAATTTTTAAATAATGTGAAATATTTTAAAGATAGAACAGTGACATTTGGAAATGATGAATCCTGTATAATCAAAGATAACAAATCTTATATTATTGCGTATGAATAGTTCATATTCAAGAAACCTTCTTTTATTAATGGGTTGAAATAGAACATATTGAGTGTTTCAAAACTTTTTGGTGATGTTAACAAATTTTTTTTAGAAAATAGGATATTTTTTGTTGGAATATAGGAAAATTGGAAAGTTGTTACAAGAGTCCAACATACAAAAGGAATATTTTTTCAAGTTGATGAACTTAATAATTTAGGTTACATAAGTTGTTGGGATAGAATATATTGTATCATAAAAGGATGGGATATATGTTTCACAGAAACATAAGAAAATTATCAAATTTAGATAGTGTCTATTGTATTTCTGATATGTGATGAGTAATAGATTTGTTTTTCACAATTTTTCATAATGATAAGAGTACAAAATATATTCATAAGAAAGTTGATATTTGTTTAACTCAACCCCCTGAACGTATCCATTAAGATATTTATGGTCCAATGATAAAAAAACGTTTTGATATAAGTACTTAAATGATTTTATTGATGATTTTACTTGAATTACATGTGTTATGTATTTGACTCATAAGTCATATTATCGGAATATTTTTAAAAGTTATAGGAGAAGGGTTGTGAGGTAATTCCAGTATTCTATGTAGAATTTGAGAAAGGAAAATGGTGGTGAATAAAAGAATAAATTGTTCAAAATTTATCTAGAGAAGCACGGAATTCAGATTGATTTCAATACACCATATTCACCACAATAAATGGTGTCCTCAAAAGGAAGAATATAAGTTTGGTTGAAATAGGGCACACTATGTCACTTAAGCATGGTCATTCTTATTAATTTTAGAGAAATGATCTAAAAAATTTTGTTTATATTCAGAACCAATTTTTTTATGGGCCAAGTGTAGAGACCCAATATTGTTATAAAATTACATTACATTACTATTTCGGAATACTTAATACATAAAAAAACCAACACTCAAGGACTGTAATAGTATAGTTTCTTTGGAATCTCGGAATATAATCTTCTAATCTTGTTGAAAGATCTTCAACATCTCCAATAAAGATCTCCCCCTTTTTTTTCTTACATAAAACCTTTCTTTATATCCAGGGCAAAAGAAAAGACATAAAGCGTGAGCTCAAATGCTCAGTAAGGGTAATCATGGATAAAATAAAACAAACTATATACATTTGAACTTAAAAACATGAACATAATGTTTAAACATCAAAATCATGAACAATGAAATAAAACATGGCAGTACGTAAGGCATAGATCATAATGGAACATAAATCATGATAAAATAGCATGGGAATAAAACATGTAATTATGGAAAACCATTAATCACATTATATGATTTCTATAGTAGCCAAGGCATTTCTACCATGTCCATCTTAGTGGACAAAGTCCCTTTCTGAATCGAGTTCACTCCTCATTCCAATCCTGTATCACTAAATCATATTAACTTACCATTCTAGCCCTGTCTATCTCATGAGATATAAATCTTTACCCAATTCATTGGAGGGAGATATAGGTCCCACCCATTTCATAATTAAATCAATCTTTCATGTGCCAAAAAATAAACATACATCGTTCATAATAACCCAAAGCATAAAATGGGTTTCAAAAACATCATCCCATCATAACATAATACATATGAAATAAATTAATATCATTTCATCACAAGATGAATAAAAACATGTAAATAATAGATACATTATACTTGAAACATAAACATGCTAAATAATTTCATCTTAGATGGAAAATAGTCTTGATAAAACACTTCAAATTAATTTTTGAGGAAAATATCCTTTCTTCTTCAAAATCATTTTCTTTTCACAAAATGACATGTAATTTTAAAAAAAGGATTTTTTTTAAAATAATAATGAAATCTTGTAGAGGAATCATCATCAAAATTAGGTGTAATGAAACCGTAAAAATCCGTTCATGTCGTATGAGTTAGAAAACATTCTTCTCGTACTTTTGTCAAAAATGTCAAAAAGTACCTCATATGGTAATCAAAAGAAATATTCCTTCCATATGTTGTGGTAAAAGTCAAAAAAGGGTAAAAATGACTTTAAAGATATATGGAAGAAAATTAAAAATTTTATGAAAACATTTTGATAACATATGGACATGGATGATAAACATAACCCCAACAAATACTTACGAATAAACAATCTCGGATAAGAATGAGATTGGAATAATTATCCATTACCTTCGGTCTGATATGCTTCGTATGTATCCGAACTTCCTGTATAATGATTTAAATAATTTCATTGACTTATTACAGAATTATATTCATTGTTCTTATATCAGATATGGTTCACTTATGACTTTATATTACATGTTCTTTTGTAAATTCCATGTTAAAGCAGCGTTTTGTGTAAAATTGTTTTATTTATCGTACGTGTTCAGACTTGTTGTTATTGATATTATTATTACTTATATCATGATTTACTTACTTCTAGAATTTAAATAATGATTTATATATCATATATATTCAGTATATATATATATATAATAGATAGATGAATGAAATGAAATACACCGTTCATGGAGACGGTTGGCCGTACGTATGCATGAATGCTGTTTTCCTTTCTTTATTGCCTTGAATGGAAGTAGTTGGATGATGTATATATGTAGATATATACATAAATCCATTAGAATAATTATGTCATATATTTAATTATTATTCATTATATATAATTTATAATCATTAATGAATGATTAACATGGAGAATGAATCTCATCGCGTCGTGGAGACAGTAATCCGTACGTACGCACGAGCGATGATATCGTTCCCATAATTATTTAATTGAATTGGAGTGGATGTTATAATATCTCAGAGTCATTATGATGTTATAAAAACTCTATATATTTATTCTTTACACCATTATACCCATCCAAGTAAGGTAGTTGTGGAAAAACTAATTACACCACGGTGTGGAGACGGTATTCCATACTTACGTACCCGCGGTGATTTCATTTTCCGTAGGATGGATAGAAGGTGAAATGGGGTTGTTTCATATTTATAATATGATATCAGTATATTAGTGATACTTATTGTATTACTTTACAATGAAACAACTAAATAAGAGGAAGTTGAAAAGAAGGAAAGTTGAAAGAATCGGTAGAAGAGATTACCTCTTCTTTGACGCACCTCTTTTATAATTCCAATTAAGGCACTAGAGTTGGTATTTTGTGGAGACCAGAACCTCTATAATAATTCTAGGGAATTTTATACGGTAAATTCGAATGTTTTGGCCGATCTTGAAATCTCAAAATTGTGTGAAGAGAAGAGGGAGGACGTTCCCTTTTATAAGGGCGGAGAGGGGCACTTTAGGAAAAACATAAAATATTATTTTATAATAAAGTTCTAATCAGTTTATAATAGCTCCAAATTGATTTATATAGAAACTAAAGTTTGGAAGGGTTTAAATACTCTCAAACAATAGGTTTTAGAAATTTTTAGGTTACTATTGTAACCTTATAATTTAGATTTAACTCTAAGTTAAATAATTTAACTTTTACTCTGTCATCTTGTTTTCTTACACTATATGGTAAATAAACTTACTATAACAAGGACAAATAACCCCATGTGGTTAATTATTAACATATATAACCTTATCTAAGTAATTTCCCCGATCCTTAGATATTTAGGAATAGAATAACAATTAATAATATAATATTTTTTTATAACTATTTTATGTCAAATTTGAAACTATTTCGTAATTGATTTTTGTGAAAATCAATACAACATGATTAGTTCGAACAAAGTTAATTAAATAGATACTAAAATTTCATATTAACCTAGAATATTTAGTGTAATTCACAAAAAGTCTCAAATTAAATTTATTTGGGTATTTATGACATCAATTATGTTAATATTTCATTAATAAGGTAATTACTGAATCATCATTGTGTCATAAATAAATTAAATTACTTAATGTATAAAAATTATAAATAAAATAAAATTATTTAGTATATATTCTTATCTTTCTAATGAATATTTATAGACGAATTTATCTTATGTATAACACAATATTAATAATGTTTTATTTTTTAAACATTGATTTTAACTCTTTTAACTTTTCTTTAAATAAAATAATAATAAGTGTCCTAATCTTATTCAAGTGGACCTAAATGGTCATATTTTATTCATAAGGTTGTTTTTGGTCGAAATAAACTTATCCAATAGAATTATTTCATGTTTCAGGGTAATAATAATATCATTTTTACCCTTAATTACCCTATTTACTTTTAACCGTGGTAAATAAAAGTAAAAAGTTACTATTCACCAAAAATTATTTTTATCTTATTGAACCAAATTTTAATCCTTGATATTAACCATTTCTCTCGGATTTTTGAAATTCCACTCACAGAAGAGGTAACATTAAGTTTTATGTAAATTTTCAAATTCTCCTAGGAGGTGGGTAAAAGACGGTGAAAAGGTCAGTAAAATTTTTATATAACTAAAATTATTATAAAATGACTCTAATGAATTACATTGAACTTGTATCAACTTTGAACTAAAATAAATTTAAATAAAATAAATAATTTTAAAAAGTCTCTTTTTAAATAGTAACCCAATGTTTTCACTATTCATCAAAAATATAAAGTTTTCAGAAAAATAGAAAAAATTCACCCAAGGCTAATTTTGATATTCCAAATCCAAAAATGAAGTCAATTTTGAAAGGTAAAATTTATAAAAATTAAAAATGTGGGTATTACTATTTATAACGGCTAGTTTATATAAAATTTTAATAGAATATCATTGTTTAGTGTAACTCGGTATTGCATACAACAGACACTATCGTGGAAGGTCGCGATAGCATGTAAAGAAAGCCAAGTCAGGTTCACATGCAGTGCAATATTCCTTTCTTGTTGTGTATAATAAAATCGAACCATATTTCATTCATACAGTGAGTATATATATATATATAGACACACTCAATGTTGTGTAGAATAAATTATATCAAACAAATGTGACATTTTGTGTAACATGATCCAAGAATAGTGTTGTGTATACTGTAAGCTAATACGGTGTTGTGTATAGTGTAAGATAATATTTTTGTATCATACAACACAACAAATAAAATAAATTTAAACTAATACTTCTCATAAAATATTAGGATGTAACATTCTACCCCCTTAAAATGAATTTCTCCCTCGAAATTCGTCGGGGTTATAAATCATTTACTATATGAAAGTTTCTTTCATAGAAACCCACATCGTAAAAGGGAATACTAAAACTTAATTTTAAAAACTAATGTATGAAATTTAACGGTTACCCAAATTAACTTATCATTGGGTTTCCACATAGAATAACATAGGTGAAAATATGGATATGGAAGAGAAATCTAACCATCAAGTTATGATGGAGAGTGTTAGAGGACATGGCTATGAAAAATCCAACAATCACAAAGCCATAAATTTGTGATGATGTAATGTACCATCATATTTATTAGATATGAGGGCACTAGGACAACATTTTTGGTTTTCAAGATCATTTCCCTAATGTTAAAAGAAAATACTTACTAGATTTTGGTACAATCTTACTGTTGTTTGTGCCATGAACAATTTCTACTTCATCTCTTAATGAAATGTAGTTGAATTTGTCTTCCGTGAAGTGTTATTAGATAATAAGTTAAAATGATAGGTCATTCCATCTATCTTAAACATAAAGCTAGAAAAAGTTATACACATAAGTCCATATTATGGTGATATTAATCGTATATGGTTCCAAAACTAGACTTATACTTAATCTATCATCCTTATTAATAAAATAAAACTAGTTATACAAACCATGGTCTTCATGTAGGCTAGTGATAGGAAATAAAGGCCTATCGCACTTCGGTTGTTGGTTCGATTCCCACAACCTTGTCTGACATGACGGGTTGTCGCCCATCCTACAGGGTGTCCCTTTTTCTAAAACTACCCAATTATAACATTAATGAAATAATTTTGTAAAAAATTTATTCCCTTAAAAAATAATATCTGATTTCCACTATAATCCATTCCAATCTTTAGGCTTATCCAAAATGAATATGTCCAATATCATAGTATTAAGAAAACAATTACTTGAAAGGTCACATAAAAAGCACATGAGTACCATCATTTATCACCCATATATCATACTATATTTTTTTTTTCTAACATTCCAAACATGTGAATACCTTAATCATGTATTCTATTGAAAAATGAATACCCATTAATCCTTAGTTAAATCATGAATGCTGTCAAAATTTAACTCTTTCCACATACAAGAATCCCAAAATTTCAATATACTCAAACCATGATATCACTTTGTCATAATATCAGTCATTAACTCATGAATACTATCAAACATATTATTTTCTCCTTATCCATTAATTATGTGCATATAATATACTTTACAAAAATATTTCAATCACTTTTCATGGTTACCTGTACCATTTAATTATTGACAACCACAATAAACCATTACATAGATATTCCAATGTTCCACAATAATATAAATGAGATCCCTTTACATAAACACACAATCATTCCACCACATCGTTTTCATACTCAACATTACAAATAGTGATTGCATGTGACTTCCCACTTTTCATTTCCTTAAGAGGTTGCTCACATCGATCATCGTTAACCCTTGGATTAGGGAATTAATTAGCATAATTCCCCATTTCCTTGCACTTTTAGCATTGAAGTATCGGTGGATAATTCTCTGAAGTATTTTCTCTATCCATATCATTAAAAAGATTTTTCCCATTACGTCGACACTCAGCTACTCGATGACCATATTTTCTACAATTGAAACATTTTCTAGTTCCTTTTAGACAATCTCCACCATGCTTCTTTCCAAACATTGAGCATAAAGAAACATTCATCTTTTTTTTCACCATTTTTATGAGATTTCTCCTTGAACTCCATCTCTTGTTTCTTTTCAAAACCATGAGATGGATAAATAAAACCAACTTCAAGTTCTTCCTTGACAGCACAACACAAAATTTCTTCATAGTTACTGAAGTCTCTAATAGATAATTCCCTTCGAAGACTTTGTTTTAATCCACTAATGAATCGAAAAACTTTACTTTTAGGTTGGATGATAAATCAAGATACATACCTTGAAAGCCTTGTAAAATTCGCTTCTTATATACCAACAGATTCATCATCCTTTTTTTGAAGCTCAAGGAACACCTTCTTCATCTTTGTTTGAAGAATTCGAGGTAATTACTTATTGAAAAACAAGTTCCTGATCTTGTTCCATTCCCTGGATTCAATTTTATCATGGGGACTCGTATTCTTAATTAGAGTCCACCACTGGTCTACTTCACCTTATAAATGGTAAATAGCTAAAATGATTTTTTCATCTTATGAATAGTGAAGTATGGAAAATATCTTTACAATGTTACTAATCCATTGTTCATCAACAAGTGGATCAGAAGACCCATTGAAAGAAGGTAGACGTTTCCTCATAAAGGACTCAATAGAATATTGTTCCCTTCTCTACTCATTTAGAAGTCCAGAATGATTCATAGCTTGTGTAAGTATACCAATAAGATTTTTCACTCCATTTCCCATAAAATTGGTTTGATCAGGAGGAAAATCATTTCATTGTCCATTACATTGATCAACACAGTTCCTTTGTATTCCATCCATAATCTAAAACCCAAAAAGAATAGTGTGAGAGGAAAAAATCATGCTAGGGAAAACAACATAATAAAGGGGGAGTACCATCAATATATAAAATCTTAGGATTAATTCTATGATTGTTACCGTAATTCTAGGACTATAACCTATACTTATACTTCACCTTAGAAACATCCATATACATACCTTAGAAATATCTCTAGGGATCTCACTAATGTTCTCACATCCTAGTTTCCAAAGGTTGACTAAACCTTTCCTCTGATACCAACTATATAGACCCAATATTTTCATACATGGACATTACATTACATTTTCAGAATAAAAAATACATAACAAAAACCAATACTCAAGTACCGTAATATTTTAGTGACTTTCTAAACTCAGAATATAATCTTCTAATCTTGGTGAAAGATTTTCAACATCTCCAATAAAGATCTTCCCATTTTGTTTTCTTACCTAAAAACTTTATTTATATCATGGGGAAAATAAAACATATAAAGGGTGAGCTCAAATTCTCATTAAGGTTATGCATGGAGAAAATAAAACAAACCATATACATTTGAACTTAAAAACATGAACATAATGTTTAAATATCAAAATCTTGAGCAATGAAATAAAACATAGAAATACGTAAGGAATAGATCATAATGGAACATCAATCACGATAAAATAGCATGGTAATAAAACATGTAATTATGGAAAACCATTAATCACATGATATGATTTACATAGTAGCCAAGGCATTTCTTCCAAGACCATCTTAGTGGACAATTCCCCTTTCTGAATCGAGTTCACTCCTCGTTCATATCCTGTATCACTGAATCAGATTAACTTACCATTCCAGCCATGTCTATCCCATGAGATAAAAATCTTTACCCATTGCATTGGAGGGAGATATAGGTCTCACCCATCTCATAATGAAATCATTATTTTGTGTGCCATAAAATAAACATACATCATTCACAATAACCCAATGAATAAAGTGGGTTTCACAAAAATCATCCCATTATAACAAAATCCATATGAAAAAATGGATATCATTTCATCATAAGAAAAATAAAACCATGTAAATAATAGATACATTATACATGAAACATAAACATGCTAAATAATTTCATCTTAGATGGAAAATAGTTTTGATAAAACACTTGAAATGACTTCTTCATGAAAAAATCCTTTCTTATTCAAAATTATTTTCTTTTCAAACAATTCCATGCAATTTTAAAAGAAAATGATTTTTTTTAAAATAATAATGAAATATTGTAGAGTAATATTCATGAAAATTATTCATCATGAAACCGTAAAAATCTTTTCATTCCATATAAGATAAAAAACATTCTTCTCATACTTTTGTACGAAAAGTCAAAAAGTACCTCGTATGGTAAACAAAAAAAAAGATTCCATCCATACTACATGGTAAAAGTAAAAAAAAGTGTAAAAATGACTTTAAACATACATGGATGAAAATTAAAAAAAATTGGAAACATTTTGAGAACATATGTATATGGATGATAAACATAACCCCAGTAAATACTTATGAATAAACAATCTCAGGTATGAATGAGATTGGAATAATTATCCCTTAACTTAGGTCTGATATGCTTTGTACGTACCCGAAACTCCTATATAATGATTTAAATAATGTAATTTACTTATTACATAATCATATTCATTGTTATTATATCATATATGGTTCACTTATGAGTTTATTTTACCTGTTATTTAGTAAATTCCATGTTAAAGCAGCGTTTTGGGTAAAATCATTTTATTTATCGTACATGTTTGGACTTATTGTTAATGATATTATTATTACATATATCATGATTTACATTATTCTATAATGTAAATCATAATTTATATATCATATATAATCAGTATATATATATATAACATATAGAAGAAGGAAATGAAATACTCCATTCATAGAGATGGTAGGCCGTACGTACGCATGAACGCTGTTTTCCTTTCCTTATTGACTTGAATGGAAGTATGTAGACGACATATATATATATACATAAATCCAGTATATTAATTATGTTATATATTTCATTATTATTCATTATAAATTCTTTATAATCATTCATGAATGGTTAATATGGAGAATGAATCTCATCGCATCGTGGAGATGGTAATCCGTATGTACGCACGAGCAATGATGTCATTCCCATAATTATTGAATTGAATTGGAGTGGGTGATATAATATCTCAGAATCAGTATGATGTTATAATGACTATATATAGTTATTATTTACACCATTATACCCATCCAAGTAAGGTGGTGGTGGAAAAACTAATTACACCACGGCGTGGAGATGGTATTCCGTACTTACGCAGGAGCGGTGATTTAATTTTTCATAGGATGGATAGAAGGTAAAATGGGATTGTTTCACATTTATAATATCATATCAGTATATTAGTGATATGTATTGTATTACTTTAAAATGAAAAAACTAAAGAAGTGGAAGTTGAAGAAGAAAGAAACATGAATGAATCGGTAGAAGAGATTACCTCTTCTTCGACGCACCTCTTTTAAGATTCCTCTTAAGGCACTAGAGTTTGCCTTTTGAGGAGACCAGGACCTCTATAATATTTCTAGGTAAGTTGATAAGGGAAATGTGCAAGGTTTGGACGATCTAGAAGGCTCAAAATTTTGTGAAGAGAAGAGGCAGGAAGTTCTCTTTTATAAGGGAGGAGATGGGAACTTTAAGAAAAACTTAAATATTATTTTATAATAAAGTCATATTCGGTTTATAATAGCTAAATATTTATTTATTTAGAAGATAAAGTTTGGATGGGTCGAAATACTATCAAAAAATAGGTTTTAGAGAAGTTTAGGTTACTATTTAAACCTTATCATTTAGATTTTATCTCTATGTTAAATAATTTAACGTTTACCGTGTCTTCTGGTTTTATTACACTATATGGTTAATAAAATTACTATAACAAGCCAAAATAACCCCAAGTGGTCTTTATTAACATATGTAACCTTATCTATGTCATTTGACCGATCCATAGATTTTTAGGAATATAATAACAATTAATAATATAATATTTGTTTTAAAAACTATTTAATGTCAATTTTGAAACTATTTGGTAATTGATTGTTGTGAAATCATAAAAGAATAATTAGTTCAAAAAACTCTAATTGAATCAATACTAAAATGTAATATTAACCTATCTAATTTGGTGTAATTCATAAAAAGTCTCAAATTACATTTATTTGGGTTTTTATAACCTCAATTATGTTAATATTTCATTAATAGGGTAATTACTAAATCATTATTGTGTCATAAATAAATTAAATTATTTAATGTCAAAACATTATAAAGAATACCATTATGTAGGAAATATTTTTATCTTTCTAATGAATATTTATAGTCTAATTTATCTAATTTATAACCCTATATTAAAAATTTTTTAGTTATTAAACTTTGATTTTTACTCTTTTAACTCTTCTTTAAATAAAATAATAATAAGTGTCCTAATCTAATCCAAGTTTACCTAAATGGTAATATTTTATTCATAAGTTTGTTTTTGGTCGAATTAAACATATAAAATAGAATTAGGACATGTGTTAGTGTAATAATAATATCATTTGTATCCTTAATTACCTTATTTACTTATAACCGTGGCAAATAAAAGTAAAAAGTTAATATTCAACAAAAATTATTTTTATCTTATTGAACCACATTTAACTCCTTGATATTAACCGTGTCTCTCATTTTTTTGAAATTCCACTCATAGAAGTGGTAAAATTATATTTTATGTAAATTTTCAAATTCTCCTACGAGGTGGGTAAAAGATGGTGAAAAGTTCAATAAAATATTTATATAACTAAAATTATTATTAAATGACACCAATGAATTACATTGAACTTGTATAAATTTTTACCTAAAATAAATATAAACAAAATAAATAATTATAGAAATTCAATTTTTAAATAGTAACCCAGTGTTTTCACTAATCATCAAAAATTGAAAGTTTTCTAAAAAATACCAAAAATTCACCCTAGGCTAATTTTGATATTCTGAATCCAAAAATGAAGTCCATTTTGAAAGATTAAATTTATAAAATTTCAAAAAATGGGTATATCTATTCATAATGGTTAGTTTATATAATATTTTTATAACATATCATTGTTTAGTGTAACTCGTAATTGCGTACAACACACGTTATCGTGGAAGGTCACGATTGCGTGTAAAGCAAGCCAATTCAGGGTTTCCAGTAGTGTATGATTCCTTTTTTGTTTTTTAGAATATAATCGAACAATATTTCATTTTTACATTGAATATATGTATATATATATACACACACACACACTCAATGTTGCATAGAATAACTTCAATCAAACAAACTTGAAATTTTGTGTAACATGATCCAAGAATAGTGTTGCATATACTTCAAGCTAATATGGTGTTGCATATAGAGCTAGAAAATCTTGGTGTATCATACAACACAAGAAATCAAATAAATTAAAAAGAATACTTCTCATAAAATCTGAAGGTGTTACACCAAGTTTTTATATGACACCTTCTGAAATGTTTTATGAAAAATCTACAAGTTTGAAACACTAAAGAGTTTTTAAAATTCCATGTATCATAATTAAAAAATATTGAAACATGGAATGTTTTATCAGAGAGGTCAATATGGAATATCTATTTTCTATATTTTGAATATAATATGATATATATGTTTCAACATAGAGTCATGAAGATTATTTTATTTAGTTTTTGTAATGTTTCTTTATACGGATGAGGTAGATACTATACAAACACATGAAAATGGAATAATTTTTGTTAAGAACCCAAAGGAGGTTTCTAACAATTGTGATGACACAAATATGAAAGAACCAAACTCAACAATTTTTTTTGATGATTAAAAATTTTGAACATCTCTTCCTTGGATGAGGAAGCCCGTGGAAATGAAAATATAATTTGTGATCAACATCAAACGTTTCAATCAAAAATAACATCTAAATTTATTACACATATTCCTTCTAATAAAAATGTGATTCAAAATATGTTAATGAAACTTTTTATCATCCGAAATGGGTTCAATAAATGAATGAATAGTTGGATTAGATTGAGAAGAGAGACACTTGAGAACTTATACATAAACCTGATGATAAAATGTCATTGGTGAAAAGTGGGTGTTCCAAAAAAAAGATGAATGAATATGCATAAGTTATAGTAAATAACTCAATATTGATGTGAAAATGTATCCCACATTTTTAAGATATTTATTTTGAGGAGACTTTTATTCCAGTTGCATGTTTTGTCACAAATAGAATATTTCTTGTAATTCCTATACTATAATGTTATTAAATTATTTAGATGAATGTGAATTCATCTTTTAGTAATAGAGAACTTGATGATAATGTTTATGTGGAACTACTATGTGGTCTTATTATTTGGGTGAATGAAATTTATTTGTGAAATTTGAATAAATCCTTATATGGGCTCAAGTAAGATCTAAGGGCATGATATTGAAAATTAGATACTTTTTTAAGGAATAAGAACTTCAAGAAAGGAAGGGTTGATTGTAATATATACATTAAATAAATTCAGGATATTTCCCTCATTATAATATTATATATTTATTATATTATCTTTTTCTGGGAATGATGGAATAACTTGTGAAAAAATTTCTTACGAGTTGAAAAGTTTGTTCACAATTTCATTCTTAGTGATATTTAATACTTTATTGGGTTACAAAATAAAAAAAATAAAAAATAAAAAATCCTTTCTCAACGAAATGATTCTGTGTAAATTCTTCAGAAGGTTGTATTGTAAAATTTGAAACCAGTTTCCAAGACAATTTTAGTGGTAACCAAGATGATTAATGATGGAGAAGGTAAGAAAGTAGACTCTAATGATTTTTGGAATCTGATTAGAAGTTACTTAAATCTGAAAACCTTAAGAATCAAAATTTATTATCTTGCTACCTTATGTACACGATTCCAATGTTCTCTAAAAAATCACATCTATTAGCTGGAAAAATAATTCTCAGATATATAAATTTTATTATAGATATCAAAATTATGTATAATAGATCAGAAAGTATATATTTTTTGGGTATTCAGATGTTGATTGAGAAGTGTTATTAATTGAATAAATACACTAGGCAAAAATTTCATTCTAGGTGACAGATGTGTAAGTTTTCATACTAAGAAACCAATTTAGTGAATCCTAGAATAGTTTAATTTAAGTATTCTATTTTCACTCAAGCTATATTAAAAATAATGGTATAAAGACTCGGTTGAAAGACTAACTTGTGGAAGTTAATTTACCTCTTCTATTGGGTAATGATAATCACAATGACATAAACCATAGAAGAAATCCAGTAGAAAATTATCATTCAAAAAATATTGATATCAAAAATCATTTCATCACGTAGCATTTAGACAATAATAAACTCAAGCTGGAGAATGTTCCTACATCTGAAAAAGTTGTTGACATATTATCAAAACCATCATGGAAGGATGAGTTTTTTAAATTGAGGATTAATATGGGAATCCATCATATTTATCTCCAGGGATGAGGTAGGTATTTATGTAACACCCCAAGCTTCCACTATACATTTCCCTTTGAATAATGCAATAGCTTGATCTATACGCAACATAGAGTTTTAACACACCATAATCAATCCAACTAGCCGTTATGAATATTAATAATCACTTCTTAAAATTTTATACATTACATTTTTCAAAATTGAGTTCATTTTTGGATTTAAAATATCAAAATTATCATAGGGTGAATTTTTGGTATTTTACTAAAAACATTCAATTTTTGTTGAACAGTAAAAAACACTGTGTTATTGTTTAAAACCGAGTTTTTATTTAAATAATTATTCATTTTATTTAAATTTTTTTATGTATAAATAGATACAAAATACCTATATTAGTACAATTTTATTCATTATAGTCATTTTGTAATAAGATTAAATATATAAAATTTTATTTAACTTTTTAACGTCTTTTACCAACCTACTAGGCACATTTGAAAATTTTCATAAAATGTAATTTTATTGGTTATTTGAATTTAATATAAAAAATATGATAGGCACGATTTATATTAGTATGTAAAATGTGGTTCAATAAGATGAAAATAGTTTTTTGTGAATAGTAACTTTTGACTTTTATTTACCATAGTTAAAAGTAAATAGAGTAATTAAAGGTAAAAAATTATATTATTATTACCCTAACACATGTACTAATTCTATTGGATATGAGTTTCTTTACCAAAATCAACTGTAGGAATAAAATTAGATCCATTTGGTCCTCTTGGATTAGATTAGGACAAGTGTTAATATTTTTATTAAAAAAAGAGTTAAAAGTTTTAAATTCAAATATTCATAACAAAATATTTTTAATATAGGTTAGAACATAAGATAAATTAGACTATAAATATTAATTATAAATATAAAAAAAATTCCTACATAAAGGTATTTTATTTTTTATTTTGATACATTAAATAATTAAAATTATTAATAAAACAATGATGATGGAGTAATTACCTTATTAATGAAAGATTAAAATAATTGATATTATAAATATCTAAATAAATGTAAATTGAGACTTTTTTTGAATTCCACTAATTTTACAGGTTAATATGACAGTTTATAGTAGATTAAATAAATTTTATTCGATGTGATAGAGTTTTTATGACTTTCATAGAAACAAAATACCAAATAGTGTCAAAATTGACATAAATGAGTTTTTAATAAAAATACTATATTATTAATTGATAAAATATTCCTAAAAATATATGGTTTGGCCAAAGGACTTACAAAAGGTTTTATATCTTAATAACTAACCACTTTACATTTTTTTGGATTTTTATAGTTAGTTTATTAACCTTTTATTATAATAATACAGGAATACATGGTAAAAGTTAAACTATTTAACTAAGAGTTAAATTTAAAAGATAAGGGTGATATGGGGGAATAAACTAGTATAAAACATATTGGATGATAATATTTTTACCCATCCCCACATTTTAATCGAAATAAAATATTTTGGAGCCATTATATACCTAATATGATTGTATAATAAAATAATATTTCAAGATTTTCCTAAAGTGACCCTCTGCTCTCTTATAAATGGGTACTTCCCCTTCTCTCAAAATATCACATCCAAAGACATTTGGATCAGCCAAAACCTACTAAAATATCTTCCCAACTACCTTCAATTTTACCTAGAGGACATACTTTGATTATAAATCCATCCTACGGATCCCTTTTGATCAACTTAAAAGGAAACACCTTAAGAAGAGGTAATAATTTCACCACCTCTTTCAAAGTTCTTTTCATATTCCACATCCACATTCCTTGTTGTTTCCAAACCAATATTATATCTCTATGAAATTATACATACTATGGTGTTATTATAAATATGGTACAACCATAGTCATTATTCTATCCATCCTATGAATGAGAAGTCACCGTACGTGCGTGCGTACGACTTATCGTCTTCACGTCATGGTGTCACTACTGGAAAATGGACCTATACCCACGGTTTAAATAAATATATTTAACAAAATATATATACATATACGTAAAGTCGACAATGGGGAAGTGGTAAGGTGGTTCATTAGCGGCGAAGAGGCCACGAGATTGAATCCGGACACCTGCTATTTTATAAAACCTATACCCACGGTTTGAAAACCGTGGGTATAGAGTATTGACACTGTGGCAAAAACCTATACCCCCGGTATGACCAAAACCGTGGGTATAGGTCCGGGACCTATACCGATGCCGTTCAGCCACACGGTTCCCAGAATCGTGGGTATAGAATATACCTACGGTTTTGGGGGCTATACCCACGGTTTTGAACCGTGGGTATAGGTCTATTTTCCAGTAGTGTGTAGTTTGTTATTCAAACACTTCATTATTTGGATGGTTATAATAATGAGTATAACTGATGTAAATAATAAATATAACATGTTAAGGATTATTTATATATAATATAACATCCAATTTATATGATTTCACCATCAATAGAATGATATTGTCGTTCGTGCGTACGTACGGATTGTCATCTCCACGAATGCGATGAAATTATTACCCATCATAACCATCCAGAAATAATTTACATTTTATGAATTAAAATATTTTTAAGAACATAATATCATTATGAATATGAGTCAAATACATCCTATCCATTATAAATAGGGCTTACGTAACCAAGCATATAAAGGAAAATGAATCAGTTTACACCTGAAATGATGACACTACTAAAATATTATTAACAAATCAATATTAGAAGATAACATATGATATCATATTTATGTATGTGGTTCATCAATCATTTAATAACAAATATTTTTACTATTATAAAGGAGTTTAGAGGACCCTTTATCAAGGAAATGTAGAAGGTAAGGGTAAATTCTACATTCTCTTCCTTATCCGAGGTTGTTTATATGTGAGTATCTATTGAGACCTTTTTATCATCCACATCTGTGTTTCTTAAAAAAGTATTTCAAAACATTTTTACTATTTCTTTGACCATGGGTTAAAGTCATTTAAACCATTTTTTGACTATTTATGACAAGTTTATGAAGTAATCTTTCCATTGTTTTCCAAAAAAGTTCCTTTATGACCTTTTCGATAAAATTAAGGAAATAATGTTTTTAACTTAAACAGTGGGTGCATCTATTTTTTTCCATTATAACACCTTTGAAGATTCCCTTAAAATATTATAATAATATTTTCAAAATAAATTGTTTATTTTAAAATCACCTTATTTTAAAATGATTTTAGAATAAAAAGATATATTTGTCTCCAATAGTTTTGATTTCATCTATGTCAACATCCTTTGTTGGATTTTACGCTTGTTTGATGTTGATTTGTTATGATACAATATTCTATATTGTATTTAGGGTTTTTCTAAATAACTGACTGTGGATGATATATTTTTATACCATTCATGGATTATGGTTAATGTATTGACATTTTTATGCTAGTTTTAATACGAATGATTATGTTATGTTTCAACCTTTTCATATGAGGAATGCATTGGACATATTAAGTGACGGGTGGAGCCTGCTAGAGCTCCTCAATGCAATGGTATGTCTCATGAGACAAACTAGTTTCTTGGAACAATTACTTGACAAAATCATTTTTGAAGTCTTCACACGAGGCCTTGACTATGTGGTTATGATGTCTGACATTATGCATTCCACCATTACAAAATTGGATATTGATATTACATGTGATTATTCGACTAGTAGAATATGCATTGAATAAGTAAATGGAATTATTTGTTTTATCTTTTCGATATTTTTCTTAATTTTATGTTTAAAATTCTTGTGTTTATTCATATACATTGCCTTAAATGTTTATCCATATTTATGAAAGTTTCCACTATATTGTTATCCTTACTGATCATCTAAGATCACCCTTTTCTATGTTTTATTTTTTCTAGGATGTGAAGAAGTATCTTCTGACTAACCTATAGGGATTGTCTAAGGAGGATGAATGTGTTAAATGGATACACAATGTTGTTGTTTTTCATTTAATAATTTAATGTAAAGCTTATGTTTGTATCTAGAACTTCCATTGCTACTAAACTGATCGGTCTTCGGGATTTGATCTCTTGTGATCCTTCCAATGTTATTTAATAATGCACTAACTCTAGGTAACTAGGATCAGGGTGTTATAGTTGTAATCAGAGGATGTTTAGTACAAACCTTGGAAACTAGATTTAGAAAAACTCTGATTAGAGAAAATTACCCTGAGATAGACTTTGAGGAGTAGTGTAGGAAAAAAACATCCTAGAATTTTGGTAATTTATATATTTTGTTTATTTTCCAAGAAATAAATCTCTATCTAAATACGAGTAGGTAGAGGTGGCACTTTAATAGATGTACCAAGGAGTGAATAATCCGACAAGGAGTTTCAGGCTTGACCTGCGGTATCCTGGTACACAACAACGGGCCTTGTTACACTCTTGGTTATGACACTCCCAGGGGATATTCTTAGGATAATTCAAATTTTCTTTACAAAACATTATGGAGGATATATGAGAATATACTTCCTCAAATAAATTTTTATTATTATTATGGATTATATGCATAAACTGTTCAATTTATGTTAAGAGTTTTACAAATTTGGAAATATATATTGCAATTCATAATCTAATCTAGTGTATGTCGTTGTTTTGAAATGGCTCCTAGTGGAAGTAATGGAAACTGTATCAACACACATAATCCATGTAGGGATTTCCCTCCTACTCTTGTTAATTATAGTGTAGCAGGTGATGCAACTATTGTTGACCAGCTTATCACAATACTTGGACAACTCACTGAGGTTATGAATAATAACCTTATTCATATGGAGCACCCTGACCTACAATGTGGATGATCTGAGTTAGAGCGCTTCATGAGGAAACTACCACCAACATTCAATGGGACTAAAAATCCATTGAGCAATGGAAAAGTTCCTTAGAGAAAATATATCATGCTTTGGGGAGTAGTGAAATGGAAAAAACTGGCTGGGAATTTTATCTCATAACAGGAGATTCATATCAATGGTGGTCATTAATTCAAAAAAAATGAATGATGAAGAAGTATCAATTATGGAATAGAGGGAGTTTAAAGATATTTTCTTAGAAAAATAATTTCCTCATGATCATCGAGCGGATATGAAATGACAATTTTTGTGTCTGTGGAAAAACAAGGATGAGAGTGTCGCAAAGTATGAGGCTAACTTTACCAGGTTAGAAAGGCATGTTGCAGATTATATATGTAACCTGAAGAGTAATATTGATCTATTATTTTATGTGTTAAAACTATTTCTCCCTCGATAATTACTCTCACAATCCTTCTCATCGTACAAAGATATTGTCTCATGTGCTATCAAGATAGAAAATTAATTCTCCATGTCATAAAACTTTATAGTAAAGCAAGTGAAGAAGAGATCTTATGAACACTTGGGAAATAGAAATAAGGGGATGAAGGGAAAAGTTGAATATTCACCCTATAGTAAATATGGGAAGAAACACCCCATTACTTTCCTGAATGGAATGAGATTATGTTACATGTTTGGTTAAAAAGGTCACCAAAATCATGATTTCAAGGGAAAAAAGAGGCTGTCAATGTTGAATTCTATAATTGTAGAGAAATAGGGCATTATGAAAATTAATGTTCTAAGCATCAGGGAAACATACCTTATAAAATTCCAAGGGAGAAAGGGTAAGATTATGTGATCACTACTACTGATGTTGAAGCTCTAAATGACATGGTGGATGGTAATTTGATAGTTTCCTCAAATTTAGCCAAATATTTAGTTGATTAGATATCATCACATTGTTTCATATCTTCCCAGTTTTCTAAGAAAATTAGATATTTCCAATTTTATTTAACAAGGGAGTTGTCTGTCAAAACACCTAAGATAAATATCATTGCATTAATGTTTTGTGAATCAGTTCGCATTAGGGAAAATAAATGTTATTTGTCTACTAATCTCATCATAATAACCATGATTGATTTTTTATAATCCTCAGTATATAATGGCTTTCAGACCATGATTTGAATATTTATTGTAACAAGTCGAAGGATAAAATTTTCAGTGATGATAAGGAGTACCTTATCTTTATATTAGAAATGTCACCATCTGATTCTTATCTAGATCCACCATCAGTAGGTCTACTAAATTCAATTATTTTGGGGGAAGATAATTAAATAACCGTGGGTGATGAAAATAATTTTCAAAAAGAAGATATACCTATTATACAAGAATATATTGATGTGTTTCCGGAGGATTTACCCGGACATCCTCCAGAATGAGAAATTGAGTTTTAAATTGATTTAATTCTTGGTTGAAGGACCATATCGAAGACCGAATATATAATGGCCACTATAAAGTTAGTGGAACAAAATAAACAACTACATGAATTGGTTAATAAAGTATTTATTCACCCTAGTGTTTATCCATTGGGAGCCCCTAGTCTTTTTGTTACGAAGAACGATGGATCTATGAAGTTGTGCATTAACTACAGGGAGATTATTAGTATAAAAATAAAGAACAAGTATCCCCTACCTCTCATTGATGATTTATTCGACAAATTTAATGGTGATAAATATTTTTCAAAGATTGACCTTCGATCTAGATATCATCAGTTGTGTGTGAATAAGGAAGACATTCCAAAAATAGCATTTCAAACCAGTTGCGTGCATTGCAAGTTTAAATTATACCTTTTGGACTGACTAATGCACCCTCTGTTTTCATGGATCTAATGAATAGAGTATTCAAGGAATATGTTGATGAATTTTTAGATTTGTTTTTTGATGATATATTGGTATACTTAAAAAGAAATAAAGATCATGAAAATCACATGCGGAAAATTATGAAAAACCTCCGAAGAAATGAATTACATGGGAAGTTTAGCAAGTGTGAATTCTCACTTCAAGAAATTTCTTATCTAGGCCATATTGATTCTAAGGATGGAATCTCTGTTGATCCTTATAAGATAAGAAAAATACAATAATTGCCATCACCGACGGGCATAACTAAGGTATATTGTTTTATTGGTTTAGAAGTTTATTATCAAAGTTTAGTCCAGAATTGTACTCAATTGGATAACACATTAACCAAGATCAAACGTAAAGGGGTTAAATTTTTTTGTACAAAAGAATGTGAAGAATATTATGAATAACTGAAGAGAATATTTTTCAATTTTCTTCTCTTGAATATACCATCGGGGAATGATGGGTTTGTTATTTATAGTGATGTTTCAAAGAAAGGACATGGTTGTATCCTTATGCATAATGATAGAGTTATTGCCTATGTATCAAGAAAGCTAAAAATTCATGAAAAAAACCATTCCACTCATGATCTTGGGTTAGTAGCAGTAATTTTTGATTTTAAGATATAGAGACACACTCTCTATGGTGAAAAATGTGGGATATATATCTATCATAAGAGTTTGAATTGTATTTTCTCATTGAAAAAACTCGACATGAGACAATGATGATTGCTTGAACTACACAAGGATTATGATTTCACTATAAACTACTACCCAAGGAAGGAAAATAAGGTGTAAAATGCTTTGATCAGAAAGGATCATAGATATTTGAACAAGATGAGAGTTTAAAGAGATCCTATGTTCATGGATCTAGTAAAGATGGATATGGGAATTATCATGGATAGTGAAACATCCATACATTTCCAAATGGTTTCCAAACCATCATTAATATAAAGGATTAAAAGATTATATAATGATTATGAGGAGTTTAAAAAGTGATTTATAGGTGTGAATTATGGGAGATTGATTGACTTCATATATGAAGATTAAATTTTGAAATTTGGGAAGAGACATAGTTTTCTTGATATAATTGTTCTAAAAAGGGAATTGTTGGATGATGCTCATAGATCTAAATTCTCTATATACATTGGTAGCACTAAGATGTATTGATATTTGAAGGAAAATTTATTGAGGGACAACATGAAGAGGGAGATTTCTGATTATGTGTCAAGATGTATGGTTTTTCAATTGGTGAAGGCTGGAAGACATCATCCTAGAGGAGTCATGAAACCTCTTCCCATACCTAAGTGGAAATGGGATTAAATTACCGTGGACTTTGTAATGGGGCTACTAAGGACTCCTAGAAGGATTGATTAAATATGGATAATTGTTGATCGTCTTACCAAGTCAGCACATTTTCTTACTATAAGAGAAGATTTACCACATGAACATTTAACAAGACTATATATTAATGAAGTTGTAAGACTCTAGGGTGTACCTGTATCGATTGTTTCTGACCGTGATCCCCATTTTAAATCTAGATTCTAGAAAATTCTTTAGAAATACCTAGATACAGAACATTGTTTGAGCACTGCCTACCACCCTCAAATAGATGGATAATCATAACGGACTATTCAAACCCTAGAAGACATGTTGAGATCTTTCTCACATGACATTCAGGGTACGTGGGATCAGTATTTGCCTTGGGTATAATTTACCTATAACAATAGCTTCCATTCAAGTATTTAGATGGCACCATATGAATTGTTAGATGGAAAGAGATGTCACACACCAACTTGATGGGATGATGTTTGTGAAAGAAAAATCGTAGGCCCAAAACATATTGATCAATCAATGGAAAAGGTGAATATTATCCAAACCCACATCAAAGCTACTCAAATTCAATAAAACAGATATGTCGATAGCCAAACGAATAATTTGGAATTTCACATAGAAGATCATGTTTTATTTATTGTATCTCCGTGTAAGGGTGTTATATGATTCAATAATAAGGATAAATAAACTCCCAGGTACATCAGACCTTTCAAAATTCTAGAATCAATCGGATTTGTAGCTTACCATTTGGAAATGCCTCCAAGTCTCACCAAAGTTCAAGATGTGTTCCACGTATCACTATTGAGAAAATACATGTCTGACCTAAAGCATGTAATCAATTATGAAGAAATTGAACCTTAACCCAATACATCTTATTGTGCGGAACTGATTAGGATTTTTGAAACCATAAAACAAGTGCTGAGAAATTGGACGACTTGTATGGAAAAGGTTCTATGGAGAAACCATAAGATGGAAGAAGAAACATGGGAACCATAGGAAATTATGATAATGAACCACAAAAATATTTTTATGCAGTAGTATTGTAGAAATTTCAAAAATGAAATTATTTGAAGGAGGGTAGAATGTAACACCCCAATCTGCCACGGTACGTTTCCCTTTTAATAATGAAATTACTTGCATTACATGCAACTTGGAGTTTTAACACACCATGACAAATCAAACTGCCGTTATAAATAGTAATAACAACTATTTGAAATTTTATATATTATATTATTTAAAATGGAATTCATTTTGGGATTCATAATATCAAAATTATCTTAGGGTGAATTTTTGATATTTTTTTTGAAAACCATCAATTTTTGATGAATAGTGAAAACACTGTGTTATTGTTTAATACTGACATTTTATTTAAATAATTATTGATTTTATTTTAATTTATTTTATGTAAAAATTGATACATAATACCATTATTAGTTTAATGTAATTGATTAGAGCCATTTCATAATAAAATTAAGAGTATAAAATTTTATTGAACTTCTTAACGTCTTTTACCCACCTACTAGGTGCATTTGCAAATTTTCATAAAATGTAAATTTTATAATTTTGTGAATTGAATTCAAAATATATGAGGGACATGGTTGATATCATAAATTAAAATTTGGTTCAATAAGATGAAAATAATATTTTGGGGAATACTAGCTTTTATCTTTTATTCAACACGGTTAAAAGTAAATAATGTTAGTAAAGGTAAAAATGATATTATTAATACCCTAATACATGTAATAATTCTATTGGATAAGTGTTTTCAACTAAAATAAACATTAGGAATAAAATAATATCCTTTTTTCCACATGGATTTGATTAGGACATTTTTAATTATTTTATTTAAAAAAGAGTTAAAAGTTTTAAATTCAAATTTTCATAACTAAAACATTTTTAATATACAAATATACATAAGATAAATTAGACTATCAATATTCATTATAAAGATAAAAAATTCCCTATATAATGATATTTAATTTATAATTTTTAGAAAGTAAAAAATTATAATTATTTTTGACACAGTGATGATGCAGTGATTACCTTATTAATGAACGATTAAAATAATTGATATTATAAATATCCAAATAAATATAAATTGAGACTTTTGATGAATTAACATAATTTTATAGTTTAATATTACATGTTGGGGTCGATTAAATATTTTTTTTTGAAGGGATAAAGTTTTTATGACTTTCACAAAAACAGAATACTAAATAGTTTCAAAATTGACATTAATAACTTTTTAAAACAAATACTATATTATTAATTGATATAATATTCCTAAAAATGTATGTTTCAGAAAAAGTACATATATATGGTTATATATATCAATAATTAACCAATTGGGGTTCTCTTGGCTCTTTATAGTATGTCTATTAACCATTTATTATAATAATAAAAAAACACATGGTAAAAGTTAAACTATTTAATGATGAATTAAATATAAAATATAAGGTTAATATGGTAAAATAAACCTGTATAAAACCTATTGGTTGAGAGGTTTTATACCCACCCCACCTGATCCTCATAATAAATCATTTTGGACCCATTATAAACCGAATATGATTTTATTATAAAATAATATTTGACCCTCACCTGTCCTATAAATCGGTACATCCCCTTCTTTCCAAATCACACCTCCAAAGCCATTTGTATTGGCCAACCCCTACTAAAATATCCTCCAAAATACCCTAAATTATACATAAATGCCCTAATTTGATCAGAAATCCAACATACCATTTGATCAACTCAATTAGAAACACTCGAAGAAGAGATAATAATTTCACCGCCCTTTTCAAAGTTCGTTTCTTCTTACACTTTCTCTTTCTATGTTGTTTCCATACAAAAAAAATAAATCTAGTACATTATACATACTGTGATTTTATTATAAACATGGTACAACCAAATATATTATTCTATCCATCCTATGAATGTCAAGTCACCATACGTGCATACGTACAGCTTACCGTCTCCACGTCGTGGTTTACTATGTTATTCAAACACTCTATTATTTGGATGGGTATAATAATGAGTATAACTGATGTAAATTATACATATAACTTGTTAAATATTCATCATATATGATATAGCATCCAATTACATATTATTCCACCATCAATAGAATAATATTATCTCTCGAGCGTACGTACTGATTACCGTCTCCATGAATGCGATGAAATTCATTCCCCGTCATAACCATTCAAGAATAATTTTCATTTTATGATTTAAAATAATTTTTAATAACTTAATACCATTCTGGATATGAATCAAATACATCCTATCCATAAAAAAAATGGCTTATGTAACCAAGTATATAAAGGAAAATGAATCAGTTAAAACCAGAAACAATGAGACTACTGAAATATTATAAACAAAGAAATATCATATGATTATATATGATATAATATTTATTTATATGGTTTTTTTATAATTTAATAACTATGATTTATCTATTATACCAAGGGTTAATGTACACTTGATCAAGGAAAAGTGCAAGGTAAGGGTTAATTCTACAATCTCTTCCCTATCTGAGGTTGTTTATACGCGAGTATCTACAAGGACATCACTATCATCCATATTTGTGTTTCTTAAAAATGTATTTCAAAACACTTTTACTATTTCCTAGACTATGGGTTAAAGTCATTTAAACCCTTGTTTTAATTTTTATTAGATGTTTATAAAGGAATATTTACGTTGTTTTGCAAACATGGTCCTTCATGGCCATTTTGACATAATTAAGGAAGAAATGGTTTTTTAACTTATATGATGAGTGCAACAATTTTTTCCCATTATAAAACCTTCAGAGCATCCTTTACAAGATTATAAGAATATTTTAAAAATAATTTTTTTCTATTAAATTTACATGACTTTTCAATGATTTCAAAATAAAAATAGATATTTCTCTCAAATGGTTTTGATTTCATCTATGTCAACATCCTTTGTTGGGTTTTATGCTTGTTTGAAGTTGATTTATTATGATACAATCTACCATATTGTGTTAGTGTTTTGTGATATTTTTGATGGTGGATGAGATATTTTTATACCATTCATGGTTTATGGTTAAAATATTGACATTTCATATGTTATTTTAATAAGAATGTTTATGTTATGTTTCATCCTTTTCATTTGAGGAATGCGTTGGACATAGTATGTGATGGGTGGAGCCTGCAATAGCTCCTCGATGCATCGGTAGGTGTCATGAGACAAACTAGTTTCTTGGAATAAGGCCTTCAAAAAATCTTATTTTTAGTCTTGGCATGAGGATTTGACAATGTGGCTATGATGTCTGACATTATGCATTCTATCACTACGAAATTGGTTATTGATATTACATGATACTATTAAACTAGTTGAATATCCATGTGAATAAGTAAATTGAATTATTTGATTTATCTCTTCCATATTATGCTGAATTTTATGTTTAAAATTATTGTGTTTTAGTCTTATACATTTCCTTAAATGATTATTATATGTACCCAGCCTTAAACATTACATAATATTGAATTAAATGAATAATTCACCTTGAGGTTCTTTTCAGGTTTAGAGTTTTAGAGAATTAGGATATAACTATTACATTACATCACAAAAAGATAAATTAGTCACTTCAAAACAGTTTCCATTTTTTTCACAAAAATAAAATAACTTTGAAAAAAAGTACCATGTCTAGTTCAACATTTTAGACAGCATGACTTTTCCTTGATCACATCCTTGACCCTATTCATCTTAAATTCCTGTAATATAAAATTCAAAACCTGGGATGAGCATAAAAATATCATTAAGGGTTATAAAAAAAAGGAAATAAATAATTAGTCCATCAATTCTTACAAAACATAAACTCTTTTACATACCTTATGAAAACAAAAGATTTATGAATAACATATATTAATCAAAAATCATAAAGGTAATTTGTGGCATCCATAACATAATTACATTATTGATTTCATAGCTACGAAGGGAGACACATTTGGAATACCAATCACAATATATTCTCTAAATATCTTAAAAGAAACATTCACGTTCACCTCCGCCATGTTACCCAAAACATTGGAGAGCTTTCATGGGCTCGACCGCCCTATGTTTGTCATATAGCCTCCTGTATACGTATATAATGCCCAAGAACCATAACATATTTATAACATATGAAACAAAAATAAAGGAAACATAACATTTCCACTTGTCAATCACAATATATAATTTAAATATATTGACATAAAAAATCCATTATCAAAACCATTTTCAATACCAAAATACGTAAAATAGTATATGTTATTTATTTTCCTTTTGAAAACATTACTGCTTATTAATGATTCCAAAGAACAAATAATGCTCACTGCGGCAGAAAGGTTGTTTTCAACGCTTACATTGAAAAGAATCATTATTTTTTATCATTTACTAAAACACCTCATAGAAAAATATTCCATTTTAATGAAATGAAAAGTCAAGGGTGTTTATACACCTTATAAAAGAAAGTCGTGTTTAAAACAAAATATGCCTCAATGAAAGAAGATTGAGATGGAGTCCCTTACCTCTTGTCCGACTTGACCCGTTTATCTTTTAATCTCATGGATAATAAACTAATGATATTTTCTACTTTCTTAAGAAACTTTTTCATGTTTATTAATCCTTTTATATCACTTATTACCATGTTATAAACATTTTTTAATCATTTAAGTTAATAATGGTCATTTTGTTGATATTTGGTACTTGAGTTAAAAATGATCACCTTATATTTACATGTTATCCATGTGGTCAATAGTCCATTATCTCCAGAATGATATTAATTATTTATATATAATACATATCATATATATCCATTATATATATGTATATATAATAGTACATATCATTTGGAGATAAGAAATGAAATGCATCATTCTTGGAGACGGTAAGCCGTACGTACGCTTGAACGCTACTTTCATTTTTATTTCATATATTTAATGGAATGAAAACATAATGATACATAGGTATATTATAATTCCATTATAATATCATATATAATTTCATTAACTCCATCATTAATACGTCGCACATATGGAATTAACTAGTCATATCATTTTGAGGGAGCGGTAGTCCGCACTTCCTCAAATGAAATTATTGCATTTACCCATTATGGAAACCATAAAGGTAGGATATAAATGTAATAAAAAGAAGAATAAAGAAAACATAAACATAATATATATAATATATAAATATAGTTCCATATTAATGGCCACCATGAGAGGTGGTAGGAGATAATCGAACAATCATTGTTTCGTGAGGCGTTAGTTTCCTATCCATGGAAACAGTATGCTCTTTACCCATTAGATTGAGATGTGTGTAATTTTAGTTTGAATAATTTTCATAAAAAAATCCTATTATATTGAGTATACTGTTTTTGTTATAAAATAAAGGAATAAGAAGATTTTAGTGGGTTTGAGAAGTAATATAAAACAAAAGAACATAAGAGAAGACATTACCTTTAATTTGGGTAACACCCTATTGCTTGAAACAAAAGGATTTCTTGTAGTGAGTTATGCCTAAGGTAAGGAATACAGGTGGAAGAGTGGGATATTTAGAGATTATTTGGTAATGGTTTGGATGATCCATGTGGCTTAAGAGATGTGAGGAATGAGTTATAAGTGATGGCTCTTTATAAGGGGGGAGGGGCTCTTTAGGAAAATGTGAAAAATATTATTTTATTATATAATGATATTAGGTTTATAAAGGTCCAAAACTAATTACAGTAGAAGATAAGATGACTAATGGTTGAAATAAAATTATCCACTAAGAATTGGATAGGTTTTAGATATTGGTTTAATATTTATAATCATATTTATTTAAATAATTTATTAATGGGGTAAATACTGCATCAGTATTTTGTCATAAATAATTTGATTTATCTGATGTTTAAAAAGTATAAAAAAAAATACCATGATGTAAGAAATTGTTTTATATTCCTAATTAATTATTATAGTTTAAAATATGACTTATATTACCCTATTTAAAAATTAATTTACAAAAAATATTTCTTTATGTCATTTTGGCCTTTACTGTAAGTTAATTAAAATAAATTGTCATTATCACTCCCAAGTGGCCCCATGAGGTCTCAAAATATACCCAAGAATTCTAATGAGCGGATGTGTATCAATATATAGGATTATAACAACAATTAGGGTAATTTTATATTATTATTGTAATATTCATTTACCCTTATTAACCAGATTTACCCTTTAACCATGATAAATAAAATTTTTACAGAAGTAAATATTCCAAATGTCTAAAAATAAAATTTACGTATTTACCAAATTTGGACCTCCTTATTCCAAATATGAAATCAATTTTTCCAAATTCAAAACAAATAAGTGGAAGAAATTAATTTAAAATTAATTCCCTCTGTTAAAACAGAAAGTGTGTTTTTATGAAATATTAACTATCAGAAGATTGACACTTGTTTATATCCAATTTCAAAAGAGAAATGAATTAAAATGACCAAAATTGATTAAATGGTAACATTATAATCTAATTAAACTTTAAAACTAATTAAAAATATAATCAAATCTTATAAATAAATTAGATTAAAAGGCAGTTTTGAAATAAAATACATTATTTTCCACTATTCATTAAAAAAGAATTTTATCAGAAAAATACGAAAAATTTACCCAATGAAAATTTTGATATCCCAATTATAAAATATAATTTTATTTGGTAAAATAAAACATATAAAATTTGCCAAAACGTGATTTAAAAATGTTTCTCCATTAAATGGTGGTAACTCAAACTTTAAATGTAAATTATGTTTGAAATTAGATTAATTAACATTTTAAGCCTCAAAATTTTATTGGATAAATGTAAAAACATTTAACAAACATGTATAATCATATTGTAGTTATTTCAGTTCATTCCCAACAATATAATGGCTAGCTGTTAACAACCATTTAAAATAATAATATAATATTATTATTGTGCAACGTAAGATTTTAAAGAAACTCATTGTTGTATATTGGGTATGCCATCAAACATTGAAACCAATTTAGAGTGAAATTACAATTTAATGTTCAAATAAAAATAAAAATGAAAATTTATTATTTCTTTTTTTACCTGGTATGTTACATCCTTCCCCCCTTTTTGAAATTGTGTCCTCACAATCTTATTTTACTGTCAAATAAATGGTGGTATTTATCCCTCATTACATTTTCAAATTCCCAAATTGGCATTTTAACCATATGGTTTTTCTACAAAATCACCACATCGTGAATTACCTTTTTCCAAAACACTTTCTCCTTATAGTTAAGAATCTGGAATCGTTGTTCCTCATCAGAGAGATTCTATTCTAACTGAACTACCTCTGGGCTCAAAACATTAGATGGATCTAGCATATACTTTCTCCAAATCGTAACCTGATAAACATTGTGTACCTAAGATAAACATGGAAGTAAAGCCACTCTGTACACAACTGATCCTATTTTCTCCAGGATTTAATATGGTCCAATGAACCTTTGAATCAACTTTCCATTCTTACCAAAACACATCACACATTTCTATGGAGAAACTTTGAGAAAGACATGATCACCTACCTCAAAAGAGAGATCCTTCATCCGATTATCCACATAACTTTTTTTCCTACTATAAGTTATTCTCATGTTCATATGAATCAACTAAGACTTTTCTACCATCTCTTCTACCAATTCTGGTCCCATCAACTTCCTTTCACCTACTTCATCCCCAAAAGCTGGAGTTTGACAATGCCTTCTATATGAAGCCACAAATGGAGCCATCTGTATACTGGAATGAAAACAGTTATTATATTAAAATTCAACCAATGTAAGATATTGGTCCCAACATCCCTGGTAATCCAGTGATCAATCACGTAGCATATCCTCCATGGTCTTAATTGTTTTTTCTGGATGCCCTTATGATTGAGGATAGAAAGTTGAACTAAAAATTAATTCTTTACCCAACTCTTTCTGAAGGCCTTTCCAAAAGTTATAAGTAAACATGGGATCACAATCAGATAAAATGCAGAGGGAAACCCTATGAAACCTGACTATATCTATAATATAAAATCAAGAATGTTGATCCAGTGACAAAGTATATTGAATAGGAAGAAAATGAGAATATTTAGTGAATCGATCAACAATAACCCATATTGCACTATTACCTTATGATGTCTTTAGTAATCCCACAACGAAGTCGATGGATACATTTTTACATTTCCACTATAGAACTGGTAAAGAAAAAACATCCCTTTTGGTAACTTCCACTCTAATTTAACCTAGTAACAAGTCAAACACTTTATAGTAAAATTAGAAATATCTCTTTCCATTCTCTCCAACCAGTAATACTCCGGAAGACCACTATACATCCTACTACTTCCATGAACTAAAAACGGGGAACTATATGCTTCACATAACAACCCATTCTTCAAATATGAATCACAAGGAACACATAATATTTTCCCAAACCTCAAAATAAAATCATTATCAACATTAAAATCAGGAAACTTACACTTATGAACCAAATCTTCCTTTATTTGTAACTCATTGTCTTCCTTCTATGCCTGCTTAATTCTGTCTGATATAGATGATTTCACTGACACGTGAAACAAAAAAAACATAATTTTTACACAAATACCTTCTATGCTAATGTTCATCAAATCAAAAACCAAAGGATCTAATTCCAAACATAACATGGATACTATAATGTTAATTTTCTGACACAAAGAATCATCCACTTTATTTTCTTTACCCGAATGGTAAAGGATCGTGCAATCATAATCCTTGACTAATTACGTCCATCTCCACTGTCTGATTTTCAATTATTTCTGAGTTAATCTATAATTTAAACTTTTTTGTTCAGTATATATTTCACATTTTACTCCATAAAAATGATGCCTCCAATTTTTAAAAGCAAAAACAACATCAGCTAATTCCAAATCATGTGTGGGGTAATATAACTCAAGAGGTTTTAACTGGCATGAAGCATAATCAATGAACTTATCATTATTCATAAGGACAAATCAAATTACATTCAACGAACCATCACTATAGATAAAAAACTCACCATTTCTGGAACACAGTGCCAAAACTAGAGCAGTCACCAATCTTCTTTTCAATTCCTGAAAACAATCATCACATTATTTTTTCCAAATGAACATAACTCCTTTTCAAGTTAAAATAGACATTGGACTAGATAATCATGAAAATTTCACAACCAACCTTCGGTAATAACCTGCCAAACCCAAAAAACAATAGATCTCAGTTATATTTTTGGGTCTTTGCCATTCTTCAACAACTTTTTCTGCAGGATCAATAGTTATGCCTTTTTTTTGAAATAATGTGACCACTGAAAGAAATTTTTTGTAACCAAAACTCACACTTACAGAAATTTCCAAAAAGTTTATTTTATTTTTGAGGTCTGCAAGAGAATCCTTAAATGACTTTCATGCTCCGATTTACTTTTAAAAAAACCAAAATATCATCAATGAAAACAACAACAAACTTATCCAAGAATTCACATAAGATTTTTCATAAGATCCATGAACACAATAGGTGCATTGGTTAACCCAAAATGCATAACTAACAATTCTTAATGGCTATATCTATTATGAAACGTGGTATTTGGAATGAATTCTTCATTTATATTCAATAGATGGTACCCCGAACTCCAATCAATCTTTGAAAAATACTATGATCCTTAGAGCCAATCAAACAAATCATCGATATGAGGCAAATGATACTTTTTCTTAACAATGATGTTATTAAATTATATATAATCAATGAAAAGTCTCGTTGGATCATATTTCTTTTTAACAAATAAGATAGAATCACCCCATGGTGATGTGATAGGTCGAATTAATCCTTAATTTAAAAACTCTAGAAATTTATCCTTTAACGCTTAAAGTTCAATTTTAGCCATTTGATTAGGGGGGTTTGAAATTTTATTTGAATTAGGAATTAATTCAATAGTAATTCCAACATCCCAATCAGGCATAATACAGGGAAACTCATTAATAAAAACATCAAGTTACACATTTACCATTGGCACATCATTAATCTCAAGAGTTCCTTTATTTTCAACAATATGTGGAAGGTAAAATTCATTTCCATATTTTACTAGATTTTTAGCTTCCTGATATGTTATCAAAAGAAAGGGTTTATTCTTGTACACAAACTGAAAAAATTATTTAGAAGAAACTTCTTTAGCTCTTCAATCAATTATATCATGATAAATAAAAATCCAATCCATACCCAAAATAACATCATACTCTACTAGAGCCAAAACAATATGGTTTACATGTAGATTCCTCCCACACACAAGGACATGAAGGTTCTAATCTTTTCTTTTTGTCTCATTATTTCCTCCAACTATTTTAAAAATATGTTTTATATTTATACCTTGAGATGGAATTCCCAACTTAATAGACAACTTTTGAAAAATAATAGAGTGTGTAGACCATGAATCAAATAACACATTGGCATAATATGAACAATCTAATAGTATAATTGATATTACTCTAGTCGACGGCCAAACATCTGCTGAAGTAATTGCAAAGGATTTCACCACCCCTTTATGCTTGTATTTTGGCTTCTTTCCCTCAGTTGATTTCTTTATTGGACACTCATTTCCATAATGACCATTTTCATTGCACTTAAAACATTTTACTGACTGTAAATCATATTTTCTGGTACCATTACCATGATCATTTTTAGTGCCATTACAAGCCTTATGTCCTATTTTACCTCATCGGTAGCACTTACCAGAATTCAAAAGACATTCTCCAACATGATTTTTACCACAATTTTTACAAAATAAAAACTTATGTTTCATACCATCAGACTTTTTTTGAAGAGTTCTTCCCTTTTGGTGCCACCTCGACTGCTTTTTCAGTTTTTTGTCAATGAAAAACTAATCATCATCACTCTCCATTTCCACCTTATCCGCAAAAAAACTTGTTTTTCATAACTTTAGAACTCACAAGCACAAGAAAACTCTGCATTTTTTTATTATATTGAAAAATCACAAAACAAGACAGGACCATGGGAAAGTCCAAAATAAAATAAAAACCTGAGGCTGAAAATAATGGAGATAGAGTTGATATCCTATAATAAGTTCAATCCCCTCTGGTTTTAGTTGAATAATTATATAAAAAAGGTAACATTTCACCCTTGGTCTTCCACCTCCATAGAAGTAAGATGATCTCCTACTTTATTGACCTCATTCCATGTCTGAACAACCTGAGTGTTTTAGTTTATGATGCCCTTACATTTATTTATAATATATTCAATCGACCAAGGAGTGGGCATAAACCATGCATAGAATCATGAATAATTCTAGAGTCAGTTCCAATTTTCTCATGAATAAAGCTTTTCTATCCACATAATTTAAATCCAGTGAACATCACAATAGCCTCTGCCTGAATTGAGTTCCCCTTTCCATAACATGCGGTGAAAGAAAGAAGTACAATCCTTTTAAAATCTCTTACTACCCCTCCTCTACGCATAATCCCCAAAATACAAGAACCATCAAAATTAAGTTTGTAACCCACTTTTGGAGGAGACTAATAGACCCAATTTCCCCTTAAAACAAAACTAGTATGCTATATTAAAGGCACACACACTTGTATGTTTATTATAGAGGGGGTATGAATCCATTAATTGTAACCACTGACCAAATCAGATAGGAGGCACTTGGTTCTTATGATAACATATCATCTTGTAGAAACAAGACGCTCAAATATAGCTTCATTTCTATCTTTCCAAATACACCAATAACCCGCAGTTAGAACTAGTGCCCTCACCATTTTCTTTGACTTCCACCATTCAAACCATTGATTTATCTTTACAAGAAAGGAGCACTGAGTAAATTCACAGAAACAAGACCAGTAAATTACCTAATACAAGACCAGACATACATAGCCTATTATCCTTCAAAAAAGGGATGGTTAGAATCCCCCTTATTATTATTTATGCAGAAATGAAACTTAAAGACCATATCAATACCCATCATTCTCACATTGTCATGTGTAGGTATTTCCTGATTTCTAATCTGATATATTTGAAAAATTATTTTAGAAGGAATTTTGTTGCACCATGAATCATGAGAAACTAAAGAAATTTGATACTCTGGTTTTAATCCTGAGTAAAAACATTTAATTTTACCATGAAGATCTCGTATGAAATTTGGTGCATACCTTGCCATTCGAGTGAATTTTTCTTCATAAGTATCCACATAGTCATCCTCTTACCTCAATTCTTGGAATTATTTTTCCATCCTAAGATGAACCACATTGGGAAAATATTTCTCAAGAATCATACCTTAGAATTCATCCCAATCAAGAGCATCAATATCCTCACTATCCTTGATATTTTTCACCATCGAACAACACTAATCAGCTTTACCTTAAAAATGGTAAACAACAAGACTAAACTTTTGATGTTCTGAAAACCCCTTGACATCATAAATTTTATCCAGTGATTTAATCCACCCTTATGCAAGGGCTGGGTTAGATAATCCTCTAAATGATGGGGGATGTTGCCTCATGAAATGGTCCACTACTAAAATGTTCCTTTGGGGTTGATTTGGCTAATCTTGTGCATGGATACCACCACCATTTAGAGCCTGAGTCAACTGTTCCATAATTATGAAAAACTGTTCAGTTCCAATTCCGACCATCTCAGGTTACTGATTTGGAAGGTTTTCTTCCTCTTGAATTTGTCCCAACATAGCATCCCTGTTTCATCTACAGAAAACCATTCTGAACAGAGAAATATCTTAGGAGAAGAAACATGGTAATCTGTAAATGTTATATCATTTCAATCATAACTTAAACTACAAATAATTTATTGATATTAATTTAACTATATTCTAACTCCAAAAGTTGTCTTAACCGACCTCTGATACCAACTATAAGGACCCAAACATAAACATTACATTATATTGAATTAAATGAATATTTCACAATGATGATATTTTTAGGGGTAGATTTTTAGGGAATTAGGCCATAACTATTACATTACATCTCGAAAAGACAAAGTATACACTTCTACTCAATTTCCATTTTTTCACAAAATAAAAACACTTTAAAAAAAATGTGCCATGTCTAGTTCCACGTTTTAGAAATTATGGATTTTCTTTGATCACATCCTTGACCCTATTCATCTTTATGTCCTGTTAAAAACATTTCCAATCATGGGATGAGCATAAAAAGCTCAGTAAGGTTTATAAAATAAAGAAGGAAATCATTAGTCCATCAAATACATACAAAAAATTAACACTTTTACATACGTCATGAAAACATAAGATTAATGAATAACATGTATTAATCACAAATAATAAAGGTAAATTGTGGCATCCATAACATACATACATTGTAGCTTTCATTGCTAAGTAGGGAGTCACTTTTGGAATACACATCACAGTATATTCCCTAAATCTCTTAGGAGAAACATTCACATTTATCTCCTTCAACTTACCCAATTAATTTTCAGAGCTATCTCGGGATCATCCGCCCTAGGTTTATCACAAAACCACCCATATATGTAAATAATTCCCATCAACCATAATATATTCATAACATATGGAACAAACATAATGGAAAGATGAAATTTCCAAATTTTAATCACAATATATCATTTAAATATATTGACATAAAAAATCCATTATCAAAACCATTTTTAATACAAAATTGCGTAAAAGAGTATATGGTATTTATTTTACTTTTAAAAACATTATGACTTTTTAAGGAATCCAAAGATCAAATAATACTCACTGTGGCGGAAAGATCGTTGCCACTGCTTATGTCAACAAGAAACATTGTTTTGTCATTTTGTAAAACGCCTCATAGAATAAGATTCCATTCAAATGAATTTAAATGTCAATGGTATTTATACAACATATAAAATAAATTAGTGTATAAAACAAAATATGCCTCAATGAAAGGATATTGAGACAATGTCCCTTACCTCGTGTCGGACTTGAACCGTTTGGACATTAATATCCAAAATAATAAACTAAAGTTATTTTCAACTTTCTTAAGAAAATTTTTCAAGATTTTTATTCCTTCTGTATCACTTATTACCATGTTACAAATATAATGGATTTATTTAAGTTAATAATGATCATTTTGTCGGTATTTGGTACTTGAGTAAAAAATGTACACCTTATATTTACAAGTTGTCCATGTGGCCAACAGTCCATTATCTCTAGAATGATAATAAATATTTAGATATAATATATATCATATATATTAAGTATATATATTTATTTATTATAGTACATATCATTTGGAGATAATAAATGATATGTACAGTTCATGGAGACGGTAAGTCGTACCTACGCATGGACGCTACTTTCATTTCTATTTTGTATTTTAATAGAAGGAAAACCCAATGATACATAAGTATATTATAATTCCATAATAATATCATATATAATATCATTAACTCCATCCTTTATATGTCCCACATATGGAATTAACAATTCATATCACTTTGAGGGTGCGGTTGACCACACTTCCTCAAATGAAATTATTGTGTTTACCCATTATGGAAATCATAATTTTTGGCTATAAATGTAAAACAACGAAGAATAAAGAAAAACTAATAATAATATATATCATATATAAATATGGTTCCATTTTAAGGGCCACCATGAGAGGCGGTATGAGATAATCGAATAATCATCGTTTTGTGAGGCATTAGTTTTCCATCCACATAAACAGTATGTTCATTGCTTATTAAACGGAGGTGTGTGTAAGTATAGTTTGAATCCTTCTCATAACAACATCCTGGTATATTTAATATACGGTTTTATTTATAAATTGAAGGAATAAAAAGATTTTATGGGGTTGGAGAAGTAAAATAAAACAAAAGAACATAAGAGAAGACATTACCTTTAATTTGGGTAACTCCCTTTGGTTTGAACCAAAAGGACTTATTGAAGTGACTTCTGCCTAAGGTAATGCTTCTAAATTAAATATAGAGATATGGAGATTTTATTTAGGTAGTTTTTGGACAATCAAATGGGCTTGAGAGGTGTGAGTAATGAGTTATCAGTGAGGAACTTTTATAAGGGGGATGTGGGGCTCTTTAGGAAAATTTGAAAATATTATTTTATTATATAATGATATTTGGTTTTAAAGGTCCACACTCCATTAAAGTATAATATAAGATGATTAATGCTAGAAATAAAATCATCCAATAATAATTGGAAAGATTTTGAATATTTTTTTTATATTTATAATCTTATTTATTTAAATCATTAATTAGTGAGGTAAATACTGCATCATTATCGTACCAGAATTAATTTAATTTATTTGTTGTCTAGAAATTATAAAAAAATACACTAATTTAGGAAATATTTTTATGTTTCCAATGAATATTTATAGTTTTAAATATTATTTATATAACCTTATGTAAAAATTAATTTACAAAAAGTTATTTTTTTATGTTATTTTTGCCTTCATATTATGTTAATTAAAATAAAGTGTCATTATCACTCCCATGTCTCCCCATGGGTCCCAAAATCGACCCAAGTATGCTCATGGTCAGATATGTATCAAAAAATATAATTGGGACACCTGTTGGAGTAATTATATTGTATTATTGTAATATTTATTTATCGTTATTTACCAGATTTACCCTTTAACCATGGTAATGAAAATTTTTAACGAAGTAAATATTAATAATTTATACAAATAAACGTTACATTTTACAAAATTTGGACCTAATGATTTCCAATATGAAATATTTTTTTCCCAAATTCAAAACACAAAAGTGGAATAAATTAATTTAAAATTAATTCCCACTGTTAAAACAAAAAGCATGTTTTAAAGAAATATTAACTTTCAAAAGATTGAGACTTTTTTATGTCCAATTTGAAATTGAAATTAATTAAAATTACCAAAATTGGATTAAATGTTAAAAATAAAATCTAATTACACATTAAAACCAATTAAAAAGATAATCTAACTTTATAAATAAATTAGAAAAAAATTGCAGTTTTGAATTAAAATACATTATTTTCCATTATTCATTAATAAATGAATTTTAACCAAAAAATACCATAAATTTACCCAAAGTAAATTCTTATACTCTGATTCTACAGAAGAATTTTATTTGGACAAATAGAATATATAAAAGTGACCAAAACTTGATTTAATGAGGGTTCTCCATTAAAATGCAGTAAATCAACCTTTTAATGTAAATTATTCTTAAAATTGGATTCATTAAAATTTTAAGCCTCTAAATTTTGTTGGATAAATGTAAATTTTTTTTACAAAATTGTATAATCATATTGTAGTTAGTTTAGTTCATTCCCACCAATACAACGACTAGGTTCTAACAACCATTTAAAATAATAATATTATATTATTATTATGCAACGTAAGATTTCAACGAAAACCATTGATGTGTATCGGGTACGCCATCGAAAATAGAAACCCCTTTAAAGTAAAACAAATATATAATTTAAAAATATTAGAAAAATGAAAATTTATTATTTATTTATTTAATTGGGATGTTTCATTTTTTCTTATTTATGAATGTTTCAACTATATTGTTATCCTTACTGAGCACCTAAGCTCACCCCTTTCTATGTTTTATTATTCCCATAATGTGATGAAGTATATTTTGACTGACCTGTAGGGATAGTCTAAGGGATATAAATGTGTTAAAAGAAGAAACAATGTTCTATTATTTCATTTCATAATTTAATGTTTTTCTTCTGTTTGTATCTAGTACATCAATGGTTACAAAACTGAACAGTCTTTTGGGATTTTATCCCTTGTGATCATGCCAATGTTATGTAGTAATGAACCAACTCTGGTTAAATCAAGCCGAGGCTTTACAATTTATGTCCCCTATCTCATCTTTTCTCTAATTAGTGTCTTCAAATGTGAAGAAATGATGTTTCAAAAATCTATCTATTGATATCTTCTAAACCTTTTAAGGAAGCATGTGTTTAGGGTGAGTGGTGGGTAAGGTGTGAACTCAACATTAAATGTGTGAACTATTCTAATACATTTTTGATATGGTTGTAGGAAATTTTTTTCATGTGAATTGAAAAATGTTTTCAAAGGTAAAAGAATTTTTTTTAATGTTTAATTAGTTTTATAAGTCATTAATTTTAGAAAAAAAAGTTTATTTGTTTATTATTCTTATTTCCTATAATGAATTATCTCAAACATGATTAGAATTTTTGATAATTGATCCATTGATTGATATTAAAAGGCTTATTTATTTATGAATCTTGGTGGATAAAAAAAATCTAAATGGGGATATTTTTAGGAAAAAGTTGGATGAAAGTTGTTTTAGATGCTGAAATAAGATAGTGTAGGTTTTTTCTATTTTAGTTTCATTAAGAAAAAAAATCAAATTCACATTATATGTTTAAGATTTCAGATGAAATGGATCATCATTATGAAAATATAAGATTTTAAAATTATTAGATATTATATCAGTTTTGTTTTTATGTTCTAAATATTTTTTCTAAATGAAGTTTTCTTTCAGACTCCCATCGTGCTTAGATTGAATGTTTTGATCAGTATGAAAGTGTATCGGAGTATTAATGTCTTCATAATAAATATTATTATGAATTTATGATATTTATGTTTTCAATGTCATGAGTTATCTATAATCTCATGATCCATTATTTTTGAAGGAATGTGAATAAGGTTTCAGAGTTTTGACAAGTGGTTTGAGTTTCCGATTTAATGAAAAAACATTTTTTAAGTCTGGGATGTCATAGAACATTCCAATGTAATTCAGAAGATTTTATGATAATCTTTATGCTCTCAAAATCATGTATTTATGATTATACAAGTATGAATATTTTTGAATAATATTAGATGGGTAGTTTGAAGTATTGTTGTATTACTAATTGATTGATCCATCAGATAGTTCGATCCACCAGATTGTATGATCCATCAAAATAAGCAATCTATAGTATAAATCTTCAGTTGAAATGTATGAAAGAATAGAAGTAATTATAGATACTATTACCACAGGAATGGTGTTCCACCATTTAATAAGATGATTAATGCCATAGATTAGTACTTTTGAATTATTTGGACTGATGAATGAAAGTATTCATGGACCGATCAATTAGATGAGGATCAACAATGTAGTGAACTACTTTCAAAATAAAATGATCAATGGTTGTTGTCTTCATTTTGGGAATGATAAAATTAACTGTGATGTTTTCTATCAATAGTTCTAGAATATAAGAAGAATTTTGGGTTGTTTTCAATGTTATTCAAGATCCATCAGTCAAATATTAACACCAATAAAATTGAAGTAGATGTATACCGATCCATGAGATGAATTCTAACATCGATAAGTCATATGTTGTTATACTTCATTATAAATGGGATCATTATTGTGTGGATTTGATAAAAATGATATATACTTTAAATATGTGTAAGATTTTTTGCAGGGGGTCCTTCTTGATAATCTGTTGTTGAAGGGTGTTTTTGAATTCTATTGATGTTGAAATGATAGTTATGATAGAATAACTTCTCAATTTCATGTTAGTATGGAGCTTTAGAATGAGAATTCATTAATTTTTAAAAAGGATTCAATGTTTTAAGTTATCCATGTATGTATGGTGTTCCATAATAATAATTATTTAATTAATATATGTTTTTAATTTTGTTTAAGGAAATTGGAGTGGACATATGTTTTCATCATAGTGAGGAACATCATCCGAACATCAAATTGTATCGGACTGAAGAGTTGTTAGAAATTCTGAAGCGAGTTGACATTTTGAGAATACTCGAGAAGGTTTCGTGAGTAATCTAGAATATTTGGTTAGAAATAAAATATTATAAGACTAATTTTAAAAGGAAATGAATTTTGATTTTATGTAAATTTGATTGAGTGGGAAAGTGGAATGAGTTTACCACCAATTCCACTCCTAACACACCTATAAATATCATGAAAAACTTTTTACATTCTCACACTGGTATTTTTTAGATGTGAAAAAATAGAGAGAAGAACTAGAGTTATAAATATAATAGGAATCGTACTGATATTTCTCAAGGATGATTAACAAATAAAATAATAGAATCCAGAGTTGTCATATCAAACCAATTTTTCATAAAGACCTTTATAGTGAAATAATAAGGGGTTTAAAATTATTTCTAGTCTATTATTTTCAATCTATTTCCTAGAATGTGTTATCTAATAGAGGAATAATACCATGACAACTGACTGAGATTTATGATGTCCAAGATTTAAATTCATACCTTCTTCTGGGTAAAAAATTGAAGAGTTGTGTTTTGATGAAATAAAAATGTAGAATTTTGTAAGGAAGAACAATAACTTGTTATGGGTCAATTGGTGAAGGTTTCATTACCTGTTACATAAAATTTTATTTCACTATTTTTTTATAGTTGAATCACTTTAAATTTAGTATTGATAATTGTTATACTAAATTATAAAGGTATATCATACTTTTTGTATCAATACAAAAGTGTTACATTCTAGTTGATTGTGTTGTATTGGATTGTTTCGAAACCATGCCAAGGACGTATATACTCTTATTGTGTAGTGAACCTTGTAAATGATTGTGTTATTATAGAAGTGTGATTTTTTGTTTTATGAAATGTAATATATCATTAACTTTAGTATAATGTTTTTTCAATAGAAAGGAATCATAAAATAAAAATATATCACTAATTCACACTCTCCCCCTCTCAGGGACGTAGCGATCTGGGTTGGGCTATGACAAATTTATGATAATAAAAGAACAAACATTTATCCATTTAATTAATTAAGTATTTATAATGATAAATCTATATTTTATTCTTTTTAAATTTACATAGTATTATTTTGTTAGTATTAAACCAATAAATGCCAATAGGGTCAAAAAATTACATGATTTGGGTGTAAAATTATTTTTATTATCCAAAACTAATTTTTTTAAATCAATTCATTGTATTTTGTGTTATGTTAAATTTAATTTTTTATAACTATAGAATTTTAATCTCAAAATTTATTTCAAATTTTTTTAATATTCATATTCAAATTATAAATAACGAGATTTTTTTTCGTTCATAATGAATTGTTACCATGGTCAAATTTCATCAATAAGGTCAAGGGTAAAGTGGTCAATAGAGTATTAAACTAAGGGATAAGGATATAAATATAACCAGATCAAGTTTAAATATGAGTATATGAGTTTATTTAGACCATCCCTTAGTTTCTATTCTTATTTGGTGTTACATGGTTATATTTTCAGTTGAAATTGACTTTATATTATTTTATTGTTAAGATTATTTATTAATGTTCTGCCCCTCTCACATAGAAAGGGACCCGTATTCCACTCACTTATCCACCCACTTGGAAAAATATATCTCAAATAATATCATTCTAATTAACTTATAAAAAACATTATCCATGACCTAGAGGTTTTGGTGTCATGAATAGACAATCTCAATATGGTTTATGGAGACGTCTGAAGGAGGATAACCAAGGAATCTGCAATCATCTTAATCAAATTATTTCAAGTTTATTTCTTCTTAAACCACCTATAAATATTATAAAACCATTCTAAAATAATAACATTGTAATAATTAATTTATTGGAATTTTTTTATTGATTTAATAAGAATCATTTAACTTAATTCTATCAATTTGAAAATGGAATCTTCGATCATGCGTAAGAGTATACTACTTCCTACATGAATTTCATATTTCATTTATCATCACTACCTTACGTGGAAAGTTGTTAATGATAAATATAATAAATAAATTTTATATTTTGGAAATTAATATTATTTTTAATGAGAAATAATTGTCTACCTTCTTTTCATTCCATATATTAAAAAATGAAAGCATTGTTCATGTGTACCTGTGAACTAATGCTTCCATGAATGAGATATTTAAATTTTTATTACCAGATTACATGATATTTCTAAAAATAAATTTAATGAATAAATATTTCATATATTATTATAATTATTTTGAACAAGGGAGGTTAGTATTCTATGGTAATGTGTTCTTACTCATTCAGTTGTTATAACGTGTTTCGTTTTGGTTTGTTTCACCACCTACACGTATAAGGTTAAAGAGTTATTGTGTTGAATGATTAAGTAATTTTATGTAATAATATTTAATTTATCAATTTTTATAAATTCATGAATTATAATATATATATATATATATAATCAATTATTTCTTCAAAATCGAAACCTCCCAAAAATAGAAGCTTTCAGATTTCCATGAAAATCGCTACCATAAGTACCTAGAAATATACATATAAAACTGGAATGATATAAATAATTATATAATATAATTACTAATATTATAGAAATGATGATACCATGGCCATTGTGTAAGGACCAAAACCACTGAATCAAAACATGTTGGGGAAATAACACAATTTACAAATAATTATTTCTCAAGAAAATAATTAAAAAGTGGGTAATAAAAAATTAAAAGTGAATGGTATCATGTAATATTAATATAAATATAGTTATGATATATATATTTATAATAAATCTTATTTTATTATATATTAATGTTAGAATGTTCCCATCTATGATGCAGTCTAAGGAATGGGTTTCTCTTATCTAACATCCTTCTTTGGGATGTCTTTTTAATTATACGTTATTTCAATTATGTGTGGTAAATAATTACACATTTAAAAATTATAAAATGATAACATTTTTAATCATGGTAATTTATTTTCAATTTAATGTTCTCTCTTTCTTGTGGTTTTGATTCATGTTTTATATGATATGTAAGGGTTCATGGTCTTAATTTCAATTTCATGAGATATGTTTTTTATTTTTTCACCATGAATTCAATTATATGGTGTAATTAATACCTCATGAATATTTTTTGATATAATTATTAACTTAATTAATGGGATTTTATATAACCATATAATTTTATAACTTATTGATTCATTTGATAAAAAAAATTCAATTTCATAAGGGTTTATTTGACAATATCACTTTTATCAAGATTGTTTGTATTTCAATTACCATTAGTAGAAATTGAATGAAATTTATATAATAAAACCCATATATATTATTATATTATATTTAATTCTTGGTGTTTCATGTTTTATTTCAATTTTTCATCTATTTGAAACTCAAAATGTCTTAGACAATGCTTATATGAAAATACAGATTTTTTTCTCCTTTTTGGAAATGAATATTTCCCTTCCATGTCTATATTATATATTTTGTTTTATTAATGATTTTTTATAGATCTCAATAATTAATTATGTTCAATTTTCATTCCATTTTTCATTTTATTTAAATATTTAAAATGGATCTTTTTAACGTTTTCCAAACAAGTCATTTTTTTCTATGAATAAAAAAGAGTGAATAATATATTTTTAAACATTTTCCACATTAATATTTTTTCCCATAGTCAGGAGAAATATTTATTATTTATAATCATTTATATTTTTATGGTTTTATAATTTAATATATATTTTTATTATAATATAAATATTTTAATAGAATAGTATAATATTTTTATAAATGTTTTGAAAAGGGATTTTATTTCAATTATTAATTTTTAAACATCAACTCGATATTTCATTAATTAAGAATAATTTATTATCAATATTCCGTTATAAAAATTTAATTTAAAACCAATTCTTAAATATATGGATGAAATATTATGAAAGAGTTTTGTAAGATACTTTTAATTAATTTTCTAGAAAATTTATAAAATCTTTAATAGAACTATTTTTTAAAAGAATCACTTAAATTTTAATCTTAAACAACGTAAATATATTCCTATTTGTTAATAAACACAATTATTAAGAATTAATGTGATTCTTAATTCTGTTGTTTTTTATTATCATAGATTTATTCTATATCATTTCTATTATTCACATAATTTTATACCCATTAACCTAGACAATGTAAACACCATATTTTTTATAAATCAGATTCGTGGTGTCTCCCAGAATAGATATCTCAATTATCGAATGGTGAAAATATTGAAATAATTTATAATTTATAGTTATATTAGTATTATTATTTAATATTAAGAAATGTTTATTATGTTATTGGAAAATATTTACATTCTGTATTACTTGATTCAATATAGTTGTTTTTTTATTGTTAAGGATTGCTGATAATGAAATATAATATCCATTTAATATATAAATAATACATTGGACATGTGTATGTAATATTTGAGGTATTTTATATATAATTGATTAATAATTTATATATAATGGGATAAACAACAATAGGCGTCACTTGGTTCCTACCATCAAATATAATGTAAGATGTGTCATCTAAGCCCAAAGTGGTATTATTATTGTCTTAATGTAATGAAAAGTCCCTAGTAGCCCAGAGCTGGTGACCAACATTATTTCATTGGTACACGAAAAAACAATGTTTCTTTATAAAGGTCCATTTATTTTAGAATCTTTGAATAATTAGATACAAACATAAATGTTATATTATAACTTGAATGAAAAAACAACATAACTAATCCCTTGAAATCATCTCTAAATTCTTAGATTATCCATGCAATTCAATCATAATATACATATTTGATCATAGGAAAAAATAAATCAAAATAAATGGGTGATGTTAGATTCCCATTAATAGTATTTAATTCAATAGAATCTAATATAAACATAAAAATTAAGGCAATGTGAATGTCTAAAAACACTTTCCATTAAAACATAATCTTGAGCATAATATAAAAGGAATAAAAGCTGAATTAATAATTTTATTTTAATAATGATATGAAAATAAACCTTAACCATGGATTTTATAATAGTATAAACATAAAATGGTTTATAAATTACTAATATCATTATTATGGAATTAAAAGTTTAAGACATAAATATACTGCCATGGCCTTAACAAACTCATCTAAAAATAAATGGCTAAGGCCTAGGCCAAAGCCTTATCTTTTTTGTCCCAAGAGACATGCCGATACCTCAAGAGGATATATCAGTATTTTATCATCACTTTATATGTCAAACTAATTACTCATATAAATGGGTTGAAACATAAACAACATATAAATAAGAAATGTTCCCCAGACACTAAATAGAATCACTAACCATTTTTAGTAATATGGTGAATGGTATCAAGATAACACATCCACGGTAAATCTAATCATACCAAATTCATAAAATCTGAAAGTTGATATCAAAAGGGTCAATCCAAAATTATCTTAAGAATAAACATAGGTTTTTTTAAATATATTAAAATACCATAATAAAATCTTGGATGAATTTTTGAGGGAAATATAATTTTTACTCTGAAAAGTATATTTCATTGGAAAAATCATTTTTATATGTCAATAAATAAACTTTTTAACACTAATATCCCATAAAATGAAACAAATGTACAATTTTATTATATTTTAGTCTTAAATTAATTCTAACTGAATTAAAATTCTGAAAAAGGAGTATTTAAGAAACTTTTGAAATGAGTCGTTTTAGTGTGGTTTAAGGGATAATACTAAAGTGTATTTAAAAAAGGGAATAATTGTGGTATAAAAGTAGAAATGGTATAAGATAGTTTTACATGATAAAATTATTGATTTTATAAAAATAATGGTTTCAAAAAAAATATTATGGATTTCACTTGTAAATGTGTAAGAAACATAGATGTTCTCATAAGTCCATCTTTCTTATCCGGATGAATTTAAAAGAAGACCTTATAAAATATTGTATTTCCCCTAAAATAAGGATAGAAGGATATGGATACATGATTTTTTAACATATCCATATGATTTTGAAAAATAATATAAAAATAAATAATAATTAAATTGAATTTAAGAGAAAGAAATCATAACCCAATTGAAAAAATGGACATTCGGGTAGAATCCAACACCATAAGTATGAAAACGTTCTTATCTTGTCTTTAACTTCATGGATAATGAAATTTTACTATTTAATAATTTAATTAATAACCTATTAATCATTTATTTGATACATTATCATTTAATTATGTACATTTATTTTTTTTGGATGAGTTATAATGTTTTAAATTATCGTTCGATAGTGTTCTTTTACATTGTTTCCAGGATTGGTTCACTAGAATATATGTTTGGAAGTTTTGGTAAAATGAGACCAGTTATAATTAATTAAAATTATATTTTACTAATGAAATTACAAGAGATTAAATGGTATTAATAATCACTTTTCCCATATATGAGGATGATTAATTTGATAAAATGTTAGTTTATTTTAGAGAATTTTTTATTTTCACGAAGTAGTTTTTTGTTTTATTAATTAATATTATGTATATAAATAGGTTAAAGAACATTATATGACATATAATATGTATAATAAAAAAAATTAACCATAATAATTGTTTCATGAAATTCCATTAAGGTGTTAAGGGAAAATGAAAATGCATTATCAACGATGTTGGTAAATAGGGACATCACAGATGTTATTTTCATTTTTAGAATAAAAGAAAGAGGATAAGGAAATTTATGATTGATTTTACATTAAAACAATAAAATTATAGTATATATAAGTTACCATGTTTATCATGAATGTTTGGATTGAGTATGTGAGGGATGTATAATAAAATAAATGAAATTGAAAACAAAATAAAGGAAAATGATAGAGGATTTCACCTCTTGACATTATTCTCCTTGAGAACCTCTTTAGGGGGCTTGGGATTGGCCTTTTGGTCAGCAAAAATTCTTCTAGTCTTGGGGTGAGAGTTATAAATAGAATTGGGTAGAAATTTGGTAGTATTAAAGGATTAAAATAAGCGAAAAGATGATGTGGTTAGGGGTAGTATTTATAGTGGAGGAGAGGGTCATTTTTTTGATTATTTTATTCATTTTTTATTTATTTTGTCTCAACACTATGAATAGTATTGATTATTATTAAAAAATAAAATAATGAGTTCATATGATTTCTAACTAATGGTTCATAAATCAGGCATACATCATCCATGACTCAATAATCCTCAATTTATCAAATACCATAAATTATAGTATTTCACTATTCACCAAAAAATCAACAATTTTACAAAAATATAAAAAATTTACCATAACCATTTTCCAAAATGTAGAATTAAAAAATTGACACTATTTTATCTAAATAATATTCTAAATATGTTAAATTTTAATTTTTAATAAAATAATCATTTTCTCAAAAAATACTAATTTTAAAATTACAAATTATTTTATGAAACTTATATAAAATAATTGAGGTATCATTTAATTATATTATAATTATAAGACAAAAAAATATTAATTTGTGATGGTATTTCAAGAAAATAACATTTAAAAGATTATATAAATTTTCAAATTGTGAATTCACATTTTGGTTCACAATAATACCAATACATCATTTATAATTTTTAAAACATTTCTTTACTTATTACATATTATAAATATATTATATATTCATTCATAAGATACCTAAATTTTATTTATACTTTCAAAAATTATTTTACTATTCTTCCAGTCATATTACTTATCTTAATGGTAACATCACTATTCTGGTGGTCATATTTAATAATATATTTTGATTTTAAACTCAGTGTTGTGTGATGAATAAAATAATTAAGATATTAAATTTAAAATAGGTATACCATAAAATCATGGGGTGTAACATTATCCTCTCTAAAAAATTTATACTTATAAATTGTTTTAATGACACCTCATAAAAATATTTTGGTATTTCTTCATTATATGTTCTACTGGTTCTCATGTTGCCTCTTCAATGTCATGATTTTTCCTAAGTAACTTTACCAGTAGAGTCCTCGAATTAATCAAAAATACCTCTCAAGTGTCAAGAATGTAGAGTGGTTTTCATAGTAAGATAAACAGGGTCCCAATTCTATTTCTTCTTAAGTGAAGACATGCATTAGGTCTTTCATGTACTTTCCTAACAACAAGATAAAGAACACATTTTTTACTCTATAATGGATTGGTGGAATCACTAAAAAATAATCCATAGAACAAATTATATCCAATATTTCAAAATGTCTATTGTACCTAGGTCTTAGTTTCCCTATCATTACAAATATTATAGTACCCTTCCAAACCTATACTTTCAAGAAATCATGATGTTCATCTTTAAATTCAAAATCTTTCCTTAGATTATTGGTATATCAATTTTTTCTACTTTGAGATACATTGACAAGGATTTCAATAGTATTTAAATTTGTTTTTCCACCACATGTTATTATCGTACATTATTCCTTTCACCAAATTCATTACAACAAGTTGGTGTAAAAAATGTATTTCCACACAATGCTTTATACGGTGCCATGTGAATACATGAATGGAAACTAATACTGTAGTAAAACTAAACCAATTTTAAATACTGATCCCACATACCTTGAAAGTACTGTGATCATAATCTCAACATGTTTTCTAATGTTTGAATGGTCCTTTTTGAATATTCGTTGGATCGAGGGTGACAAGAAGTTATAAAATGAATCTCAGTATTCAATGAATTCTTAAGAAATTTATATAATTTAGATATAAATAATGGATCATGATCAAACACAATTCAAAGAGGTGCTACATTAGGTCTTACAACTTCATTAATATAGAGGAATTCAAGTCACTCATGTGGAAAATATTTCCATGTTGAAAGGAAATGTGACGATTTTTTCAATCAATCTAAAATTACCCATATTGAATCATTTTTTGGAGTCCTGGGTTATCTAGTGAAAAATATCCTTATTAATTTCATCTTATTTCTCTATAGGAAAAGGTAGAGGTTTCATGATTCTTTTGGGATGTTATCTTTCAGACTTCACCAGTTGATAGACAAAATTTCATGATAGATAATCCGCAATTTTGTTCTTTGTATTATCCTACTATAAATGTTCCTTCAGATCACTAAATATCTTATTGGTAATAGGTTGTATTGTCAAGTCAAGATATTAGCATGATCTAGTAATTCCCTCTTTATCTAATGTATAGCAGGAGCAGAAATCCTCTTCTGAAATTTTAATATTCCAAAAAAATTTAGAAATTCTATCAATTTCCCATCAATCATAGCCTAAAATTTATTTTTAAAATTCTCATTATCAAACTGAAAACTTTTAATCAATTCCATTAAATATGGTTGGGAAATAATTTGGAAAAGTAACGATGTTTCACCTTCTTGGATAATTATTATATCCTTATTTTTTAGATTAATGCATGTAGGATCCTTGTCAATCCTCATTTTTTATAACGACATGATCAATCATGAACAATGCATCCACTACCTTATTTTATCTCCATAGTTGATAGAGAATTGAACAATCAAAATCCTTGAGTAGCTCCAACCATCACCTTTGCCTCATGTTGATTTAATTATATGAGAATATATATTTCAAGATATTATGGTCAGTATATATGTCATATCATTCACCATAGAGACAGTGTCTGTATATTTCTAGGGAAAATATTACATCTACCGACTCAAAATCAGAAGTTGGATTGTTCTATTCATGAGTTTTTATGTTCCATGAAATCTAAGCACATAGTCTATCATTCTTCATACTAACACATTCAAGTCCTTTCAATGATTAATTACTATAAATTAAAAATACACCATTTCTCAATGGTAGAGTCAAGATCTGATAATCCAATAATCTCTTATTCGACTCTTCAAAAATTTAATCACATTATTTTATCCATATGAACTTAACCCATTTACGAGTAATATTGGTGTACGATTTATACAATTGGGAAAAATTATGATTGAAATATAGATGGTAACTTGTTAAACCAATGAAACAATTTTCCTCAATTATGTTCATTATTATAGGCCATTCCTGGACTACCTTTTTCTTCTTAGGATCAACTATGATTCCATCCTTAGAGACAATATGGACCCAAAAAGAAACTATTTCAAATATAATTCACATATTCTAAATACCCTATATAACTATTTTCTTCTAAGAGTCTCTAGAATAACTATTTTTTGGTTCTCATGGTCCAAATAGATTTATAAATATTTTAATATATCCTAAATAAATACCATGACTAAATTGTAAATAAATTCCATGAATATTTTGTTCATGAGATCCATAAAAATAGAAGGTGTATCAGTCATCCCGTATAGAATTATCGTAAACTCGTAATGTTTATAACTATTTTTTAAATACTATTTTGGAATATCTTCCATCATCACATGAATTTGATGATATCAAAATTGAAGGAGAATCAATGAAATGTATTGAGCTCTGTGAAGTTGTTCAAACAAATCATCAATGAAATGAAAAGAATACCTTTTATTTATTATAATTGAATTGTTTTGTCTATAGTCAATGAAAAACCTCATGGATCCATCTTTCTTCATGACAATGAGAACATGGGATCCCTATGGAGAAACACTAGTTGGAATAAATACCTTATCACTCAATTCATCAAGTTGTTTATTCCGCTCCACTAATTCCACAACGACCATTCCATGAGGTTTTTTTTAAATAAGTGTTTCCTTAAGAATTAATTCAATAGAGAACTCAACTTCCCAATTGAGATAATGTCCTTTTAAATCCTTTGTAAATGCATCAATGTCTTCTTTTACAATAATTACATCTTTAATTTGAATATTACAGTACTCATATATAGATTATGTTTTCTCTTACTCCCGAGAAATTTCATTAAGATGATCTACTGGAGGTAGATCTAGATACTAATTAGATGATGAGTTCTCTACTTTAAATATAAGTAATTCCCAATCTTCATCACAAAGGATAATTTCATTATCTTTAAAATAAATTTATGAGTTATATTTAGAAAGGCAGTCTGTACCAAAGACTATATCAAAATCAACCATATGTATGGTGATAAAATTACTAATTAGGGAACATATATGTGTCATAATATGTGTTTCATGACACATCATTTCGTCAATCGGGTTTACATTAGGATTATTTACTAAAAAGTTTTTTATTATAGAGAATTGGACGTATCAAATTTTTTATGAAAACTAGGAATATATAATATTATGAGATGATCAAAAATAAAATAATTATTTAGTTTAATTTGTAGAGATGATTAATGTACCTAACACCAAATCATTAAGAACATCAACCTCATAAACTGTGATAGAATAATATCGGCCTTCTTACCTAGTCATTTTATAGATAAAGCTTAATTGATGGTTATGATAATCATTTTCATAAATCACAATGTCTTTTAAATTATAGAATTCAACATTTTTCGCTTATTTCATTCCTTTACAATCACAAGCTTGGTGGAAATTTTCTCCACATTCGTAGAAATATCAATTTAATTTTATGAAGCCACTAGGGTATTTCCTTCTATATGAATCATATATTATAAAATTACCATTTTTATTCATCCATTTATCTATTATTTTCTTCACCATGTTCTTTTTCTATTTTTCCCCTTAATGTCATATAAAATTGATTATTATTTCTATATCTCGATACCACTTGAGAATATATCTTTTTATGATGTGAAATTTTGTGAGAGAAGAGACCTTTGAAGAAATAATTTTAACACATCGATTAATCAATTAATATTTCTCCTTATATTACATATATATTCTACGGTATTCGATTGTAACCTTTTAATATTGGCTTAATAATTGGGAACATTTTCATTCGATTTTTGTTTCAGACTCATGAATTGTATCTCAATATTTTCTTGTTTTTCTTTAGGAAAATCCTTTTCCAAGAAATGTTCCTTAAAATAATTCTATTATGTGATTTAAATTTTCTCTTCATCCTTAGTGTTTTGAATCAATGTCCACCATTGATCCACATCTTTTGAGAGACGATAATAATTAATGAAAAACTTCACATTTTTTACTTCCCAAAGAGATAAATATCTTATCTAAGGAAAAATTCCATTACTAAGTTACAAATGGGATTATAGTCCCACTAAATTATTTAGATTGTTGTATGATGAATCATTTTTACACTATTACACCATGTTATGGATTGGGATTATCCATGTTTGTGAGTTTACAACTCATAACCTAATGTAGTTTTCCTGACATAGTTACAAGTTTCTTAATACTAGTAATAGCTACCTCAACAACATCATTATATTTCATAGGATGTAAATTCCTACATTACATAAATCCAATTATACAACTTTCATTACTCACATTAGTATCCATTTCTATGTAATGGAATTCACTAAATTATATTTTTAATCATAATGTAATATTTTGAACTAGTAACGTTGAACATAAATTGAAAATTTTATGAATAATTAATTTCATAATAATAAACATGGTTTCATTGGGGATATATTTACTTTTAAATTATTCATAATTCATTGTCATGAAAATTTGAATAATCCTATTAAGTTCCCTTGGTAGTGTCAAACTAGGTATGTGGTAATGCCTGTTGTTGTGTACCAGGTTATGCCGAGTTGGGCTCGATGCACCTTGTTGGAGTTGTTACCCCTAGGTACATCGATGCTAGAACCATGTCCACTTATGTTATCCAGACAAGGATAAATTTCACGGAATACCCACATAATCTATAACTTTCCAAAATTATATAATGTTGTTATATGTTTGTCCTCATAATATATCTTAGGTTTATGTTACCCAATCTAGTTTTTATTTTTTCCACTAAAGTTCTTCTAATAAAAATGGTAATGTCCCATCCCTAGTATCCTGAAGCTGGTGACTTACTTTATTACATTGATATAATAGACAATAAATTATCATCTTGATGGAACAAGTAGTTTAGTAGTTTTAGAATACTAGATACAAACATAAGTGTTTTATTACAACATTAAAGGAAAGAATAACATTGAAACTCCTTTAGAAACATCTGAAAACTCTTAAATTATCCCTAAATTTCATCCAAAATATACATCTTTGCATCATAAGGAAAAATAAAACATAATAAATTTGTGATCTCACTTGAAAATGGGTAAAAAAGACTGGGAAGTTCCCTTAAATCAGGCTTAATTGTCAGGATGAATTGAGAAGAGAACCTTATAAAATTTTTTATTTAACAAAAAAGAAGGATAAAATGATAGAGACACATAATTTTGAACATATTAAAAGTATATAGTATAATTATATAAAAATAGAGAAAAATTACATTGGGGAAAAGAGAATGAAATGTTAAGTTGAATGAAAAAACGGAGGTTCGTGTTGAATCTCTTACCGTATGTCAGAAAGGGTTCGGATCTTGTGCATAATGTATGGGATAAGGTAATTATATTAATAAAAATTTTAATTCAGAAAATATTTAACATTTATTTTATTTATTATAATTTTTTTAAGTTCATTTATAGCTTTTCTGAAGAGTTATAATATTCATGTATGTTTTTTGAGAGTGTTCTTTTCCTTGGTTTTCATGATTGATCCATTTATATACATGTGTGGAAGTTCATGTAAAGAGGGATTAATTATATAGAATTATTATTCTTATTATTGATCATAAATAATATTATGTGGTTTTATATATCAATTTTTTCATAATGAGGATGATTCATTATATAAAATGTAAAAGATTAATGTTAGTTTATTTTGGTGAGTTTTCGATTATCACAAGCTAGTTCTATTTTATTGATTAATATTTTGTATATATTCTGGTTCTAGAACATTATATGACATAAAAAATGTATAATAAAATATTATATGGCCATAATAATGGTTTTATGATAGTACTTTAAAGTAATAATGGAAAATAAAATTGCATCATCCAAAATGACGGCAAATCAACACATTAAAGATGATATTATCATTTATAGAATAAGAAAATGAGGAGGAGGGGATTGATGATGAATTTTACATTAAAAAAATATCATTATAGTATATATAAGAAATTGGAGTTATCATGAACGTTTTTATAGAGGAGGTGATATAATGAGTAGAAAATAAATAAAATTGAAAAGAATATAAAGGAAAATGAAAGAGGATTTTACATGTTGAATTTATTATCATTGATAAACTCTTTAAAGAGATTGGTATTGGTATTTTATTAAGAACAAAGGTTAATAATCATTGGTTGGAGACTTGGGAATATTATTGGGCAGAAATTAGAAAATCCCCATGGTGTAATATAGTTTTGTAGAAGAGGTGGTGATGGTTGGTATTTATAGTGTAGGAGAGGGGTATTTCTTGTGTATTTTAATCATATTTTGATTATTTTGGAACAAGAAAATGAATATATTTCACTCTTTTGATGAAATACAGTACATAGTTCATGTGTGTTCAAACTAATGGTGCCTACATCTTCCATATATCACCTAGGACTCAATAACTCATGTATTTATCTAATACAGTAAATTACAGTACTTCACAATTGATCAAAAAATCAAATATTCTTAAAAAAACCAAAAATCATCCATAACCATTTTTCAACATATATAATTCAAAAAATGGACACAATTTTATCAAAATAATTTTCTAAAAATGTTATGTTTAATTATTTCTAAAATCATCATTTACTCAAAAAATACAAATTTTAAAATTATAACCGATTTTATGATAATTTCATAAATTAATTAAGGTCTAATAAAATTATATTATATTAAAAAGAAAAAAATTAATTTTTGAATCTATTTTAGGAACATAAATTTTATTTTAAATAATTATTTTAATTATAAAATTGGGAATGAACTCTTATTTTTCTCAAAAATACCAATACTTAATTTATTATTTTAAAAACATTTATTTACTTTTTCCATGATATAAATATATTATATTTCATTCATAAGATACATAAATTTTATTTATACTTTCATAAGTTTTTCTAATATTCAATTGGCCATATTAACATTACTAATGGTCACATTACTCTTCCAATGGTCATATTTAATAGTATATTATGGGTTTAAACTCGGTGTTTCATAAAAAATACACAATTGAAGATCTTAAATTTAAAATAAGAATATACTGAAATCATGGGGGTTTACACTTAAATAAGGCCATAAAAATATGACATATGTATTTTATAGGTTTCTTTAGATGATATAATAAATCATAGAAGTTAATTTAAAACCAAACTGTTGAGTCTTATCCAAGAATTAATGATTTAAATGGACATAAAAAATAGAATTAATAAGGAATAATTGAATGGCTTGATCTTAAGTATAATTTCCCTTATAAATCGATCAAGTATTTTTTATGGGGATCACAAAGAGTTTCAAAAACTAGTTATCCTATGAGGGGGTTACAACATCCAATATAACCATGAATGTTTTCTGAGGAATCCTAAAAACTTGATGGGTTGTAAACTTCTTCTTCAAGAAATGAATGAGCCTTCGGAATGGAAGAGAGATTCATATTTCTTATTAATGCCTGAAAACATTTTTGAATGCATGACACATTCAATATGGTTTGATTGAATCCTCTTATAAAGACATCATCAATGAATAAAGTTTCAACCATATGAAATTAGCTTGGTTCCATCACATATAATTATTATATATCAACCCATTGGTGTATAGTCATTGACCACTATATGAAATAATATACGTTTTCCATAATGGAATCAATGTATTGATTTTCAATTGGAGAAACATGATAAAGAGGATGTTGCACCATGATATGTATCACATGCATATCAACACAAGAATAACATTCAACGATGAATTTATTGTATCCTCTACGGTGTGGTAGTTACCTTGTTTGACCATGAATTCATCAACTTCACAACAACTACAGTGATTCCCATTATAGTTTATATCTAGAAATCTACCACTTTCCCTAAATTACCAAAATTAATTTATAAGAATCATCACATGTAACAACCTGATATTTTATGAGAATTATTGTTTTTAATTTCATTGATATCTTGTGTTGTACTCTACACCAAAATTAGCTTTCACTATACGCAAAACCGTATTAGCTTGCAGTATACGCAACACAATTCTTGGCTCGTGTTACACACAATTTCAAGTTCTTTTTGTGGAAATTATTTTACGGAACATTAAGTATAGATTTTTTTATGTATAAATGAAATATGTTCTGATTATGTTATACGCAACACCAAATGGAGCTTTCACTACATGCATCCCTTACTTGGCTTACATTACACGCAATCAAGACCTTCCTTGATAGCGTGTGTAGTACGCAATACTAAGTTTCACTAAACGACATATTATTATATTATTATTATGAACTAGCCGTTATGAATAGTAATGAATTTTTTTGAAATTTTTGAAATGTTATTTTTAAAAATGGACTTCATTTTTGGATTCAGAACATCGAAATTAGCCTAAGGTTAATTTTTGGTATTTTTCTGAAAACATTCAATTTTTGATGAATAGTGAAAACACTAGGTTTCTATTTAAAAACCAGATTTTTATATAAATAATTATTTATTTTATTTAAATTTATTTTAGATAAAATTTGATAAATAATACTTATATAAGTTCAATGTAATTCATTGGAGTCATTTTATAATAATTTTATACATATAAAAAATTTATTGAAATTTTCACCGTCTTTTACCCACCTCATAGGAGAGCTTGAAAATTTACATAAAACATAATTTTACCGCTTCTGTGAGTGGAACTTCAAAAATACTATAGAAACGGTTAATATAAAGGAGTAAAATGTGGTTCAATAAGATAAAAATAATTTTTGGTGAATAATAACTTTTTACTTTTATTTACCAGAGTTTAAAGTAAATAGGGTAATCAAGGGTAAAAATGATATTATTATTACCCTAACACATTTAATAATTCTATTGGATAAGTGTAATTAGACCAAAACAACTTTAGGGAAAAAATATTACCCTTTAGGTCTACATGGATTAGATTAGGACACTTATTATTATTATTTTATTTAGAGAAGAGTTAAAATAGTTAAAATCAAAGTTTAATAACTAAAAATTTTTTAATATAGGGTTATAAATAAGATAAATTAGACTATTAATATTCATTAGAAAGATAAAAATATTTCCAATATAATGGTATTTTATTTATAATTTTTAGATATTAAATAATTTAATTTATTTATGACACAATGATGATGTAGTAATTACCTTATTAATGAAATATTAACATAATTGATGTTATAAATAGCCAAATAAATGTAATTTTAGACTTTTTATGGCTTACACTATTTTTATAGGTTAATATAACATGTTATTATTGATTTAATTAACTTTTTTCAAACTGATCATGCTGTTATGAGTTTCATGATAATCAAGTACCAAATACTGTAAAAATTGTCATAAAATAGAATTTAAAAAAAATATTATATTATTAATTGTTATTTTATTACTAAAAATCTAAGTTTTGTCAAAATGACATATATAAGGATATATATATTAATAATTAACCAATTGGGGTTCTTTTCCCTTGTTATAGTAAGTTTATTAACTATATAGTGTAAGCAAAACAAAAAGACACGGTAAACGTTAAATTATTTAACTTAGAGTTAAATCTAAATTATAAGGAAAAAATAAAAAACTAAACTTTTATATAACCTATTTGTTGAAAGTATTTCGACCCATACCAACCTTATCTCAGAAAGAAATCAATTTGGAGATATTAAAAACTGAATAAGACTTTATTATAAAATAATATGTTAAGTTTTCCTAAGGTGCTCCTCTCCTCCCTTATAAAAAGGGGCCCCTTCCCTCCTCTCTTCACACCCTTTTGAGAGTAGAATGTTGTCCAACCATTGAAAATTCCTCTTCTCATACTCTCTAGTAATATCATAGAGTTTCCGGTCTCCTCAAAAGACCAGCTCTGGTGCCCTAAGAAAATGTTTAAAGGAGGTGCGTTGAGGAAGAGGTAATCTCGTCTACCGATTCATTCAAATTTTCTTTCTTCTTCAACTTATTATTATTTAGTTGTTCAATTATAATGAAATAACATCAGTATAACTAATATAATGATATGTTATTATACATATGAAAAATCCCCATTTCACCTTCTATCCATCCTACGGAAAACGAAATCACCACACGTGCGTACGTACGGAATATCGTCTTCATGCCGTGGTGTAATATGTTTTTCCACCACCACCCTACTTGGATGGGTATAATGGTATAAAGAATAATTATATATGATTATTATAACATCATAATGATTCTAATATATTATATCATCCACTCCAATTCCATTCAACAAATATGGTAACGATATCATCGCTTGTGCGTACATACGGATTACCATCTCCACGACGCGATGAGATTCATTTTCCATGTTAACAATTAAAGAATTATTATTAAGTACATATAAATATTAATAATGAAATATATGACATAATAATGATACTTTATTTATTTATATATATTTTTATGTCATCTACTTAATTCCATTCAAGTCAATAAGGAAAGGAAAACAATGTTCATATGTACGTACGACCTACCGTCTCCATGAACGGTGTATTTCATTTCATTTATCTATCTATTATATATATATACTGAATATATATGATATATAAATAATGATTTACATTCTAGATGTAATTAAATCATGATATAAGTAGTAACAATATCAAGAACAACAAGTGCAAACAAATATGATAAATAAAATGATTTTACACAAAACGCTACTTTAACATTGAATTTACAAAAGAACGAGTAATATAAAGTCATAAGTGAACCATATATGATATAATAAAAATGAATATGATTCTTTAATAAGTAAATTACATTATTTAAATCATCATACAGGAGGTTCGGATACGTACTAAGCATATCAGACCTAAGGTAAGGGATAACTTTTCCAATCTCGTTTTTATCCAAGATTGTTTATTCATAAGTATTTACTAGGGTTACTGTTATCATCTCTGCCCACGTTTTCTATTTTTTTAATGTATGTTTAAATTCCTTTTTACCCATTTTTTTAAATTTACCACATTTTATGATAGGAATCTTACTTTTTTTACCACACGAGGAACTTTTTGACTTTTCCGACAAAAGTACGAGGAGAATGCTTTTTTAACTTATACGGCATGAAAGGATTCTTACGGTTTCATAACACCTTATTTTCTTGAAGATTAATCTACAATATTTCATTACTATTTTCAAAAAAATAATTTTCTTTTAATGTTTCAGGTCATTTTGTGAAAAGAAAATGATTTTGAAAATGAAAGGATATTTTCCTCAAGAATTTATTTCTAGTGTTTTATCAAAACCATTTTCCATATAAGATGGAATTATTTGATATGTGTATGTTTCAAGTATAATTTCTTTATTATTTACATGGTTTCACTTTTCTTATGATGAAATGATATCCATTTTTCTTTATGTATTATGTTATGATGGGATGATTTTTATGAAACCCATTGTTATTCTTTGGCTTATGATGAATGATTTATGTTTATTTTGTGGCACAAGTAAGAATGATTTAATTATGATATGGGTGGGACCTATATCTCCCTCCAATTCACTGGGTAAATATTTATATCTCATGAGATAGACATGGATGGAACAGTAAGTTAATTCGGTTTAGTGATACAGGAATGGAACGAGGAGTGAACTTGATTCAAAAAGGGACTTTGTCCACTAAGATAGTCTTGGCAGCAATGCCTTGGGTACCATGGAAATCATAACATGTGATTAATGGTTTCCATAATTACATGCTTTATTCCCATGCTATTTTATCATTATTGATGATCCATTATGATCTATTCCTTACATACATCCATGTTTTATGTCATTGCTCAAGATTTTTTTGTTTAAACATTATGTTCATGTTTTTTTAAGTTCAAATGTATATGACTTGTTTTATTTTCTCCATACATACCCTTACTAAGAATTTGAGCTCACCCTTTATATGTTTTCTTTTCCCCAGGATATAAAGAAAGGTTTTAGGTAAGAAAAAAATGGAATATCTTTATTGGAGATGTTGAAGATCTTTCACCAAGATTAGAAGATTATTTATTCGAGCTTCCAAAGAAACTAAAATATTACGGTCCTTGTGTGTTTGTTTTTGTTATCTATTAAGTATTCTTCAAAAGTAATGCAATGTCCATGTATATCACACTTTGGGTCTCTACAGTTGGTATCAGAGGAAAGGTTTAGTTAACCTTTGGAAACTAGGATGCATAAACTTTAGTGAGATCCCTAGAGATATTTCTATGGTATGTCTAGGGATGTCCCTAAGGATAAATATATGTATAGGTTATAGTCCTAAAATTACGGTAATGATATTAGAATTAATCCTAAGATATTAGATATCTAAGGTACTCGCACTTTATTATGTTTTTTTCCTCAGAATGATTTTTTCCTCTCACACTATTCTTTTAGGGTTTTAGACGATGGATGAAACCCAAAAGAACCGTGATGATCAATGTAAAGAACGATGCAATGATTGTACTCCTGAACAAACCAATGTTAAGGGAGATGGAGTGAAAAATATTATTTCTATTCTTACAAAATCTATGAATCATTCTGGATTTACAAATGAGTAGAGAAGGAAACAATATTCTATTGAGCCCTTTATGAGGCAACATCCACCTTCTTTTAGTCGGTCTTCTGATCCAATTGTTGCTAAACAATGGATCAATACCACTGAAAAGATATTTTCCATACTTCACTGTTCAGAACATGAAAAAGTCATTCTGGCTATTTACCGTTTAGAAGGAGAAGCAGATCAATGGTGGACTCTAATTAAGAATATGAGGCCCTGAGATGAAATTGAATCCATGGAATGGGATGAGTTTAAGAACCTATTTTTCTATAAGGACTTCTCTATTATTCTTCGAACAAATATGGAAAAGGATTTCCTTTAGCTTAAGTAAAAGGATGATGAATCTATTGGTATATACGAAGCGAATTTTACAAGGCTTCCAAGGTTTTCATCTGGCTTTATCATACAACCTGAATGTATAGTTGATCAATTCTTCAATGGCCTAAAACCATGTCTTATAAGGGAATTAGCTATAAGAGACTTCAGTAGATAAGAAGAAATTGTGCGTTGTGATATCAAGGTATAAATGAAAGTTGGTGTTACATATCCATCTCATGGTTTTGATATGAAAAGAAAGATGGAGTTCAATGAGAAATCTCAGAATAATCATAAAAAGAAGATAAATGTTTCTTTATTCTCAAAGTGTGGAAAGAAGAATGGTGGAGATTTTCTGAAAGGGACTAGAAACTCTTTTCTGTGTGGAAAAGAAGGTCATCGAGTAGCTCAGTGTCAAAGTAATGGAAAAAGTGTTTCTAATGATGTGAATAAAGAAAAGACTGCAGAGAATGCACCACCAACACTTCAATGCTTCAAGTGCAAGGAAATGGGGCATTATGCTAATCAATTCCCTAATCCAATGGTTAATGATGATCAACGTGAGAAACCTCTTAAGGCAAAGGACAAAGGGAAGTCACATGCGATCACTATTAACAATGTTATGTATGAAAACGATGTGGTGGAATGATTATGTGTTTATGTAAAGGGACTCCAAAATAATGTTGTGGAATCTCATTTATAGTATTGTGGAACATTAGAATATCTATGTAATGGTTTATTGTAGTTTTCAATAATAATATGGTACCTGTAACCATGAAAAGTGATTCAAATATTTTGGAAAGTAGATGATATGCTCATAATGAAGGGATAAGTAGAAAATTAAATGTTTGATAGTATTCAAGAGATCATAACTGATATAAGGAAATTTTTATATCATGGTTTGAGTATATAGAAATTTTTTGATTTTGGAAAGAGTTAACTTTTGACAGCATTCATGTTTTCAATAAGGTTCAATGGGTATTCATTTTTAATGGAATACATGATTAAGGTATTCACATGATTTTTATGTGACCAACATGATATATGAGGGATAAATGATGGTATTCACGTGCTTTTTATATGACCTTTTTAGTAATCATTATCTTTATACTATGAGTTTGGAAATAAATATTTTGGATAAGCCTATCGATTGGAATGGATTATGTTGAACATAAGTTAGTATTGTTTAAGGATAGAATTTTTTTTTATTTTATTGTAGGAATGTTATTATAATGTAGATTTTGAAAAGGGGATAACCTGGAGGAAGGGCGACAACACGTCGCGTCGGACAAGGCTGTGGGAATAGAACCCACAAATGAAGTGCGACATGCCTTTATTTCCTACCACTGGCCTAAAAGAAGTCCCGGGTTAGTAGAAACTAGTTGTATTAAGCAATATGATAGATCAAGTATAAGTCCATTTTTTGAATCATATACAATTTATCCCACCATAGATGGACTTATTTATATTTGATAAGTTTTTCTAACCTTTTGTTTGAGACATATGGAATAACCCGTCATTCTATTACATGATCTGCCTACACTTCCGGAACGAAAAATTCAACTTTATTTCTTTAAGAGATGAAGTGGAAATTGTTCAAGGCATGAACAGTGGTGAAATTATACCGAAATAAAGTAAGTATTTCTTCAAATTCAAATTCTTCAACTTTAGGAAAATAATCTTGAAAACAAAAAATGTTGTCCATGTGCCCTTATATATGATGAATCAGATGGTAGCTTAGATCATCACAAATTTATGGTTTTGTTATTATTGGATTTTTCATAGCCATGTACTCTACGACTCTTCATCAGAACATGATGGTTATATTTTTCTTCCATATCCATATTTTCACCTATGTTATCCTATGTGGAAACACAGTGATTAGTTAATTTGGGTAACCGTTGAGTTTCATAATTTATTTTTTAAAGTTCAGTTTTGGTATTCCTTTTTATGATGTGGGTTTCTATGAATGAAACTTTCAAGTAGTAAACCATTTATAACCCGGACGAATTTCGAGGGAGAAATTCATTTTAAAGGGGTAGATTGTAACAACATGATATTTTATGATAATTATTCTTTTTAATTTCATTGATGTCTTTTGTTTTACGCTACAACAAAATTATCTTGCACCATACGCAACACTGTATTTGCTTGTAGTATACGCAACACTATTCTTGGCTCGTGTTACACAATATTTCATGTTTGTTTTAGTGGAAATTATTTAATGCAACATTAAGTATAGATTTTTTTAATGTATAAATGAAATATTTTGTAATTATGTTATAAGCAACACCAAATGGAGCTTTCAATACACGCATCCCTGACTTGGCTTTCATTACACGAAATCAAGACCTTCCTTGATAGCTTGTGTAGTACGCAATACCGCATTCCACTAAACGATATATTATTATAATTTTATTATGAACTATCTGTTATGAATAGAAATAACAACTTTTTGAAATTTTATAAATTTTATTTTTCAAAATGGACTTCATTTTTGGATTCTGAATATCGAAATTAGACTAAGGTTAGTTTTTTGTATTTTTCTGAAAAATCTCAATTTTTGATGAATAGTGAAAACACTCGGTTTCTCTTTAAAAACCGAATTTTAATATAAATAATTATTTTTTATTTAAATTTATTTTAGGTGAAAATTGATACATAATACCTATATATGTTCAATTTAATTCATTAGAGTCATTTTATAATAATTTTAGACATATGAAATTTTTATTGACCTTTTCACCGTCTTTTATCCACCTCCTAGGAGAGTTTGAAAATTTATATAAAACATAATTTTACCGCTTCTGTGAGTGGAATTTTGAAAATCCGAGAGACACTATTAATATCAAGGAGTAATATGTGTTTCAATAGGATAAAAATAATTTTTGGTGAATCATAACTTTTTACTTTTATTTACCACGGTTAAAATTTAATAGGGTAATTGAGGGTAAAAATTATATTATTATTACCCTAAAACATGTCATAATTTTACTAGAAAAGTGTAATTCGACCAAAAACAACCTTAGGAATAAAATATTACCCTTTAGGTCCACTTGTATTAGATTATGACACTTATTATTATTTTATTTAAAGAAGAGTTAAAATAGTTAAAATCAATGTTTAATAACTAAAAAATTTTTAATATAGGGTTATACATAATATAAATTCAACTATAAATATTCATTAGAACTCTAAAACTATTTCCTACATAATTTAATTTTATTTAGAATTTTTAGAGATTAAATAATTTAATTTATTTATGACACAATAATGATGCAGTAATTACCTTACAAATGAAATATTAACACAATTGATGTTATAAATACCCAAATTTATGTATTTTTAGACTTTTTAGGGATTACAATAATTTAATAGGTTAATATAAAATGTTGGTATTGATTTAATTTACATTAGTCTAACTAATCATTCTATTATGATTTTCACAAAAATCAAGTACCAAATAGTGTCAAAATTGACATAAAATAGTTTTAGAAACAAATATTATATTATTAATTGTTATTTTATTCTTAAAAATTTATGGTTAACCAAAATGACTTATATAAGGATATATATATTAATAATTAACATTTTTGGGTTCTTTTGTCTTGTTATAGTAAGTTTATTAACCATATAGTGTACGAAAAAAAAGACATGGTAAAAGTTATTTTATTAAACTTAGAGTTAAATCTAAATGATAAGGATAAAATAGTAACCTAAACTTCTCTAAAACCTATTTGTTAAGATTATTTAGACCCATCCCCACCTTATCTTTGAAATAAATAAATTTGTATTTATTAAAAACTTAATATGACTTTATTATAAAATAATATTTTAAGTTTTCCTAAGGTTCCCCTCTCCTCCCTTATAAAAAGGGCCCACTTCCTTCTTCTCTTCACACCCTTTTGAGCCTTGAAGCTCACCCAATCCTTGACCATTACTATTATAAACTTATATAGTTATATCATAGAGGTTCTGGTCTTCTCAAAAGACCAACTCTTGTTCTCTAAGAAGAAGTTTAAATGAGGTGCGTCGAGGAAGAGGTAATCTCTTCTACCGATTCTATCAAGTTTTATTTCATCATCAAAATCTTCTTATTGAGTTTTTTCGTTATAAAATAACAACATCAGTATCAATAATATAATGATATTTTATTATAATTATGGAACAACCCCATTTCACCTTCTATCCATCCTACAGAAAACGAAATCACCATGCGTGCGGACGTATGATATACAGTCTTCACACTGTGGTGTAATCTGTTTTTTAACCACCACCCTACTTGGATGGATATAATAGTGTAAATAATGACTATATATAATTTTTATAACATCATACTTATTCTAATATATTATATCATCCACTCCAATTCCATTCAGTAAATATGGTAACGATATCATCGCTCGTCTGTACGTATGGATTACCGTCTGCACGACGTGATGAGATTCATTTTCCATGTTAACAATTCATGAATAATTATAAAGTATATATAATAAGTAATCATGAAATATATGAAATAATAATGCTACTGGATTTATGTATATATATTTGTATGTCATCTACTTAATTCCGTTCAAGTGAATAAGGAAAGGAAAACAGTGTTCATGCGTACGTACGGCCTACCGTCTCCATGAACGTTGTATTTCATTTCATTTATCTATCAATTATATATATATATACTGAAAATATATGATATATAAATCATGATTTACATTCTAGAAGTAATTAAATCATGATATAAGTAATAATAATATCAAGAACAACAAGTCCAAACAAGTACGATAAATAAAACAATTTTACCCAAAACGCTCCTTTAACATGGAATTTACAAAAAACGGGTAATATAAAGTCATAAGTAAACCATATATGAAATAATAACAATGAATATGATTATGTAATAAGTTAATGACATTATTTAAATCAATATATAGGAGTTTCGAATCATACGATTCATATCATACCTAAAGTAAGGGATAACTTTTCCAATCTCATTTTTATCTGGGATTGTTTATTCGTAAGTATTTACTGGGGTTGTTATTATCATCTCTGACCATGTTTTATAAAAATTATTTCATGTATGTTTAAAGTCATTTTACCCCTTTTTTTAAATTTACCACATGTTATTAAAGGAATATTACTTTTTTTACCACACGAGGAACTTTTTGACTTTTCTGACCAAAGTACGAGGATAATGTTTTCTATCTTATACGGCATGAAAAGATTTTTACGCTTTCATAAAGCCTTATTTTCATGAAACTTACTCTACAAGATTTCATTACTATTTTCAACAAAATCCTTTTCTTTAAAAATTTCAGGGCATTTTGTGAAAAGAAAATGATTTAGAAAATGATAGGTTATTTTTCTCAAGAATTTATTTCAAGTGTTTTATCAAAACCATTTTCCATATAAGATTGTATTATTTTGTATGTGTATGTTTCAAGTATAATTTCTCTATGATTTTCATGGTTTCAATTTTCTTATGATGAAATGATATCCATTTTGTTTTATGGATTATGTTATGATGGGATGATGTTTATGAAACCCATTTTTATTCATTGGGTTATGATGAATGATTTATAATTATTTCGTGGAACAAGTAAGAATGATTTCATTATGAGATGGGTGGGACCAATATATCCCTGAAATGCATTGGGTAAAGATTTATATCTCATTAGATCGACATGGCTGGAATGGTAAGTTAATCTGATTCAGTGATACATGACTAGAACGAGGAGTGAACTCGATTCAGAAAGGGACTTTTTCCACTAAGATGGTTTTGGCAGCAATTCCTTGGCTACCATGGAAATCATAACATGTGCTTAATGGTTTCCAAAATTAAATGATTTATTCCCATGTTATTTTATCATGATTTTTGATCAATTATGATCTATGCCTTATGTACTGCCATGTTTTATGTCATTGGTCAAGATTTTGTTGTTTAAACATTATGTTCATGTTTTTTTAAGTTGAAATGTATATTATTTGTTTTATTTTCTCCATGATTACCCTTACTGAGCATTTGAGCTCACCCTTTATATGTTTTATTTTCCCCAGGATATAAAGAAAAGTTTTAGGTAAGAAAAAAGGGAAGATCTTTATGGGAGATACAGAATATCATTCACCAATATTAGAAGATTATTTTTCCGAGTTTCCAAAGACACTAAACTATTACGTTCCTTATGTGTTTGTTTTTGTTATTTATTAAGTATTACGTAAAAGTAATGCAATATCCATGTACGTCATGCTTTGGGTCTATACATCACAACTCTTTGTGAATCAATCCAATGCACCTTTTTGATATAGTTTCCGTAGAACTCTGTTTATTTTGGATTAAACAGTTTGTCTAAAAATTAATCCTTATACAAGGGATTAACTATGTTACATTTTAGGCCCTAATAACATTGATAAAAAATATTAAATATATATTTCATAGAATTAATAAGGTAGAATAATCTAGAAAAGAATCAGTTCTACGAGTGCTACTAATAGGTTTGGTGTGATCTCCATCAAACATACATATATCTATATATAAAAATTTAAATTTCATGAAGTATCACATAAATCATTTGTATACCTATATTATTCTTCATTATAATACAATATTAAAATTCTTGAAAAATAATATGTCAATATAGTATTTAAATGAACTCATTACTTAATTATTTTAAAAATCATGACAATGTAAATTAATATATCACATGTCATTCATTTATCTCGTATGAATATCACATGTCACTTATATAAGTAGTTGATTAGATCATTTATAATGAAACTAAACATGTACATGAATTCCCTAAATCTAATTCAATCAAGGTAAATTTGTATTTTCTTTTTATACAACTATAAAAATACAATCTTTGATATTCTCCAACCGTTGTCATGTTAAACAACATACCCAACCACCCCTTAATTTTATAACTCAACAAGTAGACTTGTGTAAGTATTGTAAAATAGTATAAACGTTGCCATTATTGTTATGTTTCCAAAATCAGGCAAGATATATTGATAATAATCACACACCCTAATGTATATCGATAATTTTATGACATTCCATAAGATATAAATTAGTGGATCAATCCATTTAATATATCTCTATGTATTACCCTATTAATCCATTATTCAAAACTCAAATAAAAATATGATTAATGAGTACACTAGATTAATCAATCCAACCATAACCCATAAAAATCATGATGATCTGTAGTTAGGGACAAATTAGAGACATACTTTAAGGGGATATTATTATTTTATAATTAATTTTAAATAAGTTATATAACACATGAATCAATGATAAATGGGAATTTCATTTATTATAATCAAATTTTACATTTATAAATATCATTTCAATATCTTATGTATTATAATCCTAGATATTCAACAATACCCTCATTCTTCTGATGTGATACGGTTTTTTCAATGGATCTACTATATTATCTTCAATAGACACCCAACTAATATTTACATCACCCCTATCAATTAACTCTCATATGATATAGCATTGGAGAAGAATGTTTTTTTAAGACCCTGGAATTATAACATATTTATTCCATTATATAAGTCAATGTGCTCAATATCATTCACCATATGAAACACAAAACATAAGAGAAACAATGATTTTTTAGATCATTAAAACCTAATAATTTATTTTTTTCGAATGAATAGGACTATCAAACTGCTAAAATATTTATATAAAGAAAATAAAGTATACTTTTACTATAAATTATATTCAATTGGTATAACAAAAAAGACTAATATGGTCATTTTAGGCATAGAAATATATTTTGTATAAATATTTCCATTTTATGAGCGACACATGTATATTTCAAGAAAACATCAATTAATTATTATAAAATATATGGGATATGAATAATTTTTAATAAGCTTTGGATTATTTAACAATAGTAAATATTCATGAGAATTGTTAACATTATAGAAAATTAATTATATATATATATATATATTTATAATATGTAATTATATCTCACCTTTTTATTTAAAAGGTGAATTTATAATATTAATAATTTTAATTTTAAATAGTGAAATTAATTTTTTTAGTCATATTAATATTTTATTAATAATTTTATTTTGTATATTTCTAAAAAAATGAATTTTTGGTGAGTAATTCAAAACACCATTTTTACAAATAACATGAGTTTTAGGTCATTAATAGTATAACATAGTGAATTAGAAATTAATGAAGCATTTTTATCAGGTCAAATATATATTATATATGTCAATATGTAATTTTAATAAATAGTTTTTAAATTTAAAAACTCATTTGATATTTTAGAAAATATGTAATATTTTTTCAAAAACTATTTTTAATACATTGTTTATTTTTATTTCAAAAAAATTTATATCACTTTTAAAATTTGAATAAAGTGAAATAGACTTTAAATATTTAATTATTATATCCAAATTATATATTTTGAACCATTTTAGTTTTGTTAAAAAATAATAAATTACCTAATTAAAAACTAGTTATTGTAGTGAAAACTAGAATGGTAAAAATGAGTAACCTATGATATAAAGGAAAAAATAGGTTAAAAAACAAAATATTAATTGAGTTAATGAGACTAATATAAATATTATCACTTATCCTATAAATTAATTTTAAATTTTATATCCACTTCACTTGAGAATGAATTCACATTATTAAATGTTTTTGGGTACAATAATAACATCCATTTTCACTCATAAAAGGGACACTCTTCTCCTCACATCAACTAAAAAACCAAATATTTTCATCCAAAAATATATATCCATAACCCTAAATAGAAATCCAATATACCATAGTGGTGTTATGGAAATATCAAAATACTATCCCTTAAAAGGTTTACCCCCTTTTTAAATAATATAGTCCAATTAGTAGGGTATAGATGTTTAACAACTCTACTCACTATTTTGTTTCTTTATTTGAATATATTATTCCTTAAATATCATTTAAACATATAAAAATGAAACAATTTGCATTATTAAACTATTATTTTATCATATTTATGACACAATAATTAAACATCTTCCACTTTTTCATTACGTAATAATAATAAGTGAATTATGTATTGTCCTGAATACCACCTCTCGGATGAAACATGAGTTTTTCCTACAAAAAAACATACCAGGATGGTCCAATAAAGTAATTTAATAAATAATTATATCATTAAATCAATTTATTAGTATTAAATAATATTCAATATAAGTATTTACACCAACGATATGAAAATGAAATCATCATCCAAGTGAACATACAGACTACCGCCACCATGGAACATTGTATTCCTTGTCCAATATTGTCTCTAATGGAAGATATAAATATGGGATTGAAAGATAAATATTATTATTATGATATCATTATGGCTATTGTTTGAAAAATTGCATAACCTATAAATAATATAATCAATAAATAATTATCATTAATTTAATCGAATAAAACGTGAACATTTAGAATAAAATGGTCATCTTTTTCTAAGTAATGAATTTATATAAATTATTTAATATTTAAAATTATTTAAAATTATTATATATCACACTAAAAATCACTAGATAATATCATTATTCTTCTGTTATAATGATATTACAGCTAAATCACCACATAATCACCTATTAATCATTAGAGGTTCATATTTGGGTCTATTTATCCACATACTTGAAAAATAATGTTCACTTATTTCATATATTAATATGAGATATTTTTTACTGGTATAATATGATTTAAATAATTAAATAATGATTTTTATGTTATGGTTATATTTTCATTTAACTAATTTATTATTAAATCACAATTCATTCATTGAAAAACATCAAAACATTATGAACATTGATTTAAATACCATGGATCATAAAAAGAAATAAGATGAAATGAGATTATAATATTATAAAACATATTTTAAAATTTATTAAATTAAATTAAAGTATATAAAAATTATTTAATTTTTGAAAACAAAATATAACAACACAACTTTTATGAAACTAGTTTAATGTGAGAAAGTTTACACACACATGGTGTTGAAATAGGTAAAAAACCTAAATAAATTATATATGTACATAGTTTTTTAAAATATGGAGTATAAAAAATTTAATTTTATGAATAAGGTTCATGAGTATGTATTCAAAAAAGAATATTTAATTATTCAATAAATTTGGTACAAGTTTCGAACAAATTTGGATCGTGGTAAGGGGGTTCATATGAAATTCATCTCTTTGACACATATTTTGTATTATACACCTAATTTCATTTATTTATTTTATATAGTATCCATATTATTTCTAGTTTCATGAATTTTATTTTATTGGTTTAATTTTAATTTCAATTGTAAGACCTCTCTATCAAGGGTTTTTATTAAAATGTCACTCATTTCAGAAGGGGTCATTGTCTAAAACATTAACTTTCTAAGACTTGTTTATGATATATACTATGTTTTATTTTTAATGTTTAATTCAATTAACCCTGATATATATTTATCACATATTTTTTTAATGGGAAATAATATTTCTAATTAATTAATTTTCATCAAATTTCCCTCGACTCAGTTATTACCCTAGTTTCTAAGATTTTCGGTATCTCAATTTTCATTTACTAAATAATGATCCATTATATTGTACTTATTTCACATCAGTTTGGAACATTATAGGGTTTTATTATATTATTTTATATTTTATTTATTCTCTTTTATACCACAAAAAATCTCTTATTAAAATATTTCTTACTTAATGGAATATGTTTCTTATAAGGGATGTTGATAACACTATTCTCCTTTCCCGCAGTTATATAATTTCATCTTGAACTTATTTATTACATGTTTGGGTTATTTAACAATATTATTTTATTATAGATTAATTTATCTACATATTTTTGGAAATAATATATATTTTTATAAATCGGTGTTTTTCGATCATCATATAATGTGAGTTTTGAAAAACATTACTTTTAAAAGAATAAAAAGTTTTTCCCTTTCACATTCATATTTTTTATCTCTCCCTCTCAGTTTTTCCAAGATGAAAATTATTACATATAAAGGAACTATAATTGGGTACAATTTTTTTAATGTAATGGTTTTCAAAATATTTCACATCACTTTTTAAAAGTGATCCTTTTAAGGAAACATGTAAATTTTTATTTTGCATTATTGTTAAAAATGATTTCTAAAATAAAATATATGTTTATGATTCCATTTCCATTTTCTGTTTACAAAGGATTTAACATTATGGGGTTTATTTTTATTTATATATCTTATAATATATATATTTATCATAAGGTTTATTGAACTCACAATATATTACAGTTCAATTGTTAAACCCTCATTTATTTATATTTTTTAAAGAATTTTTTTACAAGGGGTTTTGTATTTATTTCAACACCTATATATAATTCCGTTAATGCATATGGGAAATATTATTTTTCAACCATAATTATTCATTATATGGATATATTACGATTATTTTATTATAGAACTAATCTAAAAATATACTTATTTCATTACATAGAGTGAACATATAATTTTAAAAAATTTAGATTAGAGATTGTTCACCTAGAAGGAATGATTATTTATCAGCTAAGGGTGAATTGAAAATAATAATGATTATTTACTACTAAAGTGGGTTAATTATATATTGAAATTACATATATCTCATCATACAAATAATCATTTGTTAATTTTATCTAAGTGTCCTAGGATAATGGGTTGAAATTTATTCTTGAATCATATGGTGAATGTAGTTGAAATAGTCAAGTGACCAGTGGAGTATGAAATTATATTTCACCTTGATGCATCAAAAGGTCACATGAGATAAAACCACATGGTTTTTAATGTATATCTCTCCAAAATTAGTATAGTGTCTTAGTGATGTGTAATTATTTTATCACATTATACCACATCTATTTTTCTGAAATAAATGTGTTTCAAAATAAATTTAGTTTTTAATTGAGAATTACTAGATTCTGAAAAAAATTGTTGATGTTTGTGTTCATTGAAATTTTTAAAAAAATATTCTATCATTAGGTTCTATGGTATGAATATTGAAAAAGTTTGGATCAAGATAACTTTATAATAAACTTATATTGAGAAAAAATATCTATACTACTTATTCCCAAGAGAATCTTTTCATCGAACCTTCCCATGATAACCAGTAACTAGACAATACTGATGGCTATGGAACTAGTGATGTTTTCACTAAAACGATAATACCATGATTAGACACATTAAAATTTTAAGTATTCTATTTTTATGATTCCTCGGTGAAACTATTTGTTAATCTTTATTCTAATCCTCCCATGATTTCCTAAAACCACAATTTTTTTGAAGAGTTGAAGATCTTTTTTAATTAATTTCAAAGATTATGACATCCAAGAAAATGATTTTAAAAGTAACTCAAGAAGATGTATTATTATAAAAATTAGTGCCTATAACATTTTATGTTCTACATTAAGTAAAAGGATGAGTAGGGAATTTCATATAAAAATCTAGTCTACAAATTACATCACTTCGGTTATGAAAGTTAATTGGATATATAGGAAAAATTCCCTCTCTGGGAAATTAGTTACTTCAAATAATATACAATGTGAGGAAAGTCGAGAAAATAGTGATTCAGATACTTCTCCAAGTTGGAAACATGAGTAATTTCCTAGATTGTTTCAGTGGAATAAAATTCAATTTTTCATGTAAAATAGATCTTGTAAATTAGAGATTTGAGTGGCCTCACATAGTTATAATAAAAATTGACCATTACATATGAGGAGAAAAAGAAAATGGGACCATGGTTCCTTAATCACATAGTGTTTTTGCAAAATTGTGATTTCTATTTTAGAGGGTTTTGTCTTCGGTAACTGAGGATGACGATGTACAATGATCTTCATTCCATGTTAAAGATAAAGAGGCACCCAGGGGATAGTGACCACAATTCAAGGGGGGGGGGTTGATTTGAAACTAAATAAAGGTGTGGAATAAGAATAGTGTATATGGGATTACAAAAGTGGGGGGGGGGAGTGAAAAAGGGTGGTTGGTAAAAAAATACATACAATTTAGATATGATTGATCAAAATAGATTGGAGATCACAGTAAGAAACTAGAGTTAGGGATACTATATAGAGAAAATTTATATACTATATCCAAATATTTATTGATTTATTTTGACATGAATTCAAATTTATGAGAATCTTTAATAGTGTTTAATGAATCCATGAAAGTTGTCTATAAATACTACCTGGGGAAATTTTACTGTACCAATTTATCAATTGATATTTTTTTTGTGCGACCATTTCTAATCTATAATAAACATCGTTTTCGTAGAATTTAAATGAGTTTGGTAACTAAAAAACTCTAGAATAATGCAATTATTTTTCAATATTCTTTAATGAGATTTTAACGACATGTGTTTTTAATATTTATTCAATTATAAATTGGAAAATAGATAATTCATTACCTCGACAATCAAATCTTCCTAAAAAATTAATTCATATTTTACTTATGAGTAATCATCCTTTTTTATTTTTCTTCATATATTTAAAATTCTCCATACCATCCATATATATCTCTTAATAGAATAATACCATCATAAATTTCAATTTGTGCTTGTGTTTTGTTCAGTTTTAATAATTTTATATTCATTTTTTAGACCTGAACACACATTTTCCATCTTTATAGACATGATACTATATATCACTTCTATATATTTGATTTTTATAAAATTAACTTCATAATAATCAATGAATTTTATCACCAAATGTTGATGTTTTTTCTATATAAATACTATTGTGTTCAGTCATTCAAATATAAAAAATAATAAAAACAATTTTTTTTGGAAAACATGGAAATAAAAAAACAAAAAAACCCTATACCAATAAAAAATCTAAAAATATATTGTTCCATTTATAATTTAATCTGTTAATAAACACCATATCTATATGTCATAATATAAATCCCATTATACCAAATATTGAAAAACATTAACAATCTCTGAGAAAAGAAAAATCTAAAATTGAATACTTGAGAAAGAGAGTTTGAGATACTAAATATAACAAAAAATAAGAAAATTAATAAAATGTGTATCAACCTAGAATGATCGAGTCCCAATCCCTAGAGGTTTCTATTAATCCATATTCCATAAGTGCTACAAAAGGGGCCTAAAATTATAAGATGAAACAGATATCCATGTCACTTCATCCAACATTCAATGGAATTATAAATGAGGGCTCATTATATTTCATTTGGGATTACAATGACATAGTGCATCAACATCGACTATAATGGATTTGATAAAATGAGATGAAAATCATATTTTTATTATTCTGTTTAATGGGAAATGAAAGGAATTAGTTTTTATCCACAGATGAAAACATTTTTGGTACTTGGTAACAAATTTTGAACTCTTTTTAAATGAAATTTTACCCTAGTATTCTTAAAGGGTAATTTGGAAAAAATGTTAGATGATTATTTCAAGAAGTTGGAAAGGAATTTCATGAGTCACATGATATGTTTAGGGATCTTCTTAGGAAGTTTTCTCAATACAAAATTTCTTTCCATCTAATTAGGTATTCTTTAAATAATGATTTTTTTATTACACTTTAGAACATGGGTGACCATTTTTATGGAACAAATTAAACAAGAATAAATGATGAAGTTATTAGAAAAAAATTTAATACTTTTGATCCTAACACACAACATAAATATTCATGGGAAAAAAGTTTGAATAGATATAATGAAACTATATTGGTCTACAATTGATTTCTCAATTTTTTAAAATTAAAGACCAAGTCTAGCCCATATTGAATAAATATTTAAAACAATTTAATAATACTTTTTTATAACATAACCTAGACCAGTGTCATATAGAACCCTTTAAATAGTGTGGAATATTTATATACTCAACTATGAGATTTCTATACATTGACATGACTATCCAAAAAATAAGAATCAAAATTTTCTAAATATGGTGAAATGAAAAAAATATAGGTAACCCATTTTCAAAAAATTATAACCCTAGTTATAAGGAACACCCAAACGGGACCTAAGAAGAAGAAGGAATGATTAGACAGAAACCTGATACATACAGATTACAAAATTATTAAAGAACACTATTTCAAAAATCATGTTAAAGATAAAAATTATCATTATCAAGTTAATGTTAAGCGGTGTATCAAAAGTTTTTGGGGAAAATGATTGAAAAAATAAAAACATGATTTTTATAAGGAACCAAATGATGTAATAATTCATAATTTAGAATTATAGATGGGTAAATCGGCAAGAGACATTGGTTCAAGTGATAAATATAAGTTTTCCAACACCACTGAAAATACTTCTGTGGAGAATTCCATATTTGGAGTCAATGTGATTTGTTTAGAAAGTTAAGAAGATGTTAGAGATTAATCTAGGAATATGAAAACTATAAAACATAAAGAAAATGGAAACTCAGATCTAAGAAACACACAATCAAGAATTATAGATAGAATAGTCGTAACACATGAAAATCAGTTTAATACAATAAAAAATCCTTAAGAAAAAGACTCTAAATGGGAAAAAAATAAATAGAAAGAAACCATTTTGAGGAAAATGGGGAAATGGATCCTATTCATGGGAATTTTTCCACATCCATCCATTTTCCTTGGATGATGAAACTAAAAAAACCATAATTAATCCAATTACACGGGATTTTAAAAAACCTCCAATTGAACATTCCATTCATCCAAGATTTAATTAAGATTCCATAACACATTAAATTACATTACAAAATCAATGATTCAAATAAAACCACATTAAAATATTTTTCAAACTACATCCTCACTCTAGAGTGTAGTGTTGTCCTTCAAAATAATCCTACCAAATATTAATGATATAGGGTGTTTTTTTAGAACCTATACCCTAGGTAAAAGGATTGAATTGAATTTTCGTTTTTATCATGGGGTAAGCATCAACCTTATCCCTTTCACACAATTCAAATATTTGGGATTAGGATAATTGATATAATCCACTATGGCCTAATAATTGGTTGACTAGTCCTTTACACATCTCATATGAAGAGATGAATACCTACCACTTAGAGTTGGGATGTATTTTTTACCTACTAATTTTATCATCTTAAACATGGAATGTTTCAAATAAGTCCCAATAATCATGTACATGACATTGCGAGATATAGGGGATCTATTATTGTTGTATAAAATGGTAAATTATCTCTAATTTTGTGGAATTGTTATTAAATTAAATTTCTTAAAAAATGACACAACAATTTTTATCTAGTTAACTTTTTTAAGGGTGGCCTTATTAGAAGTTATGAATTATTATAATTATTCTGGTGATCTTAAGAAAAAAACATTAGTTGAGGATATCTCATTGGATGTTGATAAATATTTAAATGATATTAATAAATTTTTTAATTGTTTGTAGCTAATTAAAATCAAGTATAATCGTAAATATTTTTCCCATTGTTTTCAATGTATAAAAAGTGAAAATATGGGTAATTTTCTAGATCTGTAGAACACATCTATTCTATCTCAAGAAATATATCATGAATATGAATTTTATATTATGAAGATTATGAAATTTCTAGGAGATCTTCAGACTAGTTTTTCTTAAGAAAATAATGTTTAAAAATTTGATATGATTAAGGGAGGGTTATTTAAAATTATTCATGATTCTTTTAGATAATTTTGCGATTTGGTCACAAAATTAATGATAAAGTGTTGTCCACCTTGGACAATAGTGAATAAATTTTTAAATATAGTCCTAAAATTAAAAATATATCTAATTTTGAAACTAATTTTAGGATATGTATTATAGATATTGGACCTCCTAGGAATATGTTTCTTCTTTCTTGTGAAGTGTCAACCTCATTATAGCTTAAAAGCCACCCAACTCACCTAAAATACACATTTTTTGGGGAATAATAAACACTGAATATCATAATGTCTGATAAATTGAATAAAAGTTAATAGAATTTTTTTTGGGTGTTTGGAAGAAATTTAAAACTATAATAGGTTGGTCCATAGCTTACATTAAAAGGTTAATACCTTTATTCTGCATGTGTAAGATTTATATTGAACTAGACAACAAACTGGGAGTTTAATGACAAAATATACTAAACCCAAACATAAAATAGGTTGTAAGAGAAGATATAATTAATCTACTGGACACTTTAATTATATACAATATTTTTGAAATTTCATGAGTCAGTCATGGACAATTAGTTATAAAGATGATAAGATTCACTCTTGTAACCAATGAATAAAATGAAAAAATTAAAGTGAGAAAATAAATAAAATGAAGAGGTTTTTAAAGATTATTGGAAACATAATTAAGACACTAGGAAGTCCCATTTTAGTATATTATTTTTAGATCAAATTATTTAATGGTAAACTGGGAATGAGTTACACTATTTTCTAGATATATATTACAGTTACATCTAGATTTGTGTATCACAAAAATATTAGTAAGAGACAACTTTTACATGGACATTTGGTATAATATCAAATTGTGGAATGTCCTCTAGTATGATTGGTTCCCTAACATCCATTCAAATGTGTGTGATGAGAATTTTTTCAAGCATGATTGCTAGAATCATTGATGTTTTTATTGGTGATTTTTCAATATAGGGAATCAATTTTTAGATTTTTTTACATAATATGGATCTTCTTTTATAAATATCCATAGATAATAACATAGTTTTGTACTAGGATAATTTAAAAATTATGGTAACTTAAGTAATAGTGCTCATACATAAAGTAGATAATAGGGTATTAAGGGATTATAATTATATGATTTATTTCATTAAAATATTTTCCCCTCCTGTTAATGTTAATGGGTTAAAAATATTTCTTAGGAGTTCTAGTTTTTAGAGTGTGATTATCATGTACTTTTTAAAAATTATAAAACAATTTTGTTTACTACTCTTCAATGATACACTATTTTCCTTAGAATGATATTTTGTTAAATCATTTAATCTTATTAAAAATAAATTCACTTCTTCATCCATCTTCACTTCACCTGATTGGAAACATTAATTTCAAATTATGATTGATATTAGTGATGTGGATATTCGAAAATTTTAGGTCAAAGGAGAGATATGATATAACATGTAAGGTATTATTCTAGAATGATTCTGGATGAGGTTTAAGGGAATTACACCATTATTGAGATAGAGCTATTAACTATCATTTTTTTCAATTGATATGTTTATGAAGTATCTTTTGGGTTACAATATCATTATTTTTAGAGACCAAACTTCATTGAAAATTTTTAAATTAAAGAAAGAGGAAAAAACTATACTCATTATATTTATACTTCTACTACATTAATCTAACTGAGAGATTAGATAAAAACAATATATATGTAATGTTGTGGTGCATTATCTGTCCAGATTGATAGGAACTTAGTGTAATGATCTGAGATAGATTAATTAAACATTTTTTTTGAAATTTCAGTCACTATTTCAATTAAACTGTCTAATTGGTTTGAATAAATTTCTAATTTTATATTAAATTGATTCATTCCTAAGGATTTTTCATATAAAAAATGAATATGTTTGTCTTGTAACTGATAAACTATTTGTGGTTCGAACCTTTTCTTTTTAGGAGATGTGTGAATGGTATCTTTCAGATGTGTATACATAAAGAATATATATTTATTATTTTGAATATTGTATACTCTACACCTTGTAGAGTTCAACACAGAGGAGATATATTATCCAAAAAAGTCCTTGAAGATGGATTTTATTGGCCTATATTGTTTACGAATTTTATGATTTTAGAGGTATGTTGAAATATATTTCAAATTTTAGGAAATGTTGGATGTAAATACGAGTTTCCTCAGAATGGATGTTTGGAGGATGAATTTTTTTTGATTTTTGGGGATTATACTTCAAGAGTTCATTCACATATTATCATGTGAATGAGTATATATTAGTCGATGTGGACTATGTTTCAAAATTGGATCAGGTTGTGGCATTGAAAAATAGTGAATCTGACAATAAAATAAAATACATTAACAATAACATATTTTCATGGTTTAGAGTGAAAATAGATTTTTTAATTGATAATAAAACGTATTTTGAGAACTAAAAAAAGAAAATTTGGGGGAGGGATTTTTGATGTTCCCATATAAAAGAACTACATACCATCCACACTGGAGTGGAAAACATGAAATATTGTACTGGTAATTAAAAAACATAGAGATAATTGTTTTATGTTCTAGAAGGGAATATTTATTAAAACAAGATGAATAATTATGTGAATATATAACTACTTTTAAAACTCCCATAAGTATGTCTCCATATAGATTTATTTTTTTAAAAACATTCCATTTTATTTTAAATCTTCAACACAAGTCCTTATGGGCTTTGAAAGCCCAAATTTTTTATGACTGCTATAGAAAGAAGGATTCTTGAGTTGAGTGATATTGATGAGATACAGAGAGATTCTTATGAAAATTAAAGAATTTAAATGGAATTTACTAAATATTTTCATTATTATTTCATTGAATATAGGTATTTTAAATATGGTCAAAAATTTATCTATATGATTCCAGGATTACACTTTTTCTTCAGAAGCTCAAATGTGGGGGCTCTAGACATTTCAAAATTTTTGGGAGCTTCTAAAAGGATATATTGATCTCATGGGATGAGAGAATCATCCTTTATTGTTTAATGGACAATGAATCAAAAACTAAATTGCAATGAAGATGATACACTTGGTAGAAATATTTTTTTTATGAAAGATTTGATTCTTTATTTCGCACATAAACATATAATTTCATGGGAAGAAAAAAAAATTTCTTTCTTTTCTCTTTTTATTTTAAATAAATACTATTTCTCTATTATTTCTATAAAGATGTTATCGAAACAAAATTGTTGGGGTTTCTACTGGATCCTCTCACTTATGCATTTTTTCATTTTTTAATAGGATGGGTCTCTTAAATATAAGTTGAAGCTAATTTTTTATAGGGAAAGTGACAATGGAAAGTGCTACATGGTAGTTGCTTTTATCATGAAATTGGTCATCTATTTGGTGATGTGACCAAAATAAAATGGAATGTTTAATCGTGAGAACATTTTACCGTTGGAGGAATATTTTTGAACATTATTTCTAAATGAATATTTTATTGAAAAAAAACTATAAAAAACATCCCTCAACTTAAACTACGGTATATTTCAAATTACTCAACTCATGGGGATCAATTTTTTTATCATTTTACTAGAGTGTTATTTCAATTTATTTGAGGTTGGAATTTTTTTTAGATAAATGGTCAAGGATTCAATATTTCTAGTAGATTAATGGTTCTAATCAATTAGTTGTATTATATCCCTTTATTTTTATTTTTATTCACTACTAGGTTGTTTATATTATTTTAATGCTATAATTTGTTAAATTGTAGATGGTAATTGCTAATGTATTATGTTATGTCTATGTGAAATAGTGTTTTCATTACATGACCACTATTCCAACCTTTTAAAAATATTTTTTGAACTCCCCTATTGAAATAAAATTTTTGACACTAATATTCTATAATTGATTTTCTTGTAGATGTCATTAAGGATCCCATGTGCATAATGTTTTTTAAATGAGTACTTTTTTGAAAATTGTTTTTTACATTTCATGTCACTCAAAAAAATATAATAATTTCTATGATTCCTTTCTAAAACTGTATGTAACAATATAATTTAACTATGTCTCCTAGTTTGATTTTCAATAATGGGTATTTTTTTGTATTTTATGTGGGGATTTGGTCTAAATTGAGCTGAACTATACTTCTCATTAAAACCCTTAATTTTTTAAAAATTAATTTCTATCAAGAATGATTTTATGTTTTTGTAAATAATTTTTTTTAGTAAAATACATTTTATGTGTCTCTTTTTCTGGAAAATAATAACTCAAAGTGTCAGGCCTAGGAATAATTTCATGTTTTTTAGGATTTTCTATAACGTCCATATTTCTACTAATTGGCTTGAAAAGGTGAAGGAGTGTTGCATGGACTAAAGCGATATCCCCATGGTGGAAAAGGGTGTAAATAAATGATGAAGGGATTCAATACATGTGGGTTTTATTTTATTTTTAAAAATAAAACATCAACCCAATTATTCCATAACCAAGTAAACTCTATATAATTCATGAAATAATGAAAGAAAAAATAATATATAATTTATTAAAACAAAAAAACCATGTACCATAGTGAAATACTATAGTATCAACGTATAAAACATAAGACTACAAGAACAACACATCTAAATGACAACCAATGACAACTCGATGCACCAACCATGCTCCATGCTCTATCACCAAAAAACATCCCATGTATCATGAAGTACTATTATATATGTGTGATTCTTTACCTTTTCCTATGTCTCGAAAAATAATGTTTGAAATTCATCAGTGTTCTAATGCAGGGTTGATTAATGAATCTTAGTATATTTTCCCCAATTACATCCCTACTAACTCCACTAAGACAGAACATGTTATTATATTTATATAAATTGGTTATATAAAAAAATTTTAGAACAATTTATATCAAAATATAAAAAAAAATACTATTATAATTTTTTATCAAATAAAACCAATTTACATGTAATTAATACAAAAAATGTTCCAAAACCTTTTCCTTACTTCAACATAGGCATACACCCCTTCAATCCACACATCCACACCACCAACAATTCATGCACCATTATAAAATTTCCATACTCATGAATGGTTTCTCATCAATCTACTAGGTCTTTACAAGGTAATTAAATCCCATGTTCCATTAAAACTTTGAAACCAAGAACAATGTAACATTTTATCCAAGCCTCGTAATGAAACAAGAACACACAATAACCCATTATTCCAAATCATGCCAAACCCACCATTGGAAAACCTTTTCAATAAAACAATATTTTTATTGAAAACCAATCCAATAACCCATTTAAATAAAACATCACATTTAAATTTAATAAATTTGTCCCTTTTATTGAAAATAGTTTTATTAATCAATTTATCAAAATTCTATAAAAACCTATATTTTGAAATCAATATTTTAAAACCAAAATCTAATGTAGTTCTTCTAAAAACACTCGATTTCCATGTTTCCAAAAACTATCACTCAAGAGGGTTTCCAACAATCTATACACATTAAATTCAAAAATCCTTTTTAAAAAATAATCAATTTAAAATCAAGGATTCTTATTCTATGTAATGGAGTCGATATTGAATCCACCTAACTTGATTGTTTTGAAAAAAATGATAAACGACACAAAAAAACATCACAAAATTATGTTGAATCTCCATTAACCTACCTCAGATATCTTCCAATATCATAATGGAAGATAAAATATGAACATATTTATCATCTAAAAACTTGTATCTACCAATAGTAGGTGTTGATCTATGAAACTGATATTGAGCGTAGTATATCTAGAAAAAATACCAAGAATGACCAACAAAGAATCCTTACTACAAGAATCCACATTCAAAACAACCATATATGGCTTCATATTTCTTCTAAATCAATGGGTAGAGGGTCTCTAACCATCGAGAGGGAAATATCCCTTGTTATGTCCCCATTAGGGAAAAAATTAATCACATAGAGGTGAAATCATGTTAAATTCACAATTTAATGTTCTATATTTTGTCCCATGCATGGTTTAGTCACACGGTTATGAAAAAAATATGCTAGTTATGCTACTTCCAATAACTTAGGGGAGACCATCCATGTCCTGAACATTCTCATAGGGGCCCATTCCACAACTATGCCAAGGCCACCACCAATAGGCCAGGGGCTGGTGACCAGCACCAAGTAGGAATATGCCACAAATGGGAGTCATTTGGATAAAGTAACTAAAATTTCACCCATATATTCAATCCCACACACTAATGAAATGTAAAAGAATTAAAACAATGAATTCATACATCTAATAACCCAAAACAATGTATGACAGTATTGTACTAAAAATAGAAATAGGGAAAAATTAAGCCCAAGAAAAACTGTAAAGAGTCTAACATTTTTAAAGGGAATTAACTAAGACAAAAATGTGATCCTTGTGAAAACCTTAGTTTCTCATGATCATTATATGATCGACCCTCTCCCTATCCTCCTAGGATTCCATCAAAATGGTCATAATCTTCACAAGAAAAGACATGTGCAGGCTATGCCCATGAAAGGGAGAGTAAAAAAATACTCTGTAGGACACCAAAAAAACACCAAATATGAAACAAAAGGTAGATACATCAGAATAAAAGATATAAAATTAAATTTATAAGAAAAAACCTTGATACACTAAATAAAAACACCACCCCACTATAATTATATAAAAAAATTATCCATTTGATTCTTATTGAAATAATGATCATTCGAGGAGAAGTCGCTCCACGAGCCATGCTACCATTAGAGACACTCGATGAAGAGGTTTGGTCTCTTGCGACCTACCTTGGGATTCTTGATGGTATAAGTAGGGAACGATACACAGAGAGGGGGTTACACCTAGATTCACTAGGGGCATTACAAACCAAGACTAGATAAATCCGCTAAAAAGGGGATCCTACGTCAATGATTCCACAAACCCTACCTATCTGACCTAATAGATGAGGGGTTAATTCCATACTCATGGAGGACACACTGATTCCCCTAAATCCAACATGGTATGATTTAAGATCACACTCTGTTGTTGTAGAGTAACACCACATACTTTGTATGATACTTGAAAATAAGAAGCCTCAATCACTCTTTATGGGATTAAACATTGTTCCACCAAGGCAAAATGATGTGTCCAGCTATTTTATGTCTTTACATTTTGAATGAGCCCCACCTGACATGTAGTATTTATATAAATGGAATCTATAATGAGTACATGATTAATAGAGATTCATGGTATCCTTCCCATGTCACCTGGTCATGTCCATGTACCAAAGTCATATTTGTGTACCAGTATATGAACACCAAGATATGTTCATATGGTATTACACAACATGTCCATAACATTTACTCATACTCATGCAGGGGTACTCTCTAGATTACACATTGAGTGAACTGAGGAGGGTCAAATTCCATGTGGTAGGGGTCACACACTATGTGATACTTAACTTCAACAAATCTATAGCACTGCATCTAGGGAGACCCATACATTTTATAGATTTAGTTTGAAATCATGTTATCCGTGATTTTCTAGAAATTTATATTCGCAGTCTTGTTATCTGGTCCATTTCTCTGGCCATCATTCTGGATGCACCATTCCAACTGGTCTAGTCTGCACATTGACATTCATCAAGATCCGACCTCAGATATATTGTACGAATGGATCTATGTTTCCTTTATCATTGCAGACTGAAGAACACCAAAGAATAAAAAAATCAGGAATCCAGCGTCATCTAATTTTCTTTTTCAACCATCGTCGCACCTCCTTCACATCATTCCAAACCCATATTTATGAAATCAGATCGTTACACCACGAAAAGGGTGTGAAAAGATTAATCAACCGGGGTTCTTCGAACAATGGTCCAAATGAAGAACACATGTGGTGAATCATAGAATTGAGGGATAAAAGAACATAAAAAATGAGAGGATGATCCTTGATCGATGTTTAGGTCAATCTATATTTGTTTCTATATGAAAATAAATGAAGAGATTCAACTTATTCCCCTAAATGGCCCTATATTATTCCCATCCCACAAATACACATGATCCACAGATCAATCCACTGGTCGATTGAAATGTGTTCATCAAAGGAATCAGGAACATGGGGGAATCCACCTAAAAATCATCCTACCTAGAGTTTTGGTCAATCATTGTTGAAGAACAGTTGTATTGTTATCATTGATAGGACCCTCTAACACTAGGAGAGTGACTATCCACAATTTGATTCTGATATTTTGTCGTCCACCAAGAATTCTACCTTCTAAGTACATATAGGCCTATAGGGTATATCAAACAACTCTTAGAAAATTACCATAGCCATATATTTAAATATTATGTAGGTCTCTATGCAAAACAGAATAAAATAAATTATTATGTTAATTTATTTTATTAATTTATCACCCATGACAAAGTTTTCTCATTGGACCTACACCAAATAATGATAAGTCGCTCCTAGGGTAAAACTGCTATTCTAAACACAACTATTACCTTAGATTTTGATCTGGGCACCCATTTAAGAGTTAGTGAACTTTTTTAATAAAACCACACATCTGTGCTATTAAATATATTAAATATATTTTGATAATTTATTCTGGGAACATTGGGCATCAGAATTGCACGTTTTATCTGAGACAAATCTAAAAAAACCTTATAATATTTAAAAATAATACACAAAAAGTAAGTGACATTACATGTTCCCAAACATTGGACTTTTCATCTCTAAAAAAGAAAAAAACTCAAATAGATGGGGTAATTTGATCACATCTTGGTCTCTTGCTCCCATGTGCTCTCCGAAAGGTTCTCGTACCACCACCAAACACACACTAGAGGAATTGATAACCCATGAAGGACCCTTTCCTGTTGATCCTCTATCTTAATTGGGTACTTAGAAAAGGTCTCTCTATCCTTGATGTCTAGCTCACCCAAATCGATAATGTGTGATGGGTTATGCACGTACCTCAATTGTGAAACATGGAAGACATTGTGTACCCGATGTATCTAATGAGGTAGATATAAGCGGTATGACACTTCCTCAACTCTACGTACTATCTAGAAATAGAGATGAAACATGAAGATAGATTTTCAAATTTACCAAATATCTATATTCTACATCGAGGTGAAACCCATAGGAATGCATGGTCTGATTCCTTGAACTCCAAAGGCATCCACCACCTATCAACATGTGACTTCTTTTGGCTCTGTGTAGTCTTCATCATCTCCTAGATGATCTGCACCTTCTATATTTTTACTCAAACCAAATCCAAGCCCACAAGTTCCGAATCTCCTGGATCAGTCCAACAAAGTGGTGACATGTTGGGTCACCTGTAAAATGCCTCAAATGGTTCCATACTAATGGTATAATTCTAGTTTTTTCTATATAAAAACACCAAAAATGGTATTTGATCCTCCCAACTAAATCCAAAGACCAACATAAAAGCCTATATAAATTCCCACAAGACTTGAATGGTATGCTATGTTTGACAGTCAGTTTGTGGGTGGAATGCTATAACCAAGTGTAATTGGGTCCCAAATGACTCATGTAATCCCTTTCACAATTTGGATTTGAAGCAATCATCATAGTCAAATATGTTCGTTGAGGGAACTCAATGGAGTTTAACTATCTCATTTAAATATATATGTCCCAAGATCCCTATTAAATCATACTCTCAAATTGATAAGAAGTGGGATGAATTGGTGAGTCAGTCTATGATCACCCAAAGGGAATGGTGACTCTTAAAATTATGTTTTAATACCATCATTAAGTCCATCAAAATCCCATTCCACATTCATTATGGATCTTAAATGGGTCAAGAAAAACCTACAGGATCAGGGTGCTAAAACTTCACTTACTGAAAAGTATGGCATTGAGATATATTCTATCAAAATCCCTTCACCATTCATGGCCTCAAAAAAATTCATCGAATGTCTTAGAAGATCTAATCCACACCTGGATATACCTTCAAAGGAGATGTGTTAAACTACCCCAGAACCTCCACTCACAAGGTCACAAGTACCATCACACTTCCTATGAAAATAACGTCATGCTCCTCATCTTCATAAAATATATTTGAAGCATGTCTAGTGGATTTCCAAGTGTGTAGGATCTTTCAGTCAGTATCTCTACAATGAGCATCCCAGAAACACGTTAGAAGTCGTGGGGTAACAACTATCATCTAAACATATGAATCACTATCCTGACCCATAAAGGATAACTAAAATGAGGATAACTAACCTAATGCCTCAACCAAAAACTGAGAAAATGATCTATTATGGAGAGGCTCTACCTCCAATTTCCCCTTCTTAGGAGTATTGAAATTATCAAAGTCATTTTCCTGGAAAAACACTAGTCATCACCACTATATAATGTTAAGATACATCCAAGAGAAAGTATGTATATTTGAATTGTATGATTAGATTACAAAATAAACTACTTGTCCATCAGGTAGTGTCAACACATATTCAATATGAAATCTACTATTACAAAATCAAGGTCATGGGTCATGTGGTTATACTCATGTGCTCTAAATTGGTGTGAACCATTGATCATAACTAATTTCATCTCCATACAAACCCAACCAATTCTGATCCCCGATGCATCAGAGAACACTATGTACTCGACACACTACATTGGTAACCTCAAGATGGTAGTGCTCGTCAACCTCTACCTCAGATACTGAAATCACACCTAACACATTTCCTTCCACCTGAAATGCTTCCATTTTATGGTCAAGTATATATAGGGTAATTCCACTCTGGAGAAGTCAGGTAGAAATCTCTGATAGTACCCAGCCAATCCCAGGTAATTCTACACCTTGGTAACACTCTTGAGGTGGCTCCCAAGAAATTCCTGCATCAACAATCCCATCATCTACCAAAAAACTATACTCTGAGATGACATGTCCTGGATATTGGACCTATCGAATCCCTCACTAACACTTTGAGAGCTTCCCATAAAGCTAGTGCTCTTGGTGTGTGTCTAGGACCATCCCCAACTATCTTTCAGGCTACTACTTGGATGTCGAATACACTAGGGCATCATCAATGAAGACTACTATGAACTATTATAAGAAATATTGAATGATATGATTCATGATTCCCCTAACCACTACTAGGGAATTCATCATGCCAAAAAATATCACCAAGGACCTATAGTTAATGTAACATCATCTGAAGGTCGTCCTCAGTATATCCTCGGCTCATAATAATAAATTGTGATTTCATGATCTGAGGTCAATCTATAAGAACCACCAAGCCCTATTCAATATTAAAAGATGTCATTGATCCTCGGTAGTGGATACTTATTTTTCATGGTCACCTTGTTAATGTTCTGATATTCCAAAAAAACCACCATATCCTATATTCCTTCCTAGAAAAAAAAACGGGGACTTCCAAGAAGGAAATGTTGTGTATTAGAAATCAATTATACTTCAAGACCTCCAAATTCAACCACATCTAACAAAGCTCTATGGGATCCAGATAATATGATGGAAAAATATTGAAACCATCCCAGGATGATATTCAATGAAGAAATATACCTCTCACATGGAAGGTAAACCTAGTACGTCCTCAAGAAACATGTCCTCATACTCCATCACTACAACATGAAATAGATATCCCAATTATTCACTTACCCTAGAGTCATATTGGACAACTTGTGAGTAAATCTATTGTACTGTCGTACACCTAATATCATTCTACTCCTCCTAGTCTTCCTTTTCAACCTGAAATAAAAACCTCACTCCATTACGATGAGAACACTTCATCCTCTAGAAAAAAAAAATTTGGAAATTAACTATAGAAAAGCAGTTTGTAAAATGAATGACATAATAATCATTCATTACTATAAAAAATAGATCCCATACTGAACTCTCACCTCCAAGATTCATGTAACATTATCGAAACAAGTGTAAAACTGCTATGTTACTTCCCTTCTGAGTCTCCAGATTAATGGTTTGATTCAAAATCTTAACCGAAATCTCTATGTACTTATCTAGAGAAGTGGCGAGGAAGGAATGGACGACACATGTTTCTATCAATATTTAATCTAATGTAGAAAATAAATAGATAGTACCTATTATATTCCATGGAGCCCTAGAATTATTGGACTCTGTAGTTTGTAACTATCCTCATCTCTACCTGCCAGCTCCTTGGGCATGGTAGGGACTATGTGGTTGTGGTGGTGGTAATAGGTCGAACTTCTAACCATCTCCTACTTTCCTGATGGCCCCTCTATCTTGTCCCCCATCCTATAGATAACCCTGCACTTTCCATTACCTCTGTATCAGTAGTCCCTTGAATGTCTCCATATAAGCTATATGATAGTTCAAGCTATCCCATTTCAGATGTCCATGACCATCATAAGAGAAACAACACATATCCCACAGATGATTTGAGCCACCACGAGAGCCTTACACCAATGACCCTAAGTCTTTGGATCTCTTCATAATGTATTTGACTAACTTGGATCTATATGATTGTCGTCAGTTACCAGCTTTTGAGGCCTTAGATACTTGGTTCCCACTACTAGCTCCCACTAATGATGTCTTCTCTGCTTGAAAACATTCTACCAACAAGGATTTCTCAAGAACTCCATCATAGATGGAATTTTTATGAGATACCACTAAATCCCTGATATCTTGATGCAGATCCTACCTAAAGATCCGATCAATGAATAACTGGTCTCATACCATATCCATGGGGTAAAATGAGAGATCATTAATCTTCCCTAAATTCTCCATCACTATCATTCTGGATTGATGAAAATGCAAAATCATTTGTATTCTTACCATTTCCAACATGTCTAGATAGAAATCATCTTCAAAGATATGCTCAATGTCAATCAAGGAGAGAGTCGTATCTTCATGTGATTGAGTCACCAAGATTCACAATCTCCTAGTAGATCCTAGAAGAAGACTCATGGTAAGGAATTCCAAATGATCGAATGGAATCCTCACAAGGTGGAAAACATGGGTGACTGCCACTAGCTAGTCCTAAGACACTATGGGGTATAGCTCTCTGCAAAACAACAGAGGTTGTTTCCTCTAAAACTCATGTAACGTACTTAGCCTGCATACAACCCCATCTAGTAGTGCCAGTGCTTGTTGATACTCAATAGGTGGGTTTATAGCTGCTAAACAACCCGTAGGTTCAATATATGGTAAAAGACTCTTTATCTATGCCTCTTCACTAAGTGAATCATCCTCATGATCACATGGTAGAATCATGGATTTCTATCTATGTGGAGGTATCCTAATATAAATCACAATATACTATGGTCAAAACAGTATATCTAGGGAGATGAATCAAGAAGGACCTGGAAACCACAAATCAATCCTATATGATACATGTACCATTATATTCCCTTCAACTAGATTCATAAATGTATCTTCTCGAAAGGTAGGTGATTAGAGTCTTGGTGTAAGGATATGTCGGCCATAAAACCAACATTAGAATCCCTAGTCTGAAATTCAAACATGAAACACTAAACAATGTTTACCCAAACCAATCTAAATAAATCATGTCCTATTGTATAATGGAACACCTCTAAAACAACTCTATCAAGACCCGTCCTAGAGGGGCCTGTTTTGGGACTAACCCAAGCATGCCCCCAATAGGTGAGGGGTTGGAGACCAGTGTAGAGTAGAAATATCCCAAAAATGAGAGGCATTATCCTAATATACCTATACTCATGAACACATCTCCAAGCCTACACAATGATAAAATTTAAAACAACTAAAATAATGAAAGAATATATCAGAGACCACACAACACAGTTCAACGATAAAGTAATGAAAATAGAAAAGGGGCCAAAACCAAGCCCAAAAAATGTATAGAGTACATAATACTCTAAGGGTCTGGAATAAGTCAAAATTATTCACCTAGTATACACCATATTCTATCAAGATCCATCTATACTCCACTCGCTCCCTATCTTCTTAAGACACCTTCGAAAGATTCTTCATCTGCATAAGACATGCCATGTGTGGGAAAATCCCATACATGGATGAGTATAAAAATAATCAGTATTAAACCACAAAAACCCATAAAACAAATAACTAAGTATATTCACTCAATACACGATATAAAAATAAATGTATAATATAAAAAACATGGATATAATTAATAATGACACCATGCCACCAGGTTGTCATAACCAATTGACACCCAAAAGATTTTGATCTAAAAAATTATCATTCTTGGAGAAATCACTCCATAATCAATGAAACAATTGGAGACACTCGACGAAGAGGTCTGGGTCACTATGACCCACCCAATAAAGTATACTACTCTATGGAGAACAAGATACACATATATGCTTTCAATCCCCAAACCACAGGGAGACACCTAGAACCCAGTATGGATCGACTCGCTACATAGGGGATCATACATCAATAATTCCACAAATCCTACCAATATAGCCTTCTAGATAGAGGATCGACACCCTTATTATGGTGGTTACACTAATTCCACAAACTCCAACTTTGGATGATATATGATTGCAGTCCAGTCTCAAGGAGGGACACAAAAAATCTATCTGAGACTCAACCTCAAGAGTGGGTCATAATCCAGTGATGTTGATATAATGTTGTACTATACCCTCAATGGAAAGGACCATGGTAAAACACTAAAACAATATAGGTCCAAACTAATAATACAATGTTCCTCATGTAATCTTGATTGGAGTACACAACATGTCTTAATGGGGACACTATGTGTCCATAAATCCCATTCATTCTCAATTATAAAAGCCTCACAAGACAATTATTCTCCATATAATGGCATGTAGAATGAATACATGACATGTAGAGAGAAAACATTTTTTGATCGTGTATCCTGACCATGTCCATGTACCAATGTTGCATTTGTGTACCGATCTATGTATGCCAAGCCATGTCTATGTGGGAGTGTACAACATTTTCTTAAACGTGTGCTCCAACCCATGATTGTGTACTCTCAGGATTACACACCAAGTAATCCAAGGAGGGTCACTGACATGAGATCCTTAACTTCATCCAAAACCTTTCACTGCAACCAGGGGTGCCAGAATGTCTGTAGATATGGTTTAAACGCTATGTTCTATGGGATTTTCTAGAATCACAGATCTATGCTCTGGTCATCATCTTCTTTTCTCTGACAATCAATTTGGGGACACCGTGTAGGGAAATTCAAAGGGAAGACTCATCTAGGTCTCACCATCGACAATCATCAAGATCCCACCCCAAATTGGTTAGATGAATATATCAATGTTCCACACACCATTGAGAGCCTATGAACACTGATGAACTAGAAATCAACCATAAATCGATATCTAATTTGATGTCGCAACCACTATTCCACCTCCATCGCATCATACCGATCTAAGATCTATAATATCATATCATTGTTCTAACGAATGAGTGTGAAATGATCGATCGATCGATATTCATTGAACCCTGGTCCAAACTAAGAACTCCCAAGGTGAATAACCAAACCGGGGGAGAAAATCACAAAAATAAAAAAGCGGAATGAGCCTCGATCAGTATTTTTTTCGATATTGATTCATTTGTGTATGATAAAAAATGAATTTATTCACATAATTATCACAAATTACCCTATAATACACACATCTCACAAATCCTCTTGATCCATAGATCAATTTGTTGGTCAACTAATCAATGTTAATCATAGGAGTTAATAATGGGGAAGAATACACATAAAAAGAATCCTACCTGTAGTTTGGATTAATCATTAATTATGAATGGTTACATTTTCATCATTGAAGAGATCCTCTATATCTTCTAGTGTGATGATCCATTATTTGATAATGATCTATTGTCCTCCTCCAATAATGCTCTCTTATAATGGAATCTAGGTCTCTAGGGTTTAGTTGCCAACCCAGAGACAATTTACATAGTAGTATATTTTTAAAAGATGTTGGTATTTTCTCTGAATAAATAAAATAAATTATTTAGTTAATTTGTTTTACTAATTTCATTCGTGTGAAAAAATTTCACAAATGACCCACATCAACTAATGATAAGTAAAACCAAGGGTAATCCAGACATTCCGAACTAAATTGTTGTCTAGTATTTCGGATCCAGGACCATATTTAAGATTTATTATAATTATCTTGTAAAAATAGTTGTGTGCTACTATATATATTTAATATATCTAAAACATTCACTTAGGGAACACCGGTCCTCAGAATCTCCCACCATATTATCACATGGTCTCCAAAAGAATCCATGTAATATTTAAAATTAATTCATGTACAATCCAAGACATTACATCACAATATTGACTAAAAATGTTACCAAACCATGAACCAATTATTCCAAAGATGACTATTTTAAGAACCTTGACCTTCTCTTCAGGTATGTTATTCCTTTTTCTGTAGTTTTTGTGAAAAGAGGAGTTTCTGGAAATTTTTTGATGTACACATCATGTACTTTATAAGTACACTCTGTGTACATTGATGCTTCTCGAGGTCATGGGCTTTATGTGTCATGAACATGCACACAACCATGTAGGGGTGATGTGGAGGCTTCCTGAAGAAGAGTACGGAAAAGGCGAGTACATGCCATGTACTTCAAAAGTACACTTGTTCTTGTCGTGTCTTAACCCCAGAACTTTCTTCTTCTAGGCGTTCTTTGATTGGGATAGACCGTACGACCAAGAATTTTCTTTGAGCCCCCGAGCCTCCATCTGTTCTTGTAATCGAACACTGTCTATTGAATTGGAATCGCAGTGGTAAGCTCTTTCTTATCCTAGAGATATGTTTTCCAATTCCTCCCCTATTTTATGTTATCATTGGTTGAATGTTTTGTGCATTTTCATAGATCTATGATGTTATAAGGAGATTCAAGCCTCTTGGTTCAATTATATTTATTTCCTAGCATCAAGGTAGGTGGTTTGTGCCCTTCCATTCAAAGATCTTGAGTATTATGTGCAAATCTCACCAATACCCTTGAATAGGGTATTGCATGTTTACTATTTTTTCCCTGTTATTTTCCTACCTTTCTTGTATGATTTTATAGAGGTAATTTGGTTATGTATGAGGATAATTGATATGATTGGATGTTTCTTCCATGCCTTGTTCTTTTATGACCTTTTGGTCTTGTTCAGCCTTTGGCCATTGTACTTTTTTTCCATGCCTTGTCACCATAGGATGGGGTGTTGTTCCCTAACATGCTTGTTATGCTATAGACTGGTTATCCAAGTAGCACTATAGGTTTTCATTAGCATTATAGAATTATTATGCACTGACTGGCATGAGGCCGTGAGAACCTGGTGTTATTGACTATAAAGGAATAGACCGAGGGAGCTTCCTTAGAGATTCATGGACATTATAGACTATAGGGGATAGACCAAGTCAGATTCCTAGAGAGTCATAGATATTATAGACCACAGGAAGATAGACCGAGTGAGCTTCCTTAGAGAGTCTTGAGCTTTATAGACTATAAGGAGATAGAACGAGTGAGCTTCCTCAGAGAGTCATTATTTTTCTTGAATTTAAATAAACCATTCCTAGGGTATATGAGCAATTTACTGAGTGAGATTCCTCAGAGAGTCTTTCTACGACCTGGTACTATAAGAGGAATTGACAGAGCGAGCTTCCTCAGAGAGTCTCATGACCTTGGGGCTATGTTGGGAATTGTCCATGTGTGCTTCTCTAGAGAGTCCCTGACTACCTTAGACTAGAAGGGGAACTGACTGAGTATGCTTCCTCAATGAGTCTATAATCTTGAATGACCAAACAAGAGGGGTTAGGCTGAGTGTACTGCCCATAGAGTTGCTGGTACTTCTTGGTTAGGACTATAGGGGATGGCTGTGAGTACCTCCTAGATGGATTCCTATTTGTGGTTAGTTGATTTATTCACTGTTTCTTGTTTGATCTACAAGTTGTTTATCATTGTGTATCAACCTGTTTATTGGTTACTGTTTACTATTTATTGTACCATTACCTTCCATATACTCAATGATAGTTAGGAACAGATCTTAGGGTGGTTTCCTTCTATAATTTAGTCTCACACTCTTTTTGGGTCATGATTTTGGGCCCAAACAGATTATATTACTGCAGGTATAGACAAGGGCAAGTGCCCTTCAACTTTAGGTACTTGATTGCATTGGAGAAGGAGAGCATGTGACCAAGCTAAGGCTTGCGATGTTGAGGAGTTTCATATCTATTTTTCTTTTGCAATTGGTTTAGCACTGTATTCAGCATTGTGACATGTTTGGATGTTCTCTTAGACATCTATGTACCATGCATCATTTACATATATTTTGATCCAGATGTTTCTCTATATAGCTTTCCACTATTTTCTATTGTTGGATATTTACTGCTTCTGCTATAATATGTGTTGTTTATTTCTTCTACATACTCTGCCAATGAGGGAATAGTTTACCCACTATCCCACCCAAGGACCTCGCTCCTAGTTGGCATCCTCTGGAGTTTAGGGAAATGTGCATCAGGCTATGCGACCAACCGGGTACGGAGCGCCACTAGGTGGCTTCCAGAACCAGGATATTACAAAGTGTTATCAGAGGAATTCTTTTCTCATGACTTACTATTTTGAGCCTATAGCCAGGGATAGGAAAAAATAGGTACTTTATAATAAGTTGTGCCTAGTAGTAGGTAGCCCGTGTGCTGGGAAAAGGCAATCTACCTCATTTATTTCCAATTTATTAGGTTTCTCAATTTTTACAGTTGATATGATTTCACCGTTGGGTGATTTACATGCTTTGTGCTATTATCATTGTTCTTATTGTGGTTCTATTCTAGTGAAACCCGATGAGACGAGGGTATGCCATCTCTTGCATTATATAGACACTTGTTAGAAATCACATGCCATTTATTCTGGCCATGACATCAAGGATGCATTAGCAATTTCATGTCGTTTTGATAGACGTTGTGTAGATTATGCATGCTGTTGTGATAGATGCATTGATAGAATATCTGTTTTTTGATAGAGAATTTGTGTGTATATTAGATTGCTTAAATGGACACCAAACATTGGTTATTGAGGTGTTATGGTCCCTCATGGACCGGAATTTGGTGGATCATTCTCAGGTTTCCTTGTTATGACTTTTATATGATGTGAAGCTTTGATTAGCGGGGATTACGGTCCCTCATGGATCGGAATTTGGCACCTTAACTCTTGTTTTCTGTGTTTTCTGGGCTTCAGAGTAGTTTCTGAGCTACTGCCCAGAAAAACCCTGAATACACATCGTGTACTTTATTAATACATGTATTTTAGTTTTTAAACCGTGTCACTGACTGTGTCGACAGAAACATAGGGCTGTAAAATATCTCTAGGATCACGCCGTGTACAGTATGTACAAGCTGTGTTATAGTGACTGTGTGGCTAATGACACGGATGGATGAAACATCGACAATAAATGTTGTGCCTTGTAACCTAAGTACTCGATCAGGTCACGAACAACACGGGTCTGGGAAAATCATCAAGTACACGCTATGTTCTCAAGGAGCACACTGTGTAGAGTGAACCGTATAGCTGGCCATGTAACTATCCTCATGGGTCGTTGAATCCTTATATATTACATGCCATATCCTTTTTGAACATGCTGTGTAGTCTAAGATTAAGAGGAACTTGTGGGTTACCATGTAAGGAGACCCGGATAGGGGGATAGAGATCAAGTACACACCGTTTATGGGGACAACACACCATGTGGTTGGGGCGTTACACGGCCTGTTGTCGCAGAAGTACACACCATGTGAATGGCTTAAATGAACACGCCGTGTAGTTTTTATAAATGTTGTGTAGGCATGTTTTGTAAAACATGAATGTTTCCTTCTCATGTTCCCCTCTTGTACTCTCGTGTTCTCAGTCTCTGATAATCCTAATCTAAGGGATTCTTTTGAACATTAAAAGTTATGCAACCGAGACATCCTCTGGTTGTACGTAAACTGCCAGACAGTGATCTAACATAAGATATGGCCGATCAGGGACCTCCTACAGATCCTCCAGCAGTGCCAGCCTTGGAACTAGTAGTTATACCAGTTACAGGTGTCAATGCGCTGTTTAGGGAAGAATTTATAAGGATGATGCATACCTTCCATGGAGTGCTGCCTCCTGCCCCATTGATGGTAGAGTTGATCCAGGTTTTTTCAGAAGTAGTATCCTCCAATTTTCTTAGGGGATGGAGGACCTCAGACTGCATAGTCATGGCTAAAAGCCACGATGACAATTTTTGAGAATCTAGAGATACCTCTAGAGAAGAGGGTGTAGCTCACAACCTATATGCTCTGAGTCTCTTCCAAGAGGTGGTTGGAGGTGATCTCATAGTCAGGGAACCATCATAGTATGACTTGGGATGAGTTTTGGTGCATCTTCTATGATTACTTCTACCTGGAGTCCTTGAGGGCGGATCGAGCCTGGGATTTTATGACTCTGGAGCAGGGTACTCATTCTGTTATGGAGTACTCATCTCGATTTACTAAGCTGCAACGTTTCACGCCTATCCCAGGAGGTGATGAGTTGTTCCTTGCATGAAAGTTTGAGGATAGTGTGAGGCATGAAATTTTCTCATAGGTTAAAATCTTCAGGTTTACATCAATATCATCTATCATCAAGAAGGTGATGATCACGGAGCGTAATCTAAGGGATTATGGAGCAGTGAGCCAGGGCAATTCAACCTCCAAAGACAGTGTTCCTCTTACTGATAGTAGGAAGAACTGCAGGGAGTCTGTCCGAGGAGATCAGAGTAGACGGAATGTATCTTCGGGCATCCAGGTAGTATGCTACCAATGCATAAGGAGTGGGCTTACTAGGTATCAGTGCTAGAGAGACCCGATGGAGTGCCGATCATGCAGTAAGATGGGCCATCTTCAGCATTTGTTTCAGATCTTATAACTTACAGCTGGTGTTAGGGGTTTTCTATGACCCCACATTCAGGAGATGCATCACCAGTTTCTCACCAGTCTGGGAACTAGAGTTGTTCTGGATGTTCGGGTCAAGGTGGAGGTCGCGGCCATGGTGGTCAGTCACCAGGTTACTAGTGACAACAGAGTGGATCAGCTTAGAGTGGTCATCCAGGTTCACAAGTCCACGTTATAGGCCAGAACTTTGCAGTGGTGTAGACCCATCATAAGTAGGATCCCGACCCTCCTACTGTTTGGGGTATAATATTAGTAGCCTCAGTTTTATCTTCAACTCTTTTTGATACTGGTACTATATATATTTCATTCTCTGTTGTTGTTGTGCAGAGCCTTGGGATCTTCATATTTTCCTCTGCCAATACCGTGATGCTAGACACACCATTTGGGACTAGAGTGGTTAGTGCATGTCAGTGTAGAGAGAGCCCTCTTGATGTTACCAGGTGTCACTTATCATGGGTCTTCTATGTCCTAGAGTTGATGATCTATGATTTCATTCTCTAAATGGACCGGTTAGTTCCCTTTCAGGTAGTCTTCTACTGTTATCACCGTAGGGTGAGTTTCATATCCCTAGAGGGAGGATATTTTCTTTTTAGAGGTGATTGGTATGTGCAGGCGAGTCGAGCAGGACCCCAACATCATGGGCAAGTAGGAGTTACAGCCCAGATTGCTAGTCTTTATCTGGATGACCAAGGGACTTCACAGTTAGAATTTCCTCTAGTAGTGGATCGTTTCATAGATGTCTTTCCAATGGACATTTCAGGTTTTCCTACGGAGCGTGAGGTAGGCTTCTCAATCGAGCTTGTGCTAGGAGCGACACTGGTGTCCATTCCTCCTTATAGGATGGCTACACCTGAGTTTTAGGAGCTCAAGAAGTGGTTAGGGGAGTTGCAAGAAAATGGATTCATCCAACTCAGTACATCTCCTTGGGGTTTCCCTATCCTATTTGTGAAGAAGGAAGACGGTAACCTCAGGCTTTGTGTGGACTATTAGAAGTTGAACCAGTTGATGGTCAAGAACTGATATCCCTTGCCGAGGATCAATGATCTCTTCAATCAGCTTCAAGGATTCCGAGTGTTCTCGAAGATTGACATGAGATCCGATTATCATCAGTTTCACATTAGACCATCTAATATACCTCTTACATCTTTCCGGAGTAGGTATTGTCTATACGAGTATCTGGTTATGTCGTTTGGTCTCATGAACGTGCCTAAATTTTTCATGAAACTGATTAACCGAGTGTTCCATCCATACATAGATTCCTTCATGGTGGTTTTCGTGGATGAAATATTGGTGTACCCTCACACTCGACATGGCCATGATACTCATCTTGAGATTGTTTTGAGTACACTGAGGGAGCATCCGTTATATGCTAATCTCTCGAAATGTCACTTTTGGATGGATCAGATTCACTTTTTGGGCCATGTTATCTTAGTGACAAGAGTCTTTGTGGACCTAGATAAAGAGAGAGCAGTAGTTTCATGGGAGAAGCTGGAGAACGTATTTGTGGTTTAGAGATTCCTAGGGCTGGCGGGATAATACAAACGCTTCATACATGGCTTTTCACGCTTAGCAGCACCACTGACAAATCTGACCAAGAAAGGGGAGAAGTTCTTATGGTCAGATTATTATGATTCAGCCTTTCAAAATATGAAAGGGAGGTTGAAGTCAGCACCTATAATAGTCTTTCTAGAGACAGTCAAGAGCTATAACATTTATTTTTATGCTTCAGGTGTTGGGCTGGGAGTTGTTCTTATGCAGGGAGATGGATTCGTTGCGTACGGGTCTCGGCAGTTAAGGCCATATGAGTGGAATTACCTGACGCGTGATCTGGAGTTGGTAATTTTTGTTCATGCCTTACGTTGTTGGAGACATTATCTTCTCAGTGAACATTTTTTTGTTTTCACCAACCACAAAAGTCTCAAGTACATATTCACTTAGCGTGATTAGAATCTGACACAACATTGGTAGGTCGAGTATCTTCAGTCCTTTGACTTTGAGCTTACCTATACACCTGAAATGGGAAATATTGTGGCTAACACGTTGAGTAGGAGAACTCAGAAACAATCATTTCAAGAGTATAGTATTGAGTGGATGCTTATGGATCTATTCTCTAAGATGCATTTGGAGGTGCACAAAAGACAAGGGAAGAATTTTCTATCTTCTGTAGCTCTTACCTATACACTTCTTAATCAGGTACGGATGAGGCAGCTATCTGACGTAGAAGGCCTAGTCCTGTGGGAGTGTTTCAATATAGGACCCTCTTCCTGGATGGATAGTGGGTGAGGATAAGATCTTCACTTTAGAAGGTTGTGTATGGGTGCCAGAAGACATATGCGAGGAGCTGATGTGGGAATTTCATTCCTCAGTTTGGGCAGTTCATCCTAGCATCACCAAGATGTATCGTGACCTACACCGCCAGTATTGGTGGATAGGTATGCAGGTAGATGTTGCTGGTTTTGTCCTGAGGTGTTCCACTTGTCTGCAGGTAAAAGAAGAGCATCAGCGACCAGTAGGTATTTTGAAACAGTTACCTATTACGTAGTGTAAGTGGAATGATGTTGTGATGGACTTCGTGCCCGATTTTCCAAGGTCACCTCGAGTGAACGATTCTATTTGGGTTGTTATCGATAGGCTTATGCAGGTTTCTCACTTCTTTCCGATCATGGAGACCTTTAGTATTGATGAGATGGTATGGTTGTACATCTGAGAGATTGTAAATCTACATGGAGTTCCACACTCCATTGTTTCAGACAGGGACGTGTGTTTTACTTCTCGGTTCGGCCAGTTGCTTAAGAAGGCATTGGGAAAACATGTACTTTTGAGTACAGAATACCATCCCCATATAGATGGCCAGTCCGAGCGTACGATTCAGGTGCTTGAGGATATGCTCCGAGATTGAATTCTGGACATTTCTGGTTCTTGGGAGAAGCATATAACTCCTATGTAGTTCACCTACAACAACAGTTTTCAGGCGACTATTTAGATGGCACCTTACAAGGCTTTCTATAGTAGGCCATGCCGATCAACTTTATCCTGGATAGAGGCATGAGTGGCATCTTTTCTGGGACCTCATCTTGTTCATGAGTCCTCAGAGCAGATAAAGTTGATTCAGTAGAGGATGACTATGGCACAGTCTCGACAGAAGTCTTATGCTAATCAGTGGAGACGACCTCTAGAGTTCGAGGTTAGGGATCAGGTTTTCCTGCATGTCACACTGAGGTTAGGACACAAGAGGATTCAAGGATGGGGTAAGCTTTCAGCAAGGTACGTCAGGCCATTTGAGGTGTTGGAGAGAGTTGGGTCGGCTTCCTATCAGTTGCAGCTACCTCAAAGGTACTGGGCTAAGCAAGATGTCATCCACGTTTCTCAGCTCCGACGTTACTTTTAAGACCCATCTCATGTCTTTCAACCTGAGGCAGTTGAGCTAGAGGTGGATGCATCGTTTGAGGATAATCCTATCTCGATTATCAATCGCAGTATGATGGTTCTTCGTGGCTGGTCTATTCATCTGGTATGGGTGCTTTGGCATCACGGACGAGTACATGACGAGACTTGGGAGAGGGAGGCCGATGTACGATTGTAGTGGTCAGAGCTGTTTGGGTTTTCTTCTTCTACGCCTCCCTAGGAAAATTCGGGGACAAATTTCTTTAAGGGGGGATGTTTGTAAGAACCCAGACCTTATTTGTAGTTATTTTCTTCCTTTTTCTAGAGATTTTGAGAAAATTGGAGTTTCTGGAAATTTTTAAGGCACACGCCGTGTACTTTGATGCCTCTTGAGGCCGCGTGCTTCCTGTGTCATGACCATGCACATGGCCACGTAGGGGTGATGTGGAGTCCACCTAAAGCGGAGTATGGAAAAGGTGAGTACATGGATTGTACTTCAAATTTACACACCGTGTACTTTGTTTTTTTTCATTAAACGCATCGGGGTCGTGTCTTTACCCCAAAAATTTCTTTTTCTAGGAGTTCTTCGACCGGGAGAGACCGTGTGACTGCAAATCTTCTCTGATCCCCCGAGCCTTCATCTATTCTCCGAATTGAGCACTGTAGATTGCGTTAGAATCACAGTGGTAAACTCTTTCTTCTCCTAGAGCTTCGTTTTCCAATTACTTTTCTTTTCTATGTTATCATTGGTTGAATGTTTTTTTGTGTTTTCATAGATATACGATGTTCTCATGAGATTAAAGCCATGTGGTTCAAGTATATTAATCTCCTAGGATCTAGGTAGGTGGTTTCTGCCATTCTGTTCAAATTCCTTGAGTATTTTTTGAAAATCCCACCAATACCCTTGAACAGGGTATTAAGTTTTTACTGTTTTCCCATGTTGTTTTCCTACCTTGCTTGTATTCTTATGTAGAGGTAATTTGGTTGTGTATGAGAATAATTGCTATGCTTGGATATTTTTCCCATTCCCTGTTCTGTTACGACCATTTGGTCTTGTTCAGCCTTTGGCGGTTGTACTTGTTTTCCAAGCCTTGTGACCGTAGGATGAAGTATTGTTTCTTGAAATTCTTGTTATTCTATAGACTAGTTAGCCTAGTATCTCTATAGGTTTTCTTTGGACTTATAGAATTATTATGCATTGACTGGAATGGGGTCGTGACAACCTGGTGCTATAGAATATAAGGGGATATACTGAGGGAGCTTCCTCATAGAGTCTTGGACATTATATACTATAGGGGATAGACCGAGTGAGATTCCCAGAGAGTCTTGGATATTATCAACCACATTTTGATAGATTGAGTGAGCTTACTCAGATATTCTTGATCTTTATTGACTATAAGGGGATAGAAAGAGTGGCCATCCTCAGAGAGTCTTTGTTTTGATTGAATTTTCTTAAACCATTCCTAGGATATAGGAGACATTGACCAAGTGAGATTACTCAGAGAGTCTTTGTAACACCTCGGACTATAAGAGGAATTGACTCTAGGAGCTTCCTCAGAGAGACTCTTGACCTTGGGGAAATGCGGGGAATTGACCCTGTGAGCTTCCCTAGAGAGTCCCTGACTACCTTAGACTATAAGGGGAATTGACTGAGTGTGCTACCTGAGAGAGTCTATAATATCGTATGACCAAACCAGAGGGGTTAGGCTGAGTGTACTTCCCAGAGGGTTGTTGGTACTTCTTGGTTAGGAATAGATGGGATGACCATGAGTACTTCCATAGGGGATTCATTTTTGTGGTTATCAGTTTTCTTCAATGTTTCTTTTTTGATCTACGGGTTGTTTACTACTGTGTTTCATCCTGTTTACTGCTTATTGTTTACTGCTTACTGTACTATTACATTCCATATACTCACTGACTATTAGTAACAGATCTTTGGGTGTTTTATTACAGGGATTTAGTCTGACACCCTATTTGGGTCATTCTTTTGGTCCAAAATAGATTATATTGCTTCAGGTTTAGATAAGGGTAAGTCCCCTTCGACTTCAGGTACATGATTGCATCAGATCAGGAGAGAATGGGACCAAGTCAAGGCTTGCGATGATGAGTAGTTGCTTATCTGTTTTTTTTTCACTTGCTTTAGCACTATATTCAGCATTGTTACTTGTTTTGCTGTTCTCTTAGACATCTATGTACCATGCATCATTTACATATATTTTTGTCCAGTTTTTTCTCTATTTAGCTTTCTGTTGTTTTCTGTTGTTGGATATTTACTACTTCCACTATTGTATGTGTTATTTATTTCTACTGTGTACTCTGCCAATGAGGGAATAGTTTTCCCACTATCACACCGAATGCCCTCGCTGCTAGTCAGCAGCCTGTGGAGTTGAGGGAAATCTTCTTGAGGCCATGAAACTATCTGGGTATGGGGTGCCTATGGGTGGCTTTCGGAATCGATACATTACAACTATACCAATAATGCTCAAAACATAATTGTTTCTTCTAGTATTTCTTATGGTTTCCGAAAAACATGTGACACATGTGCACCATCCCTATAGTCATGGTATTACTGTGAATAGTTTCCCACTGATGTTTCAAGGTTTTCCCAAACAATGAACCTATATAAAATCCCCAAAAGCACTACCAAAGTTCTCAAAAATATCCCATAATTCACCCATAAACAATACATACATAAAAATGAAAAAAATTGATGCATAGGTGTAACCGAGGGTTCTACATTCTCCCCAACATCTGAAATTTAATTTTCTGTAATGTAGAAAACCATTATTTCCTTGAAAGTGTTCTAGACATTGTTCATTCTTTTATTCCACACATTCCAATGTATCTTTTTGAATCTGAACATGATACCACAAGTCTCCCACTAGAATGATGATTTTACCATGAATGGCATTCTCTTTCCTATCCAAAATCTATACCTAGATATGTATCAAAGAAGAATATACCTCAAATTTAATATGATCCCATCAAATCACATGGTCAAGATCATGCTAATACTTTTTCAAATACGATATGTAAAAAACATTTTTCACTACATTGAACCACGGTGGTAATTCTAACTGATATGACACCTAACTAAACCATTCTAGTATCTCAAAAGTTCCTATCTATCTAAGAGATAAAATTCCCTGTTTCCCAAGATAAAAATTTCCAAGCCATAGAGAGAATCTATAGAACACATGATCACTAATTGAAAATGACAATGATAGTCAACGATTATCCATACAAGATTTATGATGACTTGGAGTTTTCTTCATCTGTTTCCGGATCAGATGAATATTATTCACTGTTTTTTGGAAAATTATCAACCCAACTAGTGATGTATCACTTATTTTCACCCAAAAAAGTGGTGAACGACTATTATTCTCATAAATTTCTTCAAATAGATCCATTTGTATCGATGATTGATAGGTGTTGTTATATGAGAACTCAACTAACGACATATGATCTTTCCATGAGTCACAAAATTCCATTCAACAAGACTAAAACATGTCTTCCCAATTATGTATCATCCTTTTATATCTCCCATTCATCTAAGGATAATATGATATTGTTATATTAAGATGATTCCCACAATATTTTTTTATTAAATTCTTGAATCGAGAGATAAAACTCATACCTATATCTAACATGATCAAAACTTGCATTTTGGTCCTTTTTACAACTTCTTAAATATAGATTTTTGATAATTCCTACACCATATGAGTTTCATGAATTGGAAGGAAATATACCGAATTTGATAGTCGATATAAAATCACCCATATGTCCCCTTGATTCCAAACCATTCAAGGAGATCTATTAAAAAAATACATGGCTATCTTCTCCCACATCTAAATTGGGATTGGTAAGGATATCAACATACTTATTGTACGCTGATTCTATATCTTCACTTCTTGAAAATCTAAGTATCTTGAAAAAAACTTTTCCACATTAATTTTCATGATGCTCCATCAAAAAAATGCTTTTAAATGACTTATTAATCTTCTATATTCATGGAAAATCATCCCATATCAAATGGTGGTAAACATGAAGAATTTTTTCTAGATAAGTTGTATTCTTGCAATGTAATTTTTGACCCACTAAACTGACCTCCAAGTTAGTTTACATCCCTCAATGGGCTCCCCATCACTGAGTTTTAAAAAAATCACCACAAATTTGTAATCGAAAACCAGTTATTGTTTCAAAATCAATACTATACTAGGAACCAAATAAAATTGTCAGAAAACTGCAACATACCCTCATTATTCATATTCTATGATCATATCTTTTATCACTGACACCAATTAACACTGGTCGGAAGCCTCTTTTTCCAACCGTGCATATGAATTTCAACTTAATTAATCATTCACCAAATTTCCATTTCCCATTGTGTATATTATGTCCAATTCAACAATCATTAGATACATGATCCATCTCATTTACCTCAAATTTAAATCTCTTTGTGAGAAGATATTCTTTAGACTCTTATTATTAGTGAACACTATGAGTTTCTCGCCTAAGAGATAATGATACATAGTCATCAAGGAATGGTCTATAAGATCTAACTCCAAATCATGTGTTGGTAATTTCTTATCATTAACTAGTAACTACCTTGATCAATAATAAACCACATGGTCTCTTAACATCATAAGATACCCTAAACCAAATCTTGAAGCATCCCAATACACCACGTAACTTTTTACGGATTCTAGAAAAATCAAGATTAGTGATAATGTTAGGAGAACTTTAAATTATTTTAAAGTCATATCTAATATCTCTTCCCATTGTAATAGAACATTATTCTTTTTCTAATTTGACAAATATGAAGAATGTTATGAAACAATCATTCACAGTGCATCAATAATAACCAACTAATCCAAGAAAAACCAGAATCTTGAAGATATTATTTGTTGGTTTCAAAGACATCACAACCTCAACATATTCTAGATCCATAGAAAACTTTGTTTTATAAATTAAATATCCCAGGAAACATACCTATTGTATCCAAAAATCACACTTTGATATTTGTTCATAAAAATGACAACCCCTAAAGATTCACAACACTATATCTAACTGTTTCCCAAGCTCATCCCTTGTCTTTGAATAAAACAAATTTTCATCCACAAAAAATAGTGATATCACTAAAATATCTAATTCAATAATGCCATAATTTCCACTGTTGAATTCTAAAGACCTAAAGGAATTACCACAAATTCATAATGGAAATATATTCTTCGGAATGCTATTTTCTGAATATCCTCCTTTCAAACCCACAATTGTTGATATAATGATCTTATGTCAATATTATAGAACCAGTGAGATATGATAAATTGATTGAAAAGATAATCAATGCATGGAAGTAGATTTGGATTCTTTATCATAACTTTGTTAATATTATGGTAATACCCACATGGCCTTATAGTTCTATCATTCATTTCCCAAAAATAGGACCGTAACTACCAATAGATATGTGCTAGGTTGAATGAGATATTTAAGATCAAGATATTATAACTAAATTTCCACTCCCATAATTATTTTGGTTCTATTAGATATGATGGAATGGAAATAGGACTAGTTCTAAGAAGGATACCAATTATAAACTCCACTTCTCTTATCGGGGGAAACCAAGATAAATTATCAAAAAGAACATCTAGAAACTGATCCACAAAATCTAGTGAACTATCCTTATAAATTCTATTCCACCGATTCCAAATAACACATGGAAAACTAGTACGAGATTTTTCCAACTACTGGTTCCAACATGCCCGTCTCACACGTATTTAGATTCTGGTCTTTTCGAAAGAGATTCAAAACGCCATCCTAAGTAGTAAAAAAATCATTTCAGGTATAACTATTGAGATGATCCATGAAAATTTTCAATCAATCCATTCCCAGAATTATATCAAATACATCCATCTCAAGAATAGTAAAATCCCATTTCATCTTAGAACTATAAACAGTTATAGAACATTCTCTACCAAAAATGGATTTTCACTCTCTTTGAATAAGGGGAGTTTGAATTTTGATCACAGAAGGAGTCATCCTATGTTTTATGGTCAGAAAATAAATAGAAAGATAAGGGAAAAAATGAGATACAAATGTGTAAAAAAAACTGTTCATCAGGTTATAACTCAAGATAATCATACCTATCCCCATAAATGGTTCGACATGATCATCCACAATCACCTTATCATAAGCATACAATTGAATCATCTCTTCGATTTTTTCCTTATTGTGTTTCTGAGAGTGATCATGCAGTGAAATCATGGTATTCCTTGAATTACCATATATATCTCTATTTGGTTTATGGGATTGATTATGCTACCCTTTCCCCATCAAAGAATATGAAACATATGATACCTGATAAGTTTCATGAGCACTTTGCCTCATACCACTGCAACAATAGCAGTGAAGATGCCCCATATTATTGGATTGGTGACATGCTCGTAGAGGTGTAGTACTATTTTTGAATATGACTTAGTGACCAAAAAAAATATACAGTCTTGGTATTGGGTTTGGAGGAAGGTTACTTGCACTAGCGGTCTGGTTCTGAAGTGTTCCACCACCTTGAGAATATGATTCTATCTTCCTCTTTCCCTTAGTGCGAGATTTCTCACATCCTATCATGAAGACAATTTTACTTACTCCACATGTATTTTTAGTAGTGAGAGATATCATGAAAATATTATTTGGTTACAGTATTCACTCAATGGTTTGAAAATCCTATGTGATTCTTTGGACCAACTATTGGTTAACCTATGGATTATGTAAAACCACATTCTCAATGACCTCTTTTGACTGGTTTATATGATCATACCCAGTTCCATTTTCATGAAACAAAAAACTCTATAAGTTTCACTCTATATTTACCTAAGGCATTACATTTTTTAGTCTATCACCTCAACAATCACAACATTTCATTCCAAAATAGATAATTATTGAATAATCTTTACATTATTTCAAATATTAAAATATTTCAAGAATACCATAATTATTCTCTTTCCAAAAAACATTAATTTGAAATCATTTTCATCAAATTTCAAAAAAACAAATTGTGCCAAATAATATATCATTACTCAAAATGAAATATGCACTAATAGTGGGATTTCATTCCTCTACTGTAAGAAATGCTCATCTCATTGGTTAAACCCATGCCAATGAGATTTAAAAGCCTATATGTGTGTCCAAAATAACTATGTACCCAACTTTTTGATAACATGATGTTTGAAATTAAAATTTTAGAAATGTATTTTTATTGTATACATTTCATGTTCTGACAATCGTACACCTTTCTATGACCCCAACACAAGCAATAGACAAGAATGAATTAATATTCAAGACCGAAAACCAATACCAATTCAATTACCAATCAAGACATAGACCACATCAATCAAAAAGGAAGGACAAAGATGATACCACTAGTAATGTCCCTCCTTCTCCTCATTAGCTTGATAAGGTTGAAGAATGTTACCTAAACATAAGCTATTGGACAAAAATCTATCAACATGTCCTTTAGGTGTGTTTTGGGTGTTATTGTGTCTATTGAAAAAGCCAGATGATTTGGAATGAGGATAGTTAGTGTTTTTCGAATCATTTTTTTATGGAGGAATAGTTTTTGGGTGTTTTCCAAAATTTGGGGCCTTAGATTCTGGTGTTTAATTATAGAAAAAGAAGGATTTCAGCCGATGATTAAATAGTCCATAGGTCGTAAAAGATAGTTCATGAGATGTAAATTGTGGTATGTGGAATAGAAAAAGAAGTCATCAAAGTAAGGGGATTGAGTAGTTGAAACGGTTCATGGAATGAAAATGCTTTGCAGTGTAGGATTGGAGTTCAAGGTGAATACTTGTGGTATGTTAAAGGCTTGATGTATGTGGGATGTTTTTTCATTCATGGAAACCAAGAATTTATTTGATAAGCCGTGAAGGGTACCATTAGTGAAATTGTGATGGTGACTTTTGATTCAATGAAGGAAGAAAGGCAGTATGTTGACCAGGTAGGGTAAATGGTTCACAGGATTATTACAGTTCACGGAAGATGCATGGTATGTGGTAATGGTTTTAGCACATTTAATATTTGTTAAATCATAGATTAAAGAAAGTTGAGGATCTATTTTCCAATATAATATCCTCTAATTTCATCATCACAAAGTGCATTTTTTATAAGAAAATCATCTTTTCTCTGGGATTTCAGACAAGTCCAAAAGAGGTCTGTGAGGAGGATTTTGTGAAGGGTGAAGCAGTTCATGGAAGAGATTATACAAAATGGTGTTTGTGGAGAATTTTATTTATTAAAGGAAGATGGTGGTACCTAGAATTTGTAATTCCATAGAATTGGAGGTTTTAATAAGTGGTAGTATGCAAAATATGTATGAGGATGTGGCACATAATAGCAATTCACAGAGACGATACTTAGAGGCAGTGCGTTGTAGAACAAGGATAGGAAGTTCATGGATGAGGTGATCCATGATGAATAAACACTACATAGTTCGTAGATAAATCAATATAGTTTGTGGAGGATTAAAGGAAACTTGATAAAGCAAATGAATAATTTGAAAAATCAATTTCTCTTTACCTAACAGTACATAGAAAAGTGGATTTAATCTATAGGTGAAAGAGGGACTTCAATAAATAATGTACCAATAGTTAGGGATTCATACATTCTTGAAAACAGCGGGACCTAAAAGTCATTTAACTATGAGTGGATCACTTCCAAGATTAGTGATAAAATGAAGAGGAAGAAAATGATCCCTTTCATTGGTAGTGAACTAGAGAAAGAGATAGAGGGAGTGACCCTTGGGAATGTAGTGAGAAGACTATAAATCTTATAAAGTAAGTGATCATTGGAATATAAGTGATATAGCCCAAAAATAATTCTTGATTTTGATCGTTAGTGAATTTGGTACAATTGGAACATTTTGGTTGTATTCTCCTTGGATTTATCCCAGTGAGGGTAAACCATGTAAAAATATCTATTTCATTATCTTTCTATACTACTTTAGTTTCAGTGCATTATCATCAGATAAAACAGGAAATGGAATGATAATCATTAGCATTAAAGATCATAATAAGTGACCCCTATAAAAAGAGGTCTTGATCTTATAGGGAGGGATGATGCTCTAAAATAATATCCATACCCCGAATCACGCACTCTCAGGGAATCAAGTCCCCATTTGGACCTAAAAATTTGTTTCATATGGTAGGTTTCAATTATCATATTTTTTTTATGATTTTATTCAGTGGATTTTTGAACATATAGATTTATTATGATCTTATCTTGGATACCATGGTAAAGGGAAGAACATTGAAGAAGAAGTAGAAGTTTGGAAGTATTCATCAGTGTGGAAGTGTTTATGGAAAAAGTGTGATTTAGTTTATGTAATCTAACAGAATATTGAATAAAGGCTTGGATAAATAAATCATGGAAATGATAGACTCATTCAATGATGTTGTAGGAATGAGTGAATAACATGACATTCAATGTGATGTTGAAATTACTAATGATGAATATACTTGAAAAATTTCAAAAGTGAATTTTGTCCATGAAACCTAAGAATTGAATCATAAATTTGGTGAACATATATAATCAGAAGATATTTGGATCCAAGAACAAGAAATTGTGGTCAACATACTATGAGGTTTAAATTAATGTCTTATTGATGTGGTTACTGATTTGAGGGAGAAGAATGATTCTTAAGATGGATAATAGAAAAAGATATATAAAATTTTATAGAACCAAAAAGATGATGAAAATTCAGGGAACTAGATATCAAATGAAATTTATAATTAGAAATCTTGAAATGATGACATTTCTACACAGCTGTTTGAACTAGTTCAGAAGAATCAACATCTACAAAAACATACTGCATGATGTTATTATTCTGTTTCTCAAGAAAAAATTAAAATAAAGAAGAAAGGTTACATGGTGGATAAGCACGCATGTGAATTAGAATATGAGATGAAAAAAGTAAGGAATATTAAGAGAGAAATCAATGCTCAAATTGAATAAAGGGATAGGATGACCCAATAATTGGAAGAAGAGATATAATCAATCAGGAAAGAAGTGAGGAAATCTAATGCCAACAAAAATCCAATATTAAATGATTCATTACACTTAATTTTTGATAATATTATATAACATGATAATTAAATGAAGGGAAATTATGCCATTCAAATGAGAAACATGAAATATTTGGATCATTGAAAGACCACATAGTTTGGGAAAATCTAGAATTGTATATGTTGAACCCCCTCCCATGAATGAAAGAAAGAGAGCTGTGAATAGTTCCAAAAAATAGAAAAAGTCATGTAGGTGATGAAAATAGAACTAAAAAGAAATATACAAGAACTGATGATATCATGTGTTGTTTATATGCAATGCATGGTCATACTTCATGTTTTTTTGAATCCATTCACTAAAATTCAAATTGTTAAGGTTGAAATATACCGAAATTTTAGAATAAGCGGAAATGTCTTGAGAAATAAGAAAGATCTGTCACAAAGAAGAACGTATTCATTAAATAGTTGAAGACTAGGACACACCATGAACATGTGTCACGAATCCCAGGAGATCAATATCAGAAGAAGAAATAATGTTTTATCAATATTTATTCCCACAAAAGATTAAAGAAGGTATTTTTTAAACATGTGGTGTTTTATATGATCTAATCATGGGAATTTGTAATGTCATTGTAGAAGAAAAGAAAAATTAAAGGAAATGGAACATGAAAAAGATCCCCAAAACTGGTAGTGTATATCAAAATAAACTATATTGGAAGATATAATGATTATTTGAAAAATAGGTGTACAACCTTAATGGAATCACAGGGAGATCGATGAAAGAAGTATAATTCACATCCTTGGAAAACATGTCCTCATACCCCATCACTACTACATGAAATAGATATCCCAATGCTTCACTTACCCTAGATTCATGTTGGAAAACTTGTGAGTAAATATATTGTACTCTCTTACACCTAATATCATCCTACTCCTCCATGTTTTCATTTTCACGCACAATGAAAAACCTCACTCAGTTATGACGAGAACACTTCATCCTCTACCAAAAAATTAAAATATGGGATTTAACTATAGAAAAGCAGTTCGTACAATGAATGACATAATAATACCGCATTACAGTAACAAAGAGATGCCATACAGAACTCTCACCTCCAAGCTTCATGTCACGTTATCAAAACAAATGTAAAACTACTAAGTCACTTCCCATCGGAGTCTCCAGATGAATGGTTTGATTCAAAATATCAACTGAAATCTCTATGTATTGATCTAGAGATGTGGCGAGGAAGGAATAAAATTCACATTTTTCTATCAATATTTTATCTAATTTAGAAAATACATTGATAGTACCTATTATCATCCATGGATCCTTGGTGTTATTGGACTCTATAGTTTGTAACTATCCTCATCCCTACCCGCCAGCTCCTTGGGCATGTCAGGGACAATGTGGTGGTGGTGCTGGTAATAGGTCGAACTTCTGACCACCTCCTACTATCCTGATGGCCCCTCTATCTTTTCCTCCTCCCTATATATAACCCTATTATTTCAATTACCTCTGTATCAGCTATCCCTCAACTATCTCCAAATAAGCTATATGATAGGTCAAGCTATCACATTCCAGATGTTCATGACTATCATAAGAGAAGCACCACATGTCCCTTGGATGACTTGAGACACCCTGAGAGCCCTACACCACTGAACCTAAGTCTTTGGATCTCGTCCTAAAGTATTTGACCCACTTGGATCCTTATGACTACTGTCGGCTACTAGATTTTGAGGCCTTAGCTACATGGTGCCCACTACTAGCGCCCACTAACGATGTCTGCTCTTCTTGAGAACATTCTACCAACAAGGATTTCTCAAGAACTCCATCATAGTTGGAAATTTTATGAGATACCGCTAAATCCTTGATATCTTGATTCAATACCTACTCAAAGATCTGATCAATGAAAAACAAGTCTCACACCTTATCCGAGGATTAAAATTAGAGATCATTAATCCTCACTAAATTCTCCACCACTATCATACTGTCTTGATGAAAATGAAAAATCATTTGTATTCTTACCATTCCCAACATTTTCAGATAAAACTCATCTTCGAAGAGATGCTCAATGTCTATCATGGAGAGAGTCATATCGTCATGTGATTGAGTCACCATGCTTCAATATCTCACACTAGATCCTAGAAGAATACTCATTGTAAGGACTTCCATATGATCGATTGGAATCCCCACAAGGTGGAAAATGTGGGTGACTACCACTAGCTAGTCCTAAGCCACTAGGTGGTATAGCTCTTTGTGAAACAATAGAGTCTATGGCCTCTAAAACTCATGAAACATACTTAGCCTGTATACAACCCCATCTAGAAGTGATAGTGCTTGTTTCTACTCAATAGGTGGTTGTATAGCTTCAAAACAACCTAGAGGTTCAATCATTGGTAAAAGAATATTTATTTATGCATCTTCACTAAGTGAATCATCCTCATGATCACACGTTGGAATCACGGATGTCTATCTATGTAGAGGTCTCCTGATATAAATCACGATATACCATGGTAAAAAGTGAATATACGGGGAGATGAATCAAGAAGGGCATGGAAACCACAACCCCTTCCTATATGATACATGTACCATTATATTATTTTCAACTAGATTCATAAATGTATCTTCTCAAAAGGTAGGTGATCAGAGTCTAGGTGTAAGGATATGTCTCCCACAAAACAAACATTAGATTCCCTAGTCTAAAATTCAAACTTGAAACACTAAACAATGTTTCCCCAAACCAATCTCACCAAATCAGGTACTATAGTATAATGGAACACCTCTAAAACCATTCTATCAAGACCCATCCTAGAGGGGCCTATTTCGGGAATACCCCAAGATCTCCCCCAATATGTGAGGGGTTGGAGACTAGTATAGTGTAGACATATCCCAAAAATTGGAGGCATTATCCAAATATACATGTACCCATGAACACATCTCCAAGCCTACATAATGCTAAAATTTAAAACAACTAAAATAATTCCATAATATATCAGAGACCCCACATCACAGTTCAACAGTAAAGTACTAAAAATAGATAAGGGGCCAAAACCATGGCCAAACAAAAATTTATAGAGTGCATATTAATCCAATGGTCTGTAATAAGTCAAAATAATTCACCTTGTATACACCTTATTCAATCAAGATCTATCTATACTCCACTCTCTCCCTATTCTCCTAAAACAACATCAAAATATTCTTCATCTGCATAATACATGCCATGTGTTGGAAAATCCCATACATGGATGAGTTTAACAATACTCAGTATTAAACCACAAAAACAACAAACTCAAAGAACCAAGTATAGTCATATTAATACACAATATAAAAATAAATGTATAATATAAAAAATGTGGAAATAATTAATAAAGACACCATGCCACTAGGTCATCATAACCAATTGACAGCCACAAGATTTGGATCTAAAAAATTATCATTATTGGAGAAATCACTCCAGAATCCATGCAACAATTGGAGACACTCAACGAAGAGGTCTGGGTCACTACGCCCCACCTAAGGACACATACTAGTCTATGGGGAACATGATACACATGTATGCTCTCAATCTACGAACCACTAGAAGGAACTAAGAACCCAGTATGGATCGACTCACTACATAGGGGATCAAACATCAATAATTACACAAAACATACCAATATAGCCTGCTAGATAGAGGATCAACACCCTTCTTATGGAGGTTACACTAATTCCACAAACTCTAACTTTTGATGATTGATGATTGCACTCTAGTCTTGAGGAGGGACACAAAAACTCTATCTGAGACTCAACCTCTAGAGTGGGTCAAAATCCAGTGATGTAGATATAAGGTTTCATTGTACCCTCAATGGAAAGGACCAATGGAACACACTAAAACTATATAGGTCCAAACTAATAAAATAAATTTCCTCATGTACTCTTGATTGGGGTACACAACATGTCCCAATGGGGACACTATGTGTCAACCAATCCCAAGTCTATCTCAATTGTAAAAGCCTCAAATGACAAGTATTCTATATATAATGGAATATAAAATGAAAACATGACTTGTAGAGAGACACAATATTTTTATTGTGTATCCTGACCACGTCCATGTACCAATGATGCATCTGTGTACCGATCTGTGTATGCCAAGCCATGTCTATCTGGGAATGCACAACATGCCTCTGACTGTGTGCTCCAACGCATGATTGTGTACTCTCAGGATTACACAACAAGTCAACCAGGGAGGGTCGGCTGACATGAAATCCTTAGCTTTGTCGAAACCCTTGCATTGCAACTAGGGGTCCCAGAATGTGTGTAGATCTGGTTTAAATGCTATGTTCTATGGGATTTTCCAGAAACACAGATCCTTGCTCCTGTTATCTTCTTCATTTCTCTGACAATCATTTTGGAGACACCATGCAGAGAAATTCAAAGGGAAGACTCATCCAGGTCTCACCATCGACAATAATCAATCTCCATCCTCAAATTGGTTAGAATTATATATCTAAGTGACACTAATCATTGAGAGCCGAAGAAAACTGATGAACTAGAAATCAACCATCAATCATTATCCAATTTGATGTCACAAACACTAGTCCACCTACATCACATCGTACCGATCAAGTATCTATGATATCAGATCGTTTCACTAAGGAAAGAGTGTGCAATAATCAATCGATTGATATTTTTTTAACCCTGGTCCAAAATAAGAACTCCCACGGTGAATAACCAAATCGGGGGAGAAAATAAAAAAAATAAAAAAGAGGAATGAGCCTCGATCAATATTTTTTGTCGATCTTGATTCATTTGTGTAAGATAGATAAATAATTTATTCATGTAATTATTACAAATTACCCTATAATACACAAATCTCATAAATACTATTGATCTATAGATCAATCTGTTGGTCAACTAATCCATGTTAATCATAGGAGTCAAGAATGGGGACGAATATACATAAAAATCATCCTACCTGGAGTTTGGATCAACCATTAATAATGAATGGTTACATTTTCATCATTGAAGAGATCCTCTATGTCTGCTAGTGTGATGATCCATGATTTTATTATGATCTATTTTCCTCCTCCAATAATGCTCTCTTATAATGGAATCTAGGTCTCTAGGGTTTAGTGGCCAACCCAGAGACAATTTACATAGTTGTATATTTTTAAAAGATGTAGGTATTTGTGCTGAATAAATAAAATAAATTCTTCAGTTAATTTATTTTACTAATTTCATTCCTGTGAAATATTTTTCACAAGTGACCCACATGAACTAATGTTATGTAACACCAAGGTTAATCCCACCATTATGAACATAATTTTTCCTGAATATTTCTGATCCAGGAACATATTTAATATATATTATAATTTTCTTGTAAAAACATGTTTTTGTGAAACTATATATATTTAATATATTTAAAACATTCACTCAGGGCACACCGGTCTTCAGAATCGCGCACCATATCGTCACATGGTCTCCAAAAGATTCCATACAATATTTAAAATTAATTCATGGACAATACAAGACATTACATCACAGTGTTGACTCAAAATGTTTCCATACCATGCACCAACTGTTCCAAAGCTCACTATTCTAAGAACCCTGACCTTCTTTTAAGGTATGTTCTTCCTTTTTCTGGAGTTTTTGACAAAATTTGAGTTTCTGGAAATTTTTGATGTACATGTCTTGTACTTTATAAGTACACGCCGTGTACTTTGATGCCGCTAGAGGCCACGTGCTTTCCGTTTCATGACCAGGAACACATCCATGTAGGGGTGATGTGGAGGCCTCCTAATGAGGAGTATAGAAAAGGTGAGTACACTCCATATACTTCAAAATTACACACTCTCTACTTTGTTTTTTTCATTAATCGCACAGGGGTTGCGTCCTAACCCCAGAACTATCTTCTTCTAGGCGTTCTTCAATCAGGAGAGACCATATGACCACAAATCATCTCCAAGACCCCGATCCTCTATCTATTATCCGAATCGACCATCGTCTATTGCGTTGGAATCACAGTGGTAAGTTCTTCCTTCTCCTAGAGATTCATTTTCCAATTCCTCCCCTAATTTATGTTATCGTGGGTTGAAAATTTTGTATGTTTTCAGTGATCTACGACGTTCTAAGGAGATTCAAGCATCTTGGTTCAAGTATATTGATCTCCTAGAATCAAGGTAGGTGTTTTGTGCCTTTCCGTTTAGCGTCCTTGAGTATTATGTGCAAGTTTCACAAATACCCTTGAACGGGGTATTGCATGTTTACTGTTTTCCCCTGTCGTTTTCTTGTCTTGATTTTATTCTTTTTTAGAGGAAATTTGGTTGTGTATGAGGATAATTTCTATGCTTGGATGTTTTTCCAATGCCTTGTTCTGTTACGTCCTTTTTGTCTTGTTCAGCCTTGGGCCGTTGTATTTGTTTTCCATGCCATGTGACCGTATGATGGATTGTTGTTCCCTGACATGCTTGTTATGCTATAGACTGGTTATCCAAGTAGCTCTGTAGGTTTACTTTAGACTTATAGCATTATTATGCACTGATTGGCATAGGGCTATGAGAAACTGGTGCTATAGACTATAAGGGGATAGAATGAGGGAGCTTCCTCAGAGAGTCTTGGACATTATAGACTATAGGGGATAGACCGAGTGAGATTCCCAGAGAGTCTTGGATATTATAGTCCCTAGGAAGATAGACCACGTGAGCTTCCTCAGAGATTCTTGAGCTTTATAGACTTTAGGGAGATAGACTGAGTGATATTTCTCAGAGAGTCTTTGTTTTTCTTGAATTTCCATAAACCATTCCTAGGATATTGGAGGAATTTACTTAGTGTGCTTCCTCAGAGAGTCATTGTATGACCTAGGACTATAAGAGGAATTTACCAAGAGAGCTTCCTTAGAGAGTCTCCTGACCTTGGGGCTATAATGGGAATTGACCCGGTGTGCTTCCCTAGAGAGTCCCTGACTACCTTAGACTATAAGGGGAGTTGACTCAGTGTGCTTCCTCAGAGTGTCTATAATCTCGTATGACCAAACCAGATGGGTTAGGCTAAGTGTACTACCCAGAGGGTTGTTGTTACTTCTTGGTTAGGACCTGAGGGGATTTCCGTGAGTACCTCCCAGAGGGATTCCTATTTGTGGTTAGTTGTTTTCTTCACTCATTCTTGATTGATCTATAGGTTGTTTACTGTTGTGTATCATCCTATTTGCTTCTTACTGTTTGCACATTACTATACCATTACCTTCCATATACTCACTAACTATTAGGAACAGATTTTCGAGTGGTTACCTACTGGGATTTAGTCACACACCCTGTTTGGGTCATGCTTTTGGGCCCAAACAGATTATATTGCTGCACGTATAGACAAGGGAAAGCACCCTTCAACTTCAGGTACATGATTTCATTGGATTAGGAGAGCATGGGACCAAGCCGAGGCTTGAGATACTTAGGAGTTTCTTATCTATTTTTCTTTTTAACTTGTTTTAGAACTGTATTAATCATTCTGACTTGTTTTGATGTTCTATTAGACATCTTTGTTCCATGCATCATTTATATATATTTTTGTCCAGTTGTTTGTCTATTTAGATTTCCGTTGTCTGCTGTTGTTGGATATTTACTACTTTTTCTATTTTATGTGTTGTTTATTTCTGCTGTGTACTCTACCAATGAGGGAATAGTTTCCCCCTATCTCACTCAAGGCCCTTGCTGCTAATCGGAATCATCTAGAGTTTGGGGAATTTCACTTGAGGCTATTTGACCAACCGGGTACGGGGCGCCGCTGGGTGGCTTCTGGAACTATGAGGTTACAAAGTAGTATCAGAGGAATTATTTTCTCTTGACATAATATTTGGAGCTTATAGCCAGAGATAGGAAGGAATATATACTTGGTAATATGCTGTTCCCGGGAGTAGCTAACCCGTGTACAGGGAAAAGACAATCTACCTCGTTTATTGTAATCTATTTAGGTTTTTCAATTTTTACAGTTGATATGATTTCACCGTTGGGTGATTCACATTCTTTGTGCTGTTATTATTTTGTTACTGCGGTTATATTCTGTCACAACCTGATTAGATGAGGGTATGCCATCTCATGCATCATATGGAAACTTTTTATAAATAACATTCCATGAATTCTTTCCATGTCATCTAGGATGCATTGGCTCTTTAATGTCATTGTGATAGACGTTGTGTAGATTATGCATGCTGTTGTGATAGATTCATTGATAGAATCTCTATTGTTTGATAGATAATTTGTGTGTATAGTGTTTTGCTTAAATAGATTCCAAGCTTTGGTTCTTGAGGTGTTATGGGCCCTCATGGACTGGAATTTGGTGGATCATTTTTAGGTTTCCTTATAATGACTTGTATAAGATTCCAATCATTGATTCGCGGGGAGTATGGGACCTCATGGATCGGAATTTGGCACCCTTACTCTTGTTTTCTGTGTTTTATGGGCTTTGGAGCAGTTTTTGAGCTACTTCCCAGAAAAACCTAGAATACATAGAGTTTACATTATTAATACACGCATTGTAGTTTTTAAACCATTTCCCTGACTGTGTGGGCAGGAACACGAGGTTTTGAAAAATCTCCCGGAGCACGCCGTGTATGGTAAGTACATAGCATGTTGTAGTGACAGTGTGTCCACCTGTGTGGCTAACAACACAGATGGAAGAAACTTTGACAATACATGCAGGGTGAAATTATCACTTGTCATGCCTTGTAACATAAGTAGCCAACTGTGTCACGAAGTACACCGGCCGAGGAAATCATTCAAGTACACGATGTGTTCTCAAGGAGTACACTGTGTACAGTGAACCATGTATATGGCCATATAACTATCAACACGAGTCATTGAAACCTTGTCTAGTACACTATGTGTCTTTTTTGAACACGCAATGTTGTCAGGATTAAGGGGAATGTGTGGGATAGCCGTGTAAGGAGACTAGGGCAGGGGAATAGCGTTCAAGTACATTCCATGTGTGGGGAAAACATGTTGTGTGGTTGGGGCTTTACATGACCAGTTGTGGAAAAAGTACACTCCATGTGAATGGATTAAAAGAACACACCATGTAGTTTCTATACATCCCATGTAGTCATGTTTTGTAAAACTTTAATATTTACTTCTCTTGTTCCCCTCTGGTACTCTTGTGTTCTCAGTCTTTGATAATCTTGATCTAAGGGATGCTTTTGACCTTTCATAGTTATGCCACCGAGACATCCTCCGGTTGTACGTCAGCTGCCAGACGGTGATCAGAAATTAGATATGGCCGATCAGGGACTTCATACAGATCCTCATATTGTGCCATCCATGGATCCAAGAGTTATATTAGTTGTAGGTTCCAATGTGCAGTTTAGGGAAGAGTATCTGAGGATGATGCCGAACTTCTAGGGAGAACCGCCTCTAGCCACATCGATGATAGAGGTGACGTGGGTTTTTCAGCTGTAGCATCATATTATTTTCTCAGGGGATGAAGGACCTCAGGCTGTAGATTCGTGGCTAAAGGCCATGCTGAAATTTTTTTGATCATATGGGGATACCTCCATAGAATAGGGTGAAGCTCGTTACTTATATTCTCTGAGACTCTTCCAAGTGGTGGTGGGAGGTGATCTCACAGTCAGGTCACCAACAGAGTATGACATGGGTTGAGTTTCGGCACATCTTCTACGATTACTTCTACCTGGAGACCTTGATGGCCGATCGAGCCCGAGATTTTATGGCTCTGGAGCAGGGTACTCTCTCTATTATGGGGTACTCATCTAACTTTATTGAGATGTAGTGTTTCACACCTATCCCAAGAGGCGATAAGTTGTTCCTTGCGTGAATGTTTGAGGATGGTCTAAGGCACGACATCCACTCGCTGGTGATCATCTTCTGGTTGAAATCAATATCATCTATTGTCAACCAGGAGATGATCATGGAGCACAATATGAGGGATGATAAAGCAGTGAGCCTGGGCAGTTTGACCTCCAGAGCTAGTTTTCCTCTTACTAATAGCTGGAAGCACCGTAGGGAGTCTTCTCGAGGAGATCAGAGTAGGTGGAATGTATCATCAGGCAGCCAGGTAGTTTGATACCAATGCGGAAGGAGTGGGAATAATCAACCTTAGTACTAGAGAGACCCGATGGAGTGCCGATCTTGCGGAAAGATGGTCCATATTCAGCATTTTTGTCTGATCTTCTCACCTACAGCTAGTGGTAGGGGTTCTTCTATGACCCCACATTCACGAGATCCATTGCAAGTTTCTCACAATTCTGAGAACTGGAGTTCTTATGGCTGTTTAGGCCGAGGTGAAGTTTGCAACTATGGTGGTCAGTCACCAGGTTACCGGTGACAGCAGAGTGGATCTGCTCAGAGTGGTCAGCTAGGGTCACATGGCCATGATACATGCCAGAATTTTGTAGTAGATCAGACCAATTAGGAGCAGGATATCGACCCTTCTATAGTTTTAGGTACGATCTTAGTAGCCTCGGTTTTATCTTCAGCACTATTTGATACTACTGCTACGCATAACTCTATCTCTATTGCTGTTGTGGAGAGCCTTGGGCTCTGTGTCTTTTCCTCTACATATACCTTGACACTAGAAACATTTTTGGTGACTAGAGTGGTTAGTGTACATAAGTGCAGACAGTTTCCTCCTGAGGTTGTAGGGTGTGTCCTCTTATGGGACCTCTATGTCCTATAGATGACGAGCTATGATGTCATTCTCAGAATGGACTGGTTAGTTCCCTTTCAAGAAGTCATCAATTGTTATCACCATAAGGTGAGTTTCATATCACCAGAGGGTGGATATTTTTTTCATAGACACGACTGGGATGTCGAGGCGATTCGAGCAGGACCCGAGCATCACGGTCTAGGAGGAGTTACAGCCCAGATTGCTAGTCTTAATCTGGATGACTAAGGGACTTCACAGTTAGAATTTCCTCTAGTAGCGGATCATTTTAGAGATGTCTTTCTCGAGGAATTTTTAGGTTTACCTCCAGATCTTAAGGTAGAATTCTCAATTGAGCTCATTCTAGGAAGGGTACCAGTGTCCATTCCTCCTTATAGGATGGCTACACCTGAGTTGCAGGAGCTCCAAAAGTAGTTGGAGGAGTTTCAGACAAAAAGTTTAATCCGACCCAGTACTTCTCCTGGGGGTTCGCATGTCCTATTTGCAAAGAAGATATACGGTACCCTCAGTATTTGTGTGGACTATCAGATGTTGAACCAATTGACAGTCAAGAAACGATATCCCTTGCCGAGGATCGATGATCTATTCGATCATCTTCGAGGAGCCCAAGTGTTCTTGATGATTTACTTGAGATTCAGTTATCATCAGTTGCGCGTAAGACGATCTGATATACCTCTTATTGCTTGCTGGAGAAGGTATGGTCTATATGAGTATATGGTTATGTCGGTCGGTCTCACGAATGCACCTTCTGTTTTCATGTAACTGATTAACCGAGTGTTCTATCCATACTTAGATTTCTTCTTTGTGGATTTCATGGATGACATCTTGGTGTACTCTCACACTTGACATGACCATGCTACTCATGTTGAGATCATTTTGAGTACACTGAGGGAGCATCGATTATATGATATGCCCTCAAAATGTCACTTTTTGATGGATTAGATTCATTTTTTGGGCCATGTTATCTCAAAGACAGGAGTGTCAGTGGACCTAGAGAAATTGAGAGCAGTAGTTTCCTAGGAGCAGTCAGAGAACATCTTTGAGGTTTGATGTTTTCTAGGGATGGCTGGATAATACAGATGCTTTATACAAGACTTTTCATGCTTAACAACACCACTGACAGGTCTGACCAATAAAGGGGCAATGTTCTTATGGTCAGATTGTTGTGAGTCAGCCTTTTAGAAGCTGAAAGGGAGGTTTTTGTGAGCATGGATACTAGTCTGTCTAGATCAGGTCAAGATCTATACCATTTATTTTGATTCTTTAGGTATCAGGCTGGGAGTTTTAGTTATGCAGGGAGATGGAGTCATTGTGTATGGGTCTCGACAGTTGATGCCACATGAGTGGAATTACCCGATGCATGATATGGATTTGGCAGCTGTTGTTCATGACATACATTGTTGGAGACATTATCTTCTGGCTGATAATATTGTGGTTTTCACCGACAAAAGAAGTCTCAAGTACATCTACACTCAGCATGATCAGAATCCGAGACAGCACAGGTGTTTTGAGTATCTTCAGTCCATTGACTTTGAGCTTGCCTATACACCTAGAAAGGGAAACATTGTTGATGATGCATTGAGTAGGAGAACATAGATACAGGCAGTTCAGGAGTCCAGTGGTGAGTGGATGCTTATAGATCTATTCTCTGAGATGCATTTAGAGGTGCACGATAGACAGAGGTAGACTTTTATATCTTCTGTAGCTGTTACCACTACACTTCTTGATCAGGTACGGATGAGGTAGCTATCAGACTCTGAAGGCCTAGTCCTTCAAGAGATTTTTTCAAAAGAGGACCATCTTCCTAGATGGATAGTGGGTTAGGATAAGATATTTCATTTTGAGGGAAGTTAATGGGTTCCAAGAAAAATGTGTGAGGAGTTGATTAGGGATTTTCATTCCTCAGTTTGGGAAGTTCATCCTGGAATCACCAAGATGTATCGTGATCTACACCGCCAGTATTGGTGTCCAGGCATGAAGAGAGATGTTGTTAGTTTTTTCCTAAGGTGTTGCACTTGTCAGCAGGTGAATGAAGATCATCAGCAACTAGAAGGTATTTTGTAGCAGTTACCCATTCCATAGTGGAAGTGGAACGATGTTGTGATGGACTTCGTGACTAGTTTTCTGAGGTCATCTCAAGGGAATAATGTTGTTTGGGTTGTAATCAATAGGCTTACAAAGGTTGATCAATTCTTTCCGATCAAGGAGAAATTCAATTTTGATGAGCTAGGATGGTTTTACATCCATGTGATTGTACGTATACATGGATTTCCACACTCCATTGTTTTAAAATGGGACTTGTGTTTTACTTCTCGATTCTGGAAGGGGATTTAGAAAGCATTGGGTGCATATATACTTTTGAGTACATCATACCATCCCCAGATAGATGGATAGTCCGAGCGTATGATTCAGGTGTATGATGATATGTTCCGAGCTTGCATTCTAAACATTGGAGGTTCTTGGGAGAAGCATATACCTCTTGTGGAGTTCTCCTACAAAAACATTTTTCAGGATACTATTCATATGGCACCTTACGAGGCTTTGTATGGTGGGCCATGCCGATCACCTTTATACTAGCTGGAGGCAGGAGAGGTAGCTTTTCTGGGACCTCATCTTGTTCAAGATACCTTAGAGAAGATAAATTTGATTCAGAAGAGGATGGCTATGGAACAGTCTGGACAGAAGTATTATGTTGATCAGTAGAGATGAACTCTGGAGTTTGCGGTCTGGGATCATTTTTTCCTACGTGTCACACTGAGTTTAGGACACAAGAGGATTCGAAGGTAGGGTAAGCTTTCACCAAGGTACGTCAGGCTGTTTGAGGTGTTGGAGAGAGTTGGTCTGGTTGCCTATCGGTTGCAGTTACCTCAGAGGTACTGGGCTGTGCATGATATCTTCCATGATTCTCTGCTCTGACGTTACTTTTCAGACCCATCTCATGTCTTTCAACCTGAGGAGGTTGAGCTCGAGGTGGATGCATCATTTTAGGAGCATCCTGTCTGGATTATCGATCGTAGTATGAAGGTTCTACATTGCTGGTATGTTTCTCCAGAATGAGTTCTATGGAAGCATGGAAAAGTACAAGATGAGACATGGGAGAGGGAGGCCGATGTATGATCGTAGTGGTCAGATCTGTTCGGGGTTTCTTCTTCTACGCCTCGATAGGGAAATTCAGGGACAAATTTCATTAAGGGGGGAAGTTTGTAAGAACTCAGACCTTCTTTTCATGTATTTTCTTCCTTTTTCTGGTGTTTTTGAGAAAAGAGGACTTTCTGGAAATATTTGAAGTACATGTTGTGTACTTTATTAGTACACGTCGTGTATATTGATGCCGCTCATGGACGCATGATGCCCGTGTCATGACCATGCACATGGCCATATAGGGGAGATGTGGAGGCCACCTAAAGCGGAGTACAGAAAAGGTGAGTACACACCGTGTACTTTGTTTTTTTATTAAATTCACCTTGTTCGCATATTAACCCAAAAACATTCTTATTATAGACATTCTATGACCGAGAGAGACCGTACAACCTCAAATCTTCTTCGAGCCCCTGATCCTCCATCTGTTCTCCTAATCGACCATCGTTGATTGGATTGGAATTGCAGTGGTAAGCTCTTTCTTCTCCTAGAGCTTCGTTTTCCAATTCCTTTTCTTTTATATGATATTGTGGGTTTAAAGTTTTATGTGTTTTTGTAGATCTACAATGTTTTACGGAAATTCAATCCATGTGGATAAAGTATATTGATGTCCTATAATCAAGGTAGGTGGTTTGTGCCTTTTCATCCAAAGTCATCGAGTATTATGTGTAAATCCCACAAACACCCTTGAACGGGGTATTGCGTGTTGACTGTTTTTCTCCTATTGTTTTCCTGCATTTCATGTATGCTTTTGTAGAGGTAATTTGGTTATTTATGAGGATAATTGCTATTCTTGGATGTTTTTCCCTTGCTATGTTTTGTTACGACCTTTTGGCCTTTTTCAGTATTTGGTCATTGTACTTGATTTCCATGAATTTTGACCATAAGATGATGTGTCTTTCCCTAACATGCTTGTTATTCAATACACTGGATAGCCAAGTAGCTCTGTAGGTTTAATTTGGCCTTGTAGCACTATTATGCCCTAACTGGTATGGGGCTGTGAGAACCTGGTGCTATAGAATATAAGGGGATAGACCTAGGGATCATCCTCAGAGAGTCTTGGACATTATAGACTATAGGGGATAGACCGAGTGAGCTTCCCAGAGAGTCTTGGATATTATCTACCACAAGTGGATAGACTGAGTGAGCTTCCTCAGAGAGTCTTTGTTTTTCATGAATTTCCTTAAAACATTCCTAGGCTATAGGAGGAATTGGCCGAGTGCGCATCCTCAGAGAGGCTTTGTATGACCTAGGTCTATAATAGGAATTGACCGAGGGAGCTTCCTGAGAGAGTATCTTGACCATGGGGTTATGAGGAGAAATGACCCTATGTGCTACCCTAGAGAGTCCCTGACTACCTTATACTATTAGGGGAATTGACTGAGTGTGCTTCCCTAGAGAGACTATAATCTCGTATGACCAGCCCAAAGGGGTTAGGTTGAGTGTACTACCTATAGGGTTGTTGTTACTTCTTGGTTAGGACCAGAGGGGATGGCCATGAGTACTTCCTAGAGGGATTCCTGTTTGCGGTTAGCTATTTTCTTTAGGTTTGCTTGTTTGATCTGCTGGTTGTTTATTACTGTGTATCATCCTATTTACTGCTTACTGATTACTGTTTACTGTACTATTATCTACCACATATTCACTGACTATTAGGCATATATCTTCGGGTTGTTGCCTACTGGGATTTAGTCTCACACCCTATTTGGGTCACTCTTTTTGGCCCAAACAGATTATATTTCTGCAGGTATAGACAAGGGTAAGCGCCCTTCAGCTTCAGGTACTTGATTGCATTGGAGAAGGAGAGCATGTGACCAAACCGAGGCTTGCGATGCTGATGAGTTGGTTATCTATTTTTCTTTATCTCTTGGTTTAACATTTTATTCAGCACTGTGACTTTTTTGGATGTTCTCATAGACATCTACACACCATGCATCATTTACATATATATTTCTCCAGTTGTTTCTCTATTTAGATTTCTTCTGTTTGCTGTTGTTGGATATTTACTGCTTCCACTATTGTATGTGATGTTTATTTCTGCTGGGTACTCTTCCAATGAGGGCATTGATTTCCCATTATCACACCCAAGGCCCTCGCTACTAGTCGGTAGTATCTGGTGTTTGGGGAAATGCTCTTGATGCAATGTGACCAACCGGGTATGGGGCTCCTCTGGGAGGCTTCCAGAATCGAGACGTTACAACTATCCCACAAAAGCTCAACACATAATGGTTTCTCCTAGGATTTCTCATGGTTTGGGAACAACATGTGACACCTATGCACCATCCCTATTGTCACAGTATTATTGTGCATGGTTTCATACTAATGTTTCCTGGTTTTCCCAAACAATGAACCAATATAAAATCCCCAAAAGCAACAAAAAAAGTTCTCCAAAATATCCTATAATTCACCCATATACATTACATTTGGAAAAATAAAAAAAAAGTTATATAGTTGTAATCGGTGGTTCTACATTCTCACCAACATTGGAATTTTCATTTCCATAATGTAGAAAACCATCATTTCCTTGAAATAGTTCTAACCATTGTTTATTCATTTATTTCAAACATTCCAATGTTTCTTTTTGAATCTGAACATGATACCACAAATCTCCCACTAGAATGATGATTTTACCATGCATGAGATTATCTTTCTTATCCAAAATCTATACCTAGATATGTAGCAATGAAGAATCTACCTAAATGTCAATGTGATCCCATCAAATCACATGGTCACGATCAGGCTGATACTTTTTCAAATAAGATATGTGAAACACCATTTTCACTACATTGAACCACAATGGTAATTCTAACTGATATGCCACCTAAATAAACCATTATAGTATCTCAAAAGGTCCTATGTATCTAAGTGATAAAATTCCATGCATCCCAAAATGAAACTTTCCATTCCATAGAGAGATCCTTTAGAACATATGATCACTAATTGAAAATTAAAACGATAGTTGAGGATGATTCATACAAGATTTATGATGACTTGGAGTTGTCTACATATGTTTCCTGGTAAACTGAGTTTTCTTCACTATTTTTTGGAAAAGGATCAACCCAACTAGTGAAGTGTCACCTATTTTCACCAAACAAAGTGGTCAAAAACTATGATTCTCATAAAATTATTCAAATAGATCCATTTTTAAGGAGGCATGATAGGTGTTGTTATATGAGAACTCAACTAACGACATATGATCTTCCCATGAGTCACCAAATTCCATTACACAAGACTAAAAAATTTCTTCCTATGTATGTATCATCCTTTTATATATCCCATTCATCTATGGATAATATGATATAGTCATAGTAAGATGATTCCCAATGTATTTTTGTAATGATTTCAAGAATCTAGAGATAAAACTCATATATATATAAAACATAATCAAAACATGTATGTTGGGCCTTTTTACCACTTCTTGAATATAGATTTTTGATAATTCCTACACCGAATGAGTTTCATGAATTTGCAGGAAATTTACCAAATTTGATAGTCAATCTACTATCACCCATATGTAGCCTAGATTCCAAACCATTCAGGGAGACCTATTAAAAAAATACAAGGCTATATTCTCCCACTTCTAAACGAATATTGGTATGGACATCAACATACTTGTTGGTCACTGATACTATAACTTCACTTATGGAAAATCTAAGAATCTTGAAATATTTTTGCCAAATTACTTTTCATGCTACTCCATAAAAACTATGCTTTTAAATTACTTATACATCTTCTGTATTCATGGATGAACATCCCATATCAAATGGTGGTAAACATGATGAAATTTTTCTAGACATGCTGTATTTTTCCATTGTAATTTCTGAACAACTACACCAAACTCCCAGCTAGTTTACGACCCTCAATGTTCTCCCCATTACTGAGTTTTATACAAATCACCAAAAATTTGTCATCAAAAACCTGTTCTTGTTTCGAAATCATTACTATATTAGGAACCACAAAAACTTGATAGAAAACCGCAACATACCCTCATTATTCAAATTCCATGATCATGTCTGCTATCACTGACATCAACTAACACTGGCCAGAAGCCTCTTTTTCCAAACATGCATAAGAATTTAAACTTTCTTCATCTTGCACTGAATTTCCATTTCCCATTGTGTATATTAAGTCAAATTCAACCATCTTTAGATACTTCAACCATCTCATTTACCTCAAATTTAAATCTATTTGTGAGAAGATATGATTCAGACTCTTATCATTGGTGAACTCTATGTGTTTCTCACCTAAGAGAAAATGATTTATAGTCATCAAGGAATGGTCTACAAGATCTAACTCCAAATCATGTGTTGGTTAGTTCTTATCATTCACTAGTAACTACCTTGATCAATAAAAAACCACATGGTCTCCTAACATCATAAGAGACCCGAAACCTAATCTTGAAGAATCCCAATACACCATGTAACCTTGTCCTAATTTATGAAAAATCATGATTTTTTCTAATGTTAGGAAAACATTAAATTATTGGAAAGTCATCTCTTATTTCATTTCCCATTTTAATAGAACATTATTCTTTTTAAAATTTGACAAAGGCAAATAATGTTATGAAAAAATCATTCACAGTGCATCAATAATAACCAACTAATCCAAGAGAAATCAGAATCCAGAAGACATTATTTGGTGGTTGTAAAGATATAACGACCTAAATATATTCTAGATCAATAGAAAACTTTTTTTATAAATTAAATATCTCAGGTAACATTCCTTTTGTATCCAAAAATCACACTTTCATATTTGTTCATACAAAGGATGACCCTTTAAGATTCAAAACACTGTCACCAAGTGTGTCTCAATCTCAGCCCTTGACTTTGAATAAAAAAAATTTCATCCACATAAAATAGTGATATCAAAAAAATATATACTTCATTAATTCCATAAAGACCACAGGTGAATTCAAAATAACGAAAGGAATTACCACAAATTCATAATGGCTATATGTTATTCAGAATTCTGTTTTTAGAATATCTTCCTTTCAAACACACAATTGTTGATATAATGACCATATGACAATATTAGAGAACCAATGAGATAAAATTAATTTATTGAAAAGATAATCAGTGTATCTAACTCGATTCTGATTCTTTATCATAACTTGGTTAATTTTAGGATAATAAACACTTGGCCTTATAGTTCTATCATACTTTTCCCACAAATAGGACCGTAACTACCGATAGAGATGTGCTAGGCTGAATGAGGCATTTTTTTTTTCAATTTATTACAACTAAATTTACACTCCCATAATTATTTTGGTTCTATTAGATTTGATGGAATGGAAATAGGACTAGTTCTAATAAGGAGACCAATTATAAACTCGACTTCCCTTATCGGTGGAAACCATGATAAATTATTGGGAAGCGCATTTGGAAACTGATCCACCAATGCTAGAGAACTATTATTATAAATTATATTCCATAGATTCCAAATACCACATGGAAAACTGGTATGATATTGTTCCAACTATTGGTTCCAACATGCCCAGTTCACCAGCATTCAGATTTTAGTCTCCTCAAAAGAGATGCACAACACCATCTAAAGTAGTAAAATTTGAATTTCAGGTATTACTGTTGATATGATCCCTTAAAATTGTCAGTCAATCCATACCCAGAATTATATGAAATGAATCCATCTCAAGCATAGTAAAATCACTTTTCATCTTGGAACCATAAATAGTTATAGAACAACCTCCACCAAAAATGGATTTTCACTCTCTTTGACAAAGGGGAGTTTGAAGTTTGATCATAGAATGAGTCATCCCATGTTTTATACTCAGAAAATAAATAGAAAGATAAGGGAAAAAATGATAAGCACATGTGTCAAATGAAATATTTGATAAGGTTATAACTCAAGATAATAATACCTCTCAACATAGATGGTTTGACCTGATCATCCACAATCACGTGCCCAGCTGCATACAATTGAATCATCTCTGCACTTTTTTCCTTATTGTGTTTTTGAGAGTGATCTTGCAGTGAAATCATGGTATTTCTTGAATCACCATGGATAGCTCTATTTGGTTGATGGGATTTATTCTTCTACATTTTCCCCACCAATGAATATGAAACATATGATACCTGAGAAGTGTCATGAGAACTCAGCCTCATACCACTGCAACAATAGCAGTGAAGATAACCCATATTATTGTAATGGTGTCATACCCGCAGAGCTGTAGTACAATTTTTTTGATGTGACTCAGTGACCACACAAAAAACATACAGTCTTGGTCTTGGTTTTGGAGGATGGTTAATTACTCTTTTGGCCTGGTTATGAAGTGTTCTACCACCTTGAGAATAGGTTTCCATCTCCCTCTTTCCCTTAGTGTGAGATTTCTCACATCCTATCATGAAGACAATTTTACTTACTCCACATGGATTTTTAGTAGTGAGAGATATCATGAAAATATTATTTGGTTGCAGTATTCACTCAATGGTTTGAAAATCATAGGTGATGCTTTGGACCAACTATTGGTTCACCTATGGATTTGGTGAAACCACATTCCCAATGACCTCTTTTGACTGGTTCATATGATCTTACCTAGTACCATTTTCAAGAAACAAAAAACTCCATAAGTCTCACTCTCTATTTACCAATGTCGTAACATTTTTTAGTCTATCACCTCAACTATCACAACATTTCTTTCCAAAATAGATAATTATTGAAAAATAATTACTTTATTTGAAAAATGAAAATATTTTAAGAATACCATAATCATTGTTTTTTCCAAAATATTTTATTTGAAAACATTTTCATCATATTTCAAAAAAATCACATTGTACCAAATAATATATCATTACTCAAAAAGAAATATACACTAATAGTGGAATTACATTCCTATAATGTAAGAAATGCTCATGTCATTGTTTAAACCCATGTCAATTAGATTTAAAATCCTATATGTGTGTCCAAAACAACTATATACCCAAATTTTTGGTAACTTGATGTTTGGCATAAATTTTTTAGCTATGTATTTTTATGGTAAACATTTCATGTTAGGAAAATCCTACTCCTTTTATGACCCCAATACAAGGAATAGACAAGAATGAATTAATATTCAAGACCTACAACCAATACCAATTTAATTACCAACCAAGATTAAGACCACTTCTATCACAAAGGAAGGACCAAGATGATACAACTAGTAATGTCCCTCCTTCTCCTCATTATCTTGATAAGGTGGATGAATGTTACTTAAACTTATACTTTTGGACAAAAATCTATCATCATGTCCTCTAGGTTTGTTTTGGGTGTTATTGTGTCTATTGGAAAATCCAAATGATTGTGAATGAGTATATTTAGTGTTTTCAGTGTCATGTTTTTAAGGTGGAATAGTTTTTGGGTGTTTTCCAAATTTGGGGTCCTTAAATTCAGGTGTTTTATTTTTGAAAATGAATTATATCCAACTATGATTTAATAGTACATAGACTGTAAAGGATAGTTCATGGGATGTAAATGGTGGTATGTGGAATGGAAAAGGAAGTCATCAAATGCAGGCGACTGAGTAGTTGAAACAGTTCGTAGAATGAAAATGGTTTATAGTGAAGGCTTGGAGTTCACTGTGAAGACTTTCCAGTATGCGAAAGGTTTTCTATATGTGGGATGTCTTATAATTCATGGAAACCAAGAATTTATTTTATAATCCATGAAGGGTACAATTTGAAAAAATGTGATGATGATTTTTGCAGCAATGAAAGAAGAAAGAAAGTATGTTGACAGGGTAGGGTAAATGGTTCGCAGGATGATTGATGTTCACGGAAGATGCATGGTATGTGGTAATGGTTATAGCATATTTATTATTTAGAAAATCATGGATTAAATAAAGTTCAGGATCTATTTTCCAATATAATATCCACTAATTTCATCATTACGAAGTGCAATTTTTATAAGAAAATCATCTTTTATTGGGGATTTCAGCCAAGTCCAAAAGAGGTTTGTGAGGAGGGTTCTATGAAGGGTGAAGCAGTTCATGGAAGAGATTCTATGAAAGGGTGTTGGTGGAGAATTGTAGTTAGTAAAGGAAGAGGGTAATACCTAGAATAAGTATTCCATTGAAGAAGTAATTCCATATAATTGGAAGTTTTAAAAAGTGGTAGTACGTAGAATATGTATAAGGATGTGCAACACAGTAGCGATTCACAGAGATAGTACGTAGAGGCAGTGCACAGTAGCATAAGAAGAGGAAGTTCATGGATGAGGTGATCCATGGTGAATAACCACTACATAGTTCATGGATAAATAAACATGGGTTATCGGGGACTCAAGGAAACTTGCAAAAGCATATGAATAGTTTTCAAAATCAATTTCTGCGGACCTAATAGTATTTGGAAAAGTGGATTTCAATAAAGAATCTACCATTAGTTGAGGATTCATACATTATTGAAAACAACAGGACCTAAAAATCCACAAACTTTGAGTGGATCACTTCCATGATTAGTGAGAAGATGAAGAGGATGATAATGATTTTTTCCATTGGTAGTGAACTAGAGAAAGAGACATATGGAGTGACCCTTGGGAATGTAGTGAGAAAACTATAAATCTTATAAAGTAAGTGAGCGTTTTCATATAAGTGATATATCCCAAAAAACATTATTGATTGTGAGCATATGTGAATTTGGTACAATTGGCACATTGTCGTTGTATGCTCCTTGGATTTAGCCCAATGAGGGAAAAAATAGTAAAAGCATCTATTTCATTCTCTTTCTATACTACTTTACATTCAGTTAATTATCATCAAATAAAATTGGAAAGGGAATGATCATCATTAACAATAAAGATCATAATAAGTGACCCGTATAAAAAGGAGGTCTTGATCATGTAAGGAAGGATGATTCTCTAAAATAATACCCACAACCTGATTCACGCACTCTCACGGAATCAAGGACCCATTTAGACCTAAAAATTGGTATCATATGGTAGGTTTTTATTATCATATTTGTTTTATCTGATTTGGTTTAGTGTATTTTTGAACTTATAGATTTATTATTCTATTATCTTCGATACCATGGTAAAGGGAAGAACACTGTAGAAGAAGTACAAATCTAGAATTATTTCTCAGTGTGGAAGTGTTTATGGAAAGAGTTTGATTTAGTTTATGTAATCTAACAGATTATTGAATAATGGCTTTGATAAATTAGAGATGGAAATGATAGACTCACTCAATGATGTAGTAGAAATGAGTGAATAACATGACATTCCATGTGATTTTAAAATTACTGATGATGAATATACTCGAAGAAGGCCGAAAGAGAATTTTTTCCATGAAAACTAAGAATTGAATCAGAAATTTGGTGAACATATAAAATCGAAAGATATTTGGATCCAAGAACTACAAATCGAGATCAACATACAATGAGTTTTAAATGAATGTCTTACTGATGTGGTTACTGATCTGATGGAGAAGAATGATTCTCATGTTGTATAATAGAAAAATATATATATAATGTTATAGAACCAAAAAGATGATGAAAATAAAGGGAACTAGATCTCAAATGAATTTTAGAATTTGAAATCTTGAAATGAAGATATTTCTACATAGCTGTTTGAACTAGTTCAGAAGAATCAAAGCCTACAAAAACATAATGCATGATGTTATTATTCTTTTTCTCAAGAAAAAATTAAAATAAAGAAGAAAAGTTACATGGTGGATAAGCTCACATGTGAATTAGAAAATGAGATGACAAAAGGGAGGCATATTAAGAGAGAACTTAATGCTCAAATTGTGTAAAGGGATAAGATGACCCAACAATTGGAAGAAGAGATAGAATCAATCAAGAAAGAAATGAAGCAATATGATGCCAACAAAAATCCCAAATTTAATGATTCATTACACTTACTTTTTGATAATTAAATTGAATTTGATAATTAAATAAAGATAAATTATGCTATTCTAATGATAAACATGAAAGAATTGGATCATACCAAGACCACACAGTTTGGGAAAATCTAGAATTGTATATGTTGAACCCTCTCCCCTAAATGATAAAAAGAGAGATGTGAATAGTTCAAAAAATAAGAGAAGTCATGTAGGTGATGAAAATATAACATGTGTCAAGAATCCAAGGAGATCAATATCAGAAGAAGAAATCAAGTTTTATCAACATTTATGCCCACAAAATATTACATAAGGTATTTTTTAACATGAGATGTTTTATATGATCTAACCATGGGAATTTTTAATATCATTGAAGAAGATATAAATAATTAATGGAAATGGAACATGGAAAAAGATCCCCAACTCTGGTATTGTATATAAAAAAACCTATATTGGAAGATAGAATGATTAGTTTAAAAATAGGTGTACATCCTCAATGGTATCATAAGGAGCTCGATGAAAGGAGTGTAATTCACCTCCTCTACTGCACACAAAATAAATCCCCATCAATGAATGTGAAAAAACCTAGAAGAAAAACGGAGGAGCTACTCTAGTTTTGATTAATAAGAATGCATGTTCAGTGAAGAACTCAAAATCATCAATAAATATTGTGGAGACTTGAATAATTGAATAAAAAAATAAATAATTTTTTTCTACACAATCTCACTTTTATCACAATGTGAGATGCGAAATAAGTTAAAATTATAAGGCCCTAGCCTTAAAAATTATATAATCTTGCATTAAGTTAATAATTTGAAATTGAAGATCTTTTTTAGGTTTATAGTTTTATAGAATTAGGCATTAACTATTACATTAAATCTCAAAAATTACAAAGCATACACTTCTAATCTTTCCAAAAAAATTTCAAAAAAATATAACTCTTTAAATAAACAAGAATTATATTCTTGATATAGATATTCCGAAATTTTGAATTTCCTTTAACCTTCTTTATACCCTGTAAAAACATCTCAAAAACATGGGATGAGCATAAAAATCTCACTAAGGGATATAAAATGAGGGAAGAAAACATTAGTCCATGAAAATATAAAAAAATGAATTCATAATTTTCAATCATTAAATAAAGCTCTTTAAATTACTTCATGAAATCATAATATTTATGAATAACAAATATAAATCATAAATCTCAAAGGTAACTTGTGACATCCATAACATACATACATTGAAGTATTCATAGCTATAGAAGGTGTTAAGTTTGGAATACCCCTAATAGTATATTCCTTAAATATCATTGTAGAAACATTAATGTTTACCTCTTCCGTGTTACCTAATGAATTGGAGATCTATCTCGAGATCATCCTCCCTAGGTTCTTCAGGGAACCAACCATATACGTAAAAAATTCCAAAGAAACATAAAAAATCATAAAATAGAAACCAAATATAATCGAAAGAAAGAATTTCCACATTTCAATAAAAATATATCCCTTCAAGATACTAAAATAATGAAAACTTTATCAAAACCATTTTCAATACTAAAATATGTAAACACAGTATTGGGTATTTATTTTCCTTTTATAAAATTTTGGGCTAGTTAAGGAATCCAAATATCAAATAATTCTTACAGTGGTGGAAAGGGCATTGTCCCCACATACAATAAAAAGAAACATTCCTTTTCCCATTTAGTAAAAAAAAATTTAGATAAAATATTACATTTTAAGGAAATTAAAACTCATAGTGGTTTAGACACCGTATAAGATATATTCGTGTATAAATCAAAATATGCCTAAATGAAATGATTTTGAGACATCATCCCTTACCTTGAGTTCGACTCGTCATGTATGTTCCTAGTTCTTCCGGAATAATAAACCTAAGTTAATTTATACATGGTTCAAAACCTTTTTCATGTTTATTATTCCATTTATATAACTTATTACCTCGTTATAAACATTACACAATTATTTAAGTTAATATCTGTTGTTTTGCCGATATTTGGTAATTGATTCGAAAACGATCTTGTTGTATTTAAAACTTATCGATGTGGTCAAAAGTAAATTAAATCTAGAATAGTATTGGGGATTTAAATATCATATATATCTAGTATATATGTATTTGTAATATTCCATAGCATTTGGAGATAATAAATGAAATGCATCGTTCATGGAGAAGATAAGCCTTACATACAAATGAACGATCCTTTTATTTATTTTTCATATTAAATACATGAAAACTAAATTATACAGAGGTATATTATAATTCCCGTATAATATCATATGATATATATGTTACATATTTACTTTAACACAATCCTTTATATGTTTTATGTATGTAAGGAATGAGTCATATCACTTTGAGGGGGTGGCAGTCCGCACATCCTCAAATGAAATTATCTTATTTACACATCATGAAAAAACAAAGAGGTATGTTTTTAAATAAAAATTACAGTATCATAGATACAATATAAATATAATATATATTATATATAAATACAGTTCCTTCGTAATGGCCACCAGGAGAGGTGTCAGGGGAAAATCGAACAATCATCATTTCGTAAGGTAGTGGTTTGTCATACACAGAAACAATATGTTCATATCCATCAGATGGAGGTGTGTGTGGGTGTATTCTTAATCCATATCATAACAAAAACCTAGTATATTTATGATACTGGTGTTGTTTTTAAATAATTTAATAAAGAATGTTTAGGGGGTTGGAGAAAGAAAATAAATGAAAGAAGCTTGAGTGAAGACATTACCTCAAATCCGGTAAATCCTTTTGATTTAAGATAAAAGGCATTCTTGATTTGCCATCTGCCTAAAGTGATTCTTCTCGGAGGATGAGAGGGATGTTGGGTCCTTATTTGGGAATAGATTGGATGTGCCAAGGGGCGTGAGATGTCAAATTATGGGTTAGAGGCTATGACCATTTACAAGTGGGAGGAAGGGCACTTTAGAAAGGTATTAAAGTATTATTTTATTATAAAATGATTTTCTATTGAAAATGGTCTCAATGACAATTATTTCAAATATAGGATTCTTTTGGGTCATAAACCATTCAACCAATAGGTTTTATACAGGTCTAGGTAATAAATTTGACATTCTCTTTTAGCTTTAACCCATAGATAACTAATTTAACTATTACTATGTAACACCCCGAGATTTTATGAAAAATATTCTTTTTAATATCATTGATGTCTTGTGTTGTACAATACACCAAAAGGAGCTTTCACTACATGCATCCCTAACTTGGATTGCATTACACGGAATCATGACCTTCCACGATAACGTGTGTTGTATGCAATACCGAGTTTCGCTAAACAAAGACATGTTTTATAAACTAGTCGTTATGAATAGTAATACACACTTTTTGAAATTTAATAAATTTTATCATTATAAAGGGACTTCATTTTTGGATTCGGAATATCAAAATTATCCTATGGTGATTTTTTGGTTTTTTTCTGAATAATTTCAATTTTTGATGAATAGTGAAAACACTGGGTTACTATTTAAAAACTGACTTTTTATTTAAATAATTATTTATTTTATTTAAATTTATTTTAGCTAAAACGTTATACATAATACCTATATATGTTAAATTTAATTCATTAGAGTCATTTTATAATAATTTTAGATATAAAAAAAATTACTGAACTTTTCACTGTCTTTTACCTACCTCCTATGAGCTTTTTGAAAATTTACATAAAACATAATTTTACCGCTTCTGTAAGTGGAATTTAGAAAATCCAAGAGACAAAGTTAATATCAAGGAGTAAAATGTGGTTCAATAAGATAAAAATAATTTTTGTTGAATAATAACTCTTTACTTTTATTTACCACAGTTCAAAGTAAATAGGGTAATTAAGGGTAAAAGTGATATTATTATTACCCTAAAACATGTCCTAATTCTGTTGGATATGTGTAATATTACCAAAAACAACCTAAGGAATAAAATATGACCATTTAGGTCGACTTGGATTAGATTAGGACATTTATTATTAATTTATTTAATGAAGGGTTAAAATAGTTAAAATCAATGATTAATAACTAAATCATTTTTAATATAAGGTTATACCTAAGATAAATTCGACTATATATATTTATTAGGAATCTAAAAATATTTCCTACATAATGGTATTTTATTTATAATTTTTAGACGTTAAATATATTAATTTATTTATGAAACAATGTTGATGCAGTAATTACCTTATTAATGAAATATTAACATAATTGAGGTTATAAATACACAAATAAATGTAATTTTATACTTTTTATAAATTACAAAACTTTTCTAGGTTTATATGACATGTTAGTATTGATTTAAATAATTGTTTTTGAACTAATCATGCTGTTATGATTTTCACAAAAAATCAAGTACCAAATAGTGTCAAAATTGAGATAAAATAGTTTTTAAAACTAATATTATATTATTAATTGTTATTCTATTCCTAAAAATATAAGGATCAGTCAAATGACATAGATACTGATATATATATATATATATATATATATTAATAATGAACTACTTGGGGTTATTTTGGCTTGTTATAGTAAGATTATTAACCATATAGTCTAAGAAAACAAAAAGACACAGTAAAAGTTAAATTATTTAACTTAGAGTTAAAACTAAATGATAAGGATAAAATAGTGACCTAAACTTGTCTAAATACTATTGGTTTAGAGGATTTAAACCCATACCCACCTTATCTTTGAAATAAATTAATTTGTATATATGAAAAACCAAATATGACTTTATTATAAAATAATATTTTATGTTTTCCGAAGTCGCATCTCTCCTCCCTTATAAAAAGGGCACCCCTTACCTCTTATCTTCACACCCTTTTTAGCCTTTATTATCTTCCAAAACCAGCCCATTTATCTTACCCACTTCCCTAGAAACATTCTAGAGGTTCTGGTCTTCTCAAAAGACCAACTCTACTTCCTTAAGAGGAAGCCTAAAGGTGGTGTGTCGAAGAAGAGGTAATATTTTCTTCCGATTCATTAAAGTTTTCTTTCTTCTTAAACATATTTTTATTTATTTGTTTCATTAGAAAGTAATAAAATCAGTATTACTTATATAATTATATGTTATTTAAAATATGAAACAACTTTATTTCACCTTCTATCCATCCTACGGAAAACGAAATCACTGTGCGCGCGTACATACGGAATACCGTCTCAACGCCGTGGTGTAATCAGTTTTTCCACCACCACCTTACTTGGATGGGTATAATGGTGTAAAGAATTACTATATATAGTTATTATAACATAAAATGGATTCTATGATATTATATCATACACTCCAATTCCATTTAATAAATAGGGGAATGATATCACTGCTCGTGCGTACGTACGGATTACCGTCTCCACGACGTGATGAGATTCATTCTCCATGTTAACCACTCAAGAATGATTATAAATTATATATAATGAATAATAATGTAATACATGACATGATAAATCTACAGTATTTATGAATATATATATATATGTCATCTACTTACTTCCATTCAAGTCAATACGGAAAAGAAAACATTGTTCATGCGTACGTACGGCCTACCATCTCAATGAATGGTGTATTTCATTTCATTTATATATCTATTATATATATATACTGAATATATATGATATTTAAATCATGATTTACATTCTAGAAGTAATTAAATCATGATATAATTAAAAATAATGTCAAGAACAACACGTCCAAACATGTACGATAAATGAAACGAATTTACCCAAAACGTTTTTTAACATGGAATTTACAAAAGAACAGGTAATATAATATCATAATTGACCCATATATTATATCATAAAAATGAATATGATTCTGTAATAAGTCAATGACATTATTTAAATCATTATACAAGAATTATGGATACCTACGAAGCATATCAGACCTAATGTAAGGGATAACTATTCAAATCTCGTTCTTATCCGAGATTGTTATTCGTAAGAATTTACTAGGGTTATTGTTATCATCCATGCCAATGTTTTCTAAAAATGTTTTCATGTATTTTTTAAATTCCTTTTTACCCATTTTTGAAATTTACCACATGTTATGAAAGGAATCTTACTTTTGTTTACCACATGGGGAACTTTTTGACTTTTCCGACAAAAGTACAAGAAGAATGTTATTTTTAACTTATAGGGCGTGAACAGATTTGTACGGTTTCATAACTCCTCATTTTCATGAAGTTTCCTCTACAATATTTCATAACTATTTTCAAAAAATAATTTTATTTTAAAATTGCATGGAATTTTTTGAAAATAAAATGATTTTGAAGAAGAAAGGATATTTTCATCAAGAATTCATTTCAAGTGTTTTATGAAAACTATTATCCATCTAAGATGACATTATTTAGCATATTTATGTTTCAAGTATAATGTCTCTATTATTTATATGGTGTGATTGTTCTTATGATGAAATGATATACATTTTTTTTATATGGATTGTGTGATGATGGGATGATTTTTATGAAACCAATTTTATTATTTGGGTAATGATGAATGTTTTAAGTTTATTTTATGTCACAAGAAATAATGATTTCATTATGAGATCGGTGGGACCTATATCTCCCTCCAATGAATTGGGTAATGATTTATATCTCATGAGATAGAGATGGGTGGAATGGTATGTTAATCTGGTTCAGTGTTACAGGACTGATACGAGGAGTGAACTCCATTCCGAAAGGGACTTTGTCAACTAAGATGGTATTTGTAGTAATGCCTTAGCTACTATGGAAATCTTATCATGTTCTTATTGTTTTTTCACAAATTACAAGTTTTATTTCCAAGCTATTTTATCATGATTGATGTTCGATTATAATATAAGCCTTACGTACTGCCATGATTTTTGTCATTGCTCATGATTTTTATTTTTAATCATTATTTTCATGTTTTTATGTTCAAATGTATATGGTTTGTTTTATTTTCTCCATGGTTACCCTTACTGAGAATTTGAACTCACCATATATATGTTTTCTTTTCCCCAGAATATAAATAATAGTTTTTGGTAAAAAAAACCAAAGGGGAAGATCTTTATAGGAGATGTTGAAGATCTTTCACAATGATTAGAAGATTTTGTTTCAGGTTTCCAAAGACACAAAACTATTACGATCCTTGACTGTTGGGTTTTTCTATGTATTGAGTATTCCACAAAAGTAATGTAATGTCCATGTACGTCAAGATTTGGGTCTTTACAGTTGGTATCAGAGGAAAGGTTTAGTCAACCATTGTAAACTAGGATGCGATAACTTTAGTGAGATCTCTAGAGATATTTCTATGGTATTTCAAGGGATATCCCTAAGGATTAGTATAACTATAGGTTACAGTCCTAGAATTATTTTGACGATCATGAATAAACTAGGGTTTACCTAGGGTTTCATGGATTAAATAATGTGTGATAAGGTAGACATCCCGTAAGTGACTTGTTATGATTATGTGGTTCCTCATTATTTTAATTGTTTCTTACACATTCGTTTTTGGTTTTAGTCAATGGATGGACCCAGAAGGAATTGTGTTAACATTGAATCTGATGGAAGGAAATTATGTAATGCCTAGAGAGAAAGATATTTTGATTATGTCGAATCAGTCATCTCGATATATGATTAACAAGGTGAACTTTATTTGTATTTCTAAGTCATCAAATAAGAGGAAGATGGAATTTTATGCATGTTCACATGGTGAGGAGTATAGAGAAAGGAAGATTGATATTTATAAATAAGGGAAGAAGAACCTTGATTAATACATCAAATGGAGTGGAAGATGTTATCTGTGTGGAGAGAAGCGTTATAGAGTGACAGACTATTATGGAGTTCAATGTCTTATCTGTGGAGAACATGGCCATTACCCAACTCAATTCCCTAACCTAAGAGGTTCCATCTAAATCAAGGAAGGACTTATTCCATTACAATCATTGAAGATGATGGATTTAAGTGTATATGTATTGGTATTCATGAATAATGTTGTTGAGTTACTTTTATTGTATATTCGAATATCTATGTATTTGTCCATTGTGGTTTTCAATAATTTCATAGTACTAGTAACCATGAGAAGTGATTGAAATATTTTCTGAAAGATGATGAAATGCACATAATGAATTCATAAGGAGAAAATAATATGTATGATATTATTCATGAGCTCAGGACTGATATAAAGACAATGTGATATAATGGTTTGAGTATATATAAATTTTGGGATTTTGGTATTTGGAAAGAGTTAACTTTTGACAGCATTCATGTTTTCACTAAGGTTCTATGGTAATTCATGTTTCAAAAGAATATATTATTAAGATATTCACATGATTGGAATGTGACCAAAAAGATATATCTTATGATATATGGGGGATAGATGATGGTATTCATGTGCTTGTTGTGTGAACTTTCCAGTATTTTTTTCCTTTTACTATGAGATTAGACAGATGTATTTTGGATAAGTCTAAAGATTGGAATGGATTAGGTCGGACATCAAATAGTATTGATTAAGGGTATAACATCTTTTTCGATATTATATTTGGAATGTTGTAATAGAATAGTTTTAGAAAAAGGACAACTCGTAAGATGGGTGACAACCCGGCGCGTCGGTCAAGGTTGGGGAAATCCAACCCACAACCGAAGTGCGACAGGCCTTTATCACCTACCACTGGCCTACAAGAAGTCTATGGTTTGTAGAAGCTAGTTTTATTATATTAAGAGGTATGATATATAAAGTATAAATCCATTTTAGGAACCATATACAATTAATATCACTATAGATGGACTTATGTATATTTAATAACTTTCACTATCCTTTTGTTTGAGAAAGATGGAATGACCTATCATTTTATCACATGATCTTCTAACACTTCATGGAAGAAAAATTAAACTTCATTTCTTTAAGAGATGATGTGGAAATTATTCAAGGCACAAACAACAGTAATATTGTAACAAAATCAAGTAAGTATTTCTTTTAATTCAACAATTCTTCAACTTTAGGGAAATGATCTTGAATACAAAAAAATGCTGTCCTAGTGTCCTTATATCCAATGAATCAGATGTTACCTTAAATAATCAGAAATTTATGGCTTTGTGATTGTTGGATTTTTCATAGCCATGTTCTCTACCACTCTCCATTAGAACATGATGGTTAGATTTCTCTTCCATATCCATATTTTCACATATGTTCTCCTATGTGGAAACCCAGTGATGAGTCAATTTGGGTAACTGATATGTTTCATACTTCACTTTTTAAAATGATGTTTTAGTACTCCTTTTTATGATGTGGGTTTCTATGAATGAAACTTTCATGTAGTAAACCATTTAGAACCCTGATGAATTTCGAGGGCAAAATTCATCTTAAGGGGGGTAGAATGTAACACCCCGATATTTTTTGAAAAATATATTTTTTTAATTTCATTGTTGTCTTGTGTTCTGCGCTACACCAACAGGATCTTGCACTACACGCATCCCTGACTTGGCTGGCATTACATGCAATAACGACCTTCCATGATAGTGTGTGTTGTACGCAATACCGAGTTTCACTAAACAACGATATGTTATATAAACTACCCGTTATGAATAATAATACCCACTTTTTGAAATTTTATAAATTTTAACTATCTAAATGGACTTCATTTTTGGATTAGGAATATCAAAATTATCCTAGGGTGAATTTTTGGTATTTTTCTAAAAACTTTCAATTTTTGATGAATAGTGAAAACACTATGTTACTATTTAAAAACCGACTTTTTATTTAAATATTTGTTTATTTTATTTAAATTTATTTTAGTTCAAAATTGATAAATAATACCTATATAAGTTCAATTTAATTCATTGGAGTCATTTTATAATAATTTTAGATATAAAAAAATTTTATTGAACTTTTCACCGTTTTTTACCTACCTCATAGGAGCTTTTTGAAAATTTATATAAAACTCTATTTTACCGAATATGTGAGTGGAATAAGGAAACTCCAAGAGAAATGGTTAATATGAAGTAGTAAAATGTGCTTCAATAAGATAAAAATAGTTTTTGGTGAATAGTAACTTTTTACTCTTATTTAACACGGTTACAAGTAAATAGGGTAATTAAGGGGAAAATGATATTATTATTACCCTAAAACAAGTCCTAATTCTATTGGATATGTGTAATTCGACCAAACATAACCTGAGGAATAAGATATGACCATTTAGGTCCACATGGATTCGATTAGGACACTTATTATTAATTTATTTGAAGAAGGGTTAAAATAGTTAAAATCAATGAATAATAAGTAAATCATTTTTAATATAGGGTTATACATAAGATAAATTCGACTATAGATAATCATTATAAATATAAAAATATTTCCTACATAATGGTATTTTATTTATAATTTTTAGACATTAAATAAATTAATTTATTTATGACACAATGATGATGCAGTAATTACCTTATTAATGAAATATTAACATAATTAATGTTATAAATACCCAAATAAATGTAATTTTATACTTTTTATGAAATACAGTAATTTTATAGGTTAATATGACATGTTATTATTGATTTAATTAACTTTTTTTTCGAACTAATCATGCAGTTATGATTTTCAAAAAAATCAAGTACCAAACAGTGTCAAAATTGACATAAAATAGCTTTTAAAACAAATATTATATTATTAATTGTTATTTTATTCCAAAAAATATAAGGTTTGGACAAATGACATTGATACAGATATATATATATATATATTAATAATTAACCACTTCGGGGTTAGTTTGTCTTGTTATATAAGATTATAAACCATATAGTGTAATAAAACAAAAAGACACAGTAAAAGTTATATTATTTAACTTAGGGATAAATCTAAATGATAAGTACAAAATAGTAACCTAAACATGTCTAAAACCTATTGGTTGGGAGGATTTAGCCCCATACCTATCTTATCTTAGAAATAAATCAATTTGGAGCTATTAAAAACTGAATATGACTTTATTATAAAATAATATTTTAAGTTTTCCTAAGGTGCCCCTCTCCTACATTATAAAAAGGGAACCCCTTACCTCTTCTCTTCACACACTTTTGATCCTTGAAGATCGGCCAAAATCTATTCATTTATCTTCTCCACTTCCCTAGAAACATTCTGGAGGTTCTATTCTTCTCAAAAGACCAACTCTACTTCCTTAAGCGAAATCCTAAAGGAGGTTCGTCGAAGAAGAGGTAATCTTTTCTTCCGATTCATTCAAGTTTTCTTTCTTATTAAACTTATTCTTATTTAGTTTTTCCATTATAAATTAATAACATAATTATTACTTATATACTTATATGTTATTGTAAATATGAAACAACTCTATTTCACCTTCTATCCATCCTATGGAAAACAAAATCACTGCGCGTGCGTACGTATGAAATACTGTCTCCACGCCGTGGTGTAATTAGTTTTTTCACCACCACCTTACTTGGATGGGTATAATTGTGTCAAAAATAAATATATATAGTTATTATAACATCATAATGATTATAAGATATTATATCATCCACTCCAATTCTATTCAATAAATATGGGTACGATATCATCGCTCGTGTGTACGTACGGATTATCGTCTCCACGATGCGATGAGAATAATTCTCCATGTTAACCAATCAAGAATGATTATAAAGTATATGTAATTAATTATAATTTAATAAATGAAATGATAAATCTACTTTATTTATGAATACACATATATTTCATCTACTAACTTCCATTCAAGTCAATAGGGAAAAGAAAACAGCTTTCATGTGTACGTACGACCTATCATCTCCACGAACAGTGTAATTCATTTCATTTATCTATCTATTATAAATATATTCTGAATATATATGATATTTAAATAATGATGTACATTCTGGAAGTAATTATATCATGATATAAGTAATAATAATATCAAGAACAACAAGTCCAAACATGTACGATAAATGAAACAATTTTACCCAAAACGCTGTTTTAACATGGAATTTTAAAAAGAACGGGTTATATAAAGTCATAATTGAACCATATATGATATCATAACAATTAATATGATTCTTTAATAAGTAAATGACATTATTTAAATCATTATACAAGATATTCATATATGTACGAAGCATATCAGACCTAAGGTAAGGGATAACTATTCAAATCTCGTTCTTATCCAAAATTGTTATTCGTAAGTATTTACTGGGGTTATTGTATTCATCCATGCCCATGATTTCTAAAAATATTTTCATGTATTTTTTAAAGTAATTTTTACCCAATTTTGAAATTTAACACATGTAATGAAAGGAATCTTACTTTTTTTACCACAAGGGTAAATTTTTGACATTTCTGACAAAAGTACAAGATGAATGTTATTTTCAACTTATACGGCATGAACAGATTTTTACGGTTTCATAACGCCTCATTTTAATGAATATTTCTATACAAGATTTTATGACTATTTTTTTAAAAGAAAATTTCTTTTAAAATTGCATTGAATTTTGTGAAAAAAATGATTTTGAAGAAGAAATGATATTTTCCTCAAGAAATCATTTCAAGTGTTTTATCAAAAGTATTATCCATCTAAGATGATATTATTTAGCATGTTTATGTTTCAAGTATAATGTCTCTATTATATAAATGGTGTGATTGTTCTTATGATTATATTATATCCATTTTTTTATATGGATTATGTGATAATGGGACGATGTTTATAAAAACCATTTTATTCTTTGGGTTATAATGAATGTTTTAAGTTTATTTTGTGGCACAAGAAAGAATAATTTCATTATGATATTGGTGGGACCTATATCTCCCTCCAATGCATTGGGTAAATATTTATATCTCATGAGATAGACATGGCTAGAATAGTAAGTTAATCCAGTTCAGTGTTATAGGACTGAAACAAGGAGTGAACTCGATTCAGAAAGGGACTTTGTCCACTAAGATGGTTTTGGAAGCAATGCCTTGGCTACTATGGAAATCATATCATGTTCCTAATGTATTTCCATAATTACAAGTTTTATTTCCAATCTATTTTATCATGATTGATGTTCCATTATGATATATGCCTTACGTACTGCCATGTTTTATGTCATTATTCACGATTTTGATGTTTAAACATTATTTTCATGTTTTTATATTCAAATGTATATGATATTTTTATTTTCTCAATGCTTAACCTTAATGAGCATTTGAGCTCACCCTTTATATGTTTTCTTTTCCCCAAGATATAAAGAAATATTTTAGGTAAGAAAACCAAAGGGAACGATCTTTATGGGAGATGTTGAAGATCGTTCAAAATGATTAGAAGATTTTGTTCCATGTTTCCAAAGACACTAAACTATTACGATCCTTGAGTGTTGGTTTTCGTTATGTATTACGTATTCCACAAAAGTAATGTAATGTCCATGTACGTCAAGATTTGGGTCTCTACAAACAATGCCTTCTTGTATATTCATACTATATGGTAAATATAGTTACAATAAAATGAAAATTGAACCTTAAGTTGTTAATTAATGACAAGTTATACATTATCTATGTTATTTTTTGGAATAGTATATTTTTAGGACAATTATATCATTTAATAAAATATTATTAATTTTAAAAACTAATTTAGGTCAATTTTTATACTATTCATATCATGACTTTTTAAAAGTATATAACAACTTGATTATTATAAAAAACTTCATTCATTCAAATATAAGAAGTCATAAAAATCCGTAAAATTCGTGGATGGCATAAAATGTTTTAAAAGGAATTTATTATAATATTAATAATAACATTTATTTGAATCATTCATTAATAAAGAAATCACTATATTATCATCGAGTCATAAATAAATCTATTTATTTGTTGTCTAAAAAATATAAATAAAATACCATGATATAAGAATTTTTTTATATTTATAATTACTATTTATAGTAGAATAGATCACTTATATAACCCCAAATAATGTTTTTTAGTAAAAGTTACATGTTTATGTTATATTTCTCTTTATATTAAATTACATATTATAAAATGCCATTTTCACATTAAAGTAGATCCATGGGGTCGCAAAAGCGATCCAAGGATGCCCATGGTTGGAAATATCTCATCCAATTTTATTATGACACATGTTAGGGTAGTTTAATATTATTATAATATTATTTTATTACCTTTATTTACCAGATTCTCCATTTAACAATGGTAAATAAAATAATCCCTAAAGTTACTATTCATAATGACTAAAAATAAATGGTTCCTATTTAAATAATTTGGACCACCTTATTCAAAATAAGGATTGAATTTTTACAAACTCAAAATACATAAGTTGCAGTAATTTATTTAAGATTAATTCACTTTGTCAAAACCAAAAAGCGGGGTTTTAAGATGTAATAACTATCAAAATATTGACATACATTTATGTCTAATGTAAAAGTTAAATTACATCCAATGACCATCATTGGATTAAATGATAAAAACATTTTTAAAATATACCTTAAATACAATTTAATGAATAATATAAATATATAAATAAATTGGATTAAAAGGTATTTTTGAATTTAAATGTAGTACTTTTAACTATTCATAAAAATATGAATTTTATTAGAAAATAAAAAATTTTAATCAAATATAAATTTGATGTTCTACTTCTATAGAAGAATATTATTTTGTCAAATATAAAATATAAAAGTGACAAAACATATATTTAAAAAGGGTTATCCATCAAAAAGTGATAAAATGACCTATTAAAAATATTAGAGTATTTCATGTTTAAAATCAGATTCTTTCTTATTTGAAGCCTCCAATATTAATTAGATAAATGTGAAAACTTTTAATAAAAATGTAAAATAATAATATAGTTATTTATTTTAATTCCCAGTCATAGAACATGAAACAACCTAATGTTTTCCAATGGATATTCTATTCTTATAAATATGTCATAAAATCACTTGAAAACACAACATAATGAACAGTTAAGTGCTAAGTGACCCTTAAACAGAATTTTGTCACTTCTGTGATTAGAATTTTGAAAATCTAGCATACACAGTTGTGATCAGTATGTTATTTGGAGTTTGATAATAAAAACATTATTTTTGGTGAATAGCAACCTACCCTTATGAATAGTAACATACCCTTATGAATAGTTGTATACCCTAATGAATAGTAACCTTAGATATGATAATATATAAATAATATTCAAGTTGAATGTACAGTATACCTATTTTTTAGAATAAGTAAATGCATGTTTTATAATTGGTTTCTTCATAATAGATTATGATTTAAATGAAGTATTAAAATTATCACATTTAGAAATTTTTTTTAAAATATGGATTTCATTTTTCAATTCTACACGTCAAAAAATGGTTTGTGTGAATTTTTGGGTTTTTTCTGAAATATTTCAATTTGTTGATGAATAGTAAAATATGATAATTCATAATAAATGCTAAAACCTTAATCTCTGCATCATGATTGAGTCATGGATGATATAAATGACTTTTGGTTGGAAGTCAATTCATTTATTAATATTCTTGGTCATGGAATTCTTACAATTCCTTTTCCTATGAATAAATAATAAACCAATGATTATAATATTATGAAAACCCTCTTCCCCTCCACTATAAATACCTCCCATTCTTACCTATTCTCTACACTCCTCTCAAGCCTTGCGCATTGCCAATATTCTACCCAAATCTCTCCCCAAGCTCCTCCCCCACATTTAAAATCCCCTAGACTCTTAAAAATACCAAAACCTATCCCCTTAAAAGGTTCTCAAAGGAGGAAGTCTCAAGAGGTAAATTCCTCTTTCCAATTCCTTCATTTCTTTTATGTTCTTTTCTTTTTGTATCTTTCCTCACCTACCTTCACCAAAATGGTATGAAAAATCCATTAGAATACTTGTACTATAATTCTATTTTGCTAAAGGGATACTTCATTATCTTTTTTCCTTTCCCCACATTTTATTTGGATGAAATGAAGGCATTGTTTGAGATGTGCTAATTTAGCACATTCAGGGACAAAAATTAATCAATTTATATTATCATCTTTATTTCTGGTCATTAATATATTTTTTTTATGGTTGAACTAGATTATTATATATTTAATATATCATTCTATTTGGTTTTGTAATACTTTTTTACTAATGTTATAATGTTTTAATGGAAAATATGTTCATTGTAATCAAACCCACTGATTAACCAAAACATGAATATAAGTGAACTGGTCATTAAAACAAAGTAAACAAACGAGCCTGAACAATGAAGTAGAACCTCATAACCAATCAAAACAGTTATATATTAACATATAATGATTACACTAAACCAATTAAATATAGAATAGTTTCGATAATTATTAATTAATAGACATAATTTGTTTATTCAGGTCTTTAATAACAAGTGGAGAACACCAACAGATTTAAGGTAAGGAATCCTCTACATTTCTCTCTTAATCAAGATTTTCCTCTATGCTTGGAATTTTTATGTGTAATAAAAAAGGATGTGGTATGTTTTTTCACCTCCCTCATACTACCCTCATGATTTATAAGTGATTAAAATCCCTTTTTCTCTTTAATAAATCCCTATTAGATACACCCGACACCAAGCCAATAAACCATAACGAATTCTACCTGAATAATTTTTGTTAATTCGGGATGCCTTATATTTCTTTATATCAAAGTGGATTAATCTTATATATTTATATTAATATTGATAATGAGTTTTTGTTTTACAAAATTCATTTATGACGACCCTTTCATCAATCTTTTTTGGGGATATATATGTGTTTAAAAGATTCCCTCTTTAGAACTTTCTGATAAGTAAACCTGTTTTAAGGGAATATCTTAAATTTTTACCAAATTTCAAGTGAACTATATCCCATGTTTTGAGACACCATTTTCTTTATAAAATATTCCTTTTTATTATGGAAACCTTCTTGATTTAATTATGATTTAATATAAAATATTTTCCTTTTTTCAATTTTAAAAGCTCTCTGGTATTTTCTTTTAAACCAAACAAAAATGTTTTAATGATTTTGTAACTAAAATACATTTATTACATGTTGTCACTTCAGTTTGACACCATTAACTTGTTATGTTCCTATTTTACCTTATTAACTTCAATTTATGTTGAAATTATTCTCTTTCATGGACACTTTCATGATACGCTCAATGGCAATTCTTTATATCACGATTGTGGTTCCCAATTCATTCAATCGGTATCATTATGTTTATATATATTTTTATTATGTATGATTATTTATTTGTAAATAATATTCATGAAATTTTTGAGATGGGTGCGCCTAGATAGCACTCCAATGAATTGGGTAAAGTTAAGTCAAATGAGTTGCGATGTAAAATGGGATTGGTGGTTATCCTTGACCCATACTAAACTGGGAATGAGATTGGTGATTTCCATGGAACCATAATAAAATGGGAAAAAATATTTGAAGTTATCTGTGACTTGTAATAAAGTCATTTTTTATGATTATTCCACATTTATATGATTCAATGTTTATATGATTCCATTCTTATATTATACGATTTTATATGTTTCAAGCTTTGGATATCATTATGTAATGCCTCCTAACTCATGTGCATAAGATGTATCCTTATGTTCATTACCTTATTGGGATTTCAGCTCATCCCTTTATTTATTTATTCCCTAGTGTCCCTTATACAGATTTAAGTGCTCAAAAAAGTTATGAGCTCTTTATAGTGATTAAATAAATAAATGTTCCTTTTATCCCCAAGTTTTATGTTTTTTATACCTAGTATTCCAAGACACTATAATTAATGATACTTGGATTTTACTATGATGTATAATTATGCTAAAAATCATGTATTTTTATATGTAAAAGGCTTGGGTTTCTATAGTTGGTATCAGAGGATGGTCTAGTTAATTTTGGAGATTATGAATAGAGCCCCATAGTAAGAACCTTAAGGATGAGACTAAGTATAAAAAAATTGTACTAATTTTTGGTCAGTATTGAGTAAGTGGTTTTTAAAATAAACATCCCTATCTGTATTTGAGAAGGTAATGGAAGCTCTGGAACAGATGTCCCTAGGAGTGAAAACTCTGAAAAGGAGTTTCGAGCTTGGCCTGGGGTATCCCGGTACACAACAACAGGCCTTGCAGTACTCTTGGTTACAACACTCCTAGACGATGTGATTTGGTAGATTCACGTGATTAGAAAAATAATAATTAAGGGACAGAAATCCCATAAGAATATAAGTTAATAAATTGATTGAGGATAACCTAGATATAAACCTAAGGAATCACAATTTAGGATATACTTATTCTTTATAAGTTTATCCTTTTTTATGATCAATAATTTTTTATGCTTAATAACTATTTATTCAAGACCACTAATTATACATTATTTTTCTTAGTTATGGGTTGGAAATAGAAGGACATGTTCCAACAACCAATGTGATTGGTAGTATGATGATTTCCCTAATGATATGCCTGGTACGACGAGATTGGGTGCTAAAAACATCATGATAGAAATTTCCCAGCTGGCTTGAGTTATGAATAATAACCTCCATCATGTGGAACACCCTCCTCATCCAAGGAAAGATAATGTTTTCGTAGAATAATTTATATGAAAAAGGCCTCCAAAGTTTAGCAGATATTCTGATCCCCTCCATGCAGAACATTGAATTAAATCCATTGAAAATATATTCTATATCCCATAGTTCTCAGAATAAGAGAAGGTTATACTGGAAATATATCGTTTTTTTGGGATGATGATCAGTGGTGGACACTAATCAAGAATAAAAAGTCCCTAGAGTAAAGTGATTCTATGGATTGGGAGGAATCCAAGAGGATGTTTCTCAACAAATATTTTCCTTGAACCCTCCATCTCAAGATAGAAAGAGAGTTCCTTAGACTCAAGTAGAAGGAAGTTGATTACATCGGGGTGTATGAAGAAAAATTTACAATGCATTCAAGGTATGCCTATGGCTTTGTCATGAACACCACATTCAAGGTGGACCTCTTCTTTGAAGAACTAAAGAGAATTCTACTAAAAGTGTTGGTGATTCAAGACTTCGGTAGTTATGAGAATATTGTCCATTGTGCCCTAAAGGTTGAAATCAGTGGTCTCGTGGGATTAGTTAAAAGAAGCGTAAAATGGATAAAAACATGGGTGGTTCATCAATCAAATCCCTTGATGGAAAAAATCCATACGTTTCCCGTTGTAAAATTTGTTGAAATAAGAATCTATTTAACTGTCTAATGGGAACCAATAATTACATAAAATGTGGAATGTTTGGTTATCTGGTTTAGAACTGCCAAAGGGATATGAAAAATCTCTCTAATGTTGAACAAAAAAAAAGGTTCATAGAAACACTCAGCCTATAGTTTAGTGTTACAACTACAAGGGGAATGAGAATAATGAAACAATTTCCCTAATCTAAGTATTGTCAAAGGCAATCAGCAACAACATCTATGGGAACAAGGATGGAATTATGCGATCACTACTACTGTGGTGGATCCAGACAATGATGTGGAGACAGGTAAGCTTGTTATTCATTAATGAATAGAGGAGGTACAATTTGATTCTGGTTCAATGCATTCTTTCATATCTTGCATGTTTAGTAGAACTATTCAAACACCACATCTAAATTCGGAGAAACTTTTATGTATGAGAACAACGAATGGGGAAATTGTTGCGTCCAAGGTTTATAAATCCTCACCGGTTAATGTTTGTTGAATGAACCTTCCATAAAATCTCACCATACATCCTATAGTGGAGTTCAACGCTATCATGGACATGGGTTGGCTATCTCAATATGAAGCCAACATCTACTTTTATGAAAGGGAGATCACTCTTCACATCCCAAAGCATCCTCCAATTCACTACAAGTGTAAGGAGGAAGATGAATCTAATTTAAAATCATAATCTAATGTGTGGATATTTCTACCTTGTGAGAAGGAATATCTAGCTCAAATAGTTGAGATAAAGGAGATAATTCATCTTGAAGACATGTCCATCGCGAGGGATTACAATAATGAATTACCTAATGAGTTTCCTAGTCTTCTTTATAAATGAGAGGTTGAGTTCTCAATTGAACTTATCCATGGATCTCTACGTTTCTAAAAGACACCATATAGAAAAGCCACTATTGAGATAGTAGAGCTGAAGAAGCAGTTACAAAAGATTATTGAGAAGGGTTTCATTTGCCCAAGTGCTTCACCATGGGGTGCGCCCGTCATCTATGTCAAGAAGAAGGACAGATCAATGCACCTCTGTATTGATTATCATGATCTCAAAAAATCATGATAAAGAACAAGCATCCCTACCACAGATAGATGACCAGTTCAATCAGCTTCATGAGGCTAGTTATTTCCCTAAGGTGGACCTTAGATCGAGATATTACAAATTATAGGTGAGAAAGGAAGATATTCCCAAGACATTATTTCAAATGAGGTATGGACACTAAGAGTTCATAGTTATTCCCTTATGACTCACTAATGATCCAAATATTTTCTTGGATTTAATGAATAGAGTCTTTAAATATTACTTTGAAATATTTTTGGTAGTCCTTATTGATGATATTATGATATACTCCAAGATCAAGGAGGAACATGAGGAGGATTGGAATACTGTGCTAAAGACTTTATGAAGGGAGAAGTTGTATGCAAAGGAAAGTAAATGTGAGTTCTGGATGGATGATGTATCATTCTTGGGGCTTGTTAAAAATAGAAAGGGGATATATGTGTAACATTCCATGATGATGGAAATCGAAGAGTGGCCTAGAACAACATTTATAAAGAGATACGCAGCTTTTTGGGTCAAGCTGTGAATTATCAACGATTTGTGAAGAGATTTTCACAATTTTCAAACCCAATGAACAAGCTGACATGGAAGGGAGTAAAATATTTCTAGACTCAGGAATGTGAACACTATTTGAAAGATTTAAAAAATAGTCTTATCACTACACGAGTAATCACAATCCATAAAAATGGAGAACTATTTGTGTTGTTTAGTGATTCTTATCAGAAAGGATTAAGATGTTTGATAATGAAAAATGATAAAGTGAGAGACTATTTCACAAGGCATCTGAAAATAAATGAGCAAAACTATGCCATGAATGATCTGGAGTTGGCAGTTGTGATCATTGCATGGAAAATATGGAAGCATTGACTCTATGGGGTGAAGTGTGGGATATATACTGACCACAAGAGTCTAAAATTTATATTCACAAAGATAGAGATTAATATGCACCAGTAAATATGGATAGATCTCATCGAGGATTATAACTGCTCAATCCACTACAATTGTAGTAAGGAAATCATGGTGGCATATGCTCTCAGTAGAAAGGATCCTACATCATTATCAATGATAAGAATTGAAAAGGATCAGATCTTCATAGATTTTCAAAGGATGGACATGAGAATAATTATGGGAGGAATATCATATATCCTTTCTCAAATGATTTCTCAACCATCCCTCTTGGATGAAAATAAAGGATACTCAAAGAAAAGATGTGGAAATTCAGAAAAGGGTGGAAGCTCTCAGAAATTGGAAATCCTCCGATTTGAAAACCGATTAAGGAGAGGTATGATTTAGTACACGATTATGTATACCATGTGATCCAGACATAAAAAAAGGAGTTATTAAATTATGCACATAGCTCAAACCTCTATATCCACCAAGGGATCCCAATGATGTATTGAGATCTTTGAGAAAAGTTTTTTTGGGACAATATTAAAGGAGATATTTCTGATTATACATCAAAGTTCCTGGTATGTCAGAAAGTGTAGGCGGAGAGGAAAAAGTATAAGGGGATGATGAAAACACATTCCATTCCAGCATGGAAGTGGGAGAACATTACCATGGAATTTTTCACTAGAATTCCACAAATATCCAGAGGAAAAAATTTTATATGGGTTATTGTGGATCATCTTACAAAGACATCACACTTTATCATGATTTGTGATGACTTTTCATTGGATAAACGTGTAAGGATTTTCATCAAATAAGTGGTAAGGATGCATGGAGTACCACTATCTACTGTATCGGATAGGGATCCAAGATTAAAATCAACGTTCTAGAAAAGTATCCAACATGCACTAAGAATTGAACTAATCTTTAGTACAACCTTTCATCCTCAAACTAATGGAAATATGAGTGAACTATTCCGACACTGGAAGAAATGTGGAGAACATGTTCTATTGAATTGAAAGGAGTATGGGACCAATATCTTCCACTGGTTTAATTCTCCTACAACAACAGTTTTGACTCAACCATTTGAATGGAACCATATGAAGCTCGTTATAAGAAAAGGTGCAGAACACCAATGTGTTGGGATGAATTCAGTGAGAATAAGATTCTAGGACCAGAAATGGTGGAGAAGATGAAAACCACTCAGCAGCATATTAAGGTAGCCCAAATTTTTTAGAATAGTTATGTAGAAAATCATCGATGTGACCATGAGTTTAAAGTTGGAGACATGGTATTTTTACTCATATCTCCCTGGTATAAGGTCTTGAGGTTTGGAAAGAAAGGGAAGTTAAGTCCCATGTACATCGACCCCTTCGAGATCCTTGATTGAGTCAGAGATGTGGCATATTGAATGGAACTTCCACCTACCATGTTAACGGAACATGTGGTATTTCATGTATCCCTCTTAAAGAAGTACATACCATACCCTACACATGTACTCTCTTTAGAGGTGGTTCAGTTGGATGATGATCTTTCATATGAGAAGCAGCTAGTGAAGATCTTAGATCATTGAGACAAAGTTCAATGATACAAGACCAATAATTTGGTCAAGGTACTGTGGTGAAACCATAAGTACGAAGAGGAAACATGGAAACTGGAGGATGCAATAAAGGAAAAGTAACCCCACATGTTTTTGGCCTAGAATGTAAAATGAAAATTCAATGGCGAAATTTCTTAAGGGGGGAAGATTGTAACAACCCAATTTTTATACATTAAAAGTCTTTTCTTATAAATGCATCATAAAATAACATGAAAACACAACATAATAAACTACTAAGTACTAATTGGCCTTTAAACATACGTTTTTCACTTATGTGTTCGGAATTACGAAAATCTGACAAACACGGTTGTAATGAATCAATTATTTGGAGTCTGATAAGGAGAAACATATTTTTTGGTGAATAGTAACCTAACCTTATGAATAGTAACATACCCTCATGAATAGTTATATATCCTAATTAATAGTAACCTTGCCTATGATAATATAAAAATAATATTAAAGTTGAACGTACAATACACCTTATTTTTTAGAATAAGTAAATGTATGTTTTAAAACTGGGTTTTTAATAATAAATTGTGATTTTAATTAAATATTCAAATAATCATATTTAGAATTTTTTTTCAAAAATGGATTTTATTTTTTGATTCTACATTTCAAAAAAAAATTAGGGTGAATTTTTGGGATTTTTCTGAAATACAAGAATTTGTGACGAATAGTAAAATCTGATAATTCACAATAAATGCTAAAACCATAATTTTTTCATAATGCTTGAGTCATGGATGATGTAAATGACCTTCGGTTCTAAGTAACTATAATTTATTACTATTCATGGTGATGGAATTCTTAACAATCCTGGTCTTGTGAAGAAATAATAAACTAATGATTATAATATTACGAAAACCCTCCTCCCCTACACTATAAATACCACCAATTCATACCCCTTCTCTTCACTCTGCTCAAGCCTTGTGACATTCCAATATTCTTCCCTAATCTCCCCCTAATATCCTCCCATGCGTCCAAAACCCCCTACCCTTTTCAAAATACCAAAACCTATTCCCTTAAGTGGTTATCAAAGGAGGATGTCTCAAGAGGTAAATCCCTCTTTACAATTCCTTCATTTCTTTTAAGTTCTTTTATTTTTGTTTCTTTCCTCGCTCCCCTTTACCCAAATGGTATGATAACTACAAAAACATACATTTACTAGAATTATATTATTCTAATTGTATACTTCATTAAATTTTCTTCTTTCCCCACCTTTTATTTAATAGAAATGAATGCACCATTTGAGATGAGCTAATTTATCACATTCAAGGACAATCGTTTATCAATTTCTATTATCATCATTAACTGTGGTCATGAAACCATTTGTGTTATGGAAGAAGAAAATAATTATATTTTTATTATATCCTTTTTTTGGTTCTGTAATCCTTTTTTACGAATGGTATTAAGTTATAAAGTGAAACATGTTCATTGTAATCAAACCCACCGATTAACCAAAACGGTTTCCACTAAGGTTATATATATATATATTAATTCGACTTCACTAAAAGTAAAGAAATTAAATTAAAAATCATTTAATCTCCTTGATGTTCACTAATATCATATAACATCAATTCTATATTGTCACTTTCATCTTACATGTTTATCCAAACATGAATATAAGCGAACCAGTCATTAAAACCAAGTAAACAACTGAGCCAGAACATTGTAGTTGAACTTCATAACAAATCAAAATGGTTATAAATTAACTTAAAATTATTATACAAAACCAATTAAATATAGAATAGGTTTTGAAATTTTTTATTAATAAACTAAATTTGTTTATTCAGGTATTTACTAAAAAGTGGAGAACACCAACGGATTTAAGGTAAGGAATCCTCTCCATCTCTCTTAATCATGATTTTCCTATATGCTATGCATTTTTATGTGTAATAAAAAATTATGGGGTGTATTTTCACACAACCCTCATACTAGACTCCTGATATATAGGTGATTAGAAACCCATTTTCTCTCTAATAAATTCCTCTTAGATAAACCCGACACCATGCCAATAAGCCGTAACGAATTCTACGTGAACCCTTTTTGTTCATTCGGGTTGCCTTATCAGTCTTTATATCAATGTGGAGTTATCTTATTTTTTTATATAAATATTCTATATGTAGTTTAGTTTTAAAAAATTTATTTATGAATACCCTTTCATCACTCTCTTTTGGGGATATACATGTTTTTATAAGATTTGTTCCATAGAACATTCTGATAAGCAAACATGTTTAAAGGGAACTTCTCAAATTTTTACCCAATTTCAAGTTTACTATATCCCCTGTTTTATTCCACAATTGTCTTTAAAATATCATTTTCTTTATTATGAATACATTCTTGGTTCAATTATGGTTTATATAAAATATTTTTCTTTCTTATATTTTTAAAATCTCTATGACATTTTCCTTTAAACTGCACAAAAATGTTTTTCAAATAGATTTCTTATATGGTATCACTTTTGTTGAAATACACCTACCTTGTTGTATACCTATTTTACCTTATTAACGTCCATGTATGTTCTAATAACTTTCTTTCCTGGACACATTCATGATACAGTCATTGGATATTCTATTTGTTACAATTGTGGTACCCAATTCTTTCCATGGGTATCCTTATGTTTATGTACAATTGATTAGGAAAAATAATTTTTATTGAAAGAATATTCATGAAAATTTGGAGATGGGTGTTCCCAAATACATATCAAATTCATTGGGTAAAGGTAAATCTCATGATATGTGATGTGAAAAGGGATTGGCGGTTATCTGTGACCCGTACTAAAATGGGAAACAGGATTGGTGGTTAGCCTTGACACTTACTGAAATGGGAAACAAGATTGGTGGTTATCCTTGACCCATACTAAAGAAATGTTTTATGATTCTTACACATTTATATGATTCCATGTTTATATCATTACTTTCTTATATGATACGATTTTATATGTTCCAGGCTTTGGATATCATTATGTCATGCCTCCTAAGTCATTTTCTTAAAAGGTATCCTTATGTTCATTCTCTTACTAGAATTTCTAGAACATCCCATTTCACATGTGTTCCCCAAGATACCCTATTTAGAATTAAGGGATCCAAATAAGTTAGGATATTTTTATGGAGATTAAATAAAGAAATGTTTTTTATCCCCATGTTTTATGTTTTATATACCCCGTCTTCCAAGACACTAGACTTAACGATCCTTGGCTTGTACACTGATGCATAATTATACCTAAAATCATGTAATGTTCTATGTAAAATTATTGGGTCACTATAAAACTTCCATGTGTTAACTACCATTTAAAATAATATTGTTATTATATTATTTGTCTGTATAACTCACTATTGTGTGAAAAGTAAGATTTCATTGAAAATAGTTGTTGTGTGCTGAGTATGCTATATGACAAAGTTTCCTCATTAACAAAAAATTAATATCTTATTCATAAATATTAATAGTTATGAATATGTATCATTCTTTAAATACCATGGTCGTTATATCCTTCCCCCCAATCTGAAAATTGCGCTCTTGCATTTTAAAAATTGGGCTTGGAAACTTCATTGAAAGTCCCACATTGGAAAAAAAGACAATAAAAATATCACTTTAAAAGAAAGAAGGATAAGTAAAAAGGTCACCTAAGATAACACATACTAGGATTCCATGAAAACATAGATATGGAAGAGAAAACTAACCACCATGTTTTGATGTAGAGTGATATAAAACATGATTTAGATATAGTTAATCACATGAAAACCTCTAACTTTTGATGGGTTAAACTTTCATTGATTCCCATGTAGGAAAAGTAAAATGAAAACCTTTTTGTTTTATGTTACTTTTCAAAATGTTGAGGAATTATTTAAAAAATAGAATAATAACAAAAGGAAATATACTTACCTTTCATGTAGAGTTTCATCCTTTAATAAATTTCTACCACAAACTCATCTTTTCTCCAAATGATGAGTATTCAAGATGACTTGGACACATTTCATGTGACAAAATCAACTTCTAGAAAGTCACATAATCCACAAAAAATGAACTATATATTTCCCCTATCATTAGATATTAACCAATACTAAAATGGTTTATACAAGATTAAATAATCCCTTGAAAAAAATCCTTTAATCTCCAAGATTCAACAAACAATACCCAAAGTTCAATAATGACCATTCAATAAAAAAATTTCTTTAATATTATTTAAAATAATCCAAACTAAGATGGAAACACAAATTTTAGAAGGATTTGATCACATAGTCTTCCACGATAGATCTTAGAATTTATCTCTAAATAACATTGATTAGTCATATAGTCTCATACTGAATGGTCATTAACCTAATAACATATTCTCTATGATAGGTTAATAATTTCCATAAAAAACCCAAATATCTATATTTACACAATAATAATATATATTCTTAAAAAATAAAATTTCATCCATTTCTCCACAAATGAATTCCTATAGTATTCTATTTTCCATAGGCATAAACTGTTCCCCAAAGGGAGAACATCTACCAAAATAACATCTATTAATTAATCACCAAGTTATTTTCCTATACTAAGAATATCCATTTGATAAAATATATGTTCTAAAAATAAAATTATTTTTAATCCATAAAGTCATTTAACTAAAAATAATAAGTCATACTAACTATGAACTTCATTTAGTCCAGTGTTAGGCGATAAATCCTAGTCTCACATTGGTTGTGGGTTCAATTTTAGCAACTTTGTCTGACTTGATGGGTTGTTACCTGGTCTATGTGTTTTCCATTTCTAAAAGTCTTATAATTCTAATAACATTAAAAAGATGAGATAAAATACTTAAAAATACACATAACATGTTTTAACCTCATTGTTTATCTCATACATCACATTTTTATCCCAAAAAGTAAGAACTTGTAATTGCCTCAAATTCAAGGATAATATAAACCCAAATGGTTCTTTATAACTCTATCCACAAAAGAAAAGATAATTATTCATCAAATAGAATTTTCATATAAAAAACATCAGGGTTACACATACAAGAGAAGCCTTCTAGAGTTACCCCATCAACAAAAAAGCATTAATAATTTTAAACATTTCATCACCCAGATATCTAACATAACAAATGAATTAATAAAATGTAGACATATTAATCAACAAACATTATTCCTGATCCATTATCAATGTTTTCCCATCATATTCTTTAATACTTAATTCATCTTTGAAAAATCATGTACAATGTCTTAATATTTCAGTAATGTCAAAACATGATATATTAAATAATCCATACAATTCATAGGTCATTTTCTATTTCATCATCTTAAATTGGAATGGAAATAAAAATCGGTAAACATATATTTTTATGATCCTGTTGATCACATTCCTAAACCTTCATTGTAAGAAATCTATTTGTGTAATAACCATGCACCCAACATTTAAAACATTTAATTGACGCTTTAGAAATAACTTCATTCACTTTCTTAGAGTCAACTGGACGTTTCTTTTTTCCATGGAAGGTTATTGTTTTATGACCTTCATTACCACATCTAAAACATATTCTCATCCCATTGAATCATTTTCTTAGGTTTTTTTTACACATCCTTATCACGTAGGATTTTGAGTATACTTACCTTTATGATTATTACCAGAACATTCATTTGGATTCATTTCACTCATATATAATTCTTTAGAAAAATAACCAAGGTTCATGTGGTCAATCCTAACTCATGATAGTTGGTTAAGAATAACTAAAAGGGTTCTAATTACAACTCCCATTTCAGTCATTTTCTCATTCAAGAAAACAACTAAGTTTCTTTCACATCTATTGTAACTTTTGTGCCTATTATATCAAGAAATTTACAAAAACCAAAATGGTCAATGTGAGTATATCAATAAAATCATCATATATTTTTTTATGAAGAGGGTAAACACTAAGATATACTTATTCATGTTATCTTCAACTAATTAAAATCATCTAAAATAAATATGTCTCTTTCAAACATTCCAACCATTATTGTTATGTCACTGTTTTTTAAATAACACCATAACCTCGAAATTTATCTAAACTGAACTCTGATACTAACTATAAGGAACTATCCATAAATATTACATAATCTTGATTTAATTCAAGAATAGTACATTAAAGATATGTTCAGGTATAGAGTTTTAAATAATTAGTCCATAACTATTTATTTACATCTCAAAAATTACACACTATACATTTCAAATCTATCGAATTTTTTCACAAAAATAAAAATAATTAAATAAAATAATTATTTTCTTGATATAAATTGTCTTAAAATATTCATTTATTTTGCAATTCCTTATACCCAATGAAGAAAATTTAAAATACATTACATGATCCTAAAAAATTAGTAAGGTATATAAAATAAATAAAGAAAACATTAGTCCAGGAATACATACAAATCAAAGAAGTCATACTTTTCAATCATAAACATAAGCTATTTAACATACCTCATGAAATCATAAGATTTTTTAATAACTCGTAGAAATAATTAATCAAAAAGTTAACATGTGGCATCAATAACATACTTACATTGTAGCTTTCTAAACTATATAGAGAGATACGTTTGGAATACCCATCACAGTATATTTACTAAATATCTTAGGAGAAACAGTAAAGATTACCTCTGTCACATTACCCAATGAATTTGAGAGATATATCGGGCTCAAGAACCCATGGTATATAATGAAACCACCCGTATAAATAAACAATTCCCAATAACCATAACATATTCATAACACAAAAAACTAGCATAGTGGAAAGAAAACATTTCTAATTTTTAATCACAATATATCATTTCAAGATATTTAAATAAACAATGCTTTATCAAAACCATTTTCAATACCAAAATACAAAAAAAGGGTATATGGTATTTATTTTCCTTTTTAAAACATTACGGCTTGTTAAGGAAGCCAAAAATCAAATAATGCTTGCAGTGGAGGAAAGGTTGTTGCCACCACGTATGTTAAAAAGAACCATTTTTTTCTATTTAGTAAAACGCTATATAGAAAATAGATCCTCTTTTAATGAAATTAAAATTCAAAGGGTTTTATACACCGTATAAATGAAAGTTGTGTATAAATCCAAATATGCCTCAATAAAATGATATTGGGACGCAGTCCCTTAACTTGAGTCTGACTCATCGCGTATGTTCATTATAAATCCTGAATAATAAACTTAATATAATTTCTAATTGGTTTATAACATTTTTCCTATTTATTATACATTTTATATCACTTATTACTTCTTTATAAGCATTACATAATTATTTAATTAATATCGGTCGATTTGTCGATATTTGGTACTAGAGCCGAAAATGATCGTGTTATAATTAAAAATTATCAGTGGGGTCAAAATTAAATTATCTAAATAAAATAATTCATGATTTAAATATCATATTTATCTAGTATATAATTATTTATAATATTCCATAACATTTGGAGAAAATAAATGAAATGCATTTTCTATGTAGACGGTAAGCCGTACGTATGCATGAAAGATACTTTCGTTTATTTTCATATTAAAGAAATGAAAAACTAAATGATACATAAGTATATTATATTTTCAATATTATATCATAAGGTATATATGTTACAAAATTTCACTAACTCCATACTTTATATCTTCTATGTATGGAATGAACGAGTCATATAACTTTGAGGGGACAGTGGTCCGCACTTCCTTAAATGAAATTATCATATTTACACATAATGAAAAGAATAAAGCTATTCTTGTAAATAAAAATTATAGTATCATGGATAAAAATAAACATAATATTTAATATATATATAAAAATAGTTTCTTTATAATTTCAAGTATGATAGGTGGTAGGGGAAAATTGAACAACCATCATTTTGTGAGGCAGTAGTTCGACGTACATAGAAATAGTATATTTGTATCCATTATATTGAGGTGTGTGTAAGTGTAGTTATAATAAAAATCATAAAAACTACCTAGTATATTAAATATACTGTTTTTTTATAAAATAATGAAATAAATAGTTTTTAGGGGGGGTGGAGAAGGAAAATAAATGAATGAATCGTGACAGAAGACATTACCTCAAATCAGGTAAATTATTTTGATTTAAGCTAAAAGGATCTCTTGAACTGCATTCTGTCCAAGGTGATGTTTTTGGAGGAATATAGGGTTTTTGGAAGCTAATTTAGGTAGATTATAGATGGTTAAAGGTACTTTAGATGATTTATTATGTGTTAGAGGTGATTCTCTTTTATAAGAGGGAGGAGGGGCACTTTAGGAAATTATTGAAATATTATTTTATTATAAAATAATTTTCTATTTCAAATGATCCCATAGTCATTTATTTCAAAGATAATATTATATTCGGATGAAAAACTCTGAACCAATAGGTTTTAGTTAGGTTTAGGTCACAAATGTAACCATATCATTTAACTTTAACCCTTAGTTAACTAATTTAACTTTTACCATGTCTTCTTGTATATTTTTACTATATGGTCAATATAGATACAATGAGATTCCAATCGAACATCAACTAGTTAATTAATGATAGTTTAAACATTATCTATTTTATTTTATCGAATATTATATTTTTATGACAATTATATAATTTAATAAAATAATATTTCTTTTAAAAACTCTTTTATGTTAATTTTTTGTTACTAATTATATCATGACTATTTAAAAATCCATAAAGAATGGATTATTTTGGAAAATATCATTAATTAAAATATAACAAGATAAAATAATCTTAAATATTCTTGGATGTAATTAAAATTTTCAAGATAAATTTAATTTAATATTTATAATCAAATTTATTTAAATCATTCATTAATAAGGAAATAACTATATCATCATTGTTTCATTAATAATATTATTTATTTGATGTCTAAAATTATAAATAATATTCCATGATATAGGAAATATTTTTATATTTCTAATGAATATTTATAATCGAGGATATCACTTATATAACCCCACATAAATTTTTTATTAAATGAAACATGTTTATGTTATATATTTTTTACAATAAATTAATTCTTATAAAATGACATTTTCCCATCAAAGTTGATCGATGTGGTACCCAAATTGTCCCAAGGATGACCATGGTCTGATATATATAATCCAATAGTATTAGGACACATTTTAGGGTAGTTTAATATTATAATAATATTATTTTTTTACCCCTACTTACTAGATTTACCCTCAAACCATGGCAAATAAAATAATTACTAATGTTACTATTCGTAATGTATCCGAATAAAATTTACCTATTTACTCAATTTTGACCTCTTTATTCCAAATATAGAATCCATTTTTCCAAATTAAAATTAAATAATATTCACTAATAAATTTAAAATTAATTCTTCTTGATGAAACCAAAAGGTGAGTTTTTTAAGAAGTAATAACCATCAAAAGATTGACCCGTGTTTATGTCCAATTTAAAAGTAAAATTAAATTCGATGAACATAATTGGATTAAATGATAAAAATATAATCCAATTACTTATTAGAAAAATTTAATTTAAAATATAAAAAAATAGATAAATTAGATGAAAATGCAGTTTTGAATTAAAATTCATTACTTTTCACTATTCATAAAAATATAAATTTTATCAAAAAATAAATGAATTTCATAAAAATTAAATTTGATGTTCCTCTTATATATAAGAATTTTATTTCTTCATATAAAATAAATAAAATTGGAAATAATATATTTAAAAAGGGTTCTCCATCAAAATTTGTTAAAATGACCTTTTAGAAATATTATAATATTTCATGCTAAAAATTCGATTAATTATTATTTGAATAATCTAATATTCATTATATAAATGTAAAAATATTTAATAAACATGTAATATCCTAATATAGTTAGTTATGTTCATTCCAAGAAATACAAAAGCTATGCGTTAACTACCATTTAAAATAATAACATTATTATATTATTGTTATGTGTAACTCAATGTTTTTTGAAACATAATATTTCATTGAAATCCATTGTTTGGTATGAAGAACTCTATAAGTAGTAGTGTCCTACATAACATTAAATAAATTTCATATTATTAATATTAATATATATGAAAATGAATCGGTCTATAAATACGTGGGTCATTAAAGAAAGATCCTTCCAATGGACTAATACGAAAGCTGAGTTGACCAGAAGAGAAATTACCTCTCTGATAAAGAATCATGAAAAATGGAATCTTTTTTGGAAATCAACGATGAAAATTTGTGGTAGTGGGATTAGACACACAATTGTGAAAAATAAAAAGCCTATATAATTATCTTATCATAAAAATTCTAAGCTTGTTGGAAAATAGTGTCTAGTCATATGGTCAAAATAGTTATGGTTGGGTGGGATGTTGGAACAAGATCATAAAGACTACAATGATTTTAAATAAAATAGCAAAAGGTTGATCCATCATGACCGACAGAAATACTCTTCTTGAGGATTCTATAGAAACCCAACATTTTATGTATATAATTTTTGTTAACTAATGTTAAAGTGTTTCAGGTTGAAGTGGAGATATGATCCAAGGGGTAGTGTCATCAAAAGATGAAAAATAGTGCAGTGATGTGCTACAAAATTTTAACTAATTAAAATCATATAGATGAGTTGAATAATTTATCTGGAAGAATTTCATGAAAGAATTTAATGGGTTATGGTTGGAATTAATTGATAATAATAGACAGTGATTGATTTATTATCAATATCATTTTTTTCTACCCTGTGTTCGGACTTAGTTGGAATAGAGGTTTTGTTGCTGGTTTATTGGAATTTTCCATAGGATAATAAATGACACAAGATAAGGAGAATTATTTTGTTTCAAAAAATTTGTCCCTACAATAGGAAGAGTTACACATTATAGGGAGATAAGTCTATCTGCTAATTATATGTAAGATCCCAATGGTATATAAAGAATTGAAAATTTTTCTATCTGACTACAAGAAGACTGATTGGGGGAGAAGTAGAAATACTTTATTATTTTTGGATTATCTATTTTTCTCTGACAATATGGCATTACCTGATAGTTTTTAGTATTCCCAGAATCTATGAGAGAATTTTGAAAAGTTTACTACATGAGATTGAAAATGTAGTTGAAAGCAAAGATTTTCCTATAGTAGAGAAATAATAGAATCTTCAACAACATAATGAACAATTTATTTATGATAAGTGACAAGGATGTAAGCAAATCAATGGAATTTGAAGTGGAAAATATTTATTCATAAGATTATGGTGAAAATGGGTAGGAAAAAATAGCTGAAGATGAAAACTAGTTTCAATCTATGAATGAAAATATTGATCAAATTGAGAAGAATTAGAAGTGAGAGATTGTTTTGATGATGAAATATAAGAATTTAATCTGGACTAAATGGGTCTTTCTCAATAAGATGAATGAATATTGTGCACTAATTTGAAATAGAAAACAACTATTGTGGAAAGGGTACACTTAGATAGAGGGTATTTATGTTGATGATCCACTTCCATATGATTCATGGCCATATAAAATCAAATTATTCATTTCCATTGTAGTGCATTAGAAGATAAATGTTTTACAAATGGATGTCATATTTTTATATTTTAATGGTGTTTTGAGAAGATTTGGAATAGAAAATTCCAAGGAGATGAAAAATCTAGTTTATCTATAGATGAAACTATCAAAATATGATGATATCAAGGATTTTTATATTAATGAATACATGAAAATAATTGGATGTTTACTATCATTGATAGTGACAATCCTCGATATTATTTTTTCCACATCAGAAGAAAAGTGATATCAAAGAAATACCTAGAAAATCAATACTCTTGAAGTGAACATAACACTTTAGTATATAATGGGAACAGTGGATTTTCGAAGAATGTATCATGAATAATCTCAACCATAGCTGTTGGGATATATAGATGCAGATTGGATCTGTTTAGGATATGAGAGGAAGTCAACATTCAGAGGCACTTTCTAGATTTGTGGATTGTGTATTTTATTGGCTAAGAAAGAAAAAATATTTCATTTCCTTAAGCACCAAAGAATTTGTGTATATTTCGGAAACCCAGGAATGCATATAATTATTGTAGATTAATTATACACATAAGGATGTGGCAGTTGATGTTATGACTCCGATCAGAATCCATTACAATAATTCAAGTTCAATAAATCAGAGATAAAAATACATTCCATAACTCAAGGACAAATTCCATTGAAATAATGAATCATTTTATCTAGGATAATGGGAGAAAGGTCTTGTGAAGTTAGAGTATGTGCCCACATAACATGTTGTTGAAGATATTCTGACCAAGTACATACTCAAAGATTCATTTGAAAGGCACCTACTATCCCTGGGAGTTTAACCGAGTCCCCTCCCATTGAAAATTGTATATGTGGGACCCCCATCTCCTAGAGGTATGGTGTGTGATTCCCTTAATATTAAATTTTTTGGTCTTTAACCTATTTTAGACCTAAATGAAACTTCCTTTGGTTTTTTTGACCAATGGGGATAAATTGTTCTATTAAAAGGGACAAAATGTCTTAGTTAATACATAGAATGAAGCATCTGGGTGGAGTAGTGACAGAGGTGGAGATGAAGCTGATAGGAGGAGAACTGATGTAGGGGGTGGAATGAAGTGATTAATTTATGAAATTATATGAGTGGTTTGTGAATGAAATTGAGCGATTCATTGATGAAATTTTCAATATAATCTTATTTCTCATGATGAGCACGACTCATGTGGGATTATAGTATGTTTTGAGTAAATCCAATATTTTTATCCATATTGCAATAAGTGAATGATGAAAGATGCTTGAAGAACATTTAATTATATATCAAATTATGAAATTACTTTCCACAAACCCAAAGGGTATATTGTTGGAAAAAAATTAGTGAATGTGTCATGTTGGTATGTTTTTAGTGTGGCTGTGTTTTTTTTTGAAAAAGTTATATATCTGTAAATGAGTGTGGTCAGTGTTTTTCGAAGCTTGTTTTAATGGTGGCATAATTTTATAGTTTTTCTATATTTTTTGGCCTCAAAATCAAATGTTTAATTTTGGAAAAGTACTTCTATGTAAGAGTGAATAGTAAGCTAACCGTGAGGGATTTTTTGTAGACTGTGAATGGTTGTACATGGAATGGAGAAAGAAATTGGAAAATTATGGGGACCACATAAGGGAAACAGTTCTCATAATTAAGATGGTTTGTAGAAAATTCTAATAGTTCATGGTGAAGACTTGTTGTATATATAAGGGTTGCGGTACATGGGATGAATTGTTGTTCAAATAACTGAGGTGGTGATTTGAGAAGATTTGAATGGCATCATTTGAAAAAAATATGATGATGTTTTTTTCCACTATAAAGGATGAAAGTCTATACACAGACCGTGTAGGGAAAATGATTCATAGGATTATTGCGGTTCATAGAAGATGAAAAGTACACGTTAAAGGATATACATCATTTAATATTTTGTAAATGTTGGATTAACATATTTTTTAGAACTATTTTATTATATAAAAATCACAAATACCATCATTACTTAGAGAGTTTTTCATAAGAAATCATATTTTCCCTCATATTTTTGAAAAGTCCAAAATATGTTAATGAGGAATATTCTATGAATGGTGAAGTAGTTCATGGATACAATATTTTGAATGGTTTTATTAATGGAATATTAGTCTACAAAGGAATACGGTAGTCCATGAAATAAGTAGTGCACAGAAGAAATAATTTTGTCAAACCGGAAGTCGTAAACAGAGGCGGTATGAGGAAGCGGTACATAGAAGTGGCAGATGGTAGCAGTTCGTAGAGATGGTATGAAAAGGTGGTATGTGGTAGTGAATGTAGAGGTGTTTCATAGATGAAATGATATTGCTACCATACCCACTACACTGTTTTTTGAATAATGAAATGTGCTTTATAGAGGACATAATAATGATTGGAAAATCACTTGAACAGTTCTTAGAAAACTTGATTTCATATATGATTTAAAAAGATACATTAAAATACTATCTAACAGTAGTTGGGGATGCGTGCTTTCATGAAAATGTAGGGACGAAAAATCCCATAAACTATGAGTGGATCCCTTCTAGGGTCAGTGAAAAAAGGAAGAGGAAGATAATGATCATTTCCATCGATAGTGACCAAGAAAAAGAGACATAGGGAGTGACCCTTGGGAATTTAGTGTTTAAAACCTAAATATTATAAAGGTAGTGATGTTGAGAATAGATGTGACCTAGACTGAACATCATTATTGCAAGTGATCCTTATTGAATTTGATACAATCCACACATTGCTATTTTATTCTCCATGGATATAGCCCAATGAGGGTGAACCAAGTAAAAATATTTGTGTCTTTTTCATTCTATATTTCTTACATTCAATGAATTATCATGAGATGAAATTGGATTATACATGATCAACATTAACATTACTGAAAAAAGAAGTGACCCTTGTAATAAAGAGGTCAATATCAACTATGGTAGGAAAATGTTATAAAAGAATATAGAAACACAGATTCACCTCCCCTCTCAAGGTATATGTGTCCCTTTTGGACCTAACATAAATGACATTCCCAAGATTCCAAATGCTCTAATAAATACTGATGGGCTTCAATACATGTGGGGGATGATTTGAAATTTAATAATAAAATATTAACCCAAACATTTAACAACCTATTAATTGTTATACGTTGCATCAAAACATTAAAAACAAATCAACATTTCAATAACAGAAATAAAACTAATACCATGTACAATAGTGGAACACTATAATATCAAATTAAATATAAAAAGAATATAGGATAGTAAAATACCAAGGACATCCAATGACAAATCCAAGCCCCAAACATGCTCTATGCCTCATCTTCACAAAACAACCCAATTATCATAAAGTATTGATAACGATGTTTGATACTTTACCTTTTCCCATGTCTCAATATACATCTTCTGTAAAAACAAAAAATTTCCATATAAAGGGTGAGTAATGAAACTCAGTATATTATCCTTAATAAATTCCCTACTCATTATACTAGGATAGAACATGTTAGCACATTTATATAAAGAGTCCATGTAAAACAATATCTAAACTAGTTTATATCAAAATATATCACTGATAATGTAACATAGTTTTCTAAAAAAACACGAATTTTCAAGGAATGAAACCAAAAAATGTTCCAAAACCATTTTTTATTCCCCTTTGATGTACCCCATTCCAATCCCCAAATCCACACCACTGACCATTCATGCATCTTTATGAAAGTGGAATACTCATGGGAATGTTCTCTTAAATCTACCATGTCATCACAAGGCAATGAAATCAAATGTTCAATGACACCTTTAACACTTAGAACAAGGTAATATTTCAATGAAGACTCATAATGAAATATGAACACACCACAACGCATTATACCAAATCAAGTAAATGCCATCATTCTAAATCAATTTCAATAAAACAAACATTGTATTGAAAATATTTCCAACATATGATTTCAAATAAAACATTCAAATTAATTTCAATAAAATCATCACATAAATTGAATTTTTATGAATAATCCATTTTTCATAATTAAAGAAAAATTCACAATTTAAAATCAACATTTTAAAACCAATAACAAAAGAACATCCTAAAAAATCACTCACTTTCCATGTTTCCACAAAACATCACTCAATAGGGTTTCCAACAATCAATACATAGAAAATTCACAACCAATTTGACATTAAATAAAAAATTTGAAATGAATCCATACTATTCTAAATAAAGGAGTCAAGTGTGAAGCCATATACGTCATGTTTTTTTTGGAGAAATTGATAAAGAACATGAAAAATGCCACAAAACCAAGTTAAATATCCATGAACCTGCCTTTGAACTCATCCCTTATAAAAAAGACCAAATTAGAACATATTTGGAATCCATAACCACATATCAACTGATAATGGGTATAGATTTATGAAACTGAGAGATAGAAAGAGTGAAGTGGATCTATCAAAATTACCAAGAACAACCAAGAATGAATCCTTACCATTACAATCCATCATCAAAACACCATGATACCCCTTGGTATATAATACAAATTGATGTGGAGTGGTTCTCCAACCATTTAGAGGAAAAAGTAGAGAGTTAGGGACATTTTAGTTAAAAAACAATTCATTTAGGGGATAAAACAAATTATATCAACTCTTTAAGGATCTAAAATTTAACTTGCACATGGTTTAGTTGCATGGTGAGGAAAATAAGCTGCTAACTGTTCACTTAACATTGCCTTAAGGGATACCTCACATGGATGGATCACTAGATTTCCAAACTATGCACCAAACATGACAAAGAACAATGTCCCAAAAATACTAAACACCTCATGTTTTCTTCTAATCCTTCACATGGTTTCAGAAAACCATGTGCCGCCTATGAACTTCCCTTTATCACTAGTTTTATTGTTCACTATTTCCAATGGGTATGGCACATTTTTCAAAAACTGTACACTAATTGTGAAAGTATAGAAAAGCACCAAAACACTCCAAAATTTCTCAAACATATCCCAAAATCCACGCATATACTTTATATACATAAAAAGAATAATATAAGGGTTACTCACATGAAACCAAGGATGTATAATTTTCACTAATTTCCAAGTTGTTATAATTGAGTGATTTTTTAGTTTTTAATCCAATTATTTTATGAAATTAATAATTGTAAACTAGTTCTGGAAATATTTCAGGTTATATTTTTTTGGAATTTGAATTATTACATGAGGAAACGTGAATATTGAAGATTAACATAATAACTTAACCTTGTTAAAATGGAACACCTAAGGGAGACAAATAAAATGAGAGTAATATGAATCCTTTGAATCAGAAGTAAAATATGAACTTGTGAAACCATGGGTTTTCTATGATATAAGGGAAATGTGTGTGTTTCTATAATTAATTAAAATACATTTTCTTCAATAAGTTCTATTCACAATGTTATGTACAAACTATGGAGTGGAAGAAATTCAAATAATGGACCTTTTTCAAAATGAGGACATTTAGATGATAAGAATATTAAACTAATTTGAATAATGGGAAAATTGATTTATAAGAAAATATTTTCATTTGTATCAATGAATTGGAATGTTGAACCTTGGTTTGAGAGTCCTAGTAGGTAATTCAATGTGGTAGTTCCTCTTGTTATAGATTTAATTCTACATAAATATCACTTGTCAGCACACATAAAAATTGAAATTGAATTTGTTGTTGATGTAGGTCAATGAATTTTAAACACATAAGGGGAGTGAAAATTTCACCAATAAAGGTATTTATGATTTTATTTATTACTTTATTCTGTAATTTAACTTGGGTAGGATTGTCATCTATGTTTTTTGGGGTCCTTGTAATTAAATTAAAGAAATTTAATTGATTTTGAATGTAATTTTTTAAGTGTGGGAGATATTTTTGTGGAATTATTTTATAATTTTTTTGTATATAATCTAGTGAAAAAATGAATTTAATAGAAGATTTATTTTTTAGTGGAAATTTATTATATTCCAAAAACATCTTATTTAATTTTTGTTTTTTTGAAACATTTAACAAAAATGAATGTTTTTAGGTGCTACGACATACATATGGAAAATTTTTAGATCAAGGGACATGTATAGAAAATACCTCCAAAGATAAAAACATCTAAAATAATATTTTCCATGGACATTTCCAAAAAAACCTTCTTAATATAACAAGAAACATTCCTATAATGACGACTGTAGAGCCGATGTTGTTGTCTTCGAATGTTAGAGACAATTCATAGATGCAGTAAAATTTTAGTGTATCCACTTCTAAACAATTAACACTGGATCCCTTTATTGAATATTGATGACACACCTCCCTTGTTTTATTGGAACCATTTATTTGATTTTTAAGTGTTGATAATCTCATTCAAACAACTATGTAGTCTATGACATCCATTAATGTGCTATGTAAATTCACTAGAAAATACATCTTGTTCTAAAAAATAGTTCCTCAGATATTCAATAGTTCACATTTAGTGGAAGGAGGTGTTGAAAATTTATAATAAGGATCAAATCAGGCTATGTAATCCATTTTGTTATATAAAACAATCAATCAAATATGTGGGAAATTTTACATATTAACAAACTGGATCTAACCAGGGTGTCAGCTGTGAGGTTAATCAAATACACCTCATCGCCATCTGCATGTGAAATTTATTACAACATTAAAATTTCTGAATGTTCATTTTTTTAAAAAAATGGATTGTCGGAACTGGATATTAGAGAGGCCTCACCTCAATTTTCACAACCGTTGATCCATCCACAAGGACAACTCCAAGAATATGATCATGTTCACTGTATCAAATTATGTAGGATCATTTGTGCATTATACTATAGAGGGTTTCAGATTCATTCATCATGGAAGAAGTTGTATAGTGGAAATCATGACACATGTAATCCATAGAGTTACCCACGGGACACTGACTGTGAGACATATTAGGTATGGAAACACAACTAGATATATGAGAAGAATGAAAAAATTTTAGAGTGGACATATAAATAGGGGGAACCAAGAAATGGGGGATTTATCAAAAATCACGACTTAAAATCAGATATGAGAGATCGAGAGATATTGGAGTTCACTACAGTAAACTATAGTTAGAGATAAAGGGTATTAAGAATTCTTATTCACTATACCCATTTTCATTATTTCATTCTACATGAAATCATATTAATTTCAATATTTTACTATTCTTAATAAAACCATTATTCTGAGATATATATTTTTCATGGGTAAGTTATATTGTTGTGGTTTATGATATTAATCATGGGTCTTACAGTCATTTATAAATATTAATAAACATTATCTTCATAGTAGTGGAATGATTTTGGTTCATGATGAACAACAGAATCATTTGATTTCTATTCAATATTCTTGAAAAATGTTCTTACTTTATATTTTTCAATTTTTATTCAACTGAAACATCAAAAAAATTCATTAAATGCACCATTGAAACATAATTAGAAATTCATTCATATTCTACCACTTCTCAATCATCATTTTTCATGTTTTATTCATATTTTTTATTAAAATTATACCATAAATTTGTTTATATTAATTTTTTAAGTCCATCATAGATATAAATTTATGATTTTTTATGGTGTTGTTTTATTTTTATTTTTATTAATATTTTTGGAACTGTGTACACTTTTTCAATCCCTAGGGACACGAAAACATATATAACTTATGTCTAGTAGTTTTTAGGAAAATAAATTTATAAAACACAATGATATTTTTAATCACATAACATATGTATTTTGAACCAAAATTTTGAAGTTCGACTATATAAATTTCAACAGTATGAGATGATTAATTATTTTTATCCATGTTTTCATGTATTTTCATGGATATAGAATGATTTATATTTTAGTTGATTTTGGAATTAATAAAATTAGTTATTCCTTTGATATTATGTATATCATTATTTGGATTTGATAGATTATGTTAAATGTTTCCCATATAATGGGTTTGAGCTCACCCCTTAATGTGTTTTCATTTCCTTTGGTAATGAAGAAACTTTTTACATGTGATATACAAAACATGATATCTTATGTTGAGACTTTCTATGAGATACTATAACAACCCTACTCTACATTACCAACATAAACATGATTTTTTACATAAATTTTTATGTAAGAAAACTTTGAGGATCCAGAGGTATATGTCTAGGGAAATTATGATCATTACATAACAATATAGAACATAAAACCGAACATCTTTATTGAAAACTTCTTTTATATGACCACAACATTCCTTAGTACATATAATTTCATGGGATAACATGAAGACATGTATAAAAAATGGTGATATATAAAGTGTAATAAGGGAGTAAAAAAGGAATTACATGCTGAATTTAGTACATGTTTGGAAATCGGAATTTCAATGTAGCATAATAGAAACATGAACATAAAGGCATGATATAGCAGGGTTATTATACATGGAAATTTGGCAACAACATTTTACAAGATATTAGCCCGGTCCAAGGTTCATTGCACATCGAGAATGAGTAATACCTCATTGAACTTTAATTATATTGAGTAAAATCTCATTTCACATGATTTATCATGATAATAATCATTACCCAATGCATTGGAGTGCTATCAGGGCACACCATTCTTAATAATTTCATTTCTTACATATGTATTCCCTATAGATTATTTAACATGGATTTATTAAACATCATACTTTAATACACAAATAAGATATGTGGAATACATAAATGTAATTCCTCTATCAAAAAGTATATGTTCATAAAGGTGAATACCCTTGATAGAGAAATGGGTATGGTATTCACTTACATGATGAATAGTGAATGAAAATAATTATGCAACTTCAGGAGCATAATGACGTCAAATAGGGATCATAGAATGAGTTAATGGGAGATAAAGGTGTATATAATCATGTAGAAATGATATATACCACAAGGGTGTCATTGAATATAATATCCAAAAAAAATTAATTGAATTTATGTGTATAATATAAAATAATTTATTGAATTTAAACGATAAGATAGACATTCCTTTTTGAATAATTACATGGTAATGGGTGTACATTAGATGCATTACTGAGAGAAAGTGGTATCTCATCATTCAAACATAAGTATGGAAGTATTGGTGAGGTTTGGAATCATACCCCATCATTTTTTTGTTTGAAATAATAGGGCATAAAAACATTAATAAATTTGGAAAAAATGAGAAAGGAAGAAACCCCTTACATGGAAGTGTGATCCCAAAGGCTTGGGAGAGGCTTGAGAGGGGATTCTTGCGATTTTGGGGAACCTTGAGAGGATTTTATAGAGATTAGGTAATAGTGGTGATTTTCTCCAAGGTATTTGAGAGAAGATAAGTGGAATCTTGTGTGGGATTTTATTGAAAAAGAAAAGGAATTATTTATTATTTAGGTTTTGGACACTACAAATTAAACTAATCAAAACCCCCAACAAACAGAAGGTTTTGGCCAATGGTTTCCTCCAAAGGTGAGTGGAAAATATTAGTTTATAAGTCTAATGGACGAAATTATAAAAATAGTAGTCTTTTTTATATGGAGGTGAGTCACACTCACAAGGAAATCATTTTAAAAAGTTAAAATGATTCATAAGTCTTGGCGCGTCCACTAATGCACCATAAAAATAATGAAAAAAATATAAAATCGAATTTTTTAAAAGTAATAAAAATATTAGAATGAAATAATTTTTATAGTATTTTATTACATCATTATTTGGTCATTATGAAGTGATAAAACACATTAAATATTTAAACGGTATTAAATTTTTACCCAAAAATTTGACTGTCTCAAAAAATTATGAAAAATTCACCATTGGATAATTTTGATGTCCTGATTCCAAAAATAAGATTTATTTTATCTAAATAGTATTTTTAATATGTGAATTTTACTTTTAAAATAAAAAACCTATATTTATTGAAATCCCAGTGTTTTCAAAAAAATATTTTTCAATTCTTAATAAGAATTACAATTGTATTCATAAAAAATTAAATGATCCAGTATATTTAATAAATTGTAATTTAGTAATAATATTTTACTAAAGAATTATTTTATTAAAAAATCTTTGAATTCGTCAAAATATATTTCTTAATTTAAAATTAAAAAATACTACTTGTTATTTAAAAACTATTTACAAAGTAAAAATAATAAAATGAATGTATATTCCCTATACAAAAATAATGTACATAATAAATGTGATATGGTATTGTTAGATATTCCTATAAAACACATGCTTAAGACATAAGGGTAAGGTATGTGATGGTGACATACTCTTGGGGAGGCTCAGATAACATCTCTCGGGTGGTAATCTCTATTAACTTATACATACCTCATAGGCGGTTTCATTCAAGCATAAAAAGTTGAAGGTCAGCGTGGGCTTGGTCAACAGAGAAGCCCAATGACACCACCTCCTTTATGAGCTCTAAAATATGGGCTTATTATGGAGAAATTCTACTTGATGAGGCCATCACTTGATTTTTCTAAGTAAATTGTATTCTTTAAAGCCCAATACTTATACTAATCATGTGTTCCTTGTTCAACAGCTATATTAGGAATGGTAATAATTCTTAATGGTGTTTTAAAATCCAAAAACATAAAAACCGAAAAGTGAATTTTTTATATAACCATTTCATATAATAATACATATTATTATATCAAGATGAATTTTCATTAATTAATGTTTGGTTCATTAGAATCATCCCCCATGAAAAAAAATTTCCATGAAACTTTCTTTTTCCAAGACTAAAAAAGATGAGGGTAACTCTACTTAATCACTTCCTCTAGTTCCCACGTTGTTTCTTAAAACTTGTTGTTTCTCCACAACACCTTGATGAGGGGCATTATCTTACTTCTTAGAACATATTCCCTATGATCTAAAATTTTTGTTGGATTCTCTTTATAAGAGAGGCCATTCGCCCATGGTACCGCCTCTAGATTGAGTACATGTGATGGTTCAGGTATGTAATTCCTCAAGAGTGATACATTGATTGAATTATGTAATTGATATTGGTTTGGTGAGAGTGCAAGTCGAGAGGCCACTACTCCCATGAAATCAAGGATCTCAAAAGGGTTGATGTACCTTGGAATAATATTCCCCTTATTTCTAAATCACATAACTCTTTTCGATTGTGATATGTGGAGGAATACCATGTCTCTAACATTACAATATTGGCCTCGTCGACAATTATCACCATATCTCTTTTTTATACTCTGAGCAACTTTAATGTGTTGTTGGATGGTCATAACCTATTCCACCATTTCGTTGACCATTTCTAGGACAACGAGTTTTTTATCTCCAACATCATCCCAACATGTCCATTTTTTTACCTCTTACCATACAAATATTCATAAGGAACCATTTATATACTTTAGTAGAAACTATTATTGAAAGAGAAATCAACCAGAAGAAGATGTTTATCCCATCCTCTTCTGAATTCTATTGATCATGCTCTCAACATTTCTTCAAGTGTATGGATAGTCTTCTCAGATTGGCCATTAGTTTGAGGATGCTAAGACATACAAATATTCAGCTCAGTGTTCATAGCATGTTAAAGACACATCCAGAACATAGAGGTGAATCGTGGATCTCGATAGGATACAATAGATAATGGTACTCTATAAAACCTTACCACTTCTCAGATATATATATTTTTAGTTGATCCAATGAGAATTCCAATCGTATTTCAATAAAGTGTGGATTCATTGTGAGATGATCCACAAACACCCATATAGAACTGTTTCCATAGAATGTCTTCATAAATCTAGTGACAAATTCCATGGTTATTTTCTCCAATTTCCATGATGGTATGGGTAATGGTTTCATCATCCCCTTAGAATTTTGCCTCTCATCATTCATTTGCTAACATACCAGGCATATTGATGTATACTTAGTGATCTCCTTCTTCATGTTACCCCACTAATAATGCTCTCAGAGTTCTTGATACATCTTTGTGAATCATGGGTGAATAGGAAAATTCCAACTATGTGAGTCATGAAAATTTTCTTTAATGTGCTCTATATTTGATGGAAGACGTAGTCTTGTCCCAAATCTCACAGTTCTTTCTTTATTAATAGTGAACATCAAGGATTTCACTTTTCTGATAGTTTCAACTTTCTTCTGAGTTCCCACATATTTATTTAAAGAATACATAAACATTTATAAAATATAATTTTGAGAAATCATTAGGATGTTAATTGATTATATTCTATTCTTTATGATTCCCATGTCCATCTATATCAAATATTAGAAGATTTGATCCTTTTAGATACTCACCATTAATAGAATCGCTAGGTCCTTTCTTCTTAATGCATCTTCTACCTTGTTAACTTTCCTAGGGTGCTAATGGATTGAGAAGTCATAGTCTTTGATCAACTCTAACCATCTTCATTGGTGCATGTTCAACTCTTTCTGAGTTAATATATTCTTGAGGAGTTTTTGATCTGTATATATTTCACACTTCTCCCCAAATGGTTAATTCCTAAAAATTTTTAAATCAAATATTACTGCATCAAACTCCAGACCATGTGTTAGATATTTTTTCTCATGAAAATTCAATTTAGTTTAACAATAAGAAATCAATTTTTCATTTTTCTTCCACAAACAACCCATTCCATTCTTCAAAGAATCACTAAATACCACAAAAAGTTATCCAATTGTGGTTAGTGTGATGAGGAGTGCGGTGATAAGCCTTCTATTCAACTCCTTGAATATATATTCATATTCATCACTCTAAGTAAAATATAATCCATTTCGAGTTAGATTTGTAATAGGTTTTGAAAATCTTGAATAAATTATCAAAAATCAGTGATAACATCCATCCAAATGTAGGAAGATATAGATATCTGTTAGCAATGTTGGCCAAGGAAATCCCTCAGTTGTAGCAGTCTTGGAGGGATCCACATATATCCTCTTACTTGTGATGATATGAAATAAAAATTATACCTCATTCACCCATAACTCACACATGTTGTACATTCCATAGAGATTTTTCTTTACAAGGTATCTTGTATATTGCTTAGATACTCCTCATTCTCCTCATTGATTTTAGAATATATTAGAATATTGTCTATAAAGACTAAAAAAAATTGTTGAGGTAATATCTAAATTCACAATTCATCAATTTAATAATGATTTATAGAGAATTAGTGAGTCTTAAAGTTATTAATATGAATTTATAGTGCTCATATCTTGTATGAAAAGCTATCTTGGGGATATCCTCCTACTTAGCCATTACTTGATAATATCCCAACTGCAGATTTACCTTGTAGAAGTATTTTTCTACACGTAGTTGATCGAACAAGTCATCAATTATTTGTAGTGGATACTTGTTATTTATTTTGATTTTGGTGAGCTGATGCTAATCAATACCAAGGTGCATTGACCTATCCTTCTTATTGATGAAGATGACTGGTGCACCCCACGGTGAAGAACATTGGCGTATAAACCCTTTATCAATATTATTATATAGTTCATTATTCATATCCTCAAGCTCCACACCATCCATTCTATATGGAGTCTTTTATATTAGAAACACCCCTGGAATATGATCAATTGAGAATTCAACATCTCTTCTTGGAGGAAGACCATGAAATTCCACGAGAAACACTTTAGAAAATTCTCTCACAATTGTCATGTATTCAAGGATGGTTAATTTTTTATACCCAATCATCTGAGAAATAATCTTGTGATTAATGTTCATTAATATATAGGCTTATGATGATGGTTCTAAATAAGTTTCATCATACTCCTCTCACTTGTACAGAATCAGTGGGCGATTTTCCAAATGGAGACTGATTTCCCTCACACCAAAATTAATGTTGTCTCTGCATAAGGAAAGCTAATTAATGCCAATAATTTCATAAGATTCCACCAGAGGGAGAATGAAGAGGTTCACTGGGAAGTTCTAACCACAAACTGTGATAGTGAAGGAGTTATATTCATGGTATGCAATGATTTCCCAATTTTCCATTCTCTCCAAAATATTTACCTCCATTATTTGTGGTGGTGTTGTAATTGTTTTACTAAACCATTAGGATATAAAAGAAAATGCGGAACCAGAATAAAAAAGCATTCTTTCTATTATTGAATGAATAACTAATGTACCATTCACCACTTAATTTCCGGGTTTCACTTCACTGGTAGTGATGGAAAAAGAATCTCCTTGCTACCTTGAAGGTTGTTGGTTGCCTTGGAAAACCCTTGGGTTAGGGCACTGGTCTACAAAGTTCCCTAGTTATTTGTAGTTGAAATAATGAACAGTGTGTTGAGGTTAAAACAGTGCATTCCTCTCCTTTTTCATAGTATTGGGTTTTTCTTGTCAGAAGTCAATGGCTAGGTTCCCTTTTCTTTCACAACTATAACATTTTGTCATCCCCTTAAAGTAATTTCTGGGGTGCTTCTTTCCACACATTTGTCAAGTGTTGTGCTGGATTTTCTTAGAACCATTGGATTTTTCCATCAAACCACCATAATTAAATTCCTCCTTATTCTTCTTATCCGTATGATACCTTTGAGATTCTCCGATCTCCATTTTTACCTTGAGTGAAAATCGAACAATTTCCTAATAGCTCTCAAAGTCACGAATCTGTAGGAATTTCTGTACGCTAGGTTTTATCCCACCAAAGAATCGGTCTAACTATTATTCAGTGGTAACGACAATGCCTAATATAAGGCCCCAGCCTTAAACCTTACTTAATCTTGAGTTATTACAAGATTACACATTGAGGATCTTTTCGGGTTTAGAGTTTTAGAGAATTAGATCATAAAACTTGCATTACATTCCACATATAAACAAAGTGGTTACATAAAGATAGTATTCTTCATTCCCATCAATGGAAACACATTTAAAATTAAACATGGATTATTTCATGACACATCCTTGACTCTATCATCTTATCATGTACCTTTCCCTTGACCTGTGAAAAACATTTCAAAAACTTGGGATGAGCATAAAAACTTAGTATGGGTTATATAAAAAAACATGGAAAGGAAACATGAGTTCATATATACATAAGAATGAAATAATATTTTACCCATAAAAAATAGGCACTTTAACATACCTCATAAAATCATGAATAAATCATAGAAATCATAAGACATAAAGGTAACTTGAGGCATTCATAACATTCTTACGTAGGGAGTAACCCTCTTGGTTACGTTTGGAATACCCATCACAGTATATTCCCTAAAATCTCTTCAGATAAACCTTAACATTTCACTCCTTCGCGTTACCCAATGCATTGGAGAGCTATAACGGGCTCACCCGCCCTTAGTTTATCACGGAACCACCCGTCTTCATAATAATGCCCAAGAACCATAACATAATCATATCACATAAAACATGCATAAAGGAAACATAAAATTTCCACATTTCAATCACGAGATATCAATACAAAACATTGATATAAAAACATTATGAAAACCATTTTCAATACTAAATTAAAAGAAAAGTAAAACATGATATTTATTTTTCTTTTAAAAAGAAGGTATGGCTTGTAGAGGAAGCCGAAACTCAAATAACGGTCACGATGGCGGAGAAGTCGTTGTCGCCGCATACGTACAACAAAAACATTCCCTTTTGTCTTTTAGTAAACGCTTCGTATAAAAAATATTCCTTTTGAATAAACGTAAAAGTCAAAGGGGTTTATACACCGTATAAAAGAATGTTGTGTATAAAATAAAATATGCCTCAACGAAAGGAGATTGAGACGAAGTCCCATACCTCGTATCCGACTTGACCCGACCGTTCATTAATCTCCTGAATAATAAACTTGAGTTAATCTCTACTTGCTTATGAACCTTTTTCAAGTTAATTATTCCTTTTATACCATGTTATGAACATCATGTAATCAGTTAAGTTAATAATGTTCATTTTGTCGGTATTTGGTTCTTAAGTCAAAAATAGACTTCTTACACTTACATGTTGTTAATTTGGTCATAGGTTCGTTATATCCAGAATGGTATTCATGATGTAGATATCATATATGTCATATATATCCAGTACATACATGCATTTATAATATTACATCACATTTAGAGGTAAGAAATGAAATGCACCGTTCATGGAGACGGTAAGCCGTACGTACGCATGAACGCTACTTCCATTTCTATTTCATATTTTCTGGAATGGAATCATAATGATGTAAGAGTATATTATAATTCCAGTATAATAACATATATAACATCATTAACTTTATCCTTTACACATCCCACATATGGTATTAACGAATCAAATCACTTTTAGGGGGCGGTAGTCCGCACTTCCTAAAATGAAGATATCGTGTTTACCCATAATGGAAACCATAAATGTATGCCCAAAATGAAAAAAACAGAAGATTAAGGAAAACATAAACATATTATATATCATATATAAAAATAGTGACATCATAATTTCCACCTTTGAAGGTGTTAAATGAGTATTGAACAATCATCGTTTCGGGAGGCAGAATTTCTCCATCCATGGAAACCATATGTTCTTTAACCATTTGATGTAGTTGTGTGAGAGTGTAGCTCAAATAAATCTTATAAAAACATCCTAGTATATTGAAGATACTGGTGTTGTTACAAAAGAAGTAAATAAAAAGAGTTTAGAGGGTTGGAGAAGCAAAATAAAACAAATGAACAAGAGAGAATGAATTACCTTTAAAAGTGTAACTCCATTTTGATTTGAGCCTAAAGGCTTCCTTTGAAAGGATTCTGACCAAAGGTAATCCTCTAGGATGAGGAGAGGTATGTGTAGAGAGTAATTGGGCAGGGTTTGGCCGAGCCAAAGGCTTGAGAAGTGTGTGAAATGAGGTATAGGTGGGGGCCTTTTATAAGAGGAGAGGAGGGGCACTTTTGGAAAGTAAAGAAATATTACTTTATTTGAAAATGTGTTTCGGTTTTAAAAGGTCCCACATTGATATAATTCGTGGATAAGGTGATAAGGGTTCGAAATACACTCATTCAATTGGTTTTGGACATGTGTAGGTCATATATTTTACATTATCTTTCTATTTTATTTAAATCGTCAAATAATGATGTCATCGCTGCATCATTATTATGACATAAATAATTAAATTTATTTAATGTCTAAAAATTATAAACAAAATACTATGATATTGGAAATCTTTTTATCTTTCCAATGACTATTTATAATCAAAATTTGGACTTGTATAACCCCACTTAAAAATTGTTTTCGTAAAACATATTATGTTTGTGTCATTTTCACTTTAACATTAAATAAAAAGTAATTTATGTCATTTCCCAACAAAAGTGAATCCATGGGGTCCCCAAGTTGACCCATGGCATGTCATGGTCGGCCATGACACAACCAATGAGGTTGGGACATGTGTCTAGGTCATTTCATTTTATTAAAGTATTATTTATACCTTAAACTACCCTAATTTCCACTAATCGTGATTAAGAACTTAATAAGTTACTATTCACCAAAAAATTATTTTAATCTCATTGAACCACATTTTACTTACTAATGACAACCATGTATGTCAGATTTTCAAAATTCAATACACATTAGTGGTAAACTTTCATTTAACTGAAAAATCAGTTTTCTTGATTATCACTTAGTGGTTTCACTATTCATCAAAAATTGAAGTTTTTCAGAAAATTACCAAAAATTCACCCTAAGATATATTTGATATTCCGAATTCAAAAATGAAGTATATTTTACAAAATTCAAAACATATAGGTCACATTAATTAATTTAATAATTAATTCCCACTGTCAGAGCAAATAGCGTGTTTTTATGAAACAATAAGTATCAAAAGATTGACACCAGTTTAAGTCCAATTTCAAAGTGAAATTGATTCCAATGACCACCATTGGATTAAATGGTAAAAATATATTCTAATTTCACTTCAAAACCAATTCAAAACATAATATAATCATATAAATAAATTAGATTAAAAAGCAGATTTGATGTAAAATGCAGTATTTTTCACTATTCATTAAAAAAATGAACATTGTCAGAAAAATACCAAAAATTCACACAAAGTAAATTTTGATGTCCCAATCATAAAGGATAAGTTTATTTTGACAAAAATAGTTTATAAAATTGTCAAAAGATAGATTCAAAAATGTTTTTCCATCAAAGGCAGTAAAACAATCTTTTAAAAATATTAGGGTATTCCATGCATAAGATTGTATTTATTTTCATTTTAAGCCTCTAAAACACTATCTTAATCATTAATAGACATAGATAAAAATATATATTATTCATTACTTACTTGGGATGTCACATCCTTCCCCCCTTTAGAAAATTGCGTCCCCACAATTTATTACTTATCGAATAAATGGGGGTACTTATCCCCCATTGCATTTTCAGATTCCCATGTTGCCTCTTCAATCATGTGATTTTTCCACAAAACCTTTACCTACTTAATCACCTTATTCCATAACACTTGCTCCCTATGGTCAAGAATCTGGACCGGTTGTTCCTCATAAGATAGGTTCTCTTCCAGCTGAACTACCTCTAGACTCAAAACATGAGATGGATCTGGCATATACTTTCTCAACATCGAAACGTGAAAAACATTGTGTACCTGAGATAAACTCGGAGGTAAAGCCACTTGGTATGAAACTGATCCCACTCTTTCTAGAATTTCGTATGGTCCAATGAACCTTGGACTCAACTTTCCTTTCTTACCAAATCTCATAACACTTTTCCAAGGAGAAACCTTTAGAAAAACATGATCACCTACCTCGAAAGATAGATCCTTCCTCCGGTTATCCGCATAACTCTTCTGCCTGCTCTGAGCTGTTCTCATGTGCTTCTGAATCAGCTGAACTTTTTCTTCCATCTCTTCTACCAATTATGGTCCCATCAACTTTCTTTCACCCACTTCATCCCAGAAAGCTGGAGTTCGACATCGCTTCCCATATAATGCCTGAAATGGTGCCATCTGTATACTGGAATGAAAACTGTTATTATATGAAAACTCAACCAAAGAAAGATGTTGGTCCCAACTTCCCTGATAATCCATAGAACAAGCTCATATCATATCCTCCAATGTCTGAATTTTTCGTTCTGACTGCCCATCTGATTGAGGATGAAAATCTGTACTAAAATTTAATTCAGTACCCAACGACTTCTGATGGCCTTTCCAAAAGTTAGAAGTAAACCTAGGATCACGATCCGATACAATGGAGAGAGGAACTCCATGTAACCTGACTATCTCTTTAAGATACAAACGGGAAAGTTGATCAAGAGAGAAAGTATCTCGTATAGCAAGGAAATGAGCAGATTTAGTCAAGCGATCAACAATAACCCATATTGCATTATTACCTCGAGATTTCTTCGGTAATCCAACAACAAAGTCCATGGATATATTCCCCCATTTCCACTCTGGAACTGGTAAAGGCTGAAGCATCCCTTTCGGTAACTGTCGCTCTGCTTTAACCTGCTGACAAGTCAAACACTTCATAGTAAAATCAGCAATATCTCTTTTCATTCCATCCCACTAGTAATACTCCCGCAGATCTCTATACATCTTAGTACTGCCCGGATGAACTGAAAATGGAGAACTATGAACTTCACATAACAACTCTCTCTTCAACTGTGAATCACAAGGCACACAAAATCTCTTCCCAAATCTCAAAACACAATCATTATCAATGTTGAATTCAGGAAACTTACCTTTCTGAACCAGATCTACCTTTTTCTGCAACTCACTATCTTGCTTCTATGCTTGATTGATTTTATCTGATAGAGATGATCTCACTGATACCTGAAACAAAACAGAAGGACTTCCTGCACCAACAACTTCTATGCCAAAGTTCATCAAATCGTTAACCAAAGGATCACGTTCCAAACGCAATATTTTTAATGAAGAATTACTTTTTCGACTCAAAGCATCATCCACTTTATTTGCTTTTCCCGGATGGTAATGAATTGTACAATCATAATCCTTGATTAATTCCAGCCATCTCCTTTGTCTCATGTTTAACTCTTTCTGAGTGAAAATATACTTTAAACTTTTGTGATCGGTATATATTTCACACTTTACTCCATACAAATGGTGCCTCCAAATTTTTAAAGAAAAAAAAACAGCAGCTAATTCCAAATCATGTGTAGGGTAATTTACCTCATGAGTTTTCAACTGTCGTGAAGCATAAGCAATTACCTGATCATTCTGCATTAGGATGCAACCAAGTCCTTTCAATGAAGCATCATTGTATATAACAAACTCACCATTCTAGGAAGGTAGTGCCAAAACTGGAGCATTCACCAATCTTCTTTTCAATTCCTGAAAACAATCATCACATTCTTTTGTCCAGATAAACTTAACACCCTTCCGAGTTAGCTTAGTCATTGGACTAGATAACCATGAAAAATTTCTAACAAACCTTCGGTAAAAGCCCGCCAAACCAAGGAAGCTACGAATCTCAGTTACATTTGTGGGTCTTGTCTATTCTTCCACAACTTTTGTTTTTGCAGGATCAACAGTTATTCCATCTTTAGAAACAATGTGACCAAGGAAAGAAATTTGTTGCAACCAAAACTCACACTTGCGGAATTTCCCATACAGTTTCTTTTCTTTTAAGGTTTGAAAGATAACCCTTAAATGTTTTTCATGCTCCTCTTTACTTTTAGGAAACACCAAAATATCATCAATTAAAACCACCACAAACTTATCACCTGATTCAACTAAGCCATCACTGAAGTAAACTGCTCAATTCTGATTCTGACCATCTTAGTATGGTGATTTGGAAGGTCATTTTCCTCTGTATGCCTTCCCAGAAAATTGGTTCTGTTTCCTCTATGAAAAACCATTCTCAACACAGAAATATCTTAGGCGAAGCAACATGGTAATCCGTAAATGCTATATCATTTCAATCATATTATAATTTAACACTTTTCTAACTCCTAAAGTTGTCTAAACCGACCTCTGATACCAAATATAAGACCCCAGCCTTAAACCTTACTTAATCTTGAGTTATTACAAGATTACACATTGAGGATATTTTCGGGTTTAGAGTTTTAGAGAATTAGATCATAAAACTTGCATTAAATTCCACATATAAACAAAGTGGTTACATAAAGATAGTATTCTTCATTCCCATCAATGGAAACAAGTTTAAAATTAAACATGGATTATTTCTTGACACATCCTTGACTCTATCATCTTATCATGTACCTTTCCCTTGACCTGTGAAAAACATTTCAAAAACTTGGGATGAGCATAAAAACTCAGTATGGGTTATATATAAAAAACACGGAAAGGAAACATGAGTTCATATATACATAAGAATGAAATCATACTTTACCCATAAAACACAGGCACTTTAACATACCTCATAAAATCATGAATAAATCATAGAAATCATAAGACATAAAGGTAACTTGAGGCATTCATAACATTCTTACGTAGGGAGTAACCCTCTTGGTTACGTTTGGAATACCCATCACAGTATATTCCCTAAAATCTCTTCGGAGAAACCTTATAGTTTCACTTCTTCGCGTTACCCAATGCATTGGAGAGCTATAACGGGCTCACCCACCCTTATTTTATCACGGAACCACCCGTCTTCATAATAATGCCCAAGAACCATAACATAATCATATCACATAAAACATGCATAAAGGAAACATAAAATTTCCACATTTCAATCACGAGATATCAATACAAAACATTGATATAAAAACATTATGAAAACCATTTTCAATACTAAAATAAAAGAAAAATAAAACATTTTATTTATTTTTCTTTTAAAAAGAAGGTATGGCTTGTAGAGGAAGCCGAAAATCAAATAACGGTCACGACGGCGGAGAAGTCGTTGTCGTCGCATACGTACGACAAAAACATTCCCTTTTGTCGTTTAGTAAACGCTTCATATAAAAAAGATTCCTTTTGAATAAACGTAAAAGTCAAAGGGGTCTATACACCGTATAAAAAAAAGTTGTGTATAAAATAAAATATGTCTCAATGAAAGGAGATTGAGACGAAGTCCCATACCTCGTATCCGACTTGACCCGACCGTTCTTTAATCTCCTGAATAATAAACTTGAGTTAATTTATACTTGCTTATGAACCTTTTTCAAGTTCATTATTCCTTTTATACCATGTTATGAACATCATGTAATCAGTTAAGTTAATAATGTTCATTTTGTCGGTATTTGGTTCTTAAGTCAAAAATAGACTTCTTACACTTACATGTTGTTAATTTGGTCATAGGTTCGTTATATCCAGAATGGTATTCATGATTTAGATATCATATATGTAATATATATCCAGTACATACATGCATTTATAATATTACATCACATTTAGAGGTAAGAAATGAAATGCACCGTTCATGGAGACGGTAAGCCGTACGTACGCATGAACACTACTTCCATTTCTATTTCATATTTTCTTGAATGGAATCATAATGATATAAGAGTATATTATAATTCCAGTATAATAACATATATTACATCATTAACTTTATCCTTTACACATCCCACATATGGTATTAACGAATCAAATCACTTTTAGGGGGCGGTAGTCCGCACTTCCTAAAATGAAGATATCGTGTTTACCCATAATGGAAACCATAAAGGTATGCCCAAAATGAAAAAAACAGAAGATTAAGGAAAACATAAACATATTATATATCATATATAAAAATAGTGACATCATAATGGCCACCTTTGAAGGTGTTAAATGAGTATTGAACAATCATCGTTTCGGGAGGCAGAATTTCGCCATCCACGGAAACCGTATGTTCTCTAACAATTTGATGTAGTTGTGTGAGAGTTTAGCTCAAATAAATCTTATAACAACATCCTAGTATATTGAAGATACTGTTGTTGTTACAAAAGAAGTAAATAAAAAGAGTTTAGAGGGTTGGAGAAGCAAAATAAAACAAATGAACAAGAGAGAATGAATTACCTTTAAAAGTGTAACTCCCTTTTGATTTGAGCCTAAAGGCTTCCTTTGAAAGGATTCTGCCCAAAGGGAATCTTCTAGGATGAGGCGAGGGATGTGGAGAGAGTAATTGGGCAGGGGTTGGCCGAGCCAAAGGCTTGAGAAGTGTGTGAAATGAGGTAGAGGTGGGGGCCTTTTATAAGGGGAGAGGAGGGGCACTTTTGGAAAGTAAAGAAATATTACTTTATTTGAAAATGTGTTTCGGTTTTAAAAGGTCCCACATTGATAAAATTCGTGGATACGGTGATAAGAGTTCGAAATACACTCATCCAATTGGTTTTGGACATTTGTAGTTCATAGATTTTACATTATCTTTCTATTTTATTTAAATCGTCAAATAATGATGTCATCGCTGCATCATTATTATGTCATAAATAATTAAATTTATTTAATGTCTAAAAATTATAAAAAAACTACTATGATATAGGAAATATTTTTAGCTTTCCAATGAATATTTATAATATAAATTTGGACTTGTATAACCCCACTTAAAAATTGTTTTCGTAAAACATATTGTGTTTGTGTCATTTTCACTTTAACACTAAATAAAAAGTAATTTATGTCATTTCCCAACAAAAGTGGATCCATGGGGTCCCCAAGTTGACCCATGGAATTTCATGGTCGGCCAGGACACAACCAATGAGGTTGGGACATGATTCTAGGTCATTTCATTTTATTATAGTATTATTTATACCTTAAACTACCCTAATTCCCACTAATCGTGATTAAGAACTTAATAAGTTACTATTCACCAAAAAATTATTTTAATCTCATTGAACCACATTTTACATACTAATAAAAACCATGTATGTCGGATTTTTAAAATTCAATACACATTAGTGGTAAACTTTCATTTAACTGAAAAATCAGTTTGCTTGATTATCACTTAGTGGTTTCACTATTCATCAAAAATTGAAGTTTTTCAGAAAATTACCAAAAATTCACCCTAAGCTATATTTGATATTCCGAATTCAAAAATTAAGTCTATTTTACAAAATTCAAAACATATAGGTCACATTAATTAATTTAATAATTAATTCCCGCTGTCAGAGCAAATAGCGTGTTTTTATGAAACAATAAGTATCAAAAGATTGACACCAGTTTAAGTCCAATTTCAAAGTGAAATTCATTCCAATGACCACCATTGGATTAAATGGTAAAAATATATTCTAATTTCACTTCAAAACCAATTCAAAACATAATCTATTCATATAAATAAATTAGATTAAAAAGCAGTTTTGATGTAAAATGCAGTAATTTTTCACTATTCATTAAAAAATGAACGTTGTCAGAAAAACACCAAAAATTCACACAAAGTAAATTTTGATGTCCCAATCATAAATGATAAGTTTATTTTGACAAAAATAGTTTATAAAATTGTCAAAAGATATATTCAAAAATGTTTTTCCATCAAAGGCAGTAAAACAATCTTTTAAAAATATTAGTGTATTCCATGCATAAGATTGTATTTATTTTCATTTTAAGCCTCTAAAACACTATCTTAATAATTAATAGACATAGATAAAATATCTATAATTCATTACTTACTTGGGATGTCACACCTAAGGTGTATCATGCAAGCCGTGTGATGTTTTCCCCATACAATCTGATGGATTCGTCGTCTTTTTTCTTGAGGACAAGGAAGTTTCATTTCATATTAAGTAATAGGGTGTGAGGAAAATATTTAAAGAAATTTTTTCATAAGTCCTTCCATTCCAACACCTCAACCTCCTCCTCAGGATTTGTAATTTTTATCAATGTCTACCATTGATCAGCTTCACCATCTATATGATAAGAAACTATAAGTACATTCTCTTGTTTAGAACATTTAATTATGAAAAATATCTTCTTAATCGTGTAGATCCATTGTTTAGTGATTGAGGGATCATATGATCAATTAAAAGTAGGAGGTATTTTTTCTCATGAAGCTCCTAATTTAGATTTGTTATTTATTGGGTGGTGGGGTGAACATTCTTCTTGACCCATTTTTCTATTCAAAACATGATTTAAATTAAATAGTATCATGAAAAATATTGTGATTCCCACTTCATTAGGATTGGGAATCTGATTAAAATAGTCATCACAATGATCTTTACATTGGTTGTTAGCACGATCCCTCCTATTACTGGCCATTGGATGGAATAAAAATAAAGTTAGGGTTAAAAAATAAAGAGTAATCCCATGAAAAAAATGGATAACTTATAAATTATATCTATTTACTTAACTTAGCTATGGTATCCATGATATACTTCCCAAGATGTATTTTTAGGGGATTTTATTAATTCCCATAATAATGGTTCAGGCTAAGATTATGAATTTACCAAAGTATATCTCTTGTGAGTTTCCTATCCAAGAGTGATGTAAGGCTCATTTTCAAGCACCCACTCCTGTTCATGTCTACCTCAAAGCGGTGTATTCGGGTTTCACCCATAGATACATATGTTCTAGAGCAGCCTCTACCTACTCGTATCATGACATGGATTTATTTTCTTCATAAGAAACTTACTCAATACTCACAAAATATTAGGGATGTTTTTATTATACATAGTAATATCCATAAGGCTGTCACTAGGGTTTTCTAATCATAATCCCAAAAATAAATAAACCTATCCTATGATACCAAATATAACAACCTTGCTCTTTATTACACACTTAAACATGATTTATTATATAAACATGCACATAAAACAACTCTAAGGATCAACAGGTCCAATGTCTTGGGAAATTAGAAAAATTATATAACAACATTGAACATAAAACCCAACATCTTTATTGAAAACTTCGTTTACAGCACCACAACATTCTATCGTACTTAGAATTGCATGGGATAACCTGAGAACAAGCATAAGAAAATGGTGATCTATAATGCCTAATAAATGAGTAAAAAATGAATTACATTAAGAATATAGTTAATGTTAGGCAATCAGTATATCAATGGAGCACAAGATAAACATGAACATAAAGGCAGGATATAGCATGATTATCATTCATGGAAATGTAAAAACAACATTTAAAAAGATATTAGAATGAGCCAAGGCTCATATCATTTGGAGAATGAGTAAAACCTCATTTCAATTGAATTATCATGAGTAAACCAACATTTCACTTGATGTATCATGATACTAATCTTTACCCAATGCATTAGAGCGCTGCCAGGGATCACCCTTATTAATAATTTCATTTCATACATTAGTGTGCCACATAGATCACCCAAAATTGAATCAGTAAACATCATAATTTAATACATGATTAAGATATGTGGAATACATAATTGAATGTCCTCAATAAATAAGTAAATGTGAGTAAAGTTGAATACCCTAGATAGATTAATGGGCATGGTACTCATTTACATGATGATTTTGGCATTGAAATTTTGGTGTATCTTTGACAGCATAATGATGTCAAATAGAAATATTTAAATGGGTTGATGGAGATAAAGAGGTATATCATCATTTATATATGAAATTGATATTAAATGGGTTTATTGAACATAATATCCCATCATTTATAATGTAATTTTTATGCATTATATAAAATAATTTATTGAATGTAAATGATAAGTGGGAAATTCTTTAATGAATTTTGGCATGGTAATGGGTGTACATGGCATGAATTAAATAGAGTTAAAGAGGTATATAATTTTTTAAAAAATAATTATGGAAGTATGGGGTATGTGAAAAATCATACCCAAACATTTTTAATTGAAAATAAAATGGGATAAAAATATAAAAAAAAATTGGAAAAAATTTGAAAGGAAGAAATCCTTCACTTGGATGTGTGAACCCAAAGGCTTCGGAGAGGCTTAAGAAGTGCTTCATGGGTACATGGGGATCCTCGAGAGGATTTTATAGAGATTATGGTTGAGTAGGTATGTGCTCTAAGGGTTTTTAGTGAAGGGAAGTGGGAGCTTTGGTGGGTTTATATAGGATTAGAGAGGGAATTATTTATTATTTAGGTTTTGGACACTAAAAATTAAAAAAATAAAAACCAAAAACTAACCAATGGGGTTTCCCATGGTTTTTGAAAAAGGGTAGTGGGAAAAATTATTTTTTATGTCCAATGGCTAGACATATTAAAATATTATGGGTTCTTATTTGGAGGGGAGTCACACTCTGAAAGAAATCATTTTAAAATGTTTAAATGTTTTATAAGTTTTGAAGCGTCCACTAAGGCACCATAAAATTAACCAAACAAATGTGAAATCTTATTTTTTAAAGGTAAAACATATATTGGACGAAACTCCCTTTTATAGTATTTTATTAAATAATTATTTGGTCATTTTGATGTCATAGAACACATTATATATTTAAATAGTATTTTGTTTTCCCACAAATTTGACTATCTTAGAAAATTATGAGAATTTCACCATTGGATAATTTCGACATCCGGATTACCAAAATAATATTCATTTTATCTAAATAATTATATATATATATGTGAATTTCTACTTTTAAAATAAAAACAAAAATTTATCAAAAATTCACGGGTTTTGACAAAAATATATTTCAAACCTTAATAAAATTTACAGATGTATTCATAAATAATTATAAGATAAATTATGTTTAATAAAAAAATAATTTATTAATAGTATATTACTAAAATATCATTTAATTAAAAAATCCATTAATTCATAAGAATATATTTCTAAATTGAATATTAACTAAAAATACTATTTGTGTTTTAAAATATATATACAAAGTTAAAATAATTAAATGAAAGTATATTTTCTATAAAAAAATAATACACATAATCATAGTGTTGGTGTCATGTTACATAACCTCTTAAAACACTCACATAAGACCAAAGGGTATGGTGTGCAATGGTGACAGACTCTTGGGGAGGCTCAAATAACATCTCTTGGGTGGTAATCTTTATTAACTTCCACTTCTCTCATAGGTGATTCTGTTCAAGTATAATGTGTTGAAGTTCATATTGGGTTTGGTCAAGAGTTAATCCCTGTGATGCCACCTCATTTCCTAGCTATGAAAATGGAAATCGTGTAGAGAAATTCTAATGGATGAGGACATCGCATCCTTGGTCTATGTTTATTGGATTTTTAGCCCTATATTTATACTAATCATGTGGTCACTTCGCAAGATCTATATTTACAATGGTAACAATTCTTAATGGTATTTTAAAATGAAAAATCAAAAAACCATTGAAGTGAATATTTTATATAATAATTTTACATAATAAGAAATTTAATTCGATCAAGATAAATTTTCATTAATAAAATATTGGGTTGTTACATATTCTAGTGACTTATTATCGATCCAGTAGCTTCTTATATAGTGAAAAAGGGACCAATAATTGATAGTTAATATGGAATTTATTATTTTATTTATAAATTTATAAAACACTAAACATTACAAGTATTGGGAATATATTTAATGAAATATTTTCATTAATTCATGTAATTACATGATATCTATGATCAGAAATTTATAGTTGGTATCAAATATATTATGTAAATTATGTGTTTATAACACTCTTCGAGGGTGTATGGGTCCAAGGTTTTATTTTTTTCAATAATATGGTGAGACTGAGGTTCTTTATCCTTAAGAATAATCCCTTTGATCTAATAATATTTCTTAATTTCTCCCTCAATTCTAGGAACTACCCCAAGTTTAATAATGAACTTCTAGATACAATCATCTTCTTTCCCAACATCTGATATAATGATGCATTCTACCATCATTTGTGGAGTCTATTATAGTGTTTTTTTGGAAATATTCAAAATAATAGCTCCAATATATATCCAAATCATGAATCCATATTGAAATTTCATATAATTTTTTTATATTGGAGACTATAATTCATTTATTTATTTATGTAAAGTTCATCCTCTCCTCTTTGGACCAATAAAAAATCCTTATCCATTATCATGTACATAATGCTATTATTCATAGTAATCCAGTGACTCTATCACTGATTGGATTAGTGTTAACTGGTTATTAACAAATCATAACATAAATTAGTTCGATCACACAACATGAAAAACATGATTGATCCCATAGAGAATTCTTAATATAGCATATACATCCTTTCTAACTCTTCAGAATCATATTGAATCTTCCTATGATTTGTACCCTGAAACACTATTGAAGGACCCTTTTTGGAGTTCTCTATGATAAATAAATTTAACACATTACCAATACAGGTGTTATGAAAAAAGCTAATAAATTTTTAGATATATCTCTATTGAATATAATATTGAGTTTCGAGGCAGCATGACACAAGTATTTTTTTGAGAAACATTTACCTGCCCACAGCATTGTCATGTGAATAATTTAGACATAATTTTTGAGAAAGAGTATTTTTTTCATTTTACATTAGAAAAAATACTATAACAATGAAATTATTCCCCTTATACACATAGTAATATTCCTTGTTTTCAATGAAAAAAAACTATTTTATTTCATAATCAAACTAGGTATTCCAATAATGAGATTATTTTGTTTAATCCAAAAATTAATCATTGTAACATGAAAAAATTACAAACTCATTTGGATATTCAAAACCTTCAGGTTGTGTTATGAACATATAGTCTATAAAAATCCTTTTAAAGAATATTTTTTACATCCATATGATATATCTCACAAACAGAATTAAATATTTTTGAATGTTTAATCTGAATAGACTTTATAATCACAACATGTGAAAAGGTCTCTTCATAGTCAATAAAGTGAATCTATTTATAACCATTTTCCACCATGTGTACTTTATAACTATATAAGCTACCATCCAAGTAAGTTTTTTTTGAAAAACTCACTTAACATGTTTTGGCCTAGCCCCTCCAGGTGCATTTACTATGTTCCAAACATCATTAGTGTACATGTATTCCATCATTGAATCTATATAGCTTGACCATATATTAAAATAAAAACATGTCATAGATTCCAAATTATGTAGTTTTATGAAAAAAAATACAACATCATCATCATCATTTACTCTATGAAATTTATATCTCAGAATATATTGATATATCATACTAGACCTATAATTATTTTTTGGTTATTTGAGTCAGTTATTCTTCCACTACTCTTTATGGAAGTATATCAACTTCAATTTTATGAAAAATCCCTTTTTTTAATCTTTAACTTATCCAAATTCAACATTCCTCTAACTAACACCATGAATAATATGTTCCTTATCAAGGAAAACACTAGTTCATTCCACAAAAACTTTGTGTTCATCCATTTTGAAGAATTAATATCCTTCTACTTCATTGGGATAACTATGATACAACCACTTTTCTTATTTTGAATAATTTTTTCTGTAATCTAGTCACTATAATAATGGTTTATATCCATAAATATTCACATAATTTTTTTTACTTTTCCTATAACATATATCATTTGGTGTCTTTGTAACTAATTTATATAAAACATAGATTAGTAGAAATGCAATAAACTATTTAGAATAACCCCAAAATAAAATAGGAAGGACACATAGACTCATTAGATATCAAAACATATCCAAAACATTTGATTACACAATTCATTAATACCATTCCATTGTGGTTTTATAGAAGAAGCGAATTATGATATAATTGCAAAATCTCTTAGAAGATTTATCAAATCCCGGATTAATGATCATCACCATTTTCTGATAAATTATATTTGGACTCTATTTTTTTGTATGTCTTTTTTATACTCTTTGATCTTTTAAGAAATTTCAAACTTGTTTTTTTCATAAAAACCCATATATTACCACTAAAATCATTTTTATAAGTAATGAAGTTCCTGATAACACTATTTTATTATATGTTCATTGGTCCACATACATCATTATATTTTAGATCCATATACCACTATCCGCCTCATAATTCCCCTTAAAAGGTTATATAGTCATTTTTCATAATAAAATATATTCAAATTTGTTGAACTATTAACAATAAAATAAGTCCAATAATATATCTTTATGATGAATTTTATTTACTATATCAATTATATGTCCACGCTGACAATGCCAATAGTATTTTGGATTATAATTAAACCTGAACTTATTATTCTTAAATAAATATCAATGAATTTCCATACCATGAATATATATAAACATCAATATATTTTCAACAATCAGAAATATTTTATCCTTATATTTAATATATATTTTTCATAAAAATGAATGAAAAATAAAAAAATTCCAAAACAGGATATAGAAATAAAATTTCTTTTTATTGTGATTACATACTAATATTTTTTCAATTATAGTATCAATCCACTACGTAATATATGATCATATTTGTCAACAAATAATGAAATTTTTTTTTTAACATTAACAACATGATGATTAATATCATCCTTTATCAATTACCTCATATCTCACTGTTTGGGTTTTTCTAAAAAAATGTGTGATAAAAAACCAATATCAAATACACATGAGGCTGAGTTAGAGAAATTTATTTATATAACCTTCACATTTGGTTACTCAAAACATTTCACTTTGAAACACTTCACAATCCTAGATACCGATAGTTAAATATTGTATAGGTCATACCTATTAATAATCTTCATATTATTAGTGTAACATATTCCATAATGGATTATGAAAAAAAATTAGGTGAGTATAATGAATACATATTTTCATTAAGGGTTATAATTTTAAATTACTCTAATTAAAAATAATTACCCTGCATAACATATCTATTTAGCAAGGAAAGATCCATATTTCAATAAGTAATGATTCCTCTAAAGGGTTTCTTTAACGACATATTTGTTTTAGCTAGCACCATCCCATCAACAAATTTTTTGACTCTAGGATAGTTGAGTAGTTAACTCTTTATCAAATTCTATCATATGGATTCACACTATTTTTTCCCATAGTAACCTAATCATATTATGGTCTCTTATCTAGTTTGACCTAAAGAAAACACCAAAACTAAGAAAACAAAAGACAATAAAAGGAAACCTAACAATGGAATGACCTACATAACAATGTTATAATATAATCAATAACTTTGATTTCCTAAAAACATTATGATCTTTGAGAACCTAAATATTTTATGACCAACCTAATTGGATAATCCAGGTATTGACAAGTGGAAATTTGGCATGAATGTGGTTTTAATTTATGATCTCTCTAATTTAACATGAATCATATACATATTAATTTTATAACTATTAAATCATATGAAATATTTATCTTCTCTCATTTTATTCATTTTTATGTATTCATGGAAATAATGATTTAGTTTTTTAATCACTACTACAGCCACCTCATTCATTTTTTCACACCATATTAACATGTAACCCATTACAAAACCCACATTTTTGTGTTACACACCCAAAAATAAAACCCTATTATATTCAGGAATATCTAAATACATTTCGTAAATATGTTATATGAACTCTTCATATAAATTCAAAGAGTAAAATGACATTGAAAATCTCCTCATGAGTAAACCAAGAGTGAAAAATAGCCAACCCTATTCACCTTTCAAGATAAGTCATAGCCCATATATCGATAAGTGGTATGACCTCAAGTTCCTCTTCATATGTATAATTCAATTAGTAGTTAATTAAATTCATGATAAATCTAAATCTTAATACGAAAAAACTATATTCAATAACTATTTAAAATCCCTTAACGTCAATAATAACTAAGGTCAATGTATATGAAATCTAAATTTTATGATAATGTACCAATCATGAAATTCATGGTACTATCCTTGAAGTATATTGACAGTATAACTATAACATACATATAGCAGCCCAATCCTTTTTTCACATATTTTTACATGTTTTTTATCCGAATTATCCATTAAACACAAAAATAGTATCTAAAGGCATAAAGACTATGTACATAAAACATCATCAAGAAAAGAAAACATATTTATTTTAATAACTATAATGGGATCCTAAATCTTTATCATATCCTATAAATGCATGGGATATCATAGGGAATACAAAGGAAAATTAGATGAGATAAATTACCAATAAGGGAATAAAAATGATAAGGAATCATAATGTGAGATTCAAAGGTATAACATAATATCATAAAATAAGTCATATGATTAATCAGATATAATCATATCATAGATAACATAGTATCATAAAATCATGAAAACATAAGAAATGTGGTTGAAACATAAAAAATAACAAAATTATAAGTCAAGGATAATTATGAAAGAAATTTCATCATGATGAAAGAGTTCCATCATGGATTAGGTTTAGTCACAAATCTTATAAAAGATATCCCATAAGAAAAAAAACATTACCCAATGCATCAGGTCACAATCTAGGAACATCAATCAAAACATGTTCTTGATTATTTGTTCCATAGAATGAAATCAATCATAATATGTAATCATATGATTTATCTTAGGAAATAAATGGTCTACATAATCTATTATCACATTATAAGAAAAGTATTTTTCATTAATATTTTACTGAAAATAACAAATTAAATTTTTTATGTTCATATATGATTAATCATAGTTATGTAAATACGGTGTTCATTTTTAAATGAAAACATTAAATGAATTTTTTAAAAATGAAATGGGTTTCATTAACATTTCATCATGACATAATCCATGGAAAAGAAATGGGTTTTATAAAAATCATTTCATTATTATCATATACCATAATGATAAATAATATGAATTGTATAATTGCATCATATCACTGGTAAAGCATAAGTTATATCAATAGCTTCCATCTTGGATGAAAATTCCCTTAAAATAACACATAGAATATTTATGGAAGGAAAAAACCATTTTTAGATTGAAATACATTTTTTAAAATATAATTATTTCAAAAATATTATGTAAGAACGTTAATTTAAAAATTACTTGGAAATTTGTAAAATAAGATTAAATTTATTCAATGATAATGATGGCGAGATATTATATATATGCTGCATAAGTTAAAAGAACTCATTCCTTTCATAACTTTGTTAGAATAGTCAAGGGGCCTATTTTTTAAAACTACAAGAATATTCATTTTAAACAATTTTTTATAAATAAAACATTGATAATAGAATATTCACTTCTATGTGAAGATTTATCTTGAATACCCATTGGCACCCAATGGTATTTACATCAACTAGGACATCATACCAAACCCAAACAGAGTTCTAGTGCATGGATTCCATTTCATAATTCATGGCTTCTTTTCATCGTCTAACTTTTAAGCTCCATCCTACCTATTTTTAGGAGATTGGTTCATCATATTTAACCTTCAATGATTTACTATCTTCAATGACTAGGGACTCAAATATCTATATTCATATTACCTATCTATTGATTCAAATTAGTACTTTTGTTTTAGGAAATACTTTTTATACAAGGACGTGTGGAATTTATTCTTGTACCAACTCTCATGTATCTTGAGCATCAACTTCCTCGATGTAAATATTTCTACAACTATCCTTTTTAAGCATCTAAACCCTCTCATGAATGAATTCTTGTCTGGAAATAATTACTTTCTAGTATGAGGGGTTGTATAGGTAGTATCCCTTTGTTATGTTGGGATACCCTAAAAAGACACAACTTGTTCGCCAAGGTTCTAGTTTTTTTCTCAATAAGGCCTTAATAAAAACATCACACCCCACACACATATATTTTACAAAAAAAAATTCTTCCCTCTCTATAAATCAATGGAATTCCATTTACCACTTTCATTTGTACACGATTTAGTGTGTATACCACAGTTTAAACACATATCTTCCATAGGATAATTCATGATATGGATGAATCCTCATTAACCGTACCTTATATAACAAGGTACAATTCCTACTTTTCATAACAAAATTCCATTGGGGTTTTAAAGACAGACTTAGTTGAGATATAATCCCAAACTCCTATAATTGGTCGATAAACTATTGGTTAAAATATTCACCACCTCGATCTAATATAAAAATATTTATCTTGTTTATAAGTTTATTCTCTACTTAATCATTTAATTCTTGGATTTTTAGAGGACATGGACTTATACCTACTCATGTACACATTTAAATATATACTCAAGTGATTAGTAAATGTTTTGAAGTATGAATACCCACCTATCGCTTTTACTAGAAATGGTCTACAGACATAAGTGTGTTCCAAAAATAAAATAAAACAATCCCTTTCACCATATCCACAGAATGGTAGTTCTGTCATTTTTTCATGTAAAAAATAATTAAATCAATAAGGTGGTTTTATATCATATGATTCTAACTGTCCATCTTGAAAGAGGTTTGTCAATTTATTCTAGTTTACACGACGAAGAGAGTGATCACATAGTTGGGTCTTATATAATTCAAGTGAACATGATTCATTATCAATTTCAAAAACTTTGTTTCAAAATTTAGTACATAAGGACCATTATTTGACATTACAGTACAACACAATGTGTTTTCTATATAAAAGAAACAAATTTAATTTCCAAACATGGAAATAAAATTGTCTTAAACGTGGAATGATATAAGAGTTATTTATTTGAAATAAATGGTACATAATAAAAATCTCTTTAAAACAATATCACCACTATTTAAAATGAATGGTGGTAATACCCAATGGCTAGAGTAGCTATCCTCGCACTATTGGAAGCTAAAAAATCCACCTCTCCTTTATAATTTTTTCAAAAGCTACTTGGTTCCTACATTTTGATATAGATATGAGAACCACAAGATGTATATGTTAGAGTAGGTATTCTAGTACCATGTGAATGTACATAATTATATTTATATTTGATATATTTAATATGAATTTATATCTTATTATGTATTTTTCATTTTTTATGCACGAATTAAAATAAATATTTTCATAGAGTATTTTTTCCAATGATAAGGTCATTGTAGATCCCTACTATAAAGATAACCTTGAATTATTATGAACATATTCTAAATATAGTTCAATTTTTGGATAAAATAATATAATGGGACACATAGTATTTATACCATTATGTGGGAGTGTTCATAAGTGGAAGAATATTGTTCTAATAACATTATCCATTGGTAATCACCCTGACAAGTGATTATGAGAACATACCCACAAGTATTAATTATGCAAGTTTTGGTGTCATCATATATTCCTATACGTGATAATGCTTAATTTCCCATAGAATTTAATATTATCCATACTTTATGTCATGACTCACACACTTATATTTACTGACCAATACTATCTCACCATATATTGAAGGGATGTTGGGTACGTTGGCTGCATCCAAATTTTGGTGTAATTAATAGACAAGTAAAGGAAGGATTTTCCCTCCCATATTTATGATGTTTGATATCTAAACCCTTGGATTGGAATATAAATATTTCATTAAATTCCTTTTCCATGGTGTAATTACATGGTTAATACAAATAGTAAAACAATGTTGTATCAAATAACTTGGTGTATGACACCATCGAAAACATCCTTGATGAGATATTGTGATAATGGGATTATATTATGCATGAGAATTCGTATGTCTATTTCAATGTTGTGACATTTAGTTATTTCTCATCGGATTCTTGACCTGTTACTATATATAAATATTTTATATTAGGAATGATTTCTTAATTTCAAAAAGATATAATACTATAGGGTCAAACACAAACTATTTTCATTGACCTCGATTAAATTTCATTTGGGTTTAATTAATCAAATAAATATTATTCTCATGTTAGAAGAATAATTTTAGTAAAGTTATATTTATCTCATAAATCAAATAAATATTTATCTGACGTCATGTAAATACAAATATATTTATTTACGTAATAGAATATTTAATAACTATATACTCACTGGTATGTGAATAAAATATTTATTTATGAATAAAATTATAATTGGGGTATTTTATAAATGAAACAGGATATATAATGAAAAAATTCCATATCTAGTAATGAATATTAATTAACAAGACAGTTAAATAATATTTCTTGTTGCCCATGTTTGTGCATACCATAAAATAATAATAGTAAAATTATATTTTGGAATGTGGTTTATTAATGGTAATAAATTTTATTTAATGGCCAACATGAAATTAAATAATATTATAACCTAAAAAATATCTCTATAAATAGAATTTTGTTTCTATTGTGTAGATCATCCCAAAATTGAGTATATAGACTTGTTTCACAGAATGAATTCTCTATCAACTCCACCTTCTCTCTCCCACTAAATAATGAGAGGCGTAAGAGTTATTTCTCAATGTCTGAATATTTATAGATCCATAATGAACAACAAAAGTCATTCGAATCACCATTCTAAAACCCGAAGATTATGTGTAATTTCTCGGTGATCATAGGGGCATGTGTAGATTACCGGTAGAAGGATTCTATCCTTGAATCATCATAGTGCAACCAAGGTAATCTAAAAGTGTTTTTTTGGATGATGAAAATTGACCAATGAAGAATTTTAATAATCCCATATATTTATTTCATCATATTTTAATAAAATTATTTATAAATTCAATGTTCATGGTATTCACAATTAATTTTTTAGAAATCATTATTAAAATAAATTTTAATATATCTCCCATAATGCACACATTCGTAGTTCATGGAACTAATAAATTATATAATTGGGGTCATGCTTAAATTTAAAATTATTTATTGGATAGTTGATTTATGTGAAATTGTGGGTATATTTTCATTTGATTTTCTTCGTTCTTCAATCATATTTAAATTAACATGTTATCAACATATTAGTCATGTTCATTCCGAGTTTCATTTTCTTAAAGGTTTAATAACATATGAAGAATGACCAGAGATTCCTCTGGGATGATCCAAATCTTTTTCTAGAAAAATGGTGTTATATGGTGTGTATCCCCATCACAAACTGTGTACCCATGCACATTGTACCTATATGTGACGAGTAGATAATTACACAATGTGAATTTATTTCACACCCCATTTCGACCGAGGCAACCAATAATATAGAATGTGGATACATGGCATGGTTATGACTTGTAAATGTCGTATAGTATGGCTGAGGTAACATGTCGAAGCTCAGGCATGTCACTCAGATACACATAAAACGAGGTACAAAACGTACATCTAGACTATACATTACCTTTTGTCTCTTATTAAATGACAGAAATAAAATGTGCATTAAATTGGAAATAGTAAGATTAATTTTTTTTATTTATTGAATCGCAAAATTTTGATTAAAAATTTAATAAAGATTCTAAATAATACTAAATGGTCAATTAATTTATTGTAGTTAATATGTCATTATTGGTTATATCATATATTTTCTATGAATTCCATAAATTATTGGAATCTCTCATTAGGTTCATACGATCATTAATGTGAAATGGAATTAATTAATTAATGAAGAAATTTTTATCATATATAATAAAGAATGAATAAATAAAAGAAGTATGGATAGTTAATTTTTGTTATTATTTAAATTTCGGTTCATTCATGATCCTGACCCAGAACCTTGTAGGAGTTGTAGGTTTTTATTTAATTTATTGAATTATTTTTCAGTTACATATTATTAAATTTATTATGATGGCTTATGTGTCATCCCTCGCTCTATTATTATGTTGGACCTGCATGTGAAATTATATTTATATAATCCATTTTTAACCAATCACTCTATTCTCCTCACATAACAATGAGTCATAAATACATGTAATTAATGGAGTATTCCAATGCACATGAAGGTAGTTGAAAATTGTACCATTATGATGCCAAATGAGAGGACACACTTGTGGATAGGTGTAATGATGTAACTCATTCAAAAACTAGATAAAATAGTTATTTACCATATTTCCTAGGTTAATATAGTGTTTTCAAGTAGAATCAACCATTAGATAAATCTTAATAATAGATAATTTGATTATTTATTTATTTCCATCTAAGAAACTATATATTTTTTGTATTGAAGGAAGCTGTCAAATAAATAAATGACATAATGTTTGAAAGAAAAATTTAAATAAATGTATTATGCATTAATTCTTAATAAAAAAATGTTAATTAATTGAGTAAAATACAACTAATATTAATAAGACTTATAAAGTAAAAAAATAATATAAAATTTATGGAGAATAAATAAAATAAATAAATTAGGTATAAATATTTTATCTAACATGGTTAATTAATTAACTATCATCCACTTCATATTAACAATACATGTAAATGATAAAATAAGATAAATTTTAGGCATAAATTATTAAAATACCTCAACATAATATTAATTCAAACTGAGCCTTCTATTACTTGATTAGGCACAAAACCTAATAGAACTATGTGTTTGACCAACCCTAGTTGGGACACTTAATTGTATAAGGATAGTTATTATTATGGTTTTTGGTTGACATAACCATTATACATCAATAGGATTATCCCTAGATAGACATGGTGTAATTTGGTGTAAATTTTTGGGGAAATTCATGTTAGGTTTTTAGCATAGGGGTCTCTACTCAATAGATAAAGGAGTTGCAAGCCTGCGGTTAGAAGAGACCTACCCACCAATATACATTCCAATAGATTGACCAAGACTTTTTGGGTTATGTGAAGGAGAATTTGGATCCTCAAAACTTTTATTTTAAAAAAACTAGATATTATAAGTTTAATGGTTAGGTATATTGGAATTTGATTATATAATTGTTTATTTTATAAAATAAAATATTTTATTATTTATCCCATAATTTATAATCCTAATATATTATAATAATATTATTTTTTTAGTTGAACATTAAAATTGGAAGATTTACATCCAAATTATCCTTGTGATCAATATTTGATAAATACAACCACATATGTGAAAGTAATATTAATTACTTGTACAAATATATTAATGTTTTTCTACACTAGGATAAACAATATGACATGCTAGAATCCTCAATTCCTAACCTGTTTTCTAAGGAGGGGAGTGATGAAGAGTTCCTTGTATATAAATTTTTTTAGTAATTTCATTGATGTTCACTATTTTATGCTTTCAACAATGTTTGGTAAACTCAAAAAAACACATGAAATAATGAATGCATATAAAATGATTGAAAACCTCTATGATATTTACTAGGAGACAGCTGGATGGGAATGGTTTGGGATTTTCAATGTGTTATTTGAGGGAAAGAATGGAGAGGGTTCCCTATCTAGGCCTTATGTAGTAATTCTCATCATCTAAATTGAGCTCCTGGAGGTTTTAATTTTTATACACTTATATAGAAAAGGAACTGATATCATTCTATCATCACTCCCAAAGAGATTCTATAGCTTTGTTGTGAATTTTAATATGAACAACACTGAGAATTAATTTCTATAACTTCTCACTCTACTTCTCTAAGTAGATTAGGATATGAAGCGTGAAAATCTTTCCATCCTTATGGTGAAAAAACATAAAGGGGAAAAAAATATCTTTAATCCCAAAGCTTCTTCAGTCCCTTACATGAGGGGGAAGATCATGGGGAATGTAAAGGAACACGATGTTATCTGTTTTGTATGTAGCAAGAAGGTCCAATGGATGAAAAAATAAACACAACCAAATAATCAAGGGGAAGATTTAGGTTCATTTGTTATTGATAGACATTCATATATTTCTAAAAATCAGATATTAGATACATCATGTTGTGTTCACATATATATTCTGAAACTTGAACTAAGTAGATTCATAAATATTGACTCAGGGGTGGTGGGTGTAAGATCATCCCAAAATGTTAAGCTCATTGTTATAGAAATCGGGGACTACGACCTCATGTTTTTCATCAGGATGATATTGATTTTGAATGGATGTTATTTTGTTCGATATATTACAAAAAACATAATATATGTACCCAGACGTGATACAAATGGATTTGTTCTCAAATTTGTAAATAGGTGTTGCTTATTTTATAAAGAGAGAATCTTTTTATTATTAGACATATTTAAATAATGGTCTTTTTGTGTTGGATTAAACAAACCAAGTAATGAAAATCAATCACGATGTTTATTCACATGAATCATACAACCCCAAACTCTAGCATCACTAACTAAGTCATATAATTTAAAATCACTTGACTAAATTTCATAAATATGGATATTTATATTCCTTTGAACTAAAACAACATGGTGTGTAACACATATGTTTAAAAGGAAAAATGAAAAAATCACTATATAGTTGGAAAGGTGAAAGGGGAAAAGGGATTACTGAATTAGTTCATAATGATGTGTGTGGACCATTCCATATTTAAGAAATTGGTGAGTAATCATACTTCATTACTTTTACTAGTGATTTTAGTAGATATGGATATGTCTAATTCATGAGGTATAAGTCATATTATTTTGATAAATTCAAGGAATAAATGAACGATGTTGAAAGAAATATTTTTAAAAAGCTAAATAAACTCTTCTCAGATCGTAGAAGAGAATATCTTAATGATGATTTTATTGGTTACTTACGAGAGTTTTAGATAATATATCAACTCACACCACCATATATTCTAGAATGTAATAATATATAACAAGTGAAAAACCATACATTGTTAGACATGGTGAGATCAACGATGTGTCATGAATTTCTTCTATTCTTTTGTTGGGTATATGCGGTACAAAAAATATAACATATAGTAAACCAACTACCAAATAAATTGATAAATGGTATTCCAATTTAATTTTGGAGTGGAAGAAATACCATGTTATCTGATTTACAATTGTGGGGGAAGCAAAGCCATTTTTAAGGCCACTTTAGGTAACAAACATGAACCACAATGAAAAAATAATACCTTTATAATATACCCCAAGGAAAAAATATGATTTTACATATATGCCCCCTTATATAATTAGGTCATTTTGAAATACATTTCATATTTATTGGAAGAGGGAATATATCAAAAATGGATAGTTCGAAAAATATATACATCGATGAATTTTAGGCTCAATGTAAACAATAGCTGGTATAAGAACATATTTCACAAATCCACATGAAAGATGAAACTGTTCTAGATATAGAAGTACTATGTAGGAGTATAAGAGAGGGTAGATAAAAAGAACATTATGTTCTTCTGGTGACTAAGGATAATGAAATATTATTAGATGATAATAATGAACATATAATCTATAAGGGAGAGGATATTGGAACATAATTTATCAAGTTGAAAAAAGTTATGAGTCTTAATTTTATTCCATGAACCAAAACAAAGTCTATATTTTGGTAGAACCTCTAGTATATGTAAATCAGGTTGGTTGAAAATGGGAATTCAGGAAGTTACTATACATGGAGGGACAAGGCAGTTCATATAAGGGATGACTGGTTGCAAATGGGTTTAAACAGGGTCAAGGAATTGACTATGATAAACCTTTTCACAAGTTTCAATCCTGAAATCCAACAAGATTATAATTTCCTTTACATATTACCCTGACTATGACATTTTTCAAATATATGTCAAAACATACATCATTAACATGAATTTTTTGGAAGATATATATATATATATATATATATGAAACTATGTGAAGGGTTTTTGACTCCAAATGATTATAATAAGATATGAAACATTAAAAAACCCATTTATAGATTAAAGAAACCATATTGGTTATGGACAATTGATTTTGATGAATCCATAATGGAATTTGGTTTCATTAATATTGATTTCAAGCCTTGTGCCTACAAATAGTTTTGAGGGATTGTATTATTATTCATAATAGTTTATATTGATTTATAATTACTCATTGGAAAAAAATGTCTTACAATTGATTAATATGTGGTTTAATAAATAATTCTCCATGAAGGAATTGGGAATAGAATCATATATTCTTGGGATGAAGATTCATCAAGATAGAACCAAGAGACTACTTAGCCAAAGACATGGTATATTCATTAACAAGATACTGAAGAGATTTAGTATGTAATAATCCATGGGAGGACTATTCCCAGCATCACAAGTCATTAACCTCTATAAGAAAATGTACCATTAAACACATAAGGATATAAATAGAATTCAAAGGATTCTATTTTCTTTAGCAATAGGGTCAATCATGTATGTAATGCTACGTACTAGGCTCTATGTTTCCTATGCATTTTGTGTGGTTTGTAGATATCAATCTGATCTAGTGACCACCATTAGATAGTATTCAATAACATGGTTATGTATCTGATTTGAACTAAGTATATATTACTATTCAATGGGGGAGATGAGAAAATATTCATATGAAGATATGAATATTCTAGTTTCCAAACAATCAAGATTACATCATGTCCCAAACTGGATGCATATTCATTTTGGAAGGAGGTTTTGTGAGCTGGAAGAGTGAAAAGCAAGTTGTGTTCCTAGATTCTATAGTAGGGTAAGAATATATTTTGGATTATAAGGTATCTGAGGAAGAATTATGGATGCACACATTTTTCTATGAGCATTATGTGTAACCTAGAAATAACTATCCTATCACACTCTATTATGATTATACTATAGTGGAGGTTCTCTCTAATGATCCCATGCCACATCAATAGATGAAACACATACTTTAGAAGTATCATCTCTTGAGGGGTTTTTCTCTGAGAGGCATGGAAGTAGTGAGTCGTATTTATATAGAATACAATGTGGTTGAGCCCTTGACTAAAGTTTTGATTTAGTTGAAACATGATTATCATGTAAGGTCTATCGAACAAAAATTTGATGGTTGTTAGCTCTTTTCAAAGTTGGAGTTTGTTGGATGTGGTGTCCTTGGACCAACTAATTTTACTTTGATTATATGTATATTTTATTTATTGAATATTAATTTAACATCATACTATATATTGTTCATTATTTCCACATGAATTAAATGTAATAATATTTTACAGTATATTTTTCATTGATAAGGTCATACCAATTCCCCGCTATGATAAGTACCTTGAAGTGATATGAAAATATTATTAATATAGTTTTTAGGTTTGATAACATACTATGATGGGACACATTTTATTTAGACCATCAGGTTTGAGTTCTCATTAGTGGATGATGCTTCTTCTAATAAATCCCTCACTTGGTAATCTCCAACATGAGATATTGCGAGAATAGACCCTCTAGTAGGAATTTCTCACATATATGTTTCATCTGATATTCCTATCTAAGAGCATGTGTAATGGTTCTAGAATTAAATATTACAATTAATTAATTTAAAAAATCATGCACTTTGATTCACTAACAAAAATTGTCATGCCACATGTTGGTGGGAAGTTGGCTACATTGGGTGCATCACGATTGACATTCTATTAATGGATAAGTGGATGAAGTATTTGTACCATTTGTTATTATGGAAGATGATATCTCAGATCTCTTATTAGAATATAACCTTCACCTTAAATTCCATGGACATTATATAACTATTTATTTATTTCATATAGTCAAAGAAAGACATATCAAATAAATAAGTTGATGACACCATCATGCAACCTGCTTTTTGATATATTGTGATAAATGGGTTATATGTAAAATAAATACATCATTATAGTCAAATAAAGACATATCGAGTAAATAGGATGATGACACCATCATGTAACCTGCTTGATTAGATATTGTGATAAATGGATTATATCAAATAGTGAGAATTCATATGTGGTTATTGACGTTGTGACATTAAGTTCTCTTTATTGGGTGCCTTGACCGATTACTAGAGAGTATTCATGGACTTTAGGAATGACCGCCATATGGAAATGATAAATAATCCTAGAGGGTCATACACTTATTGTTCCTCTTGATATCGATTAAATTGTCTTTGAGATTAATAAATTGATGAATATTATTCTCAAGTCCATAAAATAATTTTATTCATGTTTTATTAATCACATATATTAAATAAATATTTATTCATCGACATGTAAATAAATATATTCATTTATTTTATTGAATATATAATAAATATTTATTTTCTGGTATGTGAATGAAATATTTATTTATGAATAAAATCTTTATTTGGGTGTTCAATAAATGAAAGAGATGTTCCGACAGACCATGGCCATGTGTAGTGAAAAATATTATTCATCAAGCTGGTTATACAATATTTTTTATTTAAAAAGTTGGAACATGCTACTCTCAAATATATTTTTTCATCTTTATTTATTCCTCTGTTTATTTTCAGTCTAATTCTTATGCATGGTTATACCAAATGAATTTTGATGAAAAATTGAGTTTTGGGCTTACTAGCGGGTGGCACACTATTTGTGCACAGTTAAGGGGAACTATGCCTCTTACCTAGGAAACTATGTGGTCAAATGGAATTTTTGGGTAGTGACTACAACATAGTTAGAGAATGGGTTTTCAAACCATGTGGGATAACCATGTGACATGTACCTCCTAGAAATTTAGGGGTGTATAGTTTCCACTTGGTTAGGAAAACAGTGTGGAAAAAATGCGTGACTTTCCCATATAATTAATAATTGTAAAATTATAATTGTTTCCCCTAAATATGTAAAACTAAACCACCCACATTCTACCCCATATGTGATTTTCATCTATTAGAGATCCCAAAAATCATCTATAGACCTCTTGGAAATCTTTCATGGTTAATTGTTTCAACATAACTTCAAGGGTTCTTTAAATAGGTTTTTTCCCTCATGATTTTTCCTTATTTCCTGGGTTTTCTCTTCCTCTTTCTTAGGTTATAATTTCCCAATCGATTTTTAACCTAGAGTGGGGTCAAATATAGTTATTTTGGAGAAGATGATGGTGGTTGTTTGTTGATATTTCTTTTATAGGGTCTTATGGAGGTGCGGTTGTGGGTTTTCATCAATTTCAATAAACATAAAATAATGAGGTAGGTGGTTCCATGATCTAATATATTTAGATTATTTTTATATGATTTTTTTGATTTATATAGGTGTTCTATGAATTTCTTGTGTGGTGATAAATATGTTTTGGAATGAGTTTGAGATGAATATGTGATTAAAATGATATATTCAATGAAAAAATATTTGTTTTTAATTTATTGTGGTGATTCGTGGAGGTTTTATTATAATAATGTGAATGGTTTGAAATGAGTTTTGAAATGAACATGATATGAGAATGTGTAAAAAGTTGGTTTTTAAATGAAAATGGTTTAATTTGTAATTATAGTTTTATTGTGGACCTTGAAATGTGATTTGTAAATTTAGTAAATAATGGGAATCACATTAATAAGTGAATCTGGTTTACGTGTGGATTTGAAAATGGGTTGGTCAATGGAAATGGTTAAATTTATTATGTGATTTTCTTTTAATGTTTCCAAATGTGTTTCATGGATTCTGAATGTTATGGAAAACATCTTTTGAAATGGTTTTGGTGTATGTAGAAATAGTTATGAATGAACTAGGTAAAGGAAATATGTATCAAGATAATTATGGCTATGGTTTCTAGAGAGTTCCAATTGTGGTAGGTGTTATTGGTTTTGGAATGAGGGTGATGTATATCAGGTTTCACATATGATTTTTGGATGTTTAGTTGTTCCTTTACCATTGTTTGACTATGAAATTCTGTTTAAATTTTAAAATATCGATTCTCAAAATTGTTGTATGAAGGTTGTTTATAATTATTTGTTATGTGTTGATTTAATTATGAGTGTTGGTTATTGTTATATAAATAGGTAAAATCAATCCGAAAAATATAGATTTCATACCTCGGTACTAGTTTCTACCCCGTGGTGATTGGGAAAACCCTTCGGTCCTTATCCCGGGTCAGGTCATATGTCATGTAAGATGGAATACCAGATTGGTTGGGGACAAAATTGTATCAAAGTGAGGTTACACTCCATTCGTTCATGATACTTGGGATGAGTCTAGATAAATAGATCTAGTATTTCTTCTACTTAACATTCTGGGTTTGAATAGCGTTCTTGGAAAGCAATCCTTGTGACATGGATTGAGTCACAATGGGATTTTGGGGTTTGATTTCTACTTTACCTCAAGGTGAGATGTTCAGGCTACAGACTGTATAAGGACACTGGGTGGGTTGGGGTGGAGATTTTTGGTTTTATTGGCTTCTTATAGTGATTTACATGGTTATTCCTTGACATATTAAAGTGTTGGATATTTTTTGTTTTTGATTAAAATTTTATGAATGGCGGCATGGATGATTTTTCAGGTGTTTATTTATAATTGTAGAAAAATGTCTCCTCGGAGAGTTATTGTGTAGTTTTGGAGATATCCTTGAGAGATATCTCCTCCACTAATTGACCAATGTTTAATGGAGGAAATGTTTTGTGTTGCACAAGATTTGGGGAAATGAGTAGGATCTAGTTTTTCTCATGTTAAGGAAGATGAATTGAGTCTAGAGAGGAATGGGATCCATAGTTCCTCCAGAGAAATCCTACCACATTATAGGTCAATAAATAACCCTAGGAAGTGGTGAATTGGAATGAAAATATATATATGATTCTTTAATTTCTTGACACTCTTGAGGCTATTAGAGTGAAATGAGAATCATTTATGTTGGGGGTTCCCAGTTAGAAGTGGAGGGATTTAGTCGTGAATGATGGAGAGCATGTGCAGATGGGTTGGAGAGATTTAAAAGTCACATTCAATGATAAATATTTTACTAAGGTTTTTTATTATTCTAGGTCCTATAATTCATGTATCATAACCATGTAGATCATATAGTGATGGTTTATGAAAACTTCTTTAGAATGATTGTATGGTACACACCCGTGATCATTTCTTATGAGGAGATGAAATATCAGAGTTTTGAGATGGAGTTGCTGCCAGAAATTTCTTCTCATATATTTATGTCCAGGAAAAAAATAAAAGATTTGGTGGTTGAACATTCTTTCCTTGTGGTTATTCATTGAAAGGGAATGTCTGATTACTTTAGGGTTTCTTCTTTATTAGGAAGTGGTATTTAATCTAAGAAGAAGATGAAGAAGGAAGAGGATGAAGAGATGGGTGGTGGTTGTTAAATCTATCGCTATCTACCATATTAATCTATGGAATCAGGTGTAGGGTCTGTGGTGTGTCATTATTGTGGAAAATAGTGAAACAATAAATCGGTGTGTTATTCACTCTAATGACCTTTCCATCAGTACTGATCTTTAGTTAACTTGATGTGATTTTCTGGGGTCCACTGCTATATCAAAGTGGTCTTGGATCTATGTCTTCCAAGGGGATGTCACCATTTCCAAATCCTTCAAAGATAGTGGGATTAAAGATTGGTGGTCATGGAGGAAGGTATAGATCATCATTTGGTCAGATTTTGGTTTACGGAATAACCACATGTTAGTGGTTGTTCACATGATCAGTCTGAGATGATTCATCTTCATCGGGTGGATAAATCACTAGTGGAGTTGGATGTGGGGCATGTGACAGTTCAAGGTACCATATTTATTTAATCCCCTTTTGATGTTGTTTTATTTGATACTGGTGAATCTATTTCTTTTTTTCTCCCTATCTTGTGAATGTGTAGAACCTTAAAACTGATCTTCTGTCATATGCGATAAATTTGGTAACGCTACTTGGTAAAAAATGTGACAAGTTTCCCAGGTGTCCGTCTTGTGAACTCACCATATCAGTAGTTTAGTTGGAGTGGGAATTACTAAATTTATAAATGTAATTATTTGATGTATTCTTCGAGATGGATATGATGGTGTTTTTTATGGTACAGATTGATTATTATTGACTGTGAGTAAATACTATGGAACCTAATGGTAGTACCAAGTTTTTTCAGGGTGAATGATATCCTCGGTCAGGATGTGCAAGGCCTACAGTTCCAGAGTTAGGTAACCATTCATATCAATTCTTATTAGTCATGTTGGAGGATGATAGTATTAGTTCTAGAGATGGATTACATATCCGATTGTGGATGAGTTCCGTGAGGGTTTTCCAGAATATTTCTCAAGTATTCCTATGAAGTGGGATGTGGAGTTTGATATTGATTTTCTGTCTACCAAAACACATATATCCTTCCTCTTACCATATGGAACCTATCATGTTGATGGAATAAATAGTTTATCCAAAATATTCATTTTCTCGAGCATCTCTCCATAGGCCACCTCGATTTGGTTTACAAAGAAGGCTGATCGATCTCTCTGGTTTTGCATATATTACTGGTAGTTGAATAAGGTGACAATTAAGAAAAATTATCTCATCCCCCACATTGATGAATTGTTTGACTAGTTAAAGGGATAAATGTGGTATTCTATGGTTGACCTTTGTTATGGTTCTCTTCATGTTTGATTCAAGGATGAGGTTGTCCAAAAAACAACTTTCTGAAGTTGGTACAACCATTTGGAGTACATGGTCTTTCAGTTTGGGTTTAAAAATGATCCAGTGGTCATTATGATACATATGAATTGTGTGTTTTATCATTATCTTTAATCCTTCATTGTGGTGTTTGTGGATGGCATCCCCGTCTCTACTGGATCCGTGGAGGAGAATGGGTAGCATTTTGTAATTTTTTTGCACACTCTATGGGATTATATTCATTATGAAAATCCCTATAATGGAAAGTTATTGATTAGGGAGGTGAATATTAGGTTTCATGTGATCTCGTATCATGATGTTTCATTGGATCCTGAGAAAATTATTGTATTATTGTAATGGGAATAGATGAGAAATTTATTTGAGACTAGTTGTCTATTAGGCCTCGTATGATATTAATGGTGGTTTATTCAAGATTTATCTTACCTTGTTTCATCCATCATCGCTCTTACTTGGAAATGGGTAATTTCAGAATATATCCCAAAATGTAAAGCATCATTTGAAGAGATTAAGGGGAGGTTTACCACTACTCTTTTTTTTTGATTTTTTTGGAATCTCAAAAGGGAAATGTGGTTTATTGGGATGCCTCAAGAATTATTATTGGATTTGTGTAGATGAATTTTTATAATATTCTGTATTATGGTTTACTATATCTCTGACAACATGTAATGAATTATCCATCCCATGAGCTAGTGTTAGTAGAGGTGATGCATGCCTTGAATTCATGTAACCATTATATTTTTTGGGAGAAATTTGTAGATTATTATGGTCATATGATATTTGATTATAATATATCAAAAAATTATTTTACCATATGGTAGTTCTAATTGGTTCAGTACCTTCAGTGTTATAATAGGGATATTGTGTATCCATTAGGTAAAGTTAATGTGGTTGGAGATGACTTGATAGGAAGAGTTTTAGTGTTGGGGAAGAAGAAGTTTTGCGATGAGCGGACTTTGTGGGGATCTTTGCTCAGATGAACTTGGAGACCAAAAAAATAGGGGAGTGGTATTCTTGGATTCTGTGAAATTGACCAATTCCCTGTTAGAATTTCTTTGATTGAAACATCTGAATGATGAGTTTTTCAAACACTCTATGTAGATTCTTCTTGGTGGGGAGGATCCTTGTGAGTGTTCATTTTCTCTTATGGGAGAATTGTATTTTATAGGTCTCTTTATAGTTCATTTTCTATAGTGGAATATATTTATGCAAGATATCCATTAGTCTTAGTGGTCCATTCATCATGGATTTACCATGATATTTTATAATATTAACTTGCATTTTTGGTGGCCATGCATGAGACAAGATATAGATGATTTTGTATCATGATGTTATATGTCTCATTAGATTCATGTAGAGCATCAAAGACCTTAAATATTGTTCCATCCACTATAGATTTATACCGAAAAGTGGGAATATATTTCCATTCACTTCATTGTGGTATTTTCTCATACACCATGGGGATGGAATTTTATATGTGTTGTGATTGGCTATTTAACAAAGTAAACTAATTTCATTTCAATCATAGATTTGGTGAAAGTGAGAGAGTTGGTCTAGTTATATGTTCAAGAGGTTACAAGGAACCATGGTGTGCCATCAGTTGATGTTTTTGATAGGGTCCCATGTTTTATCTCACTATTTCGGTATTTCCTTCAAAAGGCTGTGGGGCCATAGGTCAAACTCTGTACGACATACCTTCCTCAATCATATGGTCAAATGAAGTAGGTGAATCAAATTCTAGAGGACATACATTGAGCATGATTTGTGATTTTAGAGGTTCTTGGGATAACCATTTGGGATTTTAGAGGTTCTTTCAATATCCATCTGTGGTTTGATGAGATCACATATAATAATAGCTACCAATATTCGATTCATATGGATAAGTTGAGGCCATTTATGGTTTTCCACATTGGTCTGCATTGTGCTGGGCTGAGGTTGGTGAGACCTCATTTTTTGGGCCGCACCTTGTGTAGGGAGCAAATGAAAAATAGAATTTGATCAAGAAGATGTTTTTGATAGAATAGAGTCATTATATTTCCAATTTTTCTCCAAGAAGTGAGGATTTATAATTTTTTGTGGGTGACTAGGTGTTCCAGAATGTGGTAACATGCTTGGGTCATCATTAGTTGGGTAAGTAGGGGAAGATTATTCCATGATATGTTGGGGATTTTGTGATTACTAATATATGAAATATGTTGTCATATTGATTGGAATTTACATCATATTTAACATATATTCATGATGTATTCCATGTTTCATCATTGAAGAAATATAATATAGATCCATCACATTTGTTAAAATGGGATGAGATTAAGTTGGATTCCAATATATCTATGTTTGAGACACCAATGTAGATTATAGATTCCTAAGAGAAGTTTCTTCATGGGAATATTTTTCCATTAGTCTGAGTTCTTAGGTAGAATGGTTGTGATGAGCATGATAGTTGAGAGCAGAGGTCCTGGTTTGAATAGGCGTACCCATTCTTCTTTTGGGATCAGGCTATATGATGAATTTATGGGGGTGGAATGATTTTATGGCAGGGAGAATTTTTAAATCCATGTTTTCACATTGATCTATTCGTTTGTTTATTTTATTAGAGTTCATAGCCATGGGTTCCCCTATGATTTTAGATGAAAATGTGATATTTTTGGTTTACTAGTAAGTTGTGCATGATTTTTGCATGGTTAATGGAAACTGTGTGCCTTTCCATAGAAACTCTGCAACCAAATAGAATTTCTGTACAGTGTCTACCACACAATTAGTGCATGATTTTCCAAACCGTGTGGGATAATCATGTGACATGTCCCACATAGACTATGAGGGGTTCATGGTTACTTCATGGTTTCAAAAACCATGGGGGAAAAATGTGTGACTTTTTGCAGGTTATAGAAAATAAGAATATTTTACCTATGTCCTGTATAATTTTACCATATACCACCCTAATCAATCCCATACATGATTTTCATCCATTGTTGATCCCTCTAAGATTCTATGTAACTCTCGGTCATCTTTCCTTGGGTGATTTTGACCTAGTAACATCAATAGTTCTTTAAGTAAGTGGTTTCTATCTTGATTATTCCACCTTTCTAGGTTTTTCTCTCCATCTTTCATGGGTTATTATTTTTAGTTAATGTTTGACCAACATGGTGTTTGAAATTTCTATTTTAGGGAAGATATTGATACTTTTTTATTGATATTTCCTTTATTGGTTCTTGTGGAGGAGTGGTTATGGATTTTTATAAATTTCTGGAAACATATAAGTGTGAGGAAGGTTCACTAATGGAAAGATGATCTTTCCCAACACTTCTATACCAACGGTTTGTAAAAACTGTTAGTATAGCTACCATTTCCCAATGGTTCACCAAAACCATTGGGAAAGCCATAGATTTCCCCACCTTTCCCAACGGTTTTGGAAAACCATTGGGAAAGGGTCACTCTTTCCCAACGGTTCACCAAAACCATTGGGAAAGGGTGTGTTTTGAGCCTCTTTCCCAACGGTTTTGGTGAACCGTTGGGAAAGAGTGACCTTTCCCAACGGTTCACCAAAACCGTTGGAAAAAAACAGCCAAAAAACCAACCTTCGGTCTAACAAAACAAAGCCCACCCCTAACCTATCCCAACGGTTTTGAAAACCGTTGGGATAGGTTTTTTAATTTTTTTCCAGACCTACTAACCGAGAACATTATATAAATAAAAATTTTAAATAATTATGATAATAAATATACATATTTCTGAAATTATGTTTACAAAAGTGATGTTAGCTTAGTGGTTAAGTCGTTCGATTATAAACGAGGGGTCCTGGGATCAAATCCTAGCGGATGTTTTATTTTTGGAATTTATATACCAACGGTTCCATTACCGTTGGTATAGATTTCATATTACTTATACCAACAGTTTCCAAAACCGTTGGTATAGGTCTATACCAACGGTTTTTGAAAAACAGTTGGTATAGACCTATCCCAAAGGCTTACTTGGCTACGGTTCTCCAAACCGTTGGAATAGGCTATTCCAACGGTTTGGAGGACTATACCAACTGTTCCAAACCGTTGGTAAAGGTTAGTTTTCCAGTAGTGGTGGTTTCATGATATATCATTTTTATATACTTTTAATATGATTTTTTGAATTTATATATATGTTCATTGAATTTCTTTTGTGGTTTGAAATATCTTTTTGAAAGGGATTTCCATAAATATGTGAAAAAATGGATTTTCAAAGGAAATGTTTATTATTTTTTTTGTCCTTCATTATGTTTCTTCCAGGATGTGTTTTTATGATTATGTGAAAGGTAAAAAATGTGTTTTCAATGGTATTTGATGTAAGAATGTGTTGAATGTTGGTTTTAAAACCAAAAATGGATATTTTGACATGTAATTTTTTATTTTTTACCTAGAAATGTAATTTTGGAATTTAATAAATGATGTGAAGCATGTTAAGAAGTGAATATAGTTTATGTGTGGATTTAGAAAGGCTTTGTCCCATGGAAATGGTTAAATTGATTATGTGATTTTATTTTAATGTTTTGAAATAGATTTCATGGATTTTGAATGTTATGCAAAAAATGTTTTTAAATGGTTTCTTTGTATGTAGATTTTGTTTCTAAGGACTCAAGTAATGTAAATTTGTGTCATTGAGATGGTGGTTCCGATTTATAATTAATTCAACTTGTTAATGGTGGTGGTGGTGGTGGGATGAGGGTGATGTCCCTCAGGTTTCACAAAGGATTTTGGAATTTTTAGTGGTTACCTTCCAATTGTTTAACTTTAGATTAAGTTTAAATTGTAAATAATTGATTTTGAAAATTGTTTTTCTAGATTTGGTTATGGTTGTCGGTTATATCTTTTGTATATATTGTGGGATGTTTATTATTATAAAAATGGGTAAAATCATTCCCAAAATATATTTTTGATAACCAAGTACTTGTTTTCAAACCATTAAGGATCTTGAGTTCCCTTTATGCCTTGTTGTTGGTCATGTTTGGTGTCAGGTTAAATGGTATCCCAAATTTGTTCATGATAGCCACAAAAAATATATTGTCAATATTAGGTGAATAAAGTTAATTTAATGTAATAAATATTATTTAATGTTCAACATGAAATTAAATATTATTTCAACCTAAATATTAACTCTTTAAATTAATGAATATTTTTATTGTGTATAGCATCCAAAAATTTAGAATAGAGAATATTTTAGCAGAAAAAATTCTCTATCAATTCCTCTTTATATCTACCTCTAAAGAAAGAGAATTGAAATATATAATTCTTAAATACTGATAAACAAGGGACCAATAATGAACAACTCAATACATTTGAATCACTGTGATAGCTACTAGATATCGTGTTGTGTGTCTCAGAAATCATAGTAGCAGGTGTGGATCACCGCTAGAGTGATTCTATACTAGGACCCTATCAACCCAACAATGGTAATCCAAAAGATTATTTTTTGTTGATCAAAATTCGATAACGAAGAAATTTCCAAAGACCATGTATTTATTTCTTCAATTAATAAATAAATTATGTACACATTTTATGTGAAATATTTTCTCTCTTGGATTTAGGTAATGATTATTAAAAGAAGTTTTAATATAATTGTCTCGACCGCCTAATTCCACTATTCCTAGAACCAATACTATCTAATACCCAATGTGTATATATTGAAAGATTAAAATTGATAATGAGTTCATATTTAGATTCCCCTTGCTTATTAATGTGATTTTTATTACAGTATCCTTACTTTCAATAAGCAAGCCATACTTCATCTTTTCCCTTTCCATAAAGTTGTACCTTCCACTCTTTGGATGGATGGTGATTCGGATTTATAGACTAGTTATGATTTAAAGGATACTTCACCATGTTATTCCTTTTATAATTAAACATAAGGATCATGGATTTGTCATGCCCTATGTCCTTATCCTCTTTTTGAATCAATGTACAGATTTCTGATAGAATTTTTTCATTATGGATAATTTTATAATTATCAATAAAACTAAATAAGATCTTTGGTAGTGGGGAATATTTGAGATCTTTGTGAAACTCATATGATAATTTAATAACTAAAAACTATAATCATTCAATGTAGAGATTAATCATTACTAATGAGGCCCATCTAGTTCTAACTCTCCATGTATAGTTGTAAAAAGATCATTAGAGATCTCATATCTTTTCTTGGATGACCTTATCTTGATAGAGATCCCAAAGGTGATACATTATTCTATACACATCCATGTATTCATGCTGCTTCAATATATCATTGGTTATGGGTGATATCATGAAACATTGATCATTTATATCATCATTTAAAATTTTATCTTAGAGAGATAATGCATCCTCACTATCCTCATTACAAGGTGAATTAGGAATAGGTTCTTCCATCACATACAATTTCCATTCATGGTGTAGTATGACATTTTAATGCCTTTTCCATTCATGGAAATTTATTCGGGTGAGAAATATATCATTATAAAGTATGGATCACAGAGATAATTTTGATGTCATTTGTATTTCAAATTCCTAAAATAAGAGGTGCATATTTTTAGTACTTTATCTGAAAAAAATTAGACAAATAAATAAATATTATATCTATTAATCACCCACTATTTTATCAACAACTAATATCCATCACCATTAGATTCAAAATAACACATTTCTTGGACATTTTAGTGGAAAGGATCCATATTACCCTTCTTATCACACCATATTTGGATTTTTATGTAATTTATAGTATATTAGGTAGGAATTATAAATTCCAAGGGCATAAAATTATAGTTACATGATAATTTGAGTGGATTCCCAATTTAGAAGTTCTTAATTTTAATTTCATCAACCCTTGAATCTTAGTTACACCGAGACCTTCTTTGGCTGTCAACCCTTGATGTGAACTTGGTTAAGATAACCCAAAACATCAAGTTAGAAGTCATCGATTACAAAAAACACTCCAACTTTGGCTGGTCAAACACATTTAACTATGGTTCTATTTTAACAAATGTAGTGGAAGGCTGTACAAAATAAATATATCTAATAGTTTTATTTTTTCTTTTATGTGTAAATTTTCAATTATTATATTTATTACATGATTATTATTATTAAGTAAATTTTCATAACTAATTAACCATTTATTAGATAATATTTATGCATAAGCTAGTTTTTTTAGTTCCATATTTTAGCTTATTAATTCATTACTTCCTATTATCAAGACAAAACATCCATAATTAAAAAACCATTTAAATTTATAGAAATAAAATAACATTGTTGTATGATCATGAGCATTTATTAATGGTTAGTTTATCTAGTGGATGACAAAATTACCATTATCCTAGGGAGAAACATGCTAAACAATTTATGGTTCATGATATAGCTTTCAATTGTCCCAAATATGTATCTATCATGTATTAGTTTCACCTCACTCCCAAAATTGAACTGCCTCCACTTTCTTGGGAGATCTATCCATTAATTATGCTTTTACTCTCACCTAGGATCAGGGAGCCAAAGGATTTGTTAATGTGTTTACAAAAAATAAACCATGGGCACCAAGCCCCTCACATAATATGAGGAATGACACACATGAAAACTACTTAATTTAATAATAAATTAAATAAAAAAATCACATGCAAAGTATTGGTCTATAATCATGATCATCCACATACATACAATAAATTACACAATTAATAAATTTATAATTTAATTATAATTGATCTTATTTAAGATAAATCTCAATCAAATAAATTAATTATCTTGCTCGATTAATACATTATTTTATCTTAATTATAATCTTAATTTCCTGGAGATTCTCATCCATCATAATTTTCAACAAATTAAAAAAAAATTATTTTAAATTAATATTGAAAAAAATGTACCTTCAGGGAAATAAGGTGAGTACCCGTCTTAACCACCCAATGTGCATTATACACATATACTATTTGTTATTGCAACATATGGAACACACAAATTATCACATAATATCATTATGTGTACTATAAACATAATGATCACATGGTTTATAAGTTTATTTTTATTTTTATGTAGCATGTAATGATTCAATGTGTGTAGAGTAATAACTACAATAATACATATACATGATATGTTGATTTGAACATTAAACATAAACTAATTAAACAAATATATATAATATATCATGTGGAATATCCTATCAACATAATGAACAAAAAATTGAACATGTTGATATGGTTTTATAGTATAATAAATTAATTTAAATTTTACACAATTTGGTAAAAGTACACGAGATGTACATTTACGATGAAAAATATGCATTATTATCACTGTCTATCTATGGAGCATGCCTTGGGACCCGGTGTTTAACTCTTAAATAGAAAATTTTAATGTACATGATGCATTAATGGGCCATAGGGAGTGTGGTCTATGAGTTACCCTACCACCAGTCATGTAGGCCATTTAGGAATATACCTAACTATTCTATGACTAAAGGAGTACACACCGTGTCTGTAAATTACACAACATATTCTATATTTGAATGTGTGCCAAGATGTCCTAGTTAACATGCAATGTATAATTAAATTCACCTCATGAAATAAATTCACTCGAAATTAATTAATTATGAATTAATTAATAGTGCATTAAACACAAGTATACAATGTGTAACTTTGGGATACACAACATGTACTCTTGTATTATCTAGAGAGACTCCCTGGAACGTCAAGAAGAGATCATTGAATTTATTTAATTCAAAGAACTAATCAATTTTATTATATTTATGTGAAATGTAGACAATGAATGTATATCTATGAATTTATATAATATAATGATTAAATTGGAATTAAAAAATAGATAATAAATGTGTAAATTAATCAACAATACTCAAATATATATAAAAAAACTTTCAACCCTTTTGAAACCACTTGTGGGTTCTAAACGCATCAGAAGCATCAGATGGGTAATTCCAAACGTTAATTTCTTTCCTAATCGGTGATTAATTTAATATTTAAATGATGATGAACAACATGATCAACTAAATTAAATCGAAGAATACATACAATGGATAAATGAAAAATCTAAAGAGTAGTATTGTTACATGTTATTTATAATTATTATAATAAATTAAAAATTATCTTTCCTGGAATTAATTCCTCATTGATGGATATGACATTGAATTATTGGGATCAAGATTATATTCCCCTTAGAAATGATCATCACTTGTTCTATAAATTTCCGAACCATATTGTAGAAATATGATGATGAGAGCACAAAATATCATATTGCCTATGTCGTTTTACTTTGATCCCCTCATGAATTTTATCTAAAGGATTCTTCTTAATCTCTATAGACATGAGAGTGGATGGTGCAGGAATATATCTATCCATTCATGGGATAATACTAAGATATGTGATATCTATAGGGATTCGAGAGGATTCTCTATATTTTATTGTGCAAGATAAATGAAATGAATTTTCCTTATTGAAAAATAATATTACCGGCTTTATATATCATTATGGTTAGAAATAAATAATTGAAAATGTTCCCTTTAATATTTATTCAATCCTTGAATAACCTAATTTCAATAATATCAATAATAATAATATTCCTCTAAATTCACTAAACTAACAAATTAAATTTTATATAATATAATAAAATAACATTAAATATATATTATTTTACATCAGACCATTAAACTCGGTCCTCCATTCCTCTAAAATATTTATTTGGCCTTAAATAATTACTATTTATTTGATAAATATATATCACCACATTACCCAATAATAAATAAATAAATATCATAGTAATGACATGGAAATTTATATTTATTAAATATTATGCTCAAATAATATTCTCTTGAATAATTGGTTGCAAAAAATTTGTGATCAGAAAAACAAGAATAATTATTAGATCATGTGCATGAAAAAATGTTATTAAACGTGTTAAATAATAAATAATAAAATATTATTTAACAATTATTCTGGATACACTTAGTGTGTGACCTTATAGGCCTCTTTCTTAGTGGCATTAGGTTTACCAGCCTAATGTCCTAGGTTAGTGTCTAACAACATTCCAAGGAACCCATTGAGAAATAAGTTAATACCGTAATTACATAATAACTAATATGGATTCATTAATTTTAATATCATCCCTTTATTGTGATATCTCTAATAAATTAGGTTACTTGTCGGTCCCATCAACCTATGTCCTTGAGGTATCTTTCATTGAATTTTTTGAAATAATAAATTCTTATAGAACACCATGACCATAAATTTATTTAGGTTAAATAATTTCCATCAAAGGGTCTATGAATTTCCTTTCTTAAAAGAATATAATTTAAAAATTTTTTCTCACATTATTCATTAATGGAATATTACTCATGATGCACCCAACATATAAATCCATGAAGAAAATATGTTTTAATTGTTTTCATAAATACATTAAAGAACATGAATAAATACATTAATTAATAATAATAATAATAATTTCTAAGAAACAATACACACACCCATGAATAAGACCATCCAATACCCAAATAATTGTGTATTTTCTACTCGTGGGTCCCGATATCATAATATAGTACACTATATATTACCAAGGGTGCACACTATGAGAAGGTATCTAAATTTCTGATGAGTCTCCACCCCTGATAGCCGAAATAATTTATGTATCTCAAATGATTTAATTTGTATTTAGAACATATATTTAAGAATATTATAATGTATCTCTTGGGTTCTCATAATAGTGTGGAACTACTATGAGTTTTCATTGTTACCATTAATCTTATGAAATGATCACATAGTATTTCACATTGAAGAAAAATCATGTTGTTAAAAAGATTTTATTACTATTAGAAAAAGAATAAATATTATCATGAAGTACATATATGTTGGTTCTGGGGAACCAACTCTAATAGGCTGCTCGTTTGCACTGAATATCTAAGCATTCAAGAAGACCACCTCATTGCCGCTTCCCTGGAGGTCTCCTAACGAACCAAGAACTACCACACTGCTTGATGCCAAACCAAAATCAAACACCATAGTTCCTCATTTTCACCACTTTAAAACCCAACCATCACTTTCCATAATTGATTATTTACCACAAATCTGAACTCCACTAGGGAAGTAAACCAATTTTAGAACCTATTCTAAAGAATATGAGAGGTGAAGAGTTGAATACCTAGTTGAATTTGAACTACCTAATATGATTATGATTCCAAAATCAATGAGTTTTTCCTGTATAATATAATATCTCTAGTGGAATAATATTTCACCATTTACAACACTTTTATAAACACCACTAGAGGAGATGAGTCACCACTGGAGGATGATTCTAAGTCAATCACTACTGGAGGATGATCACCTTATATATAAATTCATATAATAATAATTATTATATCCATAAATGATTATATATATTTATTTATATTAGTTTTAAAAATAATTTTGTTTATTAAATGATTTTCTTGAAAAATATCAAATCATAAGTTAATATTGACGCCCAAGAATACTCTTTATTTCACTCGAAGATTGGAGACATGACCTTGTGCATGAGAGGTCATAATGTTTTGAGTATTTATATTGAATAACTTGTGAGGAATTTGTACAGAGAAGGTATTCCATTTGGAATATAGGGATAGGTGGACAATAAGTGACTATGGTCACACAATTGATAATGTGTGAGAAATTTTTTGTTAAAAGGGGGAATATAGGGACGATCAAGGGATGTCCCTTCAATAAATTACCCAGACCAAGTCGAGTAAGACAAGATGACTCTGTTTGAAGTGGGACCTGATCTAGAGTATAGATGTTTCAACCTATCATTTACCTTTCAATTTGGATTTATATTTCTACTTTCACAAGTATCTAAATATAATAGGGGATTCAAAGTGCACTGATATGAGTTACTTTTATCTTTTATACTTTTATTAATATAATATTTTAGTTCATTTTTAGTTTTTTTTCTTTTCCATTAAACTATGAGTATCATTTCCCGCTACTCAAGAATAGATAGGTGACAATAGTGAACCATTTTACCCATGATAATCAAATGAAGTTCTTAAAATTATAAAAGGAAGATGAATCTATTCTCTATAATGAAAGGATTAATTATTAATTTCATAACTATTTATCATAATTTAATAAAGTTCATCTAGCAGTGGATGTTAAATAATGTGATAGCTCATTGAACCTTGAGTTTTTATAACGAAACAAAAAAATTATATTAAATTTTATAGGATCAAATAATATCATTTTACCATTCAAAATAATATAAGGAACCTAATTTCATCATCTTTATGCATCTACTATTTTTTAATTATTCTCTATACTCGATATTCGTATCACTACATTATTTTCACACACACTCCATCTCATCATCATCACATCAATATAACATAATACCTTCTCATTGTATTTTGTTAGTTTTTATTTTTTTCATTTATAAACACCTTTATCTTTTCATTAGATTTAGATACACTTACTCAACACATCACTGGTTGTTTCAGATTTTAAATAATTAAACATTATCGTATTAAATAACATGCATGGTCAAATTTTGGAACCTTTATTGGGGATCATAGAGGATTCCATGTAAAAAAATTCAAAAAATACATATATAACAAAAATAAAAAAACACAAAAGCAAAAAAAAACATAAAAAATTCTATATTTTGTATGCACAAAAGAGAATTAAATAAAGAGAATGTAACTCAAATTCACGAAAGGAACAAGAATTTTCTATTCCTAGAAAATAAAATAAATAAAAAATGGATAATATGGAAAACCACAGTTAAAATCAAAAATCATTATTCCTCATCTTTTAGTACCTACCCCCAAAAGACCTAGTGCTAGATATAAACCTTCTCTAGGTATGTCAATCATTATGTTTTTCATTTGATCCTTAGTTTTAGTTTCTTGTTCTGAGAAAAAGATAATTTTTAGTGAAAAATTAATTAATGTTAGTGGATGTTTGTTTGTTAAATTAATAGACTCTAGATATAAATGGTTAAAGTGTTTCCATGCGTTCTTGAAAAGTTGAGAATACTTAATTGGGTTTCAGGTTTTTAAAAGGAAATTATGATGAAAAACATTCTATATAATTTATTCACATTGTGTAATTGTAATGAACTCCATTTAATTTTATCCAGGAACATTACATGAATGGTTATAGGTCTTAAAATTATTCATGAGATATATAGAATAAACTCAATATTATTATATTACTCTATGTGTAATGTTTAACTTGAATAAATAAAAATCCATGGTGATCACTTATTCAGCGAATTCCACAATTTTTTTTTATGATTTGTAACTATATTACACGATATGTAATTCTTAGACCAATAGGTTTAAAGTGTTCCATATGGTTGAATTTTATTTTGATCTCATGTATAACTTTATCCTATTGACCCTATGGAACCTTCTGAGCATTTTGGATGTGCATCTCATAATTTTGGACATCTAATTTGTGTAATCGATCTTCCAGTAAGTGGTTCTGCCTTCATTCATTCTTCTCTTATGTCATCTTATGACTATAATAGTGTAATATCATGACCATGTTCATTTTAGGTCAAGATCCTAATTGGTTTTGAACTAACAAAATTCTTGCGATCATCTACATCTTCTTCCTCATAGGTGTTTTCCGTTGTAAGTGTTGTTTGATCGTCCGTTAAAGGTTCGAGGCCTAACCCATAACCCTATGGATTGATAATTTACATGTATGTGAAATTGTTAAATTTCAACAACATATCATGTACCAAATACATTGAATTAATACATTGAGTTATTCCTTAGAGACCCTTTGGATCCTATAGGTTTTTTACATGGCTTGTGGCTTCCATTTAGGTGAGTGAACCATTAAATATAAATGATTTTTTAATGGATTATTGCAGGTTTAGATTGACATGTATTTTGGGTGATTTCTAAATATAAATTCATTGTGAATTGTATTTGTTATTTAGATAACTATCATATTATTTATTATTAAAAATTGATATATTAAATGTGTATTTGAAAGATAAATGGTAATTTTCAAAATTAACCATTGGGACATATGTTGTGATACTGTGAAATCCATTTTTCTATGATTTTCTAGCGATTAAATGTTTTAATGCTTATATAGGGCGTTGATCTAGTGAACCATGATAAAATGATCATATATTGGTCTTTGTAAAAAAATACTTGATGAAAATATTTTAAAGCGGTCCTATCCAAGTGATACATGCTGAAATAATTATATAGTAGGCTATGCCTAGTAATACATGAAAAAATTCTCATATAGTGGACTATTCTGAGTGATACATGACGAAATTCTTATATATTGGACTATTACTAATGATACATGTTGAAATTATTATATAGAGGAAACTCCCTAGTGATATATGTTGAAATTCATATATATTGACCTATTCCTAGTGAATCATGTTGGAATGATGTTTTACTAGGCTCAACCATGATTAATTACTGAAATTGTTATATAATTGGTTTGACCCCGATTTGGTATTATTTATTCTTTGGTTATAATTTTATTCTAGGAATGGTTTTGAAACATGCTCAGGGATATCCTGATATGGTGCTGAAGGAGGTTGACATGATATTAATTCAATTAATTAATATACATGTTTATTTTATTATTGCATGCACTTATTATTAGACTCTTTATTCTTAGACATGATGGTGTTGACCTACTAAGTTATAATCACAACTTATTTGCACCACCATTTGGTATCCAAGTATATTATATGATTACAGGTTTGTATAAGGGAAAATGAAATGGCTATTGATTATTTGGTTACCAGATAGGCTGTAGTTTGGAGATGGGACCAACATGGGGTTCGAGACCGAATAATTTTGGGTATTTTATTGAGACTGATTCTATTTTATTGTTTGTTACATATATATATAAATTTAGAAATAATACAGAACATCATTACATTATTCCTTTGTTATTTATTATATTATTTAATTATCTTTGATTGTTGGTTTTCTGTTGTATTGTATTGTTTCCAATGATTCCATTCTCTGATATTTATAGTATTATTAATCATATTAGTTTTCTTACTTGTGTTTTAACTATATAACTAGGGTTATAATATACCACTTGTACTTATCACACCATCGCTACTAGTTATAAGCCTCTAGAGTATTGGAAAGAGTGCTTCATGTCTCATAACAACAACTTTCTGTCCATGTTAGAGAGTGTTGGATTTTGGGACATTACAATGTTGTATCAGAGAACAATAGGTTTCTTTTCCATTTATTTACTATTTTAGAATAATGGAAATGAGACTAAGATGTGTTGGTATATGGTAATGAGCATGTTCATTTGAGTAGCTAACCCATGTATGGTAGAAAACCTGAGTGCCCAAGGGTAGATTACTATTTAAACATTGTGGTTGTTATTTTTTATGTTATTTCACCCGGAATGATTCACTTGTTCTTTGATGTTATGGATTTATGATGATATTGGTTATTGATATATTTACTTATGGCCGAGTATAGAAAAATATGAGTATGCATGCCTCATAACATGCATATGGGGATATATATTGACATAAATTATTCATGATAGGTACATATTTAATTTTCATGTGATATATAAATTCCTATTGAACAATGATATAAGATATATTTTATAACTGGGAAATATAAAAATGAACAATTATTTCATACATAAATAAATGCAATCCATGTTTAGAGTGACCAGGAATCAGTGTATCTCTGTTATTATCACCTATTGTGGTTGAACTTTTTTTATCAAATTATTTGTGGACGGTGTTTGTCTTGTAGAAAAAATTAATCCTAAAACTATTTGTGTTTAGCATCAAAAGAGTGTTTGGAGAGACCTTATTTTTTCCGTATAATACTTTGAAATAATTCTACATTGATTTTCAGATTCATGTACTGATATGATGTGTGATTTTAAGTCCTGTTGTTCCTAGAATTAATTTTATAAAAATTTTAAATATATTTTATATTATTTGGACAATTATTATTAAATAAAATTATATAACTCATAAAGGGTATATCTGATAAAAAAATCCATGACTAGTATTGAGGTTGGAACTCATTGTTTACCCTATGTTTGACCTAAAATGGGTCACTGCGGGGCGTTCAAATATCTTATCAATTGGTGGTGTCTTTAGTTGGTAAATTAATTAAATTTATTTATTTATTTACACTAAATAGACCCCTATGATAATACAACATTTTGGATTTGACCATGTTTATCATCATAACAGTGGGGCTGTGAATAGATTCCTCTTCATCTTCTTTCATTGGTGAATCAACTTCCAAAGATCATAAATCATTGGATTAGAGATGATAAAATTTTAGTGAGCTCAAAAACATCTTCCATTCTTTTGAAAGTGTATTATGCAATGAATAATGATTCAACCTCTAGGTAGGACTCATCAAACTATGTAATGTTCCATTTTTTTATTTAATTGTATAAGATCACCACTTTTATGATATGTGCTAATCACTATGACTTATATGCGCCCATGTAATGGAATTTAATTGTATATTAAATTTTCCAATGATAGATTATCAATGTTATTGATCATTTGAAATAAATTCTTTGATACTATTTATGAAACCCTAGTTCTTGTGATTTTATCCCTTTACTATTTCATTCTTCACTAATTAGACCCTATTCTCCCATTTCGACATTTTTGGGGGGTATCGAGCCTAATCGGACACCCATATTCATGATAGAATCATGTAAAACCATTATAATGACAATTCATGGATAAATATAGAGGCTTTGAGAGTTTCAGACGATCAATTTTATTTTTTGAATTATAAATCCATGATGATGAATGATAGAGGTGCACAGGTTGAATGACAATCAACTGTGGACGATTTCCATCGATTCAATGTAAATTTGGTTTTTGGCCACTAGATGGTCGGAAATATAAAACAACGGTGAGATCCTATGTTTTTAAGAATAAAAACGACCATATTAAAAGGTGTTATGGATAAATCTTTGAATGAGAGAAGAAATATGAATTTATAGAGAAATATCAATTACACATCATATTGTTCAAAGAACACATGGTGTATCGATCCCTATGATATAACGGTGAGGGTTTTTGTATTATTTTAAGGTTGAAACAACATGTAACCCTCATGCATGACGTCTACTGCCTCCTCAAGTGGACGATCCCTATGGTGGATCACCCATGCATGACCCTATCTGGGAAGTCATGACTAGTGACATGCTGTGTTCTAAAGTACATAGACACGACCTAGTAAATGCTATGTTCTGAGTACACAAACATGAATTGATTTCATGGACATGAAATTGATACAAAGACATGTCAAAGAACAAGTGTAGGATTCAGAGTGTCATGCCCACACTATCTACTCCCCCAACATTCCATTTTTTTTCTACATAATTATTGAGCATTGTACCACCTAAGAAGCATCCATGTGATGGAGTGGGACCACATGTCATGTGGGTTCCCTCAAACACCATGTACCCCTTAGTTCCTTTTTGAGAAACTTATGGATCTATTATATTTTTAATTTAAACTAATATTATGGCTCTTGAGTAGCCTATGTATAGATTTTTTTCCATGTACAACACGATGGTGTCCTCTATTGTAGCTTTTGGGATATTATGTTAAATATTTTAGACATGATTCATATTATGGTGACACCCAAAAATGGCAATGATTGGATAGATTATCACCTATGAACAATAGAGTCAAACCCCTATCATCTTGGGAACAGTTCCTCTACCTACTGAGTGGAACCCCTATCAGATAGAGTTAGATGATCAGTGACTATAGTGGAACCCAGATCACACCAGGGTGTGGGTCCTCAACCTATAGGATGAACCCCCCCATCATGGGAATGGTTCCTATATCTACAGACTGGAATCCCCTGTCACATATAGAATGGGTCCAAATAATAATAGATTGGAACCCCCTGTCAGTATGGGAATGGTTCCTCTTTCTACCTATTGGAATTCCCCAGTTTTATAGGGAACATGTCCTTATGACACTTTATTGGAACCCCCTACTGGATCCAGGCATGGGTCCTTGATCGTTATAGTGGACCCTCCTTATGCATTAGAGAGTGGGTACTCTATGAATACTTATACTATGACCCCCCTCCCCCCCAACAAACTAGGGAATGTGTCCTCTACTTGGTGATTGTGTATCCCATAAAATGTGAAGCATAGTTGAGAGGCTTGGACTTTCACACATTTAATCTGGCTAGATTCTTGAGATGTTGGGCATCATTGTTGGAATTTGGGGATTGATAAAGATGATTTTATTGGGAGGGGCTGTGAGGTGGAGATCGCCTTACTCACTCATTTGGGATTCTTTCGATGAGAATATATATATACACTTATGTATCCATAAATTCATATTTAGTTACTCTCATTCCATGAGTAGAGGAGATTCATGGGTATGCTACATGCTTTACATGTTTATATTTCTATGTTCAGATGAGGTTACTCTCCTGTTATCGGTGAAAAAGACTCAACATGTAGTCCATATACACACAGTTTTGAGACACCTGTACTTGGATGAGGTTACTATTTCTCTTGATTTGGGTTGAGATACATCATTTTTACTATCTATTTTATTTCTATTCATATTTTCTCTCTTAATTATCTACTTATCTTCTGTTATGGAGTCCTATAGGGTATGTATATTCTAACCCATTCATGGGATTTTACTAAATGTGTGGTGTATTATGCCAAATATGGACATGTTTATGGTTATATAGATTATTTTAAGGCTACTGAGTGCTTTTTTAGTACATTTTGTTGTATTTTATTAGATATCAAGAGATAGGATATCTCAGAAGTTTACATTAAAATTTATTTTCGTTGGGACATATTTTTGGTTGGGTGTTTATTTTCCCATTTACTTTTTAGTTTTCAATGTCACAATTTGGCACACCGTAGAGGTTTTCATTCTTGGATTACATTCTAAATATTGAATATTATTATTATTATTACTCTACAAATCCATAGTGAGAGGGTTAGGTGTATGCACATTTGAAACTTAGGAAAAGGCCCCAAATTTATGATATACCCTTTGACTCTTGTTTCCACCTATAGATTATGGAGATGGGATTGGGGTTGTTGTGTATTAAGCCTTAGTTAGGTTTGTGTTCTGATAGAATTGTATTAATGTATTTAATTCCTTGGGACATTTTTTTGAGATGTCCCATTATGAAAATTTTGGTTAGGATTTAGGAAAAAAATTTCAAAGTGTTTTGAGTGTGCCTCTAAAGCTAGGGAATCCAGTGATGGTATCGACCACCGACATATCCATTCATCAAGACCATAACTACATTCTTGTTGACTGGGAATACTAATACATTCTATGCTAGGATCAATTCTATTTACATAATATAGGTGTGAGTATTTTAATATCCTTATGGATTCAACTATATAAATATTTATATGACCATTAGACCATGAACATCCTGATTAAAATTTCAAGATTCCTCTACAATGACAAAAAACTGGGATACTAGTTCCAGATCATGATGATGATAGGATGATCGATGATGCCCTAGTCCAGGAACCATCCCAAATGATTATTCCTCTAGATGGGAAACTAGTAGAACCACCACCTGTGGAGTAACATATCATCCTAGTGGAGAAGTCTGAGAATATGTGTATGGATAGATAACTCCACGAGTTCTAGAAACAGAGGTCAATGAAGTTCCACGAAGATACATATCCATTTTCTGTAGAGAATTGTCCAATGTTAGTGGTCCATATCTTCAAGATATTCCATACGCTAACAAATTTGGTTTTTTACATTGGTAGCTAGCCTTTTCTGTGGAGTGGGTTGTTTCTTGTGGAGTCTACTTACCAAAATTCATGATGATTCAACACTCTCATGGATTTACTTATATAAGTTGTTTAATGAGGAGTAATATCCCTCATGTATTCAATAATTTGGGATTTAGGATATTCTGGAGCTTCAATATGGAGGGATGATAGTGGATGAGTATGTAACGTGGGTTATAGACCATACCCCATACTCTCTCGACATGTCCTAGGATGGCTACTTCTGATCATGGATTTTTGAGTAGGGTCTCTGTAGAGATATTTGTGCTTGCATGGAACAATTTTTCGTTACCATATATGATAGGGGATTTGGAGTGAGCACTGGTGAGAAAGAGATTTTTTTCAGAGGGACTATAGATACCCAGAGTTTCAGTGAGAAATATATGGATGAGTCATCTAAAGTAGAAAGATGACATTAACCGATAAGATCTTGGTGCAAGATACCTCCCCATTACGAGAATTAGGAACATTGTCATGGGTGGCGTAGAAGACTGAGGAATCATAGAGAGTGGTGGTTCTATGATTGTGATGTGTGAGGTCATATGGAACATGATTTCCCGACTAAATGTGATGAGTAGCCCCTAAAGGTAGCTAACATACCACAACGATGGTGATATTACATTGATAAGAGATCACCAAAGTGAGGGTAGGGAGTCCCCTAGGGAGGAAAATCTATAATAGGAGGAGGAGTTGTGGTTTGTTTACAATGCTATGAGATCCTTCCAGCACCACCACTAGTTGGATCATGTCATGCTTAGGGAGCATATGGTTAGGGCCACAAAAAACTATAATATTTGTATTCTTATGGCTATAAAGCACACAAGATGATCAAAGCTATGATTTATGTAAATCTAGTATTTTCTCAATGTTAGTTGAAATCAGTTCTAGTCATTACATTATCTCTATACCCATGGTGAAATAGTGGAAGCTCTCATTTGAGGTTCTATCTGAGTAGATTCATCTTGAAGTTCTTATAGGGAACAATTATTCTATGTATTTTATCATTCGGATGTGTAATATATATATATATTGGTGGACACAAGTTCACATGGGTCCTTTTGGTTTTCATAATGGAACCCTATGACATTAGCCTAGGTATGGACTTGTTATCCATGCTTCGAGCCCAGACGGCCTATCACTGTAGACTAGTTTGGTGCCTTCACACTGATGGGATGATATTCACCTTTATGGGGGAGATAGATCTCATTGCGGGGCTAGTGGGTTCTATGAAAAAAATTCCATATCTATCATCCATCATTTGGTGATAATATCCCTAATTGTATAAGGCTATTTAGGTGTACAAATTCCATCATCAATGGAGGTTTTGATGGGTTTCTTCCTTGAGGATGTTTTGAGTCTACCTCTATGGAGGGATGTGTATTATTGTGTCTACCTTCATCATATGAGGTCCTCAATATCTTGTATTGAATATTGTATTTTTCCTACTCAGCTCCAGGAGTAGCGGTTCTAGTTGGAGGCCCTTTGAGAGATGGGTCTCATCAGACTCATCATGCCCCCCTCAATAGATTATGTATCATTCGTGAAAAATGTGGATATAATACTACAAATTTTCATGGATTATCTATATCTAAACGGGGACCTGATAAATAAAATGATCAATTTTGAGGAATCATGACCTCTTTGACAAGATATGAGGCATGAGATGGTTCCTGGAGATCAAACCCAAGTGCTTATTCCACTAATTTAAGGTTCATCGGGATGATATCCCAATGCTGGCATTTCGATGCCACTGTAAGAACTATGAGTTCCTAGTGATTCCCATTAATATGATGAATCCCCACACCATGTTTATGGATTTTATGAACCAAATATTCTATTTATACTTGGAATTGTTCGTGGTTATCTTCATTGATAACATACTCACATACACTATGATATAGGAGGATGAGGTAGAGAACATGAGGATGGTCATAGATATTATTCAGGAGCACCATCTTTATGAAAATCTCACAAAGTACAAGTTTTATGTTTATGAGGTTCACTTTTTGAGTAATTTCAATGCTAAGCATGGTTTATCCATGGAAAAAGTGAATATTTAAGTAGTTCTTTCTTGGTATCCACCCAAGAGAGTTTCAGAGGTGTGGTGTTTTCTTATCTTGGTAGGGTACTATAGGTGGTCTGTGGAAAAAAATCTACAGTATTAAAACCGTTTTGATTTCCCTAACATAGAGAGGGACTCATTTTACCTAGACTGATAAGTGACAGAGGGCCATCGAGGACATGAGGATGAGGTTTACGGGTGCTCCTATGTTATGACTATCAGAGTAGGGCATGTGGAATCTTGGGTATCAAAAAACATATGGAGTTGATCTTAGATATTTATTGATGAAACAATAGGAAGTTGTCACATAAAGTCAAGGGAGTTGATACACCCTTAGAAGAACAACTCGACTCAAGACCTAGAGTTGGTAGAAATAGTCTTCCCATTGTGGATGTGGAGGCACTGCCTTCTGGGAGAGTTTTTCATGGTTTACTCAAACCATAAATTTCACAGGTACGTCTTCACACAAAGAGGCTGTAACCAAAGATAGTGTTATAGTTGGTGTTCCTAATAGACTATGAATTATAGATATTTCTACTATAGGGACGGGAAACATAATAGAAAATTGATTAAATAGGATTTCCTAGGTTCTCTTGGAATAGGATGATTATATCCATTGGTTTCTTTGTTGCAGACCCTAGTGGAGAAGGAGGGTGCAACTTTTCGTCGGTCAATGGTGTTAACTCCTATACATCTCAAGTATATTAGAGATTCATAACTAAGATACAAAGAAATTAAGGTCTTTCATTACCATATAACCAAAGGTGACTCACATGATGGATATTATAAAGGAAGGAATTATGTGACCATTTTCAATGGATGAATGGTTTTCCCAGTCATGATATAGGTTGAAGGGATATTATAGATACACATTTCCCTCATTTTTATATATCATGATGTGAGGAAGATATCAAGATACCTTCAGTGGTAGTTTTTATGGTATTGAATGAGGCGATGTGTTGCCGAGTTTTTCCCTCAGTTCCTCATTTGTCTACTGATGAAGGCTAAGAAACCAGATCTAAAAGGATTGTTATAGCCCCTTTGGATCCAAAAGTTGATGTGATATGACATATCCATGGATGTTGAGATATGGATTCTTTGGAAAATTAATGTCAATTATTCCATTTCAGGGATAGTTCACTAACTCAGGAAATTGAAACACTTCCTTTCTATTAGGGAGACAAGTTTTGTGGAGTGTTTATGCTAGTTGTACATATTGGATATTTTTCACCAACATGGGGTTTCTAAAATGATTTTCTCCGACTGTGATGAATTGTTTACATCATGATGATGGGGAGGTTTTTAAAAGGTATTTGGGACCCAGATGAGGAATCAATACATAAATTCTCTGCCATGTGTATTGGAAGATTGATTAGACTATCCATTTTTTAGAGGATATATTGAGGTCTTTCATGATAGAATTTGGATAGATCATGGAGGAGAATTAAACCTTTGTAGATTTTTCTTACAGCAAAAAAACACTCTACTATTGTAGTGAAACCTTTTCTGGGCCAGAATGGAAGACCCTATATTGCACTCTTTTACCAAATAGAGATTGGATAAACATATATTTTTCATCTATAGTTGGTGAAAGTGAATATGGATAAGGTCCATGTCAGCTATGAGTATGTGTGGATGTCTTAGAGAAGACAAAAATATATGTAGATTTCCATTTTAGGTCTGTAGAATTTGATTCGGGAGACCATGATTTCCCATGATCCTCTCCAAGATGAGGAATATAGTGGATCTATTTGGGAGACAAGCTATCTTCATGTTTTATCAGGTTTTTTATGATTGTGTAAAATTTTGGTGAGGTTTCTTACCACTGTTCCCTTCCTCCACTGCAAGAGTGGGTGCACAAAATTTTCCACATGTCATAGCTTAGGAGATACATGCATGAACATACACATGTCACCAACTGGGGTTAGCTAGTTATCAAAGATGGTGGACCATTATAGAAAACCCAAGGAAGATTATTTATTGATAAGAGGGGACCCTGTGTGGATGGATCTTGTCCTCAGTTCACATGTTGTGGCAGTATAAAAATGTATAAAATATCTCCTAGGATCGAGAGACCTAGATGTGAGCTATGTATCCTGAATTGTTTATTTAGTTTTTCCTATTGGGGAAGAAAATATTTTAAGAGTGAATGACGTAGAGACTTATGTCCTTTCTTATAAGACTTTGATATATTTTTCCAAATATTTTCAGAGACAGGCGTTGAGACGACGTGCAATTTTCAGGCCCAGTGTGCCCAAAATAAATATTATAAAATATTAAATATATTTTAGGTTACGTACACAAATATTTTCATGGAAAATTGGATAAACATTAAACAAAATATTGGATTAGAAATCCAAGACCACAATTGAGTTCAGAACACATTTTTTACCCTATCTGTGACCATAAATTGGTCAGTGTGGGGCGTTCATATATCTCTCCCATTGGTTGTCCGTTCAATTGGTTAATCAAAAAAAATTAAATTAAATAATTTATTTATTTATCCTAAAAATACTATTATTAGAATAATACTATAGATATTTAAACATTTTTAGACTCATAACCCTGGGACCATAAATATATTCTTCTTTCTCTCATTTCATTATAGAATCAACTACTAAAGATGATGAATCTCTGGATCAGAGTAGATCAGACCACAATGAATGGAAAAACATATTTTATTCAAGGTGGGGAAGGTTATTTAATTAAGAACAATCCATTATCTATGTTGGAATCAAAAAACCATGGATTACCTCATTTTTGAATAAATTGATTGATCTTGATCATCCCTTTCATGATCTACCCCAGTTATCGAGCCTTTCATGCACCCATATAATAGAATTTAATTATTTATTCCATTTTCTCAGCCTATATTTTTCCATTATTGATCATTGGCCAATAAAGAATGATAATGATTGATAAATAAATTTTCTGACTATATCCCTTGTCACTTCACATTCTTCACCAATTAGACCACATGATCCTGGTTTGACATTATTTGGCATTACCGAGTCTGATCATATCCATGGGCACAAGGAAGAATCCCATATGACCTTAGTAATTCTAAATTGGAGACAGAGATAGAGGAATTGTGGGTTGTGGGTGATCGATTTGATATTTTGATTCTTGAATCAAGGACTATTTATGAAAATGTGGCATTAGATTAATGAGGAAAAACCATGTATATCAATAATAGAATCAAGGGAAATCAGTTTTTCAGCCTCTAGATGAATGAAAAAAGTAAATGGTGGTGAGATCCTTTTTTGGGGGAATAAATTCAGACATATTTTAATGTGGGAAAAATGAATCTGTCACGCCAAGAACATATTTGTTTTTCTTTTGAAATAATTCCTACATGTCATACAGTTTGAAGAAACCATGGTGCATGGGTCCCTATATTGTGGTGTCTAGGGTTTTGGGTGTATTACAAGGATGAAACAATGTGTAACCATCCTATATTCCATATAAAACATCCCTAGGAGGATGATCCATGTGTTAGGAAAAGTTGGTAGGAACCCATGTGGGAATTCATAGCTAGAGGAAGTCTATGTACTAGAGTACACAAACAAGGCCTAGTACACACAATGCGCTGAGTAAAAAGACACAACATGGGTACACAGACATGGTATGGATATAATAACACAACCAAGATCATGGGAAAGAACTCCATTTTCATTGGAATTTCATGTATCCCCCCTACACATCATGTATACCTACCATGTTTTTGAGCCATGTACCTCTGGGGACATGACTATGTTATAGAATTAGAGAACATACCATGTTTGTCCTCTCATATGATATGTTCCCCTTAGGTATTTTTTATGAAAAATTAATATCACATATATCCTTTTTTTGAAATCATATTATAGATCATGGGTAGCCTATCCTACGTTCTTTTCTATTTATAATTTGTTGGTTCCCATTTCTATGGATTTTATGGTACTATGTAAAATGTTCCAGGAATTAATCATTTCGAGGTGATTCCTGACAATCATAATGATGAATCATAAGATCACTTGTGAACTATAGAGTGGAACCCCCTATCAATAGGGTAATAGTTACTTTACCTACAAAGTTGAACCCCACTATTGGATAGGGCATGGGTCATCGATGACCAGAGTGGAACCCACTATTGCACCATGGCACTGGTCTTAGGCCTATACAGTGGAACTCCCATCATCATGAGCGTATCTCCTCTAGCTGTCAATTGGAACCCCTATCAGATATAGCATGGGACCTTATGAAATTAGAGTTTATCCCCCAATATCCTGGGTGTGGGTACTCTATCTATAAAGTGTAACCTCTATATCAGATAAGGAACAAATCCTCATTACACTAGATCAAAACCCCCTATCACATCCGAGAATGGGTCCTCAATATTCACAATGGAACTCTGCAGACGCATCAGGGCGTGTGACCTCTATAGATACTTATAGAGTGGAACCCCCTAACACACTAGGGAATGGGTCCTTCACTTTGAGATTGTTGACCCTCAACTATGATCCAAATGTGAGAGGTGGGGACCATCTCACGGTTACTTCTAGGGAGACACATGAGATGCTCACCATCATTGAATGACTTTTGGGACTGATACTGACTCTTTTCTTGGCATATTATTTGATATGGTGATCCCTTACCCTCCCTTTTATGCTTATTTTGGTGATAATATATATATATATATACTTATGTATCAACAGCTTTGGATTGGGTTATGCTTAGTACATGGATTGTGAAGAAAAATGGGGTATGATACATGATTTCAAGGATTAGCATGTCGTTGTTAGTTGAGGTTACTCTATTACTATGTATGGAAAGAATAAACATTTAGTTTATCAACACATAGCATAAAGTCCCATTATGTGTGGATAGGGTTACTATTACTCTATTTGGGTTGAGATACATCCTATTTACAATCCACCTTATATCTCTTCCTATCATGTCACTCATTTCTCCCCCTTTCAGCTTTTTTAGAATCCTATCCTGTATTTATATAATCACCCTTTATTTGGGATTTTTCCGTTCTGGTCATGTCTTCGGCAGACAATGAATTTTCCAACAGTGACATTAGAGGATCATAAAGATACATTTTGGACCATGTATGATTCTCATAGAATTTATATCATAAGTTGGGATCTATCAATTGTTCACATTCTAGGTTTCTTAGGTCAGCCATTTTTATGGTCGAGTTTGTATTTTTACCCATTAATTTTTAGTTTTTACTTTATCACACCTGTACACCCTAGAGGTTTTTCATTATTGGATTAATTTCTACCAATGGAATATTTTTATTATTATTCCTCTCCAATTATTCATTAATATGGTCTAGTGCATGCGATCATGTATATTGGGAAAATTCCTCTCATATAGGATATGCATTTTGGTGCTTGTCATGACCCCCTAACTTATGGAGGTGGGTGTGGGGTAGTTAAAAATTGATACTCAGTTAGGGTTTGTTCATAAAATAGGAAATTATCATTCATATAATACAACTGAATGTACATTCCTATAGTTATTTACCATCATATAGATTCCCGGCTTAACAATAGCTTCCCAAGGGTCATGACGTCTCGGGAAAGAGAGATCATTCGTACCGTGCCACAGATGTCTAATATGAATAGAGTGTTTTAGATAAAATATCAACTACATTTATTTGGGAGAAAGGCCTCCGGGAAGCTAAGTAATAGATTTATTCAGTCCATACAATCATTATGCATCTTCAGATGCCTACAAATAGTAGGGTGAAATATGCTCTGTATATGTTTCACTAACTATCCAAGTGTTGGGAGAACATTCTAGAGAAGGGAATGTATCAGGGGGAGTTATCTTGGAAGGACTTCAATATGATGTTCTTGATCCATTCCTATCTTGATATAGTGAGGGATGAGAATGATTGCGAGTTACCACACCTAACACAAGCATTCATGTCAGTACTATACTACATTGAACATTTCACTAACATAAAATACTTTGTTTCAACACTGATAGTTTATGAGATATCTAGGGAGAGACATTTTCAAGATGTATTTTTCTATGATATTAGGTTGTAGGTGAACATATTCCATATGACCCGTTTTGAAGATGTTAGGAATTAGGAACTCATTATATAATGTTTATAGAGAGAGGCCTCGAGCATTGTCTCATCTTTTTCAGTAGGTAAAAATGTTAACATGTATTCTAGTGGAAATAAGAATCACTATGATAGTTTTTCCAAGGGAGTTATAGTCAGAGTAGTCGTGGTAATGGGAGGAAATCTCTGGACCATGTTCCTCTAATGTAATATATGTGTCGAAATATGGACCACAAATAGAATCATTGTGCATACACCACTTTGGAGTGTTGTTCTTGAAGAATATTGGGCCACCTAAAGAAGGGTTGTAGGGTTATACATTAATATATCTATATAAGGGTATTATGACAAACATTGTTGTCTTGGAAGGACTCAGCTATGCCTCAACAGATAAGTAGATGGAGTATATATGATGTTTTGTTAAAGAAGAGGACATTGAACCCCATTGTAGGAAAAACTATACGAGGATGATGGTATAGATCCTGAAATTCAGGTTGGTGCCTATGGTAGAGGGGATGGTTAGCTTTACATTATGAAGACTACTCAATCTATTGTGGATGTAGGACTGTCTACAGTTAGAGGCATGATTCTTGTATTATCTACCCTTTCCTATGTATATATTGATATAATGGAATCAAATTCCTTTTTTATGGTCATTTTGTAAATGGATTGGGCTTGGATGTGGAAATTTTGGATTGTTTTTTTACTATCGACACACTATTGGGAGTGCGGTGAGAGAATATCAAATGTTGCAATGCATTTTCTCTAAATATTAGCTATTACTATTTAAATTGGGAACTGTTAACACTGGAAATGATAGGATTTTATTTGATTCTTGGAATGTACTGGTCAGTTATTTTCCATGTTCATATAAACAGTTAATAAAGTAAAAAAAATTATCTCCAAAATGAGGAATCTAGTCTCACCAGGACGAGTGAGATCTTTAGGCTAGTCATGGAGGATCAATTCAGTGTATATTTTATTGTCTCATATCTTAGATATCTAATATTTATCTAGATGATGGAGGAACTCATAATTATTATTTCCCTCCAGTGTTATTCGATTCTTAGGTTGTTTTTCGGGATGAGTTCTATGGCTTACTGCCTGAGAAAGAGATCAATTTTATGATTGATTTGGTTCTAGTCACAGATCTAGTTTCTATCCCACATTATAAGATAACACCAGTGGAGCTTTAGATGTTGAATTTTCTTTTGGAATATATAGAATATATAGGTTTCATATGGCCTAGTACATGTCCTTGGGGTTCTTCAGTTATATTCTCTCATTAGGTTGATGAAACTTTTTAACTTAAGATAGGATTAATAGTGATTGATCCAAAAAACAACCATGATCCAATATCCTATTATGAACATTGATGATCTCATCGATTTTTTGAGAGGTTCTAAGATCTTCACCATGATAAACATGAGATTATGATAACATCAGTTGTGGGTGAGACCATAAAAAATACCTCATATTACTTTTAGGAGTAGGTATAGCTTGTATGAGTTTGTTGTGATGCTACTTGGTTTGACTAATACTTCAGTGATATTCATGGACCTTCATAGTTTGACTAAGGCATTAGTGATATCCAGTGCTATAAGCCTCATTATTTAATGAATAATCTCCTTATTTGGAATGCACGTGGTTTGGTCTCTCGGGTAAAGTCAGACTTTATTTCCATTGATCTTTACAATAAATCTGTTTATATGGTTGCAGAGTTAGATCCAAAACAGGATTCCTCTAATGTTAGTGACTTTTCCTATTATTTGATGGTGCATGCGTTTCTTTCAGGTTCCCCCTCTAATACTCATATCTGAATTTTTTGGAAGTTTGGGATTTCAATTGATTTTCTCACTATGTCATATCAATGTATTAATATCAGAATTTTGGTTGGGGTTAGTGTGTTCATTCTTTTGGTGGTCTTCACTAACTATTACAATCATGCTAGAATGTCTCTATGGGAATACATTTCTTCTTTTAATCTGGGAGATTTTCCTTGGATGGTTGGTGGAGACTTCAATATTGTGAAACGTCTGGAGGAGAAAAAAAGGTACTAGTTCCTTTCCTTGGAGAGAAAGCCGAGATTTTGTGGAATTCATTGAAATTAACGGGCTCTTGGATGCTGGATATTCTAGAGATCCATTTACATGGTGTAATAATCAGAGAGGGAATAATCAGTCTTGTAGATGGCTTGATCACTGTCTAGAGAATAGTGCAGCCCTCTCTTCCTTTCTAATCATTAAAGTCATACACATGGTAAGGGGTATCTCGGACCAATCTCCTCTTTGCATTATCTTGTAGTCTAGTAGTGTGAGTGATGACTCTTTTCACTTTTCATCCATGTGGATCGATAACCCATAGTTTCTAGACATTGTGAGGAAATATGGGGATCTCTCAGTTAGAGGTAACCCTTGGCTTTCACTGCATAATAATGTGAGTAATTTAAAAGGTCGGATTCGATATTGGATAAAGGGTATTACCTAAGGTGATCAAGAGATAGAGGCCATTAAAAGAGACATCCACCGAATGGAATTTTTCTTTGAAAATGTTTGGGATGATGATGTTTTTGGTGCCATGATATCCAAGAAGGATTATCTAGCAGAGTTATTGCTGAAACAAGAGTGCATTGCTCCTAACAATTATAGAGTTGGTTGGCTTTGTGAAGGTGATATAAACACTCGTATTTCATTTCTTGTCTTAGTGAAATACATAGACCTATGAATCCCAATCTTCTTATAGAGGATGGTTCCGGTACTAATGACTGGGATGTTGCTGGTCATATGGTGGATTATTTCTTCAGGTCCGTCTTGGCACCCACTAATTAGAGCATGGTTCAGGGTTATCCAAGTGGCTCTTCAGATCTCTTTGATATAATTCCTTGTGTGGTGTTGGAAGAGGTGAATGGTAAGTTGAGATCTATTCCAAGTGAGGATTAAATTCGTGAGGAGGTTTGGGACATGTATTCTGACAGCGCACCGGGGCCGGATTCGTTCACTACCTTTTTTTAAAAAGATTCTTCGGATATTGTTAAGGGCAGTTTCATCAATGTGGTGCAATATTTCTTTCTCAGGGGAAATCCACCTAGAGTGGCTTCTGATACCAAAATTGTTCTTGTTCTTGAGGTTAAGGATCCTTAATCTCTGAATCAATTTTGGCCTATAATCATAGGAAATGTTCCATACAATGTTCTGGCTGGTGTCCTCAACAAAAGACTTTCCCCTCTTCTTTCTAGTTGGGTGGCTGAGGAACAACATGGGTTTGTGCAAGGAAGATCCATTCAAGAGGACATTTCTTTATCCCATGAAGTTATTAGTGATATTAAATTGAAAACTTCTGGTATTAATGTGGAAATAAAACTAGACATTATCAACTAATATGATAGGGTTTAGTGGTGCTTTCGTATCGTGGTTCTTCGATGAATGGGGTTTTCTGAGGGGGTAATCGATATTCTCTTTCGTTTTATCATATCTCCTTGGGAGTATATTTCTATTAGGGGAAAATAGTTTGGATTATTTAATGTTGTCAGAGGTTTGAGGCTGGGAGATCCCCTCTCCCCCTCTCTGTTTATCATTTCTCAAGATACCCTTAGCAGGTACGTTAATAATTTCATTGAGGTTAGAAAGGTGATTCCTTTTTGTAATAAAAATTTAATTGCAGGTATCTCTCACCTCATGATTTTGGACGACACTATCCTCTTTTCTAATGGTAGTAGAAGGTCAATTTCAGGGGTTAATGATGTTTTAGAGGTGTACTGTAATTGGAGTGGCCAGGTCGTCAATCGTGAGAAGAGCAGTTTCTTTGTCCCTAATAAATGTTCTGATAGAAGAATAAAGGTGTTGGAATCTAGTCTTGGTAACTATAAAGGCTCCTCTCCTATGAACTACTTGTGTTCTCTGGTGTCTTATAGTCCTCTTCTTATTAATCACTTTGATTTGGTGGTTGATAATATTATGGGGGTGCATCCTTAACTAGAAAAATAGGTTTTTGTCTTTTAGAGGATGAATCACTTTGATTAATTCTGTTTTATCCTCTATCCCTATGCATATTTTATCAACTATGATGGTTCCAAAGAAAGTTATTGAAACCATTTAGAGAACTCTGATTTCATTCCTTTGGGAAGGGAACTATAGGGTAAGCATAAATTGGCTTCTTAGAGAAAGATGGCTAAACAAATTTTTGAAGGTGGTATCAATCTTAGGAGTATTTCTCAAACTATGGCTGGATTTCATGCCAAATTGGCTTTGAATATTATTGAGTGAATGTATTTGTGGGGAAATAATATGCAATTTACATAAGGATATTATGGTTTTCATTCCACATGCAAGCCTTACAGAATCCAGAAGTTGGTCTGGTAGTATCTCCCTATTCTTCAGTCGCACTCTTGGTGGATTATTGGAAATAGTGATCTATGATTTTCAGAATCAGAATTTTGTTGGAACCATTATTTTCTTTCCTCACTAACCAGATCCATGTATTAGTTTTAGAGAATCTTGTTCTTATTCCCTCCTCATAAATACCATTTTTAATTATAATTAGAAATGTTTTTTGATAACATTGTTATGTCTAATGACCAAGACCGGTGTGTCTTTACTGAAGCTGCTACATGTGTTTTTAAAATAAAATATCTTTTGTCTATTCAACCTGTTTCTGTTTTCCACGATCCTTGGGGTGAGATTCTATGGTGAAAATAAATTCCATTGATGTTCTTCAAACTTTTGTGGTGCATTTGGAACAACAAATTTCCAACCGGGGAGTGAATTCAATGTATAGGGATCAACCTTTCTTTTAGATGTCAGAGATACAAGACGTCGAGCTGTGAGTCCACTCTCCAACTATTCTTCAATAGAGATTGGTAGAAGGAAACCTAGGGATCATTTGGGTAGTTTTCTAGGCATTTGGGTGTTATTACCTCTTCTTATTCTTTTCTCCAGCTCTGGTTTGAAAGAGCAAACAGACCTGGTCCAGAGAGGAAGGCAAGGTCTCTGATTTTCACAGCAGGGTGTTGGGTCCTCGGGTCGACCAAAAATGCCAGGAACCACCAGTCCACTATAGGAACAGTTGCTGGTATTCTCTTTAGGATTCAGAACATAATGCTATATTTTAACATGTTATGTAGGGATACAGCATTTGGACCTTCCATCATGGCCCTTCGTCCCCAGCTTCCTTGTAACAGCAATGACTTATCTGTTAAAGGGAGTTGGGTCAAGTGGAAGCCTCTAATGTTGGACAAAAATCTGAACACAGAGGTATTGTGTTTCATCAGTTCAATTAGCGGGGGTGGAGTTATCAGGGATCATAAATCCTCTTTTGTGGAGGCTTTTTCAGCTTCCTCAAGCAACGACGATTCTCTTCAAGTGGAGGCCCTCGCAATGGTCACTGAATTGTCTCTTTGGGATCAGAGGAATATTTCAATCATGGAGGAAGAAATTTATTCGTTGAAAATTTATAAATCATTTTCAGGTTGAGGTCACATTCTAAGGTATATCAAGTACTCCATTTGAAGGTGAAAGTGAATTATGAACAATCACATGTTCGTTCTTCATACATGGAATGAGGGTAATGTTATAGCTGACATTCATGCTTCTAAAGTGTCTTTGGAGAATAGGATTATATTTTTTCTAGTCATGGTTCCTTTCCCTGTGAGGGTTTGAATTTTTTTCGGGCTTACGCTCTTGGGTAGCACTATTTTAGCCCCCCTAAATATTCTCTTTACAGGTCTATTTAGACATTTTTATTCAATAAAATAAAAAGCATGTTGTTGTGGTGTGTGAATACATTGATAGAGAATTAGATTTATAGAATGCTAACCAAATTCAGTCTCTGGATTGATAACATATATTTCTTGGGCCATGCCATCTTAGTGGAAGGAATGTTTATGGAGATAGAGAAATTTGAACCCATGGTATCTTGGGAGAAGCCTAATAATGTCTTTGATATTAAGATATTTTTGGGTTTAGCAGAATATTTTTATTTATTTATCTAGGACTTATCCCATTTGAAACCACCAATTTCATGGCTAACCATGAAGGGTGATGTTTTTTTGGCCAGATTCTTGCGAGAGATATTTTCATGATCTAAAAGGCAGGATGACCCAAAAACCTATCCTCACATCACATATTTCGGGTAAAACATATACCTTGTAATGGGATGCATTTATATTTTTTACATGGATTAGTTCAAATCCAAAAGGATCTTGTGGTTCGTTAATGATCTAGATAGCTCAGACCGCATGAGAGGAATTATCATACTCAAGATCTAGAGTTAGTAGTAGTGATATATTTCATGAGAGGCTAGATTTATTATATCATGGGTGATATGTTTTTGGTATACAGGTAGCATAATATCCTAAGGTACATCTTTTTCCAGTGGAACATGATCCTTGTATAGAGGAGGTGTTTGGAGTATTTGATTCCTTTAAACATCCATTTGGCTTATACATCAGGGAACATAAAAATCATTAACATTGATTTGAGTTAAGAGATGTGGGAAAAGGAATTACAGGAGTATTGTAATGAGTGGAATGTGATATACCTCTTTACATAAATAAATCTGTATGGTCCAGAGTCTTAGGTATGGTTTGATCTATCATGAATATCTATTATACTAGTGGGTTTGGAATGAATTAAGACTAAGAACTTATCTGATATAGAGGGATAAGTTCTAAGTGAGATCTTATACGATGGGGAGACACCATTGGGATGGTCTCCTGGTAGTGGAAATTCTATTCGTCTCTAGGGATGAGTATGGGTTCTAAAGGGTTTTTGAGAGGAGTTAAAGGTAGAGTTTCATGATTCTATATGGGAGGTACATCCTCATATGAAAAAGATTTATCATTGTCTCTTTAGAAAATATTGGTGGTCAAGAACATATGATGAGGGAGAAGGACTTGCAGTGAGATTTCGCATTTGTCAGAATGTGAATGTCGAGCAAAAGAGGACAAGATGGATTTTTCATCCATTTTCTATTTTTTAATGGAATTGTGAGGATTTCATTTTGGATTTTGTGACATTATTACCTAGAACAACCCATATGAAATATTCTATATAGGTGATTGTGGATTGACTGATGAAGGTATACCACTTCTTTCCTATTAGGGAGACCATAACAGTTGATGAGATGGGATGTGTTTACCTATTAAAGGTAGTTTGGGTGAAAGGTGTTATGAGGAATATCATTTTACATTTAGATCTTTAATTCACATCGCATTTCTTATTGGGTCTTCAGAAGTCTCTGGGAACAGAGGTTATTTTTTGTACAACATATCATCCATAGACAAATGGTCCACCAGAGAAGACTATTCATGTTATATAGGATATGTCACAAGCATGAATTTAGATTTTGGTGTTTTATGGGATAATAAAATGGAACTCATGGAGTTTTCATATAATCATAGTTTCCATACATATATATAAATGACACCATTTGAGGATTTTGTGGAAGGAAATTCCATTCACCTAATTTTTTGTTGGAGGTAAGAGATTCAATATTTTTTGGGCCCAATCTCATTTAGGATAAATCAGTGAAAGATTAGTTGATCATAAAATAGATGGTGACCACACAGAGTACTTAGAATACTTTTTTTGACCATCAGATACAACCTATAGAGTTCATGGTTGGTCATCATGTTTTCCATTGGGTCCTACTACGTTAGGGAAATTCCATATCAAAAAATAGGGGAAGCTAATGCCCCAGTTTTTCAGGATGTTCGAGAGAGTGGATATAGTCAGTATAGTGGTGAACCGTTTAGACGTTCCAAATCACTATAATTCCATGCATGATGTGTTCCATGTGCCCAAAAATTAGAGATATTTTTCTGAAACATCTCATGTGTGAGACATAGCATATTCCAAGCTTAAAGATGATATTTCCTTTAAGAAACATCGAATACAGATTGTGTACCATAGTGAGCAGTATCTATGGGTTAGGGAAATTTAATTGGTTAGGGTCCAGTTCTATCAGGGGATATTTCAAGATGATTAATGGGATAGGGAATCATATATCCAATTATAATGTCTGGACATGTTCACTGTGACCCGAAAATGATTCTTGGAGCAGCTCGAGGATGAGCTACTATATGGTGGGGAGGTTGTAATATCCCATATTTTTATAGGTACATCCCTCTTTGAGTTTTTAATTTGAGATTTAGTGGTTGTTTTTATTTCTGAGATTAATTGAATTTGTTGGGGAAAATGAATTAATGTCTGAGGATGTATTTTTGTTATGTTAATGGAGTCCAGGAATAAATGGGTCATGTTTTTTCATGGGTTCTGGGTATGTTGAGTTGCTATAAATGGGGTTCATTTTTTTATAAGGAAACTAGGACGAAAAACTATATGTAGAATAGTTACACATCATCTAACTATAATACACATCGTGTAATTATTACCAGGAACTTGTGGTGAATGGTTTTCAGTCTTGAACTAATTCATGAATTGAAGGGAGTACAAATCATATAATTTTCTATCATAATAAATAATAATATGAGGCGACAAGTTTTGAACATATCCAAATAAAAATAATTTCATAATATTTATCTATATTAAACATAATTTAATTTCACAACCTATAGTTTTAATGTCTTATATGTATTTTAATTTTATTACTAACTCACATATAGCTCTATCCACTAATCCTTATACAACCTTGCATGATTTTTTGGTTTTTATATCTTAATTATAGACATCCCATTTGTGAAATAAATACATAGAGGAAGTGGTTATACGTTGGTTACATCTTCTCTTCCATCATTCGATGAATTTCGTTGTGTCATAACTTGACAATGTCCATTGATGGTTATGATCATGATCGGTTTTGATATAGAATAATTTTTGAGATTATCTTCACCTTCTTCCTCATAGGTGTTTGTCATTGGAAGCATTGTTTGATCTTCATTTAATGGAATGGATTCTAAATAATAACCCTCTGATTTAATAATTTTCATGTATGTTCCATATTGAATTTTCTCCAAAACTTATGCTATGAATAATTGTAAAAAATGGATTGAATTATTCTTTTAAGTCTCACGGGATCTAATAGGTTTTTATCCTAGCTTGGATCTTCTGTTTGGGTGATGGAACCCTTGAATATAATTGATTTTTTGAATGGGGTATTGTATGGATTCCATGACATGGAGTTTGGGTGATTTCTTGATATAGATTCACTTTGAATTGTCTTGTTTATTGAGATACCTGGCATATTATTGGTTATGACCAATTTATATATGAAATATGCAATTGAAAGATAAATTTCAAATTTTATAATTTAACATTGGGCCATATGATGTGATATTGTGATATGCTTCTTTTTATGAATTTTGTTGTGATAAAATTTTGTAATGATTATATAAGGAAATGGACTTGTTAATCCTGTTATAATAATTATATTAAGGACTTGGCCAAATGATACATGATAAAATTTATTTATAGTGTGCTTGGACCAGGGATACATGATGAAATTATTATATAGTACACTATTCCTAGGGATACATGTTGAAATGCTTATATAGAAGTATATTCCTAGTAATACAAGTAGGAATACTTATATTGGGGATATGACTAAAGATACATGTTGAAATTTTTATAAATAGAGATATTCCCCGTTATACATGCTGAAATTCTTATATAGAGTTCTATGCCCAATGAAAAATGATGATTTGCTTATATACTACAGTCAACCATGATTAAATGGTGGATTGGTTATAGAGAATGTTTGGCCTAGATTTAATGTGATTTATACCTTGGTTATATGGATATTTTTTGAATAGTGGTGATACATTATCAAATACATTCCGGTAAGGTATCGAAGCAAGTTGATATGGTATTAATTAATTGTTTAATTAATTAATATATATGTTTATAATATTATTTAATAATCTTATTATCATATTGGTTATTATTAGACCTGGTGGTGTCGACCTACTGAGTTATAATCAAACCATATTTGGGTCACCATTTGGTACTTTATTAGATTATATGGATGTAGGTTTGGATAGGGCCCAAAGACATTGTTATTTATCGTTTTCTTGCTGGATGAACTGGAGACTAGATATGGGACCAATAAGGGGTTTGGGACCTGTGAATTTTATGTCTATTGTTGAGTATTATAGTATTATATTTTTTTTACTTCTATCATGAAATTTAGTTACATTTCAGCATGAAATTTCATTATCCCTTTATCATATAATGGATTATTCAGTGGGATTTTATTGTTTATTTTCAACTATCTTGTATTGTTTCCATTATTCAACACTCTGATAATTATATTATTATTACTGGTATTAGTTTGTTATGTTTTTTTGTCCTATTTAACTTGGAGGGTATATACTCCCAACATACATATCATACACTATATGCTAGTCGACAACCACTATTATATGGGGAAGCTCACTTGAGGACTCATAAACAAAACATTTTGGACATGTGAGAGAGTTTCATATTGGGGGATGTTACAACTTGAAAAAAGAGTTTCAATTTCATATGATTTGAAGTAATCCATCTATAATCAAGATGTATTTTAGGTCAAGGAATTATAAGATTAAGTACTCTCAACTCTCCATGGTATCATCATTCAATGGAATACCTTTAGAAGATTATTTCTATTTCATTAGATATGTTTATAGTTTTGTCCAAAAACATATTCTATGAGGTCTAAGTGAGTTAGATTTTAGGTTTAGGGTTTACCCATTATTACATAGGGGGAGGTATAGAACATTGTTTCATATCGAGGATGAATTGTTTTTTTAAACATTGGATGATCATTTCAATGCGTTCATCTCCAAATTTAATCAAATGAACAACACTATTATGTCTAAACACCGGATCACATGGTTGGTCAGATATTATATATATTTCATTCATGAGGTATGTTATAGGTTTAGATGTCTCTTTTGATAGATTCCCAAACATCAATTATCTCTCAACCTACTCATAGATACATTTTATAATTCTCTTACCCCTTACAACCAAAATATAGTTGACAAATCTTGTGGTTGGTAATTTCTACTATATGATAGAGTACGAGCTTAAGAAAATATTTGATATAGTATCCCAAAAATATATTACATTTCCACAAGAAAGAGATTCATATATAGTGATAAGAAAAAAACCCACTCCATTGTTATTGTTGAAAAAGTTCTTATAGAGTTATGTTTTCATTTAGGGAAATAAGATCATACTCTGAATTGTTTTCCCAACTTTTACCTCCCTATAAAATGTAAGTAGAGTTAAAAAAAATTATATTATAGAATTATAATTATTCTTTTCAATGACAATTTTTAAAATCAATAAAATTATAGTTACTAAAATAATCCTAACTTTTCCTGGAAATATCAAGGAGAGATAAAATTTCTGAAAGCCCCAAATTACCAAGAATAACTGATAAAATATATCAAAAATCAATATGTAATGAGTATTATAATTCAAAAGGGAAAATTAAATGTATGTTTCAAATGATTTTGCGTGATATTGGTTCTATAAGGAAATAAAAAGTCACTTTGATTCAAAATTTAAAATGCAAAATTAGTCAGATACCCATAGATATAGATTTTAATGACAAGGGAAGTATCCCAACAAAATAGTTCCAAACCCCTAAGATAAGGTCATGTATGTTACAACTATATTTGGTCTCTAAACTCAATAAAAATTTCAAGGAATAATTGAGTGATGATAAAACTGATGAACACGATCATTTAGAGAATGAAAATCTAGAAAATGAATAGTCTATCAATCTTGATAAAAATTTCCAACATGAAAATATTCATGAACCCACAAATGAAATATCCAAATAACCAAGGAAAATAACATGATAATTGATTTTGGATGGAAATAAGAATGATTTATTTTAGGATAATGTGAGAAATAAAATTGTTTTAAAACATTATTCCCCTCCCATACCTTTTCTAGAATGAGATAAAAAGGGTAATGAACATGGATATTTGAGATTATTTAAAATGACTAGAATTTTTAGTATCAATATTCCATTTCATAAATCCACAGATATAATTCCATCATATGTAAAATTCACGTAGTGGTTTCTTGATAACAAAAAAGCTTTAAAGAAATTGAATACTATAAATCGTAATGAGGAGTGTAGTTTTGTTCATTTAAGAAGGTTTCCTCCAAAGTTAAAGGACCCTGATAGTATTTTTTCAATGCCATATAAGAGAAACTAAATGACTTAGAAGTTTGTGTGATATATGAGAAGGTATTAATTTTATATCAGTCTCCTTGTTCAAAAATATGTGTCATAGCGATTTTTAACCAACTTTTATCTCCCTTTGACTTGATGATTGATCAATCACACATCCTTATGAAATAGTGAATGATTTGTTAGTAAATGTAGGGAATCATACAATACCCACATATTTTCATATTATTGATATAATGTGTTACTAAAAGGTCCTAGTTATCATATGTAGACCATTCCTTGTTAATGGATGTGTTTTCATTGACGTTTTCAATGGAAAAATACCCTATAATACAAGGATGATGTGGATGAGTTTCTAGTTTTGGAAGATCCAAAATAAAATGTCTGATTTGACCTGATTGATATTTATGAGAATAAATAATTTAAAATAAATGTCATATCTGATTAAGGTTCTTTTACTGTTGGAGTAATATATATTTTGTATCCCCAACCTAGTGAGATGTTCACACAGGCTACTATTGATGAGGATATTATTTCTATAAAACCCAAACATGTGCTGGAGTCACAAAATTTTACAGAGTTAGATGAACATATTTAATAGATATTTATTTTTAAAATTTATTTTTTGATGTTACCTTTATTTATAGGGTGTTTTGGGGTGAAAACAGATAAAGAAATAAATTATTTTCAAATTGAACATATTTGTTTTACAAAGAGTTAATTATTTACTGTGATTAGTCATTTTCTTGTTGAACTTCTCACTATATATGAAAAATTCACTTCTTTTAAATCATGCAGAGAATCTAAAGGGTACATAATTGAATATTAATTTTATTACTTAAATTGGGACACCTCTTATCTTTTTTTGTTAATTTGGTTTTTGATTGTAATAATTATTTTTCTAAAATTATGACACCTATTTTTGAGTGGTTGAATTCCCTAAGTATGGGGAATAACATGAAATGTTATTTTAGAAATCATTCTTATTTTATAGATTGATTTCATTAGTTTTTGGCCCTATTACTGTTCATTATGAGATAGATAAAATATTGGACAAACACCTCACTTCAGAAATGTAAGAGTTTTTTTATCACATTTCAGCAGAAGATAGATTTGATGGGAATTTGAGCGAACCTGAAAATAGTTGCACTGAAAACATTGAAGTGAAAACCATTAATAATCCATACCCCCTCAATGATCATGTGTTTAAAATTTTTGGGCTTTAATCTGGTTGAGGAATTTAAATTCAATGTTATTTGGGGGAAAACTGTGATTTAATTATTTCACTCTTTTTTTTAATAAATTTTTTTCACTCCTCACATGGTTTTGTATCTCCCTGAATCAGATAACTATTGTTTTTGGTGTTTTATTTTTATATTATTACTCAATTTTTATTTTTTTATGTTTCCATGTGTTGGTGACATGTTAACATGTGGTGCATATGTTGTGAAGTTGGTGGAGTAACTATGAGAAGTGGACAAAGTAAGATCATAAATCTAATTTCAGTAGAGTACCTTTAGATGTTCAATGAGAAAAGGAGCTATAATTGGATCTATAGATTAAATAACAAAAAAATTATATATATATATATATATATATACATATATATTATTCTTATTCTTTTTTAGCTTTATATTAGTATTTCCCATTTTAATTTGATCATTTTTTAGGTATATCATGTTAACAAAAGGAGTTATAATTAAATTATCAACAAAATGGTGGATATGATTTTGGTATAACAATGAGTAATGTTTCTAAAAATATAGGGAGTAATTGTTTTAAATATTCCCAATAAATTTATTGCTACTATTTTTTCATTGAAATGATGGAATTAAATTTATTACTAAATTTATGTGGGTCACTTATTCTTTTATTAACTTCTATAAAATAGTAAGTTTCAACTATATTCTTTAATTTCTATTCTGTGGGAAATCATTCATGAAATTGGTTGGAGCCTTAAACATTTGGAATTAATTTGTGTTCTTCTTTAACTATTGGTTAATTTATATTTGGAACATTTTTAATTTCTTGAAAATTTTGTGATGACTAATTTATGTGTTGATAAATATTCTTTCCATGAGTTTTTTTATCAGCCCACTTTATAAAACCTATTTTATAATTTATTTCTAAATCAGTTTGATCCAAAAATTTAATTTTGCCTCCCACAATGAATGTTGTAATTTGAGATAATGTTGAGAATTAAATATGGGGTATGGGTCTTAATTGAGATGATATATAATTAAATATTTACCCATTAGACCCTTAATAGTTTTTTTAAAATTACCTCCCTATGATGCATTATTTATAGATGACTTTTAAAATAAAATATTTATAATAATAAATCAGAAAAGTAAAAAAAATACTTTCATACTATATAGGTTATACATTAATTTTTAATTTAGGGGTTTCACTAATTTTTAAATTGATTGAATAGAGTGATTGCTCAGTGCTTTGTCGAATGTTTTTTTTGAGGTTCCATTTTGGAACTATGAAAAGGAGTGACATAGGATAAATCTTTATTTAATTATGCTATCAATGTCACGACCCGACCTCGGGGCCCGTGCCGTGACTACCCCAAGCCCGCCTTCCATAGGCCAGGGGCTGGCGACTAGCACCAATGGCTTAAATCCCGATAACTGGGAAGGCATTGCCATTACAAAAGCAAACAAACACCACAGAGTAAGCAAGCGGAAAAGTAAACACAAGCGAAGAAAAGAAAAAGGGCCGGAAATACAAGCCCAACTGTAAAGTACAACTCGAAAGGGAAAAACAGCAGCTGGAAGAACGAAGCGGCTCCTGGGTCGTCCTCCTCGATCCTACCTGAAGGGTAGGTACAGATGGCTCAGCTCCTGGATCGTCCACCACGGATCCTACCTGAAGGGTAGGTACAGATAGCTCCTCTACTCCTCGGGTCCTGTTGTCTACTCCGGGTACGTCCGCCCAGTGGTCCTCCTCCGGGTACCGACCTGCTCCGCAAGCCTCAACTGCGATCTGCGTTGTCCGTCGTCTGCAACCAACACAACGAAGTGCGGGCATAGCCCGTGCAGGGGTGAGTATAAGCTACTCAGTAGGGACCCCGAGACCCTTAAGGTCTCACTAAATCCAACATGGATATCCACAAAGCAAAGACAACAATCACGAAGTAACATCAGACTCTACTTAGGTATATGCCCATACATATACCTAAGTCATCAAGTAGCCCATCCAATCACAAGGATACACAAAAATCATGAAATCAACGGATAACCATCACCCAGGTACATGCCCATACATATACCTAAGTTATCAAGCGACCCATCTCAATCATGAGGAAATGCAAAGATTCATTGACTCAGCTCAACCAGGATTTTTCATTATCGAAACCGTAGTTACTGAAGCGCTCCGTCTCTAGAGTGTACAGTGGTCCTGTCACGACTCCGAGGTACTGCTCACTAACCTAAGACTGCTGAGGTACTCCTCCTGTCGAGTACTGCGGGTTTGCGGCCAACTACCGGGCGCTCCGTCCGCTGAGGGTCTGTCGCCAAATACCGGGCGCTCACCCAAATAGCCTACTGAGGTACTCCTCCTGTCGAGTACCGCGGGTTTGCTGCCAACTACCGGGCGCTCCGTCCGCCGTGGGTCTATCGCCAAATACCGGGCGCTCCGTCCACTGGGCTAGTCGACTCACTCCAAGTCGAGTCGGTCAAGCAGTCGTCAGGTCTCAGCCGGCTACACGGTCTCCGTACTCTGCACGCTCGTCTCCGGGAGGGTCCGCTCCATGAGCTACTGTTCGATACTCCAAGTATCTCAAGGTCTCACGAAGAAGTATCTCAAAGGACCGCCTCGTCACAGGGGTCTCAACGCAACAGACGGCGCGTCGATCGGACGCCCGGTCTGTGAGTTATTAGCCTTTTCGTCCCAGGGGCCCGGTTGGTTTTGTGAGCAAAACCAATCCCGGCCGTATCTCAACTGTACCCCGAACTCCCATAGGGTATACTCATAGGGACCGTTACTAAACGTAAACACCAACGCCGCTGACGGTTCGTCGAACGGACGTCCTGTCTGAAAGATATCATCTTTTCCGTTCCAGGGGCCCGGTTGGATTTCGGGTGCGATCCAACCCGGCCACTACTATCTGTATCCAAAACTCGGGCGAAGGATGTCAAAAGTTCCGTATCGTAAACAGGAACTCAACGCAACAGACGGTGCGTCGATCGGACGCCCGGTCTGAGAGTTATTGGCATTCTCGTCCCCGGGGCCCGGTTGGTTTTTAAGGCAAAACCAACCTGACCGTACTCCACCTGCGTCCAAACCTCGGGCGGAGTATGCCAAAAGATCCATCTCACTAAGAGGAACACAACGCGGCTGACGGCACGTCAATCGGACGTCCGTAGCTCAAGATATGTGAATTTGACCGAAATGGTCCGAAAACGGGGGGGGGTCCGGGTCCGGGCCGACCCGGCCCGACCCCCCCTGGGTCGGCCCGAACCGGGTCCGACCCGGTTGGCCCGGCCCCGCCCGGCCAGGGCCGGTCCGGCTCGGCTCGGCCGAGCGGCCTGACAACCCCGCGGCACCCGCGGGGTGTCGCGCTGGACACCCGCGGGGTGCCGCCTGACAACCCCGCGGCACCCGCGGGGTGTCGCGCTGGACACCCGCGGGGTGTCGCCTGACAACCCCGCGGCACCCGCGGGTGTCGCGCTGGACACCCGCGGGGTGTCGCCTGACAGCCCCGCGGCACCCGCGGGGTGTCGCGCTGGACACCCGCGGGGTGTCGCCGGACAGCCCCGCGGCACCCGCGGGGTGTCGCCGGACAGCCCCGCGGCACCCGCGGGGTGCCACCCTGGACACCCGCGGGGTGTCGCCCGACAGCCCCGCGGCACCCGTGGGGTGCCACCCTGGACACCCGCGGGGTGTCGCCGGACAGCCCCGCGGCACCCGCGGGGTGCCACCCTGGACACCCGCGGGGTGTCGCCGGACAGCCCCGCGGCACCCGCGGGGTGCCACCCTGGACACCCGCGGGGTGTCGCCCGACAGCCCCGCGGCACCCGCGGGGTGCCACCCTGGACACCCGCGGGGTGCCGCCGCCTCCGGCCGCCGGCGCCGTCGCGCCGGCGACCCGCGCCGCCGCCGGCTTCCGCGGGCCACCGGAGACGCTCCGGTGGTCCGATTTACTTCCCGTCTGCGCCTACGGTCATCCCGGGACCCGACCTTCACTGCGGAGGCCTCAAAATTAACTTGCGGCCTCATTTGTCGTCGCCCGTCGATCTGCGCTCAAGAACAAAATAAAATTAATTTAATCTGCGGCCTCTTTGGCGCGGCGCGACGACGTCACGTGCTTGATCGACTTTCTCGGCGTGGCGCGAAGGCGTCTCGATCTTGTTTGATTTCGTTCCACAGCGCGGCGCGACGGCGCCGCTCAATAGTTGCCGTACGATTCCCGCGTGGTGCGACGGCACCACGCCATCTCGCTCCATCCGCAAGAAACAACAAGAATAAAGGAGGGGGGGTTCGGCCGTGTTTGTGCGGCCCGACCCCCCTCGCATTAGATTGATAACAATCGGCCTTTCTAGAACGAAAATCCATCACAATCTTTTTAAAATAAATAAAAAGATTCGGAAACAAGGGCCGACAAAGAAAAAGAACCTTCAAGATCGAAGGAAAGATCAACAACTTTAAAAAGGTTTAAAACCCCTACCTCAAGCGTTGTCGCTCGCGAGTTCGTCGCGGAAGAGGACGATCGTCGCGGAAGAAACGTCGCCGGAGAAACGTCGTTGATTCCGTTGTCGTCGAGGTGCGTCCGAAGGGAGAACGTCGCTTGGAAAGGAACGATCGTCGCGGAAGAAACGTCACGGAAGAAGCGTCGTTGATTTCCGCGGTTTCGGCGTTCTTCGTCGGAGGCCGGCGTTCTTCGCGTTCTTCGCCGAAGAAGAACGCTCTCCTCCAAATTCTCCCCACGCCACAAGCTTCCACCCAAAATAAAATAAGAGTAATCTTATTTTATTAACGCACAAGCAACGATTAAAAAAAAAAGAAACGAACAATTAATTCCAAGAATTAATTTACCAAAGAAACCGCCCAATTAATTGGACGAAAGAAACAGCCCAATTAAATGGTCTGTTAAGAATTTAGAAAACGCGTCGGTTGACTTTCAGTTTCTTTGACGGGTTTTCGCGGGTGCGTTACCTAGCGGAAAGAAACGGCGGGGCTCGTGCGGGCCCCACCTCACAAATATCCTACCAAGGGGTAGGATATTTCTGGATAGCATCCTATCCAGTTCAACTTAGTTCAAGCCGCCTTTAAGTGGCTTCAAGTGGCTTCCAAGTGGCTTAAGCGAAATAAAATAAAGTTGTCGCAAAATTATTTTATTTCTTAACTTTAAGCCCGAAAATTAAAAACCACATCCGAGCAAACGCAACTCCGGAAGAGGCGTTTCTAAGCGAATACCGGCGCTGCGATTTCATCGGTGCCCTCAGAATTTGATTCCGGGCACCGGTTAAAAAGTTAGAAAAACCCGCTCGTCCGTTCACTGAACGTACCCGAGCCAAACTTCGGAAAATGATTCCGGGCACACCGGGCCTCGGAATCAGGTGCCGTCAGAAACTGCGTTCTTGTAAAATTCCAAAGAAAATTAAGAAAAAAATTTCCTTGAAATTTACGGGTCTTTACATTACTCCCACCACAGGGCTTTACGTCCCCGTAAAGCTTCACCACAAACTTAGGGAAACAAAGCGGTACTGAGCACGCATCTGAGCCTTCCGCTCCCATGTGCTCACCTGGAGGTTCCTGCGCTGCCAAAGAAAGTGCACAAGAGGAATCGACCATCCTCCTAGGATCCGCTCCTGTCGATCCTCGATCCCCATAGGAACCTCTGTATAAGACACTCATCGCCACCGTCTATCTCCTCATGGTCGATGATACGCGAGGGGGTTGAGCACGTATCTCCTCAGTTGGGATACGTGGAAAACGTCGTGCACCTAGTGCAACTGAAGTGGATGGGCCAAGCGGTAAACCACCTCGCCTACCCAGCTGAGGACCTAGAAAGGTCTGTTGAACCTCGGAGATAACTTGCCTCCCAGGCCACATCTCCGTAAACCTCGTCGAGGTGAGACCCGTAAGAAGACGTGGTCGTCATCCCCGAACTCCAGAGGTCCCCATTTCTGTTAGAACTGAAACTCAAAACGACTGCTGCTATGAGGGTAAGGTTGACCGACTCAAGAATGATCGGTCGCACCCTCCTGTGCAAGAGTTACCCTGCACTGCCTGGGGTTTCCTTTTTACGCCGACCAAGGAAAACCCACCCCAACGTTTGCCTAATACCGTCAATTTGAGTGTGAACAGTTATTGCCCATTCCATACTCAAACTAACGTCGTAAGGCCTCGACGCTGCCACCAAGAGATTCCAACCAGAACTCTCACCTCGAAGGTCTGACCACACCGCCGGCGTAAGTGTGATTATCGAGTCTCCTCCCAAGGTATCTCCAGACGTGAGGGTCAAGTCCACGGCTTACCGGAAACTCTAGGTCTGGAACAATATTTGTGGAAGCGAGGAATGATTCATACCGACGTCTGTTACTACAGCAGCTAGTAGTGGACATAGACTGTCCCTTGAATCATTTCTAGAGCCATTGGGTCACACTCCTTGACCGCATGCAGCTGCACTCTTCCTCCGCCATTCAGCTCCCTGAGCCTGGCGGGAATAACCAAGGCGGGTGGTTGTAGCATGCTAGGATGTACACCACCTCATGCTGCTCACCTAGCAGTGCCTCCACGTCTGCTGCTTTGTAGACTCATCTCTCCTTTAAGCTTCCTCTTCTTGAAACATTTAACACGCCCGAGTCTCTAAGACTGGCACTGGTTTCCTGTTTCTTACTGCACTGTGCAGTCTTCATCCGCTCCTGTATGACTGCACCTCCTTTGCATATGATCTGGAAGAGCTGCTAAAATTTCTCCTTTGCCGAAAAGAGAAACCTGGTCTCATCCCCTCTCTAGATAAACCACGCCCATTGCCTAATACAGTCAATCCTAGCATGAAGGATGCATTCATGCCATGGATGACGTCGTAAGGCCTCGACGTAACTACTAAGAGATCCAACTGTCACTCTCGCCTCCAAGGGTCGAGTCACACTGTCGGCATCAGTGTGAGGTCACTGGGTCTCCTCCAGTTGAAATCTCGAAAGTGAGGGTCAAGTCAACAGTTTAACCGGGACCACTCAGTAACATCACAAAAGAGGACAGGAAGGCAAACATCACAAGATAAGTGTCTTCATTTTATTGCAGCTCATGGTACAAAGACACAAAAACAACATCAACATGGAACTAGAAGTACAAGAGACGTATCCACTAGCTCCGCTCCTGCCCACCTGCTCCAGGATCTCTACTGCCTTGTCCACTGCTCTACTGTTGCTCAAGCATTCGTCGCTGCCTCTGCCTCGGTGACTCCTCAAAAGCCTATGGATCAACTATACGAGGAGTCGGACAGTCACGTGCCAGGTGACCCTTTCCGCGGCATGAGTAACACAACCTGCTCCTTGCACGGCTGGCTCTGTTCCCTCTCCGGGTGCCCCGCACCACCGGTCCTAAAACCCGAGATCGCCCAACTGCTTGTCTGGTCCTCCTAGACCTCTCCATCATCTGTCTACTGCCCACAGATGACTCGGCTTCTGATCGAAAAACACGCGGCAAAGGCAGCAGCTCCCGAACACCCTCGGGGTGTAGAGCTACTGGCACAAACTCCACCCTGAAGAAGGTCTCGAAGTCTTCCCATGTGAAAGCCATCCCATCGCAAAACTGGAACAAGTGGCTCCACCACCTGCCTGCTGCTGCCTGAAGAAGGCTGGCAGCAAAGGTCACCATGAAGTCTGATGGCGTCCCCACTAGCCTGAAGACTCCCACCACAGCCTCCAGCCAATCCTCAGCCGCCTGCGGGTCCGTCTCTCCCCCGAACCTGGGTGGCCTCTGGCGCTGGAACTCATGCTGTGCGCGCAAGTAGCGGGCATCGCCTACTGCTGGGGCTGGTGGCATCGGTGGCCCAACGTATGGTAGTATCGCTGGTGCCTCCGCTGGTGCCTCAACTGCAAGAGGGCCCTGTACCAAAGCCTCGTCGCTCGACAGACTATCAGTACGCACATCCCTCCGGGCTCTAGCTGGTCGTCCGAGAAAAGGCATCCTGAAAGGAACAACGTAACACGGTCAAACGATTATACCTGGTGAGCTGACCTGGTTTGAGCTGTTTTAAGGGGAAAAACCTTTGAAAACACACACGCAATCAGTGTTTTCGTGCCCAAATTCGGAAATCAGTTTCCAGGGTCCTGGTGCATGGATACGTCGGCCGCCCGCACCAACACTGGACTCCCTGAACTGAAAACCACACTCGGTACCCTTAACACTATTGCTTCATAGAAAGAAAGATCAGAGTCTACGGTAGAACCGACCACCTTTGATACCAATCTGTCACGACCCGACCTCGGGGCCCGTGCCGTGACTACCCCAAGCCCGCCTTCCATAGGCCAGGGGCTGGCGACTAGCACCAATGGCTTAAATCCCGATAACTGGGAAGGCATTGCCATTACAAAAGCAAACAAACACCACAGAGTAAGCAAGCGGAAAAGTAAACACAAGCGAAGAAAAGAAAAAGGGCCGGAAATACAAGCCCAACTGTAAAGTACTACTCGAAAGGGAAAAACAGCAGCTGGAAGAACGAAGCGGCTCCTGGGTCGTCCTCCTCGATCCTACCTGAAGGGTAGGTACAGATGGCTCAGCTCCTGGATCGTCCACCACGGATCCTACCTGAAGGGTAGGTACAGATAGCTCCTCTACTCCTCGGGTCCTGTTGTCTACTCCGGGTACGTCCGCCCAGTGGTCCTCCTCCGGGTACCGACCTGCTCCGCAAGCCTCAACTGCGATCTGCGTTGTCCGTCGTCTGCAACCAACACAACGAAGTGCGGGCATAGCCCGTGCAGGGGTGAGTATAAGCTACTCAGTAGGGACCCCGAGACCCTTAAGGTCTCACTAAATCCAACATGGATATCCACAAAGCAAAGACAACAATCACGAAGTAACATCAGACTCTACTTAGGTATATGCCCATACATATACCTAAGTCATCAAGTAGCCCATCCAATCACAAGGATACACAAAAATCATGAAATCAACGGATAACCATCACCCAGGTACATGCCCATACATATACCTAAGTTATCAAGCGACCCATCTCAATCATGAGGAAATGCAAAGATTCATTGACTCAGCTCAACCAGGATTTTTCATTATCGAAACCGTAGTTACTGAAGAGCTCCGTCTCTAGAGTGTACAGTGGTCCTGTCACGACTCCGAGGTACTGCTCACTAACCTAAGACTGCTGAGGTACTCCTCCTGTCGAGTACTGCGGGTTTGCGGCCAACTACCGGGCGCTCCGTCCGCTGAGGGTCTGTCGCCAAATACCGGGCGCTCACCCAAATAGCCTACTGAGGTACTCCTCCTGTCGAGTACCGCGGGTTTGCTGCCAACTACCGGGCGCTCCGTCCGCCGTGGGTCTATCGCCAAATACCGGGCGCTCCGTCCACTGGGCTAGTCGACTCACTCCAAGTCGAGTCGGTCAAGCAGTCGTCAGGTCTCAGCCGGCTACACGGTCTCCGTACTCTGCACGCTCGTCTCCGGGAGGGTCCGCTCCATGAGCTACTGTTCGATACTCCAAGTATCTCAAGGTCTCACGAAGAAGTATCTCAAAGGACCGCCTCGTCACAGGGGTCTCAACGCAACAGACGGCGCGTCGATCGGACGCCCGGTCTGTGAGTTATTAGCCTTTTCGTCCCAGGGGCCCGGTTGGTTTTGTGAGCAAAACCAATCCCGGCCGTATCTCAACTGTACCCCGAACTCCCATAGGGTATACTCATAGGGACCGTTACTAAACGTAAACACCAACGCCGCTGACGGTTCGTCGAACGGACGTCCTGTCTGAAAGATATCATCTTTTCCGTTCCAGGGGCCCGGTTGGATTTCGGGTGCGATCCAACCCGGCCACTACTATCTGTATCCAAAACTCGGGCGAAGGATGTCAAAAGTTCCGTATCGTAAACAGGAACTCAACGCAACAGACGGTGCGTCGATCGGACGCCCGGTCTGAGAGTTATTGGCATTCTCGTCCCCGGGGCCCGGTTGGTTTTTAAGGCAAAACCAACCTGACCGTACTCCACCTGCGTCCAAACCTCGGGCGGAGTATGCCAAAAGATCCATCTCACTAAGAGGAACACAACGCGGCTGACGGCACGTCAATCGGACGTCCGTAGCTCAAGATATGTGAATTTGACCGAAATGGTCCGAAAACGGGGGGGGTCCGGGTCCGGGCCGACCCGGCCCGACCCCCCCTGGGTCGGCCCGAACCGGGTCCGACCCGGTTGGCCCGGCCCCGCCCGGCCAGGGCCGGTCCGGCTCGGCTCGGCCGAGCGGCCTGACAACCCCGCGGCACCCGCGGGGTGTCGCGCTGGACACCCGCGGGGTGCCGCCTGACAACCCCGCGGCACCCGCGGGGTGTCGCGCTGGACACCCGCGGGGTGTCGCCTGACAACCCCGCGGCACCCGCGGGTGTCGCGCTGGACACCCGCGGGGTGTCGCCTGACAGCCCCGCGGCACCCGCGGGGTGTCGCGCTGGACACCCGCGGGGTGTCGCCGGACAGCCCCGCGGCACCCGCGGGGTGCCACCCTGGACACCCGCGGGGTGTCGCCAGACAGCCCCGCGGCACCCGTGGGGTGCCACCCTGGACACCCGCGGGGTGCCGCCGCCTCCGGCCGCCGGCGCCGCCGCGCCGGCGACCCGCGCCGCCGCCGGCTTCCGCGGGCCACCGGAGACGCTCCGGTGGTCCGATTTGCTTCCCGTCTGCGCCTACGGTCATCCCGGGACCCGACCTTCACTGCGGAGGCCTCAAAATTAACTTGCGGCCTCATTTGTCGTCGCCCGTCGATCTGCGCTCAAGAACAAAATAAAATTAATTTAATCTGCGGCCTCTTTGGCGCGGCGCGACGACGTCACGTGCTTGATCGACTTTCTCGGCGTGGCGCGAAGGCGTCTCGATCTTGTTTGATTTCGTTCCACAGCGCGGCGCGACGGCGCCGCTCAATAGTTGCCGTACGATTCCCGCGTGGTGCGACGGCACCACGCCATCTCGCTCCATCCGCAAGAAACAACAAGAATAAAGGAGGGTGGGTTCGGCCGTGTTTGTGCGGCCCGACCCCCCTCGCATTAGATTGATAACAATCGGCCTTTCTAGAACGAAAATCCATCACAATCTTTTTAAAATAAATAAAAAGATTCGGAAACAAGGGCCGACAAAGAAAAAGAACCTTCAAGATCGAAGGAAAGATCAACAACTTTAAAAAGGTTTAAAACCCCTACCTCAAGCGTTGTCGCTCGCGAGTTCGTCGCGGAAGAGGACGATCGTCGCGGAAGAAACGTCGCCGGAGAAACGTCGTTGATTCCGTTGTCGTCGAGGTGCGTCCGAAGGGAGAACGTCGCTTGGAAAGGAACGATCGTCGCGGAAGAAACGTCACGGAAGAAGCGTCGTTGATTTCCGCGGTTTCGGCGTTCTTCGTCGGAGGCCGGCGTTCTTCGCGTTCTTCGCCGAAGAAGAACGCTCTCCTCCAAATTCTCCCCACGCCACAAGCTTCCACCCAAAATAAAATAAGAGTAATCTTATTTTATTAACGCACAAGCAACGATTAAAAAAAAGAAACGAACAATTAATTCCAAGAATTAATTTACCAAAGAAACCGCCCAATTAATTGGACGAAAGAAACAGCCCAATTAAATGGTCTGTTAAGAATTTAGAAAACGCGTCGGTTGACTTTCAGTTTCTTTGACGGGTTTTCGCGGGTGCGTTACCTAGCGGAAAGAAACGGCGGGGCTCGTGCGGGCCCCACCTCACAAATATCCTACCAAGGGGTAGGATATTTCTGGATAGCATCCTATCCAGTTCAACTCAGTTCAAGCCGCCTTTAAGTGGCTTCAAGTGGCTTCCAAGTGGCTTAAGCGAAATAAAATAAAGTTGTCGCAAAATTATTTTATTTCTTAACTTTAAGCCCGAAAATTAAAAACCACATCCGAGCAAACGCAACTCCGGAAGAGGCGTTTCTAAGCGAATACCGGCGCTGCGATTTCATCGGTGCCCTCAGAATTTGATTCCGGGCACCGGTTAAAAAGTTAGAAAAACCCGCTCGTCCGTTCACTGAACGTACCCGAGCCAAACTTCGGAAAATGATTCCGGGCACACCGGGCCTCGGAATCAGGTGCCGTCAGAAACTGCGTTCTTGTAAAATTCCAAAGAAAATTAAGAAAAAAATTTCCTTGAAATTTACGGGTCTTTACAATCAACTTAGGGGAAATAGAAATTTTAACATCAACCTATGTGACTCAACATTGTAGATAAAAATCGTATCATTGAGCATACACAAAAAAATATAATATAAGTCATTTGAATATATTGTAAAATGGAAAATTAGTATATCACAATGAGTCTCTGAGTTATGTTCAATAGGTGTGTTGTGCAAAAAAATATATTTTCAAACTCAATAAGTGAATTTCATAATTCTATAAAAAAACTCATGGTTGAAACAAAAATTAAAAAGGGCCTTGTTAAACAATTGTTCTCTATGGTTTGAGTAATATTTAAGCCAAATAAAGAAGGGGAAAATTTAATTATATGAAAAATATTTGAGGTATATCAATGAAGTAAATAATTTAACTTTAGTTTATTTATCTTTGGATAAGGTGATAAATGAATGTGACTCATATTGATATTTTTAATTCCTCAAGAATTAAACATTTTTTACATGTGGAATTGGAACCCAAATTGGATTTGAAATGAGCTAGTTTTTTAATAAATAAAACACATTGAATATCCTGAGAGTATAATTGATTAGGGATGGGGGAATTTCATGTGTCCTTTTTCTATTAATTTCCACCACAAAATTTTATTAGAATTAATTTTTTTATATGTAAAAAAATTTATTTTGTTGAATTATTTACAAATGTTGTTATTTTGGAATTAAATTGATAAAATAATGTTTTTTTTCTTCTAAATATGCATAATATTTTTTATTTTAGTTATTTGGGTAATTTACAGTGAAATAATATAAAAAATCGATTCTTGAATATGAGTTAAATTATTAATCAACATTTGAATATACTTTTATTTATTTATTCCAAATAAATATATTTAATTATTTATTTTTATTCATTCATTTTATTGTTATAACTAATTTTTTCTAAAATAATATATTTTGTAAATTTTCTATTTTTTAATAGTTGATTAGATTAATTTATCATTTATTAATTTTATTTGTATTATATTATTTATTTATGTTTTGATTTATTTTTATTTAATTTATGTATTTTTATTTTGATTATAATTAATTAGTATTATTTTTTTTAATTTTTTTACACTTTTTACCATGAGGGTCAAAAACCGATACCACGACCACTTTTAGCTACCACTAACTCCATCTACAATTTTCATATGCCACCGCCACTACCAAAAAATGGGGCAAGGCCGGTGCCACCCTTTATCAGCACTAATGAAAAAGTGCTGATAAAGGGGGGGGGGGTACCTTTATCACCGTTAAAAAAAGCACAGATAAAGGGTACCTTTATCCGTGATAAAAAAAGAACTGATAAAATCACCACTTTATCAGCCCATTTTTTGGCACTGATAAAGGTACCCCCTTTAAAAGTGATTTTTTAGCGCTGTTAAAGGGTACCCCTTTATCAATGCTTTTTATAGTAGCTCTGATAAAGGGGGGTCTTTATCAACGCTTTTTTAAAACCGCTGATAAAGGGTCTACTTCCAAAAAACAAAATTCATTAAAAAAATATATTAATATTTAAATATATAGATATAGTTATATTGATATAAAGCGATGATAAAAGTGCTCTTTTATCAGGGCTAAAAAGAAAGCGCTAATAAAGGACCCTTTTATCATTGCTTTTTTAGCCCTGATAAAAGATCCCTTTTATCAGCACTTTTTTTAGTGCTGATAAAAGCGGTCTTTATCAGCGCTTTTTGGAGCATTGATAAAGGGGACCCCCCCTTATCTTCACTGGATTAAACAGCTCTGATAAAAGGGGTATTTGTAGTAGTAGGGTCAGAATAAATGATAGTTCCATCCATCTTTATATACCACCAGTTACTTTTACTTACACCCCATGCTATAAATCACATTATGGATTCCATCGTTTCACCTCCTACAATTAGTCCCATCTAATGTCACTTTTGACATCATCATCCACTCCCAAAAATACTATCATCCAATCTACCAATACATCACTGATCTTTCACTGATACTAGTTTTAATTTATTTATCCTACTATATCCAACTACTCTTCCAACATCCACCATCATACCTATCCACCATCACTCCACTCCAATTGACCATGATATGACTCAACCATTAACCCATGAGTCTCCACTCCTCTACACCGATGATCCAAGCTGGCTAAAGGCCACCATGTTACAGCTTCCATGGATTTCTCTCGATTATTCAAGAACTTCCAGACTATAAAATTCTCCTCTAATCTCGAACTCAATATATTTTCCTCTACACCACCTTTAAGTCGCCTCATCACTCTATGACATTAAATAATACCTCATATCTATGCTCTACAGGGGAATCCAACCAATGTTAGAACCTAGTCCTAATAATATGTGGTTGAGAGGTGAATCTGTTGTAGAAGATAAACAACCTCATGTTAATTATATTCCAAAATAAATAAGTCACACTGTACCAAGGCTAGTTATTTGGTTTAATTAGAACAGAAAATAAAACACCCCGAGAGAAATACCACCAGAGGAGATAAGTCACTGCTAGAGGATTCCACTGAGCCCACCACCGTAAGATGATAAACTACTAAAATATAAATATAAATAATTATATATATATTAATATTAATATTATTAATAAGTATATATTTATATATTATATATCTTTTCATAATAGTAATATTAATACTGTTATTTATTTAATTTTTTTACTACACATAAGAAAAGAAAAATTTTATATCGTGGCCCAAAAATATTTTTTATTTTTTTTAATGATCAATGACATACCCACCTATAGAGGATGTCATTAATTTTTTATGATTATAATTGAATCACAAGTGAGGAATATGTACATTGATGCTATTCCATGTGAATTATAGGAAGAGGTTACTGAGTAGTGACCGTGGGAATGAAAATGATATTACACACATAATTTTATATAAATAGTGGAAGGGAGATATGATCATTCAAAAATTTCAATAGGGCATAGAGAGTAGAAGAATATGACTGGGTTTGTAGTGAAACCAGATTCAGAGATGGAGTTTGAGGACTGAGTAAATATCACGAATTTTTTTCCGCTACTTTTTAATTTATTATTTAGGTTTCTATTTTTATTAGCTTGAGTAGCTAAGTAGAATTGGGGAATCATTCTGCATTGACCAGAAATGATTTTATCCTTTTTTCATTTACCAATTGAATATTTATTTTATTTTTATTTTTATGTTATTTTTTATTCAACCATGACTATCATTTCACACAACTCATAAGCAGACAGTTGACAATAGTGAACCATTTCATCTATGATCATAAAATGAAGTATATAAAATCAAAAATGTAATATGAATATATTCTCCAAAAATAGTAGATTTATTATTATGTTATCATTGAAAGATCAAAACTGAATAATGGTCCTCAATCTGAGGAAGTTCACTGATCAGACATTTTAGTGAACCTTCACATATTACCAACCACAAAATAAAATTATTAATTTGAGTTGAATTAGAGAATATAATTTTATCAGTTAAAAATATTTTGATGTCGCTTATTTCACTAATTCAATTAATATTTTCTAGGTTATTATTCTCTGTGATCCACATCCAAACTACAACATAATTCTTACACATACCTCATTTCATTATCATGTCTTCAATAAATATTTATACTTTCTAATTTCAGTTTCTTGAATGTTATGGACACTCATACACACCATTCACCTTCCCGAAGGTATCAATACTCTTACTCAACACTTCACTTGTAGTTTTATTAATTTTAAATAATTAAATTTCAAGTAGAATCAACAACACATGTCTTAGTTGTTTTAGAATTCTTCATGTGAGATTCTCTTCTGTGTGGTACCACTTCCACATTATTTGTCTCATCCCTGAGATGAAGCCTATTAATAGTTTCAATGAATTATGACTTATAAACTTATATAATTTTGAAATAATTATGTTTTCATAATTCACACCAATAAGTTATATCAAAGTTTTTAGAATGATATATCATATTTTTATGTTTAATTCTCAAAGGTAAGAGTATTTGGGGGTGATCAATGTGGAATATGAAATGATATTACTGATTAAAAAGCATGTAATCAGTTCTAATGTCATGATAAAGATAAAAAAGGAGGATAATTGTTATAAAATTGAATAGAAATTCACTGTTAATGTTCTATTGTAGTTTGGATTATCGTAATGGGAATTTGATCTCCTTTTTTCCAATTTCTCTTCACTTTGGATTTTGATGTATATTATGGGAAAAAAGATCTGGTTTTTAAAATTGTCCTAGGGACTTCTCCAAGGTACCCACCATCACCAAGTCTTTTAATGATAAAACATGATGTTCTTATTATTAACTCTATCTTTGAAATAAAATGTTGGAGAGTATGTGATTTCCATAGCATGTATTATTTCAATGGGACTTTCCAATTATATTTTGATATATAAAATGGACTTCTTCACTGATGGTAGAAGAAAATCAATTCAATGCTTAAAAGTGATCAACATTTAGTATTATAAAAACGGTTTCCAAATAATTAATGATGGTAAGAGCATTTTTTTATTGGAAAATTATTTTTTGGAAGTAAGAAACATCCATGTAATACAATATTGGTATTATTAAAGGAAATTGGTTGATGAAATAATTTAAATCTATTTTTTAAACAAAAGTGTTCACATTCATGTTTTTAAGGATATCACTAATTGAATAATTGGTTTAATCAATAATTGGAAAAATATTTCCTCACTTTTGGAGGAAGAATCACACTTTTTTACAGTGTCCTCTCTTCCATATTGGTAAATGTCATTCTAATAATTTAGGTCCCAAAATCCATCATAAAAATAATTAAAAGAGATCGTTAATAGTTTCATTAATGATTATGAGGAGTATGGTAGAACTCACTTGTCCAGTTTGTCTATGATGGTTAAGTTATATGAAGAGGGAATAATTAATCATAAAATTATTGAATAGTACATGTTATTATTACATAATGAAATTTCATTGGAATTTTTTTATTCAAGTCATTGTGGGAAATATTCCTGAAAAATTATGGTTCATCTTTGTCTAGATGACTTGAGTAGAATTTGAATGGATCAAAGTTATGGAATAGTCTTTGAGACTCTATCTCTAGCAAGAATGAAGATATTTTATAGACTATTGGTAGAGGATGTGTCCTGATTTGTAATGAAAATAACGATGGTTTAATATTATTCTTTTTAGGTTGACCATTCCCTAAAAATATATTCATATATGTATTTATACACATGGTTTTTTTCAATGGTATTCTTGATCTCGACCAATGTATATTTCCATCCTATATTCAGTTTAATGAGGAAACAAATGAATGATTATTCAATAATAATACATCTATTTTTTAATCTTATATACATTTCAGAACATCATTTTTGTAAAAAATATTTAGGATGTCTAGGATATCCATGTATAGTAAAACTCATTTTTGAAAAGATTAAATTTTTTGGTTTCAATGATTTCGAATCAAGAAAATCTTATTGTATTTGATGTTTATAAGAAAATAAATACCATTATTTTTAAATGATTATTTTGTGATTGTGAAATAATTTAATCCACTATTTATTAATTCTAGGAATGTGAGAGGGATCATTTTATCTTGATCTGACTTATAGGATGCATGAAGGTTTTTTAACATTTACTCTCCATAGAATATTTCATTTATTCCTTTTTTCAAGAGAATTCATGTGAGACAATGGTTTCCAAAATTATTTTTATTATTTTCATTGTAGAATTTTGGGTTATTTTGGAGCCCTATAATGATAAATACTACACAGGAATTAATATCTCATAAATAAGTATCAAATAATGATTTATTCTTTGGTTGTAACACTCTTTATATTGGCAAAGATATTTATTATCCTATAACATAAAAAGATATGTCTTCCAAACACTTCGTATGAATATGTTACCAAGTCCAATGATGTTTCAAGTCATTGGGTGCATTATATACCACCTAACTAGGATTTGAAGACTAATTCTAATGGTTTAATTTTTAATAGAATTATTGGCATAATTAGAATAATTTGGGACTATAGGTGTTCAATGATTCTTACCTTTTCAGCCTGTAATATTGTAAGATCCAAGACCAAGATTCCACCAAAAGGTGTCCCAAGCCTAGTTGGGCACATGGATTCAAGTGAATCTTCCTAAATTATATAGGGATATAACTAGTATTGAAGGCCTAGGGTGTGCTTTTGGTAAGAATATTCCCCACCACCAGAGTGTAGAACATCAAATATACATAACATATAAGTAGCAGAAGTAGTAAATCAATCAGACAATAGATAAAGCCCAAATATATATATATATATATATATATTTCAAAAAGAATCTTATATAAAATGATGATCATGTTCTAAATATAGGAAGATTCAAAAATAGATATACATGCTATTACTACAATTCAAGTATCAAAATGCCAAACAGAGAAAAAAATCACTATCTCATTATTACATAACTAGCCTAATCTTGGCCCTATGCTCCCTTACACTAAATCAGAATTCCGAAAACAATAGTAGAGTGATATCATTTATCCATAGATGTAGTCATATAATAATTTGGGTTGTCTAAGGTATCCTCAGTAGGGTGTGAGATAAAATACCTATAGGCCACCAATAATGGTATTTAATTCCATCCAGTCTGATAATATATAATAATAATAGTGTTCATGTAGTAATGGAATGTGTAAAGGAAGTGGTGTATGTAAACAACCCATATAGGTTGGGGTTCCTATGGACACCTATCCTCTATTACCTACTTCAGACATAGCTGGAATGACTCTAAATAAATATGCATCCCCATTTAATTTAATTAAATACTATTAGTTATTAAATAACTCTCCGGACCTTCTACATAGACCATCATTCCCCTAATGACATGTAATCAAGATCTGCCTAACCGGGAAATCTATAAGGTGTAAGACACTAACCAAATCAAGATTGTCCTTTGACCAGGTAGATGCGTTGTATATAGAACTATACCTCTCTCATTAGATGTAATCTGAAAAATTAATCTGAGAAAATATACATGGAGTGATCAACCACAGGGATAAATATGCCATATGTGTTACATGATCATCTGGATATAAACACAAAATTGGGGATGTCGTCCCACCCAGCACACAATTCTCCAGTTCAGATTGGCTTGTATAGACATCCCATTCACCCTTTTAATGAAACATTCCACCCTAGAGTGATGTGAAGGTCACCCGTTGGAAATAGAAATCCATGATATCATGGAATGGAACCTAATGGAATATCCCAAGAATTATTTCAGAACCGGCAATCTCAGGAGAAAAAAGGACCCATATGAACTGAAACCCTCCAATGTCAAGGATGAAATACCTGCAATAGTGTACATCCTCAGTTCAAATCCCCAAAAAAATATCAAGAATCCTAAAACCATAAGAACACTTCACACAAAGGCCAGGACTCTCCACAATGGGCATAGATATAAATCTATGAGAATCCCCTGTATGTAAAAGTGTCTATGCTAATGCTTTAGGTACTAGAATATTACCACCCATAATAGATGGTCCAAAATTATGCTCCTCAAGTTTCAGTTAAACTACATATATATGACATGATTTGAGACCCTATGATACAACATGGTAACCATATGTAGATATGCACTTTTATCAATGTAGATATGGGGTCTGACTACCACGACCATTACCATTGTCTCATATTGATCATCGATTTTTTACTCTAGCTCTTAGCCTGAAGAAAATTTTCATACCCCTTTCATTCACATGGAGTAATTTAAGACCCCCACTCACTATCTTCTAGTGATAGAGTTATACAAAAATTTGGTATATGGGAATTCATTCCATAAGATCGAAACTCAGCTGGGTCTATAGTGCACTGAGGTATTGTATATCCATGTCCACTACAGTGGTTTCACCTCACCTAGCTACCAAATTATGCTCTTTGGATACCAATATGGCCAAATGTAATCCATATATGATGATTTCTATTACTATTCAATGTAGTTAAAGATCTAGTTGATGAACCTACATGGCTTGTGCCCCCAAACCTCTCTCAGGTTACGCTCTATGATAAGATCCTCATTAACTATTCTAGAAACAATTGTAATCCAAGATACATTCACCATTGAGTTGATGACATACCTAAGACCATCCTCAATTATCATGGAATTATATAGCTCATAACCCATTATAATAGTTTCAACGTGATGGAGAACTATAAAATGATTTGAATAACACATAACTGATAGTGTGCCCTACTATAAGCACCTGAACTATCTAGCTCTATCGGACCTCAACATCTCAAGAAAAAACTAATCACTGAAGGCTGTATAAAAATCACTCAAACCCATATCTCGATGATGATCTATCTATGTAAGGACATCCCACAATGTCTTAGTGTAATCACATAACATATAAGTAGTGAGATTTACCCTCGTCTATGAAGGTGCCTCATGATTCAAGAATATAGATATTGTAGCATATGGCCTTGAATCACAAACCTTTGGTCCATCATCCCATGGAAACAAGGGTGGGTGATACTTCCAGAACACATGTGTCATCCCACCCATAGACATGGCTAGATGAGGTGCTCCCTGAAAAGTCTGTATGAAGCGAAAATACCGTTCACCTAATTATGCCCTGACACCTAGGATTGGTAATACAACAAGTTCCAGAATTGGAACTATAGGAGGATCCACTAGTATCCAATTTCTCAACCGTCTAGATCATAGTCATATCCGCCCTCTTAGAATATTACTGGAGGTTATCCTGGTGGATGGTATCTACAATTCCAAACACACACATCAGAAAAGAACGTTATCAAAGTTCATAGATAAAAGCCCAGATATTGAAATAGTATAGTTACAATCCATCCTATATATGAATCTCACCCCTCTTCCTACTCCTTGAGTCAGTTCTAGGAAACTTGTAGATCATTGAAAATAAGGGACACTTCCCACTTCCCACTATGAAGGTTGGTTTTTGGTTAATATCGTTGTTCAATAATTAAAATTCCCATTTAATTTTAATAATAATTTCACATTTAATTTAAAATGGATGATCAAAATGGTTCGCCACTTTTGATCTATAAGGGACCATAATTCTCATGAACCCAATTATTACATCCACCTAATTAAAAACATAACATATTCTGGTCCATAAGACTTTAGGATTATATCTCAACATTCCATAATTGGATTTTAAGGTGTTTATTGTATTCCAATTAGGAAATCATTACTTAGTATATGGTATTCACTCTAATTACCAACAATTTTTTCTAATTTCCTATAAAATAATTTTTCATGTAGTAGGTTTATCAATCCTAGAACATATCACAACAAAATTTAATTAAGGAATGAACCCAATATGGAATGGCATAATGCATGGCATGTGAATTCTAATAGGTTCCTAACATGATGCATGAGATTGAATACCCTCATTTCATCTGGATTAAACAAAATACAACACCCAATAATATTAATAATAAAATCAAAATTCACTTTCATCTCCCAATAGTGGAATAAAACCTATAGTAATAGCCAAAATCTAGAAAATGAAAATTTTATTCTAGGAAATTTGGAATTTTCTTATAGGTGAGTTAGCTACACGGAGAAAAAACCCATTACAAAAAACCTATTACTTCCTATCCCTTACATTGTCTTAAAATAGTAAAGAAACCCATAAAAGAATGATTTTACACCAGCTTGTAACATCCCAGACTCAGATTCTACTAAAAGGTGCCCCTATATTGGATGGCCACATGTTCTCAAGTGCATCTTCATAAAATCCAGAGGTTGTCGACTAGCAGTGAGGGGCTATGGTGTGTCTATGGGGAGACATTTCCTTTATCAACAGAGTATAGTACAAAATATATGAAAAAACATATAAGTATAATAATATGTAAATCAATTAGAAAATAGATAACATAAAATGACACACAGATATATATATATAAAACAATGCGAGAAGGAGTATTATATATAGCGATGATCATGTTAGGAGTCTACAGGGAATCTGAAATAAGTATACATTTTATCTATTCAATACATGAACAAAATACCCAAAATTATAAAAAAATTACTCTCTCCAGTTAGTATCACGAGACTCAGATCAGTCATGTGATCCCTTACTCTGAATCAGAAATAAAAAACCTATAGTAGAGTGATTTCCCTTATCTAAACATGTATTATTATAATATTATTGGGTGAAAAAGGTGGACCAATAAGGGTGTGATTAAAAAACTCAGAAGGCCACCACCAACAATGTATAATGCTATCCAGTTAGTGAATATACAATAATATTAGTGGGTAGAAAATAATGTAATATTTAAAGTGTTGAATGTAAACAACCCAAAAAGGTCTATGTTCCCATGGAATCCCATCCTTGGTTACCTAATTCATCCTTAGTTGGAATGTGTTTTAATAAAAAGTCATTCCTATACAATTTAATTAATTAGTCTCATTTATTAAATAATTATCAGGACCTAGAACATAGCCCATCATCCCCTTTATAGAAATTTAATCACGAAATGCCTAACTAGTCCATCTATAAGGTTTAATACATTGACCAAATCCATGATTGTTCTTTGTCTTAGAATACACGCTATATAAATCATCTTATTAATTAAATAATTAAAAACCCTAGATTGTCATTGGAAGACCTTATTAGAAAACCAAGTAATACTCCAGGCATATCATAAGGCAAACACCTTAAAATCCTGTCCATGGAGATCATCTTAGGAACCTAGGTATTGCTCTTGGTGTATAATAACAATAATGATCCCTTAGTCCATCCTTGGTATTCCACTAAGGGAGACCAAGTGTCACCCATGGAATGTATAACCAACTTCCCTCTAATACCATCCTTGGAAAACAATAAGGAGTACAAGTATCTCTCATGCATATACAAAATCATCCCTCTATGTCTATCATTAATAATCCACTTGGGTGTTTAAGTATAACTCAGGTGTAACAAAGTTAATAGCTAATTGAGTTCAAATATGGTGTTCATATGAGAACCCATGTGTCCCCCATGGCATGTGATAATAACTAAATAAATCTCCAACAATTAATTAAAAGGACATAACCATTTTCATTTAATTTTAAACATCACTTTTGAAGGTGACTTGAGGCATGAGCTAAGCTTTGAAGTCTTAGATTCTTAATTATATCATGTGGTAATTTCTTCATTGAAAGAAACATATTCTTAAGAAAGAAACTACATGTAAATATCATAGGGACATGATCTTAGATTACCTTAACATAATGGATTCACATTACAATTAAAATTTCAAACAAATAATAATTTAACATCTCATATCAAGTGGTAAACGTCACACTTAAAAGTAACATATTCATATACCACCCATGGTTGTCCAGTTAATTAAACAACCCACCCACAGGGTGGTTCAAATGGAAGACTCATAACCATTAATCATTTATCAATGGTCTCATTAGTTACATAGGACCTAGATAGGAATTTAAATTAATGATTAAGTTTCATTTTAAATGTGATACATGAAATAAAGGGATGTGACCTAATTAAAAATATATAAACACCTCAAATTTGAAGGAAAATCATGAGACCACCAACCATAGGACTCTAGTGGATTTATCATCCAAATTTTCCTCCTAATTCGACTCAAATCAGGTTAAAATTGATGGAATGATGAAAAACCTAAACATATGAAAAAAAATCTTGCACAAAAATAGCACAAACTATACCAAGATAAAGAAAACCCAAATAGGAATTTAGTACCCACAGGTGTAGACCTAAAGAGATGAACAAATCTTGATTCTATGCTCAGATAAAGACTTGGTGGAAAATTATAGATTTGGATTCAAAGATGGCTCTCAACATGAGCCACTATTGTGACGAAGAGGAATGAAAATCAAATTTATGTTAATTGATTAATTAAGGGAAAAATGGAAAAAAAAATTAAAAAGTTTTGTTCGCATGGTTTGGCCGCATTGTAGTCCAAACCATATGTAACAGTAATCCCACTATTATAAGGTGGGATAACCTTCATAGTTTTCACACATGATTTAACAAAACTGTGTGCAAAATGTGTCTCATACCATTGTTAAATATTTTAGCTTCTCCCATAGGGAGGTGTGCCTCCATCCATGTGGTTTGAAAAACTGTGTGGGATTTTGATCAGTGCTATCTATCCTCACGTAGTTAGGAGTAACTTTGCGGCCTTCCTCACATAGATTATTTTAACAATTCTCATACATTTATTTTCCAAAAATATGGGTTCCATGATCTGAACAATGCTCATACATCCCTGATACACCCATGACCGCAATGGGTATTCACATAAGGAAATAATTAAGCATGTACATAAAAAATTGATAGAAATTAAAATGTTACATACCTCATGAAATAACCGGATTCGTAGATATATAAATGGTAACTATATCATTATTATATCCCAATAAAAACATTATTAAAAGACTATATGGTCATATTTAAATATTATATTACCTATGATTGATGCTGAATCAATGCTGATGATCCATTACTAGAGGAGGCTCATCTAGTTCCACTACAAAATTTCCAACACCATTAATGAATATAGAAATCTAATACACTAAGAGTGGATGTCCAATATACTTTGTGTGAGAGAAATATTTTAGAGGATTTAATAGAATAAAAAGGTGTTCAATAGGTGGATCTCACTATCTATTAAATCATTGTATCATTCACTTAGGATATAATGGATTTTAGTTTTAATTATGATCTAAGGATACATTACTTTTATCCACTATGATTTTTCTTTTTTTTCCCTATCACTATTTTTCTCTTTCATAATAAAATAATTAAAATTGTCAAGATGTTAGAGGCTCAAAATGTTAGATTAAATTATAATAAATCAAATTAAACATAGAGATAATTATAAGATTCAAGTATGATCTATTTTGGATATAAAAGAGATTAAAATTTACAATTCAAATTTCATTAATTTCATAAAAAATTTAAAATTTAATCAATGAATCTATTTTGTATATAGAATTTATATCTTCATGGAATGATCAATTAGATCATATGGAAAATAATTTAACATTTTATTCTTCACCAAACCAAAAAAATGGATATAATATTTTTGGGTATTAAAAAAATAAAACCAATGATACTGTCCAGGTTATTAGAAATGATAAAATATTCATGTTAAAAATATATTCTCATGTGGAATGGATTGTTTATATGATAATTTTTCATTAGCTTCAAGAATTGTTTCTATTTAAATTTACATGGTTACTAGTCACGAATAAAAAGATATAAAGTGTGAAAATTAGATTTTAAATTAGAATTTATAAATTTTAAAATAAAATAAAATGTATTAATTGATCCAGGATAAGGATTTATACTAAATAAAGATGGAACAAAAGTGTTTAAATTGAATTTAGAACTATATACGTTGAAAAAATATTCCAGATCATGGGATAAAATTTATATATCTTCTTTAAAAAAGATAAATTTTGTTAAATACCATGTAGATAAAGATTTTTATGTGATAATATTGTAACTATTGGGTAATGAAATAACTACTAAGAAACACTAAGAGGGGGTGAATAATGGTGTTATATTGATAAAAAAATTTCTTTTCCCTCAATCATCAATGGATCATGTTACCATATCAGTAGGGACATATTCAATCTATCTTTCCCGACATTATCTCATTCTAAATATCCAACACAATTTTAAAAATTTATGGGAAAAAACCAAATAATTTTACATGGTTCATATACATTGGACTACATCCAATGAGCATAGGCACTACCACACCTAGACCTCACATTAGTATATTATTTTATTTTTTTATTTTTTATTGTTTCACTCTCCTTTATGAAGAAATTCCATAGAAATTTAAATATTTTTGTTGTGTAGTGCATGTAACACGAGTAGTACACTATTAATTCTTAATGTATGTGAATCATGTGATAGGTCTAGTGTTTTTTTGTTACAAATTACAATATTGGATCATAATTAATCCAAACATGCATCCTTCCCAATTTCTCTACCCAGCTAGATCTAGTAAGACATTCTTTGTTGGCACATGGTTTTCTAAAACATACAACCAAAATACACTTCATTTTCATCTCATTCAAAATTATAAATTTACCTTTATACCCATAATCAAATTAAACCCTTTTTGGGGACCATCATACCCCATTATTTCCCTCATTACTTTGTGATTCCTACCTCTCATCTCCCCATCATCCATGATTTTCCACATGGATTTATTCATGTTTTAGAAGTCATTTTTTACATAATATTATCTAATACTCTTCCCTTCCTTATTTCCCACTTTTCATTATTTTTTATAAATCAAAGACATGAGGATCAAATGTTTCCTTATAAATAATTTTATATTGGTGGCTTTTGGATTTTAGATTTCCATTTATCCTTATTAAGATCTCGTTTCCACATCATGGAATACGTAGATAATCATTAATTAATATAATGAGGTTTATGGAAGGTTTCTCAATGTCTATGTCTTTAAATTGAAAATCATGATATATTATGTGTTTCAATATTATTTTATGTATTTTAAAAAATTCAGCAAGTCATATTAGTTGAATTTTTCAAGGGAAAATAGTTATGATTAATGTATTATGAACAAAAAATGGATTTTTATTCCTTTTTTAATAATATGTAAATTTGGTTGAAAATACCATACACACAATGCATTTAATAAATTGAACATTTGGATAATTAAAAGGAATTATTCTTTTAAGTGGATATTTTATACTTCTATTAATTTTCAAAAGGTATTCTTCCAAATTAATGTTTTTCATTATTATTTAAAGAGATTTTACATATTTTAGATATACTTTAGACTACATGGTGTTTATATGTTTTTTATATGTTTTTGATATATTAGGATTTCTTAAAGAATTCTCAAGGCTTAGTTAGATATTTAAAAATGATATTTTTAAATTTTGTGCCTTGAAACATGACCCATATTTTATTATAATGAAAATATAGAAAATATGACAATACATGTTCATTATTATAAATATATATATATTTATTTATTTTAAAAAATAAGGTCATTTATGTGAATGGTGATCAAGGTGAGTTTGTGAGATACTTTTATTGATATATTTTTATATCAATTAATGATTTCATGGATAATAACCATTTACCTATCATTTGAATCCACTATAATATAGATAGGATACATAGAAACTCAGTCTGCACTAGTGTATTATTGTGCTATAGGTAGTGTCCTTAAGTATAACAGTTTATCTTCCAATATAATTTCCCCATGTTCGGCTAGGAAGGTTAATACTAGGTGTTAAGTCACATTTTTTCACATTTAGCACAATTTATTTCTATATAGTGATTTATTAGATGTGTTTATGTCATCCATAATGCTCTTATATTAGCATGATGTTTTTGTTCTATGTAATTGTACCTTGACATGTGTTACTTTTCCTTTATTATATTTTTTGTCTAAAATTTTATTTAAAAGACATGTTTCTAAATAAAGTATTTTAGTAAAAGTTTTTCCTACTATAAATTATCAAATTCTCCTCATAAATAAAACTAGCAAACCATTAAATTATTTTTAAATAAATTCAAGTGTCCTATATATGTAATTTTTTGAAAGAAAAAATAAAAAAAACTTTTATAGTTATATTTTCAAATGAGAAGGAGTTGGTATTACATTAAAAGGTAATGCATGTGTTGTGGGGATTTTATCTACTGTGTATTTTATACACAAAACTATCATATAAGAGGATTGGATCTGGCACCACTTGGTTGTAGTGGTGAAATTTGGATCTTATTTTAGGTTTGATAGAGGTAGTAAGCGGATATAGTTCACTTATAGAGATGAGTGGTTTTGGACTATTCTCTTTTGTTTATTTTTGTTTTTATGATGCATTAGACTCTTCTATATTATTGTATCTTATCGAGTAATGTGTATTTTGTGGTTTATGTATTCATTTTATTGTTTATTTATTATTCATTGTGAATTTTTTCATATTTACTCTTTGATGGTTGTTAGTAATTTTTTTTCTATCTACATATATGGAGTGTCACTCCAATGTATTGAATGGTTATCATTGAATTTAATATGAAATTCCATTTATTATTAGTTACTTATATGGAGAAATAATTAAAAAAAGTGAATTATCAGATTTTAACACAATTTTTCAGCCTAGGGGGATCAAAAACCCCCCATTAGGGCACGTTGAAAAATGGATTGGGTGCCCAAATCCGAGGTTTCCCAGACTGGTTCTCAAAGAAAAGGTTTCAGAGCCTTGTTTCTTCTAAATTTATTGGTTCTAGAGTCACCCATGTTATTTGGGATGTCCGGTAGTTAAGAGATAATATCATCATAATATTATTGGAATGTCAAGAGTAGGTGACTAATCACTACCTCTAGAGTTGACACATGAGTGACTATAAATGTTTGGGATGGGTCTATCTTGAATTAAATCTTGATTCTTTATTTTTTTCATGTTTTTAAGTCTCTAATTTTTAAATATTATTTTAATGAGAATTTATGAGATTTTGAGAAATTTTCCTTTATTGTGGAATTTAAAATAATTTCTAGAGTGATATGGTTACTATGAATAGTTTATAAAATTGTGTAGAAACCATGAAGACCAAATTGGGAACATATTTTGAGCCTCTCATGGTTAGTAAATAGTTATTTAGAATAGGAGATATAAATGGTTTTGAATGTCAAAATGTGGTAGTGAGAGTTTATGTATATTGGTGAGTTCTTAAATGTTTCGGGACAGAAATAGATAAAATATTTACAAATGATTGATTTGATAAAAGGGTAATAAGGAAAAATATTTTATTAATTCATATGTTATTTTTATAAGTAATTCTTATATATGATTCAAATAGGATTTTTGAATTTTTTTATAATATTTTTTCACAGATATTATCAAAATTTTAGAAAAGGTATGATATAAAATTATAATAACTAATTTCAAAATTGGTTTTATAAATATTTTCAATTTATTTTAGATTCTACTTTAGGATTTGAGATTGAATTATTGATTCATATTTAAATTTTTATAGTATATTCAGATTTTGTTTATTTTTTGTTTTTATGTTATAGTACAATACCACTATTTATTAATGTAATTATAAGAGGGAGTTGTGCATAGTTTACCATATATAGGCACTCTTATTGATCATGTTATATCTGAGTTGATTCTACAATCTACTCCAATCATAGAGCATAGTGTTTATCCTTTTATCTACTCATCATGGGAACTTCATTAAATAATTTTAGAGTTTAAACCCTCCTCACTTCTTTGAAAAAAATAAATCCAAGAGAGTGGAGGATTGGTTTTGGAATATTGAGAAGTACCTCTTGCGGATTAAGCTTCTAGAGTCTCTAATGCTTAATTTTAAGATCTTTATACTGGAAAGTACAAGTTAGATATGGGGGAAGTCCAGTATATAGATGAAAATTTAGATGAACCTCTCCTTTGGAGGTTTCAATGAACCATTCATTCCACTATATTTCCATGATTCCATAAACATATCAAAGCATATGGAATTTGTTTTGTATCCAATAAGTTATATCATTGGTATTGGAGTATGATCAATACTATTTGGGACACATGTTGTATCATTCTAACAATTATTTGGAATACTTTCTCAGGGATTGGTATTTAAGAAGATGTATTCATCTTGGCCTTTCTGGAAAAAATATTTTATTGGTCCTAATTCTGATGAATAGGTGGTGAATAAATTTCTATTATATAAGATGGTTTTATTAAAATTCCATTAATTATTGATTTATTTCTATTTCCTAAGGATAGTGGAAAAAGATAATGCATAGGGAAGAAAAAAACCATGTCAGATCAAGTGGGTGGTAGTATCTAAAGACGACCATGATTTTCTTTTATACCTTATTATAGGAGAAATTTCATGGTTATCCATCAGTGTAGGTTTCAAGGAATTATATTTTGTCATTTCTAAATACTCCCAAGACTAATTAATGTTGTATCTATCTCGTTTATGTGTAATGGTTTTGTAGTGGAGTTGATTGCATGAGTGGTGGATCCAGATCTACCATTTCAAAACATTACTCAATTCAAATCTTTTATCCTAAGGTCAGCACAATGACCATAGATGGATTTAAATTTCCTTTTATTCTATTAATGTTCTTTTACTTATATAATCTAAGTGTTTTTTTAAATGATGATTCATATTGAATTTTAAGGAACTAATACATGTATAAATGTATTGTAGTTAATTCTGTATTTGGAGAGTGTTTTATATTTTGTTTTGTTCTTTTTTCTTGAGTTATAAAATGTTATTTCTATCATTTTTAATTATTTATTATTATATTGGTTTGGGTTAAATAAGTTTTTATAATATATACGTGATACTACCGTAGATAAAAATAATTATAGGAACCATGTGTGTGCAATCATGTATTTCATTTTGAAGTTATGTTTCCTTGTTTTAAGTGAATCCATTATCCCCTCATTCCATGAACCTATACATAGGAGCTCCGTTAACTTTTGAATGTAGACCTAATTATATATGATCATGAGAATTTATAACAAAACCCATTGGTTCCTGTTTATTTTTTCTTATTCTAAGGTTAGGGTTCTCCTAGGTTTTGAGGTTGTGTATACGGAGTGAACCTTATTCGTTAAGGAATCATTTTCTTATAATCATTAATAAACTATTTTTTTTCATTATTTATCCTCAATGTGTAATATGTATCAAAACATTGGGGCATGTATTATTCCAAACTATTTTGTTGATTATCATGTATTGGATTTTTTTGGAAGCCTCAGTTAGCAAATGAATGGATCAGACCCAATGTTAACCATCAATAATTACAATACCACAAAACAAAATATTATGTGATTCCAAAGTACCACACTCCAAGATTTTAATCCATATGCATATAATTTACCTAATCACATGTATAAAATCATTAGAAGGATTTATTTATGAAAACATAATTGCAAAAATAAAAAAATCTATTCTCAAACAAATCAAGGTTCTTTTCATGATTAGATCATTAGGGAATTAAGATAGATCACAAATCAATAAGACCATAATCATTCCCAACAAGTGGAATTTCATTCCAATATATATATATAAATAATCATTTCATTATAAGTCTTCCAAATATCCCATGAAGTATTCCACCTGTTATATACTTTTAAACATATAACATGTTACAATTTTATTTATAAAATAGCGAAATGGAAACATAATAAGGTTAATATCATATTCTTAGTAAGATAAAATATAAAACAAAGGAAATAATGAAATAAACATAGAATAAATATTATGGTAGAAAAAATTATTCAAAATAATGCTACAATCAATTTGAAATTAAGAGCTTTATATATCCATCACAACAAAAAAATGTCAATATCAATAATAATGATCTCGTAATGATGGAATCTATATTGTCTGCCATCCAAAAAAAATCTATAAAGGAAATGTTCAAAAACAATTACTTGTCTTCAATACCACATTCAAGATATCATTCTGAATTAGGAAGGCATATCTATGTACCTAAACTATTTTTCACATGATACCTATTGATTCATTGAGGGTATTTATAATTTCATGTTCTATATATCAAATTTTTATGTATAATAAATTAACTATTATAGTAAATGAGAAATTTGATACTATTAAAAAAAGTAAAATTATCTAAATAAAAACATGGTCATTGTTATAATGAAGAAAATGGAATACCAACAAATAAAAAACAGGTTTTAGCAGTCAATAATTATCAATAATTGCGATAAATTTATCCATATTAATAAAATAGATAACATGATCATAACCCATTTTGATAAATAAGGTTTATGGTCAAAATGTACAATATTCCTATATATTATAATAAAAATATATGGTACAATAATATTTTTCACCATATTAATAAAATGGAAAACATGATCATAACTCAATCTGGTAAAGATTAGAGATGGTTGAAATTTATTATAATTAATATTATTGGAATAAGAATAAATGTTATGCCAATAATGATACCCATGTAAATAAAAGAGAAAAAATGATCACCAAAAATCTAAAGAAATGTGGTGTATGGTTTTTGAATAATTTAACATCAATTAAATAATTGAAACATAATTGTATGTTCAATTTGATGAAGAACACCTTTTTTAAAAATATTGTTGAATGATACAACCCAATAAAATATTTGAAATTTTGTTATTTTATATCATGAGTAATTTCCCTAAAATGTATATATATATTTGATTATAAATAATGAAACATAAAACCTATTAGTGTAAAAAAAATAAAAAATTAAAAGGTAAACAAAAGAAAAAACATTAAAGTTATTTTAGAAATGATTTTATCATTACTGTAACAGATGATGTTTCAGGCCCCTTCTAATTATCTTTTTCAAAAGGTGAAGTAAAAAATCATTGAAAACATTAACTTTTTAAAATAATGAAAAATAAGAGAGCCTTTAAAATGAAAAATATTTTCTATAGGAAATTGTTTTTAAAGAGATAAATCATTTGTTTATGAAAGGATAATTTTAGTACTTGAATTTATCTTTATTAAAAAACCACATAATAAAAATAGTATCAAAAAATTTTTAATATATTAAAATAATTTTTCCAATGAGTATTATAATATACCATATTTTAATAGGATGGAAAACCAAATACAAGAAGAAAAATGTTTGAGATAAATCATTATAACTCAAAGATTGAGATTTGAGTTACTAATATCCCTTACTAGAAACATTAATCAAGAATTGAGAAAAAAATTCAAAGGGATTATGTGATAAGAATTTTTATCCTCAAAAAATAGTGACATAATACCACATTATATAATAAAGAGATATAATGTTCCAAACATATAATTTATAGGGAATGATAATAACAAAATGAATGAATGTTGATTCAACAAAATATTTATAACCAATGAAGCATTTGAATCAATTGACATAGGAATAATGGAACATGATTTCTATATTAAATTCCTTGAAATAAAAAAATTACGATATATATATAAGATCATGGAATACACTATAAAAATAAAACATGGTTCAAAAAAATGTATTATGTCTCAAGGAATCATAATTGAGACCATGGAAACCCTCACTGCTTTATAATGTATCAAATAAAAACCTATTAAATTACAAGGATAATAATTGAAATTAAAAACCATGATTAAAGATAATTTATGATATGATGTCTCTAGTAGGTATTATATTCTGAAAAAAATATTAAATTAGGTGTATAATACCTAACATCTCAGAAATAGTTGAATTTGAGATGAAAAAAACCCTTACTGAAATGTAATCATATATTAATATCTTAGAGTGTCACATATTGAGTTACAAATATTTTGAGGTCCTTTTGGTTTATATTTTCACAGATTTAGTAAAAAAATTAAATTGAAAATTACTATGTATATCTCATTCAATGGATTTTTATTTCACTATATAATTTATAACTTAATCTATATAAAGTCATCAATATCGACCAACAAAACTAACAAAATTTAATTATTTTAGAAATTTCATGTATAATACATTATGCCATAACCTAGGGAAATAAAAATATTATAATTGGTGTGATAAAATTCTCAGTAAGGGTAAAAATATGTTATAATAATCAAAGATTACAACTGAGCATAAGAAAAACATAAATATTTTTGTAGTAATGAACAACCAAAAATAATTTCATAATAGAATAAAAATAAATGAATGATATATCAATGGATAATAACAATAAGTTACTTATTGATGAAATTAATAATGATGCAAATTTAATTACCTGACCTATATCAAGACATCAGGATCTTAGACAACATGATCTTATAGATAAGAACCATTGTCCATGAAATATTTTGTTCAAGGTTGGAATACACCAAAATACCCCAGTTAGTTTGTCTCATTATACCCTTTGATTCATAGATGGGATATTGTAGGCCCCAACTATTACAAATTATGTCAAATCCATTCCTCATATTAAAGAATGATTAAGCTATCTGATATATTACCAGTATCAATAATCATCTATATTATAATAACCAGAATATAGATTTTATATATTTTCCAAACAAATAAATTTAATAAAATTTTATATAACCTTCCCCTAAACTAACACAGAATATTGAAAGGGATATTTAGTCATGATATTAATTTATGTAATCAATTTTCATCTGACATCTATAAGAACACCATTCAATCAGATGAAGAAAGTATAGAGTGTTCAAAAAGGTATGTCATTAGAACTAAATTTTCCCTATAATAGTGGATGGAATGAAAGTAAATTGTAAGTGATAGATTTTTAAGGGTTAAATCCCAAAAAATAAAATTTAATGATATTATTTTTAAGGTAATACATGACAACCATATTAATAAAAATTTTAATGAATCGTTTAATACAAATCATATCACGATGAAGAAAATTGTGACTAAAAACTGTTATGATAAGGGAAACATAATAATAAAAAAACATGAGGGGAATACCAAGAAATTTAAATATATTCATTTTTTCTTGATTTTAGTTGGATTTTTTATACATCCTATAAAATAAAATATTGTGTTCAATATCAATATTTTCTCATGGAAATTAAAATAGAGTGAAATAACACATACAACTATAGAAACATTGGCATCAAGATCAATTTAAGGATATAATTTAAAATGGAACATTCATTAACATGAATAATAAAATAATAAATACATAAAATATTAAAGGTTGTGTAATTAAACAATATAATAAAATCCAAGATTTATAATATAAATATGCATGGAGGAATTGTAATTTTTGGCAAAGAATGCTTAAAAGTTACTTAATCATTTAGGTATGAATCATTTAATACTAAGGCTATAAGAAATAATTGAATAACAAAAAAATGCGGAGGAAATAAAATACCAACTTTTTTAGGTATAAACGGAAAAATAGTGTTTCACTAATTATTTTTGAAACACAAAACAAGAAAATTGAGTAATCAAAAACACATACCGTAATTATTTCTTAGTCCAAATTCAATATAAAATCATTTTAAAAAAAACTTATCATAAAAACCCATTTATTAAAATTTTTATATCTCTTAAAATTTATAAACATCATTAATAATTATTCTCCATATGTATATTTTATAATTATTATTTATTTTTGATATATTTTTTGAGTAATCTTGACTTGAACAAGTTTGGTAATAATAGTGTTGTAATGCATTTATCTCCTAATTTTTATCCTTAATATATAATAAAATATCCTATAATTTATGTTGTATAATTATTTATAATGTTAGAATTTCATTCTATGTGAGTTTTTTCGATGATCCTCAAATATGAAATCAGTGATAAACATGTTTCAATGATTTTGTATGAATAGGCCTTGGTCTCTTAACTAATGAGTCTAATATTAATAGTCCCATTATTGAACTAAATTAAAATAATATTTTAATTATTTATATAATATATTACTAGATATATATTTCTAATATTCTTCCATGATATAAATTAATAGCATTGTTCATGTGGGTTGTTAAACCGACCAAAAAAATAACATAATATAATTAATAGTTGATTAATAATTGATTTAATTATAATATATTAATAAATAAATCATAACAAACATATTTAGTTTTATTGTCTTTATATGTCACATTAAAGAATAATTATAATATAATATAACTGATACGAAGTTATTATATATAATGAAGAAATCATCTTTCTTTTAGAATTATCTTCGGGACAATTACATTTACCACTGTTCTATATTGAACTTACGTTCAATAGGTTGTATAATTCTTTATACTATGACCTTTCAAAATTTTGAACAATAATATTCATCAATTAAATCCACTATTATTATTATCCAATGAAATATGCTGATGTAAATAAAAAACAAATATCGATCTTTCTATAGCTTGTACGTATGCCTGGTTGATGATTAAATTTTACTTAGATTGAGATAGATGTATATTATGTTTTATCATTTAATAATATTAAATATTTTTTAAATATCATAATAATTTATTAAAATTAAAATTTATACCAGGTTGGTATGGTGGTTAAGGAAAATAAAACATGATGGTATGTGGCAATGATATTATGCACACATTCACAAATGTAGTTTCAATTTTCCAGAATAGAAATGAAAAAAAGTAGTTTATATTTTTTACCATAGCATAATGAAATTCAGTAAAATAAATAAATATAGATGTAATTGTATAGGGACTAGAAAAATAAATTAGTTAAATTAATATAGAAAAAAATAACAAGATAAAATTAATACCCGCGTTGAAGAATTGGAAAGTCCCTTGGATGACTCTATAAATAGGGAGGGATTAGGATAATATATTCTGAATATATAATCATGATTGTGAAACATGATTCTAGATTATGTATTCATGGAATATTTTCATGATTATTTATAATTTCTGACTTTTATTGAAGGGGTAGTAAGATGCCCTATGATATGTGGTGAGAATGACATTTTTATAAGTATTTTTCTAACATCCCATCCCAGTGGGGCTCATGATGCGACTCCCCAAGATCGCCTCTAATAGGTCAGGGGTTGGTGAATAGCATTGAGTAGGCATTTCACTAACATGGGAGGCATTTCCTATGTATGAGTACACTAGTACACATCTTCTAGACCACAAATGATGAAATATGAAAACCACTAAAGAACACAATGAATGAATACTGTCATGACCTATCCCCTGGGCCCCATTTCGTGACTACCACAAGCCCTCCATCCATAGGCCAGGGGTTGGTGACTGTAACTAGAAGAGAATTTCCCTAAAAAGGGAAGGAATTTCATCATAACCTATACACACAAAGATATGGTACACAATGCACAAATAATGAAAAATAGAAGAAGAAGGGTAAAACCACATCTAAAACCATCATAGTGTGTAAAAGTATGTATTGGAAATAGTGGTGCTGGAATAAAATCCTAACTGAAATGGAAATATAGAAAAAGGAAAAAATAGATTATGAGGACGTCCTCCATGGATCCTACATGAAGGGTAGGTACAACTTTTCACCACAGCTCACCACATCAAACAGTCACCTCCATACACCATCTAGTACTGGCTCTCAACCCTCGGTAAAAACTTCCCGTCATCTGCACAACACACAACAAGTTGTTGGTGATGCCCGTGTAGGGGTTAGTATAACAATATCCAGTAGAGGCATTGAGACCCTCGAAGGTCTCCCATAATTCCACAATAGAAAAAACCCAAAAGAACTATATCAATCAAAAAGCACATAGAAAAAGATAGCTCACACCATGATTATCTTAAGTACATAATTACAGATTTTTACTCATAAAGATAGATCATCTTATTCTTTCATGAGGAACTACTGTGGACCCAAAAAGGATCCCTCGGTGCGGATCCACACAGGATCACTCGGTGATGAACCACACAGAATCCCTTGATGCTGATCCACATAGGATTGGTCAGGGCCGATCCACAGAAGATCAGTTGGTTCGGATTCACATAGGATCACTCGGTGCTAATCCATATATGATCACTATTCATTCTTCATGTATCCTCATGCCACTGGATTCTTGTAAAATGCATGCTTGATTTTGGGAGAATCCACTCCTCAAGATATCATTAACATCCCAATCGGCAATAAGTCCTGTGAAGAAGTAACCCAATGAATATCCATGTCATAAGGGTCCCAATTCATCAGACGACGGGTCAATCGGACTCACGATCTAGGATTTATACGCATTTTAGTGCTGAGGGCCTGGTTGGATTTGGGGTCGATCCAACATAGTCCTTACCTAAATCCCTCCAAATCTCAAGTGGAGTATCTCAAAAGGAAATCATCGTCCTATGGTTTCTGGCACCATAGATGGTTCGTGAAACAGATGTCCGGTTTAAGAGATACACCCTTTTAAATGTAACTAGGATGAAAAAGGGTCTGGGTGTAGTCCGAATGGGTCAGAACGACTTAACCAAGCCCGCTAGGCCTGGTCCGAATGGGATAGGCTTAGCACGGTTTGGTTGGGCATTGTCCAGCATGGTGGGTTGTGGGCTCGGCCCACTGGCCGCTGGCTAGGCCCGCATGTTCAGCTCGTCTCACCCAGCTGGGCGTGGCCCGCTGGCTGGGTGTGGGGGTCCACTCCCCTCCGAATGGATGATTCATTCGGGTCTTCAATGCAGTGGCACCGGATGGTGCCTCACTAGTTGGTCTGTCTGCACGGACCAATCACTCGTGGGATCTACAGGGTGCATGTTCACCCTCCACCTCTCCCTAAAGTTGCAGCATTCCTCCACGGCATGATTCCATGGTGTGCCACATGGAATCAATGCTCCATATTTCGGCTGACCTCCCTTGTCATCTACAGTGCCTTCAGGCACCGCCACCTCTTCGCGGCCAATAGTTTCTGACTGCTGCCTCCCTCGGTCACGAGAGCTGCTGCACCCGTAGAGATTCTGCGGGCCACCGGGGAAGTTCTGGTAGTCTAATTTTATTTTCGTCTATGCCAATGGGCTTCCAAGGACGGTGCCTATATTGTGAGGCTCTTTGTTCCACCTTTACGCTATATCTTTTATTCTCCCACAATGAACACAACCAATACCGAGATCGGTGTATGGTCTGATCCTTGTTCATTCCCCCGCACCCTCTGCGTTAATGTTATAACATGGGATGGATTATTTAATCATAATATCCACCAGAAAGAAACCCCATATTATCATCCCGTTTTAAATAGCGAAACATGGATCAAACCATTTGATAGTTGATCTATGTTTTTTTATAATTTTCAATAATGGGGAAAAAGGAGTAATTAGTCACATAACACCCTAACTCAAGTTCATTGGAAGTTGTTGCGTATGTGGAAGTTGTGTTAATGTTTGAGGGTGTTGCTGATGAAGGAGAATATTCATGTCCTTTGGCTCTCTTCATTACCCACCTTCGAATCCTCCAACGTTCATCGATAAATTGTTCTATATTGGTGGGAGACGCAATCAGCACTTCTTCAGAGGTTCCTCTCTTTCATCTAAAAACTCATGCCCGAGATTTGTTTAAATAAAATAAAAGAGGACATCAACCCACCACAAAATTAATGACCATCAATAAATAATTTAGTTAATGGATATATTAATTCAACCTATGGTTTTGTTACACAAAAAAGTGTAACCGACCCTTAAATGGTCTGATAACCCTGTGGTCCCGCTACTGCCGCTCAACAGTTACAACAAAAGAAACAAAATTACTCATTGAGTTATTTTAATATTATTTTTGTAAAGTGAAAAAATTAATTTTTTGTCCGACCCTTTCCAGTCAATGTTATGTTTCTCCTAAGTGAATACCAGCACTATGTATTCAATGGTTTTATATTATTTTTAAGTTGATCACCGGTTCAAAATATATAAATCGGCACCCACGTGTTTTCTGGACATACCTTAAAAATACATCATAAATTGTTAACAGTCACCCTCGAGCTATGTCAGTCCAGGATAGGCTCTGCATAAGGAGAACATGACCTCAAGGGCTCAATGTTACTTTTGGATTTCCATTCAATGTTACCATTTAGGATTTAAATAATTTAACAATAAAATAATTGTTAATTAATTATTTTATTGACGGCCTAAAACTAACTTACATTGTTGGCCTGCATAGGCCAAGGATAGGATTTTCCTAAATAAAGAATACCCTCAAGACCTCAGTGGTGGTGTTTTATTTTTAATACGATTCACCTTTCGTGAGTTATATATATTAAAAAAATAAAAATAAATCATTTAATTATATTATTTAATATTATGCCATTTTAGGGTTATCTCACTGGAGGCCTGCGTCGACTGAACTAAAGTTGTTCCTAAGGTAAACCCACTGTCCTGAACACATTGATTCCCTCCAATTATTGATTTTGAATCTATTTAAGAGTTATTCCACTGTTTTTAGGATAACTACTCACAGTTTCTATTTAAAGTTCAACATTTTTTCGATGGATCATTTTGGGCACTTCGGGCCTCAAAATCACATACAATCAATTTTTCAAACACATAATAATCCATTATAATGTAAAACAATTAAATAGAAATTATGAGTCTTTAAATCCACCCCACATTAGGGATTTACATCCCCAAAATCCACAACAAATCTTGGGAAACAAATAGAGATACTGATCATATATCTATGAATCCTCCTCCTATGTTCTCTCCTAGAAGTTCCCATGATTCCACCGAACTCACACCAGAGGAATCGACCACCCACAAAGGACCCACCCAGGTCGATCCTCTATCTCCATCGGGAACTCCATGAACATATCCCCATCGTCAATGTCCTGCAATCACTAGTCTATAACATCTGATGTATCATGCACGTACCTCCATAGTTGTGACACATGGAAATCATTATGTACCCGGTGCATCTATGGGGGAAGAGCTAGATGTTACACCACCTCTCCTACTTTTCTAAGAATCTGAAAAGGTCTGATGTACCTCATAGATAGCTGGCCACCTTGGCCAAATCTCTACAATCCTCGTCAGGGTGAGGCATGTATGAAGACATGGTCTCCCTCCTCGAACTTCAATTTCCTCCATCTTATGATGGCTTAAGAATTCTACCAGTTTTGTGCAGTTTTCATCCACTCCTGGATGATCTTCACCTTCTCAGTGGTAGCCCGTACCAACTCTGGACCCATAAGCGATGATTCCACTGATTTTTTCTAGCATAGAGGTGATCTACACAATCACCCTTAGAAGGACTCAAACGGTGTCATACTGATGGTGGAGTGACAACTATTATTGTATGCAATCTCTATAAGAGGAAAGTGGTCCTCCCAACTGCGGCCAAAATCATCGATGCAAGAACAAAGCATGTCCTCATGTGTCTGTATAGTCCGCTCCATCTAGTCATCTTTCTGAGGATGGAAGGTGGTTCTCAAGCATAACTGATTCCCAAACCCCTCATATAATCCCTTCCACAAACGGGATGTAAAAAGAGAATCGTGATCTGAGACGATCCTCGATGGCACAAAATATTTTGTACGTAGAGGCGTCCCTAGCCCTCCACTAATCCCTACTCTTAGATGATTAGGAAGTTGGTCGACATCGTGAGTTGGACAAAGATCACACAAATGAAATCATGGCCGGTGTCTATATGTTGTAGCCCTGTCAAAATTTCCATAGAGATGCCATAAAAATTCTACTCTGGCAACGTCAAGTGGTTGAGTCTATCCTGCTGAAACTTCGTGCTCAACCTTCATTTGATGAAAAGTGAGGCATTGTGAAACAAAAAATTCCACTTCTTTCTTCATCAGTGGACAAAATTTCGAATGCTGGAATTCATAGTACATTTTCTCCAAACTAGGATTACCAAAAAATGAGATATGTGGAACTCTATCAAAATTTCCTCTCATAGAATTACCGATACCATGGTGCGTCATCTGATAAGGATCATGTGTTCCTCACCTTTAGAAAATCATTTAGGATCTTGTCCTAAGGATATTTGAGAATGTTGGGTCACATATTCAAAGACCCCATGTTGTGCCTCCCGTAATCACTGAAGGAGTGGGGCAGTGAAATTCATCGATTAGAGGTATTCTTCTCCATCACTATTCAGGAAGGGTAACTGCAATGCGGCTTGCTACACTGTCACCTCACTCAGCAACAACAAACGAGCCCTCCTGTTTAGTTCATCTACCAGCACGTTCCCCTTACATGGACTGTATACTATTTCAAAATAATAATATTGGAGGAACTCCAACCATCTCCGTTGTCTTAGGATTTGGTCCTTCTACGTGAATATATACCTGACACTCTTGTGATTAGATTAGATAGTATACCATTCACCCTACTATACTCTCATCTCTCTTAACTTTATGAGAGCCATCTGATATGTAGTTATAGATATTGGTGTAGTCCATGGGTATGAGCCAATGCAGAAGTACCTCTCTCTATGGGGAGGTAGTCCTACAAACATATTTTTAAAGGATGTTCCTAAAATCTTCCACTAAAATTGGGAACTGAAAACTCTAAACAACTTTTTCCACAAGGGTAAGGCTTATCGAATCAAGATTTATTGACTACACCCTCTTATACATGAGTTTATCCCGTGTTTCCTAGGTTTCATTTTTTTCTGACCAATGAATAGCCCATTCCAAAACTGTTGATATACTACATCGTTGTTTTCCTAAAATACACAATCTGATCATGAAACGTGGATGTCCAGTCCATACTAAAACTAACATCATAAGGCCTCGACACTTCCACCAAGAGGTTCCAACCAAAACTCTCACCAAAAAGGTCAGATCACATCATTGGCATAAGTGTGATTATCGAGTCTCCTCTCATAGGTATCTATATACGTAAGGGTCAAGTCAATACATTAACCAGAAACTCTAGGTCTTGAATAAGATTCCTGAAAAAATGGAATGATTAATACCAATTCCAATTAATTACAAATGGTAGTAGTAAACATAGACAATACCTCGAATCATTCATAGAACGATAGGGTCACCCTCCATGATTGTATGAAGCTACTCCATTCTCATGTCCTCCATATCCCTAGGCCTGGTGGAGACCACATTTGGGTTGGGGTTATAACATATCGAAATGTACAAAAAATTTATCTTCTCTCCTAGCTCCCCATCCTCATCTACTACCCTGCAGATTCAACTGTGCTTATCACTTCCTCTTTTCACAACATTTTACATGACTAATTCTTTAAGAATACCATCTATTTTCTACTTTTACACTACTAAGGTCCACTAGCTTAATATACTCAACAATATCATTTTTAACCACAAATGTTATCTTTATCACCCAAACATATGTTGGAATTAATTGGGGAATAATGCTGGCTCGGATGACCCTAAACATGTCTCACTTGGATTTCTGAGCCATGATGCATTGATCATTTTGTATTCATCGAGTACATATAATGGTTGGTACACCTTGATGAATACTCAATTAACTACATGTTGTCCTATCAAATCTATAGAAGCTATTGTGAACACAAACCCCTTAGCATTTCATGGGAAGAGAATTCCTTCTATGAGGAAGGTTCTCAAGCTCTATCCATAGAAAAAGTCACCTCATCATGACATAGGGGTAATCTAAACCCTGTCATCTCCCTACTGAGCCACAATGAATTCTCACTGCCAAGACCACCATCTGATCTAATGGTTCCCTGGCTAGATGGAATCTCGGTCACTACATCAAGCCAGTCCTTTGTCGCATGTGAGTCAAGCTCACCTAGGAACCTGAGGGGTATCTGTCCCTGAAACTCGTGTAAATATCTAAGCCTACATGTTTCTTCTACTGGTAGTGCTTGCAGTAACTACTATCCAATAGGATGTGGTATCACTAGGAAATCGCCCGAAGGTACCATCTCGGGAAACCATCCTTGTACAGAAGCCTCATCACACTCTAGACCATCTTCATTGTCACTAATTGGAATCCATGATGAATATCTTCATGAAGGCATGTTGAAATAGTATCAAGATAAACCATGGTCAATAAGTTATTCATAGTGAGATTACTTTAAAAATATCAGAAGAAAAAAGATAAAAAAACAAACGCAATCTGTGTTTTCATGTACCGAGTCAGAAAGAAGATTTCAGGTTCAAGGTGTATGGATATTTCGGCTGCCGCACCAACATTGGACCCCCTGGAATGAAATCTGAAAACCAGACATTAAACATTATTTCTCCATTGAAAACATAAAAAAAATAGTCATTCTGGTAGAACAAAACCCTTTTATACCACTTTTTTACGACCCGTCCCCCAGGACCTGTGCCATGACTACCCCAAACCTACCTTCCATAGGCTATTTTTTAGCAACTAGTACTATAAAGGCATATCCCTAAAAAGGGAAGGAAATTACTCAAAACCTGTACACACACAGATAGGGAAAACATCACACTATTAATGTACACAAGAAGAATCAGGGTAAAACCAAAACTGAAACCATAATATAGTTTAAAAGTAAGTACTGGATGTGAATGGGATAGAATACAAGCCCAAATGAAATGAAAATACATAAAAAAGGGAAAATATAGCTAAGGAGGTTTTCCTTAAAGGATCCTACATGAATGGTTGGTAAAAATCATTACAGAAGCACACCACATCTACTGATCACCTCTGTACACCATCTAGTCCTGGCTCCCAACCCTGGGAAAAGCAGCCCCGTCATCTGAATAAGACACAAAATGGTGCGGAGAAAGCCCGTGCATGGGTGAGTATAACAATACCTAGTAAAGACCCTGAGACCCTTAAATGTATCCCAGAATTCCACAAAGTGAAAACCATAAATCATGATATAAATCACATAGCATAGAGAAAAACACATCTCACACCCAGTTTAACATAAGTACAGAAGTACAGATTTTTAGTCATAAAGCTAGATCATCTTATTTTGTCCTAATGCTCTACTGCTGAACCACACAAGGTTGCATGGTGATGATCCACACAGGATCCCTCAGTGCTTATCCATGCTGGATTTCTCATTGTTGATCCATAGGGGATAGCTCAGGGCTGGTCCACAATGGATCGCTCAGTGCAGATCCACACAAGATCTCCCGATGATGATCCACACCGGATATCTATTAATTCGCAATGTCCCATCCAACTACTGGATTCCTGCACAAAACATGATTGATTTCGAGAGGATCATCCTCCCAATAAATCAGTCATATCTCAACTAACATGAAGTCCCACTAAGAAGTAACCCAATGAACCACCATGTCATAATGCTCCAATGCATCAGACGACGCGTCAACTAGACTCTCAGTCTATGAGTTATTGCCATTTTATTGTCGATGGCCTGGTTGGATTTAGGGTAAATCCAATTCTTATGTTCTCTAACATTCTATGAAACGCAATTGTGTTATCTCAAAAGTATCTCCTCTTCTTAAGCATTTCTGTTCCACAAATGTTTCATCAAATGGATGTCCAGTTTAGAAGAAATGCCCATTTAAGCGTAACTTGGCTGAAAAGGGTCTCGGTCCGATCCAACCTACTCAGACCGACCCAACCCTGCCCACTTTCCCTGGTACCAAGGGGATGGGCCCAGCCTTGTTTGGTTGGGCCTGGTCTGTCCCGCTGGCCACTGGCTATGCCCACTAGGCCGTAGGTTCGGCTTGACCCCCTTGGCTAGGTGCGACCTGCGGGTCGGGCACAAGGGTCTACTCCCCTCTCAAACGGCCAAGCCATTCAGGTCTTTAATGTAGTGGTGGTGGATTTCATCGCATAGCCTGGCTGGTCTGCTCGGACCGGTCACCTAATGGACCTGTGGGGCGTGGGTCCATCCTCTGCTGTGGCTCAAAGCCACGACCTTCCCTCGCGTCGCGCTTCGGTAGCGTGCCGCCTGGCATCAATGCGGCCATCATTGGTCAACCACCCTAGTCTACCACAATGCCTTTAGGTGATATATTATCTTCACAACTGACAGTTGCTGCCCGGTGCCTCCCTTAGTCGATGGCGCGGCTGCGCTGACAGATCTTCTGCGGGACACCGGTGAAGCTCTAGCGGTCCGATTTTATTCCCATATACACCTAAGAGCTTCCCGGGACAGTGCCTATACTATGTGGCCCTGGTTTCCATGTTTCCACCATATCCTTCAGTCACCCATGTAGAACTCAACCAATACCGATATTGGTGGAGGTTATGGTCATTGTTTGTTCGGCTCATTCCCTCTTCATTATCGTTATAACATTGGAAAGATTATTTAATAATAAAAACTCCCTTAATGAAACCATGCATTATCCACCCGCATTAAAGAATGAAATGTGGATCAACCCATTGGACTGTTGATCGGTTTTTTTTCATAATATAAAAGAATTTGTAAAAAGGGAAGAATTATGCACATAACCAACTATCTCTAGCTTTTTGTAAGTCATTGTAGATGAGGAAGGAGTGTCGTTGTTCGTGGGTGTTGCAGAAGAAGGAGAAGGTTCGCATCCTTTGGTGCTCAATATTGACTATCGTCGAATCCTCCAACCGTTGTCTATGCTCCATCATATATTGATGGAGGATTTCATTGACACTTCATCAGAGGTTCCTCTCTTTTGTTTAAAAACTCATGCCCAAGCTCCGTCTAAAAAAATGAAAAGTGGAGATCAACACAACACACAATAAATGAGGTTAATTATTACATTTATTTAATGAACCTATTAATTATCCCAATGGTTTCATTGCACAAACATGTGTAACTGACCATTAAATGACTTGACAACCCAGTAGTCCTGACACCTCCACTAAAAAGTTACAGAGCAACAAATAAAATAACACATTGAGTTATTTTGTTTTTTTTTTGTAAAGTCCAAAAATAAACAATTTTGTCTGGCCCTTACTAGTCAAAGTTATTATTTTACAAAGATAATGTTGGTGATGTGAATTCAATAGGTCCATAGGATATTTAATCCAAGCACAGGTCCAAAATATAGAAATCACCGCCAGTAAACTTACCGAACGTACCTTAAAAAGTTCAAAATTTATTAACAGTCACCCTCGACCCATGATGGTCATAGTCAGGCTCTGCCTAAGGGAAACCCACCATCATGAGATCAATTTTACTGTCATATTTCTATTCTGAGTTACCATTTAGGAGTTATAGAATATGAAAATAAAATAATTGTTATTGAATTATTTTATTTATAGATAGGAGCTAACTTTCACTGTTGGCCCTCACCGGCGAAGACTACAATCTGCCAAAGGAAAGGATGCACTCAAGAGCTCAGTGGTGGGCTAAGATTTTTTATCTAAGTCACCATTCATGATTTATAAGCATTTGTAAAATAAAATAATTTTATTTAATTATTTTATTTATAGTTATTCCATTTTTGGGTTTTCTCACTAGAGGAATGCATCGACTAAACATAAGTTGCGCATCAGGTAAACCTACCATCATGAATGAAATGGTGATGTCAGATATCTGATTTGGGAACCTTTTTAAGATTTATTCCATTCAATCAGTAAAATTTCACATGCACACTATTTAAAGCTTAACATTTTTCTCGACAAATCATTTTGGTTACTCCGGGCTTCGAAATAACGTGCCGTCAATTTTTGGAGGCTCATAATAATCCCATATAATAAAAAATTTATATGGAAATTCATCATATTTACACATACAACTAAACCCAAAAAATAGAGTACAATAAAAGAAAAGTGCAGAAAGTAAAACTGGACCAGAATAGAAGCCCACCAAAAAAACTATCTGCAAACTATAAAGTCCAACCTGTATGCACAAATAGGTACTGGGACTACTGTTCATAGCCATAGGAACACATCTACCTATAGGGAACTCAAAAATCTCAATTTGGTCCTGATCCTCCCTAGAGTTCGTCAAAAGGCCGCTCGTCTTCACAAGACCCAAAACGTGTGGTCATGGACCATGCAGGGGTGAGTAAAAAAATACTCAATAGAGAACCCCCAAAACCACTTTGAAAATACTCAAAGTAATGGTAAATTCTACTATAAATAGTATATACCTACTAAACATATAACAAGATAAAAAACAATCCAGATATACCCAAAGCCCATACCCATAGTCCAGACACATGTCACACAACCGTATACCACCACTAGGGATTCAATTAGGAGGTTTCAAAAATCACTCATCTGAGAGAACTCAATCCACGAGTCTGATGGTTCTGATGTTGTATATTTTATAAGTAACGTTCATCGATAAATTTCATGAGTGATAAATACTAACATTTTAGGAGAACAGACTCCTGAGTGGGGAAACATCATGATACACAGATGAGGATGACTGCCATGGCTTTGGCGGATACCGTGATTCATCTGAATTCACGTGTTATGTAGACGATCGACATCCAGTAGGATTTGTCTTATTGATACCTAACTCTACCCAAGGTCAATAATGGATAGAGGATGTCGCTCTAGGCCTCTTGGAGGGATTTCTGACTCTATCTCATAATGTTTTTCATAAGGGATCATATTCATAGGGATGGACACAATATCTGAACATCAAGGTAATTAGAAAAAGGGGAACTAAACCGAAAGAAACATGTCATAGATTACATGGAAAAGAGGTTCAATCCATGTTTCCAGATAAAAATGGCATGTAGAAGGGTTAAACACTGTGACTCCTGACTCTTGGTAATACCCGTGTAAAACAACCAGAGTCATAAGAACAATCCGTGTAGAAAAGTATGTACATGGAATATAGTTCGGACCACACACCATGTATGTGTTACCATGGTTCCCTCCGTGCATGCAGCCATGTGCCCGTACACGGTTTCAATATGTGTTTGTCTTCCTGTGTAACTGGTACCTGGGTTAGCTCATGCAGCCGGCTGGTTCAAGATATTTGATGGAGTACAAAACTGTGTACCCACCCCATGTTCGTGTGTCATTTGATATAAAATCTGATTCCATGTATAGATCCACACTCTATGTGACAATGGTCATAGACCGTGTTAGTGCTTCCTGTCACCCAAAACTCCAGCCACCAGTAGGTGGGGCCCACAGGTTGTGTCTCCCCTAGGTCACACCATTTTTTTAATCGTGTACAGCGTGAAAACAGTATCTTCCCCTACCGGTACCACACGACGGGTTTTACAGGATACACGTCATGTGTTTTACAGATTTACAGAAACATGAACCTGCTCTGTCGCACCTCAGTGATGTTCTAATCATTGATCTGACGACCCGTTTACCATGAAACACGAATGCAAAGGCCTCTCTAACATCCCAAAGTCTTCTTTATTGTTTTTAGGTCTCCGATCATCCATAAAAATATGAATCGATCCTCCCACACAAAAAATGATCAAATAATGATCTCTCCCTATCCAAGCCTATTCGTCGCCCTCCATCGTCGTCGCACCTCTACAAGGTTGTTGTGTTGTCAAAACTCCAATTTGGGATTTTTGGGTTGGGATATGGATGGGAAATGATCCATTGGACTTCACCCCATGAAGAACACAATGAAAAGAGGAACAAACCCAATCAACCAAATTAAGGAATGATCCTCTGCCGTCGTTCTTCGAGGAATTTATCCATTCTCGTTAGAAGGAATAAACAAGGAAAATCAAATGACAATAAATAACTATCACAATAAATATCCTGAATCAAATCCCTAATGAAATAAAAACTTATTACCCTCCCGCAGGAACACATGATTCACAGATCAACCTGTGCATGGGTTGATCTATGTTCATTGTTTAATAAGATACTGTGGAAACAAAATATTGAAACAAAATTCTTAACTCAAGAAAATATTGATATATGATGAAGGAACATCACTGTCATCACTGCCAAGATTTTTTAACTCCTTTGAAGTATAAATTCATGCCTTTGATTCATCATCATTCGTTGTCGAAAGTTCTCTGCAATGCTCTAAGAATTCCTCATATTTTCTCTAATTTTTTTTACAATGGTCAACATTTATTTATCATATTAATATGAGGGAACTTTTTTCAGCATCCTATTTGTCTATAGAATTAATGAGGCATCATTGTTGTTTCAAATTCATTAATTATTTAAACAGATACCATGTCATTGTTGTATAGAAAACATTTCTAAATAAAATAAAATAAACTTTTCAATTAATTTTATTTTATTTTATTTCACAAAAAATTTCCAAAAATTAACTTTTTCCCTCAACCCGCACCGGTCAAGGTTATGAATATTCATAGGTAAATATTTCATCCCATATGCAATGGTGGCCTCATGTTTTTATACCAGGCATCCATTTGGAAAATTCCACAACCGCGGACACACGCTAACAGAAATAACAAAAAATGTTCAAACCACCATCTAGGTTTACCAGGCCACAGAATGATGTGTCATCTTTGGTTCGGTCTCGAAATAATTCCACCTAATATTTAAAAATAATACATGTAAAATCTGAGACATTACATTATCCCCACCTTGTGGCTTTGCGTCCCAAAAAATCTAATTCAAGGTCTACTCAAAATGATGTTGGTACTAGGCATGGATCTAAGCCTCCCGCTCCCACGTGCTCTCCTAAACATTCTAATACTTCCTAAAGATTCACACCAAGGGATTTGATTTAACACAAAGGATCCTCTTCTATCGATCCTTCATCTCCACCGGATACTCAGTAATGGTCGCTCTATCATCGATCTCCAGCTCACCCTAGTGGATGATGTGGGATGGGTCATTCACGTACCTCCTCAAATGTGTCATGTGGAAAAAATCATGAACCTGTTGCAATTATTGATGTAGAGAAAGGGGGTACGCCACCTCGAAATCTCTGTGCAGTATCTGAAAAGGTCTGATTAACCTCAGAGATAGATTGTCACCCCGACCAAACCTCTACAACCCTTGTCGATGTGAGACCCGAAGGAAGACATGGTCTCCCTCATCGAACTCAGTAGGCTTCTGTTTCCTATCAACATGAGACATCTTTTGGCTCTATGAAGTCTTCATACGCTATTGGAAGATCTGCACCTTCTCGGTAGTAGCTCATATGAAGTCTGGATCCATGTGTGTTGACTCTCCAGGGTCAGTCTAGCAATGCTGTGATTGGTGGGGTCTCCTATATATAGCCTCAAATGGTTCCATACCAATTTTGTATTGGTTTCTGTTGTTGTATGAGAACTAAAATAGTGGTAACTAGTCCTCCAAACCATGACCAAAGTCCAAGATACATGCCTGCAACATATACTCCACAACATGAATAGTCCTCTTTGTCTGACCATCGGTCTAGGGAGGGAACATCGTGATCAAGTGTAGCTGAGTCCCAAATGCCTCCTATATTCCCTTCCACAAACAGGATGTGAAACAAACATCGAGATTTGATAATATCATCAAAGGGATGCCATGTATCCGAACAATCTCTTACACGTAGAGGTTCCCCAAACTCTTCACGTAACTCTGCTCCCTGATAGCTAGGAAGTGGGCCGACTTGGTGAGTTGACAAATGATCTCCTAGATATAATTGTGTCCCATGGACATTTGTGGTAAGACCATCAAAGATTACATTGATATCCCGTCCCACTTTCACTCAGTTACCTCCAAGTGTTGAGCTAATACTGCTCAAACCTAGTGATCAACATTCACCTGTGGTCATGTAAGGCATCGAGAAATGAACTCTGCTACTGCATTCTTCATTCTTGACCACTAGAACTACAATCGAAGATCCTGGTACATCTTTTCCATGCCATGGTGTTCTGCCAAGGGGGATGTATGAAACACTTTTAAGACCTCCTCCCACAATACCAATGGTATAACAGTGCATCCACTGTAAAAAATAGTGTGCTCCACACCTTGAGAATATCCATCTGGAGAATGTCTTATGGATAATTGATCATGTAAATCCTTACAGTCGATATCCCCAAGGTGTTCCACCATAACTCATAGTATGGATGGAGGGTTGGAAACTATCAACTGAAGGTAAAATGTATCCTCTCTGTCCAAGAAGGATAACTGTAACATGGCCAACTGCTTTGTCACCTCACTCAATAGCTACCACCTCGATCTCCGACTTAGAGAATCTTCCAAATTGTTCCCCTTAACAAGAGTATATATGATCTTGAAATCTTAGTACTGGATGAACTATAGAAAAAACCTCTTTTATAGATTCATATCCTTCTATGATAAGACGTTTTTGAGGCTCTTGTGGTCAATTTAGATGGTAAACCACTCACCCATAAGGTAGTGTTGCCACATCTCCAAATTGAAGACTACTACTACAAACTCAAGATCATGGGTCGCATAGTTCTACTCTTTTAGTCTTAGTAGGCTCGAACCATAATAATTCCTTTCCTGTCCCTGCATCAGGACATATCCAAGCTTGGTCCCTGGTGTGCCGCAGAAAACTATGTACTCAACACCCTCCTCCGAAAATCTAAAGATCGGGGAGTTCATCAAATATGTCTCAACTACTCGAAATTATATTTTCACTTCTCTATCCACATGAAGGGTTTCCACTTCTCGGTCAAGGCGGTCATCAGTGCTGATATATAATAGAAATGTGGAATGAATCTCTAGTAATATCCTGCCAACCCAAGGAAGCTTTATACCTCCGTCATGCTCCAGGGTGGTTTCCATTCTAAAACTTCCATGACCATGGCTGTGATCACTACTACTCCAACTTCTGAGATGACATGTCCCAGAAAGTGGACCTCCTGAATCCATAACTGGCACTTCGAGAGATTCCCATAAATCTAGTTCTCTTGATGTACTTCTAGAACCATTCTCATGTTTCTCATATACTCCTTATCTGACACCGAGTACTGAAATATGTCATCGATGTAGACTACTACGAACCGGTCCAAATACAACTAGATGATCCAGTTCATAAGTCTCATGAACACTGTAGGGGCATTTTCATTCTGAAAGTCATCACCAAGTACTCATTCTGACCGTAGCGGTATATGAATGTCATATTTGGTATTTCCTCATCATATATCAAAAAATGGTGGTAACCTGATCGATGTTCAACTTTCTAGAACCATTTTTTCCACTTAGTTGATCGAAGTGGTTATTGATCCTCAGTAGTTGATACTTGTTCTTCACCTTTACATGTTTTATTCACTAGTAATCCATGCACAACCTCAAACTCTCATATTTCTTCTTGGAAAAAAAACTGGGGCCACTAAGGGTGAAGTGATCAGTCTCATGAATCCCTTCCTCTGAAAATCCATTAGTTGTACCCTCAGATCAGGTAGCTCCACAGGAGCCATTCGATATGCTGGTGAGGATATTAGTGTCTACTCAAGCTGTATGTCGATGCAGAAGTCGATCTACCAGAAGGGAGGTAATCTTGTAACATATTCGAGAAACACATCCTCGTACTCCACCACAAATTATAGGAATTGGAAGCCCAAAACATCTACTACTTCAAGGGTAAGGCTATCAAACACATGAATTATCGGTTTTACCCTCATATGAAAGATCCCATCATGTGCAGCCTGGGTCTCCTTTTCATCGGAAAAAAACCTCATCCCATTGCTATGGACGCACCACACTATTTGCCTAAAGTAGTCAATCTTGGAATGGACTGAAGAAAACCAATCCATCCCGAGAATGATGTCGTAAGGCCTCGACACTTCCAACAATAGGTTCCAAACGAATCTATCACCAATAATAGTAAGATCACACTATTTTCAAAGGTGTGTGATCATGAAGTCCCCTCTCGTAGGTGTCTCCAAGCATAAGGGTCTAGTCAACAGCTCTACCAGAATCTCAAGGTTTCGCACAAGACCTGTGGAGAGGAAGGAATGACAGTCACCTGTGTCTATAAGTATAGAAAGTATTTTATGAAAGACATAGATTGTACCTTGAATCATCCTTTGAGTCCTTGGGACATATGCCTCAACTGAGTGTAGTTGTCCTTGCCCATATCCCCCAACTCCATGAGCCTATTGTGGACCTCCTAGGGGTGGTTGTGCATATAGATCAAAGCATTTTACAACACCTACATCCCTCCCTTATCCTCAACCACATCTTCTATCTGGTGGGTCTATTTACTCCACTCTATGCCTCTTCCTTGATGGTCCATCAACCGACTCTCTATCAACAGTTCGACGGGTCAGATAGTATCTAGAAAGATGTCCCCTACCATCGTATGAGTAGAATCGTCTCTACCTATACTGACTGGAGCCATCCTGATAGACATGGACTATCTATCCCATATCTTGGGTCCTCCTGTGACGTCTCCCATGTCTTGAACCCTATGCCTGATTTCGGAACCCTACTGTTAAGGTCTCTGTAATTGTCTAACTACTTCTGAATGTTGTCAGCTATCTCTATTCTTCCAAGAATCTCTCGATCACAATGCTCTACTGGAGTACTCCCATATATGTTTAAATAAATAGAGGCACAAAACTAGCTCAAATGTCCCATCATATACCTCACCATAAGGAATGAACTATGAAGTACTAATCCCTGACCATATCCATTGTGTACTAGAGAGTTTGGTGAACCTTAGTGAGTCGTCATCCACAATCATACTGCCCTGCTAGAGTTGAAGAGGAACTTGGATATGCACTACTCTCAGTGTAACCAGAGAGAGATCCTCCCAAAAGAGTCGCTCAATCATAGTCCAAAAAAGACTCTCCTCATCATGAGTCTGTGTGGTTAGACTCCACCATTGTCCCACTGATCCATGAAGGATGATCACTCCTAGGATCACCTTCTTGTCTGGTAGTTTCCTCAATAGACAATAAGACTATAGTAATAACCTCATGCCAGTTATCACCCGTCTGATGGTCGGGATCGCCTCAAGAACCTATGGGGTCTCTCTCTCTAGATCTCATAGAGTGCACTCATCCTACACCCCTCATCTCTCGGAACTGAAGGTACCACCAGCTGCTGCACTGGTGGTGGTATAACAGGTGTGTCACCTGGTGGTAAAGCCTAGGGAAATTTTCCTGGTATCGAATCCTTGTCACTGAGGGGGTTATCATCGTGATCGAGATACTGAATCCTTGTAGGTATGCGTCGTGGAGGCATCTTGTAAGGAAACAAGATGTACCATGGTCAACAAGTATATCTAGATAGATGAAAAAAAAGTACAAGGAAAACACAACCCATTCCTATATGATCCATGTTCTATTTTTTTATTTCCTTCCAAGTAGTATTTTTATGAACTGAGTTGAAAAGAATTTTATCCGGGTCCTCTTGTATGGATTCGTATGCCACCCACACCAACACTAGAGTCCTGGGTCTAAAAGATGAGCCCGAAACACTTAACAATGTTTCCCCAAACCAATCTCACATTCTATTCATCATTTGTTAGAACCAAACACCTATGATACCACTCTGTCATGACCTATCCCAGTGGGGACCATGTCGCGACTCCCCATGCCTGCCTTCAATAGGTCAAGGGCTAGTAACTAGCAGTGAGTAGGCATATCACTAACATGGTAGGCATTTCCTAAGTACCTGTACACATTCACAAATCTCCAATCCCACAAATTCTGAAATGTAGAAACCACTAAGGAACAAAATTCTTGCATACAACTATACCTAACAAATAGAGTACAATAGAAGTAATTGGCTGAAAGTTAAACTAGGATAGAATACTATCCGACCAAAAACAATAGTATGAAATCTAAAAAGTCCAACCTATAAGCACAAAGAGGTACTAGGAATGCTTCTCATAGTTGCATGAATACCTCGGACTATAGAGAACATATAAGGATCGGTCTGGTCCTGGTCTGCTTGGGACTCCTTCAAAAGGCCACTCATCTGCACAAGACACGACACGTCTGGGAAAGGACCGTGCAGGGGTGAGGAAAACAATACTCAATAGAGGACCCCAAATACAAAAAATAAACACTCAAATTAAAGGTACAGTCATATGTACACATTATATGCCTACATAACATATAACAAGAGAAACTAAATAATGTTATACCAAAAACCCTGATATGTATTCTAGGGAAAAGTCACATGACCGCATATCACCGCTAGAAATTCAGTTCAAAGGTTCTACGTAGCACTCATCTGGGAGAACTCACTCCATGAGTTGGATGGTTTTGATGAAATCCATCTGAGGAGTACCATTCACTGGGAAAGGTCCTGAGAGATAGATGGACTCATTTCGGGAGAACATACTCCTGAGTGGGGAAAGATCATGACACACAGATGAGGATCACTTCTAGGGCCTTGGAGGATACCATGACTCATCTGGATTCACCTAATAAGTAGAGTATGAATGTCCTATTGGATTAATAATGATGATAAATTACTATACCTAGCATCAAGAATGGATAGAGGATATCACTTTGGGCCTCTCAGAGGGATACCTGACACAATCTTGGAATGTCCTGCTAAAGGGATCAAACTCTTGTGGATAGAAACAATACCTAACCTTCAAGGGAATGAGAAAAAATGGGAACTAAGCCAAATTAAAAATTCCCCCAATAAAGTGGACCATATGTTCCATCCACGTTCCCTGATATAATTGGTGTGTAGAAGGGTTACATGCTGTGTCTCTCGACTCTAGGTACTACCCATGTGAAATGGACCGAGTCAGAAGAACAATTCATGTAAATAAGTAAGTATAAGACATGTCGTACATACCACACACTGTTTCTGAGTAGCCAGGGTTCCCAAAATGTATGCGGCTGTGTGCCCGTACATAGTTTCAACCCATGCATGCCGTCCTGTATAACCGGTACAAGGGTTAGCTCATACAGGCGGCCTGATCTGGCCGTGTGGTGTAGTATATGACAATGTACACACCCCTTGTCTGTGTGTCTTCTGAGATACTTTATTTTTCTGTGTATGGACCCACATGTCGTGTGAAAATAGTCACATGATGTGTTAGTGTTTCCCGTCACCAAGAACTCTAGCCTCCACTGGCTGGCACCCACACATTGTGTCTCCCTTGCGGCACTCTGTGTTCTTCATCATGTGAATCAAGAAAACCCTTATCACTGCTGCCAGTACCACATAGCGTGTTCATCGAGATAAATTCCCTATGTATTGGAGATTCCTAGAAACACGAACCTTCTCTGTCGCGCCTCAGTGATGCTCTGATATTCTATTTTATGATCTATTTTCCACAAAACTCGAATGAAAAGGTTGCATCGACGTACCGATGTCATATTCATTGTTTTTGGGCCTATGATCGGCCCCAAAAACATGTATCGATCCACCCGCATGAAGAAATATAAAAGAAAAATATCTCCTGATATGGGACAATTTTCAGTTCTCCATCATCGTCTCTCCTCCACTAGGTCATTATGATGTCAAATCTCCAATTTTGGATCGTTGTGTTGAGAAACGTAACATCAATGATATGTTGTTCATCACCTCACGAAGATTGTGAATAATGTGAAGTAAAGAGGAAGAAATATGATAATTCAAATTTTGGAAAGAACCTCTTCCATCGTTCATCATGACGTTGATCCTCTCCTTTTAGAAGGATTAAACAGGGTGAATCAAAATATAATCAAAATCTATCATAATAAATATTCCAAATCAAACCCTAGAAGAAATGAAATATAATAACCCTCTTACAAGAAAGCACAATCTGTGAGTCAACCTATTCATGGGTTGATCGCTGTTCATCATTTTATCAAAAAATAAGGAAAAAAACAAAAAAAAATCCATACCTCTTTAAGGGATCAATTAGTGACATAGGAATTTCGCTGCTGTCACCGCCAAGATCCTTTAACTCTGTTGGTGCAGCTATTCATTCCTTTGATTTGTCGTTATTCATTGTCGAGAGCTCTCTCAATGGCTCTATGAATTCAACAAGGTTTATCACCACTTTTTTCCAATTACCAAAATTCATTTAACCTACTAAATGAAGGTAATGTGTTTCAGCATTTTGTTACGTTGTGGCATTAATGTGGCAGCGTTGCAGTTTTGAAGTCATTAATTTTTTAAACAGCTACACTTTCATTGCGCTACAATGAATATTTCCTAATAAAATAAAATAAACTTTTCAATTTATTTTATTTTATTATATTTTACATAAAATGTAATAAAACTAACTTTTTCCCTCGACCAAAGTTAATCAAGGTTAGGCTGGTTCTTATGTAAAGTCTCATACCTGGACGCAATAGTTCCCTCAAATTTCTAATCTAGGAATCCATTTCAAAACTGCCACAACTGCACACATAAGTCAAATCACTTAACTAAAAAAGTTCAAACCATCATTTCAGGCTCCACGGTCCTCAGAATGATGTGTCTTCTCCGCTCTTGATCTCGAAATATTTGCATGTAACATTTAAAAATAATACACAAAAAATCTCAGACATTACAATTTCAACTTAATAAAAAGAGATCACATGTTTCACTTGTCAAGTAACTCCGAAACTATAAAACAATTTATTGGAGGATGTTATAAGGTTTGAAGTCCCTTCAGCATTAATTCTCACACATGATTTTCATGTGTTTTTATGTAATTCACTCTCAAAATGTTTACATTAACCATTTCAGGTTTTACCATGGTAACTAGTTTTTCCAAGGTAATGTACTTTTAATTCCGAAAAAAAGAATTTTCGTTAATAAGTAATTATTTTCTTAATAATTTTAAATTTTAAATAAATTTTATCATAATTTTTTTTATGCTATTGAATAATCTATTTTAACATTACTACAACTAACACGTAAAATTCCACTAAAAAATATTTTTTTTAAAATTATAATTTATATACAACATAAAATTATAAATGAATTTTGTTTTCATGAAGAAAATTTATTGTTAAAAAATACCTTTTTATGGATTTAATATCAGGAAAAAACAAAATTTTATCAAAATAATATATAATTAAAAGAGAAGACAAAAATAGATTATTTTATTGGAAACTACTACTTCTATTCCTAAACTTTTAAATATAGGTTTTATAAATATACATAGTTATATTAAAACAAATACGTATTTTATTAATGAAATAGTTTTATAATCTTTATGTCATTATTATATTATGATGAAGACATAAAAATTACTAATTTGGTTAAAACTATATTTTTAACTATTCAAATAAAAATCAGTTATTTCAAAAAAAAATCCCAAAATTTCATATAGTTATAATATTGAAATGATTAATCTAAAAAAAAGTCTAATTTTTCAAATTTAATATTTTAAATTTGATAATTTTATATAAATATAAATATAACGAAAATTATTTTTATTTGAAAATAATTTTTTTAATTATTTACTATTATTGTTTTTATTTCCTATAAATTTAGGATCAAATTGGTTTTAAAATATTATTTATATAATAAATATTTTTTATCCATAATTAATTTAGTTTTTTATAAAAAATTTTTAGAAACGTTACACTTTAAAGAATAAATCTGTTTTTTAGATTTTTTTGTAATTAAAATTTAATATATCAATTTCATAGAATGTATAATAACTTGAATTTTCATTTATATATATATTTCATAATTGGGTTATATCTATTTTTACTTTCTAATTTTATGAATGCATTTTAATACTAATATATTGTTCCATGGTTTATTTTGGTATGATGTTGTGTACATCACATGCTATCAAACATATTACAGATAAAATTAATATATAATTTGAAATCTATGGGTGTTACATTCTTCCCCCTAAAGTAAATCATGTCATTGAAATTTTAATTACTACTCACATTTGAAATTTGTTGGCGGTATTATTTACATAATTATTATATGGGATATAACATCTAATAGGCCTCCAATCTTCCTCTATTAGGCCAGATTAAGATACTCATTTTTCTTAAAACAAAATTAATATATTATAAAAGCATATAATTTGGTATATATGAACCATAATAATACATTTTCCAAAATTTACGTTTTAAAAAATATCTGAATCATGAAAAAATTAAACCATAGTGAAACCATATATTCTTCAAGAAAAAAACAATATCTTTAACCCTCAAATGGTATTAATTGAATGGTCATTAGATCAAACACCAGAAAATATATACAAAAATCCATAAAATGTGATGAATTTTCCCAAAAATATCATGCATCATATTACAATAACAAGGTTACTGATACTTTAAAAAAAATTAAAAAAAATCATTCAACCATTTATTATCTCAAAATAATGTTATATTAAAATATAAGAGTTATTCAACCATTAATAATTTGATCTTCAATAGTTATCCCAAAAAAGCATAACCCTTTCAAAAAAACTACATTCTATGTTTATTGATTCTACATAATATATATTTAAAAAATTAAAAGAAAAACTGTTGAAGAAAAGTCCATATGTCCTTCACATAAGCCTCATAACTTTTAGAATATGCTAGAAAATATTAAATAAGTTTTTATCACTAAATAAATTTTATAATATTATTAATATTTAAATTATATTAATATATAAAATTGAATACCTTAGTAAATACAAATAATCTCCCATTTCCTATCATAACACGCACACACCAAAATTCAATTTTTTTCTAACAATTCCCCCTTATTCAGTTATATTATAGAGTTATTTATTGATACACACATTTCTTATATTAATATTTTTTATCCTACTTTAACCAAATATTTAATGAAATGTTGGTTCTGATTATATCCAAAATTTTTACCTGAAAAAACCGGTCTAGATATTTATTCGCCAATGACACATTCATTTTTAACATGTGATACAATAGTTTCCAACTATATCTCTCTTAATAAATCATTGGATATCCATGGTTATTTTTATATTATTATCTCTAAAATAATTTGGTGAAATAATTATAACTCCCTGAGCCTTCTCTTCCAGAATTAGTGCATGAAATTCTACGTAATTTTTATAGAAAAATGTTACCAAAAATTACACAACAAATTACACAAACAAGGGAATTTTACTGGTCTAGTTTCTGGGGGATTATACAAAACCATTCATTTATCATATTTGAACAAAAATAAAACAATTTACTACTACACATCCACGTGTGCTAACAACAAAAGATGTGAATATCGGTTTTGAACTTCTTTGATTCCTGTGAAAAACATTTATAAAAAAAAGGGTGAGCATTCAATTTCCTAGCACGGGGTTTGAAAATCATTGTCATACTTTTTATAAATTCATTCCTTAAAAATAAAATTCAAAAATTTCTTTTTATAATAACATAAAATATGTTTCAAAATACCTATTGAAATAATAATTTAAATTACTTACGTTGAATATAATATACCACTTTCAAATTTACTTATGTTCAAAGTTTTATTTAAAATTAATCCAGTGATTTTTTTGAAAACACTACGCAAGCTCTGGAAAACAAAACGTTGTGACTTGTGGAATATTGAAAATTTAAGGCTATCTTGGTCATAAACACTAATTAAGGGATTGGATTCACTCCTGAATTCCCTACAATATTTACAACATTGAAGTGCCAGATTTTAATAAAAACAAATTAATCTTGTATACTTATATATAATTTGACAGGAGTCTATTTTTTTTGAAACAAGTGTATGTGTTAAAATATATAAACATACATTTCATTTCACTTGCATAATTTTTTATAACCAAAACTATTTCCACATAGACATTTCATAAACACACATGTACCAAATATTTTTAAGAAATACATGATTTGATATTGTTATTACTTCAACCATTTTAAAACCCCAATATCGTTTAAAAATTACAACTTAATACACGTTTTATTCATTTATGAATTAAATAATGAGCGCATAGAATAATAGGAGTAGAAAATCTTAAATTTTGTCATCTTAAAAAAATAACCTTAAGAAATAAATAATTAGGTATTGCATCTAAAATTATCTATTTAGAACTTAAATTATACATTCATTACTTTCATGGATATATATTTACATATATGTGTATAGATTTTTAAGATATTTACATTATGAACATATATATACACCTAATTATAAGTAAACACTGAATTTTGACAAAATCATTGTTATGTGTTTGAATAATATGTATCTACACCCATTAATTAATCCAAATGTGAAAAACATCACTTCAATATATATATATATATATTGATCGTAAACATAAGAATTAAATATAATAATAATCAATAATTTACATAACACATATATTTAATTAATGAATTAAAATTATAGAATTGGGTTCAATATAAGCATAAAACATGGAATTAAAATATTTAAAAAATCTTGAAGCAAATATTCATGAAGTCTGGAAATATGACTCATATTTATTTATATTGAGAAATATAATGGTTTCGAAATTAGAAACAAATTATTAGCATCCAAAAATATATCCTTACCACATTAAAAATTTAAATATTGTTTCGATAAATTTAATTTCAGACGTAACCATAAATTGAAACAACAGTTAATAAAAGTAAATTTAATTTTGGAAAACCTAAATCATTTAAATGACACAATGAGGGGAATATTTTTCAAATATATGTAATCCCTTATGCATAAATAGAAAATTTAAAATCATAAATTTAAAATTAGTAAACTATCTCTTACCAATAATTTTGTAATAGAAAAATTTGAAATTCAAATAAAACAATTCCTTCCTAAAACCTATACATAAATTAACAATTAAAATTTTAAGTCATAACTCCTTTAAATTTCATTTAAACAGATAATATTTAATTGAAAATTAAATAATAAAATAAATGGATTGATGTTTCCCTTATGCAAAACTAGAAAATATTAGTGTAAAATTTGAAATAAATAAACAAGACTATCTTTGAAATTTTGCAGAATCTTCTTCTTACATCAATGAAAAGGCTCGATCACTTACACATGCTGTCTCACGTTCTCTCCGAAGTTGTAAACAAATAGATTTTACTCTCCCTTGATTGACTCTCTCTCTCTCTCTCTCACAGTGGCATCAAAAATAGTGAAGATACACTATTAAGAGTCTATATTTATATAATAATTCACTACATACAGCTGGTTCTAGAAAGACAATAGTCAAATAAATGGGGTGATTTGGTGTAACAATTTCAATGTAAAAAATGTGACTCATAAAAAAACAGTTTTTGTGTGTTAAATTATATTGGCATGTTTATTTTTTTTACATTCTGCAGATAAATACTTATTGGAGCCAAAAAATAATTAGGTACTGAAATCCCCTATATATTGTAGATTCTTATTCATGAAGCATAAACCAACATCCATTGACAATTATATACTAATAATACAATAAAAAAACATACCTCGTTGACAAAAAAGTCAATATCACATTGACATAAGATGGAGAAACTAAAAAATAGGCAAACAGGGTAATTCATATATAAAAAATAGAATCTTGAAATCAAGTTTTGATACGTAAAAATCAGATAAACAATACCACTTTCCAATACCTAACAACATAAGGTAGATCTCAGAATATCAGAGCCAAACATTGATCGGAACATCATGCAACTCATCAAAATAGAATAATACTTCAGACATGGATCAAACTTCATCTTTACCACTACTCGAAACCCACAACATCAACTTAGATCTACGCTCAAACATAGACTAGTTGTCGAAGCCTCTCTCCATTATGCTCGTCCTCGACCTTATATCTACATCCAAAGCTTCATCAAAGCCCCGATCGAGACCCCATGCTTCTAATGAAAATCTCCCTCAGATCAACTGTACTCCCTCTACGGCACGATCTTCTACTCAAACCCCTATGTCAAAATTGTGATTCTCCTTGAATTCTATCCCCCTTTTTTAATATTTCATTTCACCCTTTTATTTTTTCATTTCATTAATTTTTTTTATATTTTTTGTGTTACTTGTTAAAATAAAAAAATTATCTTAATATATATATATATATATCATTTTATTATATATTTTTATATATGTAATGTTCTATATTCATTTTTTTCAATTAACATAATTTGAACACATAAATTGTACAGTTTTGATTTTTAAAACATGTATATATTTTTATATGTTAACGTAACATTATTAAATATTTTAATTTCAAAAATGATTTATTGTTTTTAATATAATAAAATTATTTATAATAGTTTATAATTCATTCAAATTAAAACATAACATAAAATAATAAAATATTTTTTGGAAAATCATCATTTATAAAAATACTAATTAATTACAGAATGTTATTATTATTAAATATTAAATATTGTATTTTCTAATCATAGAAACAAAATTACATTTAATATTTTAATTTTTATAAATAACATATATATATATATACATTTTTAAATATTATAAATAAATAAAATTTTATATGTCCATGGAATTTAAAAATCATTTCAAAAATGAATTTATAAAAAATAATTTATTTTGTTTTTTTTGTTTTTATTATATCAGATATTTATATATGTTTATTAACAATAATTTCATATTTTAACGAATAATACCACATTTATAAATGAATTATTTAATAAAAAATTAATATTTAGTTACAAATTGGATTTATTATAATTACTAACATTTATTATTCTATTTAAATCTAGGGGTGTCACATTCTCCCCACAAAAATAAATTTCACTTAGAAATTATTTTTTTGGACTTACAAATATTCTGAATTTCCATCTTCAGAATTAATGAATTTCTAAGGGTACTTATCTATCCAATGAAAATTATAACGCCTAGTTTTTGATTCCTTTAAAGACAACATCTAATCTCCAAATATTTCTAGAACATCCCTCTGATACAAATTATAAAGCCTCAAGCCTGCTCTTCTAGACTCAGTGCTTGACATGATGTGTATTTTTTTATATAAAGAATATGAAAAATTACACAGAATATTACATAAACGATGACCTTTTACTAGACTAGGTTCTAGATAATTAGACAAAACCATACATTTATTATAGTTGAACAAAAATAAAACAATATCCTACTACGCTTTCCCACGCGCTAACACCAAAAAAGGTGAAGCCCGATTTATAACTTCTATGATTCTGGTGAAAGAAATTTCAAAACTAAGAGGTGAGTATTCAATTACCCAATAATTGGTTTGAAAAACATTGAAATACTTATTAGAAATTTATTATTTGAAAATAAATTTTAAAAATATCATGGGAAATAACTTAAAATACATTTCGAAACAGCCTACATAATCATTATTAAAATTACTTATGTTGAAGAGAATATACCACTGTTGAATTTACTCACATACAATAATTTCTTTAAAAGTAATCAGTTATTTTTTTTAAACACTACACAAGCTATTGAAAAAAAAAATTGTGGTTTGAGGAAACTACAAACATTGAAGGCTATCTTGGGACTACCCACTTGTTGACAGATTGGGTTCACTCCTTAATTTTCTGTTATATTTACAACATTCATGTGCCATATATTCTTGAAATATTTTTAAGATTTAATTAATTATATATTCTTTTACTGGAGTTGGTTTTTTGAAACATTTCACTCCGTTAAAATTTATAAACATCCATTGCATTTCAATTGAGTGTTTGGTATCGACCTAAACTCTTGTCACATAGGATTTTTCTAAACACCCATGATACAAATATTTTTTTGAAATACATGATTTCATGTGGTTATAACATTATCCATTTTAAACCCCCAATATTGTATAAAAATTGAAATGATATACTTGTTTTATTGATTTTTGCATTAAATAATGAATTCATAAAATAATAGCTGTAGAAAACCTATAAATTTTGACTTCTTAAAAAATTAACCATATGTAGTAGATAACTATATGAAACATCTAAAATTATCAATGTAGTAGTTAAATTATATGTCTATAACATTCCTGGGTATATATTTATATGTAAATAAATATTAAAGATATTTACTTTAAGTAAATATTCATATATATAGACACATAATTAGAAGTCAATATTGAATGTTAAATAAATCAGTTTTTTATCTGTTTCAATAATATGTATCATACACCCATGATTTAATCCAAATGTTAAAAAGATCACTTCAATATATATATATATATATATATATATTAAAAATAAACCTAAAAATTAAATATAAAACTAATCAATAATTTATATAACAGAATTTTTTTTTTCACGAATTAAAATTATTGACTTCGATTCCATATAAGTATAAAACATGTAATCAAAATATTTATAAAATCTTGATGAAAAAATTCATGAAGTCAGGAAATCATAATTATATATATTTATATTGATAAATATAATGGGTTTAAAGTTAGAAACAAATTATTTCCATCTGAATAAATCTCCTTACCACAAATCAAATTTAACTATTGTTTTGATAAATTTAATTCCTCACATAAACAAAAATAGAAACATGAGTTTATAAAAATAAATTTAATTTAGAGAAATATAAATCATTTAAATGACATTACAAGGATAAAAATTTTAAAATAGAAATAATCCCTTACACATAAATAAAAAATATATAATCATAATTTCCAAATAAAAAAATATCTCCTACTAATAATATTTTAATAGATAAGCTTCAAAATCAAATAAATGTATCCCTTACTAAAAACAATTCATAAAATAAGAATTAAATTTTGAAAACATAACTCCATTCAATTTCATTTATATATATTATATTTACATGAAAATTAAATAATAATAAAAATTGATTTATGTTTCCCTTACACAAAACAAGAATATAGTAGTTTTAAATTTGAAATAAATAAGCAAAAATCCCTTAACAATTTGGTGGAATCTAATTCTTGCTTCTTAGCAATGGAATCAACCTCTTACACTCATTGGCTCAACCTTTCTCAAAAGGTGAAAATAGAAACATTGTAGTCTCACTTTCTAGACACTCCCTCACACACACACGGTTGAGTCGAAAATAGTGTATAGATAGTGTTAAGAGTCTGTATTTATAGACTAATTCACTACTTGCAGTTGATTTGAGAAGAAAATAGTCAAATAAAAAGTGTAGTTCTAGTGAAATACTTTAAATATAATGAACATGGCACATAGATGAATCATTGTATTTGTAGTAAATTTTATTGGGATGTTTAATTTTTTATATTCCAGTGATAAATACATATTGGAACTGACAGATAATTGTGTTATTATATCCACTGCATATCGTATATGCTTATTCATGAAGCCTTAATCAATATCCATTGACAAATATATACTAATAATACTATCAAAACAACATAATCGTTTGACAAAAAAATCAATATCATGATGACATAATATAATGAAATTCAACTGAACCAATGTCAATAGATGCATCAAGTGGGAGAAATAGAAAAAATGGTAATTAATATAAAAAAATATAATCTAAAAATCCTATTTGGATACCTAATAATTATTTTAAAAAACATACTTGAAATACCAGACAATTCCAGGAATATCACCAAAAATCAGATCCAAATAACGATTGAAACATCCCAAAACTCCTCGAACATGAATCATACTTCAATCTTGGTTCTAACATCATCCTTAACACCACTCAAAACCTACAACTTCAACTTCTATCTACACTCGGTCTTCAAACAGCTATCAAAACCATGATCTATCAATCTCGGCCTTAACCTCGCATCACCATCCAAGCTTATTTGAAGCCCCTATTGAGAACCCCTTCTCTCGAAGATTATCTTCCTCAGATCGACTGTACTCCCTCGATGATATGATCTTCTACTCAAAACCCTATCTCGAAAACACGATTCTCATTGAATATTTTCCTCCTTTTTTAATATTTGATTTCACTGTTTTTTTAATTCTTTTCATTAAAATCCTTTATCCTTTATCGTTTTAGTTTTTAAAATAAAACAGTTATCTTAATATATATATCATTTATCTATACATATATATAAAGACCTATATTCTTTTTTTTCAATTTACATAATTACCAAAAATAAATTTTAACGTTTTTATAAAAGAATCATTTACAAAAATATTAATTTATTACCGAATCATATTATTATTAAATATTAAATATTTTATTTTATAATCTTAAAAAAAAAATTAAAATTAATGTTTTAGTTTTATTAAATAAAACTTATATATTTTATTTTATTTTTTGAAATTTATTAAATCAATAAAATTTTATATGTCAATAGCGTTTAAAAAAATATTTCAAAAATGATTTTATTAAAAATTTATTTCTTATTCTTTTTGTTTATATTATAGAATTTAATTATATATATTTATTAATAATAATTTCATATTTTAATAAATAAAACCACTTTTAGCAATGTAGTATTAAATAAAAATAATAATTTAATATTTAGTTACAAATTTGATTTAATATAATTACTAACATTTATTCTTTAATTTAAAAATCATGCTGTTATAATCATACTCATATCCTTCATAGTGGATTTTATAGATAATGTTTGTAACTATGTAATATTCTATGGAAGTGTCAAAATAAGTGTTCCATTAGGAATTTTTTTTTGTTCTCCCAGTGATGATCACGTTAATATCCAATCCACCATTTTTAGGTTTATTAACTCTTGGTATATTTGTACCATATCCTACAACCACTTTTAATATCTTAATGGGGATTTAATTTCTTTGAGAACCACACAATCTATACTTTACAATGGTTTTTTAATTTTATCCTTAAATTCCTTTTGGGTTGATAAATTTGGGAACCCACCCATTGAGTATGAAGTGAAACTACCATGATGGGTACAAGGGATATATGATTAAAAATAGTTTCTTCCAATACATAATAAAAAAATAAGAATGAAGAGTTGGATGCCATTATATACCTAGCTAGATAGATTCATGTGGGATATTCTTTGATGATAGATGATTGAAATAGATAAAATTCAAGGAAGAATTTGAAATGTGATGAATGAGTAGTTACAATACTATCTATAATATTATAAAATACAAATATTTTTGGCTACATGGAACAATTAACTACAATTTCAAAATTTGTTGTGAAATTGATAGTGTATTGGGATGTGAAAATCCATATGTGGGGATAAGTCCATCCATCTATGTTGCAACATATTATTGATGCATACCATTATGAAACACATAGATTAAGAAATAATTGATTGTTGTTTAAAATCCAAATGGAATCAACCAATACTAAAGAAGTCAAATAGGAGAGTTTTTATAAGCTAAAAAGTATTTCAGATTCATTTTAATGTTCTATGAAAGGATTATAAATTATCAAAAGCAATTTCATGTGTTTAAGAAAGGGTGATATCAGTTTTAATTGATGTGGAGGAGGCCTCATATGAAATGGATAGGAAACTATAAAATATAAAATTATATATTCAATGTACATCAATTATATTTTAGAAAAATTCATTTGTAGTAAAATCCATGAATCTAAAGTATCACCTATGAAAATATTTCCTTAATTTAATATTTATATGTAAAATTATAACAATATAGTCCAATGTCCCATATATAAAAAAAATCATTTCTAAAATCAAATGTGTTGCCAAATTATAAAACTACATATTCAAATAAAACTCAAAGTATTCAAATAATGAAACATATCCAAATTCCCTATATAAGGAATTTCTATTGCATATCCAATCTACACATATCCAAAGCCCACTGCATATCCGAAGTCATTTCCACATTAAAAAATAAAGTATAACATAGGTAAACTGATATAAGGGAACAATGTATCTAAATTAGGTTATGAGAATCACTCTTTAAGGGAATTACTCACATCTCTAAATATATTTATTAAAAATGGTTGGTCACATATTCTAATTTCCATTATTTACTAGGTGAAAAATAAATAGGTTATAAAATATATATTATAAATAGAAATTAATTTGGGATGATACAAGGGGTTTTTATTCAATTTATAAACATGGAAAACTCGATGATGTGTTTTGATAAAATCATGAGAAGTAAGTGAATAAGATCACCATCTTTTGAAAGGTAAAATCCAGTCTTTATGAAAATAAGAGATTATAGAATTATTTAATTCAGAGGAAATTCAATTCAGTGGATGCTGATGTTGTCCATTCTAGAACAAAATGTTGGGACTACTATGTGTATAAGTTATATTTGTTGTCAACTGGTGTCAATAATGGTCAAAATAAAGACGTAACTCCAAAGTTAATGGAGATTTTTTGAACTGAAGATGACTAGAGAATTGTTATAGATTCATAGCATTGGATACCATGCTTGAGAAATTCTCTATGTGGTTATAAATTTAAATGATTGTTAAACTTGTCATAAGTTCTAAGAACATGTGTCAATTGTGACACATTGATTACAACAATGAAGAATGGTGAGGTATTGTCCATATGAGAATGATTGATGAAGAATAAGGATTTAAAGAATACCATACAATTTTTCATGATTACATGATAACCATGAATGAGCTTTATTGAAGAATAGAATCATATCATTTTCTTGAAGTAGAGAATGAATGTTGAATAAGAAGAGAGATAGTGGAACAACTTGGAATTCTGAGATATCCATTCATTTCACATTGTCTCAAAATAAGACGATGCATTGATGATTTTTATTTCTTGAATATCATAAGTTAGGAGAACTTATGATGGAATCCTTATAAATGAAAGAGGGCGTAAAGGTGCTGCCAGTCATATATAGTTTTGATTGGAAGGAAAGATGATGGTGGAAGATAGGGAAGTTATAGTACATTTGACGGAAACTATGACGATTCTAAAGCTAAAATATTGAAGGATATATATCATGATAGGTGATTTTGTGATGAAAGAAAAATAGTTGTTGAAGAAGCCAAATCAAATAAAAGAAGAATGAAGGTTATGACTAAAGAATATACTGAAGGTGGTGTTGTTCTGAAGTGTTTACAAAATTTTTTAGCCTAAAATCAGAAGATGAAGACATGTGTTTTTGGTAGAGAATGTTGCGCGATAAATTCAAGGGGGTTTGAATAGTTGTGGGCAATTGATATTTCATTATCAGAACATTGAATTTTGGAAAAAGCATGGATTGCATGAAAAATTGGGCAAACTACGCAAACAAATGTTGATTCGTGAAAGATTAGTTTTTCACACAATAATTAATTATCATTTAATTTTTTTGCAGAAGGGGTGTGTTGAGATTTTAACAGAGAAAAATTCCATATGATTGAAGCGCACAAAAAACTCAACAAAATGAATGGAATATGATTTCTGTGAAATAAAGTTTACTTGCATGAAGAGTTTGTTACCCGTAGATTAATGTTTTTTGCGTAGGGTCAAAAATTCTTATATGTATGACGTGAACCCACTAATTTGCGTATGATTGACACTTAGAAAAATTAAAGCTATGAAGCATATAAAAATTTATTTATAGAGTGGTGCGCAAAAAGATGAAGTGTTGTGTGAAAAAGAACATGTTGCGTGAAAGACAGATGTTCTGAATGAAAAATAATAGTTTCATGAAAAAGGTTTTTCACACTAAAAGGTGTTTTTACACTCAAGTATAGTATTTTATGTGTAAGAAACTATGATGGGTGTGCAATAAATTTGGGGTCCCATAGTCCTTCACCACATGAATTGCACTCTTGATCTTTCTTTACAAAGAAGGAAGTGTCATCAACCATTCGGTTTCATGAAGAGAAGTAGAACCACACTCGCACGACTGGTGATTAACACCCTCATTGTGATTTGTGGTGTGAAAAAGAACAAGACGTGCAAATGAATACATATCTACATAATTAAAAATCTAGTATACCAATACACTCAAATGTTGGTATTGAGAACAGAATAAATAATAGAAGAAGAAGAACATAGTGTGCCTAATTGAAGACTAAAAATTATAGAGGGAAGTTCAATTGGGTTGATGAAAAGTAAAATTATCTTAATTTCTTTAATAATCACATTGGTGAATGTGATTATAGATAATGAATGAATAAATTTCAATGCAGTTGGTTTTTTACAATAGAATAAAGAGAAGTAGGTTGTGCAGCCTTTAGGATTGCTACTGGGAAAGAAGAAAAGGGTTACATGCATGCTTCTAGGAAAGTAACAAGTGAAGAGTAGAATACCAAGTAGTAGTGTGACATAAAACATGTCTCAGTAGGTGGAAGTATTTATTGGTGTTGAAAACCCTAGTCAACAGGGAGAAGACTGTCTTGGGAGGCAGTATAAATAACCACCAAGGAGCTGCAATTTAGACTAGTTTGTCACCAGTTCAGGGAAGATGATTGTTTCCCAACTACCTCTAATGTGTAAGGATGCACAATGACTAGATGATTGTTTTCCTAGTCACTCACGAAACTCTTTTTTTCCACACAGAGATTACATTTTTTACAAAACACTTTCTTTTTAGCGCATCAGTTTTTTTAGGAATAAGGCTTGAATATTATGCGAAAATTACCAAGATGGGTGTTTGAAAACATTGGGGTTCTCATAGTCCTTCTACAGGTGCACAACACTCATGAACGGGATTTGTGATGAAGTAAGTACTGTGAACCATTTAGTTTCACAAAGATAAGTAGAACCATACTCACATAACTGGTATTTAACACTTTAATTGTGCTTTGCGAAGTGAAAAATAACTAGAAGTGTGAATTAATTTATATCAATACAATAGAACAATCTAGTATACCGATACAGTTAGGTGTTGTTATTGAGAATAGAATAAATAATAAAAGAATATGAACATATTTTACCAAACTGAAGACTGACAATTATATCGGGTAGTTGAATTGTGATGACGAAAAGTAAGCTGATATGCACTAATTGAATAATCAAATCGGTGTATGTGATTCTAGATAAATAAATGACATGTTTCAATGCAGTTTGTTTTTCACTTTTGATATAAGTGAATAAGATTTTGCATCTTTCATATTTTCTACTGGGAAAGAATAAGACAGTTACTTTCGTACTGCTAAGCAAGTAATAAGTGAAGTGTAGTTGATCAAGTAGTAGTGTGAAATCCAATAATTCTCCACAGGTGGAATAATATATTGGTGTTGAAAATCCAATTCAACATAGATAAGACTATCTTGGGAGGAATTATAAATAACCAACAAGGAGCTACAATATGGACTAGGTTGTCACCAGTTCAGGTAAAGGGATTATTTTCCAACACCCTCCAATGTATAGGGACCCACACTAACTAAGGGATTATTTTCCTAGTCACTCCACTGTAATATCATATCAAATTATATTATAGAATTCATGAAAAAGTCATTCCAATGGATGGAAAATACGTATCTTCTCTTATTGAGTGCTGAACCTAGTAAAAATATCATGTCCATTGTTTTACTACTTTCTATTATTGCATGGCAGTGGGAAAAGAGAATAAGAGAATCAAGATCCTAATAGGTCAAAATGAATAGGGATAGAAAGTTTTATTTGGTTTAAAAAGTCCTCAATACTAATTCATCCACCCCCCTCATTGTTAGGTATATCCCAAACTGATCCTCTAAATTTGTATCAAAGTGAGGTTCACCTCTGTTTTATTTTCTATAGTGATGTTATTCTATTTTTAAGACATGATATTCTTTCATGAGTTATCAATGACATGCACATTTAGTTACAATTCAGTTATTTCTGAATAGAAGTCTATATCTAACAAGACTGTGATGAATAAGAAAAAGAAGGAGAAGAGAATGTTGAAGAATATGTCCCTCTTATCTAAAGAAGACGATACTTCTGGTTCTCCATATCTGGTTGAAATTTAAGACACACCAGATGTGGAAAGTAATGAGAAGGTGGTTCAAGTCCCCAACAAACATATGGAAAACCTTCTTACCTCAACTGATCAAGATTTATGTGTTTGTACATTTTGAAATTATTCTCATGATGAAAATGTTAGCACAAGTAGTGATGATCAATCTACAACATCTCATGAAATATCAGTTGATATATTAAGAATTATTCTTCACGGTATTAATGACCAAATTACATCCCTGGTTTGTGGAGTATTTCAATGCATGCAGTAAAATAAAACTCAGTAGGAGGAAGAAAATGATGTTTTGGATAAATTCTTACAAGAAAAAATTGTTGAATGTTTAATGCTCTTCAGAAAAGTTGGAGAATTTGAAACAAAAAATAGTGGATTTGAAGTAATTTATTCAAAGTGGATCAAATATGTTTAACAAAATGAGGGATTCGAAAAGACTCTAGAAAAAAGCATCCATGCACTTGAAGATGAGATGAAAAAGATCAATGATGTCATGGAGGTATATTTGGAAGAAGACTCTAAGAATATAAAAGAAACTGACACCTTGTTACACAAAATTTAAGGATGCATGAACATCAAGTTGTAATATTAAAGAATGATTTTGAAGCAAAGATTACTGTGATTAAATACCATGAAGTCATCCTCAATTTAAGAGGTCTAAAATTGGAAGCCCTGTTAACCAATCTTGAGAAGACACATATTGAGTCTGAACAAAAGTAGGAAATATTAACTACTGGAACTCAATGTTCACTAAAGGATTATACATTCAAAAGACCTCAAACATGTGATAAGAAGATCATGGATTTACTCATCGATCTATGATAAGAAGATGAAAAATATAAGGTACCATCCATACCAACTTGTACTCATGTTTCTAAAATTGATTCTAAAAAAAGTGCAGTTGGGAGTAAAAATTATGAACAAGTATGGATGGAGAAAAGTGAGTTAATTCCTACCACCATGACTAGGGTTGATAAGGTGAATAACTTTGAAGATGATTCCCCATAGAAAGCACAAAATATCAAGAAGAAGACTCAGCAACCATATAAATATAACCTAATGAAGTCATGGTTTTTTGGTCAATGATAGTCCGGTAATAGATTTTTGCCTTGTGCACTTGATTTTTGGTAAAATCCGTTAAATGTAAAAGCACAAAGAATGCCCATATCAAGGGAAAGAAAGAAAAAGAAGAAGAAGAAACATCCACAGATCTTGAAGAATCTGTATACTGCACACAGATTTGGAATATTAGATAACATATCTGATTTATGCAATGGGAGTGGTCACATGAATGGTGCATGTCCATTTCAACTGGTAACTGAAGCGAATAAGAAAATAACATCATAGAAGTTGGAAAAAAAATTAATAGTATAAAAGTCCTGGGATTCTATGTCTAATAAGGTGAATGGTGGTTCATCCAAAAGAACTACTATGAAGGATGCCACTTAGAAGAATACATATAGAAGATCCAATCTTGCTGCCTCAATTCCTAATGAAATATTGGTGTTTCGGACAAAAGAATTAGAAATAATGAGGAAAATGTAATATGAAAATTATAAGGTTAGTGCTAAAAAAAGAAGATTTGATATGAAGATAATGAAATATTGTGTGTTAGTTGAAACAAGTCTGGTCATACTGTTAGAAGATGATTTCAATTTACTCCAGCCCAAACATAATTCATCCAGAAGATGAATTTTGGACTAGAAGATTCTACTACTTTAAAATCCCTTCAAGAGAGAATCCTTACACACAAATATATGGATGAAATAGTGAGGTTCATGCAATCACAGTCATCATTGATGATCAGTTTTCAAATTATGAATAATGGAGCATCTCGGTTGATAAAATCATATCAACCTTGTTGTTCACACTGATAGAGCAAAGATGATCCACCTCATTCAATTAAATCTTTGTGTATTGTATTTATTCTTATTATATATTGAATTTAAGGTGAGACAAGATCTCACGGAGAGAACCTTCGATTCATTTATTAAAAGTGTTCCCTTCTGGGGGAGAGACAAAAAGAAGCTGCCAGAGTCATTATCTCAATCAATATCAATATCAGTTGGTATACAACTCAATTACACTAAATATTGTGTTAAGATCATTAGTAAATGTATATTATTTACAAGTCTCTCATCCTTGGTTACTCAAAATAAATACCATTCTACAAAGGGGGTGTAATAAAGTTAATTAGTGACATTAGAAGAGTGAAAGTGACCCAAGGCCACTTATCCTGTTAATTGTACTTGGATTTTTATCTTTTTTTTTGATAGAGTGAAGATTTTTCGGGTTGATTCTCTCATACCACACTTATTATCCTAATTTTTGAATGAACGTTGTAATCCCTTGAATATATGTACATGTGTTCTCATCTCTTATTTTTTCATATTCAGTGGGTAATGGAAAACATTGTTGTCAAAATCAGATCCTCTTGTTTTCAAAATAAGGAATTTCTCAAGTAGACATAGAGTGAAATGATTGATGGCACATTTCATAAGAATGAAATGATACCCTATCTACAATGAACTTGGTATTTCTTTTCAATAAGGGGGGAGACGTGAAAAGATAATCTAGGGGAATTTAAGAAGTATGGGGAGAGAGAAGATTCTCATTTTGACATTGACACATTCATTTTAGGAAAATTCATAAGGTATTGACAACAAATAAAACTTATACAAAAAATGGTACCATCAATGGGGAAAGAAATAAGTAAGTGGAGAGAGAATATTATCATTTTGACATTTACCCATTCATTTTAGGATAATTTTATAAGGCATTGACAAAAAAATACAAATCGGAGATTGTTGGGGCCACTTTGTGTATAAGTTATATTTGGTGTCAATTGGTGTCAATAATGGTCAAAATAAAGAAGGAAATCCAAAGTGAGTGGAGATTGATTGAATTGAATATTCTTGGAGAATTTTTATTCATTAATATCATTGGATACCATTCTTGGGTAATTATCCTTATAGTTATAAATTTAAATTATTGTTGAACTGATCATAATTTCATCGAACTTGTGTTAATGGTGACACATTATTTACAACAATGAAGAATGGTGAGGTATAATCCATCGGAGAATGATTGAAGAAGAATGAGTATTTTAAGAATATAAGTAAATTGTTCATGATTGCATCAGAACTATACGACATCTCTCTTTAAGAATAGAATCAGATGATTCGATCTAAGTAATGAATGATGGTTGAAAAAGAATAGAGAGTGTGGATGGGATTTACATTATAAGATTCCCATGCATTTCACATTATTTCAAAATCATATGATGATTTGTGGATTTTTATTTCAAAAATATCATAATTTAGAAGAACATTTTATTCAAGCCTCCTGAAGGAAAGGTGATGTAATGGTACTGCTAGTCATATATAGTTTTGATTAAAAGAAAAGATGTAGGGGGATGATAAGTAAGTTAGAGTGCTTCCATTGGAAACTCTGACGATGATAATGCGGATCTATCGATGGACATATATCAAAATAGTGGAGTTTGTGATGAAAGAAGACAATTTTTTGATGAATCCAAATCACAGAAAAGAAGAATGACTGTTATGAAAAAAATAATATATTGAAGGTGGTGATGTTCTTTAGTTTTTTCCATATTTTTGAGCCTGAAAATTAGAAGACGAAGACATGTGATTTTGGTAGATAATTTTGTGTGATGAATTCAATGTGGTTTGAATAGTGCACACAATTGATATTTCATGATCAAAACATAGAATTTTGGAAAAAGCATGGAGTCCGTGAAAAATTGGGAAAAGTTCGTGAAAAATGAGGATGCATGAAGGATATGTTTTTCATGGAATAATGAATGATGTTTATAATTTTTTGTGCATGTGGTGTTTTGAGTTCAGAATGGAGAAAAATTCAAAAGGCATGAAGAGAGAAAACAATCATGAAAGTGCGCTATATATGATGTTGCGTGAAATAATTTTTAAGCGCATGAACTTGGTTTTACGTGTGGATTAGTGTTTTTATGCAGGGACAAAAATGCCTATAAGAATTAGGTGTCCCCCAACCATTTGTGTAATCTCGACAATTAGATAAATCCTAAGCTCAGATGTGCAAAAAATGTTACGTATAAATTGGTGCATGGAAAGAATAAGGGATGCATGAAAAAGAAAGTGTTACGTGAAAAAGGGAAGTTCGGTGAGAAAATGAATAGTTTTGATAAAATAGTTTTTCACACAAAAATATTTTTTGATGTGAAACTATAGAATTTTATGTTCCAGACAACAATATGGGTGTGTAAAAATTTTGGGGTTCCCACAGGCCTTAGATAGGTGCATAGATCTTTTAAAGTGGCTCTGCGAAGAAGGAAGTACTATGAACCGTTCGGTTTCATGAAGATAAGTAGAAACTCACTCACATGACTAGTGCTTTACACCATCTTTGTGATTTTCAAATTAAAGAAGAACTAGACTTGAAAATGAATTCATATTAGCACAATGATAGAATCTATTATACCAATTCACCCAGATGTTGGTATTGAGAAGAGAAGAATGAATAGAAGAAGAAAAACATAGTGTTCCCAACTGACGACTGGCAATTATATAGGGATGTTCAATTGTGATGATGAAAAGTAAGCTACTGTTCATTTCATGAATAATAAAATTGGTGTACGTGATTCTTGAAAAATAAATAAAATTTTTCATTGTAGTTGGTTTTTCACTAATGAGTTAAGAGAAGAATATTGTGCAGTCATCAAGTTTCCTACTGGGATATTAGAAGAGGATTACTTGAATGCTTCTAAGGAAGTAACAAGTGAATAGTAAAAGATCAAGCAATTGTGTCACATCTAATAGTTCTCAGCAGGTGGAAGACTCTATTGGTGTTTCATACCCTAGTCAATAGGGGAAAGACTATATTGGGTGGCAGTATAAAGAACTAGCAAGGAGTTGCATGTTGGAATAGGTTGTCACCCGATCTAAGAAGAAGACTGTTTCCCAACACCCTTCAATGTTTAGGGACCCAGACTGACTAAGGGATTTTTCTCTTAGTCACTCCACTATAACATCATATCACATTAAATTAGAGAATCCAATCACTGGTCATTCCCATGAATGGAAAGGATGTAGATGCTATTATTGTGTGGTAAACCCTATAAAAACATAGTGCGCCTATTTTTACTTCTTTTTATTATTTCACGCGATAGGTAAAAGAAAATAATATAATAAAGATTGTAAAGATAAATATGTATAGGGATAGAATTATTGAAATAGTTTAAAAATTAATCAATGCTAATTCTCCCTCCCCCCTCTTAGTGTTAGGTATGTCCCCAATAGGTCCTCTCAAAAAAATACATTAATCATTTAGTCGACATGATCCATTATTTATTTAAGAATGAAAATTAGGAAAACCACATGAGGTACTTAATTATGAAAAAAATTAAATTACTGGGTTTTAATTAAAATACAGATGAACTTCCATCTGACATCATGAATCAATTCATCATAAACTACATAATATTGATCTAATACAATAACAGTGTATGTAAATGAATGAAATTTAATTCTAGGAATTTACTAATGACATGAAAAATGATAATTACTTAATTGTGTTACAAGTAGTGAAGAAGATTTCCATTCCAAAAATATGATTTTTTGTAAATATGTGTGCAACTATGTTGATCAATGTGTGTATTTATGGTTGTTTTTAGAAATAATAATCCCATATCATTGGAAATATCTTGAGAATATTTTTTGTGTTGAGATTCAAGAATGTTAATATAAAAATTATGGTATTCTGAGAATACTTTTAGAGTTGTAAAATAAACACATAGTAAAACATGGGAACCCATAAAGGGGTACTCTTCTATTGATGTTTTATGATGTATTTCTCTTTTTTACCCAATGTATTCCATTTTTGGGGATAAAAAATTAATATATTTTTAATTTTTCCTCCTGTTGAAATGAGAAGGTGTGAATCACAAGGAGGAAGAAATAGAAATAGAATATAGAAATATTGTTTCAATGTGTGTGAAATACTAGGATAACCTGAAATATTTCTATTGGGAGATATAAAAAATATCTCCAATACAAGGTTAGAATCTTCTACATGTTGTTGCAAAGAAGAATAAGAAAAATGACCAAACCATTATTCTTAGTTCAGATTGGAGTATGCTGATGTAAAGAGATCAAAATGATTTGGTGAGAACCATTTTTATATATGTTGAGATGAATGTTAGGAAATAGGGAGTGAAATTTGGGGAGATACATAAAGATGATATGTGAATAGGAACTAAGTGTCATGTATATTTTTGAAGAGATTCAAGCATAAGAAGATCCAATTTTGAGATGAAGAAAATGTATTCTATTGATATAGATATATTCTTGTGGTAAAAATATAATTACATCATAAGATATGATAAAATAATATCTTATGTATACATTGTGTGAATCTGTAGAACCTATATGACTTAGGGTATACACAATGATCACCATGCGACTTAGTGACAACAATGAGACGATTTTCAAGAAGTAGATGGTGAATCTTGGAAATAATGTTGTATATGAGGCATTAAAGTGGATAGTGAGACAATGTATTATATAAGATCAGTATGAACCCGATCTAGTTATGGTTTATGGAGTTCCCTCCCCATGTAATAGTGATATTTGAGTATAATTGTGAATACTAGATTAGGGTGCATAACGAATCAAGGAAAATAGTAAGTTCTCTTACCATGATTTATAAATCCTATGTTATTGTGACTTAATTTATATTATTATACTAGATAGGTGATGATACACAGGGAGTGGGAAGAGACTGAATATGTCTAGGAGGATGAATTAATGAAAATAATTAATAAATGTTTTAATTGACTAATGGTTAAACCCTCACATTTAAGTGCTCCATTGACCCCCTTTGTAAATCAAACCAACAGATAGTCATGTATCGTATTCTTATAGTAGGTTTTCCACTAATGTTATCTTATCATATTACATAAAATATTTAATATTACCTAAACTGACCTAAGGCGTTTTCTATACATTTTAAATCATTATCATACATATCTTATCAACCCTTAATGAAATTTATATCTATTAAATTGTAATCAACTAATGATATCCTAATTTCAAAAATTATTTAAACCATCCATTAATACCAACTATGAATTCCCAAAACTACACTCCTAGAATTCGATGCGAATACAAACCTTATTTACATACCATCTCTTAATTGATGATATAAAACTCAAATTTATCCCTAATAAAATAAAATATCATGTAAAATTTTTTAGTTACATACATGTTATGAACTTTTATGGTTTATATTATGATAGTAAAAGGAAAAAAAGTAAATTTAAAATCCTATTTATATCTTATCAAATGGAAATTATTTATCTATATATGAAAGAAAATAATTTTTATTTATTCTTAAATATCACACACAAAAACATCCACTCATGTTATTCTGTTTGAAAAATCCCATGAAATTAATTTATTCATAACATAGATAAACTAAAACATAAGAAGGGGTAAGCTGAAATATCATAGTAATTTTAAACATTAGTGATAATAATTAATGATCATAATTGATCATTATATGAGATTAAATAATATTATAGGAGTAGATATCAAATAATACTTCCATAATTGAATGATTCTAAAATAATTTCATATCTATGTATTTGAATGTAAATTAATGAACATAGGGATAATAATAACAAATTCCTTGTTGATGAAATTTATAATGCAAGATAGATAATTTAATTTTACTTACCATTAAATCATGATAGTATACATCATAATTCTATCTCCCTATGTCTAGGTAATATTTTTTCCCGACGAGCATACATAAAAATATCCACACCATTTTTTCTCATGAGACCTATCAATGCATCATGGTGCCATTATATGACATACCCTTCAATAATTAAATCTAAAGCCTTCTTCATATGAAGGAATGAATAATACATAAAGCAGATAGCCAGTATCCATAAATATATGTATTGGAATAATATGTATAAATTTTTTCAATACTTCCCCAATAAATAAGTAGAATATATTTTTACTTAAGAATCCCTAAAACTAACATCATAAAGGGAATGATGTATTTGATTAAGTTAATAATATCTTAAATCAATCATCATATGACATCTATGTGATGCCCATGTAATAAATTTAATGAAATATAGAATGTCCATAAAGGAAATGCATAGAAAAAAATTTTCATTTCAAAGAATAATATTTTACAAGACAATGGTAGTGATGGATTTATACATGTTTTATCCCCAAAAAGTGAAATTATTATATGATTTAGAATGTAATACATGACCAATATATACACCATAATAATAAAAAATGTGGTGAATATGAATCATATATCAATGAAGAAAATTGAGATACAAAAAACCATTATCGTAATGATAACAAAATAATAAAAAATACATGAGGGGAATAACATGAAATTGAAAGATATTATTTAACATGATGTTAATTGGGCATTAAACAAACCATGTAAAAGAAAAAATTATATGAAATATCAAACATGTATTTCCACACCCTGACTATTTAATTTATTTTTATTTTATTATTTATTGACTCTGGGTCCATACACCAAGGTTCGGGTTGGATCCTATTTTAAATTTTGTATCATTTAACAAATTTTAGTGGGTTTTGGTCCCGTGTGCAGTCACCGCAGAGTGGGTAGTTGCTGTAGGGTTAGCTCGGGAGCCCGCACAATTGTCCTTCAGTTGAAATAAATAATGTTTTTTTCAAATAAAGTGTGCTAAATGAATAAATTGTAATAATAATAATGTTATTAGGTAATTAATAATATTATTTTTTTAAAAAGTATTATTATTTATATTATTTTGGAGGTTGTTTTCAGAATCAATTTACTATTATTATCATTAATGAAATCAAGGATATCGTTATGAATATATAACTATTAATATTAGTTTAAATTCCATCCTTAGTATTTTATTATTATTATTATATTAATATTAATATTATCATTATTATTATTTGTATTATTATTTATTATTATTATTACTGTTATTATTATTCATATTATTATTATTTGTATTTTTATTATTATTGTATTATCATTTTATTATTATTATTATTATATAGAATGAAAATACATATAAAACCTAGTTCTTCCACCCTCCCCCTTCCTTACAGCATTTTCCCAAGCACCCCTCCTCCCAGCTGCCCAAGCTTCCGCCACTCCGGCCTCCCCGGCGCCAACCTCCGACCGTTGTGGCCCTCTGCGACATGAATTTCCACACTCGCCCCTCCTACAGTCGCTCTGCCACCCTCGTCTCACACTCCACCCCTAGCCTTCATTTGTTATAGCAGGCCTTCCACACCCCAAACCTCCACAGTCCGACCTCTTGCTGATTCGTGCTCCTGGGTTCTCACCAGGCCATATCGTCCCTTGCATCTCTTTGCACCAGCCTCGCCGCACTAGAAACCCCACCTCACTCCCTTTTTCTCCATCCTAGCCATCTCCGGTGAACCCGACACCACCTCTAGCTGATTTCCTTCGGTTTTCAGACTCAACCCTACTAATCCTCCCTCACTCCTCGCCACTACGACCGACCGACCACTACCCTACCCTCATCTCGCTCAGCCAGCCTCCCGCACCATCATCGTAGGTGTTTTCGACATCGATTTCCTATTTCTCCCATTTGGTAGATTACTGACATCTAGGGTTCATGTTCTGGGGATTTGGTTTTGTGTCTTCGAACTCGATTTCCATTCATAGAGTTGTTTTTTCCCCACAAAGGTGTGACTAAGGGGAAAACAAAGCTTCACACCGGTTTTGGGTTGCGTCGTCTTTTCTACATGGTTCTGAGGTAAGGTTTTTCACCTGCCTCATGTTTCCACTCAGTTTATATTATTTAATTTGGGTGTTTTAAGCATCCTATAAATTTTATTTTTTGTTCATTGAGCATTGTTGTGTGTTTTCGGGTGTGATTCATCCTTGCGCCATGACTTCCAAGTAGGTTCCCATTGCACTGCCTTCTAAAATTTATGTTGAATATATTCCTTTATTTTGTCACTCTATATATATATGCTATTTATTATTTTTCAATGTCTGGTTAATTTAGCTATGATTAAAATTGGTAGTTAAATTTTGGTTTTGTGAAAAATAAGGTAATTTTATTAAAATTACGCACATTGTTTTTTTAATTAGAATGATTATTATTTTTTCACCTAGTTTAGTCTTATTTAGAAACTGTTTTAGTAAATGTTCCATGTGTCACTGGTAAACTGGCCAATTGTCTCTTATCATTTACTTGGGATAGAAAATGATTCTGTTTTTTTATGAAAATAGTGGCAACATGCAATGTATGATTTCGAGGCTCCTTAAATGGTTTCAAACTTATTTTGGTTTTCTGAGGAAATGAGATTTCATAAATTTTTGTGAATGTGTGTATTTGACTTATAAAGTGATTTGACATGTGATAATGGATTGTGGCCCATTGCTGATTTAATAAAAATGGCATTGGGCATTAGACATTGTATAATGGATTTACATGAACTATTTTTTGAATGGTTATAGAATTTGAATGGTGTGTTTACAATCTTTCAAAAGGATAGTTCATTTCTATTAGAAATAGTGTTTTTTGGATTGAACATAAGGCCTATTTGGAAGCTTGGTGAGATTTGTGAAAAATATAAATTATGAAAACCCTCATTGGGTGCATCCCATGCCTCGACTACATGTAATGGATGGGAGGTCCTTATTGGGTATTATTAGAATCAAATTTCAGGGATCTTTGGTTGGAACCCTTTATAATTGTTTTATTTTTGAGGCATGAGATGAATCCTAGGGGAGACTCGGGGTGAGACCTATTGTGCATTATTACTATATATATATATGATTGGATGCTCAACTGACTTCAGTTGGCTCACTAACTTTTTAAATACATGACGTAGGGGAATCAGGCATATTGAGAGAATATTCTGAGAATGAGTGCTACACTGGTATGTTATAGTACTCACTAGTGGCCCACTATAGGTGTATATATTAGTTTTATTACTTTGGTATTTTCCCTCAGCCTACATGACAAAGGATGGTTGAGCATATTGGGAATTTTGATTCTATTATGTGTGACATGTCAATGGGGATGAGGTCTCATGTATTGGTGTATTTTGTATTATTATTGATCTCCTATGATCACCCATGTCTGTTGAATTTTCATTACGTGCAAATATGAATTTGGTACTTGTAGTTATATCTACATTACCCTTGTTTTGTACATACTCTTGTGAATTTTTTTGTATTGTTTTCCTTGTAAAATGGTAAAATGGTTTTTAATTAGGATTCTAAAAATGTTATTCAAATTTAAGGGTTAAATACTAGATGTACAAATATAATTTAATATATATATATATATATCAATTTCCCTTTCTAAAATGCCATTAACACTAATGAAATGAAAAAATATTTTAAAAAGGTTTAGGGCAATGGTTCGTACATTGTTTTAATGTAAAATACATAGAAAAACATACTTTTATAAATTGTAGTTCAATATTGAAATGGTGATTCTTTTATTTTTAATGTTAGTGCATTGGGAATAGATTTTGGGCCAGCCTACTATGTTTTAATACTCACAACTATAATTTTATCTTTTTTTTAGATTTGGGTGTTTCACCTTGTATGGATTAAGTCACCATAGCGCGACGTTGGATTGGGGTCGGTTGTGACCCATAAGGTCTCATAGTGGTATGTATAACATGGTTTTCTCTCCTTTCCTAGTTTTTGTTTTCACCATTCGGTTTTTGTTCATTTATTTTTATTTCACTTATGGCCAAATCGTTCCCACTTTCTTAGTATTGATGCCTGACAGTTGTTTCCACCCCGTGGGGATCAAGAATGCCCTCGGGCCATGTCGTGGGCTGGCTCAGGTGACCGGTTTAGAGTCGACCTGGGTTGGGTCGTGGGAAAATGGTTTTAGAGGAGGACCTTGTAATTTGGGATGTCTGGTGGATGTAGATTAGGATTGTCAGGGATCAAGAGATAGGTTGCTGGTTGGTAAATGATCACCACTTCTCATGACGAGACCTGAGCTACTAGGGGTAGTCCTAGTTTTGAGTCTTTTTTCATTGTTTTAGATTTAGGGATGACAATAAAGTTCACTCGATGTCACAATATGACCCCACATGTGGAAGTGACCCATGTGGATCCCATGTGTCTGGATCAAGGTCCTCTGGTGTTATGTCTTACGTGGGGTGTGGTACATTACCATGTCACCGAGTTGGGCATAAGTACTAGATTCGCATTTCAGCTATCCATTTTTTGGTAGTGCTTTGTCTTGAGTTGGGTTGGTTTTATAGGGTTTTTGGAAATTTAGTTCGTTTTTAATTGAAAGGGCTCTTTCTCTAATGGTTTTACAAATGGTAAAAAGGAGTTCTCTTTCATGTTGTGTTGAAATTGGTGATGTGGGTTTTTTAAAGACTAGCTTTTTTGATTTGGAAAATTTTGTCTTATGTTGTAATTTTTTAATGGAATGGGATGTGAAACCCCTGTTATACCTTAATATCATCCGTTTATGTGTGGGAAGATACATGAAGTACAAATTGAAAGATATGTATAGGTGATCTGAGTGGAATGAGATGAAGGCTTATGCGGCGGTTCATAGGATGTCGTGGGTGGTGTTTTGGAATCTATGTCTTGGATTGATTTTTCTAAAATTCATTTGAATGAAAAAGTGATTTTTGGACATCGTTTTTCATGAAAATTGGGTTTTTGTATTTTGAAAAGTACATTTTTCTTGTGTTTGTATATGTTTGATTTAAGAGTCTGTTACCTTTGGCAGGCAGTGTTGTTTTTGGTTGTGTTTGATCTTGTTTGGGATTTCGGGCTGGTTGTCTCAGTTTGAGGTGTTTCTTTTGATTGAGTTTTTGATTGATGTCAGTTTCCATTTTTGTTTTTCATGTGGTTCTAGATATTCCACCCAAAAATGTCCCCAAAAGTTGTTAATGAGTCGTTCTGAATTCTGGTTTCTATTTAGTGTTGCTTTTCTTTCGAGGAATCTGGGGATTGTTAGGGGTAGTGAAGTGATATACGGGGAGTAGATCAAGTCTTCAGGTGGTTGGGGACTACCGAGTTTTTTAGAGATCATATTGTCTTGGGATTAGTGGAGGGTCCACTATTGGACTAATGGAGGTGTATTTTTCTTCATAGTTGTAGTTGGGATAACGTGGTAAGTGTTAATGTTTTTCTTCATCCAAAAGATCATACGTAAATAGGTGAAGTCGAAAAGAGGCGAGAGCCTATCCATAGTAATTAATTCCATTTTTTGGCAAAGGCATGTGTCGTCCGCTTTATGGAATCGACATTTGGTGTGAATGTTCTTGGAAAATCTGGTGCCTCTCGTCATTCATAAGGGTTCCCCATTTTGTGAGCGGGGTGTATGAGAGGAACATGCCTCTGATGAAATACCTTTTTTTCGGTGTCGACTTATGGTTCATTTGACAACATTATAATGTGCCATCGGTGTTTCCTGTTAGGGCATCCTAAGCCATCTTGACACAACCCTCAAAAGTCCTTCAATTTTGTGACTGTTAGGTCCCTAGGAAAGGTTCCAAAATAAATGCCTTTCGAAGAAGGGGTCCTGATTGTGGGATGCTCATGTCTGAATGTGAGGGAAAAGATGCTTCTTCCATAAAATCCCCTGCCTCGGGTCTCAGGGTGAAGCTCATGAACAATCAGGTCATCAGAGGCATGTGATACCTTCATGTGTTTCTTTATCTTTCATCTTGTAATAGATACATTCAGGGTTTCCTTGTCCTTGTTTTCCCGCTGTTTTAGGTACATCTTTTGCGGTAATAGTGTGATGAACGTAATATTTCACGGTCGTAGTAGTTACATTCTTTTGAATGTGGCCTCTAGAATTGTTTGTTTTTTTAAAGGGTATTTGGCCTTCGGTGGGTTGGTACTAATTTTATTAGTGAATCTTTTGAGATGTGTGTCTTGGGGGTTTTTGTCTTGTGCTGAGAGTTTCGGGTTTTAGTGGAAGTGTTGTCTCGCCCGTACTAAGGGATTTGGATGTGTTTGAAGTTTTAAATCAATTTAGGGAATTCTTAGTTCCAACAGTGTTTTTCTAGGGAGTTCCCTGTTTTGGTGCCCCGATATACCGGGTGGCCTTGAAGTGGTTGATATATTTATGTCTCAGCAATCCTGTTCGACTCATGTAGAGAAGTTGGAATGTTCGGGTTGGGAGTTCCCACGCCCCCCTTCATGAGGTGATTAGTTTGGGTGTTAAATTTCAACACTAGTTTAGTTCTTGGGTTAGGGGGAACACTCTAGCGGTCTCATGTTCTATTTTTATGATTTATTTTGGATTAAATTGGGTAGGGATTCATGTTATGACTATTGTTCGGCTAGGGGACTTTCTAGAGGCAGAAAGTGTCTGTGGTGGGGAGAATTGTCACACCCAAACTTTTTAATTTATTTCTAATTTATTATTTTTTACTCCGAGTCACTGTGCCAAGGTTTGGGTTGGGTCTAGGTATAAGAGTTTTGTCATTTAACAAATTTTAGTGGGTTTCGGACCCATGAACGATCACCGCACAGTGGGCGGTAGCCGCATGGTCAGCTCAAGAGCCTGCGCAAATGTCAAGCGGTTAAAATAAAAAAAGTTTTTCTTTTTTTAAATAAAGTGAGATAAATGATTAAATTGGAATAATAAAATTGTTATTATGTAATTAATAGTAATATTAATAATGAATTGTTATAATTGTTATTATTGTGGAGGTTGTGGAGGTTGTAATCGTAATCAATTTACTAATATTATAGTTAATGAAATATAGGATGTCGTTACGAATATTTAAATATTTATATTAGTTTAAATGTCATAATTAGTATTTTATTATTATTATTATTATTATTCTTTATATTATTCTTTATTATTATTTTTACTGTTGTTGTTATTCATATAATTCATATTATTATTCTTTTTAAATTATTATCATTATTATTGTATTATTATTATTATTATTATTATTATTATTATATAGAATGAAAAAAAGATAAAACCTACTTCTATAGCCCCCTGTTCTGCACAGAGTCTACCCTAGCCCCCCTCTCCTCCCAGCAGCGTGATCCGCGACCGCTCCATCCTCCCCAACATCAGCCTCTTGTCGTTACGACCCTCTGCGACTGGGCTTTTCATGCTTGCCCCTCTTATAGTCACTTCTCCTCCCTCACCTCACATTCCACCCTTGTCCTTCATCTTTTCTAGCTAACCCTCTGTGCCCTATCCCTCCACAGTCTGGCCTCCTTCTGATCTGGGCTCCTCGGTTGTCACTAGGACGTCTCGACCCATGCATCTCCTAGCGCTGGTCGCTCTACACCAGCAAACCCCCCTCACTCCCTTTTCCTCTGTCCAGGTCATCTCTACTAAACCCAATACCACCTCTGGCCACTCCCCTTTGGTTTTCAGCCTCACCCTCCACTGATCTTCCCTCGCTCCTTGCTGCTACAACCGACCGACCGCCGTCCTACACTCGTCTCACATGGACAGCCTCCCACACCATCGTCGTAGGTGTGTTCGACATCGATTACATGTTTGTACCGTTTGGTTTGTTAACTACATATAGGGTTCTTGTTCTGGATATTTAGTTTTTTTTCTTTGCGTTTGATTTCCAGTATTAGATTTGCTTTTGATACGAAAAGGTGCCATTAAGGTGCGAACACAGCTTCACACTGGTTTCGAGTTGCATCCTCTTATCACATTGGTTCTAAGGTATGGGTTTTCACTTTCCACATGTTTCCACTCAGTTTATATTGGGTAATTTGGGTGTTTTAAGAATCTTATAAATTTTATTTGTAGTTCATTGAGTGTGACCCCATGTTTTTGGGTGTGCGTAATCCTTTCTGCATGACTTCCAAATAGGTTCTCATTGCACTTCCTTTTAAAATTTATGTTGCATCTATTTTATGCTTTTTTAACCTATATATATATTCTATTATTTATTTTTCATGGTGTGGTTAATTTATCTATTATGAAAATGGGTAGTTAAATTCTTCCTTTGTGAAAAATAAGGTCATTTTATTACAATTAAGTACAATATTTTTTAAATTAAATTCCTTCTTAGTTTTGCACCTGGTTGAGTTTTATTTAGAAACTGTTTTAGTAAGTTTTTCATGTGTCCCTAGAAAACTGACTGGTTAGCTCTCATGGTTTACAAGGGATAGAAAATTATTTTCGTTTGTCTTTATAAAAATATTGGCAACAAGAAAATTAGTATTTTGAGGATCCTTAAATGGGTTGAAATTGATTTTTGTTTTGTGAGGAAATGAGTTTTCATAAATGTTTATGAAAGTGTGTATTAGAATTATAAAGATATTTGACATGTGATAATTGATTGTGGCCCATTGGAATTTTAAAAAAAATGGTGCTGGTTTATAGATGTCTTGTAAGGGATTTAAATAGAATATTTTATTAATGGTTATGGAATATGAATTGTGTGTTTACACTCTTTCAAGAAATATAGTTGATTTCTCTTAAAAAGGATTTTTTGTGGATATAACTTAAGGCCCATTTGGAACCTTGGTGAGATTTATGGAAAATATAAATTATTAATACACTCTTTGGGTGGTTTTCATGCATCAACTGAATGTAATGGGTGGAGGTCCTTGTTGGGGATTCTCAGTATCTAATGGTCGGGTTCTTCAGTTGGAACCCATTATAATTGTTTTTTAGGCATGAGAAGAATCATAGGGGAGACTCTGGGTGAGACCTCTAGTGCGTTATTATTATATATATATATATATTGTGACTGGATGCTCGGCTGACATCGGTTTTCTCACCCCCTTTCTAAATACATGAGACATGTTTATCTAGAATATTGAGAGAATATTATGAGAATGAGTGTCGAACTGGTAGGTTATGTTACTGTCCAGTGGCCCATAGTAGGAGAATACATTGGGTTTATTACTATATAATTTTCCCTCGGCCTGCCTGAGAAAGGATGGTAAAACGTATTGGGAATTTTGATTTCATCATGTATGAAATGTCAAAGGGGATGAGGTCTCGGGTATTTTTTTCCTTCTATATTATTCTTCATCTCCAAGGTTCACCAATTCCTGTTGAATTTCAGTTACCTGCAGTGATGAATTTGGTACTTGTATGTATATCTAAATTAGCCTATTGTGTACTTACTCTTGTGCATTTTGCTGTATTGTTTTCCTTGGAAAATGGTAAACTGGTTTTTAATTAGGCATCTATAAATGGTTTTCAAATGAATGTGTTTAATCATTTTTATAAAAATCTATATATATATATATATATCATTTTCCCTTTCTAAAATTCAATTAATGATAATGTAATGAATTGAGATTTGAAAATAGTTAAGGGAAATAGATTGTACTCTATTTTTAAGAAAAATACATAGAAAAAAAAACTTTTATAAATTTTAGTTCAATCATGAAATGGTGTTACTTTAAATTTTAAATTCAGTGCATTGGGAATAGATGTCGGGATAACATACTGAGTCTTAGTAATCACTCCTATAGTTTTATCTTTTCCTTTTTCATTAGGTGTTGTGCCTTGCCTAGATTCGGTCACCATAGCACAGTGTTGGATTGAGCTCGGTGGTGACCCATAGGATCAAACAGAGGTATGAACAACTTTGTTTTCTCTCCTTTCCTAGTTTTTGTTTCCACTATTTAGTTTTTGTTTATTTTTATCTCACATATAGGCCAAATCGTTTCCACTAGTTTAGTTTTGAATCCCAACACTAGATGCTTACCCATGGGGATCGAGAACGCCCCTCGGGCCATGTCGCGGGCCGGCTCATGTGACCTTTTCAGAGTCAACCTGGGTTGGTTCGTGACATGGATTATGGAATTGAATATAATGATATTCATTAAATATCATGATTAATGAGAAAATGAAGACATAAAATATAAAATGGAAATTAAATACATACTATAATAGAAAAATAGTGAATACCATAAACATATCTTAAGGAATATAAATATGGTAAGAAAACATGTACATGTAATATAATCATCTATGTAGGAATCATTTGATAATGAGGTTATAATGAATATTAATAGAACCAAAAAAAGATGAATTTAAATTCCATTTATTCACAATGAATAATGAATGAATCTTATAATAATAGATTTTCAATAAGAATGTTTGTAACTCAATGGAAGAAAAGAAGGTTATCACAAACCCTTACAATAATTCCCTCTTAGTCAAAATGCATTTTATCATACTGTCTATCAACCGAAAATATATTAATACCATACATGAAAACCATTTTCATATATATAGATATATTTATTTATTTTTTATAAGAATCACATATATTTATTATATATATTTATATTAGTTATTTATTATATATTTTTGAAATTGTAAGTGAGTACTCTATATAATTTTCAACTAGTTTCTTAATAGAGATTTTATTCATCATTATGCTTCCAAATTGTATCATTACTAGATTATAAATGGAAATAGAATTGTTCTTTTGTAATAATTTATAATTTCTTAATTTCATCAATTAGAGACTTGGTTATAATAATCATAGTCAAAATTAGTAATGAGCATGTTTCAGTGATTTTTCATAAACAACCACTAATATCTTAAATAATGAGTTTAATATTAATGATACAATTAATTAAAAAGATTCAAATTATTTTTTTCTTATTTATATAAGATATTAAAAAATCTTTATTCCCATACTCTAACACCCAGACTCCAATAACCCTGATCGGGTGTTTATGTTATTACATTGGTACAATTTATGAGGGACCATACCACACTGGATCAATTAGTTTATAAGTCCTCAAAAAATATATACAGACATTATTCCCATATTATATTTCAAATAAAAAATATATCATATAAAATTTCATTCATATTTGAGATAATTCAAAATATCCTTATTTATATCCTAGGTAAAGAAAAAAAAATAAAGGATATGCTCTAATTCTCAATAAGGGTTATATACAGTATAAGGAATCATGAGTCAATAAGGCATAATCACTATCATAGAGTGGAATATCCGAACACATTCCATCTAATCAACAAATTTAGTTCAATGAAAAAACATGGATAATATAAAAATAACAATCAAATGTATAATGGAAACTAAAAATAAAGAATGGAAATACATAAATCTATATATTCATAATATTTCTATCAAGGCCTCAAAAAATTTCTCATGAATCATACCATTGAGGCCTCATGAATGACATCATTCATAATAATTAGGTAAGTGTTCATAGAATACTCATCTAATATGTCATGCCGACTATTTTCTCTCATTGGACCTATCAATTCCTCTTAGGGTTATCTATAACCAAGATCCACCAATCACTAAAATATTATATACATTCCACATGCATTGAATAATAAATATAATAAATTCTCAAAATAACTTGTAAATAAATATTAATATTTTTCTAATTAATAATATTAAATATTTCCCCATTAATTGAAATACATATATCTTAATAAAAATCCATTAATTTATACCAAACCTAAAAATGGTATATTAGTGAAACATTATAAAATTAATATAAATATTACATAAATAATCTATGATATTGATGATATGGACAGAAAGGATAAAAATAATGTCCAATGAATAATAGAGTGTGTTATGAACATGGTCACAAAGAAATGAATGATATAAAAATATGTTATAATCCATTATTATGGAATTATAATTGTGTAACATCCTTCCACTCCACATTGTCTTGAGAAGGGGGAATTTCTACTAGTCCTATGGTGAAATCCCAAAGACACCAAAGGATGAAAATAATTTCCAAGGGCTTCATAAAATAGTTGGTGGATAATTTTTCATTTGTGAATAAAAAAACAAAACAAATACAAAATTACCAAAAAACCTCTATATGATGCATGATAATAATGTATACAACTTTAGGAAAGACAACTAAAAACAATACCAAAATGAAATAAATCACCAAATTAGAGTATAAAGTAGAATACAAATTGAAAAAAAATACAAAAAATACATCAACTGTACAACTCCCAACATGCTCTAAGATCTAAATCTATAACACATGCTCAAATTAGAATAATGAATCACTAAATAAATGAGATATTATTCCTTTACCCTTATCTTGATAAACAATATCGTCAAATGATACAATGTTCCCATGAAAGGGTGAGTAATAAAACTCAGTTGTTTTTTCCCAAATAAATTATTTACTCATTCCACTAGGATGGAACATGTTAGAAAATTTAGATAAAAAATTTATATAAAAAACATTTAAGAATATTATATAGAAAAAATGAAATTTATAGAAAAATAGTTTTTATACATAAAGGGTTTTGTCAAAAAAAAAACCATTTCCATGGAAATAAACTAGAATATTATATAAACCATTTCACATTACTTTTTGGAACACTTGTTCGTTGATTCACACACAAACCCACACATTCATTCTCCAATGTTATTTTTGTACTGGATAGTGTTTCCTTATACATCCACTATGTCAAAAAATAGTGGAAAATTTCATTGTGACCCAATGGAACACAACCCTTATCTAGTGTCACATCCCGTATACCACAATGGTACACACCCCTTGTACATGATTGTGTAAAAAGCATGAAATAACTGAAACTAGTGTATAATAAAACCATCTCAAAAAATTTCAATAAAAACCGACTTTCACTGAAAACATTCATGTCAAATCAACTCCCCTAATAAAACAAATTCTTGTTTTATAATCATGAAACAAAAAAACTCACAGCAACCATCATAAAAAATTTCTCATATCATCAATAAAGAGGGTTTTACCAATATTTTCACATTAACATCACAATAAATGTTAAGAAATTAAAAATAAAATAAAACCAAGCATTCTAGGTATAATGATAGGAGTCTACAGTGAATCCAAAAACCTCTCAAACATAGGATAAAATGACAAACGTTGAAAATCCATCAACAAAACAGGTTAAAACTCCAAAAGCCCACCTTAAATATTGTTCCCTAACAACAAAACATCCAAATATCATAAGTATTATTTTCTAAAACCATGGATATATGCCCAAAAAATTATATCAATGAATCTAAGATAAGTAGGAAGAATAAAAATAAATAAAAGTAATAAGAACAAGAACTTAAAAACAAATATAGGCGTTAAACACCTAAAGAACCACTTATGGATATCGGGGAAGCGTCTAAGAAGCCTTTAGGGGGAGAGAAAAATGTGTTTGGGATTATATAAGGAATGAATTATGGGTTAATGGGAAAATTATAATTAGATCCCATATTTTTTAATTTAAATTTTAATGTTGCATGGTTTAGGTGCACTATTAGAAAAACTATTTACCACCCCCTGCCCAAACCACCCCTAATATGGTTGGTATACACAGTTATAAAACCCATGTTTTTGATATTATTTTACCCTTATCCATATCAATCATGGTTACTCCTAGGAGGATATATAATTTGACCAAAATTTGAGTATATTTAGAGTGCTTTCCTCCATTTTCACAATTTTATGAAGGCGTGGCATAGTTTTTACTAACCATGCTCAAACCTATCAACTCCAAAATAGCCCAAAAACATTTCAAAACTCCTACAAACACTCTCAAACATTACAAAATTACTTTAAATACATAAAAAACAATAGTTTAATTTCAATAAAACTAGGGTTTTACATTCCCCCCAACTTTAGACATCCCATCCTCAGAAATATAAAAACCACTATTTGCTTGATAGAGCTTGGGAATTATTATACTAGTTCCCTCTCACATTCCCATGTTTCTTCTAGAATCTGAACATGCTATAAAAACACACACTAGACCGATGATTTTTACACACAAGACATTCACATGCATATCCATAATCCATATTGGCACATTCACTAATGAAGAATCTCGATCTCGGTTAATATGATCCCATATAATCACATGGTAAGAATTATGATGATATTTTTTTAACTAAGAAACATGAAACACATTATGCATTAAAATGAACTGTGCTTCAAAATACAACCTATATTCCACCTCACCAAACCAATCATGTATCTAAAAAGTTAGGATGTATCACTTATATAACCCAAACCAATTCCAAAAATTACCATGCCCAAGACTTAGAGAGATTATCCAGAACACATGATCACTCACCTTGAATGACACTGATCGTCAATAATGATCCACATTTTATTTCTAACAACTCTGAGCCAAATCAATCCTTTTCTTGATCAACCAAATATTCTTTATTGTCTCTCATACAAGGCTATTAAAAACCAATTAAGTCACACTTTTTCAACCCCAAATTATAAGTAATGATAAGGGATACCATATAATTATTGATAAAGAGACATATGTATTGGTGAATTATAATTGTTTTCATTTAAGAGCCCCACTAATAGTATGTGATCCACCAATGAGCCACATAAATCCATTTCAAAATCTATCAGAATGGATTCTAGTATTTTTACCATCCTTTCAGATTTTACATCCGTTTGAGGATGATACACTACAATAATTGTCAAATGAGTCCTAATGTATTTTTGTAAGAATATTATGAAATTAGGTTTAATCCTTGAATCTATTTCCAATAATAATAAAATCGGTACACCATTCCTATTTAACTCTTCCAGGATATATATTTTAGATATGTTCTCTACCATATGAGAGGAACAAATAGTGATGAAATGTGCCAACTTTGTGAGATGATCTACAATCACCCATATTGAATCATGTTTCCAAACCATTATTGGGAGAAATATACAAAAATACATGGATATATTCTCCCATTTATGAACATGGATAGGTAATAAAAACAACATACCTTTTGGTCACCGATTCTCTGACTTAACCTGGTGACATGTTAAGCATCTAGAAACAAAATTAGCTAATTTTATTTTCATGGAGTCCCACCAAAACATTTCATTTATTTCCTTATATGTCTTTGGAATACTAGGACTAAAAACCCATCTCAAATGGTGTAATTATTGATATGTTGTTTCTAAAAATCTCAATGTAAGATCAACTGACCTTAAAACTATAAACCTAAACCCTCATATTGCTTCCATACCTCAATGGTCCCACACCATTTAGTTTTAACCTCATAAAAAACTTTATAAATCAAATGTAAGTGAATCATTAATCATGCCCACCTAATTAAGAAACCAGTATACATGAATGGAGATAGGAACACATTAGCAGTCTTCATAATCCAAGTGCATGTTAGCTATCACTGACATCATCTACCACTTATCTAAATAATATTTTTCCAACTAGCCATATGAATTTCTTCTCAATCATCCACCACTGTATTTTCATTACCATGTGTACACATCGAGTCAAATGTGAACATCTAGAGTTAATATATCTATATTAATTTCCATAGATTCAATATACTTTTTGAGAAAATTTGTTTCAAACTCTTATAATCCATAATGACCAAAAACTTCACACCAAACAGGTAACAGTTCCATGTATTAAAATCATGGAATATAGTATCTAAGTACTAATCATGTGTTGGGTAGTGCTTCCCATGAAACCAAATGTTACATGACCCATAAGAAAAAATAGTATATCCCTATATGATAACAGAACCCAACCAATATCCCAAAGCATCATAATACTCCATTTACCATTGTTAGGATAATGTCAATATCATGATCAGTGCTAATGTGTGGTGAAAATTATGCTTTTGAAAGTACTTTTCACATTTCTCATCCCATTGGAATGGATGAATTTTCCTTTTCAAATATGTCATTTAGAAATATATTCCTGAAATTCCATGATCAAATCATCACTAATAATTATCTAGGCGAAGAAAAATGCATATCTAAAAGGCATTTTTTTGTGGTTACCAAGAGATAAAAACTATTACCTTTTATGGATCCCTAGAAAAAACTCATTTCGTAGATAACATGGCTAACTAAATGTACCTTATGTATCCAAATGCCACACTTTGACTGCCTCGCATATAAACAATGATCCCAAGAATTTCCTAACACTATTTACAAGTGTTTCCCTTTTGATCCCTTGTACTTGAATACCAAAATTTTTCATGCACAGAAACAAACAAAAAAGAATCTAGATACCATTAAAATGATTGATTAATCAATTCCATAAGTACTGATGGTACATTCTTAATACTAAATGTAATAACCATATATTCATAAATACCATATCTACCCATAAAAGTTGTTTTCAAAATATCCTCGTTTCTAACCCGCAATTTGTGATATCATAGTCACAAGTCAATTTTAGATAACCAATGGGATCACATAAATTTATTGAACCTATAATCAATTCTTGAATGAGGATAAATATTCATTATCGTAACTTGGTTAATCATACGATAATCTATGCAAAACTGAGGAGTTACATCCACATTTTTCACAAAATAATGGTGATGTCTAGAGAGATATACTCGGTTGAATGAACACTTTTATTTTCAACTCTTCCAACTAGGAATTATATTATTTTTTCTTTTTATAGTTCCATATGATACGAAAAAAGAAATACAGGACTAGACCCTAGTTGGAGATAGATTCTAAACATCAATTCTCTTATGGGTGTAATCCCTAAAAAATTATCTAGAAAAACATCAATAATTTTATCAAAAATATATTGAAATAAGTTAACCATAATCTCAGCCATTGATGACATGGTCAACACTAAAAACTGGTATGAGACCATTCTAATAATTTGTTCCACCAATCTAACAACACCTGCCTTTACATTCTAGTGTCCTTTAAAGAGATGCTCAATGGCATCCTCAGTAATAAATCCAACCCTTTAGGTATAAAAATCGATTAGAGCTTTGAAAAGTTTCAACCAATCGATACTAAGTATTATTTAATATACATCCATATCCCTAATAGAGAAATCCCACATCAATTCACCACTATAAATTTTATTGAAAATGAGTTTCTAATAAAGGCTCTATATTCTCTTTTACCAAGTGGTTTTGATGTTTCTTAATTGATGGAATAATCTCAACATTTAAAACAAGAATACCAAAAACACAAGAATAAATAAATGAATGGATTGCAACCATATCAAATAAATCATGTATAAGGGTAGAATTCAAATTTATCACACCTCCCACTATTTATGGTACAGATTGATCATCCACAATCACTTTCGTCGCCCCAAATAATTGTTTACTCACCACACTTTTAACATTATTACCATGTTTTTAATTATCTCATAGAAGAGGGATGGTATTCATAGAATTATAAACGATTTATCATAACTAATAATTAGAGGTATGTTATTTCCATTTTCCTATCAAAGCCCATGATTTTTAAGAAACATGAGATTTTTCCTGAGTAGTTGAGCTTGGAGAATTGTGACAATCTCACTAAATATCCCCATATAGTTGAAGTTATGACAATATGTAGATGGTTTTTTATAATCATAATTTATATTATTAAAAGTCCCACATTAAAATCATATAGTCTTTCTCTTTGGTATTAGATGAAGACTAATGGATCTGGTCATTTGATTCTGGGTCATTACACTACCTTATAAATAGGTTACCCTCTTCCTATTTTTTCCCAACATTAGAGTTCCTACCATTTCTGATGACTATCTATATACTTCCTCCACACATAGTTATAAATATTTCCAATTCTTCCAATATTTATCTACTGACCATAACTGTATAATTATTTATAAAAATCATGGAAATCTATGAGTGAATATCTTTCATCATCCAAAATTCAAAAATATATGCCTTGATGGATGCACTAGCAGTAGCATTTGGTAAAAAGCGGACTTATTTAATAAATTTAGCCCCATTCTATATAATTGATATATTTTATTGATTCAAACTAAAATACTATCATTATATAGATCATGAATGTGTGTGTATAGAATGTTTTGTCAAATAATTCTTCAAAATCCTCCCTTGCAATTCTATGGTCAAATTTATCCTAAACAACTAAATCTCACCACTAGGGTGAAATATCCTCCAATATATACACCACAATCATTACTATCAAATCATCTAGTGTTCTAAGAAAATTGAATATTTGATTCATCATATTCAAAAATGCCTCTTCTTTCTCTAGTTCAAAATCACCCTAAATTTTTTTGTGGATTCATCTTCTTGAACTGAAAGAATGATCCACATTACATGGTTTATCCCCTATGTTCCATCTATCAATTCCTAGAAAATTGTATAAATACTTTGAACCAGTTTTTGGTTTATGTATGGATCATGTGAAACCAGAATCTTAACAACGTATTCTTATTGGTTTCTTCTACATTTAACCAGTACCATTTTATATGACCACGAAAAATTCCATTTAGTCGGAATCCCTTGAAACTAAAGTCTTAACATATTTTAATTTACTACATTATACATATCACAACATTTCTTTCTAATATTCATAATTTTTACACTATTAAACCATTTTTTAAAATTCTAACAAGATTTTGAAAATGAAGCCATTTTCAAAATACCAGTACAATACATTTTCAAAGTCTCAAATTTTAAAATGATTTAAACACTTTTCAAAAATAAATTATTTTTCATGAAATCTAAAATCATTAATCAAAATGAAATATAAACTCCTAGGGGTATTTTATTTTTATAGTTCATGTCATTCTATTCTATTTGGATAAACCAATGACAATGAGATTAAAAATCGAATATGTTTCTCAATAAACTCATATACATAACTCTATTGTAACTAGAGGTTTGGTATAAATAGGCCAACTATTAATTTTTTATGATCTACATTTCATTTTCTTATGTTCCTACTCCTTGTTACCATACCAATTCAATGAATATAATAGAATGCTTTTATAACTCAATGACAGAAAATCTAATGCCTTTTTTTCCAAAATGAAAGATAGGACAACCAATATTGGTACCATTTTTAACACCCTACCCGACCTCATTGGAATGAGATTGTGGAATTTTTTATATTCCTTAGGTGACATACCCAATACACTAAAGGCTAGAAATTAACATCAAAATCTTCATAAAATAGTTGGGGGACGAATTTCTCTTTGAAAATAAAACAACCAAACCATGCACAACATAACCAAAAAAGCAGATATGATTCAAGATATCAATGTTTATAAATTATTTAAACTAAACAAAAAACAATACCAAAATAAAAAAATTACTATATTAGAGAATTAACCAAATACAAACCAACAAAACTCAAATAATCCGAACACACTAAATCCATATCTCTAAATATATTCAAATATACAACTCCAAAATCAAGGCTAAATGTATTGGGCTAGATAACTAGAAAAAATAGAAATTTTTACTTTACCTATTACTCAATAAACAATATCTAAAAATTCATTGAAGTTCCCAAGAAGGGGGTGAGTAATGAAACATAGTAGTTTCTCAAGAAATAATTTCCCTAATTATTCTAATATGACAGAATTTTCGAGAAAATTGTTATTAAAAAAATTATATAAAAAACATCTAACCAGTTTATATCAAGTTCAATCCGTTTATAAGAAAACAATTTCATAAAAAAATAGTTTTCCCAAACTAAAACCATTTCCAATGAAATAAAACAAGAAATTATTTATACCATTTCATATTACTTTTTGGAATTCCAATTCAATGATTCACATACCCACCAATACCTGAATGATCAAGTTATATTTTCATACTCATGAGTTGTTTTTCATTCATACATTAATTCGTTATTATGTATGAAATATCCTTTTTACCCAATGACACATGCCCCTTATCTCGAGTAATGTCCCATATAGCCCAATGGTATATGACACTTATGCTGGGTCACATCAAAATCATGAACTCAAACTAACGCATGTATGCCAAAATAATTCCAAAAAACTATTTCAAACCATTTCAATAAAATAATCCTTTTATTGAAAACATTCATATCTAACCATTTACATGAATCAAGCAAATACATATTTTATTATCATGAATCAAAACACTTTTCAAAACAACTAATTTCCAATATTTATCAAAACATCAATAAAGAAGGGTTTTCCCAGGATTTTGACATCAATTTCACAATCAATTTCGATAAATTAGAAGATTTTTAAACCAATCCCTTATGTTATAATAATAGGAGGTGATGGGGAATCCACCTACCATGCAAAATTATGTAAAAATGAATAACAACACAAATTCTTCAAAAAAATGGGTAGATACTCCAAAACCAACCATATATCTTATTACCTTTCATCAACAATAAAATATAGCATCATGTATTTTACTTCAAATGATGGATATAGCAAATATATAAGAAAGAATAAAAAAATTCAGGAATCCCAATTATAACGGGAATTTACCAAGGAATCCAACACTCCAACGCTGAATGAATCACTAATGGATCTCCCCAAATTAAGGGGATTGATCTCCAAAGGCTTTGGGAAGATAAGAAGACATGTTAGGTTCGTCGTAAAGGAAGAATGAGGGGATAATAGGAAAATTTAAATTATATCCACAATTTTCGCATCTAGATTTTAACAGTATAGGATTTATGTGCATGTTTAGTAAAATTATGTACAAACTATGTACCATCCACTGCAAAAAAAACACACCTCACATGATTTTATTGCATGGTTAGACAAACCATTAACTAACTGTTCATTTCCCACTATGTCGACATTGCATGTTACTTCTGAGTGTCCACATGGTCCTACCAAACCCTGCACCTGAAAGTGCACATTAAGTGAGCCTACTTTCCCCTTAACATTGTTTTCTAAAGGATTCTTATGGTTTCTACTCACCGTTCTCAAATAGCACAGCTCTATAAAATCCCAAACACCTTCAAAAAACTATTCAAAACCTTCCAAAAATATCTCAATTACATTACATAAATGAAATACATAAATAAATTGTTACATACTTGGAACCAGTGGTTCTATAGATTAGATTCCATTGATTCATCATAAATGTGGGTTTTTATTGTGAAAATGTATTTAGAAAAGAAAATTGAATCATTAAATTGATAAATTTCCTTGTAATATCTTCTAAAAACATAGTTATAAATAAATTTTCAAAATTATATTCATTTATTATAGAAAAAAATTCCACATTCTTTTGATATCATTTCAAAAAAGAATTCCAAAAATAATGTCAAAATGTTTCCCACTGATAATAATCATAGATAGTTTTATGAAATTTTTCAGAATTTATAATTTCTTCTTCGACGATAAAGAGTGGTCATGTTTTATATGAAAATAAATTTATTCTTTTGTAAAAATATTTGAATAACCCACATTCTTATCATGGATAAGATTAATTTTTAATAAATTGTAAATAATGTAAAAAATTGTTGAAAATTAACTTTATCTCCCTTTGAAACATAAATATTAACAATCATGATGAATTTATAATAACCCAGACATGGATAAAAAAGAGTTAACAATAATTCTTTAAAAAATAATTCATTTAAAGTAGGTCCCTTAAAGGTAAGTCACATATCAATTATTGATCCAAAAAGAAAAGAAATATATAATAAACTGGTAAAAAATATAAATAGTGTAGATGAAAATTTATGGGGTGGAAGTTATTGGGATCACATAATTTTCCTGAAGGAATCTGAACATAAAAAATCTTGAAATAAAATGAGATTTTAATAAGTATCCCTTACCATGGTTATCATCTTATCCATAAATATTTGATTTTTATTGTGTAATGAATTTTAAATTTATTAAATGATTAATTTGGATACATTTTAATAAATATTGCATTTTTTAATTTCCTTTTATAATCATCTTTAATCCATTTATTGAATAGTTCACTCTTACCTCTACCATTTCAAGGTTATTAAGTGAATTTATCTAAAACTATTTTGGTATATTGTTAAATATTATCATGGTTCCATAATCACTATAATATTATTAATTTCATGAATATAATTTTTATTCATTATAAATAATATTACAATTGTCCATTCTTAGTGGTAATAGATGATTGAACCACATCGATTCATGGTGGTGTCCATCCACATGTATGCACAATAGACATTATCATTTTCCAATGGATGGAATGATAATTAGGTATTTGATATCATATCATTGTTGAATTATAATAATTTTATAAATATAAAATATATTTATCTATTCCATATTTATAACCACCCATGAAAATCATAAATGAAAAATGAATTACACCTCTACGTGGAGATGGTAGGCCATACTTATTCATGATTGATGTTTTAGTTTGTTTCTAGGATAGACTAATTTGGAAAAAGATCATAGATAATAATAATAGAATATAAATATATGTTTCATGTTGGATTTATTTTTTTAATATTGGAAAAACATATTTTGATATATTTTAATAAGAAATAAACATTTAATGAGTTGAGTAGGATAATTTACTATTCTTTAATAGATTTTAATTTATTACACCTCAAACCATATTAGGATGATATTAGGGTAGGATCAGGATATAATAAAATGATTTAAGGAATATTGGATTATTTGGAAAATAATTTTATAAGATAGATGTATCAAAGTGAATGAATAATGGGGGAGAAGAGATTCTCTTTTAAAAGTTATGGGAGGGACAACCATTAAATTACATAAACTATTTTATTAATATAATGAAATTAACCTTTTATGTGGAACACAATTGTCAAATCTTAGAATATTATAGGGTTATATTGTCACACCTCGATCATAAATGCCCTTATCTTACTCCTTTCTTGGTTTTGATTTGAATTTTTTTCACGATTTAATTGTGTTGACGGTTTTCGCACCAGTGCACGATCACCGCATCGTTAGCAGTGGCCATGAGTTTAGCTCGAGTGATTGTTTTTTCACCTAACGATTTAAATATTAAATTTTTTTATGATGACATTAATATAATTATTGGGATTAAATTGTTATAAATATTATTATTATTATTAGGATCGTTAGAGTATTATTAATATTATAGTTACGATATTATTATTATTATTATTATTATTATAAAGTTTTACTACTTTTAAAACGTTTTATTATTATCATTAAGATTGATTTTATTTATTTAATTATTCTATCATATATATATATATATATTAGTAACCCTAAATATACCCCCCCCATGTGGCGCCTCCCCCCCTTTCACCTACCTTCAGTGCGCCGCCCCCGACTCCCCTCCCCTCCGGCCTCGCTCCGCCTCGGTGCCCCGGCCGTGCGCCCTACTCCCTCCGGCCCCCGAAACCCATGCCCAGCCTCCATCCGGAGCCCCTCTCCCCGCTGCTCCCTGCCTGTGCACACGACCCCCGGCCTCCACCACTCCCCTCCTGTTTTCCGGTGATCGCGACCACCGCACCCGACTCCTCGGCCACGTCCCAGTCTCCCGTTGCCACCGCTCCCCACTTTCCTACCATCCGGACTCCACCCCAACGCTCAGCTCCCATGCCACCCTACCCTCTCCCAACCCCACCTTCTTCCATCCTCTCGACCTCCTGCAACCCCACCTTCCGCCAGACTCCCGACCTCGGGCGACCCTACCTTCTGCCGGCTTCCTGACATCTGGCGACCCCGCCTTCCATCGGCCTCCCACCTCCGGTGACTTCCTGCGTCCGGCCGCATCCTCTGGCGACCCACCTCCACTGTCTGACACCGTTCTAGTGCCCCTGCCCTTTCCAGTGGTCTCTAGTCACTTTCCGGCGATCCCCTCTACCGGCCAGCATCCCCGGGCCCTTCCAGTTTCTTTTCTGGCACTCCGGCGCACACTCCGACCCCTGTTCCGACTTCCCGATCTTGTTTTGGCATTCTGACCCGCAACCACCACATTGCGCCTTCCAGCATCGCATCTGGTGGTCGGCGCGTGACCCATGTCGGTCTCCCTGCATGATTTCACTGTCTCTTCTGACTGGGGTGCGACCCCGTGGGTCGAGCTCATGTCTACACCGATGTAAATTTTGTGGCATAAATCTGTTTGAGTTATTTTATATCTGCAATTTGTTGTTTGGTTATTTAGGTGTTTGTTGTAGCACTTTGGCGATGCGTTTGTGCGTACTGCGGTCTTCGGCTTGCACGCACATACTTGCATGTGCGAATGTTAGGTGGGTTACTTGTTTATAACTATCTTGGATTAATTTAAATTATTTTTTGTGGGTTTTTGATTTTCTTTTGATTGCTATGACGTGTTGGACGAGATACTGCTGTCGGAAGCTTGCGGGTGCTGGCGCACCCGTGCGTGGCGTGTCGCATCGCCGTGTTCGGTCTGTGAGTTGAGGTAGGTTCCCTATGCCCTGACCTATAAATAGAATTTCCATCAATGCTTGGTATTATTCTAAAATGTTTCTTCTGACTTTATATAAAATGCAGATTCAATGTGTATATATATGTGTGTGTGTATGAATAAATGGTTTTGGTTCTTGAAAGGTGGTTTTTTGGACCTTTTGAACGTGGAAAAGTATTTTAAAAAGGGTTGAGTTTTTATGGTGTGATTTTAATGGAGAAAGGGTAGTTGATTTTATTAAAAATATTGCTACATTTTATGTGCGGTTTTAATATTACTTTAAACATTTAACACTTTGGTTATCTAGTTACACTTTCAAACTATTTTGAAAACTTAGCGTTGTTGGGTTATTATATTTATAGAATGATGAATTTTCCTTGTAAAGTGATGAGGCCCATTTGCCTTTTGAGATTGGTTTGCTAAAATGGAAACCCACACTTAAGGCCTTCCCTTTAATTTAAGAAATGTTATGAAAGTGTAAATGTGTGCTTTGTAATATGTGACTATTTTAAAAGCATGTGCAATATTATGTGACATAAAAATAAGGTAATGTGCTTAAGGAGGGAGTACGATGGTGAGAGGTTGAGTAATTTTTTGGATAAAGAAAGTGTTATGTTCATTTTTGTTCTTTTGATAAAAACCACACCACCATTTGAAAAGGGCACATAGAAAACATGGGGTATCTTGGTGGGCGGACTAGACTAGCGTTCTAGTGATACAGAAGTGCCTCCGGCCCAGTTTCACTTAGCTGGATTGATGTAACAACACTAACTAAATATGTAATGATGTTAGGGACCACTAGGTTATGGATGATCTACTACAATTGGCTCATGCACGAGAATGGATATTTGTTATGGTTACTCTTACACTGAGACATGAGGTTCTAGGGCCCCACACGTGCTAGATGAACCTTAGGGGTTTTGAACATGGTGCTTACAAATTTTTCAGTGTTTGTTGACTGTTTCTTCTTTTCAGGTGTTTAATTCATGTTTCTTCTTTTTGAAAAACCATACTTTGAAATGTATTGTTCTCTTTACAGTTTCAAATGTCAAAAAAGTTTGATTTTACCTTAAAAATGTATTGGAATTGAATTGTTTTCCTTAAAAGTGAAACCCTATTACTTGAATTTGAAAAAGCTGAAAACATAAATTTAATAAGCCTTATTTTCAAACTAGCACGACTGGTTTTGTTTTTTAAGATAAGGGCATAGGGAATTGGTTCTTCTTGGATTTCCAACTGAGTATTTTTGTACTCATGCCTATATTTTACCTTTTCAATTGAGGGTTTCCTTTTGTTTTGGTTTTTCTGGGTTGAGTCGCTCAGTATTGGAGCAGCATCAGTTTTTCGTAGGATGGTGACATGTGAGGTCATGTGGAGGTATGTTGGTTGTTCAGTTTAGCTTCATTTCTATTTTGATCCTACATTCCATTAGGCTAAAATAGTTCCCAATGATTAGATCTTGATGCCCAACACCAGTTGACATCCCAGGGGGATCGGGAACTCCCCTCGGGACTTGCCGCAGACTGACTCGGGTGACCGGTTCAGGTTCGACCTGGGCTGGTTCGTGACAAAATGGTATCATATCAGGTTCTTGTTATTTGGGTTGCCCAGTAGATGGAGAAGAGGACTTTCGGGACTCAAGAGGTATGTATGGGAAGGACGCCATGAACCCTCACCCGTTCTGCACCTTGAGTCTCCAAGGGGAGTCCGGGAATTGAGTCTTTATCTCATCCTAGTTTGTTTTTAACAGAGATATGGAAATGGAGGCAAGCCGATGTTACATTGTGATTTCACATGGAGTAGTGACCCATGTGGATTCTGAGTACACGGTTTGAATTCCTCCTAGTGGTCGACGATTACATGGGACATGGCCCACTACCATGTCGCTTGGTTAAGCGTGACTACTAGTCCCTCACTCTGGTGTTTGATGCAATTTGAGTGTGGTTCTCATTTTTTTTGGTGTAAGTGCGTTTTTGGAAATTTAAAAGGGTTTTTGAAAAATGGGACTGATTTATTTTAAATAACTTTAAATGTATGAAGTGGGTTTTTAAACTGAAATCTCTTGATTTGGAATTCCGTTGTTTGCTTGAAATTGGTCGAGAATGATTTGGGGATAAACCTCAGGGCCTCTTTATGAATTTTTACATATGTGTGAGAATGCATGGAAAATGCGTATTGGTGCACGTATAAATGGGAAGCGGATGAAGACATGTGCAATGGTTCATTGGATTACCTGGGTGTGTATTTGAAATTAGAGGTTTGACCTTTTTTTCTAAATTGGTTTTTTTAAAGTGGGAAATGGTTTTAGAAAGCGATTTTGGTTTGAAAGTGGGTTGGTATTTGGAAGGTGGTCTTGAAAGAAGGTGGTTTTGAAAACTAAAATGAGAAGGGGATTATAAAAGGGGATTTAATTTGAGTGTTGTGTTTTTTTTGTTTGGATTAGAGCTCGTTATTGTTAGATGAGGGTGTTTTATTGATGTTCCTTTGAATGTTTTCGGTTTCAGCTTGGTGTTTTATATGTTGTTCAGAAATTCATCCCAAAAAGGTACATTGAGTTTTTGATGGGTCATGCCCAGTTTTTGGTCTTTCTCGGACGTTGTCGGTCCTCCATGGTGATTGGATTCTATTGGAGACAGCGCAGTGTCTTGAACAGGTTGAGCGTGTCTTCAGGGTATTGGGAACTCCCAATGCTGTTAGAGTGCCTGCCGTTTTGGGTCTGTTCGAAGGTCTAGCTATGGATGAGTAGGTGTTGTTCACCCCGCCATCACTGAAATTTGGGATAACATGGGTTTTCTTCAAACCTGTCATCGTCCGATGGTTTATACCTGAATAAGTGAAGATGGAGAAAAAGGTTGATTTTGTGCATATTCAACAAGGCAAACAGATGGTGAAGGCATATGTTGACCATTTCAAAGTGCTTGTGTCCTTTTCTCCAGAGATAGCGTCACATGATTTGATGAAGACTTCCCTCTTTATCAGGGGTCTTTGTCCGGAGATCATAGAGCGAATCTTCCTTTTTTTCGGAGCATCACTTTTTGAGAAGTTGGTGTATGAGGTGTTTTATCTAAGTTGGTCTCCGGAGTGCAGACAGTTGGCAATCCATCATATCCATTTGCTCGTGAAGGTCTACCATCTGACGAGCAGAGTGTGTCAGATTGATATGTTCCCAAAGAGTCCTCTACATTGGATCTGAATTTCAGTTCGTCGGACCATAAAATTGTGTACCGTTAGTATGGACGTTTAGCATATAAAAGATATCATGTCACACCTATACAATGACGTGTCATCATTACAGGTGTCTGGATCATCTAGAGAAGTTTTGCAGGAAGCATCGCTTGAAGAGGACATTGTGACAGGAGAATGTAAGTGCCTGACTGTGAGGCAGGAGATGCTTCAGCCATTCGAGCCCCAGCCACAGGTCTCGGGGTAAAGCTCGCGCACAGTTAGGAGATCCCGGGGATGTGAAGCCTTAGTTCGGGTTTTGTGTTCGGTGTGGGCAAAAAAGAATTAAAATTCCTTTCATTCTAGTTCTTCCACTATTAATGTTTTGGCATTGTCGTAGGTTCATTGTGTTGTCATGAAGTTGGGATGAATATGTTAGTTTGAAATCCAAACAGTCTCGTTTTTCTGATTATCGTGTTCTAGATCATGCATTTTTTTTAAAGGTGTGTTTGGATCTTGCGTGAGTTGATCTCGATTTAACTGTTTTCGTTTGAGGATGTAGGTGTCTTTGGGATAAACGACGTGGTGGGGATTCTTGGGTTTACATCATGGGTTATGTCTTCTCTATGTTTTCTTTTCCCCTAGTGTTCGGCGTTTTGATATTGGTCCACAATTCCATGTTTTAGCGGATGTGTTTTTCGCTCAGGATATAAAGGTTAGTTTGGGGTAGATGGGAGTTCTTGTGTCGCCCCCCTCCCGGGGTGGTTTGGTTGAGTGTTAAATTTCTTCACAGGTTGAGTTCTTGTGTTGGGGAGAACCCCTTCATGTTCTCCTCTCAACCTCGGACTTTGGTTCTCTCTTGAATCGGTTGGGTGTGACCTGTGTAGAGTAAGGTCATCCCAAGATTCTCAGTTCCCTTCGGTTCCTTTAGTTCTGTTTGGGAATGGACTTGAATGTTGATAGACTTTTGGCCTGGCGACTTTCTAGGGGCATAAAGTGTCTATGGTGGGGAGAATCGTCACACCTCTACCTCAAATTCCGTTATCTTACTCCTTTCTTGGTTATGATTTGAATTTTTTTCAAGGTTTAATTGTGTTGATGGGTTTCGTGCCGGTGCGCGGTCACCGCATCATTAGAGGTGACCGTGCATTCGGCCCGGTTGACTGTTTATTCACCCGAAATTTTAAATATTAATTTTTTTATGTTGATATTAATATAGTTATTGGTATAAAATTGTTATAAATATTATAAATATTTTTATTATTAGGATCGTTAAAGTATTATTATTATTATAGTTATGACATTATTATTATTATTATAAAGTTTTACTATTTTAAAAATGTTCAATAAATATTATTAAGATTGATTTTATTTATTTACATATTCTATCATATTATATATATATATATTAGTAACCCTAAATCAATCCCCTCCATGCGGCGCCACCCCCCTTTCCCCTACCATCAGTGGCCCGCCCCCACCCCGACTCCCCTCCCCTCCAGCCTCGCTCAACCTCGGCACCCCGACCACGCACCGTTCTCTCTCTGGAGCTCACCGCCCGCACCCGGTCTCCATCCAGCACCCCACTCGCTACGCCCTTCAGGTCTGCGCGACCCCCAGTCTCCACCGCTCCCCTCCCATTTTCTGGCGATCCCGACCACCGCGCTCAGCTCCCCGACCACATCCCGGTCTCTCGTCGCCGCCGCTCCCTGCCTGCCCGTCGTCCGGCCTCCGCCCCGTCGCCCAGCTCCCGCACTGCCCTGCCCTCTGGTGACCCCACCTACTGCCGACCTCCCTCTTTTAGTGACCGCCTGCTTCCGACCGCCTTCTCCGGCGACCTTCCTCTGTTGTCCAGCACCGTTCCAGCCCCCCTGCCCTTTTCGACGGTCTCCGGTCACTTTTCGGCGAGCCCCACCATCGGCCAGTAGCCCCGGGCACTTCCGGTTTCTTTTCTGGAACTCCGACACACCCTCCGGCCACTGTTCCGGCATCCCGACCTTGTTATGGCGTTTCGACCAGCCACCGCCGCATTGCGCCAGCCAGCGGCGAATCTGACGGTCAGCGCGCGACCCCCGACGGTCTCCGTGCTTAAGCGCACCATCTCTTCTGACTGGCGTGCGACCTCATGGATCGATCACGTCTTGTCACCAAGGTAAATTTTTTGGTGTATATCTGTTTGAGTTATTTTATAACAGTCATTATATAATTGGTTATTTTGGTGTTTTTTGTAGTGCTTCAGCGATGCGTTTACACGTACTGCAGTCTTCATCTTGCACGTGCATACGCGCCTGCGCCAAAGTTAGGTGGGCTACGTGTTTTTCCCTTTCTTGGATTATTTTAAATTATTGTTTGTGGGTTTTTGATTTTTTTTGTGACTACTACGACGTGTTGGTAGAGATACTACTGTCGGCAGCTTGCGGGTGCTCGCACACCCGTGCGTGGTGTGTCACGTCGCCGTGTTCAGTCTACAAGTTGAGGTAGGTTCCCTATGTCCTGACCTTTAATTAGGATTTCCATTACTGCTTGGTTTTATTTTAAAATGTGTCTTCTGCCTTTATATAAAATGCATATTCAATTTATATATATATATGTATATGAATAAGCGGTTTTGGTTCCTGAAAAGTGGTTTTTTGGACGTTTTAAATGTGGAATAGTATTTTAAAAAGGGTTGAGTTATTATGGTGTGAATTTAATGGAGCAAGGGTAGTTGATTTTATTAAAAATATTTCTTCATTTTATGTGTGGTTTTAAGCTTGCTTTAAACATTTAACACTTTGGTTTTCTAGTTACACTTTCAAACTTTTTTGAAAACTTAGAGTTGTTGGGTTATTATATTTCTATAATTATGATTTTTCCATGTGAAGTGATGAGGCCCGTTTGGCTCCTTAGATTGGTTTGCTAAAATGGAAAACCCCACTTGAGACATTCCCTTTAATTTAAGAAATGTGATGAAAGTGTAAATATGTGCTTTGGAATATGTGACTAGTGTAAAATCATGTGAGATATTATGAGACATAAAAATAATGGGATGTGCTTAAGGAGGGAGTATGGTGGTGAGAGGTTGAGTGAGTTTTTGGATAAAGAAAGTGTTATGTTCATTTTGGTTCTTTTGATAAAAACCTCACCACCATTTGAAAAGGGCACATGGAAACCCCCAGGGTATCTAGGTGGGTTGACTAAACTAGCGTGCTAGTGATACGGGAGTGGCTTCGGCCTAGTTTCACTTAGCTAGATTGACATAACAACACTATCTAAATATGTAATGATGTTGGGGACCAATACATTATGGATGATCTCCTACTAGTGGCTCGTGCACAAGAATGGATATTTGTTATGGTTACTCTTACACCGAGACGTGAGGTTCTAGGGCCCCACACGTGCTAGATGAACCTTAGGGGTTTTGACAATGGTGCATACAAATGTTTTGGTGTTTATTTGGTGTTTCTTATTTTCAGGTGTTTAAGGCATGTTTTCTTCTTTGTGAAAAATCATACATTGAAATAGATTGTTCTCTTTACAATTTCAAATGTCAACATAAGTTTCATTTTACCTTAAAAACATATTTGAATTGAAATTTTTTCTTTAAAACTGAAATCATGTTACTTGAATTTGAAAAAGCTGAAAACATTATTTTAATAAGCCTTATTTTCAAACTAGCACAAATGGTTTTCTTCTTAAAGATAAAGTCATAGGGCGTTTGTTCCTCTTGGATTTCCTACTGAGTATTTTTGTACTCACGCCTATCTTTTACCATTTCAGTTGAATATTTCCTTTTGTTCAGGTTTTTCTGGTTTGAGTTGCTCATTATTCGAGCAACGTTGGGTTTTTGTAGGATGGTGACCCGTGAGGTCATGTGGAGGTATGTTGGTTGTTCAGTTTAGTTTCATTTCTGTTTTGATCCTAGTTTTTTTGGGATAAAATCATTCCCAATTATTAGATCTTGATGCCCGACACTAGTTTCCATCCCAGGGGGATCGAGAATGCCCCTTGGGACTTACTGCGGACCGACTCGGGTGACCAGTTCATGGTCGACCTAGGCTGGTTCGTGACGCATATCCTAAAAATTCAACCAACTAGGCTTACATATTTAGTTATCTTTGGGCCTTGTCACATTATTTGTAATGATTCGAACTAATTGTACCCTTAATCAATAAGATAAATATTTTCCAAGGATACTAATAATTATGAATAGAAATTATATTAAATTATTACATCATATTATTTATTTTTATTCTAAATATTAAATTCATTTTACAATATTCAAATACAATAAGTAACAATAATACTTTTAATATATGTTATCAAAAGGCAATGAAAATCATTCTTAGTAAAATGCTTGTTTTAAGAATAAAAATTATTTTATGCAAAAAAAGTATAATATTGTTTCAAATTTAATTATATTTATTATTTTATGTAAATTAATTATTTTTTTTAAAATTGTACAAATCGTAATGTATCTTTTTAAATACTTTATTAGGGGAGAAGAGCTAAAAACTGTATTTATTTGAACAAAAATATTTTTTTATTTGCAAGATGGTATGGATATATTTCGAACTTGATAATTATACTATTAGGTGAATAAATTTGTAAATAAATATATATTTTTTCTAAAAAAAGGATTCATAAACATTCAGGTTACTATAATATAATTAAAATTCCATCAAATTTATATTTTTTCAAAATATTTATTTTATACTATTCACCTAGAAATCAACTATATTTGAAAAATATCAAAAATTTACTTTCATATTATTATAACATAATAATATCAAAAATTAAATTTATAATTTTTTAAATTTATCTTTTTATCACATTCTTTAATTAGACAATGTGAATTATGCTAATATATTTTTAGAACAAAATTCGTAGTTACAATAATTGAAGCCCGAGGGTTATAATCTTCTGAAAATATTATCTTTAAAAACTCCATAATGTAACCACATGAATATATGAGAATTTTTATTCATCATATCTTCTTCATGTTGAAATATTCCCTCTTTTATCCTATGATTTCCCTATAGTACTTTATCCAATTGAGTTGTCTAATTCTGTATCACTTTTTCTCTAGTGTCAAGAATATATATAGGCTATTCATAGTGAGATAAATTTGCTTCCAATTATATTTCCCCATATGTGAGAATATTAATTGGGTCTAGTATATAAAATATTTAAAAATATATATGGAATAGATAAATAACTTTGGAAAGGCTAGGTATAATTTTCAAATGGTATGTTACAACTCCAATACCTTTTAGAATTTCAAAAGTCCTGATGTACATAAGACATTATTTCCCTTTATTTATAAAATAAATAACCACCTTCCATGGTGATAACTTCAAGAAAACAAGACCTCCCACTAGAATTCCAAAATTTTGACGTTGGTTATGAACATTTATTTTTTTAATACAACGATCTTCCTTGATATAATTTTGAATTTCAATTTTATTCATTATATTCACCTCAACATGTTATTTCCCAAAATGATATATTTTTCTAACATCATCCGAATAAGATAGTATATGAATTATTTTTCAATAAAATTCAACATATAGTGACATTTTAATGCATTAATATAATATATTATTATGAAAAAATTCCACCAAAATAAAATATTAATCCCTTGTATGTTGAACGTCAATTGAAACCAACCTCAGTATAAATTCTTATGTTTGAATAGTTCTTTTGGACTATACATCATACTGAGGATGATAAAAAGTTCCCAAATTTAACTCAATGTCTTGAGACTTTCCATGATGCTTATATAAAGTTTATGTAACCCAGGGTTCATTTTTATATATAGTTGAATGTGGTACTTCATAATGTCTTACAAATGCATTAATATAGATCCATTTGGGAATATCAAAAGGTACATCTTACTTTATAGTGAGAAAATGGGAATATATGGTAATCTCGTGAACAATAACACATGGAATCATTATTTTTATGAATTCTTGTCAATATAGAGAGAATTTAAATATTAATATCATCACATTTCTCCATAATATTGGGTATAGGTTTTGTTAATACATTAGTATGTTGTATCTTGTAATTTAATTGTTATCAAACCAAAAATCCTGATACATAGTCTATAATTTCTTATTTAATATTATCCCACCATAAAGTTTCCATCAAATATCTATAAATTTTTAATATAGTTTGGAATATATAGAAATATAATCTTTAAGAATCATATAATGATTATATTTTTGTTTTAAACAAGGATGAAACACATATCATGTTTCCATATTTAAATATATCATCTTCATAAATGATTTATACAAACATCCAATAATTCGCGAATTTTATTTTTTTAATATTGATATCATGGAGTTGAGAACTTTTTAGTATCTCTAATAAGGATGGTTTGGAAATCATTTATAATAGATTTCGTGTTTCCCATTCCTTAAAAATTCCCATATAAAAATATACTAAATACATTAATATATGATATTTTTCAATCCCTATTTTTTTAAAATTACCATGATATTTAAAACTTGATGCATCAACCATCATATTATAATTTATTGGTTGGTAGGGTATTGAGCAATGAAAATTATTTAATAATTATAGCCACTGCATTTTCCATATGTTAGATCATTATATGAGAATATACATTTCAAACATTTTTATCCATATATAGTTCAAATTTTCACTATAAAGGTAATTCCCTCAAATATTCGATTCAAATATTATAGATTCCTACTTAAAATCATTGGATGGATAATTTTATTGATTACTCTATATCTACAATGATTCATAAAACATATCTATTTTTATATATATGTACACATCTAAGTACCTCATTTGATAAATTGTTATATATCGAAAATCCATAACATCATAATGGTAATTTAAATATCAATTAATTTAAAAATATCCTCCTTAATTATTCATAAAAATTACATTCATATAACCACATAAACATAACCACTTTATCCATCCACATGGTCAACATGTTAGATAATCATCCAAACTTTTGAACATATCATTTATTATAACCATATAGTCTAAGTAAACTATATGACTCAATTATATACATTGGTGTTAGAAATTCCAAAACATTCATTGTCTTTGATAGATCAATTGTTATTCCATCTGTAGAGACAATATGGATCTAAAATGAAACATTATGAATCCATAATTTTCATTTCATAATTTCTCAATATAAATCCTTTTCTCAAAGAGTCTAAAATATTATATTTAAAACTGATATTATACTTTTAATAACTTTTACAGTATATATATATATATATATATCATTAATAAATACAATATCTAAATTATCAGTATAATTTTCTAATACTCTATTAATTAGATCTATAAAAATAGATTGTGAATTAGTGAATCCAAAGGGAATTAATATAAATTAATATTGTTTATACATCATGAAAAATTTCATCATTGGAAATGTTTTTTCATTACTCATAGTTAATAAAGGCTAAAATGAATATTATTATTTGAAAAGAATTAATCTCCTTATAGTTGATTCATAAATTCAACAATAGCAGGCATTGGATACTATTTCTTTATAGTAATGTCATTATTTTCCATATTATTGATCCATAGCCTCATAGAATCATATTTATTCTTAACAAAAAAACATGGACTCCACATAGTGAAACATGAGGGAAAAGAATTCCTTTACAACACAACTCTAGTAGTTGTTTATTTGGTTTTTCTAATTACACTATGGAAATCCAAAAGGGTGTCTTAAATATATGTTATCCATTTAGGATGAGATAAATGGTAAATTAAACTTCTTGATCATGTGGATGTATAGGTATTTCATTAGGGAAACAATTAATGAATTATTCTACAATAAGCATATCATCTATTATAAGGATAGTTTTATGATTTATAGGTGATACATCACATAATTTATAATAATTTCATTGAGTAGATCTAATGAAGTTTGATGAAAACATGATTCAGATGATGTAGTCTACCCTTTGATGATAATGGATTCTATGTCTCAATCATAAATCATAATCTAATTGTCTTGGAAAGAAATTTTCACATTATAATTTCAATAAAAATATATACCATAGATTATATAAAATTTTACCATGTGTATAATAATATAGTTTACATAAAAGAAATGTATACCTGTCATAATAGTAACTCACAATCAAAAAATTATTTTATTAATATTTCCACTATGATTCTTGATTGATTATAACCTTCTAAAGGTGAACGAGAAATAACTATTTTTTTTGGAAAATATGGATGTTATAAAAGAGTGAAATGATCTAGAATAATAGAAAACATTATCTAAATTGGAGGCTATAATTAGAGTCCCTAACACCACATCCATAGAAACTTCAGCATATGTTATAGAAACCACATATGTTGGTCTTCTCTCCATGGCCTGTTTTGAGTAAAATCTTATTTTCTCTTGGGACATTGGTTTCAATAATTCCTTATATCTGTATAGCCTAACAATGAGGAAAATTTTGATTCTTTCTTTCCTTTTCATTCATGAGTCCTTTGAGCCCATCCATGAAATGTGAATTAGGCTCCTGTTGACATTAAGTATGTACCTGAGTTTTTCTTTCCATAATTATCACATGTTGAAAATCCAATATTCCCTTTCTTCATCTTTGAAACATATATTTTTTTGAAGCTTATCTTATATTTTATTTTCTTTATATCCTTTTGATATATAAAACCTATAAAATTATATATATATCTGGATGCCTCTGGATTCAATATCATTATATGATTAAAAAATTTGAGAAGTTAGTTATATTTTAGAGACAATGTATAAGACCTTCTAATAAATGGTAAATATTACTATCTAGATTACATATGTATTCCACAAAATACCTGGATAATCTTGTAAATTTGACCTCCCATTATTTAATAATTTTTTTCATTCTTATTATTTAATGTGAGGAAATTTATATCAATTTCAAATTTCTACTTCCATGAAAGTATATCATAAAGAATGTATCTATAAAATTTCCCCATTCCATACTTTATATTTGATAAACTAGTTTAATGTTATGGATCAAAAAACATAATGGTTCAATATCATCCTTTAAAAAATACACTTTCAAAATAAAATTTTCCATTTCATTACTTCCCAATGCAAGAAATATATTTTTGGGGGACTTAATTCACTGTTCTACAACCAATGGATTAGTAGAAAAATTAAAATATGAATTATTAGTTTCATTAAAAGATGAATTATCGACTCCCGTCCTTCGTATAGGTTCCATAACTAAATAATGGACACATTTAATAAGCTAATATCCATCCTAAATATTGGGCCATAAAATAAAAATTCAGCTGATGGTAAAATATATTAATCACCCAAGGATCAAAAAAAATTAATCTTATTCCAATAGTAAAACCCAAACTTTCGTATCATATATCCATTGTTCACATTATTATAATTTTATATGATATAATGGATCATATCACAAAATATTATTCAATATAGCAGTCTTGGAAATATAAATACAGACATGATTTTCATATTACACTGGAAATAAAAAATGTTAGCATAAAAACAATATCACATCCCTGAAATCATTCAAAATACCAATCCACGTATCATGGAGAAAGGATAAAAAATAATGAGTGATCTTAGATTCTAAGAAAGGGTTACCTACCAGGGAATATATCATGGTTAAATAAGGTATAATCAATATAGTAGAGTGGATAATCAAAACACATGACATTAAATAAAAAAGTTATTTAAATGGATTTCACTAGCTAATATCATCATAGAAATCACGTAGATAATGAAATATAAATTCTCAATAAATTAATTTTATAAATATGGATAGTCATTATATTTTAATGAAGGCCTTGACCAATTTATAATGAAACTTACCATCACAGTCTTTACCAATACCTCATTCTTAATAAATGTCTAGGTGTAAACCAGATACCTATCTAACATACCATTTCATTAATTTTTCCTCATTAAACATACTGACGCATCAAGGGGATAACTATATCTGGGTTCCGCTTATCTCATTTATCTACAATTCAATATTCATAAAATTAATGATAAATAACACTCATCCAAAAAAATTCTTTATAAGTCAACATTTATTATTATTGAATCAAGAATATAAATATTTCCTTAGTCAATGAATTAATATTATTCAAAAATTTCATTTAAACAATACAATATATTGAAATTATATGTGGTATAGAGACCATAAAATTAATATATATAAAACTAAATTCATCAATTATATTGAAAATATGGACATAATGGAGAAAACTAATGTTTAGTGATTAGTAGTGAGTGATAGAGAACATGATAATAAGAATGTAAATGATCTTAAAATAATATATAATTCATTATGATTAAAGGATGATAAAAGACTATATATTCAAAATAAATGATAGTTATTTAGATTAACCATTACTTTCTAAATGAAAATAGAATAAATACATTAGAAATAACTTCCTTGTAATTTATTGTAGATTTGTTTATATAACAAATTGCAAAATTATTTTAATCCCTTTAATAAAATAATACCATTTTGTTTTGAAATAATTTTAAATAAAAATTCAAAAAAGATTGAATTTGTTTCAGTGAAAATATAAATTGGAACCAATAAATTAATCCTCATAACATAAAATTATTTTAGAAGAGGGAAAAGGCATTTAATTGGTACATGTAAAAATAACATTCTGTTTGTACTTTCAAAAAAAGTTGAAAATAAATATTATGGAATATTTAGAAATAGTTACCAATTAATACTTTCTTCAAAATATAAAAAATATTTGAAAATGAACTCTGTAAGCAATTTAATCATAAAAAATTGCATTCTTAACTCAATTAATTTATCCTAAAAATGGAATAAAAAGAGTCATAAAAAAGACTTCAAAATAGTAATATTTTTTATAAAAAATAAACTTCATTATTTGAAATTTACATGGTGACTCTTGATCCAAATGGGAAAAAAATTGAAGATAAACATGTTAACACAATAAAGAACCATAGTAGAATAAAATATGTGGGTTTTAATTTATTTCAATCTTATAGATTTTCCAATGTAAATCTGAACCAAAATAAACTATAAATAAAATGATATTGTAAGGTAAATCACTTATCTAGGGTCTCTACATAGTCATACTTGTTTCATCCTCCATTATAATTAATTTAAATGTACTAAATCATATATTAAAATAATTTTTCATTTATTTTAAAATTTTAATTTTATTTTGTATCCATTCATTTAATAGTTATTTCTCAATTCGACCGTATGAATGTTGTTGGTTAATTTTATCCAAAATTACTTCAGTGTATTATTCATCAGTAAATGAGTTATAGATTAGATCCATCATATAAATAATTTTCATATTATTTTTAAAATAATATTTATTCATTATATACACTTTTAGATTCATTAATTCATAATGGTAATATAAAAATGAATCCCATCACTTCATGGATGGGGTAGACCACATGTATGCCCAAGTGAAATACTCATTTAAAAATGGATGGAAGGGTAATAAAATGGATGATATATTATATTTAATGAAATATAATTATGTCATAAGTATCATATATATTTATTAATTCCACATTTAGAAAATTCTCTACAATGAAATGATAAAAATGAATTACACCACAATATGGATATGGTAGTTCATACATACACACGAGTGATGTTTTCATTTTACATAGTATGGAAAAGAGGTTGAAATATTTATACCATAAAAATAATGACATATTATTATATTTTTGATAGCTGATTCATTATTTTAGGAATTCTAATTTTGAAGCTTTTGCCTATATTTTTATCTCTTTCAACCCATTTTACCCTTAACCAAGATTGTAAATAATTATAATGGTTAATATTTATTATTATAAAACACTATGGTGACCATATTATATAATATAAAATATTATCTTTAAAAATAATTAATCAATTTTTCATTATTCAACTCATATAGTTGGAATAAATTACTTTTTATATAATTTTTAATAATACAACAAAAACAGTATTTCATAAAATTATTATCTTAAGAATGATAATGATTTTATTGGAAAATAAAGTATAATATTGATATCAATGGAATTAATAGGATTATACTATATAAAAGGATAATTATTATTCTTTAAAAATAAATTCAAAGCGAAAGGGACCTTATAACTACTAGTGTAAGATGATAGAATTAAAAAGAATTTTTATTTGAACAAAAATATTACATAGATTTCCAAAATATAATGACTATATTTAAAAGTTGTATATTAAATATTTATGTGGATTATTATACTTATTATATATATAAATATATATTATAATAGACGTTTTTAAAATTTCATGTTGTTCTTGTATCAGAATAGTTTCATAAATATATTTTTTGTAATGTTGGTATGTTTGAATATTTATAAAAGTAACCATTTATAAAATATCAAAAAAATCACTATAAGATAATTGGGATATAAATAACTAAAAAATTAAATTCACTCCATCATATTTAATTAATAAAAGTTTTTATTGAGGTTTTAATCATAATCATGAATAAATCTTTGGGAATTATGGATTTATTTCCTAAGAAATAAAATAATAATTTATATGATTGAATCCCAAATGTTACACGTAGTAATCCGTGAGATATATCAGTATTAGAAAGATGAAATATAACATTATAACCAATTATACGCTATTAAATTGTATTTTTTTCTCTTATAATGGCCTTTATAACAATATAATTTATCACAGTTTTTTATTACTGATATTTTTGATAGGTTGTCCATTTTTTCTTTCTCGAATGATAATAATATCAAAAACATCATATTTATTCAATAAACCCACTATCATTACTATCATTCAAGGGTGGTGATAAAAAAATCTAATGTTCCATTGAGACGAAAGACCACACATAAGAATGGATGATGATGTTATTTTTTCACTGAATGAGGGAAATATATAATAAGTATTATCACTTAAAAATATAATATCGTGTTATAAATATTATATTTATTCACTATACTCAGTATTAGAACCATCCATGTAAGATGGTTATGGAAAATTATTCATTGTGCATCATTAAAGTAGTGGTTCGGACACATGCATGAATTCGGTTTTTTCATCTAGGGAGAAAGATTCCCAGTGGTCAATAGTTAATAAAATATCAATATAAAATTCCTCATACAAAATATATTTATATAATTATATAGGAATCATAAACATAGATATGGAAATGTAATATGAAAAAAATAACTTATGAAAATTAATAATCACATTGAGAACCTGAGCATTCTATTTGAAGAATCCTTGAAAAGGGAGGGATTATGATTTTTTTTAAAAAATAATATTAATGTTAAATTTGAATATATGTTATGTAATAAGGTAATATGTTCATTCTAAAATAGAAATTTTCATTGGTATTGAAGGTGTTGTGAGAGGCCCCTTTTATAAGTGTTTAGAATAGAATAGTTTTTAAATAATCCAACTTCACAAAAAGGTAGAACATGTTTCACATGTCAAATGTCTCAAAAAATGGACAATAATTGAGATACAGTATTAGATAATCTCTATAACACTTCAGTAATTCATTTTCACACATGTTTTAGTTCATTTACTCTTGGAATCATTACATTTACTATTATCGATTTTATCGTGGTAACTAGATTTAACATTTGTAATTTTACTTACATGATTAAGAATAAAATTTCACTTATTTAATAATATGTACCTATATATTTTAAATATTAAAAGTTTTTGATTTTATATCATTTCCATGTTTTACAAAAAACAATTTTAACATTTGCGTGTGTAACACATAAATAGAAATTTTAGTAAAAATTATTTTTTAAGCTTTAAATTTACATGTATAATAAAATTATAAATATACATGGTTTTAGTGATAAAAATATATTTATTATTAAAATAAAAAAAATATATTTGTTTTTAATAGAAATAGAAATCCTATTTTTATCAAAATAATGTTTAATAAATGCAATGAACAAACAATGATTCTTTTATTTGAAAATATTACTTATGTTCATAAAATATGAAAAATATGTTTTATAAGTTCATAATTGTATTTTAACATGTATATTATTAGCCTATAAACTTCTATTTTATAAATAAAAATGTATTATAAGATTCTAAGTCCACCTTGTATAATGTTAATGTAATAGAAATTATAGTTTTGGTAAAAACAATATTTTTTACTACTCACCAAAAATTATGAATTTTAGAAAAATATAAAAAATTTATCTTAAGATAATACTTACTTGGTGAATATATTCAAATTAAAATTATAAAATATTAAATTATTTCTCTTAAAAAAATATAATGAAAAATATTTCCATAAGAAAATAACTTTTTAAATATATAAAATATTCTTATTATTATATCCTATTAATTTATACTAAAATTTATGTTCATATATTTCATAATATTACTATATCTTACACATAATATATTTAGTTACACATAAAAATTAATTTTTTAGAAATTTTTTACATTAAATCTTAAATCTATATTATAAGTTATATAGGTATTGCAAAAAAAAATTATAAATACCATATCATTGATAATGATTTTAATTTTTATTTATATATATATTTAAAATTTTATTTATATATATTTTTATTGGATAATAATTTTACTTTATTTTAATGTTCATGTACTATTTTTTTGCTTGTTTTAGTCCATTCATTCTTATATCATACTTTATCGAATAGATTAGGTCTTAACGGAATATAAAATTTAGAATCATTAGGTGTTATCGAATTGTCACACAACAACCTTAATTTATCTTATTTTTTTACCACTATAATTTCTATCTCCTTTCATGTTGAATTTACTTGTATTTTTAAGATTTTGGTTGTGAAGTTAATGTCACATAGGTAGTTCATGGTTAAAAATAAATATGTGACAACTATACAATATTAATCAATTCTATGTTAGTGAAAAATTTGATGGATAGTGAATTATTAGTATATAAATGTATCCAATGTCAACGTAATATTTTTAAAAATATTATTATATTATATTTGACCTAACAATGAAATAAATTCAAACCCAGGATCAAGAGGCACAAAATCTTTGGGAAACATATGTATGCGAAACAACAATAAGAAAATAAAATTAAACTTATTTATTTTAATCTAAAAATTATTCCCAAATACATTTTAGCTCCACAAACATGATAGGATAACCTAGGTAATACATAAAAAGGGGGTGAGCTATAAATCCCTTTAAGATAATTAACATGATAAAGAAGCATATCATGTGAGTCAAAAGTGATAACATTATATCAAAAATACAAGTCCTGTGAATAATCATATGGTAGGATAATATAAATAATCCAGTATCACAAGATCATGTAAATATAGTAATGTTTTAATAACTTAAAACATTTCATAAGCTTAAGTTACGAGTAACATCAAAGATGACATCAAATGGTGGAAATAGTCCCATCGTCGATTAGGTTTACTAGCTAATCTTATATATATCATCTTATGATACATAAAAGTTATCAAATAAATTTGGATTACTATATGGGTTCACTCATCATATCTTGTAGATGAATACGTGTTCCACATATAGAATCAAACATAAGGCATAAAAAATGTCCCAGGGAAAGCACTGGATTCATTATCATATCTTATTACATAACCATACTACATATCCAAATGGTTTCCATGAAATAAAGAAATAAAACATTATTTTGAAATACCAAGATGAAAAAATACTTTTTTTCATGGAAAATGATTTCAAATATAAGTGAATATGTGAAAAATACTGGATAAGTAACTTTGGTAATATACAATGTATGTTAGGTTTTAGGGAAAAGGCTAAAGTCTCTTTAATAAGGTAAAAAGAATAATAATTTACATAACTATATAAATGAATAAAAATGGGTTTACCTAATCAAGTTGAAAATTTTAGAAACCAAGGATGGTTAAACACATGTTATGGAGTGGTACATGATGTGGGGTAAGAGAAAAATATATTCCCATTAATCGAGTTTTCTTAATGAATGAAATTTTGAAGAGAATGAGTAAAACATGTATATTTAAATCAAATAAAGATGAATTAAACACATAATTTATATAGGAAAATATATAAAAAATATAGAAAATTTATATTAGAAGATAATAGATAGAAAGTAAAGTAATTGAGATATAAATTTTGGTAAATTGAGAGAGAAAGTGTAACCCAAATAAAATAGTGTGGTTTAAATAGATATCTGACCTTATACTCTAGATTTATTCTACACTTTCACATTTCCTAATGAATAATAAAATTAATCTAATTTATTACTTAGTTAAAAACATTTAACATTATATTTTATTTCCTATAATTTTATTTGTTCATTTTCAACCATTTCAATGAGATATAATGATTAATTTTACTTTTATGAATTTGTTCGTTTCATGGATCCACAGTCAGATATCTTGAGGATAATTATGTATATTATTCTAAAATTGGACTAAAAAATTAGAATATTAATGGAATTATATTAATTTCCTTGAAATAATTTTATATTTTTTCTATATCCATATTTTTTCTCACATGTAGATGATTTATTTAGTAAAAATGTTAATGTTATACATTTTTTTTATTTCTGTAGTTTTGTCGACCATCATGAACTAGTTTCCTTTTATTTAATATTATTTCAACATATTCATTATAGAATGAAAAAAATTATATTATATACATATTTGGGTCATTTAGATCCATTATATTATAATTTAAACTAACCAATAATGTGGTAATGGAAAACTAGAAGTCATCATCCTCAGAGGCGGTGAATTGAAATATTATGCAAAATGGATTAATTTTTTGAATAAGGGGAGAACATAAGAGATGTATAGTAAATATTACATTAGAAATTCGAATTTATAGTATAAATATGATAAAAAAAATTTATTCTTTGTTTAATAAGGAATGTATGGAGATGTTAAAAGAATAATATTATTTAAAAGAGGTAGTATGGGAATGCTACCACTTCAATGTCACCTCATTGAAAACATGATTATGGAACTTGAAATTGGTCTTTTCTTGAGAACAAAAGCACTAGGATATGTGGGGTGATAATTGGTAATATAATTTGTTATAAATTTTACAATATTAAAGGATTATAATATGCGAGGAAAAGGTTAAGAGAGGGTTGGTATTTATAGGGGAGGAGATGAGTATTTTATGAATATTTTATTCATTACTTTATTATTTTGGATGAGGAAAACTAATTGTGTTGAATAATGTGAAAATATGTAGTAAATGGTTCATGTGAGTTCAAAATAATGGGTTCTTATATTATAGTTTATGTAATTAATCATGTATTTGACATATAATATTAAATGGAATATTTTAACATATTTATCTATTCATAAAAATTCAACTATTTTAGAAAAATAACAAACAATTATAATAAACTATTTAAATTTTTAGATTCAATAAATGAAATATTTTTTCTAAAAATATTATTTTTTGTAGTAGAAAAACATTTTTTTAAATGGCTCATTATTTATTTAAAAAAATAATTCTTTTAATATTACGATCAATTTTCAATCTCTTTGAAAATTGACATAGTATTTCATAAAATGATTTTATCAATATAATAAAACATAATATTAATTTATAAAACTATTTTAAGATAATAAAATTTCAATTAATTTATTATATTTTTTATAAAATGGAGATAATATATATATGATTTTCTAGAATAAACACTTATTTTATAATTATTAAAATATTTATTTACTAGTATCATGATATGAATATTTGATACTTTCAATTTATAAGATATCTAAATACTATTTTACACCCCCATAAGTGTGGATATTTTTATAATTTTCTGTAAATATTCCTAATTGTAATATTACTATTCGAACAATTTTATTCCAACAGTCAAATTACACATATAATGGTTAGATTTATAACGGTCATATAGGTACCATATATCCTACAAATACATCATATTTAATTTAATATTAAATAACTTATATTTCCAATCAATGTTAAATCTATTATAATTTTAATGATTACTATTTCATAAATAATATTCTACTTCATTTCTATAGTATTTTTCATGAGTATGATTATTCTAGTATTTCATGTATATCCTCATTTTCATATTTTAGTTATCTAAATTTTTATTTCCATATCCCACTATAATAATTAAAATTATTATGGTTATATTTAATTTTTAAATGTAAATTTGAAATTATAAGAAAAAAAATTGTTGGCTATATCATGTTGTTCTTGTTCATTATATAATACTAAATTACTAATTATGGAACAATTATTTAATTATAAACGATATTCTATTGATAAAATACTATATTAATGAATTATTAAACCACTAATAAATTGTCCCCCAAATATTTTATATTTATATACTAAGGATAAAATATTTTCGGGTACATATACTTCATTTTGTCATCCAATTCCCCTATTTTCCCATTATACTTATAGTTTCACCATTGTTCCTTGTGTAGAAATACTAAAAAATTAGTTTTAACAATGCTATGATGTAATGAACCAAAGCTTCATTAATGGTAATCCATCTTGATCTAATTAAAATGTCTCTTTATGTAAAATGTTTATATAAAATGCCAACTTTTTTGGTTGTATGTTAAGAATTTTGACCATTACTTTTATAGTCATTGAACAATAATCAAATGAATAGTATAAATATAAGGCTTTAACGAACCCAATTTACTCAGACTAAGGAAGATATGGCCTCATCCAGTAAAATTGCTTCCTACGAAGCCCATTTGTCGAAGCTCGGAAAAGAGGTGGTTTCCTTGGGCTTTGATCTTGACCAAGCCCAAGATGAGCTTCATCATGTCAATATTGAATGGGACCGTCTACAGGAAAAGTGGAAGTTGATAGAGATTACCACTCGAGCGATGTTATTTGAGACACCCCAAGAGCTTGTAACCGTTGCACACCTTACCCTTAGGTCTTATGCGGCTGTTTTAAGGGTTTATGTAACAAATCTCTAGTACTATGTTCATGTACATTATTTTTTGTATATAATAATGAATATACTTTGTTGTCATTATTGACACATTTTAAATAGTTTTTAAAGTGAAAATAGAGTTTTTAGTTATTATTTAATTAATAATTCTATTAAATTAAATTATTTTTCAATTAAATGATATTTTAATAAAATGTTATTATTATTATTAATAAATGAATTTTATTATATATAAATGATCATATAATTTTATGCATGCAATTGTAATTTTTATTAAGGTTTGAAAGCCATTTTTGACAAAACTCGTGAATTTTTTATTAATGTTGGTTTTTATTTTAAAAGGTAAAATTAACATATTTATAAAATTATTTAGATAAAATAAATGTTACTTTTAGAATCAGGACATCGAAATTATCCAACGGTGAACTTTTCATAATTTTCTGAGATAGTCAATTTTTTGGGTAATAATTAAATACTGTTTAAATATATAATGTGTTTTATGACATCATAATGACCCAATATTGATATAATAAAATACTATATACTTTATTATTGGCATATATATGTTTTATCATTAAAATAATGCGATTTTGGGTTTTTTTGACTTACTTTTCAAAGCATCAATGGACCCTTCAAGAGTTATTAATCACCTTGTCTTTTTAAATTGTTTTCCATGGGAGTGTGACTCACCTCCACATAAGCAACCCTATTATTATAAGATGTTCGAACATTTCCCTTATAAAATATTGTTTTCCTATTCCCTTTTCCAAAAAGCATGGGATGGTTGGTGGTTTGGACTAATTTAATATAAGTGGTCCCAAACCTAAATAATAAAGAATTCCCTCACCATTCCTATATAAACCCACCCAAGCTCACACTTCCTCCTCACTCAAAGCCTTTGGAGTTCGTCCAAAATCTGACCTAATCTCTCTAGAATCCTCTCAAGGTTCCCCAAGCTCCCACTGTGACTCTCTCAAGCCTCACTCAAGCCATTGGAAGCACACTTCCATGTAAGGGTTTTTTCTTCCTTTCTCATTTTTTCCCAATTTTTTTTAAGTTGTTTTTCCCTTTTAATTTCAGTTATGAATGTTGGGGTATAATTTCACACCTCCCTCATACTTCCCTATTTATGTTTTAGTTATGGGAAAACCCTTTCTCTCTCATTAAATGCCTCCCATGTACACCCGTTACTATGCTGAAATTCCGAAAGGAACTTCTCTCTCCCCTTTTACATTCAAGCAATACTTTTGTATCATGAATCTAAATTCCATTAAAATTGTTGGGACATGTATCTATATCACGCACTTATTGTCCATTACATGTAAATATGATGAGTAACCCCTTTCTCTCTCATCAAACATTTTTATGAATTCTTATGTCACGCCGTTACGCTGCCGAAATCGCACTGATTTTCTAAGGCAATATTATTGTGTAGTGAATACCATGCCCATTTCTCCATCAAGGGTATTCACCTTTATGAACATTTACTTATTCATTATAACATTTCATGTATTAATTCCAAATTCCTTTCTCGTAGAATAAATTATTATGTTTTATGAATCCATGTTTTATGATCCATGTGGCACAGTTATGCATGAAATGAAATGTTTAAGAAGGGGGCGCCCTTATAATGCTCTAATGTATTGGGTAAAGTATAGTATCATGATACATCATGTGTAATGAGTGTTGACTCATTCTAATTCAAATATAATTAGGTTTTACTCATTCTTCATTGTCAATGAGGATTTACTCATGCTCTATGTGCAATTAGCCTTGGCTCATGCTAATTCCATGTTAAGTGTTGTTGCTACATTTCCATGTTATGATTATCATGATTTATCATGAATTTTGGTTAATGTTTCTCTTGTGCTCTATTGATATGAATATTGTATAACATGTATTTTACACCTCATGTATTCTATGTTAAATCCCTTACTGGGCTTTATAGCTCACCCATTTTCTTATGCATGTCATCAGGTTATCCCATGCAATGCTAAGTACGAGGGAATGTAGTGGTCATGTAAATGATGTTTTCAATAAAGATGTTGTATTTCATGTTTTGAGTTGTTATGTAATGATCCTAATCCCCAAGGACACTAGACCTATCGATCTTCCATGTTTTATCAAGTGAATAGTTTATGTAATAAATCATTTTAAAGTTTGTAATAAAAGAAGGGTTGTCATAGTTGGTATCAGAGGATATGCTTAGTTATTTTTGGGATTAGGATTAGAAAACCCCAGTAAAACCTTATAGAAAATAATAAGTATAAAAAAAACATCCCTATTTTTTTGTAAGTACTGAGTGAGTGGTTTATCTAGAAAATACATCCCTATCTGGATACGAGCAGGTAGAGGTGGCTCTGGCACAGATGTATCCTAGGGGTAAAACCCGAAAACACCGCTTTGAGCTTGACTAGAACTGGAAATGGGGAAGGGAAAAGGGCCTTTCTGTACTTTTGGTTACGAAACTCCGAAGTGATATGTTTTGATAGATTAACAAGCTTAGTATGAACCCTTATTAATGGAATTAAAAAGATGCCCCTAAGAATACATGTTAGAAATTTGATCATGAAAAGCCTAGATTGAAACTTATAGAATCATGAGTTAAGGAAATAAAAGTTTATTTATAAGTAATCAACTTTTGTCTTTGGATTACCCTTTATGTGTTACCCCGTAACGTTCCTTTTATTCCAGCCAATGGCCGGTAATAGGAGGACTCAGGCTAACAACCGATGTAAAGATCAGTGTGATGACTGTACTAATGAGATGCCCAATCTAATGGGAGCGGGAATCACAAACTTTGTCACGCTTCTCTCTCAGATAACATGATATTTGAATAGAAACATGGGTCGATATGAATGTTCAACCTCCCTAAAAAGAACAAGTCTCTATCGAGAGCTTCATGAGATAAAGGCCTCCTACTTTTAGTTGATCATCTGATCCCACGATCGCTGAACAATGGATCAACTCCATTGAAAAGATCATATACATACTTCAATGTTCTGAATAATAGAAGCTCTCCTTGAAGATTATTGTATGGAGGGTGAAGATGATCAATTGTGTACGTTGATCAAAAATACGAATCCTGAGGAGAAGATCGAGGTGTTGGAATGGAATGATTTTTGGAATATGTTTTTCGATAAATATTTTCCGCACACCCTCTGGCTTAAGATGGAAAGATACTTCCATTACCATTAAAAAAGAGAAAAAGAATCTGTTAGAGCGTACGAGGAAAACTTCACAAGTCTTGCATGATACGCTTCCGGCTTTGTCGTTACCCCCGAATGCAAGGTTGACGGCTTCTTTGGTGGGCTGAAGCCTAGAATGTGGAAGGAATTAGCTATCCGGGACATCAATAGCTATGAGGAAATTGTCCGATGTGACCTCAGGGTCAAAATAGAGAACGGGAAATCACAGGGGTATCATGGGGACAAGAAGTGTAAGGTAGAATTCAATGTTGGTGGTCTGATGGATAAATCCAATGGTGCTAAGAAGATCTAGCACCCCACTTTCCAAAAGTGTGGAAAGAGGCACCCAGGAAATTGCCTCAAGGGGAAGAGGAAATTCTTTAGGTGTGGAAGAGAAGAGAACCTAGCTATTAACTATCAGCAAGAAAGACCTATGGCTGTGACAGAGGAGAGGAATGCTTCGTTCGAACCTCAACGCGTTGTTCATTTTTACAAATGCAAATAATCGGGGCATTTTGAAAATCAGTGCCCTAATACAAGGGTTTTCGGAGGCAACCAACAACCTCCAATGTAGCAAGGAAGATCTTTTTCCAGCACTTCTACCAAAGTGAACCCCGAAAATGATGTGGTGATAGGTACACGAGTTATTCATTAAATAATACCGAATTTACTTTTTGATTTAGGTTCTACACATTCTTTTATATCTCAAATGTTTAGTATAACAATCCCAGAACCACCACAAATCATGGAAGTGAAGATGTCAGTGAGTATGGAAAATGGGGAAATCATTGAATCCCATGAATATAACTCCTAACATATCATAATATGTGGATTGAATTTCCGAGAGAACCACATCATACTCCCTCTAATGTAATTTGATGCAATTCTTGGCATTGATTGGCTTTCCTTATATAGAGCCAGCATAAATTGTCGGGAGAGGGAAATCACACTCCGTGTGGAGAATCGACCCCCGATTCTTTACAAGTGTAAGAGGGAAGATGAATCTCCTTTAGCTCAATCATCTCAAGCATAGATAATACTGCCCTATTAGCTTGCGTATCTATCTTAGATGATTGAGTCCAAGGAAGAAACCATCATTGAAGAAATGCATATTGTGATGGAATTCGCTGAAGTGTTTACTGAGGAACTACCTGGTCTTCCTCCTAGAAGAGATGTTGAATTATCAATTGAACTTATACTAGGGGTGCTACCAATATCCAATACTCCATTTAGAATGAATTTCGTGGAGATTGATGAGCTGAATAAACCACTACAGGATAATCTGGATAAAGGGTTTATACGCCCAAGTGCTTCACCATGCGGTGCACCAGTCCTCTTCATCAAGAAGAAGGATGAGTCAATGAGGCATTGCATCGATTATCGTGAACTTTACAAAATCATGATAAAGAACAAGTATACTCTACCACCGATTGATGACTTGTTCAATCAGCTGCGTGGATCACAATACTTCTCCAAGGTAGATTTGGAGTCGGGATATTATCAAGTAAGGGTGAAGAAGGAAGATGTCCCCAAGACTGCTTTTCCTACAAGATACAGGCACTATGAATTCATAGTAATTCCGTTCAGACTCACCAATTCTCCATAAATATTCATGAACTTGATGAATCTATTCATTAGAGATTACCTAGACAAATTTTTGGTAGTCTTTATAGATGATATTCTTAATATACTCCAAAACCAAGGAGGATCATGAGGGGCATTTAAGAACTATACTAGAGACTTTGCGCAAGGAGAAGCTCTATGAAAAGTACAAAAAGTGTGAGTTATGGTTGAAGGAGGTCTCATTCATGGGCCATATCATCATAAGTAATGGGATATCTGTGGATCCCTCCAAAACAGATGCAATTGAGGGATGGCTGAGGCCACCATCGGTAATGGATATCCATAGATTCTTGGGGTTAGTTGGATATTATAAACGATTTGTGAGAAATTTCTCACAATTATCCAACCCTCTTACCAAGATAACTTGAAAGGGAGTAATGTTATCTTGGATTGATAAATGTGAAGAAAGCTTCATGGAGTTGAAAAGGAGTCTTTTCACTACTCTTGTGCTCACTTTACCCACAAGTGGAGAAATATTTGTGGTATTCAGTGACGTTTTGAAGAAGGGATTAGGCTATGTGCAGATGTAGAATGATAAAGTGATATCATATGCCTCAAGGAAGTTGAAAATCCATGAGCGAAACTATCCAATACACGATCTGGAGTTGGCGGCAGTGATCTTTTCCATGAAAATCTGGCAGAATTATCTCTATGGGGAGAAATGTGAGATATATATTGACCACAAGAGTATTAAATATATATTCACATAGAAAGGGAATAATATACATTAGAGAATATGGTTATATCTAATCAGGGATTATGACTATTCAATACATTACCACCCTGGGAAAGCAAACAAGGTGACAGATGCCCTAAGTAGAAATGACCCAGTGATTCTATCAATGATGGGAATTGAGAAGGATCTAACACTCTTATACTTGATTAGGATAGACATGGGATACATAAAGAAGGGAACATCATAAATCCTTTCACAAATGATTGCTCAACCGTCTCTTTTGTAAAGGTTAAAGGATGATCAAAAGGATGATGTGGGAATTTAGGAAAAAGTGGAAGATATCAAAAAAGGGAAATCCTTGGAGTTTAATGTTAATGATAAAGGAATTGTGCGATTTTGGAAAAGGCTATGTGTTCCATTACGTCCGGAGCTGGAGAAGGAACTTTTGGATAATGTACATAGTTCAAATTTATCTATTCACCAAGGGAGCACAAAGATGTATCCAAATCTCCGAGAAAACTTTCAGTGGGATAATATGAAAAAAGAGATCGTTGAATATACATCAAAGTGCCTGGTGTGCCAGCAAGTGAAGGCAGAGAGGCATAAGACAAGGGGATGATGCAACCATTGCCCATACCAGAATGTAAATGGGAGAACATCACCATGGACTTTTTCACCGGACTTCCAAGGACATCTAAAGGAAACAATGTAATATGGGTTGTTGTGGTTCGTCTTACAAAGACTGCACACTTCATTTCTATTCAGGAGGATTTCTCATTGGATCAACTGGCATAGATATATATCGGGGAAGTGGTAAGGATGCATGGAGTGCCACTATCTATTATGTCTGACCGAGATCCAATAATCCCCTCTATGTTTTGGAAGAGTATTCAACATGCTCTGAATACTGAACTGAACTTCAGTACGACCTAGCATCCTCAAACTGATGGCCAATCCCAGCGGACTATCCAAACCCTTGAGGAAATATTGAGAGCATTCTCAATAGACTTTAAAGGAGGATGGGATCAACATCTTCCTCTGGTTGAGTTCTCTTATAATAACAGTTTCCACTCTAGAATCCAATTGGCACCATATAAAGCTCTTTGTGGGAAAAGGTGTAGAACACCGGCGTGTTTGTATGAGGTCGATGAACGTAAGCTTCTTGGACCGGAAATGGTTGAGGAAATGGTGTAGAAGATGAAAAAAATTCAGCAGCATATCAAGGTAGCCCAGAGTCGACAAGGAGTGTTATGCAGATAATCTTCTACGAGACCTTGAGTTTATAGTTGGAGACATGGTTTTTCTATGCATATATCTATGGAAGAAGTTCATGAGGTTTTGAAATTAAGGGAAGTTAAGTCCAATGTACATTTTCCCCTTAGAGATTCTTGATTGTGTTGGGGTTGTGGCCTATCGACTAGCACTTCCACCTACCACGGCCAAAGTACATGATTTCTTTCATGGATCCCTCTTAAAAAAGCACATACCGGACCCTTCACATGTACTCTCTTATGAGGTGGTACAGTTGGAGGATGATCTTTCTTATATGGAGCAACTAGTGATGATCTTATATCATAGAGAAAAGGTTCTATAAAATAAGACAATTCCCCTCATCAATGTGTTGTGCCGAAACCAAATGTTTGAAGAAGCGACATAGGAATCAGAGGAAATTATGAATCTGAGTTACCCACATCTATTTTAGTGTGGGAAAAGGAAATTTCGAGGGAGAAATTTCTTAATGGGGGAATATTGTAATGACCAAAAGTTTCATTAATTCTAATCCCACTTGATCTAATTAAATCTCTCTTTACGTAAAATGTTTATATAAAATTTCAACTTTGTTGGTTGTATGTTAAAAATTGTGACCATTACTTTTATAGTTGTTGAACAGTAATCACATGATTAGTATAAATATAAGGCTTAAACGAACCCAATTTACTCAAACAAAAGAAGTGATTTCCTCATCTAGTAGAATTTCTCCATACGAAGCCCATTTGTTTGAGCTCGGAAAAGAGGTGGTGTCCTTGGGCTTCACTCTTGACCAAGCCCAAGATGAGCTTTATAATGTCAATCTCTAATGGGACCGTCTACCGAAAAAGTTGAATTTGATTGAGATTACCACTCAAGCGATGTTATCTAAGCCACCCCAAGAGCTTTTCACCATCGCACACCTTACCCTTAGGCCTTGTGTGGCTGTTTTAAGGGGTTATGTAACTAATCTCTAGTACTATGTACATTACATTATTATTTTTATATAATAATGAATATTATTTCTTGTCATTATTGATACATTTTAAATAGTTCTTAAAGAGAAAATAGTGTTTTTAGTTATTATTTAATTAATAATTCTATTAAATTAAGGGATTTTTGAATTAAATAATATTTTAATAAAATATTATTATTATTATTAAATGAATTTTATTATATATAAATGATTATATAATTGTATGAATGCAATTGTAATTTTTATTATGGTTTGAAATCCATTTTTGTCAAAACCCGTGAATTTTCGATAAATGTTGGTTTTTATTTTAAAAGTGAAAATTAGCATATTTAAAAATTTATTTAGATAAAATAAATGTTATTTCTGGAATCTGGACATCGAAATTATCCAACGGTAAATTTTTTATAATTTTTCGAGACAGTAAATATTTTGGATAAAAATTAAATACTGTTTAAATATATAATGTGTTTTATGACATCATAATGACCCAATAGTGATGTAATAAAATACTATAAGCTTTATTTTCGGCCAATATATGTTTTAAATTTAAAATAATGTTATTTTGGGTTTGTTTGAATTACTTTTCAAAGCATTAATGGACCCTTCAATACTTATTAAACACCTTGTCTTTTTAAATTGTTTTCCATGGGAGTGTGACTCACCTCCACACAAGAAAACATATTATTTTAAGAAGTTAGGACACTGGGATTATAAAATATTTTTTCCCTCTTCCAATTTCCAAAATACATGGGCAAAAACCATGGTATTGTTTGTGGTTTGGACTAATTTAATATAATGGGTCCCAAACCAAAATAATAAATAATTTCCTCACCTTTCATATATAAACCCACCCAAGATCCCACTTCCTACTCACTCAAAGCCTTTGGAGTTTTTTAAACCTCTGCCCTGCTCTCTCCAGAATCCTCTCAATATGCCCTAAGATCCCCAGAAGCCTCTCTCAAGCCTCTCTCAAGCCTTTGGAAGCACACTTCCATGTAAGGGTTTTTTTCTTCCTTTATCATTTTTCTCCAATTTTATTTAAGTTGTTTTTACCTTTTAATATCAATTATGAATGTTGGGGTATGCTTTCTCACCTACCTCATACTGATATATTTATTTTTGAATGATGGGAGACCCCTTTCTCTCTCATTAAATGCCTCCCATGTACACATGGTACTATGCCAAAATTCCAAAAGGAACCTCTCTCTCTTCTTTTACATTCATGCAATACTTTTGTATCATGAATCTAAATTCCATTAAAATTGTTGGGAAACATATCTATATGACCTCCTTACTATCCATTACATGTAAATATTATGAGGAACCCCTTTCTCTCTCATCAACCATTTTTATGAATTCTTATGTCACGCAGTTACGCTGCCGAAATAACACCGATTTTCTAAGACAATATCATTGTGTAGTGAATACCATGCCCATTTCTCCATCAAGGGTATTCACCTTTATGCACATTTACTTATTGATTATAAATTTTCATGTATGAATTCCTCATTACTTTATCATTAAATAAATGATTATGTTTTATGAGTCCATGTTTTATGATTCATGTGGCACACTTATGCATGAAATGAAATGTTTAAGAAGGGTGCACCCTTATAGCGCTCCAATGCATTGAGTAAAGAATTGGATCATGATATGTCATGTGAAATGAGTGTTGCCTCATGATAATTAAGGTGCAATGAGGGTTTACTCTTTCTTCATGTGCAAGGAGGATTTACTCATTCTCTATGTGCAATGAGCCTTGGATCATGCTAATGTTATGTTAAGTGTTGTTGCTACATTACCATGTTATGATTATCATGCTTTATCAAGCCTTTATGTTAATGTTTATCTTGTTATCTATTGATATTCCTATTGTCTAACACGTATTTTACTCCTCATGTATTCCATGTTTATTCCCTTACTGGGCTATATAGCTCACCTCTTTTCTTATGCATGTCGTCAGGTCATCCCATGCAATGCTAAGTACGAGGGAATGTAGTGGTCATGTAAACGATGTTTTCAACAAAGATGTTGTATTTCATGTTTTATGTTGTTATGTAATGATCCTAATCCACAAAGACACTAGATCACTCAATCTTCCATGTTGTATCAAGTGAATAGTTTATGTAATAAATCATTTTTAAGTTTGTAATAAAAGAAGGGTTGTCATATATGAAAGGTTGTTATTAGCGCTAAAAAGCACTGACAATCCAAGTGTAGTTAAAATCCCGAAAAATTTATCATCACTAAGAAATCCATGTTAAACTCCCCCTTTAACAGTGATAAAAAAGGCGCTCTTAAAAGGGTCCTTTAACAGTGATTTTTTAGCATTGTTAAAGGGATCCTTTATCAATTCTTTTTGTAATGCTGTTAAAGGGGGAATTTATATGGACTAAAAAATCACAGATAAAGGCTCCAATTATAAATGGTATAAAAAATTATTTTCCCATGATTTACGCACCACCCTTTATCAGCGCCTTCCACACACCAACCTCTTTATTAGCACATTTGATAATCCCAGCCTCTTACGAGTTCCCCTAACTCCAATGAGTTTTGAACCCAAGACCTCTTTCTTATACATCAAGAGCCTTTACCACTAACCAATACAGTTTTTCTTTACATTTTCTTATATATCTATATATTTATATATTTTTTAATTTTTTGTCCATATATTTATATATATTTATATATATTAATAAATATATTTTATATAAAAATATCATTAATTTATATACTTAAAAAATTTAATTTTTATGTTAGAATATATAAGGAATATGTTTATATATTTATATATATTATTGAAAAATAAATTACATTATGAAAAATAATAAAATTTGACTAAAAATTAACTTTTTAATAATAAAATAACATTTTAGGAAAAGTGATAAGTGAGTCTCAATAAATCCAGAGGCAAAGCCTCATAAGAGAAATCAATTCCATCAGAGCATAGCTTCAGTCAATTGTTCTTCTCCATAAAGACTCTATTTATAAGCCATAACATAGCATCTGGGTCTTCACAAATAAAAACTTTTAAGGGAGATTATATTTTGTCCCAGGTTCAAATATATTGTTCTTTGCTGATTTTCCCATCATTTAAGACACCCATCAGGATCATATCCTGTTTATCAATCCAATTAGCCAACGTGTTGTTGACCTCCACATGAATATGCCCTCCCATAATCTTATCCTTTTCCGGTGTGATATTGACATAAATAAATTCTTCCACCATTTCTTCCTCAGAGTGGAGGATAGGTTCTCTAGAGTCCTTTTTCATTTCAATATAGTATTCAGTATCTTTACAACTCCCTAGCAGGATTTGATTCTATATGTGGTAGATCCCAAACGGACACCCAGATCAAATGTTATGTCCATTTGATGTTTGAGTTATGTTTTCAAATTATTTGATATTATTTATTATTATTAATTATTTTTATCTTCATATTGATATTAAATTACTATTAAATTGTAAAAATAAGAAAATTATTAATTAAAAATATTTTTTTTATTTTATAATTAATTTTCACTAAATATATTATATTTTAAGTGTAAATCCTGATAAATATTATCTAAAAAATATTTCAGAAAGTATATATTTTATTTATATCAATATAAAAATATTTATATAATAATATATTACTTTTATTGAACTATCTTTTTCAAGTATAGTTTTAGCAGCGGTTGTAAAAACCCACTAATAAAGTTCCCTCTTTGAGAGAGATTTTTTAGCGCTCTTAAAGACCCATATTAACATCATTTTTTAGAACTGACAAAGGGGATCTTTAACAGTGTTTTAGCTAGTGGTGTTAAAGACCTAGAATATGATAAACCTAGTTTTTTAGTAGTGTAGATTAATTTTCTTCTAGCATAGAAATTTATCTTTATGGTCCAAGATCTTCCTCGACTTCTCATCATAAGAGAGTTCATTCTCTAGCTATGCCACCTATAAATTCATAACATTTGAGGGATCTAGTACGTACATCCTCAGGATGTATATTTAAAATATTCCATGTATTTGAGACAAGGTTGGTAGGAGTTGAAATCAATAATACGTGACTTTGATGTGATCAATAATCTCAAAGGGGACAATTTCCATGAGGCTTAACATTCCCTTTATACCAAATATCACAACTCTCTTCCATGTAGATATACAGAGGAATAACTTATCTAAAATATCAATATATAGGTCTCATTAAAATTTTCATCCTAGATCTTCTTTAGACATTGGGTATCCCAGATGCATTACTGAATAGTCTTGAATTTTTCTGTTATTTCCTCAGCCACTTAATGTCTATATAGATTGTTTTATCCTTATTCATACTAGAACATAGGTGTTCTATATTTTTTCCCATAAAGGGATTAATATGGATCTATATGTATACTTGAGTGAATTTGATTATTTTTTCCATAGGATGATATTTATCCTATCTTCCTCTGAAGTTAGTAAAGTATTCTCTTAATACATTTTCTAATGTCTAAACAGTCCAATTATATTGGAAATATTTTTAGTGTTGTTATGGTTCTATTATTTTCAAATCATTATTTATGTAATATTGGATACTCTTTAAGAACATGGACATATATTTGAAATATTAATTAAATGTGATTGATAGTGTTGTTCCATATAGTCTACCCATGCCTCTAATATGTATCCTTACAATTTTATTGACGGAGAATTCCTCTTGAATTACAATGAAGTGAAATTTAATTTTATGACAATCCACTATAACCCATATAACATTATTTCATTTTGATATATCTAGAAGAATCATTGGAGAAAACATAGTTATATTATCCTATTTCAATATGGATATGTGTAATGGTTTCATCATCCACTCAAAATGTCTCCTTTCCTAACTCACATGCTAACATAATATACAGTTTGATGTATATTATGTGATCTCCATCTTCATATTGTCCCACCAATAGTTATATAATAAAATTTTATACATAAATATGATCCCTACATGGATGGATAAGTTAAATCCATTCACATAATTCAACAACTACTTTATCCTTGTATTTGATAATACATTTAGTCATGAAATATATCATACAAATCCATCTTTTGTAATTTTAAACTCTAAGGAATTCCCCTTTTTAAAGGTTCCACCTTCTTATGGATATCCATATTATCTATATATACATCACTTATCTTCTCCACAAGTAATGATTGAGTATAAAATTAATAAAGGAATGATGATGTTCCTTCCTTTATGATTCTCATGTCCATCCTTTTCACTTCTAGGATGACCATATCTCTCTCAATTCCCATCATTGAAAAGATCATTGGATATTTCCTATATATATAATCTTCTACTATATTTTCCATCTAGGATGGTAGTGTATTAAGAATTTTTAGTCATCAATCATCTGTAACAATATTTACCAGTTCATATTAAGCTCCCTCTATGTAAATATACATTTAAATATATTATGATCATTATACATTTCACACTTCTACCAAAATAGATTATGTTTCCAAATGGTAATTACAGATATTTCTACAGTAAACTCTGCATCATGTTTTAGATAGTTATTATAATGAAAATTCAATTTATATAAGGCATATGTTATCACTTTATCATTATACATCAATACAAAACCAATTAACACCTTTGAAACATCACTTTATAACATAATGAGTTCCCTAATTGTTGGTAGTGTATGCTTTAGTGTAGTAATAATACTTTTTTTAAAATACAATGAATATCTCTTCATTTTCATTGGTATATAAAAATATAATCACCTTTCAACAAATTTGGTTCACATGTTTGAAAATCTATATTATTTTCTAAAAAATAACTCGTAATACCATGTTAGTCCATGTAATGTATAGATATTCTAAATAGATGTTGGTCTAAGAAACTCATCAATTGATTTTTTTAATATATATTTCCATAGATATTACTTTTCTGGAGATGGAATTCCCCATGAATCATACATCCTCAATCTTTAATTCACATTTATTTTACATTACATATAAATTCTCCTTTCTTAAATCCATTATCATAATATTCGAATTCTTCTAATGATCCTATATATTTTTTTAGTTTATTTGAATATCATATAAAAATCATACCAAATAATTTTTTGAGCCAATATATAAACACTCAATTATTTTATCCCATGAATAAATTTGTATCATTATTATGGATGAAGGGAATCACTATGAACTCCTAGTTTTCATACCACATTCAAAATGTATTCTTGGTAATGTCTTATTTATTGAAATTTAATTTGTGATATAATGACCAATGGTACACCTTAATGAAGTTTTTGGCTGCACATAGTTGACAGAACAATTGATAAATCTTTGAAAGGGGATAATTTTCCTTTATCATGATTTTTTAGTACACAATAATCAATGTGAAGGTGTATTGACCCATACATATTTTTTATGAATAAAATAGTTTCACCCCATGGTGATGTATTCAAGTGTATAATACCTATTTTCATGTTCCCTTATAACTACTTCTTCAATTCATCTAACTCAATGGTGGCCATTATATAAGGATTATTTAATATGGGTATAGATGGATATATATGATCAATTGATAAATCAACCTCTTAGTCAAAAGGAAGACCAATAGACTCTTAAGATAATATATATGTATAGTCCCCCACAATGGGAATATATCCGGGCATGAATCTCTCCTTTTTCCCAAAAATTTGAGAGATATATTTATTATCATAAGGAATTAAAATATACAATTAAGATGGATATTACAAAGAATATAAATCCTTATTCTCACACATGTACAAAATAATAGGATGACTTTATATGTGAATGGTGATCTCCCTCTATCTCATCGGATAGTTGTTGTTGCCTTTATAAAAGGAAATCCAAATATAGAATCAAATTCCATTAATGAAAGTATAAAAAGATTTTAGAGGAGGTTTATTTCACAAAAAATGACTAATAAGGATTTATATACATGGGATTAAAAAACATATTTATTTTCTATTCTCACATCATGCTCAGCCTTCTTGTTTTGTGGTGGTGTTTGAATAGTTATACAAAAAAGTAATATATGAAAGAATGTGTAGAACTAGAATAAAAAATTTCATTCAATATTATTTAATGAATGAACAGGGTACCTATCAACACATTATTTTCAGTATTTACCTCAAAATTAGGGATCACATATTCTTTTCTTTGTAGTCTAGGCCTAGGAGGTTTCTTACAATGATTATCCCGAAAAACCCTTATATTAAATAATTGTCTTGATTAATTTCAATGTAACATTAATTTTATACACTATACTATAGGATGATTATTGTTATTAAACATATTTTAATCCACAAAATCATTCTGTTTTGTTAATTCTATTCATAATTGATTAATTTAATCCACTTATTTTCTACAATTAAAACAACTCCTAAGTCCCATGAGGTAGTTTCGGGGATAATTAATCCAAAATTTATGATGTATGGGAAATTGATTATTCTTTTCTCTCGGGAATTTTTCCATTTATCATACCAAATTAAACTTCGTTTTATACTTTTTATCTTCATTCCCATGATACAAGTGGGAGTCAATGATCTCTATCTCAATATTTATGGAACAAAAAAAATCAACTAATAGTTAGTAAATTTTATAAATCTGAAAATATTATTCTAGACTTGAATTTAATCCACTAAATATGAAATCCACCTTATATTCAATGTTGATGAAAAATCCAGAGGCACGACATGAAATCCCTGTAATTTTTCCCTCATACAAACAGATATAATTATCTTCCTTTTTATTTAGTGTGATGAATCCATATCTAATTTAAGATAAAGAGTTAAAAAGAAGATATTTATTAAAAGATATTTTTTTGAATCCTTACAATTATATTGAATCAAGTTTCTCATTGTATACTGTGTTTTTGATGTTTTCCACCACTTATCATCTCCAAAAAAAATGAGATTAACAACCACAATGAGTTTCTCTTGTTCTAAGAATTTAAGTATAATGAATATCATATCATTGTAGTTAAGACATTTTTCCATGTAGAGTAGGTCAGAATATCCACTAAAGGTATGAGGCCCTTTTCATATAATGGACTCAACTACAACATTTTATTTCTTATGATACAGTGGTTGTTCCACTTGATTTTAGTTAATATTCATAACTTAATTCAGGTGTTCATGTTTTCCATGAATTTCATAGCTCATGCTTTTATAATGTTTGGAATCTCATTAGGCCAATCATGACATTTTCTATAATAATTGACTATTAACATGGTTCCTCATAATTGTTTCAATTATCAATGAAATAAAAGAAATAAAATTAGGGATGAGAATACTCAAAAAAAAGATATAATATGGGAAACAATGAACATTGAATGAATGACTTATAAAGAATATATAAAGTCTAAATTTTGAGTCTCTAGGATTTAGTCATGGTAGTCCATGTCAATTTTCAATTAGGTTCACTATCCAAAAAATCTATTCAATTTTTTCATATTGGGTTATATATATCTTTTTAATTTTCTAAATCATATACCCTAGTTGAGTGATACAAGGTGTGTAGTAAGTCATAATTATTGGCACTTGGTTATGGTCGACTTAATACCCAATCCATCCATTTTTAGGTTTTTACCCCTATGTACAAATTTCTTAGATCCACATCCACTTGTAGTATCCATACAATGATGAATTTCTTTATAAAACAAAAACCTTAAAAATCACCAGAATTTTAGGATATTCTCCCATACATAGACATAACACAAGTTTTTTTACTAATGTTTTCTAGTATCAATCATAAAAAATGACAAAAATATCCTCAGATACCAACTATAGTAACCCAATCCATTTACACATATTGTTCCAGGATTTTTAACATAAATATGCAGCAATTACAAACCATAGAATGGGAAAATAAGTGTATTTGGGTGACGAAATACATAAAAACATAAAATTAAAATAAAATTTTGTTTGTTAATCTACATAACTATGTTTTAAATCACTTATATCTCATAAAAATTATCAGAAAAATACCTAAAAATGGGTGATCTAGAAATCCTAGTAAGGGAATAAATTGGATAACAAATCATTATAGATGAGTGAGAAATCATAACATTATATAATGAAATACAAGGCTCATAAATATTCATATTAGAGAAAAAATAATTAACCTGGATTCATAATATCATTTAATTATAAAAATTTGAAAAAAAATATAAAACAATATATAAGAATTTTACAATGCTAAATGCTAAGACAAGATCACATGGTAGATAGGGTTATATTTTAGATTAACTTTACTCCTTAATACCATACATATAATCTCATGAAACATAAAAATTAAACCTTGAATTATAGAACTATTTTGGATCACCCATAATAATATGTATTTGTATAGGTGTTCCACATAAGGAATAAAACATAAGTCATAAATATAAATATTCCCTATTAAAATAAATGGGTTTCATTATCATAATTTTGAGAACAATGAGATGATATAACATAATTATTTCCATGAAATCATGGTTTAAATTATTTTTAGATATTCATAGATTAAAAAATAATTAATCATGAATAATAACACCCAAGTGAATTAAAGTTGTGAAGAAGAGTGGATACGTATCATCAAAATGTACCACTTATGTTGGGTTTTTTGGGAAAGGGTAATGTGTCTTTAAAAAGGGAAAAAGAATATTAATTTCCGAAAAAAATTGAAACGGAAACATGTTTTTTATAATTAAAATGGAAATATTAGTAACCATGGATGGTTTAAAACATTTTATGGAGTGATACATGAAATTGGTCAAGAGAAAGAGAGGATCCCTTTAATCAAGTTTTCATAATGAATGAAATTTAAAAGGGAACCTTTAAATCATGTATGTCCCTTTAATAGAAAGGATAATTAAACAAGGTATATATTATAGAAAAATATATTGAGAATAATGACTATTGAAATAAGAAAATTAAAATTTTAACGTAAGGTAAATAGAAAGAGAGCGTGCCCTAAAGAAAAAAGGGTGGTTACGAGAGACCCATTTTCTTATGTTTCTGAATCATTTTTCACTTTCAAACAACTTCACGAATAATAAAAATAACAAAAAAATAATAATTAATTAAAAAATTTAAAATATATATGTGATTTATTATACTATTATTTTTTCATTTACGACATTTTCACTTATATATAATTTTTAATTTTACTATTCTGAGGGAGTTCATTTCATGTTTCCTAGGCTAAATCACTTGAGGATAATTATGGAGATTAATTTGAAATTGGACTAAAAACATAGTAGTAAAATTAAAATATATTCATTTCCTTATTTAAATTTAAATGGCCACAAATAACCAAATGTCTTCTGACATATAGAAGATTCATTTTGTAAAAATATTACTTCAATATAGTGTGTTTATTCGGGAGGTTTTACCAATAATAATGAATTAGTATTTTTGAATTTAATATTATGGAATAATATTTATTTAATAATGTGGAAAATATATAATATATAAATTTAGGTCATTTCAATCCATTATATGTGACGTTAATTGTAGTAATCGAAAAAAAACTAATAATCCATGATCGTAGTGAACCAATATAATATGGACATTGCATTTGTTTTTAAAATAATAGAAGAAGAGAAGAGTATGGATGGTAGAAATTACATTAGAAATAATATATATGTATATATATGATACTATATTTTTACAAGGATTTATTTGAGTTTTCGGTGTGATTCTTTATGTTAATATTTTCTAACCCACTTATCCTCCTTTACCCTTTTCCTTTTTTATTATTTTCATTCATTTTAATGGTCATGGAAAAGATAATTTCCTTTAACCAAATATTTAATTTAATGTTTTCTAATTTTTAGGTTCTTATGGCATGGGCATATCAAGGAAAATTTAAATTTTTTTCATGAAACCAACGTGGTTATAGGTAGTTTTATCCATGTATAAGCCTGTAAATTTGAAATCATGTTTCTTTTGTGGTATCATGTGTGATATAGGTGTTTAAAAATTTCTAGTAAGTATGTTAAATGTCTTTTTACTTGAAATAAGTATTCCTATTTGAAATTTTATAGAAGGGGAAATGATTTTTTACATCTTATTCAAATTTTAAATTCTATTTTAAAATTACACACACACCAACCATTTGATAAATTTATAATCTGGGTATTTCGAATGAGTTTAACTTTTAATGGTATGTTTTAACATTTTATAAATTTTTACAATGTAGTTTCCCAAATTAAAGGTTTTCCCATTTCTCTAAATGAACATTAAATATTTTTATTATTTATTAGTCTATATGTTGTTTAAATTATTATTTTTATAATATTTTGTATACATTAATTTCATGATGATTAATTGAGTCATAGTCATATATATGAAACTAATTTTACTGAAAAATTATCCCTTAAAACATGACACTATTAGTTTATAAATGAAATATTAGAGTAATGACAATACTTTTTTATTAGCGTAAAATGTAAACATTATTTCAGTACCTAAATAAATGGTAATGTTTATATGAAGAGTGTTTATGGATGAGTTTATGAAAAATTATTTATTGATATGATTATATCGCATTTTATTATAACATTAATCACCTACATTTACTAATCATGGTAATCCATGGTTTTCTTAGTTTGTGAAATAGGAAAAAATTATATATTATTGTCTAATCACTCTCTAGTTCGGGGTTAGAGGATTCTCTACTTAGGGAGTTTCCCCGTGTTTAGGTCAGAAAGGGTAATACCGAGTGTTGGGGAAGGTTATTAATATATGTTTCTAGTTCATTATATATAGTGATTTATTATACATGAAAATTTCATCCCAACATATCATAGATTCCTATGATATTTTATTTTTTTGACATGTGTTTTGACTTGTGTTATTATGCCTTATTTATATTTTATTTTTCAAAATTTTATAAATCATCATGGTTTGCGAATTTATTAAAATATTTAAATATAACCCCTCGACAAAATGATAATAGTATACTCATAAATAAATTGGTGCATCATTTTCTTATGTTAAATGGATTCATGTAATGAACATCTATGTTTTGTTTTAATAATAAAATGAAACATAAATTTTTTGTTATATTTTCAAACTAGTAGGAATTAGATTTACTTTTAATATTTTTGATTGAAGAGTGGGGAGGTTACGAACATAGAATTATATTACCACACCTACCGTATTACAGGTTTATCTCTTGTACCATATGGATGTAGTAAATATATATATATATATATATTCTTGTTTAATTGAGGTTTTAAGTTGAGATAATCCCCTTGATACTATATATTGGTGGTTTTGTATCCCTATCCTTCATTTATTTTTATTTTTTGATGATTTAACCCCATCATTCTTCTGGTATATTTTTATGTAATGTTTTGTTCTTTATATTATGTAGTTGATTTTATTTGATCATTATTATTATTATGTGATATGTTTAATTTTTTTATAATATTTTTCTTTTCATTAATACTTTTTAACTATTTACTTCTATAGTGTGGAAATTTATGTACATAATGGACATGTCAGTTTCCTAGGTTGAATGATTTTGTGTATTTTTTACTTATCTATTGAAATCATTCATAGTAGAGTATAATATGATTCCCAATACTAGTTCCCATCATATATGGATCAAGAATTCCAATTGTTCATTTGGAATACAAGCTTTAGTAAAAAAAATAATGGTTATAATATAATTATTAGTGAAAAAAACTTGTGGATGGGTTATGGTGCCAAAACATAATAAATATATTGCTCTGCTAGTTTTATTGGTCTCTTTTAGATCCTTACATAAATCTGTGTTTATATGCATCAATGATATCTATATTTTATGCAATGTCGATCTCCAATTTGTTACCAATATCTTCCTAAAATCTAGATCTGAACAAATTTTTAATAAGAGAATTTTTTTAGTGTCTCAAAAATAAACATCACTATATCGATGACTTCTATAGATTCTGAATAATTATACATTTGAATTAACTTTATTTCACTCAATCTTATTCTACAATATAACAAGGATGATCAGGGAATCCACATCTCCATAAACCCCATAACAATAGAAAGTAGATATATTAATGATTTTATTCATATAAATGTGTAGGATATGTTAATTAGTTCCTTCATCTTTTCACTTCTCCCAAACATCAAAAATATTTTATATATAAACAACCAAATTCAGGCTCATTATTTAATGGCTAAGATCAACTAATGTTCCTCTAATTAAATGAAATCATTCCAGGTGTACCTCATGATTTAATGAGGTTAATTTAATAAATAATATACTACTTTAAACATACAATACTCATTTTACATCCTTTAAATTTGAAATTCCAATCAAATATTTTATTTCACCAAAACAAAACCCACCACTATGTGATTATCCCATCACCATGGCATGTTAATACATATCTAGAATATTATCCACTGATTCTCATCACTTTAAGGTTCCAAATGTGTTAGATATATTGGAATTAGAATCTCATTATAATTATCCATTATTATATGGATATAAAATAAACATCAAATATTTTCTATGTTTTTATATTATGTTTACCACCCCTCTAAAAAACGTTCCCCTATATATTCATCCTCATTAACCCTTTATGATTACAATTCACTATAGAAATCATGATTTAATAAAAACATTACTCCATGTTATGGACATACATACAATCCTGATTTTTTAATCTTATAAAATGAACATGGATATTATTGTGCCCACATCGAGTCTCTCTATCACATATACTGATTTCTCAAATCACCAGAATCAACAAAATAGTTTTTTTAACATTATAATCCCATTTCTTTCTACATTCTGATCCATAATTTCCACCTCAATTTTAATCATGGATGACTCACCATTATATGTAACTTTTGATTTATAAAATCATGGAGAGTATTAATTCATGGAATGTATTAATCATGGTATTTCTATTTAGTCAACCCATCCATGTGCACCTGTCCATTTTACTTCACACTATGACCAATGACTATTGTTGTGTTGGTCTCCACATTTAACAACAAACCAAAAGCATAACATTCTTTCAACAATAGGCTATAAAAAATTATCCACTTCCAAAATAGTCATAAATATGATATAATTAATCTTCTCATGATATATAAGGATTTATCCAGACTCATATTCACACACACAAGAATTATAATAACATTAACCATGATGCGTTTATCTATTTTCACTACACTATGTTATGGTATAAAAATATTCCAGGCACAGTTGTATCCAAACATACCAAAATACTCTTAAAAACTCTAAATGATTTCATACATACTCAAACACCATAATGTTACTTAATAAGAGAGAAAAAAAATTTCTTCTTTTATCATCTTTAAAAACTAAATTATCTAAATATTCATGATTCTCTTGACATGAAATTACTATATAGAACTATTAAAAAATTCCTTCACTATATGTATTCCCTTTTATACCCCTATTTTTTTGTTCTAATTATCTCTTTAATCATATTTATAATCTAATGATGTTTTTTATGTTTTCTTCTACCTTGATTCTCGATGTATCTATCATATAACTTGTTACAAAATTCTATAAATGTTTCCTATCTCATTGTTTATTATTGTCAATAATCATCAAATTGTTTCCATTGACTGTGAAAAAATATAATTATTAACTTCTTGGTTAAAATAATATCCACAATGTATTTTTTTAAAATACATTCCAAAAAATCCCTATTTATAATCAAATATTTTTTTTTTATTTTAAAAAATTATGTATTTATGCTGTAGTTTTCTTTTTCCACCTTCCAAAATAAAATATAATTATTTTCTTAACTGAATTATACTCTATGATATCCCCTTCTTAATGAAACATACATAGGTCTCTTCAGTAAATCTACCCCCTTTTTTAGTAACATACATGAAAAATATTTTCAAGCTTTAATAACTTCTTTCTCATTTAAAATGAAAAAATTAAGAATGATTGATTCGATTTGCCACTAAAAAATAGATTTAAAGAGATTAAACTCATCCATTGCTATAAAAATACATTAATAACATTATATATTTCCACATCTAATTATTCCATTTAAAAGAATTACTATCTTTTACTCAATTGTTATCTTTCTTTAGATCTTTTTTCTACTTTTTTGAAGAATCCCAATTGTTTCATTCAGGATAAAAATCCCTCCTCACTGTAGTTGTACTCTTTGAGATTTTTAGTGGGTGAGATTATGAATTAATAAAGATTTATTAGTAAATCATGTTATCCCTCTGATTCAACATCTGTAATATGAAATAAGTGTTTATGTTAATAAATTATATGGTGTTCATTTCACCAATTTACTTCCATAGAATCATATAAAATTAGATTTTATAATAATTTATTATATCCCAATGATGTCAATCACACTTACATAAGACCATTAGAAAATAATAAAAATAGAATAGAATATGTGGGGGATATCACTTAGTTGATACAAATTTTTGAAACAACTTACCCTCTTCTTCACTAGTATTCTCCTTTTTTATATGTGGATAATAATACTTATAAATCATCCAAAAAAAATCCCCTAGGATTTCATCATTTCTATCATAGATTTTAGAATTTATTTTCATCATAGGAGAAATCTATTTTCAATATATTTGAATATTATGAAAAAATATGATATTATATGTAACACTAAAATAAATAATGCATAAAACTAATACTTTTTGTTACATTTCTATCATGTTATCAATTTTATTCAAGATTTTATAATAATTATTATAAATGGACTTCTATTTGAAAAAAATATAATTGTTTTAGTCTCAGTATGATACAAGTTGGATTTTCATATTGGGATTCAATATCAATTTTTTTTTCTCAGAATAGTCTTTGAGACCAATATAATTATACAAAAAAGAATCATAATACATCCATTAATGTTGAACATGTTTGAACATTATTGATACATTCCCCTATCAACACGGAATTCTACCGTTTTCATTAATTCCATAAATTTTATGTATGTTAAACCCACATAGGCATGCATCATGATTTTTTTATTTAGTATATATTGTTAATACAATATATTTTTTATTCTGTAGTGAGTCTCTTTTTTTCCTGACCCACCATCTTCAAGATGAGTGAATGGATAACAAGATTCCATGATCTTCTTTCCTCCACATAAAGAGAGATAATGAACCCCATGTCCATCCTCTAATAGCCACCAGGGTGTCGACTAGCACAAATCCTAGGTAAAAATTCACACAATATGGGAGGAATTAGCCTTTTTAAAGAAAATAAGATCGAGAGATAAGATAATAAATATAAAACAAATCCAAAACATTTATAAGAAGAATAAATTGAAAACCACCCCATCCATGTTTAAACAAAACTTCCACAGAGTAAAACAAAAACTCAAAAAGTAAAGTACCAAATAATTCTTAGAAGAAACACAACAACTATCCCAACACCTATGCTAGTATGGTCATGCACGGTCCTAAAATTCCTCCTTGAAATATGAAAATTATTTTTCATATGTCGGATGGAAGTTCAAGCATACTCAGTAGGAAAAGAAACTTAATTCACTCGTGCCCATTTGGGAGAACATACCAATGCCCCTGGAGAAACAACATAACCATATGAACCTATCAAGGAGTACTACCCAACCTAGACAAATCAAAGCACATTCACCAAATCACAAAAGTCAAGTAATTTGATAGTATAAGCACATTGATGATATGTTACCCAACACCACTTCCCCCTTGTTAACTTATCATCCTTAATAGAGAAAATTTGGGTGATACCACACTTCAATGAGCCCTACTGTCTAAACCTACCCGTACTGACACCTAGGACACAATCCACATCACATCATGCCTATAAAGACCAGGGCCACAACCACAACTTGTCTCACCCTAAAACACATCGGCCACATCCCAATGAAACCTGGGAAAGAAAACCACCTCTCACACAACCAATTCCATAGATATTTTAAAAACCACATTCCATTATATCCTACCCAACGATTCATGGGAAATAAATAAATAGAAGAAAGATCTTGATATCCAATAACCAGACATCCCTCCTCACACAGTGTTGTTGGAAACAAACTCCCCCCATAACAATGGTGGGTGTTCAACAGATATTTTTTCTACACGGGTATGGTGCATATAGAAAAATAAAATCACTAAAAGATTATATATATTAATATATAAAACACTCATCCCAACCTATGAGGTTCCAAACCAATAACCATCCCACACAAAACTACCCTTGTTTCTACCCCAACATGCACAACCACACAAACTGCAACATCCGAAATATAAACCCAACCACTTTAATTTATCTACTAGCCATTATTTGATGATAAATTCACTTAATTAATTCCCACACTACATGTGAAACTAAAAAACACAAATATATTCAACACATTCAGTATCACATAGAACACACAACTAGATTTCAGTCCCACTACACAACACTACTAGGAAATAAAAAAATCACCAGAGTAGTCACACTACACTACAATTTACAACATTCTATAATCAATAAATATATCAACATGTTATTTCATCACACCTCCTACACCATCGCATACAAAAATTTGATTGAAAATACCACAAAAATAGTAGACCCACCGGACAAACATACTACACCCTACACACAGAGTGAACCTCTCAATCTACCCCTACCAACATCCTTTATACAGACAATAGAACCAAAAACCCCACTCAAGGGAAAAAAATAAAACAAATACAACACACAACTATGAATGTCAATATTCGGTGAGTTTACTTCCGTGGGTCACTATTCGGTGAGCTACCATTCAATGAGTCACTATTGGAAAACTAAAAACTATAAAACTCTTGGAATGAGTCAACATGACTCCAAAAAACACCTCTGACCCTAGATTTTCACAAATTATTAAACCAGAGAGGTCCTGTCGATTACATGTGATTTATCTTAAACTATTCTTTTTACCATGAATTTAAAACCAATCCCAAAAGAAAGAGGGGTATGAACAAACTCCCCATTAGATAACTCTGAAGGAAAAACCACATTTTTCATTTAAAATACGAAGTCAAACCAGGAATTTTAAGAAAACCTAAATATACATTTAATTTCCAAAAAATACACATAATCATAAAAGTCCACACTATCTGGAGACATGGATTTGGTATTTCATTCTTCTATGACATTATATTATCCGATTTGGGTGTCATTGACTCACCTGCATGGGTTTAATCAAATCTAAATTAATTCATCTTGATTAGGTATCAAGTCTTCTCCTCCCCACATGTCTAGACTCTTTCATACATTATAGAATATGTAATCAAATCATATTATATAAAACAATGTTCAACCATTACATTTTAAGGGGAATAACTCTATCAAAACTCAAAATATCTCTGGTTCCAAGGTTCACATTTGCGCCTCTTGTTCCCAATTGATCTCCTCGAGGTCACCATGCCTCCAAAATACATAGACCAAGGGAATGGTCCATCCATCATTCACCATATCCTGATAATCCTGGATCTCTACTAGGTGTTCCAGGAATGTTGCATTGTCGTCGATATCCAAATCTCCCCAGTAAATGATGTGGGAGTCATCTTCAAGATAAAAACGAACCTAGGAGATGTGGAAGATTCCATGGATCCTTTCCTATGGTGAAGTAAACACTAGCTTATATGCCATACAAACAACACTTCACAACACCTCAAAAGTTCCAATGAAGATGGAAGAGAGATTGCTCGCCCTACAGAACATATATTGCCGACATGAAGGGGAAACATTCAAGAACACATGGTCTCCAACCTAAAACTCCAAGGGCATCCTTCTATGATCGGCACATGAATTCTGCCAATTTGATGATGTTTTTACCCTCTCACACACAAGGTTATCCTTATCTAACTTTCTGCACAATACCTCAGGTCCAAAAATTTATTTTTCTCCAAACATCATACAACACAAGGGTAAAAGAAACAGCCTCTTGTACAAGGCTTCAAATGGTATCATGCTAATGGTAGGGCGATATCCTTTATTTTAAGAAATATCTACTAAAGGAAATTATGGTATTGAAGGTCCTTGGAAGACCAGAACACATACCTGCAACATATCCTCTATTTTTTGGATGGTATGCTCTGTCTTCCCACACGTCTGATTGTGGAAAGCAATGAAAATGCGTAACTAGGTTCCAAAATCATTATGTAAGCTCAACCAGACTCATGATGTAATTTTTTCATCTTCATTGGAGATGACAGATCAAAGAAAAATATGAACCATCACCACGACATCCATATAAGTACTCTCTATGGTATCCACTACACTCAAATCCATGATAGCTAACAAGTGAGCTGATTTCATCAAAAAATCCACCGCTACACATATAACATCTTATCCTCCCAGAGCAATGGGTATCTCTGTGAATAAATCCATCAATATTTCCTCCCACATCTACTCAGGGACATATAAGGGCCTCAAATAACTATTGGGAACATGGTGCTTAGCCTCTTCCAGGTGAAACACTAGGCACTTTGCACAAATCTCTCCACTTACCACATCACCCCATGCCACCAAAATTGTTCCCTCAAGCCACGATACATCTTGGAAACTCATGGATGTACATCTAGGGGTGAGCTATAGAACTCACACAGAACTAACTCACACATCACCACTAGGAAAAATAGCTTCCAATGGAATAACATCTGATTATAACGATCCTTCAACCATATCTCTGGAGAATTACCCTATTTAATGCAATCATACATAAAATCAATATCAATGTCTCCATAATAAGACACTTCCACCATTCACGTTAGAGAAGGTTGCACTACCATCTGGAACAGACATTTGATTCCACTATCCACTCTCACATCTGGGTAAAATCCATCAAATTCCTCCATTGCCTTCAAGGAATATGAAGACTCTAAAACCACTTACCTTTTTGAATTCATACTCAAGTAATTAGCCAAAAAATATTGCTTACTAAAATTATATGATGTCTCAAAGTTGTAGTCCTGGAGAAACTCCATCTTCTGCTAGTGTCGCATTTTTTGGTCTATCTAGTAAAATATTCCCATCAAGATCTTGTGATCTTTGAGGACAAAAAAGTGCTCCCCAATGATTTAGTGTCACAAAATATTCATCTCAAACATGACACTTGACATCTCTAGATCATGGGTGGAAAATTTTCATTCATGGGGAAAAAACTTCCTAGACCCATAAGAGATAAGTCCTCACAAATACATTAGTACACATAAAAATCCTAGACCAGAAGTGTCAAAGAACAACTAAAACAACACCCCATCTTTTAGAAACCAGAGTACTAGATCACTAAACAACTACCCTTATAAATGGATGAATTCTTCCATACCCTTATCACTCCACAAAAAGGCATGTTCATTCCTTGTAAAATCCATCAATGGTGATACAACTCAAAAGATGTCAGGTACAAATCTATAGTTGTATCCTTCCAGAACAAGAAATCCATGTACAACTACCACATTCTTGGGGTTTTCCAAGAAACAAACTCCTCAACCTTTGATGGATCAACTGATATCCCTTTCGAAGACACCACATGTCTAAGGAAGTGTGCCTCTCATGTCTAGAAAATACACCTGGTCAACATCTCAAAGAGATGGAAGCATTAAAGGCCCTCCAAGAAAGTCTTATGATGCATGGTGTGATCCACCATTATCTTCAGGTAGATTAGGATGTCATTGATGAACATGACGAAGAACCGGTCTAGGAACTCAAAGAAGACTGAGTTTATCAACACCATGAACATGGATGGAACTTTCGTAACACAAAACGATGTGACAATGAGATCAATGTTCCCATCCTTATACATGAAAATACTCTTCAAGATATCACCCACCTTTACCCTTAACTAGTGATACCCAGAACAAATATCAATCTCAATGAACAAACTTGGTCCTCTCATCTGGTTGAAAAGATCATCTATCCTTGGGAGAGAGTAACGGTTCTTGACCATTACAAGATTCATCCTCTTTTATTCTATGAACATCCTCATACCAGTATCTCCATTCTTCGCAAACAAGGCAATATCAACCCTCGATGACACACTAGATAGGATAAATCCCTTATTCATCAGATATTCAATCATAATTTTCAACAAATGCAATATAGAGGGTACCATTTAGTCTATCCAAAACTAATAATCCCATCGAGGTGGTAAAGTCACAAAATTATTGGTGAAAACATCCAAGGACTCACCAAAAACTCTAAAAAACCCCATTATTCCAGAATCCACTAATTCCACTGAATTCTTGGATAACAATGAATGAAAATTCTCCCCATGCTGGTTCCCCACCTATAAAATCCACTTCCCAATGAAAAACACACATTGGCCATCAACATCTGAAAAAGTGACGCTCCACCTCAAGAATTTGATAAAACAATTATCCGAAACAACCAATCGATGATTACGATGATATCATATGGTTTTATATACATCACAAATAGATCCCGACTAGACTGATGTGGACGCAACAACAATCTACATCCCTAGAAAACTTCATGCAAGCTTTTCTGACCCCTGACTGGTGTACTCAACACCGGGGTCGTGGAAAGTCTCTCTATTTATTATCCCAAGGAATGAGATACACTAAGTTGAATCAAAAATTGCAAATCTAATGAATCAAATAGAATTTTATCAAGATTATTGAAAAAAAATATCGTACCTCAGATGATCTATGGCCCTGGTGGAACTGATGTCTATCCATCATGAAAATTTCTACACCTACCTCTTCTGCCTTTTATTTATTGGTTTTCACATTGAACACACCCTAGTATAGGTCCCTAAGTACTATCCTAAGGTCGGACTCCTCTCGCACCATCTACCCTCGGTGGAGGAGGAGACTGTTATCCCTATTTTGAGAATGGTATAGATGGAAACAACTACTGAGGTGGGTATTGAAACTGCCCACCCCCACCATATAGATAAAAAATTGGGCATGAACATTGAATCTACCAATGACCTCTATAAGAAAAACACCTCATCCCCTAGTTTGTGGGAAACAGTTGAGGACTGTAAGGATATAACTGAAACTGCTGGGTTTGGCTCCCTTTTGGATGAAACATGGAAGGCGAAGATACCAGAGACCTGTGGCTAACAAAATTCCCCTTTAGAGAACTTAGTTGGCTCCCCACCCTTGGTAGGCCTCCTCATGACTGCTTCCTTTCCACTACCTAATCCTTCTTCCAAAACACTCTATATGTTTGCAGGGTAAAGGGAGTAAATGAATAAAAGGGGAAGGACAAAGGGTTTCCTCTATGAATCTGGCCCCAGAATACTCATATGGAAAGAGATCCGAGGAAAAAACATAGGAGATACATGGACTTGATCCCCATTTCCCTCACTGACATACTCCCCTTCTGAGGGGAGAGTATCTCCAGCCTCTTCATGGCCTTCACCATTGAAGAAAGGTATTTTTTCTGGAATACCTAATCAATGTTATCACACAAAACATAGGTCTCCTTCCTCCTCGTGAGGAAAATATTATACCAATCACTCAATGAACCCCTTGTCTAGATCATCACTAGAGGATCACAGTACTCTTTCGGAGATGAATCAGGGTGAGGTTGATCGCAAGATCCTCAAGAAAACATTCCAACTCCTTATATGAAACACTACCCTGGTATATCCTTGGAGACTTCCTCTATATAGAATTATGGGTCTTACGCCATTTTTCATCCTCTTCCTCCCGATATACCCTCTGTCAGTCAACCGAGTCATTCTTCTAAACCTCGAATGCTCATACCACACATGGGCAACGACCGAGAACCATAACTGAAATGGAAAATTTGGAACTCAAAATCCCGGGTAGTATATAATTTTTTAAAAATTATTTTTTAACTCTTTATTTATTTTAGTTTCATGAAAACTACAAATAAATATAATAGAACACATTATTATGATTCATGTACTTTTCCTAGGGTATCTACCCTATAATCATCATAGAATAACTTTGTCGTTCATTAGACCCAGAGTCCTTGAATCAGATCACCAGGGGTCCTAAAATAATGTGTCTATGTTAGTATTCCCTATCCTATGCCATTCAACAAGATCATATAACATTATTTCCCAACCATCCAATGAAATTGACACTATGAATAACTCTAAACTACATCATATCTCTTTACCATTACCTCTAATACCATTCTGTCATGACCCGCATCCTTCAATATGAGGGAACAAATATGAATATTTCAAGACCTTCCTTCCATAAGATGAACGAAAGATAATGAACCACATATTCGACTTCCATTAGGCCCAAGGTTGGAGACTAGAACCAAGGGTAGGTAAATATTCACACAAGATGGAAGGAATTATCCTTTGTTAATGAAAATATGATAATAATATAGGATTGTAAATCCCTAACAACTCTAATCATTTTATAAGAAGAAGAAACTATAAACCACGCCATGCTTGTTTAAACAAAACAAACACAAAGTAGAATATAAAATCCAATGTAAAGTACAAAAAAAATTCTAAATTGCAAAAAACAACTATCTCAACACCTAAGCTAGTAAGGTCCAGCATGGTCCTCAATAACTTCCTAAAAACCTAAAAAGTGTTTTAGATATGTAGGGTTAGCAAAAAATTATACTCAATATAAAAAAACTTAAGTCACTCATCCACAAGTTGGAGAACATAGTAATTACCATGTTAAAATAGGAGAACCATCATCCCCTATCAAGGAGTACAACCCACCATATACTCACCAAGGAACACTCACCAAATAATGCAAGTCAACTAAATTAATTACTATATGGAAATAAATAATAAGGTACTCCTAACCACATCGCACTGGATAACTACTAATCCCTAAAGGAGAACATCTTGGGGATACCCCTCTTCGATCTCCCCACTATCACAACCTTCTTGCACACACACATGGGCCAGAGGACACATCATGTCCTTCCAATAGAATCTTGGGCCACAACAACATGTCATCTTTCTATAGAAAACCTTTGCATTATCCCATAGACACATAGGAAATAATCCACCTCTCACACAACCAATATTATATATTTTTTGACAATCCAAAATCCATTACATCCTTCCCAATGATTTAGGGGTGATAAATACCTAGAAGAAGGATACAGGGAGACAATAATCATCCATCCATCCTCCCACCAGAATGTTGGAAAAAATCCCCCATAACAATGGGGCGTGTGTTTAGCACATATTGGTTAAAAAAGGTAGGTCTCATATAGAAAACAAAATGAAATAAAATTATATATATATAGACAAAAAAAATAATCACAACCTATTGGTTTAAAAAAACCATTATACCACACAAAACGTCCCTAGTTTCTAATCTTACATTCACAACTACACAACTAGCCGCAACCAAATCTAAAACCCAATGCCATTAATTTAACCACTTGTCATTATTTGTTGTGAATATCATTTAATTAATTCCAATAGTACCTGAAAAAATACCATCCATATCCATATGAAACTCAATCAACATCACATATAGAACACAACAAGATTCCATTCTCACTTCAAAACACTATAAAAAACCACAACATATCCTAGGAGCAGTCCCACTAATCTACATGTTCATCCATACCATAATCAATAAATCTCTCAGACTAGGATTCCATCACACCTCCCTCACCACCTGATAAACAAATCCAATAGAAACGACCACAAAAAGCAGTATCCCCACTACACAAACATACCACACCAAACTCATAGGGACAACCCAACTATCCACCCCTATACCCACTACAATAATACCAAAAACTGCACCATACAACCTACACATAGAAAAAGACCAAAATAAACCCACACAACCCAAAGACACACCAACAATCCAAGTGTATTTAGATTTAGCCAACAACATTCATTAATTTCCACTATCATTATAATGGGGTGTCACAACGCAAGTGTGATCATAGGGAATCCTTTTTATATAACTTGGTGAAAATTATTCAGGTGTTGTTATTTTTATATTATTCAGAAGCTTCCATGGTGTGAAAAAAATACCACAATCAGCCATGAATTTCACAAAGCATACAGCTAGAAAAGACCATAAGAGGAACCAAAGGTAACTATTAAAAAAATACATCAACATCATCATCTACACCATCAGTAATATATTAATAAAGGTAGTAACACCCTTAATAATTCTTTCTAACTAAGATGAAGTGGCCAAATGAGTATACCCACCATTCATGATGTAAAATGAAAAGAGAGATGAATGAAATTCTTACATGGAATAATAGGAGACCAAGGATTCTTCCTTATTCCCAAATAGAGGGTCAATCAGGCTGTAGGAAGGACTTGAAGGGAAAAATGAACATGCTACTATACAATAGGCCTGTGACTCATTGGGGAAGAAATGATATATAGACACAAATATTTAAAGCAAATTTTGACGGAAGAGATGATCTCAGCTTAAGAAAATTTCAGATCCTAAAATCAGGGAGACAATTTCAATATACTTAAAATTTGGATTTTGGTCTGACCATGTGGCTTGGACATTGTAGGTCCCTCGGGTGTTAGCATTATACAATAAAATTAATATCATATGAAACTCACCTATGAATGCTAAATATGGTTTTAATCTTGTTTTATATCCGATAAAATGTAACACATGTGAAAATTGTAAAATAGAATTTACTTAATGTTGGGAGATTCACTGTCGCGAGATACTAGTGATGAGTCACCATTTGGTGAGTCAATATTCGGTATGTTACCATTTAGTGAGTCACTTTTTGGTGAGATATCATTCGATAAGTCACTATTCAAGGAGTCACAATTTCATGAGCTATTATTCGATGGGCTACGGTTTAGTGAGCTACCGTTTAGTGAGCTACCATTTGGTGAGTCACTATTCTATGAGATACCATTCAGTGAGCTACCGTCCAGTGAGCTTCTGTTTATTGGGTCACCATTCGGCGAGTCATCATTGTAAAACTGAAAAACTAGAAAACTTTTGGTATGAGTCACCATGACTCCCCAAAACAACTCCAAAACTATATTATTACAAAGGATTTGACCAAACATCTCTGATCAATTACACTTTTTGAATGTCTATCCTCTTTTTATTAAAAAGTGAAAATATAATTATTTATGGGCAATATTTATCTTGTTTTATTCCATGGTAACAATTTTGAATAACACATCATTACTTATTGTGGTAAAATTTTAAATATTATTTCATCTGTTTCTTTTATCTTGGAAAGTTTTTTTAAGTGTAATGGATTTCCTTGTATCTCGAGCTTTATTCTCCAAGGATTTATGGGTGGTGGATCTCTGGAAAATATTTTTACCTCTTTTCTTACTATAGAAAATTCACACATATCCAAAGTCATAACATATAAAAAATATCTTGATAAAATCACACATCATATATATTTTCCATGGATGATATTTTATAATTTATTTCCTTTCATAAATAAACTATTTGGATTCTAAATATTCATCCATTGTGTGTTTAACAACTCCACTATAATATTTGTTCAATTTTACCTTCATTTTATGTACATTTCGTATTTATTTTTTAAGAACCATAATCTTTATAATTTATTTTATATTTTTTTACTTTGCATGTTCAAATTATTGGGTTTAAAAATATATAGATTCTTAAATTTACATTTGAGTAGTTTATCCACATTTTATAGATATTTTATATTCAATTGTTTCTCCATAAATTTAGAGTACATGTGTGTAATCCCCAAAAAAATTATTTTCTATGTTTTAATCTCTTTCATAATGGTTTTTTAATAGGTACCATGTTGGATTTTTGATACTTCTCTTTATCAATTTATTCTTCAACATCATGTGGAAGTTCACTTAGTAAATCAATTTTATTCCCCATATTTTTTCTCAATATGTAATAAATTTATTCATGGTTAAATCATTTTATTGAATATTTTATTCCCCAATACCAATTCCTTAATGCATACATAATCCAGTCTATGGAAAGTCTCACGTTGACCCACTATTGAAAACAAGGATTAAATATTCCCTTGCTTTTTTCACAAATATTCTCTAGATTAATGAATAGATATAATTGGCACAACCTAATCTGAATTATCACTTAATTCCAACTCCATGGGAGAATATATATCATCTAATTTAAAATATTATTCTATAGTAGTATTAGAAATTGAATTATAAAAATATCATATAACATTTACAACATTGGGAGTTTCTTTCTTTTCAAGGGTTATCATCTTTTTTCCCCTTCACATTTTCCTTTTTTCATTAGGTTATTTTAAATATATTTTCTCTAAAAACATATTGAGGGAAACATTTTAGTCCATATTGGGATTTTTTCATAAATTTAATTTAATTTCTTCCATATTTAATACTCTGTGACCATTGAAAAATATTATTCAAACCTATATCAGTTACAACACTATCTAGAATTTTCTTGACCACTATATCATGAAATCATTTACCATGTATTCTCAAATCCAAAAAAAATTCAATAGAAAATAATCTTTTTGAGACTATTTATAAATCAAAATATCTTTATTCCAACCATCAAATTTAATTCCCTTAAAAATTGGATACTATATGTATGAATGAATATAATCAATAAACCTATAAAAGATATGAAAAATTGAAAATTAACATCATTATGTTTTAGATATAATCCCAATTATTGGGTTACAATAAGAGTTATGAGACACTTTGAGTTGGGGATAATTTAGAGTACTCTATGAAAAAAATAAATAACTTAATCTTCATGAATTTTTGGATATTTTCCTAATACAAAAAATAACTTGATTAATCTATCTATCAATTATATTTCCATATACCCAACACCATTAATAAATAAAAAATTATTAAACACACAAAGTAATGTTTTTCATCAAAAATAGGCTATGTTTAAGGAGAATAAACAAGAGGATGAATAAATATACCAAATTTCATTATATTCACTATTCCAGTATATAAAAATATAGTTAAGGAATATCTTAAAAAAGTAACACCATTATTACAATATTTATGGATCTATAAATGATCACCCATTATCCACTCATTTTTCATCCTTCTTTGAACACTACATCATGGAGTAAAATAGTTTATAGATCTAATGGACAAATTATGTTACGTATATAAAATTATTTATTTCATACCATTAAATAATGTTTTATGTTACATTAATATATATTTTTTCACATATTCTCCAAATATATATAATAATAAGATCTCAATGAAAAAGTGTATTTGATATTTAAAAAAACACACATCATTGTTGTGATGAATGCCCAATATTAATAATATTTTCATCATAGAATTACCTTCATTTCATCACATATTCTTCTCTAACGTTCTATGTATTAAAAATAGAACACAATATCTACAGTCCCATTATGTCAATATATCAATACAAGTAAAACTTAAATTTTTTCTCTTTGAGCTTAATATAAAATAAAGTAATTAATGTTGTTAATTATATAGAACTTCTACAGTATTTTATATGTATATTTACATATCTATGCCATACATTCAATAAATAGGATCAAACCATGTTTTTTATATTATTGAAGATCATGGGCAGTATATAACATGGTTTAATATGGTTACTTTCATTGAAAAATATTGATTCCAAACTCTAATAATCATGAAAAATTCACTAGATTTTAAATTTCAATCAAATATATTATTTTACAAATATTAACTTACAATGGAATTATTATACCATCACTAAGACCTAGTGATATCTAGTCAACATCTCAAACTCAAAATACTGTAAATTTTAGATTCCATATCATGAAATCAATAGTAATTTTAAAATTAAAATGGCTTATCACAATTCACTATGGTGTAGTGATTTGATATCCATACCATAATATCTCTATTACCTTCTTTAATTTTTCATCCCAATATATTAGCTTCTTCTATGAATTTGAATAAATTCTACCTACATGTTTCTAGTTCAATTCATAAATCAATATATATACTAAAAAATCTATTGTTTCCTTTCAATACTTCTTCCTCTAGCTTCACTCAGTCAAACATGAAGAAAATAAATTTTATACTTCTAATTTCAAAATTCACAATGATATATTGGTATTTTAAAATCACTATGGTTAATACTATAGACATTTGGTTAATTCATAACCATGTCATAATATCTCGATGATTAGTTACATTTTGTTATATCAACACAAAAACATAATCCTTTATTCCTATACTCATATTTCCTTACATTCCGATGTGGTATATCATCATTTATTGCCCACCCTATGTGTCTCACCATAAAGTTTTTTATTATTTTAAAATATCAATATAATGGTTTCATCCTCCTTTACTAAATAAAATCTTAAAATGATAATTGGATCCTTATATAGTCATTCTTCTATGGACATAGTGAGATATAATAATCAATATTTATCTCATCAATCATTCTATATATCCAAATCACCTCATTAAATAAGCTTATGAATCCAAAAAATATATATATAGTACTACCCAGACTCTCCTTCTGATTCATTCAACATATCTATTGGTTTTATCCCCCTTAAGACATTATAATTATTACCATGATAATATTTACACTCTCATCCCATAATTTAGATACTATTATACCACGATTATTTATATCTCCCTCACCTAACTTATTAGTTTCACGATTTTTTTAATGTTAAAAAATTAATTTATTTTCACTACTAATTATTAATGTTTACCCACTTATTTTCATGAAATTCGGAAATAATTAATTTTTTTAATAATATTATTATTTTTAATAAGGATAAAATAATTTTTATACTATATAATGAATACATATATGAATAATATTATGAACATATGAATAAGAATTTCAAATATTTCTTATAATTGTGATAAAATTCTTTGAGTTGTTATAATTATTAAAAAAGGAAAAAAAATAAATTTCTATACCATGAAAATTATATCTGGGAATTAATAAAAAATATTAGAATATAATACCCAAGTTAGGTTTTCACAGCTATGACCATTATAATGATATTTATTAGTTGTGTTTCTTTTCATTGAATAAATCAAAAAGAATATATTAAAAATAAAAGCCAAATTTATTTCCATACATCAAGCTCTAACATGATTTTTCTAGTAATGTTGTATATTTCATTTTAATGTGATCATTAAGAATTTCACATGAAGGCTACCAAATATAATTTCTTATATTTTGAAAAATATTTATTTATGGCTTTTATTATATTTGTTAAGAAAAAAATAGTTTTTAGGTATTGCTAATTTATATTGGGTATGTAATGCAGAACAAATGATTTACACATCAGGTTGAATATTTTTTATAAAATAGATGATAAATATAATTTATATATATATTAGAATATTTTTTAGCATTGAATATGTTTTAGACAATGATAGTATTGTTTTTGGTTTGTTTCTTCCAAAATATCAGATTTTAATGAAAATGTTTTATTGTTACAAAATTTATAATTGAAGACTTTTTATACCATAAAAACTAGTTTATTGTTTAAATAAGTTGAAGAAAATATAGTGATAGACACAAAAATAATATCTATTCGATCTAGAAAACATTCCAACTAAATATGAACTTACAAAATATAAGTCACACTTACACCGGAAACCCCTCGGGCCTCAAAGAACTCTAAATGTTAAATCAATCTATAAAAATAATAGATATAAAAGAAACAAAATAATTGAAAACTATCCCTTAAAATGTAATACAATGAATTACGACGTAAAAATTCCTAGAAGAGAGTGACCAAATAAGTCTTACAGTGTAAATACTATTTACAATATATGGTGATTTGGCCTGTATATTTTACAATCATCTGGATGTTTTGAGGGATTCTCTATTTTCATTTATTTTTACTTATTACTCCCTATTTAATCTCACTTTTATTATATAGTGGTTCTATATTGATTCCACTGATGAAGTTTCAATTCATTTTTCTTTTCAACCATCACCACTTCCTTTCTTATTCAACATCCATTTGACTATTTACTTCTTTATCTACATTCTATTTTTTTTTCTAATTTTAATTTAATAAAACAATTATTTTTTCTTTTTTTACCCTTGTAATAATTTCTGTTGTGATTTCCTTATTTATCTGAATTTTATTCATTCCTTTTCCATGTGTAGCTAAACAATCTAGGGTTACGGATTGAGAGTAAGGGTAAAAGTTAATTAATGAAAAAATAAATAAAAAACCATGGTAATTTATTGGATAAGGAATTAGGTTAAATTTAAAATATTTTTTCATTCCCATTCATAATCCATACTTGGAAATTTCAAGGGAAGCAACCCAATGAAATTGAAATGAACCAAACACAGACTAATATTTTGATTTTCTTCTTCCTTTATTGCTGAACTAAATGTTTCTAGTAAAAAAACTACTCTACACTTAATGGTGTTTTTAATATTAGGTAGATCCAAATTTCCTGATTGAATCAAATTTGTTATATATCGAATGGATATGTAGTTGTAGACGATAGACATTCCCTTGTAATATTTACATATATCATATGTGTAGGATCTATAAAATTGGTCCCGAATCTTTATTCTAGTGTATTATAGAGGCCCATATAACTAATTTATAGAGAATAAATAATCTTGAACCTCTAAATTCAATCATGGAATATAGGGGTTACTTCTTTCATATCACTAATCAAAAAATGGTCGACCACAATAATCCTAATACTAAAAATAATAATGTGAAACATATGTCCCTTGAAAATCAGAGAGTGAAATATCTTCTATTGAAGTTAAACATTATAGACTATGGATATCCATCCATTAGTGGTGATGTACCAAATATTTTCTGATATCTCATTTAGTACCACACATTTGTTATCAAAATAGGCCTTATTTACATGATACATAACATTGTTCAATATGGTGGACTTCAAAGTGAGGACCCGCTTGAAAATATTTTGAGTTTCCTCAAATTAAGTGACAAAATCCAAAAACCAAGGTGTCTATTATGGTAAAAATTGGATTAATTTAATTCACTTCTACATGCATGGTAGGGAAAAGGATTGGATGAAGATTCAAGTTTAAGAATCTATCACAACATGGGATGACCTAGGGATTTTTTGGAAAATGTTTTATACCTTTATATACTAAAATTATTTAAAATAATAAACATAAAATACATTAAAATATATATAGAATTATCCTTGGAGAAATAGGATAACATTAAATAATTGACATTGGTGCATCCACACCGTGGGAGTGATATTTGACTATAATTAAAAACCTTTTACCTGGTTTTACATCCATTTACTCAGATTCTATACGATTCTTCCATTGATAGGGGACTCATGCTTAAGATTCATGGAGTAGGGAGATAAATTTTAGGGTTTATTTTAAAAATTTATACACTTTTTAAAATAAAAAAGATACCCCATATGCATGTGTTATTTCTTGTCAAATAATCCAACCATATAGCGGCCCAAGTTTAATCCATTATGAAAATGATATAAAATTTTCAGTTTCCTCCACCCCATACACCACCACTTATGAAAAATATCGATGTAATATCCTTTGATATGTTTGGAGGTCTATAAATATATAAATAATTCCAAGAAATAATAGGGTTAAATCTTAATTTAGAATATAATTATGTGAATTAAATTCAATAACCACAAAAGATTCAATAAGATTAAAAATATAATCATCTATTTTACCCAAAATGACCCATTTAATATAAATAATAAAAAAATAAATGGCACTACCCATAGTGGTGTGGTCAACATCCACCACATAATCCAAAAACACATGGGTAACTACCAAAAAAATAACCCCCTTAACCACAAAAACCCTCCACAAAATAATTATAACCCATAGGGCTCAATATTTTAATCCTCAACAATAATTCCAAAAATTTGTCCTCCTAGATCACCATAGGCATCCCCAACTCATTAGTAAAAGAATTAAAATTTATCACTACAGTTTTACAAATAATATAATAGATAATAAATATGAATGAAAAAATGAATAATATAAGGGCTTCTCTCTATAACCCAAAACCCCATGTAGGGAAAATTTCTAATAAACTTTCATATTGGAAACCTGGTACACTATGTGATAATACTGAAACCCATCTGACAAAGTATAATAAGTTTATGGTCTTTTAGACTAGTAAAGAGATGAATTTTCCACAACCTTATAATAATAACGAGTGGAAGATAGATGATTCAAAACAAGATGAGGATGTAGTTATACAAGAAAATGAAAAAAATGAAAAAAAAACAAAAGTTAAATTATGAGAAAAATATCTAGCACAAGAGTATCCCATTATTGATTTTTTTGTGTGGAACCACCGATATACATATCCTCAGTTCCATTCTAAGGGAGTATGAGAAAATGGTTGATAGATTACCAGTATAATTTTTTTTGTATATGTTCAAAAACTCCACACTAGCTTTCCCATTTCATAAGACACTACTCAGATTCAGAATTATGATAGGTTATTAATGTATATTTACTCTAACAAGAGAAATATAAAAATCAATGGGGTAATATAATTTAATAAATAATTCCTCATAGCTGTACAATGGAAACTTCCACCCAATTTGAAGTACCTTTGTAGTTTCTTGATCCCCTACACCAGAGGAAAATATTATTTTTGAAAATTCTTCAGTGATCTTAGAGTAAGCCTATATTTTAAGATAATAACTATCTTATGGAACATAGGGATTATATACCTAATGAAAATGATAGTATCAAAATATCATATTAATAGATATGTTATGTAGCCCTAGTTTCTTCTCGCGTATGTCTTAGTTGGGGTTGGAAAATTTATTTTCCATGAAAATTTTCTCATCCTAAAAATAATAGAAGAAGGATATTTCCTCATAATTATAGGGATTCCATTTAAAATGATTTATTTGATGTGATCCATGGTATAATAATGTTTATAGTTGGAAAGAAATTAATAGAGTTTGATCTAGTGAAACTATCGACTAAAGAAGGAAAATCATCTGATTGTCAACAGATTCAGCCTATTGATGAAAAAAGTGAGGTAATTGACTCTAGGGATGTGAGGAAGACAATGTCCCATGAAACATAAAATTATAGTGCATTAATAGAGGTTAACTAAAAATAATCTATAATGAGATAAATCTTTTCAAAGTTAAAATACTATATTATTAGTACACCAACATTGGAATTAATGCATCCCCTGAGTACACATAAATAATCATTCTTAGAGACCAAAGATGCATTATTGATCATCATATTCTTGGATATGACTCAATATAATCAAGAAAAAACAAAAAAAATTATTTAAGGGGAATAAAAATTAAATAGCATGAAGTGTAGTGGGTATAAATTAAATTTTGCCCTTGATTTTAACCCACAAAGTTCTATGGGAGGATGCGGAAAACAAATTCCATCCCCAAAGGTGCCTCACTCCCCCAATGAAAGAAATATGTAAGAACGTGATTTTAAAGCTTCTTGATGATAGTATTATTGTTTCCATCATTTAAAGTGAATGGTTGATCCCCATATATGGTGTAAAAAAAAGGGAAGTTTATATATAATTAAAAAACATTGAAAATCAATTAATCCCAACTCAAATAATTACTACATTGAGAGTTTATCTAGAATATAGAAATCTAAATACAATAACATGTAAAACTACTTCCATCTCTTGTTTATGGATTATATTCTTGAGAGATTATAGGGGAATGAATTCTATTGTTTTATAGATGGATATTACAGTTATACTCAAAACTCTATAATCATTTTCAGTTATTAAAAGACAATGTTCACATCTCATTTTGGAATTTTCACTTATTAACAGATGTCATTCAGAATGTCTATTGTTCTTAAGAAATTCTAATAGTGCATGAAACATATCTTCCATGATATGGAAGAGTTTTTTGAGGTATTTTTATATTATTTCTCCATGTGTAGACGAAACTTCATGGTCTATATGAGAAAGTATGAAATCATATTACAACACTATGAAGAGAAATGTCTAATATGAATCTGGGAGAAGTTTCATATCACTATCCAGGGAGGCATAAATATTGAGAATAAAATTTCATAGCAGATAATTAATTCAACACTATAAATATAATAATTATAAAAGAGTTACTTGAGTCCATAAATGTGAAGGGTATACAATTTTTTTGGGACCATAATGGGTTTCACGATCGGTTATTTAAATTCATTCCCTAAAACCCATGGAAACTAAAAAATCGACTATCCATAAAAGTTTATTTTGAATTCAAAGAATAATATCAGTGCACCATTTATACTATATAAAAAAACCTAGTGGTCGCACCTATCACTGTATCACATGATTAGGAAAAGGACTTAGAGATGATGTGTGATTCTAGTGGCTTCACTATGGGAGATGTGTTTCGAAATTGGGTAAGACATACAGTTTGTACCATTTATTATTCCATCCATAATATAAAATATGATTAAACTAATTATATTAACATATATAAATATATTTTTTAGAATTTTTTTTGTTTGAAAAAGTTAGGTTGTACCTAATTTTCTACATACTTCTAGATTACACTAATCATGCTTCATTGAAATACCATATAAATAAAAATTATTACACCCATGAATGATTTGATGGGTCAATGTACTATATTATTTAGACATAATTATCAATGAAATAAAAGGGACTACGAATGTTATTATACATTGTCTATCAAGACCAAAAATGGCCAATATTTAGGATGAAGAAGATATAAAAATTTATGATTAATTCCCTAAGGAGAATCTCTTTAACATGGATGATGAAGAATGTCTATGGATTTCTGATGTAACAAACTATCCTTCCACTAAAACCCACTACCCACACATATGTAATCAATAAAATAATGGATTAGTAGATGATAATTCACAATTTCTTGGGATCAGACAATACTATTCAATCAACATATTAATGGTTCAATGTTAAAATACATTAAAAAGGATGAAAATCAATTTGTTTTAAAAAAAATTTCATATGTCACCAAAAGGTGGACATCATGGGTCAGAGAATATTGTGGGTAAAATTCATAAAAGTGTATTATTTTGGAGAACACATCATCAGGATGCCAAATGATTTTTGAAAATCTATGATCATTTCTAGAGGCCAATGTTAATTAGATAACATAGTGAAATGAACCAAAATCCTATTATAGAAGTGGAAATAATTAAAATTTGGGGGATTTATTTCATGGTCCTATATCCTCTTGCAATGGAAAGTCATATATATTGGTAGATGTGGACTAAATTTCGTTGTTAGAAAGAAAAACTGATATAAACATCAACCTAAATAATGTTTTAATGATTTTATTAGAAAAAAATCTGTTACAGATGGTTATATCCCCAAAAACTCATTAGTGACTAGGAAAAACACATCATTAAAACTTCAATAAAAAAGAATACATGAAATGTACAATATTCAGTATAATATCTGTGCTCCTTACCACTTAAAAAAACTAATATGATGATGGAAATTTCCAATTTGGGAGAATAAAAATTTTCTATAAAGGATAGTCAATATGAAAATGAATGAGCGATTAATCAATCCTGATGACATCCTTTGGTCATATCAAAAAATATACAAAACACTCATTGACACAACTATGTTTCCACTTGTATGGAAAACCCAGCCATTTTCCAATGGAACTAGAACCTCAGTCATACAAGAAAATAAAACAGTTAAACGTGAACTATTCGGTGAGCTACCATTCAATGAGTCACTATTGGAAAACTAAAAACTATAAAACTCTTGGAATGAGTCAAAATAACTCCAAAAAACACCTCTGACCCTAGATTTTCACAAATTATTAAACCAGAGAGGTCCTGTCGATTACATGTGATTTATCTTAAACTATTCTTTTTACCATGAATTTAAAACCAATCCCAAAAGAAAGAGGGGTATGACCAAACTCCCCATTAGATAACTCTGAAGGAAAAACCACATTTTTCATTTAAAAGACGAAGTCAAACCAGGAATTTTAAGAAAACCTAAATATACATTTAATTTCCAAAAAATACACATAATCATAAAAGTCCACACTATCTGGAGACATGGATTTGGTATTTCATTCTTCTATGACATTATATTATCCGATTTGGGTGTCATTGACTCACCTGCATGGGTTTAATCAAATCTAAATTAATTCATCTTGATTAGGTATCAAGTCGTCTCCTCCCCACATGTCTAGACTCTTTCATACATTATAGAATATGTAATCAAATAATATTATATAAAACAATGTTCAACCATTACATTTTAAGGGGAATAACTCTATCAAAACTCAAAATATCTCTGGTTCCAAGGTTCACATTTGCGCCTCTTGTTCCCAATTGATCTCTTAGAGGTCACCATGCCTCCAAAATACACAGACCAAGGGAATGGTCCATCCATCATTCACCATATCCTGATAATCCTGGATCTCTACTAGGTGTTCCAGGAATGTTGCATTGTCTTCGATATCCAAATCTCCCCAGTAAATGATGTGGGAGTCATCTTGAAGATAAAAACGAACCTAGGAGATGTGGAAGATTTCATGGATCCTTTCCTATGGTGAAGTAAACACTAGCTTATATGCCATACAAACAACACTTCACAACACCTCAAAAGTTCCAATGAAGATGGAAGAGAGATTGCTCGCCCTACAGAACATATATTGCCGACATGAAGGGGAAACATTCAAGAACACATGGTCTCCAACCTAAAACTCCAAGGGCATCCTTCTATGATCGACACATGAATTCTGCCAATTTGATGATGTTTTTACCCTCTCACACACAAGGTTATCCTTATCTAACTTTCTGCACAATACCTCAGGTCCAAAAATTTATTTTTCTCCAAACATCGTACAACACAAGGGTAAAAGAAACAGCCTCTTGTACAAGGCTTCAAATGGTATCATGCTAATGGTAGGGCGATATCCTTTATTTTAAGCAATATCTACTAAAGGAAATTATGGTATTGAAGGTCCTTGGAAAACCAGAACACATACCTGCAACAAATCCTCTATTTTTTGGATGGTATGCTCTGTCTTCCCACACGTCTGATTGTGGAAAGCAATGAAAATGCGTAACTAGGTTCCAAAATCATTATGTAAGCTCAACCAGACTCATGATGTAATTTTTTCATCTTCATTGGAGATGACAAATCAAAGAAAAATATGAACCATCACCACCACATCCATATACGTACTCTCTATGGTATCCACTACACTCAAATCCATGATAGCTAACAAGTGAGCTGATTTCATCAAAAAATCCACCGCTACACATATAACATCTTATCCTCCCAGAGCAATGGGTATCTCTGTGAATAAATCCATCAATATTTCCTCCCAAATCTACTCAGGGACATATAAGGGCCTCAAATAACTATTGGGAACATGGTGCTTAGCCTCTTCCAGGTGAAACACTAGGCACTTTTCACAAATCTCTCCACTTACCACATCACCCCATGCCACCAAAATTGTTCCCTCAAGCCACGATACATCTTGGAAACTCATGGATGTACATCTAGGGGTGAGCTATAGAACTCACACAGAACTAACTCACACATCACCACTAGGAAAAATAGCTTCCAATAGAATAACATCTGATTATAACGATCCTTCAACCATATCTCTAGAGAATTACCATATTTAATGCAATCATACATAAAATCAATATCAATGTCTCCATAATAAGACACTTCCACCATTCACGTTAGAGAAGGCTGCACTACCATCTGAAATAGACATTTGATTCAACTATCCACTCTCACATCTGGGTAAAATCCATCAAATTCCTCCATTGCCTTCAAGGAATATGAAGACTCTAAAACCACTTACCTTTTTGAATTCATACTCAAGTAATTAGCCAAAAAATATTGCTTACTAAAATTATATGATGTCTCAAAGTTGTAGTCCTGGAGAAACTCCATCTTCTGCTAGTGTCGCATTTTTTGGTCTATCTAGTAAAATATGCCCATCAAGCTCTTGTGATCTTTGAGGACAAAAAAGTGCTCCCCAATGATGTAGTGTCACAAAATATTCATCTCAAACATGACACTTGACATCTCTAGATCATGGGTGGAAAATTTTCATTCATGGGGAAAAAACTTCCTAGACCCATAAGAGATAAGTCCTCACAAATACATTAGTACACATAAAAATCCTAGACCAGAATTGTCAAAGAACAACTAAAACAACACCCCATATTTTAGAAACCAGAGTACTAGATCACTAAACAACTACCCTTATAAATGGATGAATTCTTCCATACCCTTATCACTCCACAAAAAGGCATGTTCATTCCTTGTAAAATCTATCAATGGTGCTACAACTCAAAAGATGTCAGGTACAAATCTATAGTTGTATCCTTCCAGAACAATAAATCCATGTACAACTACCACATTCTTGGGGTTTTCCAAGAAACAAACTCCTCAACCTTTGATGGATCAACTGATATCCATTTCGAAGACACCACATGTCTAAGGAAGTGTGCCTCTCATGTCTAGAAAATACACCTGGTCAACATCTCAAAGAGATGGAAGCATTAAAGGCCCTCCAAGAAAGTCTTATGATGCATGGTGTGATCCACCATTATCTTTAGGTAGATTAGGATGTCATTGATGAACATGACGAAGAACCGGTCTAGGAACTCAAGGAAGACTGAGTTTATGAACACCATGAACATGGATAGAACTTTCGTAACACCAAACGATGTGACAATGAGATCAATGTTCCCATCCTTATACATTAAAATACTCTTCAAGATATCACCCACATTTACCCTTAACTAGTGATACCCAGAACAAATATCAATCTCAATGAACAAACTTGGTCCTCTCATCTGGTTGAAAAGATCATCTATCCTTGGGAGAGAGTCACGGTTCTTGACCATTACAAGATTCATCCTCTTTTATTCTATGAACATCCTCATACCAGTATCTTCATTCTTCGCAAACAAGGCAATATCAACCCTCGATGACACACTAGATAGGATAAATCCCTTATTCATCAGATATTCAATCATCATTTTCAACAAATGCAATATAGAGGGTTCCATTTAGTCTATCCAAAACTAAAAATCCCATCGAGGTGGTTAAGTCACAAAATAATTGGTGAAGACATCCAAGGACTCACCAAAAACTCTAAAAAACCCCATTATTCCAGAATCCACTAATTTCACTGAATTCTTGGATAACAATGAATGAAAATTCTCCCCATGCTAGTTCCCCACCTATAAAATACACTTCCCAATGAAAAACACACATTGGCCATCAACATATGAAAAAGTGACGCTCCACCTCAAGAATTTGATAAAACAATTATCTGAAACAACCAATAGATGATTACGATGATATCATATGGTTTCATATACATCACAAATAGATCCCGACTAGACTGATGTGGACGCAACAACATTCTACATCCCTAGAAAACTTCATGCAAGCTTGTCTGACCCCTGACTGGTGTACTCAACACTGGGGTCGTGGAAAGTCTCTCTATTTATTATCCCAAGGAATGAGATACACTAAGTTGAATCAAAAATTTCAAATCTAAGGAATCAAATAGAATTTTATCAAGATTATTGAAAAAAAATATCGTACCTCAGATGATCTATGGCCCTGGTGGAACTGATGTCTATCCATCATGAAAATTTCTACACCTACCTCTTCTTCCTTTCATTTATTGGTTTTCACAATGAACACACCCTAGTATAGGTCCCTAAGTACTATCCTAAGGTCGGACTCCTCTCGCACCATCTACCCTCGGTGGAGGAGGAGACTGTTATCCCTATTTTGAGAATGGTATAGATGGAAACTACTGCTGAGGTGGGTATTGAAACTGCCCACCCCCACCATATAGATAAAAAATTGGGCATGAACTTTGAATCTACCAATGACCTATATAAGAAAAACACCTCATCCCCTAGTTTGTGGGAAACAGTTGAGGACTGTAAGGATATAACTGAAACTGCTGGGTTTGGCTCCCTTTTGGATGAAACATGGAAGGCGAAGATACCAGAGACCTGTGGCTAACAAAATTCCCCTTTAGAGAACTTAGTTGGCTCCCCACCCTTGGTAGGCCTCCTCATGACTGCTTCCTTTCCACTACCTAATCCTTCTTCCAAAACACTCTGTATGTTTGCAGGGTAAAGGGAGTAAATGAATAAAAGGGGAAGGACAAAGGGTTTCCTCTATGAATCTGGCCCAATAATACTCATATGGAAAGAGATCTGAGGAAAAAACATAGGAGATACATGGAATTGATCCCTATTTCCCTCACTGACATACTCCCCTTCTGAGGGGAGAGTATCTCCAGCCTCTTCATGGCCTTCACCATTGAAGAAAGGTATTTTGTCTGGAACACCTAATCAATGTTATCACACAAAACATAGGTCTCCTTCCTCCTTTTGAGGAAAAGATTATACCAATCACTCAATGAACCCCTTGTCTAGATCATCACTAGAGGATCACAGTACTCTTTCGGAGATGAATCAGGGTGAGGTTGATCGCAAGATCCTCAAGAAAACATTCCAACTCCTTATATGAAACACTACCCTGGTATATCCTTGGAGACTTCCTCTATATAGAATTATGGGTCTTACGCCATTTTTCATCCTCTTCCTCCCGATATACCCTCTGTCAGTCAACCGAGTCATGCTTCTAAACCTCGAATGCTCATACCACACATGGGCAACGACCGGGAATCATAACTGAAATGGAAAATTTGGAACTCAAAATCCCAGGTAGTATATAATTTTTTTAAAAATTAATTTTTAACTCTTTATTTATTTTAGTTTCATGAAAACTAAAAATAAATATAATAGAACACATTATTATGATTCATGTACTTTTCCTAGGGTTTCTACCCTATAATCATTATAGAATAACTTTGTCGTTAATTAGACCCAGAGTCCTTGAATCAGATCACCAGGGGTCCTAAAATGATGTGTCTATGTTAGTATTCCCTGTCCTATGCCATTCAACAAGATCATCTAACATTATTTCCCAACCATCCCATGAAATTGACACTATTAATAACTCTAAACTACATCATATCTCTTTACCATTACCTCTAATACCATTCTGTCATGACCCACATCCTTCAATATGAGGGAACAAATATGAATATTTCAAGACCTTCCTTCCATAAGATGAACAAAAGATAATGAACCATATATTCCCACTTCCATTAGGCCCAAGGTTGGAGACTAGAACCAAGGGTAGGTAAACATTCACACAAGATGGGAGGAATTAACCTTTGTTAATGAAAATATGATAATAATATAGGATTGTAAATCCCTAACAACTCTAATCATTTTATAAGAAGAAGAAACTATAAACCACGCCATGCTTGTTTAAACAAAACAAACACAAAGTACAATATAAAATCCAATGTAAAGTACAAAAAAAATTTTCTAAATTGCAAAAAACAACTATCTCGACACCTAAGCTAGTAAAGTCCAGCATGGTCCTCAATAACTTCCTAAAAACCTAAAAAGTGTTTTAGATATGTAGGGTTAGCAAAAAATTATACTCGATATAAAAAAACTTAAGTCACTCATCCACAAGTTGGAGAACATAGTAATTACCATGATAAAATAGGAGAACCATCATCCCCTATCAAGGAGTACAACCCACCATATACTCACCAAGGAACACTCACAAAATAATGCAAGTCAACTAAATTAATTACTATATGGAAATAAATAATAAGGTACTCCTAACCACATCGCACTGGATAACTACTAATCCCTAAAGGAGAACATCTTGGGGATACCCCTCTTCGATCTCCCCACTATCACAACCTTCTTGCACACACACATGGGCCAGAGGACACATCATGTCCTTCCAATAGAATCTTGGGCCACAACAACATGTCATCTTTCTATAGAAAACCTTTGCATTATCCCATAGACACATAGGAAATAATCCACCTCTCACACAACCAATATTATATATTTTTTGACAATCCAAAATCCATTACATCCTTCCCAATGATTCAGGGGTGATAAATACCTAGGAGAAGGATACAGGGAGACAATAACCATCCATCCATCCTCCCACCAGAATGTTGGAAAAAAACCCCCCATAACAATGGGGCGTGGGTTTAGCACATATTGGTTAAAAAAGGTAGGTCTTATATAGAAAACAAAATGAAATAAAATTATATATATATAGACAAAAAAAATCACAACCTATTGGTTTAAAAAAACCATTATACCACACAAAAATTCCCTAGTTTCTAATCTTACATTCACAACTACACAACTAGCCGCAACCAAATCTAAAACCCAATGCCATTAATTTAACCACTTGTCATTATTTGTTGTGAATATCATTTAATTAATTCCAATAGTACCTGAAAAAATACCATCCATATCCATATGAAACTCATTCAACATCACATATAGAACACAACAAGATTCCAATCTCACTTCAAAACACTATAAAAAACCACAACATATCCTAGGAGCAGTCCCACTACTCTACATGTTCATCCATACCATAATCAATAAATCTCTCAGACTAGGATTCCATCACACCTCCCTCACCACCTGATAAACAAATCCAATAGAAACAACCACAAAAAGCAGTATCCCCACTACACAAACATACCACACCAAACTCATAGGGACAACCCAACTATCCACCCCTATACCCACTACAATAATACCAAAAACTGCACCATACAACCTACACATAGAAAAAGACCAAAATAAACCCACACAACCCAAAGACACACCAACAATCCAAGTGTATTTAGATTTAGCCAACAACATTCATTAATTTCCACTATCATTATAATGGGGTGTCACAACGCAAGTGTGATCGTAGCGAATCATTTTTATATAACTTGGTGAAAATTATTCAGGTGTTGTTATTTTTATATTATTCAGAAGCTTCCATGGTGTGAAAAAAATACCACAATCAGCCATGAATTTCACAAAGCATACAGCTAGAAAAGACCATAAGAGGAACCAAAGGTAACTATTAAAAAAATACATCAACATCATCATCTACACCATCAGTAATATATTAATAAAGGTAGTAACACCCTTAATAATTCTTTCTAACTAAGATGAAGTGGCCAAATGAGTATACCCACCATTCATGATGTAAAATGAAAAGAGCGATGAATGAAATTCTTACATGGAATAATAGGTGACCAAGGATTCTTCCTTATTCCCAAATAGAGGGTCAATCAGGCTGTAGGAAGGACTTGAAGGGAAAAATGAACATGCTACTATAGAATACGCCTGTGACTCATTGGGGAAGAAAGGATATAGAGACACAATGATTTAAATCAAATTTTGAAAGAAGAGATGATCTCAGCTTAAGAAAATTCCAGATCCTAAAATCAGGGAGACAATTTCAATATACTTAAAATTTGGATTTTGGTCTGACCATGTGGCTTGGCCATTGTAGGTCCCTCGGGTGTTAGCATTATACAATAAAATTAATATCATATGAAACTCACCTATGAATGCTAAATATGGTTTTAATCTTGTTTTATATCCTATAAAATGTAACACATGTGAAAATTGTAAAATAGAATTTACTTAATGTTGGGAGATTCACTGTCGCGAGATACTAGTGATGAGTCACCATTTGGTGAGTCAATATTCGGTATGTTACCATTTAGTGAGTCACTTTTTGGTGAGCTATCATTCGATAAGTCACTATTCAAGGAGTCACAATTTCGTGAGCTATTATTCGATGGGCTACGGTTTAGTGAGATACCGTTTAGTGAGCTACCATTTGGTGAGTCACTATTCTATGAGATACCATTCAGTGAGCTACCGTTCAGTGAGCTTCTGTTTAGTGGGTCACCATTCGGCGAGTCATCATTGTAAAACTGAAAAACTAGAAAAATTTTGGTATGAGTCACCATGACTCCCCAAAACAACTCCAAAACTATATTATTACAAAGGATTTGACCAAACAGCTCTGATCAATTACACTTTTTGAATGTCTATCCTCTTTTTATTAAAAAGTGAAAATATAATTATTTATGGGCAATATTTATCTCCTTTTATTCCATGGTAACAATGTTGAATAACACATCATTACTTATTGTGGTAAAATTTTAAATATTATTTCATCTATTTCTTTTATCTTGGAAAGTTTTTTTTTTGTGTAATGGATTTCCTTGTATCTCGAGCTTTATTCTCCAAGGATTTATGGGTGGTGGATCTCTGGATAATATTTTTACCTCTTTTCTTACTATAGAAAATTCACACATATCCATAGTCATAACATATAAAAAATATCTTGATAAAATCACACATCATATATATTTTCCATGGATGATATTTTATAATTTATTTCCTTTCATAAATAAACTATTTGGATTCTAAATATTCATCCATTGTGTGTTTAACAACTCCACTATAATATTTGTTCAATTTTACCTTCATTTTATATACATTACGTATTTATTTTTTAAGAACCATAATCTTTATAATTTTTTTTTTTTACTTTGCATGTTCAAATTATTGGGTTTAAAAATATATAGATTCTTAAATTTACATTTGAGTAGTTTATCCACATTTTATAGATATTTTATATTCAATTTTTTCTCCATAAATTTGGAGTACATGTGTGTAATCCCCAAAAAAATTATTTTCTATGTTTTAATCTCTTTCATAATGGTTTTTAATAGGTACCATGTTGAATTTTTGATACTTCTCTTTATCAATTTATTCTTCAACATCATGTGGAAGTTCACTTAGTAAATCAATTTTATTCCCCATATTTGTTCTCAATATGTAATAAATTTATTCAGGGTTAAATCATTTTATTGAATATTTTATTCCCCAATACCAATTCCTTAATGCATACATATTCCAGTCTAAGGAAAGTCTCACGTTGACCCACCATTGAAAACAAGGATTAAATATTCCCTTGCTTTTTTCACAAATATTCTCTAGATTAATGAATAGATATAATTGGCACAACCTAATCTGAATTATCACTTAATTCCAACTCCATGGGAGAATATATATCATCTAATTTAAAATATTATTCTATAGCAGTATTAGAAATTGAATTATAAAAATATCATATATCATTTACAACATTGGGAGTTTCTTTCTTTTAAAGGGTTATCATCTTTTTTCCCCTTCACATTTTCCTTTTTTCATTAGGTTATTTTAAATATATTTTCTCTAAAAACATATTGAGGGAAACATTGTAGTCCATATTGGGATTTTTTCATATATTTAATTTAATGTCTTCCATATTTAATACTCTCTGACCATTGAAAAATATTATTCAAAACTCTATCAGTTACAACACTATCTAGAATTTTCTTGACCACTATATCATGAAATCATTTACCATGTATTCTCAAATCCAAAAATAAATTCAATAGAAAATAATCTTTTTGAGACTATTTATAAATCAAAATATCTTTATTCCAACCATCAAATTTAATTCCCTTAAAAATTTGATACTATATGTATGAATGAATATAATCAATAAACCTATAAAAGATATGAAAAATTGAAAATTAACATCATTATGTTTTAGATATAATCCCAATTATTGGGTTACAATAAGAGTTATGAGACACTTTGAGTTGGGGATAATTTAGAGTACTCTATGAAAAAAAAAATTAATATTCATGAATTTTTGGATATTTTCCTAATACAAAAAATAACTTGATTAATCTATCTATCCATTATATTTCCATATACCCAAAACCATTAATAAATAAAAAAATATTAAACACACAAAGTAATGTTTTTCATCGAAAATAGGCTATGTTTAAGGAGAATAAACAAGAGGATGAATAAATATACCAAATTCCATTATATTCACTATTCCAGTATATAAAAATATAGTTAAGGAATATCTTAAAAAAGTAACACCATTATAACAATATTTATGGATCTATAAATGATCACCCATTATCCACTCATTTTTCATCCTTCTTTGAACACTACATCATGGAGTAAAATAGTTTATAGATCAAATGGACAAATTATGTTACGTATATAAAATTTTTTATTTCATACCATTAAATAATGTTTTATGTTACATTAATATATATTTTTTCACATATTCTCCAAATATATATAATAATAAGATCTCAATGAAAAAGTGTATTTGATATTTAAAAAAACACACATCATTGTTGTGATGAATGCCCAATATTAATAATATTTTCATCATAGAATTACCTTCATTTCATCACATATTCTTCTCTAACGTTCTATGTATTAAAAATAGAACACAATATCTACAGTCCCATTATGTCAATATATCAATACAAGTAAAAATTAAATTTTTTCTCTTTGAGCTTAATATAAAATAAAGTTATTAATGTTGTTAATTATATAGAACTTCTACAGTATTTTATATGTATATTTACATATCTATGCCATACATTCAATAAATAGGATCAACCCATGTTTTTTATATTATTCATGATCATGGGCAGTATATAACATGGTTTAATATGGTTACTTTCATTGAAAAATATTGATTCCAAACTCTAATAATCATGAAAAATTCACTAGATTTTAAATTTCAATCAAATATATTATTTTACAAATATTAACTTACAATGGAATTATTATACCATCACCAAGACCTAGTGATATCTAGTCAACATCTCAAACTCAAAATACTATAAATTTTAGACTCCATATCATGAAATCAATAGTAATTTTAAAATTAAAATGGCCTATCACAATTCACTATGGTGTAGTGATTTGATATCCATACCATAATATCTCTATTACCTTCTTTAATTTTTCATCCCAATATATTAGCTTCTTCTATGAATTTAAATAAATTCTACCTACATGTTTCTAGTTCAATTCATAAATCAATATATATACTAAAAAATCCATTTTTTCCTTTCAATACTTCTTCCTCTAGCTTCACTCAGTCAAACATGAAGAAAATAAATTTTATACTTCTAATTTCAAAATTCACAATGATATATTGGTATTTTAAAATCACTATGCTTAATACTATAGACATTTGGTTAATTCATAACCATGTCATAATATCTCGATGATTAGTTACATTTTGTTATATCAACACAAAAACATAATCCTTGATTCCTCTACTCATATTTCCTTACATTCCGATGTGGTATATCATCATTTATTGCCCACCCTATGTGTCTCACCATAATGTTTTTTATTATTTTAAAATATCAATATAATGTTTTCATCCTCCTTTACTAAATAAAATCTTAAAATGATAATTGGATCCTTATATAGTCATTCTTCTATGGACATAGTGAGATATAATAATCAATATTTATCTCATCAATCATTCTATATATCCAAATCACCTCATTCAATAAGCTTATGAATCCAAAAAATATATATATAGTACTACCCAGACTTTCCTTCTGATTCATTCAACATATCTATTGGTTTTCTCCCCCTTAAGACATTATAATTATTACCATGATAATATTTACACTCTCATCCCATAATTTAGATACTATTATACCACGATTATTTATATCTCCCTCACCTAACTTATTAGTTTCAAGATTTTTTTAATGTTAAAAAATTAATTTATTTTCACTACTAATTATTAACGTTTACCCACTTATTTTCATGAAATTCGGAAATAATTAATTTTTTTAATAATATTATTATTTTTAATAAGGATAAAATAATTTTTATACTATATAATGAATACATATATGAATAATATTATGAACATATGAATAATAATTTCAAATATTTCTTATAATTGTGATAAAATTCTTTGAGTTGTTATAATTATTAAAAAAGGAAAAATAATAAATTTCTATACCATGAAAATTATATCTGGGAATTAATAAAAAATATTAGAATATAATACCCAAGTTAGGTTTTCACAGCTATGACCATTGTAATGATATTTATTAGTTGTGTTTCTTTTCAATGAATAAATCAAAAAGAATATATTAAAAATAGAAGCCAAATTTATTTCCATACATCAAGCCCTAACATGATTTTTCTAGTAATGTTGTATGTTTCATTTTAATGTGATCATTAAGAATTTCACATGAAGGCTACCAAATATAATTTCTTATATTTTGAAAAATATTTATTTATGGCTTTTATTATATTTGTTAAGAAAAAAATAGTTTTTAGGTATTGCTAATTTATATTGGGTATGTAATGCAGAACAAATGATTTACACATCAGGTTGAATATTTTTTATAAAATAGATGATAAATATAATTTATATATATATTAGAATATTTTTTGGCATTGAATAGGTTTTAGACAATGATAGTATTGTTTTTGGTTTGTTTCTTCCAAAATATCAGATTTTAATGAAAATGTTTTATTTTTACAAAATTTATAATTGAAGACTTTTTATACCATAAAAACTAGTTTATTGTTTAAATAAGTTGAAGACAATATAGTGATAGACACAAAAATAATATCTATTCGATCTAGAAAACATTCCAACTAAATATGAACTTACAAAATATAAGTCACACTTACACCGGAAACCCCTCGGGCCTCAATGAACTCTAAATGTTAAATCAATCTATAAAAATAATAGATATAAAAGAAACAAAATAATTGAAAACTATCCCTTAAAATGTAATACAATGACTTACGACGTAAAAATTCCTAGAAGAGAGTGACCAAATAAGTCTTACGGTGTAAATCCTATTTACAATATATGGTGATTTGGCCTGTATATTTTACAATCATCTGGATGTTTTGAGGGATTCTCTATTTTCATTTATTTTTACTTATTACTCCCTATTTAATCTCACTTTTATTATATAGTGGTTCTATATTGATTCCACTGATGAAGTTTCAATTCATTTTTCTTTTCAACCATCACCACTTCCTTTCTTATTCAACATCCATTTGACTATTTACTTCTTTATCTACGTTCTATTTTTTTTTCTAATTTTAATTTAATAAAACAATTATTTTTTCTTTTTTTACCCTTGTAATAATTTCTGTTGTGATTTCCTTATTTATCTGAATTTTATTCATTCCTTTTCCATGTGTAGCTAAACAATCTACGGTTACGGATTGAGAGTAAGGGTAAAAGTTAATTAATGAAAAAATAAATAAAAACCATGGTAATTTATTGGATAAGGAATTAGGTTAAATTTAAAATATTTTTTCATTCCCATTCATAATCCATACTTGGAAATTTCAAGGGAAGCAACCCAATGAAATTGAAATGAACCAAACACAGACTAATAGTTTGATTTTCTTCTTCCTTTATTGCTGAACTAAATGTTTCTAGTAAAAAAACTACTCTACAATTAATGGTATTTTTAATATTAGGTAGATCCAAATTTCCTGATTGAATCATATTTGTTATATATCAAATGGATATGTAGTTGTAGACGATAGACATTCCCTTGTAATATTTACATATATCATATGTGTAGGATCTATAAAATTGGTCCCGAATCTTTATTCTAGTGTATTATAGAGGCCCATATAACTAATTTATAGAGAATAAATAATCATGAACATCTAAATTCAATCATGGAATATAGGGGTTACTTCTTTCATATCACTAATCAAAAAATGGTCGACCACAATAATCCTAATACTAAAAATAATAATGTGAAACATATGTCCCTTGAAAATCAGAGAGTGAAATATCTTCTATTGAAGTTAAACATTATAGACTATGGATATCCATCCATTAGTGGTAATGTACCAAATATTTTCTGATATCTCATTTAGTACCACACATTTGTTATCAAACTAGGCCTTATTTACATGATACATAACATTGTTCAATATGGTGGACTTCAAAGTGAGGACCCGCTTGAAAATATTTTGAGTTTCCTCAAATTAAGTGACAAAATCCAAAAACCAAGGTGTCTATTATGGTAAAAATTGGATTAATTTAATTCACTTCTACATGCATGGTAGGGAAAAGGATTGGATGAAGATTCAAGTTTAAGAATCTATCACAACATGGGATGACCTAGTGATTTTTTGGAAAATGTTTCATACCTTTATATACTAAAATGATTTAAAATAATAAACATAAAATACATTAAAAAATATATAGAATTATCCTTGGAGAAATAGGATAACATTAAATAATTGACATTGGTGCACCCACACCGTGGGAGTGATATTTTACTATAATTAAAAACCTTTTACCTGGTTTTACATCCATTTACTCAGATTCTATACGATTCTTCCATTGATAGAGGACTCATGATTAAGATTTCTGAAGTAGGGAGATAAATATTAGGGTTTATTTTAAAAATTTATACACTTTTTAAAATAAAAAAAGATACCCCATATGCATGTGTTATTTCTTGTCAAATAATCCAACTACATAGCGGCCCAAGTTTAATCCATTATGAAAATGATATAAAATTTTCAGTTTCCTCCACCCCATACACCACCACTTATGAAAAATATCGATGTAATATCCTTTGATATGTTTGGAGGTCTATAAATATATAAATAATTCCAAGAAATAATAGGGTTAAATCTTAATTTAGAATATAATTATGTGAATTAAATTCAATAACCACAAAAGATTCAATAAGATTAAAAATATAATCATCTATTTTACCCAAAATTACCCATTTAATATAAATAATAAAAAAATAAATGGCACTACCCATAGTGGAGTGGTCAAGATCCACCACATAATCCAAAAACACATGGGTAACTACCAAAAAAATAACCCCCTTAACCACAAAAACCCTCCACAAAATAATTATAACCCATAGGGCTCAATATTTTAATCCTCGACAATAATTCCAAAAATTTTTCCTCCTAGATCACCATAGGCATCCCCAACTCATTAGTAAAAGAATTAAAATTTTATCACTACAGTTTTACAAATAATATAATAGATAATAAATATGAATGAAAAAATGAATAATATAAGGGCTTCTCTCTATAACCCAAAACCCCAAGTAGGGAAAATTTCTAATAAACTTTCAGATTGGAAACCTGGTACACTATGTGATAATGCTGAAACCCATCTGAAAAAGTATAATAAGTTTATGGTCTTTTAGACTAGTAAAGAGATGAATTTTCCAAAAACCTATAATAATAACGAGTGGAAGATAGATGATTCAAAACAAGATGAGGATGTAGTTATACAAGAAAATGAAAAAAATGAAAAAAAAAGTTAAATTATGAGAAAAATATCTAGCACAAGAGTATCCCATTGTTGATTTTTTTGTGTGGAACCACCGATATACATATCCTCAGTTCCATTCTAAGGGAGGATTGGAAAATGGTTGATAGATTACCAGTATAATTTTTTTTGTATATGTTCAAAAACTCCACACTAGCATTCCCATTTCATAAGACACTACTCAGATTCAGAATTATGATAGGTTATTAATGTATATTTACTCTAACAAGAGAAATATAAAAATCAATGGGGTAATATAATTTAATAAATAATTCCTCATAGCTGTACAATGGAAACTTCCACCCAATTTAAAGTACCTTTGCAGTTTCTTGATCCCCTACACCAGAGGAAAATATTATTTTTGAAAATCCTTCAGTGATCTTAGAGTAAGCCTATATTTTAAGATAATAACTATCTTATGGAACATAGGGATTATATACCTAATGAAAATGATAGTATCAAAATATCATATTAATAGATATGTTATGTAGCCCTAGTTTCTTCTCACGTATGTCTTAGTTGGGGTTGGAAAATTTATTTTCCATGAAAATGTTCTCATCCTAAAAATAATAGAAGAAGGATATTTCCTCATAATTATAGGGATTCCATTTAAAATGATTTATTTGATGTGATCCATGGTATAATAATGTTTATAGTTGGAAAGAAATGAATAGAGTTTGATCTAGTGAAACTATCGACTAAAGAAGGAAAATCATCTGATTGTCAACAGATTCAGCCTATTGATGAAAAAAGCGAGGTAATTGACTCTAGGGATGTGAGGAAGACAATGTCCCATGAAACATAAAATTATAGTGCATTAATAGAGGTTAACTAAAAATAATCTATAATGAGATAAATCTTTTAAAAGTTAAAATACTATATTATTAGTACACCAATATTGGAATTAATGCATCCCCTAAGTACACATAAATAATCATTCTTAGAGACCAAAGATGCATTATTGATCATCATATTCTTGGATATGACTCAATATAATTAGGAAAAAACAAAAAAATTATTTAAGGGGAGTAAAAATTAAATAGCATGAAGTGTAGTGGGTATAAATTAAATTTTGCCCTTGATTTTAACCCACAATATTCTATGGGAGGATGCGGAAAAAAAATTCCATCCCCAAAGGTGCCTCACTCCCCCAATGAAAGAAATATGTAAGAACGTGATTTTAAAGCTTCTTGATGATAGTATTATTTTTTCCATCATTTAAAGTGAATGGTTGATCCCCATATATGGTGTAAAAAATAAGGGAAGTTTAAATATAATTAAAAAACATTGAAAATCAATTAATCCCAACTCAAATAATTACTACATTGAGAGTTTATCTAGAATATAGAAATCTAAATACAATAACATGTAAAACTACTTCCATCTCTTGTTTATGGATTATATTCTTGAGAGATTATAGGGGAATGAATTCTATTGTTTTATAGATGGATATTACAGTTATACTCAAAACTCTATAATCATTTTCAGTTATTAAAAGATAATGTTCACATCTCATTTTGGAATTTTCACTTATTAACAGATGTCATTCAGAATGTCTATTGTTCTTAAGAAATTCTAATAGTGCATGAAACATATCTTCCATGATATGGAAGAGTTTTTTGAGGTGTTTTTATATTATTTCTCCATGTGTAGACGAAACTTCATGGTCTATATGAGAAAGTATGAAATCATATTACAACACTATGAAGAGAAATGTCTAATATGAATCTGGGAGAAGTTTCATATCACTATACAGGGAGGCATAAATATTGAGAATAAAATTTCATAGCAGATAATTAATTCAACACTATAAATATAATAACTATAAAAGAGTTACTTGAGTCCATAAATGTGAAGGGTATACAATTTTTTTGGGACCATAATGGGTTTCACGATCGGTTATTTAAATTCATTCCCCAAAACCCATGGAAACTAAAAAATCGACTATCCATAAATTTTTATTTTGAATTCAAAGAATAATATCAGTGCACCATTGATACTATATAAAACAACCTAGTGGTCGCACCTATCACAGTATCACATGATTAGGAAAAGGACTTAGAGATGATGTGTGATTCTAGTGGCTTCACTATGGGAGATGTGTTAAGAAATTGGGTAAGACATACAGTTTTTACCATTTATTATTCCATCCATAATATAAAATATGATTAAACTAATTATATTAACATATATAAATATATTTTTTTAGAATTTTTTTTGTATGAAAAAGTTAGGTTGTACCTAATTTTCTACATACTTCTAGATTACACTAATCATGCTTCATTGAAATACCATATAAATAAAAATTATTACACCCATGAATTATTTGATGGATCAATGTACTATATTTTTTAGACATAATTATCAGTGAAATAAAAGGGACTACGAATGTTATTATACATTGTCTATCAAGACCACAAATGGCCAATATTTAGGATGAAGAAGATATAAAAATTTACGATTAATTCCCTAAGGAGAAACTCTTTAACATGGATGATGAAGAATGTATATGGATTTCTGATGTAACAAACTATCCTTCCACTGAAACCCACTACCCACACATATGTAATCAATAAAATAATGGATTAGTAGATGATAATTCACAATTTCTTGGGATCAGACAATACTATTCAATCAACATATTAATGGTTCAATGTTAAAATACATTAAAAAGGATGAAAATCAATTTGTTTTAGAATTTTTTTCATATGTCACCAAATGGTGGACATCATGGGTCAGAGAATATTGTGGGTAAAATTCATAAAAGTGTATTATTTTGGAGAACACATCATCAGGATGCCAAATGATTTTTGAAAATCTATGATCATTTCTAGAGGCCAATGTTAATTAGATAACATAGTGAAATGAACCAAAATCCTATTATAGAAGTGGAAATAATTAAAATTTGGGGGATTTATTTCATGGTCCTATTTCCTCTTGCAATGTAAAGTCATATATATTGGGATATGTGGACTAAATTTCGTTGTTAGAAAGAAAAACTGATATAAACATCAACCTAAATAATGTTTTAATGATTTTATTAGAAAAAATTCTGTTACAGATTGTTATATCCCCAAAAACTCATTAGTGACTAGGAAAAACACATCATTAAAACTTCAATAAAAAAGAATACATGAAATGTACAATATTCAGTATAATATATGTGCTCCATACCACTTAAAAAACTAATATGATGATGGAAATTTCCAATTTGGGAGAATAAAAATTTTCTATAAAGGGTAGTCAATATGAAAATGAATGAGCGATTAATCAATCCTGATGACATCCTTTGGTCATATCAAAAAATATACAAAACACTCATTTACACAACTATGTTTCCACTTGTATGGAAAACCCAGCCATTTTCCAATGGAATTAGAACCTCAGTCATACAAGAAAATAAAACAGTTAAACGTGAATTCTCCAAAAATCTAGGAAACCTGGATTGTAACAATTAGATGAGTTGGAGGAAATTATAAGAGATTCTTAGGAGAATGAAAAAAAAATCAATGATAAAAAAGTAGTGGAATGACTAAAACATCACGTGAAAATATTCACACTTTGGGAAAATGATTTGTTTATTCCACCAAAAAATAAAATCCTGATGTCAGATCCATTTGAGGTTGTAAAAATCTTCCAATATAGAACAGTCTAAATTCAATAAGGAAATTGACCAGCCATTAAAATCAATGTAATGTAATTAAAAATGTACAAATATCTATTTCATGAAGTGACTGCCAATTTTTTAAAATTTACTTGATTTAGGGTGATATTTATCTCTCAATATTATATGATTCCTAGACTACATGGAATCCATTGTTTTTTTAATTCATGAACATTTTAATAATAGAAGTTCATTTTGATCAATACTATTAGAATAATGTTGAAAACCATTATTACATAGAAATTTTAACCAATTTATTATGTCATAAAATATCATGGTTCAAAAAATACCCACTCACAAAAATTATGGTGTAAATAATACATTTAAACCATAAGTTTCTCATTTTTTATTTTTAAACATTAAACCAAGGGGTTATAGGACCAAACCCCTAACCTCTCTACCGACCTCACCGCACCTCCTCCCTCACTCCATCGAATGATCAGCCCCCTCTCCATTGTTATATAGTTGATACATTATTCCCTAATTCATTATTCAATCTTCTCTTACCACCATCATTTGAACTAATGGTGGAAACATCACATCTTCCAATCATGTGGTTTGAAATAATATATCTCATGTTCCTAGGCACCCTACCTAATATCTGACTATACATTCTCTTTACGAGAACCCTTCTTTTTATTACAACATAAAATGATTCATTACATAAAACATCACTTGATAAAACAAAGAAGATCGAGTGGCATATTGTCTTTGGGGATTAGGATAATTACATAAAAACGTGGAACATGAAATACAACATCTTTATTGAAAACTTCCTTTAAATGACCACCACATTCTTTCGTACCTAGCATTGAATGGGATAACCTGAGGACATGCATAAGAAAAGGGTGAGCTATAAAGCCCAGTAAGGGAGTACACATAGAATAACATGAGGAGTACAATACATGTTAGGCAATAGGCATATCAATAGAGAATAAGAGAAACACAAACATAAAGGCATGATAAAGCATGATAATCATAACATGGAAATGTGGCAATAACAGTTAACTTGGCATTAGCATGAGCCAAGGCCCATTGCACATGGAGCATGTGTAAATCCTCATTGCACATAAAGCATGAGTAAACCATCATTGCACTTTAATTATCATGAGTCAAAACTCATTCCACATGACGTATCATGATACTATACTTTACCTAATGTATTGGAGCGCTATAAGGGTGCACCCTTCATAAACATTTCATTTCATGCATAAGTGTGCCACATGGATCATAAAACATGGATTCATAAAACATAATCATTTATTCCATGATTGAGGAATGTGTAATTAATACATGAATCTTTAAAATCAATATGTAAATTTGAATAAAGGTTAATACCCTTAATAGAGAAATGGTCATGGTATTCACTACATAATGACATTGGCTTAGAAAATCGGTGCGATTTCGGCAGCGTAACGGCGTGACATAAGAATTCATAAAAAAGGTTGATGAGAGAGAAAGGGGTTTCTCATAATATTTACATGTAATGGATAGTAAGGAGGTAATATAGATACATTTCACAACAATTGTAATGTAATTTAGGTTCATGATACAAAAGTTTTTCTTGAATGTAAATTAATAGTGAGAAGTTCCTTTCGGAATTTCGGCATAGAAACGGGTGTACATGGGAGGCCTTAAATGAGAGAGAAAGGGGTATACCATCATTAAAACATATATAGGGAAGTGTGAGGGAGTTGAGAAACCATACCCCAACATTCATAATTGAAATTAAAAGGGAAAACAACTTAAAGAAAATTGGACAAAAATGAGAAAGGAAGAAAAAACCCTTACATGGAAGTCTGCTTCCAAAGGCTAGAGATAGGGTTGTGAGAGGCTTCTTGGGAGCTTGGGGCACCTTGGGAGGATTCTAGAGAAATTATGGCCAAGGTTGGATGAACTTAAAAGGATTTTAGTGAGGAGGAAGTGGGAGCTTGGGTGGGTTTATATAGGAAAGGTGAGGGACTTCTTTATTGTTTAGGTTAGGGACCCCTTATATTAAATTAATCCAAAACACAAACCATCCCATGGTTTTTTCCAATGGTTTTTTGAAAAGTTAAGAGGAAAAAATTATTTTATAATTCCAACGTCTGAACTTCTTAATATAATAGGGTTGCTTATGTGGAGGTGAGTCATACTCCCATGGAAATTCATTTAAAAAGAGAAGGTGTTTAATAAGTCTTGAGGGGTCCATTAATGCTTTGAAAAGTAACCCAAAAAAACCTATATCACATTATAATAATGTAAAAACATATATTGGGATAAAATAAAGATTATAGTATTTTATTACATCACTATTGGGACATTACGATGCCATAAAACACATTATATATTTAAACGGTATTTAATTTTTACTCAAAAATTTGACTGTCTCCGATAATTATGAAAAATTCACCAATGGATAATTTCGAAATCCTGATTCCAAAAATAAAATTTGTTTTATCTAAATAATTTTCTAAATATGTGATTTTTCACTTTTAAAATAAAAACTTACATTTAACGAAAATTCACGGGTTTTGACATAAATGGCTTTCAAACATTAATAAAAATTATAATTGCATTCGTAAAATTATATAATCATTTTTATATTATAAAATTAATCTAATAATAATAATAATAATTTATTAAATTATTATTTAATTAAAAAATCTCTTAATTTAATAAAATATATTTCTTAATTAAAAAATAACTAAAAACACCATTTGTACATTAAAAATTATTTACAATGTATCAATAATGACAAGAAATTATATTCATTTTTATATACAAAAAAAATAATTTACATTAACATATTACTATTTATTAGTTACATAACCCCTTAAAACAGCCTCATACGACCTAAGGGTAAGGTGTGCGATGGTGACTGACTCTTGGGGTGGCTCAGGTAACATCGCTTGAGTGGTAATTTCTATCAAATTCCACTTTTCCTATAGACAGTCCCGTTCGAGCTTGACATGATAAAGTTCAACTTGGGCTTGGTCAAGAGCGAAGCCCAAGGAATCCACCTCTTTTCCGAGCTCCGAAAAATGGGATTCATATGGTGAAATTCTACTGGATGAGGCCATCACTTCATTTGTTTGAGTAAATATGGATTGTTAAAGCTCTATATTTATACTAATCATGTGATCACTGTTCAACGGCTATATTAGCAACGGTCAGAATTCGTAACATAAAACCAAAGAAGTTGACATTTTATATAAACATAAAGAGAAATTTAATTAAATCAAGAGGGATTTCCATTAATGAAACTTTGGGCCGTTACAATATTCCCCCTTTATGAAATTTCTCCCTCAAAATTTTCCTTTTCCCACACTAAAATAGATGTGGGTAACTCAGCATCATCATTTCCTCCGATTCCCAAGTCACTTCTTCAAACTTGTGGTTTCTCCACAACACCATGATGAGGGGCATTGTCTTATTTCGTATAACTTTTTCTTTATGATCTAATATCTTCACTGGTTTCTCATCATAAAAAAGATCATCTTCCATTTGTACCACCTCAGAAGAGAGTACATGTGAAGGGTCCGGTATGTACTTCCTTAAGAGGGATACATGAAATACATCATTTACTTTGGCCATGGTAGGTTGAAGTGCTAGTTGATTGGCCACAACCCCGACATGATCAAGAATCTCGAAGGGGCTGATGTGCCTTGGACATAACTTCCCTTTCTTTCCAAACAACATGACCTTCTTCCATAGAGATATGCGTAAAAAAACCATATCCCCAACTTCAAACTCAAGGTATTGTCGATGATTATCTGCAAAACTCTTATGTCGACTCTTGGCTGCCTTGATATGATATTGAATGGTTTTCACCTTCTCCACCATTTCCTCGACCATTTCTAGTCCAATCAGCTTATGTTCACTGACCTCATCCAAACATGCCGGTGTTCAGTACCTTTTCTCATACAGGGCTTCATATGGTGCCATTTGGATGATCGAGTGGATGCTGTTATTATAAGATAACTCAACCAGAGGACGATGTTGATCCCATCCTCTTTTAAAGACCATTGACCACGCTCTAAACATATCCTCAAGTGATTGGATAGTCCGCTCAGATTGGCCATCAATTTGAGGATGATAGGTCGTACTGAAGTTCGGTTCAGTATTCAGAGCATGTTAGATACTCTTCAAAAACATAGAGGTGAATCTTGGATCTCAGTCAGACACAATAGATAGTGTTACTCCATGAAACCTTACCACATCCCTGATATATATCCGTACAAGTTGACCCAATGAGAAATCCTCCCGAATAGCAATTAAGTGTGCAGTCTTTGTAAAATGATCCACAACAACCCAGATTGCATTGTTGCCTTTGGATGTCCTCAGATGTCCGTTAACAATGTCCATGGTGATGTTCTCCCATTTCCATTTTGATATGGGAAATGGTTACATCATCCCCTTAGACTTCTTCCTCTCTGCCTTCACTAACTGGAACACCAGGCACTTTGATGTATATTCAGCGATCTTCTTCTCCATATTATCCCACCAAAAGTTTTCTTGGAGATCTCGATTCATCTTTGTTATCCCTGGGTGAATAGAGAATATTGAATTATGTACATCATCCAAAAGTTCCTCATTCAGCTCTGATCTTGATGGAACACATAGTCTTTTCCCAAACCGCACAATTCCTTCTCCATTAACATTAATCTCTGAGGATTTCCCTTTTTCGATAGCTTCCACTTTTTCTTGAATTACCAAATCATCCTTTTGAGCATCCTTTAACCTTTCCAAAAGAGACGGTTGAGAAATCATTTGTGAAAGGATTGATGATGTTCCCTTATCTATGATTCTCATGTCTATCTTCATCAAGTCTAAGATGATTGGATCCTTCTTAATTCTCATCATTGATAGAATCGCTGGATCCTTTCTACTTAGGGCATATGCCACCTTGTTCGCTTTCCCAGGGTGGTAATGGATTGAACAGTCATAATCCTTGATGAGATCTATCCATCTTCTCTGGCGCATATTAAGCTATTTTTGTGTGAATATATATTTAAGACTCTTGCGGTCAGTATATATCTCACATTTCACTCCATAGAGATAATACCGCCAGATTTTCAAGGAAAAGATCACTACCGCGAATTCCAGATCATGCGTTGGATAGTTTCGCTCAGGGATTTTCAACTGCCTTGAGGCATAGGATATCACATTATCATTCTGCATCAGCACACAACCTAGGCCCTTCTTTGAAGCATCACTGAATACCACAAAAAGTTCCCCACTTGTGGGTAAAGTGAGAACGGGTGCAGTGATAAGCCTCCTTTTTAACTTCTTGAAGCATTCTTTGTATTCATCACTCCAAGAAAACTTTACTCCCTTTAGATTTATCTTGGTAATGGGTTGGACAATCGTGAGAAATTTCTCACAAATCATCGATAATATCTAGATAACCGCAAGAAGCTATGGATATCCATTACGGATGATGGCCTCGACCATCCCTCAATTGCATCTGTTTTGGAGGGATCCACAGATATCCCATTTCTTGTGATGATATGGCCCAAGATTGAGACCTCCTTCAACCAGAACTCACCTTTGTTGTACTTTGCATAGAGCTTCTCCTTGCGCTATGTATCCAGTATAGTTCTTAAATGCTCCTCATGATCCTCCTTGGTTTTGGAGTATATTAGAATATCATCTATAAAGACTACCAAAAATTTTTCTAGGTAATATCTAAAGACTCCATTCACTAAGTCCATGAATATTGTCGAAGAATTCGTGAGTCCGAAAGGAATTACAATGAATTAATAGTGCCCGTATCTTGTACGAAAAGAAGTCTTGGGGAAATATTCCTTCTTCACCCTTACATGATAATATCCTGACCGCAAATCTACCTTAGGGAATTATTGTGCTCCACGGAGCTAATCGAACAAGTAATCAATTATTGGGATAAAATGCTTGTTCTTTATCATGATTTTGTTAATTTCACGATAATTGATGCAAAGCCGCATTGAACCATCATTCTTCTTAGGGAAGATGACTGGTGCACCACATGGTGAAGCACATGGGCATATAAACACTTTATCCAGATTCTCCTGTAGTTGTTTCTTCATCTCTTCAAGATCTACAACTGCCATTCTATATGGATTCTTGGATATTGGTAAATCCCTGGGATTATGTTCAATTGAGAATTCAACATCTCTTCTAGGAGGAAGACCAGGCAGTTCCTTGGGAAACAATTCAGCGAATTCCCTCACAATAGGCATTTCTTCAAGGACGGTTTCTTCCCTGGACTCAATCATCTGAGCCAGATACACATGCTCATAAGGCAGTAATATCCATGCTTGAGATGATTGAGCTAAAGGAGATTCATCTTCCTCCTGACACTTGTAAAGAATCGGGGGGTCGATTCCCCATATGGAGTGTGATTTCCCTCTCCCAACAATTTATGGTGGCTCTATATAAGGAAATCCAATCCATGCCAAGAGTTACATCAAATTCCACCAGAGAGATTGTGATGAGGTTCGCCGGGAAATTCAGTCCACATATTATAATAGGGGAGGACTTATATTCCTGGGATTCAATGATTTCCCCATTTTCCGTACCCACCGATATCTTCACTTCCATGATTTGTGGTGGTGTTTGGATTGCTCTACTAAACTTTCGAGATATAAAAGAATGTGTAGAACCTGAATCAAAAAGTACAGTCGCTATTATTGAATGAATAACTAGTGTACCTGTTACCACTTTGTTGTCGAGGTTCACGTCTACAGAAGTGATGACAAAAGATCTTTCTTGCTGCCTTGGAGGTTGTTGGTTATCTCAAAAAACCCTTGTATTAGGGCACTGATTTGAAAAATGACCTGGTTATTTGCATTTTTAGAATTGAAAAACACGTTGAGGTTCGAACAGAGTGTTCTTCTCCTCACCGCGTGTCTTTCTTACCAACAGTTAACAGCTAGGTTCCCTTCTCTTCTACTCCTAAAGCATTTCCTCATCCCCTTGAGGCAATTTACAGAGTGCTTCTTTCTGCACTTTTGGAAAGTGGGGTGCTGGATATTCTTAGCACCATTGGATTTATCCATCGGACCACCGGAATTGAAGTCTACCTTATACTTCATGTCCCCATGATACCCCTGTGATTCTTCGATCTCTATTTCGACCTTGAGGGCACACCAGACAATTTCTTCATATCTGTCAAAGTCACAGATCGTTAATGCTTTTCGAAGGCTAGGCTTCATCCCACCAAAGAAGCGGTCAACTTTGCATTCTGGGGTAATGAAAAAGCTGGAATCATATCGTGTAATCCTTGTGAAGTTTTCCTCGTACTCTCCAATAGATTCTTTGTATTTTTTCTTATTGTAAAGGAAGTATCTTTCCATCTTAAGCCAGAGGGTGCGCAGAAAATATTTATCGAAAAACATCTACTGGAAATCCTTCCATTCCAACGCCTAGATCTCCTCCTCAGGCTTCATATTTTTTATCAACGTCCACCATTGATCAGCTTCACCCTCCATACGATAAGCTGCCAAGAGAACCATCTCTTGTTCGGAACATTTAAGGATGGGGAAGATCTTTTGAATGGAGTTGATCCATTGTTCAGTGATTGTGGGATCAGATGATCCACTAAAAGTTGGCGTCCTTTATCTCATGAAGCTCTCGATAGCGACTTGTTCTTTCTTAGGAGGGGTTGAACGTTCCTCTTGACCCGTGTTTCTATTCAAAACTTGAGTTAGTTGAGAGAGAAGTGTGACAAAGTTTGTGATTCCCGCTCCCATTGGATTGGGCATCTCATTAGTACAGTCATCACACCGATCTTCACAACAGTTGTTAGCCAGAGTCCTCATATTACCGGCCATTGGCTGGAATAAAAGGAAAGTTAGGGGTAACACATAAAGGGAAATCCAATGACAAAAGTTGATGACTTATAAATAAACATTCATTTCCTTAACTCACGACTCTATAGGATTCAATCTAGGCTTTTCATGATCTACTTTCAAACATATATTCAAAGGGGAATTTTTCAATTCCCTTAATAAGGGTTCATAATAAGCATTTGAATTTATAAAAACATATCCCCCAAGAGTTTAGTAACCAAGAGTGCATTAAGGCCCATTTTCGTTCACCAGTTCCCGTTCGAGTCTAGCTCAAAGTGGGTTTTTCGGGTTTTACCCCTAGGATACATCTGTGCCAGAGCCGCCTCTACCTGCTCGTATCCAGACATGGATGTATTTTCTTGATAAACCACTAACCCAATACTCACCAAAACTAATGGAAGTTTATATTGTACTTAGTATTGTCTCTATGTCTTTACAAGGGTTTTCTAATCCTAATCCCAAAAATAACCAAACCTATCCTTTCATACCAACTATGACAACCCTGCTTTTTATTACAACTTAAACATGATTCATTACATAAAACGTCACCTGATACAACAAAGAAGATCGAGATTTTTAGTGTCTTTGGGGCATAGGATCATTACATAGAAACTTGGAACATGAAATACAAAATCTTTATTGAACACTTCCTTTAAATGACCACTACATTTATTCGTACCTAGCATTGCATGGGATAACCGGAGGACATGCATAAGAAAAGGGTGATCTATAAAGCCCAGTAAGGGAGTACACATGGAATAACATGTAGAGTACAATACATGTTAGTAAATAGTCATATCAATAGATCATAAGAGAAACATGAACATAAAGGCTTGATAAAGCATGATAATCATAACAAGGAAATGTGGCAACAACACTTAACATGGAATTAGCATGAGCCAAGTCCCATTGCACATAGAGCATGAGTAAATCCTCATTGCACATAAAGAATGAGTAAACCTTAATTTCACTTGAATTGGCATGAGTAAATACTAATTGCACATGACGTATCATGATACTATACTTTACCCAATGCATTGGAGTGCTATAAGGGTGCACGCTTCTTAAACATTTAATTTCATGCATAAGTGTGCCACATGGATCATAAAACCTGGATTCATAAAACATATTCATTTATTCCACGATAGAGGAATGTGGAATTAATACATGAAACATTACAATAAATAAGTAAATGTGCATAAAGGTGAATACCCTTGATGGAGAAATGGGCATGGTATTCACTACACAATGACATTGGCATAGAAAATCGGTGCGATTTCGGCAGCGTAACGGCGTGATATAAGAATTCATAAAAATGGTTTATGATGGAGAAAGGGGTTCCTCATCATATTTACATGTAATGGACAGTAAGGAGGTAATATAGATACATTTCCCAACAATTTTAATGGAATTTAGGTTCATGATACAAAAGTATTGCTTGAATGTAAACGAGGAGGGAGAAGTTCATTTCGGAATTTTGGAATAATAACTAGTGTACATGGGAGGCATTAAATGAGAGAGAAATGGGTCTCCCATCATTCAAACATAAATATGGAAGTATGAGGGAGGTGTGAAACCATACCCCAACATTCATAATTGAAATTAAAAGGGCAAAACAACTTAAAGAAAATTGGACAAAAATGAGAAAGGAAGTACAAACCCTTACTTGGAAGTGTTCTTCCAAAGGCTAGAGAGAGGCTTTGGAGAGGCTTATTTGGAGCTTGGGGAACCTTGGGAGGATTATAGAGAGAGTAGGGAAGAGTTTGGACGAACTTAAGAGGCTTTGAGTGAGGAGGAAGTGGGATCTTTGGTGGGTTTATATAGGAAAGGTGAGAGAATTCTTTATTGTTTAGGTTTTGGACACCTTATATTAAATTAATCCAAACCAAAAATCGTACCATGGTTATTGCCCATGGTTTTTAAAAAAGGTAATATTAAAACATTATTTTATAAGGACAAATTCCTAACTTCTTAAAATAATAGTGTTTCTTTTGTGGAGGTGAGTCATACTCCCATGGAAATTAATTTAAAAAGACATGGTGTTTAATAAGTCATGAGGGGTCCATTATTGCTTTGAAAAGTAACCCAAACAAAACCAAAATCAAATTATTTTAATGATAAAACATATATTGTCCGAACATAAATATTATAGTATTTTATTAAATCAATATTGGGTCATTATAATGTCATAAAACACATTATATATTTAAACGGTATTTAATTTTTACTCAAAAATTTGACTGTCTCAGAAAATTATGAAAAATTCACCATTGGATAATTTCGACATCCTGATTCCAAATATAACATTTATTTTATCTAAATAAATTTTTAAATATGTGAATTTTTACTTTTAATATAAAAATTGACATTTATTGAAAATTCACGGGTTTTGACAAAAATGGCTTTCAAACCTTAATAAAAATCATAATTTCATTCGTACAATTATATGATAATTTATATATAATAAAATTAATCTAATAATAATAATAATATTTTATTAAAATATTATTTAATTCAAAAATCACTTAATTTAATAAAATATATTTCTTAATTAAATAATAACTAAAGACACCATTTGTACTTTAAAAACTATTTACAATGTATCAATAATGACAAGAAATTATATTCATTATAATATACAAACAAATAATGTTCATGAACATAGTACTATCTATTTGTTATATAACCCCTTAAAATAGCCGCATAAGACCTAAGGGTATGGTGTGCGATGGTGACAAACTCTTGGGATGGCTCGGATAACATCGCTCGAGTGGTAATTTCTATCAACTTCCACTTTTCCCATATACGGTCTCGTTCAAGATTGACATAACAAAGCTCAGCGTGGGCTTGGTCAAGAGTAAAGCCCAAGGAAGCCACCTCTTTTTCGAGCTCTGACAAATGGTCTTCATATGGGGCAATTCTACTGGATGAGGTCATCGCTTCCTTTGTCTGAGTAAATTTGGATTTGTTAAAGCCCTATATTTATACTAATCATGTGATCACTATTCAACGGCTATATTAGCAATGGTAAGAATTATTAACATTAAACCAAAGAAGTTGACATTTTATATAAACATAAAAAGACACTTAATTAAATCAAGGGGGATTTCCATTAATTAAACTTTGGGTCGTTACACTCCTTCACTCCCACCACTAGTGGATCAACCCACACATCCTTCCAATTTTAGTTCCGGTATATATTTCAAATCCTACCATTCACAGGATGTTTCTCCACCAACCAAGACTCATCCATGACATTTATTCACACACATGTAGTAGTATATATCTTTGGTATATTTTATATCCAAGATTATGTGTATTAAAAAACACTTTTCTTTTATATCTTGCAGAAGATACTTATAGATGCATAATTCCTGGAGGCCCTATATGGATGTACCTATCAGATATCAAAAAGATGTGAGATGAGATATATTTTAATATCTTCATGGATTTCTAGGATACATTCAAGATGTGTTTCATTCACATATACATTAGGTTTGGGTTTTGGGATCTCATGAAAGTGTAGGAAATTTTAGGGTTGGACTACAAATTTATTCAAATGATTTTTTTCCCTCTTGTTTACAGAACCTTGTGCCTCAATACAAAAATGAGTGACACTATGAATAGTTTTGTGATGATAGTAAGTAGCCACATATGCATTCATGATACTACAAATTTGAATATAACCTAGATGAAGAGTTCTTCTTTGAGGAGAATTCACTATGCCATAACCCATGTCTGGTTAGCATAAGGTAACCACATGGGCTGTCATAAAATTAAGGGTTTCAATTCATACTACAACTATAGATTCTCTATTGGGGATCATGGCAATGTTATTTTATTTTTATGAGAGTTAGACTAGGAGTTGATGTGGTACCATGATGGGTGGTTCCTTATCACTCATATATCTAGATGGTAGGAGATCTTCGATGCTTCACAAAACCTTTCTTAACATAGGCTGATATAGCCCAGAGGCATGGTCATGCTCTATAAGATTGGAATAATTCAAAATGTTTGATAATTCATTGATTGGGACCCTGGGTACACATATTACACTAATAAATCCCCTTATCCTAATTTGTAACATTGGTATGGAGACCCATGGAATATGTTTCTTCTTAGTATATCCATGTCCCGTCATCTATTTGGGAGGTCATCTATAACCACGAAAACATAATCAAGTTTATTCAGGATAAATATAAATTGATCATCCATTTTTTTATAATTCCCTTCATGGATACCTCTTAACACCAATCGCATATTCCACCTCTAAGAGCTTCATCCCCCACCCTCACCCTTTGGATGATAGGCCAGCTTCTGGATGTATTCATATTCCACCCACCACCACATCATCAACAACCCCATCCAATATTCTCTTTAAGATCACTAGATATACTTATTTTAAAGATTTCATGGTGGGGAATGATTTACTAGGAAAGGGATCCAATCATCTATCTTGAAATAAGGTTCCATTAATCGATCTGACTACCAAACACATGAACTCAGTATATATCAAAACCTCACAAGAACCAATGACGACTGAGCCAACTAGAAGTAGCATGAATTGTTTTATAGTAGTTGAGTAACAAACCACTTACACTATTAAAAATATTAATAGGGATAGGTAGATACAACCACCCATCATTAAGGAGGGGACGACTTATGCTGGTTGAAGATATTTTTCCCACTCTTCATAGTTGTATCCAACTATACCCCTTAACTATTTTTCAATTTTTCAATGTGTATTTCTATATTCATTGTACTCTAGAACCTGGATATTGAAATTTAAAATATCTAATGGAGTCGATAAAATTTTTTTCTCCTAGATATCGTTTTCTTACACTAACCTTATTACTTCTATATTTAGTTTACTATGTTTAGATCATTTTATTTAACATTTACTATCAGTTTAATTTATAGACTTGTATTGGGATTCGTCCTTAGGTATTTTGTCATACAGTTGCATTATAGGGACCACTTGAGGATCTCTATTCATAAGCTATTTTAATTTACTAGTTTTGAAATGAGTGTTATAGTTATACCATGTCTAAGGTGGTCACTCCTTTCAAGAGACCATTAGATCTCGAAGAAACCACTTCCAATTCATACTAGATTCAATGGAAAATGATCTCATGGGATATTTAGATGGATATTTTTTCATCTCTCTAGAATAAACTATTTTTTATACCTTTATGGATGATATCCCATATTTTGGTGTTTATGGAATTTTCATTGTATGTTTAGGTCTTTTTTTTCTTTTTATAAGTTTATCTACTTAATAGTTTATTCAGTATATTGCTTGTATTATTCTCTCCCTACATTTATACTAAATGTAATATATTCTTCAATATTGTTTAAAACTATAAATTTATTGTATAAAAATTGGATACATCCAATGAACTAATCCTCTATCGAGTACATATATGTATTATTTTTAGCATTTGTATAGGTAGTCGAGTTTTAGACCAAGATCAAAAAAAATTCATAAATAGAATGTGCTTATTGGATTTAGTGTCACCAGATGGTGTGATTTTATTACCTAATAAAAATTTATGTTCAAAATATGCTTAAATAAAATCCCCCAAATAATCAAAATAGTACAGTTAATCAAGATTGTATAACGATATATTATATGATATTTTAATATATTTCTCAAATATTTATTATATCTCAGTTTAAATAATATATGAAAGTAACATTATATTTTTAAATAAATTTACGTAAGAGAAATATTTTATACTAAATAATTAATACTAACTATCAATTTAGTCATTCATTTCAGAATTTATAAAAATTTAGTTTAAATCATTGAAATAAATCACAACAAAATTTACTGTGGAATAAATACAAGAAGTTTAGTCATATAATAATTTTTAATCCCTTACATATGGAAATAAACCTTAATCCATGAAGATGATATAAAATAATATTGATGTATTACCTGTATCTGGTATAATATAGAAAACAAAATGTCCCAGCCACGTATAAATTCTTCCACGACAACCACATGAATAAAAAAACACAGGACACACATTGACCAATTCCCCAAAATGAGGGTAAACAAATATAAATGGAGTAGATAATATATCTAGTATCATTTATTTGACACATATGAGATAGTTTTCATGATTTATATACAGATTGAATGACACGTTACTAAAAAAAATTAAAATCAATAGGAAATGATAACAAATAAATGTAACGAAAATATAGAGATACCTTGTACGATGTTCTCTAAAGCAAGAGTCTCCATGAATATTTCTTGAATTGGAGCATGAGTAATTTTTCTAAAAATGGAATTAAAACAGAGCATCATATGCTGTATTTGTTATGAATGTGTTAAAAGAACATTTTGTTTGTCATTCACCACATTCTCACAGTCGTAGATAGAAAAGACATTGTTTTACCTGTCAAAAAGTGAAAATTTTATAGTTTTGAACTATGGTTTAATCTCACTTAATGTGTACATCTATATATCTCTATATATATGCATGAGGGAGTCCACTGTTTATTGTATCAACATCATAAAGAAATAATCATTAAAAGCATATACTCCTCATAATGGATGACTTACATACGCTTTAATGCATGTCTAAAATAGTTTAATAGTAATCATTAAAATACTAAAAAGAATAAAATTTTATAAAATATCAGATAGAAATAGTTAATTCAAAATAAATAGTAACAGTGAAATTGAATTTTATGAATAGTGATACTACTATGGCGAAGAATTATGATGGCGGTGAGTTAGGCCAATGGTGATTTGTATCAAATACATATCATCCCAATATATTTCCTAATTTATTGGTAAGGGGAAAAGTCTGATGGTATTTCATCTCAAATAGTGACTCAGGTATGGCGGTATCTCTTCTCAACACTTTTCCAAATTTGTAGGTGACTATGTTCTGATAGTGACTCGTCCTTTGGTGGTTTGTTTTTCCCACACATATATGAATTTCCAATCATATATAGGCTCATCTATAGCGGTGGTTCTTTTCCATACTTTTCAAAAAAACCATTTTGATGGTGACTCATTGCTGATGATCGGTATTTTCCATAATTTTCCACATTGACAAAGGAAATATATAGTTTGACCTACATAAGTATATGTCCAAAACACATATATGAATATCTATATATAATAAGTACAATACATAAAGAGTAGAGGTAAGTTACAACCACTGAATTACAGCACTAGGGATTCAGTTTGAAGATTCCATGAAGCTCCCATAATGTAGAACACACCCCTGAGTTTGATAGCAAATTTGACATCCGTCCAAGATTTACTATTCATTAGGTACCATCATGAGGGAGATACAAAGATAGATTTGAAGAGAATATAATACAATATATGAGGATCACAACTAGTTCCATAGGTGTATACCTATAACTCCACCTAGATTAACATACTAAGTAGAGGATCGACACCCTATAAATTTGGTCACATCAATACCAATGTCTCCACCAAGGGAGAAAATTATGAATAGAGGATCTTGCTCTAGGACTCTTAGGGGATTCTATCAACTCAATGTAAGAAGTCGTGTTAATGGGATCATAGTCTTATGAGTAGGACATTATTTTTACCTACCTCAAGGAAGCGATAAGGGAATTAACCCTAACGATACTTGTCCATGATATGGTGGATAATAGACTAAATACATCTAGAACGGGATACATTTGTGTAGTAGAGTCACATAATGTGTTCCTTGACCTTTGGTTATATATGTGTACAATGAACCATGCCACTCCAAACTTTTCCATGTATAAGATGGGTACATGGCTTATATAAGAAATCTATATTTGTGTCCTTCCATTCGGGGTCTATCCATGAACTCTGAATATGTGCTAATATATAGAGTCAACCCTTTTATATTTTTCTATGTAACAGTATAAGCGGTAGTCCATGTATATGGTCCCATACAAGTTGTGTGGTTGGATAAATGTCATGTATGAAGCCCATGTACTTCACCTTGTGTCCATGAACTCATAATGTACACATCAAGTGGTTAGAAAATTAACACATGGAGTGCCTACCATACTATATGTCTAGTGTTCTGGAATTTCCAGAATCGTCTAGTTCTTCCTCATGTGCCTCATACGATATCTCGAGTTCCACTATGGTGGTCTGTTCACCTTGAAACACTAGATATATGCTCATTTTGTTAACCTAAATGAAAATAAATTTGTTTTGGACCTTCAAATAGCTCAGAACATCGTTGAATCGTTTCCGACACAAATTGCTCGACGAACAGTTTCTTCCTACTTGATCTGATTCATCCGTATTTTTTGGTAGGACACCTATGATTGGTCATCCCGAGGTAGGATCATAAATTTTAGATCATTTTGTGAAGAAATGATGGAGAAACAATCGACCATTCAAAAAAAACAAACAAAGAAGGTCACGTAGAAAAAGGGTAGAGAAAATAAATATGGAACACATCTGAGGAATGAACCTCATCAATTGTTTGTTCTATCCATTATCTATTCCTATAAGAATGATCAGAAATATAAATCAATTCTCAAATGATCAAACCTGGATAAATTCTATAAAGTATTACCCATATGATAAGGAAAAATTGAAAAGTGAATCACCCTATTTTTTGGTTAGTCCACGTATGTCCTTGAATCTTTAAATAGGTAATGAAATCCAAAATATTGAATCATACTTGGGAATTGAATCATTCAATTTTGACAATCGTTTTCTTTTGGAGAGATCTGTCATGAACGAACTACGATCCATGTCTTTAACATCATCGTTGAGATAAATTATCTCGGGTTTCTCTCCATAGCTTCTTGGAAATTATAGGGTTATGAGCCTAACCATGGATCCCTGTATAAAGGATTATATAAACAAATAAGTGTCACTGCATCGTCGCATCGACAAAATAGAGAAAATAGAAAAAATAATAAATTTATTTTATTCATTAAAAACAACTGAAACTACTTTTCACAGCTAACCTTAACTCATCAATGTTATGTCATGCTTAGGATAAAAAAAGCTACTCTAAATGCAATGTTTCTCTTAGATTTGGGATCCACTTACCCATTTATAAGTTATTCCACTTTTTCTAGAAAACTGTGCACAACTGCTGTTTAATATTTTAATATTATTCAAACATTTGAGTTGGGCACATTGGGTTGTGGAATCACACACCATAATAGTGCCTCGTCTCAATATAAAACCAAATAATATTTATAAATAATGCATATTAAATCTGGGAAATTAAATTCCTCCAACATAGGGATTTATATGTTCAATAATCCAAAACTAGGGCTACTCATAAAGATATGGGTATTGTCAAAAAATCTAAGCTTTCCAATCCCATGTTCTCTCCTAGAGATAAATAAGCTTCCACCAAACACTCACTAAATGAATCTCTCACCAGATAATAATCCTCTCCTGCTTATCCTGGTTCTCAATTTGGTTCTCAAAAAAACTCACTCCATCCACAATATCCAGACCAAACCAGTCTAATGTTGTGTGATGTGTTATGCACATACCTCCTCAACTGAATATTTTGGAAGACGTTATGTACACAGTATTACTACAGAGGTAGACCAAAGTATGATACCTCTCCAACTCTACACAGTATCTAAAAAGGGATGATTATACTCAAATAAAACATTTCACCCTGACCAAATCACCATAATTTACATCAAGGTAAGACTCAGTGAAACACTTGATCTCCTTCCATAAACTCTAGAGGCCTTTGTTTCCTATGATCATAATACTTATTATGGCTCTGAGAAATCTTCATCCAATCTTGGATGATCTACACCTTCTCTTTCTTATCTTTCACCAACTACAAGCCCATTAATGTAGACTCTCATGGGTGAGTCTAGAAAATTAGTGACCTTTAGTGTATCCTATACAAAGAGTCAAATGGTTCCATAATAATGGTGGAATGATTTTTGTTTTTGTAATAGGAATCCACTAGTGGTAGGTGATTCTTCAAATTAAAGCAGAATTTTGACATAAAATCTCCCAACAGGTCTTCTAAAACATGAATGGTCCACTCTATCTGGTCATCTGCATGTGGGTGAAATGTTCTGCTCCAAAATAATAGGGTTCCAAATACCTCCTGAAATCCCTTCCACAATCGGGTTGTAAAATGAGAAACATGGTCTAAAAATATCATCGATAGAACACCATGAAGACGAACTATCTTTTGAATGTAGATGCATCCCAATATAACTTTTGAACTCTGATATCAGATAGCTAGGATGTGATCCGACTCGGTGAGTCACTCAACGATCACCCAGATGGAATCATGTATCGTTGATGTTTGTGGTAAACCATCATGATATCCATTGATATCCCATCACACTTCCATTATAGAACCCAAAGGGGTTGAGCTTAACCTACTGGAAGTTGTTGCTTACCCTTTAAGTGCTGACAAGTATAGAATCAACAATTGAACTTTTCAAGTCCTTTCTTTAACCCTAGAATCCAAAAATAATTTTGGATGTTCTGGTATATCATTTTCATAGTGGGATGTACCACCATTGGGGACATACAAAACTCTTTTAGAACCTCCTCCTACAATTCCACCAGTAATACATTAAATACTCAAAAAATTGAAATGTGCTTCCCACATTTCAAATATCCATAAAAAGAAAGACTTATTGATACACTACCACATAAGCCAAATTCCATAGCGCCACCATTTAAAAAAACTAATGAATTTTTGTTAAAAGTACACATCTATTTGTGCTTTTTAGCCCTAATAATGGTACCCCATTTATGGATGATTTTTTTATTGTGGTTAAAGGTCCCTCCTTTATCAATGATTTTTCAATAGAACCGATAAAGGGGTTCTTTATCTGTGATTTTTTAATAGTGCTGTAAAAGGAGTACATTTAAAAAAGTCATTAATAAATGTAAATATATAAATATATAAATATATAAATACATATATATATTTATATTGATATAAATAATATATCTATTTTTTTTAAATATGTTCTAGACAAGTACTAATAGAATGTTTCATTTAATATATAATAAATTTAGTGAAAATGACTTATATATATATTAAAATAATTATTAGTTAATAATTTTTCCATTACCATAGAAAAATAATCATTTAATTAATATTTTAAGACACAAAAAATCACATAATTAATAATAGATCAAAAATATATTGAAAACATAACTCAAACTTCAAAAGGTCGTAAATTTTGATCTGGGTGTCTGTTTGAGCTCTACTACATATAAAATCGAACCTTCTGACAAGATCTACGCACTAGAGACATAAGGGTAACTTATTTTGCATATTTTGACGCCACAAGGCCCAGATGGCCACCAAAACTAAGTTTTTGTTTGGGATACCCAAATTTTTTTAACATTCCATGGATTTTTAAACTCATTTTAGGTTGTGTTTTTCCATTTTTAGTGCGAAATGAATTTATTCTAAGGGATTACATTCATATTAATATTATGGATTTGAAATTTTATTTTTTGTTTCACGATTTAATGTTATTTATAATAAAATATATATAAATATATACATATTTGATTATATATTCACACATAAAAATTTAATTTTATAAAAAAATATTTATTCATATTTACATATAAAGTAAATTTAAAAATATATAAACCTTATTATATCGATTTAATTTAACATTAAAAATATATGTATATTTATAAACCTATGTAATTTGTGTGTTTTTGTGTGTCTATATATATATATATTTTTGTGAGTGTATGTATTAACAAACTGATATATATTTATTATATATTCTATTATATGAATATACAGGTGAATATAAATATGAATATAAATATGAATATGCATATGAATATACATATGCATACACTATATATGTAAATATTTATAAATATTTATAATTATAATTACATATACACACACATGCATATATAATATAGAAGTGTTTGTTTTTTTGTATGTATGTTGTATATATGTATGTATGTATTTATTTATAAACACACAGAAAAATATATATTTTATAAATGTATTTGTAATCAATATTATAAATAAATATTAATATACGAATAAATATACAGATAAAAAACTATAAATAAACATATTTATAAATAAATATATATAAATAAAAATGAATTTATGAATATATATATATTAATATATCTAAATATACATACATATTAATATAAATATATTTTAATATAATAATAAATATAAGTATATATATATATATAAATAGTTACATAATTAAATGGAGGGCAAAGCAATATGGGGGAGTGGTAAAGGGTCCAGGCGCATAAGGGAGAGGTCACGAGTTTGAATCCTAGGGGAGGAAGAGTTTTCTGGTTGGGTGTAGGGGGGGCTAGTGTATGGGTAGGTTCATGGTGGGGGTCTAGAGAATTTAAATGGGGTTTGTAAGCGCTATTAAAGTGGGTGGAGGGGGCATGAGTGGGTGTAGGTGGGGTGCAACGCTGTTTAGGGGGGGGGGGGGGTTAAGCACTGTTAAAATTTGCCTCTAAATAATTGATTTTAATTTTTTTTTTAATTTTATGTGAAATATTTTAGATCTAATAAAATACCCACTAATCTTCATTGAGAGTAAGAGGATTTCTTTGTGTTGTAAATACCCTTTTCTTGTGCTTTTAAAGTCTATATATGTATTAGTGATATCTGAGCTTGTTGAGTCTTGTTGTTGGTATCCTAAAGCCCTGCCACCCTAAATAAATATAATAGTGGAGGGGTAATAACCATCAACTGGATGTAAGATAATCTTTATCCATCCACAAGGGACAACTGATTTGACCCCTCATTCAAAAATTATTAACTAGATCTTCTACTGAGAGAATCTACCACTATGTTCCTCATCCAAAGTGTTTAGACAATATCAAATTAATAGTCCTGAAATAATTTTATCCATCTCCTATGCCTCATGTTTAGTTACTTATAAGAGAATATATATTGAGACACTTTTGATATGAGTACATGATAAAAAAATCACCCATCATGTAGTGTCACCACATCTTCAATACGAATACTGCTACTGTTAACTCAATATTGTCAGTCACATTGTTCTTGTCATGTTATCTCAACTAGAGAAAACATTAGGAAAATAACCACATTACTCTACACTAAGACACAACCAATCCCCGTCCCAGATGCATCGTAGAACAATACGTACTCGACACCTTCATCTAGAAATCTCATGATCGAAGTGATCACCAATATCAACCTACAATGATGATAATTCTTATGAGACTTCTCTATCCACATGAATGAATTGCACTATTTATTAAAAATTTTAATCAATTTTGATACCCTATAGAAATAGGGTATGAATCTCTAACAATATCCCACTAGTCTGAAGAAGCTATGCACCTCTATCATGCTCCTAGGTGGCTCCCATGCTAACACTGCCTCATCCTTGGCCTGGTTCACAACCACTCCATCTGCTAAAATAACATGTCTTTGAAATTTTACTGATTGAATATAGAACTGGTAGTTCAAGAGTTTCCCATAATTCTAGTGCTCTCAGATGACATCCAAAACCATTATAAAGTGTCTCACAGGATCCTCCTCATACACCGAGTACACAATTATATCGACGATGAAGACTACTATAAACCAGTCTATGTGAGGCTGAAATATCCAGTTCATGATTCCCACAAACACTTTTGAGGGGTTCTTCATACAAAAGGGAATCACCATGTACTCGTATTGATCGTAATGACATAAAATGATTGTCTTCTAGATATATTCATTTTGTAATCCCATATGGTGAATTATTGATTGAAGGTCAACCTTCGAGAACCATAATTCACCTCTCAAATGATCGTATAGTACATAGATTCTTGGTAATGGGTAATTATTATTCACAGTCACCTAGTTCAAGTGCTGTTTTTTCACACACAATGTCATGCTCCCATATATCTTTTTGGAAGAAAAAAATATGGATACCTAGGGAGAAACACTGGGTCTCACAAAGCCCTTATTCTTCAATTCATTTTTTACACCCTCATCTTGTCATGCTCTATGGGAGCCATTCGATATGCACTTGAAGATATCATTTATGTTTTGGGGTGTAAATCATTGATTATTTCTATCTCACATTGGGGAGGTAATTCAAGGTCATATTTCGGGATGATGTCGTTGTACTCATCCACCACTATATAAAACTAGTAACTCATAACATAGATTCACTGAGGGTTAGTCTATCCAATTGATGAGTAATCAATTATACCCCCTTATGATGGAGTCCATCCTATGCCGCCTGTGTTTCCTTTTCCCAGATATAGAAAAACCTCATTCCATCATTGCGGACATACCACACCATTCACCTAAAATAGTCAATCATGGCATGGATGGTGGGTAGAAAATCTATACCATGAATGATTTTGTAATGCCTCAATGCTACAACAATGAGGTTATAACTGAAACTCTCTCCTCCATGGGTCAGGTAACACAGTCAGCATATATATGTGATCATTGAGTCCTCTCCAGTAGGATTCTTCAAGCATAAGGGTTATGTCAATGGTTCAAGAAGAATATATAGGTCTCGAACAAGATATGTGATTATAATTAAATTATTTACACATGTATCTATTAGTATCGTAGATAAAGTATATAATACATAGCTCGTACCTGAAATCATTACTATAGACCCTAGTTCATATGCTCAATTGTATGCAACGATCCCCACCCATTTCCTCCGTCTCCCTGAGCCCATCATGTACCACCTGGGGGTGGTGATGATATCATGTAAAAACAACAACCACCTCATGATACTCTCCAAAATCCTCTTCCAAGTCTCCCCCCTACAGATGTTTCTACTCATATCTATATATCTCCCACAGTGGTCCAACCAATGTCTCCATGTTTGTAGTATAATGGGTTGGACTATCTCGAGTGATATTTACCCTACCATCATAGCAATAACATAACCTCTCCCTAAGATTACTTTACCCATCATATGATACCTAATCTGTATATCCTTTTCCATGGGACCACCTCTTGAAAATTTCCCCACATCCGGATGCTTGAGACTAACGTAGGCTCCCAGTTGGTGAGGAATCTACAACTGATCATCCACTTTTGACTATCACCAGATTTATCATATTATCCAATAATTATTCAACCACCAAAGCTTTATCAATCACCCCAACAAAAGTTGGAATGCACTAAGGGATAATTCTGGCTTAGATGTCTCTACATAGACCTCACTAGAATTTTAGATCCAAGAATTACTAATATCTAATAATATCCATCGAGTACCTAGATTAGTTGGTGAAGCTCGATGAATAGTCATCCACTATCTTGATACCAAGATAGAGCAGATGAAGATCCAATATACACAGAGCTCTCATCTTAACTAGTAGGAAATCATCTATAAAGAGACTCTCAAACTCTATCCGTGAAAGAGTCTTCTCATCAATATTTTGGATAGAAAAAATCTATCATCGCCTTGCCAGACCATGTAGTAGGCTCACTGCCTGGATAACTATTTGATTCACTTCTATCCTGACTTGATGGAAAACATAGGTCACCATCGCCAGCAATTCCTTCTAAACCTATTGTTCTGGTTCACCTTAGAAACAAATGGGTCTCTGTCTTTGAATATTGTGAATCACACTCAGCATACACTCTTCAACTTCTGGTACTACAGGTACCATATGTTTATCTATAGGTGGTCGTATATCTGGTGCACCACCAAGATGTGACATATTGGGAACTTCTCCCTATATAGAATCCTCGTCACTGAGGGGTTCATCCTTCGGATCAAGTTGTTGAATCCTAGCTGGTATTCATCTCAAAGGCATCATGTAAGAAAAAAAATGTACCATGATAAATGATTGTATATGGAGAGCTGGATCAAGAAGAAAATGAAACCATAACACATTCTTATATAATACATGTACCGTTATTTTCCATGAAACCAATATTTTGATGTACTAAGTTGAGAAGCGTGTTATCAGAGTCCTGGTGTATGGATATATCAGTCGCTACATCAACATTAAATTCCCTAGCCTAAAATCCATTAATGAAACACTTAGCACTATCTCCCCAAACCAATCTCACAAACTTCTGGTCTTAATGTGGAACATATGTACCTCTTATACCACTATATCATGACCCATCCCAGTGGGGCCCACACCACAACTCCCCAATCCCAACTCCAATAGGCTAAGGGCCGATGAATAACGTCGATTAGGAATATCACTAACAAGGGAGTCATTTCTAAATTACATATATGCTTGCACGCATCTCCAATCCCACAAAATCGGAAATTAAAAAAACACTAAGATCCAAATGCACGCATACAACTACATACCAAACAGAGTATAATAGGAAAGTAACGCTTACTAATGTAAAACAATGCTAGAATACAATCCCACAATAAATAAGGTTGTAACCACATGTTTGACATGTATAAAAAGGTATTGGGACTATTATATGTATCCATAAGAATCCCTACACAGCCTGATCTCACAAATCTATATCCGGTCCTAGTCCGCCTAGGACACTGTCAAAAGTTCACCCGTTTTCACAAGACCCGACATGTGTAGGAAAATCTCATGCATAGGTGACTATAAAAATACTTAGTAAGACACCCAAAAACCACAACTCAATACAAAAAAACATACAGTCATCTATACAAAAGTATATGTCTACAAAACATATAATAATATTTAGATATACTCAATACAAGACACATAGTATCTAGGTAATTCAAAACCACTGTATACCAACAGTAGTGATTCATTTCAAATATTCAACGAAGAAATCATCTGGACGAACACACTCTTTAGTCTGATAGAACTGATGAAGTCCATCCAAGAAGTAAGGTTCATGAGGAACTATTATGAGATAAATACACTAATAGATCTAAAGAGAATATGATACCATAGATGAGGACCAAATACCAGGCCATTGGGTGACACAAAAAACTCCATCTAGATTTAACAATAATGTATAGGATCATTGCCCTATAATTTTTTTCACGTCAATACCAAAGACTCTACATAGTGCATGAAGAATGAATAGAGGAAATTGCTCAGGGACACTTAGGGGATTCAAAAAACTAAATCTAGGATGTCATCTAGAATATATCATATTTCATTGAATAGGAAATTATTTGTACCTATATTCAAGGAATAGATAAGGGAATCAACCATATCAAAACTTGTGCAACATACGGTGGACAAGAGAATAAATCCTTGTAAAAAGGGATACTGAGTGTGTAGTAGGGTCACACACCATGTACCTTGAACCCATGCAAAACTCATGCAAAACGTCCCATATCACTCTAAACTATGTTGTATATAATATGGGTATACAATGTGTAGAAGAATTCACACACTATTTCCTTCCATTTGAGGTCTAACCATGTACTCTAGCTATGTTCCTGTATACTGTGTGAACTCATGTATATCTTCCAGTGTAGTAGTACATGGGTTTGTCCTTGTATGTGGTCCAAGAAAAGAAGTGTGGTGGGGTACATACTATGTAGGAAACTAGTCTACTCAATCCCATGTATGTGTACCTGTAGATTATATTCCTAGGGCTCCGATGATTAACACATGCCATGTGGCCTGTACTACACAATATGTGTTTTGGAATTTATAGAATAGTATATTTCTTCATCCAACACCTCGACCGAACTCCCAAGTAGACTCTGACGGTCCATTATCCTCAATACTCTAGTTCTAGTCTCATTTCATCACCTGCACTTCGAATTGTGTTGTTTTGGTGCTTCAATCCTACTAAAAAAACATTTAAATGGATTCTTATGAAAACAGTTCAAAGTAGAGTTTCTTCCGATTCAGTCCAATTTGTATATCATCGTTACCACCACACCTCATTTAGGTCGTCCTAAGATTGGATCATAAATTTCATTTTGTTTTACAAATTAATGAAGGATCAATGGTTGATAATTCAAAAACCTATCAAATATTGAAGAACACATAGAAAACAGGGGAGAGAAAACACACAATAATGAAATCTATGGAACAAACCACATCCACTGTTAATTCTATCCTAAATATATTACCATAAGAATGATAATAAAATCAAATCAATTCCCAAAAGATCAAACCCCGATAAATCATGCAATGTATAACCCTTTTGCATGGAATGATTTAACCATGAATGATCATATTGGTTGGTAGTTCTTTGTTCATTATTGAATCGTTGAATGGGGAAAGAAATCCAAAATAACTCATCTTAACTAGGAATTTGATCACTCACAAATGAATATTGATTTTCCCTGAAGAGATCTCTTATGAACTCTCTTTGATCTGAGTCATTGTCATCTTAGTCATTAGAAATTCTGTAGGGTTTATCTCTAGAGCCTCTTGGGAATTCCAGGGTTATGAACCAACCTTAGATGCATGCCTAAAGGATTACCTAAAACAAGAAGCATCGATGTTTCACTACATCAAAGAAATAGAGAAAATAAAATAAATCTTCAATTTATTTTATTAATTTATAAGTACTCAAAATACTTTTCAGATTCATCCTGTGCCGCTTGATGTTAACACACACCTAGGGTAGGGCCTCTACTCTAAATGCAATAGTGCCTTGAGATTTCTAATCTAGAAAATAGTTTAGAAGTTATTCCATTTTTTGATGAAAAATGTGTGTGTGGATAAAATTTAAAATTTTAAAATTATTCAAACATTTATTTTGGGCACATTGTACCTCAACATCGCACTCCATCTCCACTACGAGTCTAGAAATAAATCCATATAATATTTAAATATAATTCATGGAAAATATCGGACATTACAATTTTATAGGACAAGAATTTTTAACTAACTACTTGTTTCATTTTATTGGCTTTCATGTGCATTTCATGTAAAAAAATTAAAACCATTGACATCCTTACTGAGGATATTTTTTAAGGACAATTAATTTTTAATGTGTGTGTAAATTTAATAGGCATAAATTTTATATACATGTTAAAGTCATTTTTTTGTTCTTTGAACAATTTTTATACAATTATATTTTGGTTTTTTGTTTGTTTCTATATAAAATTCAAGATTACATTAAAATGGGAATATTCTAACAAAATTCATCAATTTATGACTATTTATTCCATGAAAATAGTTTACAATTTTTATATTTGAAGACAAAAAAGATATATACATGGTCATAATACACATTAAAGATATAAAAATTTCTTTATAAAGAATAACTCATGATTCTAAAGTAAAACTTGTTCAATAAATCCATTATGGCCCAAATACCGTTCAAAGTTCCCACAGGCTGTAAAAACATGGATATACAACCACAAAAAGATTGAAATTTATCACTTATGGCATAATACTAGGACTTACAATGTAAATATTTTTGGTAGAGAGTCATTAAAGAAGATGTATGACATAAATCCTATTAAAAACGTAAGGTTGTTTAACATATATTTTTTAAATGATTAGGAGTTTCAAGGGATTATCCATTTTTTTAACTTAAAAAATCCTATCATTTTCCCCCTTTCATTGTAGAGTATTTATACTATGATTCCATTTATGAATTTTCAATATAATTTGTTGTTATACATGATCTAATTCCTTTCTACTTCAACTGTCTTGTGACTATTTCATTTTTTATCTTCCTTCAATGATTTGTTTTCTTGATTTAATTTAAACAAAAATCCTTTATTTTCATTATTTATTATTTCAATAATTTATTCTATGACTTTGTTATTTATCTACAAGTTATTCATTAATTTTATACATTAATGGTTAAACTTCTTTGGGTTAGGGATCATGAGTTGGGGTAACAGTGCTTTAACAAACCTTTAAAACAAAACAATGGTAATCTATTGGATAAAGAATTAGATTGATTTTTAAATAACATTTTATTCTTTTTCTTGAGATAGAATGGACATTAGAAGGGAAGGAATCCAAAATTTGGGGAATAAACTAACCTTGGACCAATATTTTTATTTGTTATCTACATTTTTAGTCGCACTTTATGGATCTATGTTAAAACCCACCATTGCACCAAATAGTGGTTATCAGTTAGGTAGATCCATATTTATTTGATCAAACCTAATAAGGTGAATATCGAATAGATATGTAGTAAAATATAATAGTCCTTATCTCTTATGATTTAGGGATATACTATATATAGGATCCTAGAAATTGATCATGAGCCCTTCTTCAATGAATTGATGTTTTAATCAATCTTCCTAGTAGAAAACCCAACCTAATTGAATCACATGAGGAATCCATATCTACATTCTAATTTCTGGGTCACAATCCGTTATTATATGTTCCCTATGGGTTTGACCCATGACTCCCACTATTTCACCTACCTTCATAGTAGTTCTAGTTGGGTTAATATATATTTCTTATTTTATCATGACCATATAGAATCAATGATACTACATGGGACATTAAAAAGATATGTGAGATGGAACTGTATAAAATAATACATAGTAACACTTAGTAAACTGTAGACTGGGTATATGGATACCATACAAGAATATAAGAAAATATTGGGAGATAAAGGATAATTTTAAAAATAAAGAAGTAAAATCTGGATATTCTATTTAGAATTAGTTTCTATAACCAATGTAATGTAAATTTAATAAATAATCTAATGAAACACAATAGATAAACACACATTGTTTTTTAATAAATCTTCTTCAAGGAGAAAGTTACACATTTTAAAATGAATCTATTATTAATACCAAAATTGGATCATATAGAAGATATTTTTCAAAGTATTATAAAATGATATATTTTAAGAGTTGATGATGAAGATGAATTTCCATCCTTCCCCACCTAATAATAAAATTATTTTTAAATATTACTTCCCTCTATAATTATTTTGATTAAAAAATAAATGTGAGAGTAATGATAAAAATATTAAGTTATATTCACTATTTATTTCAATTGGTAACCAATGCAGAATTGAATTATTATAATTTAACAAATTTTAGTTATATACTTAAGGGATTAAATAGTTGAGAATTGTATAAGAAAAAAAATAGAATAGTCAGTTACAAATTTCTAAAAGATATTTATTATTGGAAAAAAATTCACTAAGTTATAGAGATATCATAAAAACATTATTCAAATAAATTATATGGTTAAATTATTTTTCATTTAAAAAATATAAAAAAACAATTTTATGTCATTGAATAATTAAAATTATGATATAATATATATCAGATATCCTATGAAAATGCAGATATATATTATCTTAAAATGGTAAGGGAAATTTAATTTAGTCATGTCAGATAATTTTTTAGGATACTATGGATACATTATAAATTTGAGACGATAAACCAAAGAACTGAAAAATTAATTTATTTAAGAAAAAATACAAGGAGGTTGATTTAGTAACCTCATTAATTTTAAGGATTTATTTTATGGGATGCTAAAAATACTATGGAAAGTGTAGATTTTATTATCAATAACATAAATGAGTAAATTATCAATAGTGGATTAATATTCTAACTATTGAAAATATTTATTAATAAATGGCAATTTTTTTTTGTTATTAAAATACATTGAAATATTTAGATTAATTTTGATAGTTATTTGATATATTTTTGATTTTTTATAGACAAGGGATTAAAATTATCCAATTTCCCCTAACAAAAATAATTGTCATTATATTGTGGATTTTTTTTCATTATAAATCCATCATAAATAAAGAATGAAAAAAATTGTGCCATATTTAATATTATTTCTTGTCAACCATCACAATTAAAATTTTGGTGATACTATTATTAGTGAAACTATTTATTGAATGAAAATGGTATTATTGATGGAACATGAAGCTCATCATAATTAATTTCCTACCATATTATTTGTGATAGAATTAAAAATACATCAAAAATTCTATTTGGGTTGCCTAAATATTTCTACAATATATTCTATTTGTGATGGAAATGTACATTCCATCACAAATAGTTTTTTTCATATTATTTATTGTAGAATTATAATTCCATCAAAAATATCAGTAACAAAATAAGAATATTAAAATTTGATGAAAAATAAAAAATGAGAATAGTCATTTATTATATTATTGAAAATATATAATATAAAAAGTTTCATAAAATAGAGTTTGAGAATAGTTTCACTGAGGGGGTGGGTGATAAAATTAAATTATTTAGAGGGATATAAAACCATAAAATGTGTGTTTGTCACCATATTTACTCCATCATATGATCATACTTCTACTCATTCTAATGTAATTACTCCTCTTGATATTTACACTACTTGTCTTACAATTTTTAATGCTCTTCTTACTCTCTAATTAGTCTCTATATAGTCTCATCCAATACTCGTAGCCTCTACTAATACATTGAATCATAAAAGAATTGTTATCTCATGTGATTTCACTTTTATCCAAATGATGAAATTTCTTATGTTCCATAATAACTAGATACAATTGATTTTGAACTGTTACCGAACATTTGACCTTTTTATGTAAAACTCTCCATCAAATATAACCATGAGTCCTTTCCAAAAAAGACTCAGACAAAGCCCAATAACAACCATTTATCTCCTATTAACTCTTTGATATTTCACAAAACAATGTATCGTATTTCATAAAAATTGTATAAATTGAAATAATAAAAATAAAAAAGTATATTTTGATAGTTTTAAAAATAGAAAAATAAATATTATCCACAATATATTTTTTTTATCACCAACAATCTTCCTAATACTGCTATGTGTGTATATATTATTATACATAGAAAAATCTATAAAAAATGGACCAACCACAGAGTGTATAAATTTATCATATATATTTCTCATTAAAAATATATATATAAGTTATTAAATAGTTTTACATACTAACATTAAATTAATTATAATGTATGTATAAATGAATGATCTGTGTGTCTCACCCTGTGTCATCTGATTCCCTTGACCATAAAATGATCTCCCCCAACATTTATATACTTTAAAATTAGTTTTAAATCACTCCCAAGAATATTTTGGGATATAATCAAGACAATGGGGCACAAAATACTGATCAAAGATAGTATCATATGGTATTTTTAAAGTTATCCTTCAAAGGTTGTGTAAAAAATAATGGAAGAAATCAGGCATGAAACCCTCCCATGCCTATTAAATATTTAATCTCAAGATATCCTAAATAATATACCATAAACTATACAAATATTTAATAATACAATATATAAAAAATTATATAAATTTAAAATAAAATACATTGTTAATTTATATGCACTATCAAGTGCTCGAACATGAGATGACTTATGTCAGTAGGAATGAAATCCCCCAAAATCCATAGAGGATGAATATAGTTAATTGAAAGGGATCTAGAATAATAATTGACAATATCAGAAAAACAATTATAGGAAAAATATTTAATAAATTTTTTGAAAAAATAAAAAATAAAAAAATTTCATATTTAAAATTACTTTATTTGACAAGGATCGATGTCAAGAAATAAACTCCACTAGAGAATATAATCAAGATTCATCAAGAAATAAATTTCATGACCTCTCTTATTATATGATGTCGCTTCAACATCATAGCTAATGGAACATGGTACTCATCACTAGGTAGGTCATATTTAGTCAAGCTACACATCATCTTCCTAAAGGGACCAAAGGCCCTATATTTTTATTAATTTTAATTAAAGCCCCTTTTAAGTGATGAAGGGGGACACCTACACCACCATTTGGCTTGGTGACATTGCCTGAAATGAATGAATTAGTGTAATTTATCATAGACTATTAATACATGGAACATCCCCTTCACAATGCCTACATCATGGGGTCATCTATCCACATTGGCATGGTTGTTCGGAAAGCTGTCTTGTGTAGAGATGGAAAGGCCTGGTACCGATAGCAATTGTCATAACCTCTAATTATTTCAAATTCATTATCTCTTATCTATATAATGCTTCTTCTCTGGATCCTTATATGGATCCTTCTATTTGTAAATTCTTTCTAGTTACTCTTTCACAACATGTGTCATGATGTCCTGGAGATTTCCTAAAGGACTTAAGGTGGCCTGATGGACATATAGTGGCCCAAAATATTAACTTCACTGGGGGCCTTGGTTTCCCAATGTTCTAAAGGAATCGATGTCCCAATCAGTGGCCCGAATACTGAAACAGATGAATAATTTTTGTTTTTATAGTACCTAATAGTATCTATTATAATACTAGAAACCCTATTTCTATAGATCCTAGAATTATACCTACTACATTAATACAATAGTACCCCAATTATACGCCTCTACACCGACTTGATCTTAGTTCATGTGGATGCACTTGGAGAGTACACACCAATTGGGATGATGACCATTTTCAATATATAAATCATCCCATAAAACATCTCTTGTGACATTTTAAATATATAAGTATTTTTATAAAAAATAATATTACACTATATAAATATAAATAATTTAAAAAAAATAATAGAAATTGTTTTGTTAAGAAACACACTGACAATAATGATACCTTTAAATATTTGTAAATAAAAATATAAAATATAAAAATAATAAAACTCATCTCTTTCAAAAATAATATATAATTATTAAAACTATAACTATAATGTAATAAATCATTATTCATTTTAATATTCATATTAATCAGTGTCAAGGTCCTCATCGTCCTCCTCAAAATCATTAATTTTCTTAGTAGATCCAATTTCATAATCACATGTTATTTCAAATTGACCGGTAACATCATCAACATTATAAATACTTTCATCCCTTAACTATGGGGTCACATCATCGATATATGTATCATATGGAGTAAGATATGTAATTAGAGATGTTTCTAGAAAAATGAAAAATATTTTTCACTTCCACCTAAATACATACTTTTAATATAAATTTACTTTGTTGATATTTCATTTTTATTACACCCCATAAGTAATTTAAATATAAAAACCATTATAAGAAGTTATATAATAATCAGGATGAATTTTTTGTTCCAAAATGAGTGGGACATTTTCTGTTATAATAATTTTATATTTAATATCAAAAAACACATTTCATGGGTGAACATGAAACACTAAATCAGCATCAAACCAATAGCATTAATTTTTTTATATATTTTTATCCTTGATAACATAACTCAATTTGTAACGCCCCGAACCCAGTTACCCAGAGTCAGTGCATTATTGTGTAACATTGGCATGATCACAAATGATCAAGTCTCGAAAGACCGATTAGTTTAGTTGACTTGGAAACACTAGATACTTTCATAAATGTTACATTACATAATAAAGTGAAAAACTAAAATAACAAAGTCTCCATATTCCACACTCATGTCATCTTCTGACTATCCCTGCAAGTCATTCATAAAATACTTCTTCACATCCTGGAAAATATTAAAACATTGAAAGGGGTGAGCTCAAATGGTCAGTAAGGATAACAATATTGCGGAAGCTTTCTTAAATGAACATTAACATTTAAGGCAATGTATAACTAAAACAAAATCCTTTTTAAACATTAAATTCAGCATAATATGGAAAAAATAAAATTAAATAATTCCATTTACTTACTCACATGGATATTCTACTAGTCGAATAATCACATGCAATATCAATAACCACTTTCATAATGATGGAATGTATAATGCCAGAATATTATAGCCACATAGCCAAGGCCTTGTGCCAAGACCACAAATAATATTTTTTCAAGGCCTCGTGCCAAGACAGTAGATTGTCTCATGAGACCTGCCGATGCATCGAGGAGCTATAGCGGGCTCCACCCGTCACTTATTAAGTCCAATGCATTCCTCATATGAATAGGTTTAAACATATCATAAACCATAACATAATCGTATCACATAAAACATGAATAAAGGAAATATATAATTTATACATTTTAATCACAAGATATAAATACAACACATTGATATAATAAAAACATTATCAAAACCATTTTCAGTACCAAAATAAAAGAAAATTAAAACATGGTATTTATTTTTCATTTTAAAAAATTTATGGCTTATAGAGGAAGCCGAAACTCAAATAATAGTCACGGCGGCAGAGAAGTAGTTGTTTCCGCATAAGTAAGAAGAAACATTCCCTTTCGTCGTTTAGTAAAACTCTTTGTATAAAAAATATTCCTTTTTAATTAAAGTAAAATTCAAAGGGGTTTATACACCGTATAAAAGAAAGTTGTGTATAAAACCAAATATGCCTCAATGGAAGGTGATTGAGACGAAGTCCTTAAAAAGATCATTTTTAAAATAAAATAGATCTATTATGTGTATTCACTATATGTACACATAAAGAAATTACAAATACAATATATGAAATAATAATATCATGACATAATTTGAAAGTAGGAGATTAACCGAAGAATAGAAATTGGGTTAAGAAGTTCCCTTACCTTGTGTCCGACTTGAATCGATCGTTCTTTAACCTCTTGAATAATAAACTAGAGTTAATTTCTATTTAATTGAGAACCTTTTTCATGTTCATTATTCCTTTTATATCACTTATTATCATGTTATGAAGATTATGTAATTATTTAAGTTTATAACGGTCGTTTTGTCGATCGTAGGTACTTGAGTCAAAAATAAACTTCTTATAATTACACATTGTTCATTTGGTAAAATATCCATTATATTCATAATTATATTCATTATTTATATATCATATACATCATATATATCCAGTATATAAATTCATTTATAATATTACATAACATTTAGAGGTAAGAAATGAAATGCACCGTTCGTGGAGATGGTAAGCCGTGCATACGCAAGAATGCTACTTTCATTTCTATTTCATATTTAATGGAATGAAGTTATAATTATATAAAGGTATAATATAATTCCAGTATAATATAATGTATAATACCATCTACTCTATCTTTTATACATCCCACATATGGCATTAACGATTCAAATCACTTTGAGATGACGGTAGTCCACACTTCCCAAAATGAAATTAGCGCATTTACCCATAATGGAAATCATAAAGTATGCCATAAATGAGAAATTCATAAGCATAAGGAAAACATAAACATAATATATATATATCATATATGAAAATAGTTTCATCGAAATGTCCACCATTAGAGGTGTTAAAAGAATATTGAACAATCATCGTTTCGTGAGGCAGTATTTCGCCACCCACAGAAACTGTATGTTCTTTAACCATTAGATGTAGGTGTGTGTAAGTGTACCTTGAATACTTCTTATAAAAAACCTAGTATATTGAGGATACTACTGTTATTACAAAATAAATGAGTAAATAGAGTTTAGGTGGTTGGAGAAGAAAAATAAAATAAAAGAACACAAGAGAAGACGTTACCTTAAAATCGGGTAACTCTTTTTGATTTGATCCAAAGGCTTCCTTGGGAAGAATAATTCCCAAAGTGATGATTCTAGGAGTAAGATAGGGAATTTGGGAGAGTATTTGGGCATAGGTTGGCCGAGCCAAAAGGCTTTGAATGTGTGAGTAAGGTGGTAGTGGTGGGGGCCTTTTATAAGTGGGGAGGAGGGGAACTCTTGGAAAGTAATGAAATTTTACTTTATTACATAACGAGTTTCGGATTTTAAAGGTCCCACACTTATATAATTAGATTATAAGGTTATATGGGTTCGAAATATACTCATACAATAGGTTTTTGACAAATGTATGACTTGTATTTTACATTATCTTTTCATTTTATTTAAATCGTTAATTAATGAGGTAATCGCTACATCATCATGGTGTCATAAATAATTTAATTTATTTAAAGTCTAAAAATTATAAAAGAAATATCATGATTTATAAAACCTTCCTATATTTCTAATGAATATTTATAGTCAAAAATATTACTTGTATAACCCCATTTAAATTTTTTTTAGTAAAACAACTTATGTTTGTGACATTTTTATTTTAACTTCAAATAAAAGTTATTTATGTCATTTTCCTACCAAAGTGGCTCCATGGGGTCCCCAAGTTGACCCATGGATTTTCTTAGTCTGCCATGACACATACAATAGGTGTAGGATAAGTGTAAAGGTATTTTCATATTTTTATAATATCATTTTTACCTTAACTTTCACTAATTACCTTTAATCGAGATTAATTAAACTTAAAAGTTACTATTCACCAAAAAAATTATTTTAATCCCATTAAACCACATTTTACTTTCTAATGACAACCATGTATGTCGGATTTTTGAAAATCAAATCATAGAAGTGGTAATGTTTCATTTAAACGAAAAATCAGTTTTTTAACTACCACTTAGTGGTTTCACTATTCATCAAAAATTGAAGTTTTTCAGAACAATGCCAAAATTTCACCCTAAGCTATAATTGATATTCCGAATTCAAAAATGATGTCTATTTTACAAAATTCCAAAAAAATAAGTTGCATTAATTAATTTCATAATTAATTCCCGCTGTCACAACAAATAGCGTGTTTTTAATAAATAATATATATCAAAAGATTGCCAATTGTTTATGTCCAATTTCAAAGTGAAATTAATTCAAATGACCACCATTGGATAAAATGGTAAAAATATATTCTAATTATACTTTAAAATAACTCAATAGTATTATTTATCAATATACATTATTTTTATTGAAAATTTTGTTTTTAAGTATTTTTCACTTTTCATAAAAAATTGGAAGTTCTCAGAAAAATACCAAAAATTCAACATAAGCTAATTTCGATATTAAGAATCCAAAAATGGAGTCCATTTTGCAATATAAAATTTATATAATTTCAAAAATTGTGTATTACTATTCATAACGACTACTTTGATTAGTTGCGGTGTGTTAGAACTCGAAGTTGCGTACAATGAAAGATATTGCATTATTGAATGAGAAGCATATCATGAAAGCTCGGGGTGTTACATTATTCCCTCATTCAATAAATGGTGTCCTCGAAATTTGAAAATTTTCATTGAAAATAAAATGTTGAAAATAGAAAATACCTTTGTGGAAAACCCACATCGGAAATAAGGTTAATAAAAATATAACTTTAAAAGAAAGAAAGATAAGTACAAAGGTCACCCGAGATAGCCCATACTAGGATTCTATGAAAATATGGATATGTAAGAAAAACAAACCATCAAGGTTTGATGGAGTGTTGTAGAAAACTGGATTAGGAGAATGTTAACCATAAGAAAATCACAAACTTGTGATTGGTTAAATGGTCATTGAATCCCCAGTTGGAAAAGTTAACCGGAAACGTTTTTGTTTTAAGTTACCTTTTATAATGTTGAGGAATTTATTTAGGATATTTACTAAGAACGTAAGGGAATATACATACTGGTCATGTAGACTTTCATTCTTTAATAAATTTTTACCAAAAACCCATCTTTCACTCTAAAAGGTAATAGAACTCGAAAATATTCTATTTATCATAATTGTATAAGGTTCCAAATATTAACACATACCATTTAGATTAGGAAAACTTTTTGTAATAACCAGGGACTTCTTGTAGGCTAGTGGTAGGTAGTAAAGGCATGTCACACCATGGTTGTGGGTTCCATTCCAGCAGCTTTTTCCGACGCGATAGGTTATGCCCCACCCTGCAGGTTGTCCTTTTCCTAAAAATATAGTATTATAATATTCCAAAAATAATCTTCAGAAATGTTTTAACATTTAACAATACTATTAAAAGTTTAACTTAATCCATCCCAACCTTTATAGTTATCCAAAATACCTCTGTCCAGACTTTCTCTAAAAGGTCTCTTAATTCCAAAATCAATTTATCAGATTCCCCAAAAAAAGTAATGTTTCTCTTATTGACACATCCTAAAAATATGATTTCATTCATCATATTAAAACCTTAATGATAACAATAAGTTCTGTAGTAAAATCCATATATATATCACATTATTTTTATGACTAGAATATAATCCTTGAGTCCAAAAGTACCAATACATTAATTATTTTTCTTAAACCGTAGTAACAATGTAAGATTGTCCTTGATCCCTTGGCCTTTTCTGAGGTAAGTTTCCCTGACACTTAGGACATTCATTTTCATAATGCCCCATTTCCCTATAATTGTAGCATTCAACATTGATAGCCTCTTTCTTTCCCTTTCAATCACGAGCCTGGTGACCTTTTTCTCCACATTTATAACAAACTCTCATTCCTTTTAGGCAGGTACCGGGGTGATTCTTCCCACAATTAATGCATAATGGAAAATCCTTCTTTCCCTTTTTCCCTTTATCTGTCACTTGTTCCACCGTTCTCTTCTTCTGTTGCATTACTTTATTGTCATAAGATTTAGAGAATTCCTTTTCTGTCTTGATATCACATGAGAAAATATATTCGTATGTCCAAAAGGATTGTGAGACTAAGGATCGACGGAGAAATGGTTTTAACCCATCAAAATAACGACCAATCTTAATTCTTGGGTTACGTATATAATCCGATGCATGCCTCACTAACCGTGTAAAGTTAGACTCATACTTTGCGACATTATCAACCTCCTTCTGCCTTAGACTCAGAAATTGCCTTTCCATATCTGCTCTATGGTCACGAGGAAAGTACTTTTCTAAGAAAATCTCTTTGAAATCCCTCCATTCCATATTCGATACTTCATCATCATCCTTTGTATTTTGAATCGATGACCACCATTGATCAGCATCTCCAGTGTGGTGGTAAACAGCCATGATAACCTTTTCCCTTTCACTACTCCCCAAGGTGTGGAATATTTTCTCTAAGGAGTTTATCCATTGCTCAGCTACTAATGGATTTGTACCCCCATTAAATGTTTGTGGTTGTTGCCTCATGAAATGATCTAACATTAATCCTCCACATTACGGATCAGGGTGCTCCATACGAGTAAGGTTATTATTCATAACCTGAGTGAGTTATCCCAGTATGGTAATAAGTTGATCAGCACCAGCTGTATATCCAGCTCCACAATAATTATCTTGAGCAGGAGGGAAATCCCTACACGGAGTGCATGCATTGATACGGTTTCCATTCCTTCCACTAGGCGCCATTTCTAAACAATGTCATAAACTAGATTAGTTTTTGAATCAAAATACGTATTTCCATACTTGTAAAATACTAAACATAAATTGAACTATTTATGGATATAATCCATAAAAAAATTTCTTTGAGGAAGTATATACTCATAACCCTTCATACTGGTTTGTAAAGAAAATGAGAATTATCCTAAGCATGTCCCCCGGGAGTGTCATAACCAAGAGTGCAGCAAGGCCCGTTGTCGTGCACCAGTTCTCGTTCGAGTCTAGCTCAAAGCGGTGTTTTCTGGTTTTACCCCTAGGTACATCTGTGCCAGAGCCGCCTCTACCTGCTCATATCTAGACAGGGATGTATTGCTCGGAAAACTCACAATATATCTACAACAACAAAATTCTATGAAGTTCTTCTATACTAATCCTCAAATTCTATCTTTGGGCTATGTGATCTAATCAGAGTTTATCTAAATCTAGCTTCCAAGGTTAGTACTAAACTGCCTCTGATACCAACTGTAATGCCCCGACCCCAGTTACCCAGAGTCGGTGCATTATTGCATAACATTGGCATGATCACAAAAGATCAAGTCTTGAAAGACCAATTAGTTTAGTAGCCTTGTAAACACTAGATACATTCATAAATGTTACATTTCATCATAAAGTGAAAAAACACAATAAAAATGTCTCCATAGTCCACACTCATATCCATTTCTGACTATCCCTGCAGTTCATTCATAAAATACTTCTTCACATCCTGGAAAATTTAAAACATTGAAAGGGGTGAGCTCAGATGCTCAGTAAGGATAACAATATTGCGGAAGCTTTCGTAAATAAACATTAAAATTTAAGGAAATGTATAACTACAAAAAAAGCCTTTTTAAACTTTAACTTCAGCATAATATATCAAAAATAAAATTAAATAATGCCAATTACTTACTCACATGGATATTCTACTAGTCGAATAATCAAATGTAATATTAATAACCACTTTCATAATGATGGAATGCATAATCCCAAACTATCATAACCACGTAGCGAAGGCCTCGTGCCAAGACCACAAATAATATTTTGTCAATGCCTCGTTCCAAGACACTAGTTTGTCTCATGAGACCTGCCGATGCATCGAGGAGCTATAGCGGGCTCCACCCTTCACTTATTAAGTCCAATGCATTCCTCATATGAATAGGTTTAAACATATCATAAACCATAACATAAACGTATCACATAAAACATGCATAGAGGAAATATATCATTTATACATTTCAATCACAAGATATAAATACAATGCATTGATATAATAAAAACATTATCAAAAACATTTTCAATACCAAAATAAAAGAAAATTAAAACATGGTATTTATTTTTCATTTTAAAAAAGTTATGGCTTATAGAGGAAGCTGAAACTCAAATAATAGTCACGGTGGTGGAGAAGTCATTGTCATCGCATATATAAGAAAAAATATTCCCTTTTGACGTTTAGTAAAACTCTTGGTATAAAAATTATTCCTTTTGAATAAAAGTAAAAGTCAAAGGGGTTTATACACCATATAAAAGAAAGTTGTGTATAAAACCAAATATGCCTCAAAGAAAGGAGATTGAGACGAAGTCCTTACAAAGATAATTTTAAAATAAAATAGATCTATTATGTGTATTATCTATAAGTACAAAGAAAGAAATTACAAATACAAGATATGAAATAATAATATCATGAAATAATTTCAAAGTAGGAGATTAACCCAAAGAATAGAAATTGGGTTAAGAAGTTCCCTTACCTCATGTCCGACTTGACTCGATCATTCTTTAACCTCCTGAATAAAAAACTAGAGTTAATTTATATTTACTTAAGAACCTTTTTCATGTTCATTATTCCTTTTATATCACTTATTACCATGTTATGAAGATTATGTAATTATTTAAGTTTATAACGGTCGTTTTGTCGATCTTAGGTAGTTTAGTCAAAAATAAACATCTTATAATTACACTTTGTTCATGTGGTAAAATATCCATTATATACATAATTATATTTATGATGTATATATCATATAAATAATATATATCAAGTATATACATTCATTTATAATATTACATAACATTTAGAGGTAAGAAATGAAATCCACCGTTCATGGAGAGGGTAAGCCGTGCGTACGCATGAACGCTACTTTCATTTCTATTTCGTATTTAATGGAATGAAGTTATAATTATATAAAGGTATAATATAATTCCAGTATAATATAATGTATAATACCATTTACTCTATCTTTTATACATCCCACATATGGCATTAACGATTCAAGTCACTTTGAGGGGACGGTAGTCCGCACGTCCTAAAATGAAATTATCGGGTTTACCCATAGTGGAAATCATAAAGTATTCCATAAATGAGAAATACATAAGAATAAGGCAAACATAAACATAATATATATATCATATATGAAAATAGTGTCATAAAAATGGCCACCATTAGATGTGTTAAAAGAATATTGAACAATCATCGTTTCGTGAGGCAGTATTTCGCCACCCGCAGAAACAGTATGTTCTTTAACCATTATATATAGGTGTGTGTAAGTGTAGCTTGAATAATTCTTATAAAAACATCCTAGTATATTGATTATACTTGTGTTGTTACAAAATAAATGATTAAAAATAGTTTAGGGGGTTGGAGAAGAAAAATAAAATAAAATAACACAAGAGAAGACATTACCTTAAAATCGGGTAACTCTTTTTGATTTGATCCAAAGGCTTCCTTGGGAAGATTTTTTCCCAAAGTGATGTTTCTAGGAGTTAGAGAGAGAAGTTGGGAGAGTATTTGGGCAGAGTTCGGCCGAGCCAAAAGGCTTTGATAGTGTGAGTAAGGTGGTAGTGGTGGGGGCCTTTTATAAGTGGAGAGGACGGGCACTCTTGGAAAGTAATGAAATGTTAATTTATTATATAATGAGTTTCGGATTTTTAAGGTCCCACACATATATAATTCAAGGATAAGGTTATAAGAGTTCTAAATATATTAATCCAATAGGTTTTTGACAAGTGTAAGCATTGTATTTTACATTATCATTTCATTTTATTTAAATCGTTAATTAATGAGGTAATCGCTGCATCATCATGGTGTCATAAATAATTTAGTTTATATAATGTCTAAAAATTATAAATAAAATATCATGATGTATGAAATTGTCTTAGATTTCTAATTAATATTTATAGTAAAAAATATGACTTGTATAACCCCATTTGAAATTTTTTTGAGTAAAACAACTTATGTTTGTGACATTTTTTATTTTAACTTTAAATAAAAGATATTTATGTCATTTTCCTACCAAAGTGGATCTATGGGGTCCCCAAGTTGACCCATGGATTGTTTTGGTCGGCCATGAAACATCCAATAGGGGTAGGACAAGTGTAAAGGTATTTTCATATTTTTATAATATCATATTTACCTTAAATGTCACTAATTACCTTTAATCGCGATTAATTAAACATAAAAGTTTCTATTCACCAAAAAAATTATTTTAATCCCATTGAACCACATTTTACTTCCTAATGACAACCATGTATGTCTGATTTTTGAAAATCAAATCACAGAAGTGGTAATGTTTCATTTAAACGAAAAATCAGTTTTTTAACTACCACTTAGTCGTTTCACTATTCATCAAAAATTGATGTTTTCAGAACAATGCCAAAATTTCACCCTAAGCTATAATTGACATTCTGAATTCAAAAATGATGTCTATTTTACAAAATTCCAAAAATATAATTTTCATTAATTAATTTCGTAATTAATTCCCGATGTCACAACAAATAGCGTGTTTTTAAGAAACAATATATAACAAAAGATTGACAATTGTTTATGTCCAATTTCAAAGTGAAATTAATTCTAATGACCACCATTGGATAAAATGGTAAAAATATATTCTAATTATAATTTAAAACCACTCAATAGTATAATTTATCAATATAAATTATTTTTATTAAAAAAGTTGTTTTTAAGTATTTTTCACTATTCATAAAAAATTGGAAGTTCTCAGAAAAATACCAAAAATTCAGCATAGGCTAATTTCTATATTCCGAATCCAAAAATGAAGTCCATTTTGAAATATGAAATTTATATAATTTCAAAAAGTGGGTATTACTATTCATAACGGGTACATTGATTAGTTGCGGTGTGTTAGAACTCGAAGTTGCGTACAATGCAAGCTATTGCATTATTGAATGAGAAGCATATCATGGAAGCTCGGGGTGTTACACAATTGTTTCATACATGATGTCTTAAATTAAATATCATGTTCTCTAGGATGATCCTACTAAATAAACACTACCATTAATTAATTTTTTTGATTCACCATATTTGTGTGTATGAAATTGAAGTATATTAACCAAGTACTCATTAAAATATTTTCCTAATTTGAATGTGGGCTTACTCAATGAACATAATCAACTATAATTTTTTTTTAAAATTATCAATAATTGTAAAAATATATATAAAATATCAGATTTATATCATATGTTCAACCATGAATGATTTCAATTACCAGTATTTAAAACCATTATGAAATTTTATGCTATCAATGTTTATTAAGTCAAACCAAGGAATTTTTTTTGAATTATTTTTTATATTATTATCATAAAATGTATACAAAATTTATTATAAATAAAAATTTAAAAAAATTTCAAAAAAAAAAATAAACGAGTACCCCTATTTTACAAATTGTTACATTTCAACTAAATTAATAAGAAAATTTTTATGAGATTATTATTGCATGCCATTTAAAATCAATCCATATTAATCACCACAAAAATAGTGTTATAGATTATTAAATATATATAATAGATATTTCATGAAATCATCATCATTTCACTCATTCTAGTCCATTCAATTATGTTTTGAAGGATATTCTAATCTAAAATAATTATATTAGAAATTGGAACTCTCCTCCAACAATTAACCCTTCCACTAATGATTTGTGACATACTTTTGTCATCATTTTATTCATACAAATATTTATTAGGTATTTACATTGTAACTATACTAGTCTCCAATATTTAGCTTCACATAGAAACTGAAATATTAAATGTTTCAATGTATTAGAAAAGGACCATGTAATTATTTCCTCCAATTAGCAAAAAAATACAAAAATATATTGACAAAGCATACTTGGTTCGACATTAGATATTGTTTCAAAAAAATGACTTAAAGAAAATATTTTATTTAATTAAACACATCCCAAATAAAATAATATTGTAATACTTTAAGACCAATAGGGAATAATCTTTCTAATATTGAGATGAAATTATATCTTTTTAATTCATTAATATGATGATTTTTTCAACGAATCAAAACTATTTGATGCATGTACATCTTCTAGTCTAAAATATATATCATTATAATAGAATAATAAATGAATCTCTTTATAAAGTTCATATGAAAATTTTTGATTCATTAAAATTTGTGACAATTCATTTTCAAATAACTCAAGTTCTGGACACGTGAAAGGTTTGGAAAGATATAATTGTTCTTTTAGAGAATATTTTCAATTTATAAGTGTGTCAAGAATAGTATAAAATATGTTATGAAAATAGTTATTTTCAATATTTATTACATTAAAAATGATGAAGACCAAAAAACCATACTAATATAAAAATTTTAAAAAATATTTTTCTTTATTCATGGTGATATCTTCTAAATACACCAATGTTTTATAAGTTTATTGTTGGTTCCAAAGTAATAGGTGTCAATGAAGAGTAGATAAGGTCTAAATTAATACTTGAGAAAACTTCAATAGGTTCATTTATATTAATTATAAATTTCTTAAAACTATTTATATTTCATCAGAAAGGATGATCTATAGGAAGGAATATTCATTGAGAGTGAAAAATATAACTTTATTGTAATGGCCAACAAAAATGATTCACTATCACCCTTGTTGAACAAACATGATTACAGAACATGGGTACTACATCCTGATAACATTACATACAATATAATGTCATATATTACATATATTAATTCATCTTTCAATGTACAATTATTCTATTTAACTAAATCATATTTAGTTACACAATACCTTTATAATAAAAAAACTCATCAATTAATTTCTTTGAATAATATTATATATTATTATTTGGATTCCTTGGAATTAGTAATTCAAAATATATATATGGTCTATTAATCAACATCTAAAGGGGTATGTTGTAAAATTTCATAAAAACGTACTAATAAAAATATTGACTACTATAAGAACCAAACAAATTGAAACCATTTTTAGAATTAAATAAATATATTTTACGAGGATTTAAAGAGAAAAATAATATATACCATATCATTTTTCCCATAAATACCTAAAAAGTATTATTTAACATTTTATTAACATAAATATTTAATCTATACTATTTCATCAATACATCTATGTTGCAAGGCATAATTCTATGGTACAATCTTGTTGTAATCAAAAAATTACAAAATGCTTATACTTGGAAAAAATATATAATTTCCTTATAGTTCTTTTTTACCTAAATTATAAAAATATTTATAAATTAACAAATGGATTATATTAACTATGATATGAGATGTAATCAATTTAACATGCATGGATCTTCTGATAACTAAATCCCAAATTATAGACCTACATTTCACATCAATAAAAAATTACAGGGAATTTATTTCTCATAGAAATCAACAATTATGCCAAGAAAATATTTGAATTTTTATTTTTTCATTATTAAATATGATTTATTAGCCATTAATTGTGAAACATCATTAAATTTTTATATCATACATATAATATATTTTATTATTTGGTTATAGAACAAAAAATCAATTTGAAAACGTTTTTATCTTTATTATCATGGTTCTGAATAATATGTAACTTATCACATGTTGATTAGTCCTATGTGTTAATTTAATGTGACAATGTACAAGAATATATGTTTCACTAATAAGTTAATAATATTTTACCACTATTATGATAACCAGGAAGTTCTATGATAATATTCATAAATAAAGATTTATAGTTGTCTAACTTTCCTTCACTACTAGAAAAACAGGTATTTGCGAAGGGCTATTTGTGACGGGGTCCCGTCGCAAATAGCCCGTTGCTGAAAACGCCGTCGCAACTACACTTATTTGCGACGGGCCCGTCGCGAAAGACTGTTTTTGCGACGGGCATTCTCCCCGTCGCAAATAGTATTCCGTATTTTTGTAAAAAACTTTTAAAACAGTTTTTGCGACGGGACCCGTCGCAAATACCGTTTCCGACGTGACCTGTCGCAAATAGCTTTAGCGACGGTTCCGTCGCAAAAACTCTTTTTAAAAAAAATAAAAAAAAATAATAATACTAGTATTTGCGACGGGAGTCGGGACCCGTCACAAATACTTTTTAAAAAAAAATAAAAAACTATTAATAATACTAGTATTTGCGACGGGCATAGTATCCCATCGCAAATAATATAAAAAAAATAAAAAAAAAATTATTAATAAATTATTTTAATTAATATAATAATAGAATTATAATTTACAAATGAAAATAATAAATTATTTTAATTACTATAATAATAGTAGAATTATAATTCAAAAATAAAAATAATAGAATATTAATAAATAATTTAATTAATATAATAATATTATAATTATAATTCATAAAAAAAATATTAATAAGTTATTTTAATTAATATAAAAATAATAGAATTATTTTACATTCAAATATTAAAATAATTCAAGTATTACAAAAAAAATAATTAAATTATAATATTATATAATTTTAATATATATATAAAATTGTAATATATATATATAATTTTAATATATATATAAAATTTAATATTATAAAATATAAATAATATTATTATTAATATTAATATTGTTATTTAAAAATATAATATTATTAATATTTTATAATGAGACAGAAACTATGAATAGAAAAAAAAAATATTTTGATTTCACAAATTTTATAACAGAAATACAAACTCTAATCTGAAGGAGGGGGGGAGGGGGGAGGTGGGGGATCTGCAGATGGTGGTGGAGGAAACTCCATCCCTAAAGCATGAGTGAGTCGGCGCATGTACTCCATCTGCTCCTGATGCTGCTGCTGCCACCGACTCGTCTGCTCCTCGTACAGCTGCTGCTGGCGTCGACGCTCCTCCTCATGCTGCTGACGCATCTGCTCCTGCTCCTGTCGGAGACTCTCTATCTGTGCAGTCTGAGATCGCAACTGATCCTCATACTGTGTAGAAGAAGATGCACGAGCTCCTCTCGAGCTGGACGCCGACATCGCAGCACTGCCATAATAATCTCCGGGAGTCAGTCGAGAGCCGATACCAACTACCCGGCCCTTCTCGAAGGCATACTAGGTGGCCTGCATCCATGCCGCCTCATCAAACTGACGGGCAGTGGTCTGATCTGATGACTCGGCCTGACTCTCAGGCCGGGCCTGTGCCGCTGCGGCCTCATATGACTCCTATAGTTGCAATTTAAAATTAAAATTGTGAATATATTATATGCAGATAATTTTTAAACTTGAAAACAAATAATACTGACCACGATGTGATGCTGACGATCACCTCTGAGCTCCCCAGTAGCAGGATCACTGTACATCCTCCGATATACGTCGTACTTTGTAATATCGGGGTGCTCGACAGCCTATAAGAATAAAAAATAAACTGTTAATATTTATAGTTATATAAAATATTTATAAATAATGTACGTACCAGATGCTGTCTATGAGTACTGAAAGAACGACTACCAGCTCGATGAGTCACCTCATGTCTCCCCCGATTCTGCCTCCCCACCGATGATCTCCTCTGAAAGGCACCACTCAACCAGTGCGCACATAATCCATCCCATACATGGGATGAAATATACTCTGGTCGGTGTGCTCTATATGACTCCTCAAAATCTGACACTCATGCTTTCTTCATCGCAGCTTTTCTTAAATTGTGCAAAAACTGACGAAGACGATCACGCATGGCCACCTCCCATGCCTCGTGGATGGCGTCACGCATGGTATCCTCGATCGGATACCATAAACCCTACAAATAAATCAAAATATCAAGTTAGAAATGAAATAATTTTCAAAATAAAAATTATTTATTTACGTACGTACCAACCAATGGCCGAACATGGCCTGCTGCACATCAATGGGAATCTGCTCCCATGTGGTCCACGGCTGAGAGAAATAGTTGCGCAAAATAGCGCTGCCCTGTCCGACTGCTATATGCGGAATACTGAAAAAATAATAAACATTTATTATGTGAATAGATTAATGAAATCTTAGTCAAATCCACAGGTTATCACATAGGTTATCACACCTCCGGGTGCGCGGATCAAACCCAAGACGTGGACGTCGCTCGGGGACGGGGTCAGGAATCATCAATCGTGCAAGACCGCGCCCCCTCCGCGTACTCCCTGGAGCGCCTGCAGGCTGAGGGTCATCTGCCAGCAACTCATCCGCATCGAAAGGCAGGTCAGCCTCCGCCAACTCACAAAATGTGGCCTCGTCCATCTGAAACAGAAAATGTTAATGTTATCAAATAATTGATAATTACTATTATATATACATATATACATATTATGATTGTATATAAATACCGTGGAATTCTATAAGAGTTCATCTTCATCATCATCTTCATATATGTCAATGTCATCTTCATATTCCTCCTCAACATCATCGATATCCATTCGAGTTGCAGTTGCTTCATCTCTTACCATTTCAAATTCATGTGTGACATCATTAACATCATCGTCATCACCGACTCTTAAATGTGGGGTGTCGTCATCGATACTCATGTCTCTTTGTAAAAAAGATTGATTTTGAGTACTCTCTTGAAAAACTTCAATTCTTTGCACATCAGTGAAAGCACATTCAGTTTGACTAAACTGATTGTCTCGAATTTTGATTTTTATTACACTCCACCAATCAGTCAAGTCTCTTGATGTTCCACAGTACTTTGCATAATAAACTTGATATGCCTGTTGAGCCAATAAGAATGGTTCATTTACTGCGAGAACACTTTTACATTTAATATCGATGATTCCATGAGTCGGATGAACACGCACGCCTCTCTCTGTATCCAACCACCGACATTTGAACATGGTTATGTAATGTTGTCCAAGATAACAGAGTTCAATGATTTCATCAAGTATGTCATAAAAGTAAACTTCATTTTCTCGATGATGAGATCCTCTCAAGCTAACTCCACTGTTCATTGTTTTTTTCGATTCCCCATATGCATGTGTGTGGAATCGAAATCCATTCACTACATATGCATTATAAGTTTTAACAAGTTTGGAAGGTGGGTTACTCAATACACACAGCCGTTTGTCAATTTTATCAGCATGTCGAGACACCTGAAGATTTGTGAAATAATTATCAATATAGTAAACTATACATTGAATGAGTTGCTAAAAGATAAAGAATTTATGTTACCAGTTTTTGAAACCACTGAGAGAAATTTTTCAGTCGACGTTCTTCGAGAGCAGCTGCTGTAATTTGTGGAATTTGTTACTTGATATGATTATCATACAACCTATAAAAACCAAAGTTATTTACTGTAACATAAATGATAGAATAAGTGATATAAACACTTACAGTACAACTGATGTCATCTCTTCATAGTTGAGCAGAACATACGTATGAGCTCTATGATGTTCATCATCTGAAAGCCAGCGTTCAGAAACTCCACCAAAACCAAGCTCTGACTGGTTGAAAACAGATAATTGATTGTCGATTTCATCAATATTCCTCTCATTCCGTCCCATTCGGTTGTGTTTTGAAGGATACTCAGATTCAAAATTATGGGAGCAAAAAAAAGATATTTCCTCTTGCAAATAAGCTTTTGCAATAGATCCTTCAACAGATGCTTTGTTGCGTACTTTTCTTTTCAATTTTCGCATGCATCTTTCAAATGGGTACATCCATCAAAACTGTACCGGACCTCCACATTTGGCTTCATATGGCAAATGTAACATCAAATGTTCCATTGAGTCGAAGAAAGACGGCGGAAATATTTTTTCAAGTTTACATATAATTACAACAACATCTTTTTCAAGTTTTCCTAGAGCATCATAATCTTCCGTAGCCGCACAAATTTCCCGAAAAAAATGAGACATGTCTGTTATGGAATCCCAAATCACAGAATTCAACAGACCTCTTAATCCAATGGGTAGAAGTCTCTCCATTATAACATGACAATCATGACTTTTTAATCCAGTAATATGACCATTCTTTACACATCTACCCAAATTGGAAGCACATCCATCTGGAAGTCTCAAATCTGCAATCCACTGACAAAATAATAAACGGTTTTCTTTAGACAGTGTATAAGCTGCTTTTGGTTTCAGTAACCTTTCTATTCTGACATTCTCAAATAGTTCCAATTCTGGACGCCTGCAAATTTGGGCAAGATCTAAACGTGCATTTACATTATCTTTGCTCTTTCCTGGCGTATCCAAAACTGTATGAAACAAATTATCAAAACAGTTCTTCTCAATATGCATGACATCTAACATGTGTCGGACCAACAAATCAGACCAATATGGCAAGTCCCAAAATATGCTACGTTCAATCCAATTGTGTTCTTTCCCAAAACCAGAAATTTTCTGTTGGTTTATTGTGGGACCAAAAGTGATGGGAGGTAATAAAAATACAACCGATTTTAACTCCGAACCTGGTAGCATTTTTGGAGGTCCATCCCTTTCAGCTGTTCTTTTCTGAAATGAGATCTGTTTCTGCGAAAAGGATGATCAGCTGGAAGAAACCTGCGATGACAGTCAAAATAACACGGTTTCTTTCCATGAATGAGCATAAATGCTTTGTTCTCTCCCATACAGTAAGGACATGATTTCTGACCATGTGTACTCCAGCCAGATAACATCCCATAAGCCGGGAAGTCACTTATTGTCCACATCAATGCTGCTCTCAGTATGAAATTCTGTTTCGTTGCAACATCATATGTACAGACACCAGTACTCCACAATAAATTTAATTCATCAATCAATGGTTTCAAATAAACATCAATATTTTTCTTCGGATGTCCTGGAATTAGTAAAGTCAAAAAGATGTATGGATCCTTCATCAACATCCATGGAGGTAAATTATATGGAGTTAAAAAAACATGCCAACATGAATATTGACTACCATAAGATCCAAACGGGCAGAAACCATCAGTGGAAAGGCCCATTCGAACATTTATAGCTTCTAAAGCAAATGATGGATGCACTCTATCAAAATGTTTCCATGAATCACCATCGGCTGGATGATTCAAGCTTTTATCGGTTGAACTATTCTCTTTATTCCATGACATCATTGTCACTGTATTCTTAGACATGAATAAACGCTGAAGTCTGGATGTAAGCGGAAAATATCTCAACTGTTTTACAGGAATCAAACCAGACTTCCCGTGTTGTCCATCTTTATATCTCAGTTTCCCACATGTGGGACAACTATCCAACGACTCATTTTCCCCTGAATATAAAATGCAGTCATTTGAACATGCATGAATCTTCTGACAAGTAAGTCCCAAATTTCGAACCAACCTCTTACTTTCATAGTAATTTGCAGGTAAAACATTTCCTTCGGGTAACAGTGTTTTCAGCAAAGAAAATATCTGGTCAAAACAGGTCTTTGACATTCCGTTATCTGATTTGATAGCCATAAATTTTGCAACTGCTTCTAATTTGCTCATCTTGCAGCCAGGATATAATGCATCCTCAGCAGACTTCAACAACTCATAAAATTCAGACGGTCCCAACTCAGGATTTGAAGCCATATCAGCCGGAGTTTCTGTATGTTGAACAGATGAACCTGCAACATCATGTACTAAATCTTGAAACTGGGATGGATCCGGAATCAAGTTGGTATCACCTGCTCTGGAACTGCGTTCACCGTGTTGATACCAAAAAACATAATCTGCTTGAAAACCAAAACGCAAGAGATGTTCCCCCACTTTGTCAAACGTGTCAAACGTTCTCAATGCACATTTTCTACAAGGGAATTTTATCTTTCCTTCTGAAACAAATTCTGGATTTGATGTCGCAAATGATAAAAAACTCTCCACACCCTCTATATATACTGGTTTTAAACCAGAACCATTTGGATTTCTACGTTGATTTATCCACATGCGGTCATCTAATAATGACTTTTGACGACCTCGTTGTTCCATATTTTTCTATAAAATATAAAAGCATTACTGGTTTTGAATAATTTGTTAGAAAAAACACAAGCAAGGATTGAATATATTGAGAATAAAGCAAAACCTGTTACAAATATTGATAATTTTAATATAATATTGATTTTTTATTTTTTTAATAATACTAATATAATTTTTTTCATAAATATTAATTATATAATAATAACATCATTACATTATTAGTATATTTTATTATTAATATTAAAATAATATAATTTTCTATATTATATACAATTCTCCTTTCATCTGTGTGTTTCACATTCTGTCTCCACATGTAATATTCGCATTCACTTTCACCTCTCCATTGGCGAGTAGGTTGATAATTTTGAAAAAGAATGCGAATATTACATGTGGCGACAGAAAACACACAAATGAAAAGAGAATTGTATATAATATAGAAAATTATATTATTTTAATATTAATAATAAAATATACAAATAATGTAATAAGGTAATTATTCCAAATTATTGGTAAGTATTTCAAATTATTGGTAATTATTCCAAATTATTGGTAATTATTCCAAATTATTGGTAATTATTCCAAATTATTGGTAATTATTCCAAATTATTGGTAGTTATTCTTAATTTTTGGTAGTTATTCCTAATTATTGGTAAATATTGGTAATTATTGGTAAATATTGGTAATTATTAGAAAATATTGGTAATTATTGGTAATTATTGGAAAATATTGGAAAATATTGGTCATTATTGGTAATTATTGGTGATTATTGGTAATTATTGGTGATTATTGGTAATTATTGGTGATTATTGGAAATTATTGGTGATTATTGGTAATTATTGGTGATTATTGGTAAATAATACTAATTATTGGTAATTAATACTAATTATTGGTAATTAATACTAATTATTGGTAATTAATACTAATTATTGGTAATTAATAATCATTATTACTAATTATTGGTAATTATTACTAATTATTCCTAATTAATACTAATTATTCCTAATTATTCCTAATTATTACTAATTATTGTTAATTATTACTAATTATTGTTAATTATTACTAATTATTACTAATTATTTCTAATTATTACTAATTATTTCTAATTATTACTAATTATTGCTAATTATTAGTAATTATTGCTAATTATTACTAATTATTGCTAATTATTATTAATTATTGATCATTATTAATAATTATTGATAATTATTAGTAATTATGGATAATTATTGGTAATTATTACTAATTATTGTTAATTATTGGCAATTATTGTTAATTATTACTAAATTATTGATAATTATTGGTAATTATTACTAATTATTGTTAATTATTGGCAATTATTTTTAATTATTACTAAATATTGGTAATTATTACTAAATATTGGTAATTAATACTAATTATTGGTAATTAATACTAATTATTGATAATTAATACTAATTATTGGTAATTAATACTAATTATTGGTAATTAATATTAATTATTGGTAATTAATACTAATTACTGGTAATTAATAATCATTATTACTAATTATTGGTAATTATTACTAATTATTCCTAATTAATACTAATTATTCCTAATTAATCCTAATTATTCCTAATTAATTCTAATTATTCCTAATTATTCCTAATTTTTACTAATTATTGTTAATTATTACTAATTATTGTTAATTATTACTAATTATTACTAATTATTTCTAATTATTACTAATTATTTCTAATTATTACTAATTATTTCTAATTATTACTAATTATTGCTAATTATTATTAATTATTGCTAATTATTACTAATTATTGCTAATTATTATTAATTATTGATAATTATTAGTAATTATTGATAATTATTAGTAATTATTGATAATTATTGGTAATTATTGGCAATTATTGTTAATTATTACTAAATAGTGATAATTATTGGTAATTATTAATAATTAATACTAATTATTGGTAATTAATACTAATTATTGGTAATTAATACTAATAATTGGTAATAAATACTAATTATTGGTAATTAATAATCATTATTACTAATTATTGGTAATTATTACTAATTATTCCTAATTAATACTAATTATTCCTAATTAATCCTAATTATTCCTAATTAATTCTAATTATTCCTAATTATTCCTAATTATTACTAATTATTGTTAATTATTACTAATTATTGTTAATTATTTCTAATTATTACTAATTATTTCTAATTATTACTAATTATTTCTAATTATTACTAATTATTGCTAATTATTAGTAATTATTACTAATTATTACTAATTATTGCTAATTATTATTAATTATTGATAATTATTAGTAATTATTGATAATTATTGGTAATTATTGATAATTATTGGTAATTATTACTAATTATTGGTAATTATTGGCAATTATTGTTAATTATTACTAAATAGTGATAATTATTGGTAATTATTAATAATTAATACTAATTATTGGTAATTAATACTAATTATAGTTAATTAATACTAATTATTGGTAATTAATACTAATTATTGATAATTAATACTAATTATTGGTAATTAATACTAATTATTGGTAATTAATACTAATTATTGGTAATTAATACTAATTATTGGTAATTAATACTAATTATTGGTAATTAATACCAATTATTGGTAATTATTACTAATTATTCCTAATTAATACTAATTATTCCTAATTATTACTAATTATAACTAATTATTGTTAATTATTCCTAATTATTACTAATTATTGGTAATTAATACTAATTATTGGTAATTAATACTAATTATAGGTAATTATTACTAATTATTGTTAATTATTGTTAATTATTACTAATTATTGTTAATTATTCCTAATTAATACTAATTATTGGTAATTAATACTAATTATTGGTAATTAATACTAATTATAGGTAATTAATACTAATTATTGGTAATTATTACTAATTATTACTAATTATTCTTAATTATTGATAATTATTGATAATTGTTCCTAATTATTAGTAATTAAATGAATAATTATCAATAATTAGAAATAATTACCAATAATTACAAATAATAACATTATTAATATATTTTATTATTAATATTAAAATAATATAATTTTCTAATTTATATACAATTCTTCTTTGATCTGTGCGTTTTCTATCTCCACATACAAATAATACATGTGAAGACAACAAACACACAGATCAAAAAAGAATTGTATATATATAAAAAATTATATTATTTTAATATTAATAATAAAATAAACTAATAATGTAATAATGTTCTTATTCCTAATTATTGGTATTTATTACTAATTATTAATATTTATTCTTAATTATTAAAAATTATTACTAATTATTCCTAATTACCATTAACTATAAACAATACTAATAATTTAAATTTATTAAGTAATAAAACAATGTAAACATAATTAAATTACAACTAATTAATAATAATTGAAACTAATAAAAAATTAAAAATAAATAAAAAATTAAAATGAAGATAAATACCTTGAAAATTGATCAGTTCTGATCGTTCTTCAAAACATTAATATCAGCTCCGGAGAAAAAAATTAAACTGGAGAAAAACTCAACTCTAGAAATATAATTTTGAGAGAAGAAGAAGATAAGGAATGAGAATGAAATGAAAAAAACGGATGGGGGTATTTATAGGTTATATTATTTGCGACGGTACCCGTCGCAAATACCTTAGCCAATATTTATTACGATCAACCGGTAAATAGTTATTTGTGACGGGTCCCGTCGCAAATAACCCCTGCCGACATAGTATTTATGACGGGGGAATATTCCCGTCGCAACTACCTTTTACCGCTGCCGATTATTTGCGACGGGAATATTCCCCCGTCGCAAATAAGTTTCCCGCGATTTGGCGCGCATCGCGGGAAAACTATTTGCCACGGGGAAAGCAATCCCGTCGCAAAAGCCTCCTTATTTGCGACGGGGAAATACCCCCGTCGCAAATAACCCGTCGCAATTGCTCATTTTTCCCGTAGTGCTTGATGGGACACATAGTATGTTGACGATCAGGTGTGAGTACTCATTTGTAGATGACACTTTGTCCCATTAAGTTCAAAATTGGTAATCTCAAGGATTAGAGATTATGAGAATAGACCCATAAGTAGGAATTCCATATTTGGTGTGCCATTGGATATTATTTTCAGTTAATGTCTGTAATGATCCTTGTTATAATTATTATTATTATATACCATGAATCATATGATTAGATGTGTCGATGAATACTATGATGTCATATGATCATAGGGACATAGAGGATGTTTGGAGTGTCTTGAGAGATATGTTATTAATGATTAAGTTAATGAAGGATTTCACATTTATATTTATAAATTTTTTATCTTGGAAATTTTATTAGTATAAAAATTTTGAACTAAATTCCATGTTCATGGTGTATTTATGGGATTATTTCAGGTAGTCAAATAATGAAATTTCAATCCTATTGGTCAATGAAATAGGTATGAATCCTTCTTGAAGAGATATCAAGAAAAATGGATTATATCCCCAAATTAAGATGCATACGTGTTTGTCATCATTGTGGAGTTATGTTATTTATTTTGATTTCCACTACATGTATAAAAAAGTTAATATTGGACTCTAGCCTTACTCACATAATTCCACTAAGTAAGATTTCTATAGGGTCACACACATAGTGTTTCTTATGACCTGAGCTAAATATTATCATCATCTAATAGATAGATTAAATATTATTGCCTTAGTGAAATAATATTTATTATAGATTTATTAATCACATGTATCTATTTATAGGGGAATAAATAATATTTATTATTAAATAAAATATTAAAATAAACATTAAATCGTACGACCATCAATATAATATATTTTTCATTAAGGTAGTTTTACATATTACACATGGATAAGTGAATACCAAGGAAGGTGGGAAGACCATCTTGGCATGGTGAGGAGAATGATATGTTGGTTGAATATCATAATATAATTAACAATTAATTTTTTAAATAAAATGATATTTAATGATGAACTTCTCTTCACATTCCATGTAATAATAAAAATATTATTACTAATAGAATGGGGAATATTTAAATTATTATATTAGATAAGGGCCTTATGTGAAATTATCTGTATTATAACCGTAGCTCAATATATTTCTATCAAATATCATTTTTATATTTATTGAATTGTGTTCAATGAATCCTCCCCAAAGATATTTCTCACTGATGAAGACCGCTCTATAGATTTTCTCTCAATATTAAGATAATTCCACCATGTATCCCCTCTTAATATCATGAATAAAATATAGGAATAAACCTATAACAATGAAGGTTTACTTTTCAATTAACACGAACAAAACAAGATTATAAATAACAATCCACTTCACCCAATATTTTTGACTGTGACTTTCTGAGATAAAATGAGCAAGTTTAGATCACCTCTAGATGGATTCTATGTTTTGATCACTATGACCCAATGACAGAATAAACTAGACATGGTCTGATTAATCAATAATTTCTTTGATGAAATAACTCTCAAAACATAGGTAATTTTGAAATCATTGTTAATTATAAATTTAAATAATAGATATGCTTACCTGACTCTAGAATATGTAATCATTATTAGTAAAATTAATTAATTGATCATGATGTTCATCTGTATTCACATTTCAAATTATTCATTAAATCAATGAAAATAATATTTTTTTTGTAGGCCTAATATGAATCTCCACTATATATAAAACCTTCAATTGGTATTTGGAAGGGAATCCTAAATTTATAATTATTTATTATTTATTAATCATTTTATTCATTTTATTCATTTTATTTTATAATAATTTCATTTTTCATTACATGTTATACCAAAATTTGATATTAAACATTTTTTTTAATTCTCATGTAATCTATAATAGGTTAAAAACATATAATGATTGATAGGAGATGTTATTGGTATGTGCTAAGTATTCTGGCTGAATCACACTATTACGTAGTGTGTAATGAAAATGTATGTTCCCTGTATAAAGGTACACCAAATATAGAAGGGTTTTGGGATTCGTGGATCACCTCACATATCAAAAAGTGACGATTTTATTACATAGAGTGTTGAATAGACTAATTAGCACACAATTTTTTGGATTACAGGTCTTGATGTCTACATGGTTACATAAAAAAATTCATTAATACCATGTGGTCACAATCAAATCCTATACTTTTAAATAATCAATGAGACTAAAATCTATTCAATATAAAGCTGAAATGACATATAACAAGAAGAAAAAAAATTATGTTACCTTAATGTTCCAATTCAAAAAACTTGTTCAGTGGTTAGGCATGTAACACCGGTTTTTTTACATGACTCATTGCTTGTTTTAAATGATGTATAACAAATAACCATCAACATTATGAAAATTCCCTCCATCCTAAAACCATGTAGATAAATTAAATGGAATGAAATATTAATTACAGAAATTAACAGATCAACATGGGGTGTATCCAGTGTTAATGTAATGAAATAATATTTTCAAAATATTAAATTCCCTTTTAATTACAGTTTATATTAATACCTATATACTATGTATAGTTTTCCTTTTTGAAATATTTAATAAAATAATTAATGTTGTTCCTTAAGAAAATATTATATATTCCATGTGACTTAAATATGGAAAATTTATTCATCATGGAATAATACACTCTAATAAATATGTGATAGGTTTTATACATTATATTTCATAATAAATACATAGTATACAATTATCCTAGGTGGTATGTAGTGAAAAACAGTAATTATTACATAAAATCCTATTAAATGAGGAGAAAATTATTAATCTTATTTATTTATTATTTATTTTCAAAACAATTTCACAGATAGTTTATATGATAACATTATGATAAATTAAAAAATTTATCTAAAAATAAGATAATTTATAGAAACATGTTAATATTAATAAATGAATGATTCTAAATAAATGTTATTTTAATGAGTATTTTAGCATGTTTATGACTAATCATGGTATTTGACCAAATGGTATGTGCATTTAATTTATTTTTACTTATTTCATTGTATTTAGTATAAAAACATGAAATGATTGTGTGTGAATCATCCCACCGTTTAAATTTGAGGACCTACATCACAAAATTTTCATCATGTGAACCATATATTTATTCCATTAGAACCCATTATATGTGTATGATAAAATAGGTTATATAAATTAAATGAGCTCTTAGAAATGAAATGAATATTAGAACTCAATCCAAGGTAAATTAAATCAAGGAACGTGTAGAGGCTAGTGGTGGAATGTTGTAACTAATGATCCATGATTAGATAATAAATGTTATTATACCTTAGGTCATAGGTTGATTTGTTTTATTATATATAAATCAACCATTATTAAAGATCATGACTAATTCATTTATTTATTTTACTACAATCTATTACATTGATAATTTTATTGAAGTACTATTGAGGTCACATAATAAAATGAATAAATAGGTATGAAATATTTAATTAAAATAAATGTTTTGTAAATAAAAGTTTTCTAGTGCATGACTAATTAATTAAGTAAAATCCATTTAATATAAACCATTAATGAAAAGAATAAAAAAACCTAATTTATGAATAATAAAATAATGGAATAAGTTAATATTAAATGAAAATAGGAATCCCATTATATGATTAAGGATAGTTTCATAAATCTAAGTGTTGGCATGTAATTCATACATATATATTCATTTATCAATGATTAATTATAAAGGGGTTGATTTGGATTAACAATGATTACATTAATAGAAGTATCCACACTCGTTCATGATGTATATTAACAGAATGTGTTAAGGAAATCAAAGATAGGATTTTACACTATTAGATATTTCATATTTGAGGTTTAGGTTTTATTGTCGGTTTCATAGAAACTCAAATTAAAAGTGATGCAAAGATTTTTAAATGTAGTTTTTTATAAAAGGGATGTTGAAAGGTGTAGCAGGTATCTTTTAACATTAGTTATATTTAAAAAAATGTCTAAATATAAAAATAACTTATAAGATTAGTTTTTTAAAATCAGACATTAAAATTCATTTTAAAAATTACTAGAACCTAAAAAATTTGATATATTATTGATCAAACTATCCTCTTATATTGTTTTTTGATAACACCAACAATACCCATGACCCTCAATGAAAAATTATCTTCCATATTCAATTTATTTTGATGAATTTTTCTGGTTATTTCTTGACAATATTATATCCTTATTAATTTTTTAACAATCCTCAACATTATATAGTTTCTGGAATCCATATTCAGGTCGAATGAATACCATAGATAAATGATTTTATTGGGTCATTTTTAGATTTTTTTTGAAATTGTTTTTATTAAATTTTGTACCATTATAATTGTTACCATTGAATTTTTGTGATTTTATAAAAAATCAAGATATATTTTTCCTTATTGACCTATATATTTTGTATGTAATTTTTCATTTATTTATGAAGTAAATTAATTTATTTTTAGTTATTAATTTGAACAATTAATTCATTTTTTTAATAATTTTATTATTGAATATAATTTTTTTGGTAAAATTTGTTTAATGGTATAATTTATTTATAATTATTAATTATTTTTCACTATATATTTTATTATAGAAGATATTTTCATTATAATTTTGTTTAATTATAATTTTTTATCATTTCAATTTTTTTGGGGTTGAAATAAATTTTTTCTTCATTTTTTATTTTAGTTATATTTTTTATGATATATAAATTTTTGATTAATTCTTTTGTTATAAATTATTTACCATTTTTAATTGTTTTTAATAAAAATTACTCATTTAAAATTCATGAAATTCTTTGTTATATGGTTTTATATATTCTAAATCACTTATATTTATAATTTTCAATGTTATTATTTGTTCATTATATATAATGTTTTGTTATGGTCTAATAGTTATCAATAATTTACTTTTTTGATTTTGTGTTTTTATTCTTAAAATTTATATGTATATATATATATATATATATTTGAATGATTATATGTTTTAATATATTTACCTTTAATGCTATGATATTAATTCATTAATGGATCATACTTTCAGGAATTTATAAAGAACCACTAATGAATATGAAAAAGGAGTTGATGATTTCTTGGAATTTTCAAAATTAAATATTCCAAACAAATATTTAATTTTATGTACATGTGTGATGATTTTGAACATGAGAAAACTAAATTCCATATAAATAATGGATCGTCTCATTCTCTATGGGGTTATCCATAATTATACATATTTGATATGGAATAGTGAAATAACTGAAAATTGAACATATAATGTTGTTGAAAATATTTAGAATGAGATAAAGGATCATATTGAAGAATTAATTCATGATGTAGGAATTGAAACCATTTAAAACACCATGAAATTTGAATAATTTTATAATGATTATAAGAAACCATTAATCAGAGGTTGAAAAAAAATTATCATTAGTTGTATGATCAGTTATCTAGAAATCAAAGAATGGATAAAGTGATAAAAGGTTCTTTGAGTTGCATGATATTTTAAAATACCTAAATCTATAGGGTAATGATATTCTAGAGTAAAAATCTTAGGGAAATAAAATATTATTCCAAATGGGATTAGAGTATAAAAAGGAACATTATTTCACTATATACAATATATTGTATAGGAAAGAATATCAATGTTAATGAAAATGTCTAAAATGTGGGACACCATGATATAAGATGGTTGAACAATTATACTCTTTTTCATTCTCATGTACCAACCATAATCATCCTGCTAAATAAATTTTGTAGCTTACAAAAATTCTTCATTTAAAGCATATATTTTCAATTTCAAATGTTTAAAAAAAAGTTAAAAATAGAATGCATATGAGTGAATCTTAAATATTAACTTATATCCTCTTAATAATTCTCCATAATGGGAGATATTTTATAAAAAATATCCTAAATATGGAAGGGATATTAGATATATCATAATGGTCTTTTGAAAAGATGTAATTAATTCATATTGAGGCCTTTGTAGAAAACTATGTTCATTGAATTTTTTTGGTAGTTTAAAAGACGTCTCCTTATATATATGTATATATTTTATATTGATGATATTTTTGATTTTAGGGACAAAATAGTATATAAATAATATTGATGTGTATTTTTCACCATCGACTGTTGATTTTAAAATTATGTGGGAGATATGTATTAGGATTTTTGATGCATATAATAAAAAAAATAATTTTACATGATATGATAATTTTCAATATAAATGAATTTCTAGAATATAGAAACTTATATTAATAATGTGATATAGGACATAAAGAATGTCTATTTTTTTAAGAAGAGACATGATATTATAAATTATAAAATAGAAGAATGATAGTGTAAATGGGATAACAAATATTGCTTTTGTAATTCATCATCCCTATCACAGATTATAAAACATTTAATAGTTTACAAGACTATAATATCACCCCACAACCATTTTTAGGTGGATAATATTATGACATGGAGAAATATATTAATTTCAAATTTTGATGGAAAGGATTTTCTGGTAAGTGAAAAATTTAGATGAAATAATCTATCTTATTTGAACTATATTAGTGGATATTTATAGATAAAAACATAACATTGAATATTCATGTTGAGAAAAAATATGTGATCATTTTATTGGAACATTTTTAGATATAAAAGGAAATAAAAATGGTGGATTGTAAGCTATATTGGACTTGATACCCAGGGGAATAAATTTGGTGTTAGATCCCTATGTTAAAGGAAACATAACATGTTAACCTCTATCTAGACATATATTAAGAAAGTGTGACAAGAAGAATTATTATTATTTTTTCATGGGGTAAATGTTACAAGTGTATTTTCATTAAAAAAGAAAAAAATTTGGCATTGAACAAATTTTCATTAATAAGCATTAATTTTCCTGACTTTCATATATTGAAGATACAATTTCTCCTATTCGAACAATTTTCAATTTTTCTAACACCTGTTATAAATACTATCATCAGGTTTTTTTTTCAAATATATATATAAAAAATTAATTGATCCAAATTTATTTTATGTGTTGTAAAATAAAGTTGTGAACATAATTTTTCAACTAGAAATTTATTTCCCACCAAATTTTTTAATATAATGGTTTATCATTTGATTCATTTTTTATGGTAGGTAATAATATATGTGAATTTTTATTTACACTATGTGTCATTTTGAAATATATATGAACATTTTGAATGGATATGTTAAAAATAGTCATATAATTTGGGCTTTTCGTATTCTAAAATATGAATTGGAAGAGGTGATTAGGTTCTATATAGATTACTTATATGAATTGGAATATATTGGTCCTCCAATATCTTTATATTTGATAGTTTATAGTGAAGGTAGTAGAATTCATGTATTTAAGGTAAATTTCATTCCACTAGATGAAGTGATGATATTTTTTTATACATTTTAGAAATCACAGATTATTTTCAACCTTATATATTATCACATATTTCTAAACTAAAGGTATTATATCCTAGAATAACTAAAAGTTGTTCATTATTGAGTATAAAAATACATTTGATTCATGGTTTAAGGATAATGTCAACCAAATAATATCTAAATCAAAATGATTGAAATGGATGGAAAGGGACATCCCTTAATAAGGTTACATGGTCCAATTTTTATTTGAATGGGTAAACATTTTAAATAAAAATATAGGATGATAAGATTACAGTTTAAGATAGTGGGGTAATAGTCATCACTAAAACACTGTATTTTCTAGTGAAAAATATAAAAAACCATTTTTTTCATTAATGACATATTTTAGAGTTCATTTGGATATATGTGACATATATTATACTAAATTTTATGTATTATTTATAATTTTTTTCTAGTAATAAAATAATAGTTGTGTAAAACATATTGATTATGGGTTTACAGAAGTTGATGTGAAAATATTTAGTTGTAAAGAGGAACAATTTATCATTGAGAGACAAGAAAAGAAAATATTTTAGGACATTCATCCATTAAACTATTATTAATTAGTCGTTATTCAAGGGAATAGAAGTCATCTGGGTGTTGTGGATGAGGATGAAGTTATGGATTTATGTCACGTTTATTCTTCTATTTTTGTGTTTTTCAGATGATAACAGTGTTTATAATACAAAGACATTCTAAGCTGCATGAAATGATCATGTTAAATGGATATCGAAAAACCCTAAATTACCCTCCTATTTATTTATGTAAATATATATATTTTATTTTTTTTAAAATTTTCAAGTTTTAAACCACTATTTTTTAATTTAACTTTTTCATTATATATATATTGAAAATTTAAATTATTTTTTTGTTACATTTTATATTAAAAAATTATGGTTAATCATTTTTGATTTAAAATTCTGATTTACATCATTATGTTTTGGTTAATGTTTTGCATAAAAAGTACTTTTATATCTGTGATATTCAAATTTCAAAATTTTTATCATTTATAGCATTTTAGAATAAATTTTAAAAATTTAATTATTTTACTTGAATTGTTTTTGGGTAAAAATAATGAAATTATTATTATTATTATTGAAACATACACATGTGTGACAATGTTTTTTACTTAAATATATTTATTAATATTATTTTTAAATATTCACTTTTTTAATAATATATAGGTATATATAATATCAGTACATTTTTCTATTTCAATGAATAATGTAAAGGAGAAGGAAAATTTACATAGGTGTATATATATATTTTTCATATTATTTAATATTTTATAAAAACATTATTTTAATAAGGTAAACATTTAATTTATTGAATGTATTTACAGGACTACTGGTGTACCTCATAAGAATGAACCTTTTTCTTCTTCTACAGAGAAAATGATTCATCGAATTATTTGATGCAGGATAAAAGAATTAATGAAAATATAACTTACTCATGAATACCAGATAAAAATATTAATTTTAATGATAATAATAACTCAAATTTCCCAAATAAAATATAGTTTATGATTTATATCTCCAAGAAGATCTATTATAGAATTGTAATTTTATATCCAAATAAGATGTTCATCTAGAGTGTTGTAAAAATGCATATGTTGGAGTTTGTAATGGTAAAAAATATATATTTAATTATTTATATCAAATAATTTGAATATAATATATTTTTATATTCCTCCGAATAGATAAAACCTATCCATTTATGATTTTTTCCAATAATCCTAGGCATGATTGGAATGTTCCATCTAATGTTTCATATGAAATAAAGAGGTACACATTCATTGATAGGCATAACCTTGTCTGTATCATCAATAGGGCCGGGAAGTTTAACTATAGGGAATTTTATAAATTAAATTATTTGTGAGGCCACAACACCCCATCATGGTGGCATAAATTTCATAATCTCTTCATTTAGACCATAAGGGGTCTCCTCCTCTGGATAATTTTGAGAAATCATATAACTTATCTTGATAAATTGTGAGGGGTTGGGGTTCATTTGGCATCAATATTCCATTTATATTCGGGAGCAATGAAAACAACATATCATGTTTTTTTTAATTTTCTTTTATCTATATTATTTGGGGATACATTCAGTTGATTATTGATTTGAAGATAATAAGGGAGGGAAGTGTGTAGAACCTGATGAACTCAATCATTATAGCTGATCATTGTACATAGGTTCACAACATTCTTTTACAAAATAAAACTTCCAATTTTTCATAAATATGGAGATCTTGGGATGCAGTAATTTTTCGTAACCATATTCCCTATGTTCATTGTAGGGTTTTTTTCATTGATAAATATTCAAAGCATTTGTCTTCCATATTGGTTCAATAATGGATCCCTACAATAAATCTGTCTATAATGGTGAATATTGATGGTGAGGCCTTCAGAGAACCTACTCTATCAAGGTGCGGTTTTATTTACTACACCAACGATGGTTTCATCATGTGATGTTTTTAAAATTATATAAACATAGGAATTTCTTATGATGAATAATTTTCAGCCATGATATTCACTATCAGACATGCTTCGCATCATAATTGGAATCACATGAGGATTGAATCTGACTCTATGTTTCTTGTCAATTCCTTCAGGATAGGTACTAGTGATGTTTCACAGTCATTTCTACCTCAATGGATTGATTTCATCATTTTTTTTGTAACTATATGTTTAGGGTCATACATGCATATAGGGAGCTCAATTCTATTTCAGGTGCTCTTTCAAAGAGGGATATCATGGAGATCGGATTAATGTGGTCCTTTTAGATTCCTGATAACTGTTCAAAATTTATTGATATGGACTTGATTAATGTTATTCACACCCATATTTATAAAACCCCATGTAATTCATTACACATTTTGTTTTATTTTATTATTTATATTTTAGTTCCAACTTGGTTTGGGTCCTATGATTTTTTCGATGTATAATTTATATGAAAAATATTTAATATATATCATTACATATTAAATTAAAAATTATATAAATGAATAAAATTATGAAAATATTACTATATTTTGAAGAGGTTAGATATATATTTTTCAAAAAAAATTGACGAAAGAAATCTATTTTTTGAAAGTTATAGAATAGAAAACTATAACTCATGAAGGGGTTTTTAGATGAAGATACATGAAATAAAATCCCCAGATAATATACTGAACCATTTACAGAATGATAATTATTTTATATTGTAAAATTTCTTATCAATTACCTAATTAATTGTTAGTTTTTTCTTAATAGGCTTCCAAGAGATCTCATTAAGAGATCCAAATACAAAACGAATAATCTCTTACATTAACACATGGAGGGTTTTCATTACTAGTGTAGGAAATGATTTCATAAAAGATTAATGAATTAAGAGCTAAATATAGAATTTGTTAAGAAGAAGTCCAATTTCGTCCTCTATATCCTCTCACTCATGATGAGAATTGGAAAAGAGTGAGAAGTAAAGAAATGAAAAGTATCTTACAGATCAATATAAGAAAGTAGGTGACAAAACAGAAAGAAATCGATTTTTATTTTCAGTGAATGACTGTATTTTTTGAATTAATATTACAAAATTACAATTATAATTTTTTATTTCAAAATTTCCATCACGATGAATATACAAAAAGGGGTTTTATCTCTAAATGTATGATGTTCATCCTATCAACCTCTTTAGGAAATCCATAACAACCAAGAAATTTAGAAGGATATGAGAAGTGATTGAGAAAAAATATTTTTTGTCAATAAATGGATGAAGTCAATAGACCCAGAAATACATTCCAAAAAAGAATAATTTACAGACCAGAAAAAAATTAATGGGTGATCAAATTATATAAACTTTGATGGCTATATGGGAATAATTGAGTAGAAAATCACATCATAGGTAGGATGAACAACCTCTATAGGACTTGTAACCAGTGAAACCATCCTACTCTAATATTCCACATCCTTGATTTGAAATGAACATATACAATGAGATTTACATAGGAGATCTTAATGTACATATTATAGTGTAGAGATTCGTACATATTTTATGGGATTTCCTACCTCAAGAACCTGTGAATTTGGGTTAGGTATGAGTATCAGTATAATAAATTGTTGACCTAAATACTCTATATCCATTTCTTACAGAGGAGATTACTAGAGTTGGAGATTGTATTGGTCATTTTTTAGTTTGGCTGGCTATCCTTTTAAATGTTTTGATATATGAGGTATGAAATGATTTTTAATTCTTATATATATTTGATTGAAAATTAAATTAAATGTTTTCTTATATTTAATTTAAAATATGCATGTAAAATAAAAATAATTAGTACAAATGAAATAAATGATGAAGAAACTAATAAATTCACATACTTCTATGAATTTTCAAGGGTTAAAAATATATTTTGTACATTTCATCTTCATTTGATAAATTTTTTTCTTTTCTAAAGACAACATACATATCTAGAAGAGACTATCCTTTGATAATATTTAGAAATAGATATCTTGGATCTTTTTATTTCTAGATTTTTTTTCATTCAAATTTCAAATATTTTTTCCATGTTAATAAATTTATGTTTTTATTTTTCATTAAAAAAATAAATATAAATTTAGGTGACATAATATATAATCTAATTAATTAGGTATCTAAAAAAATCATTAAAAATGATACCACTAGTGTTTATGGACATGTATGCCATTAATATATTATAATTCATGTGTAATATCTTGATAATGATGCAAGAGTTACATATATCCATGATAGATTAGAAAAAATAGTCATTGAATTTTTTCATTCATTGATGAGTAAGTAGACTAAGATAACTAATAATTAATATTTTTTATAATATCATTAATTGTGAAAATTTTATATTGTAGTGATCATTGGATATTAGTCGTATTCTAACCTCATGAATGAATGTTCTGTTGCATTTTCTCTTTATTTTGTGGTGTTCATAAATGTTTAACAATTTATTGAACATGTATATTTTCTTATTTTTTATAATTTTTTTATTTTTAATCCTTATTATTTATACATTTTTTATTAGTTGACATGTATGAAAATATATGTCCTGGAGAATGTTTAACAATGATGACGTATCCATACAGAACACCAATAAGATCCAATACATAAAATTAATGGTAAATTTATTTTATATTAGAAAATATTTATTATATATATATTGGATTATCATTTTAATGTTATTTTTTATTACTATGGTTTCATAATCCGAAATAAATAGTATAATTTGGTTATAATGTTTTTATATTATTGTTTGAGTTAATTATAACCGGGTTAACGACTCTATTTGATAAATCTAGTTACATTAATTATTTTATGTTTTATATCAAAATAATATAATTTTTAAACATATATCATTAATTCTTATTATATATCTTCAATAATGACTAGTAATATATGAATGGGGACCATTCTCATATTTGAAGTTTGTTTCCAAAATATTTTTTATGTTTGACTAATTTTTATATTATCTGGTAAACATATTTTAATTAAATATTAAAAAATGAGTCTTGAGATAATAATTTTTTAGTTTACAATGGTATATTATATTTTTTATAGTGTTTTTATATGTGGTATAAAGGTTTAAAAATTTATAAAATATTCAACTAACTACACAAGCATTAATTTAGAAAGAAGTATCATGAGAAGCAAAGGACTTGAGTAACCAAACCGTGAAATCATATGGGTGAGATAAATCGAACACTAAAGGAAGAATGTAAATTTATTAATATATGTAGATCTAAAAAAGAAATGTATCATTCATGTATAAATTTATTTAAAAATAAATACATAATAAACAAAATAAATAGATTAATATTCTAAAAATATATCCTTACCGACATTACAATGAATGTTAAAAATTTAAGAATTTGTGAATCTATCAATATAAACCAACTAAAAATCATTAAAATAATAACTTATAATATAATAATTTTTAATTTATATTGAATACATTTTTAAGAAGGAAATTTTTAGAGAACTATAATAATTAATTCTTTAAATAATAAAAAAATAAATTAAAAATATTAAATAATTTGTTTAAATACTATAAGAAAATATGTTTACTAGATATATCATAATATATTGATAACCCATCCATTGATATTATATAAACTGAAGTGCTATTTTCATCATTCATTTTTGTAAAAACTAGAGAGAATGTCCTAGGTGTAGCCTATAAATTCACAAGATGATTAGAAACCCCTACCATATTCATTTGAAATATATATCAACATAATAATCTATAAGGAATTATTCAAGGGAAACCAAGAAACTCATTTTAGCATTTAGAATTATTTCATAACCAAATATTCCATGATAAGACACAAAAATTATTGAATCAATAAACTCTAGGAAAAACCACAAAAATAATGTTCAGTAATTTTTCTTAAATGAATTATTATAAATCCATTATTTTAAAAAATCACATCACCCTTTTTATTTTATGAATACATGAATTGTTTTGTTCAATTTTTCAACAAAAGTAACATTAGATTTACATTTTATGTATGAATATTCTATTTTTAAATCTTAAGACATTCATTTGTAATATATATTTCAATGATGATGAGTCATATAAGAATTTAGACCATACCAATATTCAATGTTTTTTTAGAAAATTGGTTATGTATGATTAAATTTTAAATTATATGGTATGCCACTTATAATTAATTATTAAAAATGAGTATTGAGATAGTATTTTTCGTTATTATGCTGCTATATTCTATTTTTTATTGTGTAATTATATAATTTATAGGATCCAGAAATGGAGTTGGGGTATGGTGATGTCTCCTCTTGATCCATGATGGAAGTGAAAACCATGATGGTGCCTCTCTTTCTAGTGGGGGAGGGACCTTCATTGTCCTTCAAGTGACGGGAATCCCCCCTTTCCCATTTTTCTATACCTGATTTTCTTCCACCATTATCCTAATTCATTATTGTACCTAAGGTACCAAATCTGTTTAATGGAATCCTAATATTCTTATTTCATTATTGGATTTCAATTGAGTCTCAGCACTCTCCAATCGGACCCTGGTGGCTTGATTCCGCCAGAGAAGGACTTTGGTGGATACCTTTGATTGGATTTTATCGACAAATTCGGAATTATAGGAAAGGTCTTCCAAAGGCTTTCTCGACCATAAGAACACAATTATACAATTCCCATCATAGGATTATATGATCATAGAATGTTATATTACTTCTCAAAGATGTAATGGGTCATATCTATACCTATTTAATTGGTGATATTATTACCTGGTGTAGCGTAACTCCTCTTCGATTGCCATTTTGTAGAGTTTCCCTAACCATACCCTTCCATTAAAAAACCCTATAATTGGTAGGATGAGTTGGAAACATGTTGGATGGTACCTATTCTCTGATAGTTGTGCCAAATTTTTGTATCATCCGATTAATCCACAAAATTTTTTTCAATGATGATGCCTCGAAATTTCCTCTAGATTTGGTTTTGACCACAATAGGAGAAGTATAAAATTTCATCCAAAAAGTGGTTTATGAATCTTTGTTCAACATTTTAACTTCTTGTAAATTGATAGGGAATTTATTGGAAACATTCATACATCAGTCTAGATTTCATGATAAAGATAGGGGAAAAGGAAATTATCTAGTGTCCACTAGGTAGGGGAATGTGAGTGTGGATCGGTTGAGAAATGATCTGAATGATCCTCAATAGCATGTGGATGTTATTTTGGAGTAGAGTATTTTGGAGGAGGAGAATGATACATGATTTTTTATCATCCATTTCCTAGTGGTCATCAAGGTGGATGTAGGAAAAATAATATTTTGGATCCTCAAACAAATGAAGGTATCAAGGACATGGGTGCCTCTTATTCTATGGTTGTGAATCATATGAGTTATTCTATTGACAATGGTAAGATAGATGTTTCTAAATAACCAATGGTGGTCTTCTCTATATATTTAAATTATTCCTCCAAATAGGGTTATCCTATGGAGTTGGAGGGACAACTGAATGTTGATTCTCAGCCGCTGCAGGTTATGGAAGGGAGATCACAAGATCCATGTAATATATTAGATACTGAGGGGATGGTTTTTAAGTTAAATGAAGTTGGAATCTATAACATGAGTAAAAGTGGACCAAAATAGGGTACCTAGACAGAGTTGTTTCGACATTGGATTTCAGGAATGTGTGATAGAGGCATGCCTACCAAAATCTATAACCATTTTTATGTTATGGATTGATTGGATAAGAACAAATAATTTCACTAAAACTAAAAATACAGGAGAGTCAATGATATATTATGATCAACCAATAAATTATTCAGAGGATAATATGGGAGAAGATCATAGTAAAATCTTGTACAATACAAGGCAGAAAAAAAAACTCTAAATGGTATTAGGGAGGTAACATCGTTACCATAGGGAAGAAAAAATGGTGTCAGGATTACTCAAACCTTTTAAAGACAATGGAGACTAGGTCAGGAAAAAAATTATAAAAATGGGTTTAGGATTAATGTCTGAAAACATTCATAATATATAAGGGATTCTTGTGGACGGATCTTATGAGGTTGGTGTGGAAAAAACTTTGGTGAAAAAAAGGAGTTAGAAGGAAATACTTGGTATTTTTTATATATTAATAAGAACAAAAGGAGGACGGGTTTCATTATATCAATGATACACAAGACAAGGCCGGCAGGATGATAGAGATGGCACTTGGAGTGGATGAAATGGTGTGCATGCATCATGGATTGACAAGTAGTACCTTATTACAATAAGGGGTTTCAATGAATGGAAGATATGTAAAGAGGATTATTATTAATCATGGTAAAAGTTGGTAGATCACATTTAAGACTTCATTATTGATTTTCCAGATGCACTGGTGCACTATATCTTTTGGAAACTCTATATGGAGGAATAATATAATTATCTTAAGTTCTATTTCCATAATATAGTGATTTATTATTAGGGGTTTCTCGATGTTGAACCATTTTTGTTTCTCACTTTCCTTTAAAATTGTTTGATAATAATAATTTAATTTTTATTCATTGAGTATCTATATTATATTATGTTTCTTTCTATTGATTTTCAGGTTTTTTAGGGCATGCAAACACACACACACATATATATACTATTTTTTACAATGTCTACATTGATTTTTTATAAATTTATATGGAATGAAAATTATATGTCTTTAATTATCATATTATTACTATAAAATTTTGTTGGAAGAAACATTCCATGTCATTTTTTAGAAAAGTAATTTGGAAACTCTCTATGATTGGTTTTCCACATTGGTTAACTTATGAACCACAAATGGAAGATATCTATCAGGATTGGTTTTTGGTAAATTATAACAATGAAAGAAATTTTTTTGGAATTTTTTAAAATAGAAAAAATATAAAATATTCTATGGGATTTTTTCCATAACGGTTCAAAATTAAAATTGATGTGAAAAATGTTATTTTTTCCATGTTGGTTGAAATTATAAAACGTATATGGAAAGCCATTTCCAATGATATGTTTTTTTAAAACCATAATTGAAACATTCATTATTTTGACATTTATTTGATGTTTTTAAATTCTTTTTATGAGAACCAATGTCAATTTTTTTAACTTTTAATGGTTCACAATCGGTTTAAAAAGGATGTAAAAATTTATTTAAAAATGACATTAATATATTATTTTTTAATATTATTTTGATTTGGGATTCCACTAAACATATAAAGGACAAGATGTCCAATATTCATAATGGCCACCTACCTAAATACCTTTGAGTAAGTGAATAGGGCCTCACATGGGTTCATTGAGTGGAAATATGGATCCAAGCAACTAGAATTTCCATCAAATAGGATATTCATAGTTTAATTTTGAGGGTTATGGAGAAATAAAAAATATCAGGAAATTAAATAATAGTAAATAAATAATTAGGTCTCACAAATATTGGTAATAAAAAAATTATTAATAGTATTCTCTTATATTATTATAGAAAATGTAATGTTCATTGACCATGATATCCCAATTATTAATTATACAGAAAGAAAATCTAACAACTTGTAATATCACCAAGGGATGGTTTGGATGATAATGAGTTGTATTGAACCTATAACAGAGTTTCTTACATGATAGAGTGCGTATTTCCAGATCTCCCAAATAACGAGGTAATGGATGATGAGTCATCTTCCTATGATAAACACATTAATGATATTCTTGATATATAGTGTATGATTCTATCTTCTATATATGATGGACTAATGAAGTATTCAGAGAGAATATATTCTAATAACATGCTAAAAATCTTCATGATTTATATTAGGGGAGATCGATCTAATAATAGTATAATATTTTAGGGGATTTAATCATGAGAAATATTAGATAGGGTATATAATTTGGTCCTTATGTTGTCAAACTGGTTGTCTACATTGAGTGACGCATGATTTTAGGGTTTAAAATACCTGAGGAATTTTAAAACAATCTCATTTTTTTCATCACTCACTATGATATTCTACATATATATAGTATTCATTTACCAAAACAACATAAAGAAGTCTAACACAAATTTCCTTACACTGATTCTCCAATTTAATAAGTATATGAATCTTAAAAATCCTTCAGGTTCATTTAGTGAATAATAGGAATGGAAAAGTGAAGGGCCAAATTAATAATTTAATGTATAGGGCTTCTTAAAAATCTCCATCAATGAAAATTATGATCAAGGGATTATAATATGATAATGACACTATCAATTTCCAATATAGAATTAAGGTCCACTAGAAGAAGAAGTACACCATGGAAAAGAAGCAAGGGGGAAATTTAGGGGTGTTTTTATGAAGTAAAATATTTTAATTTTTAACAATGCTTATTAGATACAACATGAGGTAATTATATATTTATCCAATTATAGGATCCAAGATGAGTTATTAGAGTTACATGAGTTACGTGGACTATGATCCACTAATGGAGCTAGACTCATTATGGTACTTGGCGGAGACAATCACCACACATTACGTTCTATAATAATATTAGTTATCAAAAACTATTAATATGTTCCTTCAGATACTAAAAATATGACATTTATACCCTATAATGATATTGATAGATTGGTTATAATGTTTAGGAAAGAAAATTTATCCACTTTTATAAATAGATGATCTACTCTGGAATGGAACTTCTGAATAATAGATTATATGTGTTGGATTACAAGGATCATGTAATGGAAATTGATATAAACTCTTCATTGCATGATTCATATGACACTCAACTATGGAATCACCACATTGGTCATCAAAATGAAAACATGTTGACTAAATTATAATAATATTTATATTTTGATTCTATTAAAATTCAACCACTTTGTGTAGGTCATTCATGTTTAATAAGAAAAATGACCAAATTCCTATTTAGTTTAAAAGAATAAAATCCCCCAAAGCATCTTTAACTAGTTCCTAATGATGTGTGTGGATAATTTCTGTTTGATGAAAGGGGTGGTTACTCATACAACATAACCATTAATAGTGATTTTAGCATACATGGATATGTCTACAAAGTGGTTCATGCATTATATTACCTTTATAAATTCATGTGATACAATACTGATGTTTAGAACCAACTTCATAAGAAGATAAAGAAACTACACACAGATAACATTAGAGAATATGTAAATCAATAGTTAATTTAAAACTAAACAAGTTTGGGATTTTATCTCAACTCACTCTTCCTTACACACTATATTAGAATGGTGTAAGTGAAAGAATAACCAATACATTAATTCGTATGGTAGGAACAATGATGAGTCATAAAATTCATTTATTATCATTTTGGTGATATGCGTTAATGAAAACAAAATACTCACTAAACCATGTTACAAAAAAGTGGAAGATGATATACCATATAAACATTAGTGTGTATAGAAATATGTGATGTCTAACATATGTTATCGGGGTTTTTAAGTGTTTTTCAATCCCACTTTAGGTAAAAAACTATCACTATGAGGCACAATCTTTTTCATTATAGATTACCTCATGGAAAAAAGTACTAATTATTTATTTGACTCTTTATAGAAAAAGGGTTCAGTTAGAAGACATGAAATTTTCCTTGAGTGGGAGTACATATTTAGGAGAGATAGTGGAAGGGATACAGACATTGATGAAGTTATGGATCAAGATATAGAAGAGTTGACATAGGAAAATATTACAGAAATCCTTCTGGAAGTGGAATTTAATGAGGTAAATAATGTGTTGAAGCATAAGATAGTATATAAAATTAGAATGTTATTGTTTTTTATTCACTTTGGATGGTGAGTTATTATTTTTAAATAATAATGAGCTCATGAATGACAAGGATATAGTAGGTAGTGAAAAAATATCTTGATTGCAAGGACCCATGAATTATAAAATGGATTCCATGTACTAAAGCAATGTATGGACTTCAGTGGATCCTCTAGTGGATGTAAATACCATTGTTTATAAGTTTATATTCAAGAAGGAACTAGATAGAGATGGACATGCCAGTCCCTATAAGGCTATACTAGTTTTAAATGGCTTTAAACAGTGTCAAGTCAAAAACAACAATAAAATATTTTAACCAGATTCTACAATTTAATTCATCAGAATTATACATTCTATAGAATCCTTACATGACTAAAATATTTAAAATATGGATTCCAAAATAACATTACATAGTTAAAACCTTATAAAATATGTCTACATGATTCAATTAGAAGGATTATTGAAACCAATGAGTGATAAAAGGTATGACTATTACAAAGGTACATTTTTGAATTAAAGAAAGCATCATGATCATTGAATATTCTGTTTGACGAATCCATAATATAATGTGGCTTCATAAATATTGATACTAATACTTGTGTTTATAAGGGGTTTATTGAGAGTGTAGTTCTTTTAATAGTGTATGTTGATGATATAATATATATTTATTGGAATTGAGATACTACTCTTATCATCTGTTAAGACATTTTTGGACATGTATTCCTTCATAAAAGACATAGGGGATGCTACAAACATTCTTGGGATAAATATCTATTGTGGATGATCATAGAGGATTACTGGAATGAGTTAAGGTACATACAATGATAAGATAATAATGTAATTAACAATATAAGAAGGAATTATTTCCCATGTCATATGGAATTTTTCTCTCTAATAGAAGGTGTCTTGAGACACATTAGAAGAGGTAGAAAATTACAAGGAATCCATATTCTTTAGTGATTGGGTCAATCAGTTATGGAATATTATGTACCAAGATAGATTTTACTAATAACTTAGCGAGGTAGATATATATCAAATAGAACCAGGAGACCACCATTGGATGGTAGTAAATACTATAATAATTTACCCAATGCAACCAACTATTTTTTCCTAGTTTATTGATTCTATGAGGATCTAGTAACTAGGTGGTCTTCATATGATGGTTTTTTAATAGATCAAGATGAAATAAAATCATGGTTAGGATACAACTTCACTCTCAATAGAGGTTTCTAGAGCTGAAATATCTCAATATAAGTCATAGTATATAATTCTATAGTATTTTATTAGTATGTTGTAGTCTACAATGTAGAAAAATAATCCATTTGGATAAATAACTTCACTGCCTACAAACATAAAATAACTTATAACAGTATACAGTGACAACACTTCAATGGTGTCTCTTATAAAGGGTCCAAAGTCACATAAATGATGATGTCTTCTAGGTAATGAAAATTCAAAAGAGAATTTGAATTCTTAATTCTAGAGAAGGTAAAATTTTGGAAACATATACTTGGAACCGAGTTCTATGGTTTGAGAATTAACACACAAAAAAAAGTTTCGTGGAATAAGGTTTAAAAGGTGTTTAAGGTTCCCAGTTGGGTGATAGAGTGATTTGGGGTGAACGTGTAGTTGATATTCATGGTTGGTGAAATATCATGGGGGGGACCATTCATGGTTGTACACATTATAATAGGTGAAATTACTAATCCATAGGGTGTTGATTAGTGGATGAGTTTGTTTATTGGGAGAGCTTCCTGTGGGAAACGGGTAGCGTGAAAGGCTAATTTTAGTGGTTGTGGGCCATGTAAAATAGAAATGGGAAGGGTCAATTTTATGGTCTTTGAATTATTTGATCTCTTGGATCCTTGAGTGTTAGACATTATTAAAGATATATTTCGTGGATTGAGCACATGGTTCTTGGGACTAGTCTCTATTATAAATTCCAAGGATTCTATATCATGATTTCATTGTGGGGGACTCAATGAGGTACCATAGGGAGCACTATATTGGGTGTACGGTGGGGTGAACTGAGGAATTATTTTTCTAAAATTACAAAAGGGTACCATATTGTGGTACTAAAATGGGGTTTTATCACCCATTATATAATAGAGTATGGATATCTTAATGTCATCAGACATCCCATGGTGAAGGGGTGAGATCACCTATGTGAAACAATCAGAGGGGGGATACCAGGCTATGGAAACCAGTGTTTCAAATACACAGTAACTCCCTATAGGAGTCATACCATGGAATATCCAGAGGGGATACGCAATTGAGGGTGTCTAGCCACGGGAGCCATGATGTGGTTCCTAGGGACCACAACATGGGGATACCATTCCCAATTTTATTTATAGTAGGTGGACAACATTTCCTATTGGTCTACCACAATAGGAAAAATATCTTTTTGCGAGGGCCTATTTGCGATGAGATTAATTGCCATCACAAATAGTATGTCCCATTGGTTATTTTCGAGGGGGGTTCATCTCATCACAAATAACTGGTTATTTTCGAAGGGAGTTGGGGTCCCATCTCAAAAAGTAAGGTGCGGTATGGCGTGGGTTGTGCGCCAAACCGTAGGAAGGTTATTTGCGACGAGGGATTCCCCTGTCGCAAATAGTGCGTCGGTCGGACCGTATTTGGGATGGGTGCCACAGAAAATTCTGGTGGCGATAAATAGGTTTTTGCGATTGGATGTAGTCTAGTGGAAAAAAGTTTGTCGGCAGGGAACTATTTGCGACAGGACCCATCACAAATACCTTTTAAACCGCTGACAATAGTTAATGTTGGCAAAGGTATTTGTGACGGGATACACGTCGCAAATAGTACTGTTGTAACTAATTTAACCTATATATACCACCATCTGTTCTTCCTACTCTTCCCCTCAATTCTCAATTCCACTCTATCTCTAAACTATTTTTGATTGTGAAAATTTCTCTAAGTTAGTTTTTTTACGAAGAAGTTGTGAAGTCGTCTACATCCATAATAGATCGCGTTTAAAGGTATTTATGTTTTATTTAATTTAGTATTTATTTCATTTTTATGTTAATTTTAATTGTTTTTTATTAGTTTTAATTACAGTAGATTTAATTTTTTTTATTATCAGTATTTATTTGTAATAAAAAATCGAAATTATTAGTACTAATTCTTAATAATTTGTAATAATTAATAATTACTAACGATAATTAGTATTGTATATAAATAATTAGTGGTAATTAGTAATTAGTAGCTGTAATTTGTAGTTATTAATTGTAATTAACACTAATTAGTAATAATTAAGGGTAATTTGTAATAATTATAGGTAATTATTAATAATTAGAGGCAATTTGTAATAATTAGGGGTAATTAGTAATAATTAGGGGCAATTAGTAATAATTAGGGGTAATTAGGGATAATTAGGGGTAATTAGTAATAATTTGGGGTAATTAGTAATAATCAGGCCTAATTAGTTATAATTAGTAATAAATAGGAATAAATAGGAATAAATAGTAATAATTTGAAATAATTAGTAATAGTTGATAATAATTAGTAATGAATAGTAATAAATGGTAATACATAGTAATAATTGGTAATAAACAGTAATAATTGGGAATAATTAGTAATAATTAGTTATAATTAGGAATAAATAGAAATAATTAGTAATAATTAGCAATAATTAGTAATAATTATCAATAATTTGCAATAATTAGCAAAAATTAGTATTAAATAACAATAATTAGGAATAAATAGCAATAAATAGCAATAAATAATAATAAATAAGAATAAATAGAAATAAATAACAATAAATATTAATAAATAACAATAAATTTGAATAAATAGTAATAAATATTAATAATTAGTAATAAATAGTAATAAATAGTAATAAATAGTAAAAAATAGTAAAAAATAGTAAAAAATACTAATTAATAGTAATAATTAGTAATAATTAGTAATAATTAGTAATAATTAGTAATAATTTGCAATAAATAGAAATAATTTGTAATAAATAGTAATAAATAGTATTAATATTAATAAATAGTAATAATTAGTTATAAATAGTAATTATTAGTAATAAATAGAAATAATTACTAATAAATAGTATTAATTAGTAATAATTAGTATTAAATAGTATTAAAAAGTATTAAATAATAATAATTAGAAATAATTAGTTATAATTAGAAATAATTTGTAATAAATAGTAATTAATAGTAACAAAGAGTAAGAAATAGTAAGAAATAGTAACAAATAGTAATAATTAGTAATAAATAGTAATAATAAGTAACAATTAGTAATAATTAGTAATAATTAGTATTAATTAGTATTAATTAGTAATAATTAGTAATAATTAGTAATAATAAGTAATAATCAGTAAAAATTAGTAAGAATTACTAAGAATTAGTAATAATTAGTAACATTTAGTTAAAATTAGTAAAAATTAGTAAAAATTAGTAATAAATAGTAAAAATAGTTATAAATAATAATAAATTTTAATAAATGTTAATAATTAGTAATTAACAGTAATAATTAGTAATAATTAGTGATAATTAGTAATAATTAGTAATAATTAGTAATAATTAGTAATAATTAGTGATAATATTTCATAATTAGTAATAATTAGTAATAATTATAAATAATTACTAAGAATTAATAAAAATTAGTAACAATTAGTATAAAATAGTTACAATTAGTATGAAATTGTATGAAATTGTAAGAAATAGTACGAAATATTAGAAATTAGTTACAATTAGTGAGAATTAGAATCAATTATGAACGATTAGTAACAATTAAGAGTAAAATAAATTGTAACAAATTGTAATATCTTGTAATAACTTGGCACATTTTCTAGCAGATTGGTGGCACTCCTTTCTCTTAGTGACTCTTCTCCTTTCAACATTCATAGACTCAAAAACAATATGAAATGTATGCATCTATGAACACATATAAAATATCATGGGCATGAGTTTGAATATGAATTCGTAGGACCACATTTTTTGTAATGTTTTCAGGTGGTGATAGTTCCAAGAAGATGATTAATCGATGAAAAGGGGGCTCTTTTTTCAGACGGTTCATATTCTTGCAAATTTCTCACACTAAAATCACAATGAAGAATCTACTCGGAGGTTCGATTATACACTTTCATATGCATGAGAATGAATAGAAATACATTAGAGTAGATTTTTTATTGTGATTTCAGTGTGAGAAAGTTATAATTAAATAATCCGTCGAACATGAAATTTTTTGTCGATACACTAGAAATTGTGTCGCCAGTAAATAATGGTAATTATTAAGAAGAAGATTTAATTATTTATCTTATTTTTTAGATAGTGTTTTTATAATTTCAAATTATTCAAAATCGGTATTAATTTTTTATTTTGTAGAAAAATATGGATCACAGAAGTTAACAATAGTCATTATTAGATGACCACGTTGGGATAAATGTAACGCCAGAGACTTTTATGAGAAATATTTTTTTTTTATCAAAGGAAGCTTTCACTACACACAACACTAGCTTGGCTTGCATTACACGCAACCACAACCTTCCTCGATAGCTTGCGTCGTACGCAATACAGAGTTTCACTAAACAACGATATGCTGTTAAAATATTATTAAAACTATCCATTATGAATAGTACTAACTCAATTTTGAATTTTATAACATTTTAATTCTACTTATACATTTTCTAGAATGAGGTATAAAAGCAAAATCAGTTTTTGTTGGATAAAAGAAATATTTTTCAAAAAATATAGTTTTGCCGCCTTTTAATGGAGCACCCACATTAAATCTAGTTTTTGACATTTTTATAAGTTCAATTTGTCAAAATAAAATTTTTTTTCGAATCAGGGTATAAAAATTTACTTTGGATAATTTTTTGATATTTTTCTGATAACTTTCATATTTTGATGAATAGTAAAAATACGCTAATGTTTTTTATTAAAAACAACTTTTTTCATTGAGATAATTTATATGGATAAATTATAATATTTAATGGCTTTAAAGTATAAATAGAATATATTTTTACCATTTGATATAATGTATGTCATTAGCATTAATTTCACATTGAATTCATAGGTAAAAACATTTCAATCTTTGGCAATGTTTTAACTTCTAAAACCCCTTTTCTTAACAAAGGGATTTATTTTAAATTAATTACTGCAACTTATATGTTTTGAATTTTGAAAAATGGATTCCATATTCAGAATTGGTGGGTCCAAATTATGTTAATATACTACTTTTTATTTTTGGGCATCATGAATAGTAACCACGGTAAATTTTATTTACCATAGTTAAAGGTAAATCGGGTAATTAAGGGTAAATATGAGATTATAAAATTACCTTAACAGCTACTAAAATCCTATTGGATGACTAAAAGACGACCCATATCACCTAAGGGTCGGATTAGATTCTTTTAATGGACTTTCTTCCATGAAAATGATTTAATTGTTATTAAAACCAAAGAATGTGACAACATGTCACTTTCTTAAATCTTATAAGTATAATAATTTTAATTTGGTGATAAACGTAATGAAACTTCAAACATGAATAGTCTCCAGAAATATAATATAATTATCTACATCATATGAATTTATTTTGAATTTTTAGGGATTGAATAATTATCATTAATTATGACACAATAGTGATGTTGAAATTATTTTATTAATTAAAATATCAAATAAATTGTTTTAAAAATATTAAAATAAATATTATATGAACTATTTAATGTGCTGAACTAATTTTCTAGATAAATATTACATTTTATGAATCTATTAATGCATTTAGTTCGACCATATATTTTGTATATATTTTATTTAAATTCAAATAAATGAATAGTGTCAAAATTGACACTATTGCTATTTTATAAAAATAACATATTATAAAATTGTTTAAAAATCACAAAAATATTTAAAAATTATAAATTAAAATCTATATGGTCTACAATGTAATTAAGTGTCAAATTATGGAAAATTCACAACACATATGTAATTATTTATAATAATTTAATATTTAGAATATTATTACCACAAATAAAATTAAATTGATAAATAAGGATAAATCAAGTTGATAATGTTTAAAATAAATTCATAACATGTCTAAATTTTATTATTTGATGATAATACAACCCTATCTCATGTAAGCTTCAGATATGAGTCATTTTGGATGTTTTTATGTGGGGTTGGGATATAATATAAACTAATATTTCTTATATTTCCAAAGGTGCCCCTCTCCTCCCATATAAAAGGGAACCTCCTCCCTCTCTTCCTCACACCAATTTGAGACTTCAAGCTCGGCCAAACCCTGACCATTTCACTTCCACACTTCCTTAGAAACCTACTAGAGGTTCTGGTCTCATAAAAAGACCAACTCTAGTGCCTTAAGAGAAAGTTTAATGGAGACACTTCGAGAAAGAGGAAATACCTTCTACCGTTTTCTTCAAGTTCCATTATTCTTCTACTACCTCTTGTTTAGTTGTTTCATTACAAGGTAATAACATCAGTATAACTAATATACTTATATGTTATTATAAATTTGAAACAACCCTATTTGACCTCTTATTCATCCTACAGAAAATGAAATCATCGCGCGTGCGTACGTACGGAATACCGTCTCCACGCCGTGGTGTAATCTATTTTCCACCACCACCATACTTGGATGGGTATAAGGGTGAATGAAATGAATATATATGATTATTTTAAAGTGGTATTGATTCTTAAATATTATACATACACTCCACTAAAATTCCCTGATCATGGGAATGATATCATCGCTCGTGCATACGTACGGAATACCGTCTCCACGATGTGATGTGATTCGTTCTACATGATCTTCATTGCATAATGATTATATAAACGAATTTAATGAATGAATATGATATATATTACAATAATACCATTCTGGAATTGAGGTATCTATAAACTAAAGAGAAGAATAAGAATTTATTCGACAAACACGCATAAGAACAAAAATTAATAAACACCCGAATAACAAGTAGTAATGAAATATTACTAATAAGAAGATAATAATATGACCATATATGATATCATAACAATAATTATGATTCTGTAATAAGTCAATAACATTATTTAAATCATTATACAGGAGTGTCGGACACTTACGAAGCAAATCAGACCTAAGGTAAGGAAAAATATCACAATCTCATTTTTATTCGATATTGTTTATACTTTGGTATTTATTGGGGTGTATTCTATCATCCACATCCATGTTTCCTCAATATGTAATATTTAAATCCTTCTATAGTAGTTTATATCCAATTTTACCCTTCAGTGAGTTTTTAGTAAAAGATATGAAATGAATCTTTTGTTGTTTTTTGTACGAGGTACTTTTTGACTTTTCCGAAAAAAGTACGAGAAGAATGTTTTTTTAACTTATACGACATGAATGTATTTTTAAAACATTATTTCCAAGAAGCTTACATTACAAGTTTTCAAGTTTATTTTTAATCAACTTCTTTTAGTTTAAAATTGTATGACATGTTAAGAAAGGAAAATGTTTTTGAAGTAGAAAGGATATTTTCCTCAAGAATGAAGTTCAAGTGTTTTATAAAAATTATTTTCCATCTATGATAATAAAGGGTATTGTTTCTATACCAATTTTTACATTGATTTGATTATGTTGTGATGGAATTAATTTTATGAATTCCTTTATCTTATATGAATTGTTTTATGATGTCATGATGTTTAAGATTCCCATTTTTATTACATGGGTTATGCTATGATGTATGGTTTATGATTTTGTGGCACACATAAGAATGGTATCATTATGAGATGGGTGGGACCTATATCTCACTCCAATGCATTGGGTAAAGATTTTTTATCTCATGAGATAGACATGGCTGGAACGGTAGGCTATACCGGTTCAGTGAAACAGGACTGAAACGAGGAGTGAACTCGGTTCAGAAATGGACTTTGTCCACTAAGATAGTCTTGGAAATGAGTCTTGAATAATAAGAAATGATTCTATATGATTATGTGTGTATGACACAAAGTTTCATGTTTTAAATTATGATTATTGGTATTTCATTTCACTACTATGATTTATCCCATGTAATGAAATTATGCTCTCTTTTGCAGGTTAAGATTTCCAAAATGTTATGTTCTTATGAATATGATGTGATTGGTATTTCTTTTGTTTACCCTTACTGAGAATTTCAGATCACCATTTTGTATGTTTTCTTTCCCCAGGCCAGGAAGAAGATTATTCAGTAAGATATGCCAAAAGGGACTACAGATATGATGAAATAAATGGGAGACAGTGTAGACGCTTTATGAACTAGTTGTTTATGTTTCCCAGTTTCTAAAGACACTATACTTATATGGTCCTTTCGTGGTTTGTTATATGTTGTAATAAGTATGCTTCAATTTTGAAGTATTAACATTGTATGTAAAGTATGGCTCGTTATAGTTGGTATCAGAGGAAAGGTATAGCCAACCTTTGGAAACTAGGATATGAAAGCCATAGTAAGAACCCTAGGGATAATTCTAATCATAGAACACAATCTTAGTGTTCTAGAAATGGCCATGAATAACCTAGGATAATACCTTAAGTGTGAAATTTTATTCTTGATTATGTGGTTTTCCTATTATAATTTGTGTTGGTCACACTATTCTTCTAGGTTTTGGTCAATGGCTGGAACCCGAAGGAACCGTGTTAATGGGGAATGCGACGGGCAATGCAATGATTATCCCCCTGAGCAACCAAACGTTATGGGAGCTGGAATGAAAAATCTTGTAGCCATGCTCACACAAACTTCTCAGCCTATGAATCATGTAGGACTTTCAAACGAGCAAAGGAAGGAGCAACATTCTGTTGAATCCTTCATGAGGCAGCGTCCACCCTCTTTCAGCGGGTCTACTGATGCATTATTTTCTGAATAATGGATTTGTACTACTCAAAAGATATTTTCAATTCTTCAATGTTCTGACCATGATAAAGTCATCCTAGCAGTGTATCGTTTGGAAGGAGATGCTGATCAATGGTGGAATCTTATTAAGAATATGAGGAAAAGGGATGAAATTGAGTCCATAGAATGAGACGAGTTCAAGAACTTATTTTTCAATAAGTACTTCCCTCATATTTTATGAACAAATATGGAGAATGAGTTTCTTGAACTGAAGCAAAAGGATAATGAATCTGTAGGTACCTATGAAGAAAATTTTACAAGAATTTCTAGGTACGCTTCTGGTATTATTGTCCAACCTGAGAGTAAGATCGATCGATTCTTTAGTGGCTTAAAACCAAGTCTTCAAAGGGCCTTAGCCATAAGGGACTTCAATAGCTACGAGGAAATCTTTCGATGTGCTCTCAATGTTGAGATGGAGATTGGAGTAACCCATTAGTCATATGGGTTTGATAAGAAGAGGAAAATGGAATTCAAATGAAAATCTAAAGAGCACACTGAAAATAAGATGTACTTTCCCTTATGCTCAAAGTGTGGAAAGAAACATGGAGGGAGTTTTCTAAAAGGGACATGTAAATGTTTCAAATGTGGAAAGGAAGGTCATCAGGAATTTGAATGCCAAGATGATGGGAAGAAGATGTCTAATGATGCAAACAAAGGAAAGGATACACAGAATGAACCTACTACACTTCAATGTTTTAAGTACAAGGAGATGGGGAATTATGCCAATAAATGCCCTAATCTAAGGGTTTTTGATGATGGTCAACGTCAACAAACTCCTAAGTCTAAAGACAAAGGAATGTCACATGCAATTTCTATCAGCGATGTGGAGTATGATAATGATGTGGTGAAAGGTACACTTACCATCCACTCTAATGCAGAAAATGTTTTATTTGATTCTGGATCCACCCACTCTTTTATTTCTGAAGAATTTTATAATGGTATCACCGTATTACCTCAACAATTTGATGTTGAGTTAGCTGTGACAAAACCTAATGGCACAACAGTCGCATCAAAAGTTTATAATTCTTCCCTGATTGAAGTTTGTGGGAAAGTGATTCCTGAAAATCTTGTGATCCTTCCTATAGTGGAATTTGATGTGATTCTGGGCATGGATTGGCGTTCTTTCTATGGAGCTCATAACAATTTCCAAATAAGGGAAGTCACATTTCATATTCCAGATCAATCTATGATCTTCTATCGATGCAAGGATGAACATAACCTTCTAGTGGAAATTTCTTCCATCTTATGGGCCTTGACTCCAATTAATGAAGGTTATTTATCTCAAATGGTTGGTGAGAAACTCACAATTAAGAATATTCCCATTGTACGGGAGTTTGATGATGTCTTTCCAGAGGAATTGCCAGGTCTTCCACCAAATCGTGAAGTTGAGTTTTCAATAGAACTCATACTGGGTGCTTTGACTATTTCAAAGACACCTTATAGAATGGACCCAATTGAGTTGCAGGAATTCATGAAGAAACTCGAAGAGAATCTTGATAAGGGATTAATACTCCCTAGTGCACCACCTTGGGGAGCACCTGTTCTGTTTGTTAAGAAGAAAGATGGATCAATGAGACTCTGCATTGATTATCGAGAACTTAACAAGATCACTATCAAGAACAAATATCCTCTCCCACACATTGTTGACTTATTTGACCAACTACGCGGAGCTCAATACTTTTACAAAACTGATCTTTGTTCAGGGTATCATCAATTAAGGGTCAAAAGGGAGGATATACCAAAGACAGATTTCCGTACAAGGTATGGACACTATGAATTTATAGTGATGCCATTTGGTCTTACTAATGCCCCTTCTATCTTTATGGATCTGATGAATATAGTCTTTAGAGACTATCTTGATCAATTTGTGGTAGTCTTTATAGACTATATTCTTATCTATTCAAAGAGAAAGGAAGAACATGAAGATCACTTGAGAATTATATTGAAGACCCTGAGAAAGGAGAGGCTTTATGAGAAATTTACCAAGTGTGAATTTTGGCTTCAAAAAGTTTTATATTTGGGTCACATAATCTCAAAAGAGGGGATATCTGTGGATCTAGCAAAAACAGAGGTTATCGAAAGATGGTCGAGACCAATAATAGTAACTGAGATCCGATGTTTTCTTCGTTTGGCTGGATATTATCGGCGTTTTGTGAAATATTTTTTACGATTGTCTAATCCACTCACCATGTTGACTCGGAATGGAGTTAAGTTTGTTTGAACGGAAGAATGTGAAGAGAATTTCAAGGAGTTGAAAAGTAGGTTATCTAGTTCACATGTGCTCACACTGCCTTGTTGTGGAGAAAGGTTTGTGATCTATAGTGATGCATCCAAGAAGGCATTGGGGTGTGTTCTTATGCAAAATGATATAGTGATAGCTTATGCCTCACGACAATTGAAAATCCATGAGAAAAATTACCCAGCTCATGATTTGGAGTTATCTCCAGTATTCTTTGCATTAAAGATTTGGAGGCATTACCTTTATGGTGAAAGGTGTGATATTTATACTGATCATAAAAGTTTAAAGTATATTTTCACAAAAAAGGAGTTGAATATGCGTCAAAGAAGATGGTTGGAGCTGATTAAGGATTACGGCTCCTCAATTAATTACCACCCTGGGAAAGCAAACAAGGTGGCAGATGGATTAAGTCGACAAGAGCATGCCAGTTTATCCATGATGAGGATCACAAAAGATCCAATATTGATGGATTTACAAAGGATGGATCTTGGAATTATAATGGTAGGGAGAAAATTGTATCTTTCTCAAATGAATGTTCAACCATCTAAACATGTGATGATTAAAGAGGCATAGAAAGAAGATGTAGAGTTACAAAAGAAGGTGAGAAATGTTCCTGAATTCAACAATGATTATGATGAGATAATAAAGTTCAGGAATCGGGTTTGTGTTCCTCCCATCCCAGAATTAATTAAGGAGCTACTGGATGAGGCTCATAGTTCTTCATTCTCTATTCGTCCTGGAAGCACGAAGATGTATAGGGAACTGAAAGAGTACTTTTGGTGGGATGGCATGAAAAAAGATGTTCCTGAATATGTCTCTCGATGCTTGGTTTGTCATCATGTTAAAGGTGAGAGACAGAAGTCTAAGGGGATGTTACAACCATTACCCATACCCGAATATAAATGGGAAAACATCACTATGGACTTTGTCACAGGACTTCCTAAAACATACAAAGGCAATAATGCTATCTGGGTTATAGTTGATTTTCTTACAATGTCCGCACACTTCATTGCTATTAGAGATAATTTCTCTTTGGATCAGCTTACCAGGATATATGTAAAAGAAATGGTAAGATTGCATGGATTGCAACTTTCTATTATATCTGATCGTGATCCGAGATTTACCTCGAAGTTCTGGCGAGGTCTTCAGCATACTCTGGATACAGAGTTGTGTTTCAGCACTGTTTATCATCCTCAAACAGATGGTTAGTCTGAGAGAAAAATTCAAACTCTAGAAGATATGTTGAGAGCTTGCTCTATAGATTTCGAATGTGGTTGGGATCAACACCTACCTTTGGTGGAATTTTCTTATAATAATAGCTTTCACTCCTGTATTCAGATGTCTTCTTATGAAGCTCTCTATGGAAAGAAATGCTGGACTCCAACTTACTGGGATGAAGCTGGGGAAACAAAGCAATTAGGACCAGATCTTGTTGATGAGATGGCAGAAAAGGTCCGATCTATTCAACAACACATAAGAGCAGCTCAGAGTCGACAAAAGTGTTATGCCGACAACCGAAGAAAAGACCTAGAGTTTGAAGTGGGTGATAAAGTGTTCTTACGAATATCTCCCTAGAAGAGGGTCATGAGATTTGGAAAGAAGGGGAAGTTGAGCCCTAGATATATTGGTCCTTTCGAAATACTGGATCGTGTTGGAAAGGTAGCTTACCGATTGGCACTTCCACTGAATCTCTCTCATGTTCATGATGTGTTCCATATATCTCTCCTAAGAAAGTACATACCTGATCCTTCACATGTACTCAGCTCAGAAGTTGTACAGCTAGAGAAAGACCTTTTTTATGAAGAACAACCGATAGAGATTCTTTATCGTAGCGAAAATGTCCTACGAAACAAGAACACTCTCATGGTGAATGTTTTATGGAGGAACCACCAATTAGAAGAAGCTATATGGGAGCTTGAGGATATGATTAGGGAGAGGTATCCTCATCTTTTTGTTACAAAGTGACGAATTTCAAGGGCGAAATTCATTTTAAGGGGGGTAGAATGTAATGCCCGAGTCTTTTTTGAGAAATATTTTTTTTTATCAAAGGAATCTTTCACTACACACAACACTATCTTGGCATGCTTTACACGCAACTGCGGCCTTCCTCGATAGCTTGCGTCGTACGCAATAACGAGTTTCACTAAACAACGATATAATATTAAAATATTATTAAAACTAGCCGTTATGAATAATACTAACTGAATTTTGAATTTTATAACATTTTAATTCAACTTATACATTTTCTAGAATGAGGTATAAATGCCAAATCAGTTTTCCTTGGATAAAAAAAATATTTTTCAAAAAATATAGTTTTGCTGCCTTTTGATGGCGCACCCACATTAAATCTAGTTTCTGACATGTTTATAAGTTCAATTTGACAAAATAAAATTCTTATTTTGAATCAGGGTATAGAAATTTACTTTGGATAATTTTTTGATAATTTTCTGATAACTTTCATATGTTGATGAATAGTAAAAATACGACAATTTTTAATTAAAAACAACTTTTTTTATTGAGATAATTTATATGGATAAATTATAAAATTGAATGGTTTTAAAGTATAAATAGAATATATTTTTACCATTATATATAATGTATGTCATTATCATTAATTTCACATTGAATTCATAGGTAAAAACATTTCAATCTTTGGCAATGTTTTAACTTCTAAAACCAGTTTTCTTAACGACATGATTTATTTTAAATTAATTACTGCAACTTATATGTTTTGAATTTTGAAAAATTTATGCCATATTCAGAATCAGTGGGTCCAAATTATGTTAATAGACTACTTTTTATTTTTGGGCATTATGAATAGTAACTACGGTAAAGTTTATTTACCATAGTTAAAGGTAAATCGGGTAATTAAGGGTAAATATGAGATTATAAAATTACTCTAACACCTGCTAAAATCCTATTGGATGACTAAAAGTTGACCCATATCACATAGTGGTCGTATTAGATTCATTTAATGGACTTTTGTCCATGAAAATGATTTAATTATTATTAAAACCAAAGAGTGTGACAACATGTCACTTTCTTAAATCTTATAAGTATAGTAATTTTACTTTGGTGATAAACTTAATGAAACATCAAACATGAATAGTCTCCAGAAAGCTAATATATTTATCTACATCATAGGAATTTATTTAGGATTTTTAGGGATTAAATAATTTTCATTAATTATGACACAATAGTGATGTTGAAATTATTTTAATAATAAAAATATCAAATAAATTGTTTTAAAAATATTAAAATCAATATTATATGAACTATTTAATGTGCTAAACTAATTTTCTAGATACATATGACATTTTATGAATCTATTAAAGCTTTTAGTTAGAACATAGATTCTGTATATATTTTATTTAAATTCAAATAAACGAATAGTGTCAAAGTTGACACTATTGTTATTTTGTAAAAATAACATATTATAAAATTGTATAAAAATCAAAAAAATATTTAAAAATTATAAATTAAAATTTATATGGTCTAAAATTTCATACAGTGTCAAATTATGGAAAATTCACAACACATATGTAATTATTTAAAATAATTTAAAATTTAGAATATTATTACCACAAATAAAATTAAATTGATAAATAAGGATAAATCAAGTTGATAATGTTTAAAATAAATTCCTAACATGTCTAAATTTAATTCTTTGATTATATTACAACCCTATATCATCTAGGATTCGGATAGGAGTCATTTTGGTTGTTTTTATGTGGGGTTGGGATTTAATATAAACTAATATTTCTTATATTTCCAAAGGTGCCCCTCTCCTCCCTTATAAAAGGGAACCTCCTCCCTCTCTTCCTCACACCAATTTGAGACTTCATGGTCGGACAAACCCTGCCCATTTCACTTCCCCACTTCCTTAGAAACCTACTAGAGGTACCGGTCTCATCAAAAGACCAACTCTAGTGCCTTAAGAGAAAGTTTAAAGGAGGCACTTCGGGAAAGAGGTAATACCTTCTACCGTTTTCTTCAAGTTCCATTATTCTTCTACTACATCTTCTTTAGTTGTTTCATTATGAGGTAATAACATAATTATAACTTATATACTGATATTTTATTATAAATATGAAACAACCCTATTTCACCTCTTATCCATCCTACGGAAGATGAAATCATCGCACGTGCGTGCGTACAGAATACCGTCTCCACGCCGTAGTGTAATCTATTTTCCACCACTACCTTACTTGGATGAGTATAAGGGTGAAAGTAATTAATATATATGATTATTTTAAAGTGGTATTGATTCTTAAATAGTATACATACACTCCAATACAATTCCACGATCATGGGAACGATATCATCACTCGTGCGTACGTACAGAATACCATCTCTAGGATGTGATGTGATTCATTCTACATGATCTTAATTGCATAATGATTATATAAATTAATTTAATGAATGAATATGATATATATTACACTAATACCATTCTATAAATGAGGTATCTATAACCTAAATAAGAGAATAAGAATTTATTCGAAAAACATGCATAAGAACAAAAGGTAATAAACACCCGAATAACAAGTAGTAATGAAATATTAGTAATAAGAAGCTAAGAATATGACCATATATGATAACATAACGATATGTATGATTCTTTAATAGGTCAATAACCTTATTTAAATCATTATACAGTAGGTTCGGACACTTACGAAGCAAATCGGATCTATGGTAAGGAAAAATATCACAATCTCATTTTTATCTGAGATTGTTTATAGTTTGGTATTTACTGGGGTGTATTCTGTCATCCACATCCATGTTTCCTCAATATGTAATAGTTACATCCTTCTACAATAGTTTATATACAATTTTACCCATTGGTGAGTTTTTAGTAAAAGATATGTAAGGATTCTTGTGTAGTTTTTCGTATGAGGTACTTTTTGACTTTTCCGACAAAAGTACGAGAAGAATGTTTTTTTAACTTATATGGCATGAATGGATTTTTAAAACATTATTTCCAAGAAGCTTACTTTACAAGTTTTCATGTTTATTTTTAATCAACTTCTTTTAGTTTAAAATTGTATGACATGTTATGAAAGGAAAATGTTTTTGAAGTAGAAAGGATATTTTCCTCAAGAATGAAGTTCAAGTGTTTTATCAATATTATTTTCCATCTAAGATAATAAAGGGTTCTGTATATATCCGTATTTTTACATTGATTTGATTATGTTGTGATGGAATTATTTTGATGAATTCCTTTATCTTATATTAATTGTTATATGATGTCATGATGTTTATGATTCCCATTTTTATTACATGGGTTATGCTATGATGTATGGGTTATGATTTTGTGGAACACATAAGAATAGTATCATTATGGGATGGGTGGGACCTATATATCCCTCCAATTCATTGGGTAAAGATTTTTTATCTCATGAGATGGACATGGATGGAACGGTAGGTTATACCGGTTCATTGAAACAGGACTGAAAAGAGGAGTGAACTCGGTTCAGAAATGGACTTTGTCCACTAAGATAGTCTTGGAAATGAGTCTTGACTAATAAGAAATGATTCTCTATGATTATGTGTGTATTCCACAAAGTTTCATGTTTTAAATTATGATTATTGGGATTTCATTTCACTACTATGATTTATCCCATGTTATGAAATTATTCTCTCTTTTGAAGGTTAAGATTTCCAAAATGTTATGTTCTTATGAATATGATGTGATTGATATTTCTTTTGTTTACCCTTACTGAGAATTTGAGCTCACCCTTTTGTATGTTTTCTTTCCCCAGGTCAGGAAGAAGCTTATTAAGTAAGATATTCCAAAAGGGACTATAGATATGATGAAATAAATGGGAGATAGTGTAGACGCTTTATGAACCAGTTGTTTATGTTTCCCAGTTTCTAAAGACACTATACCTATACGGTTCTTTCGTGGTTTGTTATATGTTGTAATAAGTATGCTTCAATTTTGAAGTTTTAACAATGTATGTAATGTATGTTCGTTATAATAAATTAGCATAGAAAGACAAACAGTCTGGATTAAAACCAATATATATTGAGGGTATTAAATCTTTCTTATCATTTGCATCATCAAAACCAGAATATGTTTCAGAAGGAACAATAATGTTTCCTTGTAAAAAATGTGCTCTGAGAATGTTTGACACATTTGAAAAGGTTGGGGGACATCTCTTGTGGTTTGGTTTTCAATCAGAGTATATTTTTTTCTATCAACATGGTGAACATACTTCTAAATAAGATACTAATAACATGATTCTGGATCCCACACAATTTAAAATTTAATACATGATCTTACAGGTCCATTTGTTCAAAAAACTAATCCTCAAGCTGATATGGATTTATTTCTTGAGTTGGCATAATCTAAATTTTTTGAGTTGTCGAGGTCTGCTGAGGATACATTATATCCTAGTTGCAAGATAAGAAAATTAGAATCAATTGAAATTTTTTGGCTATTAAATCAGATAATGAATTCTCAAAATACTATTTTGATCAGATGTTTTTTGGATAAAACACGGTTACCAGAAGGAAATGTGTTTCCTACAAATTACTATGAGGGCATGTGGCTAGTTCGTAATCTGAGCCTTAGTTATCAGATGATTAATGCATGTCTAAATTATTGCATCTTATATTCTGGTGAAAATGAGTCGTTGGATATTTTCCCTATATGTGGAAAATCGAGGTATAAAGAAGCTCAACTAGGGAAATCTAGATCAATTTTGGTAAAATAGTTGATTTATTTTTCCCTTACACTGAGGTTGAAGTGCTGTTTTTATGTCTAAGAACACAGCAACAATGATGTCATGACATAAAACCAAGATTTCAACTGATAAAAGCTTGAATCATCCATTTTATGGTTATTCATGGAAACATTTTGACTATTTGTATCTGTCTTTTTCTTTAGAAGCCCGAAACATGTGATTGTGTCTTTCTACTGATGGTTTATTTCCGTTTGGTTCTTATGGTAGTCAATATTCATGATGGCCAATCTTTATAACTCCGTACAATTTACCTCCATGGATTTTGATGAAGGATCCCTATATCTTTTTGACCTTATTAATCCCAGGACATCTGAAAAAAAATATTGATGTTTATTTGAAACAATTGATTGATGAGTTAAATGAACTGTGAAGTAATTGTGTTAGTACATATGATGTTTCTACAAAACAAAATTTCATGTTAAAAGCTGCATTGATGTGGAAAATTATTGACTTTCCAGCATATGACATGTTATCTTTCTAGATTACACATGTTCCGAAATCATGTCCTTACTGTATGAAAGACAACAAAAATTTATGATCGTCAATGGAAAAAAATCATTTCTATTTTGACTGTCATGGGAAAAAAATTTCAACCATTCATGATTTTTAAAGGAACAAATCACATTTTTTAAAGGAACAATTTAAAGGAATGGACCTCCAAAAATGATCTCAGGTACAGGGTTAAAATCAGTTGTATTTTCATTACCTCCCATCACATTTGGGCCAACAGTAATCCAAAAAAGAATTCATGCATTTGGAAAAGAACATAATTGGATAAAACAAAGCATTTTTTATGTAATCTTCCATATTGTTCTGATTTTTTGGTCCGCCACATGTTGGATTTCATGCATATTGGGAAGAACTATTTTGATAATTTATTTCCTACAGTTTTGGTTACACCAGGTTTGACCAAAGATACTGTAAATTCATGATTAGATCTTGCCCAAATTTTCATGAGACCAAAACATGAACTATTTGAAAATGTCAGATCACAGAGGTTAATAGATCCAAAAGCATCTTATACACTTTATAAAGATAATCACTTGTTATTTTTTCAGTGGATTGCAGATTTGAGACTTCTGGATGGCTATGTTTTAAATTTGGGCAGATGTTTTAAGAATGATCATATTACCAGATTAAAAAGTCATGATTTTCATGTTATAATAGAAATAATTATGACAATTTGATTAAAGGGTTTGAGGAATTATATGATTTTGGATTCAATAAAAGACATATCATATCTTTTTCAAGACATTTGTGCAGAAACAAAATTCTATGATGTGCTAAAAAAACTTGAAAAAGATGTTGTTCTAATTATATTTAAACTAGATATAATAATTCCGTCAGCTTTCATTTACTCAATAGAACATTGATATTAAATTTTCCGCATGAAGATAAATTTTGAGTACTATTACAATTTCAATGGATGTACCCATTTGAGAGATACATGTAGAAATTGAAGAAAAAAGTACATAACAAAGCATCAGTTGAAGGCTCAATTATTGATGTTTATTTTCAAGAGGGAATTTATTTTTTATGCTCTCATTTTTTTTGAATATGAATATCCCTCAAAACACAACCTCATGGTATAGAATGAGGCTAATGTTAATGATGAAATGTAAAATTAATTACCATGTTTTAATCAAGAAAAAATGGCTTCGGTGAAGTTAATGAACGCTGAATTTCAGATGATGAACATCAGAGAGCTCAAACATATGCTCTTCTAAAATATGAAGAAAGGAAATCATTTTTATTGTGAGTACTTCTCTCATTTATTCTATAATTTATGTTATAGTATGTAAAATTATTTTATTTTTGGCTTTCATGATAATAATATCAAGAAACAACTTCCACAAATTACAGCAGCTGCTCTTTAAGAACACAGACAAAAAAAATTATCAATGGTTTCGAAAACTGGTAACATAAATTATTGATAGTTTAATATCAATTCAGAATATTATTTGTTATAATGATAATTGTTTTAAAAAATTTAGGGTTCTCAACATGCTGATAAAATTGATAAGCAATTGTTTATATTGACAAACCCACTATCCAAATTAGTTAAATCTTATAATTCATATGTGGTGAATGGGTTTCGATTTCATACATGTGCATATGGGGAATAATAACATGATGAACATGGGAGTTTTCTTGAGAGGATCACATCATAGGGAAACTGAAGTTGACTTTTACAACATTCTGGATCAAATTATGTAATTTTGTAATCTAGGACAGAATTACATAACAGTGTTTAAATGTCAGTGTTTGGACATTGAGAGAGGCTTTCATTTTTATCTGACTCATAAAATCATTGATATTAAATATAAAATTCTTCTTACAGTTTATGATATATTTTTTCTGGAACAATAGAAACATAAAAATCCAAGTGACTACAACTGAATGTGGTTCTGATGAAGAGGATGGAATTGAAATTTTTCATGTGACTACTCAAAATCCATCTTCTTAAAAAAGAGACTTGAATATCGATGGTGACACCCCACAATTAAGGGTCAATGGTGATGAATATGTTAATGTGGTTAAAAAGGAATTAGAAATTATAAGATATGATTATACTAAAACTCATATAGATATTGATGATGTCAAGGGGGAATATGAAGACATTGAAATTTCCAGATATGAAGAAGATTATGAAGCCGTACATTGACATAGTTAAATGCTGGATATAATCATAACTAATATATATCTATATATATAAGTTATTTTCAAATATCTACTAACAACAATAATTTTTTGTTTCAGATGGACCATGATATATTCGGTGAGTTGGAGGAGGATGATCAACCTTTAGATGATGGGGGATTTCGATCATTTGACCCTTAGCCTACTGGCAGTTCAGGGGGAATGTGGAGGGGGTGGGGTCTTGCGTGATTGATGATTTATGATCCAATCCCTGAGTGATGTTTGTAACACTCGAGATTTTTATGAGAAATATTTTTTTATTAGAAAAGAAATCTTTCACTACACACAACACTAGCTTGGCTTGCTTTACACGCAATCAAGACCTTCCTCGATAACTTGCGTTGTACGCAATACCGAGTTTCACTAAACAACGATATGTTATATAAACTAGATGTTATAAATAGTAATACCCACTTTTTGAAATTTTATTTTTCAAAATGGGCTTCATTTTTGGATTCGGAATATCGAAATTAGACTAGGGTGAAATTTTGGTATTTTTCAGAAAAATTTCAATTTTTAATGAATAGTGAAAACACCGGGTTACTATTTAAAAGCCGACATTTTTTTTAAATAATTATTTATTTTATTTAAATTTATTTTATGTGAAAATTTATACATAATACCTATATAATTTCAATGTAATTCATTGTAGTCATTTTATAATAATTTTAGACATATAAAAATTTTACTGAACTTTTCACCCTCTTTTACCCATCTCCAAGGAGAGTTTGAAAATTTACATAAAATATAATTTTACCGCTTTTATGAGTGGAATTTAGAAAATCCGAGAGAAATGGTGAATATCAATGAGTAAAATGTGGTTCAATAAGATAAAAATAATTTTTGGTGAATTGTAGATTTTTACTTTTATTTACCACGGTTAAAAGTAAATAGGGTAATTAAGGGTAATAATGGTATTATTATTACCCTAAACCATGTACTAATTCTATTGGATAAGTTTAATTAGACCAAAAACAACCTTAGGAATAAAATATGACCATTTAGGTCCTCTTGGATTAGTTTAGGACATTTATTATTATTTTATTTAAAGAAGAGTTAAAAAGGTTATAATCAAAGTTTAGTAACTAACACATTTTTAATATAGGGTTAAACATAATATATTTTTGACTATAAATATTTATTAGAAATATAAAAAGATTTCCTACATTATTATATTTTTCTATAACTTTTAGACTTTAAATAATTTAAATTATTTATGACACAATAATGATGCATTAATTACCTTATTAATGAAAGATTAACATTATTAATATTATAAATACCCAAATAAAAGTAATTTTAGAATTTTTATGAATTACAATAATTTTATAGGATAATTTGAATTGTTATTATTGATATAATTAAATATGTTCGAACTAATCATTCTGTTATTAGTTTCACAAAAATAAATTACCAAATAGTGTCAAAATTGACATAAAATAGTTTTTAAAACAAATATTATATTATTAATTGTTATTTTATTACTAAAAATCTAAGGTTATTCAAAATCACTTAGATAAGGTTATATATATTAAAAATTAACAACTTGGGGTTCTTTTGGCTTGTTATGGTATGTTGATTAACCATATAGTGTATGAAAACAAGAGGACACGGTAAAAGTTAAATTATTTAACTTAGAGTTAAATCTAAATGATAATGTTCAAATAGAAACCTAAACTTGTCTAAAATCTATTGGATGAGATTATTTATACCCATAACCACCTTATATTAAAAATAAATTAATTTGGATGTATTAAAAACCGAATATGACTTTATTATAAAATAATCTTTTAAGTTTTCCTAAGCTGCCCCTCTCTTCCCTTATAAAAGGGCACCTCCACCCTCTCCTCCTCACGCCACTTTGAGCCTTCAATCTCGGAAAAACCCAACCAATTTCCCTTATAAACGTCCCTAGAAACATCCTAGAGGTCTTGGTATTCTTCAAAGACCATATTTAGTGCCCTAAGAGGATGTTAAGAAGATGCGTTTCAAAGAAAAGGTCATGTCTGTTACCGATTCTTTCACCTTTATTTATTCTTATACTTCTTCTTCTTCTTTAGTTGTTTCATTATGAAGTAATAACATAATTATTACTCATATAATGATATGTTATTATAAATATTAAACCACCCTATTTAACCTTCTATCCATCCTATGGAAAACGAAATCACTGCGCATGCGTACGTACGGAATACCATCTCCACGCTGTGGTGTAATCTGTTTTCCACCACCACCTTACTTGGATGGGTATAATGGTGTAAAGAATAACTATATATGATTATTATAAAGTGATATTGATTCTGAAATAGTATTGATACACTTTAATACAATTCCAAGATCATGGGAACGATACCATCGCTCGTGCGTACGTACGGCCTACCATCACCACGATGTGATGCAACTCGTTCTTCAAGATCTCCATTGCATAATTATTATATAAATTAATTGAATGAATAAATATTATATATATTACACTAATAAAATTCTTTAAATGAGGTATCTCTAACCTGAAAATAATAATAATAATTTATTCGACAGAACATGCATAAGAACAAAAAAGCAATAGACACCTGAATAACAAGACGCAATGAAATATTACTAATAAGAAGCTATGAAGAAGACCATATACGATATCATAACAATGAATAAGATTATGGAATAAGTCAATAACATTATATAAATCATTATATAGGAGGGTCATACATGTATGAAGAAAATCAGACCTATGGTAAGGGATAATTATTTCAATCTCATTCTTATTCGAGATTGTTTATTCGTAAGTATTTACTAGGGTTATGTTTATTATCGTAGTCCATATGTTCTCAAATTTTTTTCATAAAATTTATAATTTTCTTCCATGTATGTTTAAATTCATTTTTACCTTTTTTTACTTTTACCACATCATATGGAAGGAATCTTTCTTTTGTTTACCTTATGAGGTACTTTTTTACTTTTCCAGAAAAAGTACGAGAAGAATGTTTTTTTAACATATACGGCATGAACAGATTTTTACGGTTTTATAATGCCTTATTTTCATGAATTTTACTCTACAATATTACATGAATATTTTCAACAAAATCCTTTTCTTTTAAAATTTCATTGTATTTTGTGAAAAGAAAATTATTTTTAAGAATAAAGGATATTTTTCTTAACAATTCATTTCAAGTGTTTTCTCAAAACCATTTTCCATCTAAGATAAAATTATTTCATATGTGTATGTTTCAAGTATAATGTCTCTATGATTTAAATGTTTTCACTTTTATTATAATGAAATTATATCCATTTGTTTTATATGGATTATGTTATAATGGGATGATGTTAATGAAACCCATTTTATTCTTTGGTTTATTATGAATGATTTATGTTTCTGTTGTGGAACATGTAAGAATGATTTCATTATGAGATGGGTTGGATCTATATCTCCCTCCAATTCATTGGGTAAAGATTTATATCTCATGATATAGACATGGCTAGAACGGTAAGTTAATCTGGTTCAGTGATAAAGGACTGAAATGAGGAGTTAACTCAGTTCAGAAATGGACTTTGTCCTCTATGATAGTCTTGGTAATGAGTCTTGACTAATAAGAAATGATTTTATATGATTATGTGTGTATGACAAAAATTTTCATGTCTTGTGTTATGATTTTCGGGATTACATTTCACTACTAGTATTTATCCAATGTTATGAAATTATGATCTCTTTTGCAGGTTAAGATTTCCAAAATGATATGTTCTTATGAATATGATGTGATTGATATTTCTTTGGTTTACCCTTACTGAGCATTTGAGATCACCCTTTTGTATGTTTTCTTTTCCCCAGGTCAGGAAGAATGGTATTAAGTAATATATTCCAAAAGGGACACTAGATAAGATAAAATAAAAGGGAGAGAGTGTAGATGATTTATTAACCAGTTGGTTATGTTTCCCAATTTCTAAAGACACAATACCTATATGGTCCTTTAACGGTTTTGTTATATGTTGTAATAAACATGCTTAAAATTTGAAGCAATAACAATGTAGGTAAATTATGGGTCATTATAGTTGGTATCAGAGGATATATATAAAGAAAGTGGTAAGATTGCATGGAGTACCACTTTCCATTTTATCTGATCGGGATCTGAGGTTTACCTCAAAGTTCTGGCAAAGTCTTCAGCATTCTCTGGATACAGAGTTGAGTTTCAGCACTACATATCATCCTCAGACAGATACTCAGTCTGAGAGAACAATTCAAAATCTAGAAGATATGTTAAGAGATTGCTCTATGGATTTTAAAGGTTATTGGGGTCAACACCTACCTTTGGTGGAATTTTATTATAATAATAGCTTTCACTCCAGTATTCAGATGGATCCTTATGAAGCTCTCTATGGAAATAAATGCCTAACTCCAACTTTCTGGGATGAATTTGGGGAAAGAATGATATTAGGACCTGATCTTGTTGATGAGATTGAAGAAAAGGTCATATCTATTCAACAACACATAAGAGAAGACCAGAGTCGAAAAAAAAGTTATGTCTGTAACCGAAAAAAGACCTAGAGTTTGATATAGGTGATAAAGTATTCTTACGAATATCTCCTTGGAAGAAAGTAATGGGATTTGGAAATAAGGGAAAGCTGAGCCCTAGGTATATCTGTCCTTTCGAAATACTGGATCGTGTTGGGAAGGTAGCTTACCGATTGGCGCTTCACCGAATCTCTCTGAAGTTCATGATGTGTTCCATGTATCACTCCTGAGAAAGTAAATACCTGATCCTTCACTTGTACTCAGCTCAGAAGTTGTACCACTGGAGTAAGATTATTCTTATGAAGAACAACCGATAGAGATTCTGGATCATAGTGAAAAAGTCATATGGAACAAGAACACTCGCTTGGTAAAAGTTTTATGGAGTAACAACCAATAAGAAGAAGCTATATGGGAGGTTGAGGATCTGATGAGGGAGAGGTATACTCTTCTGTTTATTTCAAAGTGATGAATTTTGAGGGCGGAATTCATTTTAAGAGGGTAGAATGTAACACCCGATATTTTTATGAGAAATATTTTGTTATCATCAAAGGAATCTTTCACTACACACAACACTATCTTGGCTTGCTTTACACGCAATCACGACCTTCCTTGATAGCTTGCGTTGTACGTAATACAGAGTTTCACTAACCAACTATATGTTATATAAACTAGCCATTATGAATAGTAATATTCACTTTTTGAAATTTTATTTTTCAAAATGCACTTCATTTTTGGCTTCGGAATATCGAAATTAGCCTAGGGTGAAATTTTCGTTTTTTTAAAACATTTAATTTTTAATGAATAATGAAAACACTGGGTAACTATTTAAAAACCGACTTTTTATTTAAATAATTATTTATTTATTTAAATTTATTTTATGTGAAAATTGATACATAATACCTATATAAGTTCAATGTAATTCACTTGAGTCATTTTATAATAATTTTTGACATATAAAAATTTTATTAAAATTTTCACCTTCTTTTACCCACCACATAGGAGAGTTTGAAAATTTATATAGAACATTATTTTAACGCTTCTATGAGTGGAATTTCGAAAATCCGAGAGTCACGATTAATATCAAGGAGTAAAATGTGGTTCAATAAGATAAAAATAATTTTTGGTGAATAGTAACTTTTTTAATTTTATTTACCACAGTTAAAAGTTAATAGAGAAATTAATGGTAAAAATGGTATTATTATTACCCTAAAACATGTTCTAATTCTATTGGATAAGTTTAATTCGACCAAAAACAACCTCAGGAATAAAATATGACCATTTAGGTCCACTTGGAACAGATAAGGACATTTATTATTATTTTATTTGAGGAAGAGTTAAAAAGGATTAAATCAAAGTTTAATAACTAAAACATTTTTAATATAGGGTTATACATAAGATAATTTCTACTATAAATATTAATTCGAAAGATAAAATGATTTCATATATAATGATATTTTATTTATAATTTTTATAATTTAATTTATTAAATTTATTTATGACACATTGATGATTCATAAATTACCTTATTAATGAAATATTAACATTATTCATATTATAAATACCCAAATAAATGTAATTTGAGACTTTTATGAATTAAACTAATTTTATAGGTTAATATGACTTGTTATTATTGATTTAATTAACGTTTTTTGAAATAATCATATAGTCATGATTTTCAAAAAAATCAATTACCAAATAGTGTCAAAATTGGCATAAAATTATTTTAAAAAAATATTATATTATTAATTGTTATTTTATTCCTAAAAATCTAAGGATTGGCCAAATGACTTATTTAAGGTTATATATATAAATAATTAACAACATGGGGTTCGTTTGGATTGTTATTGTAATATTATTAACCATATAGTGTTTGAAAACAAGAAGACACGGTAAAAGTTAAATTATTTAACTTAGAGTTAAATCTAAATGATATGGTTAAAATAGCAACATAAACTTATCTAAAATATTTTGGTTGAGATTATTTAGATCCATGACAACCTTAGCTTAGAAATAAATCAATTTGGAGCTATTAAAAACTGAATATGATTTTATTATAAAATAATATTTAATGTTTTCCTAATGTGCCACTCTCCTCCCTTATAAAAGGGAACCTCCTCCCTCTCCTACTCACAACACTTTGAGTCTTAAAGCTTGGCCAACCCCTGCCCATTTCCCTTATCAACATCCCTAGAAACATCCTATAGGTCCTTGTCTTCTTAAAAGACCATCTTTAGTGCCCTAAGATATGGTTAAGAAGAGGGGCTTCAATGAAGAGGTAATATCTGTTAACGATTATTTCAACATTTTTTCCTCTACTTCTTCTTATTTAGTAGTTTCATTATGAATTAATAACATACGTATCATTCATATAATGATATTTTATTATAAATATGAAACAACCCTATTTCACCTTCTATCCATCCTACGGAAAACGAAATCACCGCGCTTGCATACGTACCGAATACCATCTCCACTCTGTGGTGTAATTTGTTTTCCACCACCACCTTACTTGGATGGGTATAATGGTGTAAAGAATAACTATATATAATTATTGTAATGTGATATTGATTCTGAAATAGTATACATACGCATCAACACAATACCACGATCATGGGAACAATATCATCGCTCGTACGTACGTACGACCTACCGTCTCCACGATGTGATGCGACTCGTTCTACATGATCTTCATTGAATAATGATTATATAAATGAATTGACTGAATAAATATGATAATATTACAATAATAACGTTATGTAAATTAGGTATATATAACCTAAAAATAATAATAATAATTTTATCGAAAAAACACGAATAAGAACAAAAAAGAAATAAACACCTGAATAACAAGTAGTAATGAAATATTACTAATAAAAAGCTAATAATATGACCATATATGATGTCATAACAATGAGTAAACTTATGGAATAAGTCAATAACAATATTTAAATCATTATACAGGAGGTTCGGACACGTACGACAAAAATTAGAACTAAGGTAAGGGATAATTATTCCAATCTCATTCTTATCCGAGATTGTTTATTCGTAAGTATTTACTAGGGTTATGTTTATTATCCTTGTCCATATGTTTTCAAAATGTTTTCATAAAATATTTAATGTTCTTCCATGTATGTTTAAATTAATTTTTACCATTTTTTTACTTTTACCACATCTTATGGAAGAAATATTTCTTTTGTTTACCATACGTGGTACCTTTTGACTTTTTCCGAAAAAGTATGAGACGAATGTTTTTTTAACTTATATGGAATGAACGGATTTTTACGGTTTTATAACACCTTATTTTCATGAAGCTTACTATACAAGATTTCATGACTATTTTCCAAAAAATCATTTTCTGTTAAAATTGAATGGTATTTTTTGAAAAGAAAATGATTTTGAAGAAGAAAGGATATTTTCCTTAACAATTCATTTCACGAGATTTCTCAAAACCATTTTACATCTAAGATGACATTATTTCATATGTGTATGTTTCATGTATAATGTATCTATGATTTAAATGGGTTCACTTTCCTTATAATGAAATGATATCCATTTTTTTATAAGGATTATGTTTTGATGGGATGATGTTTATGAAACCCGTTTTATTCTTTGGGTAATGTTGAATGATTTAAGTTTATGTTATGGAAAATGTAAGAATGATTTCATTATGAGATGGGTGTGACCTATATCTACCTCCAAATCATTGGGTAAAGATTTATATCTCATGATATATACATGGCTGGAACAATAAGTTAATCTGGTTCAGTGATACAGGACTGAAATGAGGAGTGAACTCAGTTTGGAAATGGACTTGGTCCGCTAATATAGTCTTGGAAAAGAGTATTGACTAATAAGAAATGATTTTATATGATTATATGTGTATGAAACAATGTTTCATGTCTTATGTTATGATTTTTGGGATTACATTTCACTACTATGATTTATCCCATGTTATAAAATTATGATCTCTTTTGAAGGTTATGATTTCCAAAATGATATGTTCTTATGAATATGATGTGATTGATATTTCTTTGGTTTACCCTTACTTGGCATTTGAGCTCACCATTTTGTATGTTTTCTTTTCCCCAGGTCAGGAAGAAGAATATTATGTATGATATGCCAAAAGAGACTCTAGATATGATAAAATAAAAGGGAGAAAGTGTAGATGATTTATGAACTAGTTGTTTATGTTTCCCAGTTTCTAAAGACATTATACCTATACGGTCCTTTCTAGGTTTTGTTATATGTTGTAATTATTGTGCTTAAATTTTTAAGCAATAATAATGTATGTAATGTATGGGTTGTTATAACGATCACATCATGGCTTCGATCCAGGAACACAGAGTTATGATAACCTGTATATTTTAGTTAGCATTCATTAATTTATTTTCATATATGTTAATTATTTGATTAATTAGTATTTTTTCACATTATTGCACTTGTAGCTGTTTGAAAAGGGAGTGCAATCTTACGCAATTATTTTTCTCATCCATAGAACACATGGGAACCGATTCCCATTGATGTGTGGCTCGGTATGTTAAATTATTGGCTAGTACGTAAATAAATAATATATATTTTAAAATTAATCTTATTAATAACATGATATTATAAATTATTTGTAGGGTTTATGGTGTCCCATAGATGATAGCATGTGTGACGCTATCCAAACGGCATGGTAGGTGTCTACGTGTGACAGTTTAAGTCAGTTTTTACAAAATTTAAGAAGGAAATCCATTAAGAAAGATGGAGTGACAAAATTTGATGAGTCGTGTAGAGCCCGCCAACTAGAGTAAATTTCATCTCACATTTGGGATGGATTATGTTTACACCGGTTGGGTGGTGGATTTCAGAGGAGATCTTCAGTGGGCCGGAAGAACCAAGGGAGATAGGAGGTGATGCATCGAGCTGGTAGTTGTATATTCAATATGCATAGAGAGCATCTGGTAAGAATATTTTTTAAATATTTTATACAGATTTAAATATAAACAGTTTATTTAAATTTCTATAGGTAGTTGAACATCCCGATATTAAGTAGAACGACATTTATTGGAGGATATACAGTGATACAACCACTGGAGAGATTAGAGGTGATCGCCAACGTAAGATTTTGTTTAGTATTACTTTTTTCAGTATGGAAATTAACTACATATAATATTTTCACAATTTTAATTTCAAATTGAAATTGAAGTAGTCATATGAGGTTGCGAACTCTCAGACATAGGCAGAGAGTATGGATGAGACGACTGATCAGACTAGTGCCCACCATTTTGATGAGCTGCAAATGATGTAGGCGACTCATTACGGCTTTGAGAAGTTTCGGGTAGTTGGAATAATCTATCATTTGACTCCTGGTACTTATTATGGTACTACTACGATGTCGGCATATTCTTTGAGAGGAACTCGTGGAGAGGCATCATCTTCTGCCTCACAGTATTAGGTGTAGTTGTGAACATAGACTCTGCTTATAGAGATTTTTAAATAGCAGTAAGAAGAGATGTGTCAGTAGCAGCAGCAACAGAGTAGTACAAGGAGGATTTGCATTGATTGTAGCAGCAGCATCAGCAGCATAATTAGAAGATGTATTACATGTGTCATCTAACTCATCGTTTAGGGATGTAGTTTCCTCAACTATATCCTACAGCTCCTCCACCTCCTCGAGAAGATGACCCCTAATGATTTTTATGTTAAAAACATTTGAATTCATTAATTGTTTTAATATGAACTATTTACACATTTTGTCTTTTATATTAGTAAGAATATTTCATAATTGTTTTTAATATTTTAATATTTATTGTTAATAGTATATTTTATAATATTTTTTTATTTTACCAATAATAATAATAATAATATTTTATGAATTTTTTCATATTTTTTGACAATATTGATAATTTTAATATTTTAATATTTTTTTATAATTTAAATATTATTAATATTATTTGTTCATTAATCATAATTTTATAAAATATATATTTTTCTTCTTTGTTTATTATATGTTATGGGACCTGTTGCGATAAGAGCTCATCGCAAATAGTTTAAATATATATCTTTATAGTAGTATTTTGTGATGGACCCATCGCAAAAGATATATTTATATATAATGTATATAACCGTAGGCATATTTGCATGCCTGTCGAAAAAAATATTATTTGCAATGCCATTTTCTACAATGGGCTATTTGCGACAGGACCTTGTCTCTAAATCTTATTTTCGGTAGGATCCTATCACAATTAGCCCATTGCAAATACCTCAAATTCCAGAAGTGTACCCCTCATTACATTTAAGTCTAGATTTTGTGGGCAGAGTCCTTTCTTGGAAAACACTCTCGATCCCCTTTGTCTCTATATTCCCCCTCAATCTAGGGATTCCATTAATTTTTTTTGGTTATTTTATATATATTTAATTTCATAGATTCATTTTTCTTCAAATTTCATCCTCCACCTTTACTCACTATAATCCTAGACAATTTTAGTATATGTCTTTGTGGTGATTCTTCAAGGGTATGATGTAATCATCCAACTATTATAAGAAGTTTTCTCATAATAGGCATAGAAGATCATGAGAGGATGATCACATGTCATCCTATTTAATTTGGTTATAGCTACACGACAATATGCTTTTTTTAATATTTTTTAATAAAAATTTGATTAAATTAAATTAAATTAGTGATTTAAATAATGGTAAGTGGTAGAAAATTTGTCTACGGATGGAATCGGAAGTATTACATGAACATTATTTTTGTGTCCATTCATTATTTTTGGGAGACAAGGCCACAAAGTAATTTATTAGGAAATATTCTAATCGAATATAAATCGAAAATTGATAGATAATTTATTAATTAATTATAAATGGATATAATTTTATATTTTTAATGTTTCTCTTGAGATAGGTTTTTATAATTTTGATATTTACTTGTAAAATATTAGGTAAGATTATTCATGTTATGCTCGAAGAGAATTACACAATTATTACAACATATATACTTTAGTCATTAGAATTTGGTTTCTAATTTTATTATTCTATGTGATGTGTATTCATGGAATAATGGTAGATTGAAACATTTAAATTTAAATTATTTTTTCAAATAAAATATATCATTATTGTCGTTTATAAATGAAATAAATAGGAAAAGAACAATATATTCACTCAAGAGCTTACATAATTCCTTCACTTCCAATGATCAAGGCCTTATTTATAATGGTATAACATGAAACATAATTACCCTTAAGGGGAGTGTTTAAAAATGAATAATATTTAGTGGTATAGTATGGTTTCCCTAATATTCCCTTTTTAGGGATTCAATATTGAAGATTTATAGGTATTATATTTTTTAATGTTATATATTAGGGACATACAATGTAAGACATGTGATTCCCTTAATCCTTCATACTAGTTTAGATGAACAAGGGGAAAGTGTTCCTTGACCAATGAGATATGTTTACCTTGTTGTGTATTTCCTAGATAGGATTAATGGTTTGGTTAGGAGTGTGAGGAAATGTCTAGTATAAATTAAAAAGGGAATGGGCTTAGAACCATAACCCATGTGTGACTTTTATACAATATATCTTATGAGGGCAATGAGGTCATGTTGTGAGTAAGATGAAGTTGATGGATCAATTCCCTAATGATGATAGGTATTGAATTCAGATATGTGAATGGGTTAATGTTACCCCGGTTGGTGTTTATGTATGGATTTTTTCTAGGATAACTAGATTATTTACCTAGATATATAATTACTCTTTGAAGAGTATGTGTGGGAATTGGTATTGCAGATTGTGGGTGTCACTGTAGAACTTGAATCGAAAATGAGAATTTTAATTTTTAGTTTCCCAAGTTACTTCAAACGATATGGATTTTTATTTCCACTATATGGATTACCTAAGATAATATTCAAGGAATTTAAATATTCCCAAAACTATTTAATGCCCTTGATAATCCCCATGGTTTTAGTTGTTCTACCTAACTATTTAGAATGAATTTCAAAATCTCTCCAAATTTGGATTATTCATATATGTGATTCCCATGACATTGAGGTCCATCTTTATGGTATATCGAAATTTCTTATGGTCATCACTAAATGAGTTATCTATATGATTGATTCTACTATGAGTTTTCCTTAGGTCATCTCCCTAGAAATATCTATATGCCTACTACCCAATGAATTTTAGGGATTATCCCATATAAATTCATTTATCTATGAAAAATATTTTTGTTATTACTTTTTATTATTTTAAGGGTCTGGTGATTGATCCAACTATTATATGTTTAATGGTACAAATACTAGTTTTCACTATTATGTGACATGCTCAGAGACACTCCCTCATTGACAAAACCAAGTATAGTACACCCAAGGTGCCACATTAGAATCCAAGGATAAATGACGGTTATTTATTTATTCTTGTACACATTATTTATTTATTGTGATCATGTCAAAAATAAATAAATTATATTTTTTATTCTAAGAATATCACATTCACATGCACTTTTTTTTTATTATGTATCAGACCACATTAGTGTTTCCCTAATAATTATACTCACACCAAGCTCGGGAATCCCTTGAACTTGGGTTCCCAATATGGCTTCACAAGTCAATTATTCTTATTGGTAATAATCTTAGTGTTCCATGATTGAGGGAGATAGATCATTGGGAAGTAGATATTGGAATATAGGTATAGTTTGTGGTTTATATCAGAGACATTGTGCATTTTTTTATTTAATTTATTAATACAAGAAATTGTCTTCAGGGGTTGATTGTTGGTTTGTACTAGGATAATTATGTTGTAGGATCCAAATTACACTGATTTTTGTATTGGAATAATGATGTAGATGATAAATATAAAAGAGGGGGGTGAATTGAAAACTTTAAAAATTATTTGGGAACATTAAAGGTTTGTTGGAAAGCTTTGAATTGTATAACAAGGGTAAATGAGTTAAATTCACAAAACCTATAAATTCTAAAAACATTCTTGATTCTGGAAATGTGGTTCTGGAAATCAAACATAAGAAAAGTTTACAGAGATAAAGATTCTACCTTAAAGCATATAGAATATTAAAAATTAGAGTACAAGTATAAGAATGTATAAGATTGTTTTACTTTCCGCAACAACCAAAATGCAGCCAAAAACATGAAACAATAAAAGTAACAAGTAGTAAATATTTTAACCTAAAGACAAGGATATCCAACAACATTTGATAAAGGTCCCCTGATTTATACTTTCAAAAAAGTTTGTCTTACCCACACCAGCGTAATCCCTTGATATGAATATTATAGTATGTCTTGCTATCCATGCATTCCCTCGAACTACAAGGTAGTCGGCACCTCTGTCTTCCTATCCCTAGAATCCCTCGAATGTACTCAAAAACATTCGGAGTCGCACGAAGAAATTATGAACAAGTTGTTTATTATGCACCAAGAAATAAAGACTCTCTCTAAAAATCACTTCAGAAGCATGTAATCTCAAGATTGATCAACATGTTCATAAAGTTGTGATCTCTTTCAAATGAGCTCTTATTTAATGCACAACTTCAACAGTTGTCTCCCACCTCCAACGGTCATATTTTTGTGTGAATTTTGGTGGGATTTGTACACATGTCACTAAAAAAATGGTTATTTAGTAACTAAATTCATGACATCATTTTATAACCAAAACACGAGTAATCAAAAAATATGTTTTCTTAACCAAATTCATTTTTTGGAGTGTAATGAAAAAATAAAAGTTTGGAGTCTGACCAAAAATACATTCAGTGTCTATAATACATGAATATTCGAATTCTGTTTTCTAGAAGAATTCAAAACCTGAATTCTATAGAATTGTACAGTCTAAATTTCAAGGAATTTCGGAGTCTGAATTTATAAGAATTCAGAGTCCGAACTTAGAATGTTTTAAGTATGAATTCATAATAATTCGGAGTCTGAAATCAGAATGTTAGCAGTCTGAATTCATAGGAATTTAGAGTCTCAACTCAGAATGTTCGGAATCTGAATTCATAAGAATTCAGATTCGAAACGTAGAAATATTGGAGTTTGAATTTATAGGAATTCGGAGTCTGAACTAAAATAGTTCAGAGTTTTTATTCATAGTAATTCGGAGTCTGAACTCAGAAAGTTTAGAATCTGAATTGATATGAATTTGGAATCTAAACTCCAAATGTTTGGTGTCTAAATTCATAAGAATTCGGAGTCTGAACACCGAATGTTCGGAGTTTTTATTCATAGGAATTCATAGTCTTAACTCAGAATGTTTGGAGTCTATATTTATAGGAATTCAGAGTCTAAACTTAGAATGTTCGGAGTCTAAATTCATAATAATTCAGAACTTGAATTCGGATCCTGAAAATAGAATTCGTGATGGTTATGTATTTATAAGATTCCAAGGATTAAGTTATTAAACTAATTGTTATACATTGAAGTAAAATGAGTTAGAATTTAATTTTAACAATTAAAAACATGGTATGGATAACTTTCATTTGGTAAGGAATATTTTCCTTATGAATATATAACTTAGGGAAAAGAATTTGTTTTTAAGATAGAGTGTTTGTGATTATGAATACAAGAATGAATGCAGAAGTCATACGGAAGCCTTATTGACTCAACAATCTCACCCTTTTTGGAAATCACAAACATCATTATGAAAATGAATATAAGGACTTTGAAAATATTTTTCTGGATATTAAAAATAAAAATTTTCTCCCTTAACACATGAGAAAAGACGAATACAACTAACTCCCCTTACACTTTGGAAACACTAAGGATCTTAGTCATGATTTCCATATTGAATTATCATTTTATTTCACATGAAAAATCATCTTGGATAAGAAATCCCCCATAGATGAAATCTCCCCTTTCTTAAGGAAATATATTATTTTACATTTTATTCTATTTTTTTCCTTTCTCCACCTTTGTGATTTTCAAAAAGGAATACATGGAATGGAAAAGGAAATGTGGTACCAGATATATTAGTACTACAGAAACAACAATATAAAGCGCAACCCAAAATTTCATTACGATAGAAAAAATTTATACAAGGATGGAATACAATAAATGATCGAAATTGAATAACATTATACTTCTTTCTCTTTCATCATCAACTTCTCTACTATAGTTTTGATCTTGTGGAGTTTTTTGTGACCTTCCTCTTCTCGTTTGAGACGTTGATCCTGATTTTCAGTTTTCTTTTCTAAGTCATTGATTCTTTCTTCAAGAGCTTTGAGAACCTCTTCAAGAGCCTTCAAGGCTTCTTCCTACTTATAAATATTCTCTTCTATCTCAATCTTGAGATCCCTTTTATTTTCTAGCATTGAGCAACTGAATACAACTTTCCATTCAGATCTTTCACTTCTTGAATCCGAGAAATCTGTTCTAGATGATTCTTTTCCACAAAACTATTTGTGATATCCTTGATATTCACAAATTCATTGTCAAATGTATCATTTTAAATGTATTGAAACTCATCATGAATTCTCATGTCTTCTATTGTTTTCCTTGAACAACTGGTTATTTTCTAGTAAGATGTTTTAGGGGGTTCAAATTTTATGAGATTGGTTTTGAAATAAGCGTCAATACTGACACACTTATCCATCAAAATGGACACTGAATCTGATTTTTGATACATGGTGTGTTTAAGAATTTGACATCTAGAGTTTATACTGGGAAATATTAGTATAGTTCCAACAAGATTCTTCAAAGACTGGACTATGAAATCATGTCCATTCATCTTGATGTTATTTGAGATGATGGAATCATAATTAGCAATGAAATTTGGATGTACCAACCTTTTTCTATAAATCTCCCATTCAGAAATTGGCTTGACAGTTGACATTTCTTTCTAGGAAGATATTTCGACAGAAATTCAGAGTTAAGAAAGCCTTGAATATCCCGAACAAGATTATGTAGGAGGGTAGGTCTTCAGCACACGAAAGCTTCGATCTCGATGTGGGACAACCATTGGGGGGGTCCTTTATATATGAATTTAATGTGACAGTTCATCTTCCAAACTCAATCCAATGGTTAAAAATCATCTTCGTCAAATCTGATGGCTGAATGGTAGCCGAAATTTTTTTTTGATAGAATCCGATCTTTTGAGGTTTTTTTTAAAAATTTGTTTTTAAGAAAACGTTAATATGAAAATTTAAAAATAGATGGAAATAACAAATGCTAAAGACAATTAATAATATTTAAGAAAGGAAACATACATTTTGGATTACTAGGAAGATTATTCTTATTGAGAAAAATTCTTCTTGATGAACTTTAGATTTGTAAATTTTGATTACAAATTTTTTTTAAACAACTAAAATTTTCATTATGAAAAATTTTGAACTACAAAAATCTTCATTACGAAACCTTTTGAACTACAAATATCTTCATTACTAAAAATTTTAAACTAAAAAATCATCATTACGAAATAATTTAGAAATTTAACAATCAAATTTACTCCCCGTATGAAGAGGTGCTTGTTACTGTAAGGAGATAGGTTTTAACAAGAAGTTAATATGGAATATTACCACATGATTATCATTCCTATGTTCTGTTTAATGTGCTAAAATCTATCAGAGGGTATATATTTTTTTAAAATATCAGCAAGTTGATCTTGTGTTCTGACAAATTGAAGAATGATATCTCAATTTTGTGTTGATCCCTTAGAAAGTGATGCGTAATATCTATGTTCGTTGCATGAGAGTGATGTGTAGGGTTTTTACATAAGTCAATGTCGCTAGTATTTTCACACTAAATTTGTCTTTTGGTAAAACTCATACCATAGTCTGTGAGTGTGTGTTGTATCCCCAACACTTGAGCACAACAATTTTTGACTGCAACATATTCAGCTTCAGCAGAGGAATATACTACTAAGTGTAGTTTTTTTCATGACCAAAAATCTAATGAATCTCCAAGGAAATAAATTTTTTAGTATATATCTTTTCTATCTATTCTATATACACCAATGTCAGAATATAAAAAACTTTTTAAAACAAAATCATTTCTACAAGTATAAAAGAGTCCTAGATCCATGGTTCCATTTATGTAGAAAAATATCCTTTTCACTGCCTTTAATTGAGTTCCTTAGGATTAGATTGATATCTTGAACATATGAAAACTAAAAAAATTATGTTTGGATGACTATCTATTATGTAATGTAGACTTCTTATAAAACCTCTAAAAGATGATTGATCTACTGGTTTCCCAACTTCATCAAGATCAAGATAATTTGAGGTACCAATGGGAGTACTTATACTCTTAGTGTTGTCATATCAATAATTTTTAAGAAGATATTTAATATAATTATGTTGGGATGTGTAGATTGCTTCTGGTTTTTGAGAAATTTGAAAACCACGGAAAACATTTAGCTCACCAATCATACTCATTTCAAAATAATATTTTATTAGATCTGCAAAGGAATCAGTTAACTATTTTTGAGTTGAACCAAATATAATATCATCAACAAAAATTTGAACAAGAAAAACATTTTTCTTATCTTCTTTATAAAAAGAGTCGGATCATAATTTACCTTAACAATACTATTTTGAAGTAAAAATCATGTAAGTCTATCATAGCAGGCTCTAGGGGATTGTTTAAATCCATATAAAGCTTTGGTATGTTTAAAAACATGTTCAAGATGTTTTGAATCATCAGAACCAGGAGGTTGTTCAAAAAAACATCCTCGTGAACATAACCATTAGGGAAAGCACATTTAACATCTATTTGATAAGTTTGAATTTATTGAATTCTAAAATGGAAAGTAAAATACTAAAAGATCCAAGCCTAGCTACTAGAGATTAGGTTTCTTCATAGTCTTATCCTTCTTGTTGATTACAACCCTTAGCAACCAATATAGCATTATTTTTTTACTATAAATCCATTTCCATCACACCAATTTCTGAAGACCCATTTAACTCCAATAATAGAAGTTTCATCAGGTTGTTCAACCATGGTCCAAAGTTTATTCCATTGGAATTAATTTAGCTTATCTTGCATAGATTTTATCCATTCATCATTACCTAAATCATCATCAGTTTTTTTTCTCTAATTGGGAATTTAATGCTAGATTTTCTACTTCATTTCTTAAGGAACTTATAGTCCTTAGAGATTTATTTACATTACCAATGATACTATCACTGGGATGATTTTTTATAAATTACTGATTTCGGTTTTGAAAAACATGTTCATCAATATAAGGTAGGATGTCTTTTGGGGTAAATGCTTTAGAAATATTTTATTGAATATTTTTCATTATCAGAAGGATCTTCTAACAATGATTGATAATTAGTTTTTGAAAACACATCTGAATATGTCATTTTAGGTTGTTTAAAAACAATAGGATCAGTTTCATCAAATTTGAAAAGCAATGTTTCCTCAACAATACAAGTATTTTTTTGAGAACTCTATAAGCCTTAGAGTTTGTGGTGTAGCCTAGGAAAATTCCTTAATCATATTTTGGTGTGAATATGGGTAGATTATATTTCATATTCATAATTAATTCATTGAAATGGAAAATCATGAAGTAGGAAAGACTATGTTTTCTATAATTCCATAACTTATAAAATTTTTTATTATGAAAAGGTCTAATGATAACACGATTTATATTTTAACATGAAGTACTTAACACATCAATCCAAAAATGTTTAGCTACTGAATATTCACTCAACATTGTTCTTCTTATCTCTTGAAGAATACTATTTCTTATTTCAACAAAACCATTTTGTTGAGGTGATCTAGGTGCTGAGAAGTTATGTGTAATGCTTTTTCAAAAAAAAAATGTTTCAAAATTAAAAATTTTAAATTCTCCTCCAGGATCACTATGAATAGTTATCAAAGGAAGGTTTTTCTCATTTTTAACTTGGGCTCCAAAAGTTTGGAAATCAGAAAAAGCTTCATATTTTTTTGCTAGAAAATACACCCTTGTAAATCTAGTGTAATCATAAACTATGTCAAATAAATAATATTTTCCTCTGATGATTTCAGTTTGTGTTGGACCAAAAAGATCCATATGAAATAACTATAATTCATCTGTGGTTAAGACTTCACCAACTGATTTAAAACATGATTTATGTTGCTTTCTATATTAACAAGGATCAAAAACTTTTTAAGAATAAAATCTAAGATTTGGTAGATTCTTAACTAGTCTTATCTTTGAGAGTATTCATTGGTTCCTAAGGTTACAATTTCCTAGACTTCTATTCCACAATCTAGAATGATCTTATATTACACTAAGGCAAGTTATATCTTGGCCCCTAAGATCTTCTAAGTTTAGTGTGTATACATTCTCTTTCCTATGGGAATAAATAATAAACTCTTCCTTGGAATTGTGTACTAAGCACATGGTATTCCTAAATTTCACAAGGTAACCTTCATCACAGAATTGAATTATAATAATGACGTTTTTTATAAGACCCTTAAGAAATAAAACATTGTAAATCCTTGTTTTTTCAAGAAGAAAAATGTTACCTATACCAATAATTTCTCCCATAACATTATCTCAGAAATTTATTTTCCTCCTTTCATCTTGAAAAACGTTTCAAAGAAGTTTTTGTTACCAGTAATATGCTGGGAACATCCACTATCCATGAACCAAGTATTTTTGCTGGTACTATCTTTTTTCCTTAAAAACAGAGATTTATACTTTCAGAATCAAAACTTTCCTGGATCCGAAAACTTCAGAAAGCAAAATTTTGGGTATCCACATTTTCTTAGAAAAATATTATTTATGAAAACCTAAAGACTGGGTTTTTTAAGGAACATTTATTCCCTATTCCCACCACACTGACATTTAGTGCACAAAGGAGTACTTTGTTGAAAAAAATAGTAATTACTAAAAATCGGTTTTGAACAGGTATAACAAAAACCAGAATTATTCCTTAAAGGTCGTATTTGAGAATACGTCTTTTCAAAATATTATTTACCTAAGGTAACGATTAAAAAAACATCCTGAAGAAAAATATTTTTTACATTAGTCTAATAACTCAGTTCTTCTCTTCAAAAAAATCAGTTTTACAATTATAGTTAGGCTCAAAAAAAAATTTCTTAGAAATTACTTTTTCTAGATCCTTATAAAGTATATCCTTCTCAGAATTAAATTCCTCAAGGATTTTTGATATACTTTCAAAATCAAGGGTTGTATTATCAAGACCATTATAAAGATTTGATATTTCCTTAGTAAGGATATAAATCCTAGAATTTTCCTTTTCAATATTTTTCATGACATTCGAATTTTCATTCTCTAGAAGCATAGAAAACCTCGACACTTTTTCAAAGGTTGGTATAGTATTATATTCATCAGAAGAAGATTATTCATTTGAGGATTGATAGTACTTACTATCACTATAATTATCATTCAAGGATAAATTGGTTATGGATTCAACATTTGGTACCTTATCCATTAAACAACTGTTTTCAATATGTATATTATAAAGTAAACCAATATTTTTCTGCCCAAAAGATTCATAATATGAGGATTAATCAAATGAGTATCCACCATTGGCACTCAAGGTTCCATTAACATTCAAGACTTTTTTAGCATTACTTTGTATTACTTCTTGCTATTTCACTCAAAATTATTTTCCTTTCTATCATTTCTCTTATTCGTAAGACAATTAGGCCTTATATGTCAAGCTCTTTTTCATGCATAACAGGTGACTTCAGAGTCTTTCTTATCCTTTATTTCTTTCTTCTTGTATCTATAGTGAAAGTCTTTCTTCCCAACTATCATATTCATCCTTCAGGAAATATTAGCTAGTTCATTCTCAGAATGTTCACATTCAATTGATTCGGATTGAATAAAAACCTTCTTAGACTTTGATCTTGTAACTCTCTCAGGATTCATGGATTTCATATGATTTGAAGTTGTTGTAAAAGCAACACTTTTTTTCCCATTTTTTTCTTAACATTGTCAGCATCTCTCTTCATTATAGTTTCATGTTGAAGAAGTGTTCCAAAAACATCATCAAGAGTGATTTGTGAGACTTTCCTATTATCGTCTATATATGTTCTCTGGGATTCCACCACATTAGGCATAATGTATATAATCTTGTCTACAAGTGTCTCATCATCCAAAATATTTTCATCCATGGATTGTAAGCTGTTGAAAATAGTCATAAATCTCTGGTGTACCTTAGATATGTGTTCTCCATAAGGAAATCAAAAACCATGATATTTATCTCTAAGCATATCTCTTCTAGTTTCAATAACTTGGAAAGTACCAAAATGTGAAACGTCAAGAATTTTCCAAATATAATTTGCATCTTCACAAGAAGAAATATGACAATATATATTCCGGGTCAGAGAACACAACAATGTATTGTATACCTTTTAGTTAAGTTGATATTAAGACTTCTCATGATTAGTAAAATTTAGGACTTTTTTATCCGTAATCTTGAAATCTCTAGTAAGCATATCAACGTTTTCCACTCCAGTATTGATAACAAAAGTCTTCATACGATATCTTCAAAATTTATAATCATTTCTATTAATAATAGGAGGTATAGTAGGATTATGATTTTTAATTGAACCCACATTCATTCCTTCCATCTTAAAGAAAATCCTTCCACACAAACTGGTCTGTAATAAAAATTTGTAAACAAGGATAATAATATCCTAAGAAGGGAAAATATAGAACAATGAAAACCATGAGCAAGAAAACTTATATGTGAATATAAGTATTTCAGAGACCTCCTCTGTTAACAATTGTAGGATTTAAATGATACAGAATATATTATCTGAATAATAATGTAGATAATCAATATACCAGAGGGGGGTAAATTGTATACTTTAAAAATTCATTGGGAACTTTTAAAGTCGGTTAGAAACATTTCAATTGTTTAACAACATTAAACAAAGAAAAATTCACAAAACCTCTAAATTTTAGAGACTTTCTTGATTATTGAAATGTGGTTTCGAAAAATAAATATAAGAAATGTTTACAAAGATAAAGATTCTACCGTAAAGTATATAGAATCTTAAAAATTAGAGTACAAGTATAAGAAAGTATAATATAGTTATATTTTCCTTAAAAACCAAAATGAAGCTGAAAACATCAAACAATACAAGTAACAAGTAGTAAATATTTTAACCCAAAGAGAAGGGTATCCAACAACCTTGGATAATGGTCCCTTGATTTATACTTTCAAGAAAGTCTATCTTACCCACACCAGGGTAATCCCTCAATATGAATATCAGGGTCTTCCTTTCTATCCTCGCAATCCCTCTAGCATCAAGGTAGTCGACACCTTGGTCTTCCTATTCCCTGATTCCATTGAATGTACTCAACAACATTTGGAGTTTCATGAAGAAATTCGGATCAAGATGTTTAGTATGCACAAAGTAATAAAGTATCCCTCTCAAGAAATCACTTTGGCAGCATGTAATCCCTAGATTGATGAACTTGTTCATCAAAGTTGTGATCTCTTTCAAATGATCATCTATTTATAGGCACATCTTCAACGGTCAGCTCCCTCCTCCAACAGTCATATTGTTTCTTGAATTCTGGAGGGACCTATACATTTTTCACTCAAACGACGATTAGTTAGTAACTTAATTCCTGACATAGTTTTATAAAAAAATCATGAGTAAGAAAAAATATGGTTTCTTAAAAAAATCATTTTTCGGAGTGAAAAGAATAAATAAAATTTCAGATTCTAACCAAAAACACATTTTGTGTCTATAATACATGAATATTCAGATTCATTTTTCTTGAAGAATTTGTAACCTGAATTCTATATAATTTTGGAGTAAGAATTTCAAGGAAATTAGGAGTCTGAACTCAAAAATATTGAAGTTGAAATTCATAAGAACTCGGAGTCCAAACTCAGAATGTTCGGAGTCTGAATTCATTTGAATTTGGAGTTTGATCTCATAATGTTCATAGTTTGAATTCATAAGAATTCGGAGTCTAAAAGTAGAAATTTTAGAGTCTGAATTTATAGGAATTCAGTATATAAACTTAGAAACATCAGAGTCTATATTCATAGGAATTCAGAGTCTGAACTTAGAAATATTTGAGTCTATATTCATAGGAATTCGATGTCTGAACTTAGAATGTTCAGAGTCTGAATTCATAAGAATTTGGATTCTAACGTTACAAAGTTCAAAGCTTGTATTCATAAGAATTCGAAGTCTGAACTCATAAATTTCGGAGTCTATATTCATAGGAATTCGGAGTCTGAACTCAGAATGTTCAAAGTATGAATTCATAAAAATTTTGAACTTGAATTTGGATCCTGAAAATTTAATTCTATATGTCAAATTATTTATAATATTCTGAGGTTTATCTTAAAAAACCGAATTTTATACATTGAAGGAAAATGAGTTAGATTTTAATATGAAGAATGAAAACATGGTAAGGATAAATTTCCTTATAGAAGTAAAATTTTCTTTATGAATATAAAACATAGATAAAATAATTTTTCATAAGAAATAGTGTTTGGGATTTTCAAAACAAGAAGGAATGTAAAAGTCATATGGAAAAACTATTGACTCAATATATGAGTCTATATGTCTTAATGATTATACATTTCATCTAATATAACATAGTTATAATTATTTATTATGTGTACCATGAATAATATTTATAAATTATTTTTGGATTATTTTTTAAATTAATATCACTCTGATGTTATGTTATAGTCTCTCCATGGTAAACCTCTATACCCTCGATGCTAGTTGGAAACTTATTGAATATGTGGAGACATGCATGTGGTCAAGTAATAACGACTGGTCTAGTCACTATTTCAGGGGTCTAGGGCTTGAGGACATTAAAAAGTGGTATAAAAAATGTTTATATCATTCTATTTGGGATATGATATATAGTTAATTAAAAATTATTTTTAGGATTGTTATGGACATCATAATGGAGAATTACGAACATGATTTTTGATGGAAAGTACAGGTTACCCTGGTATGAGATTTCATTTCATGTATTTTGACTTTACAGTTGTATTATTTCTCCTAGTACGACACAAATGGGTTTATGGATTTATTCTTTATGGATTTTAGCACTTGGATCATTTGAAAGTAGTATCTGTAAATGAATAATTATTCTATCATAGGATCTATATAACATATGTATGTTTGTTTGTGATTGTTCTCACTAACACTGAGGGTTCAATTATTTTAATTGTTAACAACATATATGGTGTTTTCCCATATAACATGGTGGTGGGGTTAAAATATATTGAATGATAATATATTCTCTCTGATGATATGTTATGTGGATTATAAATTGATATTCTCCTTGATAAAAACAATAAATTACCTCTAGTAATATATGTATAGTGAACCTTAGTATGTTTACATTTTCATTTGATTCTATAGTGATAGACCCACACGGGGTGAAGTAAAATAGTTTTAGGTATTTAATAAGTAAATAGAAACCAATACAGATTTTTTTTTCATATAGATTCCAATTCAAATTCTACTTAATAACATTGTATTAGTATTGTTTACATGACATGGTTTTTGTAGAATGGTGTTTTTGTATACACATGGATGAGACTGTAGAACTCTTGGAGTCAAATCAGGAGATGATCCCAGATGAGGATCTATTCTTGTGTAGGCTGAATATTTTGAAATGTGATTCCTAATTCATATACGTGAGAATTCTTGATGGGTTGTTTTGAAACATTAGTTTCTGGGGTATATTTTAGATGGATGTCCCCTAGGATTTATGACATATGTGAGGTTTAGATTAAATTAAAGGTTCGGTAGTCTCATGATATTGGTGATATAGGTATTATGGTTGATATGTCATGTACAATGGTATCTCAAGAGAGGGGTTGTCCCTGTCAGTTGAGTTCCCTTAGATAAATGAATCGTGGTATGATTATTTGGGTCATGAGATCATTGCTTGTGATAGTACTAGATATCTCATATAAGTATGTAATATGCCTTGTATTTTCATGAGAAAAACCCAATGAGTTGTTTTAATTTGGTATCAACGATTTATTTCAATAGAAGTACAAATAAAATGGTTGACTCCAGTGTTTTCATATGTGATACCAAATGAGATAGGTGATTATAATCCTATATAGTTTTATCTAGAATTAATAGAATATGGGTAGATACTTCTAATTCTATGATATTTTCAATTTTTCAGGAATTCATGTGATAGACTATGAAATTATTGAAATGCCATAGTTTTTAAGAGGTGAACTGAGAGTCCACCAACATATATTGCAATAACATGTTGTGAGCATAATTAGCTGGTTAGGTGCATGATCCAAGGCATAATGATGTATGACTCAAGGGAACATCATTCGATTCATTTGATAGGGTTGTAAATGACTGTACATACTTGTTTTGGATGAGATTAGGGTATTTTACGGTGGTTAAACATATTTAATTTTCAGGTATTATTCGATGAGATACCATGTGTGGGTCAATAACTGATGTGTTTGAGAAGATTCATTTAGGATTTATTTTCTGAGAGTTAGGATGAAATGCGATATGTCCCCAAATTGAGAGAGGTAACATCATTGAAGGATTGGGGATTCGTGATATGGTCTACTAAAGGGTTTTCTTTGACAATAATTGTTAGTAAGTATTTTTGTAGGGACTTATTGAGTTTAGTCTTGAGGAATGATATTATGGAGTCAATATGATGGGGATTGAACCATTGATCATATAGGGTGTAGAACTTAGTTCAGATAAAAATTCAGTGGATTTCATGGATGATGTTCCTAGTGTTTTAGGGAAGGATACAATTTGATGTTCCATGATATCACATGGGTATGATCATTATGACCACAACCATATATTACATCTGATAATGGATAGAATGTGAGTCATTGAGGTATGAACCCACATTGGTAGGGTTGTTGGTGTGATGTGTCAAATCATTGGATGGTTGATATGGAATGTGGACATATGTGAGTTGGTGATCACAATCTTATATTGTACCTTGTTGAACACAAAATTGAGGTTTTTATATGACATTAGATAGATTCCCAGTGTTAATATTGGGCTCAGTATGGTTAGAATATGATCCAATGTTTGGTATGACCAATGGTTTTCTAGTGTTATTGGTGATGTTATAAAAGAAGATATAGTTGCTTGAGGATCCAACCATATAAATACATCAAAATTTGGGTTTAGAGTTTAATGTGGGTGTTAGGTTTTCCTATGATTCCTTTTTGAGTTAATGAATTATGATCAAGTGATATAATATCATATATTCTACTGTGGTTGATTGTTTTCTACAATAGTTGACTAGAGGAGTATTGATTAAAAGTTTTTATATGAATTTTGGTACAATAAAATTGATTCCACATTGATAGTTTCATTATACTACAAAACTACATTTTCTATAGGTGATTCAGATTATGGAGATTACTAGGCACATAATTTTCCCTTATAAGTTGAGAATTATGTTGCAGAGAACCAAAACCTTATTGATGAAGTTTTTGTTGAATCTAAGGTGTATTAGTGTATATAGGTGTGGTTAATCATTGTCTCAGCGTTCGACAGTTAAGGGTGACATGGGTTCAATTTTTGAAAAATAGTTCCTCTTATATCTGGAGTTATGAGAAGGAACCATGGATATATTTTTGAAGTATAATGTTAATGGAAGATAATGAATTGGAGTCTGATATTATTCATGATTTATGGGTAAAATATCCCTAAGGAATATTAGGGATCATATGTACTATGGTGTGGAGGTTATAACGACTTCTGTGTTTTTTGTTGTAAAAATTCATATGGGAAAATTAATTTTATATTGTATTAAGGTTTCCTTTTTATAAATGAAGATTTTTGTATGTGTTTTGTGGTTTATAACATTTCAATGATTTTTTTGGAAGCTGATTTTGACAATAGGTGCACCAACATAGATTGGATCACACCATGGTAGACTCCTTGGTAGAGGGTGAAATTACAATGAGAAAGAGAATGGACTATTAGTTGCGTATTGTTATTAGGAGAGGAACATGTAGTAAATGATAAGGAAAAACACCCATTTATATGGTCATGCTGATCAAAAAACATTATAAGGAAAGACTCTATGTTGTGGTGTTAGGTATTTTGGAACACCAAAATACTTAGGGCTCTATCATTTTAGATGTCATGGGGAATGAGTTGAGAATATGGTTCATGGGTACATCCCATGCTAGAAATTCAAATCTGGCCACACCATAGTGTAGAAATGTTTTTAAATTTTAGGGAATAAATAGATGACAATTTTACCAAGAATTAAATGATTGTAGGGTCATGAAAACTTTGAAAAGGGAGGAAAATACTCCCACAATCACTTTTCAGAAGAAAGAAAACATTCCTACAAGCCTATTAAAGTGAACAATGTCAAATTATGTTGCAATATTCATAATAAACATGAAGGAATTAAATTTCTCAATGCTTTTTTAGAAACCCGTGTACCATCACTCGAAAAGGTTTACATATAGCATGAACCGCGAACCACCAGTACATAGAATGACTCACGAGGCGATTACCTACAGAGCAATGGACGGAAAACGCAAGAAGTCGCGAACTCCATCAGTGGGGTAATCAAGCGTGGGAAGGAAACCCTTATACCATCACCCAAACACAGTAGTTCATAGATGAAGCAAATCGTTAGGGTTCCGTAGACCATTACCCTCGAACCATAGCCTCAACAAACCCCAATTGGCCGAGTCTTCCGTAGATCAAGATATCACTTCATGGGCATTCGCAAACAGTGCCACATTCCCAAAGATATGTTTGTACTAAAAATATATAAAATGATCATAGAAGGAATTTAGATAGATGAATGAATAAAGAATAGAAGATACCCCTGAGGTTGGAAATAAGAATTTGAGGAGGATTCTATATTTGGTTTCGAATCATCAATAAATTCCAAATTGCGAACCATGTATTCAAACATATAACCAACGACAAACCAAAAAAATAAGGAACCTAATTAGAAGGGGGGAAACTATGATCCTAATTTGGGAAACCGCAAACCACATATTCCCCACGGATGAACTCCCTGTGAGTGACAGGTTCTAGGACCATCCATCCAAATGGTGTTTCACATAGTGTATCACTATGAAGGATTGAACTCGGCATCGTGTACTGCATTCGTACATGGATGGAACCCAAAGCGGCATGGAAGACCGCCTAGGAAAATGGTGCACAGGTTTACATTTCTAATCCCACGTACCCATTTGGAATGTGGATGACCTCTCAACCCGCATACCACTATGGTATGCAGAGTTCCTCCCACCCCGCATGAGAAAATAGAACACATAATGGGTCATCTTCGGGTATCTTTCCCTCCACCTCCAATTTTTTCCATCTGTTACCATCCACATCCCCTTTGAGTCTAAATACCCATGTTAAGAGAAGTCAAAAATCCTCTCCCCACAATGGTTCATATTCCAAGGATGTTTGCAAGTCTACATTCCCATGGTAACCAAGAGACCAATTTTGGAATGCTTACATGAACCTTACCATTATAGAGATTGTGGCTGATCACATGATTTTCTATTCAATGAGGAATAATATCCAGTCTATTGAATCATATTCCCTTATACTTTTGGCGAGAGGCAACATTCCTCAACTTTCCAAAAAAACATTTTGGGGAACTCCCACTAAGGTAAGTCTGCTATCTTCTAAGGGCCAGACCGAATGACCTCCAATGTCATCCTGTAATGAAGGTTTCATTCCCCCATGCCCTCTTCCATTGATACCCTGGCTTCTTCCAGCGTAGTCCTACCCTCTACCATCTGTGGGAGAAGAGGTTTGTGGTAGGTTGGATCACTCACATCCTCGTGTTTCTCAGACAAAGTGTAACTTATATGTTATTAGAGGTTTTTTATGATCACATAATCTACATGTCCCACCCCACCCTGTCATGAACTTTGAGAACTCTGATTCTATTTCAAACCAGGAAATGTTGGTTTCCTGATTGAAGGCCCGAGATCAAAATAGTTCCCTTCCAAAAGGGTTCACCCAATCATGTCCCCTCAGATTGGATGCTCTCAAGCGTAAGCCCCAACCTATCCCAAACAACATGGGCTCTGATTCCTCTCTTGAGGATACATAGGAATCCCACCTTATTGTTCTAATCTAAACATCGAGCTATCTTTCATCCTCTTGAATAAAGTTAAACTCCAGAGTTACCTATTAAGTGGTATAAGTTATCATTGCCTCCATAATATCAAATTCATGTATGCCTATGACGATCCTGAAATCTAGTGGTTGCCTATAGACACACTCTTCAGGAAAGAAAAAAGGATTCACAAACATATTAAAATGACTCAAATCTATAATAATGTCTTGGAATAAGAAAAAATTCCCCCCAAAAAATGTGACATGTTCCCGACCTCCCATCATCTCAAGAAAAAGAGTTCTTTCATTTTTTGGCCAAATCATCTTCCAACTAGAGCCTACCATTAGAAAACAAGTCCATAAATCATTGATACCAAGGCTATTGGGTGTTTATGTCTACAAAAATAAACCTGTTGAAGACCATCAATGGAAGTTATATCCTACGAAGACTAATTGAACAAATACTGGACCCTAAAAAATCACCTGCTGAGACCATTTGAAATTTGAACCAATTTCACAATATAGAAGGGATAAATAGTCAAGTCCCCAAGGTGTCTATTCAGTACCCCCTTAGATGACAATGAAGCAGATCCAGTCAAAACAAATATGATAAGGTGAATGTTTCTATAAGAATGGACAAATGCCTCTCTCCCATCAAACCATTTTCCATTGTCACCAAACTATTCACCTCCGTCACCTTGGGTCGAAACAAAAATTGTGAACCCAACATAAATCTTTAACGAAGGTGCAGTTTTACCACACTGAAGCCCCTTATCCTCACAACAAAAAATGGGGGAAAGGGGCTTAGTTGATTCATCAAATATGCATATTTTAAATATATTTCTACATTGATGGGGTTTTGTTGTCTTCATATGGCTTATATATATATATATATTGCAGGTTACCACAAAGAAACCTTCAATCCAAATGATATTCCGACAACCCATGTAGACACACGCATCGACGATCCCTTACGTAGCTAAGGCCCCGATGAAGAGTAGGAACCCCTCACCTACCTAGCATCTACAATGATGGGTATCCAACACTTTTATCAAAGAGTACCACATAAATGGTACTCTATCCACGGTGGAGGCTGCAAAAAAAGCCATCGAGTCTTCAAATTCTCACCAGTTTCCTCCTCAGCTACAGACGGCGCCCTAGCACTAGGTTTCCATGAAGGTCATCTCAAACCATTTCTGGTGCCTATCCCTAGAACGTAACAATGAGAAATTCGTTTATCTTAGGGAGGCAGATGAAGTCGATGCTGAAGACTTCATATCAACTGCACAGGGCTCCTACTCATAGGCCACTACTAGAGAACATCACTGCAAATACCGATCGGCCACATCTCCTCATGCTGAAGAGGACCTTATGCCGAGGGCACCTGCTGATGACAAAAAGACTCGAGCCCCTTTAGAATCCCTCCAAGGGTGGAAAATATATAATAAGGAATAATCTATCACTCTTGTTCATGAGGAGAAACTCTTCCATAAAAATGTAGAAGCATTCAATGGTTAGACATACAACTCTACCCTTCCGCTAAAGCTCACCACATAAATAGGTTTGAACAGTATGAGAACGTGCACATTAGTTTAAGTGCTCACCAGTCCTTCCATGTAGAAATAGAAGAGAAATATAAGAAGACATAGATATCTGTCATTGCACAAGAAACCTGTCATCCAAAAATGATGGCATCCAGCTATATGAAGGCACAAATACCCACTGATGTGTATCAATCCCTCAATCCAAATAGGGAAGCAAACAAATATGAGCAGAATCAAATTATTATGGATTCAAACAAATCCCATGAGACAAATACATCAACAAGGGAGAAAATAAAAATGCATACTCGTGGATATGATGTCCACTAGTCATATTTAGTGTCAATCGGGGAATACAACCGGAGTTAGACTTGTTCCTCTGTCCCGAAAAAGAATAAATACTAGTATCTATTGGAAACCCATGGGAGACCATAGAAGGAACAAAATATTGCCATGAAATTGTAATGGGAAATCATACCCATTCCCACCAAATATTTATCTCATCACATCGCGGAAATAAATGAAGATCAAATTTCGATTCAATACCATATCCTCTAAACATGCCAATATGACACTCTAGAAGAGGAAAAGTCAAGAAACCATGACAACGAACCCATTTTATAGAGTGGAATGACATACTCAAAAAATTATTTAGTCACTCTAGAGTAGTTATGGATCCCTTTTCTAGTCTCGGTGGGTTGATGTTAATATCCCGTGAAACACGGTTAACCAGATCGTGAAAAATACTCATTCCTACTGGAGGATTCCTGTCCGACATGGTCGCTGCTATAGGGAAAGCATATATCCCTTCCATAACTCAATATGCCTATCAGCATATCCTTGCAGCATCATGGGATCCAACAATACATGTACGCATATAGGAAGGCCTGTACCAAAAGCAGGTATCCCCGGTTACCCACAAGAGAGCACTAAAAATGAAATCACCAAAAGATACCTTAAAATGAAGAGCACATACATGATCCTGCTCTATTGGATGTTGGGATTCATAATGCCCTAGAACATATATCAATAAGGTCTCAAGACCATGTCAGTTAATTTCAATATTATGGATGTGGTGGTAGTTTCTGAGTAGGCCCTCACCGCAATGTTGCTACCAACAGTTCCTAAGGTCCTTCCAAGAGAACCCATGGGGGATTACTTTGTGGGCCAAGAATGATCGATCATGAGAACCTATATCCTGAGGCGTGTCAGGGTATCCCTCCCCATGAAATGATGATCAGAAAGCATTAAGGTACTCCCATTTCAGTTGTCCACCCTAATGGTCCTCCCTAATATATATGATGTAGATATGATTCTACCTATAGTCGGACGTTGAGTCATGATGGTAGTACTCTATAGGATAATGTCACTGTGAAGGCCCTCGTAGCAATGGTTGTTACTGTGAAGGCCCTCCCCAGAGTAACATGAAGCAATGATAAGTTTCACCCATCATTACGGTACATCCAGATGGACCTTCGTAGGATGTATACTGCATAAATTCTCCCTACATCTAGGTATCAATCTATGATAGTAGTCCTCACCATCATAGTAGTCATCAAGAAGGTTCTCCCCTAAGTGACATCATGTAGTAATTTGGTCTAACCCTTCTTCTATTCAACCCTGAAGGTACTTCCTTGGGAATATTCCATAAGGTTATTCCTCATAGTCAAATATCATGTTTCAATGGTATCCCTCACAATTACATCACTGATTTAGAAGTTCCTCCCCATTATCAAAATTCATGCGGTCAAGAAGGCCTTACCCTTGCTAGAACAAATGTGATAAAGACCTCTTATACATAGGAACTCATAAGTATGGAGTTAGACATATTAGGAACTATCTCCATGATGAGTGATATCCTTTCTCAACTAGAAGAAGATCCAGGGCCACACTCATATTTTGAGCCACCCTCGCGTCGTTCACATAACAGTGACTCTCCCACTAGCCTGACTTCTTGGAAAGAAACTATTAAGAAGCTTCCAAGTTGGTCATATCAATTAGAGGAATCCCTATAAGAACAATATCAGGATATGTTTCCCATGAGATGAAAACTAGCTAAGGTTAATAAAATGGAGATTTATTTCCTTAAAACCACTTCTCACATAATCATAACAAGGTGTTGTATAAGGAATGTATATATTACATTACTCAAAATATGTGGATGAATCTTGTACAGCTAAAAGAAAATATATTTCTCTATGAAGGGTATGTAGTCCATATCATCATGTTAGTGGAGCTTCACTATCTAATCAACCTAGAATCCCTTCCATATACACAGAATCCACGATGATAAACAAGAATGAAAACCCTTGAAAATGCATGACTCAATGCACTTCACATGTTTCGTTGCCTCATTGGCGATGCCATAATTTGATTTCATATTTGAGGATGGGAAGAACGTGGAGGTCTACACTACATTCCATGTCTCATATCATTGAAATCATTAGAAATGACACCTTGCATCATTATAACCCAAAGTTAGCAACAAAATGAAATCCCTAATAAAGTAATATAGAATACTCAACAAAAACTGGCCCTAAGTTAGTCTCAAAAGCATCAGGTCTGAAGAGATAAATCCATCAAAAAGCCTCTGATAAAGAAAACTATGAAAATCCAATAGGCTTCCCGCATAAGGTAAGTGAACCAGAAAACAGTTATCATTTATTCAAAAGCCCATAAATCATGAGTGGGTCCAGCTCCAAACTTGGATCACCCTTGGGTGTGAGTGTGTGAAATCCAAAATGTGGAAATAACGACAACTACCTCCACAATATAAGAATAATGATATCCTAAATGGTTCTGGGGAATTTTTAACTCAAAATGACATCATAGGACCCACAAATCTATGTTGTATAACATTAATGGAAGAACATGAGAAACCCCAATATACTGGACTGGGGGTATTTTTACCTCAAGTACCCACACAATGGATGACTATCTTCTCACGTGTTGGAAGAAAAATGGGCAGATAAGTCATCCATTCCACCCTGTCTCGTGGTTTATACCATCCATGATGATGTCAAATTATGAGGACAGATCAAGGATCCCGTCAAGTCAATATTTACCAACAAACCCAAATAATATCGCATAATGGAAGGAAAATTCCATCAAATTACGTAGAATGATTTCCTAGCATTCGCCATCGGGTACACAAACCCCAATTCGGTAATAATCAATGAACGTGGTAAATGTCAACCCCACATATCTCATGGTAAATGATACAATGGGATAAGATGCAAGAGAAGATGGTTCACTCCTAGAGGCATCTCACACCGAGTATGATGGGGTGTATTCCCAGAACCACAGAGTGACCCTAAAATCAGGTTCCCCCTTAGTTAATCCTTCATTAACTCCCTCTAAAAACCCTAAAAAGAAGAATAATAAATCCCATGTTGTCCATGAACCACCACCTTCTCCCCTTGATAATGTTTTCCTCCCACCCGAGGAATGATTCTCCAAGAAGGAGGAAGAAACGAAAAAAATTCAAAAGAATTAATTTTGAGCTACATCGAAGGAGCTACCATACAAGATATTTCCCCCCTGAAACTTCAACAAGTGTTCCCATTATAGGTGATCTTACCACAGGCACTCATCTCGGTGAATGGAGTCAAGATCAGAGGCCCATCCAACCTAGAACCAGGACCATAAACCTATATAAATTTGGCACTGGAAGGACATCAAGGATTTCATACACTGGTAAGGTAGCCAATGTGTATTCATGTGAACCCACAAAGGCTACCACCAGCTAGGTATCCCCCCTAAATTATAGCAGCACTGACACTTTTCTCTTTGTTCCATGCTTCACCTTCCCAAGATAATATCTGCAAGGATATGCATCATGTTCTCTTGAATACTGTCATACAACTATGAACACAACTATAATCCATAGAGGGGCGGTGCACTATGATATAAACAGAGCCAAACCCCTACCTTGATTGGGTGAGAAATGTTCTGCCACCTTCATACTTCTGAAACCCCATATTCCTAGTGTTCAGTGGCTCGAGAGACACAGAACATCATCTAATACCCTATGCCTCTTACTATGATCCCATGATGGGAACTCAAGAGTAATAAGAAGCCGTAAAACTCAAGTGATTTTTTCAAACCCTACACGGTTCATCCTTATTATGTTATACTACCTTTCTAGCTAACTCGATCATTTGATGGTAGGACCTCTAGTGACAGTTTCACTTCTAGTTTAGCTTGACATTGTCTAAGATAATGGTCAGTGATATCAAGAACTACAAGTAGTGAAAGAATGAAAGTGTTTCAAATTTTATTTTTAGATGGAATGTCCTGAATTATTTCATGAACCCATCTCTCTCTTAGGATGAAATGATTTCTATGGGCATCAACAATATTCGTGAGGAATTTCAAACACCACTCATCCCAGTAAAGTACACAAGTCGAATATATTATTTCTCTTTCATTTACCAAAGGATATAAGAATCCTTGCACAGACCAATCTAAAGTCCAGAGTGGCCCTACCAGCCCTAGGAAAAAGAGAATCAAATGATGAAGTGGATTCTATCATTATTTTTCCACCCCAACAACACGTCCAGTAGTGAGGCCTCCTCTGAAACATGTAGGACCCCCTAGACACCAACAACCACCCCAACATAGAAAATATGAGTGAATAGGTGCTAAAAGAAAGCATTTTGAGGAGATATGAAATAAAGTCTACCCATTCAGAGATGACCAAGTCTGGGACAACTTTATGGATTACATGGATTTCAAATTTATATGTCTATTAGAGCTAAAGCTATCCGATGAAGTGTGTATCGATGACCTTCAAAATTATTGACCCTAAAAAAAGATACTAGGAGACACCAGTAACAAATTCTTCATCTTCAAGGACCTCTAGTAAATGATGGTGGATTTCGAGAAAGTCAAGTTTGGTCCCCTGCCAGAACAATTGGCATATGTCTTCACCTTATATCCAAGAGATGAAGAGGAATGGAAAGCAGTCAGTAGCAAAACAGATATTATTTTTGACAATTGGATGACCTAGAAAATAGTCAAACATGCTTATGGAATCCTACAGGCATAGTTGATACAACTGATAGTACCCCAATAACTCTTGATACAACACACCCATGAACCTCAACCCCGCAGTTCTTGAGGATCCATAAGAGAAAAAAATGGATTATAAAGATGATTTAGCATCAAATTCAAAGACGGTTATGACATTTTTAAAAATCATGTAGGAATACATGGCAGAGCGGGCACTGCCCTGCCAAATACTACAACGGGTACTGCCCCACCAAATTGTATTATAAGAAGAAGACAATCATACAAAAATATATAAGAATCAAGAATTGATCTTCAGATCCATTAATGTAATTCAATTGATGGACCCCTTATCTGAAGTAGACTATGGTTATAGGCCCAAATTCCCTACACCCAATCAGAGGGCTATAGGAAGAGGTTACAGAGGACGAGAGTCAACTGGAAGGTAGGATCGTGGAAGGAGTCAAATTCATGGACATAACATAATTAAACCGCTAATATTGTTAAAACATGCAGAAGGACCCTATGGTAGACAAAATGGGTACCGAAATATTCATATGCCCATGTCAAATAAATCTAAACACAGTTATATTGGAGTATCCATTAGAGAAAAAATAGATATCAAATCACCCATGACATACAGGGGGACTAGTTTAGCCTTACTTGGAAAGGAGCACTGGGCCACCAGCTTCTATCATATAGACTGGACCATCTACATCCAAATATCAATCCCCTAAAGTGTCTATAAAATATCTTCCTTGAGCTGGGAATCATCGACCATTCGACTAGAAATATGATATTCTAATGCAACTAGCTTTAGTACTGGTGAAGCTATCAATCATGGATGCCATGAGTCTATCCACAGACCTAAGGGAGGTATTCATCGAAGCCTTACTATGTTCCCTAGGAATTCAAGGCTGATGTAGCAGCGGTTTAATTTTATCAGATAGAGACCAATTCAAAATAACACCATGCTATCATTTCCTTCACAGAAAACGATTAAGACACCATGATTCAAGGGCACATAAAAACCTTATCTCTGTCTGGAAAGATAAATAGAATTGATGTATGGAGGGATTTCATGGACAGAAGATTTTGAGTGAACCTCCTCCTATAGGGAACACTTTTTCAGTTGGTTTATGATGAATACAGTTTGACACCCTGCACCTCAACATTGTTGGGATAGGAAAAAAGAGAGAAGAATCAATTTAGATGAATCAAGATGAAAACATTATTTCGAGACCTCGTGTCTGATTTCGATTTTTTGGTATTGCGGAAAAGTAATAATTTCAATATCTTTTTTTTGGGAGGCAGTGGCAACATTAGCACGTTGTTATTACAACATCATACCATCATTGTGTCAAATATTTTGCTAGTGGAAAAAAATGGACATTACATTCCGATAAATCTACATTTGAATCATTGGAGTTTCATTACATCGATGCATGGTTCTATGAACTGATGGAGAAGCCGTCTTTGGATGACGACATTGGCCAGATCACTACCCTGAATGGATTGGAAATCTCTCTTACCTATCCCCTCTAATATCTTAGGGAAGAGTATGTTTTACCCATCAACCAATTTTAGTGTATAAGTTCAAGGTCGGATATAGACTCAATCATCTACTAGATTTACATTATGTCCGCCAAGTCCAAATACAATAAAGAGTGGGCTGACTAATATGATTTTAGAGAATTCATAACCTAGATGCTCCCGACCCATCCTCTAAACCCCAAAATGTTCCCTCTTTACATACTAAGGAAATAAATATTTCTCCCCCAACATTGGAGAGTTCATATAAAAAATCCTCTCTCCATTAGAAGAGGAAGAATAAGATAAAGATAATGATGAAGAAAAAGAAAAAGAAGACCACAAATATTCTACTCCCCCATTCGAACAAGGTGTCTCCACCACAATTGATGAATTTAGAGAGATAAACCTGGCCACCGAAGACAACTCGTAGAACACTCTGATTAGTGTGTCTATGAATATAGAGGAGAAGGAGAGATATAAATTATTCCTCAAATAGAATCATGATAACTTTATATAGAACTATACATTATTTTAGGGCCTTGATCCTAATCTCTCCACTCATCATCTTCATTTTCCAGATGATCATTGTGGCTATAAGAAGGAAGCTAGAATGAGCCACCCATCATATGCTGCCAAAAAAGAGGATGAAATTGTCAATATGATCAAATCCAACTTCATATATTAATTCCAATATCCGATCAAGATTGAAAGAATAGTCCTTGTCAAAAAGAATAATGGCCATATTATAATCTGTATCGACTTGAGGGACCATAATCGACACTCCCAAAAAGATGATTTCCCAGACCCAATCTCAAAATTGTTTATTGATTAGACCGCCAAATATAAGGACCTCTCTTTCATGGATAGCTTCATTGTATTCCATAGTGGCCTAGAAATTTACCATGAGATAAAAAAATACATCCTTGGAATGTCTCTACTTAACAACCTCACCGAGTTGTGTGGTCTCTAGGGGAACCTGGCATACATCTGGGGATTTATAGAAAAACATATATGTGAGTGTTTACCTCTCACTAGGTTAATTTACAAATGGGTTATTTATAAGTTGGATAATGATTTTCAGTAATTGTTAGAAAATATAAAATGGTATCTCATAAGAAACTATTGTCGATGCCACCAGTTGAGTGGTGACCACTCATTTTCTACGTATCCAACATGGAACAGTCATTAGGTGACTTCATCATGCAGAAGAGTTATGATGGTAGAGATAAAAACATTAATTACCCCATCCAAATAATGATTGATGATGAGAATCATTATTCATGAATATAAAAAGAACTACCTAGCCCTAATCATCACTGTTTAGAAATTCAGGCATTACTTGTAGCACCATGTGGTCAACCTAGTCTCCCACTACACCCCGATCAAATATATCCTAAACCATCCCATGATAATTGGAATCATAGTAGGAATGGACGTAATCCTAAAAATGTTTGGCATATGGTACATTCTGTAGAAGTCCATCAAATTACAAGAGTTAGTAGACTTGCTGGCATATAACCCCTCAAAAGAAACAACCATGTTGGATGCGGAACATCCTGATAAAGAAGTGTTATCTCTCTAATAAGGCCCCCATGAAAGGGAAATGAACTTCCATAGTGCATCCATAAGCCGAATAGTGAAAATGATTGAGGATATCATGCTCAACAAATCAGGGATGGAAATTATACTTATATCCCCCCAAAAAGGCTATCTTTCCTTACTCCTATCTTTTCGAAGGGGGAAGAAACAATGAAGCAGAATTCCAGGACCTCATTGCAGGCCTAAAGCTAAAAATTCATGCATGAATAAAATACCTGAAGATAAAAGGTTATTCGGAACTGGTCATCATGCAGGCCAATGCTAACTACTCCATTATGGAAGAAGTATTTCCCACCTAGATAAACCATGTTTGAGAACTGATTGTAGAATTATCATTATAACCAACACTAACCTATGTCCCTAAATCACAAAATGCTCAAGTCTATGCATTTATATACACAACTACATCCCTGGATGATCTATACCAGGATGAAACAAATATTATCATTTCCCACTTTTAGATGGTCTTTCCATTTATTTGGAACAATATAGAGGAAATCGATGAGATTAACCCCGATTTTGGTCCTTATGGTCACAACACATGCTAGATGAATCCTATCACAAATTACCTATGGAGGGGGGAGCTCCAACCAGATAGGGATGGAAGGGAATATATCCAGAGGCGGGCTGTAAACTTTTTCTTATACAATGGTGTAAACAATGAAAAGGTTCACTAAAAATGGGGCTTTAATGGAGTCCTTTACAGGTACATCGACGGAGAAGAGACTCCAGCTTCATGAAAGAAGTTCATTCCAAATCTTGTGGAGCACACAAGTCTGCAACCAAGTCCTCAGTGAATCTATATATATCATCTACAAAACGATCTTCAACCAAATGAAAATTCATCCCTAGGAGAGTCCTCTCCTACCTCGGTACACCCAATGGCTTCTAAGAACCATGTCATTCCTCCATATCAAAGTTTCACCCCAGGACTATGGTTTACATCCATTATCATCACTAATGCCTATTAAATGCCAAAATATTCGAACCATGATTAACTTAATGTCTTTAACCATATTTGTGACATAATGTCCTCATTGCATGACTCTAAAATGGACATCAGAACATCCTCACTGCATGACGACAAATTAAAATACCGTAATAATCATTACTGAATGAAGCTAAATTATATTACATTGGTTTAATCCTTATATTCTCACTGTTGTTGATTTTTCTATTCTTAATTTGTTACTTAGAATCCTCATAATCACTTGTTTCTCACACTGATCATATCTCATGTGAGCTTAGGGAGTTTTTGAAAGATCCAGCATGAATTCATGGAGAATTAGTCCAGGAGTTTTGGTACTAGAAGAATTTACCTAAAAGAAATGATTCAATTCCCTTCACCTTTAGGAACCATGCGTCGAGGCCATACAATGTTAAATAATAAGGTACTCCAAATATGGGATGAATTCCTCACCCTATTTTGGAGTTAGAGCTACGTAGGGGATGCATGATCCCTTGAGGAACTATAGCCCAAATGCTTCTAATGTGTTGGGATACACTCTTACCATACCTTAAACTCCATTCTTTGAGTGATGTTGAATCCCCATAATCATCCATGTCCAACAGAGATGGAAGGACAGTGACCTGTGGACACCTTTGCTTTACTATGTACATCATGCCATGGTGGTTCTGTATATGATTCCTATAAGACTGTCATCAATCAAAGGAAAATTTATCCCCATGAGATTCCTATGATATCTTAGTACATGCAAGGGCTTCTAAACCTCATGACATCCCTCCAAATTCAAGGGCCCTCAATTTCTTGGATTACACCCTCTTTCATACCCACGTCTTGGATATATCATAACATCCAAGCCCGATCAAATGAAAAAATAATGTTACACCCTATGGTCTCTCTTAATACATCAATAAAATAAAGATACCCCATCCATATGAGTGAAGTTGATATGCATATAAGAGAAAAAATGGCCCTACATATCTTCAGGTTTCCTTAAAACATTCAACCAATGAAATACCCCCTTTCATGCTTAGGTACATGCCTTTTCATAGGTCGTATGTCATGCCTAGAAAGGTCCCAATATCAATAATCTTCCATGGCCATAGTATATGGTAGGGAAGTGTCATACAAACACATTTATTGACTATTCACATCATTTCCTGGTGGCTCTGCATATGATTCCTACAAGATAGCCATCAATCGAAGGAAAATTATTCTTCTAGAGAGTCCTCTCCTAACTTCGTAAACCTAAAATGGCTCTTGAGCCTCATACACATCCAAAACTAAAAAATTAATGGCCAAGAAAAATCACTCATCCATGTCTGGATGTTATTGGAACATTCCCCCCTGATGAATCCCAAATTGGGGACCCTACCACATCATCTTTGGTCAATATTTTTCGACCTAAAACATTAGTAACAAGTGTGATTGGTAGGATGACGAACCATCATTGCAAAAGATGCAATACTCACCAGAGGGAAAACCCATAAAAGGGAACCCCTAGACAAATGTCATGTATCATCTCGTTAATCCTGAAAAATTTATGGTTTAAGAAAAAATATTTTAGCTACCAAAATATACAGTAAGTGAATTCAGACAAAGCCAAGGGAGATTTGAGAGAACTTTTCACCACAAGAAACATTAACAGACAAATGACATGGGGCCATATATATTGTAGTGGTCCCCTTCTACTAGACCAGTATTTTCTACTGTGAACCACTTCAGTTTAGGACTGATTCTACATAATAATAGGATATAGTTCATTCTCAACAAACCCCATTCCAACAGGGTGAATTTCTAGGGTCCTGAAAACATTAAAAAGAGGATAAAATACTCCCACAATCACATTGATAAAGGAAGATACAATTTATACAAGCCTTTTAATGATAAGGGACTCAAATTGAGATTCAAAATTAGAATGAAAATTAAAGGAATTGAATTTCCAATGAGTTTTAAATGACTCATGTATCATCACAGGGAAGGGTTTGAAAACCACATGAACGATGAACAATGAGTACGCAGGACAAAACGTGAGGCGTTGGTCCTATAGAGTGATGGATGAAGAACCCAAGAATCCAAGAATCTCTTCCCTAGGTGAATCAAGAACATGAAGGCCACCTGCATACCATATGGTGAACTCAGTATTTCACAGACGAAACAAATTGGTAGGGTTCCACAAACCATGAAACGTGACCTGCTACCAACCCAAACCCCAGTTGACTGATTCTTCTACAGATCAAGATATCTCTCCATAGGCTTCCATAAACATTGTCACATACCTATATATATATATATATGTTTTTATTGATTCTCTATAAAAGGATAAAATAATTAATTAAGAAGGAAGGATGAATAGAGAACAAAGGAGACCCATATGTTTGACGTAATAATTCTGGGAGGATTCGAGTGTTTGTTTCATATCATCGACAAATTCTAAATTATGAACCACATATTCAAAGTTATAACTTGATAAGAACCATAAAAAAGGAACCAAATAATAATGGGAAAACTGTGAACATAATTTTTGAAATTGGGAACCACATATTCCTCACTGATGAACATCTTGGAAATGATAAGTTCTAGGACCCACATTCAAAATGGTGTTCTGCATAGCATATCACTATGTGGATTGAACCTGGAACAGCATACTACATCTGTATGTGGATGGAACCCAAAGTGGCGTGGAAGACCACATCCTGGACCGAATGCCACTGTGGTGCATGGTGGTCCATTCCTAAGCCTATGTACCCCTCCAGTACATGGACGACCCCTCTACACACATACCACTATGGTATGTAGAGTTCCCCAAATCCCACATCATAAAACAATACACGGAATTGAATGTCATTGGGTATCTTTCCATAAATATCTAATCTTGCCCCTCTATTACCATCTTATAGTCCATACTCCATTTGTGAGCCAGTCCCCCAGTATCAGGAAAAATCCTCCTCAAAATCAAGCAGAACCATATGAGCCGTTCAATGGGCACATTAGAGCACACCTTTGATTATACATACCCCTAATAAACAGAGTAACGAAGGCTCTCCCCCCTAATGGTTTAGTCTCCAGGTATGCTTGTAAGTCTACATTCCCAAGGTAACCCAGATTAAAACTCCAGTATGCTGACGTTAACCTCCCTGTTATAGTGATTAAGGGTGATCACTTTCTTTCCCATTCAGTCAGTAATGATGATCAGTCAATGGAATAATATTAGATTATCCTTTTAGGAAGATCCAAAATTCGTCCCATTTCTCAGAGTGTGTTTCGGGGCACTTCCACTGGGTTAAGACCCTAATCATCTGAGGGTCAATCCGTATGACCTTCAATGTCAACCCACATTGATGGGTTCATTACCCCAAGCCCTCTTCCAAGGTCTCCTTTTCTTCTTCTGTCATAGGCTTGACATATCCCATTAGTGGGAGAGTAGGTGTTTTGTTGGTTATAACCCTCACATTCTCTTGTTTCTCAGACTGAGTGTAACCCACATTGTATTAAAGGTTTTTGATCATCACAACATCCACATGACCCACCCACCCCCAATCATGATCATTGAGAACTCTGATTCCTCTTCAAAATAGGATACGTTCGATGCCTTCTTAAAGGCTCGATATCAAAAGGGTTCCTTTAAAAAAGGGAACCCCAATCATTTCCACTCAAATGGGAAGCTCTCATGCATAATCCCAAACACATTTTTAACTTTTTGGGCTCTGATTCCTCTCTCGGGGATGAATATGAAGCCCACCTTATGGGTCAAATCCCAACATCAAGTCGTCTTCTATCCCACCTAGATGAATATAAACTATAGAGCTCCTAATTGCATGGATTATATCAGTATTTCCTCTATAGTATAGAATTCATGAATTCCTATGGAGATCCTACAAACCAGGGGTATCCTATAGACATACTCTTTATGAATAAACTGAGGATTCACAAACATATGACAACAAATTAAATCTATAATAGAGTCTCTAAATAGGAAATAATTCCCCCCAAAAGGGAGAGATGAACCCGACCACTGATCCTCTTGACAAATGGAGTTGTAAAGTATCATTATCCAAATAATCATCCAACATATGCCTTCCAATGAAAACAAGGTCCATAGATCATGGATACAAAGGTAGTTGGGTGTTTATAGATCCGTGAATGAATCCATTGGAGACCATCCAATGAAGTTACATCCTAAGAGGACAGATTGAACATATACATGAATTCGTGCAATCTCCCATTGGGACCATTTGAATGTGGCACCTCTTTCATAATACCGATGGGATATACTGGCCAGTCCCTATATGGTCAATCCAATCCCACCATAAAGGATGACGACATGGATCAGTTCAAAGTAAATATGGCGAAGTGAATGTTTCTATAATAATGGAAAAATACATGTCACCCCTTGGACTATCTTGTTTTTCCCCAACTATGCACCCACATCACCTCGGGCTGAAACAATAATGTGTTGGGGGAAGTCCATTTTTGTAATACCCATTTAGAACAAGGGTATAGTTCTTATTGGGTAGTGTATCCCCATTTTGGTGCTAAAATATGGTGAAATCCATGCTATCGATATTTTCATTGTAAATGGGTGTGATACCCTATAGAAAATGATATGAGGGAGGATACCTCAACATAACCCTTGGTGTTTTAAGCCTATGAAAACCCCCTAATGTATTTTCTCTACATCCTAGAAAGAAAGGGATATACAATTGAGGGTGTTTCGAAAATGGCTCCACAAAATATTTCATAGTGACCACACGACATTGATGTCCTTCCTAATTGCTTTTAAAATAGGGGTAATGTTGAAATTTTATTTGTTTCCCCATTATTTTTATGTAAATATCACCAAGGGAGAAGTAATTCTATGCTGGATCTCACCCTACCCAAATTCTATTGATACTCACTCAATACAGGGTATTCTTGGATGTGTTTTTGTGATGATTTCATGGTGGAATTGACATGTATTCATACCACTACCTATTTATTCCTCTAATTTATTACTACGATTTCATAAAATATTGGTATAGTATTTTGAAATGATTCCATAAGAGAATGGTGGAGTCATGTCGTTATGGTGGATGAATTCCTTAACATAACTAGAGAAAAATTTGAATGGATTATCCCACGACTTCATGCGTATTTTGGTTAGACGTAATCCATTTTTTATAATTTTTAAGTGTTTTATTTAAAATATGATTAAATTAATTTAATGTAGTTTTTTAGTTGGTTCTAAATATTATTTATTTTACCCAAGATGGAATTATGAGTATTTCAGAAACCCTCTATGAGGGGTTGTCTACTTTTTCAGTGTGAAAAGGACACTAAATGAGTTATTTGGAATTTTTTTGAAAATAATTTAAATGAGAAATTGATTTTAAAATTTCAAATAATTGTAAATTTTTATTATTAAATAATTTTGGAACTCATATTGAGATAGATGCTTAAAATATTGAGGTTAAAATGGATGAACTTGGGTGATAGTATTCAAGATATGGATGATGATAATAAGTCTATGAATGAGGTTGGTCATCCTTATGGAATACACTTTATTTGATATTCTTATTATGGGAATCATTGTGTGGACTCATCAATATAATTTATTTAGCTTTTTTAATTTAAATTAATAATTTAATTAAAATAGTTTATTTTTCCTACTTATAAATGGAACTAAAGATCAATTCGCTACTACGGTCCCTTCTGATCTAACTTCGTGGCTCGATTGCTACAAGTAAAATCTCTAATTATAAGGTGTAACATCAGACATAAAGACCAATGAGGGGAGTGTTCTAAATTGAATGACACATGGTGGTCATATATATGATCCCCAAGAATCCTTAGCTAGGTATTTGATATAGACCTTTTATAAATGTCCTCTCCTATTAGATTAAAGCATGGAAGAAGGCCATTAGATACATTAGATAACCTTTAGCCTTTTTTTCTTTTGAAAATGGGGATGACCTTGTTTGTTTATGGTTTAAACGTACTAATCAGTTTCTAACAGGTTTATTCATAGAACCGGAAAAATCCAATGATTCTATACCTATTTGGACCTAATTTCCCAAGGTAGGTTCTCATTAGTTGTAGACTGATGATGCATAAGAATTAGCATTGGTCGAGAGGATGGAAGGTCACATTTGTCACACCTTTTTGGGGGGAATTATTGTCTACTCTAGGAATCTCATATAGATGTATGTTATGTTCATTAATCCTTATTAATTTACCAAGCATGAAAATGATTTTTTCATTTAGACTTTGCAATCAATGATTAATATGTATGGGATTTAGTAAATCTTTTTTATTTATTTAATGTTCTTCATCGATGGAGAATCATCTGCATGTATTGGAGGTTATTAGTAAATTTTATCCTTCAATACATTATACAGAAATATCATAATAATTATAACGACCATTCTGGTTTTAAATCCACTCAGTGGGGCACTATAATTTTATTGTCATTCATAAGGACATGGATTATTTTAGAGTTGGGATCGTACTCGCAGATGGGATACCTAAATATTTTTATTAAAGAGGAATCAGAACCCATGTAGTCCTAGAATTAAGATACAGTTTAACATCATATGGGATGCATGATAATTATTGGGTGATGGGCTTGATCTTTAGAAAGGCTTCCTATGAACTCTACTTTTAAGGCAGAGATCAAAGTCCACATAGTTCAATTAACAAATGTGGGGCTTATGTATGACTAATTGCCCAAGGAGATGTGTCGTGGTTACTTTTACACTCTAAGCTCAAGTGAATCATGCTCAGTGTGAGAAAAAAGAGGTATCAGTAAACCTGACAATTTTTCCCATGAAAGATGTGGTCACAAGGAATGATATGGGGCTTAAGTATGTGTTACTTTTTAAGTAGGTGAAACCTATGATTTACTTACAGAAAGAAGCCTAGGAATAGGGTCTATAATGATATTTGTGCTTTATAGGGATTTGGATACTCTAACATGGGGCTTACTACTGAGAAGGAGGCCCAAATTAAAAGGGAATTATGATTGGGGCCTACTCTTGGAAAGGATTCCAATGCTAAGTTTCTCTCATTTTAAGGGATGAGGTTGAATGAAGGGAACCTCTAACCATAGTGATATAAAGTTATATAAATCACAAGGTTTGGGGAGATAATCCATAGAAATATTTTCAGGTAAGGAAGACAACAAAGAAAACATGCCGTAAGTGGATTTGAAGATGGTTTTGAAGGCTATATCTTGAATAAGAAGGGTGGATTGAAGAAAAGGAGTGAAATAGGTAGGAGGGACACCCAAAAAGATGCAGGCGTGCAAGTCATGTTCAGACATGCAAGTCTTGGTCAGGCGCACAAGTCTTGGTCGCTCAAGTATACTTGCGTGGCATGAGTTCACATCGGTGACAGAGAACCTATAGGGTAATGCATGGGAGATACTTGGCTCAAACCCTAAGTATTATCCCTAGATGCTTCCAGAAGGGCAGTTCACATCTTTCCAGGAGAGGAAAAGGCAGCACACAAGTGCATCCATTTCCCTTAAGGGCTGACCACTTAGGCGAGAAAGTGTTGATGAGTTCTAACACTTAGGCCTTATTCTTCCTCTTTAGATATTCCATTCAAGGTAAGAAATTCCCTTAGAAGTGTTCAGAATACTTCAAGTAGTGACTACGGTGACCAGATATTAATTCTGAGTTTTGGAAAATTTTTCCTCGAAATGGGGGGCCCACATGGGGAATTCATAGGCCATTGAGCACCTCGGGAGAAAAACGAATAGGGCACGAAAGTCACATGTGTGACCTTTATATGGCGTGCAAGTGACTTGCGCGACCATAACAAACTTGAGTGACCAATGTGGAAAAGGTTCCTTGTTCATGCCTTTGTCAATTTTTTATGTTCTTCAAAGAATAACTCACTTTGTGCTTAAGTAATTTCTCGTTTACATTCATTAGACTCGGTGATGGAGAGGAGAATCATCAAATGTCCCCCATCAATGTCGGATCCAAAAATAGAAGGAGGATTTGTCTCTGAGGAAAACGAGAAACAAGATGTCGTGGCACACAAGTAGTAAGCTTACAGGTATTGAGCGCGCATGTATCGGCGTGCAGGTTACGACACTCAAGGGTATGGCCTCACCTATAAATATGCATGCCACTCTCACGAAAAGCACCTAGATTTCAAATCACCTCGCTCTCGTCGTTCAAGTGGGCTCTCTTTCTAACAAGTGACTCGGCTTTCTGCTCGTCCGTGCTTCTGTTCGTGTCGCGCTTCTGTAGTGACTTTCTGACTTGCGCGCCACTACTAGCATGATAAAACATGTGCGACCGACTTGGACTTCCGTTCCACCATCATACTAGCACGACTTAATTCCTTAGACATTTTTTTTCAAATTTCATCACAAATTTTATGAAAAATATACTTACTTAAAAGTTAATTATCTGATGTTTGTGCAGATTCAAGGGCTCCCAGAAGAATTGGAATGGCTGATGAGCTGGCAAGAAACCGGATTGATGACATGATGAACATAGTTGGGCATGATTACTATGATATCTGTGATATAACTCTCCCTGATTTGGCCAAGTACTTGAAGAAGTATCATTTTAATTTCCCACAGAGCATTTATCTTCCCTTATATAGCCATGGTCATCTGCAAGGAGTCAACGTTCCAGAGCCAATGAACTATCTTACACATTCTTGGTTTCAAACTTACACCAAATTTTCATCATCAAATGTATCAGTTAGAGGATAATTTGAAAATGCTGTAATAGTGGAGAAGGAATTTATAATGCATCATAGCCCATGTGCTCCAGATCTAAAACCTCACAAGCCTGAGCTAGAGGAGCATTGATATCCGTCCATAGTCTAAAATTCTAAAATGGATCAATCCAAAGGTTGGAAAAAGAGTTTGGACTTACGTCCTAGAGGAGGTGTGAATCTGACATGGATGTGGTCATATTGGTTGTGACAAACTGGTGCAGATTTAGTCGAGGATTTGAAAGGAGCCGCTATATATGAATCCATCTGGGCTGGGAAGACATATGTCTGTAGGAATGATGACTTTGTGCGGGAGCTAATCTGTCGTTGGAGCCTAGAAACCAATTCATTATGTTTGACTCATGGATAAGTAGGCATCCACTTGTGGGATGTCTACAAGATATATGGGGATCCAATGTTAGGAGATATGTATGATGAACTCATCCTCCCCATGGTGACTGGGAATGATTCGGAGAAGACTCTGGATTCAGCTCTAGAATTATTGTAAATTTTCCACAAGATCAAGAATTCAAAGACCATCAAAACTCATTCTAGAATGGATATTCATCCATAGGAGTGGATGGATATGTTGCTTACCAGGAAGAAGGAGATAGGGGCCACTTGTACTCGACCTACCTGCTACCCCAAAATAGAGAAGAGGGGTTCTCATGGATCATTCTGTCCAACCCTAGAAGCGGGAGAATTTGAAAAGTGGGGATACACAGTGGATCATAGAATCCCAGAAAATACCCGTCTGGAAGGCTTCATAGCCTTGTGGCTCAGTGTTTATCTTCTTCCAGTTAGGGATTCGAAGGGAGGCATCAGGATAGGGGCATTCATTGTTGCAGCTAAATTGGATTATAGGAAAATGGTTGGGTTGGCCACCCCAATTTTGACAAGGATTCATAGGATCTTACTCCATGTCTTTATGGGTAAGTCTCTTTTTATAATAGTGGGACCATTCCATGTTTTGTGGGGATGGATCGCCACTCACTTCAGCACTTATGCTATATAGAGCGGTGTACAAGTTCCTGGAAGTTCTTTCAGGACATCAGTGTGGGCATATTATGGAATTTTTTCTTTGTCCCTCAACTCCTATGATACGAAGGTGAGGCTGAGCATGTTCACGGAATTCCATTTCTTTCCTTATGGAAACCCACCAACTGACGGTTTGTTGATAATGGAACAACCAACATAGAATTGAGGCCTTACATGATGGATTGCAGAGATGGTGTATTGGAAACCATAATTAACGGAGAGATTATATGTGATAACTATGCTCTATATAGATTTTCACACCAATTCAAATGTCTACATCATATTGTTTTATCGCCTCTTGTGCATGTCTGGTCAGAACATCATCCAATGGTTGCCCGACAACTTTGGTTGCTGATAGCTATAGAGAAGACCGGGGTAGTTTTTGATCTACTAGTTGATGGAGAAGCGAGTCACGTAACTACATGGTGTGCCGAGAACTGAGTAGCATCATACCCTGAAGGGGTACTGAATCATCTGGTTCCTCAGGTGGGGATAAAAAATGGAAATGTCAGAAAAGAAACCCTTCATCTAGAAGGTTACTCTTCTTCACCCGAAGTTGATTCCCTGGGTTCATTATCTAGGGCTGACACGCCAGATTCTCGGGATGGGGATGATGAGGCGCAACTTGCGTCAATGGTGCCACGTGCCACATATAATCCTCCTCCCAGATTCAAGAGATGCACTCCATCGAATCTTGGTGAGTAATATCATTAAGGAAATTTAATTTCCATTATTTTATGGAGATGAAAATTTTTATATACATTATCTATGATTGGAGGAGCTGGGAAGAAGTTGATTTCCATGATTGTAGGACACTCCTCAAAGCCTTCTGGTGCACATGATGAATATTTATGACGAGAGGCTGTCCAGACATGGCGGAGTTTATATTGTCATGCTAAAACCGCCTGGCTGGACTTATGTGAAGGGATACACATCCCTAGAGTAGGGAATCCTTGGGCTTCTACTGATATCCATTTCGAGGATAACCTCGATGAAGTGCGGGCTTACATTAGAGAGCTGGAGATCCACATATATTCCACTAATGATTCCATTCCTATCACCAAGAGGGTGATGGAAATGGTGGATCGTGGCACCACTGAGGGGACTAGTGCTTCCACAGATGAGGAGTGACATGATTATGTGACTTCTGAAGATGTAAATCTCATTCAAAATTTTCTTTGCAACCTTATTCCAGTTAATGCTTTGTTACTCAAGGAAATTACGTTCTTCATCCTATATCTTGTAAAGAAAGGAACTGATGAGGTTCCTTCACTGCAGTATAGCCCTGGTGGTACTCCCATCAGAGCTACTGAATCTCCTTATGTCTTGGGTGAGGTATCTCCAGGCAGGCAAGACATGGACGAGGAGTTAGAAAGGGATTTTCACACTCCAATACCTGTATTTGGAGGTGATGATCTCAACACAACCAAGAAGTCATAGAACCAAAGACATCGAAAGAATAAGTCCATAGCTAAAAAATTCATCAGTAGTGGTAAGTCCTTCAGATAATCATGAATCTTAACTCATGAAAATATTGCTCATACATCTCAGGATCGTGGGGGCTTCCTCGATTTCCCCTTTGAGGGAGAGGACTGAACCTCCACTGAGGACGATGGAGGGTTCTTGTGAGCAGTCACAAATTCATGTTGTCATGGATGCTTCTAATGAAGATCCATCATCTGTTCCCAATACTTCTCCTTCTGCTACTATAAGGAGTGAAGAGATTGCTTCTGGTAATTAAACAATACATAATAGATTTTTGAATGAAAACATCAGCTGAATTATATTCTGTGATACTTTTAGGTTCAACACCCGCACCAGAACATTTGGCAGCCACAGAAACTGATTTCGTAATTTTATCTGAAGAAGTTGTCCGGGGTTAGAGGCCGCAGGATGAGGCTTTCCAAGAAGACATATCAATTTCTCCCACTGGAGAGACTAACCATGAATCTAAGATATCACTAGAGGAAATTTTGAAAATTAGCACATCTTTTGAAGAAATTTTAGATCATGTTAAATTACCATGAAATTTAGATGATTTTGGACGTTAGTGTTATCCATCATCCTCTTAAAATTTTATTATTAAATCTATGACCATGATTGGTAGAAACGTACAGTTCCATCTAAGCAAGCTGCTGATCTGTCGATGCCTAAAGGGGGTATAGACAACCCTATCATTGCAGAGACGCTAGCTCAATTAGAGCATAACCCAGTAGATCTTCCTGAATCCCATCTTGAAAATCCTATTGAATCTATAAAAGAAGGGGAGGATCCTTCTCATACTCCTAATCTACCATTGGGTAAGAGATAATAATATTTGTGGCTGCACTTAATATGCAAGACAACATAATCATCTTTTGTTATCCTTTGAAACTGACCAAAAATTTCAATTGACTATGTAGGGACATCAATTTCAGTGGCTTGATCTGGAGGTGAAGCCTCAGCCTACACCCCAAATGGAGTAGAAAGTGAAGTAACAAGGGTTAGGGGGAAGGAGTAGAACATGCCACTTCTTTATGTGAATTAATACTAGACTATATTCCCCCCAGTGATAGTGATGATGAATCAGACCCAGAGGTACAAAAGGATCTCCAATTCTCACATCGCAAGGCATGTCAGAATATATGGAAGATCATATCTGAACTGCCCCTTGAAGATTTGTCCTCGAATATCCCACGACTTTCATCCCTATTCTTCACGCGGGGACTTGGCAGTTTTGGATAACAAGAGATCCATTCTGCAGTGAAACAAGTCATGTTACTGAGGTAGAATGAGAAAAAATATAATCAAGATATGACCAGAGCAAGGTTGTTTGACCAATATCAGTGAATTTTATATTGCGTTGTCCCGGGTTGAGGCTTATCATGCTGCAAAGTTGAAGGAAATAAAGCATAAGATCAATGTGAATGTTGTCCAACATATGCACCTTCAGTAGCAGTTATATGTTGTTACTGGGGAACTTGACCAGCATAACAATTCACTGGAAGGAGTTCAAACGAATGGTTTGAAAGCCATCGTAGATGCAAATAAATCACTCCATCAAGCTAAAAATATTGAAGCTGGTCAAGTGAATGAACCTCAAGTGGCAACTGATGAAGCTCGATATATTGTAAATCAAATGAAGAGTAATGTGGAAATCCACTTGTAATTCTTGAAAAAGATAAGAGACTCCAGTCTGTGGATTTCCATATAACTCTTGTGAATCAATTAAAAACACTTTAATCTTCAATCATTTGCGCCTGAATTCTCTTTCTACTTTCTTTAATTAATTTTACCTAAGACAATGGGCCTAGTAAGCATAGTTTGATTTTTGAAAGGGTGATACAAAAAATCCCACAAACTTTGCATCTTTTGTTACTAAATATTTCCTAAGTCATATAAAATGTATGTTTAGCGAGCTGGGACTCGACTTTTTTTCATAGTTCCCTTGTCTTTTGTGGGCAGTTTAAATTCAAGCATGTTAGACATAAAGAGTCTAATTTTTAAAGTCGATTAGCTTTGAACAAATGGATTAGAAATGACTTAATTCCTTGATAATTTGTTTGAAAACATATTACCACATTCAAGTATGGGGGAAAACATGTAAACTATATACTTAAGAAATTTTGAATCTGAGGGATGATCTGAAAAAAGGTCAAAAAGGTATTAGAGGAAGTGTTTCCTAAGAGTGAAGTTACCACTATTTAACAAACCTGTTAGGGGGTTAAATTATGTAGGGACACTTAAGGGCATTTGGATTCATAGTCAAATAATAGCATCTTTTGGCTAACAGGCCCGTTATGTAGACAACTTATGCAAGGCCACCTAGGGGCATGTGCTACATAGTCAGGAAAAAGAACACCCAAAAGTTTGACATTTCTAATGCTAAATAGCCTGTGGAAGTTTATGCAGATTCAAATTTTCCAAAGCATAGAGTCTGTTGTATGGAGAGAGGTACTTGAATATGGAGAGGATATTCTCAATAAATATTTTCAATGAATTGGATGAATGTAACTCATGTGAAGGTCTGGCCCAAATGTAGGGAAGGGAAATATCAACCATATACTTGAATACTTTCAGATCACGAAAAAGAGTATGGGACAAATATGTTAAGGATGGATACTTTTCCAGGTCCCTACAGATTTTCAAGAAGACCAATAAGGAAAAAAGGTTTTCTCCATAAGAATGAAGATACCGCTATTTGACAATCGCGTTAGGGGGTTGAATTATGAAGGGCCACTTAAGGGCATTGGTTTAATAGTCAAATTAATAGCATCTTTTTTCGGAAAGGTCTATTATGTAGACTACTTATAAAAGGCCACCTAAGGGCATGTGCTGCATAGTTAGGCAAAAGAATTCCCAAGTATCAGACAATTTGTTACCAGAAGTCAAGAAAAGGGTCATGGAGATCTTGATGTATTTAAGGTTATGAGTATGACACATCAAAATGGGCATTGTCTAATGTATGAATAAGATATAGAGACCAATTATAACCATAATCATGTTGTGGTTGGGTCCTAAATTGAGATGCTGGAATTCACTACATATCCCATAAGGATGGGAATCAATCCATACGTAGTTCTTGAAATATAGTTTAATGTCATGTGGGATGAGAGTGTAGGAGATCTTAGTTTAGGGTCATAGAGCATGGACCATAATGAAGAAAACACATTGTGTGTTTTATATAACTGATGTGAAAGAAGGCCAGGGTTTTCATACCATATTCATGTTTTCACAGGGAGATTTTTCAGCCAAGGTACTGAAAGTGGAATTTGGGGATAGGACCAAAGACTTGGGGTTGGGTTCGAGGGATGCTTGAACGTTACTACGTATCACATAAGGAAGGGAATCAATCCATAGGTAGTTCTTGAAATAACCTCTGTACACATTTGGTTCATACAAGTGATGGGTGAAAGGGGACTTTAGTGGATTGATGGTTTGACCCAAGATTAAATGTTCGGGCATTACCATGTTTCATTGTTTCCTTAGAAAAATGACATAATTGGAGATCAATGTCGATGATGATTCCCTCTCAGGTGAGGGACAATGGGGGACTGTATAGTTTATCGTCATATATCGAGGACGATTGTGCTGCATAGTTTAGTGTCATGTAGCATGGACAAAAGGGAAGCACACAGTTTAACATCATGTGCGGCGAAGGTGAACCAATGTGAAGAGATTGGTTTTGGGTTGCTTCACGGATCAACATCATATGATATGGAGGTGAACCAATGTGAAGAGATTGGTTTTGGGCTTAAACCTCGAGAGGTTTCCAACGTTCCCAGCCTAGAAGGAAAGCATCAAAGTCTGCATAGTTTGATTGAAGAGTGAATTGGTGATCATATTGTACTTGAGGACAACCCAAAAATGGTGTTGGGACGTATTCATGGTTAGCGGCCCATAGAGGGTGTTATGATTGAAGCTTTATCTAAGCTCACATGAGTCATGCACTATGTGAGAAACAAGAGATAAAAACAACCCTAACGATGCATAGTTTAACATCATGTAGGACGTATCAGGGACTGTTTCACAGTTTAAATGACATGTGTCACAGACATGGGGTGCTTGGCAGTTTAACGTCATGCAGCTCAGATGAATAGTTTAACGTCATGTTGGACGATAGAGGCGACACCGTTTAACCTCATGTTGGATGATAGAGGGACCATGCGGTTTAAAATATTACAGTAAAGACTAAAATAGTTTAAGGTCATATGCATGGACCAGTGCTTCACAGTTTAAAGTCATGTATCTAAGACAACCAGTGCTGCACAGTTTAGTGTCATGTATCTAGGACACCCAGTTCTTCATAGTTTAATGTCATGTATCTAGGACAACCAGTTCATTTGTGTTACAAAAAATACTTATTCAAGAATCATGCATTTCATGGAGTTGTAATGATTTCTCCATCCATTGAGATTAAAGCATAAGCTCCATTGGAGTAGACCTTATGTATTAAATAAGCTCCTTTCCACTTTGGCTCATTATTTGGAGGTTTCTTCCCTAGTATCATTGGAGTTCTGATGACCAATACCAATTCTCCTTGAATGAATGTACAAAGATGAACTTTTTTGTTGAAATCCCATGCTATTTGATTTTTATACAATTCCAAGTGGTGCAGGGTGCACAATAATTTTTCATCAAATCATTCCAATTTATCAAATCACCTTTGAGATTATTCATCTGTAGATGAATGATCACAAATGGATACTCAGAGTGGAGGTAATTGAACCTCAATTGTCAAGACTGATTCTGTTCCATACACTAATGAATATGGAGTTGACCGCATAGCAGTGCGGGTGGTGGTCCGATAAGCCTTTAATTATTGAAAAAGTTTATCAGGCCTTGATTTATTATTTTTACCCACCATCATTTGTATTATGTTTGAAATAGTATTATTTAAGGTTCCTATTTTTCCATTGTCTGTTGCATGATACCGAGATGAATGGTTGGATTTGATGTTGTATTCTTGATACAACTTCCTTACCTCAGATGAACAGAAGTTGGTGCCATTGTCTATCAATATGATACGAGGGACACCAAATCTGGTAATGATGTTAGACATGATGAAGAAAACAATGCTTTTATAACTAACTTCTTTGAGAGGTGTTTCCTCTTCCCATTTAGAAAAGAATGCAGTAGTAGTAAGAATATACTTAAACTGCTTGGATGTAACCGAAGGGTAAGGTCCCAAAAAATCCATTCCCCACGTGGAAAATGGCCATGAGTATTTAGCTATATAAAGAAACTCTGGGGTTAATGAATCAAATTGGAATACACTTGGAAATAATGACACATCCTATAGAAATCAACAAAATCTTGCATCATTGAAGTCTAGAATTATCCAAGCCTTCGAATTTGATCAGACAGTCTATGTTCAGACTGATGGGAATCACAGACTCCTGCATGTACTTCTTTCATGACAACCATTGTCTCTTCACCATCAATACATATGAAGATAATTCCATCAAAACCTCACTTGTATAGAATTATTTTAGGTGATCTGGGCTATCATTAAGAGTAAAATTGACCACACATCGACAGATTTGCTCTTTCCCGACACTATCAGGTGGGAGTGTTCCATTTTGAAGGTATTCCCTGATATGCGTCATCCATCCTGTAGTATGACCATATGGGTCATAAATGGAACTGATTTCAATGATTTCCTCTATTATTATTTGAAAAATAGGTGAAACTACATGATGGTGGGAAATACGGAGGATTGTTTCATCCCGAAATTGATCTGCCAGAGCTGTGGCTACATTATCCAGTGCATCAACATGAGCATTTTGTGATCGCGAGACATAAGAAAATGTCAGTTCTGTGGAAAATTCCGACATTAACTCTCTGACATAATCATACAAAGGTATTGACTCTTCTTTTATGATGGCATAATATCCATTAACTTGTTTGATTACCAAATCTACATCACCTTTTACCTTTAAGTGATTCACCTATGCCTGAAGTGCCAATTCCATGCCTACAATGGGAGCTTGATATTCTCCTTCATTATATGTACCGCCTCTCAATAATAAGAAGGAATAGGGTAGTACCGACTTTTCTGGGGAAATAAGCACAATTCCTAACCCAACATTGTTGAATTTAGGATCTTCTATTTTCTTCCATGTTAGACTTCTCGAAGCACTATCAAATTAAATTTCCCATGATTGAAGATTATCATGAATAGAGATGACTTCCTCATCAGGAAGTTCACTCTCTAAATATGTATCTTCTACTGAAAGGTGTTCACCAAGGAAATAAGCCAGATCTTGGCCCTTTATTGCCTTTTGAGACACGTACTGGATATCAAACTACTGCAAAATAACTACCCACCTTGCCAGACATCCTATAAGCATAGGATGACTATGGATAAATTTGAGCGGGTAATTGTGAGATACCAATTAAACCTCATGATGTTGCAGGTTGTGTCTCAATTTTTGAACTGCAATGATTAATGCTCAGTAGCACTTTTCAATACTTGAATATTGAGTTTCTGCCTCAAGCATAGCCTGACTAATATAGTAACGGTTGTTTTCATTCTCAGCATCATTCTTTTGGGAAAGGAAGGCACCCAATGACTGCTCTAATGTTGTCACATAGATAATAAGTGGTCTTCCTTCAACAGGTGGCGTCAATACCGGTGGACCCAAGAGATATTTCTTGAGAATATAAAATTCTTCTTGACATTCTTCAGTCCCTGGGTAAGTGACTCCGTTATTTATTAATTTGGTGAAGGGTAAACACTTTCCTGTAAAATTGGCAATGAAAAACCGAATATAGGCCAAGTGTCCTTGAATTCCTCTTAATTATTTCAAATTTCAAGGAGGTGACATACCAAGGATTGATTTTGTCATCTCCAGATCAACTTTGATACCACGATGGTATACAAAAAAGCCATGAAATTTTCATAAGGTTACCCCAAAAGCACATTTCAAGGGGTTCATCTTCAAATTCTGTTGTCAAAGTTTGTGGAATATGATTTCCAAATCTGCCAATTCATTAGAATTATGTCTACAATTAACCACCAAATCATCCACATAACATCAAAAAATTTCCCTAAAATGGGTTTGAAGATACGATCCATGACACATTGATATGTTGCACTAGCATTCGTTAAGCCAAAGGGCATTATCGCATAGAAAAACACACCTTGAGGTGATCTAAAAGCTACAGACTCTTTATCCTCTAGAGCCATTCAGATTTGATTATACCCAGAATAACCATCCATGAAAGAAAATTGGTTATAGCCAGTTGTTGCTTCAATTAAGAGTTCTGTGATCAAAACAGGAAAAACACCATTGGGACAATGGCAATTATGATCTCTCAAAATCAATGAAAACTCAAATTTTCCCATTCTTATTTTTCACAGGGACAGAATTAGCCAGCCATTTGGGATATTTAACTTCTCTAATAATGTTATCTTTGATAAGCTTATCCACTTCAACATCAATTTTGGAGGCACAAGTTGGGTGTGTTCTTCTAGCTGCTTTCTTGAATCCTCAATGTTCTTCTGGAAAACCCAAATGATGAGTGGTAACACTGGGATCAAGACCTGTAATTTCTGTATATTTCCAAGCAAATACATCTCGATTTTCATTATGAATAAGGTATAAATTTCTAGCTCTTCAAGAGTCATGGATGCACAAATTAAAGAGGGGCGTGGATCTCCTTTTGTACATAGATTTATTTCTCTGAGTTCATCCACAGTGGAAGAGATACACTCTTCAAACAATAGAGGAGAACCTCTGAGATCTTCCTCTTCTTCTTCAACATGTGTTACTTATTTTGTTTCTACATGCATAGAAGTTGATGAAGATGAATTTCAATGATCAAGGTAAAAGTTAAAATCTTAACATCTTGAAGAAGAGACTACCATTTCTGACCCTATTGACGATGAAGGGAATAGAGACCTGACCTTTTCTTACATTACTATTAAATCATTTCAAAGATCAATAACATAATATTATTACACACAGAGGATCCAAAGGTTTAGAATTTGTGAAAAATAGGACCACACATAACAAATAAAACATCAACCATAAACATTTATTTAATTTCTTCTTCAATAGATTATAATTAGCACTTGTCCTCTCCTTAGTACATGTAGCCACCTAAGGATATACATCAAAATGGGTGAGATAAAATCCCAGTAAGAGTATTGATAAGAACAATATATCATGGGGTGATCATAATCATAACAAAGTCAAAATATCATGAACATGAGACGAGCATAAATAAAATACTTGAAATGTGGAAATGCATAAAAATGAAACATCATGTCTTAGTGGTTAACTACCACACATACTTGTGAACGAAGATAGCATCTTGTTCACACATAATTTCACATTTACTCATTATATTCATCACTTTACCCAATGCATTGTAGCACTATATAATTCTAGGCGCACCCGTCACATTTAAACATTCATATTGCGCTATATAATTCCGGGCGCACCCGTCGCATCATAACATTATCATTTATCATGCATGCCACAATGAATATATAACATAAATGAACATAATTAACCCATTATATGTAATGGATTTCATCTCATAAGAACAAATTCATAATATTTGGGTTCCTAAAAGAAAGAGGGAACAACATACTTGATACAAGAAACCTCAACCTTGAATGAGAGGTAAAAGTTTTGTTCTTAAGAGAAGCGTTCTTTCGGAAAACATTTTGATTGACATAAACATCATTATAAAACATTTATATCCATGAAAAGGAAATTCAATGATGAAAAAATTATCTTTATGGAGTGACCATATCAAAAATATAATGAAAGAGGTAGAACCTGAAAGACGAAAGTTGGGTTCGAGAATTTTGCCTTACATTGTACCCGAATGCTTCCTTCACATTAATGTCCTTTATAATGAAATTATATTCATTTATTAGAAATACAGAACCATGTTAAAATTAATAGGGTTCATTCTGGTTTCATTATATCATATTATGTTCCTTTTGATGACTTATAGAGTTTAAAAACATAGTTCGGTGATGTTCGTTTTCATGGTTTTCTTGAGTGGTTCACGTGTATTCTTAAATTGATATCTGGGTAGAACATGGGTAAACATCCAGAAGTGATATTACAAGTACTTTATGATATTACATGAGTTTTAATGATATTATAATGAATTATATTAGATCCATGTAGATGAATCATTAGATAAGAATTAAATGATGGTTATTTGGGTCAATTTGGGCGGTTTTTGGATCACAACGAACTTGTTTTAACTTATCACTCAGTAATATGGCCATAGGTTATTTCCAGAACATTAAATAGAACATAATACATATAAAATATTCTGTTTCCACCATAAAAATGGTTTTATAACTATATATGACGGTATAAATGGAAGAAGATGTCATGTTGTTCTTGAAGGTGATAAATTAACACCTCACGAACAACGTTCTCTTTAATAAAATAAAGGAAATAGTGAAAGAGGGTTGGATGATATAATACCCCATTATAATCAAAAAATTACATTAGATGTATAATTCTGGAATTACAATAAAATTTTGATGATGATAGGTGGAGAGAGATCAAGAAATTAACTTGAACTTGAAAGGAAATTAAAGGAGAAGAGGGAGAGAAATTACCTCTTAAATCTTCCTCTTGAGATTCTACTTAAGGAATCTATTTTTGGTCTTTTGATGATACCAGAAGATTTTTTACGTGGGGGAGGTTTTAGGAAATATTTTTTGGAAGATTTTAGAGAAGGCTTGGAGCTTGAGAGGTGTGTGGAAAAGAGGGAGTGAAGGGTGACTTTTATAGTGGAGGGGAGAGGGGTTTCCTTAATATAAAATTCATTAGTTTGTTAATTTCCCCTAAGACAAGGAATAGTGAGTCTTGGATGACCAATAATAGTAATTTTATAATTTAATACCGAACCATGTGGGCTTATATCAGCAGAACATCATCGATTAATCAATTAATACATTATTTAGTATTTATTGTGAATTATCAGATTCTACTATTCATAAAAAATTCAAGTATCTCAGAAAAATCCCAAATATTTTCCCCAACAATTTTTCAATGTTTAGAATCCAAAAATGAAGTAAATTTTTCAAAAATAATTTTCTAAATATAATTAATTTAATATTTAATTAAAATCATAATTTACTTAAAAAACAGTTTTAAAGATTAAAACTGATTTCATAGTTCTTTCAAAAATTATGTAGGGTATTATAAAATTATCTAAAAACTATAAGACATAGATTCAATAATTTATGAATAAAGTTTAGGGAAATAAATATTATTTTCAATTAATTAATTATATATAATTATTTATTTACGGCCTACAAAATAATAAAACATTTACTAAGTTCAAATTGTCAGTTTCGAAGATGTATAAATTTTATTTTATTTTTCATAGGCAATGTTACTCTAATGTTGGATGATTTATTATTCATAAAGGTCATATTATTATTCTTAATGGAATTTCGCTATTCATAAGGGTAGGTCAATATTCACCAAAAATTATTTTTGTTTCATTAGACTCCAAAAATCATCTTGAACGCAACCGTGTATGTCAGATTTTCAAAATTCCAAACATAGGAGTGACAAAATTATGTTTAAAGGTCACTTATCACTTATTAGTTCATTATTTTGTGTTTTTATGACATAAATATAAGAAGTTATTTTTCCATTTAAAAAATTTGGGTCGTTACATTCTTCCCCCTTAAGAAATTTCACCCTCGAAATTTCACTTTACACAAAAAGGTGAGGGTACTTCTCCTTCATTGCCTCTTCTATTTCCCAAGTTGCTTCCTCAAACTTATGGTTCTTCCACAACACTTTGAAAAGATGGGTTGTCTTGTTGTTTATAACCTTATCACTTCGGTCCAGAATCTTTACTGGCTGCTCCTCATATGAGATATCATCTTCCAACTGCACCACCTCCGAGTTTAGTACATGTGAGGGGTCTAGTGTGTACTTCCTCAGTAGTGATACATGGAACACATCCTGAACTTGAGCCATATTCGGTGGAAGTGCAAGATGATAGGCCATGGATCCTATGTGGTCTAGGATCTCAAAGGGGCCAATGTACCTTGGGCATAGCTTCCCATTCTTCCCGAATCTCCTGACTCTCATCCATGGAGATATTAGAAGGAAGAATTTATCTCCAACATCGAACTCCAAGTCCCTTCGATGGTTGTCAACATAGCTATTTTTCCGAATTTGAGAAGCTTTGATGTGTTTCTGGATGACTTGAACCTTCTCTATCATCTCTTGAACAAGATCGGGTCCAAGCAATTTTCTTTCTCCAACTTCATCCCAACAGGTTGGAGTTCTACATAGCTTTCCATATAGAGCTTCATATGGAGCTATCTGAATACTTGAGAGGAAGCTATTGTTGTATGATAACTCAACCAATGGGAGATGCTGATCCCAACCACCTTTGAATTCAAGAGAGCATGATCTTAGCATATATTCAAGCATCTGAATAGTCCTTTCAGACTGGCCATCAGTTTGGGGGTGATAGGCCGTGTTGAAATTTAATTCAGTACACAATGCATGTTGAAGGATCCTCTAGAATTTAGATGTGAACCTTGGATCACGGTCAGAGACAATCAAGAGTGTAACACCATGAAATCTCACCACTTCATTCACATATATCATTGCAAGTTGATCTAGTGAGAGATCATCCCTAATAGTGGTAAATGGGAGGTCTTGGTGAGTCGGTCAATCACAACCCATATCACATTATTTCCCTTTGACATCTTCGGGAGACCCATGAAAAAGTCCATAGTAATGTTTTCCCATTTCCACATGGGTATATGCAATGGATGAATCATACCTTTTGACTTTTGTCGCTCAAATTTAACTTTCTAACATACCAAGCACCTTGATATATATTCCACAATCTCCTTCTTCATGTTCTCCCACCAGAAGTTTCCTCAGAGATCACGATACATCTTAGTACTCCCAGTATGGTTAGAGAATGTTTAGCTATGGGCATTATCGAATATATCCTTCTTTATCCCGGGTGATGAAAGCACACAAAGATGTGTTCCAAACCGAATCACACCATCATTGTCGATATTGAACTCTTGCAGCTTCCCTTCCTTTAATTCATTCACCCTCTTTTGTATCTCCACATCATCCCTTTGTGTTTCCTTAATCTTCTCCTGGATGGATGGTTGCACAATCATTTCGGAAAGGTATGATTTATCCCATTCCCTTATGATTTCCAAATCCATTCTTTGCATATCCATGAAGATAGGGTCTTTCTCAATCTGCAGCATAGATAGAGTAGCAGGCTCTTGTGGTGGGTGCATATGTCACACTTCTTACCATAAAGGTAGTGCCGCCATATTTTCAAGGAAAAAATCACGGCTTCCAGCTCTAGATCATGCGTCAGGTAGTTCTTCTCATAGATCATCTACTATCATTAGGTGTAGGATATAACATTATCATTTTTCATGAGTACACAACCCAAGGCCTTCTTTTAAGCATCACTGTATATCACAAAACTTTCTCCACTTTTCGGTAGTGTGAGTACAGTTGTAGTGATCAGCCATATCATTAGATCTTTGAATCTTCCCTCACATTCTTCCGTCCAGACATGCTTTACCCCTTTCCTTATAAACTTAGTTAGTGGGCTTTACAATCGAGAGAATTTTCTCACAAAACATTGGTAGTACCTTGATAATACAAGAAAACTATGGATTTCTGTGACAATAGAGGGCCTGGGCCATTCCACAATCGCGTTTCTCTTTGAAGGATCCAAATAAATTCCATCACTTATGATCACATGTCCCAAGAACGTGACTTGATTCATCCAAAATTCACACTTGCTGAACTTGGTGTACAACATCTCCTTTCTCAATGTCACCAATAGAAGTATTATATGTTCTTCATGTTCCTCCTTAATCTAGGAGTCGATCAAAATATCATTGATAAGCACTACTAAATATTTGTCGAGGTAATGTCTAATGACTCTATACATCAAATACATGAAGATTTCATGGGAATTAGTAAGTCCAATGGGCATCACCATGAACTCATAGTGCCCATACCTTGTATGGAAGGCAGTCTTCTGAATATATTCCTTCTTCACCTTTACATGATGATATCCAGAATGAAGATCCACCATTGAGAAGTATTGAGCTCCTCTTAACTGGTCGATCAAGTCATCAATCCTTGGGAGATGATACTGTTCTTTATGGTGATCTTGTTGAGTTGCCAATAATTGATACACATCCGCATGGTTTCATCCTTGTTCTTCAGAAAGAGCACTGGCGCACCCCATGGTGATGCACTAGGGCGTATGAACCCTTTGTCCAGAAGCTCTTGCAGCTGCTTCATTAACTCCTCTAGTTCGATAGGAGCCATCCTATAGAGGAACATAGAGATATGAGTAGATCTGGGAATGAGTTCAATTGAGAACTCTACTTCATGATCCGGGGGAATTCCAGGAAACTCTTCGGGAAATACATCGTTGTATTCCCTCATGATGGGCATTTCCTCAAGGTTGGAACTTTCTTTCAACTCAACCATTTGGGTAAGGAATGCTTATTCATAAGGAATCAACACCCACATCATTGAAGAATTTTTCAAAGGAGATTCATGATCTTCCATGCAATTGTAGAGGAGCATGGGATGGTTCGAATATGAAAAGATATTTCCTTTTCCCGACAATTGATATGCTCTCTATATACCGAGAACTAGTCCATTCCCATTATAGCATCGAATTCCACCAAGGGAAGTATTACGATATTTTTAGGAAGAATCTTTCCACATACACCAATATTAGAAGTTTCAAACACTTGGGTTGCAATGATTTCACCACTTGGTATTTTTACAGATATCTCTACATCAAGGTTTCGGGGCTTAAATTCTATATTTCTAGCAAACATTCAAGATATAAAGGTATTCGTAGAACCAGAATCAAATAAGACTTTTTCCATTACTGAGTGAATAGGAAGTGTACCTTATACAACTTCATTATCATGCTCCACCTCCGCAGTAGTGATGGCATAAGACTTCCCTTGTTCCTTTGGATTTGGTGGCTGCTGAGGCTGATTACCCTCGAGAGCTCAATGTTTAGTGCACTGGTTTTTATAGTGCCCTAGCTCCTTACAGTTGTAGCATTGAACTATTAGTGGATCTCTCTTTTAATCAGCTACATTATCCTTAATTTTCAAGTATTTTCGACACTCTTGAGAATGGTTTCCTTATTTCCCACACTTGAAGCATTTCCCCATCCCTTTGAGGCAGTTCCTATTGTGCAACTTCCCACATTTTTGTCATGTGAGTCATTGATTTTTCTTCCCACCTTTGTCATTAGATCCATGGGATTGAAACTCCATCTTTCATTACTTATCACCATAGCCATGGGACCATTCTCTAAACACCATCTACACTTTGAGAGCACACCGAACAACTTCTTCATAACTCCCAAAGTCTCAAATTAAATGATACTTTCGAAGGTCTGGTTTTAATACACTAAATAATCTATCAATATTTCTATCATTGTTGATAAAAAAACCCGAAGCGTACCTTGAAATCCTTGTGAAATTCTCTTCATAGGTTCTGACAGATTCTTCTTCTTTTTGCTTGAATTCTATGAATTCTCCCTCCATCTTCATGTGAAGTGTTCATAGGAAGTATTTATTAAGAAAAATTATCTTATAGTCTTCCCATTCCATCTCTTCAATTTCCCCCCCTGTATTGGTGTTCTTAATCAAATCCCACCATTGATTGGCTTCTCCATCTAGATGACAAACCGCTAGAATCACCTTCCCTGTCTCAGAACAGTGAAGCACATAAAAGATCATTTCCGTGGAGTTGACCCACTATTCCGCAACTAGTGGATCAGAAGATCCACAAGATGTTGGTGGTCATTGCTGCATAAAACATTCAATAGCCAGTTTCTCCCTCTTTGGTGAAGGAGGAAGTTCTCAAATATTATGGTTATTGTTAATAACCTGAAATTATTGTGTAAGAATCGCCATGAATTTTTGAACTCCACCTCCCAAATCATTTGGGGTTTCATTCGGGAAATCATTGCATTGTCCCTCACATGATTTGTTGGCCTTATTTCTCCTGGTCCCCACCATTTTCTAAAATAGAAAAGGTTATAACAAAACATAAGTAAACAAGTAAGGAATAACTTATTCAATTATACAATTATACCAAAAACATAACATATGGGATACCTAGGGTAATATTATTGTTTGCAAATTTGATCTTAATCTCATACTAGAAGTTTTATCTAGGGTTCACTAATCGTAATTCCCAATTTAACTAAACCTTTCCTTTGAAACCAAATATAGTGTCCCGGAATTTTATTACTTTAATATTAAATTATTTAAAATATAAATAACATAATAGTATTACACATATAGGATCCATAGGTTTAGTATCTTGGGAAAAATAAGACCACACATAACAAATACAACATCAACCATAAACATTTATTTAATTTCCTCTTCTATATCTCTTTATTGGAACTTTTCCTCTCTTTTCTACATGTAGCCACCAGAATATAAACATCAAAATGGGTGAGAAAAAGCCAGGTAATAGGATATATAAGAACAATATATCATAGGGTGAGCATAATCATAACATATGCAAAGGATCAGGAACGTGAGAGGAGCATAAATAAAAGACTTGAAATGTGGAAATACATAAAAATGAAACAACATGTCTTAGTGGTTAACTACCACACATACTTGTGAACCAAGATAGCATCTTTTTCACAAATAAATTCACATTTACTAATGATGTTCATCACTTAACCCAATGAATTGGAGCGCTATATAACTCTAGGCGCACCCGTCACATTTAACCATTCTTATTGCGCTATATAATTCCGGGTGCACTCGTCGTATCACAACACTATCATTTATCATGCATGCCACAATGAATATATAACATAAATTAACATAACTAACCCATGAAAAGGAATGTGTTTCATCTCATAATATCACATTCATAAACTTTGGGTTCCCAAATGAAAGACGGAACAACATACTTGATACAAGAACCATCATCCTTGAATGAGAGGTAAAAGTTGAGTTCTTAAGAGAAGAGTTCTTTCGGAAAACATTTGGATTGACACAAACATCATTAGAAAACAAGTATATCCCATAACATTAAAGGAAATTATGAAAACATTATCTTTAAGGAGTGACCATATCAAAAATATAGTGAAAGTGGTAGAACCCGAATGACGAAATTTGGGTTTGAGAATTTCCCATAACCTTGTACCCGAATGCTTCCTTCTATTTAATGTCCTGTATAATGAAATTATATTAACTAATTATAAATCCATAACCATGATTAGATTAATAGGGTTCATTATGGTTTCATTATGTCATATTATTTTCCTTTGAATAACTTATAGAGTTTAAATACATTGTTCGGGGATGTTCGTTTTCATGGTTTTCTTGAGTGGTTCACATGTATTCTTAAATTGAAGTTTGGGTAGAACATGGGTAAACATAAAGAAATGATATTATATGTAATTAATGATATTACAAGAGTTTTAATGATCTTATAATGAATTATATTATATCCATGTGGATGAATCATTAGATAAGAATTAAATGATGGTTATTTGGGTCAATTTGGGTGGTTTTTTGATCACAACGAACTTGTTTTAACTTATCACTTAGTAATATGGCCATATGTTATTTATAGAACATTAAATAGAACATAATACATATAAAATATTCTGGTTCCACCATAAAAATGGTTTTATGACCAGATCTGAGGGAATAAATGGAAGAAAAAGTCATGTTGTTCTTGAAGGTGATAAATTAACACCTCACGAACAACGTTCTCTTTAATAAAATAAAGGGAAGATGGAAAAGGGGTTGGATGATATAATACACCATTTTCATCAAAATATTATAGTAGATGTATAATTCTGGAATTAAAATACAATTTAAATGATGATAGGTGGGCATATATCAAGAAATGAACTTGAACTTGAAAGGAAATTAAAGGAGAAGAGGTAGAGAAATTACCTCTTAAATCCTCCTCTTGAGATCCTCCTTAAGGAAGCTAGTTTTAGTCTTCTGATGAGACCAGCAGCTTTTGGATGTGGGGGAGGTGCTAGGGAATATGTTTGGGAAGATTTTAGAGAAGTCTTGGAGCTTTAGAGGTGTGAGGAAAATAGGGAGTGAAGGGTGGCTTTTATAGTGGAGGGGAGAGGGGTTTCGTTAATATAAAATTCATTAGTTTATTAATTTCCCCAAAGACAAGAAATAGTGAGTCTTGGATGACCAATAATTTTATGTTTATAATTTAATCCCGAACCTAGTGGGATTAAATAATCATAACATCATCAATGGCTCAATTAAAACCTTATTTAGCATTTCTTGTGAATAATGGGATTCTACTATTCATAAAAAATTCAAATATCTCAGAAAAATCCCAAAAATTTACCCCAAAAATTATTCGGCGTGTATAATCCAAAAATGAAGTTCATTTTTAAAAAATAATTTTCTAAATATTATTAATTTAATATTTAATTAAAATAACAATTTAATAAAAAACAATTTTTAAGATTAAAACTGATTTTATAGTTCGTTAAAAAATAATGTAGGGCCTTATTAAATTTTCTAAAAACTATAAGACATAGATTCAATAATTTATGAATACATTTTAGGGAAATAAATATTATTTTAAATTAATTAATTAATTATAATTATTTATTTATGACCTACAAAATACCAAAATATTTACTAAGGTCAAATTATCACTTTCTATGATGTCTAAATTTTATTTTATTATTCATATGTAATGTTAATCTTATGTTAGATGATTTACTATTCATAAAGGTCATATTACTATTCATAAGGGTATGTTACTATTCATAAGGGTAGGTCCCTATTCACCAAAAAATTATTTTTGTTTCATTAGACTCCAAAAATCATCTTGAACACAACCGTGTATGTCAGATTTTCAAAATTCCAAACATAGGAGTGAAAAACTTATGTTTAAAGGTCACTTATCACTTAGTAGATCATTATTTTTGTGTTTTTATGACATAAATATAAGAAGGGAATTTTCCATTGAAAAAATTATGGTCATTACAAGGGGTCCTCCTTGGGTAATAAAGGGGAGATGACCGATTGAGAATCAATATTATTGTTCACCTCTGACATTGATGTAACATCTTCTAGCCTCGGTGATGAAGTATATAATTGATGGATTTCAGCAGATGAAATGAATTCATCTCTATTAGAGTTTTCATCATTGCCTAGTGAACCAACAATTTCTACCATGTTGTCTGGTTTGGTTGTCGTATTTGACATTATGGAAGTTTCGATAAGAGTATTTGGATTTGGGTCTATCCTGTCAATTTGACTGATAGGGTTTATGGAATCTTTTCCAAACAATATGGAGAATTAATTTTGGCAATGTCTTTTGTCATGGATTTCTCCTTTCCTTCCATGTGATATAATTATACCTCAATGAATTGAGATTCACATGTTTTTAATTGGGATTTATCACTTTACAATGTCCCAATTTGACCATTGAAACAATGTTTGAGACACTGATGGTATGACGAAGGTACAACTGCATGTTGATGTAGCCAAGGTATTCCAAGAAAAATGTTGAAGGTTGTGTCATGTCGAACAACCATGAAATCTGAATTAGACACAAGGTCTCCAAACTGAGTTCTGAGTGTAATCTCGCCCAAAGGTTCTTTTTCATTTTTATCAAATCCTTGCAACATCAATGTAGAAGAAGATAAATTAGATTTGGTGAGGCCCAATCGATGAAGTGTACGAATAAAAATGCGATTGAAACCTGATCCATTGTCAATGAAATCTCATCGGATGTCAACATCATTGACCTTTCCAGATAAATACAATGGTCTGATATATCCATGCACAAGATCATATTCATCTTCATCTGTAAATGATATCACTGCATGGAATTCTACATGATCATTCTCTATATGGTGGACTTTATCCACATCAATCTCATTTTAGAATTCCCGAGGACTTGACAAAGCCTCAATGAGTGCCTCATGAAGATCCTTTGATAGATTCAAGGCATCCATACTTTGTAACTTGGCCGGTACTTGGGACAAATGTTTGAATACATCATTATTTTGGTCCAAAGGTATGTGTTTGTCGACTGGAACATGTGGTTTCACAGGTGCCTTAGAAGTTTATGTTTTGGAAGTAGATGCATCTTGTATCGAGGTTGGAGTTGGAAATTCTGTTGGCTTTGGAATATTAGACCTAATAGGCCTATTTATTTGATGAGAGAAAGAAGGTGTAACCTCTAACCGATCTTCCAAAATAACTCTTCCAGGACCGTATCATCCATATGTGGAAGAACTTTCCCGTTCATGTTGAGCCCGTCTAAGGGCCTTGCCATGAGTTTTGTCCGCATATACAGTTATGGAATGTGTAATATTGAAATTATGGCCTTTTAAATATCCACATCTACCACTGTATTTTAGACCTCTGTCTCTTCCTCTAATTCCTCTATTTGATACAGGGAACTCAGGCTCATCAAGATCAAAACTGTAGTTGTCATAAGGATCTATTAAATGAATCATGTTAACAGAACCAAAGATCAACTCTTCACCTGATAAAGATTCTACCTAATAAACCAATTAAGGTCGTTCTGTTTGGTGGGGTGGTGCCCGTGCTTTTGAAGTAGATGGAATAAAATCTGCCAGAGTCAAAGAGAATTTAGGCTTTGACACAAACTCATCTTCTTCTGATTGTTCTTCTTTATTTGAATTATACCGCCTTTTTGAAGATTTTCCTTATGATGAAGGGGTTTTTTATATGGAATTCATAGCAAAAGACACAATTGGTTGATTCAGTTGTGGTCTTAAAATGGCATGAGTTGGTTTGATCATTTTCCTAACCATCCAATCCTAGTATTTATGCGGATTTTTACTTGTGACTTCATGTCACTCGCCTTCTTCCTCTGGATTAGTAGAAGTAACCCATGCAACCTTGGCTGATTAACCTTTCAATTTAACCTGTCCATATTCCACCATCCTTTTCATAAGTTCATTGAAGACAAAACAATCTTGAATGGGATGCCCTAACTTTTGATTAAATGGGAAATAGTTGGTAAGGTCTTCATCTCCTTCCTTGTTCGGCCTTTTGGGATTTGGAAACTAAACCAGCTTGTTTTCTAGATCTGAGATAATGTATCCAGGAACATTTTTATTCTAGAATAAATAAACTTTGTTCTTGAAATCTTAAAAATGATTCATCCTTTGATCTCTTTGATCATCTTGACGAGGTGACCATTTTTTTATGCTCAGGAGGTGGAGCCCTCTGATATGATGAAGGTTTTAAAGTGAAAGCAGGTAGAGGTGCGTGCTTAAGAATAACTATAGTAGTCTCTACTTTCCCTATTATCCTTCCTGAAACTGATGGAATTACATGAGTTTTAGCCTTAGTCTTCTAAAAATAATCTTAAATTTGCTGATCCATAGATGTAAGGTCTCAAAACCCTCCTGTGTATTTCACTGGGATCAACGGTGTGCATAATTCATCATGAAAATTTGCCACAAAAATTGGTAACAATTCTTCTTGTGGAATTTCTAAACACACGAAATATGTTAATCCCTTCCATCGAGCAATGAAATATGAAACTATTTCATTTTCCCTTCGCTTACAATTTTTAAGATAAAAAACATTCATCTTTGGAAACGTTGAGTTGAATTGAAGATGGAATTTTTGACGGAGATCTTCCCACCCAGTAATTGACTAGGATTGTAAGCTTGTATATCAGACGAAAGCAGGTCTTTGTAATGACTGTAAAAAACACCTGTGCTTAACTACTTCTTTTTGTTTATGTGTTCCCATCATAGGATCACAACGAGAAAAAAATGTGTTCAGTGTTGTTCTGGATCTCTCGAACAATTAAAAATTGGGAATGTGGTACTTGAAAAATTTGATGGGGGGGGGATTGCATCTTCCCATTCAGGGTAAGATCTCTTCTCCTATTGAACCAGTGCACTCATTCCTTCCATAGATTCCAAACGAGTTTTTTAATGAGTCTATGGTAGTCATAAATTTTTGAGAAACATCTGGTTGAGCTTGGACATGTCAAGGTGGAAGAATTGGCATTTGGACTGGTGTGGCGAACGGTACTGTCACTGATGGTAGTACTTCCGGTTCCTGTCGCATACAACCAATAGGATCAGACCTATGAGGGTATACTTGTAAAGGGGGATATTTTTTATCCATCCCAGTAACTGCAATGAATTACCTTGACTGAATGACTCTAGCACGCTTAGGAGGAAGACTAACTTGAATTAGTTCTGCATTTAACCTATTTAACTCATTCATTTCATCCTATTTCTATTTGAAACTTTCCTCTAATGAGAGTGATTTTCATTTCCCATAGATTGGTGTAACCTGAATTGATTCCTCTCCCCTTTTTGGATGCCTTTTGGAGAGGGGGAAGTTGGTTATTTGAAGGAATACCTATATTCTAGGTAAGCCTTTGATTTCAGGTACGCACACCTTCTTCATTTTCCTCCGTGTGTACATACAATTGGACATGAACTTCATAATCTGATTCCTCCGAGTGAGCCTCATGTTCTGGGGGATCAATGAAAATGGAATTGATTACATTTATCGATACATAACCATTGTATCCCTTCTATCGACATTTATTTGATACTTTCTCCTTCCATGTCCTTTATGAGAAATTGGATTTTGTTGAATTAATCCCTCAGTAACTTCTTGATGAACCATAATTTGGAGGGAGTCTACTAAAAATTCGGCTCTTCGTTCCTCCTGTGGATTCTTCCATAATCGAGAGAAAACTGAATTTCACTGAGGAAGAGATTGTAGATATGAAAAAGTCTCCAGTCTGGTGGACTTGGGTTGTTCCTAATCAACTCCTCGAATCCTATCTGTTGATCCCAAGGGTTGAGCTTAAAGAGTCCCCAGTCTAGCAAGCTATGGTGGTTATTGAGCTGCTACATATGAGACTTTCTTAAAAGCTCTCTTTATTTTGAGGACTTTAGTCTAGAAATTGGCAGGATGCATCAACCTACATCAAATCAAATCACCAGGCTAAAATGACCATTAGATGATTTCTGAAACTTCTGTCACTTGATAATGTTCATGCTCTAAACAAGAAGCATGTTCGATATTCTCATTTTCTTGATGCAAGTGTAATTCGACAACTTGATCTTCGTATGCCTGATTTTGGGAAGAACTAGTTGATTCATGTTCTTAAGAAAGCCTTTGATTACAAAAAAAACCAATTGGCTATGGCCAGCCATGGGCAATAACATTACATTAGACCACTTTTGGTGGGCTTTGTTGACTGGAGAGTATAGTGAAATTCACTACTCCATGAACTCCTCATACCCTGAAATGAATACCAGATGGGGCATTGGTATTTAACTAGCTCAATATTCTTAACGATCTAATGCATGAACGCTGAAGGGCTCCCTGCTACTTTTCAACCTTTGGATGTTGGGAAACTGAGAGAGAGGCCAAATCAATTTGGTGTTGTAACCCTTCTTTTATCTTGACCTGATTTTCATATTCATCATAAGAAAATATTTTCTCATTTAAATTAAAAAGAGTTTTCCATATGTAGAGATGAATATCATGATTACAATCTTCAGTCAAAATTTTTGGAATATCATACTGAGATTCAGACAAAGGCCAAAACATGACTGGAATTTCACCTTTTTCCAGTTTTTTCTCATATTCCACACTACCTCCTTATCATTTGATGAAGAATGTTCTACCTAATTAAACCAAAGCTGGTTCTTCTTTTTCATTTCATCGTATTCAACAAGAATGGTAGATAACTAATTTATCATATTAGAAGATGAATGACCTTTGGGTGGTTTGGAGAATGACCTACACCCCGGGATATCTTCTGATTGAGAAAGTATTTCACCTGCTAGAGGTAAAGCATCAGACATTATTGGCTTCGCATTTTCAAGTTCCTCAAGATAAGAGGGCTTTCTCGTTACTGCATTATCCTTTGAAGAATTTTCCAAGCAATGCGAATTAATACAGCAGAGAGGACCTTCAAAGCTAAATTCATCATCATGGGGAGGACCACCATGTTTTGTTACAACAAAAATAAAACCTCTTGACCTTTAGTCTTCTTGACACGTAGAGGTTTATCGTGTTTCTCATCTTAAGATGATACTTTGAGATTGACCGAACTGTCATTAAGCAAGCCTTCATGAGAAAATTTCGGATGAAGGACTTTGGAATTGTTGTTGTTAATTCCGGAATCTGGATATGGGAGAGTATAATCATGAGCTGTAACAGAAAATTTTCTGAGTGCATCAATAACTCTAGCATCGACCAAGGCCTTATTGCAGATTGGCTCTTGATTTCTTGACTATTCTAGATGGTTCTTTTTCTTAGACGCCTTCTTACTAACTTTGGAAACCACTTGTTGATGAATGCGGTTACTATGGGAAGGTGTATGTGCCTTCTTAGGAGAAATGGTCAGGTTAGGCTGATTATCTCTATTTAAATCAGATGCATGTACCCAACTTGATTGTCTGTAAGATGTGGGGGAGAATGCCCCACAACCCTACTAGACTAGAACAGAGGTGTGTATTTACTCCAGAGTGACTTGTTGATGAGTCACTTCATTGATAGGGATAGATTCATGTTTCTTTCCTTGTGATGCTTCTGAAGTTGTTAAAATATTCTGATAGGCATCTAGAAAATGAGCAGGGATTTTCTTCTTCTCCTTCACCATTTTCAGAATATGCTTGGTGACTTCAACTGCCCGAATAGGAATATATATCCATTCTATGTCTGTAGTAGGCATATTTTCCTACTCCTATCCTCCGTTTCCTTTCAACGGGTATTGAAAATACTTATTCATGGGTGTAGAGAGTTGAGTGTGCTCCAAATTTGTCATCGGAGCTTTTCGACTGACTCCTCCGAGTGCTACCAAATGAGACTGTTGGCAGATTTGATGAACATTGGAAGGTGTATGTGCCTACTTGATGTTCCCTGTCGAGTATGGTTGATGAGTTTCCTTCAATACTGGAAGAAGAGACTGCTGACATAATTGGTGATTTTACGTAGGTGTATGTTCTTGTTTACAGGTGGTCACATATTTGGTTGCCGAGCTCCTTTGGATGCAGTCAGATGAGCCTGCTGACTGGCTGATGAATTATAAACAGGTCTATGTTCCTGCCTATAGTACTCTATCGGAATTTCCTGACGGGAATGGTGGGTTGCTTCCAAATGAGTCTGCTGGATAGCGGGATTAGAATGGACGAGTGTATGTGTCTTCTCGTTTCTTGTCATCAATTTAGGTTGATGGACATCTTCAGAGGGGGAAGAGGTAAGAAACTACTCCCTGATGGACGAATTTCACCTTTGGAGGTTTGTCTTGTGTTCTTTGGTGTGAGGAACCTGAGCCAAAACCCTGATGGTGATACCCTCATCTTGTTGAGGATGCACTACTGCACGAGTATGGTGGCGATTGTTGATGGTAGCTCTCAGGAAAGACTCATGTCTTCTTGAACCTGGGCCTTTAGTGACCTCTTCATTTACCTCCATGTAGTATGGGAGGGGATGGTTGTTGTGTTCTGGGGATAACAACCCAAAACAGTTGGAGACGGTGTTTAGTACTGCCTGCTTCATGATCACTGGTCATCACTCTCCGGACAACCAGGGTGAATTGTTAACTTGGAGGGCTTGTTGAGCGGCCTCCAGAGTCAAAATGGTACCATGTTGATGGTATTTATTAACCAATGTATTTGAGACCCAGAGTTGCAGGAACTGAGTTGGTGATGTCGTCCTCAGAGTGGATGGGGATCTAGTAGGAGTAGCAACCGAGGTATTCACTGGTGTGAACATTAGAGAATCCATATCTGTAATGCAGATAGATCTTTGAAAAGAGTTATTGTTTGATATAGCAGACATAATCAAGATATGTCTGGCTAGACTACATCTTTTGGATGATCATTTATGTTATTGAATTCTTTTTTGGAACTCACATTGAGTTAAATAGGGGCCTAAAAAATAATTAAAACATCATTTTAACTTGGTTAGGGATTCACATCGGGTTCACCATTTTTTGTTTATTCTGGAAATGGGGATGACCTTGTTTGTTTAAGGTTAAAACTTTCCAATCGGTTTCTAATGAGTTTATTCATAGAACCAGAAACATCCATTTATTCTATATCCATTTGGACCTAATTTCCAATGATATGTGCTCATTAATTGTGGAATGATGAGGCATAAGAATTTTCATTGGTCGAGAGGATGGGAGGTTAGACTCATCACACCTTTTGGGGTGAATTGTTTTCTACTTCGTGACTCTCTTATAGATTTAAGTTATGTTCATGAATTTTTATTTATTTACCAAGAATGAAAATGAGTTTTTCTTTTAGAGTTTGTAATAAATGATTGATATGTATGGTATTTAGAGAATCCTTAATATGTATTTGAGGTTCTTCATCAATGGAGAATCATCTGTATGTATTAGAGATTCTTAGTCAATGGTATCGTTCAATACATTACTTAGAAATCCATTGATCAATATAATGACCATACTGGTTTTAACGCCACTCAGTAGGGCACTTGAATTTTATTTTCATTTAAAAGGACATGGATTATTTTAGAGATGGGATCATACCAAAAGATGGGCTACCTACGTATCCTTATTAAATAGGAATCAGAACCCACATAGTTCTAGAATTAAGATATAGTTTGACATCATATAGGATGAATGAGAATTAATGGGTGATGGGCTTGAACCATAGAAAGGATTCCTACATACTCTACTTTTAAGGTAGAGATTAAATTCCATGTAGTTAGATTAAGAAATGTGGGGCCTATGTATGAATAATGGCCCAAAGAGATGTGTCATGATTACTTTTACACTCTAAGCTCACGTGACTCATGATCGGTGTGAGAAATAAGAGGTATTAGTAAACCTAACAATTTCAGCCATGAATGATGCAGTCACAAGGAATGATATGGGGATTATATATATGTGACTTCCCAAGTAGGTAAATACTAGGATTTACTTCCATAAAGAAGCCTAGGAATAGGGTCCATCAAGATATTTCTTCTTTATGGAGATTTGGATACTCTAACTTGGGGTTTACTCCTTAGAAGGAGGCCCAAATTTAATGGGACTTATGATTGGGGATTACTATTGAAAAAGATGGACTAGGTTAAGTTTCTCTCATCTTAAGGGATGAGGTTGAATGAAGGGAACCTCTAACCATAGTGATATAAAGTTATATAATTTGCAAGGTTTTGGGAGATATTCCATAGAACTCCTTTCAGATAAGGAATCCAACATAGAAACCATGCCATAAGTGGATTTAAAGAAGGTTTTCAAGGATATATCATTAAAAGGATTGGTGGATTTGTAGAAAATAAGTGAAATTTTTAGGATGGATACCCAAAAGGATGCATGTGCACAAGTCTTGTTCGGGCGTTCAAGTCTTGGTCAGGCTTGCATGTATTGGTCACACAAGCATACTTTCGCGAGATGAGTTCACGTGGGAGACTGAGAACCTATAGGGTAATACTTGGGCGATACATGGCTAAAGACCATAGTATTATCCCTAGATTCTTCCAAAAGGGCGGAACACATGTTTCCAAGAGAGGACAAGGCGGTGCACAAGTTTATCCATTTCCATTTTGGGATGGACATTTAGGTAGGCATGTATCGATGAGGTCTAATACATAGGCCTTATTCTTCCTATTTAGATTATCCATTCTAGTTATGAAATTACATTAGAATTGTTCAGAAGACTTCAAGAAGAGACTAGGGTGACTGTAGCTTAATTATGAGTTTTGGAAAATCCATCCTCGAAATGGGGGGACCACAGGGGGTATTTATAGGCTACTGAGCACCTTGGGAGAAAAACGAATAGGGCGCGCAAGTCACTCGCGCGACCCATATGTGGCGCAAAGGTGACTTTCACGACCATAAAGAAACTTGCACGACCCATCTGGAAAAGGTTATTTATTCATGCCTTTGTAAATTTTTGATGTTCTTCAAAGAATAACACTCTTTGTGCTTAATGAATTTCTCTTTTCCATTCGTTAGACTCTGTGATGGAACAAAGTGTCAACAACCTTAAAGCTAATTTAGATGAGAAATTAGTAAGTGTTCTTACCCTAATGAGATGTGTGATTCTAGATGGGGAATTCCATGGAGGTAATTGAGGTTTGTTTGGGTGTTTAAGGATTAACATAGACTAAATTTCAAAGGTAATAGGCTTATGTCCGTCACCCATATGTAAATTTTATAGGAGATAGATTACTTTTCCAATGAGTTCTCGTTTTTATTATGAAGATGTTGAGGGATGTTATTCCCTCTTAGTGTATAGTTATGACCTAAGAGACAAGTATTTTTTAATAGAACCTAATATAGTGTTCATTTTATGATGTGACCTAGGGGACCTGAGTGAGTGACCTAAAAATATATTGACCATTTAGTGGGTATGTGTGTGAATGGGTAGTGATGATTTTGTGTGTATGATATAAAAAATAAATGATGAGTCTCATACAATTTGGATTCCGGAGACACTTCCTGGGATCTCTCCTAAATCCTGGTACTATATGGATTTATTAAGATTTCGTATTTCGAATAGAATTGTGTCTGACATGATTTAGTGCCTTAGGTTATCACGTAAGATTCTATTATGATGACTAAAATTTTAATATTCCTTTGGAAATACCATTGGATTTGACTTATTCTTATATAATATACCAAGAATGTGTGGATATAGACATTGTGGTATATATATACAAACTAGGTTCATCCTCTTTGAATCAGTTGTATTTCTGATGTTCCTACTAGATTACAGAGGGTTATCCCCCAAAAAATCAACAGTATGTCTCCCAATTGAGGGATGCCTAGGATTTACTCTTGTTGATTAATTAACTTGATCTTAATACTACTTAGATTAATTTGGATGCTACTAAGAATCCATTTCTAATACATGTTTTTAAATGGTCATTGGGGTCAGTACTGGTAGCTAATATTATGTGATGTGCTTTGAGATAACCTGACATTGGTCAGAGAAATTATAGTCGATTTTGGTAGTCAACTAAGAATATAAATATTAATGGTGTTTTTTTATTTCTACTTATTAATTGTAGTTATTTATACTGATCCTATCACAAGGAAATGCAGTGTATTTATCTATAATGGTTAAGACCATGTTGGTTGTTCCCTATAGATTTATAATCACACCATACTCGGGTGGGCATAAAACTTGGGTACCCGAGAGGTCATCGTTATTTTCATGTTTAGGTTGCATATAATAATTATGTTACTTGATTGTGTAGGATTTCAAAACAGGGAGTATATATTGGGATGTATGTTTGGCCCAAGTATTCCAGTATAACCATTATGAATTTTATTTTTTTTTCTTGATAATTTTTATTGGACAGAGGACAATGAATTGGTGAATGATGGTATGACTGTGAGTTTTTATGACATTATCCTTCCATATTTCATTTGATATAACACGATAATTTTATTCTATTATACATACACTAATTATTTGTTATGAATGATGTTTGGTTGATTTCTACTACTATTTCTACTTTGATATGAGTGTATAGTCTCTATATGGTAACACTGTTGACCCTCACTACTAGTGAGAAGCCTCTAGCATATGGGGAGGGGTTATTGAGCTCATGTAGTGACTACCAGTGTAGGAACCGATTGTGAGGGAACTGTTACGGTCAAATTATCCAATGAATCATATGTAACATAAGTATTATCTCTTTACATAATCTTTAAGAGAGATGAGGTTTCAATGATAATCATTTATATGGAAGGAAAAGTCGAAGACCCATTGAATAACTCCCTTTCTCAGTAGAACACAACATATCATGTAATATATAGTAGGATCAAAGTCATTGGTAGTTGTATCTATAAAATGTGGGAGTATATTAGAGTAGGTAATATAAAACCAACTAATTTATATATACGATAATCTATATATTCATTATTTTTAATAATAAATTTCTTATCCCGTATTGACTAATATTTTTATTATGTTAATATGAATATGTCCTAGAATATCAATATCACTAATTGGTTTATTATAGTTCCCCTCTATGATAATAAATTATACATGTTATGATGATATTATTAAATATTGTTCTATATTAAAATTACATTATATAACTGAAAATATAGTATTTTAACTATTATGTGAAATCTCTCATAAAATGATGGACTTCATTTCATGATGTAATCACATAGTAATATCCATGATTGGAGATTATGATAAAAAACTCACAAGTAGGAATTATAGATGTTCTATGTTATTGGATGTTATAATACATAAATATGTTTATTGATCATTATAATTTAATATTATTTTTAATTTGTATCAGGAGTCTTGTACTTAAAAGTGTTAATTTAATTTATGACTCCATATGTTCCTTGGAATGTTGGGTATATTGGGTGTGTCACAAATAACATTTTAATAATGAATCTGAAGATAAAGAATTTCTATTAAATATTATCTGAAGTGTATATCTTGGTCCTCTGATTGGAGTGAAAATATTGAGCTAAATTCAATGTTCATAGTGTATTGATAGGTTCTTTAAAAGTAGAAAAAGAATGAAATATCATGATTTTATGTTTACAAAAAAATTATTAAACATTATTTAGGAGATAATAAGAAAAATATTATATTAAATAACAATAATTCGCATGTGGTTGTAATCATTGTGACATTAACCTATTCCCCAGGATAGATTTACATTTTATTAGACACATTTATTATGATTTATGTTATCTCAACCAATTCAACTAAGGAAAAATCCTACAGGGTTACTCTATTTTTTTTACATAGAATCTAAATTAAATAATATGAATATTTAACAGTGGAAATTAGAATTATTCTTCTTAATAAAAAATATTTATTTTCAATTTTTCGATCACATATAATTATTTGGAACGTAATAAATAATATTTATTTATTTACATGACTATTAAAAAAATAATTATTTACATGACCATGAATATAATATTTATTTATTTATCAAATGAATAGTTTTATTATTATAGGTTCAATAAATGCTAGAAATGTGGATAGACCAATTTTGGTCGGGTGATGAGAATTATATGTCGGTTAAATATCATTAATTAAACTTTAATTTATTTTTTTAATAAATTTACTTTTAATGACTTGATGGCTTTCAAATTTTATATAATAATAATAATAATACAATGTGTAATATTTAAATAATAATATTAGATAAGGGACTTTTGTTCCAATATCTATAGTATAACCCTATATATATATATATATTATTTTCATTTTTCATTTATATGGTTAACAAATTTTGGACAATGAATCCCCTCCAAATAATTATCTCAAAAACAAAAAATGATACTGATATTTTCACTTAACCCTATGAAAATTTCAACATCTTCTATTTATTCCTCTCATGATTGAGTGTGGGAAGAATTATTCTTCAATGAATAATTGTGTTTTATTAAATATAAATGACATAAGATGATTGGTGTCTCTCGGAAAAGAACCTGGGATTATGAGAACAACGTTCCAAAATAAAGGAAGTATATGTATTTCATAACTAGAGGGATTCTACCCCACAATCCTCAGAGTTTTAAGACAATGTATTCAATATAGTGTTAGATAAATTAACAGATTCTATGAAGATAAATTTTTCATGAAAGATGAAATTCTGTAATTTAAATTAGTTATAAATTTATGTTAAAGACGAACATTCTTGGTTATGGAATTTTCCATTAATATGCAATAAATTAGTTCATTGGTTATGAAATTTATCTTCAAGAATATTTTCGATTTTTTTCAGAATCTAGAAAAAATAAATTTTCATATAGGCCCAATAAGTGCTTATGCTATGTCCAAAATATTTAAATATAAGACCTCCCCAATAAGTTTCATCAAATTATAAAATTAATATGGTTACAATATAATAATTTAATTATCATTCCAGGTTTCTATTTCTTGAGAAGTTTGGTATGTAACCTCAAGAACGAATTTTTTTAACGATGATTCATCAAGAACAAAACACATGTATTTTATATGAATTTAAATAACCATTTTATTGACTATGAATTTAATTTTTCAAAAAACCAAAATAAAAATAATGAACTCCGATATTATTAAAGATTTGGAATCTCCCAAGATCACAATTCTTATATGGTAACGTGATTATCCAATATAAAAAATTTATAATTTGATATTCAAAAAGATATAAATATTCTGACACCCTCAATATAGAGAGTATTTGTATTAGATCCCTATTAATTTTTATGATTATTTATCCAATCAAGTTCCCATAATAAAAACTGGTCTCTATTTCATAGATCTTCATTTTTTTCAAAACATTAATTATTTTATTAGATATAATTATAAAAAGGTATTAAGCAATTTTTTTCAATAAAATTTTAATCATAAATGAGTGCCACATCATCTATTATTTTGATGAGAAACATGATAATTTGTTATTGTGATTAAATCATATATCCAAACAAAATAAAGGATATTGTGACATACATTAATTATTCATTCACATGTAATATTACCAACATGAATGAATACATGTGAATAAATCCTTATAGTCATCAAATCCTTATAGTTGTGAAATTCCTTAATAGTACTGAAATCCCAAAGTTGTGGTGAAATCCAAAAAAAGCCGTGAAATACTTTGGTAGTCATGAATGTCATCAACTGTTGCAAAAGACGTTAGCTGTTGTGATATCCTTTGATAGTTTTGACAACCATTGACATTCACGAAATCCATTAATATTAATAAAATCCTATTATATATGTGATAACATTATAATTACGAGCGTGTTGTATTCATGAAAGCATTGTAGTGGCAAAACCATTTTAGGAGTGAAAGGTTTTTTCTATTATAATAATATTTTTTTCTAAATTTTAAAAATTTATTTTAATTTATAATAATTAATGAACAATCATTATTATATATATAATTATTTTTTTAATTTATATTATTTAATATTTAATATTTTGTTTTAGTTTTATTAATTTATACTAATATATAATAATTAATGACTCTTCATTTTTTGTTATTATTATTTACTTTAAAATAATTATATTTTAATTTTTCCACCAATATTATAACAAATTATAACTAATATTTAATATTTTGGATTATTATTAATTATTTATAAAAATTAATAATAATGAATGACCATCTATTTTTATTGTTATGTATAGTTAATTATTTATATTATTATTATTATTATTTCTTAATTTAATCTAATAAGAGAATGTGTTAAAGTCATAAAATCATTGTGGTAGCAAAACATATAAAATTTTAAATTTCTATAATTTATAGAAATTGTTAATCATTAATGGCCATTCATTTTAATTAATTTCTTTTTATTTTTTTATTTTTTTAATAATTTTTTAATAATATTTAGTATTTAATTTTAATTAAAATAATATATACAAATTAATAATAAATAATAACAATACCTTTTTTATTATTTATATTAAATTATTATTTTTTATTTTTTTCCAAAATTATAAATAATTATCACAAAAATTTGTATTTTAGATTTTTTTTCAGAACTTATTATATTTATGAATAATTTAACTCTGTTCTTTTTTTATATTGTTAATTATATTAAATTGTTTATATTATTTATCATTTTTCATTAATTTAATTAATATGAGAAAGTGTTTTTTCCATTCAAGGCATCCTTTTATATAATGTTGTAAAATTTTCAATAATTATATTTCACAATAAACTATAATAATTAATAACCATAAATTTATATTTATATTTTATATATTATTTATATTTCGATCAAGGTTTCTGAATATTAAATAATAATTATTTTATTAAATAAATTTTAATAAATTAAATGAATTTATAATGATATTTGAAAATTAATTTATTATTATAATTATTTTTAAAAAATAATTTATTTTTTAATATTATTATAAAATTGTATATAATTATATCTCATATTTAGTACATAAATTACTTTCAATAGTTTAAACTAATTATTAATAAATAATGACTATTCGCTTTTTTATTTGATGTTAATTATATTAAGATATTTGTATTGTTATTATTTTTTTCTTAATTTTAACTAATATGAGAAACTATTATGGCCATCAAAGACATCAAGTATTATAATATTATTAAATTTTAATTTTAATAATTTTATTTATATTATAATAATTAATAACCATTGATTTTTCATTTATTATTTTTCATATTTAATTTACATTTTGATGGGTTTATTGTAATTTTAACTAAAATTCACTATTTTATATTAATTTTAGTAACTCATACTAATTTATAAAAATCAACTATAGTTATTTTTTTTCAATTATTTTTTTTAACAGTTATTTATTTTTTCCTTAAATTTATCTAATTATAATTATAATTTGATATTTTAAATTAATTTTAATATATTATTATAGTATTCAAAAACTAAAAAAAAATTATCTTTAGTTTATTGTTAGGTATATTAAATTATTAATATATTTATTATTTTTCTATTTTTAACTAATTTTTGAAATTATAGGATTTAAAAAATTGTAATTATGAATGGCTTCAACTATTATATTATTACAGTTTTTTAATTTTTTTTATTTATGTAAGATTTTAGCAAATAAATATCAATTTTTTTATTTTTATATATTATTTATATATTTTTATTTCATTAATTTTGACTTAAATTTATTATATTATTTCAATTTTTAAAATTTATTCAAATATAATGTAAAAACATTTCTATGTTAAACTTTTTATATTAAATTATTTATCTTTCTATTAATTTTTTGAATTATAACTAATTGAAAACAACATTTAGTATTTCATAAAAGAATTATCTTTTCCATGATTATAATTTTATTATAAATTTAAACTAATTAATAATAATTAAAGACAATTGAAATTTTTTAGATATTACTATTTATCTATTATTTATATTAGTTGTTCTTTTAATAATATTATAATTTTTTTTAGGTTACCCTTAATAATTGTCAATAAATTATAATAATTAATGACAATTCATTATTTTTTTATTATATTTATATTCAATTATTTATTATTTTATTATCTTCCCCAAATTTTTACTAATTTAACTTGTATTTTAGAATAATTTTAACAGTGCAGCCCCATTTTTTTTGACATTGTGCCCCACTATGATAATTTAGGGGGGGGGGGGGTCAATGTGCGACCTCTCTTACACTGTCTCCCATATCCACCTTAGTTTTTTTCTTGCTTCTCCCCCCTCGTTACTACAACTTTTTAGTGTTTCCCACTCTATCCAAATCATGTGTTGACTTATGTTTTGGTTTGGGTGTCTCATCTAGGGCGTCAATCATTGCAGTTGTGGACTTCAATCGTATCAACTACACATTATGTCCTCCCATCACAATAGATTGTATGATTGGTCCATTTTTATGGTTCTTATGATGGATTAATATGGTGAGGAGGTTCATCTTTCTGGTATGTGGTGAGATAATTATGAGGCATAGTTTTATGAGATGAAATTCTTTATATGGTCCTGGATACCTATTGAATACTTCCTTAGTTATTCTCCATGATTTTATATTGGTTTCCTAGTCGGTATAATCGGTTCTACACGTTCACTTTATTTATGTGTTTTCTAATATGTGTTTTGTTCCCTCTTCATGGTCAATTCTTCTATATTTGGGGGATTTATTTTCAAGGGATTTGGCTCACAACATTGTTGTTCGTTGGTTATGGGTTCATTTTTTGAGGAGGTGTGTTGCGGGTGTTTTCTTTTCCCACAATGTTGTTTCATAATAAAGTGTTTGGTCACCCCAATGAATTTTTTGGTTCACTACTGAGGCCTGAGACTACATTAATATCTACTATACCATCACATACCATCTCTCCTCTGCAAGTTGTATGAGAGTGTTAGTTTCCATTGAATTTTCAGGATGTATTATTCAAGAGGTTGATGATGGTCCATGTTGAAATTTTATGTCATCTTACCTCTATTAATTGAGATCCTTTTCATGTGTTGGTATTCATTGGGGTGTGATGGTTTCGTCATGATAATGGTGTTCTGCTGATGGTTTAGTTCAATTGTATCTATGAAGGTGCAATGTTGGTTGCACATTGTGTTGGTGGTGGGTGGTTCAGATGATGGCACATTATATTTTTTCTTTTTTCAACTGACATAGAGAATGATCCTATTAAAATGGAATTGATAGCACTGATTTAATGTCCTATGTTTATTACGTATGAAGTCACGGTGATGGGGACACGTGGTCGAGTTGACATACAACAAGATGGAGAGTATGGTGTTAATTGGTAGTAGTGGATCATGATTTATTTTTTTATTTTGAAATGTGGAATTTTGATTCGTTTTTTGTGGTTGGGATTCCATATAACCCCATAAAATTGATTTTCAAAAAATATAAAAAATATTGGGTTTAGACTATTAATTTTTATATTTTTATTACATTTATAAAAAAATTATTTTTTTATCTTATAATTTTAAGTAATATGTAAACACATTTTAGTCATAAAAGACATTAATATTAGACTATTATAATCATAAAATATTTGATTTTATAATTTATAATAATAATAATATTATAATTTATTAACGAAAATTTAAATATATAAATTAATAATCACAATTTATTTAAAATTTGTAATATTTGTGATTTTAAAAACCATAATAAATTAAAAAACTAATAACATATTAATTTTGAAATAAAATAAATAATGTGACATGTAATCAAAAATCAAGCCTAATAAATGAAATTAACTAAAAAATACATAATCAAACAAATTAATAATATAAATTAATTAATAATTGAAAAAAATAAATAAGAAATAACTATATATTAATGATTGAATATAAATTATTAGATTCAGATCCTAGAAAAATATTTTGGATAAAAGATTAAGGGTTTTAAAGGGAATAATAATGTTAATGAGTTTTGAGATGAGAGGGAGTGGGGGAGAAACATATATATTGTTTTTTAGCGATGGACTATCTTTCACAAATAGTTCATCATTTGAATAAATTGTGATTTGTATTTTTTCAATCATAGTAATTTGTGATAGAGTCAAAATACATATTAATAAATAATCACCAGAAATAATTCTCATTTTTCAAAAAAAAAAAATTGTGATAGAAATTCTCTAGCACAATTAAGACCTCCCCTGGCTATTTGCAATAGTCGAGCATGTTTTTTACAAATAGGTCTTTAAAAAAATTTATTTTTCATATTCACCGATAAATTTACCTCCTAAAATAATTAAAATTTATTATCAAGATCATGTAAAATTAATATTTCATGAAAAAGAAAATAAAAATAAAAAAAATATATTATTGCATAAATAAAAATCTACCACAAGAATAAAAATTTATCGCTAAAATTATTTACAATGGATTGGTGCACTATCCCATATATTTTTTTAAGAAAATATTTATGTAATCCAAATATTGTTCAATCACCAAAACTGGTTCCCAATGTCTATTTACAGAATTTTTCTATTCCATCGGAATAATGATACCGTAAAATAATTTTTATAGTGATAATGATGTAATTGGTCATGAAATACAAGTTATAATTTACTTATTAAAGCTAGTACCCAAGACCATATTTATATATGTTTTTGGATTATCTTTATTAATTATTTTTAGTGTTATAAAAGTTATTATAACTTCATGATTGTTATTTAATGTTGCATATTATATGATTATATACTAAGATTAATTGTCCCACTGAACGGTTATAAAAGACCCCAATTTAGCGAGGACCTTGAAATTCATTGAATTTTTTTTTAAATATATAATATATATGAAAATAATACATTCATTAATTTTTGGATACTCCATGGAATTTGAAACACTTTCCCCTAGTGTACACCCTTAGTCATTTTCATAATTAAAAATTATAATAACAAATCCACCAGTAGTAAATCCACATTTATATGTGACATTATATGGTTATATTTAGGATCACATGTAATAATACAAAAAATTAAATATTATAATTAATGAATATCATTACTCACGTAATTATATGTGTTCAAAAACCCATTAGGATATATGTGAATGATGATGTAGGATACTTTAGGTCTATCCAAAGAGGTATTTCATTAATGAATAACTTGAGAAATGATTTTTCCCTTCTATTAATCATAAAAAGAAAATATTTCAGTATTTTTTATAGTAATGGAAAAAATATAATTAAAAAAGTATCCATTGTGTTTTGTGGGAAGGTTGATTTTTGGTAGTCATGGAAGGAGACATTGATCTCATAGGTTTATGACACCAGCATGAAACCGACTTGATTTGATATATCATGGAAAATGGATTATATTATATAGTGAGAATTAATATGTGTTTTTATGTAATTGTAAAAATACATTCATTCCATATGGGGGCCTTGACATGTTTCTATATGATAACCATTTAATTGAGGTAGTACCATATAACTCCAATAAGAAAGAGGCCTAGATGGTCACACAATAGATGTATCTAGATTTTAAGTTAAATTTTATAATAATTTAACATGTTTGATACATAGTATTACCATAGGCGGTTTTGTATTTATTCACTTTATTTTTATCTCAAATATTTAGTCACTAATTATTAGATACAATATAATTGAGATGAATATATAATGAATATTTCCTCCATATTTTTACAAAATATAATGTTTTTAAATTTATTAGTGAGTAATTAGTTGATATTTATTTTTTAAAAATTGAACTTAAACAAGGGTAAATAAATATTAAAGAGTATTTATGGACCAAGATCAACGGTCTAATGGTAAATGAAATATTAAATATTATTTGAATAAATATTAAATTATTTCTTCAAGAAAATAACATATATTTTATCAGCACGGACAGTGAATTATAATTGAATAATTGTATTGATGTTATTATTTTATCAAGGGGATCTTCAATGACTTAAAAAATAATAAGGTTCCATGAAATAGTATTATTTTCTAGCCTAATTTCTATTATATCAAATTCATGACATTCTATGAAGCCTTAACCACTATAATAGTAATGAAAAATTAATTGTAGTGAATATCTCTAAATAACTAGAGATATAATTTCTTATTATGATCTCAAGTATGGAGAGAAAACCTTCTCAACCATCCTATTGACTCTAAATAGAAATACGATATTACTCACACTCCATGAAATTCTCATTGCAATCAACGAAGAACAATGCATGCATTTGGATCATTTGTGTAATAATGTGATGATTTCTATGGTGAAACTCAAAATGATCAATTCAATAAAACAATATGGAAAGTTTTTTCCCTAGACCAAGAGAATAAATTTTTCCACTTCCAATGTTTTTATGGTTCATGTACTTTATAAATTTTCCTTTTTTCCATTTCCCATAAATTTTTCCAACCTAAGAATTTACTAGGAATTCCCTAGAGGTGATCATATGCTCAATGTATTTTAGTGAACATAATAAGGACCATGAGAGATAATCTAGCCCTGATTACTATGACACAATGATTGTACAGTGTAAATACATATTCTATTTCATCATGGAAGAAATAAATATGGGGAAAAATATTTCCTTATATAAATAAATTAATTAATAATTACATTTAATGTCCTTTAATTCTTGGTTATAAAATTATTATCAACTAATCATCCACTTAATTCCATTTTCCACAATTCTATTAATCATGTACATATTATATTATACATCATTTATAAAAAAAATCCAATTTAGAAATGTCGAATAGGTGACTTCATCACGTCTATAACCTTTAAGTTGTATCTGAGTGGTCACTTAATAATTAATAATTTTTTTTATTAGATTATAAATTATACACTATTGGTGATCGATTATTTATTATTTACTAAAAATATTACATTTATAGTTTATCCATTATTTGACATGATTTCAATTATCATGCTTCAACATATTAATATGATTATTTCAATTTTGATAAGATCTTAAATATGATAATAATGTATGAATAATGATTAGAGATTCCAACATAGTTAATAAGGGATCTAGTCAGGAGAAACAAGTACATGTAATGTGACCGGAAGTACACATCATCTATCAATGTTCACATCACTTGGATGTTTTTTAGGATATAAGACATGAAAGGTAGTAAATAAAATGTTGTGTATTAAATTCTTACCACAAATTGAGCAGGGTAGTAAAACACATGTCTGATCAGACCAGATGGCGTATAACTAGTATACACACCATGTAGTCTACACAATTTAGTGGAAAAAGCACAAAAATAATATGTTCAAAAACAAATCACAAGAAACGTTGGACTGAAAAGTTATAACATTAATGAGGAATGAAATGTGTATATGGCTTACAAATTATGTCACTCATTACTATTTTAAACTAAAAAACATGTTGAATCAGCATGCGAGGTTTACAAAGACAATATCAGTTGAATACATTGTGTGTGAATCGCCAACGCTTAGTATTTACCCCAACTAAGATTAATTTTGATTTTCTAGGCATTTGTTACTAATTGATGAACATTGATATAAATAGTGTGTAACTCATTAGTAATTTCTTTGGAGTCACCCAAAAATTAATCGAATTAAACAAAATAAAGAGTAATTAGTTAAAAACTAAAAATTGAGTTATATTTTTATAGGATGATGTGTTTACTATGTAACTGTGTTTAAATTGTATTTAAATCCTAAAATAGTTATATCTAAATATTTGTAAATGCTGGTGGAACTATTTATTTTTCCTGATGTGTCATATTATGGGTATCTACAAGACTATTTACATTAATAATAAGATAATGATAGTAACTAATAAATAATTAAATTAAGAAAAGCATGTTTATGTTGATAGTGATGAATGAATCAAAGTCAGTTATTTCTTGTTTATATTTTTGTATTTTTTACAAGTGTGTTGATTGTCATGAGATTAGATTATTGAAATACATTTTTAAGGTAGGTGTGAAATTTTTGATGCAGTTACCAATGATTTGAAATTTTTTTCAGCTTCTAAGAATATATTGATAGATTTTTGTTGATGTTGGAATGTTTTTTTGAATCTATTTGAAATTTTTTGAGTTGTTTCATGGTGTATTGAAGTGATTCTGAAACAATTATATGCTTATGTTGATGTTTGTGAAATAATTATTTAGTTTGTAAATGCATTCAGTATAGTAACATCAAGATTCATATGACAAATTAGTTAGTTATGTGGTCAATTTGTTGGTCATTCATTCAATCAGTTTTTTATGGTTTATTAGTGAAGTAATTTAAATGGTAGATCCAAATAATGATGGATGATCAATATGGAATGAGAGTTTCTCAGTCGGTTGATCTATTATCTTATATTCAATCAATGTGGTATGTGAATTTATAATGTGTATAACCTCTACATTTTACTTGAGTAGTTTATTATGTTCTCTCGGTTGATACGACTCATTATCGATCACTTCCTTAGAGAATTTTTAAAAAATGTATGAATGGAGAAAAAGTTAATTCCTAGTTTTTGAATTTAATGTTGAAAGAAAATATGATAATTCTCAATATCTTCTATAATTAGTAAAAAATTACATATGAAATGACATTCAAGCTATTTTACGAGAGAGTTAAAAAATTATAGTCAATGATCATATATACTTAACATTCCAAGAATATTTTTTTGGAAATGCTACGGTTGATCCTGGGATTTTGTGTACTCAAGAAGAAAATATAGATATTAAATACGAAATGTTTTTTAGGATGATGTCATATTTTCATAGTGTTCAAAAAATCACTTGTTTTGGATATATCATGAAGATTTTTGATATTTTAATGTATTATTATTTGATAATCTAAATTATATTTTCTAATGTTATTGTGTTTTAAGAATACGTTTAAATGTTAGAGCTCAAATTTTCTTCAGAAAAAAATGAATGAGTGTATTTTGAATTCAAAATTAATGTTGTTTGAAATAATATCAATATTGATCAGGATGAAAGAAGTTTATTGATTGAATTTTTTTGTTAACATGTCATTTAACAATAAGTGTACAGGAGGATTATATATATAGATAAAGAAATATAGAATTTTCTATGATAATAGTGTATTTAAATTGGGTTTATAATTAACGAGAAAAACATAGAGGATTGTGTTGTGTGATTGTATTGAACGAGGATTTGAGAATACTGATTTTTATAAGATAATAATAGAATTTTTTTATGTCTGGTAGTTCCAAAAAAAACATAATATGATGAGCTTACAATGTTATAGGATGTGCATTAAAATTTTAAGGTAAAAAATATAAACAAATTACTAGGAGAGGAAAAAAGCCTGAAGCTTGTGGTTAAGAAGCATTATCCATCTATGTGAGCTCAAGAACTCCTGATAATCAAATCCAATTTTGAGTGTTGAAGGTAATATCATCATCATATTATACATTGAGATAAAATATTATTATATCAATATTGAATGGACAACGGTAATATTATCAATAGTATTAAAGATTACATTTTCTCATGCTGTCATTCTACTCTCATTATGGTCCTTCTTTAAGCATCGGGGTAATATGTAAATCCTACCAGGATAGTGATGAAAATGATTGTAGGGTGATACCTAGAATATCCACATGTATTTGTACATATTATTATGTTGAGAATCTATGGCTTGTTGGGAAATAAAAATGATATAGAGTTAGAACACACACTGAGTCTGAACCGTTATGTAACACCGCTATATTTTTTGAAACACTATGTTTGATAGCATATATGGTTGACAACATTGAGTGTAACAGAAACACGTAATATTATTATATAAATACGTCTATTATAACATTATCATTGAATTTGTAGGTGTGAATATAAGTATTTGAATTAAGAAATATAGATGAATGTCCCAATCAACAAAAATGTATTGATAAATTATTTCTAGTAAAAACTCAATTTTTAGTAAAGTGATTATGTTCTGAAAAAAAGCATAAAAATGATTTTTTTGAGAGAATATTATAATTATTTAATATAACTTATAGAAATATTATTTGATAAAAATGATAAAATAAATGAAATCATCATTTGAAATTTTTCTTATGATGATATTTTTGGGATTTTTATAAAAATATTTATTATAATACCTAGGGATTTTGTGATGTATTTTTTTTTGAAATAAATATAATATTTTAGATATATTGAATTATAGAAAACTCCATGTTTTTCATGCATTACACCCAACAAAAATTTTAGCTGCACTACACACAATAATGAGTTTATGGGAACCCTGACTTACAATTAAAATATTATTATTTAATATAATAGTTAACTCATATCTATTGGAGTGATGGGAATGAATATTATTAACAAAATTATGAATATATATGTTTTACCAATATATATATATATATAATTAATTATTTGGTGACAAATTATTTAGAAAAGAATGAAAACAAAATGAAAATAATGGAAAACTGTTTATAAAAACAAATTTTTATACACACAAATATGTTTTTGAAAATTAATTAAAAAATTAATATTCCTAAACTTTTTTTTTATGAATTTTATAAATTTTATATAAAATAAAATTATTAACATCCATATTATGTGTTTTTTTAATGAGATAAGAAATAATCCAATTTTTTCAATAAAAAAACAATATTTTTTTAAAATATATTGTTTCAATATTTGTGTAAAAATTTAATTTTTCTAAAATATTAGAAAATTTAATACAAAAAAAATTAATTTTTTAAATTATCATGCCAAATTTTCATTGTAGTATTTTTTATAAATTTCTAAAAAGTTTAATTTTTCAATTAACAGTAAAAATACTCTTTCTAATTTTGAATTTTCATTTATTTTAAATCATTTAAAAAAATTAAAATTATTTTTATATCATTTTAAAAGTAAAATTAGTAAAATTAAATATATATTAATCTAATTTTGGTAATTTTAATAATTATTATGTTGAATTTTTATATAAAAAAATTTTAATCATTGGAATATTTTCCTTTAAATACGATTTTATCATCATGTCTACGAGTTTAATTTTAGGATTTAATATTCCTTTTATGTGAATAGAACATGGAAAAATATAATCCATATTTTGATTCAGAATAATTTATATTTTCTTATATGTTCGAATTAATTTTTTACCCTACTGAATGGTAAAATATTACAGTTTATGTACAACGGTTAAATTAAATTTTGGTATACTATAGGGATAAAGTACAATTATATTGGTTAAAATTGAGCCATAACAAATCCAACATCCATTTTATAAACATATTTAAACCCTATCATGTATAATTATTGATAATGGTCCATTATGGTGCCTTTTTTCAAGATAAAAACTTGCGTACACCATTTTTATTCAAAAATTACAGGTGTACCACTCACTTTACATATAATGAGCCACTGCTTATACTTTTTTCATCACACTTAAAAACCCATTTCATTTGGAAAATACTTACCCAAATAAAATCCTTAATTACATACTATCATCTTGAATTTATTTGTTTTCTCTTAAATCCATCCATGGAAGCCTTTTAGTGAAAAACAAAATATGTTTTCTAAAGAAGAGGTAATGACTCGAACTGAGAATTTTATTTTATTTTTTCACCACCTAGAAAAAATTCATACAAAACCACAATGATATAATAAGCCCATTATTCTATATATAATTATATTAATTGAATAACCTATATCCATTTTCTCTTCCATTAATTGGGACATGAAATCATCATTTGTTCGTAAGATAGACTACCTCCCGGTGAACCAATGTTATTTGTTTTCAATCTTAAAATCTCACAACTGGATATAATTATTGATTTAAAATTTATATATAATATATATGATGTTATTATAATTTTTAAATTATAAACTAACTCATCTTTATTACATATAAACCAGTTAGAAAATAAAAATGTCACATGTGTGTAAGGAAGACTAACGACTTGTAAACTGATTAGATGTGTTTTTCCTTCATATTGAACATGAATAGTAATTAGGATATTTTAAATAAAAATATAGGATATTAATTACATATTTATTCTTATGTAATTTTGATATCACATATACTTCCATACTTTCCATTCCATGGTAATAGATAATGTCGCCCATGTATACGGTGTACTACCACCTCATGATGTTCTTTCTTTATGAATTCTTTAGATGTAAGGTAATAAGAATATGTTTAAATAAAAATATTATATATATATATATATGAATTAATAATTATTATATAATTTTAACATGTTAGTTATCGTTATTTCATTCAATCCATCGATAAAATGGTAATAGTGTTTATGTGTACGTATGACCTACAATCTCCATGAATAGTGTATTTCAATTCCTATCAATATATTTTATTGATTAATATAAATAAATATATAATTAATTCATATGATATTTATATCAGGTTTATAATTTTAGAGATTATGGAACAAGCTTCAAAGTAAAAGGACAAAAATATCAAATCAAAACATAAATGAAAAAACAAAGTAATTATTGACCAAAACATGACTATATTAAGGAATTGTTTATTAATGGGCAATAATAGGTCATAAGTATGTCTTATATAGTTTGATAAATATTTTTATATTGATTTAATAGGTGTAAATAAACATAAAAATAAAAATGTTGTTTGAAGATGGATGAATGAATTCAATAATTAATGTAAGGGAGTACCGTATCACTTTTATTTTCCTTAAGACACAAGCTATACTCACCACAAGTGATTAATATATTTGGTGTATATAATTCACATGAATTAATTTTATATGTATTCTCCAAAAATGTGTGGGGATTTAAATTAATATTTTATGATATTTATTTCATGGGGTATATGTTTCAAAGGATACCGAAGTAGTAAATGGTTTCCTTCTGAGATTTCCTTCTTTGATACATATATTATATTATGCACCAATCTTATTTTATTAGGTGAATATACAACCCATTTAAAATATAGTATCATGAATATATTTAGTATGATAATAATATATGATTCATCTAATATTATTATTTCATGGGTTTTATGATTCAATGTTTCCAAAGTTGTATGGGTTTTATGTTATAATCCCATCAATTATCAGGATTGCTCATGATTATGCTTCCATGAATAAAATATTATGATTTATATCTCATGAAAATCATGGATTTTGTTCTCATATTTCTATTTCTTAAGAAAACATATTTCCCTTTGATTTCCATAGTTTATATACTCAAGAGTTCAATATGATGTTTAAAAAAACATATTTATTTATGTCTTCGGTCATAACAATTTTTCTTCCAAAACAATATTTTCAAAAAAAAATAACTTCCCAAATGATTTATTAATGAAAATTTTATCATTTTATAACATTTTAAAAAAAATTAGAAAGTGAATATTTATTTCATTTTTTGAAAATGGAATGTTGTGATTTTACCAAAAATGTCAAAGGAATCATTGTTTTAATGATTAGAACATTTCCAAATTCCAAGACCATTCAATTTATTAAAGGTTCTATTATATGTTTCAATGACAATTTTTGATGACATGTATTTTTAATATGATATATGTTTTTAATTTTTTTCAAAGTGGAAAGGATATTTTACTCAAGAAAAGATCTAATTTTTTTAAATATTCCATTATAGGTTTTATTTATTTTAAAAGAAAATGATTTCAATAATATTTTATCAATTTATAAGTTAAAAAAATTATTTCAATAAATAGATATTTTCCATAATAAACTATCAAATTAACTTTTCATTAAAAATAATATTCTATCTAATATGAAATACTTTGATGTTACTTAGGATTTGCTGTGGATATGGTCCAAGGGTACCACTCTTAGATGATATGATTTTAATGAAACCCATTACTCTGCCAATTGTTATGATGTTATAAAATGATTATGAAACCCACTTATTTTCCATTTGTTATTCCTTTAGGAAATCATGAAATTATTATAAAACCTATTAATTTTCCATAGGTTATGTACTAATCAAATGTTTATGAAACCCTTTTTATTTCATGCATTATGATATTATGAATGTTTTATGACCTTGTGCCACACTTATGTATGATTTTAATTATTTTATTGATTATATCTATATATGAATTCAATGAAATGGGTAATAATTGATACAACATGAGATAAAAAGGACTAGACTGGGGAGTGAACCCTGTTATTAATTATAAAATTTGTACTATGATAGTATTTGTAGTGAACATTAATACAACAATGTTTTGGTGAGTAAACCCCTTCTACTATGACTGTTTTGGTAATCATCATTGACTACTATAAAAATTATTTTATATTCTTTATTTATTCAAAAAATAGATGTCTTATGAAAATTGTATTATATCATTGTTTATGTTATTTGATTCCATTATGATTCATGTCTTATTAACTTCCATGATTTATTCCATGACTCAATTTTTTGATCTATGAAATGTTGGGTATGTTTTTAAAATGATATTCTAATTTTTTCATATACATATGCTCATGTTTTATTGATATATCCCTAGTTTACACTTATTCAGCATCTGATCTCACCCTTTATTATTTTTCTTTTCCACATGTAATGAAAAGTGTTTTTATGTATGGTATGTTTACGATGAGTACTAAATGGAAAGAGTTTGTGATAATGATTGATGATATTTCAAAAAATTAGACTATCATATACTTTGTATTCAAAATACATAAACCATTATGTTTCTAAGGAGTGTGTTTTTGTAATTAAATTATTATTCATTTAAAATATGAAATATCTATGTATGAAAATCTAAGTATTCTAAATTTATTTTCTTACTTAACATAGATAAGGTGTGGATTTTTATTGAAAAAATTATTTTTTAATCAAGAATTTAACAAATTACATTATGTTTGAAAATGGTTTGAAAATAATCTTATTTAAATTATTTTACGAATAACCCAAGAAAAGTCATTTTAATCAATTGTGTACCTAATTTTGGGATAATACATTTTATAATTGAGAATATTTTTTTAAACTAATTATCATAACACTTTACGGGTTTAATTTTGATTTAAAATATGCCACTTATATGAAATGAATTTTGTAAAGTGGATTTTATATTTATAATCATAATAATTAATTTTGGTAAATAGTTAATTTTTTTTTTCATTATTAATAATAACAATGATATATGTTTATAACCTAAATAAAGGTATAATTTACTTTATTAATGTTTAAATTAAATTGGAAAAGATTTATAATATACCTAACACTATAATTTATCATATTTAATGAGTGTAGTTTTTAATCATCATCTATGCTTTAAATTTTTGGCCACATGGATCCTTTTTTATTTGATAATGGCCAATAAAATATTTCTGTAAATAAAAATTCAACTCTCGTTCTATTGCTTTTTAATTATTTATATCTTCTTATAAGGATAAAAATAGTTTTGAACGAACAATAAATGTTATATTTAGAATAATAAATTAATTTTTATGATTTTAAATTAATTTTAATTTTTAGTGATTATATTGTTATCTTAATTTCTTATAGAATGTTGACACAATGCATGTTCATGAAGCAGAAAAATTAATGAAATTATTTTAAATACATTAAAAGTAACTTATTTGTGATCAATTATAGTCAAACATGAATTTAATTATCTATAATTATATATTATTTTGGGTAAATTAATTAATTTTTTTAAATTTTTTATCTTCGTTAATTTAAAAGAGTATTAAATGATTTGTTCTAAAAATGAAAATAATTATATTTTATAATAAATAATATTTTATTATATGATTGAAAATTCCCAAAAAAAACTTTTTTTGGAAATGTGAGTAGGATGTAGATTATATTATCCACTATATCCCATTTATTAGTCACTTTTCCTTTGGAAGAAACTTTATTGAGCATTAAATAGTTATAAGCATTGATATTCTATTAATCAACATAAGGGATAACATGGTGGGTGTAAAATAATGAGATAATGGACTAAACATCACCTAAAATTTTATAATTTTTTTGTATGAGAGGTTTTCAAAAAATAATCATATTAATTTTAAAAATATATAAATTTGGTGACACTTTGTATTGAAAATTAATTTACGGTAATTTTATACTTTAAGAAAATCCAATGGTTGCACTACCCTCCATTATAAAAGGTCACCACCTCTTCTATGTTCCCAAAAAGATCACTTGAGTCATTCCATTCCATGAAAAAAAATTCCTAAAATAACTCTCCATGTCCTGGAGGTCATTTTTTTAAAATAATACCAACTTTATAGGGCATAAGCTATATAGTAAATGTGGTTTTTCAACGAAGAGGTATTTATTGTAACAAAATGTTTTAGTTTTATTTATTATTTAACCATCTCCATCTTCATCAATTGTGAAACAAAACCATCATTCAAGTGTACATAAGACTACCCCCTCCTGAACAAATGTAATTTGTTTTCCATCAGAAAAACTCACTATTGGTTATAATGATGGATTTAATGTATATATATTATAAATTAATTAATTATAATAATTTTAATAAAAAATTATAATTACATTCTCTCCCTCATGTTCTTGGTAAAATTGAAATGTTACTCACAAATACGTACGACCTACCGTCTCCATAATTGAAACGTAATTTAATTTTAATTTCCATATTATATAGTCTATTAGGAAAATATAATTAATTAAAGAAAATTATTCTATTTATGGTTTAATAATTACCACTTTTTTAGGGTCAATATACCAAAGATGTTTGGAAATTATGAAACAAACATCCTCAAAACACCTTTTGTGGACATGACCTATTATGTAATTAAACATATAATTCACATATATAAAATAAATTTAAAAATTATAAGGTATTAAATCTATAAAATGTTATAAAGAAATTTATTAATTAAAAAATTTATTATATAGGAGATAATGAACACACGTGACAAGTTGGACTCAGGTAAGGAACACATTACCTAAAAAGCCAGATTTCATATATTTTAAAATATTATATTAAAAATATTTTTCTTCCATATAATCATTCATAATATTAATTTGTGAATGTTTCTATGGATATAATTAAATTATTGATGAAATTTAATATCACTTTTTTACATTCATTCCTAGGTTTAAAAATAGAATCTTTTTATGTATTTTATACATAACATTTTGACAAAAAGGAAAAAAAATGTTCTATTTTAATGGATATAGTATCAAGGGTTTTCACAACAACATAACCATTATTTTATATTTGGATTCATTTAGAATATTCAATGTTTCATTCAAATAAAACAACTCATCCCATTTTATCTAGGTATTTTCAAAAGTGGGTTTAAATGAAATAGATAATTTGTTATATGGAATCGTTTTTTTATCGATGCGATGAATATTATTATTAGTATAATGACGAAAAAAAAATATTTCAGATATAATGATTATGTTAGCATTCATGGATGTTTTTATTAATGATGGTTGATCCCAATAGAGATTATGAAAAGGAATAATCCAGACATATCATCCCAATTAATTAGGTAAATAGATAATGTTAATCGATTATAATTATGTTCTATCAGATTATTGGAATTCATAAGGTATGCTATTTAATTTGTATGAATGATTATAAGAGTGATATAAACAATTACTTGAGTTAATTATATTAATTTTATATTCTTAATAATGGGTTTCCATGGAAATTGTTTTATTTTAGAAGGAAAGTTAATGATCTTTTTTTAAAGGAATGGTTATCCCTTTTGGTTAAAAAGATATGATGTTTTCTGATTTTTTTCATTGTTTATCTTGTTTTATAAGAAAAAAATGATTATTAATTTATCATTATGTTTTGTTGTAATGTTTTTTATTAAAATTATTTTGAATTAAGGGTGATTTCATGTAAATGTAAATTATTAATTGTTCTCAAATGTTATTATGTTAAAGGAAATAATATTTTATATTAAATCATGATTTTTAAAAGTGACTAATGGGTTTCATTTTATTTTTTACATGCCCAGTACCATACCTTGTTTTTTAAAATCAAATTTTATAATGATTTTTGATTGGACTTAAATATGAGTTTAAAATTTAAAAATGCTAGCGTTCCAAGTGTGAATGTTACATTAATCAAAAATAGTGTGTCTTTATAAAGAACTAATTTCAGGGAAAAAATGGATACATATTAGAAATTACAACATTTAAATAGTTTTCAGAAATTATTTAAAAATCGAAAACCAAAATTTCCCTGGGTAAGTAAGTGGTAAAAAATATCAATTATTTAATTTGTTTTGGAAAAATAAAATTAGCTTACACTTTTTGGTATCAAATCTAGGACTGTAAATATTTTTTTAACCCAAAATTAATGAGTTCAAGTTTGAGGCTCTTTTAGTTAATATCAGAGTAGGGCTTGGATAAATTTAAAGATTATAATGTTTCACATGAGTTGAAATTATGAGCAATCGATATTTTCATGGTTTTGTTTTTTTTTGTTTGATCATAAGTTCAAAGGAAATGAAAACCCTTTTAATGTTTTAAGTGATGAAAATTTAAGATGACTATATGTATTTTGGGAGATATTTATAATAATAAAACCATTTCACTCATTATATGTTTTAGAGAAATGTTTATTTTGGTAATATTTAATTTATATTTTATAGACATAAGTTTAAAGGCATTGATATCTTTTATTGTTAAAACGATCTTTAATACCATGGTAATTGTGGTTAACTGTGATAAAAGTGATATTACATGTTAGGAACACATAAATATTCACATAGATAACCATGGGATTGAATCTTTATTTAGTGAAAATGTGAATAATATAATTTAAAAAAATTGGGGACATTATATGGTTAATGTAAAAAAACACATCAAACTAATATGAGTTTTTATTTTAGGAATGAAAGTTGATTTATATTTTAGAACCATATATGATTTTGTTGTGAAATTATATTGTGAATCTTTTAGTATATATAAGATAATATATGACCATGAAATTTATATTAGGGATATGAGACATTAATAGTGATTTATGTTATTATAAAATAAATTTTTAGTTTAAATGAGATGAATATGCTGTAAAATCATTATAATCTTTGGTTTTAAATCATATTTAGTATTATTCTAAAATTTTTTAAGTAATCTAGTGATTTAGTATGGAATGTTTATATTATTGTTCAGGATTTGGAGATTAAATTATTATTTTTTCATATGAATTTTTATTTATATTGGATTCTACATTACCTTGTGATGACCAATTCGGTTTTGATTAATATATAAATAAAAGAAGAATTGATTTTCATTTTGTTATATACATCTTGGTCAATCATAATTTTATTATAGTGATTCAGTCATTAAATAATCATACTCATAATTTGGAATAATATATGAGCTAAAGGTGGAAAATAATTGTAACATGAAACCAAAGGATGAAATTGTATATTTTTTAAAGGCTGGGGATGAAGCCTCATTTATTATTAAAGAAAAGAAAATACCACTTTAACTTGTTATAGGGAGGCCCATTACATATCACGAAGGCCCAATGGGCATTTATTCTATTACATAGCACGTTGTCCCAATTTTGTTTCCCAAAGCCTATTTTGTGAATAGTACCTCTACAATACGCATTGCTGCTACAGTGCCCTGCCGCCGATATAGTGTTTGCCGCCACTACAGTGTCTAACATTGCTACAATGTCTCATCTGCTACAGTACGCTACATTACTCCTACAACAGATGTGCCTAATGGGTTTTAAACCCCCATTTTTCATGTAGGATTATAGGGGTCTTACCACTAAGCCAAAGGTGGAAACTAATTTTTACATGAAACCAAAGGATGAAATTGTATATATGGATTGGTATAAAATATTATATTTTCCATATTTTATTAGTAAAAATTATATGGAAAATAATAAACTCTAAGAAAAATCTATTAAAAAAATTTATTATATTACCATCATTTATAATGAATATATGTTCCCTTTAGTCCCTTATTTGTTTACAGTTTTTTGGTCATTAACTTTCTCATAACCATATACTTTGCCACATTCCATAATTTGGACATTGCATTTCTCCTCCATGTCGATATTTTCAAATCCTACTAAGGTTATCATATTTGGGAACCATGTTATTTTTTATTCTCGATGAACTTCTTATTTCCTTATCAATATTATTAAAAATATATTTCATTATCCCAATTTATAAATTAGGTATTCAATGAGTTTATTTTTTTTAACTTTAAAAATGTTTTTCCTTTCATGATCATATGTTTTATCTTCCAGTCCATAATATTTATTTATTTTTAAATATTTTAAACCATTTTAATCAAGAATAATATAAATTAATGTGATGAAATTTAATTAAGGGGATATAATATAACACCGGCATATTTTTTTAAATTTACACTATATTTAATGGAGTATGTGACACACAACAAATAGAATAAACAAATCATGAAATATCATTATCTAAATATAAATATTATAACATAGTAATTAAATTATAGGGTTTTAATATACATAACCAAATTATTAAATATAAATATAGGCCCTGATCAATAAAATGTATTCATAAATTCTTACTAAATAGACACAACATTTTTTAGGTCATTTTATTTTCCAAATATGTTTTTTTCAACAATGATTTTTATTGGATTTTGTGAGAGAATATTTTATTTAATTTATTCAAATATTGTAAATATTATTTTAGGATAGGGATATAGTTATTAAAATAATTATAGAAAAATTATATTAGGATTAAATTTAAATATTCTTCTAAAAATATAGATTTTCGATAGAATAGTGAAAAAATAAATATTTGTATTTAATACCATTTTTAATTTAATGTATTGAAAAATATAAAATATATTTTAAAATAGTTTGAAAGTAAAATTATATCATTTACATTATGAATATTACAATTAAGGTCATATTATAAAAAATTACTTTTGTTTGATATAAAATTCTTTATTCTTAAGAATATATTTTTTGGGAAAATCGCTTTACGTCACTTTTGTGGATTTATTTATAAATTAAATTATAAAACATTAAAGAATTTAATTTGATAAAATGGATTCAATATTTTAAATTTCTATAATTAATATTTTTCAAATAGGTCCCCATATATTTTTTGTTATGAATAGTGACTATGGTAAATAGTTATGATAATAGTGGAGGGTAAATCAAGTTAATTAAAGTTAAAAATGATGTGAAAATTGGTAAAATATGCCTAATAATTTTTTATGCCCAATTATATGAGTGTAGGTAATCTATACTGATCATTTAATTTAATTTATCGAAACTTGGATCATTTTTCCATGTTAATGACCTTTAAAATATTTTACTTAATGAAAAATACAAAATGTCAATCTCTGGATTTTAAATTCCTATTATTTTTCACAGAGAGATAAAAATAGATATGTAATAAATAAAAATTCTATATTAATAATAATTGAATTTATTTATATTATTTTTATAAATTTATAATGTATTGTCTTAACATTATTACATTAAAAACTGATACAATTCTGACACAGTGCTTCTGCATATAATGAAAAAATTGAAGAAAAAAGTTATAAAAAATCACAATATTGTATTTTGGATGAAATAAGGTAAAAATTAATTTAACAGTTAATAATAAAGTATTATTTATTTTGAAACGAGTTATATTCAAAATATATTATTTTATTCATTACATTTAAATCAAATTTAATGAATAGTTCCAAAAATGTCTTTAATGATATTTTATAATAAACTATATTTTATTAAATGATTTTAAATAAATGAATATACTATATTGGGCAATGTGAATTTGATATGGTCCAGAATATAATCTATATTCCATTTATGTGTTTATTTTCCTTTTATTGAAACATTTATGACCACTATATAGTTAATGACTTTGATATCATAGTAATCACCAAAAGGGATAATGAGGGGGGATAAAACAATGAGATAAGTGTGGAAGCATCACATAAACATGTATCGATTTTTCTATATGAGAGGATTTAAAATAATAATCATCCTATTTTATAACTATATCAATTTTGGGCCACTACTCCATGTAAACTAATATATATTAATTTTATAATTTATAAAATTCTACTTGTGCCTCTCCCCTCATTTATAAAAAGAGAACCCCAAATCCAATAATCTCACACATTTTGAGAAATTTATTTTGGAAAATAACATCAAAAAATGATTTAAAACATCCATAAAAATGTTTTTTTGTCATTTTTGTCCATAATTCCAATTTTATGGGTCTTATGTGGTAAATAAAATTTTGTTTTCTAAAGAAGAGGTAAAATTTTAACCGAATATTTTAGTATCATTTCAACTTATAAATCCATAGATAATATGCTAACAATTTTGATAAAATAACTTAAGTATATACCAAATATTTATATGTTATTATGTTGATTTATTAACTTTAATCCATATCCTTCTTCATATAATGGTAAAAAAACCATCGGTTATGTGTACTAATGACTACCAGCTCATGAAATAATGAAATTAATTTTACCTAACCTTCTATCTTGGATGGTTATAATGATGGATTAAAAGTGTATATATTATATTCATGACATAATTATCATTATAGGGAGACAAAATCATAGTCATATTCATTTCCTCATGATTTATAGGAAATGGGATCATTAATTATGAGTACAAATGACCTACTATCTCTATAACTATTATGTAATTAATATGCATATCCCTACTTCATAGTTGGTTCTAAAAGTATAATTAATGTTTAAATTTATAAATTATTTCTTCATTATTATTATGAATATTGTTGAATAATTATCTCGTTGACCAGAGTTTACATGTAATATTTGTTTCGAAATTACAAACTGAAGATCATCAAAACCCTTGATGTGGGTTAACTGATTATGTAATTAAATATGAAATTAAAATTAATTAAAAAGATTTTTAATGATAATGAATTAAACCTCAAAATTTACATAATAAATTAAATAATTTATAAAAGGTTATTATATACGAGAAAAACAATATAGCCGAAAACTTAATCTTATGGTAATAGATACTTTACATTAAAAATAACATTTTAAAATTTTTAATTATTTATTTTCAAAATTTGTTATTTCAAAGCATATATAATTTATATTATTTTATTAATGTATCATTATGGGTATAAATTTATTATAAAGGAACATTTATGTCTATTATTTTAAACTATATCAATGGTTTTCAAAAAATAATCTTTCACTTATTTTATAGAAATCCTATTGACAAAATGTCAAAATGATTGTTCTAATTTAACATATAATGAATAAATAGTTTTTACGACAAACATAACTCGTATTTTATGTTTATATTAAATTATAATATTCCATGTTTTATTTAAACTATAACCCACCTTCCATTTTTATAGGTGTTTTAAAAAAGGATCTTCATTGGATTGGATATTTCTATATCCAGAAACATTTTTCTTATGCGTGTAAAGAATTTTTTTTGAGTGTAATGATGAAAATTAAATCTTTCTTTTGTTATTATTATGTTATGGTTATAAATTTTTTTTCTGATGATATTAAATCTCTATATACCCCTTGATTATGGGTGAGCCCAATACATTTATCCAATAAATTTGTAAAAGGGATGGAGTTATCCAATTTTATGTTTGTCCTTTGATAATCTTTGAATATATTGTGTAGGTTTTTCCATTTTCAATAATGGTTATATAAGTGACATGAAAATGAGGTCTTATGTCACCTAAATATCTTTTCTATGATTTCTAATTATTTTTCAACGTAATATTTATATTTGACCAGTTATGTTATTTATATTTTATTTTGATGGAATTATTATACCATTTTAGTTAAAATGGTATTTATTTAAGATTTTTTTTCAAAGGTTATCACGTTTAATAATAAAATCACACGATGATGATTTTACCGTTATAATTTCAAATGATTTTATATATGAAATATTAGGTAATAGATATTATTTTATTTGTAGTTAAAAGATTATTGGATCTCAATATTTATTATATTAATGAAAAAACTCACATATAAGAAGCCATGGTTTTGAAATTAACTAAAATATTTCCTTTTATTTATCTATATGTCATTTAACAAGATTTTTTTCTTATACCAAATTTTAAAATGATATTTCACATGGTTTAAGGATGAGTATAAATGTTAATAAAGATAGAGTTAAAAAATGGATGTTTCCTTCAATGAAGTAAGTTTATATTTATAATGAACTTATTTTGTTTGAAAATGGATATAATACATAAATTCACACTTTTAAAGTGTTTTTACAAAATATTTAAACTATAAACCTAAATGTTCATTGATTATGTAAGTGAAATAATATTTTTCAATGATGTATTGTGTTTTTTATGGAAAAAATTAGCTCAATATTTTGGGTTTCAATGATAGAAATTTAATGATTATGATATCATAAACAGATATGGGAGGTCCAGTTTGGGGGTGTTATATTTGAAAAAACTACATTTTATCCTCGTTTCTTCTTTGTTTCTTGTGACTACAAATTATTGGAAATAATGAGGGGATAATTTCCTAATAAAAAAATGTCTTGATTTATAATAAAAATAATTATAAATCAAAACCAAAATTCATTTATCCACCACAATCAAAAGAGAATTTATTCTTATAGCATTTATTATGGTATTATAGGACCTATTTTCCCTCTATAAGAACCATGAATTTTTCAGTATATAATATTAATTAAGTTGATAAAATATTTCTCCAACCTTCAATTCCAAGAACTACCATTGACAGAAGAGTATAATTCTTTTTCTCAACTCTCACATAGACTATACGTTGTTAATGTAGTTTCCACTAGTTTCCAACTAATATTTACAACTGTTCAAATGAATTTTATAGATAAAAGGATTATTAAAACTGATGGGATAGAAATAAATGAGATTATTATTTCTCTATTTGAAAACATATAAACATGAGAGATGATATTTTAAACAAAGAATGAAATATGGGATAATATTGAGATTATTTATGAGGGAAATGATAAATTTAATAAAACTTGGTTAGTAATTTTTGGGAGCTAATTTTCAGATATCAAGGTTTCTTAAGATAAAAAAATTGCTGAATTTTTAACATGGGTGAATGAAAATATTAGTATCAACAAATTCTTTGGTTAAAATCTGTATGACTCTATTATTATTAAAATAAATGTGACACACATTCTAGATTGTTTTTATACTAATGTTTCATCTCTCGAACATGAATATGATCTCCCCCTTGATGAGTGAAAAAAAATTATCATTTCATATGAAATGATAAAGGAACTAATACTCCCTAATAAATCCAATGATGAAATTTAATTTGGAGCCATGTGGAAGATGAATGATAAATATGATTAAGTTAATGGATTTATTTTACTATATGTAGATTATGAGAAAGGTTATTAACATAAACTGGTCATATCCATTATCATAATAAATTAAAAAAATGTCAATGGAATGTACAAATGAAAAATTACACATAAATTATTCAATTAGGGGTATCTCAGACACTTTTGAATTAATTTTTCATAGATGAAAAGTGGATAACATGTTTCTTAATATAGAAGGATTTTAAAGAATTGATGGGAAATAACAAAAGAAATGCATAAAATATGTTGAGCATAAGAATCAGTTACAATGATGAAAATGATAAATTATTATGTAATGAGGAATATATGAAGTATATTCTTGTATCCAATCCTATAAATGATCAAATAATAAATTTTTAGAATATATGGAATATATTATGAGATAAGAAAGATTTTCTAGAAATGAAGGTAAGGAATATGAAATTTATTAAATTTAGTATATACCAAAATATAAAATAGATTCATTCCTAGAGAATTATTTAAAACTCAAGAAATATATTTAACTATTTTAACAATTATTATAAATAAAAAGATGAATCATTTCATGAATTTTATTTAAATAATATTCTAATATTTATGATATTAAAAGGTTTAAGATGAATGTTTCAGAAAAAGACATGATTTTGAAATTATTTTCGCTATATATCTAGTCTAAATAGGTGGATATTTGAAGGAATCAGTTACCATACCTAAAAGATAAAAATTGGAAGATGAAGTGGATAGGTAATTATAATAGATCAATAGAGATTGATGCTCAATCATAAAAATCTAACAAAAATAAAAACTCAAATTAGCATGTTAAAGCATCATCTAACATTCCAATTTATAAACCTATTTTTCTAAACCATAAAGGACTAATTTAAGAACAATGTCATTTATAACACAATAATGGTGTTGAGAATCACTATTATATATTTTATTAAGTGAAAAAAATCTCAATAGAAATAATATCACCATGGTATAAGTATGTTTCATCGATGTTATTATAATAATATAACTATTCTTGATAGAGAGAAAATTACAAGGGAGTACCCGAGTGTAGTGTGTATTTCTAGTGTTGTTGAATATTTGTTCATGAATCTTATTAAGTTTAAAAAAACATGTCATTATATAGAATAATATATTTTTAAAGGATGAGAATTTATAAAAAAATATTAATAGATATTCATAGAGTATGAAAACTAATTATACGAAAACAACTCCCCAAGAATGTTTTGAATGTTTAGATGAAATGCGAAGGAGATGTGATCAATTGTGTCATAAAACTATATATTACATGAATCGTTTCCTAGAAAATATCTAAATAATGATAATTTGTAATGAAACCATAAGGCATCCCAATGATAAATATTAATTATTATTCTAGACTCTTTAATTTATATAAAAATCGTAAATCTATAGATCTTGGCCTCTGTCTATTATTATAATATATCATATTATAAAAAACACATGATTATGATTAAAAAAATAATAAGTAGTATTTGTGAATTTCAACAATTATATATCATTGAGAATTAACGGAATTGGTTTAACAGCTATAGAATAAAATAATATTAAATAATTTTTTATATGGAAGGGATAAAGAAAAACTAATTCAGTGTATATTAATTGTGTGATTAAGGAAACTGAGTTATGTTAAGAAAATATCATGCATGATAAAGTGTTATTAATATGGAAGTATAATAACTAAATGATAAAAAGACATGTTCAAACTTATTCACTATTATTGATCTAACTAACTCATGATACATGAGTGCTAATGAACAAAATTAATAGTGGTAAAATATAAATGACCATAATGGAAAAAGGAGACTTAGGAAAATATCAACGAAATATATGGTAAGATATTGTACCCAAATTGAAATGGTAAGATAGATAATTTTAGAAATATTAAAAAATTGAAAATTCTCCAATATATAATATAAAAGAGGATTTAAAAACATTAAGAACACTCAAACCCATTCACATAGATCTATTCATCCCAAATATGAATCAATATTTTAGATGTGATTTTCATTTCATTACCTTCATTTATTTTTTCACTGAAATGAAAACTAGATGGTTCATTAAGAATTTTTATAATATAGTTAAATTGTTAAAAATCATTAGATAAAATGTAGATAAATAACTATGATTGTATTTAATGAAATTGATAACATATAATGGAAAGGAATTTACATGCAAAGATTTTGAGACTTATTTACATACCTATATAATTAAAAATAAATTTAGTACTCCCTACACTAAACAATATAATGTAATATATAATCATAAAAATCTAATAATTTTTTAATTTTGGAAGAAAATGTGGTTCGAGTAAAACAATTATAAATTATTCTAGAGAGTTGTTATGTGTATGAATGTCGATATTTTGAACAGATTCTTGATGATACATAATCCAAAAAAAAACTTAATGATATGTTGCTTTAAATTAAGGATACTATGAAATTACATAAAATATTTTAATGTGTATGATTCATAAAGATAAAAACTTATAGTCAAGGAAATGTTTTTGAGAAAAAAATAAAGGCATTACTTTTTGTTATCTCTCTAATGAAAGTGGTTATGTGTAGAAAAATAATTGTAGAATAAAAATCCTGATTTATGAAATGTTAATATATATGAGAACCAATCTAGGATATGGGTCCATTTACTATAGAATATATTTTTAGAGGTTGAAAAAGAACTAAATTAATAAAATAATCTCATAGAACAAGTAGAGAATGATATAAATTTTGTTGTAGTTAATTAAAATAACATTTTTCATGATGAGTAAACTAATGATAATCATAGAATTTTTTTTCTAATATTTAATAAATAGTTATATATTTAAAATATAATTGGAAGATAGGATTCAACAATACATACTAGAATAAATATAAGATTTCATAATAAAAAATCTCTCATTTTTTAAATTTATATAAATTCAGTTTGAGATGTAGTTGAAGATAGTTATTTTATTAGTTACATGAATGAATATTTTGATAACATTTATATGAAATCCTATAGAGTGATTTTTCATATATATATATATATATATATATAATAACTGTTATATCCAAGAAGTGAGTTTTAGAAACAAACTCAGTGAATAATGAGTTATCTCAAGGAGAAAAAAATGTATGGTTTGCAAGGTTTCACTCAAATAGTATAAAATAATTTGGATAAAATATTTATGTAATTAAAATAATGGAATCTATATAAATTAGGTTATAAGTGGTAACATATATAATGTATAGATTTTATCAAATGTATACAAAGTCATCCTTATTTATAGAAAATCATTAAGAGGATGTTTCTGTTGATTTGATAGAGGGTTTTATTCGTGATACATATAGAATAATTTCATATAGTTTAAAGTAATAATTATTTCAATGGGAATATGATCTAGTAGACTCGTACTCAAAACTGGGTGGTTTCATGATGAATTTGAAATTTTTAATATGAATAGTTGACAACAACTTGTATGTGAAAGAAGACACCACATATACTGTCATCATTATGATTTATATTGATGATATAATATCTACAAGTGATTATGATTATGTTTTAAAAAATATTGATATAAAATTAAGAATCATTTTTATAATTATTTATTTTTGATGGATAATAAAATTTTCAGGATTTAAAATTTTATAATGATATGATTATATTTTTTTTATTTCATCAAATATAGGTCAATGAGTTATTGAACATGTTTATAATGAAGGGTGAAATTTTTTTTAACACTTCTATATATCATGACATTAAATTTATAAAATATGAGAATATAAACATCATCAATAAAAAGGAATTCAGATGAATTATTAGATTCATAATTTACCAAAATCAAACTTGGCCAAAATATTTTGTTGTTGTAATACTTTCTTAGAGATTCTTCATTGATCCAAGAGTATCAAATATAATGGAATCTAAGAAGACTCTAAGATATATTATGGGAAAAATCAGTGGTTTTTTTATATAAATGTAAATCAGACTTATAGTTTTTGGGGTTTAATGACGTTGACTACGTAGGTGATTAAACTAATAGAAGTAAACATTTTATAGTGCATTCTTTCTTGGTGACAATTGTGTAAAATGGAACAAAAAATGCTTTATTTAGAGTCTTTGTGTACAAATATGGATATTGTTTTTGCATCTATAAATACCTATACATCGATGTAGTGGATTAAGATAAATTTAGCTAATTTAAGTTTTTTGTTGAGAAACCATTTCTAATTTATTTTGCTAATATGAATTATATTGATTTCAAAAATAATCCTATAAAATATAAAATATCTAAAAATATTGATATCATGTACCATTTTTTTAATTAATGGAAAGATGTGGAATAATAAGTTTTTATTATTTTTCACCAAGAATCAACTTTTAGTGATTTTTTCAAAAGTAAATTAGAAGAGAGTTATATAATGAGATTAGTTTGAAACTACATGTTCAGTCTTCTCTTACTTCTCATAGAAGTATGAAAAGTGACCCCCACTAGGGTTTTTATTGTGTTTATAAATAAGGTGAAATAGTGACTCAAATAATTCTCAAAGAAGAAGATAATTCTGAGTAAAGATATTTCGGTTCATTTCCTTTTCATCTGAATTTGTGGATAATTTTTAATCGTGGAGGTTTTTGAAATTTTTATTAGATTCAAAAATTTTGAGGGAGTTCATATATCTCACTTGATCCCATTTTCATGACACATATGGATACAATTCCCTCAGTACTATAAAATATATACCTTTTTAGTGTATTAGACTTATCAAGTGATATCGGATATGATATGATATGTCCCTTGATGGGTTTTTTGATTTTAATATGTCTACGCTTTTTTGTAATAGCTGAGTGTTGTCTCAAAAAAATTAAAATTGGGATGATTTATGTACCCCTATGAAGTTACATTTATTTATTTTTGATGAATTTACTACTGGTTTTTGTTTATTGATAACTTTTTCTAATATTGTGACTTCTTTTTTGGGTTGTTAATAAATATTTTTCTCTAATTGAAATGTTATTATGTTGATTCTATGTGGATTGAAGTGATAGTAAAGATACTTTATTAAAATTTTGATAATGTTTTAATTATTATTTTATTTTAACATGAATAATGTCAATTCAATTCATGATTTATATGGTATCCCAGTTTCTCCTGTAGTTGATCAGTTTGTGATGCAATCGATTAGATGTTTAACAAGTTGGTTAGTGAAGTTGGTCATATGGGACATCAAATTTTTCATTTTTAGTTCTTATGGTAGGTGAGTTTTTCATGTTTTCAAACATCTATCATATTAACAATCTATACATTTAGTTAATTTTTCATATATTTGATCCATGTAGTTAATATAGGAAGTTTTGTATCCTCCAATGATCAATATTACTCACAAAAAAGTCACATACATATATTTTTTAGTAAGTCAGTGAGGATAATATCCAAGTAAATAATTGAGATATTATTTTGAAAGAAAATATTATAATGATTATTATATTTTTTAAATATTAAATAATCAAAATGAAAAATTGTTATATGTTTTTTGATGAGAGATTCTAAAAATAGTAGATTATGCTTATATCTGTTTAGTATACTGAGATGATTAATCAAAAATATTTTGTTCTGATATAATTTTTGGTTGGAGAAGAATAATGACTAGAAATTAAATCTAGACTATTTTTTAATGATGTTATGTTATTTGGTGTTTGAATAATAAATAGAATTTAGTTATACAATGATTATAACTATGTTTTGAATGTTTGAGTATTTTAGTTGTTGAGTTGTCATTTCAAAAGCTATTGAATTGTGACATCATGATATAGATGTTAGAGCCCGATCTTATTTCAATAATGATAAAGACATGTGGTTTTTTAGAATTCAAAAATTCACTATTTCTGATTTTTTCTCAATATTTACTGATATTAATAATTTTTTTTTTAATTTTTTCTATTAATCTTCTGAGTAACAATATGTGTAAAAAATGATTTTTTATAGATATGCCGTTAATGGAAGTGATAATGTTATTATATCCTGAGAGTTTTTTAAAGGTTGTAAGATAAATGATAAAATCGTGGAGGATTGTTAAATATGATTTTATTAAATAATATTTTGAATATAAAGTAGATTTTCTATTTTTTTACATTCTAAATTTTATCAATTATTGCATACGAGGTGAGAAAATTTATAAAAAACAACAATTGAAAAAATGTTAGAGGTAAGAATATTGAAGCATTCAATTTAAAATTAATGATCATATTTGTGAGTTCATGAATTCATGTAAATAAATTATGGTATTGAGTTTCAAAGAGTTGATCATCATCTGATTCTATATTGAGTGAACAGATTACTCTATCATTGGTAATGGTTCAAGGGGAAGATCATCATTAGTAGTTGAAGTGACTAGATTATCAAGGGGTCGTTCCCATTTTATTTTTATATTTATATAACTAGTGTGATGCAATGCTAATCCTAGTGGGATGATGGTAAAAATGATAATGGATGATACAAAGACTATCCATTTTTATTTGATCATGTTATTTTTAAGAAGATCAATAGTTCAATGGGAGTTGAATGAAACAAGGATTAAATATCCACACCAGGTCAGAGGCTTTCAAAACATTCATATGTTTTGATTTTATTATTATTTTCATTCAAATAATTTTTAGTGTAAATCTTTAGGGGATTATTTTGATTTATAATTAAATAATTATAAAAGACAACAACCACTTATTTACCTCACATTCTTATAAGTAAATTAAATATTAAGGAAAATAAGCAAGACATATGTTTTTTGTTTGTGGATTTAATGTATTATTATTAAATTAAATTGATGGATTATATTTCTTCCCCTTATATCATTATATAAGGTCATATATACCCAAAATTTCTGATTTGTAAATATCATAACTAATAATGTAGTCCCCCTCACCACTATGTGTCTAAATATTATATAATCGATGGAGCTTTGTGGTGAGTGGAGATAGTTTATGTTTATAGTTAATATAAAATCAATTTAGTAGATATATAGGAAGATAGGTGCTATTTTATATGAAGAACCATGTTAGAATTCACAGTGTTTCCCCTTAGCGTCAAGAGTAATATTATTATCTTCTTGATAAACTAATGACAGAAAACCTCATGATCAAATGAGTTCAATTAATTTTTCTTTTTAAATTTCATGTTTTATTTAAATATGAAACATTTTTTGTGATAATATATATTATTGAATTAAAAATAAACCATGGTGGAACTAAAATAAGTTATATAATGCATAGATTATATCCATACATGATTATTCACTTAAACGAATCCTTTTAATATTAACAAACATGTAATAAAGATAAATGGTAAATTTACAAATAAAGATGAAAATATCATAAATTAATTTATTATTCTATTATACTTCCATCAGGAATGCTAAATAATAACCATAGTTTAAAATTCTTGATTGACACAATTTTTGGTTCATTTAACTATCGATGAATTTTATCTTTTCTTTTTGGTTGACTACCCCAGCAGGAATTGGTGTAGCTAAGAGGGAAGTGTTGAGGAAATATTATCCCAAGATTTTAGTAATGGGGAGTCTACTCAATGGTTCATGTAACATTATATTAATTTAGTCTGAAATTTATTCCACCCTAGATAACTTATTATAACATTTCATTCCTTTGTATAGGTTTTAAGAACAATACTGTGGATCCTTGACACCTGAATATCCATGTGATTGGATATTCTGAAACTAATGGTGAGGTCTATTGGGTTTTGAAAACATAATAGGATATTAAGAAATTTTCAATATTATATCTATTATTTGAATCCACATAATGTAATAATAATATATTTTTATTTATTGTAGAAAAAGGAAAATCGCATGAATTTGACAATATCATTATAATCTTTATCACGGAAGGATAAAATTATCACCCGGTTGAATTTACAAGAATTTTATAGGCTCTTTATCATTATATTAATCTATTAAAGGAAATTATATGTGTCATAAACCCCTATTCCTAAATATTCAGGAAAAGAGGATTTTGAGGAAAAACAATCTCTATATGAATCATTTGGATTCTAATACAGATGTTCAATGCTTCTTGTTATCCTATTTTTCCAATGTGATTTTAAAGAAATATGAGTATATAGATTTATGTAGGATAATATATCACATTAATTAAATTTATCTTGAGAAGTTGATAAAATACAGATAAGAGATATCTAATTCACTATTCACATGCAAGCTTAGAGGTTTTGTATTGAGTTGGACTCATGTAGTCAAGATGGTTGGATATATAGAGCTCTTAAAAATGTTCTGTTTTATGATTCTTATTGAGATATACATAGATATCATTATATATATACCACATAATATAATATTTTTTTTCTCAATGAATTAAAATATAAATATTATTTGGTAGGATCTTCTATACATTGTTACATTGATTCACCAAGCTGATTATGATATAGGATATGGATAATCCTGCAATAATTTTGAAGAATAAGAAAAGGAAAGAAAAGGTACCCAAGTCTCATTCTAAGGCTAAGGATCTTGAGAAAAATACGTCCAATAATTATAAGATTAAAAGTAAATAAAAGGGACAAAATAGGACATGTTTCTCATTTTTTAAGCTAGGCTACTAGAAGAAGATTGACACCTAATAGAATATTTTAGTTGAAGCATAATTTGTGTTAGTTATGAAGTGAAATATTCCTATATATATACATTGGTTATTAAATACGTCTTTTTTTGGCCACATTTATATATAAATATAGTAACAATTTATATTAATGGGGTTTTATAGAGGACTGGATAATTTTTAAGCATCCAACGGATCAGAAAATCCATTTTTGAGTGTATGATTCTACAAACTTCCATTTTTAATAAATATGATCTTTGTTTAAAAATAAAATTATTATGTACCAAATACTACATAATCAGTAATTTATATATCATTCCTACATACATTTTGTTTAGTTTTCATGTTTCTAAATAAGATATAAATATTTTAAAATGTAAATTTAGGTTATGGAATTTATCATTTAAATAATTGCCTTTATATATTAAATTATGAAATCTAACTGTTGAAAATTGAAAATGAATCATATTTTCATGACTCACTTCAAACAAAGTTGCAGCCTCACAATCTTCATTATGTAAATTATATGTTCTTGATAATTATCTTCCAATATTTTTTAAAATTATTTTTATCTAAAACCATCTGAAATATACCATGATATTTTATAAAGAAAACGAACAAGACTTATTTTGGTGTATATAGTGAAGATCTGCAACAATTCTAGAATTGGTAAACACTAATGTGTGTTGACATTTTATAGTAAAAGCTATAAATTGTTATTGAAAATTCATAACATTTAAATATGAATTGATTAGATGTGGTTATATCTACTTAATGTTTAATACATTTGATTCCTTTAAAAAATTCAATGAGTAAAATAATGAATTTGAGACTCAACATGGTATGAAAATAAACATGCTTCAATTATTTGAGGTGGTGAATATCTTAACCAAGACTTTATCAAATTTAGATAGTATTTTGGGATTATCTATCAACTCTCTACAAATTATACACTGTAGGGAATTATGTTATTGAAAGGATGATTTGTACCACAATTAACTTCATTATGTCTATGATAGTTCCTATAGAACTACTATTATCATTAAGTGTATATTCATTACACAAACAACATACACAATAAAATGCTTACCAACTAAATCGGAACAAATTATACCCTTTTGTTATGGATTGAAAAGGAAAATATTTGAAAATATTATTATTTGGGGATTTGAGGTATTTTTTAAGGAAATAAAATTTAAAAAACATCTTCCTTGAGTCATAAAGTATACCTTAATAGGGATTCATAATTATGAATGTGGACATTGTATCAACCCTAACTCTATTAGCCCATATTAGATGTGATCATAAAATTTCAATATGAAACAAGGTATCTCATCCCAAAGGATCGATCAGGTATATAGTTTTAAAAAACACGAAATATAAAAATTCCCATTTTACACTGGTAAGAAAATAATACTTCAAAAAGAAAATGTTCTTCATCCTTAATACCCATTCAATTAATTATTCATTATATCATGTGGAAAAGAAACAGAATAATAGTGAACTAAAATTCTCATAAAGGGTTACATGTAGGGGAATCCACCAGGATTAAATAAGGAAGAAATAACATGGTAAAGAAAAATAACTAAAAATAGATTCAATTTAATAAATAAATGTAGAGAGAAATGCATCTATATATAATATCGATGGAATTATATCATAAATTATAATAACTTAATTATTAATAAAGGAAGTGAATAATATTTCATTTTATAATAATACACACCACAATATATTTACAATCAAATACTAATGCCAATATAGTTTAAATGACAAGTATGTATACACCAAGTTCCCACTTTATTAAATTTGACAATAGTGTTATCTCATGTGAAATATTGATGCATTGAAATGATCTATAATTTCATTCCCACCCTCAAATGAATTTTAATTCATTCTCATATATCGACTAATAAATTAAATTAATAAAAAATATTCTTTATAAAAATATCCATATTGAATAATGAATATGGAGTATAAGTTTTTCTATAGTCAATAAAATAACACTTAAAGTAAAAAAAATATATATAGAAAATTTATAATGTTTAGAAAATAATCATATACAGGATAAAAATGATATTGATATTTAAGATAAATTTAATTTCTAATTATCAAAATAAATTTAATATTTTATTATAATGTTAATGAACATAAAAATAATAAGAGATAAGATATGACCTTAGATTCAATAGAAATATAGGATTTGAAATAAAATCATGCATTTTTTAAGAAATAAAGAAAATAGAAGTGAAATAATAAAATATAATTTCATTGAAGATTTATATTTGATAAAAATATTGAAAAAATTTATTTTAATGTGAGAATAAAAAATGGTTATGATGGTGAGAAAATATGTTAATTATTTATACATTAAAAAGAAAACATTCCTTTCAACTTTTTATAAAGACAGTTGACTGTGAACCTGTTGGAAAACATTATAAAAATTAATTTAAATCCTTTAAAAAATTAAATTTGGAGAAAAAATATTTTTAATAAATCCGTTCAGTTTATAAAAATTAACTTGTTGAATAAATTTTTAAAATATCGACATGGAAGAAAAATTTACCCAATCAAGAAGAGAAATAAAACTAGGTTTTATTTTAAAATTTTATTTTACTTATTCATTTTTCAAAGAGTGGAAAATTTGGAATTAAATATATAAACTTCATAAACCTACATTTGATAATAAAATTTGTGGATTTTATGAAGGATATATTATAATATTTCATCAATGAAAATTAGAGAAATCCAAAAAATGATATTGAAAAACAAATTCAAACATCCTGAATAATATCTAAATTTGTACCATGTAAATGATTAAACATGAATTGAAACTTTAATAATCATTAATAAATTCTAATTAATTTCAAATATATTAAATTGGTAGTATATACACCATATAATGATAAATAGGATAATAATACCAAATATTTCTCAACAGAGTGGAAATTAAGATGAAATCCCTTACCAAACCATTCCATTTAAATGAATTCCCTTTGATCAATTTTATAATAGTTTATAACATGTCATAATATTATAACAGAACCATATTTATATTTATACTATCATTTATGATCCTCTAATAACATATTATCACAAGTTTGTTAATGATATTTTATGACCACATCTGTTTTGGGTGTTAACTACTTAATGTTCCCATCCATGTTTATTTCACAAAATATTTAGTTAATGTTCGTATGATATTATTACATAATATAAAGAATTATATTTAGGTATTAAATATCATATTTATTCATTAGATACATTTTCAAAATCACTCTGGAAATTTGGACATTGAAAATGAAACACATCGCAACATGGAGACAGTTCATCATATATATGCATGGGTGACATTATCATTACATTAATATATCAAAAGGTAAGGAATTATATTATATATTAAATTTATAGAACAATTTTTTTCATATTTATCACATATAATCATTTTTCCATTATAATTACTATCCATGCGAATTATTGATGGAAAATGAATTGCAATAATTCGAGATATTGTAATTCATCGTACACACGAGTGATGGTTTTGGTTCCCATTTAATAGAAGTGATATAGATAAATTTTATTGAATCGACAAAAGAACATCTAAATTTATGGTCGGTACTATAGTTATTATATTGAAATTTCTATGTCATAATTGTCAACGGTAAATGAAGAAATAAAAAAAAGGAGCTTTATTAAGACTATTTCCTTCTCATAGAGATATCCAAACCAATATAACATCAATAAGTATTTTTTGGATTGATTTTAGAAGGTTTTTATTGAGATAAATTACACAATGGGTGTACATAAGCGAGGAAAGTAGTTTCCCTTATATAATTTAGGTGAGTGAGACACTTTCATGTTTTCAATGTTTCAGAATATTATTTTTTAAATTTCCCTAAACAATGTATAAAGACTAAATCATATTACAAGAAGATAATTTTTTTTCACAAAGTAAACCAACCAATGTTATTTAGGAAACATTTTAGGTTATTTTAGACTTTATCATTAACAACCAACCACACGGTAAACTCATTTTTGACCATAATGGTGGTATGCTATTTTTATTGTGTTTACTATTAACTATAACTGAATTGTTTTGAACATATAACATAATATTAAATATTATAATTAAAAATCTGGCATTTATTATTTAAAATTATATTTCTTGAAGTGTCATAATTTATTTTAAAAATGAACCTACCAAACATCACGAAGAACGAGTTCCTATGAAATGCATTTTTAAGCATAAGATAATTTTACATTAACTATGTGACCATAAATAATATTTATTTTTATTTTATTTCAAATAGTACGATATATAATCTATAAATTTTAGTGAAATAATTAATTATTAAATATTATTTTATTGAATTAAATTGTAATGACATTATGCATTTAAAAATAGTTTTCTGAATAATGTGACCTTTTACCTTGATATGATCATATATTTATTTTTATTAAATTGATGCAATAAAATTTTATTTATCTTTATTATAAAAAACAATTATAAATAAAAAATTTAATAGTTAAATACTACATTATATAATATTTATAAAATATTTTTTCTATGTGACAACTTCATAAACCCATTATAGACTTATTTTCACCTAGAAAGATCAAACTCGATTCTCATTCTATAAAATTAGTATTTTTGTGAAAATAATTATTAATTTTGTAATTTTAATATATTTATATTAAATTATAATTATAAATTATAAAATTGGTGCTTCTCTATTTCAAAAACTATTTATACATCCCATATCTTCAGGTTTGTGATATTGATTTAGAGGGAGAAAATTCTCAAAAAGGATATTGGCAGTAAGATTAAATTTGATGAAGTTGATGTTTAATATAAAAACGAGTTAGTATAAGAATAAATTATATAGTTCAACATGGATAATTATTTTCAAAAAATATTAGTTCTACATATGAGCATAAGTGACGTTAGAGAATAAAAAAGATATGGTTTTCTAGTCACTGAGTAGGGTGAAACATTATTTGTTGGCAATTATGATACAATTTATGACAAAGAGGTAGTATGGACCTTATACTTTATAATATGGAAAGATTCCATTAATTCAAATATGGATTCCATGTATCAGAACCTTGTTTTGGTTTTGGATGATCTTCTGGTTTATGTAAATCACATTTGGTGAAAATTTGTAATGAAGGAAATATATGACAAGAATGATAAATTTAGTATATATATATAGTTTCTTATGGATAAATGGTTTAATCAAAATCAATGAATTGAATAAAATAATCCAGTTTCTATAGAATCCATGTTTAAATCCATTATAATTCAACTTGATATTACGACATTCCTTTACTATGAGATTTTGAAGATGGAAGTCCAAATATCTATCATTAATGAGAACCATTAATATTATGTGTTTATGACAGTAATTAAAGGGTTTTAAACTAAAATTAATGAAATAATGTATTCATTTTTCCTAGGTCCTCTTATGGATTAAATATTGCATCTGGTTCATGGAATATTAACTTTGATAATGGTGTAAAAAAAAATTTCTTTATTAAGAAAGAATTTCAGACACATTTTTACATGTTTTTAGTGGAAGTGTAGTCATTATCCTTGTATTGGGTATTAATGACATGTCACTTATTATAAATGACATACTTGTATTATAGAAAATTGAAGTCTAGTTGAACAATTTCATCTCAATAAAGGTCTCAAGTGAAGTTTCTAACATATTTTGTGTCGATATTATTCATGATAGATCCAAGAATATTACTGGGTGAAGTAAAGGTACTAAAACTAACCATATGCAATTAGAATTTATTATGGATCAATCTAAGAAGTGATTGTTTCCACTATGACATGGTATACATCATCCCAAGAAAATGATTCCTCATACAAAACATGAAAAATAGAATATGTGTAATGTCCTCTACAGTTATGCAGTAAGATTAGTCTTGCATGCCATGTTATATATTAGGATTAATGTTTTTGATTCCTTGATCATGGAAGAAAAATACCATGTTTGACATGGTGAAAAAATTTGGTCTACATTTAAGCTTATCCTTAAGTATATGAGGATAACTATGTATATATTCCTAGTATATAATGGAGGAAAAGATCTATTAATCCTGGGTTATATCAATTCTATCTTTTATATAGATCCTAAAATTTTAATTTTATAGTAAGGATATGTAATTAGTATCAGTGGATGAGTTGTGAGAAGGAAGAGTCCAATACTACCAATTTTAAATTATTATTCATTAGATTATAAGTATATATCAAATTTGGCTAGAAACAAATAGGTTAATTTTATATGAAACATTTTCTAAGAGATTGATGTGGTTCCTAGATGTAAATATCCTATCACATTATATTATGATAATACTAATGTTGTGACTCTTGCAAAGGGGATAGGGTCACGCTATTGGATGAAGAATATAATTTAAAAGTATCACCTGATGGATTATTTTTCTTATATAGGTGAAGTTACTGTACGTAGAGTGTCTATAATGAAAAAATGGTGGACCCCTTGATTAAATCCTTTACTTGGAAAAATCCTGGATATCAAGTGAGAGCAAGTAGAATGAAGATTGTTCATAGTTTTCTCTAGTAAAGTTGTATTATATTGGATTTAGTGCACTATAATAAGATTCTAGATAATTTTTTATTACGATAATTCATTGATTAGAACATTAATAAAGTTATTATAAGTTAATTATAAATATTATATATTATATAGTTGTGATAATGTGCTATGATTAATTGTCACACTGAAAGGTCATATAAGTTCGACACTATGATTAGAAAATAAATGTGAAACAATTCTATTGGTAAATATATGTTTCATAGCTAGATGATATAATTTTATGGGATACAATTGTTATTATCTACTACGGGTGGATAGTCATGGGACATTGTGGTGATTTCTCATGGTATATGCCATTTTTAATTTACAAAGAAGAAAATCATGAGAATATAACCCACCAGTAGGAAATTTACATTTATATGTGTCACTAAATGTTTTAAAGTCAAATGTGTGTAATGTTACTTATACATTAAAATTAATTTTAATTAATATCTTGTGTCATGTGCTTTAATTTGTATTGATTGAAATCATGATGATACCATCTTGTGACGAAGTATGATATGTTGGGTTTGTGATGAGTGATATTACATTAATGAATAACTATAGACTGGATTTTCGACCAATGATGGTTAACATATGTGTATAACTTAGGAACGTTTATAGGAATGGAGTAACCTTATTAAATCCATCACCATGGTGTTTTATTGAAATGTTACTGTCCAAAAAGGCAATAAAATCTACATTGATCAAAAAGGCTGAAAACACCATCATGAAACTCGATTTGATTAGAGATATCAAGATAAATAGATTATATTACACAATGATTATTCATATGAGGTTTCTTGTAATAATTTAATTAACTTCAATACTAGTTTGAAACAAAATGAGAAGACTGGATTATATTTCTAAAGGATAGACTCTATGGAATTTTTCACCTACATTGGTCAATTCATCCTTGTTGAAGTGACAATTGATTGAGATGATTTTGCTTGGATTTGATCTAACTTTATATGAATGGAATAAATTATATTGTATAAATGTTTTTTCAATTGTATGATAGGAGTTATACCACTGGAGTCCTAGGTTTTACCCTCAAAAAATATTATGTAGGACATAATCCCATCATGGTTACGATCTCTCCTCACATTGAAAGGTCAATCCATCTCCCAGTTAAACTCAACAATGCATGCAATGTTATTCATGGAAGTAGGGTGACTATTCTGGAGAAATGGAATATAGATCATTTTGGAAAAAATTCCAAGCAGTTAAAATACTAATAAACATCAAAATACCCTTTACATAAAAGAAATTAAAGACATTTATAGGTTCGATGATCTATTAACTATTAAGTAATGTATAGAGTGGAACCAGATGTATGATAAGTGTTTTAAAAATTGTGACAAGAATTCAAAATTATTTCATAGGCGGTATAAGGAAAATATTCGAAATATAACAAACTACTATTTATTTCACACATAAACATAATCTATTGCATAAAACCTTCATTAGATAAATTCAATGAGATTTAATGGTCTAGAGTCTTTGGGGATTAGGAATGATACCTAACAAAATAAAACATAAAACGCAACGTCTTATTGAAAACTTATTTTGCACGACCACATCACACCTTTGTACTTAGCATTGCATTAGATAACCTGTGGACATGCAAAATAAAAGGGTGAGAAATAAATCCCAATATGGGAGTAAAAATTCATAACATAATGAATACAATACATGTTAGGTTATAGGAAAATCAATGGATAATAAGAGAAATATGATGATAAAGGCATGATATAGCATGATTATGAAGACATGGAAATGTGGCAGCAATATTCAACATAATATTCACATATTCCAAGGCCCATTTGACATGGAGAATGATTAAACCATCATTTCAAATGAATTAGAATGATTAAACACTCTTGTAATTGATGTATCATGATAAAATTCTTTAACCAATGATTTGGAGTGCTATCAGGGTGCACCCCTATTAATCATTTCATTTCATGCACAAGTGTGCCACATAGATTATACAATAAAGAATCATTCATCATAAAAATTTATTACAAGATAAAGAAAATTAGAATTAATAAATGAATATCCATAATCAATATGTAAATTTTCATAAATGTGAATACCCTTGATAGAGAAATGGGTATGATATTCACTACACAATAACTTTTGTCTTGGAAAATCGCGGTGAAATTTCGACAATATAACGACATGACATAAGAATCCATTAAAATGGTTTATGATAGATAAAGGGTTTTACATAAAATTTACATGAAATGTAATTTAATGGGGTCATATAGATACATTTACCAAAATATTTAATGGAATTTAGATTCAAAATAAAAATGAATTTTTTGAATGTAAATTAGAAGAGAGAAATTCCATACAAAATTCCAGCATGGAAACGGTAGTACATGGGAGCAATTAATGAGAGGTAGAGGAGTCACTCATCATTAATGAATAAATAGGGAATCATGGGGGAGGTAAAAATTCATACCACAATAATTTCAATTGAAAATTAAAGGGTATCTCAATATATATAATGATTGACAACAATGGGAAAGAAAGAAATCTCTTACTTGTATGTCTGACCAGAAAGTCTTGGGACTAGCTTGAGAGATGATTCTTGGGAGAATGTGGTGCCTTAGGGGGATCCTAGAGAGATGAGGATAGATTTTGGTTGAGCTCAAAAGGCATTTAGTGAAGAGGAAGTTGGATCTTTGGTCGGTTTATATAGGAAAATAGAGAGAATTCATTATTATTTAGGTTTTAGACACCTCAAATTAAACTAGTCAAAACCACAAATCATACCATGGTATTCCCATGGTTTTTTCCAAAGGGAAATGTAAAAGATTATTTTACAAGGGCAATGGCCGAAATTATTAAAATATTATGATCTCTTATGTGGAGGTGAATCACACTATCAATGAAATCAATTTAAGAAGTATAAATGTTTAATATGTGTTGGAGGGTCCACTAGTGCATTGAAAAATAAATATAACAAACCTAAAATCACATTATTTTAATTCTAAAACATATATTGGTCGAACATTTCATTTATAGTTTTTTATTACATCACTATTGGGTCATTATGATGCCATAAAATACATTATATAATTAAAGGGTATTTAATTTTTACCCAAAAATTCGACTATCTTGAAGAATTATGAAAAATTAACCGTTGGATAATATTGATGTCCTGATTGAAAAAATAATATTCATTTTTTTCTAAATAATTTTTAAAATATTAGATTTTTTATATTTAAAATAAAAACCGACATTTATTGAAAATTGATGGGTTTTCAAACCTTAATAAAAACCATGATTTTAAAAATTATACGATCATTTAAATTTTATGAAAAGTTGATTATCAATAATATTTTATTAACATATTATGGAATTCAAAAAAATCTATTATTAAAATAAAATAGATTTATTAATTTAAAATTAACTAAAAATACTATTTCTTCTTTAAAAACTGTTTACAAAGTAACGATAATAAAATTACTATATATTCATTACTCTATAAAAAAATAATTTACATAACCATTGTCCTAGGGTCTTATTACATAAACCTTTATAACACTTGTATAAGACCGAAGGGTATGGTGTGCGATGGTGACATACTCCTTGGGTGGCTCAGATAACATTGCTTGTGTGGTAATCTCTAACAACATCCACTTCCAATGTAGGCGGCTCCGTTTGAGATTAATTTGTTGATGATCAGATTGGGTGTGTTCAAGAGTGAATCCCAATAATGCCACAACATTTCGGAGCACTAACAAATGGGCTTCATATAGAGCAGTTATACTAAATGAGGACATCACTTACTTTTTATGAGTAAATTGGATTTTTTAAAGCCCTATATTTAAAATAAACATGTGATCACTGTTCGATGACTATATTAGAAACTGTCACAATTCGTTATTGTATTTTATAATCCCAAAACATAAAACCAAGGATGGTCATATTTTTCTCACAACCATTTTTCATAATAAGAAATTTAATTAGATCAAGAGGAGTTTTCAATGATTAATGTTTGGGTTGTAACAATCACCCCCACCCCTCTTAAGAAATTTCACCCTCAAAATTTCCTTTTTCAAAATAAAAATAGATGAAGGTAAATCTGCTACATCACTTCCACTGATTCTCACTTTGCCTCTTCAAACTTGTGGTTTCTCCACCACACCTTGACGAGGGGAATTGTTCAATTTCATAGAACATTTTACCTATGATATATGATCTTCACCTGCTTCCCTTCATTGGAGAGGTCGTTCTTCAATAGAACCACCTTTGGATTGAGAACCTATGGTTGGTGTGGTACGTACTACCACAAGAGTGATACATGGAATATATCTTGTAATTGAGATAGGTTTAGTGGGAGTGCTAGTCGATAGGCCATTGCTCCAATGCAAGCCATGATCTCAAAAGGGCTGATGAAATTTGGACTAAGCTTTCCCTTATTCCCTAATCTCATACCTCTCTTACATGGTTATAGATAGAGGAATAAAATGTCTCCGACTTCAAAATATAGGCCTCGTCGGTTGTTATCATCATAGACATTTTGTAAAATCTGAGCATTATTAATGTGCTGATATATCCTCTTAACCTTCTCCACCATTTATAGACCTAAGATTTTTCTCGCCTAAAATTCATCCCAACATACCTTTGTTATCCACCTCTTCCCATAAAAGGCTTCATACGGAGCTGTTTGGATGCTTCATTGGAAATTGTTATTGTAAGAGAACACAAATAGAGTAATATATTGATCCCATACTCCTTTGAAATCCATTTAGCATCATATAAACATATCCTCAAGTGTTTAGGAAGTATTCTCAGATTGGCCATCAGTTTGAGAGTGATAATCCATACGGAAGTTCATCTCGTAATTTAGAGCATGTTGGATACTCTTCCAAAACATAGAGGTGAATCTTGGATCTCGATTGGATACAATAGATAGTGATACTCAATTCATCATTACCAATTATCTGTTGTATATACTTTCCAGTTGTTCCAATGAGGAATCCTATTGAATTGAAATTAATTGTTCAGTCTTGGTATGTTGGTGCACAACAACCTAGATATCATTGATTCCTTTGGATTTATTTGGATTTATTGTGTCAAAGTCCATGCTAATGTTAACCCACTTCTATGCTGGTATGGGTAATTATTGTATCATCCCATTATACTTCTACCTCCCATCCTTCACTTGTTGACATACCAGGGACATTGATGTATACTCAACGATCTCCTTCTTCATATTATCCCACCAATAATCCTATTGGAGATCTTGATACATCATTGTGTTTCCTCGGTGAATGGAAAAATTTGAACTATGTTTATCATCCAAAATATATTTATGTAGTTACATATTTCATGGAACACATATTCTTGGCCCAAATCTCACAATTACTTCTTCATTAACATTTCTTTCTGGGGATTTACCATTCCTGATATTTTTCACTTTCTTCTGAATGCCCACATCATCCTTTTTAGAGTCCTTTAACATTTCCAAAAGAGACAACTGAGTAATCATTTGTGAAATGATTGATGATGTTCCCTTCTTTATGATTCACATGCCCATATTCATAAATTCTATGAATATTGGATCCTTTTATATTATCATCAATGATAGAATCGATGGGTCCTTTCTATATAGGGTATCCACCACCTTGTTCGCTTTTCTATAGTGGTAATGGATTGAGCAGTCATAATCTTTGATTAGATATAACCATCTTTGTTGGTGCATGTTCAACTATTTTTTGTGAATATATACATGAATCATTTGTTGTCTATATATACTTCACACTTCTCCCCAAATAGGTAATGTCACCAAATTTTCAAATTGATGATTTCTGCAACCAGCTGCATATAATGTGTTGGATATTTTTTCATAAGAATTTTCAATTCCCATGAATCATAGTCAATGAATATGTCATTTTGAATCAACACACAACCCATTCCCTTCTTTTAAGCATCACTAAATACCACAAAAAGTTATTCAATTTTGGGTAATGTGATCACAAGAACAACGATACGCCTCCTTTTCAACTCCTTAAAGCTCTCTTCACATTATACAATACAAGAAATCTTCAATCACTTACATGTTATATTGGTAAGAGTGTTTGAAAATCGTGTTAAATTTCTCACAAATTGGTGATAATATCTATCTAACCCCTGGAAGCTATGGATATCTGTCATAGTTGTTGGCCTCATCCATCCCTCAATTGCAGTTGTCTTGGAGGGATCCACAGATATCCTGTTGCATGGGATGATATGACCCCAAAATGATACCTCATTCAACAAGAACTCACACATGTTGAACATTACAAAGACCATATCCTTTCACAAGGTCTCCAATACAGTTCTTATATGTACCTCATGATCCACCATGGTTTTAGAGTATATGATAATATCATATATAAAGACTACCACATATTTGTCGAGGTAATCTCTAAAGAATCTATTCATTAATTTCTTGGAGATTTTTGGAGCATTAGTTAGTCCGAATGAAATTACTATGAATTCATAGTGCCTATATCTTGTATGAAAATAAGACTTGGGGATATATTCATTCTTCACCCTTACATAGTAATATCCTGACCAATAGAAAACCATGAAGAAGTATTTTTTATCCACGTATCTGATCTAAAAATTCATCAGTCCATGGAACATGATACTTTTTCTTTATCATAATTTTTTTGAGCTCATGACAATGAATTTAAAGGAACATTGACCCATCCTTATTCTTAATGAAGAGGACTGGTGCACCCCATGATGAAGCCCTTGGGCGTATACACCCTTTATCCAGATTCTCTAGTTGTTTTTTATTTATCACCTCATGCTCCCCAAAAACCATTCTATATGGAGTACGGTATATTGGAAACACCCCTATTATAATATCATATGATAATTCATCATTTATTCTAGGAGGAAGCCAAGGAAATTCCTCAATAGAAACTTATGCAGATTCCCTCACAATAGGCATGTCTTGAAGGATGGTTTCTTCCTTAGAGTCAATCTTCTGCGATAGATACACATTCTCATAGGGCATTAATATCCATGATTGAGATGATAGTTCTAAAGAAGATACATCTTTATCCTTATAAATGTAATGAATTGGGGGTCTCTTTTCCATTTGGAGAGTGATTTATCTCTGAAATGTATCTATGTTGTCTCTAGATAAGGAAAGCCAATCCATGCCAAGAATTTTAACAAATTACACTAGAGGGAGAATTTTGGGGTTTACTGAGATGTTTATACAACAAATTGTGTCAGGGTAGGAGTTATATTCATTGGTTTCAATGATTTCCCTATATTCTGTTCTCACTGATATCATTACTTCCCTGATTTTTGGTGGTGTGAGGATTGTTCTATGAAACCATTGGGTTATAAAAGAATGAATTGAATCAGAATAAAAAAATTTGTTTGTTATTCATGAATGAATAACTAACATACATGTCACCACTTTGTTCTTGGGTTTCACTTCATCATTAGTGAGGGAAAAATCTCTTCCTTGCGACCATGTAAGTTGTTAGATGCCTCCGAAAACCATTGGCTTAGGGAACTGGTTGCAAAGTGCCCTAACTATTTTCAGTTGAAGCAATGAACAATGTGTTGAGGGTCGAATGGAGTGTTACTCTCATACATCACAACCAAAGGTTTTTATTATTGGTATTTAATGGGAAAGTTCCCTTCTCTTCCACGCATAAAGTATTTTCTCATACCATACATGCAATACCGATGGTGCTTCTTTCCACACTTTTAGAAAGCGGGGATCTATATTTTATTAGAACCGTTGGATTTATCCATCACAGTTCTAGAATTGAATTCCACATATAGCTTATTATCCACATGATACCCCTGAGATTAACCAATGACTATTTCAACATTGATGGCACATCATACAATTTCCTCATAGCTCTTAAAGTCACAGATCTCTAGATATTTTTATAGTCTCAGTTTTATCCCACAAAAGAAGAGGTCAACCTTTCATTTAGGGGTGATTTCAAATCTGGAGGCGTATCTTACAAGACTTGTAACTTTTTCCTCGTATGTTCCATTGGATTTGTTGTCTTTTTTCATTAGGGAAAATATGTCCCTTTCCATCTTATGTTTGGAGGGTGTGAGGAAAATATTTTTCAAAAAATATTTTCTGGAAATCCTTCCATTTAAATGAATTGATGTCCTCCCCAGGATTTGTATTTTTTATCAATGTCCACCATTTATCAGATTATCCTTCTATAAAATAAGCATTAATAAGTACCTTCTCTTGTTCAGAATATTAAAGGATGGAGAAGATCATCTCAATGGATTTGATCCAGTGTTCGATGATTAAGGGATCAGATTATCTATTAATAGTAGGAGGGCATTCTCTCATGAACATTCGATGGTGACTTGTTCTTCATTAGGGGGGGGGGGGGGTGAACGTTCTTCTTAACCCATGTTTCTATTAAAAAGTCAAGTTAACTGAGAGAGTGTCATGGAAATGTTTATGATTCCCTCTCCCATCATATTTGACATCTCATTAGAACAATCATCACATTGATCTTTACATCAGTTGATAGCCCAAGTTCTCATAATACCAGCCATTGGATGGAATAAAAAAAATTTAGGGGTATCAATTAAATTGCAATCCAATAACATAAGGGATAAATAATAAATTACTTTTGTTTCCTTTACTGATGAATTTATATGATTTAATATATGTTATCCATGATCTACTTCTCAACATATATTATTATGGGAAATTTTTCACTTAATAATAGTTAATACTAATCTCATGAATTTATGAAATCATATCCCCAAGAGTGTCATAACCATGAGTGCAGCAAGGCCTATTTTCATCCACCAGTTCCTGTCCGAGTCGAACTCAAAGCAGTTTTTTTGGGTTTTATCACTAGATACATATGTGCCCGAGTTGCCTCTACCTACTTGTATCCAGATATGGTTGTATTTTCTTGATAAACCACTTACTCAATAGTCACCAAAATTTAGGGATTATTTTATTATACTTACTCTTATCCCTAATTATTTCACTAGATTTTTCTAATCCAGATACCAAAATTAACTAAACCTATCTTCTAATATTGGCTATAACAACCCTTCTATTTATTTCACACTTAAACATAATTTTTTACATCAAACAACCAGATGATAAAACCATAAATATCAAAATTTAATGTGTCTTTGGGGATTAGGAACATTATATAATAACTTAAAACATATAATGAAACATCCTATTGAAATATTCTTTTATATGACCACATCATTCCATCGTACTTAGTATTTCATGGGATAACATGAGAACATGCATAATAAAAGGGTGAGAAATAAAGCCCAATAAGAGAGTAAAAATGCAGAACCTAAATAATACAATATATGTTAGGCAGTAGTCATATCAATAGTGAATAAGTGAAATATGAAGATAAATGATGATATAGAATGATTTTCAAAACATGGAAATGTGGAAGCAACATTTAACATGATATTAACATGATCCAAGGCTCATTGCACATGGATCATGAGTAAAACATCATTAAAATTTAATTATAATGAGTAAACCATCATTTCACTTGATGTATCATGATATTATTCTTTACTCAATGAATTTGAGCTCTATCAGGGCACACCCTTCTCAATCATTTCATTTCATGCACAAGTTTACCACATGGATCAGACAACATAGAATCATTCAACATCATCACTTATTCAACTATAAAAGAATGCAGAGTTAATATATAAAACTAAAGCATAAATAATTAAATTTTCATGAAGGTTAATACTCTTGATAGTGAAAGGGGCATGGTATTTACTACACAATGACATTGGCTTAGAAAATCCTGATGTAATTTGAGTAGTATAACGACGTGACATAAGATTTCATAAAAATGGTTGATGAGAGAGAAAGTTTTTTCTAAAAATATTTACATGAATTGGATAATAATTGGTTTATATAGATACATGTAACAACATATTTAACCACATTTAAATTCATAATATAAATGATTTTCTCAAATGAAAATGAGAAAAGAGATATTTCTTACAGAATTTTTTCATGGTAACGGGTGTACATTAAAGGCATTAATGAGAGATAATGGGGTCTCTCATCATTAAAACATAACAAGGGAAGTATGGGGGATGTTTGAAATCATACACCAACATTTTTAATTGAAAATTAAAGGTTATATCAACATAAATAATGTTTGAAGAAAATGAGAAAGGAAAAAATCCATTACTTGGAAGTGAGATCCCAAAAGATTGATTGGGGACATAGAGAGGATTATTAAGAGCTTGGGTTTACATGGGAGGATTATAGATAGATTATGGAAGAGGTTGGCCAATCTATAAAGGATTTTAGTGAAGAGGAAGTTGGATCTTGGGTGTGTTTATATAGGAAACAAGAGAATGTTCTTTATTATTTATGTTTTGGACACCACATATTAAATTAATCAAAACCACAAACCAACCCACTGTTTTTGACCATTGGTTTTTCCAAAGGGGAGTGGAAATCATTATTTTATATTTCCAGATTCCTAAATTCATAAAATATTATGTTTTCTTTTGTGTAGGTGAGTCACACTCTCAATGAAATCATTTTAAAAAGTTAAAATGTTTTATAAGTATTGGAGGTCCACTAAAGCTTCATAAAATAAATAAAACAGACACAAAATCACATTATGTTAATGGTAAAATATATATTCATATAATGGATCATTTTTTTTATTTTATTAAATCACAATTTTGTCATTATGATGTCATAAAACACATTATATAATTAAACAATATTTAATTTTAACCAAAAAATTTGACTGTCTTAGAAAATTATAAAAAATTATCCATAGGATAATTTTGATGTCCTTATAGAAAAAATTATATTCATTTTTTCTAAATAAATTTATATATATGTGATTTTTTACTTTTAAAATAAAAACCGACATTTATCTAACATTCATGGTTTTGATAAAAATGACTTTAAATTATTAACATAAATCACAATTGTAAGAATTATATGATCATTTATATTTAATAAAAATAATTTTAGTAAGACTATTTTGTTAAAATATTATTTATTTCATTTAAAATAAATTAAATCATCAAAATAGATTTCTTAATTGAATATTAACTAAAAATACTATTTGTTTTTTAAAAACTCTATACAAAGTACCAATAATCAAATGAATATATATTCGTTACTATAAACAAAAAATAACGTACAAATTCATAGTGATAGGGTCTAATTACATAACCTTTATAACTCCCACATAAAACCAAATGGTAATGTGTGCAATGGTGACTGACTATTAGGGTGAAATGGATAAAATTTATCAGGTAGTAATCTCTATCAACTTCCACTTCTACCATAGGAGGTTCTGTTTGAGCTTAATGTGTTGAAGCTCATATATGGATTTTTCAAGAGAGAACAACAATGAATCAACCACTTTTCATTGCTCAAACAAATTGTTTTCATATGAATAAGATATACTAGATTAGGACATCACTTCCCTTGTAATAGTAACTTGGATTTTTCATAGCCCTATATTTATATTAATCATGTGATCAATGTTCAAGGACTATATTAGAAATAGTCACAATCCTTAATGGTATTTTAAATTTTAAAAATATAAAACCAATTAAGTGAATATGATTGACATAACCATTTTACAGGATAAGAAATTTAATTATATCTTGTGGAATTTTCATTGATAAATGTTTGGTTCATTATAGTAATGACAAGGATTAATGTCGCCAAAATAAATGGATGTCTCCACACTTTTATAAGTGAGATATGCATTGTTTTGGTGGAATATTTCAATGGGATATACTTTGACGTTGGTCTATAAAACACAAAAAAAAACAATTATTGAAAACATTCTTCTTTTCATTGAGGACCCACAAAATTGATCCCTCATCAAGGTCCCTTATAAAGAATCCAAGGTCACCCTATTATCTCTAAACAAGGAGAGTGTGGATAGCCTAGATGAATTCACCAAAATATTCTTCATGTTTTACTGGGATATTTTGTATAATTTAATGACCAATTCAATCAAAAAAAATTCTCAATCCTACCTCTTTTTCTTATGGTGTAAACTATAATTCTATTTCCCAAATACCAAATAAGGATAATGAAATAGACATTATGGAATTTAGGAAGGTTTCCAATCATTATTAATATTTTCATGATTAAGATGGGTGGAATAATCAATTTTTATATCCCTATAATTTAATTTGGGGTTGTTCATAGTAGGAACATTCATGTATACTTTTTTGAAGCATCATAATGTGTTAATATCAGGAAATGTAAAACAAAGAAAGGAAAATATTCTCTCAAAACTGATATCATTATGAATTTTTACACACTAAAATGGTGTTTCCAATTTGATATCCTCAGAATATATAGGATCTCAAATAAATTTATAAGATTATTCATTTTCATACACAACTCTTCCAGGCTATCTATCATAATAAATGGATTCTTATAGGCTTATTCTAATAAACTAGAGGTGTTAAAAAATGGTATCCATTCCGAAGACATATATTTATTATTTCTGAAGATAATGCAAGCATATTAATCAATAATCCTACCAAGATACTTTATTATAAGAAATTAAATGATGGTAGATATACTTTCTCTATATCACTGGGTTTTTATGCGGAAGACATACTCCTCCATAGGAAAGCCTCAAGGAACAAAATATATGATACCAATACCTTTTTTTGCACTATAAAGAAGTTTTTGGCCAGTGTATCATCTCCAAAAAAATTATTGTATTTGGAGATGGAATTTATATTGGAAAACATTATAGGATTACTTCCACTCTTGGAGTGAATAGATGATCCTTTCAATTCAACTATCTTTGTGTCCTATTGTTTTGGGGAAAGGTGAAATGTCAATATATTTGGGGGTAAATTCTCTAGAATAATGAACTAATTATCTATATATATGGGGAAGGCTATGTCAAAAGTTGGATGTGTGTTCTTATCCAAATTGGATTTCACCTCTATGTTTGTGTACACATTTTCTCTATAAAGATTGATAATAAGTTACCATCCATGCATAATATGGAACATCATCTAGAAAGGGCTGGTGCATGAATGGATGAAGATAACTATTTCTTGGAAGGAATGTATAAAACTCATTGAAATGGAGGGAGGGATTGTAATCAATGTTCATAGGATTTTTAGTAATGGGATTATTAATAAACTGACAAAGAATATTTTGAATTCCAATGACTCTTCCATTTATTTTTCAATAAAAAAGATGAAAATGATGATGGTGAATCCTTAACTAAGCATTCATAGATGATGAACCTATGATTTGGAGGCCTAATGAAAATATATAATTTAATGTGAAGGAATATTACCTAATAGAATGTTAAATATCCACATACCACCATTATAGATGTTGATATTCAGTGATCTATTCACACAAACCTCAAAATTTATACTTTTATGGATGATCTATTAGTGTATAATTCCCACTCATGATCAATTTTTGAGAGATGGGTAGAAACCTGTATCAACATGCCACTTATTCATAATGGTAGAGGAGACTATACCTCACCTCTTTATGTGATGTGGGTTTTATAAGGAACTCTGGTGGTAAGCTAGAAGTTTGTTCAACATTGACATAGGTACATGAACGAAGTTGAATGAGTCCATGACGATCATATGTAAATTTTGACATAGTGGACAGATTCAAAATCTCCCTCTAACTCTTACCATATCAAACAATTCTTCTTTATGGATTCCAGGTAATGAAACAGTCTTTGACAACACGTCTCCCTCCATTAATTTTTGTAAATCTTCTATGCATATGGAAATTTATGGTGCCTCAAAGGTATCATTGGATGAAATGAATAATAGTATCACTGATTGGAATATTATAAGAATACTTGGTGTTTTGGGGACACTGATGAATCCTTTATTCCAAAAATATATTAATTTTTTTCATCAAATCTCTTCATGTATAAAAGTTAATATTAATAGTGCGACCACTCACAAGGTAGGACTCTCGGGATCTGGAGGTTTCTTACACACATATTTTGGATTTATCAATGGTTTTCTTGACCACATTATTAGATCTAGAATTTAATATGAAGATGATATTTTGGAAAAGGTATATTATATCAAGAATATTCCCATCAATATTAGATTTTCATATGGATTGAATAAAATTCTGAACATACTATTAAATATCCCAAAGTAATAACCAGAAATATGCCTTAGATAATAACAACTCACTATATTGACTATCCCAATAATAATATAATATCAATTTGATTGTTTCATATGTTCATAGAGGATGAAATCAAGTGGAACGATAGTATAAATGTACAATTTCTTTTCATTTAGAGCTCACGAGTAATTTGAACATATGTCTGATCCAAATATGTAGAGAGTTACTCCCTTATATCATTGTAAACCCCCTGAGAATGATTGAATTGTCTTTGAAATTTTTATTTAATCAATCATAGAATTGAATTAATTCTAGTACATGAATATATTTCAAATAAAATAATACTGTGATATTTATTTATCCATAGAAATGGTATTATTAATGCAGTCATGATTATTTATAAGGATTATAATAAAAAAATTTAATGGACTAGTGAGAAATGAAACAAAAATATAATTTAAAAGAAATGATAAATTTCTAATTCTAGAATGTAATATCTATTCTATCTATGAGTTTATCACATTTAAATTTATTAATAATATTATTATTATGATTTAGACATGGGGTTCACCAATTATTAAAAAAATAAAAAGGAATGATGTTAAATTAATATTCTCTAAACATTTCCATATTTAGACCCAGTTATAACATTCTCTAATGACCTAGAAATATTAATCTATGTGATCAATGAATTATCAGAAATATCTCTCAATACTTATAGATATCCTTTCATAGATTTAATTCAATAATAAGGAGGAATCCTCTTTCCCCACCCTCTTGATTCAAGAGAGAATAAGGATATTCATTCCACCTGATGTGATTCGTAAAGAGATCAATAAAAAATTATTCCAGAATTAGGATCATCCTTGCAAACACCAAAATATTTCTATGATGAAACTCGAAGGCTTTTAAATAATGTTTGGATCCCCACTATATGCAATATACACTTTATTCTTATGAAACAATGAATTTAAAACATCAAGACATCATTAAATTCATCAATGAAGATATAAATTAAATGTAAAGAATTTAAATATAAAAATTATTTAATTATAAATTAAATGTGATTATACAAACTTTTCTGTTTCTATTTTAGAGTCAAATAGTATTCAATTTAATTCCATTTTTATGATGCAATTCATCATAGTTTTTCATTGAGTATGAAAGAAATTGAAGTTGGTAATTCCAAATTTGTGCTTCAACAACACCGAGAACCTTCTGTATTAATCGCGATGTGCTAAAAATTATGAAGGGAAAGTGAGGTACTCTAAGTGAAGTATTTAGTATGAAATATTTTTATTTACTGTGAGTTTTAAAAATATTCATTGTATAAAAGTAAATAAGGCCATACCCGAAAAAATGATATATTTTGAAACTCATTATTCTTATATTTAATGAACTAATAGAGAGTTTTACAGTATTTGAGAAATTAATAAACTAAACATGAATATATTAATAATGATTTTTCGAGTATTTATCATAGATAAAGAAACAATGAATGTGTTAAATTGATAGAAATACAAAAATTGTGCACAATAAGTTATCTCCTTTAAAAAGAAATGATCCTTACTTAGAGGAGAACCTACATTGAATAATTTTATGTAAAGGTGTCTAATTAAACCATTGAGTACAACTAGTTATGAAATTTAACTTGTCAATTATAAGTGAGATATTTTTTAAAATGATGGAATATCACAGTGGTGTTATATGGTAATAAAATTTCATATTATATGAGGACTTATTAAACTCTCGAGGATAATATTTAAATTCATGATATGGAGATCATCTTGATGATTAAGTAAAATGTATTTAACATAAATTAATGAATATTCAATGAAAATATTACATTTTAATTTACTAATTATTTAAGAGACTATAAATGGGATTTCATTATAGTTATTAGATTAATATATTTTTAACAATATATAGCCGATATTTAGGAATCTTTTAAAATACATTTATTGTATATATTTTCAATGATTCAAAAGGGGAAATATATTTCTTCTATATTAATTTCAAATGTGAATAAATTAATTTAGTAAATTAATTTTAGATTGTTAATAAATTTAAATAAGGCAATAATAAATATTTTGAAAAATCTTACAATGAAATATTTTAATATTATTTTTTAATATATTCAGTTAATTTGAATAATAGAATTAATTTTAAAATTAAAATAATTTATTTTATCAGTTAATTATATCAAATATATGGTGAATGACTATAAAAAATGGTTCAAAATATTCATTTAGTCAAATAAATCAAGATTCTAGAGAATTATTTCATCGAGACAATTCAATAGAATATGTTAAAAGATCATGGAAGGTTAAGTATCTCACTCTCATTAATAAAAACATAATAATTATAACCAATTGATGAAGTGATATCCTGTGTAATGAAGGATACCTTTTTCATTTTGTTGGGAATAATAATTTTAAACATGAACGATTCTCATCTTTTATCTATAGACACACACAATGGGTAAATGATGATAGCTTATAATAATTATTGATATCCATTTAATGATATGATTAGATTTAATCTATAACCTAGATAGTATTAGTCCCAACAAAAACGTATTTAGTCTCATTTGGGTATAACCATTAAAATATATTTTATACATACATTTTTAGTTTATTTTCATGTACAAGAACGAGTAAGATTACTAATGAGGTGATATATACTCAAAATCTAAATAAATTTAATTTTAAAAGAATAAAAAATAATAATTATGATACATTAGTGTAATCTCTTTATCAGTATCACGTCTAAATGTTTTTATGGAACGATAGTAATTAATAGAAATAGGGAAAATTTTATGATTTTTAATCTTTTTACATGTATATATACAACAAAAAACCATATCCCAATTAAAGTACTTTAATATGAACTTTTAATGAATTAAAAAGTTTAATATAAAACAAATAATAGTACATGGATAAATATTTCCTTTATTGAACCATGTGATATATTTTTTGTATATTCCTCCATAAATATGCCACATAATGAAAAAATTCATATATTTTATTCTATAATACATTATTTCATGTGTGAAAATTCAATAATCCATACCAAAATCAATATTGATAACAAATTACTTATTTTGGTTAAATGTTGTCATTTAATATAAATAAATTTCATATAAACATTTTATACCAAAATTAAATACTTATTTGTACAACCATTATGTGTCTCATAAAGAACATTTATAGTATTAAAAAATATAATAAATTATAAATACTTAGTTATAATTAATGTGTGTCACTAGAAAATAATTATTTCTACTGAAGATATAAAAGGATATAACAAGATCTCTATAAAATATATGTATCTTCTTATATGTATGGACCAGATATATTTCTATACATAATATTTATTATTGAAGTATGTTTATCCAAAAAATTCATTAAGACAATGAGAAATAAAGTATATTAATCTTATATTTACAAATTAATCCACCCCCAGTTATCCTAAGAGAAATGGTCTTATGTGATATATCAAAAAAAAAACTAAATACATATTGATGAAAATATAAAATTACATATGATTGATTCCCCTATAGGTTTATTATATAAGAAAATTTAACTTTATAACTTTAAGTGGATACATAGAACCTCTTCCTATAGTATAATTATTCACTGAGGGGTCCTTTGGGCCAAAATATTTGATATCAATCCTTTTATTCAAGACACATAGCCTTGGGACTTTGGGCTATATAATTGGTCTCCCTCTACCTAGTTAAAAAAGTAGATATTTCATTAATAATAAATTGAGGCTTAAGCCCCAACCTTTTAAAAAATTTCTTATGTTGTATCGATATGATCAAACTCATGGTTTAAAATGGGAGTCTAGTGAGGTTATGAATAAACCATTATTGTTTAGTATTAGGGATCTATCTAAAAAAATTTCAAAATATAAAGAGAAAAATGGTCACCATATGGAAATTAGATGTTATGAGTATGGTAAAATCATCCATATTAAAAGGTAAAACCATAATATTAGATTTAAGGATTTTATATCCTAGTATAATATGATATGATATGATTGAGACATATCCAATGTCATATGGGCTTGTTTTACACCCTTAATTTGAGTTGTACATAGACTCTGGATTTTCTTTGTTCTGTATTCCTACGATTTACCCCACATGTAATTTTTAGGGGAATCTTATATAAAGAGTAGAGGAGTTATGGAAAGCCAAATATTTTTATGCTCATATGGGGAGATAGTCTCTTATCAGCTTAATTATATTGGATTTTTTTAATTTATGTAGCCTTTATTTCTACATTGTGTCGAGCTTTGTGTTCCTATGTTTCAATGGTAATTAGGTTGACTCTAAAGTAATTGTGATCTATTTACAAGAGTTCTGGTATTCCTTCAACATTACTTTACATCGATAGAACATAGGTAATATGTGTAGGATCTAGTTTAAATGTTATTAAATAGTTCTGATTGTGTTTTTTGATCATGATTAGTAGTGTGATAATAGTATATGATTGCTATATGCATAAAATATCCCATGATGGGAAAAGCTAATTGATAATCATATCGAGTCATTATGTTTTAGGTATAGGGTTATTTATTTATTGAAAACCTCCCAAACCAACCATTAGGAATGAATTTTGAATTATATGAACTTCATCTGATGATTATATTTTATTTTAAATCTTTTATATTCTATAAAATCATGACTTGTTGGTTTTGAAATAAAATGATTTATTGAATTGTATAATTACATGTCTCCTATGTTATCTATGGGAAATTTGATTCCTTAATTATTCTTATTATGAAATATTAATTGTCTTTTTATGAAATATTTTACCTTTATTTGAAGGTAAGATGGACACATACAAGAAGGATTTAGAACCATTTTAGTGAGGACCGATATAACTATACATGCCTCTGTTGAGGTACCTTTACATATCTAATGTATTACCATTCTATTTTTTGATCTCATTACACTTTTGTGGTTTGATCTCAAGAATTTATTAGTAAACTTTTATGTCTATTTATAAAGTTATTTTCACTTCATGTCTATGTTTCTTCACATTATATATTTTGATATGCCCCGTATCACCAAAATCCCATCCTTTATATTAATTATGATCCAATCATGACCTTTATATTTTTGTTTCACAAATATTTTATCCCTGATTCCATTCTATGATCATCGAGATTCATATCTCTTATTTTGTTAAAGACTGCAAGTTGGTGTTCCATATTTATGATTCCCCATCTCTTATTTTTTGGAGGATTCATTTTAATTTTAACGATTTATGTATCTTCGTTATTTTTCAACTTCCCATTCCAAAGGGAATATTTGTTGGAGAGAAATGTCAGGGATATATTTCTCATTAGAAATGTGAGAGATCTTATCCATATCAGACTTACACACACTAATTTATTGTTCTTCTATGGTCTATATTTCATGTTATGTGCTCTCTATATCGAATCAAAATTATATTTGAAAATATAATTCCATGATATTTCATCTATATCCTCAACTATAAAAATTTATAAGTTAGTGGTGAATTCATGAGGTTGTAATACTTTTCACATACATTATTTTTTGATGCCCTATTACTTTTACTTTTATTAATTCTGATGAGTTATCTAGATTTATTTCATCCATATTAGTATGTCATATTACAATCATTAATCTAGGAATTTTCACTACTTCCGAGTGTCACAAGGTCATTATACCTAGATTACATTATCAGTCATGATATTCATTCTTTCATTATGTTTCCTCTTGTTTGTTTCAATTTAATGCAAAAACATATCCAATATGATAATCGGAATTCGAAAAGGAATTTGAAATTTTATCCTAGTTATAAACAACAATATTGTGCAAAATTAAATTAAATAACAAAAAGCATTTTTATAGCGGTTTGGATCCAAATAATCATACTCTACTATTTTCCCCTCCCATGAACCTAGATAGTTGAATCCCACTATAAATAATATAATGGAATCCTATAATAATACTTTCCCACATAGAGTCAAAAAATAATTTAAATCCACTTTCCCCTGAAGGACTACAACCAAACCAATCATTACCTTTCCTACTAGGAGTCACAACCTGTACAATCTTCCTTTTTCACCCTAGATTCATAACCTAGTGCCTGAATCTTGATTGGGAATCAAAAAAAGAATTCATATCATATAATGGGGATTATAAATCATTAAAATTTACACAAAAAAAATAAAATATAAATAAGTAAATTTTTAGAACTAATTGAAAGATCCGTTGTATGAGAGATTTTGAGGCAAGGAGATCTCTAGCAATAAAAAATAAAATTATTGTAGTATAGTTATGAATAGTATTCCGACACCAAATTAAGACATAATAGTACTATTCCTAAATATTCTCAACCTCATGTACATGATCTTGAATTTTCAAACTCCATATATCAATTTCATCTATGAACTCAAGATTCAAAACTGGAATCCCATTATAGTTCATATTTACGTATGTGTCTTGAAATTTCATTTTTGAATGTAGATGAAAAAATATACCCATATGGATCACATTGATAATCTAAAAAATTATATTCATATTTTATTGTGATAACATATTAAAATAATAAATACCATACCAAAATATTTTATTAATCAATAATATATTCCCCTATAAGAAAACCAAAATTCTTATGAGATAAAAATTTCATATTCCAATAATATTTAATTCTGAACATATATTTTCTCAAGATGAAAAATTAAAAATCAATCCAATTGATAAGAGTTTAATACTACATACAATTAGTCCATTTAAAATTATACAGTTTTTTAAAGTATTAATAAATACTTAATAAATAATTTAATGATGATAATCATGTTACATAAAAATGTAGTAAATGAAAAATTAATATTGTAAAAAAATATAGAATGTTTTGGGATAGAATATATAAAATAAATAACATTCAATAGATAGATAATAAGGAATATTCATCTTTTTTCCAAATTTAAACTTTCAGTGAATTCATTTTTCTTCATGTGGTAGGGAAATTTTTTTAATATATTCAATAAATTTTGTTCAAATATTATGTATTATTTTCATCATGTTGTAGTTATATTTTCTTCATTTATTCTATTCTAAACATATGAAAATTTTGACTGACAATTATTTCCCATGGTCAATTACGGACTGCCATATTTTTACTCATGGGTAGTTCAAATGGGAAATTATAGAGTAAATTTTTTTCAATCATGTCATGTTCTCAGAGTCAGCCCCATAATTTTTTTAAAAATTACATTTTCTTAGTTATAGGCTTGACCATATTTTGACACAATGTCCATTTTCATAGTTTCTTATTGTCTATATTAAATTTTAAATCATGGTAAGCTGCAATGTTTTCCAAAATTTCACCCATGGTTTTTACTCATTGTCAATTCCATTCTACCAAATTTTTATTTACAACCAGTTCTCATGGTAATTACTCAGGTTCAGTTCCAAACATTTCCAAATTTTTACATTCCCAATATTACCAATTTTCACATTATAGACTTTTCAAATTTTCCAATATCCTTACATTTACAAATTATCAAAATGATTAAAACATTCGATACTTATGAGAAATTAGAATAATTTCAGTTATGATAAAATTATAAAAAATTATATTATCTATCTAATACAAAATTTTCCTCCTTTTTAATAATAGAAATATCGATGTCAATTCAAAAATTTCCCCACTTATTGAAATTATCTTAAATGATTTAATATTTCATGATTTTTCCTCTTGGAGGAGTATTTTTTAATAGAAAAATGTATAATATTTCTAATTAAACATGAAAAAATCTTTCTAAATTATTACAAATAAAAAAATTAACCATTATAAAGTTACAAAAAACTAGGCTTCCCTTATTAATACATCTTCAAATACTATGTACATATATATACTTGATATAAATATAAAAAAAGAAAATTTTGAATTGAATTAAAGAATTATCTAAAAATTTGATAAAAAGACCCCTCAATAAAAAGTGAAATATAAATTTACATCATTATATGTTCAAATTTATTATATAAAAAGTAGAAAAATCTAATGGTATAATATCTATTTCAGCTAACTATTTTCCAGGGAAATAAATGTTATATTTATATTCCATTTTTACCATGATCCCAACTAAAATGATACTTAAAATAAATGTTCATAGTTTGAGAATGTTTTATGGGATTTTAGAAATTAAATTTTTTGAATTTTATTTATGGAAAATAAAAATCATTCCATGATAAAAAAATCAGAAGGTGTTTGATTAATCCATCAAAATTGAGAAGAAAAAGATGAATCACCTATATATTTAGATTCTCTAGTTAATATATCAATATATTTTTTTTCACATGAAAAAATATATTTACCAATTAAATATAATATAACTGATGTTTTTTTCCAATCTATATTGAATACCCTAAAACTAGAGTTTGAGTAGCTTATCAAATCAAAATTAATTCTAGAAGGATAAAAAACCAGTACTCAAAGTAATATTAACATATATAATAATTATTCTAACTTACATAATGTGACATTCTTTGGGGTCACTTTCATATCAAGATCAAATGAAAACTCAAAAACACTAAATAATTCGAAAATGTAGTTAAATATAAGATACTTCCTACCAAGCCTCTATAAGATTTCACATCAATAGATTTTTTATATTATTATAAATCTTATATTAAATTAGTACACATTCAATTATTTTCACATTTATAGGTCTCTGAACAGATCCTCTTAACTGGCTCTTTAGTATACATGTATTGATTCATAAAAATAAAATCACTTCATTGAAATATTTTCAAACCAAAGAAGAATTTCAATTCCACCATCATACTCATTTAAAATTCAGATGACATTAATTTTTAAAATTCATTACAAATACTTTCACAGTAAAATACAACAACAATTTCATCAACAGAAATATATACAATCAAGATATCATCACAACTTCTCATAAAAAAATAATGATCATCTTTTCCCTTATAAAAATTATTTTTTTAAAAGAAAATTCATTAGTCATCCATACAATGCTTTCGGAGATTGTTTAAAATCATATCACTCTTTATAAAACATTAATACATGATCTATATTTTTTCATTTTAAAAACCATGGTCTTTCTAAAAAAATCAATAGAAATATAACCATTTAGAAAATTGGTTTTGATATCCCTTAGAAATATTTTATAACCATAAAAATACTTTTAAGTTATCAATATACTATTTGATTCTAATATTTAAAAGATGGAATATATTACTAAAAATGTATATTTACTTATAGAGAATATCCTTTAGAGACTAACATTGATTTATTTGTTTACAATATTTCTATATTCTTCAATTTTATTTCTAAAGATACATTTTGTTCAAATAATATGAAAATGATTTACTCAAACAACTAAAGTGCACAAATTATTCCTTTTATACTGATATAATTCATCATGAATATCCATAATCAAATTAGAATAAAAAAACCCACATATAAATTTATAAGAAAAAAGTTATAAATAGAAGCTTGATAAGAAAAAATATTCGTAATATATTTTCTATTTTCAAAATTTAATTCAATATTAAAAAATACATTATATATAGGATAATCATTATGAGTATTCCAAGATTATTAAAGACTAGATTCCAAATAGGAAGAAATATTCTCTTCCTTAATATGTTTATTTTTATTTTGAGAAAATTATTCTTCAAAATTAAATTCCATAAATTAATTATCATGTTGATCAATATGATTATTCAATTTATTCAAATAATTTTCATAAAATTTAATTATAATTCTTTCTTCAACAAATAAAATTCTTTTATTAAAAACTAAATATTCTATACCATTATTGGAATATTTTAAGAACATTATTTCATTATATTTTTCATGAAATCAAGGCAAATAATATTTATTTTTGAAAATAAAACCCTTGCATCTAAAGACTCTAAAATTTAAATTTTTTTTCTCTCCTTCCAATGCTCATAATGCGACATTCGAAAAAGGTCAGGAAATAATTTTATTTTTATCAAAACAATAATTGTCATATTGTGTAACTTGAAATATTTAGGAAAATTAAACTCATTAACCCTGGTTCTAGACATTTCTCTGGGTTTTCTATTTTTATTTTATACTCCACCATTCTTTTACAGTGTTCTAGGGGATGAGAAATTATAGAAATATACACTTTAATAACAAAATAGATATATTATTAATTCTACAAATCACCACCTTTTTAACCACTAATTAATTTAATTATATTTATTTCTAAATATTGGAACAATTTGAAAAAAATTGATAAAAATAGATAATGTTATAGATATAAGAGTAAGAAAATAAACCCATGTGTACATTATAAACTCACCCTTTATAAAAAAACAATATCTTTGACCAAAAAACGGTAAGGTTTGATAATAAAAAGTTAATCTAAATAAATATGACCAAAATGACTTTTATTGTTTACTTCTTTAGTTGAATTTAAATTAATTTTGGGTTGTTTATATATTAAGAACAAATTACATACAAGGGTATTGTACAAATTAAATTATAGAAGGTTACAAAAAGTTATGTTCTTGGATTTATTGTGCATCAGCCTAAAATTAGAATTTCCCATCCCCCGATACCAAAAAATGTAATCATATTGTACATAATTAAAATAAATTTACATTATGATAATTTAATTTTACAAAGTGTATTAAATAAATGTTATTTTTTGGTTTTCATAAAAAAACAAATTTATCCTTGAAAACTGTACGTTTAAAATTTTGAAATTTAGAAAACATTCTATAATAACGTAGTTGTTAAATACCTATTAAATTATGTTTCAAACCTTCAACATATAAAACATTAGAAATAATAACAAATTTTAAATTCTATCCCGATCAATACAGTTTACCTTTATTTTTAAATTATCACCTATTGTTAGATTACCTCCATCCCAATTTTTTAATTAAATAATATTTGATATATCACCCATTATGCGTCATAATCATCAACAATCCATAGACCAAGTATCCATTTTAGTACCCTTGATTCATAGTTCATATATATATATATATATTTATTTAACAATTCTTTGTTACTAATGTAAATTGGGGTCTAATGGGATTATCATATAAATGTTTTGGAATCGAAACTAACTTTAAACACTTCTCTATAGAAGTTTTAGATGTTAATGACTTTGGAATAAAATACATAGTATATACAAGTGATTTTGGAAATCTCATGAAACATTAATTAGAAAAATTACCACACATATGATATCTAGAACATGTAACAGTAGATATACAAATATTAGTTATTTTAACAAATGAGATCCTATTAATTTTAGGGAAAAAAATTTCATAACCTACACTAAATATCCTATTGTTTATTTTATTAACAATAATTATTTTATATATGATTTATCTTCCTTTTAAAAATGTAAATAATTGGCATTAAAATTTCTTACTTCATTTTTGTGAAGTTTATTCTCCTTAAGAATAGAATATAATTAATTATGTTAAATTCAAAACAATATACTTTGAAATAAAATTCCCTTTTAAGTTTATATTTTTTAGTAAGATACAAATTTTTATTTTCATAGTAATTTCTAGATATGCTCATCATGATTTCATATGAGTATTTTTATATTTTAATCCTTTATGGGTAGATTTGTTCAGATTTTCATTCCCATTATCAATTATTTTTTTCTTTTACAAAATTTTGATCTTATCGATTATATTGAAAAGATGTAAAACTTATTTAATAAATTCCATAACAGTTTATTTTTCATATTTATATTCATAATGTAAATAATATGTTGAATCACCTAACTTATTTGATCAAGACATTAAAAATAAGTTTTCTGCATCATTTTAAATTCATATTATTCATTAGTACTTGAATCCTCTATACAAATCCATATGGATGCAACTACTTTCATTTATTTCCTGAATTTAAACTTCTTATTTTCTCACTTATTTATACTTGGGAATGTAGGATTACCAATCCATTTCATCCTATACACATAAAAAATGAAATATTTAGTATCCTTAGAAATGAAATTACATTTATTCGTTTCCTTTTGGTCATCCATAGGGTTTACTTTTTGAGTTATCCTTGAGTATCCATTCTTCCATAAATAACATCCATTAAAAACATAGGTTGCCTCATTTATGTCCCAACTATGTATCTTTGAATTAGATGAGTAAATAGAAATATTTTATTTAAATTAAATCCCTTTCTTTTTTGAATTATAAACTTCCATAATATTTTTATGTTCCATATTATATTTTAATAGTGAACTAATAATCTCATCCAGAGTATATTCCATGAAATTCTAACATTCATCTATAGCTACATTTTTAACAGGAAAATTCTTATGAAGTTCCTTATGTACTCTTTCAATAAAAAAAGAATTTTATAGAGCCTCTCTTAATGAAATATAACAATTTAAAATTCTAGTAAATATATAAAGCATGTGATTAATTATTTAATATTCACCCATTTTAAATTCATTCAGTTTATCTATTAACATTCCCAATTTAGATCGAATAAGATTATCTGATCTAGGATGTGTAACTTGTATAATTTTATATAATTAATTAATGGTTTTACATGTAGATACTTGAATATATAAATTTCTATTTATTGAATAATACAAGATATTCACCACTATTTAAATAAATATATAAATCACAAAATCATTGTCAAATACTAATTTATTATCACCTTTAGATATCCTAAACGTATTCACCACGATCATATAACATTTGATGTTAAGATTTATTGACAAAGTTACAATCTACGATTTCAGGTATAAATAATCAGTATCATCTAAATGAGGTGGTAGTTGAGTTATTCATATATCATTTGAGATAATACCTACCATATTAAATGCATATGTTATCCTTGACTATTTTTTTCATAATTTTATTATCATAAATATAATATATAGAAGGTTGTGGAACCTCGACCTCATACCAAATATTTGAGTGAAATAATTATGGAAAAATAACCAAGAGGGGGTTGGGTGAATTGGACATTAAAATAAATTTAATGTTATATAATAGGAATAAAACATAATAGGTTGAAAAATAATATTATATGAACATAGTGGGAGTTTGAAATTTGATAAACTGCCCCTACATTCAACATAGAGGGAGAGGATGTTGGGTGAGGTGGTACCATCCGAGCCAGGGTTTTAAGATGAACATTGACGACTCCTTTATGGGGGGAGTCATGAGGGGCGGTGGCCTGCTTCAAAACTATTGGGGATCTGTTCTTCTTTATTTTAGTGATTTTTATGGTCCGGGGAACTCTTTGGGTGTGGAGGTTCAGGATCTTCTCTCTGGTATGATGGTTTATAGGTGGAGAGGGGTGTAGGTGACGGAGGTGGAGTCAGACTCTGAGGTTCTGTTTAAGATATTACATGGAATCCATGAGACACCTTGGGAATTGATATATCTCATCCAAAGCTGCAAGGCGGAGACCAATCATGGAAGAATTATTCATCATAGTTTGAGGGAATCTATCTTTGCGGCAGATTCTCTTGCTCTCTTGGGTAGACAGGGGGAGTCACTTATGATTTATGATAGTATAAACTCTCTTCCTCTCACGTTTTTTTACCATGGTTCAAGGGGATTCCCTTGGACTTCACTACTTTTCCCCTCCTTGAAGGATGTTATTGGTTTTATTTTTCCTCTTCTAAAGTGTTATAAAAAATTAACTTTTAGTCAGTCATATGAACATAGTGATTCTTTTCAGAGTGCCTATCCTTTTATAAAAAACATTACATCATTTTATTCATAATTATACATTGGAATACAAGACAAGGATCGTAATGTCTAGTGCCATTTAAGGCTAGGTATATAAAATTGAAAACTGAAAACATATATTTATTTAATCTTCATATTTCTATCCTATCTTCTTTTGTTCTCATTCATTGGCATAGGATGACCATGGGTCAATATGAACAATTGGGTGAGACAAAAATCCCAGTAAGGGAATAAGAATAATAATTGAGCTTTAGCACATGGGTTTGAAGGCATGAAATAATGAAAATAGAAGGAATGGAACATATAGAATCATTACATATAAACATGACATACTATAAATATAGATTCATTGTAATGTGGAAGAAAAATACAACATGAATCTAGCACAATCGAATGATCTTTTCACATAGAGGAGCACATGTCAAGTCTAACCAACAAGATCAATTCACATGGTAAACAAGTCAAGGCTAACTGCCAAGACCATTGCACATAACATCTCATGAGACTCAACATTACCAAATTGATTAAGGGGATATATAGGTAGACCCATAAAATAATGTTCATGAATATTTTTTCCACAAAATTTATCATACATAATAAATCATACATAATGATAATGATTACCTATGGAATGAAATCGGTATCACAATCCTGACATAATACATAATAAATGGGTGTATCATACAAGTATCCATGAAAGTACGTATTAATATAATATATGATTTTTCATTTGTTGTAAAGTCATTTATCATGAAAATTGATTTCAAACAGAAGTGACAACTTATAAAATGTATTAAAGAAACTTAAGAATTAAAACATTTTAGTGCGGTTTTGAGGAAAATACCAAAGTGAAATTAAAATAGAAATGAGAATAATAATTTATATGAAAAATGAAGTGAAAAAAGAGGGATTTAATAATAAAGAGTCTAATTTCATAAAAAAATGTAGGATTAGAATAACAGATACTATGAAATTGTAATTGGGGAGGAATTTAGGAAGTTCCTTTAAAACTGGTTTTCTTATCATGAAATATTGCAGGGGGGGCCATTTTAAAACATATGTATCCTTAATTGAGATGATTAAAGGGTATTTATATAAAAATTTGGTACATATAAACTACGTTATAAGATATATGTTATAATAATATATAAATTTTTTTGGATAAAAAGAATGAAAATGAAGCCGGAGGAGTAAAGGTAGTCTATGTTGAATCCCTTATGGAACCTCGGTATAGTATCAAGTGTACATAAGGGGGATTAATGAGTGATAAAGGGTATATAATCATTTATATATCATCAAAAAATTATGGGGGCGGTGATAAAACATACCACATCATTAAAAATTAAAAATTAAAGGCAATGTCATAGAGAATATTCTTGAATAAAAGTGATAAAGAGAGGATTCCTTACCTTAAGTCAGAAGGAGTTCTCAACTTGATATTAATTACATGAATAATAAAATGAGGTTCATTAATTAATAATTACAGAACCAATTTTACACTTAATTTATTTAGTATACCATTTTTAAGTTCATTCATTGCTTTTTTTATGGGTAAAGACGGTCAATTTCTTTGTTTTGCTCTGTTTGTTACATGATTTGTTAATTTATACCATGACTGGATAGTCTTGTAAAATGTTGATGGTTTTCTAGAATTGGGGTTATATATTTTTATTTAATATCAATATTTTTAAATGGATATATATTTAAATGTGTAACTTGTATTGAAGTTGAATCATTATATAGAACTATAGTGATAACCTTTTGTGTTAATTGGCGGTGTCTAATCACAACGAATACATTTCGATTTATAAGTATATACAATGTGTCAAAAAAGATTATACAACCCAATATCAAACAAAAAACATATTTTATATTCCATTTAAACCAAAAAATTGAATTTATAAATGGAATGAAATATGGTAAAAGAAATTGAAAACCCATCCTCTTTGAATGTGATTAATTAACACATCTTAGATGGTGTTTTAATTTATAGTATAAAATAAAGGTAATATAGAGAGGATAATATCATATTACATTATCATAAAAAAATTACAATAAATGTATGGTATAAGAGTTTCATAATATTTTGATGAGGATTTTTAAGGATAGAATAGAACACATAGGACCTTGAAAAGAAGGTAAAATAATTGAAAAGTGGAATTGACTACTTGAATTAATCTTCCTTGCGAGCCTCTTATGGGGGAGTGATTTGGTCTTTTGAAGAGACCAAGGTCTTCTTGACACGGGAAGGGGGATCTTGTGGAGATATTATAGAAAAACTTAGGAATATTACAAGTCTTTAGTGGAGTGTAGTGAAGAGGTAGTGTGGGTGGTATTTATTGTGGATGTGAGGAGAGGTTTCAAAATATTTTAATCATTAGTTTGTTATTTTTTCCTTATGAAAATAAATATTGATGATTCCAGGGAAAAAAATAGTAATATGTGAATATGAGTTCAAGCAAAGGTTTATATCCTTAGAGATGATTCTAGGAATAGGTTATTTTATTTATAATGTATATATATTGTCAATTACAATATTTCAATATTTATCAAATATTCAATTATTTTAGACAAATCACAAAAAACCACCCAAACCATTTTTTGAGGAGTAGAATCCAAAAATGTTATCCTTATTTCATTAAAAAATTATATAATATTATTTTAATTTTTAATTAAAATCATAAATTAATTGAAAAATATATATTTTAAAACTATAACTGATTTTATAATGTTATCAAATAAATACATAAGTTCTTATAATATTTTCTTAAATCCATAAGACATAAAATTTTTATTTTAAGCACACCTTTAGGAAAATACATTTCTTTTAAATTAGTTATTTAATTTTAATATATTATATATGTCTTCGAAAAATAGAAATACTTTTACAATGGTCATATTATCACTTATAATATGCATAAAGATTAATTATACATTCATGGTTGATGTTATTATTATTTTGGATGATTTACTATTCATAAGGTTTGTATTATTATTCATTATTGTAGGTTTCTATTCATAAGGGTAGGTTACTATTAACCAAAAATTATGTTTGTTCCATCAGTCCCCAAAAATCACCCTAAAAGAAAATGTTTTTGTCCGATTTTTGAAATTCAAGACAAAAAAGATAAAAAAAATACGTTTAATGGTCACATAGTATTATTATCATCATATTCAATTTTGTTTCTAATTTGATTACATCATAATTCATAATTAGAGGAAGTTAATTCCATTGATAAAACATTTGGTCGTAACATTCTTCCACCCTTATGAAATTTCTCCCTCAGAATTTCATTTTAAATCCTATGAAATATATAGCGGAAGGTAATTTTCCTTCACTTTTTCCTCTAATTACCATGTTATCTCTTCATACATATGGTTCTACCAATGTAACATAAACAGGTGACTTGTCTTTTGTGTATAACTTTATCACTACTATCCATGACATTCACTGGCTACTCCACGTAAGAAATATCATTCTCCAACTACACCACCTATGAAGATAGTACATGTGAAGGATATAGTATCTTCTTTTTGATATGGGATACATTCAAGACATTGTGTACATTAGACATGGAAGTTGGAAGTGCAAGTCGATTTTACATAGATCTAGCATGATCAAGAATCATGAAGGGGCCGATGTACCTAGGACTTAGCTTTTCATTCTTCCCAAATATCATTACCTTATTCCTTGAATATATGAGGAGAAATACCATGTCTCCACAATTTAACTCAATGTATCATCTTTGATTGTCTGCATAGCTCTTTTTCTTCTTTGGGCTGCCTTGATGTGATCTGGAAGGGTTTTCACCTTCTCCACCATTTCTTAGACCATTTCAGGTCCTATAATCTTATGCTCAGAAAATTCATCCCAACACACCGGTGTTATGAACCTTTTCCCTTGAAGGGATTTATATGGTTTGATTTGGAGGTTGGCATGGAAACTATTTCTATAAAGGAATTTGACCAGTGGAAGATGTTGGTCCTCCCACCTTTGAAGACCATAGAAAATTAACTCAACATTTCTTCCACTGTATTAACAGTCCTCTCAGATTGGCCATCAGTTTGAGGATAGTAGTTGTTGTTGTAGTTCAACTCAGTTCTTAGAGAATGTTAGAGAAAATTCTAAAACATTAAGGAGAATCTTAGATCTCAATCGGATACAACAGATAAGAGTATTTCATGCATCCTGACCTTCTATTTGATAAATACCCATCAGATTTGATCCAATGAGAAGCCCTCTAGAATTACGATAAGGTGATCTATCATTGTAAGATGATCCACAATGACCAAATAGAATTTTTTCTTATGTATTCCCTTGGTATTCCAATAAAATTTCCATGGTAATGTTCTCCCACTTCCATGTTGGTATGGGTAGTGGTTTCATCATCCCCGTAGAATATTTCCCCTCTACCTCCACTTGTTGACATACCAGGAACAATGATGTTTATTCAGTAATATTTTTCATCATATTGTCCCACAAAAATTTATCTCATAGATCTCAATAAATCTTTGTGCTCCCTGTATGAATAGATAAGGTTGATCTATGTGCATCATTTAGAATCTCCATTTTAACATCTGTAACGGTTGGTGCACGTAGTCATTATCGATATCTTACAACTTCTTCCTCATCAATCTTTAACTCACTGGATTTACTATTTCTAACAGCCACCACCCTTTTTAGAATTTCCACATCTTTTCCTTAAAAATACTTTATTTTCAACATGAGGGATGGTTGATCCAAAATTTGGGAAATGATTTATGATTTTCTTCCCTTAATTATTCCCATGTCCATACTCTACAAATCAAAGATGATTGGATCATTTTTAAATATCATCATTGATGAAGATGCATGAACCTTTCTTCATAGAGAATCTGCCACCTTATTTTCCATACTGGGGTGGTAGTTATAACATCCTGCCTTTTTATTACATAACTTTTCATTATATTTTACATACAGAGGTTATTTAATGTCTAGTTTATTGGATGTTAGGAAAATAATACATGAAAAAAACATAAATTATCCTTCTAAAACACTTTTATGGATTAATAATAGGTTTATACAATGTACAATTACTGCATCTCATAAACTGGAGACATACATCAAAGGAAAGGGTGGGTAGAAGGACCAGTAAGGAAAACAAGAGAATAATTTTACTTGTGAAATAAATAAGAACTTGATAAAAACATAAATACAAGATAAATGGAATTATAGGCATATCATAATGAGAAGAAGTTGAAACATAACATGAATATGTGGCTTCAACATTTCATTTAGACATTCATGAACCAATCACCAAGGATCATCCCCAAGTTGTTATAAAAAAATTACCAATGTTATTCAACAAGGTATCGTGAAACTTGTCATCTCTAGAGATAAATTAATTACCCAATGCATTGAGGCACTATCTGGGAACACCCTTAATATGTATTTATTTCCATGTGGTAAACATAGATCATAATTAAACATTTTATAAATAACCCATAGAGAATAAAATAAATCGGTTTCATTTCAAAATTGTGACTTTTTAGAAGTTCATAAAAATAGGCTTATTATGTCATTTATAACCCATAGAAAGGGAGTGAGGGTTATAATTATGTAAATTACTGAATAAAATATATCATTTTTTCATTTATGAACACCCATAGAAATGATATAGTTTTGGGTATTCACATAAATAAAATAGAGAATTTCAAGAGAGAAAGAGAGGGAAATTTGGAGATGAAACTTCTACAGCATAACAACTACATAACATCCATTTAGAAAAAATTAAAAAGAGAGGGTAAAAGGGTTACCCACGCATATTTAATTCATAATATAGTCTAAAAGAATAATTACATGGAGATTACAACATGATATAGATATTTGAATGTCATAAAATATCCATGACATAAAAAAAGTACGAAACCATAAACTATGACCATTTTTCACTTTTAAGATTTATAAAATGGGTTTTTACATTCTTGGGAGAAGTTTATATTTTTTTGTCGATTTACTATTCATTACTATTCATACAAGTATGTTACTATTCATACATTACTATTCACTAAAAATCAAGTTGATCATATTAGACTCCAAATTTCCATTGATCAGAACTGTAGAAGACCATTTTTTGAAAATCATTTCACATTATTAATTATTTAATGTTTACATAAATATTTTATAATACCCTTTTTTAACAAAATTCATTAGTAATATAGAACTTTAATTTCATCCTACATTTATCCAAATATTTTAAATTCAAAAACATTATCCTAAGATGAAATAAAAAATTTATTTATATAAAAGGATTACACAAAGTAGCTACGGTCTCATGTAAAGACTAGTAAAATTCAAGAAAATTATTTTCTCTTAATTTTCTTTGAAATTTTACAAGAATAAAGTTTCTGACAGAACCTGATTCTGAGGTCCGGAGTGCCCGAAATCATTTTCTGAAGTTTAGCTCGGGTACGTTCAGTGAACGAACGAGCGGGGTTTTCTAACGTTTGAACCGGTTCTCGGAATCAAATTTCGAGGGCACCGGTGGAATCGCATCGCCGATATTTGCTTAGAAACTCCTTTTCTGTAGTTGCTTTTTCATGGGTGTGGTTTTTAATTTTTGGGGTTATATTAAGAAATGAAATAAAAGTGGTGCGACACTTTATTTTATTTCACTCAAAGCCACTTAAGCTAAGATAAGAGGATAAGGTGGAACCCACAATATCCTTCCCACTTGGAAGGATATTTGTGTGGTGGGGCCCGCATAAGCCCCACTGTTTCTTCCCTCTTATGTAACGCACCCACAACCCCCTTTTAATGAATGTCAAACCTTATGTTTTTCTGGTTAAGAAACTCCTCATTAAATTGAGCAGTTAAATCGTTACAATTAATTCTTTGAATTAATTGTTCGTTTCTTATCTTTTGATTTTCAAAAGCTTAGGTTGATAATAAAATAAGTGTTGAACTTATTTTATTTCGTTGGTTGGGTTGTGTTGTGTTAAAGCTTTGGGAGAAAAAAAGGGAGGATTCTTCGTTCTTCGACGAAGAACAACGAGAATGATCTACCGCCAATGAAGAACGCCAACCTCCGTCGGCGAGAGATGCCTTCCTCGGAGATCACCTAACGCCAGCGATGTTCCTTCCACGACAATCCTCTTCTTCCTCGATGACCCTCTTCTTTCTGCGACGGTTAATTCTGCGACGAACGCTCGTTCGACGACAACTTTGAGGTAGGGGTTTTATGCCTTTCTATTTTGTGTTTTCTTCTGTCATTATATTCCCTTCCTTGAACCTCCTATTATCGTGATAACCGGAGGAGGTCGGACCGCACGAACATGACCGAAACTCCTCCCCTTTTTGGTTGTTGATTTTTGATGCGGCGAGCAACGAAACGCAGTGCCGAAGCACCGCGCAGACATTGTAAGAAGGGAGAGAAGAGAAGAGCGGCGCCATCACACTGTGCTGTTGGAAGCAATAAATCTGTGGCGCCGTCGCGCAGCGCCGTAGAAGATGAAAAAAGGACGCGGCGCCGTCGCGCCCTGCCGGAGGACCTCAGAAGCACTGCGGCTAGAGCGGGGCCGTAGCGGAAGGGTGCGGCACAGCCGCGTCGCGCCGGATGAACCAAGGCCGCGACCGGTTCCGGGCTGCGGTGATGCAGGAGAACCGACAAACGGTACCGGGCCACCGGCGTCGGAGCGAGGGGACCGACCATGCCGGTCCCGTGGCGGCAGACGCCGGCCGGACAGAGCGGGCCGGCCGGACCGTGGAAGAACCGGGGGTCCATGACCCCCGGCTGGCCGGACGTGAGCTACCCCATTAAGGGGTCGTGGTTTCCTCACGTGGGGGCAGCGCGCCCCCCGCCAGCAGCACTCATCCATAATGGCCGAGCTGGTCGCCTGGCCACCCGACCAGCGCCAGCGTGCCGCGCCGAGCCGCCGAGTTGGGCCGAGCCCCCGAGCCGGGCCGCGCCCAGGCCGGGCTGGGCCACGCCGACCGGGTCGGGCTGCTCCCAAGTGATACGTACCCGGACCCAGTTCGGGTCGACCCGGTTCGGGCCGACCCTGGGGGTATCGGCCCAAGTCGGACAGGGCCCAGACCCCCTATTACCGAAACATTTTCAGTCTGTTGCCCATAACATGAACTATGGCCCTCCAATCGACATATTGTCAGTTGCGATGAGATACATGGATTGAGACGGTCATTTCGGTATATCGCACTCAAGGTTTCAAAATACATTGGGTTCGGCCGGTTTGGTTCGTACACGAAACCAACCGGGCCCTCGGAGCGGAAACACTCATAACTTGAGTTCTGGACGTCCGAATGATGTGTCGTCAACTTTGTTGGATTCCTATTAGTGAGATGGAACTTTTGTATTACTCCGCTTGAGGTTTGGACTCAGTTGGTGTACGGTCGGGTTGGTTTTGACTTAAAAACCAACCGGGCCCCTGGGACGAAAAAGCCAATAACTCTCAGATCGGGCATCTGATTGACGCGCCGTCTGTGACTTTGAGTACCTGTTGACGATACGGAACTTTTGGATACATCAACTCCGGACTATGTGTCACTTGATCTATCAGCCCCTCGGCTCGTGGAGCGGACCCTCATGAACGAGCTTGTTGTGTTCGAGAACCCTAGAGCTGGCTGCGACTACGACGACGACTGTACAGAGATCCTCAGTGGATTCGATGGCGATGACTACAACACTCAGTGATCCTTCGTGGATCAGTGTTACCGATCCTGTGTGGGTCAGTGCTCAGCGGTCCTGTGTGGGCCAGCGCCTACAGATCCTATGTGGGTTCGATCCTGTGTGGGTCTTTGCATGGGTTAGTTACCTATCGATCCTTTGTGGGCAAGATCCTTTGTGGGTCAGAACCTTTGTCGGTTATTGCAGGGGTTAGTTACCTATCAATCCTTTGTGGGTCAGATCCTTTGTGGGTCATTGTGGGGCTTAGTTACCTATCCATCCTTTGTGGGTCAGATCCTTTGTCGGTCATTGTAGGGGTTACTTACCAATCGATCCTTTGTGGGTCAGATCCTTTGTGGGTCATTGCGGGGGATAGTTACCTATCAATCCATTGTAGTTCAGATCCTTTGTGGGTCATTGCAGGGGTTAACACCTATCGATCCTTTGTGAGTCCGACTTCTTAGATGAATTAGTGGCAATATCCGATCATCTCAATCGTCTTACTACGAAGTATACCTGTGTGAGCTGAATCCTGTTTTTCTTTCCAATGTGGATTGTCTTGTTTTATACTGTGTGGATTTACATTTTTGTTTCCTGTGTGGACTGGGTTGTACATGGGCTCGGAAGTTGGAGCATAATGAAATTGATGACTTAGGTATATGTATGGGCATATAACTAACCAGTGTCGAATGTTACATGGTGATTGTATCCTTCCTTTGTGGATTATCCTTTGTGGATTCTGGGAGACCTTCAGGGGGTCTCGGGTTCCCTACTGAGTAGCTTATACTCACCCCAACATGGGATATGCCCGCACTATGTTGTGTTGGTTACAGACGACGGACAGCGTTGATCGTGGTTGAGGCTAGCGGAGCAGGATGGTACCTGGAACTGGACCACAGGGTGGGACGTACTCGGAGTGGACGGCTGGACCCTAGGAGCTGTGGAGGCCATCTATACTCACCCTTCAGGTGGGACTTCCAGTGGATGGCTCGACGTTGCGGCTTTAATTTCAGTTGCTGTTTTTCTTTTCCAGTTGTACTTTACATTCAGTTTTGGGTTTGTATTCTGGCCGACTTACTTTCCCGCACTTACTTTTGTATCATCTTTTACATAGTGTATACTTCCACTTCTTTCTTGCACTGTAATGTTTGTTTACTTTACAAAGGCAATGCCTTCCCTTTTTTACCAGGTTTTACACCTTGGTGCTAGTTGCCATCCCCTGTCCTATGGAAGGCGGGCTTGGGGTAGTCACGACATGGGCCCTGAGGATGGGTCATGACAAATTGGTATCAGAGAAGTTCGGTTCTACCGTAGAACTTTGGAATCTGATATTTTTCTATGTGAAGCAATAGTGTTATGCGTATTGGGTGTGGTTATATGTCCAGGGAGTCCAGTGTTGGTGTGGCGGCCGATGTATCCGTACACCAGGACCCTGACTTCTGATTTCTGACTTAATGCGTGAAAACATTGATTGCATGTGTGTTTTAAGTTTTCTTTGTGATTACTTTATATCAGCTCACCAGGTATACTGTTTGACTGTGGCGCACCTGTTTCTTTTTAGGATGGCCCCACGATGGCAGCCAGCTAGGGTTCCGAAGGTTGTGCGTGATGACATCCCACCGAGCGACGAGGCCTCGGTACATGGCCCTTTGACAGTTGAGGCACGAGCGGTACCTTTATCCGCCGAGCCACCGATGCTTCCAGCTCCAGCCGCTGACGATGCACGTCGCCTTAGTGCACTGCACGAGTTTCAGCGCCAGTGACCACCCAGTTTCCACGGGGAGATGGACCCCCAGACATCCAAGAATTGGATGGAGGAAGTGGTATGAGTTTTCAGGTTAGTGAGGACACCAGCAGACTTCATGGTGATCCTCGGAGCGAGCCTACTGCACGCGGCAGCGGGCAGATGGTGGAGCTTGATGCTCTAGGTGCATGATGAGGCATCTCTTCTCTAGAAAGACTTTGAGGGCCTCTTCCTCTCACAGTTCGTCCCAGCCACCCTCTATGCGTTGCGCATCAAGGAGCTTCTTCAGCTGTGGTAGAGCAGCTTGACGGTCACCCAGTACTCGGCGAGATTTACCGATCTCTCGTGCTACTCGACAGACATGGTATGAGACCCATTCTTCCCGGCACGGACCTTTGAGCAATGATTGAGTTATGAGATTATGATATCTCTGATCTATCTCAGCATTCCGACCTAGGCATGAGTACTTGAGAGATCCCTTTTGATCGAGAGCTTTTTGGTTGATCCTTCTTGAGCAGCGAGACCTACCGCGGGGATGCACATAGCAGAGTCTTCTGCAGAAGGCAGTTGACGGGTGACTCATGGGTCCAGGAAGACCAGAACCACAGGTAGATGACCTCAGGACACTGGCTCAGCAGTGCGGGGCAAACAGCGCGGAGCTAGTCTTTCGAGAGGCAGGCAGTACTACACATGCGGCGGGCATGGCCACATTTCTTTTGACTGCCCGATCTGTCGTGCCGAGGAGCAGCAGACGGTTGAGGGGCCACCTAGGAAGAGGCAGAGGGTCGACCATGGTGGTCCGTAGGGAGAAGGCGGATGAGGCAGAGGAGCTGCCGAGTAGCAGGTGGTGGGAGACGCTTTGAGGATTTACCACCACCACCACCAGGTGGTCCACCCCGACCACAGGGAGCTGGCGGGCAGAGACTGGCACAGCTCCAGGCAGTGGAGGCCTACGAACACGGCGCGCCCGAGATGATTCGAGGTACTATATGTGTCTATTCCACCGTTGATGAAGTTCTTATAGACACATGAGAGAGTCACTCTTTCATAGCCGCTACCCTTGTTCGGAGCTCAGAGATTCTGACAGAGCTTTTGGCTCGATCCTTACAGCTAGAGACTCCTACAGGAGTATACTCGACGATTACGCACTGGTGCCGACAGTGTGAGCTTACTTTAGGAGGCGAGAGCTTTGGCTAGAATCTTCTTGTAGAGGCGTCGAGGCCTTAAAACCTCATCTTGGGCATAGATTTTTTATCTACAATACATGAAAATATTGACTATATTAGGAGCAAGGTGCGATGTGTATGCACCGATGTGAGCTGGTTCACCTTCACCGGCGAGAAGGGAGCCTTCGCAGCACAGGATGGACTTCCGCAAATGAGAGGACAACCCATCACTCATCAGTTGGCTAGCCTTATCCTTGGAGAAGTTGACGTGCGGAGTCCTAGTTTTCCTACAGTGGTGGATCAGTATGCGGATGTTTTTTATAACGATGTTCCTGGTCTACCTCCTCGAAGAGATGTATAATTTTATAATGACATATACCCTGGGACATCCCTGATATCCAACCCAGCATATCGGATGGCTCCCGCTGAGCATCGATAGCTACGGGTACAGTTGGAGGACTTGCAGGGTAAGGGATTCATCTGACCCAGTGTTTCACCATGGGCTTCCCCGATATTGTTCTCCAAAAAGGCGGACGGGAGCTTGCGACTTTGTGTCGACTATCGTCGCCTGAACCAGGTGATAGTGAGGAACAAGTATCCACTACCGAGGATTAATGACCTCTTCGATCAGCTCAAGGGAGCACGGTGGTTCTCAAAGATAGACCTCAGGTCAGGCTATCATCACCTCATAGTTCGGGATGAGGACGTGCAGAAGACGACCTTCAGATGTCGGAATGACCACTATGAGTTCTTGGTTATGCAATTCATCATAACCAATGCTCCAATTGTGTTCATGGGCCTCATGAATAGGATCCTTCATCTATACCTCGATTGATTTGTCATGGTCTTCATCGATGACATTTTGATATACTCGACGACTGAGGAGGAGCACACCTACCACTTGTGGGTTGTACTAGACAGTCTCCGAGAGCACCAGCTTTATGGCAAGCTCTTTAAGTGTCAGTTATGGATATGTGTGGTCCACTTCTTGGGACACATCATCTCTGAGGCGGGATTTGCGGTGGATCCTGTGAAGATCAAGACAGTGCTAGCATGGGAGCCACCGAGGAGCGTGACGGAGGTACGAAGTTTCTTGGGACTAGCTGGATACTACCAGAGATTTGTTCCAGACTTCTCCAGAGTTGTGGCACCACTGCCAACTTTGATGAAGAATGGGAAACCCATTTTGTAGTCAGACAGATGTCAGCAGAGCTTCCAGGAGCTGAGACAGAGATTCACCAGCGCCCCTATCTTGAGGCATCCAGAGGAGGCAGTAGGGTACGTAGTCTACTGTGATGCTTCAGGGACCGGACTCGGATATGTCCTGATGTAGGAGTGGGTGGTGATCGCCTATGGATCACTCAGTTGAGGCCGCATGAGAAGAACTACGCTACCCATGAAATGGAGTTAGCAGTAGTGGTCTTCGCTCTGAAGACATGGCGACACTACCTGATGATCGAGCGCTTTATAGTCTTTTCTGACTATCAGAGTCTCAGGTACATATTCTCTCAGAAGGTCCTGAAACTGAGACAGTGGGGATGGCTCGACTTCCTCTAGGACTATGACTTTGAGATAGTATATACTCTTGGGAAGGGGAACATAGTAGCCGATGATCTCAGCAGGAGGACAGGCATTCAGCTACTTGAGGAGGTGACAGAGCAGCTAGCCTCTTTGCAGATATCCTTCGTGGATAGAGATGGAGGAGCCTTCCTTCAGTCTCTCATAGTCAACCCTCCACTACTGCAACGGTTCAGAGAGGCACATCGTGGGGACTCTGACTATGAGACGTGACGTGCACAGATATCCTTAGGACAGAAACCTGATGGTTTCTCCTTTGGAGAAGAGCACGACGTCCTTTTCAGAGGATGTACCTTGGTACTATTTTCTTTACAATAGGAGGTGCTGAGAGAGTTTCACACCTCTCCCTTGGCGGTATATCATGGAGTGGAGCAAATGTACCTGGACCTCAGACGACAGCACTGGTGGCCGGGCATGAAAAGGATGTGGTATAGTTCATTTCTCGATGCCTCACCTTCCAGCAGGTGAAGGCAGAGCATCAGGTACCTGCAGTCATGGTACAACCCTTGGAGGTCCCGAAGTGGAAGTTGGATGAGATATCTATGGACTTCGTGATTTGACTTCCACGCAATTCCAGAGGTCACGACTCCATTTGGGTGATTTTCGACCAACTCACCAAGTTGGCTCACTTATTACCCTTCAGAGAGCAGGGCTCAGTTGAGAGCTTGGGACATATCTACGTTCAGAAGATTGTACGGCTTCACGGTGTTCCATCATCTATCATCTCCGATCGAGATGCTCGCTTTAATTCCCAGCTTTGGAAGGGGTTTCAGGAGGCATCCGGGACGCAGCTACGTTTGAGCATCGCCTTTCACCCTGAGATAGATGGTCAGAAGGAGAGGACCATACAGAATATCGAGGACATGCTCTGCGCATGTTTCCTCGACTTTGGTCGCAGTTGGGAGGACCACCTAGCCTTTGTGGAGTTTGCGTACAACAAGAGTTACCACTCCAACATCGGGATGGAACCATACGAGGCGTTGTACGACCGACCTTGCAGAACTTCTTTATGCTGGACAGACCCTGGGGAGTCAGCACTTGTGGGACCGGAGATGGTCTAGGCCACGACAGAGAAGGTCCAGGTCATCCAGGAGCAGATGAAGATAGCTCGTAGCCAGCAGAAGTCTTATGCTGACAGGAGGTGGAGGCCACTAGAGTTCAAGGATGGCGACCACATCTTCTTGCGTGTCTCACCTTGATGTGGATTATAGAGATTTGGACGAGGCGATAAGAAGTATCCACGCTTCATCGGATCATTCCAGGTCCTCAGCATGATTGGAGAGGTGGATTATTGCCTGGCTCTACCACCTCAGTTGCACCGGGTGCACGATGTCTTCCACGTATCTCAGCTGAGCAGAAACGTGCACGACCCGACGCATATCATTGACCATGGGGAGCTGGACGTTGAAGATGGGGTGACTTTTGCGGAGGTCCTAGTGGGGATTGAGGATCGACAGGAGCGGGTCCTACATCGACAGTCAATTCCTCTAATGTGCATCAGATGTCAGCACGAGAAACTCCAGGAGAGCACTTGGGAGCGGGAGGCTCAGATGCGTGCTCAGTACCCACATTTGTTTCTCTAGTTTATGATGTATCTTTACGGGGACGTAAAGCCCTGAGGTGGAAATGATTTAAAGACCCATAAAATTCAAGGAAATTTATTTTTCTTAATTTTCTTTTAAATTTTGCAAGAACATAGTTTCAAACGGCACCTTATTCCGAGGTCCAGAGTGCCTGAAATCATTTTCTAAAGTTTAGCTCGGGTACGTTCAGTGATCGAACGAGCGGGGTTTTCTAACTTTTGAATCGGTGCTCAGAATGGAATTTTGAGGGATCCGGTGGAATTGTAGAGCCAGCATTTTCTTATAAACACCTTTTCTGGAGTTGCGTTTTCTCGGGTGTGGTTTTTAATTTTTGGGGTTATGTTAAAAAATAAAACAAAAGTGGTGTGACAGTTTATTTTATATCACTTAAAGCCACTTAAGCTATGTTAAGAAGATAAGGTGGAACCCACAATATCCTACCCACATGGTAGGATATTTGTGAGGTGGGCCTCGCACGAGCCACACCATTTCTTCCCTCTTAAGTAACACACCCACAACCCCCCTTTTAAAGAAAGTCAAACCTTACGTTTTTCTGGTTAAGAAACGCCTCATCAAATTGAGCAGTTAAATCATTACAGTTAATTCATTGAATAAATTATTCGTTTCTTATCATTTGATTTTCAAAAGAAGAGGTCGATAATAATATAAGTGTTGAACTTATTTTATTTTGTTGGTTGGGTTGTGTTGTGTTAAAACATTGGGAGAAAAAAAGAGAGGATTCTTCGTTCTTCGACAAAGAACACGAAGAATGATCTACCACCAACGAAGAACGCCAACCTTCGTCGGCGAGAGACACCTTCCTCAGAGATCACCTAATGCCAGCGAAGTTCCTTCCGTGGCAATCCTTTTCTTCTGCGACAACCCTCTTCTTCTGTGAAGGTTAATTCCGCGACGAACGCTCGTTCAATGACAACGTTGAGGTAGGGGTTTTATGTGTTTCTCTTTTGTGTTTTCTTCCATCGTTATCTTCCCTTCCTTGAACTTCCTGTTATCGTGATAATGGGAGGAGGTCGGACCGCACGAACATGGCCGAAATTGCTCCCCTTTTTTGTTGATGATTTTTGATGCGGCGAGCAAGGAAACGCGGTGCCGAAGCACCGCGTGGACATTCTAAAAATTGAGAGCGGAGAAGCGCGGCACCATCGCACCGCGCCGTTGGAAGCAATAAATCTGTGGTGCCATTGCGCCGCACCGTAGAAGATGAACAAAGGATGGGGCACCGTCATGCCGCGCCGGATGACCTCAGAAGCACCGCGGCCGGACCGGGGCCGCGGCGGAAGGGTGCGGAGCCGTCGCGCGGCGCCAGAACAACCAAGGACGCGTCCGGTTCCGGGCCACAGCAATGTAGGGGAACCAGTGGCTGGAACCGGGCTGCTGACATAAGAGCAAGGGGACCGGCCTTGCCGGTCCCGTGGCGGCAGAGGCCGGCCAGCCGGACCGTGGAAGAATCGGGGGTTCGAGACCCCCAGATTCCGGACGTGAGCGTCCCCATTAAGGGGCCGCGGTTTCCTCACGCAGGGGCAGCGCACCCCGTTCCAGCAGCGCTCGGCCATGACGGACGGTCCGGTCACCTGGCCACCTGGCCAGCGCCAGTGCGCCCAGCGCACCGGGCCGAGGCGCCCAGGCGAGACCGGGACGCGCCCAGGCCGGGCCGGGCTGCACCCAGGCTGGGTCGGGCCACGCTGACCTGGCCAGACTGCGCCCAAGCGGGCCGGACCCGGACCAGTTTGGGTCGACCCAGTTCGGGCCGACCCTGGGGGTATCGGGCTGGGTCGGACCAGGCCCAAACCCCATATTACCGAACATTTTTTCGGTCTGTTGCCTATAACTTGAGCTACGGGCCTCTGATCGATGCACTATCAGTTGCGATGCGATACTTGGAGTGAGACGGTCGTTTCGGTATATCGCACTCATGTTTTCGGAATACTTTGTGTTCGGCCGGGTTGGTTCGTACACGAAACCGACCGGGCCCTCGGAGCGGAAACGCTCATAACTTGAGTTTTGGACCTCCGAATGACGTGCCCTCAACTTTTTTGGATTCCTCTTATTGAGATGGAACTTTTGGATTACTTCGCTCGAGGTTTGGACGTAGTTGGAGTACGGTCAAGTTGGATTTGACTTCAAAACCAACCGGGCCCATGGGACGAAAAAGCCAATAACTCTCAGACCGGTTGTCTGATCGACGTGCCGTCTGTGACGTTGAGTTCCTGTTGACGATACAGAACTTTTAGATACATCAACTCCAGACTATGTTTCAGTTGATGTATCAGACTCTTGGCTTGTGGAGCGGACCCTCCCGAACAATCTTGCTGTGTGCGGGAACCCTAGAGCTGGCTACGACTACGACAATGACTATATAGAGATCCTCAGTGGATTCAATGGCAATGACTACAACACTCAGTGATCCTACGTGGATTAGTGCTACCGATACTGTATGGGTCCGATCCTGTCTAGGTCAGCGCTCAGCGGTCCTGTGTGGGCCAGCGCATACAGATCCTGTGTGGGTCTGATCCTATGTAGGTCATTGTAGAGGTTAGTTACCTATCGATCCTTTGTGGGTTAGATCCTTTGTGGGTCATTGCGGGGGTTAGTTACCTATCGATCCTTTATGGGTCAGCTGTTTTTTGGGTCATTGCGGGGGTTAGTTACCTACCGATCATTTGTGGGTCATATCCTTTGTGGGTCATTGTAGGGGTTAGTTACCTATTGATCCTTTGTGGTTCAGATCCTTTGTGGGTCATTTCAGGGGTTAGTACATATCCATACTTTGTGGGTCTGAAGGCTTAGATGAATCAGTGGCAATATCTGTTCATCTCTATCGTTTTACGAAAGAAGTATACCTGTGTGAGCTGAATCCTATTTTTCTTTCCTTTGTGGATTGTTTTGTGTTATCCTATGTGGATTTACGTTTTTCTTTCCTGTGTGGACTGGGTTGTACATGGGCTCGGAAGTTGGAGCGTACTAGAATTGATGACTTAGGTATATGTATGGGCATATACCTAAGCAGTGTCGAATGATACTTAGTGATTGTATCTTTCCTTTGTGGATTATCCATTTTGGATTCTGGGAGACCTTCGGGAGTCTCGGGGTCCCTACTGATTATATTATACTCACCCATGCATGGTCTATTCCCGCACTACATTATGTTGGTTGCAGACGACGAACAGTGCTGATCGTGGTTGAGGCTAGCGGAGTAGGATGGTACCTGGTGGTGGACCACTGGGCGGGACGTACTAAGAGCAGACGGCTGGACCCTAGGAGCTGTGGAGGCCATCTGCACTCACCCTTTAGGTGGGACTTCTAGTGGATGTCTTGACGTTGCGGATTTACATTCAGTTGTTGTTTTTACTTTCCAGTTGTACATTACTTTCTGTTTGGGTTTGTATTATGGTCCACTAACTTTTCCACCCTTACTTTTGTATCAGCTTTTACTTAGTGTATACTTCTACTGCTTTCTTACTCTACGGTGTTTGTTTTCTTTACAATGGCAATGCCTTTCCTTTTTTACCGGGTTTTACGACTTGGTGCTAGTCGCCAGCCCCTGGCCTCTGAAAGGCGGGCTTGGGGTTGTCACGGCACAGTCCCCGAGGACTGGTCATGACATCTCGTTACATAGCCCCTTATAGCACCATCATAGGACATAAATGTAATGTGTGCTATGGTGATATAATATTGGGGTGGCAGTGACAACATTGCTCGAGTGGGGATTTCTACCAGCTTTAACTTCTCTCTTAGGAGATTTCGTTCAAAATTCAAATTTTGAAGTTGGTCTTGGGCTTGGTCCAAAGTAAAGCCCAGTGATGCTACCTCCATTCCAAGCTCCAATAGGTGGGCTTCATGTGGCTTGATTCTACTAGATGATTCCATCGACTCTTCTTTCTTTATTAATTAAACAAGGTCATTTGAATTTATAAACACAAAATGTAAATATTACATTTTCCAACAAACATATTGATTAATAGTCATATAACAGTCGAAACTCGATTGTATCATTTTAATTATACTAACTTCATTAATTAATTGATATAGTTTTGTTGAGAATAAAATAAAATAACACTAAAATTTAGTAAATAAATATTATTAAAATGTATGGGTTGTAACATTCTTCCCTTCGTAAGAAATTTCATCCCCAAAATTTTGACTCATATCCTAAAAAGAGAAAATGTGTGGGTACTTTTTCCTCATAGACTCTTCTGGTTCCCACATGGATTTCTCACATTTTTGGTTCCTCTACAACACCTTAACAAGGAGATTAGTCTTGTTGCGTAGAACCTTGTCCCTATGATCCAAGATCCCCCCGGGTTCTCCTCATAAGAGAGGTCATGTTCAAGTTGTACCACCTTTTGATTTAGTGCATGTGAAGGGTTAGGCATGTACTTCATCATGAGGGATATGTGGAAGAAATCATGAAATTGTGCAAGATTTTGAGGAAGTGGTAGCTGATAGGGAACTACTCTCACACGATAAATGATTTCATAGGGGCCAATGAACCAAGGGCTGAGATTCCATTTTTTCCAAAACCTCATGACTCTCTTCCAAGGTGAAATCCTAAGAAATAAATTGTCACACACATCCAACTCCATGTGCCTTCAACGGTTGTCAGCATAGCTATTTTGCTGACTCTAAGAAAACATAATGTGTTGGTGGATGGCATGAACCTTTTCTGTCATCACATGGACAATATCAGGACCAAGAGTCATTCTCTCACCAGCTTTATCCCAACAAGTAGGAGTTGAACACTGCTTCCCAAATAGAGCTTAATATGGTTCCATTTGAATGATCAAGTGGAAGCTATTGTTGTAAGAGAACTCAAATAAAGTGAGATATTGATCCCATCCATAGTTAAATCTTATTGAGCATGTTCTCAGCACATCCTCGAGTTTTTGAATAGTTATTTCAGATTGGACATCAATTTGGGGGTGATAAGCGGTACTGAAATACAATTTACTTCTCATATCATGTTGAAGACTTCTCCAGAATTTTGATGAGAACCTTGGGTCACGATCAAAAAATGATAGAAAGAGGAACTCCGCGAGCCTATCCACTTCCTTCACATAACTCCCGGAATTTTGATCAAGAGATAATTCTTCCTGAATGAATATAAAATGAGAAGTGTTGGTGATACGGTCCACAATAACCCATATCACATTGTTTCCTTTGGAAGTTCTTGGAAGACCAGTGGCGAATTCCATTGTGATATTATCCCATTTCCATGTTGGTATGGGTAGTGGTTGAAATATCCCATTATAAAGTGGTCTGTCTACCTTCACATTCTATCATACTAGGAACCTTGATGTGTAGTCAACAATCTCCCTTTTCATTTTATCCCACCAACAACGATCACGAAGGAACCTATACATATTTGTGCTTCCAGGATGTATAGAGAAAGTAGAGCTATGAGTTTCATCCATCAGCTTCTTATTTATTTCCGGAGTAAATGGAACAGATAGATGTTTATGAAATTTTAGTGCACCTTCTTGATCAATATTGAACTCAGGAAACTTCCCATCCTTCATAGCCTCAAACATCTTCTATAACATATGATCTTCATTCTGAGATTTCTGGATCATCTCTAGTAATGACTGTTGAGAAACTATTAGGGTTAGGGTTTATTATGTCCCTTACCTTATAATTTCCATGTCCAGTTTTACTAGGCCATTGATCAAAAGATCTCTCTGAATCCTCATCCTGGAAAGAACAAGTGTGTCTTTCTGAATTAATGCATTAGAGATGTTGTTTTCTCTTCTGGGAAGATAATTAATTGAACAATCTTAGTCTTTTTGAAGTTCCAACCATCTCCTCTATCTCATGTTAAATTCCTTTTGTGTGAAAATATACTTTAAACTTTAATGGTCTGTGTATATATTACATTTATCCCCATAATGATAGTGCCTACATATCTTCAGAGAAAAAACAACTACAGCCAGCACTAGATCATGCGTAGGATAGTTATGCTCATAAGTCATCACCTGTTGAGATGTATAAGCAATAACTTTTTCATTCTTCATGAGGACTCACCCAAGCTCATTCTTAGATTAATCAATAAAAATAACGAATCCTTCTCCACTTGATGGAAGCATTAACTGGGGTGTAGTAACCAATCCCTTCTTCAGTTCTTGGAAACATTCCTCAAAATCCTTTTTCCAGATAAACATAAACCCTTTTATAGTTTACTTGGTTAATGGATTAGAAAGTTGTCAAAAGTTTTTCACAAACCTCATATATTATCTCGCTAGTACATGGAAACTACGAATCTCAGTTATTGTTGTAGGATGAGTCCACTCCTCTATAACTTTTATCTTTGTAGGGTCAACATTGATTCCTTCATTGTTAGAAATGTTCCCCAAGAAAACAACTTGTTGTAACAAGAATTCACATTTTAAGAACATCCCAAAAATCCTCTCCTTCTATAGATTTTTTCAATATTAACCCATATATAATCCTCATTCTCCTCAAAACTTTTGTAATATATGAGAATATCATCAACAAAAAACTACCACAATGTTATCAAGGTAGTCATTAAAGACTCAATTAATCAAATACATAAAAATAGTAGGTGCATTAGTCAATCCAAAAGGCATAATAATAAACTCATAATTCCCATATCTTGATTGAAAGGAAATTTTTGGAATATCTTATTTCTTAAAACTCAATTGATCATAACCCGATTGAAGATCAATCTTAGAGAAAAATTGAGCCCCATGAAGTTGGTCAAATATGTCATAAATTCTTTGAAGAGGGTATTTTTTTATTTTTTGGGATCCCATTTAGTTCTCTATAATCAATGCCTAGCCATATTGATACATCCTTCATCTTCATAAAGAGATTAGGTCCTCCCTAAGGAGACACACTCAATCAGATAAACCCCTTATCCAAAAGATCATGGAGTGGTTTCTTTAAATCCCCCAGCTCTACATTTTTCATCCTATATGGGGTATTTGATATTAGATGAGATCTAGGTACGAGTTCAATAGGAAAACCAACCTATCTTTCTAGGGGAGGTCTAGGCAACTCTTCAAGAAATACATCAACGTATTTTTTTTTGAGGATGAGGACATTTTTTATCCTCAAACTCTCATTTCCTTTTTTTCTTCACCGATAAACTCCATAAAGAAAGACATATGAGGTTCTTCTAGACAAATATCTAGTTGAGATATGTCTCCTCAGAAGATAACTATAGGTTCTTCATTCAAGACTACTAAATATCATTGCTTCTGCTTTTGATATTAGCATTATACTTTGAGAGCTAGTCCATCCCGAATATAGTGTCAAATTACATCATGGAAATGCCTACTATATTTGCGATAAGATTGTGCTTACTAAAGTAAATACTAGAGTTTCTAAACACTGGAGATGCTCAAATAATCCCACTAGGAGTCTTGATTGATAACTTTACTTTTATACAATTGGGAGTTGATTCTAAATTCATTGAAAACGTGGATAAAATAAATGAATTCGTGGAACCATAATAAAAAAAAGTACTTGATAGCTTTGAGATAACATTATGGGTACCTGCTTCCACATAATTCAGAGCTTGAACATGAGCTATCATTATTACAAAAGCATGACCTTGCTCCCTTGGATTTGTGGAGGCTGATGGTGGTTCCCCTCCACTTCCCTCAAATTTGGACAATGATTGGCGAAGTTCCATGTTGTCCAAACTTAAAGAACAAGTCATTAGGTAGGGAATGCATCATCTTCCCCTTGTCATTAGTGTTTGGAAATTGAGGTTTCACCTCACTATGAAAATTACTCGCAATATGTCCATCTCTTCCACAATTGAAACATTTCCCACTCCCAGGAAGGTAGTTCCCCAAATTCTTCTTCCCACATTTATTACACATGGGACGTTCCACTTTCTTCCCTCCACTTTCCTGATCAAAGGTCCTCCCTAAGCTGGGCTTCATAGATCTCTTATTGTTGTTTGTTTTATGAGACCACTACATCTCACCGAACTCTAGTTCGACTTTCATTGCACTCCGTACAATCTCCTCATAGCTGTCATAGTCTTGGTCATGACCCGTTCCCCGGGGCCAGTGCCATGACTACCCCAATCCCACCTTCCATAGGTCAGGGGAAGACGACTAGCACCGAAAGGACTATCCCCTAAAAACTAGGAAGGAATTGACATTATATCCTGTAAACAAACACAACCAAGCACACAAAAAGATATGAACACATGTAAACTGTATAGAATAATGAGTGATGAAAGTAAGAGGGTCCAAAATACAAGCCCAAAAGTAAAGGTACCAGTACAATTGAAATGAAATACAACTGAAGAAAGACAAAGATATCTATTGGTTCATCCGCTGGGGTTCCTACTTGAAGGGTGGTACAGATTGCATCCTCAACACTCCATGTCCGCCCATCTCCTCTACGTACCAACACGCCATATGGTCCACCTCTGGGCACCATCTAGTCTTGGTACTCTAGTCAGTGTTGTCCTTCATCTGCACCAAACACAACAAGGTTTGGGCATATCCCATGCAGGGGTGAGTATAATGATACTTCGTAGGTATCCCGATACCCTCAAGGTCTCACAAAATCAACATAGGTATAATCCACATATCACAAAATATTCTAACAACCCTACTTAGGTATATTCCCATACATATGCCTAAGTTATAAAGAATGCCCATATCACACATGAGGAAACACATATTCCAACTCAAAAGCCCAAGCTAAACTTTTCCACAAAGGAATTAGTATCATGAAGGTAAGCACCACACATTTACGCCACACATAAGAATACCACCAAGGTATTACAAAAAATTAAAGTACCACACAGGTACGGACTCAGCTCACACCAATTATATCATAGGAACAGTAGTAAAGATGATTAGATGTAACAACTAATTCATCTAACTATGTTAATAAGAACACCCACGAAGGATCATAAATCATCATCAGACCCAAAGAGGATTGTATTATATCATCAGACCCACACAGGATCCTAGTAACTCATCAGACCCACACAGGATCCTAGTACATCATCAAACCCACAGAGGATCCTAGTTAATCGTTAGTACGTCGTCAAAACTACACAAGATCCTAGTAAAATTTCAGTACTTCTTTAGACCCACACATTATCCTAGTACATCATCAGTACATAGTCATACCCACAAATTTTCATAGTACATCTTTAGTACGTTGTCAGACCCACAACAGATCGTAGTACATCGTGAATACATCGTCAAACCCACACCTGATCCTAGTACATGGTTAGTACATCGTCAGACACACACAACATCCTAGTACATTTGATGTACATCTTAAGACCCACATAGGATCCTAGTACAATTTTAGTACATCGTTAGACTCACACAGGATATGAGTATATCGTCACTACCAGCAACATTGTTCCCGCAATAAACTTGTTTGTCTATGGGAGGGTCTACTTCTCAAGCCACTGGTTGATACTTCAACTTCCATGAAGTCCCATGAAAAATTATACTGAAGGATCTCCACTTCATAGTGGTTTCAAAGTAATAGATGGTGCATCAAATGGACGCCCGGTCTGTATGTTATTAGCCTTTTAGTCCCGAAAGCCCGGTTGGATTATTGGTCGATCCATCATAACTGCTCCATAAATTTATCCAAATCTCCAATGGGGAATACCAATGGAGCCGTATCGCTCCATCGTTTTCATCGCCGCATACATTTCTTCAAAAGGTCACACGGTGCCAAAGTAATGACCAAATGAGTAGAAATGTGTCGAAGTAGGTCCGACCCGGCCCACTGGGTCTGGCCCTGCCTGGCGGTGAGGCGGTCATGGGGTGACGCAGGGGCTGCGGGGCAGCTTAAGGGAAGCGATGTGGTGTGGGGGCCATGGGGAGGCGCGGGGGCACGGTTTGAGGGGGGGGGGGGGGGGGAACGGGCCACACGGTGGCGTGGAGGCCAGGACGCGGCACGCGTGATGCAGGCCGACGCATGAGCCATAGATCAGTGCGTGGGCCGGGTGTAGAGTGCGGGAAGTGGTGTGGCGCGGGGGGCCGAGGGGGCGATGCAAGGGCCATGGTGCAGTGGTTTGACTGGGCTAGACAGATGGCCAGCCGTCCTCTCCTCATAGTGTGGTTGGGAAGCATGCCTTCGCACACGGCTAGCTCGGCCGACCATCCTCCCTTCACCGTCGTGGCAGAACTGTAGTTCTGTTCCGTCGGGCAGTGTGGTTTCACCAACACCTTCGTCATGGATGGCTGTGGGGTTGGCCGCCGTTCACGTGCCCCACCAGTGTTGGTTTTCATCCTCCTCCATCATGAAGAACACATCAATTAATCACATGAATTGCGGAGAGGTCGGTCCTTATTTGTTTGGCCCGCACTCTCAGCATTGGAGTGGAAAAAAGAAGCTATAATTTCTTATTGATTTACAAAGAATTGTCTAGAATGGGTAAAGGGGAAAATTCAAACAACCACCCTTCCATTTTGGTTCGTTGATGTTGGGACGATAGAGAATTCGAGACATCGACATTCGTTTCACCCGCCACAGCCCTCCGATCCCGGGGTCGTTCGTCAATTTGTCGGATAATCGTTTTTCGATGGAGATAATTCTTCTTTGGAGAGAAGTTCTCCAAGCTCTCCCCTTCTCATTCTCCACCCAAATCCACCCAAAGGAAAGATGTGCCAATATAATTTAAATTGGGTATATTAATAATGTTGACACATTGGTATAATTAATTGGCTCAATTAATTGACTAAATTAAATGAAAAGTGTTGTAATAATTAAAGTAGGAGGGAGTCCATGGGTTAACTCTTAATTAATGAGGGATTTCAAGGGGTTTCTCCAATTAAAATGGTTAGGTTGGTCCCCAACACTAGATTTTTAAAATGGTGGTATTTGGCTTAGTGTTCACCACATTTATAACATCCACAAGGAAGTTTTCAACAATGAAAAATGTTAAGAATTTTTTTATATTTTATTATTTCATTAAAAACACGAAAAATAAATTTCACCCTGATCCATCTGCCGTCGAGGTGAAAGTTTCCTTAAGAGAATACCAGTGCTGCGACTTCAACATTGTCCTTGGATTGTAATTCTGAGCACCAGTTCAAAAGATACAAAAATTACACATGCACTTTTACTGAACATAACTAATTTTTTTTCAAAAATTCATTCTGGGCGCACCGGACCTCAGAATCACATGCCGTCAAATTTCAGAGACTCATAAAATTCCCATATAATTAAAAAACATTTCATGAAAATTATGGGTCAATAAATTCTCCCCATCTCAGGGATTTTCATCCCAAAAATCCATTACACAAATCTAAAAAAACAAGTGGGTGAAATGAGCATGTATCTGAGCCTCCCACTCCCATGTGCTCTCCTAGAGTTTCCTGTGCTGCAAGAGAACACACACCAAAGGTATCGACTGCCCACAAAGGACCCACTCCTATCGATCCTCAATCACCACTGGAACCTCAGTAAAAATCACCCCATCATCGATGTCCAACACTTCATGATCGATGATGTGAGTAGAGTCTTGAACGTATCTCCTTATATAGGAAACATGGAAGACGTCGTGCACCCGGTGCAACTGAGGGGGATGTGATAAGTGTTAAGACACCTCGCCAACTCTGATGAGGACATGGAAGGTTCCAATGAACCTCGGAGATAACTTACCTCCTTGGCCAAATCTCCATAAATGTTGTTGGGGTCAGAACCATACAAAGACATGGTCTCCAACCTCTTACTCCAGAGGTCTCCTTCTCCTATCGATATAAGACTTTTTCCTGCTCTGTGCAGTCCTCATACACTCCTAGATGATATACACATTCTCTTTGGTAGCCTATACTATCTCTGGTCCAACGAGTGCTGACTCCGCTGGGTCAGTCCAGCACAAAGGTGATCAACCAGGTTGTCCATACAACGCCTTAAAAGTGCCATCCCAATGGTGGAGTGATATCTATTGTTGTACACACGCTCCATCAAGGGTAGGTGATCCTCCGATATGTGACTGAAGTCAAGGATGCAAGAACGAAACATGTCCTTGAGGGTATTAATGGTCCACTCAGTCTGGCCATCCATCTGAGGATGGAAGGTGGTGGTCAAATTAAGTTGTATCCTGAATGCCTCCTGCAACCCCTTCCATAGCCGGGAAGTAAAATGTGAATCACGATCAGATACAACTGAATAGGGTACTCCATTTCGCTTCAAAATCTCCTAAACATAGTGGCGTCCCAAGATCTCTACTGAACCCTTCTCTCTGATCGGTATGAAGTGGGACGACTTTGTGAGTCAGTCGACGATCACCAAAATAAAATCATGAACCCTAGATGTATGTGGAATTTATGTCACGACGCACATGGATATCTCATCCCACATCCACTCTAGGACCTCTTGAGATAGAACTAAGCCTACTGGTACCTGATGCTCCGCCTTCACTTACTGATAGGTGAGGCACCGAGAGACAAACTCTACTACTGCTTTCTTTATTCCGGACCACCACTGTTGTCGTTGGAGGTCCTAATACATATTCTCCACACCAGGGTGTACCTCTATAGGGGACATGTGGAACTCCCTCAACACATCCTCCAAAAGCGACGCTGGTACCATGATACTTCCCCTCTGAAAAGGATGACGTGATCCCCACCTTCATAATATCTATCAGGTGCATGTCCTATGGATATCTGAGTTAATAAAGCCTCACAGTCAGTGTCTCCACACTACGCCTCCCTGAATCAATGTAGAAGTGGCAGAGTGACTATAAGAGACTGAAGAAATGATTCTCCATATTGATTCACAAAAGATATATACAAAGTGGCCAACTACTCCATCGCTTCACTTAGCAGCTGTATACTATATCTCCTACTGAGTGCATATACTACAAAATTCCCCTTCCCAAGAGTATAGACTATCTTGAAGTAATAATCATGGAGGAACTCAAGCCAACGTCGTTCCGTCAGGTTCAGGTCCATCTATGAGAAGATATACTTGAGACTCTTTTGATCCATGTAGACAGTGAAATGCTCACAGATCAAGTAATGTCACAAAATCATAAAGGTGAATACCAATTCTTCTAAATCTAGGTCATTGGTATCATAGTTCTACTCACATTGTCTCATCTGTCAAGAACCATATGCGATCACTACTCGCTCCGGCATGAGGAAACATCCGAGTCTGGTCCCTGATGTGTCATAGTAGACTACATACCCTACGCCCTCTTCCAGAACCTCAATATGGCAGAACTAGTCTGCCTCTACCTCATCTCCTGAAAAATCCATTTTCATCTCTCCGACCACACGAAGGGTAGCCCCTTCTTCGTCAATGATGATAAAGGTGTTGGAGCTCTGGATAAATCTAGAAAAAAACTCCGTTAGTATCCATCCAAAACCAAGAAAATCTGTACCTCTGTCACACTTGTGGGTGGCTCCCAAACAAGTACCGCCTCAATATTCACTAGATCCACTACAACTCTAGCCTCTGAGATGACATTTCCTAAAAAGTAAACCTCACAGATCTAGAACTGGAACTTTGAGAGCTTATAATAAATCTGGTACTCTCGGAGTGTGTCCAGTACTACCTGCAAATGATATGCATGCTCCTCCACATTAGCCAAGTAGATCAGAATTTCATCATAGAAGACAACCAAAAATAGATCAAGATATGGATGAAATATCCTATTCATGAGTCCCATGAACAATTCATGAGGGTTGGTTACGTCTAATGGCATTACCAAACACTCATAATGGTCATACCGACTTATGAAAGCCATCTCTTGCAAATCCTCATCATGTACTCTGAGCTGGGGATATCCTGATCTAAGGTCTATCTTTGAGAACCATTTTTCTCCATTCAGCTGATAAAAGTGGTCTCCAATTATCAGGAGTTGGTACTAGTTCTTCACGGTTACCAGGTTCAGGCGTCGATAGTCAACAAAAATCCTCAAGCTCCCATCTACCTTCATGGTGAAAAAAATAGGTGCTACACATGGAGAAACAATGAGACATATGAATCCCTTCCCCTATAAGTCCTCTAGTTGTACCCATAGCTCACAAAGCTCCACTGGAGCCATCCGATATGCTGGTGTAGATATCTGTTCCATCCTAGGGTACAAGTCAATGTAAAATTCCACCTCTTTCAGAGGAGGTAGACCCAAAACATCATCAAGGATGATATCCACGTACTGGTCAACCAATACAAGATATCTCAGACACTCCACATCAACCGCACTGAGGATAACGTTGGCCAACTGATGAGTTATTGGCTGTACTCTCCTTTGAGTAAGTCCATCTAGTGCCGCAAGGGCTCCCTTCTCACCGGTGTAGGTAAAACTGGTCCAATCCAAGCGAACAGACTATACTTTGAACCTAATATAGTCAATCTGATCATGGAAAGTAGATACCAAACCATACACAAGATGACATTGTAAGGCCTCGATGCCGCTACTAGGAGATCCCAACCGAAGCTCTCACCTCCTAGAGTAAGCTCATAGTGCCGACACCAGTGCACAGTCATCAAATCAAATCCCGTAGGAGTCTATAGCCCTAAGGATTAAGCCAATGGCTCTGTCGGAATCTCTGAGCTCCGAACGTGGGAAGTGGAAATAAAATAATTACTATCACCTGTGTCTATAAGTACTGCAACTATGGTGGATTAGACACATATTGTACCTTGTATCATCTCCAGAGCGCCATGGTCATAGGTCTTATCTGCTCGAGGTGAGCTCGCCCCTGTCCTCCTACTCCCTGTGGTCAGGGTGGACCACATGGTGGTGGAGGCCTTTACATCACAAATTGTCACCCACCGCCAGCTTCACGGGCATATCCTCTTCCACGTCCACCAGATCCTGGAAGACCTCCTCCATCGAACCTATTTTTTTGCCTGGGTGGTCCTTCGACCATAAAATAATCATCATTATGGCGGGCCGGGAAGTCACGACCAATGTGACCCTACCCCCTACATGTGAAACACTACATATTTCTCACATTACTGGCTCTATCTCATGTACCCCGTAGAACTGATCCTGAGTCATACAGTCGTCCACCAGATTGTCTGGTCCTCTTAGACCTCACTGACATATGTATGATTGAAACTACAGAAGATTATACTATGTGATGTCTGGTGGTGGGTCCTGATGCTGATTACAGCTCATCAAGAAAAATCTCTACTAAGAGGGCCCGCTCTAACACCCCCTCCTGCGTCAGGATGCTGAGTGAGATCATCGAAGCCGTGACCTCTGGTCGTAGTCCCTGCTCGAAGGTTCGGGCCCTAATGAATTGGTCTCGTACCATATCGGTGGAGTAGAATGAGAGGTCGGTGAACCTCACAGACTATTGACCCCCTTCATGATTCCCTGCTACAGATTAAGAAGATCCTATATGTGTACATTGTGAAGAGTCATTGGGACAAACTCGGCCCGAAACAGGATCTCAAAGTCTGCTTAGAGGAGTGTCACCTCACCGTGAACTTGGAGTATCAAGATCCACAATTTTCATAATGCTACGTGTCGAAGACTGGCAGAATGGTTCACCATGAGATTATCTGGTGTCCCTACTAGTCGGAAGACTCTCACCATGGCCTCCATCCAATCCTCAGCCGCCTATGGGTCCATCTCTCCCATGAACCTGGGTGGCCTCTAGTGCTGGAAATAATGCAATGCACTCATGCAGAATTCACCCTCTACTGCTGGGGCTGGTGACTTCAGTGGACCAACAGGTAATGGTACCACTGGTGCCTCCGCTGGTGCCTCAACTAGAAGAGGGCCCTACACCGAGGTCTTGTACCTCGGTGGGCTGTCAGTGCATACTATATCTAGAACCCTAGCTAGCTGTCTATGTGGAGGCATCCTGAAAGGAAACAGGTGTTCCATAGTCAATATGTTATACCTGGAGATATGAATCAAAGAGATCACAACGAAGACTCTTTGAGACACAAACACAATTAGTGTTTTCATGCATTGAGTCAGAAATCAGTAGTCAGGGTCCTGTTGTATGGATACGTCGGCCATCGCACCAACACTAGATTCCCTAAAATGATAACCACACTCACTACACATAAAACTATTTATATTAAAAATAATATCATATTACTATTTTCTACGATAGAACTGACTCCTCTGATACCAATTTCTCCATGAACCGTCCCCCAAGGCTAGTGTTGTGACTACCCCAAGCCCACCTTCCATAGGCCAGGGGATCGTAACTAGCACAAAAAGGCATATCCTCTTAAACAGGAAAGGAATTGCCGTTATATCCTGTAAACACATGCAACCAAGTAGGCAACATGATATTAACACAAGTAAATTGTATAACAAAAGGAGTTCTAAAACTATGAGACGCCAGAATACAAGCCCAATAGTAAAGGTACAAGTACAACTAAAATACAGTACAATTAAAGAAAGAGAAAGACAGTTATTGGGTAGTCCTCTGATGTTCCTACCTGAAGAGTAGGTACAGATCAACTCCTTAGCACTCCACATCTACCCATCTCCTATGCGTACCGACCCGCCTTATGGTCCACCTCCGGGCACCGTCTAGTCTTGGTACCCTTTTCCTCAGTTAGCACTGTACGTCATCTGCACCAAACACAAAAAGGTGCATGCATAACCCATGCAAGGGTGAGTATAATGATACTTAATAGGGACCTCATGACCCTCAAGGTCTCACAATAATCACAAAGGATAAACCACATAACATGAAATCAACTGAATACCCTGCATAGGTATATCCACATACATATACATAAGTTATCAATTATGAACATCTCAAACATGAGGAAACACAAAGTCCAACTGAAAAGCCCAAGCTCAACTATTCCACCATGGAAAGAGTACCACGAAGGTAACTGCCACACATGTACACCACATAAAATAATACCACCAAGGTATTACAACAATGGAATATACCACAAAGGTATAGACTCAGCTCACACTAGGTATACCTTAGGTATAGTAGTGAAGATGATTAGATGAAACTACTAATTCAACTTAATCAAGTAAGAGGAATACCCACAAATGATCATAAATCATCATCAGATGCAAAGAGGATCGTAGTACATCATCAGACCCACACAGGATCCTAGTACCTCGTCAGACCCACAGAAGATCCTAGTACGTCGTCAGACCCACACAGGATCCTAGTACGTCGTCAGACCCACACATGATCCTAGTACATCCTTAGTACGTCAACAGACCCACGTAGGATACTAGTACATTTTTAGTATGTTTTTAGACTCACACATGATCCTAGTACATCGCCAGTACATCGTCATACCCACAAAGTATCCTAGTACATCATATGACCCACACATTATCCCAGTAGATCATTCGTTAGTCGTCAGACTCACACAGGATCCTAGTACATCTTCAGTACGTCTTTAGACCCACAAAGGATCCTAGTAAATCGTCACTACATCATCAGATCCATATAGGATCCTAGTACATTGTCAGTATGTCATCAGACCCACACATGATCCTAGTACATCGTCACAACCACCTAATGGGTTCCTGCACAAAGATCGCTTGTCTCTGAGAGTGTCTACACTTCAACCCACTGGTAGTTACTCCAACTTCCATGTAGTCCCATGAAGAAGTACCCCAAATGATATCCTTGTCATAGGGGTCTCAATGCAATAGAAATTGCGTCAAATATATACCCAGTTTGTAAGTTATTTTCCTTTTAGTCTAGAGGGCCCAGTTGGATTCGTGTCTGATCCAAGCCGAACATTCCTCAATATTATCTAAATATTCAGTGGGGTATTCCAAAGGGACCGTCTCAATCTAAGGTTTCCAGCGACATTTATGGTTCATCAAATAGACACTCAGTGGAAACGTTATGGCCAAAAGAGAAAAAATAAGTCCAAGGTGGTCTGGGTACAGTACAACCTGGCCTGTAGGGTCCGGCCTGGCTGGCATTGGGTGGCTCGACCTGGCAGTGGGGTAGCGTGGGGGTAGCGGGGTGGGATAAGGGCCATGATGCAGTGGTCCGCCATGGTTGGCCTGATGGGAAGCCTTTATATCCGCATGGAACTGTCGTGTGTCATGCCTTCGTCGGCTACCAAATCAGTCGGCCATCCTCCCTTCCCCATCGCGAAAAAATCCACAGTTCTCTTCCGTCTGGTGGTGTGGTTGCGTCGAAGCCTTCTTCATGGCTAGTTATGGTGATTACCACCATTCTCGTGCCCCACCAGTGTTGGGTTTTATCCTCCTCTATCGCGAACAACACAACAATAAATCACAAGAATTGCAGAGAGGTCGGGCCATGTTTTTTTGGCGCGAACTCTCCGCGTTAGAGCGGTATCAAGGGGCTATAATTTGTTCTTGATTTATGAAGAATTGTTATGAATGGGTAAGGGGGAAACTTCAAACAACCAAACCAACTCGAAGGGTAATTGATTTTGGTGTGAGAAAGAATTCGAAGATGACGACATTCGTCGAGCTCGCCACACACCTCTGATCCCGAGCTCGTTCGTCAGTTCGTCGGATAATCATTCTTCGATGGAGGTTGTTCTTCATTGGAGATAAGTTCTCCAAGCTCTCCCATTCTTCTCTTCCAACCAAATCCTCCCAATGGGAAGAGGTTCCAATATAATTTAAATTGGGTAGATTAATTATATTGGCACAATGGAATAATTAATTAGCTCAATTAATTGACTCGATTAAATGAATAGTGTTGGAATAATTAATGATGGAGGGAGTCCATGGGTTAACTATTCCTTAATGATGGACTTCAAGGAGTTTCTCCCATTAAGAGGGTATGGGTGGTCCCCACCACTTGAAATTCAAAATGGGGGTTTTAGGATTTGTGTTCCTAACCTTTATAACATCCACATGAGAGGATTCAACAAATAAAAATGTTAAACATTTTTATTTTATTTTATTATACAATGAAAAACACCAAAACCAACCTTCACCCTTGACCAACTGTCGTCGAGGTGAACGTATCCTTAAGTTAATAATGGTGAGGAGAGTTCAATGGTGTCCTATGATTTCAATTCCAAGAATCGGTTCAAATGTGACAAGAAACCCGCTCGCACGTTATTGGAATGTACTCGAAAAAAATTATGAAATGTATTCTAGGAACACCGGGCCTCGCAATCATGCACCGAGAATTTACGCAAACTAGTAAAATTTCCATATAATTAAAAAAACATTACATGGTAATTTTTGGTCTTTATAGTCTTGGTTGGCTAGATACTTTAAAATCATAGGTCTCGGTCCACTGAAGAATATATCAACCTTACCATTAGGATCCATGAAAAAGCTTGAGGTATAATGAGAATTTCTTGTAAAGTTCATCACACAGCTTCCCTCATATTCATTCTCCTCCTTCTTCTTCTCGATAAAAATCTTTCCAATTCTTATTATCATGGAATGGGGGACATACCTACTGAAGAAGATACCCTAGAACTCTTCCCACTCCATTTCTTCAACATTTACTCCTGGCCTTGTGTTTTTAATCATCTCCCACCACTGATCAGCTTCTCCCTCTAAGTGATAGTCAACTAGGTTGAGCTTCTCTTTCTTTGAATAGTGGAGCATAGAAAATATCTTCTCTATGAAGATGATCCACTATTCTACAATCAATGCGTCAGTAGATCCACTAAAATTTGGTGGTCATTGAATTATAAAGGATTCAACAGAAATTTATTCCCTTTACAGTGAGATCTGTCTCTTATCTCGATTCAAGTTATTTTCCATAACTTGTGTTAGTTTGTTCATAATTCCCATGAATTTTTCCTTTCCGGATTCCATTAGAGGGACATCAATGCATCGTCCATTGCATCACCATTTTCATTATTCCTCCTGTTGCCCTACATTTTCTAAAATAATAAAGTGTTAGTTAGAAACATATTTTATTTACAAAAAATTTAAATATAAATAACTTTTTATCTCAAAACATCATGCTTTAATCAATTATATTTCTTTATAAATCCTTCATAATTATTAATAAAAATCATATGATTAACAAAAAATATCCCCCGGGAGTATCGTAACAAAGAGTGCAGTAGGGCCCGTTGTTGTGCACCTGTTTCCACTCTATTCTAGCTCAAAGTGGTGTTTTCAGGTTTTACCCCTATTTACATCTATGTGGGAGCTGCATCAACTTGTTTTATTAAGAGAGGGGTGTATTTTTTTGATAAAACACTTACTCAATACTATCCATAACACTAGGAATTTTTTCAATTTTAAACTTTTCTATAGGGTTATTTCTAATTTTTTCACAGCCTAATTTCCAAAAATAACTAAACATTCCTTTGATAGCAAAAATGTAATCCAACCTTTTTCATTACCTAACTTTTCATTACATTTTACATACAATGGATCTTTAAAGTCTCGTGTCTTGGAAATCAGGAACATAATTCATGAAAAAAACATAAAAAATACTTCTAAAACACTTGTACGTCTTCATAATAGGTTCATTCTGTGTACAATTACTGCATCTCATAACCTGGAGACATACATAAAAGGAAAGTGTAGCATAAGGCCTCGTAAGGAAAACAAGGGAATCAGTTTACTTGTAAAATACATAAGAACTTGATTAAAATATAAATACCATAGCAATGAAATTATAGGCATATCATAATGAAAAGAACCTGAAACATAACATGAATATGTGGCTAAAACATTTAATTTATATATTCACAATCATATCACTAAGGATCATCCCCAAGGTGTTATAAAAAAATTACAAAGGTTATTTACCAAGGTATCATGAAACTTGTCATCTCTATCAATTAATTCTTTACCAAATGAATTGGAGTGATATTAGGGAACTCCCATAATATGTATTTATTTTCATGTGAACCATATAGATCATAATCAATCATTTCATAAATAATTCATAGAGAATAAAAAGAAATGGGTTTCATTTAAAAATCATGACGTTTTAAAAGATCTTAAAAAATAAGATCATTATGTCATTTATAACCCAGTGAAAAGGAGTGAGGGTTATATGTATCTCAATTAAAGAATAAAATATATAATTTTTTATTTATGATCACCCATATAAATGAAATAGTCCTAGGTATTCACAAAAATAATCAAGAGTATTTCAAGATATAAAGGGAGATAAATTTTGAGATGAAAATTCTGCTGCATAACGGCTACATAACATCCTTTTAGAAAACATTAAAAAAAGAGGTTATAAGGGTACCCCACTAATAAATAGATCATAATACAGTATAAAATAATATTTTTATGGAGATAAGAACAGGTTATGGATATAATAATGTCATACCACATGATAAGGAAACTTTAATGGAAAGAGGGGATGCAATTTCTTTTATAAAAAAATCGGCAGCCTAACGGCGTCAAATTCAGAAAATCAATTGATGAGAGCTGAAAGGGTGTATCATCCTTTGTACATGAAATATATAGTATTACATACATTGAATAACATACCCCATATAAAAAAATTGAAATTTTAAGACATAACATAATGGAAGTAATGACTTAAAAGGGGAGGGTGAAAGGTTCTTTTACCATGAAGAGTGACATCGAATGATTGAAGGTCGGGAGCTTGGGAGGCTTAAGGGAACCTTGGAAGGACTCATTGGGAGGTAAGGAGAGTTGAAAATTGTTGAGGTGGTTTTTGGAATGAAATTAATGAGGAAATGTCTTGGTATTTATAGGAAAATTGAGGGAATAAAATATTAATTTCCAAGGGACACCTCATAGGTGAAATTGGCAAAACCATGGTCTTGGATTTGGTATTTTCCCATGTTATTGGCCAATTGGGACACCTCATAACATATCATAATATTAAAAAGTAGACCAGATTATTTACATCATGATTACATCATCAATTATGTAATTAAACATCTGAAACTCAAACCCATATTTTTACTATTCACTAAAAAAATCAACTATTTCAGAAAAAACCCAAAATATTACCTCTAAACTAATATCGATGCTATGAATTCAAAAATTTAATCCACATTATGAAAATAATTTTATAAATACTTTTATTTTAATTTATTAATAAAATCATTATTTATTCAAAAAATAAAACATTAAAACTATAACTCATTTTGTAACACCTTAAGAAAGTAATCAAGGTCCCATAAAATTATCGTATAACCATAAAATAATAAAGTTACAACTTATGAGTAAATTTTATGAAAATAAAGTTCTTTTTTTAAATTATTAAATTAAATATAAAATTTTAAATAAAATATTTATGACATTCAAAAATACCAAAACATAAACTATGACCGCTTTTTCACTTTTAAGATGTCTAGAATGTATTTATACATTCATGGGTGAAGTTTCTATTTTCTTGTCAATTTACTATTCCTTACTATTCATAGGAGTATGTTACTATTCATACTTTACTATTCACTAAAAATCAATTTGGCCTTATTAGAATCTAAATTTCTACTAATCAAAAAAATAGAAAACCATTTTTTGAAAATCATTTCACATTATTAATTATCTAAAGTCTACATAAATATTTTAAAATTACCTTCTTTCCAAAAATTCATTAGTAATATAGAACTAAAAATTATTCCTACATTTATCCAGATATTTGAAATTAAAAAACATTATCATAATAAGAAATAAAAAAAATAGTATATAAAAGGAATATACAATTTATCTATGGTCTAGTTACGTAGCCCCTTATTACACCTGCATAGGACATAAGTGTGAGGTGTGCTATGGTGATAGAATCGTGGGGTGGATCAGACAACATTTCTCGAGTGGTGATTTCTATCTGCTTGAACTTCCCCCTTAGGCAATTCCATTAAAGCATCACATGTTAATGTTTGGCTTGGGCTTGGTATAGAGAAAATCCCACTGATGCTACCTCCTTCCCAAGCTCTGACAGATGGGATTCATATGGCCCCAGTCTACTAGATGATGTCATCGACTGTTCTTTCTCTATTAATTAACCAATATCATTTGAATTTCTAAACACACAACTTTATGATTATAGTTTCCATTGATCATACTGAATTACGGTCATATAACAATCAAAACCCAATGGTCTAATTTAAATATACTAAATTAATTTATTAAAGGATATAGTTTTATTGAGTATAAAATAAAATAAGACACAAATTTAGGAAATGAATATTATTAGAAAGTTCAGGTCATTACAGTAGTGGATTGAGAAGTCACAATCCTTGATCAGATCTAACCATCTACGCTTGAACATTGTATGCTCTTTCTATGGGAATATATATTTGAGATTATTTTGATCAGTATATATCTCACAATTCTCCCCATAGAGACAATGCTGCTAGATTTTTAACGCAATGATCACAAAATCTAACTCCAGATCATGCATGGGATAGTTTTATATCTTGAATTTTTCACTACCATGAGGTGTAGGCAATGGCTTTTTCATTCTTCCTTAGATTCCACCTAATAAAGACATATAATATTTTCAATAATTGAATTCCCACATACTTTAAAATTTGATACAATATGAACAATAGATTTTCCTATTGATTTAATATCATTTTAGGGGGGGATTTAATGTTCATAGAAAACATAAAATTTATACTAATAAGACATGAATTGAAATTCTTTATAATATATAGTAATATTATGTAGTGTTTATATATAATTTATTCATCGTTATCCACTTTAGAATTGAAATTCCCATGCAACATTGATCTGGGATATTGAGGATTCTCATCATTCTTCTAAACACTTGAAATAGAGAATCTTATTGGATAATGTCCGACTTCAAAACATTTAGGGCATGGAACGGTGTATAATTCTTTATATGGATATTTTTCTCATTCATAACATTATTAATTTTTTCACGGTAATTGACTAATTTTTCCCTATTATTCCACACTTAAATAATATAATAGCCCCTTTAGGACATTTGCCTTGGTGTCTCCTTGTACACTTGAGGAACGAAGTAAATTGGATCCTCTCTCCTTTATCACCTTTATCATATATAATTTCATGATATTTCATATTCCTGTTCCTTGAATTCTTAGGACATTAAACCATGTACCAAATGTTATTCTTAATTTTTGATAGATGGTTTGGCATTATCATGACATATCCTTCTTGATCTCCCATTTGACTAGGGATCTCATTTTAGAAGACATCACATTGACATTCACATTAGTTGATAACCTGAGTCATCAGATTACTATTTATTAGATAGAATATAAAGAAAATTTAAGAATGTGTATCACATAAGGGGAAACCAATGACCTTAAAGGAACAATTTACAAATTACACTTATCTCTTTATCTTATTTGTTGCCAAACCTCAGCCTATATTATTCATGATGTATCTCTTAATGTTTATTCATTTGGGGGATTTTTTTTGTTCCCTTAATAATGGTTAATACTAAGATTATGATTTGACCAATGAATATCCCTTTGTGTGTAGAAAAATGAGTGAAACAGGGGTCGTTAGCATACACCAGTTTCCATTAGAGTCTAGATCAAAGTGGTGTTTTTGGTTTTAACCCTAGATATATTTATTCTAGAGACACCTCTTCATTTTGTTATCACTACATGGATTTATTTTCTAGGTAAACTGCTTACTCTATACTTACCAAAATTTAAGAGTTTTTTCATATAATTAGTCTCATCCATAAGGTTCTTACTTGTGTTCTCTATTCCAAATCTACAATAGTAACTAGACCATCCCCTGATACAAAATATAGGAACCCTAGCATTTTTCACATAACATTACAATATTATATGCATAATTATATATCAGAATACAATCTATTGATCATGAAGATTACTGTCTTTGAATACTAGTTAAATAAAACTAAAAAAATAAAAAAAAATTATATAATCTTCATATTGAGCTCATAACATCCATTGTCCTCATCAATTAGCTTAAGACAACCTGGGGATAACATGAACAAATTGGTGAGCTAAAAATTCTAATAATGAAATAATCATAAGAACAGATCTTATCACATGGGTTAAAAGGCTTGAAATAATTAAAATAAAAGGCATGAATTATATGAAATCCTAATATATAAAATGGGATAATATAAAAATGGATTTATAGTAATGTTGTACCAACATAGAAGACAAATTTAGCATTATTCAACGCACATTCCACATGGAGAAGCAGAAGATAAGGTTAACCACCTAGACCATTGCACATGGTATCACAAGTCAACGCTTACCGAAATGATCATTGCACATAACATCTCAGGAGAATCAATAATAACCAATTCATTAAAGTGCTATCTGGGTGCACCCATCACAACATGTTCATTAATATTTTTTCCACATAAAGAATCATACACAATTAGACATACATAAAAATAAGAATTCCCATGAGATGAAATGGCTATTATAATAATGTCATAATGTATAATAAATGTGTGTATCATACAAGTGGCCATGAATGTAAGGAATTAACTTGTACGTGGGAAATCATCAGGGAAAATAGAAAATATCATGACAAGTGATGTTAAAAAAATTGAAAACATTAAAAAATTTATAAATGAAACATTAGAATTAAACCGTTTTAGTGTGTTTTCGAGGAAAATAAAAATGATAATTTAAAATATAAAATGGAATGATCATTTATATAAAACCATAAATGAACCACGATGCATTTTATAATAAAGATAAATATTTTAAAAAAACAATTATGGATTAAAAAAATGATATTATGCACATGAAATTGGGAAGGAATTCGGGAAGTTCCTTTAAAATGGGTTTTGTTTTCTTGAAGTATTGAGAAGGGACCCATTTAGAAATATAAATATCACTGAAATATATGAATAAAGGGTCTTGATACATGAATTTTTTAAATATACACAACAATATAATATGTAAAAAATAGATAACGTCATTTTTGTGAAAATAAAGATAATGAAACCCAAAGTCCTAAAGGATGTTCGGGTTGAATCGCTTACTAAATATTGACATGGTAACATATGTACTTAAGAGGGATTAATGAGAGATAAATGGGTCTATCATAGTTTATATATCATTATGAATATATGTGGGAGGTTCAAAAACATACCATATAAATAGGTATTTAAAATAATAGGGTGTATCATAGAAGATATTCTTGCATAAAAGTTATAAAAAGTGGATCCCTTACATTAAGTTCAATGGTTTTATCCACATGATATTAATGAATTGAATTATAAAATAAGGATCATTAGTTAATAATTTAAAAACTCATTTTATATTTAATTGAATTATTATAACCTTATTGAGTTCATTGATGGTCTTTTCGATGGGTTAAGAGGTTCAATTTCGTTGTTAGTGTCTGTTTGTTTCATGAATGGTTAAAATATACAATGAAGTGATAATAATGTAAAATTAGTACAATTTTCTATAATTGGATTTATATTTCATTATTTAACATCCATATGGTCACATTTATATCTCTATAATTTTTTAACATGGAGTGATGTTCAATCAATATATAGAACATTAGTGACAATATTTTGGTTTAATTGGAGGTTTTTTATCACAACGAACACATTTGGATTTCTAAGTAAAAACCAAGTGTAAATAAATATTCAAGATCCATAGATGAGACATAATAGATATATTATATTTTAGTTAATCAATAAAAATCGTTTCATGAGCACAATTCAAGATGGTAAAATAAACTGAAAACCTTTCATCCCTGATTGTGATGAATTAACATATATTGTATGATGTTTTCATTTAAAATATAAAATAAGGGTAAATGATAGATGATAATAAAAAATTCCATTATAATAAATACATTATAGTACATTTAATGTACTCGATTTTTCATTATATTTGAATGGGAAGAGGTAGGGATAAAAAAGAAAACAAAGGAACATGAAAATAAAGTAGAAGAATTGAAAAGTAGAATTTACATCTTGAATTAATCTTCCTTGAGATCCTTTAAAGGGTAACTGATCTGGCCTTTTAAGGAGAATGGGGGATTTTTTATGTGGGGTCAGAGCTTGTGGAGATATTTTATTCGAATTTACAAAAGGAACAAGGCTTGAGAGGAGTGAAGAGAAGAATGGAGTGTGTTTTTTTTATAATAGAGGGGAGGTGGGTTTTCATAATATTTTAATCATTACCTTATTATTTTTCCACAAGACAAGAGATTTTTATGATTAAATGAATAAAAATATAAATATGTTAATTTTATTTAGAACCAAGGTTTCTCACAATAATTATGATTCTAGTAATAGTGAATTCAATATAAAATGTATATATAAGATAAATTATCATGTTTTACTATTCATAAAAAATTCAAGTATTTTAGAAAAATAAAAAAATTCACCATAAAAATTTATTTATGTGTAGAATCCACAATTTAAATCCATTTTTTCAAAAATAATTTTTAAATATGATTTATTCAATTTTTAATTTAAATCATAATTCACTTGAAAAATACATATTTTAAAATTATAACTGATTTTATATTGTTCTCAAAAAATTTCATAAGGTCTTATAAAATTATCATAATACGAGAAAACAAAAAAATTAATTTATAAAAACATTTTATAAAAATAAATTTTATTTTAAATTAATTTATTAATTATAAGTAAATATGTATTGATTACAAAAAATACCAATACATTAACTATGATCATATTATCACTTATAAGATGCAAATATTTTATTTATAAATTAAAGGGTGTGGTTTCAAATCTTTTCGATGTTTTACTATTAATTATGGTCAAAATACTCTTCAAAAGGTTATGTTACAATTCACCAAAAACTAAGTTTTTTCTATCATACCAAAAAAAACACCCAGGATTCAACCATTTTTGTTAGAATTTTGAAATTCCAGTCACATAAGTGGAAAAATTATATTTAATGGTCACATAGTATTTAGAATCATGATATTCCATTAAATTTCCTAATGTAAATATATAATAAGGCATAATTATAAGAGGATAATTCCACTTATAATACATTATGTCACTAGATTATTCCCCCCTTATGAAATTCCTCCCTCAAAATTTTGTTTTACATTCTATTCCATAAATAGGTGTGGGTATTTTTCAATCATTTCTTCCTCTAATTCCCACGATACTTTTTTGTACGTATGGTTCCGCCATAGTACCATAACCCTGTGAGTAGTCTTGTTCGTTTGAACATTTTATCTAAGGTACATGATCTTCAATGGAAGGTCCTCGCAAAAAAGAATATTCTATAGTTGTACCACCTATCAATACAATACATATGAAGGATCTCATATGTACTACCCTAAGTCAGATACATTGAAGACATCAGGAACTTTAGACATGGTAGGAGGAAGTTCTAGTCGATTAGACACAGCACCAACAAAATCATGAATCTCTAAGGGGATGATGTACCTTGGACATACTTTGATTTCTTCCCAAATCTCATGACCTTCTTCCATGGATATGTTTATATAAATACCACGTCTCCATCTCTGAACTCAAGGTCTCGTCGATGATTTTCTACATAACTCATTTGTCATCTTTGGTCTACCTTGATGTGCTACTGAATGGTTTTCACATTCTCCACCATTTCTTTGAACATTTCAGGTCCTATAAGCTTACACTAACTCACTTCACCCCAACATGATGGTGTTCTACACCTTTTCACATGAAGGACTTCATATGGTGTCATTTGGATGCAGTAGTGGAAACTATTGTTGTATGATAATTAGAAAAGTGGAAGATGTTGGTCCCACCCACCTTGGAAGTCTATAAAACATTCTCACAACATTCCTTCTAGTGTTTTAATAGTTCGATAATATTGTCCATCAATATGAGGATGATAGGTTGTGCTGAATTTCAACACATTACATAGAGACTGATTATGACTATTCGAGAACATTGAGGAGAATCATGGATCTTGGTCGGATACATCAGATAGGGGCACTCCATAATGCATTAACACCTTTTTGATATTAACCCATCAATGTTGATACAATTAGAAGTCCTCTAAAATTGAGATAAAGTGTGATACCTTTGTAAGACGGTCCACAATGAACCATATAAATTTTTTTATTATGGATGTCCTTATATGACCAGTGACAAAGTACATGGTAATGTTCTCCCACATCCATGTTGTAATGGGTGGTGGTTTCATCATCCCCTTATACATTTTCCTCTCATACTTTACATTCTCACATACCTGTCACATTGATGTTCATTAAAAAATCTCTATATTCATATTGTCCTACCAAAACTTCTCTTAGAGATTTTGATATATCATTGTGATTCCTATGTGAATAGAGAAGGTTTATCTATGTGCACCATTTATATAATAATTTATTACCTATATATTAGATGGTACACATAGTCATATTAGAAATCTTACAACTAATTTGTTGTCATGATTGAACTCAATGGATTTCCCATTATTAATAGCATCCACCCTTTTTATAATTTCATCACCTTTTCTTTAAGAATTATTATTTTTTTCTCCAAGGGTTATAGTTGAAAAATAATTTGAGAAAGGATTGATGATGTTACTCCCTTAATTATTCCCTTGAACATACTTTGAAAATTTAAGAAGATTGGATCATTTTCAGTTCTCTTCATTGATAAATATGCATGATCTTTTCTATGTAGAGCATCCGATGAATTTTTTTTAATACTGGTGTTGTAGTGGATTGAACACTAATAATCCTTGATGAGATCTAATTATCTTCACTGGAACATATTATGCTATTTCTGGGTGGATATATATTTGAGACTGTTATGATAAGTATATACCTCACACTTCTTCCCAAAGATATCATGCCATGATATTTTTAACACAAAAATCATAGATTCTAACTCAAGATCATGTGTGGTATATTTATCCCAATAATTTTCAACTAACTTGAGGCATAGTCAATGACATGGTCATTTTTTTACTGATTCCACCAAAGGGGGACATATATTATTTTCAAGAAGAACATTCCCACAAACTTCATCATTAGATAAAATACTTAAAGAAGTCTTCCATATTGATTTAATAGCATTTCAGGTGGGTATTCAATTTTCTTAGAAAACAAAAAAGACATAGTAATAGGTAAATAATTTATATACATTATGATATACACTACTTTTATTTAGTGGTTACAAGTATTTTATTCCTCATTATCCAATTTAGCATAGTACTTATCATGCCCCCATAATCATGGAGATTGATGATTCTCATAATGATTCTCAGAACTTACAATAGAAAATAATCTTGGATAATGACCACCTTTATCACATTTATGACATAAACTTTTTATGTTTCCTTATAAGGAACTTTGTTTCCATTCATAACATTATAAAATTTTTCAAGGTAATTGGATACTTTTTACCCCTTCTTTCCACTATTAAAACATATCCCTGTCATTTGGAGACATTTCCCTTTGTGCCTCTTTCAACAATTTTTGCATGAAGGAAATTGTTCCTTCTTTCCCTTATCACATTTATGAGATGGAATTTCATGATATTTCATCTTCCACTTCCTTGAATCCTTTTTGAATTCAACCATGTACCAATTTTTAATTGTTTTTTTTGATTGCTGGTTTGGAATTATCACGATATGTCATTGTTCTCCCAATTTATCAAGCATCCCATTTGGGCATCCATCTCATTGAACTTTGCATCAATTGTTATCCTGTTTAATCATATTACCATCCATTGTATAGAATAAAAAGGAAATTTAAAGATTATTATAACATAATGGGGAAACCAATAACATTAAAGGGATAAATTTAAAATTACACGTATCTCCTTGACTTATTTGTTTCCCGGAATTAGTGTATATTATTCATGATCTATCACTAAATGTATATTATTATGTGATTTTTTTGTTCCATTAATAATGGGTTGTACAAATAATTTGACTTTAACAATGAATATAAATTGAGAGTGGAAAACCAAGAGTGAAGCAAGTCCCGTTAGCGTGCACCAGTTCCCATTCATGTCTAGCTCAAAGTTGTTTTTTCAGGTTTTACCCCAAGATAATTCAGGGCTAGTTCCACCTCTACTTATTTGTATCCAGAAAAGGATAAATTTTCTTGAAAAAAACTTACTCTATACATAACAAAATATAGGGGTGATTTATTATACATAGTCTCATCCCCTAGGTTACTACAAAAGTTCTTTATTCATAATGTACAAAAATAATTAGACCACAATCTGATACCAACTATAGAGACCCTATTCATTTATGTATAGAATTACATGATTTTTTTGCATACTTTTAAAACATAATACAAGCCAAGTATCATGATTTCTATTGACATTGAGGACTAGGTACATAAAACTAAAAACGTAAAACATTTCTACATTTAATCTTTATGTTGATCCCCTAAGTTATATTGTTCTCATTCACCATAATAGGATAACCTAGGGATAACATGAACAATAGAGTGAGCTAAAATCTAAGTAATTGAATAATCATAAGAATATATCTGTAGCACATGGGTTAGAAGGCATGACATAATAAAAATAGAAGGCATGGAACATATGGTATGATAACATATAAACATGTGATCGTATAAATATGGATTCATAATAACATGGAAGAAACATAAAACATGAAATTAGCATGAGTTAAGGCTCATTGCACTTGGTGTAGCACAAGTCATGGTTGACAACCAAGACCGTTTCACATGGTAGCACAAGTCGAGGATAATCTCCAATACCGTTACACGTAACGTCTCATGAGACTCAAATTTACCCAATGAATTAGACCTCTATCTAGGTGCACCCATATTAATATGTTCATGAATATGTTTCCCACATATAGAATCATACATAATCAGTCATACATAAACATAAGGATTACCCATGAAATGAAATGGGTATCATAATCATGTCATACTGCATAATAATTGGGTGTATCATAAAAGTGTCCATGCATATATAGAATTAAATCTTACATTTGAATACACTAGGGAAAGAGGAAGATATCAGGAAAATTTATTTCAATAAAAAGTGAAAACATAAAAAACGGTATTAAAGAATCTTTCTAATTAAAACATTTTTGTGCAGTTTTGAGGAAAATAACAAAAAAAATTAAAATAGAAAGGGGTAATCATATATTTGACACCAGAAGGGAATGAAGAGGGTTTTCATAATAAATATAATCATTTTATAAAAATCACGGTGGATTAAAATAGATGATAATGTGCACATGAAATTATGAAGGAATTCAGCAAGTTATTTTAAAAATAGTTTTCTTATCGAGAAGTATTATGGAAGAAACCATTTAAAAACAAGTATACCCTTGAAAGATATGATGAAAGGGACTTGATAAATGAATTTGTAAAATATAAATATCATTGTAATATGTGCATAAAATGAATACATAACATCATTTGGGTGAAAATAAATATAAATCTACCGGAAGAAGTGAAGGTGGTTTAGGTTGAATCCCTTACGAAATCTTGGCATGGTAACACATGTACTTAGGGGTGATTAATGAGAGATAAAGGGGAATTTTATCATTTATATATCATTAAAGAAATATGGAGGAGGTGCCAAAACATACCCCATCAGTAGGTATTAAAAATAAAAGGTCTTATCATAGAGGAGATTCCTAATGAAATGTGAGATAGAGAGGAATCCTTACCTAAAGTCCAAAGGTATTATTCTCTTGATATTAATTACATGAATAATAATATTAGGTTAATTAGTACATTATTTAATAACATATTTTATATTTAATTTATTTATAATAAAATTTTAAATTTTATTCATGGCCTTTTTGATGGGTTAAGAAAATCAATTTCATTGTTCGTGTACGTTTGTTTCATGATATTTTTACTTATATAAATGAACAGATAATCATGTAAAATGAGGCTGGTTATCAAGAATTTAAGTTATATTTTTTATTGAAAATACAAAATTTTACATTGATATAAATTTAATATGGTTTCTTGCAGGTATGTGGGATCATTATACAAATATTTAGTGAAACCCTTTGGTGTTAATTGTAGTTTTTTATCACAACAAACCCATATTTATTTATAAATCAAAACCATGTGTGAAAATATATTCCAGATGAATATATCAGTGATAATTCTAATATTATAGTATGGATAAACCATTAAATTTTTTTCATAATCATAATTGAAGACAGTAAAAGAAATTGAAAACCCTTTTTCTTGAAAGTGATTAACTAACAAATCTTAGATGAAGTTTTCATTTTTTATATAAAAAAGGGTAAAGGAGAGATGATAATAACTTATTCCATTATCATAAAAAACTCTTGTAGATTTAAGGTGGTGAGGTTCTCACAATATTTGGATGAAGATAGGTAAGGATGGAAACGAAAACAATGTAATATGAAAACAAAGTGAATGAATTGAAAAGTTCAATGTACCTCGTGCATTAAACTTCAATGAGAGCCTCTTAAGGGGAGAAGATTTAGACTTTTAAGGAGTCCAATGTATGATTAATGTGGGTGAGGAGTTTAGAGTGATATTTGCTGATAATTATGACAAGGCATAAGGATTTAGGGGAGTGAACAGAAGAAGGGAGTGTGGGTGGTTTTTATAATGGGGGGTCGACTTTATTAATATTTTAATCATTCGTTTAATATTATTTCAATAAAAAAAACAAATGTGATGATTCCATGACTAAAAATAGTATTATTTTAATTGGAGTTTGAAACAGGGGTTCTTATATTAGCGATGATTCAAGTAATAATGCATTTAACTTATAATGTATATAACATCGTTTTTTTATTTTTTACGTCAGTTTTTAACCAACGTTGATGTCAACGAGGTAAATAAACTAAATTTTTACATCGTTTTTTGTAAACCGATGCCAAAAACGAATTTCATTTGTTTTTTAGCTTCGGTTTTGTAAAAAAAAGAGGCCAAATAAACTTATATGCATTATTTTTGGCATCAATTTACTTAAAAATTGATACCAAAAGGTTGAAATAATAGTTTCGACGTCGGTTCGTGAAAAAACTGACATCATAAATGAAAAAAATTTATCTTTTGCATCAGTTTTTACCAAAACCAATACCCAAAAATTAATTTTTTTTATATTCTAGAGCCTTTTCTAAGAATCGATTTGACTGGTCGTGGAGCTAAAACAGATTACAGATCAAAAGGTATGGCCATTGGAAGTTGAACTTGTCAAAGTTTCGATTGATACAACATGGTTTAGAGAAAACAATATAAACATGAATTAAAATAACATACACAAAATAATATATAATATACATAATACGTCAAACATATTTCAATTTTTTTGGAGATTCCAATTAAATGATATGTTTTTATCATCATATCTCTTATATTTAGTGTAGAACTCATTCGATAATGAAAATGATGATCGATAATTAAATTTACACCATGGTTGGTAAATCTCATACAAATGTTTTATATTTTTAACTTGATAAAAAAATTAAATCATCATTATATGAAACTAATCAAGTTACTTATAAATTATGGAAATTAATAATAATGAAAATAAATGAATAGAATAGGTACCATATTTAAATAAACGATTGATGCTGCATTAACAACATGATTGAATTGAAGAGGTTAAAAATGATGAATAGAGGTGAAATGGATTTATATATAGTAAATGAATATATTTTCGATTGAGTTGTATGAAAATGTAGGTGATATTTTTGAAAGTTAAACATGCGTTGTGAAATTAATTGAAATTCTGATCGCGCGTATTGGTGAATAATATTTGGCGTCGGTTTTGTTTGAAACCGAGGCAATAGAGGATATTCGTTAGACTTTTTGCTTCTGTTTTTTATGAAAAACGATGCCAAAAATTCCAATAGATATTATTTTTGGCGTCGGTTTTTAAATAAACCGATGCTAAAAAGTTAAAAAAAATATCTGTTTCCTGTCGGTTTTTTAAAAAAAATACGTGAAAAGTAAATTTTTTTTTGTTTTCGGTTTTTCTAAAAACGAATGTGAAAAACAAAAAAATTAGGTTTGGAAAATGTTTTTATGAAATCGGACGTGAAAAGTAAAAAAAATTATTTTTGGCATCAATTTTTTTAAAAACAGACGTGAAAAACAAAAAAACATTTTTTTGTCAGTTTTTATAATAACCATCGATAAAATCTAAAAACAAAATTTACCATGTTGTAGATATTTTATTAAGATTGGATTTGACTAGTTGTGGAGATAAAACAGAGTTACGGATTAAAATTGTTGGCCGTTGAAATTTGGACTTCAATAAGACTTCTTTTAGAGATGATCAACTTCCATCATCCATAACATTAATTTTTTAACTTCTTTTTTCCTCCACGACTAGTCAAAACAAAGCATAGTTAATTCTATAAAACACTGTAATTTGTTTCGTTATTTTTTGGCATCGATTTTCATAGAAACTGATGTCAAAACTTTTTTTTCGCATCAGTTTTTAAAAAAACCGACTCGAAAACATTTTTTTTATTTTTTTGCATTCGTTATTAAAAACATGACCCCAAAATGTCACCAAAAAAATATTTTACATTGGTTTATAAGAAACCGACATCAAATAGACGATGTTAAAACGATATTTATACTAGTGAAAACTCCCTAAAATTCACCCTAACCATTTTTCAATGTGTATAATCCAAAATTTTAAAACCATTTTTGAAATATAATTCTTTAATTATGATTATTTTAAATTTTATTAAAATCATATTTCACACAAAAATGAATAATTTTAGAACTATAACTAATTTTATAATGGTTTCGTAAAAATTACATATGGTCTTATTAAATTATCTTAATACCAGAAGACATATAATTTTTTATTTATAAATACCTTTTAGGAAAAATAATTTCATTTTAAAATAATGAATTAATTGTAATTAATTTCTTATGAATTACAAAAATACTAATACATTATTATGGTTATATTATAACTTATAAGATGCCTAAATTTTTTTATTCCTTCACAGGTGAAGTTACTATTTTTTTGGACGATTTACTATTAACATGTGTCATATTACTACTCACTTGGGTAGATTAATATTCACCAATAATTAGTTTTTTTCAATCAAACCCCAAAAAACACCCTGAACACAACTGTGTATGTCAATATTTGGAAATTCAAGGCACATAAGTTAAAAAATTATATATAACAGTCACATAGTATTTATTATCATGATATTGTATTGTGTTTCCTAATGTGACTACAATATAAGACATAATTATAATATGTTAATTCTATTGATAAAAAATTAGGTTGTTACATTATTATTGTGATTTGTATCTAAATTATCTCACTACACTATTCAGCCCCTGTCGTGAACTAATAGTGTATGAACCCACTATAAAAGATATAATGTAATATTATATTCTTCTTTTCTACCTAGATTCACAACCCTATAAAAAATATTTTTCCCCAAATTCAACTAATTCTAAACCAATCCTTCCTTTTTATACACACGAAAACCTACTGACATAGGTCACTATAATAAACTAAAAAATTATATTCTAGATGTATATTGATAAAATTTTTGTAATTAGTACAGTACCAAGGAATAATACAAATCAACATTAATGCCCCTTGGAAAAATCCCATAATTCCTAAAAGATAATCTATTCAAATTCCACCAATATTAAATATGGAACTTGTTTTTTCTCAAGAAACAACGTTAAATGTATATCCATGTGATAAGAATCATGTATTACAAAAAATTCATCCAAAAGAAATTAGTAGTATTAAATGATACAAAAAAAATATTTACGAAATACAACAAACGAGATAAATATGTTAAATAAACATGCATTAATTTGAAATCAAAATCTGAAAACAAAAAATAGCATGTTTTGGGATAAATATGACATTGAAAAAAAAGTGACCATAAATATATCATAATTTTGTATCAACACTTTTCAAAAATTCCACACATGGTCACATCAATTTTTTCCATGGTATAGGGACATTTTCCTCATATAGCCAGTACATTTTTTATGTGGTAGGTATACTATTTGTACATGTTGTAAATATATTTTTGTTCATGTGGTATGTTATAAACATGGAAAACATTCCACCATGGTTACTTCTCATGGTCAATTATACACATTAAAACATTCACTCACATTTAGTTCTCATAGCTAGTTCCAAAAATGTCAAAACATCACTCTTGGTTTGTTATCACGACCAGATATACACTTGTCCAAAATTTCTCTCACGATCAGTTCCCATAGTCTGCTCGTGAAAATTTTAAATTTTCACTGATAGTTTGTTATTATTGGTGGTCCCAAACATTACCAAATTTTTACTCATGATCAATACTCATGGTGAGTTCTACATTAAAGATTTTTTACTCTTGTTCAATTATCATGGTAATTACTCATGGTAAATATTAACTGTCAGTTCCGAACTTCTCTAAGTTCTTAAATTCCCAAATTTTCTAATATTTCACTTTTGATTATTTTAAAAAAATTCACCTTCCAAAAATTACTTATTTTTAAAATTATAAACCTTTCCACGTCATTAGAACTCAAAAAAATGCATATGAAAAAAAAGAGTCATTGAAATTATCAAAAATGATAATAAATACAATTAAGGATAAGTTAAAATACTTATCTATTAAAATCATGTAGTTTATTTTATACAATAATAAAATTATTTTTGTTTCTATGAATATTAATAAATATTTTCCAAATCATATAAATAACTGCGTTCAGTTATTTCATGAAAATTTTTATGATTCATTCCAATATTTTTTCCAACCATACTATTAAATTTTTTTCCATGTTTTTAAAGGAATTTACTAGCACATTTTTTTTTAATTTTCAATTCAGTAAGGTTTTTGGGTCATTCATACATGACATTCCCAAAACAGGTATTGGTCACTAGGTATCAGGTTAGAAGATATAGAAATGTAAATTCTAGGAAATTTAGTACGTTGAAGGAAGATGACCCAAGTGGTTAGTCAATGATTAGATTAATTATTATTATTGATATATATTACCATTAGACATTGAATCTCCTAGGATTACTATCTTGTTTTTTTAATCAATTAGTATTGTAGAAAATATGTCTTTATTTAATAATAGATCCTTCACATTCCATCAATTTTAGTTTTACAAGTTTGAATATTATCAAATTTGAATGCCTATTAAGGTGATGGTTGTGTCAAGGGTGTTTGGGGATGGTTCATAGCTCGAAACCCTATTTATGGGTTAAAAAATCAAATTACATGGTTGGTAGAAACCATGTGGTTCAGGCCCCATGGTTACTTCTTATCGTGATAAGTTAGACAGTGCGATTCTATTGGCTATATGATTTGATAAACCATGCGATATGGTTAGAATCCCCATGCAAGAATGTCTAAAATATTTATAGATATGTTTTCCATAGATTTCTCATGGTTTGTCAAATTGGGCATACAAATATGATGGGGTGCCCCTTTTAGAGAAAAGGGCGTCTGGTTGGTGCACTATTTGGCTCACCAAGTGGGCAAACCGTGTGGCCCTATGTTTTTTAGTGAAATTTCATATTTTCCACTAATTAAATCTATTTATAACCTAATTTCTTCTCATTCTTCAAGTTATAAACCCATGGGAATAAATAAATACTTATTGATGAAAATTATAGGAATAGAGGGATCTTCTTTATCTAGACTCAAAATCAAGATCATTTTAGCTCATCGGATCTACATTGGTATAATATCCATTTGTTTTTTTTCTCATTCCTCTTATGGTTTTGTTTTAGTTTTTCTTTCTAGGTGAAAGATAATTTTTCCTATTTATTGGATCATCATCCATTCTTCAATTTTCTCTAGATCTTAGTCAAATCCAGAGATAATATAAGATGGGCTACCCTCTATGATCCAATAGTAGGTGTTCTTGTGTTTCTAAATGAAATTTGATGTGTTTATATATATAAAACAGTCTTGTGGGAACAATTCTCAGAGAGACGTCCTTGAAATGAATTATAATCCATTAATTAAAATGATAGGTATATCCTATATGACAAATGTGTCCTGTGATAATTATTTATGATCAGAAATATTTAATTATAACCTCTAATTTTGTTGGATTATTAAAATAATGGTCCATTGTTACATATTATGAATTTGAATTCCAATGAGGTGTTCCATTTAAACCCTTTCAATGGTATGTTTAATATTTTATTTTCAATTTTTACAAGAATAGTGAATTGATATGTATGTTTAATTGTAATATCAATTGTGAATTGAATCGATAATGAAAGGGGGATATATTCCATGTCCCTAGATAAATTTTATATAGTATTTTTTTTATGTATTAGATGATTATCATATTGAATTTTCTATGTGATTAAATTAAAGAATAAGACTTATATGATTATCCTAATACTTATTCCATTTTTTGTGGTGATATTGATTTAAAATGAATGAGGTGATGGCCTTGATAAAATTAAATGATATCTTATGAATAATTATGAATATTCCCTGCCTGACACATGGGTGCATATACTAACTCAATTGATGTAAACTTTTATTTTCTACCTTGATTTTTCCAGAGTCATACTTGGACTCCTTATATGGATCTCCAAATAATGATTCATATGGGCTTACTGTTATGTACCCAAGTGACACATGAACATCTTATGGAATGCCAAGTATGTTCTAAGAGGGAATTGATCGTATATTCCATGGGAGATACTTGCGATCCCATTGTGGACCACCTTGGAAGAACAAGGTTCGCTATGATGTTATAGCACACCTTCAGAAATACGTGGTTTATTTTGAATATCTCCATAGATGAGATTATAGGGTGATGGTTTATATTATACCTAGAGTAATACATATATTCCAAATGATTAATGCCAATGATAGGATTGAGTTCAAAATTTAATAAATATTTGAGTGGTTTATATGACACATCATATATGTAAAATCAAAATCATGGATTTAGTCTTTTTATTATGAATTATGGATAGAATTCATAAGAATATCCTCATAATATAAAAAAGGGATTTTGTTCTGTGATCTAGGTGTCAAGTTATATTAATTTAATGGGGATGGATAATTAATTTAAAAAGATTATAAATGACACATGATTGAATGTGAATTAACATAATATATTATTAAATGAAATTGATGATATGAATTTCTTATTAAATGATAAATCAGACCATTTATAATGCTTAATTTTAGTAATTCCTTTCATATTACATTACTTCCTTCTCAATTTTAATTATTATATATATTCATTGACTTAATAGAACTAGACCATGGGTGGTTGCCTATCGTGATTTAGTCTCCCTCTCTATACGGGCCACCATTGGTACCTGCACAACCTAAATGATTGTAGGGATAGATAATGGAAACCCCCAACTATATATTATTGATTTCTTTTTAAAATCAATATATAATGGGATAGATATGAGGCCAATGATTCTAGTTGGATTGATTTTTTCTTTTTTGTACTTTTGAAACATGTATTGAATTATACTGATGTGTACCTGTTTTGTCCTCTTTATTAAACATAAAACATATATACCCATAATTTTATACGAGATTCATTTTTATGTTGTTTTCTTTTCATTCTATTTAATTTTTTTTAATTTTTGTTAATACTTTTTCTGCATGTATTCCATTGTATGTCCACTCTGTTCCACTCTGGTGCTGAGTGAATTGTCTCCCCAAACACACACCTAGGCCCTCGCTTCTAATCAGTAGCCTCTAGAATTTGGGGGGATTCTCTTAAGGCCATGTGACCAATTTGGCTTAGTTCACCTTTAGTGGCATCCAAGTAAGGGAAACTACAAAGTGGTATTAGAGGATCGTTTGTGGTTTTATTTAATATCTTGAGATAATAGAAATTGATTGAAATTTAATGGAGTTTGGTAAAGAGACGTGACACTATATGGTGATGCACATGACCTATGATGTGATTATTGATATTATTGTGGGTTATAAAATATTATAACCTTATAAGAGGAATTATTTATATATAATTCACCATTTTAGGAGCTTTACAAGAATTATGGGAAAAGAATTATTCCATTCTATTTATGATACATTACATGTTTCTTGTTGTTGTGATAGGATCTATGATATAAATAAAATTCATTAAATTTTTATGGTGTTGATTTAGTGGGAACCATATTTCCATTCATGAGGTTTATGAGCACTTATTGATTAGAATTTGTTGAACCATCTCGTTCTTATTTTTAAAAAGAATATGTATAAATGTGAAATAAATGAAATTGGAAATGAACATGAAAATGGAATGGGAACCAAATTTTGTATAGAGAACATGACTAAGACTCAACCGTAGTTTTGGGAACTAGGTAATATTTCATAATATTGTATGATCTATACATCACCTGAACTAGAATCTAGGGGTAATAAGAGGGGTGAGTTCTTATATATGAAGGAATGTACTAAATCCTATTTATGTGACTATTCTCTTATGCTTCAGAATTTAATAATATTCTTGATCTAAGGTGTGCAGTTGGAATTTGTTGAGGTATGACACTGTGACTGCCTCTAGCAACACTCCAGGCGGGTGGTGGTGAACATGCTTTGATGGTGGTCAACCATGGTCTACCAGTGGATCATCTAGTAGTGATCGTTTAGGTACTAGTTGTTTTACTATAAAAAGGTGATGAGGAATAGTTCTAAAAAGGAATTTTTACTTTAATTCATACTATTCAGAGAGCATCATGAAATGCTCTGACTATGGAAGAGTTGAATCGTGAGTTACATCAGTAGCATCTACCCATGTTTTTAGGCGATGATGGACCATAGGTTGTGTATTCATGGCTAGAGGTCATGTTATCTTTCTTCAAGAATTTAAATAAACCTCATTAGAGGAAGGAAAATCTCATTATGTATATGATGAATTATTCTTCCAAAATTTGGTATAATTTCATTACTCAATTGAATTAAAAATTAGAGGTGTGTCAAAAGGATTGTTATTCTTCATTTTGTGAATATGTATATCCAAATATGTTGTGATCTGACAAATCTTTGGAATTTATACACCTGGAGTAGGGCACATTATCAGTAATGGATTATTCACCCCATTTTGTGAACCTATATTGATTTTCACTTATTCTTAGGGGTGATAAGTTATCTAAAAATAATAAATTTGAGGAGGGTATCATGTATGAAGTTCATTGAAAGGTAAATGTATTTTGACATACTAATGTTTATGGAATAGTGAATTTGGCGCTTATCATAGAGAATAACTTGGGAGAGGCTGGTGGTGTGAGCCATGGTGGTTCAACATCTAGATATGGTACTAAATCTATCAATGGTAGGTATAATACTTTGTAACTTCCATGTTTTTTCATTATTAACTAGTTTATATACTCTGTTAGCCATGTGAGGTGCTACATACGTTTTAGGATTGATCATATGAGGCGTTAGTGTATGAGAGACACAGTCTAGTGATGATCTTGTAGAAAGAGGAATCATCTATAGTTATTGTATTTATATTTTCATCTATAATATAGTGGGAGTGGATTTAGAATAATTCAAAATTCATGTGCAAGGTCAATAGTCTCTCATCAGGTAAGGTGCTGGAGTATAGTTGGCTGATCAGGGTAAGGTGGTGGTCATGGTTGTCATAGTGAGTCCCCAAATTTGTTGTGATAATAAAGTAGATTTGATAAGGGTAGAAATCCATTAACATAGGTACATCGATCTAGCTATATATATATATAGTGAAACTGAACATTGAAAATAAAAATCCTATAACTTCTATAATGGGAGGGTGTATTATAAGAGTATCTACTTTTTTTTATGTACTTCTTGATATCAGGGATTCTCAAAGCATTATATCTCTATCCATTTTGGATATCATTGGGATTAGTTTATTTATTTATGATTATTTGGTGATGCTTGATAATTTGATGGGTATTATAAAGGAGGATGTATATTAATTTTTGGAGTTACCCCTTGGTATTGGTTGGTGTCACTTCATACAGAACATATTTATTCTAAAGATAACCGTATTTGACATCTTTCTCATGAAGGATTGGTTGATTCCCATTCATGATATCATAGATTTATATCACTGATGAATGACCTTTACACCACCAGAGGGTTGAGAGCTTATTAACAAGGGTTAATGGGATGTCCAAGATACTAATTCAAAACCCGATCATCATGGTATAGGGTGGATAAAAACCTAGTTCTGGAGGGATTATCAGGATGATCATGGAACATGTCATGTAGAATTCACCACAGTCGTTGATCATTTTAGGGATGCTTTACCAAATTAATTTTAAAGACCATATCAACTGAAAAAGGTTTAATTATATATCTAGATATTTCTTATAGAAACACTGGTATCCATTACTCCTTATAGGATTCCTTCTATTGAGTTGTATGATCTCAAAAGTTAGCTGGATGTTTTAGGGGGAAAAGAGGTTTATATGACCCAATACTTCTCCTTGCAGTTCTTGGGTCCTTTATAAAAATAATGATGATATCTTGAAGATATGTGAGTATTATTATATATTTAACTAGATGATAGTTATGAAAAAGTATCATCTATTGTGGATAGATGATATCTTTGTTCATCTCTAAGGAGCTAGGTTTTTATCGAATATTGATTTGAGATCCAATTATCATCTGGTGAATGTTAGACCATCAGACATACTGAACACATTCTTTGTTGAATTTATGGTTTTCATGAGTATGTGGTTATGTTTTTGGTTCTATGAACATTAAAGTAGACTTCATGAAATGAATGAACCATATTCTCCATCTGTATCTGGATTCGTTTTTGTTCATTATCATGGATGATATCATGGTTTATTATCACACTAGATACTAATTTGAAAAGCCTCTTAGGATCATATTATATTTACATATAGAGCATCAGTTATATGATATTGTCACAAACTACCACATCTAGATGAGCCAGGTTCACTTCATGGGTAAATGTTTCTCAGAGAAAGGAGTATCTGTTGACTTGGAGAAGGTGAGAGTTGTAGTTTCCTCGGAGAACCCCAAGAACATCATTGAGATAAAGAGTTAATTGGGGTTTTATGGATATTATATAAATATCAAATAGTAATTCTCATTTATGGTATCAATTTGGAAAAGTGTTATTAATAAGGGGTAAAGTTTTTCTGGTCATATTATTACAAGACGTCCATTTAAGAGCTAAAAGTGAGATTTAATTCTATGCCGATACTGTTTTTTCTTGATCTAGGTAGGATTTAAAATGTTTACTATGATGCCTTATAAATAGAGCTAGGAGGATTTTTTATACAGGGGTGTAGAGTCATAGAATATGATTCTTGAAAGTTGAGGCCATGTGATAGAAATTACCCAATGTAATATTTCTAGTTAGTTGTAATTGTTCATGAAATGTGTTTTCGGAGACATTAACTACTTGGAGATCATTTTATGCTATCGACAAAACAAAAAACCATCATGTAAAAATTTACCCAATGTGATATGAATCTACATATATAGAGGTGGGTTGAATACTTATATTATTTTTATTTTGAGATTTCTTAGATGACTGGTAGAGGTAATGATGCTTCCAATACACAATGTAAGATGAATCAAATACATGCGGTTTAGTGGGATAATAGAGTGTATATGATCGTGGATTGTTTTCTATGAGATACACTTGTATTTACAGAATAATATTGGGAGGAATTTTATATCATCCTTAACTATTATGTTTACCCTTCTATATAGAGCGAGGATGAGAAAACTATGGAATAATGAGGGCCTTTTCATATGGGATAGCGTGGAAGGTGAGGACACTCCTCTTGATTGGACCATATGTGAGGATGATATTATCTGTATATATGGTCATGTATGGGTTTCATTAAACATGTGAGAGTAGATAATCCAAGACATTAATGCATTAGTTTCTTAGTCCACCTTATAAAAACCAAGATGTATCCAGATTTACTTCCCAAATACTAATCGTCAGATCTGAAAAGAGATAAGGTGTTATCATCTTGAGATGTTCCACCAATTTGTAGTTTAAGGAAAAACACTAGTGATCAAAAAAATATTTTCTATTGGTTCCCATTCCTGAGTAGAAACAGGATGACCTGATGGTGGATTGCATGACAGGTTTCCTTAGTTCTACTCAGGGTAATGATATCTTTTAGGATGCTTTTGATAGGATTAGAAGGGACATAAATTTACATTCAATCAAGGATACATTTTTTTTGGATGAGAATGGGGTGTTTTATATCAATTAGATAGTACGAAATCATGGGTTTCCATGAACTATAGTTTTATATAGGGGTTCCATATTTTAAACTCACTTCTATAAGAGTTTTCAGAGGGAACTAGGAACACAGGTTCTTCTGAGTACATCATACCACCCTCAGACTGATGGTCTATCAGAGTGCACAATATATGTGATTTATGACATGAATCAAGAATGCATTATATATTTTTGGGTCCCTTGAGAGAGGAATATACATATGGAATAATTATCCTAAAATAATAGATTACATGATACAATTCATTAGGTTCCTTATGACTATTTTTATTGTAGTCCATTATGATCTACCATAAGCTGGATAGATGTAGAATAAAATGTATTTTTAGACCTAAACTTGTTTAGGGAACCACAATAAATGTGAAATTGATTCACACGAAGATGGATAATGCACAATCTTGATAGAAATCGTATGCTAATCATATTTAAAGAAAACTACATTTTGGGGTCATGGATTGGTTATTTTTAAATGTTTCATTGAGGCTTGGACATAGAGGGATCTAGAGATAGGGAAATCTTTCACTATGGTATGTCGGTCCATTTGAGATTATAGAGAGATTAGAGATAGTATCCTATCGGTTTTAGTTACCTTCGAGTTATCAAGACATGAATGATGTCTTCCATGTATCTCTACTAGGATGTTATAATTGAAGCCATCTCATGCCTTTCATCCATAAGAGTTTGAGTTACAGGTAGATTTTCTCTCTGAGGATCATCGAATATGTAATGTGGATTGAACCACAAAGGATCTCTAGACAGTCTTGTTCCTCTAGTATAGGTTCTATAGAAATATGACCATGTACATGAAGAGACCGTGGAGTAGGAGGCTAATGTACAAGAACAATGGGAAGAGTTATTTTTTAGAGTTTCTTGACCAGCCTCAAAAAGGTAATTTGGAGAACAATCACTTCAGGGGGGAGGTTGTATGAACTAGATTCATTATGGTGGTATAAATCCTTTATATTCCATCATTTATTATTTCAAACATTTGACTATGGCCTAATATTAATACCAGTTGCGGTCTTGGAGGTGTCAGTGGTGTAAGGGGCTTTTTTGGAACTTTGAACCTATCCTTTGGATTGGAAAAGTCATGGTTCATGGTTAATAGAAACCATGATGGGTAGGATGAATGGTTAAATTAACTGTGAATAGGGGGATAGTCAGAGGCTACATGCCATAAAGTTTGATAAAGGGTACGATTTTCAGTGCACACCGATACGAGAATTATAAAATTTTGACAACGAAGTTTTTCTTGTGTTTTATACGATTAGTCAAACCATGAATACAAACTATGTGGGGTTCCCCGTACTATAGAGAAGGGTGCACATTTTGGCCATTTTTGTGGCCAAACAACATGACCTAGTGTCTTTAGTGAATTTATCAATATGACCATAATTAGATATATGTTTGACCAAATTTACTCTAATTAATATTTTTACATAACCATGGGATTCTGAGAAATCCTACTAGATGACTATTCTAGGAATTAAATGATCTTCTCTAACCAGACTCGGAATTGAGATCTGTTTTTCTCATTGGATCTGAATTGGTTTCATGTCCATTTCTATTATGGCCTTCCTCCTTTGGGTTGTTATTAGTTGTGTTTTATGATGAAATATATTTTCCCCTATTAATAGGTTCTCTCTCTATTTTCTTCAATTTTCTCCCGATATTAGTAGAATCAAGAGCTCATATTATATGAGCTATACACTATGAACCTACAGTAGGTGGTCTCATGATTTTTCATGAAATTTTATGTATTTATATATGTGATGTTGTTATACACACCCAATTCATAGTCTGATTCCCTTGAAATGATTTTTAATATGTGAATTTAAATGATTTATATTTTTTATGTGACTAATGAGGCCCACGATAATTGTTTAAGGTTATGCACCTTGAATTGGAACCACCCCTTTGGTTGGGTTATTAAAGAAATCTACCATTTTGATGAATTTTGAATTTAGATACCTATGAGGTATTCCCTTTCCCCTTTCCATGGAATGTATAGTACAGAATTATCAATTTTATCTTCAATTGTGGATTGTTATGTAAGATGAATTTGAATATCAATTATCAATTGAATTTATCAATAAAATTTAATTTATTCCATGTGCCTAGAAATATTCCATGTATTTTTTGTTTATACATGAGATGACTGGTATACTAAATTTCCCACGTGAGTAAATTAAAGGATAAGTCTTCTAAACTATGCATGATCTATGAGCCACCTTTTGAGGAGATAATGATTTGTAATCAATATGGTGATTACAATGATATTATTGAATGATATTTATTGAATGATTATGAATATTACCAAGGTGAAACATGTGTTCTTATAAAACTTCCACGGATATAATAATTTGGATTCTACATTGCTTATTCTTGGGTGATAGTTGGGCTCCAAATATAGACTACCAAGGACTGACCCAAAAGAGATTATTGTTATATTAAAAAGTGTAACTTTCACTCCACATGGACTTCCAAGGATAAGATCCAAGGGTATTTGATTATACATTACATGGGCGATACTTTGGATCACTTAGTGGACCACCAAGAACATACTCAGGTGACTACGATTTTATACCACAAGTATAATGATTCCTTGGTTCATGTGAGGATAGCCCTAGACAAGCTTGTCAGGTGCTAGATTATATTATACATAGAGTAATATATTTATTAAAAAGGAGGAATAATAAGGATTGACTCGGGTTTTGATATGAATAAAAATGGTATAGTTTATATGACTTTTCTTCCAAGAAAAATAACAAGCTTGGATTTTGTCTTTGTCTTACATTTTATTGATGTCTTATTCAAGAATAAATGGATAATATCTTTTGGGGGGAGATTTAATATGAGCCTAGTCTCAAGAAAAATTTATTAAATGATTTTTTCTAATTAAATGATATTGATTGTAAATGAAATAAGAATTAATGGTAATTTAGAGAAATAATTATTAAATAATATTTTTTATTTTAATTTTTTATTAAATTAGAACTATGACCATATAGGATGTTTACATTCGGTACATCCCTGAATATTATATTAAGTCACACACACTATTATGGTTATATATATTCACTAAGTGGATGGTTCAATAACATGGGTGGTTGCATACATGGATTTAGACTCACACCATGTTTGGGACATTATTGGTTCCTAAAGAGCCTACATTATTTTTGGTATGAATAAGGTCTTGTTCCCTGTATGTGGATAATTATTACTGATTGGGAGAAGTAAGAATAGGTCCATAATGTGGCTCCTGATGCAAGGTGGAAAGATTTGTTCCTTGTTATACTTTTGATATATGTATCTAATTATTCTATTGTTTACCCTTTTACGATACTTTATTAGACACATGACATCTATCATCATCATTGAATCTGATATTCATATTTATATAATTATCTACTCATAAGGTTTAACTATTTCTTAATTCTTATTACTACTTATTCATTTTTAATGAAATTTTATTTCCACTATGTTCTTTTCTATTTATGACGTTATAGTCTCCTCTCTGACAAACCTTGTACCTCACTACTATTTGGTAGCCTATGGAACATGGGGAGATGTGCATCAGGGCATGTGGCCAAATGAGCTCAAAGACCTTTCATTGGAATTCATGTCTGGGTTGATACATGTATAAAGATTTTTTATTTATTTTGAGTATTAAAAATTTGTTTTTGTGGGATCATTATTGTGCACTATTGTGAATAAAGAATCTTAATAAAAGGATTGATATTGGGGCCCATCATGGATTCCTTACAGATGGTATATATATAATTGATGAAATGTATGAAATTTGAGATTAATACATTATTAACTATATATTGTCTGTGGATTTGAATGATGTAAAGTTTTAAGAAAATATGAATTCATAGGATTCAATTCTAGTTACTCTCATTTAGATATAAAAATAAAATGTCTTGGATAATGTTGATCTGATTGAAGATTAAAGGAATATAAAGTTCATTTTAAGAAAAACATGATTGTATGGATGTTAAATGACTATACAAACATCATTAAGTGAATTTGTTTAGTTAGAAGGTATAAATAAAGTCACTAAAGCTTCAATAAATTGATGTATAAATACATAATGAAATTCCATTTAGAATTCATTAGAGTGGAGACAGAAGGTCATGATGTGGGGAAATACTTCAGTAAAGTGTGATTCTTGGGATAATAAGTGAATATTATGATGTTTTGGGGGACTCTATTCTATTTTACTAACTATAATAGATGAATTATCCTCTCAAGATTTTATCATTACTGCACTATGTCTAATGTAGATAGATAGAGAAATTATGGGGTTTAATGTCATAATCCTATGTAAATTGACCAATGAGGTCATAATATTTGTGGATACATACTGACATGTTATTTGCAATCTTATGTTTTATAAGATTTAACTGAGTTCAGTTAAAATCATTTTATTTTTCATTTAGTAATTTCATATTTTATTAAAATGATAATTTTTTCTAATTCCATATTTTTTATATATGAAAATGGAATATACGGATGTCTTAATTCTAAATTTTCATTTTCGGCAAGGGAGTAGTTTTACGTTTTAGATATTGTATAAACTCATCATCCGAATTGAGATTTGAGAATATAGTATGTTCATTTTATGAATTAAATTTCTTAATTATTTTTGGGTATTCAGTTTATACTATCTTTATAAACAATACACATACATTAATATTTCAATATATGTATTCCAACCTTTTGAAAATAACATAAATATGAATTATGTTTATAAATAATAAAATAATAATTATTTAGATTTAAATATTAATTCATGATAATGACAATGAAGTTAATAATGGGTATCAATAGTTCACATATCAGTTTCATTTTTTTAAAATACATTTTTCATTATTTTTCACAAACTTACGTTTCATAGACACTTTTTTCCAAAACCTGACTTTTCTCAATCAATTTACCTTTGTTCCTCATTATAAAATATATACTATTTTGAAAAATTAATATCATTTTTACCACTAAATTTCTAAACATGATCCCATATTCATTTTTAATAAATTAATTTCATAAATCTTTTATCATAAATAAATTTATATGTTACAAAGAACTTGATTTTTCATCCACCTCATGATCGAACTATGGATTGTCACTATTATAAAGTACTAGTAAACAATACTAGTTTAGAACTACCAAATAAAGTCTTAAAATTATTATAAATGTATTAAGGATCACATGTATGATACCTTATAAACCTCAGGTAATGTAGATTCCTATAAAACATTTTCCCAAAACATTTGAAGTGAATTAGTTTTGAAATTTTATATAATATAATCAAGTGAGTTATCCCATATAAAAGGCCTCCCACGAGTCACCTAAGTAATTTTCTAATCATATATGGATCCTCTAAAGATGATAATTATTATATATTTCTACATGTCATGACTATAAATGATGATCAATGATTAGGTATAACTCATAGATTTTAAATTTTCTATTACGAGTTATTTATCATTTATCTCTAATGATATATTCAAAAGACATTTATGAATGATAAAAAGGTTGTTTAATTTTTATTAAAAATATGATTAATTTTTTATATAATTAATCTTACATTATATGAAATGCACCATGAAACCTTTATTAAAAAATATTATAGTTAAAAACATTTTTATCTATATTTTTAATACATAATGGCTTTCAATGAACATATGTTTTAATATATTTTTAAGGTTTTTTTAAAAAACATGTTACATCAATATTTCAAAAATTATATATCACCGTATATCTAGAAAAAAACTAATTACATAAAACCAACAACTAAAATTATTAATTATATGTTTTTATTTAACAATGTGTTTTAATAAGAGTAAAATTAGGATTCCTAAGCCATATAATGGTTTAACATTTACAACCAACATTTTATCTAAACATATAAATAGTTTACATTATGAAATCTAATGTTATGATATATTTTTTCATAAATTACATAAAATTATAACCATTTGTAATTATTCAAATATTTTGGATTCTTGTGGACTAATATAAGATTAAAATTTAATACTATTACTACAAACACAAATCATTACTATGTTTATTCATTTGAGTAACACATATCAATGTAAATCTTATAAAAATCATACCCTTGAAAAATTTATCTAGAATGCATTGAATATTTTTCATAAGTAAATAATATTCTTATTCAAATAAATACAATTTTTTATAAATTTTTTAAATATAAATTATATTAATCAAATATAATATAACACACAATAAATTTAAAACACTATTTTTAGTATTTGAACATATATTTATAAATTTATTAATTTCTAGTGGGTTAGAATGTTTTTTAGGTTTTGGACTATATCATCGTCAGGTTCATTCGATTTTTTTCATGATAAAAATTCATTATTAGTGCAAAATTATTTTATTATATACAGTCATTTTGTTTTGTTAAAAAAATTGATGACAATGATTTATATTACCAATCATCTTAATCATTATTTTTAACACTATTTATATGATTATGAATTTTTGTATTATTTAATTTTATGATTTGATTACGGGAACTGTTCATAGGTTTTCTTTTGCTATTTAAGTTAAAATAATTATTTGGTTAATTATTTAATCAATAATAATAATAATAATAATATTTTTATTATTATCGAAACTTATTTTAAATGATGAAGATCATCGTAATGGTGTTTAAGTTAGGTGATCTAATTGTGAACTCTAATCCCACTTCATAGATGAGGTTTTGAGGAGATCCTTTATACACAATTAGTTGTTATCTAAGATTTCTTCACATACATTTTAGTATTAGGGTGAATCAACCCATCCATTTTTTGAATAATAATATGTATTTTATGAATTCATATTTTTAATTCTCAGTTATTGGTATGTTCCCTATCATATGACCTTTGATTAAATTTATTTGGATGTATCTTGGAACTATCATGTTTTCTTCTTTTGATTTAAGGATTCATGATTCTTGACATGTCCTATTTCACTTCTCTTCAAGGGAGGATTATTATATTTATTAGTCCCAGGGCCAATTTTCAATTTATTGATGCAACACTCTATGATTTTAAAATAATAACACTATGTTTGATAGTAAATATAACATACAACACTGAGCTTAAATGACCTGCGAAATATATTATTTAAATGTGAATTTTATATCTTACACATTGTAATTATTGCTATAAATAGTATTAACCAAATCATAAAATATATATGGTCCAAAACAATCTATTTATTAATTCAAATTATATAAAAATAAAATTTTATTTAAAGTAATTTTATACTTTAAATTTACATTTTCATTAAAAATTATTTTTCTTTTCTTATAAACATTTAGTATTATTAATTTATATAAAATTTAGTAATTTTATTTTATAGAAAAGGTATAATATTTTAAATTATCATACCAAAATTATCATATGGTAAAATTTTTATGTTTTTATGAAAATATTAGGTTTTAATGAATAGTATAAAATATCATTTTTCAAAAGTATAATTTCCTTTCAATAACATTATGTAATTAAAATGTACCCTTATATTTTTAATGTAACGCCTCAACTGTAATTACCCAGTGTTGGTGCATTATTTTAATACATTGGTATGATTATAAGGAACCAAGTCCCGAAGGACCGATCTGTTTAGCAGTCTTAGAAAATAGATTACACACATGAATGTTACATTACACTTTATAACATACAAAACAACATGAATAATCCTTTATTAATTCCATTATTCCCTTGGATTAACCCTGCATATCAATCACAATACACTTCTTGGAATCCAAGGAAAAATAAAACATAGAAAGGGGTGGGATCAAATGCTCAGTAAGGGTAACAATATAGTGGAATCATTCATAAGTAAGAATAAACATTTAAGGAAATGTATAAGACTAAAAAAAGAATTTTGAACATCAATTTCAGCATAATATGGAAAAAATAAAATCAAATAGTTCCATTTACATACTCACATGGATATTCTACTAGTCGAATAATCACATGAAATATCAATAGACACTTTCATATTGATGGAATGCATAATGCCAGACTATCATAACCACATAGTCAAGGCCTTGTAGCAAGACTAAAAATTAGATTATGTCAAGGCCTTGTGCCAAGACACTAGTTTGTCTCATGAGACCCACCGATGCATCGAGGAGATATATAGGGCTCCACCAATCACATACTAAGTCCAATGCATTCCTCATATGAAAAGGATTATACATACCATAAACAATTGTATTAAAAATGGCATACAAAATGTCAATACTTTATCCCCGAACCCAGAATTGTATAAAAATAACACATCCATAGCTAAAAATATCACAAAACCTTTAATACAATATAGAATATTTGTTTCATAATAAATCATCTTCAAACAAGTTTAAAATCAATCAAACAATGTTGACATTGATGAAAATTATTTGTAAAACTATTTGAGAGAAATACATATTTTTCATGAAAACATTTAAAAGTCACACAATTTAGAAAGGAAATCAACTAAAGACATTTTTGAATCAAAGTGTCCCATACCACTTTGAACCTTTTGAAATGAATTAACATTTTAAAAATATTTATGTACATATAAATAAGTCCTTCAAAACATTTTGAAAAAATGGAAATTAATGAGAATGATTTAGAAGAATAAATATTGAAAACAATTGAAATTATGTTTTATTAAGAAAGTCCCTTAAAAGAATCCCTTTGAAAATTCTTTAATGAAACATGGACATGAAGAATAAATATGTCACAGTAGATACTTACACAAAAACAACCTCAGATAATAAATAGATTGTAAAATTAACCCTTACCTTGCAATTTCCTCTAGTCGAGGGTATATTTAACCTCCTATATGAAGACCATAGTATGTTATTAAATTATACCATAACCATATTAATATTTATTGTATCATACATTATTCATGTATGACTTTGTACTACCCATTTAATAATAATTTCCATGTTAAATTAACATTTCGGGTAATAATCACTTTCTTTATCGCACGTGTTTTAACTTGTTACTATTGATTGTATCACATAGATCACGATTTAAATACTTCCAAAATATATAACATGACTTATATATCATATATATTTATAATATAAATATGTATAATATACATATATATGAAATGGAGAACTCTGTTTATGGAGACGGTAGTCCGTACGTACGCATAAACGTTGTTTCCATTTTCAGATCGTATTGAACGAAAGTAAGTGAATAAGATATGTGTAAGTTCATAAATACATATATATATCTCCAGTAGCATTATTATGTCATATATTATGTAATTATTGGTAATATATTTTTATAATCGTCGATGAATGGTGGACTTGGAAATGAATCACATCGTGTCGTGGAGACGGTAATCCGTACGTACGCACGATCGACAACATAAATTCATTAAAGGTGTGGAATTGGATGATATATCATATATATAGAATCATTATCATGTTATATTTATTATTTACATCAATTACACACCATTATATCCATCCAAATAACATAGTGTTGAATAACATATTACACCACGGTGTTGAGACGGTAAGCCATACGTACGCACGCATGGTGACATTATCATTCATAAGATGGATAGAATAATGAATATAGTTGTTCCATATATATAATAACATTACAGTATATATAAGAAAATAGAGTTATTATTTAAGAATGTAAACAACAAAGGAAGAGTAAGTGGAAGAATAAGAGAACTTGAAGGAGTGTGGTGAAATCACTACCTCATCTTCGGGTTCTTCCTTTTGATTCGATCAAAAGGGCTCTTTAGGTTGGCTTTATGACTAATTTAAAGCCTCTAGAATGAAGTAATGATAGTTTAGAGGATATTAGGGCAGGGTCTGGCCCATCCAAATGGCATTGGAGTTTTGTATTTGAGAGAATTGGAAGTGCCATTTTATAAGAGGAGTGAGAGGCACCTTTGGAAAAACATAAAATATTATTTTACAATCAATTCATATTCGGTTTATAATGGCTCCAAAGTGACTTATTTCGAGGCTAGGGTGTGTCGGGGTCTAAATACTCTCAAAAAATAGGTTTTAGACAAATTAGGTTTTCCATTTTAACCTTATCATTTAGATTTTACTCTAAGTTAAATAATTTATCTTTTACCATGTCTTCTTGTATTCTTACACTATATTGTTAATAAACATACTATATACTGCAAATCAAACCAAAATTAGTTCATTAATGTCATATATAATATTACATAAGTATTTTTACCAAAGCTTAGATTTTTAGGACTGTTAAATCAATTAATAATATAATATGTTTTTCAAAAACAAATTTATGTCATTTTTGACACTATTTGGTATTGGTTTTTGTTAAAATAATAACAGCATGTTTACTTAAAAAAAATAAATTAACTCAATTCTATCATGTCATATTCACTTATAAAATTCGTGGATTTCATAAAAACATTAAATTATATTTATTTTAATATTTATAACACAATTTATTTGAAACTTTCATTAATAAGGTAATTACAGCATCATTATTGTGTCTTTAATAAATTATATTATTTAATCTCTATAAATTATAAAGAAACTACCATTATATAGGAAATATTTTTATTTTTATAATCAATATTAATAGTCTAATCTATCTTATGTGTACCCCTATATTAAAAATGTTTTTTATTAAACTTTGAATTTTAAACTTTTAACTCTTCCTGGAATTAAATAATAATAAATCTCTTAATCTAATCCATGTGGACCAAAGAGGTTCATATTTTATTTATAAGGTTTTTTTTGGCTCTAATTAAACTTAATGAATTGAATTTGGACATGTGTTAGAGTAAAAATAATATCATTTCCCCCCTAAATTACCCTATTTACTTTTAACCGTGGTAAATAAAAAGTAAAAAGATACTATTCACCAAAAAATTATTTTCATCTTATAGAACCACATTTTTGTTACTGATATCAATTTTGTCTCTCTTATTTTTGATATTCCACTCACAGATGTGGTAAAATTATGTTTTACGCGAATTTGAAAAATTCTCTTAGGATGTGGGTTAAAGACGGTGAAAAAGTCAGTAAAATTTTTATATATATATATAATTATTATAAACTAACTCCAATGAATTACATTGAACATATATAGGTATTAGATATCTATTTTGAACTAACAAAATTTAAATAAAATAAAAAATTATTTTAATAAATGTTTGTTTTTAAAATATAACTCAATGTTTTTTACTATTCATCAAAAATTAAAAGTTTTCAGAAAAATACCAAAAATTTACCCTAGGATAATTTTTACATTCAAAATTCAAAAATGAATTATATTTTACCAAATTCAAATCATAAAAGTTTCATTTATTAATTTAAAATTAATTCTCGTTGCCAAAAATCAAAAGGCGTATTCTTAAGAAATAAAATCTATTAAAATATTTACACTTGTTTATGTCCAATATCAAAGAGAAATTACTTACAATGACCAGAATTGGATTAAATGGTAAAAAATAAACTATTTATACATCCAAACCATAAAAAATTTATAATTTAACACCATAAATTATATTGAATAAAAAAGTTTTTTTCAACTAAAATAGTCTTTTTCACTATTCACCCAAATATGAAAGTTATCAGAAAAAACAAAAAATTTATTGAAACTATAATATTTTGTATCGATTCTAAAAAATAATTTTATTTTGTCAAATTTATTATATATAAGATTCAAATATTGGATTCAAAAAGGGTTCCCCATTAAAAGGCAGTAAAATTGCTTTTTTTTAAAAATAATTATTTTATCAGAAAAAATCGAATTTATTCTTACATTATGTCTAAGAAAAATTTAATATGGGTTCTAAAATTTTAAGGATTATATAATTTTCAAAATTCAGTTAATACTATTAATAAACTCTTTTGAACGACGAGTTTAGTAAGTCATGATGTGCTTGAAGTCAGTGTTGCATGTTGTGCAATTTATTGCATTACTTTGAAGAAATAACGTACTATGAAATCCTGGGGTGATACATTTAAATTTGGTCATCAAGTGACATATGAATTATTTGTGTTTATACTAACCAAATTAATATATTTAAACTATAAATTTTCCTGATTTTTGTATAATTTTATTTTTTTTCTTAGAAACCTAATTTTGTTAAAAAAGTTTTCTTTCAATAAAGTCTATCCATTTGAATAAATTAAGATAACCAAAAATAATGAAATATTTAAATTAAATGTATATATTATATATCTAATTATATGAACATAAATTCATATAATTATTAGTGGAATCCATATAGTTAATATAAGATCATTTATTCATTGAAAAATGCATTTTCCAAAAAATAACTTTTCATCATGCTTCACATGATTATTACAAATTTAATTTATTCCACATATAAATATTTAAATTGGTAAAATTTATTCCACAAAAAAATCATAATTATTATAATTATTTAACAAGTTTATCTTAATTTTTTGTTACAATGAATAATGAATATGGTAAAAAATTCATCATAGTGGAAAAAGGATAAATTAGGATATCATTGGATAAAACTAAATGATATGGCCACTATTTTTAATCATAAATGTTATTATATTAAGGAATTTAATCCATTATAATATTAATATTTATAATTATATGTTTATGGGAAACTCTTCCATTAAATTTTCTCATAGAATATTTAAGTATTGAAAAAAAGAAAAATTGTCATAGTATTGATTTTAAATATCTCTTATGTTTTCAAAAATAGAAAATGAACATTCTAAATAAATATTAATAGTAATTTTGAGAATAGATAAATTACTTTAAAAAATAAAATTATTTATAATTTTTATTAAATATAAATATTTCTTAAATTCATATGCAACAACAACCCAATAATTATTAAACTAAAATTAAAAAAAATAAATGAAATTAATAATTTAAATCTAATATAATTTTAATGATTTGTTATTTTAAATGATTTTTTCAGATAAATATTGATTTTTAGAGAGGTTCTAAATTAAATAAATCAAATCCAATTAATATCATTTGGATTTCAATGATAAAGTAAATTAATAGTTCAAAAAAATATTAATGTTATTTTTTAATAAATAATGTATTATTAATGATTTATAATTCTTAAAAATTTTGTATTCCACCAAGTAATTTTTTAATTATTGATAATTTTAACCATGTTGAATTTATGGGCCACTTAGCTTTTATAGGAACTTTGTTTACCCCTAAAGAGTAAATACATTAGTACGTTGTTAATTATTTAATAGGGTTTATACTGGTTAAAATAAAAATGATGTGGGTAAAAACATTACATAATCAAATAATTTATCTAATATTTGAGTGTAATTAAAATAAATTTCATATTGGATTATAATTTTATCAATTTGAATATATTCTAATTTTATAATTAATGTTAATGAATTTAAAAAATTAATAAATTTCTACTTTGTCCCTCCCCTATTTTATGAATTGTAACCTCATCATATCCTTTATTAAAAATATGAAAAATAAACTGGTTTTGTCATTAACTAACCAAATCCCTTACTTAGTTCTATTAACACATCCTATGGTACTTATTTTGATTAGGAAATCCACTGGTAGGCTTTTGGTGAAATCCTAAATACATTGTTTGAAGATGAGGTGGCAATCTTATCCAATAAGTCTTATTTTATTTAATATTTTACCTCTTTAAAATACTGTTAAAATAAAGTGAAAAAAAGAAATATTATCTAAAATATACATAGATGTTATTTAGTTAGTTTAATAATTTATATCCATCTCCTCTTTCATCAAATGGTAAATGAAACTGTCGATCATTTTTATAGTGGACAATCGCCTCACAAACCAATGTTATTCATTTTACATCATCACCTCTAATATATGGATATAAAGATTAATTTAATGTATATATATATATGCTATTTATGATATAATTATTTTTATTGAATTATAATTCCACATCTACCTTTTTATCTTTTAATTAATTTAAAAAGGGTAATGTCACCCGTGCGTACATTTGGACTAGCATCTCCATGAAGAGATAGATTTTTTTCAGTTATGTCTTACATGGATGATAATAATGATTTATTCCATGAATAAATAGGATAAATATGATATAATAATGAATTAACATTTATCTTTGTTTTTTCCATCCAATAAAAAATGAAATCAAAATTTATGTGTATGTATGACACCATTATCAGAATCACCAAAGAATAGAAGGATAAAGTATGCTGAGAAATTATATTTTGGTTTCGATGGAGGAAAAAGAATCAATTTCATTTATGTAAGAAATATGGAAATGGAAACCACAAGGAATTTATCGAAGTAAGGGTAAGATATTTTCTATATGTAAATAAATGATAAAAATAAACTGATATATAATAAACCAACCTGTGATGTCTATCCAGTGGACTCCCATGTCAGTGGATCACAAACAAGAGGAGTGTCTACAATCCCCCAAGTCTGATGGACTCCTATGCTAAGGCACCACATAAATGAGGATTGTCCCTAATCCCCCTAGTTTGACAACAAGTATCATGGGTTGAAAATATAATAATTGGGAATATTTTCATCATAAATAATACCAATATAAACATAAAAAAATTTATTATTGATAATTATATAATGATACATTCCAAAAAAATTTATAAAAATTAATTTAATTCAAGTTTTATTAAACTACAACAAATTTTAAAAGATAAATATGTTGAAGACCGATGATTCTGAAGAAAATACTGAAACAAACATTTTAATGACACTAATGGTTAGTTAACCATATCCATTTCAATATTAAGCCAACACCACTATCCCAAAAACCATATGCCTCCTAATAAAAATGGTACCTTATCAAACCCAAAATCTACGAATTGAAGAAACCAGGTCATGATATGAAGACATCATACCCACCAATGTGAGTATATATTGTTTTAAAAAAATTTAATAGATATGTTTTAATATTTCTTAATATGATATAAGCAGGATAAAACATGAATCAAGAACCTTGAAAAATAAATTAATTTAAAAAACATTACATAATGATGATTTACCAATAACTATACCTATTCAATGACCAATAATTTCTCTTTAAAATAAAACACTTTTGAAAAAAACCCATATATTTTTTAAGTAATTTAAAATAATTTCCCAATAAATTTCTCACATTTAAACCATTTACCCATTTTTAATTATAATTTTTTACACACCTAACTTAATGATAAGAAAAAAATGGAAATAAAAATAAATTTATAACTATAAATGGTTATAAACAATGCCAATAAATTTATGGAAAAAACTAGTCCACAACATGACTAAACCCTAAAATAATCAAAACATGATAAACTTATATCCAATAAATAATTAAAACATTTGAAAATATTTATAAAAAAAGAAAAAAAATACGATGCATAGAACGAGGAAAAATCTCAAATACTAATGGTATATCTGAGGTGAATTATAGTCTTACCTGATATCAGTTGGTTAACTATCACAAATCCATGAACTAAATCACTCTAACCATTCTCTTTAATGACATCCCCTAATCTAGTTTTCATGTAATACAATGGGGACTATCCATTTTTAAACTGAAAATATCCTAACAATTTCACACCACTTCCCACTTAGTATCCTCAGTCTCCCCATAATATAATATTGAAGGTGTTCCATTAACAAATCATTTCATCTCAGGATAATAACGAAGTTGCAAGGTATAACACCAAAATCATGGCCTTACCACCACTAATAATACCCTTGAAAATATCCCCAATTCATCACACATCATGATCATATCATAATTAATCCATCACATGGATAATAATATACATAATTAATAAAGAAAGGGGGATAAATAGTGGCATAGTAAACTTCACTTCGCGAATTTCCAACCGGATTTTCAATTATCACATATAGAATATAAATTTTTAAGTATACTTGAATTTTTTTTGGAATATAATAATAATTCAAAAGGAATCATAAAAAACTAATAACACAATCAAACAACCTAAGGAGAACTCTATTTCACATTATAAAATTACACCACCTTTGAAATTAGGAAATCCATTTATCCTAAAAAGTGAAAATGACATTGAAAACATAATTTGGATTAAAACATAATGAAAATTTATTTTTATCAATGAAAATAAAATTTTTCATTTTATCAAATATCTATATTGAATAAATTACAATTTAAAATACATTCTCTATAAAAGAAATTAATTCACCCTTTTTTCAATGGGAGATACCACCCAGTCATGAAAACCCTTGGAAAAATAAAAACTCGATATCATATAAATCATAAAATTAATTTAAAAAAACTTCTAAAGCGTGAATAATTTCGGAAACTCTTAAATAAAAGAAAATTAAAAGGAATCATTTACTTTATATGGTGGAATAATGTCAGTATCAATAAAATTCACCAGATTAGGTCTCAAAGGAAGGCTCAAAACCTTTGAGGGGGAATTTTTTTATATAAAAACCCGAGGTATGTAAATAATCTAAATAAGGCATGTATTGTTATATGAGAATGTAAAATGTAATAAAAGACAAGAATATGGGAAAAAAGACAAAACCATTCAATATAGGGAAATAATTACTATGAAACCACATATAAATAAAGTCAATGCAGTTTCGGAGAGCCAATGACCTTCATGAAAGCTTCCTTGGCCAGAGAAAAATGAGAGGGGATACTAGAGGAATATACCCCACTTAAAAGAATCCCAAAGGTCAAAATTTTCCCACTTTAAATGGGGTTGACTATTTACACACATGGTTAGAAAAATAGAGTAGTAACTATATAGAACACCACTATGAATAGATGTATGAGTTGCACACATAGATTTCACGGTAAGTTTAACTTTTCTTGTTAACAATGAGATCATTAAAAATTCCCCAAATTTCACTCGTTTTTGCATGAAATGACACCAAATGAAGGGGATAAAACTTCAATCAAATACCCTAACATATAATACATGCCTCATTTTTCATAAACTCAAAACCAGGCCACTTTCATCCTTTATAATGTATAAATACTAAATGCAAGAAAAGAAGAAAATGCGACAACCCACCTTCCATGAAGCATAGTGACTTGGACGATGAACCAATAGAGAGGTCCCTTGGAAGAATCTTACAAGAAATTATTCATATAAAAAAACAAATGATTAAATACAAAATTATACCAAATGTATCCAAGATAAACAAAACCATGATCTTGGTAAATGAAGTAAATAGAAATGGATATCGTGTTTGTAACATTTGGAAATATCCTAAATAGTGTTGCAAAAGAGAACACCCTAAACAAAAACATCCACTATGGGGAAACATATCAAAAAATATGCAAAGAATATTTATAAAAAATTTATCCATTCATCAAATAAAAAATGAAACCAAATCAACACCCACATGGCCAATTTATTAAAAATATTAACATTGACCATTACAAGTGATACATTTTAAGGAAAGACATAGTGAGAAACAACACGGCCTGTTGAACCAAGTCACTTCAATATAGGTGTAAATTGAGAAATCAATCCATAATACCATACAATATTAAACCCCACAAAACTAGCATCATCAAGTGTTCCATGTCCCAAAAGAAACCTTAGTCATATTTGGTCATGTACCAACCCAAAGGCCACTTACACCCACACAAAAAATAAACTGACCTTAAAATTTGTCACGGCACAAGAAAACATTTAAGGCATGAAAATAAGACAACCAATCAACTTGTTAAGCACTCATACTCAAAACCCAAGTTATCTAACAATACAAAAGATAAACACAAAAATGAAAAGAATTCAAAATCCAAAACACATACAAGAATATCATAAAACATGCCAATTTTGATTAAACAAATAATTAATTTTAAATAATATTTATAGAAACTATACCATTTTAAAAAAAGTGTATAATTTACAAAAAAACATAAAAATCCCAAAATATTTTTGGCCTTTTTGAAAACATTTTCAAAATAATAAATAAAGTAAAAATTCATTTATTTTCAAAACACCAAATTCTAAATAATTTATACAATATAATTTTTAGGTGAATTAAAACACCACTCATCCATTCTATTTATGAAAACATTAAATGAGCCAATTCTCAATGGTCAAATTCTAACATCAAATAGTTATTTCAATTCTATGATCATGAAACCTATTTAAAATAAAATATTCATAATGAGTTTTCACAAACCAAAGATGAATAATATAAAAAACCAAATCATTTTACTTTAAAACCATTAATCATATTAAATTACCCATTTAAAATTTCACAACATGACCTAGTGAAGTTGAATTTTTTTAAAACATCACAATCATTCCTGAATACATTTCCAAAACTACTAATTCATATAATAAATTAAATAAATAATTAAATAACCCAAAAAAACCATAGTATGTATAAAACCACCTCAACATTTTTTTCCTAACCCAAACGAGGTCAAAAATCCATATATCTTCCAAATAATCCAACATGAAAGGGTTAAACATAAATTTTATTGAATTTTAATACTAACAATATAGTGAACCATCCATTTCTTATAGTACTATTACATTATTTCAAAGATAAGTAACATAATAGTATTAAACATGGAGGATCCAAAGTATTTGTTTCTTGGGAATACTGGGACCATACATAACAATTACAACATCAAGCATAAACATTTATTTATTTCGTTCTTCTCTAGCTTCTTATTGGCACCTGACCTATCCTTAGTACATGTATCCACCTGAGGATATACATCAAAAGGGGTGAGCTAAAATCTTAGTAAGAGGATAAATAAGAAAAATATAATATGGGGTGAGCAAAAACATAACATAGTCAAGAGATCATGAACAAGAGAATAATCAATAACAAAATACTTGAAATGTGAAAATGTATAAAAAATTAAACATGATGTCTTAGTAGTTAAGTACCACACATATGAAAAAAGCTAGAATCTTGTTCACATATAATTTCAATCAAACTCAACATATAAATCACTTTATGAAATTCATTGGAGCACTATACAATTCTGGGCGCACGAGTTACATTAAAACATTCATATTGCGCTATATAATTCTAGGCGCACCTGTCACGTCATAACATTATCGTTTTAATTCATGCCACAATGTACATATATAGAAAAACTAATATAAAAAATCTTGGTAAAGTAATGGGTTTAATCTCATAAGAACACATTTATAAAAATTGGGTTCCCAAAATAATGTGGGAATAACAGACTTGATATGATAACCATCAACCTTGAGTGAGAAATAAATGGTGTGTTTTTGAAATAAGGGTTCTTTTGGAATACATTTTTTTGGACATAAAAATCAATAGAAAAAATTTATATCCTATAAAAGGTAATATAATGATGAAAAAAATGATTTTTAAGGAGTGAACATACATAAAATGGAGTGAAAGAGGGAGAACCCAATGAAGGAAAGTTGGGTTCGAGATTTTCCCCTTACCAAGTAACAGAATGTGTTCTTCACTTTAATGTCCTGTATAACCATGTTAGATTCATTAATTGACAATTACCGAACCTTTTATAAATTAATGTTGTTCATTATGGTTTCATTAAGTTATTTTATGGGCCTTTGGGTGAGTTATAGATTTTAAAAAACATTGTTCGGGAATGTTCGTTTTCTTGTTTTCTTGAGCAGTTCACATGTATTCAAAAATAGATATTCATGTAGAACATGGATAAACATATAGAACTGATATTTTAAGTTATAAATGATATTATATAATTTTAAATTATCATATAACTAATTATATTATATTCAATGGGGATGAATAATTAGATATGAATTAATTGATGATTGTTTGGGTTAATTTGGGGGATTTTTTGACCACAAAGAACTTGTTTTGTTTAACCATTTAGTAAAATGTACATAATTTAGTTTTAAAAAATTAAATAGGATACAATAAATATAATATAATCTAGCTCAACCATAAAATGGTTTCATTACTAGATCATAATACTTTAAAGGAAAATGAAAACATGTTTCTCTTTAAGGTGATAAATTAACACCTCACGAACAACATTCTCTTTTATAAAATTAAAAGAAGAGGAGAAGAGGGTTGGATGATATAATATCCCATTATTATCATAACATTATTTCATTTTTATAATATTGGAGTTACCAAACCATGTGTATGAATTTCGGTGGATTGATTTTAAGAAATGAACTTGAAATTGAACGGATTTTAAAGGAAATTGAGAGAGAGAGGAATTACCTCTTGAATCGTCTTCTCGAGATCCTTTTTAAAGAAGATAGTCTTGGTATTTTTATGAGAACAAAAACTCTTTTACGTGGGTGAGGGGATAGAAAAGATGCTTGGGTAGATTATATATTAGTCAAGAAGCTTGAGAGGTGTAAGGAAATGAGGGTGTGAAGTGTGGTATTTATAGTGGAGGGGATAGGGGACTTCTCAATATAATATTTATTAATTTATTATTTCTCCCCAAGACAAGAAATAGTGAGTATTCGATGTCCGATAATATCAATTTTATCATGTTAATACGAACAAATTGTTCTTACATCTTCATAAAGTCATGAATGACTATATAATTACCTTATTTAGGGTTTTTTTTGCAAATTATACTATTTCACTATTCATAAAAAATCAAGTATTTTAGGAAAATCCCAAAAATTTACCAAAACCATTTTTCAATGTGTAGAATCCAAAAATGATGTCCATTTTTTCAATAATAATTTTCTAAATATGATTAATTTAATTTTTTTTATTAAAATCAAGATTTACATGAAAAATACAGTTTTTGAAATTTAAACTTATTTTATAATACATTCCAAAATTATGCAAGGTCTTATAAAACATTCATAAAACATGAATACATAGAATCGTTAATTTATAAACACATTTTAAGAGAATTTTTTTTAAATTAATTATAATTAATTATTTATGACTTACAAAAATATAAATAATTTTACCATGGTCAAATTGTCACATATAAGATGCCTTAATTATATTTAATTTTTCATAGGTAAGGTTACTGTTATTTTTGATGATTTAATATTCAAAAAGTTTATATTACTATTCATAAGGATATGTTACTATTCATAAGGGTCGGTTATTATTCACCAAAAATTATGTTTTTACTATCAGACTCCAAACATCTTAGTGATCAAAACCATGTATATTAGATTTTCAAAATTCAAAACTTATATGTTGAAAAATTATGTTTAATTATTATTTATTATTTAGTATCATAACATGTCATTGTTCTTCTTAATGGTATTATACTATAAGGCATAATTATAAGAAGGAAATTCCTTTGATAAAACATTGGGTCATTTCATTTCCCCCCTTATGAAATTTTTCCCTCCAAATTTCAATTTTATACAAATAGGTGAGGGTAGTTCTCCATAATCGCCTCCTCTAGTTCCCAAGTTTCTTAATCAAACTTAAAGATCCTCCAAAACATTCTGACATGGTGGGTTGTCTTATCGAACAGAACCTTATCCCTCCGGACTAGAATCATCACTGGCTACTCCTTGTAATAGAGATCATCTTCTAGTTGTACCACCTCCGAGTTTAGTACATGTGTGGGATCTAGTTTGTACTTCCTCAGAATTGATACCTGAAAAACATCATGAGCATGATCCATATTTTGTGGAAGTGCAGGCTGATATGCCACATATCCTAGGAGGTCAAGGATATCAAAGGGGACAACATACATTGGGCTCAACATCCCTTTCATTCCAAACCATGTGACTCTCTTACGTGGTGATATTTGAAGGAAGACATTATCCCCAACATCTAACTCCATATCCCTTCTATTTTTGTTGGTGTAGCTCTTTTGCTGACTCTGAGAAGCTTTTATTTGTTTTGGGATGATGTGAACCTTCACTGTCATCTCTTACAAATGATCAGGTTCAAGTATCTTATTTCCCCATCTTCATTTCAACAGGTTGGAGTTCTACATCGATTTCCATACAGAGAATCATATCATGCCATCTAAATACTCTTGTGGAAGCTATTTTTGTATGAGGACTCAACCAATGTGAGATATTGATACCATCCACATTTTAATTATAGAGAGTAGGGTCTTAGCTTATATTCAGGTGTCTGAATAGTGCTTTGAGATTATACATCATTTTGGGGGTAATAGGCCATGCTAAAATTTAATTTAGTACCCAAATCATGTTGAATACTCCCCCAGAATTTAGATTTGAACCTTGGATCACGATTTGAGACAACTGAGAGTGGAACTCCATTTAGTCTCATAACTTATTTCATTTATATCTTTGAAAGATTTTTAAGTGAGAGTTCTTGTAGAATAGCGATAAAATGGGCAATATTGGTTAGTCGGACAACCACAATCCATATCACATTATTTTCCTTCGACATTTTTGGTTCACCCTTGACAATTTCCATAGTGACATTTTCCCATTACCACATGGGTATAGGCAATGGATGCATCATCCATTGGGACATTTTTCTCTCTACTTTAACTTGCTGAAATACCAAGCACCTTGAAGTATGTTCTATAATCTTCTTCTTCATGTTATCCCAACATAAGTGTTATCAGAGATTACTGTACATCCTGGTACTCCTATGATGGATATAGAATGTTGAGCTATGTGCATTTTACAATAGATGATTCTTTATCCTGGGTTATGAAGGAACACAAAGCCACATTCAAAACTAAATCATACCATCATCATCTATATGGAAATCTTGCATATTACCTTCCATTATTGCATTCACCCTCTTTTGTAACTCCACATCATCCCTTTGTGCTTCCTTAATCTTCTCTTGGATGGATGGTTGTGAAATAAATTTGGAAAGGTAGAATGTATCCACAACCCTTATGTTTTCTAAATCTATCTTTTGAATATCAAAGAAGAGAAGGTCATTATCATTTTGAAACATGGATAGATTAGCAGGTTCCTTTCTGTTTAGATCATCCACTACCTTGATCACGTTTCTGGGATTGTTGCGAATAGAGAAATTGTAATCCTCGATTAGCTCTAACCCTATCCTTTGATGCATGTTGATCTCATTTCATGTGAATATATATTTAGGCTATTGTGGTCAGTGTACATGTCACACATCTCACTATAAAGTTAGTGACATCAGATTTTTTGGGCAAAAATCACAGCTACGTGCTCTAGTTCATTTGTCGAGTAGTTTGGCTAATGGAGCTTTAACATCCATGAGGCGTAGGCTATCACATTATCATTTTTCACGAGTACACAACCCAAGACATTATTTTAATCATCAATATATATGAGAAAACTTTTTCCACTATTCAATATTGTGAGTACAGGTGTAGTGATCATCCATCTATTTAGCTCCATGAAATATCCCTCAAATTCTTCCATCTAGAAATACCAAGAAGAACCATAGGCAGGCTAACCTAATCGTTGAGAAATAAATTAAAATGATAAAAAGTATGCTACAAGATATTATAGAGTTTCTATAAAAATATAAATGTACACCTCACCATACCAACCAGCAGGAGAAAGACTTTTACAATACTCAGGTAAGACAAAAGGAAAATTAGAGTAGTCCTCAATGATTGCACCCATTAAGAGATTATCCACAACTTGATTGGGTTCATGATAAGTATGCATGACTTCAAGGGAGCACGAACCAATGAGTCGAAGACGGTCAGTCCAGACTGGTAACATCTTCCATGCCACATTCTTTTAATGGTCTTTGATAATTTGGACTACAATAGAAGGGTCCTACTCTATCCAAAATTCATGCCAACTGAAATGGGTGACATTACCTATTGCTTTTATCATAAACCAGAGATCAGCATCAATGGAAAATCCATTACCAATTAAACTGATAAAGCACTCCATCACAAATCCCATATAGGTATGAAAGACACCACCACTTTCAGAGGGACCTAGAGCACCTGACACAGCTCCATCAACATGGAATTTTATCCAACGTGGTAGGGGTAGTATCCCTCAAACATAATTCATCATAATTGGCTTCTCAATACTACCATTAAAACCAAGAGGCCATAACAAAATATATATAGAGACATAATTTCTCACCGAATGTATTTTAATGTTAGAGGCAATTCGGATGGAACAATGAATAGAAAGAAAATTAGCAAGGAAAAAGGTATTTTTTATTGAATATAAAGGCATTATTAGCCTTCCACATAATGTTCAGGATCACGACTTTTTCTAACAGCATGATGTCATGAACCTACAAGCTGTACTCAGCACTGCAAACAGACTGCAGTTAATCCTCAATAGACCAGAGGGATAGTTGCCATTAAAAAACTCCCTGCATATAGGCCCACAACCTGCAAGCAATGGTACAAGAGATAAAGACATGTATCATGGTTTCATCCTCTTCTAAATAGAAATTTCATGTCACAACCATCTGAAAACATCAATGATACATCATGTTCCATAGGGGAAGACAACATTTCCAGATCTTTTATATCAGTAGTGAATGAGATGGAGGGATAAAAGGTTTGTAGAATTCCTTATCTTAGTGAGTAGGGTGCATCAAATCACCACACAAATATCTATAGCACTCCTTTTTGGTGAATCTTCCATTCATGTTAGGAATCCAGATGAACACATCACAATCATTAAAATAGTATCAAGAGGACACAAAATGAAGGAGGCTAGATAGAATTTCCTGAATCGTTGTATTTTCATAAAATTCTGCAATTTTTTCCATATGTACAGAAGATGAAATGATAGTGTTATAGAATATTTGTTGGGAAAGAAAAAGGGTGGTCAAACAATTCAGATGTGACTGTTTGTACACCACCCATTTTGAGCAGACCATGAGTCCAAAGAAAGCCTACTTCAAAGCAGTCCAAACATAGGACCTAAAGTAACTAGTGTACCCATTATGAAATTTCCCAAAAAAATAAATTTTCCATGAAGTCCATGGATGTATCTGGGTATGATATAAGATTCCAAGTGACTTTTTTGATCAATACATCATTGAATAAGCTGAAATATTTAATACCCATCCATCCATTTGGGCTCGTTTAATTCAGTCCTTCCATGAAACAATGCCCATATTACTCTCATGAATAGATCCAGTCCAAAAAAAATTTCTTATTTGGATAATTACCTCCTTTAGCAGAATTATAGTCCATCTATATAATGAAAATGAGTATACAAACATTGAGGTGATATCTGCATTGAGCAGACATATTCTCCCTAACAGAGACATATTTTTCCTCTTCCACCATGCCAACTGATTTGTAATATATATAAGGAGAGGATTTCCAAATGACACCTTTTGACTCTGCCCCATAAAAGAGGTACACCAAGGTAATTGAATAAGAGAGACCCCCTTTGTACTCAAAGAATCCTAGAAATTCTGTTTTTCCTAGATATTGTAATCCCTTCATCAAATAAGATAGATGATTTTCCCCAACGGATGAATTTCCCTACAACCTATACATAGAGTGAGATAATTTATTTTATGCAGCAGATATAACCTCTATCAACTATTCCAAAGAGAAAGATTTCCTCATCATAAAATAAATATGATGGAGCACATATGTCCCTTCTAATTCTCATCTGGTGATACTATCCAAAGTTGACCAGATCATTCAGGCACTAACTATGATAATCTTATGCAGTATAAAATAGAATTCCAGATAGAGGATCACCTTGTCAGGCCTCTATAGAACATCATAAAAACCTTCTAGGTGGTCCCTTGACAGTTATGGACATCCTAGCATGGTTGAGAATGTACCCAACATGTTTAATTAATTTCTGTGATAATCCATGGATTTTTAGAATGGTAAAAAGAAAACTCCATCTGATGGTGTCAAAATCAATAGAAATGTCAATCATCAAGACTATATTTCCATATTTCACCTTTCACTTCATTTCTTTCACACATTAATAGAGAGTGAATAGTTTTGTTTGTATATGTTTTCCAGGGGAAAAACTAAACTGGGTACATGAAATGATCCCCTTGGTAACCTCACCCAATCGTTGAGTCATAATTTTACCGATCAATTTTGGTATGGTATTCCCAATAGCAACACACCTAAAATCTTTAATAGAAAGGGAATATATGTTCTTAGAGATTAAGGTAACAAATATGAAGTTTATCCCAAAAGGCTTGTATATTGATTTCAAAAATCCTTCACTTCATTTATTACATCAATCTGGAAAATATCCTAGTCAATCATAAAGAACTTATTAATGAAGCCCTTTGGACCTGAAACACTATCAATATTCAAAGTAAAGAGGGTGTTATATACCTTTTTTCATTGGGGATATCAACAAGTTTCTTGTTCTGATCCTATTTAATGGAAGGATCAAAGTATTGGATAATTTTATTGGAAATTTCATTTCCAGAATCTAAATACATCTTCTAAAAATAACTTATGACAGCATCCACAATATCATTTTCAGAAGAAAAGACAGTACCATCAATACTCAGATTTTTGAGTCTTCTATTTACCCATTTCTTTGTTTACTTAGATAGAGGGCTGGACAACTGTGAGAAATTTATCACAAAATATTGGTAGTAACCTTCTAATCCAATAAAACTATAGTTTTTTTTGTGACACTAAAGGGATTGGGGAGTTATTCAATCACATTTTTTTGAAGGTTCAAAATAAATTCCCTTTATTATGATCACATGTCTCCAGAACATGACTTGATTAATCCCAGAGTCACACTTTTTGAACATGATATACAAATTCTCCTTTCTAAATGTCTCCAACACAAGTTTTAGATGTTATTTATGTTCCTTTATTCTCATTGATTAGATGAGAATATCATCGATAAACACTACCACAAATTTGTCGCGGTAATGTCTAAATAATCTATTCATTAAATCCATGAAAATTTTAGGGGCATTAGTATGTCTAAAGGGAAACACAGAAACTCATAGTTCAAATACTTTGTATGAAAGGAAGTCTTTTGAATATCTTTCATCTTCACCTTTAGCTAATGATATCTAGAACGAAGATCCACCATTGAGAAGTATTGATCTCCTCTTAACTGATAAAACAAGAGGTTAATCCTTGGTGGAGGATACCTATTCATTATGGTGATCTTGTTGTGTTCCTGATAATCTATTCTCAACCACAGTTTTACATCCTTCTTCTTCACAAGGAGCACTAGTGCACCCCATGGTGATGCACTAGGGCATATGAACCCTTTGTTCATATGCTCTTGTAGCTTCTTCATTAAATTCTCCAGTTCAATAGGAGCCATCCTATAGGGACACATTGAGATAGGGGTAGCTCTGGGTATGAGTTCTATTGAGAACTATGCCTCGCGATATAGGGGAATTCATGGTAACTCTTGAGAAAATAAATCACCGAATTTACTCACGATGGACATTCCAGAAAGTTTTGTACTATCCATTGACTGAACCATTTGGGAGAGGTAAGCTTCTTCACAGGGAATCAACACCCACACCATTGAAGAATTTTTCAAAAGAGAATCAAGATCTTCCTTTAATTTTTAAAGGATAATGGGATAGATCAGAATATGAAAATAAATTTTAATTTTTTGATAGTTGATATGTTCTATATATAATGAGAGTCAATCCATTACCATTATATAATAGAATTATACTAAGATAAGTATTAAGATATTTTTTGGAAGAATGTTCCCACATATTCTAAGAGGAGAAGAGTAAAACACTTATGTTGAAATGATTGCAACACTTGGTGTTTTTATAGATATATTAACTTCATGGTTTGGGGGATTCAATTAAATAGATCTATAAAACATACAATATATAAAGGAATTTGTAAAACCAGAATCAAATAATTCATTTCCCATTATTTAGTGAATAAGATGTTTACCTTGTACGACTTCATTTTCTTGCTCCACATATGCAGTATTGATGGATGAATCCTTAGCTTATTTCATTTTCATTGGTGGATACTAACACTAAATACCCTTGTTAACTCTAGGATTAGTGAAATGGATTTCATATTTCCCTTTCTCCCCACAATTGTTGCATTGAACTGTGGGTGTTTATTCCCTTTCTTCCAACACATTATCTTTCCTTTTCAGGTCTTTTCAAAACTCTTGAGCATGGTTTCCTTCTTTAAAACACATTATGTACTTCCCTATCCATTGGATGAAGTTCCCATGGTAAAATATCCAACATTTTTGGTATGTGGGTCATTGATTTTTCTTCCCCCCTTTGTCAGTATATCCTTCTTCTTGGAACCCAATCTTTTGTTTCATGTCACCAGAGTAGTGGGACCAATATCCAAAATCCATCTCTATATTGAGATCACATCAAACAACTTCTTCATAACTCCCAGAGTCTTGAATTGAAAGATCCTTTCTATTGTGTGGTATTAATCCACTAGATAATCTATCAATTTTTCTATCATTGGTAATAAAAAACCCGAAGAATACATTGAAAGCCTTGTGAAATTATATTAGTAGGTTTTGAAATATTCTCCTTATATTTTCATAAGCTATATGAAATATATCATTATCTTCATATGAAGATTTTGTGGGAAATGCTTATTAATAAACATGATCTTAATGTCTCCCCACTCCATCTCCTCAATTTCCTCCCCTGGCTTGGTGTTTTTAATCAAATCCCACCATTGATCACCCTCTCTATCTAGACGATAAAAAAATAGAGTCACCTTATCTATCCTAGAAAATTGGAGCACAGAAAAGATCTTCTTCATTGAGTTGACCCATTGTTCTGCAACTAGTGGATCAAAAGATCCACTAAACATTAGTGGTCATTTCGGTATAAAACACTCAATAGCCAGTTACTCCCTCTTTGGTGAAGAAGAAGTTATCAATTATTATGGTTATTTCTCATAACCTATGATTGTAGGGTAAGAATTAACAGGATGTTTTTCACTCCACCTACCATATCATTGGGGATATAATTCTATAAATTGTCTCGATGGACCTTTCATGAGGCGTGGGCCTGGTTTTTATTGGTTCCCACCATTTTCTAAAATATAAAATGTTATAACAAAACATAAGTAAAACATTCATTAACAAATAACTTAATAATTTGTGAAATTTTTACTAAAATAATAACATATTGGTTCTCTATGTAATTATTCTTGTGTGTATATTTTTATGTAGTCTCATGCTAGAGGTTTTCTCTAGGGTTCACTAATCCTATTTCCCAAATTAACTAAACCTTTACTTTGATACCAACTCTAGTGACTTGGCATTTTATTACATTATTATTACATAATTTTAAAGATAAAACCATAATTGAATTGAACATATAGGATCCAAAGGTTTAGTATCTTGAAAAAACTAAGACCATACATAACAATTAAATATCAAACATAAGCATTTATTTAATTTTTTCTTCTCAAGATTCTTATTTGAACTTGATCTATCCTTAGTACATGTAGCCACCTAAGGATATAAATCAAAAGGGATGAGCTAAAAGACCAGTAAGAGGGAAAAAAAGAACAATATAGCATGGGGTGAGCATAATCATAATATACGAAAAATATAATGAAAATGAGAGGAATCAATAATAAAATACATAAAATGTGGAAATGCATAAAAAATAAAACATCATGTCTTACTGGTTAACTACCAAACATACCTATGAATAGAGCTATAATATTGTTCACACATCATTTCACATTATATCATTAGATCCATCACTTTACCCAATGCAATGAAGTGATATATAATTCAAGGCACCCTCGTTACAATGAAACATTCATATTGCATTATATAATTCCAATCACACATGTCACATCATAATAGTATCATTATTATTAATGCCATAATGAACATATAAAAAAATAATATAATGAACCCATGGAAAGGAATTGGTTTATTTCATAAGAACAAATTCATAAACATTGGTTTCCCAAAATAAAGTATGAATAATATACTTGATACGATAACTGTCAACATTGAGTGTGAAGTTAAATGTGTGTTTTTTGAAAGATGAGTTCTTTTGGAAACATTTTTTTGACCTAAAATTCAGTATACAACTTGTATATCCCATAAAAGGGTAGATAATGAGGAACACATTATTTTTATGTAGTGACCATACCAATAATGGAGTGAAAAAGGGAGAACCCAAAAAAATGATGATTGGTTCAATATTTTCCCCTTACCTTGTATCTGAATGGTTTCTTCACTTCAATGTCATGTATAACAACCATAAATTCATTAATTGAACATTATAAAACCTTTTTCACATGAATATGGTTCAATATGGTTTCATTAATTTATATTATTGGGCATTTTATGAGTTATAGTGTTTTAAAAACATTTTTTTGTATAAGCAATTGAGTATACATCTTACACTTTACATCCTCAGGTCCCCCCATAGATTCATCATATTAGTGGTTTCACCACAAATATTTGACCATGTGATGGGTCTAGTTTCATAAAAAAATATCTCAAAAAAACCGCTATTTTTTCATGTATGAATGATCTTAATATAGTTGTATTAACTATGAGTTTGGTACATGTGAGGGGTCAAGTATGTAAATCCTATTAAGAGATTCATGGAACACATCATGGACCTGAGAGAGGTTTTTTGGAAGCACCAGTGCATAATATACCATCCTGATATGATGAAAACATTCCAAGGGAATGATATACCTTGGTCATTGTTTTCCCTTCTTTCCAAATATCATTAAATTTTTCCATGAAAAAATGATTAGAAAAACCTTGTCACCAGCATAAAATTCATGTTTGGTCCAATGATTTGAAACATAACAGTTATTTTATATTGGTGAAAAATTTATATATTTTTAATGGATCTAACATTATCTTACATATATTTATCTATATCATGTCCCAATAGATTTTTGTTTTCAAATTCATTCCTTCACATTGACGTTAAATGATTCTTTCAAAAAATAGATTCATAAGAATCCATCTGAATACATGAGTGAAATATATTACTGCATAAAAACTCAAGTAGACTAATGTGTTTATCCAAACACCTTTTTATTCTAGATAAAAACATCTCAAAAATCCTATAGGGTTTTAATTTTTTTCTTAAACTGAAAATCATAATTGGACGATATGTAGTATTAAAAATCAATACTGTATCAATAGATTGTTGATGACTTCATGAAACCTTCGAGGTAATCCTTAGATCATGATCAGACTCAAAAATAATGTGGTAGTACATGCAACCATACTGCATCAGTATTGAATGTATTATAAATCTATAATAGAGAGAAATATCATCTAATAGCGATGACGTGTGTTGACTTTTCAAGGTGATCAATTCCAACCTATAAAACACTATACATGTTATAAGTTATGATGATTATAAGTATAATATATATATATATATAATTAATACCATTTCAATTGTGGTATGGGTAATGGATGTAACATCTCATTATATGTTTTTCTCTCACCCTTAACTTGTGGACATACTAAGAACTACAATACAAACTATATGATACTTCTCTTCCTACCATCCAATCATAATTACTATTTCAAAATTTTTTACATTTTATTACTTCTAGGATGAATAGATAATAATGATCTATTAACCTCATATAAAAAATCCTTTTTCAAATATTTTATTAATTTAACACATATACAATTCTAGAACTTTTCAGTAATTAACAATCATGGTTAAAATTTGATCCAGTTATTACCTTCTTCCATTATTCTAAATATTCTTTCTACACCTCATTAATCTTCAGTAGGATATATGGTCAAAAAATCATTTGAGAAAGATAAGACTTATCCTATTCCTCCAAGATTTATAAATATATATATTGTAAATCATGAAATATTTTATCTTTTTTATACACATCATGGATATGAATACATAATCATTTCATCAGAAATCATTATCCATATTTTTTAATTTCCCATAGTGGTAATGTATTGAGTAGTCGTAATCTTTTATCAACATTAACCTTATTCTATGGAACACATTCAAATCCTTATTTGTGAATATATACTTAATTTTTTTTAATTTGTATATATATCACAATTTTATCTATAATTATGATGCCTCAATATCATTAATGAATAAATCTTCATAGCTAACTCCAAAACATGAGTTGTGTAATTTTTCGGATGAACCATCAATTTTCATATGGAATAACATATATCCATTAAATTCTGCATTTTATATCATCCCAATTCATTTTTATGGATCAGTATAGATTAAAAACCCTTATCTACTATAGGGTTATTTAAGAACATGTTGTCTTACTAATCTTGTATTTCGTTTCTTGTTGTTTTCCTCATATTCAACTTTCAAAAGTAACTTAGCTTCCTTCCGAGTTAACGTGTGGAGTAAATTAGATAGTTGTGATAAATTATCTAAAAAAATATCGATTTTATCCTACCAAAATAAGAAAAATTCAGTCCCTAGTCACTATGGTTGGTCTAGGTCAACATTTAATTACCTATTTCTTTGATGAATCCAATTATATACCCTCTCTTGAAATTATATGACCCAAAAAATGGATCATTTTGTGACCAGCATTAATACTTTATAAATTTTGGGTAAAAATTATCCTTTTTAGGTTCTTAAGTAATGTTATCACGTGATCTTCATACTCTTACTTTCACTATGAATATATAAAAATAGTGTCTATAAAGAAAAATACAAACAAATCATGTTTTGATATAAAGACTCAATTTATTAAATCTATAAAGATAGTAGTTTTATTACAAAGACTAAATTGAATCACTCTATATTCGAAATTTCCATACCTTGTATGGAATGTTTTCATTTATATATTCTCCTTCTTTAACATCAATTGATGATATCCAGAATGATGTTAACCCTAGGAAAATAATTGAACTCTACATAATTAATCAAATAAGTCATCAATATGGCGTATATGATATTTTTTAATGATCGTGATATTGTTCATATCAAGATAATTAATTTAGAGGCACATCAATCCATCATTATTCATAAGAAAAAAACAAATAAACCCCAAGGTGGAAAACTTTTGGGAAAAATTCATTTTAATGGTTCTCATGGAGTTGTTCCACGAATTATTCAAACTCAATCGGGTCCATTATATGGAAAGCCTTTTAAATAATGTATCACTGGGTATGACTTCTATTGAAAAATAATCTTCATTATATTGTGTTAGACTAGGAAATTATAATAGTAATACTTAAATAAAATCCTTTTCCATAGGAATACAATCGATGGTGAGTTTCACCTCAACCATCTGAGATAAATTCCCCTTTTTATTATAATCAAAACCCATACAATGAATTTGATTTCCATAAAATGTTCAAATTTATCATCGCACTAATATATGATCATAATTTATTTTGGAATATCAATTTTTTCTTCAATTAATTATTAATTTATGTGGTCATTATGTAGATAAACCCAATCTATGTAAATTATAATTAATGGGGTCTCTTCTACAAAGTGTACGATACTTCTGCACTCATTAGAGGACCGAAAAGGATCTCTTTGTCCCTCTTATTTTATAGACGATCTTTCAGTTTTTGAATCTATTGTTCTCTCACATCATAATATTTATACTCCATGATTCTCCATTATGGATAGATTATTGATGACGTATGATGGGTGTCCAATGCTTCATATGTCGGTAGAGGATTTAGGAGATGTAGAAGCCTATCACTAATGGCCTTTGGTGTAAAATAATACAGGTGATCACACCCAATTAATTTTATTTATTTATTTAATAGGTTTTGGGGGTATATCCCCCCCAAATGGTTGTCCATATTAAATAATTCCTTCTGTGTTCATTGATTCTCTTTGGAATATTTTTCCGGATCATGGTCTCGAGCGGCATACAGATGTGGGGAATGGAGGTTCTCTCTCTTCCACTGGTTCTACAATATTCATGGGTGGAATGGATTCAGTTCAGGGATTTTTTGGGTTATGATCCTAGTTATACCTCTACCATTTCCAAAAAACATTATCATACAATGCATGAGACATGAATTGTGTGTTTTTAAGTTCATAGGTAAAGAATTAATTATCATTTAATCTCCAATGACAGCACATATTTTCATGGATGTGGCCCTCATAGATCCTCACCCTTCCCATATTCTCATCTGAGATAGAGACAATATTTAATGGTGGAAACATATCTATATCATGTTCTTACTGACATTTTTCAATGTATGTCGTCTACCAGGTCCTGTGGAATCTATGTTCATGAATAAGAAACTATCAAATAAAAAAATGATAGTAGGAGGACACCCATATTCTTCCATCTCTGATATTGTATTAAAGGAGAAGGTCCCTTTTGGGGATTCTAGTTTGAAGCTACCTGGACCTCCCATGGTAAATTCTGAAAACCCTCTCTATCTATGGCTCCACACTATCCTTCTTATGATATTTTTATATCTCTCATATTGGTTCCCCAATCCATTGAAAAAGAACATACAATTCCCTTTTGATATATAGAAAATGGAAGAAGAAGGTAGGTGTTAGTATGATGATACATCATCCAATTTCTAAAGTGGTCAAGGATAATTCTAATTCAAGATATTCTGTAGGAAAAGTGATTGTACCTAGAGCTGAGGTTGATAAATAAAAAGTTACACCTATGCAGATCTTAGAGGATCCTGGATCTGTAAGAAAAAATATATCTCGAGGTTACTTATTGGGATAAATTCTAAATTTCTCTTTAGATTTCTCCAAATTCAAAAATCATTTTGTAGCCCTGTCATGTTCAACATATGAATCTTAAAATACACATTTACATATTCTTTTCAAATAGGATATTTCCTAGTGTTGAATTCTCCTTGTTGTATAAGAACGTGTAACATACGTAATGTCCAGATCGGTCATCATGAACTCTAAAAAACATTCCTTGTAAAAAACAATCCTAAAAGGAAATTGATCCTACTCTTTAATTTTTTTTATAATAATATGGAATGACAAGGGCCCAAGAACCATTAAAAATAATGATTATAACTCGTCTGAATCCCATATGTATCAAGAATATATCATGGTCAGTTTAGAGTACAAATAAAAATATGATCAACTCACAGTAACAGAGAGATGGATTAAGTATGTGAACTGTATGAATGAGAGGCTAATAAATAATCATGTTTTCTTCTTTGAGAGAAAAAATAATTGAAATAGAAATGATGAAGACTTTATTTCAACATATCACCACTATGGTGTACTCTAGTGGATCACCTCTCTTTTTTATAGTTTTCTATTCCAAGCATGATGCTAATGATACGATGAATCTATGACATCAACAGTGATCCTTCAATTTGGGAAACCTACCCTGGTTCTTCAGAAGTGACTTCAACTCCAGCATAGATGCATCATAGAATAATGGAGGGGATATTTACACTCATATAGTAATGAATGACTACAAATAGTTCCTTAAAAATGGATTAATAAATATGGGGTTTCTAGGAGAGCCATACCCATGGTGAAAAAACAAGAATGGTTGTGTGGGGGATTTGGAGGAAGAAGGATATCTATTTATATAACAAATAGGAAATCAAGTCATTTCCCTAGGTTGATGTTACTCATGTACCCTAAATATTATTCAATCACTCTCCTCTCATGGCTTATCTCAATAGAGAGGATAATTGGGACACAATTTTCTTCTTCTGGGAGAGAAGGACACAATCAAAATAGTTCTTAAAAGTCATCAATGAATCATGTGCCCAACCAGTGGAGGGAAATGAAAGGGTTAGACAAAGTTACAAGATGAAGAGGTTTAAGAAGCATTTGAGGGAGTTGAATCTTGTAATACACAAATATTACTCCCAATTAGAGGAACATAAGGAATAAATAGGTATAATAGAGATTAATAGTCTTGAGATTTGGGATGATGATACCTTTATTATAATGTTTGGAAAACATTACCAACTTATGGGAAATTAGGGGTGCTAGAAAGCATAGTTAGAAAATGATAAACAATGTTATAGACAAAAGAAGGTACAAGAAAACAATTACTTATGTCATGAATATGTGAAGGAGAATAAGGATAATAGGAATGTTAATATACTAATGGATGGTGGATCATACAATATTGTTCTATAACCAGCTGGTAATCTCATAGAATCAAATTTTAAAAACCTTATTTTAGGGCCTCCAAATCTAGGTTATGGCATGGCTTCGGGGGTGGATATGGAGGAAAAATTCTCGAGAAACATTCTTATGCTGGTCGATTCCCTCAATAACAAAATTATTAAAGATATTATTGATCAAAAATATATCAAAGAGGATATTATCTCCATAAACATAGAATGGTCTACAATACTATATGGATTCCATGGAATGTTTTACATTTTTTAATTGGAAATTTTATTCTAAATGATCAATTAAGTATATGATTTATTTAATGTAGGATTCCTTACTAGGGATATTTTCACCTCAATGATGTTTCTAATACCCTAAATATGGAAGTTGAAAACTATGGGTTTGTATATAGCAATAATTTTATGATTCTTCTCCATCACAATTCTAACCAGTATCACCAACAGATGAACTTTTCAAGTGATTCCACATATTTACATAGAAGAACAACTTGTTTCATTTATAGAAGAATAATTATATGATACATTGGGATAAATAAGGATATGGTAGAGTATATCAATATGAATATGATTGGTTTTATCATAATGATCAATATTAACATGGAGAAATCCTATAATATGATATACTGGAGCTACAATTGATGGTCATGTATCAGTTTGGATTTTGGGAGTGGACATGTTAACTAGTTTCTAATTTCTTTGCATCTTCGTAGATTTTTTTGGTAGTATAAGGGAGGTGACTCAGTTTATTTAAATTAGTTTTTGTGCTATGATAAAACTATTTATTATCTCCAAAAATTTTCATATTAGGAAAGGCATATCATTCAAGGAACATAAAATGATGTTTATAGAAAGGGATCATCATTTATTATAGAAAGTTAACTAGGAAAATATTGGTGTCCCACATCAAATAGAAAGATGATATTATAATATTTATTAATGTTTGGACATGTAAAAAACAAGGATTCAAAAAAAATCATTTATACATATACATTTTAAACCAAGGAATGAATCATCCTTTTTAAGAGAAGCATGTTACATTCAAAATCATTCTTGAACTGTTGTTCGTAGACCATACATGAAAATTTGGTAATTCTAAAATAGTAGCACCAGATGGAGTATTAATGTACCTCATATTAGAATGAAATTTTATGAAGGTGGTGTTTGAGAACCTCCTTTTTAAAAATACTTCACACATATTTAATTGAAAAAAGATTCTTTCTTTTAGTGGTCTAATTACTCTTGTCACTAGCATTCTAATGTCTATACCGATGCATATTTTCTCAGATATCATCCTGCAGAAATAAATATTATAGGAGGGTTAAAAATATAATGAATTCCCTCTTATAGGATAATATACAATAGTGGAATATCCCCATAGAATCCTGGAAAAGGATAAGAATCCTCTCACAGAAGGAGGAACCAAACTAAGAAGAATCATGGTAACCCTGGAAAGAATGAACAAAAAAATTTCAGGGGATATCATCAAAGGGAAGTATTTGTAGGATAGGTTCATATTGGATATCAATGGTTAGCAATAGTTGATATGAGGTGATCTCTTTGGAAAGATAAAAGATATTTCAAATAACAAGAAAAACAATTTCACTGTGTTGGATTATAAGGTTCACTGGATAGTTCGGAGAGAAGACATTTAGTACGAAAATGATAAATGGGAAGGTAACATTACCCAATTTTAGGGTTCTCATTTTAGAGTATTTTCTTCAAAAATGAGACAATACATATTAGATTGGTTTTCAATATTCTTGACCAAAGATCATAAGAGGATAAATGAAAAAAACATGCACATCAGTGAACCAGACAATTCCTACTTCTCATAATCAACTTATGTATCTTTCAATGTCTAAAAACATTTCCTTTATTTGTGAATTAAACAAGAAAATGATGAGTGCGATCTCAAACATTGGTTCAAGGTGATTTCGGTGAAGATGAACTTCATTTTTTGGAGGATTCAAAACAATTATATTATGTCAAATGAGAATATTTAGAATAAGGAAACCCAATTGGCATCTTGATGTCAGTGATGAAAAAATCCAAACAGTGAAACAAAATGGAACCTTTTTTGAATAGTTAATGGTCCAAATTCTTATGGGAAATAGTTGGGTAGAAGATGGTTTTTATAGCATAGGGTGATAATTTTTTTTCTTTTTACCCCTCAGTTTCATAGGATGAAGACACAACCTCGAGAGTCTATGATACATGAATTAATATGCACCTAAATATATTGGGTGATCTAAGAAATAAGAATCAATGGAAGAGTATGAAAACATAGGTCATTCCTATTTATAAAGATTAGTGTTTTATCAATGGTGTTTGATCTATGAATACTTCTTTTAGAAAAAGAGGTATTAGGAAATAGTAGACGCTCCCTCCCTCGTGAATCCCATCGTGGAAAAAATATCCCTCAAGGATGGTGATACATGTGGAACCCACTAGGTAGAGACATTCAATTAAACGTGGATAATTCATATGTGCTTGGAGTGATTAAAAGAGGAGGGTCAGTTCTTGATAGAATAGGTTCAATGAACCTAGAATATAACACATTATAAGATGTGGGTTACTCCATTGATGTAGATTCTAGAGCCATACACCCTAGTCTAACACTATCTAAAGACTATGACATCATCACCATTTTAGAATCATACTCCAAATGTCTATTTAGCTTCTTATTAAAAAAATGATCTATAGTCTTTATCCCAGCTCACTAGGAAGGGAAAAATTCTCATTGATCATGGATTATTGGTCTCTCCTACTTAGAGGGAGGATAATTTTTCTTCTAAGGCTCTCTCACGTAAGGGATGTATGAAAGTTAGTATCATAATATATTATAGTACCTAAAACATACCTAGATATTGTTACCTCATTTTACACAGCGAATCTATTTTTTAGCCTCACTTAAAATCCCCTTGAGTTTCATTAACTGTAAATAATTTTTAATAGTTGGGATGATATAGAGTCAATAATATATTAATAGATAAAGAGTGGATGGTAAGTGTACCTTTCACCACTTCATTATTGAACCTCTTAGCATATATAGTAAATTCATGTGATTTACACTTTTGCCTCATCTGACGTGGTTTTTGACATCAATAATTATTATTAATCATCATATTTTTCCACTATTTATAATAATTACCATACACCATGAATTTGAAACAGTCGATTAATTGTGGTGTATTCTAGAGAGACTTTAATATATTTACTTCATTAGTAAACTTATTCACATCACATTTTAATTCTATTACTTAATGAACATTATTTACACACTTAAAACATTTAAAATTACCCTTAAGATAATTTTCTTAATGTTTTCTTCCACACATTAAACATGAAAGAAATATCATCTTTCTCTCTCCATGGATTTTAAAGTTTCCATTGAATTCCATCTTTTTTTTATTATAAGAACAAATTTTTTGATAAGTAACTACAATATCTATTTCCATCATGAGAGAACATCCAAAAAGATATTTCTAGCTACTAATGTCCCTTATTAATAATTCCCATTGTAGACTAGGTTTTAATTTTCTAAAAAAATATATCAACCTTACATTCAGGTTGAATGATAATTCCCAAAGATTTCCTTTTATGTCTTGTAAAATATTCTTTATAGGTGGTAACAGATTCAGTATCCTTCTACCTTATGTCAATGAATTACTTCTCCATATAAAAAATTGGTAAATATAATTATTAAAAAAATCTCTTAAACTCATCCCAGTACATGGGGCTAATGTCATCATGATTTTTTATATTTAAGATAATAGTAAACCATTAATCTTATTCACTTTACAAATGATATCAAATTAAATTTTTCATGTTCAAAACACTACAGAATGAAAAATATATTTTCAATGGATGTAATCATATTTCCTAGATACTATAAGATCAACAGAACTACAAAAAGAAAGTTTATGTTGTCTCATGAAGAGATCAAAAATATTTTCTTCTCTTCTTTGATCATTTGGATTTTCAGCAAGATTTTGTTCATGGGACTCTTGTGTGATCATTGTATTGAGATTTTACATTTTTGATCCCATAATATTTTGTTTCTCAAGAGGAAAAATATTTCACTTTTGGTTTCAAATACCACTAACATAGTTCTTTCAGGATCTAACTATCGACTAAAAACAAAAATCATGGTTTGAGAAATAATAATCATTGTGGTAAAACAAATAGTCATGAAAAAATATTTATATGATGAATAACTCTAGACACATTATTTTAAATCCCTAACATATGAGGTTTATCCTATGATATTCATGATCACAATGTGTTGAAATCCTTTTAGATGGCCCGTAATAGAAATTTTATCTATTGGGGGAATATCAACCGTGAGTTTCAAACTAGGTGTGAAATAAGATCCATTTTCATGTACTAGGTGGCCCTTGATTCAAATATGACTCTCCATTTCAAAGTTATCACCCCAAGGTAAATCAATACTAGAACCACATCCAATTTTAGTATCCAGAAAATGATGTATTTCCTAGTAAAACCCATAATATTTTCATTACCAAAACATTAATATGTTATCATATTCGTAGGATCATCCAAAGGGTTCTCAACAATTATTTGTAATTCAAATTTAAAAATATTAACTAAACCAATTATCGGATACAAACTATGACTATCCAAAATATTCATATAATGATATTATTTCCTTTTATATAAAAATTCAATAAATTACACAAACACACACCAAAATAATATAATGATATAGTTCCTCAATAAATAAGGATACATTAGATTCTTGTTTGTATGTGAACTAAATCACCACAAACTATGTTATTTATAATTAAAACCCTTCTAATACATATCATATATAATATATTTATACATAACATACATAATGGAATCATAATAATGGGTGAGAGAAGATGATCAATAAGGGAAAAAAATGGAGGTCCATCAGCTTGTCATGATCATATGGGTATGAGAATGACAGAATAACATATGAAAACCTTACATTGCATATAAATTTTCATAATCTTGAGTCATGGAATAATGATTTGTATTTTCTAATAAATTAATCACAAGGAAATAAAATAACATGATCCAAAAGAGAATAACATTGGAATAAGACACAGAATTGTGCAATACACATGAACATTGAAATAAATTACAATGTAGTAAAGGATCATTGTTAGATATATCATAGTAGAATGGGTTAACTCTCTAATCCATCGTAGCAGTCAAGGATCACTCCCAAGACTTTCATTGTGAAAAAATTCTCTAAATTAACAGAGTTCACTGCCCACTATAGTCTTGTTTATATCATGATATATTATTCATCACCTAATTAATTAGAGGAAGATATAGGTTCAAGATATCATATGATAAAATAATACAATTATCTGATAGAAGATCATATAAATTTTTTCCTATTTGAACCCATTAAATGAAATGGAATTTATATAAAAATCATTATATTAGAGCCCATGAAAAATTGAAATTTATAAAAAAATTCCTTATATCACAATGCATGAATATAATTGGGTTCAATAGACATTCATTATATCATAACGCTTGAAATTAAATGTGTTTCATATTCATTTGATCATAGCATAAACCATGGAAATAATAATAGATTTATAAAAATGTCTTCATCATAATTATACAAAATCCATTGAAGAATAAACATGGTATCATTGGATCATATCCCCCGAAAAGATTTCGTAAAATTAAACAATTTAATATTAAATGGAAAATTATTTATAATGAAAATCACATAGAACATCTATTGAAGAAATTGAGATTTTATTGAAAATCACATTTTTAAATAAATAAATTCATAAAGTATTGTGGAAAATATTTTCTTCTAAAATAAACATTACAATATGAAAATTAATATTTTATGAAAATAATTGTAATGAAGTTGGAAATCCCATTCAATCTATGAATTTTTAAACAAATATGCCTTTTAAATTTTCTGTAAAGTCCATACGGGTCTTGTTTTGAAAATTTACATAAAGATTAGTTATATTGAACTTTGTAAAAAATAAATCATGGGTACAAATTTATTCAGTATATGAAATGGGGAATGGTAAAACACTTTATAAAACATTTTTTTTTGAAAAAATTCACAATGTTGAAAATTGGGTTTCCAAATAAGATATAATGGAAGTAATCTATTCATAAAAACATTATTTTGATATTTTGAGTACATAAAGAGAGGATGTTAAATGTGAAACATTTATCCTCATGAATTAAAAATAATAGATGAAAAATAACGAGTTTCATGATAAATGGATTATAATAGTTCCTCATCATATTCATAAACATAAATAATCTTGATAATATTTTAGATGGTATTGTAAACCCTTTAACACTTTGGTATATTGAATTGTATGACCTGAAAGTAATGTTCTAGTGGAATCATAGGATTTGTTGTGCCAAACTTTTATATTTACGAGGATAAATGATTTATATGATATTTAGATGATGAATAATTTAATGACCAATGTAATTGAATCAATGAACATAGACAATGGATAAACAACATAACCAAAGAACTATATTATCACATATTATTAATAAATAATTTACGAAAATAATTAACTTCCATATATTATATTATTTCATTGTTATTAGATCGAAAAATAGATCTATGTTGTACCATAATTAATTTGTATAAATCTTGATTTTATTCTATATAGTGGTGATCCACATATGGCCAACGAATCTCTTAATGTCAACATATGCATATCCTAGTGCCAACACGATGAATCTTATTTCCTGTATTTTTTGATTTTTGATCCCCCTGAGTATCACATACAAAGGATTCTACATGACCTCTTCTGACTCAAAAGTCAATGGTGGAGGAATATCTCTCTCAATTGTTGGGTATATTCTTAGATAATTTAGTGCTCTAGTGATTTAAGAGGATTCTTCATATTTCAATGTTCTATAAAAATGAATGAATTGGATCTCATTGAAAAATAATTTAATTGGGTTTATATACCACTACTGTTAGTATTAAAATATTTCACAAATTTCCACTAATATTTATTTTATACATTTAGAACCCTATGTCTATAATAATAATAAAATAAGTATTTTGTGATATGTTCTAAACTAGTGATATAAAATTATATATTATTTAATCAAATAATAATCAATATATTAAATTTCTCATTGGATGATTAAACCTGATCCTCAATTACTCTAAAAAATTTATCTAGCCATAAATAATAAATATCTATTTAAAATATAAATACAACATCATTATTAACAAGAAAACAAATAAATATTATATTTACTAAATATGAAATAAATATTTATTATATATTATTATCAAATAATGCTATCGAAAATAATTGGTGATGGAATATATGAAATCAATAAAACATGAATAATTATTAAACCACATAAAAGAATAATATTTATTGAACTTGTTAAATAATAAATATTAATATATTTTTTAACTGAGATTCTGGATACACTTTTTGTGTGACCCTTCATGCCCCTTTTGTTGTGGTATTAGGCAAAGAAACCTAATGTCCAAGGATAGCATATGAAAACATGCCAAGTCACGCATTGAGATAGATATTAATTTCAAAATTAATTACTAACTATTATAGATTCATTCTGGTTAATATTATCTTGTTATTTTGATATCTATAATCAATAAGGATACAATCTAGTGCCATCAACCTATGTGACCGATTTAACTTTCTTTGACTTTGCATAAATCATACATCCCTATAGAACCCCAAGAAAATATATTTATTTAGGATATATCATTTGAATAAAATTTCCATATTTCTCAAATTCGCTTTAAAAGGACAAAGATAAAATCATATCTTACACTTTTTATTTATTAAATATCACCCATGATGAACCCAGTGTATCCAACCTCATCATGAACATATGTCATAAATTTTTTCATCATAACATCAAATTACACTACTTATAAAACTCGATAATAATAATATTAATGTCTAAGGATCAATACACATGAATTCAGTTGTAACTATCCAATGAAACATATTAATGAGGATTTCCTAATGATAGATCTCACTCTCATAATATCATACACTTAATAGTACCAAATCCCAACACCATGATAATGTGACTCAAATATTTATGAGTATCCACCACTCATAGACTAAATCACTTTTTCCCAAATATTATTTCATTTCTATATAGAACATATATTTAATAATATGTTCATGGAACATCTGGGTTCAGATCATATTAGGTAACTTCTATGGAATTATTGTGAGACCATTACTCTTAGAATACTATCACATAATATATCATGCTGAAGTATAATCATTATGTGATAATGAGTTTATTAGTATTCAAAAATTTGAATATATGTTATCTTAATGTACACCAAAGTTAGTTCTATGGAACCAACTCCAACCAAATACCACTTTTATTGGATCCAACTACTAATAACCTTTAGTCCAATAACTCCAACATGTTACTCTTAGTTTTTCTGGTTGCATGATTTTAGTCAAGTTTACATCCATGTTTTCTTATATGGGAACTCTAGTCACTATAAGTTTTCCCCACTGAGAAAAATCCCTCAAGAGGGATAATTATGGATTATGTTCTTTATATGTTGGTGTTACCATGGATCTTGTTCAAGATCCAAAATTGGTGTATTATTTATTGATCATGTTTTGATTCAATAACATTTTTATTTTATTTGTTTTTATTCTCATTAAAAGGCACATTTATGTTAAAAATAAATTTTATTTTTATTGAATTTCATGAAAATGATATTCATTAAAATATATAGTCTTAAAGCATATAGAAGTCACAGTTTCATAGAAGAATATTTTTCATTTTATTTTGAATTCATTTTAAAATTATTCTGGAAACAATATTTATACCATACATTGTTAAGAATAACCTATTGTTTGGAAAACCTATAAAATAGGAAAATTATTGACCATCCAACCTACATTTTTAAGAATCCCAATGTTAAAGGAAAAAATGTAATGTTCATCAATCCTATTATTGTAAGTAACCATTAATTTTCAATCCCTCATTCATAGTTTTATCATCAAATGGAGAACCCTATGTTTGAAAATTAAATAAAAGAATTTTATTTAAATATATTATCTTTCATTGATGTTATGGTATTTATGGAAGTAAATATCATTTCAAATCTGTTTTGGGACCGATACAAAGGCTCATTCTTTGCATATTAAATTTTTCCTAATTCTAATGGATGTTATGACTCTTGAATGATTTTAAAAAAACTATTATATAATTTTTGTTCAAAATTTAAGTATATGGTTTGAGCTAGAGAAGATTGAACTATAGTATAAATATTAAGATGATAGTATTATGAATATATAGATATACTATAATGATATACACATACAATATAGAGTTGTATGCAATGTTCTGTTCTTTTAAATAAAATCTTATTTCCACCCTCTAATCTATATATTGGAGATATAAATTTCTAGATCTATCTGATCAATATGATATTATTTCTATCAATACTACTTGATCATATTACTATATATCTTTCTTCATGTTCGACAAATAATTTATCGGTGTTATAATTTGGAGACATACATGTTTATATAAAGGTATGGTATTTCCTCAATTTCTATTTGATGAAATCCTGTAAAACATTAATGATTAGTTTCTTACTATATTTCATTACTATAGATGAAATAAATCTATTAGTTACATGTTGAAACTATGAAAAAAAAACTATTTTCTTAGTAGAAAATAATCTCTAACAATAAATGGAAGTATCGGCTGCTTAGACTCAGCAATTGAGGTGATGGGGTATCATATTATCATAATATGATATGGATTTATCATTCCCTATAAAATAACCAATAGTCCAATTAAGATCCTTATTATAATGGTATTGACTTACTATACTCTATTGTGGAAGTCCATGATAATATTACATATGAGTAAAATAGCCAAACTCACTGAGAGAGTGTTGGTTGAGTGGTCAAAAGTATCTTTCTTCCCTGATCCACTATACACTGTTGTGTTCTTTTCTTTCTTTATTTCCACTACATACACAACATTAATAGAGAAATAGGATGAGTCACTTTATCATGAAAGGTACAATTTTAATTCATCAATAATTTTAAAGGAGGACAATTCACCGCCTCATAGAGCATCATCATATTCATATCTAACAAAACATTTTGTATTTACAGTTAGACTATATTGAAGATATTTAAATATCTTAAAAACTATTTCTACAAGATACTAACAAGGGGTATTGAAGTAAGTACTCTATTACAATAGTTTTCTTCTTAATCCTTGAATATTCTATTATCAGTATGGGCTATTATTGGACTAGACACCACTGTTATATTATTTTCTTATAAAGGTACCAAAGAATAAGAAAAGATGAAAAATAGGTAATATAAGAGTTTGTAGAACTTGTTCATTTTTAAAGAATTATTTTTTCTCTAACAAGAGAAAGCAATGGATTTAGAATATTGAACATCTCTGAATTACTGATCATATATAAGTTATGTAAATTATCCAAAATCTTTATTTCAATGGTTATTATTATGGATTTTGGGAAGACATAATTATTATATATTTTATAAATCATGGAAGATGATTTTATTTAATGGTTTTCAAGACTTATGATGTTTCTAAGGATGATTTTAAAAATGGGATAATGATCTAGAAAAATAATATGATCTCAATTCAAAATAAATTAATGCTATTGTTTTCGAATTAGGAACAGATGGGCTTGATAGAGAATATCAAATATCTACAACCACTGAAATGTGTAAAACTATTTATATTTCCAATAAATGAATAACAAATATCATAAAATTAACGTATACTAATGCAATGTTTACATTTGAATCATTCAAAATAAATAATTCTGAAAGGATCACTAAAATGAATGGGAGACTGACTGAGATAGAACATAATATTTCTTCCATAGGATATCCAATTTCGTAATAAAATAATGTGTAAATGGTACATAATGTTTCACTTAAAAAAGGAATGATATATCTTTTATTTTAAGACAATCCACATTAATAATAAAATTGGTTGTGAATGAACTAATTTTTACATTGATGAAAAATGAATCTTAGATGAAATCAGAAGATTAAAGTTATGTTTATATAAAAATTGAGGAAGTTTCTCATAAAACTACTATGGATGAATCATCTGATTCAAAATATAATTAATCGAACAAATATTTTTCAAATCTCTCTTAATTATATGAAAAAATGTAAAAAAATAAAAAATAGGAAAAGAATGAATGATTCTATGAATGAAAAGGAAAAGGAAACACAAATTAAAAATATCCTATAATAAAAGAAGCTTAAAGGATAGATAATTATGAAAGGAATGAAAATAAATTCATCAATACAGGTTGGAGTTCTACTTATGGGTCAAATTATAAATATACTATTTACTAAGATACTAATCAGAAAAATCAATTGATGAATCTATGTATTGTGGATTATACTGATGAGGTACATAATAGATATAGTTTAATGATATAAAATATGTTTTAATCTTTAAAACATTACCATTAAAAGATTAAAAAATTTAATAATTCAAGTTTTATAGTAAAATATATGTTGTCAAAACAACATGAGAATTTGAAATCTATAACTTGCAAGTTGTTGTGTGATATAAATGAATTAAGATTAAAGAATCGTTAATATAATAATATAAAAAAAATATGATTCAAGTTTTATTATAAAAGGATAATTATATATAAATTATATTCTTTGTAAGAATAAAATTCATAATGGAAAACAAGGAATTGGTAGTAATGGTGAAAGAACAAAATAGAATAGGAATTATGTTGTTCATGGCAGAAAAAGAAGAAGCATGTATAATATTAACTATTTCTATTTTGGTATTAATAGACCTAATAAAAATTATTATTCATTATGAAAACTTCATATTTTTTGTTGTTAAGAATTTTTATTGTTTGAAACAATTATTTAATTATAATCATAGAATTTATACACAAAATAAGAAAATTTGGTTAATGAAATGGTATGTTTCTAGTAGTACTGCACCAAATAGATTATCCGTACAAAAAGGCACTTCTATTTGATGTTTCTATAAGATTACACCATTGATAAAAAATGTAAAATTATTAAAGTGGTCGACTAGGTGATATATGAAAATCTCCATCAAAGGAGTGATAAACTCTGAAGTTGTTCATAATAAAAAATATTTCTAACCAGAATCTCATGACCAAGACTATTTCATTACTATTTCCATATAAATTATTTTAGTGTATTAACTATTTCAGATATGGGGAGATATATCGTTTACGTTTAAATGGTAAATCTGCCCTTATTATTTGAGTTAAGTCTTAGTCTATACAATTATATATTTGATTTTCTAAACCTTAAAATATCTATAAACATTATTTCAATAATTAAATAATATTGTACGTGGGTAATTATAAAAAGTTTTATATTTTCTTAAATAATATTTTAATCAAAATATCATGTTTATTTTTTGATCACTTAATTTTTTGTTTACATAATTTATTTAACATGAAAAACAACGTTATGTAAAAGTGCATTTTATAAAATTAAAATCTATAATGATTATTCGTTATTTTTAACTAAAAAATATGATCAATCAACTACATATTATCATAAAAAATATCATTTTTTAAACAATAAAATTATTTTCATAAAATTATTAAAGTTATATATCAATAATTTTTCAGAAATGTTTTTCAAATACTTTTTAAAATCATTCTAATTAAAATGAAACAATCAATATCATCACGTTTAGAGGAAATTTTTTCCAAAAATATAATAAAAAGTAATACTTATTCTGATTTGTTAATAGAAAAATCAATATCATATGTTAAGGATTATTTTTAAAATATTTTGAAAATGATATGGGTGTTCATGGAAATAATGAAAAATAAATTTTTTCATCTCAAATGTTCCAAAGTGAAAAGTATTATAAAGATATTCTATTTAACATTAGTAATCCGAGTAATGGAAATGTAAATTGAAGTACTGATTTAGATGCATGTAGAAAGTATTATGTAGAACTACTGAAGGATTATTAAAAAGATAAAGAACATTTAATTTCAAAATAATTTTTTGAATCTTTCAAAAAAATAAGTTAAATGGAATACCTCAAAAGGGAAGATTTTAATATGTTAAAAATTGATAAACTGAAAGTCTATTATTTGAACAATTTTCAACTTATCCTCTATATCAAATAATGACATATGTTAATAGAAGAATAAAAAACATTTCAATGTTTTAGATGATTTCCGAGAATATGTTAAAAGTATGTAAAGTTGAGATGATCTATGTAATCCTTCATAACACTGTGAATTTTATTCATTATTGTAGTTTACTGTCAATAATTTTTATTTTCACATAAATATTTCTTTTGTGAATGTGTTTAAAATTATTTCATTAATTATATTTAAATCTTCATAATCTTAACAGTTATCTTACATAATCATATATTTAATATTTTATTATCTCATTAGTTGTGGTAAATTAATTTACTACAATGAGTAGTAAATAATTTGTTTTCAAATATGAAATGTGATAAAATTATTTGAATGTATTTTATTCTTTGAATATGTTTTAATTCTTTAGAAATATTTTTTAATAGTTAATTTCTTAGGGGTTATTTTATTAATAACATGACCTATTTAATTTAATCTATTCATTAAAAAACAATATTATTCATTGACAAATATTTTTTATGATCCTTAATAATATATTTATATATTTTTCAAGGAAGTAATAAACTTTAGGGGGTTTTCATTTCTACATTTTAATCACCTCTTATGATGTCAAAAAATGGGGAGAAGTTTACAAAATATTTGAGATGTTTATATGTTTATCATCATGGGGGAGAATTTTATAAATAGAGGTGAAACCAGGGAAGTTTATATAAGATAAATTTATATATAAATGGGAGAAATATAAACGTTTATAAATGTTCTTATGTTTTATATTTTTGTATGTATTTTGTTTTTTTATCATAAAAAATGTGGATATTGTTTAGCACGTGCTGATTCAACAATCTCATCAATAATTTTTTTATTCATGTTCACAATAACCATCATTTATGTTACCAATATATTTTATTTTATGTTTATTTTAGGAAAAGTATATACATTATAATATTTTTTTGGAAGAATATATAAGTAATTGTAATGGGAAAGAATATTTTTCTAAGCATTCTGAAGGTGTTTTAAAAGTATTCTAGAAACACTATTCTTACACTATGTTTGTAAGAATTATTGATTTTTTGGAAACCCTACACTATTAGAAAATTGTGGATCAAAAACATTTCATTTGGAATAAACCCTTCTTTTAAGGAATATAAATATTGTTCACCCAAGCTAAGTTTGTGAACAAACGTACGTTTTCATCTATACTTCTAGAGTTGCATCGTTACAAAGAGGAACCAGATGTCAAACTATACGACAACTGATTTTTATTTAATAATATTAAATGTGTTTTTTGGAATGGTATTGATGAAATTAAGTATCCTTTAAAATAACATTTGTGACCAATTTTTAGGCTCGTTCTTAATGGATTGAATTATTCTTATTTCTATGGGAAGCTACGTCTCTTTTTATTGAATTTGAATTCAAATATTCATGATTTAATATATGGTTTTCTGGATCTTATTTTACTTGGATCTATTCAAAATGACGTATAAATATTGGCATAGTCATTTTGGGATATATAGATATAGAAAACAGATATACCCATACAATATATGGTTATATAGAATGTTTTGTACTAGTAAATGACATCAGATCATCCCATTTAGAGGTACACTTTAGAGACATACATGTTTGGATCTATCAAATTGTCTTTCTGTTGTTTCTGTCTCTACTATTGTATCTTATTGTAATATATTCTTCTACAAGTTCATCAAATTATTTTTCATAGTTATATTTTCGATATATACATGGTTATAAATTGTTCTTTTGTTTTCTCTATCACTAATTGAAGAAATCCAATCCAATGTTGTTGATTATTTTTGTATGTTATAAATTATGGAAGAAACAAAATTAATTTATCAGATTCTTGAGGAAAATATGATAAAAATATATGTTCTCAATTTAATCAATCCACTTTTACTTCTTGTAGTATCAGCTTCTCATACTAAGTCTTGAAGGTGAAGGAGTATCAGGTTCTCATACTAGACTTTCGAACTGGGGTTCTTTTTAAAAGAGTAACAAGGACTTTAAAAACCATTATTCTAAAGGTATCAACTGACTATACTCTGTTTTAGATGTCCCCAGTAAAAGGAATTACTAGATTAATCTCTAAAACAATCAATAGTGTGATGGTGGAGTGAACTAATGTATCCATGTATCCTAAACCACTATAAATACTTTAGGTATAATCTTTATTTGTTAACAATTATCAGTAGAATTTATGGGATAATATGAAATAAAAACTTCATTGTTAAAGGGGTTATTTTAATTTCTTGATTTTATTGGAGTTACACAATTAACTCCATATATTATCGTAGTCTTATTCATATCTGACAAAACACTGTCCTGGTATAATTTGATAGGGTATTTACTTCTAGGTACCACATCAAGATCCTGGAAAATGGTTCGTATCCAAATGTATTCCATGGATGTATCAGAAGCCTCTATATACTCAAACATAAATATATAATTAGGTAAAACTATCTTATTTGTACTCTTATAGCTCATATCATATCCGCTGAGACTGAAAACATATTCCGAGATTGAATTCATATCATTCTAATCTATTTGAAAACATGCATCTGTATAACCCCTCATGACTTTCTCCACATCTCATCCATACACCAAAAACATTTCATTAACTCTTCTCAAATTCTTGAGGCTATCATTAACAAAATTTTAATGATGTAATCTAATATCTACTAGAAATCATCATTATATAGTAAATGCATGGGAATCATAAATTGAAGAATATAACATTACATACATGATTGATCATATCACAGGAGTGTATGGGATCTTAGTCATTGTCTCATTATTCAATTTTGTATAAGGTAACATTTACTTAGATTGATTTATACAATTTTACCCTAGAACCATCCCCTTTTTAATTATTCAATAAAAAATATCTTTAGTATCTGATCCAAATATATACTTTAAATAAGTCAAAGAAGCCTCTTACATCTATTATGAATGACCTTGATCCGTAGAATATATGTTATTTCACTTATGCCCTTCATAGAGAAATACATGTTCAATAATTCCTTATAATGATTTAAGATTAATATGTAATTTCCCATAAGTAATATTTCCTCAAAATAAACTACTGAGACCACGAATTCTTTCTGAGTAAACCCTTTTTAATCAAAAGGCTCACATTCAATAATAATGAAACTAAATTCTTGTATATATTCATTAAATCAAATGTTCCTTGACCTTTATTTATTCTTCAATACAGAAATGGATCTATTCAATTTTATTATTATTTTGTGTCACCTATAGTCACAAATCCCTATGGTTGTGTCATGTAGGCATCTTACTGAAGGTTCCCATTAATGAGATCTATTTGGACATCCATATTCCAAATCTCATATTCATGGTATGATTCAATATAATTTTGAATTTTGATGGATTTATATTTGGAATGTGGTTAAATTGTATCATCATAGTCAAGTACATGTTTCCATTTAATACCTTTTTTAGCTAACCTTAATTTATAGTTATTTACCGTACCTTCCCTGTATAGTTATTTCATGAATGCCCATTATAATTATATGGTGATTAAATTAACCAGAACACCATCCAGTTCCCAAATTTGGTTATGATACATGGAATCCTTTTTATAATTCATGGGGTCTTTCTACATTGAAAATTTTAATATCTCTACTTCTTATTCATATGGGAGATCTTCATCATTTTCAAAAAATAATGAGTATCCATGTTTGGTGATAGGATACCAATAACAATATGGTTTTCTTACCACTTTAGTGATCCTATGTAGTACTCATTTTCCAATAGATAATTCATCTCGAAGTACTTGTAGAATATGTTCCCATACCAACTAGTGTGTATATTGAGAATCAAATTCATCAAAGTCCATCTTTATCTCACTATCCTTTTTGAGGATATGATCCATTCTATAAAAGAAGTCTTGTCTGGTGTCAATCTCCTTCTTTTCTATGAGGTTTTATAGTTATTATAAAATCTTTCCTTAGGATACCAAATTAAGATATTATTTTGTCCAGAGGTTCATGTTTGTTTCCTGATAAGGCCTTATAAAATTTCTTTCAACCCCGTATATGTGTATGTGCTAAAACATGTTTCATTACACCCCATTACATGAATGAAATTATATTATCCACTATAGTTGGTACTCAGATTAATGTATATACTATGGTTTATAATGAATATCCCAAAATTAATAATGAACTACCTCTATGAATCATCAATTACCTTACCATGTCTCACAATTTATGGTTCCTCCAATTGACTACACCATTATTTTGTGATCTATAAGGTAGAGTGAGTTGAGATAGAATCCCAAAAACCCCTAAAGGTTTGATAAATTCCTCTTTAAGAAATTAACCACCTCTATTCAATTAAATATTATTTTTTTAATTCCAGGTTTAATCTCTACTTCATTATTTAATCCAATTATTTTCTCAAAGGAATCAGACTTATACCTAATTATATATCCATATCCATAACTACATAATTCATCAGTAAAAGTTATAATGTTATAATATCCCACTATAGATTATACTAAAAATGTTAAACACACTTTAGTGTCTACAAATCATAAATGTGTTGTGGCCCTTTAACATAGACCACCAAATGTAAATTTGGTAATTTTTCCTCTTAAAGGATAATGAAATATTTTAAATTGTTTTAGATCAGAAGAGTATAAATAAACATTTCACATTTCTTTTTCAAATTCTAATTGTTTACATTACCAAGGAGGAAATTCCATAGTTGGGTGTTATATTATTCAAGTGAAAATGATTCAATAAATATATCCAACACTTGGTTTCGGTAATATAATATTTAAATACCATTAGTTAAAGAATCATACCATATCATTTGTTGTCTTTCTAAAATAATCCACTTTTATTTTCAAACATAAAAATAAAACCGTATCCCTATTGGAAATAAACAAATTATATTCTTGGTAGTAGTCAGTACATAATAAAAATCCATTAAAACCAGTACCAACCCTATCAGAATTGAAATTCACCAAAGTAAAGAGTTTCTAGCTCCACACCGTTAGTAATGAGAAAATCAACCTATCCTCAAGCAATCATTCAATATCTACTTGGTTCCTTCATTTGGATATAGATGTTAGCACTACAAAATATAACTAATAAAAAATGCGTGGATATCAAAATATTATAATCAAGACCTATTTTACCTTTATATTCCCCTTACATGTGGGTTTAATTCATCTTACATTGTCTTTTATTTCCACATAAAAACATATTTCATCCTTTACCATTCCCTGCCTATGGATATTTATCATATTGGAAGTATGGTCCTCAAATGTTTTATATTTTTTAGGATTCTTGTGCCCATTTTTCATTTTTTCATTTTCTTATTCCATATAATAACTATGTTTTTGTGATGCCCTAATTCATTATCCGTGTGGTGAATTTGTGTAAGATGATGCAAAATATTCTAATCATTATTACTTATTTCATCCTTAAAAATTAGATTGGATAAGGTATTGGAGGGTGAAAGAATAATGATATATATGTTCAACTAATTTCGGAATTTAATCACTAATACACATAAGTGTTCATTTTAGTCAATCATATTGACTACATGAGGACCATATGTCACCGAATCTCCAATATTATTTGTAAAAATATTGTTGGAGATCTCATATCTCTCATATATCACCTTATCTTGATAGAGATCTTGAAGGAGATACATCATTGTAGACACATCCATGTCATCAAGTTGATTCAATTTTTCATTGGTCATGGATGATAGCATGCAACAATAAACATCATTATCATCGTTCAAATTATTTACCTTGATAGATAACCATACCAAATTATCCTCATTACTATTCACATTAGGAATTGGTTTTTCCAGTATATAAAATTTCCATTCATAGAATACGATAAATTGTAATACCATTTTCCATTATTGTAAATTTTTGATGGAGAGAAGGTTATAATTATCCGGTATGGATCACAGAAATATGTTTAAATTAATTTTTATTACTATTTCTAAAAATAAGACGAGTATATTTTTAGTAAATTATCTTATCAAATTTAGACAAATAAATAAATAATATATTTAGTAATATCAGATTAATTTATAGGAACAAAATACCCCTCACCATTGGCTTCATAATATCATTTTTCATAGAACTTTCAGTTGAAGAAATCTGTATTTCCCATCTCTTCCCCACATCATTGACAGGTCAAGAAATTTTATGTGTTTTAAGTTGGTATTTAAAATTTCAACAATAGCGAATCAAAGTTCAATGATCAGATGAGAGGACTCCCCAATCCTAAAATCATGAAATTTAATTTCTTAACCATTCTTCTTAGTTAAACCAGGTGCCGATTTGGTAGTCAACCCTTGACATGAACTATGATAATAATACCTGAAACACAAAGTTATATTTAACTGATAATTGAGTTCACCTCAACATTGTATAGTCATATACTTGGAACAATGATATTGTTTTTACAGAAATAGTGAATGGTTATACCAAATTAATATATATAATGAAAGGACTTTATTTATTATGCATAAATTTACAATTATTATATTTATTATAGGATTTTTAATATTAAGTGGATTATCATTACTTATTAATAATGTCTTATATAATATTTACTCATCAGCCAATTTATTTTAGTTCAATTTTTCATGATTTTAATTCATTAATTAATTTTATCATGATAAAAAATCTATATTCAAATAACCATGAATCTTTATGGAAATCAAATAATAATTTGGTATGTTTTTGAGATTTTTACTAATGGTTAGTTAATATAGTGGATGATAATCTAACAATCATCCTAGGGGAAACCAACTTTATCCTTTTTTGGTTCATGTTACATCATTCCATCTATCCACCTATATATATCTCATTAATTGGTCACACATCAGCACTAAACTTGAATATTTTCTACATTCCATGATGGACTATCCATTACATATAATTTTACTCATATGTAGGTGAGGGGAACCAAAGGATTGGTTAATCTATTTACATAAATTAAATCATGGGCACACATGCACCAACATAATGAGATGAGAGATGAAATAAAAGAAAACATTTGAATTTAATAATATCTTAGATAAAACCAATAACATAAATATTTATAGCCAAGGCTCAGGATCATCCATATTCATAAACCAAATTACACATTTTACAAAATTAGAATTCAATTCTAATCATTATTATTTATGATAAATCGTGCTCAAATAAATTATATATCATTCCAAATTAGTTAATTATATTATCTTAATTCTTATAATAATTTTATTTATATTCTCATTCATATTTCATTTTAATATTAAATATATTTATTTAAAATTAATTGTGCACAAAAAATATATACCTTAGACAAATCATCGTGAGTACCTGTGTGTACTACCCAACTTGTGTTATACTCATATACTATTCAATCATAAAAAATTGTTTTACATGAATTATCATGTAATTTCATGACATGTAATATCACCTTAATGATTACCTAGTTTTCATATTTTTTTATTTTATTTTTATGTAACCTGTAATAATTTAACGTACATAGACTAATAAATATAATATGTCAAACATAGGATATGTAGATCCAATTATTTTGTATAAATTAATTAAAAAATTATATATATAATAAAATCAACATATTTCATGTCCTATCAACTAAATGACCACATGAATGCTCATTTTGATAAGGATTTCACAATATAATAAATTAATTTTCTTATTGTGTAATTTTGTAAATATATACAACATATAAAGTTAAGACACACATGTTGTATTATTATCAACAAATTTATTTGGAACATGCGTACGGACTCCACATGTAACCATGTCAGGGAGAATTTAATATCACAAGACATGTAAATAGACTGCATGGGGTGTGGTCTTCGAGTTATGTTGACACAAGTCATTTATGCCATGTAAGATAATTGATGGACCATATGTGAATAAAGGGATACTCATTATGTGCTGAAGTTTCACGGAATGTACTCTAGATAAACATGCACCATAATGGCTCATTGAACATGTGGTGTATAATTATATTAATTTAACATAATAAATGCACCTGAGTTGAATTAATTATTAATTAATTCATTGTGAACCAAACACCAGTACATGGAATGTACATCGAGGTTACACTATATGTACTATTGTGTTATCCGTCCAGAAGCCTTAGCACATATGGATGATATATTAAAAAAAATTCGTCCAAAAAGTTAGTTTATTTTATTATATATATGATAAATGAAGAGGAACAAAATATATCTTAAATTAATATTATAGAACAATCACACTATAATTGAAAACAAATAAAAAATTCATAAATTAATCAATGATCATTAAATAATTACTAATAATTATGTAACCTAATTTGATACCAATTGAAGGTTTTGGGAATATAGGAAGAATTATATGGGTGATGCCCAAATTTTATTCTTATCATGAACGAGGATTAATCTGAGATTTAAATGAATATTAATTACAAGATCAATGAAATTGAATCAAAGAATATAAAAAATGGATAAATGTCGGAACCAATGTGTGGGATCATCACTTATTATTTATAATTAATTTATTAAATTAAAAAATTACCATAGGTAGAGATATTTGTTCATTCATGAATCTAAAAATAGATTTATCTAATACATTAATTTTGTTGTCATATTATTGATTATATTCTTTCTAGAGGTGATTCACATACGGTGAAATAATCTTTGAAAATCACTATAGGAATCTCCAGGTGCTATCATTGTAGGTCTTATAGCTTTTTTCATTTTTCTTTGATCACATAAAGGATAAATTCTAAATAATTATCCTTGATATTTATAGACTCGTGATTGGAAGGTTAAGTAAGAAATCACTATTATTTTGGAGTGTTATTGGAGAAGGTATCTCTTTAGTGAGTCTAGAGGATTCTTCTTATTTTTTTGTGCATGAAAAAATGAACTGGGCCTCTTAAGAAAATAATATAATTTGGTTTATATACCACTATGGTTATAAAAAATTAACTAAAGAAGTTCCCATTATTATTTATTTAATTCCTAGATAACATCATTTTTAAAATTATAATTGTAAAATTATTTATTAACAGGATCAAACTGATAAATTAAAATTAAATATTATATTTAAAAATAATATTCAAAATATATTATTTATCATGAGAATATTAACTTAGGACTACCATTCCTCCAAAAAAATTCAGGCTATAAATAATGAATATAAAATTAGAAAAATAAATTTCACTTCAATATTCATCAATAACCAGAGAAATATTATATTTAATAAATATGAAATAAATATTTGTTAAATATTATAATAATGTTATATTCACTCAACTAAATAGGGGCAGAATATGTGAAACCAATAAAATATGAATAATTATTAACACACATGTGATAATAATATTCATTCAACTTGAAAAATAATATAGAATAATATATTACATAAGTATTATTTTTGATACACATAGTGTATTACTCTCTAGACCTCTTTCTTAGTGGAATTTGGTAATGGTCCCTAAAGTCTAATATTAGAATCTAGAAATATGCCAAGGAAACCATATAGAATGATGTTAATTCTATAATGGCCAAATACCTCACCTGGAAACTTATTGTGTAATATAATCACTTTAACATGATATCTCTAATCATGAAGGTTCCATGATTGGTCATCCATAATTTTCTCTTGACGTGTCTATATTTGACATTTCAGAAATTAAACATTCTTATAGAACCCCATGTCCTGGTATTATTTAGGCTACATCATTTACATTATAGGGTCTCTACTATCATCTTCCATTACAGAATAGAAGGGAACAATACTTTATCATATTATTAATTAATGAAATATCACTCATGTTGTACCCAACATATCCAACCACTTTTTTAACACATGTCGTGACATTTTTGTCAACACATAATGTATATGACTCAAAAAACTCATTTGAGACAATGTTAAAGTTAGTGGACCGAAAAAAAATCCATAGTAATGAACATACAATGACACATATAATTATGTATTTCCAACTATCATGTATAATTATCTTAATATCCTACACTAGATATTACTAAGGGCCTATACCATGTGAAGGTTCCTCAAAGTCAAATGAGTCTCCACTAATAATATCTTATATCATTTTTCTCTCCCAAATTATTTGATCAGGCTATATAATAAATAATTATTAATAATTTCATGGAACATCGGGGTTCTCATCATATCGGGGAACTTCTATGACATATCAGTTTGGTAGTTACTCTTATTCCATTGTCACATTTTATGTCATACAACGAACAAATCATTATGTGACAACGAGTTTATTGATATTAAAATCAATGAATATATGTAATTATAATGTATATAGATGTAGGTTCTAGGGCAGAAATAAAATAAGACCCATGAAAGAATAACAATATATTAATCCAAAATTTTCATGAGAACAAATAAATTCCTGATATTAAATTTTTATGATTATTTATATACACCTCATAAAGTAAGAGTGGTGCATGACATAACATGTGTCTTAGTAAAGCTAAATTGGGACTAAATCATGAAGCATAAGTCTCGAATTCATCAAAACAAATATTAAACTCATGTAAAGTAAATATAGATATATTATTCAACTATAAAAGTATAATATTAATATATATCGTATGATATATGATTTATTTATGAAATTATATATATATTTTATTAATAATTTTTTATTAAAATAATTTTTTGGGTAATAACTGCCTTGTTTTTTTGTGTGCATGTTTTGATTTGGTATTTTCAGCCTCTTACATCGACCTTGGATAATTCTTAATAAGAAAATTAGAAATGATATAAATATCATATATATCCATTATATATGTATTTAGATTAATCCAATAATTGTTGAGACAATAGTTGAGTTACACCATTTAGGGAGACATTTGGTTGTAAAAATACATGAAATCTATTTCCATTTTTTTCGAAGGATAAAATGAATGAAAAGATAAAAATATATTACCCATATAAAATCTTTTTTATGTAATATATATCATATAAATTGTGTAAATTTACTCTTATTACCTTCAATTCATATCATTATTGTAAAATGATTCACATCAATTCGTGAGGCGATATATCACTGTACACATGAACAACATTATCGTACCCCTTATGGAATGGATAGTAGGATAGTATATGTGATATAATATTTAAATAAGTATAATTATGTTACATATATAATATATATTATCTTAATATTTCTTTATTATCATTAATGAAAAATAGAAATGAAAACCACATCACATTAGTTTGTATGCTGATAGTTCTTTGTACACATAAGTGATGTTACTATTTTCCAATGGGATAGGAGGAAATAGGGTACATGTGGTATTGTAACTATAATGATATAATAATAACATAAATATCATACATGAAAATTTATTACATCATTATATCAATACGTAATTGGTTTTGATAGAAATAGAATAATACCGGTTCGTGAGGCGGTATTCCTCCATTCACATGATCGATAGTTTCGTTTCCCATTTTACAGATGTCAAGATGGATAAAGGTTATTATATTAAAAGATATATTATATCAAAGATACTATTATTATTAATTAATCACGTTTTTTGAATACTGGAATGAGGGGGAATAAGAATTCAAAAAAAAAGTTTAATTATTTTACATATTCTTCAAAAATTCTCCTTAGGATTACACCGAAAGCCTTAATAAGAGAGAATTAAAAACCAAATAATCCCTCTAGGATGAAATTTTTTAATTATATTAGATATTGTTTTAGTTATTTTCTGAATACAATGGTTTTGGATGTGTGCCGATAAGAGGGTGTGACTTTTGTAAGTGGGGTAGAGGATACACATTTATTATTGGAAAAGAATAAATTTTACCCATGATTTAAACATACCAAAGGGCTCCAAATGGTCCATTAACAATAAATAGAGTTTATAAGGTAAAATTAATTCCATAAAAGTCGTTTTAATATTTTTTTTGGAAATTTTACACCTCATAGTTATTTTATAACCATCGATAAAATCATTTTGACCTTAAACATAATATTTATTTCTTGCTACTTCTACTATTCGTTTTGACAAAAAATAAACGTCACCAAATTATATAATATTATTTATTATTATTCCAAGTAAATAATCTATTTTTAAAAATTAAATTCACATTTTTGGATAATTTTATTTTAAAACTAAACTTAAAAGATGCAATGGGAAGTAAATTTTCTATAAAGAAAGGGCTCAAATGTTTAACATTATTTTATATAATACATCAAAATGAAATTGATTCCAATGAACTAAATGTGATTAATTATACCATAATTAATCTAATTTTTCTTTTAAAAAATTTTAAATAGTCTGTTACTTTTTAAAAGAATAAAATGAAGAAGTCACTTTTTTAATAAAAATATGTTCTTTTAACTATTCACTGAAAAATTATAATTTCCAAAAAATTCTCAACAATTCACCCAAATATAAAATTGAAATATATATTTTAAAAAATAATTTTATTTTGATATTGTTTCTTTGAAAGTTATAAAATCTAATATTATTATTTTATTACCACAATTAATGAAATTACATTCTAGAAAAAATCATTTTTTTGAAACATATAAAAACATAAACAAAAACTAAGTAATATTTTATCCTTAGGATTGATTTATTTAAAAAAATTAATAAATATTTAAAATGTTTCTATCCCTTCTCATTCCATCAGGTTTAATGGTTATATCATAAAAATGATGTTATATAGTTTTATAAATAGTATGTCAAAGTATATTATAACTCGATGTTGTTTATTGTGGAAAATACTAACTAAATTAAATTTTTTAGAAAAAATATTTAATAAAATATCGGAGTGTAACATGTATTCACTCTATATCTTATTCCTCTCATTTAACCTTATTTTAGAATCGTATTTTGGAATTATTGTAGCACATCTTCATTATTTATCTTCTTAGAACATGATGGGGGCCTTCGTTGTAAAAATTATGATTTGATGTGTGGTTTAATGAGCATGATAACTCTTTCATGGATTATTGAGGATGTAATTTATCATTTATGGATTATCATACTGATTCCAGTGTTGGTACTTCCATGTAACACCTGGGTGTGAGTCCCAAATATTCATTAAACAAGTAGATTTATAATTCCATACAATGGGTGCGAGTATCCATTTATATATTGGTATCCCTTATATATAATATTATACAAGTAATAGGTACTCCATGATATTTATATATAACAAAATTTTTGAGAACACCAGTGATGGTTTGGCCCAAGTACATAGATTTATGTGAGGTTATGTGGGATGGTGGACTGAAAGTGTGGGTCCCTCAAATATAGAGGGTAATGGAGAGGTGATGACCCCTACACATGGAGTCTTTAATTGATGTGAATTATGTTGGATGTATGAGAGATAACTTTGGAGTTACATGTTTGATCATCATTCATAGACGATTTGTTGGGATAGAGACCCCCTTTCTCTATTATTTGGGATTCTTCTTCTGCATATTAGAGTGTTTATGGTTGTTGCCTCATTTTTTGACTAACAAGAATTTTCTCTGTTGAAAAGACCTTTTTTGTATATTTATATTTTTGAATTTTTTATCAAGGTATCCAACAGGGTATATATATATTGTAACACATGCGTGGGATTTTCCCATACTTATCATGTCATTTGAAAATAATAGATAGATCAATGATGACTTTACTGAAGCATAGTGATCCCTTGTTGTATTTACCATATACGGTGTTCAGTCATTGATTTTACAAGCTAGGATCACTTTTTTTTCCTTTATTCAATTTATTGTTTTGTAGAATTTCCACTTTCTAATTAGAAGTTATTTTTTTTCTTTTTCAAAATGGTTTCTAATATGTTACTTTGATGTATTCCAATATGATTATTAAAGGAATGGTTTTTCTCCAAACATTACACATTTTATTATATTCCTATGCACTATTTCCCTGTGATAGTTTTGTGTGGGTATAAAAGTACATTAAGAAAATTTCTCCAATTTTATTCATGGATTATTAGTTTTTTCCTCCATCACATATCCTATTAAAGGTGGGATTGGGGTTGTGTCGTCTCGGCCTTCCACCGATCAGGTGGTCCCTAGAGGGTTGAGTCATTGCAGAGTTGTATCAATGATTTTCATCCATGGGTGGATGATGGAGTATGGACCATGGGATGGATTGGTTGTGAACAAATAGAAATTCTATCAGAGTGTCTCAAGTGTGGATTTTAGGACCGGGAACCCAATGATGGTCCAGCGACCAACATATCAATTCAATATGACTCTGAAAACCTTATTGTTGACTCAACATACACAGGATTATATTAAATGGGACCATTGGTAGAAAAAAATTATAGGATTAGGTAGATTGAATATACCTCTTCAGTCAACTCCCACGATATGCTGTTAGACCATGGTATGTCCTAATAAAATTCATGATGCTTTCATGAAAAAATCTAGGTTGGATGTTGAGACAGTGTTGTGATGATGGCCAGTTCAGCGATGAGGCCTCAGTTCAAGGATCCCTAAATGAGTTCTTTCATCCAAGATATAATTGAGTAGGGATACCACCTATTGAGTAGTAGTTGAACCCAGCACTAGTGGTTCAAGATGTGTACTGACCAAAATGAGTAGGATGATGTTATTCACCTGAATACCATACTACGTGATTTACATTGACAAATGGTTATTGTTTCAAGGTTATCCAAACTTTTAACAAAAGGATTATTGGATCATTATGGGGATATGGGTTTTACATCTTATAAATACATGACGGATCAGATGGTTGCATTGGTGACTAGTATAATTCATGGAGAATAATTTGACTGTAGTGGTACCAAGAAGATGACACATAAGTTCTGAGTTTGAATCATGGTATTCATATATTGATATAACATGGTTATATTTTCATGAAAAAAAATCTTATCGGGTGGAAGAGGATGACCACAAGCCTATGGTGGAAGATGCACTCTTTGATAGAACCCCTTTTATATGAGTACAGGTTGTGAGCCATCTCCAATGTGATAAGGGAATTGGTAGAACTCTATATTGGGGGTGTTCAACATGAATATAGGTCTAAAAGGAAGAGTCTCACTCCCCTCATGAGACTTATCAATGTGACGTGACCTTAAACCATTCGGGTGATTGAATGCCTCCAAATGTGGATAGATTAATGGTGTAGTGGATGACTTTTTTCTACATGTATGTTTGGTGGAATTTTTATCTAAGAAGATGTGAGAGTGGAATCTGGTTAATTATGAAATTTTGGAATAGGGAATGATAGATTCAAGAATTAGGGCCTTGTGACCCTATGTCTATGGGAGTTATCGAGGTATGACTTGTGTCTTCTCTACTCTAGTTGGTGTTCTGGTACATGGACACATGCCTATTTCCCAAGGATGTAGACCCTATTTTAGGGGTATAGATACCAATGGATCCATTTTTTTAAACCATTACATTCATATTATTTTTCATAAAGGATTAGAGATTGAACACTTATAGAATTATAACCTAACTAAGGGAGTAAAGAGACCCTCTCTTGGAATCATTAAATATCTCTTAGTGAGTACCTATGATGTATTCAATGGTTTGAACTATTTTAAAACATTATATTCCAATTTTAGCACTAATCATTATGGTTGTGGTGTAATTGAGTTAGTGTGAAGGGGATTACACTTCTTTAATGAGATGGAATCCCAGAAAGAGCAGGATAAAAACATGTGTGGGAGGAAACATCCCATTGCTTACTAGTTGGATAGTATGACCCTCATCAAAATGGATACTATGGGGTTTTATTTTTCTATTATGGTAATGTAGTATAAGGAAATTATTTCTTAGGATGTATCATTTTTACATTAAATAGAGGTTTTTTCTCAATATGAAAATGAACCATGGATAAATATTTTTATTTGAATATCAGATGACCCAATATGGCTTTGATAGATGGAAGTATCTTTGTAGAAGTCTGTAGATAATGGGATTATTAGAAAAGTTTTGTTCAAATGGGGAGATGTGTGTTGTTCTCCATGGAGGTAGATGAGATCATAAGGTTGGGTTTGGATGGATTTCACCTGAGTTAGGTGAATTTCATGGGGTACTATTTCCCTTAAATGTAGATGTCTTCTTTGAATAGTGGTTTAGAGATAAGTGGTTATTGGATTTTGAACCTAGTATAAGTTATCACCAGCTCTAGGTTATTTATTATATTATACTGATCATGGATTCATAGATCTTCAATAGTTTTTTTAGTTCATGGTGATTCCATTAATTATGATGAACTCCCAAAATAATCTATGAGACTTATGAACCATATATTTTCCCTTCATGGAATGGTTTATGGTAGTCTACTATGATGCCATCCATTGGTACTCAATGTTTGTGGTGGAGCACATGATACACTAGAGGATAGTTTCGGGAATGCTCCAAGATTACCAATATTATGGGGGATAGTTTATAGATATATTACTACATTAGTTTGGTACACTTCTTTTGATATGGATTATTGGACATGGGAGTGAAAATGGACCTTGAGAAGGAGGATGTCATGAAAGATTTATAACCACCTAAATGAGTCTCTATGGAAGTATATGCTCATAGTGAATTATTTTATCTGCTGATGTTGAGTACTATGATGATGTAGTTCACCTCTTCACAATTATTCCTTGAGGTATAAGATGGTACATTGTACTCTATTTGATCATTGTTACCCCAAAACTTTTACATTGTATTTAGAAGGATCATCTTATAGATACTAACATTGATATAATGAAATGATCACATATCCACTAGATATGATACTTATGAATTTTATGAAGGTAGGGATAATGTCATCCATGTTCAATGATAGAAAATGAAACCAGCTATCCTTGTTCACATTGTAATCAGGATTGGTGGACAATGATGTTATAGGGTGTTTCTAAGAAAAAATATTGATGTATCACCTATATGAATGTAAAAGCCTAGGTACTCATATTAAATTGAAAAGGGGATGGTATCTCTATGGTTTTAATGATGACGGTTCCATGATAAATGGGCTGTCAGAACTCTATTTTATTAATTGTAGATCGACACTGCAATTTGGTCCACTTCTCGAGCATCTGAGAGAAGATTTTAGTGGATACCTAGGAATCATTGGTGTGTAGAAGGTAGTTTGGATTCATGGAATTTTTCTAAATATCATTTCAGAACATGATTATATCTTCATTTCTTGATATGGAGAGGATGTAGGAGAAGTTTGTTACTTAGTTGTGGTTGAGCATGATATTTATACCCTAGACAAATGGAAATTTAAAACGAATCATTCAGGTTCTGGTTTCCATGAATCTAGTTTACGTATTTGTTATAGTCTATGGATGTGAGGTTAATGCACCATCATTGGATTTTTTGTACAAAAATGTTACCAATCCACAATTAGTATATCACAATTTTAGGTTATGGTTTGGAAATTTTGTGGACCACCACTGTACTGGTCATATATATCGGTGGAAATCTCTTGTGGGTTTAGATTTGGTGCTCAAATACTTATAAAAGTGTGTATATAATCGTGGGGAATATAGGAATTACCTAGACATTTCAGGATTTCCTTGTGGACTGATGTCCGTGACTTTTTTAGTATGGAGATGTGATAATGTTCTTTGAGATATCATACCTAATCATGTATCATTGTGATTTTGGATGGATAGTAGCAATTCTATAGTGATTATAGGCTCGGTTTTAGTTAATATGATGGTTTAGAAATATTCCTTAGCACATGACCCAATGATCATAGATAGTCTGGGTTCATGGTGTTTTCTAGGTTTCATAACTAAGGAGACTTGTTCATGACCCATGTCCAAAAAATGACTAGGCTGATATGGAATTTGATCGAGGAGTTTCATTTTCAAATTGGTCAACGTTATTTTCAGAACTACTAATAAAGACCCTTACTAGGATAGTGTTTCCCCTAGATTTGTGTTTTTTGTTGCACAAGAAAATTTTGGGGAGCTTGTGTGTGAAGAGAAACCTAATTACGACCTTGCTATCCTCACATGTCTTTTTGGTTTTTCCCTTTTTGGGATAAAAATACTTTATGTTTGGTAGAGTGTAATGGCTATGATTTATTACTTTATGAATTTAGAATATTTATAGGAATATTTTTTGAGCCATGATCGGAGTGGTTGTGATATTTCATGGGCTGTAGAGCCTCTATATTGATATTATAAAAATTTCAAATTTATTATATCACACACAAGAAATTTTTCCAAAATAATGGAATAAATATCTAATAAACCCTTATATGAGATATATGATATCATGGTTAATTATAGAATATGGGGTTTACCTTAGAAAAATCCTAAAGATGTTTAATATAGGAAATTCCCATAAAGGTGAGTATTTGAAGAGGTATTCAATAATAATAAATTACTAATTTCCTTATTTTATTCTAGACGTTATAAATCTATTCCTATAAAAATATAAACTTATAATAAAATTCATATTTAAGCCTATGTGGATTTGAGAGTATAAAAGGAATATTTTTTGGTTGATCATAATTGGAGAAAGACAGGCTATCATGTTAAGGTGGATCAAGATTCAGTGAATATAGTGAGTCTTCATCATCATAGGAGAAAATGTTCATAACCCATGATTGAATCCTTATCTAGGAAGGAATCAAAATATGTGGTTTTCCCCCACTGATTAAAATATTGATCATGAATTAACATAAATTTTCTTTTTCTAGTTATTTGTAATTGTTTCATTATCCCTTAGAGACTTATGATTATTTACTCAATATAATTGTCTTGTTAAGATCTACATCACCCCGAAGACTCCCATAATATTATAATCATTGGATAATACTTCATGGAAAATTATTATTTGCATCTTTTTCATGCATATTTTTTCTTATATTTGTTCATGTTCTTCCCTATTAACCCATGGGGTAATGGTTCGACATTGCTGGACGGTTTTGAGCTAGATTGAATCTGCAGATTCATGGTGGATTGGAAAAGAAATTCTAAATAGTGATTTGTGAATTGATCGGGATGATTTTATCCTAATACTTCATGGATATGTGATTCAGAGTTCTGATGGTGACATGAAATGCTATGAGACATGCGAAAACTAATTGGAATATAATCATCTACCATTTTCTAGTCACATGATTCTTATAAATGATGGTCAAAGAATTCCCCTTGATTTTGGGTAGTCTAAAATAATGGGTGCTTCCAGAAATAAAAGATCCAAAATTTTCATGAATTTCTATGAAAAAGGTTACTATGAAATGTGTACTTTAGAAGAATACACATCAGTTTATTTGAATTCTATAGTGTCTTGTATATACATTGAGATAATGATCACAGACAATTTGGTATGGCCCACATTCCCTACGACCATACCCAGGGAGTCCAAGACCTATACAACCTACACACAATAATGTCCATATATGGAAACACATATCATGTACATTGGGTGTACAAACTCATGAGAATGGACTTACACTTGACATAGAACATGGGTAGACACACAATCAAGTCCACTATACTTGGGAATGATCCAAGGTACATGGGAATGGTACAAATAGACACTGATAGGCTATGGGTGGCTGAGACATACCGCGTACCACTAATACATGTTGGGAAGTATGGAAAGTATTTTCAAGACCTATTGGATAATGAACAAGTAAAGGTGATGATGCGGGGTAACATGTCCTGTATAGCCTATATACATTGTGTATTTCAAAAAAAATATTCTTCTCATATTAACTTCTTTTAGAATCAAAATTTCCCCCCACAAGTAGTTTATCATTAGTATTATTCCATGTAGAATGTGATGGTTGCATTCACAATACCATGCAATATACGTTTTAGGATATATTAGTTTGAGTCTCCTTTAAGAGATTCGTGATGATAGAAGTTATCATGGAAGGACCATTAGTGTGATTCCAGGGTTTTTACATCCCAAATACACCATAAAATAGATACCATATATCATTTACATAAGTAGAACCGGAACCCCCAACATTAGCCTTGATCCCTATCTTTATGGAGTGGAAATCATACATTTATGAGATGTTACGAGTAAAAGGTACTCCATGGGAGTTTCGGTTCCCTCAAATGTGGAGCATAGTGGTGAGGGGATGTCCCCTATTAAAATATTCCAGGGAGGTTTCATATGGTTCTATATTGTATTTGTTTCTCCCCCGACTATAGTTCATGGTAGAAAGGAAAGGGAACTTCCACACAGATTCTTGCATGGTTTCACATAATTGGGGGAATTAGAGGAATAATTTTAGGGTTAGAGGATGGATCTTCATTCTTAGATAAGTTGTAGAGATAAAGATCACATTTTTATCTCATTTGTGATTCTTGTTGAGAATATCTGGGTGTTTATGGTTGTTATCTGTATTTCTGATTAGTATGCCTTTATTAGTATGGGATAACCTTCATTATACCCCTATATTTCTCACTTTATTATTTTTTGTGGAATCTTACTGAACATATATATACTCCCCCTTCTTCTTATATTATATCATGTATTGATTATTATACTGATTAAAGATAGAACATTGATGAATTTGGTGAGGTATAGTGATACATGGGTGAATTTATCATGTTTGGTGGTTGGACAGGAAGATCAGGATCCAAGAACACTTAGTTTTAATTTATTCTAGTTGTTGTCAGGTTGGAATTCAATTTTATGGTTGAGTATAAATTTCTTACCCCATTTTCACCATTATTTATTCTATGTTACTCTTATTAATTACCTGTATATTATTTCATGATTTTTTTTACTCAATTTCTTATAGTCTTTATTATACTCTTTTGCATTGTTTCATGAATAAAGTTATGTGAAAGAATATATGTACCTTAGGAAAATACCTCCCATTTTAGGCATGTCATCTCAGTGATTTTCACCATCCCTTTTCCAATAATTGATCGAATTTGTGTTAGGGTGGATCATCATTCTACTTTCCAAGCAGGACACACTAGTTCATGTCATTACATCAACTAATTTCATGGTCATAAAGAATATAATAAATAGTAAAAAATGTAAAAAAACGCATCATCCTGATAGAAATGGTAAAACTAGTTAATTTAGGTTTAAACTAAGTGATAAGGCTACCATTTTTCATCTTGAATAATATTGTTTATATGGATTTATATCTTTATCACTCTATTCTATCTATTTATTTTTCTATGGGACACTTGTCCATGAATGAGCCCTATATAATATTTTATGAAAACAAGACAAAATTTCACCCATATTCATTTAAATATCGATTATTTTCTAGAAATGGAAAAAAATTAATTTGTGAATGAATATTTATATTTTTTTATCATATGGGAAATAATTTCATGGTGGTGATTTATTTTTAATTTTGAGGAATTAAATAATCACTTTAATTTCTTACTCAACACAAACAAAATATATATTTAATTATATTAAAAATAAAATCATTGAATTTAAAAATATTAAAATTTTTACAAGTTGGAAGAATAATTGTGTTCCATTATTTTATAGAAAATTATAGTGGGATAGAGAGGTTTTAGTCCCATTTCCATCATGTTATTTTAAATTTCAAATTAAAAGAACAAATTAAAAAGTTACATTAATGTAATTTTATAATAAATAATGTTTTATTATATGATTTAGAATTCTTAAAAAACTTATCTTCAGCAATGTAAATGGGATATGGATTATAATATCACACATGTTATATTTATGGATAATTTTTCATTTTATTATAACATTCTTGACCACTGATGTGTAAAAAAACTAATCCCATGGTAATTTTCTAAATGTAATAAAATGGGTTAAAACAAAAATATAAGGGCTAAAACAAACTATAAAAATTTAATATTATTTATTTTGTTATTGTATTTATACTCAAACCAAATTATATTTTAACCTTATCAATTTTGATCCATTTTATTGTGATAATTAAAAATTACTAATTTAATACATTATGAAATTCAAAGGACCCCCTCCCACTCTTATAAAAGTGCACCTATTTTCCTTTTTCATAATAGTTGAAAAAAAATCGACTTATCTAATTTATACCCAAATACCTTACTTATTTCTTACACCAAGAACTTGATACCCTTTTTATTATAATACCCCTATAGAATGTATTTAGGTTCAATTCTAATGCTTCTTTCGGAAGAAGTGATGTCATTCTTATCCAATCATTTTTCCATTATTTATAATTATACCTCATTAATATTTTATTAATGTATGATAAAACAATTAAAATTTATCATAAGTATAATAATATGTTATTATGTTAATTTAATAACCTATATCCATTTCCTCTTACATAAAATGTGATACAAAAGTGTCAATCTTATGTACCACAGACTACCTCCTCATGATACAATGTTATTAATTTTATATCACTTCATCTCATGGTACGATAAAATTATTGATTAAATGTGTATATATACATATTTATACTTATTTAACTATATTATCACATCTACATTCTTACATTCAAATATGTTAGGAATGGATAATGCCGCTCCTATGTTCATGTGTGGACTATGTCCTCCAAGAGGTGATGTGATTCTATTTTAATTTCCTCTTTACATGGATTGTAATAAGGATATATTTAATGAATATATATCATATAATTACTATTATGTAATGGGTGAATTATTATTTTCTCTTATTTCTTTCCATCCATAGAAAAATGGATACAACATCTTGCATACGTATAACCTACCGTCTCCAAGAATAGTGTAATTCAGGTTTCCATCTCTAACATTTATCGTTGATCAAAAATATATATATAATTAATATATATATATGTATTATATGATGATTAAAATTTAGGATATTATTGTGCTATAATAAAATAACTTTTACTAGAGCATCTGAACTAAAATTCTTATGAAGAATTAATATATTAACACCAAAAAATAGAACATTTAACAGAGAATTATTAAAAACATGATGTTTAAATTTGATAAAAGAATAATTTATGATTTTATAAATATTTAAATAATTATTTATATAATTATAATAAGTTTTAATTTATTATAAAACAATTTAGAGTTCTATCTAATCTTGTGCAAGTCAAGGTAAGGGATATTTGTCTCATTTATATTCCCGTGAGATACATGAATTATTCAAAAATTATTTACTCAATGTGTTGTATATACCTAACATGAATTACTTTTATCTTTATTTCACTCAAAACTATTTAAATTTATATATCCATTTAAGATTCACTCTTTCATGATGTTTTACATTAAAATTTATCATTGTGGTAAGGGTTTTTTTTATTTTCAATTTTGTTGGGATTGTTTGTGATTATACTTTTGATGATGTAATTATAAGACCCAATAATAAATAATCTAATTAATATTATTATATTATCATAATTTCAGTATAATAAATTGTTTTTATCATTTTCCTCTCATTAAGTACTCATGGAACTGAAAACATTTTTAAAGAAAAATCAAATTTATTTCTCTCTTCGATTGAAATTGATTTCTCTTCCATGTCTATATTTTATAAAAATGTATTTAAGAATATTTTTAGTAATATTAAATGTTTTTTTAATTTATTTTTACCCATTTTTTATTTTTTACAAGATGTTTGAAATGGTATCTTCTAGTATTTTGTTGAAGGAGGTACTTTTTAACCTTTTTACTAAAAATGTGAAGGAATATTTCATTTAACATTAATGGAAGAAGAAGAATTTCCCACAGACATATATATAAAATTATTTGAAGTAAAATTTATAGGTTTTCAATGCTATTTTTAATGTCAATGTTTTTATTTAATATTTTATATTTTTTTATATTTTAAATAACTGATTTCAAAATGAAAAGTCTATATTCCTCAAGAAATGTTCAAAGAGATATTTTAAATGATTTTTTAATTTAAGATAAAATCATATATTATTTCATAATATATACTAGGTATATGATTAAATGATACCAACATTATTCTTTCTGTGTATGGATTATGATTATAATGCAATGAGGTTTATGAAACAGATTCTTTTTTCAGAGGTTATGATATCATGATTCAAAGAAATATTATAAAAATTGAATCTTTTTCATAGTTTAGGATATGATGAAATGGTTATGAAACCTAAATATATTTCATGGGTGATCAAATGATTAAATGTTTATGAAACACAATTTATTTTCAATTTTTATGATATGATTATTCGGTTATGATGTTTTGGCGCACATATATATGATATTTATTATGTAATGAGAGGGACTAGAATTATATATCCCTACAATACCATGGTTAAGGATGGATATATCATGATATAAAAAGGTGTATAATGGAGAAATAACCTAGTTTAGTAAGGGTCTCTGTCCAATAGGATTTTCATTGTAGTGAACTGTGATAACTATGATGTTTTGGGGAGTGAACCCAATCCACTATGATAGTTTCAGCCGAATGCCTTGACTACTACAAAAATAATTTTCTATGATTATATGTGATGATACATCATAGTGAATAGATCATATTTGTTTTTAATTGTTAGTAAATAGTGTTCAATGAGATAAGAAAATATTAGTATGGTCTATATAATGAATTAGTTACAAATTTAATGGATCTTGGATAAAGTCAAGATGTCTTCATATTACAATAATCATATGAATTTTTGAAAGACATTTATTTCCAAGGTGATACATAGAAAATTATTATGGATTTATTTTATAGAATCATATGTAATTGATGAATATTTATCCTAGTTAAATATGATGATGCTTTCAGGATTTTTTTTCACAAATACCAATTGTTTTTTTGGGGAACATGATATGAAATCCATTTGAAAGAAAGGTGGATAAAAGGTGTTCCCCCATATTATATTTGATTATAAATAACAATTTTACTTAAATATATAGATGTTACAATAATTTCATTAGGAAATATGATGGTTCTAATAGTGGTTGATCAAAAGTTAGATATAACAACAAATTGGGTTCATGGTGAAAGAAATCAAGTGGTTTTTGAAGTATGTGAATTTTGTAAGAATATGGTTGAATCCTTAGTTGATGAATCTTTTTTTTCTAAAAATTACAAATTACATATAATTAGAATAGTTGGACCATAAAGGAGGTATGAGAAATTATGAAATAAAAATGAAAAAAGAAGATTTCCATATAGTAGCATTTTGCGGACCATAAAGGAGGCTATATGGACAGCATAGGAAAACCTATTTGTAAGAGGATCACAGTATAATAGTTGTATATTTAAATATATATGGACCTCCTGATTCTAAATATGGAATCAAATTTTATAAATTCAAAACCCATATGTGCCACAAATTAATTTAAAAATAATTCCCATTGTCAAAAAAAGAGGGTTTTTAAGAAATAATTACTCTCAAAAGATTGACACTTTCTTATGTCCATTTTAAATGTGAAATTACGTCCAATGACCACAATTGGATTTAATAGGAAAAATTTAATCTAATTATTCGTAAAAAAACTCAATAGTATAATTTATAACTATAAATTATTTTTATTAAAAAAGATGTTTTTAATTAAAATTTAGTATTTTACACTATTCATAAAAAACTGAATGTTTTCAGAAAAATACCAAAAATTTAACCTAAGATAATTTTGATATTCTAAAACCAAAAATTAATTCCATTTTGAAAGATAAAACTGATAAAATTTTAAAAAGTGGGTATTATTATTCATAACAGCTAGTTTTATTGGTTGCGATGTGTTATAATATCGATGTTGCGTAGAACGAAAGTTATAACATTATTCAAAGGGAAATGTATCATAGAAGATTGCGGGGTTATAATGAGTAATGATTTTATGATCAGGAGAATAATTAGTGGATGAAGAAGGTTGATATATTTTTTTGATCTATGATATACAAACATATTGTATTTTATTGGATGTCATCTTGTTAAAGGACTTTGTTGGTTATTTTTAATTATTTTTCTACAGAATGGGAGGTATTAGAGGAAATTTGGGAGAAATAATGGATTCAATCCAGAGATAATTTTCTCTCATTGATATTTTTAAAATAATTATGGATGGGTTCTATTATCCCTGGGTAAAGGGGATCGAATGAATCACAATTATGTGTTCACTCCACATAACTTCTACACAATTTTCATAATCTTCCCATAATTATTAGGTGAGGGTGAATCATTTTATGGAATCTACACATCTTGAGAATCAATATATGGTCATCCCTGTTATGTTTTTGATCTATAAAAATTTAATGATAATGTCTGTGGTGATAAATAATATATTTTTTTCTAACTATTTATTCTCATGGGGGGTGTATATTTTTGTTCTTTTATGTTGTTGGGGTTCAGATTAGAGGGTTTTCAGTTTCAAACATTCCAATGAATTTTTTCTAGATCTATTAGTTCTCAGAACAATAATGGATCTATAATGTAACTTTTATCACTATAGGATACCTGAATATTTCCAATTTCAGTGTATTTCCTCCCACAATAGTCACTTTGGAGTTGATAGATAATTTTATGGGTAGTATTTGAAGAAGTTTACACTGAGACCTTATAATTGACATCAATTTCATGTACAAAGTGTTTTAGACCATGGAAAATAGATATTATACGAAGGGAAAACCCCTATGATACTACAGCTCATTAAGATCATATGTATTATAATATTTGATTTTATGACCGCCTTCAGAGATAATGAGGGAGAAGATCTTGGCTAGGGCACTAGCACTATATAGAAAAATTGTTTTTTTACATGACATATGTTTATCTTATACATTATGTCATTTTTTTGGATTGAATATCTTCACAAAACATCATTATACATAATGCTTCTATAATAATTGAGTCTTAATATATAGAGACTTGGTTTCCTTTTAGTTATTCCCATGGTTGATAAATTTGGTCAAGCATGTTTGAGGTTCTTCAAGGAGGAAAGAAAAATTATTTACTTACCTTAGAATATAAAAGGGTTTATATTACTGTGGTTATATCAATATTATGTGAAAATTAACATTTATTTTTTGTATTTAGAATAAGATATTATTGTAGTCTACTAAATGAATGTTTTTTCATTTCTATAAAAAGAATTTATTCAGTGTAAAATTGAGAGAATGATGTTGAAACCTATACAATTAGGGACTATTTTTTCTCAACAAATGGAAGTTATATTGGGTTTTGTGGAAATTCGGACATTTTAGTTTTAGATATTTTTACAAGTGTTACATAATTCCTTTCCCAAAGAGGTTGTGAAAGTAAATCCCTGAAATGATAAATATTTCACGATATAGTTACTACATAGTGTTTCTTTGGTTTCCACGTCTACGAATCAGATCCCTTTAATGATGTAAGGAATGAGGAATAAAATTGGAATTTTTTTAAAAAATATTTATACCAAAATAATATATAGTGGTTGGGTTTATAAAATATTTTTAAAAAACTTAGATGATTTTTTGAGGTTGTGTGTGGACTACTAGTGATTTAAATCAATAAAAATAAAATTGGTTCTCAAGTATGAACCTATATGATAATGTTTGTTATTCATGTTATTACTAATATTTATTTGGATACTAATGATCAAGTGATTTTCGAAGGAAATATAGATTTCTCCTTATCCATGGTTGTGTTTTATGTAATGTAAGAGTACCATAAAAGGCATATAGTTGAAAAATTTAGAGAATATGGAAGGATAATATTTATTATAATTTTTTATTAAATTATAAAACCTTCTAGGATATGTGGAAATAAATATTTTTAACTAAATATAACGATAAATGAAACTTTTTGGTATCGAATATTTTTTAATTGTCATAGGAAGGGTAAAACGTGTATAAAAATGATAATGGTTTCCATTTTACTAATGTTTTACAGATCTATATGGTGGATGATATCCCAAAATAATGGTAATATGTGTTCATGTACCTTGATTAATTCTACCATATCTTAACAAATATATACTCATGATGATAAAAGAATAATTCAACCATCTATTATATTAACTCAATTTCATTAATGATGAATCATATGATGGAAATTCAGATCCTTATGAAGATGGACCTGCTATTTTATCTCACATAGAAAGATATTATATGCACTTAGCCTTCCAATTTTTTTGTACTAAATTATTTTATTCTATAGAATAGGTTACTTTTTTATTAATATCCACCTTTATGTTAATATGAATTATTCTTATTGGAGATGAAAACTAGAACTATGTCAACATCTAAATATTTATCGTGGTATAGATGAAACAAAAGTGATGGTATCCACTTCCTTGTATTCATTGAGTGTATCCCCTTAGGTTCCAATTCTATTATTATGAGAAGATATAGAAAAAACTAGGATATCAATCTTGAATGTTCAAAGATATATTTTTCAGATTCCATGGCTTGGACCCTAGTGGGTAAGGATGGTACTTCTAGGTAAAAAATATAGATGGATAGGTTTATAGGATTTTCCGTTCTAACCCACTATCTATAGATAATGGTCTTTAATAAGGCTTTACTAATTTATATGAATCTAGATTGAATGGCCCATCTCAAAAAGAAACCTGAAATCCTAATTGGAAACTACTATATTTCTTCTCTAAGCATTGTGTTGTCTACCACGTTGAAGGCTTCTTCAGATTGTTCCATGTCAGTATATACCTATAATCTCTTTATCAATATTTCATATATTGGGGAATATTCCCATGTTACACTTTAATCCCTGAAAAATATTCTAGAATAAGTCTTATATCCCGTCAATGAATTTTGAGAGACATATCTTTTTATTAAGAATATTTCCCCCCAAAATGTATATCTATTAGGACATATCTAATAATAATGATTTATACCCCATATATAGCTCCACCTAGTATGGTTGATCTTACTCATATATGTAATCAAGTATCCAATCTCATATTTTCATGGAAAAATTAATAGATTACCCCTTATTTATTAGGTCATTAGAAAATAAAACCTCCCACGATAGAAGGGATTTCATCTAAAACTCGATCAATGAATAGGGAAGAAGGGACCCCTCTAACCTTTTAAGCACTTGTTCACAACGATGTAAAATCCCTAACTAAAACTCATAAATAATCTATTTTATTAAATATATGCTATGGGAGATGGACCCCCACCCCATGTAAAAGATAATATATCTACATTTAAGTTATATCATATCATGTTTTTGTTGTGGCCACCATTGATCCAAATCAAGATATTGTTTCTATCAATAGTTATGGGAAACATTTTAATAAAGGAATTCAAATTGACTAGACATAGAAATATACAAGTTTTTATCAACTATAACGATCAAATATATTTTATTCTGAATATATTACACTGAAGACTATATATCTCTACAATGTATTATTTATAACCATTATTTATGTGAGAATAGATGTCAATATTTGACTAAATCATTGGCATTAATTATTAGTGTTTAATATCGCATTTGACCCTTAGATTGTTGAAGTGGATTTTAACACTATAGATAATCCATTATAATAATGTATAGGGGTTAATCATTCCAAAATCACAATTAAGGACTTCAACACCTAATACATTGATAAACTTATTGTCAAATAGAATCCCCTAAGAGTAATTATGATTTGTTTGTTAAATAGGAAAAAGATACTTTCAATGACGTTCAAGGATATATAAATAATTGAAAAAATGATTTTTTATGTGATTAGAAAATGGAATATTAATATAGAGTATTTTTTTCTATAGAAACATACCAGTCAACAATTTTAGGAATTAGTCTACAATATGTCTCATGTTAAATTAATTTTTATGATTTTAAGATAATTTACATGTGAATAATTAAGTCATTCAAAAATGGAAATATTAATGATTAGATTATAACCTATTTTTGAAAATGTTAAGGATATATTAGAAAAGAAACGAATATATGGAATATTGACTGATAACAGTTTGTTCTATAATGATTTATTTCATGATATAATCAATATTTAATATATTTAAATGTCCAAGAGTTTTTTAATATGAATATAGATTTTCACTATCTAGGTTTTTCCAAATATATTAGTGAATATCTATTTGGAGTTGTAAGAGAAATAAAGTCATAATAAATATGGATGTATGAAGAAGAATTTTGAGTTATTATATGGTGATCATTCAAGAATATGGGGATTTTACCATGGTAAGAGAATATAATTGTAAAGGGTTCGGTCAAATCTTTTAGAGTATTTCACTACGTTGTGAATGATAGCGATGGATTCAAAAAATGTGGAAGTGAAGGACTTTATACTATGAAGCATTTGATTATTTCATGGTTATTTAAAACATTATGTACATTGAATTAAATTTCCAATATAAAATTTGGAATTTGTTTCATAGTGATGCAGGTTATGTGTAACCGTGCTGAGCTATGTAGAATATCCAAAATTCAATGTTCTAATATTTTAGGATATTTTCATGAATCTAAATTTGGAATTGTGAAAAAAATAAATTATATGTTTTATTTTATTTTCTTCATTCAAATAAAAGAGGTTTTTAGATCAGGTAGAGGGATAACATAAAGATTCTCACAAGATTGAATGTATATATTTACCTTTAAAGAAGTGATGTGTGATCATTTATCATTAGACATGGAATTTTAGACATTAGATAAAAATAAAAAGTAATAATACAATTGGAATATCCATGAGTCTTTCTCATTGGTAAATTAGAATTTTTCCTCAATTGGATGAAAGAGGATCAATTTGATACAACGTTTCTGGTGTAATATCATTCTTGGTATGTGATGCTTGAGAACCAAATTTTTTAGGGTAATAAATGTAAAACCCCATTTTATTACAATCCTTATAAATAAAAATTATACGTTTAGTGCTAGTAAAGCCTTATTTAACAAAACAAAATATAAAAGGTAAAACACGTAACTCCTTTATTTATTTATTTAAGAACATGACACAGAAGAGTCTTACAACATCCGAGTTACAAGAAAAGCTCACTAACAATAAATTCCAAATAAAAACCCTAGAACGATCACTGGAAGGCTACCCATGATAAAAACAAGCCCGACTTCGTAGTGTGGATCACTAGGATCCATCATAAGCATCAGGATGGCCAATTCCACAACGGTCGTGCTGAGTATCAGTGCAATGTAGAGAACCATCCTTAGCTGACAAACCCACTTCAAAATATGAATACCAAGACTTCATATTTATAAAGGTTCCACATAGCCGTTGAAAATTTTACTGTTGATGTCTTTTCAAGATGACCGTTGGGATTTAAATTCGATGGCCTTTAGGGTCTTGCTAAATACAGTCATTATAATTAAGAATCCTTTATTTTAAATAATTCATAATGAATCTGTTTGATTTGTGGTCTATGTTCTAATGAAACAACATAAATATATATCTACACAATCTTATTTTTTCTAATATCTTATTTATATGAAGTTACCATACTTTATAAAATTATGTTTTTATTAAACGTAAAATGAAAATTTATTAATTTGAAATTTTGTTTAAAATAATAAATTTTTTAATAACATATAGATGTAAATTAAGATAAGTGACAATAAAAAAAGGATAAGTGATATTAATTATTTAAATTGAAAAATTAAATAAATAAAGGAAAAATAAAAATATGTTATTGATATGGGAGAATTAATTAATGCACATGTATATTAAATGAAAATTGACCTTCTTGAAATAATAAAAGTGGTTAATAAATGTAGGTTAATAATAATAAAGGTCATATAATAAGTGTAATAAAAAATTAAAATTATTAATGTTTAAAAAAACGCAGGGAGGGAGACCCGCGTTTTTTTAGACACCGCAGCGATTCGGAGTCGTCCGAACCTCTCCCTTCCATCGCAGCTGTCTGACCATTTTTAATTCCGCCCCACGCATGGGCTGTTCGATCATCCCAGATTGATCATGGCCATTGTTTTTTTCGGATCTCCATCTTCGCCCGCGTCTTCTTCTTCGTCGTGCATGCCTACCAGCAGGGTTAGGCTTCATTTTTCTCCCTTAGGCTCGCGAGTGGACCCAGCTGCTCTTGATTTCCATAGGTTTGGCACCGCTCCCTCATTAATCGGCCTCAGATACCCGGCCGACGTCTCCACTCAAGAACATATCTCTTTTTTTTTCTTTTTTAAACCCATGGTTTGCACCGGGGAGAGGGAGTTTTTGCACCCGGTTTATTTGGATCTTCGACCACCCCGTCGTCGTCACTTGTTGCTACCTCTCCGCATCTCCAAGCTAAGGTAAGGGACAAGTTTTACTTTGTTTTTTTATGCTTCAGTATATATATATATATATATATGTTTATATATATATACATATCTATATGTATATACACCCAGTGCATACCCAGGCCTTGAGAATCCCTCTTCCTACATGGAGAACCAAATAAGGGTTAGGGAAACTCCTTTGATTCGTTTTCCTTCAGTTTCAATAGTTATACATATTTATATACACTTTTTATTTAAATATGTATAGGTATATATACAAGACCATAGGAACTGATTCATACCCGTTTTCCCCTTCCTAGAATCGAACCTGAGTAAGGGATATCTTCTTGTTTTAATTTTTATCTACATTGGTGATTATAAACGGTTATATACATATATATATATATACTACATGAATATGTTAATATAAACATATATAAGGGCCTTAAGAACCGGTTATAATTGTTCTCCTCTTCCAGAATTCAACCGGGATAAAAAAAAAAATTGGGGATTGTTTTATATCGGTTTTAATGGTTGAATTTACCAATATACTCTTTGTGTGTAAATATATATGTATTCATACATATATAAGATGTTACATGCATATGTACACATTTTATTTACATGTATATAACCCTTACTTTACTGAGCCATATGAAAAATGGATATTTCGGGTAATTTTATAAACATGTAAGATTATACAAGTACATAGAGAACATAGATGTATATGTACATGGGATTATATATATTTATATGTACATATATGTGTGAGAATAAGGGATGAGCTTGATTACTCGTTTTAAACTTTATCACAATATAACATGATTATTTATTAAAATTACTTTTACCCATAAAGATTATTATTTCAAGAATAATACGAAAATTATTTATATACATGTTTATGTATATGATGGATTTTAAGGATAAATATTGATATAAGAATAGTTCTTCCAACTGAAAATTTCATATATCAATATTTTGAAAATTCACGCATTTTTGTGGAAAGGTGTGGTGTGAACCCCTTAAACATTTACATGTGTCCTGGTGAATGTGTATTTATAAGTTCAGTTTTCCAAAACCCTGTTTAAATTAATAATTATCAGGACATAGTTTTTTTTTGACACATATAAGTTTCTAATAATTTTAATGAATGCTAAGCCGATATGTATGTTGCACCAGTGGACTGGTTTAACCTGCAAGGTTATGTATCCTCAATGTAATTTATACTTTTAAATAATGAGTGTCGGTATGTTTTAAAGAGGTGAACTATGAAATTATGGGTCTTTATTTAAGGGAAATGATGTAATTTTACATGAAAATAAATTATTATTAGTGTTCTAATTATTATTACATGTACAAGAGTATGTTGATTTAGTTTATTTACATCACTGTTTAATCTGAAGCCAAATGTCCAGTCCTTTTTACATTTACGACATGATCCACTACAAGTTATGAATATGTATGGGATTTGATTAAGAATGTATTAATGAAACCCTATGAATGAAAGACCATGTCAAGATATGTGAGGGATGTATTGGTCTTAAAGGTTTATGGACGGGTGCACCCGGAATTATATATCTCTCCAATGAATTGGGTAAAGGATGAGTCTCATGAGACGTTATGTGTGACAACCTTGGAGGTTAGCCTTGGCTTATGCTACCATGGAAACGGGATGGGCGGTTTTCCTTGACTCTTATTAAGTATGTTTTATGGTCTTGACGCAAGGTCTTGACAAAGTCCGGAATTATACATTCCCTCTACATGTGATGATAAATGGTCAAAAAGGGGTTAGTCCAACTAACAGGAAAACCCCTAGTTGAAAATTCCCTTAACTATGAGAATGAATTTATGAGGTATGAACTATAACATGTGTAGTATGTTGTTATAAGAAGTTTATGTGCCAATGAATCATGATATGAATTTTTTCCCTACTTACACACAATCTTTTAGAACTGAATTATTTTTGGTTGTAAGTTATGCATCATCTATTATTCACATGCTTGCGCTCTCTGATTTATGTGTTTTTTAAAGCATCATTTAAGTATGTACTTCTTCATTGTGCAACTGGTTTTTAAAAATGTAGGATTTACATGTTTTAAGAAAATATATTTCTTCTTTTAGTGAATTTTTTTATTAACTTCAAGATGACTGCTTTGAGAAAGAGTTCTCTTAAAACATTTTAAAACCCATTACTAGGCATATTTCCTCACCCTACATTTTTGTTTTAAAATTTTTCAAGAATGGATTTTTACTAATGAAGTTTATTAGAAGAAGCTGGTTTCCCAGAACCCTGAGCCTCATGATCTTCTGTAATAATGGGACATGATGTATTATTGTATATGTTTGTAATAAAGTTTTAGTACATCATGCCCCATGGGCTCCCGGAGATCGGGGTCCTTACAGTTGGTATCAGAGGATGGGTTTAGGAAACTTTGGAAAACTAGGTGGTATGAATATGTTACTATGATTGACAAAGTAAAAATGTTATAACTTTCATATGGCTGATGAAAATGTACCTACCGACCTACTGTCACTTCCCACAGAAGCCCTAGAGATTATTGTATCTCTGGTTAGTTAGGAGAACATCCTTAATTACGCCCGAATTAGCATGTCATGTAAGCAAATGTATGACATGTCAAATTCGCCTAGGGTGCTTAGTCTACACCAGGGATTGGGGATGGATTATCTCCTACTGATGATGACCCAATTTCCCTCTTATGCACGTCGGGTAAGGTACCACAAGGGAATCTTCCGAGTGTTCACGACTGGCAACGAATTTTGCACGATGCTCGATCACCCCTTTCAAGAAGCTGATGCTGCCGGAGACCTCCGAGTGGCTTACTTGTTCCATATTTTTCACTATGGCATCTTGGGCCAGTTGATGGACTTTGGGGTGTTGGAAGATGAGTCCACCCAATTTTATCTTAGGCAAGAGGTGTATACTAATGTGTCCCATCTCCATACCCCTCATGCTAAACTCAGAAGGCGTCATAGATTGTCCCCTATGTTTGACCCTATCTATTCATCTTCTGTGTGGTTTGAAGAGTTAGGGAGTTTTTCCACTATTTGTGGTGTACGTTTAGTAAACACAGGATTTTATATGTAATATTTTTTGTAAATAGAGGTTCCATGTTTCTTTCCTGCCTCTACATTATCAGTGTTGTTAAGAGTTTCCTTTTGAATGTTTTTTTCAGATGCTTGGTCAAACGAACATCTCATCACTACTAGATAAGTTAGTAGAGGTTATTGTGATTAGGACATGCATGGTGGATTATACATGTTTTCTCCACCTGCGAGGGTCTTTCCAATGTCTGCTCGATTTAGCGGACAGTCCTGAGATTCTTCATTTGTGTCAGGAGGATGACCGTGTTTTACATCTCATTGCCACTGCTCAACTTCCCTGATATAGGTGAAGGGGATGGTACTACGAAGGTCTCTTCTAGTGTTTTACTCTGGAACACAAATTTTCTTCCAGAGCGTGTTTCATCATAGCTGCTCAAGATGGCCACCTTAGTGCAACCTTTATGTTCCAGGTCTTAAATCTCAGTCTCCTCAATCGCATCATCCCTCTCGATCACCTCGAGTGTGATGTAGTCTAGGGAGTTATCAGGGAATTTGTCCACTGGGAAATTTCTGAGCTTTTCACCGCACAAGCCTCCCTTTGGAAGCCTGTGTGCAGTACACACGAGCAGGATTACAAGACATATTGTTCAAAGTGTATCTGGGCTAGGGAAACAGAAGAAATATTTACCAACGTCGGTATAACATTAACCGACCCGGATCCCCTATTTCGGTAGAGTTGTACGACTAAGGTTTCTATTTTTCTTTTTATGAATATAATTGTGAGGACGCAATTCTTTGAAGGGGGAAACAATGTAACACCATGTTTTATTACAAGCCTTATAAATAACAATTTTATGTTTAGTTCCATTAAATCCTTCTTTAACAAAACAAATTGTAAAAGTTAAAACACGTAACTCCTTTATTTACTTATTTAAGAACATGACACTGAAGAGTCTTACAACATTCGAGTTACAATAAAAGCTCACTAACCATAAATTCCAAATAAAAACCCTAGAACGATCACTAGAAGGATACCCAGTATAAAAACAACCCCAAATTCATAGTGTGGATCACAAGGATCCATCATAAGCATTAGGATGGCCAATTCCACGGCGGTCGTGCTGAGTATCAGTGCAATATAGAGAACCATCCTTAGCTAACAAACTGAATTCAAAATATGAATACCAAGACATCATATTTATAAAGGTTCCACATAGCCGTTGTAAATTTTACAGTTGTTACCTTTTCAAGATGACCGTTGGGATTTAAATCCAAAGGCCTTTAGGGTCTTGCTAAATACAGTCATAATAATTGAGACTCCTTTATTTTAAATAATTCTTAATGAATCTATTTGATTTTTGTTCTATGTTCTAATGAAACAGTATAAATATATATCTACACATTCTTATTTTTTCTATTAGCGTAATTATATGAAGTTTCCATACTTTATAAAATTATGTTTTTCTTCAACATAAAATGAAAATTTATTGTTTTGAAATTTTGGGTTAAATAATCAATTTTTTTTAATAACATATAGATGTAAATTAAGATAAGTGACATAAATAAAGGATAAGTGATATTAAATTATGTAAATTTATAAATTAAAAAAATAAAGGAAAAATAAAAATATATTATTGATAGGGGAGAATTCATAAATGCACATGTATATTAAAAGACTATTGACCTTCTTAAAATTATAAGAGGGGTTAATAATTGTAGTTTAATAATAATAATGTTCATATAATAAGTTTAATAAAAAATTAAAAGTATTGATGTTTAAAAAAATGTAGGGGGAGACCTACGTTTTTTTAGACACCGTAGTGATTCGAAGCCTTCTGATCCTCTCCCTTCCATTGCAGTCGTCCGACCCTTTTTAATGCTGCACCACGCTTGGGCCGTTCGATCATCTTATATTGATCATGGCCGTTGTTTTTTTTGGGATCTCCATCTTCCCCTACGTCTTCTTCTTCCTCCCGCACGCCTACCAGCAGGGTTAGGCTTCGTTTTTCTCCCTTAGGCCGGTGAGTGGACCCAGCTGCTCCTTGTTTCCATAGCTTTGGAACACCTCCCTCATTACTCGGCCTCGAATTCCTGACCAATATCTCCACGCATGAACAGTTCTCTGTTTTGTTTTCTTCTTTTTTTAAACCCCCGGTTTCCACCGAGGAGAGGGAGTTTTTGCACATGGTTTCTTTGGATCTTCGACCACCCCGTCATCGTCACTTGCTGCTACCTCTCCTCATATCCAAGCTATGGTAAGGGACAAGTTTTATTTTTTTTGTTTACGCTTCGGTATATATATATATATATGTTTATATATGTATATATATATCTATATGTATATACACCCTGTGTATACCCAGGCCTTGAGAATCCCTCTTCCTGCATGGAGAACCAAATAAGGGTATGGGAAACTCATTTGATTTTTTTCCTTTAGTTTCTATAGTTATACATATTTATATACACATTTTTATATAAATAAGTATAGATATATATACAAGACCATATGAATCGATTCATACCCATTTTCCACTTCCTAGAATCGAACCTGAGTAAGGGAGATCTTCTTGTTTTAATTTTCGTCTACTTCAGTGATTATAAATGGTTATATACATATATATATACTTCATACATATGTGTATATAAATATATATAAGGGCCTTATGAACAGGTTATAATTGTTCTCCTCTTCCAGAATTCAACCGGGATAAAGGATGTTTTTGGGGTTTGTTTTATTTCGGTTTTAATGGTTGCATTTAACTATATACTATTTTTCTGTAAATATATATATATTCATAAATATATAAGACGTTACATGCATATGTACGCATTTATTTTATATGTATATAACCCTTTGTTTACTCTTCCATATGGAAAATGGAGATTTCAGGTAATTTTATAAACATGTACGATTATACAAGTACATGGAGCACATAGATGTATATGTACATGTGATTATATAGTTGTATATGTACATCTATGTGTGCGCATATGGGACAAGCTTGATTACTTGTTTTAAAATTTATTGCAATATAACATGATGATTTATTAAAATTATTTTTACCCATAAAGATTATTATTTCAAGAAGAATACATACACTTATTTATATACATTTTTATGTTTATGATGGAGTTTAAGGATAATGTTTGATATAAGAATAGTTCATCCAACTGAAAATTTCATTTATCAGCATTTTGACAATTCACGCATTTTTGTGGAAAGGTGCGGCGTGAACCCCTTAAGAATTTACATGTGGCCTGGTGAATGTGTATTTATAAGTTCAGTTTTCCAAAACCCTATTTCAATTAATAATTATCAGGGCATAGTTTGTATTTTTAACACATGTATGTTTCTAATAATTTTAATGAATTCTAAGACGATATGTATGTTGCACCAGTGGACTGGTTTATCCTGCAAGGTTTTGTACCCTTGATGTAATTTATACTTTTAAATAATGAGTTTTGACATGTTTTAAAGAGGTGAAAAATGAAATTATGGGTTTTACTTAATGGAAATGATGTAATTTTACATAACAATCCATTATTTTCAGTGTTATAATTATTATTGCATGTACAAGAGTATGTTGATTTAGTTTAATTACATCACTGTTTAATCTGATGCCAAAAGTCTAGCCCTTTTTACTTTTACGACATGATCCACTACAAGTTATGAATATGTATGGGGTTTGATTAAGAATGTATGAATGAAACACTATAAATGAAAGACCATGTCAAGATATGTGAGGGATGTATTGGACTTAAAGGTTTATGGATGGGTGCACCCGGAATTATATAGCGCTCCAATTCATTGTGTAAAGGATGAGTCTCATGAAGTGTTATGTGCAACAGTCTTGGCAGTTAGCCTTGGCTTGTGCTACCATGGAAATGAGATGGGCGGTTATCCTTGACCCGTATTAAGTATGTTTTACGGTCTTGACGCAAGGTATTGACAAAGTCTGGCATTATACATTCCCTCCGCATGTGATGATAAATGGTCAACCAGGGGTTCGTCCAACTAACAAGACATCCCCTAGTTGAAAATTCCCTTATCTATGAGAATGAATTTATGAGGTATTAACTGTAACATGTGTAGTATGTTGTTATAAGATTTTAATGTGCCAATGAATCATGATATGAATTTTTTCCCTCCTTACACACAATCTTTTAGAACTGAAGTAATTTTGGTTGTAAGTTATGCATCATCTTTTATTCACATGCTTGCACTATCTGATTTGTGTCTTCTTTAAAGATTCATTTAAGTATATACTTCATCACGGTGAAAGTAGTTTTCAAAAATGTAGGATTTACATGTTTTAAGAAAAGATAATGCTTTGTTTTTAGTGATGTGTTTTATTGTCTTCAAGATGACTGCTTTGAGAAAGTGTTTTCTTAAAACCTTTTGAAACCCCTTACTGGGCATATTTGCTCACCCTATGTTTTTGTTTTACAATTTTTCAGGTATGGATTTGTAATAATGAATTTTATCAGAAGCAGCTGGTTTCCCAGAACCCTGATCCTCAAGATCTTTTGTAAAAATAGGATATGATGTGTTATTGTATATGTTTGTAATATATTTTTAGTACATCAAGCCCCATGGGCACCCGGGGATCGGGGTCCTTACAATAAAACTCTTGGGTTTTTATTGATTGTCTATATTTTAAAGAAACAAGTAGTATTCATAATGATTTCAGAACATTGACAGGTATTTTTCTTTATTCTCCTTGGATTATCCTTGGATGGGTGAACCTGTAAAAAATTAAATGTATCACCCTAAATTTTTATTATCTTTGTTGTATTCACTATGATGAAAATTAGTATTACTATTAATAATTGTGAAATATCATGGGAATGTGTGGTTGTAATAAAATAAACATGGAATGATCTTATCCCCTACCATGTTATTTATGTTGTCTTGGAAAATAAATCTCATCATCCTATGATTCTATAGTGATCGATATACAAGGTGTAATATTATCCAAACCAAGATAAGAAACAAGAGGGGGGGTCTGAATCAGTGTATGAAAGATTAAAACAACTACCCATTTAGATATTGTTTCACAATTAATGAAAACTCAAATCTCTATATTTACCATTACAAAGATTAAATAAAAATTAAAACATGCACCTAACAAACTAGTTTTTACAATATCAAACCTTATTGGGATATATCCATGGAACATACATCTGAAATATTATATTGTAATAAATACACTAAATCACACTTCTATTAAATGTGTATGATTGGACTCATTTTCCCTCCCAGTCCACAATAATTCACAATTTGAAATCCCTTTACTCTCTATCTGCTGAAGAGAACATAATACTCCTCCAAACGAATCATCTGATGATCTTTTTTTATGTCTATTCACAGTACTGTGTTTATTTATTATTCCCTATCATAAAATTTAAAATAACCAAATTTCATGGAGACTTTTCCTCATAGAGCGTATAACCCTTGCCCATAACCTCTTCATAATACCCCCTTTACAGGATCTCTATAGAAGACCTTCTATATCTTACAGGGATCACATCACACTAGTAAATGAATTTGTTAATATTTTAAGGATCACGCGTCATCAATAGATACCCCTATATGAAAATAAATCCAATTCATAACTCATTTTCACTTATGTTCTATCACATGTTCACATTTACTTTATAAATAAACTCTATATGCAATCCTTATTGTGTAACATAAGTTATCATGTAACTCCCTTCACATTGTGTAAAATCCATCCTTCATTATTTTTTTGGAACAAAAAAATTAAGGGAAATTATGCATTTCTTAAATATGATTTATGGGGTATTTATAGGAATAAATAAAATTATATATCACTGAAAGTTACAGATGTATTTTTTCCACTTCGTTATCAAATTCAAAATCACCCATACATTCTTATCTTAAAATTTTAGATCTTTTGTGTTCATCTTACGGGGAATATCTCATGTGAAAATCTCTTCACATAATAATTTATATAATAAAAAATCCTCCTACATTATATTCCTTAATAACATTAGTAATATTATTTCGGTTACATGATTGATATCTATGAAATCTCACATATTACAACCATATCATGTAACCAATTCTAGATTTCATAATCATCCACCTTGTCATGTCTCATATCACACGCAATTTTCCCTTGGTTGGTATCTTTTTCATCATGTGTGGCATGTGACTCTATCACGGGATCTATAGATGGTCCTGTGATTCCATGATTTATAGTGAAAAAATTATGAATATGTCTTTTCTAACCTGGTATCCTTCAACATCAACACATGACTCCTTAGCTTGAAGAAATGGTACATATAAGATTTTAGGATTCTAAGTGACCACAATACTTTTCTTCCATAGAAAATGTTTGATCTCATAATCCTATTTACATCATTTGATAGTTTGATCTTCTTTGACACTCACAATCTTGAGACTTCTAGTCATTTCTTGATTATGAATGACTGTGAGAACCATCTTTCTCAGACATACTTACACACATCACATGTTTTAATAAAACATATAAACCCCATGTGATCCATTATGAAATATGTGCCCAACATAACCATTTTGGACATCTACAGACAATGTGATCTTTTGAAAAACATCCATTTTTATTAACATCTTACATTCCCATTAAAACCAATCATTTCATAAAACAATACAAAGAGGGTGTTTTCCAAATAATCTCCACATTTTGGGTTTTCTAACAACACATAAATATTTTAAGAACCAATTTATTGAAATGTCATGTACATGAAAATATATTTACCTTATGTAACCCTAGATTGAAAATAAGTACTTCCATACCACAAAATATAATTTCATATGATTCAACAACATCATATGAAACAAGAGTTTCAGGAAAAGTTCATCAATAAATAACTTCACAATCAATAAATCATTTGTAAACCTTCTCAACACCAAAAGATAAAACAATCTCATACCTCTATATCACTTTTTAACCTACACATGTCAACTATGGGAATCATGAACTCATGACTCTGGTTCATGTGTCATATTCCTTGATAGATGAACTTCATAATCACCATATTTGGAACAACCCCAGTTTTTATTCTCCTTCTCTCAACATCTCGATCCTTTAATGATCATGGAATATCCCCCTTTTCTATGAACCCGATGTTCTATCCTGTATAATTTTCCACCTGATAATGAACACAATTTAACACAATGTGGTAAAAAACCATACATCTAATAGAGGGTTCCCACATCCACATTGTCTAAGTGTAGAAAGTCATCTAAATAGTAGGATCTAGTCGATGACATTCAATCACTTTATTGGTTAAGGCCTTCTTTGGGATGTCTGAAAACTATAGATCAGTAGGTACATACACCGGCTTAACAAAGAAAATATCCACCTTATACATGATAATGCGATATTTTATTTAAATTTTAATAATCATTGATTTATCGATTTGATTTCTTCCATGATTTATAAAAATGGTATTGTCACAATTGATTATAATAATATATTTCAATTAAACTCACATATCAACATCTTAATAATTCATCATTAGTAACTATGTGCATGATTGATTAGTTACTATATGTTCAATTTATGTAGTTCATAATGAAATGAAATATAATTTCATTATTGTTTAAAAAATAAATAGTTAATAATATATAATGAACTCTTAATGTGGACTGTTCATTTCCTAATAATTAATACTAATATTCATGTTTAAAACACAATAAATAATTATGATCTTTTTAATTTAATCTTTAAATAACATCCACAATGACTTATATATACTGATGTATTATTTTCACTAAAAGTAGTTGAATTTCTTTGGGATTACCTTGATTTCATGTCACTTGAAATGTGAAAAAACCAATGTCTGGTTGTTTCAATAATAAGTACAATATGATAATAATGATATCATTGTATTATGTGATATTGATTACATTACCTTTAACATCACTTGAAAATGTCATCTATATAGAAATAAGATTTATCATCTCATTGAAATTATCCAATATAAATATTATTAGAGCCACAATATTATATTTTTATTGAGAAATAAATGTTCCATGCTTTACTTCCATTACCCCTAAACAAGTAAAAATGTTAACTCACCAATCAGTGAAATTTTGAACTGTAATTTAATAAATTATGAATAGTTTTTCAATACTATTTATTTTATCGAAAAAGATTGTATCCCCAAAATATTCCAACACCATCATCAATTGATAACACCAATAATCTAAATTGACATTGTAACCAACTCCATCGGACTGGAATCTGATCTTCTTCCAATACTAATCAAGTGGACAATACCATTATCATTGTTCCATATTCAACACATATAGAAACTTTCTAGCTGACTAAATTTTTTCTCAACTCCATGAATGATAAAAAAGATAGTTATATAAAATAAACATCTTCATTTAGAATCCCATTTGTAAATGTGGACTTGATATCCAGCACAAAAAAGTCAAATTTCTATTTCACTGTTAATTTAAAAACTATATATTTAGTGAATTTTTTTCTCAAATACATATATACATATACATATATATTGACATTTCTCACTGTGTGAAATACAAATTTTATATTAAGTTATAAACAAAACTATTTTTTTCATTCATTACATTCAACATTGAGTTTAAACGAAACATGACATATTAATAAAATCTTGTTCATTAAAAGGATAGTTGTTAAATAGACGTTAAAAATATGGGTATGAATATGAATAAATAAACTAAGAAAATCTATGTTTAAAAAATAAATTAAAAGAATTTTTTTCATTAAAAAGTTATTATAAATGAGAATAAAATATATATGAAAATAATGTAAATACTTTTCTAAAAAACTATTTTATTTCACTGAAATATTGTTTACAATAATAAAATAAGAAATATTTTTCTTTGAATGATTTTAATTATATATATAAATATAGAACTATTATAATCAATATATTTTTTGACATTCATCTTTTGTTTTTATATACAAGAGGAAATAATTAATTAAAATTTTCATTTAAAATTATATTGTTCTAAAAAGCAGCTTTGTATTATTTTGAGAACACATTTTAAAAATAATTTTTTTAAATTTAATAAAATATAGATTTACTAAAAAAACCAATTTTGAAATTATCATTTCAGAATAATCATGTATTAAATTTTATATAATTATTTAAAAGGATAGAATTTTCAATGAATAGATAAAATAAAAGTTTTTTGAGAATATTCATTAGCTTTAAAAAATTTAAAAACATAAATTATCATTTTAATATAGTTTTAGAAGTAAAATTTTTTCATTAATATATATTAATCTAATTTAGGTCATTTTATTAAATTTCTTATTTAATTTTCTTAATAGAAATTTTTAAGCTTTTCGGCAATATCTATTTTGAAACCCACTTTCTTATCTTGTATGTGGGTTTAATTTTAAATAATTCTTAAAATTTATATAAATGTTATTTCAAAAAATAGAATACCTATTTAGAATAAGAATAATATATATTATTTAATATTCTCATCTTAACTTTTTTTATGTGAAAAATGTTAGTACAACATTTTGTTTTCAAAAATTACAACTGTACAGATCAACCATCTTATAAATGTCTACCACTTATCATATCTTCTTCACAATACCAAAAACATTTTAGTCATCCAGTTAATTCAAAAATAAATTTCTTAATTCCATCATCTCAGGTTATAAACCTTATTTTGGTCATAAATACATCATATAATCATTTTGGGGAAATTAAAAAAAGTTTTCACAAGAAGGGTCAACTTCACTAACTAAGTGTCTTAGTTTATTTGTTCCCCCACATCCTTAAATTCTTAGAAAACAACGATGATATAGTGTAATTAGTAACATAAATATTATTATATGGTATTATTTAAGTTACACAACCTAAATACATATCCTCTCACATCAAAATGGATACAAAATTATCATTTTGTATACGGTACACTACAGCCTCACATACAGGTGTTATTCATTTCCCATAACCACCTTTTGTGATTAGATATAGTGATATATTTATTTTTTTATATTAAATCTTTAAAAAAATTATTATATATATGAAATTATAATACAACATGAAACTTATTACCAATAATCTAATTGCAAAACAATAACATCGGTTGTGAGTATGGAGGACTACCACCTCACTAACCAATGTGATGTGTTAATAATTTCTATTATTATTGGATAGTAATAGTGATAGATTAAATAAATATATATGATATGGGTAGAATATTTAAAATTATATAATTTTTATATCACATATACCTCCTTATCTTCTATTTTGTGGGAATACGATAACGTCGCTCGTGTGTTCGACATGTTATTACCTCACAAAGTGATTTGATTCGTTCTTCACATACACTTTACATGTAATCTAATAAATATTGGATTATGTAAACAAAATTTATATATATATATATATTTATATTTATTTATATTAAATAAAAATTATTTCATAATTTTAATATTTTAATTATCTATCGTTCATTCAATCTATAGAGAAAATGGAATCAATATTCATGCATATGTACAACCTCCTGTCTCCATGAATGTTGTATTTAAATTTTTATCCCTATTTTTATATATTTATATAAATAAATATATAATTAATAAATGTGATATTTATATCATGTTTTAATATTTGGATATTTTGTAACCATTATCATATTTGTATGACTAAAAAAAATCAAAACATTCATGAAAAATAATGTTTTAATTACATGAAAGGTGTATACCACAGGTCATTATTCAGAAAAATGTAATAAAAATTTATATGTAATTAAAAATGGTATGATACATTTGAGTTTGCTTCTGAAATACATTTATAATAAAATTAAATATATACAGGTGGTAAAATGTGTATAAAGGATGTCCGAATTTAAGGTATTATATTTCTGTCTAACTTTTATTTTTGGTAAGACACAATCCATATTCATGATGTGTTTCATATATTTTGTGTATATACTACCAATAAATGTATCTTATGATTCATATCAGGAAATTATTTTTTATTTAAATATCAATTTGGGGATATTTATTTTAGGGGGGAATACAGATAAAATTTTACCAATGTAGTAAGGTATTTTTGCCACAATTTTCCTTCTTTAAGACTCATGTAATGTTATAATATTATATTAATTTATAAGGTATATATAAAACACCTATGAAATTTAATATAAGGAATACATATATTCTCAAGATATTATATGCCCCATTTACCATTATTCTTTCCTTTGTCTTACAATTCAATGTTTCCAATGTTGTAAGTGTTTTATATTGAAATACCAATGTTTATCTTGATTGATCATGATTATGATTCCATTGATGAAATCCTATTATATCCATCCCATGAAAATAATTTATTTTATTTTAATATTTTTTTAGAATAATCATTTTCCATTTGTTTTCCCCTCTATATTTACTCGAGATTTGAAAATTATGTTTTCAATAAAAATCATTTTCATTATCTCTTGGGTTGAAAAGCCCTTTTTCATCCAATACAAAATCTTATAGAAAATGTCTTCAAAAATGTATTTTACATTATAAAATTGTTCTATTAATGAAATATTTACCCATGTTTTTATTTTTTACAAAAATGTTTTGAAAGGAATATTCATTTAATTTTCCATATAAGTCCAATTTGTATTTTACCAACAAAAATTATATGAATCACTATTTTAATGTTTAAAAAATTTATTTTCAGCATGAATAATCAATTTTCCAAATCATGCCTTATAAGATGAAATGTTTATTTTTAATGTAAATTATTTTTAAAATTTATTATGTGAAATAAAATTTTTTTAATGCGAAAGGACAATTTTTTAAGAAATTTTCTAAATTATTTTAAAATATTTAATTATATATAATAAGGTTATTATAAAATAAAATAAATTCCATAATATTTTATGAATTGTTAATATTTAATAAATTATTTTAATGGAAGAATATTTCCCTAATGAAATTTTCCAAGTGATTTTCCATTCAAAATAATTTTTTAGTTAGTTGAAATAATTTTTTGTTACTTATACATTACCGGGGATATGATCCAAGGATACAATTATTATTATTTCATTGATTGGTTTATGTTTATGATGAAAAGATAATTATGAAACCCATTTATATACTGTGGGTTTTACAAGGATAAAATTATTATGAAACCCACATATTTTTTCGTAGGTTATACTCTGATAAAATAATTATATAATTATAAAACCAGATTCATTTCCCCAAGTTTTCTTATGATGAAATGTTTTAGAAAAACATTTCATTTCTCGAGTATTAATATAATGAATGATTTATAAACTTCTAGAAATTTTATATATTATTTACTTTATGTGATATGTGGGTCGTATATCTCACTTAAATTCATTAAGTAAATGTTGGTATCTCATGATATAAATAGTAGTATAATGGGGAGTGAACTCTATTCAATAATAGAGTGTTTACAATATGATATTCTTAGAAGTGAACATTGAATGGTACAATGGTTTGGGGAGTGAACCCATTCCATTATGATAGATTTTTCAATGATCCCTTACTATTACAAAATCTATTTTCTATTCTCATTTTTATACTATGAATTGACGAACCATGACATTGTTATAGTCTCATGGTTTATGCTATTTTATTTCAATACGATTCATGTCTTATTAAATTCCATTATTTATTATGTGAATTTGTTTTATGATGTATAATATGTATGGTATTGTTTTAAATTGTTATTATCATGTTCTAATACCCATATTCTCTTGATATATTGAAACATCACTTTTATTACATTACTAAGAATATATTCTCCTCTTTTCTTATGTTTTTTTCCATGATTTTGAAGATATGTTTTATGTATGGTGTGTTTATGAAGAGTAATAAATGAGAGGATCTATAAGAGAAGTATTAGAGATATTTCAATAAATTAGAAGACTATTTACCTTTCCTCTAATGGAACAAAAGAATTATAATCCTTAGGAGTGTGTTTGTGTAATTTAATGAATATTAATCTAAAATGTGTAAAATCTCTAAATGAAAAGTATGGGATGATACTATTATAGACAGGAAAAATAAAATTATCTACATCCTTGAAATAGTTGTTAATGCTCTATCAACATCAATGACCTCTATCAGAGAGTATCCCATGTAAACAATTCAGTATTTGATTCAAATTATTGTTCTATAGTAAATCATTGTGTTAAAGATGTCCTATTTGGTCCCAATGAACTTCATGTCTGTAGACCTCAAAAAATACCCAGAATTACTCATTTAAATTTGTTAAGGATATTAACTCACTTTTTGAACCCAATTGAAATCTATTTCATCATATTCATAATAAATTTGATCTACCTTCAATAGAAAATATTCTTGATGTATAATATTCATCCTTTTTTCTAGAGTGGTGTTATCTAATCACTTATTATTTTTTTCCTTTGAATTTTGGATCATTATTTCAGTTTCTATACATATACCAGTCTATGTTTATCTTTCTAATAATATGAATTTTCTCCTAAATCCACCTCACAAACATGAACTCCCTATGATCTTCTTATCTATTATTCACTATAATCATGCATTGGTTTATTGAATCTCTAAATATTTATCCCAATTTCTACCAGAATAACATCATTTATCTTTACACAATTTCCCAAACTCTTATTATATAAATTATATTCATTTTTTTGTGTATCGAAGAACTATCCCTTTATCTCTAAACGAATCAAACATCTTTTATTTTTCCTTATTGAGAATGAAACTCTTACTTCCAATGAATAGAAATTATATTAATATATCATTATTTTTATACAAAAAATTTTATGAATTATTATCTTCCTTTTGACACTATATGTATATGCTGGAAATGTAGACCGATGTCATCAATACTTCATTCCAGAAATTCTATAGGATGTATTTGATAAGAATCATTATCGCTATTTATTTAATAATATAATTTATTCTATCAACCATTACATTTTGATATGGAGTTCATAGTGATGAAACTTTATGACTTATCCCATGTTTTTCAACATTATCATATATAAGGATATTTGTCAACTCCATTCAATTATCAGTTAAAAATAACTTATTTTTTTATATAATATATTCTCACCTACCTAATAATAATGTGGTATGGAAATATACACCATATTCCTTTGTCTTATAATTAAAACCCTTTAATTATACTGAAATAATTAGTGAAAAGGGTCAAATATCACTTTCCATCAATAGATCTGTGTGATATAGGTCCACACACATCAATATTCACCAACTAAAAAATATTTTTAAGCATTTTTATTTTTCCTTAAACATGTTCTTAGTAATATTCTATTAATATATTTTGTCATATGTATGAGTCTTATCACATGATAATACAGGGAGATCTCGGTAAGCATTATTTTTCACTAGATCATCAATAAATGGATTGACCAGATGACTATGATTTTTCACCATAATATATTTTGTTCTTAATCTGAAAGAAATAATATATCTTCTTATACACTCACATGTTAGAGAGTCCCCTTTAAGTATTTTTATCAATAAAAAACTATACCAACTATTAAATTGATAATACATATATTTTTTGTAATTATTATTTTGTATCCTGAGTCACATATTTGGATAACACTGGGAATGTTGTGACTGAGACCTTCAATAACTAAGAAATATTTTTTTATTATGTATTTCCCCCAAGAATTGATTTTAAAGAGATAATAATATTTTGTACTTCATCATATCTAAATATTAAGGCACATTTTTTGTCCTAGTTTATTTCTATCCCTATGTCCTTATTTCCTGTCACATGGTATGAGAATCCAATATAAATGATTCATATTATAGTGAGATATAATAATTTAAATAAAATCACTATAACCACTACCCATTATACTATTTCCATTCTGAATGATTAAATTGACATCATACAAGAGTATGAATAATATTATTGATATTTCCCAGTGTATAATGGAAGAAATCATCTTGAAATTATATAAATTGATTTTTTTTATTCATATTCTATTTGATGATCACTGAGATTTTGTTTATAACCAATGTGGTTTTGTTATAGTAAATTAATATGAATATATAACGAGAAATATCTATCCATGTTTCTAAATCCTCTACACCAAAAATAGTGACCATTAAAATAATTCCTATAAAATTTAATCATGTTTGGTTTCCTATTTTCTCTTGTTCCATTTGTTACCTCTAGTATTTAGAATAGTAATTTTGTGAATTTTATATCAATCAACAATAATAGAACATATTTAAAAGTTAGTTTAATTTGGTCACTACTTAATAACTAGTCTCTATTTGATTATATGATTTATCCTATTCTAATTTATAAAAAACCAATCTGCAATCTCAGAGTGGGAGCTTATGGACTGAATTCACCATCCCTACATTCATTTTGTGATATAACCCTATACCAGCTATGTTAATATGATGGAAAATTCTATCCTCATGATTTTAAATTGAATATTTTTTTCAAATCTGAATTATAATATCCCATTTTTATAATTATTGTGACAAATATTTCAAATATCATACCTGGTTTTCAGAAGTTTCTCCTAAAAATATTATTTTCTTCATAGAAAGACAACTTCTTATTCATTTTCTTCAATAATGTTGAATCAATACGTTACTATTTTAGTTAAACATTCAATAATCATTGTATGTTCTTAAATATATAACTTTTTTAAAAATAATTTCTTTGAGTTATATAGATTTTTGTTTTAATATTTTCTATTTTATGTCTCATTATATTCTTCTCTCCTTATATTGCATAGAGTGTTTGACATAATTAATGGCCCTATTGGATTTCTATATTTTGTCCCACCAAATATATATATATATATATATATATCCATATGAGGATTCTATTAAAACCTAGTGGTAAACTCTTCTTTGGAACACTCCTTTTTCAATGCCTCTTTCTTCACTTATTTGGGAATATCCCAAAAATTCCACCGTAACATTTTTTCTATGAACCTCATATTCTATCATATCTTATGAGTTTGATTATTTTAAATTTTCATTTTCATGTAAAATTGGAATCATCTTTAATAAGAAATTTCATATAATATTTTTCTATCCATTCACAGTAGATAAATAATTCCCCCTAGGATTTTAATCATCATCCTCATCATCTCCTTGAAAATTATAGGGAAATTTGATGAAAGATCTCCATCCCTTCAACAAAAAAAGTATTCAAGAAGAGTTATCAATTTAAGAATTCATTTTTCCATCGGTATATTTGAGTAAAACAATTAAATAAAATTTTAAAATATTATTCTTCCCCACCATATTCTATAGTAATAATCTTCATATCCTAAAATGAAACCTCTTTAAACATCCCTTTTTCCAGAGCCTCATAATCACCAATTCTCATTTCTTATGGGGAATGAGTGATTTTTAATTTATCAAATGTCAATTTTTTTTATATTTATCCCCGTAGTAAAATGTATTCTATATTGAATCATAATTCTTAATATAATCAAAAGAATATTTAGATCATTCAGACATTCTCAAATATCAAACATTTCATACACAAAAAATTAACTTGATCAAATAATGTTTCAATAGACTCATTTGGGTGTATACATAAGAACTCAGAATTATTCAAAAGATCCATCAACATAAAATATTTAACATTTTAATAACCTTAATAGATGTTCAGTAGCTTCTCCCACATCATAAACAATAACTTGCATGATATAATCATAATGTATATTTTGTTGGATATTGTTCCCCCTAAAGCATTGTTTCAATTAGAATCAATATTCAATTCTATTTGATTTAATTATCACAATTATCCTCTATCTATATTGGTTTAAATAACATTCATTGAATATATGAACAAGTATATACTAAATTATAAAAGTAGAATTTAATTTGATTCTTCTATAGAATAAAATTGTTTCCATCTACAATTAGAATACATATTTGATTAATAACTCATATTTCTTCTAATGGGAGAAAAAATATTAATTTAAACCTTTTATGAATATTTTTTAGACAAATCCTATTAAATACCCTAGATATAGGCTTAATTTGGTTATGATTATTAAAAAACATCCCCTCTTTCTCTAGTTTCATCATTAAAATAACTATATTATCTCTATTTCATGCATTAAAGAATAATTGGAAATAAAAACATGCACTTGACATAAAAAATATTAATTTTTTCATCCCATTGGGAAATGTATAAGGAGAGTAAAAAGACATTATACCGATGTACCAAATACACTAATGAAAAATGACATTACAAGGTTTGGAGAGGGTTCAATGTTACTCTTTTTCTTAAAGCCATTCATAAATTAATATATCACCACTCTCTATAACTACTGAAAAATGCACACTACTCATATAGTATAATATTTTGAGGATCAGTTATGAGTATATTCACAATATTGTGCGACTTTATTGTTTTATTTCATCAAATAGATGACAACCTCATTTATGTGAGACATTTCCACATTTAGTGTATAAATCCTATATGAAACCTCTTCAAAAGACCCATTCTATGGATCCCATTTTAAGACAATATTGTGTCTACTAGGATAGATACCCTGAGAGGGGTGATTAGGGTATGAAAAATTAAAAAAACCTACAATTTTTTATCATATTTTATTGTTAGAAAAAATTCTCTTCTCTACCTCCTTCCAATTGAATAGTATGAATGAATCTTAAATCATGAACATGACACAAAAATTATACTTGGTTTAACATCAGTGGGCTACGTCCAAGGAGAATACACTGATCATGTTCCTATATACCAAATCCACTATAAGCGCATCTTTCACTGTATGTAGATTCTCTATTGAAGTCCTAATAATATCCACTAACTAATACCCCTTTCTAACTGATCAATGGGAAACATCATTTGGAAATATTTTCTCATATATCCCTACTTCAGACAAAGATCTCATTATCATAAATCTCATACAATCAATTGAGAAGTACGCGATTCTTCTCAAAGAACACAAATTCTCAAAGCTTACTTCTTCAGAGAGAACACTCTTTCCTAGAGATCAAGACTTTGTAGAACATAGGCTATCATAGAGCTCAAGATGTAGAAAAGTGTCTTCCTCTGTGAAGCTCACTGAGAAAACATGGAATACACCACTATCTCAAAGCAAGATTGTCTTCCATGATGATCATACCCATTTATAGGCACACTTCCCTTGAAAATCACCTTTTCTATTTAAGAGATACAAATGTTTCTTAAAAACCACTCTTCTATTCTCAAAGGGGAAGAGGCCTATTTATAAGAGATTTAACTAACACGAGAACTTTATGTTCCAAGACATTTCCATGTCAGCTCAAATCTCAATTATCTGAAATTAAAGCAAAACATTTCTCCATATGACGAAGCACCATGTAAATTTACATATCATAGAGCTCATCGTAATCAAAGTGTATTCTGTCAATTCCATGGTGCTGCTATTGCAGTGCTCCATCTTAATTATTTTCATCTTTGTCATTATCGAAACTCATCTTAATCTAATTGATCACCATTAACATACGTATAGTCTATGAAAAATACACTTCTTGAATTACATATTTTTGAATCTCATCCCTTTCCTATATTTTGATGATATCATTAAGGAAATTAACTTCTCGCCTCTAGAGCCTTCCTTTTTCATGGGTCATTGTCAAATTGGATTGTCAAAAACATCTCTGGAGCTTGACAATTCTCATAACAACATTATTTTTCAACAAACATAACCAACCCTAAAAGGCTATAATTTTACCTTGATGGATTTTTTTCCGACAATGTCCCCCTTTGGGTTTGATGAATACTCTTCTCATAATGAATCTACTCACATTGATACCTCACTAATGTTTTTTTCATCATCTACCATCATTAACCACATCTAATTCAAATAGCGACCATAGATTCAAATAACATATACATTATTCCCATATGAGCAATGATTGTCTTGAAAAACAGGAGAAGTATGAAAAGTTTATCAAAGAATCACTTCATTTCTGAAACAAATTGTTCAAACCATACTGCTAACAATAAAAATGGTTTATCACAGACCTAATATATCATGATATATCATCCTTGGTCAATCACTTATTGAATCGTCACATTTAATACTCTCCCCATAACACATTTCTCCACCTATCTCAATGCTCCACCAATGAGTTTCTCCATAGGTCATTGACTTAGATATTTTTTCAAATCACTAGGCATAGTTTCTCCCCCATTAGGAGTCACTCATTATCCCCCATTGTCAATGAGTGAAAAAGTAACTCTTTTGTGGTCTGCAACATTAGAAAGAACATAGATTAGCACATTAGGGAAAACCATACCATACCTCGGGGAGAGGGGAGGCCCACAACCACACTCTTTCATGTGAGAGAGTCGACTGAACTCCCATAGCCATTCAATGCCACTCAAAATCTTTCTTGGGTAAGGCATTTGTCAAAATGTATGAAACCAATAGTTCTTATAGGCACATAATCCAACATCATGATTCCATGATTAACGTTCTCCTTGATAAAATTATAATTCATAACAAGGTGATTTGCCCGTGAGTGATGGACATGATTTTTTTTCAGATTTAAAGCACTTGAGTTATCACACTACATTTTTATCGGTGACATCAATCCAACACTCATATAATCAATTTTTGGCTTCATCCACAATAATTGTGTGCATGCTTGAGTATAGGAAATAAACTCAGATTATAAGGTGCTAAAGGAAATGAAATCATGATTTTTTTCCATGAAATACAAAATCCACCAAGATAGATAGGAACTCTTGATGTTGATTTTTTCATTTAAAGAATTTTCCCAATCTGCATTAGTATATCGCAATAAGTTTGACTGAGATTCTTCATATTATATCATGCCAAAAATCAATCGTGCCCTTAATATACTGAAAAATTCATTTCACTTCAAGAATATGGATTTCCTAAAGATTTATTAAGTATTTCACAACATGAAATGTAGATAATACAATTTCATACCTTTTCGCGGTCAAGTATAGTAAAACATCTATTTATTTTCATGAATTCTGTGATGTTAACAACCTTTACATTATCATCTTTGGTATGTTTCATCCGGTTTTCAACCAGAGTCTTCATCTCCTTGAAAATTTCCACTCCAAATATCTTAAAAACTTCCTTAACATGTATATATTGAGAAATTGAAGTACCATTATTTCTTTGTGTCACTTATAAACCAATAGAAAATGTCAGCACACCGTTCATTTTCATTTTAAACTCATTTTTCATGAATTCAAAAAATTATCATCACTATGCTTCTTCTAATCCACAAAATATTATTTCATCGAAAAAAACTAGCAACATCATCCTTTGATTACTATCATTATTGAAATATAGATTGTAATACACTACACCATGCTGAAATCCAAGCATCATCATATACTGATCAAGCATTCATTACCACGCTATTGGTGCTTGTTTCATCCCATATAGTGATTTAGTTAACCGAAAAACGTTTTTCTCGTCTTAATGAATGATAAAACCATATAGATGCTTAATATAAAATTCATCCTTTAGAACCCCATTCAAAAATACAGATTTCACATACATCTGGAAAACATTGAACATTTGTTGCACTATAATGGCTAGGAATAATCTAAATGTCTCCATCATTAAAACCGGTGAAAATTTACCGTCAAAATATATACCCTCTATCTGGGAGTATCCTTTTCAGACTAGTTGTGATTTGTTTTTGAATCATTGTGTCATATTCATTAATTTTATCCTGATAAACCAATTTAGTCTTAATGACATTCTTATCTTCTAGCCTCAAAACAATCACCCTTGTTTGATTCTTCTCAATCTGATCCAGCACTTCATTCAATGTATGAACTCAGTTTTCTTCTTCAACTACATCATCAATGCATTTAGGATCATCCTAAGATGGAAAAGATGCCTGAAGTAGTAATTTCATACTTCTTTTCTGAAATGGAGCTGACTGATCACCAATTATATTATACCAGTCATATTTAGCTTGACTCATTTTCTTCTTTGTGAATATAGACTTGACTTCCTCTTGTTCATCATCTGTATCTTCTTCTAAATCAAAATATTTAGATTCTGGTCCCCTGCGTTTCTTTCCTCCTCATCAATTTTTTTCAGGAAATTGTTCACTATATTGTTTAATATTATCTTCATTTTCTATAACAGTGACTACATTTCTTTAAACTAATTTTTTCCATATTTTATTGAATCATTTATATTTTGACGCCTTGAACCCAATTACCCGGATATGGGGAATTATTTTAATACATTAGCAATATTACAAGGGATAAAGTCTAGATGGACCAATCTGTTTAGCTATCTTGGAATAAAGATTATATACATGAATGTTACATTACACTTTCTAACATACAACACAGCAAAAATACTCTATTGATAATTCCATTATTCCCTTATAATAACCCTATATATCAATTATAATAAGCTTCTCTAGATCCTTGGAAAAAACATAAGAAAGGGGTGAGATCAGATGCTTAGTAAGGGTAAATAATTTAGCGAAAGATATAAATGTTTAAAGGAATATGTGTAATAAAAACAACAGCCCTTTACACATATTCTTGAACATAATTTGGAAAAAATAAATCAAACATTACCATATAAACATGCACATGGATACTCTCATAGTCAAATAATCAATTTTAATAACTAATTTCATAAATAGGGAATGTGTAATGCCAAATATCATAACAATATAGTCAATGCCTCATGCCAGGACTAAAAATAATTTTTTTTTCAAGGCCTTATGCCAAGGCACTAGTTTGTCTCATGAGACATACTGATGCCTTGAGAAGCTATATCGGGCTTCGCCTGTCACTTACTAAGTCAAATGAATTATTCATTTGAAAAGGTTCAAACATAACATAAAAATTCGTATTAAAACTAGCATATGAATTGTTAATACTTTAACTATAAACATTGAATAGAATAAAAATAACACATCCATAGTCTAAAATATCAAAAAACCATCAATACAATATGGAAGATTGTATAAAAATAAATTAACTTCAAACAAGTGTAAATTCTATAAAAGGATGATAACATAGATAAAATCAAAACTCTTTGAGAGAAATATGTCTTTCTATTTTGAAATAATTTAATAGTAACATAATTATAAAAGATAACATTTATTTTGAAAATATTTTTATAAGCTTGAAATTGAATCTCTGAAGATGTTATAATGATGGAAAATAGCCGTTGCCACCGTATATGTTATGAAAACTTTGTTACCTTAATTTTTCGAAAAGGTCATAATGTACCTTTTTGGGAAAATAATGGAAATATTCCTTTAAATACATTTTATAAAAATTCAAACAAGGTTTTAAAGAACATTAACACATATTCTAGGAAATAGTAATAAAAATTAAAATACAGATAAACACCATTTCTGTTTTCATATTGTATTGAACAGAAGTAAGTGAAGAGATATATATAAATACATATATATATACTTACATTAGAATTTTTATTTCATATATTACATACTTATTAATGATATATTTATTTATAATCATTGTTGAATGGTGAACATTGAAATGAAACTCATCGTGTCGTGGGGACGGTTAGCCGTACGTACGCACGAGTGATGATATCATTCAATTTATGGTGAAAATTTCTGTAATTAAATTGTATATTATATATAAATAATTATTAACATGTTATATTTATTATTTAAATCAATTATACTTATTATTATGACCATCCAAATAATGAGGCGTTGAATAACAAACTACAATATGAAGTTGAGATGGTAAGATGTATGTACACATGTTTGGTAAATTTTTCATTCGTAGGATGGATTGAATAATGAATATGGTTGTACCACATTTATAATATCATCAAATTATGTTGAAGGTACTAGAGTTATTATTTTGGAATGGAATAAACAAATAAAGTGGAAGTGGAATAAGAAATGAATTTTGATAGTGGTGGTGAAATAATTACCTCTTCTTCGAGTTCTTCCTTTTGATTTGTACAAATGGGATCATTAAGATGGATTTATAATATAATTGAGGCCTATAGGATAAATTGAGGGTATTGTTTAGGATATTTGAGTATGGTTTGGCTGAGCCAAATGGATTTGGAGGTTTGAATTTAAAAGAATGGGAAGTACACATTTATAAGAGATGTGAGGGACACTTTAGTATAAGATTAAACTATTATATTATAATAAAATCATTTTTCGGTTTCTAATGTCTCCAAATGGATTTATTTTGTGGATAAGTTTGGAATGGGTATAAATCTTCTCAACCAATAGGTTTCAGAAAATTTTTGTCACCATATTAACCTTATCTCTTAAATTTAACTCTTAGTTAAATAGTTTATCTTTTACCAAGTCTTCTTGTATTTTTATATTACATGGTTAACAAACATTCTATAAAATTCCAAGAGAAACTCAAGTGTTTAATTATTTATATATATATCATTATATATGTTTTTTTAGAAAATTATATTTTTAGGAATAATATATCATTTAATAATATTTTATTTTTAAAAAACTCATTTATGTCATTTTTAACCAATTTAGTATTTGGTTTTTGTGAAAGTCATAAAAAGTTGATTACTTTAAAAAATAAATTAAATCATCCTTATAATGACACATTAACCTATATAATTGTTGGATGGCTTCAAAAGTCTCAATTTACATTTATTAGGATATTTATAATATCAATTATTTTAATCTTTCATTAATAAGGTAATTACTGATTCGTCATTGTGTCATAAATAAAATTAATTATTTAATGCCAAAAAAGTATAAATAAAATACAAGGATGTATGAAATATTTCTATATTTCTAATTAATATTTATAGTTTAATTTATCATATGTGTAACCCTATATTAAAAATGGTTTAGTTATTAATCATAAAATATAACACTTTTAACTCTTCATTATATAAAATGTAATAAATTTCCTAATCTAACCCAAAAGGATCAAAAGAATTTTATTTTTGTCCAATGATTTATTTTTTTCAAAGTAAACATATCCAGTAGAATGAGGACATGTGTTGGGGTAATTTTAATATAATTGTTTTCCTTTAATTACTTTATTTACTTTTAATAATGGTAAATAATATTTAAAAGTTACTAATCTTAAAAAATTATTTTCATCATATTTAACTAAATTTTACTTAATTATGCCAATATTTTCTCTTGGATTTGTGAAATTCAATTCATAGAAGAGTTAAAATTACTTTTCTTGCAAATTCTCATATGTATCAAGAAGGTGGGTAAAAGATGTTAAAAGGTTCAATAAATTTTAATATATCTGATCTAATTATAAAATGAACCTAATGAATTAAATTGGAATAATAAAGTTATTATTTATTTATTTTGAATTTAAAATAAAATTAAAACATAACTATTTTAATAAAAGTCCATTTTAAACAATTACGTAGTGTTTTTGACTATTCATAAAAAATTAAATGTTTTCAGAAGAACACCACAAATTCACAAATAGATAATTTTGATCGTCCAAACTAAAAAATTATCTATATTTTTCCAAATTTTAAACAAATAAGTTTCATTAATTAATTTGATATTAATTCCCATTGTCAAAATTAGAAAGCGTGTTTTTGAGAAGCAAAAACTATCAAATGATTGATATGTGTTTATGTGAAATTTAATTGTAAAATTACTTCCAATAACCAATATAGGATTAAATGAGGAAAATATAATATAATTATAACTCAAAAACATTCATATGTATAATTTAACACTATAATATATTTTGATTAAAATTTTTTTTTCAATTAAAATTATGTTTCTTTCACTATTAATCAAAATATGTATGTTATCATAAGAACACCGAAAATTTATCTAAACTAATATTTTATGTCATTCCTCTAAATAAGAAGTTTCTTTTGTCAAATTAATTATTTAAAAGTGTCATGTATTGGATTTAAAAATGGTTCTCCATTAAAATGGTGTAAAATTTAATTATTTTTGAAACATAATTATTTTATCTAAAAAGATGAATTTATTCTCATGTTATGACTAAGAAACAAAAAATATGGATGATAAAATTATATTAAGTATATAAAATTCAAAAATATTTTAATACTATTAAAAAATACATTTTGAAAGGCTAGTTTGGTAAGTTATGGTTTGTTCGAACTCAGTGTTTCATATATTTCATGGTATTGAATTACATTAAAGAGATAACGTTCTGTGAAATCATGGGGTGTTACATTATACCCACTGTCAATAAATTTCATCATCAAAAATTTAAATGGTTCTTCAAAAATTAATGGTAAAAAATAGAAAATAACTTTGGGGAAAACCCACAATGGAAATAGAGTTAATAAAATTTAGTCTTAATAAGATGAAAAAGCAAATGAAAAAGTCACCACAAATTTAGAATTCCAAATATGAGGGAATTGGTGGAAATTATAGACACATAATTGTAGGAAAATGTAAATATTTATAGGGGTTATTAAGGTCATCAATCAAAAATAAGTGAACAGAAAATGTAAAATTGAGGCCCTCAAAGTCATAAATATATGAGGATTTAATATACCATTGTTTTAACAAAAAAAAAGGTAAAATGATAATTTTTTGCGGTTTTAGATCCTATCCATAAAGTTTAATAATTAATTTCCTTATAGAATAATAAAAAATATAATACTGAACAAGTAGAGTTCCATCCATTAACTAATTTCTACCCCAAACTCATCTTTCACTCCAAAAGATAATATAATTCAAAAATTATTTTATTTATTCTAATCGTATAGGGTTCCAAAATAATGAATTTATAAATCATCTATAATACCATTTAAAAAACTACATTATACAAACCATGACATCTCGTAGGCCAGTGTTAGGTGATGCACACCTGTCAGCCTTTGGTTGTAGGTTCAAGTCTCACTACCATGCCATACATGACAGGTTGTTGCCTGACCTCTGGGTTGTCCTTTTTAAAACAATCCAAAAACAATCTTAAAAAATGTTTTAACATTAAACAATATTATCAAACATTCAACCTAATTCATTAAAACCTTTAGACTTATCCAAAATACTTTTTCCCAAACTTATAGGTAAAACTTTATAAGGAATGTAAACATAATGAACATATTGTTTCCGTGTAATAATATGTGTAACTTCATCATGTAGTCTATAAGAACATGGTAACACCATGAATTACCATATAACCTTTTTTATTACATTCATGCTCCCTTATTTTTTATAGAATACCATATATAATCCTTAAATCCAAAAATTTTATAAACTCCAACAATGAGGGAATAAACAAACAATTACTTGGTTTAATGGTAGTCAAGAATATTGAATATAATTTATCAAAATCAATCTTATATTATTATAAAATCATTACATCAGTTTCTGAATCATATTATGGTTTATATTTCCCTTAACCATATATTTTCCAAAATGATTAATTGAAACTATGTCGCTTTACTTGGTACCATAAAATAAAAAATCCTTAATGAAAATGTATTTAGTACAGTCCTTATATAATTTATAATTTCAATAACTTTTACTCAATTGACACAATTTTTATAATAACAACTTAATAACACTAATCATTATTCTTTAACTTTGGTAGTATCATAACAAGATTATTATCCAATGGCATCATTTGGGGTATACTCTGATGATTGGGACATTGATTCATGTAGTGTCCCAACTCCTTGCAAATGATACATTGTACATTTGAAACCTTTTTCATACCACTGAAATCATGAACATTGTGTCATTTTTCTCCTCACCTATAACAAACTCCCATTATTTTCAAGAGCCTCCTCGGGTGATTCTTTCCATAGATATAACCTATGGGAAAATCCTTCCTTCCCTTCTCCCCTTTACCCATATTCCTCTCTACCATACCCTTCTTCTTTGGATTCCTTTCAAAGCCATATGACTTAGAGAATTATGTAATTATCTTATTTACTAATGATATTATTTAATACTATGATGAGAATATGTGGGAGACTATTTCACTTCTAAATTATGGACTAATATATGATCCTTATTACCTTATTCTTTATACATGTTGCTTGATTTCTCATACTTTCTACTTGGCGCCATTTCTAAATGATAGAATATACTAGGTTAGATCATATCATAATGTATAATCCAAAAAACAAGAAACATTCTCAACAATAATTGAATATTTTCACTAATCTAGTCTAATAATCATAAAAATGGTTTCTTTGCTGACATATTTACTCATAAATCGTTTATAAAGGTTAGTAATAAAAATTGGAATTACCCAAAGCATATCCCATGGGAGTGTCGTAACTCAAAGTGAAATAAGGCCCATTGTGGTGCACCCGTTATAGTTTGAGTCTATATCAAATAAGTGTTTTCAGGTTTTACACCTACGTACATATGTTCCAGAGCCACCTCTACCTAATCGTATCTATACAGGGATGTATTTCATGTAAAACCCACATAAAATCTACATTAACAAAACATTTGGACGTTCTTCTACACTAATCCTCAATGTCTATTTTAGGGTTGTATTTCTTAATCAGAGTTTATCTAAATATAGTTTCCAAGGTTTTTGATAATCTTTATTTGATACCAAATGTAAATCCCTAAGTCCGGTTACCCAGAATCGATGTATTATTTTAATACATTGGCATGATTACAATGGATCATGTCCTGATAGACCGATCAGTTCAGAAGTCTAGGAAAAATGATTACATCAATGAATGTTACATTACACTTTCTTACATACAACAAAACATAAATATTCCACTGATAAAACCATTATTCCATTATCATACCCCGTATATCAATAAAAATACACATCTTAGAATCCTGGGAAAATAAAACATTAGAAAGGGTTGAGATCAATTGCTCATTAAGGGAAAATAATTTAGCAGCAGCTGTAAACTCATAATGCAAGATTTGTAATAAGAACAATAGACATTTAAAAAAATAGTTGAACATAATATGGAAAAAATTAATCAAACATTACCATCTAAAAATGCACATGGATACTATACTAGTCGAATACTCACATGTAATAACTAATTTCATAACGAGGCAATGCCTAATGCTGGACATCATAACCACATAGTCATGTCCTCGTGCCATGAATAAAAATACAAATTTTTTCATGCCCTTGTACCAAGACACTAGTTTTTCTCAAGGTACCTACTAATCCATCAAGTAGCTATTGCAGGGTCCACCAGTCACTTTCTAAGTCTAATGCATTCCTCATATGAAAAGGTTGAAACATAACATAAACATTCATATTAAAAACAGAATAAGAAATGTTAATACTTTAACCATAAACCATGAATGGTATAAATATAACACATCAATATTCCAACATATCAAAAAAATTCAATACAATATGTAAGATTGTATCATAATAAATCAACTTCAATGTAGTGTAAAATATATCAAAAGATGTTCACATAGATGAAATCAAATCTATTTGAAAGAAATATCTCTTTTTATTTTGAAATCATTAAAATTAACATAATTATAAAATAAAAAATTTATTATGTAAATATTATTATATTCTTGTATTGGAATCTTCAAAGATGTAATAATGGCATAAAATATCCTCACCCACTATATACCTTAAAAAATATTCTTACATTAAATTTTGAAAAGGTCATAAGGTACCATGATTGGAAAACAACCAAAATATTCCATTCAAAACATTTTATAAAAAGTGAATTAAGGGTATAAATGAATTCAACCCATATTATTGGGAATAGAATTTTTTTTTTGAAATAAATTTTTTAGAAACATGGATTTGGGTGAAAAAGAGGTCCCAATAGATACTCACGTATAAACAACCTCATATAATAAAGAGATTGTAAAATTAACCCTTACCTTGTACTTTTCATTATTCGATGGTATGTTTAACCTCTTTTATAGTGACAATAGTATGTTATTAAATTATAAAAGAACCATAATAATATTTATGATATCATATTAGATTAATTTATGGTTTTATTCTACCATTTAATAATAATTTCAATGTTAAAAAAACATTTCTGGTAATAAATGTTTTCTTTATCATACATGTTTTAACTTGTTATTCTTGATAGTATAACATATATCATGATTTAATTGATTCCAAAATATAAAACATTATTTATGTATCATATATATTTAGAATATAGCTATGTATAATATATTGATATATAAAATGGAGAACAATGTTTATGAAGATGGTAGGTCGTACGTATGCATAAATGTCATTTCTGTTTTCATATTATATTGAACGCAAGTAAGTGAATGAGATATATGTAAATACATACATACATACATACATACATATATATATAAATTTACAGTAGAATTATTCTGTCATACATTCCATACTTATTAATAATATATATATTTATAATCATCATTGAACGGTGAACGTGGAAATGAATATCATCGTGTCGTGGAGACGGTAAGCCGTACGTACACACGAGTGATGATATCATTATATTAATTATGAAATAGTATTTAATTTGATGGTATATTATATATAAATAATTATTAACATGTTATATTTATTATTTATATCAATTATACTTATTATTATACCTATATAAATAATGAAGTGTTGAACAACAAACTAAACCATACTGTTGAGACAGTAAGCCGTTCATACGCACGTATGCTGACTTTTTTTCATATGATGGAAAGAATAATGAATATTATTGTACCGTAAATATAATAACATCATATTATGTATAATGTATTGGAGATATTATTTTGATATGGAAACAACAACGAATGATGAAGTGGAATTAGAAAGGAACCTTGAAAGAGGTGAATAATGAATTTCCTCTTCTTCCAGTTATTTAATTGGATTTGAAATAAATGGATTTTAAGATGACTTTCTCATCAAAGTATGGAATATTTGATGAATTAATGGTATTTGGGAGGATATTTGAGTAGGGTTTTTTTGAGCCAAATGTCTTTGGAGGTGTGAATTTAAGAGAAGGGGATGTACCTTTTTATAAGAGAGGTGAGGGTCATTTTAGTAAAATCTTGAAATACTGTTTTACTATAAAACCATTTTTGGATTCTAATGGATCCAAATGAATTTATTTCGATTCCAATGTGGGTATAGGTCGTTATTTTCTTAACCAATAGTTTTTAGAAATGTTTAAGTCATCATAACAACTGTATCTTTTAGATTTAACTATCTTGTTAAATAGTTTAACTTTTAGCATGTATTCTTTTATTTTTATATTACGTGGTTAATAGACATACTATAAAATCACAAGAATACCAAAAGTTATTCAGTAATGATTTATCTATCATTATATAAGTCCATTGGAATATCTTTCGATTTTTATGAATATTATATCATTTAGTAATATTGTATTTTTTTTTAAAAACACATTTATGTCAATTTTGACACTATTTAGTATTTGGTTTTTATGAAAGTCATAAAGAGCTTTTTACGTTGAAACAAATACATTAAATCAATAATATAATGTAATATTCACATATAATGTTAGAGTATGGAATCAAATGTCTCAATTTACATTTATCATTATATTTATAATATCAATTATTTTAATCATTCATTAATAAGGAAATTTATGCTTCATCATTTTTTCAAAAATAACAAAAATTATTTAATGTCTAAAAATTATGAACAAAATACCATGATTTAAGAAATATATTTATCTTTCTATTTTATATTTATAGTCTAATTTATCTTATATGTAACCACATGTTAAAAATTGTTTACTAATTAGACATCGAATTTAACACTTTAAACTATTATTTAAATAAAATATAATAAATGTCGTAATCTAACCCAATTGGATCAAAAGGATCATAATTTTTTTTTCTGAAAGTTGATTTAGGACAATAAACACTTATCCAATAGAATGAGGACATGTGTTGGGGTAATTTTCATATTATTTTAACATTTTATTACATTATTTACTTTTAACCGTTATAAATAAAATTTAAAAGTTATGATTCACCAATAATTATTTCCATCTTATTGATCAACATTTTACATACTGATGTACACCGTTTCACTTGGATTTTTGAAATTAATTCATTAAAGCAGTAAAATTAAGTTTTATACAAATTTTCAAATGTTCCTATAAGGTGGGTAAATGGTGTTAAAAAGTTCAATAAAATTTTATATATCTAATCTTATTATAAAATGAATCCGATGAATTAAATTGGAATAATATAGTTATTATTTATCTATTTTTACTTTAAAATAAAATTATATAAAACTAATAATTATTTAAGTAAATATTAGTTTTAAACAATAACTGAGTGTTTTTTACTATTCATCAAAGATTGAAAGTTTTTAGAAGGATTCCAAAAATTCCCTCATAGATATGTCACGACCCGTCCTCGGGGCTCGTGCCATGACTACCCCAAGCCCACCTTTCATAGCCTAGGGGCTGGCGACTAGCACCAAGGCGTAAATCCCGGTATAAAGGGAAGGCATTGCCTTTGTAAAGTAAAAAAACACCATAGAGAAAGAAAGCAGTAGAAGTAAACACTATGAAAAAGCTGATACAAAGTAAGTGCGGAAAAGTAAGTGGGCCAGAATACAAACCCAAACTTAAAGTAAAGTACAACTGGAAGGGGAAAACAACAACTGAAAGTAAAGCCGCAACGTCGAGCTGTCCACTGGAATTCCCACCTGAAGGGTGAGTACAGATAGCCTCCATATCTCCTCGGGTCCATCCGTCCACTCCGAGAACGTCCCGCCCAGTGGTCCACCTCTAGGTACCTTCCTGCTTCACAAGCCTCAACCATGATCAGCACAGTCCATCGTCTGCAACAAACATAACGTTGTGTGGGCATAGCCCGTGTGGGGGTGAGTATAAGCTACTCAGTAGGGACCCCGAGACCCCCGAAGATCTCTCAGAATCCACAAAGGATAATTCACAATGAAAGATAAACTCACTAAGTAACATTCGACACTACTTAGTTATATGCCCATACATATACTGAAGTCATCAATTCCAGCTCGCTCCAACCTCCGAGCCCAAGTACAACCCAGGTCACACAGGAAAGCAAAACGTAAATCCACACAGGATAGAACAACCCAATCCACATAGGAATGAAAAATGTAAATCCACACAGGATAGAACAACAAAATCCACATAGGAATGCAACACAAGATTCAGCTCATACAGGTATGCTTCTTGGTAAGATGATAGAGATGATCAGATATTTCCACTGATTCATATAAGCTGTCGGACCCACATAGGATCGATAGGTAATAACCCCCGCAATGACCCACAAAGGATCTGACCCACAAAGGATCGATAGATAACTAACCCCCGCAATGACACACAAAGGATCTGACCCACAAAGGATGGAAAGATAACTAACCCCTGTAAAGACCCACACAAGATCGGACCCACATAGGATCTATTTGAGCCGGACCACACTGGACCGCTGAGCGCTGACCCACACAGGATCGGACCCACACAGGATTGGTACCACTGATCCACGTAGGATCGCTGAGTGTTGTTGTCGTCACCATCGAATCCACAGAGGATCTCTGTACAGTCGTCGTCATCGCAGTCACAGCCAACACTTGGGTTCCCGCACACAGCAAGCACGTTCGGGAGAGACCACTTCCCGAACCGAGGGGCTGATACATCAACTGACACAATGTCAGGATTTTATGTATCAAAAAGTTCTGTATCGTCAACAGGAACTCAACGTCGCAGACGGCGCGTCAATCGGACGCCCAGTCTGAGAGTTATTGGCATTTTTGTCCGAGGGGCCTGGTTGGTTTTTAAGTTAAAACCAACAGGAATGTACTCCAACGACGTCCAAAACTCGAGCGGAGTAAGCCAAAATTTCTGTCTCACTTAGAGAAATCCATCAAAGTCGACGGGATGTCAATCAGATGTCCGGAGCTCACGATATGAGTGTTTCCACTCCGAAGGACCGGTTGGTTTCGTGTACGAACCAACCTGGACGAACCCAAAGTTCCCCAAAACCTTGAGTTTAATATGTCAAAACGACCGTCTCGATCCAAGGATGACATATCCACTGACGGTGCATCGATCAGAGGTCCGTAGCCAATGATATGGGCAAAAGACTGAAAGAGGTCTGAAAACGGGGGGTTTGGGCCCCGACCGACCCGGCCCAACCCCCCCTGGGTCGGCCCGACCCGGGTCCGGGTCCGACCCCCCTTGGCGAGACCCGGCCCGGCAGGCATGGCCCGACCTGGCCTGGGTGCGACCGGGCTGGCGCTGGCCGGGTGGCCAGCGGGTCGGCTCGACCGTTACGGCCGAGCAAAGCGGGGGGCGCACTGCCCCCGCGTGGAGAGACTGCAGACCCACGTGGAGCTGCCCTTGCCGGCGGACATGGCTGATTTCTGCATCCTGCTCCCTCTTGTCCCGCGCAGTCGCGGGACCTTGGCTTGCAGCCGTGGCTTCAGGCGCGGCGGCTCCTCCCGGCATTGCGCCGGGCGCCGCTGCCACCTGCCGCCGACGCCGCCAGACGAGTTCTGGTGGTCGGAAATGCGTGACGTCTTCACTAAAGGCCCTCCCGGGGCCTTTCCTTCACTGCGAGGACCTCACATCGCTCGTGTGGCCTGCTTTGTCGTCGGCCACCAATCCGCTCACCAAGAACGAAGAGGCGGTGGTTTAGGACTTGTTCGTTGGTCCGCACCCACCGTGTTAGCGGTTTTAAAAAGTTTTCCGACAAAACATTTAGACATATGTCGTGGGTATAAAATCACAAAGATTTAATAGAACCGAAATCCCCTACCTCAATCAGTTGTTGATTGAGGATTGTCGCTGGGGAAGGAACGTCGCTGAAGAAGCATCACAGAAGGAGGATCGTCGGCGTCGTGGTACATGGCATCGCGTCGTCGATCTCCGAGGGTTCGGCGTTCTTCGCATTCTTCACATTTTTCGCGTTCATCACGAAGGAGGATAAAGATTTTCAAGCTTTAGAGTTTCTCCAAATCCTCTCAACAAGAAACCCCCTACAAACCAAGTTTTGGTCTTATTTTATTCCCATGCCAATGTTTTTAAAATCATTAAAAGGATCCAACAATTAATTGAATTAATTGAAATGCTTAAACCGTTCAATTAATAGGGGTGTTTAATATTGAATTAAACACACGGGTTGACTTTATTTAAAAAGAGATTTTCATGGGTGCGTTACTTAGAGGGAAAGAAACAGTGGGGCTCATGCGGCCCCCACCTTACAAATATCCTACCAAGTGGGTAGGATATTATGGGTCCCATCATATCCGCTTAACCTAGGTTAATCCACTTATGTAAAACAAAAATAAAAATTTGCACCACTTTTATTCTTATTCCTTAACTTAACCCCAAAAATTATAAACCACACCCAAGAAAACGAAACTCCGGGAAAGGTGTTTCTATGCAATTACTGGCGTTGAGATTCCATCGGTGCCCTCATAATTCGATTTCGAGCACCGGTTCAAAAGTTAGAAAACCCCGCTTGTTCGTTCACTGAATGTGCCCGAGCTAATCTTTGGAAAATGATTTCGGGCACACCGGTCCTCAGAATCAGGTGCCGTCAGAAACTACGTTCTTGTAAAATTCCAAAGAAAATTAAGAAAAAAATTTCCTTGAATTTGACGGGTCTTTACATCACTCCCACCTCAGGGCTTCACATCCCCGTAAAGATACATCATAATCTAGGGAAACAAATGTGGGTACTGAGCACGCATCTGAGCCTCCCACTCCCAAGTGCTCTCCTGGAGGTTCCTGTGCTTCCATCAGATGCGCACTAGAGGAATCTACCATCCATGTAGGACCCGCTACTGTCTATCCTTGTTCTCCACCGGGACCTCTGTCAAAGTTTCCCAATCATCAACGTCCAGCTCCCTATGGTCAATGGTATGCGTCGGGTCGTGCACGTATCTCCTCAGCTGGGATACATGGAAGACGTCGTGCACCTCGTGCAACTGAGGTGGTAGAGCCATGCGATAAGCCACCTCGCCAATCTTTCTGAGGACCTGGAATGGTATGATGAAGCGTGGAGACAACTTGCCGCCTCGGCCAAATCTCCGTAATCCACATCGAGGTGAGACACATAAGAAGACGTGGTCGCCATCCTCGAACTCTAGTGGCCTCTTCCTCCTGTCAGCATAAGACTTCTGTCGGCTCTGAGATGTCCTCATCCGCTCTTGGATGACCTGGACCTTCTCTGTCGTGGCCTGGACGATCTCCGGTCCCACAAGTGCCGACTCCCCAGGGTCTGTCCAGCACAAAGAAGATCTGCAAGGTCGGCCGTACAATGCCTCGTATGGTGCCAACCCGATGGTGGAGTGGTAGCTGTTGTTGTACGAAAACTCCACCAAGGGTATGTGGTCCTCCCAGCTGCGACCAAAGTCGGGGACACATTCACGGAGCATGTCCTCGAGAGTCTGAATGGTCCTCTCCATCTGACCATCTGTCTGTGGGAGAAAGGCGGTGCTCAGACGTAGCTACGTCCCGAATTCCTCCTACAACCCCTTCCAAAGAAGGGAAGTAAAGCGAGAATCTCGATCGGAGACGATAGATGATGGAACACCATGAAGTCGTACAATCTCCTGAACGTAGAGACGTCCCAAGCTCTCCACTGAGACCTGCTCCCTGATGGGTAAGAAGTGAGCCGACTTATTGATTCGGTCGACAATCACACAAATGGAGTCGTGACCTCTGGAAGTGCGTGGAAGTCCAATCACGAAGTCCATAGATATCCCATCCCACTTCCACTCTGGGACCTCCAAGGGTTGTACCAAGCCTGCAGGTACCTGGTGCACTGACTTCATCTACTGGCAGGTGAGGCATCGAGAAACGAACTCTGGCACAACATTCTTCATGCCCGACCACCAGTGTTGTCGTCTGAGATTGTCGTACATCTTCGCCACTCCAAGATGTACCGCTAAAGGAGATGTGTGAAACTATCTCATCACCTCCTCTCGTAATGCAACTGGTACCACGGTACGTCCTCTGAAATGGACGTCGTGCTCTGCTCCAAAGGAGAAATCATCAAGTTCTTATCCTGAGGATATCTGCGCACGCCGCGTCTCAGAGTCAGTGTCCCCACGCTGTGCCTTTCTGACCTGCTGTAGTAGTGGATGGGTGACTGTGAGAGATTGAAGGAAGGCTGATCCATCTCTATCCATGGAGTATATCTGCAAAGCGGCTAACTGCTCTGTCACCTCCTTAAATAGTTGAATGCCCGTCCTCCTACTGAGAGCATCAGCTACCACGTTCCCCTTCCCAGGAGTATAGACTATCTCAAATTCATAGTCCTGGAGGAACTCAAGCCATCACCGCTATCTCAGGTTCAGGTCATTCTGAGAGAAGATGTACCTGAGACTCTGATGGTCAGAAAAGACTATAAAGCGCTCACCCATCAGGTAGTGCCTCCATGTCTTCAGAGCAAAGACCACTGTTTCTAACTCTAGGTCATGGGTAGTGTAGTTCTGCTCATGTGGCATCAACTGACGTGATCCATAAGCGATCACCTCCCGCTCCTGCATCAGGACACATCTGATTCCGGTCCCTGATGCATCGTTGTAGACTATGTACCCTACTCCATCTTCAGGAAGCCTCAAGATAGGGGCGCTGGTCAATCTCTGTCTCAACTCCTGGATGCTCTACTGACATCTATCTGAACACACAAAGGGTTTCCCCTTCTTTGTAAGAGTTTAGAGTGGTGACACAACTCTAGAGAAGTTTGGCACAAATCTCTGATAGTATCCAGCTAGTCCCAAGAAACTCTGCACCTCCATCACACTCCTTGGTGGCTCCCAAGCTAGCACTGCCTCGATCATCGCTGGATCCACCGCAACTCCTGCCTTATAGATGACGTGTCCCATGAAGTGCACCTCAAATATCGATAATTTACACTTCGAGAGATTTCCATAAAGCTGGTTCTCTCAGAGTGTGTCTAGTACAACCCACAAGTGGTAGGCATGCTCCTCTTCAGTGGTTGAGTAAATCAAAATGTCATCGATGAAGACCACGACAAATCGATCGAGGTATGGATAAAAGATAATGTTCATGAGGCCCATGGACATTTCCAGAGCATTGGTTACACCGAAAGTCATAACCAAGAACTCATAGTGGCCATACCGACATCTGAAGGCCATTTTCTGCATGTCCTCATCCCGAACTCTAAGCTGATGATAGCCTAACCTGAGGTTTATCTATGAGAACCACCATGCTCCCTTGAGCTAATCGAAGAGGTCATCAATCCTCGGTAGCAGATACTTGTTCCTCACTGTCACCTAGTTCAGGCGACGATAGTCGACACAAAGTCGCAAGCTCCCGTCCGTCTTCTTTGTGAACAATATCGGGGAATCCCAGAGTGAAACACTAGGTCGGATGAATCCCTTGTCCTGCAAGTCCTCCAACTATACTCATAGCTCTCGAAGCATAGTGGGGGCCATCCGATATGCTGGAGTGGGTATCGGGGCTATCCCGGGGTATAGATCAATATAAAAGTCTTCCTCTCTGCGAGGAGGTAGTCCTGGAACGTCGTCGGGAAAAACGTCTGCATACTGATCCACCACTGCATGAAAACTTGGTCTCCGCACGTCAACTGCTCCTAGGATGAGGCTAGACAACTGATGAGTGATGGGATGTCCTCTCCTCTGCGAGAGTCCATCCTGTGCTGCGAAGGCTCCCTTCTCAGCGGTGAAGGTGAACCTACTCCCGTCGGTGCGTACACATCATACCTTGCGCCTAATACAGTCAATCTGTGCATGGACTATAGATAACCATTCTATTCCCATGACAACGTTGTAAGGCCTCGACGCTGCTACAAGAAAATCCTAGCCGATTATCTCGCCTCCTAGAGTATTCTCACACTACGGAAACCAGTGCGTAATCCTCGAGTCTGCTCTCGTAGAAGTCTCTAGCCGTAAGGATCGAGCCAACGGCTCTATTGGAATCTCCGAGCTCCGAACAAGGGAATCGGCTATGAAAGAGTGACTCACTCCTATGTCTATAAGAACTTCAGAAAAGGTGGAATAGACACAGATAGTACCTTGAATCATCTCGGGCGCACCGTGGTCGTAGGCCTCCGCTGCCTGGAGTTGTGCCTTTCTCTGCCTGCCAGCTCCTTGTGGTCGAGGTGGACCTCCTAGTGGTGGTGGTGGTGGTAGAGCCTCAAAGCGTCTCCCATCACCTGCTGCTCGTCCAGATCATCTGCCTTGTCTGCCTGCTCCATGCGGACCACCACGGTCGACCCTCTTTCTCTGCCTGGGTGGGCCCTCAACCGTCTACTACTCCTCGGCACGGCGGGTCGGGCAGTCACGAGCCATGTGGCCCTGCCCGCAGCATGTGTAGAACTACCTGCCTCTCGAAAGACTAGCTCCGTGATGTGTGCCCCGGACAGCTGAGCCAGTGTCCTGAGGTTGTCTGCCTGAGGGTCTGGTCTGCTTGGAACCTTGAGTCATCCGTCGACTGCCTGCTGTAGAAGACTCTGCTACCTGTCGCCCTGCGGTAGGTCTCGCTGCTGATGTAGACTCAACATGAAATCTCTCGATCAGAAGGGCTCACTCCAGTACTCCTTGCTGAGTCTGAATGTTGAGGGAGATCAGAGATTCCCTGATCTCATGCCTCAATCCCTACTCAAAGGTCTGGGCCCGGAAGAATGGGTCCTCTACCATGTCTGTCGAGTAGCGCGAGAGATCGGTAAATCTCTCCGAGTAATGGGCGACCGAAAAGCTACCCTGTCACAGCTATAGAAGATCCTGGATGCACACCGCATGGAGGGTGGCTGGGACGAACTCTGAGTGAAAGAGGCTCTCAAAGTCCGTCCAGAGAAGAGATGCCTCATCGTGCACCTGGAGCATCATGCTCCACCATCTGCCTACTTCCGCGTGCAGTAGGCTTGCTGCGAGGATCACCATGAGGTCTTCTGGTGTCCTAACTAACCTGAAAACTCGTACCACTGCCTCCAGCCAATCCTCGGCTGCCTGGGGGTCCTTCTCCCTGCGGAACCTGGGCAGTCGCTGGCGCTGAAACTCGTGCAGTGCACAAAGGCGACGTGCATAGTCAGTGGTTGGGGCTTGAAGCATTGGTGGCTCAGCGGGTAGAGGTGTCGCCGGTGCCTCAGCTATCAACGGTCCCTGTACCGAGGCCTCGTTTCTCGGTGGGCTGTCGTCACGCACAACTCTCAGAACCCTAGCTGGATGCCATCATGGGGCCATACTGAAAATGAAATAGGTTCTCCACGGTCAGAACAGTATACCTGGTGAGCTAACACAATGTAATCACAAAGAAAACTTGAAACACACATGCAATCAATGTTTTCGTGCATTAAGTCGGAAATCAGAAGTCAGGGTCCTGGTGTACGGATACGTCGGCCGCCACACCAACACAGGACTCCCTGGACTGATAACCATAATCAATACACTTAACACTATTGTTTCACTTAGAAAAAATATCAGAGTCCAAAGTTCTGTGGTAGAACCGAACTCATATGATACCAATTTGTCACGGCCCGTCCTCGGGGCCCGTGTCGTGACTACCCCAAGCCCGCCTTCCATAGACCAGGGGATGGCGACTAGAACCAAGGCATAAATCCCCGTAAAAAGGGAAGGAATTTCCTTTTTAAAGTAAACAAACACCAAAGAGAAAGAAAGCAGTAGAAGTAAATACTAAGAAAAAGCTGATACAAAGTAAGTGCGGAAAATTAAGTGGGCCAGAATACAAACCCAAAGTTAAAGTAAAGTACAACTGGAAGGGGAAAACATAAACTGAAACTAAAGCCACTACGTTGAGTTGTCCACTGGAATTCCCCCCTAAAGGGTGAGTACAGATAGCCTCCACATCTCCTCGGGTCCAGCCGTCCGCTCCGAGAACGTCCCGCCCAGTGGTCCACCTCCAGGTACTGTCCTGCTCCGCAAGCCTCAACCACGATCAGCACTGTCCGTCGTCTGCAACCAACACAATGTAGTGCGGGCATAGCCCATGCAGGGGTGAGTATAAGCTACTCAGTAGGGACCCCGAGACCCTCGAAGGTCTCTTAGAATCCACAATGGATAATCCACAAGGAATCATACAATCAAGAAGTAACATTCGACAGTGCTTAGGTATATGCCCATACATATACCTAAGTCATCAATTCCAGCTCGCTCTAACCTTCGAGCACAAGTACATCCCAATCCACACAGGAAAGAAAAACATAAATCCACACAGGATAGCACAACACAATCCACATAGGAAAGAAAAACGTAAATCCACACAGGATAGTACAACACAATCCACATAGGAAAGCAAAACAGGTTTCAGCTCACATAGGTATAATTCTTTGTAATATGATAGAGATGATCAGATATTTCCACTAATTCATCTGAGCAGTCGGACCCATACAGGATCGATAAGTACTAACCCCCGTAATGACCCACAAAGGATCTGACCCACAATGTATTGATAGGTAACTAACCCCCTCAATGACCCACAAAGGATCTGACCCACAAAGGATCTGACCCACAAAGGATCGAAAGGTAACTAACCCCCGCAAAGACCCACATAGGATCAGACCCACACAGGATCTATAGGTGCTGGCCCACACAGGACCGCTGAGCGTTGACCCACACAGGATCGGTAGCACTGATCCACATAGGATTGCTGAGTGTTGTATTCGTCGCCATCGAATCCACTGAGGATCTCTGTACAGTCGTTGTCATCGTAGTAGCAGCCAACACTAGGGTTCTCGCACATAGTAAGCTCGTTCGGGAGGGTCCGCTCCATGAGCCGAGGGACTGATACATCAACTGACACAATTTCCGTAGTTGATGTATCCAAAAGTTTCGTATCATCAACAGGAACTCAACGTCGCAGACGGTGCGTCAATCGGACGCCCGGTCTGAAAGTTATTGGCATTTTCGTCCTAAGGCCCCGGTTGGTTTTTAAGTCAAAACCAACTCGATCGTACTCCAACTACGTCCAAACCTCGAGAAAAGTAACCCAAAAGGTTCGTCTCACTTAGAGGAATCCATGAAAGTTGACGACATGTCAATCGGACGTCCGGAGCTCAAAATATGACTGTTTCCACTCCGAAGGCCCGGTTGGTTTCGTGTACGAACCAACCCGGCCGAACCCAAAGTTCTCCGAATCCATGAGTGTAATATGTTGAAATGACCATCTCGATCCAAGGATCGCATCGCCGCTGATGGTGCATCGATCTGAGGTCCGTAGCCCATGATATGGGCAAAAGACCGAAAGAGGTCCGAAAACGGTGGGTTTGGGCCCAGACCGACCCGGCCCAACCCCCCTAGGTTGGCCCGAACCGGGCGACCCGACCCTGGTCTGGGTCCAACCCCCCTGGGTGTGACCCGGCCAGGCCGGCGTGGCCCGAACCGGCCTGGGCGCGACCCAGCTGGCGCTGGCCGGGTGGCCAGCGGGTCGGCTTGACCGTTACGGCTGAGTGAAGCGAGGGGCACGCTGCCCCCGCATGGAGAGACCGCGACCCCGCGTGGGGCTGCCCTTGCCGGTGGACACGGTAGGTTTCCATGTCTCGCTCCCTCTGGTCCCGCGCGGTCACAGGGCCGTGGCCTGCCGCCGCAGCTTCAACCACCACGGCTCCTCTAGTAGGCGCGCCGGGCGCCGCCGCCCCTGCCTCTGGCGCCGCCGTGCCAGCGATACGCGCCGGCGGGCTGCTCCGCGGACCCTCGGACGAGTTCCAGTGGTCAGAAATGCGTGCCGTCTTCGCCAAAGGCCCTCTCGGGGCCTGTCCTTCACTTCGACGACCTCACATCGCCTGTGCGGCCAACTTTGTCATCGCCCACCAATCCGCTCACCAAGAACGAAGAGGCGGTGGGATCGGACTTGTTCGTTGGTCCGTACCCACCGTGTTAGCGGTTTTAAAAAGTTTTCCAACATAAATTTTAGACATATGTCATGGGTATAAAATCACAATTATTTAAAAGAACCACAATCCCCTACCTCAATCGGTTTTTGATCGAAGATTGTCGCGGGGGAAGGAACGTCGTGGAAGAAGTGCCACAGAAGGAGGATCGTCGGTGTCGCGGTACACGGCGTCAAGTCGTCGATCTCTGAGGGCTCGGCGTTCTTCATCTACCTTCTTCGGAGGCCGGCGTTCTTCGCATTCTTCATGAAGGAGGATGAAGATCTTCAAGCTTTAGAGTTTCTCCAAATCCTCTCAACAAGCCACCCCCTACAAACCAAGTGTTTGTCTTATTTTATTCCCATGCCAACGTTTTGGAAATCAAAAAAAGGATCCAATAATTAATTGAATTAATTTCAACGTTTAAACTGTTCAATTAATAGGGGCATTTAATATTTAATTAAACGCACGGGTTGACTTTATTTAAAAAGAAATTTTCGCGGGTGCATTACATAGAGGGAAAGAAACGGTGGGGCTCATGCAGGCCCCACCTCACAAATATCCTACAGAGTGGGTAGGATATTATGGGTCTCATCTTATCCTTTTAACCTTGGTTAAGCCACATAAGTAAAATAAAAATAAAAAGTCGCACCACTTTTATTCTTATTCCTTAACATAACCCCAAAAATTAAAAACCACACCCGAGCAAACACAACTCCAGGAAAGGTGTTTCTATGTAATTACCGGCACTGCAATTCCATCGGTGCCCTCAAAATTAGATTTCTAGCACCGGTACAAAAGTTATAAAACCCCGCTCGTTCGTTCACTAAATGTACCCGAGCTAAACTTCGGAAAATGATTCTGGCCACACCGGGCCTCAGAATCAGGTGCCGTCAGAAACTACGTTCTTGTAAAATACCAATGAAACTTAAGAAAAAAATTTACTTGAATTTTATGAGTCTTTACAAGATATTTCAGATATTCCAAATTCAAAAGATATGTCTATTTTACCAAATTCAAATCATATAAGTTGCATTAATTAATTTTAAATTAATTTACATTTACAAAACCCAAAAGCAGGTTTTTAAAAATTAAAAACATTTAAAATATTGATATGTTATTTATGTCCAATTTAAATGTGAAATTACTTCCAATGACCAATATAGGATTAAATGATAAAAATATAATCTAATTATACTTAAACCCCATTCAAATTTATAATTTAACACTTTAAATTATTTATATTTAAAAAGATGTTTTCAATTAAAATTTAGTATCTTTAACTATTCATCATAATATGGAAGTTATCAGAAGAACACATGAAAATTTATCCAAACAAACTTTGTATGCCCTACCTCTAAAGAGAAAGTTTATTTAGTTAAATTTAATATATAAAGGTGTAAAATATTAGATTTAAAAAGGTTTCTCCATTAAAAGGTGGTAAAATGTATTTTTTTTTAAATAATTATTTTCTCTGAAAAAATTAAATTGTTCTTATATTATGTGTAATAAACACATAATGTGGATGATAAAAATATATGCAGTATATAAAATTAAAAATATAGTTAATACTATTAATAAGTGCTTTTTGAATGGCTTGTTTGGTATGTCGTGGGGATTTGAACACGGTGATGTGTGTAGTGCAAGATACTGAAATAATTTAAAGAGATAACATACTATGAAATCCTTGGGTGTTACATATATGCTTTTATTTTTCCTGAGTAGAAAAGTAATATCCCCCCATCTCCATGTTACTCAGACATCCAAGGTTTTTCTTTTTTGATTATAAACCAATTACTTCCAATGATTCAAAAATACAACCCAGTTGGCTTCGTTCCATACCATATCTCATATGAATTCATTCCATCTTTCAGATAAATAGTACCCTATTAGAGATGTTGAACAATGTCCATACTGCTTCCTTAAAAAATTTCTTTGGTTGGACTTTTCAATAAGCATCATTCTATCCATTCTTCTGTTGAATTGATTTCTCCTTTCGACCACTACAATCTATTGGGGTGTTCTCACTGAATAAACTTGATGACTTATCCCTTGTTTCTCTATATAGTCTTCCAACTGACTATTTGAAAATTCCATACCATTTTTAGTAGAGAAATTCATAATTTTCTAACCAGTAATCCATTTAGATTCTCATTGATACTATTTTAGGCTACTAAAAATATCAAACTTAGTCGAATTGAAAAATACTCATTCCATTCTACTATAATCATCAATGAAAAGAAATCAATACTTCTTTTTGTGAATGGATCTTGGTGAGATTGGTCTACAGACACCTGCATACACAAATTCATGCACATTGGTTGACTTATTTTCCTTACCCTTGTATGTTTTTTTAATTTCCCTTGTTGATATGAATCACATGAATGAGTATGACCACGTGATATCTTAGGGTTGTCTCCAATTTCATCACACATTACATGATATTCTTGTGATGGTTGGAATAGTTGACCAATTCACTTTTTACACAAATTGTTTTCTTCCTCTCTGGATAGATAACAGATATCTTCAGCTCCACTTAATAGTTAGAGATTACCCTTTTATCATTTTTTCCTATAGAACCAATGCACCATATTTTCCATCAAATATATATGACTTCTTAATAATCCTTATTGAAATCAATGAGTCACATAGTTTTCTGACTATAAAAAATTGTGATTGAGACCTTTTACTACTATGACATCAGCACGTTTCATCTCTTTTCCCCCAAAACCAGCCTTCACAGAGCCAATAATCTTCAAGACATCATCATTTACAAACATGAATACTCTTTCTTTGTCATACATTTTTCCAGTACCATGATTTTTATAACATATCATTTGGGATCTGTAGCCGCTTTAAAGTATCTATACACCATAATGGTCAGATGATTTAAGAAATATTTTAGCTACCACTTTCATATCAGATCTTTTCTTCATGTTCTATATTTTTTATTCCTAGTTGTCATTGAATGAGAATCTTTATATTTCTCAGAGTATTCTGGTCCAAATTCATTATTCAAGACTAGATATTTGTTCTTCATTTTCAACTCACCCACTAGTTTATTAATGTGCTGTTTGTGGATTGTTTGGTTCTGCTTTGCCACATTACTCTACATGCCTGATGTATAGTATCTAGAAATATTTCTAAACCCTCCACACCAAAAACAATGTCCCTCTATGTATATTCTTTATTATCGAGATCTTTTGGGCTTCCATTGTTTCTCTTGTGCTCTTCTGTACCTATTAGCTATGGAACCAAAATTTTGTGAGAGCCCTATGTTTCCACAAAAAATAACACCTAATATAGATTTCATTACTAAATGTCACTTTTACACCACTAGGTCTCCCTTTGTATATATGAATATTCTAATTCTTTATCATACCCAAATCCACCTTCAATATCAAAATGGGTTCTTGGGTCCTAACTTTAATTTTCAATGCTATTTTTTAGGTCAAGCCCCACATTGGCATTAGCATCTAAACATAATTGATGCTTCCTTTCTATGGAACCACTATGTTCCATTTTTAGATTCTTTGTTTTTTCAGTGATCTACTTTCCTAATGTCACATCAAGAGTCAATTGATTTTCGTGATCCTTAAATTTTTTCCAAAACTGAGAACCCCTTCTTTAGTTCATTTATACACTTGATTCGATCTTTTATTGTGTTATTCAAGACATCGATCTCCCTTTTATATTTTTTAATCTTGATTTTATAGTTACTAACTATTTATTAGTCATTTGGTGTTGATAAATTGAGTTTCTCAATTTCTTCCATCAACTCAGACTTCTTGTTTTTTTGCAGCTGCATATAGGTTTTGGCATCAAGAACTACATTGATGTAATTCTTTGTTTTGGCTCTGAAAACATATATCTATTCAAGATCAGCCTATAACTCATATTTCATACCAACTCTTCCCTCCAATTCTTCTTTTGCATTAATGATAGTTTCTACCTTTTTCTTGAGTACTAATGAAAACTTCCACTATATCATTTTCACCACCATCATTTTAGTTCTCTATCACATCAACCATCACAAACTCAGACTCATCAAAACTGTCACATTATTCTGAAAGAATATTCTTCTTCTTAAATAATTATCTTTTTAACTATTTCTAGGCTTTTATAAAGGCTTAAGGAATCTTATTTAGAATTTCAACTTCATCAGCATCACTAAATTCGTGAAACAATTTTGGGAAACTTTCCATAAGATGACCAAACAATCCAAATCTAAAGCAGTCAACTGGATGTTTCCCTTTCAAATTTCATACTCCTATTTTAATATTTGAGGAATGAAATGAAATTACCTTATCCGTATATTCTTCTAACTAGGAATATTCAATAGTGAGCTTCCTCATGGTTTTTAATGCCACCTCTTTAGATTTAATCTTTTCCATAACATCTGTATCATCATTTCACATTTTATATTCCAAGAGGATACTATAATTTTTATCATGTGTATGATCTTTCGGTGCCTTGTATTCCAATATTGAAATCATTTGATTGAAGTAGAGTGGATGTTTCCTCAGGATTCAAATCAAAATATTTATGTCTTCAATGACTTCACCAAGACCTCTCATGTCTTATACTAGAACATTTACCCTATCATTGAATTCATCAACATACTCATTCAGGTTCATTCTATGATCTGCATACATGTTCCTTTGAACATACATCTTTTCCTCTCTACACATTATGTCTCAAAATATATTCAATATATTTTCCCATATGAAACGTGATGTTTTTCATGAAATCACCTTTGAATATTTATAATTGGATAGGGCTCCACCTAAAGCATTTATTCTCTTCACGTCAGCATACATTTATCTATTATTAGCTTCTAATAATGCACCACTACTAATATCGACATTATTCTATGCATTTCTACTATAAACAAATCAATTCCCATAGATCTGAAGTAGTGTTGCATCTGATTCTTCCATTACTGAAAATTGATCCTGTCTAAAATCCGAATCTCTTTATGATTCGTGACCTCCATTTGAGATAGAAACCATGATATCAACATTTTAGTCTGACACCAATTGTTAGGTCCACTAGGATAGATACCCTGAGGGGGGGGGGGGGGGGTGAATCAGTGTATGAAAAATTAAAACAACTACCCCTTTTGATATTGTATTGTTATTATACAAAACTCACTTTTCTCTCTCCTAACCATTTATGAGAATGAATAAATATTAATTCATGCAAAGGAAACAACAATTTTACATGGTTCATCATCACTGGGCTATGTCAAAGGAGCATACACTTGCGATTTGTTGAGTTACCAAATCCTTTATTGGTGCGTTGCTATTTACATGTTTGAAGTGGACTCACTGTCATTCATAGTTTTCAACCATTCACAATTAGAGATCTCACAGCTCTCTCCACTGATGTGAGCTCACTACTTCTACAGAAGATCCAATTACATTTTAAATTATTTTAGGCCCTTTCATTATTAATAATTAATGCATCCTTAACTATAATTATATTTTCTATTGAAGTCCAAATTTCATCTACTGTTGAATACCATATTTAAACTAATCACTAGGCAACAGAATTTGGAAATACCTTTGCAAAGCTCCCTACTTCATGAAGCTCCCAATTTTCAATGCTCAAACAAGCCTTCACAAAGTACCTTATTCTTCAAAATGTACACCCCATTGCATATCATACATCATCGTACAACACACTACATCATAGATCTCAAACCTTCATAGAGATTAAGCCGTCGTAGATTTCAATATGTCACAAAGTGAATTCTATCACGAATTTCACTGAGATAATATGGAGCCCACCTCTTTCACAGAGATAGAATAGTCACTGTGAAGCTCATCCATTTCATGATGCACACTACCTCTTTGAACCTCCATTGCGATTTGAGAGCTACAAAAGTTTCTTGAAAAACTCTCTTCTCATCTCAAGGGGGCCGAGGCCTATTTATAGGCGATTCAACCAACATGAGAACCTTTTGTGTAAAGTCAGCACCAAATTAGCTCAAATTTAAAATCTCTGAAATTCCTATCAAAATTTTCTCTATATCGCAAAGCACCGTAATAATTTTTGGATCCTAGAGCTCACTATAATTGCAGATTGTTCTGTAAATTTCTTTTCTCCACTTCCCTAATGCTCCCTCGCAATTCTCTTCATCTATACTATTCACGAAACTCATCGTAATTCTTGATCTCACCCTAATCATTCATTTTGTCTTTGGGAAATCCAATTACAGAATACCATCTTTGTAACAGTCATTCCTTTTCCATATTTTGATGATATATTCAAGGAACTCCATATTCTTTATTGTCATCAAATCGCAAATTTTGGACCCTAAAAATTTGACGACCATTAGAAAACGATGCCTCCATGTATCTGTTCTTTTGTACCACCTAAATATCCTCCATTCATTTTAAATGGTTCATTGTCAACAACGATTGTCAACAAAATCTCTGGAACTCAACAATTCACCATGAATAACTAATTTTTCAATAAACACAACCAACCCGAAAATGCTGCAATTTTACCTTGTGGTATTTTTTCCCAAAAGAGTATCTATAGATTATCTATATAGTGTGACTCTAGTGCATGAACATATTTATCGTACTTTGATGTTCTTACTCCAACAAATATATTTATGTGTAAATACACCTTATACATTCCTCCCTTACACATATATACAATCATGTGTCAACTTTAATGTTAAATGAAATTCTTGTTTTTTAATAATTCATACAAAACATATTTTATCCTATAACCCCATTTTCTTTATAAAATATTCTTCCATAAAAATATTCTTATAATAAAACCTCTTAAGGAAGACTCTTAACTAATTAATTATTTTTATGGGATAGTTATAGAGATAAATCTACCACATTAACTCTGCACGTCTTGGAAAATCATCCAATCCACCAAATCCTAAAAAATAAGTATCATCTTTAAGTGATTCAGGTAGTCAGTTCTGTAATACATAGTTGACCTTCGTAGAAAATAACGTGTTGTATCTACTTCACGTAATCAGTTATGAATTTCATGATTGTCTTCAATGACATGTCGTAAGATCATCACCTAATATATTTTTTGATTATGAGATCATCCAACATAGAATTTCACATATCATAACAACTTTTCATAATCAGTTCATGATTTTCCTATCATCATCAATGACATGTCACATGTTGCAAGAACTTCCTCTTTCTTATGCTTCATTATCTTCAATTTTATCGTGTAACTCCATCATGAGATCGTTTTAATGTCATCAGATCATGTTATTTTTGAGTGGATTCACAATCAATCCATCATTTCTATGAAATATTTATTAATTAACTATACATTACTCCTTTACATGAACTATTGAAATTTATTCGATCACATTATTATGAAAAACATCAAGACATTTCTGTGTTGTCCTATATTTGATCTTGTGATCTTATATACATCATGTGATCACATGATCCCCTTCACCTCTTTTTATCATAATATTTCCAGTCATCACTTGATTCTTAATGACCATGATACATGTCTAACATGGGTATAATTACACACTTTTTATGATCCTACATGACACACATGATCCAAGTTGTATTTTAACACTTATTTTATCAGCATAATACTTTATGATTTTTATTCACTATATGATCCTTTGATGAGAAACATTTTTTAATAACTTCTAACATTTTTAGTAAAAATAAAAAATCTTTAACACACTATGAAGAGGTATTTTTTTCTTCTAAAATATGAATATTGATAGCGGTTAAATAGAACATGGTTCAAGCATGAAATATTCTTATGTAACCTTCCTGGGTTATACAAATTCCCTAATACCTCGGTTACACATAAATATTTCAATATATCATAGAATTATACACTATTAATTAAATTGGAATACTGTAAAAAACATAACTCATTTTAATATCTTATAAGAGAACTTGTGGAATAATAATAATTTATAAGATACTCACGATTCAAGGATCCCCCACAATATTTGATGGGATGTTTTCCAAAAAAGATAATATATCTAATAGTTGGTACGTGATAATGGTTGAAATGGAACAGATCCAACAATAGTTAGGTATAGGTTTTAGAAAATGATTTTTTTTTGGAATGAATGATGTTCCTTAATATAAATGGTGTTTTGTTGGTGTTTGTTATCAATCCTTAAATGGAAGATCTATGAGATTGTGAGGTAAGGGATCCTATTGTTGTAGCTGCCATCAGTATTGAAGGTGACATCATTTCATGGAGTTTTCTAAAATATTCAGGTACAGAATTTGAAGGATGAATTTCAATGAGAAAATTTGTTTTTGTTGAAGGCCTTCTGAACATATGGAAAAGGAATAATTTTGGTGAATATGAGATTCGTGAGTTGTGTTTCGTGAATGGTTAATGTTTTCTTATGGGGAGATCTACGATTATGACATGAATCATGAATAGAAATGGGGTTCTATGCAATTATAAGAATTTGAGCTTCATGGTCATTGGCAGAATGCTCCGTAATTAAGATGATCACCAAACCGATTTTGAACATAAGCTCTATGATTGTGATGATCATCATAATTGAAAAATTTCCACGGAGATTTCCGATAGGAGGAGCATCGTGAATATTTTTTTAAAAGATACCTAAAATACACAAAGAGGTGGTAGAGCTTTGAAATTGAAAAATTCTATAAATATGAGGCCAAGACCACTTAGTTTCAGTGGGTTTTTCTAAGAAAATCCATAATCACTATGATTATTCAAAACTAGGGGAGCCCTGTGAAACAAACATTCTCTATGATCTTGAGAATCAAAAAATGAAAAGAAATGTATTGACCAATTATTATTATTTTTATTAATGGGTGATTCACAATGATTAGGTGTTCCACTTTGACTCAATGATCTTTGTGAACGAGTATTCTCCACAAATAAAGATAGATTCATGAAGTTAAATTTGTCAGTGAAGGGAGTGAGCTTCATAAAGGCAGTGATGATCATGAAGGAGCATCTCGAAATTAATTTCTGAGCATTATTTAAGGTGTATAAGGATACCAATGTAGATAAACATAGTTTCATGATGCATGATGTTTCTCGTGCTATTCCAGGGATAAATATTTTAATGAAAATCTATTGAAGATACGTTCAAGTGGACAAACAGAGTAATACATCACCAATAATAGTGAGAAAGGGGGATTCAACAGATGTTTTTGGAGGGATGAATTGATTTGTCCCTAAATTCTTTTAAAGGTAGTTTTCATGGAATCGAGTGAATATGACCAAACTCTTATATTCCATAGCTTGTGAAGCTTATCAGATCTTGGTACATCCAACATAGTATCATTCTAGGATCCGGGGATGAAGCCCTTAGTGATGAATCAAGTGAGAGTGTTGTGTGGTCTTTCTATATGTGATTATTTTATCATCTATTTAGAACATCATAAAAGTTTAATGACTTCCTCCCAATTTGGGAACTAGATTTTTCACTTTTAAATATATTTTTGATTCCCTGATTCACCCCTCCCCTTTCAGGTTGTTTTGGGGTACTATATGTGTTATCAGAGGGTAAAGGTTTCTAGTGTAAAAATTTTTCTTCATTACTATTATGGATAATTTAGTGAATGTCAAGGTAATTCCACTCTTTGATGGAAGAAACACTCATATTTGGATGAATATGATGATATCTCTTCTATGATCTCTTAGAATACATTAATTTTTGCATCTTCAGAAGGAATACATGTTGCTGATCTTTCAGGGATGAATATGACTGATTCAGACATAAAAAGGATTGATGTAGATTCCAAAGAAAATAATTCTATCACTTATAGTATTTATTATTATATATTTATAACGGTGATCTATTGAACCTTAGTAAAGACTTTGTGGGAAATGGTAAAAAATATTATTGAAGGTGATAGTAAAGTAAACGGGTATAAATACAAGTTTTCACATCAAGTTTTACAATATAAATATACATCATAATGAAAATTCATATTCTTTCTTCAATCAAATTAAATATGTTGTTGGAGTAATTCAGGGATTTGGAAAAGAGATCAATGAAATCGACATTGTGAAGAAGATTCTGGAAAAACATCCACCTCTCTAAAATCATAGAGTGTCATTGCATGTGGAATGTGTCGTGTATAAACATTATATAAATGATCTTCTATGTAATATAGTCAACTATGAAATGAGATTCAAGAAATACCATGTTATAACACAAGTTGGAACTGAAATACCATTCAAATCAATGGAAAGGATCATGATTTTTGAAGATAGACTTAATGAATACAATGCGGAAGATGAAATACATTCCTCCTATTCCAATAATATCATGATTGGAAAATGTATATTTGATGGAAATATTCCCTTTAGATATTTTCATTATTGTAGAGTTGGGTACATTTCTTCTCATTGATCATGGAAGTTTGATAATGATTAAAATGAAACTTGAAACTCAGAGAAGCCCCAAAAAAAGGTTTTTTTCAAAGGGAAACATAATATTTGGAAACAATCTAGGGAGAAAAAGTCTTTTCATCGAAAATTAAGAATATGATGATGAATTATTTGAGTAAGAAGAACCAATGTTTAAATATACAAACAAAAAATCTGTGATTTCTACTATTGAGAAGTCATAACCATCAATAATTAAAGGTAGAGATCATCAATTGGGAGCAAATGTGGATCTAATGTTATAGAAAAAGGATTCAATGGGAAAGTTGGAGAATTAATGTAACATATTCAAAAAGTATAGAAAAGTTTTAGAAGAATCATTTGAATATGTTGATCATCTTGAAGCTGAAATTTAATGACTTTAATAAGTAGTGAAATTATAATAAAAAACCCTTGAAAGCATAGCAGATGTAGTGGAAATGAAGCTGAGAATTGATGAACATCAAAAGGTCATCAATGACTTCGACTCCAGACTAGAAGAGAAGTCCATGGATATTGAGGGTCATGAAGAATAATTTGTTACTCTTATGATTGAACTGGAATGTGAATCAATTTCAAAATAAAAAAAGATGAAAGTACAGTTTGTCGGGTTTTTAGATTATTATCAATTGGAGATAGAAAAAGGTGGTTCTGGTGGAGTTGGAAATATATTGAATGATCAAATTCCCACAGAATAAGAAATAGTGGAATCAGATGTGATGCTGAGACATCAATTGCGGAAAATAAAGTGGGCCAGAATAAAGGCAAGATAAAGGTTGGACATGTTGAAAAGTTTCTAAAAGTGCTATAAAAGATATCCTCAATTTAAATTTAAATAATAAATGGAAAATACCCTCAGTTATCCAGAAATATTACAAAGATAAACAATTCTTATGTCGAAGGATAAGTGGGGAGTTATCGAAATGAGAAGAAATTTCTACTTATGAAATGTGAAATTTATGGCTATTTGGGCCATACCATTTCATATTTTGAAGAATAAAGGATGTATTTAAATAGGGAAGTGATAGGAGTTCAATAAAGGATAAAAATATTATATCATACATATTATTGAAGAAAATATTTCTATGGATATTGTTTTCATTTCTCTAGAATTGGCCATAAAGTGGTGTATTTCAGGCATAGGAATGACATGAGTAATTCATAAAAACACAGAGACATGTCAATATTCTCCAACCAGATGGTAATTCTACTTAAATAGTTTTTCTTATTTAGATGAAGATTATGAATATGAAGAACCTATGCATGTTGACACAAGATAAAAATGGTCATACCTATCCTCCACTCAATATAATACTTTATGGAATGAAAATAGGGAAAAAGATAAATCCATACTTATAGAATTTTATATCAAATATATTATGAACAACAACTCTTGGATTATTGATAGTGGGTGCACATCCCATATGATGGAAAATGGGTACTAGTTAATGTATTTTAGGAAAAAGATTTATGGAATAGTATGGTTAGGTAATGATGGTTTTTTGAATATAAAAGGTAATGAAAGTACTGAGATATATAATTGAGAGATGAAGAAAACTGAAGTTATTTTTTTGGATGGTTTGTGTCACAATATTTTTAGTGTGAGTCAACATTTTAAATTAGGACTTATTGTAACTTTTAGTAAAAAATAGTTAACTCTAAAGGGAAAGATATGGAATTATATCAAGAAAGGTTGTAAAATAGTTTAAGACCTATATGAGGTTCATGAAAGAAGGAATATTTTCAATCTAACTGTGGAAGAAGGAAATTACCAGTGTCACTAGAGGTTGGGCCAAATTAATCCATAGGACATGGAAAATATAACTTTCATGAAGATAATCATGGATATCCCTAATATGAAATGTCAGTGGTAACATATTTGTGATTATTTCATATAAGTAAATTTGGTATATAGTTCAAATCAAACGATGATGAAAAGGAATCAAATATTCTTGATCTCATCCATAAAGATGTATGTGGCTCGATAAACGATACTAGAATACATGGAGAAAAGTAATTTTTTCTTTTTATTAATTATTATTGTAGAGTTTCATATGTGATGGTTATACAAAAGAAAAATAAACTTCTTGATTGTATAATGACTTATCACTGAATTACTAAGAATGATACTGGAAGGACAATCAAAGATCTACAATCCAAAAATGGAGGGAAATACACATCAATTGAGTTTGGAAATTACAATGATAAACATGAAATAAAACATTAGATGTATATGGGGTTAACCCCAAATCAAAACCGGTTTGTTGAACATAGTAATTGAGGTGTGAACAATATGAACAGAACTATGCTAACTGAGAGTTGTATCCCTCGACACTAATAGAAAGAGGCTATACAAGATATGATGTATATTTAAAATCGAGCAAGGATATATATGGAAGAAATAAACACATAGTATGAGTTTTGGCCTAGAAGGAATCCCTTTTTGAGGTATTTATGTGTTTTTAGAGTTAAATGGTTTATCAGAAATAATTATTGGAATCACCAAAAATATGGTGATGTAGATGATGAAGGAATATTACAAGTATATTAAATGAATAGAAAATGGTCCAAGTATTTCAATAAGTGTAAGAGTAAAATATAGAAATGAATTAATATTATGATAGTTGAATATAATACCACAAATGTAATGAGGGATCTTATGCTGATTTGAGAGAAGAGGAAAAAGATATTGTACATGGTACATATTCAAATGAACAAGTGGATGATTGTGTGAAAAACATTGAAAGGTCACATAATTATGTGGATTCAAATGATGAATCAGAACAATAATCAATGGATGAAGAAATTACTCCAAAAACTCATAGGAGAAATTGAAGGGAAGAAATTGATCAATCCAATATCATTGGGGATTAGAAAGTATACACACAAACAAGAAAAATGATAAATAATGAACACACTGCATTCCTTTCAGTTGTTGAACCATTATTCATGAATGAAGCTACAATGTATGGATCATGTTTTAATTTTATGATGTATATTTGGACTGGATCTACTATAACATAACATGGGATCTTTTTTAGATACCGCAAGGTCATAGTTTGATTGGTACGAAGTGTATTTTTGAGAACAAATACGATGAGCATGGTAATATGATCAGAAATAAGTATTGGTTTGTGTGTAAAGGATATTCAATGATTAAAGGAGTTCATAATAAATAAAATTTTTCTCATGTGGATATGTTAAATTCAATTATAATTTTTCATGCCCTGGAAATCCAAAAAGGATACAATGTGTATCAAATGGATGTCAAAACATCTTTCTTAAATGGTATTATTGAATGATAATTTTATATAGAACAACCAATATGTTGTATATATTGAAATAATGAAATGATATTCTACATAAAAAAGGAATATGAGTATGGATTTATGTATAAACTATGGAAATTTTACTCTTGGATAGTTTTTTATATAAAATAGATTGAATTCAAAAGTGGAGGAGTTGATCATAATATTTATGTGAAGAATTCATTGAATGATTAGCTCATTGTAATGGTGTCGACGATGATATTATTTTTTGTTGATGAAATAAGGGATCAGTGGATGAATTTTCTAATCACATGAATAAAGAATTTTAATTGTACATGATTCATGGACTCACATAATTATTAGGGTTTTAAGTGATTTAGTGGAAAGACTTCAATTTTTTCTTTGAGGGAACTAATGAAAGAGGGGTGCTAAATTAATTAAATATGCATGACTCCAAACCAATGTTTAATATGAATGTAGTTGAAACTAAATTTGAAAATCATAAATATAAGACATCATTATATCTTGTAATATACATAAGAATCATAGGATGCTTATTGTATTTGACGATGACACGACCAAATATTTTCATTGCAACATGCTTAGTGGCCCGATTTGAAATATATGAAATAAGAACATATGTATGTAGGGAAAATAATCACGAGGTATATTCATGGTAATCACAATTATTGGTGTAACATAACTACAGGACTAGATAATGAAATATCAGCTTCTTCTGATAGGGATTGGTCGGGATACATGGATCATAGATGGTCCACAACTTTTGGAGGATTATTTATTAGAAAAAATGTGTGGGTTAGTTGAGTAAGAAACAAGAGTGAACATCTCTTAGTACTGCTAAGGCTGAGTATATCTATAAAATAAAGGATTTCACTCAACTATTGTGGATTAAGAAAAAATTAATGGATATCGGTGATGAAGAAAAACACATGAGAGTTATTTACTTTGATAAAAAGAGTGCAATGGATATTATAAAGAATAAAATGTAACATTATCCTATGAAACACATTGAAATTAGATATCAATTTATCATGTAAAATGTTGAACAATGCATGATTAAAATGGATCATGTTGGAACTGGTGATCAAGTTTCTGACATAATGACCAAGCCATTGTCATCATAGGTATTCTAGAAGCATATGACTAACCTCCGTGTTTGTATACCTCTCAGAACATGAGGAGGTTATGATTGTTCCACTCTCCCTGGTTAAATTAAATATTATAATCTGTTTGATAGTGTGATGCAGGCTTATGGTGGAGATAAGATCCAAAGGGTGTATGTTATGAGTTATAGAATACAAAATTAATCTCTTTAGGTTTATATCCAATGAGGGAGAAAGAAAAAATTAAATGGATCAATTATACATATTTGGAGAGATCAAAGGATGAAGTTTAAACATTTTTATTGTTTTATAAGAATGTAGAAATTTGATGAGTTTCAAAGGATGAATATGAGAATTTGGTGTTATAAAGAAACAATTTAGGGAATGTAATTCTTTTATGACATAGTCACAAAGTATCTTGGACATATTTAGGCATTACAAAACACAATAACCCAATTCATGCTTCCCCTTCTTCCACACTGAGCATTTCTCCCATAGACTTATAGAGTTTGCTATGTAGCTTCTTGTGTATCTGGTTTCGATAGTGGATAGTTCTCTATTGAATTTAGCTACATGTTTCCAACAATTCCAATGGGGGAGATTATTGGAACCATTCCTATTATTTGATATAAATGTAGTTTGGATTGTGTTATTTTTTCAATCCTCACATGGAAGATCTATAAGATTACTAGTAAAGGGATCCTACAGTTCAATAATGGGAATCTCAAAGATTTTGAATAGTGCCACAATGGCTTTTGAAGGAATTATCCATAATTACAAAGATCATCATGATCAAGAAACATTCCAAGGAGATCCCCAAAAGGAGAAGCATCTTGGGAACGTTTTTAAAGATTTGGAAATTCCTCAATGAATTATTAGAGCTTAAAAAATGTATGAGCCTATAAATATGGGGCTACCCCCATTTAATTATAATGATCTTATCATCTAAAATACTAAATCTCATCCAATTTTATGAATCTATAGGAGGTCTTCCAAATATATATACTCTATGAGATTGATAATCACGAAAAGACATAAAATGTCAACACTAATGCCAATTGTGTTGATTAATGGGTTCTTAACGATCACTAGGTGTTCTCCATTGACTCAGTGTACTTCACGAAGGAGGTTTCTCCATGAAGAAAGGGTGTTTTGAAATGGTAGATGGGTATGTGAAGGAATCGAGCTTCATGAATGCAATGAGATTCGCAAAGAAGCAATATGAGAGGTAGTTTGAACATTATTTTTAATTAGATAGGGCTTACAATGTGCATGAAATCAGATCCATGATGCAAGTATTGTATCATATTAAGAAATTCAATGAAATATAATTTAAATTGATTAAAAGTAATATTAATGTCTTTATAAGGATTTTTCAAATGGTTTATTTGGTGCTCCACTATCAATTAGATGGGTTTGGATATAAAAATTATATAACAAGGTTCATATGATCTAGAGGTGTGTCATCGTCAATAAAAACTATATTTTACACTTTGTAGGTATACTAACAGTCATTAGTAATTTATTTCCCTCTAATCCCATACACATTTTTTATATTATTAATATTCCAAAAAGATTCTAGAACATGGGGAGAGAATTTTATGATTTTATTTTGGATTATCAGGGTAAGGGGTTTAAGGAAGAGTTTCCTAAATATCTGTTAAGAACACTACATGGGTGATCATATGAGTTTAATGAAAATTTATATCCAGAAATATTTCAATGTTGTGGAAAACTGACCATTGGTCATTACCTCATGCCTTATATGTACCATAATTAGGAAAATGTTATGAAAACTAACCTACATATAAATGATTATATAACCACCCACTTTAAACACAAAGTAAAGGAATGGGAAAATGTAAACTAGAAAAACTTGTTCTAAGGGGTTTAGTCATTCTTCCTACATCCATGAGTGAACATTGAAACTAAATTTAATTACTGAAATAAAAAAAATAAAAAAATTACAGTACTATAGATATAGTTCCATTGTTAAACTATTTATAGTTCAGTATACACATTCATAGTTGTTAGCCCACCATCAGATTTATAGATTGAAATTATCTATCATACATGTGGGAACACTATCCTAAATTTTCACTCAATCATCTGGTGAATTCACCTTTAATATAAGGCTTTGGTAAAATAAACTATTTCAGGTGGTACATTATCCAATCGACCGGTATATATAACCAAAGGAAGATTTGTACTGTGTTGGTAGAATAACTACACGATGAAGTTTATTATTATCATTGCACTGATGTTACTAAAGAATAATAATAGATTCAAAATGCCTAGTGACTTGAAAAATAATCCAAATCACAAACATCTCTCACAAGAAAATTTTTCAAGGATCCTCTTAAGAATATTTGAAAAATTTGGGAAAACAAAATCTTCATTCAATGATCATTTCAGTGTTATTAATCTTTCCCCATCTATTTGAGTCTCACTGAATCTCAATGCTGAATCAAGATCTCTTGGATTAAAAACTTCATGATCATATATACTATTTTTTTTCTAGTGATTTTTTATAATATAAACACATTTTTCTCTATCAAATTTAGGATGAAATGTAATTTGAGATCAATTTATTTTAATTTTTCCTAAAATTTAAAATTTATAGCATGCTGGATAACTCTCTTACTGTTATAGAATAACATTCCACCTTTTAATGATTTAACCATATCCTTTAGTGGGAACATTAACAGGGAAAACCATTTTCATAACTATATAGCTACTACATACTTTTCTTCTATAATAGACAAAATCACCACCTACAATTGACCTGAAAAACCGTTAATCATTGTTTATCCTAAACTAAATCCAAAAAATGTTATGCTTTCAGATTTATATAATCACTAGAAAAAACACCTCAAAAAATAATATAATAGGATCATTTTACCAAAATAAAAATGATTTATCTTCAAATACATTCATGTGTAGGATAATATATTTCAATGATTCCAATAGGCCTTCGTAGGGTTAGAGATATATACCCTCATACCTCCCACTATAAATGAAAATTATAGATAGTTTCTAAAAATTCCAAACATTAAGATTTCAATATCTAATGAAAATTGTACATTATCTATATATAGATAATAATTTTAATTGAAGGTACATGCACATTGGATATCTGGAATTATCCCTCAAGAATACTTACAAGAAATTTATATATATTTATTCGAAATTTCTATAGGAAATTCTAGAAATATTATTTTCTTAATAACAATAGTATCCCATATTTTTTTATTACTCTCTCTTTGCATCCCAAATGTTTTCTTATTAGAACCATTATCCTTCATATAAAATCTTTTGAAAACATAAACATTAACCCTAGAATTTGTTGAAAATTTAAACCCACAAGTAACATGTCATCGACACAGACTGTGCGTAAAATGTAAGTTACATCATTCTCCATCATCTGATAACAATATAGAATAGATTTTCCCTTCCTGGAACCTTATTTATTCATGAAAACATAAAACTCATATTCTTATTTTCTTTTTACAAATTTCAATAAAAAAGTGTTTATTTTAACATAAAAATAATGAAGTCCATTTTATGGCCCTGAAAATTTTTATGCTACATGATGATGATTTCTTCCATTATATTTCCATGATGGATGTTTCTTTTCACATCCATATACTCTAAATATATTCTATTATGTGAAATAATTCGCACTACTATTTATGCAATATTATGATTCACTACTTGGAAATATATTTTAAAGAAATGTATTCTTTCATCCAATTGGAGTACTTATTCCACCTAATGTTCCTTGTATGTTATACTATTTAAAAATTATTATTTTTCAAAATTAAAACCATTTTCTCATTACTTGTCATTTCCCCTCTAGTAATTAAATAAAACCATGTTTTTTTATAATTTAGGGAAATAATTTCTTCTTTTGTGATCAAATCCATATAATGTTGTTGATTTGGTATTTCTTCCTCTTTTGGGAACTCGTGGTCACTAACATTTACTTAAAGTAAAAAGTTTTTGTATACTCTTTATCATTGTATTCATAAAAAAACTATAAGATATTCTCATAGATGTTTCTTTTCTCTTTGAAAATTCATATTTTGGTACTTATACTTCTAGTTATCATTATGCCAATTTCTCTTCTACTGTAGTATTTCTTAGCTATTCTACCATTTAAAAAATTTTATGAACAACTACCAACATTCACAATTTAGGTGCATATATAACCTCATTCATGTACCATTTGAATTTCAGAGTTACTAAGATTTTTATCTTAATTGACAAGTGAATCAGCAGTGGACCTATTTTCCTCAACTCATAGTTTATTTATGTTCATATATTTCTATTTAATCTTTTCATTAAAGGTTAGATATAAAATTATAATGATATTTTTTAATACTTATTCTATAATAAATAAACGAATTCATCATTTCTATAGCCTACAAGAAAATATTCATTGTAATTGGCCTCCATATTATCTGTATCATTCACATAAAAAATATCATAAGAAATGAAGTTGTTTATTTACAGGTGTGAAACTACCTATAAATTACTAGTATATATATCCTCTAGTAGACTCTACCACACTATAATTTATTGTATATTTTAAACTAAGTATTATTTCATATTAATTTCCTCCAACCAAATGACCTTGAGAATATCAGAGTTCACACACTCACCCCCACACATTTATATATCGATCTCAATAAAATTCATGTTCAATCTCTATAAAACTCTTTTATATTGCTGTAATTTTGGTACTGTTGTCTCAATACCGACTTACATTTTCTTATAGAAGTTTTAAATATTTATACTATGGAATTCACCACTATTATCAAATCAATGTAATATCAATTTCTTTCTAATTTATAATTCCATCATGGATTTCCATTGTAAAAAGGAATCAAACACATCAGATTTTTTTAAGTAAATAGACTCATACCTTCCTTGCGGTGTGGTAAAATTATATGAAAATGTATCATTATCATTTGACATGTTGAACTGAGGTAGGTCCCTATGCATCTATAAAAACTATATATAGACTCTAGGAGCTAGGAATATATTCAACCAATTTGAATGAAACTCCCATTTTCATTCTATAGAAAAAACATTCCATTTTTATAGTATTATGATTGATCTTTAACATAACCTTATATTTTAATTACTTAATTTTCTCCTCACTAAAGGGATAATGTTTTTGATACAAGACCTTTGGAGTTTTAGAGGATGAAATTCATGGTAATTTCAGTTCCATATAATCATCTTGTCAGATAAAGACATATATTCCTTACTCATTGCCCCACAACCATGAACCCCTAAGTCACATTCTATTCTACATTTTTGATATTAGTAAGAAATCCTTTAAAATATATTTTCCTAAAATAAATTATATACCATGTGTGAAATTTTATGTGTATTAATCCCTTCACCTAATGAAAACATAATATTTTCATATTTAAATTTACATATCCCATCTTGATTTTTTCAAAAGAAACACCATATTCCAGAATAAATTTTCCAATGATTCCATATACATAGATTTTCATTAACTATCTATCAGTAATTTTTTGGTAGGATAAATAATAGTAAAAAAATACAATATTTAACCAGATCATTAGAAATTAGATATTGATTATTTCCTCTATTTGTTTCATTAAAAAAATTTAGACATATGGTATCCATTCATCCATTGAATTCCAGATTACTTTTACAATTACTATATAGATTTAATAAATTATTATAATTACAATAGGTCATTACTATACCATACAACACTCCATGATCTTACCCCAATATTTTTCATCAAATTATATATGATTATATGATTGAGGTTACCATCCAATTACATTAGTATTCATCACATGTCTGAAGGTACATAGACATCTCTTTTCCTGAACTCCTTATTGAGAATCAAATTACATACATCACAAAACACTTGATCAATAATTATATAGAAGTTAATTATCATTTTGACCATTCCATCAAAATAATTTTGAAAAAATTAAGGATATATAATATCCTAAAAATCATCATTTTATACAAATATTCAAGGCCTTCCATTCATGTTGTGATATTTTTCTTACACCAGATGTTTAAGGCCATGTTTTTTCACCAAAATCATTTTCACTAGGCATATGATTTTAGGTCCAACATTAAAAATTATCCTTTGTCAATCAGTTTAGGTTTATCACACAATGGAATTTAAATATCCTCATTAATTATATTCTCTTATATCGTTTTATTCATGATCCATACTCAATTTTTTTGAGCTAAATGACCTGAACATTTCCTTATTCCATTTTCAAATCTTATGATTGTAGTAAAACCATCTAAAACCGAATGATGTTGTGGCAAAAAAACAATTTACCTGAATTATTGAGTTTGAACAACTAACCTCTCCCTAATACCATTTATAGGGTATAATGTCTGAAAAAATGATATAATGAACTGGATGGTTGAACCTCTAACTTCTCTATAAATTCATATCCACCGATAGTTCAACATTATGGAAATATATTGATCCATCCCACATGACATAGTATTATCATAAATATTATTTTTTACTAAACCCTTTATCCATACATCATATAAAATAATATCACACACATTAAACTCAAGGTAAATAAATTGAAAAATATTAAATCTGGACACACATTTTTTATGTAATTCCAAAATTACACTTTATGTATATTGGATAACACTGCATACTCATTGAATTTATCGAGTTATATGAATCAAAAACACTATAGCTAAGAATAAAATGATACTAAATTATTACATTAGTATAGGTAATTAAAATTTCTCCTCCATCCCTTAATTTATAGGAGTAATTTTCCAAGAAACCAAGTTTCCCCACCATCTAAAATTTATGATCAACCATCTTTTTAACTCACCATTCCATAAGTGATTCCACCTACTCAACTATATTAGTTGGGAAAAAAGTAAATTCTACTATATATTAATATATCTATTAAACATAGTTTTTTGAACATATATTTATTTACATTCATACAAAGGTCTCCTATTTCCACTTAACTAATATGATAAAAAGAATATACATATAATTTAACTTCTCATGATTGAACATACATTGACATGAAAAAAATCATGATCCCAACAACGATTGAAACCTTTGGAATTATTGAAAATGTGAAATTTTTTCTCTTGACTGTGTTTTCAACCTCAAGAATTAGGGAATATCCATAAAAAACTAACCCTAAAATCTCTTTAATTTTGTTATTATAGAATGTTTTCAATGGAAATGGTTTTTTAGAATAAATATGAGTTGGATTTAATTTCAACTTGTTATATAAATAAATCCTCATCGCACCTATGATGTAATATATTTTTTACACCTCACATTATTATATAATACTATTATTTGATCACCAGGTGAGTTGATATATGTTTATAGAAAGAGAATTATGAAGGAGTTTTTTTGTTCATCCCTTACTACCCTACTACATATATAACATTCATTATTCTGAGGGAAAACCCATGTTTCATAAATGTTATGTCATGAAACACCCACACTTGGAAACCCACATGGCTTGGTAGTGCGGATGAGTGTAACCCCCAAATCCCACCTTGTAATATACAACAATTTTACATTATATATTAATAAAATAGACAATATTTTTGAATAACTTGTTTCCCACTCAACTGAGAACTGGAATGGAACGCGATATTAAATGTATCCATTATATTATGACAATGTAATTAGTGGGAATAAATATACAATTCTACATCATGGGATATATATTAAAATTAAAATGGGTATATTAATAATAATTCATTGAGTAAATTCATTTTGGGCATACAAATATCTAATAATTTCATTTTATACATAAAAATAAATTTTTATAAACATTTACTTTTTATGAACCATGCATGTTAATTTTGTGGGGGAAAATATATTATGGTTCAATGATAATAATATATAATTTTTTCTATGAATAATACATTAACAATAATATAATTTATAATTTATATGAAAATATGAAAGACTATATCTAATATTTTAAAAGTCATTTTTATATAAAAAAATATTTTTCATATATATTTTGTTTTAATATAAATGTTTACATTTAAAAATTTATAGACACATTTAACACATCCAAATATATAATAATCATATAAATTTTTTGAATTAATTATGATATTATATATTTAGTAAAACAATTATCATGGTACAAATTTATTTGAGGTTATTAAAGGTATAAATGGGTAACTTAAGTAGTAGGAATTTTGTTTTGTTTACAAGAAACTAGATCATAAATATGATATTTTTTTAGTATTAAATTAATTTGCAAATGTATTATCAACCTTTCTTCACATTATACATCTATCTTCCATGTTAATATATCTTTATCCCTCAACTATGACTCATTTATAACAAGGGTCCCCACTTCTACCCATTAAACCCCTATACACATTGAATTAAATTTAAACCCTACAATATTACTCTTATAGATGCCTCATATTTGTTTGGACACCCTTTTATATAATGAATTTCCTTAATTCCTCCATTTTCAAGAGTTCTTTCTAGATATTTCCCAAACACTAATTGCGTGTGTTATGAATTCCTAATTATTTATTACTTAACTTTTCAGTGTATAGCCTTCAAACCTATTATTAACATAATAATATAATGAAATTTGTATCATTAGTATACTAAAATGTTATTATATTTATAGATAAAACTTATTTATCCCTTTCTCACAATCATTAAAAAAATGGAACTGTAATCACATTACGTACAAACTACCGCTATCATGAATGACATATTTCATTTTTCATCAGATCCACAATTGGATGGTTTTAATAATTTAATCAATGAATAAAAATTAAATTTGGGAGATAATTAGTATTCTATATTGATAAATAGTTATCTAACATACTCATTTTTTATTCCTTGCTAAATGAAAATGTTTCTTATGCATATGTGAGGACTACAATCTCGATAGAAAACCTATTTAATTTCCATCACCACATTATAAATAATTTTCTAAAATAAATTTGATTAATATATAAATTATTAAATATAAAATTATATCATGAATATGTTTCTAAATGTATGACATAAATATTGATGATCATTATAATCTAATTCATTAATATTAATAAATTACCCAAAATGAGCTCTTCATAGGTCTCATTAACTCAAACCATGCACCGCATTTACTTAAAATAAACATTTATGTGTATAAATAATTAAAGAAAATATATCTAAATAACTTTTAAAATGTTTAAATGACAAAATTAATATCATATAATAATGTTTAAAATCACCATTATGAAAGATGTGTGTAATGAACGATGTTACCAACATTGATTAATAAAAATAATAATTAACTAACTAATATGTCTATAAGAAAGAAATATATTTTATCAGTGAATGTGATAAAATATATGACAATGGATATAAAATATTTTATAAATATGGTTATATTTATTATATAGTATTTTAGCAACTTCTGTGAAATTTAGGAGTAAAAGTTAAGGGTTTTCTTTACACATATTCCTTTCATTATTTTATTTTGTATCATCCTAAAAATAATTACTATAACTTGGATTAAAATAATATATGATTGTATCAACATTATTCCTCTTTTTATGAGGATTCATATTTCTTTCATATAAAAAAATTTCAAAATTTTCTTACTTCATGAATTAAAACGTTCATAAGGGTTTCTCATATCATCTTTCCTCCTTTGAGACATAAATCATATTCACCACCTATTTATTTTTTATGGTATATAATATCCTAAATAATATTTTTATCATTAACTTCAAGAATTTCATGAGGTTTACAAATCCATCTTATGTTATATTTTTACAGTATTTTTCTTTAGGTTTTACTGAATCAATAATGGTTTTTTTCAATCTTATTTTCAAATATATAATTTTATGAATGAATCCCTAAATGTATAAATGGAATGTGAATATTAAAACTAAAAACATAGTCCATTTAATTCTCCTAAGGTTATTCTTGGGTTTTACATTTCCTATATTAATTTCATTTCCCTGGGTAAATAATTTACCGATTGTTACACAAGTATGTGAAACTGCCCCCATTTTTTATGATCAAGAATATATCTCTTCTATGTCCATATTCATTATATTATTTTTTGAATATAATTTTATATTATTAAAGAGTGAATAAGTTCATTTTCATATATCTTTATATTCATTAAAAATATTTTAAATAAAAATTTTATATTTTTTCACATGGATAATTTACTTAAAAAGGTGTAAAAATATATAACATTTGACATTTTTCATGCGAATAGATTATTTTATGATCATTATTATTCACAAAAATTCTTTAACATGTTTTCAAATTTATTTCTGAATAATATTAATTATTAATTTTTTTGGAAAAATAGTATTTCATTTTATTTTTCAATACGATTTATCCAATAATATTGGAAAAGTGTTTTAAACTATGATAACAAATTTTGAAGTTTCATTATTCCACATGGGTTATGTTATAATTATATAATCCTTTTTCATTATCTGTATGGATTGTAAAATTTTATATGATTTTTTATGAAATCCATCCCTTTTACATAGATCAATTAACGAATATTTAAATATGAATATCATAATGTTCTCATGGAACACATACATAATAATGTCCTCATATGATGAGTGGAATTTAAATAACATATTCGTATAATTAATTGGGTATGGTATTATATTAAATGAGAATATTATGATAATTAAGAACTGTTAATCACTCCACAATTGGAATCGAGAAGTGATTTATGCTCTGCTATTCAATGGGAATCAGGTAGTGATTCCTACTCCTCCATGTTATGGAAAAAAGATTGAGATTCCCACTCCACAATTTTATTGTTTCTTTTATTATTATTTTTCCACATACATATGTTTTTCATCATAATTATTTAATTTTTTCATCTATTTTTTGTATGATTAGATCATTTATTTATGTCTTATTATCCATGTGTATTTGGGTATGATATCTAATTATTATTTTCATTGAGTTTTATTATGTTATCATACCCACATTATTCTTTTTCTCTCACATATGTTCATAAGATATTCTTTCTTATGATTACCATTACTAGGTATTTGAGCTCATTCCATTCATATGTTTAAATTATAATGATTATAAAGATGATAATGAAATATATGAAGTCCAGAAATGGGTTTAAAATGGTATCATTATAGAGGAATGATCAAATTTTTAGTAAAATAATTTATTGATATAGCTAATATCTAAATAAAAATAATATTCAGTTCATAGGGTTGTCTGATAATTCATAATATGAAAAGATTATTTATGAAAAATAATTAAATATGAATGTTTATTGAGTTGGGGTCAACTCACACCTCTTGACAGAAATAGGTTAGTGATTGGAACCAAGTGAATAATCAAACATATATGGAAGGAAAGACACTCATATTCCGAAAATCATAAAATAAAAAAAAAATAAAAAAAATAAAATATAAAATAATCTCACTCTGTAATGCATAAAAAATATTTTAAAAATAAAGTCTCCAAAAACAAAAAACAAAAAGTACTTCCTGATTCAATAATAAGAACACTAACTGTCAGCTTCATGAGATAATAATATCCATCTTGATAACCAAATATAGTTGGATAACCTGAAAATATTTATATATATAGGTTTTATCATATAGGTTGTCCAAGTAGGAACCCCCATAAAACCAATCATCAAAATTTGGAAAAAGTATACTATTTCCTTAGTGAATAAAAAATAAAAAGAATTACCATATTATAGGTTAACTATCAACCAACATCACCAAGTCTCAATCACCCAATATATAATTCAAATATAATAATGTAATAAAAAAATAATATACATAATGAAGGTACCCCCAATCAGTTCCCCACTGGTTGGTCACTATCACACCCCAAAAAAAGTTTTACCTGTGCTCTTATCCCTTCCACATACACATAACCACATACCACATAGAATCCACAACAACATATCAATATTTATATTCTATATCACCACATCGTATCCACATCACACATTCATCTATTATTAGGGTATTTTGGAAATGAATCCCAACTGGGTGCCATCAATAAAACATGAAAGACCCCACTATTTATTAAATCCTCTATCAAGTCGTCATCATATAATAATAAAATCAACGAAAATATTACTAAACGAAATTATAGATCAGAAATAATGAAAAAATGTATTGTAGCCAATATAATTTATAGAATAAAGAGTAGAATAGTCCGAGTAGTTGGGAATTAATTCCTTTACAAACATTGACGATAGGGAAAAAAATAAAAACATATTACTATATGGGAATCAATAATGTTATAAACATAAATGGTGGTGTGTATGATATAGAAAGAAAAGATATTGATTAAGTTATGCACACATATTCCCAACCTATGGTTTTACAGTAAAACATGAATTCTATCAACCGTAATAATTCCCGCATCATAGATACCACACACTAAAAACTGCTTCCATTAGTACCCCACATACAACAACAATATATTCACACATGGCAATAATAATATAATAATTATTATCCCATTAAACCACATCAAAATAAAAAATTGTATATACATTTCATTAAATAGGCTAATTACATCGCTTGTATCATTGATTAGTCTATATTTAATGTAAATACATTCATCAATAATTAAATACATCTACCTTTTCATTACCTCATCATTTTACACTTTAATTTCAAATTAGTTTCCCATATAAAAATATTTGTTTCTCTATTGCCCATATATTTATTACATCTATGATCTTTTACCATTACCAACCCTCTATTATTAACTACAACTATCTCAATCCTCAGAATTTACCATTCCAAAACATTTTATTCCAAATTATAATTGGTTACCCATTTAAAGAAAAAATTATTTCAACTATATTCCATGTTATAGATAAAATACATATCATTTCCATCCGAAATAAATACCATTATCACAAAAACCACCACACATAAATTACCAAAAACCGACTAGAACGGCTTCATAACCACTTCATTTCCATGTATCCATCCTTACCAAACACAAAATATCTAATAAATAAATACCATCACCAAATCACACCATTTCATTCCAACAATACATAAAAACTAACAAAAAATGATACAATAATATTATAGATAATACCATATTTACAAAAAGTTATAGAAACCTAGAAAACAAATGAGATTAGTAGATATCCCTTTAAACATTATTTTATATTCCATATAATATAAAATAAAAAAACCAACAAATTAATTCCATGATTCTACAGATCCAATCTCTACATAACTTAAATTGATAATCATGTTATTGAATTTTAGTGAAAAAAATTAATTTTAGTAAATAATACATATATCACGGTAGAAAATGAAATCCCTCGTTAGTAACATTAAAAGTATCCGTTGATCATAAATAATTGTAGAGAACCATATAAAACACGTTAAATTTACCACTTCTATTAAATATTATTTACTCTAGATCATTATCATAGTTATGTTAATCCACATTAACCACCCAAAGAAAAAATAGCATTATAATTTAAAATTTTATATATAAAAAAGAAATAGGATTTTAAAATCCTCTTCCTTAACATATTATTCAGCATTCACTAAAGGATAAGAGAAAGAAACACAAATAAAATTAAACATTGATATCAATTATAATGGAAAATCATTATCGTTACCCATGAAAATCAAAACATAAGACCACCATAAACAAAATAGAACTACTTTCATAGCCTATCAAAGAATGAATGGTTGAGGGAAATTTTCTTTAACTCAATACATTTAATAATATATTTAGTGAAACTAACGTGGTTACATGATATAATTAATAAATTTAAAAACATATTTCAAACCCCAACCTACTCACCCAAGAACCAATGATCCTAAATACTATAAAATGGTTTTGTGAAAAGAACTATAGTATTATGAACCCCAACAAGATGGAAACAAGAAATAAACTAACCCATACTTCATATTTCATTGATTTTAATCATTATACAACTCCCACACATATGAGATTAACTAAAAGATCATGAATCATTAACCCAAAACACCCCACATGACATCGAACTTATATAATATAATTATGAGGAACTAAAATATCATAATTCCATGCCTTGATTAACCATAATTAAACCTTACTCAAAATAGAATAACAATGAATACTTCAAGACCCTTTATACCAAAATCTAAACCATTCATGATGTATCCAAAATCCAATATCTAAACATAATGAAATTTAAATATCATGTATCATAACTAATTTAAATGTATATAAACCACTTCAGAATTCAACCCTTCAAAAAATGACACATGATATTATATTACATGATCTTCAATTAGCCAACTCTTCTTGATAAACCAAATGGGAAAAACTAAAACACTCACATATAGTTGAAATTATAACTACAAATGTATTTTGATTATTATAATTCCCTCCCATTACTCCATCAAACTAAATACCGAATATAATTATCTGAAAAATTGGGGTTTTTCAACGATCCATGATGAGGTCCCACAACCTATTATCAATAACATTTCTTCCTCTAAGTTGGATACCCACCATTTCTTCACACATTTTAGTTTTTATCGTTCTATTATGAAAGAATTATATAAACTCATTCATGTTTATCAATATTTGAATAATATGTAAATTTTGTTATTTAGGATCACATATTGGGTTGGTTTATGAGATAAATGATGTTCAATATACATTAATATTACAATAATATATTTGAATATCCATTAAATGTCATAATAACCTCCTCCAAATCTATTGAATTATTATATATTTTTACTATATACATTATCATATTATTTTACAACCATGCATCAACTTATCCAAAAAAATATTATCCACAAATGAAACCCTTATAGATATGTAATATGTAATAATAATCATTACAAAATATGAGAAATTTAAATATAATAATGTGTCAGATCAGTTGATCAGTAGGAGTAAACATTAGAGAAAATAATAAAAGATCCCAAATGGTAATTAGGTAAACACCTGGACATGAGAAAACAATATATTTGCAAGAACATATCTTAAGTGAATAATACATTAAAAATCATAAATTATAACTATTAGGTCATGGTATAATTATTTATACATAACAGAATACATGAGTAGTAGGTGTGTGGAAACATGTGTATATATTTATGAGACCTCAAAAAATAACATAATAATAGTACAGTGGCATATAAAAACGAAAATAAAATCATTCCCAATATCATGGATCACTACCAAGGCCATCATCACATAGTGTGAAAAGTCCCCTTTTTTATTAGGTTCACCTAGAATTCCCATAATCCTTGAGGAAATAATCTTATAGTAGATAGGTTTCATTTCCTATTCTTGTACATTCCATATCAGGAGATATAATCTTTTTGAAAATATTTTATTCGAAAATATTTTTGAAAACATATAAGGGTATATTGAAAACATTTCAAAAACAATTTCTTTGAAAAAAACATTTAAAAAATATAAAGAAACATTTGAAACATTTTTAATAAATTTTCATTGAAAATAACTTTCAAAACATATAATGGATGATTGAAAACATTTTAAAATCCATTAATTTGAAAATACATTTTACGAGTTATAATAGAATCAGGGAAATGTTTTGAAGACCATTTCATTGAAATTCTCTTTTAAAACAACTAAAAGAATCTTTCAAAACATATTGAAAACATTATATTTAAATATTATAATGAAAAAAATTTAACGTAATATTAAATATTTTTTGAATACGATATCATTTATAATAATTTTGAAAATGTAAAATGGAATCCAGAAAATGTTATAAAAAACTTTATTAAAATAGCTTTGAAAACATAAAAAATGAGTTATTAAATTATTTTAAAACCCTTATTGAACACTGAAAAGTTTTTAAAACATTTTTTATTGAAATAAATATTAAAAACAATGAATTTATAGACTATTATAAAACAAATTTCATAAAAATAAATCCTCTAACCTTGAAATTGAATCTTCAAAATAAGGATCACCATAATAAAGTATAAATCAATAATTTATAAACATTACTTTAATTACATAGAGTACATAGAAAAGTTCCTTGATTAGAAAACTAATAGAAAATTTTTTTTTCAACTTTTTTTTTAAAATTTAAAACATCACAAAAAATTAAATTTAAATAACATAAGATAATAGTTTACATATTTTTATTTTTTAGGAAACATGGTTTTTTAAGAACACCAATTTTCGAGAGAGTTAAATTTTATTAATAACGTTTTATTAATATTTTTTACTAATAATGTGGGAAAAATGGTAAAATCACCTGAAGATATTATGAATAGCGAGAGGATAAGAATCATCATGAGTTTTATAGAGAGTTGGATCATAATATCTCATTAATTTAAGCATAATCATTACCATTCCTGAATATTATGAGATTTCATCAATAAAATGTTAACTATTTGGTAACATTGAATCATAAAAATAATAAGATAATAAAGTGAAATTAAGCATAACATATCTAGAATAAAAGTATATTCATAAAAAAAAAACTCAAATATTAGTATTTACATCCCATAGATCACTATAGGGGCATAATATTCCAGGTATCTCAATGAAGGAAAATTGAGAAAAAGATAAAATAACAGATTTGTTTACTTTTGAACCATAAATCACATGAAAAAATGGTTATAAAATGGATATTTAAAAACCCATAAAGTTATTCATAAGAATAATATAATAAATTCATGTAATTTATATGAACCACACAAACATAAATGAGTGGTGAATAATGTATAAGTCTCACAAAAATAAAAGTGTGATGAGAAAACCCTTACCCTAAGTATTAATATTCTTTGTACTCATCCAGAAATTCATTATTAAAAAATAGATGTATGTTATACATCTAGGAAATGAACATATTATTTTATCTAATAACGTATATTTTTTATGACTTTATATTGCCCATTTTTAACAATTCCATGTTATTGTTACATTCTAGGTAATATCTTTTTTTCTTTTTTATGTTTTGACTTGTTATTATCGGCCATCTTAAATAGATCACTATTTACATATATAAAGAATTAAAAATGATATAAATTTATTATATATTCATTATATAAATATTTATAATAGTTGATAAATAATATAAATATGAAATAGAATGCACTGTTCATAGAGACGTCAGGTCTTAAATATGCATGAATGTGTTTTAGTTTTATTTTGATGGTGAAAGAAAACAAATGAAACAAACACACAAAAATATATGTACATGTTATACTATTGAATATTTATGTTATATAGACCATATAAATTTACTAAAACCAAATTTAATATATTCCATGCAATGTGTGAATGAATCACATTGATATTAGGAGGTGGTAGTCCACACATCCACAAACGAAGTTATTATATTTACAGAAAATATAAAAAATGAAGGTGTGTTTTATATAATAGTTTCTAAATGATAAAGAAATCATTCACATAATAAATATTATATAAAAATAGAACTTCCATTATAATTCTCAAAACATGATACTTGGTAAAGTAAAAAATGAACAATATCTTTTTGCGAGCCAGTAGTCTTCTACAGACATGAACAGTAATTTCCTTATACATTTTATGGATGAGTGTGTATTGGTAGGTATAAAACATAGAATAATAAATTTTTTGTATTTATTATTATTATTTATTATATAATAATTTAATAATTAGAATTTAGAGAGTGAAGAATGCAAAAAATGATCTTGTGGGAGGAAGTTACCTTTTATTTAGGAATAATCCTCTTTGTTTTCACCAAAGGGATTCTTAGGATGGATTTAGCCCCAATGGTATACCTCAATGATAAATTAAGGGAAATATTGGAGGACATTTTGGATGTTTATGGAAAATTAAAGGTCTTTAAAGTTGTGAATAAGTGGGATGGTTGCTTTCCCTTTTAACAGTTGAAGAGGAGTGTAATTCTTGTAAATATAAAAATGTAAACACTATTGAGAGGTCTAGGTTACATAATGTTCATCTAATAATTGTAATTTTTTTATTTAATGGAATATATGGTCCAGACATGGCAAGAAAATGGCTTTTGGAAATGTCCCTTGAATATTTCCCCTTTAATTTATTATTTAACCACTTTGTAAACTCATCTTTTCTTTAATAACTATAGTGAATTTTAATTACATTCACTAATATTTTTTGTTAAAATATAAATTTACCTTATTATAAATTATAAATTATTATGCGTCTATATAATGAAAATATTTTTTTAAATTCAAATCATTTAAGTGGATGAAAAATATTTAAATTAATCCCACAGTAGGGGTGAGGTGATAGGGAATTAAGTGAAAAAGTCAAAAATAAAAAAAAAATTAATCCATTTTCAATATGGAATTTTTTATAATTTACTCAGTTGGATTAAATGATGTATAATTGGTCTAAATATAATTTAAATAAAATAAAATATATTTTAACTATATTAATAAATTAGATGAAAATTAATTTTTTTAAAAATCCATTATTTTTCAATTTTTCATCAAAAATTAAAATAATTTTGAAAAATAAAACAAATTCAACCAAGTATATTTTTTTCAGATTTCAAAAAATATTATTTTCAAATTAAAAATTAAAAAATAGTAAAAATTTAGATTTAAAATAGGTTATCCATTAAAAAGTAGTAAAATTTCTTTTTAGAAAAATATACCCTTTATATTCATTAAATTAGATTTATTCACATATGATACCTATAAAATCAATTAGATTAATAAAAAAAATATTTATTGATTATGTAATATATATATATTATTTAAAAAATTATTTAATGTGATTTTTTTAATTTTTTTCATATAAAATTTTCTTTGTAAACAGACAAATTGTTTTCCTAGAAAACAATTGTGTATTTTTCAAATAATTCTAAGTTTAATTTTTTTTACTTATTGATAACAAAAGGATGCATTTTGTATACATGTGTAAATATTATTTTCACAATTTAGTTAATCATATTCATAACATCTATTCTAATGGATAAGTGGTAACTATAATAAAATGTTTTACATAATATTTATATTATAGTGTAGTTTGGTAAAATATGGCCTTGCATGTACCAAATGCTATCGAAGAAACTCAACATTGTGTGTAACATAAGCCAAAAAATGTATTTCATGTACCAAATATTATTATACGTATTTCAAGTAGTGTAATCGTAACTGATTTTTTCATATAATGAACTAAATCCTCATTATTTCATATATATAAAAGTGATATTAAATTTTGTGTGAAATGAGAGAAGCCAACAGGTTCAATTCTTTCAATTTTTTCAAAAATATTCATCGTGTTATTGGTCATACACCATGGATATAGAATTCGGAGAAAAATTTATAATGGGAGGTGCATGTGATGCATAAGGACTTTGAGATAAGGTTCCAAAATCTGATATATGAACAACAGAGACTCTGAATCAATGGTCAAAGTGGAATTTGTTATATTTCAGAATCTCAAATTGAAAAAACATGGCATAAGATAAAGATAGAGATGATTCATGTTGGATATGACTTTTTCTGAAAATCATGATTACACTGTGTGTACTGGGATGAATACATGTCATGTATTCACCTAGCAGTTATAGCAAGGGTTTCAGAAAAAAAGATAAGAATTACAAGCCATGTTTCTATGCCACATGCCTTGCGACCGTCCTTCAGAAAGCATGTCATGTGCATATTGCACATTCCTAAGACCCCATGTGGGAGGAAATGTCATATAATCTATGATTACAAGATAATAGAATTATATAGGGTAATGTCCTGGTATATACTCAAGTATATGCGCCTGAATTGGTGGACATTGGAACAACTAGGGGAACACTGACATGCCTCATTTTGGTGATAAATACCATGTGAACCCTATATAGAACGTCTATGGTGACATGGACACTAATCCATGTACATAAGAGACCAATTGCTGGGATTATTGTTATACGACATGATGTTTGTGCATCTTACACATAGTTTAATTATTTTTGAAACTTATTCTTATCATATATCATTAGTACAGACTCATATGTTGGCCTATAAGTACCCTATATTGAATTGTTTTCATCATAAAACATGACGGGGGCCATCAGAGTTGATTTTGAGATAAGATGTGGAATTTCTTGAGACTTATGGTTCTTTAGGTTATTCTTAAAAATAGAAGTGATTAAGAAGGATCACCTGAGAGAGGTCAGGGATGATAACCCCTTGTGGTAAGAGTATGTTAGTCCCCTATGTTCCTCTACATATTATTTAGAACCCCTTGATGGACTAAGGATTGTGATCTATTCATACTAAATTGAACACCTTCATGGACTAAGAATTGGTTCCACTACCTACTGAGTGGAATATACTTATGAACTAGGTAATGGGTCTATTAACTACCGAGCAGACCCCCTCATGGACTAGGGAGTGGGTCCTTAACCATCTAAGTGTCACTCCCAAATGGAAAAGGGCATCTTTCCTCCACCTACGGAGGGGATTCCCATTAATGCACTAGGGAATGATTCCCCTTTTGATCAATATATTTGGAACCCCTTATTTTATTTATCTATGGGTCTTCTACAAGGATATTGTTCCCCTCTATTATGATATATAGTGGAGAGGTTTGGGTCCTCCACAAGGCTACCTTTTCAGATATATATCCCAATATGTTTTCCATCAATGATTCACCTTTGGACATTCAGGTAGAATCATAATCATGATCAAGGATATAAGATGTAGATCCTCTTTTTCCCTCATTTGGGATTCTTATATGAGAATATATATATATTGGGATTCATTTCCCTCTTGATTTGTGTTGATCTTACTATATTTATAATGCCCCATTATTCTACCTCTATAGTTTTGGTGGTTTCTTATAGGATATGTGTATACCCACAACTGCATTAGCTTTTCCCACACATGTCATGTATTATTATAATGAAAGAAATCATGGAGGTTATTTTAGAGGTTTATAGGGATAATTGAATACATATACCATGTATGGTGTTCGGGAATGGAGTTCCAGAGTTGGGATTTTTCTTCATTTCATTTTAGTTGTTGTCAGCTAGTGATATCTATTTTGGGAAGGACTATAATTTTTCTTTTTTTTGGGTCTTATAATTTCCAACTTATTCTATTCCATTGAATTTATTTTATTCATTTTATTTGGATAGATGTTTGTGCAATTTATTATTATACGAATTAATTCTACATGGATATGGTTGGGTGTTTGTAAAGATAATTTAGGTAAAAGAATAATATTTTATTTATTTCTTGATAGTGCTTATATCCATCCCCTAGCATAGGGAGGAGGGCTTCAGATTGTGGTGGCCTAGTCTTCATCCATCATGGGGGCCTCAGTATGTCGGGCCATTTTATATTGGTGTCAGAGGTCGTTCGACTAAAGGATGTTGTTTAAATATTAATTTCATTATGATATTGGGATGGAAATTTAGGAAAACTGAGAAAATGATTCTTGCGAGAGGATATTTGGAGGGGAACCCAATATTGATGTGGCATCTGATGTGTTCATTTACAAGGTCTATAAATACCTACCTATCGTAATAGCATAACGATATATTTGTTGTTGGGAACAATGATACAAGCTTCATATACAATTGATTTATTTTGCATCCCTTCTTGATTCAACAACACATATATATTCTCATTTGACTAAGGTACACATGATCAATTTCAAAATTCTTCCATGAATACATCCATAATCGTTAATCATTTAGGACTATGATGACGATCTGTTGAGTGACGAGGGCTTGGTTTATAGACCATGTAATTCGATTATTAATCTATGAAGGCAGGTAGAAACATCCACACCAGTTGAGATGTTTTTTTACTAGACAATTTTGATGAGAATGTTACCAAATATATTAAACTCATGGAATACATGATCTAGAGGCTACATAGGTTCTACAGTGACCAAGATCCCTAGAAATCATAGGATTGTCTTGATTTAGTGGTCTGATTTTTCAGATTTGTGTTGATCCTAACTGACTGGATGGTTTCCCTTTAAAACATTACTCTTTTAGAATAGATGTTGGTTCTGGTGGCACTAGGGGATGAAGCACTTTATTGAGTTTGAATTGAATGTTCTAGATACAGGTATCTCCCATGTTTTAGGTTGATCCATTCTCCTTTATTAGGTGGTTGAGGTTATGATTGATCATGTGTTTTAAATTACTACTCAAATAGGACCCTTTAGATGAAATCTGTTGTGATTTAACCTTTCATGTATGATTCTATATGTTAGTAGATCCTTATAATTGATATTTATAGTGTTTATATGGGCATCAAATGAATATGTACACTTCTCTCATTGAGAAATGTTTTTGAATGTTATTTATAGAAGCGAATGAGAGTTAGTTCTTCCCAAATCAGTTAGTGTTATGATGTGGTGAATGAGCCCCTTTGACTTGTATGTTTGGGGTTGTTTTGGGTGATGAGATTTTGGATCAATCCATGGTTGATGAGAGTATGAGGGAAAGAGAAATTATGAACTATAGTTAGAATGAGATGTTTTTCTAGAGGCTCGAGTGTAGTTCGTGGTATGAACCATGTATACACTACACCATCTATAGTTCTTAACAAAGTATCATAATCCATATTACACTTGTTCTATCCCCAATTCAAGTAATATAGATTCTAGTGAAGGCAATTTTGACTAACCCCGTTGTTGGAGTCTCCTAATGATAGGATTTATGATGACACGTTTTATCCAACATGGTGACCTTTGAGGAGGGAGAGACTCACATGAAGTATTTTAGTAGCAGTAGGTACACTCTATGAAATTTTCCATTATATGGACTAGTTATCTATCATTGATAATCAGATTATTACTAACCATGAATGTGGGAGTGCTTCCAGTTTGTGGGACTGGGTCTTCCCCCTTAATAAGGAGTAATCCCTAAGAAGTGAAGGATGATATAATTCATAGGAGGTTATATATGATTTATTAGTTTTCTGGTATTTCCAATGGAGTAGTGAATGTTATAAGATTTCATCATCAAGAAATGATGATTCGATAGGGTAACCTCTTTACTAGGGACATTCCAAGTTTACGTACTAGCTATGAGATGAAACTCTATATATAATTTCACTAGGGATGACATAATGCTTTTGTTAGAATGTTAGATGACCATGTGGGGATGTGAGAGCTACTGGTGTGGTTGGAGCATCATTAGAGGTAGGTATTTTTATGACACATTATTTTCAACTAGGTATCCCTATACTGTTTTCTTATGACTCAAATGAGCTATCAAGGTGAGTTTTGGATGGACATATCCAAAACCTGGTGACTATAAGGCATGATTAACCACCCTTGAGAATAGATAGATTCATTGAACCATGTATTTGGGTGAATTTGTTCTTTAGGATTGACCTTTTGAAGGGTTATCACTAGCATCTATTTTGAGAGTAGACAATACCAAAAGTCATATTAGAATGTTTCTACGGTCATATTGAGTTGATGATGATACCCTTCGTTGAATCATATTCATACAAATTGTTCAGGGACTAGTAAAATGGGTCCTAAAACTCTTAATAGATTAGTTCATAAAATAATTCGTCATTGGAACTCATTTTCACTTAGTTTATAAATAGGATCATGAGATACAATTGGATATGGATTCTAGAAATTATTTGTGTGCAATAGTTTCATGGGAAAATATCATACATTTAACTCATGATTTAAGAGGTTTTTCATAGACATCACTAGTATTTCAGTCCCTTTGACCACCCTATCCTGGAAAGGTAATAATTTTACCTATAATGAGAAGTGTTTGAGATCCATAGAAGAGTTGAGGTTGTGGATCACTGGTTATCCAATTTTGATATTATCGGAGGAGGGCATGGAGTACATAGTGTATTGTGATTCCTCTGAACATAGGATCCACTGTGCATTGATATAGAGGGAGAAATTCATCCCATAAGTGTCAAAGAAGTTGATACCCCATTATAAAAACTACTTGAATCATTGAATAGAGTTTGAAGCAATAATATTCAATCTGAGAATATTGAGGAACTGTCTTATGGTAGAGAGCATTTTTTTAGTCAGACCATCTGAGTCTCAGGTATGTCTTCATGAAGAGATATTTGAACCTTAGATATAGGAAATGGTTGTGAGTCTTTTTGGTATATGAATTTGATATAGTTTATACTCATGGTAAGAGAAATTAGGTGGCGGATTCCATTACAAGGAAGTCTAATTCTCACCTACTGGAGGAGATGATTGAATCTTATCATCAATAGATGGTGTACACTATTTTTATTATTTAGAATGTGAGGGAGGATCAGTTGCGAGACATCTACTATGAGTTACTATGTAACGATATATCATTTAAATATACACCTGATGGATTCTATGAATGATTGAATCACTTGATCCCTTTATTAGGATGGATGGTGGTTTTGGTCATATTGTGAGAGGAGGGGATGAGGGAGTTTCACACGTCTCATTTTTTTTGTACATACCAGTTTATGGAAGATGTCAAACATATATATAATTAGAGTAGGTGGGATTGAAATATGTAATGCATGGATATTTTCATCTCTCAATGTCTCACATGTCAGAAGGTGAATTATGATCACCATATTCTGGAAGGTTTGTTTAAGCCACTTGGGATCCCATAGTGTAAATGGGACAGTATGTCTATGGCCATGTATTATTTTTAATTGTAATTTATTTCGAATGAGTATATTATAATTAAAATAGAAACACCTAATGAAAAATATAAGTGAAAGGAAGGAAAGATCACATGTGTCATCCTTAGTAGTCCTACATAAGGCACACCCAATGTCACCATTTAGGTATAGACTGTGTTCCTAGTATCATCACATAGGATGTGATAGGGATGCACCAGAAACTTGAAAATGTTACACCAATGTAAGAAATAGTGTGACAAACCATTATGGGTGAACTCCTTCACCAAGTGTTCAAAAATTTTATTTAAATAGGACTCTTAGTAACCTCATTTAAAATGTATGGGAGAACATGAGAGGCCTCAAAGCTCTGGTCACCAAAATCCTTTACCAAGTCCATCAAAAAATTTCAAGTGGATCTCTAATCCTTTAAAGAATAGAAAATTAAGAATAATAGTGTAATTTGAGTACCCATAGTGTTTTAAACACAAAACAACTATGCGAGACACATCCCCTAGTTCTAGAAACTAGGGTGAAGTGCCCTTATCCATCCTAAAACATGAGAACCAGTCATCAATAGAGACTTGAAGAGACCCCTGGAGCCAAGTCAATACCTATAGAAAGTGTTGTTGACATGTTTTTCATCACACGAAAGCCTTTAATCATACCCAGGTATATCATAGGTGAATGAAATTCTAATAACCCATTCGTTACCTACCTGAGCACTTTCTCTCCAATTAGGTATCACCAACGTGATCTGTCCCTTGGGAACACTTTTCATGCTCGAGATGGTAGGGAACCTCATATTTTGTATCCCTCATCTGAGGGGAAGTATGCTGAGGCCACCCCTAAATCCTCAAGATATTTATAATCAGAACATAGGGCACATAAGTGTGTCATATAGATTATAAATTATCATGGTAATGCGGGTATTTTATTAATTCAACATAATATGTGGGATCTCCATAGTTTTCATGACTATAAATGGCCATGGTAATGAGGATGTCAGCCAAAGGATATTGGAAGAAACCCAGTGCCGAAAAAAAGAGTATAATAGCCTATCAAACCCCTTTATCTCTATTTATCTAATTCCCAATGTGATTTTACCTCCATATACCAGTAGACAAGGACTAACATTTATAGGTAGAGAGTCCTTTTAAGGGTCTTCCTCTCACCTCCACTTAGATCATTCCTCATACTGTAACCACTAAATCATTCTTGATGTGTATTTACCTAACATCCATTTTCTTGGCCTCTTGTTCCGATGTTTGAAGGATATTGTATAGTTTTCTAGATCATCCACTTCATATTGTTTCTCACACTAATCATAACTCATGTGGTCTTATCGTTTTGTGATGACCATGACAACTACATGATAAAATTCTTATATGGGAAGGGAGTCCTCCTGAATAATTTTCCTATTTCCTTGATAATGGAATCTTATTCGATGTAAGTCATAAAATCCATGTAACGATAAAAAAGGGTTATATTACTTATGAAAAAACCCTTCAAAAGTATATAATATTGATGAAGAAACCATGGCCCCCCTATATTGGTGTACGTATCATCATCGAAACTTTGTCGGATTAGATTCATATCCAAATAGATACATAGGAATCCATTATGATGTTTTATCCCAAAACCCCAAACTCAACCAAATTTTTTATATTCCAAATACCAAGTAGGGTCATATCCATATAGGAAGGTTACATCTCTTCCTACCCCTTTGGCCCGCTTCAACATTAGTCATACAAAATCCTTTTATGGGAACCTTTTTCCTAGAAGGCCTTCTTGTATAATGTTAAAATTTATCATGTCATCCTCATAACATTACCTTGAAAGGTCTGATGTGTCCCGTTATGTGATAATAAACTATATGGTTTCATATTCATCTCACATGGATATGTAGAATCCCCATCTCATGGTCCTGATCTCGAAATAAAAAAACTCATGTATTCCTCGGTGATGATAAATTCCACATTACCTCACTATATGGTTTAAAATGACAATCATGAAAATAAATTATATAAGAATCCCAAATAAGTTTTCAAAATAGTACAATTTATATTTAACCTCATATACATAAATATTTGTCTGTTGATGAATAACCTCAAATACATACAGATGGTAATAATGAAAATACATTCTAATGATGGATTATTACTATAATGCTAGCATCATTCATAATTTTTATTTAATAAATTATTCAAAAATTTGTTTAAAAATATAAGAGATTCCTGAAGTAGGCACTAATTCCCCTAGAAGAGTGTTATGATCCGGATATCCCATCCTCTTGACTAATGTTAGTTTCTATGAATTGTGGAACCATTTACTAATACTGCCTACCTTTGGAAAGAAGGTTCATAAAAAATATCAAATGAGGGAAATGTTGGGTGTTTTCGGATCCATGAAAAAAAATGTTGTATGATGACCGAAAATGATATGAAAATATGCCTCTAATTTTAATGGTCATTCCAAAAAAACCAAAAAATACCATTCATACACCACATGGATTTTGAAGATGAATCAAAAATGGTGAACCCGATGTTAATCCATAATCAAAATGACTATGACAGCCACATTTATTCCCCTTTAAAGATTACAAAAAAATATATTTGTTCAACAATAGATCTATGGAAATCGATTACATAGATTCTTGTTTATTAATATGTTTCTTTAAAGGATATTTCTTTTTGTTTATTTTTCATGTATATTCAAGAACATTCAACAAGAACTACCTTTAATCCAATGTCATTATTCTTACTTTGAAAATCATATGAATCAGCTACTTCAAAATATTTTTCCATATCATAAGTGAGGACACCATTTATAAACTATCATATTCAATATATAGTCTCAAATAAAATGATTTGAGATTACCGCCTCAATGGTACATTATTGAATTTGGAGGTCACATTATAATCTGTCCAACTCATTAATCCCTCCAACATTCCAATCAGTTATGACTGCTAAACTAGAAGTCTATTTCACTAGTTTCAATTTAAAATATTTTTTGGTGCCTATCCCTAGAAAGTAACAATAGTTTCTTCCATTATCATATGTAGGGTTTTCAAAAGGTCACTAAATACCTTTTCCTGAAAACATATAGATCACAAAAAAGGGTTCTTAACAAAATCCTCTACCGATAATGCCATGAAGCTATGCACCATGACAATGATGGGGTTGTTTCCCATGGGAGTGTAATCTAGTTCAGTTATATCCCTGAACTCAGGAGAACCCACTAAGGAAAACGACCCATAAACTGGGACTAAGAATCTTTCTAGGTAGTCAGAATATAATATTTCCAACCAAATGAAATATACAAAAAAGTAAGCATACACACATTCCCAAATCTACTAATATTTCAATCATAGTCTGATACCATTATGAGATAATAGTAGGATGATCTTAAGAACATTAGGGTGCATAAATATATATCTTCCCCACACATGATTATTTTATATATATAGTTTTGAAATTGAGGAAAGAATTATGCCAACTCCCCTTATCTTACCACATAATGGGAATATATCCCCATTATGACCACTAAAGTAACTCAGCATATCCTTGAAATGAAGAAATGGTATACAAAAATTCATGTGCACAACCTAAAAACCATCTATGATATAATAAGGGTTTAGGTGTGGTTTAGTTTCATAAATACAACTACATCCCCACAATTGGTATGAAATGTCAACATAATACATGTGTCAATATAGAGTAGAAGAATATCCCTCCTCTAGTTTTTAAGTTTTGTGGGACAAATCCAATAATAAATGATCAATCAGATTAAGACCCTAACCCCATTAGTTTTTCAGGACACCGGTTTAATTGAGGGTCAATTCCATGACAGGCACATATCAATTCCAAAAATCCATAAATATATCATATATTTTATAAAACAAAACATGATCTAATCAAATAATCATTCTCATATGAAATACATTATCCACAACAATCAAAACCAGTCCCACGTGGGAGGTCATTCAAAAAGTATCAAAAAAATAGAAATTGTAAAATTAAGATCTGATGTTATTAATATTTTCAAGACTTATTATATACCCCATTTACTTAATTTATATGGAATGGGCATAATTTTTGTGAAATATTAAGGTTTTAATATTAAGTATAATTTTTGAGCATATTTAGAAGTAGTCCAATTGAGTCAGATTACAGTTTTATATATAAATATCACTCTAATGATCCAAATTTTCTGGATCGTCTTTTGTAGGATTATCCTATAAATATAAAACATTTCATTAGAAGGTACCCCGAGCCAATTCTCCCATTTGAAGGGTCATATGGTCCTCACAAACAAGACCAAAGAATCTGTGAACAAACTGGACCGGCCATGATGATTGTTTTACTGGGATCAGTCCAGAAGTCCAAAAACATTAATTATCCACCATAATTTGGGGGAAAATGTAAGGAGTCTTGGATAAAAATTTCAAGGACCAAATCCAAAAACAAGGGGTGCAACATATGCCTTGAAGTCCATCCCACCATTCTGGCCGAGAATTAAAATCAGTATAGTATGCATGACATATCTCATGATGTAAACATCCAATCGATATGAGATTTTTCAGTGTGAAAGAGGCGATATAGGAGACTGAAATGGTTGAAGAAACCATTTGGATTTGAAGGAATATTCATATTCAAAAACACTTTCACATTATGGACTTCAAAAAGACTGGATTGAAATGGACATTTTTACGTTTTTTTATCAACCGGCCATAACGTTTTATCCTTAAGTCCAAATGACTCCAAATTTTGAGAGTAGTCATCCAGATTTATTTTCTACAACTTTAAAGAATGATATTTCTCAACATTCGGCTATCTTGATGTCCATATCTGCGAGCCAAGTGGAGGGTTATTTCTGGAATGTAAATAGTCAACCACCTTGGGCTATAAATACATCCCCTCCTCTCCTTTCAAAAGGGCTGGCATTTCAGAAGAGAGGAGAACATATTGGCACAACCAAAGCCTTGCCAAAATCATGATAGGACCTTCCATACTCTTGTTTTTAATTGAGAGACCTTTCCTCCTCTCTTTGTTTTCACTTACTTTTGTGTTCTTCATTTTTTGTAATCTTGTATGTCTCTTTCTTTGTAATTCTGTTTTAATGCAGGTTTCTTCTTTAATATCACTTATTCTCATCCACCTTCTGTAGTTTAATATTTATGTTCATAAAATAGTTTAAATTCAGTTGAATTCATTTCCCTTCTTTTGCTTCCTCATTCAATCAAAAACACATTTTTAATTATCATCATCATTCGTGTGTGTGTGTGTTCGACGGAAAAATATTTTTTATCCATTTCATTATCATATCTTCTTAATTTATCATCATAATCATTATAACCAGATTAGTAATCATTTTAATGGCTTGGTAAATATTTAATTGGGGCGAGTTATAATATAGGTATGTTAAGTGATTCGGAGCTTTTGCTCGACGAATGTTCTTTAAATTAATATTGTGTATGTTGAACTTTATATGTCATGGATTAATGACATGTTTTGTTTAATATATAGATTCCATGGATTATTGGAAACAAAAATACACTACCATAAACAAGTAATGGTAATGATTAGAAACCTAATTTATGTTACATTTTGAATGAGGAACAAACCCCCCTAATCAGAAGCAAAAGCTCAAGGAATGCTCAAGGATACCACAACGAAAAGCTCAAGGATATCACAAGCATAACTACCTAATGATGAACTCACCCCAATATTTATAAATTTGTTAAATCGAACATCATACAAAAATTAATTCATAATCTATACAAACAAACCCCCCCCCCCAATCAGAATACAATTAACTAAAAACAAACGACTATTATAAAGTATCATCGCCGAGGATTCGACCCGAGTGCTGCTATACACATTAGCAGAGCACCAGAACCTTGACCAGTCGATAGGCGACAATCTGCCATGCGTTTCAAATGGATCTTTTTCTGGGGATGGTGATTTATTTAGTCATTTTTTTCTGGTTATTGTAAATAAAATACAAAAAAGAAACAATATTTAAAAAAAATTGAAAAAAAACACAAAGAAAAACTCGTCTTCCCCTTAAAAATCATAAACTGGAAAAATAAAAAGAAAACCCCATCTTCCACTTTCTCCCAAAATCTATCTGAATGCCCCGTATTCTTCCAAACAATCCCTCAGATTTTTTTGACCCTGAAATTGGGCGAACACTTCGCCAACTTAAGAGGAACATAAGAGATAATCAAATAATTTAAGAAACAGTCCTTGTCCAACCAGTTGAATTTGAAATGGCCAATCCTAGGGAACTAACCCTTAAAGAACTCGTTTACCCTGATATGAATTACCAACCTCTTGGTATTCAATATCCAAACATAGAGGATGACTTCGAACTCAAATCGGGTTTGATTCATCTTCTCTCTCATTTTCATGGGCTAGCCGGTGAGGATCCACATCTCCACCTTAAAGAGTTCCAAGTAGTGTGCTCTACCATGAAGCCTGAAGGCGTTTCTAAAGAACATATCAAACTCCGAGCCTTCCCTTTCTCCCTAGCTGACAATGCTAAGTCATGGCTTTACTACCATCCTCCTGGTTCTATAACTACATGGAATGAAATGAAGCGACTCTTCTTAGAGAAATTATTTCCTGCTTCTCGTACTACTTCTATCCAAAAGGAAATAAGTGGTATACATAAATTCCCAAGGGAATCACTCCATGAGTATTTGGAGAGGTTCAAAAAGCTTGTGGAAACCTGCCAAAACCCCTAAATCCCTAACCAACTCTTGATCCAATACTTCTATTAGGGGTTATTGGCTATGGAGAGAACTCTCATAGATGCTGCAAGTGGCGGTGATGTTGTTGATAAAACTCATGCAGCTGCATGAGATCTCATAAGTAACATGGCTGCAAACACACAACAATTTCATACTTGAGCACATGCTCAAGTCAAACAAGCCCAAGATAATCAATCAGTTGAGTAGAACAAGATGATTGAGTGGATCAGTGAAATTACAGGTCTTGTGCAACAACTAGCTGTGGCTACCGAATCCCCAACCACGTCTTCTCCACAATCAATGTTTCATGGACCTGTCAAAAACTATGGAATCTGCAACTCTCCATCACATCCAGTTAACACATGTCCACAACATCCAGAGGATCAATCCGATTCATCTGGACCAATAGAGCTTAATACAGCATATGCTCAGCGGAACACCAATCCTCAACTATTAGCTCAGTTTGTTAGAAACATCAACCAACCACACTCTGATCCCTTCTCCTCTAACTTTAACCAATGATTGAGGTATGGTAACCCCATGTCTCACCCCCCTCAATTCCCTAATCAAAATCCAAACCAATTATAATATGGTCAAGGTGGTGGTAACTTCCATCAACCTTATCCTTTTGTTCCTCAACCTCAAAGGAACAATCCTCCTCCTGGATTCAATTATCCTAGTGAGCCTTCCCAATTCCAAAACCAATAAAATCGATTTCCCAAGAACCAAAATCAAGGAAATCCCAAATAGGGACAAGCCTCTTCTTCCACGCAACCATGGGAATGTTCAGTGGAAGATCTTTCCTCCTTCAACCATTCTAGCCTTAAAAACATTGAAACTCAAATAGGTCAACTTGCATCCAACCTAAGCCAGCAACAACAATCCAACTCTTTCCAAATTCCGGCTCATCCATTACCCAACCCCAAGGGTAATGTATGTGCAATTACACTTAGAATAGGAAATGAAATTTCTATGCCTCAAGATAAATCCTCAAACCCTCCTTTGAATGTTGAACTTGAAAATGAAAATAAAATTTTTTTGAAAAGGAACCTGAATCCATTCCCTCACCTCCTTCCATTCCACTTAGGAATCCAATTCCTTTTTATCAAGCTATTTCTAAACCAAGTAAGTCCTTTGAACCTGATCCTAAAATGCTAGAAATGTTTAGACGTGTTGAAGTCAACATTCCCATCTTAGATGCCATAAAAAAATTCCAAAGTATGCCATGTTTCTCAAGGAGTTGTGTACCCACAAGAGGCAACTTAGGACCTTTGAAAATGTTTCCACCCAGCATTCTATTCCCATAAAGTGCAATGATCCAGGTTCATTTACGGTTCCATGCCAAATTGGAAGTTCCAACTTTGATGATTAAATCATAGACCTAGGAGCCTCAATTAATGTCATACCCAAATCCATATTCTCCAAATTTGGTCTAGGTTCCTTGCACCCAATGAGTGTTGTCATTCAGTTAGCCAATCGAAGCACAACCAGTCCTAAGGGAATAATTGTGGATTTCCTTGTCCGAGTCAATGATATTATCTTCCCTGCTAATTTCTATGTTCTTGACATGGAAGGTGAGATGAACTCTTCTCGATCTCAAATAATTATAGGAAGACCATTCCTCATGACTGTGAGATCCAAGATTGATGTCCATTCAAGCATCCTATCCATGGAATTTGGTGACCAAATGGTCAAGTTCAACATTTTCCAAGCCATGTGATACCCATTTGAGGATCACTCTTCATTCTCAATACTTGGTTATGTGGAAACCTCTAAGTATCAATTGAATCCTATTCCATCATGTTCATCATGTTCTGAAGAGATAGGATCTTGTGAAATCTGCACTAGGATTAACCAAGTCATAAATATTGAAGTTGATGTGGACCTATCTTTCATAGACTCTATCAATCTAGAAGAACTTGAAAACTCTCTTGAATCCAACATCAACTCTAATATCTATTTCTCCACCTTGGACAGTATTAACGAGAATAAATCTGAAGCAACTGAACTCCCTTCATCCATTCCTGAGTTGTCTATCCCAAAAGTGAAAGATGATACTAATCTGAAACCCCTTCCTACACACCTGAAATATGCATTCCTCTTCCATGATCACTCATATCCTGTCATTATCTCTGCCACCCTTACTAAAATCGAGGAGTCCAAACTTGTTCAGGTGTTAGAGGAAAACAAAAAGGCCTTAGGTTGGACCCTATATTACATACCATGAATCAGCCATGTCCTTTGTATGCATCACATCCATCTGGAGGAGACATCCAAACCAATTAGAAAACCACATAGAAGACTCAATCCACTGATACTTGAGGTATTTAGGGAAGAGATCACAAAGCTTCTTCAAGATGGTATTATCTACCCATTTTCTGATATTGAATGGGTTAGTCCAACTCAAGTTTTACCAAAAAAGGGTGGGATAACTGTTGTCACAAATGAACATGGAGAGGTAGTCTTTAACAACCCAATATTTTATGATAAGTATTCTTTTTAATTTATTTTATGTCATGTGATTTATGCTACAACAAGATTATCTTGTGCTATAGACCACATTGTATTTGCTTGAAGTATACACAACACTATTCTTAGATTGTGTTACACACAATTTCATGTTTGTTTTACAATAGTCATTCTACGCAACATTGAGTGTATATATATATATTGAATGTATAAATGAAATATGGTTGGATTCTATTATATGAAATAATAAAGGATTCTTGCACAACACGCAACCCTGACTTGGCTTGCATTACACGCAATCACGACCTTCCTCGATAGCGTGTGTTGTACGCAATACTGGGTTTTACTAAACAACGATATATTATTATAATATTATTATAAACTAGCCGTTATGAATAGTATTAAATAAATTTTTAATTTTATAACATTATTATTCATCTTACTCATTTTCTAGAACATGGTATAAGAACAAAATAAAATTTTTGGGTAAAATATGTATTTTTCAAAAAATGCAGTTTTGCCACCCTTTGATGGCGCACCCACATTAAATCTAGTTATTTACATGTTTATAAGTTAAATTTGATAAAATAAAATTCTTATTTTGAATTAGGATATAAATATTTACATTGGATAAAGTTTTTATATTTTTCTTATAACTTTCATATTTTAATGAATAGTAAAAACATGCTATATTTTAATTAAAAACAACTTTTTTCATCGTAATAATTTATATGGATAAATTATAATATTGAATGGTTTTAAATTATAAATATAATATATTTTTACCATTTAATATAATTTATGTCATTGGAATTGATTTTACCTTGAATTCGTAGGTTAAATCAATTCAATCTTTTGGAATGTTTTAAACGAAAATCCGTTTTCTTTCGACAACGAGATTAATTTTAATTTAATTTCTGAAGATTTTTTGCTTTAAATTTGGACAAATGGATTTCATATTTGGAATCAGTATGTCCAAATTATGTTAATAAACTACCTTTTATTTTTGGGCATTATGAATAGTAACTACGACAAATTTTATTTACCCTAGTTAAAGGTAAATCAGGTAATTAAGGGTAAATATTTGATTATAAAATTAACCTAACACCGGCCAAAATCCTATTGGATGACTAAAAGTCGACCCATATCACCTAAGGTACGGATTAGAATCATTTAATGGACTTTTTACCATGAAAATAACTTAATTATTATTAAAACCAAAGAAAGTGACAACATGTCACTCTCTTAAATCTTATAAGTATATTAATTTTAATTAAGTGATAAATTTTATGTAACTTCAAACATGAATAGTATCCAGAAAGATAATGAAATTATCTACATCATATAAATTTATTTATAATTTTTAGGTATTATATAATTATCATTAATTTTGACACAATAGGGATGCGGAAATTATTTATTTAGTGAAAAATGAATAATATAGATTTTTATCGAAATATTAATACATAATAAAAGGCCCAAAAATAAGAAAAAAACTTATTATTAGTGTATATATAAACCCTAATCATCCATTGGACATATTTTTGTCCATTTGGATCCTTGTGAAGATGATTATGGAACTTATATTATTTTATTTTAAATGATGCCAAAGTTGTCACCATCATAATTTAATAAATATAATAATTTCAATATTGTGATTTTAAGATGATAAATTCGATTAAAAGTATTATTGTGAAAGTTAATAGATTTTTATTCATAATAGGAGTTTATTTTTAATATTTATGCAACAAATAAATATATTAAATAATTATACAAAAAATGATGTAGAAATTATTTTATTAAGAGATAAACCAAATAACTGGTTTTAAAAATAAATAAATAAATATTATATTAACTATTTAATGTGATCCACTAATTTTCTAGACACCTATGACCTTTTATGAATCTATTAAAGCTTTTATTTCGAACATATCTTCTGTATATATTTTATTTAAATTCAAATAAATGAATAGTGTCAAAATTGACACTATTGTTATTTTATAAAAATAATATATTATAAAATTGTTTAAAAATCACAAAAATATATAAAAATTATAAATTTAAATTTATATGGTATAAAATGTTATAAAGTATCCAATTATGTACAATGCACAAAAATAAGTAATTATTTGTTATAATTAAAAATTTAGAATGTTATTACCACAAATTAAATTAAATTGATTAGAAAAGGATAAATCAAGATGATAATGTTTAAAATAAATTCATAACATGTCTAAATTTGATTGGTTGATGAGATTACAACCCTTTATCATCTAATATTCGGATATGAGTCATTTTTGGGGGATTTTACGTGGGGTTAGATTTATTATAAATTAATATTTTTAAGAATTCCAAAGGTGCCTCTCTCCTCCCTTATAAATGGGCACCTCCTCCCTCTCTTCCTCCCACAACATTGAGCCTTCAAGCTCCTCCATTTCCTACCAAATTCTCTTCTCCACTTCCCTAGAAACATTCTAGAGGTCCTGGTCTTCTTCAAAGACCAATTTTAGTTCCCAAAGAGTAGGTTTCAAAGAGGCGCTTCAAAGAAGAGGTAATGTCTGTTACCGATTCCTTCAACTTTATTTTTTCTTCCACTTCTTCTTCTTTAGGTTTTTCATTATGAAGTAATAAAATAACTATCTTTCATATACTGATATGTTATTATAAGTATTAAACAACCCTATTTCACCATCTATCCATCCTACGGAAAACGAAATCATCACGCGTGCGTACGTGCGGAATACCGTCTCCACGCCGTGGTGTAATCTATTTTCCACCACCACCATACATGGATGGGTATAATGGTGAATGTAATGAATATATATGATTATTGTAAATTGATATTGATTCTGTAATATTATAAATAAACTTTAATACAATTCCACGATCTTGGTAATGATATCATTGCTAGTGCATACGTACGGACTACCATCTCCACGACGCGATGAGATTCACTCTCCATGTTAACCATTCAAGAATGATTATAAAGTATATATAAAAAATAATCATGAAATATATGAAATAATAATTCTACTGGATTTATGTATATATATATATATATTTATGTCATCTACTTAATTCCATTCAATTCAATAAGGAAACGAAAACAGCGTTCATGCGTACGTACGGTCTACCGTCTCCATGAACGGTGTATTTCATTCCATTAATCGATCTATTATGTATATTATGAATATATATTATATATAAATCATGTTTTACATTCTGGATGTAATTAATTATTATCTATGTAATCATATAAATAATTACAAGTTAAAACATGAACGACAAATGAAAGGATTTTACCCAAAACGCTACTTTAACATGAATTTACAAAAGAACGGGTAATATAAAGTCATAAGTGAACCATATATGATATAATAACAATGAATATTATTCTTTTATAAGTCAATGACATTATTTAAATCATTATACAGGTGGTTTAGATACGTACGAAGCATATCAGATCTAAGGTAAGGGAAAATTGTGCAAATCTCATTTTTATCCGAGATTGATTATTTGTAAGTATTTACTTGGGTTATTGATATCATCCATGTCCATGTTTTATAAAAGTGTTGTCATGTATGTTTAAAGTCCTTTTTACCCATTTTTGACTTTTATTACATGGTATTTAAGGAATCATTCTTTTGTTTATGTTACGATGTATTTTTTTGACTTTTCCGGAAAAAGTACGAGAAGAATGTTTTTTTAAAACTTATACGGTATGAAAGGATTTTTACGGTTTTATAAAGCCTTATTTTCATGAAGATTCCTCCAAAATATTTCATGACTATTTTCAAAAAATACTATTCTTTTAAAAATTCATGACATTTTGTGAAATGAAAATGATTTTAAAGAAGAAAGGATATTTTCCTCAAGAATTCATTTCAAGTGTTTTATCAAAACCATTTTCCATCTAAAATGACATTATTTCATATGTGTATGTTTCAAGTATAATGTTTCTATGATTTAAATGGTTTCACTTTTCTAATTATGAAATGATATCCATTTCTTTTAAATGGATTATGTGATTATGGGATTATGTTTATGAAACCCATTTTATTCGTTGTGTTATTAGGAATGATGTATATTTATTTTGTGGCACAAGTAAGAATGATTTCATTATGAGATGGGTGGGACCTATATCTCCATCCAATGCATTGGGTAAAGATTTATATCTCATGAGATAGACATGGCTGGAATGGTAAGTTAATCTGGTTCAGTGTTACAGGACTGAAATGAGGAGTGAACTCGATTCAGAAAGGGACTTTGTCCACTAAGATGGTCTTGGAAGCAATGCCTTGGCTACTATGGAAATCATAACAAGTGTTAAATGGTTTCCACAATTAAATGTTTTACTCCCATGCTATTGTATCATGATTAATGTTTCTTTATGATCTATGCCTTACGTACTTCCATGTTTTATGTCATTGCTCATGTTTTTTATGTTTAAACATTATGTTAATGTTTTTAAGTTCAAATGTATATGATTTGTTTTATTTTATCCATGCATACCATTAATGAGAATTTGAGCTCACCCTTTATATGATTTCTTTTTCCCAGGATATAAATAATGGTTTTAGGTATTAAAACAAAAGGGGAAGATCTTTATGGGATATGTTGAAGATCTTTCACCACGATTAGAAGATTACGTTCCAAGTTTCCAAAGACAGTAAACTATTACGGTCCTTGAGTTTTGGTTTTTCTTATGTTTTAAGTATTCTGCAAATGTAATGTATTTTCCATGTATGTCAAGCTTTGGGTCCCTACAATTAGTATTAGAGGAAAGGTTTAGTCAACCTTTGGAAACTAGGATGCGAAAACTTTAGTGAGATCCCTAGAGATATTTCTAAGGTATGTCTATGGATGTCCCTAAGGATAAGTATACGTACATGATTTAGTCCTAGAACTACGGTAACGATCTTATAATTTAACCTAAGATGTTAGATATTGAGGGTACTCCCCCTTTACTATGTTGTTTTCCCTAGAATTATTTTTTCCTCTCACACTATTCTTTTTTGGATTTAGAAAATGGCTGGAAACAGGACGATTCACGATAATGGAGGATATGACGGACAATGGAATGATATTATTCTTGAGAAACCAAATGAAATGGGATTTGGAAGTCCAAACATCATTATTATTACAAATCATCAATCTCATAATATGATCAATAAACTCAAATTTGGTAAGTTTCCTGATTCAGCTAATAATAGAAAGATGGAGTTTCATGATGATCATAGAGGAAAGAAAGTTAAATTTCCCCTATGTAAATCATGTGGGAAGAGGCATTAAGGAGAATGATTCAATGGGACTGGAAGATGATTTGGGTGTGGAAAAGAAGGACAGAATGCCAATAAGTGCAAAGGAAAAGGTGCAGTTAACACCTTGGACAAGGATAATGGTATTGCTATGACATCAACAATGATTAGATGTTTCAAATATTGAATGTAAGTGCATTATGAAGACCAATTCCCTAAGATAAAGTCTCAAGAAGATAATCAGTATGGTCGTATGGGTAGTATTTATGTTGATGATGTTGAAGAGACTACAAATGATATGTGAGATGAAAGAATTGTTGAATCTCGTTCAATGGTTTAAGAATGTAGTGGAATGATTACATGTTTATCAAGTGTAATGTTGTATAAGTAATCTCATGGTACTATGGAATAAAGAGACATCTAAGGATTGTTACTCTGTTGTCTTTCCTGATGTTTTGAAAGTATATGATGAATTGTACCAGTGACCATGAAATGTTATTCAGATATTTTTGGAAAGTAGATGATATGCGCATAATGAAGGGATAAAGAGAATATTAAATGTTTGATAGTATTCATGAGCTCATGACTGATATAAGGATAAGGTCATATCATGGTTTGAGTATATATTTGTTTTGGGATTTTGGAATGTGGAAAGAGTTAAATTTTGACAACATTCATGTTTTCACTAAGGTTCAATGTGTATTCATTTTTCAAGAGAATACATGATTAAGGTATTCACATGATTGGAATGTGACCAACAAGACATGTGGGGGATAAATTATGGTATTCAAATGCTTGGTTGATGAAATTTCAAGCAATCAGTTTCTTTATACTATGTGATTGGAAATATGTATTTTGGATAAGCCTAAACATTGGAATTAATTATATTGGAAATAAGTTAGTATTGTTTAAGGATAGATTTTTTTCTGATATTATTTATAAATTAGTTTTAGAAAAAGGACAACCTGCAGGACGGGCGACAGCCCATCGCGTCGGACAAGGCTGTGGGAATCGAATGCACTGGCGTACAGGAAGTCCCTGGTTAGTAGAAACTAGTTTTATTTTATTAGGAAGTATGATATATGAAGAATAAGTTCATTTTTTGAACCATATACGATTAATCTAACCATAAGACGGACTTATAACTTTTTCTAACCTTTTTTTTGAAATAGATGGAATGAACCATCATTCTATCGCATGATCTGCTAACACATAAAAAATAACAAATTCAACTTCATTTTTTAAGGGATGAAGTGGAAATTGTTCAACTCACGAACAACAGTGAGATTGTACCAAAATCATGTAAGTATTTCTTTGAGTTCATCAACTTTAGGGAAAAGATCTTGAAAAACAAAAATGTTGTCCTATTTCCCTTATATCCGATGAATCAGATGGTACCTTAGATCATCACAAATTTATGGCTTTGTGATTGTTGGCTTTTTTCATAGCCATGTCCTCTACCACTCTCCATCAGAGCTTGATGGTGAGATTTTTCTTCCATATTTATATTTTCACCTATGTTCTCCTACGTGGAAACCCAGTGATGAGTTAATTTGGGTAACTATTATGTTTAATACTTTAGATTTTAAATACACGTTTTGGTATTCCTTTTTACAATTTGGGTTTTTATTAAAGAAACATTTGATTAGTAAACCATTTATAACCCCAACGAATTTCGAGGGTGAAATTTATTTTAAGGGGGGAAGAATGTAACAACCCAATATTTTATGATAAGTATTCTTTTTAATTTATTTGATGTCATGTAATTTATCCTATAACAATCTTATCTTGTGCTATATGCCACATTGTATTATCTTGAAGTATACACAACACTATTCTTAGATTGGGTTACACACAATTTGAAGTTCGTTTTTAATAGTAATTCTACGCAACATTGAGTGTATATATATATATATTAAATGAATAAATGAAATATGGTTGGATTATGTCATACGAAATAACAAAGGGTTCTTTCACAACATGCAACCCTGACTTGGCTTGCATTACAAGCAATCACGACATTCCTCGACAGTGTTTGTTGTACGCAATACCGGGTTTTACTAATCAACGATATATTATTATAATATTATTATGAACCAGTCGTTATGAATATTATTAACTAAATTTTGAATTTTATAACATTATTATTGATCTTACACATTTTCTAGAACATGGTATAAGAAAAAAATAAATTTTTCAGGTAAAATATGTATTTTAAAAAAAATACAGTTTTGACGCCTTTTGATGGTGCACCCACTTTAAATCTAGTTGTTGAAAAATTTATAAGTTCAATTTGAAAAAATTAAATTCTTATTTTGAATCAATATATAAAAATTTACATTGGATAATGTTTTGATATATTTCTGATAACTTTCATATTTTAATGAATAGTAAAAACACGCTATATTTTAACTAAAAACAACTTTTTTCATCATAATACTTTATATGGTTAAATTATAACATTCAATGGATTTAAAATATTTTTAGAATATATTTTTACCATTTAATGTATTTTATTTCATTTTTATTGATTTTACCATGAATTCGTAGGTTAAATCAATTCAAACTTTTGCAATGTTTGATACCAAAATCCCGTTTTCTTTCGACAACGAGATTAATTTTAATTTAATTTCTACAGATTTTGTGTATTGAATTTGGAAAAATGGATTCCATATTTGGAATCAGTAGTTTCAGATTATGTTAATAAGATACTTTTTATTTTTGGGCTTTATGAATAGTAACTACGGTAAATTTTATTTACCTTAGTTAAAGGTAAATTGGGTAATTAAGGGTAAATGTAAGATTATAAAATTATCCTAACATCTGCCAAAATTCTATTGGATGACTAAAAGTCGACTCATACCACCTAAGGGTCAGATTAGAATCATTTAATTGACTTTTGTCCATGAAAATAACTTAATTATTATTAAAACCAAAGAAAGTGACAACATGTCACTCTCTTAAATCTTATAAGTATATTAATTTTAATTAAGTGATAAATTTTATGTAACTTCAAACATGAATAGTATCCAGAAAGATAATGAAATTATCTACATCATATAAATTTATTTATAATTTTTAGGTATTATATAATTATCATTAATTTTGACACAACAGGGATGCAGAAATTATTTATTTAGTGAAAAATCAATAATATAGTATTTATTGAAATGTTAATACATATCAAAAGACCTGAAAATCTACTCAAAACTTATTATTAGTGTATATATAAACCCTAATCATCCATTGGCCGAATTGGGGACCATTTGAATCCTTATTAGGATGATTATGACACTTATATTATTTTATTTTAAATGATGCCATGGTTGTCACCTTCATAATTTAATAAATATAACAATTTAAATATTGTGATTTTAAGATGATAAATTCGATAAAAAGAATTATTGTGAAAGGTAATAAATTTATCTTCATAATAAATTTTTATTTTTATTTTTTATGAAACATATAAGTATATTAAATAATTATACAAAAATGATGTAGTAATTATTTTATTAAGAGATAAACCAAATAAATGGTTTTAAAAATAATAAAATTAATATTATATGAAGTATTTAATGTGCTCCACTAATTTTATAGATACATATGACCTTTTATGAATCTATTAAATCTTTTATTTTGAAAATATCTTCTATATATAGTTTATTTAAATTCAAAAAAATGAATAGTGTCAAAATTTACACTATTGTTATTTTATAAAAAAAATATACTATAAAATTGTTTAAAAATCACAAAAATATTTAAAAACTATAAATTTATATTTAAATGGTATAAAATGTTATAAAGTATCCAGTTATGGACAATTCACAACAAATAAGTAATTATTTGTTATAATTTAAAATTTATAATGTTATTTCAACAAAAAAAATTAAATTGATTAAAAGAGGATAAATCCAGTTGATAATGTTTGATATAAATTTCTAACATGTATAAATTTTATTAGTAGATGGGATTACAACCCTATCTCATCTAATATTCGTATATGAGTCATTTTTGGAGGTTTTTAAGTGGGGTTAGATGTATTATAAATTAATATTTTTAAGAATTCCAAAGGTGACCCTCTCCTCTCTTATAAAAGGGAACCTCGTCCCTCTCTTTCTCACACCACTTTGAGCCTTCAATCTCGGAAAAACCCTTCCAAATTCTCTTCTCCACTTCCCTAGAACCATCCTAGATGTCTTGGTCTTCTTCAAAGACCAATTTTAGTTCCCTAAGAGTAGGTTTCAAAGAGGCATTTCAAAGAAGAGGTAATGTCCGTTATCGATTATTTCGACTTTATTTCTTTTTCCACTTCTTCTTGTTTAGTTGTTTCATTATGAAGTAATAACATCAGTATAAATCATATACTGATATGTTATTATAAGTATGAAACAACCCTATTTCACAATCTATCCATCCTACGAGAAACGAAATCATCGCGCATTTGTACGTACGGAATACCGTCTCTACACCGTGGTGTAATCTATTTTCCACCACCACCTTACATGGATGGGTATAATGGTGAAAGTAATGAATATATATGATTATTGTAAAGTGATATTTATTATTTGATATTATACGTACACTTTAATACAATTCCACGATCTTGGGAATGATATCATCGCTCATGCGTACGTACGGACTACCGTCTCCACGACGCGATGAGATTCACTCTCCATGTTAACCATTAAAGGATGATTATAAAGTATATAGAATAATTAATCATGAAATATATGAAATAATAATTCTACTGGATATATTTATATATATATATTTATATTTATGTCATGTACTTAATTACATTCAAATCAGAAAGGAAACGAAAACAACGTTCATGCGTACGTACGACCTACCGTCTCCATGAATGGTGTATTTCTTTCCATTTAACGATATATTATTTATATTATGAATATATATTATATATAAATCATTTTTTATATTCTTGATGTAATTAATCATGATCTAAGTAATCATATGAATAATTACATGTTAAAACACGAACAACAAATGAAATGATTTTACCCAAAACGCTACTTTAACATGAATTTACAAAAGAACGGGTAATATAAAGTCATAAGTGAACCATATATGATATAATAAAAATGAATATGATTCTGTAATAATTTAATGAAATTATTTAAATCATTATAAAGGAGGTTTGGATACATACGAAGCATATCAGATCTAAGGTAAGGGAAAATTGTGCAAATCTCATTTTTATCTGAGATTGCTTATTCGTAAGTATTTACTGGGGTTATTTCTATCTTCCATTTCCATGTTTTATAAAAGTGTTTTCATGTATGTTTAAAGTCCTTTTTACCCATTTTATAGTTTTACTACATGGTATGTAAGGAATCTTTCTTTTGTTTACGTTATGAGGTATTTTTTTAACTTTTCCGGCAAAAGTACGAGAAGAATGTTTTTTTAAACTTACACGGCATGGAAGGATTTTTACAGTTTTATAAAGACTCATTTTCATGAAGCTTCCTCCAAATTATTTCATGACTATTTTCAAAAAAATAATATTCTTTTAAAAATTCCTAGCATTTTGTGAAAAGAAAATGATTTTAAAGAAGAAAGGATATTTTCCTCAAGAATTCAATTCAAGTGTTTTATCAAAACCATTTTCCATATAAAATGACATTATTTAATATGTTTATGTTTCAAGTATAATGTCTCTCTGATTTACATGGTTTCACTTTTATTATTATGAAATGATATCCATTTCTTTTATATGGATTATGTGATGACGGAAATATGTTTATGAAACCCATTTTATTCGTTGGGTTATTATGAGTGATGTATGTTTATTTTGTGGCACAAGTAAGAATGATTTCATTATGAAATGGGTGGGACCTATATCTCCTTCCAATTCATTGGGTAAATATTTATATCTCATGATATAAACATGGCTGGAATGGTATGTTAATCCAGTTCAGTGTTATAGGATTGAAAAGAGGAGTGAACACGATTCAGAATGGGACTTTTTCCACTAAGATGGTCTTGGTAGCAATTCCTTGGCTACTATGGAAATCATAACAGGTGCTGAATGGTTTCCACAATTATATGTTTTAATCCAATGCTATTTTATCATGATTAATGTTTCTTTATGATCTATGACTTATGTACATCCATTTTTTATGTCATTACTCATGTTTTTTATGTTCAAACATTATGTTCATGTATTTAAGTTCAAATGTATATGATTTGTTTTATTTTATCCATTAATACCCTTACTGAGAATTTGAGCTCACCCTTTATATGTTTTCTTTTCCCTCGGATATAAAGAAAGGTTTTAGGTATGAAAAAAGGGGAATATATTTATGGGTGATGTTGAAGATATTTCACCACGATTAGAAGATTACGTTCCATGTTTCCAATGACACTAAACTATTACGGTCCTTGAGTTTTGGTTTTTTGTAATATATTAAGTATTCCGCAAAAGTAATGTATTGTCCATGTATGTCAATCTTCGAGTCTCTACATAGTTACAAATCGAGTTAAAAACAAATGGCGTGTGTGAATCGACTATAGAAAATTTAATGCTGAAACACGAAAAGATCACTACCCTCTTCCATTCCTTGATCAAATGCTAGAAAGATTACTCGAAAAGTCACACTATTTCTTTCTTGATGGATACACAGGCTATTTTCAAATCCCAATCTCACCGTAGGACCAAGAAAAGACTACTTTCACATGCCCCTTTAGATCATATGCATATAGAAGAATGCCTTTTTTCCTTTTTAATGCTCCTACAACATTCCAGAGGTGTATGATGAGTATCTTTTCAGAATTCATTGAACACTGCATGGAAGTATTCATGGATGACTTCACCATTTATGGTGAGTCATTTGAATCTTGTTTGAATTCAATCTCTCTAGTCCTTCAAAAGTGTGTCAACTGTAACCTTATGTTAAATTATGAAAAATATAACTTCATGGTTGCAAATAGGATTGTTCTAGGGAACATAGTTTCAAAAGATGGTATTGAGTTGATCAGGAAAAAATTGAAGTGATCCATTCACTTCCTCCACCCACTTCAATTCGTGACATCCATTCATTTCTCGGTCATGCCGGTTTCTATCGGCGATTAATCCATAAATTCAGTAGGATTTCCCTCCCACTCACTAGGTTACTCCAAAATGATGTCACTTTCCATTTTGATGAGTTTTGCAAGAGAGCCTTCATTGAACTCAAACCTTCTCTTACATATGCCCCAATAATACAACCCCCAGATTGGTCCTTAACCTTTCAGTTGATGTGTGATGCTTCTGATAGAGCTGTTGGAGCTATTCTTGGTCAAAGAAGAGAAAATATTCCTCATTTCATCTATTATGACTCAAAAACATTGGATGAAACTCAATCTCACTACACTGTCACTGAAAAAGAACTTTTAGCAGTGGTTTTTTCCTTAGATAAATTCTAATCCTATATCTTAGGTGCCAAAATCATCATCTTCACAGACCATTTTGCTATTAAGTTCTTACTCAAGAAAAGTGATTCCAAACCAAGGGAAATAAGATGGATCCTAATGCTCCAAGAGTTTGAGCTTGAAATCAAAGATAGAACTGGAAAAGAAAACCATGTGGCTGATCAGTTGAGTAGAATTTCTAATTCTTCTCATTCAGAAATTATTGATCAAGAATTCTGTATTGAGAACCTTTCATCTCTCACTCCAAAGTTACCATGGAATTCCCCAATTGTAAATTATTTAGTTTCTGGTGGTTTTCCTGAAATGTTTTCAAAAGAACAAAAATTGAAGTTTAAAAGTGATTCAAAATAATATTTTTGGGAAGAAAATAAAATTTTGAAATCTGGGGCTATCATGGTAATTAGGAGATGTGTCGATAAAAATGAACATTTTTCCATTTTAGAATTCTATCACTCACTTCCCGGAGGTGGCCACTTTAGACCACAAAGGACCTACCGAAAGGTCCTAGACTCTGTATTCTTATGGCCTTCACTCTTCAAGGACTCACATGAGTTGCGAAAATCATGTCCCACTTTTTCAAAAGTTTGGCACAATTTCCAAGAGAAATGAAATGCCCCAAAAGCATTTAATTTTCTGCAAGATCATTGATGTTTGGGGCATCGATTTCATTGGACCATTTCCCCCTTCCAATGGATTCTCATAAATTCTTCTTGTGGTCGATTATTTTTCAAGGTGGGTTGAGGCCAAACCCACTAGGAAAGATGATTCTCATACTGTTAGTGAGTTCCTAAAGACCCACATCTTCCAATGATTTGGCACACCACGTGCCTTGATCTGTGACATAATAACCCATTTTTGTAATAGAACCATGGAAGATCTTCTGAAAAATAATGGGGTTGTACATAAAACATTAACTCCATATCACCCCCAATCAAATGGCATGGATGAACTCTCTAATATAGAAGTGAAAAGGGTACTTGAGAGAATTGTTAAGCCCACCAGAAAATACTGTCCTGAGAGACTTGGTGAAGCCCTTTGGGCTTATCGAACAGCCTATAAAACACCCATTGGGATGTCTCCTTTTGGGCTAGTTTTTGGTAAAGTTTGTCACTTACCAGTTTAAATCCAACATAAGTCATTTTGGGCAGTGAAAATTTTTAGTTTTGATCTTGAAAAATCTAGTGAAGAAATATTATTGCAATTGGATGAACTGGAGGATCTTCGACTTGAATCATATGAGAATTCCAATCTGTACAGAGAGAAGGCTAGGGTACTCTATGACAGACACATCCTGAGAAAGTTATTTCATCAAGGTGAAAAGGTAATGCTCTTCAATTCTTAATTCTGACTTCACCCAGGTATGCTTAATTCTCATTGGGAAGTTCCTTTTGTTATTACTAATGTTTACCCATTTGGTGCAGTGAAAGTCAAAGACCCATCTTCCCAAAGGACATTCACAGTTAATGGACATCGGTTAAAGTATCACTATGAGAGGACACACAATCCTAGATCATCATCTACTTCCATTGGATACCAAACTTCTCCAATCAACCCACCACCGGATGGATACGACAACCCACCAAATCTATACCAGGGGGCACCACATTCCCTTTAACTCTCTCTCTATCTCTTCTTCTCTCTACCTCTTTCTTATTTTTCCTCTCTCTTTAATTTTTTTACCACTTTCTTTATCAAAACCATCCTTTTCGTGTTTTCTTTTGTGTGGGTGTATCTTTATAAAAACACAAATACAAATAACACACCTTAAAAACTAAAAAAAACCAAAAAAACACAATCACATAAAAAAATAATAAAAAAGTCATGCTTACTCACCATCGAGTTTTTGAAATTTTGTCCAACCATTTTGGGGAGTTACCAGAAATGTTTTCATCTCAAAAATTTTGTATTTTTATCATGACTTTGGATAAAAAAATTTGTGTCAAAATTTACAAATTTTAAATGCTCAATTTTTGATTTGGAAAATTCTTTTCCGGAACCGTGACGAACAACATTTGCTTTCATGCCAAGGTCACATGTGGACATCTTTTCCAAATGTGTGTTTTCACCCCCATTTGCGAGTCTTGTGTTTGTGGACCTTCGAGCTGAATTTCCTACCTTAATGTGCATTAATATGATAGGGGCATTTTTATCAACCACATGAGAATTATAATAGCAAAATAGCCTCCCATTAACCATACTTTAATCCTCCTTTTGAAAGACCCTTTGAGCCTATGAAAAACTTTTCTTTGATAGCCACATTATAAGCCCAATATCTTTTCCCACCCAATATAAACATGGATATTCATTGCATAATTATTTGAAATTTAAGTGTGGGGGGGGGGGTGGATTTCATTTTGTGTACGCTTTGTTGATTTCACCATGTTATCATATGCTTGAGGGAAAGAATCCATTTCATTTTGGGGGAGAAGTTATCATTCAGTTTGTTTTGGGGAATGTAATGTACTCCCATTTATGTAATTTTGTAAATGTTATTGAAAAGTGTTCAAAAAAAACAAAAATGATGAAAAAAAATGAAAAAATGAGTTGTGTCTTGGGGAGGTCAAAACCACTATTTCTCAGCCTTTGACCTTGTTATAACTATTACAATTAGTGTCGTGAGGAGATCAATCATGGGTTGGGATATGAGTGTGAGATCTATTTCAAGGTCAACTTTAGAAAAAAACAAAGAAAAAAAAAAGAAAAAAAAGAAAACTTGCATTATATTCTTATATTATTGGGAGAAGTTCGGTGTTTTGAAAATATTTCATCTTCTCATTACCTTCATATTTTCTTTCTCTATTGTGTCTTTCTTCACACAATCATTACCTTGAAAATATGTGTTTTCATTTCCTTCGATGTTTTCTTTAAAAAAAAAATGTGCATTTCTTTTTCTATGTTGGTATTTTAACCCTCTTCTTATCCCTCTTGGACATTATATCCTTACCATCCCATAAAAAACCAATTAAAAAGACCACTTGATTCTTGTTCACTTTGGATAGGGATTGGAAGCTGAGAGCTCTTTTCAAACTCTAAGATTTTCACTTTGGGTTGGTGAAAAAGTGAACCTCCACAAATGAATTTTATCATCTTGATAATTGTGAGTTTTGAGTGTCCACATTTTCCATTTCTAAATTTGAGCACGAAAAAATGAATTAGTTTTGGAACATTGTTTCTGTAACAACTTGTGGTGGAATTCAAAATGGATGAGTTAAATAGTCTAAACCTCCCCTGATTGGATAAAACAAAATTTTAATATCTGTTGATGAGTAAAAATGATTTTTTCATGTTTTCATATTTGTTGCACATGAGGACATGCACAAAACTAAGTGTTGGGCAGTTGATGTTATTAATATTTTCAGGACTTATTATATACCCCCTTTACTGATTTTATATGAAATGTGCATAATTTTTGTGAAATATTAATGTTTTAATATTAAGTATAATTTTTGAGCATTTTTAGAAGTAGTCTGATTGAGTCAGTTTACCATTTTATATATACATCGCACTCTACAGATCCAAATTGTGTATTTATTTCTTTTTAGGATTCTCCTTTAAATATACAACATTTCATTAGAAGGTACCATGATCCAATTCTGCCATTTTGAGGGTCATATGGTCCTCACAAACAAGACCAAAGAATCTCTGACCAAACTGGACTAGCCATGAATATTGATTTACTGGGCTCAATCCAGAAGTCCAAAGACCTTAATTCTCCACCATAGTTCTAGGTACAATTTAAGTAGACTTGGATAAAAATTTTAAGGACCATCTCCAAAAAGAAGGGGCCCAACATATGCTTTGAAGTCCACCCTACCATTCTGGCCGAGAATTAAAATCAGTATAGTATGCATGACATATCCCATGCTGTAAGAATCCCTTCAAGATGAGATTTTGCAGTGTGAAAGAGGAGATATACGTGGAAGACATTGTTGAATAAACCATTCGTATTTGAATGCATCTTTATATTCAAAAACAATTTCACATTATGGACTTCAAAAAGACTGGATTGAAATGGACAGTTTTACTTGGATTAATAAACCGACCATAACTTTTGATCCTTAAGTCCAAATGACTCCAAATGTTGAGAGTAGTCGGACCACTTTATTATATAAAACATTGAATAAGGAGATTTCTTGTGATTCAGTAGTCTTGATGTCCATATCTGTGAGCCAAGTGGAGACTTATTTCTGGAATGTAAACAGTCAACCACCTTGGGCTATAAATACATCCCCTCCTCTCCTTTCAAAAGGGTTGGCATTTCAGAAGATAGTAGAACGTATTTGCACGACCAAAGCCTTTCCAAATGCTTTGTAGGACTTACATACTCAATTTTTTACATGAGAGACCTTTCCTTATCTCTTTGATTAAACTTACTTTTGTGTTCTTCGTTTTTTGTAATCATTTAAGTATCTTTCTTTGTAATTCTATTTTAATGCAAGTTTCTCCTTCAATATCTCTTATTATCATCCACCTTCTGTAGTTTAATATTTATGTTCTTAAAAAAGTTTAAATTAAGTTGAATCCCCTTCCCTTATTTTTCATCCTCATTCAATCAAAAATCCATTTTTAATTATCATCATCGTTCGTGTGTGTGTGTGTTCGGCGCAAAAATCTTTTCTTATCCCTTTCATTATCTTATCTTATTAATTTATCATCATAATCATTATAACCAGATTAGTAATCATTTTAATGGATGGGTAAATCTTTAATTGGGTTGAGTTATAATTTAGGTATGTTAAGTGATTGAGATCTTTTTCTCGACGAATGTTCTTTAAATTAATATTGTGTATGTTGAACTTTATATGTCATGGATTAATGACATGTTTTGTTTAATATGTGGATTCCATGGATTATTGGAACCAAAAATACACTGCCATAAACAAGTAATGGTATTGATTAGAAACCTAAGTTAAGTTACGTCTTGGATTAAATCTTTTAACACTTGGGAATTCCGATCAAAATCATCTTGTGACATGGGTGTTAAGTTTATGAAATATAAAGCAAAGCTCAAGGATATCACAAGCTTAACTACCTAATGATGAACTCACCCCAATCTTTATCAATTAGTTAAATCAAAAATCTTCCAAAAATTATTTCATAAGCACTGTAAACAAGCCCCTCAATCAGAATACAATTAACTAAAAAAAACGACTATTAAAAAGTATCATCACCGAGGATTCGTCCCGATTGCTGCTATACACAATAGTAGAGCACAAGAACATTGACCGGTCAATAGCCGACAATCAGCCGTGCATTTCAAGATCCGATCTATAACCCCACTCTACTCAATGCTTATCTTCCTGAAACTTTTAAACATTTATCAATGGGAAAGAATGTTCCAATTCATAGGTTATAAAATTATTGAAATATTATCAATAATTATGATTGTACTCCCCATGTCATTTATTATAGAAATCCTATAGGGCCTTCCCAGATGTATTAACATTAAGGGTTAATTCATGTCTATAATGTTGTATCATCCCAGGTAAATGAAGAATAAAGCATTTACATTTTTCTAATATTTATGAATTGAATATTAATTTTACTTTAAAGGGGTTTCTATATTCGATAGCGTACACGATACGCAACAAAGAGTTTCTTTGAAATCTTACGTTGCACACTAGTAATAAAATAATTTTTTTTATATTTTAGTTAAAACATAGTCGTTGTATTAGCGAGAATGAATGGAAATAACTAAAATATGATTATATATGTTTGTTAAATGTTTTTTATATTTATCCAATAAAAGATAAAGGCTTAAAATATGAAAAGAATTCAATTTTAGGCATATATACTCTAATTTTCACAAAAGGTCCACTTATCGCCTTTTGATGGTGAACCGTCACTAAATATAGTTTTGGTCACTCTTATACATTATATTGGACCAAATCAAATTCTTCTTTAGAATCGGGACATCAAATTTTACTTTGTGTGAATTTTTGGTATTTTTCCGATAAAGTTCATTTTTTAATGAATAGTGAAAAATGTTGTATTTTTATTCAAAACCTCATTTTAATATAATTTATTTATATGATTAGATTATATTTTGAATAGTGTTTAAAGTTAAATTAGAATATATTTTTACCATTTAATCCAATATTGGCCATTGAAATCAATTTCACTTTGAAATTGGACTTAAACTAGTGTCAATCTTTTGATACTTATTGTTTCATAAAAACACGCTATTTTCTCTAACAACGGGAAATAATTATTAAATTAATTAATGTAACTTATATGTTTTTAATTTTTTAAAATAGAAATCATTTTTGAATTCGGAATATCAAATATAGCTTAGGGTGATGTTTTGGTATTTTTCTGAAAAACATCAATTTTTGATGAATAGTGAAACCACTAAGTGGTACTTATAAAAACAGATTTTCCATTTATATGAAATTCTACCACCTCTCTGTTTTGAATTTCAAAAATCCGACATTCATGGTTGCCATTAAGGAGTAAAATTTGGTTCAATGAGATTAAAATAATTATTTGGTGAATAGTAACTTTTAAGTTTTTAATCGCGATTAGAGGTAATTATTGTAGTTTAAGGTAAAAATAATGTTTTATTAATATGAAATGACCTATACCCATGTCCTACTCTTATTGGATATTTCATGGACGACCAAGAAAATCCCAGGGTCAACTTAGGAACCCCATAGAGCCACTATGGTAGGAAAATGACATTAATACCTTTTTATTTAAAGTTAAAATAAAAATGTCACAAAAATGAGTTGTTTTACTAAAATAATTTTTAAATGGGGTTATACAAGTCATATTTTTGACTATAAATATTTATTATAAAATTTAAAAATATTTCCTACATCATGGTATTTTTTTATAATTTTTAGACACTAAATAAATTAAATTATTTTTGACAACATGATGATCCAGCGATTACCTCATTATTTAACGATTTAAATAAAATGAAAAGATAATGTAAAATCTAAGACCTACACATGTCAAAAACCTATTGGATGGGTCTATTTATAACTCTTAGAACCATATCCTCGAAATATATAATTTTGGGACCTTTTAAATCTGAATAGAATTTTATAATAAAGTAACCTTTTATAACTTTCAAAGAGTGCCCCTCCTCTCCTCTTATCAAAGGCCCCCACCTCTACAACCATACCCACACCTCTCATGCCTTTCTCATGGACAAACCCTGCCCATTTTGTCTCCCCAAATCCATCTCTTACTCCATCGAGCCTCACTTTGGGTTAATTACTCCCAAGGAATCCTTTGATCTCAAAATAAAAAGAGTTCCCCATTTTAAAGGCAGTGTTTTCTCTAGTGTTATTATGTTTTATTTTGCTTCTCCAACCCCATAAAATCTTTTTATTTATTTCTTTTGTAACAAAACCAGAATCTTCAATATACTAGGATGTTTTTATAAGAAGTATTCGAGCTAAAATTACACAAACCTACATCTAATGGTTAAAGAACATACTGTTTCTATGGATGGCGAATTTCTGTCTCATGAAACGATGATTGTTCAACAATCATATAAAACCTTCAAAGGTGTCCATTAAGATGTCACTATATTTATATATGATATATAATATGTTTATGTTTTACTTAAGCTTCTGTATTTTTCATTTAAGACATACATTTATTGTTTCCATTATTGGTAAACTTGATATCTTCGTTTTAGGAAGTGCGGACTGTAGCCCCCTCAAAGTGATTTGATTCATTAATACCATATTTGGTACGTATAAAAGACGATTGAATGGTATTATATATTATAAAATACTGAAATTATAATACTATTATCTATCATTATGTTTTAATTCCATTAAATATGAAATAGAAATGGAAGTAGCGTTCATGCGTACGTACGGCTTACCGTCTCCATGAACGGTGCATTTCATTTCTTACCTATAAATGTTATTTAATATTATAATTGCATGTATATAATGGATATATATGATATATATGACATATACATCATCAGTATAACTCTGGATATAATGGATACATGAACAACTTGTAATTATAAAGAGCATATTTTTTACTCAAGTACCAATGATCATTAAAACGACCGTTATTAACTTAAATAATTTCATAGTGTTCATGACATGGTCATAAGTGATATAAAAGGAATAATGAACTTGAATAAGGTTATTAACCAAGTAGAAATTATCTCAAGTTTATTATTCAGGACATTAAAGAACGATCAAGTTAAGTCGGACCTGAGGTATGAGACTTCCTCTCAATCTCCTTTCATTGAGGCATATTTTTGTTTTATACAGAACCTTCTTTTATACAGTGTATAAACCCCTTTGACTTTTACATTGATCCAAAAGGAATCTTTTTATATGAAGCATTTTACTAAATGATAAAAGCGAATGTTTTTGTCGTACGTATGCGGCGACAACGACTTCTCCGCCGTCCTGACAATTATTTGAGTTTCGACTTCCTATACAAGCCGTACCTATTTTTGAAATGAGAAATAAATACCATGTTTTAATTTTATTTTATTTTGGTATTGAAAATGGTTTTCATAATGTTTTTATATCAATGTGTTGTATTGATATCTTGTGATTTAAAAGTAGAAATGTTATGTTTCTTTTATGCATGTTTTATGTGATAAGATTATGTTATTGTTCTTGGGAATTATTATGAAGACGGGTGGTTCCGTGATAAAATAAGGTCAGGTGAGCCCGATATATCTCTCCAATGCATTGGCTAATGTGAAGGGGTTAAACGTTAAGGTTTCTCCAAAGAGATTTAGGGAATATACTGTGACGGGTATTCCAAATGTAACCAAGAGGGTTACTCCCTACCTAAGAATGTCATGAATGCCTCAAGTTACCTTTATATCTTGTGATTTTTATTTTTTATTCATGATTTGATGAGGTATGTTAACATGCTTGTGTTTTAGTTGTAAAGTATGATTTCATTCTTATGTATATATGTACTCATGTTTCCTTTCCATATTTTTATATCCCTTACTGGGCTTTTTATGCTCATCCCATGTTTTTGAAATGTTGTTCACAGGTCAAGGGAAAGGTACATGATGTGATGATAGTGTCAATGAAGTGTCAAGAAAGAATCCATGTTTTATTTTAAATAGGTTTCTGTTGATTGGAAAAATGAATACTGTATTTTATGTAACCACTTTGTTTAAATGTGGAATGTAATGCATGTTTTATGATCTAATTCCCTAAAACTCTAAACCTGAAAAGATCCTCAATGTGTAATCTTGTAATAACTCAAGATTATGTATTGTTTAAGAATGGGGCCTTATAGTTGGTATCAAATGTCGGTTTAGAAAACTTTAGGAGGTAGAAAATTGTTAAATTATAAATTAATTTATGGAATGATTTAAATGATATAGCATTTAAAGATTACCATGTTGCTTAACCTAAGATATTTCGGTGTTCAAAATGGTTTTCCTCAGAGGAAACAAGGCAGCTATATTGGGAAGACATCAGGAGGAAGACAACCTTACAAATCAGCAACCTGAGATTGTCAGAATTGGAACTGAACAGTTTGTTGTAGTGATGGAACAGTTGACTCAGGCTATAAATGGTGGTGTTATACATGCACAAGATCAGCCAAATCAACCACAGAGGAACATGTCAGTGGTGGAACATTTCAGGAGGCAACATCCCCCATCATTCAGAGGATCATATGACCCTGTGCTAGCTGAAGGGTGGATTAATGCATTGGAGAAGATTTTGGATGTCATGGTGTGTTCAGAACATCAAAAGGTCAGTCTTGTTGTTTACCGTTTTTATGGTGACGCAGATCAGTGGTGGTCGATGATGAAAAATATCAGGGAAAGTAATGAGATTGATGATATTTTTGTGTTTTCTAAAAGTAAATAGGAGAATGAAAGTCATTTAAGGGTTATTTTGTAAAACTTAAAAGAAAATAAATTGTATGGGAAATTCAGTAAGTGTGAGTTTTGGTTTCAACAAATTTCATTCTTTGTTCGTATTGTATCTAAATATGGGATAACTGTTGATCCTACAAAAACAAAGGTTGTGGAATAATGGCCAAGACCAACATATGTTATTAAGATTCGTAGCTTCTTTGGTTTGGATGGCTATTACCGAAGGCTTGTTAGAAATTTTTCACAGTTATCTAGTCCAATGAATAAGATAACTCGGAAGGGTGTTAAGTTTATCTGGAAAAAATAATGTGGTGATTGTTTTCAGGAACTGAAAAGAAGATTGGTGAATGCTCCAGTTTTGGAACTACCTTCCAGGAATGGTGAGATTTTTATCTACAGTGAAGCTTCATTGAACGGACTTGGTTGCGTCCTAATGCATAATGATCAGGTAATTGCTTATGCTTCATGATAGTTGAAAACTCTTGAGGTAAATTACCCTACACATGATTTGGAATTAGCTGCTGTAGTTTTCACTTTAAAAATTTGGAGGCATCATTTGTATAGAGTAATGTGTGAAATATATACCGATCGAAAAATTTTAAAGTATATATTCACTCAGAATGAATTGAACATGAGATAGAGGAGATAGCTGGAATTAATCAAGTATTATGATTGTACAATTCATTACCATCCGAGAAAGGAAAATAAAGTGGCTGATGCTTTGAGTTGAAAAAGTAATGATTTATTAGCAATGCTTCGTTTGGAACGTGATCCTTTGGTTAAGGATATGAATAAATTTGGCATAGAAGTTATTGGTGTAGGATGTCCTTCTATTTTGATTCAGGTATCAGTGAAATCTTCTCTATCAGACAGAATTAAGCAAGCACAGAATTAAGACAGCGAGTTGCAGAAAAAGGTAGAGCTAGTTCAGAAGGGTAATTTTCTTAAATTCAATATTGATAATGATTTTGTTTTGAGATTTGGGAAGAGATTGTGTGTTTAGTGTGATTCACAGTTGAAGAGAGATTTGTTATGTGAAGCTCATAGTTCTCCGTTTTCAGTCCATCCTGGAAATACTACGATTTATAGAGATCTTCGGGAGTATTACTGGTGGGATGGAATGAAAAAGGATATTGCAGATTTTACTGTGAAGTGTTTGACTTGTCAACAGGTTAAAGCAGAGAGGCAGTTACCGAAAGGGATGCTTCATCCTTTACCAGTGCCAGAGTGGAAATGGGAGAATATAACCATGGACTTCGTTGTGGGATTGCCGAAGACACCTCGAGGTAATAATGCAATCTGGTTTATTATGGATCGCTTGACTAAATCTGCTCATTTCCTTGACATACGAGATAATTTTTCCCTAGATAAACTTTCCCCTTTGTACCTTAAAGAGACAGTCAGGTTACATGGAGATCCTCTCTCCATTGTATCTAACCGTGATCCCAGGTTCGCTTCTATCTTTTGGAAAGGCCTTCATAAGTTGTTGGGTACTGAATTAAATTTTAGTACAACTTTTCATCCTCTATTAGATGGGAATTCAGAATGAACAATTCATACTTTGGATGATATTCTACGTGCTTGTTCGATGGAATATCAGGGAAGTTGGGACCAACCTATTTCTTTGGTTGAGTTTTTTTATAATAACAGTTTTCATTCCAGTATACAGATGGCACCATTTGAGGCATTATATGGTAAGCGGTGTCGAAATCTAGATTTTTGTGATGAAGTGGGTGAAAGGAAGTTGATGGGACACAAATTGGTATAAGCGATGGTAGAAAAAGTTCAGTTGATTCAAGAAACACATGAGAACAGCTCAAAGCAGGCAGAAGAGTTATGCGGATAACCGGAGGAAGGATCTATCTTTTGAGGTAGGTGATCATGTTTTTCTCAAAGTCTCGCCAGGGAAAAGTGTGATGCAGTTTGGTATGAAAGGAAAGTTGAGTCCAAGGTTCATTGGACCATATGAAATTCTGGAGAAAGTTGAATCAGTTGCATACCGAGTGGCTTTACCTCCAAATTTATCTAAGGTACACAATGTTTTTCATGTTTCGATGTTGAGAAAGTATAAGCCAGATCCATCTCATGTGTGGAGCACAGAGGTAGTTCAGTTGGAAGAGAATCTATCTTATGAAGAAAAACCAGTCCAGATACTTGACTGTATAGAGAAAGTGTTGAGGAATAAGGTAATTAACCAGGTAATGGTTTTATGGAAAAACTATATGGTTGAAGAGGCAACATGGTAATCTGAAAATGCTATGAGGGATAAATACCCACAATTATTTTGGTAAGTGAATAAAATTGCGAGGATGCAATTCCCAAAATGGGGGAAGGATGTAACATTCCAGGTAAATAAAGAATAAAGTATTTTCATTTTTATTAATATTTATGGATTAAATATTAATTTTACTTTAAAGGGGTTTCTATGTTCCATAGCGTACCCGATACGCAACAAAGAGTTTCTTTGAAATCTTACGTTGCACACTAGTAATAAAATATTATTATTTTAAATGGTAGTTAACACGTAGCCTTTGTATTGGCGGGAATGAATGGAAATAACTAAAATATGATTATATATGTTTTTTTTAATGTTTTTACATTTATGCAATAAAAGATAAAGGCTTAAAATACGAAAAGAATTCAATTTTAGGAATATATACTCTAATTTTCACTAAAGGTTCACTTATCGCCTTTTGATAGAGAACCATAATTAAATATAGTTTTGGTCACTCTTATAAATTTAATTGGACCAAATAAAATTATTCTTTAGAATTGGGACATCAAATTTTACATTTTGTGAATTTTTTGTATTTTTCATATAAAGTTCATTTTTTTAATGAATAGTGAAAATGTCGTATTTTAATTCTAAACCACTTTTTAATCTAATTTATTTATATGATTAGATTATATTTTGAATGGTTTTTAAAGTTCAATTAGAATATATTTTAACCATTTAATCCAATAGTGGTCATTGGAATCAATTTCACTTTGAAATTTGACTTAAACTAGTGTCAATCGTTTGATACTTATTGTTTCATAAAAACACGCTATTTGCTATGCCAGCGGGAATTAATTATTAAATTAATTAATTTAACTTATATGATTTGAATTTTTTAAAATAGACATAATATTTTAATTTTTAATATCAAATATATCTTAGGGTTATGTTTTGGTATTTTTCTGAAAAACATCAATTTTTTATGAATAGTGAAACCACTAAGTGGTACTTATAAAAACTGATTTTCCGTTTAAATGAAATTTTACCACCTATGTGTTTTGAATTTCAAAAATCCGACACACATGGTTGTCATTAGTAAGTAAAATGTGGTTCAATGGGATTAAAATAATTTTTGGGTGAATAGTAATTTTTAAGTTTTTAATCGCGATTAGAGGTAATTAGTGTAGTTTAAGGTAAAAATAATGATTTAATAATATGAAATGACCTAGACACATGTCCTACCCTTATAGGATGTGTCATGGCAGACCACGACAATCCATGGGTAAACTTGGGGACCCCATGGAGCCACTTTGGAAGGAAAATGACATTAATACCTTTTTATTTAAAGTTAAAATAAAAATGTCACAAACATGAGATGTTTTACTAAACCAATTTTTAAATTCGGTTATAAAAGTCATATGTTTGACTATAAATATTCATTAGAAAGATAAAAATATTTCCTACATCATGATATTTTTTTTATAATTTTTAGACACTAAATAAATTAAATTATTTATGACACCATGATGATGCTGTGATTACCTCATTATATAACGATTTAAATAAAATGAAAAGATAATGTAAAATGTCAGACCTAAACATGTAAAACACTATTGGATTGGTTTATTTAGAACTATTAGAACCTTATCCTAGAAATATATAATTTTGGGACCTTTTAAATACGAAAATCATTTTATAATAAAGTAACCTTTTATAACTTTCCAAGACTGCCCCTCCTCTCCTCTTATAAAAGCCCCCCACCTCTACCACCTTACCCACACCTCTAAAGCCTTTGGCTCGGCCAAAACCTTCCCATGTTGTCTCCCCACATACCTAGTTTACTCCTTGAAGCCTTAATTTGGGAATATGTCTTCCCAAGGAATCCTTTTATCTCAAAACAAAAAGAGTTACCCGTTTTAAAGGTAGTGTTTTCTCTTGTGTTCTTATGTTTTATTTTGCTTCTCCAACCCCCTAAACTCTTTTTATTTATGTCTTTTGTAACAACAACAGTATCATAAATATACTAGGATGTTTTTATAAGAAGTATTCGAGCTACAATTACACACAACTACATCTAATGGTTAAAGAACATACTGTTTCTATGGATGGAGAATTTTTGCCTCACGAAACGATGATTGTTCAACACTCATATAACACCTTCAAAGGTGGAAATTAAGATGTAACTATATTTATATATGATATTTAATATGTTAATGTTTTACTTAAGCTTCTTTATTTTTCATTTATGACATTCCTTTATGGTTTCCATTATTGGTAAACTCAATATCTTCATTTTAGGATGTGCGGACTACCACCCCCTCAAAGTGATTTGATTCGTTAATACCATATGTGGTACATATAAAGGATAGATTGAATGATATTATATATGATAAAATACTGGAATTATAATACTATTATGTATCATTATGTTTTAATTCCATTAAATATGAAATAGAAATGGAAGTAGCATTCATGCGTACGTACGGCTTATCATCTCCATGAATGGTTCATTTCATTTCTTATCTCTAAATGTTATGTAATATTATAAATGAATGTATATAATGGATATATATGATATATATGATATATAAATCATGATTATAACTCTGTATATAATGGATACATGAACAACTTGTAATTATAAAGAGCATATTTTTGGCTCAAGTACCAATGATCGTTTAAACGACCGTTATTAACGTAAATAATTGAATAATGTTCATGACATGGTAATAAGTGATATAAAAGGAATAATGAACTTGAAAATGGTTTTTAAGCAAGTAGAAATTAACTCGTGTTTATTATTCAGGACATTAATGAACGATCAAGTCAATTCGGGCCCGAGGTATGGGACTTCGTCTCAATCTCCATTCATTGAGGCATATTTTTGTTTTATACACAGCCTTCATTTATATGGTGTATAAAACCATTTGACTTTTACGTTTATCCAAAAGGAATATTTTTATACGAATTGTTTTACTAAATGATAAAAGGGAATGTTTTTTCCATACGTATATGGAGAAAACGACTTCTCCGCCGCCGTGACCATTATTTGAGTTTTGGCATCCTCTACAAGCCATACCTTTTTTTAAATGAAAAATTAATACCATGTTTTACTTTTATTTTATTTTGGTATTGAAAATGGTTTTCAAAATGTTTTTATATCAATGTGTTGTATGTATATCTTGTGATTGAAAAGTGGAAATGTTATGTTTCCTTTATGCATGTTTTATGTGATACGATTATGGTATGGTTCTTGGGCATTATTATGAAGACGGGTGGTTCTGTGATAAACTAAGGGCGGGTGAGCCCGATATGGCTCCCCAATGCATTGGGTAATTTGAAGGGGTTAAATGTTGAGGTTTCTCGTACGAGATTTAGGGAATATAATGTGATGGGTATTCCAAACGTAACCAAGAGGGTTAATCCCTACGTAAGAATGTTATGAATGCCTCAAGTTACCTTTATGTCTTGTGATTTTTATGTTTTATTAATGATTTGATGAGGTATGTTAACATCCTTATGTTTTATGGGTAAAGTATGATTTCATTATTATGTATATATGTACTCATGTTTCCTTTACATATTTTTATATCCCTTACCGAGCTTTTTATGCTCATCCCATGTTTTTGAAATGTTTTTCACTGGTCAAGGGAAAGGTACATGATGTGATGATACTATCAATGAAGTGTCAAGAATGAATCCATGTTTTATTTTAAATAGGTTTCCATTGTTGGAAAAAATGAATACTATATTTTATGTAACAACTTTGTTTATATGTGTAATGTAATGCATGTTTTATGATCTAATTATCTAAAACTCTAAACCTGAAAAGATCCTCAACGTGTAATCTTGTAAAAACTCAATATAAAGTATGGTTTAAGGCTGGGGCCTTATAAATGTAATCAATAATCCGATTCTACATGTTGATAACCACCACTATAACCCTTCAAATGGAAAAATATCTAACTAAAAATAGGCCCTCCCCGTTCTATTGTCCACCTTAATGATCCACCCATGAGTACATTCTAGGGAAATTATACTTGTGGTTGGATTTTAAGATATCATGGAATTACTCCCCATTAGGGAATTTGATGCAAAATTCCACCCTATTGTAACACTTTATTTCATCATGGAGGTACTCCCCAAGATGAATTACCAATGATAAATCCTTCCAATACAAGGGAACATGGTAAAATGAGTCACGCCTTGTCTGATGCCTCGCCATTAAAAATTGACATCCTTTCTCAACTGAATGACAACCCAAGGAAATAGTTTTTCTTCGAACCACCTTTAGATTTACTTCTTTATTATATGGTATATCAAATAACTTCAAAAACTTTTGTTTAAAATAATGTTGTAGGGAAACATAATCATTTGTTGGACTAGGTTGATGAACATCTTGTTATGTACAATGAATATATATTTATAATGAAGATATAGTTAGATAAAGACAATATTCTAATCATGTTCTGTCCTTTAGCCAATCCCAAATATCGAATTATAGATGCATTATCATATGATTTTTTCCTAAAATATGCCAGAATATATAGATCACTATTCATCATATAAAAATATTTACTTCCTTATGATGAATATCCAAGACACATCAAATTAATAAAATGGATAGACCATCAATTTAACTAAAAATATATAAAGGATCCCTTTGGTGTCCATGTCTCAACACACTAAACAGATTTCATTTACTGATCCTAGAAACCACATATAGTGTTCATATCACAATATGTGGTTAACATGGGGAGTTTCATTTTAGCTGTCTTCCCAATAAGAATATCCCACCAAATGTGACATCAGGTAATGTCACAGCCACAATCGGGCACTAAGAAGTGTGATTTGTTACAAAAAAGGTACCCTCAGCAAAAAATGGCCCTTAAGTACACTCTCAGATGTCGATAGAGAAGTTTCTGATCCATCAAAATTAATTTAAATCATTCATGAATTAATATTGATAAATACTAACTATTAAGGTAAAATAATCATCAGTAATCTAAAATAATTTAGAAGAAGGTGGATTATGTGAAAAATACTGAAATGAAGACAACCTATTTTCGAAAAAGCTCTAAAAATCATGAGAGTAGTTATAGAAGAAACATCAGTAACAATCCATGAACATACTTAGGAAGTAGGGCTAGAAGATTTTTTAACACAACCTTAGAGGTCAACATAACATGCTTTAAATGTTATATAAATAAAACATGTGCATCCCTATCACAAAAGAATGGGTAATTTTTTACCTCAACCGCCTCCACAATGGACGTTGTCACATGACCATTTAGGGGTAGTACAATAAAATATATAATCCTTGCTTATCATATCCCATCAAATTATTTCCTCACTTAGAACATGCATAAAATATTGACTAGAGATTCCCTTGATATCACCCATCATTAGATAATCCTAATATTACGAGTGATTGAGGGGGAGAGGCCTTATGGTAGATACAAACAAAAGAAATCTCTAAAATAGGATTATAGAATGCTGGAAATATTTTACCCATAGATGAAAACCATAAGAATCACCCTTAAGGAAACAATATAATATATGGCCAATAAAAAGGAACAAGATGAGGTTGTTTATGTCAATAATATGTTACAAACCAGAATGATTAATAAAGTGTGCCTACCCAAAATTATATGCTTTCTATGAATATATGGATTCCCTCAACCAATCCACTACAACCTCCTTGATTTTAATTTTCTAAATAATATGGTAAATTTAAGGATGTACCTCATCCACATTAGAAGAGGTTGAAATCCTCACACTTGAGGAATGATTTATTCATTATGAGAAAGAGATAAAAGAGTTAATAAAACTCAATGAAAAATTAATCTATCGGAATATTCCCACTTAATATATTCTACAAGTAGAGCCTCAACTATCTCTTTGAAAAAACACACATCAAATAAAGGACTCTTCTAAGTAACTGAAATGGATCTAACACATATGCTTAACATGGGAAAGTGAAAACCCATATATTTGGATCCCACATTATTGATGGATTAGAAGATAGATCAATTGGTTACACTGCTAGAGCTATATCAGAAATATCCTCCTAGAATATCCCATATAGGATACCCACTACATGTACACGAATAGAGACCACAAATAGTGCAACCTATTGTTGACACTATTCAAGTTTCCTTTCAACCAAACATACCTCAAGGGCTTACCAATACTATTTAGTAATTGGAAGGTATATCGGAATATATGGAGTAATTATGTGTACTAGTAAAGCTAGAAAGGAATCCATACCCTAAATGGGTGGATCCAACTTCTCCCCTGCCCAACTTTGGAAAGCCTACATGTCCAATATTCAAGGGCTCAGTTGACCCAAAGTAATAGTTGACTCATTTTTTGGGCCACTATGATCCAATAATGGGAACACCCACAGAATACTATGTTTTGAATGTTTGTCCTTGTGTGAAATCACTTCAAGGTATAGACATTGTATGGTTCACAAGTTCAATGAAATAGTCAATCATAGGAATAGAAGATCTCAATTAGATTGTTATATTTAAATTTAGATTAAAGTTGAAGAAGAATATAGTCTTTGAAATCTAAAACTGAAAACTAATAAAATTATTGTTGGAGTCCAATATATTATTTCTACGTGGAAAGGATGACCTACTATCTAGTCATACAACTTTTCTAAGAATTTTTTTTTCACTATGCATAGAGAATCTTCTCAAGGAGTTTCATGCATCGTTCATCCCTGAGAAATATACAGTTGGGTTTTAGGATCATGATACAATTTTTTAAAGATTAAAAGGCTCCATATAGTGAATTCAGGCCATGAATGGAATACTTATATCTTATCAATGGAATATAATACGAAAAGAATATACTGTTGATGTCATGATTTAGTCATCCTGAACACTAACTCCAGCTCCAATTCCTACAAAATATCAGGTGGCACCCCCTCCTAATTATCAAAAACAATTAGCTTAACATAAATATGATAATAATGGTTATAAGGTAATTTGAATTGAATTAGTAATGAATAATGTTAATTTTTCTAAGATGAGAATCTTCTTGGAAAAAATATTGTCGTGTTATAATATAATTTAGTCAACTCAAATAAGCTCAAGAGGTCTGATCTGGTAGCTCTTGAAGACCTCTGAAACTATTTTAAATTTAAATAGACTATGAGGAACACAATATAAGATTTATTTTCCTTCAAATACATCCTATCAAAAATGGTGAACTATGGGAAAGTGATGTTAGACAAACCACACTTTCATGGAGTATTTATTTATGAAACAAATCCAGAGGAAGAAAGTGAATGGATGGAATTTAACAGAATAAATATACAAAGTTATTTAATTGGTTGACTAAAAGAACAATAAAATAGAGTCCTTATATACTCCAAATATTGTTTACTTAAAACATTGTACCCAAACCGCTTCTGCTATGCCATATCTGACTCCATCCACACCATAATCAACCCCAGGAATAACCACTAAAAAATGACATGGTCAGAAGGGAAAGAAACAGACCCAAGAAGATGAAACTATATAAAGTATAAATTTATCACTGTGTCTCTAAATATTTATGGCTTATTTTTTGAAAAGAACAATAACTTCCCCTAAAAACGGTACCACAAGAGTTAACTCACAATTCAGAATCCTCTTCAGAATAAGTAAAGATAATTATTTCCATTAATGTCATTTAATTAATAGATCTGAACCTCTATATTGATTATGTCTATGAACTTGATATCTTAATACCCCTAAAGGGAATCCGATGAATTATCCCCAGTGTCCAAGGGTATAGGGAATGACTTGGCCATAAAGAATGATAATACATTGGAAACATCCCTCCTCAGACCATCTATTCTTACCAAACTCATGGGAGATCCCTTAGGTGATCCCAACCATAGAAGGAATGTTCCCCACATATTATAGCAATATCCCTGACCAGATCGTGAAGTATGTTCTATAAGATAAGGAAAAACTATATGACAATACTCAACAATCTTGAATACCAATTCATCTTAACCACCAAGAGAAAAGTCTGTCTTTTAATCATATTCTGAGGGTCAATCGTCCTACATCAATTATATTAGTAACTTTGATATAGAATCATTAGGTTTGTAATCAAATATATTTATCTCAAAATTAAGAAATTTTAAATCAATCTTTTATGGTTCCTACAAAGTTTTTTATCCTAGACTCTCTCAGTTTGTTGAAAAAAATCTCGGAAGTGATCATAGAATCATTCTTGGTATCAAAATAGGTATAAGGCAATTCATCAAATACTAAAATATATAATTCATAAATAGATGCTTAATAATTCCACATGATAATATCTTTCATTGAATATGAAAAACATTTGGCCATACAAGGACACATCAGACCAATGTATTCGTTTGGAACGTAAATGATATTGATATCTGATAGGCATTAATTGATAATTGATTAGGAGGTAACATCATCCTAGTTGGAAATATATGTCTATTAGGTTATAGTTAAAACCACTTGCACCAATATACTCTATTTTTGTAGGGGTATTCCATCATATATAAAAAAACCCTTGGTAGTATAAATCATAGGAAATAGTTTAGGTACCTCATTTCTGACTAAGAATATCTATTTTCCAAAAAATATATGAATGTTGGTATTGTTTTGGGAAGACCATTATTTAATAAAAATTCATATGTCCCATCGTCTTACGAAAAATTCTTCATGTATTTCATTAATGGTTAAATGTGGATGGTTTCTAGAAAAAAATTCTTGTTTGAGTCCTATGAATCTTAAAATATTAATACAGGATTCATCCACAGTGAAGGGAAACAATCCATGACTAATTTTGTCAGTCAGGTCACTACCCTCAATGGTTTAATGTTTCTCTAGTCATTCACTTCATACAACTTTGTAAAGAATGTGTCATACCAATGAATCTGATCAAATGAATGGGCCCAAATTTGGGCACATATTCAATAGACTTCAATATATTAATCATTATGACTAATCCATGAAGAACTAAATAGGTTGTTTTCCCTCCTAACAGTGATAAAATATCAAGGGAAAATTCCTTCATTCCATCCCTAAAAATTTAGCATATGACTTCATTATTTTCTAAGTAAAAAATAGTTTTTTGGTCACCAAGGGAGAGAAAATATACTCCTTCCCTAACCTATGTATCCCCAATTAATCTTTAGTGAAAACCCTATTCATCAATGAGGTTAGAATGATTTTTTCCAAAATCCAAATGTAAAACTTTTTACTCATCATTTAACTCTAGATAATTTCATTCATTGCCTAATTCCCCTAATGTATACGTGGAAAATGAAGTGGAATATGAAGAGGAAGAGGAAGAGGAAGTGGCGGATGACCACATGGATATCCCTATATAATTTTAAGAAGGTGTATCTAACATTATTGATCAATTCAAATAATAAAAATGTATATATAGGATTAACCACTACCAACATTCATTAGGAAAATCATGTATTATAATGAACAAGAATTATATACATCTTCAATGAGACAAAATCAAGATGTGTTTGAATATAATTATACAAAAATTATTTTTCTCAATCCAAAAGTTGCCACTCACAATCTAGCCGTACCAGAAAAAAAATGGGGTTACAAATAGACATCTAGAAGGATGAATCTGACTCACATAGCCAAAATTGATGTAGATGTTGTCAATATTATCAAGTCCAGTTTCATTTTTGATGTATAGTAGAAAACATTTCTAGGAAATATTATTGAAACCCTACATTTCGAAAATTACTATTAAATCATTTTAAAAATAAACAAAATAAGAGTGTTGAAAAACTAGGATCCTAAGGTTTAGGGTCTTAGGAAAATTGTTACGAAATATAACACATAAAAAATTTAAAGAAAAAATTATTTATTTCATTATTTTCTATATTTTTAGTGTACCATGGGTTCCCTATAGTACAAGTAATCACCTGAGGATATATGTAAAGAAAGGGCTGTGAAAAAATCATATTCAGAAGATATATAAGACCATGAATCCATATAACATGGATGAGAAGAATAATCATCTTCATATCATAAGCATGGGATCATCATAATAATCATGAGAGGAAGCAATAGATAAAACCAACTAATTTTTCAGTGCATAAAAGTTAAACATCTCATCTTAGTAGTCAAATACCACCCATAGTTTGGCACAAAGCTAACATCATTTTCAGGCATACAATATATTCATAATAATAACATCAACTTTCTTTTTAATAAAGCTAGCATTATGTTCACGCATATTCGACATTACCACTTGAGAGACATCACATTTCCCAATGCATTTGATCACTATACAATTTTTGGTGAACCTAAACCATTTTTTAAGTGTAAAATTAAAAAATGAACTCAATTTTATCAAATAATCATTCAAAATATGAGAAATTTAATTTTTTATTAAAATTCTAATTTATTAATAAAATTACCAATTATAAAATTATTAACATTTTTATGAAACATTGAAAAATTATATAATGACTCATAAAATTATATTATAATACTAGAAAAACAAAATAATTAATTATGAATAAATTTTATGAAAATTATTATTCTTTTAAATCATTATATTAATTATAAAATATTAATTAAATATTTATAACTTATAAAAACATACTGACACTTAATTTATCATATAAAAACGATTATTTACATATTCCATGGAATAAATATATATTTTTTTTATTAAGAAGATACTTAAATTTTATTTATACTTTCTTAGGTTAGGATTTATTTCTGTTCATACTGGTTCCATTATTATTCGCATGTTCATGTTACAATTCAATTGGTATAGGTTCATTAACTACTATAAATAACCCAGGTTGAAATACATCATAATATATAATGTTTATATTGTTCCCTATATGTAATTTTATGTGAAATATACTATATGGAAAAATTATTAGAACTTAATTTCCATTGATAAAATTTTGGGTCGTTATATTATTTCCCCACTTCAAATTTCACCCATAAAAGTTCTTTTTGCATTTTTTGTTGAAAATTGTTGAGGGTACTTCTCCTAAAACACTTCTTATATTTCATATGTTGTCTCTTATTATATATTACTTCACCATAGTACATTGATCTGGTGAGTAGTATTATTTCACAAAAAAATTATCTCTATGGTCCAAGATCTTTAGTGGATGATTCCCAAAAGATAGATATGTTTCCAATTGTACCACCTCTAGATTAAATACATGTGAGGGATCTGATATATACTTCATCAAGGGGGATACATAGAAGAAATCCAATAATTGTGACATGGTGGGTTTATGTGCTTATCTGTATATGGCAGTTCTGACATGATCTATAAAATTGAAGGGGCCGATGTCCCTGGGATTTAACATTCCCTTCTTCACAAATAATACAATCATCATCCTTTGTGATATACATAAGAATACTATATGTCAAAAGTCAAACTCTAGGTCTTTTTGATGGTTATATGCATAGATCTTCTATTGAATTTGGAATTCCTTGATGTTTTACTAAATGGTTTTCAACTTTTACAACATTTCTTATACATTCAAAGTCTCTAATAGCTTAGGTTCACAATCATCATCCAAAAAAGATGGTTTGTGAACCTTTTTCCATATATGATTTATATGGATCCATTTGAATTCTCAAGTAGAAACTATTGTTGTAAGAGTTCTCAACTAGAGGTATATGTTTTTCCCATCCTACTTTAAACTCCATAGAACATGCTCTCAACAATCCTTCCATTGTTTGAATAGTTCTCTTATATTTGTCATCATTTTTAGGATGATAAGCCTTACCAAAGTTCATTTCAGTGTTTTGAACACCTTTAGTATATTTCAAGAAAATGGAGGTGAATCTTAAATCCCAATTGAATACAGTTGATTGTGGTAAAGCATTTATCCTTATAACTTCTATAATGTATATCCATGATATTTTTTCTATTCATAAGTACTCTTGAATTATGATAATGTGATATTTCGTAGTTATATGATCCACAACAACCCTTATTACATTGTTTCTTATGGATGTCTTCATAATTATGGTGGAAATGTTAATGGTAATATTTTTAGATTTCCATGATAGTGTTGGTAATGGTTGCATCATACCCTAAAAATTTTGTTATCCAGCTGCTACTTGCTGATAAACCAGGCACATTGTTATATATTTAACAAAATCCATTTTTACATTGTCTCAAAAATATTTCACATAAATATCATTATATATCATTGAGTTCCCTGGGTGAGTAAGAATGTTTGAGATATATGAATCATTCAGAAGATCATCATTTATCTATAGATTGGATGATACACATATTTGTGACAAAAATCATTCAACTCCATCCAATTAAATTTTCAACAATGAGGATTTACCATTTCTGATAGCATCCACCCTTTCTAAAATTTTAAATCATTACTTTGATCATCCTTTATTTTCTCTATAAGGTATGCTTGGGAAATCGTTTGATAAATTATTGATGATTGTTATTCTTTAGTGATCCCTATGTTCATGCATTTCAAACATATAAAGATTATATCCTTCTCGATTATAATCATTGATAATGGTTTAGGATCTTTTATTCATAGATAATCCTCCACATTATATAATTTTACTTGTTCTTAATTGATTGAGAAATCATAATCCTTGAAGATCTCTAACCATATTCATTATTTTTTATTATACTTCTTCAATGTGAATATATATTTTAGGCTCTTATAATCAGTATATATTTCACACAACTCCCCATAGAGATAATGCCTCCAAATTTTCAATGTGAATATCACAAACCCGAACTACAGATCATATAACAGATAGTTATAGTCATTTATTTTCTACTATTTTTAGGATGAGTTAGTCAATTTAACATTTTCCATTTTTACATATGCAAATACCTTCTTTTAATAACCATTATAATGAAAAAATATTTCCCCACTATTATATAGTGTTAGTAATAGAGTAGTGATTAGGCTTTATTTCAACTCTTTGAAGAGGTATTCACCTTCATTAGTCTAAAAAACATTTCCCCCTTTATTTTCACCTTGTTTAGTGGTCTTGAAAATCAGGATATGTTCTTCAATAGTCACCACGAATACCCCTCTAGGCCATGGAAACTATGCATCTCCATTATAGTTGTTGTCATGGGATACTCTTATATTTTATTTTTATTAGATGTGTCTATAGATATTCATTGGTGGGTAATATCATGCCCCAGGAATGGTAATTTTTCCATGTAAAACTCACATTAACTGTACATTGCATATACATTCTCCCTTATCAGTTTATTCATAATAGTTTTCAAATACTCCTCATGTTCCTCCTTTCTCTTTGACTTTACAATAATATAATATGTAAAGACTACCAAGAACCTATCAAGGAAAAATCTAAAGACTCTATTCATTATGTCCATGAATATTATTGGATTATTAGGGAGTTAGAAATGCATCACTTTGAACTCATACTTTTCATACCTTGTTCAAAATGCAATATTACAAATAGCTTCCTCCCTCACATTTAATTGGTGAAATCATGACTATAGGTCCACCAAAGATAAATACATCACCCCACATAGTTTATCGAACACTTATTTAATCCATGTAAGGGTATATATGTTCTTGTTTTGAATTTATTATGATCATGGTAATCAATGAAGAGGTACATTGATCCATCCTTCTTCTCAAAAAAGTAAACCAGTGCAGCCCACAGTAATGGACTTGGGCATATGAAAACCTTGTCTATGTTCTCATGTAACTTATTCTTCATTTCATCTAGTTAAATGGTTTTTATTCTTTATGGTTTCCTTGATATAATTAGATATCCAATAATATGTTAAATATAGAATTCAAACTATCTGTCAAGAGGATTGCCATGTAATTCTTCATAGAGCACATCAATATAAACAGTAACAAAGGGCCTCTCATAGATCGTTACTCCTTAAATTGTCTCAATCATTTGAGCAAGATATTCTTTCTCATAAGAAAACAAAATCCACACTTGAGAAAGTTATTTTAAAGAAGACTCATCCTATTCCTTAGGATTTTATAGAATGGGGGATTCCTTATGATATGAAGAGCAATATATATTTCATGATAGTTGATGCTAGATTTGTATAAAGATAACCAATCCATGCCATGTATAGAATCCAAATCCCCTGAAGTAATAAATCAGTTTTGGGTGGTTCAGCACATAAAAACTAACTGTAGATTATTTATGTTCATTGGATGAAATAATTTACCCATTTTACATAAACTATATATTTTGAGGTGGGGTTTAAATTGTTATACAAAATTGGTAGGATATGAAATAATGTATAGAACCAGAAAGAAAGAGTATGTTCACTATTATTGAATTAATTACCAGCATACCTATCACAACATCATTTTTAGTCTCCACCTCAGCATTAGTGGTGGCATAATCTCTCCCTTTCCCTTTTGGACTTGGTGTCTAACTACATTGAATACCTTCAAGGACTCAGGGTTTAGTTCCCTAGAATCAATAGTGCCCTTACTCCCTATAATTGAAGAATTGAACCATATGTGTTGCTCTTCTTTCCTCCACCACATGTTCCTGCATTATCATGTTCGTTTTATATTCATGAGTATGGGGTCATTCTCTCACACACATGAAGCATTTCCCTCCCCCTTTGATTAAATAACCATGGTTGTTCTTACCAAATTTTTGGAATGTGAATCATTGAGTATTTTTTCCACCTTTTTTGTTTGATCATGTATCTTGAAATTCTATATTTAATTTCATACCTCCAATGACATGGCCCCGTTCTCCAAACACCATCCCCACTTTGAGTGAAAATAATAAAACTTCTCCATAACTCCCAATGTTTTGAATTTATACCGTCTTTTAATGGTGTGAGTTTAAAACAGTAAATAATATATCTATTTTTCAAAACTTATTGACAATTAAAGATAAGGTGTACCATTCAAGAATTTTGAATTTTATTCTTCAGATAGGACATATTCACCTTCCTTTTTTCAACTTTATGAATTATCTCTCCATTTTCATATGAATACTTCAAGGGAAATACATGTTAAGAAATATTTGCTTAAATTATTCCCACTAAATATCATAAATTTATTAATTAGATTGATATTTTTAATCAACACCCACTATTGGTAGACTTCCCCATATAAATGATAAACACCCATAGTCGCCTTCTCCATCACAATATAGTGAAGTTAAAAAAATATCTTATCCATTGAATTAATCCAGTATTCTATGACTATTAGATAATAAGATCGACAAAAACATCAATATTCATTGTCACATAAAAGTATCGATAGCTAGATTCTCCCACTATGGAAAAGTAGGATCTTCAACATTGTTTAGTTTATTTTTCATAGGCTGACACAACTCTATAAACATCACCGTGAATGATTGAACTCCACCTACCAAGGCATTGGGGATGTCCATTGCGAATCAATTCATTTTTCATCACATGGGTTGTTTTCCTAATTTCTGCTGGCTCCCACCATTTCCTACAATAGAAATGGTTTGAAAAAATATTATGTAAACAAGTCAATTATAAATAATTTATTCCATTATGAAATTAACTCTGAAGGATTATCTTGTAGGATTCGTATGTTTAGCATTTTTATAAAAAAATCCTTGTTTGGTTCTTGCGTATACATTTCCAATACTAAGGGGTTTCACTAATGTTATATAATCCTAATTCCAAAATAAACTAAATTGTGATTGGATTCCAACTATATTTGACCAAATTTGCTTATATTACTGTTAAATAATTATAAGGATAAATTATATAATAGTGTTACAAAAGATGGATCCAAAGGTTTAATGTCCTGGGAAAATTAGGACCAAACATAAAATTAAAATAATAAAAACTAAAAATTATTTAAGAGCATATTCTCTATCTTTATAGATGACACATTATTCTCCTTAGTACAAAGTAATCACCAGGGGATATACATCAAAGAAAGGAGTGTTATAAAATCCTAGTAGGAGGATAGATAAGAACATTAATCAATGTAACAAGGGTGAGAAAAATCATTATCACCATTACATAATAATTGGATCATCAACATTATCATGAGTGGAATAATTAGGTAAAATAGTGGAATGAGGTTATAAATTAAAATAAAACATCATGTCTTAGTGGTCAACAATGACACGTAGTTATGAACCAATCTAGCATCATGGTCATCCATACCATATGTGAATAATCATAAAATTGTCTTTTTGAACAATGTTTGCATTATGTTCACACAGAATGAACATAATCCCATGATATAAATCACATTACCCAATGCATTGGAGAACTATATAATCTAGGTGCACCCGTCACATCAAAACATTTACATAATCTTGTAAAGCACATATAAAGTATAACAATATTTTAGATAAAATAAACCATTGAAGATAAATGGGTTTCATGAAAATTTAATAATGAATAATGTCCTGAATAATCATTGGGGTTCCAAAAATAAAAATTTAATAATATTCTTGGTGTAATAATCATCAACAGAGAGTGAATAATAAACAATCACAATACAATAAATGATGCATTTTTTGAATGATGAGTTCTATTGGAAACATAATTTCATTGAGCATAAAATTTGAATGTTAGAATGTATATCCCATAATATAAAATTTGATGAGAATGAAATTGTTTTTGAGGAATATTAAGGAACTTCCACACTGAAACTTCTAATGAATGTGGAATAACCCAATGAATGGAAATTGGGTTTGAGAATCAACATACCTTAAGTCTTAATTCTTTCTTCAGATTAATATCTTCAATAATATAATTAGATTATTTAATTTATAAATATTAAACAAATTATAAATTTATTTTAATCATTATAATTTTATTATGTTCATTTATGTTAATGATTGTGATTTTTAGAGTTAAATTTATTCATTAGAGAGTGTTTTTTGCATGGTTTTTGGTATTGATTCACTTGTTTTCATGTATGGAAGATCTTAAAAAAAGGAAAATTTATCCATAATTGATATTATATTTTATTAATGAAATTTAAAAAATTTAGTTGGTATTATATATATATATTTTCTAGATATTATTATGATTGATTAGATAATGAATTAATGATAAAAATTTAGATTAATTTGATGGTTTTTTATCACAATGAACTCGTTTAGTTTTATTTGATAATATTATGTATATAAGTCGGTTCAATAACATATAAAAATTAATAAAATAAATTTTATAATCTATTTCAAAAATTAATATGGTTTTACTTCCATCCTTGAATGTAGTACTATAAAATAAAATCATTATATCCTTAAAGGCGATAAAATAACACCACACATATGATGTGTCCATTTTTTAGAATTAATGAGAGAGGGGAAGATGTTAGATGATAGATTATTACATTAACATAATGAAATTATAGTAGATGTATGATAATAGATATATTATTCTGAATTTATAGACGTAGATGACAAAATAAAAAGAATATTAAAGAAAATTAAAGTTTAATTTAATGAAAAGAAAGAGGATTTTACATATTAAATTCATCTCCCTCAGAACATCCATAAAAGACTACTTTTTGTAATTTTTTTTAAAAATAAGATCAAGGACTTGGTAAATAGGCTTGGAAAGAGGATTGGGATGAAATTAGAAAAGCTTTATGGCTTGAAAGTTTTGGTGACCAAAGGTGTTAAGGGGTGATATTTATAGTGGAGGAGAGGGTTGTTTTTAATTATTTTATATATTCATTTATTATTTTGGATCAAGCCTAGGAATAATGTGAACCATATAAGAAAATATATTAAATTAATAAAAGATTTTAAGATATCATTGGCTTACATCATCAATAAATCATCTATAACTCAAAATTTCATTTATTGGTTAAATACCACAATTTATTGAATTTCACTATTCATAACAATTTCAGCCATTTTTTAAAAATAAAAAAAAATCACCATTAACCTTTTCCGATGTGTACTATTCAAAAATGAACACTATTAAATAAAAATAATTTTCTAAATATGATATATTTATTTATTAATTTTAATCATACATTAATATAAAAATACTGATTCTAAAATTATAACTGGTTTTATGACACATTGAAAAATTACATAATGTATCATAAAATTTTATTATAATAATTTGATAATAAAACAATAATTTATGAATAAATTTTAAGAAAAAAAATTTGATTTCAAAAAATTATATGAATTATAAAATTGTAATTAAATATTTTTTACTTAAAAAAAATACAAACACTTAATTTATTAATTCTGTAATGTTTATTTATATATTTCAGGATATAAATATATAACTTTATTTATTCATGTGACACATTAATATTATTTATATTTATATAGGTGAGGTTTTTGCTGTAACATCCCACGTTTTTGTAGAATAAAATTTTTTCAAATGTATTAATATTTTTAACTAACATATTACTTTTATGTTAATGGAGACACTTTTTCTTATAGCATACTCGACACGTAAAAAAAGGTTTCTCAGAAATCTTATAGTTCACACAAATTTGAGTTATACAAATAAATAATACAATAATATTTTTATTATTTTATTTCAGGGTTGATGCATATCAATAGTATTAGTGGGAATGAACATAACTAACTATTATATGATAATACATGTATGTTAAATTTTTTTAAATTTATCCAATAAATGTTAAATTTTTTATATGCTAATGAATCCAATGATAAGCATAAAACTCTCTAATATTTTTAAAATGTTGTTTTAACCCTATTTAAATGTTGCCGAATTTTAAATCTAGTTTTGTTCACATTTATAGGTTATATTTAAAAAAATAACCTTCTTCTATATAGGGTAATTTCATTGTGTTTTAATCATTAAATCCAATATTGGTCATTGGATTTCAATTCACATTTAAATTACATATAACTACAAATCAATCTTTTGATAGGTTTTTCCTTTAAAAACATGTTATTTTTGTTTTAAAAATGGGATTAAAATTTAAACCAATTACTAAAATTTCAGTGTATTCAATTTTGAAAAATGGATTCAATATTTTGAACAATAATGTCCTAATTTTGTAAATAAGTTCCTTTTATTTTTGGAAATTATCAATCATTAATTATTTTTATTAACCATGGTTAATGTGTAAATCAAGTTAATAAGGGTAAAAAATAATATTATAATAATATAAAACTTCTCTAACACATGTATTAATCCTATCAGATGAGATATGGCCGACCATGGGCATACATGGGTCGATTTAAGGACCTATGTATCCACTTGGGTGTGATAAGGACATGTTATTATAATTAATTTAACATAAAGAGAAATATAAATATATGTGTATCATTTTACTAGAACTATTTTAAGGTGGGGTTATATAACAAATATATTTTAATATAAAAAATAATTATAAATCAAAAAAATACTATATCATAGTATTTTATTTATAATTTTTAGACATTATATATATATATTTAATTATGAATCAATAATGATGCAGGGATTACCTTATTAATAAAGGATTGAAATAAATGATATTATAAATATTAAAATAAATGTAATTCGAAATCTATGATTCCATACATGAATTATATGGATGAATACTAAATGATATATTTGATTTAATGAATTTTTTTCAAAGGAATCAAGTTGTTATGACTTTAATGAAAATAAATTACTGAATAGTGTCAAAATTGAAATAAATGAGTTTTTAAAACAAATACTGTTTTATTAAATGTTTTAGTAGACATAAGAATATAATAATCGGACAAATTACTTGGATAATTTTAGAGTTTTATTTAATTATCCACTTTTAGTTTTCATGAGATTTTATAGTAACTATATTAACGATATACTTTTGAAAATACAAGAACACATGGTAAGAGTTTCTATTTTCAAAAAAGTGTTAAATGAAAAAACAATGATTATTTTTTGACCTAAATATGCATAAAAAATATTTTTTTGTGAGGATTTATACCCATCCACTTATTATACTCAATCATATATCACTTTGGAATGATTATAATTCTAGAATCTATTTAAAAATAAAATAATATTTCAAGACTTTCCTAAAGTGTCACTTCTCCCTCTTATAAAAGGCCACCACCTCTACCCACTTACTCACATCTCTGGAGTGAATTTTATTGTCCATAATATAATAAAATAAGCCATAATAATCTATAATTTACTCAATGAAATCTTACATTGGGTATAAGGTAACTCAACGAATCCTTTCAGCTCAAATCAAAAGGACTTACTCGATTTAGAGTTAATGACTTTTCTAAAGATCCTTTCATTTATTTTCTTTCTCCAACCTCCTATCCTCTCTTGTTTCCATTATTTATAATAACACAAGTTTCATAAATATAATTGTATTTTTTTAATTATATGGGTAATACATTCACTTACATAGACCTCCTTCTAATGGATATAGAATTTACCGTTTCTAAGTATGACGAACTACTACCTCACAAAACGATGATTGTTCAGTTTTCTCCAACCACCTCTCATGGTGTCCGTTGTGATAGAACTATATATATATGTTATATATAAGATGATTATATTATCTCTATGCTTATATAATTTTTATTTATAAAAGACCATTATGCTTTCCATATTTTATAAATATGATATTATCATTTGAGAATGTGTGGACTACCGCCCCTTCAATGTTATTTGACTCATTCATGCTATTCATGGAAAATATAAAGGATAATATTAATATACCTATTTAACAAAGATAACATACATATTATACTTGAATTATAATTTACCTATTTATTATTTAGTTTTTATTCTTTTAATATAACAATGAAATGGAAGTAGCATTCATGCGTACATACGACCTACTTTATCCATGAATGGTGCATTTAATTTATTATATAAAAATATTATGGATTATTATAAATACACATATATTTATATATATATATATTTGTGTGTTTTATTATTTAAAAAATTAATATCATTTTGAGATAATTTAATTATGACCACATGGGCAATTTACATCAAATCAACTTCATTTTTTACTCATGTACCGAACATAAAAAACGTTTATTACAATCAAAAATAATTAATTATTTGTTATAACATGGTAATAAGTGATATAAAAGGATTAATAAAAACATAAATTCTTCTTTAACATGTATAAATTAATATAATTTTATTACTTAAGAATAACAAGGAACATATGTGAGAAGTTGGACTCAAGGTAACATATTTATTCTCAATATCCTTTTACTGATGCATATATTTTTGTTATAATCATTTATTATCCTATAATGTGTATATACAACCATTATTACTCTTTATCTATTGAATTAGAATATTCTCAAGATATTTACTTTTCTGTTTAATTTTAATCCCAAATGATTTTTATTCAACTGTTTTTCAAGTGGAAATGGACTCTTTAACTAAAATAGTATTTTAAATGTTTTAATGGTTTAATAATTTAAAACCTTCTGTTCATGTCAATGTTTCCAAAATTGATTATAATAATTTTTTATATTTCAATGATTATTTTGAAATAGTAATTTATTTAAAATGTTTCAAAGTGTCCTGGGACACTTTTATTCAAAATTTTCATGATTTAATGATTTATCATGTTCTAGAAATTGGTTGAATATTTCTATATATTAAAACTATCTCTTGTAGTTGCATTTTGGAAATGAATTTTTTCATTATGATTTTTTATGTTTTATGGTTAATAAATGGTACTTGGCTATTTTATGGGTGGTTATATGATAAACCAATGATGGGTGGTTATGATATAAACCAAAGACATGTGGCTCTATTATAAACCCAAGACGGGTGGTTATGTTATATACTTCAATGCATCAGGTATAGAATTTGGCCATATGGTTATTCCATTTTTAAAAGAGATATGTGTTGAAATTGACTATATGGTTATTTTATTTATGTACAATTATGTGTTAAAATACCTTTATTTTCTATATGTTCTTTCTATGGGTGTTTTGTAATCTTTTGTTTTAAAAAACAGAAAGAAATGGGATTATATTTTATGAAGAGTTTTTATAACTTAATAAAGGTGAAAAGTATTAATAAATTGTAGAGTATTCATGTTTACATGTTATCAAAAAGATGATATTTTCCTTCTTTTTGTATCTCTTACTAAGAATCTTATGCTCATCCTCTATTCTGAAATGGGTTTTATATCATTTAATGGAGAATAGAGTCAAATATCGGATCAAAGAAAAGTTTTGATGTTTATGCATTAAAAAAAACCATGTTCTTTTTAAAAGATTTCTTGTTTTATGAAATGAAAATTGATAGTGAGTAGAAGTGTCTACTTTGTAATATTAGATATGTTATGTAATAGTTAGGGCCTAACTCTCTAAATATCTAAACCTGAAAATATCCTCAATGTGAATTATTGTTTTAATTCAAGGTTATGCAATGCTTAAGGATTGGGGCATACTAATATTACTAATGGTCAAATTTCTATGTCAAATGTGAGGATACTATTTATTTGGTATCAGTTCCCAAACTTCTATAAATACCTATTATTCCATTAATTCTTTATTTAAAATGTTTTTATTTTTTCATATATGTGATTTTATGTGATTTAAACTATATGTAATAAAAATAAGAATGTATTATCCATTGATATAATAAATGGTCACAACAAATATAGTCATGTTAAAGGTGTATAATATGAATAAAAAAATGTTTTCATCAACTTCAAAGATATCAAACATAATTTCATGAAATGTGATCTCTTAGTCCTAATCAGGGAATTAATAATTTATTCGACTATCGTGTATTAAGACCATTCATTCATGTATGTCTATTTAATGTAAAAGAAATATGGATTACACCTGAATACGAGGAATCAAAAATATTTAGATCATCCAAATGGGTGTGTTGATATCGACTAATTCCATTCTGTTTGATAAATGATTTTTCTACATAAAAAAGTTTCATGCATCGCATATTCAAACCTTCTTTTAAAGGTCTATTGAATTTTATGTCAAAAATTGTCTTGTTAGTACTCAATAGTTTTTTGACAACCTAGATTATCTTTATTCCATCATAAATAAAAAATTAAAATGTGTCATTAAGATATACAACATGAACTGGGATTTCTGAGTTACCTCATGAAGGATTATGATAATCATAATATTCCACTGTGGCATCGAAGTTGACCCTGATAAGACCGAAGAAATTCTAGGTATGTAACATCCTTGAAAAATTAATGTTCATTGAGGTCTATTGGGAGACCACTCCTACACTAGAAACATCATAGAAAACCTCAATAACTATTATTTTCCATTCAATAGGTTAATGAAAAGGGTGTCACATATCAAAGTTTTGAGGAATGTTAGGAAGAATTGGATATCCTCAAGAAATATCGTTAGAGTCCACTAGTGATGATGCCAAATGTTGAGGGGAAGACACTCAAATTTGATTTTGAAGCCTTATAACAATACCTAAGCACTTTATTTACATAATATAATGGCATCGAGAATCAAAATTTCAATTGTTATCAATGTCAAACAATGCTCTATAATGATACTGTTTATTCATATATCTAGAAGAGCTACATGGTGTTGATATTAATGGTTTAGAATTTTAGGCCCTATCAATAGAACCATGAGATCCATTAGGTATCATGAAACATTCCAATAAAATACATCATAAGCCATCCAATGTTAATTGGATGTTAATGATGATGGGTAGTTATCTTGTACAAGTTTGACATTCGATTCATGCATCAAAAATGGTAAAAGACCCTCCATTGTTAGAATTATATGTAGGACATAAATCTACATAAACAATAAAATGAAATGGTGAATTTAAAAATAAATATATCTTCACTATTCAAGACACCCCTATCCATGATAGATGAATTTTGATAGTGTATCCGTAATCCCAATAATGAAGGGAATGGAAGACCTCAAGATAAAAATATTTTGGTTGGGAGTTATGATCATCTCTCCCAAAATGTATTCTTTACATAATCTTTACTATTATAAGAGGCTATTCAAAAATAGAGGTATAATATTTGGACATTATCAATATTATACAACACTCACTTCATATTAAAGTAGAACACTTAGAGAAAAATGTTGATTCAGAGTTAGTAATCAAGAATATTAGGTGTGATTATGTTATCATAAAATAGTATATAATACCCTAGTTTAGTAATTTAAAATGAATAATGGATGAATTCCCCAAGGATCTGATATTGAATTACATCCCTCGACCAAAATATTTCTAGGATGATTCGTTGTAAAATGCATCTACATCTTTGACGGGTCTGGACCATGATGGAAAGATCATTAACAATGCTCATGTAACATCCCGATTCCGGGTGTCACTCAACGGGTGCCCCAAACGCGGTTCACCACATGACCTCAAGAACATTTCCCCAAATTCTAGAGGTAACCGAATAGCAGTGAGGTCCTGGGTTTGATAGTGTGGAAACTATGCCCTCATTAGTCCAAGTGCAGCGCAGCAGAATAGGTAAATAGTATAAAGCAAGTGGAAGCGGTAGACAATAAATATAATAGAAATTGATAACGAATATGAACAACGAAACCAGCAGTCATATATATATATAAAAATGCTTCATGTAACTATACTATAAAATATCCAAAACATGTTACACTACAATACAATACAATTGATGTGAAAAAATAGAAAAGCAAAATAGAATAGCCAGCGACATCGCGAGACAAGATCATTCCCATGCTCCCCTACCTCCCAGCAATAATCATGTACCTGTATAGGGACCCTTTCCCTTATCCACACCTGTACAAATGTAATCTATCTGGGCTGAAAACATGACCCAAATAGGGTGTGAGAAATAAATCTTAGTAGGCACCCTCCAATGGTCCATGCCCAACTATGTGAAAAGATGAAACAAAAGTGTGTAGTAGTAAAATGCAATAAACTAAGCAATACTCAAAAGTAACTAACTTTACCAGTTATATTTCCATGTTATGATTCTTTTTAACTTTTAATATAAGATATCACCCCAGTGAATAATCTACGTGAAACACCCAGAGTCCTCAGATACGTAAACCCTTACCCTTAGGTAAAGAGAATCCAAACAAAGGAATCTACACACAGGCATATCAAATATTTCCCACCGGCGTATGAGGTATCGCCCATAGGCACAGACTCAACTGCCCACAGGCACGAAAGAAGTTGCCGACAGGCTAAGTAGTACTTTTCCCATAGGCTAATCACAACACTTCCCTCAGGCTAAAATAGTAACTTCACCATTCCAAACATGTAAACAACCAATACACATGCAATTACTCTCAAGGAAATTCTATAATAATTATTATAAAGGAATAGCCTCGGGTATCCTGGCCAAACAACTAAATAGTGGAACGCGCCCCCGAGGTGGTCCTGGATCCAAGCAGAGATCCCAAACAGCATTTTATTATCACATTCAAATTACCTATACAATTCTAGGTATTTAATTCAATAAGGCCTCATCCATATGACACCCCATTCATGGGCGCGTATCACAACGGTACACAAAACGCACATCAGTTGGAAATTAAACACCAATCCACCTACCTAGATCACCAGTGATCGATATACCTGAATGACGCCTTCTGAAACATCCAATAACATCGTATATATTTGGTAAAAGAATTCTATTTAAACCTCAAATGACTTCCCTTTTAGGAATAATTGGAAAGAAACACTCAAGGAGAAGGAAGCTCTTACCCGCTTGGTTCCAGCAAGATCGACAGAGGCGGAATTGGATTCCAAGTTCCCGATCGGCAGATCTCCAAAGATCGGGCTATCTCCTCGAGATTCCCTATAGTGTTCTAAGAATTCCCTGCAAATAGGGGAGGCTACTAACCATTTTAATAGAAATAAACAAAATACACGGCATGTAATCTCAAGTACACGACGTGTACTTTCCATTTTTTAATTGTTTCACTGGTGACTTCTCGCCAGTGTGGCATTGTTCATCTGTCAACTTTGGTACATGGCGTGTATGAATCTATACATGGAATATATTGTCGCCCAGCTGGCCACCACCTTACTATTCTCCTGCCGACTGACTACATGACGTGTAAATACAAACTACACGACATGTAGTCTGGTTTTACACATTTCATCACCGACATGGCTACACACCCTGTGTACTCATCCCACACGACCAGAAGTACATAGAGTGTGAAGAAATACACCGCCTGTAGTCCCAAAATTTATGATTTTCCCCATTTTCCATATCTCCTCAAAAAAACTAAGGAAAAGAGAAAAGAAGAAACTCGTACCTCAAAAATAAGAACTGGGTTCTTACAAACTTCCCACCTTCAAGCAATTCATCCCCGAATTTCCCTTCCAAGGGTGGTGAAGATATAGTCGTCAACAAATCCAGCCAATAAGCACGTATGTCGGTCTCCTGCTCTTAGGTTTCGTCCTATACTCGGCCATGCTGCCATAGCACCCGTACGAGAGGAACTGACCGACCTTGGAGAACATTTGTGCTCCTATCAATGATACGAATCAAATGTTCCTCAAAGGAAACATCTATTTCATGATCAATCTCCTGGGGCTGAAAGACGTTAGATGAGTCTGAATTATAGTGATGAAACTGAGATACATAGAAGATGTTTTGCATGGATCGGTACATATGTGGTAACTACAACTGATATGCAACTAGCCCAACTCTCTCCAAAATCTCAAAAGGCCCCACATACCGCGGTTAATGTTTACCCTATCTCCTAATCTGCTTGTGTCCCAACCTCGGTGAAACATGCAAGAAAACCTGATCCCCAACAACGCACTCCAAGGGTCGTCTACGGTGATCAGCATAAGATTTATGAAGAGACATCATGGTAGCCATCCTCTTATGAATCAACTAGACCTGTTTATAAGTCTCCTACAAGAGACATGGTCCTAGTAAAGCTGCCTCACCTGCCTCTAACCAGCACAAGGGTGATCGGTATGCCCAACCATATAAATCCTCATAAGGTTCCATCTCAATAGTTTCCTGGAAACTATTATTATAGGAAAACCCATCTAGGGGTATATGCTTCTCTCAAGATCCCCCAATGTCTAGGACGCATGCACGCATCATTTCCTCAAGCACCTGTATCGTATGCTCTGAGGGACCATCAGTCCGAGGGTGGTAAGATCTGCTCAAAAGCACCTATGTACCCACTGCCCTCTGAAAACTCTGCCATAAATGAGATGTAAAATGTGTGTCCCTATCTGAAACTATAGAACAAGGGACCCCATGAAGACTTACGACCTATTGGATATACAACATCTCGACCTCATCAACTCCAAAGGTCTCCTTGATTGGAAAATGGTGGGCTTCCTTTGTGAGTCTATCCACAAAACCCCACACAACATCATTGCCTCGAGGTGACCTCAGCAACACAGTCACGAATTCCATCATGACATCATCCCATTTCCATGTTGGAATGGGTAACTACAGGGAAATCCCAACTGACCTCTGATGCACTTCCTTCACCTGCTGAACGGTGGAACACCTCAAAACAAAACCATCTACATCCCTTTTCATTCCAGGCCACCAGTACTGACGTCATAGGTCTCAGTACATCTTGGTAACCCTCGGATGAACTTCCCAAGATGAAGCATGAAACTCCCATATCAGCTTCTCTCGTATATCCCCTGGAACGCACACTAGTCCATGGAAACGCAATAATTCATCATCGCCTATCGTCTAACCCGGAGAAGGGTCCTCACTGGTCACTGAATCCCGTAGAACTAGGCCTTTAGAATCAGATAGCTATCTCATACTCACTCTATCTAGGAGGGTATAGTTCAAAGCTAAAGAAGAAAGATAGTTTAACCCTGACTGTCATTAGCCTCCAAATGCATCTCAAAGAACAAAGCCATAAGCTTCCACTCACCACTGGCCTCATGAACTGCATGTGTCTGAGTGTTCCTGCTCAGTGCATCAACAACTGCGTTACCCTTACCTGGTGTATAGGCAAGCTCATAATCGAAGGAATGAAGGTATTCGACCCACCTTCGCTGTCTCAGATTCATGTCATGGTGATTAATGATATATTTGAGGTTTTTTTGGTTGGTGAAAACCACAAAATGCTCTGCCAAGAGATAATGTGTCCAAAAGAGCAACGCATGAACAACTACAGGCAACTCAAGATCATGCGTCGTGTAATTCCTCTCATGTGGCCTCAACTACCGAGACCCATATGCAACTAATCGATCGCCCAGAATCAACACAGATCTTATCTCAATACCTGATGCATCATAGTAAAATGTATATCTCTTCCCCTACTCTGGGAGAATCAGGATCGGTGCTGATGTCAAGTTTCCCTTCAGCTCCTAGAAGGTTGTCTCACAAGCATTTGACGAAACGAATGTCACACCCTTATTATTCAAACCCATCCACAACTCTGCTATGTGGGATAAGTTTTTTATGAATCATCTATAGTAACCATCCTTACCCAAGGAAATCCGTATTTCAAAAATGTTCTTTGGATGCTCCCAGGAAACTACTTCGCTCACCTTCTCTTGTTCTACTGAAACTCCTTCCTCTGAGATGATATGACCCTGGAAGTGTATACGGTCCATCCAAAAGTGGCACTTTGCGATCTTAGCATATAGCTAATGCTCTCTCAGTGTACTCAATACGATCTCAGGATGGGTGGAATGGTTGTGTCGAGTGTGAGAGTACACCAAGATATCGTCCACGAATACTACAACAAAATAATCTAGATAAGGATGGAACAGAATATTCATCAAAGCCATGAAAACTACTGGTGCATTTGTGAGTACGAATGGCATAACTGTATACACGTGTAGACCATACCCGCTCCTGAAAGTTGTGAGAGGTATATCAAATGGTCTAATATGCAGCTGATGATATCCTGATCACAAGTCAATTTTTGAGAACACTCTTTCTCCATGAAGCTGATAAAAAATATCATAAATTCTTGGCAAGGGATATCGATTCTTAACCTTCAACTAGTTCATCTTATGATAATCCACACAGGTTCTGAGGGTACTGTCCACCATCTTCACAAAAATGACAGAAGAACCCCATGGAGAAGTTCTCAGTCGGATAAAACCATTTTTCTAAAGTCCTCTAATTGTCTCTTGAGCTCCTATTACTCTGGTGTTCCCATCTTATAAGGAGTAATGCACACCAGTGATACCCCTGGCACAAGCTAAATAGAGAAATCCACCTCATGCTCCGAAGGAAGACCTAAAAAGTCATCCGGGAAGACATCCCTGAAACAATAAACCACAGGAGGGAAATCCTCCTTAATAGTCCCATGGTTGTCCAGATATAAGCTCACAATCTGTGGTGTGTTAACACCTCGCCCATGATGCTCTGGTCCAGCTTGACTCACCGGAACATTCCACTCGCCCTTGTATAGAAACTCTTCGCCCTCTGGTGATGTGAAACTCACCCTGCGATGATAGAAATCCACAAAGGCTCGGAAGGAACCAACCAGTCCATCTTGAGAATGAAATCAATGCTCTTCATATCTAAGACAAAGAGGTCCCAAAATAAATGACACCCACCAACCTCAAGGGGGAACTCCTTGCACTGACGCACATCAGCCGTTCTAGTTCCCAATAGAATGTCTAATGTCATAAAATCAGAGAAAGTAGAAACACCGAGCCCAAGGCTCTCCACAATGGGTAAAAATATAAAGCTACATGTAGCACTCGTATCAAAAATTACTAAAGATAAAATAGAAGCTACTAGAATAGTACATCTGACAATAGAATGTCCGGGATCCTGCTCCTACTGGGTCTGTTGCATAGCATACGCCTGCCTAGTGCCGTGGTCCTGTGACACAGCCTGGATACCCTGATCTATCCCGCCCTGCTTCGTCTGAGATCCTGGTGTCTGGCTACCATGACCACGTCCACTATCCCTACCTTCACACCCTGATGTATTCAAGTTACCTGACTGGTAAGATGCTACTGGTCCTGCCTCCACACGCAGAGTCTGCACAGAACCCTTCTCACTAGCCACTGGTGGAAACGCCCTGCAAGAGCACTGCAGATGATCCATCCAGCCGTAATCTCGGCTTTCCACTGGGTTATGTGGACACTGAGGTCATTTGTTCCCTTACATACCACACTAGTAGCACATGACCTGGACACTTGAATCATTATTCTGGCTGTTACTGCCACCTTGAGAGAATTCCATCTGTATTTTCCTCGTACCATTAGAAATAGTACCATAAACTGGTGTTAAACTGCCCTGGACCACACCACTAGCTTCCTGCAGGTTCCTCTATGTTATCAGTGTCTGGTTCACAATAGCATGTACTGAAGGCAACCTGAAAACATTCACCATTGCTCGGATGTCATATCGAAGACCATCCTCAAAGCGTCTGGCTCTCAACATCTCATCGCCCACTAGAAAGGGTGAAAAATGCTGAAGCTCAGTGATGAGAGAAGAATAATCCATCACTGACATAGCGCCCTGCTGTAGATTCATGAACTCTCAAGCTCGATCTGCCCTCAACGTCTCTGGGAAGAAGAAGACATAAAATACTATTTGGAAATCATCCCATGCCATGTCTCTATGATTCTTTGACTGGTTGGTAACATCCCACCACCTATTGGAAGAATCATGCAGTATATAAGTCACGAGCTTGACCCTCCACCCTAGAGGTGTCTCTAGGTGCTCAAAAATAGTCTACATAGACACCAACCAAGACTCTGCAGCCTGTGGTCTTCCATCCCTTGAAAACGTAGGCGGATGCTATTTCTCGAAGATACGTGTCAGCTTTTCCATAGATGTGGCAGCCGGTGGTACTCCCTGAATGGTCTGCATGAACAGAAAAATGCTTTCACAGAATAGCGCATCCACGCCTGTGTCTAGTATAATGGCTGGCGCAGCATCCTGCTCGGCTGGAAGATCAGATGATAGCCCATGCCCCACCATCTCCGGAGTATACTCGTTGTTGTTGTCCTAGAGAACAATGTGTGAATGTCTCGATGTAATGACACTACAAGGTCAAATGCACAACATAGATCAAGATTATCATCGTTTAAAAACAAAGTAACCAAAAGGGGAATAGGAGGAAGAAGGAATTCAAAATTTTCACAATAAGACTATACAGCATGTACCTGACTTTTCTTTCCATTCCCGGTTCCTTCTACAAGGCCAGGCCACATAGATCCCATTAAAAAAACTACACGGAGTGTATGGTGTAATTTTCCAACTACCAGTGTCGTTTGTGACATGACCGACTACTCAACTTTATACTACATGGCGTGGTGCACCCGCACACGGCGTTAACACCACTCCATCTTCCCAGCCACACTGCTAAGTCCACACAGTCTGTCCTCGGAAAAGACTAAACGACATGTTCCATAGGTAAACGATGTGTGCTACATGAGATTCGCCAACCAGTGTTGTTAGTTACACAGCCGGATACACTACTCACACTACATGGCGTGTTCCATATACACAGGGTGTGTACACGAAAGGATTATACCGACCCATGTTGTTAGTTACACAACCAGATCCCAGGTTGGACAACACGGCGTGTTCAACAGTGGAAAAAGTGTGTATATATTAAGGTCTCCCCCATCCGTGTTGTTAGTTACATGGGCGGACTCTGGGTCAATACTACACGACATGTAACTACAGTACACGATGTGTTCGCCCCAAGCACTACCCTTGCCAGTGTGCCCACCAACACAGTCTATGACACGGGAAGAGACTACACGGAGTGTACTCAAAAAGTTTTATCATCTTTCCGAACAGAAGGACATACAGGGTGTGTTTAAGGCACTACACATCATGTATACTGGGTTTCCTGACATTATGCCTCAGAAACTACTCAGGAACCCAGAAAACTACAGAAAAAAACACCTAAGTGCCAAATTCGGATCCGTGAGGGCCCATACTCCTCGCGAATCAAATTTTGTCATCTTATATGTGTTATAACTGGATTAACATCCAATGATCCACCAAATTTCTATCAATGAGGGCCCATACTCCCAATAACTAATGTTTTGTGTCTATTATATAAACAGGATCACACAATAATACCTTATAAACTAGCAGGTATCTAACAAGCAACTATCACATCAGCATGATTTTACTAGAACAACATCTATCACAGCAACATGCAATTTCTAATTCACCTACATGGCATGTGATTTCTATCATGTGCCTAAATGATGCATGATAAGGCATACCCTCATCTCATCGGGTTACAACTAAATAGAACACATGGATAATATATAATCATCACAACCACAAGTGCATTATCAAACTGTGAAATAAAATCAACTATAAAATTAAAAAAAATCAGAAGAATTGAAAAAATATGAGGTAGACAGCCTTTTTCCTGTACACGGGTTAGCTAATCCCTGGAATAGATTATATCCAACTACCGTTCTTATCCTATCCCTGAATAAGGCTCCAAATAGTTAGTCAAAGAAAAGAACTCCTCTGATTCCACTTTATAATGTCCTGATTCTGGGTGTCACTCAACGGGTGCCCCGAACCCAGTTCGCCACGTGACCTCAAGCACATTTCCCCAAACACCAGAGACTGCCGACTAGAAATGAGGGCCCAGGTCTGATAGTGGAGAAACTAGGCCCTCATTTGTCAAAGTGCAGCGCAACAGAATAGGTAAATAGTATACAACAAGGGGAAGCGGTAAACAATAAATATAACCAAAATGGATAGTGGATAATAACAAGGAAACCACCAGTCATATATATATGAAAATAAACATTTCATTATTCTATAAAACATCCAAAACATGTTACACTACAATACAATACAACTGAAGTACATGTACAGAATAGAAAAATAGAACAACCAGTGGCATCGCAAGCCATACTTGGTCACATGCTCCCATACTTCCTAGCAATAATCAAGTACCTATATGGGGACTTTTGCCCTTATCCACACCTAAAGAAACCTAATATGTTAGGGCCGAAGACATGACCCAAATAAGGTGTAAGAAATAAATCCCAGTAGGCACCCGCCAAAGGCCCGTGCCAAACTGAGTGAAAAGATGGAACAACATTTTGCAGTAGTAAAATTAAAAAAACTAAGAAGTACTCAAAAGTAACTAACTTTACCAGTTATATAGCAATTTTATTATTATTTTTAACATTCAATTTTCGATATCACCACAATGAATATTCTATGTAAAACAGCCAGAGTCCTTAGACACATAAACCGTTATCATCAGGTAAAGAGAATCTAAACACATGAATTATCCCACAGGCATATCGAATATTTCCCACATGCGTATGAGGTGTCTCCTATAAGCATATAGTAAACTGCCCACAGGCATAGAAGAATTTTCCCACAGGCTATGTAGTTATTTTCCCACAGGATAATCACAACACTCTCCTCAGGCTAAACAAGTATTCAGGCCATGACCAACATTTAAACACGAAATACACACGAAATTCATCTCAAGGACATTCTATAATCATTATTATAATGGCATACCTTTGGGTATCCTGGACAAATGGCTAAACAGAGGAACGCACCCCCGAGGTGGTCCTGGATCCAAGATGTGATCCCAAACCACAGTTTATTATCACATTGAAATTAACTATACAATTATAGGTATTTAATTCAACAATGCCTCATCCATACGACACCCCATTCATGAGCGTGTATCACAACAGAACACAAAATGCACATCAGTTGGAAATTAAACACCAATCCACCTACCTCTACCACCCGTGATCGATATACCCGAACAAAGACATCTGAAATGTCCAAGAACGTTGTAGATCTAATGTAAAATAATTATCATTAAACCTAAAATAACATCCCTTTGAGAAATAATTGGAAATATACACTCAAGGAGAAGGAAGCTCTTACCCGCGCGGTTCCAGCTAGATCGACGGAGGCGGAATCGGCTTCCCGGTTCGTGATCAGCAGATCTCCAAACCTCCGGCCATCTCCTCGAGCTTCCCTCAAGTGTTCTATGCCTTATATGTGAACATGGGAGGATACTGACCATTTTAAGAGAAAAAACAAAATACACGACATGTAATCTCAAGTACACGGTGTGTACTTCTCATTTTTTAACTGTTCCGCTGACGGCTTCTCGCCAGCATGGCACTGTTCATCTATCGACATGGGTACACAGCGTGTATGCCACTATACACGGTGTGTACTATCGCCCAGCTGGCCACCACCTTACTATTCTCCAGCCGACTGACTACACGGTGTGTAAATACAAACTACACGGCATGTAGTCATTTTTTACACCTTTCATCACCGACATGGCTACACGCCCGATGTACTCATCCCACAAGACCAAAAGTACATGGTGTGTGGAAAAGAACATGGAGTGTAGTCCCAAAATTTAGGATTTTCCCATTTTCCTTATTTCCTCAAAGACACCTAAGGAAAAGAGAAAAGAAGATACTCGTACATCAAAAATAATAACCAGGTTCTTACAGCTCACCACTGAATATTGTATAATTTTATTCATAAAAAATGGAATAAATCAATGTGGGTAATTCCATCACCTTACCAGATGGTACTATAACCTTTTTAAGGATTCCCAAAGTATATTACATTCAAAATGATGTGTTCCCTTCAAAACAGGATGGAAAATATAAAATCTGACCATGAGTGACCAAATTTACTCTATATAATGAAAAAAATTAACTCAAATTTCCATATAAACTTGAATTTGATTGAGTACTTATTAGGATCAATGATTTATAAGGGAGTATAGTTGTTATGAAAGAATTACATAGAGTGGATAGTGGGGAACACTATTTAGGGTTCATGATTACCTACTAAATATGGAGGCTTTGATTCAAATGGAATTCAATGAAGTATGATTTAACAAGATTCTGTAAAAGGTTTCATTCTTTCCATGTTCATGAAAACATCATCACCCAACCCCAAAGTATCTACACATATCTAAATACACCTGGATATTTTCCATATGGGAAATTGGTGTTGTCGGGATATATCCTCTAATTATGACCATGAAATTCAAATACATCCTCACTACTACTGAAATATTCTTCATATCAGATAAATTAATTCCTCTCAAAGAAGTTTGGACCAAAATCATTGGTAGATTTGAGAAATCTAAAATAATTACTATATTTGATGTCCTTCATATGATGGTAATGAAAAATTTCACCAATTAATATCAGTATATATTTTAGAAGAAATATAAGGAATATAATATAATATCATACCCTTCGTATCTCTATCATATAATAACTAATGGAGAGGTACCGACCTTGCATAAGACTTTATCAAATGTACTCTAGAATATAGTGGATAAATATGAATAGTCTTGGACTGAAAATATCATGCATTACATGTGAGATTACTGAATTGCTACCTTCACTACCATGGTGGAAACCCCATATTCACTATTGTACAAGACATAAAGAGCCTTTTACATTGAGGTCCAATATCTGACACTTCTTATTTCAATCTATGATTTACTCTCTTTAAAATATGAGTCCCATAAAATAGCTTGAATAATTGGGAAAACATGGAGAGAAAATACTATGTACTTATCATCACTTATAATTCCATCCAAAACTGGATAACATAACTATTAGCAAGAAATTATAAATTCTCATATTCCACTTTTGAGAGCTGTTATTAGTCCTTAATACTCTTATAAAACAAGGTAAGAAACATTCAAATCATGAGACAAAGTAGGAAGGGTATTATTCTATACACAAGGTTCACTACAATATATATTTTACTATTATCAAAATGGATGGATAACTTATTACTTCCCCTACCAGTACAATCTTTCATTTTAAATACTTCATCCGATAAAGACCCATATCATCCTTATTTTACAATGATAAACTACATGACACAAGGTCTATGGTAAAAGATGTTAAAAGGCACATCACATGGTCCTAGAATTATGAACATAAATGGAACGTCAACTAGAATTCATTACATAACCATAAAAGGATAGACATATGGTACTGGTCAAAAAACATTAAATTACAAGATAACACAATCTGATCTATAAGACATTAATATACATTTCCTAACGTCATAATAATAAGAAATTAAACTATGAAACCACATATCTTCCACATGACACTAAACATCATGGTTCACAACCTTGTTTTATGAAGAAAAAAAATATAAAAATTCGGTAAATTTTTTAGAAGGTCATAATCCTTGTTTATGGTATCCCACTATACGTCAATCCAAAACTATGTGTGCCCTGGTTCTCATCTCATTGGGATATATAGTGACTCGAAGACCGTATGTACTAGGAATTGACACAATGTAAATAAAATTCACCCAATCCTACATATAAAGAGAGATATATTCACGTGACATCCCATTCCATATCCAATGTCAATGAAATTACTACATTTTCACATGGTCAAATCTTTTCTATGAATGACACTTCTTATCTTGCAGAATTTGTATCTCCATAACAATTCATTATCAATTGGTAATGTAATATCTTATTCAAGAGGAAACATTTGTTTGGATTATGCATTGATACACACCCATCCAGAATTTCATAATTCACCACCAAAAAGCATGTCAACTAGAGGTACATTCATCCTTAGGATAAACCACTTATAAATTTTTAATACCAAACAAAATTTGATGGAAACTAATTTCTAAACATGGTCCATAGTCTTTCATTATGTACTTCTACCATAACATTTGTATTTCTCTAAGAACCCAAAAAACATGGTTTATAATTTCATTATTCATGTCTAATGAATGTCAGAAGAATATTGGCCTATTAATCCTTATAACAATCGTCGTTTTCATGATGTATGGTCTAAGTCATATGACCTAAAACTACAAGACCTATATCACTTAAATCAAACGATATTAAATTTTATGAAAATATCTTAAGAAAATGACATTATGATGTATTCTTACCATATGTATTAAAAATTTGATGCCTTGGGAAGCTATCTTATGAAGCATCATGTCAGAAACATGGGATTCCTATCATAAAATTAATACATTAATGTATGGATTGTATTTATAGGGAGTTGTGCCTTCTTTTTCACATTTGGTAAACTTCATCATTTTTATATGAGGTTCAATATCATGTTAAAAAAATGTACTGGTTGATTATCATTACAATGAGAAATATATTGATGATCAGATCCTACATACTAGTCCTGAAACTATATGATAGAAATTCCACTATCCTGTCTTTTAATTTCTATGCGTGGTGAAGTAAACATTTTCAACTCCTTTCTCATATCGATCAAAGATCATGTGGGATTAATATTTTCAGTAAAGGCTTCACCACACGATCATAGATTATTTGTACACATTAGGGATAACATGATCATGGATAAATGACCTAAAAAGTAACAACAAATCTCCCTACCACATTATTTTAAATATCATGGTCGATTTCAATTTCAGGAATTAAATCCAAGAAATACATTGGTCATAATTAAAAAATTAATGAGATACATTGTGAAACCTAGATCCCAAATCAGAAATTGTCCTCAATATATAAAATTCCCCCACACTTCTATATATGTGCCAAATATTCATAGGAGGGTCCAATATGGGTTCTCACCCTATTCATGAGATTGTATTAAAAAATATCTTCCTCTCCACATAAGAGTTATATAACTATAGGGAATCTAACCTAGAACAATGTCTGACTTTATTCAATCCATGATGAGATATATATATGTGCATGGATCCTATATCATGGTCACAAACACAATAAAAAAAATCCTCTCTCTTAGTATGGGTTGGACTTGCATTGAAAAAAAATTATCATCATTTTTGTGTGACATTGGTATTGAATGATCCCTCCAATCTTGGGAGAACTCCTTACAAATTTCAAACTTTATGTTTTGATAAATATGAATATCCATAATCATTCCTCATATAGTGGTGATATAATGCAAAATTACTATGAAAATTATTGTTTTGACTATGAATTGACACACCAATGTCTCGATTTTCATAACATTCCCACAATGTGCTGAAATCCAGAGACACCATCAGCCCCATGACAAACATCTTAAATCTTCAAAATCCATTGATTCTTTATTCTAGAAACAAATTTTTGAACATGGACCTTGTTTAAATATTAAATAATTTAATTATATAAATTTTCATATATGGAATCCTCTATATTCAATCTTATAACCTTCCAACTTCATGAATGAAGGATGATGGAACATTATTGGTCAGGTCATCATGAAATGGGAAACCAGAAAAAAAAATTGGTCAATAATAAGGGACCTTAAATTATAACCCTTAGCATCATTTTCTGATACATGAAAAAGTATGGTTCATTTTCTAGTCTCAAATCATTAATATTCATGACCCTTAAACCTGCATTTGGGAGAAGACTATTCTATTGATGTTGGTCATCCACAGCATCACCCTAAAGAACTGTGTTTGACTTGATACTCATTCCACCATGACACAGAGTGATGCTTAGATCCTCCATTCTAGGACAAATTTAATAGATGATGAAATTTTAATGTTCCTCCATTATTAAAAACAAGACCTTCAAAACACCAACAATGATCTTTAAAAATATTTATCCTCATAAACTCTCCGACCATTGATGATATAATATCTGATTACTAAGAACACTTTTTTTACTATGCATTGATATTCCGCAATATTTATTTTCATAAGATGACCCCAAATATCTATTTACCAGAGTCTCTTTTTTCCTCAGGTTAAACATCTTATATCTATAAAATCCTCTATAATATCATTAAGTTAGCATTTTTTTTAATGTATTCCACTATCCATACATGATTACCTTTATCATATCAAGTTTTTGATTTAGAAATCACAATTTTTTGACTTAGATAAATTTTTTGTATTTAGCGAATTTTGAAACATTCTCAGTCATCAAACCCTCCTTGGGTCATCATCCCATAACTCATTTTTTACGTTATTTAACCCAAATAACTAGTTTCATTAGTCTATATTGCAATATTCTAAACATCCCAAGAAAAGAGATATTTTAATTTCTAAGATAAAAACCCTAAAAAGGGATCCATGATCAAGAGTCAGGTTTTTTCTCACTACATATCCTGTATGCATGTATTATGATATTAAATTGATAAAAGAAATTAAAAATGAATAATAATGTTTCAGATGAAAAACAAAAATAGTTATCTTAATAAAAATTTATGTCTTTCCTACTAATTCATAATGATATTTTACTTCGGAAAAAATTGTGAAATGAAAAAAGATACAAGGTTTGTAGGTTATTTTACATGACATTGGATATAGTTGAACTAAACTTTTTTAGGTCTATAGTTATATGAAAAAATAGGATCACCCTTCCATTCCAATAATTATGAATGAAATACATTGATGTGAGGAAACCTAGCTTAACAAACTACAATAAGTGTTTTTTATAATTATAAAGAAAAACATAGAATAATATCTATATAATTAGAAGAAAATATCATTTCATTCATAACGAATGGGTCATAGGATCATAAAAAAGTGGAGTCTCTAAATCATATTTTACAAAATACCATTAAAATAACTAATGAGTTAATGAAGGTTCTCCCAATCATTATCAATATCATATCAAATCCTAGGTCATTGTTTATCCATATCCTCCAAACCCAAGAGGACTTCTTATTCCACTATCCCAATTTTATTTTTTTCATTTGAATGAAACCCTTCTAGAAAATTATGATGTTCCACAGGATCACTTATAGTTGTGTCCAACTCTTAATAATGTTGTGACATTTGAATAGATTTATCATCAACATATTTATTGTATGCCACATTGTTCTTGGTGTGGTTGAACTATGACTGGGATAATGCAAATTAGAGATCATGATTTTGGGTGAATAGTATTTCTTTGTTAAGGTGTTATTGGGAATCTATCTCTTTATCACGTTTTTTAATGATATACCTCAAGGTATTGTGGACTATTAGGATGAAAAATCTAATATACCCCATCTTGACAAACATTCTTTAGAGATGATAATGTTTGGAAGGAATATTTATCATTGGTTTCCTTGAGACAAACTACCAGATTTCATGTAATATATAACAGTAGCATGCCCAAAAAGTATCTTCAACATTCTAGATTAACATGGTTCCAGTATCAGGAGGATAGATGAACTCTTGAATTAGTTCACCTTTGAAGTGACTTGGATTATTCTTTATAAAGTGATGCATCCCTCACCATGTACCTTCATTTGAGTCAAGGTGGAGGCTTCCCCTTCACATTCATCCCTTACATCTAACAGTGATAATGTATGAATGATATTTTTGATTGATATTGAAAGATATCAAGGAGATGATGAGAAGTGGACCTATGTAGTTGAAGGAGATCACCCATTGATGAATCAGTTTCTTTTTTTATTCCTCACAAGAATTGTGGACCATAGAATTTTTAATTGATATTTTTTTGTGAGGAATAATCTCTGGAGTTTTCAAATGTCCTGGGATAGAAGGATTTAAAAAATATCCAATTTAGAGGCCCTAAAATATCATTCCCCTAGTAACATAATCTGGATAGAACTTTTCGTCGTTGTTACGGATCATGTTTGAATCATTTTCTATAGAAATATTTTCACCTGTCAAGATTACTGATTGAATGTTTTGGTTGTAAGGAGGTCAGCTATGGGGTAAAACACTAAAGAGATAAAATAAAATATAGAAAAAATCCATATTAAATACCCCCAAAACCTATTTGTTAAAATGAGTATAAATATATTGATAAATGGTATCCCATATTTTCAATATGTATTATTTCAAATCACACAACATTCTATTCACTATATGTAGAGGTTGGGCTCAGGACTAAAAGTTAACTTCACCATCAACAACATCCACTATCCTTTTAGCAAGAACAACCCTTTCAGACTATAATAAAAAATGATTATCACCATAACATACATCATATTATCTATGGTTTATTTCATCCTCTTATAGAGTGGTGACATGACCTGTTATCTCATAGCGATTCACTGTTCATTTCCACCCTTACACCACTGTTTTAGACTAGTTTTTTATTTAAATATCGAAACATAATAAAACATTTAACTTCATGTTAAATTAAATGATTTAATGTTTATCCCTGATACAAAGAAAAATTTTACTTATTTCAATGTTTTCATTATAGAAGATGATGATTTGGAGAACCTAGGATATAATTCAACTAAAACTGGCCAAACTATGCAAGAACCCCAGAATGATTGTGGATATCAATATATATTATTGGAAATATGTTTTTCCAATTGGGAAGAAACTTTTTGGGGGAGTGAAAGAACTTCTGGGGTACATTGATCAAGGAGAACATGTAAACCAATTCATCCATATGAAGACCCAAAATAAGTCCACATTGTGAATAAAATCTGCACAAGATAGATTAGAATACTCATCAGTATTCGGGCCACAACCCAAGACTCAGACTCAAATTTGGCTTATTTGACCTCCAATGGACAAAAAATAAGGAAGGAGAAATAGTCCACCAAATTTAAAGTCATTATACAACGTTTTAGTCAGTAAACCAGTTGGATAAAGATGGAGTAATGATTCTACCATTAATATTCTGCTATCCACTTAGATAATTGACCACTTTTTCAGTTAACAATGATGTATTTGCCTATAAAATCACGCTATACCATCATTATCAGATGTTTCATGACTTGGTGTGAATATGTGTTGAATTATTGAGATATATTCATCCATTTTATTCCTATTTTACATCATGTCATTCTAAATTTTATATTGATCAATTTGGGTGGAGTTCTTTGTTGTAATCCTAAGCTACATGCTAGTAATCATTATAGGGTTATTGAATTTTTATATTTTTTTCAATTGTTATTAATTTCAAGATTGTAAATTTATGTTTATTCTGTCATGATAAAATACAAATAAAATGAACAATAATCCTAATGCTTCCATGGATAACCAAAATCTTGTGATGAATTGAGTGCAGTTACCTCTTTTCTCACCCCTTCCCTTTCATGACAGTGTGAAGGGATTAGGTTTGTTGATAAATTCCCAGATCTTAAATCCATGAATATTAATGTTCTTTTCTTGTGGAATAATTTATCACTGAAACAAATCTGGTCATCTCATCATGTTGTTGATGTGATTCCTCTATTGAGTTTTATTTTTACATTGAATCATGTTTGTTGATTTTAAATGGTTGTCTATAATCAATATCATTGATCAATAAAATCCTAGGTGGTAACCTAATACATAATAATAGGACATATTATTATTAGGTTATATAATTCATGTAATGAAGGGTCCTTCCCATTCCCTTGAAAGTGATAACAAATTGATCATCAAGGGAACCTTACCTGAGTTGATCAAAATATCTCCATCTAGATTCTCTCACTTAGTAATATAGACAAAATTTATGTTTTTAGTCATCCATATAAAATTCATATAAACCCCCAATCCCCATTGATTTTCAAAATCAAAATTCAATTTTTAAATTTATGATCTATGTCTCTGTCCATATACGACCAAGGGTTGCAGCTATATTTTAAAAATTCTAGTTAAAAATCTACATCTAATTTGGCATGCTTGTCAACGTGATGATTTTTTTCCCTTCCTGGATATCCATGATCATTATATTCCATTAATATTTTATTTAATTTTATTACTCCTTTAAATACCCCCTTCTTATTTTATTGTTATTGATTTTATTTTTTTATAGTTTTTGTGTGTTCTTCCTCACCCTCCCTCTCTATCTTTCTCTTATATTTATAATTCTGAAATATATCGTTATATTTTATTTTATTAATTAACTAATATTATTATATACATTGATTTTATACATTATTAATAATATGATGGAAAAAACAAATAAATTTCACAACTTATTTTCATGACCCGATCTGGAAAAGAAAACTATTTGAAAGACCCTGAAATGGAAAATAAACTTCACTCACAAATTAGGCCATACAAATCAGTAAAATCCTGTAACATAGAGTACAAAAATTATGAACATATTTTTCTTCTCAAACTAATAATAAATTGAAACAAATAAAACCCAAGAAAACAGGACTATAAAGAACTAGACCTTAAAAGTAATGACCATCCAAAAAGTGGAGTACCAACATGCATGAATCCAATATCCTAAGTAAGTAGTAAAATTGTAGCTATGGTCAGGCCTGACCCACCACCTTCTCAAATTCCATGGTCTTCCTAGTGAGGACCCTCACAATAATCTCAAAGATATTCACATTGTGTTCTACACTATGAAACCTAAAAATGTGTCTGAGGACCTCATTATGTTTAAGGAATTCCATTAATCACTTGATGGTGTAGCCAAAGACTGGATATACTCTCTACCAACCAAAAATGAGGGGTAGGATTGACCAAAAAATGTTATTTTTAGATAATTTATTCCCTGACTCCAAAACTAATCAATTAGTAATGAAATTTTTGGCATTAGGAAATCACAAAGAGATACGCTTCACAAATATAACAAGATATTAAAAGTCTTTGCTCAAGATATCCCCACCACTAGATAAGGGAACCACTATTAATATAATAGATATATTAGGGATATATCCCCATGGATAATGGAATGATTAATGTTGAAGATGGTGGTTCCCTATTTTATTGAACTCCATCAACCGCTCATGACATAATAGCCATGATGGAATATAATTCACAACAATTCGATATAGCAATTGCAAAATCCTAAGGAGTTAATTAGGTATTTAATTTTACCCTTGAAGAAAAGGATGTCAATGGACTTAATGAGATGAATACCCTTAAATAGAAATTATCTCATGACCAAGGTAACTCAAACACTTCTTTAGTTCTATTACATTGTGGAATTTGGTCCTAAAATACTAATTTTTTTGTCCAGTGCCAAAAACATCTAGATTCACTTGATTCATGTAGCATATTGTTCGTAGGGTTCCCCTTCCAACAAGAACATCCCTTCATGAAATAAAAATTCATTCTGAATCCATACCTTTGGAGGCAAGCACAACCATAGTACTGACAAGGAGGAAACTCAAACTAACCCAAAAAGATTTTAAATCAACAAGGCGAAGTTATGAAACCTTTTATTCTTTCACCTTCTCAAAACAATCATTCTACTCCTCTAAAATATAAAGTAAGACTCATGGATATGGTGATGAAAATGGAAATCCAGAACCTCCAGTTCAAACAGACCACATTATCAGCCATTCAAGACATATGAACTCAGGTGGGACAATTGGTGAACACCAAAAGTGAGATAAAGATGAAAGGTTTGGGAAAATTACCATCCCAACCAATTTCCAATCCAAAAATCAAATTCAATATATTTTTAGTCACACATAAAAATGGAAAGAAAGTTTAATCTTCCAATTATTCTACCCAATAGGTATGTCCCCCCTCCTAAAAACACTCTTTCTCCAAACATAAATTATTCTAATGAAGAATAAAAAGAACAAAAAGTGAAAAAAATTATCATTAAGGATTTCCATGAACAATCCATTCCACTTACATTCACCCAAATACTTTCTAAATATAAGAATAATTTTGATAATGGCAATGATAATGAAAGAATAGATACATTTAAGAAGGTGAATGTTAATATTCTTTTATTGGACACAGTTAAAATTCCCTTGATATGACAACTTTAATGAAGATAATTGAAACCATAAGAAGAGGCTAATGGGTAATAAGAGAGTCAAACACGGATGTAATATTTCGCCCTTGATTCAAAAGGTAATAAAACCCAAATTCAATGATCTGAGCACTCTCATGATACCTTCTACCTTAGAGGATACATTATCTTCAAATACTTTGTTATATTTAGGTGCCTCTAATAATGTAATTCCATAATATATATATACTTCTATGTATGTTGAATACCATCAACTGAGATAAATTTTTGTGAAAATTTCAGACACGAGCACCGTGCACCCAAAACGAGTGATTGAGGACATCCTTGTATGATTGAAGAATCTCATCGTCCACACTAATTTATTCATTTTTTATATAGAAGATAGTATCAACTAAGTACATTCCCCTTTCATACATTAATTTATATTCCTTATAACATAAAATAAGATCATCAAAGATCACAATGGTACGCTTTTCATAAAGTTCGGTGGAGAAAAGGTATGTTTTAACATTATTTATGTAAGGAAACACCCCATTTATGATCACTCCAATCTTGATATATTTTAAATTAATGGTCTCTATAATGAAACAAAAATATAAATTATCTCCTTGAACCAATCTCTAACTCATTTTCCTCTTCTTCACCCTTGGATGATTTGAGTTTTGATTCATGATTTGATTGTTGTGTGGGGTCTGAAAAATGTAAAATTTAATCTTCAATTAATGAGTTTATTCATTCTGAGGTACCCATGAGTGTCGATGATTTAAAAATTATTATTTCAATCATTTATCTATCCTTAGAAAATAATGGTGTGATTGATATTTTTATGGACCACACTACCCATAAACCCACTCCCTCAATATAAATAACCCGAGGTGTTGGATCTAAAACAAATTCATTGTAATTAAAAATATACCTATCTTGAGGGTATTGACCAATTGATATCCAATATTGCCAATAACATCTATCCATAGTTGGAATCAAAATTAATTGACCATTTTATATTTTTTTAAAAAGTTATAGGATGGACATTGGATGATATTTTTGGGAATGATCTATCTATTTTTATGGACCATATACTTTTAGATGATTAGGATAAGCCTGCAAGGCAATCACAATGCCTGTTGAATCCCACTCTATGTGATGTTGTAAAATTAGAAGTTAGTAAATGACTTGATTTTTGGATAATCTACCAAATATCTAATAGAAAATGTGTTAGCTCTATGAAAATTGTTCCTAAAATGGAATAATAGTTGTTTTAAAGGAATATGGTCAATCGGTCCCAACATGTGTGCAAAATATTTGGTGAGTCTGTATTGAGTACTGTTGACTAAATCATGCCCCATGGAAGGACCAATTTCCTCTATCATTTATTGATCAAATGTTAGAAAATTGGCTAGTAAGTACAATTATTGTATCCTTGATGGCTATTCGGGTTATTTACAAATCCATATAGCCCCTAAGGTTCAAGAAAATACAACACTTAACTGTTCATTTGATCCATTTTCATATATAAGGCTTCCTTTTGGTCTATGTAATTATCTTGGTACATTTTAGTTATGCATTTTGATTATTTTTTCTAAGTACCCTGATAATTTTATGAAAGTATTTATGTATTATTTCATTGTATATGGACCTTATTTTGAAGACTATTCGATACACCTAGGTTATATCCTTCATCGTTGCATTGATAAAGACCTTGATTTAAATTATGAGTAAATCAATTTCATGGTTGAGCGAGGGATAATTAATGGGAGTTATATTTAAAATTAAGAATTTTTGTTGATAAATGAAAATTTCAGTTAATTTCAACCCTTAAATTTTCAAAAAAGTGTTAGCGAGGCCTGATCATTCTTAGGACATGTTTGTTTTTACTTCTGATTCATTAATGAATTTTGAAATATCACACTTCCCTTGTCTAGATTGATACAAAAGAATTATGGCTTTTTTTGATAAATATTTTAGTATGAATTGAATTCACTAAAAATAAGTCTCACATCACCTCCCATAATCCAACCACCACAGTGTGATATCCCTTTCAAACATATGTGTGATGTCACAAGATTTTTAGTTTGGGTTGTTTTATCACAAAGGGTTGAGAAGGATCCTAATGTCATTGGGTATGCCATGCATACCTTTGACGCAACATAGGTAAACTACACAAAAACTGAAAAATTAACAATTTTATATAGTGTTTAACTTGTTAAAATTCAATTCATATCTTCTTGGGTCAAAAGTCATAGTGTTTTAAGACAACGTTACCCTAAATTTTCTCCTAAATAATCCTGAAGCCATGTCCTACCTCATTCATTGGATTCATCTCCTCTAGGATTTTGAATATGAGATTAGAGATAATATTGGAGTGTAAAATGATGTAGATGAACACATTAGTAGGATTTCTGAACCACTAGACCACCATATGGACTCATCCCTCCCCATTATAGAATTCTTTCCCCATGAGAACTTTTGTGATGTTGGGAACCTTACCCCCTTGTATCTGTACATTTTAAATTATTAAGAAACATCTAGGGTCTGCACTTGTATCATCACTTCACAATCAGAGAGACTTAAGAATGATTCTCAGTGGAACATTTAGGATGGATGAAATGTTTTAGAGAATTGTTGGGTACCAAGTGCTTCGTTGGTGTGTCTCTAACCATGATTTCACCTTTTTTACCTCTACCACTTCTTGTCTTGTAGGATCCACTTTAAAACTCAATGTACAGCTTTAAGGTCCTTGAATTGTGACTTTATTTGAAATCATTGTATAGGGATGCCCATCGATTTAGAAAGTAATGCATTTATTTTTAATTCATATGAAATATTTTTAAGATGAATGAAATTCCACAACAGCCCATGTTATTATGAGAAATCCTTAATTCATGGGTCATTGAATTCATGTGGCATTTTCCAAATTCATTTGGTTTCATGTTTTTATGTTTATCTATTGACAACGTCTATAAATGGTTGGATAAAAAGTATACATGGGCTGATGATTATTGAGTTTTTTTTATTTTGTGAGGTCCCAAATATTTAGTTGGGTTGGCTTGTTGAGAATCATCATTAGTGACCATGGTTCAAAAAAATTTCAATAATAAGATGTAGATTTTTCTTTGTATGTATGGGGTTGTTCATAAAGACTCTATTTCATATCACCCCCAAAATAATAGACACGTAGAAATCTCAAATCGGTAAGTCCATAGAATATTGGAAAAAACTATACAACCCAACAGAAATGATTGGAGTATGCACTTAGATTCTCCACATGGGGTATACCATAGATCTGTTAAAACCCCAATATAAATATCACAATACAATATTTTTTTTGGAAAGAATTTTCACCTCTCTGTGGTGGTAGAACACCATGGACATTGGGATTTTAAACAATGTAATTTTAATCGGTTAGATACAAGTGAATATAGGAAGCAACATATTCAAGAGTTGGCAGAAATTCAATTTGATGCATATGAGAACTCCTAGATATATAAAGAGATTAAAATGGATATCCATGATAGAATGATTCATCCGTGAATGTGATATAATGGTGAAATGTTCTATATTTACAATTATATTATAAAGAACCATCTTGGTAAGATTCATTCTCGATGGCTCAATACATATATTGTTACTAATGCTTTCACTTTTGGGGTATTGAAGATTTTTCATGAGTAGAGATGAATAAGTATAACCGTCATTGCGAAGATAATTAAAAATGTCTAAGTGGATTTCACCAAGAATATTATGAAGGACATACACCTTCTCGAAGTATCATGCTAGTGAAACACACAATGTTTTTTCTCCCTTCTCACATTATCATTTATTACACTGAGGAAACTACACATACTTATTGGGGGGAATGATACATTCTTAGGGTCATTAGTATTTTCAATGTCTTTATTAATTCTCCCATTTATCACCTTCATTATGGTATTTTCAAATTTTAATAACTTACTGAGTTCATTATGATTTTCATCATCATTCTTTATTATTCTATTTTTTTCTTTATATATCGTATTTTTACTCCCTCATCTTATAGTTACCAAATCATGTAATTTAAGGAAAATTCATGTTGAAATTTTTTATTCAATATTGTTTTCACATTTTATAAAAATATGTGTCTGTTGTGGAATAAATATTTTAATGAATTTAACATCAAGGAGTGATTTTTAGTAAATTGGTAGTCCTTCAATGAAATAAATGGATGTATCTCTATGAAACCATTGAGATGATTGAAACCCCTTTGTGAGTAGTTTATTTTTTGAAAACTGTGTCAATAATATCTGCACAAATTTTTATACCAAAACACAATGTATTAATATTTCCTATTTAATATAAGGTAAAAATATGTTAGGTTATTATTTAGTAGAATTATGAAATAAATTTTCTATACATTCATTACATATCAGATCTATTTCATTACTGAGTCAGATTTAACTAAGCATGTGTACTTGATATCCGATTATTTTTCACCCTAAAAAAAATTAAAAAAACATATAAAAAAGGGTTGTGTCTTGGGCATACAAAAAACGACTCCTCTTAAAACTATTATCTTGTTATAATTATTACAACTAGTGTTGTGATGACATTATACAAGGGTTAAGAGTTGAGTGTGATAATTTTTCCAAATGTAAATTTTTGAAAAAAAAATAATCAATAAATGATGTCACTCAGGAAATTTGACACATATGTAGATATCTTGGTTAGATTATTAAGGATTGACTTCCAGAAATTCTTAAGTGAGGGAGTTATTAAATATTATTGTAATATATATTTCAGGTTCAATGGAAAAAACCATTTAAGATGAAAAATGAAAAAATAAACTATATTTAGTCAATAGGAAGTGTAAAACTTGTACAGAATGGTTTTCAATGACCCATATATGGAGTTAATCGAATGGATGAATTTTGAATTACATTCCAAATATGGTATCATATATCTCTTTTAATTTAACTGTGATATAATTTATGGGATAACTTTTATGGTTTTCAAAAAGAATAACTCCTTGGTGTGGTTTATGATTTGATCACATTATTTTAATGAATTAAAATTTCCTAGAATTTTAAATATTCATGATGTTGGGAATATATACATGCATAATTCTTCTAGGATATGAGACCTTTCTAAGTAGTGAAATTTTTTTGGTTTCGGGGTTAGATCACATAACGATTCACTATTCATTTTCACATGTACTCGACTTTTTAACAGTAGTTTTGTATTGAAATATGAAAATACCAAAAAATTGAACTTCCTGAGAGATTGAAATATTTAATTTTTATCACTGTTAAATAGGTAAATTTTACTTGTTTCGGTGTTTAAATTGTAGGAGGTGTTCATTTGGAGAGCCCATGATAGAATTCCACCGAAATGGGCCCAATTGCATGAGAACCCGAGCACAGTTGTGGAGTTCAATATCTACAATTGATAATACATGCATCCAATTGGGATTAAAATGAAGAGAGTAAAAAACCTTGTGGGATACATTTTTCAAGAAGACCAGAGAGCCCAATTCATCCATTTGGTGGCCCAAAAGATGTCAACAATATGAAATAATATTTGGAAGGAAACATTGGATGACCCTTCTATATTTGTGATAGAACTCAGGAATCATAGATCCAGTTGGATAAATTCCACCCCCATGGACATATAAATTGAAGGCTCACATCTCCACCGATTTTGATGTAATTATAATTTGTTTTTTTCAGTCAACCAGCCAGTAGTAAAAAATCTACCATTAATATTTACCACATCCCTTAGTTATATTACCACTTTTTCTGGAAACATTGATATAAGTTTCCATAAATTCACTCCCTCACCACATTTGTAGATGTTGCATGAAAATGGGTAAATTTGGGTCTAATTTGATAGAACATTTTATCCATTTAGTCCACTTCTACATCATGTTATTTTAAATTTCATAGTGATCAGTTTGGGGGGTGTTCTTTGTTGTAATATCGAGCTCTAAGCTTGTAATCAGTGCAAGGTAATTAAATTACCATTTTTTCATCAATTTTTATTCATTTAAGACATCTTAATAATTTTTATTTTGTTATTATGAAATATAAAGAATAGGAATAAGTATCTAAATTATTCTATGCAGAACTCAAATCTTATGGTGATTTGAGTGCGGTTTCCTCTTTTCTCACATCTTCCCTTTCATGAGTGTGCGAATATATTATGTCGGTTGATAAATTATGGGAGCTTGAACCCCTAAATATGAATGTTATTTTCATGTGAAATATTTTATCATTAACAAAAATATATTCATCTCATCACACTGTTGATAACATGCCTTTATTGAGTACTATTTTTTACATTGATTAATTTTTTTTTTGATTTTGAGCGGTCAACAATAATAAATATAATTGATCTATATAATCCATGGTGGTAACATATTATGTTATCAAATAAAGTACTATTTTATTAGTTTATAAATTAAATATTCATTGATCATTATCATTCCCTTTATTGTGATGATGGATTGACCATCAAGAGAAACTTACCCAGGTTGATCATGATTTCTCCATTGATTTTCTCGCACTTAGTAATATAGTTTCAATTTAACTTTTATATAATAAAAAACCCAAGGCTTATAATACCAAATTCCTCTATTATTTTAATTATAAAAATACTATTTTTAAAATAATAATCTATGTATCCATTGAGAGATGACATAGTGTTTCTACTATATTACAGAAATTCAAGTTTAAAATTAACATATTATTTGACGCGCTCACCAATGTGATCAACTAGTTACAGTGGTCGTAGGGTCCTACAATGTGTAAAATGACTCTATGTATTTTATTGAAGATAAGTTATTGATTGGTACATAAAATCTTACAGTTCACATTTGATATTACAATGAATTGTATCCCTCTCTAAAATGATTGGAACAAATGTTATCTCATCCCGTGACACTTCTCATGCCGAATGAATAGTCATTACTTCAAGAATATCTTCCGCATCTAAAATTTAATCCTTAGTTACGGAAGGGTTATCTATAATACCATTGATATTGGAGAATAGAGTATATCATAAAACCCACCTACATGACATATATAAACAACACATCAGTTCATGTCTCTATTTCATGGCACTCATGTCAAAATTTTCATTAATATCGAGCATGAATGAACATGAACATGTGGAAACCATCCAATGAAGATCCATAGTCTTCCATATTTTTCAGCCTCAGGATCAGACGACATTATTCTTGATTGTATCCAATCATGAGGGGTGATTTTGTTTAAAATTCTATTTATAATGTGTGAATGAGAAGTTTAAATGGGAAATAACACAAAAAATGACAATGATATACATCAAGGATCATACTTATATTCAAAATTATATATACTCAAGTCCGCATAATCATAATATGGAATTTCTATCCTACACACCCAATATCACAACACCAGTCCATCATGCATGCCCAACATGACCACACAGGTCCTGCCTATGCACCTAGCACACCGTGCAATCCAAGACATTAATTATAAAGAATCACATGTAGTTTATACCTACATGAGGCCTATAATGAAATAACACTGTGAGTTAAATCTCTATTATAAGGTCCCAATAATTCTTAGGAAGAAGGCCATTGAGATCCTCATGTAAAATGACTAGAATACCAAAAGAGTCGTTGAATCTCTGCACTCCAAAGTCCTTCATTAAGGCCCTCATAATTTTTTTATCTAGACCTCCAATAATTGAAATTAATGTAAATTAATAAGAATAGTTAGATTAGTGTTTCATAGTTTTTAAAACAAAAAACACCTACACGATCCACCTCCCCCAATTCAAGATAGCTAGTAAGAAGTCCCCATAATGAGCATAAAACCACAAAACAATCATCCAATTGAGACCTATGTATACCCTCTTAGCCTAGATCAGTGCCTCTCCTAAGTGTAGTTTCATAGGTTTATATTGAATGATATCTCTCTATCTCTCTTTGGTATACCCTACATGAATGACCTTTTTCTTTATTACACCTTACTTATGTTATCCACATTCGTCCAACCCACGTCTAACATGTGTGATCCATCGCTTGGGCCCCTTTTTCATGTCAACAATTTTTGGGAAACTCTTTATCTGTATCCCTATTTATAGATGGAATGTTTAAGCCTCTATATATTTATAATAAATTCATTAGTAACATTAGTGTGTCATCTCAACTATAAATTCTCATGGTAATAGAGGTCTATCATTTGTCATACCTACAAGTTTGGATCCTCATAGTGTTCTCAATTTTACATTCTAGTGGAGATGAGGATATAAAACTTAGTAAAATGGTGGGAACCTAGGGTTGGAAAAAATAGAGGAGATAAGAACTTCTACACCCATTATATCTCTCAAATCTCCCAGAGTGATTCTACCCTTGTCTACAAATAAAAAAGGACCAAAATGAATTTGTAGAGAGTCCTTTTACAGATCATCTAATAACCTTCAATCAGGGAATCCCTCCTAGAGTAATACCATAGTATTTATTATAGTTAATTCCCCATCACCCATACCCCAGATCTCTTTCACTGATAGGTTAATGAGATGATGTGGTTTTCTATATCACCAACCTCCTATTCTTTCTCACACAGATCATTTCTCATGTGGGCATAGAGGTCAGTGATGATCCAGAAATATGTATGATAAAATATATATATAACTAGAGATTCTTTATGATATAAATTACTCATTACTAGAAAATGGCCTTTTATTTGGGGTATGTTATCCAATCCATGTATCAATATCAAATGTTTATACTACCGATGATAAAAATCCTTCAACGGGACATATTTTCATGGAATAAACCATGAGACTCCTATTTATGTGTAAGTATAGAATATAGAATCTAGATGGAAAATGATTCATGTCTAAAAAAGATACATAGGAATCCTCCAAGAAGAACAAACCTAACATACCAAACTCACTCTAATCATTTCTTGGTCAAATATCCCATTGGGTCATATCCTCCCTTGGAAGTTACTACCCTTACATTTCCTTTTTCCCCTTCAATATAATCCCCACACAACACTGAATAGGAAAAAATCTATTTTACATACTGGTTGTATATTGTTAAACTACATGTTTTGATACTTGTGACATTCCATTAAAAGGAATGATGTGTCTTGTTACCTGACATTGAACTACATCGGTTTTTATTCCATTCATAAGGATATATATTAAGCTTGTATCATGGGCCAGTTACCAATGTTAACAAAATCCTCTCAGTCATGGGTGATGATAAATTACACGTTATGGGGATTAAAACCCCCATCATGAATAAAATTCTTTAATCCATTCACAAAAGGGGACCACAGACAGAGATCCTCAGATATATATAAATGTATCTATCAGTGAAGCACCTAATATATATACAGATTCCTATAATGAAAATACATGGTGATGATTCATTATTAACATAAGGGTGTGATTATTTATATTTGGTATTTAAAAAAGTATTCATGAATATGTAAATATATAAGAGAGTACTAAAATATGAAATAATTCCACACAAAATGGTGTGATGAGTTTGACATCCCATCCTCTAGTCTAATCTGAGTCCCTCAACATTGTTAGACTATTTACCAATAATAGTCTAGAATGGGAAAGTAGGTTCATAAGATATCTTCAACGGGGGAACCATTTGGAATTTTAGGATCCATGAAATATGTTCATTGGAAACTACCAGGATGGGTTGTGTAAATATAATTCTTACATGATTGGTCATTCCACCACCACCATAAAACTTTTTTCAATACACATATGAATTTCATTGGTTGAATAACCGTTAGGGTGATAGTTTACCGACTTACCAGGTTGGTTCACATCCCCGATATTAGGAAGAATAGTTGGGTGGGGTGTTTGGGACTATTATATGTACGACATATCATTATTATTCATGGGGTTCCCTTGAATATTGTCTTTGAACGTGCTGCACAATAAACATCACAGTTGTAGAGTGGAAATTATGTGGAATTTTAGACCCATTGGAGGATAATTATATTTTCACCACATGATGGATGGAAAGACAGTGTTCCAAATCTAGTGGTTTGAGGATATGTTGAGGGATTGAATGTGATACTTCTCCTGGAGATGGGATGATCACCAAAATTTGGTAGGGTTTACATATAATAATTTATAATAGATACTAGTCAAATATAGATTTTTCATTTTTTCATGGACCTGTATGGGATTCCCTATAATTCACCCATATTTTAGACTTAGATCAGTGATGAATATCTTGTTAGTTTATAGGTGGTGCAGAAAATGATGTAGAAGGTCTAGGTTATCCATGAACAGATGAGGACATCCCAGAATCAATAGAAAGATTATTTTGATAAATGTTGTTGGACCTTGGAGTTCAAATCGGGGGACCACGTAATCCTCATAGTCTCCAATAAATTTAAATTATAGAGATTAATCAATTTAGAAAATAAATCATTTAGTTTTATCGAACTATCCAAGATCTTATAGAGGGTTTTAGTGTTTTATTTTTCCCTAGACCGACCCCCAAAGTCCGATAAGGTTCATGAAGTCTACCATGTGTCGTATATGAGGTGATACATGCATAATCCTATGTTTATTATTGACTGGGGAAAGCTACAAATTGATGATGGTGCACCCTTCATGGAGTACCTTGTGGAGATTGAGGATCATAAGGATATGATATTGTCTATATATACCATTAATTTACTTAATTTGTTGTGGTGTTATGGAAGATATAAGAGAGCACTTATAAGATCGATATCTAGATACATGCTTAGTATCCCCACATTTTTTAGTTTTCTCTAGGTGGATAAAAACCATTCAAGGATGGAATAATTTATAAACACATTTTTTACACATAAATCCTTGAAATATATCAACCTATATATTTGGAGAACAGTGATGAGACAAGATGATATTCCAAGGGTAGGTTATCCAGAAATTAATTTTACAAAAATATTAAAATTTATTACATGACATGAATGAAGTATTAAAAAAATAGAATATCTCTTGAGAAACATTTTAGATAAAATCTTTTAGACCATGATTGAATCTACAACATGGATTTTACCCTTAGTGTTATGTAATTTTGGTTACCACCACATGTTCAGATAAGGTAGTCATTGTCATGTATGTTAAGAGGATTAATTAATTAATTTTTATAATTCCAAAAATATATTTCCATCTACAAAATTTCTTATTATGGAGAATATTCTGGGTTAACTATATAACTATAAGATTATTGAGAATACACTTTAGCATTGTTTATTGGAATATTGAGATCTGAAGATGACTATTTATCAGATCGAGGAGGATTAATAGACACTGAATACAATGAATCATCTTCATAATTGGAAAATATGTTTTTCACTAAGGAGTGATCCATAATTGAGGTAGGTCTCATAAAATTTTGCTTTATATTCCTGATTAAATGATTGATAATTTTTCTATCCCCATTTCATTGATCTATGATTAATTTAATATTCAAATGGGCTTGTGTTTTAAATTACAATTTTTATTTAATTTATTCTTGATTATGTATATTTCTTACATAGAATATCCCCAGTATAAGATTTTTGGTCATAAAATCTTTTAAAATAACTAATTTAACCTTTTTCTTATATCTTTCCCCATATGTTCTTTACTTTCTTCATCGTTGGGATATAGGGCATAGTTCAACATTGATGAAAAGGGTCGAGCGCAATTGGACCCATCCCCCAGATTCATAGTTGATGGGAGCATGTTGACCATATATGTTTTTGAGTGAGAAAATTTGTATGAAATGACAGAGATACTCTATGGATCTGTGATCAGAAGAGAACATGATAAACAAATATTTACAAGGTTCTTGAAAACTTTAAGTAGAGGATAAAAAATCATATTTTATGGCCACTGAATATAAATAATCAATTGTCATAGGTTATTCTCTTTGATTTCGGGTTGTCAAATAGATAATTTTTTTGAATGAGATATGGATTTGGAAGCCCCTTCAAATATCTAACATTGTATTAAAACCCCACCTACATGACATGTACTAGGATAAACCAATGTTTTGTAGTCACCCATATTTAGTGGCTGGGGTATCATGAAAAATGAAAGGTTTACATAAAATGTGGTTGGACCACATGTTGTGTGACCCACCCCAAGATGCCAGATCCTTAGCCTGATATACATAAATAGGACCCTATGTGGGAGGACACACAATCTTTTATGGGAAGACATATGAATGTGCCACTACCCAAACATGGATAAGTACACTACCATATAATCGAGCATGGATTATTGGACACATTCTTGACTAGGTGCACATGTCTAGGGCTTGGGTTGCTGAGAAATACCATCTGAAACCTATAAAATCCATTTCCAATTACATGACCTTTGATATTTGTGGACAAAAGATCACATCTAATAAGTAGGGTGGGACCACATGCTATATAGCCCCCTTACATGTCATGTACTTCTTTTTGAAACTTATCCCTCAGTATCTCCTTCGTTTTGATTTTTTTTCTTCTGATTATCTTATCCAAAACATTTTTTCAAAAATAATGTTATTTTTTCCTTCATAATAGGATTCATGATATGGCATAGAATTTTCAAGGAAAGATGATTCTTTAAGAGATGGTTGTTGATGGAAGTGATCATGCACGATCATCAGAGAGAGGTCAGGATTGTAAATCCCTTATAATACTATGGTGTGTGTCCTACATATTCCACTACCTACTAAGTTTCAACCCCAGAGTACTTGGGCACATGTCCTCCACCAAATGAGTGGAACCCCTAGGTAGACTAGGGTGTGGGTCCACTACCTACTAAGTGGAACCCCCCTGACGGACTTGGGAATCTGTTGTCTACCAACTCTGTGGCACCCCCATAACATACTAGGGAATGTGTACTCTACCTACTATTTGTCTATCCTAATGGACTTTTGTGTGGATACTCTATATGTTCAGTGCCCCCCCAACAGACTAGGGCATGAGTCCTCTACCTACTACGTGGAACACCTAACTCACTAGGGAATAGGTCCTCCATATATCTATTTAGTGTAACCAAATATCATATAGATTTATTATCCCCTAATTTGATATTTTACCCCCTTGGATGTGTGGATATTTGAGAGGTATGGGTCCTCAATTTGGTCACATCTTACATAGACATGTGAGTTTTTATAAATTGATGATTAAACTTTATAATTTTTGGAAATCTCATCATCCTTGGTTGGGATATGAGATGGAAATACCCTGTAAATCTCATCTTGGATTCATATATGAGTATATAGTATTATGTGTGTGTTTTTGACATTTATTTCCTTTTTTATTTTGGTTGATTTTGCTACTTCTATCAGTTCTCAAATTACTCCCCCTTAATTTTTTTGGGGTATCCTACTAGTTATGAATATACTCACCCTAACATTATATTTTCCTATACAAGAATTTTCTTATAATGATTATGGACATGTCAGCCGTGATTTCAAAGGATCACAAAGAGACTCAACTATGTGGATTTTATATAGTGGTATTTCATGGAGATATAGAGTGAGGTTCTCTTTATAATTTTTTCCTGTTATTTCCATGTTGGGAAATATTTTTTTAGTGGCCTTGAATTATACATAATTTATGGTTGATTACACAATCACACTCTTTTTATTTCATGGAGGTTATTTCAACCATAGTTTGTACTCTATATTTTAATATCTTTTATTATTATTCCTATGAATTTCGTCAAGGATATGTTTGGGTGTGTATATACATGTAAATTAGATAAATTCCATCTATTTTAAAAATTAAGTATATGTGATTCTCTCCATCCCCTAGCTTATAGAGGACTCCTTGGAATGTTGGATGCAGGGTCATCAACTGATAAATAAGGCCCAAGTTGGTTGGTTCATTAAGAAAATATTATATGATTATTATTATACTTATAGTTTTTTATGCACTTATCTTTCATAAATGTTTCCATATATTTCTATCCTGAGATGATATTTACTATAGAAATAGAATTTCCAATATTTGTTTTATTACCGAATAAACCCATCTGTTAACACCACTATATGTTGATAAGTGTTTTAATGTATATTTTGGGATATATTAGAGTTTATATCCAGGTGTCTTGGATGGACTCAACATATTATTTTGTGTTTTTCTTATTGATGTTGTATGTTTCTTAGTGATGTATTAAATACTAATGAAATTTATTTTGGGGAACAAATATTTTTTTTATAGAATCATTGGGTCTTAATCTGGGGTTTTACTCTCTTCACTAGGGTATTTGCAAGGTAATACCTCCAATTAATGATATATAGTCAAACCCTGTAGTGTCCAACATAATGCCTAACATTGGTGGTCCTTGGGGTCATTACATTCTCATTTACTGACCCCTGAGAAGCTAAGCTTGTTAGGGTAGGAAAAGTTGTTATTAAATATTTTACCTTAGGGATTTAAGGGAATTTGTGTTTTTGAACAAGTGGGACGTTTCTGACTAGGTAAGGTAGCAGCGTCCTTTTACTTTAAAATATGGTAAAGGTAGGGAAACATGTCTTATACATTAATCCATGACGCCTTCTAGACATAGGAAGAACACTTATAGTCATGGTGTCTAGAAAAGATCCACATATAATACTTCCTATGATGTAATGAGAGGATCATGAGAGTCAATTAACCATATTTTAGGGGGAATACACTAATTTAAGTGTAAATAATTTTTTGGGGATATATGCATCATTATAATAGTTTTTATTTTTATTCTTTATTGTTATTTTATATATTTATTTATGATATCCTATATTGATATGATTCACCATTGCTAACTTTTTTAAAATAAATTATAATATATTAATTCATTATAGAAACTTATTTTATCATCAAACCAATGAAATTAATTTGTGGCTTGGTTTTTTTAAATATACCACAATAAAATTATGATTTAATAGTTGATGTGTTGCAAATATTAAACTGATAATAGTATTTTTAAAATTTTTTCTAAATTCATGTTGGTGTATTCAAATATGATTTATTCTCATAAATTATGTCTAAAGTTTAATATTCTATGTTTGTTTTCATGTGAAAATTAAATATATCATATTTCTAAAATTTTATAGTATAACATAAGAAGTAAATAAATATATTTCTAAAAATAGTAAATCATGTCAAATATATTTTTTTCCTATGAAAATTTATTGAATGTATAATTTTTTATGTATAATTATATAAATCATTTATTATGTAAATAGTTTTAAAAAAATAAACAATTTTGTAGCACATTATGTTTTTTTATAAATTATTTAAAAGAATTTATTTTAAAATAATTAGATGAAGTGTACAATTTGAGTGTTTTCTTCCTTTTAATGAAAACTGTAATTAGAAGATTTTTTAATTTTTCGAACAGTGGAATTTTAAAATTATGGTTTCTATTCTTAATTTAAATATTTTGTAGCATTCCATGAATTTTTGGTTTTTAAAAAAATGACGAATTGTATGATTTATGATATGACTTAAAAGGGAATCTAATAAAATATTATTTTGATCAAAAGGTTATTTTATAAGCATGGAGCTTTTAGTTTAGGAAATATCACAAAGATTTCAAAATATGATGATTGATATGTAAGAAATAATATTCTTTTTATGATGATTTTTGTAATTTCATTTTAGCATAGAAATTTTCAAACATATATTATAGCTCCAAATTCAAAAATGATTTTATTGCACATGATTTTAATTTTATAAAGGATTTATTATGTTAATATTTATTAAATGTAAATCACGAATTAAAGGAATTTGTAAAATATAAGACAAATAAAAATATTTTTAAATGATAAAATATTATTTTTTTATTGAAATATATTAACTATTAAAGGTGTTCTATTATTAAAAAATCATTGATAAAAAAATATTCCATGTTTTTAGGATATTTTCATAAATATATGAGATCAGTTTTTCTGGTATTTGATATATAATCCCAAGATAATTTTATTTGAACCAAGTAACTATGAAATATTTTTTATATATTTGAGGGATTTAGTATGATATTACGTGGAAGAAAATTATTTTCCGAGTTTTATGTGGTTTTGATGTGATGGTTGTTTTTTGTTGGAATAATTTTATAGTGGTTACCCATTGAGGATTGTTTTGATAGCCTCTATATATCTCACATCTAATCTACTAGTAAATTGTTTCCTATATTATATATATTTTTTCCCAAACATTGTTAGACATATAAAATTAGATGATATTATTCTACTTGATTAATTTTATTTTATATTTATTTCTTCTATATGAAACTATTAAATGTATTTCCTACATACTAAAATAAACTTATATCATATTCAAATAAATTTAAAAAAGAAATGAAGGGATAATGTTACTACAAATGATGATATTGATTAGCAAAGTCTGGGACATGATTATTAATTGTGACCATGATTGATAAAAACCATTTTATTGATGTTCTTTTCTACTTGGATTAATATTATATAGACAAAATATTCAATAGATCAATACTTTTTTTGATTCTGAATTAGAAACCTAAATTTGGGTGGATTATGTGATTTAAGAAATATGAATTAACCATATTGATTTCCTTGAGAATGGATTGAAAATGATAGATTATATGACATATATTCACAAATATGGATGGTATAGAAAATACCGAACATGGTATGACATTATATTAATTTGATATTTGTTAGGAAATATATTGGTGGGATTCTGTTTAATCCAAGATTATATGTGTCAGATTGATACTGTTTTATAGTGAGGTTAAGTATAGGTTGATTTATCATTTCATTCATATAAAATTAACATTATTTTGGAATCTATTTGATATATTTTTTGAATATGGAGATTGTGTGTATATTTCTATATATAAAATTGGAAAAATTTACCTTAAAAATACAATTATTTTTTGTTTTAAAAGAACAAGGGTGATAATTTATTACAAAAAATTTCTTAAAAAAAATATATTAATCATTTATAAATATCTAAGTATATTATAGTTTTTAATCATGAAATGTTTAAAATAATTAAATCATATTTTGAATTAAAATATATTTTAAACATGTAATAATATTTGAATTAAAATAATGTGATTTTTATATAATTAAATTAAATATTTTTATTTTTGTCTCATTGAAATTCTCTAGATATGTGACGCAATGTTTTAATAGAATATGTTCCCATGAAAACTCTTCATTTTTTACCAAAAAATTGAGTGGTATATTGATGTTTTCATTATTATGTCATGGTAACATAATGGTAGGTTCAAATACATTATATTATATATAAGAAATTTTAAACTAACCTTAATCAAGTAAATTAATTTATGTTATGGAGATGTTTAATTTAAATTTCCCTTGCACAAGAAATTATCATTTTCACTATGTATGAGAGAAATGGCTGCACGCTTATGTGATACTAATCCAGAATTACATAAGGGTAAATTTTATGTACCCATATGTGCAATACCTAGTTGCATGTAGGATGTATTTTATAAAAAAAAATAATAGTTTTATTCTAACTTATTCCATGTAACTCAGTTTTCAATGAAGAAGCGGTATTTTGAAGAAATACAATTATGGGAAAAGCATATTTAAAATAATGAAATAAAAATGTTATGATTTATGTGATTTAAATATATGAGTTAAATTAAAATATAAATAATTAACTCCAAAAAATCTAATAATGATGGAAGGAGAAAAAATATAATGCATGAGTTTTATTCCAACTATAACATGTATTTATGATTTTAAATGATATTTTTATGGGAAATTGTGGGATTATAAATAATTTTCATCAATAAAATTCTTTCATTTATTTTTAACTCTTTTCATTAAATTATAAAAATTAATATAATATTTGTCATTAATTATTGGGTATATAATTTGGACGGATTTCTATTTAAAATGAGGAATTAATATACGTTTCCTTACATCCCTTATTTATAACAACATATTTTCTTCTAATTAGTTTTATGATGTTTATAAGAAATATGTTTGTAATTATTATATAATCAGAACCTATAGTGTGTTTCAATATATATATATATATATAATTTTTTTCATACATATCACATATTTTTCTTTTCATTAATTCCGTCAAATTTTTTATCGTTAAAGGTACACCCATTGAATTTTGAGTACCTATGAGTGCATTGTGTCATTCAACATCATGTGATAATCTTATTTAAATTAGGTAGGACTCTCGCCCTGTGATTTTAGGGTTACAACCCTCTTCTATGCTAACTGTTATTTCTAGAAATTTTGAAAATGTCACATCCGAGTAGTGTAGACACAATTTTCAACCTTCATTTCACATTCATTTTATGGTTGGGGATTTATGTATTTTTTTATATTTGAAATAAATAATTCTTGATATCATGAGAATATATTTAAAAGTTATTTTTGAATAAATAAATCCTTCAATTATTAGTCCCTATTACCAAATTTTTGGAATTGACATCATTCACTCTTCATGACAGCCCTTTTAAATGAGTGTAGGGAGACATCCACATTTATCTTATTAAAACACACCCTTATATCCTATAAGCTATCTAGTTGTACCAGTTAACCTTTTTATGTTCAGACCATTCAGTAATGCCATCCATGATAGCATGTTTATACTCCACTATCTGGCTTAGTTGTGAGGATATAGTTTGTTGGAGGGGTTCTAATTTAAATATGTAATTTTATATTGCACTATTCTTTAGAGACCTTTTTTAGTCTAGGGAGAAGACACATTTAATTACCTACATTATTTTTATTTCATTGATGCGTGGTTAATTTATTTTTCATTATTATATTATTTAAGACCTCTATATTTTTCTATATATGATTCTTATCTATTATGTCTTGATGTTAATCCATGAATTCATTTTCTGTAAACATAATAAAAAATCATCCATATGAAAAGGGAATATTTAAACATCAAGAAAATAAGATATATGGGTGATTTATTCCTTATTAAATTGATTATTATATTGAATATATCGTACCAATAATATCTGATTGCCTATGTGAGTTGCTAATATATTGGGATTTTATATAGAAATATACTAACTGTTATTAATTATTTTTTATTATAATTATACATGGGATTTTTCTTAAAATGATTAATTAATATATGTGATTTACTAAATGATGATTGTATGTTTAATTGTGAATGTTCATATTTCTATAGAATTAAGTAACTTTTGATAATATATATATATATATGTGTGTGTGTGTGTGAATATAACCAACTGTGTTAATTTATTTTAATATGGTGAATTATCTAACATTGTGTTACAACATTTTAATGGAATTCATATGTAAAAAAACTATGGTAACATGAGATAAACATATACGGTGTTGTTATTTAAATCGTGATATCAAATTAAGTGACATAATATACCTCAATAATTTGTGTAAATGATAGATTTTAATTAGGATTATAGTTGTTAAAATTTCTAAGTGATATAGTGGAGTAAATTTGGGAATTAAATAGTAAATTACGTTTCACACTTGTGTAGGATTATGAGATTAATTGTATAGTTAAAATTTATCATACACTGATAAGCGTGGGTTTCATCCTAGAATTATGATTTAATTAAAAAGATGATTTAAAGTAGAAAATAGAATTAATAATGATAAAACATAATATTTATTCATATAAATTTTTATATAATTGATTTGGGAATTAATTTTAAGATAAAACATTGAAGATATTGATTAGTAGGAAAATAAAACATGTGTAATTACTTAATCAGGGAATAGTGTTACTTGTTTACTTACTATGTTGTTTGATCGACTTATTTTTCATTATATTATCTCTTTTATTTTATATTATATTGTGGTTACCTATATTGAAACATTTTTGATTATTCTCAAGATAATATTTATTAGTTTTACTCGATTAATTTATTGTATGAATGTGTGCTTACCATCATTCTTGTATATATTGTTATTTTTTCAGGTTTTAATATATTGTAGTTTTTTCTGAAATATATTTACATATGAGGGGGGTAATGGCTCAAGGATAATACACAAGTATTAATTATTGTATATAATGACATATGGTTTACATGTGTGTGTGTTATTTTTTCTATTTTTTCATCATGTTTATGTAATATTTTGCGAAATAATAGCTTAAGGTTTATCAAAAATAGAAGATGCAATGATATGTCTGCACATAGTTCATGTATGTGATGATGTGGATGAAAGAGGTGTAGGTGTGTGATGATGTTTCTATATAGAGTTGAGGTATTTAATAATGTTTCAACACAAGATGATGAGATATGTTGATTTAGACACATGATATGAATTCATGAGATGATCTAATTATTGGAACTTATTATGAGATGGTCTTTCAGACACATTAAAATAATAAAATGGTTTAAATGTAATAGAAAAATTTGTGATACAGAATTTTTTTTCTCTATTGATGATATATTTTATACACACCCATTTATTATTATAAATATAGGGAAATCATGATTTTATGAGTTCACTAGTGATAAGATTTTGGTATTATATGATAATATATATGAATGTGATGTTATTAAGAATAAATATGTGAGTATTGATATATTTATTGGTTCTTCTCAGTCTATTGTATTATATATATTTTTCCATCCACAACTATCTAAAAATTATATTTCATACTGATTTATAATTTACTATAATGTTTATCATATAAAGTACTCCAAAATTCTCATGCCTCTATCGGTTTCTAAGTGTGTTATATGACTATATGGATATGAATTGAGATGTTGTTCAAGTACTTTTGATTAATTCAAATTAAAATTTGTATTTATGGAACTGGTCTTACATGTTTTTTACATTAATGATTTTTACCATATTTATTAAAATAGGTTATGGTAATTAGTAAATTTTATTATAGACACATTGGGTCTTGATCTGTTGTTTTATTAATTTTTCATGTGAATTACAATAGAAATTCCTCACATTATATTAATAGATTAAATTGGAACAAGTATTAATACCAGGTCCTATTAGAGGTGGGCCTCGATGGTCACCTATATCTCATCTTCCAAACCTGTGGAGGTTTCAATAGTGGTGTTTCATGATGCATTGAACAACGTGTTTTTAATAAGAAACCAATGGGATTTATATTAAACAAATATGGAAGCATGTTTTGGGGAAAAAATTTATCTATTTATCTATTAAAGTAGGATCATCATATTAGACCAAATTTAAGAAGGTATAATAGGGATTAAAGTGATTAATTGTCCATTTTAATATGAATTTAATGTTATATTAGAGTTTTAATTTAAATGTAGTGAAAAATAAAATGAAAATGAACAGAAAATATTTTAATAATATTTCATATCTAAATGACCATACTCTGCTCTTTACCCCTCTCATGGACTAAGAGATATTTCAACCACTATATGTACCATAATGAAATATGAAATAAATATTTTATACCAAGAGTCACAACCCAATTAAAAATAATGTTCCCAGTGGAGTACTGAACCAAAATAGACTTGTCTTTTTCTACCTCGATTCATAATGCGAACGATATGCCTTTTAACTATCTAGAGGCATAACCAAATGCCTATCATTTTCTATGGAGTCAAAATAAAACTACCCAACTTTTAATTTTTATCATAACTCTTTGAAATTACATACATGGAAAAGAATATAATGAACTAAAACCAAATAAGTACAATGAAAATTTTAAAATATGTGTGTTAAAGAAGCAAGAAACTCACCATCAACAAGGGGTTAAATGATTTTAGTTCAATAGGGAGTAGTAATTGATCACATAATAATGAAAAAGATGTACACTTATTTAATAATCCTCAACCTTGAATATAATATTATAATTTTTCTAACCAACTCTTTGTATAATGTTTCATAATGAAATAAATATTTAGAATATCAAATCTGATGCATCTATATTTTTTCAATTAACTAATTCAGAGTGTTACCATGATTGTTTGGTAGATAATATTCCACGTGTAAATCCTTCATAAATAAAACAAATACTATTGTTATTTTCCATGATATTATATTAAATAAAAAAATAAAAAATTGTGAAACATGTTATATCAATTAATATAATAGTAAATGAAAAAAATTAACATCCAAAAAACACCCTAATAATATTCACAGCCAACAATTCATATCTTAGCATATTTGAATTTTTATATATCATGTTCGGGAAATTTTTAGGCTGAATTTCAATATATGCTAAATCCCATGTGAATCATATTTAATTAATCATGAAGGGGATTAAAATATTTTCCCATTGGTTCAAAATAATTAACACCTAATATTTGGACAAATAATGTACTAATAATTTCTATAATAAAATTTTGGTATGTGAAAGTATGAAATAATATGAAATATATATTGTATTTCTCGATTTTAGAAAAACATGAAAAAATTCACTGAATCACATAGCCAAATCCGAGTAAGAGATTATCACATAGGAATTTTTCTCCACATAACTGAATCAATGTATCTAAATTAACACAAATGATTCATATAAGGTAACTCAGATAGATGAAACTATGTATCTAATTAATATAATCGAAATCACGTAGCTGATTTATTTAATCTAATTTAGGTAGCCAAATTCAAGAAAAAAATCCAGAAATTTATTAATTTCCTGACTGATAAAATTTCATACATAAATAAATAATTTTAAAAAATATAATAATATTTGGGTCTAGTTGAACAATATTATATAATTTTATTCTCTTTCCAATGAATCAATATTCATGTTAATATAACTTATATATCTCATATGTCATTATAAAAATACATTCTCAAAATAGTTCTAAAAAACCATAGAATGTAGACAAAAAACATAACATGATTTGTAATCTAATTTCAGCCATGATATAGAAATATTAAGAATTTTTGTCCTCCATTTAATTGTATTAAATTACCTGTGATTTTTAACTCATCAATAATCCCTCAAATTTGATATTTTATAAAAATTTACAGTCAAATTTTAAACGGTAAGAAGATATAAAGAACTAGTTTTCTGGATTTGAAAATGGATACCTAAATTTAAAATTGGATCTACGGTGAATAGTAAATTGGTTGCATGGGAATAGTTAAAATTATATAAATGATTATATTTTAAGGTCCCAAGTGAGTTCTTTAACCTGTAAACACTTCATGAAACTTGCAGTACACTTTATAGAACATAAAATACTGAAATATATTTATCATTAGATGAAATAAATATTATGATATGATCAAGCATAAGAATACTTTAATGAATACATAATTTAATGTTTTAAGAATCAAAAATTAAATTAAAAAAAATACATATTTATAGTCATACATAAACATCTTCCAAATATCCACTCAAAAATCTCACCATTTTATATAATAATAAGGCCAAGTATAATTTCAGAACTCTTCTCCCTTTTTGAAACTATAATAACGATAAAGATTCAATAAAGAAATTCTATCTTTAAAATTAATTTAAATAGAGTATAAAATTTTCTTAAAAATATATATTTCAAATCATATATTATGTAACCCCCATAAAGCTAACAATTTATCAAAAACATAGGTTATGTATACAATATACATCGAGGAAAATTTTAAAATATGTTTGTGAAAAATAATGAGAAACCCTTCATAAACTAATATTTGATAAAAATTGAATTTTTATAAATTATGTTAACATCATGTCGAATTTATGAACATTCATAAAACCATAAAATATATGTTTTCAAATTAGATGATAGTAATATGGAAAATAGATCCCATGACTCATAGATTTATTGTAAATCTAAAATTTCATAATATAAATATAATCAAACAACCCCTAAATTCATGCTAGATAAATTTTAATTTTCATCCCATCAAAAAATGTCAAAAAAAAGATTTTATAAAACTTATCAATGACAAAGGGATTAGTTAATATATCAACAAGATTATTTTATTTAAAAATAAATTCTAGATTTATATTTATTTTATTAGCAGCACCTATATGAAAATAAAAATTATCATCCATTTTCCTAGACCTTGAGTGTTTTAAGAGAATTTTAGAAATATATATAGTATAATTATTTTCATGGAAAATTGGAATCTTATTAAAATAATAAAAATTCTGAAAACCCTTTCAAAATCCATTAATATTGGGCACCACATGATACAATAATCATATAGTTAGATTCGATTGTAGAAAGAGATATTTTTTTTTATTTCTTTAAAAAAAGATTTAATAAGTGAATAAAACATTTTGAAAGTAATATTTCTATTTATTTCCCATCCACCATATTCATAATTAGAACATGCAGTCAAATAAAATTTACTCTTAGGTGAGTAAAATGAACCATGAATTAATTATTAGTTAATATATATAATAATCCTTTTAAAAAATTTAATATGAATTTTTGTAGGGTTAAATTGATATGATTCACAAATTAAAACTAAAAACACTATTTCCAAACTATAAGAAGTTCACTATAATTAACTTCACATCATGCCTCTATAGGATTTAACCTCAAAAAGTTTTCTATATTTATCTAGATCAAATTATATAATCATTCCCATGGGATTATATTCATTTTTATAAGATTCAAAACCAATTTTTTTAAGTAAATATTTATACTTTCTTAATTTATTTATAAAAGTAGCTTCATTTCATTGGAATATTTTTAATCCAATGAAGTATTTCAATTAACCCATCAAATTTATATCAAATTGAAATGTCATTAAATAAAAAAAATACAATACATATATTTTAACATAAAGATCCAAAAACACTATCATGTCCATAAATTTACATAATCAATTTATCTTTTTAACATTTCTTTATAATCAATGATGAACTAATATTTCACTTTTCAATGTTTTTTTTCAAAAGTACATTCTTAATCTTTGATATTAAGCTAAAAAAGATTATTTAAAACCCGAAAAATATATTTTTCAGTTTAAAAACATGGTCATGATTTCTTTCTGTTTCAAAAATGATGGCTATCTAACATATACCTATTCGGGAATATAACCATTTATCGAAGATTTTTTTGACATCCATTTAAATTAGCTTAAATCTTTGAACATGTCATAACATGGAATTTTATCACTGGAAACTCCCTTATTATAATTATTTCATATAGTATAAGTTACATTAAATAAAATGGAGAACATAATACAAAAAATATAAATAAATAAATAATGAAATTAGTGGTATTAATAGAAATTAAGGAACCTATACCAATGGAATAGTAACCTAGCTGTCATAATAGTAATGTGGTGATCAGAAATAATAATCTAGAGAATATAAATTTAAGAAAACTTATAAAAGTTTAAATTAAATTTAGTTATATTATAAATTAATGAATAATATAATTATATCATGATATAAGTAAATAAATGTATCATAAATGATAAATTAAGTATTAATATTTTTGTAACTAATAAATATTTCTTTATAAGATTATAATTAATATAATTATTTAAATGAAAATGTATTATTATAAATTATATTCCAAAAGTTATATTTTTTCCCTTTTAATTATATGATAATTTTATGAGACCTTATGTAATTTATCAAATTTACATAAAAAAATTATAATATTAAATACAATATTTTTGGATAAATTGTGATTTTAATTATAAATTATATTTATCATGCCTACAATATTATTTTCATAAAATTGAAAACATTTTTGATATCTAAAAAAAATAGTTTAGGTTAATATTTTGTAGTTTTTTAAAAGAGTTGAATTTTTAGTTAATAGTTAAATACGATAATTTACATTATTTAACATTTTAAGTAAATAAATGAATTTTTGAATCATAGAGAGTCAAGAAAGATGTAAGATTCTATCATCTTAAAATAATTGCTCTAGTAATTTTATTAAGTTATTATAGTTAATAAAATTGACTGTTTGGAACCAAAATTTTAAATAAATGAATAAAATATTTAAAACCACTCCTCTCCTACAAATATAAATAGCACCCCTCACCACCTATTCTCTCACCAATTATATGAATTATACCTTTCTTATATTATACCTAATTCCTCTCTCATACCTTTTCCCTACATTTTTTTTCGTTCTGGTCAAACCAAAATACCATTTACATATTCTTTATTGAGGTTCCCAAGGATAAAACATTCAAGTGGTAAAACTGTCACTTTTCCCTTTTAATTTATATTATTTTGCTGTAATTTCCTCACCACCCATATCCAATGTGACATGATAACTTTAATATTGTAGATATACTATAATATTATTATTTTAATTCAATATCCATCATTAAAAGTCTTATCCTCTATTATTTTTTAAACAAAATCATTCGTGATGTTTCGATCCACCACCTTTATGGACAATGTTTTTGATTTTTTCATTACCACCTTCATGGATATTTGTAAAAGAATTATAATTTTTAAACTATATTTTAAAAAAAATTTAATTTTTTTTCTATTTTATAGACCTAATATATATACATAATATTAAATTTGAAAAAAAACTAGTTCGTGATAATCAAAAATTCAACAAAATAAACTAACATTCATCATTAATATTCATTCTAATGAATCATTATAATATATAGAAAAATTATATATGGGATCTTTTAAAATTATAGAGGTTAATCAATATCATATAATTTAACTTCGAGAGTTTTTCTTCCATTTGATATGAAATCTCCAAATTTATCTCAAGGGAACCAATCATAAATGCATGAAACGAATGCCCCCCTAAATGATGAAATTGACTCTTAAAACTCATCAAAGGAAAATAAATGAACTTTATAAAGATATAAAAAATCAAATAAAAGTTTTTTTGGGTTATGAATTAATTAATTAATAAATCTAATTGTTTTATCTAAGACATTAATTAGAATAGAAAAATAGTTTCTGGAATACTATAAGAGATTCTATCTAAACCACAATTTTTTCCTTTGGGTTATTATTCAATCTCTTTAAAAATATATAATTAGTAAATATTTATATAACCTATGAAAAAATTATATTTTTATGTTACAAACAAATTTACCAAGCTTAATAATTTATTATTTAATGGTAAATTAATATTTTATAAGGATCCATTTTCAAAACCTCATGATAAGAATCCCGATTAAGGGAATCAATCCAATTTTGTTACCCAATTTCTAGTACACCCCATAATATATTTTAATACAATATTATTTTTATAAAATTGTTCTTTTTATCATGGAAATGATCTTTTCCCATTTCTAGTTTTGGGGAGATAATTATTGTTTTGTCCTCTTTAAAGTATCATTTATATTTTCCCTCAAATTGTCTCGAAGTAGCTCATTTCTATATTTTCAGAAACACTATATATAAATGTTTTCAATAAAATTAGAAATAAGTTTTCATTATATATACATATTTTCCCTTATTAGTGTCCATGTATGATTTAAATCCATTCGTTCAGGGAGACCATTATGACATTCTATTTGGTCATTCTTTATGATATGTGTACGATATACATTTATATCCATGGGAAAAACTTATGTTTATTCTTTATGTTTGATTCTTCACATGGAACTAATATGCATGAAAATGTTATGATGGGGGCGCTGATATACAATGAGACTAAAAATTGGGTATTTTTTTCGTCTCGTGATACGTCATGTTTGGATAGAGAGTAAACCAAATTTGTTTATGGGACATTGTCCACATTTTGTTATACTCCTAGAAGTTAGACTTGAATCAGGTTTATGACATGTTTTTTGTTATTTCACATTCCTATGATCGCATAATTCATAGATCCCATGTTTTAATTATTATGATTTCATATATTAAATTATTTTCCTGGTATTTTTATCATTATGTTATGACTTTAAATACATGTGTTGTATATTTCTCTATTATTTATTACCATTATATGATTTTTTCCTATACCATGGTTCATGTATTCCTGAGGTAATCCAATATATATGAAAAAACATAAAGTGATGATATGATCTTATTATGAATATTAAATAAACTACTTTTTTTTATTTTGTCTTCATGCTTCATAATAATTTACCTATTTTTATAAATACACTATAATTAACATTCATGGGTTTGTATTTGATGATTAATTATGCTTAAAATAGAGTAATAAAATGTGTAATGGGATAGGGTAAATATAAAAATCCTCAAAAGATAATTATATCTTATTTTATTCAAATATTGAATTATGTGAAAATGATTCATCAAAATCAATTTATTCTTCTTGATAATTTACTTGATACACTAATATATATATTTTAATTATATTTCTATATTAATCATTTTGTTTTTAAATATTTATTTACTTACAGAAACATGACAATCATTGTGTGGAACAACTAAATTCAATAAATAATCCCAAGTAAACCGATTTAATTCATAATGCAATGATAGAATCTAATTATAATCACCTTATTTTCACCAATACACTTTAAAATAATATAAGGAATAAGAGCATGATAATTAGAAATTTTCATAAAATATTTTCTAGTTTGAATAATTTATTCAACATTACCAAATCAATTATCTATAAGATGATCTCTATGAGTCCTCTCAGATCATACATGAATTAGTGTAGATTGAGAGGAATTATTTCCCCGCTTACCATGTTAAATTTAATACTTAGGTGATTTTTCATGAAAATTAAAATCCCTAAATTAATCCTCATGTTGTTCATTATCATTATATAATTTATTCAAAAAAAGTTCATAAAAAAGACAAAAATGTATTCTTCAATTAAAATGGATTTTAAATTTTATATTCTATATTAATTGATATTTTTTTTAATATACTATGAAAATGAAATCATCTTATGTTTCATTGAATTTATCCAAATCACCATTATTATTGAGAATAATAACTCTATAACCAATGACCCTAAAAGAACCATTTTTAGGGTTTCTCTCCTTACAAAGCTCATAAGGTGTTTTTTCATGATTGTTCTTAAAATTAACCTATTAAAAATATAACAAGAAGTATTCATTGCTTTTGACCATATATATTTTGGTATAATAAACTCATTTACCATGGTCTATGATATTTCTTTATGTGTTATATTTTTAAATTTTACAATAACATTTTTTGGTGACCAATTTTCCAAAATGTTATGAAAATACCCATTTTCTTCCCAAAACAAGATATATTCTATATTTGAGAATATTCCAATATGATTATTTATGTGGATTAATTTATGATTTCTTTATCATTTTGATCAAATTTACAAAATTTGATAATCATTGATAAGGTTTTAGAATTTAATATCTAAAAATAAAGCCAAGACATCTTGTAAATTCATAAATAATAAAAATCTGATATTATTTACCACCCAAACAGAGAGGTTTAGTGAGACCGAATAAATCCAAATGAACAAGATCAATAGAACTTAAATTTTTTAATTATTTTATATAATTTGTTTTACTTCTATATTTTTAACATTTTAAGAAACAATCACAAACAGTGGTGTTGTCCTCTTTTTTGTTTTAGTAGCTATAAAACCATTTTCTTATTATAAACCTTTTACATCGACCTAAAATTAATATATAATAGAATGATATGCAAAAACAAATGTTATCAGATTTGAAAATATATAAATATTTAACATTTCTATTAGTTAAATCAACAAAATTAATTAAATTAATTTAATTTTTCAGTTTTCCTAAAACAAAACATATTTACAAAATCAATTTTTGTTTTTAAATTTAATAATCATTCCATCATCACATTGTTGTGAAAATCATTTTTAATTAGGTTTCAATACACTAATATATCAAGACATATATATAATAATAGAATATTAAATTCCAACCTAACCAAAACTTTTTACTTCATATTTTAAATTATCACCAAAACCTATATTACCTCCATTATAATAATTAAATGATAGAAAGATGGTTATGTCACCCTTCACATGTCTTGATCACGTACACCATCCATGTAACGAACATCATTTTTATGCACCAAAGAAACATTTTATATAGAAATGGTTTCATGGATATATTATTACATAAGAAAATTTGGTCTTAATGGGATTTTCTTATGAATTCATAGGAAACCAAATAGATTTACAATTTTTTTATAGAGAATAAAAATTAAAACAATTTAAAAATGAAATACTCGGTGTGTCTAAATGATTGTTGTAGTCGCAATGAATACTCATTTTCATAATTACCGTTCGTATTTCATCTAAAACATATAATCATATATGTCATTACATTATGAATTTTAACAAATAAATACTTATCTATTTGGGGTAGATTATTATGAAAAACAATATTGGATCTATTTTTTATCATTTAGTAAATAAAATCAACATTTTATCAATGTTTTCATGAAATTGAGAAAAAGTTGTAGGTTTTAAATTAATCATTAAATTTCATTTTTGTGTTGTTAATTATCCATTTGAAAATAATCAAAATTACTTATTTTGGCTTCATGGAACTTAAAAATGGAATAAACTTATCCTCATAATATCTCATTTTTATAATGAGTAGTTTTCAAATTTTATTGATGAATTTCTAGACATAATAAATAAAATATCTATCATCTGGGAAGTATTTCTATATATTTTCACTCTAATTATATACATCCTTATGTTTTCATTTAATATTCTCATATAAACTAGAGATCTATTTAATTTTTTGTTCCATTATATCAACCTCTTTATAAAATTTTACAATACTGAGTTTTCCAAAATCATATTCAGATGATGATTTATAAGATGATTATATTAAATAATTTTATGAATCAATTAAACATAATTTTACAATACTTTTACAAACTGAATTCTTTAACAGCAGTTGACTCCCTAGTGAAACATTATTTCGATAACATTTCTATATATTATTTATTTTATTACTTCCTTTAATTTTTATCCTTCATTAGTCATGGATCCTTGGTCTTCATGTTCCCCCTATTCCTTTACTCACAATAAATTATATCTAGACCATCATTAGAATTTAAACTACATATATTCTTCTACTTGTAATCATATGTAGGATATCTTTCCCAGATATGATTGAGTAACCATTCTCATTTCCATATCAACCTTTATAACATATTATGTATCATGTATATAAATAATATTTATCTTAGAATCATAAGCATAAGTATATACATTTGATTTAAAATCCAATATCATATTATTTGATGGTGTTTTAATTAAAATATTTTTAAGATTTAATTCATAATGTAATATTAATCCAATAATTTCATCAAGAGTGTATTCGATGAATTTTTTAAATTTATATGTGATAAACATTTTATCATTATAATTATTAGTATGTGGTATAAGAACTCTTTAATATAAAAACATATTTTCCAGAATTTAGTCTTAATAACTCATTCCTTTTCAAATACTTGTAAATATATAGAATATTTTGCTAATTTATTCTTATTCAAAAAATTTTAAAATCATGATATTCACCTCTAAACAAACCCAACATAGTTCCAATATGATTATTCAATCCAAGATACCAAACGTGAAAATTTTTACATGTATCATGAGTAGTTTTACATGATGATGCATGACAATACAAATTTATATTTGTTGTACAATATAAGATATTCATCACCTAATAAATCATAACAAAATTTACGACATCATTTCTATCTAACAATTGAAGTTCACCTTTGGGATTTCTATATGGATTTTAAATGATTGTACAATTATATATATTATTTTTCTTCATGAATGCTAATATTCTATATTTCCAACACCCAAAGTTAGTGACATCATGATGATGTATATTTTGAGGTATTTATCTTTTATTTTACCTAGTTACTTCTATATTTAATTTAATATTCCCCTCGATGGTTAATCTAGGAAATAATGATGAAAAATAAATAAATTATATATCAATATTTTGGTCCTACTCTAACTCAAATTATTGTTCAAGATTCATGATGAAGAAACAGAAAAGGGTGAGGGGTGGTTTTTTCGTTTTTAAAATAAATTTAGAGTTATATTAATGTTAAAATGTAAATTTAGAAGAGAATGTAAAGAAAATGGACACATGAAATTTTAATTATATTTCAAATATAAGTGATACTTCTATATTATTTACTAATATAATGAATTGAGATAGATGTAATCCTCTATAGAAAATTACTTTTTCCCATAATTAGTCAAAACTCAATTATCAAGCCTTTTTCCAAGAGGATTAATCAAAAATAGACGTTTAATTTTTACCTAGAATCACTACCCAAAAAGTATTTATTTTACACACATATAGGAGAAACAAAATTCATATAAATAGTTTATAAGGTAAAATCCAATTAGCTTCTTTTTATGGGGTTTAATAGCCCTTTATAATCATTTATATGGAAAAGCATGTAATTAAGAAAAATAATAAAATTAGAACGAACACTTCATAGTCTAAGTGTTGATGCACAAAGAAAATCTACAACAGTAAGAGATTTAATGATTCTAGCTCATCTAAGAGTATTAGTTGATCACCCATGAATGTATAACTTATACAGTTCTATAATGATTCTCAATAACATATATCAAATTTTACTAGTTCAGTAATTTTTTTATAAACATTAATTTTGAATTGTAAATACATTTCATATTTCGTTTTCAAATGCACTAATTTATCATTTTTCCATTCTATTTTCTCTTGAGACATTCCATATTTAAATAAATCAAAAATAAAAAACAATTTTTATGTGATTACTCATTGATATTCTGTGGAATAAATATAGACTATTTAGTTGACCTCTTTAGGTTAATTAATATAAAAGAAAATGAAGAGAATTACTATCCTATAAAAAAATTTATAATATTCTAAAAAAAGAACAACTATTTAAGAATATTTTAAATAAAATATGTAACTTCCAAAGATTTCATAGTACGCTATTTCTTTAACGTAATGCAATTACTTACACTACATGCAACAATGAGTTCAAGCGCATCATGAATTACTAAACTAGTAGTTCAAAAGAGGTTATTAATAGTATTAACTTAATTTTGAACATTATATAATTCTTAAACTTTTAGAATCCATATTAATATTTTCATAGAAATAATGTCCGAACAAATTCATTTTTTTCAGATAATTGAATTAGTTTTCAAAAATTATATTTTAAAACCTTTTAATGGCGAACAATTTTTAAATCCAATATTTGAAACTATTATATATTATATTTGACAAAATAAACTTCTTCTTTAGAATCGGGACATACGAATTTAGTTTCAACAATTTTTTGGTGTTCTCCTGATAACTTTAATATTTGGGCGAATAGTGAAAAACACTATATTTTAACTGAAAACAACTTTTTAAATCGAAATAATTTATAGTGTATAATTATAAATTTTAATATTTTTGGATTATAAATAGATTATTTTTTTACTATTTAATCCAATTTTGGTCATTTTATGTCATTTCAATTTGATATTGGACATAAACAAGTGTCAATCTTTTGATAGTTGTTGTTTCTTAAAAATACGCATTTTGGCTTTGACAACGGGAATTAATTTTAAATTAATAAATGAAACTTATATATTTTGAATTTGATAAAATGGAATTAATTTTTGAATTTGGAATATCAAAATTAGCATCAGGTAAAGTTTTGGTATTTTTCTGAAAACATTCAATTGTTTATGAATAGTGAAAAACATTATGTTATAGTTTAATACCGAATTTTTATTAAAATAATTTTCTATTTTATTTAAATTTATTGTAGGTAAAAATAGATATATAATACTTATATAATTTCAATGTAATTCATTGGATTCAGTTTATAATAGATTTAGATATATGATTTTTTTTCGACCTTTTCACCGTCTTTAATCACCTCTTAGGAGAATTTTCAAATTCACATAAAACATAATTTTACCTCCTCAGTGAGTGGAATCTCAAAAATAAAAGAGACATAGTTGATATCACTAAGAATAATTTGGTTCAATAAAATGAAAATAATTTTTGGTGTATAGTAACTTTTTTACTTTTATTTACCACGGTTAAAAGTAAATAGGGTAATTAAGGGTAAAAATGATCTTATTCTTACTCTAAAACATGTATTAATTATTTTTGATAAGTTTAATTCGACCCAAAACAACCATAGGAATAGAATATTAACATATTTGGTCAACATTTAATAGATTAGGACATTTATTATTATTTAATTCAAAGAAGAATTAAACGTGTTAAATTCAATATTTAATAACAAAAATATTTTCAATATAATGATACACATAAGATAAATTCATCTATAAATATTCATTAGAAAGATAACAAGATTTCCTACATAATAGAAATTTATTTATAATTTTTAGAGATTATATAATTAAATTTATTAATGACACAATGATGATGCAGTAATTACCTTATTAATGAAACAATCAAATAAATTGTATTATAAATATTAAAATAAATATAATTTCAATGTTTTTATTACGTTTACGAATTTTATAGGTAAATATGACATTTTTGTATTTATTTAATGTTTTTTTAAGTAATCATGCTGTTATTATTTTAGGAAAAACCAAAAACCAAATAGTGTCAAAATTGAAATAAAATAGTTTTTGAAACAAATATTATATTATTAATTGATATAATGGTCCTAAAAAACTAACGTTAGTCCAAACAAATTATATAATAATATATATGACATTAATGAAATAATTGGGGTTCTATTAGTAGTATTTAATATGTTTATTAACCATATATTGTAAGAAAACAAGAAGATAGGGTAAAAGTTAACTTATTTAACTTAGAGTTAAATCTAAATGATAAGGTTAAAATGGTAACATAAACTTGTATAAAACATATTGGTTGATTGGAATTCGACCAATAATCACCCCAGACTTGAAATACATAACTTTGGAGCCATTATAATCCGAATATTAATTTATTATAAAATAATATTTTAAGGTTTTCCAAAGGTGCCTCTCACCCCGCTTATAAAAGGGCACGTCCGCTTCTCTCAAATTAACACCTCGAAAGCCATTTTACTGGGCCAAAACCTGCCCAAATATCCTCTCAACTATCCTACCTTAATCCTAGATGCCTTACTTTAGTAATAAATCCATCCTAAGGAGCACTTTTGATCAAATCAAAAGGAATAACCCGAAGAAGAGGTAATGATTTCACCACCCTCTTCCAAGTTCTCTTATTCTTCCACTTACTCATTCTTTGTTGTTTCCATTATAAAATAATAAATCCGGAATATTATATATACTGTGATGTTATTATAAATATTTAATATCTATATTCATTATTATATCCATCTTATCAATGATAATGTGACCATGCATGCGTATGTATGACTTATGTCTCCACGCCGTGGTGTAATTTGTTATCCAACACTATGTTTTTTGGATAGATTTGATGATGTGTAATTGATGTGAATAATAAATATAACATGATAATTATTCTATATATATGATATAACAACCAATTCCACACCTTTAAATTAATTATATTGTCACTCGTGTGTACGTATGGATTACAGTCTCCATGACGTGTTGTGATTCATTTCCAAGTCCACCATTCATCGACGATTATAAAAACATATTAATAATAATTATGTAATATATTACATAATAATTCTTCTGTAGATATATAAATTTAAATATATATATATATATATATATTTGTTTATTTAATTACATATATCCTATTCACTTTCTTCTCTTCAATATGATTTGAAAACGAAAATAGCATTTATGCGTACGTACGGACTACCACTGCCAAAAACTGTTATCTTCATTTCATATATATGTCTATTATACATACTTATATTAAAAATATATATGATATATAAATCATTCTTTATATTCTATATGTATTTAAATTATTATCTATGTGATAAAATTATAAGTAACAAGTTAAAACATGTATGATAAAGAAAGCGATTATTACCCGAAATGTTAATTTAACATAGAAAGTATTATTAAATGGGTAGTATAAAGACATAAATGAATAATGAATGATATCATAAATATTAATATGGTTCTATTATAATTTAATTACATACTAAGGTCTTGGTACATGAGGTTAAATGTACCATCGACTAATGTAATGTGCAAGGTAAGGGTTAATTTCACAATCTCTTTATTATCTGAGGTTATTTTTGCGTAAGTATCTACTAGGAAATATTTCTTATCCATGTCCACGTTTCATTAATGAGTTTTAAAAGGGATTATTTTAAGGGAATTTTTTACTAAAACATCATTTCAAATGTTATAAATATTTATTCTTCTAAATCATTCTCATTAATGTCCATGTTTTCAAAATGTATTTAAGGACTTTTTTATATGGACATAAATGATTTTAAAATGTTAATTATATTCAAAATTATCAAAGTGTAATGGTAAAAATTTATTCAAAAACGTCTTTAAATTCACTCCATTATTCAAATGGCCCGAAGGCCTTCATTTTTTATTGATTATGATAATCCACCTTTCAAGGGATGAGGTGGAACCCTATTGCATGCCCGTAGGCCATATAGGAACCAATGCCCGTAGGCACAAACATACCATACAACCCAGTCAAACAACATGGAACTACTCATCCTCAGCATCTTCATCTTTGAAATCAGCTCTTCACCTCCGCATGGCTGTTCGGCTAGGAATTCCTGTGCATGCAAAGGCTTGTCCCGATGGTAGGTGCCATACCCTCTCATTCTTGAAATCCATTTAGCCCTACTGTGGTGAAATCTCCTTTTCTCATCCTCATGTAGAGCTTGTTCCTTTGCAGTTTTGGGTCTGGTTTGTATCTGCAGGTGACCTGAAGGCCATAGAATAGCCCGAAGGCCCAACTGACCTGAAGGCCTGGGTGCCCGAAGGCCAATGAAGGACTCGGGGACCAAATCTGATGCTCGAAGGCCCAAACAGGGGCATTTCTCCGGCTGCTACATTGCCAAACAGTGCCTGCTACAGTACCTTCTATAGTACTTCTACAGTACTACTACATTATTTTTCAACCTTTTAATATGAGGACTGAAATGGACTTACTATATGACGGGTGGAGCCTTCTATATCTCATCTTTGCATCAGTCAATCTCATGAGACAAACTATTGTCTTCGCACAAGGCCTTGACAAAATATTATTTTTATTCTTGGCACAAGGCCTTGACTATGAGGTTATAATAGTATGGCATTATGCATTCCATCAAAATGAAAGTGGCTACTCATATTTCATGTGACTATTCGACTAGTAGAATTTCTATTTGAGAAAGTAAATGGAATTATTTGATTTTATCTTTTCCATATTATACTGATGATGATATTTAAAAAGATTTTATTTTATTCTTATAAATTACCTTAAATGTTTATGCTTATTTATGAAAGATTCCACTATATTGTTACCCTTACTAAGAATTTGAGCTCACCCCTTTCTATGTTTTATTTTTCCCAGGATTCCAAAAAGTGTATTGTGATTGATATGCAGGGTTAATCCAAGGGAATAATGGAGTTCAAAAAGGATTATTGTTGTTGTTTTGTATATTATAAAGTGTATTGTAACATTTATGTTTTTAATCTATTTTCCAATACTTCTAAATAGATCGGCCCTTATGGACTTGGTTCTTTGTAATCATGCTAATGTATTAGAATAATGCACCGACTCTAGCTAACTAGGGTCGGGGGGTTACAGTTGGTATCATAGAATGATTAGCAATAACCTTGGTAACTAGATTTATATAAACTCTGATTAGAGTACATTACCCTAAGATAGACTTTGATGATTAGTATAGAATAACTCTTTTAAATTTTGGTAATGTAAAGATTTTGTGAGTTTTCAACGCAATACATCCCTATCTGGATATGAGCAGGTAGAGGAGGATCTGAAAAAAATATACCTAGGGGTAAAACCTAAAAACACCTCTTTGTGCTAGAATCGAATGGAAACGGGTGCACGATAATGGGCCTTGATGCACTCTTGGTTACGACACTCCCGGGGGATATGCTTTGGATAATTCTTGTTTTCTTTACAAACCATTATGATGGGTTTAAGAAAATATACTCCCTCAATGAAAACATTTTTATGACTATGGATTATATCCCTAAACTGTTCAATTTATGTTAGGTATTTTACAAGTTTGGATTTATGTATTGTGATTAATAAACTAATCTTTTATAGAAATTGTGCCAGGTAGAAGGAATGAGAACTCCAATAATACGTATAATCCAAAGAGTAAGAAGGGACATATCATTCATGGTATTAATAAAACATTTATAAAAGAAATAGTCTCTCGCGTATTATCATCATATGAATAAATAGTATCATGTGTTAATAATATTAGTAAAGAATTATCTGACTCCTATGGCTTTGAAGGGAAGCTAGATAATAAAAGGATGGTAGAAAGAAATATGGATAAAGGGGATAAGGGAAAGAAGGATTTTCCAATATGTGATAAATGTGGAATGAATCACCTTAGTAAATTCTTGAAGGGAATGGGATTTTGTAATAAGTATAGAGAAAAAGGACACAATGTACGTGATTCCAGGGGTAAGAAAAATTTTTCAAATGTAAAACGCTTCATCTACAAGGCGTTGAGACACTACGCGAATAAATGTCTCATTCATAAGAGTATACCGTAAATGATCTTATTGGATAATAATCATGTTATGATACTACCTCAGATGAAGAATTATGACTAGTGTTCTTATATTGTTATTATATAATTATTTCATCTGGGTGTTGTATCAACAGTATACTGGTCACATGAATTATAGAGATAAATAAGGATTTTACTACTTAACTATTTTATTGAGGGTTTGAGATTATATGGTTTTAAAAAATGTGACTTAATATTAAGCTACGCCTTTTGGAAAATAAATTATTGAAGGAAAGGTCATCCTTAATATGGTCCTGATAATGAGGTGTTGATTTTCGATTAAGAGATGTTTGATTTTGGTAATTTAGGATGTTGCGGTGTTGTAAAAGAATACACGACAAAGTCATTCACATGTTATTACCTGGAAAAAAGGATCCCCATTATGTTTAACTTCCTTATAAACTTTGGACTGAGAGTTTGAATATATGTATTTTGGATAATTTTAATTGTTGGAATGGATTAATTTTTAAATTGGATACTATGGTTAAGGTTATTTTGGGAATTCCATAAGAAGGACAACCCGGAGGTCAGGCGGCCACCAGTCACGTCTAGCAAGGCCGTGAGACTTGAACTAGCAACCAAAGGGAGGCAAGAGTGTATCACCTCTCACTGACCCACGTGATGTCTTGGATTGAATAATGTAGTTTTTTTTAAAGGGTCTGATATGTGAATTATAATTTCATTATTTTTGGAACCCTATGTGATTAGAATTAATTGAATATATATTTTTTGAAATCTTTTAGAGTGAAAGATGGGTTTGTGGTAGGAATTAGTTGAAGGATGAAACTCTACTTGCCAAATATATATATACATATATATTTTCCCCTCTTATTTTATGGAATAATTATTTATTAAACATTACAGAAGGTATCCTAGAACAAAAAATGTGTTATCCTAAAACCTTACATTTTGTTGAACAGATGGTATTTTAAATCATTATAGATTGCTGGATTTGAGGTCCCCAATTCTACAATTTTTTGTGAATGATGACCTCAATCACTCCCTATAAATATTTATGTTTTTCCTCCAATTATATGTCTCTAATTTACACCAATTTTCTCCTAATAAAGATCATAATTTGGTGGTGAATTTTTCCTTCTCGTTTCCCACTTATTTAGACTAAATTTTATGAACCCGATTTCCAATGTGTGTTTTCAAATAAAGGTATTTTCTATTTTCAAACATTAATTTTAGAAATAAATTTTCAAATTTCAAGGAAGTAATTTATTAGAGGGAAGTATGTAACACCCCAAGATTTCATAGTACATAATTTCTTTAAGGTAATGCAATAAATTTCACAACACACAACACTGAGTTCAAGCGCATCATGACCTACTAAAATAGCCATTCAGAAGAGGTTATTAATATTATTAACTGAATTTTGAACATTAAATAATCCTTAAAATTTTATAATCCATATTATGAGTTTCTTAGATATAATGTAATAACAAGTTCATTTTTTTCAGATAAAAGAAATATTTTTCAAAAAAAAATGCAATTTTACCAACTTTTAATGGAGAACCCTTTTTAAATCCAAAATATAAACATTTTAAATAAAAAATTTGACAAAATAATCTTCTTATTTATAATTTGGACATAATAATTTAGTTTCAATAAATTTTTGGTGTTTTTATGATAACATTCATATTTGGGTGAATAGTGAAAAATACCACATTTTAGCTGAAAACAACTATTTTAATCAAAATAATTTATAGTTTAAAATTATACATTTTAATGGTATGGAAGTTTAAATAGATTATGTTTTTACCATTTAATGTAATGCTGGTCATTGTAAGTAATTTCACTTTGAGATTGCATATAAACAAGTGTCAATCTTTTGATAGTTATTGCTTCTTGAAAATACACCTTATGGTTTTGACAACTAGAATTAATTTCAAATTAATATATTCTACAAATATGTTTTGAATTTGGTAAAATAATCTTCATTTTTTAATTTGGAATATCAAAATTAGCTTAAGGTAAATTTTTGGTATTTTTCTGTAAACTTTCAATTTTTGATGAATAGTGAAAAACACTAAGTTATAGTTTAAAACCGAATTTTTATTAAAATAATTGTCTATTTCATTTAGATTTTTTAGGTCAAAATAGATATATAATACCTATATATGTTCATTTTAATTCATTGGAGTCAGTTTATAATAATTTTAGATATATAAAAATTGTGTTGACATTTTCACCGTCTTTTACCCACCTCCTAGGAAAATTTGAAAATTCACATAAAACATAATTTTACCGCATCTGTGAATGGAATTTCAAAACTCAGAGAGACACAGTAGATATAGGTAATAAAAAATTAGTTCAATATGATTGAAATAATATTTGGTGAATAGTAACGTTTTACTTTTATTTACCGTAGTTAAAAGTTAATACGATAATTAAGGGTAAAAATGATATTATTCTTACTATAAAACAAGTCCTAATTCTATTGGATAAGTTTAATTCGATCCAAAATAAACTTAGGAATAAAATATGAACCTCTTTGGTCCACTTTGATTAGATTAAGAAATTTATAATTATTTAATTCAATGTAGAGTTAAAAGTGTTAAATTCATTTTTTAATAACAAAAACATTTTTAATATAGGGTTATACATAAGATAAATTCGACTAAAAATATCATTATAAATATAACAATATTACATACATAATGGTATTATAATTATAATTTTTAGAGATTAAATAAATAAATTTATTAATTACACAATGATGATGTAGTAATTACCTTATTAATGAATGAATCAAATAAATTATATTATAAATATTAAAATAAATATAATTTCAATGTGTATAGGACATACAAGAATTTTATAGGTTAATATGACATGTTAGGATTGATTTAATGTATTATTTTGAAGTAATCATTCTATTATTATTTTGACAAAAAAACAAATACCAAATAGTGTCAAAATTGACATAACATAGTTTTTTAAAAACAATTTTTATTATTATTTGATATAATGGTCCTAAAAATCTAAGGATCTGCTGACAGACGTATATAATAATATATATGACATTAATGAACTAATTGGGGTTATATTGGGAGTATAAAGAACGTTTATTAACAATATAGTGTAATAATACAAGAAGACACAATAAAAGTTAAATTATTTCACCTAGAGTTAAATCTAAATGATAAGGTTAAAATGGTAACCTAAACATGTCCAAAACGTATTTATTGAGAGTATTTAGACCCACCCCAACCCTAGAATATAAATAAGTCATATTAAAGACATTATAAACCGAATATTATTTTATTATAAAATAATATTTTATGTTTTTTCAAATGTTCCTCTCACCCCTCTTATGAAAGGACACTTCCCCTTCTCTCAAATTCATACCTCCAAAGACAATTTGTAGAGCCAAAACCTAACCAAATATCCTATAAACTATCTTACCTTCATCATAGTGGCCTTAATTTATTAATAAAACCAACTTAAGGTGCCCTTTTGATCAAATCAAAAGGAAGAACCTAAAGAAGAGGTAATGATTTCACCACGCTCTTCCAAGTTCTCTTATTCTTCCACTTCCACTTTCTTTTTTGTTTCCATTATAATATAATAACTCTAGTATATTATATATACTCTGATGTTATTAAAAATATGGAACAAATATATTTATTATTCTATCCATCTTATTAATGATAATGTCACCAAGCGTGCCAACGTGCGGCTTACTGTCTCCATGTCGTGGTGTAATTTGTTATTCGACACTATGATATTTGGATAGATATAATGATGTGTAATTGATGTAAAAAATAAATATAACATGATAATGATTCAATATATATGATATAACATCTACTTCTACACCTTTAACGAAATTATATTGTCGCTAATGCGTACGTACGGATTACCGTCTCCATGATGCGATGAGATTCATTTCCAAGTCCACCATTCATCGACAATTATAAAAATATATTACTAATTAGTATGTAATATATGAAAAAATAATGCTACTAGATATATATATATTTAAAAATATAATTATAAATATATATATATATATATATGTATGTATTTACATATATCTAATTCACTTACTTCTATTCAATACGATATGAAAATGGAAACATCGTTTATGCATATGTACAGACTACCGTCTCCATAAAAGGTGTTCTCCATTTCCTATATATGTCTATTATAAATATGTATATTCTAAATATATATGATATATAAATCATGTTTTATATTCTGAACTTATTTAAATAATTATCTAAGTGATACAATCTAGAGTAACAAGTTAAAACACGTAGGATAAAGAAAGTGATTATTACCCGAAATGTTAATTTAACATGGAAATTCTTATTAAATGGGTAGTATAAAGTCATAAATGAATAATGTATGATATAATAAATATTAATATGGTTCTGTTATAATTTAATAACATACTATGGTCTTCATACAAGAGGTTAAATGTACACTCAGCTAAAGGAAAGTGCAAGGTAAGAGTTAATTTCACAATCTCTTTATTATCTGAGGATGTTTTTGCATATGTATATACTGGCACATATTTATTATCCATATCCATGTTTCATTAAAGTGTTTTCAAAGAGATTATTTTAAGGTAATTTTTTACTAAAACATCATTTCAAATTTTTTAAATATTTATTCTTCTAAATCATTCTCATTAATGTCAATGTTTTCAAAATGGTTTTTAAGGACATATTTATATGGACATAAATGATTTTAAAATTTTAATTATTTTCAAAAGTTTCAAATTGGTATAGGAAATGTTGATTAAAAAATGTATTTAAATTCTTTCCTTTATAAATTTTGTGAGTTTTAAATGTTTTCATGAAAAAGGGATATTTTTCTCAATGAGTTTTACAAATCATTTTCATCTATGTCAACATCTATTGATGGATTTTAAACTTGTTTGAAGATGATTTATTATGATAAAAATCATCCATATTATATTGAATGTTTTGTGATATGTTTGGATATGTATGTGTTATTTTTATACCATTCATGGTTTAGGGATAACGTATTGACATTTTGTATGCTAGTTTTAATACGAATGTTTATTTTATGTTTAATATTTTTCATATGAGGAAGTCATTTGACTTAGTAAGTTATTGGTGGAGCCCACTATAGCTCTTCGATGCATAGATAGGTCTCATGAGACAAACGTGTGTCTTTGAACAAGGCCTTGACAAAATCTTATTTATAGTCTTTGAAAAACGCCTTGACTATGTGGTTATGATAGTCTGGCATTATGCATTAAATCATTATGAAAGTGGATATTGATATTGGATGTGATTATTAGACTAGTAAAATATCCATGTGAGTAAGTAAATGGCATTATTTGATTTTATATTTTCCATATTATGCAGAAGTTGAAGTTTAAAAGGCTTTTGTTTTAGTCTTATACATTTCCTTACATGTTTATGCTTATTTATGAAAGATTCCACTATATTGTTACCCTTACTGAGTGTTTGAGATCACCCCTTTCTATGATTTAAATTTCCCATGATTCCATGTAGTGTATTGCGATTGATATGCAGGGTTAAGCCAAGGAAAAAATGGCATCCATAAAGGATTATTGATGTTGTTTTGTATGTTATAAAGTGTAATGTAACATTCATATATGTAATCTATCTTCCAAGAAATCTAAACAGATTGGTCCTTCGGGACTTGATTCTTTGTAATCATGTCAATGTATTAAAATAATTCACCGACTCTGGGTAACTGGGGTCAGGGCGTTATAGTTGGTATTAAGGGATGTTCAGCAATAACCTTGGAAACTAGATTTAGATAAACTCTGATTAGTGCACATTACCCTAAGATAGACTTTGATAATTATTATAGAAAAACTTCTTAAAATTTTGGTAATGTGGAGATTTTGTGAGTTTTCCAATCAATACATCCATGTTTGGATACGAGCAGGTAGAGGTGGCTCTGGCATAGATATACCTAGGGTTAAAACCCGAAAACACCACTTTGAGCTAGACTCGAATGGGAACTGGTGCATGACAACATGCCTTGCTGCACTCTTGGTTACGACACTCCCGGTGGATATGCTTAGAATAATTCTCATTTTCTTTACAAACAATTATTGAGGGTTTAAGAGTATATACATCCTCAAATAAATTTTTTATTATTATTATGGATTATATCCATAAACTATTCAATTTTTGTTAGGTATTTTACATGTTTGGATTTATGTATTGCGATTAATAATGTAATTTAGTATAGAAATGGCACCCAGTTAAAGGAATGTGAACTCCAACAATACGTATGATCCAAAAAGAAAGAAGGGTCATATCATCCATGGTATTAAGCCAACATTTATAAATGAAATAGTCTCCCACGTATAAACATCATATGAATAAATAGTATCATGTGTTTATAAGATTAGTAAAGATTTCTTTGAATCCTATGGCTTTGAAGGGAAGCCAGAGAGGAAAAGGATGGTAGAAATAAAGATGGATAAAGGGAATAAGGGGAAGAAGGATTTTCTAATATGTGATAAATGTGGAATGAATCACCTTGGTAAATTCTTGATGTGAATTTGAGTTTTTTATAATTTTGGTGAAAAAGGACACCAAATACGTGATTTCAAGGGTAAGAAAAAGATTTCAAATGTAAAATGCTTCATCTACAAGGCATTAAGACACTATGAGAATCAATGTCCCATTCATAAGAGTAAATTGTAAATGATTTTATTGGATAATAATAAAGTTATGATACTACCTCAGATGAAGAAGAATGGCTAGTGTTCTTATTTTGTTATTATTGTATTATTTCATTTGACTGTTGTATCAAGAGTATACTGGTTAAATGAATTATGGAGATAAATATGGATTGTACTACAGTACTATTTTATTGACGGTATGAGATTATATGGTTCTATGAAATGTGTTTTTATAATATGCTACAATTTTTGGAAAATAAATGGTTGAAGGAAAGGTAATCCTTAATATGTTCCTGATATGAGATGTTGATTTTGGAATAATAGATGGTTGATTTTGGTAATTCAGGATGTTGCGGTGTTGTAAAAGAATACAGAATGAAGGTGTTCACATTTTATTACCTGAAAAAATGGATCATCATTATGTTTAACTTCCTTATAAACATTGGAATGAGAGTTTGGATATATTTATTTTGGAAAATTCTAAATGTTGGAATGGAATAAGTTTGAAATTGGATACTATTGATAAGGTTATTTTTGGATTGCTATAAAAAGCACAACCTGGATGTCGGGTGGCAACCCATCACGTCTAGCAAGGCCATGAGACTTGAACCAGCAACCAAAGGGAGGTATGGTTGTATCAACTATCACTGACCCATGTGATGTCCTAGATTGAATAATGTAGTTTTTTTAAAGGGTCTAATATGTGAGTTATAAATTCATTATTTTAGAAAACTTATATGTTTAGGATTGATAGAATATAATTTTTTTGAAATCATTTAGAGTGAAAGATGAGTTTGTGGTAGGAATTAGTTTAAGGATGAAACTCTAATTGTCAAGTATATATATACATATATATTTTTTGGCCTATAATTTTATGGATAAAATAATTATTAAACATTACAGAAGGGATCTTAAAACCAATTTTTTTTATCCTAATACATTACATTTTGTTGAACCAATGTTATTTTAAATCATCATAGATTGATGGCTTTGAGGGCCAAAATTCTACAATTTTTTGTGATTGATGACCTCAATAACTCCCTATAAATATATAAATTTTTCTCCAATTATATGTCTCTAATTTCCTCCAATGTTCTTCTAATTGAGATAATAATTTGGTGGTGAATTTTTCATTCCCCTTCCCCTCTTATTAATACTAAATTTTATTAACCCAATTTCTGATGTGGGTTTTACCACAAAAGTATTTTCTATTTTCAGACTATTATTTTAGAAGAACAATTTCAAATTGAGAGGGTGCAATTTATTAAAGGAGGAAATAATTTAACACCCCGTGATTTCATAGAATTTTATTTCTTCAAAGTAATTCAATATCAATCACTACATGGAACACTAAGTTCAAGCGCATCATGACTTACTAAAAAAGCCGTTCAAAAGGGTTTATTAATAGTATTAAATGAAATTTTAACATTATATAATCCTTAAAATTTTATAATCCATATTACAAGTTTCATTGACATAATGTAACAACAAATTCATATTTCAAATAAAAGAATTATTTTTTAAAAAATGCAATTTTACCAACATTTAATGGCGAACGCTTTTTAAATCCAATATTTCAAACTTTAATATATTAAATTTGACAAAATAAAATTCTTCTTTAGAATCGGTATATATGAATTTAGTTTCAATAAATTTTTGGTTTTTTTTCGATAACTCTCATATTTGGGTGAATAGTGAAAAATAATATATTTTAACTGAATTTTTTTTAATCAAAATAATTTATACTGTTAAATTAAATATTTTAATGGTTTGTAATTATAAATAGATTATGGTTTTACCTTTCAATCCAATTCTTCTCATTTTAAGTAATTTCACTTTGAGATTGGACATAAACAAGTGTCAATTTTTTGATAGTTTTTGTTTCTTAAAAATACACCTTTCGGTTTTGACAATTGGAATTAATTTTAAATTAATAAATTCAAATTCAATGTTTTAAATTTTTTCAAAGATACTTCATTTTCTAATTCATAATATGAAAATTAGCTTCAGGTAATGTTTTGGTATTTTTTTAAAAACATTCAATTTTTGATGAATAGTGAAAAATATTGAGATATTGTTTAAAATCAAATTTTTATTAAAATAATTATTTATTTCATTTAAATTTATTTTAGGTAAAAATAGATACATAATACCTAAATGAGTTCAATGTAATTCATTGGAGAGAGTTTATAATAATTTTAGATATATAAAAATTTTATTGACCTTTTCATCGTCTTTTACCCACCTCCTAGGAGATTTTGTAAATTCACATAAAACATAATTTTACCACTTCTGTGAGAGGAATTTAAAATATCTGAGAGAAAAAGTTTATATAAATAAGAAAAATGTTGTTCAATATGATGAAAATAATTTTTGGTGAATAATAACTTTTTACTTTTATTTACGACGGTTAAAAGTAAATATGGTAATTAAGGGTAAAATGATATTATTCATACTCTAAAACATGTCCTAATTCTATTGGTTATGTGTAATTCGACCCAAAACAACCTTAGGAATAAAATATGAACCTTTTTGATCCACATGGATTAGATTAGGATATTTATTTTTATTTAATTTAAAGAAGAGTTAAAAGTTTTAAATTTAATGTTTAATAACAAAAACATTTTTAATATAGGGTTACACATAAGATAAAGTCAACTATAAATATTCATTAGATATATAACAAGATTTATTACATAATGGTATTTTATTTATAATTTTTATAGATTAAATAATTAAATTTATTAATGACACAATGATGATGCAACAATTACCTTATTAATGAAAGAATCAAAAAAATTGTATTATAAATATTAAAATAAATATAATATCAATGTTTTTATGACATACACGATTTTTCATGATGAATATGACATGTTAGGATTTATTTAATGCATTTATTTGAAGTAATCATTCTGTTATTAGTTTAACAAAAAACAAATACCAAATAGTGTCAAAATTGACATAAAATAGTTTTTAAAACAAATATTATATTATTAATTGATATAATGGTTCTAAAAATATTTGGTTCTGCCAAAAAACATATATAATAATATATATGAAATTAATGAACTAATTAGGGTTTCATTGGTAGAATATAGTATATCTATTAACCATATAGTGTAAGAATACAAGAAGACATGGTATAAGTTAAATTATTTAACTTGTAATTAAATCTAAATGATAAGGTTAATATGGTAACCTAAACATGTCTAAAACCTATTGGTTGAGAGAATATAGATCCACCCCACCTCATCCCTTAAATAAGTCACTTTTGAGACATTAAAAAACAAATATGAATTTATTTTGAAATAATATTTGAAGTTTTTCTGAAGGTGCCTCTCATCCCTCTTATAAAAGGGAACATCCCTCCTCTCAAATTCACATCTTCATAGCCATTTTCCTGGGCGAAAACCTACCCAAATAACTTCTAAACTACCCTACCATAATACTAGAGGCCTTAATTTAGTCATAAAGCCAACCTATGGAGCCCATTTGATCAAATCAAAAGGAAGAACCCGAAGAAGAGGTAATGATTTCACCACCATCTTTCATGTTCTGTTATTCATCCACTTACTCTTTCATTGTTTTTTCTATTCTAAAAAAATAAATCCAGTATCTTATATATACTGTGATGTTATTATAAATATGGAACAAGTATATTCAATATTTTATCCATCTTACAAATGATAATGTCACCATGCGTGCGTACATACGGCTTACCGTCTCCACGTCGTGGTGTAATTTGTTATTCAACACTTTGTTATTTATATGGATAAAATGATGTATAATTGATGTATATAATAAATATAACATGATAATGATTCTATATATATGATATAACATCCAATTCCACACCTTTAAAGAAATTATATTGTCCCTCGTGTGTACGTACAGATTACCGTCTCCATGACACGATGAGATTTATTTCAAAGTCCACCATTCATAGACGATTATAAAAATTTATTTCTAATAAGTATGTAATATATGAAATAATAATGCTACTTGAGATATATAAATATATATATGTACTTACATATATCTTGTTTACTTACTTTTTTTCAATACAATATGAAAACAGAAACAGCGTTTATGCGTACGGACTACCGTCTCCATAAACAGTGTTCTCCATTTCATATATATATGTCTATTATAAATATTTATATTCTAAATATATATGATATATAAATCATTTTTTATATTCTGGAGGTATTTAAATCATGATCTATATGATAAAATCAAGATTAACAAGTCAAACATGTATGATAAAGAAAGCGAGTATTACACGAATTGTTAATTTAACATAGAAATTATTATTAAATGGATTGTATAAAGACATATATGAATAATGTATGATATCATAAATATTAATAAGGTTATGTTATAATTGAATAACATACTACGGTCTTCATACAAGAGGTTAAACGTACCCTCAACTAAATGAAAGTGCAAGGTAAGGGTTAATTTCACAATCTCTTTTTTATCTGAGGTTGTTTTTGCGTAAGTATCTACTGGGAAATATTTATTATCCATGTCCACATTTCATTAAAGAGTTTTCAAAGGGATTATTTTACTGTAATTATTTACTAAAACAACATTTCAAATGTTTTAAATATTTATTCTTCTAAATCATTCTCATTAATGTATATATTTTCAAAATATTTTTAATGACTTACTTATACGGACATAAATGTTTTTAAAATGTTAATTCTTTTCAAACGTTTCAAATTGGTTTGGGACACTTTGATTCAAAAATTTCTTTAAATACTTTCCTTTATAAATTATGTGGCTTTTAAATGTTTTAATGAAAAAGGGATATTTCTCTCAAATAGTTTTACAATTCATTTTCATCTATGTCAACATCCTTTGATGGATTTTAAACATTTTTGAAGATGATTTATTATGATACAAAAATTCCATGTTTTATTAAAGGTTTTGTGATATGTTTGGCTATGGATGTGTTAATGTTATACCATTAATGGTTTAGGGATAAAGTATTGACATTTCCTATGCTAGTTTTAATAAGAATGTTTATGTTATGTTTAAACCTTTTCATATGAGGAATGAATTGGACTTAGTAAGTGACAGGTGGAGAACTCTATAGCTCCTCGATGCATCGGTAGGTCTCATGAGAAAAACTAGTGTCTTGGCACAAGTCCTTGAAAAAATCTTATTTGTAGTCTTGGCACAAGGCCATGACTATGTGGTTATGATAGTCTGGCATTATGCATTCCATCATTATGAAAGTAGCTATTGATATTTCATTTGATTATTCGACTAGTAGAATATCCATGTGAGTAAATAAATGAAATTATTTTATTTTATCTTTTCCATATTATGATCAAGATGATGTTTATAATTATTTTGTTTTAGTCTTATACATTGCCTTAAATGATTATGCTTTTTTATGAAAGATTCCACTGTATTGTTACCCTTACTGAGTGTTTGATCTCACCCCTCTCTATGTATTATGTTTCCTAGGATTCTAAGAAGTGTTTTGTGATTGATATGCAGGGTTAATACAATGGAATAATGGCCTTCATAAAGGATTATTGATGTTGTTTTGTAAGTTATAAAGTTTAATGTAACATTCATGTATGTAATCTATTTTCCAAGTCTGCTAAACAGATCGGTCCTTCGGGACTTTGTTCCATGTAATCATGCCAACTTATTAAAATAATGCACCATCCTAGGGTAACCGGGGTCGGGGCATTACAAAATATTTCTTATTCTAAATACATTCACACGAATATAAATAAAAGATAAATCTCATGTGAATAACATTTAATTCATTATAAAATAGTTTGAATTATGTTCCCATGAATTATAAATAATTAATAAGTTATTTTTAAACAAATAATAAACTAATTATATCAATCATAATATTTCAATGAATATATGTGGTAAATAATATGAAAAATAAAGTTTATTTTGATGTTCTATAATAACATGAATAATTTCACTCAGCCATATATCCAAATAAACATAGGGTAATTTCACATTTTCATTTTTTTCATGTAAGATAATATATGTATCTAAATTCATATAACAGAAATATGGTAACTGAATTTATATATTTTAATCATGTAATAAAATTTTTATAGTAGATTCGCATGAACAAATTCATACACCTTATTTCAAGTCACATATTTTAGAAAATTTTAAAAATAAATAATTACAATGGTTAAAACCTAAATAATTCAATCTAAATGATATAATAATATTTTAGTCTAGTTTAATTATATTTTAGAAAAATCATCTTTCAAAATAATCAATTTTCAACTTAATTATAGATCTATGGCTCATGATATCTTATAAATATAAAATAACAACAATTGTAAAAAAAACTATAAACTTTTGACTAGAAACATGAAAAGAATTATTACCTAATTTTTGAATTTATATAAAGATATTAATGTTTTTTTGTATTCTAAATAAATGTAGATAATTTTTGTAGATTTTGAAAACAACAAGAATCGATAAATTTTTATTTATTTAGACCATGTTATGATCAATGTATAGAGGAAATCCAAATGTAAAAAATCAACTATGTGGAGTTGAAATTGGTGATGTGAATTTCAAATTGGCTATGTGGTGAACAATAAGTTTGATAGATTCGATTAGTAAAAATCTTGTAAGAATGATATTTTATGGTCCAAAATGAATTATTTATCCTAGGAACACATCTTGAAACATTTATTACATGTTATGACAAATCAAAAAAATAAATATAAATATATTTTAATGAAATAATTATTATGATATGATTAAGTTTAAGATTAATTTATTCAATAACTAATTCAAATTATTAATAATTTTTTAGGAATTAAAAAATTAAATAATTTTATTTATCAAAACATAATGTGGTTTAAGGGATAGTAAACACATAGATCTGATTACTCTAAAATTTATATTTGTCTTAAATATATATAATTTCAAAAGTAATAGTTAATTAAATCCTATATATTAAATAGTTATCCATTTGAACTAAAATTATCGTTGTATATATTGATGAAATATTATTTTATAATGATAAATAGTATCACAATAAAGATTAAAAAAAAGTGAAAATGTATTTTGGGATTTCAATGTTGGGTGAGTTGAGATGCGTCATATAACTGTAGATTACAAAAAATAATGAAATAGTTTCATATCATAAGGAATGTGTTTAATAAAAAGTGGTGGAAAATATTTTTCATGGATGTTTTCAATGATATCCCAACACCGATTTTAGTTCTTATAATGCTAATAAAAATATTAATTTAGAATTCTTGAGAATCAGAAAAATTTCAGAAGTATTATTCACAACATGATCTATATTACAAAATCTAGTCCATATAGTGTTTCTTTGTGAATCTATGTGTAATATTTTAGAGTGATCCTAATGAGTCCCATATTTTAAATAAATAAAATGAATAAAAATAAATATTATCGGAACTATTATCTCTGGGATTCTACAAAGAACCTTGTTTTTTTGAGTTGGAATTTTTAGATTGAAATTGAATTTTAAATTTCTAGACATTTCAAATATTCATCAAAGACATGGAATAGAATTTGACTTTTTGGATGACTATAAATAATTTTTTAGATGAGTTATGTAGATTAGAAATAAGAATAAGGGTTTTGAGAGCATCTTCCGAAATTGGGGAACAAAAGAGAGTTTCGTAAAAGGGTTGTTTATGGCACATATTTGATGTACAATTAATGTTTACTATGAAACAATACCATAATGGTACTTTTGTATAGGAGTGAATTTGAGAAACTATGTTTTACAATAATGGAAACCATGTGGGGGTGTATAATTTTTTTTAGATATTTAATGTGTTTGGAACATGGTTTGAGAAATTTGTACTGCAACCATGAGAGGTGGAGGTGCATATGGAACATATCACAACACATTTGGTGCCCGGTTTTCCAAACGGTGGGCCTAAATGTGTGAAATGTGAAAATGTGGAAAATTGTCATTTTTTTATCCACCCCATTAAGTGTTTCTACAAAACTTATTACCTCATTTCACATAGGATCTCCCATTTTTTCACCATCCTCATTATTCCATCCTCTAGGGGTTTTCTCCACTACACCTGGTCCAAATCAAATTCTTTCTGGTGGGTTGTAATCATCAAGGGAATTCTTCTACTCTATTTTCATTCATGGTGGTTTTCATTTTCATCTTATAAATCATGGTGTATCTATATAGAGTTCTTTATTGATTCCATTGAATTATAGTATAGTGAGACTTTTTTTTTGTTTTTACTCTTTCTTGTAATAGGGTGACCCATGTGGTCACATGAACTTCGTCGCCTATCGTTTCATTGAGATTTATCGCTACAGTGAATTTATAACTCTTTCATTATTAAATAAAGTTGTTATGTGGTTTTTTAACACCATATATTGGCGATTATTTACAATTTGATATTGAGGATAATATGTGGGTTGTGGGTGAGTGGTTGGTCACTATTATGGTGCAATGAGATCATTTTTTAATATGTTGGTGGCTATTCGAATTTTAAATAAAATGGCTCTTCAAATTAAATATCTACATTAAAATTAATTGATTAAAAATTTGTATATGAATTTTTTTTTGGTTTTTTTGTGACACAGGGCCCAATACGACTCAGTAGAGATTGGACAATACATTTCACCGGTTGTTGGACTTTGGAAAACAAAAGAAAAAATACCGAAATGTATGTGGTTGGTCATACATTATATAGGGTATTTATACATATTTATGTTAGTAGGTTAATCATTTTTATTTTCCCTGAGGCTGAAACTCCATGTTTTGATTTATCATAATGATCTGTTTTATTGGTTTAATTATGATGAACAAATGGATGAATATGTGGGGGAAAAATAAACTTTTTTACTCTATAATAAAACATAAACTCAATTCTATGATTGAGATTAAATAAAATCATAATATGGAGGTACATATTTATGTACTATATTAGAGTTCCCTAAGAGGGATTATTACATTTACAGGAGAACCTGGAGGATCCCTTGTAATATGAAATTCCAATGATTAAAATTAGGGGAATCAGTGGGTGCCCCGATGGTTGAAAACCCCTAACCTAGTGAGTTACATGATTTGGAAGATATTGTAGTGTGTGTCACTTTAGAACCAGTACCCATCTTTTAAACTGAAGGGGTTTTTGAAAAAATTGGTCAAATTAGGCATTAGGCCAAAATCATTCTTTTATTTTTGAATTCACATGGTTATTACTAATGAAAATAAGATTTATAGAGGAACTTCTTGGTTTTTGGCTGATAAGCTTGACAAAATGTGGTTTATTATAGGTATTCTTAGATTTACATCATATGATCCAACATATAAACCATTATGATTTATTTTTACCATATTGGGATGCCCAAACATACTTCCTTGAATCATCATGTTGGGTCTTATTAATCATTGGGATGCTAGGATATAGTTCCCAATATCCAATTGTTGAGATTTCTTGATTATGTGGAAGCCATATGGACTTCCTAGAGTCAGGATATTAACCCTTACATAGAAAGTGGTTAAGAATATAGGAAGATCTATTTTTCATAGTGATTCCTTCCCTATTATTTTTTTAAAAGGTTAGTTGTGGAAGCTGTATCAAATCGCACATGAGATACAATATTGGATGATATCACTTTCCTAGAGAGATTCCAATGATGATTAATAGATATATATGGACACATCCTTATTATAATCACTAGACATTTACAAGAGAGGGATTTTGTTACAATCCGACATTTTAGTACTTATCTATATTAAATTTTAACATCATCCAAGGATTATTATGCATGAATAACAATGTCTTAAACTAGAATATAATATTTAATATAACCATTAGAATAGTTTTTTGATTATTGGGAATATAATTACAGACATTATAATAGTAACATCACCTATGAACATATAAATAAAATTTGAGTATCTTGTAAGTTAAAACATGGTATATTTACATCATGAAGTCAGTAAATATATGATTAAAAAATGATCAAATATGTGTATGTGTTTTTATGAAAATAAATGTTTTTTACATTTTTTTTATTAATATAATGATTTCAAATAATAATTATTTTCATAAAATTGATTCATAAAATAATATATTTTTTATATGACTCTAATTTACTTTTATGAGACCATAATTAGTTTTTCAAAGTGTCATCAAATCAGTTATAATTTAAAATTGGTATCTTTTGAATAAATGATTATTTAAAATTGAAATTACATTTATCTTATTCATATAATTTCTTCCAAAATATGGTTATCTTTTTTAAATTCAAGACATCAAAAATTTGGTTAGGGTTTTTTTGCAATTTTTCTAAAATATTAGAATTTTTTGTGAATAGTGAAATATAGTAATTTACAGTCTATGTGCAATATATGTTTAATACACAATTTATTGAGTCTTTACTAAAAACAATATTCATAATATCAAACTATAAATCAAAATTTAATGTATTTGTTCATGAGAATAAAAACAATCAAAGGTCTTGATCAAATATTAAAAAATGACTAAAATAAAAAAAACCACCCCACTCCTCCATTATAAATACAACACCTACCAACCCATACTTCTAATGGATACAAAGAATTTCACATTGTGTATATTATGCCCATTTACTCTCCCAATACTATACCCCATATTTTGGTATTCCGTGTCTCATAAAAATCCCATCTAAATATCTCTTAAGGAGGATCTCATGGGGGCAACCATTAAGAGGTATAACCTTCTCTCTATCACTCTTCTGAATTCTTTTCTTTTCTTATCCTTCCATCCCCTAACATATTATTCAGTATCATAAAATCTAAATTAAAATTTATATACTGGAATTTAATAATTATTATTGTATGTTAACCATAAATACTCTTATCTTCAACTGTTATTCTATTAATGAGAACATCATTTATGAGGTATCGATTTACTGTTTTAGTGGATGATTATTTTTCAACAATCAAATACTCTATAAAGGATGGTCATAAAAACATTTTCATATTTAAAAAATAATTTAATATATATAATACAACTTATTTAATTTTCTATAACTTGTATATAGAAATAATATTAATTCATATGACAGAACTAGTTAGTGAGGATTGAAAAAAAAACACAAAAATAATTCCAATGGTTATCATTATAGCCTTACCAAATGAATAATCATATCGTCTATAGAAAAAATGCATTATAATACCATTTAATATCAGATTTTTTCCTTAATAAAATATAATATCAATTATGGATAACAATTTTCAATTCACCTGATCATCCATACAAGTATATAAGTGAACCAATCATGAAAACCAAGGTAATAAACAATCCCGAATGATGAAATTGAATCATATAACTAATAGAAAGTGAATATACGAACCAAATAAAAATATAATTAATGAAATAAATTCTTAATATGTTATTAATTAAATTATTAATAAATTCAATTTCACTATCCAAGATATTATGTACAAGCGCATAACACTTTCGGAAATATGGTAAGGGTTTCTCATCTGGCTTTTATTTCTATGAGATTTTCATACTCACCACATATTCATTATATGTGATGTATGTATAATGTAAATTGATATATATTATATTTAATATATTTATATTCATGTTATTAATGTTTCATTGTATTATTACTAATATTATGGGTCATACGATAATATTGATTACAAGCTCCAAGAGATTTTCCCCGATCAACCATTTTTCATTAGGGTTTCACTTTCTCTCCCATTACCATAATATAATTATTAATTATTCTTACTCACCACTCCTAAATTATATTTTTATGTTCCAAATATATGTACATATCTCAGTTTGTCATTTATTTTATGGTAAATACATTTTTTATAAGGTTCTCTTGTCAATTCTTCTTGACAAGTAACAATAATTAAAAGGAAATTCCCAATTTCATACCAATTTTCATGTACACTCCAATATATATTTTAATTCAAAAATATCATTTCAAGATATATTTTTTTATCATGAAAAGACTATATATGTTTATTTATGGTTTCATGTATAGAATTATTCATTTTTCTTCTTTAACGACTCATTTATTCTATCTTATAAACCACACTAAAAAGGCTCATTTATAATGTGTCATAAATGATATTTTTACTAGTTTTCAGATATGTTTTAAAATTTTAGTGTGAATATTATTCCCCAAAATTAATTTTATTTTATTTTTCTCATATACATATATAAAATATGATTTTCATTATAGCTACTTATAATTTTTCAAAACTAATCTTCTTTCTAATGTAATAGGGTATTTTATTTAAGAATTTCTAAAGGATTTTATAAGAGTGTTTTCATATATTTCAAAACTCTCTATTAAATAATATGCTTAATTGTTTTTGTAATCTTTTGTTATAATATATTATATTTTATTTAGTGGTTTATGATTACTTTGATGATTCCATTATCCACATTACACAATATAGTTGATGATTATGTTTACTGATTGTTGATATTACTTTCATTTCATATTCGATTCTCAATATGAATGTATCTACTGATTGAGGTTCACACATTTCATATAATGAATGAATAAGACTCATTATGTGACAGGAGAGACCCCTTATAGCCCCTCGATGCATTGGTAGGTCTCATGGGACAATGTATATATGGATGTGGTCAAGGCCTTACTCATTTATTTTCATATATGGATTTGGCCGAGTCCTAACACATTTATATTATGATGTCATTGACAAGGGATTGAGGATATGCTTCAGATTTCCATCATTATTAATACAAGAATATTATATTAGAAACTGGAAATCCATGTCATTATTTGAATATTAGAATATCCATTATTAAGTTTCATTATCATAACATTGTGGAATTATTCTATCAGCTATTATTCATGAAATATTATTCTCACGGTTATGTTATAATGGCATGTGTTTTAAATTAATCACCATTCATTATTTTTTATGTTTATCATAGCTTTTGTTATATTTAAAACCCTTATATATAATCTATAATCACCCATTTTATTTGTTTTATTTTTCCCTATGATGTAAAGATATATGTTATGAATGACATAGAGGGATAGTATTATTTTTTATGAGTGTTTAAGATGAATTTTTAATGGTTTATTTCATTTAAGGTTGTAATTTAAAAATTATGTATGTATATGGTTTTCAAAATCTTATAAACTATTCATTCCTTCAGGTTATTACATTATTATTTATTATTCCATTGTAATTAATTAGGTCATTATCTTTAGGATACTGAGGTTTAGGTTTTTATAGCTGGCATTAGATGATGATTAGTAGAATCCTTGCAAACTAGATTTATAAAACATAGATTAGAGAATATAACCCAAAGATAGTCTCTTTGGATAATAACATATGATCATCCTATATTTGTTTTATAAAAAATAGATTATGTCGGTATTCTAAGTAATACATACTTGTTTAGATACTAAAAGTGGATGTGGTTTTCAATCAGATATACCTAGGGGCATCATCTATAATAAGGTGCACTATGTTGGACATAACATAACCTTCTACATGACAACAGTCCTTACTGCGCACCAAGTTTGACACTCTTAGGGTATATTCTAAGGATAATTCACAATTAATATCAAAATCATTACAAATTATTTAAAAGTAAATATGTCACCAAATAAATCATGTTCATTGTTATGATATTGATAAAAAATAAATTTCAAATTTATATAATATTTTTCCTTGTTCAAAATTATATATTACGATTCGTAACCTTATTTAGTTTATTTCATTGATTAGAAGTAATGCCTAGTTGAAGGAAATGAAACAATATCAATACACATACAATATGTAATGATTGACCTCATAATGCAAGAAAATGATGACAGAGTAGGAGCTGCAAATGGATTATGAAAATTATCACTATACAGGTACAATTGACTCGGGTTATGGGTAATAACCATACTCACATATTGCATAGTTACTTTTAGACAGATTCATGTGGAAACAACCCATATTATTCATTGGGACTACAATTATATTTTTAGAGAATAAATGGATGTGTTCTATAGAAAATATATTTCTTACTTTAGTTGGTAATGAAATAAAGAAGTTTATCGCAATAGTTTATCATCTCTATAGAGATACTAATCCATGGCAGTCATTTATTCACAATAAAATGGGTAAGAATAAATGGGAATTATAAATTGGAATGATTTTACATTACTTTTATTTGAAAAATGTTATCCTTGGGAATAGTTAGCAGATATAAAGAGAAAATTCTTGATTTTAAGACAAAGAGACAATGAATAAGTTTCCATGTATATAGCCATCATTTCAAGGTAAAAAAGGCATGCTATAGATTATGTATGTAATCTAAAGGGAAATAAGGATTGAATCTTTGACGGGATAAAACCATTACATTGAAGGGAACTTTTCCACCAAGGCTTATAATAATAAAAAGATATTGTCTCATGTGATATCAATTTAGATAATTAATTCTATCTATATTCTGACATTATGGATAAAAATATGAAGAAGAGGGTATTAGAGAAATGGACAGATGAAGGGGAGAATAAAAATGGTAATTTTACAATGTGCACTACTTGTGGAAGGACACCCCAAATTTCATTATTAAAATCAAAAGAATTTTTCTTCAAGTGTGGTGAGAAAGTCTATCATGATAACAATTCAAATGGAAATAAAAAAGATAACATTTTTTAATGGTACAATTATATGGATATGGGGTACTATGAAAATGAAATTCTAAGGAATCAAGTAATCATTCCCATGAAAAGTCCATGTGAGAAATGACGTGATTTAGTGATCCCACCAACTGAGTTTGAAGTTCAAAATGATGTGGTGGAAGTTACATTAATTATCTACTCCAATTTAGATAATTGTATATTAGATTAACTTATCATCAAATTCCATTATAACTTTTTAGTCTTCATTAAAAATTTGATCTTTCTAATTCATATTATCATCATAGTTTTTAGTAATGTAACATAGTGGAATATTTATATCAACAAATATATTTCTACAAATTCTTGTTATGACACATAAACGTGCTCTAATTGGTGATTTATAATCATTCCAATGGTTGATTTTGATATAATACTCTTTTTATATTGGATTTAAAAATATAATATAAATATCTATTTCAAAGTGAAGGTAATTATTATTCATTATAGATATATGGAATTTCTTTTCTTTAAAGGGGAGACATCATCATCTTAGTCATAAGTAGTTCCACCTCTAATAGATCATCAAAATGAAGATGATTGGAAGAAAGAGAAAACATTAACTAGGGGTGAGTAATGAGATAAAAAAATAGAGGATGTACATATTGTATAAGAATAGATTAATGTATTTATAGATTAATTAATTAAATATACAATAGAGTGGTAATATGTGTTTTCTATTGATTTAGTCCCTAATGTAAGGACAATATAAAATACTTCTAAAATAATGGCCACTATAGAATTATTGGAGACAACGATGTAACTATAGGAGTGGTGAACTAATGGATTTATTCACCTGAGTCGGTATCCATGGGGATCCCATATTAACATTTAAACAAAAAAAGTTGGATCCATAATTATTTTAATTAACTATAGAGAAATTAATTTTATCACAATAAATAGAAACTCTAAACTTCCCCACATTGATGATTTAGTTGATCAACATCACAGAGCTTAATATTTTTCAAAGATTGGCCATTGTTTTGGTTATTGTTAATTGAATGTAAATAATAAATATAATCCACATGAATTATCTCAAAAAAGGTATGGACATTATGAGTTTATAGTAAAGCTATTTGGACTGACTAATTCACATTCTGTTTTTACAGAACTAATGAATAGGGTGTTCAAGGAATATCTTGAAGATTTTTTTGTGGTACTTATTTAGGATATTTTAATATATTCCAATAATTATAAGGACCATGAGAAATAATTTAGGATTCTTCTGAATAATCTTTTATGATTAGGGTAATACATGAAGATTAATAATAGTGAATTTTTTATTCAAATGGTTTCTTTTCATGGCCATATTTTCAGTAAGGATGGAATATTAGTTCTTCATGTAAATACCAATGCAGTTCAACAATGAACTCCAACAACGAAGATAACCAATGTATATAGATTTATTGGTTTAGATTGTTAATATAGTTGTTTCAATAAGAATATTGTCTGATTAACTCACTAATTAAACAATATTAATCATAAATGGTTTATGTTTCTTAGGAAAATTCAATGCGAAGAGTTCATTGAATAATTTAATAAGAGATTAATGAATTTTATTATATTGAATCTACCATCAGGAAATGGTGGATATGTTATTTACAAGGATTCATTGAGGAAAGGACATAGATGGGTCCTTGTACATAATGATACAGTTATTTTCAATGCATTAAAAAAATTACAAACTCAAGAACATAAATATTCAACTCATGATTTTTAGTCAGAAACTAACATCAGTTATCTAAAAATATAGAGACACTATTTATATGGTGAAATATGTGACATATATATAGATCAAAATATCTCAAAATATAACCTCTCTCAAAAATAAATCAACACGAGGCAAAGTTGATGGATCGATCTACTTAGTAATTATTTTTGTTCAATAAAAAACCACCCTAGGATGAAAAATAAGGTAGTATATGCTTTGAATAGGAAATATCATCATGTTTTGAACAAATTTAGGATTCAATGGATCCTTTGTAAAAGGATCTAGTGATGATATAAATGGTAATTATCAAGGGATATAAAACCCCACTATTCTTTCAATTGGTTGTCAAAAAATATTTATTATAAATATTAAAAAGTTATCAGTATGATGATGATAATTTTCAAAAGAAAATTAAAGATGTGAATAATGGAAAATTGTTGAATTTGTATATGAAGATGGAATTTTGACATTTAGGAAGAGGATATATTTTATCCTATACCCATGCTATAATTAATTATTTGATTATTAGAAAAGATAAAATCTCTCAATCCAAACTGGTAGCACTATGATGTTAATAGATTTGAAGGAACAATTTTCCTGGAATATTTCGAAGTGGGAAACTTATAATTATGTATCAAGATGTTTATTATGGAAACATGTGACATATTAAAGGTGAAATCCTAGAGGATTCAAGCAACCTATTCCTATTTTTTACTATGAAATGGGATGAAAATACTCTTGAATTTTTAACTATATTACCAATAAATCCAAAAAATAATGACATAATATTTGTAATTATTTATTTAATTAATAAATATTCACATTTAAATTATATAAGGAGGGATTATTAATGGAATACCTTGAATAAAATATATTAAAAAATTTATGACCTCATGGATAACATCATTCAATTGTGGCTGATCATTATCCATGATTTACAGTAAAATTTTAGAAAAGTATTTAGAATGATTTTGATACTAAGATTAATTTGAGCACTGCTTACCACGACCAAATGTACAGGTTATCTGAAAGAACCATTAATACATTAGATGACATGTTGAGATCATTCTAATGTAAATTAAACGGTATGTGGGTTCATTATTAAACATTTATAGTTTTTTACTACAAAAATAGTTTCCATTTATGTATTCAAATGACACTGTATTAAGAATTATATGAAAAGAGATGTCATACCCCAACTTGTTGGGATGAATTTAGTGAAATAAATTTTGTAGGACCTGAACGTGGGGAGTAAACAATAATAAATGTAAAGACTATTCACACCCATGTCAAAGTAGCACAATAGAGAAAAAATCAATGTTGATAAATGAAAAAGGGCTTGTATTATAATGTTTGAGATCATTTTTTTATTGTTTCACCATGGAAGGGTGTCATAAGGATTGATAATAAAGAAAAAATAATACCAAGTTACATTGGACCTTATAATATTCTAGAGTGAATAGTAGCTATTGTAATGACACCTATCCTTTATAATGTACACAATGTGTTTCAGGTAACTTTTTATGTATGTACATTCCATACCCAATGCATCACCTTATTTTGAAGGTATTGAATTGGAACATGATTTTTCTTACTATAAAGATATTATTTAAATTCTAGCCACTATTGAAAAGTTGTGGAGGAATCAAAGGACCCAGATGGGAAATTTACTTTTTATATATCATAATATTGAATTGGTGATGTGGGAACTAGAGGAAATTATGATGAAGAACAAGAAAATTCCTTTTATGAGATGACATTACCGAAATTTTGAGGATTAATGTTTTTGAATGACAGAAAAATGTAACTCCCAAGGATTTAATGTTATGTCTCTTTTTAATATTTTACATCTTTATAGTCTATGAAATATACTACACAGAGTCAAAAACCTTAATATACTATTAAATATGACCATTATAATTGTAATGTGACCATTAGAAATACAAATATGGCCATTAAATTATTACCTTTTTCTATGAATATATAAATAAAAATTTTTAATCTTATAAATCAAAAAATTGTATATTTATGTCATGGATAATGAAATTAAATAATTTGAAAATGATAAAATTAGATTTAGAATATTTTTGAAACATAATTGTATATTAAAATTTTTATAATTATGATAATGATTTAAAATAATTTTTTTTTTCATAAAATATATTCATAAATTAATATTTAGTTTTATTAGAAATAAAAAAAAATTATGATACATTAATTAATTTTTCAAGGTGGCATAAAATTAATTATCATTTTAAAATGGTTATTTATCGAATAAATGGATATTTTAATTAAAAATTAAATTTATCATATTTAATAAATTGTTTTCATAAAATTGAATTGAATTCATATTTCCACACATCAAACAATGCGTTGGTTGAATTTTTGCAGTTTTTATAAAATAGTTTAATTTTTTGGTGAATAATGAAATACTGAACTTTTTGATATATGTACATTAAATTTTAAAAACATTATTTATTGATTCATTGAAAATTTAATCACCATAATATCCAAATATTATTCCCTGTTTAATATTTTTTGTCATTTTATTCTAATATATTGATAATCAAGAACCAAAATAATAAACTAATGGTTAAAATAAATTTAAAACTCCCACCCCTCCACTATAAATACTACCAATCACCACCACTTTTCCTAACACCTCTAAAGGCTATAATTATTCATGTATTTTGTCAATTTTATCTACAATACATTTCCCCCATGTTCTTGTATTTTTGACCTCACCGAAATACCATTTCCCAATCCCTTATTTTGGTTCTTAAGGAGGCAAGACTATTGTGGTAAAACCATCTCTCTATCTCATTCAATTTATTTTATTTTCATATCCTTCCCTCACCTCCAATATAATAAATATCTATGATAACTATATTATATTTTATATAATAAAATTTTATTTTGATAATTTTATATCAACCATCAATTATTTTCTCTACATCTTTTATATTAAAAATGAAAACATCGTATATGTGGTGTCAATTTACAACTTTTATGGATGATTGGGTTTTGTTCATAAATTCCAAATTAAAGGTTGGTCATAAAATAATTAATACGGATAATAAAAAAATTAATAAAGTTAATAAAACTTCTATAATTTTCTTGAACCAAATTATATGGATATTGTTTATTTGTAAGACAAAACTAGTTTTTGATGGTTGAAAAAATGCCAATCTAATCAAAATGATTAACATTAACACCCTATCTAATGAATAATACCCATAAAAAGTGATATGTAAGACCATTAAATATACTGTAATTTCATCAATAAAATATAATTTCAATTATTTATAATTATCTCCATTTTACAGGATCTTTCGTACATGTATACAAGTAAACCAATCATGAAAAATAAGGAAACAAACACTTCCAAAATAAAAAATTGAATCTTATAACTCCTCAAGAAAAGAATTAAAGAACCTACTTTTCTTAATAAATAATTTAAATTTTAATTATATTCTTAATTACCTTTTTGATGAATCTAATTTCATTATCCCTGACATTAATTACAGGTGTAGAACACTATCAGAAAAAAGGTATGGTTTTTTATCTCACATTTATTTATTTGAGATATGCTTTAATCACCACATAGTTATTGTGTGTGATGAATCTGTACTTCCATCTGAAATATAATATGGTGAATACATTTAAATTCAGGGTATTCATTATTTCATTTTATTATTATTATTTTTTGGGGGCATAATATTAGATTGATTATAAGTCATTAGAGCTTCTGTCCAAACCTCCATTTTTCATTCGGGTAACGAATTTTTTCTCTTTTACCCAATTTAATTCCTAAATAATATTATATACTCATTATTAATTGAATTGTTATGTTAAAAATTTATTTATCTATCTAAATTATTATTTCATTTATGGTGAAAACATGTTTTATAAGGTTTTCGTCTCAATTCATCATAATAGTTAAGAACACTTAAAGGAAACATCAGAATTTATTTTCCATTTTCATGTACAATCCATAATATGTTTTCATACATTTTTTTTTATAAAATCGAAATTATTATTATAAATTAATATTTATGTTCATTTATGGGTTTTTTCAAACAACTATTCCTTTTCCACTTTAATGAATCATTTATATTTTCGTTAAAATGCATTGAAGTGGGTTTTTTTTAATTTTTCTTGAATGCTATTTCTACATGTTTTCAATTCAGGTTGTAAATTTCAGTAAGATTATTCTTCCTAAAATATAATTTAAATCCCATTTATTTTTTTGATATACATATATATAATCTTTTTTCCCTGAAAAATACAAATTATTTTTAAAATGATCTATTCATTAAAAATTAAATGGATATTTCACTAAATAATTTCTCAATTATTTTGTAAGAGTATTTATTATATTTAAATCCCCTATGTTTAATATTATTCTAAATATATATTTATATCTTAATGTTAAAATATAAATTATTTTATTGAATGGTTTATGAATAATGTCTTAATACCATTTGGCACATTAATCTATAAATATTATTATTATGTTTATTCATTGGGGATAAAACTTACATTTTATATGCCAGTTTCAATATAAATGTATATGTTGATAATGTCTCCACCCTTTCAAATGAGGAATGAATTGGACTTATTATGTGATGTGTATAGACTGTTATATCCACTTGATGCATCAGTAGGTCTCTTGAGACAAAGAAAATATAGATTTGGCTGAGACCTTGTGCATTTATTTTTAGATATGGATTTTTCTGAGGCCTTAACCATTTATCTTATGATTTCAGGGACAAGGCCTCAATGGTATGTTTTATATACCCATCATTATTAATTCCATCATTATGATATTGTTAATTTATAATTTATGTGATAATTCAACAAGTAGAATCTCCATGGTTAGATTTCATTCTCATAATAAAATGGAATTATTCAATCATATTTTATTCATTCAACATTTTTGTTATGATTATGTTTTAATGGAATGCATTTTTATTGAATAAAGATGTCTTATTTTTATGATTATGATAACTTCCACTGTATTTCTTACTCATATTGACATATAATAACACCACATTATTATGAATTATTTTTCTGCAGGATTCAGAGGTGTATATTATGGATGACATGTAGGGAAAAAATACGAGTTTATTGGTGTTTCCAATGAGGTTTGCATATTGTATTTCATTTCATGTTTTAATGTAAAAATAATTTATATATATGGTTTTCCAAAGATTCTAAACTCTTTAGTCTTTTGGGATGTGACTTTATTTTTTATTATACTAATGTAATAACATAGGTCGCCAAATTTGGGCTATTGTGGTTGAGAGTTTTACTGATGTTGAGGAATTTTTTAAATTGATGTTAAGAATATAATTGAATTTGGGTATAATTCTATATAGACCACCAAAGGTTCTTCCCCCTTATGGATTATCTGATCCGTGATGTTGTGACTTATTTCGAACCGAGAAATAGTGCTTAGACATTAGACTAGATTTACAACTGAAATGGGTGGAATGACATCAAACATTGTTCTATATATATAAGAAGTATATTTTTTACGTGAAATCCTTCTTTATAATGATTAGAGGATAGTACAGGTGAACCCAGGTCTAGGTAATATTTCCCCCTGTGGTGATGCAGCTTTCTAAAAGACAATTTTAGAGGTAAATGAAGAATGTATCAACAATTATGAATTTGTACACATGGATCAACTTGAATATACATGTATCTAGTAGTCATAAATAAATCTCAATGACTTTTTTATAGTATTTATATTCTATTGGTATCATGGAACTGATGATCCAATATAGAATTTAATTTTCTTTCTATTTCAATAAGTGACTTTTCTAGATTGACAACATTTTTTGAGCATCACTTATACAACCTTTCCTTTCAGTTTCATTTTGAATTTATTATTGTTGTTACAATTATCTTTGTTGTTGTTATCCTTATTATTAGATCAGAAATATATACATTTCAATTTATTGAAAATATAAGAGATCACATTTTTTATTCTGTACTATGTTTTTTACTAACACCTAGCTTGGTCCACCGTTTCACTAGGTCTAAGATGTTGTTCACCTTATTGTAAGAATGTGATGGGATGAGGCTCGAGTCCAATAGATTATTATGAAATATATATTTAATTATGGATCGAGTATGTGGTTTGTATCGGAGTTAGTAGAAAAGTGATGTACTTTAATTTCAATTATTTTATTTACTCATGTATATATATGGTCGACCCAGTGGGTCATTAGTGTTGAGTGAATGACATGGCTATTTACAATTTACAGCATTCCATTTATATTTATTGATTTGTTTATATATACTAGTAACAAAAATCATATTATATAGTCATGGATGATTCTTGTTTATTTCATCTTGTTTATTACTCTAATATGAAGGCATGGTATCTCCACTAACACACCGTTGGTCATCACATATTGTTGGAATCCTCTAGTGTATGGAGAGGTGCACATGTGTAATTTTGACCAACCATCTTGAGGAACCATTTTAGTGGATCTCCGAATATGGAATTACAAATTTTTTTTATAGATGATTTATTTTCTTTTTGATTTAACATCTTAGATATGGTATATATGATTATTTTGAACATTTTATTATATGTGATGGATATCATACTACAGCATCAAGAACATGTGTCCTGTTAATAAGTCTTGGTTTATATGGTTATGGGATTTCAATTAGTATTTATGATGTAATAGTGGAATATGATATTCTCTTTAAGAGAAACAAATTTTGATTTAATGTCTATGAATTACTATGGATTTATTATTCATGAAACATTTGTGAGAGGCCATTGATGGATATTTGAATGGTTCCTATTATCAAGCATCCAGTGACTTTTTTTGACTCTTGGCTTATCTCATGGATCATGTATATAACAATGGTTCAACGTGTAATTGGACTATTAATGTATGATTATTACTTATGATAGGTGAATTTTTTTAATGTGTCTACAACAACCTAAATAAAAATTTTCCATACATGTTTTTGTTGGAATTTTACTATATTGGACTAACTTTTATAAAATTGTATCTCTAATGGACAGAAATGTCAATCAACAACGTAATTTTTGGAAAGGATTTTGATGACTCATTAATTGTGTTTAGGATGTTCAGTGACCCTAGTATGTCGACTAGAAACATGGTTTCCATTTATAAAACCACCTTTGGGGTGTTGTTTCTTAGGTTTAATTATTTATAGTGTCAAAAAACCAATACAGTGTCATCTTATATCGATTGGAATGGTATTACACATAACTGAATAATGATAGTGATCATCGACAAATATAATGGATATAATGTTGTTCATGTATTTTTTTACTCCATTCAATTATCTAATTGGATCATATAATGTAATGATGACAGGTGCATGGACTATTAGAGTTGATAGAATGTTCGTGGGTGTATAACAATACATTGATGACTATTGAGGGTTTATTATTATCATTTTAGATTATATTTTTACCCTACATGGAGTAGTTCCTTATGTGTATTCTTTTATAGGTCCATAACCATAGAAGTCTGATGCGTGGTAGGCAAATCCATTATATCTTTCCTAAATTATATTTATTAATTTCTATCAATTAAATGGGGTTCGAATTTAAAATTATAGTGTGTTTTAATATAAAAATTCATAATTGAATACCTTTATAATTGAAAAAATTATTTATAGATCTGAACCTCGTAGTTTATTGTTATCATTTCCACCATTGTAGAGCGTTGGTAGGGGAACTAGATGACTTGACTTGAGATTGTTGTTTCGGTGATGCCCCATGATATGTGACCTTAAAGGGGATATATAAATAGTCTTGTATGTAGGACATAGTGACCATGATAAAATAATGTATCGTTAGGGATATGTGGGAGACCAAGAGTCCATTATTTTTGGACATTGACCATAGTAGGTAAATGTTCAGTTTGATTATTGGAAGCCTGTGAGCATGTTTGTTCTGAGGATGTAAATACCATTTTATTTTATGAGCATTATTTTAGGCACATTTTGAGATAGAATCATATAGGTTCACATGTTTTGGGATATAGGTATTAAGATTCATTTTCATTTTAAGAGTCACATAGGGTAATTATGAAATGAGACAAACTTTAATGGGAAAGTCTCTTTTGGTGTGTGAGCCCAATGATGAGTTCTTGTCAATTTGATGAATGAATTTTTAAGAATGATTTCATATGATGGGAATATATGGAATACATTTTTGAACAAGAGTGCTGCTCAATTTTTAATGAGAGTTCAGATGGATCATCTTATTTAATGAGAATGATGTGTTATATAGATTGGTCAAAATGTAATTTGGATGGATTACATGAAGAAGCATAATTAGAGAGATAACATTGTATTTTTTAATGAATATTACAATTAAAATAATAAACTGGTGAGAGGATAGATGTTGGATAAGTACCTATGGATTTACAGAAATTCCATGATTATGGTTTCCTAGTAGTTTTGTGGAGATGGTAAATGTATATCAATTATAAAGGAGTAATCAAGAATAATCAAGGTTTTCAGAGGTAATTAACCAATGGTTGGGCATGGACAAATATTTTCTGGTTACATGGTGTAAGGAGTTTGTTAAATGAAACTATAACCTGTTATAACGTGATTGTGGGCCATGAGAGATATACATGCATATCAGTGGAATCTTAGTGTACACATATTCTATAGATAATCCTTCCCTATATCTTGACATAAACTTAAATATGTTTAGAGTTTCATCTATATTTTTAACTATCATGTAATAATTCCTATTTTTATGAGGGACCATTTTATGATTTACTTGACGAGTTATATAAAGTTATCTATTTGATGAGAATTTCACTAGTAGACATTTGAGGGTGGTTAATTTCATTATATATATAAATAAGCATTTTCCATGGAAACTATTATTTGGAATATGGAACAGGATGTGTTTCAATGTTACAACTTAGCACTTTGGTGTAAGGGATTTTCTAGCATTATTAGCCGTTATGCCCATAAATGGAATGGGCTTTCCCTATGTTTCTTGGGAATTCATTTAAATAGTAAGACATGAACACTCTTATGTTCTGGAGTTTAATATTGGTCAACATATTTTCTACCCCATGTTATAAGGGTTTTGGGACCATGAGTCTAGTCATTCGAATTTCTTATTATTCACATGCCATAGGATTAATGGAGCCTGATAGGGGATGGTTCATCTAGGATACATCACTCAAAATTGGGTACATTATTTAGTTAATGTTCTCGTAATGATATATGTGTTCTATAGGATTAAGGCATCATGATTCGGTTCAGATGGAACATCATATATGGGGGTTGAGTGTTTTCATGAATTATGGGTCAAAAGTGGTTTGACCTATGTGACCTAAAATATTAGAATGTGGTCATTGAAGTACCATATTGGATTTTCTATTCGGATGATACAAGTGTATTTTAATGGTTGGCCATGTATTTTTGTTGAAATTTTAGTGTGATCAGGTTAATCTTAATCAAATGGAATTTGACTATTTATGCCAAATCAAGGACATTGAATAGTGACCATATGTGTGATTGTGGGTGGGGTGTTATGAAGCGTTTCAAGAGTGTAATTATATTTCTTGGGGAATTTTTCTTTTTAAAATTATGATGGTGGTAGTACTATGACATAGAGTTTGATTTGGAAAATCAAGAACCTATAGTGGGGAAATCCAAAATCAAAATAATAAATGAAGAAATGATGTGATCATATCCTAGGTTATATGGATTCATGAAGTTTTTGTCTTGATTTATCTAGGGTTTGAAGGTTGTCTTGATTTTGGGAAGGATTGGTTCTATATGATTAATGAGTTGTTTACATGTATGTTGGGAATTAAGAAATAAAATGTGATCTATTGAATGTTTCTAAATATTTTGTAGACTCAGTTGTTCATATTTCTTCCCACCATGGATTCTAGGGGATACAAATTTTTAAGTTGATGTGGTTTGAAGGTCCTCTTTTTTGAGTTGGAAATTCAAGAAGGAAATTGAATTTTAAATAATTGGAGGGGTCAAATATTGATCAGATACTCAAAATTGAAATTTGATTTCTTATATGCCTCTTAATAATATTTTTATATGTAGAATGAGGCTCATAAATTTTCTCAGAGGTTTCAATATCATTATGGGTTTTAGGGCCTAAAAATAGAGTTTTGGAAAGATGTGACTCATGGCGCATAGTTTGCACACGGTAAGTGTTAACCATCTGGCCTAAACATGTAGGTGATTTTATAAAGGCTCATGGTTTATGAAACTGTATAGATGTATATGGGAAACCATGTTGGGGGTTTTAAATTTTTTTCAAACACATCACGTTAGTGGTTCATGAATTGATTAATAGATCATTACAACCACAAGGGGGGGGTGTATGGGGGAAGCAACACCACAAGGTTTGAATAATTTTTTCCATACTGTGCGGCCAAAATATGGGATTTATAAAATTCTTAAAAAATACATTTATACCTTTGACACTTTAATGTTTTTACCTTTATTTCTCACTCATTTTGACTATGATCACCCACACATGATTTATTATCCTTTTCCATTCCTCTAGGGGAGTTATCCTCTATTCTGGTTTGGAATCGAGTGCCTTCAAGAGAGTTGGAACCTTAAAAACACTGTTAACTTAGTTTTCATTATTTTTATTTTTCATAGACTTCCTCTAAATTTTTGTTTCTCAATTTAGTTTATTTGTTACGAATTACACTAGAGCATGATGGAATCATATATTGATGTTTGAATTTTCAATCTACTGTGGATGAAGTCGACTTGGGAGGTTCTATACAATTCACCAATATTTGAGTCATTGCTGTACATTTTGGAATGAATTTATAAATATCAAGGCCAAAATTATTATTTTTGATTTTTTTTCTAAACTTCATTTATTTGGAATTATTCCCGATTAATTGTTTATGATGATCCAAGGGATATTGGGAAGTGTTTGGTTACAGTTTTAATGGTGTGCGATTGGTCGGAAATATTTTTGGAATTATGAATATATAAAAATTTAAAATTAAATTGTTTATTTTGGATTAATTAATTATAACGATGTATAATTACTATTTTATGGTAGTTTTTTGTGAGATATGAGCTATCACGATTTTATTGAGCTTATAGATACCTTGGTAGTAGCTTTCATCATATGGAAAATATGTTCAATGATTCCTAATTATAGGTTATCAATATTACATAACCTTTCATAATTATGCATGTTTAGTATAGTAATTTCCTGAATTGTATTTATTCTAATTGAAATTACCCCAATTTTGATTTATTCAAATATAGTTTTTAATTTCTTAAATTTGGTTAATTAAATTGATGAATGTCATAGGTCACTAACAACCCATGTGTGATATCTTAAAACATTGGCATTAGTCTATATCTAATGTCAATGATCCCTTATGGGATTCCTCCAATTTTGATCAAACATGGAGGACCCTACGTAGTATGCATCTCCTTTATTACTCATTGTGATAATACCCATAGGGGTGTCCTTATATATCTATTATCTTATAGGATCCTAAGAGGGATTCCATAATTTACATGAGAACCTTGAGGATTCCGAGTAGGATTACACTTCTATGTTTTTGACATTGGAGACCAAGTGGTTTACCCAATTACTAACTTACCCGAACAAGGTGAGTTAAGGGTTTGGGTATAGATTGTAGAGGGTTTCACATTAGAAACCACACCCAAATTTTATACATCAGGGGTTATGGAAAAGTGGTGGGTTTAATGAGTTACACGACTCAAACTATTTAATTAATTCATTCATATAGTTACTATTAATGTACATATTATGCATATAGAACTTCCTAGAATTGGATTATAATCTTGACATAGTGTGATTTATGACAGGGATGCCGAGAGTTACTTACTATGATTCAACTTCTAGGACTTTATGATTGATAGTTATCTTATTGGTATTCCCATACATATGTCATAGGACCTGGTGTTTCACATTATTGATTATTGGGATTTGAAAATGTAATTCCATGGATCCATCTTTTTATCATACTTGATTATTGGGTTGCTAAGATATAAACCATGGTATCATAAATATGAGCCATACATTGTCGGATTCTACCGTTCCACATTGTGAAATTTTTCACTGGGATTTTCACCCTAGAAAGGGTTTGTAGGGCTAGTTTTATGAGTTTTTATTAGTCCCCACTTGAGATACACTTGAAGATAATTCCCCTATCCATGAGATATGCATATAAATATCTCCAAGGTATGTTGGATTCCCTATTACTATAATCATTGGAATTTTCTAGGAGAGGGATATTGATTCATTAATTGAGTGGATGTCAATCATGTACATGGATTGGGTTGGAATTCCTTTTATGTAACCTATGGGTCATCCCCCAAAGGAATTACCTGAGTCATGATGCTTTGATAAAGTTTGGATCAGACATAAGACTTAGCATTTAGACTGTAATCACACTCAATATAGGTGATATGATATCCATCATAATTCCATATCTGTACAATGTTTTTTTATTACATATAATACTTAATATAGTGATTGGAGGTGAGTACGAAGACCCTAGTGTTAGGATATGTATCCCGCTATGGTGAAATGTATCTCTTATACACATTTCTAGTGCTGAATGAAGTATGTATCATCGATCAATATTATGAACTCAGGGATCGACTAGATTATGCATGGATTTAGTGGTTTGAAATCCAGGTCAATTCCTTGTTCACATGATGTCCAATCAATCAGGATCATAGACTCATGGTTCCCTTGTGGGATCATTTTACATTCCATCTCCAGTTGTGTCTTGGATAGGTTGAGCACATTTCTTGTGCATGAAATGTATGACCAAGTAATTTTTTATCTTCAAGAGTTAATTATTACTATTATTTTTATCATGATAATTATCATACATGAACGTACACTATATTTTACTGGATATGTACATGAAAACATTGTTGTTTCCCTATGGTCTTTTTTTCTCACACCCTATTGAATCCTCCTTTGCATTGGGGTACCTATGTATATGTTCTCCTGGTTATTTTAACAGTATGGGATAAGACATGTCACTAATTGAGCACGATAGAAAAAATATATATTTGGAGGTTATGTATGTCACTCGGCTATGAGTTAGTTTTAGATCCATGCATTTTTATTTATGTTCTTCTATTCACTCATGTATATGTATTGTCGGCCAAGTTGTTTATTACTATTTCATTTATGAAATTCCATTTGGGAATTCACTATATTTCATTTATTATTAATGACTTGTTTACAATTATTTCTTATTCACTATGACGTTTAATGCTGAGGATGATTCTTGGTTAATTCCCCAAGACTCATAAAATTATATGATAGAATATTCTATCCATAGAATCACCCTAGCCCCTTGTTTCAAATCAGTAGCCTCTGGTGGATAGGGATGCATGCTTGATGCCCTGTGAAAATAGGCTCAGGGCACCATTATAGTGTATCTAGTTTCGGGATGTTACAACTAATATAAAGAAATATATTTTAATTATCATTTCATGGATACAAATAAAATTATTGGGATTATTTTTTATAAGAAATTCATTTACAATGGAGGATTATATCATGGTGAGATCTATGTGAGTTGGAATATATAATAGAAGACTTTTTTTTCCTTAATTGTATCTATGGTAGAGTTCATTATCACTACTTATGAATATACATAGATTAAATATTTACGAGTATAGATAGATGATATGAATGTTGATGTTGATAAGACACTAAAAATTTCTTGTGACAATATTAGTGTTATTGATAGTTGAATTAATATATTTAAATATTAAATATACAAAACCATTGAAATAATATTTAATATCATCATAGAGAATGTAGGAAATAGTGATCTGATACATGAATATATTTTCTCCGAATATCAAATGATGTAGATTTTTACAAAGGAAATTCCGAGAGGGAGGTTTTGTGAATTGAGGTTAAAACTATATGTTATTCCCTCTCCACTAATTTGAAGATTTAATTAAGTAACCCAATAATATTTGGGGTGTTTATATTGTGGGTATTTCAAAACTCTTATAAAAAACTAGTGGTTTTGTTTTTTATTAGGGGGTATTACATTGTCAAAAGGGGATGTGGGAATATAATTATTTATATATTTAAGTCTAGAGTAATTTTTATTGTAAAATGAAATAGATATATTGAGATGATAAATTTATGTTTTTAAAAAAGGTAATATTATCTACGCCACATGGCCATAATTACTTGTCCCAAAGAGATGGAATTCTAAACAAAAATTACCTTAACCAGAATTGTGGTGTTATAAAACATCTATTTTGTGAAAATATGAAATTTTATGATGAAAATTGATAATTGAAGATGATATAACTTTATTTTATGAAATTTAAATATGATTTATTGGAGATAAAAAAATCCAACGGATGAGGTTAAGGAGTCCAATTGAATTATTGAAGGTTTATATTTGTTAGAAGCCCTGTTTTAGAATTAATAAATATTCATATCATATTACTAGAGTTTGTTTAAATGTTTGTTACCTAATTTAAACTATTTTAGAATGGTTTTGAAGTAATTTTAGGATTATATAATGAAATATGAAACTTTATCAATAATGGTAAAATTGGATAAGTACTTATCACGTTATAATTTTCCAAATAAAATACAAGATCAATGCAATAGTAATATAAGTTATTGAAAATTTAAAATGATTTGGCATATATAAACTCTATAATAATTATAGGGAAAACATGTCAGATTATTTCTTTGACTCGATATAAGAAATTAGAATATGGTGAAATCATGTATTTGTGGGTATATATTCACATAAGAGTCTAATATTGAGACCATTGAGCCATGTAAGGGTATTTCACCCTAGTGTAATGAACATAACCGTGGATATTTTTCAACTAGTTAGTACTGATATTTGTAAAAGTAATGTATTATAAAATCCATGGGAGAGTCACTCATGTACGGAAGAATCTATGGAATAATAATTTATCGAAGTGTAATTTAGAAAAATAATGTTTCTCATATAGTTGAAAATTTTTCAAACCCGTCACTTTCAAAAATATTTTCGGAAATTGAGGATCGATGAACATTTTGAAATTCAAATTGGACAGTGTTGTGCTAATCCTAAATTCATTAATCACACGAAATTCATGTTTTGATATAGTATGTGATTTATAGAGTGAAATTTTATTATGGTTTTTTAATCAAAATAATTTTTCCCTAATGAAATTGTTCCCACCACAAGAACATTATAAATGAGTTGAATCAAAATGGATCCATTTCAAAAAAAAGGTGATATTTAATGAGTTTTTTTAATTATAAAATTTATTTTATTTGTGAATTATTTTTAGTAAGGCCAACAGATTAATTAATAATATGTGAAATATTGTTTACCAACTGAAATTGAAAATGTATTTTTGGTATTTAAATGGGGACAATAGTTAAATTCAAAATAAAATAACCCTTGATTTCAGGATAACACCCACATGAAATGTTGAAAGATTTAAAAATTCGGTGATTGTGTAGGACCAAATTCTTGAGGTAATCCTAAATAATAATGTTTAGCACTATTTTATATAACAATTGAAATTGTGTAATAATTTTAGTGCATTATACTTTGGGGAGAAATTGAGGGAGATACCATGGGATTCTCTTAACATAGTATAAAAATTGACAAAAAGCATGATGCCAGAGCATGGCAATGAGCTATTGACATACTGATTACTACGAATTAAATGAACTGAGATTGGGAAGAAATCAATGGAAAAAATAAACATCCACATAATCAATCTTTTAGAAATTATAACTACTTTCTATATACTCGCAATTATTATAAAAGGTTGAAGAACATCAAAAGGTGATCATATTCAGATATATTTATTCTAAAATATATAGAGTAGTATCATTATTTTTTGGAGGAATATTGATTATACAGTGATTCTTATCATTCTTGTTTGATCATACTATAACAAGAGGTATTTTTTATAAAATTCAAGTTGGATGAAAATAAGTGTTCAAGGATACCAGATGATATTTCTCTACAAACATGAAATTAATCCCAAAATTCACATGTATGTTATGTTGATTAAGATAAAAGCCAAAAAAGAATTAGGTATCCATAATGGTACTGAACCATGAAAAAATATTTCATAATAGATTTGATTCATTATTTTTATAATCTTTATCCTATGGAAGAGATAACTATTTTGATGATAAAATATTAACTGATTATATATGATTATTTAGTGAGGAATAATTGGTATAATATTAACACCACTAATTTATCCTCTCTTTCACAATGGAGTTTCGAATCATGAGAAATTGCATAATGGATATAAATTTGAGTACATCTCCTTCATTAAATCTTTGGGTTACTGTGTATCTTCCTCTTTCTAATGAGTCATCTATATAAGTCTAACACTTTAAGTAGTTTTGTTTCACAATAGTTTATCTATATTATTCCATATTTTACTATTTTAACTCATAAAGGATTTTATATTCTAATTTTTCTAAATCAAGGTTAAAAATTTGTAAATGATTAGGTATGTTCATCATCAAATGTCATACATGGAACCCATCATGTCCTTGAGAGAAGATTAGTGGAAGTGAAAGACTATAAGATTCCAGTGCCCATTGATGATAGATTTATAGGTGGATAATGTATTTAATAATAACCTTTTACAAAATCCAAAATCTTATAACCCATATAAATTGTGAAATTTGAATAAATAATATCTCTCATAATTAAAAATAGAGATCTAGTCAAAAATTATCATCATAGATCTTCTATAAACATTTTGTAGTGTTAAATCATAATTGAAGGGTTTGAATATTCTCTAGTATTTCTTAGGAGTAATCTACACCCAAGAGATTATGATCCCCATTCTATACTAAAATTTTGGACTTTTTTATTTCATCCCATGTAGATCCACACATGTGGACATTTGTATCATAGAAATGAAATTTTAGATATAAAATAACTCTACTAGGGGATTTTGTTAACCCCAAAAACATTATAAATATGTATAATAAGTTTATAAAAATATCTCTAAAAGATTGAATGGATAATCAATATTTTACATTAGTTTAAGGGTGATTAATAATATTTTAAATCATGTATATTCCAAAGGTGCTTTAAAAGATTCTCCCAAGAACACTGAGGTAAATTTGGATGCTTAATCAGATATAATTGAGTGTGGAACTACATTCATCCTTATAAGTTAATTTTTATAGATCATAAAAAATTGATCAAGTGAGAAATATTATTGAATAGTAATGAAATTTTCTGACATTATAATGTTGTTATCTATAATATAAATCTTATTATATACCTTATAGTTTTTGGTAATTCATTCAATGAAACACATTGATATGTTTTCCCTTTTTCATATAGGTTTAGGATATGGTTCCATCCTCTATAATGGATTAAATCATTAAACCTTAACTTATTTTCTTACCAAGAATTAGAATAGGAAATCTACAGTATCCTTCATCATATTGTCACATATGAAATGATTCCTTAGATCAATATGAATATTTTTCATCCATTATAGATACAAATTTAAGAGTTTTGTGCTTTATTCAACATCAATTTTTTTAATTGTAGTATTGATAGAATACATATTCATTTCATAAATATTAAAATTACATCACTATAAATTTTTATCATTGAATTATCCTATAATATATATTTTAGCTCTATATCCTCATTTTCTTCCTCCTTTGTATTTATATAAATTTATAGTTGAGTATTAATTTAGGTAATAAATTATTTCTCTCCATCCCTCAAGAAGTAATGGTCCTTTCATTAAAAATCCATGAGTATTGGGTCTCTTTTAGGCATCACATCCGATAAAATAGAATAATACTTCATTATATAAGAATAATTCACAGTGTTTTATTAATTGGTATGGTAATGTATTTAGAAATACTTTTCCTTCATCAACTCCTACAATCTCGTTTAGTACATGCTCTAATCCTTTTGTGTGAATATACACATTTAGCCCTAATAATCATCTTATATTTTATACTATTAAATATAGATATATTACCTCTATATATTTAATTAAAATATAACCTCCATTTGATCTAAATCATTCATTGGGTAATTTTTATCATGACTATTTCATTGATGTGAGACATAATCTATAATTATTCCATTTTGAATGAAGACATATCCCAATCCCCCATTAATGCATCAAATCATATTGTAAACCCATCTCCACTCTAGGGTAGTCTGATTACATGTATAGTATCCAATATTTTCTTAATATAATTTATAATTTATAAAAATTATTTTTTTAAAGGATCTTGACTCTCTTACAATTTAACATAGTAAATGGATTTTACATATGTGATAAATTTCCCAAAAATCATTCATTGTATCCATCTAATCAAAGAAACCCATTGATCTCAATTACAGTGGCTAGTCTAATCTATTCTTCAAATATTTATTTATTTAAAGGATAAAATTATATACCCTATCTTATGATTACCAGACCAAATAATGATATTTTCTATAGATAAATTTCACACTTGATAACTTTAGTACATAATTTATCTTTTCTCGTGGTATTGAAAAAAAATCCTAAAATGATTAGTATGTTCTACATCTCTCTTGGAATATATAGAAATGTCATGAATATAGACTAACAAATATTTATTGAGGTAATGATAAATGACTCTACTCAAAATATGAATGACTAAACTAATAAAATTTATGAGGATAAATGGCATCACTAGGAATTCATAGATCCCATAACTTGTATATAAGTTTTTTCTTGTGTACATCTTCTTTTAACATGTCATTGATGATATCCAGATCAATGGTTAGTCATTAAGAATAATTTATCCCCTCATATTTAATCAAAACATTCGTCAATATGGGGTAGAAGATACATATTCTTGATTTTGATTTTATTATGTTCCTGATAATCAATGTAGAGAAACATTTATCTCTCATTCTTGTTAACTAAGGAGACCACTATACAATATTGTGAATCACATGACTGTTTAAAACCACAATCTTGGTTTTATTGAAGTTTCCTATTAAATTAAACTAATTAAACATGATCTATTCTATAAGAAAAATTTCTTATTGGTATATAACCATTTACGATTTCTATTGAAAACTAAACCCCACTTTTAAAGGAAAGGAAAAAAAATATTTAGGAAAAATATCAATGTATTCCTTAAGAATTGGGGTTTCTAAAATATCGAGTTTCTCACCAATAGTTTCAGTTAAATATCCCCACATAAATGAGTATTAAAAACATATATTGGATGTTATTTCTCTAGGGATTTCATGGTAATCCATACATCAATTGAAGATTATACATTGATTTGGGATATGAAACATGAATCCCAGATCCTACAAATTAGTATGAAATATATATATATATATCCAATATAATCCCAAGATCATATTAAACTCTATAAAAGGGAGAAAATTAAAAAATTTACATGCAATTTCCCCCAATAATCTCTCAGATTTGAGTTATAGACAATAGTTTCAATCTTTATACCACCATTATTTTTCACCGATAATTGAATACCTATACTTTAAGTTTGTGATTTTTTCCCTTAGAAAAATTCCTGAATAAGAATGAGTGGTTAGATATGTATTAAAATAATACATTTATAGTTCTAGAGGGGTTAATTGGGGTACCATTCCCCACTTCATTTTTATATCCCACTTCAATAATTGTGACTGAATATGTCTCCCATTTCTCAACTATATTTGGAGGTTGTAGACGTTGGATTGTAACTCATGTTAGAAAAATATATGTACTCTATATAATAAAATCATTATAGTGTATTTTGGTCATTATTTTGAACAATATATTCATAACAACCAATGTATCTCATAGATTTTTATTTTTTTTTGAATTGTTTTTAATCTGCTAATAGAATAATAAATAATTTATTTTAGGGTTAGTGATAAAACTACTGAAATGCCATGAATATATTATGAATACTTATTCGTTGGTACCAATGTATTTATCATCCATTTTTAACTTCATGAATTTTGTATCTTTTTTAATATTAATAATTCTAGACAAAATTTTTTAAGAAAACCATATTAATCTTCTATTACTCAATAAAGTCCATTTATTCCGGTTTACTCATATTTTTAATGAGAGTCCACAATCGGATAGCTTCACCTTTCGAATTATATAAAATTAAAAAAACATTTTCATAATATGATCACCATAGAACATAAAATATATATTATATTGGGTGAATATATTAATCAAACATAAGTGGGTTGGAAGATTTAATAATGTGTGGAGGATGTTACCTTATGAATCCCTAAATGAACTGTTTTTCCATTCTTAGTGTATTATGGTGTATAAATTGTTTAATATTATTGTTCATAGAAAAAGTGTTTTGGGTTATTTATAACACCCCAATATGTTAAAATATATTAATTCTGAATAAATTTTATTTTTTTCTTACTTTATTTTCACGCAACACCATGTTAAGCTAATTATTCACACAAAATTTATATGTTGTACGTTACATTCAAGGCCATATTCTACTGAACAACACTATATTAATAAAATATTATTATTTTATATAATATATGAGCTAGATATTAAATTAGGGGTTATGAATTGTATTAAAAAAATTTAATTTAATATATTCCATATATTTTTAACATTTATCTGTGTATTTTCTAAACATGATATAAGAAAATATTCCATTTTTTAGATAAAAGAAGTATTTTTCTAAAAGTACTATTTTGTCACCTTTTGATTGAACACCCATTCTAAATATAATTTCGACCCTTATATATATTATATTTACCAAAATAAATTTCTTATTTGGATGGGAGATATAAAAAATTTCATTGGATAATTTTTTGATGTTTTTTTCATTAGTTTTAAATTTTGATTAAGAGTAAAAATATAGAAAATTTTAATTGATAAAACAATTTTCATTTACATAATTTTTTGTTAAAAAAATGTATTATTCAGTATTTTTAATGTTAAAATATAAAATATTTTTATCATTTAATATAATATTGATAATTTTCATTATTTTTACCATGAATTTTTATGGAAAAGCATTTCAATATTTTTTAATGTTTTACCATTTAAAAACAGGTTTTTTATTTAAAGTATGGGAATAATTTTTAATTAATTACTAAAACATATGTTTGCTGAATTTTGGAAAATGGATTCAATATTTGGAATAAGTTAGTACCAATTATGTAAATATTTTTCTCTTATTTTTGGCACTTACGAATAATAACATTATTTTTTACCATGAATAAGGTTAAATCGGGTAATTTAGTGTAAAAATAATATTAAAGTTATACTAAAAATTGTCCTAATTTTATTCAGTAAGTATTTTCCAACGAAAAAAATCCTTTTTTAGATTTTGGGTTAACTTAGGGGAACTTTTTTTGTTCAATATAAACAAAATATTATATTTATCAAAAATCTAATTTTGGTATACATTTTTTTTAAGAAGTCAAATGTTTTTACTATAAGGTTATATGAGTGATATAGTTTTATATACATATTAATTATATTAAAAACATGTTTATCTATATTCTAGTAATTTATATATAATTTAATAAAATAAATAATTAAATTAAATGGTGACACCATGATTATGTTTTAATTGATTAATTAAAGGAACAATCAATTAAATGAAATTATTAATATTAAAATAAATATAATTTGAAACATTTTATACTATTAATAAAAAAATTTGATGACCTCGACATATTAGGTATGAGTTAAGGAATTTATTTATTTTTTCCATGTTGTTCTGATTTTATAAAATTTCAATTAAAAAATATTATCAAAATTGACATAAATGATATTTCAAAATAATTAATAATAATTTAATTAAATATATAAATTCATAAAAATATATAATTTGAAACAATTACTAGGATAATGATAAAAATATCATAATGATCAATTTGGAATCATCTAAATGACACTTTTACATAATAATTATAGAGATATTATAAAAATTAAAGAATGTGACAAAGTGACACACTCTCATTTCTTATATGTTATATAATTTTAATATAGGGATAACATGAAGATAAATTTGACAATGAATTTTATATTGAGAGATAAAATAATTATATACATCATAAAAATTATTTATAATTTTTAGTGTCTAAATAATTACTATTAATAATGATTCAATTGTGAAGAAGAATTTATTTTATTTATATAAATATCAAATAAATGATTTCCAAAATATTAAAATAAATAAAAGTTTATAAAAATAATGAGACAGATGAATTTTATTGGTAAATATGAAATTCTATTAGTGTATTAAAATTTATTTAATTGATGTTATTTTTTCAATGGGATTTTATTTATAGTTAATGTAATTAATAGTGTGAAAATTGACATTATTTATATTTTTTTTTAAAAAAATTCATTAAATTATTTAAAAATCATAAAAATATTTTATAATTAAAAATATTTAATTTTATATCCTATAATAACATTCTCTTTCAATTTATAATCATTTGACACCATATAAGTAATTATTTATAACCATTAAATTTTTAGAATATTATTTGTACAATTAAAATTAAATTGATTAAATAAAGATATTTCAAAATGGTAAGGTTTAATATAAAATATAAACATGAATGAATTTTATTTTAATATAGTTTTTTGACCATCCTTATCTTAGCTTCAAAATAATTCACTTTGTAACCATTTAGAGTTTAAAATTAATTTATATTCAATTCTTATTTTTATAATTTCCTAAAGTACCCATAACATCTCTTATAAAAGGGAACATCTCATTCTCTTTTTTTACACCTCTAAATCCATTTTTATCGCCCATACCCTACCCATTTACTCTCCCAAATTCCCCCAATACATCCTGGAGGCCATATATTGGGAAGAAAGCCATCCTATGGAGTCCATTTGGGAAAATCAATAAGATATACCTAGAAAAGAGTTAATTATTTTATCACCTCTTTTGAAGTTATATTATTCCTATACTTCCTATTATTATGTTTTTTCCATATCATATTTAAAACACTAGTATCTTCCATATAATGAGATATTATTATAATCAAGGGGAAACCATATTCATCCTTTTATCCACCATACAAATCATAATGGCACCATGTGTACATACATAAAACTTACCGTCTCTATACAATAGTGAAATTTGTAATTCAAAACTACTTTATTTGGATTGGTATGATGATGATTATAATGGATATAAATTGATAATTATTTTCTATAATTAATATAACATCCAGTTCTATATAAATTAACCATCAAGTGAATGATATCGTTTCTCATGCGTACATAAAACCTACCGTATGCACGGCACAGTGAGATTTATTCTCCATGATAACCATTCAAGAATGATTATAAAATTTATATGATGACTCTAAGTAATAATTATCAACTATATATCACTATGTATATGAATAAAATACAGCATTTTCATAACAATAATTACTTACACAACAAACATTCAATGTAAAATAATTCAGTTAACACCTAAAATAATTCTAATACGGAATTATTATTAACAAAATAATATAAGTGTGTCACGACCCGCCCCCAGGGCCCATTTCATGACTACCCCAAGCCCACTACTCAATGGATAGGGGCTGACGACTAGATCCAACGACATTATCCAATGAGTATGAGGCCTTTACCAAGTTTATGTACGCACATGCACCCACAACTCCAGCCCATAATGTTGAAATGGGAAAACATGCATGCAATTAAGACAACAACTAAGAGTAAATAGTGAAAATATGGAAGAAAATGGGGAATGAATACAAAACCAACAAATGAAAAGATGTAAACATGGGGTAAAAAAGTCTCTAGAAACTTGCCCATAAGAAAACCCTACCTAAAATGATGGTGAAGAGTTGCTGCATTAGGTTATAGGAGTACGCCTCAACTTTTAGTCCCCACTGAGAAACACCTGATCTTGGACCACCAAGGTTTCTATCAAAATGTTAGCTATTTTCACAAGACATGAAAGATGCATGTAGGGCCCGTACAGGGGTGAGTAACACAATACAAAGTAGGGATCCCAAACCACAATGAAAAGACCACAAAAGAAAGTACACATGAAGTAGTGTACAACTCAAAAAGTTATAACCAATTTTTTTTAAAGAAATACTATTAGTTTCAATGTTGAGAATATGTTATTACTAAGGGACTCCTCCCAAATGAGTAACTGTGACATATTGGGACGGTAAGGTCTGCTAATCACTGAGTTCTTTTGGGCCACTAAGGTCCTCTCATCTATTGGACCACTAATGTATGATCATCTATTGGGCCACTGATTTATGCTCGTCACTAAGGTCTACTGGTCCACTCGGGTCTACTTGTCTACTTGGTCACTAATTTACCCTGGTCCCTGAGTTCTTCAAGACCATTAAGGTTCGCTCGTCACTATGATCGGCTGAGACATTGATTTCTGATAATCACTTATTTATCTTCATATCCAATAGTATAATTCTATCTCACATCGCACTTGATTCCATGAGATTATACTTGCCAATCCATTAGCCATATCCCCACATACATGAAAAATCATATGGACTGTTTCAAAAGAATCCTCTTTTTTCTAGGGTCCCAACATCACAAACAACTAGTCAATAAAAAGTACAAATTAAAAGTAATTCTTGTTTCACTAAAATGAGGCTGATTGGGTCTAGGTACCAGTTCAAATGGTTGGATTGCAAGGTTTCGTCGACCCAAATTGGGTCCGACTTGACCTGGATAAGACCCCGACCGCTGGAATCGGCCCGTTGGGTCGCAGTTCTGACTCATTGTGATTCACAGGTCTGGTCTACAAGGACAACTTCCTTCTCCAACTTGGCCCTCCATGAACAGGCCGGCTTTCTCCACCCAAGGTGTAGTGCCCTCCGTTTCTCCCTCCACCTCGTGGGTCACCGCAGGGTCCACCGCTGTGGCCTAGTTAGAATGTATCCCTCATACTGTGTGATGTGACATAGTTCACCACATCCACTCACATATTTGCTGGCCAATGTCAGCTCCCCACATCCACTACGCACGACTATTGTCTCGGGCCTCACCCTCTGACATGGCATGTTGTTGGTTCCTTCTGTGGACCATCAATCCTGCTTTGATGGTCCATTTGTGGATCTGCGAGCGCTGTTTTGATACTCAGTCCATCTTCCTCAATGATACATAATCCAAGTTAACTCCCTATCAATCCAAAAGTCCAATAATGAGGAAAACAAGAACACTGCCAATAGATGGATACGTGCCTTGTTCGTGTTAGCCCGATCCCTCCACATTAGAATTTAAAAACCAGTTGAGAGAAGATTTTAGAATCTAAAATTGATAAATCTGATTCAAATAGCATGATTATAAACCCTCCAACATTAGTTATCGATCCATATGTCACCTATTCATGGGTTTACACACATTTGATGCTCAAATCTATGGAAGGGGTAAAAAAGGAAAATCACTTATAATTATACCACTACTATATCTTTGGATAATTAGTTGGTGAAGAATGCACAACTTGTATTCGTCATTCCTCGATCCATCATTGGCGGTGATTCATCAATTATTAGTCTCAAATGCCAAATCTATAAGGGTTTACAAGAATACCATATTGTTCCAATGATCTTGTATTCGATTAACCATTTAAATGGTGGAAACAAATTTTATCATTTCTGTTATGCTGAATCATAACATTGTTATGTTGTTTCCATTATTAAGAAACGTTTCTATTATTCTCAAATTTCAATGTCATTATATTGAAGAAAAATTTTGAATTTGAATAAAATAAAATAAGAGATTATGTTATTTTTCAATGAAATATTTATATTAAATTTTTCATAAAAAATTTGATAAATAAATTTTTTCCTTGTCATATTCCGGTCAAGGTTAACTCTTTCCTTATGTAAAGTCATCATTCTGGATGTAATGGTGTCTTTAAATTTTTAATTCGGCCACCGGTTTAGATGTTTCCAACCCCACATATGTGCACTATTTTAAATAAAATAAAAAAAGTTTAAAAAATTATTCATGGATCATCGGGCCATGTAATCAAGTGATTTATGAGAACCTTCTCTTGAAATAATCTCATATAATTAAAAAAACCTGAAATTTCCGGGACATTACATTCTATTCACCTTATGAATCTATTTCCCTGTAAGTTAATTCAAGTGATAAACTAACAAATGGGGGTACTTAACATGGATTTGAGCCTCCTACTAAAATTTTTTCTCCTAGATATTCATGTGATGCCATCAAATGCGTATTGGTGGAGTCAAACATCTAAGAAGGACCAACTTCTGTTGATCCTAAATCTATACTAAGAAGGCCAGAAAATATATCCCATTATCAATGCTCAACTCACCCCAGTTGATTAAGTGAGATATATCATTTATGTTCCTCCTCATCTGTGATATGTAAAAGAAATAATTAACATAGTTCATCTATGGCGAAAGAACTAGGTGGTAATCCACCTAGCCAACTCACTCAGAACCTGAAAAGGCCTGATAAATATCAATGAAAACTTTTCACCCTAGCCAAATCTCCATAATCCCCATTAAGGTGAGATCCTAAGAAACACATGGCCTCCTTCCATGGACACCAAGGGAATCTATCTCCTATCATAATAAGATTTATGAAATTTATATGTTGTACTAATTCAATCATTGATGACCTACACCTTTTTAGTGGTATCCCCAAACAATTCTAGACACATGAGTGCTGACTCCCCTGGGATTGTCCAGAATAATGTTGATTTGCATGGTCACTCATACAGTGCGTCAAATAGATCCATACCAATGGGGGAGTGGTAGATATTTTTTTATGTTAACTCCACCAGAGGAAGATGATACTCCCAAGTATTATCAAAGTCCTAGATGCAAGAACAAACTATGTCCTATAAAATAAGGATTGTTCTCTCCATCTAACCATAAGTCTATGGGTGGAAAGCTTTTCTCAATCATAGATGAGTACCAAATTCCTCCTACAATACCTTCCACAACCAGGATGTAATGAGTGTGTCTATATCATAGACTATTGTTTATGGGACTTTGGGGAGTCGAACTACCTCTTTAAAGTAGAGGAGTCCCAAGATCTCTATTAAACCCATCTCATGGATAGTTAAGAAGTGAGACGAACTAGTGAGTCGGTCAACAATTATCCAGATGGTATCATTCCTTATGTATGTTTGGGGTAAAATTTTAATGAATACCATTAAGATATCATCCCTCTTCCACTATGGTTCCTCACAAGGTTGAGTCAAGACTGATGAAACCAAATGTTATGTCATTATTTGTTGTTAAGAGATGCACTGAAAAATAAAATCTGCAACTGCCTTGTTCATCCCCAGCCACCAGTTCAAAATTCAGAGATCCTAGTACATATTTGTCTCTCTTTGGATGTACCAAAAAAGTCTAGGTGTAGAACGCCATTAGAAATGACTCACGTGACACCACAACTACAATGATGTGCCATCTAAAAATTATGATGTGCTCCCCACCTACTGAATATCCATCCGTAGATATTCCTGAGGATAATTGTGCTCCTCAAGCCTCACAGTCAACATCTTCAAGCTATGCCTTCCTAAATCTTTGTAAGAGTGGGGGAGTGATATCCATCAACTAAAGGTAAGAAGATCTATCACCATCCATGAAGTATATCTGCATCATAGATAACTACTCCAACTCTTCACTCAGCTACTACAAACCAAATATATTACTAAGTGAGCCTTCCAATACTGCTAGCTCCAGGTTAAGTTTTTCTTAATTATTCTCACACTGCCACAACAATTTTGAACCATATGCAATAACTATCTACACCAACATCAGGACACAACCCAGTCTAGTCCCTGATGTGTCACAAAATTGAAATAACCAATTACATCCTTTAATAGTCTCAAGATGGGGTCAGAAGTCCGTCTCTGCCTCAACTCCTGAAAACACCACTAGAACATCTTCATTCACACTAACGGTTTTGAATTTTGTTTCAATGATTAAATGGTTCCTTTTACACTATAAATATCATCCACAGTCATCTGGTAGTATCCATTCAAACCCATGAAACCCTGAACCGCAGTCAGGTTATTAAGAAGCACCCAAGATAGTACTGCCTCTATCATTTCTAGTTCCACAAGAAATCCTTACTTTGAAATGACATGTCTAAAAAACCGAACCTCCTGAATCCAGAACAGTTTCTTTTTGAGATTCCCATAAAGCTAGTGCCCTTGTAGTGTATCCAACACTATCTAAATGTGTGTCGTGTGCTCCTCCTCAGGAACCAAGTACACCACAATGTCATCAATGCAGGCCACAACAAACCGGTCTAGGTAAGGATAAAATAACCTATTAATGAGTCCCATGAACACTACTAGTAAACTTTTCACACCAAAATGAATCAACAAGAACTCATAGTGGACAAACTGACACCTAAAGGCTATCATTGGTACATCCTTATCTCATAGAAGAAGCTGAAGATAGCCTGATCTGAGGCCTATCATTGAGAACCATCTTTCTCTCTTTAGATGATGAAAGTGGTCTTAAAACCAAGGTGTTAAAAACATGTTATTCACAGTCACCATATTTATGTTTAGGAATTCCACAAACAATATCAAAATCCAATTTTTCTTCTTGTTAAACAATAATGGGGTACCCACAATGAAACACCTGGCCTCACAAAGCCCTTCCTCTACAGATCCTCTAGATATACACTCAATTCATGATTCTCTATGATATATATCCTATATGTTTGTGAGGATATCGGTGCCCTAATGTGGAACAAATCAATTCATATGTCAATCTACCTTCGAGAGGGTAATATTGGAACAACCCTAGGAAAGATGTATTTATACTCATCCACCACTACAAGAATGTGAGGACTCTTCTAGTCCAACACATTGAGGGTCAGGCTGTCCTACTGGTGAGTGATCAACTTCACCCTTCTCTAGGGAAGTCTTCCAGGAGAATCAAGAGTTCATTTTGATTTGGTGAATGTAAAAAATTATTATATCTATAGACACACCACAATATTCACCTAACATAGTTGATCTAAGAATGAACTGTGGATAATCTATTCATACCCAGATGATTTAATAAGGCCTCAAAACCACTAGAAAAAGATCCCAACCTAAGCTCTCACCTACAAGAGTAAGCTCACATAGCCATCACCAGTGTGTAATTATTGAATCTGATCTTGTGGGAGTCTCTAAGTGTAAGTATGTAGCCAACGACTCCACCAGAATCTCGGAGCACCGAACAAGGTCCTTAATAAAGAAAGAGTGATTTAAATATATGTGTATAAAGACTATAGATATGGTGGTGAAGACACAGATAGTACCTCTAATAATATATAGGGCACCATGGGAATAGGCCTCCATTGCATGAAAATGGATCCAACCATATCATATAGCTCCTGATGCCCATGGAGGACCACCTGGGGGTGGTGGTGGTAGCACGTCTAACCTCCTCCCACCACACTGTTGGTCTTCCCACCCCAAGAAACATCAACATCCCTACAGACCACCCTAGTTGATTATCATCATCTACCTCTAAGGTCCCTCAACTTTCTATTGGTCGTTTGCATGGTGACCTATCAATCACAACCCATGTGGCCCTACCCGCCACATGAGTTGTACACCCTATGCCTCTGATGACTCCCTCAGCTTTGGAAGCCTTATACCACCGATCCTACATCCCGGGGTTGTCCCCTGAAATTATTGAACCTCTAGGGTCCCTATGTCTATTTCCTACAACCCACATTTGACGAATATGCCACCGGATGTCTAATAGTTGATCGGGATACTGGTGCCTGCACTACTAGGAATCTCTCTACGAGTAGAGCTCGATAAAGTACCCCATCCTTAGTAGGGATACATAGTGATACCATGGATTCCCTAATCTACAAGCATAGTACCTTCTCAAAATCTCAATCCAGAATGAACGGGTCATATAAAATGTTTATGTGGTAATGAGAAATCTCGGTGAATCTCATAGAGTACTATGCAACATTCTTGCTACCCTACTATAGATGTAGAAGCTCCTGTTTTCATAATGAGTGCAATGTCTCTGGAAAGAACTCCTCCCTGAAGAGGCACTCAAATTCTATACAGGTGAGGGTCATCTCATCATGCATTTGGATAATCAAGGACCACTACGTCCTCATTGATCCCTAATGAAGGATCACGAAAAATATCACCATTTGGTCAAGAGGCTTCCTCAATAGACAATAGACTCCCATAAATGCCTCAAGCCATTTCTCGGCCACCTGGGGGTCAGTCTAACCACTAAACTCAGGAGGTATCTACCTATGGAACTATTATATCACACTGATCCTACATGTGTCTTCTACATGTTGTGCTGGTTGAAACAACTAATCAACAGGTGGTTGAAACGTAGGTGCACCACCATGTGGGCCATCTCTAGTATTGGTCCATGTACTGAACCCTCATAGCTAGGCATACCATCCTATTGGTCATGCACTGGAATCCTGGCTGGATGTTTTCATGGTGGCTACTAAAAAAGATAAAGATTAACCACACTCAATAAATTATACCTAGTGAGCGAACTCTGACTTAGGAAGGGAATGAAAACACCCTCAATACCTATATGATGCATGAAACCAGTGTTTTAATGTACCGAGTCGAAAACCAAGTTTCAGGTTCCATGTGTATGGATATGTTGTTCATCGCACTGAAACTGGACTCCACAATCATGATATTTGAACTTGAAACATTTAACACTATTATCCAAAACCAATTCAAAGACTCTCAGTCCTTATGGATGAACAAACCATCCTTTGATACCAATTCGTTAGGACCCATCCCATGGGGCATATTCCTGGATAACACAAAACCCACAACCCAAATTCCAGGGGGTTGAAACTACCACCGAAGTCATTATCGTGCAATTCAGTTACATTTTTTGAGAATCTTCACACACACACACATAAAACCCCATCCCACAATGCTGAAAATGTAAAATATGCACGATAATAAGACAACCATTGAGAGTAATAAGTAAAAATATGGACGTAAAGGGGTGATCATAAAATCCCAAAAAAGTGAAAAAAGGGGTACAAATGTCTCTTAAAACCCATCCATAGAAACCCTACATGAATATTAGGTGAAGAGTAGATTCCTGATATTGTAGGATTATGTTTCCCCTAATTGTTTTCACTTACCACCACCTTGTCCTGGACATCCAAAGTCACTATCAAAATTTCAGTCATCTTCACATGACATGATACATGCTGGCGGATCCCATTTTGGGGTGAGTAACAAGATACTCACTAGGGACCACATACCACAAAAATAATATCACAAAAAAATTTACGCACGATGTAGTGGTAAAATTAAACACACATAACCTAAACTACATAAATTTATACTATCAGTCCTAATGTGGATCATCTTGTATTACTGAGGGACTCATCCTTGATGAGTAATTGTGGCATGTTGGAAACATGATGTCCACTCATCCCTGATCTCTGTTGGGCTATTTTGATCTTCTCATCTGTTGGGCCACTAAGGTATACACGTCTATAGGGCCAATGATGTCTTCTCAACATTAGTATCCATTGAGCCATTGAGGTCCCCTCCTCTACAGGTCCACTGAGTTCCGCTCATCACTATGGTCATATAGGCCACTAATATCCACACAAGACTTAGGTCTTCTGGGCCACTGAGGTCCTATCATCACATTCTTCTCATCATATCTAGCTGCAACATTATTTCTCAAAGTGTACTTGAGTCTTGGAGAATCTACTCCTCAAGACATAGGTGGTATCCCAATATCCACAAAAACTCACTCGTTGTATTTCATAAGGACCACATCATCACGAGTGTCCCAACACTGTAAATAGATCATCAAATAGATGAACAATTCAAATGTTATTCTTGTTTTACTATAAAAGGGTCGGCTGGGCTTGAGTACAGGCTGACCCTATCAGATCGACACAACCTGAGACCATCACCCCAACCCAGTCCATTGGGCCCACCTCAGACTCGTGACCCCCCCCCCATTGGGTTGTGGGTCCGAACCACGAGGATTCAGGTCTAGCCTACTAGGCTGCCCAGGTCTGGTCAGATTGGATGCCCAGGGTGGCCCGCCTTCTTTAGCCTGGCCTTTCGGTAGTAGTCCAGCTTACTCCTCCTATGAAGCATTGCCCTCACCATTACACTCTACCCCGCGGGTCACCATGTCCCAGTTAGACCGTAGAACTCTATCCATGTGATGTGGCACAGCTAGTCGTGTCCGCTTGAGCTTTAGCCAACCATTATTGAAGGCATTGGTCCACCATCCTTAGTGGTTACTTTGGGTCTCATCTGCCACTACTTCACTTCGTTAGTTCTATAGGCAGGGCACTGGACCCGGTCAGGTGGTCCGTTTCTTGATCCGCGAGCACCTTCAAGATCCTTGGGTTTCCTCCTTCACTACAACATACTCTAATTGGTTTCTCGGTCAATAAACATTTCCATTCATTAAGAACACAAGAGTCCCCCAATAGACGGATCTATGCCTTGTTCATGTCATCATGATCCCTCCGTGTTAGAATATAAAAATAATTTGGGAGAAGATATATGAATCTAACATGGATTACTCCAATTCATAATTCTAGATTAAAAAACGTCCCACATATTTGATTGATCTAAAAGTCACTTATTTGTGGGTTGACCCATGGTCATTGCTCTCATATTTGGAGAGTGAAAAAGGGAAATTCACATAGAATTAAATCCCTGCCTTGAGGCTGGATCGTTTGTTGGTGAAGATCGCAATGTTGTTGTTCGTCATTCCTTAATCCATCATGTGTGGCAGTTCATCGATCATTAGTCGCCAACGCCAAATCACCAACGGTTCAGAGAAATGTAGGACTGTGCCAATGATCCCATATTTGGTTATCATAATACATAAAGAAAACACATTTCAACATTTCTGTTATGTTCAGTTGTACTGTTGTTAAACTGGTTAATTTATGAAACAATGCTACTATTATGATCGGGTTCTAATTACATTACATTGAAATGAAATTTTATATCAAAATAGAATAAAATAAAAGTTTATTTTATTTTTCATTTATAAAATGATATTTTATTTTTCTTCAAAATTCGAAAGAATTAATTTTTCTCTCCACCTATACCAGCTAAGGATAAGACATTCAGTAGCTAAAGTCATCATTCGAGACACAATAGTTCCCTAATATTTATAATCCAAGCTCCCATTCAGAATCATCCAAAACCACGTACGCGCACTATTTTATATATAAATAAACAATGGTAAACACTTATTCTGGCTCACGAGGCCTCTGAATCATGTTTTTTTTGAGTTCCTTATCTTGAAATAATCCCATATAATTTCAAGAAAAACATACATGGAATTTCTAGGATAATACAAAAGTGTTCAAATATGATGTCATAAATATGGATATTGTCCAAGTATAATTTAATAACATTTATTAACCATTATACATGAGGTTAAAACACACTTTACTAATGTAATGTGCATAATAATGGTTAATTTCAAAATCTCATTATTATGTGAGGTTGTTTGTATGTAACGATCTACTATGATGTATTCATTATCCTTGTCCATCTTTTTTAAAATCTATTTCAAAATAATATCAACAAATTTTTAAAGTAATTTTTACCCATAATAGATTTTTTTATAAAAACTATTAATGGAATATTTTCTTCATTTTCCAAATGATATACTTTATGATCTATTTGAAAAATAAAAAAATGAATGTTTTTACCATATACGACATGAGTGGATATTTCATCAGTCACTATTACATAACATTATGAAGCTTCCCTTACAATATTACAAGGATATTTTGAAAGGATATTTTTTCATTTATAATTCCTTTTCTTTTAAATTATTTTAATGTAAAATGGGTTATTTATTTGAAATAATTTATGTGATTTTGTTTGATAATGTTCATCTTTTCATAAATCCTTTTTTGGATTTTATATTAATTGAGGTTAATTTAATATGATACAATCTTCCATATTGAATTGATGGTTTTATGATATATTTGATTGTGAATGTACTATTTTGAAACCATTCACGGTTTATGATAAAAATATTAACATTTGGTATACAGATTTTAATACGAATGTTTACATTATGATTTACCCCTTTAATAAGAGGAATACATTAGACATATTAATTAATTGGAGGGTCATGCTATATCTCATCAATGCGTTAGGTTATCCCATGAGACAAACTAGTATCTTGAAGGACAACCTTGTTGGTGTAGTTATATATGGTCTTGGAATGAGGACTTGACGGTATGGTTATGATGTCTGACATTATGCATTCCCTCATTATGTGTTTTATTATTGATATTCCATGTGATTATTTGACTAGAATAATATCCATGTGAATATTTAAATGTAATTATTGGATTTATTCTTTCCATATTATTTTGAATTTTATATCTAAAAGGATTTTTGTAGTTTAATTCCTTTCCTTAATGTTTTATGTTTATTTATGATAGGTTCTTCAATATTTTTTAACCTTACTATGCATCTAAGCTCACTTATTTGTTATGTATTATTATCTTAGGATTAAATAAAGTGTTTTATGATTGATATGAATGGTTAATTTTGGATAATAATGTTCTCAATGAATTATCTATGTTATAATTTATGCTTTGAATTGTAATATAAGGTTTATGAATTTAATATATTTTCCAATATTTCTAAACTGATGGGTCATTCCGGATTTGATTCCTTTTAATTAGGATAATATATTAAAATATTATACTAGTTCTAAGATTTTGGGGTTAGGGCGTTACAGTTAGTATCACATGATATTTTGAAAAAAAATGGAGATTAGATTTAGAACAGATAGAATAAATAACATTACCCTTAGATAGAAATTTTGGATAACTATAGAAAAACATTATAAAATTTTTTAAAGGTAAATATTATGTGTGTATTCTAGGAAATAAATCCATTTTGAGATACTACAAGGTGATGTGGTTATGGAACAAATTTACCTAGGGGTAAAAAATGCAACAAGGTGTTCTAGGCATGACTCAGGGTAACTTGGTACACAACAATGGGCATTACTAGACAACTCAATTGACACTCTATGTCTATATTCATATGATAATTCACTTTTTACTTACATACAATTATGTAGTATTTAAATGTAATTATTCTCCCAAACTAACCATAGTTTATGATTCTATGATTTACGATACATAAATTTATAGTATGTGTTATATATTATTTTGAGTTATAAAAAGTATATAACACTATAATATTATAAATTATATTCCATCTTATGGAAATGATACCTATGATAAGGAATGATAACTCCACTAATAAAAATTATCTAAAGAGTAGTAAGCAACAAATCATTCATGGTCTTAAGCCGATATTTCAAAGTGACATATTCTCTTATGTATTCTCAATAAATGATGAAATAGCATCTGGTGTTAATAGTATAAGTAAATAATATTTCAATTCCTATGGATTTCAAGGTAAGAAATTGAATAAGAGGACTGAAAAAATAGATATTCAAAGTGAATAAGGGAAAGAAGGATTTACCCGCATGTGATAACTATTGAAAGAATCACCCTGGTAAATGTTTGAAGGGAATGAGAGTTTGTTATATGTATAGAAATAAAGGTCAGCATGTTTTGCTTGTAAGTGTATGAAAAATGGTTCCGATTTACAATGCTTTAACTACAAAGATATGATACACTATGAAAATCAAGGTCATAATCATCAAAGGAATATACATCAGGTAATGTAACTTAACAATGATCATGTTATGATACTACCACAGATGAAGAGGAATTATTAATATGCCTATTCAAGAATTATATTATTTTAATATTTTATTAGTAATGTACATGTTATAAAAATTATAATGTATATAAGGATTGTCATATAGTGATATTTAATTAAGTATTTGAGATTGTATGGTACAAAGTAATGGGACAAAGTTGCAAGTTAATTTTTTTAAATATATAGTTGAGAGAAAGATAACATGTAATAAGTTATTAATACAGAGAAAATAATGATTTGGATAAAGTAAATATGATATTATTGACCACTATGGAACTGATTAATGGTTTTTTTATTTCATCAATGTAGGTGTTTACAACATTTTTGGATTTAAGGAGTATATCAAATATCCTATGTTTCATGTCAAGAATAATGAAGAATAAACTAATTAAATAACGTTTAATGGTAATGTAGTTTTTAACCAATTTTTAATAGAATACATGATAAATGTATTCACTTTTTTGGTATGTGAGAAAAGCGGATCTACATTACATTATGTTGATTTTAGAAATTTAGTGACCGACCTTATAAATTAATAGACTTTGAGTTTGGACATATGTATTATGGACAAGACTAAAGGTTGGAATGGGTTATGTTTAACATTGGATAGTATTGATTATGGAAGAAAATTATTACATTTATTTTTGGAATGATGTATTAATATAGTTTTAAGAAAATTACAACCCACATTTTCAGCGATAACCCATCCCATTAGACAAGGATGTCAGAATCAAACCCACAACTGAAGTGCGATCAGGTTTCCTCTCCAACCACTAGCTTATGTGGAGTTCCAGGTAAGCATAACATAGTATTCATTAATTAAATAGATGATGTTCATTTTTTGGACATTTTACTATTTTGATAAATATAATTTTTATTTAATTGTTTTATCTTTTTAATAGAAAGAAATTTTTTTGGTAATAATTAGATAATGTATGAAACCCTATTTGTAAAGTAAGTATTCTTCCTTGTTTTCTTAGTATAAGAAGCCATTAAATTATTCAACTATAAGGGAATTAATCTTGAAAAAAAGGTTGTTATACAAGTACATTTTTTAACGAATCAATTTGTCCCTTAGATTATCACTAGCTTCTAGCTTTGTGATTGTTCACTTTATCTTAATCATATTCTCTATCACTCTCATTCAAAACATGGGGTTATATTTTTCTTTCATAAACATGTTTACTTAAAAAAACCCAAGTATGTGTTATCTCTTGTAACCTTATTATTAAAAATTATTTTAAAGTGGATGTTTTATCGACCCTTCTTTCGATGTGGGATTGAAATAAATGAATTCTGAATAATCAAACATTAGTTACCGAACCCAAATTCAAAAATACTGAGGGCACAATTTATTGAAGGACAGGGAAAGTAATACCTCAATAAATTAAAATATTTAATTTCTTAATTAATCTAATTATTTTAATATTTTTTTTGAATCACCATGTTAATCTTTCTCTACACCCAAAAATGATTTTTCTTACATTACGTGCATGGACCAATTCTTCTAAAAACTATATAGTAATATAATAATATTATTTAATATAATATATAACATAAACATTAAATCAGTAGTTATAGTATAATATTTTTTGAATTTTATATATTCCATATAATCTTAACATTCATCTTAAGTATTATCTTGACATTATATAACAAGAGATTCCAATTTTTAAATAAACGAAGTATTTTTCTAATATTGTTGCCTTGTCACCTTTTAATGGAATAAGAACTTTAAATTGATTTTTGACACTTTTATATAATATATATTCCAAAAATACTTTTTCAATGGAATAGGGTTATAAAAATATACATTGGTTTAATTTTTTATATTTTTTTTATATGTTTTAAATTTTGATGAACAGAAAAAATATACAAAATTTTAATTGAAAACAAATTTTTTCAAACAAATAATTTATGTGTGTTATTTATATTATTGAATTGTTTTAATGTAAAAATATAATATATTTTTATCAGTTAACATAATTTAGTTCATTTTTATTAATTTTACAATGAAATTTAATGTAAATAAATTTTTATATTTTGCAATGTTTTAACTTTTAAAAACATGTTTCTCATTCGGGCAATATGATTAATTATAAAATTACTATTTCCACTTTTATGTATTGAATTCTAAAAAAATTTATTCCATATTTTAATTTAATAGGTCCAAATTATGTAAATAGGTTTTTATTTGTATTTTTTTGCATTATGAATAGTTATCGTAGTAATTTTTTTTATCAAGGGTCTAGGAAAATCAAAGTTCAAAGGTAAAAATTATAGTATAATTACACTAAAAAAATTTATAATTTCATTATATAAGTCTATTTCAGCCAAAATAGTCTTTGATCTTATTTTGGGTCCAATTAGAGCAACATGGATGAATTTAATATATTTATAACATTATATTTAAAAAAAATCTAGTTTTGTAATTTTTTTGTTTTTTAAAATTAAAATTTTGCTAATATGAGTTTATATGAGTGATATAGCTAACTCTAAAAAGTCATTAGAAAAAAATTATCTATATTATGATAATTTATTTATAATTTTAAATAATAAATAATTAAATTAAATGCTAAGATAATGATTATGTAATAATTAGATTATTAGAGTAAAAATAATTTAAATAATATTAAATATATTAAAATAAATATAATTTTAAAAATTTATACCTAAAACAAAATTTTTGGTCTCCAATGAAAAATTAGTGATGATTTAATGCAGTTTTCTTATAAGGATCAAGTTTTTAGGATTTTTTAAAACTCACTAAATAAATTGTGAGAAAATTGTCATAAATTAGATTTGAAATTAAATAATAATTTTTTGTGATATAAAATTTATAAAAATATATTATTTGGAAAAAATTACTATTATAATTTTTGATATATCATAATGATAGATTTTGAATATTTTAATTTCAATATTTACATGAAAATGATATAGATATTATTAAAATTAGAGAATGTGACAAAGTGTCAAACTCTCATGTCAATTAAGTTCAATAGTTTTAATATAGGGATTACATAGAGATAAATAATATAATGAATAGTATATAAAAATCTATTTGAATTATATAAATCATAATAATTTATTTCTAATTTTTATAGAGTAAATAATTACCCTAATAAATTTCACAATAGTGAAGAAGTATTAATTTTATTAATACAAATCTCAAATGAATGATTTTAAAAATACTAAATTAATAACAATTTAACAATCATGAGGTGAACCTCAAATTTTATAGGTGACTTTGTCATTATAAGAGTATATTCAATGGTTTTTTTTCAAATTTATCATTCTGTTTAGAGTTTATATATATTCAAGATAATGAATAGTTTAAAAAATTAAACTATTGATATTTTATATAAATTAAATTTTATTAAATTATATGAAAATCATAATAATATTTAGAAATTATAAAGTTTTAATAATATGGTCTAATATTTCATTATGATTTCATTCATGGTCAATTTACCAAATATAAGTAAATATTTATAACCATTTATTAATTACAATATTATTACCACAATTAAAGATAAATATATTTAATAATAATAAATCAAAAGGATAATGTTTACAATAAAATAAAAACATATTTTAATTTTATTGGATGAGAGTATTTTTACCTATACTTATCTTATGTTATAAATAATTCACTTTTTATCTATTGATAATTGAAATTTATTTTATAGTAATTTATTATTCTAATAATTTATTAAATTTCCCCTTAACTATCTTATAAAATGTTACATATCTTTCACTTTTTAAAAACCTATAATGCTCTTTCTACCAGCCATATACTACCCACTTCCTCTCCAAACTTCTTTCACTACATCCTATTGGGAATTCTTGGGTAGAGATCCATCTTAATGAGTCATTTTTGCAATTAAAAAGGAGATACCTGAATAGGAGGTAATTTTTTTATCAACATTATCAATGTTCTTTTCACTGTCTACTTTATTTTTTTCATACCAAAGAAATAAATAGAGTTTCATTCATATCTTGAGATATTATTATAATAATTTTACAACCATATTCCAAATTTTATTTTCATATGAATAATTATATCACCATGTGTGTGTGCATACGTAAGGCTTACCATCTCCAAGGTGTGGTTTAAATTGATATTCAACAGTAATTTATTTAGATGGGTATAAAGATTATTTTATTTTATATAAAATGATTATTATTCTTTATAATTAATATAACATCCAATTTCATACCATTTTACCGCTAAGGAAATGATAACATGGATCGTGCATACGTATGGCCCCCCGTCTCCACGACATGGTGAGATTCATTTTCCATTTCTAGCATTCATAAATGATTATACAATTTATATGATGAGTAAATATACTAATTATGAACCTTATATAATTATTATATTAATAAAATATATCTCATTCATAAAAAATGACTTAAACAACAAAATTTGCATAGGAAAACGATGCAGTTAACACCCGAAAAAATAGTAAAACTAAAATATTATTTACAGAATCATATAAGAGAATCAAATAAGATATCTTTAAAATTTATTTGGACATATTATAATCTAATTACATGCTTTAACCATTATACATGATGTTAAAACACCCTATACTAAAGGAATATACATGTTAAGGGTTAATTTCACATTCTTATTTTTATATATGGTTATTTATACGTAGGTATTTACTCGGAAATATTTATCATCTGTGTCTATATTTTATAAAATTTAATTCAATATATTATCAAAAAAATTAAGGAATTTTACCGATAATTTTTTTATAAAATGTTTTTTGAATATTCATTCATTTTCCAAAAAATGTACTTTTTGAACATTTTGATAAATTAAGGAACGAATGTTTGTTAACTTATACGACATGAGAGAATATTTTTACGTTTATGATGGCATAATTTATTGTATATTATCTTAAAATATTATAATGTTATTATAAGAAGAAATGTGTTCCCTTATACTTGTGCGTCTTTTAAATGATTTCAATGTGAAAATGGTTATTTCTCTCAAATCGTTTAAATGATTCTATTATATTACTTTCATCTATGTCAACATCTTTTGTTAGATTTTATGCTTAATTGAGTTTGATTTTTTATGATATAATCTTCCATATTGTATTGAAGGTTTTCTAATATAATTTATTTTTAATGTGCTATTTTATAACTATTAATGTATTATGTTTAAATTGTTAATATTTTTATGCTAGTTTTAATAAAAATGTGAATGTTATATTTTACCCCATTCATAAGAGGAATAAATTGGACTTTGTAAGTGATGGTTGGTCCCCTCTATAACCCCTCAATGCATTGTTTGTTCTCATTATACAAACTAGTGTCTTTGCATATGTCTCTGATGGTATGGTTATTTATGGCATGTCATGAAGCCTTGACGACATGGTTATGGTGTTCGACATTATCCATTCACTCATTATGACATTAGTTATTGATATTTCTTATGATTACTAAACTACTAGAATATCCATGTGAATGTTTAAATGGAATTATTTGATTTATTATTTCAATATTATGCTAAATATAATGTTTAAAAGTCTTAAATTTTAGTTTAATACCTTACCATAAATGTCTATGCACATTTATGATATCTTTTTCTATATTTTTTAACCTTATTAAGAATCCGATCTAACCCCTTTATTATGTTTTATTTTCCTCATATTTCAAGAAGTATTTTATGATTGATATTCCAGGTTATGGTATGAGAATAATGGAGTTCATAATGAATTATTAATGTCGTGGTTTATGTTTCGAATTGTAATGTAAGCATGATGATAGTAATATTTTTTTCCAATACTTCTAAATTTATTGGTGCATCAGGATTTGATTTCATGTTATTATTTCAAATTATTAAAATATTACACTTTCTCTAGGCTTCTGGGGTTGAGTCATTACATCAGAAATGTCATAGAAATTTTCATGCCATCACATATCTCATTTTGGTTTCTTATTGAGAAATTGTTTTCGTTGTCGTTCTCATTCCTTGTAAATGTGATTTATACTAGTTAAATCCATAATCTAAAACTAAAAATGTTACTTTATATAGAAAAAATAGTTCAATCCATTATATTTTAATGAATAAAATCAAAATATTTTCTAAAGTAAAAGGCCATTATTTCAACATATGATATGCTAGGTTTGTATTATATCAATTTTTTTTATCAATGTTTTTTTGGGTTCTTTATTTTTATTCATAATATCATAATCTATCAGAATCTGTAGACCATATTAATAATCCAACTTAGATATCTCATGTACAATATAAATTCATAATAAATAATTTTATAGGAATTTGCATCACATATTATAGTGAAACATTCTACATAGCCTATAGTTTTAGTTTCTTTGGATACTAGATACCATATTAACTTATTTTCCAACAATATTTGATCATCTCCATTAAATATTATTTAAACATGATACCCTTATAGATATATCATATGTAACAACCAAAATCATATCTTATAGAAATGAAAAAAATAATAAAGGGTGAGCGTATATGCCCAAAAATGTAAACATGGTAGAAAATAACCATTGATCATAAGTTACCATAAGAAACACATGTATGTATTAGAAAATAATCATAGTAAAAGGAAAAAATATAATAAAATAAAACATAATAAAGAGAATATCACAAATAATGGGTCATAGAATATATATTTAATAAAATAATTATAAGTAGTAGGAGTGTAGAAACATGACTTAATAATCATAAGAAATAAAAACATAACATATAAATAATAATGTGGAACATACAAAAGAATATAAAATTATTTCTCATGTCAAGGTGAATAGATAATTCCCTCACCACATAGGGGATAAATTCCTCATGTGTGTTGGGTTCACTCCCCAATCCTATAAACATAGTGGCATGAGTCCAATAGGGAATTGGGTTTACACCCCAATCTATTGAAAATTATTTCATGGGATATAAATCACTACATAATCAATTGGAGGGATATATAATTATGGTACTTCTAGTCACATAATAAAAAACCATACATATTCTTGAAATATTAACATGAAACCATACTTTATTGAATCATATATTACATAATTTGTGAGAAGAAATAAATTTCATGGAATCTTCCATAAAAAATTATCATAATAAATATAAGAAAAACTGTGGGATGAAATCATTATATTATATCCATAGAGACACATAATAAATATTTTACGATATTAAAATATATTAAAATCACATTTTAGGTGTATATAATATTACTTTGATAAATAATAATAACTACCATTAACATTTGTAATACCTTTTATAGTGAAATAAAATTATTATTTTCAAGGAAAATGTAATAGAAATTTATTTTTAAGACTAGTAAAAATTTGAGAAAAATATTTTAAAATTACTTATAAATAAGTCATGGGTAATTTTTTTTATATAAAATATTTAAAAATGAGATTCTTTTGACACATTTATAAATATAGTCAAAGTTGGTGGAAATTGACTGTTCATAAAATGTAATGATAATATTAAAATTTCAAAGAAATTTAAGTACAATACAAAATACCATAATTAATAATAGAATAATTTTTAAGGGAGTAAGATAAATAATATAGAAAATTTGGACATAGAGGTGAATGATTCCCATCATAAAATAAAAGATAAGGATGACTATACCTACAATATATTTTTGATTGAATTTTGAACCAAATAGATATGAAATAGTATGAGGACATCTAAAATATATGATTATATATAGGTAAATAAAATATATTTGTTTCTAAATAGTTAATATAAAATTTCACTATATGGAATTCTAAAATTAAACAATGTCATTTTCAAAATGTGATTTGTAAAAAAATCCTTACCCTTAGACCCAAATTCCACAATAGTGAATTAAATTCATGTACAATTAACATAACCATATTAGTAACATATTTTGAAACCCTATTAATGTTTTTTACCCTCTAATAAAATAAAATAATATTGGTAAATTTATCATATATTATTTAGTTATATTTTATTTTCATTATCTAATGTTAGTGATTTTGTTTTCTATACATGTTTCATATTATCGCTCTTTAAACATTGATACTAATAAAATCATTACAATATTTATAATAATAGTGGAATATTTTTTATTAAATTATTTATTCTATCCCATGTTAATTTTATGGATGGAATGTTTGTGGTTTATGAGAATGGAATCCATAGAGAGCATGTTTTGAGTAATTTAATAATTTGAATGTTATTTTATAATCACCATTTTTTTGTTACACATCCTAAATAATATAAATTGAATAATTTATTCCTTTGTAGAATATATTACTAGTATTAATATTTTAATTCTTATTAATTATTAAAATTATGATGTTTGATAAAATCATTCATGTGTGAGATTGACCAGACCAAAATAAAAAATGTTATATTAGTGAATGAGAAATAGATTAGAGGTATATATGAGTATTATAATTTTATCAAAATCATTACAATTAAAATATAAAATAATTATAATATACTATGATTTTAAAAAAGGTTTTATATGATAAGGTAATTTAAAAATATGGTAAGGAACTCGGTACTTTGATGAATTTTCTCCTTTTCAACATAGGTTCATTCTGAATGAAGGATTTAGGATTCCTTCATTGTTTAAGAAGTTATAAAATTTATAAGAAGGATATATTAGAGGGTTAATGGTAAAATATTCAAGTGATAACAAAATATATTGATTGTTTTAGGAGTGTTTCAGTTTGTGGCTTTTCATATGTGGGTGTTTAGGTGCATTTCCATAAATAAGAATTATATAACATATATGGTTGTTATATTAAAAGGTATATGGATATGAAGGGAAAAAATTGTGGATATTGGTTATTTATATACTCATTAAATATTAAGATATAATGTTTCATGATATTTTATTTCATTTCCACTTAAATTAACCTTTCAACCCATTTTACCCTTACTGTGGAAATCATGTTTTTTACATAAGTATCTTATTATTATATTAAAAAATAAAATTTATAGTCATACATAATTTTGACTCGATGATTACTAATTCTAAATTTAATTTATCTAATTAAAGATATAAATATTGGAAATTAATATTAAAATTCAAAATATAATATATATTGAAGAAATAGTTTTTATAAAAAGTTACCTTTTAAACAATAATTTATCTTAATACTATTTAATATAAATAACTATTGATATAATTTTTATTCATTGAATAATTAAATTGAATCCATCCTTAAAATGTGAAAAATATAATTTATAAATAAAAATATTTAAATTCAAATCATTGAATAATATGCCCTTTTTAACAATAAATAATTTTTATATCATCTATTTTAAATAAACTATTTATCATAAAAAAATTTAAAAAAATCAATAAATATGTATTAAAATTTTTATTTGAATTTTATAATTATATAAAACCAAATAATAATAATAATAATAATAATAATAATAATAAATAATATAAAATATTTTAAAAATATTTTTCATAATATTTTTTTATTTAATATTAGATTTTTTATTTTATAATAATAATAATATATTTATATTATATTCAATTTGATACAAAAAAATAAACAAAATTAATGTGCTTATTTGACAAATGAATACATAATGAAAATTAATTGAATGAATTTATTTCTATTGACAATATTTTCAATGACCATAAATTATAACAATTAGATTTCAATCCCACGTATACCCTAATAATAATTCATAGAATAATTCGTCAAATCCAGGTATTTATATCTCAACATGTATGTTATATTTTGATTTATTTTACATATTTTCATTAAACTAATAGAATCTATAATTTTCATAAGAAAACAAATTCGTAAATATTTTAGGTTTATTGTATTTTCATTTACCTATTTTTTATGACTCTTTCTATTTTATTAGTAATGATTTATAACATATTCTCAAAATATTTAAATGGGGTTTTCTAAATATTTAATAATTTCCCTCAATATAATGTATTGTGGATTATCATAGAATTTTGTTTCCAATGAAAGAGTTTATTTACTACATTATTTAATTAAAGGAAATATATATTTTAATATTGGGGTGTTACAATTTACCAACTAAAAATATTATCTAGAATAAAATAATTTATTTACAATAGTAATTTTTATAATGTAAAATTTCCATACATGGTGAATAAATATCACCAATTTACTAATAAGGATATAGATATGTTTATATAGAATCTAAATTGTTTTTATTAGGGTATTAGTCCCATGATTTATTTTATTATCCAATTATTATCACCCTAGATTCATGAAATTGTTTTTTATTCTAGTAATGGATGAATTCATAGTGATATTTTTGTGGCTGGATGATGGAATATTTAGGGCCAACATCATTACATCAGACATAATAATGAATCCCTCATTACTTATTATTTGAAATTTATTATAATTACCCTAATTAATTTAATTCCTTTTTTGATCATGGTCCACAAAGCACTATCACCAACAAGAAATTTACCTACATCTCATATCCCCTGTCAAACATAATATGGAAAATGAATCACATTGATAGTTTATATATTAGATTCCTCAAACTAATTACACCAAATGAAATAGGCATTTTTCTTGCATGTGTAAGGAATTATGTGTTGGTGATATAATCTGTGACACACAAGGAATGATCCATATATCCTAAAAGACATTATTTGGTGCTGAAAATCAACTCAATTTGGAATCTAAGGATCTCCACAATGGGATCTCGCTATATAGAGACTCTAAAATACCATTTTAAATTCATTAAAATGGTTTTTGATAATATTTTCTATCTTTTTTCATGGTTAATATGAATAGAAAAAGGATTTTTTAAAGAACAAGAAAATGTAAATGAATTATAGGTATAATTTCCAAATCTACAACAATAAGCATTACAGAAACTAGGTGGAAGATCTACTAGAAATAGAGGGAGACCTAGATGAGATCAAAAAAAATTCTATATTTTGAGATCCTTACACATTTAATGGAAACACATAGAAGCTGGGGATTCTCTCATCAATCACCATTAAATCCCCTCTTGTTGTAGTCTATGGTGGTATTATCCATTGCTTAATAAAATTATATAATTTGTAGATATACTGTCATATTTGAAACATTTTTTTCATGTTAATCACATTTGGTATAAAACTATCTCATATGTTTCATTGGGATAGAATGATCAAATTTTTATAGGTTTATAGTTTATCAAATGGTTCAATTTTTCATGTATTCTAGATGAGAAAAGGAACACACTGATCGTTTTAGGGTTTTTCTGGAATATAATTTACAACCTCACCTATATGGGAATTAATTTTTGTGTAAATTATAAATGCATGACTTCTATTTTCATGGGAATGTTGTGTTCTACTATGGAATGGTTTGCGATCATTTTAGATTTGAAGAACTTGTTTCATGTGTAGTAATTTTTAATGTAGAATTGGTATTTCATTTCCTTAGTATTACAAGTTATTATTGGGGGATTCATGTATAATTTTTCATTGATTGTAAATCCTATAATATCATTTCAATGTAAGGATAAATACTTTATATAAAAAGATCAGTGATAAGTGGCCTTTCTTTTTGTAGAAGATAATCCAATTTGTTCTCCTTTTATTCTTCTATCACAAGGATTTATGACTGAGTACTTTTGTGATTCTTCTCATATGGGTTTGAGTAATGTGAAGATGAAATAGTGAATAATTATTTCCTATTATAATTTTATGTTACGTATTCATGAGTTTAATTTTACGGTCCATGATCTCAAGCTTATGGTAGTGGTGTTATTCTTAAAACCATAGTGAAATTATCTTATCTTAGTGGGTTTTTGGTATATATAGATAATAATATCCTAAATTATATCATCTCTTAGTGGGATTTGAATTAAATTTAGTAAAGATTTATGTTTTTATTATATCATTATTACATTTAGATCACATACACTCTAAGGAATGTAAATATTATAGATAATGGAATAAGAATAAATTCATATGGTGATTTTATTTGTGAGAGAATTGAGATGAGTGTAGGTTAAATAAGGATAATTTCTATTATAATCTGTATATTGATGAAGTTTGAAGATAAATTATCATATATTAAATGATATTTAATTCTTCCTTATTTTTAATGGAATGGATGTCTCAGTTTTGTGAAGTCGGTTTAGTGGTGTGGAATTACCATTTATTCATTAATGGGAATTTTGAGAGACAGTTGAAGGCGGTCAACATAGTGTGTTATTTTATTGGGTATTTATTGTTTTTATAATGATTAAAATGGGGATTCATTATGATATGCATAGATTACCTATAATGGTGTATCCCTTTGAATCTATGATGTATCATGTCTGGAGGGAGAAGTTCAAGTGGATGATTTTCAAGAGGTCAGTGATGAATTGGTATGACAATGTTTGGTTTTTCAATGGGTGAAAGATGAGAATATAGTTCTACAACTTTTAATTCATCCATTAGAGGTATCATGGTGTAAATAATATGTACTTTACATAGTTGGGTTGAAACAAATAATTAATTACCCACCTTACCCTTTATCTTCTAAAAATAATAGATGTTTGGAAGGAATACAATTATATTACTAGGTAATGTGGATGTAGTGATTTGATGTTATGGATATATAGTGGGGTTGTTCATAAGGATATGAACATGAGGATTATTTCATCTTGATACTATGTTTTCCTGATTTGATGATGTGTTATATTATTTGGGTATATATTAAATAGTTTTATTACATTTTTTGTTTTCATATAGATGTTATATGAGGTTATTTTTTGTTTAAATGAGAGGGATGTGAGAATCTATAAATATGTAATTAATGGTTTATAGGTGATTATTTTAATGATGTAGTGGGTTTAGGGCACCGTCTTCCAACACCCTGATCCAAGATGCCCAATGATAATTCATTGTTATATTATATTGGAAGGATTACAATGAATCAAATCCTAAAGGACATAAAAGTTTTGATGTTTTGGAAAACCAGATTACATACATGAGTTTTGTATTATATATTAATATAGTAATGAAAACATAATTTTTTTGTTATTTTAATTTTATTCCCAATTACAATATCCTTTCATATCTTTCATAGTAAACTTCTTGAATTATTGAGGAAAGGAAAAAAATAAGTGTGAGATAAAATTCTCAGTAACTGCTAGAGTACAATAGAATCTATGAGTAAATATTTTATAAACAAAGTATCATGTTAAAAAATCAAACACATTCCCTTTAAATAATCTCATGAGCTTGCAAACATAACCATGGACATTACACTTGTCTAATAATCACCTGGGATTTCGATAACAAATCTTTTAATGATTGACTGAATAATGCTACACATCTAAAACATACCATCGAGTCCTTCTCCAAGGCATATATAAATAGATGATTGAGGCCTCATACAAATCCATAAATTAAAATCAATGGACAGACACTCAACTATGTTAATATCTTATTTGTCTCATGTGACCAATCGATGCATCGATGGGTTATAGTTGGCTCTGGTCAATAGATAATAAGTCCAATGAATTTCATATATTAAGGTTTTGAAACATAAACATGATATATATATAATAAATAAAAATAAATTTCCCCATTATTAATTATAATCATAAATCATTAAGAATAATATGGTGAATGGTTTCAAAAGATCACATCTATAGTCAAATTGATCAAAATGTTTTCTAAAAAAGGGTAAATTATATCATAATATCTCAACCTAAATAAATGATATGATTGAAAAAATTATTTTTACATTGATGAAAATACTTTAAATGATATCACAGGAAAATTATTTTATAAAAAAATTATTAATCTATTTTGAAAGAACACTTTTTTATAAAAAACCATTCTCATCTAGGAACACATTTTCAATACCAAAACACAATTTTATTTTAAAACATTTTTCAATAACAAAATACCAAAAAATATTAATAAATTTTTTAATTTAAATAAACTTGATATATTGAATATTAAGATGAATATAAAATAATTTTCATGATGATAAAAAAGTCATTGTCACCGTATACATTAATAATAGAACATATATTTTGTTATCTTTCAAAATGTTTATTATAAAACATGTAATAATATTTGTTTATTGAAATGTTAGAATAAAATTAAAAATAGACATAAAATTTTACTTATAATAATTTATATAATTAAATATCTAAAAAATTTATTGATTAAATTGACATAGAGTAAATGATTTTACAATTAAAAAATTAAATATTCAAGGTGTCCCGTACAACATTGAAAATTTAAATAATAACCCCCATGAAATAATAAAATTTCAGAAAACAATAAAAAATTATAATAAAACAATTAGTGGAATTATAATTCATAGGTTTTATAAATACAAATCATAAAATAAGGTGGGTGTTTAACATTGAACTGTCCCTCCCAGAAAAAGGATTGACATGATATCCATTACCTTGGGTATGGTTCATCATGTATTTTATTTGGAATCCTTGAAAATAAACTTTTGTAAATTATTTAATTTCTTTATATAAAATTTATTCTTTATTCCTTTTATATCACTTATTATCATGTTATAATAATAAATTAATTATTTAGCTCATGTTGGATTTTTTTAAAGTATTCGGAACAAGATTCCGAGTTGAATTTGGTGTGATGTATATAGTCAAAGTGGTATTAGCCCATAATCTCTAGAATAATATTCCTGAAATGATAATCATATTTATAAATCAGTTATAATTTTAAATACATCCATTAAAAAATGATATGAGAAATGAACATCATTAAAATAAAGTAGTTAGTAAGTCGTACGTACGATTGAGTAACATTCCATATTCAAATGATAATTATTGAAAAAAGGTATGTTTTTTATTATATATAAAGAATTATTTTAATATAGTAAAAATTATTTAAATCATATAAATACACTTATATATATCATCTATGTGATTTGGTGAGGAAAACAAATCACATCACTTTTTGGTGGTGATAGTTCACATGTACACATGAGAAACTTTATCAATTTTATATGCAAGGAATGGAATGAACTTATATGATATATTGAATTATAATAATGATAAATATCCCATTAAATATAATATATAAAATTTATTTTTATCATTATAACCATTCATGAGAGATGATCATGGAAAATTATTTATATCAGTTCATGAGGAGGTAGTTCACCATAGACACTAATGATAATTCATTTACCATTTTATGGATGTGGTGATGGATTTTGGTGATTATATTAACATAATAACATCTCACCATATTTAGGGAAATTTTTTTTATATTTATTCATTGTTTAAAAATAATATTGATATTTTTGGGAGGGATTATAAGAAGGTATTTGGGAATATATTGGTTGGAACTAATATGTTTTATGTGTGAATAAAGGATAAAAATGGGTTCCCTTTTATAGGATAGGGGAGGTTCCCTCTTGGAATTCATAAAATTATTAAATTAATATAGATTAATTGTATAATACAAATAGCCCCAAATTATTAATTTCGGTGATAGGATTATTTTTGGTCGAAATACATTCATCCAATGAAAATTAATAAAAAATTGACTATTTTGTAATCCTCATATACTATAAAAAACCATTTTTGAATATTTTAATTGTTACTGTTCTATCATTTAATTTACATTTGAGTGATAATATATATTCTATAGAAATATTGAATATAAATAAATGAGTCACTTATGAAATTTTAATACATATCCTAATATGTTGTCCTAAATTTGGATTTTAATAATTTTTATTTCATTTAATTAAATATTATATTTAAAAAAAATTAATAATGTCAATTTTCACACTATTCAACACATGAAATTTTATAGATATCATAAAGACACCATATATTCGATACAACTATTTAAAATTATCACTAATATGTCAAATTTATCTAGAAAATTTATTTATGGAATTAATTTAATCAAATTAAATTTATTTTAATACTGTTAACATCATTTGTTTGATTCATCCATTAATTTAAGAATTAATTCATCATTATTGTGTCATCATTTAATGTAATAATTTTTCCACTATAAATTTTTTTTAAATTACCATGACGTATATAGAAATTTTATCTTTCCAAATAATATTTATAGTTGAACAATTCACTTATATAACAACATATTAAAAATATTTCACAAGATAAAAATAAAAGTACTAAAAAATTAAATTTATTATAAATATAAATTTATATGGGTTATATTCTCATTTAAAAGTAAAAAAATTGTTTCATAACCAATACTTTAATTCCTGGAGATATAACATACTCATTTAGTAAAATTATTTCAAGTAATATGTCAATTTTTTAGTATTTATAATATTATTTTTAACCAAAATTACCTGATTTACCATTAACTATGGTAATAAAAAAAATATTAAAAAATATACAGTTAATAATGGCCAAAATTATTATGGATATTTTCAATAATTTTTTTAAATATTAATTCAAATATGGAATCAGTTTTGAAAATTTAATAACATTGTTAGTCATGAAATTTATTAAAAATTCATCCCGTTGACGTAATGAGAAAACAATTTTCCTTATTAAAAAAATTCAAAAGTTCACAATCTTCTTATATCAAATTTCAATGTTAAATTTAATCTTAATTACCTAAATTTTATTAAATGATAAAAAAGTTCTAATTATAATATATGATTAGTCTAAAAATATATCTACAAAAAAAAATTGATTAAAAACAATTATCAAATTAGATACAATAATGTTTCAATATTTATCAAAAAATGAATACTAGTAGATAAATTACAAAAAATACTTGAATTTAAATTTTCTATTATTCTTATAATATGTTTTTCTTATTGAATATTATTTTTAAAATTGAAAAATGCAGATTTTAAATAAGTGCGCTATCAAAAGGCAGAGAATATATCTTTTTAGAAAAATAATTATTTTACCCCTAAAATTACATTTCATCATATATTATGTCTCGCAATTACATAAGATAAATTTTGGAAATTATAATATATATATATATATTTCATTAATATAATCCAAAAAGTGTGATTTTTTTATTTATATAGAATACACTTGTGATAATTTAAATATGTTTTAGGAAAAAATTTCCTTCATAAAAAATTTGATATTATATTTATTAATAATGATTTGATACCCAATGAAGTCAATATAATTTTTTTATTTGATATTTAATCCAATTCCTAGCTAACTGTTTAATGGGGGTGATAAAATTTCATTTTATATAAAAAATTAATATTATATCATTATATGTTTATGCTTGGTGTTGCGTGCCACATAAGTTATAAGAGGAATAAATTTTATTATTTTATCTCAACTAGAAATTTCAATTCAATAATAAACGTTTGATACTTGAAACTTTCTTTGTGGGATTCCCACAATAGTAATAGGGATAAAAACATTTTATTAATAAGAGGGAAATGTAAATGGGAAGGTCACTATAAAATTAGGCTATTTAATAGGATAAAATTAGTGGGAAGTGAAAAAAAGACATGAAAGAGAAATATAACAGTAATGTTCTTATGTAGAGTGATAGAGAAGATTGACATCAGAATGTCAAACATTAGAAAATCATATATTTGTGTTGGGTTAAAGGGGCCATTGATTTATTAGAATGTAAATTAAGGGAATTTATTTTTTGTTCCATATTCCATTCCTATAGTTGAAGGAATATTTTACTATTAAGATATGCACTTATGAATATAAACCTAATTTTCATACATTCCATGTCATAATCATAATATTATACATTTATTATTATTTGATATATTTTTAGATCATCTCATATACCAAGAAATAGATATTTAAGATTAATTTTTATGCGTAAATCACTTTTAAGGAAAGATCCATAAGTCATTCCTCCAATTATTAAATATTGTCAAAACAAAAATGGTTATAAGAAAATATGAAATATTATAAATCAAAATTTAAACTGGAAAAATAATATCCATTTTCTACTAAATCTATTAAAACCTCAAGACACATTTGAAATATATCTACACAAACTCATAGTCCAAAAAGGCTCTAAATTTCTAAAATCAATAGTAACATTAAATTCCCCTGAAAAAACAATTTAGTTCCTATTCTCATATACCAAATATATTAACACCTTAATCATCTTAAAAACCATGATAAAAAATTTCAAGATTACAAATCCATAAATAACAAATATTGTAAGAAAATCCTTATATATCTCATGATTATTATAATTAAATCCCCATTTATGAAATAATTCTTGTATCCATGTACATAATAACATTAATCAATCTATGTAACTCTTAAACCATTAAGTATGATTCATTTTAATATTCCTTAATACATTTATACTTTCATTTTTCTCTTGTAGTCACTTCATCATCAACAGTATAAAATATTCTAATTATTACCATTCATTAAAACCTAAATAAAAATCATGAATATTCATTTATTGGATGTCTATATCATTAAACATTATCAATATATTAATCTTTAGGTATATTTTAGGTTAGAACTTATTATTACCAAATATATTGGATGTAATATTATACATATAATAATCCTCAATGTTAGTCATAGTATTTTTTAATCAATTGTTTTATAAATCTACTTTCCAAGGTTCCTACTAAACATTCATTGATACCAACTATAATGCCCAACTCCGGAATCCCAGAGTTGGTGGTGAGTTAAATTATACAAGAAATATTACAAGGAATCATATCTCAAAGGACTGAATTGGTTTTTTTGGAAAATTAGATTACATATATGAGTCATGTTTCACAAATTAATACACTAATTACACCTTTTTATTATAATAACATTAGTCAAAATTAGAATATCCTATGTTTTAATTCTTAATGCACTTCTTGCATTCCATTGAAAATGATGAAAAATAATGATGATATCAAATGGGAGATAAGTATAAGTTTTCATTGGAATCAATGATTAAATATGGAATACACAATATAGAAATGAAAATTACTGAAAAAAAATATATTAGAATAGTCACATGATATGTGAAACGTAACCATTGACATTATACTATTCAAATAATCATGTTGAATATCAACGAATACTCTCATAATGATTGATTGAATAATGTTGGACGTCTAAAACAAACCATCATGGACATAACAAAGAAATATATAAATAAATTTTTAAGTCCTTAACCAAATCCATATATATAAATAATTGGGAAAGGAATCAGCCAAGTCCATATCTAGTTTGTCTCATGAGACCTATAAATGCACCTTGGGGCTATATCGGTCACCTTGTATCACATAACAAGTCGAATTAATTACTCATTCTTATGGAGTGAAACATAAACAACATATACATATAAAATTTAATTAACATTCCCCCATTAGTAAAAAAATCATAAAGTATTCTGATTAATATAGAGAATATCATCCAAATATCACATCCACTATCAAACTGATCATAAACCATTTAATAAATCATGGTAAATAATATCGTAATTGATCCTCATCAATTTAAGAAAAAATTTAAAAAATGATGCTGAAATAGATAATAATAATTTAAATGATACCATATGAAAATTATTGCATAAAATCTATTCATAAAACCATATCAAAATAACTTCTATTTAAAAATTCCATTCTCTTGGAAGAACCAATTTTCAATAACAGAACACCCTTTTATTTTACAAACCATTTTAAATAAAAAAATCCCAAATTGATAATGTTTATTTTCATTTATGGTAAAATAAAATCTTCAAAAAGGAGGATTAAAATAAAATAATTGACATGTGGGTCAAAAAAAAATTATCTTCATACATGTCAATACTAGAAGTTTTGTTTTGTCATTAGTCAAAATGTTCCTTATAAAACATACAAAAAATATTACAATTCAAAAAACATCTAATGAAATTAAAAAAATACATAAAATTACCATTATAAAACTTCTAAATTAATAAATATATTAAATAATATAAAGAATATTGGTATTTAGAAAAATATTAGGTAATTAAATATTTAAACATTCAAGGTGACCCACACCACATTGAAAATTTAAATTATATGCTCCATGAAATAATAACAAATAAAAAGTGTTAAATAAATTTATAGTAAATAAATTAATGACATGATGATTCACCGGGGCTTTATATACACATCATAAAATAACATGGGTATATAACATCAAACTATGACTCAATGTATGGAGACTAAGAAAAAGTCCCTTACATTGAGTATGATTCGTCATGTATGTTTATTATCATCATGAATATTAAAATTAGGTTAATTATTTTTTTTCAATAAAAACATTTTGTGTTTATTATTCCTTTAATATCACTTATTTCTATTTTATAATAATAATTAATTATATAGCTCACGTTTGACGTTTTGATGATATTCGGGACATGAGTCCAAAATGAATGCAATATGATATCTATAGTAAAAGTGAGATTATTCCACAATCTCTATAATCATATTCATGACATAGAAATATATTTTATGCAAATATAATACATTTAAATACATCCATTATATATGGATATGGAAAATGGATTATGTAAAAATCATGGAGATGGTAAATTGTACTTACACATGGGTAATGATTCCATTTTTCAATGATGACTATTTAAAGTTGAGAAGAATTACTTTATATTTATATAATTATCATAATATAATTAAAATCATTTAAATAATTGAAATATAATTATACATGTAATCTATGTGCTGTGGTGATGAAAAAAAAGCAATATCACTTTGTGGAGGTGATATATCAAATATACACACGAACGAAATTATCATTTTTATATGGTTCGTGAGGAGTTAGTTCTCCAAACACACAAATGATAATTATTTTCCTATCTTATAAAAGTAGATATTTATTTAGGAGGTAATATTTAAAAAAAATCTCATTATATTTATGATAATATAGTTATTATTTAATCAAATTTTATAAAAAAAATTTAGGAAGTGAATGAAGAAAAAAATAGAAACACTTAGTTAAAAATGACACCTATTTTTTGAAAAACTCTTTTAATTAATACCTTAACACCTTAAAGGATTGAATTTTTACCATACATATAAATTTTTTAGAGGTATTTAATTAAGTGACTTGGAAAGAGTATGGATAAAATGAAATATGGTTTTAAGTGTGATGAAATGAAAATAATCATTTCCCTTTTATAGGAGAGGGGAGAGGCATTATTAAAATTATTCAAATTGATAAATTATCATAAATTAAATTTCTAAACAAAATGAATCAAATATTTTGAATTAAAATATAGGATTATGTTGGTATGATATTCCTTTTTCCTATAAAAAGTTATATGTTTTAATTATTTTTTAATCCTTATCTTTTAGATTGTACCCTTTTTGAACCTTTTAAATTCTTACCGTGATATCATGTAATTCACAGTAGGGTTAATACGTTTACAATAAAATTCCCAAAGTCCAATAAAATAGTATTTTATTAAACACTAACAAATATACCAATCATAATGATAAAATTTCAATTTTTATAAATTTTTTATCATTTAATAAAATATTATTAATTTAAAGATATCAAAAATGTATATTTTGACACTATTTATTGTTTTACTTTTAAAAAATATCATAACAACCTGATATATTTAATATAAACCTTAAAGTTATCACTAATATGTAAAAATCGTCAATAAATTTTTGAATGATATTAATTATATCAAATTATTTTTCTTATTGTATTTTTAATAACATTCATTTAAATCTTTCATTATTTAAACAATTATTGCATCATCATTTGGTCACTATTTAAGGTATTTATTTTTACACAAAAAATTATAAATAAATGAAAATAATTTAATTAATCATTTTATCATTATAAATGATATTTACATTCTAAAGTATCACTTATATGATGCCCATATTAAAAATAATTCTCTTATTAAAATCATAAGTATGAGAAAATTTAATTTCCTTTTAATATAATATTACAAATGTTAAATTCTCATACTAATAGCGATAAATGGTCTCATAACAGATATTTTAATGACTAGGGAGGAATATAAATATAAAATAAAATTATTAAAATTTTCAGGTTAATTTTTTAATGTTTATAATATTATTTTTACCTTCAATTTCCAAATTTATCCATAACATTGATAATAAAAAATAGTACAAAAGTTACTATTCATAATATCCAATCTTAAAAGGGATATATTTACTAAATTTTGACAATATGAATATAAATCAAGAATCCATTTTCCAAAATTCAAAACAATGAAATTGTAGAAATTTATTTATGATTAATGTTGTTGATATAATAAGAGAATGATGATTTAATGTAAAAACGTTCAAAAGACCACAATGTTTTTATATTTAATTTATATGTTTACTAAATGTTAATGGACTAAATTGGGTTAGTTGAATAATATTTGATATAATTATATTTTAAAACTAGTTTAAAATATAATATTTAAATACATATAAGTTATACGAAAAATTAGTTATCAATTAAAATATTGTATTTTTCACTATTAATAAAAAACAAATCTTGTTGGGGAAATTAAAAAGACAAAAAGAGAATATTTTTAAGCTTCAATTTGAATGAAAATTTTATTTTTATCAAATATAATTTATGATAGTGTCAGAAATATGATATAATACAAGTTATATATTTAAAGATGGAAAATATGCCTCTTAAAAAATATACTTCTTTTTTGTGTAATATTGGAATTTTTCTTATATTATGTCTAGAAAACACATAATACAAATGTTAAACTTTATATTAAATATTATATACATATAATTGATTAATATAATATAAAAAGTGTAATTTTTATTTTATTATTATAAAATACACTTACGCACATTTAAATAGTTCTTATGAAAACATTTCCATTATACTAGATTTATTTTTAAATTCATTTCTAAATAATTGGAAACAAATTAATTCAATATAATCTTTTTAATGAGCTTGTTAATCTTATTAACAACCACCAATTTAAATTCTATGAGATAATATAATTTTATATAATAATATTAATTGTATATCATTATTTTTTAAGCTAGGTGTTGCGTGCAACATAAGATTTCGAAGAGATTACATTTAAAAAATAAACATACCATAAAATCATTTGGTGTTACATTATGATATATATATATATTTGTGTTATATTATTATTTTGTTAAGTTGGATTGGTTAGTGGGTCTGGTTGAGGATGGATGGTAGTTAACCTAGAATAAGTACCAACTGATTTAGAACATTTATTTATTGAGGATTTAGTTTTCTTCTTCAACATTTTTTAACAGAGTCAGATTACGAACCTACTGATTATACATGTATTCTTACAGGGTATTCTATAAATACTTTTTCACTAATTTATATGATTGAGTTAGTGATCAAGATAGTAATTACCAGTTAATGACATGGAGATTCCAGTATTGGAGTAGCTCATATAAAACCTTATTATGGGAATTTTTTTCATTTTAGTGACTTTTTTATGAAATTACAAGAATTTAAACTACAAATTGCTTATATCTAATGTGATAGAGTTTATTATTTATTTTTTCACATTTTTCTTTATAATTATATGTTCATTCCAACCATAATGTGTGTCTTATATCATTGGTATTAATTGAAAACATGTGATAGAGTGTGGGAAGTCATTTGGGTAACAATTTATATTTATTCTATCTAAGATATGTTCTATCAAAAATATTACATGATATTATTTAAATAAATTTTTTTTATTTAATATATATTTATATTTTTTTCACATTACCACTTTTTAATATTATTGGTCATGTTGTATTACTTTGAAAACTAATGTATGAAAATGAATTAATACTAGGTTTTGTATAAAAATAATTTTAATTTCACAGAATTTTGATTTTCAAGATGTTTTTATTGAAAAATGAACGATTATATTATCTAATATAGTTGAATTAGAATTACTGAGGATTTATTGTGTGTTATGGGTTTTAAATTTGGTTAAAAAAATGCACTAAGTGGAAATACAATACCATACAAATAGTTCTCATCATAGGTTATTTTATGTATTAAGATATTAAGATGTCTATGCTCTAAGGGAAGACAAAAATTGGTGGGGTTATTTTTTATGTATCCATATATTATTACTGTTCTAGATAAATAATTGCATGAAAATATTTGTTAACAAACTAACTTAGATCCTCTATATTCTTATTATTTCTTTCCATTGGTATTTCACTTGATTTATAAGTACATATTTTTTTTTATTCCCTGAGTTTTAGTATTTGTTAAGAGAGTTAATTTATTAAATATAAAGTCAATTACTCTCATAAATTAAAACATTTATTTGTATTAATATTTTTTTTACATTTTTATAAATTATTTAAAAAATTAATCATCTATGATTACCAATAATTGAGTTTTAAAAGTGTTTCTATTTATAAAAACAAATAATAATAATTGATTTTTTTAATTTATAAAAGATTATATGAGTTATATGGGTATTTCATACTTGGATATTTTAACCAATTATATTTTTATATTAGAAATGATATAGCAGTTATGTTTGATTTATAGGTTTGGTGATAGACATCAGTTTTGGTTTAAGGTTAAAGTCTTGGAGTTCCATGACAATAGATCATGGTGGATTAAGAGATATAAGGTTATCTAGTTAGAAATTACATATATATTTATTTTTTATGGTTTATTAGATAAATTCATTGTATAAATGATTATTATATTGATTAAAACATAATTTTTTTATTTTCATTTTTTATAAGGAATGCACATTTCTTTTTTATTGTCTTATCCAAGATAATTATACATTTTTATTTGTTAAATTGGTTAATATAAAGAAAATAAATACCTTTATGAATATATAAAATAAAAAACATGTTAAGATCCCGAAATAAATTTGTGTTAACAAATAAGAGATTAGTGGATATCAAATTTATGTATTTGTTTTGTTGGGTTCTTATATGGTATTTCATTATATTTATATGATGTAAATGTTATTTTCTTTATATTTATAAATATTCTTTTTATTTATAATAAATAATTCATGTCATCTCTTTTTTTATTTCATGTATGGATTTGGAACCAAAAAAGTTAGTTACCGTTACCTACTTATTTAATCAGTATTTTATGTAACACAAAGAAAATAAAACACTATGAAAATGATTCATCCCCCATTTTAATGGAATATTTTTTTTATTAGTCATTAGCATAACCGTGTTCGATATTTACTCACACTAAATTCTAAATGTATAAATTATTTCTCATTGAATATACCATGTTGTATCACAAGAATTTTATTGTTAGGCCAAATTATTCAAAAAATAACCCATTTATTTCCAAATGATAATTTATAAATGAAATATTTATAGGATTCAGTTAAATGTAAAAAAATAGTATATAAACTTCTATACCACAATGACTTTTAACAAGAAAGAATAAATTCCTAATTTATATATCATATTTTTTTATTTACATTTATTTAGGAGGAATACAGTTTAATGTACATATTAAATATTTTAAAAAAAGAGATCATTCAATATAAGAATATATTAAACATTCCCACAATTTTTGATAAACAATTTACCCTATCCTTATATATTATTCACACTTATTTAATTAAATTGAAATAATTAAATTACAATATTTTATTCTATATATTTTTTGAACACTATTAACTTTTCAATGTTTTAAAAATATATAACAACCACAAGTAATATTTCTCCTTGGTATATATATATTAGTGTAAAATTAGTTGAATAACTCCTAATCCAATCACCTCATTCAACAAAAGTAAACATAGTTACTTTATCTAATAAAAAATACTTATGAAATTATAAATTCAAAAATCATCAAACAATTCATCTATTATATCCTTATTAATAATTTTTTGAATATAAAAATATACAAGAATTTGATTTTATAATGAATAACTTTTTTCTCATTTATTATGATATGGAATGAACTAACTAGGTCTAGAACAGAAATTATTAATTAAATTACATAACATTTATTATCCTAAAATAAATAGAAAAAATAATATTCTATTTAATGAAATAAAAAATTATTTATAAATATAATATTTTTGGAAAATATGGAATGAATTTATGACATTTGTTTTGAAGAAACTAATTAGTAGATCAAAATATATAGATTAATATTTTTTCAAATCAATTATTTTTTATACATGATTATTTATTCTCCCTCATAAATCTCCGATAAAAAACATGTTACTCATACATTTGATTAAGATAAGGAAGTTCAATTTAAATAGTATATAATTAATAATGTACAATAAATAAGTTCATTTTTTCCTGTGAGTATAATGATTTAGTAATATTCAATTGGGTTTTTTATTTATTATACTCCAACTAAAATATGGACTACTTATACATCATATATATTAGTGTTATGATATAAAAATTTCTATAGATTTATAATATATCTAATTTCAAAGAAATATATGTTGATAAACATATTAATAATATCATATATAAATTCTATATGCTAATATGACATCATGTTACCATAATTTATATATTTAATTATCCTAAATTTGTTCCATAGTTGGCAAAACTACTAGGGTTATCATGCCAAGAATAGCCCTAAAGTCCACATTAAGTATAATGTCCTAAATGATTTGTTCACTTATGTTCTATTGGTGTTATTAAATTCTTATATGTTTCCATATAGATTGGTTTAGGAAATATAAAGTGAAAAATATTAGTGGAATATATAATATTTATCTTATAGGTCTTTATGTGATTTCCCCATCTAATCTCAATAATCATGCCATCAATTTTACAGCACGAAAATTTCTATTTTACAAACATTATCTTAATGCTTTAATTTATATATATATTAAACTTATTCTTATAAATATAAATTCCCTAAACATGTTTATGAATATGTAATATAAAAAATTATTTTTATTTTAAATATATAGTAAAAAACCTAATTATCAAATTCATTACATTCCTATATATATGAAGTGAAAATATTATATGATAAATATTTCATCAATATTAATAAAATCATAAGAACTATAATCTCACTAATGATAAATTGTACGAAAAAAAGTATACAACCATAATCTCCCTTAATGGATAAATATCCCATAATCCAGATAAATATTTCAAAAAAACCCATTATCACTTAATAATTACTCAATATTGATTTTTAGTTCCAAAATGGCTGAATTACAAATTAGTATATAGGGGTTATGTATTGGGATTTAATGAAGTTATTTTTTTGTCTAACCATTTTAGTTGGTGGTTAAATTTTTTTGAATGTGTTGTGTTATGATTATAGATTATTAGTGGGATATTGTTTAATAATTAGAAAAATTTATAGGATATTTATGATTTTAAAGGGGATGAATGTAAAAAACATATGTTATAATATTATTTTAAAATATAGGAATTTTTATTGGGGATGAAGAGATATGATAATATTAAAAGTAGGATTGTGGTCGTAGTGAAGTGTTTGGGGATGTTTGGAGTGGAATTTGGGTGAAATATGAGGTAGGGGAAAAATGAGAACTCTCTTTAATGGTCCTAGAGACCGTGTATGGAAGTTTTAATTTATAATATGGAGGTTGTGAGGAAAACACACTCACCTTCATGTTCTTGAGACTATACAGGGTGACCAATCCATTTTTAGTTCATCAAAAATATCATTTAAACCCCAATAATCCTATTTCCTTCACCATTTCAATCCCATATTAGGACATGAGTTTCTTAGTAATTTTGGGGGATTTTATAGAATTTCAACCCACATCATGTTAATCTACCTTATTTATAGTTAGTGAAATATTATATCTACAGTAATATATCCTCTAGTTCTTCAATACATATCATATTCTCTCTGAGGAAACCATATCATGGATGAGAGGGTAAATTGAAATAAATATTTTTGATAAATTAGTGATTTGTAATTTTAATGCTAAAGTAGAAATAAATGAAATGTACTAAAATTATCTCTTATTTTATTGATGTTGTGACACTACCCATTGGACATTTCAATATAATTTATCAACAAGGGTATTTTAAATTTTATTTGGGGACACAATTTTTGACATCAAGATAAATATTTTAATTATGGGTGGTGGATTTCCAAATCCTTATCTGAAAATATAGATTTAATATTGGTGTAATGATTAATGTTGGTGAATGTTTTACATTATATAATATCATATACTTTGTTAGAGAAAAATAATATATTTTAAATAAATCATTCCAATTATTATTAAATGGATTGATAAATGTGTATAATATAATCATATTCTTGGTTTTAGGATTAGTGTATTTCAAAAAATAGAGAACTAAAATTTTGTAGGAGTATGGGTGATTTCAAAAAAATGTGTAATTTTGGAAAATAGTGTTTACAGATTTGTTTTTTGTGGATTAGTGGTTTTAATTTTAAATATTGTCAGGGTTTATTTCTCATTGAAATTCATCAAATAATTGGGATGGGTTTTCTTAAGGACTTGGAAGTGTTTTGGAATGTTAACTCATGTTTGGAGGCATGAACGGTTGGGAAAGGATTATTTAAGAAATTCTTGTAGAATTTGGGTTTATTAATGTGATTGGTGATGTTGGATGAGAAACAAATATTTATTACAAAAAACTCTATTAATTATAAAATGTTTATTTTGAACTCGGCTCAAGTATATAAGCCTTAAGGTTGGTTTTGGAATCGCACATAATTGCGTGTTTTAATAGATGAAAAGTATTATACTCTTATGGTTTTATCATTACATTAATTTTGAGGTGGAATGATATATGTCATTCGGTTGTCATTAATATTACGAGGTTATAAAATATTTCATGATTCTATAATATGATTTTTAAATTTATTATTAATAATACATATCTTTTTATTATCTAAATATATAATGGTTTAAAATATCAAAATAAAAATAATATGGTCTTATTGGTTTTGATGTAGGGTAGGTTTATGTTGTGTCTCTATGGTTTCCAACTAGATCGTGTTCTTATATCCTACATACACATCTTGGTGCACATTAATACATTTTTTCTTAAGATATAGCTTGTAAGGATAATTTATCCATTGATGATACAATGTAGTTAGGTATGGATAATGAATAACAGTGGAGGAGGATTTCAATGGTGACTTATAAATTTTTATGGGGTTATATTTATATCATGTATTTTTATATTGTTTGTTATATTAATGTGATTATGATGTATACATAACATTTATTATATTATAATGCTTACAATTTTACATGGATTTGACTATGAAGGAACCCAAGAAAAACTAAAAGACACATTACAACATTTTATATGATTTTTTCTCATTTCTCATTAGAAAAAATAAGAAAAATAGATTTAGTGTTTTTAATGATTAGATACATAACCAAAACTTTTTACTAGTATTTTCAACATCTCCCAAAGATATTATTCATAAATTAAACACTTTACAACACATCATAAATAATGTTGTTCTTCCTTACACAAGGAATGGAAACATAATATATAGTGAGCATAAAATCTTTGTAAGAGTAAAGATAAGAGTTATCAGTCAATGATCATAAGTGAGAATAATATAATATTGTGGGTATGATAAAATAATAATGGCTTATTGTTAAAACATAATATAATCATATAAGATAAAATATAATTCATAAATCATGAGTGAAGTAATATATTTTTTGGAATAACATCAAAAACTATACGTATGAATTAGGATACATGTTTTAATAATCATGATCCACAAAAACATAACACAAGCATTTTCATGACTCGTCCAAAAAGGGACCATGCCCTTACTCCCCAAACAACCTCCAATTGGCATGGGGCTAGAAACACCTATTGAGTAGGCATATTACTAAACTGGGAGACCTTAACTTATGTACCTATAAAGAAACACACATCTCCCAGCCATTTCAATGATGAAATGTAAAAATAACCTAATCAGTTGTGCATTCATACATCTAAATCCCAAAACCAAAGTAAAACATGATATAAATAAAATAAATATAGTGAAAAATACTTGACACCCACAATATTATAAAATACATGTACAACTTTTATGTATTTAATGGGGATTTTTGTAAAAATGCCAAAGGAAAACACCTCAGTTTGTCTAGTCTCAGTAACCACCATCTGGTCCTAGTCCATCTAGGAATATTTTTAAATGTCAATCATCTACACAAAAAATGACATGTGTAGGAAAATATTATGTATGGATTACTATAACAATAATTAGTTGGAAAACCTAAAACCACAAATCACACATCAAGTGAAATATATTCATCTTTAAAGAGCTATATTTAGATATCACATATAAAAATTATATGAATATATTTCCAGAAAAGACACACTCTCTAAAGGTAAGTCTGAACTACAGTATACCATCCTAGGATTCCAGTTTAATTATTCCATAAAGCACTCATCCAAGAGAACACACTCTTGAGTTTAATACCACTAATTATTTCCATTCGATAGGTATTGGTCATCGGGTATAGTCATTAAGAGTACATGCCAATGGTTTGGGGAGAATATGATACATAGATGAGGATCACAACCATTGCCATGGGTGATACCAAAAAAATTTTCTGGATTAACAAATTGTGAAAAGGATTAAGTCTGAAATTTTATTGGTGTGAAGAAAGAAAGAAATATATATAATATATGAAGATGAATGGAGGATTTCAATATAGGCATAAAATAAAGATTCCAAAAACTCTTTCCATGAAGTCTCTCTAAAAGAATTGTTGTCATAATAGTAGGAGGTGATTACATATTAACCCTTAGGGAAAGGATAATGATAACAAACTCTAAAAAACGTTTCCAGATATCATGTAAAACCACTCTAACAAACGAATAAAAGTTTACATAGAAAGTAGTGGGGGTAAAAGGTTATATCCCTTAACTATGTGTCCTACCCTTGTAAACTACCATTGTCATCAAGCTGTGTTGATGTAGTGGAATACAAGGCGTGCTCAAACCCATGTACTCCACCCTGTGTCTGTGTAATATCAATATCCACACAATGTTTCCTTGGATACAACATATAATGTGGGACCAGGGCCACACACCATGTGTTCTTTTAATTTATCAGGAAACGCTAACCACTGGAAAAGGGGGCCACATGCCACGTAATCCTAGATTACACACCGTTTGATTAATGATTTCTTATAATCGAACGTTCTTCCTCTCTGTGCATTCTAGGATGATCCAACCAATGATATATTGATCCCTTACCAGATTACTCATAGAAACACCTCATTTGAGCATTTCCATCAACAGACATTAGGTTCTGGCCATCATGTATTCTTATAAAATGGATCTACAAATCATTCTTTGTTACATGCCAATGATCGCTTGAAAAAAAATTATGTATCCACCATCATTTGATTCATCACCACTTTAATCATCACACCATATTTATGTCATGATGATCTCGGATCTATGATATCATATCATTGCGCCAAGAAAAGAGTGTCCAATGATTGGTTGATCTGGATATAACAAACTATGGTCTAAATAAAGAATGCCAATAATTAATAAAGAAATTGGGGTGGGGGGTCATAAGAACAATTAGAGGAATGAACCTTGATTGATGTTATTTACAATATCGGTTCATTTAAATTATAATTAAAATGTTATAATCAATAATTTTATTCACAAAAAAAATTCTAATAAAATAACATTTAATTAAACCTATCCCATAAATTGGCATGATCCAAGGATCAATCCATTGGTCAATTTATTCGTGCTCTTCATTGGAATGAAAAAAATGGAATGTAAATAAATTAAACAAAAATAGAAGATGAATTTATTTTGATTTATGATGAATAAAGAACTACTGTCACATTCAATGGAGAGATCCTTCAATCTTGTCCCACGTTGTTCTTCAATCCCTGATCTAGTCATTGTTCGCGAATAAGATCTCTACCAACGGCTCCAAGGAAACCTATCTAATCATATGTATATCTAGATAAATCTTTTATTATAAAATATCATAATATTTATATAGGTAGGATTTCGGATGATGCATCGGTATAACACCCTAAAATGGTTTGAATTTTTTTTCATCGAATTAATTTAATCTTTTTGATATTTTCCATTTCATGCATCATGTAATATAGGTTATGTAATTTAAGAAAAAAAAGTTTATCATTCTTAATATGAAAAAACGTAATAATAGTTTTTATGAGTGATACCTTAATATATGTATTTTTACATTCATCTATGACTTGGAATTCATTATATGCAACACTAACTTGGCTTACATTACACACAATAGTACGTTTCTAGGAAACTTTATTTTTTAAAAGATATAGTTATCACATAGATGTTAAAAATAAAAATATAAATAGTAATAACCAATGTTTAAATATTATTTATAGTAGTTTTATATTGATAAAATATAATTATGATAAAACATATATGTTTTGGTAATGTTTTTATATGGTTATAAATAGTGTTTTTTAAAAATAACTGCTTCTAAGTACTTCTGTGAATGATAATAAATTTTTTTCAGACATTCACATCCCATGAATTTATAGAATAATAATTTTTTATATTAAATAATATTTATTCCTTAGATATTAGTTTAAATTTAAAAGGGTTTCTATTTCAGATAGCATACTCTACTTGCCACAATGGGTTTCTCAGAATTCATATGTTTCACACAAGACTGAGTTATACAAAAAATAATATATTATTAATATTATTATTTTAAGTTACAGTTAACGCATAACCATTTAAATAAAGGGAATGAATGATATTGTATGAATGAAGAAAAAATATTTTACACAATTTTATATAATTATTCACTGGTTTTAAATAAATTAATAAATTAACTAAAACCCAATTGAATATAAATGATTTTTTTTATGAAAAAAACCATTTAAATGCAAATAAGTACATATATAAAATAATAAAATCACACTTCATAGATTTAATTAATAAAATATATGCATGAAATATTTTCAATTTAATGTTTAAATTTTATCTTATATGTTTTATATACTTGATATAAAGACCTATTCAATTTTTCAAATAAAAGAAATATTTTAAAAATAGGAAGTTTTACCACCATTTGTTTGTAAACCCTTTTTAAATATACTGTTTCTCACTTTTTTACCATCTATTTTAAATAATTAAAATATTATTTTCATTTGAGATATCAACATTTTATTGTTTTTAATTTTGGAATTTTCCTAATTATATTAATTTTTTAATGTATAGTTAAAACACTGTATGTTAATTCAAAACTGCTTTTTCATCTAATTTGTTATTATAGTGAGGTTATCCTATAAATTGTTATTAATTTTTAATTTAATTATGTATTTATATTTTAGTTAAATTTTGGAAATTAGATGACATAATAAAGTATTTATGAAATAAACACATGTTAATCTTTTGATGTTTTTTTACTTTTTAAAAACACATTTTCTACATCCTTATATAGGATTACTGTCAAGAATTATTTAATGTGTTCTCTAAATTAAATATTGAAAAATCAAACATCTGTGGTTGTAATAAGTCTGAAAAATTTCGTCTAATAGGATCAAACAATTTGGGAGAATAATAACTTTAGTATTTTATTTACCATAGTTAAAGGGTAAATCAAGAAAGTAAGTATTAAAATAATAATATAATAATATAAAACTACCATAAAACTTGTTGTAATATGATTTTATTACATTTGGACGACCAAGAAAGGACATGAAGATAAATTGTGTCCTTTTGAAGCCAATTTATTGTGATTATTACATTAATAAGATTTCATTTAATGTAGGAAAATATCATTAACACGTATCTTATTAAAAAGACAATTTTAATATGTTGTAATTTAAGTGATATATTAGAATAAAAATATTAATTAGAAATATAAAAACATTAACTACATCATGGTAGTTTATTTATAATATATTTGAAATAAATAATTAAATTTAATGATGACTCATTGATGATGGAATTATAGACTTTTTTAAAGTTAGAAAAAAAGATACTAATAATATTAAAATAAATATAATTTGAAATAATTGATTCCATATATAATATTTATAGGTTACTATAGAATTTTATAATTCTATTAAATTATTTTTATATGTTATATATCTATTTGGATTTTACATAAATTCGATAAAAGAATATGTCAAAATTGACATAATTGATATTTTATAAATATAATCATTTATTTAATTATTTAAAAAAATTAGCAATTCATTATAATTTTAAAGAGGATATAATAAATTCTATATGTTCATATTGTGTCCAATAATAGGGAATTTACCTTATATAAGAAAAATGTGTATACTCTTAATATTTAAAATGTTGTAACCCACATTAAAATTAAAAGATAAAAACTATGTTTAAACTGAAAAGATAAGGTTTAAAATGAAATCAATACATATCTAAAAAATATTATATTAGATTATTTAGTACAATAATAATTTCATATATTTATATAATTCATGTTGGAGTAATTTTGATTTAAAAATAATATATATTAATTTAATATTTAAACGTCTCCAAGGATGCCCTCCAGTTTTCTATAAAAAGATACCCAATCCTCTATAATAATCACACATTAAAAACCATTTGGTTTGATCAAAATCTACTCTAAACTCTTTGTATAATTCTTACCTACATTCCTAAGGCCATTTTTAGGCCTAACTACATCATCATAAGTGTTAATGTGTTATTTAGGGGTGATCATTTGAAGAAGTGGTATCATTTTCTTTAAGTAATTCTATTTTATTTTTATTCCACTTTCATCAAATAGTCTTCCTCGAATATGAAAAAAATAATGTGTCATAAATATACTAAAATGTTATTATATTATTATCATCACCAGAATCAATCTCCACTTCCACCAAATGGGAATGGATGTAATCGTTTCAGCATATGTGTGAACTATCACATCCACCAACTGATATAATTAGTTTCCCAAAATTGTCTCTCAAGACTACTAATAATGATGAAATTAAAATTTTTATATTATTTCATAACATATTTATCATTATAATAGAATAATATATTAAATATATTCTTTTTTTATGTGCACATAATTATGATATCAACATTCGTGCATGTGTGTGAACTATCAACTCTACGAAGCGATATGAATCACATTTATTCACCACGTCACATATATGATATATATATATCTGTGTGTTTATTTAAATGATTGTTATGATGCTAATTATATCATGGTAATTCTATAAAAATTAAATCATGATAATGCTATCTCCATAATGATAAATGAAAAATGGAAACATTACTCATGTGTACTTATGACCTACCATCTCCATGATTATAACGTTGTTCATTTTTATACAATGAATATATGGTAAGATTTAAATGTTTAATTAATGGATAATTGTTATTATTATTTCATGAATAATGTTTCTAGATATAAGAGACTTAATGAACACATAAAGTATTGACATCATAACAAGTTCATTTTTGACTCATGTACCAAATATTGACAAAATATATTATATAAACATAAATAATTTCTAAAATTTTATAAAATTTTATTAATTTATATAAAAGATAAAATAAAAATTAAAAGCATATGATGAAATTATAAATTAACATATGTTTGTTATTCATGAATTTAATGACTATACATGATGATTTGGACTCATGGTATGGGACTTCGTCTCCATCTCCTTTCATTAAGGAATATTTTGATAATATACACAACCTTATATATATAGTTTATAATAAACCCCTTTTAATTTGAATTACATTAAAAAAAATTTAAATGGAATCATTTTCTATGTAGCAGTTTACTTGACTTCAAAATAGTTTTTTGTTTTTAATGTCTGCGGTGATAATTAAATTTCCCCCACCATGACCATTGTTTGATATTTGGATTTATCTATATGACATAATGTTTTTATTATAAAAATAAATACCATATTCTATTTAAAGGTATTTTGGTATTGATTTTTTTTTCAGAATGGATCTATTATATCAATAACATGAAATGATATCCTATGAATTAAATGTGAACATGCAATTTTTATTTTTTCATTATTTATTTTTTGTGCTTATGTTTTATTAATGGCAATTGATTATGTATACGGGTTTTACAGTAATAAACTGGGGGTTGGTGACCCCATATAATATCTTTAGATCATTTGGTAAGGGTAAGTATTTAGATGAAACAGTTTTTTCATAGAGATTTATGGAATATACTGTAATGGTTATTCCAAATATAACCATTGAGGTTACCCCCTATGTAGCTGTGAAAGATAAATTGTAAGTATGATATGGTTTCAAAAAGTTAACCTTATGTTTTAATATTTTTATAAAGTTTTATAATAATCTTATTATTTTATGAGGTAAAATAAATATTTTATGATTTTGGGGGAAAAGTGTAATTTTTTTGAAAAACAATTCTTGATTTTAAAATCATAATGGAAAAACAACTTCATTCTATATTTTATGTCCCTTACTGATCATTTTTTGATCATCCAAAGTTTTTGAAATGTTTTTCACATGATTTATGGGATAATTGAGTAATTTATTGGATCCTGGAAAAGCTATTATGAATAACCATGAAAATAAACCATGTGTCATTTAAAAAGTTTCTATTTTATTGATGAAATGTATATTGAAGGAAGTTTCCACATTATATTTATATGGTTTTGTTATGTAATAATTATGGCCAAATTATTTAAAAATATAAACCTGAAAATATCCTCACAAAAAAGTAAAATTATTGACTTAACTATTGATTATGTAATGATTATGGTCATGCTCTTATAGTTGGTTTGAAAGTAATGGTCTGGAAAACTATATGGAATATGTGTTTTGGTTCAATATATTCTAACATTATATGCATATTATTTCGTTTAAAAACATATTCTATAACTTTTTAGTTAAAGTAATTTCATTAATAGATAGATATGAGAGGATCTGAAACAATATTCATTTCTCTTCCTGATGAATTTATTGCAATAATGATTGAAAATTCATTTCTGGATGAATTTGAAACTTCTTTTAACAAACCACTCATTTGAAAAAAGTTGATTGAGATATCAAAAAACTCTGCTATAACTTGATACCATCATGGTTCATGGTTTTTTTAATCAAATATTAATTTTTTAATATTATCATATTTTCAAAAAGGTAAATAATATCCCTGAAATTTTTTTTATTTTACCATATCACATGATTATAAATCATATAAATTTTTTGAGAAAACTACTAAATAAGGATACCAATGTGTAACCTATTTGTATTTTATTTTATGATATAGTCATTAGGATCATTATTATGGTATTTTAAAGGTAACATTTATTGAAAGTTATGACTAAAACAAGATCTGAATATTTTATAAAAATGAACTTTTATCAAATATTTTGAAATTAAATGGAATACAAGATTATTCTCTATTACAATTTTCCATAAAACACTCATGCAACCCAAGATGTACAAGGTGTATTTGGAAAAATTTAGTAATTCAATTTAAATAATCTCAAAATCATTTTTTCAATTCATGTACCTTATATTTATATGATGAAAATGATGATAAAAGAAGGTGGAAAACATGGTCAATGTAAAATATTCGTTATATTGGGAATAGAATTACTAAATCTATTTTAAGTAAAATAAAAAAAATATATCAATATATATATAATAATTCATGAATTATGATGTTGAGGTTATTATCAGTTTGGATTAAAATGAGAGGTATAAGACAACATTTGGGGATAAAACATAATATGGTAATTTTTGAGACTTTTATCCAATTTTTTTAATTTCATAAAATTATATAATTGTAGGAAAATGAAAGCATATAGGAAGAGTGATAAATCACCGCATCTGACAAGGCTTTGGAAATCAAACCCACAATAAAAGTGATAATATGATTTATCACCTACCACTAGCCAATGAGATGTTCCAGGTAATAATATCATTTTATTTATAGATGAATATGTTGATGAAATGAGAATAAGTTGATATTTGGAACTTATGTTTTATCAAATAGATATAATTTTTAAAGGAAAATGATTTGGGGATTATGTTATAAATTTTTTTTTAATGATGTTCTGTATTTTAGGAACCATATATACTCAAGGAAAGTATAATATGATGGGATTTATTTGAGGATAAATGGATTAATTTTATTTTAGAAGAATATTTTTTTGTGGGATTATGAAAATTTAAGTTATTTATTGAAGTGATTGACATATATTGGTGAATATGTTAATTTGGAAATTATGTTTTTGGTATGAGACATTATGAGTGGTAGATATTATTTGGGATTAAATTCTAGACCATATCCTTATTGTTTATTTGATTCAATACTAATAATTTTTCATTTAACCATAGTAATAGTATATTTGAGAATTTTTAAGGATAATTATTTGTTAAATGGTATAGGCTGGACTTTCGGTATTACTTTTTAATTTTTAATATTAAAATTATTTATTTGTATTTTAATGTTTATTATATTTTGGGAATTATATTATTTTTATCCTAAATTTTTCATTTTGTTTAATGATTCAATACATAGTGAATATAAATTTCATCCATTGTGGATTATGTGATTCCCTAGATATTTATTTTAGTGTTTCATGAATGAAAATAATTACTATTGAATACTCATAATTTAGGGAAAAGACAATTTTTTAGTGGAATTTTATTAATGGGTGAAACAATACTTTTCATGTAAGTGTATTTTATTATGATCTTAGAATAGCTAGTAAATGAATTTGAAAAAATCATGAAAATGATATTAAAAAAACATTTCTTGTTTAATTTTACAACTATTCAATCATTGACCATTTCACAAATCAAAAGATGGTGTTTTTCTAATCGTTAATTTTCTCTTGATCATGTATTCTATTACTCTCATATAGAACATGATGGATAGTTTTTATTCTATATACATGCTTTCCTACATTAAGTCATAGTATTTTTTTATCTCTATTAACCTTTTAAAATCAATTTATTTCTATTAAATTTAATATTTAATTGATATTTTATTATGATGGATTTTAATAAAGTAATTTTGAAAAGTGAAACCTTAGTTTCCAAGACCTAATAAATAATTGTGAGTACAAAATTTTCCAAAGTAGGGAAGGATGTAACATCAAAAAAATTAATAGAATACAGATTTTTCATATATATTAATATATATGTATTAGAAATAATGTTAATTATAAAATGGATTTTATTTATGATAGCATACCCGAATCAAAAAAAATTGGTTTCTCCAAAATATTATGTTTCACAAAATAATAAGTTATAATGAAAAATTTATTATTAATATTATTATATTAAGTTGATGTTTTTGCATAGCTGTTAGATTGGTGGGAGGGAATTAATTTGAGTTATTTAGGAATACATGGTCTAAATATTTTAATATAATGATTCTTTGGTAACAATTAATCAAGAAATTAACTAAAACCCAATGGAATTTATGGGATGCACTTTTCAAAAAAGAAACTATTTAAATGAAAATTAGTGAGCTTATTGAATAATAAAATAACTATTTATGGATATTATTAATTAAATTTATATCTAATATATTTAATATAATTATTAAAAATAATCTTTTATTATTTCAATACATTCTATAAAACCAAATTCCATACTTCATATATGAGATGTATTTTTTTTTAAAATGAAGTTTTACCGCGTTTTGATAGTGAACCTTTTTTAAATATATTTTTTTCACATTTATAAGTTCTATTTTAAAAAATTAATTTATTTTTTGGAAGAGGGATATTCAAATTTATTTTGGATGAATTTTGGTAATGTTATTTTTAAATTCATTTTTAATGAACGTTGAAAAACACTGCATTTTAATTCCAAACTACTTTTTTATTTAATATATTATTAGAGTTATGTAATCCTTCTAATTGGTTTTAAAGTGTAACAAGATTAATTTTGTATCATTTAATATAATTTTTTATGTGGTGGTAATTTAAAATTTAATTTGGATATAAACAAATGAGAATCTTTTGATGGTTTTTAATTTTTTAAAACAAGTTTTCTCTATCAATCAATAAGAATATTGTAAATGCTAATTATCGACTTCTATGAATTGAATTTTGACAAATAAAAATACTTTCTTATAATTAGTATGTAAAATATGGTCTAATATGATCAAAATAATTTTTTGTGAATAGTAACTTTAATATTTTATTTACTACGATTAAAGGGTAAATTGGGAAAATAAAGGTTCAAATAATATTATAATAATTTAAAACTACCGTAAACATGTACTAATATTTCTCGATGAGTTATGGTCGACTAATAAAATACTTGGGAAGAAATTTTGGCCTTTTGAAGCCCCTTGGGTATGATTATGACATTCACTCCATTTTAATTAAAGTAAAAAATGAAACATATAATAAAAATGTATCTTATTATAAAAACATTTTTAATATGGGCTTATATAAGAGATCCGTTATACTAAAAAATTAATTATAATGAAAAAAATTACCAAAGTCATGGTAATTATTATAAATTTTTACAAAATAAATAATTAAAATTAATTATGACAGAATTTTGTAGTAATAATAGATTTTATAAAGGAAAAATCAAATAAATGATAATAATAATATTAAAATATATATAATTTGAATTATTTGATGTCATACATGAATTTTATAGTTGAAATTTAAATTTCATAAGTCTATTCAATTATTTTATCCTATGTTATCTCACAGTTTAGACTATATTTAAATTCAAGAAATTGAATAATGTCAAAATTGACAGAATATATATTTAATAAATAAAATAATTTATTAAATTATTTCAAAATACTAAAAATATATTAAAATTAAAAATTGAATATAATATGGTCTAAATGTTAATAATGTGTGAAATTATGGTGAATTGAATCCATATAAGTGAAATTTATGTCCTCTTAATATTTAAAATATTTTTTACAACTATTAAAATAAAATGAGGAAAATTAAGGTTAAATTGAAAAGATATGTTTTAAAAAAAATCAATACATATCTAAAAATTATTTTATTAGATTATTTGGAAATATCCTCATCTTATATTAAACATAACTAATGTTGATGTCAATTGGATTAAAAAATAAATTTATATTAATTTAATATTTTAAAGGGTTTTCATGGGTGTCCCTCCCCTCTCATATAAAAAGTTACCCACTCATGTCTAGTAATCATGCTTCATAAACCATTTTTAAAGGACATTATCTTACCAAAAACCTTCATATAAACCCTCCTTACATTATTGAGGCTTTATTTTTGGCATAACACTCTCTTTATAGGTGTTATTGTTACCTTCGAAGGCGGAAAACCAAAAAAAGGTATCATTTTCTTTTAGTAATTCTATGTTACTTCATCTTCCACTTCTTTCAAATCGTCATTTTACTATATGGAACAATAAATCAAGTATCCTCAATGTATGGAAATGTTATTATTTTAATATATTAATCAAAATCCATCTACACCTCCATTAAATTGGAATGTAATTAATCATTCATGTGCATCCCTCAACTATCACCTCCACGAACAGATATAATTAATTTTCCATATCCATAACTAAAAACATGTCATAATCATGTAATTAATATATTGATATTATTTTAATGAAATTTTTATCATTATAATAGAGAAATATATCAATTATCTTTTTAAATTTCATGCAAAAAATAATAATGTTGTTCGTGCATACATGTGAACTATCACCAACACGAAATGATCTGAAACATTTTTATTCACCACATCACTTGAATTATATATATATATATATATTTATATTGAAATGATTAATATGATGTTAGTTGTATTATTATTATTCTGTAAATATAAGATAATAATTATTTTATTTCTATAATGATCAATGAAAAATGGAAATGTTACTCATGTGTTTGTACGACCTACCATCTTTGTGATCATAAAATTGTTCATTTTTTATACAATAAATAAGTAGTTTGAATTAAAAGTAAAATTTTAGTATAAGAGTTAATATTATTCCACATAAGATATTTTAGATATGATTTAATTAATGAACAAATAGACTATTGACGTCATAACAAGTTCATTCTTTACTCATGTACGGAATATCGACAAACTATATGACGTGAACATAAATGATTATCTAATTTTAAAAACATACAAATTAGTGATATAAATAATATAATATAATTTAAAAAGGTTCTAAAAAATTATAAATACCCTACATTTATTATTCATGAATATTAATATTTTATTTGATGAGTTATACTCATCATAAGGGGCTACGTATCAATGTAAATTTATTGAGGCATAATTTGATAATATACACAACCTTCTGTTATACAGTGTTAAATAATCTCCATTGAAATTTACATTTGTTAAAAAGATTTAAAAAGGAATCTTTTTCTTGGAATTGTGTTGCTAAACCATAAAAGGAATGTTTATTTTAATCATATGTGGTGACAACAACCTTATCCCCACCCCACCCCCTCATGACCATCATTTCAAATTTGGCTTCCTCAAGACACTGTTATTTTTTCAAATGGAAAATAAATACTATATTCCCATTTCAGGTATTATGTATTGAAAATGTATTGGTTATATTAATATCTTTAAATAATATATTGTGAATGAAATGCGAAAATGTTTTTTTATTCATGATTTATGTGATGTTCATATGTTTTGGTTCTGTGTAATTGATTATGTATATAGCTGGTTCCATAATAAACTATGGGCGAGTGTGCTCATCATAACTAGCAAATGCATTGGGTAATTAGATAGTGTTAACTGATAAGGTTTGTCAAAATAGTTTTAGGAAATATACATTTATGTGTATTCCAAATGTAACCGTAACGGTTTCCCACGATGCGTATATGAAAGCTACAATTTAAATATAATATGGATTCCACATATTACCTTTATGTTTTACAATTTCTATGATGTTTTATAAGAATCTTATGATTTTATGAGTCAAGGTAAAGAGTTTATTTTTATGAATGAATGTAGGATTGTAAGAAAATTTATTCATGATTTTAAAATACCAATAGACAAACGATTTCATTCTTTATTTCATACCCTTACTAATATTTTTTTACTCATCCTGTGTTTTTGAAATATTTTTCACTAGGTTTTAGGGAGAATATAGTCAAGGGTAGGAACATGGAAAATTTATAATGATTAATCATGAAAAATAACATGTTTGATTTTAAAAGTATTTAATTTATAGATTGAATCAAATTTATTTCAAGTTTCCACTTTTAATTTATGTGGTTATTTAATTAACATTATTGGCCTAATTCTCTAAAACTCTAAACCAGAAAAGATATTCACTATGAAAGGAATTCATGTTGTTGACGTAAATAATGATTATATATGATTAAGGCTGAGCACTAAATATAAACAGTTATGAATATTATTTGATAAAATAAACATCATTTTTTAGTTCATAATTTCAAAATATTCTTCATATGATTGTTCTGGGATTTTATGGGAAACATTATTTTTGAGTGAATAGTAAAAAACCGGAATTATACATCAAAATTTCTTTTTCATATAATTTATTTATGTAGCTAAAATATATTTTATGTATCTTTCATAGTCATAATAGTTAAATTATACATATATTAATCCAATTTAGGTCATTGGAATAATTTTATATTGAACTTAGTTATAACATATTAATGAACTTTTGAACATTCTCATTTTAAAACCCCACTTTCTCTCTATCTTTCAAAGATTAGCATTAAACATAATTTTTTACCCTCAATGAATAACAATTAAATAAAATATAAATATACTATTTTAATTTTTTTGGTTTTTATAGTCTAATAAGATCATCTTAATTTTGGAGAAAAAATATTTGGGAAAATGATTAAGATTTATTACATTGGTTATGGTAAAATTAAGATTAACATAGGAATAAAAAATAACATTAAGGGACCAAGTGAGATATATATCTATCAAAAAACAATTTTATTAACATATTTAGTACAAAAACCTTCCATTCTTGATTTTTTATGGTTTATTAAGACATTCTTTTGTTAAAAATGAGGGTACACCTAACTTGTTTACAAAAAATGTCATTTGTGTCCCCTCCATTTCCTATAAAAGGTCACCACCACCACCCCTTCTTCACAACTCTAAAAACATGTAGAATAGTCCAATATCTATTCAATTAACCTCAAAACATCCCTATATTCCACAATGAATCCCCCATTTGGGATTAAATTCACACATGAAATTTATTTGGTGCAAACAAAAAGGAGCTACTCAAACAAGAGGGAACATCCTTCCTAAAGCTCCATTAATTAATTTTTTTTCTCCACCAACTCAATTATTCATATTACATCCTCGTATAATAAAATAATAATAAATATACTGAGTTATTGTTATTATATCCATTAAAATTTCACTTACACACACTTATATCTAATGGGTCACGAGTATACCATTGTTGTGTAAGAAGAACTACAACCTCACGAAATGGTGTAGTTTGTTTCACCATTACCACCTCTAATGGTTCATAATTATGATGGAGAATAAATTTTTGGAGAATATATAGATGATATTTATTATGTAATTATACATATTAATTTATTATATTAATCTAACCTTCCTGATTTCTATTTAGTTTATATTTGATAACTTTGTTAGGGTAACTGTGGACTACCACCTCCTCAAAGAAACATGGTTCATTCACACAATACATTGAATGTATTCTGTATGGGTTTAGTAAATTTATATTATATAAATGAAATATTAACTCTACTATAATTATAATATATATATAAATACACACATATCTGTAAATAAATTTCATTGTTTCAATATTATGTAGAATAATAGAAACATCATCTAGCATATGTACAACCTTCCATCTCCATGAATAGTGCATTCCATTTTATATCTCTATATTCCATATACTATTATAAATACAAATATACATAATATAAATGATATTTTTGAAATGTTTCCATATTAAATTATGATATAAGTATAAGGACCAAAACAATAAAAAATTAATACACATGTGAAAAACAAAGAGGATATTACCTAATGAAAAATCGTAGCATGGAATTATTAATAAGAGGGTAATATATAGTCATTATAAAACCATATATTGTATTAGATAGAAGAATATTGTTTATTAAAATATTTATAATAAACATATATTTATTATACATTAGTTTTTATGTGGACGAAGATAGTCAGGACATATGGTAAGAATGGTTTATCTTGCTTGTTATTTCTACAAGACACTTGTCTTGTTCACCTCATTTTCCATATACATGGATATAATACTTACAATATATGTATTTTATGAGTCATATAATTAATATTTTCGTTATATACATAACCATTTTATGATATATCTTTCGTGGGACTATGGCTTCCAAAGTTACACAATTGGTAAAGTAATTATAAGTTAATTATCCATCTTTGAGACACGTATCGTGTTAGGAAAAAACTATTTTAAATGAGGTATATATACTATGTTTTACATGATAAATCCAGATTATAAATATATTCATGATATTGTATAAATCATGTAACATCATTTTAAAACATGGGAAGTATAATTCAAATTTATCAAGTGGTCTGAGTTTATTCAATCAGACTCGTTGTTTATCAATATTGTATATGATTATCCATACATTAATAAAATAATATGATCCATATATTTTGATAACTATTAAATTTTTTACTATATATATTAATGATATATTCATTTATTTTTACCAGTTCCATATATTTGGTGCATAGTTTTATTATATAATTATTTCTATGAAAGCATGACTTTACTTCTTTATTCATTCAAAAATCTATGTTCATTCAACACCATTTTTTTATAAAAATTATTTGAAAATGATTTTTGGATTTAAATATAAACATTCCAATATATTTAAATGAAATGTTTTTTATTTTTTAAAGGTTTATTTTTTTGTTTTAAATTTGTTTTTTATGAAATGGGGTTTAAAACATTTTCATTATTTAATTTAATGTTTTGAAACAGTTTTCAATGAAATATTTTTCAAAACATCTGCAAGATTTATTTATATTTTTACAACATGATTTCAATAGACAAACTTTCAATATGTATCAATCTTTCTTTACAAAATTCCATGTTATGTATAAATTAAAATGTATTTACAATTATTGTTTTCAAAGAGGAGTATTTAAATTATTTTGAAGCTTCTTTTATAAGTTTTCAATGTAGTTTCAATATAAATTAATATCAAAATGTTTACAATTTTATGATATAGGTTTTAAAATTAAAAGGATTTCAAAATGATATAAATTTTATTTTATATTTTTTAAATGGAATATGTGTTAAACATATTTCATACTTATTTTATTAAATTGTCCAGGGAAATGTTTTTCAAAAGGTTTTCTTGATTATTTGATGTGTTTTAAATGGGGGAAAATTTTAAAAATGATTTCACAAATTCTTTTTATGATTGAAAGTATTTCGAAAGAAAATGGTTTTCAAAATATTTTATTTTTTAAACTGCTCTCCCAAAATAAAAATTTAAATTTTCCTTAATAAATATTTTTAAAATATTTCTCAAAAATATTTTCCATATATGATGAAAACAATTTCAATTACTCGGAATTTTAGAGGGAAATGATTCAATGTGACCATTCATATTCTTTCTCATAATTTTTTATGTTTATATAGAATGATGTTTAAGAAACCAGTCTGTCTTTCATGGGTTATAGTTTGATGAAATTCTTTTATCTTCCTTGTTTTTTATTCTTATGAAACCTATTTCTTATTATTGGTAATTTTTTAATAAAATGATAATGAAACCTAAATTTTCCATAGGTTTTGATTTGATAACTTTTTTATGGAACCCATTTCGTATAATGTTTATGATATTATATTTTATGATCATGTGGTACATATATGTATTATTTCATTATATGGTGTGTGGGAACTATATCGACCTAAAGTTCATTGATTTAGTATTTATATTTCATGAGATACACTAATATGGCCTTCATTATGTTCCATGGAAACCAATTTAGTATGGGAATGAAATTATTCTACTAAGATTGTCATGGGAGTGAACCATGACTACCAATATGGTATGGGGACTGAACTATTCTAATAAGATGGCCTTGTGAGTGAACCATGAATACCAACAAGGTATGCAGAGTGAAATTATAAAAATATTGCATTGGAATTGAATCCTTTACACCTATTGAACTCATAATATATGGTTATGTGTTTCCCATAATACCATGTTTTATTCGAATTTTATGATTTCATAGTCTATGCTATTGATTTTCTTGTGATCCATGTATTATGATGTTCTGACCATTATTAAATGATTCATATTTACAATATTTTACATATATTGGATGATCTGATAATGTTATGATCTAATTCTAATAATCTTATTATCATGTTTATGCTTATATATCTCTATTTTCTATCATTACTGAGCATTTCAACTCATTGATTTTTATTTTTATTTATCATGGTTATGAAGATATATTCTATGTATAATTATTAAATGGGGTGATAGTCTTAGTGACTCTAGTGGGAGGTAATTTTTTTATCACCCATGTACTAGTTTTTACGTTTCCATGTTTCCAAATACACTAAACTTATATGGCCACTAGGCATCTATTATTGTAATGTAATAAGTATTATGAAAAAGTGATGTATTTTCTATCTATTTAAAGACTGAGTTGTTATAGTTTGTATTAGATAGAGGATTTAGTTAACCTTTTGATACTGGAATTATAAAACATTAGTGACATCACAAGGTATATTTTTAAGGATTTGTCTAGGATTTTCTATAATGAAAATAATAAGGATAAGTTAACATTTAGAAAAATTTATAAAATTTTGGTAAAGGATATAGTGAGTTTTTTATTTTTAAAATACCATATCTGGATAATGTATATAGATGAGGATCTATTACAATTGTACTTAAGAGTTAAAAATCATACTTGGTGTGTTGGGACTCACTCTACATAACCTGGTACACACCAACGGGCATTAATGTGCGCCTGGTTTGATGCTCAAAGGGGATATTCTTTGGGAATTCATAGGGTCATCATGAACCATTATAAATGATTAAAAATAAGTTATTTATGAGAAAAATAGGACAAAACAAAAGTCTAAAAGATTAAATAAGTCATTTTCATCATTTAGATATCCTATAAATTATTTTTCACAGATATGTGGTTTTCTACTATGATATGTGTTTATCACAATATGATTTATGATATTAATCAATGAAGGAACTAGGATTCCATTGAATGTTAGATATTTTTAAAGTATGATAATTATGTAATTAAATTTTCTAATTGGAAATACATTTATGAGAATTAAGAAGTTCAATGAGTAATGGTTATACAACTAATGAAAAAGAGACCATAAGCATCATATGAAATGTTTGGAATGTTCTTCAAGTACTATTTTCATTAAATGTGAGAATCATTATTCATCATTTCTTGTGTAATATTAAAATATTATTGATATTTCATATTATTGGAAAATGGTATTAATGGATAAGATAAATAATATTGATTAATGGTTTAAGAATAATATTTGACAATTCAAGTACATACATTTTTGTAATTAACAGATTAAGTTATTTGAATCATGAAATATATAATTATTTTTAGTATAAAAATTTTATTTTGGATTTTAAAGGTTATGATCAATGGTGATAGTGAGGTAGAAAAATTATTCCATGGAAATGTGTTATTTTGTTTAAGGGAAACTAACACTAAATTTATTCCTGATTTTGAGAATGATGTTTTGGTAAATATATATCAGATATGAATTAGTAAGTTAGACAATATTGATTACCTCATAAATGATAATGTATTTTTTGAAAAATCAATCAATTTTTTCATGGATTAAATTTTCAATATATTGTATTTATGTAATATACCCAATAATCATTGGAATAATGAATCAAGTGTGTTTTCCGAATTTATTTATTTTAAATTAGGTAATTACGATGTTTCAATAGAATTTATGATGAGGATATTCACATGTTTGGAATGTGACAACCATGATCTACATTGTGATATATGTGGGATCAATGTTTCTCTGATTTGTGGTCTATATTTCTAATTATTCTGATTTTTATATTTAGTATGGGTTATAAGGATAACCATTTATGGAATGTTTATCTTAAACAATAGATGAAGTATTTATGTTTTGAGGATGTATTGAAAACTATAGTTATAAGGTTAATTATTTATTAACATAATTTCAAGGATTTCCATCATAAGAATTTTGGAAATTATATAAATTTCCATTTGGAAAAGGATATATTGAATGTCGGGTGACAACCCATCAAATTCGACAAGGTTTTGGTTCTTAAACCAATGAAAAAAGGATGATAAGGGTTTTATACCTACCACAAGCCTACATGATGTCATGGTTAATGTGTAATTATTTTTTATAGCTAAATAATTTTATTAATAAATATTAATGTTAAAATAGTAGTGTTACAATTTATGTTCATAGATTAATGTATTAACCATTTTAATTTTAAAAAATAGTTTTTGGAAAATAGTTTGACATTTAATTTTTTATGGGCCTTAAGACATGATAAAATTTTATATTAGTTCTTCCAGAATGAATGAAAATTTCTAGATATCCATTTATTTAAGTAGTGGATGAATTAGTATATGATCAAAGAACCACCAAAGAATTAATTATTTTATATATTTATATTGATAAATTATATATTCCCAAAAATCATAGTCAATAAAATAACTACTCAACATTATGAAAATGAAAAATTATGTTGTCCTAAAAACATATTTATATTGAACTGGTGGCCTTTTAAAATCATCAAAAAAAATTTAATTTGAGGCCCTCAAATATTAAATTATTATTCAATTATTTGTGAATGATGAACTCAATCACTCCCTGGGAATATTTACACCTTTCCTGTGAGTCTATGTTTTCCCTTCCCATATATGTTCTTCTTTTTGGTAGCCCATATATGAGTTACTTTGGGTAAATATTTTGGTTCTATGTTTCCCTCTGTAATGAAAATTTTATTTTTCATTTTTAAATTTTCGGTTCTTATTAAAGTTACATAAAATTTTTAAAAATTTTATAACCAAAACTAATTTTTATAAAGAAATTAGTTTTAAGGGGGGTATAATGTTTCACCCTTAGTTTTTTTGAATATTTTTTCTTCAAATTAATGTAACAATTTTGATATTTTTCATTTCATGCATCACTAAATATAAAATTTTTATACTAGGTAATGATGTTTATATTTATTTATAATCTAATTTATTATATTATTTTGTTATGTGATACCCCTATATAAGTGTACACTACATGCATTATCAAAATGGTGTGCGTTATATTCAACGAATTGGATTGGGTTAAATGCAACACTGATTTAATAGGAAACTACATTTTTCTAAAAACGATAGTTATAACATATCCATTAAATATAATAATTTGATCAGTAATAACAAATTTTTAAATATTATATATAATGTGTTGATATAAATAAAACATGACTATGAAAAAATATATAATTTTTGTTAATGTCTTTATATGTATGTAAATACTATTTTCTGAAAAAATTTATTTTTATGTCACATAGTGAAAAAAAGAAAATTAATTTTAGATACTTCTAGAAATGAAAATTTTAAAAACTATAA